>OX424534.1:18226156-23566212 GCA_949152445.1 Cerastis rubricosa | reverse complement strand
TACCCTAACCTACCCCACCAACCTACCCCTACCCACACCACCTAACCTACCACCCCTCACCTACCCTAACCTACCAACCTAACCTAACCTAACCTAACCTAACCTAACCTAACCTAACCTAACCTAACCTAACCTAACCTAACCTAACCTAACCTAACCTAACCTAACCTAACCTAACCTAACCTAACCTAACCTAACCTAACCTAACCTAACCTAACCTAACCTAACCTAACCTAACCTAACCTAACCTAACCTAACCTAACCTAACCTAACCTAACCTAACCTAACCTAACCTAACCTAACCTAACCTAACCTAACCTAACCTAACCTAACCTAACCTAACCTAACCTAACCTAACCTAACCTAACCTAACCTAACCTAACCTAACCTAACCTAACCTAACCTAACCTAACCTAACCTAACCTAACCTAACCTAACCTAACCTAACCTAACCTAACCTAACCTAACCTAACCTAACCTAACCTAACCTAACCTAACCTAACCTAACCTAACCTAACCTAACCTAACCTAACCTAACCTAACCTAACCTAACCTAACCTAACCTAACCTAACCTAACCTAACCTAACCTAACCTAACCTAACCTAACCTAACCTAACCTAACCTAACCTAACCTAACCTAACCTAACCTAACCTAACCTAACCTAACCTAACCTAACCTAACCTAACCTAACCTAACCTAACCTAACCTAACCTAACCTAACCTAACCTAACCTAACCTAACCTAACCTAACCTAACCTAACCTAACCTAACCTAACCTAACCTAACCTAACCTAACCTAACCTAACCTAACCTAACCTAACCTAACCTAACCTAACCTAACCTAACCTAACCTAACCTAACCTAACCTAACCTAACCTAACCTAACCTAACCTAACCTAACCTAACCTAACCTAACCTAACCTAACCTAACCTAACCTAACCTAACCTAACCTAACCTAACCTAACCTAACCTAACCTAACCTAACCTAACCTAACCTAACCTAACCTAACCTAACCTAACCTAACCTAACCTAACCTAACCTAACCTAACCTAACCTAACCTAACCTAACCTAACCTAACCTAACCTAACCTAACCTAACCTAACCTAACCTAACCTAACCTAACCTAACCTAACCTAACCTAACCTAACCTAACCTAACCTAACCTAACCTAACCTAACCTAACCTAACCTAACCTAACCTAACCTAACCTAACCTAACCTAACCTAACCTAACCTAACCTAACCTAACCTAACCTAACCTAACCTAACCTAACCTAACCTAACCTAACCTAACCTAACCTAACCTAACCTAACCTAACCTAACCTAACCTAACCTAACCTAACCTAACCTAACCTAACCTAACCTAACCTAACCTAACCTAACCTAACCTAACCTAACCTAACCTAACCTAACCTAACCTAACCTAACCTAACCTAACCTAACCTAACCTAACCTAACCTAACCTAACCTAACCTAACCTAACCTAACCTAACCTAACCTAACCTAACCTAACCTAACCTAACCTAACCTAACCTAACCTAACCTAACCTAACCTAACCTAACCTAACCTAACCTAACCTAACCTAACCTAACCTAACCTAACCTAACCTAACCTAACCTAACCTAACCTAACCTAACCTAACCTAACCTAACCTAACCTAACCTAACCTAACCTAACCTAACCTAACCTAACCTAACCTAACCTAACCTAACCTAACCTAACCTAACCTAACCTAACCTAACCTAACCTAACCTAACCTAACCTAACCTAACCTAACCTAACCTAACCTAACCTAACCTAACCTAACCTAACCTAACCTAACCTAACCTAACCTAACCTAACCTAACCTAACCTAACCTAACCTAACCTAACCTAACCTAACCTAACCTAACCTAACCTAACCTAACCTAACCTAACCTAACCTAACCTAACCTAACCTAACCTAACCTAACCTAACCTAACCTAACCTAACCTAACCTAACCTAACCTAACCTAACCTAACCTAACCTAACCTAACCTAACCTAACCTAACCTAACCTAACCTAACCTAACCTAACCTAACCTAACCTAACCTAACCTAACCTAACCTAACCTAACCTAACCTAACCTAACCTAACCTAACCTAACCTAACCTAACCTAACCTAACCTAACCTAACCTAACCTAACCTAACCTAACCTAACCTAACCTAACCTAACCTAACCTAACCTAACCTAACCTAACCTAACCTAACCTAACCTAACCTAACCTAACCTAACCTAACCTAACCTAACCTAACCTAACCTAACCTAACCTAACCTAACCTAACCTAACCTAACCTAACCTAACCTAACCTAACCTAACCTAACCTAACCTAACCTAACCTAACCTAACCTAACCTAACCTAACCTAACCTAACCTAACCTAACCTAACCTAACCTAACCTAACCTAACCTAACCTAACCTAACCTAACCTAACCTAACCTAACCTAACCTAACCTAACCTAACCTAACCTAACCTAACCTAACCTAACCTAACCTAACCTAACCTAACCTAACCTAACCTAACCTAACCTAACCTAACCTAACCTAACCTAACCTAACCTAACCTAACCTAACCTAACCTAACCTAACCTAACCTAACCTAACCTAACCTAACCTAACCTAACCTAACCTAACCTAACCTAACCTAACCTAACCTAACCTAACCTAACCTAACCTAACCTAACCTAACCTAACCTAACCTAACCTAACCTAACCTAACCTAACCTAACCTAACCTAACCTAACCTAACCTAACCTAACCTAACCTAACCTAACCTAACCTAACCTAACCTAACCTAACCTAACCTAACCTAACCTAACCTAACCTAACCTAACCTAACCTAACCTAACCTAACCTAACCTAACCTAACCTAACCTAACCTAACCTAACCTAACCTAACCTAACCTAACCTAACCTAACCTAACCTAACCTAACCTAACCTAACCTAACCTAACCTAACCTAACCTAACCTAACCTAACCTAACCTAACCTAACCTAACCTAACCTAACCTAACCTAACCTAACCTAACCTAACCTAACCTAACCTAACCTAACCTAACCTAACCTAACCTAACCTAACCTAACCTAACCTAACCTAACCTAACCTAACCTAACCTAACCTAACCTAACCTAACCTAACCTAACCTAACCTAACCTAACCTAACCTAACCTAACCTAACCTAACCTAACCTAACCTAACCTAACCTAACCTAACCTAACCTAACCTAACCTAACCTAACCTAACCTAACCTAACCTAACCTAACCTAACCTAACCTAACCTAACCTAACCTAACCTAACCTAACCTAACCTAACCTAACCTAACCTAACCTAACCTAACCTAACCTAACCTAACCTAACCTAACCTAACCTAACCTAACCTAACCTAACCTAACCTAACCTAACCTAACCTAACCTAACCTAACCTAACCTAACCTAACCTAACCTAACCTAACCTAACCTAACCTAACCTAACCTAACCTAACCTAACCTAACCTAACCTAACCTAACCTAACCTAACCTAACCTAACCTAACCTAACCTAACCTAACCTAACCTAACCTAACCTAACCTAACCTAACCTAACCTAACCTAACCTAACCTAACCTAACCTAACCTAACCTAACCTAACCTAACCTAACCTAACCTAACCTAACCTAACCTAACCTAACCTAACCTAACCTAACCTAACCTAACCTAACCTAACCTAACCTAACCTAACCTAACCTAACCTAACCTAACCTAACCTAACCTAACCTAACCTAACCTAACCTAACCTAACCTAACCTAACCTAACCTAACCTAACCTAACCTAACCTAACCTAACCTAACCTAACCTAACCTAACCTAACCTAACCTAACCTAACCTAACCTAACCTAACCTAACCTAACCTAACCTAACCTAACCTAACCTAACCTAACCTAACCTAACCTAACCTAACCTAACCTAACCTAACCTAACCTAACCTAACCTAACCTAACCTAACCTAACCTAACCTAACCTAACCTAACCTAACCTAACCTAACCTAACCTAACCTAACCTAACCTAACCTAACCTAACCTAACCTAACCTAACCTAACCTAACCTAACCTAACCTAACCTAACCTAACCTAACCTAACCTAACCTAACCTAACCTAACCTAACCTAACCTAACCTAACCTAACCTAACCTAACCTAACCTAACCTAACCTAACCTAACCTAACCTAACCTAACCTAACCTAACCTAACCTAACCTAACCTAACCTAACCTAACCTAACCTAACCTAACCTAACCTAACCTAACCTAACCTAACCTAACCTAACCTAACCTAACCTAACCTAACCTAACCTAACCTAACCTAACCTAACCTAACCTAACCTAACCTAACCTAACCTAACCTAACCTAACCTAACCTAACCTAACCTAACCTAACCTAACCTAACCTAACCTAACCTAACCTAACCTAACCTAACCTAACCTAACCTAACCTAACCTAACCTAACCTAACCTAACCTAACCTAACCTAACCTAACCTAACCTAACCTAACCTAACCTAACCTAACCTAACCTAACCTAACCTAACCTAACCTAACCTAACCTAACCTAACCTAACCTAACCTAACCTAACCTAACCTAACCTAACCTAACCTAACCTAACCTAACCTAACCTAACCTAACCTAACCTAACCTAACCTAACCTAACCTAACCTAACCTAACCTAACCTAACCTAACCTAACCTAACCTAACCTAACCTAACCTAACCTAACCTAACCTAACCTAACCTAACCTAACCTAACCTAACCTAACCTAACCTAACCTAACCTAACCTAACCTAACCTAACCTAACCTAACCTAACCTAACCTAACCTAACCTAACCTAACCTAACCTAACCTAACCTAACCTAACCTAACCTAACCTAACCTAACCTAACCTAACCTAACCTAACCTAACCTAACCTAACCTAACCTAACCTAACCTAACCTAACCTAACCTAACCTAACCTAACCTAACCTAACCTAACCTAACCTAACCTAACCTAACCTAACCTAACCTAACCTAACCTAACCTAACCTAACCTAACCTAACCTAACCTAACCTAACCTAACCTAACCTAACCTAACCTAACCTAACCTAACCTAACCTAACCTAACCTAACCTAACCTAACCTAACCTAACCTAACCTAACCTAACCTAACCTAACCTAACCTAACCTAACCTAACCTAACCTAACCTAACCTAACCTAACCTAACCTAACCTAACCTAACCTAACCTAACCTAACCTAACCTAACCTAACCTAACCTAACCTAACCTAACCTAACCTAACCTAACCTAACCTAACCTAACCTAACCTAACCTAACCTAACCTAACCTAACCTAACCTAACCTAACCTAACCTAACCTAACCTAACCTAACCTAACCTAACCTAACCTAACCTAACCTAACCTAACCTAACCTAACCTAACCTAACCTAACCTAACCTAACCTAACCTAACCTAACCTAACCTAACCTAACCTAACCTAACCTAACCTAACCTAACCTAACCTAACCTAACCTAACCTAACCTAACCTAACCTAACCTAACCTAACCTAACCTAACCTAACCTAACCTAACCTAACCTAACCTAACCTAACCTAACCTAACCTAACCTAACCTAACCTAACCTAACCTAACCTAACCTAACCTAACCTAACCTAACCTAACCTAACCTAACCTAACCTAACCTAACCTAACCTAACCTAACCTAACCTAACCTAACCTAACCTAACCTAACCTAACCTAACCTAACCTAACCTAACCTAACCTAACCTAACCTAACCTAACCTAACCTAACCTAACCTAACCTAACCTAACCTAACCTAACCTAACCTAACCTAACCTAACCTAACCTAACCTAACCTAACCTAACCTAACCTAACCTAACCTAACCTAACCTAACCTAACCTAACCTAACCTAACCTAACCTAACCTAACCTAACCTAACCTAACCTAACCTAACCTAACCTAACCTAACCTAACCTAACCTAACCTAACCTAACCTAACCTAACCTAACCTAACCTAACCTAACCTAACCTAACCTAACCTAACCTAACCTAACCTAACCTAACCTAACCTAACCTAACCTAACCTAACCTAACCTAACCTAACCTAACCTAACCTAACCTAACCTAACCTAACCTAACCTAACCTAACCTAACCTAACCTAACCTAACCTAACCTAACCTAACCTAACCTAACCTAACCTAACCTAACCTAACCTAACCTAACCTAACCTAACCTAACCTAACCTAACCTAACCTAACCTAACCTAACCTAACCTAACCTAACCTAACCTAACCTAACCTAACCTAACCTAACCTAACCTAACCTAACCTAACCTAACCTAACCTAACCTAACCTAACCTAACCTAACCTAACCTAACCTAACCTAACCTAACCTAACCTAACCTAACCTAACCTAACCTAACCTAACCTAACCTAACCTAACCTAACCTAACCTAACCTAACCTAACCTAACCTAACCTAACCTAACCTAACCTAACCTAACCTAACCTAACCTAACCTAACCTAACCTAACCTAACCTAACCTAACCTAACCTAACCTAACCTAACCTAACCTAACCTAACCTAACCTAACCTAACCTAACCTAACCTAACCTAACCTAACCTAACCTAACCTAACCTAACCTAACCTAACCTAACCTAACCTAACCTAACCTAACCTAACCTAACCTAACCTAACCTAACCTAACCTAACCTAACCTAACCTAACCTAACCTAACCTAACCTAACCTAACCTAACCTAACCTAACCTAACCTAACCTAACCTAACCTAACCTAACCTAACCTAACCTAACCTAACCTAACCTAACCTAACCTAACCTAACCTAACCTAACCTAACCTAACCTAACCTAACCTAACCTAACCTAACCTAACCTAACCTAACCTAACCTAACCTAACCTAACCTAACCTAACCTAACCTAACCTAACCTAACCTAACCTAACCTAACCTAACCTAACCTAACCTAACCTAACCTAACCTAACCTAACCTAACCTAACCTAACCTAACCTAACCTAACCTAACCTAACCTAACCTAACCTAACCTAACCTAACCTAACCTAACCTAACCTAACCTAACCTAACCTAACCTAACCTAACCTAACCTAACCTAACCTAACCTAACCTAACCTAACCTAACCTAACCTAACCTAACCTAACCTAACCTAACCTAACCTAACCTAACCTAACCTAACCTAACCTAACCTAACCTAACCTAACCTAACCTAACCTAACCTAACCTAACCTAACCTAACCTAACCTAACCTAACCTAACCTAACCTAACCTAACCTAACCTAACCTAACCTAACCTAACCTAACCTAACCTAACCTAACCTAACCTAACCTAACCTAACCTAACCTAACCTAACCTAACCTAACCTAACCTAACCTAACCTAACCTAACCTAACCTAACCTAACCTAACCTAACCTAACCTAACCTAACCTAACCTAACCTAACCTAACCTAACCTAACCTAACCTAACCTAACCTAACCTAACCTAACCTAACCTAACCTAACCTAACCTAACCTAACCTAACCTAACCTAACCTAACCTAACCTAACCTAACCTAACCTAACCTAACCTAACCTAACCTAACCTAACCTAACCTAACCTAACCTAACCTAACCTAACCTAACCTAACCTAACCTAACCTAACCTAACCTAACCTAACCTAACCTAACCTAACCTAACCTAACCTAACCTAACCTAACCTAACCTAACCTAACCTAACCTAACCTAACCTAACCTAACCTAACCTAACCTAACCTAACCTAACCTAACCTAACCTAACCTAACCTAACCTAACCTAACCTAACCTAACCTAACCTAACCTAACCTAACCTAACCTAACCTAACCTAACCTAACCTAACCTAACCTAACCTAACCTAACCTAACCTAACCTAACCTAACCTAACCTAACCTAACCTAACCTAACCTAACCTAACCTAACCTAACCTAACCTAACCTAACCTAACCTAACCTAACCTAACCTAACCTAACCTAACCTAACCTAACCTAACCTAACCTAACCTAACCTAACCTAACCTAACCTAACCTAACCTAACCTAACCTAACCTAACCTAACCTAACCTAACCTAACCTAACCTAACCTAACCTAACCTAACCTAACCTAACCTAACCTAACCTAACCTAACCTAACCTAACCTAACCTAACCTAACCTAACCTAACCTAACCTAACCTAACCTAACCTAACCTAACCTAACCTAACCTAACCTAACCTAACCTAACCTAACCTAACCTAACCTAACCTAACCTAACCTAACCTAACCTAACCTAACCTAACCTAACCTAACCTAACCTAACCTAACCTAACCTAACCTAACCTAACCTAACCTAACCTAACCTAACCTAACCTAACCTAACCTAACCTAACCTAACCTAACCTAACCTAACCTAACCTAACCTAACCTAACCTAACCTAACCTAACCTAACCTAACCTAACCTAACCTAACCTAACCTAACCTAACCTAACCTAACCTAACCTAACCTAACCTAACCTAACCTAACCTAACCTAACCTAACCTAACCTAACCTAACCTAACCTAACCTAACCTAACCTAACCTAACCTAACCTAACCTAACCTAACCTAACCTAACCTAACCTAACCTAACCTAACCTAACCTAACCTAACCTAACCTAACCTAACCTAACCTAACCTAACCTAACCTAACCTAACCTAACCTAACCTAACCTAACCTAACCTAACCTAACCTAACCTAACCTAACCTAACCTAACCTAACCTAACCTAACCTAACCTAACCTAACCTAACCTAACCTAACCTAACCTAACCTAACCTAACCTAACCTAACCTAACCTAACCTAACCTAACCTAACCTAACCTAACCTAACCTAACCTAACCTAACCTAACCTAACCTAACCTAACCTAACCTAACCTAACCTAACCTAACCTAACCTAACCTAACCTAACCTAACCTAACCTAACCTAACCTAACCTAACCTAACCTAACCTAACCTAACCTAACCTAACCTAACCTAACCTAACCTAACCTAACCTAACCTAACCTAACCTAACCTAACCTAACCTAACCTAACCTAACCTAACCTAACCTAACCTAACCTAACCTAACCTAACCTAACCTAACCTAACCTAACCTAACCTAACCTAACCTAACCTAACCTAACCTAACCTAACCTAACCTAACCTAACCTAACCTAACCTAACCTAACCTAACCTAACCTAACCTAACCTAACCTAACCTAACCTAACCTAACCTAACCTAACCTAACCTAACCTAACCTAACCTAACCTAACCTAACCTAACCTAACCTAACCTAACCTAACCTAACCTAACCTAACCTAACCTAACCTAACCTAACCTAACCTAACCTAACCTAACCTAACCTAACCTAACCTAACCTAACCTAACCTAACCTAACCTAACCTAACCTAACCTAACCTAACCTAACCTAACCTAACCTAACCTAACCTAACCTAACCTAACCTAACCTAACCTAACCTAACCTAACCTAACCTAACCTAACCTAACCTAACCTAACCTAACCTAACCTAACCTAACCTAACCTAACCTAACCTAACCTAACCTAACCTAACCTAACCTAACCTAACCTAACCTAACCTAACCTAACCTAACCTAACCTAACCTAACCTAACCTAACCTAACCTAACCTAACCTAACCTAACCTAACCTAACCTAACCTAACCTAACCTAACCTAACCTAACCTAACCTAACCTAACCTAACCTAACCTAACCTAACCTAACCTAACCTAACCTAACCTAACCTAACCTAACCTAACCTAACCTAACCTAACCTAACCTAACCTAACCTAACCTAACCTAACCTAACCTAACCTAACCTAACCTAACCTAACCTAACCTAACCTAACCTAACCTAACCTAACCTAACCTAACCTAACCTAACCTAACCTAACCTAACCTAACCTAACCTAACCTAACCTAACCTAACCTAACCTAACCTAACCTAACCTAACCTAACCTAACCTAACCTAACCTAACCTAACCTAACCTAACCTAACCTAACCTAACCTAACCTAACCTAACCTAACCTAACCTAACCTAACCTAACCTAACCTAACCTAACCTAACCTAACCTAACCTAACCTAACCTAACCTAACCTAACCTAACCTAACCTAACCTAACCTAACCTAACCTAACCTAACCTAACCTAACCTAACCTAACCTAACCTAACCTAACCTAACCTAACCTAACCTAACCTAACCTAACCTAACCTAACCTAACCTAACCTAACCTAACCTAACCTAACCTAACCTAACCTAACCTAACCTAACCTAACCTAACCTAACCTAACCTAACCTAACCTAACCTAACCTAACCTAACCTAACCTAACCTAACCTAACCTAACCTAACCTAACCTAACCTAACCTAACCTAACCTAACCTAACCTAACCTAACCTAACCTAACCTAACCTAACCTAACCTAACCTAACCTAACCTAACCTAACCTAACCTAACCTAACCTAACCTAACCTAACCTAACCTAACCTAACCTAACCTA
This sequence comes from Cerastis rubricosa, assembly GCA_949152445.1. Taxonomy (NCBI): domain Eukaryota; kingdom Metazoa; phylum Arthropoda; class Insecta; order Lepidoptera; family Noctuidae; genus Cerastis; species Cerastis rubricosa. Next base: position 23,555,581 of record OX424534.1, on the reverse strand, counting down.
ACCTAACCTAACCTAACCTAACCTAACCTAACCTAACCTAACCTAACCTAACCTAACCTAACCTAACCTAACCTAACCTAACCTAACCTAACCTAACCTAACCTAACCTAACCTAACCTAACCTAACCTAACCTAACCTAACCTAACCTAACCTAACCTAACCTAACCTAACCTAACCTAACCTAACCTAACCTAACCTAACCTAACCTAACCTAACCTAACCTAACCTAACCTAACCTAACCTAACCTAACCTAACCTAACCTAACCTAACCTAACCTTTTTTTTTTTTTTTTTTTTGTTGACGATGTGGAAATCCGCACGGATGTCCTCCGCCTGGGGAAGGCGGAGGGGTCTGTCAGACTCCAACTGACTAAAACCACACCGGTGTTCCCTCGCACACTTGCGTCGGGGGGCAGCGGGAACGAAAGTGACTTCCGCTGCCCCGGACTAGTGCCGGCCCGCTTGACCAGTGCGGGCCTCGTCCCTGGGGGGAGTGAGGTGTACTCCCCCCGATACGTCATGAGAGGCGCGCGTGGAACACTACGCGCCGCCGTCTCGGGTCCAGTGAGATGGGGGGCGACGGAAGTCCCCGAATCCGTCGCCCCTGGACCTGTTTAGGGGGGCCGGAAGAGGGCGTTATCCGCCCTCTGCCGACGCCCGGTGCGTCTGCTGCGGTATGGGAGGGAACTAGAGATCTCCCTCTCCCTTTCCGCAGCTTCCTTCTGCGACATGACGGTTTCGCAGAAGGACACCACCGCGTCCCAGGACTCTGTGCTGCCGATCATCGTGCGAACAACGGCCGGCAGCGACAGGTCTGCTCCTCCCTCTGTGACAAGATCACGGCGCGGCTCATCCCACGCGGCACATTCCGCCAGCGTATGCCGCGCCGTATCCTCCAGACAGTGGACGCAGTGATGGCACCGAGCGTCCGGCTCCCTGCTTATGCGACACAGGTACTTCCCGAAGCAGCCGTGCCCCGAGAGCACCTGCGTCGCCCGAAACGTCAGGGAGCCGTGCTTCCTCCCGAGCCAGTCTTCGAGTACTGGCCGGATCGCCTCGATTGTGTCGAGGCCGGCGGAGGGATGGTCAAGCCTCCTCCGCCATTCTGCCACCATGACCTGTCGGAGCTGTGACCGGTGCAGCGTGATCTGTCGCTGCACCAGCCTTTCGCCCCGATCCCTGGCGTCCTCGCGCCACCGATGCAGTGTCGCGAGGGCTTTCGCCTCCAGGTCCCATGGTGGGGATCCGGCCAGTAAACAAGCCGCCTCGTAGGAGATCGTGCGATATCCCCGTATGACCCTGACGGCCATCGCTCTCTGCGGTTTCCGCAGGACTGCGATAGTGCGGGCCGTCAGGTCCGTCGCCCATACCGGGGCCCCATACAGGGCCATGGATCGCACGATCCCTACGTACAACCGCCTACAGGCGGTGCTCGGGCCCCCCAAATTGGGAAGCAGCGTTGACAGCGCGCCCGCCGCGCCCATCAACTTGGGCACCAGCCGCTGAAAGTGGGGTCCGAAGTCCCAACGGCTGTCGAGCACCAATCCCAGGTACTTCATGGTTGACTCGACAGCGATCCGGGCCCCCCCGACCACAATGTGTGACCCCAGCGGCGGCGCCCGTCGGGGGCCATGAAACGCAATGGCCTCCGACTTGTTGAGGGCCACCTCCAGGCCCAGGCGTCGTATGCGGCTCACCACCTGCGAGACCGCAGCCGTAGCCAGCAACGCTGCTTCCCTGTACGAGCTCCCCCGGGCAATGACCAGCGTGTCGTCCGCATAACACGTCAGGTTCACTCCCGGTGGAAGCTCGCACCGCAAAACCCAGTCGTAACCGATGTTCCACAAGGGAGGGCCCAGAACCGACCCCTGTGGAACACCGCACGACATCTCGCGACGGCCATCGCCGTCGCGTCCCATGTAGGTGACACACCTTTCCGACAGATAAGCCCCCACAATGTTGCGGAGGTAGAGAGGCACCCGGTGGTAGCGCAGGGCCTCCCTAATGCAACCCCAGGGCAGGGTGTTGAAGGCGTTGGAGATGTCCAAGGACACCGCCAGCACCACCCCGCCCCGAGACACTGCTTCCTCCGCCAGGACTCTTACCCTCATTATGGCGTCAATGGTAGAGCGCCCACGACGGAACCCAAACTGGCTGTCGTCCAGGTTCGGCCCTTCTGTACACAAGTGGCTGACGAGGCGGTCTGCGATTATTCGCTCCAGCATCTTGCCCGCCTCGTCCAGCAGCACTATGGGCCGATAAGCGGACGACGAGTCCGCCGGGCGCCCTGCCTTCCTGAGCAACAGCAGCAACGCTGCTTCCCTGTACGAGCTCCCCCGGGCAATGACCAGCGTGTCGTCCGCATAACACGTCAGGTTCACTCCCGGTGGAAGCTCGCACCGCAAAACCCAGTCGTAACCGATGTTCCACAAGGGAGGGCCCAGAACCGACCCCTGTGGAACACCGCACGACATCTCGCGACGGCCATCGCCGTCGCGTCCCATGTAGGTGACACACCTTTCCGACAGATAAGCCCCCACAATGTTGCGGAGGTAGAGAGGCACCCGGTGGTAGCGCAGGGCCTCCCTAATGCAACCCCAGGGCAGGGTGTTGAAGGCGTTGGAGATGTCCAAGGACACCGCCAGCACCACCCCGCCCCGAGACACTGCTTCCTCCGCCAGGACTCTTACCCTCATTATGGCGTCAATGGTAGAGCGCCCACGACGGAACCCAAACTGGCTGTCGTCCAGGTTCGGCCCTTCTGTACACAAGTGGCTGACGAGGCGGTCTGCGATTATTCGCTCCAGCATCTTGCCCGCCTCGTCCAGCAGCACTATGGGCCGATAAGCGGACGACGAGTCCGCCGGGCGCCCTGCCTTCCTGAGCAAGACCAGTCGAAACCTAACCTAACCTAACCTAACCTAACCTAACCTAACCTAACCTAACCTAACCTAACCTAACCTAACCTAACCTAACCTAACCTAACCTAACCTAACCTAACCTAACCTAACCTAACCTAACCTAACCTAACCTAACCTAACCTAACCTAACCTAACCTAACCTAACCTAACCTAACCTAACCTAACCTAACCTAACCTAACCTAACCTAACCTAACCTAACCTAACCTAACCTAACCTAACCTAACCTAACCTAACCTAACCTAACCTAACCTAACCTAACCTAACCTAACCTAACCTAACCTAACCTAACCTAACCTAACCTAACCTAACCTAACCTAACCTAACCTAACCTAACCTAACCTAACCTAACCTAACCTAACCTAACCTAACCTAACCTAACCTAACCTAACCTAACCTAACCTAACCTAACCTAACCTAACCTAACCTAACCTAACCTAACCTAACCTAACCTAACCTAACCTAACCTAACCTAACCTAACCTAACCTAACCTAACCTAACCTAACCTAACCTAACCTAACCTAACCTAACCTAACCTAACCTAACCTAACCTAACCTAACCTAACCTAACCTAACCTAACCTAACCTAACCTAACCTAACCTAACCTAACCTAACCTAACCTAACCTAACCTAACCTAACCTAACCTAACCTAACCTAACCTTTTTTTTTTTTTTTTTTTATTTTTTTTGTTGTCGCTGGGAAAAAATGCATTACGCACACCCTCCCATCGGGGGATGGAAGGGTAGTGTGGGACTCCCCGGTCTGAGACCGGTATACCCACTAAAACGACCCAGCGGCATTCCCGCTTCGTCCTAGTGGCGGGGACTGGGAAACCGGCACAGCCTTTACTTCCAGTCCTCCGCCGACGATGACCCGCACAGCGGACCTCACGCCCCCCCCGTGGGGAGGGGGACGGGCCCGGGAATGACAGACGAAGGTGGTGACGGGTGCAATGCGGGCGAAGGCACCCCCGCGCCTGTCGCCCGCCCGTCGCCACCATGAAGAGGGAGACCGCGTCTTCTCCGACCTCTTCTTCTTCTGCGGAGCGGCGCTGCGAGAGGGTCTTCCTCCCGCGCGCGCTCCGCCGCCTCCTTTTGCGACACTACCTCCTCGCAAAAGGAGGCGACCGCTGACCAGGCCCCCTCGCTCCCCAGCATGGCGTTGACCACACCGGGAAGCGAGAGGTCCTGTCCGATCTCCGCGATCAGACTGCGGCGCGGCTCGGACCAAGCCGGGCACACCTCGAGGGTGTGCTGCGCCGTGTCCTCCGGCGCGCCGCAGTCGTGGCACGCCGGGGCTTCCTCCCTCCCGATCCGGTGCAGGTACGTTCCGAAGCAGCCATGCCCGGACAACACCTGCACCAGACGGAACGAGAGGAAACCATGGGACCGCTCGAGCCAGGCCCGGAGGACCGGACCGAGCGCGTCGGCTCAACAGGGGGCGACAGCCAGTCCTGGAGGAAAGCCGCCTCCTTGGCTGCCTCCCGGTCCAGGCGGGTGAGTGCCCACCGCGGGAAGGGAGATTGCCCAGCACGGGCCATCCCCCCCCCCTGGGTGGAGATGTCGAACCGCACGTATCGGTGGTCCGACAAGGTCTCCACCATCTCAACCCGCCAGTTCACGACGCGGGCGGCCAGCGCGGGGGTGGCGAAAGTGACGTCCACCACCGACCCACCCTGTTGCCGCACACACGTGTGGACCGTCCCCCTGTTGAGGAGGGACATACCGCTTGAGGCCGCCCAGAACTCAACGGCGCGTCCCCGGACGTTGCACCCGGCGGCCGGGTTGCCCCAGGCCGCCGACTTGGCGTTCAGGTCGCCCAACACCACGACCTGGCGAGGCGCCGCCCTCCCTACGACTGCAGTGAGGACCTCCAGGAAATCCTCAAAGTCCGAGAGAGGGCGGTTTGGGGAGAAATAGACCCCGACCAGGGCCATGTCCCCCCCCCACGCGGCGGCCACGTATCCCGGTCCCCTCTCTAAGAGCGAGAGGGGAGGGGAGTCCGTGGAAGACCGCGCCACCAACGCCACCAGGCCGTCCCGGTCACCCAGCCAACGGCCAGGGACCGAGTAAGGCTCGGCGACCACCGCCAAGTCCACCAACCACTCAGCCATTGTCTGCATCAGCAGATCTTGGGCTGCCCTGCAGTGGTTGGCGTTCGCCTGAAGGATGCGATGTTCGACTATATCCATTAGTCGGACATCGCACCCCCCTCCGCAGCCGCCGCAGGAACGGCGGTACCAGCAGCCGCAACAGGCCCGGTTGGCGCCTGTACTTTGCCACGCTTAGGGGGAGGATTGCAGTTCCTCCCCTTCATCACGTGGTCCGCTTGGCTGCCACTGGCAGCACAGACCGAGCAGTGCGGCGTGGCGACCTTACAGGAGGCGGCTTGGTGGCCCCCCATGCCGCAGCGGTAGCAGGTGTCTGACCTGTCCACCGCGGACGGACACAGCGGCCGGGTGTGGCCGATGCCGAAGCACCGGAAACACCTCAGCGGCTGGTCCTCGAGTGCCCTGACCGCACCCGAGCTGAAGCCGACCGTCAGCCGGCCCTTCGCCAGGGCGGCTCTGGCAGCGGGAACCGGGCACTCAAGGCTGACGGTGCCCATGCCACCGCGGCCGGGCCTTATGTCCCGACTCTGGACCGCCGCGACGTCGCAGCCCCCTAACGCTGCGACCGCCTCCACCACCTCCTCCTTGGTGACGGAATCGTCGAGATCCGTCACCTCAAGTGTCACCAACTTTACCGGTCGGGCCACCTTGGCGGAGTCCGCGATGACCTCCCGCAGCTTAGCTGCAAAGAGGTCCGCGCGGGCTCCCCCCTCTGCCCCCGGGAACTCGAATAATCGAGCCCCGGCTTGGGTCCGCCGGCAAGACACACTGCCGATCCCAAGTTGAGTGGGATCGGCATTGCTACGCGCCCGCACTAAGATTGACGCGTACGTCTCCCCTCGCTCCGCCGCCTCCGCGGTGAGGGTCACCACGACGGCCGCGGTTTTTGGGGAGACTAGCTGCCCCTTTCCCCTCGCTCTACCTCTACCTCCCCGCTTCCCCCCCTCTCTGCCGGTCGTCTGCGACTGGCTGGGAGCAGGGACGGCTGGGGCGGCAGCCGCCGACTTTTTGGCTTTGCCCTTCTTCCTCCCGACCACTTCCGTCCACTCATTGGACGGGGTGGTCGAGGGGAGAAGGGCGTCCTCCTGGACCTCGGATGAGGTGGACGGCCCCGGCTCGGAGCGACCCTTATCCGCCGCAAGCGGCGGTCGGAGGCGCTTTTCCGGCAGGAGCCGGTCCTCTATTCCTGCCAGGCAGGCTCGCGTGAAGGCCCGCTCCTCCATTACCACCTTGCGGATTATGTCCTCAAGATTGGAGTTGGAGGTGGGGCTCTCTGCCGCAGGACTCGTCTTCTTTGACGTCGATGTCGAAGGCGTTGATGACGTCCTTGTCGTCTCGGCAGGGGCCTGCTGCGGCCGGGCCGTGGCTTCAGCCAGCTTGCGATGAAGCTCACTGACTTCCACCTGCAGGCGATCCACCCTCGCCTGCAGTTGCCGTGTCTCGTCAGTGGCCTTCCGCTGCACCAGCTCCTTGACCACACCAAGCAAGCTCGCGGCCCGACATTTGAGGGCCTTCTGGAAGGTCCCCTTCAAGTTTGAGGACTTTGAGGCAACCTCCAAAATTTCCTCCTCGTCCTCCTCCGCCATTTGTTCCAGCTCCAGCAGGGAGTGGTCCGCGTAGAGCACACGGGACGCACCGTACCCGGACTTTGCCCGGGTGACGTGCGCCCGCCTCTCCCTCGCGGCAACCCGCTCCTCAAGCTCCTGCTGGAGCTGCGCCCGCTGCGCAAGGTCCAACTTACTTTGGGCGTCCGCGAGCCCAACGACGTGGGTGTCCGCGGCCGTCGGCTTTTTTGCCTTTGTCAGCCTCGCCGACCCTGACGCCGAGGAGCCCTCGGACCCATCCCGCAGGAAGGCCCGCTTTCGCGACTGCGAGTCGCCTGCACCCGAGACGCCAGCCATTGACTCGTCGGAGTCAGACAAATCCGACAAGTCCGTCCTTCCGAAGAAGCTAGCCGCAGACGGCGCGCGGCTAGCCTCTGACGCCGAAGCGTCGGTTTGGCCCTGAGAAGGGCCTTTGGGTTGGCCCTGAGAAGGGCCTTTGGGTTGGCCCTGAGAAGGGCCTTTGGGTTGGCCCTGAGAAGGGCCTTTGGGTTTAAAATACCGCCCGCAGGCATCCCGCGTAGGTTTAGGCATAATATCCTCCGCAGGTTCGTACTCTCAAGGCAAGATGAGCTACGATAATCACAGTGCACTTTGGCCGAGCCCAGTCTGCCACTCCGTTACGGTGGTCAAACTGGGTCGTTTCCAGGGGACGCGACGTGGACGCAAGCACTGTGGGGTGGTCCCCCAACCTAACCTAACCTAACCTAACCTAACCTAACCGAGAGGATTAAGAAGGCCGGAAATTTAAATGTTGAAGAGGTGAAGAACAAAGATCCTCTCATCATCGCCAAGGACGTCCTCTCGTGCCACTCGGATGAGGAGGTCATCGACGCACTGAAGCGTCAGAACCGCCATCTGATCGGGGATGTGCCTGCGGACGACATGAGGATGGGAGTGAAATACCGTCGCAGGGCGAGGAACCCCCTCATGTGCCACATCATCCTGCAGGTGTCTCCCTGTGTGTGGCAGAGGCTGACCTATGCTGGGCGAGTGCACATCGACATGCAGCGTGTGCGCGTGCTGGACCAGTCGCCACTAATCCAGTGCACTCGCTGCCTGCGCTTCGGCCATAGCCGAAAACTGTGCACTGAACCCGCCGACCTCTGCACACACTGCGGTGATCCCCATCTCAGGGTCGACTGCCCCTCAAGGCTGGCCGTAGAACCGCCTAAGTGCAAGAATTGTGTTTCTGCAAAACTGGACAGGACCGAGCACAACGCCTTCGACAGTGAGTGCCCAATCCGCGTGAAGTGGGACGCAATAGCACGGCTGTCGGTGGCGTATTGCTAAGGGCCAGCCAGCGGAAACAAGTGATGACTCGTCCAGGGTTTCTCGAACGCACCAGGGAGTCAGTCAGAATTATCAGGTAATCCAAGCGAATCTGCAGAGGAAAAACCTTGCGACCCAAGAACTCATGATCGTGGCTAGTGAGCGGAGGGTTGCCTTCGCATTGCTCCAGGAACCGTATGTGGGTGGGGTTAAGAGGATGCGAGACTACCGGGGAGCGAGAGTCTACCAGTGTGCTGAACAAGGAAGTGGAACTGTGAAGGCGGCAATAGTTGTCTTTGATCACGACTTGGACGTGACACAGTGTCCGAAACTCACCACCAATAACATCGTGGTGGTGAGGATCCGCACTAGCGCCTGGGAAATCGCAGTAGTCTCCTTCTACTTTGAACCAGACCAGCCCATACAGCCATACCTGGAGCAACTCATGCGGATTCGCGAGGAAATAGGCCTCACGAGGATTCTTATCGGCGGCGACGCCAACGCTAAGAGTACCTGGTGGGGCAGCCTGGTAACCGATACCAAAGGAGAAGATATGTTGGGAACCCTGGAAGACATGTGCTTGCAGGTACTAAACGTCGGCAACACACCGACCTTCGACACTGTCAGAGGTAACACCCTGTACAGCAGCTTCGTTGACGTAACAGCTTGTTCAACGGATCTGCTGGACTTGGTGGAGGACTGGCGGGTCGAGGAAGGACTCACGAGCTCAGACCACAACGGTATTGTTTTCAAAATTAACCTTAAAAAAGCTAAAGGAATTAATATCAATAGAACTACTAGGAAATACAATACGAAAAAAGCGAATTGGAGCCAATTTCGTTCGAAATTGGACCAATTAAACGCAGATGCAAATTTAAATTCAACAGAAATAAGTAAAATTAATAATAAAATCGATTTGGAATATAATGTTAACAAATATATAGACAAAATTACAGAAACATGTGAAGAAACTTTGGCCAAAATCAGTAATAATAACCAACTCTCCATACCGTGGTGGTCCAAGGAGCTCGCTGAGCTGATGTCGGAGGTGAACACCCGAAGACGCCGCATCCGATGCGCTGCAAAAGTCCGAAGACAAAAAGTCATCGACGAGTACCTGCACGCAAAAACGAACTACGAGTCACTTGCGCTTAGGGCGCAAACAGAGGGATGGAAGGGGTTCTGCGGAAGACAGGACAAGGAAGGAATGTGGGAGGGGATTTACAGGGTCATAGGACGGACCGCTAAAAGACAGGAGGACTTGCCGTTGGTGAAGGATGGATTGCCACTGAGTGCGCAGGAATCGGCTTTGCTGCTAGCCGAGACCTTCTACCCGGAAGACCTAGAGGAGGGTGAAACCGAAGACCACCGTCGTACACGTGAAGCGGCCAGTCGTGTAAACGATTGGGCGCATGATGAACAACATGACCCACCGTTTACACTTCAGGAGCTGAAAACCGCGGTGGAAAGTTTCAACCCGAAGAAGGCACCCGGGGCAGACGGTCTCACAGCCGATATCTGTGCCCAGGCCATATCTCGGGACCCAGGGACGTTCCTTGCACTGGCCAACAAGTGCCTGGAGCAGGGACACTTCCCTGGGGCCTGGAAAGTGGCCACGGTGGTAGTCCTCCGCAAGCCCGGTAAGGAATCCTACACTACCCCTAAGTCGTACAGACCAATCGGCCTCCTGCCAGTCCTGGGTAAAACGCTGGAAAAACTTCTTGTAGCAAGACTGAAGTGGCACCTAATCCCGCGGCTCAGTACTCGCCAGTTTGGTTTCATGCCACAGAAAAGCACCGAGGACGCCCTCTACACCATGATACAACATATCAAAGGAAAGCTTAGTGAAAAGAAGCTGATCACTGTTGTATCGCTGGACATAGAGGGTGCCTTCGATAGCGCATGGTGGCCGGCCATTAGGACTAGACTGGCTGAGGAAAAGTGCCCGGTGAATATCAGAAGGTTGATAGACAGCTACTTGACTGGTAGGAGCGTACGAGTAAGGTACGCGGGCGCAGAATGCCGTAGAGAGACGAACAAGGGGTGTGTGCAAGGGTCCATTGGCGGTCCGATCCTATGGAACCTGATCCTGGATCCTCTGCTGAAGGGACTGGAGGAGCAAGGCGTCCACTGTCAAGCGTTCGCCGATGATGTTGTGATGATTTTCGACGGTGACACTGCGTTGGAGGTCCAGAGGCAGGCCAATGCCGCCCTCGAGTATGTCCGGGTGTGGGGCATTCGTAACAAGCTGAAGTTTGCACCGCATAAAACTTGTGCAATGGTGATCACCAGGAAGCTTCGTTACGATGTCCCGCTCCTGAGCATGGGCGGGGTAGACATTGGCATGTCTAAGGAAATCAAGATACTGGGGCTCACCGTCGACCATCAGCTCACCTTCAACACCCACGTCGCAAACGTCTGCAGAAAAGCTGTTAATATTTACAAACAGCTGGCACGCGCGGCCAAAGTGAGCTGGGGCCTTAACCCGGAGATCATCCGCATAATTTACACGGCAGCAGTGGAGCCGGTAATTATGTACGCGGCGAGCGCTTGGGCGCCGGCAGTTAAAAAGATCGGAGTGCAGAAAAGCCTGAACACGGTTCAACGAGGATTCGCGCAGAAGCTCTGTAAATCCTACCGCACCGTTTCGCTGAACGCGTCCCTGGTGCTGGCTGGGATACTCCCACTCGACCTCCGAATACAGGAAGCAGCCGCTCTGTACGAGGCAAAGAGAGGGGTACCACAGCCAGCGCTTGCGGGCAGAGAAGTGGAGCGGGTGGTGGCATTTGCAGAGACTCCGCACCCGGCAAAACATACGGCCATGGAGTTCGTGTGCCTGGAAGACCAGACGCTTGTGGAGACCCACAACCGTCAAGCAGTCAGGGTATTCACGGATGGCAGCAAGATTGAGGGCAAGGTCGGAGCCGCACTGTCTTTTTGGGACGGTGAGGCCGAGATCAAGTCCGCAAAACTTAGCTTGCCTCCGTACTGCACGGTCTACCAGGCGGAACTTCTGGCCATATGCGTAGCCACGCGCGAAATACTCAAGCGCAAAGAGGGAACCTTCGGTATCTATAGTGACTCAAAGGCTGCACTTCAAACAGTCACAAATCAGGGTTCCCTCCACGCCTTGGCCGTGGAGACGAGAGAGAACGTTGCCGTGGCTTTATCTCAGGGCAAAGATGTGTCTTTGTTCTGGGTAAAGGCTCACGCTGGTCTAGAGGGCAACGAGCGAGCGGACCACCTCGCAAAGGAGGCAGCACTCCGGTCCAGGAAGAGGCCGGACTACGACCGCTGCCCGGTTTCATTCGTCAAGCGGCAGATCCGAATGGGGTCGCTCGACGAATGGAACCGGAGGTACCAGAACGGCGAAACAGCCTCCACTACAAAAATATTCTTTCCCGATGCGATCGACGCCCACAGAATTGTGCGTAAAATAAAACCGGCAGGTACACTGACGCAAATCTTGACGGGGCACGGTGGGTTCTCCGAATACTTGCACCGCTTCAAGTGTAAGGAGAACCCAGCGTGCATCTGCGAGCCGGATAAAGTGGAGTCGATCGCACACATAATAATAGAATGTCCAGTTTTCTTATTGGAACGATACGATGCCGAGCGGAGATTGGAGACGGCTATTAATATAGACAACATACAAAAACTTATGTCAGATACCAAAAGTAGAAAAATTTTAGTAGAATACTGCTTAACAGTAGCAACAAAAGTAATCAACAGAAATAAATAAAAGTAAGGAGCTGTGCTTTTTCAGATTTAAGCGATTCTCATCAAGAACAGAAATTTAGAAGTAAGCATAGTAAAACGTAAAACATTTATTGAATTTTTTCAGTTATTAAATTCACTTTTATCTAAATTCTTAAGTACTTTTGCAAAATAAAAACAATTAAAATCAGATAAAAATTTAAAGTTAAACTTTCATTATTGAACGAAACTGTAAACAAAACAGTATTAGAAACGACCAATGCAGTAAAAAGATCTCTGACCATGTCAGGGGGACACTAGACAGGCAGGAGGTGGTTTTAGTCAGTTGGAGCCTGACACTATCCAGACTGGCTCGTTATGAGTCAGCCTGGGTGTAAGTCCGACCGGATTTCCCCTCCTGCCAAAAAAAAAAAAAAAAAAAAAAAAAAAAAAACCTAACCTAACCTAACCTAACCTAACCTAACCTAACCTAACCTAACCTAACCTAACCTTTTTTTTTTTTTTTTTTTTTTTTTTTTTTTTTGTCGCTGGGAAAAAATGCATTACGCACACCCTCCCATCGGGGGATGGAAGGGTAGTGTGGGACTCCCCGGTCTGAGACCGGTATACCCACTAAAACGACCCAGCGGCATTCCCGCTTCGTCCTAGTGGCGGGGGACTGGGAAACCGGCACAGCCTTTACTTCCAGTCCTCCGCCGACGATGACCCGCACAGCGGACCTCACGCCCCCCCCGTGGGGAGGGGGACGGGCCCGGGAATGACAGACGAAGGTGGTGACGGGTGCAATGCGGGCGAAGGCACCCCCGCGCCTGTCGCCCGCCCGTCGCCACCATGAAGAGGGAGACCGCGTCTTCTCCGACCTCTTCTTCTTCTGCGGAGCGGCGCTACGAGAGGGTCTTCCTCCCGCGCGCGCTCCGCCGCCTCCTTTTGCGAGACTACGTCCTCGCAAAAGGAGGCGACCGCTGACCAGGCCCCCTCGAACCTAACCTAACCTAACCTAACCTAACCTTTTTTTTTTTTTTTTTTTTTTTTTTTTTTTTTTTTTTTTTGTCGCTGGGAAAAAATGCATTACGCATACCCGCCCATCGGGGGATGGGTGGGCTATGTGGGACTCCCCGGTCTGACCCGGTATACCCACTAAAACAACCCAGCGGCATTCCCGCTTCGTCCAAGTGGCGGGGGACTGGGAAACCGGCACAGCCTTAACGACCAGTCCTCCGCCGACGATTGCCCTTCATGTGGACCCCTCACGCCCCCCCCATGGGGAGGGGGAAGGGCCCGGGAATGACCAACGAAGGCAATGACGGGTGCAATGCGGGCGAAGGCACCCCCGCACCTGTCGCCCGCCCGTCGTCACCATGAGGAGTTAAAGGACCCCAACCAGGGCCATAGCTCCCCACGCGGCGGCCACGTATCCCGGTCTCCTCTCCAGCGAGAGGGGAGGGGAGTCCGTGGAAAACCGCGAAACGAACGCCACCAAGCCGTCCCAGTCGCCCAGCCAACGGCAAGGGATCGAGTAAGGCTCGGCGACCAACAAGTCCACCAACCACAGCAGATCCTAGTAGGTTGACCTGTTGTGGTTGGGGCTCGCCTGAGGGATGCGATGTTCGACCCTATCCTTCAGTCGGACATCGCACTCCCCTCCGCAGCCGTCGCTGGAGCGGCGGTGCTAGCGACAGCATCAAATCCGGACGGCATCTGCGCTTTGCCCCGCTTAGGGGGAGGATTGCAATTCCTCCCCCTCATAACGTGGCCTGCCGGGCAGCCACTGGCGGCACACACCGCGCAGTGCGGCGTGGCGGCCTCGCAGGAGGAGGCCTTGTGGCCCTCCTTGCCGCAGCGGTAGCACGTGTCCGTCCTGTCCACCGTGGACGGACACAGGGGCCGGGTGTGTCCAATGCCGAAGCACCGGAAACACCGTAGAGGCTGGGCCTCGAGTGTCCGGACTGCACACGAGCTAAATCCGACCAAAAGACGTCCCTTGGCCAGGACGGCTTTGGCAGCGGCGATTGGGCACTCGAGGCGAATGGTGCCCATGCCGCCGCGGCCAGGCCTTATGTCCCGGCCTTGGACCGCTGCGACGCCACAGCCCCCTATCGCTGCGACCGCCGCCACCACCTCCTCCTTGGTGACGGAGTCATCGAGGTCCGTCACCTCTATGGCCACCGACTTGACTGGTCGGGCCACCTTGGCCGAATCTGCGATGACCTCTTGCAGCTTCGCTGCGAAGAGGTCCGCATGGGCGCTCCCCTCTGCTCCCGGGAACTCGAAAATTCGAGCCCCGGCTTGGGTCCTTCGGCAGGACACACTGCCAATCCCCAGTTTGGTGGGATCGGCATTGGCACGCGCCCGCACCAAAATCGACGCGTACGTCTCCCCTCGCCCTTCAGCCTCCGCGGTGAGCGTCACCACGACGGCCGCGGTTTTTGGGGGGACCAGCTGCCTCCCTTTCGCTTTCCCCTTCCCCTTTCCCTTGCCGGTCGTCTGCGACTGGCTGGGAGCGGTGGTGGCGGCGACGGCAGGGACGGCCATCGCCGACTTTTTCCCCTTCCCCTTTCCTTTGTCGGTCGTCTGCGACTGGCTGGGAGCGGTGGCAGCGGGGACGGCAGGGCCGGCCGTCGCCGACTTTTTGCCCTTCCCCTTACGGACCACTTCCGTCCACTCGTTGGACGGGGTGGTTGAGGGCAGAAGGGCGTCTTCCGCCTGGGAGGAGGACGGCCCCGGCTCGCACTGCCTCTTGTCCGCCGCAAGCGGCGGTCGGACGCGTTGCTCCGGCAAGAGCCGGTCTTCGATCCCTGCGAAGCAGGCTCTTGTGAAGGCCCTCTCCTCCATTACAACCTTGCGGATGATATCCTCAAGGTTGGAGGCGGGGCCCTCTGCCGCAGGGCTCGACTCGGCCTGTCGTGGCCGGGCCGTGGCTTCAGCCAGCTTCTGATGAAGCTGGCTGACCTCCGACTGCAGGCGATCTATCCTCGCCTGCAGTTGCCGCGTCTCGTCGGTGGCCTTTCGGTGGACCAGCTCCGCGACTACACCACGCATGCTCGCGGCCCGGCATTTAAGGGCCTTTTGTAGGGTCCCCTTCAGGTTGGAGGACTTAGAGGCGACCTCCATAATCTCCTCCTCGTCCTCCTCCGCCATCCTCTCCAGCTCTGCCAGAGAGTGGTCCGCGTATATTACACGGGACGCACCGTACCCGGATTTGGCCCGGGCGACGTGCGCCCGTTTCTCCTTTGCGGCCACCCTCTCTTCCAGCTCTTGCTGGAGCTGCGCCCGCCGAGACAGATCCAGCTGACGTTGGGCATCCAAGAGCCCAACGTCGTGGGTAAACGCGGCTGCCGTCGGCTTTTTAGCCTTTGACAGCCTCGTCGACCCCGAGGCCGAGGAGCCCTCGGACCCCCGGCCCCGCTTCCGCGACCTAGAGTCGTCCGCGTCCGACACACTAACAGGTGAGTCGTAGTCAGACGACTCGTCCGCCCCTCCGAAGAAGCTAGCCGCAGACGGCGCGCGGCTAGTTTCTGACGCCGGAGCGTCAGAGAGGCCCTGAGAAGGGCCTTTGGGTTGGCCCTGAGAAGGGCTTTTTGGTTTTAAAAACCGCGACTTGGACTTTGCGTCCGACTTAGAACCGCGCGGCCGCTTCCCCCGAAACTTGGAGGGACCGGCCGCAACAGATTGTGGTGACACTGTCACCCTCTCCAGAACCACCAGGGGCTCTGCTGGAGCAACTGCTCCCGTCTTCGATGACGCAGTGCCAGAATCTGACGCTGCGTCCGCCTTCTCTACAACTTTTTTATTTTTGATTAAATCCATAGAATTCCCACGAGTATGGGGGATATAAAACGTCCATCCGGGCAGTGCCCCCTGTACCCGGATAAGCCTTTAACATTTATAACCCGCCAGGGGGTCGGCCGGTACCCTGGCGGGGGTCGCACTAAAGACTGATTGTTCCATGGGAACACCCGTCAGCCATACATCCCCTCACGGTGCGCCGCCGCTTGAGATTCGGGGTAACTTTTTATAGAGGTTTTCTACCTCGCGGTCCGGGCGGTTAAGCCAAGACCCTCGGTCCCGATCGAAGCCGCGAGACATGATCCACGACACTCCGATGATGGGATTACGAGTACGACGGGGACAGAGAGGGAAGGCGTCCCTCACTGTCTGCTCGGAGGCAGGGTGAGTGCACTCCGAGCCCGTCCTTGCTCCTCCGCTGTGCCCTCTGCTTTTCAGAGGGTCACGACGAAAGCGCCCCTCTTGTCCAAGTTGGACCCCTCCTATGTCAGAATATTGGCCACAGACAGTAACATTCCCCGAAGAATAAGAATGTCTTCCCATTCCTTGGGGAAGGCCACTGCCCGCGCCCAGGGTGCACCGTCCCAGCCAGCTGCTGTTCCCTCCAAACGTATCGAGAGGGACCAGCAGCCGTCAGGCCCACGAGGAGGTTTTCTGACCCAGCACCCCAACCTAACCTAACCTTTTTTTTTTTTTTTTTTTTTTTTTTTTTTTTGTCGCTGGGAAAAAATGCATTACGCACACCCTCCCATCGGGGGATGGAAGGGTAGTGTGGGACTCCCCGGTCTGAGACCGGTATACCCACTAAAACGACCCAGCGGCATTCCCGCTTCGTCCTAGTGGCGGGGACTGGGAAACCGGCACAGCCTTTACTTCCAGTCCTCCGCCGACGATGACCCGCACAGCGGACCTCACGCCCCCCCCGTGGGGAGGGGGACGGGCCCGGGAATGACAGACGAAGGTGGTGACGGGTGCAATGCGGGCGAAGGCACCCCCGCGCCTGTCGCCCGCCCGTCGCCACCATGAAGAGGGAGACCGCGTCTTCTCCGACCTCTTCTTCTTCTGCGGAGCGGCGCTGCGAGAGGGTCTTCCTCCCGCGCGCGCTCCGCCGCTTCCTTTTGCGACACTACGTCCTCGCAAAAGGAGGCGACCGCTGACCAGGCCCCCTCGCTCCCCAGCATGGCGTTGACCACACCGGGAAGCGAGAGGTCCTGTCCGATCTCCGCGATCAGACTGCGGCGCGGCTCGGACCAAGCTGGGCACACCTCGAGGGTGTGCTGCGCCGTGTCCTCCGGCGCGCCGCAGTCGTGGCACGCCGGGGTTTCCTCCCTCCCGATCCGGTGCAGGTACGTTCCGAAGCAGCCATGCCCGGACAACACCTGCACCAGACGGAACGAGAGGAAACCATGGGACCGCTCGAGCCAGGCCCGGAGGACCGGACCGAGCGCGTCCAACGTCCGGCGGCCAAAGGTGGCGGTGGCGAGGTCCTCCGTCCAATGGAGGACGATGGCGTCCCTCGCCTCCCGCCGCACGGCCTCCCGCTCCTCGGCGACGGGGCGCTCCCCGAGCGCCCTGCGATGCGCCGTCCACTCATACACCCTGGCCAGCACCCACGCCTCCAACTCCCAAGGAGGGGTGCCGGCCAGAGCGCACGCCGCCGAAAAACCCACCGACCGGTAGGCCCTCGCCACCCGCAGTGCAATGGCCCTTTGGGGCTTGCGGATGGCGTTCGCGTTCTCCCTCCTGTGGAGGGAGTCCGCCCAAATGGGGGCCCCGTACAGGGCCATGCTCCGCAAGATGCCGGCATAGAGGCGCCGGCATTTCGCCTTGGGCCCCCCCAGGTTCGGGAGGAGCCACGAGAGGGCGTCCGCGGCCTTCAACAGGCGCGTCGACAGCCCGCTGAAATGTGGGCCGAAGCGCCACCTGTCGTCCAGCACCAGGCCCAGATATTTCATCCGGGGCTGGACCTCTATACGGACGCCCTCCACGACGATGTGGGCGTCGGGTGGGCAGCGCTGCCGAGGCCCGCGAAAGAATACGGCCTCGGTCTTGTGCAGCGCCACCTTCAATCCCAGGCGGCGGATCCTCTCTGCAACCAAGGATCCGCCAGCCGAGGCCAGACAGGCCGCGTCCGCGAAACTCCTCCCCCGGGCAGTGAGCAGGGTGTCATCCGCGTAGCAGATGACACTCGTGCCCGGGAGGAGGGCTCCCCGCAGCAACCAATCGAACCCGATGTTCCACAGCGGGGGCCCAAGCACCGACCCCTGTGGAACACCGGACTCTGCGCCGTACCGCCTCACTGTGGCCGTCTTGTCTACGAGGAGGACTTCTCGGTCCTCCAAGTAACTGGCCAGGAGGCTCCGCAGATATTGGGGCACTCCGTGATACCGGAGCGCCTCCAATATCGTCGAGTGGGGCACGGAGTTGAAGGCATTGGCAATGTCGAATGACACCGCCAGCACTCCGTCCCCCGCCTCGACCGCCTCCTTCACCTGGCTCTTGAGTAGGGCCAGCGCGTCGATCGTCGAACGCCCTCGACGAACCTAACCTAACCTAACCTAACCTAACCTAACCTTTTTTTTTTTTTTTTTTTTTTTTTTTTTTTTGTCGCTGGGAAAAAATGCATTACGCACACCCTCCCATCGGGGGATGGAAGGGTAGTGTGGGACTCCCCGGTCTGAGACCGGTATACCCACTAAAACGACCCAGCGGCATTCCCGCTTCGTCCTAGTGGCGGGGGACTGGGAAACCGGCACAGCCTTTACTTCCAGTCCTCCGCCGACGATGACCCGCACAGCGGACCTCACGCCCCCCCCGTGGGGAGGGGGACGGGCCCGGGAATGACAGACGAAGGTGGTGACGGGTGCAATGCGGGCGAAGGCACCCCCGCGCCTGTCGCCCGCCCGTCGCCACCATGAAGAGGGAGACCGCGTCTTCTCCGACCTCTTCTTCTTCTGCGGAGCGGCGCTACGAGAGGGTCTTCCTCCCGCGCGCGCTCCGCCGCCTCCTTTTGCGAGACTACGTCCTCGCAAAAGGAGGCGACCGCTGACCAGGCCCCCTCGAACCTAACCTAACCTAACCTAACCTAACCTTTTTTTTTTTTTTTTTTTTTTTTTTTTTGTCGCTGGGAAAAAATGCATTACGCACACCCTCCCATCGGGGGATGGAAGGGTAGTGTGGGACTCCCCGGTCTGAGACCGGTATACCCACTAAAACGACCCAGCGGCATTCCCGCTTCGTCCTAGTGGCGGGGACTGGGAAACCGGCACAGCCTTTACTTCCAGTCCTCCGCCGACGATGACCCGCACAGCGGACCTCACGCCCCCCCCGTGGGGAGGGGGACGGGCCCGGGAATGACAGACGAAGGTGGTGACGGGTGCAATGCGGGCGAAGGCACCCCCGCGCCTGTCGCCCGCCCGTCGCCACCATGAAGAGGGAGACCGCGTCTTCTCCGACCTCTTCTTCTTCTGCGGAGCGGCGCTGCGAGAGGGTCTTCCTCCCGCGCGCGCTCCGCCGCCTCCTTTTGCGACACTACCTCCTCGCAAAAGGAGGCGACCGCTGACCAGGCCCCCTCGCTCCCCAGCATGGCGTTGATCACACCGGGAAGCGAGAGGTCCTGTCCGATCTCCGCGATCAGACTGCGGCGCGGCTCGGACCAAGCTGGGCACACCTCGAGGGTGTGCTGCGCCGTGTCCTCCGCCGCGCCGCAGTCGTGGCACGCCGGGGCTTCCTCCCTCCCGATCCGGTGCAGGTACGTTCCGAAGCAGCCATGCCCGGACAACACCTGAACCAGACGGAACGAGAGGAAACCATGGGACCGCTCGAGCCAGGCCCGGAGGACGGGACCGAGCGCGTCCAACGTCCGGCGGCCAAAGGCGGCGGTGGCGAGGTCCTCTGTCCAATGGAGGACGATGGCGTCCCTCGCCTCCCGCCGCACGGCCTCCCGCTCCTCGGCGACGGGGCGCTCCCCGAGCGCCCTGCGATGCGCCGTCCACTCATACACCCTGGCCAGCACCCAAGCCTCCAACTCCCAAGGAGGGGTGCCGGCCAGAGCGCACGCCGCCGAAAAACCCACCGACCGGTAGGCCCTCGCCACCCGCAGTGCAATGGCCCTTTGGGGCTTGCGGATGGCGGTCGCGTTCTCCCTCCTGTGGAGGGAGTCCGCCCAAATGGGGGCCCCGTACAGGGCCATGCTCCGCAAGATGCCGGCATAGAGGCGCCGGCATTTCGCCTTGGGCCCCCCCAGGTTCGGGAGGAGCCACGAGAGGGCGTCCGCGGCCTTCAACAGGTGCGTCGACAGCCCGCTGAAATGCGGGCCAAAGCGCCACCTGTCGTCCAGCACCAGGCCCAGATATTTCATCCGGGGCTGGACCTCTATACGGACGCCCTCCACGACGATGTGGGCGTCGGGTGGGCAGCGCTGCCGAGGCCCGCGAAAGAACACGGCCTCGGTCTTGTGCAGCGCCACCTTCAATCCCAGGCGGCGGATCCTCTCTGCAACCAAGGATCCGCCAGCCGAGGCCAGACAGGCCGCGTCCGCGAAGCTCCTCCCCCGTGCAGTGAGCAGGGTGTCATCCGCGTAGCATATGACACTCGTGCCCGGGAGGAGGGCTCCCCGCAGCAGCCAATCGAACCCGATGTTCCACAGTGGGGGCCCAAGCACCGACCCCTGTGGAACACCGGACTCTGCGCCGTACCGCCTCACTGTGGCCGTCTTGTCTACGAGGAGGACCTCTCGGTCCTCCAAGTAACTGGCCAGGAGGCTCCGCAGATATTGGGGCACTCCGTGATACCGGAGCGCCTCCAATATCGTCGAGTGGGGCACGGAGTTGAAGGCATTGGCAATGTCGAATGACACCGCCAGCACTCCGTCCCCCGCCTCGACTGCCTCCTTCACCTGGCCCTTGAGTAGGGCCAGCGCGTCGATCGTCGAACGCCCACGACGGAAACCGAATTGGGCGTCCGACAGATCCGGCCCCACATCCCGCAAATGGCTCCCGAGCCGGGCGGCGACTATCCCCTCGAACAATTTACCGACCTCATCGAGCAAAACGACGGGCCGGTATGCCGAGGGGGAGTCCACCGGGCGTCCCGCCTTTCGGAGGAGGCAAAGCTGCCCCTCCTTCCACAGTTTCGGGAACCTTCCAGCCGTAAAGCACGCGCTGAAAAGGTCCCGAAACCTGTCCTCCATTTCGGAGGCAGCTATTGCCAGCACCCGTGCGGGGACGCCGTCCGGCCCGGGGGCCGTCTTCTTGGCGCGGAGGCTGAGTACCCCCGCGTAGATCTCCGCCGCCGTCACCGGGGGGACCTCCTCCTCCGGCGAAGCCGCCCCTTGCGGGGGATCCATTGTTGGTGGGGCGAAGTCGGTCCTGCGCGGAAACAGGGACCGGACCACCCCATCCAGCAGTGCTGGCTCGAGGGTCTCCGACAGTGGGGGACCATAGGGGCGGAGCTGGTTCCGCGCCGCCTTATATGGCCTCCCATAGGGATCCCTGTCGAGACCCTCCAGCATTTCGGCCCTCGCCGAGTCTTCTGCAGCGCCTATTGCAGACTTGAGGACCGTCGTCGCCTCTCGGTAGCAGGCGTATAGGCGGTCCTCTTCTGCCCGGACTCGGTTCTGGGCGCTGCGCCGTCGACTCCGCGCGTAGGCCCTTCTGGCCGCCACGCAGGCGGCCCGGAGTTCCGACAGCTCCTCCGTCCACCAATAAACGGCGCGACGGGGAGGCGGACGGCGAGACCGAGGCATGCTGGAATTGCACACCTCGGTCAGGGCCCCTCTGAGCCGAACCGCTGCGGCGTCTACGTCCAGGACCTCAACAGGGGGCGACAGCCAGTCCTGCAGGAAAGCCGCCTCCTTGGCTGCCTCCCGGTCCAGGCGGGTGAGTGCCCATCGCGGGAAGGGAGATTGCCCAGCGCGGGCCATCCCCCTCCCTTGGGTGGAGATGTCGAACCGCACGTATCGGTGGTCCGACAAGGTCTCCACCATCTCAACCCGCCAGTTCACGACGCGGGCGGCCAGCGCGGGGGTGGCGAAAGTGACGTCCACCACCGATCCACCCTGTTGCCGCACACACGTGTGGACCGTCCCCCTGTTGAGGAGGGACATACCGCTTGAGGCCGCCCAGAACTCAACGGCGCGTCCCCGGACGTTGCACCCGGCGGCCGGGTTGCCCCAGGCCGCCGACTTGGCGTTCAGGTCGCCCAACACCACGACCTGGCGAGGCGCCGCCCTCCCTACGACTGCAGTGAGGACCTCCAGGAAATCCTCAAAATCCGAGAGAGGGCGGTTTGGGGAGAAATAGACCCCGACCAGGGCCATGTCCCCCCCCCACGCGGCGGCCACGTATCCCGGTCCCCTCTCTAAGAGCGAGAGGGGAGGGGAGTCCGTGGAAGACCGCGCCACCAACGCCACCAGGCCGTCCCGGTCACCCAGCCAACGGCCAGGGACCGAGTAAGGCTCGGCGACCACCGCCAAGTCCACCAACCACTCAGCCATTGTCTGCATCAGCAGATCTTGGGCTGCCCTGCAGTGGTTGGCGTTCGCCTGAAGGATGCGATGTTCGACTATATCCATCAGTCGGACATCGCACCCCCCTTCGCAGCCGCCGCAGGAACGGCGGTACCAGCAGCGGCAACAGGCCCGGTTGGCGCCTGTACTTTGCCACGCTTAGGGGGAGGATTGCAGTTCCTCCCCTTCATCACGTGGTCCGCTTGGCTGCCACTGGCAGCACAGACCGAGCAGTGCGGCTTGGCGACCTCACAGGAGGCGGCTTGGTGGCCCCCCATGCCGCAGCGGTAGCAGGTGTCTGACCTGTCCACCGCGGATGGACACAGAGGCCGGGTGTGGCCGATGCCGAAGCACCGGAAACACCTCAGCGGCTGGTCCTCGAGTGCCCTGACCGCACCCGAGCTGAAGCCGACCGTCAGCCGGCCCTTCGCCAGGGCGGCTCTCGCAGCGGGAACCGGGCACTCAAGGCGGACGGTGCCCATGCCACCGCGGCCGGGCCTTATGTCCCGACTCTGGACCGCCGCAACGTCGCAGCCTCCTAACGCTGCGACCGCCTCCACCACCTCCTCCTTGGTGACGGAATCGTCGAGATCCGTCACCTCGAGTGTCACCAACTTTACCGGTCGGGCCACCTTGGCGGAGTCCGCGATGACCTCCCGCAGCTTAGCTGCAAAGAGGTCCGCGCGGGCTCCCCCCTCTGCCCCCGGGAACTCGAATAATCGAGCCCCGGCCTGGGTCCGCCGGCAAGACACACTGCCGATCCCCAGTTGAGTGGGATCGGCATTGCTACGCGCCCGCACTAAGATTGACGCGTACGTCTCCCCTCGCTCCGCTGCCTCCGTGGTGAGGGTCACCACGACGGCCGCGGTTTTTGGGGAGACTAGCTGCCCCTTTCCCCTCGCTCTACCTCTACCTCCCCGCTTCCCGCCCCCTTCTCTGCCAGTCGTCTGCGACCGGCTGGGAGCGGGGACGGCTGGGGCGGCAGCCGCCGACTTTTTGGCTTTGCCCTTTCCCCTCCCGACCACTTCCGTCCACTCATTGGACGGGGTGGTCGAGGGGAGAAGGGCGTCCTCCTGGACCTGGGATGAGGAGGACGGCCCCGGCTCGGAGCGGCCCTTATCCGCCGCAAGCGGCGGTCGGAGGCGCTTTTCCGGCAGGAAACCTAACCTAACCTAACCTAACCTTTTTTTTTTTTTTTTTTTTTTTTTTTTTTTTTTTGTCGACTCGGCCTGTCGTGGCCGGGCCGTGGCTTCAGCCAGCTTCTGGTGAAGCTGGCTGACCTCCGACTGCAGGCGATCTATCCTCGCCTGCAGTTGCCGCGTCTCGTCGGTGGCCTTTCGGTGGACCAGCTCCGCGACTACACCACGCATGCTCGCGGCCCGGCATTTAAGGGCCTTTTGTAGGGTCCCCTTCAGGTTGGAGGACTTAGAGGCGACCTCCATAATCTCCTCCTCGTCCTCCTCCGCCATCCTCTCCAGCTCTGCCAGAGAGTGGTCCGCGTATATTACACGGGACGCACCGTACCCGGATTTGGCCCGGGCGACGTGCGCCCGTTTCTCCTTTGCGGCCACCCTCTCTTCCAGCTCTTGCTGGAGCTGCGCCCGCCGAGACAGATCCAGCTGACGTTGGGCATCCAAGAGCCCAACGTCGTGGGTAAACGCGGCTGCCGTCGGCTTTTTAGCCTTTGACAGCCTCGTCGACCCCGAGGCCGAGGAGCCCTCGGACCCCCGGCCCCGCTTCCGCGACCTAGAGTCGTCCGCGTCCGACACACTAACAGGTGAGTCGTAGTCAGACGACTCGTCCGCCCCTCCGAAGAAGCTAGCCGCAGACGGCGCGCGGCTAGTTTCTGACGCCGGAGCGTCAGAGAGGCCCTGAGAAGGGCCTTTGGGTTGGCCCTGAGAAGGGCTTTTTGGTTTTAAAAACCGCGACTTGGACTTTGCGTCCGACTTAGAACCGCGCGGCCGCTTCCCCCAAAACTTGGAGGGACCGGCCGCAACAGATTGTGGTGACACTGTCACCCTCTCCAGAACCACCAGGGGCTCTGCTGGAGCAACTGCTCCCGTCTTCGATGACGCAGTGCCAGAATCTGACACTGCGTCCGCCTTCTCAACAACCTTTTTATTTTTGATTAAATCCATAGAATTCCCACGAGTATGGGGGATATAAAACGTCCATCCGGGCAGTGCCCCCTGTACCCGGATAAGCCTTTAACATTTATAACCCGCCAGGGGGTCGGCCGGTACCCTGGCGGGGGTCGCACTAAAGACTGATTGTTCCATGGGAACACCCGTCAGCCATACATCCCCTCACGGTGCGCCGCCGCTTGAGATTCGGGGTAACTTTTTATAGAGGTTTTCTACCTCGCGGTCCGGGCGGTTAAGCCAAGACCCTCGGTCCCGATCGAAGCCGCGAGACATGATCCACGACACTCCGATGATGGGATTACGAGTACAACGGGGACAGAGAGGGAAGGCGTCCCTCACTGTCTGCTCGGAGGCAGGGTGAGTGCACTCCGAGCCCGTCCTTGCTCCTCCGCTGTGCCCTCTGCTTTTCAGAGGGTCACGACGAAAGCGCCCCTCTTGTCCAACTTGGACCCCTCCTATGTCAGAATATTGGCCACAGGCAGTAACATTCCCCGAAGAATAAGAATCTCTTCCCATTCCTTGGGGAAGGCCGCTGCCCGCGCCCAGGGTGCACCGTCCCAGCCAGCTGCTGTTCCCTCCAAACGTATCGAGAGGGACCAGCAGCCGTCAGGCCCACGAGGAGGTTTTCTGACCCAGCACCCCAACCTAACCTAACCTAACCTAACCTAACCTAACCTTTTTTTTTTTTTTTTTTTTTTTTTTTTTTTTTTTTTTTTTTTTGTCGCTGGGAAAAAATGCATTACGCACACCCTCCCATCGGGGGATGGAAGGGTAGTGTGGGACTCCCCGGTCTGAGACCGGTATACCCACTAAAACGACCCAGCGGCATTCCCGCTTCGTCCTAGTGGCGGGGACTGGGAAACCGGCACAGCCTTTACTTCCAGTCCTCCGCCGACGATGACCCGCACAGCGGACCTCACGCCCCCCCCGTGGGGAGGGGGACGGGCCCGGGAATGACAGACGAAGGTGGTGACGGGTGCAATGCGGGCGAAGGCACCCCCGCGCCTGTCGCCCGCCCGTCGCCACCATGAAGAGGGAGACCGCGTCTTCTCCGACCTCTTCTTCTTCTGCGGAGCGGCGCTGCGAGAGGGTCTTCCTCCCGCGCGCGCTCCGCCGCTTCCTTTTGCGACACTACGTCCTCGCAAAAGGAGGCGACCGCTGACCAGGCCCCCTCGCTCCCCAGCATGGCGTTGACCACACCGGGAAGCGAGAGGTCCTGTCCGATCTCCGCGATCAGACTGCGGCGCGGCTCGGACCAAGCTGGGCACACCTCGAGGGTGTGCTGCGCCGTGTCCTCCGGCGCGCCGCAGTCGTGGCACGCCGGGGTTTCCTCCCTCCCGATCCGGTGCAGGTACGTTCCGAAGCAGCCATGCCCGGACAACACCTGCACCAGACGGAACGAGAGGAAACCATGGGACCGCTCGAGCCAGGCCCGGAGGACCGGACCGAGCGCGTCCAACGTCCGGCGGCCAAAGGTGGCGGTGGCGAGGTCCTCCGTCCAATGGAGGACGATGGCGTCCCTCGCCTCCCGCCGCACGGCCTCCCGCTCCTCGGCGACGGGGCGCTCCCCGAGCGCCCTGCGATGCGCCGTCCACTCATACACCCTGGCCAGCACCCAAGCCTCCAACTCCCAAGGAGGGGTGCCGGCCAGAGCGCACGCCGCCGAAAAACCCACCGACCGGTAGGCCCTCGCCACCCGCAGTGCAATGGCCCTTTGGGGCTTGCGGATGGCGGTCGCGTTCTCCCTCCTGTGGAGGGAGTCCGCCCAAATGGGGGCCCCGTACAGGGCCATGCTCCGCAAGATGCCGGCATAAAGGCGCCGGCATTTCGCCTTGGGCCCCCCCAGGTTCGGGAGGAGCCACGAGAGGGCGTCCGCGGCCTTCAACAGGCGCGTCGACAGCCCGCTGAAATGCGGGCCGAAGCGCCACCTGTCGTCCAGCACCAGGCCCAGATATTTCATCCGGGGCTGGACCTCTATACGGACGCCCTCCACGACGATGTGGGCGTCGGGTGGGCAGCGCTGCCGAGGCCCGCGAAAGAATACGGCCTCGGTCTTGTGCAGCGCCACCTTCAATCCCAGGCGGCGGATCGCATCGATCGGAGCCGCATCACGGCCGCCCTCATCTCTGCCTGTGTCACCTCTGGGACGCTGATGGCGCTCTCATCTCCTTCAGGCTCTGCGGCTGTGGGCAAAGCCATCGGCGGCGGGGTATGCTCCGCTCTAGCTGGGAAGAGGGCTGCGACCACCTCCTCCAGCAGCTCGGGTTGGAGACTCTCTGTGATCGGAGGCGCCGCGGCTCTGAGGTTTCCTCGAACCGCTCGATACGGGCGCCCCCACGGATCTCCGTCTAGAGTCTCCAACATCTCCTCCCTGGCTCGCGTCCTCGCCTCAACGATGGCCAGCCACAGAGCCTGCGTCGCCGCGCGGTACACCTCATACAGCGCGGCTTCTTCGTCAGGGACCCGACGACGTCTCCTCCGGTATCGGGTGTACTGGCGCCTAACCGCTACGCACGCGACTCGTAACTGCGCGATCTCGGTGGACCACCAGTACACCTGGCGTCTTGCTGACTGTGTGTGGACCCGGGGCATCGACGCGTCGCAAATCATCACCATCGCCCCGCGGAACCACAGCGCCTCCTGTTCAACGTCGACGGGTCCGGCCGTTGGCGACTCCCGGAACCAGGCCTGGACAATCGCGGCCTCCTCGAGAAGTTCCCTGTCGATGCGCTTGCGCGACCAGCGCGGGCCGTTCGTTTGTGGGGCCGATGAACTCCGGCCGCCGGCAGTCTGGGCGGAGACGTCGAAACGGATATATCTGTGATCCGACAACGTCTCCACCTCCGCAGCGACACGCCAGCCGCGAACACGGCTCGCGACAGCAGGGCTAGCAAACGAGACGTCCACTATTGAGCCGCCCCGCTGCCGCACGCACGTGTATACCGAGCCTCGGTTCAGGACGACCAGGCCAGTCGCGACCGCCCACTCCTCCAGCGCCTCACCCCTAGCATCGGTCACCGGAGATCCCCACGCCGCAGATTTGGCGTTGAGGTCCCCGAGCAACAGCACCGGGCGAGGGTGGAAACGGCCCACGACGGCACCCAGCTCGACAAGGAAATTCTCGAAGTCGGCGAGGCTCTTGTTGGGCGAAAAGTACGCACCAATCGTACCAACGCCGTCCGCGAGGGCGGCTACCCAGCCGTGACCTCGGGACGGGCTGGACAGAGCCCCACCGATGATGGCCACCAAGCCGTCCAGGTCGCCCACCCAATTATCCCGGGGGGAGACAAAGTATGGCTCGGCGACCACAGCCACGTGAATCGACCACTCTGCCATGCTCTGAAGAAAGAGATCCTGAGCTCTAGCAGAGTGGTTGAGATTGCCCTGGAGGAAATGGTAGAGCGTAGCCATTATGCGCAATCCATTCCCTCCACACCATTCCTAGCTCGGGAGTCGGCAGACTGACGGGGGTGTAAAGAGCCCCCGGCAGGCTTGGCCCCCTTTCTCCTCTTCGTGGCAGAGGCGCCACAGTCTTTTTCGCCAACTCTATGCCCGGCGGGCTTCCCTGCAGCTGTACAGAGGCTGCAGTTTGGCGCCGCGGAGCACTGAGCTGCCTTGTGGCCGGGCTGACCGCAGCGATAACACTGATCGCTGCGGTCAATTTCGCAGGTACACCGCACCCGGACATGCCCAATGTCCAGGCACCTGTAGCACCGCATGGCCCTGGGCTGCAGCAGCTTCACCCTTGCTGCAACCCACCCCACCAACAAACGACCACAGTCGGCGACCTTGTTCGCCGCCAACACCGGGCACCGCACCCAGATCGTGCCGAGCCCGGAAGCGTCGGCTCGAATGTCGCCCGTCTTCACGTCCTGAAGCGAACATCCGCCGGCTCGGGCAACGGCCGCCACGACCTCAGCCGAGGTCACCGAGTCGTCCAGACCACTGACTCGCAGCTCTGAGGTCTTCATAGGCCTGGACACCCGGACGTCCTCCGGGTTGAGGACCTCCCTCAGTTTGGCGGCCAATTTATCCGCCTTTTCCCCGCTAGAGGCACCCGGCACCTCGAGCAGCCGCGCCCCCGTCAATGCCGGCTTCATTCTGAAGCCGGACGGTATGCCAAGGTCATCGAGCGCGACCTTAGATCTAGCCTCAATAAGGACCGCCTTATAGGTGATGCCCCTTTCGACGGCTCCTGGCTGCAGCGTAATTAATACAGCCGCGGAGCGTGGGGCTTTGACCCTGGGCGGTTTCTGGGCCTCCTTAGGTGCCGCTGCTGCTCCAGTCGGTGTTGGTGTTAGCGGCGCCGTCTTCTTCTTTTTGCGGCCCCTCTTGACGACCGTCGTCCAGGAATCCGTGGTAGGCCCTGGTTCGGCCGCTGGAGGTGCCGCTGAAGCCGCTGCTGGAGGCGCCACTGTCTGGGAAGCAGCCGTCTGCCGCTTTTTAGGCGCTCTGCCCTCGGATCGACCCGGTTCTGCCATCGTAGTTGTGGGGCCCCGTCTATCGACCCCCTCCCCCCCGCGTCCGTCCCCAGCAAGCGGCGGTCGGATGGACTCAGCCGGGAGGAGCCTTGTCTCTATGGCCTCGAAGCGGGCACTCATCATGTGCCCGCACTGAATCTGGCAAATGCGGACGATCTTTTCGACCTCCGCATCTGCAAGTGCGGTCGTCGACGACATGGCCGGCGATGGAGCCGATGATGGGGCCGCAACGGGAGACGACCCGGCGGCAACGGGAGCTTCTTTCTGGGCGGCAACCAGCCGCTTGAGGTCCTCAAGCTCGGCTCGGAGACGGCCATTCTCCTCCCACAATTTTGCCGTCTCCTCCGTGCTGTTGCACTTAGTGAGGACCTCAACCGCCTCCTTGATGCCCTCAGCTGCCTCCTTCAACGCGCGCGTGAACGTGCCCTTCAGATTGCCTGATTTGGTGGCAACCTTTAGGACGACGTCCACGCCGTCCAAAACTTGGCGACTGAGCGCCACCGCCGTTGGGCTCCCTTCGGCCATCCGAGCGGAGCGTCGCTCTCGGGCCTGTCGGGCCAGCTCGCTGACCTCGTCAGCCACGACAACCCTTTGCTGCGCCCGCTTAGCAGCAGCGGCCTCTGCTCTGGTGCTCCCCAGCAGGGACGTAGTGGAGCCCCCACTCAGGTCTGACATGGTGAGCCCGGGGTCAGTCTCCGCACCCTCTATGGGCTCCACTGGAGCTGGCGGAACAAAACGACACCGCGCGTCACGAGCGGAGACTCCGCCTGCCACCGCACGACCTCTGCCTCTCCGCGTCGTTGACACCTTTTTTGCCAACAGATTTTCCTCGCTCGAGGAGAGGCCGCGCTTGCGAGATCTGGATCCGGGCCTGGATCCGGATCCAGATCTAGAAGCGCGCCCTCGTGTGTCCTCGTCGGACTTCGGGTCCCTGTCAGGACTGGAGCCTCCTCGGCTCTTGTTGCCGTCGGCGTCGGCAAGCGGCTGGACCACAACACGCAGGTGCTTCAGGTTCTCCTGTAGCTCCTTTTCTCGCTGGCCGGTGGTCTCGGCAAGACTGGTGGTGCCCCCCCCAGATACGATGGGGCAACCCTCGTTAGAGGGGCGGGATTCCCCCCGTAGGGGACCCGCCTGGGGATTTGTATTCCCAACAGACTTTTCCATGATTTTTTTTGTTTTTTAGCGCTAACGACCGGATACCCTCCGGCCATTCATCCCCTCGGCACGCTCGACCTTGAGATTGGGGTAATTTTTTTAAAGAGGTTGTTGTCTTCCTCTCCTGCTTCCCTGTTCGTCCACTCAACCAACCCTTTGTAAGCAAAGGGGGGAGTGGGCATAAGTTGGGGCATAAGATGGCCACCAGGCCTACCCCCACGGCGGACTTGCCGTCCCCAAGTTCGGTTCCCTTCGCAGACCAATAAAAGATGATCGGCGATTGAAACCGAACCCTTCCCTGTTTGTTGAAGATTCGCCGTCGGACCCAGCTGTCCACCAAAGGTTGTTGGGCAGCTGGGGCCGACGTTGCCCAGGGTACGCCACGAGGAGGCTCTTCAACATGCACCCCAACCTAACCTAACCTAACCTAACCTTTTTTTTTTTTTTTTTTTTTTGACGATGTGGAAATCCGCACGGATGTCCTCCGCCTGGGGAAGGCGGAGGGGTCTGTCAGACTCCAACTGACTAAAACCACACCGGTGTTCCCTCGCACACTTGCGTCGGGGGGCAGCGGGAACGAAAGTGACTTCCGCTGCCCCGGACTAGTGCCGGCCCGCTTGACCAGTGCGGGCCTCGTCCCTGGGGGGAGTGAGGTGTACTCCCCCCGATACGTCATGAGAGGCGCGCGTGGAACACTACGCGCCGCCGTCTCGGGTCCAGTGAGATGGGGGGCGACGGATGTCCCCGAATCCGTCGCCCCTGGACCTGTTTAGGGGGGCCGGAAGAGGGCGTTATCCGCCCTCTGCCGACGCCCGGTGCGTCTGCTGCGGTATGGGAGGGAACTAGAGATCTCCCTCTCCCTTTCCGCAGCTTCCTTCTGCGACATGACGGTTTCGCAGAAGGACACCACCGCGTCCCAGGACTCTGTGCTGCCGACCATCGTGCGAACAACGGCCGGCAGCGACAGGTCTGCTCCTCCCTCTGTGACAAGATCACGGCGCGGCTCATCCCACGCGGCACATTCCGCCAGCGTATGCCGCGCCGTATCCTCCAGACAGTGGACGCAGTGATGGCACCGAGCGTCCGGCTCCCTGCTTATGCGACACAGGTACTTCCCGAAGCAGCCGTGCCCCGAGAGCACCTGCGTCGCCCGAAACGTCAGGGAGCCGTGCTTCCTCCCGAGCCAGTCTTCGAGTACTGGCCGGATCGCCTCGATTGTGTCGAGGCCGGCGGAGGGATGGTCAAGCCTCCTCCGCCATTCTGCCACCATGACCTGTCGGAGCTGAGACCGGTGCAGCGTAATCTGTCGCTGCACCAGCCTTTCACCCCGATCCCTGGCGTCCTCGCGCCACCGATGCAGTGTCGCGAGGGCTTTCGCCTCCAGGTCCCATGGTGGGGATCCGGCCAGTAAACAAGCCGCCTCGTAGGAGATCGTGCGATATCCCCGTATGACCCTGACGGCCATCGCTCTCTGCGGTTTCCGCAGGACTGCGATAGTGCGGGCCGTCAGGTCCGTCGCCCATACTGGGGCCCCGTAAAGGGCCATGGATCGCACGATCCCTACGTATAACCGCCTACAGGCGGTGCTCGGGCCCCCCAAATTGGGAAGCAGCGTTGACAGCGCGCCCGCCGCGCCCATCAACTTGGGCACCAGCCGCTGAAAGTGGGGTCCGAAGTCCCAACGGCTGTCGAGCACCAATCCCAGGTACTTCATGGTTGACTCGACAGCGATCCGGGCCCCCCCGACCACAATGTGTGATCCCAGCGGCGGCGCCCGTCGGGGGCCATGAAACGCAATGGCCTCCGACTTGTTGAGGGCCACCTCCAGGCCCAGGCGTCGTATGCGGCTCACCACCTGCGAGACCGCAGCCGTAGCCAGCAACGCTGCTTCCCTGTACGAGCTCCCCCGGGCAATGACCAGCGTGTCGTCCGCATAACACGTCAGGTTCACTCCCGGCGGAAGCTCGCACCGCAAAACCCAGTCGTAACCGATGTTCCACAAGGGAGGGCCCAGAACCGACCCCTGTGGAACACCGCACGACATCTCGCGACGGCCACCACCGTCGCGTCCCATGTAGGTGACACACCTTTCCGCCAAATAAGCCCCCACGATGTTGCGGAGGTAGAGAGGCACCCGGTGGTAGCGCAGGGCCTCCCTAATGCAACCCCAGGGCAGGGTGTTGAAGGCGTTGGAGATGTCCAAGGACACCGCCAGCACCACCCCGCCCCGAGACACTGCTTCCTCCGCCAGGACTCTTACCCTCATTATGGCGTCAATGGTAGAGCGCCCACGACGGAACCCAAATTGGCTGTCGTCCAGGTTCGGCCCCTCTGTACACAAGTGGCTGACGAGGCGGTCTGCGATTATTCGCTCCAGCATCTTGCCCGCCTCGTCCAGTAGCACTATGGGCCGATAAGCGGACGACGAGTCCGCCGGGCGCCCTGCCTTCCTGAGCAAGACCAGTCGACCAGTCTTCCACCGGGTAGGGAACTGGCCCTGCTCAAGGCATGCCGAGAAGAGTCCTCTCAGTGGGGGCTCCAGCTCCTTCATGGCGAGGACCAGAGCGCGGCCAGGCACTCCATCGGGCCCCGGGGCAGTGTTTTTAGCCCGGAGCCGCAATACGGCCGCGCCCATCTCTGCCTGTGTCACCTCTGGGACGGTTTCGCCTTCATCTTCCTCCGACTCTGCAGCTGTGTGCAGAACCATCGGCGGTGGCTCGTACTCGGCTCTCTCAGGGAAGAGGGCCGAGACCACTCGCTCCAGGAACTGCGGCTCGAGACTTTCCGTTAGCGGGGGCGCCCACGGCCGAAGTTTCCCTCGGACCGACCGGTAAGGGCGCCCAAACGGATCCCCGTCTAAGCTCGCCAGCATTTCCTCCCTGGAGCGTGTCTTCGACTCACCGATGGCCAGCCACAGAGCCAGCTTCGCCGCGCGGTACACCTCATACAGCGCGGCTTCTTCCTCAGGAACCCGTGGACGTCTTCTCCGGCACCGCGTGTACGGGCGTCTCGCGTCTGCGCACTCGACGCGCAGTCGCTCGATCTCGACGCACCACCAGTACAAGCGGCGCCGTGCGGACAGAGAGGAGACGCGTGGCATGCATGCGTCGCAGATCTGCGTCATCGCATCGCCAAACCACTGCGCCTCCCGTTCGACGTCGACGGGACCGACGGTGGCCGACTCCCGGATCCAGGCATGGACTATGGCGGCTTCTTCGAGAGCTTCCCTGTCGAGGCGTTTCAGCGCCCAACGCGGGCCGTCTCTTCGGGGCCCCGATTGGCTACGTCCTCCAGCGGTCTGGGTGGAGACGTCGAAGCGGATGTATCGGTGATCCGATAGCGTCTCCACCTCCACCTCAACGTGCCAATCATGGACACGGTTCACGACAGCGGGACTAGCGAACGAGACGTCCACTATCGACCCGCCCCGCTGCCGTACACACGTGTAGGCGGAACCCCGATTTAAGACGGCCAGGCCCGTCGTTATGGCCCACTCCTCTAGCACTTCGCCTCTCGGGTCCGTGACGGGGGAACCCCAGGCCGCAGACTTGGCGTTGAGGTCACCGAGAAGCAAAATGGGTCGAGGGTGAGACTGGCCGACGACGGCTCCCAACTCGACAAGGAAACTCTCGAAGTCGGCGAGACTCTTGTTGGGCGAAAAATACGCCCCAATCGTGACGATCCCGTTCACAAGGGCCGCAACCCAACCGTGACCACGGGATACGTCGACGAGAGTCGCGCCGATGATGGCCACTAGGCCGTCTAGATCCCCTTCCCAGTTATCCCGGGGGGGTATGAAATACGGCTCAGCGACCACCGCCACATTTATCGACCACTGCGCCATGCTCTGGAGCAGGAGATCCTGAGCTCTGGTGCAGTGGTTGATGTTCGCCTGGAGGAAATGGTAGTGTGCCATCACTAGCACTCCATTTCCTCGGCGCTCCGTCCCACCACAGGCCGGGAGTCGGCCGAAGAGGTGCTAGGTTGCGGGGGGGGTGCGTCCCCCGCAGCCTTGGCCCATCGCTTGCTGCGCTTTCTGGGCGCGTCGCAGGCTTTACCACCTACCCTGTGCCCCGCGGACTTTCCTGCAGCCGCACACAAACTGCAATGTGGGTCCGCGGAGCACTGGGACGCCTTATGGCCAGGCTGACTGCAGCGATAACATAAATCGCTGCGGTCTGTGTCACAGGTGCACACTGCCCGGACGTGCCCTTTCTCCAGGCACCGGTAGCACTGCATGGCCCTGGGTGCCAGCAGTGTAACTCTCGCTGACACCCAGCCCACCAGAAGACGTCCCGCATCAGCGACCTGCCTCGCCGCAGCCACCGGACACCGCACCCAGATGGTGCCAAGCCCGCCAGCGTTGACGCGGATGCCACCTGCCCGCACATTTTCGGCCGAGCAACCGCCGCTTCGGGCTATGGCCGCCACCACCTCCTCCGGGGTTACGGAGTCGTCCAGCCCATTGACGCGTACCTCAGCGGTCTTCATGGGTCTGGACACCCGCGCCTCCTCAGGGTTGAGGACGTCCCTCAGCTTCGCAGCCAGAGCGTCCGCCCGCTCAGTGCTGCTGGTCCCCGCCAACTCGAACATTTTGGCCCCCGTGGCTGCCGTTCGGAAACGGAAGCCGTCTGGGGTGCCAAAGTCGGCGAAGACCAGCTTGCTTTTTGCCTCCGCCAGTACCTTCTGGTAGGTGACGCCTCTGTCCTTTGCTTCGGGCTGAAGCGTCACCACCACTGCCTCGGAGCGAGGGACGCGGATTTTTGGGGATTTTTGACCGCCCTTGGCGGCCGGCCCCTTGGAACCCGGTGCGGGAGTGCCTTTGCGGCCCCTCTTGCGCCTCTTCTTCCGGCTTTCGGCGGTCGACCAAGCGTTCTCTTTGGGAGGCTGGTCACTCCCTTCAGTTGGCTTTTTTGCCACTATCTTCGGCTTTTTAGTCCCTTCTGCAGGCTTTTTGCCCGACGTCGGGGGCTTATTGGCCACCTGTGAGGGGTTTTTGGCCACCTGTGAGGGCTTTTTTGTTGTTGGCGGTGCACTAGTCACCTGTGCCCACGTAGGCCCACTTATTGGAGCGGGCTCCACCCCCTTTTTCCTCTTATCTGCCGCCAGTGGTGGGCGGACATTTATAGGGGGATTGAGCCTAGGCTCTATGCTGTCCAAGCGGGCGGTCATTATTGACAACAGCCGATGAAATTGATCCTCCCCCAAGGATCCATCCTGAGGCAGAGAATGACTAACCGAAGTGGTCGCATTCTGCTGCCGGCTGAAGTCCGCCCTCAAGGCGATGACCTCCCGCTGGAGCTCCTCCATCTTTGCGTGGAGACGGTTATTTTCTTCCTGCAGCTTTGCCGTCTCCTCCGAGGTCGTCCGGTCAAAAAGGACTTCCACCGCCTCCTTTATGCCATCAGCCGCCTCTTTCAGGGCCCGCGTAAACGTGCCCTTTAGGTTGCCCGACTTCGTGGCAACCTTCATGACGACGTCCACGCCGTCCAAGACCTGGCGGCTCAGAGCCTCAGCCGTCAGTCCCTCAGGGCCTGCGGCGGTCTGCAACCGCCGCTCCCTTGCCAGTCGAGCCATCTCAGCGACCTCATCAGTCGCGACGGCCTTCCGACCCTCTCGCCTGGCGGCGTTGAGCTCCGCCTTGGTGCTCACCAATCCGGTGGAGGCCGCGCCACCGGCCTGCTCCACCTGCATGGCCCCTTCGGAGTCACTCACTCCGCTGGCCACTGGCGTATCAGGTCGCTTCAGGAAACGGCCCCGGGTGTCGCGCGACTCTGCCGCTGGAGTGCTGGCACCGGAAGCTGTTCTGCGACCTCTGCCCCTCCTTGCAGTTGTCACTTTGATGGCCGGCAGATTCTCCTCGCTTGAAGAGAGACCCGCCGACAACGCGTCCGACTCATAGCGCGGCCGCTTCCCCCAAAACTTGGAGGGACCGGCCGCAACTATTTGTGGTGCTGTGCCGGATTCCGACAGAACACCCACCCTCTCCAGAACCACTAACGGTTCTGCTGGAGCGCCTGCTCCCGTCTTCAGTGACGCAGTGTCAGAACCTGACGCTGCGTCCGCTTTCTCCACAACTTTTTGATTTTTTAGTTTATCCATACTATTCCCACGAGTATGGGGGATATAAAATGTCCATCCGGGCAGTGCCCCCTGTACCCGGATAAGCCTTTAACATTTATAACCCGCCAGGGGGTCGGCTGGTACCCTGGCGGGGGTCGCACTAGAGACTGATTGTTCCATGGGAACACCCGTCAGCCATACATCCCCTCACGGTGCGCCGCCGCTTGAGATTCGGGGTAACTTTTTATAGAGGTTTTCTACCTCGCGGTCCGGGCGGTTAAGCCAAGACCCTCGGTCCCGATCGAAGCCGCGAGACATGATCCACGACACTCCGATGATGGGATTACGAGAACGACGGGGACAGAGAGGGAAAGCGTCCCTCACTGCCGGCTCGGAGGCAGGGTGAGTGCACACCGAGCTCGCCGTTGCTCCTCCGCTGTGCCCTCTGCTTTTCAGAGGGTCACGCGGAACAGCCCCCTGTGGTCCAAGTTGGACCCCCCTCCTATGTCAGAATCAAACCTAACCTAACCTAACCTAACCTTTTTTTTTTTTTTTTTTTTTGTTGACGATGTGGAAATCCGCACGGATGTCCTCCGCCTGGGGAAGGCGGAGGGGTCTGTCAGACTCCAACTGACTAAAACCACACCGGTGTTCCCTCGCACACTTGCGTCAGGGGGCAGCGGGAACGAATGTGACTTCCGCTGCCCCGGACTAGTGCCGGCCCGCTTGACCAGTGCGGGCCTCGTCCCTGGGGGGAGTGAGGTGTACTCCCCCCGATACATCATGAGAGGCGCGCGTGGAACACTACGCGCCGCCGTCTCGGGTCCAGTGAGATGGGGGGCGACGGATGTCCCCGAATCCGTCGCCCCTGGACCTGTTTAGGGGGGCCGGAAGAGGGCGTTGTCCGCCCTCTGCCGACGCCCGGTGCGTCTGCTGCGGGATGGGAAAGAGCTCGATATCTCCCTCTCCCTTTCCGCAGCCTCCTTCTGCGACATGACGGTTTCGCAGAAGGACACCACCGCGTCCCAGGACTCTGTGCTGCCGACCATAGAGCGAGCAACGGCCGGCAGCGACAGGTCTGCTCCTACCTCAGTCACAAGAGCACGGCGCGGCTCAACCCACGCGGCACATTCCGCCAGCGTATGCCGCGCCGTGTCCTCCAGACAGTGGACGCAGTGATGGCACCGAGCGTCCGGCTCCCTGCTTATGCGACACAGGTACTTCCCGAAGCAGCCGTGCCCCGAGAGCACCTGCGTCGCCCGAAACGTCAGGGAGCCGTGCTTCCTCCCGAGCCAGTCTTCGAGTACTGGCCGGATCGCCTCGATTGTGTCGAGGCCGGCGGAGGGATGGTCAAGCCTCCTCCGCCATTCTGCCACCATGACCTGTCGGAGCTGTGACCGGTGCAGCGTGATCTGTCGCTGCACCAGCCTTTCGCCCCGATCCCTGGCGTCCTCGCGCCACCGATGCAGTGTCGCGAGGGCTTTCGCCTCCAGGTCCCATGGTGGGGATCCGGCCAGTAAACAAGCCGCCTCGTAGGAGATCGTGCGATATCCCCGTATGACCCTGACGGCCATCGCTCTCTGCGGTTTCCGCAGGACTGCGATAGTGCGGGCCGTCAGGTCCGTCGCCCATGCTGGGGCCCCGTAAAGGGCCATGGATCGCACGATCCCTACGTATAACCGCCTACAGGCGGTGCTCGGGCCCCCCAAATTGGGAAGCAGCGTTGACAGCGCGCCCGCCGCGCCCATCAACTTGGGCACCAGCCGCTGAAAGTGGGGTCCGAAGTCCCAACGGCTGTCGAGCACCAATCCCAGGTACTTCATGGTTGACTCGACAGCGATCCGGGCCCCCCCGACCACTATGTGTGATCCCAGCGGCGGCGCCCGTCGGGGGCCATGAAACGCAATGGCCTCCGACTTGTTGAGGGCCACCTCCAGGCCCAGGCGTCGTATGCGGCTCACCACCTGCGAGACCGCAGCCGTAGCCAGCAACGCTGCTTCCCTGTACGAGCTCCCCCGGGCAATGACCAGCGTGTCGTCCGCATAACACGTCAGGTTCACTCCCGGTGGAAGCTCGCACCGCAAAACCCAGTCGTAACCGATGTTCCACAAGGGAGGGCCCAGAACCGACCCCTGTGGAACACCGCACGACATCTCGCGACGGCCATCGCCGTCGCGTCCCATGTAGGTGACACACCTTCCCGACAGATAAGCCCCCACAATGTTGCGGAGGTAGAGAGGCACCCGGTGGTAGCGCAGGGCCTCCCTAATGCAACCCCAGGGCAGGGTGTTGAAGGCGTTGGAGATGTCCAAGGACACCGCCAGCACCACCCCGCCCCGAGACACTGCTTCCTCCGCCAGGACTCTTACCCTCATTATGGCGTCAATGGTAGAGCGCCCACGACGGAACCCAAACTGGCTGTCGTCCAGGTTCGGCCCTTCTGTACACAAGTGGCTGACGAGGCGGTCTGCGATTATTCGCTCCAGCATCTTGCCCGCCTCGTCCAGCAGCACTATGGGCCGATAAGCGGACGACGAGTCCGCCGGGCGCCCTGCCTTCCTGAGCAAGACCAGTCGACCAGTCTTCCACCGGGTAGGAAACTGGCCTTGCTCAAGGCATGCCGAGAAGAGTCCTCTCAGTGGGGGCTCCAGCTCCTTCATGGCGAGGACCAGAGCGCGGCCAGGCACTCCATCGGGCCCCGGGGCAGTGTTCTTAGCCCGGAGCCGCAATACGGCCGCGCCCATCTCTGCCTGTGTCACCTCTGGGACGGTTTCGCCTTCATCTTCCTCCGACTCTGCAGCTGTGTGCAGAACCATCGGCGGTGGCTCGTACTCGGCTCTCACAGGGAAGAGGGCCGAGACCACTCGCTCCAGGAACTGCGGCTCGAGACTTTCCGTTAGCGGGGGCGCCCACGGCCGAAGTTTCCCTCGGACCGACCGGTAAGGGCGCCCAAACGGATCCCCGTCTAGGCTCGCCAGCATTTCCTCTCTGGAGCGTGTCTTCGATTCGCCGATGGCCAGCCACAGAGCCAGCTTCGCCGCGCGGTACACCTCATACAGCGCGGCTTCTTCCTCAGGAACCCGTGGACGTCTTCTCCGGCACCGCGTGTACGGGCGTCTGGCGTCTGCGCACTCGACGCGCAGTCGCCCGATCTCGACGCACCACCAGTACAAGCGGCGCCGTGCGGACAGAGAGGAGACGCGTGGCATGCATGCGTCGCAGATCTGCGTCATCGCATCGCCAAACCACTGCGCCTCCAGTTCGACGTCGACGGGACCGACGGTGGCCGACTCCCGGATCCAGGCCTGAACTATTGCGGCTTCTTCGAGAGCTTCCCTGTCGAGACGTTTCAGCGCCCAACGCGGGCCGTCTCTTCGGGGCCCCGACTGGCTACGTCCTCCAGCGGTCTGGGTGGAGACGTCGAAGCGGATGTATCGGTGATCCGATAGCGTCTCCACCTCCACCTCAACGTGCCAATCACGGACACGGTGCACGACAGCGGGACTAGCGAACGAGACGTCCACTATCGACCCGCCCCGCTGCCGTACACACGTGTAGGCGGAACCCCGATTTAAGACGGCCAGGCCCGTCGTTATGGCCCACTCCTCTAGCACTTCGCCTCTCGGGTCCGTGACGGGGGAACCCCAGGCCGCAGACTTGGCGTTGAGGTCACCGAGAAGCAAAATGGGTCGAGGGTGAGACTGGCCGACGACGGCTCCCAACTCGACAAGGAAACTCTCGAAGTCGGCGAGACTCTTGTTGGGCGAAAAATACGCCCCAATCGTGACGATCCCGTTCACAAGGGCCGCAACCCAACCGTGACCACGGGATACGTCGACGAGAGTCGCGCCGATGATGGCCACTAGGCCGTCTAGATCCCCTTCCCAGTTATCCCGGGGGGGTATGAAATACGGCTCAGCGACCACCGCCACATTTATCGACCACTGCGCCATGCTCTGGAGCAGGAGATCCTGAGCTCTGGTGCAGTGGTTGATGTTCGCCTGGAGGAAATGGTAGTGTGCCATCACTAGCACTCCATATCCTCGGCGCTCCGTCCCACCACAGGCCGGGAGTCGGCCGAAGAGGTGCTAGGT
Source organism: Cerastis rubricosa (assembly GCA_949152445.1). Classification (NCBI taxonomy): domain Eukaryota; kingdom Metazoa; phylum Arthropoda; class Insecta; order Lepidoptera; family Noctuidae; genus Cerastis; species Cerastis rubricosa. The sequence continues at coordinate 23,515,727 of OX424534.1, read as the reverse complement.
TGCGGGGGGGGTGCGTCCCCCGCAGCCTTGGCCCATCGCTTGCTGCGCTTTCTGGGCGCGCCGCAGGCTTTACCACCTACTCTGTGCCCCGCGGACTTTCCTGCAGCCGCACACAAACTGCAATGTGGGTCCGCGGAGCACTGGGACGCCTTATGGCCAGGCTGACCGCAGCGATAACATAAATCGCTGCGGTCTGTGTCACAGGTGCACACTGCCCGGACGTGCCCTTTCTCCAGGCACCGGTAACACTGCATGGCCCTGGGTGCCAAGAGTTTTACTCTCGCCGACACCCAGCCCACCAGCAGACGTCCCGCGTGAGCAACCTGCTTGGCCGCAACAACCGGACACCGCACCCAGATGGTGCCAAGCCCGCCAGTATTTACGCGGATACTACCCGCCTTTACATTGTCGGCTGAGCATCCACCGCTTCGGGCTATGGCCGCCACCACCTCCTCTGGGGTCACTGAGTCGTCCAGCCCATCGACTCGTACCTCAGCGGTCTTCATGGGCCTGGACACCCGCGCCTCCTCGGGGTTGAGGACGTCCTTCAGTTTTGCAGCCAGAGCGTCCGCCCGCTCAGCACTGCTGGTCCCCGCCAACTCAAACATTTTGGCCCCCGTGGCTGCCGTCCTGAAACGGAAGCCGTCTGGGGTGCCGAAGTCAGCGAAGACCAGTTTGCCCCTCGCTTCCGCCAGTACCTTCTGGTAAGTGACACCCCTCTCTTTGGCTTCGGGCTGCAGCGTGACCACTACAGCCTCTGAGCGAGGGACGCGTATTTTTGGGGCGCTCTGGACACCTCTGGCGGTTTGCCCCTCCGAGCCCGGTGCGGCCTTGCCCTTGCGGCTCCTCTTCTTTCTCTTCTTACGGCTTTCGACCGTTTTCCAGTCACCCTCTTTGGGGGGCGAGCTGCTTCCCTCAGTGAGCTTTCCCGTACCCTTTACGGCTTTCTTGGCTCCCTCCGTTGGCTTTTTGGGCGTTTGCGTGGGAGTTTTTGGCGCAGGTGGCGCTTTAGCCACCTCTGCCCACGTAGGCCCAGCCACTGTTGGAGCAAGCTCTAACGCCTTCTTCCGCTTGTCCGCTGCCAGCGGCGGACGGACATTAACAGGGGGGTTGAGCCTGGGTTCTAGGCTGTCCAAGCGGGCGGTCATAATGGCCAACAGCCGGTTGAACTGGTCTTCCCCCAAAGACCCGTTCTGTGGCAGAGTGCGACTGTCCGAAGTCACACCCTGCTGCCGGCTGAAGTCCGCCCTCAGGGCGCTGACCTCCCGCTGGAGCTCCTCCATCTTCGTATGGAGACGATGATTTTCCTCTTGGAGCTTCACCGTCTCCTCCGAGGTCGTCCGATCAAGCAGGACTTCCACAGCCTCCTTGATTCCCTCCGCCGCCTCCTTAAGGGCCCGCGTAAATGTGCCCTTTAGGTTGCCCGATTTTGTGGCAACCTTCAGGACGACGTCCACGCCGTCCAAAACCTGGCGGCTGAGGACTTCAGCCGTCAGACCCTCAGGGGCTGTGGCAGTTTGCAACCGCCTCTCCCTTGCTTTCCGAGCCAACTCGGCGACTTCGTCGGTCGCTGCGGCCTTCCGGCCCTCTCGCCTGGCGGCGTGGAGCTCCGCCTTGGTGCTCACCAATCCGGTGGAGGCCGCGGGATCACCCTTCTCAACCAGCATGGCCCCGTCGGAGTCACTTACTCCGCTGGCCATCGGCGTATCGGGGCACTTCAGGTAGCGGCCCCGCGAGTCACGTGCCTCCGCCCCCGAAGTTTTGGCTCCGGAAGGCGACCCACGACCTCTACCCCTTCTTGCAGTCGCCACCTTAGCGGCCGGCAGGTTCTCCTCACTTGAGGAGAGACCCGCCGACAACGCGTCCGACTCAAAGCGCGGTCGCTTCCCCCAAAACTTGGAGGGACCGGCCGCACCTATTTGTGGTGCTTTGCCGGATTCCGACAGAACACTCACCCTCTCCAAAACCACTAACGGTTCTGCTGGAGCCACTGCTCCCGTCTTTAGTGACGCAGTGCCAGAATTTGACGCTGCGTCCGCCTTCTCCACAACTTTTTTATTTTGTTCAATATCCATGTGATTCCCACGAGTATGGGGGATATAAAACGTCCATCCGGGCAGTGCCCCCTGTACCCGGATAAGCCTTTAATATTTATAACCCGCCAAGGGGTCGGCTGGTACCCTGGCGGGGGTCGCACTAGAGACTGATTGTTCCATGGGAACACCCGTCAGCCATACATCCCCTCACGGTGCGCCGCCGCTTGAGATTCGGGGTAACTTTTTATAGAGGTTTTCTACCTCGCGGTCCGGGCGGTTAAGCCAAGACCCTCGGTCCCGATCGAAGCCGCGAGACGTGATCCACGACACTCCGATGATGGGATTACGAGAACGACGGGGACAGAGAAGGAAAGCGTCCCTCACTGTCGGCTCGGAGGCAGGGTGAGTGCACACCGAGCTCGCCGTTGCTCCTCCGCTGTGCCCTCTGCTTTTCAGAGGGTCACGCGGAACAGCCCCCCGTGGTCCAAGTTGGACCCCCCTCCTATGTCAGAATATTGGCCACAGACAGTAACATTCCCCGAAGAATAAGAATCTCTTCCCATTCCTTGAGGAAGGCTACTGCCCGCGCCCAGGGTGCACCGTCCCAGCCAGCTGCTGTTCCCTCCAAACGAATCGAGAGGGACCGGCAGCCGTCAGGCCCACGAGGAGGTTTTCTGACCCAGCACCCCAACCTAACCTAACCTAACCTTTTTTTTTTTTTTTTTTTTTTTTTTTTTTTTTTTTTTTGTCGCTGGGAAAAAATGCATTACGCACACCCTCCCATCGGGGGATGGAAGGGTAGTGTGGGACTCCCCGGTCTGAGACCGGTATACCCACTAAAACGACCCAGCGGCATTCCCGCTTCGTCCTAGTGGCGGGGGACTGGGAAACCGGCACAGCCTTTACTTCCAGTCCTCCGCCGACGATGACCCGCACAGCGGACCTCACGCCCCCCCCGTGGGGAGGGGGACGGGCCCGGGAATGACAGACGAAGGTGGTGACGGGTGCAATGCGGGCGAAGGCACCCCCGCGCCTGTCGCCCGCCCGTCGCCACCATGAAGAGGGAGACCGCGTCTTCTCCGACCTCTTCTTCTTCTGCGGAGCGGCGCTGCGAGAGGGTCTTCCTCCCGCGCGCGCTCCGCCGCTGACCAGGCCCCCTCGGCGTCCAGGGCCATGTCACCCCACGCGGCGGCCACGTATCCCGGTCCCCTCTCTAAGAGCGAGAGGGGAGGGGAGTCCGTGGAAGACCGCGCCACCAACGCCACCAGGCCGTCCCGGTCACCCAGCCAACGGCCAGGGACCGAGTAAGGCTCGGCGACCACCGCCAAGTCCACCAACCACTCAGCCATCGTCTGCATCAGCAGATCTTGGGCTGCCCTGCAGTGGTTGGCGTTCGCCTGAAGGATGCGATGTTCGACTATATCCATCAGTCGGACATCGCACCCCTCTCCGCAGCCGCCGCAGGAACGGCGGTACCAGCAGCCGCAACAGGCCCGGTTGGCGCCAGTTCTTTGCCACGCTTAGGGGGAGGATTGCAGTTCCTCCCCTTCATCACGTGGTCCGCTTGGCTGCCACTGGCAGCACAGACCGAGCAGTGCGGCGTGGCGACCTTACAGGAGGCGGCTTGGTGGCCCCCCATGCCGCAGCGGTAGCAGGTGTCTGACCTGTCCACCGCGGACGGACACAGCGGCCGGGTGTGGCCGATGCCGAAGCACCGGAAACACCTCAGCGGCTGGTCCTCGAGTGCCCTGACCGCACACGAGCTGAATCCGACCGTCAGCCGGCCCTTCGCCAGGGCGGCTCTGGCAGCGGGAACCGGGCACCCAAGGCGGACGGTGCCCATGCCACCGCGGCCGGGCCTTATGTCCCGACTCTGAACCGCCGCGACGTCGCAGCCCCCTAACGCTGCGACCGCCTCCACCACCTCCTCCTTGGTGACGGAATCGTCGAGATCCGTCACCTCGAGTGTCACCAACTTTACCGGTCGGGCCACCTTGGCGGAGTCCGCGATGACCTCCCGCAGCTTAGCTGCAAAGAGGTCCGCGCGGGCTCCCCCCTCTGCCCCCGGGAACTCGAATAATCGAGCCCCGGCTTGGGTCCGCCGGCAAGACACACTACCGATCCCCAATTGAGTGGGATCGGCATTGCTACGCGCCCGCACTAAAATTGACATGTACGTCTCCCCTCGCTCCGCCGCCTCCGCGGTGAGGGTCACCACGACGGCCGCGGTTTTTGGGGAGACTAGCTGCCCCTTTCCCCTCGCTCTACCTCTACCTCCCTGCTTCCCTCTGCCGGTCGTCTGCGACTGGCTGGGAGCGGGGACGGCTGGGGCGGCAGCCGCCGACTTTTTGGCTTTGCCCTTCCCCCTCCCGACCACTTCCGTCCATTCATTGGACGGGGTGGTTGAGGGGAGAAGGGCGTCCTCCTGGACCTGGGATGAGGAGGACGGCCCCGGCTCGGAGCGCCCCTTATCCGCCGCAAGCTGCGGTCGGAGGTGCTTTTCCGGCAGGAGTCGGTCCTCTATTCCTGCCAGGCAGGCTCGCGTGAAGGCCCGCTCCTCCATTACCACCCTGCGGATTATGTCCTCAAGGTTGGAGTTGGAGGAGGGGCCGTCTGCCGCAGGACTCGTCTTCTTAGACGTCGACGTCGGAGGCGTTGATGACGTCCTCGTCGTCTCGGCAGGGGCCGTGGCTTCAGCCAGCTTGCGATGAAGCTCACTGACTTCCACCTGCAGGCGATCCACCCTCGCCTGCAGTTGCCGTGTCTCGTCAGTGGCCTTCCGCTGCACCAGCTCCTTGACCACACCAAGCAAGCTCGTGGCCCGACATTTGAGGGCCTTCTGGAAGGTCCCCTTCAAGTTTGAGGACTTTGAGGCAACCTCCAAAATTTCCTCCTCGTCCTCCTCCGCCATTTGTTCCAGCTCCAGCAGGGAGTGGTCCGCGTAGAGCACACGGGACGCACCGTACCCGGACTTTGCCCGGGTGACGTGCGCCCGCCTCTCCCTCGCGGCAACCCGCTCCTCAAGCTCCTGCTGGAGCTGCGCCCGCTGCGCAAGATCCAACTTACGTTGGGCGTCCGCGAGCCCAACGACGTGGGTGTCCGCGGCCGTCGGCTTTTTAGCCTTTGTCAGCCTCGCCGACCCTGACGCCGAGGAGCCCTCGGACCCATCCCGCAGGAAGGCCCGCTTTCGCGACTGCGAGTCGCCTGCACCCGAGACGCCAACCAGTGACTCATCGTCGGAGTCAGACAAATCCGACAAGTCCGTCCTTCCGAAGAAGCTAGCCGCAGACGGCGCGCGGCTAGCCTCTGACGCCGAAGCGTCGGTTTGGCCCTGAGAAGGGCCTTTGGGTTGGCCCTGAGAAGGGCCTTTGGGTTGGCCCTGAGAAGGGCCTTTGGGTTGGCCCTGAGAAGGGCCTTTGGGTTTAAAATACCGCCCGCAGGCATCCCGCGTTGGTTTAGGCATAATATCCTCCGCAGGTTCGTACTCTCAAGGCAAGATGAGCTACGATAATCACAGTGCACTTTGGCCGAGCCCAGTCTGCCACTCCGTTACGGTGGTCAAACTGGGTCGTTTCCAGGGGACGCGACGTGGACGCAAGCACTGTGGGGTGGTCCCCCAACCTAACCTAACCTAACCTAACCTTTTTTTTTTTTTTTTTTTTTTTTTTTTTTTTTTTTTTTTTTTTTTTTTGTCGCTGGGAAAAAATGCATTACGCACACCCTCCCATCGGGGGATGGAAGGGTAGTGTGGGACTCCCCGGTCTGAGACCGGTATACCCACTAAAACGACCCAGCGGCATTCCCGCTTCGTCCTAGTGGCGGGGACTGGGAAACCGGCACAGCCTTTACTTCCAGTCCTCCGCCGACGATGACCCGCACAGCGGACCTCACGCCCCCCCCGTGGGGAGGGGGACGGGCCCGGGAATGACAGACGAAGGTGGTGACGGGTGCAATGCGGGCGAAGGCACCCCCGCGCCTGTCGCCCGCCCGTCGCCACCATGAAGAGGGAGACCGCGTCTTCTCCGACCTCTTCTTCTTCTGCGGAGCGGCGCTGCGAGAGGGTCTTCCTCCCGCGCGCGCTCCGCCGCTTCCTTTTGCGACACTACGTCCTCGCAAAAGGAGGCGACCGCTGACCAGGCCCCCTCGCTCCCCAGCATGGCGTTGAGCACACCGGGAAGCGAGAGGTCCTGTCCGATCTCCGCGATCAGACTGCGGCGCGGCTCGGACCAAGCTGGGCACACCTCGAGGGTGTGCTGCGCCGTGTCCTCCGGCGCGCCGCAGTCGTGGCACGCCGGGGTTTCCTCCCTCCCGATCCGGTGCAGGTACGTTCCGAAGCAGCCATGCCCGGACAACACCTGCACCAGACGGAACGAGAGGAAACCATGGGACCGCTCGAGCCAGGCCCGGAGGACCGGACCGAGCGCGTCCAACGTCCGGCGGCCAAAGGTGGCGGTGGCGAGGTCCTCCGTCCAATGGAGGACGATGGCGTCCCTCGCCTCCCGCCGCACGGCCTCCCGCTCCTCGGCGACGGGGCGCTCCCCGAGCGCCCTGCGATGCGCCGTCCACTCATACACCCTGGCCAGCACCCAAGCCTCCAACTCCCAAGGAGGGGTGCCGGCCAGAGCGCACGCCGCCGAAAAACCCACCGACCGGTAGGCCCTCGCCACCCGCAGTGCAATGGCCCTTTGGGGCTTGCGGATGGCGGTCGCGTTCTCCCTCCTGTAAAGGGAGTCCGCCCAAATGGGGGCCCCGTACAGGGCCATGCTCCGCAAGATGCCGGCATAGAGGCGCCGGCATTTCGCCTTGGGCCCCCCCAGGTTCGGGAGGAGCCACGAGAGGGCGTCCGCGGCCTTCAACAGGCGCGTCGACAGCCCGCTGAAATGTGGGCCGAAGCGCCACCTGTCGTCCAGCACCAGGCCCAGATATTTCATCCGGGGCTGGACCTCTATACGGACGCCCTCCACGACGATGTGGGCGTCGGGTGGGCAGCGCTGCCGAGGCCCGCGAAAGAATACGGCCTCGGTCTTGTGCAGCGCCACCTTCAATCCCAGGCGGCGGATCCTCTCTGCAACCAAGGATCCGCCAGCCGAGGCCAGACAGGCCGCGTCCGCGAAACTCCTCCCCCGGGCAGTGAGCAGGGTGTCATCCGCGTAGCAGATGACACTCGTGCCCGGGAGGAGGGCTCCCCGCAGCAGCCAATCGAACCCGATGTTCCACAGCGGGGGCCCAAGCACCGACCCCTGTGGAACACCGGACTCTGCGCCGTACCGCCTCACTGTGGCCGTCTTGTCTACGAGGAGGACTTCTCGGTCCTCCAAGTAACTGGCCAGGAGGCTCCGCAGATATTGGGGCACTCCGTGATACCGGAGCGCCTCCAATATCGTCGAGTGGGGCACGGAGTTGAAGGCATTGGCAATGTCGAATGACACCGCCAGCACTCCGTCCCCCGCCTCGACCGCCTCCTTCACCTGGCTCTTGAGTAGGGCCAGCGCGTCGATCGTCGAACGCCCTCGACGGAAACCGAATTGGGCGTCCGACAGATCCGGCCCCACATCCCGCAAATGGCTCCCGAGCCGGGAGGCGACTATCCCCTCGAACAATTTACCGACCTCATCGAGCAACACGACGGGCCGGTATGCCGAGGGGGAGTCCACCGGGCGTCCCGCCTTTCGGAGGAGGCAAAGCTGCCCCTCCTTCCACAGTTTCGGGAACCTTCCAGCCGTAAAGCACGCGCTGAAAAGGTCCCGAAACCTGTCCTCCATCTCGGAGGCAGCTATTGCCAGCACCCGTGCGGGGACGCCGTCCGGCCCGGGGGCCGTCTTCTTGGCGCGGAGGCTGAGTACCCCCGCGTAGATCTCCGCCGCCGTCACCGGGGGGACCTCCTCCTCCGGCGAAGCCGCCCCTTGCGGGGGATCCATTGTTGGTGGGGCGAAGTCGGTCCTGCGCGGAAACAGGGACCGGACCACCCCATCCAGCAGTGCTGGCTCGAGGGTCTCCGACAGTGGGGGACCATAGGGGCGGAGCTGGTTCCGCGCCGCCTTATATGGCCTCCCATAGGGATCCCTGTCGAGACCCTCCAGCATTTCGGCCCTCGCCGAGTCTTCTGCAGCGCCCATTGCAGACTTGAGGACCGTCGTCGCCTCTCGGTAGCAGGCGTATAGGCGGTCCTCTTCTGCCCGGACTCGGTTCTGGGCGCTGCGCCGTCGACTCCGCGCGTAGGCCCTTCTGGCCGCCACGCAGGCGGCCCGGAGTTCCGACAGCTCCTCCGTCCACCAATAAACGGCGCGACGGGGAGGCGGACGGCGAGACCGAGGCATGCTAGAATTGCACACCTCGGTCAGGGCCCCTCTGAGCCGAACCGCTGCGGCGTCTACGTCCAGGACCTCAACAGGGGGCGACAGCCAGTCCTGGAGGAAAGCCGCCTCCTTGGCTGCCTCCCGGTCCAGGCGGGTGAGTGCCCATCGCGGGAAGGGAGATTGCCCAGCGCGGGCCATCCCCCCCCCTTGGGTGGAGATGTCGAACCGCACGTATCGGTGGTCCGACAAGGTCTCCACCATCTCAACCCGCCAGTTCACGACGCGGGCGGCCAGCGCGGGGGTGGCGAAAGTGACGTCCACCACCGACCCACCCTGTTGCCGCACACACGTGTGGACCGTCCCCCTGTTGAGGAGGGACATACCGCTTGAGGCCGCCCAGAACTCAACGGCGCGTCCCCGGACGTTGCACCCGGCGGCCGGGTTGCCCCAGGCCACCGACTTGGCGTTCAGGTCGCCCAACACCACGACCTGGCGAGGCGCCGCCCTCCCTACGACTGCAGTGAGGACCTCTAGGAAATCCTCAAAGTCCGAGAGAGGGCGGTTTGGGGAGAAATAGACCCCGACCAGGGCAATGTCCCCCCCCCACGCGGCGGCCACGTATCCCGGTCCCCTCTCTAAGAGCGAGAGGGGAGGGGAGTCCGTGGAAGACCGCGCCACCAACGCCACCAGGCCGTCCCGGTCACCCAGCCAACGGCCAGGGACCGAGTAAGGCTCGGCGACCACCGCCAAGTCCACCAACCACTCAGCCATTGTCTGCATCAGCAGATCTTGGGCTGCCCTGCAGTGGTTGGCGTTCGCCTGAAGGATGCGATGTTCGACTGTATCCATCAGTCGGACATCGCACCCCCCTCCGCAGCCGCCGCAGGAACGGCGGTACCGGCAGCCGCAACAGGCCCGGTTGGCGCCTGTACTTTGCCACGCTTAGGGGGAGGATTGCAGTTTCTCCCCTTCATCACGTGGTCCGCTTGGCTGCCACTGGCAGCACAGACCGAGCAGTGCGGCGTGGCGACCTTACAGGAGGCGGCTTGGTGGCCCCCCATGCCGCAGCGGTAGCAGGTGTCTGACCTGTCCACCGCGGACGGACACAGCGGCCGGGTGTGGCCGATGCCGAAGCACCGGAAACACCTCAGCGGCTGGTCCTCGAGTGCCCTGACCGCACCCGAGCTGAAGCCGACCGTCAGCCGGCCCTTCGCCAGGGCGGCTCTGGCAGCGGGAACCGGGCACTCAAGGCGGACGGTGCCCATGCCACCGCGGCCGGGCCTTATGTCCCGACTCTGGACCGCCGCGACGTCGCAGCCCCCTAACGCTGCGACCGCCTCCACCACCTCCTCCTTGGTGACGGAATCGTCGAGATCCGTCACCTCAAGTGTCACCAACTTTACCGGTCGGGCCACTTTGGCGGAGTCCGCGATGACCTCCCGCAGCTTAGCTGCAAAGAGGTCCGCGCGGGCTCCCCCCTCTGCCCCCGGGAACTCGAATAATCGAGCCCCGGCTTGGGTCCGCCGGCAAGACACACTGCCGATCCCCAATTGAGTGGGATCGGCATTGCTACGCGCCCGCACTAAAATTGACGCGTACGTCTCCCCTCGCTCCGCCGCCTCCGCGGTGAGGGTCACCACGACGGCCGCGGTTTTTGGGGAGACTAGCTGCCCCTTTCCCCTCGCTCTACCTCTACCTGCCCGCTTCCCCCCCTCTTTGCCGGTCGTCTGCGACTGGCTGGGAGCAGGGACGGCTGGGGCGGCAGCCGCCGACGTTTTGGCTTTGCCCTTCCTCCTCCCGACCACTTCCGTCCACTCATTGGACGGGGTGGTCGAGGGGAGAAGGGCGTCCTCCTGGATCTGGGATGAGGTGGACGGCCCCGGCTCGGAGGGCCCCTTATCCGCCGCAAGCGGCGGTCGTAGGCGCTTTTCCGGCAGGAGCCGGTCCTCTATTCCTGCCAGGCAGGCTCGCGTGAAGGCCCGCTCCTCCATTACCACCTTGCGGATTATGTCCTCAAGATTGGAGTTGGAGGAGGGGCTCTCTGCCGCAGGACTCGTCTTCTTAGACGTCGATGTCGAAGGCGTTGATGACGTCCTCGTCGTCTCGGCAGGGGCCTGCTGCGGGCGGGCCGTGGCTTCAGCCAGCTTGCGATGAAGCTCACTGACTTCCACCTGCAGGCGATCCACCCTCGCCTGCAGTTGCCGTGTCTCGTCAGTGGCCTTCCGCTGCACCAGCTCCTTGACCACACCAAGCAAGCTCGCGGCCCGACATTTGAGGGCCTTCTGGAAGGTCCCCTTCAAGTTTGAGGACTTTGAGGCAACCTCCAAAATTTCCTCCTCGTCCTCCTCCGCCATTTGTTCCAGCTCCAGCAGGGAGTGGTCCGCGTAGAGCAAACGGGAAGCACCGTACCCGGACTTTGCCCGGGTGACGTGCGCCCGCCTCTCCCTCGCGGCAACCCGCTCCTCAAGCTCCTGCTGAAGCTGCGCCCGCTGCGCAAGATCCAACTTACGTTGGGCGTCCGCGAGCCCAACGACGTGGGTGTCCGCGGCCGTCGGCTTTTTAGCCTTTGTCAGCCTCGCCGACCCTGACGCCGAGGAGCCCTCGGACCCATCCCGCAGGAAGGCCCGCTTTCGCGACTGCGAGTCGCCTGCACCCGAGACGCCAACCATTGACTCATCGTCGGAGTCAGACAAATCCGACAAGTCCGTTCTTCCGAAGAAGCTAGCCGCAGACGGCGCGCGGCTAGCCTCTGACGCCGAAGCGTCGGTTTGGCCCTGAGAAGGGCCTTTGGGTTGGCCCTGAGAAGGGCCTTTGGGTTGGCCCTGAGAAGGGCCTTTGGGTTGGCCCTGAGAAGGGCCTTTGGGCTGGCCCTGAGAAGGGCCTTTGGGTTGGCCCTGAGAAGGGCCTTTGGGTTTAAAATACCGCCCGCAGGCATCCCGCGTTGGTTTAGGCATAATATCCTCCGCAGGTTCGTACTCTCAAGGCAAGATGAGCTACGATAATCACAGTGCACTTTGGCCGAGCCCAGTCTGCCACTCCGTTACGGTGGTCAAACTGGGTCGTTTCCAGGGGACGCGACGTGGACGCAAGCACTGTGGGGTGGTCCCCCAACCTAACCTAACCTAACCTAACCTAACCTAACCTAACCTTTTTTTTTTTTTTTTTTTTTTTTTTGTCGCTGGGAAAAAATGCATTACGCACACCCTCCCATCGGGGGATGGAAGGGTAGTGTGGGACTCCCCGGTCTGAGACCGGTATACCCACTAAAACGACCCAGCGGCATTCCCGCTTCGTCCTAGTGGCGGGGACTGGGAAACCGGCACAGCCTTTACTTCCAGTCCTCCGCCGACGATGACCCGCACAGCGGACCTCACGCCCCCCCCGTGGGGAGGGGGACGGGCCCGGGAATGACAGACGAAGGTGGTGACGGGTGCAATGCGGGCGAAGGCACCCCCGCGCCTGTCGCCCGCCCGTCGCCACCATGAAGAGGGAGACCGCGTCTTCTCCGACCTCTTCTTCTTCTGCGGAGCGGCGCTGCGAGAGGGTCTTCCTCCCGCGCGCGCTCCGCCGCTTCCTTTTGCGACACTACGTCCTCGCAAAAGGAGGCGACCGCTGACCAGGCCCCCTCGCTCCCCAGCATGGCGTTGACCACACCGGGAAGCGAGAGGTCCTGTCCGATCTCCGCGATCAGACTGCGGCGCGGCTCGGACCAAGCTGGGCACACCTCGAGGGTGTGCTGCGCCGTGTCCTCCGGCGCGCCGCAGTCGTGGCACGCCGGGGTTTCCTCCCTCCCGATCCGGTGCAGGTACGTTCCGAAGCAGCCATGCCCGGACAACACCTGCACCAGACGGAACGAGAGGAAACCATGGGACCGCTCGAGCCAGGCCCGGAGGACCGGACCGAGCGCGTCCAACGTCCGGCGGCCAAAGGTGGCGGTGGCGAGGTCCTCCGTCCAATGGAGGACGATGGCGTCCCTCGCCTCCCGCCGCACGGCCTCCCGCTCCTCGGCGACGGGGCGCTCCCCGAGCGCCCTGCGATGCGCCGTCCACTCATACACCCTGGCCAGCACCCAAGCCTCCAACTCCCAAGGAGGGGTGCCGGCCAGAGCGCACGCCGCCGAAAAACCCACCGACCGGTAGGCCCTCGCCACCCGCAGTGCAATGGCCCTTTGGGGCTTGCGGATGGCGGTCGCGTTCTCCCTCCTGTGGAGGGAGTCCGCCCAAATGGGGGCCCCGTACAGGGCCATGCTCCGCAAGATGCCGGCATAGAGGCGCCGGCATTTCGCCTTGGGCCCCCCCAGGTTCGGGAGGAGCCACGAGAGGGCGTCCGCGGCCTTCAACAGGCGCGTCGACAGCCCGCTGAAATGTGGGCCGAAGCGCCACCTGTCGTCCAGCACCAGGCCCAGATATTTCATCCGGGGCTGGACCTCTATACGGACGCCCTCCACGACGATGTGGGCGTCGGGTGGGCAGCGCTGCCGAGGCCCGCGAAAGAACACGGCCTCGGTCTTGTGCAGCGCCACCTTCAATCCCAGGCGGCGGATCCTCTCTGCAACCAAGGATCCGCCAGCCGAGGCCAGACAGGCCGCGTCCGCGAAACTCCTCCCCCGGGCAGTGAGCAGGGTGTCATCCGCGTAGCAGATGACACTCGTGCCCGGGAGGAGGGCTCCCCGCAGCAGCCAATCGAACCCGATGTTCCACAGCGGGGGCCCAAGCACCGACCCCTGTGGAACACCGGACTCTGAGCCGTACCGCCTCACTGTGGCCGTCTTGTCTACGAGGAGGACTTCTCGGTCCTCCAAGTAACTGGCCAGGAGGCTCCGCAGATATTGGGGCACTCCGTGATACCGGAGCGCCTCCAATATCGTCGAGTGGGGCACGGAGTTGAAGGCATTAGCAATGTCGAATGACACCGCCAGCACCCCGTCCCCCGCCTCGACTGCCTCCTTCACCTGGCCCTTGAGAAGGGCCAGCGCGTCGATCGTCGAACGCCCACGACGGAAACCGAATTGGGCGTCCGACAGATCCGGCCCCACATCCCGCAAATGGCTACCGAGCCGGGAGGCGACTATCCCCTCGAACAATTTACCGACCTCATCGAGCAACACGACGGGCCGGTATGCCGAGGGGGAGTCCACCGGGCGTCCCGCCTTTCGGAGGAGGCAAAGTTGCCCCTCCTTCCACAGTTTCGGGAACCTTCCAGCCGTAAAGCACGCGCTGAAAAGGTCCCGAAACCTGTCCTCCATCTCGGAGGCAGCTATTGCCAGCACCCGTGCGGGGACGCCGTCCGGCCCGGGGGCCGTCTTCTTGGCGCGGAGGCTGAGTACCCCCGCGTAGATCTCCGCAGCCGTCACCGGGGGGACCTCCTCCTCCGGCGAAGCCGCCCCTTGCGGGGGATCCATTGTTGGTGGGGCGAAGTCGGTCCTGCGCGGAAACAGGGACCGGACCACCCCATCCAGCAGTGCTGGCTCGAGGGTCTCCGACAGTGGGGGACCATAGGGGCGGAGCTGGTTCCGCGCCGCCTTGTATGGCCTCCCATAGGGATCCCTGTCGAGACCCTCCAGCATTTCGGCCCTCGCCGAGTCTTCTGCAGCGCCCATTGCAGACTTGAGGACCGTCGTCGCCTCTCGGTAGCAGGCGTATAGGCGGTCCTCTTCTGCCCGGACTCGGTTCTGGGCGCTGCGCCGTCGACTCCGCGCGTAGGCCCTTCTGGCCGCCACGCAGGCGGCCCGGAGTTCCGACAGCTCCTCCGTCCACCAATAAACGGCGCGACGGGGAGGCGGACGGCGAGACCGAGGCATGCTGGAATTGCACACCTCGGTCAGGGCCCCTCTGAGCCGAACCGCTGCGGCGTCTACGTCCAGGACCTCAACAGGGGGCGACAGCCAGTCCTGGAGGAAAGCCGCCTCCTTGGCTGCCTCCCGGTCCAGGCGGGTGAGTGCCCATCGCGGGAAGGGAGATTGCCCAGCGCGGGCCATCCTCCCCCCTTGGGTGGAGATGTCGAACCGCACGTATCGGTGGTCCGACAAGGTCTCCACCATCTCAACCCGCCAGTTCACGACGCGGGCGGCCAGCGCGGGGGTGGCGAAAGTGACGTCCACCACCGACCCACCCTGTTGCCGCACACACGTGTGGACCGTCCCCCTGTTGAGGAGGGACATACCGCTTGAGGCCGCCCAGAACTCAACGGCGCGTCCCCGGACGTTGCACCCGGCGGCCGGGTTGCCCCAGGCCACCGACTTGGCGTTCAGGTCGCCCAACACCACGACCTGGCGAGGCGCCGCCCTCCCTACGACTGCAGTGAGGACCTCCAGGAAATCCTCAAAGTCCGAGAGAGGGCGGTTTGGGGAGAAATAGACCCCGACCAGGGCAATGTCCCCCCCCCACGCGGCGGCCACGTATCCCGGTCCCCTCTCTAAGAGCGAGAGGGGAGGGGAGTCCGTGGAAGACCGCGCCACCAACGCCACCAGGCCGTCCCGGTCACCCAGCCAACGGCCAGGGACCGAGTGAGGCTCGGCGACCACCGCCAAGTCCACCAACCACTCAGCCATTGTCTGCATCAGCAGATCTTGGGCTGCCCTGCAGTGGTTGGCGTTCGCCTGAAGGATGCGATGTTCGACTGTATCCATCAGTCGGACATCGCACCCCCCTCCGCAGCCGCCGCAGGAACGGCGGTACCAGCAGCCGCAACAGGCCCGGTTGGCGCCTGTACTTTGCCACGCTTAGGGGGAGGATTGCAGTTCCTCCCCTTCATCACGTGGTCCGCTTGGCTGCCACTGGCAGCACAGACCGAGCAGTGCGGCGTGGCGACCTTACAGGAGGCGGCTTGGTGGCCCCCCATGCCGCAGCGGTAGCAGGTGTCTGACCTGTCCACCGCGGACGGACACAGCGGCCGGGTGTGGCCGATGCCGAAGCACCGGAAAC
Source organism: Cerastis rubricosa (assembly GCA_949152445.1). NCBI lineage: Eukaryota > Metazoa > Arthropoda > Insecta > Lepidoptera > Noctuidae > Cerastis > Cerastis rubricosa. The sequence goes on along the minus strand of OX424534.1, from coordinate 23,500,472 downwards.
ACCTCAGCGGCTGGTCCTCGAGTGCCCTGACCGCACCCGAGCTGAAGCCGACCGTCAGCCGGCCCTTCGCCAGGGCGGCTCTGGCAGCGGGAACCGGGCACCCAAGGCGGACGGTGCCCATGCCACCGCGGCCGGGCCTTATGTCCCGACTCTGGACCGCCGCGACGTCGCAGCCCCCTAACGCTGCGACCGCCTCCACCACCTCCTCCTTGGTGACGGAATCGTCGAGATCCGTCACCTCGAGTGTCACCAACTTTACCGGTCGGGCCACCTTGGCGGAGTCCGCGATGACCTCCCGCAGCTTAGCTGCAAAGAGGTCCGCGCGGGCTCCCCCCTCTGCCCCCGGGAACTCGAATAGTCGAGCCCCGGCTTGGGTCCTCCGGCAAGACACACTGCCGATCCCCAATTGAGTGGGATCGGCATTGCTACGCGCCCGCACTAAAATTGACGCGTACGTCTCCCCTCGCTCCGCCGCCTCCGCGGTGAGGGTCACCACGACGGCCGCGGTTTTTGGGGAGACTAGCTGCCCCTTTCCCTTCGCTCTACCTCTACCTCCCCGCTTCCCCCCCTCTCTGCCGGTCGTCTGCGACTGGCTGGGAGCAGGGACGGCTGGGGCGGCAGCCGCCGACTTTTTGGCTTTGCCCTTCCTCCTCCCGACCACTTCCGTCCACTCATTGGACGGGGTGGTCGAGGGGAGAAGGGCGTCCTCCTGGACCTGGGATGAGGTGGACGGCCCCGGCTCGGAGCGCCCCTTATCCGCCGCAAGCGGCGGTCGGAGGCGCTTTTCCGGCAGGAGCCGGTCCTCTATTCCTGCCAGGCAGGCTCGCGTGAAGGCCCGCTCCTCCATTACCACCTTGCGGATTATGTCCTCAAGGTTGGAGTTGGAGGAGGGGCCCTTTGCCGCAGGACTCGTCTTCTTAGACGTCGACGTCGAAGGCGTTGATGACGTCCTAGTCGTCTCGGCAGGGGCCTGCTGCGGCCGGGCCGTGGCTTCAGCCAGCTTGCGATGAAGCTCACTGACTTCCACCTGCAGGCGATCCACCCTCGCCTGCAGTTGCCGTGTCTCGTCAGTGGCCTTCCGCTGCACCAGCTCCTTGACCACACCAAGCAAGCTCGCGGCCCGACATTTGAGGGCCTTCTGGAAGGTCCCCTTCAAGTTTGAGGACTTTGAGGCAACCTCCAAAATTTCCTCCTCGTCCTCCTCCGCCATTTGTTCCAGCTCCAGCAGGGAGTGGTCCGCGTAGAGCACACGGGACGCACCGTACCCGGACTTTGCCCGGGTGACGTGCGCCCGCCTCTCCCTCGCGGCAACCCGCTCCTCAAGCTCCTGCTGGAGCTGCGCCCGCTGCGCAAGATCCAACTTACGTTGGGCGTCCGCGAGCCCAACGACGTGGGTGTCCGCGGCCGTCGGCTTTTTTGCCTTTGTCAGCCTCACCGACCCTGACGCCGAGGAGCCCTCGGACCCATCCCGCAGGAAGGCCCGCTTTCGCGACTGCGAGTCGCCTGCACCCGAGACGCCAGCCATTGACTCGTCGGAGTCAGACAAATCCGACAAGTCCGTCCTTCCGAAGAAGCTAGCCGCAGACGGCGCGCGGCTAGCCTCTGACGCCGAAGCGTCGGTTTGGCCCTGAGAAGGGCCTTTGGGTTGGCCCTGAGAAGGGCCTTTGGGTTGGCCCTGAGAAGGGCCTTTGGGTTGGCCCTGAGAAGGGCCTTTGGGTTGGCCCTGAGAAGGGCCTTTGGGTTTAAAATACCGCCCGCAGGCATCCCGCGTAGGTTTAGGCATAATATCCTCCGCAGGTTCGTACTCTCAAGGCAAGATGAGCTACGATAATCACAGTGCACTTTGGCCGAGCCCAGTCTGCCACTCCGTTACGGTGGTCAAACTGGGTCGTTTCCAGGGGACGCGACGTGGACGCAAGCACTGTGGGGTGGTCCCCCAACCTAACCTAACCTAACCTAACCTAACCTAACCTAACCTAACCTAACCTAACCTAACCTAACCTAACCTAACCGATCAGTAGAAAACGGTTGCTACGCCAGTGCGGTCAAGTTTGTGCGCGATTTACAATATTATTCGACATTCGTGGGCTCACGCCTATATAGTGACCATACCGCATCACCCTGGAAGCTTTTCTAGAGCGTTCCCTTTACAAATTTTTCTAGAACATTCGAAAAAACTTCAGATTTAGTGCTTTTCCCAAACTTTTTCTTTGCAATCCATAGTCGCAATAGTTATTACCTTCCATCCCTGTGCTCAGGTCCGCGTTCCGTGTCCCGGAGCCCTGGTTTGGGGGTAGAAAACCAAAAAGTTTGCGTCGAAAACTGGTTTTTTGACGGAAACTTCCAGAAATTGTTCGGTCCACATATTGTTTTATTTCATATTCAGCTAGCCCGCGCGAAGCCGCGTCTCTGGACACCTCGCTCGCCCGGCTAGTTCAAATAAAACATACAAAAATTCCACATTGTTTATTTTATTTTATTAACTCTGCCGATACCTATATAAACACGTAGGGGAGCGTCACACGCATCAGTAGAAAACGGTTGCTACGCCAGTGCGGTCAAGTTTGTGCGCGATTTACAATATTATTCGACATTCGTGGGCTCACGCCTATATAGTGACCATACCGCATCACCCTGGAAGCTTTTCTAGAGCGTTCCCTTTACAAATTTTTCTAGAACATTCGAAAAAACTTCAGATTTAGTGCTTTTCCCAAACTTTTTCTTTGCAATCCATAGTCGCAATAGTTATTACCTTCCATCCCTGTGCTCAGGTCCGCGTTCCGTGTCCCGGAGCCCTGGTTTGGGGGTAGAAAACCAAAAAGTTTGCGTCGAAAACTGGTTTTTTGACGGAAACTTCCAGAAATTGTTCGGTCCACATATTGTTTTATTTCATATTCAGCTAGCCCGCGCGAAGCCGCGTCTCTGGACACCTCGCTCGCCCGACCTAGCTCAAATAAAAAATTCCCGCCCACCCACCCTGTAGTGTATAGGGAAGTATACAAAAGGCAATTGGCAAAAAAAAAAATTTTTGTCGGATTTTCGCTCTTACACCTATTGTGCGGCCTGTTAAATCGCGTTTGACTGAAATTTTGACTAGATAATTATTTTACTCTAATTATTTTACTTTATCCTACTTTATTTTATTTATTATTTTACTTTAACTTATAGAGACAAAGTCCATTTCAGGACGTATCATTTTATTATTTAGAATTCTCTTGAATGGTCTGGATCCCCCCTTTACAGGGACTCAGTCTTCTTTATATACGTGTCCTCCTAGAATATAGTATTATTTAGTGTCTGTCCTCACATCATGTTCGGTATACGTACACCTGTTGTTAAGGCAAAGGCTGTGGAGGAGAGCTTGGACGTGGACGGGGCATGCACAGTACAGGCAGGCCCTTCAGTGCGGCGCAGTATTGGCGAGTGGGAAGCGGAGAAGCAAAAATCGGGGCAACCCCGGAAAACCCCAACACCCACAAAAACGACACCCGCTACCACTCCCCCAAAGAAGACACTCGTGCCCACTTCTTCCAAACTCCAATCCAAAACAACATCTGCGCAGCAAGCCAAGTCGAACGTGCCAAAGCAGCCCGAGAGAGCCCTGGAGAGCTCGCCTCGAGAAGTGCCACCCGTGAAGTACCTAAATAGAACCACGGAGGCAAAGGCGTGTCTCTCCAGTGCAAGAATGCAACTTGACAGCTCTCGGAACCTGAAGAAAGAAATAAAAGACAAAATAGCATTGGCAGTCGACAGGCTCTACCAACTTGTCAAGGAGGGAGAAAACGAAAGGAAGAGATCTGGAGGTGCAGTCGGACCTGAGGAGGCCCCCCAGGACCTGACGCCGACCTCGGTTGCCCCGACGGAGCTCGTGAAGCAGCTCATGGAGAACCTTCAGCAGCATAAAAATGCGCTGGAAGAATGCCAGCTGCACACACGGGCTCTGTCGGAGCACTTACAGCAGGCACCTCGCTTTGTCGCTGGCCAAAGCCCTTCGTTCGCGGAGATGGCCGCCGCCCCGAAGCGGCAAATCCAGGAGCCTCTTCACTCGATGGTAGTGTCATCAGTTAATGACCAGGACACCGGAGAAGAGGTTCTTGAGAAGCTAAGGACGGCAGTAGATGCCAGGAACGAGGGCACCAGGGTGGAGAGGCTGCGGAAGGCGAGGGACCAAAAGGTGGTTGTCGGCTTCAGGACCAGGGAGGAGCTGACTCGAGTGGCCGAGAGGATCAAGAAGGCCGGAAATTTAAATGTTGAAGAGGTGAAAAACAAGGATCCTCTCATCATAGCCAAGGACGTCCTCTCGTGCCACTCGGATGAGGAGATCATCGCGATGTTAAAGCGCCAAAACAGTCACCTGATCGGGGACGTGCCTGCGGATGACCTGAGGATGGGTGTGAAGTACCGTCGTAAGACGAGAAACCCCCTCATGAGCCACGTCATCCTGCAGGTGTCTCCCTGCGTGTGGCAGAGGCTTACCTGCGCCGGCCGAGTTCACATTGACTTGCAGCGGGTGCGTGTGCTGGACCAGTCGCCACTGATCCAGTGCACTCGCTGCTTGCGCTTCGGCCACGGCCGTAAATTGTGCGCAGAACCCGCCGACCTCTGCACACACTGTGGTGATCCCCATCTGAGGGTTGACTGCCCCTCGCGGCTCGCTGCAGAAGCACCAAAGTGCCGTAATTGTGTATCCGCAAAGCTGGGGAAGACCGAGCACAACGCTTTCGACAGCGAGTGCCCAATCCGCGTGAAGTGGGACGCATTGGCGCGGCTGTCGGTGGCGTATTGCTAAGGGCCAGCCAGCGGAAACAGGGGACCACTCATCCAGGTTTCCTCGAACGCACCAGAGCACCAGTCAGAACTACCAGGTAATCCAAGCGAATTTGCAGAGGAAGAACCTTGCAACCCAAGAACTCATGATTGTGGCTAGTGAGCGGAGGGTTGCTTTCGCATTGCTCCAGGAGCCGTATGTGGGTGGGGTTAAGAGGATGCGAGACTACCGGGGAGCGAGAGTCTACCAGTGCGCTGAACAGGAAGGTGGAACTGTGAAGGCGGCAGTAGTCGTCTTTGATCATGACCTAGACGTCACACAGTGTCCGAAACTCACTACCAATAACATCGTGGTGGTGAGGATCCGTACCAGCGCCTGGGAAATCGCAGTAGTCTCCTTCTATTTTGAACCAGACCAGCCCATACAGCCATACCTGGAGCAACTCATGCAGATTCGCGAGGAAATAGGCCCCACAAGGATTCTTATTGGCGGCGACGCCAACGCCAAGAGCGCCTGGTGGGGCAGCCTGGTAACCGACAGTAAGGGTGAGGACATGTCGGGAACCCTGGATGAAATGTGCTTGCAGATACTCAACGTTGGTAACACACCGACCTTCGACACCGTCAGAGGAAACACCTTGTACAGCAGCTTCGTTGACGTAACAGCCTGTTCAGCGGACTTGCTGGACTTGGTGGAGGACTGGCGGGTTGAGGAAGGACTCACGAGCTCGGATCACAACGGTATTATTTTCAAAATTAATCTCAGAACAGCTAAAGGAATTAACGTAAATAGGACCACGAGAATTTATAACTCGAAAAAAGCAAATTGGAGTCAATTTCATACGAAATTGGCCCAATTAAAAGCTGAAGCAATGTTAAATTCAACCGAAATTTCAAAAATTTGTAACAAATTAGAGTTAGAAGATAATGTAAATAAATATTTGGCTAGTATAATACAAACTTGTGACGAAGAACTTTTCAAAATTGCTAATAAAGATATACTTACCATACCGTGGTGGTCCAAAAAGCTCGCTGATATGATGTCGGAGGTAAACACTCGGAGACGTCGAATCCGATGCGCCGCACCAATCCGTAGACAAAAAGTCATCGATGAGTACCTGCAAGCAAAAATAAACTATGAGGCCCATGCTAATAAGGCAGCAACGGAAGGATGGAAAGGCTTCTGTGGAAGACAAGATAGGGAAGGAATGTGGGAAGGGATTTATAGGGTCATAGGACGGACCGCCAAAAGGCAGGAGGACTTGCCGTTGGTTAAGGATGGGGTGCCACTGAGCGCACAGGAATCGGCTTTGCTGCTAGCCGAGACGTTCTACCCGGAAGACCTAGAGGAGGGTGAAACTGAAGACCACCGTCGGACACGTGAAGCGGCCAGTCGTGTAAACGATTGGGCGCATGATGAACAACATGACCCACCGTTTACACTTCAGGAGCTGAAAACCGCGGTGGAAAGTTTCAACCCGAAGAAGGCACCCGGGGCAGACGGTCTCACAGCCGATATCTGTGCCCAGGCCATATCCCGGGACCCAGGGACGTTCCTTGCACTGGCCAATAAGTGCCTGGAGCATGGACACTTCCCTGGGGCCTGGAAAGTGGCCACGGTGGTAGTCCTCCGCAAGCCCGGCAAGGATTCCTACACAACCCCTAAGTCGTACCGACCGATCGGCCTCCTGCCAGTCTTAGGCAAAACGCTTGAAAAGATGCTGGTAGCTAGGCTCAAGTGGCACCTAGTCCCGCGGTTTAGTACTCGCCAGTTTGGTTTCATGCCACAGAGAAGCACCGAGGACTCCCTCTACACCATGATACAACACATCAAAGGAAAGCTAAGTGAGAAGAAGCTGATCACTGTTGTATCGCTGGACATAGAGGGAGCCTTCGACAGCGCATGGTGGCCGGCCATCAGGACCAGACTGGCTGAGGAAAAGTGCCCAGTGAACTTAAGAAGGTTGCTCGACAGCTACTTGACTGGTAGGAGTGTCCGAGTAAGGTACGCGGGCGCGGAGTGCCGGAGGGAAACGAATAAGGGGTGTGTTCAAGGGTCCATTGGCGGTCCGATCCTGTGGAACCTGATCCTGGATCCCTTGCTGAAAGGGCTGGAGGAGAAAGGCGTACACTGCCAAGCGTTCGCCGATGATGTTGTGATGATCTTCGACGGTGACACAGCGTTGGAAGTCCAGAGGCAGGCCAATGCCGCCCTCGAGTATGTTCGGGTGTGGGGCATTCGTAACAAGCTGAAGTTTGCACCGCAAAAAACTTGTGCAATGGTGATTACCAGGAAGCTTCGTTACGACGTCCCACTCTTGACCATGGGCGGGGTAGACATTGGAATGTCTAAGGAAATCAAAATACTGGGGCTCACCGTCGACCATCAGCTCACTTTCAACACCCACGTCGCAAACGTTTGCAGAAAAGCTGTAAACATCTACAAACAGCTGGCACGTGCGGCCAAAGTGAGCTGGGGCCTTAACCCGGAGATCATCCGCACAATTTACACGGCAGCAGTGGAGCCGGTGATTATGTACGCAGCGAGCGCCTGGGCGCCGGCAGCCAAGAAGATCGGAGTGCAGAAAAGCCTCAACACGGTCCAACGAGGATTCGCGCAGAAAATCTGTAAATCCTACCGCACCGTTTCGCTGAACGCGTCCCTGGTGCTGGCTGGGATACTCCCACTTGACCTCCGAATACAGGAAGCAGCCGCTCTGTATGAGGCAAAGAGAGGGGTGCCCCAGCCGGCACTTGCGGGCAGGGAGGTGGAGCGGGTGGTGGCATTTACGGAAACTCCATTTACGGTAACCCTCTCATCGGCCACGTCATCATCGGGGTCTCGCCCACCATCTGGCGACGGGCTCTAGAAGTTGGGACCATGCACATAAAACTTCAGCGAATAAGAGTCGAGGATCAGAGCCCGTTGATCCAATGCACCCGCTGCCTAGGCTTCGGGCACGGTAAGCGGTTCTGTAAAGAGCCTGCGGACCTATGTGGCCATTGTGGCGGACCGCATGTGAGAGCAGAGTGCCCGGACTGGCTCTCAGGCTCACCACCCGTTTGCCGGAACTGCACAAAGTCGAGGATAGAGCACGACGCGCAGCACAATGCTTTTAGCCACGATTGCCCAGTGCGGAAAAAATGGGATGACGTGGCCAGATCAACTGTAGCATATTGCTAAGGGCACCCCAGTGGGTCATGCCCCCTACGGGGTATTGCAGGCTAACCTCCAACGCAAGAGATTAGCTACCAACGAGCTTCTTATAGAGGCCGCGAAGCGTGGAACAGCAGTGGCCCTCTTGCAGGAACCGTACGTAGCCGGAGCCAAAGTAATGAAGAGTCACAGGGGCGTTAGGATCTTCCAGAACACTGGCATAGGAGATGGGACCGTTAAAGCTGCAATAGCCGTCTTTAACAACGACCTTGTAGTTAAACAGTACCCGAAACTCACCACTAATAACATCTCAGTGGTGGGAATCCTGACCAGTGCCTGGGAGATCACGCTTGTCTCTTTTTACTTTGAGCCAGACCAGCCTATCGAGCCATACCTAGAACATCTAAGGCAAATATGGCTCGTCGTCGGTTCCAGGAACTTGATCGTTGGAGGGGACGCCAATGCAAAGAGTATGTGGTGGGGTAGCCCGGCGGGCGATCTCAGAGGGGAAGAAATGGTTGGAACTATCGGCGAGCTAAACCTTAACATTCTCAACCGAGGGGAAATTCCGACCTTTGACACTATCCGAGGAGGGAAACGGTACAGCAGTCACGTGGATATTACCGCTTGCTCCAATGATATCTTGGACCTGATAGACGACTGGAGGGTAGATGAGGGACTCACGAGTTCGGACCATAATGGCATTATGTTTAGGATCTTCTTGCAAAAATCTAAAGGCATCAAAATCGAAAGAACTACGAGGAAATTTAATACTAAAAAAGCCAATTGGTCCAAATTTAATGAGAAGTTTGGCCAATTGAAAACAGTATATAAATTTACAGCAGCCGAAATAGACAAGGTTACAAACATTGAGCAGCTTGAAACATTAATATATAATCTGACTAAAGCAATAGACGAAGCATGCAGACTTACAATACCATCTAAAAAAGTCAAAGAGGAGCTTACCTTGCCATGGTGGACCGAGAGACTCGCTGAGATGAAGAAGACAGTCGCTACCAAGAAGCGCAGGATTCGCTGTGCCGCCCCAATTCGGAGGTCGAAGGTCGTAGAGGACTACCTGAAACAGAAATTAGAGTATGAGATGGAAGTGGCCAAAGCTCTAACCGAGAGTTGGAAGGAATTCTGTGGGAAGCAGGATAGGGAGGGGGTCTGGGAGGGAATATACAGGGTGTTAGGTAGGACGCAGCGTAGGGAGGAGGATCTGCCATTGGAACGAGACGGTGAGGTATTGGACGCGAGAGGCTCCGTGAAGCTGCTAGCGGAAACATTTTATCCGGAAGACCTATCGGAATGCGACAATACTTACCACCGATCCATTCGGACTAAAGCCGAACACGTGAACTGTGGCGAACAAAATGATTTTTGCGACCCACCGTTCACGATGGCGGAACTTAGGAATTCGGTGGAGTCCTTCAATCCTAAGAAGGCACCGGGTTCCGATGGCTTTACAGCCGATATCTGCTGCCGTGCCGTTGAAAATGACCCGGAAGTATTTTTAAGGCTCCTCAACAAGTGCCTCGAAATCCATCACTTCCCCACGTCCTGGAAAGAAGCAACGGTAGTGATACTGAGGAAGCCCGGGAAAGATAGTTACTCCACTCCCAAAGCATATAGGCCGATTGGGCTATTGCCTATATTAGGGAAAATTTACGAAAAAATGCTGGTGGCCCGCCTTAAGTTCCACCTATTACCGAGGATGAGCACCCGTCAGTACGGATTCATGCCACAAAGGAGCACGGAGGACTCCCTCTATGCTCTCATGCAGCACGTCCACGGGAAGCTAGCACAAAAAAGGATAGTTACGCTAGTATCCTTAGACATAGAGGGAGCATTCGACAGTGCTTGGTGGCCAATGATTAGAGTCCGACTGGCGGAGGAGAAATGTCCAATCAACCTCAGGCGGGTCATGGACAGCTACCTCAGTGACCGGAAAGTCTCGATCAGGTACGGTGGGGAAGTATATAGCAAGGGGACAAGCAAGGGCTGTGTCCAGGGCTCAATAGGGGGACCCATATTGTGGAACTTAGTACTAGACCCTCTCCTAAAAGCTTTGGAAGATAGGGGAAACTACATTCAGGCGTTTGCGGACGATGTACTTTTAGTTTTTGACGGTGAGACTGCACTGGAGGTGGAGGAATGTGCCAATGCCGCTCTCAGCCATGTTCTGGCGTGGGGTGTCCAGAATAAACTAAAATTTGCTCCGCACAAGACCACCGCTATGGTGATAACAAGAAAATTAAAATATGACACACCACGCCTGAGCATGGGGGGGATCGACGTTGGCTTGTCCAAAGAAATAAAGCTTCTGGGAGTGACATTAGATGAGAAGCTAACATTTAACACCCACGTTTCACTCATCTGCAGGAGGGCAATAGGGATTTACAAGCAGTTGTGCAGAGCCGCAAAGGTCAGTTGGGGACTCCACCCAGAGGTGATTCGTGTACTGTACGTGGCGGCAATAGAGCCCATAATACTTTATGCTGCCAGCGTTTGGGCACCAGCTGCCAAGAAAGTGGGAGTTATAAAACAACTTCGTACTGTCCAGCGTGGGATTGCCCAAAAAATGTGCAAGGCGTATCGGACGGTGTCCCTGCACTCGGCTCTGTTGCTGACAGGGATGCTCCCGCTCGACCTTCGCGTCCGGGAGGCGGCTGCGCTCTACGAAGCAAGGAGGGGAATGCCCCAGCCTGTATTGGGGGACAGAGTTGTGGAGCGGATGTTCCCAGCGCTGGAGGCCCCGCACCCCGCGGAGCAAACGAGCCTGGAGTTTGGAAGCCTGGTGGACGAGGAACAATATAACGAACACAGTAATTTTGCTGTGCGTATCTTTACCGACGGCAGCAAGATTGAGGGCAAGGTTGGAGCGGCGCTATCCTTGTGGAATGGCACCGCCGAAACGAAAACCCTCAAGCTTGCTCTGCCGTCCTACTGCACCGTCTACCAGGCAGAACTCCTGGCTCTGCAAAGAGCAGCGGGGGAAGCGCTCAAGCGCAACGAAACCACGTTCGGCATCTTCAGCGACTCTATGGCGGCTCTCCAATCGGTGACCAATACACGTTCCCCCCACCCCTTGGCAGTGGAAACCAGAGACGCCTTAAGACGCTGCAAACTCCAGAATAAGAGCGTCTCCCTGTTCTGGATTAAAGCCCATGCAGGGTTGGAGGGAAACGAGAGAGCCGACCAGCTTGCGAAGGAAGCCGCCGTAGGGTCGAAGAAGAGGCCGGACTATGATCTGTGCCCCGTTTCATTCGTCAAGCGTAGAATCCGATTGGAGACGCTTGGCGAATGGAACGAGAGGTATAAAACGGGTGATACGGCTTCGGGCACGAAACTTTTCTTCCCGGACGCGGTGGTGGCGTACGGCGTGGTACGCAAGATTACTCATACGAGTATAGTCACGCAGATCTTGACGGGGCACGGTGGATTCTCTGCATACTTGAAACGTTTCAAGTGTAAGGAGAATCCATCGTGCGCCTGCGAACCTGGTATCGAAGAGTCGGTTCTGCACATACTGTTTCAATGCCCAATCACCGCAAAAATGCGGTACGAGATGGAGCAGAAGCTCGCCGTGGAGGTAGTTGCAGAAAATGCACCAGATTTAATGATGGGAAAATACAGAGACGTGTTTTTAAATTATTGTAAAGAAATAGCTTCTATAGTGATCAAAAGAAACAAAACCGTATAAGAAAGTATGCTGCTATAATATAGTATGTTATATTAAAAGTTAGCATAGTATAAAACTGTATTATAAAAAAGAAATAGGTATCGTATACAATAATATGTAAAATAGAAATAAGTAAACTAAGATAGATATGAGTGCAAAACAAATGCTCCCCCTATCCCGTAAGATTTGATAAAACAATAAGATAAAAAACTGTTAAATAGAATAAGATAAAACAATTTGTAAAATAGAGATAAGTAAAATAAGATAGATACTAATATATGACTGTTAAACAATAAATGCTCCCTCTACTTTGTAAGATATGGAAAAGTAATAAGATAAGAAACTGTTAAGTACAATAAGAATAATTATTATATATTGTAAAATAGGATTAAGAAAAATGTAGTGTAACCATTGTATACAAATGTCACGAAATAAAAACTCTTCGCCCTGTTTTATTGTTAGACACCGAATAAAAATAAAGATAAGTAGATAGTCAGATAGGATATGATAGCTGGGAATCCCACCCATAACAGATGCAAATGAGGATGAATGAAAGAAAGATCAAGTATGAAGGATAAAAGTGCGAGAGGCAAAAATGCGAGAACTGGTATGAACGTAAAGAGCCGAGCATAGTCTCCGATCATGTTGGAGGTAGTAGTATAAATAAAAAAAAAAAAAAAAAAAAAAAAAAAAAAAAAAAAAAAAAAAAAAAAAAAAAACCTAACCTAACCTAACCTAACCTAACCTAACCTTTTTTTTTTTTTTTTTTTTGTTGACGATGTGGAAATCCGCACGGATGTCCTCCGCCTGGGGAAGGCGGAGGGGTCTGTCAGACTCCAACTGACTAAAACCACACCGGTGTTCCCTCGCACACTTGCGTCAGGGGGCAGCGGGAACGAATGTGACTTCCGCTGCCCCGGACTAGTGCCGGCCCGCTTGACCAGTGCGGGCCTCGTCCCTGGGGGGAGTGAGGTGTACTCCCCCCGATACGTCATGAGAGGCGCGCGTGGAACACTACGCGCCGCCGTCTCGGGTCCAGTGAGATGGGGGGCGACGGATGTCCCCGAATCTGTCGCCCCTGGACCTGTTTAGGGGGGCCGGAAGAGGGCGTTATCCGCCCTCTGCCGACGCCCGGTGCGTCTGCTGCGGGATGGGAGGGAACTAGAGGTCTCCCTCTCCCTTTCCGCAGCTTCCTTCTGCGACATGACGGTTTCGCAGAAGGACACCACCGCGTCCCAGGACTCTGTGCTGCCGACCATCGTGCGAACAACGGCCGGCAGCGACAGGTCTGCTCCTACCTCTGTAACAAGATCACGGCGCGGCTCATCCCACGCGGCACATTCCGCCAGCGTATGCCGCGCCGTGTCCTCCAGACAGTGGACGCAGTGATGGCACCGAGCGTCCGGCTCCCTGCTTATGCGACACAGGTACTTCCCGAAGCAGCCGTGCCCCGAGAGCACCTGCGTCGCCCGAAACGTCAGGGAGCCGTGCTTCCTCCCGAGCCAGTCTTCGAGTACTGGCCGGATCGCCTCGATTGTGTCGAGGCCGGCGGAGGGACGGTCAAGCCTCCTCCGCCATTCTGCCACCATGACCTGTCGGAGCTGTGACCGGTGCAGCGTGATCTGTCGCTGCACCAGCCTTTCGCCCCGATCCCTGGCGTCCTCGCGCCACCGATGCAGTGTCGCGAGGGCTTTCGCCTCCAGGTCCCATGGTGGGGATCCGGCCAGTAAACAAGCCGCCTCGTAGGAGATCGTGCGATATCCCCGTATGACCCTGACGGCCATCGCTCTCTGCGGTTTCCGCAGGACTGCGATAGTGCGGGCCGTCAGGTCCGTCGCCCATACTGGGGCCCCATACAGGGCCATGGATCGCACGATCCCCACGTACAACCGCCTACAGGCGGTGCTCGGGCCCCCCAAATTGGGAAGCAGCGTTGACAGCGCGCCCGCCGCGCCCATCAACTTGGGCACCAGCCGCTGAAAGTGGGGTCCGAAGTCCCAACGGCTGTCGAGCACCAATCCCAGGTACTTCATGGTTGACTCGACAGCGATCCGGGCCCCCCCGACCACAATGTGTGACCCCAGCGGCGGCGCCCGTCGGGGGCCATGAAACGCAATGGCCTCCGACTTGTTGAGGGCCACCTCCAGGCCCAGGCGTCGTATGCGGCTCACCACCTGCGAGACCGCAGCCGTAGCCAGCAACGCTGCTTCCCTGTACGAGCTCCCCCGGGCAATGACCAGCGTGTCGTCCGCATAACACGTCAGGTTCACTCCCGGTGGAAGCTCGCACCGCAAAACCCAGTCGTAACCGATGTTCCACAAGGGAGGGCCCAGAACCGACCCCTGTGGAACACCGCACGACATCTCGCGACGGCCATCGCCGTCGCGTCCCATGTAGGTGACACACCTTCCCGACAGATAAGCCCCCACAATGTTGCGGAGGTAGAGAGGCACCCGGTGGTAGCGCAGGGCCTCCCTAATGCAACCCCAGGGCAGGGTGTTGAAGGCGTTGGAGATGTCCAAGGACACCGCCAGCACCACCCCGCCCCGAGACACTGCTTCCTCCGCCAGGACTCTTACCCTCATTATGGCGTCAATGGTAGAGCGCCCACGACGGAACCCAAACTGGCTGTCGTCCAGGTTCGGCCCTTCTGTACACAAGTGGCTGACGAGGCGGTCTGCGATTATTCGCTCCAGCATCTTGCCCGCCTCGTCCAGCAGCACTATGGGCCGATAAGCGGACGACGAGTCCGCCGGGCGCCCTGCCTTCCTGAGCAAGACCAGTCGACCAGTCTTCCACCGGGTAGGAAACTGGCCTTGCTCAAGGCATGCCGAGAAGAGTCCTCTCAGTGGGGGCTCCAGCTCCTTCATGGCGAGGACCAGAGCGCGGCCAGGCACTCCATCGGGCCCCGGGGCAGTGTTCTTAGCCCGGAGCCGCAATACGGCCGCGCCCATCTCTGCCTGTGTCACCTCTGGGACGGTTTCGCCTTCATCTTCCTCCGACTCTGCAGCTGTGTGCAGAACCATCGGCGGTGGCTCGTACTCGGCTCTCACAGGGAAGAGGGCCGAGACCACTCGCTCCAGGAACTGCGGCTCGAGACTTTCCGTTAGCGGGGGCGCCCACGGCCGAAGTTTCCCTCGGACCGACCGGTAAGGGCGCCCAAACGGATCCCCGTCTAGGCTCGCCAGCATTTCCTCTCTGGAGCGTGTCTTCGATTCGCCGATGGCCAGCCACAGAGCCAGCTTCGCCGCGCGGTACACCTCATACAGCGCGGCTTCTTCCTCAGGAACCCGTGGACGTCTTCTCCGGCACCGCGTGTACGGGCGTCTGGCGTCTGCGCACTCGACGCGCAGTCGCCCGATCTCGACGCACCACCAGTACAAGCGGCGCCGTGCGGACAGAGAGGAGACGCGTGGCATGCATGCGTCGCAGATCTGCGTCATCGCATCGCCAAACCACTGCGCCTCCAGTTCGACGTCGACGGGACCGACGGTGGCCGACTCCCGGATCCAGGCCTGAACTATTGCGGCTTCTTCGAGAGCTTCCCTGTCGAGACGTTTCAGCGCCCAACGCGGGCCGTCTCTTCGGGGCCCCGACTGGCTACGTCCTCCAGCGGTCTGGGTGGAGACGTCGAAGCGGATGTATCGGTGATCCGATAGCGTCTCCACCTCCACCTCAACGTGCCAATCACGGACACGGTGCACGACAGCGGGACTAGCGAACGAGACGTCCACTATCGACCCGCCCCGCTGCCGTACACACGTGTAGGCGGAACCCCGATTTAAGACGGCCAGGCCCGTCGTTATGGCCCACTCCTCTAGCACTTCGCCTCTCGGGTCCGTGACGGGGGAACCCCAGGCCGCAGACTTGGCGTTGAGGTCACCGAGAAGCAAAATGGGTCGAGGGTGAGACTGGCCGACGACGGCTCCCAACTCGACAAGGAAACTCTCGAAGTCGGCGAGACTCTTGTTGGGCGAAAAATACGCCCCAATCGTGACGATCCCGTTCACAAGGGCCGCAACCCAACCGTGACCACGGGATACGTCGACGAGAGTCGCGCCGATGATGGCCACTAGGCCGTCTAGATCCCCTTCCCAGTTATCCCGGGGGGGTATGAAATACGGCTCAGCGACCACCGCCACATTTATCGACCACTGCGCCATGCTCTGGAGCAGGAGATCCTGAGCTCTGGTGCAGTGGTTGATGTTCGCCTGGAGGAAATGGTAGTGTGCCATCACTAGCACTCCATATCCTCGGCGCTCCGTCCCACCACAGGCCGGGAGTCGGCCGAAGAGGTGCTAGGTTGCGGGGGGGGTGCGTCCCCCGCAGCCTTGGCCCATCGCTTGCTGCGCTTTCTGGGCGCGCCGCAGGCTTTACCACCTACTCTGTGCCCCGCGGACTTTCCTGCAGCCGCACACAAACTGCAATGTGGGTCCGCGGAGCACTGGGACGCCTTATGGCCAGGCTGACCGCAGCGATAACATAAATCGCTGCGGTCTGTGTCACAGGTGCACACTGCCCGGACGTGCCCTTTCTCCAGGCACCGGTAACACTGCATGGCCCTGGGTGCCAAGAGTTTTACTCTCGCCGACACCCAGCCCACCAGCAGACGTCCCGCGTGAGCAACCTGCTTGGCCGCAACAACCGGACACCGCACCCAGATGGTGCCAAGCCCGCCAGTATTTACGCGGATACTACCCGCCTTTACATTGTCGGCTGAGCATCCACCGCTTCGGGCTATGGCCGCCACCACCTCCTCTGGGGTCACTGAGTCGTCCAGCCCATCGACTCGTACCTCAGCGGTCTTCATGGGCCTGGACACCCGCGCCTCCTCGGGGTTGAGGACGTCCTTCAGTTTTGCAGCCAGAGCGTCCGCCCGCTCAGCACTGCTGGTCCCCGCCAACTCAAACATTTTGGCCCCCGTGGCTGCCGTCCTGAAACGGAAGCCGTCTGGGGTGCCGAAGTCAGCGAAGACCAGTTTGCCCCTCGCTTCCGCCAGTACCTTCTGGTAAGTGACACCCCTCTCTTTGGCTTCGGGCTGCAGCGTGACCACTACAGCCTCTGAGCGAGGGACGCGTATTTTTGGGGCGCTCTGGACACCTCTGGCGGTTTGCCCCTCCGAGCCCGGTGCGGCCTTGCCCTTGCGGCTCCTCTTCTTTCTCTTCTTACGGCTTTCGACCGTTTTCCAGTCACCCTCTTTGGGGGGCGAGCTGCTTCCCTCAGTGAGCTTTCCCGTACCCTTTACGGCTTTCTTGGCTCCCTCCGTTGGCTTTTTGGGCGTTTGCGTGGGAGTTTTTGGCGCAGGTGGCGCTTTAGCCACCTCTGCCCACGTAGGCCCAGCCACTGTTGGAGCAAGCTCTAACGCCTTCTTCCGCTTGTCCGCTGCCAGCGGCGGACGGACATTAACAGGGGGGTTGAGCCTGGGTTCTAGGCTGTCCAAGCGGGCGGTCATAATGGCCAACAGCCGGTTGAACTGGTCTTCCCCCAAAGACCCGTTCTGTGGCAGAGTGCGACTGTCCGAAGTCACACCCTGCTGCCGGCTGAAGTCCGCCCTCAGGGCGCTGACCTCCCGCTGGAGCTCCTCCATCTTCGTATGGAGACGATGATTTTCCTCTTGGAGCTTCACCGTCTCCTCCGAGGTCGTCCGATCAAGCAGGACTTCCACAGCCTCCTTGATTCCCTCCGCCGCCTCCTTAAGGGCCCGCGTAAATGTGCCCTTTAGGTTGCCCGATTTTGTGGCAACCTTCAGGACGACGTCCACGCCGTCCAAAACCTGGCGGCTGAGGACTTCAGCCGTCAGACCCTCAGGGGCTGTGGCAGTTTGCAACCGCCTCTCCCTTGCTTTCCGAGCCAACTCGGCGACTTCGTCGGTCGCTGCGGCCTTCCGGCCCTCTCGCCTGGCGGCGTGGAGCTCCGCCTTGGTGCTCACCAATCCGGTGGAGGCCGCGGGATCACCCTTCTCAACCAGCATGGCCCCGTCGGAGTCACTTACTCCGCTGGCCATCGGCGTATCGGGGCACTTCAGGTAGCGGCCCCGCGAGTCACGTGCCTCCGCCCCCGAAGTTTTGGCTCCGGAAGGCGACCCACGACCTCTACCCCTTCTTGCAGTCGCCACCTTAGCGGCCGGCAGGTTCTCCTCACTTGAGGAGAGACCCGCCGACAACGCGTCCGACTCAAAGCGCGGTCGCTTCCCCCAAAACTTGGAGGGACCGGCCGCACCTATTTGTGGTGCTTTGCCGGATTCCGACAGAACACTCACCCTCTCCAAAACCACTAACGGTTCTGCTGGAGCCACTGCTCCCGTCTTTAGTGACGCAGTGCCAGAATTTGACGCTGCGTCCGCCTTCTCCACAACTTTTTTATTTTGTTCAATATCCATGTGATTCCCACGAGTATGGGGGATATAAAACGTCCATCCGGGCAGTGCCCCCTGTACCCGGATAAGCCTTTAATATTTATAACCCGCCAAGGGGTCGGCTGGTACCCTGGCGGGGGTCGCACTAGAGACTGATTGTTCCATGGGAACACCCGTCAGCCATACATCCCCTCACGGTGCGCCGCCGCTTGAGATTCGGGGTAACTTTTTATAGAGGTTTTCTACCTCGCGGTCCGGGCGGTTAAGCCAAGACCCTCGGTCCCGATCGAAGCCGCGAGACGTGATCCACGACACTCCGATGATGGGATTACGAGAACGACGGGGACAGAGAAGGAAAGCGTCCCTCACTGTCGGCTCGGAGGCAGGGTGAGTGCACACCGAGCTCGCCGTTGCTCCTCCGCTGTGCCCTCTGCTTTTCAGAGGGTCACGCGGAACAGCCCCCCGTGGTCCAAGTTGGACCCCCCTCCTATGTCAGAATATTGGCCACAGACAGTAACATTCCCCGAAGAATAAGAATCTCTTCCCATTCCTTGAGGAAGGCTACTGCCCGCGCCCAGGGTGCACCGTCCCAGCCAGCTGCTGTTCCCTCCAAACGAATCGAGAGGGACCGGCAGCCGTCAGGCCCACGAGGAGGTTTTCTGACCCAGCACCCCAACCTAACCTAACCTAACCTAACCCGTCGATATCTTCGCTTTATAGGGTGCGATTTTGAAGCTGTTTTCAGCAAATTTAGACTAAAGTAGGCCACCGCTTACTCCCTGACCATTTTAAACCACCCTTAACGCAATTCGAAAAAGTTTCCCTACCTACCCTTAGAAAATTACTATAATTTCAGACAAAAACATCAAAATTTAGTGTTCTTCCAAATTTTCCTTCAGATATTACGTTAGATTATAGTTGCAATAGTACTCACCTACCATCCCTGTGCTCTGGTCCGCGTTCCGTGTCCCGGAGCCCTAGTTGGGGGGTGTAAATCAAAATTTTTTGAGTCAAAAACGGGTTTTTTGACCAAAAGTCAAATTTTTTATTCGGCACCTACCTTGTTTTATTTCGTAGTTAGCTAGCCCGCGCGAAGACGCGTCTCTGGACACCTCACTCGCGGGTCTAGCTCAAATAAAACTTGTTATTTTTCCAAAATTATTAATTTCTATTAGTTTCTGCTTGTACCCAAATCCACCTTAGGGAGCTTGCAAAACATACAAACGTCGATATCTTCGCTTTATAGGGTGCGATTTTGAAGCTGTTTTCAGCAAATTTAGACTAAAGTAGGCCACCGCTTACTCCCTGACCATTTTAAACCACCCTTAACGCAATTCGAAAAAGTTTCCCTACCTACCCTTAGAAAATTACTATAATTTCAGACAAAAACATCAAAATTTAGTGTTCTTCCAAATTTTCCTTCAGATATTACGTTAGATTATAGTTGCAATAGTACTCACCTACCATCCCTGTGCTCTGGTCCGCGTTCCGTGTCCCGGAGCCCTAGTTGGGGGGTGTAAATCAAAATTTTTTGAGTCAAAAACGGGTTTTTTGACCAAAAGTCAAATTTTTTATTCGGCACCTACCTTGTTTTATTTCGTAGTTAGCTAGCCCGCGCGAAGACGCGTCTCTGGACACCTCACTCGCGGGTCTAGCTCAAATAAAACTTGTTATTTTTCCAAAATTATTAATTTCTATTAGTTTCTGCTTGTACCCAAATCCACCTTAGGGAGCTTGCAAAACATACAAACGTCGATATCTTCGCTTTATAGGGTGCGATTTTGAAGCTGTTTTCAGCAAATTTAGACTAAAGTAGGCCACCGCTTACTCCCTGACCATTTTAAACCACCCTTAACGCAATTCGAAAAAGTTTCCCTACCTACCCTTAGAAAATTACTATAATTTCAGACAAAAACATCAAAATTTAGTGTTCTTCCAAATTTTCCTTCAGATATTACGTTAGATTATAGTTGCAATAGTACTCACCTACCATCCCTGTGCTCTGGTCCGCGTTCCGTGTCCCGGAGCCCTAGTTGGGGGGTGTAAATCAAAATTTTTTGAGTCAAAAACGGGTTTTTTGACCAAAAGTCAAATTTTTTATTCGGCACCTACCTTGTTTTATTTCGTAGTTAGCTAGCCCGCGCGAAGACGCGTCTCTGGACACCTCACTCGCGGGTCTAGCTCAAATAAAACTTGTTATTTTTCCAAAATTATTAATTTCTATTAGTTTCTGCTTGTACCCAAATCCACCTTAGGGAGCTTGCAAAACATACAAACGTCGATATCTTCGCTTTATAGGGTGCGATTTTGAAGCTGTTTTCAGCAAATTTAGACTAAAGTAGGCCACCGCTTACTCCCTGACCATTTTAAACCACCCTTAACGCAATTCGAAAAAGTTTCCCTACCTACCCTTAGAAAATTACTATAATTTCAGACAAAAACATCAAAATTTAGTGTTCTTCCAAATTTTCCTTCAGATATTACGTTAGATTATAGTTGCAATAGTACTCACCTACCATCCCTGTGCTCTGGTCCGCGTTCCGTGTCCCGGAGCCCTAGTTGGGGGGTGTAAATCAAAATTTTTTGAGTCAAAAACGGGTTTTTTGACCAAAAGTCAAATTTTTTATTCGGCACCTACCTTGTTTTATTTCGTAGTTAGCTAGCCCGCGCGAAGACGCGTCTCTGGACACCTCACTCGCGGGTCTAGCTCAAATAAAACTTGTTATTTTTCCAAAATTATTAATTTCTATTAGTTTCTGCTTGTACCCAAATCCACCTTAGGGAGCTTGCAAAACATACAAACGTCGATATCTTCGCTTTATATTCACGAAAATCATTAAAGCATGTGCTAATGAACTTATTGAAATTATGACATATTTAATTAATTTATCATTCTCACTTGGCATTTTTCCTGAAGCACTAAAGCTATCAATTGTTAAACCACTTTATAAAACCGGTGAAAAATCAGACGTGAATAACTATCGCCCAATAACTTTGATACCTATTCTATCTAAAATCTTCGAAAAGTGTATGTATAAAAGACTGATTGAATACTGTACTAAATTTAACATTATTAGGAAAGAACAATTTGGTTTCCAAAAAAATAAATCCACAACGTTAGCTATTTACAGTCTTATAAAAATAGTATTAACGAATATCAACGATAACTATCTTACTACAGGGCTGTTTTTCGATTTATCAAAGGCCTTTGATTTAGTCTCTCATGAACTGTTATTACAGAAACTGGAGGCAACTGGGATTAGAGGCATTACACTTCAATGGTTATCGTCATATCTAAGTAATAGACAACAACGCGTTACTATTACTAAAATGGATACAAGTAACAACTTGACATCTCACTTTTCTGACTTTAAATCCAATAAACAAGGCGTCCCACAAGGGAGTGTACTGGGCCCTATTTTATTCCTATTGTATATTAATTCTATCACTACTATAACTAATCATAAATGTATACTATTCGCTGATGACATCTCTATTATTGTGACATCTGATAAAAAAAGTAATACAATTAAAGACCACGAGACAGAAATTAATAATGTAATTGAAAGATTGATAAAATGGCTAAAGGAGAATAACTTATCCATAAATCTAAAAAAGTCCGTTTATATTCAATTCAATAAATCAAATAATACAAAACAAAATATTAAAATGAATATACATAGAATTAACGAAGTAACGCAAACAAAATTTTTAGGAGTAACTTTGGATCAAGATATCAACTGGAAAGCACATGTTGATACAGTATCCAAACGAATTAATAAGTTTGTATATGCACTAAAACAGATTAGAAACATAACAAACATTAAAACGTCTATAACAACATATCATGCATATGTTGAATCAGTGCTACGCTATGGCTTAATTATGTGGGGAAACAGCACTGATCAAAATAGAGCATTTGTCGCACAAAAGAGGTGCATAAGAGCATTATGTGGCCTTAAGCCTGACGAATCTTGCAGGCCGATGTTTAAAAAACTTGATTTGTTACCGCTACCGTCCCTTTATATTTTTGAAATTTGTTTGTTTGTGTGGAGGCATAGGGAATTGTTTGCGAAAGCAAGCGATGTAAATTCTCGCAGCAGGCGCGACCCCTACAGGCTCGTGTTAGATGTCCTCCCAAGGCTTGCGAAATATAATAAAAGCTGTATGTTTATGTGTGTCCAGGTATACAACAAACTACCAAATGAATTAAAAGCATTAAATACAAGAATGTTCAAAAGTAAATTATACAAATTGCTCTCTGCTAATAGTTTTTACAGTGTTAAGGAGTTCCTGGAACATAAAATTGCATGATGACTTATTGTTTCGTTATGCACGCATTTGCACGCTTATATCTATTAAGCAAAACATGTTTGTTCACATTATTAACATAACCATCTTTTATACCATGTTTTTAGCAAATAAATGATTATTATTATTATTATTATTATTATAGGGTGCGATTTTGAAGCTGTTTTCAGCAAATTTAGACTAAAGTAGGCCACCGCTTACTCCCTGACCATTTTAAACCACCCTTAACGCAATTCGAAAAAGTTTCCCTACCTACCCTTAGAAAATTACTATAATTTCAGACAAAAACATCAAAATTTAGTGTTCTTCCAAATTTTCCTTCAGATATTACGTTAGATTATAGTTGCAATAGTACTCACCTACCATCCCTGTGCTCTGGTCCGCGTTCCGTGTCCCGGAGCCCTAGTTGGGGGGTGTAAATCAAAATTTTTTGAGTCAAAAACGGGTTTTTTGACCAAAAGTCAAATTTTTTATTCGGCACCTACCTTGTTTTATTTCGTAGTTAGCTAGCCCGCGCGAAGACGCGTCTCTGGACACCTCACTCGCGGGTCTAGCTCAAATAAAACTTGTTATTTTTCCAAAATTATTAATTTCTATTAGTTTCTGCTTGTACCCAAATCCACCTTAGGGAGCTTGCAAAACATACAAACGTCGATATCTTCGCTTTATAGGGTGCGATTTTGAAGCTGTTTTCAGCAAATTTAGACTAAAGTAGGCCACCGCTTACTCCCTGACCATTTTAAACCACCCTTAACGCAATTCGAAAAAGTTTCCCTACCTACCCTTAGAAAATTACTATAATTTCAGACAAAAACATCAAAATTTAGTGTTCTTCCAAATTTTCCTTCAGATATTACGTTAGATTATAGTTGCAATAGTACTCACCTACCATCCCTGTGCTCTGGTCCGCGTTCCGTGTCCCGGAGCCCTAGTTGGGGGGTGTAAATCAAAATTTTTTGAGTCAAAAACGGGTTTTTTGACCAAAAGTCAAATTTTTTATTCGGCACCTACCTTGTTTTATTTCGTAGTTAGCTAGCCCGCGCGAAGACGCGTCTCTGGACACCTCACTCGCGGGTCTAGCTCAAATAAAACTTGTTATTTTTCCAAAATTATTAATTTCTATTAGTTTCTGCTTGTACCCAAATCCACCTTAGGGAGCTTGCAAAACATACAAACGTCGATATCTTCGCTTTATAGGGTGCGATTTTGAAGCTGTTTTCAGCAAATTTAGACTAAAGTAGGCCACCGCTTACTCCCTGACCATTTTAAACCACCCTTAACGCAATTCGAAAAAGTTTCCCTACCTACCCTTAGAAAATTACTATAATTTCAGACAAAAACATCAAAATTTAGTGTTCTTCCAAATTTTCCTTCAGATATTACGTTAGATTATAGTTGCAATAGTACTCACCTACCATCCCTGTGCTCTGGTCCGCGTTCCGTGTCCCGGAGCCCTAGTTGGGGGGTGTAAATCAAAATTTTTTGAGTCAAAAACGGGTTTTTTGACCAAAAGTCAAATTTTTTATTCGGCACCTACCTTGTTTTATTTCGTAGTTAGCTAGCCCGCGCGAAGACGCGTCTCTGGACACCTCACTCGCGGGTCTAGCTCAAATAAAACTTGTTATTTTTCCAAAATTATTAATTTCTATTAGTTTCTGCTTGTACCCAAATCCACCTTAGGGAGCTTGCAAAACATACAAACGTCGATATCTTCGCTTTATAGGGTGCGATTTTGAAGCTGTTTTCAGCAAATTTAGACTAAAGTAGGCCACCGCTTACTCCCTGACCATTTTAAACCACCCTTAACGCAATTCGAAAAAGTTTCCCTACCTACCCTTAGAAAATTACTATAATTTCAGACAAAAACATCAAAATTTAGTGTTCTTCCAAATTTTCCTTCAGATATTACGTTAGATTATAGTTGCAATAGTACTCACCTACCATCCCTGTGCTCTGGTCCGCGTTCCGTGTCCCGGAGCCCTAGTTGGGGGGTGTAAATCAAAATTTTTTGAGTCAAAAACGGGTTTTTTGACCAAAAGTCAAATTTTTTATTCGGCACCTACCTTGTTTTATTTCGTAGTTAGCTAGCCCGCGCGAAGACGCGTCTCTGGACACCTCACTCGCGGGTCTAGCTCAAATAAAACTTGTTATTTTTCCAAAATTATTAATTTCTATTAGTTTCTGCTTGTACCCAAATCCACCTTAGGGAGCTTGCAAAACATACAAACGTCGATATCTTCGCTTTATAGGGTGCGATTTTGAAGCTGTTTTCAGCAAATTTAGACTAAAGTAGGCCACCGCTTACTCCCTGACCATTTTAAACCACCCTTAACGCAATTCGAAAAAGTTTCCCTACCTACCCTTAGAAAATTACTATAATTTCAGACAAAAACATCAAAATTTAGTGTTCTTCCAAATTTTCCTTCAGATATTACGTTAGATTATAGTTGCAATAGTACTCACCTACCATCCCTGTGCTCTGGTCCGCGTTCCGTGTCCCGGAGCCCTAGTTGGGGGGTGTAAATCAAAATTTTTTGAGTCAAAAACGGGTTTTTTGACCAAAAGTCAAATTTTTTATTCGGCACCTACCTTGTTTTATTTCGTAGTTAGCTAGCCCGCGCGAAGACGCGTCTCTGGACACCTCACTCGCGGGTCTAGCTCAAATAAAACTTGTTATTTTTCCAAAATTATTAATTTCTATTAGTTTCTGCTTGTACCCAAATCCACCTTAGGGAGCTTGCAAAACATACAAACGTCGATATCTTCGCTTTATATTCACGAAAATCATTAAAGCATGTGCTAATGAACTTATTGAAATTATGACATATTTAATTAATTTATCATTCTCACTTGGCATTTTTCCTGAAGCACTAAAGCTATCAATTGTTAAACCACTTTATAAAACCGGTGAAAAATCAGACGTGAATAACTATCGCCCAATAACTTTGATACCTATTCTATCTAAAATCTTCGAAAAGTGTATGTATAAAAGACTGATTGAATACTGTACTAAATTTAACATTATTAGGAAAGAACAATTTGGTTTCCAAAAAAATAAATCCACAACGTTAGCTATTTACAGTCTTATAAAAATAGTATTAACGAATATCAACGATAACTATCTTACTACAGGGCTGTTTTTCGATTTATCAAAGGCCTTTGATTTAGTCTCTCATGAACTGTTATTACAGAAACTGGAGGCAACTGGGATTAGAGGCATTACACTTCAATGGTTATCGTCATATCTAAGTAATAGACAACAACGCGTTACTATTACTAAAATGGATACAAGTAACAACTTGACATCTCACTTTTCTGACTTTAAATCCAATAAACAAGGCGTCCCACAAGGGAGTGTACTGGGCCCTATTTTATTCCTATTGTATATTAATTCTATCACTACTATAACTAATCATAAATGTATACTATTCGCTGATGACATCTCTATTATTGTGACATCTGATAAAAAAAGTAATACAATTAAAGACCACGAGACAGAAATTAATAATGTAATTGAAAGATTGATAAAATGGCTAAAGGAGAATAACTTATCCATAAATCTAAAAAAGTCCGTTTATATTCAATTCAATAAATCAAATAATACAAAACAAAATATTAAAATGAATATACATAGAATTAACGAAGTAACGCAAACAAAATTTTTAGGAGTAACTTTGGATCAAGATATCAACTGGAAAGCACATGTTGATACAGTATCCAAACGAATTAATAAGTTTGTATATGCACTAAAACAGATTAGAAACATAACAAACATTAAAACGTCTATAACAACATATCATGCATATGTTGAATCAGTGCTACGCTATGGCTTAATTATGTGGGGAAACAGCACTGATCAAAATAGAGCATTTGTCGCACAAAAGAGGTGCATAAGAGCATTATGTGGCCTTAAGCCTGACGAATCTTGCAGGCCGATGTTTAAAAAACTTGATTTGTTACCGCTACCGTCCCTTTATATTTTTGAAATTTGTTTGTTTGTGTGGAGGCATAGGGAATTGTTTGCGAAAGCAAGCGATGTAAATTCTCGCAGCAGGCGCGACCCCTACAGGCTCGTGTTAGATGTCCTCCCAAGGCTTGCGAAATATAATAAAAGCTGTATGTTTATGTGTGTCCAGGTATACAACAAACTACCAAATGAATTAAAAGCATTAAATACAAGAATGTTCAAAAGTAAATTATACAAATTGCTCTCTGCTAATAGTTTTTACAGTGTTAAGGAGTTCCTGGAACATAAAATTGCATGATGACTTATTGTTTCGTTATGCACGCATTTGCACGCTTATATCTATTAAGCAAAACATGTTTGTTCACATTATTAACATAACCATCTTTTATACCATGTTTTTAGCAAATAAATGATTATTATTATTATTATTATTATTATAGGGTGCGATTTTGAAGCTGTTTTCAGCAAATTTAGACTAAAGTAGGCCACCGCTTACTCCCTGACCATTTTAAACCACCCTTAACGCAATTCGAAAAAGTTTCCCTACCTACCCTTAGAAAATTACTATAATTTCAGACAAAAACATCAAAATTTAGTGTTCTTCCAAATTTTCCTTCAGATATTACGTTAGATTATAGTTGCAATAGTACTCACCTACCATCCCTGTGCTCTGGTCCGCGTTCCGTGTCCCGGAGCCCTAGTTGGGGGGTGTAAATCAAAATTTTTTGAGTCAAAAACGGGTTTTTTGACCAAAAGTCAAATTTTTTATTCGGCACCTACCTTGTTTTATTTCGTAGTTAGCTAGCCCGCGCGAAGACGCGTCTCTGGACACCTCACTCGCGGGTCTAGCTCAAATAAAACTTGTTATTTTTCCAAAATTATTAATTTCTATTAGTTTCTGCTTGTACCCAAATCCACCTTAGGGAGCTTGCAAAACATACAAACGTCGATATCTTCGCTTTATAGGGTGCGATTTTGAAGCTGTTTTCAGCAAATTTAGACTAAAGTAGGCCACCGCTTACTCCCTGACCATTTTAAACCACCCTTAACGCAATTCGAAAAAGTTTCCCTACCTACCCTTAGAAAATTACTATAATTTCAGACAAAAACATCAAAATTTAGTGTTCTTCCAAATTTTCCTTCAGATATTACGTTAGATTATAGTTGCAATAGTACTCACCTACCATCCCTGTGCTCTGGTCCGCGTTCCGTGTCCCGGAGCCCTAGTTGGGGGGTGTAAATCAAAATTTTTTGAGTCAAAAACGGGTTTTTTGACCAAAAGTCAAATTTTTTATTCGGCACCTACCTTGTTTTATTTCGTAGTTAGCTAGCCCGCGCGAAGACGCGTCTCTGGACACCTCACTCGCGGGTCTAGCTCAAATAAAACTTGTTATTTTTCCAAAATTATTAATTTCTATTAGTTTCTGCTTGTACCCAAATCCACCTTAGGGAGCTTGCAAAACATACAAACGTCGATATCTTCGCTTTATAGGGTGCGATTTTGAAGCTGTTTTCAGCAAATTTAGACTAAAGTAGGCCACCGCTTACTCCCTGACCATTTTAAACCACCCTTAACGCAATTCGAAAAAGTTTCCCTACCTACCCTTAGAAAATTACTATAATTTCAGACAAAAACATCAAAATTTAGTGTTCTTCCAAATTTTCCTTCAGATATTACGTTAGATTATAGTTGCAATAGTACTCACCTACCATCCCTGTGCTCTGGTCCGCGTTCCGTGTCCCGGAGCCCTAGTTGGGGGGTGTAAATCAAAATTTTTTGAGTCAAAAACGGGTTTTTTGACCAAAAGTCAAATTTTTTATTCGGCACCTACCTTGTTTTATTTCGTAGTTAGCTAGCCCGCGCGAAGACGCGTCTCTGGACACCTCACTCGCGGGTCTAGCTCAAATAAAACTTGTTATTTTTCCAAAATTATTAATTTCTATTAGTTTCTGCTTGTACCCAAATCCACCTTAGGGAGCTTGCAAAACATACAAACGTCGATATCTTCGCTTTATAGGGTGCGATTTTGAAGCTGTTTTCAGCAAATTTAGACTAAAGTAGGCCACCGCTTACTCCCTGACCATTTTAAACCACCCTTAACGCAATTCGAAAAAGTTTCCCTACCTACCCTTAGAAAATTACTATAATTTCAGACAAAAACATCAAAATTTAGTGTTCTTCCAAATTTTCCTTCAGATATTACGTTAGATTATAGTTGCAATAGTACTCACCTACCATCCCTGTGCTCTGGTCCGCGTTCCGTGTCCCGGAGCCCTAGTTGGGGGGTGTAAATCAAAATTTTTTGAGTCAAAAACGGGTTTTTTGACCAAAAGTCAAATTTTTTATTCGGCACCTACCTTGTTTTATTTCGTAGTTAGCTAGCCCGCGCGAAGACGCGTCTCTGGACACCTCACTCGCGGGTCTAGCTCAAATAAAACTTGTTATTTTTCCAAAATTATTAATTTCTATTAGTTTCTGCTTGTACCCAAATCCACCTTAGGGAGCTTGCAAAACATACAAACGTCGATATCTTCGCTTTATATTCACGAAAATCATTAAAGCATGTGCTAATGAACTTATTGAAATTATGACATATTTAATTAATTTATCATTCTCACTTGGCATTTTTCCTGAAGCACTAAAGCTATCAATTGTTAAACCACTTTATAAAACCGGTGAAAAATCAGACGTGAATAACTATCGCCCAATAACTTTGATACCTATTCTATCTAAAATCTTCGAAAAGTGTATGTATAAAAGACTGATTGAATACTGTACTAAATTTAACATTATTAGGAAAGAACAATTTGGTTTCCAAAAAAATAAATCCACAACGTTAGCTATTTACAGTCTTATAAAAATAGTATTAACGAATATCAACGATAACTATCTTACTACAGGGCTGTTTTTCGATTTATCAAAGGCCTTTGATTTAGTCTCTCATGAACTGTTATTACAGAAACTGGAGGCAACTGGGATTAGAGGCATTACACTTCAATGGTTATCGTCATATCTAAGTAATAGACAACAACGCGTTACTATTACTAAAATGGATACAAGTAACAACTTGACATCTCACTTTTCTGACTTTAAATCCAATAAACAAGGCGTCCCACAAGGGAGTGTACTGGGCCCTATTTTATTCCTATTGTATATTAATTCTATCACTACTATAACTAATCATAAATGTATACTATTCGCTGATGACATCTCTATTATTGTGACATCTGATAAAAAAAGTAATACAATTAAAGACCACGAGACAGAAATTAATAATGTAATTGAAAGATTGATAAAATGGCTAAAGGAGAATAACTTATCCATAAATCTAAAAAAGTCCGTTTATATTCAATTCAATAAATCAAATAATACAAAACAAAATATTAAAATGAATATACATAGAATTAACGAAGTAACGCAAACAAAATTTTTAGGAGTAACTTTGGATCAAGATATCAACTGGAAAGCACATGTTGATACAGTATCCAAACGAATTAATAAGTTTGTATATGCACTAAAACAGATTAGAAACATAACAAACATTAAAACGTCTATAACAACATATCATGCATATGTTGAATCAGTGCTACGCTATGGCTTAATTATGTGGGGAAACAGCACTGATCAAAATAGAGCATTTGTCGCACAAAAGAGGTGCATAAGAGCATTATGTGGCCTTAAGCCTGACGAATCTTGCAGGCCGATGTTTAAAAAACTTGATTTGTTACCGCTACCGTCCCTTTATATTTTTGAAATTTGTTTGTTTGTGTGGAGGCATAGGGAATTGTTTGCGAAAGCAAGCGATGTAAATTCTCGCAGCAGGCGCGACCCCTACAGGCTCGTGTTAGATGTCCTCCCAAGGCTTGCGAAATATAATAAAAGCTGTATGTTTATGTGTGTCCAGGTATACAACAAACTACCAAATGAATTAAAAGCATTAAATACAAGAATGTTCAAAAGTAAATTATACAAATTGCTCTCTGCTAATAGTTTTTACAGTGTTAAGGAGTTCCTGGAACATAAAATTGCATGATGACTTATTGTTTCGTTATGCACGCATTTGCACGCTTATATCTATTAAGCAAAACATGTTTGTTCACATTATTAACATAACCATCTTTTATACCATGTTTTTAGCAAATAAATGATTATTATTATTATTATTATTATTATAGGGTGCGATTTTGAAGCTGTTTTCAGCAAATTTAGACTAAAGTAGGCCACCGCTTACTCCCTGACCATTTTAAACCACCCTTAACGCAATTCGAAAAAGTTTCCCTACCTACCCTTAGAAAATTACTATAATTTCAGACAAAAACATCAAAATTTAGTGTTCTTCCAAATTTTCCTTCAGATATTACGTTAGATTATAGTTGCAATAGTACTCACCTACCATCCCTGTGCTCTGGTCCGCGTTCCGTGTCCCGGAGCCCTAGTTGGGGGGTGTAAATCAAAATTTTTTGAGTCAAAAACGGGTTTTTTGACCAAAAGTCAAATTTTTTATTCGGCACCTACCTTGTTTTATTTCGTAGTTAGCTAGCCCGCGCGAAGACGCGTCTCTGGACACCTCACTCGCGGGTCTAGCTCAAATAAAACTTGTTATTTTTCCAAAATTATTAATTTCTATTAGTTTCTGCTTGTACCCAAATCCACCTTAGGGAGCTTGCAAAACATACAAACGTCGATATCTTCGCTTTATAGGGTGCGATTTTGAAGCTGTTTTCAGCAAATTTAGACTAAAGTAGGCCACCGCTTACTCCCTGACCATTTTAAACCACCCTTAACGCAATTCGAAAAAGTTTCCCTACCTACCCTTAGAAAATTACTATAATTTCAGACAAAAACATCAAAATTTAGTGTTCTTCCAAATTTTCCTTCAGATATTACGTTAGATTATAGTTGCAATAGTACTCACCTACCATCCCTGTGCTCTGGTCCGCGTTCCGTGTCCCGGAGCCCTAGTTGGGGGGTGTAAATCAAAATTTTTTGAGTCAAAAACGGGTTTTTTGACCAAAAGTCAAATTTTTTATTCGGCACCTACCTTGTTTTATTTCGTAGTTAGCTAGCCCGCGCGAAGACGCGTCTCTGGACACCTCACTCGCGGGTCTAGCTCAAATAAAACTTGTTATTTTTCCAAAATTATTAATTTCTATTAGTTTCTGCTTGTACCCAAATCCACCTTAGGGAGCTTGCAAAACATACAAACGTCGATATCTTCGCTTTATAGGGTGCGATTTTGAAGCTGTTTTCAGCAAATTTAGACTAAAGTAGGCCACCGCTTACTCCCTGACCATTTTAAACCACCCTTAACGCAATTCGAAAAAGTTTCCCTACCTACCCTTAGAAAATTACTATAATTTCAGACAAAAACATCAAAATTTAGTGTTCTTCCAAATTTTCCTTCAGATATTACGTTAGATTATAGTTGCAATAGTACTCACCTACCATCCCTGTGCTCTGGTCCGCGTTCCGTGTCCCGGAGCCCTAGTTGGGGGGTGTAAATCAAAATTTTTTGAGTCAAAAACGGGTTTTTTGACCAAAAGTCAAATTTTTTATTCGGCACCTACCTTGTTTTATTTCGTAGTTAGCTAGCCCGCGCGAAGACGCGTCTCTGGACACCTCACTCGCGGGTCTAGCTCAAATAAAACTTGTTATTTTTCCAAAATTATTAATTTCTATTAGTTTCTGCTTGTACCCAAATCCACCTTAGGGAGCTTGCAAAACATACAAACGTCGATATCTTCGCTTTATAGGGTGCGATTTTGAAGCTGTTTTCAGCAAATTTAGACTAAAGTAGGCCACCGCTTACTCCCTGACCATTTTAAACCACCCTTAACGCAATTCGAAAAAGTTTCCCTACCTACCCTTAGAAAATTACTATAATTTCAGACAAAAACATCAAAATTTAGTGTTCTTCCAAATTTTCCTTCAGATATTACGTTAGATTATAGTTGCAATAGTACTCACCTACCATCCCTGTGCTCTGGTCCGCGTTCCGTGTCCCGGAGCCCTAGTTGGGGGGTGTAAATCAAAATTTTTTGAGTCAAAAACGGGTTTTTTGACCAAAAGTCAATTTTTTTATTCGGCACCTACCTTGTTTTATTTCGTAGTTAGCTAGCCCGCGCGAAGACGCGTCTCTGGACACCTCACTCGCGGGTCTAGCTCAAATAAAACTTGTTATTTTTCCAAAATTATTAATTTCTATTAGTTTCTGCTTGTACCCAAATCCACCTTAGGGAGCTTGCAAAACATACAAACGTCGATATCTTCGCTTTATAGGGTGCGATTTTGAAGCTGTTTTCAGCAAATTTAGACTAAAGTAGGCCACCGCTTACTCCCTGACCATTTTAAACCACCCTTAACGCAATTCGAAAAAGTTTCCCTACCTACCCTTAGAAAATTACTATAATTTCAGACAAAAACATCAAAATTTAGTGTTCTTCCAAATTTTCCTTCAGATATTACGTTAGATTATAGTTGCAATAGTACTCACCTACCATCCCTGTGCTCTGGTCCGCGTTCCGTGTCCCGGAGCCCTAGTTGGGGGGTGTAAATCAAAATTTTTTGAGTCAAAAACGGGTTTTTTGACCAAAAGTCAAATTTTTTATTCGGCACCTACCTTGTTTTATTTCGTAGTTAGCTAGCCCGCGCGAAGACGCGTCTCTGGACACCTCACTCGCGGGTCTAGCTCAAATAAAACTTGTTATTTTTCCAAAATTATTAATTTCTATTAGTTTCTGCTTGTACCCAAATCCACCTTAGGGAGCTTGCAAAACATACAAACGTCGATATCTTCGCTTTATAGGGTGCGATTTTGAAGCTGTTTTCAGCAAATTTAGACTAAAGTAGGCCACCGCTTACTCCCTGACCATTTTAAACCACCCTTAACGCAATTCGAAAAAGTTTCCCTACCTACCCTTAGAAAATTACTATAATTTCAGACAAAAACATCAAAATTTAGTGTTCTTCCAAATTTTCCTTCAGATATTACGTTAGATTATAGTTGCAATAGTACTCACCTACCATCCCTGTGCTCTGGTCCGCGTTCCGTGTCCCGGAGCCCTAGTTGGGGGGTGTAAATCAAAATTTTTTGAGTCAAAAACGGGTTTTTTGACCAAAAGTCAAATTTTTTATTCGGCACCTACCTTGTTTTATTTCGTAGTTAGCTAGCCCGCGCGAAGACGCGTCTCTGGACACCTCACTCGCGGGTCTAGCTCAAATAAAACTTGTTATTTTTCCAAAATTATTAATTTCTATTAGTTTCTGCTTGTACCCAAATCCACCTTAGGGAGCTTGCAAAACATACAAACGTCGATATCTTCGCTTTATAGGGTGCGATTTTGAAGCTGTTTTCAGCAAATTTAGACTAAAGTAGGCCACCGCTTACTCCCTGACCATTTTAAACCACCCTTAACGCAATTCGAAAAAGTTTCCCTACCTACCCTTAGAAAATTACTATAATTTCAGACAAAAACATCAAAATTTAGTGTTCTTCCAAATTTTCCTTCAGATATTACGTTAGATTATAGTTGCAATAGTACTCACCTACCATCCCTGTGCTCTGGTCCGCGTTCCGTGTCCCGGAGCCCTAGTTGGGGGGTGTAAATCAAAATTTTTTGAGTCAAAAACGGGTTTTTTGACCAAAAGTCAAATTTTTTATTCGGCACCTACCTTGTTTTATTTCGTAGTTAGCTAGCCCGCGCGAAGACGCGTCTCTGGACACCTCACTCGCGGGTCTAGCTCAAATAAAACTTGTTATTTTTCCAAAATTATTAATTTCTATTAGTTTCTGCTTGTACCCAAATCCACCTTAGGGAGCTTGCAAAACATACAAACGTCGATATCTTCGCTTTATAGGGTGCGATTTTGAAGCTGTTTTCAGCAAATTTAGACTAAAGTAGGCCACCGCTTACTCCCTGACCATTTTAAACCACCCTTAACGCAATTCGAAAAAGTTTCCCTACCTACCCTTAGAAAATTACTATAATTTCAGACAAAAACATCAAAATTTAGTGTTCTTCCAAATTTTCCTTCAGATATTACGTTAGATTATAGTTGCAATAGTACTCACCTACCATCCCTGTGCTCTGGTCCGCGTTCCGTGTCCCGGAGCCCTAGTTGGGGGGTGTAAATCAAAATTTTTTGAGTCAAAAACGGGTTTTTTGACCAAAAGTCAAATTTTTTATTCGGCACCTACCTTGTTTTATTTCGTAGTTAGCTAGCCCGCGCGAAGACGCGTCTCTGGACACCTCACTCGCGGGTCTAGCTCAAATAAAACTTGTTATTTTTCCAAAATTATTAATTTCTATTAGTTTCTGCTTGTACCCAAATCCACCTTAGGGAGCTTGCAAAACATACAAACGTCGATATCTTCGCTTTATAGGGTGCGATTTTGAAGCTGTTTTCAGCAAATTTAGACTAAAGTAGGCCACCGCTTACTCCCTGACCATTTTAAACCACCCTTAACGCAATTCGAAAAAGTTTCCCTACCTACCCTTAGAAAATTACTATAATTTCAGACAAAAACATCAAAATTTAGTGTTCTTCCAAATTTTCCTTCAGATATTACGTTAGATTATAGTTGCAATAGTACTCACCTACCATCCCTGTGCTCTGGTCCGCGTTCCGTGTCCCGGAGCCCTAGTTGGGGGGTGTAAATCAAAATTTTTTGAGTCAAAAACGGGTTTTTTGACCAAAAGTCAAATTTTTTATTCGGCACCTACCTTGTTTTATTTCGTAGTTAGCTAGCCCGCGCGAAGACGCGTCTCTGGACACCTCACTCGCGGGTCTAGCTCAAATAAAACT
This sequence comes from Cerastis rubricosa, assembly GCA_949152445.1. Classification (NCBI taxonomy): domain Eukaryota; kingdom Metazoa; phylum Arthropoda; class Insecta; order Lepidoptera; family Noctuidae; genus Cerastis; species Cerastis rubricosa. The sequence goes on along the minus strand of OX424534.1, from coordinate 23,465,424 downwards.
TGTTATTTTTCCAAAATTATTAATTTCTATTAGTTTCTGCTTGTACCCAAATCCACCTTAGGGAGCTTGCAAAACATACAAACGTCGATATCTTCGCTTTATAGGGTGCGATTTTGAAGCTGTTTTCAGCAAATTTAGACTAAAGTAGGCCACCGCTTACTCCCTGACCATTTTAAACCACCCTTAACGCAATTCGAAAAAGTTTCCCTACCTACCCTTAGAAAATTACTATAATTTCAGACAAAAACATCAAAATTTAGTGTTCTTCCAAATTTTCCTTCAGATATTACGTTAGATTATAGTTGCAATAGTACTCACCTACCATCCCTGTGCTCTGGTCCGCGTTCCGTGTCCCGGAGCCCTAGTTGGGGGGTGTAAATCAAAATTTTTTGAGTCAAAAACGGGTTTTTTGACCAAAAGTCAAATTTTTTATTCGGCACCTACCTTGTTTTATTTCGTAGTTAGCTAGCCCGCGCGAAGACGCGTCTCTGGACACCTCACTCGCGGGTCTAGCTCAAATAAAACTTGTTATTTTTCCAAAATTATTAATTTCTATTAGTTTCTGCTTGTACCCAAATCCACCTTAGGGAGCTTGCAAAACATACAAACGTCGATATCTTCGCTTTATAGGGTGCGATTTTGAAGCTGTTTTCAGCAAATTTAGACTAAAGTAGGCCACCGCTTACTCCCTGACCATTTTAAACCACCCTTAACGCAATTCGAAAAAGTTTCCCTACCTACCCTTAGAAAATTACTATAATTTCAGACAAAAACATCAAAATTTAGTGTTCTTCCAAATTTTCCTTCAGATATTACGTTAGATTATAGTTGCAATAGTACTCACCTACCATCCCTGTGCTCTGGTCCGCGTTCCGTGTCCCGGAGCCCTAGTTGGGGGGTGTAAATCAAAATTTTTTGAGTCAAAAACGGGTTTTTTGACCAAAAGTCAAATTTTTTATTCGGCACCTACCTTGTTTTATTTCGTAGTTAGCTAGCCCGCGCGAAGACGCGTCTCTGGACACCTCACTCGCGGGTCTAGCTCAAATAAAACTTGTTATTTTTCCAAAATTATTAATTTCTATTAGTTTCTGCTTGTACCCAAATCCACCTTAGGGAGCTTGCAAAACATACAAACGTCGATATCTTCGCTTTATAGGGTGCGATTTTGAAGCTGTTTTCAGCAAATTTAGACTAAAGTAGGCCACCGCTTACTCCCTGACCATTTTAAACCACCCTTAACGCAATTCGAAAAAGTTTCCCTACCTACCCTTAGAAAATTACTATAATTTCAGACAAAAACATCAAAATTTAGTGTTCTTCCAAATTTTCCTTCAGATATTACGTTAGATTATAGTTGCAATAGTACTCACCTACCATCCCTGTGCTCTGGTCCGCGTTCCGTGTCCCGGAGCCCTAGTTGGGGGGTGTAAATCAAAATTTTTTGAGTCAAAAACGGGTTTTTTGACCAAAAGTCAAATTTTTTATTCGGCACCTACCTTGTTTTATTTCGTAGTTAGCTAGCCCGCGCGAAGACGCGTCTCTGGACACCTCACTCGCGGGTCTAGCTCAAATAAAACTTGTTATTTTTCCAAAATTATTAATTTCTATTAGTTTCTGCTTGTACCCAAATCCACCTTAGGGAGCTTGCAAAACATACAAACGTCGATATCTTCGCTTTATATTCACGAAAATCATTAAAGCATGTGCTAATGAACTTATTGAAATTATGACATATTTAATTAATTTATCATTCTCACTTGGCATTTTTCCTGAAGCACTAAAGCTATCAATTGTTAAACCACTTTATAAAACCGGTGAAAAATCAGACGTGAATAACTATCGCCCAATAACTTTGATACCTATTCTATCTAAAATCTTCGAAAAGTGTATGTATAAAAGACTGATTGAATACTGTACTAAATTTAACATTATTAGGAAAGAACAATTTGGTTTCCAAAAAAATAAATCCACAACGTTAGCTATTTACAGTCTTATAAAAATAGTATTAACGAATATCAACGATAACTATCTTACTACAGGGCTGTTTTTCGATTTATCAAAGGCCTTTGATTTAGTCTCTCATGAACTGTTATTACAGAAACTGGAGGCAACTGGGATTAGAGGCATTACACTTCAATGGTTATCGTCATATCTAAGTAATAGACAACAACGCGTTACTATTACTAAAATGGATACAAGTAACAACTTGACATCTCACTTTTCTGACTTTAAATCCAATAAACAAGGCGTCCCACAAGGGAGTGTACTGGGCCCTATTTTATTCCTATTGTATATTAATTCTATCACTACTATAACTAATCATAAATGTATACTATTCGCTGATGACATCTCTATTATTGTGACATCTGATAAAAAAAGTAATACAATTAAAGACCACGAGACAGAAATTAATAATGTAATTGAAAGATTGATAAAATGGCTAAAGGAGAATAACTTATCCATAAATCTAAAAAAGTCCGTTTATATTCAATTCAATAAATCAAATAATACAAAACAAAATATTAAAATGAATATACATAGAATTAACGAAGTAACGCAAACAAAATTTTTAGGAGTAACTTTGGATCAAGATATCAACTGGAAAGCACATGTTGATACAGTATCCAAACGAATTAATAAGTTTGTATATGCACTAAAACAGATTAGAAACATAACAAACATTAAAACGTCTATAACAACATATCATGCATATGTTGAATCAGTGCTACGCTATGGCTTAATTATGTGGGGAAACAGCACTGATCAAAATAGAGCATTTGTCGCACAAAAGAGGTGCATAAGAGCATTATGTGGCCTTAAGCCTGACGAATCTTGCAGGCCGATGTTTAAAAAACTTGATTTGTTACCGCTACCGTCCCTTTATATTTTTGAAATTTGTTTGTTTGTGTGGAGGCATAGGGAATTGTTTGCGAAAGCAAGCGATGTAAATTCTCGCAGCAGGCGCGACCCCTACAGGCTCGTGTTAGATGTCCTCCCAAGGCTTGCGAAATATAATAAAAGCTGTATGTTTATGTGTGTCCAGGTATACAACAAACTACCAAATGAATTAAAAGCATTAAATACAAGAATGTTCAAAAGTAAATTATACAAATTGCTCTCTGCTAATAGTTTTTACAGTGTTAAGGAGTTCCTGGAACATAAAATTGCATGATGACTTATTGTTTCGTTATGCACGCATTTGCACGCTTATATCTATTAAGCAAAACATGTTTGTTCACATTATTAACATAACCATCTTTTATACCATGTTTTTAGCAAATAAATGATTATTATTATTATTATTATTATTATAGGGTGCGATTTTGAAGCTGTTTTCAGCAAATTTAGACTAAAGTAGGCCACCGCTTACTCCCTGACCATTTTAAACCACCCTTAACGCAATTCGAAAAAGTTTCCCTACCTACCCTTAGAAAATTACTATAATTTCAGACAAAAACATCAAAATTTAGTGTTCTTCCAAATTTTCCTTCAGATATTACGTTAGATTATAGTTGCAATAGTACTCACCTACCATCCCTGTGCTCTGGTCCGCGTTCCGTGTCCCGGAGCCCTAGTTGGGGGGTGTAAATCAAAATTTTTTGAGTCAAAAACGGGTTTTTTGACCAAAAGTCAAATTTTTTATTCGGCACCTACCTTGTTTTATTTCGTAGTTAGCTAGCCCGCGCGAAGACGCGTCTCTGGACACCTCACTCGCGGGTCTAGCTCAAATAAAACTTGTTATTTTTCCAAAATTATTAATTTCTATTAGTTTCTGCTTGTACCCAAATCCACCTTAGGGAGCTTGCAAAACATACAAACGTCGATATCTTCGCTTTATAGGGTGCGATTTTGAAGCTGTTTTCAGCAAATTTAGACTAAAGTAGGCCACCGCTTACTCCCTGACCATTTTAAACCACCCTTAACGCAATTCGAAAAAGTTTCCCTACCTACCCTTAGAAAATTACTATAATTTCAGACAAAAACATCAAAATTTAGTGTTCTTCCAAATTTTCCTTCAGATATTACGTTAGATTATAGTTGCAATAGTACTCACCTACCATCCCTGTGCTCTGGTCCGCGTTCCGTGTCCCGGAGCCCTAGTTGGGGGGTGTAAATCAAAATTTTTTGAGTCAAAAACGGGTTTTTTGACCAAAAGTCAAATTTTTTATTCGGCACCTACCTTGTTTTATTTCGTAGTTAGCTAGCCCGCGCGAAGACGCGTCTCTGGACACCTCACTCGCGGGTCTAGCTCAAATAAAACTTGTTATTTTTCCAAAATTATTAATTTCTATTAGTTTCTGCTTGTACCCAAATCCACCTTAGGGAGCTTGCAAAACATACAAACGTCGATATCTTCGCTTTATAGGGTGCGATTTTGAAGCTGTTTTCAGCAAATTTAGACTAAAGTAGGCCACCGCTTACTCCCTGACCATTTTAAACCACCCTTAACGCAATTCGAAAAAGTTTCCCTACCTACCCTTAGAAAATTACTATAATTTCAGACAAAAACATCAAAATTTAGTGTTCTTCCAAATTTTCCTTCAGATATTACGTTAGATTATAGTTGCAATAGTACTCACCTACCATCCCTGTGCTCTGGTCCGCGTTCCGTGTCCCGGAGCCCTAGTTGGGGGGTGTAAATCAAAATTTTTTGAGTCAAAAACGGGTTTTTTGACCAAAAGTCAAATTTTTTATTCGGCACCTACCTTGTTTTATTTCGTAGTTAGCTAGCCCGCGCGAAGACGCGTCTCTGGACACCTCACTCGCGGGTCTAGCTCAAATAAAACTTGTTATTTTTCCAAAATTATTAATTTCTATTAGTTTCTGCTTGTACCCAAATCCACCTTAGGGAGCTTGCAAAACATACAAACGTCGATATCTTCGCTTTATAGGGTGCGATTTTGAAGCTGTTTTCAGCAAATTTAGACTAAAGTAGGCCACCGCTTACTCCCTGACCATTTTAAACCACCCTTAACGCAATTCGAAAAAGTTTCCCTACCTACCCTTAGAAAATTACTATAATTTCAGACAAAAACATCAAAATTTAGTGTTCTTCCAAATTTTCCTTCAGATATTACGTTAGATTATAGTTGCAATAGTACTCACCTACCATCCCTGTGCTCTGGTCCGCGTTCCGTGTCCCGGAGCCCTAGTTGGGGGGTGTAAATCAAAATTTTTTGAGTCAAAAACGGGTTTTTTGACCAAAAGTCAAATTTTTTATTCGGCACCTACCTTGTTTTATTTCGTAGTTAGCTAGCCCGCGCGAAGACGCGTCTCTGGACACCTCACTCGCGGGTCTAGCTCAAATAAAACTTGTTATTTTTCCAAAATTATTAATTTCTATTAGTTTCTGCTTGTACCCAAATCCACCTTAGGGAGCTTGCAAAACATACAAACGTCGATATCTTCGCTTTATAGGGTGCGATTTTGAAGCTGTTTTCAGCAAATTTAGACTAAAGTAGGCCACCGCTTACTCCCTGACCATTTTAAACCACCCTTAACGCAATTCGAAAAAGTTTCCCTACCTACCCTTAGAAAATTACTATAATTTCAGACAAAAACATCAAAATTTAGTGTTCTTCCAAATTTTCCTTCAGATATTACGTTAGATTATAGTTGCAATAGTACTCACCTACCATCCCTGTGCTCTGGTCCGCGTTCCGTGTCCCGGAGCCCTAGTTGGGGGGTGTAAATCAAAATTTTTTGAGTCAAAAACGGGTTTTTTGACCAAAAGTCAAATTTTTTATTCGGCACCTACCTTGTTTTATTTCGTAGTTAGCTAGCCCGCGCGAAGACGCGTCTCTGGACACCTCACTCGCGGGTCTAGCTCAAATAAAACTTGTTATTTTTCCAAAATTATTAATTTCTATTAGTTTCTGCTTGTACCCAAATCCACCTTAGGGAGCTTGCAAAACATACAAACGTCGATATCTTCGCTTTATAGGGTGCGATTTTGAAGCTGTTTTCAGCAAATTTAGACTAAAGTAGGCCACCGCTTACTCCCTGACCATTTTAAACCACCCTTAACGCAATTCGAAAAAGTTTCCCTACCTACCCTTAGAAAATTACTATAATTTCAGACAAAAACATCAAAATTTAGTGTTCTTCCAAATTTTCCTTCAGATATTACGTTAGATTATAGTTGCAATAGTACTCACCTACCATCCCTGTGCTCTGGTCCGCGTTCCGTGTCCCGGAGCCCTAGTTGGGGGGTGTAAATCAAAATTTTTTGAGTCAAAAACGGGTTTTTTGACCAAAAGTCAAATTTTTTATTCGGCACCTACCTTGTTTTATTTCGTAGTTAGCTAGCCCGCGCGAAGACGCGTCTCTGGACACCTCACTCGCGGGTCTAGCTCAAATAAAACTTGTTATTTTTCCAAAATTATTAATTTCTATTAGTTTCTGCTTGTACCCAAATCCACCTTAGGGAGCTTGCAAAACATACAAACGTCGATATCTTCGCTTTATAGGGTGCGATTTTGAAGCTGTTTTCAGCAAATTTAGACTAAAGTAGGCCACCGCTTACTCCCTGACCATTTTAAACCACCCTTAACGCAATTCGAAAAAGTTTCCCTACCTACCCTTAGAAAATTACTATAATTTCAGACAAAAACATCAAAATTTAGTGTTCTTCCAAATTTTCCTTCAGATATTACGTTAGATTATAGTTGCAATAGTACTCACCTACCATCCCTGTGCTCTGGTCCGCGTTCCGTGTCCCGGAGCCCTAGTTGGGGGGTGTAAATCAAAATTTTTTGAGTCAAAAACGGGTTTTTTGACCAAAAGTCAAATTTTTTATTCGGCACCTACCTTGTTTTATTTCGTAGTTAGCTAGCCCGCGCGAAGACGCGTCTCTGGACACCTCACTCGCGGGTCTAGCTCAAATAAAACTTGTTATTTTTCCAAAATTATTAATTTCTATTAGTTTCTGCTTGTACCCAAATCCACCTTAGGGAGCTTGCAAAACATACAAACGTCGATATCTTCGCTTTATATTCACGAAAATCATTAAAGCATGTGCTAATGAACTTATTGAAATTATGACATATTTAATTAATTTATCATTCTCACTTGGCATTTTTCCTGAAGCACTAAAGCTATCAATTGTTAAACCACTTTATAAAACCGGTGAAAAATCAGACGTGAATAACTATCGCCCAATAACTTTGATACCTATTCTATCTAAAATCTTCGAAAAGTGTATGTATAAAAGACTGATTGAATACTGTACTAAATTTAACATTATTAGGAAAGAACAATTTGGTTTCCAAAAAAATAAATCCACAACGTTAGCTATTTACAGTCTTATAAAAATAGTATTAACGAATATCAACGATAACTATCTTACTACAGGGCTGTTTTTCGATTTATCAAAGGCCTTTGATTTAGTCTCTCATGAACTGTTATTACAGAAACTGGAGGCAACTGGGATTAGAGGCATTACACTTCAATGGTTATCGTCATATCTAAGTAATAGACAACAACGCGTTACTATTACTAAAATGGATACAAGTAACAACTTGACATCTCACTTTTCTGACTTTAAATCCAATAAACAAGGCGTCCCACAAGGGAGTGTACTGGGCCCTATTTTATTCCTATTGTATATTAATTCTATCACTACTATAACTAATCATAAATGTATACTATTCGCTGATGACATCTCTATTATTGTGACATCTGATAAAAAAAGTAATACAATTAAAGACCACGAGACAGAAATTAATAATGTAATTGAAAGATTGATAAAATGGCTAAAGGAGAATAACTTATCCATAAATCTAAAAAAGTCCGTTTATATTCAATTCAATAAATCAAATAATACAAAACAAAATATTAAAATGAATATACATAGAATTAACGAAGTAACGCAAACAAAATTTTTAGGAGTAACTTTGGATCAAGATATCAACTGGAAAGCACATGTTGATACAGTATCCAAACGAATTAATAAGTTTGTATATGCACTAAAACAGATTAGAAACATAACAAACATTAAAACGTCTATAACAACATATCATGCATATGTTGAATCAGTGCTACGCTATGGCTTAATTATGTGGGGAAACAGCACTGATCAAAATAGAGCATTTGTCGCACAAAAGAGGTGCATAAGAGCATTATGTGGCCTTAAGCCTGACGAATCTTGCAGGCCGATGTTTAAAAAACTTGATTTGTTACCGCTACCGTCCCTTTATATTTTTGAAATTTGTTTGTTTGTGTGGAGGCATAGGGAATTGTTTGCGAAAGCAAGCGATGTAAATTCTCGCAGCAGGCGCGACCCCTACAGGCTCGTGTTAGATGTCCTCCCAAGGCTTGCGAAATATAATAAAAGCTGTATGTTTATGTGTGTCCAGGTATACAACAAACTACCAAATGAATTAAAAGCATTAAATACAAGAATGTTCAAAAGTAAATTATACAAATTGCTCTCTGCTAATAGTTTTTACAGTGTTAAGGAGTTCCTGGAACATAAAATTGCATGATGACTTATTGTTTCGTTATGCACGCATTTGCACGCTTATATCTATTAAGCAAAACATGTTTGTTCACATTATTAACATAACCATCTTTTATACCATGTTTTTAGCAAATAAATGATTATTATTATTATTATTATTATTATAGGGTGCGATTTTGAAGCTGTTTTCAGCAAATTTAGACTAAAGTAGGCCACCGCTTACTCCCTGACCATTTTAAACCACCCTTAACGCAATTCGAAAAAGTTTCCCTACCTACCCTTAGAAAATTACTATAATTTCAGACAAAAACATCAAAATTTAGTGTTCTTCCAAATTTTCCTTCAGATATTACGTTAGATTATAGTTGCAATAGTACTCACCTACCATCCCTGTGCTCTGGTCCGCGTTCCGTGTCCCGGAGCCCTAGTTGGGGGGTGTAAATCAAAATTTTTTGAGTCAAAAACGGGTTTTTTGACCAAAAGTCAAATTTTTTATTCGGCACCTACCTTGTTTTATTTCGTAGTTAGCTAGCCCGCGCGAAGACGCGTCTCTGGACACCTCACTCGCGGGTCTAGCTCAAATAAAACTTGTTATTTTTCCAAAATTATTAATTTCTATTAGTTTCTGCTTGTACCCAAATCCACCTTAGGGAGCTTGCAAAACATACAAACGTCGATATCTTCGCTTTATAGGGTGCGATTTTGAAGCTGTTTTCAGCAAATTTAGACTAAAGTAGGCCACCGCTTACTCCCTGACCATTTTAAACCACCCTTAACGCAATTCGAAAAAGTTTCCCTACCTACCCTTAGAAAATTACTATAATTTCAGACAAAAACATCAAAATTTAGTGTTCTTCCAAATTTTCCTTCAGATATTACGTTAGATTATAGTTGCAATAGTACTCACCTACCATCCCTGTGCTCTGGTCCGCGTTCCGTGTCCCGGAGCCCTAGTTGGGGGGTGTAAATCAAAATTTTTTGAGTCAAAAACGGGTTTTTTGACCAAAAGTCAAATTTTTTATTCGGCACCTACCTTGTTTTATTTCGTAGTTAGCTAGCCCGCGCGAAGACGCGTCTCTGGACACCTCACTCGCGGGTCTAGCTCAAATAAAACTTGTTATTTTTCCAAAATTATTAATTTCTATTAGTTTCTGCTTGTACCCAAATCCACCTTAGGGAGCTTGCAAAACATACAAACGTCGATATCTTCGCTTTATAGGGTGCGATTTTGAAGCTGTTTTCAGCAAATTTAGACTAAAGTAGGCCACCGCTTACTCCCTGACCATTTTAAACCACCCTTAACGCAATTCGAAAAAGTTTCCCTACCTACCCTTAGAAAATTACTATAATTTCAGACAAAAACATCAAAATTTAGTGTTCTTCCAAATTTTCCTTCAGATATTACGTTAGATTATAGTTGCAATAGTACTCACCTACCATCCCTGTGCTCTGGTCCGCGTTCCGTGTCCCGGAGCCCTAGTTGGGGGGTGTAAATCAAAATTTTTTGAGTCAAAAACGGGTTTTTTGACCAAAAGTCAAATTTTTTATTCGGCACCTACCTTGTTTTATTTCGTAGTTAGCTAGCCCGCGCGAAGACGCGTCTCTGGACACCTCACTCGCGGGTCTAGCTCAAATAAAACTTGTTATTTTTCCAAAATTATTAATTTCTATTAGTTTCTGCTTGTACCCAAATCCACCTTAGGGAGCTTGCAAAACATACAAACGTCGATATCTTCGCTTTATAGGGTGCGATTTTGAAGCTGTTTTCAGCAAATTTAGACTAAAGTAGGCCACCGCTTACTCCCTGACCATTTTAAACCACCCTTAACGCAATTCGAAAAAGTTTCCCTACCTACCCTTAGAAAATTACTATAATTTCAGACAAAAACATCAAAATTTAGTGTTCTTCCAAATTTTCCTTCAGATATTACGTTAGATTATAGTTGCAATAGTACTCACCTACCATCCCTGTGCTCTGGTCCGCGTTCCGTGTCCCGGAGCCCTAGTTGGGGGGTGTAAATCAAAATTTTTTGAGTCAAAAACGGGTTTTTTGACCAAAAGTCAAATTTTTTATTCGGCACCTACCTTGTTTTATTTCGTAGTTAGCTAGCCCGCGCGAAGACGCGTCTCTGGACACCTCACTCGCGGGTCTAGCTCAAATAAAACTTGTTATTTTTCCAAAATTATTAATTTCTATTAGTTTCTGCTTGTACCCAAATCCACCTTAGGGAGCTTGCAAAACATACAAACGTCGATATCTTCGCTTTATAGGGTGCGATTTTGAAGCTGTTTTCAGCAAATTTAGACTAAAGTAGGCCACCGCTTACTCCCTGACCATTTTAAACCACCCTTAACGCAATTCGAAAAAGTTTCCCTACCTACCCTTAGAAAATTACTATAATTTCAGACAAAAACATCAAAATTTAGTGTTCTTCCAAATTTTCCTTCAGATATTACGTTAGATTATAGTTGCAATAGTACTCACCTACCATCCCTGTGCTCTGGTCCGCGTTCCGTGTCCCGGAGCCCTAGTTGGGGGGTGTAAATCAAAATTTTTTGAGTCAAAAACGGGTTTTTTGACCAAAAGTCAAATTTTTTATTCGGCACCTACCTTGTTTTATTTCGTAGTTAGCTAGCCCGCGCGAAGACGCGTCTCTGGACACCTCACTCGCGGGTCTAGCTCAAATAAAACTTGTTATTTTTCCAAAATTATTAATTTCTATTAGTTTCTGCTTGTACCCAAATCCACCTTAGGGAGCTTGCAAAACATACAAACGTCGATATCTTCGCTTTATATTCACGAAAATCATTAAAGCATGTGCTAATGAACTTATTGAAATTATGACATATTTAATTAATTTATCATTCTCACTTGGCATTTTTCCTGAAGCACTAAAGCTATCAATTGTTAAACCACTTTATAAAACCGGTGAAAAATCAGACGTGAATAACTATCGCCCAATAACTTTGATACCTATTCTATCTAAAATCTTCGAAAAGTGTATGTATAAAAGACTGATTGAATACTGTACTAAATTTAACATTATTAGGAAAGAACAATTTGGTTTCCAAAAAAATAAATCCACAACGTTAGCTATTTACAGTCTTATAAAAATAGTATTAACGAATATCAACGATAACTATCTTACTACAGGGCTGTTTTTCGATTTATCAAAGGCCTTTGATTTAGTCTCTCATGAACTGTTATTACAGAAACTGGAGGCAACTGGGATTAGAGGCATTACACTTCAATGGTTATCGTCATATCTAAGTAATAGACAACAACGCGTTACTATTACTAAAATGGATACAAGTAACAACTTGACATCTCACTTTTCTGACTTTAAATCCAATAAACAAGGCGTCCCACAAGGGAGTGTACTGGGCCCTATTTTATTCCTATTGTATATTAATTCTATCACTACTATAACTAATCATAAATGTATACTATTCGCTGATGACATCTCTATTATTGTGACATCTGATAAAAAAAGTAATACAATTAAAGACCACGAGACAGAAATTAATAATGTAATTGAAAGATTGATAAAATGGCTAAAGGAGAATAACTTATCCATAAATCTAAAAAAGTCCGTTTATATTCAATTCAATAAATCAAATAATACAAAACAAAATATTAAAATGAATATACATAGAATTAACGAAGTAACGCAAACAAAATTTTTAGGAGTAACTTTGGATCAAGATATCAACTGGAAAGCACATGTTGATACAGTATCCAAACGAATTAATAAGTTTGTATATGCACTAAAACAGATTAGAAACATAACAAACATTAAAACGTCTATAACAACATATCATGCATATGTTGAATCAGTGCTACGCTATGGCTTAATTATGTGGGGAAACAGCACTGATCAAAATAGAGCATTTGTCGCACAAAAGAGGTGCATAAGAGCATTATGTGGCCTTAAGCCTGACGAATCTTGCAGGCCGATGTTTAAAAAACTTGATTTGTTACCGCTACCGTCCCTTTATATTTTTGAAATTTGTTTGTTTGTGTGGAGGCATAGGGAATTGTTTGCGAAAGCAAGCGATGTAAATTCTCGCAGCAGGCGCGACCCCTACAGGCTCGTGTTAGATGTCCTCCCAAGGCTTGCGAAATATAATAAAAGCTGTATGTTTATGTGTGTCCAGGTATACAACAAACTACCAAATGAATTAAAAGCATTAAATACAAGAATGTTCAAAAGTAAATTATACAAATTGCTCTCTGCTAATAGTTTTTACAGTGTTAAGGAGTTCCTGGAACATAAAATTGCATGATGACTTATTGTTTCGTTATGCACGCATTTGCACGCTTATATCTATTAAGCAAAACATGTTTGTTCACATTATTAACATAACCATCTTTTATACCATGTTTTTAGCAAATAAATGATTATTATTATTATTATTATTATTATAGGGTGCGATTTTGAAGCTGTTTTCAGCAAATTTAGACTAAAGTAGGCCACCGCTTACTCCCTGACCATTTTAAACCACCCTTAACGCAATTCGAAAAAGTTTCCCTACCTACCCTTAGAAAATTACTATAATTTCAGACAAAAACATCAAAATTTAGTGTTCTTCCAAATTTTCCTTCAGATATTACGTTAGATTATAGTTGCAATAGTACTCACCTACCATCCCTGTGCTCTGGTCCGCGTTCCGTGTCCCGGAGCCCTAGTTGGGGGGTGTAAATCAAAATTTTTTGAGTCAAAAACGGGTTTTTTGACCAAAAGTCAAATTTTTTATTCGGCACCTACCTTGTTTTATTTCGTAGTTAGCTAGCCCGCGCGAAGACGCGTCTCTGGACACCTCACTCGCGGGTCTAGCTCAAATAAAACTTGTTATTTTTCCAAAATTATTAATTTCTATTAGTTTCTGCTTGTACCCAAATCCACCTTAGGGAGCTTGCAAAACATACAAACGTCGATATCTTCGCTTTATAGGGTGCGATTTTGAAGCTGTTTTCAGCAAATTTAGACTAAAGTAGGCCACCGCTTACTCCCTGACCATTTTAAACCACCCTTAACGCAATTCGAAAAAGTTTCCCTACCTACCCTTAGAAAATTACTATAATTTCAGACAAAAACATCAAAATTTAGTGTTCTTCCAAATTTTCCTTCAGATATTACGTTAGATTATAGTTGCAATAGTACTCACCTACCATCCCTGTGCTCTGGTCCGCGTTCCGTGTCCCGGAGCCCTAGTTGGGGGGTGTAAATCAAAATTTTTTGAGTCAAAAACGGGTTTTTTGACCAAAAGTCAAATTTTTTATTCGGCACCTACCTTGTTTTATTTCGTAGTTAGCTAGCCCGCGCGAAGACGCGTCTCTGGACACCTCACTCGCGGGTCTAGCTCAAATAAAACTTGTTATTTTTCCAAAATTATTAATTTCTATTAGTTTCTGCTTGTACCCAAATCCACCTTAGGGAGCTTGCAAAACATACAAACGTCGATATCTTCGCTTTATAGGGTGCGATTTTGAAGCTGTTTTCAGCAAATTTAGACTAAAGTAGGCCACCGCTTACTCCCTGACCATTTTAAACCACCCTTAACGCAATTCGAAAAAGTTTCCCTACCTACCCTTAGAAAATTACTATAATTTCAGACAAAAACATCAAAATTTAGTGTTCTTCCAAATTTTCCTTCAGATATTACGTTAGATTATAGTTGCAATAGTACTCACCTACCATCCCTGTGCTCTGGTCCGCGTTCCGTGTCCCGGAGCCCTAGTTGGGGGGTGTAAATCAAAATTTTTTGAGTCAAAAACGGGTTTTTTGACCAAAAGTCAAATTTTTTATTCGGCACCTACCTTGTTTTATTTCGTAGTTAGCTAGCCCGCGCGAAGACGCGTCTCTGGACACCTCACTCGCGGGTCTAGCTCAAATAAAACTTGTTATTTTTCCAAAATTATTAATTTCTATTAGTTTCTGCTTGTACCCAAATCCACCTTAGGGAGCTTGCAAAACATACAAACGTCGATATCTTCGCTTTATATTCACGAAAATCATTAAAGCATGTGCTAATGAACTTATTGAAATTATGACATATTTAATTAATTTATCATTCTCACTTGGCATTTTTCCTGAAGCACTAAAGCTATCAATTGTTAAACCACTTTATAAAACCGGTGAAAAATCAGACGTGAATAACTATCGCCCAATAACTTTGATACCTATTCTATCTAAAATCTTCGAAAAGTGTATGTATAAAAGACTGATTGAATACTGTACTAAATTTAACATTATTAGGAAAGAACAATTTGGTTTCCAAAAAAATAAATCCACAACGTTAGCTATTTACAGTCTTATAAAAATAGTATTAACGAATATCAACGATAACTATCTTACTACAGGGCTGTTTTTCGATTTATCAAAGGCCTTTGATTTAGTCTCTCATGAACTGTTATTACAGAAACTGGAGGCAACTGGGATTAGAGGCATTACACTTCAATGGTTATCGTCATATCTAAGTAATAGACAACAACGCGTTACTATTACTAAAATGGATACAAGTAACAACTTGACATCTCACTTTTCTGACTTTAAATCCAATAAACAAGGCGTCCCACAAGGGAGTGTACTGGGCCCTATTTTATTCCTATTGTATATTAATTCTATCACTACTATAACTAATCATAAATGTATACTATTCGCTGATGACATCTCTATTATTGTGACATCTGATAAAAAAAGTAATACAATTAAAGACCACGAGACAGAAATTAATAATGTAATTGAAAGATTGATAAAATGGCTAAAGGAGAATAACTTATCCATAAATCTAAAAAAGTCCGTTTATATTCAATTCAATAAATCAAATAATACAAAACAAAATATTAAAATGAATATACATAGAATTAACGAAGTAACGCAAACAAAATTTTTAGGAGTAACTTTGGATCAAGATATCAACTGGAAAGCACATGTTGATACAGTATCCAAACGAATTAATAAGTTTGTATATGCACTAAAACAGATTAGAAACATAACAAACATTAAAACGTCTATAACAACATATCATGCATATGTTGAATCAGTGCTACGCTATGGCTTAATTATGTGGGGAAACAGCACTGATCAAAATAGAGCATTTGTCGCACAAAAGAGGTGCATAAGAGCATTATGTGGCCTTAAGCCTGACGAATCTTGCAGGCCGATGTTTAAAAAACTTGATTTGTTACCGCTACCGTCCCTTTATATTTTTGAAATTTGTTTGTTTGTGTGGAGGCATAGGGAATTGTTTGCGAAAGCAAGCGATGTAAATTCTCGCAGCAGGCGCGACCCCTACAGGCTCGTGTTAGATGTCCTCCCAAGGCTTGCGAAATATAATAAAAGCTGTATGTTTATGTGTGTCCAGGTATACAACAAACTACCAAATGAATTAAAAGCATTAAATACAAGAATGTTCAAAAGTAAATTATACAAATTGCTCTCTGCTAATAGTTTTTACAGTGTTAAGGAGTTCCTGGAACATAAAATTGCATGATGACTTATTGTTTCGTTATGCACGCATTTGCACGCTTATATCTATTAAGCAAAACATGTTTGTTCACATTATTAACATAACCATCTTTTATACCATGTTTTTAGCAAATAAATGATTATTATTATTATTATTATTATTATAGGGTGCGATTTTGAAGCTGTTTTCAGCAAATTTAGACTAAAGTAGGCCACCGCTTACTCCCTGACCATTTTAAACCACCCTTAACGCAATTCGAAAAAGTTTCCCTACCTACCCTTAGAAAATTACTATAATTTCAGACAAAAACATCAAAATTTAGTGTTCTTCCAAATTTTCCTTCAGATATTACGTTAGATTATAGTTGCAATAGTACTCACCTACCATCCCTGTGCTCTGGTCCGCGTTCCGTGTCCCGGAGCCCTAGTTGGGGGGTGTAAATCAAAATTTTTTGAGTCAAAAACGGGTTTTTTGACCAAAAGTCAAATTTTTTATTCGGCACCTACCTTGTTTTATTTCGTAGTTAGCTAGCCCGCGCGAAGACGCGTCTCTGGACACCTCACTCGCGGGTCTAGCTCAAATAAAACTTGTTATTTTTCCAAAATTATTAATTTCTATTAGTTTCTGCTTGTACCCAAATCCACCTTAGGGAGCTTGCAAAACATACAAACGTCGATATCTTCGCTTTATAGGGTGCGATTTTGAAGCTGTTTTCAGCAAATTTAGACTAAAGTAGGCCACCGCTTACTCCCTGACCATTTTAAACCACCCTTAACGCAATTCGAAAAAGTTTCCCTACCTACCCTTAGAAAATTACTATAATTTCAGACAAAAACATCAAAATTTAGTGTTCTTCCAAATTTTCCTTCAGATATTACGTTAGATTATAGTTGCAATAGTACTCACCTACCATCCCTGTGCTCTGGTCCGCGTTCCGTGTCCCGGAGCCCTAGTTGGGGGGTGTAAATCAAAATTTTTTGAGTCAAAAACGGGTTTTTTGACCAAAAGTCAAATTTTTTATTCGGCACCTACCTTGTTTTATTTCGTAGTTAGCTAGCCCGCGCGAAGACGCGTCTCTGGACACCTCACTCGCGGGTCTAGCTCAAATAAAACTTGTTATTTTTCCAAAATTATTAATTTCTATTAGTTTCTGCTTGTACCCAAATCCACCTTAGGGAGCTTGCAAAACATACAAACGTCGATATCTTCGCTTTATAGGGTGCGATTTTGAAGCTGTTTTCAGCAAATTTAGACTAAAGTAGGCCACCGCTTACTCCCTGACCATTTTAAACCACCCTTAACGCAATTCGAAAAAGTTTCCCTACCTACCCTTAGAAAATTACTATAATTTCAGACAAAAACATCAAAATTTAGTGTTCTTCCAAATTTTCCTTCAGATATTACGTTAGATTATAGTTGCAATAGTACTCACCTACCATCCCTGTGCTCTGGTCCGCGTTCCGTGTCCCGGAGCCCTAGTTGGGGGGTGTAAATCAAAATTTTTTGAGTCAAAAACGGGTTTTTTGACCAAAAGTCAAATTTTTTATTCGGCACCTACCTTGTTTTATTTCGTAGTTAGCTAGCCCGCGCGAAGACGCGTCTCTGGACACCTCACTCGCGGGTCTAGCTCAAATAAAACTTGTTATTTTTCCAAAATTATTAATTTCTATTAGTTTCTGCTTGTACCCAAATCCACCTTAGGGAGCTTGCAAAACATACAAACGTCGATATCTTCGCTTTATAGGGTGCGATTTTGAAGCTGTTTTCAGCAAATTTAGACTAAAGTAGGCCACCGCTTACTCCCTGACCATTTTAAACCACCCTTAACGCAATTCGAAAAAGTTTCCCTACCTACCCTTAGAAAATTACTATAATTTCAGACAAAAACATCAAAATTTAGTGTTCTTCCAAATTTTCCTTCAGATATTACGTTAGATTATAGTTGCAATAGTACTCACCTACCATCCCTGTGCTCTGGTCCGCGTTCCGTGTCCCGGAGCCCTAGTTGGGGGGTGTAAATCAAAATTTTTTGAGTCAAAAACGGGTTTTTTGACCAAAAGTCAAATTTTTTATTCGGCACCTACCTTGTTTTATTTCGTAGTTAGCTAGCCCGCGCGAAGACGCGTCTCTGGACACCTCACTCGCGGGTCTAGCTCAAATAAAACTTGTTATTTTTCCAAAATTATTAATTTCTATTAGTTTCTGCTTGTACCCAAATCCACCTTAGGGAGCTTGCAAAACATACAAACGTCGATATCTTCGCTTTATAGGGTGCGATTTTGAAGCTGTTTTCAGCAAATTTAGACTAAAGTAGGCCACCGCTTACTCCCTGACCATTTTAAACCACCCTTAACGCAATTCGAAAAAGTTTCCCTACCTACCCTTAGAAAATTACTATAATTTCAGACAAAAACATCAAAATTTAGTGTTCTTCCAAATTTTCCTTCAGATATTACGTTAGATTATAGTTGCAATAGTACTCACCTACCATCCCTGTGCTCTGGTCCGCGTTCCGTGTCCCGGAGCCCTAGTTGGGGGGTGTAAATCAAAATTTTTTGAGTCAAAAACGGGTTTTTTGACCAAAAGTCAAATTTTTTATTCGGCACCTACCTTGTTTTATTTCGTAGTTAGCTAGCCCGCGCGAAGACGCGTCTCTGGACACCTCACTCGCGGGTCTAGCTCAAATAAAACTTGTTATTTTTCCAAAATTATTAATTTCTATTAGTTTCTGCTTGTACCCAAATCCACCTTAGGGAGCTTGCAAAACATACAAACGTCGATATCTTCGCTTTATATTCACGAAAATCATTAAAGCATGTGCTAATGAACTTATTGAAATTATGACATATTTAATTAATTTATCATTCTCACTTGGCATTTTTCCTGAAGCACTAAAGCTATCAATTGTTAAACCACTTTATAAAACCGGTGAAAAATCAGACGTGAATAACTATCGCCCAATAACTTTGATACCTATTCTATCTAAAATCTTCGAAAAGTGTATGTATAAAAGACTGATTGAATACTGTACTAAATTTAACATTATTAGGAAAGAACAATTTGGTTTCCAAAAAAATAAATCCACAACGTTAGCTATTTACAGTCTTATAAAAATAGTATTAACGAATATCAACGATAACTATCTTACTACAGGGCTGTTTTTCGATTTATCAAAGGCCTTTGATTTAGTCTCTCATGAACTGTTATTACAGAAACTGGAGGCAACTGGGATTAGAGGCATTACACTTCAATGGTTATCGTCATATCTAAGTAATAGACAACAACGCGTTACTATTACTAAAATGGATACAAGTAACAACTTGACATCTCACTTTTCTGACTTTAAATCCAATAAACAAGGCGTCCCACAAGGGAGTGTACTGGGCCCTATTTTATTCCTATTGTATATTAATTCTATCACTACTATAACTAATCATAAATGTATACTATTCGCTGATGACATCTCTATTATTGTGACATCTGATAAAAAAAGTAATACAATTAAAGACCACGAGACAGAAATTAATAATGTAATTGAAAGATTGATAAAATGGCTAAAGGAGAATAACTTATCCATAAATCTAAAAAAGTCCGTTTATATTCAATTCAATAAATCAAATAATACAAAACAAAATATTAAAATGAATATACATAGAATTAACGAAGTAACGCAAACAAAATTTTTAGGAGTAACTTTGGATCAAGATATCAACTGGAAAGCACATGTTGATACAGTATCCAAACGAATTAATAAGTTTGTATATGCACTAAAACAGATTAGAAACATAACAAACATTAAAACGTCTATAACAACATATCATGCATATGTTGAATCAGTGCTACGCTATGGCTTAATTATGTGGGGAAACAGCACTGATCAAAATAGAGCATTTGTCGCACAAAAGAGGTGCATAAGAGCATTATGTGGCCTTAAGCCTGACGAATCTTGCAGGCCGATGTTTAAAAAACTTGATTTGTTACCGCTACCGTCCCTTTATATTTTTGAAATTTGTTTGTTTGTGTGGAGGCATAGGGAATTGTTTGCGAAAGCAAGCGATGTAAATTCTCGCAGCAGGCGCGACCCCTACAGGCTCGTGTTAGATGTCCTCCCAAGGCTTGCGAAATATAATAAAAGCTGTATGTTTATGTGTGTCCAGGTATACAACAAACTACCAAATGAATTAAAAGCATTAAATACAAGAATGTTCAAAAGTAAATTATACAAATTGCTCTCTGCTAATAGTTTTTACAGTGTTAAGGAGTTCCTGGAACATAAAATTGCATGATGACTTATTGTTTCGTTATGCACGCATTTGCACGCTTATATCTATTAAGCAAAACATGTTTGTTCACATTATTAACATAACCATCTTTTATACCATGTTTTTAGCAAATAAATGATTATTATTATTATTATTTCTTTGTCTTTTTGTTTCTTCTCATTTAAGAGAGCATTAGAAACCTTACACGCGGGTCAGAACCAAGGATGTAAGGTGAGATTTAGATAGAGAATGTGGATGATAATGTAGAAGAAGTCAGAAATTTGCGGGTGATTCGACAGGTATTAAGAATGGTGGCTTTTTGCAGCATGTAAAGTGTGTGAGTGGGCATTATTATTATTATAGGGTGCGATTTTGAAGCTGTTTTCAGCAAATTTAGACTAAAGTAGGCCACCGCTTACTCCCTGACCATTTTAAACCACCCTTAACGCAATTCGAAAAAGTTTCCCTACCTACCCTTAGAAAATTACTATAATTTCAGACAAAAACATCAAAATTTAGTGTTCTTCCAAATTTTCCTTCAGATATTACGTTAGATTATAGTTGCAATAGTACTCACCTACCATCCCTGTGCTCTGGTCCGCGTTCCGTGTCCCGGAGCCCTAGTTGGGGGGTGTAAATCAAAATTTTTTGAGTCAAAAACGGGTTTTTTGACCAAAAGTCAAATTTTTTATTCGGCACCTACCTTGTTTTATTTCGTAGTTAGCTAGCCCGCGCGAAGACGCGTCTCTGGACACCTCACTCGCGGGTCTAGCTCAAATAAAACTTGTTATTTTTCCAAAATTATTAATTTCTATTAGTTTCTGCTTGTACCCAAATCCACCTTAGGGAGCTTGCAAAACATACAAACGTCGATATCTTCGCTTTATAGGGTGCGATTTTGAAGCTGTTTTCAGCAAATTTAGACTAAAGTAGGCCACCGCTTACTCCCTGACCATTTTAAACCACCCTTAACGCAATTCGAAAAAGTTTCCCTACCTACCCTTAGAAAATTACTATAATTTCAGACAAAAACATCAAAATTTAGTGTTCTTCCAAATTTTCCTTCAGATATTACGTTAGATTATAGTTGCAATAGTACTCACCTACCATCCCTGTGCTCTGGTCCGCGTTCCGTGTCCCGGAGCCCTAGTTGGGGGGTGTAAATCAAAATTTTTTGAGTCAAAAACGGGTTTTTTGACCAAAAGTCAAATTTTTTATTCGGCACCTACCTTGTTTTATTTCGTAGTTAGCTAGCCCGCGCGAAGACGCGTCTCTGGACACCTCACTCGCGGGTCTAGCTCAAATAAAACTTGTTATTTTTCCAAAATTATTAATTTCTATTAGTTTCTGCTTGTACCCAAATCCACCTTAGGGAGCTTGCAAAACATACAAACGTCGATATCTTCGCTTTATAGGGTGCGATTTTGAAGCTGTTTTCAGCAAATTTAGACTAAAGTAGGCCACCGCTTACTCCCTGACCATTTTAAACCACCCTTAACGCAATTCGAAAAAGTTTCCCTACCTACCCTTAGAAAATTACTATAATTTCAGACAAAAACATCAAAATTTAGTGTTCTTCCAAATTTTCCTTCAGATATTACGTTAGATTATAGTTGCAATAGTACTCACCTACCATCCCTGTGCTCTGGTCCGCGTTCCGTGTCCCGGAGCCCTAGTTGGGGGGTGTAAATCAAAATTTTTTGAGTCAAAAACGGGTTTTTTGACCAAAAGTCAAATTTTTTATTCGGCACCTACCTTGTTTTATTTCGTAGTTAGCTAGCCCGCGCGAAGACGCGTCTCTGGACACCTCACTCGCGGGTCTAGCTCAAATAAAACTTGTTATTTTTCCAAAATTATTAATTTCTATTAGTTTCTGCTTGTACCCAAATCCACCTTAGGGAGCTTGCAAAACATACAAACGTCGATATCTTCGCTTTATAGGGTGCGATTTTGAAGCTGTTTTCAGCAAATTTAGACTAAAGTAGGCCACCGCTTACTCCCTGACCATTTTAAACCACCCTTAACGCAATTCGAAAAAGTTTCCCTACCTACCCTTAGAAAATTACTATAATTTCAGACAAAAACATCAAAATTTAGTGTTCTTCCAAATTTTCCTTCAGATATTACGTTAGATTATAGTTGCAATAGTACTCACCTACCATCCCTGTGCTCTGGTCCGCGTTCCGTGTCCCGGAGCCCTAGTTGGGGGGTGTAAATCAAAATTTTTTGAGTCAAAAACGGGTTTTTTGACCAAAAGTCAAATTTTTTATTCGGCACCTACCTTGTTTTATTTCGTAGTTAGCTAGCCCGCGCGAAGACGCGTCTCTGGACACCTCACTCGCGGGTCTAGCTCAAATAAAACTTGTTATTTTTCCAAAATTATTAATTTCTATTAGTTTCTGCTTGTACCCAAATCCACCTTAGGGAGCTTGCAAAACATACAAACGTCGATATCTTCGCTTTATAGGGTGCGATTTTGAAGCTGTTTTCAGCAAATTTAGACTAAAGTAGGCCACCGCTTACTCCCTGACCATTTTAAACCACCCTTAACGCAATTCGAAAAAGTTTCCCTACCTACCCTTAGAAAATTACTATAATTTCAGACAAAAACATCAAAATTTAGTGTTCTTCCAAATTTTCCTTCAGATATTACGTTAGATTATAGTTGCAATAGTACTCACCTACCATCCCTGTGCTCTGGTCCGCGTTCCGTGTCCCGGAGCCCTAGTTGGGGGGTGTAAATCAAAATTTTTTGAGTCAAAAACGGGTTTTTTGACCAAAAGTCAAATTTTTTATTCGGCACCTACCTTGTTTTATTTCGTAGTTAGCTAGCCCGCGCGAAGACGCGTCTCTGGACACCTCACTCGCGGGTCTAGCTCAAATAAAACTTGTTATTTTTCCAAAATTATTAATTTCTATTAGTTTCTGCTTGTACCCAAATCCACCTTAGGGAGCTTGCAAAACATACAAACGTCGATATCTTCGCTTTATAGGGTGCGATTTTGAAGCTGTTTTCAGCAAATTTAGACTAAAGTAGGCCACCGCTTACTCCCTGACCATTTTAAACCACCCTTAACGCAATTCGAAAAAGTTTCCCTACCTACCCTTAGAAAATTACTATAATTTCAGACAAAAACATCAAAATTTAGTGTTCTTCCAAATTTTCCTTCAGATATTACGTTAGATTATAGTTGCAATAGTACTCACCTACCATCCCTGTGCTCTGGTCCGCGTTCCGTGTCCCGGAGCCCTAGTTGGGGGGTGTAAATCAAAATTTTTTGAGTCAAAAACGGGTTTTTTGACCAAAAGTCAAATTTTTTATTCGGCACCTACCTTGTTTTATTTCGTAGTTAGCTAGCCCGCGCGAAGACGCGTCTCTGGACACCTCACTCGCGGGTCTAGCTCAAATAAAACTTGTTATTTTTCCAAAATTATTAATTTCTATTAGTTTCTGCTTGTACCCAAATCCACCTTAGGGAGCTTGCAAAACATACAAACGTCGATATCTTCGCTTTATAGGGTGCGATTTTGAAGCTGTTTTCAGCAAATTTAGACTAAAGTAGGCCACCGCTTACTCCCTGACCATTTTAAACCACCCTTAACGCAATTCGAAAAAGTTTCCCTACCTACCCTTAGAAAATTACTATAATTTCAGACAAAAACATCAAAATTTAGTGTTCTTCCAAATTTTCCTTCAGATATTACGTTAGATTATAGTTGCAATAGTACTCACCTACCATCCCTGTGCTCTGGTCCGCGTTCCGTGTCCCGGAGCCCTAGTTGGGGGGTGTAAATCAAAATTTTTTGAGTCAAAAACGGGTTTTTTGACCAAAAGTCAAATTTTTTATTCGGCACCTACCTTGTTTTATTTCGTAGTTAGCTAGCCCGCGCGAAGACGCGTCTCTGGACACCTCACTCGCGGGTCTAGCTCAAATAAAACTTGTTATTTTTCCAAAATTATTAATTTCTATTAGTTTCTGCTTGTACCCAAATCCACCTTAGGGAGCTTGCAAAACATACAAACGTCGATATCTTCGCTTTATAGGGTGCGATTTTGAAGCTGTTTTCAGCAAATTTAGACTAAAGTAGGCCACCGCTTACTCCCTGACCATTTTAAACCACCCTTAACGCAATTCGAAAAAGTTTCCCTACCTACCCTTAGAAAATTACTATAATTTCAGACAAAAACATCAAAATTTAGTGTTCTTCCAAATTTTCCTTCAGATATTACGTTAGATTATAGTTGCAATAGTACTCACCTACCATCCCTGTGCTCTGGTCCGCGTTCCGTGTCCCGGAGCCCTAGTTGGGGGGTGTAAATCAAAATTTTTTGAGTCAAAAACGGGTTTTTTGACCAAAAGTCAAATTTTTTATTCGGCACCTACCTTGTTTTATTTCGTAGTTAGCTAGCCCGCGCGAAGACGCGTCTCTGGACACCTCACTCGCGGGTCTAGCTCAAATAAAACTTGTTATTTTTCCAAAATTATTAATTTCTATTAGTTTCTGCTTGTACCCAAATCCACCTTAGGGAGCTTGCAAAACATACAAACGTCGATATCTTCGCTTTATAGGGTGCGATTTTGAAGCTGTTTTCAGCAAATTTAGACTAAAGTAGGCCACCGCTTACTCCCTGACCATTTTAAACCACCCTTAACGCAATTCGAAAAAGTTTCCCTACCTACCCTTAGAAAATTACTATAATTTCAGACAAAAACATCAAAATTTAGTGTTCTTCCAAATTTTCCTTCAGATATTACGTTAGATTATAGTTGCAATAGTACTCACCTACCATCCCTGTGCTCTGGTCCGCGTTCCGTGTCCCGGAGCCCTAGTTGGGGGGTGTAAATCAAAATTTTTTGAGTCAAAAACGGGTTTTTTGACCAAAAGTCAAATTTTTTATTCGGCACCTACCTTGTTTTATTTCGTAGTTAGCTAGCCCGCGCGAAGACGCGTCTCTGGACACCTCACTCGCGGGTCTAGCTCAAATAAAACTTGTTATTTTTCCAAAATTATTAATTTCTATTAGTTTCTGCTTGTACCCAAATCCACCTTAGGGAGCTTGCAAAACATACAAACGTCGATATCTTCGCTTTATAGGGTGCGATTTTGAAGCTGTTTTCAGCAAATTTAGACTAAAGTAGGCCACCGCTTACTCCCTGACCATTTTAAACCACCCTTAACGCAATTCGAAAAAGTTTCCCTACCTACCCTTAGAAAATTACTATAATTTCAGACAAAAACATCAAAATTTAGTGTTCTTCCAAATTTTCCTTCAGATATTACGTTAGATTATAGTTGCAATAGTACTCACCTACCATCCCTGTGCTCTGGTCCGCGTTCCGTGTCCCGGAGCCCTAGTTGGGGGGTGTAAATCAAAATTTTTTGAGTCAAAAACGGGTTTTTTGACCAAAAGTCAAATTTTTTATTCGGCACCTACCTTGTTTTATTTCGTAGTTAGCTAGCCCGCGCGAAGACGCGTCTCTGGACACCTCACTCGCGGGTCTAGCTCAAATAAAACTTGTTATTTTTCCAAAATTATTAATTTCTATTAGTTTCTGCTTGTACCCAAATCCACCTTAGGGAGCTTGCAAAACATACAAACGTCGATATCTTCGCTTTATAGGGTGCGATTTTGAAGCTGTTTTCAGCAAATTTAGACTAAAGTAGGCCACCGCTTACTCCCTGACCATTTTAAACCACCCTTAACGCAATTCGAAAAAGTTTCCCTACCTACCCTTAGAAAATTACTATAATTTCAGACAAAAACATCAAAATTTAGTGTTCTTCCAAATTTTCCTTCAGATATTACGTTAGATTATAGTTGCAATAGTACTCACCTACCATCCCTGTGCTCTGGTCCGCGTTCCGTGTCCCGGAGCCCTAGTTGGGGGGTGTAAATCAAAATTTTTTGAGTCAAAAACGGGTTTTTTGACCAAAAGTCAAATTTTTTATTCGGCACCTACCTTGTTTTATTTCGTAGTTAGCTAGCCCGCGCGAAGACGCGTCTCTGGACACCTCACTCGCGGGTCTAGCTCAAATAAAACTTGTTATTTTTCCAAAATTATTAATTTCTATTAGTTTCTGCTTGTACCCAAATCCACCTTAGGGAGCTTGCAAAACATACAAACGTCGATATCTTCGCTTTATATTCACGAAAATCATTAAAGCATGTGCTAATGAACTTATTGAAATTATGACATATTTAATTAATTTATCATTCTCACTTGGCATTTTTCCTGAAGCACTAAAGCTATCAATTGTTAAACCACTTTATAAAACCGGTGAAAAATCAGACGTGAATAACTATCGCCCAATAACTTTGATACCTATTCTATCTAAAATCTTCGAAAAGTGTATGTATAAAAGACTGATTGAATACTGTACTAAATTTAACATTATTAGGAAAGAACAATTTGGTTTCCAAAAAAATAAATCCACAACGTTAGCTATTTACAGTCTTATAAAAATAGTATTAACGAATATCAACGATAACTATCTTACTACAGGGCTGTTTTTCGATTTATCAAAGGCCTTTGATTTAGTCTCTCATGAACTGTTATTACAGAAACTGGAGGCAACTGGGATTAGAGGCATTACACTTCAATGGTTATCGTCATATCTAAGTAATAGACAACAACGCGTTACTATTACTAAAATGGATACAAGTAACAACTTGACATCTCACTTTTCTGACTTTAAATCCAATAAACAAGGCGTCCCACAAGGGAGTGTACTGGGCCCTATTTTATTCCTATTGTATATTAATTCTATCACTACTATAACTAATCATAAATGTATACTATTCGCTGATGACATCTCTATTATTGTGACATCTGATAAAAAAAGTAATACAATTAAAGACCACGAGACAGAAATTAATAATGTAATTGAAAGATTGATAAAATGGCTAAAGGAGAATAACTTATCCATAAATCTAAAAAAGTCCGTTTATATTCAATTCAATAAATCAAATAATACAAAACAAAATATTAAAATGAATATACATAGAATTAACGAAGTAACGCAAACAAAATTTTTAGGAGTAACTTTGGATCAAGATATCAACTGGAAAGCACATGTTGATACAGTATCCAAACGAATTAATAAGTTTGTATATGCACTAAAACAGATTAGAAACATAACAAACATTAAAACGTCTATAACAACATATCATGCATATGTTGAATCAGTGCTACGCTATGGCTTAATTATGTGGGGAAACAGCACTGATCAAAATAGAGCATTTGTCGCACAAAAGAGGTGCATAAGAGCATTATGTGGCCTTAAGCCTGACGAATCTTGCAGGCCGATGTTTAAAAAACTTGATTTGTTACCGCTACCGTCCCTTTATATTTTTGAAATTTGTTTGTTTGTGTGGAGGCATAGGGAATTGTTTGCGAAAGCAAGCGATGTAAATTCTCGCAGCAGGCGCGACCCCTACAGGCTCGTGTTAGATGTCCTCCCAAGGCTTGCGAAATATAATAAAAGCTGTATGTTTATGTGTGTCCAGGTATACAACAAACTACCAAATGAATTAAAAGCATTAAATACAAGAATGTTCAAAAGTAAATTATACAAATTGCTCTCTG
Source organism: Cerastis rubricosa (assembly GCA_949152445.1). Taxonomy (NCBI): domain Eukaryota; kingdom Metazoa; phylum Arthropoda; class Insecta; order Lepidoptera; family Noctuidae; genus Cerastis; species Cerastis rubricosa. The sequence goes on along the minus strand of OX424534.1, from coordinate 23,437,639 downwards.
CTAATAGTTTTTACAGTGTTAAGGAGTTCCTGGAACATAAAATTGCATGATGACTTATTGTTTCGTTATGCACGCATTTGCACGCTTATATCTATTAAGCAAAACATGTTTGTTCACATTATTAACATAACCATCTTTTATACCATGTTTTTAGCAAATAAATGATTATTATTATTATTATTATTATAGGGTGCGATTTTGAAGCTGTTTTCAGCAAATTTAGACTAAAGTAGGCCACCGCTTACTCCCTGACCATTTTAAACCACCCTTAACGCAATTCGAAAAAGTTTCCCTACCTACCCTTAGAAAATTACTATAATTTCAGACAAAAACATCAAAATTTAGTGTTCTTCCAAATTTTCCTTCAGATATTACGTTAGATTATAGTTGCAATAGTACTCACCTACCATCCCTGTGCTCTGGTCCGCGTTCCGTGTCCCGGAGCCCTAGTTGGGGGGTGTAAATCAAAATTTTTTGAGTCAAAAACGGGTTTTTTGACCAAAAGTCAAATTTTTTATTCGGCACCTACCTTGTTTTATTTCGTAGTTAGCTAGCCCGCGCGAAGACGCGTCTCTGGACACCTCACTCGCGGGTCTAGCTCAAATAAAACTTGTTATTTTTCCAAAATTATTAATTTCTATTAGTTTCTGCTTGTACCCAAATCCACCTTAGGGAGCTTGCAAAACATACAAACGTCGATATCTTCGCTTTATAGGGTGCGATTTTGAAGCTGTTTTCAGCAAATTTAGACTAAAGTAGGCCACCGCTTACTCCCTGACCATTTTAAACCACCCTTAACGCAATTCGAAAAAGTTTCCCTACCTACCCTTAGAAAATTACTATAATTTCAGACAAAAACATCAAAATTTAGTGTTCTTCCAAATTTTCCTTCAGATATTACGTTAGATTATAGTTGCAATAGTACTCACCTACCATCCCTGTGCTCTGGTCCGCGTTCCGTGTCCCGGAGCCCTAGTTGGGGGGTGTAAATCAAAATTTTTTGAGTCAAAAACGGGTTTTTTGACCAAAAGTCAAATTTTTTATTCGGCACCTACCTTGTTTTATTTCGTAGTTAGCTAGCCCGCGCGAAGACGCGTCTCTGGACACCTCACTCGCGGGTCTAGCTCAAATAAAACTTGTTATTTTTCCAAAATTATTAATTTCTATTAGTTTCTGCTTGTACCCAAATCCACCTTAGGGAGCTTGCAAAACATACAAACGTCGATATCTTCGCTTTATAGGGTGCGATTTTGAAGCTGTTTTCAGCAAATTTAGACTAAAGTAGGCCACCGCTTACTCCCTGACCATTTTAAACCACCCTTAACGCAATTCGAAAAAGTTTCCCTACCTACCCTTAGAAAATTACTATAATTTCAGACAAAAACATCAAAATTTAGTGTTCTTCCAAATTTTCCTTCAGATATTACGTTAGATTATAGTTGCAATAGTACTCACCTACCATCCCTGTGCTCTGGTCCGCGTTCCGTGTCCCGGAGCCCTAGTTGGGGGGTGTAAATCAAAATTTTTTGAGTCAAAAACGGGTTTTTTGACCAAAAGTCAAATTTTTTATTCGGCACCTACCTTGTTTTATTTCGTAGTTAGCTAGCCCGCGCGAAGACGCGTCTCTGGACACCTCACTCGCGGGTCTAGCTCAAATAAAACTTGTTATTTTTCCAAAATTATTAATTTCTATTAGTTTCTGCTTGTACCCAAATCCACCTTAGGGAGCTTGCAAAACATACAAACGTCGATATCTTCGCTTTATAGGGTGCGATTTTGAAGCTGTTTTCAGCAAATTTAGACTAAAGTAGGCCACCGCTTACTCCCTGACCATTTTAAACCACCCTTAACGCAATTCGAAAAAGTTTCCCTACCTACCCTTAGAAAATTACTATAATTTCAGACAAAAACATCAAAATTTAGTGTTCTTCCAAATTTTCCTTCAGATATTACGTTAGATTATAGTTGCAATAGTACTCACCTACCATCCCTGTGCTCTGGTCCGCGTTCCGTGTCCCGGAGCCCTAGTTGGGGGGTGTAAATCAAAATTTTTTGAGTCAAAAACGGGTTTTTTGACCAAAAGTCAAATTTTTTATTCGGCACCTACCTTGTTTTATTTCGTAGTTAGCTAGCCCGCGCGAAGACGCGTCTCTGGACACCTCACTCGCGGGTCTAGCTCAAATAAAACTTGTTATTTTTCCAAAATTATTAATTTCTATTAGTTTCTGCTTGTACCCAAATCCACCTTAGGGAGCTTGCAAAACATACAAACGTCGATATCTTCGCTTTATAGGGTGCGATTTTGAAGCTGTTTTCAGCAAATTTAGACTAAAGTAGGCCACCGCTTACTCCCTGACCATTTTAAACCACCCTTAACGCAATTCGAAAAAGTTTCCCTACCTACCCTTAGAAAATTACTATAATTTCAGACAAAAACATCAAAATTTAGTGTTCTTCCAAATTTTCCTTCAGATATTACGTTAGATTATAGTTGCAATAGTACTCACCTACCATCCCTGTGCTCTGGTCCGCGTTCCGTGTCCCGGAGCCCTAGTTGGGGGGTGTAAATCAAAATTTTTTGAGTCAAAAACGGGTTTTTTGACCAAAAGTCAAATTTTTTATTCGGCACCTACCTTGTTTTATTTCGTAGTTAGCTAGCCCGCGCGAAGACGCGTCTCTGGACACCTCACTCGCGGGTCTAGCTCAAATAAAACTTGTTATTTTTCCAAAATTATTAATTTCTATTAGTTTCTGCTTGTACCCAAATCCACCTTAGGGAGCTTGCAAAACATACAAACGTCGATATCTTCGCTTTATATTCACGAAAATCATTAAAGCATGTGCTAATGAACTTATTGAAATTATGACATATTTAATTAATTTATCATTCTCACTTGGCATTTTTCCTGAAGCACTAAAGCTATCAATTGTTAAACCACTTTATAAAACCGGTGAAAAATCAGACGTGAATAACTATCGCCCAATAACTTTGATACCTATTCTATCTAAAATCTTCGAAAAGTGTATGTATAAAAGACTGATTGAATACTGTACTAAATTTAACATTATTAGGAAAGAACAATTTGGTTTCCAAAAAAATAAATCCACAACGTTAGCTATTTACAGTCTTATAAAAATAGTATTAACGAATATCAACGATAACTATCTTACTACAGGGCTGTTTTTCGATTTATCAAAGGCCTTTGATTTAGTCTCTCATGAACTGTTATTACAGAAACTGGAGGCAACTGGGATTAGAGGCATTACACTTCAATGGTTATCGTCATATCTAAGTAATAGACAACAACGCGTTACTATTACTAAAATGGATACAAGTAACAACTTGACATCTCACTTTTCTGACTTTAAATCCAATAAACAAGGCGTCCCACAAGGGAGTGTACTGGGCCCTATTTTATTCCTATTGTATATTAATTCTATCACTACTATAACTAATCATAAATGTATACTATTCGCTGATGACATCTCTATTATTGTGACATCTGATAAAAAAAGTAATACAATTAAAGACCACGAGACAGAAATTAATAATGTAATTGAAAGATTGATAAAATGGCTAAAGGAGAATAACTTATCCATAAATCTAAAAAAGTCCGTTTATATTCAATTCAATAAATCAAATAATACAAAACAAAATATTAAAATGAATATACATAGAATTAACGAAGTAACGCAAACAAAATTTTTAGGAGTAACTTTGGATCAAGATATCAACTGGAAAGCACATGTTGATACAGTATCCAAACGAATTAATAAGTTTGTATATGCACTAAAACAGATTAGAAACATAACAAACATTAAAACGTCTATAACAACATATCATGCATATGTTGAATCAGTGCTACGCTATGGCTTAATTATGTGGGGAAACAGCACTGATCAAAATAGAGCATTTGTCGCACAAAAGAGGTGCATAAGAGCATTATGTGGCCTTAAGCCTGACGAATCTTGCAGGCCGATGTTTAAAAAACTTGATTTGTTACCGCTACCGTCCCTTTATATTTTTGAAATTTGTTTGTTTGTGTGGAGGCATAGGGAATTGTTTGCGAAAGCAAGCGATGTAAATTCTCGCAGCAGGCGCGACCCCTACAGGCTCGTGTTAGATGTCCTCCCAAGGCTTGCGAAATATAATAAAAGCTGTATGTTTATGTGTGTCCAGGTATACAACAAACTACCAAATGAATTAAAAGCATTAAATACAAGAATGTTCAAAAGTAAATTATACAAATTGCTCTCTGCTAATAGTTTTTACAGTGTTAAGGAGTTCCTGGAACATAAAATTGCATGATGACTTATTGTTTCGTTATGCACGCATTTGCACGCTTATATCTATTAAGCAAAACATGTTTGTTCACATTATTAACATAACCATCTTTTATACCATGTTTTTAGCAAATAAATGATTATTATTATTATTATTATTATTATAGGGTGCGATTTTGAAGCTGTTTTCAGCAAATTTAGACTAAAGTAGGCCACCGCTTACTCCCTGACCATTTTAAACCACCCTTAACGCAATTCGAAAAAGTTTCCCTACCTACCCTTAGAAAATTACTATAATTTCAGACAAAAACATCAAAATTTAGTGTTCTTCCAAATTTTCCTTCAGATATTACGTTAGATTATAGTTGCAATAGTACTCACCTACCATCCCTGTGCTCTGGTCCGCGTTCCGTGTCCCGGAGCCCTAGTTGGGGGGTGTAAATCAAAATTTTTTGAGTCAAAAACGGGTTTTTTGACCAAAAGTCAAATTTTTTATTCGGCACCTACCTTGTTTTATTTCGTAGTTAGCTAGCCCGCGCGAAGACGCGTCTCTGGACACCTCACTCGCGGGTCTAGCTCAAATAAAACTTGTTATTTTTCCAAAATTATTAATTTCTATTAGTTTCTGCTTGTACCCAAATCCACCTTAGGGAGCTTGCAAAACATACAAACGTCGATATCTTCGCTTTATAGGGTGCGATTTTGAAGCTGTTTTCAGCAAATTTAGACTAAAGTAGGCCACCGCTTACTCCCTGACCATTTTAAACCACCCTTAACGCAATTCGAAAAAGTTTCCCTACCTACCCTTAGAAAATTACTATAATTTCAGACAAAAACATCAAAATTTAGTGTTCTTCCAAATTTTCCTTCAGATATTACGTTAGATTATAGTTGCAATAGTACTCACCTACCATCCCTGTGCTCTGGTCCGCGTTCCGTGTCCCGGAGCCCTAGTTGGGGGGTGTAAATCAAAATTTTTTGAGTCAAAAACGGGTTTTTTGACCAAAAGTCAAATTTTTTATTCGGCACCTACCTTGTTTTATTTCGTAGTTAGCTAGCCCGCGCGAAGACGCGTCTCTGGACACCTCACTCGCGGGTCTAGCTCAAATAAAACTTGTTATTTTTCCAAAATTATTAATTTCTATTAGTTTCTGCTTGTACCCAAATCCACCTTAGGGAGCTTGCAAAACATACAAACGTCGATATCTTCGCTTTATAGGGTGCGATTTTGAAGCTGTTTTCAGCAAATTTAGACTAAAGTAGGCCACCGCTTACTCCCTGACCATTTTAAACCACCCTTAACGCAATTCGAAAAAGTTTCCCTACCTACCCTTAGAAAATTACTATAATTTCAGACAAAAACATCAAAATTTAGTGTTCTTCCAAATTTTCCTTCAGATATTACGTTAGATTATAGTTGCAATAGTACTCACCTACCATCCCTGTGCTCTGGTCCGCGTTCCGTGTCCCGGAGCCCTAGTTGGGGGGTGTAAATCAAAATTTTTTGAGTCAAAAACGGGTTTTTTGACCAAAAGTCAAATTTTTTATTCGGCACCTACCTTGTTTTATTTCGTAGTTAGCTAGCCCGCGCGAAGACGCGTCTCTGGACACCTCACTCGCGGGTCTAGCTCAAATAAAACTTGTTATTTTTCCAAAATTATTAATTTCTATTAGTTTCTGCTTGTACCCAAATCCACCTTAGGGAGCTTGCAAAACATACAAACGTCGATATCTTCGCTTTATAGGGTGCGATTTTGAAGCTGTTTTCAGCAAATTTAGACTAAAGTAGGCCACCGCTTACTCCCTGACCATTTTAAACCACCCTTAACGCAATTCGAAAAAGTTTCCCTACCTACCCTTAGAAAATTACTATAATTTCAGACAAAAACATCAAAATTTAGTGTTCTTCCAAATTTTCCTTCAGATATTACGTTAGATTATAGTTGCAATAGTACTCACCTACCATCCCTGTGCTCTGGTCCGCGTTCCGTGTCCCGGAGCCCTAGTTGGGGGGTGTAAATCAAAATTTTTTGAGTCAAAAACGGGTTTTTTGACCAAAAGTCAAATTTTTTATTCGGCACCTACCTTGTTTTATTTCGTAGTTAGCTAGCCCGCGCGAAGACGCGTCTCTGGACACCTCACTCGCGGGTCTAGCTCAAATAAAACTTGTTATTTTTCCAAAATTATTAATTTCTATTAGTTTCTGCTTGTACCCAAATCCACCTTAGGGAGCTTGCAAAACATACAAACGTCGATATCTTCGCTTTATATTCACGAAAATCATTAAAGCATGTGCTAATGAACTTATTGAAATTATGACATATTTAATTAATTTATCATTCTCACTTGGCATTTTTCCTGAAGCACTAAAGCTATCAATTGTTAAACCACTTTATAAAACCGGTGAAAAATCAGACGTGAATAACTATCGCCCAATAACTTTGATACCTATTCTATCTAAAATCTTCGAAAAGTGTATGTATAAAAGACTGATTGAATACTGTACTAAATTTAACATTATTAGGAAAGAACAATTTGGTTTCCAAAAAAATAAATCCACAACGTTAGCTATTTACAGTCTTATAAAAATAGTATTAACGAATATCAACGATAACTATCTTACTACAGGGCTGTTTTTCGATTTATCAAAGGCCTTTGATTTAGTCTCTCATGAACTGTTATTACAGAAACTGGAGGCAACTGGGATTAGAGGCATTACACTTCAATGGTTATCGTCATATCTAAGTAATAGACAACAACGCGTTACTATTACTAAAATGGATACAAGTAACAACTTGACATCTCACTTTTCTGACTTTAAATCCAATAAACAAGGCGTCCCACAAGGGAGTGTACTGGGCCCTATTTTATTCCTATTGTATATTAATTCTATCACTACTATAACTAATCATAAATGTATACTATTCGCTGATGACATCTCTATTATTGTGACATCTGATAAAAAAAGTAATACAATTAAAGACCACGAGACAGAAATTAATAATGTAATTGAAAGATTGATAAAATGGCTAAAGGAGAATAACTTATCCATAAATCTAAAAAAGTCCGTTTATATTCAATTCAATAAATCAAATAATACAAAACAAAATATTAAAATGAATATACATAGAATTAACGAAGTAACGCAAACAAAATTTTTAGGAGTAACTTTGGATCAAGATATCAACTGGAAAGCACATGTTGATACAGTATCCAAACGAATTAATAAGTTTGTATATGCACTAAAACAGATTAGAAACATAACAAACATTAAAACGTCTATAACAACATATCATGCATATGTTGAATCAGTGCTACGCTATGGCTTAATTATGTGGGGAAACAGCACTGATCAAAATAGAGCATTTGTCGCACAAAAGAGGTGCATAAGAGCATTATGTGGCCTTAAGCCTGACGAATCTTGCAGGCCGATGTTTAAAAAACTTGATTTGTTACCGCTACCGTCCCTTTATATTTTTGAAATTTGTTTGTTTGTGTGGAGGCATAGGGAATTGTTTGCGAAAGCAAGCGATGTAAATTCTCGCAGCAGGCGCGACCCCTACAGGCTCGTGTTAGATGTCCTCCCAAGGCTTGCGAAATATAATAAAAGCTGTATGTTTATGTGTGTCCAGGTATACAACAAACTACCAAATGAATTAAAAGCATTAAATACAAGAATGTTCAAAAGTAAATTATACAAATTGCTCTCTGCTAATAGTTTTTACAGTGTTAAGGAGTTCCTGGAACATAAAATTGCATGATGACTTATTGTTTCGTTATGCACGCATTTGCACGCTTATATCTATTAAGCAAAACATGTTTGTTCACATTATTAACATAACCATCTTTTATACCATGTTTTTAGCAAATAAATGATTATTATTATTATTATTATTATTATAGGGTGCGATTTTGAAGCTGTTTTCAGCAAATTTAGACTAAAGTAGGCCACCGCTTACTCCCTGACCATTTTAAACCACCCTTAACGCAATTCGAAAAAGTTTCCCTACCTACCCTTAGAAAATTACTATAATTTCAGACAAAAACATCAAAATTTAGTGTTCTTCCAAATTTTCCTTCAGATATTACGTTAGATTATAGTTGCAATAGTACTCACCTACCATCCCTGTGCTCTGGTCCGCGTTCCGTGTCCCGGAGCCCTAGTTGGGGGGTGTAAATCAAAATTTTTTGAGTCAAAAACGGGTTTTTTGACCAAAAGTCAAATTTTTTATTCGGCACCTACCTTGTTTTATTTCGTAGTTAGCTAGCCCGCGCGAAGACGCGTCTCTGGACACCTCACTCGCGGGTCTAGCTCAAATAAAACTTGTTATTTTTCCAAAATTATTAATTTCTATTAGTTTCTGCTTGTACCCAAATCCACCTTAGGGAGCTTGCAAAACATACAAACGTCGATATCTTCGCTTTATAGGGTGCGATTTTGAAGCTGTTTTCAGCAAATTTAGACTAAAGTAGGCCACCGCTTACTCCCTGACCATTTTAAACCACCCTTAACGCAATTCGAAAAAGTTTCCCTACCTACCCTTAGAAAATTACTATAATTTCAGACAAAAACATCAAAATTTAGTGTTCTTCCAAATTTTCCTTCAGATATTACGTTAGATTATAGTTGCAATAGTACTCACCTACCATCCCTGTGCTCTGGTCCGCGTTCCGTGTCCCGGAGCCCTAGTTGGGGGGTGTAAATCAAAATTTTTTGAGTCAAAAACGGGTTTTTTGACCAAAAGTCAAATTTTTTATTCGGCACCTACCTTGTTTTATTTCGTAGTTAGCTAGCCCGCGCGAAGACGCGTCTCTGGACACCTCACTCGCGGGTCTAGCTCAAATAAAACTTGTTATTTTTCCAAAATTATTAATTTCTATTAGTTTCTGCTTGTACCCAAATCCACCTTAGGGAGCTTGCAAAACATACAAACGTCGATATCTTCGCTTTATAGGGTGCGATTTTGAAGCTGTTTTCAGCAAATTTAGACTAAAGTAGGCCACCGCTTACTCCCTGACCATTTTAAACCACCCTTAACGCAATTCGAAAAAGTTTCCCTACCTACCCTTAGAAAATTACTATAATTTCAGACAAAAACATCAAAATTTAGTGTTCTTCCAAATTTTCCTTCAGATATTACGTTAGATTATAGTTGCAATAGTACTCACCTACCATCCCTGTGCTCTGGTCCGCGTTCCGTGTCCCGGAGCCCTAGTTGGGGGGTGTAAATCAAAATTTTTTGAGTCAAAAACGGGTTTTTTGACCAAAAGTCAAATTTTTTATTCGGCACCTACCTTGTTTTATTTCGTAGTTAGCTAGCCCGCGCGAAGACGCGTCTCTGGACACCTCACTCGCGGGTCTAGCTCAAATAAAACTTGTTATTTTTCCAAAATTATTAATTTCTATTAGTTTCTGCTTGTACCCAAATCCACCTTAGGGAGCTTGCAAAACATACAAACGTCGATATCTTCGCTTTATAGGGTGCGATTTTGAAGCTGTTTTCAGCAAATTTAGACTAAAGTAGGCCACCGCTTACTCCCTGACCATTTTAAACCACCCTTAACGCAATTCGAAAAAGTTTCCCTACCTACCCTTAGAAAATTACTATAATTTCAGACAAAAACATCAAAATTTAGTGTTCTTCCAAATTTTCCTTCAGATATTACGTTAGATTATAGTTGCAATAGTACTCACCTACCATCCCTGTGCTCTGGTCCGCGTTCCGTGTCCCGGAGCCCTAGTTGGGGGGTGTAAATCAAAATTTTTTGAGTCAAAAACGGGTTTTTTGACCAAAAGTCAAATTTTTTATTCGGCACCTACCTTGTTTTATTTCGTAGTTAGCTAGCCCGCGCGAAGACGCGTCTCTGGACACCTCACTCGCGGGTCTAGCTCAAATAAAACTTGTTATTTTTCCAAAATTATTAATTTCTATTAGTTTCTGCTTGTACCCAAATCCACCTTAGGGAGCTTGCAAAACATACAAACGTCGATATCTTCGCTTTATATTCACGAAAATCATTAAAGCATGTGCTAATGAACTTATTGAAATTATGACATATTTAATTAATTTATCATTCTCACTTGGCATTTTTCCTGAAGCACTAAAGCTATCAATTGTTAAACCACTTTATAAAACCGGTGAAAAATCAGACGTGAATAACTATCGCCCAATAACTTTGATACCTATTCTATCTAAAATCTTCGAAAAGTGTATGTATAAAAGACTGATTGAATACTGTACTAAATTTAACATTATTAGGAAAGAACAATTTGGTTTCCAAAAAAATAAATCCACAACGTTAGCTATTTACAGTCTTATAAAAATAGTATTAACGAATATCAACGATAACTATCTTACTACAGGGCTGTTTTTCGATTTATCAAAGGCCTTTGATTTAGTCTCTCATGAACTGTTATTACAGAAACTGGAGGCAACTGGGATTAGAGGCATTACACTTCAATGGTTATCGTCATATCTAAGTAATAGACAACAACGCGTTACTATTACTAAAATGGATACAAGTAACAACTTGACATCTCACTTTTCTGACTTTAAATCCAATAAACAAGGCGTCCCACAAGGGAGTGTACTGGGCCCTATTTTATTCCTATTGTATATTAATTCTATCACTACTATAACTAATCATAAATGTATACTATTCGCTGATGACATCTCTATTATTGTGACATCTGATAAAAAAAGTAATACAATTAAAGACCACGAGACAGAAATTAATAATGTAATTGAAAGATTGATAAAATGGCTAAAGGAGAATAACTTATCCATAAATCTAAAAAAGTCCGTTTATATTCAATTCAATAAATCAAATAATACAAAACAAAATATTAAAATGAATATACATAGAATTAACGAAGTAACGCAAACAAAATTTTTAGGAGTAACTTTGGATCAAGATATCAACTGGAAAGCACATGTTGATACAGTATCCAAACGAATTAATAAGTTTGTATATGCACTAAAACAGATTAGAAACATAACAAACATTAAAACGTCTATAACAACATATCATGCATATGTTGAATCAGTGCTACGCTATGGCTTAATTATGTGGGGAAACAGCACTGATCAAAATAGAGCATTTGTCGCACAAAAGAGGTGCATAAGAGCATTATGTGGCCTTAAGCCTGACGAATCTTGCAGGCCGATGTTTAAAAAACTTGATTTGTTACCGCTACCGTCCCTTTATATTTTTGAAATTTGTTTGTTTGTGTGGAGGCATAGGGAATTGTTTGCGAAAGCAAGCGATGTAAATTCTCGCAGCAGGCGCGACCCCTACAGGCTCGTGTTAGATGTCCTCCCAAGGCTTGCGAAATATAATAAAAGCTGTATGTTTATGTGTGTCCAGGTATACAACAAACTACCAAATGAATTAAAAGCATTAAATACAAGAATGTTCAAAAGTAAATTATACAAATTGCTCTCTGCTAATAGTTTTTACAGTGTTAAGGAGTTCCTGGAACATAAAATTGCATGATGACTTATTGTTTCGTTATGCACGCATTTGCACGCTTATATCTATTAAGCAAAACATGTTTGTTCACATTATTAACATAACCATCTTTTATACCATGTTTTTAGCAAATAAATGATTATTATTATTATTATTATTATTATAGGGTGCGATTTTGAAGCTGTTTTCAGCAAATTTAGACTAAAGTAGGCCACCGCTTACTCCCTGACCATTTTAAACCACCCTTAACGCAATTCGAAAAAGTTTCCCTACCTACCCTTAGAAAATTACTATAATTTCAGACAAAAACATCAAAATTTAGTGTTCTTCCAAATTTTCCTTCAGATATTACGTTAGATTATAGTTGCAATAGTACTCACCTACCATCCCTGTGCTCTGGTCCGCGTTCCGTGTCCCGGAGCCCTAGTTGGGGGGTGTAAATCAAAATTTTTTGAGTCAAAAACGGGTTTTTTGACCAAAAGTCAAATTTTTTATTCGGCACCTACCTTGTTTTATTTCGTAGTTAGCTAGCCCGCGCGAAGACGCGTCTCTGGACACCTCACTCGCGGGTCTAGCTCAAATAAAACTTGTTATTTTTCCAAAATTATTAATTTCTATTAGTTTCTGCTTGTACCCAAATCCACCTTAGGGAGCTTGCAAAACATACAAACGTCGATATCTTCGCTTTATAGGGTGCGATTTTGAAGCTGTTTTCAGCAAATTTAGACTAAAGTAGGCCACCGCTTACTCCCTGACCATTTTAAACCACCCTTAACGCAATTCGAAAAAGTTTCCCTACCTACCCTTAGAAAATTACTATAATTTCAGACAAAAACATCAAAATTTAGTGTTCTTCCAAATTTTCCTTCAGATATTACGTTAGATTATAGTTGCAATAGTACTCACCTACCATCCCTGTGCTCTGGTCCGCGTTCCGTGTCCCGGAGCCCTAGTTGGGGGGTGTAAATCAAAATTTTTTGAGTCAAAAACGGGTTTTTTGACCAAAAGTCAAATTTTTTATTCGGCACCTACCTTGTTTTATTTCGTAGTTAGCTAGCCCGCGCGAAGACGCGTCTCTGGACACCTCACTCGCGGGTCTAGCTCAAATAAAACTTGTTATTTTTCCAAAATTATTAATTTCTATTAGTTTCTGCTTGTACCCAAATCCACCTTAGGGAGCTTGCAAAACATACAAACGTCGATATCTTCGCTTTATAGGGTGCGATTTTGAAGCTGTTTTCAGCAAATTTAGACTAAAGTAGGCCACCGCTTACTCCCTGACCATTTTAAACCACCCTTAACGCAATTCGAAAAAGTTTCCCTACCTACCCTTAGAAAATTACTATAATTTCAGACAAAAACATCAAAATTTAGTGTTCTTCCAAATTTTCCTTCAGATATTACGTTAGATTATAGTTGCAATAGTACTCACCTACCATCCCTGTGCTCTGGTCCGCGTTCCGTGTCCCGGAGCCCTAGTTGGGGGGTGTAAATCAAAATTTTTTGAGTCAAAAACGGGTTTTTTGACCAAAAGTCAAATTTTTTATTCGGCACCTACCTTGTTTTATTTCGTAGTTAGCTAGCCCGCGCGAAGACGCGTCTCTGGACACCTCACTCGCGGGTCTAGCTCAAATAAAACTTGTTATTTTTCCAAAATTATTAATTTCTATTAGTTTCTGCTTGTACCCAAATCCACCTTAGGGAGCTTGCAAAACATACAAACGTCGATATCTTCGCTTTATAGGGTGCGATTTTGAAGCTGTTTTCAGCAAATTTAGACTAAAGTAGGCCACCGCTTACTCCCTGACCATTTTAAACCACCCTTAACGCAATTCGAAAAAGTTTCCCTACCTACCCTTAGAAAATTACTATAATTTCAGACAAAAACATCAAAATTTAGTGTTCTTCCAAATTTTCCTTCAGATATTACGTTAGATTATAGTTGCAATAGTACTCACCTACCATCCCTGTGCTCTGGTCCGCGTTCCGTGTCCCGGAGCCCTAGTTGGGGGGTGTAAATCAAAATTTTTTGAGTCAAAAACGGGTTTTTTGACCAAAAGTCAAATTTTTTATTCGGCACCTACCTTGTTTTATTTCGTAGTTAGCTAGCCCGCGCGAAGACGCGTCTCTGGACACCTCACTCGCGGGTCTAGCTCAAATAAAACTTGTTATTTTTCCAAAATTATTAATTTCTATTAGTTTCTGCTTGTACCCAAATCCACCTTAGGGAGCTTGCAAAACATACAAACGTCGATATCTTCGCTTTATATTCACGAAAATCATTAAAGCATGTGCTAATGAACTTATTGAAATTATGACATATTTAATTAATTTATCATTCTCACTTGGCATTTTTCCTGAAGCACTAAAGCTATCAATTGTTAAACCACTTTATAAAACCGGTGAAAAATCAGACGTGAATAACTATCGCCCAATAACTTTGATACCTATTCTATCTAAAATCTTCGAAAAGTGTATGTATAAAAGACTGATTGAATACTGTACTAAATTTAACATTATTAGGAAAGAACAATTTGGTTTCCAAAAAAATAAATCCACAACGTTAGCTATTTACAGTCTTATAAAAATAGTATTAACGAATATCAACGATAACTATCTTACTACAGGGCTGTTTTTCGATTTATCAAAGGCCTTTGATTTAGTCTCTCATGAACTGTTATTACAGAAACTGGAGGCAACTGGGATTAGAGGCATTACACTTCAATGGTTATCGTCATATCTAAGTAATAGACAACAACGCGTTACTATTACTAAAATGGATACAAGTAACAACTTGACATCTCACTTTTCTGACTTTAAATCCAATAAACAAGGCGTCCCACAAGGGAGTGTACTGGGCCCTATTTTATTCCTATTGTATATTAATTCTATCACTACTATAACTAATCATAAATGTATACTATTCGCTGATGACATCTCTATTATTGTGACATCTGATAAAAAAAGTAATACAATTAAAGACCACGAGACAGAAATTAATAATGTAATTGAAAGATTGATAAAATGGCTAAAGGAGAATAACTTATCCATAAATCTAAAAAAGTCCGTTTATATTCAATTCAATAAATCAAATAATACAAAACAAAATATTAAAATGAATATACATAGAATTAACGAAGTAACGCAAACAAAATTTTTAGGAGTAACTTTGGATCAAGATATCAACTGGAAAGCACATGTTGATACAGTATCCAAACGAATTAATAAGTTTGTATATGCACTAAAACAGATTAGAAACATAACAAACATTAAAACGTCTATAACAACATATCATGCATATGTTGAATCAGTGCTACGCTATGGCTTAATTATGTGGGGAAACAGCACTGATCAAAATAGAGCATTTGTCGCACAAAAGAGGTGCATAAGAGCATTATGTGGCCTTAAGCCTGACGAATCTTGCAGGCCGATGTTTAAAAAACTTGATTTGTTACCGCTACCGTCCCTTTATATTTTTGAAATTTGTTTGTTTGTGTGGAGGCATAGGGAATTGTTTGCGAAAGCAAGCGATGTAAATTCTCGCAGCAGGCGCGACCCCTACAGGCTCGTGTTAGATGTCCTCCCAAGGCTTGCGAAATATAATAAAAGCTGTATGTTTATGTGTGTCCAGGTATACAACAAACTACCAAATGAATTAAAAGCATTAAATACAAGAATGTTCAAAAGTAAATTATACAAATTGCTCTCTGCTAATAGTTTTTACAGTGTTAAGGAGTTCCTGGAACATAAAATTGCATGATGACTTATTGTTTCGTTATGCACGCATTTGCACGCTTATATCTATTAAGCAAAACATGTTTGTTCACATTATTAACATAACCATCTTTTATACCATGTTTTTAGCAAATAAATGATTATTATTATTATTATTATTATTATAGGGTGCGATTTTGAAGCTGTTTTCAGCAAATTTAGACTAAAGTAGGCCACCGCTTACTCCCTGACCATTTTAAACCACCCTTAACGCAATTCGAAAAAGTTTCCCTACCTACCCTTAGAAAATTACTATAATTTCAGACAAAAACATCAAAATTTAGTGTTCTTCCAAATTTTCCTTCAGATATTACGTTAGATTATAGTTGCAATAGTACTCACCTACCATCCCTGTGCTCTGGTCCGCGTTCCGTGTCCCGGAGCCCTAGTTGGGGGGTGTAAATCAAAATTTTTTGAGTCAAAAACGGGTTTTTTGACCAAAAGTCAAATTTTTTATTCGGCACCTACCTTGTTTTATTTCGTAGTTAGCTAGCCCGCGCGAAGACGCGTCTCTGGACACCTCACTCGCGGGTCTAGCTCAAATAAAACTTGTTATTTTTCCAAAATTATTAATTTCTATTAGTTTCTGCTTGTACCCAAATCCACCTTAGGGAGCTTGCAAAACATACAAACGTCGATATCTTCGCTTTATAGGGTGCGATTTTGAAGCTGTTTTCAGCAAATTTAGACTAAAGTAGGCCACCGCTTACTCCCTGACCATTTTAAACCACCCTTAACGCAATTCGAAAAAGTTTCCCTACCTACCCTTAGAAAATTACTATAATTTCAGACAAAAACATCAAAATTTAGTGTTCTTCCAAATTTTCCTTCAGATATTACGTTAGATTATAGTTGCAATAGTACTCACCTACCATCCCTGTGCTCTGGTCCGCGTTCCGTGTCCCGGAGCCCTAGTTGGGGGGTGTAAATCAAAATTTTTTGAGTCAAAAACGGGTTTTTTGACCAAAAGTCAAATTTTTTATTCGGCACCTACCTTGTTTTATTTCGTAGTTAGCTAGCCCGCGCGAAGACGCGTCTCTGGACACCTCACTCGCGGGTCTAGCTCAAATAAAACTTGTTATTTTTCCAAAATTATTAATTTCTATTAGTTTCTGCTTGTACCCAAATCCACCTTAGGGAGCTTGCAAAACATACAAACGTCGATATCTTCGCTTTATAGGGTGCGATTTTGAAGCTGTTTTCAGCAAATTTAGACTAAAGTAGGCCACCGCTTACTCCCTGACCATTTTAAACCACCCTTAACGCAATTCGAAAAAGTTTCCCTACCTACCCTTAGAAAATTACTATAATTTCAGACAAAAACATCAAAATTTAGTGTTCTTCCAAATTTTCCTTCAGATATTACGTTAGATTATAGTTGCAATAGTACTCACCTACCATCCCTGTGCTCTGGTCCGCGTTCCGTGTCCCGGAGCCCTAGTTGGGGGGTGTAAATCAAAATTTTTTGAGTCAAAAACGGGTTTTTTGACCAAAAGTCAAATTTTTTATTCGGCACCTACCTTGTTTTATTTCGTAGTTAGCTAGCCCGCGCGAAGACGCGTCTCTGGACACCTCACTCGCGGGTCTAGCTCAAATAAAACTTGTTATTTTTCCAAAATTATTAATTTCTATTAGTTTCTGCTTGTACCCAAATCCACCTTAGGGAGCTTGCAAAACATACAAACGTCGATATCTTCGCTTTATAGGGTGCGATTTTGAAGCTGTTTTCAGCAAATTTAGACTAAAGTAGGCCACCGCTTACTCCCTGACCATTTTAAACCACCCTTAACGCAATTCGAAAAAGTTTCCCTACCTACCCTTAGAAAATTACTATAATTTCAGACAAAAACATCAAAATTTAGTGTTCTTCCAAATTTTCCTTCAGATATTACGTTAGATTATAGTTGCAATAGTACTCACCTACCATCCCTGTGCTCTGGTCCGCGTTCCGTGTCCCGGAGCCCTAGTTGGGGGGTGTAAATCAAAATTTTTTGAGTCAAAAACGGGTTTTTTGACCAAAAGTCAAATTTTTTATTCGGCACCTACCTTGTTTTATTTCGTAGTTAGCTAGCCCGCGCGAAGACGCGTCTCTGGACACCTCACTCGCGGGTCTAGCTCAAATAAAACTTGTTATTTTTCCAAAATTATTAATTTCTATTAGTTTCTGCTTGTACCCAAATCCACCTTAGGGAGCTTGCAAAACATACAAACGTCGATATCTTCGCTTTATATTCACGAAAATCATTAAAGCATGTGCTAATGAACTTATTGAAATTATGACATATTTAATTAATTTATCATTCTCACTTGGCATTTTTCCTGAAGCACTAAAGCTATCAATTGTTAAACCACTTTATAAAACCGGTGAAAAATCAGACGTGAATAACTATCGCCCAATAACTTTGATACCTATTCTATCTAAAATCTTCGAAAAGTGTATGTATAAAAGACTGATTGAATACTGTACTAAATTTAACATTATTAGGAAAGAACAATTTGGTTTCCAAAAAAATAAATCCACAACGTTAGCTATTTACAGTCTTATAAAAATAGTATTAACGAATATCAACGATAACTATCTTACTACAGGGCTGTTTTTCGATTTATCAAAGGCCTTTGATTTAGTCTCTCATGAACTGTTATTACAGAAACTGGAGGCAACTGGGATTAGAGGCATTACACTTCAATGGTTATCGTCATATCTAAGTAATAGACAACAACGCGTTACTATTACTAAAATGGATACAAGTAACAACTTGACATCTCACTTTTCTGACTTTAAATCCAATAAACAAGGCGTCCCACAAGGGAGTGTACTGGGCCCTATTTTATTCCTATTGTATATTAATTCTATCACTACTATAACTAATCATAAATGTATACTATTCGCTGATGACATCTCTATTATTGTGACATCTGATAAAAAAAGTAATACAATTAAAGACCACGAGACAGAAATTAATAATGTAATTGAAAGATTGATAAAATGGCTAAAGGAGAATAACTTATCCATAAATCTAAAAAAGTCCGTTTATATTCAATTCAATAAATCAAATAATACAAAACAAAATATTAAAATGAATATACATAGAATTAACGAAGTAACGCAAACAAAATTTTTAGGAGTAACTTTGGATCAAGATATCAACTGGAAAGCACATGTTGATACAGTATCCAAACGAATTAATAAGTTTGTATATGCACTAAAACAGATTAGAAACATAACAAACATTAAAACGTCTATAACAACATATCATGCATATGTTGAATCAGTGCTACGCTATGGCTTAATTATGTGGGGAAACAGCACTGATCAAAATAGAGCATTTGTCGCACAAAAGAGGTGCATAAGAGCATTATGTGGCCTTAAGCCTGACGAATCTTGCAGGCCGATGTTTAAAAAACTTGATTTGTTACCGCTACCGTCCCTTTATATTTTTGAAATTTGTTTGTTTGTGTGGAGGCATAGGGAATTGTTTGCGAAAGCAAGCGATGTAAATTCTCGCAGCAGGCGCGACCCCTACAGGCTCGTGTTAGATGTCCTCCCAAGGCTTGCGAAATATAATAAAAGCTGTATGTTTATGTGTGTCCAGGTATACAACAAACTACCAAATGAATTAAAAGCATTAAATACAAGAATGTTCAAAAGTAAATTATACAAATTGCTCTCTGCTAATAGTTTTTACAGTGTTAAGGAGTTCCTGGAACATAAAATTGCATGATGACTTATTGTTTCGTTATGCACGCATTTGCACGCTTATATCTATTAAGCAAAACATGTTTGTTCACATTATTAACATAACCATCTTTTATACCATGTTTTTAGCAAATAAATGATTATTATTATTATTATTATTATTATAGGGTGCGATTTTGAAGCTGTTTTCAGCAAATTTAGACTAAAGTAGGCCACCGCTTACTCCCTGACCATTTTAAACCACCCTTAACGCAATTCGAAAAAGTTTCCCTACCTACCCTTAGAAAATTACTATAATTTCAGACAAAAACATCAAAATTTAGTGTTCTTCCAAATTTTCCTTCAGATATTACGTTAGATTATAGTTGCAATAGTACTCACCTACCATCCCTGTGCTCTGGTCCGCGTTCCGTGTCCCGGAGCCCTAGTTGGGGGGTGTAAATCAAAATTTTTTGAGTCAAAAACGGGTTTTTTGACCAAAAGTCAAATTTTTTATTCGGCACCTACCTTGTTTTATTTCGTAGTTAGCTAGCCCGCGCGAAGACGCGTCTCTGGACACCTCACTCGCGGGTCTAGCTCAAATAAAACTTGTTATTTTTCCAAAATTATTAATTTCTATTAGTTTCTGCTTGTACCCAAATCCACCTTAGGGAGCTTGCAAAACATACAAACGTCGATATCTTCGCTTTATAGGGTGCGATTTTGAAGCTGTTTTCAGCAAATTTAGACTAAAGTAGGCCACCGCTTACTCCCTGACCATTTTAAACCACCCTTAACGCAATTCGAAAAAGTTTCCCTACCTACCCTTAGAAAATTACTATAATTTCAGACAAAAACATCAAAATTTAGTGTTCTTCCAAATTTTCCTTCAGATATTACGTTAGATTATAGTTGCAATAGTACTCACCTACCATCCCTGTGCTCTGGTCCGCGTTCCGTGTCCCGGAGCCCTAGTTGGGGGGTGTAAATCAAAATTTTTTGAGTCAAAAACGGGTTTTTTGACCAAAAGTCAAATTTTTTATTCGGCACCTACCTTGTTTTATTTCGTAGTTAGCTAGCCCGCGCGAAGACGCGTCTCTGGACACCTCACTCGCGGGTCTAGCTCAAATAAAACTTGTTATTTTTCCAAAATTATTAATTTCTATTAGTTTCTGCTTGTACCCAAATCCACCTTAGGGAGCTTGCAAAACATACAAACGTCGATATCTTCGCTTTATAGGGTGCGATTTTGAAGCTGTTTTCAGCAAATTTAGACTAAAGTAGGCCACCGCTTACTCCCTGACCATTTTAAACCACCCTTAACGCAATTCGAAAAAGTTTCCCTACCTACCCTTAGAAAATTACTATAATTTCAGACAAAAACATCAAAATTTAGTGTTCTTCCAAATTTTCCTTCAGATATTACGTTAGATTATAGTTGCAATAGTACTCACCTACCATCCCTGTGCTCTGGTCCGCGTTCCGTGTCCCGGAGCCCTAGTTGGGGGGTGTAAATCAAAATTTTTTGAGTCAAAAACGGGTTTTTTGACCAAAAGTCAAATTTTTTATTCGGCACCTACCTTGTTTTATTTCGTAGTTAGCTAGCCCGCGCGAAGACGCGTCTCTGGACACCTCACTCGCGGGTCTAGCTCAAATAAAACTTGTTATTTTTCCAAAATTATTAATTTCTATTAGTTTCTGCTTGTACCCAAATCCACCTTAGGGAGCTTGCAAAACATACAAACGTCGATATCTTCGCTTTATAGGGTGCGATTTTGAAGCTGTTTTCAGCAAATTTAGACTAAAGTAGGCCACCGCTTACTCCCTGACCATTTTAAACCACCCTTAACGCAATTCGAAAAAGTTTCCCTACCTACCCTTAGAAAATTACTATAATTTCAGACAAAAACATCAAAATTTAGTGTTCTTCCAAATTTTCCTTCAGATATTACGTTAGATTATAGTTGCAATAGTACTCACCTACCATCCCTGTGCTCTGGTCCGCGTTCCGTGTCCCGGAGCCCTAGTTGGGGGGTGTAAATCAAAATTTTTTGAGTCAAAAACGGGTTTTTTGACCAAAAGTCAAATTTTTTATTCGGCACCTACCTTGTTTTATTTCGTAGTTAGCTAGCCCGCGCGAAGACGCGTCTCTGGACACCTCACTCGCGGGTCTAGCTCAAATAAAACTTGTTATTTTTCCAAAATTATTAATTTCTATTAGTTTCTGCTTGTACCCAAATCCACCTTAGGGAGCTTGCAAAACATACAAACGTCGATATCTTCGCTTTATAGGGTGCGATTTTGAAGCTGTTTTCAGCAAATTTAGACTAAAGTAGGCCACCGCTTACTCCCTGACCATTTTAAACCACCCTTAACGCAATTCGAAAAAGTTTCCCTACCTACCCTTAGAAAATTACTATAATTTCAGACAAAAACATCAAAATTTAGTGTTCTTCCAAATTTTCCTTCAGATATTACGTTAGATTATAGTTGCAATAGTACTCACCTACCATCCCTGTGCTCTGGTCCGCGTTCCGTGTCCCGGAGCCCTAGTTGGGGGGTGTAAATCAAAATTTTTTGAGTCAAAAACGGGTTTTTTGACCAAAAGTCAAATTTTTTATTCGGCACCTACCTTGTTTTATTTCGTAGTTAGCTAGCCCGCGCGAAGACGCGTCTCTGGACACCTCACTCGCGGGTCTAGCTCAAATAAAACTTGTTATTTTTCCAAAATTATTAATTTCTATTAGTTTCTGCTTGTACCCAAATCCACCTTAGGGAGCTTGCAAAACATACAAACGTCGATATCTTCGCTTTATAGGGTGCGATTTTGAAGCTGTTTTCAGCAAATTTAGACTAAAGTAGGCCACCGCTTACTCCCTGACCATTTTAAACCACCCTTAACGCAATTCGAAAAAGTTTCCCTACCTACCCTTAGAAAATTACTATAATTTCAGACAAAAACATCAAAATTTAGTGTTCTTCCAAATTTTCCTTCAGATATTACGTTAGATTATAGTTGCAATAGTACTCACCTACCATCCCTGTGCTCTGGTCCGCGTTCCGTGTCCCGGAGCCCTAGTTGGGGGGTGTAAATCAAAATTTTTTGAGTCAAAAACGGGTTTTTTGACCAAAAGTCAAATTTTTTATTCGGCACCTACCTTGTTTTATTTCGTAGTTAGCTAGCCCGCGCGAAGACGCGTCTCTGGACACCTCACTCGCGGGTCTAGCTCAAATAAAACTTGTTATTTTTCCAAAATTATTAATTTCTATTAGTTTCTGCTTGTACCCAAATCCACCTTAGGGAGCTTGCAAAACATACAAACGTCGATATCTTCGCTTTATAGGGTGCGATTTTGAAGCTGTTTTCAGCAAATTTAGACTAAAGTAGGCCACCGCTTACTCCCTGACCATTTTAAACCACCCTTAACGCAATTCGAAAAAGTTTCCCTACCTACCCTTAGAAAATTACTATAATTTCAGACAAAAACATCAAAATTTAGTGTTCTTCCAAATTTTCCTTCAGATATTACGTTAGATTATAGTTGCAATAGTACTCACCTACCATCCCTGTGCTCTGGTCCGCGTTCCGTGTCCCGGAGCCCTAGTTGGGGGGTGTAAATCAAAATTTTTTGAGTCAAAAACGGGTTTTTTGACCAAAAGTCAAATTTTTTATTCGGCACCTACCTTGTTTTATTTCGTAGTTAGCTAGCCCGCGCGAAGACGCGTCTCTGGACACCTCACTCGCGGGTCTAGCTCAAATAAAACTTGTTATTTTTCCAAAATTATTAATTTCTATTAGTTTCTGCTTGTACCCAAATCCACCTTAGGGAGCTTGCAAAACATACAAACGTCGATATCTTCGCTTTATAGGGTGCGATTTTGAAGCTGTTTTCAGCAAATTTAGACTAAAGTAGGCCACCGCTTACTCCCTGACCATTTTAAACCACCCTTAACGCAATTCGAAAAAGTTTCCCTACCTACCCTTAGAAAATTACTATAATTTCAGACAAAAACATCAAAATTTAGTGTTCTTCCAAATTTTCCTTCAGATATTACGTTAGATTATAGTTGCAATAGTACTCACCTACCATCCCTGTGCTCTGGTCCGCGTTCCGTGTCCCGGAGCCCTAGTTGGGGGGTGTAAATCAAAATTTTTTGAGTCAAAAACGGGTTTTTTGACCAAAAGTCAAATTTTTTATTCGGCACCTACCTTGTTTTATTTCGTAGTTAGCTAGCCCGCGCGAAGACGCGTCTCTGGACACCTCACTCGCGGGTCTAGCTCAAATAAAACTTGTTATTTTTCCAAAATTATTAATTTCTATTAGTTTCTGCTTGTACCCAAATCCACCTTAGGGAGCTTGCAAAACATACAAACGTCGATATCTTCGCTTTATATTCACGAAAATCATTAAAGCATGTGCTAATGAACTTATTGAAATTATGACATATTTAATTAATTTATCATTCTCACTTGGCATTTTTCCTGAAGCACTAAAGCTATCAATTGTTAAACCACTTTATAAAACCGGTGAAAAATCAGACGTGAATAACTATCGCCCAATAACTTTGATACCTATTCTATCTAAAATCTTCGAAAAGTGTATGTATAAAAGACTGATTGAATACTGTACTAAATTTAACATTATTAGGAAAGAACAATTTGGTTTCCAAAAAAATAAATCCACAACGTTAGCTATTTACAGTCTTATAAAAATAGTATTAACGAATATCAACGATAACTATCTTACTACAGGGCTGTTTTTCGATTTATCAAAGGCCTTTGATTTAGTCTCTCATGAACTGTTATTACAGAAACTGGAGGCAACTGGGATTAGAGGCATTACACTTCAATGGTTATCGTCATATCTAAGTAATAGACAACAACGCGTTACTATTACTAAAATGGATACAAGTAACAACTTGACATCTCACTTTTCTGACTTTAAATCCAATAAACAAGGCGTCCCACAAGGGAGTGTACTGGGCCCTATTTTATTCCTATTGTATATTAATTCTATCACTACTATAACTAATCATAAATGTATACTATTCGCTGATGACATCTCTATTATTGTGACATCTGATAAAAAAAGTAATACAATTAAAGACCACGAGACAGAAATTAATAATGTAATTGAAAGATTGATAAAATGGCTAAAGGAGAATAACTTATCCATAAATCTAAAAAAGTCCGTTTATATTCAATTCAATAAATCAAATAATACAAAACAAAATATTAAAATGAATATACATAGAATTAACGAAGTAACGCAAACAAAATTTTTAGGAGTAACTTTGGATCAAGATATCAACTGGAAAGCACATGTTGATACAGTATCCAAACGAATTAATAAGTTTGTATATGCACTAAAACAGATTAGAAACATAACAAACATTAAAACGTCTATAACAACATATCATGCATATGTTGAATCAGTGCTACGCTATGGCTTAATTATGTGGGGAAACAGCACTGATCAAAATAGAGCATTTGTCGCACAAAAGAGGTGCATAAGAGCATTATGTGGCCTTAAGCCTGACGAATCTTGCAGGCCGATGTTTAAAAAACTTGATTTGTTACCGCTACCGTCCCTTTATATTTTTGAAATTTGTTTGTTTGTGTGGAGGCATAGGGAATTGTTTGCGAAAGCAAGCGATGTAAATTCTCGCAGCAGGCGCGACCCCTACAGGCTCGTGTTAGATGTCCTCCCAAGGCTTGCGAAATATAATAAAAGCTGTATGTTTATGTGTGTCCAGGTATACAACAAACTACCAAATGAATTAAAAGCATTAAATACAAGAATGTTCAAAAGTAAATTATACAAATTGCTCTCTGCTAATAGTTTTTACAGTGTTAAGGAGTTCCTGGAACATAAAATTGCATGATGACTTATTGTTTCGTTATGCACGCATTTGCACGCTTATATCTATTAAGCAAAACATGTTTGTTCACATTATTAACATAACCATCTTTTATACCATGTTTTTAGCAAATAAATGATTATTATTATTATTATTATTATTATAGGGTGCGATTTTGAAGCTGTTTTCAGCAAATTTAGACTAAAGTAGGCCACCGCTTACTCCCTGACCATTTTAAACCACCCTTAACGCAATTCGAAAAAGTTTCCCTACCTACCCTTAGAAAATTACTATAATTTCAGACAAAAACATCAAAATTTAGTGTTCTTCCAAATTTTCCTTCAGATATTACGTTAGATTATAGTTGCAATAGTACTCACCTACCATCCCTGTGCTCTGGTCCGCGTTCCGTGTCCCGGAGCCCTAGTTGGGGGGTGTAAATCAAAATTTTTTGAGTCAAAAACGGGTTTTTTGACCAAAAGTCAAATTTTTTATTCGGCACCTACCTTGTTTTATTTCGTAGTTAGCTAGCCCGCGCGAAGACGCGTCTCTGGACACCTCACTCGCGGGTCTAGCTCAAATAAAACTTGTTATTTTTCCAAAATTATTAATTTCTATTAGTTTCTGCTTGTACCCAAATCCACCTTAGGGAGCTTGCAAAACATACAAACGTCGATATCTTCGCTTTATAGGGTGCGATTTTGAAGCTGTTTTCAGCAAATTTAGACTAAAGTAGGCCACCGCTTACTCCCTGACCATTTTAAACCACCCTTAACGCAATTCGAAAAAGTTTCCCTACCTACCCTTAGAAAATTACTATAATTTCAGACAAAAACATCAAAATTTAGTGTTCTTCCAAATTTTCCTTCAGATATTACGTTAGATTATAGTTGCAATAGTACTCACCTACCATCCCTGTGCTCTGGTCCGCGTTCCGTGTCCCGGAGCCCTAGTTGGGGGGTGTAAATCAAAATTTTTTGAGTCAAAAACGGGTTTTTTGACCAAAAGTCAAATTTTTTATTCGGCACCTACCTTGTTTTATTTCGTAGTTAGCTAGCCCGCGCGAAGACGCGTCTCTGGACACCTCACTCGCGGGTCTAGCTCAAATAAAACTTGTTATTTTTCCAAAATTATTAATTTCTATTAGTTTCTGCTTGTACCCAAATCCACCTTAGGGAGCTTGCAAAACATACAAACGTCGATATCTTCGCTTTATAGGGTGCGATTTTGAAGCTGTTTTCAGCAAATTTAGACTAAAGTAGGCCACCGCTTACTCCCTGACCATTTTAAACCACCCTTAACGCAATTCGAAAAAGTTTCCCTACCTACCCTTAGAAAATTACTATAATTTCAGACAAAAACATCAAAATTTAGTGTTCTTCCAAATTTTCCTTCAGATATTACGTTAGATTATAGTTGCAATAGTACTCACCTACCATCCCTGTGCTCTGGTCCGCGTTCCGTGTCCCGGAGCCCTAGTTGGGGGGTGTAAATCAAAATTTTTTGAGTCAAAAACGGGTTTTTTGACCAAAAGTCAAATTTTTTATTCGGCACCTACCTTGTTTTATTTCGTAGTTAGCTAGCCCGCGCGAAGACGCGTCTCTGGACACCTCACTCGCGGGTCTAGCTCAAATAAAACTTGTTATTTTTCCAAAATTATTAATTTCTATTAGTTTCTGCTTGTACCCAAATCCACCTTAGGGAGCTTGCAAAACATACAAACGTCGATATCTTCGCTTTATAGGGTGCGATTTTGAAGCTGTTTTCAGCAAATTTAGACTAAAGTAGGCCACCGCTTACTCCCTGACCATTTTAAACCACCCTTAACGCAATTCGAAAAAGTTTCCCTACCTACCCTTAGAAAATTACTATAATTTCAGACAAAAACATCAAAATTTAGTGTTCTTCCAAATTTTCCTTCAGATATTACGTTAGATTATAGTTGCAATAGTACTCACCTACCATCCCTGTGCTCTGGTCCGCGTTCCGTGTCCCGGAGCCCTAGTTGGGGGGTGTAA
Source organism: Cerastis rubricosa (assembly GCA_949152445.1). Classification (NCBI taxonomy): domain Eukaryota; kingdom Metazoa; phylum Arthropoda; class Insecta; order Lepidoptera; family Noctuidae; genus Cerastis; species Cerastis rubricosa. Next base: position 23,410,552 of record OX424534.1, on the reverse strand, counting down.
ATCAAAATTTTTTGAGTCAAAAACGGGTTTTTTGACCAAAAGTCAAATTTTTTATTCGGCACCTACCTTGTTTTATTTCGTAGTTAGCTAGCCCGCGCGAAGACGCGTCTCTGGACACCTCACTCGCGGGTCTAGCTCAAATAAAACTTGTTATTTTTCCAAAATTATTAATTTCTATTAGTTTCTGCTTGTACCCAAATCCACCTTAGGGAGCTTGCAAAACATACAAACGTCGATATCTTCGCTTTATATTCACGAAAATCATTAAAGCATGTGCTAATGAACTTATTGAAATTATGACATATTTAATTAATTTATCATTCTCACTTGGCATTTTTCCTGAAGCACTAAAGCTATCAATTGTTAAACCACTTTATAAAACCGGTGAAAAATCAGACGTGAATAACTATCGCCCAATAACTTTGATACCTATTCTATCTAAAATCTTCGAAAAGTGTATGTATAAAAGACTGATTGAATACTGTACTAAATTTAACATTATTAGGAAAGAACAATTTGGTTTCCAAAAAAATAAATCCACAACGTTAGCTATTTACAGTCTTATAAAAATAGTATTAACGAATATCAACGATAACTATCTTACTACAGGGCTGTTTTTCGATTTATCAAAGGCCTTTGATTTAGTCTCTCATGAACTGTTATTACAGAAACTGGAGGCAACTGGGATTAGAGGCATTACACTTCAATGGTTATCGTCATATCTAAGTAATAGACAACAACGCGTTACTATTACTAAAATGGATACAAGTAACAACTTGACATCTCACTTTTCTGACTTTAAATCCAATAAACAAGGCGTCCCACAAGGGAGTGTACTGGGCCCTATTTTATTCCTATTGTATATTAATTCTATCACTACTATAACTAATCATAAATGTATACTATTCGCTGATGACATCTCTATTATTGTGACATCTGATAAAAAAAGTAATACAATTAAAGACCACGAGACAGAAATTAATAATGTAATTGAAAGATTGATAAAATGGCTAAAGGAGAATAACTTATCCATAAATCTAAAAAAGTCCGTTTATATTCAATTCAATAAATCAAATAATACAAAACAAAATATTAAAATGAATATACATAGAATTAACGAAGTAACGCAAACAAAATTTTTAGGAGTAACTTTGGATCAAGATATCAACTGGAAAGCACATGTTGATACAGTATCCAAACGAATTAATAAGTTTGTATATGCACTAAAACAGATTAGAAACATAACAAACATTAAAACGTCTATAACAACATATCATGCATATGTTGAATCAGTGCTACGCTATGGCTTAATTATGTGGGGAAACAGCACTGATCAAAATAGAGCATTTGTCGCACAAAAGAGGTGCATAAGAGCATTATGTGGCCTTAAGCCTGACGAATCTTGCAGGCCGATGTTTAAAAAACTTGATTTGTTACCGCTACCGTCCCTTTATATTTTTGAAATTTGTTTGTTTGTGTGGAGGCATAGGGAATTGTTTGCGAAAGCAAGCGATGTAAATTCTCGCAGCAGGCGCGACCCCTACAGGCTCGTGTTAGATGTCCTCCCAAGGCTTGCGAAATATAATAAAAGCTGTATGTTTATGTGTGTCCAGGTATACAACAAACTACCAAATGAATTAAAAGCATTAAATACAAGAATGTTCAAAAGTAAATTATACAAATTGCTCTCTGCTAATAGTTTTTACAGTGTTAAGGAGTTCCTGGAACATAAAATTGCATGATGACTTATTGTTTCGTTATGCACGCATTTGCACGCTTATATCTATTAAGCAAAACATGTTTGTTCACATTATTAACATAACCATCTTTTATACCATGTTTTTAGCAAATAAATGATTATTATTATTATTATTATTATTATAGGGTGCGATTTTGAAGCTGTTTTCAGCAAATTTAGACTAAAGTAGGCCACCGCTTACTCCCTGACCATTTTAAACCACCCTTAACGCAATTCGAAAAAGTTTCCCTACCTACCCTTAGAAAATTACTATAATTTCAGACAAAAACATCAAAATTTAGTGTTCTTCCAAATTTTCCTTCAGATATTACGTTAGATTATAGTTGCAATAGTACTCACCTACCATCCCTGTGCTCTGGTCCGCGTTCCGTGTCCCGGAGCCCTAGTTGGGGGGTGTAAATCAAAATTTTTTGAGTCAAAAACGGGTTTTTTGACCAAAAGTCAAATTTTTTATTCGGCACCTACCTTGTTTTATTTCGTAGTTAGCTAGCCCGCGCGAAGACGCGTCTCTGGACACCTCACTCGCGGGTCTAGCTCAAATAAAACTTGTTATTTTTCCAAAATTATTAATTTCTATTAGTTTCTGCTTGTACCCAAATCCACCTTAGGGAGCTTGCAAAACATACAAACGTCGATATCTTCGCTTTATAGGGTGCGATTTTGAAGCTGTTTTCAGCAAATTTAGACTAAAGTAGGCCACCGCTTACTCCCTGACCATTTTAAACCACCCTTAACGCAATTCGAAAAAGTTTCCCTACCTACCCTTAGAAAATTACTATAATTTCAGACAAAAACATCAAAATTTAGTGTTCTTCCAAATTTTCCTTCAGATATTACGTTAGATTATAGTTGCAATAGTACTCACCTACCATCCCTGTGCTCTGGTCCGCGTTCCGTGTCCCGGAGCCCTAGTTGGGGGGTGTAAATCAAAATTTTTTGAGTCAAAAACGGGTTTTTTGACCAAAAGTCAAATTTTTTATTCGGCACCTACCTTGTTTTATTTCGTAGTTAGCTAGCCCGCGCGAAGACGCGTCTCTGGACACCTCACTCGCGGGTCTAGCTCAAATAAAACTTGTTATTTTTCCAAAATTATTAATTTCTATTAGTTTCTGCTTGTACCCAAATCCACCTTAGGGAGCTTGCAAAACATACAAACGTCGATATCTTCGCTTTATATTCACGAAAATCATTAAAGCATGTGCTAATGAACTTATTGAAATTATGACATATTTAATTAATTTATCATTCTCACTTGGCATTTTTCCTGAAGCACTAAAGCTATCAATTGTTAAACCACTTTATAAAACCGGTGAAAAATCAGACGTGAATAACTATCGCCCAATAACTTTGATACCTATTCTATCTAAAATCTTCGAAAAGTGTATGTATAAAAGACTGATTGAATACTGTACTAAATTTAACATTATTAGGAAAGAACAATTTGGTTTCCAAAAAAATAAATCCACAACGTTAGCTATTTACAGTCTTATAAAAATAGTATTAACGAATATCAACGATAACTATCTTACTACAGGGCTGTTTTTCGATTTATCAAAGGCCTTTGATTTAGTCTCTCATGAACTGTTATTACAGAAACTGGAGGCAACTGGGATTAGAGGCATTACACTTCAATGGTTATCGTCATATCTAAGTAATAGACAACAACGCGTTACTATTACTAAAATGGATACAAGTAACAACTTGACATCTCACTTTTCTGACTTTAAATCCAATAAACAAGGCGTCCCACAAGGGAGTGTACTGGGCCCTATTTTATTCCTATTGTATATTAATTCTATCACTACTATAACTAATCATAAATGTATACTATTCGCTGATGACATCTCTATTATTGTGACATCTGATAAAAAAAGTAATACAATTAAAGACCACGAGACAGAAATTAATAATGTAATTGAAAGATTGATAAAATGGCTAAAGGAGAATAACTTATCCATAAATCTAAAAAAGTCCGTTTATATTCAATTCAATAAATCAAATAATACAAAACAAAATATTAAAATGAATATACATAGAATTAACGAAGTAACGCAAACAAAATTTTTAGGAGTAACTTTGGATCAAGATATCAACTGGAAAGCACATGTTGATACAGTATCCAAACGAATTAATAAGTTTGTATATGCACTAAAACAGATTAGAAACATAACAAACATTAAAACGTCTATAACAACATATCATGCATATGTTGAATCAGTGCTACGCTATGGCTTAATTATGTGGGGAAACAGCACTGATCAAAATAGAGCATTTGTCGCACAAAAGAGGTGCATAAGAGCATTATGTGGCCTTAAGCCTGACGAATCTTGCAGGCCGATGTTTAAAAAACTTGATTTGTTACCGCTACCGTCCCTTTATATTTTTGAAATTTGTTTGTTTGTGTGGAGGCATAGGGAATTGTTTGCGAAAGCAAGCGATGTAAATTCTCGCAGCAGGCGCGACCCCTACAGGCTCGTGTTAGATGTCCTCCCAAGGCTTGCGAAATATAATAAAAGCTGTATGTTTATGTGTGTCCAGGTATACAACAAACTACCAAATGAATTAAAAGCATTAAATACAAGAATGTTCAAAAGTAAATTATACAAATTGCTCTCTGCTAATAGTTTTTACAGTGTTAAGGAGTTCCTGGAACATAAAATTGCATGATGACTTATTGTTTCGTTATGCACGCATTTGCACGCTTATATCTATTAAGCAAAACATGTTTGTTCACATTATTAACATAACCATCTTTTATACCATGTTTTTAGCAAATAAATGATTATTATTATTATTATTATTATTATAGGGTGCGATTTTGAAGCTGTTTTCAGCAAATTTAGACTAAAGTAGGCCACCGCTTACTCCCTGACCATTTTAAACCACCCTTAACGCAATTCGAAAAAGTTTCCCTACCTACCCTTAGAAAATTACTATAATTTCAGACAAAAACATCAAAATTTAGTGTTCTTCCAAATTTTCCTTCAGATATTACGTTAGATTATAGTTGCAATAGTACTCACCTACCATCCCTGTGCTCTGGTCCGCGTTCCGTGTCCCGGAGCCCTAGTTGGGGGGTGTAAATCAAAATTTTTTGAGTCAAAAACGGGTTTTTTGACCAAAAGTCAAATTTTTTATTCGGCACCTACCTTGTTTTATTTCGTAGTTAGCTAGCCCGCGCGAAGACGCGTCTCTGGACACCTCACTCGCGGGTCTAGCTCAAATAAAACTTGTTATTTTTCCAAAATTATTAATTTCTATTAGTTTCTGCTTGTACCCAAATCCACCTTAGGGAGCTTGCAAAACATACAAACGTCGATATCTTCGCTTTATAGGGTGCGATTTTGAAGCTGTTTTCAGCAAATTTAGACTAAAGTAGGCCACCGCTTACTCCCTGACCATTTTAAACCACCCTTAACGCAATTCGAAAAAGTTTCCCTACCTACCCTTAGAAAATTACTATAATTTCAGACAAAAACATCAAAATTTAGTGTTCTTCCAAATTTTCCTTCAGATATTACGTTAGATTATAGTTGCAATAGTACTCACCTACCATCCCTGTGCTCTGGTCCGCGTTCCGTGTCCCGGAGCCCTAGTTGGGGGGTGTAAATCAAAATTTTTTGAGTCAAAAACGGGTTTTTTGACCAAAAGTCAAATTTTTTATTCGGCACCTACCTTGTTTTATTTCGTAGTTAGCTAGCCCGCGCGAAGACGCGTCTCTGGACACCTCACTCGCGGGTCTAGCTCAAATAAAACTTGTTATTTTTCCAAAATTATTAATTTCTATTAGTTTCTGCTTGTACCCAAATCCACCTTAGGGAGCTTGCAAAACATACAAACGTCGATATCTTCGCTTTATAGGGTGCGATTTTGAAGCTGTTTTCAGCAAATTTAGACTAAAGTAGGCCACCGCTTACTCCCTGACCATTTTAAACCACCCTTAACGCAATTCGAAAAAGTTTCCCTACCTACCCTTAGAAAATTACTATAATTTCAGACAAAAACATCAAAATTTAGTGTTCTTCCAAATTTTCCTTCAGATATTACGTTAGATTATAGTTGCAATAGTACTCACCTACCATCCCTGTGCTCTGGTCCGCGTTCCGTGTCCCGGAGCCCTAGTTGGGGGGTGTAAATCAAAATTTTTTGAGTCAAAAACGGGTTTTTTGACCAAAAGTCAAATTTTTTATTCGGCACCTACCTTGTTTTATTTCGTAGTTAGCTAGCCCGCGCGAAGACGCGTCTCTGGACACCTCACTCGCGGGTCTAGCTCAAATAAAACTTGTTATTTTTCCAAAATTATTAATTTCTATTAGTTTCTGCTTGTACCCAAATCCACCTTAGGGAGCTTGCAAAACATACAAACGTCGATATCTTCGCTTTATAGGGTGCGATTTTGAAGCTGTTTTCAGCAAATTTAGACTAAAGTAGGCCACCGCTTACTCCCTGACCATTTTAAACCACCCTTAACGCAATTCGAAAAAGTTTCCCTACCTACCCTTAGAAAATTACTATAATTTCAGACAAAAACATCAAAATTTAGTGTTCTTCCAAATTTTCCTTCAGATATTACGTTAGATTATAGTTGCAATAGTACTCACCTACCATCCCTGTGCTCTGGTCCGCGTTCCGTGTCCCGGAGCCCTAGTTGGGGGGTGTAAATCAAAATTTTTTGAGTCAAAAACGGGTTTTTTGACCAAAAGTCAAATTTTTTATTCGGCACCTACCTTGTTTTATTTCGTAGTTAGCTAGCCCGCGCGAAGACGCGTCTCTGGACACCTCACTCGCGGGTCTAGCTCAAATAAAACTTGTTATTTTTCCAAAATTATTAATTTCTATTAGTTTCTGCTTGTACCCAAATCCACCTTAGGGAGCTTGCAAAACATACAAACGTCGATATCTTCGCTTTATAGGGTGCGATTTTGAAGCTGTTTTCAGCAAATTTAGACTAAAGTAGGCCACCGCTTACTCCCTGACCATTTTAAACCACCCTTAACGCAATTCGAAAAAGTTTCCCTACCTACCCTTAGAAAATTACTATAATTTCAGACAAAAACATCAAAATTTAGTGTTCTTCCAAATTTTCCTTCAGATATTACGTTAGATTATAGTTGCAATAGTACTCACCTACCATCCCTGTGCTCTGGTCCGCGTTCCGTGTCCCGGAGCCCTAGTTGGGGGGTGTAAATCAAAATTTTTTGAGTCAAAAACGGGTTTTTTGACCAAAAGTCAAATTTTTTATTCGGCACCTACCTTGTTTTATTTCGTAGTTAGCTAGCCCGCGCGAAGACGCGTCTCTGGACACCTCACTCGCGGGTCTAGCTCAAATAAAACTTGTTATTTTTCCAAAATTATTAATTTCTATTAGTTTCTGCTTGTACCCAAATCCACCTTAGGGAGCTTGCAAAACATACAAACGTCGATATCTTCGCTTTATAGGGTGCGATTTTGAAGCTGTTTTCAGCAAATTTAGACTAAAGTAGGCCACCGCTTACTCCCTGACCATTTTAAACCACCCTTAACGCAATTCGAAAAAGTTTCCCTACCTACCCTTAGAAAATTACTATAATTTCAGACAAAAACATCAAAATTTAGTGTTCTTCCAAATTTTCCTTCAGATATTACGTTAGATTATAGTTGCAATAGTACTCACCTACCATCCCTGTGCTCTGGTCCGCGTTCCGTGTCCCGGAGCCCTAGTTGGGGGGTGTAAATCAAAATTTTTTGAGTCAAAAACGGGTTTTTTGACCAAAAGTCAAATTTTTTATTCGGCACCTACCTTGTTTTATTTCGTAGTTAGCTAGCCCGCGCGAAGACGCGTCTCTGGACACCTCACTCGCGGGTCTAGCTCAAATAAAACTTGTTATTTTTCCAAAATTATTAATTTCTATTAGTTTCTGCTTGTACCCAAATCCACCTTAGGGAGCTTGCAAAACATACAAACGTCGATATCTTCGCTTTATATTCACGAAAATCATTAAAGCATGTGCTAATGAACTTATTGAAATTATGACATATTTAATTAATTTATCATTCTCACTTGGCATTTTTCCTGAAGCACTAAAGCTATCAATTGTTAAACCACTTTATAAAACCGGTGAAAAATCAGACGTGAATAACTATCGCCCAATAACTTTGATACCTATTCTATCTAAAATCTTCGAAAAGTGTATGTATAAAAGACTGATTGAATACTGTACTAAATTTAACATTATTAGGAAAGAACAATTTGGTTTCCAAAAAAATAAATCCACAACGTTAGCTATTTACAGTCTTATAAAAATAGTATTAACGAATATCAACGATAACTATCTTACTACAGGGCTGTTTTTCGATTTATCAAAGGCCTTTGATTTAGTCTCTCATGAACTGTTATTACAGAAACTGGAGGCAACTGGGATTAGAGGCATTACACTTCAATGGTTATCGTCATATCTAAGTAATAGACAACAACGCGTTACTATTACTAAAATGGATACAAGTAACAACTTGACATCTCACTTTTCTGACTTTAAATCCAATAAACAAGGCGTCCCACAAGGGAGTGTACTGGGCCCTATTTTATTCCTATTGTATATTAATTCTATCACTACTATAACTAATCATAAATGTATACTATTCGCTGATGACATCTCTATTATTGTGACATCTGATAAAAAAAGTAATACAATTAAAGACCACGAGACAGAAATTAATAATGTAATTGAAAGATTGATAAAATGGCTAAAGGAGAATAACTTATCCATAAATCTAAAAAAGTCCGTTTATATTCAATTCAATAAATCAAATAATACAAAACAAAATATTAAAATGAATATACATAGAATTAACGAAGTAACGCAAACAAAATTTTTAGGAGTAACTTTGGATCAAGATATCAACTGGAAAGCACATGTTGATACAGTATCCAAACGAATTAATAAGTTTGTATATGCACTAAAACAGATTAGAAACATAACAAACATTAAAACGTCTATAACAACATATCATGCATATGTTGAATCAGTGCTACGCTATGGCTTAATTATGTGGGGAAACAGCACTGATCAAAATAGAGCATTTGTCGCACAAAAGAGGTGCATAAGAGCATTATGTGGCCTTAAGCCTGACGAATCTTGCAGGCCGATGTTTAAAAAACTTGATTTGTTACCGCTACCGTCCCTTTATATTTTTGAAATTTGTTTGTTTGTGTGGAGGCATAGGGAATTGTTTGCGAAAGCAAGCGATGTAAATTCTCGCAGCAGGCGCGACCCCTACAGGCTCGTGTTAGATGTCCTCCCAAGGCTTGCGAAATATAATAAAAGCTGTATGTTTATGTGTGTCCAGGTATACAACAAACTACCAAATGAATTAAAAGCATTAAATACAAGAATGTTCAAAAGTAAATTATACAAATTGCTCTCTGCTAATAGTTTTTACAGTGTTAAGGAGTTCCTGGAACATAAAATTGCATGATGACTTATTGTTTCGTTATGCACGCATTTGCACGCTTATATCTATTAAGCAAAACATGTTTGTTCACATTATTAACATAACCATCTTTTATACCATGTTTTTAGCAAATAAATGATTATTATTATTATTATTATTATTATAGGGTGCGATTTTGAAGCTGTTTTCAGCAAATTTAGACTAAAGTAGGCCACCGCTTACTCCCTGACCATTTTAAACCACCCTTAACGCAATTCGAAAAAGTTTCCCTACCTACCCTTAGAAAATTACTATAATTTCAGACAAAAACATCAAAATTTAGTGTTCTTCCAAATTTTCCTTCAGATATTACGTTAGATTATAGTTGCAATAGTACTCACCTACCATCCCTGTGCTCTGGTCCGCGTTCCGTGTCCCGGAGCCCTAGTTGGGGGGTGTAAATCAAAATTTTTTGAGTCAAAAACGGGTTTTTTGACCAAAAGTCAAATTTTTTATTCGGCACCTACCTTGTTTTATTTCGTAGTTAGCTAGCCCGCGCGAAGACGCGTCTCTGGACACCTCACTCGCGGGTCTAGCTCAAATAAAACTTGTTATTTTTCCAAAATTATTAATTTCTATTAGTTTCTGCTTGTACCCAAATCCACCTTAGGGAGCTTGCAAAACATACAAACGTCGATATCTTCGCTTTATAGGGTGCGATTTTGAAGCTGTTTTCAGCAAATTTAGACTAAAGTAGGCCACCGCTTACTCCCTGACCATTTTAAACCACCCTTAACGCAATTCGAAAAAGTTTCCCTACCTACCCTTAGAAAATTACTATAATTTCAGACAAAAACATCAAAATTTAGTGTTCTTCCAAATTTTCCTTCAGATATTACGTTAGATTATAGTTGCAATAGTACTCACCTACCATCCCTGTGCTCTGGTCCGCGTTCCGTGTCCCGGAGCCCTAGTTGGGGGGTGTAAATCAAAATTTTTTGAGTCAAAAACGGGTTTTTTGACCAAAAGTCAAATTTTTTATTCGGCACCTACCTTGTTTTATTTCGTAGTTAGCTAGCCCGCGCGAAGACGCGTCTCTGGACACCTCACTCGCGGGTCTAGCTCAAATAAAACTTGTTATTTTTCCAAAATTATTAATTTCTATTAGTTTCTGCTTGTACCCAAATCCACCTTAGGGAGCTTGCAAAACATACAAACGTCGATATCTTCGCTTTATAGGGTGCGATTTTGAAGCTGTTTTCAGCAAATTTAGACTAAAGTAGGCCACCGCTTACTCCCTGACCATTTTAAACCACCCTTAACGCAATTCGAAAAAGTTTCCCTACCTACCCTTAGAAAATTACTATAATTTCAGACAAAAACATCAAAATTTAGTGTTCTTCCAAATTTTCCTTCAGATATTACGTTAGATTATAGTTGCAATAGTACTCACCTACCATCCCTGTGCTCTGGTCCGCGTTCCGTGTCCCGGAGCCCTAGTTGGGGGGTGTAAATCAAAATTTTTTGAGTCAAAAACGGGTTTTTTGACCAAAAGTCAAATTTTTTATTCGGCACCTACCTTGTTTTATTTCGTAGTTAGCTAGCCCGCGCGAAGACGCGTCTCTGGACACCTCACTCGCGGGTCTAGCTCAAATAAAACTTGTTATTTTTCCAAAATTATTAATTTCTATTAGTTTCTGCTTGTACCCAAATCCACCTTAGGGAGCTTGCAAAACATACAAACGTCGATATCTTCGCTTTATAGGGTGCGATTTTGAAGCTGTTTTCAGCAAATTTAGACTAAAGTAGGCCACCGCTTACTCCCTGACCATTTTAAACCACCCTTAACGCAATTCGAAAAAGTTTCCCTACCTACCCTTAGAAAATTACTATAATTTCAGACAAAAACATCAAAATTTAGTGTTCTTCCAAATTTTCCTTCAGATATTACGTTAGATTATAGTTGCAATAGTACTCACCTACCATCCCTGTGCTCTGGTCCGCGTTCCGTGTCCCGGAGCCCTAGTTGGGGGGTGTAAATCAAAATTTTTTGAGTCAAAAACGGGTTTTTTGACCAAAAGTCAAATTTTTTATTCGGCACCTACCTTGTTTTATTTCGTAGTTAGCTAGCCCGCGCGAAGACGCGTCTCTGGACACCTCACTCGCGGGTCTAGCTCAAATAAAACTTGTTATTTTTCCAAAATTATTAATTTCTATTAGTTTCTGCTTGTACCCAAATCCACCTTAGGGAGCTTGCAAAACATACAAACGTCGATATCTTCGCTTTATAGGGTGCGATTTTGAAGCTGTTTTCAGCAAATTTAGACTAAAGTAGGCCACCGCTTACTCCCTGACCATTTTAAACCACCCTTAACGCAATTCGAAAAAGTTTCCCTACCTACCCTTAGAAAATTACTATAATTTCAGACAAAAACATCAAAATTTAGTGTTCTTCCAAATTTTCCTTCAGATATTACGTTAGATTATAGTTGCAATAGTACTCACCTACCATCCCTGTGCTCTGGTCCGCGTTCCGTGTCCCGGAGCCCTAGTTGGGGGGTGTAAATCAAAATTTTTTGAGTCAAAAACGGGTTTTTTGACCAAAAGTCAAATTTTTTATTCGGCACCTACCTTGTTTTATTTCGTAGTTAGCTAGCCCGCGCGAAGACGCGTCTCTGGACACCTCACTCGCGGGTCTAGCTCAAATAAAACTTGTTATTTTTCCAAAATTATTAATTTCTATTAGTTTCTGCTTGTACCCAAATCCACCTTAGGGAGCTTGCAAAACATACAAACGTCGATATCTTCGCTTTATAGGGTGCGATTTTGAAGCTGTTTTCAGCAAATTTAGACTAAAGTAGGCCACCGCTTACTCCCTGACCATTTTAAACCACCCTTAACGCAATTCGAAAAAGTTTCCCTACCTACCCTTAGAAAATTACTATAATTTCAGACAAAAACATCAAAATTTAGTGTTCTTCCAAATTTTCCTTCAGATATTACGTTAGATTATAGTTGCAATAGTACTCACCTACCATCCCTGTGCTCTGGTCCGCGTTCCGTGTCCCGGAGCCCTAGTTGGGGGGTGTAAATCAAAATTTTTTGAGTCAAAAACGGGTTTTTTGACCAAAAGTCAAATTTTTTATTCGGCACCTACCTTGTTTTATTTCGTAGTTAGCTAGCCCGCGCGAAGACGCGTCTCTGGACACCTCACTCGCGGGTCTAGCTCAAATAAAACTTGTTATTTTTCCAAAATTATTAATTTCTATTAGTTTCTGCTTGTACCCAAATCCACCTTAGGGAGCTTGCAAAACATACAAACGTCGATATCTTCGCTTTATAGGGTGCGATTTTGAAGCTGTTTTCAGCAAATTTAGACTAAAGTAGGCCACCGCTTACTCCCTGACCATTTTAAACCACCCTTAACGCAATTCGAAAAAGTTTCCCTACCTACCCTTAGAAAATTACTATAATTTCAGACAAAAACATCAAAATTTAGTGTTCTTCCAAATTTTCCTTCAGATATTACGTTAGATTATAGTTGCAATAGTACTCACCTACCATCCCTGTGCTCTGGTCCGCGTTCCGTGTCCCGGAGCCCTAGTTGGGGGGTGTAAATCAAAATTTTTTGAGTCAAAAACGGGTTTTTTGACCAAAAGTCAAATTTTTTATTCGGCACCTACCTTGTTTTATTTCGTAGTTAGCTAGCCCGCGCGAAGACGCGTCTCTGGACACCTCACTCGCGGGTCTAGCTCAAATAAAACTTGTTATTTTTCCAAAATTATTAATTTCTATTAGTTTCTGCTTGTACCCAAATCCACCTTAGGGAGCTTGCAAAACATACAAACGTCGATATCTTCGCTTTATAGGGTGCGATTTTGAAGCTGTTTTCAGCAAATTTAGACTAAAGTAGGCCACCGCTTACTCCCTGACCATTTTAAACCACCCTTAACGCAATTCGAAAAAGTTTCCCTACCTACCCTTAGAAAATTACTATAATTTCAGACAAAAACATCAAAATTTAGTGTTCTTCCAAATTTTCCTTCAGATATTACGTTAGATTATAGTTGCAATAGTACTCACCTACCATCCCTGTGCTCTGGTCCGCGTTCCGTGTCCCGGAGCCCTAGTTGGGGGGTGTAAATCAAAATTTTTTGAGTCAAAAACGGGTTTTTTGACCAAAAGTCAAATTTTTTATTCGGCACCTACCTTGTTTTATTTCGTAGTTAGCTAGCCCGCGCGAAGACGCGTCTCTGGACACCTCACTCGCGGGTCTAGCTCAAATAAAACTTGTTATTTTTCCAAAATTATTAATTTCTATTAGTTTCTGCTTGTACCCAAATCCACCTTAGGGAGCTTGCAAAACATACAAACGTCGATATCTTCGCTTTATAGGGTGCGATTTTGAAGCTGTTTTCAGCAAATTTAGACTAAAGTAGGCCACCGCTTACTCCCTGACCATTTTAAACCACCCTTAACGCAATTCGAAAAAGTTTCCCTACCTACCCTTAGAAAATTACTATAATTTCAGACAAAAACATCAAAATTTAGTGTTCTTCCAAATTTTCCTTCAGATATTACGTTAGATTATAGTTGCAATAGTACTCACCTACCATCCCTGTGCTCTGGTCCGCGTTCCGTGTCCCGGAGCCCTAGTTGGGGGGTGTAAATCAAAATTTTTTGAGTCAAAAACGGGTTTTTTGACCAAAAGTCAAATTTTTTATTCGGCACCTACCTTGTTTTATTTCGTAGTTAGCTAGCCCGCGCGAAGACGCGTCTCTGGACACCTCACTCGCGGGTCTAGCTCAAATAAAACTTGTTATTTTTCCAAAATTATTAATTTCTATTAGTTTCTGCTTGTACCCAAATCCACCTTAGGGAGCTTGCAAAACATACAAACGTCGATATCTTCGCTTTATAGGGTGCGATTTTGAAGCTGTTTTCAGCAAATTTAGACTAAAGTAGGCCACCGCTTACTCCCTGACCATTTTAAACCACCCTTAACGCAATTCGAAAAAGTTTCCCTACCTACCCTTAGAAAATTACTATAATTTCAGACAAAAACATCAAAATTTAGTGTTCTTCCAAATTTTCCTTCAGATATTACGTTAGATTATAGTTGCAATAGTACTCACCTACCATCCCTGTGCTCTGGTCCGCGTTCCGTGTCCCGGAGCCCTAGTTGGGGGGTGTAAATCAAAATTTTTTGAGTCAAAAACGGGTTTTTTGACCAAAAGTCAAATTTTTTATTCGGCACCTACCTTGTTTTATTTCGTAGTTAGCTAGCCCGCGCGAAGACGCGTCTCTGGACACCTCACTCGCGGGTCTAGCTCAAATAAAACTTGTTATTTTTCCAAAATTATTAATTTCTATTAGTTTCTGCTTGTACCCAAATCCACCTTAGGGAGCTTGCAAAACATACAAACGTCGATATCTTCGCTTTATAGGGTGCGATTTTGAAGCTGTTTTCAGCAAATTTAGACTAAAGTAGGCCACCGCTTACTCCCTGACCATTTTAAACCACCCTTAACGCAATTCGAAAAAGTTTCCCTACCTACCCTTAGAAAATTACTATAATTTCAGACAAAAACATCAAAATTTAGTGTTCTTCCAAATTTTCCTTCAGATATTACGTTAGATTATAGTTGCAATAGTACTCACCTACCATCCCTGTGCTCTGGTCCGCGTTCCGTGTCCCGGAGCCCTAGTTGGGGGGTGTAAATCAAAATTTTTTGAGTCAAAAACGGGTTTTTTGACCAAAAGTCAAATTTTTTATTCGGCACCTACCTTGTTTTATTTCGTAGTTAGCTAGCCCGCGCGAAGACGCGTCTCTGGACACCTCACTCGCGGGTCTAGCTCAAATAAAATTTTGCCCTCCCACCCGCCCTATTGTGTATAGGAAGGCCGGAGTGGGATTTTCGGCAAAAATTATTTTTCTATTTTTGCTCTTATAGCAACTCCTGTGTTTCTGGAAAGGGTTTTTAGGGAAATTTCCGCTTTTTATTTTAGAGTTTTTGACTAAGTGTGACATTTTTAGACAAATTTTTATTTTGACTGTTGTTTGTCAGTGAACGACTTTAATAGAATTGATTTCACATTTTAATTATTTAATTGAATAGTTGTAATTTCCTGCTTTATCATTGTAATTTTGATCTTTTATGGTAATTTTATTTATTATTACTACTTACTGTGTTCTCCTCTTTACAGGGACACAGAAGTACCACTGACGGGGTTTTTAAGCTTTTAATTATTAGTATTTCAAGATTGTGATAAAGCAGTATTCTCGTTTATAAAATCTGGCGCTACATTGAGACACCTCATCAATTCCTCGAAGAACGAAATAGCTAAATTAGATATGTATGACTATGTTATTGTTGTTGGAGGCCGCTATGAACGCAACCCATATGATACGGAGATGTACTTACATACATGGCTGTCATCTGTTAAGAACACAAATATAATTATAAGCGAAGTCCCGTTCAATAGATATCTTAATGAATCAAAACTCAATTACATGCTAAGGTTTATTTGTGGAAAGTATGACAATGTAACTTTTATGGATATGGACTACTCTAGATATCGGCCTCGTAAAACAACTTTCATGATTAATTTATCAAGGTCTTTACTTAGGGAACTCTTGCAATTGGACTATAGACTCAAATCGAAAGAATATCAAAACTTATTAATTTTAAAAAGTAAAAGAATATATGTAGATAAAGCTGTACAAACTGAAATAACATACAATTATCAAAATAAATTAGATACCCAAAATGTCCAAATATGTGATATGATGTCATCTAGTGTTAATAATCACCAGCTCGAAAATAATACTGTTTGTAGTGATTTTTTTCGTGAATAAACATTTATACGTTCTGCACCAAAATATAGCGGGTCTACTTAACAAAGCAGACACCCTATCTATATGTATAAACGAACTGTCAGAAAAAGATCAGTCTGTTGCTGTACTATGCATAACAGAGCACTTTATGATGTCTGGTCATGAAGACCGCCTTGTGGTACCGAATTATAAATTGGCTGCATGTTTCAGTAGACAAAATAGCAAAAGAGGTGGAGCTTGTATTCTGGTCCGATCTGGTCATTTGTGGAAGGAGTTGCTAGAGGTTTCAGAACTTTCAATATCGAATGTTGTAGAATGCTGTGCAATTGAATTGACAAGTTATAGGGTAGTTATAGTATGTATTTATAGAGTACCAAAAACAGGGCATTTAAATGTCTTTTTTAGTAAATTAGAGCAACTTTTAAGGCGACTGACAAGAAGAAATTGTAGGAATATTGTCATAGCAGGCGATATAAATATTGACGTTTTAAAAAATAATAATATGACTTCCGAACTAAAATATCTCTTAACAAGTTTTAATATGACATTAGCAATAGAAAAACCAACTAGGATGCAAAGCCAGACCTGCATTGATAATTTTGCTCACAATTTTGAGAAAAAATGCAGGACGGAGGTGATAGAATTTGGCCTTTCGGATCACACTGCGCAACTTCTGAAATGTCCCGTACGTTTGAACTGTGTTCTGAAATATTGGTATACATCACAACGGGATTATTGCCCAGAAAATATTATTAGATTTAGAACCTGCCTGGAAAAACTAACTTTCTCTGAAATCTATAATAATGATGATCCAAATAATGCATTCAACTTATTTTTTGAACAATTTAAATTATTTTATGACCTGTGCTTCCCCCGTAGACGTATTAAAATACCAACAACCCAAAAACCAAAATGGATATCGCGAGGACTTAAACTATGTAGCCTAAAAAAAAGGCAATTATTGTGGACGTCTAGACATAAACCTACTCAAATAAATAAAGCAAAATATTCGAAGTATACAAAGATATTTAAAAAAATTATTAACCTGACTAAACGATCTCAAAATAATCACAATATTAAAACTTCTGACAATAAAAGCAAAATGACATGGAAAATTATAAAGAACTCTAAATTAAATCTACCTAATGACTCAATAAATGCTATAAAAATTGACAATAAAACGATTGACAAACCACAATTAATTGCTGAAAAGTTCAACGATTATTTCATAGAAAAAATTGTGCCAATTCCTGGAGCAGGTAAAAGATCGAACGCGTACATCACAAATAAACAAAAATCAATGTTCATGCCTCCATGTCAGCCGATACAAATTTTCAACATTATAAGATGTATTAAAAGTACCAATAGTGTAGGGTATGACGAAATTTCTACAAAAATTATAAAACAGGTTGCCGACTTAATCGCACAACATTTGTGTCATATTCTTAACCTTTGTATAAGCCACGGAGTTTTTCCAGACCGCCTTAAGGTATCCATTGTGAAACCTATATATAAAAAAGGTAATAAGCAACTAATGCAGAATTATAGACCTATTGCGCTTCTGCCAATTTTTTCCAAAATATTCGAGAAATATATTTATAATGAGCTTTATAGTTACTTAGAAAAACAAAAGATCCTCTGTAACGAACAAAAAGGTTTCCGAAAGAACATGACTATAAACATGGCAATTTATGACTTTTTAAATAAAATTATGACTAATATTGATAATAAAACACCGGTCTGTTCTGTGTACTGTGATATGACGCAAGCTTTTGATTATGTTGACCATTCAATTCTATTAAACAAACTTGACTCCTATGGTATAAGAGGTAACGTTCTTAGCTTATTAAGCACGTACCTATCAAAAAGAAAACAGTATACCGCTATAACAAACTTAAACTTAAAGACTAAAGAAGAAGTGACATACCTGTCTAAAGAACGCACTGTATACTTTGGTGTGCCACAGGGTAGTGTTTTGGGACCGCCATTATTTCTAATTTATATTAACGACCTGCCCAAAGCTATAGACTTCCCAATGACACTCTTTGCTGACGATAGCACGATTACAATAGCATGTGATAAACCTGATTCGTATGAAGCTGATGTTAACAATGCGGTAACTTCAATCATCTCTTGGCTGGATAATAATAACCTAAAAATAAACCTTGAAAAAACACAAATAATGCACTTTGCTCAAAAAAAACCTAGTTCAAAGATGGAGGTTCAATACCAGAATATCAAAATTCAAGATGTCAATAGTGCAAAATTTCTAGGTTTGGTAATTGACAGGCACCTCAATTGGAAGGATCATATTGAAGCGCTTTGTAAGAAAATTAGTAGCTCATCTTATGCATTATATAAACTTGCCCCCCACAGTTAACATTGATACACTACTTACAGCGTACCATGGTATTGTAGCGTCTGTGCTAAGATATGGTCTTATATTTTGGGGTAACTCCACAAATAGGGAAACCGCTTTTAAAGCGCAAAAGCGATCCATAAGAGCCATGTTCAGGCTACAAGTAACGGACAGTTGTGAACCGTTTTTTAAGAAATACAAAATTTTGACACTGCCGTCTATGTATATTTATGAAACTGCCTTATTTGTCAAGCTGAATTCACACCTTTTTCCCAACCTATCAGATACAGTAAAACGTAACAGGCGAAATGATATGCTGCGCGGACGTAGAGCAAAAACAGCGTTAATGTGGAAAAGCATGTTTTGTTTAGCTCCGCAAGTTTTTAACAAAATCCCAAAGCAAATTAAACAGTTAAATTTAAATGGGTTTAAAAAGGAGCTTAAAGAGTTACTATGTAAAAAGTGTTATTACAATTTAAACGACTTTTTAAATGATACTTTGACATTATAATCTAATTGTAATCTCTTTTTTATAACAGATAGCTTGACATTCCATTTTGAAATTGACATTTTTTTAATTATTATTTATTTTTGACATAATAATATTTACTGACTCTGACATGCCTTTTATTGTAACATTAATATTTTCATGTAATTGTATCAACTCTAGCCTGATATTTCTATTTTGCATTGTAATAATTTATTTTGTGTACCTGAAATTTGCACGCCCCATGTGGCAGAATGTGATGAGACCTTTATGTTATTTGAGACCTTGTATTGTACCATGTTCGGACAAATAAATGAATTTGAATTTGAATTTGAATTTGCAGGCAGAATTAATTAGTAATAATAATTATTATATATACTTTCTGTGTACCCCCTTTACAGGACACAGAAGTATCCAGTGTCCTCTGACACACGTTTCTCCTCCCGAGCGGGTATTGTTGAACTGACCTCCTCTTTACAGGGGTCCTTTTTGATAGTATCCGCCTCTCGACGCTCGACATGTTTCGCACCCCAACCGCTACCTTGAGGACAATTGGCTCCGGTAGCTCGCCGCGATCGTTGGAGAAAGCGGTGCCTTCGCCTACTGACGCACGGAGGAGAATCTCCTTCGGAGAAGACACTCTTTCTGCGTCTCAGAAGGGCACTGCTACTCCGGGGACGCGTCGAGCTCCTGTCAGTGCCCCAAGATCACTCATGAAGTCTGAGGACGGGCACCGCAGTCGCATTGCGGAGGCGAGAGCTTGCCTCAATAAAGCTAAGCTTAACTTGGGCAACTCTCGCAACCTCAAGGCGGAAATCAAGACTGCGGTGCTCGAAGCCATAAACAGGCTTTATGAGCTGGTCAAGGAGTCTGAGCTTGACAAGGCCAATGCCGCACCCGCACCCGTAGCCGTATCGGTACCCGCGCCCACTGCTGACTTTTGTCCCCAACCCATCTCCATCGAGGTTCTTGCCGGCCAGACTGAGCTCCTGCACACCATAAAGGAGCATATCTCGGAGTTAAAGGATAACTCCGAGAAACTTGAAAGACTCCGAGACAGTCTGGCTAGCAAGGAAATAGTGGGGGAGACGACTTACGCGAGTGTAGCGGCCGTCAGTAAAGGCCAAACCGGGGCACAGGCCCTGGAGCGAACGACGCTGCACTCCGTGGTCGTCTCGTCAACAAATGAGATGGATACCGGGGACGAAATACTCGAGAGAGTCAGGAAAGCGGTGGACGCAAAGGAAGGCTGGGTGCGTGTCGAGCGAGTTAGGAAGGCCAAAGACCAAAAGGTGGTGATGGGATGCGCAACAAAGGAGGAGAGAGAAAAGTTAAAAAAGAGACTTGAATCAGCCGGAGAGAACCTCGTCGTCGAGGCGGTGAAAAATAGGGACCCACTTCTGGTTCTTAGGGACGTGCTGTTAGTACATAGTGATGAGGAAGTGCTGCGAGCCCTCAAGAACCAGAACCGGGAGATCTTTCACGGCCTCGGGGACGAGGAAAAGAAAATTGCTATTAGATTTAGGAAAAAATCACGCAACCCTCTTGTGAAAAGCATTGTGCTGAGTGTTGCTCCAGCAATCTGGAGGCGGGCACTCGATGTAGGCAAGCTCCGCATTGACCTGCAGCGAGTGCGCGTCGAGGACCAGACGCCTCTGGTGCAGTGCACCCGCTGCTTGGCGTACGGGCACGGCAAACGCCTGTGTACGGAGCCTGCCGATCTGTGCAGCCACTGCGGTGGCACTCACCTTAGGGTGGACTGCCCGGCTAAACAGATCGGCGAAGCAGCGGCGTGTATTAACTGCACCAGAGCCAAGCTGGGGGAGCACCAGCACAATGCATTCAGCAATGACTGCCCGGTACGCAGGAAGTGGGACGCATTCGCTCGATCATCAATAGCTTATTGCTAAAGGTGTCGGTGCGCCCACTTCCACGTACACGGAGATTACAAGCTCGACACAACACAGACGCACAGAGCGAACCACTGGGGTTGGCTTCGAGGAGAACCATAACTGGAGCCAATTTCGTATTAAGAAAGAGACTAAAGTTAAGCCGGATCATAAGTCAGCCCAAGTGGAGTCGTCAGGTTGTGTCGTGATTGTAAGAAATTGGGAAATATCACATAAAAATCTATTTTGCGTAGGTGTAGAAAAGTTAATAAAATATGATATCTAAGTATATATTTTATATATAGTGCCGATATCTTAGAAACAAATATAAAATGACAAGTAAATTAAATAAAGAAATAAAACTAAAGTAATCGCAGAAAGGCATAAACATGAGGGTAAACTAAGAACAAAACATAGAAATAATTCGTAAAATTTAGAAAATAAATAGGCAATTATATAAAAAGGAGTTAAAACAAACAGTATTGATAGAAATTAATAAAAATATTAAAACAAAACGAAAACGTGTATATAAAACAAATCCTTGAACAAAATAGCAATTAAACTTCTTGTTAACAGAAACAGAGTGTGGCCTCTTCGGCCTCAAAAACAAATTGACAATTAACGCAAAAAAGGCAAACCACCCGCTAAAGAAGGTCTCTGATCACGTCAGAGGGACACTGGTGGGGCAGGAGTGTGGTTTTAGCCGGTTCGATTCCGGCACTACCTCGACTGTCTCACAAGTCGTGAGATAGTCGAGGTGTCCGTGGGGATTTCCCACTCCTGCCAAAACAAAAAAAAAAAAAAAAAAAAAAAAAAAAAACCTAACCTAACCTAACCTAACCTAACCCGATATCTTCGCCATTAAGGGTGCGTTTTTGACGCTGTTTTCAGCATTTTAAGACTTTAGTGGGCCTCCGCCTACGTTCTGACCATATTGCACCACCCTGCAAGCGTTTTCAAAAAACCTCCCTTCCGACACTTAGAAAATTTTTAGAATTTCAGATAAAATCTTCCAAATTTAGTGTTCTTCCAAATTTTCCTTCAGAATTGACGTTAGATTATAGTTGCAATAGTACTCACCTACCATCCCTGTGTTTCGGTGCGCGTTTCGTGTCCCGGAGTCCAGGTTGGAGGTTGAAAACCTAAATTTTTTGAGTCAAAAACTGGTTTTTTGACCAAAACCCAAAATTTTTATTCGGCACCCACCTTGTTTTATTTCGTAGTTAGCTAGCCCGCGCGAAGACGCGTCTCTGGACACCTCACTCGCGCGTCTAGCTCAAATAAAACTTGCATTTTTTTCAAAAATATTTTATTTCTATTAGTTTCTGCTTGTACCCAAATCCACCTAAGGGATCACGCTTTAGACAAAAACGTTGATATCTTCGCCATTAAGGGTGCGTTTTTGACGCTGTTTTCAGCATTTTAAGACTTTAGTGGGCCTCCGCCTACGTTCTGACCATATTGCACCACCCTGCAAGCGTTTTCAAAAAACCTCCCTTCCGACACTTAGAAAATTTTTAGAATTTCAGATAAAATCTTCCAAATTTAGTGTTCTTCCAAATTTTCCTTCAGAATTGACGTTAGATTATAGTTGCAATAGTACTCACCTACCATCCCTGTGTTTCGGTGCGCGTTTCGTGTCCCGGAGTCCAGGTTGGAGGTTGAAAACCTAAATTTTTTGAGTCAAAAACTGGTTTTTTGACCAAAACCCAAAATTTTTATTCGGCACCCACCTTGTTTTATTTCGTAGTTAGCTAGCCCGCGCGAAGACGCGTCTCTGGACACCTCACTCGCGCGTCTAGCTCAAATAAAACTTGCATTTTTTTCAAAAATATTTTATTTCTATTAGTTTCTGCTTGTACCCAAATCCACCTAAGGGATCACGCTTTAGACAAAAACGTTGATATCTTCGCCATTAAGGGTGCGTTTTTGACGCTGTTTTCAGCATTTTAAGACTTTAGTGGGCCTCCGCCTACGTTCTGACCATATTGCACCACCCTGCAAGCGTTTTCAAAAAACCTCCCTTCCGACACTTAGAAAATTTTTAGAATTTCAGATAAAATCTTCCAAATTTAGTGTTCTTCCAAATTTTCCTTCAGAATTGACGTTAGATTATAGTTGCAATAGTACTCACCTACCATCCCTGTGTTTCGGTGCGCGTTTCGTGTCCCGGAGTCCAGGTTGGAGGTTGAAAACCTAAATTTTTTGAGTCAAAAACTGGTTTTTTGACCAAAACCCAAAATTTTTATTCGGCACCCACCTTGTTTTATTTCGTAGTTAGCTAGCCCGCGCGAAGACGCGTCTCTGGACACCTCACTCGCGCGTCTAGCTCAAATAAAACTTGCATTTTTTTTCAAAAATATTTTATTTCTATTAGTTTCTGCTTGTACCCAAATCCACCTAAGGGATCACGCTTTAGATAAAAACGTTGATATCTTCGCCATTAAGGGTGCGTTTTTGACGCTGTTTTCAGCATTTTAAGACTTTAGTGGGCCTCCGCCTACGTTCTGACCATATTGCACCACCCTGCAAGCGTTTTCAAAAAACCTCCCTTCCGACACTTAGAAAATTTTTAGAATTTCAGATAAAATCTTCCAAATTTAGTGTTCTTCCAAATTTTCCTTCAGAATTGACGTTAGATTATAGTTGCAATAGTACTCACCTACCATCCCTGTGTTTCGGTGCGCGTTTCGTGTCCCGGAGTCCAGGTTGGAGGTTGAAAACCTAAATTTTTTGAGTCAAAAACTGGTTTTTTGACCAAAACCCAAAATTTTTATTCGGCACCCACCTTGTTTTATTTCGTAGTTAGCTAGCCCGCGCGAAGACGCGTCTCTGGACACCTCACTCGCGCGTCTAGCTCAAATAAAACTTGCATTTTTTTCAAAAATATTTTATTTCTATTAGTTTCTGCTTGTACCCAAATCCACCTAAGGGATCACGCTTTAGACAAAAACGTTGATATCTTCGCCATTAAGGGTGCGTTTTTGACGCTGTTTTCAGCATTTTAAGACTTTAGTGGGCCTCCGCCTACGTTCTGACCATATTGCACCACCCTGCAAGCGTTTTCAAAAAACCTCCCTTCCGACACTTAGAAAATTTTTAGAATTTCAGATAAAATCTTCCAAATTTAGTGTTCTTCCAAATTTTCCTTCAGAATTGACGTTAGATTATAGTTGCAATAGTACTCACCTACCATCCCTGTGTTTCGGTGCGCGTTTCGTGTCCCGGAGTCCAGGTTGGAGGTTGAAAACCTAAATTTTTTGAGTCAAAAACTGGTTTTTTGACCAAAACCCAAAATTTTTATTCGGCACCCACCTTGTTTTATTTCGTAGTTAGCTAGCCCGCGCGAAGACGCGTCTCTGGACACCTCACTCGCGCGTCTAGCTCAAATAAAACTTGCATTTTTTTTCAAAAATATTTTATTTCTATTAGTTTCTGCTTGTACCCAAATCCACCTAAGGGATCACGCTTTAGATAAAAACGTTGATATCTTCGCCATTAAGGGTGCGTTTTTGACGCTGTTTTCAGCATTTTAAGACTTTAGTGGGCCTCCGCCTACGTTCTGACCATATTGCACCACCCTGCAAGCGTTTTCAAAAAACCTCCCTTCCGACACTTAGAAAATTTTTAGAATTTCAGATAAAATCTTCCAAATTTAGTGTTCTTCCAAATTTTCCTTCAGAATTGACGTTAGATTATAGTTGCAATAGTACTCACCTACCATCCCTGTGTTTCGGTGCGCGTTTCGTGTCCCGGAGTCCAGGTTGGAGGTTGAAAACCTAAATTTTTTGAGTCAAAAACTGGTTTTTTGACCAAAACCCAAAATTTTTATTCGGCACCCACCTTGTTTTATTTCGTAGTTAGCTAGCCCGCGCGAAGACGCGTCTCTGGACACCTCACTCGCGCGTCTAGCTCAAATAAAACTTGCATTTTTTTCAAAAATATTTTATTTCTATTAGTTTCTGCTTGTACCCAAATCCACCTAAGGGATCACGCTTTAGACAAAAACGTTGATATCTTCGCCATTAAGGGTGCGTTTTTGACGCTGTTTTCAGCATTTTAAGACTTTAGTGGGCCTCCGCCTACGTTCTGACCATATTGCACCACCCTGCAAGCGTTTTCAAAAAACCTCCCTTCCGACACTTAGAAAATTTTTAGAATTTCAGATAAAATCTTCCAAATTTAGTGTTCTTCCAAATTTTCCTTCAGAATTGACGTTAGATTATAGTTGCAATAGTACTCACCTACCATCCCTGTGTTTCGGTGCGCGTTTCGTGTCCCGGAGTCCAGGTTGGAGGTTGAAAACCTAAATTTTTTGAGTCAAAAACTGGTTTTTTGACCAAAACCCAAAATTTTTATTCGGCACCCACCTTGTTTTATTTCGTAGTTAGCTAGCCCGCGCGAAGACGCGTCTCTGGACACCTCACTCGCGCGTCTAGCTCAAATAAAACTTGCATTTTTTTTCAAAAATATTTTATTTCTATTAGTTTCTGCTTGTACCCAAATCCACCTAAGGGATCACGCTTTAGATAAAAACGTTGATATCTTCGCCATTAAGGGTGCGTTTTTGACGCTGTTTTCAGCATTTTAAGACTTTAGTGGGCCTCCGCCTACGTTCTGACCATATTGCACCACCCTGCAAGCGTTTTCAAAAAACCTCCCTTCCGACACTTAGAAAATTTTTAGAATTTCAGATAAAATCTTCCAAATTTAGTGTTCTTCCAAATTTTCCTTCAGAATTGACGTTAGATTATAGTTGCAATAGTACTCACCTACCATCCCTGTGTTTCGGTGCGCGTTTCGTGTCCCGGAGTCCAGGTTGGAGGTTGAAAACCTAAATTTTTTGAGTCAAAAACTGGTTTTTTGACCAAAACCCAAAATTTTTATTCGGCACCCACCTTGTTTTATTTCGTAGTTAGCTAGCCCGCGCGAAGACGCGTCTCTGGACACCTCACTCGCGCGTCTAGCTCAAATAAAACTTGCATTTTTTTCAAAAATATTTTATTTCTATTAGTTTCTGCTTGTACCCAAATCCACCTAAGGGATCACGCTTTAGACAAAAACGTTGATATCTTCGCCATTAAGGGTGCGTTTTTGACGCTGTTTTCAGCATTTTAAGACTTTAGTGGGCCTCCGCCTACGTTCTGACCATATTGCACCACCCTGCAAGCGTTTTCAAAAAACCTCCCTTCCGACACTTAGAAAATTTTTAGAATTTCAGATAAAATCTTCCAAATTTAGTGTTCTTCCAAATTTTCCTTCAGAATTGACGTTAGATTATAGTTGCAATAGTACTCACCTACCATCCCTGTGTTTCGGTGCGCGTTTCGTGTCCCGGAGTCCAGGTTGGAGGTTGAAAACCTAAATTTTTTGAGTCAAAAACTGGTTTTTTGACCAAAACCCAAAATTTTTATTCGGCACCCACCTTGTTTTATTTCGTAGTTAGCTAGCCCGCGCGAAGACGCGTCTCTGGACACCTCACTCGCGCGTCTAGCTCAAATAAAACTTGCATTTTTTTTCAAAAATATTTTATTTCTATTAGTTTCTGCTTGTACCCAAATCCACCTAAGGGATCACGCTTTAGATAAAAACGTTGATATCTTCGCCATTAAGGGTGCGTTTTTGACGCTGTTTTCAGCATTTTAAGACTTTAGTGGGCCTCCGCCTACGTTCTGACCATATTGCACCACCCTGCAAGCGTTTTCAAAAAACCTCCCTTCCGACACTTAGAAAATTTTTAGAATTTCAGATAAAATCTTCCAAATTTAGTGTTCTTCCAAATTTTCCTTCAGAATTGACGTTAGATTATAGTTGCAATAGTACTCACCTACCATCCCTGTGTTTCGGTGCGCGTTTCGTGTCCCGGAGTCCAGGTTGGAGGTTGAAAACCTAAATTTTTTGAGTCAAAAACTGGTTTTTTGACCAAAACCCAAAATTTTTATTCGGCACCCACCTTGTTTTATTTCGTAGTTAGCTAGCCCGCGCGAAGACGCGTCTCTGGACACCTCACTCGCGCGTCTAGCTCAAATAAAACTTGCATTTTTTTCAAAAATATTTTATTTCTATTAGTTTCTGCTTGTACCCAAATCCACCTAAGGGATCACGCTTTAGACAAAAACGTTGATATCTTCGCCATTAAGGGTGCGTTTTTGACGCTGTTTTCAGCATTTTAAGACTTTAGTGGGCCTCCGCCTACGTTCTGACCATATTGCACCACCCTGCAAGCGTTTTCAAAAAACCTCCCTTCCGACACTTAGAAAATTTTTAGAATTTCAGATAAAATCTTCCAAATTTAGTGTTCTTCCAAATTTTCCTTCAGAATTGACGTTAGATTATAGTTGCAATAGTACTCACCTACCATCCCTGTGTTTCGGTGCGCGTTTCGTGTCCCGGAGTCCAGGTTGGAGGTTGAAAACCTAAATTTTTTGAGTCAAAAACTGGTTTTTTGACCAAAACCCAAAATTTTTATTCGGCACCCACCTTGTTTTATTTCGTAGTTAGCTAGCCCGCGCGAAGACGCGTCTCTGGACACCTCACTCGCGCGTCTAGCTCAAATAAAACTTGCATTTTTTTCAAAAATATTTTATTTCTATTAGTTTCTGCTTGTACCCAAATCCACCTAAGGGATCACGCTTTAGACAAAAACGTTGATATCTTCGCCATTAAGGGTGCGTTTTTGACGCTGTTTTCAGCATTTTAAGACTTTAGTGGGCCTCCGCCTACGTTCTGACCATATTGCACCACCCTGCAAGCGTTTTCAAAAAACCTCCCTTCCGACACTTAGAAAATTTTTAGAATTTCAGATAAAATCTTCCAAATTTAGTGTTCTTCCAAATTTTCCTTCAGAATTGACGTTAGATTATAGTTGCAATAGTACTCACCTACCATCCCTGTGTTTCGGTGCGCGTTTCGTGTCCCGGAGTCCAGGTTGGAGGTTGAAAACCTAAATTTTTTGAGTCAAAAACTGGTTTTTTGACCAAAACCCAAAATTTTTATTCGGCACCCACCTTGTTTTATTTCGTAGTTAGCTAGCCCGCGCGAAGACGCGTCTCTGGACACCTCACTCGCGCGTCTAGCTCAAATAAAACTTGCATTTTTTTTCAAAAATATTTTATTTCTATTAGTTTCTGCTTGTACCCAAATCCACCTAAGGGATCACGCTTTAGATAAAAACGTTGATATCTTCGCCATTAAGGGTGCGTTTTTGACGCTGTTTTCAGCATTTTAAGACTTTAGTGGGCCTCCGCCTACGTTCTGACCATATTGCACCACCCTGCAAGCGTTTTCAAAAAACCTCCCTTCCGACACTTAGAAAATTTTTAGAATTTCAGATAAAATCTTCCAAATTTAGTGTTCTTCCAAATTTTCCTTCAGAATTGACGTTAGATTATAGTTGCAATAGTACTCACCTACCATCCCTGTGTTTCGGTGCGCGTTTCGTGTCCCGGAGTCCAGGTTGGAGGTTGAAAACCTAAATTTTTTGAGTCAAAAACTGGTTTTTTGACCAAAACCCAAAATTTTTATTCGGCACCCACCTTGTTTTATTTCGTAGTTAGCTAGCCCGCGCGAAGACGCGTCTCTGGACACCTCACTCGCGCGTCTAGCTCAAATAAAACTTGCATTTTTTTCAAAAATATTTTATTTCTATTAGTTTCTGCTTGTACCCAAATCCACCTAAGGGATCACGCTTTAGACAAAAACGTTGATATCTTCGCCATTAAGGGTGCGTTTTTGACGCTGTTTTCAGCATTTTAAGACTTTAGTGGGCCTCCGCCTACGTTCTGACCATATTGCACCACCCTGCAAGCGTTTTCAAAAAACCTCCCTTCCGACACTTAGAAAATTTTTAGAATTTCAGATAAAATCTTCCAAATTTAGTGTTCTTCCAAATTTTCCTTCAGAATTGACGTTAGATTATAGTTGCAATAGTACTCACCTACCATCCCTGTGTTTCGGTGCGCGTTTCGTGTCCCGGAGTCCAGGTTGGAGGTTGAAAACCTAAATTTTTTGAGTCAAAAACTGGTTTTTTGACCAAAACCCAAAATTTTTATTCGGCACCCACCTTGTTTTATTTCGTAGTTAGCTAGCCCGCGCGAAGACGCGTCTCTGGACACCTCACTCGCGCGTCTAGCTCAAATAAAACTTGCATTTTTTTCAAAAATATTTTATTTCTATTAGTTTCTGCTTGTACCCAAATCCACCTAAGGGATCACGCTTTAGACAAAAACGTTGATATCTTCGCCATTAAGGGTGCGTTTTTGACGCTGTTTTCAGCATTTTAAGACTTTAGTGGGCCTCCGCCTACGTTCTGACCATATTGCACCACCCTGCAAGCGTTTTCAAAAAACCTCCCTTCCGACACTTAGAAAATTTTTAGAATTTCAGATAAAATCTTCCAAATTTAGTGTTCTTCCAAATTTTCCTTCAGAATTGACGTTAGATTATAGTTGCAATAGTACTCACCTACCATCCCTGTGTTTCGGTGCGCGTTTCGTGTCCCGGAGTCCAGGTTGGAGGTTGAAAACCTAAATTTTTTGAGTCAAAAACTGGTTTTTTGACCAAAACCCAAAATTTTTATTCGGCACCCACCTTGTTTTATTTCGTAGTTAGCTAGCCCGCGCGAAGACGCGTCTCTGGACACCTCACTCGCGCGTCTAGCTCAAATAAAACTTGCATTTTTTTTCAAAAATATTTTATTTCTATTAGTTTCTGCTTGTACCCAAATCCACCTAAGGGATCACGCTTTAGATAAAAACGTTGATATCTTCGCCATTAAGGGTGCGTTTTTGACGCTGTTTTCAGCATTTTAAGACTTTAGTGGGCCTCCGCCTACGTTCTGACCATATTGCACCACCCTGCAAGCGTTTTCAAAAAACCTCCCTTCCGACACTTAGAAAATTTTTAGAATTTCAGATAAAATCTTCCAAATTTAGTGTTCTTCCAAATTTTCCTTCAGAATTGACGTTAGATTATAGTTGCAATAGTACTCACCTACCATCCCTGTGTTTCGGTGCGCGTTTCGTGTCCCGGAGTCCAGGTTGGAGGTTGAAAACCTAAATTTTTTGAGTCAAAAACTGGTTTTTTGACCCAAACCCAAAATTTTTATTCGGCACCCACCTTGTTTTATTTCGTAGTTAGCTAGCCCGCGCGAAGACGCGTCTCTGGACACCTCACTCGCGCGTCTAGCTCAAATAAAACTTGCATTTTTTTCAAAAATATTTTATTTCTATTAGTTTCTGCTTGTACCCAAATCCACCTAAGGGATCACGCTTTAGACAAAAACGTTGATATCTTCGCCATTAAGGGTGCGTTTTTGACGCTGTTTTCAGCATTTTAAGACTTTAGTGGGCCTCCGCCTACGTTCTGACCATATTGCACCACCCTGCAAGCGTTTTCAAAAAACCTCCCTTCCGACACTTAGAAAATTTTTAGAATTTCAGATAAAATCTTCCAAATTTAGTGTTCTTCCAAATTTTCCTTCAGAATTGACGTTAGATTATAGTTGCAATAGTACTCACCTACCATCCCTGTGTTTCGGTGCGCGTTTCGTGTCCCGGAGTCCAGGTTGGAGGTTGAAAACCTAAATTTTTTGAGTCAAAAACTGGTTTTTTGACCAAAACCCAAAATTTTTATTCGGCACCCACCTTGTTTTATTTCGTAGTTAGCTAGCCCGCGCGAAGACGCGTCTCTGGACACCTCACTCGCGCGTCTAGCTCAAATAAAACTTGCATTTTTTTTCAAAAATATTTTATTTCTA
The DNA here is from genome assembly GCA_949152445.1 of Cerastis rubricosa. Classification (NCBI taxonomy): domain Eukaryota; kingdom Metazoa; phylum Arthropoda; class Insecta; order Lepidoptera; family Noctuidae; genus Cerastis; species Cerastis rubricosa. The sequence goes on along the minus strand of OX424534.1, from coordinate 23,380,053 downwards.
TTAGTTTCTGCTTGTACCCAAATCCACCTAAGGGATCACGCTTTAGATAAAAACGTTGATATCTTCGCCATTAAGGGTGCGTTTTTGACGCTGTTTTCAGCATTTTAAGACTTTAGTGGGCCTCCGCCTACGTTCTGACCATATTGCACCACCCTGCAAGCGTTTTCAAAAAACCTCCCTTCCGACACTTAGAAAATTTTTAGAATTTCAGATAAAATCTTCCAAATTTAGTGTTCTTCCAAATTTTCCTTCAGAATTGACGTTAGATTATAGTTGCAATAGTACTCACCTACCATCCCTGTGTTTCGGTGCGCGTTTCGTGTCCCGGAGTCCAGGTTGGAGGTTGAAAACCTAAATTTTTTGAGTCAAAAACTGGTTTTTTGACCAAAACCCAAAATTTTTATTCGGCACCCACCTTGTTTTATTTCGTAGTTAGCTAGCCCGCGCGAAGACGCGTCTCTGGACACCTCACTCGCGCGTCTAGCTCAAATAAAACTTGCATTTTTTTCAAAAATATTTTATTTCTATTAGTTTCTGCTTGTACCCAAATCCACCTAAGGGATCACGCTTTAGACAAAAACGTTGATATCTTCGCCATTAAGGGTGCGTTTTTGACGCTGTTTTCAGCATTTTAAGACTTTAGTGGGCCTCCGCCTACGTTCTGACCATATTGCACCACCCTGCAAGCGTTTTCAAAAAACCTCCCTTCCGACACTTAGAAAATTTTTAGAATTTCAGATAAAATCTTCCAAATTTAGTGTTCTTCCAAATTTTCCTTCAGAATTGACGTTAGATTATAGTTGCAATAGTACTCACCTACCATCCCTGTGTTTCGGTGCGCGTTTCGTGTCCCGGAGTCCAGGTTGGAGGTTGAAAACCTAAATTTTTTGAGTCAAAAACTGGTTTTTTGACCAAAACCCAAAATTTTTATTCGGCACCCACCTTGTTTTATTTCGTAGTTAGCTAGCCCGCGCGAAGACGCGTCTCTGGACACCTCACTCGCGCGTCTAGCTCAAATAAAACTTACATTTTTTTCAAAAATATTTTATTTCTATTAGTTTCTGCTTGTACCCAAATCCACCTAAGGGATCACGCTTTAGACAAAAACGTTGATAATTATCTTCGCCATTAAGGGTGCGTTTTTGACCATCCTGGGTCTGGACGACTCTGTGACCCAGGAGGAGGTGGTCGCCGCCGTCACCAGGACCGGTGGGTGTCCTGCCGAGCAGGTCAGGGCAGGCACCCTACGTCCGGACCACACGGGTATGCGAACCGTTGTGGTAAGCTGCCCTGTGACGGCGGCAAGTAAAATCGTGGAGGCTGGAAGGCTCCTGGTGGGCTGGGTGGCAGCGCAGGTGAAGCTGCTGGAGCCCCGACCTCTGAGGTGTTACCGGTGCCTCGTGGGGCAGCACGTGAGTTGTCGGTGCTCCTCGGAGGTGGACCGCAGCGGTGACTGCTTCCGATGCGGTCAGCCCGGTCACATGGCCGCGGCTTGCTCCGCCACGCCGCACTGCACTGCATGTGCGGCGGCGGGCAAACCGGCCGATCACCGGGCAGGGGGCAAGGCCTGCGCACCACCCAACAGGACCAGGGGCAGGGGCAAGGGAAGGCCTCCAGCCACCAGCTCCACCGTCGCCACCGCCGCAGCCGCCGCCACTGCCGCTGTCGCTGCCGCCACGTCTGCCGCCGCAACATCTGTTGCGGGGCCCTCACAGGGGGCCCAGGAGGGGGCTGAAATGGAGTGCCAATAATGGCCCCATTACGCCTTCTCCAGGCGAACATCAACCACTGCCGCTGTGCTCAGGATCTGTTGCTCCAGAGTATGGCGGAGTGGTTGATTAACGTCGCCGTGGTCGCTGAGCCGTACTTTGTCCCGCCCAGGGAAGACTGGGTGGAGGACCTGAGCGGCTCAGTGGTCATAATTTCGTCGGCCGCCGCCGGTACCCCGACCCTTGAGAGTGTCAGGAAGGGTCAGGGCTGCGTAGCAGCACGGTTCGGGGAGATCGTCGTGGCCGGAGTCTACTTCTCCCCGAGCCGAACTCTCGCCGAGTTCCACAACTCCCTCATGGAGTTGAGTGTCGTCATCCAAAGCTATTCCCTCCCCGTGCTTGTGCTCGGGGACTTCAATGCCAAAAACTTGGCCTGGGGTTCTCGTTGCACAGATGTGCGGGGTAGGATGGTGGAGGACTGGGCTCTGGAGGCGGGCCTGGTCGTCCTAAATCGGGGTTCTGTCCCCACGTGTGTGCGGATGCGGGGCGAGTCGGTGGTGGACATCTCGTTCGCTAGCCCCGCTCTGTCACCGCGTGTCGTTGACTGGCGCGTCATGGAGGGGGTGGAGACCTATTCCGACCACCGGTACATCCGGTTTGATGTCTCCGCCCAGGACTCAAGCGCGCCGGTCCTACAGGCCCCGAGTGGTCCGCGTTGGGCGCTGAAGCAGCTGGACCGGGAGCTCCTCCTGGAAGCCTCGATAGTGCAGGCCTGGGTGACATCACCGAACAGGCCTGCCGACATCAACAATGAGGCAGGGTGGTTCCAGGAGGCCATGTCCGACATTTGCGACGTGGCAATGCCCCGAGTTCGGCCAAGAAGCGCCCGGCGTCAGGTGTACTGGTGGTCGCGAGAGCTGACGTCTCTGCGCAAGGCGTGCGTAGCTGCGCGGCACCCGTACGCCAGGCATCGCAGGCTCCGCATCCGCCCTCCGGATGCGGCAGCCATTGAGGCGGAGCTGTACGAGGGATACAGAGCAGCGAAGACCGCCCTCCAGGAGGCTGTCCAGCGGGCCAGAGACCTGGGCCGCGAGGAGATGCTGGAGACTCTCGACAGAGATCCGTGGGGGCGCCCTTACAAGATGGTGCGGGACAAACTCCGCACCTGGGCCCCCCCGCTGACGCAGAGTCTCCGCCCTCAGCTCGTGGAGGACGTGGTGAGCGCTCTGTTCCCTCTGCGAGGGGAACATCCTCCCCCGCCTATGGCTCCGCCGCTTGCGGTGCCGGAAGCGGACCACATCGAGGACGATGACGACATTCCGGAAGTGACCGGGGTAGACCTGAGAGCGGCGGTAGGCAGGCTTAAAGCCAAAAATACCGCCCCGGGACCCGATGGCTTGCCTGGCAAAGCCTGGGTCCTGGCCTCGGAGGCTCTCGGGCCCCGACTGGAAGGGCTCTTAAGCGCATGCTTGGAGAGAGGCCAGTTCCCGCTTCGTTGGAAGACGGGGAAGCTGGTCCTCATCCGGAAGCCGGGGCGCCCTGCGGACTCTCCGTCCGCATACCGGCCCATTGTGTTGCTCGACGAGGTGGGCAAGCTCTTTGAAAGAGTCATTGCCAACCGCCTCGCCGGGCACCTTGCGGGGATGGGGCCGGATCTTGCGGAGAACCAGTTTGGTTTCCGCAGAGGGCGCTCGACGGTGGACGCCATCATGCGCGTGAGGGCTCTCACGACGGGGGATGCGGTGTCCAGGGGTGGGGTTGTCTTGGCGGTGTCTCTTGACATCGCCAACGCCTTCAACACCATGCCCTGGAGCTGCATTAGGGAGGCACTCCGGTATCACCGGGTGCCGACCTACCTTCGTCGCGTGGTCGGGGACTACCTGACGGATAGGGCCGTCATCTACCCCGGTCGCACCGGAGAATGGAACCGGCGAGAGATGTCGTGCGGTGTTCCACAGGGATCGGTTCTGGGGCCGCCCTTGTGGAACATCGGCTACGACTGGGTGCTGCGCGCCGACCTCCCTAGCGGTGTCAGTGTAGTTTGCTACGCTGACGACACGCTGGTGCTGGCACAAGGGAGGTCGCACGAGGCGGCGGCCGAACTTATGACACGCGGGGTTGCGATAGTCGTGGAGAGAATCCGGCAACTGGGTCTCGAGGTGGCATTGCACAAGTCCGAGGCCATGTGCTTTCATGGGCCTCGGAATGCGCCACCGTCGGGATCCATACTGACGGTAGGAGGGGTTCCCATCGGCGTCGAGTCGACGCTGAAGTACCTAGGGCTTGTCCTCGACAGCCGGTGGAACTTCGTGGAGCATTTCCGACGTTTGGCCCCCAAACTGGAACGGGCAGGGGCTGCGTTCAAGCGGCTCTTGCCCAACTTGGGGGGTCCAAACGCCTCCTGCCGCAGGCTCTACGCGGGGGTCGTGCGGTCCATGGCCCTTTACGGGGCCCCGGTGTGGGCGCGTTCTCTGAGGCGGCGAGCCACCCATTACCTGAACGCGCCCCAGAAGGTGGTAGCCGTAAGGCTGATCCGGGGGTACCGCACGATCTCCGGCGAGGCGGCGAGCCTCTTGGCCGGATTGCCGCCATGGGATCTGGAGGCGATAGTCCTCGCGTGCCTGCACGAATGGCGCGCGGAGGCACTACGCCGGGGGGAAACTCCGCTGCCGCGGCAAATTGTCGCTCAGCGGACAGACCTCCGGCGCGATCTCATGGCGACATGGAGAGAGCGACTGTCGCAACCCCGTGCAGGGCACGCCACAATAGTGGCGATAAGTCCCCTCTTTGAGGAGTGGCTAGAGAGGCGCCACGGCGCCCTCACCTTCCGCCTGACGCAGGTCCTCACCGGACACGGTTGTTTCGGGAGGTTCCTGCACCGAATCGGGCGGGAGGAAACGCCCGGGTGTCACCACTGCGAGGATCGGCCGGAGGACACGGTGGAGCACACTGTGGAGCTATGCCCCGCTTGGGCTGAGCACCGCCGTGTCCTCGTAGCGGCGATTGGCGGCGGCGACCTCTCGCGTCCGGCCCTGGTTCAATCCATGATCCGGAGCGAGAGGGAATGGGAAGCCGTCGCCTCCTTCTGCGAAGCAGTCATGCTAGCGAAGGAGGTGGCGGAACGTGAGAGGGAGAGAACCTCACGTCCCAGCCGCCGCGGGAGACGCCCCGGGCGTCGGGGGGCAACCAGTGGCCCCCGGCCACCGTAGGCGCGGGCCTGTGGACGGTGAGTAATGGGCTAGCTCACCGTCCGTCCGTCATATGACGACAGACCGTGCCGACGGCGCGTTCGTGTTCCACGCGCGCCTCAAGGAGATGTCAGCAAATCGGAAGGGGTCCGAGAGGGCCGATGCCTGCCAGGGCTGCGGGTTGTTCGAAAGAGATACCGTGCCCCTGGAACGCAAAGGGCTAAGAAGGAACATGGATGGGTTTTAGTCAGTACAAGTCTGACACTCCCTTCCGCTCCGCCCAGAGCGGAAGAAGTCATTTGATGATTTCCCATCCGAAAAAAAAAAAAAAAAAAGGGTGCGTTTTTGACGCTGTTTTCAGCATTTTAAGACTTTAGTGGGCCTCCGCCTACGTTCTGACCATATTGCACCACCCTGCAAGCGTTTTCAAAAAACCTCCCTTCCGACACTTAGAAATTTTTTAGAATTTCAGATAAAATCTTCCAAATTTAGTGTTCTTCCAAATTTTCCTTCAGAATTGACGTTAGATTATAGTTGCAATAGTACTCACCTACCATCCCTGTGTTTCGGTGCGCGTTTCGTGTCCCGGAGTCCAGGTTGGAGGTTGAAAACCTAAATTTTTTGAGTCAAAAACTGGTTTTTTGACCAAAACCCAAAATTTTTATTCGGCACCCACCTTGTTTTATTTCGTAGTTAGCTAGCCCGCGCGAAGACGCGTCTCTGGACACCTCACTCGCGCGTCTAGCTCAAATAAAACTTGCATTTTTTTTCAAAAATATTTTATTTCTATTAGTTTCTGCTTGTACCCAAATCCACCTAAGGGATCACGCTTTAGATAAAAACGTTGATATCTTCGCCATTAAGGGTGCGTTTTTGACGCTGTTTTCAGCATTTTAAGACTTTAGTGGGCCTCCGCCTACGTTCTGACCATATTGCACCACCCTGCAAGCGTTTTCAAAAAACCTCCCTTCCGACACTTAGAAAATTTTTAGAATTTCAGATAAAATCTTCCAAATTTAGTGTTCTTCCAAATTTTCCTTCAGAATTGACGTTAGATTATAGTTGCAATAGTACTCACCTACCATCCCTGTGTTTCGGTGCGCGTTTCGTGTCCCGGAGTCCAGGTTGGAGGTTGAAAACCTAAATTTTTTGAGTCAAAAACTGGTTTTTTGACCAAAACCCAAAATTTTTATTCGGCACCCACCTTGTTTTATTTCGTAGTTAGCTAGCCCGCGCGAAGACGCGTCTCTGGACACCTCACTCGCGCGTCTAGCTCAAATAAAACTTGCATTTTTTTCAAAAATATTTTATTTCTATTAGTTTCTGCTTGTACCCAAATCCACCTAAGGGATCACGCTTTAGACAAAAACGTTGATATCTTCGCCATTAAGGGTGCGTTTTTGACGCTGTTTTCAGCATTTTAAGACTTTAGTGGGCCTCCGCCTACGTTCTGACCATATTGCACCACCCTGCAAGCGTTTTCAAAAAACCTCCCTTCCGACACTTAGAAAATTTTTAGAATTTCAGATAAAATCTTCCAAATTTAGTGTTCTTCCAAATTTTCCTTCAGAATTGACGTTAGATTATAGTTGCAATAGTACTCACCTACCATCCCTGTGTTTCGGTGCGCGTTTCGTGTCCCGGAGTCCAGGTTGGAGGTTGAAAACCTAAATTTTTTGAGTCAAAAACTGGTTTTTTGACCAAAACCCAAAATTTTTATTCGGCACCCACCTTGTTTTATTTCGTAGTTAGCTAGCCCGCGCGAAGACGCGTCTCTGGACACCTCACTCGCGCGTCTAGCTCAAATAAAACTTGCATTTTTTTTCAAAAATATTTTATTTCTATTAGTTTCTGCTTGTACCCAAATCCACCTAAGGGATCACGCTTTAGATAAAAACGTTGATATCTTCGCCATTAAGGGTGCGTTTTTGACGCTGTTTTCAGCATTTTAAGACTTTAGTGGGCCTCCGCCTACGTTCTGACCATATTGCACCACCCTGCAAGCGTTTTCAAAAAACCTCCCTTCCGACACTTAGAAAATTTTTAGAATTTCAGATAAAATCTTCCAAATTTAGTGTTCTTCCAAATTTTCCTTCAGAATTGACGTTAGATTATAGTTGCAATAGTACTCACCTACCATCCCTGTGTTTCGGTGCGCGTTTCGTGTCCCGGAGTCCAGGTTGGAGGTTGAAAACCTAAATTTTTTGAGTCAAAAACTGGTTTTTTGACCAAAACCCAAAATTTTTATTCGGCACCCACCTTGTTTTATTTCGTAGTTAGCTAGCCCGCGCGAAGACGCGTCTCTGGACACCTCACTCGCGCGTCTAGCTCAAATAAAACTTGCATTTTTTTCAAAAATATTTTATTTCTATTAGTTTCTGCTTGTACCCAAATCCACCTAAGGGATCACGCTTTAGACAAAAACGTTGATATCTTCGCCATTAAGGGTGCGTTTTTGACGCTGTTTTCAGCATTTTAAGACTTTAGTGGGCCTCCGCCTACGTTCTGACCATATTGCACCACCCTGCAAGCGTTTTCAAAAAACCTCCCTTCCGACACTTAGAAAATTTTTAGAATTTCAGATAAAATCTTCCAAATTTAGTGTTCTTCCAAATTTTCCTTCAGAATTGACGTTAGATTATAGTTGCAATAGTACTCACCTACCATCCCTGTGTTTCGGTGCGCGTTTCGTGTCCCGGAGTCCAGGTTGGAGGTTGAAAACCTAAATTTTTTGAGTCAAAAACTGGTTTTTTGACCAAAACCCAAAATTTTTATTCGGCACCCACCTTGTTTTATTTCGTAGTTAGCTAGCCCGCGCGAAGACGCGTCTCTGGACACCTCACTCGCGCGTCTAGCTCAAATAAAACTTGCATTTTTTTCAAAAATATTTTATTTCTATTAGTTTCTGCTTGTACCCAAATCCACCTAAGGGATCACGCTTTAGACAAAAACGTTGATATCTTCGCCATTAAGGGTGCGTTTTTGACGCTGTTTTCAGCATTTTAAGACTTTAGTGGGCCTCCGCCTACGTTCTGACCATATTGCACCAACCTGCAAGCGTTTTCAAAAAACCTCCCTTCCGACACTTAGAAAATTTTTAGAATTTCAGATAAAATCTTCCAAATTTAGTGTTCTTCCAAATTTTCCTTCAGAATTGACGTTAGATTATAGTTGCAATAGTACTCACCTACCATCCCTGTGTTTCGGTGCGCGTTTCGTGTCCCGGAGTCCAGGTTGGAGGTTGAAAACCTAAATTTTTTGAGTCAAAAACTGGTTTTTTGACCAAAACCCAAAATTTTTATTCGGCACCCACCTTGTTTTATTTCGTAGTTAGCTAGCCCGCGCGAAGACGCGTCTCTGGACACCTCACTCGCGCGTCTAGCTCAAATAAAACTTGCATTTTTTTTCAAAAATATTTTATTTCTATTAGTTTCTGCTTGTACCCAAATCCACCTAAGGGATCACGCTTTAGATAAAAACGTTGATATCTTCGCCATTAAGGGTGCGTTTTTGACGCTGTTTTCAGCATTTTAAGACTTTAGTGGGCCTCCGCCTACGTTCTGACCATATTGCACCACCCTGCAAGCGTTTTCAAAAAACCTCCCTTCCGACACTTAGAAAATTTTTAGAATTTCAGATAAAATCTTCCAAATTTAGTGTTCTTCCAAATTTTCCTTCAGAATTGACGTTAGATTATAGTTGCAATAGTACTCACCTACCATCCCTGTGTTTCGGTGCGCGTTTCGTGTCCCGGAGTCCAGGTTGGAGGTTGAAAACCTAAATTTTTTGAGTCAAAAACTGGTTTTTTGACCAAAACCCAAAATTTTTATTCGGCACCCACCTTGTTTTATTTCGTAGTTAGCTAGCCCGCGCGAAGACGCGTCTCTGGACACCTCACTCGCGCGTCTAGCTCAAATAAAACTTGCATTTTTTTTCAAAAATATTTTATTTCTATTAGTTTCTGCTTGTACCCAAATCCACCTAAGGGATCACGCTTTAGATAAAAACGTTGATATCTTCGCCATTAAGGGTGCGTTTTTGACGCTGTTTTCAGCATTTTAAGACTTTAGTGGGCCTCCGCCTACGTTCTGACCATATTGCACCACCCTGCAAGCGTTTTCAAAAAACCTCCCTTCCGACACTTAGAAAATTTTTAGAATTTCAGATAAAATCTTCCAAATTTAGTGTTCTTCCAAATTTTCCTTCAGAATTGACGTTAGATTATAGTTGCAATAGTACTCACCTACCATCCCTGTGTTTCGGTGCGCGTTTCGTGTCCCGGAGTCCAGGTTGGAGGTTGAAAACCTAAATTTTTTGAGTCAAAAACTGGTTTTTTGACCAAAACCCAAAATTTTTATTCGGCACCCACCTTGTTTTATTTCGTAGTTAGCTAGCCCGCGCGAAGACGCGTCTCTGGACACCTCACTCGCGCGTCTAGCTCAAATAAAACTTGCATTTTTTTCAAAAATATTTTATTTCTATTAGTTTCTGCTTGTACCCAAATCCACCTAAGGGATCACGCTTTAGACAAAAACGTTGATATCTTCGCCATTAAGGGTGCGTTTTTGACGCTGTTTTCAGCATTTTAAGACTTTAGTGGGCCTCCGCCTACGTTCTGACCATATTGCACCACCCTGCAAGCGTTTTCAAAAAACCTCCCTTCCGACACTTAGAAAATTTTTAGAATTTCAGATAAAATCTTCCAAATTTAGTGTTCTTCCAAATTTTCCTTCAGAATTGACGTTAGATTATAGTTGCAATAGTACTCACCTACCATCCCTGTGTTTCGGTGCGCGTTTCGTGTCCCGGAGTCCAGGTTGGAGGTTGAAAACCTAAATTTTTTGAGTCAAAAACTGGTTTTTTGACCAAAACCCAAAATTTTTATTCGGCACCCACCTTGTTTTATTTCGTAGTTAGCTAGCCCGCGCGAAGACGCGTCTCTGGACACCTCACTCGCGCGTCTAGCTCAAATAAAACTTGCATTTTTTTCAAAAATATTTTATTTCTATTAGTTTCTGCTTGTACCCAAATCCACCTAAGGGATCACGCTTTAGACAAAAACGTTGATATCTTCGCCATTAAGGGTGCGTTTTTGACGCTGTTTTCAGCATTTTAAGACTTTAGTGGGCCTCCGCCTACGTTCTGACCATATTGCACCAACCTGCAAGCGTTTTCAAAAAACCTCCCTTCCGACACTTAGAAAATTTTTAGAATTTCAGATAAAATCTTCCAAATTTAGTGTTCTTCCAAATTTTCCTTCAGAATTGACGTTAGATTATAGTTGCAATAGTACTCACCTACCATCCCTGTGTTTCGGTGCGCGTTTCGTGTCCCGGAGTCCAGGTTGGAGGTTGAAAACCTAAATTTTTTGAGTCAAAAACTGGTTTTTTGACCAAAACCCAAAATTTTTATTCGGCACCCACCTTGTTTTATTTCGTAGTTAGCTAGCCCGCGCGAAGACGCGTCTCTGGACACCTCACTCGCGCGTCTAGCTCAAATAAAACTTGCATTTTTTTTCAAAAATATTTTATTTCTATTAGTTTCTGCTTGTACCCAAATCCACCTAAGGGATCACGCTTTAGATAAAAACGTTGATATCTTCGCCATTAAGGGTGCGTTTTTGACGCTGTTTTCAGCATTTTAAGACTTTAGTGGGCCTCCGCCTACGTTCTGACCATATTGCACCACCCTGCAAGCGTTTTCAAAAAACCTCCCTTCCGACACTTAGAAAATTTTTAGAATTTCAGATAAAATCTTCCAAATTTAGTGTTCTTCCAAATTTTCCTTCAGAATTGACGTTAGATTATAGTTGCAATAGTACTCACCTACCATCCCTGTGTTTCGGTGCGCGTTTCGTGTCCCGGAGTCCAGGTTGGAGGTTGAAAACCTAAATTTTTTGAGTCAAAAACTGGTTTTTTGACCAAAACCCAAAATTTTTATTCGGCACCCACCTTGTTTTATTTCGTAGTTAGCTAGCCCGCGCGAAGACGCGTCTCTGGACACCTCACTCGCGCGTCTAGCTCAAATAAAACTTGCATTTTTTTCAAAAATATTTTATTTCTATTAGTTTCTGCTTGTACCCAAATCCACCTAAGGGATCACGCTTTAGACAAAAACGTTGATATCTTCGCCATTAAGGGTGCGTTTTTGACGCTGTTTTCAGCATTTTAAGACTTTAGTGGGCCTCCGCCTACGTTCTGACCATATTGCACCACCCTGCAAGCGTTTTCAAAAAACCTCCCTTCCGACACTTAGAAAATTTTTAGAATTTCAGATAAAATCTTCCAAATTTAGTGTTCTTCCAAATTTTCCTTCAGAATTGACGTTAGATTATAGTTGCAATAGTACTCACCTACCATCCCTGTGTTTCGGTGCGCGTTTCGTGTCCCGGAGTCCAGGTTGGAGGTTGAAAACCTAAATTTTTTGAGTCAAAAACTGGTTTTTTGACCAAAACCCAAAATTTTTATTCGGCACCCACCTTGTTTTATTTCGTAGTTAGCTAGCCCGCGCGAAGACGCGTCTCTGGACACCTCACTCGCGCGTCTAGCTCAAATAAAACTTGCATTTTTTTCAAAAATATTTTATTTCTATTAGTTTCTGCTTGTACCCAAATCCACCTAAGGGATCACGCTTTAGACAAAAACGTTGATATCTTCGCCATTAAGGGTGCGTTTTTGACGCTGTTTTCAGCATTTTAAGACTTTAGTGGGCCTCCGCCTACGTTCTGACCATATTGCACCAACCTGCAAGCGTTTTCAAAAAACCTCCCTTCCGACACTTAGAAAATTTTTAGAATTTCAGATAAAATCTTCCAAATTTAGTGTTCTTCCAAATTTTCCTTCAGAATTGACGTTAGATTATAGTTGCAATAGTACTCACCTACCATCCCTGTGTTTCGGTGCGCGTTTCGTGTCCCGGAGTCCAGGTTGGAGGTTGAAAACCTAAATTTTTTGAGTCAAAAACTGGTTTTTTGACCAAAACCCAAAATTTTTATTCGGCACCCACCTTGTTTTATTTCGTAGTTAGCTAGCCCGCGCGAAGACGCGTCTCTGGACACCTCACTCGCGCGTCTAGCTCAAATAAAACTTGCATTTTTTTTCAAAAATATTTTATTTCTATTAGTTTCTGCTTGTACCCAAATCCACCTAAGGGATCACGCTTTAGATAAAAACGTTGATATCTTCGCCATTAAGGGTGCGTTTTTGACGCTGTTTTCAGCATTTTAAGACTTTAGTGGGCCTCCGCCTACGTTCTGACCATATTGCACCACCCTGCAAGCGTTTTCAAAAAACCTCCCTTCCGACACTTAGAAAATTTTTAGAATTTCAGATAAAATCTTCCAAATTTAGTGTTCTTCCAAATTTTCCTTCAGAATTGACGTTAGATTATAGTTGCAATAGTACTCACCTACCATCCCTGTGTTTCGGTGCGCGTTTCGTGTCCCGGAGTCCAGGTTGGAGGTTGAAAACCTAAATTTTTTGAGTCAAAAACTGGTTTTTTGACCAAAACCCAAAATTTTTATTCGGCACCCACCTTGTTTTATTTCGTAGTTAGCTAGCCCGCGCGAAGACGCGTCTCTGGACACCTCACTCGCGCGTCTAGCTCAAATAAAACTTGCATTTTTTTCAAAAATATTTTATTTCTATTAGTTTCTGCTTGTACCCAAATCCACCTAAGGGATCACGCTTTAGACAAAAACGTTGATATCTTCGCCATTAAGGGTGCGTTTTTGACGCTGTTTTCAGCATTTTAAGACTTTAGTGGGCCTCCGCCTACGTTCTGACCATATTGCACCACCCTGCAAGCGTTTTCAAAAAACCTCCCTTCCGACACTTAGAAAATTTTTAGAATTTCAGATAAAATCTTCCAAATTTAGTGTTCTTCCAAATTTTCCTTCAGAATTGACGTTAGATTATAGTTGCAATAGTACTCACCTACCATCCCTGTGTTTCGGTGCGCGTTTCGTGTCCCGGAGTCCAGGTTGGAGGTTGAAAACCTAAATTTTTTGAGTCAAAAACTGGTTTTTTGACCAAAACCCAAAATTTTTATTCGGCACCCACCTTGTTTTATTTCGTAGTTAGCTAGCCCGCGCGAAGACGCGTCTCTGGACACCTCACTCGCGCGTCTAGCTCAAATAAAACTTGCATTTTTTTCAAAAATATTTTATTTCTATTAGTTTCTGCTTGTACCCAAATCCACCTAAGGGATCACGCTTTAGACAAAAACGTTGATATCTTCGCCATTAAGGGTGCGTTTTTGACGCTGTTTTCAGCATTTTAAGACTTTAGTGGGCCTCCGCCTACGTTCTGACCATATTGCACCACCCTGCAAGCGTTTTCAAAAAACCTCCCTTCCGACACTTAGAAAATTTTTAGAATTTCAGATAAAATCTTCCAAATTTAGTGTTCTTCCAAATTTTCCTTCAGAATTGACGTTAGATTATAGTTGCAATAGTACTCACCTACCATCCCTGTGTTTCGGTGCGCGTTTCGTGTCCCGGAGTCCAGGTTGGAGGTTGAAAACCTAAATTTTTTGAGTCAAAAACTGGTTTTTTGACCAAAACCCAAAATTTTTATTCGGCACCCACCTTGTTTTATTTCGTAGTTAGCTAGCCCGCGCGAAGACGCGTCTCTGGACACCTCACTCGCGCGTCTAGCTCAAATAAAACTTGCATTTTTTTTCAAAAATATTTTATTTCTATTAGTTTCTGCTTGTACCCAAATCCACCTAAGGGATCACGCTTTAGATAAAAACGTTGATATCTTCGCCATTAAGGGTGCGTTTTTGACGCTGTTTTCAGCATTTTAAGACTTTAGTGGGCCTCCGCCTACGTTCTGACCATATTGCACCACCCTGCAAGCGTTTTCAAAAAACCTCCCTTCCGACACTTAGAAAATTTTTAGAATTTCAGATAAAATCTTCCAAATTTAGTGTTCTTCCAAATTTTCCTTCAGAATTGACGTTAGATTATAGTTGCAATAGTACTCACCTACCATCCCTGTGTTTCGGTGCGCGTTTCGTGTCCCGGAGTCCAGGTTGGAGGTTGAAAACCTAAATTTTTTGAGTCAAAAACTGGTTTTTTGACCAAAACCCAAAATTTTTATTCGGCACCCACCTTGTTTTATTTCGTAGTTAGCTAGCCCGCGCGAAGACGCGTCTCTGGACACCTCACTCGCGCGTCTAGCTCAAATAAAACTTGCATTTTTTTCAAAAATATTTTATTTCTATTAGTTTCTGCTTGTACCCAAATCCACCTAAGGGATCACGCTTTAGACAAAAACGTTGATATCTTCGCCATTAAGGGTGCGTTTTTGACGCTGTTTTCAGCATTTTAAGACTTTAGTGGGCCTCCGCCTACGTTCTGACCATATTGCACCACCCTGCAAGCGTTTTCAAAAAACCTCCCTTCCGACACTTAGAAAATTTTTAGAATTTCAGATAAAATCTTCCAAATTTAGTGTTCTTCCAAATTTTCCTTCAGAATTGACGTTAGATTATAGTTGCAATAGTACTCACCTACCATCCCTGTGTTTCGGTGCGCGTTTCGTGTCCCGGAGTCCAGGTTGGAGGTTGAAAACCTAAATTTTTTGAGTCAAAAACTGGTTTTTTGACCAAAACCCAAAATTTTTATTCGGCACCCACCTTGTTTTATTTCGTAGTTAGCTAGCCCGCGCGAAGACGCGTCTCTGGACACCTCACTCGCGCGTCTAGCTCAAATAAAACTTGCATTTTTTTCAAAAATATTTTATTTCTATTAGTTTCTGCTTGTACCCAAATCCACCTAAGGGATCACGCTTTAGACAAAAACGTTGATATCTTCGCCATTAAGGGTGCGTTTTTGACGCTGTTTTCAGCATTTTAAGACTTTAGTGGGCCTCCGCCTACGTTCTGACCATATTGCACCAACCTGCAAGCGTTTTCAAAAAACCTCCCTTCCGACACTTAGAAAATTTTTAGAATTTCAGATAAAATCTTCCAAATTTAGTGTTCTTCCAAATTTTCCTTCAGAATTGACGTTAGATTATAGTTGCAATAGTACTCACCTACCATCCCTGTGTTTCGGTGCGCGTTTCGTGTCCCGGAGTCCAGGTTGGAGGTTGAAAACCTAAATTTTTTGAGTCAAAAACTGGTTTTTTGACCAAAACCCAAAATTTTTATTCGGCACCCACCTTGTTTTATTTCGTAGTTAGCTAGCCCGCGCGAAGACGCGTCTCTGGACACCTCACTCGCGCGTCTAGCTCAAATAAAACTTGCATTTTTTTTCAAAAATATTTTATTTCTATTAGTTTCTGCTTGTACCCAAATCCACCTAAGGGATCACGCTTTAGATAAAAACGTTGATATCTTCGCCATTAAGGGTGCGTTTTTGACGCTGTTTTCAGCATTTTAAGACTTTAGTGGGCCTCCGCCTACGTTCTGACCATATTGCACCACCCTGCAAGCGTTTTCAAAAAACCTCCCTTCCGACACTTAGAAAATTTTTAGAATTTCAGATAAAATCTTCCAAATTTAGTGTTCTTCCAAATTTTCCTTCAGAATTGACGTTAGATTATAGTTGCAATAGTACTCACCTACCATCCCTGTGTTTCGGTGCGCGTTTCGTGTCCCGGAGTCCAGGTTGGAGGTTGAAAACCTAAATTTTTTGAGTCAAAAACTGGTTTTTTGACCAAAACCCAAAATTTTTATTCGGCACCCACCTTGTTTTATTTCGTAGTTAGCTAGCCCGCGCGAAGACGCGTCTCTGGACACCTCACTCGCGCGTCTAGCTCAAATAAAACTTGCATTTTTTTCAAAAATATTTTATTTCTATTAGTTTCTGCTTGTACCCAAATCCACCTAAGGGATCACGCTTTAGACAAAAACGTTGATATCTTCGCCATTAAGGGTGCGTTTTTGACGCTGTTTTCAGCATTTTAAGACTTTAGTGGGCCTCCGCCTACGTTCTGACCATATTGCACCACCCTGCAAGCGTTTTCAAAAAACCTCCCTTCCGACACTTAGAAAATTTTTAGAATTTCAGATAAAATCTTCCAAATTTAGTGTTCTTCCAAATTTTCCTTCAGAATTGACGTTAGATTATAGTTGCAATAGTACTCACCTACCATCCCTGTGTTTCGGTGCGCGTTTCGTGTCCCGGAGTCCAGGTTGGAGGTTGAAAACCTAAATTTTTTGAGTCAAAAACTGGTTTTTTGACCAAAACCCAAAATTTTTATTCGGCACCCACCTTGTTTTATTTCGTAGTTAGCTAGCCCGCGCGAAGACGCGTCTCTGGACACCTCACTCGCGCGTCTAGCTCAAATAAAACTTGCATTTTTTTCAAAAATATTTTATTTCTATTAGTTTCTGCTTGTACCCAAATCCACCTAAGGGATCACGCTTTAGACAAAAACGTTGATATCTTCGCCATTAAGGGTGCGTTTTTGACGCTGTTTTCAGCATTTTAAGACTTTAGTGGGCCTCCGCCTACGTTCTGACCATATTGCACCACCCTGCAAGCGTTTTCAAAAAACCTCCCTTCCGACACTTAGAAAATTTTTAGAATTTCAGATAAAATCTTCCAAATTTAGTGTTCTTCCAAATTTTCCTTCAGAATTGACGTTAGATTATAGTTGCAATAGTACTCACCTACCATCCCTGTGTTTCGGTGCGCGTTTCGTGTCCCGGAGTCCAGGTTGGAGGTTGAAAACCTAAATTTTTTGAGTCAAAAACTGGTTTTTTGACCAAAACCCAAAATTTTTATTCGGCACCCACCTTGTTTTATTTCGTAGTTAGCTAGCCCGCGCGAAGACGCGTCTCTGGACACCTCACTCGCGCGTCTAGCTCAAATAAAACTTGCATTTTTTTCAAAAATATTTTATTTCTATTAGTTTCTGCTTGTACCCAAATCCACCTAAGGGATCACGCTTTAGACAAAAACGTTGATATCTTCGCCATTAAGGGTGCGTTTTTGACGCTGTTTTCAGCATTTTAAGACTTTAGTGGGCCTCCGCCTACGTTCTGACCATATTGCACCACCCTGCAAGCGTTTTCAAAAAACCTCCCTTCCGACACTTAGAAAATTTTTAGAATTTCAGATAAAATCTTCCAAATTTAGTGTTCTTCCAAATTTTCCTTCAGAATTGACGTTAGATTATAGTTGCAATAGTACTCACCTACCATCCCTGTGTTTCGGTGCGCGTTTCGTGTCCCGGAGTCCAGGTTGGAGGTTGAAAACCTAAATTTTTTGAGTCAAAAACTGGTTTTTTGACCAAAACCCAAAATTTTTATTCGGCACCCACCTTGTTTTATTTCGTAGTTAGCTAGCCCGCGCGAAGACGCGTCTCTGGACACCTCACTCGCGCGTCTAGCTCAAATAAAACTTGCATTTTTTTCAAAAATATTTTATTTCTATTAGTTTCTGCTTGTACCCAAATCCACCTAAGGGATCACGCTTTAGACAAAAACGTTGATATCTTCGCCATTAAGGGTGCGTTTTTGACGCTGTTTTCAGCATTTTAAGACTTTAGTGGGCCTCCGCCTACGTTCTGACCATATTGCACCACCCTGCAAGCGTTTTCAAAAAACCTCCCTTCCGACACTTAGAAAATTTTTAGAATTTCAGATAAAATCTTCCAAATTTAGTGTTCTTCCAAATTTTCCTTCAGAATTGACGTTAGATTATAGTTGCAATAGTACTCACCTACCATCCCTGTGTTTCGGTGCGCGTTTCGTGTCCCGGAGTCCAGGTTGGAGGTTGAAAACCTAAATTTTTTGAGTCAAAAACTGGTTTTTTGACCAAAACCCAAAATTTTTATTCGGCACCCACCTTGTTTTATTTCGTAGTTAGCTAGCCCGCGCGAAGACGCGTCTCTGGACACCTCACTCGCGCGTCTAGCTCAAATAAAACTTGCATTTTTTTCAAAAATATTTTATTTCTATTAGTTTCTGCTTGTACCCAAATCCACCTAAGGGATCACGCTTTAGACAAAAACGTTGATATCTTCGCCATTAAGGGTGCGTTTTTGACGCTGTTTTCAGCATTTTAAGACTTTAGTGGGCCTCCGCCTACGTTCTGACCATATTGCACCACCCTGCAAGCGTTTTCAAAAAACCTCCCTTCCGACACTTAGAAAATTTTTAGAATTTCAGATAAAATCTTCCAAATTTAGTGTTCTTCCAAATTTTCCTTCAGAATTGACGTTAGATTATAGTTGCAATAGTACTCACCTACCATCCCTGTGTTTCGGTGCGCGTTTCGTGTCCCGGAGTCCAGGTTGGAGGTTGAAAACCTAAATTTTTTGAGTCAAAAACTGGTTTTTTGACCAAAACCCAAAATTTTTATTCGGCACCCACCTTGTTTTATTTCGTAGTTAGCTAGCCCGCGCGAAGACGCGTCTCTGGACACCTCACTCGCGCGTCTAGCTCAAATAAAACTTGCATTTTTTTCAAAAATATTTTATTTCTATTAGTTTCTGCTTGTACCCAAATCCACCTAAGGGATCACGCTTTAGACAAAAACGTTGATATCTTCGCCATTAAGGGTGCGTTTTTGACGCTGTTTTCAGCATTTTAAGACTTTAGTGGGCCTCCGCCTACGTTCTGACCATATTGCACCACCCTGCAAGCGTTTTCAAAAAACCTCCCTTCCGACACTTAGAAAATTTTTAGAATTTCAGATAAAATCTTCCAAATTTAGTGTTCTTCCAAATTTTCCTTCAGAATTGACGTTAGATTATAGTTGCAATAGTACTCACCTACCATCCCTGTGTTTCGGTGCGCGTTTCGTGTCCCGGAGTCCAGGTTGGAGGTTGAAAACCTAAATTTTTTGAGTCAAAAACTGGTTTTTTGACCAAAACCCAAAATTTTTATTCGGCACCCACCTTGTTTTATTTCGTAGTTAGCTAGCCCGCGCGAAGACGCGTCTCTGGACACCTCACTCGCGCGTCTAGCTCAAATAAAACTTGCATTTTTTTCAAAAATATTTTATTTCTATTAGTTTCTGCTTGTACCCAAATCCACCTAAGGGATCACGCTTTAGACAAAAACGTTGATATCTTCGCCATTAAGGGTGCGTTTTTGACGCTGTTTTCAGCATTTTAAGACTTTAGTGGGCCTCCGCCTACGTTCTGACCATATTGCACCACCCTGCAAGCGTTTTCAAAAAACCTCCCTTCCGACACTTAGAAAATTTTTAGAATTTCAGATAAAATCTTCCAAATTTAGTGTTCTTCCAAATTTTCCTTCAGAATTGACGTTAGATTATAGTTGCAATAGTACTCACCTACCATCCCTGTGTTTCGGTGCGCGTTTCGTGTCCCGGAGTCCAGGTTGGAGGTTGAAAACCTAAATTTTTTGAGTCAAAAACTGGTTTTTTGACCAAAACCCAAAATTTTTATTCGGCACCCACCTTGTTTTATTTCGTAGTTAGCTAGCCCGCGCGAAGACGCGTCTCTGGACACCTCACTCGCGCGTCTAGCTCAAATAAAACTTGCATTTTTTTCAAAAATATTTTATTTCTATTAGTTTCTGCTTGTACCCAAATCCACCTAAGGGATCACGCTTTAGACAAAAACGTTGATATCTTCGCCATTAAGGGTGCGTTTTTGACGCTGTTTTCAGCATTTTAAGACTTTAGTGGGCCTCCGCCTACGTTCTGACCATATTGCACCACCCTGCAAGCGTTTTCAAAAAACCTCCCTTCCGACACTTAGAAAATTTTTAGAATTTCAGATAAAATCTTCCAAATTTAGTGTTCTTCCAAATTTTCCTTCAGAATTGACGTTAGATTATAGTTGCAATAGTACTCACCTACCATCCCTGTGTTTCGGTGCGCGTTTCGTGTCCCGGAGTCCAGGTTGGAGGTTGAAAACCTAAATTTTTTGAGTCAAAAACTGGTTTTTTGACCAAAACCCAAAATTTTTATTCGGCACCCACCTTGTTTTATTTCGTAGTTAGCTAGCCCGCGCGAAGACGCGTCTCTGGACACCTCACTCGCGCGTCTAGCTCAAATAAAACTTGCATTTTTTTCAAAAATATTTTATTTCTATTAGTTTCTGCTTGTACCCAAATCCACCTAAGGGATCACGCTTTAGACAAAAACGTTGATATCTTCGCCATTAAGGGTGCGTTTTTGACGCTGTTTTCAGCATTTTAAGACTTTAGTGGGCCTCCGCCTACGTTCTGACCATATTGCACCACCCTGCAAGCGTTTTCAAAAAACCTCCCTTCCGACACTTAGAAAATTTTTAGAATTTCAGATAAAATCTTCCAAATTTAGTGTTCTTCCAAATTTTCCTTCAGAATTGACGTTAGATTATAGTTGCAATAGTACTCACCTACCATCCCTGTGTTTCGGTGCGCGTTTCGTGTCCCGGAGTCCAGGTTGGAGGTTGAAAACCTAAATTTTTTGAGTCAAAAACTGGTTTTTTGACCAAAACCCAAAATTTTTATTCGGCACCCACCTTGTTTTATTTCGTAGTTAGCTAGCCCGCGCGAAGACGCGTCTCTGGACACCTCACTCGCGCGTCTAGCTCAAATAAAACTTGCATTTTTTTCAAAAATATTTTATTTCTATTAGTTTCTGCTTGTACCCAAATCCACCTAAGGGATCACGCTTTAGACAAAAACGTTGATATCTTCGCCATTAAGGGTGCGTTTTTGACGCTGTTTTCAGCATTTTAAGACTTTAGTGGGCCTCCGCCTACGTTCTGACCATATTGCACCACCCTGCAAGCGTTTTCAAAAAACCTCCCTTCCGACACTTAGAAAATTTTTAGAATTTCAGATAAAATCTTCCAAATTTAGTGTTCTTCCAAATTTTCCTTCAGAATTGACGTTAGATTATAGTTGCAATAGTACTCACCTACCATCCCTGTGTTTCGGTGCGCGTTTCGTGTCCCGGAGTCCAGGTTGGAGGTTGAAAACCTAAATTTTTTGAGTCAAAAACTGGTTTTTTGACCAAAACCCAAAATTTTTATTCGGCACCCACCTTGTTTTATTTCGTAGTTAGCTAGCCCGCGCGAAGACGCGTCTCTGGACACCTCACTCGCGCGTCTAGCTCAAATAAAACTTGCATTTTTTTCAAAAATATTTTATTTCTATTAGTTTCTGCTTGTACCCAAATCCACCTAAGGGATCACGCTTTAGACAAAAACGTTGATATCTTCGCCATTAAGGGTGCGTTTTTGACGCTGTTTTCAGCATTTTAAGACTTTAGTGGGCCTCCGCCTACGTTCTGACCATATTGCACCACCCTGCAAGCGTTTTCAAAAAACCTCCCTTCCGACACTTAGAAAATTTTTAGAATTTCAGATAAAATCTTCCAAATTTAGTGTTCTTCCAAATTTTCCTTCAGAATTGACGTTAGATTATAGTTGCAATAGTACTCACCTACCATCCCTGTGTTTCGGTGCGCGTTTCGTGTCCCGGAGTCCAGGTTGGAGGTTGAAAACCTAAATTTTTTGAGTCAAAAACTGGTTTTTTGACCAAAACCCAAAATTTTTATTCGGCACCCACCTTGTTTTATTTCGTAGTTAGCTAGCCCGCGCGAAGACGCGTCTCTGGACACCTCACTCGCGCGTCTAGCTCAAATAAAACTTGCATTTTTTTCAAAAATATTTTATTTCTATTAGTTTCTGCTTGTACCCAAATCCACCTAAGGGATCACGCTTTAGACAAAAACGTTGATATCTTCGCCATTAAGGGTGCGTTTTTGACGCTGTTTTCAGCATTTTAAGACTTTAGTGGGCCTCCGCCTACGTTCTGACCATATTGCACCACCCTGCAAGCGTTTTCAAAAAACCTCCCTTCCGACACTTAGAAAATTTTTAGAATTTCAGATAAAATCTTCCAAATTTAGTGTTCTTCCAAATTTTCCTTCAGAATTGACGTTAGATTATAGTTGCAATAGTACTCACCTACCATCCCTGTGTTTCGGTGCGCGTTTCGTGTCCCGGAGTCCAGGTTGGAGGTTGAAAACCTAAATTTTTTGAGTCAAAAACTGGTTTTTTGACCAAAACCCAAAATTTTTATTCGGCACCCACCTTGTTTTATTTCGTAGTTAGCTAGCCCGCGCGAAGACGCGTCTCTGGACACCTCACTCGCGCGTCTAGCTCAAATAAAACTTGCATTTTTTTCAAAAATATTTTATTTCTATTAGTTTCTGCTTGTACCCAAATCCACCTAAGGGATCACGCTTTAGACAAAAACGTTGATATCTTCGCCATTAAGGGTGCGTTTTTGACGCTGTTTTCAGCATTTTAAGACTTTAGTGGGCCTCCGCCTACGTTCTGACCATATTGCACCACCCTGCAAGCGTTTTCAAAAAACCTCCCTTCCGACACTTAGAAAATTTTTAGAATTTCAGATAAAATCTTCCAAATTTAGTGTTCTTCCAAATTTTCCTTCAGAATTGACGTTAGATTATAGTTGCAATAGTACTCACCTACCATCCCTGTGTTTCGGTGCGCGTTTCGTGTCCCGGAGTCCAGGTTGGAGGTTGAAAACCTAAATTTTTTGAGTCAAAAACTGGTTTTTTGACCAAAACCCAAAATTTTTATTCGGCACCCACCTTGTTTTATTTCGTAGTTAGCTAGCCCGCGCGAAGACGCGTCTCTGGACACCTCACTCGCGCGTCTAGCTCAAATAAAACTTGCATTTTTTTCAAAAATATTTTATTTCTATTAGTTTCTGCTTGTACCCAAATCCACCTAAGGGATCACGCTTTAGACAAAAACGTTGATATCTTCGCCATTAAGGGTGCGTTTTTGACGCTGTTTTCAGCATTTTAAGACTTTAGTGGGCCTCCGCCTACGTTCTGACCATATTGCACCACCCTGCAAGCGTTTTCAAAAAACCTCCCTTCCGACACTTAGAAAATTTTTAGAATTTCAGATAAAATCTTCCAAATTTAGTGTTCTTCCAAATTTTCCTTCAGAATTGACGTTAGATTATAGTTGCAATAGTACTCACCTACCATCCCTGTGTTTCGGTGCGCGTTTCGTGTCCCGGAGTCCAGGTTGGAGGTTGAAAACCTAAATTTTTTGAGTCAAAAACTGGTTTTTTGACCAAAACCCAAAATTTTTATTCGGCACCCACCTTGTTTTATTTCGTAGTTAGCTAGCCCGCGCGAAGACGCGTCTCTGGACACCTCACTCGCGCGTCTAGCTCAAATAAAACTTGCATTTTTTTCAAAAATATTTTATTTCTATTAGTTTCTGCTTGTACCCAAATCCACCTAAGGGATCACGCTTTA
This sequence comes from Cerastis rubricosa, assembly GCA_949152445.1. NCBI lineage: Eukaryota > Metazoa > Arthropoda > Insecta > Lepidoptera > Noctuidae > Cerastis > Cerastis rubricosa. The sequence continues at coordinate 23,356,924 of OX424534.1, read as the reverse complement.
GACAAAAACGTTGATATCTTCGCCATTAAGGGTGCGTTTTTGACGCTGTTTTCAGCATTTTAAGACTTTAGTGGGCCTCCGCCTACGTTCTGACCATATTGCACCACCCTGCAAGCGTTTTCAAAAAACCTCCCTTCCGACACTTAGAAAATTTTTAGAATTTCAGATAAAATCTTCCAAATTTAGTGTTCTTCCAAATTTTCCTTCAGAATTGACGTTAGATTATAGTTGCAATAGTACTCACCTACCATCCCTGTGTTTCGGTGCGCGTTTCGTGTCCCGGAGTCCAGGTTGGAGGTTGAAAACCTAAATTTTTTGAGTCAAAAACTGGTTTTTTGACCAAAACCCAAAATTTTTATTCGGCACCCACCTTGTTTTATTTCGTAGTTAGCTAGCCCGCGCGAAGACGCGTCTCTGGACACCTCACTCGCGCGTCTAGCTCAAATAAAACTTGCATTTTTTTCAAAAATATTTTATTTCTATTAGTTTCTGCTTGTACCCAAATCCACCTAAGGGATCACGCTTTAGACAAAAACGTTGATATCTTCGCCATTAAGGGTGCGTTTTTGACGCTGTTTTCAGCATTTTAAGACTTTAGTGGGCCTCCGCCTACGTTCTGACCATATTGCACCACCCTGCAAGCGTTTTCAAAAAACCTCCCTTCCGACACTTAGAAAATTTTTAGAATTTCAGATAAAATCTTCCAAATTTAGTGTTCTTCCAAATTTTCCTTCAGAATTGACGTTAGATTATAGTTGCAATAGTACTCACCTACCATCCCTGTGTTTCGGTGCGCGTTTCGTGTCCCGGAGTCCAGGTTGGAGGTTGAAAACCTAAATTTTTTGAGTCAAAAACTGGTTTTTTGACCAAAACCCAAAATTTTTATTCGGCACCCACCTTGTTTTATTTCGTAGTTAGCTAGCCCGCGCGAAGACGCGTCTCTGGACACCTCACTCGCGCGTCTAGCTCAAATAAAATTTTGCCCTCCCACCCGCCCTATTGTGTATAGGAAGGCCGGAGTGGGATTTTCAGCAAAATTTTATTTTCCGATTTTACCTTTTTTGGATAAGTTTAGGCCTGTAGGAAAGGTTTTGTAGGGAAAAAAACGCATTTTACACCTTTTGACTGAGTCTGCAAAGGCTCATTTTAATTATATTACAGTATTTATATTATTAAATTATTAAATAAGTGTGACTGTGGACGATTTTAATTAGATTAAGTTATTTACTTACTTTTGTGTGTTCCCCTCTGTACAGGGACACAAAGGTACCAGTGTTTGTAGAATCTCTCCTCTCGAGTAGAAACGGTGTATCTGACCTCCTCTTTACAGGGGTCAGCCCGATCATTCTCTCAGAACGAAAAATGTTCCGCACCCCATCCAGCACTGTGATGACTCAACGATCCAGCGGCTCGCCGCGATCGGCGGAGAAGGTGGGGCAGTCGTCTGCTAATGCGAGGAGGAGAATCTCCTTTGGAGACAACACTCCTCCCGCTTCACGGGCGGCCCCTGCCACTCCGGGGACGCGCCGAGCTGCTGTAGACGCTTCTGCACCGCTCAAGAAGCCTGAGGCCGGGTACCCCAGTCGCACCGCGGAGGCGAGAGCTTGCCTAAATAAGGCCAAGCTTAATTTGGGCAACTCTCGCAACCTGAAGACCGATATAAAGACTGCGGTGCTCGGGGCCATTAACAGGCTTTTTGAGCTAGTGAAGGAGTCGGAGCGCGACCGAGTTCCCCTCGCACCTACAGCCGTACCGGTTGCCGCACCCGCTGCTGACTGCTGTCCGCAGTCCATTTCCGATAGTCTCGCTAGCCAGACTGAGCTCATCACCACCCTTAAGGAGCACATCTCGATAGTCAAGGAAAATTCCGAGCATGTGGAAAAGCTCCGAGACAGTCTGGCAGGCTGGGAAAATGGCGGGGAGAAGACCTATGCTGGTGTAGCGGCCGCGAGTAAGCGCTACACTGGGGGACAGGCCCCGGAGCGGGCGACGCTCCACTCGGTGGTCGTCTCCTCGACACAGGAGATGGACACGGCGGGCGAAGTCCTCGAGCGGGTGCGAAAAGCGGTGGACGCGAAGGAGGGCTGGGTGCGAGTGGAAAAAGTTCGAAAGGCCAAGGACCAAAAGGTCATCATGGGGTGCGAAACAGAGGAAGAGCGGGACAAGCTTAAAATGCGACTACAATTGGCCGGGGAGAACCTCGTCGTCGAGGCAGTGAAAAACCGGGACCCGCTTCTGGTTCTTAGGGACGTGCTGTTAGTACACAGTGATGAAGAAGTGTTGCGAGCCCTTAGGAACCAGAACCGGGAGATCTTTCACGGCCTCGGGGACGACGAACAGAAAATTTCTCTTAAATTTCGAAAAAAGTCGCGAAACCCGCACGTGAATAGCATTGTGATGAGTGTGTCACCCGCGATCTGGAGACGTGCACTCGATGTAGGCAAGCTTCGTATTGACCTGCAGAGAGTGCGCGTCGAGGACCAGACTCCTTTGGTGCAGTGCACCCGTTGCTTGGCTTACGGGCACAGCAAACGCCTGTGCACAGAGCCAGCTGATCTGTGCAGCCACTGTGGCAGTGAACACCTTAGGGTGGACTGCCCGGCCAAACAGATTGGCGAAGTGGCGGCGTGTATTAACTGCACCAGAGCCAAGCTGGAGACACACTCGCACAATGCATTCAGTGGTGAATGCCCAGTACGTAGGAAGTGGGACGCATTCGCGAGAGCAGCTATAGCATACTGCTAAAGTTGGCGGTGCTCCCACTTCCGAGTACACAAAGAAGACCAGTTCGACACAACCAGATTGCAGTCGCATTGAGCGAACCACTAGGGTTGGCTTAATGGAGAACGTTAATTGGAGCCACTTTCATGAGAAAGTGGCTGGAATTATGCAGGACCGTAAGTCAACAATAGTGGAATCGTCAAGTTGTGTCGATCCTGGCGCTAATTTCTGCTGCCATTTTGTTGAAACAGAAGCATTATTCTGTTTTAGTTTTAGAATCAAAACTTTAGGCATTAGAATTAATTACTTAGCAAAAACTAAATAAATTTTATGATATTTAATTGTATACTAAGAATATAGTGCAAATATCATACTTACATCTAACTTAAAATATTAAATTAAAACAAAATTAAATAAAACAAGCACAGAAAATTATATTTGAGGGCATCAATTATAAGGGTTAGTGATGGATAAATATTGGAAGAATAGTTAATTGAGTTAAGGGATAAAGATAGAAAATTGACAGGGATAAAAGGCTTCATATTTAGAAAATTTGAAAATTAATAAATAATATTTAGATTAAACAGAATTATTAGTATATTAGTAAATTGTAGTTAAATAGTAAAAATATTAAAAAAGTAAAAGATTTATAGTAATCCATAGCGTATACTCTTGGAATGCAAATCACAGAATAAAAATGAGCATACAGCATGGTCTCTTCGGCCCCCCCTAAAAATCAGTCGCAAAACAAGGCACACACACAGCTTAAAAGGTCTCTGATAATGTTAGAGGAACACTGGCAAGGCAGGAGTGGTTTTTAGCCGGTTCGAGTCCGGCACTACCTCGACTGTCTCACAAATCGTGAGATAGTCGAGGTGTCCGTGGGGATTTCCCACTCCTGCCCAAACAAAAAAAAAAAAAAAAAAAAAAAAAAAAAAACCTAACCTAACCTAACCTAACCTAACCTAACCTTTTTTTTTTTTTTTTTTTTTTTTTTTTTTTTTTTTTTTTTTTTTTGTCGCTGGGAAAAAATGCATTACGCACACCCTCCCATCGGGGGCTGGAAGGGTAGTGTGGGACTCCCCGGTCTGAGACCGGTATACCCACTAAAACGACCCAGCGGCATTCCCGCTTCGTCCTAGTGGCGGGGGACTGGGAAACCGGCACAGCCTTTACTTCCAGTCCTCCGCCGACGATGACCCGCACAGCGGACCTCACGCCCCCCCCGTGGGGAGGGGGACGGGCCCGGGAATGACAGACGAAGGTGGTGACGGGTGCAATGCGGGCGAAGGCACCCCCGCGCCTGTCGCCCGCCCGTCGCCACCATGAAGAGGGAGACCGCGTCTTCTCCGACCTCTTCTTCTTCTGCGGAGCGGCGCTGCGAGAGGGTCTTCCTCCCGCGCGCGCTCCGCCGCCTCCTTTTGCGAGACTACGTCCTCGCAAAAGGAGGCGACCGCTGACCAGGCCCCCTCGGCGTCCAGGGCCATGTCCCCCCACGCGGCGGCCACGTATCCCGGTCCCCTCTCTAAGAGCGAGAGGGGAGGGGAGTCCGCGGAAGACCGCGCCACCAACGCCACCAGGCCGTCCCGGTCACCCAGCCAACGGCCAGGGACCGAGTAAGGCTCGGCGACCACCGCCAAGTCCACCAACCACTCAGCCATCGTCTGCATCAGCAGATCTTGGGCTGCCCTGCAGTGGTTGGCGTTCGCCTGAAGGATGCGATGTTCGACTATATCCATCAGTCGGACATCGCACCCCCCTCCGCAGCCGCCGCAGGAACGGCGGTACCAGCAGCCGCAACAGGCCCGGTTGGCGCCAGTACTTTGCCACGCTTAGGGGGAGGATTGCAGTTCCTCCCCTTCATCACGTGGTCCGCTTGGCTGCCACTGGCAGCACAGACCGAGCAGTGCGGCGTGGCGACCTTACAGGAGGCGGCTTGGTGGCCCCCCATGCCGCAGCGGTAGCAGGTGTCTGACCTGTCCACCGCGGACGGACACAGCGGCCGGGTGTGGCCGATGCCGAAGCACCGGAAACACCTCAGCGGCTGGTCCTCGAGTGCCCTGACCGCACACGAGCTGAATCCGACCGTCAGCCGGCCCTTCGCCAGGGCGGCTCTGGCAGCGGGAACCGGGCACCCAAGGCGGACGGTGCCCATGCCACCGCGGCCGGGCCTTATGTCCCGACTCTGAACCGCCGCGGCGTCGCAGCCCCCTAACGCTGCGACCGCCTCCACCACCTCCTCCTTGGTGACGGAATCGTCGAGATCCGTCACCTCGAGTGTCACCAACTTTACCGGTCGGGCCACCTTGGCGGAGTCCGCGATGACCTCCCGCAGCTTAGCTGCAAAGAGGTCCGCGCGGGCTCCCCCCTCTGCCCCCGGGAACTCGAATAATCGAGCCCCGGCTTGGGTCCGCCGGCAAGACACACTACCGATCCCCAATTGAGTGGGATCGGCATTGCTACGCGCCCGCACTAAAATTGACATGTACGTCTCCCCTCGCTCCGCCGCCTCCGCGGTGAGGGTCACCACGACGGCCGCGGTTTTTGGGGAGACTAGCTGCCCCTTTCCCCTCGCTCTACCTCTACCTCCCTGCTTCCCTCTGCCGGTCGTCTGCGACTGGCTGGGAGCGGGGACGGCTGGGGCGGCAGCCGCCGACTTTTTGGCTTTGCCCTTCCCCCTCCCGACCACTTCCGTCCACTCATTGGACGGGGTGGTCGAGGGGAGAAGGGCGTCCTCCTGGACCTGGGATGAGGAGGACGGCCCCGGCTCGGAGCGCCCCTTATCCGCCGCAAGCTGCGGTCGGAGGCGCTTTTCCGGCAGGAGTCGGTCCTCTATTCCTGCCAGGCAGGCTCGCGTGAAGGCCCGCTCCTCCATTACCACCCTGCGGATTATGTCCTCAAGGTTGGAGTTGGAGGAGGGGCCCTCTGCCGCAGGACTCGTCTTCTTAGACGTCGACGTCGAAGGCGTTGATGACGTCCTCGTCGTCTCGGCAGGGGCCGTGGCTTCAGCCAGCTTGCGATGAAGCTCACTGACTTCCACCTGCAGGCGATCCACCCTCGCCTGCAGTTGCCGTGTCTCGTCAGTGGCCTTCCGCTGCACCAGCTCCTTGACCACACCAAGCAAGCTCGTGGCCCGACATTTGAGGGCCTTCTGGAAGGTCCCCTTCAAGTTTGAGGACTTTGAGGCAACCTCCAAAATTTCCTCCTCGTCCTCCTCCGCCATTTGTTCCAGCTCCAGCAGGGAGTGGTCCGCGTAGAGCACACGGGACGCACCGTACCCGGACTTTGCCCGGGTGACGTGCGCCCGCCTCTCCCTCGCGGCAACCCGCTCCTCAAGCTCCTGCTGGAGCTGCGCCCGCTGCGCAAGATCCAACTTACGTTGGGCGTCCGCGAGCCCAACGACGTGGGTGTCCGCGGCCGTCGGCTTTTTAGCCTTTGTCAGCCTCGCCGACCCTGACGCCGAGGAGCCCTCGGACCCATCCCGCAGGAAGGCCCGCTTTCGCGACTGCGAGTCGCCTGCACCCGAGACGCCAACCAGTGACTCATCGTCGGAGTCAGACAAATCCGACAAGTCCGTCCTTCCGAAGAAGCTAGCCGCAGACGGCGCGCGGCTAGCCTCTGACGCCGAAGCGTCGGTTTGGCCCTGAGAAGGGCCTTTGGGTTGGCCCTGAGAAGGGCCTTTGGGTTGGCCCTGAGAAGGGCCTTTGGGTTTAAAATACCGCCCGCAGGCATCCCGCGTTGGTTTAGGCATATCCTCCGCAGGTTCGTACTCTCAAGGCAAGATGAGCTACGATAATCACAGTGCACTTTGGCCGAGCCCAGTCTGCCACTCCGTTACGGTGGTCAAACTGGGTCGTTTCCAGGGGACGCGACGTGGACGCAAGCACTGTGGGGTGGTCCCCCAACCTAACCTAACCTTTTTTTTTTTTTTTTTTTTTTTTTTTTTTTTTTTTTTTTTTTTTTTTTTTTTTTTTTTTGTTGTCGCTGGGAAAAAATGCATTACGCACACCCTCCCATCGGGGGATGGAAGGGTAGTGTGGGACTCCCCGGTCTGAGACCGGTATACCCACTAAAACGACCCAGCGGCATTCCCGCTTCGTCCTAGTGGCGGGGACTGGGAAACCGGCACAGCCTTTACTTCCAGTCCTCCGCCGACGATGGCGATGGCAAAAGGAGGCGACCGCTGACCAGGCCCCCTCGCTCCCCAGCATGGCGTTGACCACACCGGGAAGCGAGAGGTCCTGTCCGATCTCCGCGATCAGACTGCGGCGCGGCTCGGACCAAGCTGGGCACACCTCGAGGGTGTGCTGCGCCGTGTCCTCCGCCGCGCCGCAGTCGTGGCACGCCGGGGCTTCCTCCCTCCCGATCCGGTGCAGGTACGTTCCGAAGCAGCCATGCCCGGACAACACCTGCACCAGACGGAACGAGAGGAAACCATGGGATCGCTCGAGCCAGGCCCGGAGGACCGGACCGAGCGCGTCCAACGTCCGGCGGCCAAAGGCAGCGGTGGCGAGGTCCTCCGTCCAATGGAGGACGATGGCGTCCCTCGCCTCCCGCCGCACGGCCTCCCGCTCCTCGGCGACGGGGCGCTCCCCGAGCGCCCTGCGATGCGCCGTCCACTCATACACCCTGGCCAGCACCCAAGCCTCCAACTCCCAAGGAGGGGTGCCGGCCAGGGCGCACGCCGCCGAAAATCCCACCGACCGGTAGGCCCTCGCCACCCGCAGTGCAATGGCCCTTTGGGGCTTGCGGATGGCGGTCGCGTTCTCCCTCCTGTGGAGGGAGTCCGCCCAAATGGGGGCCCCGTACAGGGCCATGCTCCGCAAGATGCCGGCATAGAGGCGCCGGCATTTCGCCTTGGGCCCCCCCAGGTTCGGGAGGAGCCACGAGAGGGCGTCCGCGGCCTTCAACAGGCGCGTCGACAGCCCGCTGAAATGCGGGCCGAAGCGCCACCTATCGTCCAGCACCAGGCCCAGATATTTCATCCGGGGCTGGACCTCTATACGGACGCCCTCCACGACGATGTGGGCGTCGGGTGGGCAGCGCTGCCGAGGCCCGCGAAAGAACAAGGCCTCGGTCTTGTGCAGCGCCACCTTCAATCCCAGGCGGCGGATCCTCTCTGCAAACAAGGATCCGCCAGCCGAGGCCAGACAGGCCGCGTCCGCGAAGCTCCTCCCCCGTGCAGTGAGCAGGGTGTCATCCGCGTAGCATATGACACTCGTGCCCGGGAGGAGGGCTCCCCGCAGCAGCCAATCGAACCCGATGTTCCACAGTGGGGGCCCAAGCACCGACCCCTGTGGAACACCGGACTCTGCGCCGTACCGCCTCACTGTGGCCGTCTTGTCTACGAGGAGGACCTCTCGGTCCTCCAAGTAACTGGCCAGGAGGCTCCGCAGATATTGGGGCACTCCGTGATACCGGAGCGCCTCCAATATCGTCGAGTGGGGCACGGAGTTGAAGGCATTGGCAATGTCGAATGACACCGCCAGCACTCCGTCCCCCGCCTCGACTGCCTCCTTCACCTGGCCCTTGAGTAGGGCCAGCGCGTCGATCGTCGAACGCCCACGACGGAAACCGAATTGGGCGTCCGACAGATCCGGCCCCACATCCCGCAAATGGCTCCCGAGCCGGGCGGCGACTATCCCCTCGAACAATTTACCGACCTCATCGAGCAAAACGACGGGCCGGTATGCCGAGGGGGAGTCCACCGGGCGTCCCGCCTTTCGGAGGAGGCAAAGCTGCCCCTCCTTCCACAGTTTCGGGAACCTTCCAGCCGTAAAGCACGCGCTGAAAAGGTCCCGAAACCTGTCCTCCATTTCGGAGGCAGCTATTGCCAGCACCCGTGCGGGGACGCCGTCCGGCCCGGGGGCCGTCTTCTTGGCGCGGAGGCTGAGTACCCCCGCGTAGATCTCCGCCGCCGTCACCGGGGGGACCTCCTCCTCCGGCGAAGCCGCCCCTTGCGGGGGATCCATTGTTGGTGGGGCGAAGTCGGTCCTGCGCGGAAACAGGGACCGGACCACCCCATCCAGCAGTGCTGGCTCGAGGGTCTCCGACAGTGGGGGACCATAGGGGCGGAGCTGGTTCCGCGCCGCCTTGTATGGCCTCCCATAGGGATCCCTGTCGAGACCCTCCAGCATTTCGGCCCTCGCCGAGTCTTCTGCAGCGCCCATTGCAGACTTGAGGACCGTCGTCGCCTCTCGATAGCAGGCGTATAGGCGGTCCTCTTCTGCCCGGACTCGGTTCTGGGCGCTGCGCCGTCGACTCCGCGCGTAGGCCCTTCTGGCCGCCACGCAGGTGGCCCGGAGTTCCGACAGCTCCTCTGTCCACCAATAAACGGCGCGACGGGGAGGCGGACGGCGAGACCGAGGCATGCTGGAATTGCACACCTCGGTCAGGGCCCCTCTGAGCCGAACCGCTGCGGCGTCTACGTCCTGGACCTCAACAGGGGGCGACAGCCAGTCCTGGAGGAAAGCCGCCTCCTTGGCTGCCTCCCGGTCCAGGCGGGTGAGTGCCCACCGCGGGAAGGGAGATTGCCCAGCGCGGGCCATCCCCCCCCCCCTGGGTGGAGATGTCGAACCGCACGTATCGGTGGTCCGACAAGGTCTCCACCATCTCAACCCGCCAGTTCACGACGCGGGCGGCCAGCGCAGGGGTGGCGAACGTGACGTCCACCACCGACCCACCCTGTTGCCGCACACACGTGTGGACCGTCCCCCTGTTGAGGAGGGACATACCGCTTGAGGCCGCCCAGAACTCAACGGCGCGTCCCCGGACGTTGCACCCGGCGGCCGGGTTGCCCCAGGCCGCCGACTTGGCGTTCAGGTCGCCCAACACCACGACCTGGCGAGGCGCCGCCCTCCCTACGACTGCAGTGAGGACCTCCAGGAAATCCTCAAAGTCCGAGAGAGGGCGGTTTGGGGAGAAATAGACCCCGACCAGGGCCATGTCCCCCCCCCACGCGGCGGCCACGTATCCCGGTCCCCTCTCTAAGAGCGAGAGGGGAGGGGAGTCCGTGGAAGACCGCGCCACCAACGCCACCAGGCCGTCCCGGTCACCCAGCCAACGGCCAGGGACCGAGTAAGGCTCGGCGACCACCGCCAAGTCCACCAACCACTCAGCCATTGTCTGCATCAGCAGATCTTGGGCTGCCCTGCAGTGGTTGGCGTTCGCCTGAAGGATGCGATGTTCGACTATATCCATCAGTCGGACATCGCACCCCCCTCCGCAGCCGCCGCAGGAACGGCGGTACCGGCAGCCGCAACAGGCCCGGTTGGCGCCTGTACTTTGCCACGCTTAGGGGGAGGATTGCAGTTTCTCCCCTTCATCACGTGGTCCGCTTGGCTGCCACTGGCAGCACAGACCGAGCAGTGCGGCGTGGCGACCTTACAGGAGGCGGCTTGGTGGCCCCCCATGCCGCAGCGGTAGCAGGTGTCTGACCTGTCCACCGCGGACGGACACAGCGGCCGGGTGTGGCCGATGCCGAAGCACCGGAAACACCTCAGCGGCTGGTCCTCGAGTGCCCTGACCGCACCCGAGCTGAAGCCGACCGTCAGCCGGCCCTTCGCCAGGGCGGCTCTGGCAGCGGGAACCGGGCACTCAAGGCGGACGGTGCCCATGCCACCGCGGCCGGGCCTTATGTCCCGACTCTGGACCGCCGCGACGTCGCAGCCCCCTAACGCTGCGACCGTCTCCACCACCTCCTCCTTGGTGACGGAATCGTCGAGATCCGTCACCTCGAGTGTCACCATCTTTACCGGTCGGGCCACCTTGGCGGAGTCCGCGATGACCTCCCGCAGCTTAGCTGCAAAGAGGTCCGCGCGGGCTCCCCCCTCTGCCCCCGGGAACTCGAATAGTCGAGCCCCGGCTTGGGTCCGCCGGCAAGACACACTGCCGATCCCCAATTGAGCGGGATCGGCATTGCTACGCGCCCGCACTAAAATTGACGCGTACGTCTCCCCTCGCTCCGCCGCCTCCGCGGTGAGGGTCACCACGACGGCCGCGGTTTTTGGGGAGACTAGCTGTCCCTTTCCCCTCGCTCTACCTCTACCTCCCCGCTTCCCCCCCTCTCTGCCGGTCGTCTGCGACTGGCTGGGAGCAGGGACGGCTCCCCCAACCTAACCTAACCTTTTTTTTTTTTTTTTTTTTTTTTTTTTTTTTTTTTTTTTTGTTGTCGCTGGGAAAAAATGCATTACGCACACCCTCCCATCGGGGGATGGAAGGGTAGTGTGGGACTCCCCGGTCTGAGACCGGTATACCCACTAAAACGACCCAGCGGCATTCCCGCTTCGTCCTAGTGGCGGGGGACTGGGAAACCGGCACAGCCTTTACTTCCAGTCCTCCGCCGACGATGACCCGCACAGCGGACCTCACGCCCCCCCCGTGGGGAGGGGGACGGGCCCGGGAATGACAGACGAAGGTGGTGACGGGTGCAATGCGGGCGAAGGCACCCCCGCGCCTGTCGCCCGCCCGTCGCCACCATGAAGAGGGAGACCGCGTCTTCTCCGACCTCTTCTTCCTCTGCGGAGCGGCGCTGCGAGAGGGTCTTCCTCCCGCGCGCGCTCCGCCGCCTCCTTTTGCGAGACTACGTCCTCGCAAAAGGAGGCGACCGCTGACCAGGCCCCCTCGGCGTCCAGGGCCATGTCCCCCCACGCGGCGGCCACGTATCCCGGTCCCCTCTCTAAGAGCGAGAGGGGAGGGGAGTCCGTGGAAGACCGCGCCACCGACGCCACCAGGCCGTCCCGGTCACCCAGCCAACGGCAAGGGACCGAGTAAGGCTCGGCGACCAACGCCAAGTCCACCAACCACTCAGCCATCGTCTGCATCAGCAGATCTTGGGCTGCCCTGCAGTGGTTGGCGTTCGCCTGAAGGATGCGATGTTCGACTATATCCATCAGTCGGACATCGCACCCCCCTCCGCAGCCGCCGCAGGAACGGCGGTACCAGCAGCCGCAACAGGCCCGGTTGGCGCCTGTACTTTGCCACGCTTAGGGGGAGGATTGCAGTTCCTCCCCTTCATCACGTGGTCCGCTTGGCTGCCACTGGCAGCACAGACCGAGCAGTGCGGCGTGGCGACCTTACAGGAGGCGGCTTGGTGGCCCCCCATGCCGCAGCGGTAGCAGGTGTCTGACCTGTCCACCGCGGACGGACACAGCGGCCGGGTGTGGCCGATGCCGAAGCACCGGAAACACCTCAGCGGCTGGTCCTCGAGTGCCCTGACCGCACCCGAGCTGAATCCGACCGTCAGCCGGCCCTTCGCCAGGGCGGCTCTGGCAGCGGGAACCGGGCACCCAAGGCGGACGGTGCCCATGCCACCGCGGCCGGGCCTTATGTCCCGACTCTGAACCGCCGCGACGTCGCAGCCCCCTAACGCTGCGACCGCCTCCACCACCTCCTCCTTGGTGACGGAATCGTCGAGATCCGTCACCTCGAGTGTCACCAACTTTACCGGTCGGGCCACCTTGGCGGAGTCCGCGATGACCTCCCGCAGCTTAGCTGCAAAGAGGTCCGCGCGGGCTCCCCCCTCTGCCCCCGGGAACTCGAATAATCGAGCCCCGGCTTGGGTCCGCCGGCAAGACACACTACCGATCCCCAATTGAGTGGGATCGGCATTGCTACGCGCCCGCACTAAAATTGACATGTACGTCTCCCCTCGCTCCGCCGCCTCCGCGGTGAGGGTCACCACGACGGCCGCGGTTTTTGGGGAGACTAGCTGCCCCTTTCCCCTCGCTCTACCTCTACCTCCCTGCTTCCCTCTGCCGGTCGTCTGCGACTGGCTGGGAGCGGGGACGGCTGGGGCGGCAGCCGCCGACTTTTTGGCTTTGCCCTTCCCCCTCCCGACCACTTCCGTCCATTCATTGGACGGGGTGGTTGAGGGGAGAAGGGCGTCCTCCTGGACCTGGGATGAGGAGGACGGCCCCGGCTCGGAGCGCCCCTTATCCGCCGCAAGCTGCGGTCGGAGGCGCTTTTCCGGCAGGAGTCGGTCCTCTATTCCTGCCAGGCAGGCTCGCGTGAAGGCCCGCTCCTCCATTACCACCCTGCGGATTATGTCCTCAAGGTTGGAGTTGGAGGAGGGGCCGTCTGCCGCAGGACTCGTCTTCTTAGACGTCGACGTCGAAGGTGTTGATGACGTCCTCGTCGTCTCGGCAGGGGCCGTGGCTTCAGCCAGCTTGCGATGAAGCTCACTGACTTCCACCTGCAGGCGATCCACCCTCGCCTGCAGTTGCCGTGTCTCGTCAGTGGCCTTCCGCTGCACCAGCTCCTTGACCACACCAAGCAAGCTCGTGGCCCGACATTTGAGGGCCTTCTGGAAGGTCCCCTTCAAGTTTGAGGACTTTGAGGCAACCTCCAAAATTTCCTCCTCGTCCTCCTCCGCCATTTGTTCCAGCTCCAGCAGGGAGTGGTCCGCGTAGAGCACACGGGACGCACCGTACCCGGACTTTGCCCGGGTGACGTGCGCCCGCCTCTCCCTCGCGGCAACCCGCTCCTCAAGCTCCTGCTGGAGCTGCGCCCGCTGCGCAAGATCCAACTTACGTTGGGCGTCCGCGAGCCCAACGACGTGGGTGTCCGCGGCCGTCGGCTTTTTAGCCTTTGTCAGCCTCGCCGACCCTGACGCCGAGGAGCCCTCGGACCCATCCCGCAGGAAGGCCCGCTTTCGCGACTGCGAGTCGCCTGCACCCGAGACGCCAACCAGTGACTCATCGTCGGAGTCAGACAAATCCGACAAGTCCGTCCTTCCGAAGAAGCTAGCCGCAGACGGCGCGCGGCTAGCCTCTGACGCCGAAGCGTCGGTTTGGCCCTGAGAAGGGCCTTTGGGTTGGCCCTGAGAAGGGCCTTTGGGTTGGCCCTGAGAAGGGCCTTTGGGTTGGCCCTGAGAAGGGCCTTTGGGTTTAAAATACCGCCCGCAGGCATCCCGCGTTGGTTTAGGCATAATATCCTCCGCAGGTTCGTACTCTCAAGGCAAGATGAGCTACGATAATCACAGTGCACTTTGGCCGAGCCCAGTCTGCCACTCCGTTACGGTGGTCAAACTGGGTCGTTTCCAGGGGACGCGACGTGGACGCAAGCACTGTGGGGTGGTCCCCCAACCTAACCTAACCTAACCTAACCTAACCTAACCCAGTTGCACTCGGTCTCTCGAGCTGGAAGCATACAAATCTCACGCGCTATCTCAGGGCAAAGATGTGTCTTTGTTCTGGGTAAAGGCTCACGCTGGTCTAGAGGGCAACGAGCGAGCGGACCACCTCGCGAAGGAGGCAGCACTCCGGTCCAGGAAGAGGCTGGACTATGACCGCTGCCCGGTTTCATACGTCAAGCGGCAGATCCGAATGGGGTCGCTCGACGAATGGAACCGGAGGTACCAGAATGGCGAAACAGCCTCCACGACGAAAATATTCTTTCCCAGTGCGATCGACGCCCACAAGATTGTGATGAAACTTAAACCAGCCGGTATACTCACGCAAGTCTTGACGGGGCACGGTGGGTTCTCCGAATACTTGCACCGCTTCAAGTGTAAGGAGAACCCAGCGTGCATCTGCGAGCCAGATCAAGTGGAGTCGATCGCACACATATTAACAGAATGTCCAGTGTTTGAGACAGAGAGATTTGAGGCGGAACAGAGGCTGGAGACAACTATAAATGTAAATAATATAAATAAACTAATGTCAGAAAGAAGACAAAGAACAATTTTAATAGAGTACTGCATAATCATAGCCGCAAAAGTAATTAAACGCAATAAATCAACATAGAAGTCATGCTTTTTACAAATATGAACATTTCTCTTCAAGAAAAGATATTTAGAAACAAGCATTGTAAATCTTAGAAAATTAGTATAATTCAGTTAATTCATTTGAAGCCTTAAACACTTTGCGATTTAGAAAGGAAATAATTAGACCAGATTAAATTAATTTACAGTCAAACTTTTTAAAATCAAAGAAAACAAACAAAAGAGCAGTAGAAATAAGCAATGTATTGAAAAGGTCTCTGACCATGTCAGGGGGACACGAGCTGGGCAGGAGGTGGTCTTAGTCAGTTGGAGCCTGACACTATCCAGACTGGCTCGTTATGAGTCAGCCTGGGTGTAAGTCCGACCGGATTTCCCCTCCTGCCAAAAAAAAAAAAAAAATCTCACGCGCTCCGCACTAAAAAAATCGTTTTAATTGGTTTTTGTGCACTTAACACAACGAATAAAGTGTCGTTAGATGCGGAAAATTGCGCCGCACAAAGTGCCGCGATCAAATTGTGCCGCTCCATAGTGCCGTGAAAGTTTATTGTGAAAAACCTCAATTTTAGAGGTTAAGTGGAAGCTGAGCTTTACAAAAACGCGTACGCTGCCTCATCGAGATCTGCAACACCTCGATTTTTTACCAGCATCGTGTGACCATTGTGGCTCCTGAACACCTGGACCACTCAGAATCACCCCGTCACCGGGCTTCCACGAGTTATTCAGGATTTGGTGAAAAACACGTGTCCTGAAAAAGCAGAAGGAGTGAAGCCAGCGATCTGAAAATTGGCGTCAACCTGGACCAATATATGTAAAGGCGAGTGCAACTTAATTTAGAATTTTAGGTCATATACACACTTATATATGACAATTACAATTTACCAAATTAGACCCCCTATAACTCTGGACGGAAGACAGTTTTCAAAAATCTGCAACTGCAGCCTGTTGCGCGCTAATTAGTGGACCCTAAGTTTATAGTTTTAGAATTTTCACATTAGCCAATTTAGAGTAAAAATTAAATAACCGTAAAAAATTTATACTTCAAAATTTCACTCTTAAAAATTGTTCAAAAATTTATATCGATATTTTATCTGAAAGTAGCTTATTTTCTGCTAATTGTAGTATTTTTTTCAAAATTTTTGGTTAAGCCATCTCAAAGATATTGATTTTTATATGTTTTTTGTAAATAAATCCCTGTAAATAGGAAAAAACCAGATTTTTTCAGCAGAATTGTCTTCACATAGCCCATCTGGTCTTATTTAAGCCGAAAGTTGGCCCTGACAACGTCAGAATTGCCAAATTTAGAAAAAGTCGGCCATTTTTGTTAATACGGATACTTGTTTAATTTTAGTATATCTCCAGAACCGCTTTACGTACGACGCTGCGGTTTTGGGTATAGTGAGTAGCGCTACTATTAGATTGCCGGGATATAGTTTTCAGTCGTTTTCGAGTGAAAAAGCTTTTCAGGCCTGAAAACCATATCGAACGACAAAACAGGTGGAGCCAGTCTGCACACTGAAAACGCGGTCTCAATGCGACCTTCGGTTGTGGAGATATCGGCATTTTAAACTGCCGTTTGACAGTTCGGCGGCCATCTTGGCCAGTCTAACTTTGCTCTCACTCCTGAACCCTTTGAGGTAATTTGATTTTGTTTTCGGATAATTACTCTGGGGCTGAACACCTAGCCTTCCTCTCGGTTTCAGGAGTTTTGGGGCCAAAAAATTTCAGTTTCCTGAAACTGGTTTCGGTGGACAGATTGGACCAAGCTGAAAACAACAAGTCCAAGCTCGGGCTTTCTGCGGCACACACAACCAGAGATATCCCGGGTCGAAAAGTCACTTTGACGTTTACGGCGGCCATTTTGGCCGCCGTAAACGTTTTGGTATAACTCATAAGGATACACAACGCGTGAACACGAGTAAAACGAGTGCTGTGATTTTAAATTCTATTTTGCGTAAAAAACAATTTAACGACATAGTGAAATATACTGTGGTGTGCCTTTTAACACGTTCAGTGCGTTACGGGAAGTATTTGGTTGTAATTGAGCTTCGCTCTGTGCGGCAGCTAGTTGTCCTTGTTTTGCACTCCGTGCGGGGGTGATTACTTCAAGTATTCGTACAAGTAAAAAAGAGACACCTGTATTGCCGGTGTCCTTGCTTGAAGTATATTAAAATTTACGAATAAAAATGTACGGGAATTATTTTTTCGTAACGCACAGAAAGGTAATTATTTTACAATAGTGCGATACGGGAACTATTTGGCCGTATCCTAAACCCCGTACCGCACTGAACGTGCGCGCGCGCGGCCCTCAGTTAGCCGTAGTGTTGTGCCCAGTAAACACGTTTTTACAGAACGCGATAGGTATTTTATTTATCACAGATTTTTTTTTAAATTTAGCTTTTATAGGCACCTAAAATAAATAATAATATAAAATAAAGATTTACTGTTTTTGTTAAAATGTTAACATTAACATAGCTAATTACTTATTATTTTTGTTAAAAATGGTTTTTGCTGATTGTGTATGACCATTAGTAAAATAAATAATAATATAAAATAAGAAGTTACTGTTTTTGTTAACATAATTAATTATTACTTTTGTTAAAAAATAGTTTTCGTTGATTGTGTACGATCTGAATAAACAATAATAAATCTGAAACAGAAAAATATGTTACTTGTTACACCCCATCCCTAGCAATGTGACTGTTGCATGCGCCACGACAAGTATTTTCCCGTAATATCGACCTTTTCCAAAATACCTGTAACTTTTAAGATATTGCTTAAAACCCCGTGCGACTGCAGCTATATATACACAAGGATGTAACCTATTGATTAGTACAACAAAAAAAAATATCTGTAGACTTTCCATGTCTCTGTGATGGTTTAAAGTCATGATTACGTACGGGAAAATAGACGTCGTAACGCATATCAGACATTCTTGATACGGGAAGTATGTGACTTGTAAAGCACTGGAAGTAAGTATTAATCTAGCGTAGCCGCAGGGACAGTGTTAAAACCATCTATGTGACTGTGAAATCAAAACGCATAAATAATAAGTAGTAATCAAGTTATTCACAAAAACAAATCTACAATTTTAAATAACGAACTATAAAGAAAAAACACAGTGTCGTGTAGTTGGAAAGGATCGGGTTCTGTGTCGATCTGTGTCTCACCGTGTCATCGCGGCGACCGACCACAGCGGTAAGCCCCGCCCACCCGCACTGTGACGCACAGTGCACGACTGCTGGAAAGGATCGCGTTCCGTGTCGATCTGTGCCGATCCTTATCTACGATCTACAACTGAGTGAGTCACGCCGTATTTACCATGTCAAACAACTCTGACTTACAATTGTTTTCACTAGAAAGTGATAACGTAACCTTAAGAAAACAGCAAAGCAAAATAACCATTAGTACAGAAAATTCTTTTGCATCCTTGTCAGTTGATGATGACAACGAATACTCGTCTATCACGTCTTACGACAAACATAACTTAAGTTGCCCTCAATTACAACTTAATGAAAATGAAACAATAACAGAATTAGGGACATTAGTTAACACCTTGCGGAGGAAGTTGGCATCTGCGGATAGTGAAATTGAAAACTTAATAACAGAGAATACTTCACTAAAAAATATCATAATTAACAACGAGAAAGTTATAAACAACCTGAAAAAAATATGTAATAGTACACCTAAAAGACTTTCAACTGTAATTAAGAGGAAAAGTATTAATAAAGGCAAATTAAATTATTCCTTTGAAGAAGATTACTTGCTTCAGGAACGAAATAAAGCCGAGAATCAAAGCAAACAAACAACACCTAAATCTGAAATAAAAACACAGAAGCAAAGCAGCAAACGGATCACAAAACGAAAACAACAAACAAATGCTTTACGCACCTCAGACCCAAACCAAAACAAAACAACTCCAACTACGATAATAGAAGATAATGTGAAATCTTTCAGGAATAGGTTAAGCATTGTTAGTACTAACAAAACAAATAAAATTCTATCCATTGCAGAAGAGACTTTTCCAAACTTACAGATCTGTCACTATGTGTCACCGAAATGCGGATTGCTACAACTTATCAGCACTTTGCATCAAAAAGTTGTGGATTACTCGTTCAGCGATTACTGTGTAATATTAATTGGAGAAGAAGATTTTCAAAACACCAAAAACTATGTAGAAATCACAATAGAATTAAGGAAAACACTGGAAAAAATTCAGCATACAAATGTTATTTTGTGCCTACCTACTTTCAAACTTAGCGATTATTCGACGATGTTTAACTGGCGTATTGAAACGTTTAACAACTTACTTCAATTAGATTTATTATCACATAATTATGTAACAGTACTAGACTCGAATTTAAACTTATTCTACGATTTTACTATGTTTTCAAAATACAATAGAAAATTAAATAACCAAGGAATGAGAAATATTTTTCAAAATTTAAAGTTACTTATAAATAATGATCTCTCAATGGCACCACTGGAATTTGAACATGATCTGACAAATAATGTAAAAACGAATGCGGTAACAAGCACCCAGTTTTTTCTTTGATCACATCTATGTTATGCATCAGAATATTGCCGGACTTATAAATAAATCTGATCTATTAACTGTGCACATTCAGGACCTGTTAAGCAAACAAATAACTGTAGATGTTTTATGCATAACCGAGCATTTTATCATGTCGGGCCAGGAACATCTTCTTCATCTACCTAATTATAGGCTCGCTGCATGTTATGCAAGAGGCAACATAAAACGCGGTGGAGCCTGTATTTTGGTCAAAAAGGGGCATGAGTTTATAGAATTACCCGACATAATGAAACACTCGGTTTCAGGAATTATTGAATGTTGTGCCATAAAAATGAAACAACATAATCTAATTATATTATGTATGTATAGACCGCCTAAGCTGTCAAACTTAAGTAAATTTTATGAAAGTTTTGATAATATTCTTAAAAATATATGTACTAATCGCCACACTAAAATAATTGTATGCGGCGATTTTAATATAGACGTTTTAAAAAATAATAGAATAACCTTGGAATTTAAATGCTTTCTCCAGAGTTACAACCTCAATTTACAAATTAATGAAGCGACACGTCCTAATAGTAATACCTGTTTAGATAATTTTGCATGCAATACCAGACAAAAATCCCATTGTCAAGTAATAGACTTCGGGCTTTCCGATCATACTGCTCAATTAATAAAGATAAAAGTAAATAAATCGTGCGTGATTAAAACTTGGAGAACTAAGATTCGAGATACCTGTGAAGAAAATCTCATTAAGTTCAATAACTCTCTGCAAAATCTATCGTTTTCTGACGTATATAACACAGAGGATTCGAACACAGCGTATGACAATTTCTTTGAAATATTCAAGCTTATACATGACCTATGCTTTCCTTATAAACTAGTAACAATAAAATCAGAAAAACCAATTAAGTGGATGTCGCGTGGCATAAGATTATGCAGTAAAAGGCAACGAAATTTACTTTGGAAACATAGACTAAGGCCGTCACCAGGAAATAAAAACGCTTTCGTTAATTACTCTAAAAGGTTTAAAAAAATAATTAAATTAACTCAAAAGGCCCAAAATAACTACTTGATCAAGAACTCAAAAAATAAATCAAAAACCTCATGGCAAATCATTAATAACAACAAAATAAATAGAGAACCAATTTCACAGATAACAAATAATAATCAGACAATAACAGATCCGAAAGAAATAGCTGAATCTTTCAATAATTTTTTCATTGACCAAATTACTAATGTACCCAATAACCTAATGCACGACGTTAAGAAAATAGACCATAACCCTAACTCAATATTTGTGCCACCAGTGGTACCTCAAGACGTAATGACTATAATTAAATCGCTAAAAAACAAAAAGAGCTTAGGTTATGATGGAATTTCCACTCGAGTCATAAAATTTGTTGCTAATAGTATAGCTGGCCCTTTAACTCATATTATTAACGTTAGCATTTCATCAGGAACATTTCCTGAAAACTTAAAAACTGTAATTGTAAAACCAATCCATAAAAAGAACAGTAAAGATGATATGTCGAACTATAGGCCGATAGCTTTAATTCCCGTTTTTTCTAAAATAATAGAAAAAGTCATATGTGACGCAATAACATCTTTCCTGACTAAATTTAATATACTTTGCCATGAGCAATACGGGTTCAGGAAAAATAGGAATATAAACATGGCAATTTTGGACTTGCTGAATAATATTATGCCGAATGTTGATACCAAAACACCTATATGTGCTATTTATACGGATATGTCGAAAGCTTTCGATTTTGTCAATCATAACATACTGCTACAAAAACTAAATGCCTATGGCATTCGAGGTAATATCCTGAATTTAATAAAAACATATTTAACCGGTCGCAAACAGATGACAGAAATTTACAAAATATGTTTAAAGTCTAAATTAGAACAAAAGTACTTGTCTTATCATAGAGTAATTAAATTCGGCGTACCACAGGGAAGCGTCCTTGGGCCTTTGTTATTTTTAATCTACATTAACGACCTCCCACGCCAAATCCATCATCCCATGGTACTTTTTGCCGACGACAGTACAGCACTCTTAAAATGCGACAAAAATGAAAATTATGAAAACGAAATAAACGACACCATTAAAATTATAATAAATTGGCTAAATAATAACAACCTGCAAATAAACTTACAAAAAACAAAGATAATGCATTTTTACCAAAGACTTCGTATCAATGAACTAAATATTAATTATAATAGTCAAAATGTAGACAGAGTAGATGTAATAAAATTTCTAGGAATTTTAATTGACAGTCAACTGACATGGAAAGCACAGGCAGAAGCAATCTGTAAAAAACTTAGCGCATCTGCATATGCACTTTATAATCTTAAAAAAAAAGTTAATATCAAAACAGTATTACTAGCATATCATAGTCTTGTTGTTTCAATTTTAAGGTTTGGTATTATTTTTTGGGGCAATTGTAGCGAAAGAGAGTGTTTATGATGTGCTGGGTATAATCTTTAGGTGAGGTGAAAATGATGACGCAGACGTCTTGAGAATATTCGTTATATATTTATAAATCCAATTAGGTACATTTTTAGTAACCCGACAGTAAAAATCCGAAAAAGGCGGACGCAGGCGACCACACGCCCGAAAAGAGAACGATGTTGCCAAGCGCGAAATGGTGTTGCCATATTCGTAATGGTGTTGCCGACGTCGTCACTTGTTTGGCGTTAACATCCTGCCGCCCTTGGAACATCCTGTTCCAAAATTGGTAGTGGGACCAGTCGATTGTACGCTCTTCTTAGCGTACCAGTGGTGGTGTGCACATCGGCGACGCGACTGACGCCATCGGTGCCCGGGTACAGCCGCTCGATCCGTCCAAGCAGCCAACGGTTGGGGGGCAGTCTGTCGTCCTTCACGATGACTAGCTGATGAAGATGCAGTTCAACACCTGGTTTGCTCCATTTGGTGCGCTTCTGCAGCTCTGTAATGTAATCACGTTGATAACGTCTCCAAAATTGCTCCTTCAGAGCCTGCACACGCTTGTGTCTTGTCAGTGTATGAATCTTATTTTCACCCTCCGGTATTTGAGGCGTCGGCAGTGATGTAGGCGTGCGCCCGATGAGAAAGTGTGACGGAGTCAGCGCTACAAGGTCAGATGGGTCAGCCGACAAGGGAGTGAGTGGTCTGGAATTCAGAATCCCCTCTATCTGTACTAATACTGTTGACATTTCTTCATAAGTTAAATTGGCTAGCCCGAGAACTCTCCTTAAATGATGTTTAATTGACTTTACAGAACCCTCTGCTAAGCCGTTAAAATGAGGACTATATGCAGGTGAAAAGTGAAAATTAATTTTATTCTCAGCTGCATAACTAGAAATTGTATTACATTTAGACTTTAAAAATTTGGACAGCTCGTTGTAGGCACCCACAAAGTTTGTGCCATTATCTGAGAATATGTGTTGAGGCATACCTCGACGGGCAATAAACCGATTTAATGCTGCGAGGAAGCTCTCCGTACTTAGCTCTGTGACGAGCTCTATGTGTACCGCTCGGACCGCCAAACATACAAAAACACAAATATATGCTTTAATTAATCGAGATCCTCTACCTTTCCTGTCCGCAATCAGGACAGGCCCTGCATAGTCCACAGCAGTGCTCTGAAATGGATATTCAGCATGCAGCCTTGCTTGAGGAAGGTTCCCCATTATGGGTTGGATTGATTTGCCTCCAAAGCGGCAACAAGTTATGCAGTTTTTTACTGTCTTCCTAGCAAGGTTACGACCACCAACAATCCAAAATGTATGTCGTAAAATTGAAAGTAATTGCTGTGGGCCAGCATGCATGAGTTTTATATGATGATGTCTGACAATAAGTTGCGTTATATGATGATTTGCATGTAAAAGTATGGGATGTTTAGTGTTATAATCATAGTTAGAGTTAGATAGTCTTCCTCCCACTCTTAATAACTGTTCGCTGTCCATAAACGGATTTAAGGAAACTAATCGATCTTTAGGTGATAAATTATGCTTGCCTTTTAATAACTGATATTGTTTTTCAAACATTTCCCTTTGCACAATCCTACACAATGTGTTTGTCGCTTGTTGTAATTCTGACATCAGTAAATGATTATCAATAATTTTATGTTGTCGATTACGGCAATTATCTATAAATCTTTGCATATAAGACAGTACATGTTGCAATTTTGTAAAATTAGAAAATCGTGAAATGAAATCTAGAGTGTTTGTCTGTGTGAATGTCATATGACAATATAGTTTTGTCTCAGGTAAATCTATATATTCCTGTGGTTGTGGTGGTTTCTTAATGACCATGTCATGGAGAAAATCACATCCTGACCACCAAATGTCGCTAGTGCGTAGCTGTTCAAAGTTTATGCCACGCGATCCAATGTCAGCTGGATTTTTCTCAGTAGGTACATGATTCCAATCACAGCCCTTGGTGATATCTGTGATTATGTTGACTCTGTTGAGTATGTATTGTTTTAATCTAGATTTAGACATTTTTATCCAACCAAGGACTATGGTTGAGTCACACCAGTATGTTTCGCTACTTAGCGGTACTGACAAGGCAGATTTTACCTTTTTGACAAGTTGTGCTGCTAGCACTGCGCCAGACAACTCAAGTTTAGGTATGGTCATATTTCTTTTAAATGGTGCTACCCTGGATTTAGCAATCAGTAAGCGAACAAGAACCTTACCATCATAGGTAATACTACGTACATACACACAGGCTGCGTATGCATTTTGGGATGCATCACAGAAGGCATGCAGTTCTACTCGGACCGGTGAATCACAGATTACACGACGAGGTATCTGTATGTGATGTTGAAGACAAGGTAAGTGCTTTATAAATTTTTCCCATTGTTTATTTAAGTTTTCAGGAATCTCACTATCCCATGATGAATTATCCTTCCACAACTGTTGCAAAATTAATTTTAGTTGCAGCAAGCATGGATTAATTAAGCCCAAAGGGTCAAATATTTGTGCAAGTGTGGATAATATGGTCCGTTTTGTTTGAGTTAAAGTGGAACTTACTGTAAGTGATGGCATAAACATTAAAGAGTCGCTGTCTAAATCCCAGGTGATACCTAAAATCTTAGCATAATTCTCATTTTTAATTATTAAAAAGGGATCATTGTTGCTTTCACCATTCTCATGTATTTTGTCCAATAAGTGTGTGTCATTTGATCTCCATTTGCGGAGATGTAATTGTGCAGATTCTAACTCATGAATGACTCCCTTACAGGTCCGGACTAGCTGTGATGCATCATCAGATCCTGTGACAAGATCATCAATATATATATCATGTAATATTGTGGAGCTTACAGATTCATTAGCACAATCTCGACCAAGCTGAATGAGACACCTAGTGGCAAGGTAGGGTGCAGAGGCCGTACCATAAGTGATAGTGTTAAGTTGGTATACCTTTAAACGAGCATTGGGATCTGATCGCCAAAATATTTGCTGCAATGGACGCTGTGCTGGTGTAACAAGAATCTGCCTATAAAATTTATCAATGTCTGCTGTGACAATGTATTTGTGTTGACGAAATCGGATCAGAATACTAAGTAAATCGTCTTGCACAGTGGGACCGATTCGCTGGATGTTATTAAATGAAAGACCACTGCTTGAGACAGCAGAAGCATCAAATACTGTTCGAAGTTTTGTTGTGAGACTTGTTTCCTTTAAAACACCATGATGTGGTAAGAAGTATTCATGTTTGTGTTGAGCTGTGGTTTCGCACATATGACCCAACTGAATGTATTCTGTCATGAAATCTATGTACTTTTGTTTAAACATAATATCATGTTGAAACCTGTGTTCTAATGCAAAGAATCTAGCTAGAGCCATTTCCCTAGAGTCGCCTAGAGTGGATGGGGACTGTTTTAGGGGAATTTCCACCACAAAACGCCCATTTGACAAACGCGTGGTCGTTTGTTTAAATAACTTTTCACATTCAAGTTCGTCATTACTTAAGCTGTGAGGACTATTAATATTTTCACATTCAAAATAATGATCAAGACTATTTTGTAAGTCAATGTCTGAGTTATTAATAAATTTACAATACACTAAATCCTGAACTTTGTTGTGTATGTTATTACAATTGCATGAATGTGAATGTATTTGTGTGTTCGACTCATTTGTAAGATTGTATGAATGATTAGTATTATGAATAATACCCGATACCAGCCACCCTAACTTTGTTTCATTTAGAGATGGGTTGTGTTTCCCTAAGAAAATATTATTATTGCAGAGTACCTGCCAAAAGATATCTGCACCCAACAACATCTCCACTTCGGACGGTATGTGGAATGAAGGGTCTGCAAGGTGGATGTGTGAGGGAATATTGAATGACGAGGTGTCAATCTTGCATCTTGGTAGCAACTGAGTAATGTCTCTTACAATAAAACAATTAACTTTGGCATTAAATCCACTATTTGTCAATGATAACATTTTAATGTCACATCTGGAGGTGATGTGTGATTGTTGCTTATTGAGTCCCTGTACTGAGACACATGTTTTGTAGGTAGGAAGCTTGAGTTTGTTGTACAATCTCTCAGTAATGAAGCTGGAAGTGCTTCCATTATCAAGAAGACAGCGGACCTTGTGAACTTGACCGTTGTGGTCCATCACACCAACAATGGCAGTTGATAATAAAACGTGGCTCTGATGTGTAGATGAGAGTGTGACATTATTGTGTGTCTGCACTTCAGTTTGTGTGTTTGATTGAGTAGTGTCCTCCTGTGTGCCAGAAAGAACAACACACTGTGTAGGATTTGACTTTGATTTCTCTGCTAAATGTAATAAGCTATTGTGCTTCTTGGTACAAATTTTGCAAGGGCCTAATGTGCATGATGTGCCTTTACCATGTCCTTTGCGCAAACAGATCATGCATAGATTCAATTCTTTAACTTTCTCAATGCGTTTTTCAACTGGTAATGCCTTAAATTTAAAACATTTAAATATTGCATGAGATCCTTTATTGCACATTAAACACTTGGAGGAAGGTTTTGATGGTGTGTCACTAGCTATAAAAGCCTTTGTTGACTGACTATTACTAGAATCACTAGCCTTTTGTGCCCCCTCCATTGTCTCAAGCATGTCTGCCCGACCCCTTAAAAATTCCATAAGCTGTTCCAACGTTGGAAACCCTTTTATTGTGCACCGCTTTTCCTCCCACTCACGAGCAGTAACTAGGTCAAGTTTAGTGTTTACTACACAAATGATCATAAAATCCCAATGCTGTGTTGGTAACGATAGAATTTTGAGTGCACGGAGGTTCTTATATACTGTATCAGTTAAATTGCGAATGGCCTCCGCTGACTCATGAGTGAGAGGTTCAATGTTGAGTATAGCGGTCATGTGGTTATTACCTAGAAGCCTATCATTATGAAACCGATCACACAATAACTGCCATGCAGTGTCATAATTTTCAGCAGAGAACTCAAGAGATTGAATTACTAAGGCAGCACTCTCTTTTAGTGAGGCACGTAAGTAATGGAATTTATGTATTTTCGGTATAGATTGATTATTGTGTATGAGTGAGGAGTATATGTCATGATACCCTAGCCAATCCTGATAGCGGCCAGAAAAGGTAGGCAAATGAATAGTGGGCAACTTAAGATTTGGCAACTCCGTAGCGGTACCTGTCTTTGGGTCATGGCCTGTCATGGGCTCTCCGCTACACAGCAAGAGCTCCTCCGCAGCAGCTACGGCTCCGAAGTATGCCCCTTCAAACTCCTCACGTTCGTCTTCCTCTGCCTCTGGAATGTCGGTTAAGGATTCTATTGTAGTCTGCGTTTGATCAAACTCACTATATATTGTTTTGATTTTACCCAAGCGTAGTGTTAGTTCTCGTATTTGCACACTACTAAGCTTCTCACAGCTCTGAGCTGTATCGAAGTACTTTTTAAATATAGTTAATTTACATTTTTGTGAACTGCGTATCTTTTTTAAAGCCTTGAGATCCATTTCCAATTTTTAAGATGTTAAGTTGATGTGACACACAAAATGCTGCAAGATGCAAAGCAGATTTAACAGTGCAGCTGCCCACAACGAGCTGGTTAAAACAAAACGGTGGATGAAAGGTGCGAGATAAAAAAAGGGTGATACTTAGCTAATAAATGCAAAGCAGAGCAGAGGGCCGTCAAGCCGGCGTTGTTACAAACCACGTGGGCGCATGCCAATCAATTCCTCACAAGAAACCAACTCCCAAATTGTTCTTCAGGCCGGCGTAAGTACAAACCACGTGGGCGCACTCGTACAGAATATGATTTTGGCGCACGCCTTAATTCCTCTTGAAACTCAATTCCTTATTTCTCACAATAATCCACGACGTAATTGTTTATGCTCGGAGAATGGATGCACAGAACATTTTGATGTCAATTCAATATTGTTTTTGTTCACACAATGGCGGCGAATGCTCTGGAACACGGCGAACACGAGGACCGCAGGCGCAGGTCGTTGATTCAATGTTTTTCTTCGTTCGAAGGACCAGAATGTTTATGATGTGCTGGGTATAATCTTTAGGTGAGGTGAAAATGATGACGCAGACGTCTTGAGAATATTCGTTATATATTTATAAATCCAATTAGGTACATTTTTAGTAACCCGACAGTAAAAATCCGAAAAAGGCGGACGCAGGCGACCACACGCCCGAAAAGAGAACGATGTTGCCAAGCGCGAAATGGTGTTGCCATATTCGTAATGGTGTTGCCGACGTCGTCACTTGTTTGGCGTTAACAGAGAGAGTATTTTTAAGGCCCAAAAACGCTGCTTACGAGCAATATTTGGCTTGAAAGTTACAGACAGCTGTGTTCCAATTTTTAAAAGTCAGAATCTATTGACATTTCCGTGCCTTTACATTTTAGAAGTTGCTCTTTTTGTTAAATGTAATCGGCAGCTTTTTTTAACTTTATCGGAAAGCAGATACCGAGACGTAACTTTGCGATCTCAATACAAAAATTTGTTACGCACAGGTGGCTATAGGACTGCTTTGTTGAGAAAGAGTGTTTTTGGTATGGCACCGGCTATTTTTAACCACATTCCCAATGCCATAAAAGAGGAACCAGTAACAACATTTAAAAAGAAACTAACTGAACTTCTATTAAGTAAATGTTATTATTCCGTATCGGATTTTCTAGCTGATAATTTTTAATTGTATGTCAATTTTTGTACGTTTGATGATGAACTGCATCAATGTTTGCATGCCATAATGGTAGAATGTAAATGGATTCTTTAATATTATTGTAACCACCTTATTGTAAATACCTACATTCTGAGCAAATAAATAAATATTCTATTCTATTCTATTCTATTTGGAATTCTTTAAACACGCATATCTCTGGAACTGTGGGTCGTAGAGGGCTGGGGTTTTTTCGGTTAACTCTGGCTACATACTAACAACCCGAAGGAATCCGTTTCAGGCGCTTTCAGGACCGAAAAATTTTCAGCGCTGAAAATCCGCGCAGCAGTTAGATCTCATCGAGCACACTCATTTAAGCCCAAGCACGAGACTATTCCGCCTTGGCGTTCAGGAGATACAGCTAAGTATCCGCTTCCTGGCAGCCATTTTGGTGAGTATCCGGAAATTTGGACCAGCTGTATCTCTGGTAAACTTTGAGCTACGGGATCGTGCTTGGTGTCGTTTTTAAGGGCTCGGGGAGCTCTATCTGTTGGCATTGACAAATCGGCTCTACATAGAGACCGAAAATTCTTTTGATGAAAATCGGGAACTGGGGACCCTGAAGCGGACTTTTCTCGGGCAACGGGTCTGCAGAGACAAAAACTTGTAAATTACAGGAGCTCTACCAGAATTATCTGCGAGACACTGACTCTACGGAGACAAAGGTTATTTTTAACTTCTATTTTTTATTTTATTTTATTAGACCTAGTTTATTAGTTTAATTGCTCACTCTTAACCCCTCAGCCAAGGCTCGTGGGCTACGACCTGTGACTGACAAGCGTTGACCGCGCGAGACTAATTCGAGACTTCACTTATTTTTTTTTTATTATTTACTTTTTTGACCTGCTTCTATTAAATAGAAGCAGAACAAGTACGAACACGACAGGCTACCTTGGTTTTTACCTTGTTGAGCAAGAAAAAACCAACGAAGCTTTCTTTATAAAGTCGTCTACACATAAAATTACTTTTAATCTTATATTATCTTATTGAAATTTATATATTATCTGTTTAAAATCTTATTTACGATCAAAATTTTATATATCTGTCAACATATTGGACTAAGCCGTTTGACCGCACACTTATTGGGTCCCTTTACAATCCAATAAGAGTTACTTAAGCGCTTTAACAAACCCTCCGAAACCAGGATGTTCGGCATGAGGACGCCAGCACAAACCCTTAAGGACAAATACGACCCCAAAAAATTGGGAGAAACCTCCTCACTAAATTCCACTTTCACAAAGACCTCACCGGAAAAAACCTCACCTGCGGAGAAATCCACAGTAAGAAAGAGTATCGGCGAGTGGGAGGCAGCTAAACAGGAAGCCTCAAAAAGGCCCCAAGCGAAGCCTCAGACCCCTCCCGGGAAAGTGCCGGGCGCCCCGAGCACCTCTACTCTTATTAACGCCGCTTCCCCATCCGCAATTGAGCCCAGGCCAAAAGACAGAGTGACCGAAGCCAGAATTAGCCTAGCCAAAATTAAAACTCAGCTAGGCCAATCTCGTAACACTAAAACCGAGATTAAAGCGGAAATCACTCTGGCTGCGGAAAGATTATTCCAGCTCGTAAAGGAGGCAGAGTCCACGAACACAAATAAAAAGATGGAACTGCCTCAGCAGTCTCCAAAACAGCTGGCGACAAGCCATGGTGAGAGAGCGGATGGGGAGAGGAAACAGCAGACTGACACTTTTAGGAAGATGCTCGAGGACCACGCGATCCTCATAAAGCAGAATACTGAGAGTATGGGGATCCTGCAAGAGAAGCTCGAAAAAGCCGAAAAACAAACATATGCGAGCGTGTCGTCGTCCGCTAGGAGACAACCTCCGGAGCGGAGGGCGCTACACTCGCTGGTAGTTACGGCTACAGACGAAAACGAAACGGGCGAGCAGGTCTTAGAGAGAATAAGGGAGGTTGTGAAGGCAAAAGAGGGAGGAGTGGAAGTGGAGAGGATTAGAAAGGCCAAAGATAGGAAGGTAATAGTGGGCTTTAGAAGTCAGGACGAAAGGGAGAAGGTAAAAACCACATTGACGAGGTGCTCAGACCATTTGAAGGTCGTGGATATGGTAAATAAAGACCCACTGGTTGTGCTCCAAAACGTAATGCAGTACAACAGCGACGAGGACATTCTTGGTGCGCTGAAGAGACAGAACAGAGAGCTGTTTCAGGGAGTCTCTGATTCTGAAAGGCTGGAGATAGCGTACAGAAAGCGCGCCAGGAACCCGCTCGCAAGCAATGTCGTCATGCGGGTTTCCCCCAAAATATGGCAGCGAATGACGGGGGCTGAGTCGGTACACACTGATCTTCAGAGGATACGTGTGGCCGACCAGTCCCCGTTAGTCCAGTGCTCGCTTTGTCTGGGGTATGGTCACGGTAGACGTTTCTGCCAGGAGACCCAGGCAAGGTGCAGCCATTGTGGGGAGGCCCACATGAAGGCAGACTGCCCTGAATGGCTGGCGGGTGCCGGTCCTCAATGCTGTAACTGCACGCGGGCAAAACTCGAAAGAGTGGAGCACAACGCCTTCAGCCAAGAGTGCCCCATCAGAAGAAAATGGGATGCCTTGGCCAGAAGCACGACGTCGTATTGCTAAGGTGGTCACCGGCGGAACATCTGACTCAAACATAAGGCCATACATTGTAGCCCAAGCAAACTTGCAAAGAAAGGCACTGGCAACTAATGAACTAATGCTTGAGGCGAACAAACGGAAAATGGCCTTTGCACTGCTCCAGGAACCGTACATAGGAGGCATAGGTAGAATGAAAGACTACCACGGCGTTAGAATTTACCAGTGCAGTAGGACAGAAGACGGCGCCGTCAAGACAGCAATCGCTGTCTTCGACGACGATATAGACGTCTTTCAGTGCCCGGATTTTACCACACCTAACATCACAGTGGTAAAGATGAGGACAACTGCCTGGGAGATCGTGGTGGTCTCATTCTACCTCGAACCAAAGCCAGAACCGATAGGGCCATACTTGGAGCAGCTTAAAAGGATTGAGCGGAGCTTCGGCCGGCGGATCATCATGGGAGGCGACGTCAATGCGCAAAACTCTTGGTGGGGCAGCCAGAAGAACAATGGGAGAGGTATAGAGGCAGCTGGCGCTCTCGAGGAAATGGAGTTGCAGGTGCTCAACGTCGGCAGCACACCAACTTTCCACACAGTACGCGGAACGACGCTGTACTGGAGCGTAGTGGACATAACGGTCTGCACGACGGAGCTGCTCGGCTTGGTGGATAACTGGAAGGTGGTAGAAGGCGTGACGAGTTCAGACCACAATACCATCACCTTTGAGTTGGCTTTGGAGAAGGCAAGGGGTACGCAAATTAGTAGAACCACACGCATTTTTAATAGCAGAAAAGCAAACTGGGGCCAATTTCATGAGAAATTGGCACAGTTGCTCATAGACCGTAAAATCAATCATTTGGAAATAGACGAAATTAAAAACAAAATAGAGTTAGAAATTATAATAAAGGAATATCAAAATATCATCATAGAGGCAGCAAAAACAAGCATACCCCTAATAAAGCCAATAAACAGGGTCAACTTACCATGGTGGTCGGAGGAGCTCGCCGCGCTGAAGAGTGCAGTCGCCACCAAAAAACGTAGAATCCGTTGTGCAGCACCAGTCCGGAGAGATGCTGTCGTCGCCGAGTACCTGAAAATAAAAAACGAGTATGAGGAGAAACAAAGGCATGCTCAAACAGAGAGCTGGAAGGGTTTCTGCGAGAGACAGGATCGAGAAACTCTCTGGGACGCGATATACCGTGTTATAGGCCGGACCAGGAAACGGCACGAGGACTTGCCCCTGATCGTGAACGGAAAGGTACTGGACAACCTCCACTCTGCCGAATTGCTGGCAGAAACTTTCTACCCCGAGGACAGAAGGGAAGATGACAATGAGGAGCACATGCGCACTAGAGAATTGGCTGAAAAAGTGAACGCCGTGGAGCATGATGAAAAACATGACCCACCGTTCACTATCGAGGAGCTAGACTGCGCAGTGCGCACATTCAACCCCAAGAAGGCCCCCGGGCCGGATGGTCTTACGGCCGACATCTGCCAGCATTCGATTAACCACGATCCGGGAACTTTCCTTGCACTGGCTAACCGGTGCTTGGAACTGGGTTACTTCCCCGGGATCTGGAAGGAAGCCACAGTTGTGATCCTAAGGAAACCCGGGAAAGAGAGCTACACGGTTCCAAAATCCCATAGGCCAATTGGGCTTCTGCCGGTGCTGGGAAAAGTCCTGGAAAAAATGGTAATAAACAGAGTCAAATGGCACATTATACCGCAACTCAGTACTCGCCAGTACGGGTTCATGCCCCAGAAGAGCACGGAAGACTCCCTCTATGATCTAGTTGGACACATTCGTGGAAAACTAGCGGAACATAAGCTGACCGTAATGGTGTCGCTAGACATAGAGGGAGCTTTTGACAGCGCTTGGTGGCCAGCTATCCGAACCCGACTGGCTGAGAAAAAATGCCCAGTAAATGTGCGGAGGGTGATGGACAGTTACCTCGATAACCGAAGGGTCAGGGTCAGGTATGCAGGGGAGGAGGTAGTGAAGGAGACATCCAAGGGATGTGTGCAGGGATCGATTGGAGGACCGATACTCTGGAACGTCGTCTTGGATCCCTTACTAAAGGGGCTGGAGGAACGGGGGGACTACTGCCAAGCGTTCGCCGACGACGTGGTGTTAATGTTCGATGGCGACTCAGCGATCGAGATCGAGCGGAAGGCGAATGACGCCCTCGCAGAGTTCGTAGGTCTACGAACTCTGCGTCGAGTGGACGTGTTTACTTGTACTCGCGAGCATTTTATTTCGGAAAAATAGTCTAAAGTGCAGTAATCTGTTTTAAAGTTACTTTAATACTTTCCTAAGAAAACCTACAACAAACAGTGAAAAAACTAAATCTGTGTACAAACTATTACCGGAGATACCAGCAAAAATATTTCCATGTTTTTAAAAGTGACCGTTAAAAGTTTCTTTGTCTCAGTGTCGAAGTGGACTGACCTTCGAATGAGTTAATGACACACGCTTAAACTGGTTTCACACATTAGCAACTGATCGTCTAATTTCGCACTATTTACCAAAGACTCGGTGACCAAGTAGCGTAAGCCGCACGCCACACCGTGCATTGAGTCCCGAGTTCGATCCCAACGAAGAGAGTTACTTTTTGTTTTTGTTTGTTTTTTTGTTTTTTTTTTTTTTTTATATTTTTATAATTTTATACACTGACATCATGGAAAACATCAATAATAATATAACATTTAGACGAAGAATTACTAATTTAAATGCCTCTACAACAAGTTTTGAAGATAATTCGTTCTTATCCACCGACTCTCATGCTCTTGGACGAAGTTTACCCGATTTATCTACATGGAATTGCCAAGAAATTACTGATCTACAGGAAACCGTCAGAGATTTAAAGGAAAAGCTAGAGAGTGCGCACAAGGAAATTGAAAACTTAATACTAGAAAAAAATGATTTAGATAAAAGACTACAAAATCAAGAAACCAAGATTAATAGTTTAGTTAGTTTAACTAAAATATTTTCACCAAAAATTAATACTCCAAAGCGAAAATCAAGAAACTTAAACGAATCAAAGATTTTAAGTAACCAACTGCATCTTGAACCTGAAATGGAAAAAATACCTAGAAACACACTACATAATGAGACTCGAAAATCCAGCTTAACCATCGGTACTACTACACAAAATACGGAAGAACAAACAAAACTGAAGAAGTTAAACGCGGATTGCACCCAAACTACCATACAGCATAATAAGAAAAAATCTATTAAAACTAATACTTCATATCTTAAAAGCAATAATAATTATTATCTGAAGAGGAAAATACATGTCCTAGGAACCCAGCAAATTACGGGTTTAACTACACGCCTACTTGAGTTGAGATCTAATAGCTCATACGAAAGGTACTGCGCAGAAGGAATGTTAAAATACTATGCGATCTCTCAGCAACTGTTAAACACGGAGTTGTCAAGTAAGCCTTGTGATAAAATTATTATTTGTGTAGGAGAAAATGACTACAACCCTACTACAATGATAAATGAATTATATATGTTTATAAGAAAATATAACAGTTCCCCAATTATTGTGTTAAGTGTGCTGGAAAATAAATATCTAAATGTAAAGTTACTGAATAATAATTTAGAACTGATATGTAAAAATAATGAAAACTGCTACTTCTTACGTACTCATAGCAATACTTGTCATAAACTGAACGTTCTGATTGACACAATTGATTATAAAAACAAATATCTTAACTTCAGCAAAGAACCAACAGTTCTGTCGAAATGCTCCGATTTGCCCACATATTATGTTACTACAAACCTAGACACGAAGCCTACTTACCGATCAACAAGATCGTATAACTGTAAAAGCACCCCGAACAATACCTTTTTTCGCAGGTACTAGTAATGCTTTACCTAAACCTAAAATGCTCTATGATCAACGTCGATCATTAAAAAAAGTGTATTATAATGAGATAAGTAAGGTAGAAGACGTAAATTCCATTGACGTAACTAATATTAATAATTGTCGCTCATTAAATATTCTTCACCAAAATATTGCGGGTTTAAGAAGTAAAAAAGAACTACTAGAAATTGCGATCGATACGTTTCTAAATAAAGGGTTGATTATTGATGTGGTATGCTTGACGGAGACTTTTATTAAAGCGGGTGAGGAGAGCAGCGTTGCCTTAAATGACTATAAATTAGGAGACTGGTACTCAAGAAAGAATAAAAAGCGAGGCGGTGTTTGTATATTCTGCATAAATCACATTGAGTACAAAATACTGACGCAATTGAAGAAATATGCATCTGAAAATGATTTTGAGTGTTGTGGAGTTGAACTCTTACAATATAACACTATAATAATAGCCTTATATCGTACGCCAAGCTCAAACCCCTTCGTTTTCCTACGTAATTTAGAAATAATGTTATGCAACCTACGAAATAAATCAAAAAAAAAAATAGTGATAGTAGGTGATCTTAACATTGATATTTTGGGGGGAAAAATCGATAGAAACAAAAAATGCACAGACGAATTAACTAGGATTGTAAATAATTTTGGTTTAACATTACATATAAAACAACCAACAAGAAGAAATTCATGTCTAGACCAAATAATAAGTAACTGTAAGGATGCAATATGTGAGGTTATACCACTGGGACTGTCAGATCACGAAACGGCTCAGATGATATCCATACCAATAAACAATAAAGTTCCACCTCTACGCTTTCGAACAATTTATAAGCGTGATTTTAGCGCCGAAAATAAAGAAAAGTTCTTTAGCTGCATATCAAATTTGAAATGGACTGATATCTTTTCTAATCAGGAAGCTAACAATGCGTTTAATCTGTTTCACGATTTACTTGTCATGTTCTTTGATTTGTGTTTCCCTAAAATCGAGATCAAAATCAACCTAGTGAAAAAATATACGAAATGGATTTCCAAAGGTATTAAAAAATCAGCTAAAACTAAAAGGGACTTGCGTTTTAAATACTATTTCTCATCTGATAAAGGCAATAAATTAAAATACTTAAACTATAATAAATTACTTAAAAAGTGTATACAGAAAGCACAAAAAATTCATAATACAAACTACATATCTAGGGCTAAAAATAAATGCAAGGCAACATGGGACTTAATAAAATATAATTCCAATAATAATAATCAAATTCAGGAATCATACATTAAGGAGATAGAAACTGAAACCGGACCATTAACAAGCCCCACGGACATTGCCAATTATATAAATGACTATTATATTAATTTGACGAACAACAATTTTGACATTAATACTAATAATTATGACATTGATCCTATTCATTCTAGTATGTTTTTAATGCCCACCAATGATGACGAAATACAAAAAGTAATTAAATCTCTCAGGGATACAAATTCAACAGGTTATGATCAAATACCTACAAGGATTATAAAATACATAGGCCCTATCATTACTCCGGTACTAGTACATTTATTAGACTTATCATTATTCACGGGAGTGTTTCCTGAGAAATTAAAAATGACAGCTATTAAACCAATACACAAAAAAGGAAATAGAAAACTTGTTGATAATTACAGACCGATAGCCTTGTTGCCTATTTTAGCAAAAATTTACGAAAAGGTCATGCATGCGCGATTAATAAATTTTATCGATAAGTTCCAAATTTTGAATCGAGATCAACATGGATTCCAAAAAAGAAAATCGACAACCACAGCGGCATTTAACTTAATTAACCTAGTTACCAAAAATATTGACCAGAAAATTCTGACTACTGTTGTATTTTTTGACATGTCAAAAGCCTTTGACTTTGTATCGCACGAGCTACTCCTAAAAAAATGTGATAAATATGGAATACGCGGTAAAGCAAATGCATGGTTAAAAAGTTACCTTACAAACAGATCGCAAGTTGTAGAAATTACTGTGGATAAACCAAATCAAAATGGTGGACAGAAATATAAATCCAAATTAGGTTACAATGGCACAGGCGTTCCACAGGGCAGTATTTTGGGGCCCCCACTCTTTTTGCTATCAATGACCTGACAAAAGTAACTGACCATCCCTGCATACTCTTTGCAGATGATGTCTCCGTAATTATCCCTAAAACTAAAGAAAACTATAATGAAGAAATAAATAGTACCGTAGACAAAATAATAACTTGGATGGAAAAGAATAACCTTAAACCTAACATAGATAAAACCAAATATGTACAATTTCAAAACAAAAACTGGACTAAAATGGATTTAAACATAACTTATAAAGGTAAACAAATACAACAATCAGATAGTATTACTTTTCTTGGGATAGTTCTAGATGAGAGGTGTTCTTGGATTAACCATATTGATATGATATGTGGAAAACTCAGTAAGTTTGCTTATGCTCTATGGCGTTTATCTAATCTTACAAGTAGACAAGCCACATTGCAGGCTTATCATGCATATGTTGGTTCAATACTGCGCTATGGTATACTGGTATGGGGGAACTCGGTGCATCTCGGAAGAGCTTTCATCGCACAAAAGCGGTGTATACGTGCGATTTGTAATGTAGACCCACTCACATCCTGTAAACCGCTGTTTAGAAAACTTAGACTACTTACATTAACTGGTATTTATATTGAGGAAGTATGTAAATTTACCAAATCTCACCCTGAAATGTTTGAAAAATTGGGAGATAAATGTAACTTTAAAACCAGACATCCTAATAGATTAATAAATCCTACAAGAATAAAAACGGAACTATATAGGCGAAGTTGTTATCCTATGTGTATTCAGATCTATAACAAGATTCCTAACCAAATTAAAGAACTTCCAATGGTCCGCTTCAAAAGGGCTTTACGCAGGTGGTTAATTGAGCATCCCTTCTATAATATAAAAGAATTTCTTGATTATAAATTAAATTAATGTTCGAATTCTACCTATACCAAAAATTTGCATGTCATTATGTTATGATTGAATATGTTAAGCTACTAATACTACCATTGTAAGAACTTTTGTAACCATATTTATCTGCAAATAAATCTTTGACTTTGACTTTGACTTTGACTCGCCTATGTTTACCAGTGGGGTGTCAGTAATAAGTTGAAATTCGCACCGCATAAGACAAATGCGATGGTAACAACGCGGAGACTGAAATACGACACCCCGCGGCTGAGCATGGGAGGGGTCGCCATTGGCATGACGCAAGAGATCAAAATCCTGGGACTAACTATCGACAACAAGCTTACTTTTAACAAGCACACGGCCAACGTGTGCCAAAAGTCGCTTGACTTTTACAAGCAGTTGTCGAGGGCTGCGAAGATCAGCTGGGGCCTCCACCCCGACGTCATCCGCACCATGTACACGGCAGTAGTCGAACCCGTCATCTTGTACGCGGCGAGTGCGTGGGCATCGGCAGCTACAAAGAAGTGCGTACAGAAGAGGTTAAATGCGGTCCAAAGGGGATTTGCACAGAAACTGTGCAAATCCTACCGCACCGTTTCCCTAAACTCGGCGCTGGTGTGGGCTGGGATACTGCCCCTTGATCTGCGAATAATGGAGGCAGCCGCCCTGTATGAGGCGAAGAGGGGGGTACCCCAGTCAGTGCTAGGAGACAGGGACGTCGAGCGACGTACCGCATTTGCCTCAACACCCCACCCGGCAGAGCAAAATCGCATCAAATATATAATGTCATCTTCTGTGATCTTTCATCAATAATTATAATGGCATCTTCTGTGATCTTTCAAAAGCGTTCGACTGCGTCGACCACAAAACACTGATCTGTAAATTACACCACTACGGAATTCGTGGACAAGCTGCTGATCTTGTTCTCTCTTATTTATCAGACAGGCTGCAAAAAGTAAATGTAAATGGGGCGACGTCCTGCGGGTCTATAGTCAAGATGGGCGTGCCCCAAGGTTCAATTCTCGGCCCTTTCCTGTTTCTTGTTTATATTAATGATCTCCCTTATATGATGGCCAAATTTTCGGATATAATTCTATTTGCTGATGACACTTCGCTAATCTTTAAAATTGATAGAAAAGATACGGACGTCTTACATGTTAACGAAAGCCTAACTATTCTCTCGAAATGGTTCGCAGCCAACAATCTTTTATTGAATACGAATAAAACAAAATGCCTTAAGTTTTCTTTACCAAATGTACCACAACGTGACCTAAATTTAAATCTTGACGGCAAGAAGCTTGATGTTATAGCGGAAACTGTATTCTTGGGGATTACTATCGATTCAAAACTGCAGTGGGGCGCGCACATTAGAACTCTTTTAGGAAGGTTAAGCTCAGCTGCCTATGCAATCAGAAGAATAAGGCAGTTAACTGATATAGCCACAGCTAGGTTAGTATACTACGCTTATTTCCATAGTATTATGTCCTATGGCATTCTGCTGTGGGGATCGGCAGCAGACGTTGATTCAATTTTCATACTGCAAAAGAGGGCAGTCCGCGCTATCTACAAAATGGGTCCTCGTGAATCCCTCAGAGAAAAATTTAAAGAAATCGATATACTGACTCTGCCTTCACTTTATATTTTAGAATGTATGTTATATGTCCGCAAAAACCGAGGACTTTTCAAAATTAGAAGCGACTTCCATAATATAAATACACGCAGTAAACACGAAATTGTAATACCCAAATTCAGATTAACCAAAACTAGCAAGTCTTTTCTTATAAACAGTATACGCTTTTATAATAAGTTGCCGAAGTCAGTTACAGAACTGACCGATGGAAAGTTTAAAAATTATATTAAACGTGTCCTAATTAAAAAAGCATATTACAAAATTAAGGACTACGTTGAAGATAGAGAAGTTTGGCTTTAGCCCCTTCGCACATGCGGCTTCCCTGGTAGTTCATAAACGGCACAAATGTGTGGATGTCTCTAACTATTCTCAATCTTATTTTTTTTTTCCTTTCTTTTTAATCAGATGTTTTACAATAGTTTTTAAATCATTACACCTTTTGTTTAGAATAGTTACAGCACGGATGACAACATTTGTGTCACTTATTTGATCTAGTCATTTTGTGATATTTTCTATTTATTTTTTGTTGTTGTATAGACTCTTTTTCTTATTTACCGATTGTTTGTAAATGTGTGGACATTGTAGGCCTTATAGATTCCTAGATCCTTGGTAACTTTTTATTTCGTTCTACGTTTCGTAGTAAGCAACGACGAGAATTCACTGGTGTGGTTGCATAACCCAGTGCGTAGCAAAGGGAAGTCTCCGAAATTGCAAGCAAAATGGGATGGACCATACCGAGTCGTGACCAGGATTGTCCAGTGTCAACGATGTCACCTACCGAATACAGAAGGGTCCACGAGGTGCGCCTAAGATCGTACATGTAGATCGATTAGCGCGATACTACGGGACTAACGATGCTCGGGACGAGCATGTCTAAGGAGGGGCAGTGTTACGTTGTCTGCTTTATGAGAACATTCTAGGATTACGTTCGAGTCTAGAATGATCAAGTATGTCTAGAAGATTCGAGAATAATCCTAGAATATCCCACAATGGAAATGTCTAGAAACTTTGAGAAAGTTCTGGACCTTTCTGGAACTTTCTAGAAGGATTGGTTCCACTATAAAGCTATCTGGAAGGTTCAAGAAGGTTGTAGAACTTTCTCGAAGGATGGGTTTCCCCTAAGGAACTACCTAGAGATTCACGGAAGTTGTGGAAGTTTCTCGAACATGAGTTGTTCATATAAATAGGCGACGGGTGCGGAAGTGAGTTAGTCATGCATTCTAACTCACGCGACGAAGGAGCGGCGCTGGCCAGCTATTCGTTCGCTTACATGGGCGGCGTTACACAGTACATTGCCGCTCGAATTCAAACACTACGGCCCCTAGTCTCGAGCGCGATCGGCTAGCTCTGAGAGCGTCTGCAGACGGGGGCCAGCATCCTTAGCGGTAGGATGCGCCAACAAAGTCACCTCCGTCGCAGGTCGTCATCCGCTGGGCCTCCTCCGGGCAACCGGAGGTCTCACATGGCGGTGACAGACCGCCGAGGTGGCGTAAAGAAAGCAGCGCTCGCTACGGTAACGTTTCACCGTAGCTAAGCGCGCAGCGCCCAGCGCCGCTGGCGGGGTCCATATTGGCTCACCTAAAGTTCTTTACCCGAAATTGTTCTTCCTAACGATTTGTAATCCGAATGATCATTCTTCCTAAAATTTTGCATCCTAAAGTTTTCATTTATACTATTTGTAGTGCTACCGGCGATGTTCATAACACTCATGTTTCCGAAAATTGTAATTAATAATATCATTAATGTAAATAATTTAAACTCCTACTGTTTTTTATCATAACTCTTTTATCCCTAAACATAATTACCATAATATTTTCACTGATACTCAGATAGAAACATTTACCAAGTGTAGTAAAAATATATGTGGGTAGCAGATGATATTTATAGTTTTAATTTGGGTGGGGATTGGGTCAGAGTGTCGTCTTGGGGGCACTATGAAAAAAATACTTAGAAAATTTTTGCGACCAATTTCGAGGTAGTACGTACGTAGTTGGTCACAGTTCTAACCTAACCTAACCTATGGATATCTTTCCAGGTAAGCTTCGCAATAAATAAAAAGTAAAAGTTACGCAAAATCAATGTATATAATACTGATTATTATAAATAAAAAGAAATCTAAACAAAAAAGATAATAATATGACTTTGAATAATAGTGTAAAAGATGGTTATGTTGAGAAAATATAGGAAAACAAATAAAAGTATAATAGATTTGTTTATTGCTACTGACATTATGAAGTTGAATGCTTCGGAATTATGAATATTAGAGACAGAGTAGTTAGGAATTGCGATTGTTAGGATGAAAAATGTTCGGAAGAACATTTTCGGATTTCCAATTATTGGAGTTGAAAATTTAGGTGAACTTTGGCGCACCCCCGCTGGCGACTCCTCCCGGAAAAAATGACAATTACACACTAGCGAGTCGCGCACTTTACACGCGCTCGCCCCCTCCAAGCCTATACAAGCAACCAAATGAGGTGCCCGTATTTACGGGCACATGTGATGATACCGCGGGGCAAGGGTAGAACCCACATCCCGCGTCTACGGGGGCATAGCGATTTCTCGCGAGTGAGTTAGTCTGATTTTGGCTACGGAACGAAGTGATCTAAAAGAAATACTAATGCGATATATAAGTGATTAGTGATCAGTTGTGTATTTGTGATTCAGTTATAAGTGTTTTTTAGTGTTAAATAAAGATTTTTAGTGTTTAATTGGTAGTGTGATAATTTATCCTATACCCAGCTTGTAACAGTATGTCAGAAAATACATATTTATAAATAATAAAAACATTTAAAAATTGTAGTATCGGGAACCGTGCCCGAACCGATGGTCAAAGAGGAACCTCCTAACAATACGCGCCTTGTCCAGAATTACTGCTTTCTGAATCAAGCCCTTGATCCAGCTGCGAAACGAAAGACTCCTCAAAGATGTTGGTCGAGGTTTCCAGTTAGCAGTACGTGGACCTTCCTATCACGAAACCTGTTTCCGCTTGACAAAAGATTGCTTAGCATCTTATTCAGGCGGCCAAAGGAGCGTTCCCTCAACGATTGTTTCATGTCAGCAGTATTGATGCCTAATGCTTCTGACATTCCCAAATACTTGTAGGTTTCTGTTGAGAAGAGGAATCGGATCGGAGATTCTGGAATCCCATGGATTCCATAATCTCGCTTCACATGCATGACTGCGCATTTGTCAACAAGTTTCTGTAACCAATCAATCAATCAATCAAATCAATCAAAATATTTTTATTTTACATAGGCCTACAGGGGCACTTATAAAACGTCGGCAAAAAGGTGCTCGGTTCGGGTTGGTCGTTTCCTATGGAGAAGAACCGGCAAGAAACTCCATGGTTACTCTTTTAAAATCATTTGGTTTTACAATATTTCTGTTACAGCATTAGTACTAAAGTATGGGAGGACATCGTAGGCCTGACAATAAGTCGTTGCTTACTACGAAACGTAGAACGAAATAAAAAGTTACCAAGGATCTAGGAATCTATAAGGCCTACAATGTCCACACATTTACAAACAATCGGTAAATAAGAAAAAGAGTCTATACAACAACAAAAAATAAATAGAAAATATCACAAAATGACTAGATCAAATAAGTGACACAAATGTTGTCATCCGTGCTGTAACTATTCTAAACAAAAGGTGTAATGATTTAAAAACTATTGTAAAACATCTGATTAAAAAGAAAGGAAAAAAAAAATAAGATTGAGAATAGTTAGAGACATCCACACATTTGTGCCGTTTATGAACTACCAGGGAAGCCGCATGTGCGAAGGGGCTAAAGCCAAACTTCTCTATCTTCAACGTAGTCCTTAATTTTGTAATATGCTTTTTTAATTAGGACACGTTTAATATA
Source organism: Cerastis rubricosa (assembly GCA_949152445.1). Lineage (NCBI taxonomy): Eukaryota > Metazoa > Arthropoda > Insecta > Lepidoptera > Noctuidae > Cerastis > Cerastis rubricosa. Next base: position 23,313,875 of record OX424534.1, on the reverse strand, counting down.
ATTTTTAAACTTTCCATCGGTCAGTTCTGTAACTGACTTCGGCAACTTATTATAAAAGCGTATACTGTTTATAAGAAAAGACTTGCTAGTTTTGGTTAATCTGAATTTGGGTATTACAATTTCGTGTTTACTGCGTGTATTTATATTATGGAAGTCGCTTCTAATTTTGAAAAGTCCTCGGTTTTTGCGGACATATAAAATACATTCTAAAATATAAAGTGAAGGCAGAGTCAGTATATCGATTTCTTTAAATTTTTCTCTGAAGGATTCACGAGGACCCATTTTGTAGATAGCGCGGACTGCCCTCTTTTGCAGTATGAAAATTGAATCAACGTCTGCTGCCGATCCCCACAGCAGAATGCCATAGGACATAATACTATGGAAATAAGCGTAGTATACTAACCTAGCTGTGGCTATATCAGTTAACTGCCTTATTCTTCTGATTGCATAGGCAGCTGAGCTTAACCTTCCTGAAAGAGTTCTAATGTGCGCGCCCCACTGCAGTTTTGAATCGATAGTAATCCCCAAGAATACAGTTTCCGCTATAACATCAAGCTTCTTGCCGTCAAGATTTAAATTTAGGTCACGTTGTGGTACATTTGGTAAAGAAAACTTAAGGCATTTTGTTTTATTCGTATTCAATAAAAGATTGTTGGCTGCGAACCATTTCGAGAGAATAGTTAGGCTTTCGTTAACATGTAAGACGTCCGTATCTTTTCTATCAATTTTAAAGATTAGCGAAGTGTCATCAGCAAATAGAATTATATCCGAAAATTTGGCCATCATATAAGGGAGATCATTAATATAAACAAGAAACAGGAAAGGGCCGAGAATTGAACCTTGGGGCACGCCCATCTTGACTATAGACCCGCAGGACGTCACCCCATTTACATTTACTTTTTGCAGCCTGTCTGATAAATAAGAGAGAACAAGATCAGCAGCTTGTCCACGAATTCCGTAGTGGTGTAATTTACAGATCAGTGTTTTGTGGTCGACGCAGTCGAACGCTTTTGAAAGATCACAGAAGATGCCAATAGCATCCTGGGACTTCTCCCAGGACTCCAAAATGTGACTGATGAGTTTTACTCCCGCGTCCGTTGTCGACCTACCCTTCGTGAAGCCAAACTGCTGGCTATGCAGTATCTTATTAGAGTTGAAGTGAGACAACCACTGGTCCAGCATGATTTTTTCATAGATTTTACTCAGTGCTGGAAGCACAGATATAGGCCTATAATTAGAGGGATCACTCTTACAACCTGATTTGAAAATTGGTACTACTTTACTATGTTTCATCAAGTCGGGAAACTTGCCGCTGTCCAAACATTGGTTGAATATGCCTGTTAAGACAGGAGCAATCGTATCAATAATATCTCCAAGAACCTTGACGGATATCCCCCATAAGTCTTCAGTATTTTTTAATTTGAGACTTTTGAATGCGTTTTTAATTGTAGCAATACATACTGGTTTAAATTTAAAGTTTGGTATGTTCTTTGTAAAGTTCTCTTTAAGAAGAGCTTCAGCAAATTTAGCTGAAGAGGGGAGAGATTTCGTAACCTCTAACGGAATGTTGGTAAAGAAGTTGTCTAGAGTCTCAGCGACTTCTAGCTTATCACAAATTGTTTTATTATCTATTTTCAAAGACAATTCAGTCTTATCTCGTTGTTGCGTCTTTCCTGTTTCTCTGTTAATTACCTGCCATACAGTTTTTATTTTATTCTTAGAAACACCGATTTTATTACTTATTATTTTAGATTTTGCTTGAACGCAGACACTTCTGAATATTTTTGAATAGTTTCTAACATAAGTGTGAAAGACTTGATCTGAAGTCAGAGATTTTTCGTGATATAAATTGTATAAAATATCTCTACTTTTTCTTATTTCCGCAGTGGCCCATTCGCTAAATTTGGATTTTGAGTTGACTTTAACATTTTTTACAGGACACGTTTTATTAAATTCCTGGCAAACTGTGGAAAATAATATACTGTAGTTTATATTGGGGTCTTCTAAATCAAAACTAGCATTAGAAAGTTTGCTAAGAACATTATTATTAAAAGATTTTAATTTATTTTTGGAAAGAGGTCTTAATTTAATTGATTTAACGAAGTGTAACTTTTTGTCTAACTCAAAAGATACAAGTTGTCCAGTTGTTGCTAACCATCAGTAGCTTCATCAGTTGCAAATTGTTGGGGGCAAAGAGTTACATATCAATCATTTACATGGTTGGGCAGGGTATGACCACCTCTCCTCAACCGAAAGCCCAGACCTGAACCCCTCAGTAGCATGCTAAGAGGGTTTAAGGCTAGGCAAAACCGCAGGGTCCCCCTGTGGTCTTGCCACTCAGAAACTGTATCATTAATGGCTTTTAAGTGTCTTCGCAGTCTTGATATAACTAAAAGTTTTTCCAAATTATACATAGAGCTGAGCTAGTGTTTGTGAGGGAATCCCCGAAAAAGACAGCTGTGCTAGCTACATATTATTATTTTTCTTAATGTTTGTATTTTGTTCTTGAAGTTGTGAGGCCCTCCTCTGCCCTCCCCCCCCCTTTCTGCTAGGTTACTGGACAGACGGGTGCGTGGATAGACGAATGAAAGGGTGGACATACGGACGGGGCGCATGGAGATTTGCATGAAGAGGTGAACGAACAGTAAGAATACACTAAATTAAAACAATCTAAGTCTAAATAAATTTTATTTCTTTTGATGATTTTAGCAAAATCTAAATATATAAATTCTACACGACACAATTCTTCAAAATGTGGTCTTCTAACATGAGACGTTTTCATATATGGTATCTCTCGCGCTTTTTAGTTGACTTATTTACATAAGATCACTTTTATTTTGTTTATGGTTCCTCTACATTTTATTCTTGACAATTTACAAAATAGATGAAGTTGGCGGTTACAAAATTTTTCTATATTTTTATCATTGGTGTCATTTTTGTAGTTTTAAGGGTCGCTGATAACGAAGACTTGGTAAAAAAAAAAACTTCAAGATGGCGCGGATGAAATTTTCAGTTTTTTCGTCATGGGGGTCATTTTCTTGGTTTTCGGGATCGCTGAAAACGGGAATGACGAATAAACAAAATTACATTATTTAATTTTTCGGATTCCCTTTGCAGAACTTTGACCCTTCGCCACTGAGGTTCCCCCACCCACAATTTTGACTCTTCGCCACTGATGTTCACTGATTTTTTATTTACACATTTTATGACTAAAATCGAACAAAAATTTACACGAACGAAAAACTAATCATTAAATAAAATACAATAAACAGCTTTCAACAACAAACACATCGAAATTTAACTGAAAAAATTTGAGCGGCGAGCGGAAAAAAGTGACATACGTCCATCTAGCAGCGCGCCTCAGCGGTCACCAGGGGGGAGACAGTTATAACAAGCTCAACTTCAGTAAAGAAAGAGTCGCCATCTACTTTTCTTAACCGAGAAACTATCACCATATTAGTTTCACAGTTAGACGGTAGATGTCTCTGTAATCCCAACTTTATTGCAAAAAACAAAAGAAAATAATTAGGTTCTCTAATTTAGTTCATAGGATTTTCTAGATTTTTTTTTTGATATTTTTAACAAAATAATTACATTAAATTAATAATTCGAACCTGTCTAGCATTATCAATTATGGCAACCTTGTCACCGAAATCCTTGTATTTTGATACTGACAACATCACATCACACAATATGGTCGCCTGTAACCGCAACTTGCGTTTGCGCTTGTTTGTATGACGAGTGTTCATTTTGTGTTTAAATATTGGTTTATGAGAGTTTTATCTACATCAGACATCGATTTGAGTTTCTCCTCCGTGCTGTTGTTGGATTACTACCCAGAAACTAATAATTTTCAGTCGCTACGTTGTAGCTAGCAATTTGAATGATAACCTAAAGTATCATACCTAATGCAAAGAGTATATACAGTAGTTATACTAGCTATAGCAACCTATAAAGCCTTAGTTCCCGTTAAGATCTGCAGATGGCGCTTTGAATCAGCATGCTTCAAAATGGCACACGAGGGCTCTCTTCTCCCGTATTAGTATTATACTCTTTGTGGTCGCCCGACACCGCAACTTGCGTTTGCGCTTGTTTGTATGACGCGTGTTCATTTTGTGTTTAAATATTGGTTTTGAATGTTTTATCTACATCAGACGTCGAGTTGAGTTTCTCCTCCGTGCTGTTGTTGGATTACTACCCGGAAACTAATAATTTTCAGTCGCTAAGTTGTGGCTAGCAATTTGAATGATTACATATAGTATCAAACCTAATGCAAAGTAAACAATAGCTATACTAGCTATAGCTACCTATAAAGCCTTAGTTCCCGTTAAGATTTGTAGATGGCGCTTTGAATCAGGATGCTTCGAAATGGCACAAGAGGGCTCTCTTCTCCCGTATTATTATTATACTCTTTGGCGGTCACTGTCACTCTGCGTAGAAATAAAAGAGATGCGACAAGACGCCGCGAATGGCGTGATGTTTCGTTCGACTTGTTCGAATTATCATCATTAAAAACATGAAGCCTTACAAATATAGTAAATAAAACGAAAAAGAAAAGCGACAGTTCCCTTTATTATTTTATATTACATCACTGTTATTAATTTAGTCAAGATTAGTTGAGCAGTAATACAGTTACACTTGCTTGAAAATCAGAACTTCTCGATTTTTTTTTTATCGGGATTTTTTTCCAAAAACGTGTTTTGGGCCCGAAGGTTCCCTCATAAATATGGTCAAGAGTAACATATTTTTTTTTTGTTTCTCTAAAATGTATACATTTGGCTAAAAAACTGTTCAAAGTTGCCTGTTCTGACGAGGTACAGCGTCTTAAGAGGAAAATGGGCGCAAGATTTCATAGTGTTGATACTTGGCCTGGTATTTTAATTTGTAATTGATAATTAATAGTTTATGATTTATGATTCATCCCTGAAGTATTTTGTTTATTAGATTATATCATTAACTTCACTTAGTAATTTTAAGGGATCATGTATTTTTAAGTGTTGGATCACGTAGATGTTCGCGAAAAAAAAGAGCCCGCCGAGATTTTCTTGCTTGTTCTTTTACTCGTGATGGGTCGCCTGTAGGGTTCGAACTAGTGTAAACTTAGTTGTAAGATAGAGATAAATAGTTGTGATCCTTGATGTTTTGTTATTCATGATGACTCTTCCTACCGAGTGTAAGGTGTAAGGTTTTAGAACAGAGACGTGTATGGGGACATACACGTTATCAGGATGGTCGAGTGTAAGGTTTCGATTAATTTGAATAGTAATTTCATAATTATTAGTTCGAATATTAAAATAACGTACAGAAAAATGGTAACGGTTAAAAGTTTTAAAGAGACCGTCGCAATTTACTATGCTGACAACATTTTTGCTATAAAAAGGCACAACGCTCGGTGGAAGGGGTCATCAGCCCGATCACTATGTATGGTAAGCCTATCCCTTGGGAGAAGCAAGCCAAGTACTTAGGAGTCTTACTTGACAACCACCTTTCTTTCGCGGCGCACATCAAAGCAGCTCGCGACCGAGCTGCCTTTGCTATGGGTAGGCTTCATTTCATGATCTCGGCAAAAAGCAAATTGTCACTCAAGTGCAAGTTGCGCCTTTATACCGCGGTGATCCGCTCCATTATGACGTACGCTTGCGTCGTGTACGCTCACACCAAGCCTAAATACATCCATAGGATGCAAACCTTGCAGAACCAGTTCTTACGTAGAGTCACGGGAGCCCCTTTTTATGTCCGTAACGACCGTCTACACGTAGACCTTAGAATGCCCACCGTCCTTCAGTTTATGAAACGTCTTTCGAAGCGTTTCTTCGATAACGCCAGTAAACACCGTAATCCCCTGAATGCAGCGGCTGCCCGTTACGAACCCTCGCGCATTAGTACAGTACGCCGTCCTCGGCATACCCTCGTCACTCCCGATGATGCTATCACCCTCCTCCAGGAGAGTAGCAAAGAGACTAGCACTCTTAAAAAGTTCAGACACAAACCGCCGTCTTTCCGACCTCGCCGTCGAGGTCCGTCGCGACGTCCCGGTCCATGCCTTCCCCGACCCTCGCTCGAGCCAGCCCGCGATGCTGTGCCAGTAGTTTTAAATCAGCCTCTAAATAATGATATCATTCAGATCCAGCCTGTCCCTATGCAGTCCTCCCCCAGCGACGCCCTGAGCCAAGGCTCGTACCCCACAGGGGGTGCCCTTAGCGTATAGTCGCTTAGTTTGTAAGTTTTTATGCCCTGGCTGGAGGCCTTACTCTTAAGGCACCCACAGGATAGTCCGGTTAAGCAGACGACAACCTCCTAGGTTGAACTGCGAGATGCCATTCATAAAAAAAAAGTGGAAGGGGTCATTCTCAGTTTAGTCGTTGTAGAGGAAAGAAGTGTAGTAAAGTGTGTTAAGCAGTGCTGAGAAGCGAATAAAGTGGTGAAAGAGTGCTTGCCGCAGTTTTATTGTGTGGTATCTTTATAATATGTTATTTCTTTACTTGTATGCATTAGATTAAAAAGATACTGGCTGAAAATAAAAATCGGCTAAATAAAACAGACGTGGTGAAAAAAAAATGGCGCTCATTTTGTACGATTGTAAAACTTTGATATTTCTTATTTAGCAAAAAAAGTTAAAAGTAATGGAAGTAGACAGCAATAGCGATATGAATTCAATTCCAGAAAGTATAAAAACAGCTGCAAATGAAGTTGTTAATAACCTTTAATAACTGCACATTTAATAATTGTAAGTTTTAAATGTTTGAAGGGAAGATGAATTAAACTATGTTTCATTGACTTGACTTTTTATTTTGAGCGGGTACATTTTGTCACGGTTGTTGAAAGAAAAGTAGATTACGCACCTTGCTAAACTGAGTTATTAATTCACTCGTGTTAGTTTAGTGCCCTCGCATGCGCTCGCGCACCATATGAGATCGCAAAATTTGTCAAAACTAACTCTTCACTTTTTGAACTTAAAAAAAATATTAATAAACGTACAGTTACACAGTATCTATTAACAATGCCTGTACCTAGGATTGAATTATTCAGACGTAATTGTGTATATATGGCTCCACTTATCTTCAACTCTCTACCAAACTTTATCACTGATCTTCCATACAGAAAATTTTGCATAGTTCTGAAAAGATGGCTTATTTCGCATAGCTTTTATTCCATAGCTGAATTTCTCAAAAAATCTAATTGTCAATCATACCATTACCGGAATGCACTATAGAGAATTACCTAAATTATAATAATTTATGGTTGTCATGTCTGTATATTTAAAAATATTTTATCATTATTAAGTTAACTATTTCTTTTGTTATTGTGATGTGTGTAATTTTTTTTTTTTTTTTAAGTTAACTATTTCTTTTTTAATTGTGATGTTTGTATATTTAAAATGTTTTATTATTATGTTAATTATTTCTTTGTTTGAAGGTTTGTGTTGAGTCTATTAAACCTAAAACATACATTACTTGATTACTTAATTTAATGATTGTGTACACTTAAATGTAGTCACGTGTTAAAATTAGCATCCCATTCATTAATGTTTGCATGCCATCTTTATGGTGAAATGTGTCACTGCACTACTATTATTTTTTCCATCTTTTGTACCACATTTACTGCAAATAAATAATTTTGACTTTGACTTTGACTTTGACCAACATAGCACTCGTGCATTAATGACTCACTTTGCGCTCGATGCAACAATCTACTATCCGACAGGGGGGTGCAGGTGCACGCCCTTGCGCCCATGGATCAGACCGTCAGTTCTCACACTTATCAACATCATACATAACATCACGTCTGTAATTCGCGAATCGTGAGACTTAATCATATATCCACATTTCGCCAGTTATATTGATTATTTATTGTTATGTAGTAGAGGGCGAGCCTTTTGCCATCAACCGGGCCCGACATTAAATCCCGAATCCGTGGCTGCTACTGAGAAATTCCTGATGGAATAACACAAAACACTTTGCTCAACCCGAGAATCGAACCCAGGACCTCAAGCTCAGCAGTCGCGCTTGCGACCACTCGACCGACGAGCCAGTGTCACAGATACAAATCAACATTTCCGCGCGAGTGGAGTCGCGGGCAAAAGCTAGTTGAATTTGATTATACTAGTTGCTCGAGAGAGCTCGAGACAGAGAGGAAATCAATTAAACCCTCACGTAAACTCAGTTTATTTTTTTATTACAACAACTTTTCATTTTCACTTTACAACCTTTACAAACAAAAATACTCATTTTGATTTAACCACTCACAAAACGTACAAATTTCACACTGTTCAACATTATTTACATAAAGTACAATATTTACAAGATGGCGATCTGCGTCGTACAACAATAAATAGTTTTAGTGTCGCCGGAGTCGCGGGACCGCTACCGCGCTACTCCACTAGTATCACAGAGTGACGTCACGGCGGCGCGCGTGACGTCACACGAGCACGGTGAGGCGCTCGGGCGGCGGGTGGCGGGAGGGGGGCGGCTCGGGCGGCGGCAGCGCGCGCTTCGTGAGCTCCTTGTCGCGCGGCGGCGTGTCGTTGCGCGCGTCCGCGTTCTGCGCCTTGTACAGCGAGTGCGCGCGGGGCAGCTCCCCACCCCCGCCAGCCCCGCCCGCGCCCCCGCCGGGGTCCTCGCGCAGCGGGTTGGCGTAGCGCCGCAGGTTCTCTTCGTTCTGCAGGTTGTTGGACTTCTCCTCGTCGCAGCGGCGCGAGCGCTCAGCGGCGGCAGCGGCGCGGCGGCGGCGCAGCAGCAGCGCCGCGCCCGCTCCCGCACCGCCCAGCGCCAGCAGCGCCAGCGCTGCCAGCGTGAGGGCCAGCCCGGGCGCGGAGGCGGCGGCGTCGGTGGCGGGCGAGGGCGCGGGCGCGTGCGGCACGCGCAGGCGCAGCGCGGCACCCAGCAGCGCGTGGTGCGCCAGGCGCCGGCGCGACACGAGCTCGCTGAGCGCGCGCACGGCCGCGCTCAGCGCCTCGGCGCGCTCCGCCCCGTCGGTGCCCACTTCGTCGCCGATCCACTGTTCGATATAACAATATTGTGAAGATCATTTGGGAAACAACTATGGACGACTGACGAAAAGATTTTCAAAAGTTGTAGTGTGGTCAGTTGCGTCGGATTTTGATTTTTACCAGAGCGAGATCGAGCGCATCGTCGTCATCCGGCGCCAGGTCGCAGAGAAGCGCGAGCGGAGGCGCGGGGGGGGCGCGCGCAGCCAGCGCGGCGGCGAGCGCGCGGCGCAGCGCCACGCACGCGCGCTCCACGTGCGCGCCGCGCGCCAGCCGCTCGCGCGCCAGCTGCAGCGACGCGCGCGCGCAGCCGGCGGGCAGGCGGGCGGCGCGCGCGCCGGGCCAGCACGCGGGCGGCGCGGGCAGGGCGGGCGGCTCCACGCGCCGCCCCGACACGCGCCGGCACTCGCCGATGGGCGCGCACGGCGCTCGCAGGCACAGCGCCGGCGCGGCGGGGACGCACACCTGCAGCATTTAGATTATATGAAATGTTATTGAGTATTTTTGTTACTGGCTCCGTTTTGTTTTGTTGCGTGTAGGTAGCCTGCGTAGCCTCTGAGAGTAACTGGCGTGTTGTGTTAAGACGGATTAATGTTGAATCTCGTGTGGAAACAGGTGGGGGTGGTTACCTCGTCGGTGCGGCACGGCTGCGCGTTGGGCATGTGGCAGTCGGGCAGGCCGCACCACAGGCGCGTGCAGGCGGGCGCGCCGGCGTCGCACCAGCACGCGTTGCAGCCCCACCACCACGTGCCGTTGTCGGCACCGCACACGCCGGGCTCGCCCTCCGCGCCGCCCTCCGGCTCGCCGCCCTCCCCGCCCTCCACGCCCTCGTCGCCGTCCGCGCCCAGCCCCGCGAGCACTGACGGAACAGATCTATGTTAAACTTGACACCACAGGAGACAAAACTCAGTCGCGAGCAGTCAGCGTGTTACTTACTCTCTAGACAGCGGCGAGCGGCGCGCTGCGGCGGCGGCGGGCACACGCAGCGCGCGCCGCGCTCGGGGCTGCGCGGGTCGGGCACGCAGGCGGCGGCCGGCGGGCACGCGGGCGCGCACGCGGCGGGCGGCGGCGCGGCGCGCGCGCTGCACGTGTCGCCCGCCCAGCCCGGCGCGCACTCGCACGCCCACCAGCCCGCGCCGCCCACACAGCGCCCGCCGTTGCGGCACGGAGCGGACGCGCAAGGCTCGGCGACGAGCTCGCAGCGCGCGCCCGTGCGGCCCTCGCGGCACGCGCACGCCCAGCCCGGCGGCGCGGCCGTGGGCACGCACGAGCCGCCCGCCGCGCACGGGCACGCGGGGGCGGCGGGCGCAGGTGCCGCGGGCACGAGGGGCGTGTCGCACGCGGCGCCCGCCCACCCGGTGGCGCAGGCGCAGCGCCAGCCGGCTCCCTCACGCACGCACGTGCCTCCGTTGGCACACGTACCTTCAGGGCAACGGTCGACGCCTTCGATCCGCACTGAGCACGTTTTGCCTGCAACGACATGAAATGCGTTATTACAGCTAATCCTCGTTATCAACACAAGCTTAGTTACTTTAATATCAGTGTAAGGCAGTTGCACGTGTCGTTAAAGCAATGTGTGAGTACTATGTTCTGTAAAGCCACCATTTACTGAGTACTTGCATTTTCACTGACTTGAAATGACCCTGGTGTTTGAGTGCTTGTCATGCTCACTCAAATGTCTCAGCGGGTATGTCGGGTCATTTAGTTCCCTTCAATTTGGTTGAGTTGAATGATGGCTGATACATGCGCCATGGCCGTGAACGGGCGCTGTCAGTTGTGACTGTTCATTTCTAGCTGCCACGGTTTATTTTATTAACTTTATTTTTGAATCATAGGTATCTTTTAATCTGGACGCTCTTATCTTGCTTCTACATAGTTCTCACATATTTGTATAATCTCAACATGAATAATGTAACCAAGAACTTGTAAAAATGCTAGACTATGTGAGGAACTGCCGTGCCCTCAGATTTGATTTAAAGAGTGTCCATGGAGTTTCTTGCCCATTCTTCTCCATAGAGATCTACGCTTTGGAATGGGCAACTACAGTACTTTCAAAAGTTATTATGCCTTGTGACTTTGACTGTACCTTCGCTTTTTTATTATTTTTTGACATTCAAGTGCCTGTAATGGTCTAATTGCAATGAATGCTTTGAGTTTGAGCTACACACCTGTCCAGCCATCCCGGCAGATGCAGGTGAAGTCGGCGGCGCCGGTGACGCAGCTGCCGTTGTTGCGGCACGGGCTGGTCGCGCACTCGTCCAGCTCTGTAACGTGAAGCACAAGCTGTAGCGACTGCGGAGTGGCGCGGTGACGAGCGGTACGCACGCGAGTCGCGGAGCGCGCCGGAGTGGCCACACGCATGCGCCCTTCACCGTGCACGCGTCGCTCTCTGCGCGCGCGGATCACATATGTTACAATATAGGCCGCAAATGGCCGCAAAATGTGCTCCACGACAAATTACCACCCAAAACACTATTTAATTAGTCTTTCTAAGATTGCAATCATAAATAATTTGATACTACTACGTATTACGAGGCCCTTCGGCCGTATTCGCAACTGGGATTCGCAACCAGTTGCGAATAAAGAATTTTTATTCCGTGTCCGCAACCAGAGTATTAGTGGAACGTTTTTTTTTGCAGTTGTGAGTGCTTTTTTCGAGAAACTGCCTTCCATAAAACTAAGTCAAGACTTCATCATCTGCCTAGTTTATTCCCAACGCATATTTTCATTTCAGACCCTAATAGGTAAGTGTTTGTCGTTTACCTGAACTTTAACCTGACCGTCTTTCAGGTATGGTCATAATAAGATCATACCTGAAAGATAGCAAGGGTAAATCGTTAGCTGTTATTTTAATCTCATAGTGGTCCAGTTTCAGCAAACATGTGTCATGTGTGTGTCAATCGAACACCTTTGAGAGGTCGTAAAAGATTCCAATAGCGTCTTATGCTTCTTACCAGTCGAAATGTTCTCGAGTTCTTTATACTCCGCGGTTCGTTGTACATATATCGTTCGCCTCTGTACAGTATTATAATTTTCCCAAGAGTATCATCAAATGTCTGCTCCTCGCTACTGAGTAACAATAATAAGTGAGCGGAGTGACTCACGTTCTCTGGCGGCGCGCTGCGTGCAGTTCTTGCCGGTCCAGCCGGGCGCGCAGTGGCAGTAGTAGTCGCTCTGCGCCGTGTAGCACGCCGCGCCGTTGCCGCAGGGTGCGCCGGCGCAGTGGTCGCGGTCGTCCTGCAACACAAGCGCCAAACGTTACACCGATGTGCCCACAAAAAGCTCTTACGTACAATACCAGCAATCACTCACAATTTAAAAATAACTACAACATCTTCTGAAATTATAAATAATTAGAAAAAACTCACCGCGCAATAGCGTCCATAACAGGAGGTCAGCTAAAAAAGCAGAAGACGGGTTAGTTGTTGTTAGAGCTAGAGCGACTGGGCGACCGGTTCACCTGAGCGGGCGACGTACAGATCGTTAGTTATACATTAGTAGACGGAGAGGAGAGCGCTTTGGGGGGGGGGAGGTGCGGATAAGTACCTCGCAGTTGGTGCCGGAGAAGCCGACGGGGCAGATGCAGCGGTAGGAGTTGAGCAAGTCTACGCACTCGCCGCCGTTGCGACAAGGACGCGGTGCGCAGTCGTCGATGTCGCGTGCGCACGTGCGTCCCGCGTAACCAGCCGCGCACGCGCAGTGGAAGTCGTCCACCAGGTCAATGCAGGTGGCGCCGTGCAGGCACTGGCCCGTGCAGTCGTCCACGTTGGTCCCGCAGTCGCGGCCCGTCCAGCCCGCCAGGCAGGTGCAGGAGTACCCGCCCACCGTATTGTTGCAGGCGGCGGCGTTCACGCACGGGCCCAGTGCGCCCTCAGCCGCGCCTCCCGCACCCTCCACCTCTCGCTGTTCACACTCGTTCACGTCTGAGGATACGAAACACAGATGACGTCACATGAGAGTGCATACGCGATACGTTCGAAACTTCAGTTAGGCAGACAGCGTACCTTCGGAGCAGGTGGGTCCGGTCCAGCCGGGAGCGCACTCGCAGGAGAAGGCGTCGAGGCGGTCGCGGCACGTGGCGCCGTTGCGGCACGGCGTGCTGGCGCAGTCGTCCACGTCGGCGTCGCACAGCGCGCCGCCCCAGCCGCGCTGGCACGCGCATGCAAACCCCCGCGGCGACGCCGTCAGCGCGCACTCACCGTGCACGCAAGGCTGCGGCGCGCACGGGTTGTCCACGCGCTCGCAGTCCGTGCCGGAGAAGCCCTCGGCGCAGCGGCACAGGTACTGGTCCGGCGCCGTGTTCTCACAAGTGCCGCCGTGCTGGCACGGTTCATGCGTGCCACAGTAGTTGAGATCTACAAAACAGTTGAGAACAGTTCAAATATTCTTAAGTTACAAAGATATCACAGGTGATCACTTACACTAGAAAACGTGCAGTCCTAGCCACTACTTATACTCTGGCTGGCCAGATCTTGCCAAGGTGTAATACTATTCGTGACTTGGGCGTTCATCAAGACAGTAAGTTAATTTTTGACACACACATTGATGCAATTGTTAAAAAAGCTTCTAAACTGCTTGGGTTTATAATACGTCTCTCTAAATGCTTTGCTGTTGCTAAAACACTAAAAATTTTGTATTGTACCTTTGTAAGAAGTCAGCTAGAGTATGCGTCTCAGATATGGAATCCACGTTATAATAAATACATTGACCGCATTGAAAACATTCAAAGACGCTTCATTAAATATCTTTGCTTTCATCAAGGGATCCCATATCACTCAACTGATTACATCGGACTCTGTAAGAAGTATCACCTGCTTCCACTGGTAGATCGACGTATTGCTGACTGTTTATTCTTGTTAAAAATCCTCAATAACAATATTGATAACCCTGAATGACTGTCTAAATTTAATTACCAAATAAATCATTTCGGTTTAATCCACCCATACGTGTACCTTTTTTTTTTAGGATGGGAAATCGTCAAATGACTTCTTCCGCTCTGGGCGGAGCGGAAGGGAGTGTCAGACTTGACTGACTAAAACCCATCCATGTTCCTTCTTAGCCCTTTGCGTTCCAGGGGCACGGTATCTCTTTCGAACAACCCGCAGCCCTGGCAGGCATCGGCCCTCTTGGACCCCTTCCGATTTGCTGACATCTCCTTGAGGCGCGCGTGGAACATGAACGCGCCGTCGGCACGGTCTGTCGTCATAAGACGGACGGACGGTGAACTAGCCCATTACTCACCGTCCACAAGCCCGCGCCTACGGTGGCCGGGGGCCACTGGTTGCCCCCCGACGCCCGGGGCGTCTCCCGCGGCGGCTGGGACGTGAGGTTCTCTCCCTCTCACGTTCCGCCACCTCCTTCGCTAGCATGACTGCTTCGCAGAAGGAGGCGACGGCTTCCCATTCCCTCTCGCTCCGGACCATGGATTGAACCAGGGCCGGACGCGAGAGGTCGCCGCCGCCAATCGCCGCTACGAGGACACGGCGGTGCTCAGCCCAAGCAGGGCAGAGCTCCAAAGTGTGCTCCACCGTGTCATCCGGCCGATCCTCGCAGTGGTAACACCCGGGCGTTTCCTCCCGCCCGATTCGGTGCAGAAACCTCCCGAAACAACCGTGTCCGGTGAGGACCTGCGTCAGGCGGAAGGTGAGGGCGCCATGGCGCCTCTCCAGCCACGCCTCAAAGAGGGGACTTATCGCCACTATTGTGGCGTGCCCTGCACGGGGTTGCGACAGTCGCTCTCTCCATGTCGCCATGAGATCGCGCCGGAGGTCTGTCCGCTGAGCGACAATTTGCCGCGGCAGCGGAGTTTCCCCCCGGCGTAGTGCCTCCGCGCGCCATTCGTGTAGGCACGCGAGGACTATCGCCTCCAGATCCCATGGCGGCAATCCGGCCAAGAGGCTCGCCGCCTCGCCGGAGATCCCATTCGTGTACCTCATACATCGTCGAATTATAGGCAGAACAGATATATTGTGCGTGCGAGCAGAACTTTCAATGATATATGCAAGGAATTTGATTTAGATCCATTCACAATTAGTGTGAATTCGGCCAGAAGGCTCTGCTTAAGCCTCAATTTTTTCAAGTGGGAGTAGGTTATATTGTAAGCTTTTGTTTTTGTAATTTTTTCTATTATTTTATTTATAATTTCAAACCAACTATGTATCGTGTTACTTTAATTAAAGCGGTGTGTATTTTGTTTCTGTGCTCACACCACAAATTTGTATTTTTTATCTATACGTGAGGATTTGTAATTGGCTCTCTGGTGAATATTGTTCCCTTTCTTGTTTGTTTTTATTAGCTGTAAGTCCTCCATGTTCTAAATAAATAAATAAATAAATCATCACATTAGGAAGCGAGGGATAGAGGAAGCTAGGGAGCTCAACCAGGCATCTAAAAGTCTCTTTTATGGCAACGGACATGATTGTCGAGTCTTGTTTGCAAGTCAGGGTGTACCTTGGTCGCAGAGGATGCCGCCCCAGTTGGTGTCGCAGGTGCAGTCCCACGAAGAGCCGTTGCAGTAGCCGTGCTTGCAGCCCGGGTAGGGCTGGCACTGGGAGCACAGCTCGCCGCGCCAGCCCGGCCGACAGCTGGAACCACACACCACACGGTTACAACATCAATGAACACCGGTTTAAAACTATTTTATTTTGGCGCTAATGAAGTACGCTGTAGTAATCCGTAATAAAACTTTAATTAATATGTACTCACTCGCAGTCGCCTGGACGGTCGCAGCGACCGTGTGTCGGGTGACAACCTTCCTTGCATACGGCTGGAAGCAAAGGAATAAGCTGTATTAATAAGACGTTCCTCACGTTAGTAGCACACGAGTACGGATAGGACAGAGCAGACTCACGCTTCTCGCAGTTGTCACCCTGCCAGCCGGGGAGGCAGCGCTTTGCGCCGTCGTGCGTGCACGAGTAGTGGCCGAACTTGTCGTCGCGCGGCCGGCAGAACGTGGTGCACGTGGTGTTGTAGTAGTTGGGCTGGCACAGCACGCGCACGCGGTACGCCACGGCCGCCGCCGCGCCCGCGTGCTGCAGCGCGTGCCACTCCGCGCTCGGCTCCACGATGCCCGACCACCACGCCTCCTCCACCAGCCCCGCCTCTGTTGCACAATACACAATCAGCACATGCCCTCCTACACTCACACAACAACATCCACAGTACCCACACACCGCAAGCACACTCACCTGGCTCTGGGTATTCAAAGTCGTCGAACGCTTGGAGTATCAGGGTGAAGGATCTCTGCGAATGGACAAATACGAAGTTTAGCTAATTGATTAGAGGACAATTGTGACGCTGGTCGGTATCTAGAGAGAGAGATAGTCACCGTCCAACGGAAGGAGAAAGGCAGCGCCAGCGTGTAGAGCGGCTCGGCCAGCGTAAACGAGTCGGTGCCGAGCGCGGGCGAGGCGGCGCGGCCGAACGAGCAGGCACCGGGCGCGGCGGCGGACTGGTACTCCTTGAGGCACAGCGTGAAGCGCGTACGGCACGGCGCGGCGCATGCGCCTGTTGGGGGTCGCGCGCCGCCGCCGCAGCACGCGCCCGACGCCAGCGCCGCGCGGTAGTTGGAGAACTCGAGGATCTGCAGCTCGAACACGCCCGCCCCCGCCGCGCACTGCAACCATCAACAAACATATCATCAAATTAAGGAGAATGCGGATCAGCAAACTTTCAAATTCTACATTGAAAGAACAGTATGTTTTATGAGTGTGTGTGTGCGTGTTATTTCAGCGGAGGTGGATAGATAGGCAGACATTGACCTTAATCCGAAATTCCGAATCATGGTCTTTGCGTAAGCCTCAATATGTCCTATGCAAACAATGGATGGAATCGCTAGCTTATCTGGCGCACTTCAGTGGAATCTGGAGAAGGAAAGATGGGGCGAGCGCAGTAGGAATGGCACTTGGAAGAAAATTGCACTCGCAACGTAAAGAACCTGCTGCAGCTTGCTCAAACAATTTGCCGCTTACTTCTGGGGACCCCAGGAGAAGTCGTTTCTATATAAATGCCTAGGTATTCAACTGAGTCTCAAGGGAAGCAGTCACATCAACAGACATAAAAATTTTGGACATTGCGACTGGTCAGTTGTTGAACTCAGCCGAGGGCTGCCGGTGCCGGCAACAATGACTAACCTTCACATCAAATGGCCGTTTTTTGCCATTTGGTTACGGAACCCTAAAAATGAACCGCCTCAGATTGTCACCATAAAAGCGGTAGGATAAGAGAAGTTCATTGGAAATAGAATTTATAAATATTGCGCAAAGAAGAGATAGAACGTCCCCCTGTGGTACGCCTGCAGAGATCACCACCATGCACCATGAACATGAGAAATCTGCATTTTTTATTGAAGAGTTCCAGTGTCTATGTTCGAAGGCTGCCGGAAAACGGCCAATAGATAATGAGTAGCACTTCAAACAAAATCGGGGTTTAACCGTCTCAAACGGCCAATTAGATAATGATCGTAAACATAATCTTCGGATAAAAAATTATTTTCATTTCAGTACTATAACCAAGATATCACAAGTTTTAGGGTTCGGTTTGTTCAAATAACGTGTTGACCCCAAGTAACATGGGACAAACACAGAAAGATCATGATTGTTCGTCCAAATGAAACAAAAACCGGTCAACTGCGAGTTGTACTCGCACACACAGGGTTCCGTAGTACCAAACAATTTAATAAAAATATTTCATATCTAAATTTACATTGAACAGCAAAGCTTTCATAGTATGTTAATGAAAAATAAACTTACTGCTGCAGTTTGATGAAAATGTCGCATGTACCTCAAAAACTAAACGTCGAATTTTATTAAAACCAATTTTCGTTTAAGTTTTTTTGTACGTTCTACAAAGCCTTTTTTTTCAGAATGGTCCTGTTACTTTAGAACGTAGAAGGGAGACCCAATTTTTTTCAATTTGACTTAAGAAAATACCGGCCAAGTGCGAGTCAGACTCGCGCACTAAGGGTTCCGTACCATTATTAATAAAAACGAGCAAAAAAATCACATCATTTGTATGGGAGGCCACCTTAAGTATTTATTTTATTCTGTTTTTAGTATTTGTTGTTATAGCATCAACAGAAACACACAATCTGTAGAAATTTCAACTCGCTAACTCACGGTTCATGAGATACAGCCTGGTGACAGACGGACGGACGGACGGACTGACGGACAGCAAAGTCTCAGTCAGGGTCCCGTTTGACCCTTTGGGTACGGAACCCTAAAAAAATATTTAAGGAACCTGGATATCATTTTTAAGAGCTATCAATAGACACCCCACAAATTTAAATACGTAGATATGTTTTTTCAACCCTCGGTTACATGTATCAAGGGCCAACCCTATTTTTATTGTTTCATTAATTCACATCATATTTGCGTTGCGGTTCATAGAAGGCACCCTACTCTAAATTTGAACTGTGTGGTACCAATAGTCTCGGAGTAATAATCCTGTGACATACCGACGGACAAACAGATACACCAACGGCCAGACAAACGGACAGACTGAATCTATCAGGGTTCCGCTTTTATTCCTCATGGGTATGAGGTATCCGAACACACCCCATTTATGTTCCGCAATTCGTGGTAGTTTTCGAGTTATAGTTTCTGGAAAATTGTATGAGATCCGCTTTAAAAATTTCTATCTTCATTTTTACACTGCTTTTTAGCGGTTGCATTTATGTAATTTATAAAGATAACTTAAACAAATCCCTATTAACAATCGTCTGCCTAGCCTTTTCCCAAACTATCTTGGGGTCGGCTTCCAGTCTAACCGGATGCGGCTATACTGGAGTATTTTACATGAAGCGGCTGCCTATCTGACCTCCACAACGCAGTAACTGGGTAATACGATACCCCTTGGTAAGACTGGATGTCAGACTTTTAGCTTCTGACTACTCGTAACGACTGTCAAAGATCTACAAATGACAGCCGGGACCAACGGCTTAACGTGCTTTCCGAGGCACGGAGGAAACTCGATATGTAATTATGGTCACCCATCCACAGACCAACCTCGGCAAGCACGGCTTAACCTTAAAGATCGATCTGGGCGGCTGGTATTATTTAGCCACGAGCTCCTCCAAATCCCTAATAACAATATGGTTCGTAAAATAAGCACGTAAGACCATAAATAATTCTTTCTCCAAGAAGTACAAAATTAGATTGTAATTACAATATAATTACACTCGTGAACGTTTGTGGAAATTCGCGATAAACAAGCATGCAAACAGTGGATACTCAGTGACGTCATGGTCGTTGGGTTGTTTGTTTATGGGAAGATGTATGAAGTGGAGGAGGTGAAGGAGTATGTGGTCGTAGCAGCTGGCGTCCTGTGAAAACACAGGCCGCCAGCTGCTACGACTAGGCAGAAAGCTGCCAGCCGGTACACCCATGGGAAACAGGCGTGAGTTTATTAAACATTCATGCCCCGCCCTGATGCGAGAGGAGCCGCGGGCAAAGGTAAGTACCAAATATAAAAGTAGTGACTGATGCTCACTCGGCAGTCGGTGTGCCGTGCAGCAGTGGCGCCCTTCGGTGAGTAAGACAACGACAGCCGGCATTCAATTAGTTATTAACCGCGTCGTAGCACCTCTACGTAGGCCGTAGTGGCGCTACGCCGTAGCACCGCAGCTACAGCAGGACCTGTCCGCAGCCTGCATTACGTATGCTTTGCAATTAAACGATGCAAGAACTGTACATGATAATGAATTTATAATTATTTTGTCGTGCGGGACTAGAAGGAGGCCGCGTGGATTCGCGAGACAGGAGTAGAACATTTTTTTTCTTAAAAAAAATATTACAAATAACAAGCACTTTCTACTAAACATTGTTTCAATATGTTGTCAAAAATTGTATTTCAAGTACCGTCTGTGTTTCATCGAAGATTGCTAAAACAATCTACAGGCAAAACTCAACGTTATGTCTGAGGATGTCGAACGTTCGGCGTGTTGTGCCGAGATGTTGAGCTAGATTTATTTAACTTAGTACTAATCTCAAAAAATAAAGAAAAATGGTTAAGTTTATTTTTTCTTTGAAGTACAATTTTTTGTCTCATGTTTTTATTTTGGTTATTTTCGGTACCATTTTGTCCTTGTCTCTTCGGATATGTTTGACTCGCGCGCTGACTGCGTCGTTTTGCTAATTTTATACGTAAATGGAAACTTGTAATTACCCTTCTTCTACGTATTGCGACTGATTACTAGAATGTGTTAGCTGTGAGTTTGTAATAAAATAAAATAAATAAAGAAACCCCATACACAATGAAGCTCTAAAAACGCAACCAGCGTATTATAAATAAACATATTAAACTTTATTGCAGACTACAGTCCATACAGTCCATAGTTATGTAGTATTTTATTGTTAGTATCAATGCTGCTTAAGTAACTAGGTTAGTATTGTTGGTGTTACGTTATTACTACGTTATTATGTACTAGCTGCTGCCCGCGGCGTCGCTCCCATTAATTAAGAATTTGACAACCGGCTCGGACACGTGGCGTCATCTATTATCCTATGGACGTTATGAGAAGAGAATAGAATAAAACTTTATTGTACACCAAAAATTAAACATAACGGGTTTACAAAACTATACTATGTTATTATGTTATTGTTGTTTTTCTCGGAAACAGTCCTTTTTCGGGATGAAAAGTAACCGGTCCGTTTCTGTACACCTGACAACGCTTATGCAAAATTTCAAGATGATCGGTTCAGTGGTTTAGGCGTGAAAGAGTTACATACAAACTTACTTTCGTATATAAATATATAGTTAGGATTAGGTTTTAGAGCTATTGCTGTCGCCACCCAGTGTATCTGGAAGGGGCAGTCCGGCCTAGCAGTAATCATCTTCAGAATACTTTTGTCACTACCATTCAGACGCTGTAGTAAGGAAGCCGCTTTCTTTCGCAAGATAGCGTGGAAGCCATCTGTGCGAGCCTCCGCGAAAATTCCCGACGCTCTACAGCGCCATGGCGGTCCCAACAGCATCCTAATGGCGTATTGACCGCCTATTTAAAATTTCAGAATTAAAAATCATGAAATCGGACAAGTGCAAATCTGACTGGCGCACCGAGGGTTCTGTACAAAGTTTTGGTTAAAGTCACGGAATCAGTTCTCGGGAGGTTATAAGCTAGTCAGATTGAAAAACAAATTTTATTTTGTTGGTGAAATAATACTCTGTCATACATTGATATTCGTCACGTTCAGTTGTAATTGTTTTTGCAAATGTAAATTAGAAAGTAAACAATATATTTTTGTGTGTTTTAACTATAAATTAACGATTCATTCAGTAGATTTCATTACTAAGCCGACGCGAGGGGTACTTCCCTGTAGTCTTTGATGTAAGTGCGAATGAGCAACAAAGACGATATAATAAATGACCACACTTTCTTAATGCGGTGACTTTACAGCTCCGAGGGTCCGTAGATCTTAGTATTTGATATTAATTATAATCTGATACCAGCTCGCGTTCTCGACTAAAATGGCCTCGATGGCAGACAGGCGGACAATCAAGTGATCCTATAAGGATTCCGTTTTCCCTTTTGAGGTATGGAACCCTAAAAATATAAAGGAAGTGTGTTTTAAAGTGGATCTAGGTCAAGTAAACCCATTAACGTGTTTTATTTTGAAGTTACGATGGCATACAATACAGATTGTTATAATATAAACATGACCGCTATATCATTACAAAATAAATATTAACGTTTCATAATTTGAGCGCCAGAGCATAACCGCACGCGCGTGCTCCACGCCAAGCCACAAATTCACCGCGTAGTATTGTTAACTTATTTCTTGATATGACATTTAATATTTAAGATATATAAATCACTTTTTAAAGATAAATAAAGAAACACACATAAAAGTAATGGTTTAAATTGCTTATTTCGTGTTATAGTGCTCCACATTTTTGACACATATTTGTGTCGTAGGCGTACAGGGCACGCGCTTGCTTCTCAAGTATATGTGACAATGGCGTTCAAAAGGAGTACCTCCGAAGTTTGTAACGGTTTATAACGTCATAGCTAAAGATAACTCGTAAACTTGTCTAGCTAAGTATTATCGTACGCCTCGCGCAGGTTTCCTCTCTCAAACAAAACCGAATTAAGTACATGTATATTGTATACGTGTACATATACTTATGTACTCGACGAATGAATAACCTGCTCTTATTGTTGAAGCCTGATCAAAATAAAATAATGTCATCATGAACGTGCCCAATTTCGTTACAAATAAATTCTGCTGAAGTCGTTTCCAAACAAACTTAGTTGCACGGCAATTCGGCATACAACCTAATAGGTAACAGAGTTTGTTAGATGTTTAGTTTAGATCCGAGTTACTTTTGTAAGCAGGTTAGATTGTTGGCGGTGCACTGTCGCAGTACTGCTACTGAGATACATTCGAACGCAAATCTAAAGATAAGGACGCCTTCATTCTGAGACAAGCACAACATGCTTTTTGTGCAGTGAATCGAATTAAATACTGCGAGTCACGAGGGCGGGCGGCGCGGCGGAGGCGGGCGGAGTGCGCGTGTTGGAGCTTTGTTTACATCGGGTCGTTAGTCTGTGCGGGCCGCGGTGGCGGGACGAAGCGCTCCGCCCGCCGCCCGCGCGCCCCGCCCCCGCGCTCCGCCCTGCGCGCCGGCACGCCCACCACGCGACCCGCCTATAACGGCCTTAGCTAACGATCATTATAGTTTCTTAAAGGATGCTACTATTATTTATTTGAATAAGAGGTGGACGATGTTTTTCAGTACTTTTTGGATTTTCTTAAATATATAATCCCTTTGGTGAGTGATGTATCTAACTTTTAGTTCTTTACGAACAATTACTTGATTATCACTAAAAAGATATCAATAAGGAACTGAATCCAAGAAACACGTAAACGATCATGACTATATGACTAGTGTGAAAACCGTTACTTTTCTCTGTTTACCGTATGTAATGGCACCCGAGAGAGGATACGTGCGAACCCATGTATGTGACTTATTATCGCACATGTTTACCTTTCTGCGAGCCTGTGTGTTTGTGACAGGACAACCACAAATACTTCATATAAACATGTAAACTGTATGATGTATGTTTTTGTTGGTTAAGATTATGTGACTCTGTGCTGTATAGTTGCACTGTCAAAACTGGTCATTAGTCAAAACTACTTTTGATCGGTTAACACGATTGTAACAATAACTAACATTTACATAGAATTTCATTAGGTTGATAGAACCCTTTGAAAAACATCGTGTTTTAGTCATCATCATCTTCCTGCCCTTGTCCCATTGTATTTGTGGTCGGCGCAACACGTCTCTTTCCTCCATTCTCCTCTGTCATTCGTCATGCTATCATTTACTTATTTTTCCTTCATATCATTTTTCACACAATCCACCCATCTTTTGTTTAGTCTTCCTCTCCCTCTCCATCCATCCACATTTATATTATTCACTTTTTTAGTCACATGTGTTCCATCCCTCCTCATCACATGTCCATACCAAGGCAGACGACTCCCTTTCATCTTTTCTGTAACAGGCGCCACTTTCAAACTTCCTCATAAATACTAATTTCTAACTTTATCCATTTTAGTCACTCCACACATCCATCTCTGCTGCATGCAATCTTTTTTCTTCATTTTTTTTGTCTTGTTTATTTTCCCCTTTAACTTGAGGGGCATCCGTGGGTCGCAAGTTGTTCCAGTGACCTGTCGCCATTTCATCCATCCTGAGTTGATCCGGTGCGTTACGTCCCGGTCTACATCGCCATCTCCGTGGACAAGCGACCCGAGGTACCGATAATCGCAGCAGATCGGTATGGGCATTCCGGCAAGGGCTATAGGCACAGGACTGGAGAGACCGCTGTAATCACAAAACAAGTGTTCCGTTTTGGTTCTACATAATTTCAGTCCAACATTGTCCAGTCTTTGCCACCTCCACGTCATTGTGTTGTAGTCATTGTAGGTATTATAACAGAGGCGTTCTCAATCAAAATATTTTTTAGTATAGGAAATGCCATTAACTTAATAAGCGTTTTGACTGATATCGGTAAAAAGTGGTTTTGACCTATTAACAGTTTTGGCTGGAACATAACATAGCATCGGGTGTCCTGCCTTTTCGCCGAAAATTGTTTGCCAGATGTTCACTTGCCAACCAATGTTTCGCCGATGTTTCACTTTGACAACTAAAGATTAGTAAATTTTTGTATGACAACGTTTCATTTGGTAGAATTATTGTTAAGCTGGCTATTATAATGACACAAAACGTTCCGGACATTTATCATTTGTCAAACATATCGTTTTTATAACAACCTAAAAATCCCCCACTGATTGTATGTGTGTACAATAGGTAAAGTTACTTTTGCTACCAGGAGAATTTGGATGCAAGAGCGAGCGAAGCGAGCTCTGGACTTGGGACATCCCGACTCGGACTGGTGTGTTAGATTACTGTAAACTCTGCAGACAGAAATAGGATCCCCGCGTAGCGGGACTACGTCGACTACACTTTTTAAGCGAATATAAAATGTTTTGAGGTTAGGTTACAATAATTGGTTTTTCTCAAGAACGATGCATTACCTTTTCATGGGAGTGGTGCCAGGGGAGAAAGTTGGCATTATGAAAAGCAGTCCAAATGTACAGTTTGAGGTTGGGAAGTAAAACAAAATTATATGATAAGTTCGTAAATGATTATTCGGCGAAATAAAATTTTGCGAAACGTTGGTTGGCAAGTGAAAATCTGGCAAATAATTTTCGGCGAAAAGGCAGAGAACCCTGGCATAGAGTATGGGTTTGTGTATCTTTCCTCTTCTACCATACTTCTCTACTATTTTCAGTAAAACGCACTTTTGAACGTCAAATATGGACGGACGAGATCCAAAATATGGAAGAGCCCAAGCGACCTGCTAATAGACTAGCAAACGTCTCTCGACCGTATGGTTTCGGATAATTGGTTGTAAATATTGGTCACTGGCCATCTTTTATGGTGTATTAAATAAAACAAAGCCAAGGTCATGTTTGTCCGGCTAAATCTTTGTCCGTGTCAACAAACTGTACATATCTTTTATCAAAAAAAGAAATAATGGGAAACTAATCTAAAATAAAAACCAGCCAAGTGCGAGTCGGACTTGCGCACGAAGGGTTCCGTACCATTATTTATAAAAACGAGCAAAAAAATCACTTTTTTGTATGGGTGGGCCCCCTTTGTATTTATTTTATTCTGTTTTTAGTATTTGTTGTTATAGCATTAACAGAAATACATAATCTGTAGAAATTTCAACTGGCTAACTATCACGGTTCTTGAGATACAGCCTGGTGACAGACGGACGGACGAACGGACAGAGAAGTCTCAGTAATAGGGTCCCGTTTGACCCTTTGGGTACGGAACCCTAAAAAGAAAATACAAAGGGGCATTTCTCGAAAGGTAATTTATGTGTACACCACACATTCATAAATATGGAAGAGCCGTGCTAAGCAGGTGAACACTCAGCCCGCGACTCTCTATTTCTTATTTACCTAATGTTAATCATCCCCCCACCCCCTTCAAAGGATTACGATCAGTTATGTTTGCCGAGATAACACTGTTTGTGAAAAGTTTGAAGTTTGTAAACAGATTAAGAATCTATATTGATTACTCGTTTTCACCGAGTGAGGGATTGATTTAACTAAAATAATTTGGAACGTTAACATTGTTAACATTGACTTGTTTGTATGCTCCACCCAGTTAAATTCCACATGACTACTTAATTCTCACTCAAACACATTTTCCACAGAAACAGTCGTGAAGCTTATCACTTGGTAGTTTCGTAAACGTTTCAGGGCTCTGTGCTGTAACTGTAAGGTTCTCTACCTTCGAAGCATCAGCCGGTCAAACTATTTATATGCCAACAAGTGTGTGGATTTTATTTGGTGTCATGAAGTGAATACCTTTTATTAGAAACTTTTAACTATGTTAAAGTTTCTGCAAAGGTTTTTTCGTACATGTTGTTGCCTGTAAGGGTACAACTACGTAGTAAGGGTTCGTAGTCGGTCTCGTAACGTATTCCAGAGGCCATCATCTGCGTAGAAAAGGCGTTTTCCCAACTATGTTGGGGTCGATTTCCAATAACCGATTTTTTTTAACAAACAAGTGTTTTATTTTTAGGTGTGATATTCCCACACAGATTCTTGTAATTTTACAATGTAATTAGATGTTATTATGAGATCATCATTTCATCAACATTACTCAGCTATGAACGAAATATTTTATAGAGCGAACTCATAAACTGCTCCAGTGAAGTGAACACTGATGATGAATCACGGACTATGCGGTGAACATAGTACATAGCCACCTTCTTATTAGAAGTCGGTTATGCATGCATGAAGCCATCGGTGCCTTTTTTATTTTCCGGCGGTCACAACGCCACTATACATTTCACATGTTGTACGTATATACATTTCTCCTAAATATTTGCAGTCTACATTGTGGTACATTTAGTTCATGTCTATACTTATTTCTAGCAGAAGCCTTTTTGTGGCTCACTTCTGATTGCAAGCGAAAATAATGCGGGTTTTGCTTTACTACATACATGATTCTTTCATGTACATGCAGGGTAAAGGTAATATGTGAAGGTTTTTAAATAGGGGTTTACAGCTGTCCAAGATCCAGGCGCCAGATATTGCCCTAACACACTTTTTTTGTACCCGAAATGCCATTAAAACTTCAACTGAATTGCCCCATAGTATTAGACCATAAGATAACACAGACGATACGTATCCGTGATATGCAGTGACTGCTGCGGCTACGGACACTGTTGATCGGAGACCTTTTATTGCATATGCAAATTTTTCTTGCTTATCGCATACGTAAAGAAAAGAAAGAAAAGAAGAAAGAAAATACGTTTATTTGGCACACGACACAATTACATAGCATTAAAAAATCAAAAATAAAATAAAACTTAAACCAAAAAAACAGAAAAATAAAAACGTAAAACGTAATTAATGTGCGATTTCCAATTACAGTTTTGATCCACTATTATACCCAAGAATTTTGTGTTTTCTACTTGTTCTAGGATACAGTTTTCATATTTTATGCTCAGTTTCTGAAGGTTTGATTGGTTTGGTTTGAGTTTGAAAATGAATTATTTTTGTTTTATTTATATTGATTTTTAAATTGTTATTATTAAGCCAAATTATTATGTCTTTGATGGCTTCGTTAATTTCCTGTTCCAATTTAATTTTGTTATTACCTTTATTATTATTTTTGTTATTCGTTTTCTTTACATATTGCTTACATTTTTAAATATTTTTACAAAATTATATTTAAAAAAAACAATTAAAAATATAAAAAATAGTAGCCCACCAGCATCGGGAACAGGGTCCGGGCTAGTCCTGTCAGTGACGATAGATCGATCCCAATACAACGTGATATTACCGTTATCGAGAACTGGGTCGGGCACATACTTATAGTACGGCACTTCTGATTCAAAGGTTGTATTTCAAAGCAAGTTGCTGGTGGATAATCCTGGTAACAAGGTTGTGTCTATGCCACCCACGGTCGTTGGTGATGAGACTGTACTACATGTGGGACGTGACCATAGCAGTCATTATGCCGATAGTCGTGTCGGCCAATGGCTTAATAGCCAAAAGCTTCGACCAACATCTGCGGAGTCTTTCGCTTGGCAGCTGGATCAAGGGCTGGATTCAGAAAGCAGTACTTCTGGACACGGCACGTATTGTCAGGAGGTTCCTCTCTCAAGAGCCCTGACC
The DNA here is from genome assembly GCA_949152445.1 of Cerastis rubricosa. Taxonomy (NCBI): domain Eukaryota; kingdom Metazoa; phylum Arthropoda; class Insecta; order Lepidoptera; family Noctuidae; genus Cerastis; species Cerastis rubricosa. The sequence goes on along the minus strand of OX424534.1, from coordinate 23,286,182 downwards.
ACCGGTAGCCCGGACCCTGTTCCCGATGCTGGTGGGCTACTATTTTTTATATTTTTAATTGTTCTTTCTAAATATAATTTTGTAAAATTTTTAAAAATGTAAGCAATATGTAAAGAAAACGAATAACAAAAATAATAATAAAGGTAATAACAAAATTAAATTGGAACAGGAAATTAACGAAGCCATCAAAGACATAATAATTTGGCTTAATAATAACAATTTAAAAATTCATTTAATTCATTTTCAAACTTATAAATCAAACCTTCAGAAACTGAGTATAAAATATGAAGACAGTATCCTAGAACAAGTAGGATAAATATGGCATAAGGGGAAAAGCGAATGCGCTTTTCCCCTTATGCCATATTTATCCAATTTGCTTAGTAATAGCTCATGATCAACGAAGTTAACGGCTTTACTCATATCCAAAAAAATTGCTACCACACGAATGTGGTCATTCATTGCCTCAGTTATTATTTTTATTAAGTTGAAACAACCTAAAGACGTGGTGCTATTTTTCCTGAATCCAAATTGTTCCCGCCTTAGCAAATTATAGTTATCAACATATTCGCATAGCCTTTTTAACGTTGTCTTCTCAATTACTTTTGATATAGTTAGTACTATAGTTCGCCATGTCAGATTCATCTCCATTCTTGAATATTGGAGTGACTATTGAGTTCTTTAATGTGCTTGGGAATATACCTTCTAGGAACGACAAGTTAATTAAGTAGCTCAACGGTTCGCATAAGTGATTAGCACAAGCTTTTATAATTTTGGTATTTATTTCGTCATATCCGACTGACGCCGTATTTTTTAGGTTTTGGATTACCCTGAAAACTTCTATTGAATCAGTAGGATTTAGAAATATTGTATTGTTCTGATTAATGTCCATTGTTCTATTTATAGCGTCAATATTATATGCAAATTCATTATTATTTGGCAATTGGATATAGTATTCGTTAAACATGTCACATTTTTTTTGTGGGTCAGTCATGTTGTTGGTTTTAAATAAAATTTGTTTTATGTCATTACTTTTTTGTGTGTCACCAAATTTTTATTGATAATGTCCCAAGTAGCCTTGCATTTGTTTTATATTTTCTGTATATATCTTTTGTTGTATATTTGTTGAGATTTGATAATACATCGTTTAAGTATGACATTATATTTTTGATACTGTTTTGTTGTTCTATTTTTGTTTGTTTTATTATGAATACTTTTTAAATGTAAATATCTTTTCCGTATACATGACTTTTTTAAACCTTTCGTCAACCATCATCATCATCTGCCTAGCTTTTTCCCAAACTATCTTGGGGTCGGCTTCCAGTCTAACCGGATGCAGCTGAGTACCAGTATTTTACATGAAGCGACTGCCTATCTGACCTCCACAACCCAGTAACTGGGTAATACGGTACCCCTTGGTAAGACTGGATGTCGTGTTTTGTCAACCATAGAGTTTTATTATTTCTTTTCGACCTTTTATCTTTTGTTTTGGAAAAACATAGTTTATAAAACAGTAATGTCTCATGAAAGACCTGAAAAGCGTCTTCTAAGCTATCCAAAAGATACATGTCTGAGAATGAAAGTGCAGAAATGCATTCAAAAAAACTTTTTTATGCTTTCGTCATGATAGTCTCTCTTGTACTCAAATCATCTTACAAGAGCTTTAGGTTTATTGGTCGTCACTGTCAAGGTTTGCCCTGTCTCATGATCAGATAGAGCCAGATGATGAACTTCTCGTTTAGCTTGTTTGATATTGCTTGCAAATAAATCTAAACATGACTATTTTCGTGTTGGTGTTTTACTAGCTACTGTTACGCTTATAATGTATTTTTATAAAAGCGAGTGTTTTTTGCGATTACTTTTATAAAAGGAATCCGTGGCCCTATAACTGAACCCTGAGGAACACCTTTTGCAGCCCTTTTTCATTAGGTTAAATTTTGGAATGACATTGACAATGAAACATTTTCTCATGACAGGTAAATTTCATAATAAGAGTTTTGCACTTGATATCTTAAGCAGTTATTCTGAAATGGCCTACATTTCAGAATAACTGTTTAAGATATCAGTAAAGTAATAGTAACCAACATAGTTAAGATTGATTTTCCGCCGTTCTAGCTCTCGCTCCTCGGGGTCTAGCCGGAGCTATGACACGTGAGTTTATACAGGGGATGTATCGCCTGATATACCGCCGTGCTCGATGCATAATTTCGCAATCGTCTGTGAAGTGACACGTAATTAGGTATTTTTTCATCGAGATACGCGTGACAGTCAAACACCTGCTTGTTTCCCAAGATCGTGATCCAGCGGTCTACGACTCATCTACAATTATATGCGATGAATCTGCATTGTGATCACTGGTGCGCCCTCACGCTTGCTCACTAAGTGCTTGTCCTTAGGTTATTGGTTGTCTAGTTAAGGTTTCGAAGGCAACCAATTCAACAAATAGGCATTTGTATGTTTTTTGTAAACATTAATTCTGTTTGATTTATTGCTTGTTTAGGGTGTTTGTACTTTGGGATATCTTGCATTCAATCTTATGTTAATATGTACTTGTATGTATGAACAAGATGTGACAGGGTGAGTTCTCCACTTTAATATGTTCCATGTTTTAAACAACTTATAGACTGTTTTGTTACAGGTGCAAAGGTCTCGTTTAATTAATTAACAAGTGATTTACATTATGATTTAGATCATTCAGAGAGGTACCTTATATATTAAGTACTCGTTCAACGGTCATGTCTGAAATTCTTGGATTAGTATTATCTATATTATAAAGAGGAAAGATTTGATTGTTTGTTTGTTACGATTTAACTCAAAAACTACTCGACCGATTTCAAAAATTCTTTCACCATCAGAAAACTACATTCATCTTTACCGAGTAACATAGGCTATATTGTATCACAATTTTCGCGTATAAAGTCGCGGGCGAAGTGCTAACAGTAATTTAAAACCAAGAAATAGATTTTCACAGGCTCAAGACGAGAGTCTTTGAGAATTTGAATGGAATGTGAGCGTGATGCGTGTAGTAGCAGTCATGAGCGTGGAGTGTTCGCACTGGCCACTGAGCTCGCAGACTCGCGACGTGTCCACGTGAGCCGCGTGCTGATCTGTGTGCCATGCTGGCCCATCAGTATGTGGGTCACGCGCCGGCCGCGCTCGCGGGACATACCGCGCTGTGACCACCGTGTATCACAGATATTCGCCATGTTACTATCACACGCTGCGTCACATCACAACGGATGCACTTATTGTCCCTCGCATTTGTGACAGACTAGCAGACATCCTGACTCCAAATAATGGAAGATCTGATTTAAATTGATGTGATTGGGGTCGCGGCTTATTGAGAAAGCATTTTTGAGTAAACTCTAACAGCTATTTTGACAAAACATTTGAGTGATTTCCAACTTTGCAGCAGCATGAGGGCCCGGTTCAAGCGGTGGGTTACGTTTGTATTAACGAAGGGGTAGTATGAGGTGTGCAGTGTGCAGTGTGGAGGTGGACGTACGCGCAGCAGGCAGGCGAGGGCGAGCAGCAGCGGCGCGCGCCGCGGGATCCGCGCGCGGCGCATCGGGTCAGCGCAGCGCCGGGCGCCGCCGGGGCGCGCGCACCTGCCGCATGCCGCCACGGGCTGCGGCGTCGCACTTGAGCGCCGCTCTGTCTCACCGCGCAGGACCGCGGCACTCACTAAACTCACTGAACTGAGAACACTGCGGACACTTCGGACACTTCGCACCTAGCTGCATTCGTGCGCTCTCCGCGGGCCTCGGGCTTCGACTGCCGGCGGCGGCCGCCCCGCGCCCCGCATCCGCGCGCTCCCCGCTTCCCCGCGCCTCTCACGCGCCCCTCGGAGCTTTTAATCCGGCGCAGCAGCACTGATTTACTTTTATTGCAGCTATGCGCGCCCCCCTCCCGGCCTGCGCCTGCGCGGCTTGAACCCTGCTCTTGCAGTTTGGTATCGAATGCGAGTGCGAGTGCGACCCATAGGAAACTTGGCCGCATACTTGGACGCTATTATGTGTTTTTCAAATCCTTGCCTTGATCGTTGGCGCTTCGTTACTGTGGTACATCGGAGCAGTCCAGTGAGGGATTGTTGTCCAAATGAGGACAATTCCTGTAAGAAAAGCATGTACCTTAGTACTGGTTGCTTGAAACAGAAGTATTTTTAAAAGCTTTTTTGAATGTTACCATTGCCACAGAATAAATAATACTAATACTAAATTTAATGATAATAATATTCAGTACTAACGATCATTGCTGCCAAAACTTGCCGATTATAGGAAAAAGGCAAACCAGCCCAAAATTTTGTGAGAAAGTAAAACAACAAAACACAGAAATAATAAAAATGCTTTTCTGACCCTTGACGGTAAATCAAGACGAAACTCTTGGAAATGGGTCATGAAATATTTTGCTTATTAAATAAATAAATAAAATACATTTATTTCGAGCAATTAAAAACTCATATGTGAGGTACACACAAATATATAAATACACAAATGACCCACCAAACACTTTTGTCACAAATTATTTTCTAAGATCTGGATTGCTTTTATCTTTAAAGTTCAATGAGAGTCTGGCAAGCCAGACGTATCGTGGTGCGGTTCTGGTAGAGCAGGCCAGTGCGTGCGACGCACTATGCACTGTGCGGACACACGTCCCTGCGCTGCGCCATTATGATGTCAGTGCGGGTTAGCGTCTTAATGTGGATAATTGGCGCGCTGCTGTGTGCTGTGCGCGTCTAATTAGTAGGACATTGATACACTGGGAGCGTGGAGTGGCGACGATCTGTTCATTAGTGCAGCCGCGACGTCACCGTCACCACACATGTAGTGCTACCGAGCAGTCGCGCGGCTGCCACACAACGAGCTGTCGCTGTTGCGTCGCTATGAACATGTTGTGAGAACTTATTAATGAAGGTGATCCGTTTCGCGGTTTGGAGAGGCACGGCAACGTTGACCGCGTACTATTGCTACGAGTATGAGTAGGTACAGTATTGAGCATGCATGTAGCTGTGGGAGCTAGAGCGCCACTGTGGCGCTCGCGGGACGCGCACAGTCGCACAGATGCGTCTGCAGCAGGACATGAGCGACGCGACCTCTTCACACTGAGCTGTGCTTGCTCCGGCACCTCGCACGCACCGCCCACTCCTCCGTATGTAGGATATCGGACTCCCCTCAGCTGTTGTCTACCCATAAAAGACAGTATAAAGCTCATTGACACATACATTTTCATTCAATGGAAATGTTGAGTTGTATCTGTGAGACTGGCTCGTCGGTCGAGTGGTCACAAGCGCGACTGCTAAGCTTGCGGTCCTGGTTTCGATTCTCGGGTCGGACAAAGTGCTATTGGCTTATTCCATCAGAAATTTCTCAGTAGCAGCCACGGAGTCTGGATTTAAAGTCGCGTCGGGCCCGGTTGATAGCAATAGGCTCGCCCCCTGTTAAATAAAACTTCAACGTAGATGACGTAATGTGGATGTACGACTGTGTGTAATCCTTCGCGAATTACAGGCGAGATGTTATGTTATGAGGTTGTTATGTGAGAGAACTGACGGTCTGATCAAAATGTGATGATGTGGGTGATGACTAAAAAGCGTCCTTTTGGACGCTGTCATTCTGGGCGGCAGGGCTCCGAAACAACATTTCAATGTCGTTTCGGACCTCTGCCGCGCTGTGGCGTTAAGCAACACTATGGTTTAAATACCGGAAACAACCAACATGATTGCCTGCCATGATGCCTGTTACTCTTAAGGTTTGGCTCTAGGATTTGTTGATCGTCATTGCAAAAGCTAAGGGAAATTGCTACCTTTTAAATTGAAATGGGAAGTTATTTGGAATAATGGGCATTCGGTGAATTAAAACGCTCTCTCCTTTAGCAGCTCCTGTAATAATGGTGGCTTTTATAATATTACTGTCCAGCTCTGTGACACGAAGCCTGGTGCCGTTGCACAGTCTGGCTGCATCAAGGTTTCGCATCAGCAGAACTAAACCAACGCCAACTTTAAGCTCCAGCTTATTGCGGGAACGGCGAGCCCGTTAACTCCAGGCAGTTGAGAAATTCAACGGGGTATATAGTACTGCCGTCATTAGTCATCACAGTGTCTGTGGATGTGTAAATGTGTATACTTTTGAATCTACTACGGTCATGTCTAAAATTATATTTTATTTATGTTTTTGACACACTCGTACTGTAACCACTCTTCATTATTTCATTATCAGTCTATAATGTTCCCACTGCTGGGACACAGACCTCCACCCTATGTGAGGGAGTGGGCTGTAATCGACCACGCGGCCCGCGGGCCCATTGTGGGTTGGTATAGTACATGTCTTCAAATTTTTAGTTCTAGGACATGACGGTTCCATCATGTTTTCTTTCGCCGTTTTTGAGGGCAGCGGTGATGAAATAAATTACACAAAGTAATTCGCTTGCCTGGGTTTGAACCCACGGCTTACTGTTCGTAAGTCGGGGCTGCCACCACTGGGCCACCGCTACTCTCATTCATTATTCATATACCTCTAAATTGGGAGGTTTGGGTTAAACGTACAAGATAAGTTCATTCTCTGCAGCCACTGGATGGGAAAATTCTTCGGATATAAAATTTCCCAATGTGCGTCACACTGTTGTCAAACAGTTGAGGAATATTGACGTAATGCAATAGTGCTCATCCCCCTAAGGTGCGATAATATACATATAGCCTACGTGCTATTCTAGCCTGTAATCTATCTTTTAGCCAAATTTCATCCAGATCCGGTCTTCCGTTCTGGCGTGATCGAGCAACAAACATCCATTCAAACTTTCGCATTTATGTAGTAAAGTAAGTAAGATTGACGTGTGTGCGGGGCGACGGGGCGGCGGGGTGGGGGAGTGGGGGCAGGGGCCTTGTGTAGGGCTGAGACGTGGCAGATAAATGGGCGGAAGCTGCGAGATGTTATCCCGCGAGTCGCGAACGAGCCACATCCGTCGCGCGGCGATAGCGCATCGACAGCGTGCAACGTACCGTGTCATGCCGCGACGTGCCGCATCGCGTGTCGTGTCGTGACTCTGTTGCTATGAGAACAGAATTAGTGCGTTTGATTCTTCTGTTACAGTCAGTTACGGAGCCACCAAATAACTTACAGGTACTTACAATTCGATAGCGGATCTGAAGAAATCTTCACATTCTTATCACTGGAAAAATTGTCATAGAAATTTTATCGACCTTTTTATTTAATTAATTCGTTAATGTCCAGTAGTTTAATCTACTCGTATCATAGTAGAAAATACAAAAAATGTCAAGTCAAAGAACGAATCATATGTGTTGTGTTGTGTGTGCCTTAATAGAAACATTGTACAATAAAGATGTTGTTGAGCAAATGCAGGGATCACTGGTGTCTGTATTGTAGTCGTCAGCGATTAATGAACAGTGGAGCAGTGCGATGCGCGTGCGCCGCGCTCTCACGCTAATTACGCGCAGTTGACACGACGACATACATGACGCGCCACTCTTGTGCAACAATCTCATCTTAATTATCTTTTCTCCAATATCAGAAACAAAATAGCAAAATGCTTAACTTTGATTTGGTTCCGAATGATTTGCCTCACTCTGTCTCGACAACGAAGTGGAGGCCCACCGATAGGACGTGGTAGTAGTAGCTGCTGTGTCAGTAGCACAGCAGCACGGCAGCACGGCATGTAAGTATGTGTGGTGAGCGAGGGTGGTGCCGATGCCGCGCGGCCGTGGGAACCGCCCGGGGGCGCTCAGGTGCGCGCGCGCCCCAGAGCCCGTGGTGGGAGGGGCGCGCGCCACACGATGCGCCCCGGGTAGTGCGCTCTAATGGGGTGACACTTAGAGGATAACTGCTGTTTGTTTTTGTTGATCCACATGAAAAGAGGCAGGCTAACAAAATAATTTAGCTGAGGTGGGCAGCGTTTGGGTTGCTTTGTGGAGTCACCTCGTCGCATATTCCAGAGAGTCTAAAGACTGCGGTCTTCAATGAGTGCGTCCTATTTTTTATGACTTTTGGGCCGAACCACACGGTTAGGTTGGTTCATAAGTTCAAGTTCGCTCACCGAGCTATGGAACAGGCTCTACTTGAAATCTCTCTGAGGGATCGAATCCAAAACGAGACAATCCAGCAGAGAACCAAAGTTGTCGACGTATTTGGTTTGTTGGAAAAGCATGACCAACTGAAATGGTATTGGCCAGCCCCAGTACCGATAGACGCGTTCTTAAGTGGATACATCGAATCGGCTCACGCTTGCCGATTAGATGTCTCCACTCCCTGGTGGTAGGACTCCTTCAGGCAACTGGATCTTCGCAGGGTAGCTCATAGCAGCTGGATGTAGCTGGATGTGGACAGTTGCCAAGACTTCAGTTGAATGACGTGTGGTGTGAGAAGCGTATGTCCAGTTGTGGGCTGATGATGATAATTCAAGAAAAGACTTATCACAGGAAATAGAACCTGCTTTGGATCAGTAGACATTAAGGTGTATTCACAGTTATATGCAAAAATTGAGAAACGGTTGGCTAATTTTCATAGTCTCAATCAGTAACATACGTTGGTATATCGTTGACCGAGGCGGCGTGTGGTTCCGTGGGCAGCCGCGCGACGTCCTGCGTCGGGCGCTTGTCGATGATGGATGGTAAACGTTATATCGTAAGGTATGCCAGAGCCAGATTGAATGAGCGCGGCTTGCGCGGGCGCCGCGCCGGGCGGCAGGGACCGGTCGCCCCCGCACCGGTATGTGGACACCTGAGATTTGTGCCCCTTGCGCGCTCTGTGCACTACTCGCCGCCGCCAGGAAACCAAACTCGGATATTGATTTGTATTTACAATTAATAATTTATCGGAAATACCTTCCATCCTTCTTCGTTACTTAATCTAAATGTATCAATGAGCACTAATATTTGAATGCTGTGTGCGAGTAGTGCTGGTTGCCGGCGGCGGGGGGTGCGCTCCCGACGACCGGTTTGATGAGCGCTCCAATCCCCCCCACGCCTCGCAGCCCGCGTACCGCGCACCTCCCCCCACGGGCCAGGGCGGCGGGATCGAGCGCGGGATAAAATCTCAGCTGTGGCCTGTGGCACAACGTGTCCTATTTATTTTTAACTAACTGGTTTTGTTGAATGTTTCCACCTGTGCACTGTGCCCACACTGGTGCACAGGCGCAGCGCTGTGCGGCGCTCGCTATCTCAGGGCACGCCACTGATCTCATTGCCGATCAACCTAACCAGACAGGACAGAGACACTCAGTCGGAGGTGCTGCTTCAACATCTATTACGATCTCCAAAAAATATTGGTGTTTTTTACATAACTTATGGAAGAATAAGTAGAAGTTTCGCAGTAAACAACTTGTCGGGACATGATGATTCTAAATTAGCATTTTTAAATGATTTTGCTTTTTTATTTCGATAACATCTCGTATAAAATCCCGACTTAACGTATTAAGGCTGTGTCCCCAATAGGCAAACTGTTAGCAGCCGACTGAGTCTTAAAACGACTTAGTCTCACGTCACGGGCTGGCGAGGCGGCCACACTGCGCCTCCACTGTGACGTCACGTCCTAATACTTGTCCTCCAGTTCTGAAGATATAAAATAATCGCGGCCCGCTACACACAACATGTAATTTCGCTATTATTGTTTTGTTGTAATCTGAGAGGCTCCGTATGGTGTCGGACGGAAAGATTAGCACGCGGCGAGGCGACTAAGGGATTTTCCAGAGAATGGGCAGCCGCGTTCTCTGTGCTTTTGTAACAACCATACTGCGATTATGGCAAAACCCCCCAAAATTTCAATATGGCGACACTTGGGGGAGGCCTATGTCCAGCAGTGGACGTCTTTTGGGCTGAAATGATGATGATGATGAATCTGAGAGACATATCGAGATAGTTCTTAAATCGCCCATTTAACGACGTACTTACGTCGTTTATTTTTTTTTAACTTATATAGTTTTTCTTAGCCTTGACTGCAGTGGCGAAGGGTGAAATTTGTGTAAAGGGAAGCCGAAGTTAAAACTTCGTCATGCATTTTTCAATTTCATTTTTTTTATCAGCGAAACCGAAAACCCCGTAAGCGACTTCCATGACGACAAAACCAGAAATTTACGTCGGCGCCATTTTTTATTTTGGCATCAGTTTATTTATCTGCGATCCCGAAATCGTTTCTGACCACAAATCATTACCTCAACACTTTTTTTCATATTCATGCCTTGCATTAACCGTTGTGGAGTTTTCTCGTGTGAAGCCAATCCTGGCTGCAGGATGAGATCTAAATAGAATTCATGTGTATCCATTAAATATGAACGTGAATACATATTTTCGAGTCTGTGCTATAAACCGTTGAGGAGTTCCCTCGTGAGGAGACGATCCTGGCTGTAGGACGAGTTCATGATACAAATCGTGATTATCCATCATAATATGAACTCATATTCAAAGTTTCGTGTCCACGCTATTAACCATTGAGGAGTTCCCTTGTGAGGAGACGACCCTCGCTGTAGGATAAGTTCATGATACAAATCGTGATTATCCACCAAATATGAACTTGTATGCAAAGTTTCGGGTCCACGCTATTAACCGTTGTGGATTTTCCTCTTGAAGAGACGATCCTGGCTGCAGGATTAAGTTATGTCCGTCATAAGAATGTATTGTTCTTCGAACCAAAAGTGTGTGCTAAATTTCAGCTCAATCGGACATCAGAAAGTGGTTCTAATTTAGATTTTTAAACACACAAACATTGAAAGTTCCCTAGTTCAGTCGACTAGTTCTGTGAAAGTTGTGTATCCGTGTACCGTCATCAACTAGAAAATAGGTGATGATCTTCAAACGGCTGATCAGATTTTATCGAAACAGCTAAGAACACTCTCGATTAAAATACCTTTCAAACGAAACCAATTTTATCAAAATCGGCTCATCTGTTTAGGAGGTAGCTCTATTTTAGTCGGGGGTTAAAAAAGCTTTGCTCGCAAAGATTAACATTGAGGTCATCACCATCGCATTACTGCCCTTGTCTCGTGTCACTTGCACATTGAATTATCCTGATTACAAATTTTTGATAAGATTGACTCCAGTCTCCGGTTGGCTTCAGAATGGCGCGTTATCTTAATGGCATTAATATCCGATCGAACTCACATAGGTGCACAATTAGCGTGCTCGGTACCAGCCGCTCGACTGAGCAACAGATGCAGGACAGGAGTCAGGTGTAGTGCTCTTCGAAATTAGCTGCTTTAAATAGAACTCTTCTCTTTTGTCGATAGCGAAGAACACCGAGACGTAACACACCGGATCTGCTCAGGATGGATTAAATCGCGACAGGTCCCTGGAGCAACTTGCGACTCACGAATGCCTCTCAAGTTGAAGGAGAAAATATACAAGTCCGTGATTAGACCTGTCTTATTGTATGGATCGGAATGCTGGGCTGTGAAGAAGATGTGAAAGAAGATTGCATGTAGCGGAGATGAGAATGTTGAGGTGGATGTGTGGTGTGACAAGAGTGGATAAACGTAAGGAATGAGTTTATTAGAGGAAGCTTGAAAGTGGCGCCAGTATTAGCATGTGTTGAGGAGGGACGAATCGCTTGTGACTAATCAAATTCAAAATCAAAATATGTTTATTTTACATAGGCCTACATGGGCACTTATAAAACGTCGACAAGAGGCACGGTTCGGGTTGGTCGTTTCCTAAGGAGAAGAGCCGGCAAGAAACTCTATGGTTACTCTTATAAAATCAAAGAATGTTACAGCGTTAGTACTTAAGTATGGGAGGACAGCGTAGGCCCAACAATAAGTCGTTGCTTACTACAAAAGGTAGCACAAGACAAAAAAATACTACAAATTTACAAAGCCTACAATGTCCCCGCATTCACAAAAATAGGTAAATGAAAAAGTAAAAATAAAACATTATAAGAACACTAAATTAAACAATTGACACAAATGTTGTCATCAGTGAAGTGCTGTAACTATTCTGAACAATGATTACACGGTGCAATGATTTGAAAACTATTGTAAAACATATGAATAAAAAGAATGGAAAAAATAAAATTGGGAATAGTCAGAGACATCCACACATTTGTGTCGTTTATGAGCTACCAGGGAAGCCGCAGGAGCAAAAGGAACTAAAGCCAAACTGCTTTGTCTTCAACGTAATCCTTAAATTTGTAATCAGCTTTGTTAATAAGGACACGTTTGATGCCAATTTTGATGCAATTTTAAAACTTTCCATGTCAGTTAGAGGTCAGTTCTGTAACTGCCTTTGGCAACTTATTATAAAAGCGTAATACTGTTTATCAGAAATGACTTGCTAGATTTTGTTCTTCTAAATTTGGGTATTACAATTTCGTGTTTACTGCGTGTGTATAAATTATGGAAGTCGCTTCTAATTTTGAAAAGCCCTCGTTTTTTGCGGACATATAAATTACGTTAAGATTGATGAATATAAACATGTTGATGGAAGCATTGCCCGAGGAATGATATAAAAGAAAAATGGGTAATTGATAGCGTGACGGTTGACAGAGGATCGAAGAAAAAAACGTGTTGCACCGACCCCAAGTAATGTGGGCAAGGCCAGGAAGATGATGATTATTTCGCGACATGCGCAGACACGTAGGACGCTCTTTGACCTGGCCGCTCCAGAAAGAAATATTATAACGTAGAAATTGAAAATTCATCCCACTGACTGTGGTGTGGACTAAGGACTGTTTTAATCCTATACAAATGCGAAGTTGTCCAAATGCTTGACTATAATATGTGCGCTTGGATAAGCGTCCCTTCCCGCGCCCCCCGCGGCCCCGCGCCTCCAGAAACACAGACAAACAGACAGTCGGATCGTCGAGTGACCACGTGTCCAGTTAAAAAGTATGAGAGGATGATCCCCAAACACGACACACAAGCCACACGAGGTACTCCCCGGGCATCACGGCAATCAGTGCAGCTTTGTGTCACACACTCACACGTCGTCGCCTTCACTGAATATAAAATCTATCTATAATTAATATTATAAAGAAGTAACTTGTAAGTTTGCATATAGGGGACGTTTTGGAACTACTGATCCGATTCCGATTAAATTGTTTTAATAATGGGCGTAATTGTATTGTGTAGCTAACTTGGCCCCGAGTGGTATCTTATTTCTTAACTTATGTTACTTCTTACTACTATATAAATGCGAAAGTTTGGATGGATGATTGTTGCTCGATCACGCCAGAACGGAAGACCGGATCTGGATGAAATATGACAAAAAGATAGATTATAGGCTGTATATCATCGCGTTAATAACTTAGGGTGATGACCAATATTGCATTACGTCCATATTCCTCAACCGTTTGACAACTGACAACTGTCATAACATGCATTGAAAATATTGGAATAGAACAGCTATTTGTCAGTGAAATAGCCTGGCGGTTCAACGACCACTTAAGAAACCAGAGGTTCCGAGTTCGAATCGCTGTCAGTATGCACTTTTTGTCATTATTTAATTATTTTTTATGTCTCATGAGGTTGCTGGAGTTGTATAAAGTAGATGAAACTTTGCGTACCTTCCTGATGTCATGTATGGGGTACTGGAGAACAGTCCATCTCTATCCAGGATGTCGACAAATACAGGGGAACCGATAAGGATCGAGCGTGGTATATTCCAGGGTGATGGTCTGAGTTCATTGTGGTTTTGTCTGGCCTTGAACCCTCTCAGCACACTGCTAGCCCTCTAGCAGTGTGCTGAGAGGGTTCAGGTTTAGGTTATTGGTTGCAGGGAGGTGGTTAGGTAATTTCTCACCTTCTTTACATGGATGATCTGAAACTCTTTGCCCCCAACAATTTGCAACTGATGAACCTAATGAAGGTTACAGAAACTTTCAGTAGCGCCATAAGGATGGAATTTGGTGTGGACAATGTGCAGTCATGCATGTGAAGCGAGGTAAGATTATGGAATCCGTGAGAACTCAACTCTCGGATTCCATACACCTTAGATCCCTTTCCTCAACAGAAACCTAAACAAGTATTTGGGTATGTCGGAAGCATTAGGCATCAATACTGCTGACATGAAACAATCGTTGAGGGAACGTTTCTTTGGCCGCCTGAACATAGTGCTAAGCAATCTTCTGCCAGGTGGAAACAAGGTGCGCGCCTTCAACGCCTTCAACGGTTGGGTCATGCTAGTTTTGATGTATTCTTTTGGCATACTCAAATGGGCTCAAACAGAACTTGATTCCCTAGATAGGAGAGTCTGCGTACTGCTGATTGCAAATTGGATGCATCACCCACGTGCGTGTGTGTCGTGGCTTCTTAAATGCTAAGATCCTGCACAACCGTGAGGTATGCAGTCTCAGGGAATACTTCCTAAAAGCCGATGTAGGGCTGCACCAAGATGTGGGCTCAATGGACAAGGGCCTAACCCAGCTCTTCTTGGGTAACGAGAACTGCCGCAAGCCTGTTGTGTTAGACACTAATTATTGCAGGGAGGTATGGCAGAGCAAGGAGCTTCACAGACGCTTTTATCGGGCCTTACACGGGCCCGATGTAGACTTCTTAGCGTCCGTATCCTGGCTGCGTTTCGGTGACCTCTTTGGGGGAAACTGAAGGATTTGTCTGTGAAATAAAGGACGAAGTTATGATGACGAATAACTACCGAAAACACATTGTAAAGCATGGCACGGTTGACATATGTCGGGCATGCCACCGTCCAGAAGAATCGATCTGACATATTATTTCTGGGTGTTCTCGTCTGGCTAACGGAGAGCTAATCCTGGCAACAAGGTTGTATCTTCACCTTGTTGCCAGGATTATCCACCAGCAACTTGCTTTGAAATACAACCTTGTGGAATCAGAAGTGCCGTACTATAAGTATGTGCCCGACCCAGTTCTCGATAACGGTAATATCACGTTGTATTGGGATCGACCTATCATCACTGACAGGAATATTGATGAACTTTTCATGTACGTTTTATCCAATTTAGAGGTTATTTATAAAGAAAATGTGTTGTTTTCCATCCTCGTCAAAATTCAGGAGGTTGTCACAAAAGACATAAATAATCAATTAAAACTGAGGAGGTGAAGAACAAAACTTCACTTTTCCATTAAAAAAAAAATGTTTTTGCTTAGTCGATGTGCAAAAAAAATGTTAAATTGATTAAAGCAAATAAGTAAAACCGTATCAATAACATCTCTTCTCTTATATAAATTTTCATTTAAAATTGACAGTTTCGAACTAAACCACACTTTATACTCTAAAAAAATCAGTCTCGCTTGATTATTTTCAAAAGCTCACTTTATTGGAGTAAAATTCAATGGTAAGAACTTCTAATGCATGGTATTTTTTTGCTAAATATTTTATGGTGGTTTTATTTGTCATATGTGTGGGAATTTTTTTTCAGTTATTTGACGTTTTATCTTACTTTTCAAGTTGTCAAAACTATCAAGTTGCCTTGTTGTGTTTTTCATCCTTATCAAAACCACACTTTTCCAAAAATATTTAATCAAAACCTCACATTTCCAAATTTCATTTCAAAATATTAGCTAAGATTGTTATCATTTTCATCAGACATTTGGTAATCAGATTGACTGAAACACTAGTTTAAATGACACAACTAACAACATCTGCATTTTGTTATGCAGATGTTGTAATCAGTTAGTTATTTACATTTTACTGTTTTCTCCAAAATTTAAAAAAATGGAAAAGTGAGGTTTTGTTCTTCACCTCCTCAACTACGGTACGTAGTTAATTATTAATAAACGCTGATTTTTGGTTGTTTACGTTTGTAAGAATTTCAGAATAACCCCCATAACGTGGTTTAGGGACTAAGAAATGATCGAATCTAAACGTTTGAGATCATTTGTATGTGAAAAAGCGGGGTTATAGGGCGAGGATCGGACATGCCGCGTTTAAAACACGGGTGGTTCACACTTATCGATTACAGTAAATAAGAAAAAAAAAAACATTTACCTACCCATTTTATAATTGATTCGGGACGAGAATCATTAGTATGGTGACCGCCTTGAATTTGACGGGGATGCAAAACAACACCTTGTATAAATAATGGAGAGTGGTTACAGTACGAGTGTGTCAAAAACATAAATAAAATATAATTTTAGACATGACCGTAGTAGATTCAAAAGTATACACATTTACACATCCACAGACACTGTGATGACTAATGACGGCAGTACTATATACCCCGTTGAATTTCTCAACTGCCTGGAGTTAACGGGCTCGCCGTTCCCGCAATAAGCTGGAGCTTAAAGTTGGCGTTGGTTTAGTTCTGCTGATGCGAAACCTTGATGCAGCCAGACTGTGCAACGGCACCAGGCTTCGTGTCACAGAGCTGGACAGTAATATTATAAAAGCCACCATTATTACAGGAGCTGCTAAAGGAGAGAGCGTTTTAATTCACCGCATGCCCATTATTCCAAATAACTTCCCATTTCAATTTAAAAGGTAGCAATTTCCCTTAGCTTTTGCAATGACGATCAACAAATCCTAGTGCCAAACCTTAAAAGTAACAGGCATTCATTTGGGCATTACACGCTTCTCTGTCGTTAATCATGTTGGTTGTTCACGTTATTATTTGTTGTAAACAAAACGATATATAAATAAAATATAAAAAATAAGAATATATAAATAAATAGCGCTTAACAATGCATCTGATTGTTCACTTTGAAAAAAAAGATGTTCTGGTGTTCTGGTGATGGTCTGGTGGCCTAAGTGTCGCTTCAACGCCATTTAATTTTGTTTCGAAAATTTCCGCGCGAACGCAGTTGCGGGCACCAGATGTAGCCTATATTTCAAACATTTCAGATCTGAGATTTAAACGTAAGTTGTGTGCAGTGCGCAGGCGCACAGGTGGACGGACGGTGTGAGACCCGTCGATGTTTGCACTCGCTGTATAAGAAAAACGAGGTTCAAATTAACGCGTCCCAAACCTTGTTGGTAGAAAAAAACTGGTCGGTGTTAGAAAAACAAGAGCGGTCCAGGTGTGCGGGAGTGTGCCTCCCCCGCCCCGCCCCGCCCCACGCGCTCGCCCGCGCTGTTTGTCCGGCGGCCACCAAATATTATTGGATGATGATAGGCCATTTACGCGCGTCCCGGCCATTGTTGACGTAATCGACACCGCGCCGCGGTGTGCCGCCACAGGGACGTGTGCTGCGCTGTGTCGCGTGAATGTTCCCGATGTCTCGGCTGTTCTGAGGATCCCTTGCTTTGGTTGTGGATCAGAATAGAAAATAAATTGAATTAATTTAATGTTAGTACAGTTTTCTAGGCTAGAAGCTAGGGGCTCAGAGAAAATACAAGATCGACCAACACTGAAGTTGAGAGATGTAGATGTCACATGAAAGTAGTACAACATGTTTTGCAAGTGATTTCCATGTAGCAGTCTCAAGTCGGTAGCTGTTATGAGACGTCACCCCACCCCGCCCCACGTACCCGTGTCGCCGGGCGTGGGGTTCTCGGGCGGACCAACGTCTCGGGGACGTCGCAGACACGCGGCGCGCACGCTCCTGTCAAACGTCACTTCTAATTTTGTTGACAATGATCATGGTGTATTTTGCTTTTTAGGGTTCCATACCCAAAGGGTCAAACGGGACCCTATTACTGAGGCTTCGCTGTCCGTCCGTCCGTCCGTCCGTCCGTCTGTCACCAGGCTGTATCTCATGAACCGTGATAGTTAGCGAGTTGCAATTTCTACAAATTATGTATTTCTGTTGACGCTATAACAACAAATAATAAAAAGAGAAAAAAAGATATTTAAGGGGGGCTCCCAAACAAAAGTTTTTTTTTTTCGTTTTTGATAAGTAATGGTACGGAAACTTTCGTGCGCGAGTCCGACTCGCACTTCGCCGGTTTTTTTGTTTTTGTTCTACCCGCACTGTTTTAATATTTTTTACTATTAAGATTTAATGTTCTCATGTACCTATGTAACAATTGTCTTAATGGGAATAAAGTTCTTTATACCGAACTGCAGCAATGAGTGCACCTGAGAGAGTGACCATAATCTACACTCGATCGACGTAAATCAAAATTTATTGAAGGTAAAACACAATAATCTACTTTTCTTATAATTGATTTTGGGTAAAAGTAATATCTAGCTAGTTTATCTCACTGGCATGTGACTATCCTGTGCGCGGTGCGCCGTGCCGGGTGTCGCAAGTGTCGCGCGATGTAAACGAGACAGGTGAGCGGCGCCGCGCGAGCGCTGACTGATGTCGCCGCGACATGCGACAGGTCGCACCGAGAGGTCGCACCGACCGGGCGCTGATTAGCGTGCGCCCCAGTACTGGACACGCCGCATACATTGCCCATTGATACAACTGTACTTAGTGGACTCGACTAGCACAGCCGGACTAGCGGTGCTCCGCGCTGGCGGTCACTTACGAAGGCTCTACTCACAGATTATGAGTCGCATGCATGCCGGGCAAGCACTCAGTATGCGCCGAAGACAGTCGGTGCTGAGACGACCGGCACGCGGAGAGAATGGTCGGCATGTGGCGTCAAGTGGCGCGAGGGTAGGCGAGCACCCCTCGCGCACTGCGGGCAGCTGCGCCGGCGCGCGGCGGCGGCGCAACACTACTCGCTACAATACTGTTATGACGTAGGGGCGCACAATGTGTCGCGTGATTGTCTGACACTCGTGACAGAGGCGCACTGGGCGTCACAGATGTCTGAACAATGCGCGCACTGATTGTAAGAACTTGCGTTATTATTATACACCACTTATAATAACATGTCTCGTTAGAGCGCGTGGTGATCGCGGCGCCCGGCGGTGGCGAAGGCGGGCGGGATTGCTGCTTGCCATTTGCGCTTATTTATTTAATCATAAACATGGATACAGATCAGACCCAGCTTTTACGTTACTTAGACTGTTTTAACTTTAAATCGTTTGGCATGTACAGAGGCCGGTCGTCACGTGTGTCGGGTGTCCGTCACGTCAGTCGTCAGTCACGCGTGTGTCGTGTTGCACGCGGTGGCGACACTTTACGACGTGTTGTGTCCTCTGACCAACACTGAAGTGACAGTGACACACTGACTGCGAGTATAATGCGGTGCTGCGCATGCATGCTATGCGATGCGCACTGGCTAGACTATAAAACCGCCAGTGTACCACTTAGCGGATACTCCGACGACTTAAATATCGATCGCGCGCGAGAACGAAGCGCTTTACGTAAATTGTTGAGGTGCAATTGATCGCCCATTCAGCGGTCACGGTACGGATGTATGCGCATGCACGGCGTTGGCGAAGGCGGCGGTAGCTCAGGTGTCGGGGTGCACAGGCGCAGGCGCAGCCGCAGGCTGCTCTAATCACGTATCTGCAAGAGGATCGTGTCGCGTAAACAGCCCGAACGTGTGCGAGGTGCGCGCGCGCTCGTTAGTCGCGCACTGTCACGTGCTGACGTTCTCGACGCGACTCATGCGCTTATTTCCGTATTGATGGCTACACATTGAAAGTTCGTTTTTAGAGGAATCTGAAAATCTTAAAGCGGTCGTACTGTATAACCGTACGTATGGCCTTGAAGTTGAACTTCTGCTGCGCCTGGTGGAGGTGGGTTCACTGTGCATGGCGCACGCGGTCGCGGTGGTTTTGTTAGATCACCATTGTAGACTTGGTTGTTGTGTGGGCGTAGAGACGCGCAGGTGCGCGTGCGCAATTCACATGATGTGCCGCCGTCCGTGTCAGTCATGGGTGCCAACATCGGAAAGGTTGGGTTTCAATGGTGCACATTTGCTTTTAAAAACCGACTGACGACCGACATGGGGAAGCTCCGAGTTGTGTTCTCACTCGAGGTGAGGCCCTTTGCTCATCCTGCTTTCCTTGGCTTATGTGGAAATTGGATAATAATTGCCGCTTTTTCAGGGCCTTTCATGGGCCTGATGCAGATCTTTTGGCGTCCAAAACCTGGCTACGGTTCGATGACATTTGGGGAAACCGAAGATTTTGTCTGTGGAATTAAAGAAGAAGTTATCATGACGAATAATTTATACGCAAATACATTTCCAAGGACGGTACACGGACATATTATAACTAATAGTTACTTGACTATCCACCAGCAACTAGCCTTGCAGCCTTGTGGATTCTGCTGTACCATACCAGATAGGCCCGACTCAGTTTTCGAGAACAGCCAAGCCACATTGCATTGGGATCGACTTATCATCATGGATAAGACTATTGTAACAAATAAGCCTAATATTGTGGTGAAAGATCGCCGAGAGCTAGTCCATCTCATGAAAACTCAGGATGATAAAATAATCAAGGCTCTTGATTTAGCTCCCGAGGTTGTCGACATGTGGCACGTAGAGTATGCAATCATTGTACCGATAGGCGTTACGGTCAATGGTCTAACAGCTAACAGCCACGAGAAGGCTTAGGAGGCTCTCATTGCGCGGCTGGGTCATGAGCTTGATTCAAACGACAGTGCTCCTAGACACGGCACGCATACTGAGGAGGCCTCTCTCTGGAGCCCTGACCTGACCACCGGGTGACCTCGACCTTGTTTCTGATGCCGATGCCTACTATTATTTATAATGTTTAAATGTTTTTATTATAAATAAACACAAAAATTGTGAAATATGTGTTATACCTAAATAAAAGAAAATTAATCACTGCTATAAAACTCGTTGTACCGTGTAATTTTACGTTATTTGTGATAACAAACGTGATGAGGCAAATAAACCGCGCCGTGTCGCACATACGCGCGTGGGTGTGCGGTGTGGCGCGACGCCGGCCCTGGACCGCTGTACGTACGGACCGGGGCCTGGCCGTGTCCGGCGGGGTGGAGGGGGGAGGGAGGTCTTGTTTCCTGTTAGTTCCATGGAAGACGATAGTGGTTCGTCAAGTGTGCACTTGCTAAAGAGCGAATAGTGACAGATCGTGACGCGGTCGGGGAATCAGGACAGGTGTTGTTGGAGAGTAGGATTTGATAAACCATTTGATCAGTATGAAAAATTTTTAAAGATTTGAAAGGCTGCTATTTCCAAAAATATCAGTAAAATGGCTAGTAAGTACGTGTATGTCTACGGAGATAAATTCAGTACATTAAATTAAATGCTACAAAAATGGATTAATTTTATGACAGTGCGGCCTACAGTGACGTAAACGGTGTAAGTCAAAGTCGAACTGTTACTTATAATGTAGGGAACAAAAAAACCAGCATCCCACTGGAGCACGCAGAGAACAGAAAGAGACACATTGAGGATATTTCCGCTGTTTCACAAGTGTGCCGTTCGGTTTGGTTATGAATTGATAACATAATTGTTACAATGACAGCAGTGTTATAAATAAATATCTGTGCCGCTGACATAACAGCCAGCCGTATAGATAGGGCACTGGCACACGAGCGGGTGGGGGAGGGGGGGGGGCGCCGTTTGTATGTGTGTCCTCCTTCATGATGCGGTTTGTCAAGTTTTTTTTCGGGCATTTCTTTATTTTGTAGATTGGGTCATTTTCATCAACTACTTTCAATATTTTTAAATTCCAAGCATTAGTTACTTTTTAATAATAATAAACCAAACTGTTGCTCGTGATGATGTTAGAGATTACGCTGAACAGTTCGATGTTTTGAATAATGGGCATGCGGTGAATTAAAACGCTCTCTCCTCTATCAGCTCCTGTAATAATGGTGGCTTTTATAATATTACTGTCCAGCTCTGTGATACAAACCCTGGTGCCGTTGCACAGTCTGGATGCATCAAGGTTTCGCATCAGCAGAACTAAAACGCCAACGCGAAGTAAGATTGATGCCATCTGCATTTATGCAACTATGCCATGCCTGGTCGCACCAGGCATGGCATAGTTGTGCAACACACACACTCACACACACAACACACACACACACAACAAAAACACACACGGCGTGCTGCCCTCACCGCGCATGCGCAGCGCGACTTTACAACACGCGGTTATTTGTTTCAGTTAATAGGATTTACACTGGCGTCTCACCCCGCATCTACTCGCTTGTCTTAATATCGTACCCGGTACACGCTGCTTTAATAAAAATATGCATAAATAAATAGTCTGATTGGGATAATAACTATACGTACTTATACGTATTAAACTAGCTAACACAAAGTTAATGGTTGGCTCTCACACCTTCCGAGTAGTTGTGATGTAGCTGCGATAGCGCCAGCATTCGCGATAGTATCGCTGCGGACTCATATCGCTCGCCATTACCCGCCGTTAACGAGCGCGCGTTATAATTACCACTCGCGTAATCAGATGTCATCGACAAAGTGGAGCACTGGCGAGTGCTGCGAGTGCCCGTACTACCAATGGCCGACCAAATATGAGAATACTAATGTGGTGTACTTTACACAACTCTCAACTTGGGACTCAAACAGTTGGCGGAGGTTCATCTAACCACATGCTCACTTGGAATTTTGGAACACAGTCAAAATTCATAGTCATTATTCAAATTAAGCTGAATCAGCACTTTTTGAACGTCAATATTACAAGAGAAAGTCTCCCAAAACGCGCGCCCTTCGCCACTTCCTAGTGTTGTAGTTGAGAAGAAGAAGTGGCGGAACAAACTCCCCAGCAGTACAGACAGGATCATTAAAATTGGCGCAAATCTGTATCGATTGCGAAGTACTAAATTTTTGCAGCATCATTTATTATCAGCGGCAGTGAGTAGCGGCCAGTGGCACGCGCGCTGTGCCTACCGCGTGATAGCGCGGAGAGCGCACGCGCACGCTATCGTCGCGCCGGCCAACACGCGCGGATGCAGATAGCGGGTTCCGGCGCGGCTAG
The DNA here is from genome assembly GCA_949152445.1 of Cerastis rubricosa. NCBI lineage: Eukaryota > Metazoa > Arthropoda > Insecta > Lepidoptera > Noctuidae > Cerastis > Cerastis rubricosa. Next base: position 23,263,488 of record OX424534.1, on the reverse strand, counting down.
CTGGCGCTAATCTGCGCCGACACCCACCGCGGCCCACAGCGCGGTGAGCACCGAGTCAATATATCCGCTTACCTCACGTAAAACGTTTATTATTATTTTTATTCCCTTTATTAATTTAATATCTTATTTGATATATTTTAAAATATTTCTTTAAAATAAAAAAGGTAAAAAAAAAACATTTAAAAATATAAAAAACAGGTTTCCACCGGTATCGGGAGCAGGGTCCAAGCGACCGGTGGTTAGGGCTGCAGAGACAGGAACCTCCTCACAATGCGAGCCGTATTGAGGAGTACTGCTTTCTGAATCTGGGTCTTGATCCAACTGCCAAGTGAGAGCTTCGATAGATGTTCGTCGAGGCTTTTAGCCATTAGGCCATTGGCCGTTACGACAATCGGCACAATGATAGCCGAGTTCACATTCCACATGCTGACAACCTCGTGTGCCAAGTCGAGATATTTTATTTGCTTCTCTTTCTCAGCCTTCACGAGGTTCTCGTCATGTGGGATGGTAACATCGACTGTCATTACGCGGCGCGCTGATCGGTCTATCACCACTATGTCAGGCTTATTGGCGACAATAGTCCTGTCAGTAATGATAGACCCAGTACAGCGTGACATGGTCTTTCTCGAGAACTGGGTCGGGCACATAGTACGGTACTTCCGATTCCACAAGTTCATATTTCAAGGCAAGTTGCTGGTGAATAATCCTGGCTACTTGGTTGTGCCTGTGTAAGTACTGGCCGTTAGCCAGACGAGAACAACCAGAAGTAAAATGTCTGATGGACTCACCCGGACGGTGGCATGCCCGACACACGTCCACCGTCCCGTCCTTCACAATATCTTTCCGGTAGTTGTTCGTCAGCATAACTTCGTCCATAATCACACAGACAAAACTTTCAGTTTCCTCAAAGAGGTCGCCGAATCGTAGCCAGGACACAGACGCTAGAAAATCTACATCGGGCCCATGAAAAGCCAGGTAGAAGCGCCCGTGAAGCTCCCCTTGCCACACTTCCTTGCGGTCATCGGTAGTAAGTACTACAGGTTTGCGCCAGTCTCTTTAGCAATGGACAGCGGGGTGAGTACCTTATTCACTGCGACCACATCTCGGTGCATAACCACCTCGGTTTTCAAAAAATATTCTCTGAGGCTGCACACCTCGCGGTTGTGGAGGGTGTTCGCGTTTAAAAAGCCTCGACCCCCGCACTTCCGCGGGATGTGCAGTCTCATCACCGATGATCGTGGGTGATGCATCCGGTTTGCGGTCAGCGATGTACGGACTCTCCTATCTAGGGCGTCCAGTTCGGTATGAGTCCATTTGAGTATGCCGAATGAGTACATTAAAACCGGCATGACCCAACCGTTGAAGGCACGCACTTTGTTTCCGCCTGAAAGAAGGCTCTTTAATACCTTCTTCAGGTGACCGGAGAAGCGCTCCCTCAACGACTGCTTCATGCAAGCTACGTTAATGCTTAACGCTTCCGACATACCCAAATACTTATAATTTTCGGATGAGGAGAGAGATCTGAGGTGTATGGAATCCGAGTGTTGGATTCCTTCGGTTTCCACAATGTCTCCTCGCTTTACATACATGACTGCACATTTGTCCACACCAAATTCCATCCTGATGGCGCTACTAAAAGTTTCAGTTACTTTCAGTAGCTCCATCAGTTGCAATTTGTTAGGGGCAAAGAGTTTCAGATCATCCTATAAAAAAGGTGAGATATGACCTGATCACCTCTCCTCAACCGGTAGCCTAAGCCTGAATCCTCCAGCAATGTGATTAGAGGATTCAAGGCCAGACAGAACCAAAGTGGACACAGACTGTCGCCCTGAATTATTCCCCGTTTAATCCATACAGGCTCATCGTTCCCCTGGATCTGTCGACATCCTGGATATCGAAGCACCGTCCTCCATTGCTCCATACACGACTCAAGAAAGGCGCGTAGAGTTGCATCAATCTTGTACAACTCCAGCACCCCCATGAGCCATGTATGTGGCACAGAGTCGTAGGCCTTCTTGTAATCTATCCAACATGTCGGCAGATCCTTGCGGGATCGACGAACTTGTTGGATAATGGCCATGTCGATAAGGAGTAGCTCCTTAGTACCACGGGACCCTTTCCTACATCCATTCTGAGAGGCCGACATAATGGAATTACTATCGATGTGTTTGTTAATTTTCTCTCTCAAAATGGATGTAAGAAGTTTAAAGACCGTCGGCAAACACGTGATCGGTCTATAATTTTTGGGTTCCGCAGTACCATCTGACTTATGGAGCAGGTGGGTAACACCCGTGGTAAGAAACTCTGGTAGCGACCCAGACTCTAAGCATGACTGGAATTGAGATGCCAGGCGAGTGTGTGAACTACTTAGCCATTTGAGCCAGAAGTTGTGCAGTCCGTCCGGTCCCGAAGATTTTCAGTTCGGTAACGGACGAACTGTCCTGGCAACATCTAACGGTGTTATTGAAATTTCTTCCATTTGTGGGATATATTCACACACTCGCTCAACATCTCGCATCCAGTCAGCCTCCGTATGAAAGACGGGTACCGACCAGATACTGCAACAGAATGAACTCGTAGCAGCATCATCTGGGCGGCACACGTCCGTCATATGTTGTTCGGGTAACTCCCAAGCTCTGTATACCCACCTCTCATTACTCTAGAACATGCGATTCTGCGAGTACCGATCAACACGCTTCTTATACCGCCGAATACGGTTCGCCTATGCATAAACTTTCTGCTTCAGGAAGTCGATGCGCTCTGTGACTATATATTTATTATAAATATATACAGTCACAGAGCGTAAATATGGGGATATTTATTCTTGAGGGCTGATTCCAGTCCTCAAGCATGCCCGCCTCACAAAGCGCATCACACGTGGGCGTGTATTGCCCTCCCTGAAGCAGTATAGTTTGCCGATGAGTACCTCGCGTAATGTGCGCGCATGACGTTTTCGTTTATAGACTGAGTCCATATCATGCGCTGTACACAAGTCCGGTTGTGAGGGGCGTTCGCGTCGCGAAGTGCTGCTCGTGTTATCATTGTTAAATGATGCCATTTTCACAGATTTTTTTCTTGCATTTTTCCTTTTCGCTTTCGCCGTTACAACTTTGACTGACTTCATATCTTTTCGGTCTTGTTTTTGGCTTTTTATTGTTGTTTTTTTTGAGATTTTTTCAAATATTTTGGGGTTAAATGGGTTTTCGACAAAATATAAATCACTGTTGTTAACAATTTGTGTATTATTTTATTTTTATTTTCTTTATTCATTTTACAACATACAATTAAATTAAATTATATAGAAAACATTTAACAATATTAAAAATAGTAGCCCACCGGCATCGGGAACAGGGTCTGGGCTACCGGTGGTCACGGCTCTTGAGAGAGGTACCTCCTAACAAAACGTGCCGTGTCCAGAAGCACTGCTTTCTGAATCAAGCCCTTTATCCAGCTGTCAAGCGAAAGACTCCGCAGATGTTAGTCGAAGCTTTTGGCTATTAAGCCATTGGCCGACACGACTATCGGCACAATGACTGCTGTAGTCACGTTCCACATGTCGACAACGAACTACTTGCCTGCCTTGAGTGCTTTTGACACTGGTATTTTTTCTGGATGCAGAAATATCGGTCGGCCAATTAAGATATTTATAAAAAGCATCACTTACTTAAATAAGCATAATAAAACAATGTCCTATCTCTTATGTAGGAATAAGCTAAACCGCTTCCAATTGACCGGCTACGGACAGAAATAATTTTGAACTCGGTGTTCTGCGTGCAATAATGTCAATCAGCAAGTCTCTCCATTTGCATATGTAACTGTAACTCTCTGAAGGACAGCACAGTGCGCAGTGTGTGTGAGCTCCACCATACTACTAACTTGCAGGAATGGCCGAGTGGACCTGGAGATCACAGATCAGATACACGATGCGCTTACTGCCGCAGTTTGCAGTTAACTCGACTGCACTAAGTACTACTACAACTGAGCAATATTTAACAATACAATAGTTTAAATTAAACTGTATACAAAGATATAATTATTCTTATAAAATTAATATCTCCTCTGCATACTGAACATCATCCGTAATAGTACATAGTTACAATAGTACCCCAGGGGTGAAAGTAACTTATTTAGTCACGAGACAGGGTTTCGCCAATAGTTTCAGGGACTAAATAAGTCAATAAGTCTTTAACCCGAGGTGAACACTGTGCTTTTCATTACGAATACAAGGAAAGTAAAACTAAAAACATGAATTCACTAAAGAAAAATTTAGGACATTTTATTTCGGATTTTCGCTTTCCCACCAATTTTGTTTTTTTTTTTCTGTGGCCAGCCCGCTATTCAGCCATTATGTTTCATTTTCATCAATGAATAAATGGTAAATATTATGCCCAACTCTATATTATTTTAAAGAAATTGTTAAAACTAAATTATAATAAAGTTATTTAAACAATATATATTCTTTAATCAATTAACTTACAGATATTTCAATTTCACATCGTAGCTGCATAGAAAGTTGGAACATTCCATTTTCATCCCTGAGCCAAATATCAATAGTTCGAGGGACTAAATAAGTCTAAAGGCTCTTACCTGCTGCATCGGAATTACTTATGATATGTGGCGCCAGATTTATTTAGATTAAGCAAACAGACGTCGGCGATCCGTCAACGTCCTGTTACGCGCCACCTTCCTTGACAACTACGATCGAGCGTTACGCGATGGATCACGGACTGCTCTATAACGCGAATAAAAGTGAATGTATGGTCTTTCGGGCCAGGGGTCGGAGCTGCCCAGATTCTGTTCCACCTATTAGCTTAAACGGTGTTCAGTTAAAAAGAGTTGAACAGTTTAAATATCTCGGGCATATCGTGACCTCTGACCTGAGGGACGATGCAGACATTGATAGGGAGCGGAGGGCGTTGTCTGTGAGGGCTAATATGATCGCCCGCCGGTTTGTTCGTTGCTCGGGTGCCGTCAAAATAACTCTTTTCAGAGCGTTTTGTACGTCCCTGTACACAGCCAGCCTGTGGGTGTCATATACCCAGAAGCAGTACAACGCCCTCCGTGTTCAGTATAATAATGCGTTCAGGGTGCTGTTGGGGCTGCCCCGGCACTGCAGCGCGTCGGGGATGTTCGCCGACGCCCGTGTTGACTGTTTTTACACGACGATGCGGAAGCGGTGCACATCTCTGGGGCGCAGGCTCCGGGCCACCTCCAACACCATCCTGAGCGTATTTGCGAACAGGTTTGATTGTCAGTACATTAACCATTGTTATATGGTTAATGTAATGACAAACAAACAAATGACTCAGAGGCAGGCGTACTATTAGTCATTCATCATATGCCATCATTAATTGTAATTTTATTTATATTAGCTTACTAATTATTTTTAATATATATTTGATGTGAATGAAATTCTAATTTTTATAATTGTTATTTTTTATTGTATTTGAATTATTTAACTTCTAATGTTAGTTGTGGTCAGTTTAGATTTTATTAGACATGGCAAATTATTGTGTTAATTAATTTTGATATATGATTTTGATTGTTAATTTATTTATAATAATCGTATAGTTTTGTGTGTATTTATTGTCTCTGATTTTTGCATTACTAACATTATTTTTAAGTGTACCTACTAACAGAATTATGGATCAATGTGTCTCAAAAATCAAAAAAAATCAAAATATTTTATTTTACATAGGCCTACATGGGCACTTATAAAACGTCAACAGAAGAGGCACGGTTCGGGTTGGTCGTTTCCTATGGAGAAGAACCGGCAAGAAACTCCATGGTTACTCTTTTAAAATCATTTGGTTCTACAATATTTGGATGTTACAGCACTAGTACTTAAGTATGAGAGGACAGCGTAGGCCCGACAATAAGTCATCGCTTACTACAAAAGGTAGAAAAAGATGAAGCTGAAAAAAAAAAAAAAAAAAAAAAAAATATTACAAAGCCTACAATGTCCACACATTCACAAAAAAATATGAATGAAAAAGAATCTATACAAAAGTAAAAATAAAACTAAGAACAATTAAGTAAACAATTGACACAAATGTAGTCATCAGTACTGTAACTATTCTGCACAATGAATAAACGGTGCAATGATTTGAAAACTATTGTAAAACATCTGAAAAAAAATGAATAGAATAAATAAAATTCGGAATAGTTAGAGACATCCACATATTTGTGTCGTTTTTGAGCTACCAGGGAAGCCGCATGAGCAGAGGGAACTACAGCCAAACTTCTTTATCTTCAACATAGTCCTTAATTTTGTAATATGCTTTTTTAATAAGGACACGTTTGATGCAATTTTTAAACTTTCCATCGGTCAGTTCAATAACTGACTTTGGCAACTTATTATAAAAGCGTATACTGTTTATAAGAAATGACTTGCTAGTTTTTGTTAATCTAAATTTGGGTATTACAATTTCGTGTTTACTGCGTGTGTTTATATTATGGAAGTCGCTTCTAATTTTGAAAAGCCCTCGGTTTTTGCGGACGTATAAAATACATTCTAAGATATAAAGTGAAGGCAGAGTCAGTATATCGATCTCTTTAAATTTTTCTCTAAGGGACTCGCGAGGACCCATTTTATAGATCGCGCGAACTGCCCTCTTTTGCAATATAAAAATTGAATCAACGTCTGCTGCCGATCCCCACAGCAGAATTCCATAAGACATAATACTGTGGAAATACGCGTAGTATACTAACCTAGCTGTGGCTACATCAGTCAACTGCCTTATTTTCCTAACTGCATAGGCGGCTGAGCTTAACCTCCCCGAAAGAGTTCCAATGTGCGCGCCCCACTGCAGTTTTGAATCGATAGTAATTCCTAAGAATACAGTTTCCGCGATAACATCAAGTTTTTTCCCGTCAAGATTTAAATTAAGGTCACGTTGAGTTACATTTGGTAAAGAGAACTTTAGACATTTAGTTTTGTTCGTATTCAGTAAAAGATTGTTAGCTGCGAACCATTTCGAGAGAACAGTTAGACTTTCGTTGACATGTATGACATCCTTATCTTTCCTATGAATTTTAAAAATTAGCGAAGTGTCATCAGCAAACAGAATTATATCCGATAATTTGGCCATCATATATGGGAGATCATTAATATAAACAAGAAATAGGAAAGGACCAAGAATTGAACCTTGGGGCACACCCATCCTGACTATAGACCCAGAGGATGTCGCCCCATTTACATTTACTTTTTGCTGCCTGTTTGATAAATAGGAAAGAACAAGATCAGCAGCTTGTCCACGAATTCCGTAGTGATGTAATTTACAGATCAGCGTGTTGTGGTCGACGCAGTCGAACGCTTTTGAGAGATCACAAAAAATGCCAATAGCGTCCTGGGACTTCTCCCAGGATTCCAGAATGTGACTGATGAGTTTTACTCCCGCGTCCGTTGTCGACCTACCCTTCGTGAAACCAAACTGCTGACTATGCAGTATCCCATTAGAGTTAAAGTGAGACAACATCTGGTCCAGCATGATTTTTTCATAGATTTTACTCAGTGCTGGAAGCACAGATATCGGTCTATAATTAGAAGGATCACTCTTACAACCCGATTTGAAAATTGGTACCACTTTACTATGTTTCATCAAGTCAGGAAACTTGCCGCTGTCCAAACATTGATTGAATATGCCTGTTAGGACAGGCGCAATTGAGTCAATAATGTTTTCAAGAACCTTGACCGAAATCCCCCATAAGTCTTCAGTATTTTTGATATTGAGACTTTTGAATGCGTTTTTGATTGTGGCAATACATACTGGTTTAAATTTGAAGTTTGGTATGTCTTTTGTGAAGTTCTCTTTAAGAAGGCCCTCAGCTAATTCAACCGAAGAGGGGAGAGATTTCGTAACCTCTAACGGAATGTTAGTAAAGAAATTATCTAGTGTCTCAGCGACTTCTAAATTGTCAGAAATTGTTTTGTTATCTATGTTTAAAGACAATTCACTCTTATCTTGTTGTTGAGTCTTACCGGTTTCTCTGTTAATTACCTGCCACACCGTTTTTATTTTATTATTAGAATTACCAATTTTATTACTTATTATTTGAGATTTTGCTTGAGCGCAGACACTTTTGAATATTTTCGAATAGTTTCTAAAATAAGTGTGAAAGACTTGATCTGAAGTCAGAGATTTTTCGTGATATAAATTATATAAAATATCTCTGCTTTTTCTTATTCCCGTAGTGGCCCATTCGCTAAATTTAGATTTTGAATTGAGTTTAACTTTTTTTATAGGACACGTTTTATTGAATTCATGGCAAACTGTGGAAAATAATGTACCGTAGTTTATATTGGGGTCTTTTGAATCAAAACTAGCATTATTAAGGTTGCTAAGAACATTATTATTGAAAGAAATTAATTTATTTTTGGAAAGGGGTCTTAATTGAATTGTTTTAACTAAGTGTAACTTTTTGTCTAACTCAAACGATACAAGTTGACCAGTATGGTCTGACCTGACGCCACTAATTATTAACGACTCTTTTACTATGCAATTAGTAAATACATTGTCTATGCATGAAACCGAGGTTGCTGTTATTCTAGTTGCTTCATTAAATAAATATTTTAAATTAAATGATTTAAACAATGAGACCAGCCTATATTTTTCTGGTGAATTGACTAACAGATCAATATTTAAGTCACCACAAACAAAAACTAATTTATTATCTAAGAAAAGTTTACTTAATATTTCTTCCATTGTGATTAAGAATAATGACAGGTTTGATGCTGGTGGTCTATAAACACATAAGACAGTATGACCTTCAATCTCTGCACATGCTACCTCACATAAGCGATCAACAGAGTAAGCAGTGATATCCTTCCTCTCCTTATACCTGAGACAGCTATTACAAAGTATCAGGGTACCACCGCCCACTGAGGATCTGTTGTACGCACTGGCAACTGAAAAATTATTCACATTAAACAACATCCTATCTGGTTTTAACCAAGTTTCACAGAAACATAAAATATCCATGTGGTATTTATCAACTAACAGTTCCACGTCTAAAATTTTGCCGGAGAAGCGATTTATATTCTGGTGATAAAGTAAAATATTATTACCAGGCTTCTCTTTTGTCGGCTCTAATAGTTTAAAGAATCTGTAACAGTATTATTGGAGACACAAGATAATACTGTTTCATCACAATCATCACTTAACCTAGTCTCAGTTAAATCATTAATAACCGCGTTTATATAATATGATAAAAGTGAAGCCAGAAAATGTTGACTTTTCTTTGGAAGAAACATATGATCCCGAATCAAAACAAAATCTCTAACAAAATTGTTAGTATCAAAAAACAATAGACGGTCACTATGACGACATGATAAAATATGCATCAGATTATTTAAACTAGAAATATAAACATTTTCTTGATCAAGAAGATTGTCAGAATATGGCAATGCACATAAAATTAATTTGCCTAATCTTAACTTAAGTAGGGTGTCGACACCGTTAACTATGTCCCTTTTAGATATATTCAGGCTATTTCCAATTAAAAGTACTACTGTGGTCTGCTCATTTAATTGTGTATGTTGAATTTTATTGATAAGCTCATTAAAATGTAGGTTATGGTGACAATGGTTCACTACTGTGTGTTTAGACCGGTTATTTAACAAAGATCCAAATCCTGTTCCTAATCTATCAGAATACACTAAGATATTACTTTGGATGGGGTTCAGACTTGCTAGATTATGATTTAAGATGGGTAAAACAGAAGGAGCAACATGCTGTGACATGAGAGGTGGCGGAGGGGCAACACAACTACAGGTGAGATTGTTAGTCAGCGACTCATACCTCTCTGCATTGTACTTCACCAGGTCCACCAACTCACAGGCCTCCTGCATTCGCTCACTCAACATCTGTTGACTACACTCATACTTACAAAAAATTTCCTTTAGTGTATTTTCCCTACTCAATAATTCCCTTTGAAGGCTCAGAATGTCAACATCATACATATGTTTGCTACTTTCTAAGCTACTGTTACATGCGTTTAACTGGTTTTTTAAGCTTCTACATTCGCTTCTTAGGTTGACATTATATTTATAAACATTTTGAGTTTTTAAAAGTTTCTTATACTTCCTTATACTTTTACTGATTTTAATATATTTCTTAATTTTATTATGACTATTTAGAATTGGACATTTAGTTATGGTGTCGTCCCCAGTTAGGTCTATGGTTATGGTGGGCTGCTCACACTCCAGTCCGGATACACTATCTATCAGCTCATTGTACAGGTTAACGGTGTTAGTAACCTCTTTGCTGGCTTTCTGAGAGTTGATGGAGGCAATGGTGTTTTGTGCCTCGCACAATTTCGCTTCTAGTTGAGAAATATGTTTCAGTGCCTGGTCATGAGTGTCATGGCATTGTTGAAAATCTGACACTAGTTGACGGAGATGGTGATGCTGGTCCAGTATATCAGTGTGCCGGGTGTGTAGTTCAGCTAGCTGGCTCTTGAGTTGAGTGTTTTTGGTCACTATTAGCTCAATTTCAATTTCACTTTCTTCACGTTCCCGCAGCAGCTTGCTGCACTCATTTCTAGAAGAATCCAGCTCTCTCAGCGCTACTTTCAGTTTGTCACTCATCTCACGAACAGTGGCTCCGCGGGTCATCATATCGACTGAATACCACAAGCAACACCTGAAATGTGACAAGAAACAACTGAGTACCTATGTTAAGAGAATATTATGTAAGTTGAAAACTTGGGAAAGTATTAAAGTTGACAGAACAAGAAATATTTAGAGAAAAACAATAAATGAAGTTTTCTAAAAGATTATGAAAAAATGAAGGTATAAGAAAAACAAATAAAAAACAAAAAAGAAAAGCTATTTGATTAAATATTCTCAAACTTATTATAGGTAAAACTTTAAATAAAGACTACTTTTACATTTATTTTAATTGGTAAACTAGTTAATTTCTACAGGGAATGGTAAGAACATGAGTTTATGTGAGAACAAAGTTTTTGTTTACTTTACTTATGGACTAAGTGGTTTACATAGTATTTACATTATATTAGGGACACATATTTTGTGTGAAGTGGGGTTTGCAGTGAATGATTTGTCTGGGGCAAGTGTTTGCGTCCTCGATTTTGCTTCCACAAATTGTCAAGCAAAAGGAGACATAAACGTAGCCGGTGTGTACTGGACGATGCTCAGAACCCTGAGCAGTGTTTGTGTGATGTATAGTATGGAAATAAGGCAAAAATAACACTTAAATTAAAACAGAATACTCTCCCGGTTCGTAGAATTCAAATCCACAGTCCAAACTTTGACAGCCGGTAGATGACTTAGCGAAATATCGATTGTTATGAGTTATCACAATATAAACAGTTCACAAACACTACGTGAGTCACTGTATAGATTGATTCTAATATAAAGAAATGATTTAAAGCAAACTATACACATTTAATTAATATTTTTAAAAATTAATTAAATGTGTATAGTAAATGAATGTGTATAGTAAATGTGTGTAGTCTGAAAATAAATGAAATTATTATTTCCTTTATTCATTTTATCACATATTATTTACATTTTTAAATATTTTTACAAAATTGTATAAAAAAAAACATTTAAAAATATAAAAAATAGTAGCCCACCAGCATCGGGAACAGGGTCCGGGCTACCGGTGGTCAGGGCTCTTGAGAGAGGAACCTCCTGACAATACGTGCCGTGTCCAGAAGTACTGCTTTCTGAATCAAGCCCTTGATCCAGCTACCAAGCGAAAGCCTACTAAGATGTTGGTCGAGGCTTTTGGCAATTAAGCCATTGGCCGACACGACTATCGGCACAATGACTGCTGTATTCACATCCCACATGTCGACAACCTCGCGAGCCAGATCTAGATATTTGAATTGCTTATCTTTCTCTGCTTTCACGAGGTTCTCGTCATGTGGAACCGTTATATCAACAATCATTGCGCGACGCTCCAATCGATCTATCACCACAATGTCAGGCTTATTGGCAACAATAGTCCTGTCAGTGATGATAGGTCGATCCCAATACAACGTGATATTACCATTATCGAGAACTGGATCGGGCGCATACTTATAGTATGGCACTTCTGATTCCACAAGCTTGTATTTCAAAGCAAGTTGCTGGTGGATAATCCTGGCAACGAGATTGTGTCTGTGCAAGTACTCTCCGTTAGCCAGACGAGAACAACCAGAAATAATATGTCGGATCGATTCTCCCGGACGGTGGCATGCCCGACACACGTCAACCGTCCCATCCTTCATAATATGTTTCCGGTAGTTGTTCGTCAACATGACTTCGTCCATAATCGCACAGACAAAACCTTCAGTTTCCCCAAAGAGGTTGCTGAATCGTAGCCAGGACACGGACGCTAGAAAATCTACATCGGGGCCATGAAGAGCCCGGTAGAAGCGCCCGTGAAGCTCCTTGCCCTGCCATACCTCCTTGCGATCACTAGTGTCTAATACTACAGGCTTGCGCCAGTTCTCGTTAGCCAAGAAGAGCGGGGTAAGGCCCTTGTCTACTGAGACCACATCTCGGTGCATCCCCACGTTGGCTTCTAGGAAGTATTCCCTGAGACTGCATACCTCACGGTTGTGCAGGGTCTTAGCATTTAAGAAGCCACGACCCCCACACTTCCGCGGGATATACAGTCTCATCACCGACGACCGTGGGTGATGCATCCGATTTGCGGTCAGCAGTACGCGGACCCTCCTATCCAGGGCATCAAGTTCCGTCTGCGTCCATTTGAGTATGCCGAAAGAATACATCAAAACCGGCATGACCCAACCGTTGAAGGCGCGCACCTTGTTTCCACCTGACAAAAGACTGCTTAGCACCTTATTCAGGCGGCCAAAGAAACGTTCCCTCAACGATTGTTTCATGTCAGCAGTATTGATGCCTAATGCTTCCGACATACCCAAATACACACATCAAAAGTGTCTAGGGATCAAGCATTTTTATGCGGATTTCTTGAGATTGAGATGTGGCTTTGTAATAAATTTATGATTTTATAAATTTATATGGATCCTTTTTGGTGCATTTCATAATTTGAATCAGGAACTGTGAATCAAATTCGAGTAAAAGATGAAAATAAGCTGTCAATATTTTCCCTATAAAAACATACAACGCATTGAAGACATTATTAGTGCTACTGTTTCCCTACTACTGATTAAAACCAACGTTATTATGGAGCGGCGACGTCATTTAAGCAGGGAAGAAATGCTCAGAGCCGTGGGAATGATAGAAGCTGGTTCCCGGCAACGTACTGTGGCTTTAGCTCTGAATACAAGTCAGAGTGTTATCAGTCGACTTTGGACACGTTACCGAAGCACTGGTACCGTGGCTGAGCGCCATGGAGGACGGTATCGCTGCACCACACGGAGACAAGACCGATACATTCAAATCTTAACTCGAAGAGCTCCAACAATAACCGCCATGATGTTAGCCGTGAGGCTTCATCACTCTTCAGGGAACTTAATTAGCGACCAAACAGTCAGAAACCGCTTGCATGAAGTGAACCTTCATTCCCGAAGACCGCTACGGGTACCACCTATAGCAATGCACAATCGTAGGATTCGATATCAATGGGCTCTTGAACACAGAAATTGGGCAGAAGAACAATGGCGTTTCGTGTGCTTTTCTGATGAGTCTCGTTTTGGTATGAGACCGGATACAAGACGTATACGACACTGGAGAACCCCTGGACGCCAACAGCGATTAAAATCCTGCCAGGAAGTCCATCCTTATAGTGGTGGAACCATCATGGTATGGGCGGGTATTTGGATCGGCGGAAGAACTGAGTTGATTTGGATCAGAGGCAACCTCAACGCTCAAATTTATGCTGAGACGATTGTATCAGACGTCATCGTTCCTCTACAAGTGCAAATCGGTCCCTTATTTCAGTTAATGCATGATAATGCACGACCGCACACCGCAAGAGTTGTAAGACAGACTCTCGCCGCAGCTAACATCAATGTCCTGCCCTGGCCTGCTCAGTCGCCAGACTTGAACCCGATTGAGCATGCATGGGATATGCTACAGAGAAGAGCTCTGCCGAATATGGAGGGTATCCAGTCGCAAGAAGACCTTTTTTTGTTGTTGCAACGAACATGGGCGGCCATTCCACAGCGTGATTTGGATGAACTCATTTTGAGTATGCCAAACCGATGTTCTTGTGTTGTTAGTGTTCGCGGTAGAAACACGGATTATTAATTGTTTAAGTTACCCAATAAAATTTTAAAGAAAACTGTTATTTCAGTCTTTTTTTCGAACTTTAATGTTAGTGGTTCAAATGTCAAAAATCCCTTTATTAGAAAATGGCAAATTTCTTTATTAATGCAAAGGTGACTTGGTTTATCGTTACTGTGACAAACGAAAACACTTTATTTGATGAATCCTTAAAGAAAATTTTAATTAATATCAATCAGGAGAAAAGTTATTGCAAAAATATATGTTGATCCCTAGACACTTTTGATGTGTGTACTTGTAGGTTTCTGTTGAAGAGAGGGATCTAAGGTGTACGGAATCCGAGAGTTGAGTTCCCACGGATTCCATAATCTTCCCTCGCTTCACATGCATGACTGCACATTTGTCCACACCAAATTCCATCCTGATGGCGCTACTGAAAGTTTCTGTTACCTTCAGTAGCTTCATCAGTTGCAAATTGTTGGGGGCAAAAAGTTTCAGATCATCCATGTAAAGAAGGTGAGATATGACCTGACCACCTCTCCTCAACCGATAGCCTAGACCTGAACCCTCCAGCAGTGTGCTAAGAGGGTTCAAGGCCAGACAAAACCACAATGGACTCAGACTATCACCCTGGAATATACCACGCTCGATCCTTATCGGTTCGCTGTTCCCCTGTATCTGTCGACATCCTGGATAGCGAAGGACTGTTCTCCAGCGCCCCATACATGACATCAGGAAGGTACGCAAAGTTGCATCTACTTTATACAACTCCAGCACCCTCATGAGCCACGTATGAGGCACTGAATCATAGGCCTTCTTATAGTCTATCCAACATGTAGACAGATCCTTTCGGAAGCGGCGAACCTGTTGGCTAATGGCCATATCAATGAGGAGCAGCTCCTTAGTACCGCGGGACCCGTTCCTACATCCATTCTGAGAGGGAGACATGATGGAATTACTCTCAATGTGTTGGTTAATTTTAGCTCTCAAAATGGATGTAAGAACTTTATAGACCGTTGGTAAACAAGTAATAGGTCTATAATTTTTGGGTTCCGCAGTACTACCTGATTTATGGAGCAAGTGGGTAATGCCTGTCGTCAAAAACTGAGGCAGCGACCCTGACTCTAAGGCTGATTGAAACTGGGACGCCAAGCGAGCGTGTGATCTTTGGAACCATTTGATCCAGAAGTTGTGCAGTCCGTCCGGTCCTGGAGATTTCCAGTTAGGTAACGGACGGACTGCACGAGCTACGTCTTGGGGGCTGATGATAATTGCCCCCATTTCTGATATTGGATCACACGCTTGTTCAACCTCCCGGGTCCAATCGCCCTCAGTGTGACTGACAGGCACCGACCAGATGCTGCGCCAGAACGAACACATGGCGTCATCATCTGGTAGACGCGTGTCAGTCACCCCTTGGTCTGGTCGTTCCCAAGCCCTATATACCCACCTTTCGTCGTTTTGGAAAGTACGATTCTGAGTGTATCGCTCCACACGCCGCTTGAACCTACGTATACGGCTTGCCCATGCACAGATCTTCTGCTTCAGGAAGTCGATACGCTCTGTGACGCAGGCCAAATAATCACGAGGATTAATTTCAGTTCCCGAGAACGCCCGCTTCACAAAGCGCATCACTCTAGGGCGAATATTGCCCTCCCTGAAACAGATTAACTTGCCGATGAGTACTCTAGCCTCACCGATACGCCGCTCAATCCTGCACTGCCAAGCTGGAATAGCTAATCTTGATCGTGTAGCTCGGTCATTGTTAGGAAATTTGACGTGAGCTACATGACATGCCGCTACAGCTGCGCAGTACAATATTGAGTGGGTATCAGCGAGGTCTTTGCTGTTGTCAAAACAGTTTGACAGCTGCGAATCTAGAGTACACACCAGCGCCTTGTTTTTCTTGTGCATAGGCAAACGAGGTAAACGCGGTCTAAGCTCAGGCGGTGTGGAACGGTACTCCCGGAACGCACTCTCCAAAGCGCTCCTCAATTCTGCGTTGCACTGGCTACTCACGGTCATAACTTCGTCATCATCCTCTTCACCACCGCGATCCGATCGCGGCGAAGCATTGGATACATTTGGCAGCTGCGCCGCGGTCATTGGCGAAGCAGGCGTAACGGGGTTACTCCGAGAGTCGAGGCGTAGTCGATCAAGTACATTGTCATCCAACATATGGTTACGCTGGATGACCCGCACCTGATCCGATAGTCGTTGCGCTGACACGCTGATAGCTGGCTCAAGCACCTGAAACAGAGAGAGCATCCGACCACGGTACGCAGTCAAGTTACTTCCCCCCTCAGTAGCCCCATAATATGCGCGCATGACGTTTTCATTAATGGACACAGTCCATCGCATGCGCGACACATTTCCACCGGCAGCGGGGATCCTGTTCGGGGCCTGTTGGCCTCGAGGTCCCAAGCCCGCTGGTGGCCGTCCTCTTCCTCGTCGTCGTGGTGGTGATGGCGTCGACGGCGGGGAGAAAAACTCGTCGCTGGAGCTCGACGCAACTGCAGCGACCGGTGACACAGCGTACACGGATGTGGCGCGTCCCGGCGGCTGCGAGGCGGAGCTCAGCGACGAGCCCGGAGTTGGTTGGTGTGCCTTTTGTGTCTTGGCTCGGTTTCGGGTCAGCATCGGTGACATATTGTGTGACAGTTCATTTTGCTTTTCTTGGGTGAATATTCAATTTTGTTGCATCTGACCGGTTTTGGGTATTATATAAAACGGTTTTTTTTTCTTTTCCTTTTCATTATTTTGTTGAGCTGGTAATTTATATCGATTTTCTTGCCTTATTTTAATGAATTAAAGCAAATGAGTGAAAAAATTTGTCCGTCACTTTGACGCTCGAGCCACAGATTATTATTAATTATTATTATTATTATTATTACTACCCAAGTCAATATGGCATTATGGCTACCCGCAACGACTTGACGTTTCGCCAGAGAGAATTGTAGACCGCTTCTCTCTCGTCTGTGCTCACAGTTTAGTTTGCAACGTGAATCATATGAAGCCTTTCTGCAAAGGCGCCGTCAAGTCTTTAACCCGAGGTAAACACTGTGCTTTTCATTACGAATACAAGGAATGTAAAAATAAGAACATGAATCAGCTAAAGAAAAAAATTGAAAATTTTATTTCGGATTGCCACTTTCCCGCCTGTGTTGTTTTTTTTCTGTGGCCAGCCAGCTATTCAGACATTATTTTTCATTTTCGTCTTTAAAAAAATGGTAAATAATTTGCCCCACTCTATTTTATTTTAAAGAAATTGTTGAAACAAAATTATAATACAGTTATTTAAAAAATATATAGTCTTTAATCAATACTTAACTTTAAGTTATTTCAATTTTATATCGTGGCTGCATAGAAAGTTGGAACATGGTTCAATAAACATGTGTAAATAGAACTAGTTTTTTAAAAATAATTTGACATCTGTCAGTTGAAAGCGATTCTCCCTAGGGATGAAAAGTATTACTTTCATCCCGCTCCTCAGGCTACTTCAGACCTACTTTCAGAGTATGAGTAATGAAAAAGGTATTTTTATATTAAAATTAAAAATTATGCTTACAGACAGATACATTCATGTTGTTGTGATTGATTGCACTTCCAGGTGGTATCTCCAGTGTATAATACTGACATCAATGTCACCAATGTCATGACAGCAGCTGTCCAGGCCGAGTGATGTTATTGTCACAGAGTCGTGACAGACGGGGCGGGCGACGGCACCGCCCAGCGCGCGGGGAAGACGCGACGGCGCGCGGCGGGGCGGCGACACAACACCGGTAACAATGTCTACCTGTTGACCCTAACAGTACTGTCCCATTTTATAATACGGTTAATAATTATAGCTTCTACCATGACCTTAACGCACAATCAATTTATAAGAACTCGTACAACTAAGCATAAAAATTTAAAGAAAAACAAAAATCGAGATGAGAAGTTTAGTTGAAACCGCTTTGTAATAGTTGGCATAAAGTGTATTCTATTGTCAATGACTTGTTACTTGTTAACAAATAGATTTGCATTCGTTAAATCTGTGATTGAGGAGGGCTCGGTGCGTCACATTGTTAGTAGAGGTCACGTGTCGCATGCGAGTGTATCGCTCGCAGGCTGCGCCGGTGCAAGTTCCCGCGACAAAAACCCGCAGCGAGCCCCGCAGTGCGGAGCGGGAGCGGGTTATGTCAGACAGAACCAGTCAGGTGTTATGTCAGCGAGGGGGAGGAGGGTCACTACACACCGCAGCCGCGCGCCAGAAGAGCCACACGCGCCGCCGACGAAGGTATCTCTGACGGTGTCACTAAACCATCGTTGTACCGAGTGGTTCTACTGCGGACGCGTGCGGCGCGGCGCAGGCACCTGCACGCCGCTCGGCCGTCGACCCCGCGCCGCACCCCCCCCCCCGCTCCATCCCGCACCGCCGTGCTGTGTCATGTGGAGTGGAGAAGCATCCTGCGCCTGCGCACGATGCACCCTGCACGCCACCAACATTGCAACATCACGTATCCTCCAGAACTGATGCAATCTTATATAATACTGCTGGTAGGCGCCAGGTCCGGGCTAGCATAGCGCACTTTTGGTTTCGGAGCTGAATACTAGAAGTTTTGATTTAATCAAATACACATCTTACCAATGCATCAAATTGTAATGTAATATTAAAGGCAGACAAAAGAATAAACCCACAGGCTTCTTAATAAATCGATGGTTATGATAGAATGTTGTGAGTATTATGAACAGTTAGCAGCACGTGATGAGTGCGTCCCTCCTCGCCCTCACGGAGTGCCAGTCACTCGCCCCGCACGCCGCCGGATTGGACTCGCGTCCAACAAAAAGGGAGGTCTAATTAAATACATTTTTTGTACTATAATTTGATAAATTAAATTGGAAATGGTGGAGCATGACTCGATATAAAACGTATCGAGTCGATGATCCGCTCGTAAAACGTCGACATTTAATTTGTTCCCTCGTCGTGGCAGCGTTGTGCGGCGGTGGCAAAAACGCGTCGCAGTGCGTCACGGCGCGTCACGCCGCCGCAGCGGCCGTGTAATCCAATTCATTAGCGGTGCGCGAGCGTGTCGGCGCGATGTCACGCTCACGTCCCCCCCCCACCCCCGGCGGCTGCAGGCGGAGGCTGCCTGCGCCGCCGCCGGACAAAGACATAAAAACTGCTTACTATTGTGATCGCATCAGATCACTAATAAACAAATTCCTCGCGCTCCGCCCAGGCCGCCGCCCTTGCCACAGGCGACACACTGCAGCAGAGGCTGGTGATGCGGGTGAACCGAAAATGCTGTAACGGTACTAACTAGAAACACATTCCAAAATATAATTTATATTTGGGTCGTTCAGGCGTAGCGAGTGCGCGATAAGAGAATTCTCATTAAGATTAGTTATAATAATAAATGGGTCTCAGCGGGCAGCCATCACACCGGCTTGCAATTTACCCCGGACCTGAACAAAAATAGAAGCCTTCGAGCGGAGCGTGACCCCGGGGCACGGAGGGCCGGGGGCGCGGGGGGCGCGGCCCGGGGGCACGGTGCGGGGCAGGAGGGGCGCAGCAATTTACACGGCGCGGTGGTGCGCAGACGCTGAGTAAATGACCGCGATCGTAACGAACCATCAGTCGCGAGGTTCTTTCAAATGTTTTATATTTATTGCCCCGCGAGCCGCCAGCCTCACAGCCAACCTTGGCGGAACATGCCGCGCACCAGTGGCAGTGCAGGCGCAGGCAGGGGCTGACTGTCTGTGAGATGTTGCTGGTTAGTGTTGCCAAAACGGCCACAACATGTTGTGCGCGTGCGTCGCAAGCATTGTCTGCATCTCTGTTTGTCACATAACGTTACATTATCTTGGAGTTTCACATCATCAACATCCCTCTGCATATCAAATTACATTCTATTAGAGATTCAAATACCAGCACGGTACAAATGGTATAATAGTTCGTTGGCAACTCAGGCGACATTATCGCCGGCGGGTGCTGATACCATCTATGATCTGCGTCCCTTATTAACACGTAAACAAGTTGCGGGTTCCGCGTGCGTGCTGCGCGCGCGCTGTATGTGGGATCTACTAGCGCGATATACGAACCATACTGTTCCACAGGCCGTAGCGACACTACCACTAACTAACACAGCCAGTCATGACCATACCGGAATCATTACAAAACAATATTGTCAATAACGAGTCAAATAAGCTGGTGCAGTCGAGCTCGTAGCGCATGAGAGTGTCTGCGTCGTGTGTGATCAGGAATGCAGATCTATTTGCGTGGTGCTGCGCGCGCACTCGCCGCAAATCGGACGGATAATCGCGCGTGCACCACGGTAATTAATACCGCGCAAAAACAACGAAAAAACCGTGTGTACGAGCATGATGCGCAGGCGCATCGGAGCGGGCAATGCCGGACTGCGCACTGTGCGGGGACTGGCAGAAGGTGCAGTACGCAGAGCGCTCCGTTTGTGATCTGCCTTTACCAAACAATCCCTAGATGACTTAAGTGCTCAAGTGACCACGAGTGCTGGTCAGAAGCTCGTTGCCACTTTATTGTTTGGTGCTGTCTGCAGTGTCTGCATCTGAACAATGACGTCACGACATGACTTGTTGTCTCCAGTAACGAGGAGCGGACCCTCTGTGTCATCCCACTTGTAAAGTTGATATGAATACAGGTGCGTCGCACGCGCAATTCGCTCGGCATTACCACCGGTCGCCGGTCGCGGGACGCCGATCGCCGGTTGAAGTCGCGGTCGCCGGTCGCGATTTAGTTTTTGTGGTCGCTCAGTACATTACAGTCATTTGAATACCCGCCCCCGGCACTTGTCGCCTTACTTCATAACGTTTTTTGTTTGAGATGAAGTTGTCTCGTCGCGCTTTGTGGGCCTGCCTGTCTGACACATACTGGCTAGTGTGGTTTTTAATACTATATTAATTAATTATTGTTAATTTGTTTTTTTTTTGCTCTCAATGTTTTGTCAGAGTTTAGTTATGATAATTGCGAGGGTATGTCTTGTATTTGAAAGCTTCGAAGGCCAGTGATGTATAAGGGTTGTCATATTTAAGAGGGTAGGATGAATCATCCAACTGAACAAGTTTTTTTGTGGGGCCATCATCGAATGGGAGTATAGACTCAACCCAAATGCATGACCCAATAATGACTATTATGTACACGTGGCAGCAATTCAAAGTACCTGAAACATATCGTCTAGTTACACAATTTATCGAAATTGTACAAGTTTAAATATTATTTAGATACAAGTGTGTTTTGTGTGGTTCCCGCACGACGCAATTATAAGTTCGGCAGATTTAATGATTTAATGATTGACCTAAGTAAACGACTGCCACGTAAGGTTTCGTAAGTGACGTGTTCATAACGTCACGTTCACAAGTGTCACCCAGTTAGTAGCATCACTCCGGCAGCAGGTACTCGTACATAAACTTGTCACACATGTACCCATGTGTAGGGTGCAACTATGTAGTGTGCTTCCCTAACATAAGTAATGTCAGTGCACATGTAAATGTCAAAGTTAAACTTAAATGCAGAAAATGTCAGTGAATGCTCAACGGGATGAATCTAAATAAAAATGCAAGTTGTCCGACTCAAACCACGTCTAATTGAACACTAAAAATGTAATATACATAAAATGCATAAAATCAAAATCAAAGTCAAAATCAAAATATTTTATTTTACATAGGCCTATATGGGCACTTATAAAACGTCGACAAAGGATGCACGGTTCGGGTTGGTCGTTTCCTATGGAGAAGAACCGGCAAGAAACTCCATGGTTACTCTTTTAAAATCATTTGGTTTTACAATATTTGAGTGTTACAGCGTTAGTACATAACTGTGGGAGGACAGCGTAGGCCCGACAATAAGTCGTTGCTTACTACAAAAGGTAGAACAAGACAATAACAAAAGAAAAAAAAAAAAAACTAATTTACAAGGCCTACAATGTCCACACATTCACAAAAAATAGGTAAATGAAAAAGAATCTATACAAAAGTAAAAATAAAACATTATAAGAACACTAAATTAAACAATTGACACAGATGTTATCATCAGTGCTGTAACTATTCTGAACAATTAATGAACGATGCAATTATTTGAGAACTACTGTAAAACATCTGAACAATAAAAAGAATGGAAAAGATAAAATTGGGAATAGTTAGAGACGACCACACATTTGTGTCGTTTATGAGCTACCAGGGAAGCCGCATGAGCAGAAGGAACTAGAGCCAAACTTCTTTATCTTCAACGTAGTCCTTAATTTTGTAATATGCTTTTTTAGATAGGACACGTTTGATGCAATTTTTAAACTTTCCATCAGTCAGTTCCGTAACTGACTTTGGCAACTTATTATAAAAGCGTATACTGTTTATAAGAAAAGACTTGCTAGTTTTTGTTAATCTAAATTTGGGTATTACAATTTCGTGTTTACTGTGTGTGTTTATATTATGGAAGTCGCTTCTAATTTTGAAAAGCCCTCGGTTTTTGCGGACATATAAAATACATTCTAAGATATAAAGTGAAGGCAGAGTCAATATATCAATCTCTTTAAATTTTTCTCTGAGGGACTCGCGAGGACCCATCTTACAGATCGCGCGGACTGCCCTCTTTTGCAATATAAAAATTGAATCAACGTCTGCTGCCGATCCCCACAGCAGAATGCCATAAGACATAATACTGTGGAAATAAGCGTAGTATACTAACCTAGCTGTGTCTACATCAGTTAGCTGCCTTATTTTCCTAACTGCATAGGCAGCTGAGCTTAACCTCCCCGAAAGAGTTCTAATGTGTGCGCCCTACTGCAGTTTAGAATCGATAGTAATCCCTAAGAATACAGTTTCCGCGATAACATCGAGTTTTTTGCCGTCAAGATTTAGATGAAGGTCACGTTGTGTTACATTTGGTAAAGAGAACTTTAGACATTTAGTTTTGTTCGTATTCAGTAAAAGATTATTAGCTGCGAACCATTTCGAGAGAACAGTTAGACTTTCGTTGACATGTATGACTTCTGTATCTTTTCTATGAATTTTAAAAATTAGCGAAGTGTCATCAGCAAATAGAATTATATCAGATAATTTGGCCATCATATAAGGGAGATCATTAATATAAACAAGAAATAGGAAAGGGCCGAGAACAATGCAATATGTCAGTGTCAATGCACTGCCAAATGTAGGTTACGTCCAAAGTGCAAATACGCGAGCCTACTGGCTAGGGTCCATATTGGCTCACCTAAAGTTCTTTACCCGAAATTGTTCTTCCTAACGATTTGTAATCCGAATGATCACTCTTCCTAAAATTTTTCATCCTTAAGTTTTCATTCATACTATTTGTAGTGCTACCGGCGATGTTCATAACACTCATGTTTCCGAAAATTTTAATTAATAATATCATTACTGTAAATTTATTTAACTCCTACTGTTTTTTGTCATAACGTTTTTATCCCTAAACATAATTACCATAATATTTTCACTCATACTCAGAAAGAAACATTTACCATTCAGGTCAGAGTGTCGTCTTGGGGGCACTATGATTAAAATACTTAGAACTACTTTCGCGACCAATTTCGAGGTAGCGCTCGCCGGCCGCTGCCGCGGCACCGCTCGCTACGCTCGCTTAGCTTTCTGTCACTAACTTTTGTAGCACAACATTTTGACTTTTAAAGAAAAATATTTAATTTAAGGTTAAAAATTTCGTTGAAATAAAATACGATGGAAACATACATCGAACAAACAACATTCGTTAAAAAATAATTCTACTGTTTGTTAAATAAAAAATGTGATTATAAAATTAATTGAATTGTGTTTCTGTAAAATATGTTTCATTCAAGTAAATAATAGTGGAAACAAAAATATGTGAAATAACAATACGAGGACCAAATAGTATGTGAAACATTTTCTGCGAAACGAAATTCTGTGACTCTTCAGTCTGCGAAACAAGGTGACACCATCTTTGCAGTTATCAAGTTACGCAAAATTAATGTATTTAATACTGATTATTATGAATAAAAAGAAATATAAACAAAAAAGATATGACTTTGAATAATAGTGTAAAAGATGGTTATGTTGAGAAAATATAGGAAAACAAATAAAAGTATAATAGATGTTTATTACTACTGACATTAAGAAGTTGAATGCTTCGGAAATATGAACATAAGAGACAGAGTAGTTAGGAATTGTGATTGTTAGGATAAAAAATGTTAGAAAGAACATTTTCGGATTTCGAATTATCGGAGTTGAAAATTTAGGTGAACTTTGGCGCACCCTACTGGGCTAACTCATTTATTTTAAAACCCATTTACGTGCACCGTACATATTGCCACAACACAGAAAAAGAATAATTATGTAAACAATCCCAAAATAAATGTAAAATAATAAAATAAGAATGTAAAAAATAGTGTTAAGTGCAGGACTCTAATGTAAATAATGATTGATCTAAACTATGAATGTCTAAAGTCTATAAATAGAATGTCATAATAATAAATTAGCACACTTCACTATGTTTTTCAGTGTCAAATTTCACTTCACATGTGGTAGGGTTAGCACACGACACTTTGTTCAGTTTTGAGTCCCGTTTTTCGATCTTACCGATCCTGTCCTCGATGTCATGATCTTCTTCTCGTCTGCTTCTGCTTCTTGCGTCTTGCGGACCCTACCCCTGTCTTTGGGTGGCCATCTTTCGCCAAAAGTATACCGATTTTACAAACAGTGCAATGCTAATCGCAACAGCCACATAGATAGCAATGTAGTGATGAACTTCGTGAGAGGATAAGGTGTCTAGCTTCTGCAGTGCTTCGGGCATGTTTGCGGAAGCGCGCACCGACTGTTTCCACGCAACCATGCGCAAGCGGTGCGCGTCCTTGGTGCGCAGGGTGCGGGCCAGCTCCAATGCCGTTCTATTGATGATCGCCGGACGATTGGACTGCCCTTACATAAGGAAATGTTGCAGTAGGCATGTAGCCAGGGCATGTAAATGACTCATTAATCTTATTTGCTGAGTTTTTATTAATTTATTTAATTTTATTGTAATTGAATTTTTATATCTAAGATTATTAATGAAATTTAATTTATGTAATTTGTAATTCTGTAAATAATGTAATAACCAGTAATCTTGTTTTTAATTTCTTTATGTGACATTTAATTTCGATTTTATTGACATTATTTTATGATCTGTTAACTGTATTGATTATTATTTTAGAAATTTTTATCTTTATTTTAGAATGATTAATTTTTATTTTTTATTTTTAGTAATCGTGATTTTATGTATCGCAGGTGTAACGTGTTTTTTTTTTCTTTTTTCTATGGGGAAACCTGAAATAAATGGATTTTATTTTATTTGTTTTATTTTAGACTGTTCTTCTATAGAGCGTAGTTGCGTGTCAATCTTCTTGAATGTCTCTTCGTGCGTTTCAATAAGCAAGGATGAGTTACGAATCGAGGTATTGATTATGTTGTTGATTGGAGAGATCGTGGGCACGATCATCGCATATGGTTCATTGACTAAAATGTCACTTGTATGTTCCATATATGCGTGCAGTGTGAATGAGTCGCCTTGCAAGTTGCATCCTTGTTTCAGCGTTATCAGACCCGAGTGACGTAACGTCACAACAATAATAAAACCAGGTGTTTTGTTTATGTAATTTGACCCATTTGTTAGCGCATATTTTTATTTCCATATGGCAACGCTGTGTTCTTCGTTGTCTCGAATCAGCTGTACATCGCGAATAGATTTGTGACGATCACCGGTGTTGTATATAGGGTGATTTAGTTTGCACAGCAGAGTTTTGTCATGTAATTTTTGGCATTCATTAATGTCATACTGTTCTAGGGCTATAAATGAGTATTGGTTGGCGTTAAATGCTATTAATGCAGAGTTGGGAATAACATACATTACCCGATTTATGTCAATACGTTGAGGAATGCTGATAGGTCTGTTAAGTTCGTATAGGGCATCACTCAAGATCGGTACCTTTATTTCCATCAACAGGTAGTGCTTTGTTATGCGCGCATGTATTCTGAACAGCCTGTAGATGTCTCTTATGTCATTATGAACTTCAGGTAGTGTAGAATCGCGAGGTATTAGTCGAGCTATTCTATCTAGTTCGCTTTGCAATTGGGTTGGTGATAATAGATGCACGTCCATGTGTCCTTGGTCCATATTTGTCAGGGTGTTGATGAGTGATTCTTGAATATCTTTTAAGTTTTGGGCCGCCGGTCCCTTATTTATCAGCGCAGTTATAGGAGCAAAATCGTGCAGGAATTGGACAATTGCAAGCACCTTCGTAATTACGCATAAAACCGCCGCCGGTGAATATTGCACCGCTGATCACTCAGCCTACTCCGCTCGATCCGCTCCGCTCGCTCGTACGGCGGCACGGGCGTAGTGCTCGCGGATCGAGTTTTCCCCGACAGTTAATTAGCGTGCGTTTCTCACGAGCACTAACGTCGTCCTTTATTAAACAGCGCCCGCGATTCAGTTTTAGGTATTTTAATGAGCCGGTTACCTCTGTCTCTCTCCTCCCCCAACAGACAGCTGCAGGATTTATATGCGCCGGCACGGATTCGGCAAAAAGGCGCCACCGGGAACCGGCTCGCAGCTAACGTCGCACATCAGCCGCACTGAACGCTCGAGTACTGAGCACACGAACACGTTGCAACATACTACATACACACACGGCTCTGCCGTACAAACTCAGCTCAGCATTTTATAATCCATAAACTAACATAATTATCATTGAACCAAATTATCAGGTAGGTACAAACATGCTACAAATAGTTCATTTGTTCGCCTCTGTTTGGTACCTACTCCACATATAACATTATGAGCTGCCTCAGAAGTTATACAATAAAACAAAACACAGTTCGCATGAAAATATCCGTTTAAAAGTCTGGTATCCCCGGATGAGTGCCAGCGGCGCAGTTTACACTGCACCCGGCCCCTGGGCCCGGCCCCCGGCCCCCGGGCTAAGGGCTCCGGGCCCTGGTCAGTCGCGAAGGTGTCATATTTTCATTAAGCGCAGATTTATTCCGCGAGCGATCGGCGCAGGCACTGTACTTGTATTGTACGGCGCGCGGCGGGACTGTAAGCGGAGCAGGACGATCGTAAACCACGACAGAGTCGCCGTGCGTCCCAGCGGGACTCGTGGGAGACACCCGCGACAATGCGCTAACAATTATACTGCTAACAATTATACTGCTCATTACTTGCACAACTAACTGTTATGATCATTGTGACTAGCACGTAGTTTAGAGATTGACTAGTCCATAAGCTTAACATATGAATGGTATCTGCAGAGTAAAAGACATCAACGCGTTCCCTGACACGGTACTATTTATGTTAACGCATCACATCTCACTGTCCAGTCCCTGAATGACATGACATAAACCAGCTTATTTGGTGAATCTTATTGATAGTCGTTGTAGTATTACGAATTACTTTGATAGTGATTGCCACTTGCTTAGGCACTCCAACGTTGGCGCATGGTTGTCGCTGGATCACTTCATCTTCCACTAGTATCAGAACGCGTTCTGCAACAAAGTTCATGTGATCGGTCAACTTGCCTGCAAAACCTCGTAAACCTGTTTCTGCGCTCATACGTGAAAGTAATCGATTAAATCGACACATTATGTATTTAACGCATAATTCTGGGTAGGAGGCGCGCGGCGCTCATCAATACTCGCCGCTGGAGGAACTGCTACAAGTGACATGAAGTTAACAAGTCCGACGCTATAAATATTTGTTTACGAATTCGATCACTGATAGTGCATTCATTAGAATAGCTTTGGAAGAATCACAAGTATGTGATGCGCTGCGGCGGTGGCGCGGTGTACCGGTGTGTAGTGATGCTCAGCGCGATGCGGCGCGGCGCGGAGTACTAGTGTGTAGTGATGCTCAGCGCGATGCGGCGCGGCGCGGTGTACTGGTGTGTAGCGATGCGCGGCGCGGTGCGGCGCGGCACTGTGTACTGGTGTGTAGTGATGCGCGGCGCGGTGCGGCGCGGTGGACCGGTGTGTAGTGACGCACGGCGCGATGCGGCGCGGCGCGGTGTACCGGTGTGTAGTGATGCGCGGCGCGATGCGGCGCGGCGCGGTGTACCGGTGTGTAGTGATGCGCGGCGCGGCACTGTGTACTGGTATGTAGTGATGCGAGCCGCGGTGCGGCGCGGCGCGGTGTACCGTGTGTAGTGATGCGCGGCGCGGTGCGACGCGGCACTGTGTACTGGTATGTAATGATGCGGGCCGCGGTGCTGCGCGGCGCGGTGTACCGGTGTGTAGTGATGCGCGGCGCGATGCGGCGCGGCGCGGTGTACCGGTGTGTCGTGGCGGTGTGATCTCATCAACAATGCCCTTCGAGCTATTCAATTAATTCCTAACAATAGTATTCTAATGGCAATAAAAGCGATGGTATCGTCGCTAGGGTCGCGGTTCCCAGCGGTTGCCCACTGCTGGGCGATATCATCACATATCTAGCGTTCACTAAATCTTTTGGGACGCATTAATGGGACTGTTTAGTTGTTTAATTCGTTTTTTATCGCGTTCGCATAGATTTAAATTAATTAGCGCTATTGGAGCGCTGTGCGCGCGATACTACGCCCTGCATGCGCACGCGCACCCCGCAGCCCGCCCACGCCGCCCCTCGCCTCACTAGAGTACTTTGAATACCTGATATTACAGTCGATACATTTGTTTGTCGACGCACAAGGGGAAATACAAAATGGTTACTGCTTCGGTTCACATACCTGCGATATTTGATCATTCATCATTTCAGCCCAAAAGACGTCCACTGCCTGGACATAGGCCTCCCCCAAGTGTCGCCATATTGACATTTTGGGGGGTTTTGCCATAATCGCCACGCTTGGCAGGCGGGTTGGCGATCGCAGTACGGTTGTTACAAAAGCACAGAGAACGCTGCTGCCCATTCTCTGGCAAATCCCTTAGTCGCCTCTTGCGACACCCACGGGAAGATATGGGTGGTGCTATTCTTTACGTCCGACATACAGAGCATATATACGATAATGAAATGAACTAAAAACTTAAACAAAAGTTTTGATCTCTTGTTAAATAACAGTTATCTCAGATACGCACGAGAGATGCTGTTTTTGAGGTAGACGATTGTGTATCGTATAGTATACGCGGTGCAGATTACACGGTGAATTACGTGGTACGCTAATGTGACGTCACGCTATCTCACGTCAGCGCGCTATCGACGTGACGCGATGTGACGCGACGTCGGCACATCAAGCGAACAGATGCAGACGGTAAACCTGATCGTAATTAATGAATTAACCCGAGAATCCCAGGAATGCCTTAATTGATGGCTAATTACTGGCGTAATGTTGCCAACACGACGGCGACCGCCCGCCGCGCGCTCCACGCAGCAAAAACGCAGCGACCACGCCCCTGCGCATCTCAGCCGGCTACCGTCATCGACACCGACACTTATTAAAAACATGTTGTTTGGCTCGCATGCACTTGTACGAACAACTTGAACTTACCTAAAGCGAAGCCAGTCGTAATGAGTGGCATCATAAATATAAGACAGTTCCACTTAATATCTATAGCTAATAATTGTATAACTAATATATGTAGTGCTGCTGGTGGTCCGGGACAGTGACCGAACTGGCCGATAAGGTTCCTATTGTTTTGTTTACAAAATAAAATATCATCATCAGTCAGGTAATCATTACTTATATTGAAAACTGCATGTGCCGCTTGCGTCAATCAGACATGGTGCCCCACTGCAGGCACAGCTGGCTACCTCTGCGGATATAGGAGAGCAAGTGATAACATCGGCAGATACGCACCTCGCTATCGCTAGATCTACGTCATATTATGTTCCAGCCAGTTTATGTGTATATGTCCGTAATTATATTAAAAACCATCATTAATACAGTGGGGTGTTACCGCTGTCACGTCTGTCGTTTAAGTTACTGCCTGCGTATGCGCAAATCTGACCTGATCTGACGAGGGTGCAAGCTGCCTCCTACGAGGAGGCTTCACTTCACATTAGTTGGGTATCACAGGAAAGGAATTCTGGAATCGTGATATCAACCGATGTTTCTACTCGCTTATTTGGATTTGAGGAACCAATGTGTTTTTGATCGATTTCACAAAACCAAATAAGAGCGAAAGATGGTTCAAGTAATGGATGGGGCAATTAATGCCTGTCACACAAAAGTTCTGGACAAAGATCAAGACAAATTTCCTGTAGGTAATTGGGCTCATAGTCTCATAGTGTTCAGTGCTTCTGTTACAGTTGTGACTGCTGCAGTGCTGCCACGTGTAGTCGATGGTATCACTGAAGCGTGTCATCAGCCACATCACAGCGACACGCAAGAGCACACTGCTCAGGTATGTACTGTGCTTGTAACCGTATCCTCCTCGGCCGATGTGCTCGTGCGCTAGCACTTCATCGACTATCACCGGCGCGGCGCGGTGCTGCTAATGCACGGATTATGTAAACTTGCAACTAATGCCGATCCCATGCGGACGATAACGATTCTCGATAAACAGTACCATTTTATTTTCACAGCGACTCGTAAACTTACTGAAGTAGCGAGTGTTGGTAATTCCCGAGATGGCATCGCACATACATACATACATAACAGTTCATAAAGAGCACGGGTTGGATGGCGACAGGTTATGTTCTGATGATACCCCCGGCAGGGTTCTACCGATGAAGTGACTCTACCGAATTATAAATAATAACGATGTGTGGCGCCAAGATCTATTCCGAATGTATTTACACATATCAATAATTGGCCAAGACGTTTTAGAAAACTCAGCAGTACCAAGCATCACTACTAGTACTACTACGTACTATGACACGTTATCTCAATAGTTCTCAGCTGCGTATGAGATCCACTTACGTTACACAACACATCAATAACACGCATTGTAACTAACTATTACATAAATATATCTGTGTGCGTGTGTGTGTGTCGTGATCAATCGTCAGCCGGAGCGCGCACGTCAGGACTAATCCCGGACGGAACTGACAGCCATAGGTTTAGATCACTACACCTCATCCTTATTGAAATACACGTCTTATCACAAATACATTAAGGACAGTAGTCCTGTGGCGATGATTTAGTTGGAGATGACTATAATTATGTGAGGAGTAGTGAACTTTAGCCAAATTAATATAATATAAAGCTTATGAGTGTGTTGTAGCGGTGGTTGGACGCAGCTTCACGTGCTGGTCGATAATGCGCGGAGCACGAGCACGAGCACGAGCACGAGCGCCGGTGCAAGACGTTTGGTGCACATGCACAAACGCGCGTTGACGACGTGCGACGCGCATGCGCACAGGATGCTGCTATTAGAGCTTACCACAGCTTAAGAACCGGTCGGCAGCGGCTGTTGATTCAATGTTTCTCTCATTATTTATAATCAGTCATTTATAAATAAATATGGACGATTGAACGTACTTCTCCTGCTTAGTGGCAATCTAAATTTGGTCGGCTCAAAACTGAGCTTCTTGTTTGGCGCCCTCTGTAGCGTCCATTATGAATGTAATGATTTTTTTTTTTTTTTTTCAGTATTAAAAAGTAGATTAAGGGATTAAAGAAACCGTTGGCAGAACTTACCTATCGCATTTACACATTCATTCATTCATTTCAGCCCAAAAGACGTCCACTGCTGGACATAGGCCTCCCCCAAGTGTCGCTACATTGACATTTTGGGTGGTTTTGCCATAATCGCCACGCTTGGCAGGCGGGTTGGCGATCGCAGTACGGTTGTTTTAAAAGTACAAAGAACGCTGCTGCCCATTCTTTGGCAAATCCCTTAGTCGCCTCTTACGACACCCACGGGAAGATATGGGATGGTGCTATTCTTTAAGTCCGACACCATACAGATACCTTTAAGTCCGACACCATACAGATACGCATTTACACACAAGAGAACAAATCAAACTATGGATACTTACTTAAAACAAGCTATTACTTGTCTCATACAAACAACTGCACAGTTGTTGTTCTCTGCATACAATATTAGACACAGCGGTCCACCGGTTGAATTATACCACCTTCATATTCAAACCAGTTTATTTGTTTATCAAGAATGAAAGATTTTGTCAAAAGCCCTTCAACCGAAATAACAGATTAACTCTGAGACATACTCTGGTAATGTATGGAACATTATTTGACATATTCTGTTAATGTATGGAACATTAACAGAATATGTCACATAAAACAATAATGTGCGTGTGTTATGCGGTGGCAATGGCTATAAAGAAGCGTCGTCCAGCAGTGGGCAGCAGTGGGCTTCGTCCCACGGTGCGCGTGCGCGTCCTACGAGCAAGATTTCCATACAAATGGTAGTGATCAGACGGTGCGGCGACACGGCATTGTTCCGTAGGAGTCACTGCCGGCGACCCGTCGCGGGGCGGGACGTCCTGGGTACCGTGGGCACCACGGTCCACGACCTTTGAAAGAAGTTCACCATTCCATGAAAACCCCACACGCTATTTACTCCTCCCGAAGATTAAACACAAATAATAACCGTATTTTATTCCCGTGCCTTTACGATTGCATCACTATCAGTAATACAAGATATTCAATTAGCAATTTCCCGTAATGTCGGTAGTCGCGTGTATACTTGTGTGTAGGTATGTACCGTGTACTAGGCGCTCAGGACGACGGCGGCGGAGCGGACCGTTACGCGCTGAACTAATAAGCGAGCCTGGAACCAACATCCCCGCGAGGCCAACACGCGAACTACTGCTCAAAACTACACCGATGTATTAAACAACATTGTTTTATGCAGAGAATTACCGATGTGTGAGCCGAGAAGCTTCGTCGTGCAGTGCTCCGAAATAATTGCATTTGATTGGCAAACAATACATCAGACATTCGAACTCTTCTAAAGAGTCCAAAACAATCACATGAATGGTTTCACTTGCTTCCACAACGTTCAAGTCAGCATGACTCGTGTGAGGTAATAAAAGTCTTGGTCAGACTCCAGTCATACCGGCACTCCGGCAGTACACACCTGAACTACATATATAGGTTGGTGGTCGTCGGGGGGTGTCAGTGTAGCGGAGGGGTGCGGGGGATGCGCAGGCGCATAATTTAGTGCGTACATTTAGCGCAGATTTATGTTGTGCGTGTTATTAGTTTACGGTTTATGGCGGAGCAGTATTTAATGTTAGCGAGCATAAGTTATTAAAACAAGAGTATCAATCAAGTTTACGATCTTGTTTCACTGCAGGCACCAGCCCATCAGGTCAGGGGAAGTAGCTGCTCCTGCGCAAATTGGAAACAGTTATAGTTTAACGTTACTACACACAAATTACATACCTGTTGTGCTGGATACCTGAATGCTTTGAAGGTACATTTTCTTCAAACAATGCTTAACATCAGCAAGTTATTGCACTCTGCGCAACATTGGAACTCAGGCCGACAACCTATAAGTCTGGTCCCTGGTGTAGAGTGATGTAACAAGTTCAGGCACAGCAGTCACTGCATCATTGAGCTCGTCAAACGGGGATATATTTAGCGTAAAAAGCGTGGATCTGTTCAGTATCCTCATCCGCGATATGTAACCGGTACATTCTGTAGGATACGCGCGGATGCCTCCGACGGATTCCTCCGGGAGCGGCTAATGAGTGCGCCGGTCCTCCCCCTCCCCCTCCCCTCCCCCGCGGCCGCAACCCGCGCCCGTACCCGCGCCTCGCCCCCCCTCGCTTATTAGTTTTTATGAGCGGACCACCTGTTGCGCTGCGCGAGCGCATGTTCGTGTGATACAAGTGCTTGTGTGTTGTGAGTGCGACGGCTCTGCGATGCGACGCTGATGAATAGTCCAAATTAATTAGCTACAGGTTAGATGTGCAGCCATTATAATTTGTTGGGTCGTTGAGTCTGTCACTACATATCGTTGATCTTCACTATCATTATATTTTGTTTGAAGTCAAAACTTTTCGGTTTCACAATTTTATAAATTTCTTCGTTTAAATAACCCATACCTACGTAACTCGTTTAATTAGGTGGTGTGTCGTTAGATGAACTACTCTAACAACAGTATCGCACTACCTGATCTCAATCCTCCGCTGACTCCGCGGTCCACGGACTGCATCTCTCGAACTTCGGAGAGTCGTTCAAGTTCACGAAGGCATAAAACTGTTTAATTTAATGTCTGCCTTTCATGGCTCCTTTTATTTTCGAACTTAAAACAAAACAACTAAACGGTTAACTGTCTACCACAGGCTCTACCTGCGTTTCCCAAATTGCTTGTGAGTATGTGTGTATGTGTGTGTTTGTGTATGAAGAATGCTTCGCAGGGATGTGTGTGTGTGTTCGTACATTTAGTTCTGGTCACAGTCTCATTCATTTGTACGTTGTGTGTTATTCGCTGTGCGACCGATGACCGTCCGCGTCGCGGCGGTTCTCATGATTTCATCAATGTGACTGTAATTAGAAAGTCGATGTAGTTACTCGTACACAAATATTGTGAGTGACATCACTTTAATGTCAAACTGAAACATTAAACTGAACGGAATGTCAAAGCTATAATTGTAGCGAATGTCAGTAGTAACAGTGAGCGGGTCAGCGGGGCGAACATGCTAATTCCCTGATATTGATAAACGTGTCGCGCACGACACGCGCACGCGCAGTAGTTTTACTACATAACTCCACCGTAACGTCTACTTCCCACCGACATAAATGAGCAAACTGAAACTTAACATGTAGCTAGCAGTGAACACGCGGCTAGTATTATGTCTGAACGTCGTGGTTGTCTGTGTCACCCTAAGTCTACTGCTGCTATTAATGTAAACTATATTGTAGACTACTTCACCCTTACACTTCTGCGGTGTGACGGCGTGTGTCACTTGCGCGGGCGCTTCGCTCGTGGTTCTCACGGCAGCGCAGCGTCGCGGGCGCAGGACATTCATCCTAATTAATCCGGCGACGCGTCACCCCGCCCCCCCTTGCACCGCACCGCACACACACTCACACGACAGACAACACTCACTAATTAGTGCTAATTAATCAGCGCACGGACTAACAAACTGACTCACCACGCTATAAAAAATAAATATCACATACTAAAGTGATTTACCGCTAATTTGACATAGGTAGTTTCATTATGCTAATGTTGAAACAGAATTCTCTGTAATTCTAGTTTTAGTATAAAACCATAGCATTTACTAAAGCAGCGGTTTACTTATTAATAACCAACACTCAACTTCAGGTAGGTACTATTAAAGAAGAGATTAACTGAGTCTTAAAATTGTGTCTGGTTGTGCACCAATTATTTGTTTCCTATAAACTAAAAGCGCAACTACCAAACCAACATAATTCAACATTGGCTTCAATTACTATTCACTTTTACGAGACCCCGCCCGCGCCTGCGCACAGTAATATCCATTGATCGCAATTTTGCCACAAAATCGACGGCGCATGCGCACGCGTCCCTCACGTATGGTAATGAGTCAGTGATCTAACAGCCGTGGGAACTGCGCGGGCGTCGCGACGGCCGGCGCGGACCGGCGCGCGGCGGTTGAGACGCCCGTCGCGGGGTTTTGGCAGTTTCTTATGTGTTGCGACTATGTTATGTGTCGCAATCGTCCTCGTGGCCGTTACACTCCAAATAAAGTATAATGCTTCGATATACAGATTACCTTGAAATGGATTGGCGTGCCATGCAGTATCATACCGGCAATCATGGGGTAGCATCGTTCAAGTATGACGTTATATACAACATTCATTTCAGGACACAAGCGCTGAACGTTATCCAAAATATAAATAAGGATTCATTCTAGAGGAAGAGTTATAAAATATCTACACCTTTCAGACAAAGGAAGGTCTGAAAGGTGGAAATATTTTATTGTATTATTTGGATCGTTCACACACTTCCTTCAGTCGTAGAAAATGAATCAGTTGAAAGGCGTTAAAAGCACATCGTTGTGATATTTCACGAGCGCCGCCGCCGCCGGTCCATACGCGGCGTCAATCAACTCGCGACAAAAACCGCGCCTTACATAGAGCGTCATCAGTCTGCCCGGCGCCCGCCACCGCGGATTGAGTACTCAGTTGCTCACACACGATATATATGCCTCAGACTCGTACGAGCTTGTAAACCATTTGGAAAGGAGTCCGTTTTGGGCATATTGTTTAACTGACCACTCTTGGTAAACGCCACAACGTGATATTACGCACAGTTTCGCAACTTGGATGTCTTGGATATTTCAAAATTTTCCGTCCTGTCAGTTTTAGTTAGGGTTTACATTTGCTCGTCAGCGCTGGTTATTTTACAATATCCCATTTTAAATGTTAATTTTAGAGGTGAATGGGTTGTGAAGCCACTCTAACAGTCTGATAATGCCTAGTTAATGTATTAATGATATTATCTTCAGAATTTTAATCCCAGACCGCAATGAAACGTCCTGTATCGACGCCCAGAACTAATCGAAAAACAATAAAATAAACAGCCTTCTAAACGAGCCGAACAACAGAATGAGTCACTCGTGATGTGTTGCAGGATATGAATGTGTAAGCAGGTACACCCGTGTGCCATGAGAACTGATTCAACAGTGACATTAGTGAATTGCCTCACAACGGCACTATATCAATATTATTGAGAGTTATATGAGGAGCTCGTGGCTAAATAATAACAGCCGCACGGGTCGATCTTCAAAGTTAAGCCCGGCTTGCCGAGATCGGTCCGTGGATGGGTGACCATAATTACTTACCGAGTTTCCTCTGTGCCTCGGATAGCACGTAAAGCCGTTGGTACCGGCTGTCATTCGTAGATCTTTGACAGTCGTTACAAGTAGTTAGAAGGCGAAAGTCACATCTAGTCTTACCAAGGGGTTTCGCATTACCCAGTTACAGGGTTGTGGAGGTCATATAGGTAGTTGCTTCATGTAAAATACTGATACTCAGCTGCATCCGGTTAGACTGGAAGCCGACCCTAACAAAGTTTGGGAAAAGGCTAGGCAGATGATGGTAATAATGTGTCTTGTTATTTAACGAGACAGAAGAACACGTGGCTGGAGTGCAGTTTTTTAGTGTAGTGACGACAACGTGTAGCGTATATGAACTGCGATTACATAAACTAGGATTAACCTTCTGTCGGCATGTAACGCTCGCGGTTGAGCAAGAAGGAAGCTGCATCAAAAGAAGAAAGATAAAGAAGGACCCCGTTGTTTGTTATGGTCGGGTGAAACGCTGCAGTAAAACTTACTTTGATAGTCGGTACAGTATAGATGGCATGATAAGGAAGCTCAGGAGCTTCAGGATGCGTCAGGAACTCGCAATTACTGGACACCGTACACTGTTGGCCGTGAGGAGAGTGTATCCGACAAATAACTCTACTCATGGCTATGTCATCAAACAAGATAAATTAGTTTTGTTCTGAAGAGGACTTGGATGGGGTTCCCAAGTAGGGCAGACCGCAGGCGCAGACAGCCATCGGGGTGTTTACTAAGAATTTACAACTTCACACTGACCGTGGCCGTTAGACATAATGCCGGAGTCTTTTATAGCGACAGTCATTCCTTTTTGGTTATCCAGTTAAGGATACCTTTGTTTGTTGAATATTGCTCGTATTCAAGCATTTACATGATAAAACTCATAACTGGTAATGTTTCTGTACGCAACCACCTCTACTTCAAGCTATACAAGCTGCAGTAAGTAGGTCCTGATTCAGTGTTCGCTTGTTGTGGAAGCTGTTAGAAGCCACGGATTATGTTAAATGAGATTATAACGACGTGAAGCATGCGTCGCCGCCCACTCGCCGCGAGTCATTTGATTTATTTGGTGACTTCTTTATATCGGATGAGTTACGTGTTATAGTGTTTTAATAACATGTCAGGGCTTAGCCCCAGTAGTGCAGTGCGCAGGGGTCACAAATCACGCGGCACGCGAGGGCCCACTAATATGTTGACGACACGCCATTACCTCGGATTACAATATGCCTTTGAACTTGCCTACGTGGAACACTATGCAGGCAGCGGCAGAAAACTCAGCTGTCTCCAGAATAGGTGTATATAGTGGCTACACTACGAAAGCTTTCATTGGAAATTACAAAACTTACTAATTTGGACTCAAATTGTTGTTGTCGGAATTAGAGTTTCTGTGTATTGATGTAGTGCGTGTGTATGTCACAGGTTGGTCCGGTGTCGCCGCGCTGCTCAGCCGCTGAGCCGGTGACGTATGCAGCGCTGCGGCTCTGTGGGTATGCGCCTGCGCACGCGATGCCGCTATTACTATAAATCGTTATTAGAGAGAAGCGCGCATCCAATACGGTTAGAATGACGTGACGACATCAGCCGGCAAGCGGGCAGCTAGCGGCTGAGCGGGAGCGGTATGAGTGGTCCCACGTTTGCCATGAATTTGTATAAGTATGGACTTATTAACGACCACACTGCCATTATTTTGTTACTATAATACTAGTTACTACAGTCAAACCATTATTAAGGTTTTGTGGAGTTTAGTTTATAATTTTCCATAAAAGCCTTTATTGCTGCAACTAAACAAAAGTAATAAAAACTAACACATCTCTTTCCCGGTTTAGTGATCAGCGTGTTCAGTGACACATAGGCCTCTTCGAGCTGTTTCCACTCTTTTCTGTCTCTACCTTTTCTTGACGAGGTAGCGTCTCCGACTTTCCTTATGTCATCCATCCATCTTTTTGCCTGCCTGCCTCTTTTCCTTTTACCATCGCGCGGTTGCCACTCCGTTATGATCTTAGTCCATTTCGTTCTGCTGGCTCCTGTCATATGTCCTGTCCATTTCCATTTCAACTGTCTTACTTTCTTTATTATATCTAAGATATTTTCATACCTTGTGTCTAAATAAATAAATAGTAAAGAGACGTCGTAAGGCAGATGAATTAAGTTTTGAAGATACATGTGTACGAATGGGGGGTGACCAAACCAACGATGATTGCACTGCGTTACAGATGATGCGTGTAGCACAACAATCCCGTCACTAGCTTGGACCAGCGGCTAGCAGCTTGCGGCTGCGGCAGCTTTAGCATATTATGAATATATACGAGTGTTCGAGCGTTACCACTTTGCCATGATTATCAAGTGGGCAGACGCATCAAGTGCAATGATCCAACTATTTTTTTCAACGGATTTAACTTATTTAAACCGGGATTCTCCAAATATGTGTTGTATTAATAAAAGTGGCCGGATGTCACTTGTTGCTAGTTAATAGTAGGTATTGAGTTTAAACATTAGCATGTTACCGAATATGCCATTTAAAAAATCATTGAAATCCAATCATTAGCCAATAACAGACGATTTAAGCAGCGAATTAAAACATTGTGTTAAAACTTCTTTCAAATTCAGCACTTCCTCCTCTACTCCTACATAGATAACGATCTACAAGTGATTAAGATCTGAAGATCGATAAAGCGATAAAATGTCAGGGAGAACCTCTTGACCTCCTTTACTTATTTAGCAGATATTGCTAATACTGCAGTAAAGATCCTTATCAGTGTAATCAGCAGTCAGCATCCCGTGTCAGATCGTAAGATAACTGTATTCGTGTCCTCAGCTCGGGTTACCGCGCAGAACTATTGGTGTCAAATACTAGAGACGCAGATGACTGCTCATCAGCAATAGGCCTCCATCACGTGCGTGTGTCGCGTAGTGTCGTGTCAGCAGTGTGTTGCCGGTCAACGATGACGGATGACTATAGTGACAGCACGCGCAGCAGTAACGTAACGTGATACGTTTGACTCACAGACATACTGACGCTCACTACGCATTAATGTACTAGCGTTAACGATGGGTGCCATCGCACATGTAAACACAGCAGATCCATTCCAAATGACAACGAACAAAGCTACTACTAGCAAACGACAGAATAACGCGAGACGTCGTGGTTGCAACTCTCAATGTCATCTTCTACTCTTAGGCTTACTGACGGGTATCACCCACGCAGGAGCCGCACGGCACTTTAGTGTACCTTCTGTAGGTCCCTAGCATGAGTGTGCGCAGGCGCCGCCGCCGTCAATTTGTCCACCATTAACAGATCGTCGACGACATACCCGATTGTGAGTTATATCTGTAATTTTATAATTTGTTGGCACTGCCGGCCGCCGCCACCGGGCCAGGGTCGGGTGTGGTGATTAGGGCATCGAAAGTTTTCAAATTTTTGGAACTGGTTTCGGGTTTTATACAAAATCGGGTACCCGGGTTTTTCGGATATTTTCGAGATTTTATGAATTCACAATATAACTAACTTTATTTGTTAACTAACAACCACAAAGGTTGTTTTATGATTCTGACAAGGACAAAAGAAGTTATTTTTTATTTGAATTTCCCTTTTGTTTTATCTATTGTTCCGCCGTTTAGAGTACTATAGGCGACTTCCACAAATGTAATCTCTTTGGTATTGTTCGTCGTGTCGTTGTGCACCTTGTTATTTTTTTTTTTGGAATGGGAAATCATCAAATGACTAAGAAGAAGGGAGTGTCTTGTCAGACTTGACTGACTAAAACCCATCCATGTTCCTTCTTAGCCCTTTGTGTTCCAGGGCCACGGTATCTCTTTCGAACAACCCGCAGCCCTGGCAGGCATCGGCCCTCTCAGACCCCTTCCAATTTGCTGACATCTCCTTGAGGCGCGCGTGGAACACGAACGCGCCGTCGGCACTAAGAAATACACCTGAAGTGACTAAACAGCTGGTTTGCGTTTGTTATTATTAACTCCTAGAACGTGCCATTGCCCTTGGATTGTATTCTCTCTGTTACTAAACACACTAGACACACCTTTATTTAGAACAAAATAATAGGGGTTAATATATAGTGGACAATTTTCTACGTGATAATAGTTATTTGTTATACAAGAGTGCAAAGTTGCTTTTTAACCGCGTGTTCAATTTTGATGACCGAGCAAGCGAAGGATTCTAAAATAGAATCACGAGCGCAGCGAGTGATTCATAATTAGAATCCCGAGCGTTAGCGAGGGAATCAAAAGAGCACGAGGTGAAAAATCTTTGCACTCGAGTGCAACACGTAACTTTTCATTCCACCTCAGCGAGGAAATGACTAAATGCAAAAAAAAAACGTTTACAATCACAAGATAGGTACACTTTTATTTCAGTTTAGGTATTAATTACTACGTTATGACAGGTAAGTATTACAGAATAATCTTTAAATTATAACAAAATAATATTACGGTATAATTAACAATGACGTGAAAAAATGCCGCGTAAAGAACCGCGTACAAAGCAAATTGAAAAAAGAACACCAAGAAGGTTCCGAGTCTGAGTTTTTTACAAATTAAAAAAAAGTTGCATGATATATTCGGCACCATAGAGGTAGCAGTAAATAGGTTTAATGTTTTTTTTTAATTCACAAACTTAGTGCACACGATGTTCTAAATTCAATTTACTTTATCCTCTAGAGAATAAAAACGGCTTTTCCACTCAGATATTGAAGATTAAAAATACTCTTTCCGAGATGGTGGGATGAAAAATGCTTTCACACAGTTCGTTGAATCTAGATCACCAGAGTTCTATCGCAAGGGCATAAATGACCTTCCTATTAGATGGCAGCAATGTATAGATAATAACGGTAATTATTTTGATTAAATAAATATGATAGATAAAAAAGTGCAGTAGAAATATGAATTAAAATCTTTTATTTCGTTTGTTACTAACATAGTTTATAAGTAGTGTGTATTACTAACATAATATGGATCAAGGTCTGAAATAAAGTACTTTTTTAGGGTTCCGTAGCCGAATGGCAAAAAACGGAACCCTTATAGATTCGTCATGTCTGTCTGTCTGTCTGTCCGTCTGTATGTCACAGCCACTTTTTTCCGAAACTATAAGAATTATACTGTTGAAACTTGGTAAGTAGATGTATTCTGTGAACCGCATTAAGATTTTCACACAAAAATAGAAAAAAAAACATAAATTTTGGGGTTCCCCATACATAGAACTGAAAACCAAAATTTTTTTTTTCATCATACCCATACTTGTGGGGTATCTATGGATAGGTCTTCAAAAATGATATTTAGGTTTCTAATATCATTTTTTTCTAAACTGAATAGTTTGCGCAAGAGCCACTTCCAAAGTGGTAAAATGTGTGTCCCCCCCCTCTAATTTCTAAAGTAAGAGGAGGAAAATTCTGAAAATATTCAGAATTCTAGAACGTAAAAAAACTATCAACGAAAATTGGTTTCAATAAGATATAATGTTTAGTTTTTGAGATATGGGACTTTTTCATCAAACTGCAGCAGTAACTTTGTTTTTTATTACCATACTATGAAAAACAAATTTAGCTTTGCGGTTGTGTGGAAGTTTACTAACTAATACTACTAACTAATGAATGACAGTTCAAAATATTGTTATTATATTGTTTGGAGCTATGGAACCCTGTGTGCGAGTAAGACTCGCACTTGGCCGGTTTTTTATTATTGTCATGTATCTGAATATTTTTCTTTCTTCAGTTTACACTGTGTCTGTAGCAATGATAAAAATTGAAATGTAACCTAATTAAAAGCGTCTTCACTGAACCTGCGCGGATCGAACCCGAAATCCTGGTTTTCATACAGTAAAACCGGTTTTTGTTTCGGAGCTATAACCGGGGATACCCGAATTTTAAGAACCGGGAAAGTCCAGTTTCTATGCCCTAGTGGTGATATGTGGTTGTGCATGGTGGTAGATGGGCAATAGTTTGGTACTAATTACCGGCGTGCCTGGGACGTGTCGCATCGTGTCTTATCTCCAGATAAGCAGCGCGTGTGAAGCACTCGATAGCGGCCATCAGTCGCACAGACTGATGAGCGTCATTAGAGAAGTAAGCATGCATGCATGTTGATGTGATCCAATGTACACATCACACTCGTCTTGTTACAACAACGATAGAGAATGTTCCAAAGTGAAAAACCTGATCTTTGAAACAAGTGGTATTAGGTGCAACTCAAGCGACAAACGACACACAATACATTTTACTCAAAAATACATGTAATGTGGTCATTATTTTGACAACCTTGTTTGAGCAAAGTCGACCTTGCCGTTCTGTTTCAAGGAGCGGCCGGAAAAGTTTTGCTGGCCGCTCTAACAGGCCGGCAATGTTTTGCCGGCCGCTATTTTGACGTTTCAACGTTTTAAAAAATCAAATCCAAAAAGATTTTATTTAGAACACAGCTGTTTGTTTCTATAGAGATAGGTACAAAATAGTATATTTCATTACGAGTTCGGAAAGCCTGTCATTGCAAAGAGTTCCG
This sequence comes from Cerastis rubricosa, assembly GCA_949152445.1. Taxonomy (NCBI): domain Eukaryota; kingdom Metazoa; phylum Arthropoda; class Insecta; order Lepidoptera; family Noctuidae; genus Cerastis; species Cerastis rubricosa. The sequence goes on along the minus strand of OX424534.1, from coordinate 23,220,139 downwards.
ACAAATGTCTACCCGAGCCGAGGCGCAGCCGAAGGTGAGGGTTGACAGTCGGAACAAGTTGCAATGACGGTTCCGCACGTGTACTGAACAGCTATTTTTAATACAGTTGCGAAAAAATGAAGCAATTTAATAAAGAACATTTTTGGAAAATGGCGCCAACCGTAAAAGAATATAAGCAGTTTTTTTTTTGTTTTCTTTACCAATTCTGGGCAGGCAAAGGGAACTATGCCCATACAGCCAAGTCTTCAGTAGAATTTTTTTAATTGATATGAAATGAAAATGAAATGAAACCTAACCTAACTCATTGAATCAAGTCATTAAATCTAATATTGAAACAAATTAGTAGCTTCTTTTTAGAAATATTTGTATGAATCATAAAAACTTCTATGATTTTTTTTTAGTAAAAACTCCGTGGTTGGTTTTTTTTTCTTTTTAATAGACATTATTTTGACAGTTGGGAAAGAGAACGCACGAGTTCGGACAAGGTAAAGAAAAAGCTCGAGTGTGTAATAGCTCACATCCCGAACGCTATACGTCCCTGCAATACGCCACTTTTTGAGCAACTGTATTAAAAAGATTTTATTCCATATTAGCCTGTATAGTTCCAACTACCATTGATAAAAAAAAACAAAGAAGTAACAAAAGCGCGGTTCAGCGAAAATTTTAATTATTATATTTTTATTTAAATTACTTGCTGGTTTTATTTAAATTACTTGCTGGTTTTATTTAAATTACTGGCTGGTTTTATTTAGATTAGGTACTTGCATTTTTGAGTAAGTGTAGTAGTAATTGTAGAGCCTGCGTACAGTTCATTAAGGTTGCAATAAATATATAATTTTAATGAGGATTATAAATCAAACGGAAACTAATTACCATGCCAGTAATTACTAGAAGAGAAAATACTTGAACTAGGTATGCTGCAGAAGCCCTTCTTTTTGCACGAAACTGTAGTGCCCTGCACCCGCGCATTGTGTTGTGCAAGCAACGCAACGCCGCGAGACAAATTATGCGGAGCGGTGCTCGCGCGCATCTCCCGACAGATATTAATAGAGAGGGCGCGCAGTTATTGATAGTGTGCTGTGGTCGCGCCGACGTTCACAAATCGCTGATGGACACCCGCGCCATTAGCCGCCGCTAATCTAATTCATTAGTTTAATTAAGTGAACGCAGCGCACGCCGTCGCGACGCTCGCCGCCGCACGACTCCGCATGACACCGCACGACGCTGGCTACTCGCGAGATAAATCGTCCCGATCTAGGAAAAAACGCTGTAATAAATCTTATTGCGAATTGCGCTTGATTTCTCCAGCAGAGTGGAATGATATAATTACATGATTGAGCGGCGGCCGCCGTGCACTCCCCCCCCCCCCTGGTAGGCCCGGGTTGGTGCGAGGAGAAGCGGGGAGGGGCACATTCCCCAGGACCATTCTTTTCGCGAGCAATTTACAATGACAGATATGTAATTACATAAAATATGTAACGCTCTCGATGCTCGCTCTCTGCTCGTATAGTCGTAAACCTACGTTTGTCTGCTCCGTGTTGCTCTTTTTTGTTGAGAGTCTAATCCGCGGCACTAGCGGCGTTCGCTGGAGTGGCGGGGGTGGGGGAGGGGGGCGACCGAGTTTATTAACTTTTAAACAAGGTAATTAACCTCAAAACTGACAAGTTTATTGCTTGGAAATATAATTTAAACAAAAACATACAGTAATTAAAGATAAAAAAATCTAGTTTTAATTTTAATAGATATTACACAGTCTACTGCCTACACTCTGTTTGGTATGTATCCAGGAAGGTAACAAGTTCAGTTCAGGATATTTCATCCATGGGAGAGTTTTATTCGTTGGAAAAGGTTTTCAAATAATGCAGTAACGGCACTGGAACTAGCGATGAACTTGTGTGATCTGCAAGAGATGCACATGCGCAGGCGCAGGTCAGTCACTTCGCGTGCACTACCACTGACCGTGTACTAGGAACGTGTCAGAGCATCGAGGCGCGATGAGAGGTGGACGCGGATGTCGACGCCTTATCTCCAAATAAATATCTCAAATAGTCAGCCAACAAATTTGAAAGTCCTGCTCGGGCTCACACAAAGATAATCTCTAAAATATGATCTGCGCGGGCGCATCTATCTTTAATTAACATCGCAGGGGCGCGGGTCGGCGCGGTCGCGGCCGCCGGCCGGCCCGGCATGGCAGGGCTGATCGATAGCTGCGCAGGCGGATTTGTTTCTACCAACGAGGAAGTCTTCAGAAGTTCTGTTTTCTTATGTAGGATACCAGCTATTATCTTTATAGAAAATAGTAAGTACCCTATAGTTATTATTGCTTAATTGGAGCAATTTCATTCTATTAAAAAAAAAACGGGTTGCACTCCGGGAGTGCCGGCAGAAGTGAAGACTTAAATATTAACGTTGTGCATTTTTGATATTTTGGAATGGTTAGGGAATAATTTTGTACGAATTGCTTGAATTATCAGTATTCAAGTACTATCATTTATGTAGTTAAATAAAATATTCATTTACGCTATTGTACACAAACATGACAATTTATATTACCTTAAAAATTTAACACTTCAGAACTATTCTGCCGTCATAACTAAGAATGCAGTAATCGCAAAATAGCGGTAACGAGATAAACGCAAAAAACATATTTCATATCATCTGAGCAAGATGTTCGTATTTTATTTGTCATAATATATATCTAAAAATTCGGAAAAAAATCAAGCTTTTACAATATAATTTTCCTTTATTTAATTTACTAATAAATGCAATTATAATACGTATTACTGCGTTTCGGTTTAGTATCAAGTCGTGTCCGAGTCACAGGATACTAAAACTAAATGCAGCACTTGCGCGTATTACTGCATTATGTCTTAGCATATGTCGATTACTCCATTATTTTTTAGTTATTATTGCCATTATTATATGCTCGGAACTAAGTTGAAGTGTACTTAAGTATCTTCTCAAGGACTTATATAGGTGCATTTTTACGCACCCACCTTTACACAGGTCACGCACACTCTCAATCATACTTAAACCGCCTTTCACAAATACATTAAAAAGTGTCGAATTAGAATATTTACAATTAGTCTATCAATGCTTCTTCACTAACGTAAAATGCACGATGCACCATTCGTATTATAAAAACCTTAATGGATTGCAATCTTAATCATCATCATCATTTCAGCCGAAAGACGTCCACTGCTGGACATAGGCCTCCCCCAAGTGTCGCCACATTGATCAGTCCCGTGCGACTCGCATCCAGCGGATCCCCGAAACCTTCACCAGGTCATCGGTCCACCTAGTGGGAGGCCTTCCAACGCATCGTCTCCCGGTTCGCGGTCGCCATTCCTGAACTTTTCGGCCCCATCGCCCATCCGTTCTGCGAGCAATGTGCCCTGCCCATTGCCACTTAAGTTTGGCAATTCTTCGGGCTACGTCAGTGACCTTGGTTCTCTTGCGGATGTCCTCATTTCTGATTCGATCACACAAGGAAACTCCGAGCATAGCCCTCTTCATTGCCCTTTGGGTGACTTTGAGCCTTCTGATGAGGCCCATTGTGAGCGACCACGTTTCGGTCCCGTATGTAATCACTGGCAACACACACTGGTCATAGACTTTCGTCTTGAGACACTGCGGTAAGTTGGACGAGAAGATACCACGCAGCTTCCCGAACGCTGCCCAGCCGAGTCGGATTCGACGATTGACCTCTTTCTCGAAGTTAGACCTACCCAACTGGACCGTTTGTCCCAGGTAGACATAATCGTCTACAACTTCGATAGTAGAGTCTCCGATCTTGATAGGAGTGGGTGTTACATGGGCATTCAACATGACCTTGGTTTTGTCCATGTTCATTTTAAGACCCACTCTTTCGGAAGCTCTACTGAGGTCATCGAGCATTGTACTGAGGTCCTCCATGGTCTCAGCCATGACTACTATATCGTCGGCAAATCGAAGGTAAGAGATGTACTCGCCATTGATGTTGATGCCTAGCCCTCTCCAGTCCAGAACCTTGAAGATATCTTCCAGTGCAGCGGTGAACAGTTTCGGAGATATGACGTCTCCCTGTCTCACACCTCGCTGCAGAAGGATAGGTTCCGAGGTCTGGTCCTGAAGTCGGACTGACATGGTGGCGTTTTTGTACAAACACTTCAACACCTCGATGTACCGATAATCAATTTGGCACCGTTGGAGAGACTGCAGTACAGCCCAAGTCTCGATCGAATCGAAGGCTTTCTCGTAGTCCACAAACGCTAAACAGAGAGGCAGGTTGTACTCTTCGGTCTTCTGTATAACCTGTCGCAGCGTATGTATGTGGTCTACGGTGCTAAAACCTTTTCGGAATCCGGCTTGTTCAGGAGGCTGAAAATCGTCAAACCTGCGCGCGAGACGATTCGTGATGACTCTTGAAAACAACTTGTAGATATGGCTTAGAAGTGAGATGGGCCTATAGTTCTTCAACCGGGCGTTGTCGCGCTTTTTGAGTACCACCACACCCCTGCACCATGCCTGTGGCGTTTTCCCCTCGAGTATGACGGAATCAAACAGCTTCTGAAGGGCCTTAAGTACCGGTTTTCTACCCGCCTTCAGAAGTTCGGCCGTAATTCCATCATCACCCGGTGCCTTGTTGTTTTTAAGCTGTTTCAGAGCCATCCTAATCTCGTACAGGCTGATGTCCGGGATGTCTTCGGTGTAGTGTCGGGTCAGTCTAGCTCTTGGGTCATTCGCTAGATTTACAACGGGTTTCCTGGTTGACGTGTACAACTGCCCATAAAAACTCTCGATCTCCCTCAGTAGCTTCGGTTTGGCGCATACGATTCTGCCATCGTCGGTCTTCAGTTTCGTGAGCTGGCTCTGCCCAATAGCCAGATCTCTTGCAAATACCTTTGAGCCTTTATTCCGCTCAATGGCGTCTTTAATACGCTCGGTATTAAAGCGGCGGAGGTCGCTCTTCAAGGATTTAGAGATCTGTCTATTGCTGCCGGTATTCCCACGCGTCTTCTGAAGACTGCAGGATCATCTCACGCCGTTCCTTAATGAGCTTGAGAGTATGATCAGAGAGTTTTTTGTACTTCTGTGTACGACGCGTCTTGAAGAACTTAGACCCTGTCGTATGGACAGTTTCCACGAATCCATCGTTGCATTCGTCCACTGAGCTTCCTAGGCACTCGAAACGATTCTGGAGTTCAAGCTGAAAGCTCTCGGGGTTTTGGATCTGGATCTGTGCTGGTCGGAGCGTAGACTTCATCAGTCGAGACCTTTCAAGCTTAATATTGATGTTCAATGTGCCTCTTACCATGCGGTGATCGCTCCCAGTTTTCACCAAATTGATCACAGAGACATCATTAAACATTTGCTTCTTGGTTGACATGATGAAGTCAATCTCATTTTTAGTTGCACCATCGGGGCTCTGCCAGGTCCACTTCCTGTGCTCACGCTTTTTGAAGAAGGAGTTCATCATATAGAGGCCCTCCTTCTCCATAAAACTAGCCAGTTGGTGTCCCCGGTGGTTCCGACATCCAAACCCAAATTGCCCCACCTGCAGCTCATCTCCGTCTCGCTTGCCCAGTTTCGCGTTGAAGTCCCCCATGACAAAGGTAAAGTGAGTTTTGAAACCATGCATGGCTTTGGAGATATCCTCCTTTGGACATGCTCTCCACTTCGTCGTCGGGGTGTGCCGAGGTCGGGGCGTAGACCTGTATGACCTTCAGCGAATATCTTGAGGATATTCTGAGTATCAGGTACGCCACCCTGGTCGACACACTCTCGATCTTCACCACGTTATTCACAAGGGACTTGTGGACGATAAACCCAACACCACCCTGGGACTGCCGGTCACCCTCCTCGGAAATAGAGTAGGTTGCCGGATTTCAAGATCATCGTGTCCTCCCCCTCTCTTCGGACTTCAGATAATCCTACAATACTCCATCGCAACCTGCTCAATTCCTCCTCGAGTTCCGTTATCTTCTCGTCGGTCCGGAGTGTTCGCGTGTTATATGTTGCCAGGTCAAGTCGTCGGTATAGGCAGCCGGATCCCTTCCGGAGATTCTTCGCACCCCTTGCCACGCCGTAACCTCCACCGCTACCATAGTCGAGGGTAGACGGGCTGCCGGGTACTAGGGGCCATTTTTTTTTTGCGCTCATAAGGGTGGGTTATGCCATAATCGCCACGCTTGGCAGACGGGTTGGCGATCGCAGTACGTGCAAAAAGCACAGAGAACGCTGCTGCCCATTCTCTGGCAAGTCCCTTAGTCGCCTCTTACGACACCCACGGGAAGATATGGGATGGTGCTATTCTTAACGTCCGACACCATACAGAACCTCTTTATCTCTTATCTATTCTTATCTGTTATCAATCTTAATACTATACGGGAATTAGATGACAACGAAATTTTGAAGTCAGCTATTATCAACATTGAAGAATTGCATAACTACTTACCGCACGATAATTATAACTTGACAGTAGTGACTCAAAATATTAGGAGTGTCTATTCAAACTTTGATGACTTGCAGCTAAACTTATCACAAATAAAACATAGCATAGACGTGTTAATCTTAACGGAGTGCAGGCTTAACTATCACAGACAGTTACCATTGCTTGATAACTATAAAAATCAAAAGTCATTTATTCAAACTAGGCTGATAACCAGCACTTTTTGAACGTCAAAATTACAAGAGACAGTCCCCCAAAACGCCCGCCCTTCGCACTATACTTCGTACTATACGGAAAGGCAGCTTAATCAAAATGACGGTGTGGTAGCATACGTTCGAGATGGCCACCTGGCCCAGGTTACCGAAATCAATATTTCTGTTGCTTCAGCTATCCAGGTAATTAATAACTATACCACTTAATTATCCATTAATAACTATACCATCATAGGCATCTACCGCTCACCCTCTAACCATTGTGCTGATAATTTTATAAATTCATTAAATTTTCACCTTGACGCCATTGTGACACATAAAAATGTTATAATTGTAGGTGATATCAATATTAATCTAATAATCAAGAATTCTGAAACATCTCAACAACGCAGTATCAGATTAACCTATTTAAATATGCTAGCGGCACATGGCTTTTTACCAGGACACTGTTTACCTACTACAGAACAAAGTTGTTTGGACCATTCACTTATTAAAATTGACAATGCTTCGAGTTCAGCATTTGTGGGTGTTATTAATACCTCAATCATAGACCACGCAATGGTATTAACAAACATAACCCGATCAATAAAAATTAAAAACTCGGCCAAAACCAAAACTGTAATTAATTTTGATAGTGCCTACACTTACTTGATACGTACTGACATGTCATTTTTTAACACGTGTAATGACCCTGAGATCATAGCTTATAAATTTATAGAGGTAATAAAAATTTCACTACTATCTAATACTACAACTAAGTCAGTCTCAAGTGGTAGGCGGGTTATCAAGTCTTGGATGACTGCTGGTGTACTTCGATGTATTAATCTCCGTAATAAAATGCAAGTCCAAACCAAGAAAGATTCCTATAATATAATACTACAGATCACATTCAGACGTTTTCGTAACTTTTGTACTAACTTAATAAAAAACTAAAAAGAAAATCGCAAAGAGAACAAATAACTATGTCAATAAACAATCCTAAACAACTCTGGCTAAAAATTAACGAAATAACACAATTTAAAACTCCTAAATCAGACAATTCTAATCTGCTTAAAATCACACCACACCCTCTCGACTCTCTAAACTGTATTAATCAGTTTTTTTGTTACAATTGGTCAAACATTGGCGGAAGAGATAATTAAAAATCTAACCTCTCAAATCCTACCTCTTCTTACCTCAGGAGTGAACAGCATACCACATCATTCGTACTGCTTGACACTGACCCACAGGAAGTGAATGAAATACTTATGGGTCTCGATTCTGGAGGGTCACTTGGCTGGGACGGTAAACCTACAATTTTTTTGAAAATGTCTAGGGACTTCTTGGTCCCTCTAATAAGTCAACTAGCTAACTTCTGCTTTAAAACCGGGATATTTCCAGAGGCTTTTAAGCGATCTATGGTTACGCCTGTGCACAAGGGGGGGGACCGGAACGATGACAATAACTATCGCTCTATATCAGTTATATCATGCATCGCAAAAATTTTAGAAAAATTACTAAGTAATAGACTAATTAATTACCTTAATAAACATAATAATTTATCTTCCTCGCAATATGGGTTCAGAAGGGGTCTATCTACACAAGATGCTGCGAAGGCATTAACTGGCGATATAGTCAATAATGTAGATAAAGGACTGAAATGCCTTACAGTATTCTTGGACCTCAAAAAGGCATTTGACACCGTTTCTGTCCCCATCCTCCTGCACAGGCTCGAAACAATCGGCATAAGAGGTACTGCTGTTTCTCTTTTTGGTAGTTACCTAACAAACTGAAAGCAGCAAGTTAAGGTCGGAAATCTAACTAGTGGGGAAAAATTGGTATGTTTTGGAGTGCCTCAGGGAAGTGTGCTCGCTCCGACGCTGTTCCTGATTTATATAAATGACTTGTGTAATATCGGGAGCAGTGGCGGACGAGTCTTTTCATACGCAGATGACACAGCAGTAGTTTTTGCCAGTGACTCTTGGGACACTGTGCGTACTGCTGCTGAACTTGAATTAGCGGTTATAGCAAGTTGGTTAAATGCTAACCTTTTAACGTATCCAAAACCAACTTCATCTGCTTTACTCCAAATCAGAGGACGCAGCCAGGTGCTGATTTTGGGATCGTGATCCATGTGTGTGCAACCCCTCATTATCCTTGTAATTGTCAAAGCATACAGAGAGTTAGTTGCACTGAATATCTTGGAATAACAGTTGATCAAAGACTGTCCTGGCACACCCATATTAAAAATACCATGGCCAGGGTCAGAAAACTTGTATGGATTTTTAAAACGTTACGACATGTGATGCCACCGTTACTACTCAATAAAATCTATTCTGCTCTGGCACAATCGGTCATCACATACTGTATACCGATCTGGGGAGGGGCCACCAAGACCAAATTTCTAGACCTAGAAAGAGCTCAAAGGTATCTCATCAAATTTATGTACTTTAAACCCTTTCTTTACTCTACAGACAACCTTTACAAGGTTAGTAATCTTCTGTCCGTAAGGAAATTATACGTATTGAACATAATCATACATCTGCACTAGACCCTCTCATTTGATCCATCTAAGCTAGATAAAAGACGTAAAGATATTGTAGCCCATTCCCCTCGGGTCCGTACGGTTTTTGCTAGGCGTCAGTATAACACTCAATCTACTTATATTTATAATAAATTAAACCTTATATTGAATATTTACCCCATGTTGCGGTACGAATGCAAAAATACCTTATTGGAATGGTTAAAATCACAAACATACGATGAAATTGAACTTTGATTAACTAGAATTTGCTAAAGTAGAACCTGTAAACAATCTTAACATACACCAAGCGATCAATCAATAACACACGCACACCCACACTCCCCGCACATCTACTTTCCACACAGATACACACTCTTACACACCACACACACCCACAAACACTACACATACCTGAACTTGCTACAATTACTTTGTAACATCCTTAAACCTAAATTTTATTTTATTTTTCTTTTTAATTATGTCTCAACATTGCAAACTGTAACCCATGGGAAGTAGCGAGGTAACCCCATCACAAGTATCCTTATAACTTAACGGGTCCTTCCAATTTTGTGTTGTAGGAAACAATAAAAACTTTTTATTTTTATTTATTTTAAGGTTAAAGTTTCTATCTCTTAGCTACGACCTAAGTTTTCACATCGTGGAATGCAAATAAAGTATTGAGTAAACTAAACGGATGTTAAACACCATAATGTTACAAACCAAAATGTTCTTATCATATTTTATTATTTATTTATTATTACTCCACCGAATGACGTCGCCTAACTAATCAGTTAGGCGACGTCATTCGGTGGAGTAATAAGTAAATCTACTAAGACAAAACGCGGCAATGGATCGCACTGCTACGACTTCGCAAGCCTTTACTACACATAAATGCAGTAATGTGGAGTACTGCGTTTTAATTTAGCAATTTGTCTACTGAATTTAAAACAAAACAATACTATAGTGGATATTACTGCATTCTGTTTTAGGGTATTCTTGCAAGTACTGCATTCTTTCTTAGGTCATGTTTTATACTGCGTTTTTTTCTTATCATTGAATCAGTTTTTATGCAAGTACGGCGAAAATCATTACATAAAAAACATACTTCGATTGAATTTTTTTATGAAAAAAAATTTTTTTTATGTACTACATGAACCTCTTGGGATGCCATTTCTGGAAAAAAGTGAAAATCTCAAAAATTTCGATTACTGCATTCTTTGTGTTATCAGGGCAATATTACAACCCGTCTTTTCCACGTTGTTGATACTGGTTGTCCTTCTGCTCGTCCGTCGTCGTGTATTCCTCTAATTGACAGCGCCGATTAGACGCATCGCTTTATCTGAATGTAAAGCAACACGTCTTGGGGATGTTTCCAGCTGATCATGTGTCTCGTCGACAACCGTCGTGTACGTATGGCACCGCTCATAAATATGATGTTCTATGTCTAACCTGTTAGTTTGTACCGCAATTCATTATTATTAATATGTATGTTGCCATTAGATTTTTGAGTTCATTGACAAATTATCTGACATTATACTAAAGAAGAGGGTATTTTTTATCACACACGTGTTGTCACAAAAAATTACCCTTGCTTTAGTTTTTTTTTTCAATGAATGAGATGTATTTTTAGCTTATCATGCGAAACAGTAAATGCGGCATCACTATGAATGTCCATTGATAAAACATTCACAATTAACTAAGTCTTGTGGTCACGGACAATGGGACAACGCCACAGCGTCCCCGGGCACAACGTCACAAGTGCACCCCCGCGTGGGGGCCCATTGTCCGGCGGGGCCCAGAGACAGAGGGGGGGAGGGGTCGCTAATAGTGAACAAATACGTGATTAGTGCCGTCAGGACATCGGGGTCGCCGTAATTGTTGGGCGAGTTCTGCACTCGAAGCGCATCTGATACTATAGTTTAAAGTTAAAGTGTTGTATTTATATTATTTACAAGCAATTTTAAAAGTAATCGGCGTTTCTTTGTTGTTATAACTGTAAGTATATTACAAGACCTTTCTCGGTAAGCCATTCCTACAATATTTATTTGTTACCTGGAAATCACCTCTGATTTTATCAATCAAATTAATCAGGTACAGCACATTACAGTACAGTAGGATGCGAAGGAGCACATCAGGAGGACTCCAATTACGTGTATCATTAGACGTGTGGGTACTTGTAAGTACGCGTACGTTACAACAATACGTTCATACACATGCAGAGTTAAATACTAACTAGTTTACTTAACCAGACGTAACAACTCACTGACTGTCGTCACGGGCGGTGTACACGTTCACCCGGCCGACATTAGCGGGATGCGCATGCGCAGCTGTGGCTATCGTGGACCAGCGGCTATTGTGGGCTACAGCAGATCACTGCAGTTTACCTATAAAGACATCACACTGCCCCTCCGCACTCATTATGTCATTCATAAATAGTTTGCTTTTACCGCGTGTCCGCGACTAAGCGAGCGTGAACTGAGGGCGTATCACTGTGAGTGATACGGGCCAGGACGGACAAAGGGCTCATTTAAATTAGTTACAGATCAGGTGTTGAATTGGATTATTACTTAGATAATGCGTTTCATACCCTGTCCTTATATTTCAACAAGATACGTTCGGTTTCCTAGCCTGTTCTTAGAGCCCAATCAGACATCATTTCTTCAATTCTTATTTTCAAGAGTATGTGTCTGAAACTATACATAGTCTAAGGTCTTTGTGGAGACTCCTTGTAAGATATCTATCACAATAAATGATCTCGGATGATGAGTCAATAAGCCATATAGTGAGTAGTATGTACCACGTATGTACTGTACATAAGTGTGTGCCGTTATGTGCGTCGACAAGCTTGTCACTTTATAGCCGTAATATGTTACGCGGCATAACTTATAGCCCCAATTACCGCGAGAGCGATGGCCGGCCGGCGCGGGCGATCGCGTCTATAATTAAATACAAGTATCGACAAATAGTGAGCGGTGATAGAGTGTGATCATCACGCCTGTGATGGCGTCGTCTGATGGACGGACAGACGCGAGCAATCCAACCATAGCGCATGATCGCTGTACTTATCATGGACTGACGACTAGATATATCGGGACTGCTACGGCAAGCGATGGTTTGAATTAAGATTGTTTTTTTTTTTTCTTTTATTTTTTGTTATTGTCTTGTTCTACCTTTTATAGTAAGCAACGACTTATTGTCGGGCCTACGCTGTCCTCCCACAGTTATGTACTAACGCTGTAACACTCAAATATTGTGAAACCAAATGATTTTAAAAGAGTAACCATGGAGTTTCTTGCCGGTTCTTCTCCATAGGAAACGACCAACCCGAACCGTGCATTTTTTGTCGAAGTTTTATAAGTGTCCTTATAGGCCTATGTAAAATAAAATATTTTGATTTTAATTTTTTTTTTGAAATACTACAGTAGTTACTGCAGTTACTTAAATGCTATTGAAGGAAGGAATACGAATCAAACATAATAAACTATCTATTCTAGCGCTTGCAGTCAAATTAGCCATCATTTTATTTTTATTAACTTGAATAAAACAACCTGTATTTTACCTAACGGCCCTTACCAATCACTTGCAATCTGGTAACTGTACCGTTATCAGCCAACGAGCCCTCGACAGCGACACGGTACGACGCGACTTGTCGCATTAATTGAAACATATGGGCGACAAGCGACAGAGCGACAAGGCAACGACGCTTGCGACGACGACGAATGACGTCATCAGTGCGACATGCGACACCGCGGTGGGCAGCGCAGACAAACGCACGCAATGAGGGAAACGATCAAGTGCACGACTGCAGAGTAGCGCGGTGAGGACGTTTGTTACCGACGGACAGAGGTATCCGTCTTACAGGCGAAATTGGGCTTTGGACCCGGAATGAGACAATGTAATTTAGATGTATTAACTATTAAATTATGAAACTATTATTATTAAAATATTTGACATTGCATGTAACACATATTTGCACACCTGTTAAGGTAGAATATGGCAGCAAGAACTTTTGTTTGTAACACCTCATGTATGTACCCATATTCCAGCAAATAAATGATTTGATTTGATTTGATTTGATTTGATAACTTATTTTATTTCCAGAAAGTAAAATACGCACAATTTGACAACAAACAGTCTTTGAAACATACAAAAAGTAAATATCGATGACGTTTTATTGAAAACTAAAGTAAAATGATTAACTGAACACAACAACAATTACCAAGAGCGCCAGTCGTGTTCCCGCAGTAAGACCTACCTAGCTAAAGAGAGCACTGGTACCCAACGGGTCTAGGTAACAATGCTCCTGGTATCAGCGGCGATACCGAGCGATAGCTGGAATGGTGCGCGCGCGCAGGTACCCGATAGCAAGCAATTATGTTGTCGTGGCCCCCAGGGGTTATCGCGGCCCCGGGGGCCACGCTCGCCCCCCGACCCTCGAGAACCTGCCCCACATCATCTTCTCATACAGAAGTATCACAGTTTGCAACAAAAACATCTTGAAAGTTGAGCCAAGTAAAACGACCTGGGTATATTCTCCAGCAACACGCAGCACGGAGCAGTTTGTCAGATTTAGGAGTAGATACTAGCACATGAAGCGTACAAGCCGCTTCATGTGCTTGTTTCTAACATGATTACTAGTCTTCAAACAAAAGCACAACTGTTTCCTGTTGGCAAATAACGTAGTGACGGAGCTCTACTTAATAAAGAACATTGCTTCAGGATATATACAAGGCCAGTTAGCTTTACAAGTCGGACTTCAGGTATCGTAGTGTACCTTCTGCTGCCAGGCTGTGTCACGTCATCACTAATGGCTCCGCGCCCACGATAATTGCCCATTGATTCGGTAGTGTCTGCCCCCCCACCCCTACCCGCGCAGTGCCCGCCGGCTAGCCCAGTAGCCGCTACTGTCCCATAGAGCTCATTGTGCCACAACGAGCAGCGAGAACTTTATTAGTTACTTGACAAATGAAGCTGCTCGTACTTAGTGCAGCAATGCTTAGATTATCTTAAGCAAACATACGAGGAACAAAGTGTTGTGTTGGTATTGTTTATGCGGATGGATATTTAGTGGGTTGAGCTTTACGCTATAAGTAGCAGGTAGGTATAGCGGCGGGTGCCTCATGCCTGCTGCCACCGGAGGCCTAATTGAATGGGTGCGCTGATGTCACGGTGCTGGTCTTTGCGAGACGAATGCGGAATCCAAGATGGTGGAGCTTTTGAAGTTTCAGATTTCAGCAGCATTGTGTGAAGCGGCGCGTGCACACAGCGGCCAATGGTGCGCGCGCGCAACGCTCTCGCCGCGCGATTGGTCGCCATTGTCCGCAACCGATTGTAATCGATTTCGTGGTCAATTTGTTCCGCGATCGGCGATAGTGACTATCTGTGCAATTACGACGTCGCTGCTTAATTGAGCTGCGCCTACGCCGGCGCACAATACTCGCGAGAACAATGGACAGCTCCCAGACTAGATTACAATAGACTTTCAACAAGATTAACTAATTTGTGTAAGTAAGAAGAACTAGGCAATCGTATCTAAGTATAAAGTGGATGCCAAAGAGAAGGCAGCTTTCTCGATAAACCAATTCATTCTCGACTCATTAGGCAGATCGTACAGATACATATAAATAATAAAACTTTTATAAGCAATTATTGAACGAGCCGATTATCATGGAGTATTCGCGAACGATCGCAGCGGAATGCACCGGTGCGCAAACAAATCAACGTCACGCGCGGATATCTCAACATAAATCATGTTCTTATACTAAACGAATTAAAACAGCTTCACAACTCAAATCTCATTATAATGCAACGGTGAAAGTTTAACAAAATGATGTATTTTAAACTTGAGATAATTTATTAATCTCCCCTGCCCCCCCCCCCCCGCCTCACCGGCAGCGCGGGTCAGGGGTATCGTGTGAACAGCGCGCGAGCGCCTCGCCGTGTCACTATACCACTCGTGTTTGCTCAGGCAGCTAATCGAGTTACATACACAGAGGTGCTCGTTATTGCGCGTGCGCATGCGTCCTCTATCCGACTATAATAGGGGTTTAATTAAAACAGTGGGAGCTCGGACGACGCGAGGTGCGAGGCGTGCGCGCGCGCATTGTCCGCGGACGATTTAATTAGCGTTGGATCAGCGCGGGTTAATGAGCAATCCTGCGCTGAATGGCTACGCGGGCGCACACAATGCCTGATTGATTGCGAGTGTACCGAGAGACACGGCGTGCATAATGCGTGATCAAT
This sequence comes from Cerastis rubricosa, assembly GCA_949152445.1. NCBI lineage: Eukaryota > Metazoa > Arthropoda > Insecta > Lepidoptera > Noctuidae > Cerastis > Cerastis rubricosa. The sequence continues at coordinate 23,204,751 of OX424534.1, read as the reverse complement.
GAACATGTTCCACGGACGAGCAAACAGATGAGCAATGAGCGTGATGCAGCGGAACCAATCGCAAGTGTGTTTATAGCTTCATTTCAAGATGACTTTGAACAGACATTCATTTTTATCCGATATTCATATAGAGATATTGTCGCACAGTTGATGACGGGTACAGACTACAGATGATAATGTGCGTACCGATAAGATCACATCGTATCGCATCGGTCGTCATGGATCTGTTAGTGCCGGAGCCCACGGGTCCGGTGCCCATCGCTGAGGTTATGGATAAGTATACAAATGGAGTGCGTACTATTGCTCAACAGCCACGATTTTCAACTTGCAACATTTGAGATTTGTGGCATTAGGCTGTTCCTTATTACATAGGTATATTCTCGTTCGGCAAATACGGGCCGTAAAATGCTGTTATGTAAAATTCATACTACAAAACATGCGAAGAAGCATTCCATTCTTGTATGAATCCATGTACCCACGTTCAGTGAGCAGTCGCACCGGGCCGTAATTAACTGGTGTGCTCGGTCGGGTGTCGGCGGTCGGCGCGTTGGTCGGTGGTCCGCCGGAGTTTCACGGCATTTCCGCCACTCATCAACTTTTTGTCACCGTGTCGTTGGTGGTCCGTCACAGCTATCACGTGGGACGCGCCGGCCTCTGATTGGCTGACATACGCGTTCACGTGATGCGTTGCGTCACGACGCGAGTGCTAGTAATCGCGCGACGCGACGGTTGCTGTCACAACAAATCGTCAGTTCTGAATGGCGCTAATCAGCGAGCGCTCAGTTGTCAGACTGCCGGAATCTTGTTAGATCACGGGTGAGTGCGTTATTATTCACGGAAAGGTCACTTCCGTAGGAGTCCATGTGGGTGGGAGTGACGAGACAAGTGAACGACAACGTGACCACTGTATCTGTTTGACAACGTGAGACGATGGAATCAATGTGGTTCAAAATATCACATGAAGTTGGCTTTCTCTAATGTCGGCTTTGAATTTGCCTGAATAGGAGAGGCGAAGCAGCGGGCATACTGGATACTTTACATCATCAAATCTAATATTAATGGCATTCTGTCAAGTTGCGAATATTCATAATTAATCGGATGACGTCAGCCTCCATCAGTAAATAGGGAAAACGACTACAGCTGAGATCAGATCCATCAAACAGATAACAGTATCTTGACGGACGCAAACGTTTACACTTAATGAGGAGTCAACAGATCAAACACTTGTTTTTGACGCAAACACACGAATATAAGTGTTGACTAAACGCCGCTATTAACTGCTTCGGACGAGCGCCGTGACCTGTGAGTATGTGTGTGTGTGTGTGTGTGCGGGGTCATCGACCGGGCGCTCATTAGTGCGCGGAACATTTGCACAGTTCAGCGTGTGATTGCGGCGCAGGAGTGTGAATCAAGCAACCGGTGCGCAGGCGCAGTGTAACGGACCAGATGGACCGACAGCCGCACCACCGTCACGACTAGGGCTGGTACTGTTAGCAATCCTACTTACATTCACAAAGTTACAACACTTTACAGAAACGCAAATTCTTGCTAAGTGCTGAAAACATTGTATTATCCAAGCCAGAGTAACTACTGTCAAACTGTGGTGTCATTATGGAATATGTGACAGACAGTGGTGGTGGATTACGGTTGTTGGAAAATCAATACCAACGGCTGAAAGCCCTTCACATTTGACTTTCAGTAGAACCCTTGTTCAGTAATGGATGTTGTTTAGGATAAACAAGATATTGCTAGCAGATACCTACATGCTCCAAATTTCTCGTAATGCGAGCAGATAAACAGAAACATTGTATTTCCACCCGAGCGGGGTAGCCCTAGGGTTCACTAGACTAATGTCCAATTTAGCGCTGGTCGCTTCCTGCCGCAAGAAAATTAAACTTCAGATATCTTGTTTATGTCCGACGTATGAATGTATCCAGCTAATGCAGCTAATCCACGTGAACTGCAATCTGCGCAGATTGGCAGCAACCTCATCATCATCGGCCTACTTGATGTAACTGCTGTTTTGATTCGCTGCTTCCCGGAATTAATTTAGGTTTGCTTACCCATCGTATACCAGATGATGTTGCCACTACTTTCTAGTGTAATACTGATAGTTGAAGCTCGCTGTGCTACACCGACCTGTTTGCTTGCGTTGATTTATATTCGAAGTAGTGAGCCCTACAATGAATAACTGCTTGCTTCATAGGTTTGATGTAAAAAGCTTAATGAGTGCGATGCTATGGACTAGCGGCTGCGTCTGCGCCGGCGCGGCGTGTTGGTGTGGATGTCCCCGCGGCGCTAATGAGCGCTCGCGCATGTCGCGGCGTGACGTCACGCGCGCGCACGCGCACTCGCACCTAATTGTCACGAACCGAGGAAAAACCTCTTCCGGAGGTGAGCACCTCCAGGGGATCACGCCGAGCTAAGCACACACATACACTTGGACACGGACACGGCCGGATAAACACATAGACACGTGGTGACGAGCATGTTACCATCAATTACACAGAACACAGTGAACGACGTGTCATGCTGGGTGGACACACCTAAGTAGGTACTTGTGTCCAAATCATTGAGCAGAAAGGAATTCCAATTAAAAGTGACCGCTATGTTGGCGCAGTTCCTTATGTAAATAGGCAGATATGCGACCTTTCAATCCATCGACCGAAGAACGATAAAAGTCAATTATTGTTCTCGCTTGTAACTTAAGTGATTCCTACTGTAGTGTAGCAACTCTTCATTTGCGACACCTTTCTCCCGTACAGGTACAGGTACGATAACAAGTTACTGCCATTGTCTGCCTACCACCGAACTATGTGATTAAGCATGTACGTAATGACGTTGTTTGGTGGTAGTATTGTGATCATAATCACAATAACAACAATTAAAACCCCACAAGTGGAGCATGAGAACGAGCGTGTAGACGTCTCGTAGATCAGTGAACCGGTGAGATGCACGCGCGCAGGAGAAAGTGCGCCGTTTAATGTGTAATTGGGCGCAGTTACCACATCACATCGACATAGGTAAAGTAGGCTCCGAGGCACAAGCGGACCCAGGACAGCTGGAAACCGATACAAAGTAACAATGGTGGCTTGAGGTGCAGCTTGATACCACCTGTTGCCACGGTAGTGGTATCGTGCGAGTGGGTGGTACAGATATGAGATGGTATTCATAACGACTAATTAGGTTATTACAGAAAGTCGGGGCTTCTCCACTCTTGCAGTGCGTCTGCAATGGTCAGAGAAGTCTGGGGGTTCCAGATTTAGACTCACTTTTATACTAAAATATAGATATACTTACTTCTTGCCTCACTTCTTGGGTGTACAATGAACATCAGAGAACAACCTTAAGTCTTAATTTTGTATTAATTTACTAATCTCTTTTTTCTGTAATAGTTGTCTAAAAACGTTTTGTAATGTTAATAAGTTATGGCAGAGTGGAGTCTCCTAACACAGGCTTTAGTCGCCTAAAAGGAAACTCCAATTACTAGTTTGTAAGAAAAACTTAGCATAAACAACAAAATATTTTTAATTTTCATTTCATTTTCAAGCCTATGACGCCTCGTGTCTATCCCGCTACTGCTCGTCACTTGCCCCTCAGTGGACAGGTTGCGGCGCGGCGTGCGCTCGCGCACTAAACACTATTTAATTGTCGCCGTGTGTCCGCATCGCATCCGCTCCGCTCCGTCCCGCGGACGCTCGCTTTATTTTAATTGCATTCAAACAAACCGATGCCGACAGTGTGTCCGAATCTTCTGAAACTGGCTCGTACAGCGCACAGTACGTACCTGTAGAAAGTACGTCGCGGCTCAGTACCTGTGTCTCTGCCTGCCACGTCGGAACATCGCAGCGAGTGTGCGATAGATGCGGTGTTAATGACACCGTTTCGGGCTAATTCCGGCCATTACGGCGTTTCTCTAACCGCGGTACTTAGCAGGCAAATCACTGTTAGTTTATTTGAGACAAGTTGTTAAGTGTCGCCGCGCTCGTGTATGTGATGTAATGCTACAGATGTCACTCTGTCGTGAGACTGTTAGTTCAACTATTACCTCTAAAGTGTACACGGTTTGTTGCTTCATTAAATGAGTGATCTTTAGTGCCTGGATGGATTACCTCAGGGATACTTTTTATTAAAATCTATTACAGACAATTAAAATAGGTAAATAAATCCATGGAGTTTGTCTTCATCGTATGTCTAACACTTTTATTCGCAGACGTTCGCTTTTTCCTCTAACAATCGATTTTTTCCTCCCTCAATGTACTATATTGGATAACCCTAACTTTATTTAATTAATTCGTGAGGCGCGATGTTCGGAGAACTATACAAACTGACAAAGAGTTTAATTAACTGCATGACTGGAGAGTTAGAGCGGCCACACGGCCAAGCGGCCACTCGGGCCACTTCGGGCGCGCTCGAGAGCTGTCGTCACGCTTGCGTGTTGACACAAAAAAGTTAACCTGATGAATAGACAATTAACTATGCTTTTTGTAGATATCTTATAGAAAAAAGAAAGCTCTATGATATCTCGTAGAACCCTGTCATGGATGAAAATAGAAACAAAACTGGACATTCCCAGTACTGGTATTCTTAGTAACCAACTAATAACTGTAGGAGGAATTTAAGGTGATGTTCTTAGTTACTCCCCAAGGGTTCGCAGACTTCAGCGCGGCAGGTGTTACAGCCTCGTGAGCTTGGATCCAGTTTAATAAGAGAAGCCTCACGACACACCCGCAGAGCGCAATGTTGACAACGACACGGAGCCTATACCAAATCCGTGCGCGGACGCAGGAATGGTCGGTAATGAAACTATAGGGTCAGTGCGCGAGTTAATTCGATCGCCCGGTAAACAAATTGTAACATGCTACTTCTAATAACAAAGTTTACCATAACAAGCCATTTCTTGAATCTATTCATGTGAGAAATGGATTTTAATCATGAGCTTGACCTTAGTGCTTTTCAGGTTCAATTATTTTTATGAAATTCACACGAAGTATACTTAAGTCTTGCAGTCTTTGAAAATATTGGAAATAAGAAATAACACGAACAATTGAAAAGTTCTACTGTCGGTCACACCGTGACTTGCTGTTAATCTAGGGTGCTAGCGAGATGTTAGTGCTAGTTGAGTGCTGATATATGAGGCTGAGTCAGTAGTTGCGCAGACATCTGCGCATGCGCAGTGTCACGGTGCATGTGAACCTCTCCTCCGATGCGCCATTACACCTGCAGCCTCTTTTTGCGCGCTGTTTGATGTCTACGTTTAAAAAGAGTCGACAAGCCCCTATTTTAGATCAAAGCTGCTGAGTATAATCATTATTCAAAATAGATTTTTATCCGTACCTTCACCTTCACTAGGAATTAACTTACGTTCATTAATCACAAGTGTAGCAAAACCAATAAATAAAACCATTACTAGCGACAGACGAGCACTCTTACTTTTGTATGGCATGTAACCATCCGTCTCAGACATTTGCATAGCGTCGCTATCGTTGCGCCATCTCGGCCCGGGGGTCAGCAGACACGCAGCCTCCATCCATCACGCACATCATCATTCATTGCATTGACACCGATACTGCAGCTGAGCTCCATGGGAACTCGTCGAGGACTCCACCGGACTACCTGAACTTCTGACGGTAAAAAATGGTTGTATGATAGAATGCGCTGCCGTCCTGTCGACTACCGAACGGGAACAAAAAAGGGTTGATGTTATACATTTACACGGAGCTCCATTTTATAATAGGATCAACTTAGTTTCATTTAACAAAATGATTGACTGTTTTGTTGTTATAGGGAAGGGCTTTTTGTGGGGTTTCAAAACAGAAACGCATGCATGTGTGTTTCTAAAAGAAATTGCATTATTATAACGTTTAGATGTGGTTTTCTTTGTGCTTTTCATGTCTATAATATCAATTATGTCTCGGAAAACTCTAAACTGACCAGAGCTCTATTAGCACTTACAACTCGGAATAATTGTTATTTACATAGGAATCCAAACGTGAACAGGTGTTTAAATGAAACATTGGTTCACCCCTGTATACATTACAAAATTGTTGAAAAATATCCTCACCCCTATTACATTCCACCCCTTCACTGCTGTAGTCAAGGAGCTATTGTCACTTAACTACTATTTTCGGTAAACACGCTCTCCGCTCTAAACCATTGCAACAGATACCGAGATAAGATCTTCAGCGAGCCATTACAGCCGCCATTACACTACTAATACGATGAGTGTTGCACACAATACAACTGTCAGCCAACACAACACAACACACTTCAGGAAAAAAACACGCGCCTCATGCGAGGCTTTTAAGATAGGCATCGGTAGCCCGCGCGCATCGCTCGGTGCATTAGTCGATAGATGTGCTTACTCCTCGCTGTGAACAACAGATCCACTAGAATCTGTGTCACTCACATGAGCTTAAAAGGAGCTTTGCGGTACAGTAACACACGGAGCAGGCGCATGTTGGGAATCGTAGCGATGTGTTCATAAGCACATGTGGGTTTGCTCCGTAGTCCGCACACACACCACGTCTGATACTAATGCTAGTAACTGGTCATTTGAGTGAAAAAAGGTGCTACAATTATGTAAATCCGTAAGAAAATCGTTATTGGGAAGAAGAATCAGACAGTAATTAATGTATAAGAAGATCTACCCGGCACATGTGAAAGATTGAACGTTGTAGGAAACCGAGCAAGTAAATCAATCAAGTGTTGACGTGTTATTGTCTCAATCTAAATCGCCGCCGTGATGTGTATGACGGCGGCGGCGTGTACGAACGTTTTGTTTCTGCTGTACTGCCTCCACTGCATCACGCGCGGTCACGCTACAGTTACTATTACTACACAGAAGACGTATCGATAGTGACAGCACATGGCCCAGCCAAGTCACTAGTAGTATGTTCAATAACACACTACTAGTGACTGTGATGTTTAGTAAAATGAATTAAACATTAACAATATCAGACTTAATAATCGCGGTTATAAAGCACAATGTTGAATTTGAATAAATACTGAAGCCAATTTAAGTGTAATTTGTAATAATAAAGCGACAAACTATAACATCACAAGACTCTAGGCTTAATGTAGTTGGAGATTTCCCATATCTTTAGCATAATGCTACTTTACGAATGCCACAAATCAAGAGTGAAACTGCAAGACACAAATTATCATGTCGTACTCTTCAAATCTTCGCTTCTCGTCGCATTGAATCTGCTCGCAGTATGCTAATACCGCAGCTAAACAATAGTCTCCTACGTTTAGCGACCAAACGATCATGCTAATCACGCCGAATACCTACTGCCAGCAAAAGTGTAACATTACCCACTGCCGCCATTGCCCAACCTATGCTCTGTGCACAACTGCACAGACTTGCACAATGCCAGCACAGGTTCACTGCGAATATATGCGGATATTTTGATCCGCGATCAACTGCGTGAGACAACAGAGAACAAATCCGCCATTTATTGCTCGCTGAGATAATAGAAACAGGGCACTGTATTTAGATGTTGCTAAATGGTAAATAATTGCGATTTCGACTAACTGAAATGGAGCAGAACAGTGACATTTTTCTACGAGAGCTTCAGGCCTGGAACCGGTTATCTTTGTAGACGTTGAGTTCCGATGTGATAAACTGGCAAGTGGGTCGATGCTCTAACATGACTGGGACAAAACTGGCAAGTGGGTCGATGCTCTATCTTGATTGGGATAAAACTGGCAAGTGGGTTGATCCTCTGTCATGATTGGGATAAAACTGGCAAGTGGGTCGATGCTGTATCATGATTGGGATAAAACTGGCAAGTGGGTCGATGCTCTATCTTGATTGGGATAAAACTGGCAAGTGGGTTGATCCTCTGTCATGATTGGGATAAAACTGGCAAGTGGGTCGATGCTGTATCATGATTGGGATAAAACTGGCAAGTGGGTCGATGCTCTATCTTGATTGGGATAAAACTGGCAAGTGGGTTGATCCTCTGTCATGATTGGGATAAAACTGGCAAGTGGGTCGATGCTGTATCATGATTGGGATAAAACTGGCAAGTGGATTGATGCTCTATCATGATTGGGATAAAACTGGCAAGTGAGTCGATGCTCTATCATGATTGGGATAAAACAAAATGTAACATTACATCGCAGCTGTAATCCCCGAAGGGTTAGGCGGAGGTGTTTGCACCCAGACATCTTCATCCCCGGGCACAAATCCAGACTCCATTGCTGCTACTGAGAAATTCTTGATGGAAAAACCCAGCAACAGTTTGCCCGGCCTGGGAATCGACCCCGGCCTTCATGCTCAACAGTCGCGCTTGCCACTACTAACAAGGCAGCCTATTGGGATACAAATAAATATAAAAGCCGATGAACAATGTGAAAGTGCTATTAAGACAAGAGTGTATGTACATAACATTGTTACATTCAGATAAACATACCAGCTGGTAATTAAACGCATTGCAACAATAGCGTCGGCAGGTAGTTACGAAACTAATAGATAGCCGCTGTGATTGCTCAACAGTCTGCGGTACACGTAGTTATTAATTAAACATTAGTAATTAATGAGCCGCGAGACTGCTCGCGACCACCGCCGCCGCACCGCCCGCGCTGCACCGCCGCGCGCCGGCAGAACTTGCGGTCACAAATTAAAACTACATTGTTTTGTAAGCACCACTGTAAGTATTGTCTGTTGCCAACTTACCACTTGGTTAGGTACTAACATACAGACTACAGAGTGTCATCACTTAGACACAACAAAGCAAACAGCTGAACCTGACAATTGGCTGAATACTCAAAATCTCTTTTACTTATCGACTTAATCAGCTAAAGATTTTCAACCAATCATAGTGAGTAAATGACAGCACATTCTCATAAAAAGCGCACTCCTACTTGTTACGTCGATAATAGCAAATATCAAACAAAACAATCAATAAACAATTTCAAAAGTTTTCGGACACATGTATGTGTCCATAATCAGTGTTCAATCTGAGCATGTAACAGAGCGCTATGATTAATGTGTCCACCTCACTATTAGTGACACATACACTGTTGCCCATCACTACACACCGCGCACATCACTATTACTCACGTCGGTCACTTCTGACACATTATCGGCACTTCCCATCCATCACGAAATCATACGCGATCGACAATTATCTCCAAGTCGACATTATTGTCCAATCGAATTAGGCAACAGTCGCAGTCATATTAGATATTTTATGGTTGATTCCGATCAAAATGGTGATCTTATCGCTTGCTTTGAAGTGTGTCCAATTGACTCATTAATAGTATAGTGAAGAACATTATAGCTGATTCAATTATCATAGTCATTAAGTTGATGATCAGCTAGTAATAGAGAGGACATTATGAAAGCGATCACAGTCAGCATTCATTCCCATTCAAATTTATCAGTGAATGCACAACAACTATACGATATGACCATAATGCCATGGAAGTTGGGTAGGCCTTTGGTGTGGGATGCGACTTGCGTCGACACCCTTGCGCCATCCCATCTTCCTAGCACGGTGAGCTGCGCTGGGGCGGCTGCTGCAGGCGCTGAAAACCTTAAACGGCGCAAATACAATAATTTAATTGGTAATTATGTATTTGAGCCGTTTGGGGTTGAAACACAATGGGCTATATACCACTGAAAGATTTTTTCAAATCGGACCAGTAGTTTCGGAGCCTATTCAATGCAAACAAGCAAACAAACAATCAAATCTTTCCTCTTTATAATATTAGTTTAGAAGTTTAGATTTTTATTTACAAACTACAAATAGTAGTTTGTAAATAATGTACATGTAATATACAAACTATACGATATAACTACATATAATCTAAAAATAACTGGTAAGCTCTAGGGAGAATACATTTTAAAAGTAAACAATTTGTACTATAATTCCAAAGGGTACAACAATGCAACGCGTTGACATACGCTTGTAGTCGCCGCGGTTCATGGGTGGCGTTAACCACTTCCCATGGGCTGGCCGTCACCTATCACATAAAGCAGCCTCTGATGTTTCAGAATATGCGAGGCTGCGTGCCTCAACGTCTCAATTCGCAGCAGATTCTGTCAGCATTCTACTCACGTAGCGGTGTCTTACTTTATACGCCCTTATTAGGAGAGAAACCTCTACAGTCTCCACGGCTAGTTGAACCCTAACGTGTTCGAGCCGAGTTGGCTCGTCATCACGCGGTTCAACAACATCAATTGTTTCCTCCACGTCGCGCATATTGATATACTTCGTATACTGTAGAGGCAGTACTTTGTGTGACGCGCCCGGCGCCCGGTACGCCTCAGGACATGGAAGTCGTAAAGCTTAGTTATGGCGGCCGAGATTGATTTGTGAAAGCGTTTGATGCCTGCGGGACGCGTCACAACATTGACAATTACACGTTACAGACGTGTGCGCCTCGCGGACGTAGGATTTATTGTGCGTTACAGGCGTAATGACGGGTATCGTGGCAGTAATTATGAGGGGCTCGTCATTGGTAATTCGATAATAGCAGTAAATCGCGTGCGCAGTGAGTAGACGCGGCAGGCATTGTGGAGGAGTGCTGCAGGTATGTTGATGGAAAACTAAACAAGGTTTGTGGCAATGTTAATATTGTTCAAAGTTTGTACTTAGCTGCTTAACATGACACGCAAACTCCATTAGATTATATACGATAATAGTTCTCATAATTTGGTATTGTGGTATTCAATAAGTGTTGGCCGCTCGCGTGCGTGCGCATACACGATGCGCAGGCTCAGGCGCAGCTGACGAGCTCACGGCGAGCATCACTTGCGCGGCCGCACACGACACACCGCTGGCGGCGCCGCATCACATCACCCGCAACGACTCCACACCGCACCACAGCGCATCACGCCACCACACTGCAATCAATACAACCATGCTCATTTAATGCATCAGTGCGCATCACTGTACCGCGGAGGAAGAATCACGCACACAGCGCACACTACATAATATTGTCTCAACTGTAACTGGGTCATACACTAACACACCTTTCCTCGAAAGTTGGACAAGTTTATTGATTGTAAATGGATACTCGAGAAAAAACAGGCAACATATAATTTCAGCACCGGTATGTGCTGAAATAGTAAGTATATATGTAGGTTGAAGCAAACTGAATAAGAAATAAATATACATTGTATGAACGAATTGTGTGTAATATGACGCACACACCTACCAATAAACAAAGGCTCAGCTCAGGCTCAGGCAGCTACAGATTGAATTGATTGATTGACTGTTAGATCATCGCGATAACAAAACACCCAGACAGGACATGATCCGACACTAAAAGTTTCCTCTCAGCCGCCAGCCGAGAGCCGCAACAAACCAATTAAACGCTTTGCTTCTTAAACAAGTAATAACAACAATTAAAGAAATAATCTCGCGCTGTATTGATATTATCATAAATCGATCTGTCGATCAAACAGACGCACCAACAGGATTCAACATGGCGGCCACTTAATTCGTTCTTTTATTTGTTTCAAGCGAGCGATTAGACGCGGCGTCCATTCATTAGCGAGCTACATCAATCATTATCGTGACGATACGCTGCAGGTACACGGAGATACAGAAGAAGATTCAACGTAACATTTTCCTAATGTTAGTCTCACTTATTCAACTCCAGGCTTCACGGCGTTGTCAGTCAAATGCAGACAAGATCCTACTTGGTATTCTTAGCCAGTTCATGTAGTTAGCCACATCTTATGATTTCGTGGTATTATTGTTGCGGTGTCCGTAGAAGAGCGTGCATTAATTATATTTGTGTGTATACCTGCTGTGCTCCACTTCTGCAGTATTAAAGCTCGCTCATTACTGCGCATGCGCGGCACGGGGAAACAGTTTACGACTAACTTTATAGTACAGTAATATTATTACGCCCTATTACGTGATGACTGATGATTGACGGTTTACACTATTATGGCTATATTGAGTTATAATCATTAGTAGCTGCCGGCAGCGCCGTCCGCTGTAAAATTAGAGAAAATCTTAAGTTAAGACGTTTCTCCGTACATATACAAGGTGTTGTTTTGCATCCTCGTCAAAAATCAGCGGGTTTTCACAAACACATAAATAATCAATTTAAATTACTATACCCAGTTAATTATTAATAAACTTTGCTTTGTTTTGTTGTTTAAATTTTCAGTATTTCAAAATAACCCCCTTAACGTGGATTAGGGAATAAGAAGTTATCGAATAAACGTTTGAGATTGTTTGTATGTGCGAAAGCGCGGTTATAGGGCGAGGATCAGACAAACTGCGTTTAAAACACGGGTACACACATACCGATTTCCGTAAAAAAGCAAAAATAATAAAATTAGCAATTCATATTCATATTCATATTCATTTTATTGCGTTCCATAATGTTATACAGGTGTTATAAAAGGCTTAAAGCTAAGAACAGTGTTATTCATTTTATTATTGATTCGGGTCGAGAATAATTAGCAGAGTTACCTCCTTGAATTTGACGAGGATGCAAAACAACAGCCTGTATTTAATTATACTGTTAGAGCGTCTGCATTCAAACATATAAATAAATAAATGTCTCGTGGTCAGAGAGACTGATTAGAGCGAACGCTAAAATCCAATTCCGACTGAAGCCTAAAAAACTGATGCTAATTTTCAGTTCAAGTGTTGAAAGTAAAGTTTTCTCTGACCGCCTTATCACTATCACGTGTGTTTGTAAGTGTAAGTTTCCTCACAAATCGTGGCTGGTGTTAGCGTAGTGTAGAGTTTCAGTGATTAGCTAAGTAATGTGGTGTAAAAGTAATAACTTTCGCCTACAACAGGGTCGCGTGCGGCCCGCAGGTATCGGTTGTGGGGAACGTGATCCTGACTGCAGGTCTACTCGGTGATACACGACAGGGATGGGCAGAAGTGCCACGTGACACCACGAGGAAGTGCGTACGCTAAGCATATGTCGGGAGTCGCGACACACGGCACCGATCGGAACGGAGCGCGGAGGTAGCGGGAGGGTTCTGGACGAAGTAACAGAGTCCTTGTACCCATGTTTGCTCAAGAATAACTATATTGAAATGGCACTAAGCCGGAAATAAAATGCGACAGGCAATATAAAAGCAATTCGCGATGCTTTGACGAAGCGACGATGAACGAATGGTTTACGATTTTTATGTGTCTGTACTCTGCTTGCATGTAAGAGTTTCTAATAACGCTAAGTATCTCACATTCTGCGCCTATTGTGTCCGTAAAAAATGCGCAGGCGCAGCCGCGTGGTTGCGTGGGCGTTCCGTTTGCCCCCTCCCCCCTCCCCTTCTGCCGCCCGCATGACAGGCAACAAGCATGACAAGTGACGCGCATTTGTCACGACACTGACGTCAATGCGTCACCGGCGCAGGAGAGCGCAGCATCAATACAGAGGATTACCGAGAGCAACAGATGAATGGGAAGACTGATCGTCTCAATATAAAGGAAAGAGATATTAGTGGTGTTTGTACAGCCGTTAGTGCCGTCACTCGTGTGAGCTGAGGGATTTAAACGAGCTGTTCATTAAGTTAAGCGCGCGGCTCTTTCTCTTCTTTGTTATGTTGTGATTGTGAGATATGTCTGTTTTCTTTTTGATTGAGATCGTTAGTTTAACTGTAAAGCGTTCACTGAGGAACAGAGAGTTCTATAATATGAAGACTGATGTTTTTATTACCGACTGATGCTCACGCTGTACCTACAAACCAAAAGAAGGGCGGGCGTTTTGGGGCACTGTCTCTTGTTATTTTGGCGTTCAAAAAGTGCTGATTATCAGCTTTATTTGAGTATTTTGATTTGTTGTATTGTATTTAGTTGATTATGATTTTTAAAGCTTCCAGAGCACTTAATTATAAATGAAGCATTGTTAAGACGTTGAGGTGCTACACGGGAATGGTGCATAATGGTGCTCTTTAGCAAGAATTATCTATCTATCTTATATCTTTAGCATACTTATAGCAGTTGCAGGCTGCAGTAGTCTTTAGTTGTAGGTGCTGCTTTCCTAGTCTTTTGTTATGAAGTTATCCAGGTATAACCCCATGTTTCCCTGCGCGTTGTGTCCTGCGCCTCACATTAGAGCGGCGCAGGCGCACGCGATTACCTGCACATTGCTGCTCGCCGTTAAGGTGAGCACACACTTTGCAGTTAATATAAGTTTCTTTTGTCGCATATAACATACAGTTTGTTTTCAAACCTAAGTGCTTTCAATCGCCCATTTGTTGCTGCAAAATAAACCGATTGCTTGGATAGGAAGCTAAATAAGCTACATGTAAATAATGTTGTACGTAAAGAATTTTATTATTCGTATTCAAAACAAATTCAAGAGTATTCCATTCAGACTGCATGAAATAAAAACCCGACCAAGTGCGAGTCGGACTCGCGCACGAAGGGTTCTGTACCATTATTTATAAAAACGAGGAAAAAACTCACTTTTTTGTATGTGCCCCTTAAATATTTATTTGCACTGAGTTTTCCTGAGACATTTTTCTCTACCAGGAAATTACAGTGCTGAAAACGGAAAGTGCGTCAAGCTGCGGAGAAGTATGTATTGTCCTTTACAGGGTTTCGTGTTAGCTATCGGCGTCATCAGCGCGGGCGCATGCAGCGGCGCGCGGTGTCGACCCGCCCTCGAACCCTGGACACAAGCGTGGAATATATTGACCTTTCCACTTATGTAACATCAAGATTAGGTAGGTAGCCTTCTGTTACTATGTGCAACATATTCACATGTATACATGAATATGACGCACAGTGTAATCGTGAACATACAAGTGGAGAATATTATATACCTATCCACTGATTCGTCTCACTAAACTAAATATCATACTTGTTCTCAAGTATTAACGAAACGTCACCGCAATAAATAGAGCCTGAAACGGTCGTGCCATAGATCTCCGGTTTGGTGAATATTGACATATAACTATGAGCTGTTTGTTTTGATTGGTCGCGAGTGTAAACACGGCATGTTTGTTTCGAAGCGATCCATTGGCGGATGTAGATCTCGACAAATATTAGCTTTGCATCCGAACAGATCATGATTGGGACGAGTTGTCCGATGGCGGAAAACTGACGTCAACACGAAACTCGAGAGCTGCGAGGTGACAAACTATGGATCGTCACGTAAGCACATACTTCAGATTTAGCGTGATTTTGCCTTTCATCAACTTCAAAATCTCCGTGTAAATAAATGTACTTAGGTAAACCTTGTGTTAGTCAGATCTATGTATATTGTGGCTTTCATCATAAGAATACCAACTAGGTTGAACGACGATTTTGATATTGCAGCCGGAGCCAGCAGCTTTCCTTGAAGCCCATTGTCCTGAGTTAGTAGTAGTAGTCATGAGTAGGTCCGACCGCCGCAAAGGTCAAGTTTTGCTCGAAGCCGATTTATCGGTCGGACATTAAACATAAGTACCAGGGATCATGCTCGCTGATGTCGTTATCATTACGCCGCGCTGGTGATGCTGTGAGTGGACCCCACAGTTCGCGATGTTCATGGACACACTTGATAGATAGATAATCACGTAGCACTCGTGGTAGATGGTATAGAAACCCTGCAATCTCTTTATCAGTTACCTTATGTCTTCAGTAGTACTCATTATTTCAGTTTGTTGCGAGATTTTAAATGTAGGTACTTAATCATAAGTTTTGTGAATCTCCGAGAAATTTTATTCAGTAGTACAATCTTGAATTTTGTAAAATTAATTGAAACAATAAAGCAAACTTTAATAATCAAATCAATAACTAGTTTCATTGACATAAACGCCAGGAGCACACGAGTGATTAGACCCCAGGTCATGCCAGCCGGTACAAACCTACATCTAAGTAAGGTAGGCAAAGTCGGGGTCGGAGCATAGACGATGCAGATCACAGGTTACTGTGGCTGCAGATGTAAAGCAAATAGAGAACAGTTAGTATCTGGCATTTTCATAAAACAAGCGGGATTTGAATACAATTTCAACATTATTGTGCATCCATAATGCATGCGCGTCCTACACCTGCGTGTGCCTGCGTGCCCTCACCGCGCACTCGAGCTTGCGCCGCCGCGCCGAGCCGATAGCCACTGATAGCGCGCATAATGCGCAACGCAGCGCCGCGCGCCGCCACGCCCGCTCCGCACACGCCACGCACCCGCCACGCTACTGATTGCTAACATACACAATGCGACGGTATTTTTTTCTTTCTGCTGCGATCTCTAGTTTATTGTACGCGTCGTATCAATTTAATAAATAAAAAATCCTTGGAAACTGGATCCATTCGAATACTATCATTGCTCGGCATTATCCGCCAGAAAAACTGTTGCACACGTCCGTGATGGACTCTTGGACAGGCAAGGATCAGGCAATGTAGTGCAATAAATATTTCTCACCGACTCAGCGACCGACGGCGCGCGGCGGCGTCCGCGGCAATATGATCATCCGGTTCGATATGATCACAAAAACACAAGCAGCACAATCAACATCGCAGATTTCTCGCGATCACAAACAACTTCAGATATATTCCCATAAAAATGTATCAAGGAACTACAACCATTTCATAATATGTGATACATTATGTGAGACAAAAACTGTCGAGGACGTCCCGTCCCGCCGGTCCCGCTCGTCCCGCTCGGTCCCGGGCGCAGGCGCAGTCCGTTATCTGTCGCATCGAGATCAATTGTCGCATACCCGCGTAGGCGCAGGCGCGTGTGAAGTCGTTACATGCCAGATATTGCACTGAGCTCAACCAACAGCTAACTATGTGTTATATGATTGACAATACATGCTGTTGCATGCGGGTGTGCCTGTGCCTGCGGTAATGTCAGCAAAGTGTTGTTTATCAATAGACTTACGGCAAGCAACCTGAACTCTAGTTTCAGGTTGTCTAACACGTATTTACAAAACTGATGACAGGTGTTTAAAATGTGTGCTTAAACATTGCAGGAGTAAAGCTTCTTTTCCTAATTCTCCCTCAATTAACAACATTTTGTCCTGTGGAGATTTTAAATAAATTCGAAGTTAACAAAGACAAAGAAACAGGGTAGACAGATTTGTCTGCTACTAATTGGTTGTTGACCATCCACCCGCATTCTCCTGTGATCCCGCGTTCATGGCGCTCGCAACGTCGACATATCGGAACCTCACAATAATACCAATCGCGGAAGATATCCCGCAAGTGACCGTGTAGGTGTACTCAAGTAAACTGTCAATGTACAGACAGAGTAACAAGCAGGCAGCTCGTAATATAGTGGAGCGAGGTGGCGACAGCAGCAGCGCCGCTGAGCGTCCGTGTGAAACCTATGGGCACGTCCCGTCCTCCTGCCGTCCCGCCACCCCGCCATACATTAAACATGGCCTGCGCCGGCGCACAGCGTCGCGATCGCAGATCTACGCTGATACGCTTTAATACTCCCGGGGAAATCAGCGAACAGAGATAATGTGGTAAAAGCTATGAATTCCAAATAAGTCAAGTGCCCATAGTTTATTGTTTGTGTTATCTATCTCTCTATCTTCAGAGATCAGATTATGTTTCGGAATCTTACAACCACATTTTTTTTCTCAGGTTTTGGACGCGGAATAAAATAAAGCTGTTATGGTTATTTAGTATGCAACTTCTTGTTTTATTACATATCCCATCCACATAAATCGGTACCTTAACATCTTTACAATACCTAATTATAAGTATGTATAAATTTGGAAGCCGACCCCAAGATAGTTTGGGAAAAGGCTAGGCAGATGATGATGATGAAGTATGTATAAATTTGAAAACCGTGCACCAGTTAAATCCATAATATATGAATGCCAACGATCTCGACTCCACGTCCCCGAAACCGCCCCAACCATCCTAATTATAAAAACGAAACGACTCCTTATTATTTGCTTAGGTCTCGATTATAAAAACGAAAACAAATTTAAAATGATTTTTAAGCAAATCACTATAATCGTCTCCTACCTATGCTCATTTTTGGATCTTCTTCCAGGCTAACCGCAAGATACATTTTAACTCAGATGAGGATTTTAATACTATTGTAATTTTATAAGTAGCAGCTGCCATCTGGCTTGCACACTCAATAATCTTCAAACATTTTAATATAAACTAATAAATAATATATAAAGAATATATTACCAAAAATAATAATTACAATATTTTATTTAACTTGTTCGTTTATAATAATTAGTAACCTACAGTATGAGCAAAACACTGCAACCGCTCAAAAAACAATCGTAGTATTACGACCAATGTATCGCTTTCGCTTATCTCTAAGCACGCAGCCCGAGTTAGCCAATGCTCATACATTTATATTTGTCATACAAGCGATTATTTGACAAGTTACAGTGGTCTGCCAAGCTAACGCCAGCTCTCTTCTAGTGTTCAGTAAGAACATAAATAGTTGCAAGTTATGTAGCCAAGTTCTGTGGTGTCTGCCTACCCCCATGGGACATGACGTGAGTTTATGACTATGTAGCCAAGTTTTGAAAATATGCTTTTGTGTATTAGATGTCCGTGAATAATTCGGCGAAGGCGATTCTTGATCAAACAGAACTTATTGAAATTTCGCCAAGTAGTAGTTTTAAAAACCGGCCAAGTGCGAGTCGGACTCGCACACAAAGGGTTCCGTACCATTATTTATAAAAAATCGAGCAAAAATATTTATTTTATTCTGTTTTTAGTATTTGTTGTTATAGCGTCAACAGAAATACATAATCTGTAGAAATTTCAACTGGCTAACTATCACGGTTCGTGAGATACAGCCTGGTGACAGACGGACGGACGGACGGAGGGACGGACAGCGAAGTCTCAGTAATAGGGTCCCGTTTGACCCTTTGGGTACGGAACCCTAAAAACTATAAGCTATATGAGAAAACTCTTTCTCTATCCGTGTTACGCCGGGAGATACAGATTGGGAAGGCTGCTGTCTAGCTTGCGCATGCGCAGTAGGGAACTTTGTGTTAAAACTCATTCATATGCGCACGGCGCTGTCGCAGTGATTGGAGAATTTAATTCAATTACATAAAACTGTGCTGTTATGGTTTATGTGCGTTTTATGGTCCAGATGTGGGAATAGTGATGTCGCCGCGTCCCATGGCTCATGGCTCATGGCTGAGTGTGTGACATACGCCGCGGGGAGCCGGGCGCATGCGCGCGCATACATCAGCCGCAGTAATTGAATAACGGCGCATGTGTGCAAGCGACCGGCGACCGAGCCCTGCCGAAGTGCCGATATTACCGTTTATATTGCCGTTTTCATAGTTTGGCCACAATGCGACTTTTAAACGGATATAAATATTGTATGCGGCGCGATGCGGAGCTGTATAATTGAATAGCGCGCATCGGTTTAGAAGTGCTCGTAAACGCGCCGGTTAGATTTGGTTCTTATTCATGATATGCGCTAACGAGGGCCGACACTCGGACCTGCGCTCTGCGCGCTTTACGACACCTTGACGAGAGCACGGAGAGGTTCTAAATCAAAATTTTAATAGTTTTCAATCAATTGTTAGCGGGAACTTAGTTATGTGTTCCGGGTTCAGAGCCACCGCCAAAGGGGGCAGCAGCCGACGACTACTTCTTGAATGTAGCTAGTATACGAGGCAACCACCTTCTGACCAACAAGCCAAGTGCACAATATGACAGCCATCATTACAATGACACAGTCACAAGAGCTTTCTTTGCGCTTCAATAAAAACATTCGTATGGCTGCTCCAGTGTTGACGCATGTCAGTCGCGCCGAGTGCGGCATTGTGAGCAAGTTTGTTGTTACTGCAGCCAAACAGAAGTACTTACGTGTTGTATACAGTACATGTAGGACGAGTGAGGAACGTTTCAATCAGACGGCGCGGCTCATTAGCGCGGACATGACGGGACAGGGACACGTCACGCAGGGATGTCCATCGCGTGATGTTCAATGTCCTCAGGAGAATCTTTATCTCGGCTTAAATTATTTACTGTCTTCACCTATATCGTACATAACAACTAGGTATTCGTTCGATGCATTTCTAGCTAATGATGTAAACTAAAGTCCGGTCTAGATTTGTCTGTAACTAGGTTTACAAATGGCCCAGCCTAAGTGATGGAATTATGCGCTATATTATCATAACAACTTCGATAACTGTATACATTGTAGTAAGTATCGAGCGCACTCGCGGGATTTACATAGCTAGTACATGCTACTGCGAGAAACTACGCAGACGCTCTCACATGATGCTGAAGGGAGATAGGCAGGGAACGAGGTCGTAACTCGCGGTTTAGCATTCCATATTACCTGTAAGATCATTTCATTTTCAATATACGTAGGGATAGGTTTAGCAAATCTGCTTCTAGTAGCTACTTGTAGTAGATGTTAAGACGATAGTTCCCGCCAGTATTCAAATATAAAACCATATCTAAACCCGTGATAAACAGATTCCGAGCTAGACAAGTGTCAGCCCTGCCAGGTGCGCCCGCGCATCTCACAGTGAAACATCGAGTGATCGCTAACGGGCCAGCGCGGGTGCGGGTGCGGGCCGTGGGCAGCACTTCACATCGTCCACACATGGCACGACACTCCAGCGCTCAGCTGCGGCCCCGAGAGGCACACCAATAGTGCACGAGTGCCACAAACGGCACAAGTGCGACAAGAGGCACTAGAGCGTCGACAGTGTGGCAACGTGTTTGCTCTAAACACGGCTGTGGATGAGTGGCGTCCAAAACAAATCAATTGAGTCTCAGATAAAATGGTTATTATATAAACAATCGTAAATCAAGACCGCGCTTGAATGTGAATTTGAAGTAATGCGGGCAGGGCTGGCAGTCATCTGCAAGTAATGTTTTACTTTAGTGAGCCTTCCGGTTTGAAAAGAAATCGTGTGACATAAAATAGTTTTTGTTAAATAAAGCGAACAATAAACTATGATTTGATGATTTTCGAGGTTCCAGCCAGACTTTTTCACCTGGGTCAACTTACTTTCTATCTGGGAACACCAAACTATGAGCTGAGTCTGCAGTTGCCTCGACTTCCACATCTATCCCGCCCCTTAGGAATCCACTTCCAGTAAAGCATTCAATCTGTTTGAACCACAAACGTCCGACCTCTGCCGGCCAGCCCTGAGCCGCCTGAGTGCAGGATACAAATGGAGTGACTGCAGTACGCAATGAATTTGTAGCGACTAGTAATCGTTAATAATGGCGTGGTTGACAACTGTTGTGATTGCAGATATTATACGCTTCATTATTACTCCTTTATCGATATAGTACTAGCCTTTCACTAAATGAATAACGGACTAGTGCATCTGATCAACTATAATAGAATTATCTTATCTATTACGTTGTGGTTTGTGATGGCGCTCTTACCCAAATGTTTTGGAATAATAGACGCTTCAATCAGAACAAAAGCCGAAATAATACAAAACTGATCATGTTGTCCCGTTTTCGACTGCTTGTCACACTTCCGTGGTGTAGACTGTCTTCGACGAACGACCACGCATGCTATGCATATACCACGGATCCAGAACATGATTCCGAACCCGCCGGCATTGATCCTGGCTACAGAGCTGTACGTGTCACGACACCGTGTGTTTTATTCGTTCACTCTTAGCAGGTGTTCTGTAATTTCTCCCTACACTTAGGTGAGGTGAGTGTAGATATGTATGAAAGTATACTTTCTACTAGGCTACTAGGCTTTCTTGAAATATCAGCTGGAAGTTTTCATCAAAAGCAGGTTGAAAGTGCGTGGTCTCAATCATTGTGACGGACGGCAGTTGTTGTGCAGATTGTTTACGATTACAACAGAGCGCGTTTCCGGAGCAACCTAGACATTTAGCCATTTGCTGAGATTCACGATGCTATCCACAAGCAATGGCCACCCGACACTGTTCTAGTTTCTAGCATTAATTACCACGTGGTAACAGAACTATACCACTGTGGGTCTTGATCGATTTCTATGGTGAAAAATACTGGTATGTGAGTGTCGTCTGACTAGACTTTCTCACCAACCAACAAATCCAACTACATCTCAAATATCAAAGTTTTAATGCTCTCACAATTTTACACAGAGCAAAACCAATAGTAAAAGGTAACAGTAAATGTAGCTCATGCGGCATAAGACAAAACTATTCTACTACAACACCTATTACGAATCCAATTAAGAAAAGCGATGATACCCTCAATAATATAAACAAATGGTCACATATCGTAAATTACGGCAACACCGCGGTATATGTATACAGCAGGAAGCTATCGGCAGACGTATTAATTGAAGCGGTATTAGCTATTAGCAATAAAGTACCGCAGTCGTGCGCCCGCGCAGCGGCCACACCACTATTTATTATAGCAAATTTTAATCACCCAGAGGAAATGCAATCTCAGGCGATCAATATACTGTGTATTAGTCTCAACTTTAAATAGAAAGATACCTTTTAGGGTAGTTTTAGTGAGACCGGAGATAAGAGCAGCACATCGGGGGATGTAAACGATGGGCTAATTAACGTTAATAGGCTAGTTTAACAACTTAGACCTTGATCACAGACAAGGCAACATCGCAAACGATGAAATAGAACGAGCTGGTAAGGCGATAGATGTGGTTAAATATGTATCGAATAATAATTATTCCAGCACCTGAAGAGAAATCGATATGGAGTATGTAAGAAATAGAAGACTTTACCGCACATTTCTTGGTATCATCTTAGTCCTACTCATCAGACATAAGTAGTCATGTCCCCAAAACTTACATTACACCGTGTAAAAGCAACATATCTCCAGGTAACATCTGCGGGCCGACACGCTAACAAGCCGCGCGGCACTCCAGGAAGTGAAGCAATCTCCGTTATCTTCAAAAACATCTAAAAGGATATTCAAATGTATCCCGGAGTGGACGTCGACGTCGACGTCAGACACTTTTTATATTCCCAGGCATACGTCAAGCGAGCGACTTCATTAATGTTGCAAAAATCGAGGATAACTGTGCACTAACTATCTGAATGCATAATTAAATCGCTGTAGATACAACCGAACGTAGTGAACATAGCAGCAGAACATTTGCATGCGGGAATAAATAATAATAAATCAGAGAGAATACATAACTCTCGTCCGCGACGTCGGTTAATTGAGGCGTTAATAGCAACCGTCATGGCGCTGTTATTACATTTATTTTATACGGTTACCGCAGAAAGTCTACTTCATACAAACACACACACACACATCGTGGATTATAATTTGGAACAATAGAAACATAAAAGAAGACGGCAAAAGCTTCATTCAATTGAAAGTTGAAAATAAGATTAGAATGTTGTAAGTAGCAACACTTCGTTAATTACAAGTTTGGGTTTGGCGCAGCTTCTCTATTAGCCATCATATATTTCTGTACCCCTGACTACTAACCGAATCGACATTCACATTATCCATCCACAGCTTGTTTTGTCTTCACCTACTGGACTTACAGCCTTTCACATCTGTACGTCAGTTTCTTTCAAAGTCACAGTTTCGTTGTATGCCTTCTGTATAAACTTGTGAAGTGATTGCACGAACATTAACGCATGTCCCGATCGATGTAGCGAGTACTGCCGCATGCCGTACTCTCTAGTACATTGGCAATATTAGTACATTTGGTTCGCTGTTACTATTCTATGCTAGTAATATTAGTACATTTAGTTCGGAGTCGTCTGCGGCTGCAGATCACCTGTTATTTACAAGCCTGGCGATACAGAGTTTGAGACAGATGTGAAAGCTTATGCCGTAGGTTTGCTCGACATGTGCTCACAGTTTGATGTCTGTTGCCATTTTCCCATTGCTGTTCTATTATAATTATAAACTTTCATTATTATGCTAAGTAAGGACGGGTTTACGTCGTTTTAATTTATTGGCAGAGAAAAACAGTAAAACAATAAGTAGTATTCTTTACTACAGCAAGCTTAATTATAATTACAAATCGTTTACGACTCTGCAGTTATCCAGCAAAGCCATCCGCATGAGATTGACGGCTGAGCGGCAAACCTTTGTGCTTCCCGAGCCGAGCGAGCCATAGCGACGAGTAAGTGCTGTCTGGCGGAGCCACCACGGGGCTTCGCGGCTGGGCTGGGAGGGCTGTCTTGAAACAAGCGGAGACAGTAAAGCTAAATCTTCAATTAGCGCACCGCACTAATCCCGCCGGCGGCGGTGATGGCGGCCACATTATGTTTACGGCAACGATGCCTGCTGAACGTCTTGCGATGTCCGACGCGCACGACGCTAGCTTTATACGTATGCTCAGTTTAATTATCTTAAGCTGTTCAAGCGAATATTACTTATGACGCCCTGGTACTGCTCCCAAACCTTTAACATATAGAGGACTAGCTTCTGCCCGCGATTTCGCCCGCGTGGAGTTCGGCAATTGCCCTCGCAAAATAAATTATTTATTTATTAGGGATACACACGTAATGTCGAAAGTAGTCGCTCGCTCGCGCGCAATGGTAAGTATAGGATAAATAGTTGTGTAAAAATATATGATTTTCAAAGTAAGAAGCAGAGAATTCATTGTGGTTAGAAAAAAGTGTATTACGGCATTTTTAGGGTTCCGTAGCCGAATGGCAAAAAACGGAACCCTTATAGATTCGTCATGTCTGTCTGTCTGTCTGTCTGTCTGTCTGTCTGTCTGTCCGTCTGTATGTCACAGCCACTTTTTTCCGAAACTATAGGAGCTATACTTTTGAAACTTGGTAATTAGATGTATTCTGTGAACCGCATTAAGATTTTCACACAAAAATAAAAAAAAAACTATTAATTTTGGGGTTCCCCATACATAGAACTGAAAACCAAAATATTTTTTTTCATCTAAACCATTCGTGTGGGGTATCTATGGATAGGTCTTTAAAAATAATATTGAGGTTTCTAATATCATTTTTTTCTAAACTGAATAGTTTGCGCTAGAGCCACTTCCAAAGTGGTAAAATGTGTGTCCCCCCCCCTCTAATTTCTAAAGTAAGAGGAGGAAAATTCTGAAAATATTTAAGTTTGTAGAACGTAAAAAAAACTATCAACGAAAATTGGTTTCAATAAGATATGATGTTTAGTTTTTGAGATATGGGACTTTTTCATCAAACTGCAGCAGTAACTTTGTTTTTCATAAACATACTATGAAAAACCAATTTAGTTTTGCGGTTTAGTGGAAGTTTACAACTAATACTACTAACTAATGAATGACAGTTCAAAATATTGTTTGGGGCTATGGAACCCTGTGTGCGAGTAAGACTCGCACTTGGCCGGTTTTTTAGGGTTCCGTACCTCAAAAGGAAAACACGGAACTCTTATAGGTCATCACTTTGCTATCCATTTGTATATCTGTCTGTCAAGACCCTTTCTCTCGGGAACTCGTGGAGGTATCGAGTTGAAATTTAAATCATAAATATTTAAATCTACCTACTGTATTCAAGCTGTGAAAAAATCAAACTTCTTTATTAATGTATAAAATAAATACGGCCGTTTACGCTGCAAAAAAACGGATATTTCGGCACTCTCAAGGGAATTAAAATGTATAGGGTACATCCCGTTGACCTATGTTTACTATGAAATTTGGCAAGTAAGTGATATCGTCTTATACTACAAGTACAGGGAAAAATCAGAAAACAGTTTTAATGAAAAAAAAATAAACAATAACGCTCAAATGCTCCATCCATCCACGTCTTTTGATATAGTTAATGGTGTAAATGAGCTATGATTATATGAGCTTATAATTATTTTTTAATAAAAAAAAACTATGTAACTACTGAAAAACTATATTAATAATGAATTATCCTAGCACTTCTTTGTAAATGACGTTTGCGGTGTTTCATTTTGGGGCTAAAATTATTATGTTACTCGCAGCGCTCACTCCGGAGCATGCAACATAAAACTGCCCATGTGAGAAACAGTTCTTCAATTTGCACCTAGGTTAGCGAAATTTGTTCATTTTGTTATCAGAGACCCACAACCAAGAGTTGTCTAGCAGTTCCGTCTGCCCATACAAAATCTGAATAGGACCTACCTATAGTCAAATGCAAGCCGCTAGGCTTGCATCTGTACCTACTAACAGACTTGCATACATTTTAGGCGGCAGTTCTGTTACAATTTCTGACTTTTTATTTAGTAAGTGTAGTTACTTCAAGTATTATTGGAACTATGCATTTATTTACTTAATTACAAAGCCATACTAATTTTTCTTTTTATTCTCATAGCGAGAAGTTTTGATTTTCTGTATTTTCTTTTTGTTAGGGTATAAACGTAAGTTAAAAATAAATAAGAGCTTACAGATATTAATTGTGGTATTTTTTTAGTAGTTCTCTCTGAGTCTATGGTCTGTGACTGTACTTGCCAAACAAAAAGTTTACCAAACGGGAATACACAATAATTGGCACAATAACACGCATACTCAATAATTGGCGGAACGAGACACAATGTATGAAAATCAAAATAGTTACGAAACGGCACTTCTGTAATGGTATTTTGTTTAGTTGGCGAAATAGGAAAGAACCAGACGGGACGTAGCCGATTTTATGTGTTGCTGTTTTGTTTTTTTTGGAGCGCGTGGGAATAAGCTGTTAGTGTTGTAATTTCAAAATTATCGGCTGTTTATGTTAACAGTCTGTTTTGAATAAACAAATATAATACAGTTAGTGCTACTCATGCAGTTATGCACATTACGGCTATTGATATCAGAAGTGGTGAGGTACGCGCGGGTCGCGGGTTCAGTCCCGGCGAGGTAACTGCGCCTATTATACGCTTATACCGTCATCACTGAAATACCACGGACGATGGTATTCGCGCATTATCTTACTATTACTATAGCGTTAGGAGGTCTCATGTGGTGGTTAACTTTAATGATCAGCCGTTAAATTGGATTTGTAATCAAAATATTTTCGTTTTTAATGTTATCGTTGACATCTTTTATGAATACAAATAAACTTTTAGCTCTATATTGTTGTCAGAAACCTTATATTATATGTAATTTAATGTTAGACCTTTGACATCAGTTAGTTGTTGTATTCAGTTCAAAAACAATATCTGTAATGACAAAACTTAAGTAAGACCTTGGAAGATGGAGGTATGAAACCATTCATTCATCAACCAAGGAACCATTCATCAAAAAGACTTTCAACTTTGTATTAGGTAATCACGGCACTTATAATACTATTTTATAAAAACAAGTTTATAGTGATACTGAAACATGAAGGAACGATAGTAAAGCAAATACTAATAGATATGTAAATACTAGTAGTTCCATATTAATAGATAGCTTACATATAAATGTTCAAATACATACTGAACAGTACATTCATTCATTAGAGGAATGTAAGACAAGCCCAAAAGCGCGGCACTCGGCTATAAACGAATAAAACAAACCCGGAGATAATAACACAGATAATGTTATAAAAGGGAAAGCGCTGTTAATTGGTGGGTAATTGTGCGGGAGCGGCCCCCAGCCCCCGGCCCCTGAGCCACTGGGCCCCAAGTGTATTGTTAACACTAGTGATGTGCCACAAGCATAACTTAAGCTATAGTAACATTATAATATTTGTAAATGAGATTTTAAGATGAAAAAAAAATAAGAATGTTCCGATAGATCTTATCATCTATTTAGCAGATCCGCTAATGAGCAGGCACAGTCGTGAGTTGAACTATATAATGTTTTGGTAACAGACGGCGTATTGTCCTAATTGGTAGGTGCTTTGTTCGTCAGACTGTCGCATGTCGCAGTGACAGTATCGTTGTGACGGTCGTCGTCGTCCAGCCGACTCTGACCAACATTCCGGCAGGACAATACTTAACGTCTACTATTAAGTGATAACAAAACTGATCTATGGATTATAATAACTCCGCAAGAATTTATTCTCCTGTAAAACATGTCTTTATAATAAGAAACTGTCATTCGCCATTATTGTCTAATTATAAAGGTTCAAGACATTTTCATTGTAATTTTTGTAAGTTAATGCATCATTTGTTTCCTTTAATATCTTTTCCAGTGACATGTTCGACATCATTTGCTTGAAAGCTTTAACATGCTCCAGAATAAGATCATCGTAAACAATCATAAATATGTGTATTCAGACTCGGGCTGTCTCAACACAAGTTATAACTGTATTAGTAAGGATTAGTTAAAGGTCACGTTAGAAAGTACCGCAGACGCAGTACATAGTGCCATGAGGCGGTGTGGTACCGCTTAGTGACCTGTCACTTAGGCTTAGCCGAGAGATTTGTTTGCGCATTGCGGGCCGAGTACATCAGATAACTGACGTCGATACAGTTCAGTACGGCGGACTTTATCGATCATTATGTCGCAACAGCTTTATTTATGTCTTCTGTTATGTTTTAATCATTTTTCATTGTTTCGTTAAGACGCCATCTAGCTTAATCTAAATATTGCTTTGTAGTATTTCCTTATTCCCGTAACAAATACATTTGTGTCATGTTCATTAGTATTACATTACTTCCCGGATCTTAAGTTTCAGGCTGCTATTTTATGCGTGACTTCAACAATAAAGCCTCTAATGGTGTTAATTTAAAGGCCATTGCTTGGTAATAAGCTCCGACTTATCAGATTTTAGATTTCTAAAAAGATTAGATCTCTCGGTCACAATCATTAATATGCAACATCAATAACTTCCTTGACTTTTAGTCTATCTTCACGTGAGAACTTATACCATCTTCAAGGCGCCGATGCAGCGGTAGCTGTAGCTAATATGATTGCATTCATATTGAAATGTGTTCAACCGGTTGTACCAACCTAACGATACTGTGGCCTAACTTTGTCACGTTTGTTGATGACAAGGTTCGTTTTACATCAAAACGAAAACTAACACAAAATACTAAAATAGATGCTGCCAGGGCTATTTGAATAGTCTACGTATTCTATAACAATTTTTAAGTTATTTAGAGATGAGTAGCGTCGAAGTTCTGCGATTGTATTGAGTATTCAGTAAGAAAGGAGCAACCCTTGGCAAGGGTTACTGTACAATACTTACTTTTAATAATAATATTTTTTTAGGGTTCTGTACCCAAAGGGTCAAACAGACTATTACTGAGATTTCGCTGTCCGTCCGTCCGTCTATTACCAGGCTGCATCTCATGAACCGTGATAGTTAGCCAGTTGAAATTTCTACAGATTATGTACATCTGTTACCGCTATAACAACAAATACTAAAAACAGTATAAAATACATATTTAAGGGGGCTCCCATAAAAAAAAGTTATTTTTTTGCTCGATTTTATAAATAATGGTACGGAACCCTTGTGCGCGAGTTCGACTCGCACTTTGCCTGTTTTTTTATTCTTTTTTCGAAAAAGAAATGCTAACAATGTTGATAACAAAGTTTATATTTTTTTTTTTACGAGTTTATGTTGGTCATCCCTAGTGCGCGGTCACGCTACCGCCGCCCGCCGTCGAGTGCCTGCGCTGGCGCCGCCGCCGCCTGCGCATGCGCGTAATGACATAATTGCCGGCGATCGACTCATGCGCAGCCGTACAGCCAGCACCCATGCCCATCACTCGGACATTCGCGTGTTTGTTGGATGTAATCAAATGTCGGCCGCCCCAAGACTGCGCCTGCGCAGGTTTATCAGACAAAGGGTAATTCAGCATACACACTGGTTTCGCAATTAAACGGCTAGACCTCTTCATATTGTCAAGGTGTGATCTGAGATCTTAACTTGACACACACACATACACACACACACACACGAAATTAACATTCCCTCTCATTTCGCCAGTTATTTTCGCTCGTTCCATGAATCGGCAGCGTCCATACAAACGCAGCTGCAACGCAGCGCAGCAGACAGTAGCTGCTCTGTAACACAGCCGCATCGTATGACTTAAGTGTTACACACACGACTACACCACAGATATATGAAAACTGCCTGCAATGCGATCGGCTCCGAAAGGCATTGCTTTAACAAAACGACTTCAATACGCACCTAAAGTTCAAGGCAAATATCAATTCCTATTTTGTAAAAAGGCGTATCGCCATCGCCGCGTCATCGCCCCGCTACTCAGTGCCTATTTATGTTTGCAGGGTTTACACGTAGGACAGGTTACCTTCGAACCTAACCTGTCCGAGCCGGGGTGCCTGTGACCCCAAGTATTATCTATTTAGTCATTCAAAATTACCCATTTGTTTATTTTACTCCCACAGAGGCAATGTTTTGAATGATACATAATTGATGCCTCTTGCATAGCAAAAATCAATAATAATCAGGCATAAATAGGTTTGCATTAGAAAACGGTTCCAATACACGTGTCATCTGGGAAACTTCTGCATTTCCTCACATCAATATTAAAGTCAGCCTTGTTGCTGGGTTATCTCAGCGCATATCTCCAGAATTCAATTCAATAATACATAAAATAATAGCTTATAATAAAACTAAAACGATTTACTAATTCCAAAATAAATTACCATAGATGGCTGATTGTATCAATATGTTTTCGTATAATATTGGAAGTGGTTTCTCTCGTAGAATGTGAACATTCCTCTTGTGTAGACGTCTCGTTAGATTGGTTAGTGTTAATACACGTATTAACGTTATTAACATTCATATTTGGCTATCAATAACGCGAGCCGCATTCCGACCCGTGCCCGGCCGTGCCCGCCCGTGCCCACCCGTGCCCTGCCTGCGCCTCAGCTCAGCGGATGTAATCTCATTATCGTGTATCAATTTCGATCAGTGAGCAATAACACTAAGTTATCGACAACAACAGTTAGTTCGGCCTTCTTCGGGCGAGTTCAGGAGCGTTCGTATGTGATTGCCGTTAATGACGCTGATCTGGGAACCTGCGCCTGCGCTTAAATCAGTATCCTCCTTCCCCCCTCCCACACCATACCGTACCGTCGCCGCAGGTTGGCAATTTATTGATAAGTGTTAACGACTTTTAAATATAACAGGGCTGTCTGTCAGATTCAAACGTCAGATTTATAACGTGAAATTATGGGAACATTAGGTGATTGAGAACATTGTGAGTGATCGCAGAATTAGTTGGCTATCAAACCAGTATTCAAGCTAGCTACGGTGAAGCCTCAAGCGCACAATAAATAACCTAACGCCTTTGCACCTGAGTTCCGTTACAGGTTAATTGATTTGATTCCAACTTAACTAAGTGTAACTTGAAGACAAACCGGTAGGCACAGGAAATTAATAAACAGGAAACGAAAACCAAATCACAGCAATTTCTTCATCTCCACCCTACAGCGGAAAGGTGTGAAATGAGAGGGCGTGTACCCACCGCACCGTGGCGGCTCATCACATCGATGGGCGATTACTTTTACAATATCATCACCTGACCGGCGGCGGCCACAGTTGCGCCACCGTCGCGCCACCATCGGCTACCGGACAACTATTTCAATTACGAACTGTGCCTGAGGTAACACTGTGTCAGATATTATGTTGTTGAATGTGAAATGTGTACATTTGGGCATTAGCAGCTTATACAGAGGAAATTGAGTGCGAGAGTTATGAGACGCGTGGCGGCTGGCGATGCTTCCATGTTGTGGGTTTCAATTAAACACTCTTCTGTGAGTTAACTGGACTTTGACCCTGCTTACGAATGTCGCAACTGAAGTTGATATTGGATGTTATTCGAACCATTATTTACATAATAATTCATGTAATTTGCCCGATGGCAATATACACGTATGAAATTAATGAATCGATATTCAGTAAGACAGTTAATTACGGCATAAGTTGGTCCATCTACCAAAGCTGTTGAATCTTGTTAGTTGTGGAAGTTGAATATGTTACGCGTTACCTTAACCATCCGTGCTCATCTAAATCTATCAGTTTAGAATCGACATTCATGTTTACCAGTATTTCTAGAATACGGACAAGAGCGCCTAAAGAAACGAAAATCGCGTCCCAAGTGATTTTTTTTTCTTAAACGACTTTCAGTTCACTAGGATCGACATACGTTTTCGGTAAATGAACATATTTTTAACAATTCCATTACCGTCATCGCTGATGTATTTTACTTTGTGTAGGCGACCAGAATGATCAGACTATGTTAAAGTTAATATACATGCTTTGTTAGATCTTACATTTAAATTATAGAGTAAACAGTTTACTTTCTGTATTATTTAACTAATTTATTTGTTACACCTTCCGATTTCTTGCACATAAATACTTTTCCATATATAATAACACAAACAACGCTGAACCTTGCTCCGGCGCGCATAACATACACGTTTAGGAAATTATTACCAACATACACAAATAAATAAACTACAACCTAATATCATTAGGAATGTCATTAAACCAGCCTCACTCTACGTAGAGTCTGTTTACAAAAATCTAAATAATGTGCTGTTTAAGTAAATGATGCAAATCTATAGTTGTAAATAAAGTAGAGTCGATAAACATGGCTCTACCATGTGTCGCCACATTAGACTCTATTTATGGACTTATGAATGTTAATGCGTGGTAGAGCAGCTCTTGCTCGAGCTCGCGGCTCTACCGCTCTACCTGCGCCTGCGCCTAATTATGATAATCTAAACGTTGTAAATCTGTCTCTATATTGTGTTTGTAAATGTTTTCTATAATATCAGTTTGTTGGCTTTCCATTAAGAATATCATTTGATCCGTGAAATTATTTACAAATACATACTTAGTGGATATTTGTTTACTACCTTATAAATAATTATGAACAAAATATAATCACTATAACCAAGTTTACATTATTTTGTGATAAATTATAGGTAATGTAATCGATACCTACTTAACAGATATGATAAATATTGCGATTGAGACAGAAACTTATTTTAGTTGATTTCGAAATAGAAAATCTGTTTGGGATTGGAAATCAGTCTCTAGTAGTAAAAGTCGCGTCAGGATTACAATTATGTGATGAAGCTAAGCTACCAACGATCATCAATCTATCTGCCGACCTGCTGTTATTGCAATTTCTCCCATAACAACCCCCGATTGTTAAAACAGTCACAAGGCCCACATCACGCAGTACACTCACCCGATAATATTTATGTATGTTAATACAAGTGGGTGTTTGTTTACTGTTTATTAGTTATTTACATGTATAGCTAGGCAGGCAGGGGCCGACGTAATTGGGTGTCAAATGTAACACCAAATCAATATTATTATACATATCATATCACTTGGTGTGATGTGGTAGCAATGTGTTCATTATACTGCGTCGATACCGATACCGATACCGATACCAATCAACCAGGAAACATTCATGAAGTCAAGCGTAAAGTATTGGTATTGCTACATTTTATTAACATTGAGTTTATCAAGATTGTAATAACGATTACATACTTTCTAAGACTATCATAGATATTCGATACTGTAATGGACAAGCCTGACAAATTGGAAGCGTTGATTAAGAGTTTCAACTGTTTAAGTGTATGTAAACTGCCTTATTTATTGATCAAAACAAAATAGTTTTTTTTTTAATACATACGTGCACAAATAAACTGACGCCACCTGCAACGATTTTCAGATACATAGTTTTTTAAGTTTATCCAAGTTCATTGGTCATCTAATCTTATAATTAATAATTTGTTTATTTGCCCAAAGCCAACAAAGGTATGCTTAGTAACGAAGTGGGCCCCAAACCACACGTAACTTAATTCTTCAGCATATAATATATGATCTCTGTCTACCCCGTCACATTCTACTATATTTCTCGCTCCTAATTAACACACATTCCTGATCTGACCGTAAGATTACAAAGGATCTGACCGCACTGCGCAGGCGCAGATTAAGCCCTAGACTTGTTCGTTTTACATCCCGAATTCCATGGGCGAGGCCGCAGTCACAAGCATAGTTATTTATAAATTAAAGTAATAATGTGTGAATGAACGACTACCTGGGGACTACCTCGTAGGACAGGGGAGTACAGAAGGCGCACTGCATGCAGTGTGCGGGTGCTGCACACAGCGGTGCAGGAGCAGCGGCTTCAGCCACAGATCGTTAGTAAAGGGACTCCGCTTGAATTGCAGCTACAGCCTTTAATTCCTCTATATGATGTTATTGTTTCCCCTGTTACGTTTTGGCATCATGCAGTCGCCGCCTGTAACATACTGATATTCAGGTGTATTCGGCTAAACCAAATATAATGGGAAAGCCTTTTTGTTTCACACTGCGTCGTAATAATGATGTTGCTTGGCCAGAACAGCCCTCACTACGCTCCTAATAACTCAGTTTAACTACCTCTTGATCTTGTAAGATCGTACAATGACAGTAGGACAGGAGTGCGACTGCTGAGCCGTGTGAGGTGTCCAATCAAGTGTTGTGCGCATGGCCGGCGCATCATTACCGCGCATGACTTGCGCGCGCGCACCCCGCGTCGCGTGAGAACCCCGGGGTAATTCCACTGGTAATCCGATTACAGCATCAATAAGTAATCGACAGCTCCGGCGCTGGTGACGTCATCATCTGTGATCGTGATGTTATTGTTGTTTATCTCGTGAGCAGGATGTGACAGGCGCGTCCTAAGCCTGATTAATGTAAACTTGATATGTTGGCTTTATCCGCTAATTTATTGTCGATAACGTTTCGCATTGAACGCGGAGATTTATTTAATTGATACCTTTGCGTGCTTGCTACATATTTTATTAATATGTGTGCCGAGTGTGGCTTTTAATAACATATTGCTACAAACAGGCTTCACACACGCACGCTCGTGGGTACCGTCATGTGATCATTGCAAGACTGAGTACCCGGGACTGACTACGTAGGGGGAGGTAGCCCTTGTAAATAAATAATTAATGCAACAATGAGCTCGTCCTACGCTCTGCCTAACCTTTTGGGGATTATGATGCGTGATGTTATGTTAGAAGTAGTGGACAGGTATTTGACCGGCACGTTATGTGTTATGACGAAACGTTTCTCTTCTCGCACCGAGTCGAGAGCACACACTCAACACTCGCCAACACTCGAGAGGCGCATGTTTAATGAGTGATAATTAGTGGCCGATACAGTTAGCTGTTACGATTGTTACACTTGTGCGGCAAATACCGGCGCTGTGGGAACGCGCATGCGCAGCGGATCGCGCCCGCGTCGGCTGCGCAGGCGGCGTTATTCTCAGGGCGAAGCAGTACCTACCCAAGGAGCGTGTTCGTTCAGTAGTGGGTATAGTTTTTTGATTAATGCAACACTGATTGTAAAACTTTAAATCAGAACAGCAAATTTTCCTAAACTCACATCCTAGCACCATTCGTTTCATCTTCTCACCATCTTCTATACATATAAATACGTGGATATTAGGTAGTACTTACCTTTTACGAAATAAATGGCTATGAACGCAGATATTTCTACCCACCATAAACAGTATTTCGGTCACAATCACATCGTGCTCGCTACTGTATCTAATTGATCTCTGCTCACAATGTGTTGCTCACTCCAATCATCAGCGTATTACTCATTTGCTCACTGGTCACACAAACTCCTTACTTTAATTACTGACGAATTTAGTTCCGAATTCCTGCGCGGTGACGAGATGCGAAGTGACAAACATACCTATTTAAATACTTATCAGCAGCAGACGATCTTGGGATAATATTTTAAACTTAATCACCACATTTTGAGGATAGATTTATAATAGGCTTTTTAGATAAGATAAAAGCCATTAATTTGCAAAAAATACGAGTTTTTGGGGTCAAGGGTGAACATGGTCATGGTCAAACATGAGACATCGGTTACCACGAGGTGCCTGTAAGGTTTATACAGAAGGTTGGATCGAATCACTATCAATGTCTCCTTGTCTGCAGGTGACACGTGTGAACGAAAAGGTGCATCTAAATGAGTGCACATTTGCGCGCAGCATGCGTGGGTCGTACTGCGTGAGCGCATCCTACGTGAAGAAGCGTACTGGGTAGAAAAAATCGTTTTCAGAGTACAAGCTTAGGTGAATTCAGATTAATGACGTTCTCGTGGGATAGTTTGTGACCATAATGCGAGCGGAGTCGCGGGCAAAAAAAAGTTTGCATCCAAATACTCCAAATTTTGGGCTGACTCCATTTAAGTTGTCATCGTCACGCCAAGAAGAAGAACTAACATAAACAAACCGGTGACTGCTATGCGTACACCTCAGCCTGCCTAACCTTCCGGAAAATACATACGCGATCATGTTATGGCTTTACGAGAGATCAGAGCATGCAACCCGTGACACCAATATTACCAGAAATAATGCAACTCATAGTCGATAGAAATATACAAAAAACCATGCCGAGAACTTGTACACCTGTGTACCGTACTGTGTCGCTACTGGCTGTAAATCAATCGACTATGAGAGACATTACAGCGAACCTTGTATGAATATTTAGGATCATAGATTTATTACATTTATCTCTTGAGTACCCTGATTACTGAACCTACATATAGAAAATAATTACCAGGATCCTAAATAATAGAAAATAATCGAAATACCAGTCTATTAGTGTCCCGCTGCAGCGCAAGGTAGAAGGCATGAGGAAGAGGAGGCTGGAGATGTATGGTTGTTATTTGTTTAGAAATAATGACATAGCCTTTCCTTTGACTGAAAATGTTCTGATAGCATGTTCAAATCGCTCCTTCCTACCTCTGAGTAACAACCCTAGTATCTGTTACAGTTACATAACGAGCCCGCTAAACACACTGCAATGCACCAGGTTGCTCCGCTCCACATGTATACATTGGATCGCACCGCATCGCTGAATACATTAGAGCAGGGTTCAGGCGCGCAGTGTCGCCCTGCAGTGTTGCTGTGAAATATTCGCACTTGCCTGTATGACCACATTTACCATCGAGCCGGTCATTCCATAAGACTCCAGAATGTTCCAGATAGCGGCACTAGAATGTTCCACACTACATGCGTTACTCTAGGGTATTGCATCGAAGTTTACAGTTAACGCGGTCTTTGTTAGAACAAAGGGGGAAATTCCTGAACATAACATACCGTGCCGACGCTCTCCTCGGGGCCTGGACAAGGGTCGGTCACTTCCAAAACGTTTTGTATTACTACAACGGCTTTCATAAACATAAGATTTTCGGTATTTTTAAGCAATTAATTTTTGACTACCCGATCATCGTTACTCTGATAGAGTGTCACTTTGTCCAGGCCCTCAGATCCACTTGCAATTGCTCGTCTTAAAACTACAATGTGAAAGTCTTCAGAAACAATCAATGCGGCAGGTTATTGAAATATTCAAGTTAGTAGGTAATGTAATCCATTCCAGTTCCACACTAAATCAGCACTAATACATAACCAGCATGAGAATTCAACGCACTTCCTCTACTGTCAATACAAAACACTAACGTTAGATTAACCGACGCATTACTTACCCTGCGACAGCGGCTGCGCCTGCGCACCGGCCGGCGGCCCCGCCAGTGCCAGCCCCGGAAGGTATAAATACTTCGAGTGCCGAACATTGACGAGCAGCCAGCGTGGAGCGCAGCCATCAGAGCGAGCATTAGAATCAGAACATGTTTCATTGTCACTCCGACGCACTGGGCACAGGCACGGCTAACAAATGGCTACCTACATGGAGCGCTGAAATGGGGTAATAGCAGTAATGTGCGTTTGTGAAACAAAATGGCCGGCAGCTGAACAGAAACATTGGTCCATC
Organism: Cerastis rubricosa; assembly: GCA_949152445.1. Lineage (NCBI taxonomy): Eukaryota > Metazoa > Arthropoda > Insecta > Lepidoptera > Noctuidae > Cerastis > Cerastis rubricosa. The sequence continues at coordinate 23,167,272 of OX424534.1, read as the reverse complement.
AAATGGTTATAAGTACGTAACTGTTGTGCCAGTTGTCCAGCTGCTCCCTAATATTGAAAGCGGTAAAATAACCGTTCTACTTAACGCAAAAGTTTACAGCATCAATAAAGTGTGTTTGTTACGTACATATTTTTTGCGTGTCAGCAAACCGTGGACCAATTACATTATTCCCCCATTACCGATAACAAGTACCGTAAGTAGCGCACCTGTGTTCGAGTCACTCAGAACAGCGTCTGCTAATAATTCCTACTATAAGGTACACGGTACAGCCGACCTCGTAGCGGTTAGGCTCAGTTATGTATTTAAACTAATTCCACGAATAAATTGTTTGTTTCCACCGACTAACTATGGGAATTAGCAAGAAATCGCAACATTGGCTAAAATACCACAAGTTCGATATAATAAGTTAAACCGAGCGATCACTTGGCGATAAAAAGCAAATCTGTGCGGATGCCATGTTGACGTGACCACAGAACAACGCCCTGTGACGTAGCGTTGTTCTGTGGATGTGCAGGAGTGGGCCTGGACTGAACACAACTGGGTTCTGTAAGGGAAAACTATATTAAAAAAAAATGCTGAATGAGTTGAATTGCTTTGGGATTAATGTTTGTTTAGGTGTAACAGGGTTAAAAAAGTATAGGGTTGATAAAGTTTAATTCAATGAGACTTTACAAATTTACATATATTTTTGGCAATATCATAAAGAGTTACTTCGAGAACTGAGAAAGAACTTCTCATACCCAGACACACCATAAGGTAACTTAAAGTAATTTCATCATGAATGGGTCGAAAAAAGGAGCCTTACCGGAAGCGGCCACCGTTCCAGTACCATCAGCGCATGCGCAATGTGTGGCAGGATTTAATAACAACTTCGCAGGTGGCCCAGATAATATCCTGCCTGTCTGGTGACTCTTCCGAAAAGTTCGCGCGGTAAAAAATAGAATGAGAGCTGCGGCCATCTTTGAACCACTTGCGTCGCAAACTTATAAAACAAATATAATTATCCGCATGAGATTAGTAACAAACTGCGACGTTTAATTTTTTTTTTTTTTTTTGAATGGCATCTCGCAGTTCAGCCTCTGAGGCTGGCTACTGCTTAACCGGACAAACCTGTGGATGCCTCGAATTTAAGGCCTCCAGCCAGGCAAAAAGCTTATAAACTAAGCGACAGCGCTAAGGGCACCCCCTGTGGGGTACGAGCCTCGGCTTAGGGCGTCGCTGAGAGAGGGCAGCAAAGGGACAGGCTGGATCTGATTATCATTATTTAGGGGCTGATTTATAACTACTGGCTCAGCATCGCGGGCTGGCTCGAGCAAGGGTCGGGGGGGGGGATTTGAATTTGGACGTCGCGACGGGCCTCGGCGGCGAGGCCGGAAAGACGGCGGTTTGTTTCTGTATTTACGTTTTAACGTACTGGTTTCCCTACTGCTCTCTTGAAGGAGGGTAATAGGGTCGTCGGGAGTGACTAGGGTATGCCGAGGACGGCGAATCCTACTAATACGCGATGGTACGTATCGGGCGGCCGATGCGATTAAGGGGTTACGGTGCTTGACCGCTGAGTCAAAGAAACGCTTGGAAAGGCGTTTCATGAACTGAACTATGGTCGGGATTTTGAGGTCAAGGTGAAGGTTGTCGTTACGGACAAACCAGGGGGCGCCCGTGATTTTACGTAGGAAACGGTTCTGCAATGTCTGCATCCTATGAATGTGACGAGGCTTTGTGTGTGCGAACACGACACAAGCATAAGTCATAATGGGACGTATTACTGCGGTATAGAGTCGCAATTTGCACTTAAGTGACAACTTGCTCTTAGCCGTCAGCATGGAATGGAGCCTACCCATAGCAAAGGCAGCCCGGTTACGGGCCGCTTTGATATGTGACGCGAAGGTCAAGTGACGGTCGAGTGTGACTCCTAAGTACTTGGCTTGCTTCTCCCAGGGGATAGGCTTGCCGTACATAGTGATCGGGCGGGCTGCGACGTTTCATGTAAAAAAACCCAATTATAGGTTAAGCTCGCTTTGGCTGTATCAAAATCAGAAAATCTGTATGTTTTCTGATAAGGGCGTTCTGTGCGGTACGTGAACTATACGGTTTTTGTTTTGTATATGAACTGTAATATTTATTTGATCGTTTAATTCAGCATGCATCCAGCCATTAATTATCTTCATCACTATGTCGTACTTTTTTATTATAAAATAATTATAATAATATTTAGGATTATTAGAGTACACTTAAGACTTCACATCAGACAAAGGATCTCTAAGCAGTATGCACAGGCGCATTCCGTGGTCAGGTCCGAGTCCGACCACAACCACACCACCGCTTGAACAGTTGAACATCGTCAGCGGTTGCAAGCGACAGCCCTAGCCGGCAGAATACACAGATTGTGTAGCGGTTGGTAATCACCACCCACCTCTCTGTGGTCACCGGGCCTGGGAGTGCATGGAGCATGCTGGACCATGTTGCGGTCACTGTGTTCTAGGGGCTGTGTGCTTACCGGTGCAGGAATGTTAAAGTAAATGATCGGAAAACCGATCAATAAAAGGTACAAGAAAGCTTAATCGTATCTGTGGTAAGCGTTACTAACACACGAGTAGATGGAGGCAAGATAAGTTTGTGGTCATGTTTTAATATGAAGCGTCTTTACATCTTTAAAGTATGTAAGTCTTCAAATTGATAGGTGAGCAAGAACATCAGAAACGAAATAGTTAAGCTGTGTTCGTCATCGACTATAATAGTTTAATAATGATGGCTACAAAATGTTCAGCTGAATCCAAGGTTCGATCAACATAGCCAAATAGCCTTGTCTTGCTCTCGCGTACTTCCCCGAGGGCGTAAGGTCTCAATCCAGGCTCGTTGCCCCACGCTACAGTGAGCTACAGTGAACTACACGGGGCTACATCGAGCTACAATGACGCGCAACACGCCGCGAGTGTCGGCTGACAAGCTCTGCGCGTGTTCCGACACCGATACCTTCGCAGGCGCAAGTCGCAACAAACGAGACAGGTCCAGAAGAACCATTGTACGAGTATAGAGCAAATATCATAATTATCAAGTAGAAAAACAAAGCAAACACTTCAGAGGCAAGATAGAATTTAATGAAAATATTCTTATGTTCTTAAAGAGAAAATGCAAATCATATCGAACAAGTAGGTTGGTGATTATTGCATTGTGTTCTTTGTCTGGTCTCAACTGATGAACGGATAATTCAAATGTCTAATCTGCTCAGTTGATTTACTTTCAGCAGCAGTACAAGTAAACCTAACCATGAATTATCCAAATATTCGTCACTACAGTCTACACCATCACTCAGTCATTTATGCCTTGGAATCTCAAAACGTACCGCACACCTACATTGACCTTATTGACACCATCTATCAAAATAGCTCTGCGAACATTAACTTGCACATTTCTGGTCCAAGTTTCAACATAGAAAAAGGTGTCAAACAGGGCGATCCACTCACCCATGCTATTCACAAGCGCACTGCAGGAGGTTTTTAACAAGCTGCCCGATTCGTGGCAGTCACGAGATATAAATGTTAGCGGTCAACACCTTACAAACCTCCGCTTTGCCGATGACATCGTGCTATTCTCCACATCAGCTTCAGAACTCGAAGAAATGCTCCAAGATCTGAGCATGGCAAGTCTTAAGTTTGGACTTTCAATGAATAGATCAAAGACCCAGATCATGACCAACAGCTGGAGAGCAAGGGATGCCATCCGCTTACAAGAAAACTTGTCGACATGTGCATCTTGCCCGTCCTAACCTACGGTGCACAAAGTTGGTCACTTACTGAACAACTGAAGTCCAAACTCAGGATTTGCAAACGAGCAATGGAGCGCAGCATAATAGGTGTTAAGCGAATAGATCACGTTAGAAACACCACCCTGCAGTCCATAACTCAAGTAGCTGATGTTGGAGAAAAAACAGGCAGGCTGAAGTGGGAGTGGGCAGGCCACGTAGCAAGGATGCACCGGAGAGATGGGCAAAGATGGTAACACACTGGACGCCTGAGGAAGGACAACGTCGTAGAGGTCGACCACGCCGATGGTGGCGTGACAATCTGATCCTATTTGCGGGGCTAACATGGTCAGATATCGCACAGGATAGAGAGGTATGGAAGGAGAAAGGGGAGGTCTTTGCTCAGCAATGGGACTCTAGATAGGATAACAAAAAAAAAGTCGTCACTACTGCTTTGGAGAGGAAAAGAGGTGGGTTTTCCGCTGCAGTGGGAAGAAATAGTCTTTCAACCTAGCGTGTTTTCTACACCATGAGGCCAATAATGTCAACCCTTATAGCTTTAGCCAACGCGGGAGATGATGAAAAAGGGACAGGGAGCACCGCTTTCAGATGAGGTCAGTTCATTCCAGGAAAACCCAAATAGTTTAAACTGAAACTTCTGCGTCTGGCTTAGCGTGGCCAGCACGAAGCAGTGATTGAAGCGCCGCCGCGCCGGTGCATGCGCGAGAACTCACTCACATTACCGCGGGTAAGTAACTTGTAGTGGGGATTCCTAAATTACTGCTGCGCCTGCAAGAAACGTTTTATTTACACCCGACTGCCTCGGAAGGAAGGTATATCCAGTTAAAAAATCTGTATGCCTTTGTGATATCCTGTTGCTGAAACGTTTTATTTATATAAACATAAAGTACCAAAAGTCCCCATCGATCCCATGTGTGCGAAAAAAGTTATTCGAGGTCAAAAATCACCGAACATGATTAAATTTGGGCTTATTTTAGGTTTTTGATGTCAAAAAACTAATTTACGGAGGCTCCTTCAACTTTTAGAATCGCAATATCATAAGAATGGTGATTCTTAGGAAAAAAGTATAACACCATTTTTGTAGATAATGATCTACGGTTTTGTCTCTGCAAAATTTTTGATAAAACATACTGTCTCCGAGAAAAATCCAAAAAACTGAACCTGACCTTTGACCTTGAATAACTTTTTCTTTTTCACGTGGGATCGATGGGGATATTTGACACTTTATTTCAACTGGTGTACTGTGGTCTCTACCAAAATTCAGCTTGATCCGAGTTTTTGTTAAATGAAATGTCTATTTAGACCGGACTATTTATCAATACCGTCTCTTGTGAACTAGTCTAGTTACACCCAAACTTCGAAAATGTCATGATAAAATTTTGCGATTTCAGAGTCCAATTTCTTATACCGGCAAACGCACATGGAATCCTATCCCTAGATCAATACTGTCTACATAAATAAAAGGAGTGAAACAAATAATTTATGATCCGCGCCCATCTATTAGATATCCGAAACAGTACCCGGGACTCCGCGGCGTAAATCCATCCCCCGGACATCTGAACAGTTGCGCCTGAGAGCGCTATTCCTTGCGCCTGCGCCCGCGCACGCCACGCGTAAATCAGGGACGCGTGAACACCATGCAACACCATAACTTATACCATGACATGCTGCAAACAAAATATAACTTTAAGTAGTGAAAGATAGGGTTCTAAATTAATTGGAGCGCTTGGTTTAATAAAATATATCACAGGCAATAGTAATGAAAGGCGTAATGCGATCAAATGTGAGTAGTCTATGGTAGTGTGGTGGTGTGGTGGCTGCGCGTTGATGTATGCGCAGCGCGTGACGCCGCGCCTCTCGCACTCCTGCGCAGATTTACAGCGCAGCCGGTAAAGTATTGAGATGCTGTGATGTTGAGATACTGATAGGTCTCTGTGACGTGTAGATAGCACCTTATTTTGCGAATGGAAAATCATCAAATTTTAATGTCCGCTCCCGCTCTGGGCGGAGAGGAAGGGAGAGTCAGCCTTGTACTGACTAAAACCCATCCATGTTCCTTCTTGAGTTTCCCCTTTGAGTTCCACGGCCACGGTATCTCGTTCGAACAGTCCCGCAGCCCTGGCAGACATCGACCCTCTCGGACCCCTTCCGATTTGCTGACATCTCCTTGAGGCGCGCGAGGAACACGAACGACACGGCCTGTCGTCATAAGACGGACGGACGGTAAGCTAGCACATTAGTCACCGTCCACAGCCCTGTGCCTACGGTGGCCGGGGGCCACTGGGTGGCCACCGACGCCCAGGACGTCTCCCGCGGCGGCTGGGACGTGAGGTTCTCTCCCTCTCACTTCTGCCACCTCCTTCGCTAGCATGACTGCTTAACAGAAGGAGGCAACGGCTTCCCATTCCCTCTCAATCCGGATCATGGATTGAACCAGGGCTGGACGCGAGAGGTCGCCGCCGCCAATCGCCGCTACGAGGACACGGCGGAGCTCAGACCAAGCGAAGCCGAGCTCCACGGTGTGCTCCACCGTGTGTAGATAGCACCTTGCTTACTTGGCGTGCAATATTGGATCTCTTTATGAAAAGTCACACCCACTCTTTTCAGTAATACCACATTGAAATCCTGGACAAGCATTGCATTGACCTTTTTATGTACATATTTTGTTGCCCCGTTATCCGCCAAACGACACCTTCCCGTGCTGACCCGCGCAGTTTACACGCTTAACGTATTAGCATACGCGTATAATACGCCAACAAAGAACAAAACATTGTAAATAAATTGCACGTTTAGTCGCGTCCGTATGCGCGGGCGCATCTTGCGCATTACCATAAACACTTAGTCGGGCCTTCTCGGAAGTGCTCGTGCCCGTCTCAGCCGCGGCTCGCCCAAAGTTGAGTGTACTTGACTATAATATAGGACACTGTACAAAAACGATCGGTTCTAGTGTTGGACGCCAGGGTATCTTTTACTTATCTCCTACTTTCTACTGCCAAAATGCTCTAATGAAAGTCCTTCAGGTAGACCATTGATGATCCTTAGCCAAGTTGACAGACAGTAGACAATATGATGCCCTCCCGTGCCAAAAAGCCACTGACTTGCATAGGTACACCTACTGTTGTATCTAGCACTCCAGCAGCAGCAAAGGTCACAGATCATTCCACTTGCAAAGACCAGAGATCATTCTATCCTATTCAATAACCCTAAGAAACGAAAATGATGTTGGTTTTGACACTGTTATATACGCACCGTTGAACCTATTGAAACTTTCTGGAAATCCCAAGTATGTCGTCCGCAGTCAACTCACATGACAAATCGTTACATCTGATGCAATACTTAAGTTCAATGTATGTTTATTGGAAGAGGCTTCGCCGTGATCTTTACTGATCTCTTAATAAATTATACACACAGGCAGCCGTAAAGTAAACACAGCGAGTACTCGGAGATATTGTTGTAAAATTATTAACATTTAAGAGAAGTGTCGCGCCGTCGTGTTGCCCAATTATTTCGGAGTCAGTTATTGAATATAGCGGCGGTGACCCGCGGCGGGTCATACACCAATACGTTACCGATGTCACCGGAATGTGGTCGTATTACTTGAGAGGTTTACGAGAGGAGTTATCGCGGGTCACCGGGGACCGCAGCCCGGTGTGCGGCCGTCTCCGGGGCACGTTACCGCACCGTCGCGCTAAGTGTTCTGATAAGCCAATGTGTTGAAAGTAATGGCGTCCCTTAACAATGTATTTAATTGTTTAGAGTTATATTCGTAATGGCTGCCTTCTGTAATGTAACTAAGTGATCGTTCTGATTTTAGTTTGTCTTAATGCCTTTCAATTAGCGCCCTCCAATGGTTTCGTCTTAAACTTTGTGGCGATATGGTTACGGTTATGGTTGTTAATATGGAGAGTTACGATTACCATAAAACTGGAATAGTTTCGGTTTTCATTCAAATGCAATAAACATTTTATGGAATAACGTTTGAAAAAGACTGGTGGTAGACAGGTCAGGTTCAGGTTCAGGTCAGGTATGTATAAGAGCAGAATTTGGTACTCAAATGCGTATGACAGATCAGCACTTTGAGCAGGGACACTTTTCTGTGCCAAAGCTAACTTTACTGCGCACCTCTCCATAACCAAAGTACAAGTGAACGTAATTTTAGGTTATCATATTGCCATATCCTCTATTATCTTACCTGATTTTGAAAAACGTACAGCTTCATTTTATCGTAAAACAAAACATTCTCCACAGAGATCTACGACAAGTTCCACCCACTGTAGAGTCCTGACGTCATCCCTCCATCCATCGTACACAACATTACATAACACAGATTCATTCAGCTTCACGTTCTCAGGCAATTTGTTTCCGATGCAGCCCTCCGTACAAGGCGATCTGAAATCCCAGAACGTTTTTATTTTATGTCTTGTATTTCGAGACAATCACAATATTGTCCATATCGGCGAGTGAGGAGCAGTTTACGATGCGACTGCAAAGGTGTTAACGTTTAGTACGTTAAACGTAAGTGAAAATTATGGACGGTTTCATGTGATGTTTATGACATAATACTTTATCTTCTCATTTTACTGCATCTTCCATTATTAGAACCTGTTCCAAAACCTTAAATATTATCTTTTTCGCGTAATTTAGACTTGTAGACCAAAACTCAAGCAGAATGAACACGCTCTTCTCTTTTTATTCTATAACAGCTGTATTGTTAAACATTAGTGTCTACATTTAGCCAGTGAATGATAATATGCTTTTTAAAATAAAAGTGTGTGGTATAGGAAATATTATCATCATAATGATCTCAAAAATGCCACAGTATTCCTCGTACGTGTTGCCGCAGTGCGACGTCGTCGATATAATTTGGGTACTTTAATGACACGCCGCCACATTTACTGCCAATAAACACTTTGACCGCTGATCACCGTGCCAGAGTTGCCGACGATTGCGCAGACTGCCCGTTTTTTATATCCCCAGCTGTTACACTTTAAAATGTTTTTACAGTTGTTATGTTCTCGCTACATACAACCAACTGGTTAATAAACGTCAACCAAACACCAACAGTTACGAAACACATTAGTTGGTAATGAGTCCGCAAAGGGCATCAACCGGGCATCGAAGCTGCTGCCTCCACTAACTGTTCAGAAGCCTTATACTACTAATCTTTACTGAATCTAAACGGGCACTATTAAGTGTCACCGCTACCTTTATTTCGTACATAAATGGTGCTTTGTACTGTATAAGTCCAGTTTGTCCTCTCTATAGAACAATAACGATCCGCTGACAGCTAACCGTCGAACAGTTTTGTAACTATTAGATGCTTCGATAAAACTAATATTCAATCATGTCTTATTGTCCAATAAATAAATATGACAAAACTCTTAATGAATACGTAGATAAGCTTTTGACGCAGCGCTAAATCTATCAATATCTGATGGGTATCCCGGGGACGTAGCGTACGTCCACTAGGTGCAGTCGCTGGACCGCGGCCGGCTGGCGGCTGGGAGATCAGTATCATGATGTATGGCGCTGGCGTGCTCCGACATATCTCCCGATTGTTTTAGCGTACAAGTCGGAATCAATTACTGCCCGGACGGACGGACGAGGGTCACGAGTGCGCCCGACTCCACCCGAGCGCCGCCGGACGCACCCGATCTCGCCCGAAGATACGCGGACTCGCGCGATTTATTTATAACGTGGCCCGTGATCGATCGCCGCGACTTTAATAAGTTGAGCTGTGTATCCGCTTGTACCGCCGACAGACGTAGCTTTGTCATATTTTATGGGCTTTTGTTCCGGGAGAGTTACGGCGGAGCATCATCTTCAGAAGTGGTTGGTATAATCGCTTGACTGCCATTGATAGCTCCACTTAAGAAATTACATTTGATATAACAATGGTGATTCAATGGATGAGAAACTGGATGATTCCAGTTTAGTTGGTGTAAATCAACGGACATGTTTTTTCCTTACATAGTACATTATTAAAATCACAACACAAAATCTCTTACCTCATCACAATCGGTTAAAAAGAATGAGTCGTTCACACGAGCTCACTGTGGCGAACAAAAAGACTCGGATAGAACGGGGCGCGCGGTGAAGGCTGCGGCGATCGGTCACAGTTCAGACACCGGCTGCTCAGGAGTAGGTAGCCTGGTGCCGTGGACTGAAGCGCAGAAGGTTCAGTAGGAACTAAGAAGACAATTTTCTCAGGGGTTTTAATGCTTTTTTGGAATAGAGGACGACTGGATAGTTTTCCACAGCCTTTTACATCTGCTGACTACACTTGCTAATGAAGGCGTCCATCCTTTTACTCCTTTCGATTTCATATTTACAAATTATATTCGCATCAATCGTCAAGTGCAGGTCATTTGTAGCCAGGATTTTGGTCTGGGGCAAACGCAAGTAGATAAAGAGCTTTTGCAGTTCTTCTCGTCTGTTTACAATGTTATATCCGGCTGAAATATAGCGAGGCGGACCGGACCTTCTTACACGTCTCTCGCTACAGCGAGGCCGGCCACTCCCCGCGATGGCCTGACCTTCGAGCCTGCCTACCTACCCACCTAGCTAGGCACAGCATCTTGCTACAGATCTCTCTCACAAATGAATTGCATTGTGGGTGCTCAGCGGAGCACTGAACAGCGCAGTTAATAATACAAAGAGTAATGGTTTTACATTAACCGCAGACTCGCACAGGTTACAAACGTTGGGAGTCGAACAGATATCGCTTATGCAAACTTCTTGTCATGAAAAATGATCGGGTTCTGCAGGGGTCCGGAGAACCATGAATAACTGCAGACTTTATAGCTACCTATTTGATTTTCACATTGACCTTTAAACTCTGGGTATTTAAACCAGTAATCGCTTTCAAAGCGTTTCGAATTTCTTCAAAGACTGATAGTCTGATACTATTTCATACTACTTCCATAGAAAACCTAGATTTTTGACTTTCCCAACATCATTATCGTTGTTAAAATGTCACGTTCTCTAGTTCCTTTGAACTATCACTTAATCATATTATTTCAAACGTTGTTAAAGACTTTCTGTAGATATACATGTTTTGGCTTATTACGTTGTGTTTTATTTTGAAATCTCTTGCTGTTTGAAGTCAAGAGCTTGTCTACCAAAACTTCTTACTACCTACATATACAAAACATACAAAAATATCTTCATCTTCAGCTCACCACGATATCTTCAAGTACCCAGTGTTCCGCTCACCTAACGGGTGTGAACCCGAGGCTCGCCGCTAGTGTACTCGTATGTAAATCTCGCTGTTGACAATACAATCCGTCCGAGTTTCAACAGTTTGACACAAAACATGCGTTGGGCAATAAATTAAATATAGAGACTTGTGTTCAATATGTTGGTGGTAACGCCATTCGTCTCTGCCACATACAGAACACTGTTTTAAAAAAACATAATTTGAAAGTTAGCTTAATCCACAATGTCAGTACTAAGAATCTCGTTTATAAAACGCAGCATGTATGTCATATAGTACGTAGTACCAAATAAAAGATGACTTGGAACCTTTAAGTAGCAAAATGAAACTGTTGTGATTTGGAGGTTGCAGGTAATTGTGCACAACGGGCAGCGAAAGAGGCGCGACTTTATTCTAGTATTTAGCCTGTAAAGAAGCTTCCACAGCTCGAAATTTGGTATCAGGATCGAAGATTTGGTATCCCAGTCAAAGTTTCGAAACCCAGAAGTTAATTTATAATTTTGTATGTCATTGGATCAGCATGACCCACGCCAGCACACTTTAGCTGCGGGTACCTCCTATATCTCTGCCGGTGACAATATAGCCATGTTAGCTAATGAAGTCAATCGCTGTAACGTGATAGTCCGGCGCGGGCGTGGACATTCAGACGGACAGACAGACAGGCGGACAATGTATGTAATGATATACTAATGTTCAGAACGAGCTGTTGGGACAACGACGGTGATTCGGTTACAAGCCTTGTTTATATTGATGCTTTTGTAAGAGAAAAGTATATATGTAATAAACATGATAAAGTAAAAGATCTTGAAGGCAAAACCTTTGAAAGGATGATTAAAATGTATTCACAAATAAATAAACAAAACTGGAACACAAACCATAAACAAGAGAGCTGCAATTATTTCCGTTTAACAACAATATTAAAAAGATTTAAACAAATTACCAATTCAGTGTAGGTACACAAGGTAACGACCGTTTTACTAATTAATTCTTAAGAGCGAGCACTCGACCGCTCGACCACTCGACTGAACTGGACTCGACCGGCCATCGTCAGATAATCGCCGACAATCAGTCGCATAATAACGTCCTTAATCATCACCGACAGTGGACACACCGCCGAACACGTTCGTTAAGTCACCTGAAATTAAATAAAGACCCAAAATAAACATCGAGATAACCAATAAAAGTTAATTAAACGGTTACTGCAAAAAAATGTGATCACAAATACATGAAAATTTATTTTATAACACCCGTCTCTGACTCCGATTTAATGGCCTATAAAGAAGTGCTAAAAAAACTAGACCGAAATCTTTTAATTGAATCAATAACCTGTATTTTAAAGACAATCATAAAATACTATAGTTTATGTCGTTTCTTCGTAGTCGCGTGAAATTATAGTCAATGTTTTATGACACGCGGAGCGGAGCGGTCGGAGCGGCGAGAGCGGAGCGAGCAAAAAGCTCGCGTATCAGTAATAAACCGCACGACTATAAAATGTTATGGCGGTTTAAAAGTAAATCCGGTTCCCGCTGAGTCAGCGCGCAGGCACTCGCCTCGCACGGGATTGTGGGAAACCGTACGACTGCTTTTATTTTATTTGGAAAGTATTTTACGTATGTGATTGGTTTTCATTTTAAAGGTTTGTTATAAACTTTTGTTACAAACTTGCGCTCATTCAAAACTATCTCCACTCGAACGATCACTCCGTCAAATCAAAAGAGCCTCGAAAGCCGAATCAACTATAGACTAGTTTTTGCATTGCAACAGTTTGCTTTACGGTAAGTTAACAAGTGATTCACCTACCTTCTATTTCCGGCGATTTAACAGCTAACGTCTGACAATTAATCCATTTTCCGAGAATGTCGCGCATGACATACAGACGGACGATGGTATCGCGGTGTTTGACCAATTCGTTTAGTTCCGCCGTTCTCCGCACCGCGTCGCTACCGTGTTACAGATCCGTTTAGCCAATTGAGAGATAGCAGATAACATCAGAACTCGAATGTCCGCTAATAATCACGGCTCATTTAATCTGTACGAGCTTCGGTAAGTCGACGTGACGGCCACAGCTAAATATTGATTGTAAATATAAATACCTACTAGTCTACATAAGTTCATAGCATTCTCATGAGGTAGGCAGGAGGCAAAGCCACGCGCGCAGGAAACTAGTTGAGCTATTTGTCGAGCCTGGGTTTCATAATTAGTGACAAAAGGGTAAAAGGAAACAGATTGGGCGGCACGGTCTGGATGATGAAAATGTCTTCCTTAGATATGTCACTGAGGGGTCTTTAGGAAACCTATAGTTAATGGTGAACTGGTTCACGCCAGAGCTGGCGACGACGGTTACTTTACAATATCTTATTTTCTCTTCCGGAAATGGACTAAGTTGTGCTAAAATGAGGCAACCCACAATATATTACTAATACAGTTGAAGTCGTAAAACTAATCCAACTTACTAAATGTGCATATTACTGTCCATTCAAATCAGCCCCATATACCAAAACGTATGCTTAGGACTAACTAGCTAAAATCATTACAAGAAAATGTTATGTGGGTTGGTCCATTTTGGCAGAACTACGCTCAGATAATCCAAACCGATTCGATTATGAAACAAAACTGAATTCCTTAACGAACTTCACGGCTTTAAATCTTTATTAACCGTAACTTCACGAAGAGTTAACCAAATGAATTCTGTTACACTTTAAACTCCATTTTAATTGTTAAATCGACGGCGGCGCGGGCGTGGCAAACTGCGCCGGTTGTTACAAGAGATAGTTATTATGTACATGTATGTATATGGCCGCAATTAGTAATGGTGTGTGGAGTAATTGCTGTGTTTTTATCTGTGTGTGTTCACGGTAATCGGATTAATGCGGCGGCATCACAAAGCGATCGTAATGTGCGCCCGCGCATACCGTACTCGTACCAATACTGCGGCCGTGGGTAGTGCAAGCACACGGATTTGTTTGACTTATTCTAATTGATAACTGATGTGTTATACTTCCATAAAATAATTATGTTTGTGGGTTCATAGTGGAAATCATCAGTGTGATATTTTCGCCCAGCTAATCTTTGCTTTTTTTTCAGATATTTATAATATAAGAAGGGATGAGAACGGAAAGTAAATTGATAGGCTTTCTCAAACAGCGATCATTTCGCAGGATATCCTGACGAGCATCACACGTACGACGGCACGGTTGGCGCAGTGGTTGAGCGATTGACTGCTGCGCTGCACGTCGCGGGTTTGATCCCCGCACGGATCAAATATTTGTATGGCCTACAGATAGTTGTTCCGGGTCTGACTGTTTGTGTATGTGATTTTTGAGTGAAGACATCCAAAGCAGAAAAAAAAGAAAGAAGTGTGTGAGACTGTTCTCTTGTTTAATGCGAGTATGAGAGAGATATATAACTACGCTTACTTTGCTATTTCACCACCAGATCAAAACCAATTTTGTCTCAATTTCGCCTCTTATTCAGCTGTAAGTTATTGTCAAGTTGCTGTAACTGTAATCGTTAGGAATAAGTGGACACACCGACGCAGGCGCAGCTTATATCTAGCCGATATAATCACGTAATGTTAGCCAACTATCAGCTATTAGCCTCCGATTAGCCCCGATACTGAGAAATTATATATTTGTCAAAGTATAAGTAAGAGCTTAAGTTAGGATTAAGTTTTTGTGAGTATTCGTACGTGGTTGGTCAGTTAAGTGGTACGGTAATTACCGGTTATGTTTAACTGTGTGTAGTAGGTATGTAGGTAAGTCTATGTCTAGACCGAACGTTTGGAGAAGTTAATCGGATTAGTGTCAAAGAATTGATGAAATATTTCACTGAATGTTCTTTGATAATAATATTTCATGGTTAATTTGGCTGCAAATTAAAACCATCTATAAAAGGCCTGAGAGGTGTGACAGGCGGTATTGCACTACAGAAAGTTGTTTTGAAAATAAAATAAAAAGCACGTATTTTTGACCTGGAGAAGAAGTGACGGCTGGATCTCCCTCGCAGCACATCTGTTATGTAAAGTTAAAAGAAATTGAATCTATCGCTGGTTAGCAAGGTTAGTAATCAACATTACAAAGGTCACACACTAATTTTTTCTTTGATATCATGAACTGCAAATGTTAACAGTAATTACCCTTAAAATTTACGTAATAGCAGCTACATTAGTTTTCTTAAAGCTTCTGTGAGCAACACTTATAGCATTATTCAGCTTTACCAATGGGTCACGACCACCGCCTCTGCCGGTCCCTCACTCTTCACGCCTCTGTAATGACGGGCGGCGCAGACGCAGTAACATAAAGTAGAGTTCCTTTGTGCGCGCAGCACGACGTAGCAACCGTCAGTACTGTATACTGTAGGTACTGGTTGCTGGTCGTTCTTTATTCCTGGTTGCGATGGAATTCAGAGCCGCATTAAAGCTATTTAAAGAGCTTCGGACAAAGAGTTGTGATGCTAGGCGGATGAATACAGAACTACCATTTCCAACAAAGAATGAACTGAATAAAACAAATGTTTTGTTCGATTATATGAATTTTGCAGCATTAGCTGTTGAATGATTCTCAGCAACCGGATAAGAATTGCCGATAATCGATTTTAAGTGGCGGGCGATTGCAGATGCTCATGTCCAGCAGTGGACTGCTGTGGGCTGATGATGGTGACGAGCTGTTGAATGATAAAACCTAACAGCATGATTGAAATTAAATTCGATGTTTATCTACTCTAGATTGACGAGACCTATTAAATGACAAATAAATAAGAGTAAGTTACCAAAATAACAAAACTAAGTTTCTTATATTTTACAAACTGTTTTCTGTAAGTTGTTAGAAATTTAAAGTCGTACAACCAAACAAACAAAAAACAAAAGACCAGAGTGGTAGTGCCAACTAAAGCTCACCACATGCTATGACTGGTCCTTCTCGGTGTAGCTGTGTGGTGGTATGCGCGGGCGCAGAGCTCGGTGCGCATGCGCCGATCTCAATTATAGATAGCGGTAGTTACATACACCGACCGTCGCGGCCGCGGTACAGCCGGTTACATATGTATTGAACACTATTGTATCGATCTAAAATGTGAAATACTTAAACAAATGAATAGAATAGAATAGAATAGAATAGAATATTTATTTATTTGCTCAGAATGTAGGTATTTACAATAAGGTGGTTACAATAATATTAAAGAATCCATTTACATTCTACCATTATGGCATGCAAACATTGATGCAGTTCATCATCAAACGTACAAAAATTGACATACAACTAAAAGTTATCAGCTAGAAAATCCGATACGGAATAATAACATTTACTTAATAGAAGTTCAGTTAGTTTCTTTTTAAATGTTGTTACTGGTTCCTCTTTTATGGCATTGGGAATGTGGTTAAAAATAGCCGGTGCCATACCAAAAACACTCTTTCTCAACAAAGCAGTCCTATAGCCACCTGTGCGTAACAAATTTTTGTATTGAGATCGCAAAGTTACGTCTCGGTATCTGCTTTCCGATAAAGTTAAGAAAAGCTGCCGATTACATTTAACAAATGAAAAATAAAGTAGTCTCCATCGAGCTTGGGTGCCGTGGCCAAAATTACTGAATTCAGTAAGAGATTAACATAATGGCCGATCTTTATTATAGTAACATTTGGAGTCCAGTAAACAAAAACAAAATATTTTATTTTACACAGGCCTACACGGCCACTTATAAAACGTCGACAAAAGGCTCGGTTCGGGTTGGTCGTTTCCTATGGAGAAGAACCGACAAGAAATTCCATGGTTACTCTTTTAAAATCATTTGGATCTCCAATATTTGGATGTTACAGCGTTAGTACTTAAGTATGAGAAGACAGCGTAGGCTCGACAATAAGTCGTTGCTTACTACAAAAGGTAGAATAAGATAACAGCAAAAAAAAAACAGTTTATAAAGCCTACAATGTCAACACATTCACAAAAAATAATAAAAATAAAACATTATAAGAACAATAAATTAAACAATTGACACAAATGTTGTCATCAGTGCTGTAACTATTCTGCACAGTGAATAAGCGGTGCAATAATTTGAAAACTATTGTAAAACATCTGAAAAGATTGGAATAAATAAAATTGGGAACAGTTAGAGACGTTCGTTTTTTTTTTTAATTATTATTATTTTGTTTTATGTTCTATAATGTGCTTCAGTTATTTAGATTTGAAATGTAATTATTTTGTATAATTCGAACACAATGTAAATTGTTTGATGAATAAATATGAATGAATGAATGGTTCACATAATTTGTGTCGTTTATGAGCTACCAGTGAAGCCGCATGAGCAGAAGGAACTACAGCCAAACTTCTTAACGGCACCGAAATGCTCTGAATTTATTGACATCCAGTCCAGTGAGCGGACTACTTATTAAATTAGAACCGCTGCCTGGAATCTATTCAGTTTAAATGATGAAAGCGACTCACCTTACACAGCAGCCCCGTAGCCTTGCTGTCCGGCTTGTAACGCATAACAACATAACGCATCAGCAATTTTCATATGCACACACAAAGGGCATTCAAAATGCTAAAAACTTGGTAACATATCGAGAACAAATCTGTGAAATATTAGCCGCGTGTTAACAGGACTGTGAATAGAACCTCAACATAGAACAAAGCGCCGTGGACCCACCACGGGACCGCGGTTCACATTACAGACTTTTGACAAGTGCCTCATATCAAAAGGGGTAAAAAAATATCTCAGCCCCTCTTCGTTTAATTGTTACCTTGTTTCTTTTATAATACTAACTCCTTTTTGAATTTAAACTTTTAAGGTTCGTTAAAACCAATACAAAATACAGATTCAGCTCCAGATACGAAAATGTCTATACTCTGACTCACACTTTTGTAGTTAGTTCTGTTATGTCCGGTGTCTGCAGCCGGTCCACAAGCTGTCCGTGCGAGGACGACTCTTCCTAGAAGAACAACAAAAGGAAAATGCTGGGACTAAAAAACCAACATAACAACATACTTGTGTCTCTGACTGTACTCAATCTTCGTTCGAAGGCTCCACAGCCCCCCACAGCGAGACCCGTGACCCCCGCCCCCCAGCCCCGCAGTATTTGGGGGCCATCGAGTTCTCTACAGGACGCTAGAGAATGTAGACCACTGTTGATATTGCCTCAACATCTGCACTCGCCGCGATGTTTGCTCTCGCGAACAAAAGACATCAACGCGCTCTTTGTTCGTAATCATTCTGTTTGCGAGTTAGTACCTACGTAACGTCGTGATGTTATCTATGTTATTAGTTTTATAGACCAATATGGTGAAGAAACCTTTACTGCGTGCATTGAATGTAAGGTTGTTAACTTTCTATATTAAGTCGTTGTATAAACATAAAAATGAGACTGTGATCAACAAATGACCTTCTATTTACTCATATTTTGTCAAGATACTACATCGTTAGTCTGGTGGTTTTAAGGTTGTTTGTGTTCCGAGTGGGGCTAGTTGTTATTTGGTTTTTCATCGGGAATTTCTCGGTAGTAGCCACGGATCCGTGACGTGTGCCAGTACCGGGCCATGTTACATGGAACTGAAACATAACTGGCAAAATGTAGGTGTTGTCGTGTCCACCTCTGCATCTGCTTATACGTTGTTATGAGACTGTGCATAATGGTCGTCAATTTATTTTTTCCACACACAATTTGTAGATCCTTTTATAAACTTAGTAGCTGAAAGATTCCAAAAACATCGTGTTCTTTCGACAGCCGGTGGTCCATAACTCGGCGTAGAGCACAACTCTATATGAGCGTGTCGGTCACGGGCCGGGGTCGTGCTGGACCCGCGCCGCACCGATTACACGCAGCTCTACCTAGAGCCGAACAGAAGCCTATGTTGACACCTAATACCGTGGAAATGACGACATTTGTAGAGCGAAGCCGCAGGTAGAGCCGGGTTAGTTGATTTTACGCTCAAATTGGTACAAATTGGGAATCGTGATGGGAGGTTGTGCCGGAGTTTGGGAATCGGACTGGAGTGGTCTGCGGTTACTTTGTAAACGTATTTTTATTAGCTATTGTTTTACTTGTTTCGTGATCTACACAGAACAACGCAGTTACTTATGTATGATGTTACGAAAACGTATCAAAAGAATTTCATTACTTGAAATAATACAAAATCTCGATCTTACACGAAATTATCATGATAATTGTGCCTGAGTGTGGTCACTCCCTGCCAAAGACAAAATTTGTATTTAAAACTTCTTAAAACACATTCCAACCTTGTCCAGAACAACAACAAGACTTATAAAGATCCTCCTCGGCAGCAACGTCAAGTGATTGCCTCCCCCCTCCCTCTTGCCATCCCTGCAGCCTCTCCTCCTCTGTGGCCTCCTACTACCCTCGTTACGCGAAATTTACAATAAGCTCTACAGGATAGCAATAGTTACCGGCTGATAGTACAGCATCCCCTCTTTTTGCCGTCCGTTTTAAAACACCGTCCTTAAAATACATTTTACAGAAGGTTGATTACTTGAAAAATTACTAAGAAGTAAAGGTTTAAATAACAAGGAGTTTGTCGTAGTCCCGGGAAGGTTTAAAAGGTGAGAAAGGTAGGGGGGTATGAAATTAATTTATTTGCCAGAATATAGGTACAATAATGTGCTAAAATATTTTATATATGACTCACTATATTCGACTTATCAGTCGTGCAAATATAGGGTGTCGTGGGTTTTGGGTGGGTGGTGTAGGGTGGGGTGGGTTTCGTGTCGTGGTAGGGTAGGTAGGGTAGGTAGGGTAGGTAGGGTAGGTAGGGTGGGTAGGGTAGGTAGGGTAGGTAGGGTAGGTAGGGTAGGTAGGGTAGGTAGGGTAGGTAGGGTAGGTAGGGTAGGTAGGGTAGGTAGGGTAGGTAGGGTAGGTAGGGTAGGTAGGGTAGGTAGGGTAGGTAGGGTAGGTAGGGTAGGTAGGGTAGGTAGGGTAGGTAGGGTAGGTAGGGTAGGTAGGGTAGGTAGGGTAGGTAGGGTAGGTAGGGTAGGTAGGGTAGGTAGGGTAGGTAGGGTAGGTAGGGTAGGTAGGGTAGGTAGGGTAGGTAGGGTAGGTAGGGTAGGTAGGGTAGGTAGGGTAGGTAGGGTAGGTAGGGTAGGTAGGGTAGGTAGGGTAGGTAGGGTAGGTAGGGTAGGTAGGGTAGGTAGGGTAGGTAGGGTAGGTAGGGTAGGTAGGGTAGGTAGGGTAGGTAGGGTAGGTAGGGTAGGTAGGGTAGGTAGGGTAGGTAGGGTAGGTAGGGTAGGTAGGGTAGGTAGGGTAGGTAGGGTAGGTAGGGTAGGTAGGGTAGGTAGGGTAGGTAGGGTAGGTAGGTAGGGTAGGTAGGGTAGGTAGGGTAGGTAGGGTTGCAAGCATGCCGGGTACAGCTAGTGCAAAATAATTATATCCCATAATATTTGTAGTGAACCTCGGTATTGTTAGTGAAAGTGTCAACATATTTAGACTCGTCAAGCAGTTAGTTAACAGGTAGGCCGTCAGGCAGTAGTCCTTCTGCGCCATTCACTCTAGTAGGCGACACCTGCGCGGGCGCAACACAAAGCACTTGCAATTAACCACAATTAGCAATCAACGGCTGATCACAAACACACACACACACACAGCGCTGGGATGCGCACGCGCCCCCTTTGTTACTCGCTCGAGATAATTACTAAGTCAACGGTGTAATGGGTTTCAGGATTAATGAAGCGAAACGATAAAATAAAACCTCATGTTTGTTAGTCAGCGGAATTTTGTTATTGAGGGATAACAAGGATTTATACATATAACAATTATCTACTTTACAATGACATAAAATCACGCGTGTAATCCCCGCAGGGTGGTAGAGATGTATTTGTATATAATAGTCCCACAGAACAACCACAAGTTCTGTCACGGTTTATTGTACATAACTTATCGCCTTGTAATGTCTGAGAGGTGACGCAGACGTTTGTCGCACGCACAGTTCGCTATCTACATCTATGTCCCATGTAATGGGGGGAGAGGCCTATTACCATCAACCGGACACAGATCCAAACCCCTGCCACATCCCGGCTGCCACTGGGAAATTCCAACGTATTAGTTTATTTCATTACGAAATCGCCCAACAACTGCAGTATCTGTCGCGGTAACAAAACACAAGTAACGGTTATCTCTAAACATAAACAAATTAAATAATTCATGTAGCGCCATAAACTACGGAGAGTCACCACAAACTATTTGTTGATAAAAGTCTTCAAATTCCACAAACCGTAGAGTCGTCTCTACGGACTCTACCGCTCTATAAATAACTTGTGAAAGACGTTTGTACTCAACGCGAGAAATTAATCGTGAAATATTGTATTCATACGAAAAGTACTCTAATGTGTGGCACGAAGAGGTTCTACTGTAGAGATGACGGGAGAATCGCGATCAACATGTCACCAGCTACTGACGATTATTTACAATGTCATAAATTTATGACACTACAGTATGTGGCGATGTAACGTACTGATGTTTGATACAATACTATACTAATTGCATTAAATGTAACCTTCGCCTCTTCTGAATTTTTTTTCTATGTGACATTTGACAACTTAAAGCCATATTTTCGTTGATTAGAGTGATTTATTCCGTTCTAATACCAAAACTAATACCACTGGTGTTTGTTTCAACCACCAGTGTTTGAAATAAATGCCAGTGGTATTGGTATTAGAACGGAATAAATCATCATAGTAAAATCACTACGCAAGAATTAGCAAGAAAGAACATTATATCCCCTACGAATCTTCTTTGAAATTGAATTACAACCAATAACACCCTCCACCCACAAGGTAAGCACGCTTCGCAGCATTTCATTAAAAATGTGGCTCTATCCCCGACACACAGCACTCGACTCTATCGACGACCACTATCGAGGATCGACGTAATGGCGGGACAGGGGTTATCGACGTTGTAAAGAATTTCTCAATCACGAGCGATACAGAGGGTTAACCGAGCGTTCAAACGGAAACCTATTGTATGAGTTTTACTTAGATATTATTTTAATGGGTACTTACATATTATATACTTACAACGTATTAACATTGGTCATGACTGTAACGTGAACAGGGTAGCAATAGGACAGGTCAATTATGAACTCAACTCAAACTTAAATAATTTATTTTGATGAAACCATTTACAGGTACTATTGAACTGTCAGGCAGTCGCTAGCCAGTCAGCAAGTAGAAGCTCGTTCCAATAGCAGAACTTACATCTGTAGGAGAAGAACCGACAACAAACTCCACGCACACTCTTGATGAAGGTCGCTCATTTATGACTGCCGCTATCAAATCTGATTATTTTTCCTATTTCCCTCATTAAGAGCTCATAAATCCACATTACACTAATAAAATAAAATACTATGACTGCACATGTCGTTCTTCGCCCACACGATGCGCGTGCGCACGCCGCAGCGTGGCCGTGGGCGCGACTCTGTTGTCTCACCTGTTGCGGACACCGCGCCGCTCATTAACTAAGTGTGCGCTGACCTTTACGCTCAACCAAGTGATTTACTTAAGTTGTTCACCGACTTGAGCCGACCACTTGATTCAGTGCAGTTCACAATAAAGCTTGTTTTGTTTAAGATGTAGTAATCTACAATCTTTGAAGATAAGCACGACCTTTGAGATCGTGATTACGATCGTTTTAATTGAATCTTTAATTTAGTTAAACACTCTACAGGCAAACATGAGAACATAAGTACCCACCAGAACTATACGAGCATTATGTGTAGGTACTGTTGTTTTTAGTTTGTATTATCAAATTCAATAATCATCTATGCCATCACTAAATATTACCCAAACATATAAGCCTTTCAAAATAAAATGATAAAAATGAGTGTTTATTAAAATATCAACAACCGTTGCGCCACTTGATTTTATGTGAAATAGATTAATCAGAGTTAATCTCGCTCAATCAGGTGCTCAGTGGTTCGCTATTAATCCTATTTCTGTGATAACTGGGCAAACCGGTACACTAGTCTGATGTGCGGCTGAGCGGTGGACACGACTCATTTCACATAAAAACAAATGGTGCCAATATTATGACAATCTCCAACAGATTTATGATCGGTCTAATCCTTTAACTAATGCAATTTAACGAACTCATTGGACTCGTCGAGATAAATTGGCGATACGATCTCGTTTCAATACAAGTTTGTAATCAAAATAGGAATATCAGTTTCCAATTACCGACTACCTGGCATTACCAGCATTTATCTAACGGCGGCCATCTTATAAAAGTTCGCGGACGTTACTCGTACCGAGTAACAGATCGTATAATTGAAACGCGTTTATCTAAACAGATATAAATAACGCAGAGTCGTAGCGACAGAGCGACAGTTGCACAATAGTGTTGTGTCGGAACGATTTGCGCGCGCTAGCCGGGCGTGTCGATATGATCGATGTGTCCCGCACTAGCCCGCGGCACGGCACTAGCGTGTGAACCTCACCACGCTATTTGGAACACTCAAATTATACTGTTTTTGGTTCAGCAATTTATTTGAATCATGATCTCGTCCAAACGTAGCGCGTTGCACAACTGGCACAACGCGCAAATATTTGATTAGATTACATCTCACATCCCACTGAGAGCGACGCCATGTTTGAATAACAACCGCGCATGCGCAACAACACACTTTTATTATTCAACTCCGATCGAGCAATGTGTATTATCTAGCGAGGAATTTAATTAAAATTACAATGAGGCCCTTACATTTTACAGCATCGATTAATAAACTAAATAGCGGGTTTTTTAGAATTAATCAATTCCCAGCGCGCTTATAGTATAAATTCCTATTTTATGGGTGAATTAAATCTACTTCTATGCCGATAATGTCTTATCGATAATCGATTTGGGCTTAATCTGCTATTAATTTAAATCGAAGGTAATGCGTGGTAGCGATCGCTCGAGGTAAACAAACACTCAGCGTGTTGTTGTGAGTGTAGTGAACGCAATAAGCCCGAAGACATTTGCTTATGGAATAAATTACAGTGTTCGGATCAGCAGTGAGCGGTAACCGTCGATAAACAATGCGCTGAGTGCCAATACGTGGCTGTAGATGTTATCCGCGCAAGCGCAGTGGCACACCCCCGGGGAGGCAGCCGGCCTGCGCGGGCGCACCGCGCGTCACGCCGCGCCGCGAGGCACCCTGTAATGGCCCGTGCACCACCACGCGACCCACTCTACAACGAACCAACATTTACTTCATCCATCGATTGTTATGATGCAAACGGTGAAGCTATAAGCCATAGACAAGTTTTAATGTATGCTGCTCCAGTTGAGGGATCAAATAATGATGCAAACCGAGGTGAGACAAAATATGGGATTTTATTAAAGCCATTAGTGTGCGTAATGAACGATGTCCCGAGGCAGCCCCCGCCGCCGCCCCGCCGCCCCGCCGCCGGCCGGCCACACTTTATGAAGACATTCTTCACGCTAATGAGATAATAAAATTGTAGGGAGTGTTCGCACAACGACGCCTTCCTTTTTCTTATTATAATGTTGAGAAAAAAAGCGCAGATTTCTGCCGACCGCCCACGGGACACACGTCGTGAAGCGTGAGAATCAGATGAAATAGTCCCACATCTACACGTTACGCTTCACTTTAATGAGTCGGTAGCCATTTTAAATTAGAAACGATTCATGTGTAGTTGTAGTCGTAAAATAAAAATTAACATTCTTGTAGAAGCATGCATCGCGTTACTGACGTAGACGATTCTGAGTTCTGTCAGAGCGGCAAGCGGCATCGGGGCAGATGTTCGGATTTGTTCATTAATTATGTGCATATCGATTAAGTAGATGAGCTGATTGGCATATTGTAGTTTGTCCATCTGCCGTTAAAATTTGTCTCACGCCCAAATAAACTATTTTGGCAAGATAAATCACATGAGACAAAGAAAGTCGTCACATAGAAAATTACAAAAGAGTTTAAAACTATACGACGCTATAACTATTGACGCGTGTTTGCTTGAGATGTAAGCGTTGCCCGCGGCGCAAGCATACAGCAGTGCCCGGGTTTGATTCCCACACGGAACAAATTTACAATGTCGTAGTTTTGTTTAAAAATACTAATATAGCAGCTATTTTCAAAAAAATAGTCAATTTTATTTGTTATTAACGATTACCTAACTATCTTTTGAATGGTTCAAAAACTAAAAGTATATACATATTATTAAACTAAATCTTCTGTAATGATTTGAAAATCAAACATAATGCATTAAAATAAAACAATATTCCTGGTTACAAAAAGTAATATATATTATAGCATTAAAAAAACAAAACACAAAAAGAACATTCTTACTGACTGTGATTTGATCCTGCAACTTCTGATTCGCAGTCCGGCCATAACACCACCAGGCTACTTACTTCACAAAAAAATAGTCTAAAACAAATGTTCTATTCTTATGCATGATGAGACAGTTGTCAAACACTTAAAAATATGGTCCCATGTTGGGCTGCAAGATCCGCCGCGGGAGGTCGCGCGTTTCCGTAAACGGTAAATACACCCGACGACGCGCCACGCAACTCGCCGCCCGAAGCGCCGCGTCTGCGTAAATGAGCCCTCAGTGTTGTGTGAAGCAGTGCTCCAATTAGATATCGTGATCATAAGCGCTCATAAAATATAATGATAGTTACAACCACAAAGCAGTTCAGAACATTGCGCCCACGCAGCGGTGACTATGATAATGCGGTTGTGCAGAATAATCGGTGAGGAATATAAAACGAGGCAGACACACGGCATCAATAAGAAATTGGCCACTAAAATAACCGTAAAAACATAATAATGAAAAACAGGTAATATAAACTAAGAGCACCGATGAGTAGTAGAGGTTTTTTTATTTTCTTCCGAAGACATCTGGATTATGTTTCTTTTCTAGATTCATTGTCCGGAGTTGCCTCTTCGGTAGTTATAATCGTTTCTTGCTTTCATTTAATTTGGGATCTTTGATACTTGCCTCACATCAATATGGTAACGCTACTTCCTTTTCAGTGCCGAAACACACTTCCTCGTCTATGCCTAACGATGTGTATTCACGCTCCGCCCACGTCACGTCACGTCACGTCGACGTCCATACACGTCACACGTCACAAGACACATGTCCATTTGTCAAGGAATTAACAAGCCCATTGAGCTCAGTTGACAGTGACCCCGGATTGACCTCCTTCGGGTCACAGCTTAGGCTTAACTCGTTGTGTTTGTAAGATGGGATTATTATAACTGAGTGCTATTCGACGTGTGCTAGTGGCTTTATTAGGAAGGCATTGAATTGTACATATGGACATACTTCTGTTTTTGACTATTCTATAGCAGTTAATAACTTCCCAAATACTTAGATAGTAAAGCTAGTCTCCATAGAATAGTCAACCACTTGGAAACTGCTTATGTCCATATTTAACCTACTTTTGAAATAATGAAAGACGAAATAAAGACTCGAGCAATCCTGAAATACTAACCAAAAGATCAGTGAGTATATCAAAAGAATGATTGTAATATCATAAACCTTCAGTTATTTTCAATTATTTCAGAAACGTGCATGAAACTCGTAAAACTCTTCACAGCAAATGCAATCAGAAAAAATGTTCGAAATGAGTTTATGTTTAGTCAAGATTATTTCCCGCAACTTCGGTAAAGAGCCTCAGAACGAAATCGTTACCTAACCTCAGATTACGAAAGCCGAGTAAAGTCCTATTCCTCACATGACCGCAAATAGGTCTGGCGGCAATTTGTCGAGAATGCCGGTCTCTGCCGTCCCCGTCTGAAGGTAGAGCATAAACAAGGCAGCACCGGCCAGTTTTGCCAGCGTGTAATTTGCACAAATCATTGTCCGGCGCGCGCGCAGCCCACATGCGCCTGCGCAACACTGGCACATAACTTGTGTGGTAATCCCGTGAGATGATTTGGTTCTGTGAATGGTCCTGTGACAAGTGATGTTTCGTCATGCTAGAATCTATCTCTGGAAACTGATGGACTAATCCAGAATCTTCGTTATATTCCAAGTTTCGCAAGAGTCCTCCATACCTACCACGAGACAATTGAACAGATACATGGAGAATGTAAAACAAATTGGCTACTAAGAAGGTGACTACTACGATGACGCCAAATAAAGATGCATGTGGAAGAAGAAGACATGCTGCGCCAACGACAACTAAATTGGGATTGCCGTAAGAGAATGCTGATGAGGAGTAACCTTAAAATGGTAACAAAGTAGAGTAAATCTCGGTTGCTTAACTTCATACCAAATGTGTGTGTGTTGCGGTATCAAGACTCGGTATGATTACTGTATGTACTGGGGCGATAAACTGCTTGATGAATGTCTGCAAATTATACGCTACAATGTAATGTGTTAGTACTTCTTGTACAATGTAACACTTACCGATGATATTTACCGAAATAGTGTTCTACCAATAGTTATAGCACTTACTGACTAGTATAATAACCATTAATCTTCCCTAACGATTCTGAAGTTTAGACTTCTTTAAACCGCAGAATACAAGACAAGTGTTTCGAAGGCGTCGAACTGGAAACCTCGTGTCATCCTGCCACCATTCATTACATCACACCCAAAATTACCCTCCAATGTCAGCCGTAATTCAATTACTCCAAGCCTTTATGTTTTTTACGGCAACCACATAAAAAGCATGACTTTCATAATAAGATAATCAATGAGTTCTTAAAAATTAATTTATTCAACAATGTTAGACAAAAAACTCACAGCTCTGCGGTTTGATATAATTGCCGGTAATCTTCGTAATCTCGGTAGCTGTTGGACACGTGAAGAGAGGCAGAAGTTCCATTGGACACTGACAACGTGTTACTTACAAGGACGCTGATTTCAAAGAACGTCTGTTAAAAGAATGGTCGGGCAACATACGGTGCAATCTGCCCACCCAGCGGCACGAGTTATTCTTAAACCTCCTGCTTATACCAGAGAATATTAAGTTTGAAGGAGATCCTCCTCGAAACGGCACTCCACCCATCTTCGACTCACCTAACCATCGCTCGCGGTCAGTCAGTGATCAGTCAGGATCTAACCCAACATATGGTTAGATCCTGACTGATCACTGACTGACCACTGAGCGGCGCTCATCAGTGACACGCTGTTGTGCTGTGAAGCTCGGGCCTGGACCTTCTGCCCACTCCCGTTAGCACACTGCCACAAAACATGCAGATGTTTGGTGACGGGCGGGGTACGGGCTGAGGGCGGGGTTAGCAGGGGGGGAGGTGCAACCGCGCAGGTTAGAGGCGATTAATTCGGGACCGCCATTACGGCGCATGACTTGACGCTACCGTGCTAGGCGAGCTAGGGATGTAGTCAATATTTCGAGTTTAACTTAATTGATTGAACTTATTTCATGTGCTAGCTGCAAATGAAATAAGTTCTCTAGTTTCATGGGAACATGGCATTAGCATGGAATTTTGTAAAATTTAAAAATGTTAGGTCGCAAACTTCTGCGTCACATGCTAGCTACATATTAGTGGACTTAACATAATACCATGTCATGCAGCGTGGATTAGCCATTACAGAACCAACTTGATCGCGTGTCTCAGTATTTGAAAAAGCAGAGATCCATGGTGCCTACTCGTAGATCTGTCAGCAAGAAAGTTTACATGTCAAAGTATAAATTGTAAGATACCTCTGTGACTTTGCTCTAGTTTCTCACCACCCACACAAAATGAAAGCCACGCACTGAGTAACAGGAAACTTTTATCGAATCCTGCTCCCATTTCATACCCCGACAAATGAACATAAAATATATTTCGACAGCAACAGTTTACGAATTAACATCTATTTATAATAATAACGGGCTGTATTGCCCGTCGCTGCACGTCACTAGCTGCCGGGGCCCAGGGGCCCAGGGGCCCAGGGGCACAACAACCTGCCCCGCCTCCGAAACTCATCTCATTTAACGCTTCTATCCCAATTTAATTCCACTATTACGTGCTTTGATGAACAAAAATCTATTACCTATATGCCAAGCAAAAACCACCCTTGCGTCTTTCACTTAACAGTTTAAAGATACAGCATACAATAATTTTGTCTTTATAAACTAGCCACGCCAAAGTCACCCTTGTAATCTGAGTCATAGAGCTTATAGAATAGTATCGGATTAGTGTTTGTTGTCAGGTCAGCAGCCGGGGGCAATGGACCGCGTGTTTAATTGAAGTTAATTGGTTAATTGTAAGACACTGAGAGCATGTGGACTCTTGTACTGCTGGACATGTGACGTCACCGGCATGGTATTGCGTTGTTTATGACATTCTTGTAGCAGCTATAGTTGGTGAAACTCCAAGTTCACTTGTAAGATCAGCAAGAAGAACTGAATTGATTCGGTTGATTTGAATCGTATTTATAAATCCAATCTACAACTGTTTTTAAGCTCAGTTCATTATGTTCAAAATAAACATTATAGTTGTGCAGCCGTAAGTCGAACGCCCGAAAGTGTGACAACCAGTCTAGGGGTAAAGTGTGACAACCAGTCTAGGGATAAAGTGTGACAACCAGTCTAGGGGTAAAGTGTGACAACCAGTCTAGGGGTATCGTGTTACCCAGTAACTGGGTTGTAGATCTCCAATGGGCAGTCGCACAGGAGGTTTTTCAACTAGGAAAAGTTAGGGTTAGTCCAGAAGAGTGGTTATAAATAAATAAACAATAATTAACGAACTTATCCGACCAAGTACCTTTACAGATTCGAGACATAATAGGTATTGTGAAAAAAAAAAAAAAACAGGTTTGGAATTTTTGTATTGAGTTTTTAATTAATTCTAGTCTTCATGTCCTCGAAGTAGCTTAATAGATTCACAATGCCAATCAAGATTAATTGTATCGATTCAATAATCTAATATGCAAAACACTACCTTATTAACATAAGTAAACTTAATTAGCGTGAAATTAACCGAATGAACGTGATAAAGAAATAATATTGTGACATAAATTATACATTAATTGAACTTGATAACAGATTTAGCTCCAGTTCAAACTATTGTGGACACGTTTGACAGCCCTCTATAAATATTATTGACAAATGTTAATGAGTTAATTCGGGGACGAGTCAATTTAGGTGACTATATTAAAAGTTGGACCATAATTTGCAGAAGTTAACTAATTAATAACGAGCCGGGTATAAGCAGAAAATAATCATAAAACTTTCTATCAGCCTTATTTTATAAATGTTTATTAGAAAAATCAGTAGGTATTAAGGTTTATCTTCCAAATATTGTATCAATGAAAAATTGCAACGGCAAGAAAATACTTACTATTCGTCTAAAAGTACTGGCGACCGTAATGCAATCAATTAAAGCAAAGTGTGATGGCCGTAACACGACGCGTGATGCGGATGTCATGGTTCACACTAGAGAGTTGGGGTAAAAACTACCGAATGAGATAATCAATGTCCAGGTAGAAGTGAGCACAACGGAGCACGAGGTGCAACCCTAGTCAAAGATACGCGACGGATAACATTAACGGCAGTAATTTAAAGATGAACCAATATTTTTATAAATAGTGGTTGAGGTTACAACGACACAGCGTTTGTGGAGACGTACGTTATGCGGACATACACAAATAACAAGCAACATATCAGAAGAAGAAAAAAGACTTTAAAGCATTAGAGGTCTCAGGGCAGTGACAACAGCGTTGTCAACATGACCGAGCTGGTAAATCGCGTGTCGAGTGGGCAAAGGATAGGCAGAAAAGCAGCCTAGTTACGCAGGAACAAGGTCAATTTAGTCCGATATATAATCATATGGTTCGTCTTATATTTGCATGAAATCAAATCAGCCTCCAGAAAAGATATAGCATATCTCCCACTGGAGAGCGTCCTGTCTCGGCGGCATTTCTCTAATAATGAGTGGTACGTCCCTAGCACCCACAGCCCAGTGTCCGTAGGTGCAAACTATGTTCATTGACTGCTCGTTAGGTTAGCGCAGTGCACAGCGTGGAATACGTTACGTTAGTGAGCGCGTGAGACGTTTTTGCTGTTCGCAAATGAACGCGAGCGTGCGCCTGCGCAGCTTGACGAACTAGGCTCAAGCACATGACAAGTACGAGCTAGACTGATGTTGTGGAAAAACACGTAGTTTTGTTGATTCAGATTACAGTAGTTTTGTATATTTATTCAATTAGTATATTTGGAGAGGTCTGAATTAAACATTAGTCTGACAGGCTAGAATTGAGAGTTACTCTGCCTACCTGCTTACTATGTTTCTACTTCTAATCTTGGCTACATTATTCAAATAACAATTACGTAGTACTAGGAACCTAACTTTACAAACCTGACCATAACCACCATGAGTTATGCTACGCTTCATTATGCCCCTGTTCATATTGTGCTGACAATTCGCCTTAATTATACAAACCTACATTTGCTTAGCTGACTCTTTTAGTTGTTTTGAATAAGCGGGTGGTCGGAAACCTAGAATATTTTTACTTTGCCTGGTGGTATTAACTGGACCATTTAGCTCATCGGTAAGACTAACATAGTTTCAAATCCTTCTCCTTAAGGCTGACGATGACCATGAAGATACAAAAATCAGCGCTACTGACGTCTTTGCCGGTGGTCGTAACGACGTCACCGGAGTGATGGATGCGCGCGCGTGTAATTGACAGCGACATGCACGCGCGCAGCCGTGCATCAATCACGGCGCGTTACACACGCGGCCAGCCTGGCCCAGCCCTGGGAACAGAGGCCCAGCTCCGGCCAGTGGCGTAATTAGCCGCATGCCTAGCAAAGCAACCCGGAATTACGGACTTGCGGCTACCGGTAGCAAACGAACATCGGCTGTCTTAATAGCTTTCATTTTATTTGTTGTTCGACAGTATTCAGTGAGATGTTCTGTCGATAACTTGATATTTTAGAACAATGCTGCTCAACCCCAGGCCCCGGCGGCTCGGCGCATTAGAAGTGGCCAGACAACCGCGGTCACCTGACGACAGTGTTTTGAGAACAAATTTCCAAATATCAAGCATTATTTTGCTTGGTTTTATGAACCCATTCTCAACAAGAAATCCAAAAACCACATTAAATGGTCAATTTTGGTTTTTGAAAATGTCTTCTTAAACACTGCGTGACAGTGGCGTATACATTTACGCCAAGCTGTAGCCCCGAGCCGCAAACTGAGAGGGGAAGACGCTGCCTCTTTTATTTTCTACCCTGTCACTCCGTTTTTATTTGATACAGGCACCTTTAGCCTGCCGGCCTGTAGGAAACTTAATTGTCAAAAGATAATCTAAAAATTTCGAGGCCGCTGCCCTCTCTTTTGCTTCCTCAAGCCTCTAAATGCTCTGGAACTTCTATGCAAAAGCGACAAAGTCACCTAATTATCACAAAAACTTCTTTAAACTTTTATTTACTAGAAGACTCGCCGGTTGCTACGGAATCAAAATTTTGGCCCACCTTCAAAATAAGTGGTAGAGCAGCCCTGTAGCAGATAGTGTAGGGGAGCGATATAAAACTGGTTTTAAATTCCTAATGCAACAATTTGCCCCAAGCCTGTTACAACTAGCCCCAATCACGGGGTAAGTTGTAACACTCGTCATATTTTTTTCAGGGCCGTTTTTTTTCAAAAGTTTGTTTGGAATCGATAGTTGAAACTGCTAGATTTCGTAAATACCAAACCAGTAAGCGATTGTAAAACGGTGGTTAGTTACGATGGTCGAGTTTAAAGAATAAAAATATAGTTGAACTTCGTAAGTCGCTTGTATTTAGGTTAGAGTTTTTTACTACCAAGCCCTCTTCACCTGACGGTTACAAGAACGTCCATATTCAAAAAAATAACAGTCAACACATCAACTTTTAAACATTTCTACAAAAACCTAACCATTACATCGGATCACTTAATTTATTGTGTAATAATAATTAACAGTTAGTTGTAACAAAATGATTGATCAATAATCATTTAAATCTGAGCTAATTAAAGTATAATAATATTCGGCGTACAGGAAGCTGACAAGCGGAAGGTGCCATAATGTAATTTGATTAATTAACAATGAAACTAAAAATAAAATAATATTCACTAAATAATACCTTAACAATTAAATAAAACTTATTAAAATAAAATCAGAATTAAACTATCATAACTTCTCATCAATATCTTCGAGCTC
This sequence comes from Cerastis rubricosa, assembly GCA_949152445.1. Taxonomy (NCBI): domain Eukaryota; kingdom Metazoa; phylum Arthropoda; class Insecta; order Lepidoptera; family Noctuidae; genus Cerastis; species Cerastis rubricosa. The sequence goes on along the minus strand of OX424534.1, from coordinate 23,134,210 downwards.
CTATACATTCGAGCTTGTATAAGCAGCAGAACCGGAAGTTTGTAACATTCGGCCATCCTGCGTTTGCCGTGACCCACGGCGGTCAGCATCCTTGGATACAGCGCCTAGTCTGTCATTGGTATTCGGCATCTGAAATATTAAACAATATGGGCAGTACATTTATTCCTGTAGTTTCGCTATTCTTATTATCAGTTTTCATAATAATTTGGCTGTATATAAGATTTAACATAGCTTTTATATCATGTAGTTTTGCATTATATATTACTTTATACAGCTTTAATAACTCCTATGTCACACAGCTTTTCTAATTGTTTGTATTTCACACAGTATCAATTACACCTATTTCACAGCTTTGATTATTTCTGTTGCACACAGCTTTGATAATTTCCATTGCACACAGCTTGAATTAATCCCATAGCACACAGCTTTAGTTACTCCCGATGCACACAGCTTTAGTTACTCCCATTGCACACAGCTTTGACTACTCCCATTGCACACAGCTTTGATTACTCCCATTGCACACAGCTTTGATTACTCCCATTGCACACAGCTTTGATTACTCCCATTGCACACAGCTTTGATTACTCCCGTTGCACACAGCTTTTTATTATTCGCATTGCACACAGCTTTAATTTGTGGACGAGTGCAGTAAATGTTAGTATTAAATGAAATCTCTACATACATTATTTTATTATTTGTTTAATTGTTTAACAATGAATAAATTAATAAACATTCTTATTTTTAACACAAAACAAAAATATGATTAAATATGATTTGAATTAACTTTCTAACAAATCTATCAGATCATCTCTATCAACTTCATGATCACTACCACTACTTTCATCAGAGATAGACGAATTGTAAGGTCGGAGAACTTCACCGCGTACAATTGCAGTGAATTTTCTATACCCTTTCATGCCTTTTATACTACTTATAGTGTAACGATCTAATGACTGATCAGCTTGACATATTTTGTAAGGTCCCGTGTACAATCCATTAAGCTTCCTAGTTATTTGCGCGCTTTCCCTAGTAATTCCTCCTTTCCACAACACCAATTGTCCTACAGAGTATTTAACACATTTCTTATGAGATCGATCGAATCTATCTTTCATGAGAGACATATTTTTATCAATACGCAATTTAGCCGCGCATCGGCGTTCTCCTAGTGCCTTTGCTTGACCTTCAAAATCATCCGGGTCCCCGGACGGATAAGCGGGAAGTCTCGAATTAGAATGACCAAATAGTAGTTTAAATGGAGGAAAACCAGTTGTCGCATGAGGAGTATTATTAATACCCCAAACTATATCACTTAAGTGATCATCCCAGGTGCACTCGCTATTAGACATCGTATTTAACCCGTTAATCAAAGTTCGATTCACACGTTCTACTTGGCCATTCGACCTAGGGCTCGCGATAGCGTTTAAGATATGTTTAAATTGCATTTCATCAGCAAAGATTTTGAAATAACGACTTGTAAATGCTTTTCCCCTATCCGTGATAATCCTGTTGGGATTCCCAAACTGAGAAATAATATCTTTCAAATGTTTTATAGTTTCAACAGAACCACAGCTTTTAACAGCTTTTGAAAATACAAATTTTGTAAAAGAGTCTATAACAACGAGTATATAAGAGTTTCCTTTACGAGTCTTAACAAACGGACCTAAATGGTCAACATGTAGTGTGTGCATGGGAACAGCCGGTTTTTGAATTGGGTACAGTTCTCCTTGTAATTTACCATGTTCCCCTTTACCGTAAGCACATTGGAGACATGATTTGATATATTTTCGAATAAACCTAGTCATGCCCTCAAACCAAAATTGTGCTTTAATAGTCTTTTCGCACTTATCAAAACCAACATGTCCTATCTGATCATGGAATTTTTGTAATAAACTCCATTTTCCTAATTTAGGTATAACAAAACGATCCCCGGAAAGTGTTTTTCTGTAAAGAAGATCGTCTTTTATTAAGTAGTTATTAGTAATATCAGTATTGTCCGTACTATTACGCAATTGAGTCAGAATTGACTGAATTTTTTCGTCCTGCAGCTGTAAGGTTACGAGCCAGTCGGAATCCTCAATAAATAAAACGGGGCTCGATACTGGATTTCTACTCAAAGCATCCACGTGTCGCATACGGTCACCAGATCGATACTCAATTTGTACATCATAATCTTGAATTGAAAGCCACCAGCGGGCTATGCGAGGAATTAGGTCTTTTTTAACTAATGTAGTCCGTAACGCAGCACAGTCTGTTACTATAGTCACGGGAATACCTACAAGATAAATACGAAACCGTTTGAGAGATTCTACAACTGCTAATGTCTCCAGTTCATAGCTATGATAAAACTGTTCTTCTTTACTTGTAACCCTACTAAAATACGAAATCGGTTTTAGAACACCATCATTTTGGTATTGCAAGAGTATACCACCTAATCCTAGTTTACTGGCATCAGTATGGAGCTCTGTGCGTGCATTTCTGTCGTAAATACCTAAAACAGGTCTTTCGACGAGGCGTTCTTTTAGAGTCTGAAAAGCAGTTTCTTGGGCTGAACTCCAAGTCCATTCTACATCCTTTTTCGTTAACTGTGTGAGCGGTCTAGCAATCTCGGCAAAACCACGAATAAATTTCCTAAAATACGATGTCAAACCAATAAATTGACGGATTTCATGCACATTACTAGGTTTTTTGTAATTAGCTACACAAAGGATTTTAGTTTGCCCCGGTTGTATTGTACCTGCGGTAATCTCATGACCCAAATAATTTACACTTTTCTTTAAGAACGAACATTTACTTATATTAAGTTTTAAATTGGCTTCTGATAAAAGTTGTAAGACGTTACTCAATAACCTGAGTCCGTCATCGACCGTGACTGTTGGAAGCATAATATCATCAAGATATGTAGCTACATCATTGCCCAGCCTGCCCAGGACAATTTTGATGAGACGTGAGAAAACTGCTGGCGCGTTCGCCAGACCGAATGGCATTTTCAAAAACTCGTATTGTCCTGAAGGTGTTACAAATGCTGTTTTATGAATAGAGCCTTCAGATATTTTTACCTGATAATAGCCTTGTGCGAGGTCTAGGGTGGTAAATAAAGCTTTTCCAGCCAAGCGAGTTACCTGATCGTCTATATGAGGCAATGGATATCGATCTTTGATAGTACGTGCGTTGAGTGCTCTGTAATCTATGCATAACCTATAATCACCGCCTTTTTTCTTTACAAGAACCACTGGGCTTGCATAGTCGGACATAGATTCCCTCACAACACCTGCATCAAGAAGGTCCTGAACCTTTTCGTTAACAATCTCATTTTCCTTGTACGACAGTCGATAAGGTTTACAGTAAACAGGTTGTTCGGTTAATGTCCGAATATGCATTTCCAGTACGTCTGTACATCCCAAATCTTTCGTATTTTTCGCAAACAAATATCTGTATTTATTTAATAACTGTAACAATCGCCTGCAATCATTGATTTCTAAATCACCTACATCTAAATCGGATAACTGTAATTCTTTATATGTAGATCGGTCAACTGACATAACATTCCTGTGTATATTATTATTTTTGTCACTAAGAAGTTCCGCGCGCGCTACGAGTCTATTTGCTTGCCACTCAATAGTATCATCACCGATATTTACTACTTTCAAAAAAGAATCCGTCGACCTTATAAGTCCCCCTATAATTACATAAGACATACTTCCTAACTCAAAGTACACAGAATTTGCATAAAATGAATGGCTAGTATTGATATCAACATAAACTTGTACAAAAGCGCAACTTTGTCTTGGTATCACACTGTTATGTTTTAAATAGACTGGAAATTTTGAAATACAATCAGTCTCATCCAGTTGTATATCGAACAACTCATTCTTGAAATCAAAGTTGCACACGAAATTAACAGATTTTTCGGAAATAACTAAGTTTATATTTTTCTGATTTATCATTGACTGACCGATTATTAGGTCTATATCGGCTAGATCATTACTAGTCAGCTCAACGAAACCACTTAACATGATATTATCTATCTTAACATTAACATGTGATGTTCCCATAGAATTTGAATATGCACCACCAAAACCTTTCATAGTAACTGAAGAAGGCATGATTTTTAACTTTAAGTTATTAGCTTGTGACATTGTGAGAATATTCAACTTACTGCCTGTATCTATGTATGCAATAAGATTGTGTCCATTAATTACCACTGCCTTCTTGTACAGGTCTATGTAAATATTATATGTTGTAAATAGCACATTACTAACTTTTGGTGGCTGCTGGTGTGAAGAGCCGGGTGCGAACCAGCAGCTAGCCGCAGTGTGGCCAGGACGACGACACACCTCACAGCGTGGCGTCCTGCAGTCTCTCGCCTCATGCCCTGTTCTTCTACAGGCATAACATTTCTTCAGGTTGGGTTCGTTTTCCTTTGAACTCGAAGAAACATTGCCTCTCCTCCATGTAGCAGTCGGCCGCTTGGAGCTACTAGAGTCATCTTGCTTCGAGTTGCTAGCTTCCACTTGTTTGTAGTTTTCAAGGGATGATAAATATCCATAGTAAAGCTGCTGTGGAGTCTCGCACTGATAAGCCTTTGCGTTGGCTCTTATCTCCACTGGTAAACCTTTGATTACACACGAAATCGCAGCCTCACCGTAAATATTGCATTTCTTGAGTAGCGATAGCTTGTCGTGGAAATATTTTGTCATAGTTTCGGAGTTCGTTTTTTTTCTTGCGAGCATAGTTTCTAGAAGGTCAACAAAATCAGTTGAACGTGGAAAGGCGGCTTCCAATGAGTCTTTCCATTCCTCCCACGTGAGATTGTAATTATCTAGGTCGTCATACCAATCTCTAGCTGATCCTCGGAGACGAATTTGCATAATGAACTGCCGATCCTTACTGTTCCAACCATATACGTCGCCTAATTGGTCAATTTTGTGCAACCATCCCTTAACATTGCTAGATTTTCCATCTGGCTGAAACTTGGGGATAACTTCAGCGTCAGTTTGGGTAACACGGTGCCTTTTTCGTCGGAGGTATATTCTGTCGGTACCCTCGTGATCAGATGAAGAAAAAAAATCGGAATTTCCATCATCATCCGACGTCACTGTTTCACTGTTTCTCCTTTTCTTTGCACCAATACCATCAATATATGGGCCAGACATAATACCACTTCTGAAGTGTAAAACGGTGGTTAGTTACGATGGTCGAGTTTAAAGAATAAAAATATAGTTGAACTTCGTAAGTCGCTTGTATTTAGGTTAGAGTTTTTTACTACCAAGCCCTCTTCACCTGACGGTTACAAGAACGTCCATATTCAAAAAAATAACAGTCAACACATCAACTTTTAAACATTTCTACAAAAACCTAACCATTACATCGGATCACTTAATTTATTGTGTAATAATAATTAACAGTTAGTTGTAACAAAATGATTGATCAATAATCATTTAAATCTGAGCTAATTAAAGTATAATAATATTCGGCGTACAGGAAGCTGACAAGCGGAAGGTGCCATAATGTAATTTGATTAATTAACAATGAAACTAAAAATAAAATAATATTCACTAAATAATACCTTAACAATTAAATAAAACTTATTAAAATAAAATCAGAATTAAACTATCATAACTTCTCATCAATATCTTCGAGCTCCTATACATTCGAGCTTGTATAAGCAGCAGAACCGGAAGTTTGTAACACGATATATAATACCTAATAGAACACCGATATTACGTCATTAATATTCAAGTCCCACGTAAAAGGGGGCGAGCCTATTACCTTCAACCGGGCACAAATCCAGATTCCGTGGCTGCTACTGAGAAAAGACACATTTTAACGTGGGACAAAATGAGATAGGAAGCATTATACAGTGTTTCTTATGTTCGTTTGTTACAACTAGCCCCCCGCTCCCCTACAATAGCGAATATCCGCGGTGGTGCGCAAGCGCAGGCGCAGCGCAGCGGGGCGCCAACAAGATGCACGTACCGCAACACTTGCGCAGACGTCCAGCCAGCAGCAACACAGATGTAGGTACCTCAGGACATTACCACAGGTCCTGGAGTAGGTAACCACGTTCAGAAATACTACTACTTACATTAAATAGGCTGTACTTACGTAGTCATGTAGAATCGGGACCGTGGAAATAAAATCCTTAGTTTACTTCTTAAAATTTAATAAAATCAAGTTCCGTCTTTTCAGCAACCACCGCCGTCATCAATCCTTCTGTCAATTCTCATTTGTTCTCTTCTCCTTCCCTTTCACACTATCTTTCTCTCTCTCACACCGCAACGTTTCATTCCACACACTTTCATACGTTCCGTTTTAAATGCCATCCTACATTCGGCCGTCCTGCAATCATATCTGTCCTCAGATATGCATCTTAATGACACGTGACATAACTCTTTCATACATCACTTTACTGAACCTTATAAAATAACAGTTTTGAATGAGGTACACGTTCTTATTTATAAGCAAAATAAAACAATAATAATCATGTTCTAAACTCTATCTAACTAAACAGCGCTTTACATAGCATTTAATAACACATGACCTAGTATTTGTGAAGGTAATAAGCAGTACTATTTACACAACATATCACACACATAAACAATCAACACTCACAATCACTCATCTTTACCTGGCCACCTCTTCATGTGGTCCGCTGAGCTAGATGTCTTCTTTGGGCCTTCTGTGGTATCATACAGCTTCTCAACATCATACCTATCGTTTCTTTTAACTTTAGTAACCCTGTAGGGCCCCAAAAACTTAGGTTTTACTTTAAAGCCTGGGCCGAACTGAGTTCTCTTGATGGCCACTAGATCATCCAGTTCATAGGTTGAATTAGGTTTTCTCTTTTTATTGTAGGTCTTCTTATTCTCGTCCTGTATTTTTTGAATCTGCTGCATGGCTTTTATCCTCAAATTCTCTCTATTTTCATCAAAACAATTGATAACTTCTTGTTGTAGGAGATTAATTACATCAATATCTTCTTTACATCTCATTTTTGTTCCGGTCAATAATTGAAATGGTGAAGTATTTATTGATCTTTGGTAAGTACTGTTTATAGCACGCTGGACTCGACCCACATGTCTATACCACAGCGATTTATCTTCTATACACAGCTTGGTTAACATAGGAATTAAGATTCGATGAACTCTCTCTACTTGTCCATTCCCTCGAGGCACTCCAGTGGTGATCTTGACATGCAGTATGTCCTCTTCTTTACAGTACTCCTCAAAATCTCCGCTGGTAAAGGCTGTACCTCTGTCTGTAATAATTCTAGTTGGATTACCAAAAGTTTGCTGGTGAAGTCGTAATTTAGTCAACAGTTCTGCACTTGATGTGGACTTGGTAGGAAAAAGCCATACAAACTTCGTAAATGCATCTATCATGGTGAGAATATAGTTATACTGTTTCCTTGTTTCTGTAAATGGACCTATGTGATCCAGATGTAATGTATGCAGTGGGATTCCTTCTTTATCTACTGGGTTCAGGTAGCCTTCTTGCTTTCCTTCCTTCTTGGTCGCTAATAAACAGGGTATACAGCTTAGAACTACTTCTTCAATCTTTTTATCCAGGTTTCGGATATAGTAATCTTTTCCTATGGCTTCTTTCATTTTTCTTATAGAGAAGTGCCCATTTTGATGCACTTTTCTTATTATTTCTTTCTCCAAGATCTTTGGAACTACTAATTTCTTATCTTCACCTTTGTACAGAATGCCATTATCCATCCAGAAGTCATTATAATGACTTTCTTTCAATATCAGCTGTCTGATAGCATTGAGCTCTTCGTCTGTCTCCTGACCTCGTCTTATCTCTTCTTGTAGGCTTACCGCCACTGCCACAAATGGGTTTCTACTTAAAGCATCGGCGTGCTTCATTTTACAGCCTGCTCTGTGCTCGATCTCATAATCATATTCATCTAACATGAAAACCCATCTTGCCACTTTTGGTGTCAAGTCTTTCTTCTTCAACGTTTGTTCGAAGGCTTTACAGTCTGTCACAATTTTGAAGTGTATTCCATACAGGTAATGTCTAAACTTCTTTACAGCCTCTACGACTGCAAGTGCTTCCAGCTCGTAGCTTGAGTATTTGCTTTCAGCTTCAGTTGTCTTATGACTCATGTAATGCACAGGATGCAACTCATCATCTGGATGTAATTGCAGTAGTATTGCAGCCAAAGCATGACTGGATGCATCAGTGTGTAGCTCTGTTGGTAAATTTGAGTTGTATATCTTTAGTACAGGATCACTCGTCATTTTATGCTTCAATGTGTTGAAAGCACATTGTTGCTCATCTTCAAATATAAACGGTCTCTCTTTTTTCAGCAGATCTGTCAATGGTCTGGCAATCTTTGCATAGTCTCTAATGTACTTCCTGAAATAAGATGTCAAACCAATGAAACCCATGACTTGTTTAATATTTTTAGGTTCTGGATATTTTGCAACTGCTTCAACTTTCTCCGGGCTTGGTCTAACCTCACCATCTTTGATTAAGTGACCCAAATACTCTATTTCACGACAAATAAGTCGAGCTTTTTTCCAATTTACCTCTAGTCCATACTGTGCAGCTACATCTAACACCTGGGTTAGCCTCTCAAGTGCTTGACTCTCTGAATCAGCTGGAATTACAATGTCATCAATAAATATTACCATGATGCCCCTCATTATCAACTCTCTGAAAATAATCGTAACAAATCTCATAAAATATTTAGGTGAAGTGGAAAGACCAAAAGGTGCACGCAGAAACTCAAACTGTCCATGATGAGTTATGAAAGAAGTATAGGGCACCGATTCCTCACTTATTTTGAGGTGGAAAAATCCGTTCTTAAGGTCCAAAACACTAAATACCTTTGAGTCCTTCAGCTTATCTATTAGGTCATCTATGATTGGTAGCGGGAACTCATCTTTCACTATCTTCTTATTCACTAGGCGGTAATCAACACAAATTCTAGTCGACCCATCTTTCTTCTTAACCAGCACTAATGGGCTAGAATATTCAGAAAAACTAACCTGTACCATTCCTTTTTGTAGCCACTCTTCGACCTGTTCTTCCACTATCCGTTGTTCGACGAGTGATATACGCCGAGGTCGTTGAGCAATTGGTACTTCGTCTTTTAGCACTATCTTCATCTTAATTGGAGCTTCTTTGGTATAAATGGGCTTGTACTCTTCAACCAGCCGCATTACTTCTGCCTTCATATTAGTATTGGAGATGTGACCTGTCAGATCAACCGCAGTCACACAACAATTCACCCTAGCCAACCATTCGTCATCTTGCGTCAACAGTAACACAGCACCCTCACGAACTACCATCACAACATTTTGAAGGAACTCTTGTCCTATAATTAACCTGTAGGGCATTGACCCTTTGGGCACTACATGAAATATAACATTGGAGTAGCACTGTCCATCAATAAGAATATTAACATAAATCTTCCCATAAGATCTAACTTTATAAAGTCCCAGTCCAGACAAGATTGTATTATCATTTTCACATGGCACATTTATTTCGTTACACAAGTCCTCCGACATTAAATTTACGTCACTACCCGTATCTACCAACGCGCTTATTGATATATCGCATACTTTTACCAACTTAATCGCTTTATTAGGATTTTCTTGCCGGTCACTCGGTTTGTTTACAATTTGCATGACATCAACGTCCTCCTCTATTTTGAAATTGTCAACGTGGCAGCTCGATCCGCTCTGATTGGCTGCCAATGTCGCCCCCAAACATGGCCGAATGTTTCTTAGCTCCCGAGTCGAACTGTTTTACCGACGGATGCACTGGCGCCTGCTGATTGGACGAGCCGATCGCTCTTTGCGGCTTTACCGACGTCGTCTTCGTCGTTTTTCCGCTGCTTCCTACGCTCGGATTGGTACAATTCAAGCTAATATGGCCGAACTCATTGCATCGGAAACATTTTAATCCGTTACGACATGCGCTTGCTTGATGATTCTTTCCTCCACAATTATAGCAAAATTGGCCAGTGCCTGATGTAGCAGAATCTCCTGATGTCGTAGCAACGCGTTTCACCGGTCGATCAGTGTTCTGTTTAGCAGCTTTCTTTTGTATAGTCTCGTACACCGCCAACTTTTCTTTCAACGCTGGGTAGGTAACCGCACCGTACAATATCGCCTTATTATTTTCCATATCTGTAATGCCGTCTATTATATATTGGATGGCGACGTAATCTGGGAACTTAGCTCGTTTTCCCATCTCCTTCATTATCAGCATATACTGATAATATGACTCCTCTTTACGCTTCTTGCGCGCCGCCATGAGCTCGTGCATTTCCTTAGTATTTGCGGTATCAGGGAATTCTTTAAGCACGGCCGCTTTTAGCTCTTCATAGGTTTTGTGAACCTTTTCCGTTTTCAGCCATAGCTCCGCTGTTCCTATCAAGGACCTACGGGCTATGATGAGTCGTTGCTGAGGAGACCATCCAAATATCTCCGCGTTATCGTCCAGATCTTGAGCCCATTTCGCAGAAGAGTAGGCATGGTCCTCGCCACTGAACTTATTCATGTCAATCATGTTGAAAAATACGTCTTTGTTTTCCGCCATTGTTCGCGTCTGCGTAGGTTTTGAAAATAACGACCCCGTCTTCGTCTTTTACGTCTTTCGTCTTGATATTCGTCGTTTTAGTCTTGCTACGTGTCCGCGATCCCGGACGAGCCCCCAAAATGTAGAATCGGGACCGTGGAAATAAAATCCTTAGTTTTCTTCTTAAAATTTAATAAAATCAAGTTCCGTCTTTTCAACAACCACCGCCGTCATCAATCCTTCTGTCAATTCTCATTTGTTCTCTTCTCCTTCCCTTTCACACTATCTTTCTCTCTCTCACACCGCAACGTTTCATTCCACACACTTTCATACGTTCCGTTTTAAATGCCATCCTACAGTCATAACCTTATAACTTTTGCTTCATGGATTGACGTCATTGGTAGGCGAATTCACTATGTCAATGACAGATGAACAGAAAAGAGGAAACTACGCTTAGGGTTCCGAAAGAAAATACGTCATCATGCCTCCAATCCGTCCATCATGAAGACGTCTGGGTCAAATGCCTGATTCACCAACACACTTCCGTATCGCAACAAAGACATATTACTACTTACCCAGCACCACATCTGCCACCACTAATCTCCTCGCATTCATTAAGACCAGCTTAAGATCTTAGAAGTTAAGATTTCCATAAGATCAGCGGAACTCCTGCCGCGGCGTCACAAACTAATTTAAATATGAATGAGGTGTGAACTAGACTTATAAATCTACGTCCATAGTCCTCGCTAGGACAGCCACGCGTTTGACTTTATTTGGGACATTAAGTAATTACGGTTTAGTAGAATACTCAGTAATTATCTTGTTATAAGTAGGTAGGTACTTACGCGGTAATAAGCATCGCGCTTTAATTCTGAAAAAATACACGATGTTGTTATAAGCAATGCAATTAAGGAAGGATTAATTGATTTTAAAACATATTTCAATGACATCAACTATTTATTGTTTACCACAAATCGTTTATTTTATGGCTTATTTACAGGCACTTTTACATTGTCCAGAAGTTGGTCAGTCAGAAAGTTGAAGCTACACGCCAAACATCAAACTAGGAAAGTCTGCCGCAATACTTGGTAACACCATATCTATCAAAGGACCGTCTTTTAATGCGTCGGCGCACATTACCATGATAATAGCACTACTTAAACTATACTTTCTACGAAGTACACTCAACTGTACCATATTACTAAGCAAGTTTCTTACGAACTATAGCTGTAGTCCGTAAGGACCTTGCTTAGAGCGCCGCGCCCGGGTGCAGCGCGGCGGCGGCGCCCGCGCGTTGTACGCCGTGTACGCGACTCAGCGTGATGCATGGCCCGAAAGGCGACTAGTAATTATAATTTATTCCTAATTTATTCTATTCCAGCGCTCAGTTATCAAATGTGTTTATTTGTGTGATAAAGATGTGTTTTCAGAACATGAATCAGGATTATATCACTCTGCGGGTGTGTTGGATGTGTATGCGAAATGAACGCAGTTGAATCTTTTGGTCTGTAAATAAAGATTAGCATAATATAATCTCATACTTTACGCATGCCACGTAATATTAGAAAGCAAAGCAACCGTAGTGGTGTCACCTTGTTTCGCAGACAGAAATTTCACAGAATTTCGGTTACCAGATAATGCTTCACATAATATTTGGTCCTTGTATATTTCGAAAATTTTTGTTAAAACATAATTCAATGAATTTAATAATCACATTTTTAGGGTTCCGTAGCCGAATCGCAAAAAACGGAACCCTTATAGATTCGTCATGTCTGTCCGTTTGTCCGTCTGTCTGTCTGTCAAGACCCTTTTCGAAACTAAAAATTTTCGAAACTCGCAAGGGATTCAAAACCTACAGGGTGCTTCCCGTGAACTCAGTTTTTTGTACAAATATTGGTTGTTCGATGTATGTTCCCATGGTATTTTATTTCAACGAAATTATTAACCTAACATTAAAATATTGTCTTTAAAAGTAATGTTTTAGTAAGTATTGTTTTGCTACAAAATTTAGTGACAGAAACGAATCGCTGCAAAACCGACTCCACGTAGTCTTGTCTACCTAAAGTGTAATTTAAGCCTGCGTAGGTGCGGTGGGGCGAGGCGAGACCCGTGACCTGAGGAGCAGGTGGTTTCTAACGCTCGCCGTCGCGGCTGAGGCTGGCAAGCCGAAGCTGCGGTGGTGAGCGTTGATACGATCTGCGACGATAAGCTCGCGAGGGACCGCCGAAGCTGTGACAGAAATCATGCCTGCATGCTGTGTTGCATGCTCGCTTGCATGCTGCATTTTTTTTAAAGAAAACTTTGCCCCTTACTAGGAATTTCTCCTGTATTGTGGATGCGTTTACAAACATTTAAACTTACATACACAAACAGCCAGACACGGAACAACTATCTGTAGGCCTAACAAATATTTGTTCCGAGCGGATATCGAACCCGCGACACGCAGCGCAGCAGTCAATAGCTTAGCCACTGCGAAAACCGTGCCATCAATGCTGGCTCCGTGTATGCTTGCTTGCTGCATGTTGCATGCTCGCTTGCATGCTGCATGCTTGCTTTCGCGCTGAATATTCTAACATTAAACTTTATTTAAAACAAAAATCGATGTTTTAAATTTCTTCAAAGTAAGTATGCTGTCGATTGATTATTCTATGAAATGATCATTATATGAGAAAAAAAATATGTGAAACGAAATTCACGTAATTGTTAGATGAAAAATTTGCTATGAAACAACGCACAACCCACGTACGTTGTTGATAAAACATTAACTAAAACAAAAATCTGTTACTTTCATAATACTGAGCCGTTTTCAAAATAACATCTAAAAAGGGCGTCGCAGAAACACGTTTTACTTAACATTATCCTGTGTTGTATTTAGGTTAATTGTGGAACCTTATGCTACAGCACCTTCTCGTCCAGCTCGCAACCACGACCGCAGCCCGCCACACATTCACCGCGCCGCGCCACCGCGTCCGCAACTCGTAAAGCAGGCGGAAACGCAACAGTTTCAAGAATTACAGTCAAACAAGTATGAACATTAGTAAACACAATGTACATACAACCGACGACGTTGACTCTTGCTCAATATTTCATGCTTATTTTATTATTCCTGTAGAATCCATCGTGTTTCGATGTTTCTTATACATTTTATAATGCCTGTTAACACATCCTAATAGTTGAATTCACAGCAAATAAATCCAGCCCAGATCTAGATCACTCACAGCCCCTTAACAAATGTCTGGCCATGTCGCACCTAACTGCAGCATTATACGTCCGGCATCAGCATATCAGCGCATCTAACGCATGCTGCACGATACTACGTCACGGCTGCGCCAATCAGATCGCAGTAAATAACATTAGGAGCAATGGCTGGCTGCTTTCCCTTCCAAATGTGCTGCATTGTTTGATGGTATCGGAGTATCGAGTGTCGGGACACTGGTGACACTAGATACACAGGTATCGCCGAGATCTATAGATGTCGCGACGTACGGCGGTGTCGCGAACTGTAGGATGTTGGCAAGTGTAATGCGGAGGTGACGGGAATAGTAAGATGGCGGAGCTTGTCGATCTGCAACTGATCTATGTTGAAAACCGTTTCTGTTCGTGTTAGTTTGGTGTCAATTACTGATCAGAAAAGATCTGAAAGCTACTTCATTGTCTTGATAAAAACTTACTTTAAAACGAATATATTATTCGTTTATGTCACCATGTGCCATACTGATATCGCTTACTTTGGTGGCAGCTGTGGCACCCTGCGTTAATTCCGTGTCAACACGTTTAACACTAGTGTCTCATCATAACTGGCTCAAGTGCTTTTGTGACTTATTTTGGATGCCGAATGATGCTGGATGGTGCCACCCATCCTACTGAGTTAAAACCCTGTTAGCTTGTAGCGACACCCACCTGTGCATTCCCACTAACCCAGTTCCTAACACTTTGTCACCTTTGCACGCACATTGAGCTCCCTATTGTGACGCAGACGCAACTCCGGCAATACATTACATCGGACAGGCTGCCTTGTTCGCGCCGCCGACCCGGACGTCTCATTACACCGCCTAAACTGCGCCCGCGCAGACACGCACCGCTGCCTAGATTTATTGGCGACAGTTCAGGGAGCCTTGTTTGTTAACCATAACTGTGCAAGTGTAACATTGCTTGTTACCTTAATATTGCGCCACGGCTGGACCACTGACTGCTGGCTAGGCTAAGGATACCGCGATACGCGACGAGATAACGAATCGTTTTGGTATTGTTTATGACAGGTCGCTGGCGGTTCGATACAGGAAGCGATTACCCAAACTCTCTCTAAAAGATAACTAGGTTGAGAATCGTCAACTTAAAAGTTAGTCCTCTCATCCTTGTTAATCATTTCCTAAAATGGAAATAATGAATGGTAAGAAAGCTGACATTATGGCGATAAACAAAACTTATGATATATTTCAGTAGTCGTTTGAAGATGCTGTTAGTTTGCTTGTGTAACATTGTGCAGAGTAAGGTAAGTAAACACGAGCGATCACGCGTGTCAGCAATACATATCAGCCAACATTATAATAGAAAGCCGAAAACTATGATCCTGTTCACGCCGCGATTGCATCTGCGACACGAATACTGCCACTAACACGAGTTATGTCGCATTCGCCACTGCTTTACGTGTTACATACGTTTATACATGTGCTTCTGTTCAGAAGGCGACAAACGCTTAATACATGACCAGATAACCGACAATTACTTGCAAAGCTTATGTACCTATCGTAATTTCGCAACGACTTACAGCTGAATTGAAATAAGTTTCCAGCAGGTTTATGAGTCTAATAAGTATTATATTTTTGATTTTTCCCTCAGCATCATTGCTGCGACACAAAGGTTATTTTACAATAGTCTCTGTGTCTAAACTTCAACAGGCTTGGCGTAAAATGTGCCCGGCGGCTTACATTAATCGATCTACGAGTTCTGCGACAGTAATCTGCACTTGTCTAAGAAGTTGGATGGGTGACCAATCGTAGCGGTATCCATGACATTTTATGCGGTCAGCCTACAACCAATTCCCTGATACGGAAAAGAAATTACAGCAATAACTCCGAGAAGCGTACACATTACTTTATATCTCACCCGACTTTAAAATCGCACCCGAGTGGGACCGGCGACCGCAGACATGAGAACCGCAGTTACAATAAAGCGGACAATTCTCGCCGCGACAAGTGATTGCGTAGGCGACCGTTAGCAGGATTTACTGCGATCTATCGGCGGCGGCAACTAACTGCGCCAAGTACGGTGACGCGCCCGCTAGCCCGCCAGCCCGCAGCCCGCAGCCCGCAGACCGCTAGGCGCGAGACAGATGACCGCACGCCCGCGTTAATGCGCACCTTAGCTGCGACAATCGTGAAATGTTAGCCGCTAGATATGTCGCGCGCGATTTGTGTGGGAAGCCGCTACTGCACAATATTTTTCTTCAGTCCTTTATGTTCCACAGTAGTAATAGCGACAGTTTACAGCTACTGCCTGTCCTGTTGCTTGCACATCACAGGAGCTGATGGACGCTACTGAACGTGCCAAACTCGTCGCCAAGTTTTGTGCTGACTCAATTGTCATCGACAAGCGTCTATGGCTGTTCAGTTCGTTCTGTCTAAGAATGAACTGTCCCCCACACAGCAGTGAGTAGAAGAAGAATAGTTTTTCAATTTCAATTAACTTAAACTGCGATCAATAATCTGTCGGTCACGTCCATACGTGACCGACAGATTATTGATAGCAGTTGACTTGAACCATTTAATTGCAAAATCGTGGACGTATGAAATAGTACATTGTTACCCCAGGGGTGAAAGTACCTTATTTAGTCCCGAGACGGGGTTTGGCGCCCGAATGAAGTGAGGGCGCCAATAGTTCGAGGGACTAAATAAGTCTTTAACCCGAGGTAAACACTGTGCTTTTCATTACGAATACAAGGAAAAATAAATAAAAACATGAATTAGCTAAAGAAAAAATAAGTACATTTTATTTCGGATTGCCGCTTTCCCACCAATTTTGTTTTTTTTTTCTGTGGCCAGCCAGCTATGCAGCCATTATTTTTCATTTTCATCATTAAAAAATGGTAAATATTTTGCCCAACTCTATGTTATTTTAAAGAAATTGTTGAAACTAAATTATTTAAATAAAGGTATTTAAAAATATATATTCTTTAATCAATAATTAACTTTAAGTTATTTCAATTTTACATCGTGGCTGCATAGAAACTTGGAACATGGTTCAATAAAAATGTCAAAATAGAACTAGTTTTTTTTTATAATTTGGCATCTGTCAGTTGAAAGCGATTCTCCCTAAGGATGAAAAGTATTACTTTCATCTCGCTCCTCAGGCTACTTCAGACTTACTTTCAGAGTATGAGCAATGAAAAATATCAATTTATGATCGTGATGGAACAAATACAGCAAGTTTATTAATTCGTGACTAAAATAAAGAATGGGCACTTAATCGGTTTAGCCGACGTATGGCATGCAATATAAAGATGAAGGCTTGCACAGATGTGGGGCGATGCTCTAATCGATGGCAGACATTGATCCGTCGGCCGCTCGTAATCAATGTAATAATATCTGCAAGCTTCTTACTAGGATGGCGATTTGATGGCGGTCACGAACCCACTGTAATTGTTAATCGCCTACCACGCCGGACCGCGCCGCGCTTTAGGGTTCATCAGTAAAAGCAAACCCCATTCGGGTTTCTAGACTTCCTAAATGTTCTCCGTTATGACTAGTGAATTCTCTAGGAATCCTTACGAACCTCCATCCTTCTGCCTCTTAATTTATCCGTTAATGTACCTTCTAACATACGGCTTCATGAACTTTTTTCTTTAATACGCCTCACCCTCTTTTCAATCAAAGCGTTGTTCACATAATTCATCCGCCGCTTCTGGCCGGAGATACTTGACGGAAACAAGGACGGACTGACGGACTAAACGTTCAAAATAATTAACTCGTTCAGTAGGCTGAACGAGTTTGCCAAAAATCAAATATGTACATATTTGTTTTGTGAAACTATAATGTACATTATAGTGTCACAAGTTGTTACGTAGATATCGCATCTCATAGGATGAGGAACCCATAGTAAATGATAGCCGGCTCACACTTGTCAGACAATTCGTGCACGCCCAGTAATCCGGTTAATAACTAGATCGGCTTCGTATCTCACTGACTACTTTCTAACTCAATTATAGTTTTAACTTTAATAACGTAGGCCATATACATTGCTATTTATTGCACATTACAAATATCATCTAGAGCTTGCATAGTAACATAGCTTTGCAGATAAAAATCGTTGCGCAAAATAATAAGATAATTATTGTTGGGCAACAATTTTGCTTTGGTGATTACAGAGTTTAATTAAATATTGCAGTAATTTTTCCTTTTTGCTATGTATGACCCTCTATACATCTCAGTGGTATTTTGTAAAATCGATTCACGTGTCTTGAATTGATTGACGATGACATTAATATGCACGTTTGACAACATGAAGTTAGCTGGACCCGCTGTTAGCAAAATAATTAAGTACCAAAATGTTACCTTCACAAATTCCTCTATAGTTAAAAGTAGATACATTATAAAGTTCGTCATTAACGCCGCACTATATTCTATAATGTAGGCAAGTAATTCGGGTCAGTCGCCGCCATCACCAGTACCAACACTCAACGTGTTAAATTTAATACGTATGTATCCTACACAGACTGAGCAGATACATGCAGAAGAACAAACGAAAGCATGCATGTTATGATTGAAGTGAGTTTTAGCTTGTAGCAGAAGAGCCCCAAGACTAATCATAGACTTTCATGTGGCAGTTTCGTTACAGCAAACCTTGTATGACTTTGTGCTGTTGGCGAATAACACGAATATCTAATTATTTCATGTAACTCGGTACCGAGGATTCAAACTGTAACATATACCCACTGAGAAATCATGACTGTTTAAAATGCTGAGATTTCATGGCTGCTTCAATTACGAGGAATTCGTTACTGTTTTAAATTCTGAAAATCGGTTTCCATTTACTGAGTTTGCCAAGAGTAAGCTTACTGTTTCTTTTCTTTGTAGTGTGATCAGTGTGCTGAATTAAAAACTCAATAAAATGGTAACGAGTGCGAGTGCGAGTGCGAGTCGCCGCGAATTAGTCTCGTTTAGTGGTCGCGGCCATTAGCAGCGCGGAAGTGTGGGAACCGTCGCAGATGACGAGTCTTCACGCGACGACGTCATACACATACAATAAAGAATAATGGCTCTACGACAATCTCACAGCACACATATATTAGCAACAATTCTAATTCTTATGGCTAAAATTCTATAGGAAAACTGGCAATTTTAGTGTTCTCAAAAGCAAGATGCCACTAAATCCCTGCTCTAAGCACGGCATTCAAGGATGCTAGAAGTACTTAAATGATCATCAACACTGAAAACAGGATGTTTACCATATTTACTATTTGTTTTGAGTTCCCGATATTTCGGCGCTGTTGCAAGCACCATGATCACGGATGATCTCCGTAATATTAATGATAGTATTGGTAACTATGTCAGTTTATAAACTTAGTACTAAATTGACTCTTCTTGTGTTACAGAAGCAGGGCTGCCCCGACATTTTCTCGTTCGTAATTTGGATAAACTGATAAAGAAAAGTTAGATTAGCCCTGAATTATATTGGTCCATTATTAGTTGAGTCGGAATGCAACCGAAAGCCTATGATGGTGATTTGAAACAACCATAAAATTGTTGCGAAATTAATGTCTTTTAGATTAAAATCTCAGTGCCGAACTAGTTCACAACAAAACTTGGCATCTTGTGCAACACAAACCACATGCAGTCTAAGATTACGAGCCAGACATTCCCAGGCATCTGTCTAGCACCTCTCGAGCTAGTCTAAAAGTCAGGGCCAGTGCTCTGCTCATCACGCAACTAATTAACGGCGTTATGATGGACGTGGGAGGTCACCCGCTTCCCATGGAACAGGCCGGGCCAGGTAATTGATCTACTTAGAAGGAGAGTGTGGTAACATGCTAATAGATGAGTTGCTTGAAAGTGAAACGCCAATAAACTCGATAAGTAAATACAGTAATGATGTGTTGACAGAGTGGAGTAGGAGAGTAGGGCAGCACTTCCGCTGGAGCCAGGGCCACTAGAGCTACTCTAGTTTATCAAAACTAGAATTTCCCGAAACGAGAATATTACATGTTGTTGTTAGAAGATTAGCCAATTAACAATAGTGGTAGCGGGGCTTACTGCTTGGGGACGCCAGGCGATCCTAGTTAAACATTGTCATTTAAGGAGGCACCTCTGCAACAACTCTTGACGTGACTATCTACGCTAGCTGCCGCACCTACACTGATACAAACTATTGTTCGGAAGGCTTAGACAAGTTTCGCAACAACTTCTAACAGGATTAACATTAGCTTGTATCAACACAATGTATTTTTTACTTTTCCATCATCCTTGTCTAGTACAGGGTAGAATGTTACTTTGTCTAGGTTCCTGGTCCGTGATATTACTATAATAACGTTAATTGGTGGATATGGTCACTTTCAAAACTTGCTTGCGTACAAAAATAACAAAAACACACTCAGTGTTTAATCCTCAAAAAGACAACGAATCTATAAACATCCAGAAACGCCAATCACTCATCGGACACACCCGCTGTTTATCAACAATTATTGAAACGACCACATAATTGCTGACAACACAGCCTCGACGCGTCTTCGGAGACGGCTTCTATGGAGAACTTCAAGTAAATTGCACTTAATACCCACTTGCGACTTGTGAATGGTCTCTGAAGGTCAGGGGTTGTGAAAACGTTGACATTTCAATTTGTCCGCCAAATATCCTTGTTGACAGTGCATGTTTCTAAACGATCCGAGTTAAAAACCCATCAGTAGACGCCAATTTCTACTTTTAATAAAAAACTGGTAAATCAAACTTTAAAGAACATTCAACCTATCACTGCCGTGCAAATTGCAAGAAACGGGTGAAAATATTTATTTCGCGGCCCACCCTTTCGCTTCTACCTTAAAGAACTTTCTATTCAATATTTACCTTCGATGTACACAATAATACGTTGAGGCCCTAACTAGGACCCTACGGCATCCGCTTGCCCAATGAAAGATCATGATTCAGATCCCCACTCAACGAACTGCCATGCCGATCAAAAAATCAAAATCAAAATATTTTATTTTACATAGGCCTACATGGGCACTTATAAAACGTCGACAAGAGGCACGGTTCGGGTTGGTCGTTTCTTATGGAGAAGAACCGGCAAGAAACTCCATGGTTAATCTTTGAAAACCATTTGGTTCTACAATATTTGGTTGTTACAGTGTTAGTACTTAAGTATGAGAGGACAACATAAGCCCGATAATAAGTCGAGCTTACGCCGTAGTCGATGGCAACCAACCTCCTGCATGAGGAGCTAGCAGGTAAAGTGAAGTAAAATACAAACTATATATTTCTTTATTATATGTCAGAATGTGTACTTGAGTAATGGTAACTTAAAATTTAATGAGATCGAGAGAAGTCGAGCACTTCAAAATAGCTTATATTTTCCAAGTTTTATTTACGAGCTCAATTACCTTGTAATTTTAATGTAAATCAAGAGGAATCATTAATAAGATCACTAGAGCCACAGATAGGAGTGAGAGCGGCCGGCGGTCGTGCGCGGACCACTGATATGCAATCATTAGCAACCGCTAGATCCGCGGATGTAGATACCAAGCCCAATTAACTATTAATTGCGCTTATGATAGCCGCATTAATCATATTTTATTATTTTGATACGAATGTAATGGATTGGAATAATAGAAGGTTTTAGACTTTTTGTGTGTACACTAGGTATATTCCATTTGTTATTGTTATTTTTTCAGTACCTTGGACTCTTGTCGTGTGCCAGTTGTTGGTAAAACATAACTCCCATATGACTTGAACATAACTGGCAAATGTCTGTGTACACTTGAATGACAGCCATAATAAAAACACAATGTGCCATCATATTTAGGCGTTCATTTAGATGTTTCTTGGCGTTGGTAAAATAGAGCGTACCTAAATATGAGTGTACTAATACCTCTATCTGTGTACTTACATCTTTACATTTTCACAAATGACGACATCTTACTGTACATAATGAGCACAAACTTCAGTAGAATTTTAAACAGACCTGTGGAGTACTGTAAAAACAAATAGCTAAGTGGATGCGCGAGAGTCCCGACGATCTCCTCCGCTACGTGACCGCGGCTATGCGCGTGCGCAGCTGGGCGGCCGCTCACAAACACCACACAGCGGAAAACAAGTGGAAATCGCTTCCAGAGCGATTCGTATGAGTACAACGATTTTCAAAATAAGATTGAAATTAAATATTAACAAGCTTTTACTAGCTTCACCTGTAACTAACCATGTAAAAAATCTTAGAAGTAAAATTCGACCCACTTTCCGGTTTCCGAATGAGCTGAAATTTTGCATACTTGTTTAATTTGGATGACAATGCATGGTTAGCTAAGTGCCATCGTTCTCAAACCAATATAGTAGCCTCTCAATGATGTGGAATAGTTATTCTTTATGCATTTCCATGATATGAGTATCAAATGAATGGGTTTGCTCAGAAGAATACGAAATAAAATAACGTCGCTTTAAACCGTATTTAGAAATATATATAAGAAATATACCATTTTGAATAGGTACCTATGGTACTCATGTAGTTTTGTTTTTACTATTGTTCCATCGCTTACCGCTGCGCATTTTCGCTTGTCTCAGCTGGAAAGCTGGCCTTATGTTAGTGCAGTTATCTTGGCTGCGTCAGTCGTGCGCTGATCAGTATGCGGCGCGCGCGCAACCCGCTTGCGCTTATCTGCGTCTCGTCAACCCCCGACAAATACCCCCCTGCACCCGCCACACCCCCTGACCATCCCACGCGTGCCTCCGAGTGGAACATGAAGAAGTGCCAGTTGCTCAAGTACAGAAGGATCAGTCTAAACAAGACGCGGGCCTCATGGGGTGCCACACTCACCAGTGTGTAGTAGGTGAATAGTGTAGGTGGCAATATTAATGTAGATGAGTACATACATTCAGGAAACACCCACTCAGTTCATATGGAACTGAGCCAAGCCTACCCGCACGCTACTTAGCGCTTGTTCAGAACCATACTTGTTTAAAAACCCTCTCACCAAGTTCGTAGGTCAAAATGTAAGAACAAATTGTAATTGTTGTACATAGCCTAACTAGATGGCGTTGTCGTCGAAATAGAAGTCGGTTTTAAGATTCTCCTCCATTTTGGTTAGGCTCATTGTCAATAAAGTTCATTTTAAGATCAAAAATACATCTCAGATCAAAAGATCAGTACATAGTAACAGTTGTTTTATTTTACATTCGACCTTACTTATGTACACACTAAGTTCAATTTACGAGTACTCGACCATCCTACGCGTCCGGTATTCAACAGCGCTGATAGGTAATACCAACTTTATTGATCGGCAAGAACTGAATGAAAGCCAGACATAATATGCCAGTCATAATTATGTATAACTGATGATTGCATCGGGTAGGCTTGCTAATTAACAAATAAAGCCGAGTCGAATGTACCAGACCGAACATATAGTGTCTACCTACTAAAAAGCTCCAGTCTAATTATTGGAATGTGGTCATTGACACTTTAAGATTATCCAAATTTGTTTTGCCAAATAGTTAATTGAAATTGTGTAAAGTGTCGTAATAAATCATTATTGAATAGAATAACCCGCAGGCAAAACACTGCAGTCGCAAAACATATTTGTTTCTTGTCCAACTTCCAGGTCGGCACAGAGCAGGCTCAGCCGAAGAGTTTCCACAGCTGGGACGTGGTCACGTGGCATAGTGCACTGTGCCGGTTGGTGAATGTGACATGCCTCGAAATGTTTAGCTCTAGGATATGCTGATTTTCTCACGACGTTTTCCATCACCCTTTTGAAGTAGGTACGTACTTTACTTCTCTTTGTGTATCTTGTAGGTAATCTTCTAGATACCATTTTCTAAAGCTCATATCTTCTGTGTAAGCGTCTATTTAGTGGCATGACAACACAAAGTGAATGAGATCAGAAACAGTCGTTGCTCACGACACTTGTGAAAGCGGTAATCTCCTGAGATAAATCTGTGCGGTGCGCAGGCGCATGATTTGAATACTTGTCACAGATATTAATAGCGCCCTCTGTTGGTGCGGCGAGGGGGATGGGGGGGGTGCCGTAAATCAGAGATTAGTATCGATTGTAATTAACTAGTCAATATTTACATATTGTTAACAGCATCCGTTAAACTCTTGCGCATGTGTATTTGAATTTGGAGGCTGATTAATACAAGTGGTAGTCTACATACTTTTAATCAAAGAATAACTTATTATTTACACCGTAAGAAAGGTTGGAAGTTGGAGGAGTATACATGTTTACGCTAAAAATATTTATCCGTCGGCCAGTAACGCCTTGCCCACAGTATCTCTACCTAGAATACTCCTGGAAATTCTAGAAATCAGTAGTGATCGTCTGACGCTCAAACGACATCGACAGAGGGTCGCTTTTGAACAATTTCTTAATGTTCACCCGTTGGAAAAACAAATTTGTTCTCGCTAAAAATATGCATGTATAGTTCTATTAATTGGAGAGGACCAACCCATTATTTGAAATACGTAGGAACTGAGAATTTGTCATCGTATTATTGTCCTGGATGGAAAATGTTCGCTTATATTTCCATACCTCACAGTGTGCCTAGACGTTACCTACATAGTAGGTATAACAGGTACTGCACTAACTGCACAAACCAAGTATTACAGCATTAACGTAACGGGGTCTAAACACAGTGCAGGAGCCATAACTAGTGCTAGCTCCCCGACTATGAGTGGTAACTTATCCCAACTGATAACTTGACTTAACTACTTATTAGCTCGGCAGGTAGTATCTACAGGAAGTCATAGTTCTAGAACTTCTAGATTCTTGTGAACATTAAACGAAAAGGTACTCTAACCAAAAAGGGAAACGGAATCGTAAGTGATGACCAGTTTTTACCAGAATTGATACTTCAAAAGATGCGAAATTGACCCCTCCGTATGCAAGCTCCCCTCCGCGGCAAGTAGTCTTTTAACATTGCGACATCCTCTGTCGCAATTAGACGTGAAACGTGATAGATAACCTTAAAGCTATGATAGTTTACATGGGCTTGTAAGAAACCTATTGACAAGGTGGCCACCTTGCGTACGGAGTTTTTCGGCTAATTATAAATAATATGCTAGTCTCATGAGAGCAAATGATGGAGCAGCTCATCTAAGTCTTCAACAACCACCCTAGACAGCCATTGAATATAGACGCCGTGACTATCGGCTAGATCGCATCATCATCTGCCCCCAACGGGATTATTAAATATCCCATTCAATCAAAATTGATTCTGAGCGTATTCATCCGTGTTTCTCCTCTCAAACAGTAAAGGTCCCCTCACCTCTCTGAGGTACTTGTATTTGGCAACGTTCTCTGAGGGTAGGCAAAGTGTTTCAGATAGTTACAGCTAAGATCAAATGAGTCCCGGTGAACCCATAAGGTAGCCATTGTGAGCCGGATTTAACGTAACATATAATTATGAATACGGTATTACTGAGGTTTTTCCCGCTCATTCATAAATGGCTGACCTTAACCCCGACACTTCACCCGCGCATACCGACACATAATTTATTAACAAATATTCACATAAATCCTCTCGCGGATACATCAAACCGAGTTTATGCGTCCGACACACGGAGGAGTTCGCACATGGAGTCATTAACGCAAGGCAATTAACGTTGACTATGTCTGCTCCTGGCACCACCAGTATTCATTTGGAGTTTGCAAGACAAACTTTCAGAGCGTCTATCGTGAAAGATGCGTGAAAGATGCCCTGTCTTGTTTTTAAAACATTTTCCGAATACATGTTTGCCAACAGCGTTACATTGTCAACTTCTTTTCAGACCGGGCAGCACTGTTGTAACTGACAAGGTAGCCATTATTCTTTTACCATATTCAGTTTTGATTTAGTTGAATTTCGAAGACAGGTGTTGTACTTTTTGGTGGTGGTGGTGCACTTTTTTAATAGAAAGTAAAGTTGACGTTTTCAATTCTATCACTCCATTTGTTCTATAATCCATCGTGCACGCATCCTCGTTTGATCTGTAGATGCGCGGCCGTCACCGGGAGGAGACAGTAAAGCTGCGCCGGCGCACTGCGCACTTTACAGCATGTTTTACGACAAACGATAGGATCAGCAGCATCGATGCGATCCCATCACTGGCCTATGGTAATGTCTTGATATCGATGCCGATATTCCTCGCAGATGGAGCCGGCAGACAAGGACATGTTGCATGGACAAGATACGTCTGGGTTTGCGGAAGTCGGGATGATATTGAACTTCGTTACTTCTTACTTCTGGTTGTTTGAATTTCTGATCAACAGACTGAGTGCCAACACAAAGTGACATTTGAAAATAGAGAAAAAAAGAAGTATTTCATTTTATTGACTCCTGTCGCGCAAGTTTATGTCAATCCTGCTGAAAGTCGTTCAAGAAAGACGGAAACTTCGAAAGTGA
Source organism: Cerastis rubricosa (assembly GCA_949152445.1). Lineage (NCBI taxonomy): Eukaryota > Metazoa > Arthropoda > Insecta > Lepidoptera > Noctuidae > Cerastis > Cerastis rubricosa. The sequence continues at coordinate 23,108,093 of OX424534.1, read as the reverse complement.
GTGTCACTAGTTATATCCTAAGGTTCAAGTGGTACAAAACAACAGAAGGTTTATGTGTGACAGAGTTTCAACCACACGTTCATACTCTCCTCCGGCGACAGCGGCAAATCGGCTACAGCCTTATTTATGAGTTGCAAAAGTCAGGTGTCACATCCGAGCTGACCTGAAGTAAACTTAATAAATAGCAAAAATGCTACACTGACGACACTATCTGACACGTTCCCCGGGCGCGCTCAGCTGGAAGCCGTTACCCAACCACTTGATATGCTCACCCGCGGGAAGATCACACGCGTCTCCACACCAATCACATGCAAATCATTCAATTCCCATTCAAAGCCATCCAGCCAGCAGGATCACTCATTAAAATATTATACAAATGTGCAAAATTAAAATAAAAGCGCCCTGCGGAGAACTTTATCGCCGATTCGTAATAATAATCATTTATACGTATATTTTGATAAGAATCTCATAACGTTGGTATATGTCGGGTGTTTCTGACACCTGCAGCTGCTGTCATTCGGGAGGCTGCGCCGCTAATTATTATTCGAGACAGTATCCGGTCTCATCTGATTTCTTTCACATGAGTTGAGTTGGTACCTCCTTTGGTTCGTTAAGTGAAAACGTGTCGCTCTTAAACCAGATATGTTATTGCAGTCAGTTCATGTGCAACACAACGAACAAGTTTTAATAAATTTAATAATGTTTAGTTTATTCGACTGCTACTGCAGTCACTCGCCCACTTAGTATTTCGGTAGCCATATTGCACATTATTATGTTATTGACACTTGACACCTTTGATGAATCAGATGAAATTAAGATAATCTGTTTTATAAATGATATTTATACCCACTGACACATAAGGCAATACGAAGTTCAAACAAATTCTCGCCAGGATTACAATATTCTCATGATCATAAAGAAGGCAAAGAAAATATAGCAACACCGCGAATTGAATCCCTCAGTATCTTTGCATCGAGTGTATTAAATCTTTCTATCACTAGTTAAATCGTGTAAATCAGTATTTATCACCGTTTCTCGCGAATGGAACGCGGCGCGGTTATCACAAGTTGTTGCGCGGGCGCCGATCAGGCATCGAACCCGTAACCCCATCATTCAGCCACATCACGACTCCCGCCTCACGGACTCGTGTACTTTATACACTGAATAATTTTACAAAATTCCAGGACAATGTATTTTCATTGCACTGCATATTATGTATTTTCCTTTTAATTAGTTTCCCTATTAACGGCTGCAATTCACTACTAAAATCCACGCTTTTGGGGCTTGATTGTAGAATGAAAATGCGTTTCGTTTAAAGGCATTTTGATATTATTTCATCAGTACAAAAATAATAAATCATATTGATCCATACTGTGCCTGTAAACAAGTTTACAGCTCCACCTTTGTATCGCTTCCTCTCAATATTCAATATTATCTTAACCGCTGTTCATTTCAGCCATTCAATACTATTACGTGACAGAAGTACAGAATGCATCCCATGCGTCGGATCCACCTGTAGCGTGATTTACTGTTTTTGCGGGTACTTGAACAACATCAGACAACATCGACTAACATCGGCCAACTTCGGCGCAGTTCGGCAGAGTTCGTGCGAACTCGTGTCGGATCGCACGCTCCACGACGCGTATTTACGAGGTGTCGACTGCGCCGGCGTACCGTGCACATAGATGAGGAGATACTCAACGATAAGGGGGGTTCCGTTAATGCAGATAAACTTGAGAAATGTATTCGTAAATGTTATTTATATCTTATTTCTACGATTGTTCTTACTTGAAACTAAAGATACGATTCAATTAACCTATCTCAACTTGGAATGGATAGTCCAATAATAATAATTATTTGCACACAATTTAGATTTCTGTGATTATCTAGGTAATCGCAAAAAGCAAAAGCACTTGATGGTAATCCCAAGAATGTGTAGCTATAAGAATAAAAAGTTAAAACTGTTCATTTATCTGGCCATGTCCGTCGTTTACCGTAGCGACCGCAAACGGTGCGGTCAGACCGTCCGCAGCCAGCCGGGCAGCGCGGGCGGCGCGGCGGCGTGATGGGCTCACCACAATATGTGAAGTACAGCGTACTCCTAACATAGAGACATTATAGATTTCACACAAAGATTATTTCGGTATACGGTACATCATGAAACCATACAACCTGCACCTACGGATGAGGGTTCTTTCAGTATAGTCTTATGTAAGGACTTATGCCTCCACTTTCATGTGAACCCAAATTTACTTCATGATGATTAAGCGTTCCTTTCAATCTTGACACATCGGCAATCGACTCAATCAACCAACTGTTCAATCCAGCGTTATCATCTGTTACTTTGTTCTGTGGCAACTCAGTCAACATCTTACCAGCATTGTCTAGGAACAACTAACTAATGACTATTGTCTCTATTCTAACAGGTCCTACTTAAATTGCAAAGTTTTCTTACACTTTTCAAACAGACTCCTGCGCCTGCTGACTTTGTGTAGGATCCATTCTGTGGTCAAGTCATAACGTTCCGCCGTTCAGTGCAGCAGTGAGACCGCACAGTAAGTGCCCGCGTAGCATGTAATAGTCGCGGACCTGCGCCTGCGCACCGGACAACACCACCACACCGCCGCGTTGTGCCGCCGCTACGAGGACTATTATGGTATTATTTAAATTGGCAGCTTCAGTATAATAATAATATATTTTCATAGAGTGTTTTACTTGCTAGCATTTTAATTTGCCTATTGAGATTAGAACCTATTATGAATTGAGGAATGCGGGCAAATGTGGTCCATGTCTTATAAAAACTCAACTCCTCCTCCTATAATAATTGTCGTGTTATTTGCTAAACTTTCTCAAAGAAAAACCAATCAAGAAGGTATGGCCGGGGATCGTGGGTAATAATTGCTAATGAGTTGTAACAGTTGATGCCCTTACGCTTGATGGTTGCACAGCTGACCCTTTAAGATAAATACTCCGGATTCCACTCCACCTATAGTCCTGTCATCATGGTCTCACTACACGCTGAACTCTGAAATCCCAACACTGGTGTTTTACGTAGAAATGAAACGGATTGATGAAATGATGTTAATTTTGGCCAATAGGTTCTTACAAACACTTTTACACGTCGTATTTTTTTTAAACTAGATTAGGCCGGTGTTTCGTACCTGACTACTCTGAGAAGAAACAGCCGAAACAAACTCAGAGGTCACAATCTCTTTTAGAGTCCAGACATAATTTTGGCCAACTCACATGAGGACTATATATATAGATACTAATATACTGATATAGATACTCGTAAGTGTCTGAGATGGTCTTTTGAAGAAAAACCACACAGATTTCAGTGGACTGTCCAGCCAGTGCAAGCATTTGTCAGTTATCGTTTACCTCAACCCATAACTCAAGAAGCTCCATGACATGACGAACAATACCAAACAAGGGACATTGTGTAGGTCGCTTATAGTACTCCAACTGCCAGACAATCGTTAAAACCAAAAAGAAGAAAACAAACTAATAAGAAATAAAACACCCACAGCGTCCTCACATTCACAATAATCAAATAAAATTAATTAAATGGAGGGGCATAAAAAAAATGGTTATTGAAAATCATTAAATGTCACCACAATTCAAAACAATCAAATGAAATAAAAATAATAAAATACGAAGTAATGTACAAAGTAAATATTCATGTCAAAATCATTAAATGTCACAAAGGATTAAATAATAAACATTAGTAGATTTAGCCTCAGAACATTCCGCATCGATGCGCATTTCTACAGCTTGTATCGAGTGGTGTAACAAGCTGGTGTTTGTGTCCGACACTCACAGGAAACGTCTTGTATGCGACTGTGTGTACGTGTGGGATCAACACTGTGTCCATGTGATTTGAACTTTGGAAAATATTAAGAAATAAATGTCAATAGGTATAGGAAATGTTGTAGCGTTATTAGTACTATTTAACCTCGCTGTCTTCCTTGACTTCTTTCAAAACTTCTTCCTTAACCGTTCGATATCAGTTTGGCCGAGGAACTTTGAATCTCATCTTCGATTCTGTACACTACGTAATCTCTCCCTCCTACACTTATTTATCTTGACCATTTTCATTCTCACTCTGATATTTTTAACACCTTAAAAGCCATTTAATTTTCCTGAGAATTTCGCTTTAACTTCAGCAGTACAAGTCTGTTCATCATCGTCGTGGTCAGTTGGCAGCAGATCGTGTTCAGTGCGCGGACGTAGCATCGCGTGAGAGCGGCGCGTATGCACATCTACTTGAGACCGTGGCCGCGGCACATGTATGAAAGTCCTGGAATGTTGGTGGGATAGTGGGTCCTAAGTGGTGGCGAGATTGTGCGAGTACTAAGATAAAAACGCATAGTTACTAGGTCAATTTTGTTGAAACAAACTTTACAGCATTCATTCTTGATTCATTGGCATGGACATTATTGTATAACAAATTTTTTTTTCAACCAAAGGATTCATCGCACACGTAAACAGAACTCAATGGTTGACGTCTCAACGTCTCATAATTCATAACACAAATTACATACCTACTAAACTGTTTTTGTCCGTCACGTCATTTTATCTCGGGTCCAGTTGAAAACCAGCGTCGGGCACTAGCTGCTCGGCAGTTTGCTGAACTGGGCCTATTTGGCGCAGCCGTGAGACACACGATATTATCTTTTTCAGTTTTAGTTCTAAGATTTATGTTTTATTTTTTATTGTGTGCATTTGTGGCGTGTGCCAAATAAATATGTTTTCTTTCTTTCTTTCTTTCTTTCAATGAGGTGGATAGAGTCTCTTCCCCCTTTTACCTATGCCAACGTCAAGATTAACAAAAAAAAAGTTTTGTTTATAGACGAAGATAATTACTAGCATCGTAATAAAACTAACCTCGTGGGTACATCGCCAGCAATTTCACAGACACAACAAATACCAGCTTAACTGGATTATTAATTACAATTGCGATTTCCAATTAACATTAGCGGTAGGAATCCCGCTTGCATCGGGAGGGTACAGGTCAGGCGACACACTAGCGCACATATATTATGCTATGTACTGCGGGGTACAGGTACTGCATGGCTTATTTACTACTGATAGAGTTACCGATAACCATCGTCGATGAGTCCGGAGATACAATTCGAAGATTTATCGTAATTTCGGCAGACTTTTCTACCGGTAATTAAATTAGAATATTTGTTGAAAGGCTATGTTTATATTTGAATTCAAATGTCGTAATAGACTAAAAATAGATCTGCGACAGTAATCTATTCTCATAGTAGAAGTTTGCAAATTGCAGAGCTGTCCTGGTAACTGTTGACTTGGACAAATTTGAGTCAAAAGAAGAACCAAAACGACAGTCAAATAAGATGAGCAAAGTAATGAGAATTATAGCTCTTCGGGGCAAACATCTCTTCAGAAGCGGAAAGCAAAGAGACAAGCAAGCCACGCTACGATTCCACAAACTCTAGTCCAGATTCCCGCCCAATGTTTTGACAGGCACTCACGCGCATACCATGAGGACCAATACCAAAGACTGAACATCCAACATTAAAAGCCCATTACAAACATAAGCCAGAGCCTGCTTTCACTCAGTTAGAATAACAAGTGGAGCCTCCACGTGTTATTGTAGGCGGCCGTGTACACACGTCTTATAGACGCAGTGTGCTCAGCACACACGCCCCGCAGACGTAGACGATCACCCGCGGACCGTGGATGTGGATGACGGTCGCAGCTGCTTGGCAAACACGCTTGAGACGTTTCCGACCGGTCACTGGGCAAACGATGGACAACAGCTAGGGCTGCTACAGTAAAGATGAACATGGAATGAAGCATCGAAGAGCAAGTGCGTACCTGCAGCTAAACTAATAACTTCGGGAATTAGCGATAGCACCGCTAATTCCTTTGTTTAGGGAAGAAAACTAATTAGATTTAGCACAAAATCATTAAGCTACAGATAAAATACAATAATTAACTTGTATTAATTACGTGTTTTAAAATACAAGCGATGTAGTTTGTAAGTACTACTAAAGACTACAGACAGGATAAGTATCTTTTGGATAAGCAGATAGAAATGAAAAAACAATTAATTTGAAATACCTAACAAGAATGATTTCCACTTACCTTATATTTATTAAAAGAAGTACCCTTTTACCATAAGAGTGTGCTAGCCCTGTGGGATGCGTGTGCGCAGTCGGCGTGGGCGTACTCGGCGGTGTTTGCTCCTAATACTCGTCTAAACACGGCCGACAACCATTCACTGTGCACTTTATTGGGCACTTGTTTGAACGTAACTCCCCCCCCTCCCTCCCCCTACCTTCTTACTAGATCATGATTCACTCACTTAGCAACAACAACAAGAATGACAGAATATCTACTACTATTACAAAATGTAGATCTCCATCTTAACGCAAGAGAGCAATTGTTCATGATGGCAAGATAACTATAACAAAGTGTATTTCGAGAACTTGCACTGACAGCAATTGCAGAGTAAGTAATACATTTGGGAAGTCGTTTCATACACGACCAGAGAACAGCCAAACACTTTTGTTTCTCCGAGAGGTGTTTGACTGTTCTCTGGTCGTGCTCATGGACACGAAAATAGGATTCCACTAGATACTTAGAGCTTTTTAGGGTTCCGTACCCAAAGGGTCAAACGGGACCCTATTACTGAGACTTCGCTGTCCGTCCGTCCGTCCGTCCTTCCGTCCGTCCGTCCGTCCGTCCGTCTGTCACCAGGCTGTATCTCATGAACCGTAATAGTTAGCCAGTTGAAATTTTCACAGATTATGTATTTCTGTTGATGCTATAACAACAAATACTAAAAACAGAATAAAATAAATATTAAAGGGGGGCTCCCATACAAAAAAGTGTTTTTTTTTGCTCGTATTTATAAATAATGGTACGGAACCCTTCGTGCGCGAGTCCGACTCGCACTTGGCCGGTTTTTTATCTATAGTTTACGTGAGGGACGAGCTTGTTGTGTCATTGCCGTGTATTAAATGGCACTTCTGGAGTAATTTAGTAGGTGGCACGAATTCAATCAGGACCTCAGATTAATTTCACACTATCTAAAATGGACATCCTAAATGTAATTACGTTTTTTCTGTTGAACCGTTACCTCTTTGATTTATTTACCCTTTCCCTGTCCAATGGCCATGATAAATGGTTCACTGCGATTGTTTAAATTGTGTGTCTGCTTTGCCTTCGCGGAAAGTGATAGTCTAACATGACTTAATTAAAGTTAAAACTTTATATTTTCACAATTTTTTTAAATAGTAGGTATATGTGTCCAGGACTTCCATAATGTGAGTGCTCACCAGAACAAATAATTTAATAGTCAACACTTACTGTAAATCAATTAAAAACATTAAAACCAACATCCATATTTCACAATAATGGAAACAATCGATGACTACCGACGATAGCACATAAACATAAATATCCCGTGTACACAGGAACATCGGTACATCAGCTACATGCCATCAATTAACAGGCACAGCACCGCAATCAATTAGCTGGACAAGCCGCAGTTATGCCCACTGCTGGGCATAAATAACTGGGCAACAAACATAAGTAATGTGGCGACATACGCGACAAATTGGGATGTATACAATCTACACGATGAGATCTATTGGAAAGCGTGAATCTCGTTGAAAGGTTAAATGAATACGAACATTATTAGGTACGTTAGGCACCTATTATTTAATGTCACATTGTCAGCTCAATCACCGTATGAAAGTCTTTAACCCTGCTCCTATTGACATATACTTTCATGGGATATGCTTATGGACGTGTACGCGTACTAATGAAAACAACAAAGCTTATATAGTCTAGTTTCTTTTTTTAATAGGTTTTATTGACACAAACTACAAAATTATTGGAAAAACTTGGTAAGAACAAATATTTTACTGATATTCAACACATATTCTAAAGTTCACATTTTTTTCGAAATACTTATATCGTGTTGTTGTAATAAATTTTAACATATTTAGATTTTGTATAGTTTCAGCTATACACACGTATTTTTTAATTTGGTGTAGCTGCAGTAGTTTACGAGATAATAAGCTTTATGGCGTTTTATGGGAAGTGGTACGGGGAGCTTGCGCGGCAAAAAATTCCGAGTGCGCCAGGACACGTCAACGCGGCTACCGTGGTAGCCGAGGACATTTCACCGGATTTCATGCCAACACAAGTGACATTCATGAAAACATTTCATCGTTGAAATAATTCTATGTATTTTGGATGTCAATCAAGAGAGTGTGGAGAGCCCCTGGGCCAGGAACCAAGGAAACATAGCACAAATAGGTATGTACTCAGCAGTGAGTGGCAGAAGGCTGCCAGCGAAGATGATCTTGAAGGATACTGTATATTGCCAGTTTCGTAAAAATCATTATTTCATACCTAACAACAATAATTACGCAATTACGCGATGTACGTACCTGCTGTGCCATATTTTGGCACAGTTTGAATAAAATTGTTTAAGTTTTCGCTTTCATGCACGAACATTCAAAGACATACAAGGCGCATAATTATAATCAAATCCCAACGAAATATAGAAAGCGTCTTCCCACATGAGCTAGCGTATCTCGGTGCCCACATATTATATTATATCAGTACAGAAACATTGTCACCACGTATGCTTAATATTTATGATGTAACGACACATTTGTGTCTTCGCGAGACTCAGACGGCGCCTGCGCATCGGGCGACCATTCAATGGACGACAAAACAAGCAGTTTTATTTGGAGAAATTCAATCAATTTCTCCAAATAAAAGTGCTTGTCTTGTCGTCCATTGAATGATTACAATTAAAACCATTTTAATGGAAAATAGAGGATGGGATACAGACCGAGAAGACTGTGTGGAATCTAAATATAGAGCCTCCTTTCTTTTGATTAATCTTAGATAGAAGGAGGCAAAATATATTACATATCGAGTAGACCAGTAGTAGTAGTAGTAGTAGTATTATGGCTAGACAGACTGCAAAATAATTGTGGCCAGAATGTATAGCAACAAAAGCTACAACCACTAAGTACAAAGTGTGATTCATAAGCTGTGTGAGCAGTACTTTTAATAATCGGATGAAGAATAATTTCGAGCTTTTCAGTCGCACCATGTACAGCCATCTTTACCCAAACTCGCGAGTATTTAAAAACAGTGCCTGATAACGATAAGCGACACTCGATAATTTAGTGCGACACACACCTGCGACTGCGACAGATAACTAATTGTCGATACACACGGACGATTTATTGTCTCCCAGCGCAGCATCCGTGTCCCCCGTGTGTATTGTTACATATCTTTCCGAGATAATTGGAAGTCTCTCTCTTATCGACTTTCGGGCCGACTTCCTACGGTTTGTAAAGATAAATGAACGTATAGATTACACAGAAGTTGCGACAGAAATAATGTTTATGAACCAACGTATAGACAGGTACTCTGTGAATAAGTTGGTTATCATCAGTCATCGGAACAGGTAAAGCTAATTTACCTAAAGTTCGAGGAAGGAAGTAACATAGAGTTGATAATACCTCGTCTAAAATACCGGAATTATAAAAACATGAACTGGAATTTAAGTAGGTATAGTTACTGACTATTGATTTGAAGAATCATATTCCTATTTTTAGGATTCTGTACTTAAATTGTGACAAATTCAAATAGTTTGTTTTAAATAGGTAAATTAATTATTAATTCATTTATTTCAGACATAGTCCATAGATTATAAAAAAGTTAAAAAACTTAATATGACTTTGCTTAGGCATAACTTAAAATTTATCTGATATCCACTATCAGATACATTTTAAGTTATGCCTCAAAATTTGAGACCCTATTTATTACAATATAACCAGGTATAACACGAGTAGTTTCAAGAATTAACTTTGTATAGTTTGTATGTCAAACGATGCGCTTGACTCGGTGGAACGCAGAGCAAAGAGGCTGATTGACGACGTAAAATTAGTGGATGCGAAGCTTCACAGCATCGCCGCAAGGTTGCCAGCTGGTCGATCTTCTACAGGCTTCGGTGAGTGTGCCCAAGAACTCCACGACCTCATCCCACCGACCGGTCTTAATGCACACAGCAAAGGAGTGGAACTCTGTGCCTGCGTCTGTATTTCCGAACGCTTACGACCCTAATCTTTTCAAAGTTAGAATGAACAGGCTTCTTCTGGGTAAGCTCGTACCATCGTCGACTTTGTCACTGTCATCTCTGACTAGAGTCAAGAGCAAATCCATCTCAAAAAAAACAAAAACGAAACTCTTTAATTTAACAGTTTTAATGAACTTTTAATGGTTAGACCTGCTGTCTTGTATGGATCAGAATGCTGGGCCACAAAAGGGATGAATGAAAGGCATTTGTGGCTGAGATGAGAATGCTAAGAAGGATAATTATGTGGTGTTACGCGAATGGATAGAATAAGGAATGAGTACATTAGAGGACGTCTGAAAGTGGCGCCGGTGTCTGAAAAGATGTGTGGAAATCTGTTGTCGTGGTAAGGGCATGTGATGGGGAGGAATGAGGGAAATGTCGTCAGAAAAGTTTTGAGTATGAATGTGGATGGGTATAAGGATAGAGGAAGACCAAAGAAACGATGGATGAACTGTGTGAACGATGATATGGCAAGAAAGGAGGTATCCCATGAGATGACAAGTAATAGAGAAGTATGGAAGAAGAAGACGTACTGCGCCGACCCCAAATGAATTGGGAGAGAATGATGATGATGAATAATGAACTTTAAATACATAACAAAATTCTTCAATTTAATCATTTTGTTTAAATGTATTCAAACGCAAAAGGTAATTTGCAATTCATAAATCCTGGAATTTAATTTTGGGTATTTGCCTAAATACCCGAAATTAATTACCAGGGTTATCAAGGTATTATCAACTCTATGTTACTTACTTCCTCGACCTTTAGGTAAATTAGCTCTTTCTGTTCCGATCAGTGGGTATCATTTAAAATAAGTATTATGGTGTATCTATTTATTACTCACCGAAAAAATATTTGTGGTACAGTAACAGCGGGTGACAAAATGTCAGTGGAAAAAATACCGTAGGACCTGAAGACTAAAACTAATATAACAGTAACACCTGCAAAACAAGGGTTGCAGGTATATTCCTCCACCAATAACGGTTCCTAAACCTAGCAACCTAATTAGCTCGGAACAACACAACCTGCGCGTACGCACCCGAATATGATCGCAATCTTAATGAATTTAATGTCCGTCCCGCACATATAGCCGCGTTAGTTTATAGACTTTATAGTCTCTGAGCAATGACAGTGGCTCCCAAACTTTTGTAACCGTTGGTCTCTAAGCCACTGCTTTGTTTCATTTATCGTTGAAAGGAGACTAAAGTAACTTTTAAACATAGTGGTAAAATTCAAAAGTAACTTAATATAACACTATTTTAAAAGACAAATACAACATTTTAAATACAAAATAAAATTCGTTTAGTTCGAGATGTTTGGATTTCCTTAGAAATAAACGTTGGAAATTTCACCGAACCATAGTTTAGGTGTCGTGGGGACCACTAGTAATCTGCGGACCACTGGTTGGGAACCAATGGTCTAGGAAGTGCGGTGAACGTACCGTGGACGGCGGGTTGGGGGGCGCGGGGTGCGGGGTGCGTCCGCAGCCAATTAGACGATAGCATCGCAAGGTTAATGAAATGCCCTCCGAACAAGGATACAGTTACGGCTTTAATTACTAAGTTTCATATTTTGTGAGTTATTCGCTGGGAGGATTGTTCCTGCACCTCTCTTAGAGAGGAATGTTGGGGAGGGTAGGAAGATGGACATCTTGTGGAATTAATAAGCTATCCTATGCTTCGAGACGTGAGGAAATCTATCATTATAGCGAATCTATCATATTTTATTCATCATAAAAACTGTCCCGGCAAATTGTAAAAAAACGTAAGAAAATTAGAATTTGGTGGTCGACCCTGTCGCTTACACCTTAACCCACGGAAACTTTTCAAATGTAACCTACGACACTGATTCAATAATGTAGCTTCTCGTTACTGAGTGTTCAGAATCGGATCAGTAGTTCCGAGGATTACCCTCTACATTCAAACTTACAAACCAATTTTACCTCTTTATAATATTGGATTCATCAGTTTCTAGGCAATGTGGGAATGTTTCTCAATTTTAAAATAGCTGTAATTTAAAGACCGTTATCTACTTTTCAATTTATGACTAATACTTATCTGCCTAACATCTAGTTTTTTGGCTAAACGATTTATTTTCTGTTAATCTTTATCTGCCATTAGTATCATTCCTAGTTTTATTTAATCTTTTCTATTGAATATCTAAAGCCGCGTGGGACCAGCCACGAACGAATCCCATAAGAGATGACGATGATGAAAAATACAAATCTGCTCGTCTGCTGCAGGATGTCAACCCTTTTGCAAGTCGTTGTAAGAAACGAAATGCTTTAAAAGCAATTGCCTCTTGTTTCAGGTATTTTAGCCCTTTAATTATTCAGCATGTTCAGAAAACCCGCTGGGTAGCCCAAACGAAGGTCGTCACAAGTCTGAGATCTGACTAAATAAATGAGAATGATATTATTCTCTCAGCAAAGAAGAACGTCTTATAGAAATCCAAAGAACAGTAGAATTTTGTTATTCATTTAGTTGGTCTGTCTAACAAACATTTAGCAGGTTCAGAGAAGCGCACGGCCTCTTGACAAACGAGAAACCGCTTAAACTTTAGTGTGAAGAACATGGTCACACACAATATACGGGCATTACGAGCAACCTTCCACCTCACGTTATCTCTCAACTTATTTATCACTTAGCAGACAACGCCGCGGTATGCTGCTAACATTAACTAAACATTCTACTTCACCCACAAAAACTTTGAACCCGTGACCCGCAGCTCTAAATCTGCGCCAGGCACCGCTGTACCGTGGGCGTCACAACAGACATGCTCTGTCTAAACTATTAGTGCAACAATTAATTGGTCGCGTATCACGCTCTACAGCTACAGCTGGCAACACCGGCAGAGGTCGGGGTCACATAATATACTGTTCGGTACATTTAACATGGCCGATGGATTTTAATGGTAAAATGGAGATATTAAAGTGATTCCTGTGTTGTGTCGCTGACTCCAACAGTTTGTGGTGAATAATTTAATTCAACGAGTTCTCACCTTTGATCTGGTGTTGCCATATTTAATATTTTTGTAGTTACCTTATTGGTAGAATGTGGCAGGTGATAGTTATACGTGAATTTAGGTTAACGAACTTGAATTATTTCTGCGATTTTACACCTTAAGTTAGAAATTATTCATTCTAGTAGCGATAAACATAGTCAATAACACCTGATAGCAGATTTTATTGACTCCAAAATATCATAGTCCGAATACAAGTAGTTTATTTTTCTTAAACAAGTTTTGTACTACATAGCTAGTGATAGAAGTGTCCTTTTAAGAAAGTAAATGCTTGTTTTAGAAACTCCACTCTTCCGTAACTTCAATTTGTGTAATGTAAATATACAAAAATGATGTAAACGACTACTAAATTTAATAATCTCACTACATTTAATTTTATATTTTTTTGATTTTATTTTATTTTATTTCAATTTATCTTATATGTTCTTTATTGAATTAACATAATCTAAATATAAGACAATACGTAATTGTAATCCTGTCATAAAAATTATATCTTCATAAATAACTATGCGGCGTATGCGCTAAAGCTCCTGCGTGGAGTAGCTTATAATCCGGGTGTGCTGTGTCACCTGAAGCTGTGCGTGCCAGACCGGTACGTGTGGAGGCGGCGGCGACCGCCACTGCTGGCCGTGCCTGTGGCCAAAACCAACCTGCTGTCTAAAACTCCCCTCTCCCGCACAATATGTGGAGAAGGGAATGAGAGACTTGACATATTTTCGTGCAATCTGAGTGAATTCGCAAAAGTTTTGTTGAATAATGTTACTTATATTTAAATATGTATTATTGCTTCAATGGTGTCGGACGTAAAGAATAGCACCATATCATATCTTCCCGTGGGTGTCGTAAGAGGCGACTAAGGGACTTGCCAGAGAATGGGCAGCAGCGTTCTCTGTGCTTTTGTAACAACCGTGCTGCGATCGCCAACCCGCCTGCCAAGCGTGGCGATTATGGCAAAACCCCCCAAAATGTAAATGTGGCGACACTTGGTGGAGGCCTATGTCCAGCAGTGGACGTCTTTTGGGCTGAAATGATGATGTATTAATATTCTGTATTATGTCTGATTTTATAATATTTAGATAGATTTTTAAGTCCAACTTACCGCAGTGTTTTAAGACGAAAGTCTATGACCAGTGTGTGTTGCCAGTGATTACATACGGGACCGAAACGAGGTCGCTCGCGATGGGGCCGAAAAGTTCTGGAATGGCGACCGCGAACCGGAAGACGATGCGTTGGAAGGCCTCCTACTAGGTGGACCGATGGCCTGGTGGAGGTTGCGGGGATCCGCTGGATGCGGGGCGCACGGGACCGGTCAATGTGGCGTCACTTGGGGGAGGCCTATGTCCAGCAGTGGACGTCTTTCGGCTGAAATGATGATGATGATGAGATTTTTAAGTATTAGCCGTAAGTTTAGTTCTCAATTTAATTGGTGTGTGTTTGCAAACCACTATTGTATTGGGGTTATCCTGTAAAGATAGTGTGTGCAAGATAATTAAATAAATAAACTACGAGCTACAGTAGGTAGGTGGGAAGAGGAACCCCAACAAAATAGTTATATGAACGTCGCCAAGACTAGTTTTATTTTATTATTATCCAGAGTTCATCTGTCTGCGAATCTAACGAGTAAATATGTATATCTGGATCTATTCTAATTTAAAGGTAGATATTTATCGTTACTAACTAAATTATTTTACCTATTTCTATTAGCTATATAATTCTTAGATATTTATCTCGGCATACAAATAGGTACAAGTTCAACATGAATTAATGGGCCAATCCGGTGAGCCGCGTGTAAACTCACATAAATATACTTACCCAACGGTTATAACAGACGGCGTATCGATATAGATGAGCCATAGATGAGTGTATCTACATAGATAACGATATCGACTCATTTAAATAAAACAAAGTACAATCACCTGCACACCATGCCTACAGTTTGACGCTGACATCGCTTCTATTCACCCGCAGTACAAGTGCTGTCAGTGTCAAGTTCTTGCCCTGCACATGCGGTTGTCTGTACGTATGAGTGCGCACGCGCAGGGGCATCGATGACCGAATTTATGTTAGCGGTTGACACCGCGCCTGCGCAGTGGACGGAAGATATTTACATGTGCGTCGTTAATCATCGGGAAATTAGTTAAACGTTCGAATGTGGGCGGGACACGTGGCGGGAATGTCGCGGGTATGATGGGAATCAAGGAAAGAATGAATGACGCAACGAAGTCTAACACAACATTACACCTGTAATCCACCGTGGGTAAGGCAGAGTTATACCCAAAGCACACCCACATTTTGCCAGATTTGTTTAAGTCCTATTACCAACAACTGGGCACAAATCATTGTTTTTGTTGTCATATTTCTCTCTTGTCACTTCGCATTCATGACCGAAAATAAGAACGACTTTAACCTATTAGCGGCCCCGGGCTCTGTAAGATAATGAAAGGCCAAAAACACAAGTAGAGACAGCTTTTTTTTTGCACGATGCTTTGTCCAATACGAATTAAGTATCCTTTTGTCTGTTCTTTTAGGAAAATAAGTAACTATTGACCTATGCAGAAAAGCATTCAGGATGCAAAAGCGAGCGATGATAAGCACAAACGGCCCTGACACCGACAAGACTCCTTCATTAAGTGTTGAAGAGGTAGGAGGGAATAGAGTCAATTTAAATAAAGTACGATACTCTATATTAGAGTACGTTCGCACCCCGGCGGCGGTAACTAGGTGACTACTACTGCCTCTAACTCTGTTAAAAAATTAATCCATAAAACAATGAACATTTGAACCTGGCAGCCCAATCAAACCAATAATAGTCCCAATAAAACCAATGACTCTTGCTTGATCCCGCTTTAAATCTTCACAGAAAATATGATTTTAATGTAGTATCAAATTGAATTGACACGACGGATAGTAAATATTTCATCTTAACGGTTTAATAGATCTTGGCATTTATAAAAAAAAACAAGACTACATAATTTATGCCAAATGGCAAATAAAATGGTACAACCGCGTACAAAAAATAGATTGCGACTTACACTTTAAATATTTGTTTTTTTTTTTTTGTTTAAATGTAAATGAGTTTTCAGAACCTCATATATTGGGACAGAACGTAAGTTGGATCGGTAATTTGATTAAAACTATACTGAATAATTAAAAACATGACGATATAGTAATGGAAACCGTCATATAGCTCTGAATACATTCCCGCAACTCATTTGTATAAGAAGGCCAGTCTAAAGGTAAAAATAATTACCCAGTCTAAACATAATCAATCATCTCGATCTGATGCATCCAGCAAATGCTTGATACAAAGTATTGTAGCCTATATAACTTATCCCGATAGTCCCGAGATATAAAACGCCGCCACTTTGATAGATCGAGACAAGTCACGCGACGCGACGCAACCACCAACCACTACTTCACTTGTGTTTGCAAATATTATTACATTCTGAGCGCGACGGTTCCCGAGCGTTCCTAATCGATCCTCCCGCACATCTCGCGTTATCCTCTTATTTACTGTATTACACGCACGCACGTTACTGCTTATCCCCGACATATTTATTACGCAAATTATATATGTAAAGGGTTTGTGCTGCGCGGTCCAAATATTCGGATTATGCAGATCAGCCCGTGGCCTGTGACCCCGGGGGAACATTATCTGTGGGGGCTTGGACCGCGGTTAAATGGAAGCCATGTTTAATTTATGATGTACTTACTTACTTTTAGGTTCTTTTCGTTACGTAATGTGGAGAATAGTTTGGTATAATTGAGAGGTCGCACGATCACGTCTTTGTTCAATTAAGCTCGGTAATTAAGTCTTTGCGTGGTTATTTTGAAGAAACTTGGAAATGTTTTCATTTACAACTTGTTTCATTAGTGCAGAGCAAGTTTTGTTTCTGTTAATTGGCGCTACGACCGTAATTGACTGTATGATATTCCTTTTAAGTGTAATTATAAAAACAATATAACTACTGTCAGATATTACAAATGCTGCTTTTAAAGAACATAAAAGTACTGAAGGTCTCTTAGGCAAAGTTACTTTACTTAGCACTCCTAATAAGAAACAACATAAACTTTTAACTTATCAAAGTCAGTACCAACTCCAATTTGGGAAAGAGCCTCACCTGAACTAATTCATAGCATGCTGTAACTGAGGAAAACATACGGTTTGATAAAAGGAGAGTTCACGCAGCGTTAACATAAAACCTGCCCATCGATAGTATTCTAGATTTATTTAAATTTTCATTCCATTCATAAGTTGACTACATAAACCATCCCTTATGGAGCCAACGACCTCACAAATCAGAGAAAAAAAAACGACGATAATATTATTTTTTCTTCTTTTAAAATACTTTACCTCTTTTATCTACATAATGGTCTTATTATAGATTTATGAACGAGATGTCCCAAACCAATTATTGGATTATTTGCAATTAATTATATGCCTATCTATATTCATGCAATAAACTCCGAGGCATATTTGCATAATGAACTAGCTCAAGATTAATGTAGTTTTTATTTAATAAATAAACCCACACAATTCACAACATTTCGTGACTCATTCCCAAAATATATTTAAATCAACATAACCAGTTATTATTAGAGTTGTAAAAAGAGAAGCGTTTTAGTAATCAAAATCGATCTAGGATTAATTCTAGAAGCCAGATGCTGCATAAGAAGTTACCGCAGATATGATGGTCGGTAGGTGCCTGACTAGATAGTACTTCATAATTAGTTTTTTGAATATAATATATGCTCGTAATACAACTATGATAGCAATCCTCATCGTAATACATTTATAACCGGGTTTGTACTTTCATAGAGTTATAATTGAGTTATTAAAATGCCTTCTTGATTTTGCGTGTCATCTTTAGCTAACCACTACTTATCGCAAATAAAATATGATTTTGGTTACGAGTTTACGATATTAAAAAACCGGCCAAGCGCGAGTCGGAGTCGCGCACGAAGGGTTCCGTACCATTATTTATAAAAACGAAAAAAAAAACTTTTTTGTGTGGGAGCCCCCATTAAATATTTATTTTATTCTGTTTTTAGTATTTGTTGTTATAGTATCAACAGACATACATAATCTGTAGAAATTTTAACTGGCTAACTATCACGGTTCATGAGATACAGCCTGGTGACAGACGGACGGACGGATAGCGTAAGTCTCAGTAATAGGGTCCCGTTTGACCCTTTGGGTACGGAACCCTAAAAAGCACACATTTTAGGACAGTATTCATTTCAAGATTGGCCTAACCTTGTTTTTCCCATCTATATTCACAACGGTTACAGAGGAGCTCGTGGCTAAATAATAACAGCCGCATGGATCGATCTTTCAAGGTTATGGCGCACTTGCTGAGGTTGGTCCGTGGATGGGTGACCATCATTACATACCAAGTTTACTCCGTGCCCCGGAAAGCACGTTAAGCCGTTGGTCCCGGCTGTCATTTGTAGATCTTTGGCATTCGTGACGAGTAAGTAGTCAGAAGCCGAAAAGTCTGCAAAGTAAAAGGCTGATACTCAGCTGCATGTGGTGAGACTGGAAGCCGACCCCAACAAAGTTTGGAAAAAAGGCTAGGCAGATGATGATTGACAACGGTTAGACTGAAAGCCGACCCCGCAAAATTCAGTTTGCTCCATGTAGCGACTGCCTATGCGACCTCCACAACCCTTAAATTTTACTGGGTAACATGATGAGCGCTATCATTAAATCATTGTTTAAAGCTCCTCAGCCTACACCCGCGTCGCGCCTGCCTCACCCTGTATTTTTTCTTGCACACTGCTGCTCAACATTACGTAAAAGAATGTCAATACTTCTCCATTGGTACTACAACCACATCTTATCTGATAGATGGAGCGACGGGGGATAGCCTCACAGCACCGGCCAACCGATCAGATTGTGCAACAATAACAAAGGCAGCTAATGCGATTGGAAAGTAAACACTCTGTTACTATTTCCGAAGTGCGCGAAAGTTTCCTACCTTGGTATCCACGCAAAGAAAGACATTCTTTAGTTGGACAATTAGGACATGGCATAACCATTTCACGACACCAAGCGGTCTTCAAAAAGTTATTTATGTAAGTAATGTTGTGCATTTGTTAACCAAGAACAAAAAATAATGGTACAGTTGTTTGGCAGAGTCTTATCTATCCAAATGTAAATGTTGTAGCTGGATATTCAAGTCCACCTTTGTACAGGATTTTTTATTTGAGCTTATAATATGTAAATGAATAATTATTAGGTCTAAGCCTTTTGAAGAAAACCGGCGTGGTTTTATGAATGTATTTAGTATTCTTATTTAGCTGTGATGTAAAGTCTAATTAGGTCTCAATAGGTAGTTTTATTTTGTTTAGTAACGTGCCCCGACTTCCAAAGACACACGCTTGTATGTACTGTATCTGTGGTATCAGCAGTAACGGTGGACAGCACGCGACCCGCGCATGCGCCGGGAGCCGGAGTTATGTGCTCAGTCACTGAGGTGCAAGCACATGGACTGCCAATGAGAAGAACAGGAAAAAGACGCTACACAATAAGTCTAAGTAACATTTATGATTTTAAATATTTATTTTAAAAGTTTAGCATAACGCGTAGGGACAAACTAGAGACACGGCTCTAGATCAGTGTCCGATGTCCGCTGTTAGTCCACAATCTATCTTTACCAATTTACAAAACCGCTTAGAACTTGAACTTAAGAACAACTTTGTTGGTTAATGTAATCAAACCGATCAGTATTTTTTTAAATCGTTACTTGGGTCCCTATCACCCTTCACTAGTACAGTCAGTGGCCTGCATTACTTGACCCATCTTCCCGTCTTAGCTCTGTAAGATGGGTCAGGCGATACAGGGCACTGACCGTACACTCTACGTCACGCACATTGTACCGAAAGTTGCTTCATAAATAGTGTTTATCGATAATATCTGATTATATTATCGAGAATTAAGATATGGATGATATTCATGCGATTAACATAACTTCAATATTTGTTTTCATTACGAGGAGATTATCTTAATAAAATATGAGCCTTAATTGTCTGTATTTTTAAAAGCTTTTATTTAACTTTTTGTTTTAAACGCCATTTGTCTGCGCGGATTAACCTGCAGGTTACAAGATATTAAACTTAAAAAAACTTAACATTAATATTAAGTTAATAAGTAGTAACTTGTTTAATTTATCCAAGTAATTATAAAAATATTTGACCTTTTGTGAAATTTCAAAAGAAGCTGTTCGTACATTCTTTATGTGAAACTTATAACATACATTTCAAAGTAGTTGTGTACCTAAAACGGTTTTTGTTTTTGTCTTATGTTGTATGGCACCGGTGTTGGGCAAACAAAAAATAGACAAACAATGAACTTCATGGATCAATCAACCCTACCTACTCTACATCCCCAACAAGTGGTGTTTCGTTAAGCAGTTAAATAAATAACCCTCATAATGCATCTTTCAGCCTAGGCAACCGATATCATCATTTTACGGGAGCGACCGCCATAAGCCACCTCCACAATATAAGACACCAATATCTTAAACCAAAGTAACTATAAAACGTGAAGCAGATAATGAGCTCGTGCGTGTGTCGTGCCTCCAACTCAATCCATTATGTAAATGCGCCGAAAACAAAGTTATTTATATCTCATACATTATCAACGCGACTGTTCAGAGCTGATTACACCAAGCTGCTCAATAGCGCTCATTATGCTCGGGTTCCACGGTGGATCAATTAAGATTGCGCGAGCGCATCTTACGCGGTGGCCTGTGCCCGCGCTCCACGACCACAGCAATAGAAGATGGAGAAGGTTAACTTTTCACAAAGTGTGGTTTGAATTTGTCAACACAGTGCTTTATTCACCACTTACCTTAGAGAGCCGAGTTTAGTTTGCTACCTTTTTGATTCTGCAAAGTTAAAATAAAACAGATTATTTTCGTTTCATGGCAACATATTTCTAGATTTAGGTCAGCTCGTGTATGTTAAGTTAAGATTTTTGTGTGTGAACATTATCTGCCTAAATCTGGATCAATCTAATTAACTACGTTTTTTTTTAGCTGTCGTTGCATAAAGTGGACCTTCTTGCCCCACTTATGTAATTATGTTGGTGGACGTAGGCTATTAATACACAAGTTATATGGATAGGAGCCGTCCCTGGTCCCCTGTCCGCTATCCCCTGCCCCCGCCACATTTAGATTGAGATTTTAGTTTTATTGACTAGCCGAGGATCGCCGTTCACTGCAGTGTAATGGTCCATTCATTTGCAACGTGAAGGGGATAAATGTCCAGATAGATACAATTCTTAATTGTAACGGCATCTATTTATGTTTTAACGGTTCATTGTTTAGTAATATTTCGTCCGAACTGAAAGATCGACAAAACGGACCTGGCGTTACTTGGCAGAAATCAATGACAAATCATTATTCAACAGCTGTTTGTCAGCATTCCTGAAGGAAGGAGTCTTCTGTTTCTTCGTCGTGCCGTTGATTCCCATCATTATATGGGAATGCTATATTCTTAATACAGAACTTTGTAAGCTAAGCTAATGGATGATTTCATCAATTTAGAAATGCTAAACACTTAAAGTAACTCAGAACATACTACGTGCGTCAAACAGTTTGTTGAATCTGTATTCCAATTGCAACTATGTCAATTGGTGCTTTGTCGAAGTAACCACAAGTTAGAGTATCAATCGCGTGAGTCGCGTTCAATCGACCGGCGCTTGATCGACCACAAATCAGTGGGCGATTTGTGGTCGAACAAATCTTAAGCTCTTACTTTGTACATGTATGAGCATGCAGAGGGGCATCTATTTCTTCCATACTGCTTCGTTAGAGTAAATTTCGCAAATGCTTCTAGTGAACTGGGTCTTGGGTTTAATTCTCGAGTTGGGTAAACTGTTACCGGGATTTTCCAATCAAGTTCAGTAGCAATGTTGCTACTGAACTTGATTTGATTGTAACTGATATTTGTTCCTGTTCCATCGGATGTTTATAGGCTTGACGTACTCGCACTCTAGCATTTTTATGCGGAGTCCGCAAGGTTCGCATGTTTTTTTTTGTTTGTCCACAACAAATTGAACTTTTAGCCATCGAAAAGCTCAGAAGAAGAAGGAAAACCAGATCTTTCGCATTTTTAAACATCACGCCTGTAATCCCCGAAAGGTTAGGCAGAGGTGTACCCAATACATCACACATCCACATCCACATTACATCCACATTTCGCCAGTTAAGTCCCATGTAATAGCGGGCGAGCCTATTGCAACCGAGCATATCCAGACTCCGTGGCTGCTTCTGAGATTTTCCTGATGGTTAAACCCAAAACACTTGCCCGACCCGGGAATCGAACCCAGGACGGCATGCTCAGCATTCGCACTAGCCACCACTCGACCGACGAGGCAGACTTTTGCATTTTTATATCAGCTCAAAATACCAATAGGATGGGCAAGAATAAAAGTCACGTACAATAATGTAAATATGATCTATGATACCGCTATGTTATTGGATAAACTTCCGTGTACAAGCGATGGTGCGCAAGCGCATAGACCGACGACGACCGATGATTGCCGAGTCGTGTTCGCCGCGCTGTCATAACAACCGTCAAGATCACATAGATCTCATGTCAGAACTGCTCCAACGGATATGTAAGCCACAATCAGTACCTACTTACTTAAAAATATTCTACATTTTGTGGTATGATGTAAGAGAAACACAAACATGCCGTTTCTTGCCTATTCTTCTCCAATTCTAGATTCTGTCCTATGTCAGCATTTATAAAATCAAAGTATTTGTTATTATAATTTGGGCGTTATTTTAACTTACCGTATGCCCGACGAGCTGTGGGCCTAAATAACCACGATGTGGAGCCCTGACACAGCCAGAAAGCGACGCGGTACACCTCGCCGGACATGGCGGGGCGACCTGGATAGAACCAACTACCAGTGGTCCGCATTGGCCCTAAATTTAAGGATTTGGAAGTCATGGGGAGAGGCCTTTGCCCAGCAGTGGGATGACATAAGCTAACAGTAAGTAATTTCGACAAATGTGTTGCGAAACGAAACACCGTGTTAAAACCTGTCAACACGAATTCGTCTAAGCAAAAATGCTTCAAAAATGAAAATCAAAATATTTTTATTTTACATAGGCCTACATTGGCACTTATAGAACGTCGACAAAAACTTGCTCGGTTCGGGTTGGTCGTATCCTATGGAAAAGAACCGGCAAGAAACTCCATGGTTCTATTTTAAAATCATTTGGTTTTACAATATTTCTATGTTACAGCGTTTGTACATAAGTATGGAAGGACATCGTAGGCCCGACAATAAGTCGTTGCTTACTACAAAACGTAGAAGATAAAAAGTTACCAAGGATCTAGGAATCTATAAGGCCTACAATGTCCACACATTTACAAGCAATCGGTAAATAAGAAAAATAGTCTATCGATGATATCAGACGATTTTTTTTTTGATTCTATACGATGTTTTAGACTACGTAAGTTGCGCTATTGAGGGAACACTTGGATAAGCTGGAAGCATACGGTTCCTTAAACACTTCGATTAATGCTAGTTTCACTAAGCCGCGGGAAATCGCATGCAAAAGTCTAATTGTATACTGTTGGAATTTCAACCCCTGGAGCTGAGCCCAGAACTAAACAGAAAATAATCATGATTGCTGCGCATTCGAACGAACTGTAAAAAGCGATCGAGTATGATTTTTAATAGATCATAATGATCTGATTGAAATGAATTGAGTTTGAGTATTACTTTAAACTGGGACTGTAGTTTCTTAATTTTGCTTTTTCGTCAAACTTATAACACCCCTCTTTTTTGGTCGGGGGTTACCAAAAAAGAGGGGTGTTATTAGTTTGACGTGTGTATCTGTGTGTCTGTCTGTGGCATCGTAGCTCCTAAATTTTGATGAACCGATTTTGATAAAAGTGGTGTCGTTTGAAAGGTATTTTAATCGAGAGTGTTCTTAGCTATGTTTCGAGAAAATCTGCTCAGCCGTTTGAAGATCATCACCTCTTTTCTAGTTGAAGGGATATAAACAACTTTCACAGGTAGTCTATTTGAAATTTGAAATGTTTTCGCTTGTCACCATGGGCATTGCTGAGGGGGGGTACACCATCCCTCCCCCAAAATTTTCATTTTTTTTTATTTGTGTCTTTCCTTGGTTTCTTTAATTAGCGAGAAAAAACGCAACACCGAGAAAATTGAAAGTAAAGGGGGGAGGCCTATGCCCAGAGTAGGACAGTCAAGGCTAAGAAAAAATAACGTAAGTTTAAAAAGCATGAAAAAAAAAAGTTTAAAAATTTAAAAAACCCCCGACACAAAAAACCTCTAAAAAGCCAAAAATAAATTAATCCAAGCGTCGTAGCGTCGGGGGACCGCTTAGTACAAGCACAGAATAAAGCGGACTTTTTTGCAATGCAAAAGTTCCTGTAATAGACTAATCATTAGTCTATAATAACTGTGGAAGCACTGTAGTTGCTCATTCCAAGGTGTAGGTCTATAAGAAGAAAAATGAGTAGGAATCTTCATTCATAGAATATACCAGAATATACTGTATTGTACACAAACAATTAAACAACTGTTTTACAATATTGCGAATTGTGTGGTTTCAATGGCACATGATACACGAATGGATAGGCAGGCAAAGAAGACAGCTGTCAAATATTTGATACCTCACAAACACATTGTCGATTATTCGAACACGACATGATGGCCCATACTCTATTCATGCCACACCATTGTTACATCATAACACATAAATCGAACCTCGGACCCACCGCGACGCTCTCGCGTTTCTCCTGATAGCTTTACCATCTAACTATTGAGCCCATGGAGCTAAGTTATGTGTGTTTACTCGGTTGATAGGGGAACCTATCGCATCGGATCTCGGAAGTATCGATTATCGGCCGGTATCGAGTTGGTATCGATGCGGGGGTTCCGATTAACTTAGAATTGAGATGTTTATGGTCGTTTAGTTAATGGTTAGGTAATGGGGCGTGGCTTTGTTCGTGGTATTCTTGTGTGTAGACACGGAGTTGGAAATAACCGTTAAGTACGTCACGTGTTGACTCGAGTACATCTTTGATTTTGAAGTAAAACAAAAGCGTTTGTAGGTAATATGGAACTAGTTGCCAGTTTTTTCAATAGGTCTAATAGTCTCCACGTTAACGACAGCAATTATTTGTATTTCATTCATCATCATCATCACTAAAAGCCATTTGTCCTACCCCTGCTGAGCACAGGCCTCCTCTCGTTTGTACCATGCTCCCCAGGTCTGCGCGAGTCTCAAACTGAGCTTACCCGCGATCTTCCCGAATGTCATCCAACCATTTGTCGGTGTTGGTCTGCCAACACCTTTCTTACCGTCTATCGGTCCCCATTCGTGTTTCCATTTAGTTACGTAACAAAATTAATGTTCTTCATAATGGAAGTTCAAATCAATATCGCTGTTCAATTTTGAACGAATAGGAAGTTTAAATTGTGATTATAATTATGAATCTAAATAATCGTGACACAGTCATAACTAAGTAATATCGATTTAACCAAAGATTTACAACCCACACAAATGAGTTAACCATAACAGTCACCTCCCGGACTTGAACCGGCGACTGCAACTATTGAACTATTGTCGCTAGATACGCATCTCAATTGCCAGCATTATGCTGAGCATTATCCTCGAAATGTATCGACTGTTGGTCCGAAAGAACTGGAGATGTTTCAGAGATAGGCGCGGTTAATGAGGCGGGCTCCAAACAACGCACAATGGTAACAAAGAAACATTTAAGTAACCGGCCGATGGTTATCGATATTTGACGGATGAAGTGGTGTAGGTAGTAGATGGAGTCATAACAAGCATATTCCCATACGTATGTCTAATGCTGCTGTCTCTGACGGACTCAAATGACTCTGATGCAGTCCGTGTTACTTAACAACTTGTAGCAGCCAAAAGAAACAAAACGACAAATGTCGCATTTTGAATTAAAACAACTTAAGGTTAGAACGCCATGAGGTTTTCACCGGTTGTCGCAGGAGAAGATTCTGCTGCGTCAAAGGAGCATTGACTTTAGAAAGAAAGAAAAACAGATTATTCTGAAAAAGAAGTCGCTGGTTACAAAATTTCACAAAGTAGCCAAAAGCTTATGTTTATGGCTTATCGATGAACTCCAAGGTTATTGTTTCACTCCATTTGCTTTCTACTCTGTGTTTGTTGGTCCGATGGCCAGTCGCGTCTATGGCCACATGATCTCCGATACACAGGCTATTGACAACAATGGTCAATCACAGCGCGACCTGCGAACTGTAGGGTGGTAGCATAGTGGTGAGCGGACCGGGTTGCTGGGGCCACTTAACGGGAAATTAAGGACGAATTATGACTTTGATTCATCCTTGTCTTTGGCTTAGGTACCTAATGGTTTGATTTTATTTTATTTATGGCTTCTTAATAAGATAATAGTAGAAAAGAATGAGTCATTTCGGTTAATTAAATCCGAAGTAGGGAAGAATGCTGCGCTGACCCCAAATAAATTTGGATTAGGCCAGGAGAATGACGATTCCAGAAAAAGCATACAGACACGTCTTTTTGTATTGCAAACCGCTGTCTCTCACACTCTGTTCGCACCATTATGCAGCTTCGATAAGATCGCCAAAATATTTCCAAAGTGTTCACCAATATTACCAATCATACTGTAGCCTTACATAATATGCTGTACGCATTCCATATGTGGCCATACGAGTATGTGAGACGTGTACGTAAGTGCTATGATTCATTGATCCTTTCGCTTTCAAGGCTATTTGACCTTTAGAGGGCTGGTGTTCGCAGCATGACTGAAATCTAAAGAGAACATTGCATGATGCCATGTCAAGTTAAACAAATAAATATTATAAAAATAAGTTTTGCAGTAAGCTAGCACTGCACTTAAATTAAGCACAATGACAGTAAGCCTACCTGTTGTTGTATTGAGGAATCATCGCGAAAGGCTCTCTATAAATCACATACGTCATTTATTTTCACTTTTATCGACTTCGTTTGAGATATAAAAAGTCCAACCTGCGACCACGGACCACCACACACGGCCCAAATATGTAAGAGGCATCACTGTCTGTTTGTCCGTTTGTCCCAATATTTGTGTAGGGCCATAAAAACAGCGTGTAAACGCCATAAGCGGGACAACGGCGGGCTTCACGGGAAGAGGGAGTGTCAACAATTAATATTCGATTACAGGTCGTTTGTCGACAGGGTCTTAAGTGCGGTCCTGCGCTGGAGTGGATGGGAGAATGTTTGGAAATCTTGAATGATTTCGAACGAGTTTAGGTAGTGGGGTGGGTTTGTTTGTTGTCATTGCTGCTCACACGGAGGATGTAAGTTGTTGAGTGAAATTGATAGTAGTATAACTTTGTTCGAATTTAAAACTGACTATCAAAAAACGTGTTGCGCTGACATGTGTCTGGTAACTAACATGTGACTGGGGCAGGAGGATCATGAGTTTGGCAATGAGTTATAACAATTATAACACTCAGTGTCAAACTCATGCTTATATCTGAATTTATTCAAAACCACCAATCCACCAATGGGAGAAACAAATAACTAAAAACTTATAAACTAAATATTGCATAACAACATTATTCACAGTCGGTAATATACAGTAACAGATCGCTATCCAATATACCCATTAGCGTAATTCATTGGCGTCGTTAAACCGACTGCGGCACAAAGGATGATCTAATTCTCGACGTCATTTAACATGTCAAATCTTGTAAAACCATCAACCGCCGCCGATCGATTGATCTTCACAACGATCTACAGTTGCGCGGGCGCATAGAGCATAGGGCTGTCTTCCCAGCTGGATCAACGAGGTGATCTAGTGGAAAGATTTTGACATACGATGACATTCTACTACTATTTTAAAATCTTTCCCCTTTGCCGACCGGACTGTAAAAAAAAATCTGACCGTCACGGGACTCCCGGCAGATGTGAAGAATCTATGTTTTTAATTAAAATTTTAAACGTGGAACTTCCAAAAACAAAAAAAAAAAGATGAATGGTCGATCCGAAAATTTTAATGGGAAAAGGTTGATTTTACTTGGCATAGAGAGGGCGCGAGGGCGCAACACCAGTACCCGTCACGGCATACGAGTAGGTTTTACTGCCTAGTCGCGCATTAGATGTCACACATCAAAAAAGTGTAGTGTGTGTGTGCGTGTTTGTAGTGTAATTATAAAAAGTGTTACTTTGACGCAAAAAATGCGATTTTATGTAACGCACGATTGCCGAATGTCACAATTTTAAGCTTGATGTCACGCGGTCATCATTCGTTTATTTCAGATTTCGCCGTATAAAGAAGCGCTAGTGATACCTGGATACTGCTAGAACTTCAGAAAACTTTTACTCAAAGTACGAATTTCGAAAACTGAAGTAGAAGAATTAGAACTTTAATCAACCCGATTCTTCCACCAACCCTGCAACGGTTGCACTCAATTAGTTGGTGCGATCAATAAAGCTAGTTATAAATCCCCGCTCTGCCCGCGGCGCAGGGCTCCGGTCGCGGCTCATGGCGCGGTGGGGCTGCGCGGGACCCCCGCCGCTCCGGCAATGAGGGACCCCATCCGTCAACTCCGCGGTACTTCGGCCAAGAGGAAGTCACGACGCAAACCCAATTAGACAAAGAACATAATTAAATTATATTAACGATATAATACGTATAGTCTTATACCAAAGAGGTTTGGAGAAGTCAGGACTTATTGGACAAACTTATACAGTAAGATCATATATCATCATCATCATTAGATTTTCGAGGATTTTGAAACGCTAGGCAAAGTTATTACTTTTAACGAGAGCACTTGGTCCTTGGTTCTTTACCAGTCGATTAAACTCAAATTGTGCCAGACCAGTATGTAGCCACCTGCACAGGTCTCATATTTGCCTTGTTGAGGATGAAGGCAGCAAAGCTTGGTTCTGTAAATGCATCACGTTCACACTTATCACGATTGGTAGGAAACAGGCAAAGTTATGATGATAGCATAAACATACAGCATGGCTTGTAAAGTGTAATCCATAAATTGTTCAAACTTTTCCACAACATCACGCGTTTCCTAATGAGGTAGAAATAAGCTAAACAAATGCAACAATCATTACATATCAATCGAAGACAAACTAGTTACTCGACGTTTCTACAAGATATTTCCTCCATAAGCGTGTGAACTCGACTAATACATCTCATTTGCCTTTACAATAAGTTCAATTACAGCCACAGTGTACTCCATAACTCGGTGTGTCGCAATTTACTGCGTTGACTTTAGCGAATTTATTCTCAATTAAATAGTGCATTAGCAGACACGATTAGCGCCGTGTTTCCGCACTTGTGGTATAATAAAACTACCTAACAGGGGGCAAGCAAGACGCTGTCAACTGGGCAGTGTTTTAGAGGAAACTATAGAGTTTAATTGAAGGGAAATTGCCGATATTTTTTAGAAATAAATGTGGTAAGTATAAAATGAGCCGATATTATTCATACAGCCAGTCTGCATCACGGACAGGCTTAAACAAGAAATAATAAAGAGAAATTGGACCGTACGTATTTCGTATTTCACATTGCTCACCATGTGAGCAATGTGAAATATTTCCTTGTTTGTGTAATGTGATGTCTTTGTTCATGTACCTACACTACTTTTTAGCCTACGCAGCCAGTTGTGATGGAATTCGATAAACAGTCCTGAAATTCTTGAGGTAATGGGAGGGGTAGCTTTTCGAAAAACTATATAAAACAGCATTTATTCTATAACAAATTTATTAATTTATTTACCGTAACAAAACCAAGTAAATTACATATTATTCATCCCCTATTTAGTTACCGCTTGCCAGGACCGACTAATAAGCATTTAACATAATGAGCTGATCCATAAATAAACAGCTCCGTACATTCTCGTCTTAGAACTATTTCGTGACTGCAGCCAACCAATTAGGGGTACGGGATGCACGTTACTAATCACGGCAATAAACTGCGCACGTCCGCCCTCTCCAGCGCGCATGCGCACACTGGCCGCCATATTTCTTGCTGCAAAAGGCCGCAGGTACTTACGTTTGAGTTCGTGTTTTGAACTATTAAGGCGCTGTTCACCTTATTCGAGGCTATTTACATCATTATTATCGGCAAGCCATCGTTTGTGCGGGTAGTTCGAATGTTTCTGTGTCGAGGGCTGTTTTTGTTGGGAGCGACACGATGTTCTTGAGTTGTGTTGAATAATGGATTGACGTGAGAGTCACATATATCATGGTATTCCTTTGACGGAGTAATATTGTTTAAGGCATTTTCCCTCGTGGTTCAAATGTTTGGCCATAACGAGAATAATAGAACGTCAAATTCAACGACTGCTGCTGAGTAATGTCATGGAGGCGGAGGTCAGCATGCCGTGGTGCAGCTTGGGAGAGGCCTAGTCCAGCAGTGGACGGCGATAGCCTGGGCTGATTGAATGACAATGACACCTCGTCTGATAAGGAATCGCTCTAAAGGACATACCAGTAGACGTGTACAGAGACTGTACAGTTAAGAGAACTTCCGGCTATACAAGTGTCTAAGGTAACATTTATTTGCTGGACAGAGTGGCTAAGCACCAGTCTTATTCAGGCTGTGTCTATTTTACAAGCTAACATTACATCACGCCTGCAATCCCTAAGCGTTAGGCAAAGATGTACATATATATACAGATTGCCCATATTTAAGTCAGTTGTGTTTTTGTGGGTGGGGCCTATTACTGTCGACTGGGCACTGATCCAAATATTTCTTAATCTATTAAAGTTTTATTTGCCTAATAAATACGCTGAATTCTGTCACAAAGTCCTTCGTATTTCCTGGACCTCGTGAGACAAGCATCCCCATTTATTTTTATCGCCTATTATATAGAGAAGCCATTTGCATTTGAATGCAGTGAAGATTCCTAACTCTCCTTACTTACCAACGTTTTAAGTGTTATTCGTAATTATATGACTATTAACAGAAACATTTAAATTCAAAACTACTGAATACTTTTAATCCTTGTTTTTTAAGTGTTTAATTATTAATTTATCTGAGTTATTATGTGTAATAATATACGTTATAATCACGGTTTATTATTGAACTTAAGAGTACAGTGAATATTTAAGAGGATACGGAGTGGAGTTAAGTGGCGAAATAATAATAAAGTGTGAGATAAGCGGTGATATCGGCGTCTGCGCGGGCGCAGTTAAAAGCGGTGACACGGTGCGTCTGACCAAATTGTACTAAGTGTTGAATAATTTTATTATGGGGGAAAGTAATGGTAATGACCCTGTGATAAGAAACAGGTTACATTTGTTTTAAATAAGCATTTTAACTTTCGTTCATATGACATGTTCAAATTGTTTATGTGTATAACATCTTCAAAATATTATAGGGAAAGGGGGAGAAGGAGGCCTTTGCTATGCAGTGGCATAATAATAATAGTGCTCCTGACCGAATTTCATCGACGCGTGAGATTATTGGACAAGTGACACTCTATCTCTTCCTTCACACTCTCTCATAGGCTGGGGCTACGAATTCTGACACAAACGGAGGGAGCTCAGGCGCATACCAACGGTTTAGCGAGCTCTTAGAGTGTCGAGGGCTATCAGACAACCCAACTCTCGGCGACTATTGAGAAATATCTAAAGGAAACCCCAATAACACCGCCCGGCCTGGCAATCGAACCCAAGACCAGTAGCTCAGCAGTCACGCTTGTACCGTGAGAGCAACAGGGCACACAGGGTAGTAAGATGATGCAGGCTCGGCGGTAGATATATAGTAACAGCTTGGTATTCTGCATCCAACCCATTGCTGCAACGTTCAGATTCAATCAGCATCTGCTAACGTGTTGGAAAACTCTTGAGCTGAAAACAGAAACATCAATCTACATAAATATAAACGCCAGATAGATCATAAATCAGTACCGAAACGATAAGTACTTGATCTGCAAGTACGTAATCAATAGTGTAGGGACATGCCCCGGCGCATATCAGCGTGCCAATCGTATCGCCGTGACGCGCTCGTTAAGATAGCCCAGCGGCCACTAATGGCCAGCTTTATGGGCCACACTGGGCCATCCTAATGAATACAGCATCTCAATTTAACTGGAGATGTTCTTTTTGTATTAAGATACGGCAGTAAGTGCTTTTAGTTTGGGAACGATTTATTGGAGGCTGCTGATTGAAAGAGTGACTTTTTTCTTTGTTCTCATTACGACGAGGGAAGCCTTCAACAACTTATCCTTACCAGTACTTGATTTAAATTCGTCAGCTCTCAGATTCCTTGGCAAATCTTAATATGTCTAAAAATTCGTTTATTCCGTTCTAATACCAATAACTAATACCACTGATATTTGTTTCTTCTTCAATGGAAATGATAAGTCATGGCTTCATTTTGCCTTACATAATTCAAAATACTACGGCAAGTAATCTGAAAGCTACAAAAGTTAACAGTAGATCTAAGTAGTCTCCGAGCGTTTTCTAAGTTGCAAAAGTCAATTTCACCAGGTACCTAAATTACTTACTCAGATAATTGGCTACATCTGATTAGACTGAAAACTGCCCCACCCAAGCAAAGTTGCAAGGAAAAATACTGGGCATACGACATATCTGTCTTTAGATCATTATATAACAAAATGACAGTATGTACATTCAAATTATCTTAATCAAAAGCCTAATCAACGTCGGCTACCTCCCTGCTGGCCCCGCCCCGTCACGAGCGCGACTCACGCGCACCAGCGCGTCCCCCGCATGCTGAGTGACGGTGATGGCGGTTATCATACATCCGTGCAGCTTATCGCACATAATACTGGACTTATTATAGGTACTTATCTAACAGAGATCACCCGTCAAACGACGTTCGCGGCGACGTTAACTTTCGGCTGATTTTCTTTTCTGAAGTTTGGTGAGGGGTCTACCGTTTAGTGTGTTAGAAAGTTTGCTGTTACCAAAAAGTTATTATCAGTGTCAGTCTAAAAAATCACGTCTTCCCGTGTCCCTGGTGACGGAGAAGTGGTATTTCTAGACGAGATTCTGAATCCTAAAACTTGTTAAAATAAGATTTTCTACAATTGTATTACATGGACCTCCCCAAGTCCTCAATAAGTTTGACTAATCCCAACAACCATTATTCCACTTACAAGTATTTCAACACGACGTCATTCCTTCAAAAATAATTTTGCAGTGCAAAGTGTGTGTGCTAGTGCCTCGGAAGGCAAGTTTAGCCGTTGGTAACAGCTGTCATTTGTAGATCTTTGACAGTCGTTACGAGTAGTCAGAAGCCAAAAGTCTGACATCCAGTCTTACCAAGGGATATCGTATTACCCAGTTACTGGGTTGTGGAGGTCAGATAGGCAGTCGCTTCATATAAAATACTGGTACTCAGCTGCATCCGGTTAGACTGGAAGCCGACCCCAAGATAGTTTGGGAAAAGGCTAGGCAGATGATGAAAGTGTTAGTGCTAGGATTTCACCGAGAACAAGCAGTCTCAAGTAAGTAGTAAGTAAAGAGAGAAAAATCAATGAAAAATGAAGCTCTGTTTCCTCACACACTATATGTCCGCTCCCTCATCTCTGGCAACATTACCGGCAGTTAGTATGCGGGCGGCGCGCGCGCATCTCGCCACAGATCAGCCGCGCGCGCATTGCACTCACGTACTTAATTGTTCTCTAACTGTACCGCATCAGTCATGCCTCTGTTAAAGAGAGTGAGGAGT
The DNA here is from genome assembly GCA_949152445.1 of Cerastis rubricosa. Classification (NCBI taxonomy): domain Eukaryota; kingdom Metazoa; phylum Arthropoda; class Insecta; order Lepidoptera; family Noctuidae; genus Cerastis; species Cerastis rubricosa. The sequence continues at coordinate 23,074,207 of OX424534.1, read as the reverse complement.
TGGAGAGGATGCATCAACATTATCCTCTTAATGTAGATGGTTACAGATAGATTTATGCGCGCAAGTGTGGATGACGAGGAATTATTTCAAGACTAATAATGTCAGTTGGATTTAGTATAGGATTATCGCCTTGGGATCCAGACAAATGGTCATCGTTGTTTCTCCAAATGCTTGTTTAATGGATTGAAGGCGCATTAAAATTATTTGGAAGATACCAAAAACACGCGTTTACGTCAATAAGTATATAAAATACGCCCTAGGGTGGCGGCTAGGTTGGGCTTATTCAAGATAACTCTCTCGAGCATTTCCAACGGCAAGGCGCCAATGCTAAGTGACAATCGACCTCTGTAGAGTATTCATTGTCAGCGCAAATATTTGGCCTGATAACCAATCGACTAAGGTTATTTATGAGCAATACTTAAGGCCGTCAGTGGAGTACACAAGGCGACATATCAAGCTGTACATTTTCACTATAACATGGCCTCGCTTTGTACAGATTTCCCGTACAATGTCAGATCCGCATTAACTGGTTTTCTAACCCCCGACCAAAAAGAGGGGTGTTATAAGTTTGACGTGTGTATCTGTGTACCTGTGTGTAAAAAAATGGGGGGGCACCCCGTCCCCCATTTTTTTAAAAATTTAATTATGTCTTTCCTCGATTTCGTTAATTAGCGAGAAGAGACGCAACATCGAGAAAATTGGTAGGAAAGAGGGAGGCCTATGCCCAGGAGTAGGACAGTCAAGGCTAACAAAAAATAATGTAAGTTTAAAAAGCATGAAAAAAAAAATTAATTTAAAATTTAAAAAACCTCTAAAAAGCCAAAAATAAATTAATCCAAGCGTCGTAGCGTCGGGGGACCGCTAAGAAGACCGCTTAGTACAAGCACAGAACAATTAAATTTTGTATAGTTTTATTAGTAGTGCGAACAATAGAAAAACATTGAACCTCGTCTAAATTATTTTACTTTACAGGTTCCAGAGTTTTCCGTCTTTCATAGCCAATATTTCATTGACTTCCGGTTTAAATAACAATGCTGAACACATCATGAATCTCCACGATTCCTTCCTCTACATAACAGGCTCCCTATAACAGACGAGCTCTCTTGTGGTCCGGTTGATTTATGACCTAAGGTATAATACCGGATGTGCTAATTATATGGCGAGGTCATGAAACGGATTTTACAGGAAAAAAAATGAACTCGTCTAATTCAGCGTCCACTATAAAAACTAGCTTTGAACAATTGCTTCCCATTATTAACCGACTTCCAAAAGGAGGAGGTTATCAAGTTGGATATTTGTATTTTTTTTTTTGTATCTTTACAGATTTCGCCGCCAGTAGTGAACCGATTTCCCAAGTTCTTTTTTTATCGAAAGCCCTCCCGGGGTGGTCCCATTGTCACCGAGTCAGAAACTGATGATGGGATCCAAGAGAAATCGAGGGTAACCCTCAAATTTTATAGTCACAAACAATGTTTTTCAAATACTAGGTACCTAACGTAATTCAGATATTTGTGCCTGGTAATCATCATCTCATGTTGCTGAGCTGATGATGTAAGGTATAAGTCAAGATATGATGATAGCATCGCAGTAAAATTGGCTGCCCTCAATTTTAATGGGCATTGTTTAAAACAGTATACTTTTCAGGTGTTGGGATCAACAAGTATACTGTCATTAGGTCAGGATCTTATGATGCGACCCTGGAAAAATCGAGGGAACTCTCCAAATTATAAAGGCACACATAATTATTATGCCTGGTAATCATCATCTCATGTTTCTGGGCTACTCATGAAAGTACAAGTCGGGATCTGATGATGGGATCCCAGGAAAATCAAGAGAAACCAAATTTTATGGGCACTTACTATGTTTTTTTTACCGACTTCCAAAAGGAGGGTGGTTATTAATTAGACTGAAGGTTTTCTGGTATGTTCCGCGATGTTCCCGTATAAAGTTTGTGAAGATCTGATGCTGATCTTCGCAGATATACAATGGAACTCTTTAAAAATAGACGGCAAATCTATCGTGATTGCTGCAATCGCTAAGAAGTTTATTGTTTACACAATATCATCACATAATTTCACGCCTGTATGCTCTGAGGGGTACGCAGATGTGTACAGTACACCCACATTTCGATAGTTAGGTATGTTAAGTTCCTGTTTATTGGGTATCTCCAATAGGTAGGTATAGACTTATCAGTCTATTACCATGATATGTATTGTTAACGATGGGAAATGCACAGAAAATATTTCTATATACATATTATTACTATTATATTGTTTTTGAAGCCGGCTTAATTTTTTTGTTCGTACCCACATTCTTATCATCATGGCGTACGTCAGTACACCTTCATCACTCATAGCATCTTCCGTAGCATAACTCGTAGTATAACTTGTAGCACAACTCATCACCCGTAGCACAACAAAGTATTTCACATCACTGTAGCATCATTCGTAGCACAGAACAAAAGACATCAACGAACGTCACGTCAATGTGTTCGCGTAGCAGTATTTATGTCTAGTTATATGCAACATCTACTCAACTTAAACACTCTTAATATTACCTCAAAAATGTGACAGATTTTGATTGGTTTCCACACTGTCGTTGAAGACCTTCCTAGGTTGGTATAAGTAAACGTATGCCACAATTATTTCATTACAATATAAGACTTAAAGAACGTGGTGTCTGTCGCCATCGTCAGCCATTATGATGCAGCCAGCGATCAGATTGCACAAACGTGCTCACAGAGCCTCAACTGAACATTACGACGTAACGTAATAACTTGTTTGAGTGAATTAATCAGCGCAGCCTCCACCGTTTCCTCTAGAAATAATAACACGATCCACGCATCGAGTGCAATGCTTGCACAACAATAAAAACGCGCCGCGCCGCACCGTGCTGCAGCGCGCCGCCGTTCGTCGTCATCCGCTCCGCAATTTTAATCGCTGCAAACAAAAAGCTGCGCGCGCAACATCCTCTCATTTTACAACAAAAAACACAGGCTGTTACAATGAGCTCTCTGAGCCACTCTGCTTGCGCCACGTCGTGCAATTGAAACGGGAACAGAACCCGTGACCCCGCGGTCACGTTTCACTCCATTGTTTACGTTCACCGGCATTGTTTAAGGAGTTGACCATCAAATCGCTAATAAAGCGCGGTGAATGCGCGTGCGCCTTTCTTACTGAGTGCACCAATGGAAGCGCGGCGCGGCCACGCCCCCCGCGCCCCGCCCCTCCGCCCCGTCGCTGTACTAGCCTCCCCGTGACCTAGCCTGGCTGCTCAGGCGCTGCACTAGCGCTGGTTTATTAGTGGAACGTCTCGGGGTCACACGATCGATCCCTGTCTGGTGTCTAGTCGTGATATCGGTCCGAGTTAACACCTATTCTTAATGGAAGGGCATAACGGTAACTGGGATCTAAGCTATCGCGATAGTGTGAATAATGGTATCAGTCTACTGCAGGTCTATAGGGCAAAGTTCTCTCCTCATAGAGAGAACGAAGAACATTGATGGTACGTGTGTCACGGTGGACGCGCGGACTGTGTGTGCACTGTGGGTCACGAATCCTTCGTGACTGCCATGTCAAAGAGAGCTAGACACTCCAATAAACCAAGAAAATAATGTCAGATCTACCCGCAAAATCATCGTAAAAACTTGACCCAAACAGACAACTCACTAACCAAATTGGTTTTGTTCTCCAAGCCTGCTATCATAATTGCTGATCGGGCTATTATTAACAGCGATCACGCTACTGCTGCATAGCATTAAATCATAGTGGTGTACCTATTGGAGGTGCCACTTAAAGTTCGCTAGGTGAGCAAAAAATATAAGCAAGAAGTAGTAATTATAGTTCTCGATGTAGACCACAAATCAAATGCGATCTGTTACAGATGATTTTGTTTATAATGTTCATTGAACTTGCAGATTAGGAGATATATCAAACTAAGACTAAGGTCATGTCTTATGTTTAGGGTACTGTAGTCGTATCTTGATCTTCTACCCGGTTCGCAATATCTTGGCAGCCGATCGTGAAGTTCTGTGCTTGTTTGACTACGGGTAAAATGTACACATCCGACGCTTGTCATTGATCTACAAGTCTGTCTATAAGTGGTTACAAGTCAACTACGGCTGATAATGCGACCAGAAGTTCAATTTCCAGGTTGGGAAAAGTCTTATAAAAAAATCTCAGTAGGATTCTGGAGTCACAATTGTTGCCCAGTTGAGTAGGCAATAGGCATGCACCCTATTACATGGGACTGAAGCCTAACTGGTGAATATGTGGAAGTACAAATCATAGGTATATCTCTGAATAACCATTCAGGAAATACAAGATTGATTTTATGTTTATCCAATACTCTCTCTATTATTCAACACTGCCTCGAGTGTTGTATAACAATAAGTTAATTTATATATTTTCGAACAGCAGCAGAAGCCAACTCGAAAGAGAAGCTATAAGAAAATTGCCGTGTGTCAGTAGTAGTGGGCACCAAGTAATTTAAAATGACGTACCGTCAAGACGAAGAAGGAGTCAGTCACATATGTGATGGGATTTGTGCTCGATTGATTGGTTTAAGCCTTTGAGATTCACCAAACAGTGCGGGGTTCTATATCAAGTGCAGCTAAATCTGGATGTGTCATATAGGTAAGGAATGGATAATGGATATACATTGTTCTTAATCACTCTTGCAAATCAAAAGATAGTGTATCTTATACACGCCCCGCCATCTCCACGCAAATGAACTGAAAGGACGTGACGTCACGATAGTAGCTACCAATCGTAGCTGCTATCTGCGGATACATTACAATCTTTTTCGTGCAGCTCCACGTTATCTCCTGATCTATGGTGCAGATACGCCGCTGAATTAACGTGCCGTGAGGGTTTGAACTCATTACCCTGGTTTAAGAGCTGAGCTTGAGCACGTATTTCTTAGACCAGTGTTATAGTAAGATTAGGGAATAAGTCAGAAGAAATGCCATTAATGCTGAAAGCCTCAGTCGCAGTCCCTGATAAGGCCCTTCCATATTAAACTATCTGCCACCAAAAAACAGGAATTCATTTGTGGAAACAATGAACCATTGTGTATGTACTATCGTGTAATAAAATTTCATAAAATAGCAAAGGACTCCTGCTTTAAATAAACTTTTGAAATGCTAGAGCAACAACTTGCAAATGCACTTAGAGCTTACATAAGAATCAATAAGAAAAATCATTAGCGACTAATTGTACCCCATAAAGCAGATAGCATCAGCTTGCTAACCTTACGAACAAATACAGTTACAACAATACCAATATTTATGAGCTGTTGGAGCAATAAATTGGCTCATTGTGTTCGCGGACACGTTGCGATACAGCCGCCTTGTTGCGTGCTATCGCCGCATCTGCGCCAATCACGGACGAGTGGCTTAAGATGAGTACTCACGAGTGGAAAGTGTCGTGCTGGACATATTGGGAGATGTTTTATCATCATTCTCGTGCCTTTATCTCCATTTATTTGGGGACAGCCAAGAATTTTTCTTCATCCGTACTTTGTAAGAATTAACCCCGTTTCTAGCCATATCATCTTTCCTACAGCCCATCCGTCGTTTACCTTAAGGACTGGGAAAGATGATGACCATAGGCTCAGAACCGTGGAATGTACTCGTATCACTCTAGTAAGTTTTACATTGGTAGATGAGTATTATGTCTGTCATATGCAAATTTGGCATTTCTTTGAGATATCCCTGAGCCGTGACATGCCATCATCTGCACTGGCTCTAACGTCCGAGCGTGGCGTGTTGCGGACGTGTGAACCCGCACTTATCGCTCATCGCGCGCGTGTACCAATCTGAGCAGAGTATCGCGGAGCGGACAAAAGACGCGCCAGCACGCCACCGACCTGCGCCCGCGCCTTCGGACGGACACACAGGATACCGAGGGAACATGATGGTACTTATTAGATTTAATATGGAAAAGCAACTTATGAAGTTCCTCAAAATGAGTGGCAAACTCGGGGATACACGGTGTTGGCCGGACGAAACAGTCCTGGTTGAAGAACCGGAGTCACGATTGGTGCCGTGCTGTTCCATCTCGCAAAGGACCGAGGAGAAATATTTCGGAGTAAATGGCAACTTTCATAAATTTTAGAGGCATCTGAAAACCAGACAAAGAATATGACGGCGCCACTTCTTAGGAATATTCTTTATTGGAGTATTGGTTGCAAGACATATGTTGAGCTAATCATATTTATTATAATCAACCGATATCGATCCCAGGTACTAGTGGGATACAGGCTTCATCTCTACGAGAGGAAGTGAGCTGTAATCTACCACGCGGGAACAGTGCGGGCTGGCAGCTGTCACATGTCTTCGAATTGTTGATTCTAGGACATGCCGGTTTCTAACTATGTTTCCCTTCATCGTTTTGAGACCAGAAGTGACCGTTTTAATAACTACCACGCAGCTATAACCTTAAGTTAATTAAACCAGTCTTGCACTCTTAACAGTAAAATATATAACTTGACAGTTTTTTAATAGCATCTCGTGCAGCATATACGTAAAGAGAGTAAAAATATAGAAGATATAAAAGTAATTTATCCACGTATCACGGCACTGTCCATCGATTTATCCCTATTAATCAGCATAAACATAGAGGCTGCGGCCACAGCACAAGCGTCTATTGTCAGAAGGTGTACCGCAAATAATTCAAGTTACAAGCTGGGGTAGGTAACGATGAAACGAAAGAGTTGAAGTAATGCTTCGTGTGTCCGAAAATGTTCAATTTACTGCTTTGTACAGATGTAAGCCGGTACCAACATACTTTGTACAGATGTAAGCCGATATCAACATACTTTGCATGGATGTAAACTGATACCAACATACTTTGTATGGATGTAAACTGATACCAACATACTTTGTATGGATGTAAACTGATACTAACATACTTTGTATGGATGTAAACTGATACCAACATACTTTGTATGGATGTAAACTGATACCAACATACTTTGTATGGATGTAAACTGATACCAACATACTTTGTATGGATGTAAACTGATACCAACATACTTTGTATGGATGTAAACTGATACCAACATACTTTGTATGGATGTAAACTGATACCAACATACTTTGCATGGATTTAAGCCGATACCAAAATACTTTGTATGGATGTAAACTGATACCAACATACTTTGTATGGATGTAAGCCGATACCAACATACTTTGTATAGATGTAAGCCGATACCAACATACTTCTACAGGGTGTAACGGAAAGGGTATATACATACTTAAGGGTGTGCTACAGACCATCAAACTGAACATGTTTCTCCACAAAGAAACATCGTCATAGCGAAAAAAAAATCAGATGCCCCATACATTTGGGTCGAATAGGTATTGAAATTTTGTATGGGGCAGCAGATAATTTTTTCGTTATTACGATGTTTGTTTGTGGAGAAACATGATCGGTTTGATGGTCTGTAGCACACCCTTAAGTATGTATAAACCCTTTCCGTTACACCCTGTATAGATGTAAGTCGATACTAACATACTTGCATAGATGTAATCCGATACCAAAATACTTGTATACATGTAAGCCAATACCAACATGCTTGTATAGATATAAGACGGTACCAACATACTTTGTATAGATGTAAGCCGATACTAAAAACTTGGGAAAAGGCGAGGTAGATGATGATTATGAATGATCGTCCTAGGATTGCTTGTTCTTGCAAGAAGACGTTTTGGGACCTCGAATCATTTAATACCAAACCAAATCACTACTTCGTCCCTAATGAACAGTGGCTTGAAGAATTTCTCCAGCCAAGAAACAACAGACAACATAAAGGGGTCTCTCTCTTCTTTATCGTGTGGTTAGTGGCTAACCTAGTGTCCGAGATTCTATGCTGCTCACGGGCCTCTGACTTGGTGTAACTATTTCACGGAATGGTCCCTAGAAATCAGAGACCATACATACCATATATAACTACACGAGGAAAGCCCTGGATGCTCTTAGGGTCCAATATAATAACGGCTTCAGAATGCTCTTGGGACTACCGCGCTTTTGTAGTGCTTCTGGCATGTTCGCTCAGGCTCATGTTGACGATTTTTACGCGATTGTGAGGAAGAAGACGGCGTCACTGCTAGAGAGAACGCGGTCAAGTCCGAACAGCATTCTGAAGATGTTAGTGGATAAATTTGACTCGCCGATAGTTAATCACTTCGTGCATGTACTGGTGAGGCAGGAGTGATTTGCTGTGGCGAGTGATTTTGTATGTAGACATAATATTTTTTCATAGTTATACTAACATAGTTTTTTAAGCCTTTGTACACTAACCCTTGGACCATTTTGTTGTCTGAGCAAATAAATATTATTATTATTATTATACCCCTACATGGGACTCATTGGACTTATTTGGACTTGCAAAATGTGGGTCCACTGTTATACACCTTTGCTTACCCTTCAGGGATTACAGACGTGATGTTAGGTATGTAATGTGATGTAAGCCGACACAATGCCTTCGTTCTTGAATTGCTCAATCAATATTATGTGCTTGCTTGTGCATTGGTCCTTCTGCTCTATGCTCCCTGTATGCTAGGTCGTGCAACGGCCGCGGTGCGCGCGCGCAGGCCACGTCACGCGCCGCTATTGCGCTGATAATTTATGAACGACGCCACTTTTTCATTGTGCGCGCTGCCAGTTACTAGCCCAGCCGTGAGTTGTCTGTACAGGGGCTAGATCTTAAGGGGAATAGCAGGATTGTCGGCAGAAAGTGATCTAGATAAAATGTAGGTACCTACTTGCAATTTGGTGGGATTTAACACTCCAAAATTGTATTCTTCTTGGTTGAATTGATGATGAAGTAAAAATATTGCACTCTTTTCCTCGTCAAACTTAGTGAGTGTAACAACAACTAGGTCGGACATGCTGCCCTGCCCCATTCTCCCCAAAACTTGCATTCAAAGGATGTCTAACATCATCTAACGTGCTAACATCATGAAAAAAAAAATAATGAAAAGAGAAGTCACATAGATAAAAGAAGGGGAATGGTGGGTAGAAAGGGGGTTGTTGAGTGACAACATTCTTGAGATGACAACTAGTAGAGAAGTTTGAAGGACGGAGATATGCTGCGCTGACCCAAAAATAATGGAAAAAGGGCGAAGGTATGCACGACAAGACACAAAACACTTCCAAAAACTATGAAACTTTTTGGGAAATTTACAAATAAAACGCATTTTATCCGAACCGGGTTTTTGCTAAAGAATGTCATATGTTCCAACCTAGCCTAGATGAGTAGGCCACCCTACCGCTGGGACGTGCGCGAGCAGGCAGAGGTCGCTCGGCTGCAATCTATCTGTCACGCTGCGCCCGCGCCCGCCGTGCTCCCACCGCTCCCATCGCTCGCTCCGCTCTCTGACGAGTAGCGAGACCACTACTTACAGGTCCATACTCCTAATCGCCCTTGTCTTGTCTTGATCTTGTACGGTTTTGTGTTTGCGGTGAATACAATATTGTGCGAAAGAGTTGAGACCGCGTTGTTCCTTAGATAGAAGTAGCACGGCTGGGGACGACATAGTGGGGCGGCGCGCAGTGGTGGCAAACGGGACTTAAATTCATGTCTTTCGAATCCTAAGTCTTCCCTAGATGTCCACATTTTAACTATTTTCAGGAGTAATAACAACGGAGTTACTATAGTCGACAACGTAATAGTTACAACGTAGAAGACACACCTAGTGTTATTGTATACCAGTATCCTGCATAGCTGATCCTCACAACCCAGCTACTGGGTGCCACGCTAACCCTTGACAGGACTGGTTGACACACACCTACAAACTTTGCCAATTTGAGTAGGTAGGTACTTGAAAATAACTTTAAAAAAAAACACAAACATCTTCACGAGATGAGATCAAAAGGTCATGTTACTCGTTAAATAACTTCTCTACGAACACCTATAAGGTAGCTCGTAAACGCAATTTCTGTTTACGAACTTTTGCATTTTCACTACCAAGAACTTATCTTTAAAATACAGTGTTAAAGAAACTCCCTAGCAAATCAGTAATTACAATATTAATAGCTAAGAGAATACGACGAACAATACCGAGGTCCACCACACCCACCCTCCAGGTTATAATGTTCCCTGCATCCCTAAATAGCAGCAACTTAAAGTGAACAGTTTAAAACACTATGATTGATGCGCCAACTGTTTCAACCGCGTTGCCTTCGATAATTTGTAGTTTATCTTTTGTTTTGTTGTTCGCATAAAGTCTGCGAGACACGCAACGGGGCAAAGCACTGTAAGTATGGACTGGAAAGAGTAACCCAGGTGTTTTCTTTTCTTATTTTGCAAGCAAACAGACTACAATATGAATTATGAGTTTATGACTGTACTGCTGCACGTTTTACTGGGTTTTATTTTAATTTTAATTGTTATGGAGAATTACTTGATAGGTATGATCATTGAACTTTTCTTGGCCATGCAGGTATTTTTTGCACTTTTTAAACTAATCGGCACGGCACTGGCCCCGCCAAGTCTAGCAAAAAAAGGCACAGCCATACCAACCTTTTCTCGAAGCCATTCAGGACATTTCCAACCACTACGTAACTTCGTTGTTGATAAAGCGGTAATACGCTAAACGGCAATAGAATCTAAACACAACAAAATCTGTTTTGGAACGCTAGCGCTTTTCAATTAAGTATAAATTAAGACTATTTCAAATAATAGATCATTAAATGATAATGTGTGGATGCGATGGACAGGTAATTCTATTTATTACAGATATTACATTAGATCTCACAACTTCTTACAGTGGAAGAACTGTTTTGCTAGACTTGGCATTTTTGTACATGTTATGTTTTTGATAGTATATTATTTTCTTGATCAACTTACATTCAGAAATTAAAAAATACATTTAAAGTACTTGCTTCCGCTCGAGATTTGTCATGAAACCATAATCATACGACAAGTGATGGCACGTAAAACTGTCAAGCACAACATCTTCACAAAATTAACAATTTTATTTCCCAAATCATCAACAATGCCCAAAAAATCGAACCCAATCACCTAATTTCGTCCCACATTAGGATCACCCGATCCCATCGCTTCCCATTGAAGGCATCGCATTGATGTCCGACCGATCAGTGTGAACGGTGCGTGGGCGCAAGCGTCCTAACATCGTTACGTGGCCCATCGTGTAAACGACCACTATTAGATTAACATATGAAGCCCACGAGGATTGCTCATCTTATTTGTCGGGTGATCCTTACAGATGATATACACAATATATATACATCAGTTTGTTTGTTCGTTACGAGTACGAAGTAACAAACAAACTCTATCGTTTGTGTAAACCAGTTGCTAACGGTCTCTCTAAGAGCTGAACAACTTATTGTAGTAGAACACCGACAATCGTTACCAAAACCTTTCAAAATATAGGTAAAAATAAAAGTATTTGCATTTCATCAAGAGAAAAACAAATACCGGAACAATTCCTAATTAAACCAGGCCAGGTAAAAAAATAGGACACAAGTTTCACCTGTAATCTTACTTGACAAAGCAGCTCTTTATCATGAAAAAAACGTAGACAAACCCTCGGGCAAAGCTAATACTAAGTCATAACGAGCAGTAATCTATGTAGGATATCGACGCGGCCATAACGTGGATAATAGTCAATAATAGTCGATACAGTGAGACGTCGCCGGGATAGCCACGCTACGACGCAAACGACGGGAAAGTCACTCCTATTCATAACGATATGGGTGATGATGACCAATAAGGCTGCGGCTATGGGGTCTGTACGATGTTGATCATTTGTAGTTATGGGAAGGAGACGCCATGGTATCGCAGAGTTACTGTGAGACCATGTAGTATTTTGTAACTTAAGCTTAAGATAGCGTACTTGAATTAAGAAATGCAAGTGCTGAACGTATGAAGTGAGCTACGATCTCACCCACATCTTGCGTAATGTGTTCTAGTTTAGATGGGTTAGAAAAATTAGATACGTCATGAGATAGCAACACTAACATTCCACCTCATTGTAAGAAAGAATTTAATCTTCCTAGAAGTGTGAGTGAGATCCATGATCTCATTCCTATCTGTTTATGTGATTAGGAATTTTCTCACTGAAGTATCTTACCGAAGCTGACCTCTATGGTAGTTCATGGTGCGAACCATATTAATTAACGAACGAACTTTTTCCCTTACAATAAAAGCAGCTACCATCGAGTATTTTATTCAATTCAATTCAATCATTTATTGCATTTCACATGTGTTTTACAAGATCTTATATAATAATTTAGTTCACATGGACCCTGTCGAGCACAACAATTTCATAAAGTAAAATAGTAGCATTCAAAAATCCAATAGTAAAAAATAAATTCATTCATTCATAACAATTAGATATTATTCAATTCGTTTAAAATGTCACAAATAATAAAATAAAAATATCGAGTCGAATACAATAATAATTAATAACATTATGTCAATAAAATCAGAATCAAATACGTTATTTAAAATAAATTAGAACTAAATACATTATGCCAAAAAATAATAATCGGATAGGTACATTTTGTCAATAAAATAATAGTCAAATACATTATGTATTGTTTTATTCCCTTTAATTGCATGTATCCCTGGTAATGTCCCATGTGCTAGTGGCGCCGTGTCCTCTGACCGTGGCTATGTAAATGCAACGCTGAGCGGCGGGAGAGCACGACGCGCCACACTTCGTTAATTACACTGCGCCAGCGCAACCGACCGCAGATACACGCACTACCTTTGTGCACAGTATCCTGACGTTATTCGGTATTGAATTAAAATTCATAGTAAATAAAGAACATCTTATTTGAATGATAAATAAATATTACCTTTCTCTGCAGTGAAATGAACAGGGCTGAGAATTTTCGTTACTAGCCCAAGTCATCGCACAATGGGCAAAGGATTGACTTCCAACCCTCCTTCCATCTTTCTCTATCCAGACGTCCTAAGGCTCAATCATTGTAAACGGAGTCCAGCTCATCCCACCATTTCAAGGCTCAAAATAGCATTGTAAAAATAGTTAGTGTAACCGCATAGGTAAGAGGATTTGTAGAAAATAGCAGTGAGTTAAGAGTGCAACAAGCCCAAATAAAAAAAATACTGAACTGAAGAGACTAGGCGGCCAAGAACACCAAATTTTCAGCGAAAAGTTTTTAAAGTGAGATGGATCCATCACATCGCAAGTTAATAATACCAAGCTATCAGTGAGTGTCTATTTTAGATTGAATTAATTGAAATCCTTAATCTCCAGCTAATTAATAGGTGCCTGTCCCGTCTCTCCTTGCTGCTTCCTTATCACATCACTCGCCTATGACTGGCCACGATACACGATCCGGGACCTCCCGCGTCACCACAGCCGTCATTACCGACGCATCGATCGCTTCTAATTAAAATGTAAATGAGCTTCATTGAGCCTCCACTGTCGCGTCGCCGGTCCCAGCCTCCATTACCAGCCCATACTTATTTATTACTTATCATGCACAATTAAAATGTCCACGATTCGATCCGGTGACTCTCAACTTTTCTATAAAGTATCAAATTAGATTAGATAATTTATAAAATGAAGTTTTTATCGTGGTGTATGTGCGTCCACGTAGGTGCCAGATTTTAATGATAATAAAATTGAGATGATTTTCGATGATTTTGATAGAGTTCGACTGTACCTATTAGAATTTAGATTATAAAGGTATTTTGATGATGAAAGTCACGATTATTGTGTAAGCTCTATCTTTATGTTTTACTCATTAAATTAATTTTAGATTAGTTCTAACAATTTCGAAATAATGAAACAAGCCTGTGGTATGGTACCGAAGACGTAAAATGTTCCCCCATTTTAAACTGGAAGCAGATCTAAACAATACCGATACTATTAGGCCAACGCTAGGCTAATGAAGAATATTTTAAGAATGAATTTTCGACCTTTACATGACAACATCTTTCCGTGTATGAAATCGAACTGTCTTCAACCTAGACCACACAGAACGACAACCGCCCAACTAATAACCAATAATAGCCATTAGGTGGGACATGCAGGTTCCGTACAAGACGCCACTTAACCTGCGTCCGCGCAGCCTAATTAGCGCGGCGTGTAGTGCAGCGTCGCGGAAGTGGCCGATGTTTACCGAGCGTTGCCGAGCGCGACACGACGGGACAGGCTAGAGGAATGGACGCCATTACAATGATGTACGGGATCAGAGACTGAAACTGGTCCCTGTACTTGTTTCGAATTGTATAATTGGACTTTAAATCCAAAACTATTACCTACTTTGGTAAATTGTTGCGACCGTGACTCTGAGAGGCAAATGTTTGCACAACATTTAGCTTAATAATTACTAAGAAGAGGCACGATATTTAAACATATGTTGCTGCCTGTAATCTCCAATAGGTTAGGCATACACGTCAGTAGTAGGGACACCAACATTTCAGATTTTGCTTTAACCTCACGCTGCAGATGGTGCAAACCAGCAGCCGTTCGAGCGGTAGTTCACTATTACGTTTCATTATAACTTCCATAATATTTTCCAAACGAATGGGTTTGCTATTGTAAGAAATACCACAATCTTTTTATGTTATGGATACGATTAACTACGTCTACATATTCCAGCACAACAGCACAGTGCACGACACGAGCGGTCCTCCACATAATGCTGCTGATAGTCGATACATTAGTTATGCAGGAGTTCATAAAGTTAGCTAACGAGGGCTAACGGCACTCGCGGCACGGACTAATGAGCGCGGTGTCGGATGCGTGCCGCGCCGAGCCGTGTCGTGCCGCGTCGTGTGCCGTCACGACGACCGGTGTGCTTCACGTAATAGCTATACTGCCTGGACCAATTTATAAGTAGTTTATTATTTTGCTAAGTAGTGGAAAATTTGAAAATGTAGATGAAAAAGAATAGCTTTCCACAATCAATAACAAAATGCGTACTTAGGACGTCCATGACCGAGGAGGCGACGATCTTAGAAAAAGCTTCTTGGTCTGATTGGATATAGAAGGCGGGGGGAGGGACAGTTCAGCACTGCAATAGATTGACCTCCAATGTCTTAGCTGTCGAGATTTTAGATTACCTAACAGATTAAGTGTTTCCTGCAATCCAATCCGAAGAACTGTACGTAGAAAACAACAGGCCAAGTGCGAGTTGGACTCGCGCACGAAGGGTTCCATACCATTATTTATAAATTTGTAAAGGTCTGTATGGTGTCGGACGTAAAGAATAGCACCATCCCATATCTTCCCGTGGGTGTCGTAAGAGGCGACTAAGGGACTTGCCAGAGAATGGGCAGCAGCGTTTTCATGGCAAAACCATTTATTATTATTATGTCAATGTGGCGTTGGGGGAGGCCTATGTCCAGCAGTGGACGTCTTTCGGCTGAAATGATGATGAATATGATTCATACAAAACAATCAAAAAAATAACTTTTTTTATGGGAGCCCCTTTAAATATTGATTTTATTCAATATTTGTTTTTTTATTTAATATTTGTTGTTATAGCATCAACAGAAATACATAAAAAGAAAAAAAAACATGTAGAAATTTCAACTGGCTAACTATCACGGTTCATAAGATACAGCCTAGTGACAGACGGACGGACGGACGGACGGACGGACGGACAGCGAAGTCTTAGTAATAGGGTCCCGTTTGACCCTTTTGGTACGGAACCCTAAAAAGTTCTTCTATCAACTGTAGTTTATGTTGGTATTGGCTGTCTATCCTGTGAAAACGTGAAAGCAGGCCGAGGCATATTTTACTTTGATTGGTCGTCCCGCCGTGTGGAATAATGAGAGCGTGACGATCGAGCTGATGCCATCAACAGATCGCCACATTTCAGCATCGCATGTCACACGCGAACAAACACCACCAGTTGACAGGCACGGGGCAGGGAGCACAGGGCATGGGGCCACAGCCGCACCTACTGCTTGCACCATGTCGAGACACATCGCCAAAGAACTCATTAAAAACATTACAAAAATGTATAATATAGTTACTATGCCTAGTATGCTCATCACACATAAATCTTCAAAATCCAATTACTAAAACGGTAGCCGCCTCCCCGCTCCCGAGCGAACCGATTCGATACGATTGTTCATAAATATTCTAACGGTAGCGGGAATCGATTACAATAATTGTTAATCGATAAACTATTCGCTTCATACGTATCGCTCATCAATCCGATTTCACACCGCGACGCACGGTTAAATACTATAATCGTTGTAATGGATAAAAAACGATATAATTCGCGAGGGGATCTCGATTACCGGAGGGGAAAAACATTAGATGCAAATTAGAAGCTTGCAACCGAATACCACCCTTATTTCAATTGTGAAAGGTTGCTTTTATTTGTGAGGGATTAATTTGTTTTCCAATAAAAACAGTAATAAATAATTGAATGGGATAGTTTAATCCCATTTTGTGACAATAGGCATCCACTTGCGCAGCTGACGTCGTAAAAACCTGCGCCTGATGCGGTATTGTGTCGTGACCCTCGGGGCCTCGGGGAGGGTCGCGGGATAATGGCCGACATTTTTTGTGGTTAGAATAATGATGTTAGGACAAGTGGGCAATCACGAGTCTGCGCACGTTTGCACAAATGTTCGTGAAGCTTAGAGAGCGTATCCCGATGGAGCTGATGTCTCGTGTAGCCATGTGATCATGTCGCCACGGTACTGATGTCAGCTCGCTATGACCTGAAACGGTTGTCGAATAACTAATGAGCTAAGATTTTCTCTCTGAAGCTCGTTAATTGCGTCGTTCCCGTATGGACTAGTTTGCCATAAGATAAGTTAGATTAGGTACCAACACAATATTATGAGGAGTACCTACCTTCCATAGAACTTGAGCAGTTAAGTGCAAAAGAAAAAAAAACCGGCCAAGTGCGAGTCTTACTCGCACACAGGGTTCCTTAGCTCCAAACAATATAATAACAATATTTTGAACTGTCATTCATTAGTAGGTAGTAGTAGTTAGTAAACTTCCACACAACCGCAAAACTAAATTTGTTTTTCATAGTATGTTTATGAAAAACAAAGTTACTGCTTCAGTTTGATGAAAAAGTCCCATATCTCAAAAACTGAACATCATATCTTATTAAAACCAATTTTCGTTGATAGTTTTTTTGACGTTCTACAATCCTAAATATTTTCAGAATTTTCCTCCTCTTACTTTAGAAATTAGAGGGGGGGGGACACACATTTTACCACTTTGGAAGTGGCTCTAGCGCAAACTATTCAGTTTAGAAAAAAATTACGTTAGAAACATCTATATCATTTTTGAAGACCTATCCATAGATGCCCCACACGTATACGTTTGATGAAAATTTTTTTTTTGGTTTTCAGTTGTAAGTATGGGGACCCCCTTAATTTATTGTTTTTTTTCTATTTTTGTGTGAAAATCCTAATGCGGTTTACAGAATACATCTACTTACCAAGTTTCAACAGTATAGTTCTTATAGTTTCGGAAATAAGTGGCTGTGACATACAGACGGACAGACAGACAGACAGACAGACAGACAGACATGACGAATCTATAAGGGTTCCGTTTTTTGCCATTCGGCTACGGAACCCTAAAAAGGAGGAAGTGCAATATCTCTATTGCACTTCCTCCTTTTTTTTGCACTTAACTTTTTGCGCGTGACAGTTGAAACGAAATCTTTTCTTAATCTATATACTTACCTATATACAAATATATAATATAATACTAGCTGCTGCCCGCGACTTAGTTCGCGGGGTTTTTTATGGATATGAAAAATAGATGTTGGCCGATTTTCAGACCTACCCGATATGCACACAAAATTTCATCAAAATCGGTCAAGCAAGTTTCGGAGGAGTATGGCAACGAAAACTGTGACACGAGAATTTTATATATTAGACTAGCTGCTGCCCGCGACTTCGTTCGCGGGGTTTTTTATGGATATGAAAAATAGATGTTGGCCGATTCTCAGACCTACCCGATATACACACAAAATTTTATCAAAATCGGTCAAGCAAGTTTCGGAGGAGTATGGCAACGAAAACTGTGACACGAGAATTTTATATATTAGATAAAGAAAGCAAGATAAATAAGATAAATCCAGCATACCTTATCGAAACTTCCCACGACTTTCCTACTAAGTGTCTAGCGGCTGTAGATGCAAAAGGATCGTTTTATTGATTCAGTAAAACAGCAGCAAATTGAAATAACAGTTTCGCTTACAGAACTATCTTAAAACAAATTAGATTCTAAATGTGGAGGTTTAGCATAGTGTTAGTGTCCGTACAAGGCGGCTTTGTTCGTCGTGACGGCGGATAGCGCGTCTGCGCCCTGCGACAGGGTCGCGCGACCGTGTCGCACACCTCACCACCTCGCCAGCGCTGCATCGCTTCATTAGCAGTGCTACTTAATGATCTGGGGCTGCGAAATGGCGCTGTAAAGTGTCCCTGTTAGCTGCTAGATTGTAGCTCGTAGTTTGTTGCTGTGAATTTTGTTAATGTTTGAAAAACTACGATAGATAATAGGGTGTTTTAACACTGAGGCGGAGACGAGACGAAATATTTTCAGGTTTGAAAGACGTAAGATAAGTGTTTCGACAGCAGTGGAGCACAGCATAGGCTAACCAAAAATAATATGTAGCAATACAACAATATCGCAAATGGGATTAATAATAATCACTTGTAGTAGTCAACCGTGGCATATGTGAGTTTGGCCCCAAATGATTTTATCACATGTTTGTATTGTCAGATCGAGCAGACGGGTGGACAAGGGAGGCGCGCCGTGTTCATTGTCACAAACAGACAACATGACAAACGTGCCATGTGATAATACGATTACCTACACTATTGAAATATATTAGGGTTGAATACACATAAAAAATACTCGTAGGGTAACCCTTGGGAGCAACTGTCGGCGTTAATTAAAAATAAAATCATTTATTTTAAAGAAGACACAAGCGTTATGGTGCATCCATCTATTTATACTAACAAAAAGATCTCTAGCGACATCACTCTATGACCCAAGAGAACCAAACGCGTGAACAAACGCGCGAGCCGATATATTAAAGCGTATACCTATACGTTACGGTTAATGTAACAAATAAATATATACGTTTAACTCGCGGATAATCACAATTTATTGTAAGACGATACCGCTAGAAGTAAAATTTGGTTTATCCGGGTTTGGGTAAAGTCCGAATAATAAATATAACCTTCTTTTTACTGGCGATTTGAGACCAACGACCAAACGCGGCGCCGCTCGCTCGGCTCGCGCGTTTGCTCACATTCCAAACCTAACTTAACCCATTTGGTCGGGTGCCCTGGCAATGAAAAGGATACACCTAAGATTAACTAACTGCTACCGGACGGACCTAAGTATAGCCGATAACTCGGCAAGTATGTGTATGTACCTAAACGTACATACTTCGGCTTTTAGCCGTAACAATCTCACTTCTCGAACTTGACCCAACAAACTCGGATTATGTTAAATTAACCCGGGTAAAACTAGGTTTACTTCTTCTCCTATCATTACCCATAAAATATACAAAAACAATGAAGAACCTGACCACCACTGTCGGGCAGTAGCACACCAGATACAAAACCCGGGCCGTCTGATCGGAGGATCCTCCTTTTCAATTCAACGCGGGATGAGGAACTTCACACCCTGTTCCTAAAGAAATAGGTACTAGCTTTGCTATGTTACCACTGCTAGTAGCAAAAAATCATCAAGGTTTTATTCATGAAATCGAGGATTGGTCACTATGGATAAGGATGGACTGGTTTTGCAATGTTAATGTTACCAACGGCAATTAGCAACAACAAAAACAACAACATACATTAATATTTTCAGGCAGCTTTGGCCCATAGATATCTACCTTACAGATTAACATACGATAAAAATACAATTTATGGTAGTAAATAAAAACCATAAAACATACCGATTAGGTACAACCTAATCGGTAAAAAATCTTATTATATATATATATATATCTTATTATATATATTTAAAATCCACAGGGCATGAGAGGTGTTAAGGGGTCTGAAAGGATAGCACACACCGGACACCGGGGTGCCGATATTTTTTTCGCTATTACGATTTTTGTCCGATGGAGAAACACTTTCAGTTTGATGGTTCGTAGCACAAGCTTAAGTATGTATATACCCTTTCCTTTACACCCTGTATAGATAGATAAGTCCCCACTGCCCAATTTTATTATCTACAATTTTTATGTGTGCTATATTTTTGTTCTTTGTCCTCAAATTTTTTTTTAAATAGTACTTAGCTTCATATTATACGTACATACGGAACATTGCTAGCACATTGCCCTCACGCATATCGCATGGCACTCTGTATGGTGTCGGACGTAAAGAATAACACCATCCCATTTCTTCCCGTGGGTGTCATAAGAGGCGACTATGGGATTTTCCAGAGAATGGGTAGCAGCGTTCTCTGTTGTTTTGTAACAACCGTACTGCGATCGCTAACCTACCTGCCAAGCGTGGCGATTATGGCAAAACCCCCCAAAATGTCAATATGGCGACACTTGGGGGAGGCCTATGTCCAGCAGTGGACGTCTTTTGGTGTCACTGACTCTGACAGGGCCACCATCAGGGATTTTAAATTTGAAAACACAAAAAAAATGTCGCTAATCGAAATTTGTCGCCAAATATCAGAATTTGTCGATCACTGGTTCAAAAGGGTTTATAGGTGGCCGATCTGGAGTCTCCCCAGCAGGCCCACATTTATATCTCAAAAACTAGGGCACCTAGCAAAGATCTGTTTTCTCCCATATTTTGTCGCCAATTAGTCGGAATCAGTCGCCAAATATCAGAATTTGTCGGTCACTGGTTCAAAAGATATAAGGGTTTATAGGTGGCCGATCTGGAGAGAGTCTCCCCAGCAGGGCCACATTTATATCTCTAAAACTAGGGCACCTAGCGAAGATCTGTTTTCTCCCATATTTTGTCGCCAACTAGTCGCAATTTTTGTCGCCAAGTCACAGATTTAATCTGTTCTTAGTTTAGGAGATATAATGAGTTCAATTAGTAAGGTATAGTCCAAGAGCTAGATCGAAGACTTTACGAAAAATTACCAAGAAAAAATATTTCTATTAATATGTGTAATATCTACTACTTCTAGTTTTTGTTGTTTTTGATCTAGCTCTTGGACTATACCTTACTAATTGAACTCATTATATCTCCTAAACTAAGAACAGATTAAATCTGTGACTTGGCGACAAATTGCGACTAGTTGGCGACAAAATATGGGAGAAAACAGATCTTCGCTAGGTGCCCTAGTCTTAGAGATATAAATGTGGCCCTGCTGGGGAGACTCTCTCCAGATCGGCCACCTATAAACCCTTATATCTTTTGAACCAGTGACCGACAAATTCTGATATTTGGCGACTGATTCCGACTAATTGGCGACAAAATATGGGAGAAAACAGATCTTTGCTAGGTGCCCTAGTTTTTGAGATATAAATGTGGGCCTGCTGGGGAGACTCCAGATCGGCCACCTATAAACCCTTTTGAACCAGTGATCGACAAATTCTGATATTTGGCGACAAATTTCGTTATATCTCTGATGGTGGCCCTGTCAGAGTCAGTGACACCATCTTTTGGGCTGAAATGATGATAATGATATCGCATGGCCCTTTGTAGTCATACACCCGCCAACCTGATGCATACGGACTTTCAGCTGGGTCCGAGTTTTTGTTAATTGAAATGTCTATTTTGACCTATGCTTTTTCTTTAGTAATGTGAAAGATTTTTCTACGATTTGTCATTTCGAGTTACTTTTAATTATACATACTTAATTTTAAAATACGTATGTATAGCTGACGTGTACTGACAATACATAATCAAACATTTCCTGAACGTGATTACTTTTACAAAAAAACTTTTGTTACTTATCTTGCAAAATATTAAAAAAATTATTTCAGTGCACATCACGTCCCATAAAATTCACACTAATTTTGAGAAGCACATTTTGCCAAATGTACATTTTGCGTCTAGAAGTGCACATTCTGCATCACGTGCACATTTTGCGAAGTGCACATTCTGCGTCAAACCTATTTAGGCTTCGCCTCTGCCGGGGAAAAATAAAACATCTTATTATAATCTATTTTCATGATTTAATAGACATGTAGGATTACATATACATATTTTATTTCATCATAAAACTATATTTATGCAATAATTTATTCAGCTAATGTGTTCTAATAGTGACGGTGAACAGACAACAAATAGGTTTGACGAGGCCGTACCAGACAGGCCGATGCTCTGGGGACCAGTTGAGTCTAGTAACCAAAATATTATTTTTTATCTATGGCTTATTATCAGATTCATATCCTTTGACAATAAATCGTATAACAGGCCATTGTTTACTTTAGTTATTCTTAACTTATTGCACTCTGTATAAGGCAGTAACTGTAAGCTTTATATTTATTTAATAATATAACAGTGTGTCCCCAGAGCCCCAGAGCCCCGGCCGCGCCGGACGGCCACAATCCGACAGATCTCACATCTCCGTGTTAGCTACAAATAATTAACACAAACTATAACGTACGCCTGTCGCAATGTCGTCTACACTCTGACTGTTAAACAATTCACTAATACATTCGAAACAATCAGATCACAATTTAGAAGTTATAAACACCAAGTTCTTATAATTAAGGGTCAAAGCACCCGTCAGGACGTTTCAATATTCGATTCAAGTTCATTTTTACTCCACCATGTATTAGAACATAACATAATAATAGATGGGCGTGTCGGGACTTGCGGGACGTCGCCACCCTCCCTCCCTAGCCCGCAAGCACCACCGCCCTGTGCAGTTCACATATAGCAGGATTCTATTTCAACAACCACAAGTAGTTGCTATTCAAATTAAATCAATGATGTTTACGAAGCATTATATACTAACCCCGCTTTGGAATTTCATGAAACATAAAATGACGTAAAGTAACCTTAGCATAAGTAACCATTAATCATTATCAACAAGAGATTCAGAAACAATCAACGTCAAGTGCAGACGACATTACAACACAATTATACAAACGCATTATGTATGATATATCTACCAAACTGTTACCTACACTCTGTATATACTGGCAAGACAATACATATGTATTCCAACTAATAGACAACAAAATAAGGGCTTTCAGCCGATTTGTACAAATATTTAACCACTCTTTGGCTATATAACACCTCTGGGAAGCGTAAAATATATTTTATTTTAATTATAAGCATTCCAAAATTAGTAAAAATAACTTATGGTACTTACGCCGTCAACAATTTGCAATCCTTACAAACTAAAAATAAGGAGCGAGTTCGTACAAGGCAATGGCGGACAAAAACATGTAAAGTATGATACTTAAAAATATTGTGCAGACAAATATAGTAAGATTTAAAGTTGAAACCCTTAAATAGTGAACGTAACTTACTGTAAATAAGTGTTTTGAAATATTACTAATATTACATTACAGTTAGAACCACTCCAGAGTTTATACGGTGGATCCAAATTAGTTGTAAAGATTGCAAATAAACAGCGCACAGATAAATGAATGCGCTATGTTTGACACAGTACATAATATTGGTACTAAATAGATCACGGACTGAGTGCACCCGGTCACCTTACTGCCTCCGACGGATCATCTGGTAACTACAATGCGTTAGCATCAAACTTTGGACAGTTCGGACGCAGTAACATGCCGACAGCGATAATATAAAATAATTATATAGATAACAAATAATAATAGAGCGTGATATGTCAAGTTACAGCTAGCGTTAATATGGCTTATGTTACAAAATGGCATTCAACAGTGTAACACTATTACTTTCGTTTCTGTTACTGGACAAACGAGCGACATTATCTGCAAACGCGCGACTGAGTCGGGCAATACGACTTCAATTATTGTATCTTAACAAACGTTCCCGTCTCATATTTGGTCTATAGCTAAAATATTATTTGTTTCATTATTTATACTATTCTAGATTAAGGCATTGTGTTTGCAAGCATTTGCAAGGGAGAAGGGGACTCGGAAATTTAGGCCAATCAACAACTTGTGTGGAAGAGGAGGTATAGTAGGTAGTTCAAGATTTGTTTCATTGTTTTTGCCGGATCGTGGGCCTGAACTTATTGGATTTTGAGAGAACTTAAGAGAAATTGAGACATGAGTAGATAGAAACAGTCCTTATTGCCTAACCCAGGTCGGACGTCGCGACGCCGACACAACGCAGCTGCGCGGCCGAGGCGTCGTCGGCGCACTAAGTTGTGACAACAAGCTATTTATAACAGATGGGAGTGACTCCGCAGTGACCGGTCAGCTCAGACCACATTACATAAAGTACATATTTCACATTATAATGAGGTCATCAAGGTTCTTCACAGATGTTTTCTTAAATAACTTCAGGTGGTTCTGGGTCTGACGGGTCACCAGCCACTGCTCACAATGGTCACCTGCTCAACCTGGTCATGAGGATACTTTGGCACAGTCGGTGACAGGCAGACAAATTAGATAAGCGTTATATTTTCATTTTCTTATTTAAGGAGGTAATTCTTTCGTGAGGTTAGTTTAAGATTTAGAATCCATGTTGGAAGGCAAACTAGACGGATGTGACAAGCAGTAACTGAACCTTTATATTAATTTTAGTGTAGCTTTCATTTGTACCCAAATCGCATTCCAGTTCATTTACTGCTGATCCTTTTACAATTCAGCTAAATGCAAATCTCAAAGGTTTGCTGTCACCAGGTCTAGTAATCTATGGTATCTAAGATAAACATAACGTTCCGGTAAAAATGATATAGTTATCTATCTATGTGGTATGTGCTCAACTCTATATAAATAGCTTCGTTCATCATGTTTTGTACATAACACTTAGCGGCGGCAGTACGCTCCACTACACTTTAAATTGTACTACGATTTAATTATCAGCTATTACGTCATAATCAATAAATTTATATCATCTTCAAACAATATTACATTTGACGAATCTCACAATTATAAAATAAAGTAATCGTGTAAAACATTCAAAAAATTAAAATATAAGTTCCAAAAATGTTTTGATCATTAATTTGTTAGTTTTGTTGCAATAAGGTCGGAAATGAGAACACATGTGCGTCCAGAAATAAACATAGTATATCGATAGCAACGTAATCACAGCTACAGTTAATGTGCCGCGTGCGACCACGCCACGGCCACGTCACGGCCACGTCACGGCCACGTCACGGCCACGTCACGGCCACGTCACGGGCAGCGCCCGCACGAGGCAGGCGCTGCCCGTGCGGCACACACCCGCCGAGGTGGGGCTGGTGGCGCTTGCGACAGTACGCGACAGCGGCCACTTGTCGCGTGTCGCACGAGGGCCTTACACCTTCTCGCCGACTATATTAAAGTTCTACACGGTGGTAGGTGGTTAGGTCCCAGGTGAAACTGTAATTCATCACACCCAGATATGGGTACTATGTTACAATCACATAATATATACTTTTTCTATTGACAGCACCCTCGAGGACACGTCCACAAGCGCCGCCCACGCGCACACACACACACACACACACATCCACACACAGCGTACGAATAAAAAACCACAATGTGAACAACACACAACTATGAAATATTTACGAATAAATTAATAACATGACCGTGCCGACACGCCGGCACACGTAACATACCTCTATTATACTATACTCTATTTAATTTATTTTATATTAGTATGATCCACATCAAAAATTAAATGTTCACGTACATATAAGTTATCTAGTTAACAAACGGTCAAGTCCGGTGACGCAGGTTCCTGAACAGTCGGACATCACTCTGCAAGACACTTACGCTTATATTCTAATCAGCGGAACTACCGGCTTCATACTGCGCGAGTATACAAACTTACATTATACTTACAATAAGTTAATAAGCTGAGTTGCAGAGTTATGCGACACTGAATAAATTACATTTCAATAAACTGTTTGATTTTGGTGGAAAGTTATCGACAAGATGTCGTGAGTTATTATCTGTAACATATCAATAAACATACACATTCATGTGACAACAAAAGAATATATTTCTTTTATCTGCAAATAATTTACAATATCAACAGATCTTTCTCGTAAACTCTAGTACACCCGATTAACAACTTCCCACCGACCTAAAAATAAAATGGCCACGAAATTAATAGAAACCTTATCAGGTTTAGTACGTAGGTAATAAGATGCAACCACTGTCACTCCGTTGCCGGCGGGACATCACTCCACGCACCCAACCAAAAATATATAAACACAATAGTTATACAGCAATCATAACGGGAACACGTACAGAGATTTATAATTTAATATATTATTCTTTATAATATTAAACACTAACAACTACATAAAGCAATACGTTTTGTGCTATCGCTCGGGCGCGGGGCACACAACATAACTGGTAAGTTAACTTAACCCAACGTTTATTTAAACTATTAAACTTAAACCTTTGGTATTACATCGATAACTAACAACTAATTAAATAATACTTAATTCAGAATACTGTCGCGATGCGTGACAGGAACTGAGGCATGTTTAGCTTACGTCACCACAAATATGACGGACTGACTTCAACTCAGAGCTAGATCAGAGCTAGATAGCTCTGAGTTCTTTATACATTGTTGCCAACATCAGTGTCGTAAGCTAAACATGTTTTCTGGTTCAATGTGATGTCAAATATAATAATAATATAAAAGAAATCTCTTCAAAACAATGTTAGTGTCTGCGACAAAATTATTGATTTATAAATAATTTCCTACTTGATTACCAAAGTAAACAAGACCATGACTACAAAAAAACACAGATTATCATAAAAATTAAAGTAAATTGTACTTAAAGTACGACATAAATATATTTAAAATATTTAATATAAAATATCTAACAAAATATTATGTAAAGAGAATCTCAACTAAATGGTAAATGCTTGTGTTACATTTGTACGCTAACAAATAAATACGTTTATAACTTTACATGTTATATAACCGATTAGTTATAACATGTTATGGTAACACTTTGGTTTCTTCGCGACTATTTTAGGCGGAAACAGACATGTATCACTTCACAGGCATTGTCAATAAAAACCTCTCATTCAAGGCGACCAGAAGTTGCGCAACATTGTTGCAGCGTTTTGAAAACTTGAAACATTGTTGGCTGCAACTTTTGTTTTCCACAAATTCGTCGTTTCGGTTTTTGAAGTTGCGTCGTGTCCAGTCTGTTACCCCTTATAAAGCACGTGACAGATGTAACACAAGGTCAAAGATCAAGAAATACTGTTGTAACACAATGTGTCGATGAGTATTGGAGGAAAGGCTTCGCGACAAAACGCGGGACTAGAAGTAACGATGTACTTGGGTACGCATCACTAGCACTGGGTGCGCGACCGAGGGGCGGGCGGGGAACCACGCGAGGGGAGTACGCGAGTTACACATGGAAGCAAAAGCCTCGAACTCAAAAAGTTTATGAACATTGTTTGAAACAAATGTCCACTATTGTTTACGATAAATACGAAACTATAAAATACTGCTAGTTAACAATATTGCCCGTAAGTTGAGGAGCCCGTCCCAAATTTCGGAACAATATTGATTATTACGGCACGTTTGCAACACAAATCACTAAATATCTTCAAAAAATTGTCAGAAATTAAAGGATATTTTAAAGTGTTACATGTGTTGTATTTAGTGATTTATAGTACGGGTTCTGATCAATACTGGTGTTTAGGCCAATACCATGTGTGGCATCACATTCGCTCACGTCGGCCGGTGCACTGTGTTCACTGGTCAGCGCGCATCACTTCTGTACATCCTCATACAAACAAGGCTGTGTTTTATTTGTATGGGGTAACTAAGGTTTAACCGAGCTGACAAGTACTGATCAACATCAGATGCTAACTACGCCCCGTCGATCATGTTTATGTCTGTGGTTAAAAGGTTCGAACCCTGCCCTTGCCAACAATTGCTTTGGACTTAATCATACAGTACATATTTTCTTCTCTTATGTCTTACAATGTGCCCCTCGGTCTTTCCTCTTACGCGAGTCAGAACCCACACAGGTCTGATCACCTCACTAATAACTTTAGGGTATCGGTATTTTTTATAAATGTAAATAATCTTTCTATTTATAATGGTAAATATACTCTGCGAGTAATCTAACACGCTGACTTGACAAACAAGTTTAATACCGGTCAATATCGCGGCAGCGCGCGTCTAAAATATCGCGGACTTTCTCAAAGAAACTCAGCTTATCGAAATAAATATTATGCGCGAATGACTAAACAACCAAATCTCTTCAAAATAACTTCCATAACGCCTAAAGGGGAGACTGTACGAACACAACACCCAATCATTACAAAAACATCAAGTTTTAAATTCAAAGCACCGATTAATAGGTACGTCGTAAGTTTAATAAAAGAATGAACGTCGCAGCGATACTCTCCTACACTCGCACACACACACGCACGCACGCTCACAGTCACGAAGTACACGCAACTATAACACTCTACTATGCGTATGGGGTTTACGTCGTCCTCCACGCCGCGGGCCGCGCTGTGCGCGCGTGACGTCACACGTCCCGCACGCAGCGCGACGGGACGCACAGCGCCGCCCGCGCGCGCCTCTCACTATGTATTGTTCAATATTTACAACAATCGATAATTGCTCTATATCTTTAATATAAGACTCAATGGAAAATATATTCAGATTCAGAATTAACAGAGACCTTGTTTTTTTATTTATTTATATATAATGTGATGTGAAGTGATGTATTAGGTCGCTGTGGGTGCGCGCCGGTCGACGCATTAGGACTAGTGCGGCCTGCCGGGCAGTACATATACGGAAAGAAAGACTGCGTCTGCAACACGACACGTGCAGCGCGTCGTAAGGGACTGTCGAATGAACTAGTGGACAGAAACATCATAAGAAAACCGTGTTTCAAGTCGAATTTGGCAACGTCTGTACAATGTTACGAGATATTTAAAGCTGTTGTTTCACGAAACCCACAGGTTACTCAATATTATGAACTCAACGACTTGTTAGAACAAGTATTATATTTACGAGCTAGCGTTTTTATTTAATCCAAACATTGGTTTCGCTCGCAAAATAAGGCAAGCGTATATTTATCGAGGTATTCGTTTTAGAACCTGACGTCCGGCGGTCTGCCGAAAGGAAGTTATTTCGTTCGAAGTAATAAATATCGATCTGGGACATGTCTAACCTCATCCAAAGGCATCGTGGACATGACAGAGATCTGAAAACAATTTGATGACGATAGTGTTGTATATAGATGTTATTGCGCGCTACGTCCTATCGTCATCAACACTACTTCAACAGTCGCAGATGTTCCCGCGGCAGGTCGCCGGCGTCCGGCAGCTCGCAGTAACCCCGGGGGGCTCCTGTGATTGTACGGACATGACGCAATCCGGACCAGCCCAGCATGTACCGAGTGTCCGGTCAGCGAATATGCTCGAACTTAACTTCACTAAAGTATCACTATTTATGCCGAAAGAACTCGTCACAAGTCTTATGTGCCAGGTTGCGTCCTTGTGCCAACTGCCGCAGTGAGAGACTCGAGAGCTCCTAATCTAACATACACTAAAAGACAGACAACGTACATTCAAAAAACGTACAAAATAAAAACGTAATAAAAATAATACTTCGTCCGACGTCGATAGTACACGTCGCGCGCTACATCTACAATAAAATAAGAACAGCGTCTGCGCTTAACTTACGCATCGTCATGACTAGACAGATGTTGGCATTACACTTAACATAATCTTGTAAAAAATGAGAGTGTACTGTGTACTGTACGTGCACTGTACGTGCAGTGTACACGCACTGTACGTGCGGACAGCTCAGGCCTGCGGCGGCTTCTCCACGGGCGGCACCGGGTTGAAGTCCTTGTTCACGAACGAGAAGCCGCGGAACTCCTCCTGCAACGACAAAATCATGCATCAGCACTGAAACACTTATCTCCTGTCATCCTCGTCTGCCTAAACAAGTCTACTGCACTATACTATTCACATAGGCCTCTCCAATCACATGCCATCACCGCGACCATCGGCGACTCACATAGCAGCTTCCAGCTGAGCCCAGCAGCGTTACACTCTAGGTCAATTGGAATACATCACAGCACGGAATCGTCGCATCAGCGGCAGCGTCACGACTCCATGTATTAGTGTCGTATTAGTTATTGTGATGTGTTACCTGGTTGATGGCGCGCACGACGTCGTTGGGCACGGGCGTGAGCACGGGCTCCTCCTTCGTGAACTCCGCGTCGAAGTTGGCCGCCTCGCGCTTGCTCTTCTGACACAAACAAAGTTATGTCAATGGTGTCAGGACAAATTTGAAGGATATTGATTAACTTTAAACGTAAGTACGATACTCTGATGTTACGGATGTATTGTTGTGGACAAATGAAAAAGTTTTGACAAGTGAGATATTATAAAAAGTGTGTTTCACTTAGTGTTTGTTAATAGTATTTGCAGACATACACTATGACAAGTTAAACGACAGATAATTTTTATGAGTGCTTTAATTTTTGAAAGTGTATTCCTCGTTTTACCAGTCATAATGTACAGATTTTGGCTCCATGATGAGTATTTTATGTTTGATGTTTAGAGAATAGAATATAATAATACAAGGTGTTGTTTTGCAACCTCGTCAAAATTCAGGAGGTTGTCACAAATACATAAATAATCAATTTAAATTACTATACCTAGTTAATTATTATTAAACGCTGATTATGGTTGTTTAATTTTGTCAGTATATCAAAATAACCCCCTTAACGTGGTTTAGGGAATAAGAAATTATCGAATAAACTTTTGAAATTGTTTGTATACAGTGTGAAAGCCCGGTTATAGGGCGAGAAATGAAAAGAGACGGGCCGCGTTTAAAACCCGTGTTTTAAACGCGGCCCGTCTCATTTCACGGTTCACATTTACCGATTTCCGTATATAAGAAAAAAAAACCGGCCAAGTGCGAGTCGGACTCGCACACAAAGGGTTCTGTACCATTATTTATAAAAACGAAAAAAAAACTTTTTTGTATGGGAGCCCCTTAAATATTTTTTTTCTGTTTTTATTATTTGTTGTTATAGCGTCAACAGAAATACATAATCTGTAGAAATTTCAACAGGCTAACTATCACGGTTCATGAGATACAGCCTGGTGACAGACGGACGGACGGACGGACGGACGGATGGACGGACGGACAGCGAAGTCACAGTAATAGGGTCCCGTTTGGCCCCTTTGGGTACGAAACCCTAAAAATACCTACCCATTTTATTATTGATTCCTATCGAGAATCACTAGCATAGTTATCTCCTTGAATTTGACGAAGATGCAAAACATCACCTTGTATTTATTTGCTTAATAACATGATATAAAAATATAGTAAAATACACACAATAACAAGAGCAAACATGTTTATCCTTAACCATACAAATTTTCACAAGCATATGTATAACATTTATTGTCTAAGAAGTCTTTGAAACTATAAAAATTATGACTACACAAACATTCATGCAATTTATTCTTAAACAATCTCAGATTTAACGTCTTGAGATTACTTGGTATCTTATTACATAATTATATGCATACACATTGCCATTCTTGAAAGGACATCCAGCACGAGCCTGTGAGGGTCTCGTCGGTAACGTTGATATAAATGATCTGCCTTACTAAACAGTTCCTTATGTTTTCTCACAAACATGCATGTTTCGAATAGGTAAAGAGACGGCAGCGGTAATAAGCCAAGCTTTTTAAATATCGGTTTATAGGATTCGTCGGGTCGAAGCGCGTATATTGCTCTAATGCATTTTTTTTAGCAATAAAGGCTCTATTTTGATCTGTGCTTACCCCACATTATCGAGCCATAACGGAGAACCGATTCAACGTATGCATGAAAGGACTTCATTGCCGTTTTAATGTTTATTATATTTCTACCTTTTTTAAGTGTATAAATAAACTGATTCCACATATCAATACGTGGTTTCCAGTTGACGTGTCGATGTAAGGTTACGCCTAGACACGAGTGGGTGTATACTCACGACTTTGGGCCGGAAGGGCGGGCGCAGGCGGCGCTGCACGAGCGCGTCCCAGTCCATGTCGCGGAAGAAGGCGTGCGCGCGGATGCCGCCCGCGCCGCCCAGCACGCCCAGGCGACGTGCCGCGCTCTTCGTCATGAAGCCTGGGGGGGGGACATGGCTTTATTGAGGCCGGTCACAGGACCGGTGACACTTTTCATCTCAGCAGTACGTGGATTTAATACGACCGGACCGTTGAGCTCGATAGTTCGGTATCGATATCGGATCTGCCCCCGTATTCACAAACGCTTCGATTGGATGTCGATCGACAATTCATATGTCTATCTCGCTCGCTTTCGTAATGCCAAAAAAAGATAGACATACGACTTGTCGATCGACATCGTATCGAAGCGTTTGTGAATACGGGGGCTGGACTAGTGAGGAAAGACTGAAAGGTCGACATGTAATAATTGTAGATTGTATTGGTGCATCGAGCGCAAAGTGAGTTATTAATGCACGAGTGTTATGTTGGTGCCGAGTGCATGCGGGCACTAAATTAACACAAGTGAATTAATTACTCAGTTTAGCAAGGTAATCTACTTTTTTAATACAGTTGCTCAAAAACTGGCGTATTGCAGGGACGTATAGCGTTCGGGATGTGGGCTATTACACACTCGAGCTTTTTCTTTACCTTTTCCGAACTTGTGCGTTCTCTTTCCCAACTATCAAAATAATGTCTATTAAAAAGAAAAAAACCAACAACGGAGTTTTTACTAAAAAAAATCATAGAAGTTTTTATGATTCATGCAAATATAATATTTCTAAAAAAAAGCTACTAATTTGTTTCAATATCCGATGATTTGATTCAATGAGTTAGGTTTCATTTCATTTTCATTTCATATCAATAAAAAAAAATCTACTGAAAACTTGGCTGTATGGGCATAGTTCCCTTTGCCTACCCAAAATGAGTGAAAAAAACAAAAAAAATCTCAGCTTATATTCTTTTACGGTAGGCGCCATTTTCCAAAAATGTTCTTTATTAAATTGCTTCATTTTTTCGCAACTGTATTAAAAATAGTTGTTCAGTACACTTGCGGAACCGTCATTGCAACTTGTTCCGACTGTCAACCCTCATCTTTGGCTGCGCCTCGGCTCGGGTAGACGTTTGTCGGAACTCTTTGCAATGACAGGCTTTCCGCACTCGTAATGAAATATACTATTCTTTCAACAACCGTGACAAAATGTATCCACTCAAAATAAAAAGTCAAGTTAATGAAACAAAGTTTAATTCATCTTCCCTTCAAACTCAAACTCAAAGCATTTATTTCAATTTGACCATTACAGGCACTTTTGAAAGTCAAAGAACAAAAAAGAAGAACGCGAACAGTCCCAGTCACAAGACATAATAACTTGTGAAAGTACTGTAGTTACCCATTCCAAAGCGTAGATCTCTATGGAGAAGAATGGGCAAGAAACTCCATGGACACTCTTTTAAATCAAAATATGTTACAAAATCTTGGTTACATCAATCGTGTTGAGAATTACTAGTATGTGAGAACGATGTAGAAATACGGGCAACTTAAGAGCGTCCAGAGTAAAAGACGAAATCAATCATTCGAAAATAAAGTTAAAAATAAAATAATTAAAATAAACCGTGGCAGCTGAGAGATGACCAGGCACAACTGACAGCGCCCGTTCACGAACATGACGCATGTATCAGCCATCATTCAACTCAACCATATTGAAGGGAACTAAATGACCCGACACACCCGCCGCCATCAGCGTGACATTTAAGTGACCATGACATTTACTCAACCGCCAGGGTAAATTCGCGTCAGTGTAAGATGTAGGTACTCAGTAAATGTTGGCTTTACAGTACATAGTTCTCACACATGTGCTATGCAATTATATAATACTAAGAGATTGAATCTATACAAAGCAAAGATATTTATACAATCTTCTGCTGCTTCCACAATAACTTCACATGGTAATTGATAGTCCCTATGGTTGTGGAGCAGGACCAGCATTGAGCCAAGCATTTTTATCATCAATGTAATCCCCCAACTTATAATATGCTTGCATATTATAGCATATAGCATATAGTGTGCGTTTTATGCAAGATTTAAATTTCGTTTCATTCAGTTGTAGAATGGGGGGAGGTATTTTATTGTAACATTTTAAACAGTACCCCATGAAAGATGAGTCTACTTTAGCTAGCCTGAAACCTGGCTGAACCAGTTGGTCCCTGTTTCTAGTATTATAGTGGTGCCGGTCACTTCTTTTACTAAATAAATGCAGATTTTTCCTAAACTACATGATATTTTCATAGATGTATTGACAAGGTACCGTCATGATGTTAATTTCCTTAAACAGTTCTCTTAGAGAATCGCGCCTACGTAGATTATGTATGGCTCTGATAGCTCTTTTCTGCAGAATAAATATAGACTCGATGTCTGCAGCCCGTCCCCATAGTAAAATACCGTATGACATAATGCTATGAAAATAACTAAAATACACTAGCCTCGCGGTATCTACATCAGTAAATTGACGGATTTTCCTGACAGCATATGCTGCTGAACTCAGCCGTCCTGCAAGAGATATTAAATGAGAACCCCATTGTAGCCTTGAGTCGAGCGTGATCCCCAAGAAAACAGTTTCATCAACAAATTCAAGGTTCTCTTGATTTAATGCTATGTCACAATCACTACATTTGACATTTGGTAGAGTAAATCTTATGCACTTAGTTTTTTTCCCATTTAATACTAAATTATTAGCGGTAAACCAGTTATGGACCTGCATTAGAGCGTTATTTACGTCGTTGAGGTTTGTGGCACGTCTGTTTATTCTAAATATTAAAGAAGTGTCGTCAGTTTAGGGGGTATGAGGAACAGGGTGTAAAGTTCCTCATCCCCGAAGTAAAGGGAGGATCCTCCGGCCAGACAGGTGTTATGTCTGGCGGGCAACTGCCTGACAGTTGTAGTCGGGTTTTTCTATATACTCTTAAGTCGATGTATACTTTGCATGTGAGATGTAGGAAATTGATGTTAGTTCTTCCGTCGTGTCATAGATGGCGCTGTAGTACTTTTTGTAGTAAGTTGCTTTTTGTTGGTCGCTACATCAGCAAACAACACCATTTGTGGATGGTTTTTAAACAAATGGGGTAGGTCATTAATATATACTACAAAGAGGAAAGGACCCAATATTGAACCTTGTGGTTCACCCATTTTTACTTTTAAACCCATTGAATTTACACCATTTACTTGTACTTGCTGCTGTCTATCATTCAAATACGATTTTACTATCATATATTATATTCAAACGTTTAAAACTTACAATAAATTATTAAATGTGCAGTTATTACCTAATTACTTTCTGGAGTTGAATTCATATCGCTGTCTATTTCCATTTTTTTAACTTTTTTTTTCTAAATTAGAAGTATCAAAGTTTTACAATGGTATAAAAGTAAAGTTTTACAAAATACGTATATAAAACGCCCCATATAAAACCCTCGAGCTTTCTTTTTGTCATGAAACCCAAGGTCAAGCAAGGAGTTTACTCGAAATTGAAAAATTATCTTAAAATGTTATCTAAACAGGAATTTCATTGCAATCTAGCTACATGTTACTTAAATACTCAAATTATGTTCTTAATAATCGATAGTTTTTTGTATAAACGTCAAAATATTTTTTTTTTACCCTCCGTCATGGCTGTACCTACGTAAGTATTTACCCTTAACGTTTCTGAACGAAACATTTGTATAATCTGTGGTGTGGGCAAAAAGCCCGCCATCTACTTAAAAAAAGTTCATGTATTTCGTAATAACATTTGTGCTGACTTGTGTTTTAAAGCTATAATTCATAATTATTTATTTACTTGCAAATGTGATGAAAAACATTTTATGATTCACGGGCGGTCCTGGAA
This sequence comes from Cerastis rubricosa, assembly GCA_949152445.1. NCBI lineage: Eukaryota > Metazoa > Arthropoda > Insecta > Lepidoptera > Noctuidae > Cerastis > Cerastis rubricosa. Next base: position 23,038,287 of record OX424534.1, on the reverse strand, counting down.
TTACGAACCTCGACTCAGAAAGCCCTCAGTCTTCGACTTCGGCCTTCTACTAGAGCCTCGGTCGTAATTCCTTACTTACCGCCCTTAATACGCAATGTACTATTTACTTCAAATATCTCAGCAAAAACGTCTACTTTTACCAACAAGCCTAGTACGACGCAATTATATACAAAAAAAAATTATACATCTATTTCGGCACAAGTTAACTGCATCTTAACTTACTATTCACTTTGCTTCGTTACAACATTGCTTTTCCAAATATTTTAATTAGTTGGACCATAAAATTCTTCTTCAAAAAGGGTGAAAACGCCCGGTTAAAGAACTTTAGGCCCATCTCACTCCTAAGCAACAACTACAAGTTGTTTTCAAGACGAAAGTCTATGACCAGTGTGGGTTGCCAGTGTTTACAATACGGGACCGAAACGTGGTCGCTCACAATGGGTCTAATCTGAAGGCTTGGTCACCCTGTGGAAGGGCAATGGAGAGGGCTATGCTCGGAGTTTCCTTGCGTGATCAAATCAGAAATGAGTACATGAGCAAGAGAACCAAGGTTATCGACGTAGCCAATGATGTATTGACGTAGCCCGAAGAATTGCCAAACTTAAGTGGCGGTGGGCAGGGCACATTGCTCGCAGAACGGATGGCCGATGGGGCCGAAGAGTTCTGGAATGGCGTGCACCATTTATTTATAAAAGTCAGGCTTCATCCATATTTTTTTTAAATAACTTTTGAATTTCATAATTTTTTCATCTTGAATATACAGGGTGTAACAGAAAGGGTAAATGGGGTGTGCTACAGACCATCAAACTGAACATGTTTTTCCATCGGACAAACATCGATCGGAGAAACAGCGAAAAAATTATCTGCTGCCCCATACAAAATTTCAATACCTATTCGACCCAAATGTATGGGGCAACTGATATTTTTTTTGCTATTACGATGTTTGTCCGATGGAGAAACATGTTCAGTTTGATGGTCTGTAGCACACCCTTAAGTATTATAAACCCTTTCCGTTACACCCTGTAAAAGTTAGTCTGAATGTTCAGTATTTTATTATTAGTCGACCTTTCTGTCTTTCCTTAGTAGTACAGGTCCGATATCGATACCAACTATCAGGCTCTGTAGTCCGCTCGTATTGCATCACCGGACTGTGGAGACGATGCGGGGCCGGACTTAATAACCGAAATACTGAGAACGCCCGGCACGACGCACGGTAGCCGCAGGTGAACCGTTGACAACTTTATACCAGTTCATAATTTCAAACCTGATCGATTTACTTGTTATGAGCTCGTTCTCAATCAGACAATAATTATCCAGTTAGAAGGCTAACATTGTTAAGATCATTCCTGATGTACTACTAGGTTGCTGCGGTCACATGTAAAATAAATGTGAAACAACTGCTTACACTCTTGCTTCAAAAGTTGACTCAAAATCAAAATATTACAACATTTATTAATTGTAAATTAATCACCAAAACTTTTTGAACGAATTAGTTTACAAGAGACAATCCCCCAAAACGCCCGACCTCCGCCACACCCTAATGTTTTAGCTTGGAAGAAGAAGTGGCAGAAAAAAGTCCCCAGCAAGTATAAGTAAACAAGTTCACCTTTGAGTATAGAGACGGCCTCCTTGGAGAGCCACACGGGATAGAGCACGTCGTCGTGCAGGATGGACTCGAACAGGTCGTCCTCGTTGTCGGCCTCGAAGGGCGGCTGGCCCGCCAGCATCTCGTACAGCAGCACGCCCAGCGCCCACCAGTCCACCGACGGGCCGTACTCCAGCTCTTGCAGGATCTGGAACAAGAAACACCTTGCTAAAGGAAAAAAAAGTAACATGCAAATTGGTTCAGCTCAATTAGCTGTGGACCAAAATAACCACTATGTCTGTGCGCCCCGACACTCAAAAGGCGATGCAGCACACCTAGTAAGATTTCGACACCCATGTGATAATACACATAATGATCCACAATAACCCTGGCTCGAAAGAACCGGATGTCATGAGAAGAGGTCTTTTCCTGGCAGTGGAATTGAGACAGTATTATATAGGACCTTCCTTTTTTATCACAGAAATATCACTTTCAACAGCCTCAGCGCCAAATGTGGTGCTGATTCGTTGATTAAACGACGTCCCTGTAGCCAATTCTTAGTCTAGTGATTCAACAATTGTCTGTTAAAATATCATTCCACCAATCACAGCATGTAACGTGAGCCTTCACTGCAGTAATGTTTATTTGTTTATTAAAAAATGATGGTACAGAGTAATTTTACACAATACTGACAAACAACTTAAATGATTATTACGATCGACGAAACGCAATTTAAAATAAAATCACTATTTAATAATATGTTCCATACCTCGGGCGCGATGTAGTCTGGCGTTCCACAGAAGGTGGTAGTAGTAGCTCCGTCTGAAACACACGCATCTTATCATTACCTGTACTATCACACACTGTTACCTCTCGTCAGTGGGGTAGGCAGAGCCCTCAGCTCTCATAATCTGATAGTCACAGGGCAACCCTGCGTATCCCCGGTCACCGAGGCAACCAGGAAGTCCGCAGCCCCCCTCCAAGCGCTTTTTACATCATAGGGCAGGGTGTAAATAATGAACATGAGTCTCTTTGAAAAACAGTTTGTGCCTATGATATCATGGAAGACTTATTTTTTGCCAAACATATGCCTAAACGTTCAGTTAGCTCTCCCATACAAAATTTCAATACCTGCTCTACCCAAATCTATATGATCTGATAACGGTGTTGGTCTCACGAAAAAAGTTGTTAAGTTTGTTGGTCTATCTATACCACATCCTTAAATAAGAGCACGCCTGTCTGATACAGCTATTTATCAGTGAGCTACATTCTCCAGTACAAACAACTGACCGAGGATGCCCTCCTTGCACATGCCGAAGTCGGCGAGCTTGCAGTGGCCGTCGCTGTCCAGCAGGATGTTGTCGAGCTTGAGGTCGCGGTAGATGACGCCGTGCGAGTGCAGGAACTGCAGCGCCAGCGTCACTTCCGCCGCGTAGAACCTGCACACACAATATACACGGTTTAAGAGGACCCTTCACACAGCCATCAACCAAGCATTCTTTCTGTATACCAAACTATGGATCACAGCACAAAAATGATTTGCTCAAATGCTCAATTTAACGCACTCAAAACTTTGTGCTAGCGAATGCATTAAATAGTAATGGAGGTATTTAAAATAAAGTTTGTAACATTTAGAATATGGTATTTTTTTGTAAAAAAGTTGGAATCCTCAATAGGTTTCACAAGTATGATTAGGTCAAAAAAATGTGATCCCAATGACAGGAAGAACAAGTGCTTCTTGGCTGCGTTGAGAGAGTTTACACCTGTTATGGGAATTAATAAAGATCACAGCACCTAAGAACGCCGCGGACAATGGCGATACATGCATATATATTGCGGACGATTACTTGAAGTAATATATCAAGACACGGCTGTGTTAACTTTAAGAAATAGCCTTCCGTGACTTCAGCAGATGCGGTTAAGTTCTATCTCTTCGTACGAGCGAGATAAATGCTCACCTAGCCCTGGGCTCGTCGAACTTCCTGGCGCGCTGTATCTGGAACATGAGGTCTCCGCCGTCCACGTACTCCATGACGAAGAACAGGCGGTCTCGTGTCTGGAAGGCGGAGTGCAGCGCCGTGAGGAAGGGGTGCCGCGCCGCCAGCGCCAGCACGCGCCGCTCCGTCAGCGTGCACTCCACGTCGTCGTCCTGGATGATGGCGTCCTTCTTCAGGACCTTCACTGCGTACACCTGCGGGGGAGGGGGAGGCTTTGTTCATATTAACATTGTTAAACTTGTTCCCGGTCTATATCTTCATTTTCAGACGACTTTCCGTCCAGCTGTAATAGTATTGTAGTGACCTTCAGTTTTATCTACGATGTAGCTCTGACATTCCCCATACCATAATGTTGCGTGATATTGCGGTCACTACAGGCTACACGATAATTTTGGCCTATTCGCAATTCTGTAAGAAGCCAGAGTGATAAAGGTTTACTAAATGAATAATACGTTACCTCATCAGTACCCTTCTTTTCGGCCAGCATGACCTTCCCGAAGGAGCCCTTGCCCAGCACCTTTATGAAGTGGAAGTCGTCCAGCGACATCTTGTCCAGTCCACTCGCGCCATCGTCGCCTGCGCAACATACCAAAAATATAGCCCGTGTCTTACAAGAGACTTATAGCACAAGTGGAAACTCAGCAGCCGACTGTTGACCGAAGGAAGAAAATCTTACAACGATTTATTGGGCATCAATCTTTTATACGGCACAAAAATCCTGAGAAAGAAACTGTCATACAGATATTAATGACAGAGACGGCTCTATAAGGGAGAGTGATCACATTTATAGACGTGGAATCGACTTAAGCCGCTCCAAAAGAACATTATGTCCGAATATTCCGATGCGGTTTAAAATCGCCTCGTCCTGACCCAGATGATTTATTTTTTGCTTCTTCTGCGTGCTCTTTCTGACAAGTTTTAGTTTATTCCACGACTATCATTAATGTGGCCTTTTTCAGTATTTATACAAAATGTCAAAGAGTTGGTGAATTACTCGGAAAGATTAAGCTTTGTATAGAGAATCAATGGATAATGGACAAGTACAAGACAGACAAAAATGTAAAAGTCGGATAGCAGCTGCTGGAGGTCTCACATGTGCATAAGACTCAAGAGAGGAGTAAACAGTACGAAAGGATAGTTCCACAACGTAGTGCAAGCTTCCGTAGCCCAGGTAAGTAAGCAGACCAAGAGGAAGAATTATAGAATCACCTCTCCCGCATCAATACCAAATTAGATAGATTAAATTAAACATGTGCCATAAGTGTTTAGGGTCGCAAATATTTAGTTTGAGGCTTTGAGTGTAAGAAGTTGTTAAAAGCCCCCACTCATGCACTTTTATACCCATTTCAAAGCTGAAACTACAAGAAGGCTGTGCCTCGGATTCTTATACATTATAAAACCATTATTCAGGTATAAATAGTAGGGAATCAGAGCCTCGCCCATTGTATAGTCCCAGCTTAGAATACAGCTGTTTAACAGCAATGGATATGGAGTTCAGCTACATAGATATTAAAATAAATAATACTTATATTACAGTACACAGTGCCATCCAAATTAGTCTGCAAATTCACGTCAAAAGCGATTTTAAAACCCAAGACCCAGTATGTAAACTAAGTGCACACACTTAATTTGACAACTCGAGTTGTGTAGAACATTTACTCTACTATTGTTTTTTTTACTTATTTCAAGCTACCCAAATATCCGGATTAAATCCATCACCTCCACCATCTTAAACCTAGCTTAAGATTCCCAGCCACCACAAATGTATCCCGCGTATACTTACCCCCTACAAGTACAACCTAGATATCCAAGGCCGGAGTCTCCTATTAAACATTACCGTGAGCGAAAACGCCGCAGAGCATTTTCAAGTTCAAGTTTGAGTTTCAAGGAGACTGCATTATCATAGGCAGGCATTCTAACGAAGCCAACTGTTAATAGGAGACTCGCGCCACCACAACACACAAAGCGACACACGTATAGCTAACAACAGCGATCAAGCGCAACCCCGCCCCGGACGCGACAGTGTGACAGAACAAAAGTGGCCACCTTGCGGGTCGGGCTCGTAACTCGTGAATATCTCCTGCAGCTCGTCCCAGTGCGAGCGCCAGCCTGTCGCCAGCGGACCTGGGAGGGGGAGGGGGGAACAAAACTATGTCAAACTAAATCATTACATTATGCACTACGCAACGTGTACAAGTCGACCGAGGTAAATAGACAACTTTGTGGCGTAAGAGTAAGAGTTGTTCAACCCGCGCTGAAGAATGATAATCACCTGCTCATGTTCACGCCACCGCTGATGCCGAAAATAAGATGTAATAAACTGCTAATTATTAACGCATTGTCAATGTAGACCAGTTGTCTTATTACCTCAGTCGCCTAATATGTGTGTTTGTTTTATTTCTGATTGTTCGTGTGAAATAAATAACGGGGGAAAAATATAAATGATTCTATTATCTTTTTTATGTCAAAACGTTGTTTCATGCTATTCAAACATAATTGAAACAACAAACAAAAAATAAACCAAAGCTTTATTTGAATAAAAGAAAAAAATACATGAATAACATACAGATATATATATGATAAGCGATACTGTAAGTTACAATCACTCGAAGCGGCCACAGTAGCGTACGAACGACTACTGCTAGGCAGCGCAGTGGGTTGGCTATACTGGCTATTTCTGGGCAATTGTCTCAACAAGTCTCCTTCACTTTAAATTGACGAGCAGTCTTAGTATTACGCCATTGCTATTCTAAATTAATCGTGGCTAAACGAGGCATAGTACTGAGATAACTGCGTGAGTAATAATTCTAGCACTTTGGGTCAAGTGCAATAAAAATAGTCACATATAAACAAATATGACTCCTATGAGAGCATGTTTAAAATTGTTGTTTGTAAACAATTTCATACTTCCCATTGTAAACTTATACTATCACTTAAGGGATATCTTCCGTGATTGTCGATTCAACAATAACAAACAATCAATAATCACAGAAGATATCCCCTTAGTGATAGTATATGTTTAGATAAATACCAAGTCTAAAACAGTGTTTCAATTGTAAATGCATGGAGGTCCTTATAGCCAACACACTGCATATAAACTAACACTCACAAATTCTACGATATCACACAGCTAAAAGATAAATAAATGACTTACATCTACATAAATACATTGTACTGGGCATATATCAAAACTAGTCTACTGTAGATATATAACTAGCAAGCATAATACATCAGATCTATAATGTGTTTGGCAGTTTCAGTTTGGCAGTAAATTATAAAACATCGGCAATGTGGGGTGAAGCTGTTGTATGGCTGATCTTGGACTGGAAACTAGAAAACTCGTAACTGGATACTATTTTGTCCTGACTCACTGATAGACTTTAGTAAGTGCAAATTGGATTTCCCTACTGATGCTACTTTCAAATAAGGCTTACTACTCTGTTTAATTTATTATATTTAAATTAATTATTGATCAAATTCAGCCAAATATCAAAGCACTTGTTTAAAAATTATGTTCAACATTTAGAATTAGATCATAAAAACCCTTTAGATTTTAAATGGTTTCTACAAATTCAAATGATCGAAAGATTAGAAGATCAAGAACTCATAAAAATGTAAAATACCCTCAAATTGTTACCCTCCCAAGATGCGTAAACAAACTTTTTCTCTCTCTAACTTGGCCAGAGCCAGTACCCAAGCAGACAAAACGAGTCGGATTTTTGAGACCCTCTTACTAATCATACCTTGTGTCTGTATTAATGCTGTAATTTTTTCATCAATAATTTGGGTCAGACAACCTTCAGTCCGCAATTACGAATTTTCAGAGTTCCAAGTCCAGAAAACCAGGTCCCGTCCCCCAACATGACCGTGCATGTACTCGCAGCTAATCGTCATCTATGTATGGCCAGCTCGGGTTACCTTTGTCGTCGTGCTTGTCGAGGTCCTTGCCGTCGCCGTCGCCCGACGCCGCCAGCTCGCCCGCGCCCTCCATCAGCGCCGCGTTTAGGTACTGCAGAGAACAAAATACGTACAATTACTATTTTTAGAAACTACTTATGAAAAGTCCTAAGAACACATATTTTTATTTAATTTGACAAGAATGACGAGAGAGAAAAATAAACGAAAATTCGAATAGAGAATAAACAACTGTATGCCGCCTGCAACATGTCAAAGGAGTTCCTACCCCACTACATGTTTTTCACAGAGGGTCCGAAAGTCAACAACATAGGCGCGCACATAACTTCTGATTGGTGAATCTTACAATGGCATTCCTGCTACTTGCATACTTTTGTACAAGTTACTGACATGAACAAGCGGCGAAACAAAAAGGAATTTTCAATGCAATGCTAACCTTGGACCTATGAACTGTGCTGTCTCTAAGGCGCTTAAATCATCAGAGCAGATTTAGATATGGTAGTATTTCCCAATCCTAGGTCAATACCTTACTTATGAGTACTATTCCTCCTCTTCCTCTAAATTTCTTATAGAAATAGCTAAAAGAAAGTTAGTAGGAAGTAGTTACAATGGTTTACCTTGGAGGGTCTGGGGCGTGGGTTCTTGTCGGGCGAGATGCCCATCTCGTTGAGGATCTCGGCCATCATCTTGGTGTTGATGCCGCAGTTGTTCGCGACGTTCTTGTGACACCGCTTGTGGACGTTCATTGAACATACTGAAAACAAACGTATTCTTTTACATATTTGCTAAGGCTGTGGGTTAGCATGAATAGGTTTAAGGATTTGGTATAAAAATATTTGTAAGTCCAGGTCAACATACGGTGCTTCTGAAGTTGATGACGGACAGTGTTTTAGCTGTTCCTTTCCAAGATGCTAATCAAAATTTATATTGTTTCGGGGTTAATATTTTTTCACCCATACTTTCTAGTAATGTGTCTATTCCAATTCATTCCAATATTATTCCGTTTCTTTATTATAATGTTTCCTTCATCGGGGTCTCCAATAATTCGCTCTATAGGGGTCACCAATATTTGGCGTGTGCGCTAAATGGACCATACATTACTTTAAAAATATTTGGAAAAAGGGAAGAAAATTTTGACAGAGAAAAGAATTTATATTTAGACAGACGTCAAATACAACTATTTTTAATCACTTACATTTATGGTAATAAGAAAAGAGTGTTTAATATGGATGTTTAAAAAGGTCCATTATCATCATGTGTTCACTACAACCTAAAGTACGACTAATGTAAAGGCTGATTCGATTTTGTACAGAAACAAGAACATGTTAAAAAAAAATTGTAGGTAGGTTGTAGGTGCGTACTGTAATGCTCGATTCTCGACACTGACTGTTACCGGTGAGGGACACACTAACCTTCGCACTGCAGGCCCTGCTTGATGAGTCCGTAGAGCAGCGAGCCGCAGTGGTCACAGAAGGTGAAGCGCTTGTACGAGTGCACCACGAACCGGTGCGGCACGTTCACGTTGAAGCGCTGACCGCCAGACACGCCCACCGCGCTTTGTTGCTGCACAAACACATTGTCATTAGCCCACTGCTGGGCATACACAGACTATGTCCCCACTATTGAAGGAACCGAACGTAATCCAGTCAGTAACCGACACTGAAGGCCGAAAACTGATTAACATAAGCGTTTAGATTTTTCGAGTAGCTAATGTCAATCCGATACATTTTCAATTTCTTCATCTTCAATAGATTTACGTCAACGAATTAAATGAGTGTGCCCACTACACTATACCATATTATGACCGATCAAGCACGGAAAGAAATATGATACGGAACTACTATGCCCACTAGAACGTATCAACAGAGTACCATACCCGTTTATAACGGGTTTAGAATCCTCATCATACAATGTGATAACGGGTTTAGAACGGACAGAATACGCGTTTAAACCCTATATTCTTTGTATTGAAAAGTATGAGACTATGCCCACTAGACCATTCCGACACCGTTGCGTATGGCACGCAGCGGACGGAGCGGCATCAACTGTCGGCGAAAATATTTTACCGGTGCTTATTCGCTATGTGCATAGCATTCAACGGTGATGGTCGGTGATGGAACAGTCGAACGAACGAACGGATATACAAAGAATATTTTGCTGTCTCATAAATTCATAGCATTATCATCGTATGGTACATATGTAGTGGGCCAAATCCTTTATGTTTGATTAATTAACTAAAAAGAATACTCTAGAGCGTCGTCATAGACCACAAACTGGGTAGTTATAAATATTCACTTACAAAACAAGTAATTACTATCAATTTTGTGCAAGTTGTGACATTGTAATTTTGACTCAAAGTTGACAAATATATTGATATGGTATTGGAAACAATTGCATTTCCTAAAAAAATTTAGCATTCTAAACATAAAGTAGTCCTTTCTTTTCAATCTTTATAGGCCTCTCTTAAAAAAAAACCGACGACGGACTTGGATAATTTGTTCGTTCTTGATATTATTTCACATTCGAACTCTTCGTCGCTTCCTCGATATTCTCATGCAACTATCTACAGACTAGTCTACAGCTAGTTGGGTGTGTTTATACTTACTCTTCCCTCTTCCTTCATGCCCGGGCACTTGGTGACGACCGACGAGTGGCAGCGCTTGTGCACCACACAAGTGCAAACTACAACAAAAACACATGTTAAAAAAATCGTTTCTTCAAATTAGGTTGAAAATAATTCCCATCTTTCCGTGTTGTATCTAGCTGGGTAGAAGAACGGGTGAAACATTCTTTCCAGCAACACCATTTTTGGAATTAAATAATTATCCACATATGTCAGCTAACACTCGGCCAATAGATAGATCATTTATTTTGTTATGTGTGTAATGTGACACGTTGCGGTATGTTGTGGTGATGCTTACCTTGGCATTGGTAGCCTTGTTTGCCCAGACCCCTGTGGAAAGAAAACGATATCATAGAATATTGCAGCAGATATAAGGATTACTTGTTTTTAACGTTCTTAAAAAGAGGGTCAGCAGTTAATATTGAGACCGGCACAAGCATTCGACGTGTATGTTGACGACGGCTCTATCTTATAAATCAATGATTAGCTGTCTTAGAACCCAATGGTTTGGCACGTGTCGATGGGAAGAGACCAGATGGTATGACCATAATGCCATGGAAGTTGGGTAGGCCTTTGGTGTGGGATGCGACTTGCGTCGACACCCTTGCGCCATCCCATCTTCCTAGCACGGTGAGCTGCGCTGGGGCGGCTGCTGCAGGCGCTGAAAACCTTAAACGGCGCAAATACAATAATTTAATTGGTAATTATGTATTTGAGCCGTTTGGGGTTGAAACACTAGGGCCATGGGGCCCGAGTGCCCATCTTGTGTTTCGAGATATCGCCAAGCGGTTGGTCGACGCTTCACGGGACCAGAGGGCTGGCCTCTTTTTTGGTCAAAGAATCAGCATTGCCATCCAACGTGGCAATGCGGCCAGACGAATTTTTTGACGCCCTGTAATTTTGATACATATTTTATTTTTATTTTATATTTATTTGTAGTTTGTAAATAATGTACAATGGTTACGCCAAATTCATTAGTTAAATTCCTGTGATTCATGTCTAGCTTCATTTATCATCGCGATTATCGCTAGCTTCAGTGAAAGAAAAACATCATGAAGAAACCAAACAACGAGACATATTTCTCGACTTGTTAAGCTAATTCAGAATCCCATGGGCGGCATAAAAATACTGACATCAGGTTAGGTTAGGTTAAACACACGAAAAGAAGACAAATTAAATCGGTAACACTTCCTGACGTAAAAGACATCCCTGGCTCAGTTCTGGGATAAAAAATATGGCTGAAAAACTTAAGATGTATCTTCGACAGTAAGAGGGATAAGTGACTCACCAGATGAACTCCCGACAGTGGCTGCAGAAGGTGGGTTGTCGCAGGAAGGTGGCCATGAACTTGTGTCCGTTGACCTGGTGCACTCGACGCCGCATGGCCCCCCGGCGGCGCGCGAAGCCCGTGCCCTCCTTGAACTCGCGCCCGCCGGAGCCCGACCCAGAGCTGCCCCCCCGCGGCGCCTCCACACCCGCTGTTCCACAATCAGTTATCATCATGAAAAGGTTCGGATTATACTGGACGAGGTTTCCACCTAATCCCGCGTCGCGGTACGCTCCGTCGCGAAATAACAGGAAATTGTTTGCAAGCGGCGAGCGGTCGCACTGCACTTCATTTGTTATCTAATATACGGAATGAGCATGTCGCTTTGTAGCGCGGGTGGGTATGATTCCAGCTCAAGTTGTCATCGGTGTTTTAAGGCGATATATTCAGTCGTAGCAAGTTATGTTCGTCTCAAGTGAGATTATTACGCGACGTCAACCAATGCTAGATGTGAACGTGTGTATCTAGAAATCTCTGAAAGCAGATCAAGTATCTGAACCAATATTGGATTGAAGTGGTCTCCGGGAAACAACGGCTTCCCTGTTTTCGCATCTCCACGTCCAAGGTGCGCGGGAATATGTTTACAACATACGAATACATTATGTTGATCGGCGACATTCGAAATAATTACAAAAATATTCGATCTATTGAGGATACAGAACTATTTATACTTCGGAGAGAAAAACGAAAACTTAGATTCTTCCTTGTTCGTAGGTACAGACTGCATAACAAACAATTGTTGCCGTAATTGTTTTACATACTTACATAATCCTACTAAAACAATATTGAAAAGCCAGTCACGGTGACATTTCACTTAAAATTAGTATGAAAGAGTTTGGATAAAATAATCCCAAAATAATATGATGTGATGCATGCCTAGGTTTCTAAAGCATTCATCTAATTTCGTTATGATTACACATGTAAATTACTTCAGGTTAGTATAAATCATAATGATAGTTATGTATGGTGTCGGACGTAAAGAATAGCACCATCCCATATGTTCCAGAGAATGGGCAGCAGTGTTCTCTGTGCTTTTGTAACAACCGTACTGCGATAGCCAACCCGCCTGCCAAGCGTGGCGATTATGGAAAAACCACCTTTATGTACACTTGGGGGAGGCCTGTGTCCAGCAGTGGACGTCTTTCGGCTGAAATGATGAAGATGATGATGAGTATAAATCAACATTAGAATTAGGAGGAAAACAAGCATGTTTTCTTGTTGAGTATTTTCTAACATGGCTTTTGGATTCTGTCAAGTGGATAGACAGTATAGCAATATAAGTGTTGCAATGTGATTGCCAACCTCCCCTGCTATGAGGTGATGAGAGAACATTCCTTATAAAAAGTAGCTTTAGTAACTGACCTTGAGAATTCCATTTCAGATCTATCTTGAGATGCAGTTTCCCCTGAGGTTCTAGGTCCACCTGAAATATGAAAATGTTACAACAAACTGTAACTAACTACCTATTTCAAACATCCACAACCTAACAAATATTATTAATTATTACACGAGGATAAGAGTCCACAAAATATACTTTTCTGACCACAAACTACGAATGTTGCCTACTTGAGTGGGAAAATTATGAAACATATTGCTGTTTCCCTATTAATTAATCTTATAGCTTACCAAACTAAAACTATCCCATTATAAAATAAAGTAAAAATATTTTAACAGTGCAATAACAAGTTCAATAACCCATTTAATTAAAATGAAATAGTACTGAATTCATGGAACTATCCACAGAACTTCCAGGAAATTATACAAATTATCCTGATATTCACATTTAAGATCAAAACATATCAACAGAGACAAAGTTAGCGTTGACACATCTCTGGAACAATGTCAGTGAATCATATCACATCTCTGAAACCGGTCAAGAATAGCTGCACTAATCATTTAATGAACCCACACAATTACATAAATTCAAGCACTACAACCAACACAAACGAGGAAAACTGAATGAAAACTTAAACTCCCAGACATCACAAATACATGCAAAAATACACCTCGTCCCTAAACTGTACATATTTAGGGTCCGGACATGAGAACCTTCTCCTAAAATTATTCATCACGCTTACTGACACTCAAAGAGTAAACCGCACATACTAAATGTCTGCAGTGTCAGGAAAACGGCTTATCAATGAAAACAAATATTATGTCAATTGTTGATAACATCGTTGTAAGACAAATATGGAGTCTTGTAATCTTATCTGTGGATTATGGAAGATAAACACGCACTGATCTAAGGATCTTGTTAATCAGTCTTGCAGTGAATTTTTATCACAGTGGTAGGTTTTTTGTAAAATTTAGTTTTATTACTGGGATATCATTTTCTTCAGTGTTTTCGTGAAGTGTTGATGTATTGGAAAAATTAATGATGTGTTGAACTTATTTCTTTATTGATATTGACATCTGAATATTATAATTAATTCAAAAGCAGTATTACAAGGACATGAACCTTACATCTAAGAATTCTTCTAAAAACACTGGTAAGTATATGTAGCACTCACCCAAAAGTCTGTGGCATCCTTGTCCCGGTGCATAAGATCTTCAAATGGAATTGTGCAGTTGGCCACAAAGTCATCTGGAGGTATTGCAGCATCGTGGAACACCGTGATCCCCAAACTATAGCATTACACCCAATGAGCAACCATTACATATAGCTTATGTTGTATTATTGTTTTATACATGTATAGGGTTTGATTCCCATGTGAGTCATAACATGATGTCATTGTCAGAAGTTTCACATTCCAATAAAAATTATTTTGGTCATGTTTGACAACTTCAGCTGTTCAGAACGAGATTTTGATGAATTACTGTTTGAAATAGCACTCACTATTTATATTTATTTACAACAGAATATGATTGATCTCAGGGAAATACAGACAACAATAACACATTATTTATATTCAATTTTAAAAGAAATCACTTGACCCAGTTGAATAATCGACACTCTAATAAGAATAACATGTCAAACAAATAATCAATGGAATGATAACATACCTGCCAACATTATGGACTTCGTGAATGAAGGTCTCATTCCACACAGGATCGAATGTCTTGGGCTTGGTGCTGGAACGGTCTAGATGGTGCTCGTCGGCGTCTATCGACACGTACGGATCTATCGGCTGGTCGTCTGCAACCATACCCCGTATTTACATATTAACACCAACACCCATCTCGGTAAACACGCTAGACCTACTTTATACATAAAAATTACAACTAAATCATGATCCTGTAACGAAAATCTTTGCACAATCATCCGCTTAGATATGTTGGGGAGGCACCCGAGCCGTTAGATGAGGCTCACCTGGCTTTCCGAAGGTCATATTATGCCGTTTCTGAAAGTCGGTCGGCCTAAGACCCGTCGCCTCGCAAACCCGTACTCGCACCGTGCCACTGAACATGGTGCTGCCGGCCAACGAGCAGTATCACCGAGACCGCGCCGCCACACGATCACTTCCACACTATAAACCCACTTAAAATCATTGAAGGTGCTTCATAATAGAAACAGAAATTAAATAAAAGACTTGACAGCGACAAAATCGGCCATGGATGGATATTTTACTCTATGGTTACTAATGGATTCCAATTTCGATTTCCTGAAGAATGTTATGGGATTTGGCTATGGTATTTACAGACAAAACAAAAGGATGAATCGGACGATTTCAACTCAACCTATTTTACCAAGAACAAACGAATTCCAAAATATTTAAGCAAATCTTCAATAATTCAGATTGTATTGTCCTAGCTTATGATTTTATTTACAAATTTAGAAGAAAATAACTAACGAACATCGCAGGTGACAAAAATATAATCAAAGAT
The DNA here is from genome assembly GCA_949152445.1 of Cerastis rubricosa. Lineage (NCBI taxonomy): Eukaryota > Metazoa > Arthropoda > Insecta > Lepidoptera > Noctuidae > Cerastis > Cerastis rubricosa. The sequence continues at coordinate 23,023,015 of OX424534.1, read as the reverse complement.
TTTGTGTGATTGTGAATCATTATTGGTTCAAACAAAGTGATTAGAATTATTTTAGTGCAGAAATGTTGTTTTATTTGTGGAGTTCAAAATATTTTTTATAAACCTTCCTATTCTGTAAAAACTTTATTTCCTCAGGATCCAGGACAAAGCTATCCTTAGCTACCCACCGGGCCATAAAAAAAATACAAACGACAGTGACACAATGACAATCATGTCATGTTGTCATTGTCAAAATTATGACGCACACAGATAAAAAAAAAGCTTTGGAAATTGAATTTGTTGTTGAAAAAAGTAATGAAAATAAACATTTGCTGTTAATTGTAAAATCATACAAACAATGGGTTTCCTCACAATATTGAAGAAGTTGCGGCAGAAGGAGAAGGAGATGAGAATACTCATGTTGTATCCTTTTCAATAGAATTCTAAATTATAACCTTATTGTTCCACATCCACATTCTATAATTTCCTTAGCGCTCTCTCCTCAGAGGTCTGGATAACGCCGGTAAGACGACGATATTGAAGCGTTTCAACGGCGAGCCCATCGACACTATATCCCCGACGCTGGGCTTCAATATAAAGACCCTGGAGCACCGCGGATACAAACTCAATATTTGGGACGTCGGAGGACAGAAGTCTTTGAGGTATGCTTGTAGGTTGAATTTATTCATCAGTCGTCGAAAACACCAGTATCTTTTGCTATAACGGATGTAAGTGTTGTTAAGCCTTTTTTATGTAAAAGCAGTGGGTGATTGTCATTCTACAAAAATAGTACCATCTGGAGACAAAGAACTAAAGAAATGCCTCTTCTGTTGACGTTTTATAAGTGCCCATGTAGGCCTATGTAAAATAAAATATTTTGATTTTGATTTTTGATTTTGAATGAATTGATTAAATATTTTAAATTGGTCTAGGTTGCTGTCCAAACACATTCATTGTCTTATCAATAAATTGAATGCCTGCCTCTATTCTTTTTCTGTGAACACAGCATCAGCAGCATTTTGCTCATTCAGACGCGATTTGTTCCTTGTGGTCATAAGCTTTTCTTCATGTATAGGCAGAAATAGCCCAATTTCTATAATAAAGTACAAAAGAAAACCTATCACATTCGAGCGCAGGTGGAGCGCTAAAAATCTCAAGATGAAAGAACTGAAGTGGCACTCCCCTTGAAATAATTCTGCCGGCGCCCAGGGCTATTGGATTTATAATTTGTTTGTGTGCGCACAAGCCTCCCAAGTTGTCGCCTTACATAGCTGTAGATGACTTGCATACTAGTAAAAATGGATTATTTGAACTTGCCAGTTAAAGTGTTAATAAAAGCATGTGTTGCTTGAGTGCACTGGTGTCACCAAGATTCGCGAAGCGACCCTGGGAACACCAGGATCCCTTGCGGATGCCCTGAGAAGACCGGCAAGTGTGATCTGGTTCTGGAGGGAGGTGGGCTGGTTAGAGTAATGGCCACTATGGCTCACGCACAATGGTCCACTTAAGGAACTATTTGCGGAAACCAAAACCCCATGAAGAAGAAGAAGAAGAAGCACGTATGTGTGTAGTATATATATATTAAAATATGTATATACATATACTAGATGTCCCTTAAGAACTTCCTTTCTTCTTCTTTTTTCCCTTCCAGAACTTCGTCTGCGTCACATTTTCCCCGTTTTCGCAACATTTTTCATTGCTGCTCTGCTCCTATTTGTTGTAGCGTGATGATATAAAGCCTATAGCCTTCCTCGATAAATGAACTATATACAACTGAAAGAATTTTTCAAATATAGATTATTTTAAAACTGCGATACCTCCTAAGATATTCATTAAAATCTAATGATGCACAGGGCAATTTTGTTTTAAATTAAATATTTGTGATGGATAACGTATTTATTAGGATAAGGAAAAACATCATGTTTATAAAAACACCTTCGAAAATAATGCATTATTTTTTAAACAAATTTGGTTAGCATAAAAAGGTTATAGTGACTCAACGTTAAAAGACAGACATATGCTGTCGCGGACTTTTTTTTAGATCTTTTAAAGGGAAACAATTCTGTCATACATGATTTTTGCGAAACTTTAACCGTTTACGCAGCGGAAGCTTCACAAAAGGAAAATAAAGCCCCCGATTTTGAAACATTTTTCATTGCTGCTCCGCAACTATTTGTCGTAGCGTAATGATATATAGTCTATAGCCTTCCTCGATAAATGGGCTAACTAACACTGAACATTTTTTTCATATCGGATCAGCAGTTCCTGAGATTAGTGCGTTCAAGCAACCAAATTCTTCAGCTTTATAATATTAGTATAGAAGTATAGATATTATATATATGTATTTTCCTTTTCAATCTTACTCCAAACACAGCTAGACCTAAACTTATTCAGCCATTTTAATATTCCAGGTCATACTGGAAGAACTACTTTGAGAGTACAGATGGCGTAGCGTGGGTGGTGGACAGCGCAGACGCGCGGCGTCTCTGGGACTGCGCCCGAGAGCTTCATTCTCTACTGCGGGAGGAGAGGCTAGCTGGAGCCACCCTGCTAGTGCTCGCCAACAAGTCTGATCTACCAGGAGCTCTTACATCACAGGAGATTAGAGAGGTAATTGTCACAAAAACAATAGGTACACGAGGCAACACATCAAGCTGTACATTTTCAGCATAACATGGCCGCGCTTTGTACAGATGCCCCGTACAATGAGAGATACACATAAACTGGTTTTGTATAGTTTGATGCGTCGTCGTGCGTACTCCTCTAATAGGAATATATCCAGTGTACCTTGCAAATATTGTTGTAGTTTTACGTTTGGCCCAGTAATAGAGATAGTTCCAAGAAGTTGCCAGACTATCTGCTACAATCAAATCTTAGAATAACTTTACTGAAAAAAAAACGTGTGAAATCTCATCTAAATACCCATTCTTTATTAATTAGTCAGTGCTTCCAGTGTCGAAAACCTATGATTATTTCACTAGATACATTCCTCATATAATTGTTTTGTGTTTCCAGGCTTTAGACCTGGACAGCATCAAGACACATCACTGGCGCATCGTGCGCTGTTCCGCCGTCACGGGAGAGAACCTTCTCGAAGGCATGGATTGGATGCTCGACGACATCGCCTCCAGGATCTTCACGCTGGACTAGCAGCTGTACACATAGGCTTCTATTTAATGTTAAGGGAGGAAAAGGAATGCAGCAGAATGTAAACCCTTTTGATCTTGGAATGTGTGCTAAATTATTTGATCTAACTATATTATTAACTAGGGTCTTGATAGCGTGATCAATTTGCCTGGTTCATTTGAGTATTGCAAAGAATGGTCTAGAGTTAGAACAAAAAGGATTCATTATTCCTTAGTTGTGGATTGTATGAAATACTAAAGAATATAATATTTAATTTTCTTAATTTAGAATATTTTCATTTTCTAATGTAATGCATTTAACTGAAGTAATTAGACTGATGAACAGATAATTATATTCTTAGTAATTTCAAGTCTATACTTATTTCGTATTTTTTTAAGCTCTAATTATGTGTGGCTTGCTAGATTATTACAAAACTGCCTAGAATGTATTTATCTCATTCCAAACAGCACTCGCTTCGTAATCTAACGCAAATAAAACTGTGATGTTTTTGTAAATTATTAAGTTTATAATAATGAACTTTTTTAACAAACCCATTGTTTTATTTAATGCCTATACTGTTACTGTTGGAACTGTCAAATATCATTTAAAATTAAACAGCGTTACGCTAAAGGCAAGCCCAAGACATAATCCCAAAATGATATCGGGACAGGACAGAGGAATGCTGCACGATAGTACGTTGCATGTTACCACATTACACTCTTAGGGCGTAAGGGAAGGCGACGCGTTGGCTTGAAACACTTAACATATTCTTGTCAGCAAATTAATACTATGTTATTATAACACGGTGTTAATTACTTCACTACATCAAGATACATACAAGTCAAGTCAACGCATGATCAGGCAGCTCTGGTACAAGTCATACTAAGGATGTGGACGGGCACTTACAAATTGTCTAATTCTTATTCTGGATCAGGTAACAGCTTTTGTGTATCAGGTTTTGTATATTCATTATATTCAATACCAATGTATTTGCCTAATTAATTTTAGAGAACATATCATACTTACTACTATTAACAATGAAAACGGTATATTGACCATGTTTACTATTTGTTTGAGTTCCCGATACGGATATACAGGGAAGACCGCACAACACAAAGAACTGTTCGTAAGCGCTGAAAGTGCGAGGTTGAGAGGCACGCAGCATTACCGTACGTGAAAGTAGTGACATAAGTTTACCAACACTCTTCGGAAATACTCCGTAAAGACTATCTTCACTACTTTCAAGAAACTGTCTTAGATGCTGCGTTTGCCGAAGGACAACTTTCCGCTGGAAAAGCCCGGTGTTTACAAAGACTGAAGTTGCGGCAAGTCGTATATCAGTCAGAAGAAACGTGCGGTAGCTTGTCGCATAGCGTAACACACAGGCCGGTGGAAAACAATGACACCCAAACATCGGCCATAGCTCAACCCAAGCTTAGTTTTTGTAAAAACCGAAAAAGTGTCGCAGAAAGTTCGCGAGCGGACTCAGTGAGTTTCATGTGTCGGGAACAGAATCGAGTTGTGAGTGACAGTGGTAGCGGTACCGAGCTCAAAAAACGAACAAGAAGGAGGGCAGACCGATTTGTCTGCTCATATCATCCACCTGCAATAATTTTAGTTTATCCGTGATGAGCTTGCAACAGCACCGAAATATCGGGAACTCAAGACAATATTAGTAAACATGGTAAATAACCCGTATTCAGTGTTGTAGTGTTAGTGACCATGTCAGCTTAAAAACTCATATCATACTAGGTTACCATAATCATACCTTAATAAACACACATTCTTATAGTTCATTTTAGTACTTTCAAACAATGTAAACAAAACAATATTGCAAAATTGACGTAGCAAGTGCTGCATAGTTTATTTGGCGGAATAGGTTGAAGTAACCGCTTTTTCGTGTTTGAACACACTTTCCCCAGACATTTTTGTGTGCGTTTCAACCGCGCGGCCATGGCGTAATAATTTGTAAAAGATCATTCCCTTTTTAGGGTTCCGTACCCAAAGGGTCAAACGGGACCCTATTACTGAGACTTCGCTGTCCGTCCGTCCGTCCGTCTGTCACCAGGCTGTATCTCATGAACTGTGATAGTTAGCCAGTTGAAATTTTCACAGATTATGTATTTCTGTTGATGCTATAACAACAAATACTAATAACAGAATAAAATAAAAATTTAAGGGGGCTCCCATACAAAAATGTGTTTTTTTTCTCGTTTTTTGTAATTAATGGTACGGAACCCTTCGTGTGCGAGTCCGACTCACATTTGGCCGGTTTTTTGCAAAAACTACATTTATCATCTACATTTGAATTTATAAAACAGTGTAAAAATACACAAAAACATCCTAGGTTTATATTTCTGGAGGTGTAGTACGGTATCGGTAAAAATAAGTCGTCATTATCTATCGAAGAAAGTAAGCAATAGCGAGCTTTTTTTCGTAAACAACACCTAATTACTACAAAAAAAAAAAAACAAAAAAAAATTGTCCTTATATAAACCGACCTGACCATGGCTTATTATTGAATATATATTTTCAGCTATCAAGCAATGGAGGGGCCATTGCTTGATAGCTGAAAATACTGTGGTTGTGAGTACCATAGCAAATAACTTTGCACAACATTCGTAATTCCAGTAATATAATAATAAATAACCAGTCCTGTTTCCCTGTATTTGATGAATAGTTCAAACCCATAACTTATGTCAGACTAAACACTTCATTGTTTACAATATCGTAGGTACATCAGGCTTCACACGAAGTTACCCATTATTGGATTGGGGCTGTCTGTCTGTCCGTCCATGTCATGACAGAATTTTTACTATTGGCACCACACATACAGTTGTTTGGCGAATAGGTGCGTTCTACGCACCTGTGAAATAATTAAAAAAAAAACGGGTTGCACTCCGGGAGTGCCGGCAGAAGTGAAAACTTGAATAGTAACGTTGTGCATTTTTGGATATGGTTAGGAAATAATTTTGAACGAATTGCTTTAATTATCTAGTTCTATCATTTATGTGGTAAAATACAATATTCATTTATTGCGCTATCATACACAAACATGACAACTTACATTACATAACAAATTTAACACAGAAATATTACGATACGTTTTACGAATTTTACCTCTTTGGAGAAATCGAAGGTTTTGTTTGTGCATAAGATAATTATCCAGTTTTAGAAAACCAAACTCAATGACAGATGTCATAAAGTTCAAATTCCTTCGCAACCTAATGTCAATTCGTCTTACGAATTTTCGATCAGGACACGTGACCTGACGCGAGTTTAAGATTTTATACCCATTACAGAAAAAGTGCTCAACGCCGCTAAAGAAGTTTTCACTTCAAAAAAAAAATTGGGGTGGCCTTCCTTACACGTAACCGAGGTTTGAAAACAAAACGTATATAAATGTGAGGGGTCTATCAATGGTTCTTAAAAAATGATATTGATGAGATATTTGTTTCCAAATTCGTAATAGTTGTGTGTTTCAGTAATTTCTTAAGTAAGAGAAGGATTCTAAAAAAAATGTTTGTAGAACATAAAAACTTTTTCCTCAAACTGCACCAATAACTACCAACAACTTTGTTTCATAGTGTTTTTATAAAAATACTATGAAACAAAGTTAGTTTGGCGGTTGAGTATAAATTTACATTTTATGAATCAGTGTTACAAATATTGTTATTATATTGTTTAGTACTACGGAGCCCTGTGAGTGCGAGTACGACTCGCAGTTGACCGATTTTTTCTTTGATACAGACACTTATGCCGCGCGTGATAACAGTTTAAGCCTTTTGTAACTTTATGTGACTGTGGATCGTACATAAAGAACCTACATAAAAAAGTCATTGTTTTGAATTCGTCCTAAGGATTTGAAATTAAAAATATATATTATGCCAGAAATAACCTCTGTAATTAACTCATGTATTCCAACATCCATAAACCCTGACAAATGCCAATAATAATATTAAAAATGTTATTGAGTTAAAAAAATAATTGATAAGTTCTTTGGATCTGAAAGATACTAAACAAAAAACAAAAATATATCTCAAAATTATATCTCAACGATTCTAAATCGCCCAAAGACGAATCTTTGGGCGATTTAGAATCGTTGAGATATAATTTCTAATACAATAGGTGGTAAAAGTTTTCTGTAAGCATTAAGCCATCGTCAACCTATGCAAACTCAAATTCAAAACGTATTGAAAGTTTGATATAATGAAAAAAAAAAGTTTTTTTGCCTATTATCGGTAGTTCTACATATTAATAGAAGTTATTTAAAAAAAAAACACTTGCTATTACTTACTTTCTTGGATAGATATTCACGACTTAACTCTATGCGATACCGTACTACAGCAGTTTAAATATAAACCTAGGATTTTTTATGTATATTTACATTGTTTGACAAATTCAAATCTCGGTTTTACAAAAAAAAAAACCGTAAAAAGACATGTACGATGCTTTTTCAGCGAGATATCGGCGATAATGTGTTAGTCAGTTTCTAAGGGCGATAATGTGTTAAGTCTTACAGCTCCTAAAATATAAACCAATATTTTTACAAATTCAATCTGTTATTTACCTAAACTACAGGTCTCTGCAACGCGATGTTTTAAAAATCTCGTGGCCGTGCGATTTTCCGCGTTTCACCACGTTCAAACTCTTATAACTTTTTAACCTTAACTTTGAGAAAGTTATGGTTTTGGGAATCAACTTTTGCAAATTATTACAAAAACACGGCGGCATAGTTAAAAAAAATAACCTTGGCCGCGCGGTCGAAACGTACACACATTTTTTTTTATGTTTACCAGCAGAAAATGTCGTTCCAGCGGCAAATAAACACGCAGCACTAGACGAACGCATGGTTGTCTACTAGTAAATAATCCTTTTACACACACATGTGGGTTCTATTGAATGAGAGAACTACCAATAAATTATTGAGTTTGACACTCAATGATCAGCTCTAGTTTTTATGTCAATCAATCTTACCAAAAATCTTACTAAAATGACCCGCACACAAACACTCACAATGCTTCACACAACAAAACAGGGTAAGCAGGACTGCCCACACAAGCTTCACAATTGACTCTAGCATAACTTGAGCACAGCTGCCGTGTGCGGGAGTGTCCCGTTAGGAATGGTTCTCTGTGTCCATGGACACAGTGTCGTTGACAGTTGTGTTAAGGGTCGTGTCCAGGGACAGTTGACTGGTCTCATTGGCTGTCTCAGTGTTCATGGTTGTTGTGTTCTGATCTGTGCTTGTATCTGTTTTGATTTCCTCTTTGATTTCTTCTGTTTCTGAAAAACAATTTGGCAATGATTAGTGCTATCAAGCTATGTAACATCAAATAATACAAACTAAAATTTCAAACAAAGGAGCAAAAGTATGGTAGACGCCGCGCTCATGTTCAAAGACCCGGAAGGCCCCACTTTTGGCGCGACACCGCGTTAGGGTGCGCCAAACAAAGTAACGATCTCGCATTCGTGAGACGACGACTTGTCGTCGCGCGATTATTATGGGGCTGGTTAGGATGCGGCCTACTGTGTGATCTTTATAAATGGTTTTCTTACCCATCTTTTCCTGAGTCTCTATAATCTCTGTTTCGGGCTGTTCCACCTTGGGTTGTGGTTCCTCATGCCTGTCATCTCCATCACTGTCCTCCTTATCGTCAGCATCTGCTGCAAACTTGTCTCTCTTTTTCTTCTCATCTTTCATGTCTATGTCCTTCTGTTCGTCGCCGTCATGATGGTCCGGGTCATTCTCCTTGAAGCCAGGCCCTCGTGGCCGGAGAACTCGCTGCTCTATCCGTTGAAGCTCTTCCTGGAGCTCTAGACGTTTCTTTGCCATGCATTCTGGAGGAAATGAGAGGGTGTAATGAATATAGAAATACTTTCCAAAGTCCTACTTCTACAACTCTTAGCCTGCATTGTTCAATGGCAGGTAAATGCTTATTTACACATAGATTAACTCCCGGATAGTCAGAGATTAGTATCTAATTCTAGAAATATTTTAGTAAAAAATTAAGTTCCCATATAGCCTCACTCCAAATGATGTGTAAATAAGCTCTAATTATAAAGCCTATGAACTGTACCTTCAGCTGAAAGAAAACTTTATTTATTAGAAAAAAGTCAACTTGAGGTCATTGTTCAATTACTCACTGCGATATAATGGACCATATTTTGCTGGAAATCATAAATTAGTATGAATTTGTGTGTACCAATACTTAATTCCTCCAATGAAAATAACTTCAAAAAAATGTATGAAGAAATATTGGACACTGAAGTGGTTTTGAGATACCATTTTGGTAACTTTTAGCTGAAAAAGTAAAAGATGAAATACAAAAAATACCCACTTTCATGATACTTTCTACTGGACTCTAATTTCTCTGTGGCCTTTTCAGACATCTTCTTAGGCAGCCAGTAGATGTGTGGCTTGGTCTTGGTCAGGATGAAGTTGGCCAGGCTCTTCTGCGATGCCTCCCACTTCTCAAACTCCTGGACCCGTGCCATCTTGGCTTCCAATGCCTTGATTGTAGTTTTCTTGTGTTCCCGTTCAGCAAAAAGAGTCTTTCTTTCTTTCTGTTCTCGTTCTTTCTCTTGTCTGGCTTGCTCTTCTATTTTGCGTTCAACTAGCGCTTTTTTATCTTCCTGTAAAAGTATGGTAAGTATTGTTTAGCGCATTACGATAATTAAGTGCCACAGCTTATGTTCAAAGAAAATAATTAAATTAATGGACTTTGATACACCAAGATTTGTGAAATGAATCAAGAAGCAGTCCATTCATAGTTACAGATTGATATTTGTAACATGAATCTTGTTGTGTGCAAAATGCAAACTCCATTAATCAAATAAAATTATTCTAAAGCCATCTAAACATCTAAATTGTTGAGTCTTTCAGCTAGATAATAACCTTAGTTTGTAACACAATTTCTTCTTGTTTGAATTTTTGTAGTGTTCCCAAAAGTGATCCGAAAATACGTCTGTTGCGAGTCCTGGCCTGTTCATCATCACCCTGGGCCCGTAACACTGCCGCCCTGGTGGGGAGCTCCCGGCACACAGCTGAAGGCACCCTGGCCCGCTTGGCACCAGGACCATCATCTTCTCCATCGCTGTCATGAACCCGGGCTGATAATCTGAAAGATATTATTAAGTAAGGTTGTAATTTTTTGTTTTGTTGTGTTCTGGCAACTCAGTTGATGCTTTTTAAAATATTAATTATAATTTCAATTAATGTATACCAAATTCAGTGGTATCTTGTATGTGGCCAATTAATATAATAGCAATTAATTTGTAGAGTGAAGAACTGGTAATATTATTTAGATTGTTTGTGTGCAGTCCGTGCTGCTAGGAAAAAAACTCTTCACATGACTGCAGCTCTATTATTTCTTTAAAATTCTTTATTAACATAAGATCATCTGAAAAAAGCTGGGTTAACCTAGCATTAAACTCTGCAGAATTGTTAGTTCGTCGAGGACAAAACGAATATTTTGATAGAAAACATGCACTGCGGGTGATGCGACTTTACTTTGATCAAGATTCCAATTTTGTACGACTCGTAACATTACGTAACTGGTTTATAACACAAGTACGAAACGTTAACGAGTTACCGTAACCAATTAGTCACATAACAATCCGTATACCTGCTGAAAACTGTTTTGGTCTCATGTTTTCGTTTCGCAAACTGATCGTCATTTTTGTTGAAATTGTTTCCACCGTCTGGGAAGGAGTTTCTGCCTCCTGTACGATTGTTTCCCCTTGCATATTCCCCCGTAGAGTTAAATCTAGAATTAAAAACGTTGTCAAGCTAATAGTACAAACACAAAATCATAAAATTTACATTCAAGGTGATCGCTAACCTATCATTGAATCTTCCGGTAGTTTGAACGATTTTTTTTATGTTTTCATCTATTTTGAACAAACTACTCCTCTCATTTTCTAGTTGAGCACGTAAAGAACTAAACGATACAGCTACTTCTGTCCCCATAATATTAAAAATAATGGAAAAATACAATATTCATTTAGCACTTGAGCTTTTAATTTTTTTATCGGAATAAAACATCACTCCTCCACAGATTATAAATGTATCGTCTGGAAATCTGAAGCGAAAGCCACATAAGGAATATTTGTTTTTTAAATAATTTTATTTTTGCAAATCTTATTAATTTCGTTAGAAATTAAATATTGATAGCTCATGTTTTAATTTTTTTATTTCGGCAATAAACAAATGTCGTTTAAATAATGAAAATAGATGGCGCTGGTTTAGGGAAATAGTTAATGCTACTCGATACTAGATAGCGCTTTACAGTAGTAGGCTGTTATGTACACGGTGAAAAGTGGTTGCAAAACTGATTTACATTAATTTATTTTTACCAATAATCAAACTCAAAATTCGTTATTTTAAAAATCATATTTTAAAAGGCATATCCAGAAAATCCTCAGTTATAATCATCCTTAGTTATAATCACCAGTCCACAGTTTTTTACTGTGAATTTCTTACGCACTTTTCCGAGACATTTCTTTGGCACAGGAGAGAGAAAGACGAAGTCGGTACCTGATAATAAATCTCTGGGCTTCCTGTGTGGCAGGTGTCGAGAGGCGGGCTGTAGTTTAATTTCACGCGTGCCCGAGCGCGCCCTGCCCGGCCGGCGCCTGAGCAGCGTCACATCAGCGTCACTGCTGTCACCGCACACTTTTACACAAGAAAATAACTTTCAGCCTAATAGTGAATTTCGTACGTTTGCTAAGGTCCGGGCAATTTTTACCTAACTATCTCCCACATAGCTACAGAACACGCACGGGGTCGCCATAGACCACGAAGGATGTGACGATTTGGAATTCGTGAGAGAGACATTCAATAGGACAAGAGTTAGAGCGGAAATGAATGAGGTCGACTGTCGAATAGAAGAGAATGCACAACACCGAGACTATATTATGGTTTTGCTACCTTCAAAAGAACTAATTTCTAAATCTAAATTAATTACTAAACATTATCATCATCATCATCATCATCAGCCTGTATTCGTCCACTGCTGGACATAGGCCTCTCCCATGACACTAAATTACTAAACATAAAACTAGATAATTAAAACTAAAATAACAACAAATTATAAAAGGGCGTCAAAAAACTCCTCCTCAACGCTGTCAGCTGGTAACGTGCCCAAGAGACTGGCAGCGTTTCCACGTTGAATGGCAATACTTAGCCTCTGGTCAAAGTTAAACCCAGCCCTTGGGTCACGGGAAGCGTTAACTAGGCGTTTCGAAATTTCCTTAAAAAGGCTGTGAGCACTCGGACCCCACGGCCCCAGAGTTTCAAGAAAGTTTCATAAATTGTGTACAAAATTGTGCACAAAGTCATTTACCTACTAAGTTCAGTGCTAGTGCTGATCATAACAGAATAACCTACCTACCTAGGCGCCCTCCCTAAATAAATGTCTTCTGAAATAGATTTAAATCAGTTTTGACGAGTCTGTTCGGCTCCGTAAACGTTTCACGTGCTACGGGCACGGTACACTAATTGTGACATTAAAACTTACATCGCAAGTCGTATGATCTTCTAGCAGTTAAGCTAACATGTAATTAGTTAACTAGTTAGCAAGTATACATATCTACGTACATACTTACATAATAATTTTATTTATGTAGATAGGTAGGTATGCAAGGGCGTCGCCAGTTTTGAGTGCGGAGTGAGTGAGGGGAGTAGGACAGAAGGGTGCGAAAAAAGACGGATTTGTTTTGTAAGGGTTAAGTTTACTATTTACGGATGCAGCTGAATCTAAAATGCAATAGCCACCTCAAAAATGTTAGGTTAAATGTTGTTGGATGTGGTTGGATTTTCTATACTTGTTCACATTTATGTCGAAATTACAAATTAAAAAATAGAACTATAAGAAAATTAAAGCGTTCCACTCCAAACAATTTTCAGCTTTTATTTAGTTCTTCTATTCAAAAACAGATGTTAATTAATGGAAACAATTTTTAGAACAAAAGGAACTAAGCCTCAAAGAGCGAGCGAAACGAGCCCGAAAATGTTAACACCCTTTTTTTTTTTTTTTTTTTTTTTTTTTCGGATGGGAAATCATCAAATGACTTCTTCCGCTCTGGGCGGAGCGGAAGGGAGTGTCAGACTTGACTGACTAAAACCCATCCATGTTCCTTCTTAGCCCTTTGCCTTCCAGGGGCACGGTATCTCTTTCGAACAACCCGCAGCCCTGGCAGGCATCGGCCCTCTCGGACCCCTTCCGATTTGCTGACATCTCCTTGAGGCGCGCGTGGAACACGAACGCGCCGTCGGCACGGTCTGTCGTCATAAGACGGACGGACGGTGAGCTAGCCCATTACTCACCGTCCACAGGCCCGCGCCTACGGTGGCCGGGGGCCACTGGTTGCCCCCCGACGCCCGGGGCGTCTCCCGCGGCGGCTGGGACGTGAGGTTCTCTCCCTCTCACGTTCCGCCACCTCCTTCGCTAGCATGACTGCTTCGCAGAAGGAGGCGACGGCTTCCCATTCCCTCTCGCTCCGGACCATGGATTGAACCAGGGCCGGACGCGAGAGGTCGCCGCCGCCAATTGCCGCTACGAGGACACGGCGGTGCTCAGCCCAAGCGGGGCATAGCTCCACAGTGTGCTCCACCGTGTCCTCCGGCCGATCCTCGCAGTGGTGACACCCGGGCGTTTCCTCCCGCCCGATTCGGTGCAGGAACCTCCCGAAACAACCGTGTCCGGTGAGGACCTGCGTCAGGCGGAAGGTGAGGGCGCCGTGGCGCCTCTCTAGCCACTCCTCAAAGAGGGGACTTATCGCCACTATTGTGGCGTGCCCTGCACGGGGTTGCGACAGTCGCTCTCTCCATGTCGCCATGAGATCGCGCCGGAGGTCTGTCCGCTGAGCGACAATTTGCCGCGGCAGCGGAGTTTCCCCCCGGCGTAGTGCCTCCGCGCGCCATTCGTGCAGGCACGCGAGGACTATCGCCTCCAGATCCCATGGCGGCAATCCGGCCAAGAGGCTCGCCGCCTCGCCGGAGATCGTGCGGTACCGTACCGACCACCTGCCACTCGGTTTCGGCCATGGCAGGCAGGGGGGGTGGCGGCTGTGGCTGCGGCCGGCTTGCTGCTGGCGCTGGCACATTCGCCGCCTGAGGAGCCGCCTTGCCCTTCTTCTGTGCCGCGGCCGGCCTAGTCCTGCCGGAGGATTGCCCAGGCTGCCCCGGTCCAGAAACGGCAGCTACTGCAGCCGCATATGTGGCCGCATTCGCGTTCGCGTTTGCGTTTGGGCCCGGGACCACCCTCGGGCCCGGGGCCGCATTTGGGCCCGGGGCCGCATTTGGGCCCGAGCCCGCCCCCGGGCCCGAGGCCGCCTTGTTTGCCGCCAGGGGGGGGCGCAGTACAATGCCCTCCAGGACGGAAAACCGCGCCTGGAAGGCAGCCAGCTCCTGCCGAACCAGGTTCAGGACCTGGTTCTCCACCGGCACGGGTTGGCTTTGCCGCTGGGGCATCTCGCGAGAGCCAGACTCTCGCAGACCGGTCAGGTCTGCCCGAAGCTTTAAGTTCTCCTTGTGGAGAAGCTCCGTTGCGGCCGTCAGGCGGGCGACCTCCGCCCGCAGTTTCGCCACTTCGCCTGGTGGAGGATAACTGGCCTCCACCGCCGCCATGATGGAGGCGGAAGCCGCAGGTATGGCCCCGAGTTTTGACGATGTCAACTTCTTCAAGGCCACGACCCTAATCGCAGCTTCCACCTCCTTTTGAAACCTGGCCTTACGCTCCACATCGGAGCCGCCAGCTTCACCTGCCGCGTCATCACATCCCGAACGGGCCTGTCCGCGACCGGCCACCCCCGATCTCTCCGAGGCCGAGAGCCCCCTCCCCGTGCCCCTTATTCCACCACGCCTGCTGGTGGAAATTTTAGGGGCCGAGGCAAGCTCCCCTTCGGAAGACGACTCGCGGTCGCCTTCCGGTCTGGACCGCTTGCGTTCCTCCGCAGCAGCCCCTGTCCTCTCGACGCGGGAGCTCTCAGAGCATCCCGCGCTCACCTCACTGGACGCGGCTTCGGACTCCGACCCCGCATCCCTCCTCTCCCTCTCTTCGCCTCCATCGGCTTGGTTTTTATTTTTTGTTTTTTGTTTGACCATTTTTAATCCCACGAGTGTGGGGGAAATAAGAGGTCCATCCGGGCAGTGCCCCCTGTACCCGGATAAGCCTTTGACATTTATAACCCGCCAGAGGGTCGGCTGGTACTCTGGCGGGGGTCGCACTAAAGACTGATTGTTCCATGGGAACACCCGTCAGCCATACATCCCCTCACGGTGCGCCGCCGCTTGAGATTCGGGGTAGCTTTTTATAGAGGTTTTCTACCTCGCGGTTAAGCCAAGACCCTCGGTCCCGATCGAAGCCGCGAGACGTGATCCACGACACTCCGATGATGGGATTACGAGAACGACGGGGACAGAGAAGGACTGCGTCCCTCGCTGTCTGCTCGGAGGCAGGGTGAGTGCACTCCGAGCCCGCCCTTGCTCCTCCGCTGTGCCCTCTGCTTTTCAGAGGGTCACGCGGAGAAACGCCGCGTTGGTCCGGGTTGGACCCCACCACGTCAGAATATTCGCCACCGGCAGTGACATTCCCCGGGGAATAGGAATCTCTTCCCACTCCTCGGGGAAGGACACTGCCGGCGCCCAGGGTGCACCGTCCCGACAGCAACTGTTCCCTCCAGACGTATCGAGAGGGACCAGCGCCATCGGGCTCACGAGGAGGTTTTCTGACCCAGCACCCCAAATGTTAACACCCTGACTTCGACAGGTTAGAATCAGTTCTGCCCTTCATACAGGACTTACTTAGGCGACTTAATAAAACAACACTTGTAACGGGATATTTACCATGTTCTTTATTTGTTTGTTTTTTTTTTTCATGGCGTTTGCAACAGCGCCGAAATATCGGGAACTCATAACAAATAAAGAACATGGTAAATATCCCGTTACAAGTGTTGTTGATAGTGTTAGTGACCATGTCAGTTTAAAAACTTATATGACTTAATAAAAGTTAAGATTCTCCATTTTTCCATTAAGGGGCTCCTTATTTATTTCAACTTCTGACTTAGTATACCAGTTGATCATGAGAAAATCCACTAGGAGTACCAATCCAGAGGCAGAAAAAATTAACCTCTATGATAAAGGATGCCAGACCTCCAAAAAAAAAACCATAACGCAATTCGTAATAAGATGTAGGTAAATACCTACTATAAAACCAAGTCCAACATTAAAATATAAAAGTACAGAGCTTTCAAATGAAATGTATTCTGCAGATATAATCCAGTTTCTGTTTAGAATTTAATGAATCTAAGGAGAAATCAAATAACACTGAAATGTAACGTTCTTCAGATAAGCCCGCACCGTACACGCGCTGTTTTATTATATCCTGCTGATTAGGTACAAGAATAAGTAAGTAAGTACCTCATATGAATTAATATTTGCTGGTGTGCGAAACGTGATAGAGAACCTCAAACAACTGGTTTTTTGTTGAATGATAATGTAGGTTACCTCCTGAAAATTTAGTATGATGGCTAATTATTTTCTATATAGATCATAAAAATTAGAAAAGTGCAAATAACAAAGGATGATATGACATTACACGCTTGTAATCCCGATTGGGTAAGCAGAGTGTGGACCACATTTCGTCATTTATTTTTAACTCCAATATTACGCGGGCGAGGCTGTGGTCATCTTCCGGGCACATCCAGACTGCGATATAAGTATTCGGGAAGTATAGAGAGACAAAGAATATTTCTACAATTGGTTCTTGTATTGATGATTTTCAGAACATAAATAAAAAACGGGCACCTACGGAAATTGACGTTCTAAGGTCGATTTGAGTTAATTAAATGAAATTTTATTGTTTGACGTAATCTGTATACTTATAATCGTGTAAATTAATACGCGTGAAGTGAATTTTGGCAATTAAAAAAAAAACGATGATCGTTCTGTATGGTGTCGGACGTATAGCACCATCTCATATCTTCCCGCCAGGGAATGCGCAACAGCGTTCTCTGTGCTTTGGTAACAACCGTACTGCGATCGCCAATCCGCCTGCCATGTTATGTCAATGTGGCGACACTTGGGGGAGGCCTATGTCCAGCAGTGGACTTCTTTCGGTTGAAATGATGATGATGATAATGATGATGATGTACACGGCCAAACAATAAGAAGTGGTTGGCAATAAAGACAAGAAGATTTTTTAATTTTTTTAATTAAGTAAAGTTACAAATATAAAAACCTAATAACGAGTGTGACCTCCTCTTGCCAAAATCACAGCTTGAATCCTTCTGGGTATGCTTTCCACGATTTTTTTAGTAACGTTTTGAGGATTACGTTCCCACTCTTATGCAATGACTCTTTTTAACTCCTCGATGTTTTGTGGAGCAGGTTGTACTGATCTTACCCGTCTCTTTAGAACATCCCAGACATGCTCAATTGGATTGAGGTCACAACTTCTAGCTGGCTAATCTAAACGACGGATCCCAACTTCTTACATGTACGCTTCCACGTCGCCAGAACGGTGCGGGCAAGCATTGTCGTCCTTATAAATGGAATCTTCCCCAAGTGCCGTCAATGCGGGTTGTGCATATGGAATTAGGACTTCCATTATGCACCGGTGTGCATTTAATGTTCCATTTTCTATGTAAACTAACTCCGTACGCTGAGTCGAATTAATTGCTGCCCAAAACATAACGGAGCTTCCGCCATAGGAGGGATCAGGAGTGATTTCTTCGAAACACACTTCCGCATAGCGTTCTCGTGGTCTTCGCAGCACTCGCCGGTGTCGGTCCTCTCCGCACAAAGAGATTGTACCTTCATCAGAAAACAATACTTTATTCCAGTCCTCCAGAGTCCATGAAGCACAGTTTCGAGCAAACTGAAGTCAAGCAACACGGTACTCACGGTGTAATTTAGGGCCCCAAACCGGGCGGTAACTCCTGATATTGGCAGCCAAAAGCCTCATCCTGACCGTCTACAAGCTAACTTCTACTCCGCTTACTTCTTCAAGGCTCTTCTTCAGGTCCACACTTGACGCTTTACGATTTCGCAACGCCTGACTAACCAAAAAGCGGTGATCTCTTGGTTCTGTACATCGTTTTCTTCCTAAACCGGGTCTTCTTTTGACCGAAGTGGTCTCTCGATACTGTTGCCAAGTTCTCTGGACAGTTGAACGATTCAAATTTAGCCGCTGAGACACGTAAGTTTGCGAACAACCTTCTTCAAGTAGGGCAATAATTTTACCGGCCTTTATCGCTTTATAACTCATATCAAAAAGTGGTATTTAATGTAATAAAAAGAAAGATTAAATTGTTTATTTTGCATAAACTTTCCAAAGAGTTTTAAAATTTTAGTAATCAGTAAAAATATCTTTTTAGCAATTGGCGCCATACTTTTTAGCCACTCGCTCTGTATGGTGTCGGACGTAAAGAATAGCACCATCCCATATCTTCCCGTGGGTGTCGTAAGAGGCGACTAAGGGACTTGCCAGAGAACGGGCAGCAGCGTTCTCTGTGCTTTTGTGACAACCATACTGCGATCGCCAACCCGCCTGCCAAGCGTGGCGATTATGGCAAAACCCCCCATGTTATGTCAATGTGGCGAAACTTGGGGGAGGCCTAAGTCCAGCAGTGGACGTCTTTCGGCTGAAATGATGATGATGATGATGAATTCGCGCCATTAGTAAAGCAATTTTACAATAATCAATATTTTTCTTTTGTTTATTTTGAAATTTAAATTTGGAACGTAAAGAATCATGCCAGGATGATTCAAATGACATGACAATACATTGTCAAATTAATAAAACCTCTTTCTTGTTTTTCTTCATTAAAGTGGAGAAAAAAAATCTTTGTTTGCAAAAGAGTTTATTTCGGCAATATTATCGATTGCTGAGATTGAGTGGGGATCGCCCCACGAACTGTTTTAAAGGTTAATAATACATATAGGTAGAAACCGTAGAGAGATAATTTATCAACCAAGCTATTGACAGGTCACTAATGAATCCTCCAAGTTTACCATTATTTTACAGCCCATCATAACAAATCAATCCGTCCTGTTCTACAATAACCAATAGCTGCACATAATTCTAGGCTCGCCGCTCTGTTTCCGTACTGATCACGAGTACATCACGGTCTATGGCGCGTGCATCCTTCCCTGCGCCGGCGCACCATCGCACCGCTATTATGAAAAAAGCAATTAGCTGAAATGTACTAACAGTTAGGGCTGACACTATACTGTAATTTGGGACAAACTGAATGATTTATTTATTTAAGTTAACATTTCTACTATTTCTATTATTTTATTGTGTTTTCTCTACATGCATAACATCGCGCCTGTTTCCCCGAGGTATTAGCCAGAGATGTGCCTATACCTATAATACTTAAGTTTTTATACAAAATAGGTTTGCGTTTTTCCGCAGTATACCCATTTTTGTCCAGTTATGTTTAAGTCTAATGTAATACAGGAGTAATCTTTTTGACTAAAACCATAATCTACATAATAATATAATCATTCTGGTTTTCTCTAAAGAGTTAGGCAAACTTTGTCCTAGCTGCGTAAATAAATAAATAAATCGCATTATGTATTTAATACGTATCATTATTGGTTTCTATTATTTTATTTCTTTCCGTGGGTTGGTAATTTCTTTATTTAATGGGATTTTAAACGATTGGAATAAAATAATATGGTGTAATGAAGGTAATAAAGTAGATTAAATATAATGCCACCATATAATAAGCTATTAAAGCAAAGTAATTGTTTTTAGATGTATACAGGCTGTAACGGAAAGGGTATATACATACTTAAGGGTGTGCTACAGACCATCAAACTGAACATGTTTCTCCACAAACAAACACCGTAACAACGAAAAAATTATCTGCTGCCCCATAGAAAATTTGAATACCTATTCGAAGAAATGTATCGGGCAGCTAATATTTTTTTTGCTATGATGATGTTGGTCCGATGGAGAAACATGTTCAGTTTAATGGTCTGTAGCACACCCTTACGTATGTATATACCCTTTCCGTTACACCCTGTATAATCAGAAAGAAAATACGCAATTCAAAGTAGGTACGTTATGTAGGAAAGTGTTATCTCTACCGTAGGTATACGGCCTACTTATAAGCACTTCATCAAATGTCCTGGGGAACTCGACCACTGCCCAAACAGTTCAAGAGTAAAGATGTACCATCGATAAGAAAAGAAGAGAAATTCTTAATAGCTGTATTATCCCAAACCCGCTTACCCTTGCAGGACTCTGGGGACAGCCCTGAAGCCCGGCGGCGTCACCGCGCGGTGTGTTCGTCTAAATCCGTCGCGTTCGCCCGACCGTTCACGCGTGATATGAAAAATGGTCGTCGGGACACTCACGCGCATCCTGCGGGAAGAACCGAGTTCAATCACAGATGAAAGCTTTGATTCAATTAGAAATTCATTAAGTTTTGATTTTGCGTGAAACTAAAAATGTTTTAGGTGAAAAAATACTATTGTCGAATATATAACGGAGATTTTTAAATGTTTTTATTGAGTGTATATCTGTGATGATCGCTTGAGATAAGGGCAGAACAATGATGATCATTGTTAATACGAAGTCAAGTTTTCTAGCGTTTCAAAAAGGTGATAAAGGATTAGTTGACAATATCTAATAATCATGGAATAATCCTACCTTATTTTATGAGTTTAGAAAATCTTTATATTTTGTTTACTATGATTACATTAGAAGTTTCTGTAGTTGCGTGGTCAAGTTTAATTAATTTGACCACGCTGCAAACTATTTGGAAATATTCTTCAGCAAAACAGGGTAATGTACTGCTAGAAGAATATTTTCGAGTAATTTAAACTGCAAGTAGGTAAGGTACTGCTACAAACTTCAATCTTAACGAGAAAATGTTACGTAAGTGTGTTTTCAATGAAGTGAAACAGCTTGTACATTATAAAATCGTTATAACTATGGTTTTATAGCACTTTGACATATAATTAAACACGAAATTTCAGGGAACTCGGAATTTGAACAGCGTACTTAATGTGTGACAATTTCATAAATCTGCACTGAACATCCATGACTATTTTGAAAAAGATTTTTCGGTTGGCACACATATAAACTAATGCCTGTAGGTAGGATAGGCAGAAACCCTCGTGCTACGATCCTTACATATTTATACATTTGGCACATTTATCAAAAACTTCACCCTCCTTTTAAATACTATGAAGTTCAAGGGAAAGAGAGAATTTAACATTTCACAATAAAAGAAGGTCAAAAAGACGAAAAGTCTTCGGTTTACTTTGATTCGTAGCAATGTCAGTGACGCGTAGCAGACTACGGCGTAGATGCACAAAACTGCACGTAGATGTCTCGTAAAAGATCAACGATGCGTAGCGCGTAGCCGTAGCTACGAGCGTAGCACTGCACGGATGAATGAAATAATTTCATTTCTACATTGATATGATTTGAAATAAATAGAAAATGACTATGATTCATCTACTTACTATTACTACCGAAGATAAAGAGCCAAACGATTCAAGTCAATCATAAAATGTATTGTCTTTTTTATTGTATTTTATTGCATCAAAATAAATACAAGAACCCAAGCTTCTTCCCATATTGTAGAAATTAGAAGTAATTATCCCGCTGTTTCTAGTCGTCCCTTCCCACTTGCGTATGCGCATGTACACGGTGTCTCAGTGTTTGTGTAAGATCACACATTTTTGTGTCGCTCTTCGCCACGCTTGCCTCCCGTAATTGATGGTCAGCTGTGTGTCACGTCATGTCCTGTGATCTACCCTCGTCCCTCCGCCGCTATTTGTAGACGAAAACAAAGGACCCGATAGTGCTTCCGGTTGAAGTGGCGTTACGGGAGTATTGAATATTTGAGTAACTGTGTCGTTATAATTATGTTTAGAGAAAGAGAGCCCTTAGTTGAAGGAAGTCGATAACAAGGCTCAGGAATCTTAGATAACATAGAAAAATTTGTGACTTCTATAACTAACAGGCTGCTTTTTCTTAGTAATACTACTATGGTGTACGGATATATTATATACAGAACGCCACCTGCTACGGTCGTTGCTTTCAAATTCCTTTTGGTTTTGTTTTTATTATCAGAATCTTTCTCAATAAAACTCTACTGCTATACTAACTCCATTTTCTATATAAAGCATACTAATACATCGTTAGATACTACTATCTGTTTATAATGTTCGTCTGTCTGCCCAAATAATTAGTAACGAGGTAGGACAGTTAGCCCGCAATGAATCAGGCAGAGTCGTCATGTCGCGATCAAAGCGCGCTTTCCACCGCCATTACAGCGCTCCCGCCAAAACGATGCGCGCCATCTTGTTGCTCGTCGGCTGTCACTCACGACGCATGGCGGAACAGCGCACGCGCAACCCGCCTAATAAAACGCTTATGCTGATTAATTGCGTCGCACATTACGAATAACTCTGGCCGTCCGTCACGGTTTGTCTGTTAATATCTTTAGAACCGGCGCTGAAAATGAAAAAATACACACAGAACAGGCGCAGAACTAAAATGTTTTAGTGTGGCAAGTGAGGCGTGCCGCGGAACGGAACGTATTTTTAATTCAAGCCTACCGCGACGAATTAAATAAATCTTTGAAGTGTAAAACAGAAATTAAATAGTTATAAATACCTTCGTAATGTAATGAGTAATTGTGTTGATTTTTCAGGGAATTTTCTTGACAAGTTTTCTTGTAAACTGGTCTGACGTCCTCATTATTATTTATAATTGTGAAGTGAGTTTTGAAGAGCGCTGAAGACTTTCAGAAATAGATCAAATGTATAAGTTTGAACAACTATGAATAAATCAATACGTCATACAAACTGCTTTGAGTAAATTTAACCTTTTTAACTGATAACCATTGAATAAATAGTGCCACAAGACGTTTTAAATTTTGACAATTTATAGATCCCCCAAGTTTAAGAGACCCGATCGCTAGGTAACCTAAACTTTTCCTCATTTTTCTAAAACGAAATGATAGTACAATGAATGACCTACATTGGCATGCCATCATTACCTAGACACACAGTGTGCGGCAGATATAATTTCCCCACATCATCTGTAACCTCACAAACCTTTCATCGTACACATCAACATCACAGTCATTTCGATAATCACACACATCACGCAATAACTTTGAATCGCAATGAGCCATCCGCCACCCAGGTACGCTACATGTGGCGGTAACAAGGTGTAACTGCGCCCGCGCAATGGTTCGCAGCCAATCGCAGCCAGTCGCGGCGAGTCGCAGCCAACCGCGCGACTGCCCGCGGTCGCGCGCTGCAGGTACTTAGCGAACTAATTGGACGTGGTAGGCTCATTGTGGTCATCATAGTTGGCTGTGCATCTAATTTATGATTAGAACATTAATTTTTATTCAAGTGGCTAGTTGCTGGTTGAAATTATCTGTTACTAACAAGATTTTGGGTGTATGGGAGCAAGATAGCGGGTCAGATTTTACTGTCTATGAAACAAGTTTTTTTTAATTGACAAAAAGGCCGTCACCTACTGCGTCACTTATCATAAAGTAATCAGTTGACTGTTCAGATCGTTGATTAATTTACAAATCATAAAAGCTGCTTGTATTCAACTGATTCCTAAATAGTTAATGAATTCCACAAATCGATTATTGCAAATTGCTTGAGACTGAATTAATAACGTATTTACACACAACCTACTTACTCACTAAATGAACAGAATGCCTACACAAGTATAATGTTTTCCTCAACTAAAACATTACTCTCTCCGCGCTGTAAATGTACACTTATCTGGAAAAACACGAATTAACGTCCCGTACCCAATTACATTTTGGCAAGCTCCTCGCTTCATATCATAAATCAGCGGTTGGTCCGTCAGTGTATGAATGGTAGTGTTCCGCCGCGCGCCGGTTCCGCGTAGGACGCGCGACCACGCGACTTAAAAGCGCTCTTCCACGAAGAGATGCTCGAACGGACGCGGTTACGCGCGGTTGGAAACCGCTAGATCTAGTGGGCTAGTACCTTCATTTATGTTTGTGTTGTTTTTGATTATTATTTTGTCTTGATAATCGAGTAATTTGTTTGTTGAATTAAGTTAAATCTTGAATGTCTCCACTGGTCAGTTTGTGACAGACGTTGTGTGAAATATAGGAAACCAAATTGAAAAACAACACGTCGATGTTTGTGTGGTTTATCACTTTTTCAACAAATCAATTATGTCTGATGATGACTGATGCTTACATTTTGAAAAAACAAAAGCTTAAAAAAAAGATACGAATAAATTGGGGCCCCACTATTAATAAGCATGGGGATGGTGCATGGGGGTGTAAGCCCCACTGTTGCGACATGATCATGAAGCTATCATTTTTGCTACACCTGTCATCGACATTTATCGTAGCGTCTACTTATTAAATTATGTACACACAAAACGCTTATCACAGAAAATTTAGGAGAGCCGAGCAGAAGAGCTTCTTGTACAGCCTCAACTTTCTGTAGAAGCTTAGGCTAAATGTTCTGTTTCAGTTCAAAGAGTCTCCCATCTCCTACAAAAGAATTGTCTATAAAAAACGGCATCTAAACCATACTCCTCTAAGTAAGCTACTGCACCCTATCCACAGAATCGATACACAAGTAGTACATGCGAGTCTGCCTGCGTTTGAAGTGACGCGTCGTAAATCTCGGCAAGCGATGCGGCCCGCGTCGTCGCCGCATCACCCACCAGACTGGGTGCGTGGAGGTCATGAGCAGTACTGTGTCTTGTAGGGATATAAAAAGATATTGTTTTGTGCCACGATAGTAAACTGGAGGAAAACTACAAGGTTTGAAAAATATGTATCTACGGTAAATTGCTGTTGGCCTACTAGTCTTATTTAGAGAAAAATATCATAATACTCACTTGAAATACAGGAAAGAAACATAACGACTGATAAAGAACCAAACTTCACAATTTTCATAGCTACCCAGAAACAACGATTTTTAAACCAAGCTACAGCTCTTTTCATGAAACCGCTCGATGAATTTATAAGATTCTACTATTTTCTGACACAATGATATGTTATTGCTAGCGGTATCGTTTTCAGGAAAATCGTAATAGTGCTTGACGCTTCCGGAACCAAACTACATAATGATTCCACGGAGAAGCGAACTTAATGATTGTTGTTAACGTAAATATTATATTGAAATAGTTTCACAGCTTTTCACGGGCAATTACACTTTTCGGCGCTTTCCGGACATTTCTGTGCTCCCGATAAAAATATATAAATATAACTTAACATACCTACAAATTACGGTATCGAACTAACTGATTATGTTACAAAAACAAAAAATACATGTCATTAGCAAATATTAGCGAATAGCAGATAGAGCGCGGGCGCAGAGGCGCGACGGAGCGCGGCCGACCGCAGCCGAGTGCGCCCGACTGCGCCCGAGTGCGGCGGCACGGACGCCGCTCGGTAAATACCGACGATCAACATTTGTTTATGCAAGAAGCTGTATTTGTGCTCATGAAAGCTTAGTTAACTGTTTTTCACGGTCATCCTACATTAACGTTTATTGCGAGATATTTTGATCACCAAATAATTGTGAGTACGGCGCCGCCGCCGTAGCGGCGCGTAGCACCAGTTTTTCTTTGCAATTTATTTTTCTCGTACGACTCTTTTGTCTAGAGCTTTTGTTATAAATGTGTCTTAAGTAAATCATTTCAGATTCGTATCATAATAAACTCCGTCTTCGCGTTGATGACTGTACAATAGTTAACAAGTTCTTATGAAGAGAATGCAAGGATCGTACATAGTTGGTAGCAATCTGTGATTTCTACCTACTCATTGGTTAACTCTGCATATTACTTAAAGAAAATTGGTCCTTATGAGCTGTAATTCAAGAGTATTTCACAAGGTACTTTAACATTGAAGGGTCTTTGGAACCTCGAACACAGGTAAAGCTTTCGACAAGTCGCGACAAGTCCAAACTCGAACGTCATCCAAATAGTAGGATCCTGCCAGACCTAATTAAATAACAGGTTCCGCTTCCAGGTCTATTGATAAAGACTTGGAATTTAATGGCATGAACAACCATTCATAAATCGATTAAAGAATGTGAAGACAATTAATAATATAATAATACCAGAGCTATCATTGTGCCACTGAAAGGCAAAGGGATGTTCTTATTCAAAGAAGAAAATTGTATTTTTTATGTTTATTGAGCTCATTAATAAAACAAAGCATTTTATTAATGAGGTATATCGAAATGTTATTGTACAGACACATACACATAATTTTTCAGAATTTAAAGATAATACCAGAGAATGATATTGAAGAGATACTGTAGAAAGCCCTATGAATAGATCACCCAGCACAATCCATGTTAAAAGAAGGTTTAAAAACAACCTTATTATTTTGTCTCTTAAGAATGCCACAGGGATCAAATTCTGATGATTAAGAAAAGAAGATAAAATAACGTTGCATCTGCATTTATTCATAACTAGCTGCCCGGACAGACTTCGTTCTGTCAAAAGTTAAAGCAATGCACTTTTCCTACCTACCTACCCTACCCTACCCAACCCTACCTACCCTACCCTACCCAACCCTACCTACCCTACCCTACCCAACCCTACCTACCCTACCCTACCCAACCCTACCTACCTACTACCTACCTACCCTACCCTACCCTACCCAACCCTACCCTACCCAACCCTACCCTACCTACCCTACCCTACCTACCTACTACCTACTACCTACCTACCTACCCTACCGTACCATACCCTACCTACCCTACTTTACCCTACCTACCTACCCTACTCTACCCTACTCTACCCTACTCTACCCTACTCTACCCTACTCTACCCTACCCTACCCTACTCTACCCTACTCTACCCTACCCTACCCTACCCAACCCAACCCTACGAATCAACCCAAGGAATCCGGAACATTTCATAAAAGGTGAACAAGAGCCCTGTGGTGTGTTTTTCAGCTGAAACACAATACTTAGAGTTACAGACGCTCTGTTAATGAGCATCACATGACGACTGCGACCAGAGATCGGCTTACAGGGCTGCCAGCCAGAGATGTTACCGCCGCCGATGTCTGCAATCAAAAGAAAATTGGTAAGAATTCCCGCCTCCTGACTTCATAGAGCTTTATATAATTGTAGGTCTATATTAATATTGTACCTACACCAAACCACACTTGAAAAAAGGTCTGCCAAAGCTGAGTAATGGTGAGATAAGAGTTCAATCTCTGACTTACAGTCAAAAGGATGACCAGTAATAAAGCAACATTCGTTTTTACTACCACGAAATTGCTAATCTCTAGTAGTAGAACTAGAGATTAGCGATGATTTTTCTTGATACTTACTTTACCTCGGCTTATTTATTTTACTTTTCACTCACACCGCTATAGAATTGATAGAGGCACGGGGTAATAGAAGCCACATATTTCCGAGAAAAACACCTAGATGGCTTTAACAGGTTCGCTGCAATAGAAAATGATCATCTTAGCTCAAAGGATCTTGTACACATTTCTCCTACATACTAATACTAAACAATTAATTAAAAAATTAAGAAACAATATAAAAATACTGGTATGTATGCCTATAAAAGGTATATGCAGTATTCATTATAGTGAAAACAACAGAACTATCAAATTATAATGATAAAACCTTGAAACTCCTGGCACAACGACCCCAAATTTTCTCCGCTGAAAATAAAACGCTGCACTTTCAGGAGTTCTGTTCTCCTGGTAGCCCTGTGATACACGTCATACAGGACGCACAACATGGTGGGAAGGGCGGCGCCTTTGATACCGATACACCGAGCCCTGACATCTACACATTGTGACAGCTGAGCTCTTGTGTGTGTGTGTGTCTGTTTGTCTGTCTGCGAGGTTGTGTGTGTGCAGACAAGTTTGACGTACGACTAACGTTTTGTTGTGAAAAGTGAAATGGTCTGATGTCTGATAGTGGCGCTGAAGGTGGCCGGCCTTTGAACATCAGTTGTTTTTCATGCTCCCGACACAGCGATGGAGATAATTAAAAAAACATAAGAAGGTATTGTAATGGTCAAAAATATTACCAACGAAGGCGTTTTAAGTGGGAAGAAAAACTAATAGGCCTTAGTTGCTAGGGTTACATTTGCCCGCCTCGCCTTCATTTAATGAATACCTATTTTCAACACTTGCTTGTGTATTTAGAAGCTGGATTCGCTGACTCCATTTTGTGTTCATTCTGTGGAAAGTTCTTCTTCAGCGAGGTTCCTCTAACCATACGTGTACCTATTGTGTATGGTGCACTACTGCCCGTCGGTTTTAGTTATACGATAATAATCGGGATCAAAGGATCGATAGATTTATATACAACATGTAACATAATTAACGCACATCCTGAAAGTTGTTTGTTCAGAATCGTTTACTGAATCGATTTCTATCATTTTTAATATAGGTTATTTTTTATCCCAAAAATAATTAAAACTACGTAAATTACTGACACACTACCCCTGTACAGTCAAACCAACTAAAATGGACCGTAACTCAAGGCAATAAGACTTTAAAAGTTCAGTTTCATTTGTATTAATACAAATTCCGTCTTATAATATAAAATAAAGAAAAATCAACCTTATTTTAAGGAAGTTCATGTTTTTTTTGTATTTGTATTTCGAATCAATGTATACATGTTTAACTAAAATTTCAGAGTATGTATTATGATTATAATATAATACTGTAATTGGGGTGTTTGAGGGTGTGCGTTTATTACGTTACATGTTGTATATATATATTATTTATACATTTTTAATATGTATAAACTAGAAAATAATGATGCGTTTAAATCTGAATCAAAATGTTAATAGAAGACGAAGTTTATTCTTTACTTTTCCTGTTTTAATTCCTTGTAGCCACATAGTTCGGTTATTTAAGCATTAACAAAGACGCACGACCGCTGAACACAAATTGATGATCCAATTATCGCTTTAGGCAACTGTTGGTTTAATTAAATATCTAATTAAAGGCACAGATACCATCTACACCGCTTCCGTTGTTTTACGCCCTTCAAAGACGAGAACACAAAACTAAACCTTAGAATCACCTAGACAAAGCTCAATTACGAACCCCATCAAATTCATCGACAACTCAACTATAACTCTTAGTAGAAAATGAACTCTATGTTTTATTCTCTTAAGTTGCTTTTACCATGCAAGTGTTCCCAGTAAGGGGTAAGGTAGGCGGCCCGATTACCGTCCGCGGTGGAGCGTGGCGCCCACCGCAGAGATCTGAGGCGCATGGGAAGCGCCCGCGCATATTAATAGTGCGCAAGATACTGCGCAAACGCATGCTGACTGTAATAATGTTGTGTGAGGAGTTTTAGTGGAGGGCGTGTTGGGCCTTTGAGTAGAGTTCAATCAAGATTTGGCCGCTAAGGCAAGAGCCAAAGACATTTTAAATATACTCGAGCATATTTTGAACATTCATTCAAAGGGATGGTAGATCAGCTGAACATTGGCAAACCTATAATCATTTTACTTTCATGGTTATTAGCATACTCATATTTCCAATGAGCGAGATGAAATCATATTATTTCGTTAAATTCCCTTATTGAAGTTGCAAAAGTCCGCTATCATTCATCCACTTATATTTCATTTTCTAGATTATTTTTTACTTTCTAGATTAAAGCTAACACACGATGAATTGTCTACTTAGTACTTACTATATGACGACAATCATAAAACTATCCCTGCTACTAGGCTTTAATTATTTAACAAACTATCATAAGTCACGAGGCACTGCCATCCAGCACCGTCCTTGCTACAAAACAATACATCGACTATGCTAACCAACTACATATTCATAAGGAGTACTCACAGAGTGTGGTCACCCCTCACTGTCCCACCTCCTCATTACAATCATGTCCTGACATAACAGACAAGTTCTCAACCACACATCTAGATGCAGCCATGGAGGAACAATATGCAGAAGACCCACACGGTAAAGCCAGGACCAAACCCGGTTTCCTGCAGAGCGGATCGGTGAGGAGATGCGTAAAATTCAAACAAAGATTTCAACGAATGGGGTTGGTCATTAGTGGAATCCGGGATCCTAGGATGCTTTGTTGATTGCTGTGCTCTGCTGAGCAGAGGTAGGCAGCTTCGTGCCACTACTCTTGAGAGAAATCTTAAGATATCGGTAGACTAGAGCTCTGGCGATGGCTGACCCACTGCTCTGTAGTAGAATACCTAAGTTTTATAGGCTCTAATTTGAAGTTTGAATCACATTCTAACGTCATCCATAACAAAATCCAGCAAATCAGGCAATTTCTGGAGATTGGGAAGCATCGTCATCTGCCGAGCCTTTTCATTTTCACAACTATGTTGTGATCGGCTTGTAAATATTGATATTAACAACGTTTGGCTTTATAAAGATTGCATTATGATCTGAAATCCCAGAAGGATGCTGTACACTAATGACAACTTTCTGCCCGACACGGCGCCGGAAATCACATATACTCGTCAGCCAATATAAGCACTGTCGTTGCCAACAGTGAGAATTCTGCTGAATCTTTTGCTAGAAATTATACTCTCAAAAACACGGGATCCATTATGAGACTTTGTTAAGATTGTTTTCAGTGAAACTACTGCCCCACCTCCATGGTGTGTTGCGAGCACATAAAAGCCAGGTGCTCTATGAATAGCGAGCTGTGGTCGCAGTCGGCGGCGCGCGACCACGCTGATTAAAACAATCCTGCGCGCGCGCCGCCGTGTCTGTTTGACAAGCTATTTGTAGGACGCAGGTAGGCGGATGTTGTCACAGTGCTGTCATTGTTGGGAGACTGAAGGAACCTGTAGTAAACCTAACTTATGGGTTCTGGTAAATGAGAAATAATTTACTGATATAGTTGGCGCAACTTTTCTGTTGTCTTCAAAGTAATAGCGGCCGGAAATATGTTGCTGAAACTTTAGTTTAGAAGTTGCAAAATGTCATGGTGATCTACGCTATTTTAATTACATTAGAGATTTGAAGGATTCTATGCTTGCTGAAACTGTTTGATGTGGTCTGGGAGGACGAACATAATCTTATTGTGGGGCCTTTTCAAAACGCTGGTTACAAATGATGCCTTTGCTTGAATAAAACTTTAGCACAATCTGGATAAAGTCGTTTTGTATTTCCAAAACTTCCAAAACAAAAAATAAAACTTTCCCAGCCATTTTCGTCTTTGGTGGCAACTTCGGTAACAATACCGGCTCATTATTCTTCCGCCATACATCAAGCCGTTCACTTGCTCCCTCCCGCCGTAATAACACAATCTGCACCAGACCACACCAGTTATTACTGACAATACGAGTATTTCACTGGCAGATTAGCATGACAATCAAATACATGTGTCTGGGAGATCATAAAAGTAAATACAACATCGCCATACAAATTGATTTAATAACGATATGCATGCACTTTACTGCACAAATCGTTGCCCTCGGCTTCCTTTACTTAACTTGATACTTGAGAGCCACATAACTTCTTTGGTATGATTTTGCTGTCACAGAAATATTGCGAAATTAGTGCTAATGTAGTATACCCAGTTGCTCTTTCTTTTGATCGAAGGATAGGCATAATAGAGCAGAATAAGCGCCTTGAAGGCTTATTTGATATGCAATGACAAACCTAACCTGCCGGACAAGTTATTGTCAGCAACAAGTACTTGGTAGATATTGCCAAGTACTTGGTTGCTTGGTAGAACAGAATATCTACAATTCAGGTGCGTTTAATTTAACATTAAAAACTTTGTAAAACTTAATGATAGGTTAGACCACTATGAACTCACTGACTTCATAATTTCCCCGCATCATTAAAATGATATAAGTACGATGTAGTTAGAATGTGTGTATATCTGTCACTGATAGGGTTATCATCTCTCTTTTACAGAAATACCAGGCCTAGTGCTTCTCCCACAACTACCATAAGCTATCTTCTAATACACTCAACCTAAGTTCAATGGTTCAAACAAGTAGCAATTGTTGTTAAAACAACGTTCACTAGTAATAATGACATTATACCTACAATCACCATCATCATCATTTCAGCATAAACACGTCCACTGTTGGGCATAGACCTTCCCCAGAGACCGCCACAACAACCGATCCTGCTCTCATCCAGCGGATTCTCATAACCTTCACCAGGGCGTCGGTCCTTCACCTACAACTGGCCTTATATTTATCTACACCTAGACCATTGAAGTTTACTGACGAAAATGGTCAACGTCTGAAAAGGTCTAAACCTGCTTTGACAACAACATTTAAAAGGTTTATTTAGCCCTAGAGTTCTTTTTTTATCTTATGTATTAATTAATATCTTATCATATCTATCTTTTACCTTCGCATTGCCGAAATTCAA
Organism: Cerastis rubricosa; assembly: GCA_949152445.1. Lineage (NCBI taxonomy): Eukaryota > Metazoa > Arthropoda > Insecta > Lepidoptera > Noctuidae > Cerastis > Cerastis rubricosa. The sequence continues at coordinate 22,990,549 of OX424534.1, read as the reverse complement.
CAAGTCGTCCATCACGCATTGTATTTTTCAGCATACACAAAGGTGTGGACGGCATTTACACGCGTTTTGTGTCATCATCATCATTTCAGCCGAAAGACGTCCACTGCTGGACATAAGCCTCCCCAACGCCACATTGACATAAGGGGGGTTTTGCCATAATCGCCACGCTTGGCAGGCGGGTTGGCGATCGCAGTATGGTTGTTACAAAAGCACAGAGAACGGTGCTGCCCATTCTCTGGTAAGTCCCTTAGTCGCCTCTTACGACACCCACGGGAAGTTATGGGACGCGCGTTTTGTGTATTGGTATTAAAATCTCGTATTTAGTGACAGGAAGACCCTGGAAATGGTTTGCACAAGCAGAGCCACAATTGAATCTAGTCACACAATAATCCATAAAAATATACAAAAACATAAAAAGCGTAAAGCTATCAAGTGTCGCATGTTTTATATTATCACATAACGGTAATCATTCGAAGTGCTTGCATATCTTCACGGGCTGCTCGCGAATCTGTTCCGTTCCGCACCACCTTTGCTATCTGAACTAAACATTTAATTTTCGTGAAAAATGCAGCTTTAACGACAGCTATAAATATGAGCTATAGAAAAGATAAAAGCTGAACAATACTGCCGAGGGGATTATAAATCGTGGTCGGCTGTGTGGCTGGGGGCGAGACAATCGGGCATTAACCACGCCGCCTTCACGAGAACAATGCACTTTATAGGTTATTTATTAACGTTATAACCTGCGCCTGCGCACCCACCGAAACTCTTGTAATATTCTACGATATAATTTCATACAAACGAGCTTGTTATTGATATTTTATTTGTGCTATAATTTTATTAATATTTTATTTTTTAGGAATTGAAGAGAGATTGAGTTGTTGACGTAGATTCCATTAAATATTTTGATTAAATAAAAATTATATATTTTATTGAAATAGGTTTCACGTTTTTGAAACTCAAAGTAGTTGTTGGTATTTGGCCCAATTTTAAGTTTCTTTACATACTTGTTTTTTTTCGGTGTTAAGCTTTGTTATAAGTAGCACTTAGTTTGGACAATTCAAATAAAAGAAAATAAAAAATATATATGAAAATAGTTGTAGAATTTCCCGTTACGACTGAATCTGTTTTCTGTTCGACTGTACGAGGTGTAAACTCCCCAGATTACGTAAGGCATACAATGGGTCCCTTACCGCACGTAAGGGGCTAGCTTTCACAGGTTTCTATTACTACATACTTAGGTAAATAGCTGTGTGTAGGACCTGTCTTAACTGCACTATTGGTCGTTGGTCCCTGCTTATATAAAAAAATAAAACTCTTTATTCAGTAAGTACTTGCGACAATGCTACATGAACGGTAACATAACATCATTTATTTCAGGCTACAGTGGCCCATAGATATAACGCATGATGGTAACGCATAGCTGTACCGAATAGTAAGTACTGAGTAGTACCAACACCTACATTTCTCAATACTCAATACTCAATTATTTATTGCATTCCATATGTGTTAAAAGATGTTAACAAATTAGAGATCAGTATGGACCCTGTCGGGCACAGCAACATTAGGAGAGAGGATGGCTCCCTTTCTCTCAGTAACAATTCATTAATATTATTATAAATTATATATGAGATGGTAATGTGAGTATTTTATGTTTTATGAAAAAGGGTTTACAACTATCAGTTTGTTCTATGTTAACTATAATCCGAATCAATTTCTTTTGGAGAATGAAAAGTGTAGGCACATCCGTGCTATTTCCCCACATTATAATGCCATAGCAAAGCCATGCATGAGCGTAGGCGTTCTCCAGGTAGGGATGTTTCAGTCTCATGTAATACGGGCGAGTCCATTGCCATCAATCGTACACAAATTCAGGCTCCATCGTTCCTACATATCAAAATTAGAAATGTCGGCGCAGCATGTCTTCTTCAATTCTTCTCCATTACTCGTCATCTCATCAGACACCTCCTTTCTTGGCATATTATCCTTCACACTGCCCTGTGGTCTTTTGATAATTTTGGAAAATAGCTGAATAGCTCTCGATGCTGCAAAACTTCAAAGAAACCCATTAATCATGGACTGCGATCGACGTGGGCTAGACTTCGTTAGGTACGCAAATCAGTCAACGACAAAATGCTATTTATTGAAAGAGTTTAGATCGCCAACTAAACCAGTCGAGTACCCTGCTACGTTTAAATTCTAGTTTCATTAGTTCAAGTTTCGTGAATTTCACAGTATTTATTAAATTTTCTATTACATAGTAATCTAGGGGCATTAGTGCCTTGTTATTTAGTGATGCAAATCGTGACAGAACGCAACGAATTGCGCCGATTGCTCTTTGTTACCATATCAATAAGTACCATGTTCCTTCATGCTGCTTGGAGATCTAGGTAAATGGAGTAGGTATAATGTTATGTGAATTCACTATTTAGTTTGAAAACACCTGAAACTAGATGGCAGGCTCGGTAAGAACGCAGCAACTTGTAAACCGACCTATGTTAATAATGTACTTAATTATCATCTGCCTGTCTTTTCCCAGCTTTATTAGGGTCGGCTTCCAGTTTAGCCGGATGCAGCTGCATATAGGTACCAGTATTTTACATAGAGCGACTGCCTACCTCCACGCAGTTAGTACTGTAATCTACTCGTTGGTCAGACTGATTGTCAGACTTTCGGGCCACTGACTTTGGGTTGAAAGGTTGGAATCGCACCACAACATCAACTTTAAGTCGTTCGTGGTACGAGTTCCAACCCACCATCTACAGACCTGCTTGAGAGAGGACTTTTAGCCAAAAGGTGTCGTATATCGACGTTTCCGAGGACGGTTACGCGACACCACGCAGCGGGACACGACGCAACATTACGTGTTTAGTTGTAGTTTAAAGTTTTTAATTTGTATTCGTTTATTTTTATAGTATAATACTATTTTGTGTAGGTATTTTATGTATGGGCCTTAGATGCCCGATAATAAAATGATTGATTGATTAACTTTAAGCATTTTATTTAACGCATCCTCTCCATGTGCATAATTTTGGGGGCGTTTAGCGATGCTGTACTAATTATTTAAACTGCATAGAAATTTTCTTTCTTCTCCTTCAAAATCGATCCATAATTCGACTAGAGTAGAATAAGTTTGTAACTTTTTTTAAATATTCATTTGAACCCGTCAATGTTTTTATAGCTATTCCTATTTGTTTTGTTATCAAACGAAATGTTAATCAAGTCAAGGTATAAGGTCAGCGTAGCCGGGGATCATGGAGTCAGCGGGGGGATAACGTTCTCATTTATATTTTACATTTAATGAGAATTCCATGGTAAATAACTACTGAGAGTATTTTTAAATATTTCAGGCTGCAAAATCGCTCTTCAAAAATAACATAAGATACTTATAAAATAAATGATATACCTACATGATACTTATGCTCCTAAATTTGGAAAATACGTACTTTTACTGCTGAAATTTTAGATAGATCCGCAAACAAAATTTTAGAACGACACGAGAAAAAACCCTTGCGACCCGGAATTCGAACCTAAAAGCCTCCAAGTCACTCTCATGTTCTCTACAAGAATGAGGTAGGCGTTTCATGTAGATAAAAACTTCAGTAGGTTAATCATTTCATTTTCAATCATCATCATCATTTCAGCCCAAAATACGTCCACTGCTGGACATAGGCCTCCCCAAAGTGTGGCAGGCGGATTGGCGATCGAAGTACATTCTCTGACAAATCCCTTAGTCGCCTCTTCGACACCCACGGAAAGATATGGGATGGTGCTAATCTTTACGTCCGACACCATACAGAGTAATTAGTTAGTTAGTTTACCGTTTTCAATGGTTAAACCTAATAGGTACTACCTATAACAAAGTGGCACAGGCGCCGCATAAACAGATAAAGCTTAAACGTTCCCTTTGCTGGGACACAGGCCTCCTTATCTAAGAGCGAGGGTGTGCCGCGCAGGGACTCAGCCTTTTTGCCGAAAATTGTTTACTAGATTTTCACTTGCTAACCAATGTTTCGCAGAATTTTATTTGGCCGAATAATCATTTGCCAACTTATTATATAATTTTGTTTTATTTCCCAACCTCACAGTTGCCAATAGTGCGTTTGGTCTGCTTTTCATAATGACACTTTTTTAAATGCCAACTTTCTCCCCTGGCACCACTTCCATGAAAAAGTAATGCACCGTTCTTGAGAAAAACCAACTATTTAATTGTAACCTTACCTCAAAACATTTTACATTCGCCTAAAAAGCGTAGTCGACGTAGCCACGCTACGCGGGGCTCCTATTTCTGTCTGCAGGGTTTACAGTAACCTAACACGAAGGGGATATCGGGGTCTTAGTTCGGTCACTCCGCTCGCTCACTAGACCCCGCCATCCCCTTCAAACCAAACCTATCCGAGTCGGGATGTCCCAATTCCAGAGCTCGCTTCACTCGTCTTTGCATCCAAATCCTGTTGGTAGCAAAAGTAACAATGCCTATTGTACACACATACAATCAGTGGGGCTACATTGGGGATTTTCAGGTTGTTATAAAAACGGTATGTTTGACAAATGATAAATGTCCCAAACGTTTTGTGTCATTATAATAATCAGCTTAACAATAATTCTATTAATAATTCTACCGCTTCTTTGGCCGCCTGAGAAAAGTATTTATTAGTCTTTTATTAGGCGGAAATAAGGTGCGTGCCTTCAATGGTTGGGTCATGCCGGTTTTGATGTACTCTTTCGGCGTACTCAAATGGACTCAAACAGAACTAGACGCCCTGGATAGGAAGGTCCGTACATTGTTGACGGCATATCGAATGCATCACCCACGTTCTTCGGTTATGAGACTGTATATCCCGCGGAGTTGTGGAGGTCGAGGCTTTTTAAACGCCAAGACTCTCCACAATCGCGAGATATGCAGTCTCAGGGAATATTTCCTAGAAACCGAAAAACTACTTAACTCTGCGCACCTTCCTGATGTCATGTATGAGGCAATGGAGGACAGTCCTTCGCTATCCAGGATGTCAGCATATCCAAGGGAACAGCGAACCGATAAGGATAGAGCGTGGTATTTTCCAGGGCGGTAGTTTGAGCCCACTTTGGTTTTGCTTAGCCTTGAATCCTCTAAGCACGCTGCTAGAGGATTCAGGTCTGGGCTTTCGGTTGAGGAGAGGTGGTCAGGTTATATCTCACCTTCTTTACATGGATGACCTGAAACTCTTTGCCCCCAACAATTTGCAACTGATGGAACTACTGAAGGTAACAGAAACTTTCAGTAGCGCCATCAGGATGGAATTTGGTGTGGACAAATGTGCGGTCATGCATGTAAAGCGAACGGGGAATTGTGGAATCTACGGGAACCCAGCTCTCAGATTCCATAAATCTTAGATCCCTCTCAGCGACCGAAACGTACAAGTATTTGGGTATGTCGGAAGCGCTGGGCATCAATTCTGTTGACATGAAGCAATCGTTGAAGGAGCGCTTCTTTGGCCGCCTGAGAAAAGTATTTAATAGTCTTTTATCAGGCGGAAATAAGGTGCGTGCCTTCAATGGTTGGGTCATGCCGGTTTTGATGTACTCTTTCGGCGTACTCAAATGGACTCAAACAGAACTAGACGCCTTGGATAGGAAGGTCCGTACATTGTTGACGGCATATCGAATGCATCACCCACGTTCTTCGGTTATGAGACTGTATATCCCGCGGAGTTGTGGAGGTCGAGGCTTTTTAAACGCCAAGACTCTCCACAATCGCGAGATATGCAGTCTCAGGGAATATTTCCTAGAAGCCGACGTGGGGATGTACCGAGATGTGGTCGCGATGGACAAGGCCCTCACCCCGCTCTCCTTGGCTAAAGAGAACTGGCGCAGACCTGCAGTGCTTGACACTAATGACCGCAGGGAAGTATGGCAGAGTAAGGAGCTTCACGGACGCTACTTCAGTGCCCTGCATGGACCTGATGTAGACCATGCAGCGTCCGTAGCCTGGCTACGTTCCGGGGAACTCTTTGGAGAAACCGAAGGTTTTGTTTGTGCAATTATGGATGAAGTTATGATGACGAATAACTACCGAAAATTTATTGTGAAGGATGGCACGGTTGACATATGTCGGGCATGCCACCGTCCGGGCGAATCGATCCGTCACATTATCTCCGGGTGTTCTCGTCTACCTAATGGAGAATACTTGCATAGACACAATCTTGTAGCCAGGATTATCCATCAGCAACTTGCTCTGAAATACAGCCTTGTGGAATCGGAAGTGCCGTACTATAGGTATGTGCCCGACCCAGTTCTCGAAAATGGCAATATCACACTGTATTGGGATCAATCCATCATCACTGACAGGACTATTGTAGCCAATAAGCCTGATATAGTGGTAGTGGATCGATCAGAGCGGCGCGCTGTGATTGTTGACATAACGGTTCCACATGACGAGAACCTCGTGAAAGCCGAGTTAGATAAGCAAATCAAGTATATTGACTTGGCTCGTGAGGTTGTCGACATGTGGGATGTGCTCAGCGATCATTGTGCCGATAGTCGTATCAGCCAATGGCCTAATTGCCAAGAGCCTCGACCAACATCTGTTGAGGATCAAGGGCTTGATTCAGAAAGCGGTACTCCTGGACACGGCTCGTATTGTTAGGAGGTTCCTCTCTCTGGAGCCCTGACCGCCGGTAGCTTGGACCCTGTTCCCGATACCAGTGGGCTACTATTTTTATATTTTTAAATGTTTTTTTTTATTGATTTTATGTAAGAATATTTAAAAATGTAAAAAATATGTTATAGAAATGAATAAACGGAATATTCTACCAAATGAAACGTTGTCATTGTCATACAAAAATTTACTAATCGTTAATTGTCAAAGTGAAACAACAGCGAAACGTTGGTTGGCAAGTGATAATCTGCCAAACAATTTTCGGCGAAAAGGCAGGACACCGCCGCGTAGGATTAGGTTGGTGGAAGTCACTATAGTTTGTGGTGTTAGGACATGGCGGTTTCTTCAAAATGTATTCCAACACCGTTTTGAGAGCAGTGCCGCTGTGCCACGGTTATATCACAATAATTCACACAGTCACCCTATATGCAACAATTTTAGATTTCCATAGTGAAACTTCTTATCTTCTAACACCTGGATAAGGGTTGCTCAGAACCGGGAAGTGTGGTAGAAAAAAGGGGAGGCCTATACCCAGCAGCGAATGTTCCGGACTGATATGATGATGATGATGAAGTGCCAAACCTGGTGTCAGAGATTTCATGCCGCCCATAGGCCCCTGACTTGGCTTTTCATGCCGTCGAGAAATATCTCTCAGGCATGCAGGTTTCCTCACGATGTTTTCTTTCACTGATACCGAAGCAAGTGATAATTATACAATACCCACATGAATCCGAATAATCAGAGGTGCGTGTCTTAGGTTCGAACTTGGACCCATGACTTGGCAGCCGGGCGGTCATACCACTAGGCTATCACTGCTTACAAAGTAAGTCAAGTCAAAATAAGTACTTTAAAAACCAGCATTAGGTATCCATATCCTATATGCAAAATGATTGTGCAGTGAACATCCTAGACACAGTCCACTTACCGCGCTACAAACACACTTGATCATGAACCCGCTCATCACCGGCAGATGAATCAGAACAAAGCCAACAGTTTGTCTGTCGGCACGTTTGAGTCTGCCGCGCCGCGTCATTAGCTCTCGCCAATTTGCTCCCATCCGCTGCGCCTGCGCATCCACGCGGCGACTCAAACACAACCACCGTTTTTACGCAAATAAGCGACATATTTGGGGTAATTAACAGACAACGCCCGGCGGCATCGACTTGAGCGCTTTTTGTGATGATCATCATGACATGTGATCTGATGAGTTTGATTTCTACTGCCATGTGTTTCTGAGTTGTGCGCAGTTTTACGAGTATTTCAGGAATCTTTCAGTTTTAATTGGGTTTTGAGCGGCGGCGTTCTTCTGTCAGAAGCGAGTTCTTTACATAGTTGTTTTATTTTCTAAGCAAAATCTTCCGACAATGTACCTACCTATGTTTTTGGCCAATGATGCCGAACTTCTGAGGAGGATTTTTTATTAAATTGCTGTGGAATCAGAAAAAGGAAAAATAGATAACGTAGGTATCAAGCAGTAGGCTCATAGGTCCCGTAGCTGTCATATCTACAAAGGATTAGCAGATGGGCCTACCTTCATAGCTATGAATAAAACTAGACAAGAATGGTTGCTTGGTAGGTAGGTACTGTAATTTATTCTCTGTAGCAATACATCATGATCATGAATTTGGGAGGCACCTGAATCATTTGGCCTGTCTGCCAACACAACATAGCCAACAATTAATTACTTTGTTATCAGATGAGAGAGAGCGCGCGCCGCGCCGCGCCGCCCGATAGCGCCGAGTGCCCCGACTGCCCGCACTCCGTCAGTTCAACTGATTAATTGTGAACCAGCTTCATAACGAACAAACTCCAGCCTAATTAAAATTAAAAACCTACAAACAACATAAATAAATCATTAAAACGTGGACTGTTCTCTTGAAAAAATGTCGCCGTATCAGTTCCTCGTATCATCGTCAGTCACAGAACATTAGTTAGCAACACGAATTAACGAACATAAAAAATATCAATTACAAAGAGCTTACCTACATACATAGAGCCATGTCTAGCCCGCAGCCGCACACATAGCGACGTGTGGCTCCCACCGGGCGCTGCGCGGGCGCACCCTGCCTACTCGAGCGGCACGCATTTTCCTCGGCTCTCGTCTCGCTCGCTGCCCGAGCGCATCCGACCGAACGGGAAAACAGACATATTTCTTCACAGTCACACAAACAAATCTCAACTTTACTCTCAAAAGATTAAGTCTAATTCTGATTGGCAAAAACTAAAGATGCATCAGCACGCTTCAAATAGAACGCGACATGGAAAAAGGAAAGCGTTCGAAATGAAGCGCGGCGATTGGCCGGTGCGGGCCAATGGCGGCGGGGGGCGGGGCGGGCTGCGGCTGGCAGTGCGGCGGCGGCGCGCGCGCACATGTGGCGGCGGAGCGTCGCGCGGCGAACGTGAGTGCGTGTCCATGTGAAGTGCAGTGAGTCTGACATGATGCTGGGCGGTATGGACGGCAAGGAGTACGGCGCGCTGCACGCGGCAGCCGCAGCCGCGGGGTACGCTATGGAGACCGGTGAGTACAACTATCCAGAACAATTTACATACTTATTTAAATAGACCAGAAAACGAAGACAAAGAAAATGTTCAGAAAACAGGTACCTTCTTCGATATTTGGTGTCAGTACAAAGTGTCACCTAAGCATGGTTGATAAGGATAACGTAATATTGATGATGCCTGTAGTTCAGTTAGGCCTCGAATATCACCTACTCCGGTATAAAGTTGTAAAAAAAATCCTATTCCTAAAATTTTGATTGTCAATAAGTCAATACCTATAGCCGGTCTCATTACGGTCGAAAAATAAGTAGAAATCAAGTAAGATTTTTGAAACAAATAAAAAATATTGCATATTTTCAAGTCTTCTTCATACGTTCATGTCTAACCGCTAATATCTCGCAGGAGTACCTAATAGGTAGTTTATTTTGTTCTTGTTACGGTCTAACCTCTCAACTATGACGAACTCTCAACCCAAGATGGTGACGAAAATGATGAATAATAATTGATTAATTTCTAATTTTTATACCTGCGAAGGCTTATGTGTCCAAACACGGGTCCTGAGGACCAAAAAGTTTAAACTGTTTTAAATATTCCAAGATGATTTAATGTCATACGAAAATCAAAACAAGACAAGTCTAATAATTTAAAAATGTTTTATCGCTTATCTGATTAGATTATATTCTTAATAAAGTAAATTGTGCTTCTTCTGTTTGAAAAACCTCATTCTCAGATTTCTCACCCAACCTAAGCCTTTTTTACCTACCACAAAAAGCTAAATTTTGTTGAAAACGTCCTACAAGTCTAAAGTGATCTCAATCGTCTCCTCAACCCTTTTCCATTGTCATTCTCTCTCATTGGTAGAAAAAATTATCCAATTTTATTTGAAAACTAGATGAGGTCGGTGTCTCCTAACTGACTACTTTGTGAATAAACAAACTCAGAGATTACAGTCTCTTTTTAATCCAGACATACTCTCAGGCAAGTTTTACAAAGACCAGTGCACCGGCGTTAACACAATATAAATACATTACCATACCTAGCCATTTACCATTGCCATACCTAGTACCTACCTACATCACCATACGTCTTAAGACCTATGTATAATTTGTACTAATGAAAGTAAAACATGATGTATGTACTGGTTGTCATTTGCTTGACATGTAACACTCAAATGGCGGCTTGTTATGTACCAACCTTGTACTAATGTGGCAAGCGGTTGCTACCGCGGTAAAACAGAAAGTGAACAAGTAATTAAATTGAAACAATATTTGTCAAACAAACTATAAACATCAGTTCTGAAATGCGTAGTTACCAGTTTTGTTAGTAATTCAACTTTAAATGCAGCAGAAAGATTTTTTTGCAAGAAAATAACGATAAAACAAATTGGCAATAAGAAAGCAGATTTTTGCGAATTTGGAAAAGACCTTGTATTTCAGAATCTAATACACCAAGTAAAAGATCTATTTCCTGAAAAACAGGTTGTGACAAAATAAGAACTCAGTCATTCGTTTTCTTAGCGTATCGATGGCCATTAAGTTAAGTCAGCTCCCAGCAGGTTCAAAGTAGATTTTGCCTTTAAATAAAACAGTCAACATCTCATCAAAAAAAAACATCAGAAACGTGTCCATCAACTTTCATCGTTTAATAAAATGCAGAAATATCATAAAAGAGCCCTACTCAGGTATACTTGGTTTTTTTTATATTTGGCGAGGTCGCAAAAGAGGTAGCTGGCTTTTGCGACCCCGCCAACCAAGTTCTGGTCCGAACACCAGAACTTGGATCTTTTAGGGCTCCCGCCCGTTGTGAATGTTGTTAAGCCAGCTAAAAGCAACAGCTTGATATATTTTCCAAGGTTTGAAGAACTCCAATGTATCAAGAAAATCTTTCGACAGGATTTAGGCTCTGTAACAAATAAGAGTCCAAGGACCAAAATTGTTAAGTAGCAGAACCGAGACATTAACACATTTTTTGCTGTTGAAATTTTCGTTTTTTATAAATTTCTAGATGTTTGCTTTTGCCTTTGACAAAGTTGAATCACGTAGAGTTTTAGCTGATAAAGTATTTAAACTTCATGCAGATGTGGTACATTATGACAAATCCAGGTCGATCATTTATTTACCATTGTCATAACATTCACGATGATGAAAAACGTCTTAATTCAGACTTTCCGAAATATTTGATTTAACCGTTTTCCTCCCAAAAGCCTTAGGTAGTTAGACAACTTGGCTGGAAGGTATGATCCGCACTTTTCTCCCCGATGCGTTGGTTTGCAAAATTTCATGTAGGTTCGGCTCTCTTCGTCAGACTTCACCAGACGTATCTGTCTTGCTTACTGAGTATCTACTTGTGGCCAGATCATGTCGTTATTAACAATGGTCATCCAAACAAGTCGGTTATCCGGTCTACGCTAGTCGTAAAGCATTAATTTCTTAAAATATTTTTTTCTTTTTACAATTGAAAGCGTTTTTAAAATGTATTGTTGATTACTCCCATAGGTCTCGCTTCTTTCAAGTCGTTAAAAGATAAGATTGCGAATATACTGGTTCAACTTAGAATAGTGGTAACCGAGCCCACTGTTTTGTTTTTTACTTGATTCGTTTCAGCATCATCATCATTCTCTTGCCCTTATTCCAATTTATTTGGGGTCGTCGTAGCATATCTTCTTCTTCCATACTTCATCTTATGAGTTCATTATTATTTATAACTAAATTCACAATTAGAGGAGGACTAAGAGCTGAACCTTGGCTAACGCCGCAACATCATCACTATCCAGGCTTATCAATCGGTGAGTTCAGCAAATTACTTACTAAACTATCAAGTGGCATACGAGACGTTGAAGGTAACCTACAATAAAGCTGGTCGTGCTTAGCTTTAAAATGAATGTTATGCTTACCTCTATCAAATGTCTTACAAAAATCGAAAATGAAAACCTGGTTCCTAGTTGCCTAATTATACCACAACATCATTCGTAGTGGATGTTCGAGGTAGCGGTAAACCTGTAGCCTCAACTTTATTACTGACCGACTCCAAAACAGTTCGATAGCACCTGTGAATAGTTTAAATGAACTATTTCTAAAGTCTTTTGCAAGTAAATGCATGATTCGTTTAAAATATTAAACGCTTGTCTTGCTGTTAACAGCAAGACATAGCGTTTAATTAATATAGGCATCTGTACCTTTATTACCTATTTTCTACAAATAAAATATTAGAATTTGAATTCAGCATTGATTAAACTCCGATATATCGCTTTCTTAACAGAATTTGCTTATCTGTGTCTTACAATGGGATAAGTCATAAGTTTAATTCGAAGAACCGATGACGTCGTAACAGCTGTTATAGACTCTAATATGCAGAGCTCGATAAATCTTAATGTTTATTGTGAAGATAAAGAACAACACATGTTTACCAATACTTGCACAATTAATTAGCATCGTATGATAGTGATGTGACGCAAGCTGTCGATAACTCAGGTCGACTTGATAAAGGGTCAACATCTTACCGTGAGACATGAATGACGCTATGTAACACGCACGTAAATTGATGACATTCTCTCATCGGGTAGGCAGAAAACCATAAAGCAAACTTTTTTCTATATGATTAACAGATGTCCTTTTATTGCTTTCCAGTAGGCAATAAAGTAGGAAAGAAAGGGAGAACAGATTCAATACAAAATTAAAAAAAAAAATTAAACATACAGCGGAAGCAAAAGATTGATTTTTATGTCATTTTAGTAGTAAAATAGACATTGCACTAAGTTGAATTGAGAATAAAGACCGGTTGTATTCTAAGTCTATGGATATGGCACAATTTTCTATGAAGCCACCCCCTAAACTTAAGTATGGGCGGCTCGATGTGAGTGTATCCATGTTCCCCTCATTTGTTAACACAATGTTATTAGTGGGTTCGTTGGTACATCCTTCTATCCGCCTGCTAAACTGGTCGCTGGCGCTAATAGCATTACTCATTCAATTGGTTTAATATCATTTTAGTGGCCTTAACCTGTCTGATAGATTGCATGAATGGATCATGATAAAATTTTGGATATCAACTCGATAATATCGTCTGTATTATAGGATGATGTTGTATCGTTATAGAATATAGTTGTACCTGCAAAAGGATCAATAGGTTCCCATTTCCATCTTTATTTATCACTAACTTTTGTCCGCGCCTGCGCTCGTGTTAGGGTCCAAATTATCTCACGGGGACGTTGGAATCAGATCAGTAGTTCCTGCTTGCTTTAAACTTACAAACTTAACTTTTTTTTACTATACATAGTCTATATTCACCCTTAAGACGTAGGGCTCTTCCAAGTCAATGCTTGCACAATGCCACGTCGCCACAGTGGAACGAATGTATGGGAGCGGTTGGACGTAGACATGTCCGAAAAAAAAGAGTAAAATTATGCCAAACTAATGATGCCATCTTATTTGATTACTTAATGCCTTCATAACTTGTGGTGATGAATTTCTTCATAACTCCCATATTTCGGGAGTAATTTGAGAAAATGTGAAATTTTACTATGAAAATGAGTGTATCGAGCTCTCTCCCTCCTGATTCCGGGCTTGTTTCAAGTAGCGGTCTCTAATATCATAATGCTAATACTAAGAGCTATATTTAATACTAAGACACATAGTGCGCCAAATGTGCACTTTCTGGGATAAAGAGTGATGTTTATTTTATAACACAATTTTTTTATTTTTTGTTTATTTTGTTGATTAAAACCGTTTTTCTAAAGGTTTACCTTATTACAATAACATTTCTGAGCAGCCAATTAGAGAAGATATAAGCTAATTAGGATATATAATTAGGGACTTAAGGTTTACATATAAAACTGATGCACTAATGATTACTGATAAGAACATTGCTATTATTTAATTACTAAATGGCTCCTAATACACTAATTTAGCATGCATCATTTACTAATTATCACAATAACTAATTACCTTGCAATATTTAACAAAGGATACCTGGGATACCTGGATTTTATATAAATAGGTCACTATTAGTAACTTTAAAATCAGTGTTGATTTACACCTCGTTGTATCCAAGCTAATCTCGCAATGTATTTTCCAAATTTTAATACAAATCTTGATATTCACGTTGCTTTATGCGCACGCGCACATAAAGATTTACGCGACTTTAACTATTTGTTCAGTGTTTTAAAAGATAACAGTTGTGTTCAGTTATGTGAAAGTGCTGAAACAAGTTTAAAAGACTGGTGTCGTCGATTTTGCTACCGCATTTATGCAAAATGGACACAGTCTGGAAGAAGCACAGATAAGTTTCGGAAGAAACATGAGATTTGGCTACAGGCTGCAATTCAATGGCCGGAATTACAGAATGAAAATATGGAACCTTCTACAGAAAATATAAGTGACGTCATCGAGCCCATAATTTCTCCTGCTAAATCTGATGCTTCAACTTGTACACATCCTAGTCCTCGTAAATCTTTTGAGGACCTTAGTAACCGGCAAAAAAGAAGACGCACTGAAGATAGTCTTTCATGCAGCAGTAGCAGCGCTGAAATTATGTTTTCGGCCGAAAGGGCGCTTCAAAAGGCAGGACAAAGCGATACAGCTTATGTTATGAAATACTTGACGGAGAATCCAGAAGAGGCCTCAAAAATCAAAGCCTTCATTGAAGGTAAATCAATTCAGGTACGGGAAATATCCCCTTTGAAGGCATTGGCTCTTTATGTATCGATGAACTTATCGAAATGGCGCTATAACACTCTTCGGGATTTCAACACTCAAGAAGGAGCTCTTCAATACCCGAGTTACTACATGTTGGTTAAAGAAAAAATTAAGTGCTATCCGGCCAAAGAAGATCTCACAGTTACAGAGAGCTCTGCAAAAATCAAATTACAAGCCTTGATGGATTTAACCTCAAGAAGACTTATTAGGTCGTTAGAAACCCCTGTTGATCCCAATCAACAGCTCGTATTGACCAGCAAATGGGGTTTTGACGGATCATCTAGCCAAAGCATTTATCATCAAAGGACGAGTGAAGATGAGCAAATCGATCTTGCTAGTAATTTTATGATTAGTCTTGTACCACTGCGGCTCGTCTCAAAAGGTGTAACAATTTGGGAAAACGAGCGACCATCTTCCACTTCATTTTGCCGGCCAATATTGTTTAAGTTTATAAAGGAAACCAAAGAAAATGTGCAGAGAGAGATGGCTGAAATCGAAGCAGAGATTGAAGCCTTAACTCCATCCACCATCACTGATGGAATTAGTGTCAAACACCAACTGCTGTTGACAATGATTGATGGTAAAATTCATTCCATTATATCCAATACAGCAGCTTCAGTGTGTGACATATGCAAGGCTTGTCCTAAAGAAATGAATAATTTAGAGTTAATCAAAGATAAACACGCAAACGAGGACATGTATAAATATAGCTTAAGCACCCTTCACGCTTGGATTCGCTCAATGGAATGCTTATTACACATTTCCTACAAATTAGACATAAAATCATGGCAAGTAAGGGGTGATATAGCAAAAAGGCAAGTTGATGACAGGAAGAAAAGAGTTCAAGAGGCTGTAAGAAGAGAAACGGGCTTACTTCTCGATGCTGTGAAACAAGGCAGTGGATCCACCAACAATGGCAACTCGGCAAGGAGATTTTTTGAAAACTACACTAAATCTGCTGAACTGACCGGAATAGATGCTATGCTTTTAAGAAAAATCTGTGTGATCTTGCAGTGTATTTCATCAGGAGAGAAGATCAACGTAACTAAATTCCGAGAGTTCTGCTTTGATACTGCTAAGCTTTACGTGGAGTTATACCCATGGTATTATATGCCTTCTTCACTTCATAAAATTTTAATGCATGGGCCAGACATAGTTCAGAACATGTCAATTGTGCCCATTGGTTTTCTATCCGAAGAGGCATCTGAGGCTAGAAATAAAGATTTTAGAAAATATAGAGAGGGGCATTCTCGAAAGCATTGCAGTATCTCATGCAATGAAGATATTATGCACAATCTTTTACTGTCTTCTGATCCACTTGTTACAAGTATCCGTCCAAAAGGAAATAAGTTTGTAAAAAAATCTTCTTTTAAGGAATTTTATGAGCTTACGGATTCTGAGAAAAGTGATATCGAATTTGTTAACATAAATGATTTAGCGGACATCGATTCTGAATTTGAATTAATTGATGATGATGATGATGACGAAGATAATTAAATGATGTTATTGTTTTAAAATGTGTAACTTAGTAAATTAGAGCTTACATCTTAATTATTTATTGTACTTTTAATGAAACTAGGTAATTTATTATCAACTTACTTAAAAGTCATACTCTCATCAGTTCTTGTGAATATTTTTGTTAATATATATTTCTGTATATATATAATATATTTATAGACCTCTTAATAAGTCTGTCTGCGGTTTAAAGTAAATACAAATGGGGAAAAAACGTTTTTTTTTTTTAAATTTTCATTTCCTTTTATCCCAGAAAGTGCACATTTGGCGCACTATGTGTCTTAGTATTAAATATAGCTCTTAGTAATAGCATTACGATATTAGAGACCGCTACTTGAAACAAGCCCGGAATCAGGAGGGAGAGAGCTCGATACACTCATTTTCATAGTAAAATTTCACATTTTCTCAAATTACTCCCGAAATATGGGAGTTATGAAGAAATTCATCACCACAATTTATGAAGGCATTAAGTAATCGAATAAGATGGCATCATTAGTTTGTCATAATTTTACTCTTATTTTTCGGACATGTCTACGTCCAACCGCTCCCATACATTCGTTCCACTGTCGAACGGTTTTGCGATTCTAGGAGGCATTGGGTTACAGCGGCCTGTTGTCTGTACAGCTCCTGAAACTAGAGTCAAATCAAGGCCGTATTAGAATTAAATGAAATAATGCAATCACCCGGATGCGTCACTGAACTGAAATACGTTTACATATTGTTTATTGACGTTAACTTCTGTCATTATTTTAATTACTTATCTATGCACGTTGGTTATCTACAAACTCTGCGTGGAGTTAATTAAATCATGCGTCATGAGGCAGCTGAACCGGTATCAGATTTTGGTCTTTCACCAACTACGTCTCTAACTCGTCCGAGAAACCGCTAGCCTGTTGTATTCGAACACCAGACCAGCAGATGCTGCCGGGAAGATTTTTTCATAATCATTACGTCTGGCATCTTTGATTTGGCTTAGCAAATTAAAGTGAGAGTATCCTAATTGAACGATTCCAAATCATGACAATATTGAGAATATCCGGAAAGAGCTGTACCTACCCAAGCAGCGCGAAAATGGCAAGTGGGTTGTACTTTTGACATGGACACACAAGGTTTTTAGTTATATTCTGATCATTTAATGTTTTAAATAAAACATTGATCTAAGATTTGATATTCCTGTGAAATCAACAAGTCCTAGAAAGCATTCTTCCGAAGTTTTCGGAAAGAAGAGGCGCATTTAAATTACGATAACTATTGTAAAATGTAAACATGTCGTAGTAGCCAGTTATCGTGAATACTACCAAGTATTCACGATAACTGGCTGCTACGACATTAAAGAGTAGGTATTGAGATACCTACTAGGTATTCTTGGATCGTTTATCGGTATCTTGAATAACATTATAATCATGTATCTGTCTGTATGTTTGAACATTCAAATAAAGATGTTAAATCTTGGATGTGCTTGACATTTTGAGGGCCACAGGCATCCACTGGATGCAAGTCCGCAAGAATCCACTCAATGTGAAATGCACAAGATCAGGCGATAGTTTCAAATACTTACGTTTTTGTTTTTGGGTTGGGTTTGCTCTTGACTCAGTCACTCTAGTCTAGGTCAGAGATGACAGAGCCAAAGTCGACGATGGTACGAGCTTACCCAGAAGAAGCATGTTCACTCTAACTTTGAAAAGATTAGGTTTGTAAACAGTAGCGGCGTTAGGGTTGAGCGAGGATGGGCGACCGCCCAGAGCGGCGTATGCATATTCCCTCGCTCGTTGATTAAGGCCTATTTACTTCTAAATTCCCTAAATGTAGCGAAAAATCCTTATGTTACAATGGCTTAATAAAGAGGCTAAGTGCGGAAACAGCCCAGCTAACCTAAATCGTGGCAACACAAGAATGAAATGGCAGTGTTCAATCCGTTCGATCGCAGCACTGCATGCAGTTCATTTTACCGGGAATACTAAGTTCATTTAAACCCTTTCAATAAATATTTCTTGAAAATGTAATTCAATGGGATTAAATTAACTTAGAGGGTTATATTGATGATTTTAATGAGTATTACTCTGTAAAGCATGGGCGTCGTATTCACATCGTAAAGGGGGGAGCAGCTGCCGCCCCTAGTGGCACAGGATTTTTAAAAGTTATAAATTTTCCTGTCTTACAGAATTAGAATGTACATAATAAATTGTGGCATAGAGTACACTAGAATCACTCTCGAACTTAAATATTAATTAAAACTAAAAATGAGCCTCTGAGTACTTGTAAGTACTAACGCTACAAACATACAAACGCTACAAACTTACTTTATTTTTCGCATGATTTGGATTTTCGCATGATCGTCCGGAATTAGACGGAGGCTAAAATAAATGAGGTGTCCCTTGCCCCGAGGTGATAATAGACAATTTTATACATACACAATGTTGCAAAAAATTTATGCATGTGGAAATTTTGATCTCAAATTACATAATTATCGCAATTTATTTGAGGCAAGATGTATAGTTTTTGGGCATGCTTCGCTTGCTCTTGCCGCCTTATTCTTTTTGAATCTTGTCTGTAAGTCGAACTCCTGTATGTTGGATGGAAACAATTCTAACCTATCCAAAGAAAAGTGTCAAACAAATTTCGAGCTCGCTTCGCTGGATCTTGCAGCCTACTAGTCCTTTTGAATCTTGACCTTATTTGTAAGTCGACCAAGTATTCCGAAGTACAGTCTGTAGAAGACCGACAAGCAGGCAATCTTGCGGCGATGGCATCCACCAATTTTACGTCAATCATCAATCAGCCTCTTTGCTCTGCGGTCCACCGAGTCAAGCGCAGCAAGCGTTATTTAGCTGAGCCATCCCAAAAGTGGCTGCAATACTGGAGTATTGTAAAGTACTACATATAAGTCCGACAAGGGCGGATCCAGCTTTGGCGCCAGGAGGGGGTCACATAGTCGTGGTCAAGTCAAGAACGTACAATTTAATTTTGATCACAATAGGTACAAGTAAAAAGTAGGTATTTTATTAATGTACGTAAGTACTGTACTTAAAAATATTTATTCTGGGCCAGTTTTCCTTTGTCTGACATCGAGTTGGGGGTTGATATTTTTTTTACAGAATGGTTTCATTATTATTAGCACACATGCAAAGTTTCAGTATGCGAAAACGCGCAGATTTTGAGAAAAAAAATATAGAAAATTAATTATTTTTGCAATATTTAAGTCAATCCCTACCACAGATTATATGTATAGAATTCTGGCAATTGAACGCTTCGTTTTACCTACGGTTAGGTTGTCATACGTTCGGTAAAATTTTATTTCATATAAATTTACGTAAATAATTATATTTTATTTTAATAGTACCTATTAGGGCAGATAACAAATCAATCACAACTAATGTCGAAGAACCGAATTAATTAACCCCAACTCCACCTGTTACGAGTCTGTCCTACCCCTAGTATTTTTAAAAGCTGGAGCCGCGTAGGAAGAGATCCTCCGCCCGCTGTAACAAATCGTAGGCATCGGACGAGCCGGAGCGGCTGAGGCGAGCGAAGTGAGCTCTGGAATTGGGTCACCCCGACTCGGACAGGCTAGGTTCGAAGGGATGGCGGGGTCTAGTGCGCGAGCGGAGCGAGCGAACTAAGACCCCGCCATCCCCTTCGTGTTAGATTACATTAAACCCTGCAGACAGAAATAGAAGCCCCGCGTAGCGGGGCTACGTCAACTATGCTTTTTAGGGATATAAAAAAAGTTTTGAGGTTATGTTACAATATCGGTTTTTCTCAAGAAGGGTGCACTACCTTTTAATGGGAGTGCGGCCAGGGGAGAACGGGTACAACCCCCTCTCCCCCCACCCCCTTCCACTTCCCTCCGCCTGCCAAAGAATTCTAGATTTTTACCAAATTACCTCAGAATTAAAAATTAAAAAAAAACTCGAAAAAGGGGGGGTGTCGCAACTTTTCCTGTTAAGGGGTGTTTGTACCCCTCCCCCCCAACCCCCTCCCCCCCTTAATTCGATGTCAGACAAAGGAAAGTCGTACGTTTATTCTTTATTGTAAACTTGAAAAACTTAGCACATAATAACTTGTATTATACACGTACATATTGCCATCTTCTCTTGAAGACATCCTGAGAAGCACTATCACGCACGGAATGAGGCAGCCTATTTATATTCCATAACCGTGGTGAATGATTTGTCATAACAGCTAGAGGTATGTCGAGGGGTATGCCGCAAAACACCGCAAAAGTGAGTCGACTGGGGGGGTCATCTGATCAAAAGAACCCCCCCCACCCCAGTCGATCATTTCAATTTGGCACACGATGCACCAAACACCCTGTATTTAAATAACAAAATCAATTTTTCTTTTACGTCTTCTCCCGAAACGCGTTATTACGTCATTTACGTCAATGGGTACGTTTTTATGAACGTGGAGAAGTGCCAGTCCGGTTAAATTAATTAAATATTCAAGGTTCATATAGTTACATAAAATCTGTATGGTGGCAAAATATATAAATACAATCATTATGTTCAATTAGTGGTCCACCTAAGTCCTGCAACCAGCTCAGGGGGGGGTCATGAACCCCATGACCCCCCCCCTGGATCCGCCGTTGAAGTCCGATCCTGCATCCATGCAGGATCGGACTTATATGTACTTTAATATGGCGGGGTCTTGGTTCGCTCGCTTCGCTCGCTCTCTAGACCCCGCCATCTCCTTCGGACCTAACCTAGACACGAGTCGGGGTGTCCTATGTCCAGAGCTCGCTTCGTTCGTACTTGCATCCTGTTCGTACTGTCAAGTTCTCCTTGCCACAAAATTTGGTGATCATTTACTACATTTTGAAAAAATGTCCGCTACATGGTTTTAATGCAGACGGCATTATTATCAATTAAAAGTATGTTACGTAATGGACATTTTGTTATTTAATTTCGAAGGAACTATTAAAATATTTGATTTAGAACGATATGAAACTAAAACAGGATTAACTATTTGTCACCACACAATTTTCGACTACATTTCATAACAAAAACTTGTCAAAAAGAGCCATTTAATTAATTGAAAACCGTGTTATCGCGTTAAAAAAAAAAACTAGTAGTTAATTACCTGGTTTAGTTAAAATGGGCATAAAGGCGGCGCAGACGCAGCGCCGCACTTAACGCGCGCGGTTTATCGACGTGTCAGAGGGCGTCGTGGGTTATCGATAACTGCGATAAAACGGCACCGTTGCGCGTCACTAAGCTAATTGTATAACTTTACTAAAAATCTGTTTGTGTACATTTTTGATGCGTAGTACGGTAATCTGTAGTTCTGTCTTTGTGCCGAACTTACTAGAAATGTATAGGTTAATGAAAAGTTTTCCACGAAATTGTACCTACTTGTTTTGTTGTAAATTGTCACACGTATGTCCCACTCACTGATTCGTCGTGCAGTTACACGTAAGCCCATTAGCCCAGTCACAGTTATAAGTAGAAGTACTAACAACTCACACCTTTTAACATACTTGTAACTATGGGTAAGTTACTTTTGGAAGATTCATCATCATCATCATTTCAGCCGAAAGACGTCCACTGCTGGACATAGGCCTCCCCCAAGTGTCGCCACATTGATCGGTCCCGTGCGACTCGCATCCAGCGGATCCCCGAAACCTTCACCAGGTCATCGGTCCACCTAGTGGGAGGCCTTCCAACGCATCGTCTCCCGGTTCGCGGTCGCCATTCCAGAACTTTTCGGCCCCATCGGCCATCTGTTCTGCGAGCAATGTGCCCTGCCCACTGCCACTTAAGTCTGGCAATTCTTCGGGCTACGTCGGTAACCTTGGTTCTCTTGCGGATGTCCTCATTTCTGATTTGATCACGCAAGGAAACTCCGAGCATAGCTCTCTCCATTGCCCTCTGGGTGACTTTGAGCCTTCTGATGAGGCCCATTGTGAGCGGCCACGTTTCGGTCCCGTATGTAATCACTGGCAACACACACTGGTCATAAACCTTTGTCTTGAGACACTGCGGTAAGTTGGACGAGAAGATACCACGCAACTTCCCGAACGCTGCCCAGCCGAGTCGGATTCGACGATTGACCTCTTTCTCGAAGTTAGACCTACCCAACTGGACCGTTTGTCCCAGGTAGACATAATCGTCTACAACTTCGATAGTAGAGTCTCCGATCTTGATAGGAGTGGGTGTTACATGGGCATTCAACATGACCTTGGTTTTGTCCATGTTCATTTTAAGACCCACTCTTTCGGAAGCTCTACTGAGGTCATCGAGCATTGTACTGAGGTCCTCCATGGTCTCAGCCATGACCACTATATCGTCGGCAAATCGAAGGTGAGAGATGTACTCGCCATTGATGTTGATGCCTAGCCCTCTCCAGTCCAGAACCTTGAAGATATCTTCCAGTGCAGCGGTGAACAGTTTCGGAGATATGACGTCTCCCTGTCTCACACCTCGCTGCAGAAGGATAGGTTCCGAGGTCTGGTCCTGAAGTCGGACTGACATGGTGGCGTTTTTGTACAAACACTTCAGCACCTCGATGTACCGATAATCAATTTGGCACCGTTGGAGAGACTGCAGTACAGCCCAAGTCTCGATCGAATCGAAGGCTTTCTCATAGTCCACAAACGCTAAACAGAGAGGCAGGTTGTACTCTTCGGTCTTCTGTATAACCTGTCGCAGCGTATGTATGTGGTCTATGGTGCTAAAGCCTTTACGGAATCCGGCTTGTTCGGGAGGCTGAAAATCGTCAAACCTGCGCGCGAGACGATTCGTGATGACTCTTGAAAACAACTTGTAGACATGGCTTAGAAGTGAGATGGGCCTATAGTTCTTCAACCGGGCATTGTCGCCCTTTTTGAAGAAGAGTACCACCACACCCCTGCACCATGCCTGAGGCGTTTTGCCCTCGAGTATGACGGAACCAAACAGCTTCTGAAGGGCCTTAAGTACCGGTTTTCCACCCGCCTTCAGAAGTTCGGCCGTAATTCCATCATCACCCGGTGCCTTGTTGTTTTTAAGCTGTTTCAGAGCCATCCTAATCTCGTACAGGCTGATGTCCGGGATGTCTTCGGTGTAGTGTCGGGTCAGTCTAGCTCTTGGGTCATTCGCTAGATTTACCACGGGTTTCCTGGTTGACGTGTACAACTGCCCATAAAAACTCTCGATCTCCCTCAGTAGCTCCGGTTTGGCGGATACGATTCTGCCATCGTCGGTCTTCAGTTTCGTGAGCTGGCTCTGCCCAATAGCCAGATCTCTTGCAAATACCTTTGAGCCTTTATTCCGCTCAATGGCGTCTTTAATACGCTCGGTATTAAAGCGGCGGAGGTCGCTCTTCAAGGATTTAGAGATCTGTCTATTGAGCTGCCGGTATTTCCACGCGTCTTCTGAAGACTGCAGGATCATCTCACGCCGTTCCTTCATGAGCTTAAGAGTATGATCAGAGAGTTTTTTGTTCTTCTGTGTACGACGCGTCTTGAAGAACTTAGACCCTGTCGTATGGACAGCTTCCACGAATCCATCGTTGCATTCGTCCACTGAGCTTCCTAGGCACTCGAAACGATTCTGGAGTTCAAGCTGAAAGCTCTCGGGGTTTTGGATCTGGATCTGTGCTGGTCGGAGCGTAGACTTCATCAGTCGAGACCTTTCTAGCTTAATATTGATGTTCAATGTGCCTCTTACCATGCGGTGATCGCTCCCAGTTTTCACCGAATTGATCACAGAGACATCATTAAACATTTGCTTCTTGGTTGACATGATGAAGTCAATCTCATTTTTAGTTGCACCATCGGGGCTCTGCCAGGTCCACTTCCTGTGCTCACGCTTTCTGAAGAAGGAGTTCATCATATAGAGGCCCTCCTTCTCCATAAAACTAGCCAGTTGGTGTCCCCGGTGGTTCCGACATCCAAACCCAAATTGCCCCACCTGCAGCTCATCTCCGTCTCGCTTGCCCAGTTTCGCGTTGAAGTCCCCCATGACAACGGTAAAGTGAGTTTTGGAACCATGCATGGCTTTGGAGATATCCTCATACATGGTTTCCACTTCGTCGTCGGGGTGTGCCGAGGTCGGGGCGTAGACCTGTATGACCTTCAGCGAATATCTTGAGGATATTCTGAGTATCAGGTACGCCACCCTGGTCGACACACTCTCGATCTTCACCACGTTATTCACAAGGGACTTGTGGACGATAAACCCAACACCACCCTGGGACTGCCGGTCACCCTCTCGGAAATAGAGCAGGTTGCCGGATTTCAGGATCATCGTGTCCTCCCCCTCTCTTCGGACTTCAGATAATCCTACAATACTCCATCGCAACCTGCTCAATTCCTCCTCGAGTTCCGTTATCTTCTCGTCGGTCCGGAGTGTCCGCGTGTTAT
This sequence comes from Cerastis rubricosa, assembly GCA_949152445.1. Classification (NCBI taxonomy): domain Eukaryota; kingdom Metazoa; phylum Arthropoda; class Insecta; order Lepidoptera; family Noctuidae; genus Cerastis; species Cerastis rubricosa. The sequence continues at coordinate 22,965,864 of OX424534.1, read as the reverse complement.
ATGTTGCCAGGTCAAGTCGTCGGTATAGGTAGCCGGATCCCTTCCGGAGATTCTTCGCACCCCTTGCCACGCCGTAACCTCGACCGCTACCATAGTCGAGGGTAGACGGGCTGCCGGGTACTAGGGGCCATTTCTGTTTTGCGCTCATAAGGGGGGTTTTGCCATAATCGCCACGCTTGGCAGACGGGTTGGCGATCGCAGTATGGTTGTTGCAAAAAAGCACAGAAAAACGCTGCTGCCCATTCTCTGGCAAGTCCCTTAGTCGCCTCTTACGACACCCACGGGAAGATATGGGATGGTGCTATTCTTAACGTCCGACACCATACAGAACATTTGGAAGATTATAATTTTTAATTACCAAAACAATTGTCACAAATCCCCTTTTGGCGTCAGCCCTAGCAACATTCCCGTTAGCCCTACGCCTTAGGCCGCTAGTGATGTGAACGACTACTAGCAAACTATCGACACCGGTCACCCGCTGGGCGCCGTATCGGAGGGGTCGTCGATAATCGCCGGTTATCGGGAGGTTATCCGCTGCGCGAGCCACGCACACACTTCGCTCATATTCTGTGTAGGTACATAATTATAATTACACACATTATAATTCGTGTTGGTTTTCATCGTGAAATTACATTTTTTGTAATGAGTTTTGTCAAAAATAATAATATTATACTTAGTTCTCATTAAAAATTGCATTACAATTCCCAAAAAAGAAATTCAGCAAAAAGACACCATTACTCGTCCAGTATTTCACATTGAGTAGAAGAAGATATTTATTTTGATCATCCGTGATAAAGGTGAAGGAAAATATCATGAGGAAACCTGGATTTATAATGAAGACATAAATCCGTCGACTTGAGTAAGAGCGGTGATCAATGCTCAAGTCTTCTCTGTATGACACGAGGCTTTGACCTGTAGGGGGATACTAACAGGCTGATGGATTTACTTGGTCTCTGATCTTGACGACTTTTTTCCACTTCTACAAGAGGAGAAGAAACCCAATGCTGTTACAACAGCAGTAATATCGATTTAGCAGCGTGTCGATCCAAGTTTTGTCGATAGAGACGCGAGGTCGTGAGCCGGTCTTAATGCCTCACACTGGTGACGACAAAATAAAATGTGTTTTATTAAACATTTAACATATGAACATTATGTTTATGTAGGTATTCGTTATATCGTAATGTTTATTTATTTATTGAATGTACAATTTTCATTTCAAGTTACAAACTTTAAACTTTTACAGGCTTAAAACAAGTGTGTATTATGACCCAAGGGCGCAGCAAAATAACTTAAAACTAATCATATTTCAATGAGTATCTTTTACATGTTCTGGTGTGTATATTTTACTGCAGACAAGTGAAAACTTTAGCTGAAAAATGTACGAATATTAAAAAATCAGATAGTTATGAAGTAGGAAAAAATATGATTTAATTTGCTCATTTCAGCATTTTACAGTGTTGGATATCCGTCAGGAGATGACATGTCACGAATAAAATATTGATCGTCACAAATATCATAAACAAAATATTTTGGTGAAACAGCATGATTTTTACTGTCAATAAATTAAAATGTTTTAAGACTTGTTGCGTTTGTGCGTCTGAAGATATTATTATATCGAGACCGGAAACACTTGTAGGCCAAAAGTTTATAAAACAGCGTTTTCCTGTAGCAACCTCGACTGAAAGTGTACCTACACAAGTGTTCAATCTTTATATTTATATGTTATTAGCAGAAATTAATTGAGTACTAACTACTAGAATAAGTTCTAAATGACACGTTAGCTTCACAAACTAGAAAATAAAGGTTTATGCAATGTTCATTTTGAACTTCGTCAGAAATAAAAATAATTTGCAAAATCCATAAATCAGAATAATTACGAAGCTAGTTAAAACAGCTAACTAAATGACCTTACCCAAACAGTTTACAAAAAAAAAACAGAAATAACGGTAAATACGTACATCTTGCACTATGGCAAAAAAACCGACTATAAATATTCGTTAGTTGCCCACTAATAGCACAAACAAATCGTGTTTGGCTGCGGAGCCGGGCGGCTGTTTGTACGACGCGACGCTGCGACCTGCGCCAGCGCAGCTCAAACAACGCACCACAAGATGGCGCGCTCGTGGGATCGGGGACAACGGCACCGACTGAGCTGATCATGCGGCTCGAATCCCGTTCACAATGGATCAAGCGGTCAAGTTTTAGATGGGTGACCGGCTTGTGTTTGCCTTCCGTGCTTCCGAGGGTATTAGGCTTTTGCCGTCGGCTTGAACTGCCATGCGCGAGACAGGTGTCATGGAGTTTAAGATGTAATAGAGGGCGAGCCTATTGCCTACCCTAAATATTCTGGAACCAAAAATAATTATTGATAAAAGAACTCAATATTTAATTACCTTAGAAAAACCAGAAAACTAGTAGAAAAACCATCGGAAACCCCATGCGACCATTATTGTTAATTAGTTTCTCTACTGAACAAAAAATTGTTTTGAAGTTTCTGTGGATACTGCCCCCTCTTCATCATCGTCTGCCTTTTCCCAAACTTAGTTGGGTTCGGCTTCCAGTCTGACCGGATGCAACTGAGTATCAGTATTTTACATGAAGCGACTGCCTATCTGGCCTCCACAACCCAGTAACTGGGTAATACGAAACCCCTTGGTAAGACTGGATGTCAGACTTTTGGCTTCTGACTACTCGTGGCGACTGTCAAAGATCTACAAATGGCCAAAACCTTGACGTACTTTCCGAGGCACGGAGGAAACTCGGTATGTAATTATGGTCACCCATCCACGGACCGACCACGGCACGGCTTAACCTTGAAGATTGACCCGTGCGGCTGTTATTATTTAGCCACGAGCTCCTCTATACTACCCCTCTTATTTGTCTTAATTGTAAATAACTACTTAAATCCAAAAATCAGAAGCATAATAATTTTTAGTCTGTAACTCGAACCTGAACAGAAGTCTAAGCTCTCAGCCAAACATGGAATAATGTTACAATTTCCTGTCAATTACCATTGTTTGTCCACTTTGATTCAGTCCTGCTGCTCCAGGCTGAGGGAAAACGAACCGTAAAGCTTTAGAAATAAGGATGATAGTCACGGGTTTGTTTGGGAAGTAATAAAGGGATATGCACTGTCGCCCGATTTGTACATTTGCTGAACGTATTCGGTTACTGTTAGGGTCTCTGGATCAGTTTGTTCAGATATTTGTACTTAAACAAGGTCTGCAAAAGTCCCTCGTTTACATTAAGTAGGGTATTTATTTATATTGGGGATTACTTGTTTATAAGGCAATACGTTCAAATTTCTAGAGCTTCTACACAAAAAAATCCACGTTAAAAAAAATAAACCAACCGTCGTTGCGTCGGAGGTCCGCTTTGTTCCGTGCTTGTGCTTATCGGTCCCGCGACACTACGACGCTTGGATTTAGTAATGTTTTTTTTGTTTTTTAAAGTTTCTGTGTCGCGGGTTTTTTAAATTTTTATTTCAGGCTTTTTAAACTTATATATTTTTTTCTTAGTCTCGACTATCTCACTACTGAGCATAAGCCTCCCCCAGTCCTTCTACTTTTCTCGGTTTTGCGCCTCTTCTCGCCTATTAACGAACACTGTGAAAGTTATATATTAACCTAAAAAACCTGAGGTTTTAGGCGCCCCTACACCCTCACGATGGTCGATGCCCATGGTGACAATTGATAAGATTTAAAATTTCGAATCGACCAGACCCGTGGATGTTGTTTATATCCCTTATCAACTAGAAAAGAGGTGATGATCTTCGAACGGCTGAGCAGATTTATTTGAAACATAGCTACGGACAGTCTCAATTAAGACACCTTTCAAACGAAACCAACTTGATCGAAATCGGTTCATCCGTTCAGGAGCTATTATGCCACAGACAGACACACAGATACACACGTCAAACTTCAAAAAAGAAGGGTGTTACCCTTCTAAGAATGCGCACAAATATTGTTATTTGATTGATTACTTCGTGAAGCTCAGTTTTATAACTTGTACTTGAATTTTAAAAAAGAATTCATGCATAATTTGCACAAGTACCTAATAATACAATGCAGGATCATGTGTTTATCAAATTAAATGAGGCAGTCATATAGTTCTCACGGTTTTAATAAATTAGTAAACAGTGAGGCGACCGCTCCTCTTCCGACGGACGATCATTAAGCCATGCGCGGGCGCACCCAGCTACCGAAACTAAACACATTTACACCGCATATCGATAAACCGTAATCACATTACTATTTGATTTTCAACAAATCCGCTGCAGCACTATTTGTTTTATTTATTTTTTTCGGGTTGTCGCATATTTACCACAAATGTCAACTTCCGAACCAAATTCGGTCGGCTCAGTCATATGTATGACTTTAAATCGAATGATTTTCAAAATTTATATTTTAATCGTAATTAGCCGGAAGGAAGTCCTTCAAGGGTTTTTAAAAGGTATTCCACAAAGAATACCACACAATGTCACACTTCGTTTGGAGTTATACCTATGTCCAATGATTGTGCATCGCCATTTCCTGTTTCCATTTTATTGCTAACCGATTAAACTCATTTCAAAAACAAATCAGTCATATTAAAAAAAACCTTGGGTTCCTTAATCGCTTAGCTTCTCAAGCTGGCAAGAAAGTCTGTCACATCAAACTTTCCAGCAACACTTTTGTTTTATCAAGATATTAGTTGGATCCGTCTTCCCTTGCCAAGTCTTCAATGACACTTCACCTCCTTCTGCTACCAAAGTAAGATATTTCTTGTCTTAATTGCAAAAATGCATTAACGCCTGGCATCACACCTGTTTCCTAGAGGGATTAGGTACAGAGGTAAATCTGTGCCTAATCCCTGTACAGGGACTAATATGGCTACATCATCATCATCATTCATCATTTCAGCCCAAAAGACGTCCACTGCTGGACATAGGCCTCCCCCAAGTTTCACATTGACATTTTGGGGGGTTTTGCCATAATCGCCACGCTTGGCAGGCGGGTTTGCGATCGCAGTACGGTCGTTACAAAAGCACAGAGAAAGCTGCTACCCATTCTCTGGCAAATCCCTTAGTCGCATCTTACGACACCCACGGGAAGATATGGGATATGGCTACAATATACGTGTAAATTATATTGCAGCCATATTTAGTCTCGTGTAATAGGGGACAATGTTATTGTCATCAACCGTATAATGTCGGACTCCGTGAATCCAGGTTGATCATCAGCCGATAATGTTCCCACTGCTGCGACACGGGCCTCCTCTCTATGAGAGGGAGTGGGCTGTAATCCACCACGCGGGCCCAGTGCGGGTTGGTAGATGTCACATGTTTTCGATTTTTTAGTTTTAGGACATTCCGGTTTCCTCACGATGTTTTCCTTCACCGTTTTTGAGGGCAGCGGTGATGAAATAAATTACATAAAGAAATGCGCCTGCCTGGCTTCGAATCCACGGCTTACTGCTCGTAAGTCGGGGCTGCCACCACTGGGCCACCGCTGCACTCCAATCCAGGTTACTACCGAGAAATACAGTAGTAGCGCTCGCCCCCAATAGACCAACGACGTTTAATCTGATGTTCTGCTTAAAATAATTCAAATGAATCTAATCAGATAAAGAAGACCTCTTGAAATTCTTTACCGTTTAGCTCTTCAAACTAGGAAGCAAAACAGGCGCATCAAACTTTTCAGCAATAATTCATATTCATATTCATTTTATTGCGTTCCATAATGTTTTACAGGTGTTATAAAAGGCTTAAAGCTAAGAACAGTCTTCATTCTTAAGAATTCTCTACCTCTACCTCTCTACTTCTACCTCATTACTTTCTGTTCACATCATGAAATATTTCTTTCTATCGCTTACCACTGAAATCGTCATCATCATTTGACAAGTGGAAAACGCTTTAAATTCGTATTCCTACAAGGACTCTCAACAAGAGCTTTTCGGTAACGACAATCCAACACAGTTGCGACTTTTCTATCTTCCATAACACTGATAGAATGACACTTGGCCTAACTCCCCCCCCCCCCCGTGTCCCGTTTTTCTTACGCTCAGAGTAACACGTTTTATCTTCTATTTGGAGAGAATTATCAGCCGTCACTCTATCATTCCGCTTTCTTTCATATTATCTCACGCAATCGAGTCATCTTTGGTTTTCTTCATATTCCCACAAAGTTATTCTAACCAGCAGCTATTATTCCAGTCGATCGGTTTCGCCAGGCTTGTCCGGGCAAGTGACAGTCACTGTTTGCGCACGCATTAGCCGGCCCGCCTCGAGCAAACAGCGTAATGGCGGCAAACAGTACCCCCCCCCCTCCCTCGCCGCCTGCCACCCCTCCCCCGGCTACTGTCTTGACAGATGCGCCGGCGCAACGGGATCGCAGCGTGACGTGTTCGCTTGACAATTATGTTTGGAGGTGAGGTTTTGATATTGGATGGAATAAATTTAGTATTTTGGAGAAAAAGAAAATACTTATACATATATGTATAGCACCTATTTGGTATTAGTCCTTACCTATTTAGTAGTAGTACAGTCGTTGCTCCATGCCTAGTGTCACTAAAACTAGCCGGGAGTTTTGTATGAAAACTTTTGTTTTCTCCAATCGTCACTGAAAAAATCCTGAAAAAAACACTAGAAATAATATCGACGTCAGTAGTTCTGAAGTTCTGATAGCTATAGGTACCAGCTATGGCAAGATTTAGGTTATTTGTTTTAACAATTTTCTATGGAATGCAGGGTCCTAAGGTCTGTCAAACTACGTCGCTCTCGCTTTTCACTTTACTTATATACTTATCCAATTTGATTTCAAACTAGTTGATGTAAAACAAGAAAATGCCACGTTATTTTTTAAACCGTGGACTGGTAGGTACGGCTGGCACGGCGAGAAATTAATAGCTTTGAGATTACAATACTGCTTCAATAGATTATAATACTTCGTTCGAAAATGGTTTAATCTATATTTCCATTATTCGATATCTGCCGAGACTCGAGAGCGTATCGAAAGAAAACTGTATTTATTTAAACATTTACTCACTTACTTACATTAATATTATCAGGCTATTAAGGCTGTTAAACACGATAGGGCAATATTTTGTTATATGCAGGTTATGGTGAAGCTATATTAGTAAAATGAAAAACAAAATAAAGCAACAAACAAATTGTCTTCCTGCTTGATTCTAAATCGGTATAATACGAAGTTAACTGTACTAATTCAACCTATAAAATGATGATTCTAATTAGCCAAAATTATAAAGGACTGTACCCCAAAACCCCATCTATTAGGAATCCCATAAATACAGCACCCAGCACGAGGTCCAGCTGGCTCGTGCGGATATCCCGAAATAACAGCAACAAATGAAAATCACCTCACAACAGTCACAGGATAACTAATTGTCCCACCGCGTGATGTGCATACTGCTCCCGCCCGGATGAAATGTACCGTATGCTGCGGCTCTGTGGCGCGTGCCATGTCAATAATTAGTGATCGTGAGTTATGGCTTATGGGAGAATACTTTGACAGTGTTTATAGGGGTTAATAAGGGGCAGATGATGTCTTGCCAATGCCATTACAACTTCGGAATGTCAATGATGTTTGAGTAGCTCGTCCCGATATATTTAGATGTTTAAACAGCACATTTTAATGGAGCTTCACTTCTAAACACTGGTCTGTGTATGTAATTATTAATATGTTAATGAATACGTTTATTTAGGTAACGTGATGTGGTTCTGAATATCTTGGCTAACATGTGAACCGGATTTTTCTGTGGTAATGTCGAATTTGTGTTGGTTTAGAAGAAGTTTGTGGTCCGGTATTTATAGATGAAGTCATCCGCTATTGCTATAGCGGATGAAGTTTACAGATTCGGTTCCATTGGATTACCCAATGTTGTCATTAGCTGAACTTGCACTTTGTATAGAGATTTAATATTTAAAAAGGTACATACAACGTCTTCTTTGCCGATTCTTGCGAGTAAGATCACACTAAGGGTTTTGACAGTAACTTGTCAGACCTGCTATCAAAATAGAATTTTTCATTCCGTAACATTAGGAATGTTGTTTTATTCAAGCACCGTCACGGAAAACATCAATAATAGCTAACTAATTTCCGAACACAGGCTTACGATCAACGGTTCACTTTACCGTACAGCCTTCCCCACGTCTAATTCAAAACAAAATGTCCAGCAGTTCAAACACTCCTCGAGGCTACTGCCATTAACTGGGCTGCCTCTCGACGGCTAAGGCCTCTTCAAACGACGGGTACGTGAGCCGCGGCCGGCAGTAGCTAGTGTTTGCTTAGCGGGCTCGTTTGTCGGCAGCTTGTCGCCGTGTGTGGTCGCAGGGGACGCCAAACACGCTGCGACACCGTGGAAAGTTAAATTACTTAAAACATGATAGATCAATATATTCAGGTTTGTTTTGATTGGCTGATCGGGTGGCTGAGGTAATGGTGGATCAGATTTACAAGTACGACGTCGAGAAGTTGTACGGAGATGACAAGATGAAAGTGATCACGTGACCGGTTAGTGCTTCTGGACTCGGTAACATCATGTGAGTTGATGTGAGTGAGTAAATATCATAGCCGAACCACAGTTACACAAGCCACATTACGAGTCATTGTATTACTCTCCCAGTTGATCTGATTCACAATACTATGGCTGTAAAGGTGAGTCAAGTTGGTACAGACAAGTTGCGGACCGGCTGATTTGTCAGCATCATTTTGACCGAACCTTAACGGGATGTTGACAGTTTACGGGGGCTATGGTAAAACAAGAAAAAGTATAGGATGTTCTGTCGATGGCACCGGTTGAGAGCGATACTCAAATATGAGGATGTATGAAGTGGTTGCGTACAGATGGCACGGTCGTGTGTGTACTCGTATGAATATTCATCGTATGTGTGTCGATGTAGAAAAAAAACCTTATAAAAGAGAGGGATCCTTTTCAAACAAAGATATTAAACATACGAGTAGGTAGGTACTTCTTACGTTAATTAAAATAAACAGAAGCCCGAAATAAACTAAAGCTTGCACCAGAAATTAGTGGTTTTAAATATGTATTTCGGGGTGTGATTTAGACCATCACACTGAACTACTTTCAGTGGAAAGTTGGGAAGGGAACAACAGAGACAGAAAAAAACTCTGATGTAGACACGCGGCTGTATAAACCGTAAATCGACTTGCAACAGCCAACTGTTTACTGTCGGCTGGTACAAATGTAACATGTCAAACTTGGCAATTGTATCATTTTATTTTCCGTCAGTGACATGGAATCACAGTTTTTTTGTAATTTTTCTTCTAATAGTCTTTTATACAAGGTTTAGTTTTGCATGCTCCTCACAATTCAGGAGGTTGTCACAAAAGATATAAATAACCTAAATAAATTACGGTACCTCATCATCATCATCATTACAGTCGAAAGACGTCCACTGCTGGACATAGGCCTCCCCCAAGTGTTGCCACATTGACATTTTGGGGGGTTTTGCCATAATCGCCACGCTTGGCAGGCGGGTTGGCGATCGCAGTACGGTTGTTGCAAAAGCACATCAGAGAACGCTGCTGCCCATTCTCTGGAAAGTCCCTTAGTCGCCTCTTACGACACCCACGGGAAGATAGGGAATGGTGCTATTCTTAACGTCCGACACCATACAGAACCAACCGTAAGAAATTAGGGTACCTGGTTAATATTAATAAATGCTGCTTTTTTAGTTGTTTAAATCTAAAAATAAAATGCAGTTTTTCAGAATAACTCCTCAACTCGGGTTTAAGGAATAAGAAATGATCAAATAAACGTTTGAGTTTGTTTGTGTGTGTAAAAGCTCGGTTATAGGGCGAAGATTAGACGGGCTGCGTTTAAAACACGGGTGGTTCACACTTACCGATTTCCGTAAATAAGAGTAAAATTAAAAATACCTACCCATGTAATTATTGATTCGGGTCGAGAATCATCAGCATAGTTAACTACTTGAATTTGACGAGGATGCAAAACGACAGCTTATAGTATCATAATTCTCTTTGCAAAAATATAATGATGTTTTTAACTGTTATACCTCTAATTCATCTAAAACCATTTAGTGATTTGTGTCTCAAGGAGGCTTAGAAGATGGGGATCATATTCCAAGATCAGTTCCGGTATTTGTAAACTAGCAACAGTATATTATTGACAGACACTTCCGAGATAACCGCGAGCTCGTTATGACATGCAAACTGCAAAGCTTGCGAGTGCTGACAGCGCCTGTCATGGCGGACAACCGATTGTGACAGACGCGTGTCAAAGTGCCAAATGTTTCTGTTTAACGCTAGTGTGCTTTATAGATTGAAGGTATAGCAGTGTACCTACTATGATGTATACAAAACAACCCGTTTCTGAGCCAAAAAAACATCGGTTTAGTGAGCAAGTGCTTTTCGTATCCCAACCTGGGCATTCCTTTTTAGATGAGTATCTAACTCCCTCGTTGATCCAGTGGTCGAAAGTACAGCTGCTGAGCGTGAGATCATGGGGTTCGATTCCCAGGTCGGGCGGTTTTTTCATCAGGAATTTCACAGTGGCAGCCAAGGAGTCTGGATTTGTGCCCGGTTAGTGGCAATTAGGCTCGCCCTCTATAACATGGGACTTACCTGGCGAAATGTGGGTGTACTATATGGTACACCTCTGCCTTAACCCTCCAGGGATTAGGACAGATTAACAGACCTTAATTTTTATTTTTTTCGGATTATAGGAAATCATCAAATAACCCCTCTGTTCGGAGCGGAAGGGAGTGTCAAACTTGTACTAAATAAAACCCATCCATGTTCCTTCTTAGTCCTTTGTGTTCCAGGGCCGCGGTATCTCTTTCGAACAGTCCCGCAGCTCTGCCAGGTATCGGCCCTCTCGGACCTCTTCCGATTTGCTGACATCTCCTACCTAGATTAACAGACCTGATGTTATGTTATGAGTATCTAAGTTCTTCACAGTCGCTGATGAGTGTGCTCACTCTCTAAACCTGAGTAGGAAGACGGCTACACCCGGTCGGAAAAGCTTTATTTACCCGGTCTATTCGCTTTCGATAAGTCTTTTGAACTTCCTTATAGATTTCAAACAGTGATTTTTCAGAATTACAGGTTCAATAAGAAACGCCACCAAATGTCTTCGAATTACTTATCAATAAAAAAAAGAATCACCGATATCGATTTACAATTGGCGAAAAAAAAGGCTACATACACACACAAAAAAATCGACTTGATAACCTCCTCCTATTTGAAGTCAGTTAAAATACAGGCAGTCATAAGGACTGCCGGTAGAAGTGAAAACTCAAAACAAGGAATTACTGTGTTCTTTTTTTGAATTTTTAATCGTGTCTGGTCTGACGCAGTACGTCACCAGCATGTCGGTCACGCGAACCCAAAGATTTTTCCTCTACCGAAAATCGCTCAACGCCGCTAAAGAAGTTTTCACTTTAACAAATTTACTTAGTTCATAAAGGGCAAAAAAACTTGATTCTTTATTCAATTGACATAGCAATACAGGGTTAAGTATGTCAAGGATATCCACAACCATGTCAAGTACACATATACTTATCAAGCAGTATTACATGCTATGAATATCAAAACAAGCAATCATAAAATCAAATCTCACCGAAGTTTGTTTACCTCTGGGCGGGAACCACGAACAGCGCGCTCTGATTGGTCAGCTTGTTCTGCTCAGGGTTTTGCAACATTTGGTTATTTGTCTTTCCTAAGCAAGAGTTTCTTGAATGTCAAAAGCTTGAAAGTTTATTGACGTTTGCAGGTACTTATTGAGGATCCTCACTTGAATTAGTTGATTTGCAGTCATGCCCATAATTAAACAATACAAACATAAAGGTTTTAGGTTAAACATTGTCAAAGATGTTGATGAATTTGGTTATCATATTCGTTCTCACCTTTTTTCAAGCAGAATATGATCGTCTTGACCACGAGCGAAGATAACAATAGAAACTGTGACGCGACATGCACGAAGGAAACAAGTTACACAAACGCGTGGTCGCTTGATCCAAGTAATGTCGCATGGGCTAAAGTCTTGAACGGGGCGTTAGATTGTGTTTCTACTTGAGGTTGAAGTGTCACTAATTCAGTAACCGAACTAAAACCCAATAATTACAATGTAGCCCCACAAACACACAAGCACACAGTTTATCGCGCGCGTAAATAAATCAAACGCATATGTAATTACGCGATATGCGCGTTTTGCGCGTTATATGCGCGTTACACTACATCTGTATTAGAAAGTTGATTAGCAGCGCGTGCGCATGGCGTCCGGCCCGCTGATTGGCTGGGCCCGTCGTAAAAGTGTTCGTACAGGCGCGTTTCGTCGCTGGAGGTTGCGCTATCGATAACGGTAACAAGGACGATGCTACTGGTATTACAGTTGGATTGGATTTTATTTAAATTGTAAAATGTTTGGTTTCGATATGGGGCAGTAGGTATTATATCCTGACATGGCTTTAACTCCATTAACAGGTAATTTTGCATTCTCAAGTTGCCAATCATAAAGTTGAAGTCCCAGAACTTCTACTTAAGTGGACATAACCCACTGTTTAACCCAGTTAGTATCGTCAACCTCAGCTGCTCTGCTAGTGCCCAGTTTTAACAGGATCTAACCAACGAGTAGCAACACCATATGCACTTCTTAACAAGAAGGTCGATCGAAGTTGCACAGTCTCCAAAGCGCGATGCATACTGACGAACCAGATGATGTGGTCAAGTATTAATCTTTCATTGATAGAAGTAACATAGGTTACATAGGTATCATGGATACTTCGGCATCCTGGCGACACTTATAAATTCCTTAAAAAAAAACAAATTATTACGCTCACCTAAATCTAATCAGTTAATACAAGCGCTGAGGGACCAATAATATTTAGGTATTTATTTGGGTATGTGTTAGTGAAAACAGGCGTAGTTATGTTTTCAAAGGATCAAATCTTCAAGCGTAGCAATGCTACGTTTATCGTAGCTCTTTATGGTTCACAGTAGATAACAAACTGAGAAAGTCTTTTTTTTCGTAGCAAGTGCTACAGCTTTTCGTAGAACTTGTAAGTAAACTTGTTCAGTGATCGTAAAAGAGAAGCATAGATTAGCCGTGCGAAATGTACTGTGAAGTGATGGTGCTAACTGATTGTCTGTGAGCTTTGAACTGTTTTAAGACTTATTGGAGTTACAGAAATATAGATCTAAGTACAAACATAGAAGTGCTACGCTGCTTTAGAGTCTACTACGCGAAAATCAACCAAAGTATTTACAAATCACGATACCCTCGATGGTTTACATTTAATAGAAGATCAATCCTGGAACTTTTGTGACATTAGGGCTGGTTTTTTCAGTGGCGGTGATATAATGATTGCAAAAGCTGTCAAACCCCTTTTGCACTATTCTTCCAAAATCAGCCCTAAAATGTCCAATAAGTTATAGTCAAACAAATATGTTTAATTTAAAATGGAGAGCCTATTCAACCTCATTAACAGTTTGTTTAAAACTTAAGAGTCAGAACTGTAGCTTCTGTTGAGTTTCATCACTCAATGACCCACTACTCTAATGAAATGATTCCTCTTCAGCTCTCTCCACATAACGCCAGCTGACAAATTCGAACAGTTTCCCAAATGTTCACACCATCAAACACATTTACATCTAATATTACACAAATATTTCTTTTTTATATCAAAGCTTACCCAAAACAGTCTCATAAAAAACTCTCAAGCGGCTCCAGAATCAAAGAAGAGCTATTAATTAATCGCTGAACTGAAGAGAACACAGAACGACATGTATTTTTATATTTCACGTTCAACACAAAGGGCAAAACGTCCCCATCGGGATTTTAACGAACCATTGCTGCCTTTGTTGTTGTGAATACTTCGGCCTTTCAAATAGAGAAAGCGATGTATTTTGAGCGATGTTAAAATTTTGTAGTGTTGCTCGAATTAATGAATGCTTTTATTCGTCTGCTACACTAGTAACTGTCAGCGACGTAACGTCAAAGGCGCGTCGTAAATTAGGCGTCGTCGAAAGAAAGATGTATCCCGCCTTATGATATTCTATCTCTTTCATACATGTTGCAACTCCCATGTTGTTGTCTCTTTTCAGAACCAATTAGTAATGTTTCAAAGAAAACGTTCGATTTGATATTTGTAGAGTTGTGTTTTATTGGTGTTTGACAGTTTGAGTTATAGTTATCGGTATAGAGAAAGTTATTGTAATTGTTTTGTAATTTTTAATTTATTTTACGTGGTGCAGTTATAAAGTTTGTGTTTATCAGTCTGATTATAATTATGGTTTCGCAAGCTTATTGTTAATTGTTATTAGAAACTGCATTGAATTCATTTTGTTGTTCGAGCGAGGCATGTATAGCATTAACGGTATTGTGTAAACAAACGAGTGGATGGGAAGACATTTTCTTGAGTTCCTGAAGCCTTGAATTGCGACACTCGTCACTACGTGTTAAGCAATCATCACATTAGCTTGAATCCGAAGTTGCAGGAGCAGCTTCAGGTGGAAGCTTCAAACATGTCCTTATTAAAAAAGCATATTAATACTAAATTAAGGACTACGTTGAAGATAAAGAAGTTTGGCTCTAGTTCCTTCTGCTCATGCGGCTTCCCTGGTAGCTCATAAACGACACAAATGTGTGGATGACTCTAACTATTCCCAATTTAATTCTTTCCATTATTTTTATTCAGATATTTTACAAGAGTTTTCAAATCATTGCACCGTTTATTCATTGTTCAGAATAGTTACAGCACTGATGACAACATCTGTGTCAATTGTTTAATTTTGTGTTCTTATAATGTTTTATTTTTACTTTTGTTTAGATTCTTTTTCATTTACCTATTTTTGTGAATGTGTGGATATTGTAGGCCTTGTAAATTCGTAGTTTTTTTATCTTGTTCTACCTTTTGTAGTAAGCAACGATTTAATGTCGGGCCTACGTTTTTTTTTTTTGGAATGGCATCTCGCAGTTCAACCTAGGAGGTTGAACTGCGGTTGAGTTTCTTGCCGGTTCTTCTCCATAAGGAAACGACCAACCCGAACCGTGCACCTTTTGTTGACGTATATAAGTGCCCATGTAGGCCTATGTAAAATAAAAATATTTTGATTTGATGTATTGTTTTGTAGCAAGGACGGTACTGGATGGCAGTGCCTCGTGAGTTATGACAGTTTCTTAAATAATTAAACCCTAGTAATCGGGATTTTGAAGCGAAAGGGTAGACCGCGATATTCAAATTTACTTACGTTTTTTGCATTTTGCACGGCAGTGTCAGGTTGTATGTTGATTAAAATAAGTTTCGCGGCCAACAGCCTGCCAAAGTTGACCATCGACATCGTGAAACGTCATCCTGTCCTATTACTAAACCGGATGACCTCCCCCCATCCCCCTGGCGTCGTAAATCCGTGCCATTTTCCAGCGTATTAGTTGGCGCGACAATCTCCCGGCGTGTTCGCTACAATGACGCTTACATGCTTGTCGCCGCATTCGACACACGCACCTAACGGCCAGTGTTTGCTATGTTATGCTAGCTAATCGGTTAGTGGACATTTATGAACTGTTAATTATGGTGGTTTTAGATTTTGGGAAGTTTTGTTCAACATCAAAAGTCATTTATTTAAATTATGTTTATAATCAGCACTTCTTTTTGAACGCCAAACTTGCTACGTTGTTTAGGTAAGAAATATTAAGAACCTTTATTTCATTGCTATTATAGTTTAAAACTGTTTGCATAAATGCATACGGTCCACCACTTGAGGAATTCGGTCATTCAATCAGGAGGTCGGTAATTCCGGTTCCTGAGGATCTAGGCACCTACCATCAGTGATGATGATGCTAAAGAAGTCAGAAATATGTCATTGACATAAGCTGCACATAAAGCTTTGTTTTCCTACAAAAGTCGTTTATGGAAGCGTTGGTTTTTGTTACCGTTTGCCCAGGCTTTCTCGTATACAACTGCTCGTACAACAATAATAAATCCTCCGCAGTTGTTGAGTTCAGCTGTTTCCCATACATCACGACACCGTGGATGACACTGCTAGCATATAAGTTGAGAGAGGTTTTAGAAACCGACGAAACTCAGTTCCTGAAATGACTCCCGCATTTTTATTTATCCTTAGTTCAAAGCGCAAAACTCTTAAAATATTGCAGAAAAAGAACAGAAACGCACAAAAAGTGTTGATTGTGTGGTGTGTGTGACATTGTGGTACCCTTTGATGTGGCGTCAGCGCTCGAGTGTGACGGACGTTCGCGGAACTAACTGCGGCACACGTGCGCCCGCGCAGCTGATGTGGCGCGATCAGTTTGGGTGGCATGATGATTGTAGGGCAGTTAAAATATTTAAGATACTAGAGACTTACTATGAAAATAAAACTCATAGAAAAACAGTGATCCCTAGCTCAGTGAAGCGATATAACAAAATTTATTTTGCTAAGTAAGATACGCTACACTTTAACACAGTTCGACACCAACCAGTTGGTTATTGCAAGTGGATTATGATGATGTTCGCGTTGCCCGCCTGTCGTAAGGTATACAATACACGCGCGTGTAGCATGCATAATTATTTATATCCTTGCAATACATACCTATCTACAACCCAGTTACTGCAGCTACTGGGTACCCAGATTTACGAGTACTTCCGGCTTCTGGCTATCTGTTACGACTGTTAATGATCTACTCATAGCAACCGGGACAAAGGGTTAACGTGCATGGCTTCTGATGCCCAAGGGACACTTTATTGAATAGATGGCCACCATTGGCCCATGTACAGACCGACCTTTGCAAACGAAGGTTAACCCTCGATCGACCCGTGCCGCTGTTTTAATATCCAGGGTTATGCCCCATAATATCACACGTCCAAGTTCATGGTAACGACGGCAAAAAGACTTAACAAACAATAGATTATAGAGATAAACCCCGTGTATTGTCACCGTCGGAGGCGACATGGTGACAAGTGTCCTCAAGATGTGACGAGGCGTGACTGCCCCGCCCCCGCCGCGAGATGTGTCGGCTCTCTGTGACAAGTATCGCATGTTGCTACCGGGGAACTGACGCTGATGTGTAGCTGAGACAGATAATAAACTCGGTCCCATTCGCTTTGATCTAACTCCTTTTTGCGTCGCCGTAGTCGGCTAAAAAATTGGTACTGATTCTAATTTTGATTACACAACGTAAGACCTCTTTGCCTTATTTTGAAGCTGTTCATCATGAATCTACTCTATTCTTGATCGAAGGTTCTTCCGAAAACATAAGAACTAAAAGATCTTTCTTCCTTACCCTTACGCTATAGTCGGCACATTAGAGACTTGGTAACAAAGCCGTGTGCGCGGCATGTGTCGCGGCAGAACGCCCCGCCCCCGCTTTGATGTGCCGCCGCCATTGGTTGCTACATTGTCACTATGTGACCCCGGGGACCACGGCCACGGTCATGTGGTCATGGCCCAGTGCACCCGGGGGGGCAAGTGATGACCTTTTGACTTCGAATTATTGAATCAGTGGTTTCAATTTAAATGATAGCTTATTAGGCTCACTTTGACAGATTGGAGAGGTGTGATATTTTAGAATGTTTCTTAAAATATTTCTTTAAGTGCTTTGTTAGTGGAACCTACCCTTATATGCCATCATCCATCAACAGAAAACCTCGATTACTAAGTCATCTTAGTATAATACTTTTAAATTGAAACCACTGATTCAATAATTCTTTTTCAAAACTTTTAGCGAAGAACAACGCGGTCGCACAGGCATAAGCGAGTTTTGTTCAAAGTATTATTTACATCATAGATTTACAAGCCACTTTGAAGTATTAAACGAGGATTTATATAATAACTAGCGCTCCGGTGCAACTTCGTTTGCGTCACATTTGCCCCGTTTTCGCAACATTTTTCATTGCTACTCCACTCCTATTGGTCGTAGCGTGATGATATATAGCCTATAGCCTTCCTCGATAAATGGGCTATATACCACTAAAATAATTTTTCAAATCGGACCAGTAGTTTCGGAGCCTATTCAACGCAAACAAACAAACAATCAAATCTTTCCTCTTTATAATATTAGTTTAGATTAGATGAAGTAAAATATAAAACAAACCGCGAAATTTAAGCGAAATTTGTCGCATTCCTGCCAAATGTCAAAAATGTACACGTTGTATATGATTTACGATTTACTCTTCACCATGCAGAGTGAGACAAGTGGTGACTTCGCTTGCGTAGCATATTATGTAGAACTTCTGAAATCTATGACTGTTTTAACTAATTTATGCAACACCTGAAAGAATGTCTAATATTACTGCTTTGGTGGAGTTTCAACCTTCGGCACTGAGTTGAGCGCTGAAAATCCATCACTGCGCTATTGTTTAGGTATTCATGAAGTTGTTAGTTAGTTGCTTCAGGTTTTTACTCACACCAACGCGTTGGTTTCTGGACTGATAAGTTATTCGGACATCACAGTACATTAATAATAAAATAATATATGGTACAATAGTATACTTACAATGTACGGTACGGTATTGTTCTCTCAACAGTTGCCAACTGCATTTTTTAGCATGACAGCTTGACAAGAAGACACATGACATTTATTTTGTTTATTTTTCTAGTTCTCTAAAAGCGTCAAGAGATTCCCCAAACTATGGTGACAAGTTTATATACTTTACATTACCTCACCTACGAAAGACATAATGCAAGTTCTTCAACGAGACTTTCCGTAGACGCAACCTAGATTAAGAAAATTACCTAATACCTACCAAGGTATTTTCTGAGTCATGCAGTCCGTAGTCGTAATACATAACAAGGTTCTCATGCTATGTAAGGAAATTCAGGGGAAGCAACCGGAAAAGTGGTATCTACTTGCGTTTAACTTACAGAAAACAACCTCATCTAATTACACCGCCTCTAAACGAAGTACAATCGTATAAATAAACTTGTGACATGCTATTTTGTCAGTGTCTCGCAACAACACGACGAGTTCAACGCATTTGTCAAGCATTTTGTTCAGGAGTCTGCTAATTTGTAGCTCGACGAGCGAGGAGTGCACGCGCTCGTTTTGTTCGACTGTACTTTGTCACCGATATGGGCAGGTTGCCTGAATAATGGGCTGGTTTTGGTCACTTTTTGATGTATTTGGGTGTGGAAGATGTTGCCGAATTGTTTTATTTGGATTCTTGGTGTTGAAGGGATTTAATTTAGAGTGGTTTCGTAAAACGAGTCTTGTAACAATTATGAATTCTATGTGTGTCTTTTCTTCACAATAGAAATCAACCCTTTCTGTTACTCAACAACTGCTCTGAACTCCTAGTTTTCAGTTCGCTGTCGGTTTTTAAATTTCTCGAGTATGTAAAGGTTAAGTCAAACCAGGACGGACTAATATACTATACTGTGGACTGGCTGCGGACACCGGACACTGATAGATACAGTACTAAATCTGCCGAAACAGAATGTCCAGACTTTTAATGAATCTTGATGCAACCGCGCAAACAAACAATTTAATATCATAATTAAAACTTACCAAATTAATAATCATACAGTAAATAACAAACAAGCTTCAATTAATCACCATTCCGCGCCATAAATCACCACTATCACCGACAGATCGCCACTCCGTTAATCATAACCCTCTCGCAGCTGCCGTGATAAATGTTTTCTAACAGTCGTGAAAACAGACTGAAAATTATCTACAGCAGTTTAGGGTTACAGTCATTTGTTGATGACTGTTGCGGTGTCACCGCGGGATGACGGATCGTGTCTGTCGAGGTGACGGGTGACTTGTGCAAGACTGACGGTTCGTAAGAATGACAGCTCGTCATAGTGACGAGTCGTGACGTTTATTGGACGGATGCAATGGGAGATGGTTGCGCGCATGACAGCCGTGGTTAAAATAGTTCGATGTTTGTTATTAAGTGTAATGCGATACGAATGTAGGTGTAGGTTGGTTTTACAAAACATCAAAGTAAGATGTTGGTTATTTTAAAGATGTTATTTTTAATAGGTTGTCAAGTATATCAGTCAAAAGATCTCTTGCTACTGAATGTTTTCAAACACATGAGACAAACACGAGGAACATGGCAGTATTAGTTTCATGCGTTAATTATCTGGACCTGAACACTACCAAGCGTGCGCCTTCAGACATGTACTCAGCTAAATCTTTTTAGATCCTCCGAATTAAACGAGAATTTTAGAAATTCATGTGAATTTCTAAAATACATATTTCAGTGCTTAATTTACCAATCTATAAAATTAACTCAATATTTATTCCTTTCAATTTAACTACAGATTAGCGAGCCAATATAATATAAAACGAACTCAAAAGTTAACAAGCTAAAGTTTTACGACAGAGTTGCGCAGGCGCAGTGTCGAGTGTCAGCCGTCAGAGCAAAACGACGAGTGTCGGCGAGTGGCGACATCAAAGTAGGTGTCGCGTGACACAGACCCGATGCCTTTGACTTAATTATGAACTGCTAGACGGCTGCATGGTTCAGTTGCGGGAACGAGGGGGTCGCTAGCTACTAACCGCAGAAGTAGAACTAGAGTTTTAGTCTACAGTTGTAAACTGTAATACTCAACACCGTAGTTACTCTCTTGCAATGTACATTGTCCTTTTTTGTGTTTAACGATTTTTATTTGTAATAAGCTGTACCTGGCATGCGTTGCAATGCACTTTTTCCTACTTATCTACCTACCCTATCCTACCCTACCTACCTACCTACCTACCTACCTTCCTACCCTACCCTACCCTACCCTACTCTACTATACCTACCCTACCTAACCCTACCTACCCTACCCTACCTTTCTCAATTTTAAACCTTCCCTGGACTACGACAAACATTTCAAAATCAGCTAAATCGGTCCAGCCGTTCTCGAGTTTTTAGCGAGACAAACGAACCGCAATAGATTTTTACACTGTTGTGCTACAACATTTAATAATAAAATTAAGTTTAGTTAATAGTATAATAGTTATTTATGTTAATAAATTTTAGGCATACAAAAAACTTTTGTTTAATTTGAACTAATATCAACATTAAAGGCTTTTTACTTTTACTTTACTATGGCTAAACATGTAAAAAAAAAATCAAAAAAATCCAAATATTTTTATTTTACATAGGCCTACAGGGGCACTTATAAAACGTCGGCAAAAAGGTGCTCGGTTTGCGTTGGTCGTTTCCTATGGAGAAGAACCGGCAAGAAACTCCATGGTTACTCTTTTAAAATCATTTGGTTTTACAATATTTCTGTTACAGCATTAGTACTAAAGAATGGGAGGACATCGTAGGCCTGACAATAAGTCGTTGCTTACTACGAAACGTAGAACGAAATAAAAAGTTACCAAGGATCTAGGAATCTATAAGGCCTACAATGTCCACACATTTACAAACAATCGGTAAATAAGAAAAAGAGCCTATACAACAAAAAAAAATAGAAAATATCACAAAATGACTAGATCAAATAAGTGACATAAATGTTGTCATCCGTGCTGTAACTATTCTAAACAAAAGGTGTAATGATTTAAAAACTATTGTAAAGCATCTGACTAAAAAGAAAGAAGAAAGGAAAAAAAAAATAAGATTGAGAATAGTTAGAGACATCCACACATTTGTGCCGTTTATGAGCTACCAGGGAAGCCGCATGTGCGAAGGGGCTAAGGCCAAACTTCTCTATCTTCAACGTAGTCCTTAATTTTGTAATATGCTTTTTTAATTAGGACACGTTTAATATAATTTTTAAACTTTCCATCGGTCAGTTCTGTAACTGACTTCGGCAACTTATTATAAAAGCGTATACTGTTTATAAGAAAAGACTTGCTAGTTTTGGTTAATCTGAATTTGGGTATTACAATTTCGTGTTTACTGCGTGTATTTATATTATGGAAGTCGCTTCTAATTTTGAAAAGTCCTCGGTTTTTGCGGACATATAAAATACGTTCTAAAATATAAAGTGAAGGCAGAGTCAGTATATCGATTTCTTTAAATTTTTCTCTGAGGGATTCACGAGGACCCATTTTGTAGATAGCGCGGACTGCCCTCTTTTGCAGTATGAAAATTGAATCAACGTCTGCTGCCGATCCCCACAGCAGAATGCCATAGGACATAATACTATGGAAATAAGCGTAGTATACTAACCTAGCTGTGGCTATATCAGTTAACTGCCTTATTTTTCTGATTGCATAGGCAGCTGAGCTTAACCTTCCTGAAAGAGTTCTAATGTGCGCGCCCCACTGCAGTTTTGAATCGATAGTGATCCCCAAGAATACAGTTTCCGCTATAACATCAAACTTCTTGCCGTCAAGATTTAAATTTAGGTCACGTTGTGGTACATTTGGTAAAGAAAACTTTCAAACAAACGAAACAAACGGCATTTTGTTTTATTCGTATTCAATAAAAGATTAGTAAGTTCACAATCATATATTTAAGACCTTACCATGTTTTTACAAATAAAATTGTTATATTCTATTCAGATCTTCACCAAATTTATACACGACCACCGACTTCTACCTTTCATCATCAGATCAGCCACATGAGATGATTACATGAGGTAATCATCATGTGCCTATAAAATTTGGAGAGTTCCCTCGATTTCTCCAGGAACTCATCATCAAATCCTGACCTCAGATGATGACCATGGGACCACATGGGTATAGGGTAGTATACTGTTTTTAACTATGCCCATAAAATTTGATGGTTGCCCTTTATTTTCCTGGGATCCCATCATCAGATCGTGACTTATACCTTGCATCATCAGCTTAGCAACATAGGATGATGGTTACCAGGCTCCAATATCTGAATTGCGTTAGAAAATATATGAAAAACATTGCACATGTCTATAAAATCTGAGGGTTGCCTTCGCGTTCTCTGGAATCCCATCATCATATTCTACACGACTTGGTGACAATGGGACCACCTCATGAGTATAAGCTATCGAATAAAAAAAAAATTGAAAATCGGTCCTCTATCGATGAACATACAAACATAAAAAAATACAAACAGTCGAATTGAGAACCTCCTCCTTTTGGAAGTCGGTTAAAAAATTAACATTACCTTAAAAATATGTTCTTTGTCTCCAGACCCCAGTGGAGGAGGCATGGGTAACCCTGGTGTTCCAGGCAGCGGCACCCAGCAGTACGGAGAGGTGAACCAACTCGGAGGAGTGTTCGTGAACGGCAGACCCTTACCCAACGCCGTCAGGCTACGGATAGTCGAGCTAGCACAACTAGGGATCAGGTAAGCAGTGACAGTGGACGCAGAACCTTACCCAACGCCGTCAGTCTACGGAGAGTCGAGCTAGCACTACTAGGCATCAGGCAGCAGCGTTATAATGACTCATTGAACTCACTGGTGACGTCAGAACAACTTTGCATGTCATTCTGTCAGTAGCGAATTAGGGTTTATCTTATCTTTTCTTGTAATCCTTTGATAATACCTATATTATACTTATCTCCGTACACAAAAATAACTCAATGATTGGGATATAAACTTAGCAGAAAGTTCAGATTTAGATATGGATTATGAAATCACATAAATTAACATTTATTTTATTATACTTATGTGCCTCAGTTGTTAACAGTATGTAAGAGGCCCTGACTTCAAAATTAATGTGTGTGGGTTACAACCTAGAGACGCAGATTACTTGCTTTGTGTAATTGATATTATCACCACTATTCTCAAAATAGTGACGGGAAACATCTTGAGGAAACCGGCATGCCCAAGAACCAAAACTACGAATACGTGAGACATCCGCGACCCGCATTGGGGTCGTGTGGTGGCAGTCCACTGTCCACTCAAATGGGAGACCAGTGTTGCAACTGTGGGAATAGTCTGGGTCTCCAGTTTCTAAATATTATGTTATGTTATAGCCCTTCAGTTGAGTTGGCAAATTGCTTTTCTATTAAATAGCGTTATTTACTGCGGTATCTGAAACTTTTGCATAACAAACATTCTCTATTTCTCTAATATCAGATAATCGGCTATTATTCCTTATCAATAGTTTCATTACATGAACTAATACCATGTTAGTGTAACCTTTGTTGATAATCTCAGAGTTAGAGAAAAGAAAACACTCTCTTAGTTATGGCCGTTTTACCCAACTGCGACCAGCACCATTTACTGCTAGTGCAGCTAGTGATTAGAAAACCGTATTTTATCTTTCATTTATGTTATACGAGCCCAATGTTTCACGACTTTTTATTAATTTCTTTTTAGTTTATAGTTTTTAAATTAAACCTAAGGAATAATTTACTTGTTGATTTTTAATTTCATTTCTTGCCCCAGACAGGCGATTATATGTTCTCTTATAGAAAGAAAAATAACTATGTAGGTGTCAATTTCATTGCTGCATTCATTAGTGAGTTGTTTGACATATTTTCTTCACTTTATTTATTTAGGGTCGGCGCAGCATGTTTTCTTCCCTTGACAGGTACCTGCTACCGTTTTCAGCCATGCGGTGATGTTTATCTGCTTGAAAAATGGAAGCCTGACGTTCTTCATTTGTTGCAGGCCTTGCGACATAAGTCGACAGCTGCGGGTGTCACATGGCTGCGTGTCGAAGATCCTGGCGCGGTACCACGAGACTGGCTCCATACTGCCAGGGGCCATCGGAGGGTCCAAGCCTAGAGTTACCACACCTAAGGTTAGTTACTATCGTATGCCACTTGCCTGCTATAATATTGTGGATGAACCTATAGTCGCTGTCTTAGCTAAAACGCCGCTTGATCTTCTTGTGGAAATCTTGTGGACTCTAAGATCAGATAACCCAGTCTTGCTAAATGAATTCTTACTGATTAGTATCATCCATGTCTCCAATCTGAAAAGAAGGTAACCAGCACTTTGGTCATTGAGTTTACTGAAAGACTGAAATTCATTACCCAAATGGTACTTGATATAAAATAAAACAAATAAAAACCTAATAAATATAATAAATGCGTGATGAAGCTAGGTAGTCCGAGATCCGGGTAGATTATACCCTAACATAGTTAGGAAAACGCTGGGTAGATAATAAATAAGCGACGCAAATGGATTACCTTTGTGTTTAATAGTTTTGGTTTCCGACAATTTCTTATGAAGTACTCGTCCCCAGGTGGTGTCGTACATAAAGCAACTGAAAGCGAAGGATCCGGGCATCTTCGCGTGGGAGATCCGCGACCGGCTGCTGGCGGACGGCGTGTGCGACAAGTACAACGTGCCGTCGGTGTCCAGCATCAGCCGCATCCTGCGCAACAAGCTCGGCGGGGGCGCGCTGTACCCCGTCCCCCCGCTGTACCCCGTCCCGCCGCAGCGCTGCTGGCCGCTCCACCAGCCTTATGACTACTATGTGTATTTACAGGTGAGGGCGCATTCTTTTTGCCAATTGACAACCCCTACTTTCTTATTAACTAGCTTTTATCACTTCGTCCTCGTCGAAGAAACTTAATAATTCTATGGTATTCGGTAATAATCTTATTAGCTCTAGCTTTCCATCAGTGAAATATTTTTTGAAATCGGATGAGTAGTTTCGGAGTTAGCTGCTACAACCAAACTTACTTAGGTAATATTAAAGTATAGATTGGCAAGAAGCAGTCATACTATTCTAAAGTGTAGACTGAAATAGCGTAAAAAAGACGTGAAACTTCATGGTTATCAAAGTTGTTTGTGTATTTCTACCTTATAGTTTTTTCTTTCAGTTTTAGATTTTCCATTGTGTTCTCAAAATACGGTACCATTAATATCCTCCTACTACCATTATTTTTGCCGGCAGGGTCGTCAGCACACAGCCGGCAACCCACACGCGCTCCCTCACCCGCACCAGCAGCCCCCGCCCCCTCACCACGCGCACGCGCATGCGCTCTGACACGCGCACCTCGCCACCAACCACGACCGGTGATCACCACCCCCTGATCACCATCACCAGTGACAGTGATCACCCAGTGAAGTGCTAAGTGGTGCGACCGTGCGAGTGACTTGACACTGTTCTCGTGGAAACGCGTCACGACTGAGATTAGTAGAGTAAGATATGTGCTTGTTATATCACTGTACGGCGAAATCGAGAAGAGACTAAAGTGCTGCAGAAATCTTTTGGCGCTTGAATGTCATTCATTTGTCATGAGCTCCGCTGTTGGTACTGTGAAAATTTTACTGAAAAATACAAAATGGCGATGGTCATCATGCGCGAAAAAGTCCGTATAAAACATCAGGATGTGCTAGAAATATGTAGTTTCGCATTTATGATTTTGAGTTGGAAGAGCTTCTGAAAAAGAAAACTAAGCTGGAGCCAGACATCCCACTTTAATATGAAAATACCTACCTTTGAAATTTCGGGAAAGGGCAAGAAACCGAAGGGCCAATGAACTAACTCCATGGCCATTTTGATATTTCTGCAAAAGTTTCGATGCACAAATCAAATTCAAGGGACATATAAACAAACAAAAAATGGCCCGTGGTGTGGTACCGTAAAGTGCCGCAGTGCCGAGTTATTTAAAGACAAAAGTCTTGTCGCGACACTTTACAGAACCATATAACGAGCCATTTCTTTGTTGTTTTATGTGTCCTCTACCTATATTCTTATTTACCAGTTTCATTGTGAAAAATCTGAATAACGATAGGCTGGGTGGTACAACGTTCTGACCCATAATTCGTTATTACACGCTTTGACCAAATCCGGCCCTGGCGTTCTAAATTCCGTTCGTTAAGTACAAAATGCGGCCCTGATTCTTAGTGCAGACAGTACAGAGTGATACAAAAGTGGAAAACTGATCATATAAGTGATAAATAAAGATAGTTGTTGATAAAAAGTATTATATTATTATTGTATATACGTTATCACGTGTAAGATAAATAGATTTTATATTTTCACGCGAGGCCTAATATCACAGATTTGCGTTTAAAAGGAAAAGATAACGAAAGAAAGAGTTTAGAATTGGAGATTGTGTTGACGAAGAGATACGAGTTTTTGTGTAACTATTACATAATTTATTTATAATGTTTCATACTTTTTTAACGATAAGGACATTCTGTTTATTTGTTAGTTTTGATTGTCTTTTTTCAGCGATCTAAATGCTAATTTTCAGAAATAATTTCAGTTTAATTGTTTGTCGCGGTTTAAAATGGCCGATGTGGAAGGCCGACGGTAACTGTGCCGACGGGTGACCATTTTTATTTTCTGGGCTACAATTAAGTGCTGATTAAATAATGAACAGACAGATGTAAGTTAAAATTAGCTTCAACCCTATTTTAAATTAATCTTTTTGGTACTCTTGGCGTTAACATGTATTTCATTAAAAGAAGGTCAATCTGTATCTGTTGTTGGTGTAATTAATTATCTTTGATTGCTTTAAAATCCAAGTCTTGATATCAAGCCTCAAGTGGACTTACTTCTGCCATACTGAGCCAACCTACAATCCCTGATTAGTTGAGATGGATAAGTTTAATACGGAAAACACGAGAAAGATGTGGCTTGGCACAATCTGGCAGAACTAAGCTGAAATTATTGTAGATATTGTATTAGTTATATGATAAACAACGTGGAGTGGATGTTGGCGAGTATTTAAGTGTGGGTGCAATGATGTAAATATTTTAAATAACTTTGACACAAATGTACTTATTCTATTAAAAACAACACTCATACGAGTATCTATAGCATTTTTATTTCCTAACTTTGTCTTACTTTAAGCTGAAGCATTAAATACTTAAAGGTAATCTAGAGCTATCACATACTTTGCGGAGATGTTTAGGATTGTATTTGGTCTAGTTCAGTCTGAATTAATTTGGTCTAGTCTAGAAATCTAGCATAGAGGATATTTTCATCTCCTGGTTTTAATAAAAAAAAACAAGGTTTTATGTGATAGTCAAACTCAATTCTCTAAACAAGAATCTGCAAATAAATTGTTTGTGAAATCGGAGGTGTAGGTTTATGTGATTAATGTAATTACAAAGGTGTAACAAATTAATGTCCAACAGAATGATTCAAAAAAAATCTTGATTTCTTTAATATTTGTTTGTAATTCGATTTTTGTTTTGATACAAACGCAGAAGTTACTCACAGAATTTGTTTTGTGAGTAACTTCTGCGTTTTATTTCACTCAGATGAGATCCCAATGGAGCCGATTTAGAATTCAACACCTCGGTACACTCCATTCGGATTTTTTCTAGGTTGTGATAAAACGCTGCGCATAAGTTCAATTAAATAATGTGTACATATATAAAACACAAAAATCTGTACAAACTAGTTGTTAACTACATGATATTATTTAAACATAGCTTTATTGGTCAAAGTATAGAAAATAAATTGGTTTGTTCATAAATTACACTGCTTTGTGTTATTTAATGCCTTTTTCAAAGTGTTGCAGTAGTCCACTTTGTCATGTTTTACTGCAAGATTATGTAACTGCCGGCTCCTTTGTCTCAGAAGGAAAATAAACCAAAATAGAATACGAAACGAAATCAATATCAACTCCGAATTAATATTTAAGCGAACAAAAAGGAGCTGCAGGCGGAATTGGTCGCCCCGTTGTAATAAACCAAGTCCATTGATTAGGCCGCGCTCAACGCCGGCCACAATGGCTCCACAAATAAATCCTCTATTTTCAGTGCCGCGCTGTGATTTAATTACGTCTGTACAACGTGATATTTCATTAAAAATTCAGTGGCTAATTGAATGCTGCGCCCGCGCACAATGCGCCGCCGCACACACTCGCGTCCCGAATCGAGTTTACAACCGAAAACAATAAACGAACGGATATTGCTCGCGTACAAATATTCGCATAACGTTCCTCCCGACTCTGGACACGCATTACCAATTAAATCCCTGCTTTGTTTCGAATTTAATACTACCTAATCCGAAAATTGTACTGTATTAATAACAAAACTTTATGATCGCGCTCGAAATGCGCGGGGGCAAAAAATAAGATGGCGACGGGCGACGGGCGCGCTGTTAAAATGACATTTGACGCCGCTCGAAGCCACAGCCGCCCGCCGCCGCCGGCGGGCAGGGCTGGACCACAACTCCTGCTAAATTATCAGGAGCAAAATTCTTACTAAATGTTCTCAGTAAAAGGTCAACAAGAGCAGGGTTGTTAAGAATGCTGGGCCCAAACGAAGTCTTCAATGTAAAGACCGATAAACTCGTTAGATGCATTCTAGGGGCCCTGAGCTTTTTCACTTTATCCTGTGGCGACTCTACCAAACAAGCCCGGGCGTTGGAATAGGCTTTTTTTTATGATTGGCATCTCGCAGTTCAACCTAGGAGGTTGTCGTCTGCTTAACCGGACTATCCTGTGGGTGCCTTAAGAGTAAGGCCTCCAGCCAGGGCATAAAAACTTACAAACTAAGCGACTATACGCTGAGGGCACCCCCTGTGGGGTACGAGCCTTGGCTCAGGGCGTCGCTGGGGGAGGACTGCATGGGGACAGGCTGGATCTGAATGATATCATTATTTAGGGGCTGATTTAGAACTATTGGCACAGCATCGCGGGCTGGCTCGAGCGAGGGTCGGGGAGGGCATGGACCGGGACGTCGCGACGGACCTCGACGGCGAGGTCGGAAAGACGGCGGTTTGTGTCTGAACTTTTTAAGAGTGCTAGTCTCTTTGCTGCTCTCCTGGAGGAGGGTGATAGCATCATCGGGAGTGGTTGGAATAGGCCCAAAGGCACTAACAACTATAGTACGGTCGATCGATTGTTGAGCTACCATCGACATGAAAGAAGCTAACTGTGGTAATCTAGTTTGGTAAATAGTGATTCGTAAATTTAGCATAGCTAGGTTTTTTTTCTGTTTGAGCCCGAGCGAACCGTTACCCTGCTAGGCCCTTTTTCAGTTCATTCGTCAGTCAACCCTACAAGCGCTGCGCGATGAGAGGGGCAGACCGCTGGACATAATTAAAAAGTGCAGAAAACGGCTTGCGGCGGCTTTGTGGATTGTGCCTTTCAAGTCTTATAACGTGAACGCGCTGCCGTGAAATCGTGTCCCACAGTCGAAGTCGCTGCTAGTTGCTCTCATTTTATTACTATGATTGTGCCACTGTAGGGTAAAGGCCTTATTTCCCTCTGTCCACTTTTCACAGTTGAATGCAAATGCAAGGCAATTAAGTAAAACCGAGTTCAGCTCATCCCGCCATCTGCGTCTGCTCCTGCCGTTGTACTAAAACACCTTATTATATTGTACCTACGGATAATTGGATAAGTCAGCAGCCCTGAAGGGTTGGCACAACCACGCGCCGGTTTAACGGCTTGGGAGAAACTGATAGACCCATGGATCGCAGAATTCTCAAAAGGAATTAAGTGTTTATCAAACTGTCGAGCCGACTACTTTCTTTTTTTGTAGTTTTTTCTTTTTTAGTAGTTTAGTCGGATAACGGATACCGGATATTCGACCAACCTTGTAGCGGGATAGCCGGATATTCGGTTGCCCAATATCCGGCAGAACATTGCCGTTTGGTGCATCTCACGAAGCACGCTTGCGTAGTCAGCGCGCGAACGATCGGGTGGACTCCACCCCCTGAATTTTGACGTGGATGCAAAATTTGAATACGAAGACAAGCGGAACCGCTTGCCACCACTTAATGCTGAGAAATAAGTATTCATTCACCATAATTTGCCCTTAGTGCAGTATGAGTACTAATTCATTTTCTAAGTTGTAGAATTATCTTGTGATTACTGATTAATTGTATTTCTTAAGTTTTTTATTAATATAAATCCGGTATTCGGCCGGATAGACGCTAGTTATCCGGTATTCGGCCGGATAGTATTAGGCCGCCGGATAGACCGGATACCGGATAGTTACCGGATATCCGTTTCATCTCTACATTTTACACACTTGAACAATGGACTTTTCCAATACGACAAAGAAGATGATAAACCAAACGAAGGGAAATCCCTTCGATCACAACTTTTATTTCAATAAACTTATATCCAATGGATGAGGCTTATTTATGATTTTTAATTTGCCGATTTACGTCAGCAAATACTGCATTGCAGATATAAATAACCTAACTAGTTATCATCTATTTTTTTTTTAGATAAACAAATAAAGGGTGTAAGGAGACCCTTAACGAAGCCGAAAGGTAGGTACTTGTTCTCTCCATCATTGCGATCATTTTTTGTTCTGGACCATACCTGGGAACCTTCTAGTTAGGTACTGAAAAATTGGACGACAAAATTGCAACTTTTTCACAAGTTTAAAAAAAATACTTAAGTATTAGTTTTTAATTTTTTTAACGTACTTTTAATACCTCCATGACCCGTTCACTATTCAATGCATCCATCAGCGCGATGTTTTCAGTGCGTTACATTGAGTTTTATCGTAAAACGTGATATTAATAATTTTGGCGTAGGGATTATTTAGTTTGATGTAAGTACAGAATGCTTGGTTGCCGCCTGACGGCTTCGTGAAAGGTCTGTTTACACCTTGTATGTAGATCCGATCAGTTTACGAGAAAGTTGATAAGTAGATATACTATTGTGATTTATCTATGGTAGCTCCATACCTAAATCGCAATAGTATATCTAGTCGGCGGCAACTACTACAAGTACCTACCTATTGTTTGTGTATAATATTTTGTGAGGTTTTGAAGAACGGTCGACTCATAGGTATGGGAGGAGAGACAGCTGGGTGTGTTTAGAGGAGTGTAAGTTTCACGAATATTGATGAAAACTTATTTTAACAAAGAAACTCCGAAAACATTCACCACGATGTGGTTTTTTCAACGACACCAAATAATTTACCGCTACAAAATATGGTCAATTATTTGGTGTCGTTGAAAAAACCACTTCGATGACAGATTAGACAGAAAATACCTTATAATCTAATGAATTCAAAAGAGGTACCTACTTATTGAAGTTGCAGGTGAATTACCAGTTATCTAAATCTAAACTAATATTTTAATGAGGAAAGATTTGATTGTTTGTTTGTTTGTTTGAATAGGCTCTGAAACTACTGGGCCGATTTGAATAATTCTTTCAGTGTTAGATAGCCCATTTATCGAGAGAAGGTTATAGGCTATATATCATTAAGCTACGACTAATAGGAGTGGAGCAGCAACAAAAAATGTTGCGAAAACGGGGAAAAAGTGACGCAAACGAAGTTGCGCCGGACAGCTAGTTCATTTACAAAAAGATCTCAGTGATAAAACATCCTAGCTACCTAAACTTTTGCGTACCGTTTTTCCCCTCGGGTGAAGTCAGGCCATTTATTGATAGAATTCTCCTGACAGCGTATATTTAATCATTTTATTAGATATATTGTAACAGAATGATAGAGATAGACATTTACAACACTAATCCGTGTATACCGCGGTGATTATGTCAGTTTTATCACTAGGTAACGATGTTTCATTATAATTGACTGATAAGAATCCCGCGCCTACCCCAATGTGATAATTCCATGAAGAGATAAACATGTGGCATTGACTGAACAAAAATAACTAACAACTATAATAGGCTATTTGACTACTTTTGGAAAACCTTTTTAAATTATTCCTTATTACTTAATAAGCACATCCAATTGATATTTCGGAAAAAATATATGTATTTCATAAAAAAAAAAACAATGATAAAGTTTAAATTGTCGTCACACGCCCGTAAACATTTTGTTATAACCATAATAGAGCAGTGAACCCAAAGTAAAATTCGTCAGTTTTCTTCAGTTTTAGTGGTTAAAATGGTGTGTAGTGCCACAGTGTACAAATACGTCTATAAAGAACCCACAAAAATTGTTTGTTTCTGTTCCAAAATATCCCAAAAGACGAAAAATGTGGCTAAAGTTAGCTGGAAAAGACCCAAACATTGTTTCATCTCATTCAAATTTGTTTAAGTGTGAAGATCACTTTGATGTAAGTATGTAATATTTTACTTTAGTGAGAATCATGATATCCTGAGATATACAGCTGATCCATCTGTGCTGTTACCTTCAAAATATTGTACATAGGATGTTGCAGGTACGATTCATTGTTGATGAATCAAATAAAATTTACATAGTAAACTACTCCAAATAGTAACTAAAATATCGGTTTTTACAAAACGAAATAGACCTTGCAGACCTGTGTAACAAAACCAAACACCATGAGTACCGTGACAAAGAGAATTTACCTACATGAACATTTGAAACATTTAACATCATCATCATCATAATTTCAGCCGAACGTCCACTGCTGGACATAGGCCTCCCCCAAGTGTCGCCACATTGACCGGTCCCGTGCGACTCGCATCCAGCGGATCCCCGAAACCTTCACCAGGTCATCGGTCCACCTAGTGGGAGGCCTTCCAAAGCATCGTCTCCCGGTTCGCGGTCGCCATTCCAGAACTTTTTGGCCCCATCGGCCATCTGTTCTGCGAGCAATGTGCCCTGCCCACTGCCACTTAAGTTTGGCAATTCTTCGGGCTACGTCGGTAACCTTGGTTCTCTTGCGGATGTCCTCATTTCTGATTTGATCACGCAAGGAAACTCCGAGCATAGCTCTCTCCATCCGCCTTCTGATGAGGCCCATAGTGAGCGGCCAGGTTTCGGTCCCGTATATAATCACTGGCATAGACTTTCGTCATGAGACACTGCGGTAAGGTGATTATGTCTACCTGGGACAAACGGTCCAGTTGGGTAGGTCTAACTTCGAGAAAGAGGTCAATCGTCGAATCCGACTCGGCTGGGCAGCGTTCGGGAAGCTGCGTGGTATCTTCTCGTCCAACTTACCGCAGTGTCTCAACTTTTAAAAACATAACCTAAAATAAATATTTTAGGTTATGTTGTTATCACTTAAAGGTTTGTAAATAAATAAGTCTTACTTACATTGCTGTTTTTACATTTTTAAGTTCTGCAGCACAGTAATAAGCGTTGTTAAAAAGAAAAGTGCAACCATAAATGCGTCTATTTGAGGCAAGTGGCTGTTATCAGCTCGTACATAATTTGTCTCCATTTTTAGATTAGAAACAAATATTATGAAAATAGTTCTAACATTAATCAAAATTTATCAGAAAAAATCTTCAAAAATAGCCCAAAGAACGATTAAAACACCTAATAAACGAAACGCGCGTACTATATTCAGTGATCGAAGCCGTGTTTAAATTCCTGTGACGTCACCAGGGTTGTATCCAATCACATGGCGTTCTCCTTACAGATAAAAGTTCGTAAAGTAAGTAAAGTATTTTAGTTTAAATTACAGTTTAATATGTTTTATTATGCTATTATCTGATGGGATGACCACAATTTGTAGTATATTTTCAATGTTGTCAAATAGCCTATTCTCACTCTTTATTTACAATGCATCACCGCTGTTAGTGTCCAAAGGGTTAACCAAAACCACAGTTAACCAACAATTCGCCAGTTCTGTTTGAGTCCCATGTAGGTACTACCTACCTAATAGAGGCGAGACTATTGCCGTCAAACGATCCGGACTCCGGGCTAATACTGAGGACATCCGATGGAAAAACCCAATATAATTATAACTCTTTGTCCCACGAGTCCATGGTCAGCAGTAGCGCTTGCGACTGTACAAGGCAGCATTATATACCTATCTTATTTTATTCATAAAGGAAACATCATTTTTGAAAGGTCTTTTAGACAGCATGGTTCGATGGTTTTCAGTTCAGTACCCCTCTGAATCAAGCGATAATCACAAAAATAGTATTAGGTTGAGGCTCTTTATAGCGTTTTTCACTTAAGTTTTCATGAATATCCAGAATTGGCTTATTAGTAGGTGTCTGATGAGATGGCGAGTAATAGAGAACTATAGAAGAAGAAGACATGCTGCGCCGACCACAAATGAATTGGAATAAGGGCAAGAGAATGAAGATCCTATCACTATCTTATTTGGATTTACCGGCCGGACTAAAAGTGGCTCAGTGGATGCGTGCAGTGGAGGCTCCTTGTTGTGCTGTTCCAGAAACAATGGAAAACAGATATCTTGTCTCGCGTGCCACAGCATGCAAGTGTGCATGCTTAGACACCACAAGCATTGTCCCCTCTGTAGATGCCTATGGTGACAAGGGACAGGATTTTAAATGTCGATTCGACAGACCTGTGGAAGTTGAGTAAATCTCTTCATCAACTAGAAAAAGGTGATGATCATCAAACGGCTGAGCAAAATTTCTTTAAACATAGCTAAGAACACTCTCGATCGATTAAGACACCTTTCAAACGAAAACAACTTATCAAAATCGATTTATCCGTTCATGAGCTATGATGCCACAGACACACATATACCTACACACGTCAAACTTATACACCCCTTTTTATTGGTCGGGGGTTAAAAAGTATTACAATCATCTTTCAGTTAAAGAAAACGAAGTGACAACTCACCAACACATTACACGACCTCTTAAACTTCTACAAAAACGGTGTCTATTTCTTTATTAGCATATTTGCGGGTATTTGTTATAGTTTTTGCAGCAGCCGAGTGTGACGAATGGTCAGAAGTCGCCGACACGTGCAGCGCGGCGCTTTGTAACGCGACGCGGCACGGCGCGGCGCGGCACGCCCTCGGCCAAGTGGCGCCTAAGGGTCATAGGCAAAAACTAGTGACCGGACTCTCATAGGTCACGTGAATTGGCTAAATTAAACCCGGTCTAAGAGACTGTTAAAATTTTCAGTAATCTTCGAATCTGAAGAGTATGGGTATGTGTCGAGGTAGGTAGGTACCTACTCATGTGCAAACTGTAGGCTTAGGTAATAGGTATGAATAGCAATTAATACCCATACATATCATCATTACGTAATTTTATAATGAGAGAATCGGCGTTAAATGGGTTGCAAGAAGGAATGTGTGTTGAGTCGGTTTGTAGTCTGGAAAAAACCCCTACCTATCCTGGAGAGGAGACAAACCAAAACAACCTGCCTTATGTCTTATAATTGTATGTTCGAAGGAATTATGTAGTTAAGACTAAGGTAGCTCAACTGGGAAAAAGCTACCCATCACCTTTCAATCAGATTATTTCCGACCATCTGATTCATTTTCTTCTATCAACATTTATAGATTTTTTATGGTATTGTCCTCTTTATACTTATAATATCATTAGTAATTACTGATATAATCATGAAAATCTAGACTGTACTTAGTGTGTAGAATTCAAAGTAATTTTCCTTTTTTTAGAAGTTAACGCCATCTAGCGCCAAGTGGCAAAAACAGCATCTGTGGAAACGACTGACATCTCTCGCATGTTGCAGCCACTCCGCGCTAGATGTCGTTACCAGTTACTTCAGTGCAACTACTTTGAACCAATAATTTCAAAACTATTATAAAATTATTTCACAATTAATAATTTTATTGTATTGTTCTGTAATTATTATCAAGCTGCTATCGGCTTTAGTAAAGTAGCGAACCGGACAAGGTGCGCGTAGGTATGCGTGAATCGGTCAAATAAATGCGATTGAGCACCAATCTCGTGATATCATTGTTGTTGATTACAATTCATTTACGAAAGC
Organism: Cerastis rubricosa; assembly: GCA_949152445.1. Taxonomy (NCBI): domain Eukaryota; kingdom Metazoa; phylum Arthropoda; class Insecta; order Lepidoptera; family Noctuidae; genus Cerastis; species Cerastis rubricosa. The sequence continues at coordinate 22,929,521 of OX424534.1, read as the reverse complement.
CTTTTTGCGCACGGCACTAGAGATGTTGGTGCCGGCTGAACTACACTTAAGGAGGAGCTTGCTCCAGTGTTCAGAGACTTTAGTAAGCCGTACAAGTTTTTTTCAGGGCGTGTAGCAACACTAATGAATGATATTTACTGTTCAGAAAACTTTCTAATTTTATGACTCACCGCCAGTTTATGTTTTTAGTATTTTTAATAAAGAACTAGTTAAACTATACTTAAGGTGATTCCTTCTATGCAATGTATTGCTAATATAAAATAATTAAGTAGAGTTTGACAAGTTCTAAACTTCAATTGCTCAATCTAGAAACCAGCAGTTAATCTTACTTATTTACTAGGGCTTAATATTATTTATAATTCATTATTTCAATAATATACATAATATAACTTCACGACTATAACACCGAAGGGTTATGCAGAGGTGTACCTACCTAATAAATAGTGCACCCACATTTCGCCAGTTATGTTTTAAGTCCCATGTAATAGTGGGCGAGCCTATTGCCATCAACAGGGCACAAATCCAGACTCCGTGGCTGCTACTGCGAAAGTCCTGTAAGAAAAAACCAATAGCACTTTGCTCGACCCGGAAATCGAACCCAGCACATGCACAGCACAGCAGACGATTGTCACCATTGCACCAATGAGGCAGTCAGTATTTCAGCAATTTAATTTACTTAGGATTTCACCAAAGTCGTCGTTATCCGAGGATAACTAGTCCAGGGATAAAATTATGCGGTGCCTCTTATGCCAGAATAACGCATAGTGCGTTTCACCAGTTTATAATGACAGAAAGTTAGTTCCGGTATAACTGTTCTTTGATAAGTGCTTTTTGTATTTCTGTGACGCGTTTAATGTGAAGTAATGAATAAATGAATGTGAATGCAGATAAATTAAATAGGCTTGTCGTTTTCTTAGTACAGCATAGCATTTAAAGACCTTTTTAATTTAATCGTCACTATTTAGTAGTTACGTAACTAAAGTTAAAAAAAATTACACTACAATCAATGACAGAATACAAATAAGTGATTTTTGCTCGTTTTTATAAAAAATGGTACGGAACCCTACGAGCGCGAGTCCGACTCGCACTTGTTAATAAAAAATTATGTGCTGCTGCTTTAGGTAAACGAAATCTCATCATGAAATCCTTCTCGTCGTAGTTGTAAATATGCACATTTCTTACTTTTAAACCATTTTCACTATCGCTTTCACTATCCGATAACGTTCTTCTCAAACGCTGCATTTCTAGTACATACTTAATATTTTCTCTGAATTGCAATTCAATTTGCACATCAGATCGCTCACAGTACTGCTAAGAAGGTAGGCAGCTCAGCTGACATAAGAATTTGACGCCATTTTAACTTTTATCTGAGGAATAAACCTGTTATTCCTTCGTATAAGAGTTAATCTCGTATAACTTCGTTATCCTCAGGATAAGTAGTTGGTGAAATGAATTTTTATTTGTTATCGGTTATCGGAGAATAAATAACAGCTTTATCCTGGGAATAAAACTTATTCTAGATTGGTGAAATCGGGTCTTAGTAGGTTAATTTACATAGAAATGTAAAACAAGGTAGTTAGGTAGGTCTAGGTATACTCGTAGGTAAGTACCTACACCTAGACCTACCTAACTGCCTAGTTTTCCAAGAATTAACCTTAATTACTAGGTAATGTTAATGACGAATAGGTGAATAAGACTAATGGGTTTTTAATGGGTTTTTCTGGTTTTATGAGTACTCTACTTTACCTTTTGACTTTTATTTTGTAAAATCTTCCCGAAATTGGTCAGCTTGTATTCATTAAATTAACACCTTAAACAAATAAACTCAATAAACAATCATCTCCTTAAGTGTTTTGCGCGCGGCACCACTCTATTCTTTATCACAGCTTTGGTATCAATTATTGTCATTGATAGAGTAGTTGTGTATACCTAGGTGTTCGCGACTCTTCGGGACACGTCGGGTGGCCACGGCAACCTGCGTGCGCGCCGGTATCGCAGTAATCTGCTCAAATCCATGTTTTAATCGCAATTAAATGATTATAAGAGATTTAGAGTTAGTAAGAAAGATTATCGTGCATGATTTTCTTTCTAGTAGTCGTAGTTTAGGTGCCTAGGTCATGGCAGTCAATCAAAGGTCATGGCAGTCTATCGTGACATCAGCTGAATTGGATGTGGTCATCATTCAGTATTTAACTTTATTTTTCAGACGATACATACTGAAAAATAGAGTTACTGAGAATAATCAACTTATTCCTCTTTCATGAATTGTATTAGGTGAGGTGAACGGTGAGCATCAACAACGTCTAGTAAATGGACATGGTTACAGACATCCATCTGCGATTCTGATCATATTGCTGTCTTGTATTTCAGTTACGTAATTTTATATTCCGAAATCAGTTGAGGTCATCTCTATACATTAACGAGTGCTTCAGCACAGCCTCAAAACGAGCTTTTTTTATTAGGATGATGTCATTAATGTTGATTAAACCAAACATAAAGTATTTATTTCAATACCATTTAAAGTCAACCAAAGGAATTGGTTAGTGTCAGAACTTTGAAGCAAGAAAAACGTAGATCTCTGAGAAGAACGGCCGATAAAACGGTAATGATACAATGATAAGTAAAAACTGGTGTCTATAAATATTTATATACCTACCATGTTGCATGTATAGAGATAATACTAATACTAGAGTGTCAATACTATGTAACACACTACTAAGTGCTATTGCTCTACATATTCGAGTGCTCTCGACAGTTAGCTTCCATTCTGAGTGTGGCACTCGACTTGATGAATAGGTACAGTGGCCTTTTCAGGTGTTTTACAGCCCATCAAACTATATAATGTTGCTGGCCATCCTAACAGACTATTAGGCTGCCCTTATGACAGATTTATTAGAGGTGTCAAGTGGGTTTCTGTCCGTATATACAACTTGCAGTACGTATGTGTAGCCGTGAGTTTTGGACATATTTTGCACTTCCGAAGTGATTGTAATGGTGTTTGTTAATACGAGAGCAAAAAAAATGTGACCCATGCCATAATTGTAGCCGATTTCCCCTTCATCAAGAAGGTAAAGATCCACCATAAGCCTTGGCGATTATAGGGATAGTGAATCCAACTAACCCAAATGATTGTGGATCAGGGAATTTGAGACAGCATGCCACTGTGGGCGTTTTGGGAGACCTATTTTCAGTTGTCTAATTGTCTATCGCTAGAAGTCATAGCAAATGATATGCTTAGAGTATTTAGTAATTACCTTCCTCAAGTCCCCATTTCTAATTTAATCGTCCGTTAGGGCTGCGTGCATAGCAAACATTGCACACGGCTGAGGTGAACCAAGCACCAATCGCGGGTACTTGCGCACGCGCACCCAATCAGCTTATCTGTGAAGCATTGAACTGTATCAGTACCGGCGAATTGTCTTACACTAATGAATCGTATTAAATATTTAGTTAATGAAAAAATATAATTTAGCTAAATAGTTTTTAAATGTGGATTAAATATTTTTTTTATTAACTAATGTGAGAATAAAAACTTAATACAAATCTGTGTTTTGTAAAAGAATAATTAATGTCCTTTCAACTAAGTAACTAAAGAATATCCTTAAATCATTAGTACATTAATTGAGCATTAGTACATCTAATGGCGTTAGAACCTTCCAAGTAGTTTAATAAGCCGGTTACAGGAACTGATCGAATTGGTCATAGTGCTTTTGTTACTAGCAGCATTAGTGAGACTGGAGTGAAATTATACATGTTTAGTGGACATAAATTAATAAAGTTATCTTTAACTGATAAATCCCCGCGATCCGGCTCCATCAGTGCAGTTTTTACAAAACATACTTTCTCGTTTGTGAAACTAAACTTGGTTGGTGTTTAAAAAAAAGCAATGTGTGTGTGAAACTAGATTTGTTCTCACCATTACGTCACCGGCAAGAGAAGCCATCGTGATGGACCCAGTAACATGTCCATCAAGTATCGGATACGGTTTGTAACATTTGGTTTTTGTTCTTTTTCAGTTACTTTTACACTGTTAGGGAAATAAAATTCGTGACAAACCGTGCGCGCTTTGGTTTATTTTTTCAAAAACGGAAAAAAAATTGTTAAGCATCCCCATGCATAATCAATATTCTTTTCCTTTTTTCGTTTTCACCTTGTTTCATCATCATCTCAGCTCAAAAGACGTCCACTGCTGGACATAGGCCTCCCCCAAGTCACATTGACATTTTGGGGGGTTTTGCCATAATCGCCACGCTTGGCAGGCGGGTTGGCGATCGCAGTACGGTTGTTACAAAGGCACAGAGAACGCTGCTGCCCATTCTCTGGCAAGTACCTTAGTCGCCTCTTACGACACCCACGGGGAGATATGAGGATGGTGCTCTTCTTTACGTCCGACACCATACAGAGCTCACCGCTCAGCTTCACCTTGTTTACAAAAGCAAAATCTCGCGCATTTAATGATTCTGTAGATCCAGGAGAGAGAGAGATTAATATGATATTTTTTCACTAAAAGATATTTCTAGATAGATGTGTGACGATCTTTGCTAACACGTGCCAGTTTGAATCGCTCACTTTTTCGACCTTCATTTATTGTCAATAATTACGGATCATGAGACTTAATCATTTTTAACGCTAACCTCATGTCCTTTTTTACCCTAGTTTAGTTTTGTTGTGCGACTATTGAGTTTTGGAAGTGTTTGCGCGATTTGTAACAAGTTAGTACGTAAGAAGCATTTATGTAAAAATAAACTCTTGGACACTGGACAGGTGTGTCACGATCACGAAGTTTTAGCCCACGACTAGGGCCTCGATAGTAATCAGCCAAAGAATAACAGTACTTAGGTACTCTTTTTTCTTTTTGTTATTAATAAACAGTTGGATGCTGATGCCCATATTGTCCATCCCCTTTTTCCTTACTGGCTTATCCCAGGGTTATGTTTTATCCGAAACACATGGTTCGCCCTGAGAGGGTATCTAAAAAATATTTAAAACACCAGTAAGTATGTGTAAGTACTTGCCACTTCGATATCAAAAACAGCTGTAAATATTGATTAATTGCTTTATACTTGAAAATAATCTGATATGCGGGAATTTTTCGCAAATTTCGCTGAATGTTCGCAAGGACGAAGCATTATTACGTGTATATATATTACAGCAGCATTTTCCCCAAACTCTACTTTTTTCATTTAACTGCGGCTGACTCCAAAAGGAGGATAATGTTTTTTTCTCAAAAATGCATGTAATGTGGTCATTATTTTGACAACCTTGTTTGAGCAAAGTCGACCTTGCCGTTCTGTTTCAAGGAGCGGCCGGCAAAGTTTTGTTGGCCGCTCTAACAGGCCGGCAATGGTTTGCCGGCCGCTATTTTGACGTTTCAACGTTTTAAAAAATGAAATCCAAAAAGATTTTATTCCATATTAGGCTGTATAGTTTCAACTACCATTGCTTAAAAAAAAAAACAATGAAGTAACACAAGCGCGGTTCAGCGAAAATTTTAATTAATATATTTTTTATTTAAATTACTTGCTGGTCTTATTTAGATTAGGTACTTGCATTTTTGAGTAAAGCAATATACAAACCTACATAGGCCCACAATGACTGCTTCGCTGGTCACGCTATGATTGCCTCGAGCTAGCCTGGCTACGCTCTAGGCCTTTCAGCTTGGCCATCATTGCAGCCCTTGCTGTCCTCGCTGTAAAGGCCTCGACCTACGGTCTCGGCCTTTATCTCAGCACGTCCATCAAGTGCTGCACGCTGACCGCGCTTTGTCGGCCTGGAGCTGCGCTACGCTGCGCTGTCGGCCATAATCAGCGCGACCAGCAAAGTAATCATTATAGACCGCGGCAGTAATGTATTATTACTCACAATTTTTTTATGGTTGAATTCAAGATATAACAAGTTATGGATGATATGAATGGAACGAAATAGCGTAGTTTAGAGATTCAGAATTTCTAGAAATACGTGGGACACTCAGAAAGTTTTGCGAAACTAAAACAAATTGTTCTATACGTACATATATTTTTATTAAATCTTTTCAAAGTACTTTCCACCAGCCTCTATACAAAGATTCATGCGCCTAAACCAGTTTTCAAAACACTTTTTCCAGTCCGCCGCAGACACCTCGTTTACAGCCTGCTCGAACCCAGCCAGCGCATCTTCCGGCGACGAAAATTGTATCCCTTTGAGCTGATTTTTTATTTTTGGGAATAAAAAGAAGTCACACGGTGCTAGATCAGGGCTGTAAGGAGGGTGACCCAGGAGTTTGACTGGCGTGCTGTCCAGGAAGTCCCTCGTTTTGAGTGCGGTGTGCGCAGGTGCATTGTCGTGGTGGAGCAGTAGCCCGCGGAGCCCTGTGTTTGGTCGCTTGTTGCTTATAACAGAGAAAACTTCTGGCAAACATTTGGAAGTATACCATTCGGCATTAATGCTTCTTTGATCCCGTAAGGGAATTGATACCAAGTGGCCAGTCAAATTAAAAAAGCTAGCGATCAAAATCTTACCCCCGCTTCTAGATCGCTTCACTTTGGTAGGCGTTGGCTCATTTTGAAACACCCAAACAGTCGACTGGCGCTTGGTTTCTGGGTCGTATTGATAAATCCAGGACTCATCACCTGTAACGATGTCGTAAACACGCCGAGACGAGCCTGCTTCAAATTTGTTAAGCATATCACGGCACCATTCCACCCGGGCCTGCTTCTGAGCATCGGTGAGGTTGTGCGGCACCCAGCGTGATACTATCCTCCTCACGCGAAGATGGCTGTGTAGAATCTCGTGAACGCTTCCCGATCCAATCTTCAATATGTGTTGAATCTCCTGATATGTAATTCGCCTATTGTCTTGGATTAAATTTTTCACTGCTAGCACGTTTTCTTCGGTAACAGCCGTCAAAGGGCGACCGCTTCTTTCGTCATCCCCCAAAGTTGGTCGACCGCGCTTGAATTCGTTATACCAACGATACACGGTTGCCTTGGAAGGGCCTTCATCCATGAATGCCATTTGAAGTCTATCGTACGATTCATCCGGTTTCAGGCGACACTTGAAATCGTATAAAATCATAGCTCTAAAATGTTCCCGGCGCAGATCCATATTTCAGTGAGACACAATACTTTGAATTAACTCGCAAAAAATGTGGAGGGAAATTTTGAAATTGGAACTTACTTATTTTTACTTATAAATAATCATATTTTCGAAAAACATAATAACTGGCCAGTCTCCCATATATAAAAACTTTTTTTCGCAATACTTTCTGAGGGGCCTGGTATTATAATATAATAAAACCTTTTTCTGAAACATTTAACCTTGATTGATCATGTGATGGATGTGTCAGTTTCTTGCATCTCTTATGACAACTCTGTAGTCGATTAGAACTTGAAAATAAAACATTTGAATGAATTCGTATTCAATATTTTTAATACCAATAATATCTGTAGGGTTTTTCGACCAACTGTAAAATTGTTCTCAGAAGTTCGTTTTCAACCTCTATGAAATCTAACCACAATGCAAGTCTGCTGAATCTTTTAGGAGTATTTTGTTATGAAATGATTGGAGACGTTTTTGTCGACGAATTTTGTCGTATAATATTTTTTTGTTCATGAGTTATACAGGTTGTAACTTTCGCTATTATGATGTTTGTCCGATGGAGAAATATGTTCAGTTTGATGGTCTGTAGCACACCCTTAAGTATGTATATACCCTTTCCGTTACACCTGTATATTATTTGGGCTACTATGGTAGCGTGGACATTTGACTGTATTTTGTTTTGGGCTACCATAGTAGCGTGGACATTTCAGCGGACCCATAAGACAAAATGGCTTGCATTCCATCACACCGAAAAGCGGGTAAGGATCTTCATAGTTTAGGTAGAATAGGTAAAGAGGTATGTAAAATGCAATGACAATGATGCACTTGCAACAGACAATCAGTGTAGTGATGATAACGTCACTATATCCCACAAACCGGGGGTAGTGTGGCTAGCACATGATTTGTACCTAAACGGTGGTGACTTAGAGTAGGTATGAAAAAAAGCTGATGTTATATCGTTTTCCTTAAACTGTGATCATACTGTGAGAACGACATTCTGTTACAGGTTACTTAAATTATTCGATTCGCTTTCCAACCTTTCAGACTTTCTTTTCTTAGATACTCCAAAATATGATTCAATTTAAAAATCTAAGTTTATCTACTTATTAACAGGACGATATAATACGAACCAAGTATATAATTAACCTGTCTGCTTATTATTTCCTGGTTATTATTTTATGCCGTCAATGTCTGCTGTATATCTATGTATATGTATGTACATTCTATTGATCTTTAAGTCCTGGCTATCATGGAAGAAGCGATAAGTATACAGTACCTACTGAGTCTTACAAACATGCACAGTTTCAGTTTTTACGACGTCGAGACAACATTACTCTTTGTTTACACATAACTCACTTATTTATGTAGTAAGTTTATGTGCTCGGCTAACTGATTGCAAACACATAAACTTTTACGTTCATTCCGTTCAAAGAAGCTTCTTGTAAACCGGAGGTAGCGTTCTTGCGGAGGTAAATTAAAGTCAATCAAATAAATGATTCAATGAATTTGTTCATTAATAGATATAAACTTAAAGATTTTTGCCTGATGGGGTTAAATAGCCCTGAAATAACGCAGTTTTTTTCTAACATGCAAGAGTAGTCTCAAGTTTTTGTCACCGACGAAACTAACTCGATAAACTTCAATTAGTACGGAAAAAATTGTGATTAGCGGTTCTGTCAGTACAAATGAAATTAAACATTTCAACGATTGAATAGAAATAAAACTCTCACTAAGCCTATTCTCGCTCAGGTTGTAATATTTATTTATCTTATGTGCAATATCCCATCGTAGTACAGAGCCACGATACGTCACTACACTTAGTCAGCAGCGAGGCGCGCCTGTAAGTCTTGCAAGTATCTAAATAATTGATATGCTACACATACAGCGTCATGTAATGCTGGCGTGGCACCATGCACGGTCACCAGTTGCCTGGATCCGTACTACACTGACATAATGAAACATTGAGAAGCAGTAGCCAATAACTCGATGTTATTAGTTCTCGTGAGCAGCAACACGGCTACTTAATCTCTGCAGGCTGTAGTTTATTACAGCTTGTAAGTTTGTCTCGTTGATTAGGAAGAATATTGTACAACCCTGGTAAGTATCTGGCTCTCACAGAACATGATGTCGGATCGACATATATGGATCATTAGGACATTAATACAAAAATGCTCACGACGAATTACCAAGATGTATCGTATTACCCAGTTAGTGGGTCGTGGAGGTCAGATAGGCAGTCGTTTTATGTAAAATACTGATTTCTGTATCCGGTTAGACTGGAAGACGACCCCAACAAAATTCCGGAAAAGGCTAGACAGATGATGATGCTCACGACGATTGGGGCACGATACAAGAATGTCCGTTCTCCAACAAATAAAATAGATCCTTACATCCTTCTTTATCTGGTCATTCACGCACGCTGGTTGCGAGGATACACCTGACCTTTTTGAAGAACATCTACAATAAGGTCAGTAGATGGTCCTCCCCGGTGTTACTACTCATTTCTTTCATGTACTTTTCGTACCTTTCGTTACTTAACCGACATCTGATAAAAGTTTGATGAAGCTAGGGTGATGTGGTCTACCAACATAGTTATAAGATTGAAAAGTCTAAGCACCAGAATTTGTCGTGAAGAACATATTACTGGAAAAAGTTCTGTGTCCGGGGCAGTAGCTTTTGTTTCTTTGAATGTTGATATGGAGGTCAAGCATAGTGTGCATGGGTGGCATTACGGTGTCTCTGTGGTTGACAACGTATTGGCAAACTTCGAGTCATTCGTGGTGGATAAAAATTCCATTCAAGGAAGAACCACACTCATCATCATCTGCGTAGCGTTCCTTTCCAACCATGTGCTGGTCAGCTTCCGTTCTTACTGGATGCACCTGAATACCAGTATTTTACATTGAGTGACTGCCTACCTGATCTACAGAGGAGAGAACCACACTGTTTGTCTACAAATAAGAATTACATACGCACTAATTTTGTTATATTGCACAATGACATTACATAACTTCAACCAATCTAAATACAAAGCAATACATATTTATAACGAAGTTTATTGGGTTTTTTGAATCAGACAAAATGCAGATTAATGCAAAAATACATCGATATTTATAGTCCAAGTTCAAGTCTGGCTATTCGCACCCAGGACACGCGCTGCGCGACAGTACGAGGCATATTTTAGCCTGCATTGATATTAGCTGCCTATTTTGGGTTCATTACAATAGTTGACTGGGAATTTGCGATTTTTCTGAGCTAAGTAGGTATTCTTTGTATTGATCGTCAAATAATAGATACTCCATGTTATCGGGTGGTCTCTTACCATATTGTTTTATATGCAGGTATATAGTTGGGGCACTTTATTTTACTGTGTTTGGAATTGAGTAGCGGGTATACGTGAACGGACTTTTAAAAAGAAATGCTTATTTTGCCATCCTGCGAGAGTCATCATTCTGGGGTTCCTGTGATAGTTTTTTAAACTGCTAAAGCCTCATGTTAAAATTATAATGGCTATAAATGGTGAAGGAAAACACCGTGATGAAACCGGCATATCCTAGAATCAACAATTCGTAGAGAGTGACATCCACCAACCCACAATAGCCCGCGTGGTGTATTACGACTCAATCCCATCAGTAGGAACGTTATATAGGGTTAGTGGTAATTAGTGACCGATACTTAAACACGTGTTTGTACTCATGATAACAAAATACTTTCCCAAAGAAACATTTTTTTAATACTCATCCACTTTTATCACAATAACACAACAGCCATATGAAATTCGGGGTTGCGACCCGTGCGGGTGCTCTGCCTACTCACTGAGGCACGGTACAATAGTAATGAGACAGAACCTCGTCACGCAGCGAACAGCTGAAAGGTCACAGGCGTGCGCGCGCGAATTTCATACGGCTGTTTTATTGTGACAAAAGCGAAACTTTGTTATCATGAGTATAATCACGTATTTAAGTATCGATCACTGATTACCAGTCACCCTATATAAACACAGGTTGATTATGTAACGTTTATGTTGCCCACTCGACATGATCCTAAGACCAGGAATTTGTTATGGTTGACTATGATACAGCTTTCAGTGTTCTTTCTTGTCGATGTACTTTTTAGATCTGTTGGGCCCAATCGGTGGCAAGTTACAAAATCACAACGACCACCTATCGAAGTAGGGACTCCTAGCTGCCCTTGCCCAAGGTATGTTTTGACGTACGAACACTTAAAGTATTAAGACCTATATTATGCAAACATGCGAAGCGTTTTATATCCATCTTTATCAAAATTAATTGAGCGTAACAATCATATTGAAATCCCCACTCATCAATGTTTCCAAATCATTTATTTGACAGTGTACTTACAAGTATTCTAGCTGTTTAAATGGCAAGCTTGTAGTACGCATCACCTCAGCTAGGTAACGCCTCGGTACCAAGATAGTGTTCCGTCGGTATATAGCAGATAGGCATAGGGTCGCACTCCAGTGCCTGTCAGGAACCCTCGCTGAGTGGACGAACTGGTTACAGGACGTAAGGTAGGACTTCTAATTTATATTCTCGAGTGCATGATTGCATGGGAGCGAAAGCATGTTTGGCTTTGGACCTTTAGGATAGAGTCTTTATTTATAAAATTTTGTTTCGTAAGCTTTAATGAATAAGGTTCATCGTGGAAAGTTATTAATGTTAGACACAATATACTTTTGACGCTGTCGATGCTAATCTTGCCTGTGTGGTTTTGGTACCTATGGTCTGAATGCCATCATTTCATCTCTTTGTCTAAATTCCATAACGGATATGTCAATACCTTAAATGTAACTTCTTAGTGTTCTTATCTAGTTTCTTTTCGTCAAATCTGCAGTCTAATTGCGTAACACTATGCAATCGTCATAATTTCTCTTAGATCTTATTTAACCATTTTGAAAAGTTCACACAACGTATCGTTTATACTGAGTATAAGCATTTAGATAGTATAAAAAATATGGAGACAGTTTCACAATTCGTACTAAACTACGTAGAATGGTTTTATCAGACATCAATAGGTACAAGCGTGGAAGCCGTTACCGTACCGAAATATTAAGGAAAGAAGGAGAACAATCCGCTGCCACACCATTGCAGGTGGTAATACTTCTGTAGGTATCAGCTACTAACAATCTCTCTATCAGTTTCCAATATGGAGCCATTAGAATATGGCATATAGTACGTACACACAGCTTTGTTGGCCTTCTGCGGTTAAATATTTAGAACAATGAGTCGCAACTTCGCACCTTCCTAAGGTACTGAATAGACTATAGTCAAATAGTCCATCGTCTGCTCAGAGCCTAAGTTGAATGCAGCAGTTTGTCAGTAACACAGGTGTAGATCTAAGTCCATGTTCCATTCTAATCTCTTAGATAAGGTATCAATTGAGACTGACAGCTTAGTATTAATGCAGCTATTTATTTTTATCCTTGTAATTCTTGATAAGCTACGTCCATATTGAACTGACCAGTTCGTTTCTAGCCTGGCATTTCTTTAGTAATTTTCTTCGGTCAAAGAGCAGCAAGGTCTGAGCTTAGATTTCTAGATTGGACGAAATATGATGTATGACTTTCCCTCAGGAAATTCTCAGTGTAGTTTGGAGCCTGGACTTTTTGTGGCCAGTTGATGGCAAAGCTCGCCCTCTATTATATAGGACTTATACGGAACTGCAACTTCACCACATCTTTGCCTAAACCTTCGAGGAGAAACGGTCAAGTTGTTATACTATTTTCTTAGTCGATTAGGCAGGCATCAGCAACCTTAGTTGAATATATAAATGCTTTTCTCAAGATGCACTTCGGTACCTGCTCCTGTCTTCATCACAGCCGAAATACAACCACATCTGGCTGGACATAGGCCACCCTCAAGCGTAGCATAACAAAAGTGTGCATTCGTAAGTCATCTAATACCATAATAAGTATGCAGTGGAACTCGTGAGCTGAATTGCTGCGCGCTCGCAAGCGCGCTTGGCATCTGATCATCAAAGTGAATGCCGATTGATTGACGACTATCTATGCATAGTTCGATAAAATCGTGAGTTATGATCGAGTCTTGTGGTGACTCGGCAAGTTGATGTAATATTAGATGATACTAGCTTTGCATAGCGTTGCGAGGAGCTCGTGGCTAATTAATAATAGCCGCACGGGTCGATCTTTAAGGTTAAGCCGTGCTTGCCGAGGTTGGTCCGTGGATGGGTGACCACAATTAAATACCGAGTTTCCTCCGTGTCTTGGAAAGCACATAAAGCCGTTGGTCCCGGTTGTTTTGTATTTGTAGATCTTTGACAGTCGTTACGAGTAGTCAGAAGCCAATAGTCTGACATCCAGTCTTACCAACTGGGTTGCGGAGGTCAGATAGGCAGTCGCTTCATGTAAAATACTGGTACTCAGCTGCATCCAATTAGACTGGAAGCCGACTCCAAGATAGTTTGGGAAAAGGCTAGGCATATGATGATGACTAGCGTTGCATAACTTTCTGACGTGATCAAATCAATAATTATGTTCGACATTCAAATGCTTAATATGTAGGTTCAAATTTATCTCCCGGAATCCCTTCGAAGTCGTTGTAAATTATACATGGCTGACCTGGAACTCTTTGAACAGACTCCTGACACAGGTTGACCAAAGAAAGGAAAACCTGATAAGGGTTTCATACATGACTCTGCCCTGGAGTGTAAATGTGGTGTTGCCCAACAAAAGATGGGACACTTGATATCGTGTCCTGCGTGTCCTGTTGCTTGCACATCACAGGAGCTGATGGATGCTACTGAAAGTGTGTAACTCGTCGGCAAATTTTCTTCTTCTTCTTCAACCCTTGGTCACCCAATGCTGAGTGTAGATCTCTTCCAAATCTCTCCAATTATGTTACCCGCGTTAATAGACGTAGTACTCAGTAGTACTTATAATATTGTTAGCCTTTTTGGGGAACTCAAAGAACAGGTAAAGACAACCTGTTTCTGTACAAATACCATCATCGACGGGAGTCTTCCCTTTTCCCTTGTCTTTCATCATGAATCTGTTTCAGAATTTCAGATCGAAAAACCAATCACGTGAAACAAACAAATTTAATTCACCAACATGCGCTAAAATTTGAAATAAACTAAACTAAATCTCATTAATTTTCGCAACGTCTTGACTGTGACATAATCTTAATATCGCATTAAACGACATACGACACGAGTGAGTTACATCACTTCCTTGCGCGCGATCTCGTTAGCATGCTGCGCGGGCGCAGGCTACATGTCAACCGAGCTTACTTGTGTATGGCTGCAGTTGTTATCAGTAACGGTGAAGGACAGGTAACGGGGGTGAGCGTGGTTTGGATTGTTAGTAGTTTTGCCAAGTGAAGCTTGCTAGTCTCAGAAAGCACATTAATTCTTTAGTCCCAGCTGTCATTTGTAGATCGTATAACAGTCGTTACGGGTCGTCAGAATCCAGTCTTTCGAATTGATATCGTGTTATTAGGGGATGGGGTTGCAAAGGTCAGACAGGCATTAGCTCTATGTAAAATATTGGTATGAAGCAGCTTCTGGTAAGAATGGAAGCCGACTCCATCATAGTAGGGAAAAGGCTAGGCAGATGATGAGTAGTTTGTTTTTGATTTTGCCTTCAAATTGCATTTTGATTGGTTAATACTGCGGATGGTTGCCGATTAGATCTAGAAAGAGTTCGAATTGACCGTACGTTCTTCAAGCAAGATTTGGAGAGCCTTGTTTTGATGTAATGATGAACCAAGATGATCTATTACGACTCCCTGAGTTTTCAAAATATTTAAATTCAATAGTTTTCATCCTGATTATGTTGTTGTAGTAAACCATGGAGTCTTAGCATTTTATTTCGTTATTCTTTTTTTATACCATTAAGATCTCCATGGGAACACTTTAGTACCAGTAGATGAGTCGTGAGATTGCGCCGCATAAACTGGTTTCCTTCTTTCCTGAACAACGCTTGTATAGGTTCTGTACATCACCTTTCAAATTATACCTAATCATTTATGGTACGCTCATTTCTTTACTGAGAAGTAGCCTGTTACCAATACCCGAGGAGTTAGGTTCCTTTGCCTGCGTAATCCCTCTGCAGGGCAAAGGCGAAAGAATTTGAGGTGTTTGCTTCAAATTCTTTCGATCTTGGGCTAATGTAGACCACTTGGTGTTGGTTTTGGGAAATGAGGTTTACGTAAAAAAATAATGGTGTCAGGATCCAAATTTTAAGTTTTAAACTTGAATATTAATTTTGCCATATCACAACCGTATCATAGCTATTGACCGCCAATTGCCCTAAAATCTAAGTCCTAAATAACCGGTGCAAGGTCATGACGTCATTAAAATCGGTCACACACAACCTATACCTACCCTCTAAGGTAACCGCAGTAACCACGTTCTCCGTATAGTCGCATACGCAATGAGGTGGAACAGATAACAAGTTGGTGTCGTAACTTTGTAATCGCAGGCGCAGTCGCGGCGTGCAGCCGTGAGCCGGCCGCGCCATTCCGCCATTGCTGCCCGACAACCGCGGACGTTCGCGCCACGTTTTGACAGCTGTCAAATTGATCGCATAACTGGTAATCGCGAGTGTTTTCTATTGACATTTTTTTTTAGGAATCTCAGTTATCTGTTTTATACCGTTTGTTGTTTATTTGGAGACGATTCGGTGAGTTACTAGTAGCTGTAGATTACTTACATAGTTTTTGTATTATTTTATGGCGTCCTTGTAAAATAATTGCGGTTATTTCGGCTTTGACTGAGGCTTTGATAGGAGCGGTTGTTTTGTGTGAAAATAATTAATTGACTTTTTGCGACTGCTGTATGGAATTTCTGACCGAAAGAAAATCCGGTTTTTAGAATATTTTTATAAGTTTTAGGTAAGTACCCCTATTTTGTAGTCAGTCGGTTGGTTGTCTTTTCAGTTGGTCTAGTGGAAACCACTTTAAGCTTTTGAAGGGGTCCTTAAATAGATAGCGTGGAACATAATTAAAAACACCTGTCTGACCAAAATTTCTTGTCTTGAAACTACCCGTAAGTATACTTAAGTTATACACTTATTTCCCCATTGTTCAACAACAAGTTACCTTAATTGGTAACCTCTCTGGTCTTCAAATAGTCGTTAACCTTGAGATTCTAGACCAGATTCTCTTCACATAACTTCGAAAACAAAAATATTATGTTAAGAACCTATAATATTAGTTACGTACACTATGTTACTTTTCCCAATTTTCTTTTCACTTCTGCCTTTCAAAACTATCGATATAACAGAAACATTACATGCATTTCAAAAGCCAACAAATCAAACAAATATGTGCAATTACATAAGGTGCATTACACAATACCGAAGCCAAAGAAACGAATAGTTTGAAGTGAGCGGTGTTGCGCCGGCGCAGGTGACCTTTGGGGGCAACGCGGGGTACTGGCTCACACGTAAGACACCTCACACCGGTACTACTACAGGTACACACGTTTGTTTACATACAAACGTACACAGACAGATCTCTTAGACGCGGTAGCCTGACCAATTCGGAGGTCTAATACTTAGACGACATAAAAAACATGATGTTAGATCTCATGAAGAAAAGCCACAGCATCTGCATTGTGCTATTCTAAAAAGAAAATTGCAGTCGAAAACATGATATTGACCTAAGTGTCAATATCATGAGAGATTAACGATTTATCAGAGTTACCTTATTCCGATAGGTAACTCTATCTGACGATCAAAATATTCGTCAAGAACAAAAACATACTTCATCGTAAAGACGTCCAAAACTGGTTATAGGGCTACTCTAAGCGCCAAACAATCAACTCATATTCTCGCATTTGCCGGTGGAGGCCCAAGAGCTTCACCAGGTCATCGAATCGCTTCGCCTGATGAGAAAACTACACAGGTCCTTTAGACCCAAAAGTCCATCTATATCCTTTATCTTAATCTTAGAGTTGTCTATCGTAACAGCCACGACACAAGTGAAGGGAGACTGGCCTTTTCGTTACTGATCCTAACTTACTGTAACGTAACTATAACGTAACCATTTAATACATATGTATGTATATTTGCATCGCGTGAGTAAACTAGATCCAAATACTACGATTATTAACATGCTTGTTTAAATAACTTAAGTCCAGACGAGGTCAGATGCAATTTGTTAACGCGATTAACGTTGTTTTTTTATTGAAAACAGGCTTTGTGCTGTAATTTAACATATTAATCTCGTTAAAGAATTTGAAGCTTTACGGCATAAAATAATAAATAGAAACGCTGTAACATCGTTTTAAACAAAAGTCATGAAAGTGAATGAATGAGATTTAAAACATTAGAGCTA
This sequence comes from Cerastis rubricosa, assembly GCA_949152445.1. Taxonomy (NCBI): domain Eukaryota; kingdom Metazoa; phylum Arthropoda; class Insecta; order Lepidoptera; family Noctuidae; genus Cerastis; species Cerastis rubricosa. The sequence goes on along the minus strand of OX424534.1, from coordinate 22,912,125 downwards.
AAAAAGATTTTTAGGCGCAAGCCAGCAAAAGGTATAAGAAGTTCCTTTCTGATCATGGCGACGATGCGACGTCTCATACCATCTCTCTCTCATTTCAAACATGGCCTCTTCAGGTTTAAAGGTAATGAAAATCGCACATGACATTGCGGGCCATCCAAGCAGCTAAAAACTTAGTATCTAACTGTATCGGTACATAATAGCATAATAACAGTAGAGCAGGCAGATTTATTAAATTATAATCAAATTAGTAGCAACACGATCATGTGAACAGTGCCAGACAAACAGTTATTTTCTATCGGTAACAGGAAATTTATCTTAGAACCGTACCTATAGTTTAATCACAGTTTTGTTGAAGGAAAAAGTATTGAGTAAACTTGGTCCTTGTGGTCTAAAATAACTTGTATTGTGCGAAATGGTCGCACGGACATTGACACAAGCTTTTATGAATGATAATTTAATTTTGTATGGAACGGAATATTTTTTTAACCAAATTATTCTAGTCCTTCCAGAGTTGAAATAGTTTGACCTATTTCAACTCTGGGAGGACTACAATAATTTACTGAAACAATGATTCAAGTTTGTCACTACGTCGCCATAATTGTATAACTTGACAAATTGATTTTCATCTGTTAATAAGTTCGTGATAAAGTCTTAATTTTCTTTGTTCTTTTTCGTTTTATTTTATTAAACGATAACGATATTAATATGCAAATTTGCTGACGTGTGCTCTTTGTCTGACTAGGTACAACATAACGTATTTCAGCTGTACAAGCTTTAAATAAATGTACATAATACAGTCATTAACTTTGCTTAACGTCGAGCAATGATATCGCTGAATATCGGATTGATTCCATATTGAAAGAAAGTCATATAAAATATAAATATATTTTCATGATTCATGATGTTAGATAGTTGCAGTGTCAATGTCAGTCTTTCTATGTATGAATTATGTATGTCGTAAATAACTATTTTATGCGTTTTTAGCGAGGACAAAGTAATAGCAAGTTTGTACATATTAAAGACTAGTTGTCCCGCGCAACTTCGTCTTCGTCACATTTTCCCCGTTTTCGCAACATTTTTCATTGCTGCTCCGCTCCTGTTGGTCGTTGCGTGTATATAGCCTATAGCCTTCCTCGATAAATGGGCTATCTAACACTGTAAGAATTTTTCTAATCGGACCTGAAGTTCCTTAGATTAGCGCGTTCAAGCAAACAAACAAGCAAACTCTTCAACTTTATAAAACATTAGTATAGATTTTTATTTGGAAAGGGAGTCCCCCTTTCCAAATAAAAATCTATCCCTGAGAGGTGTCATGTGACAAATATATTATGTAATGGAGTTAGGATTGTTTGATGTGTAAACGATCGAGTTTTCTCTACAATGGACAGAAAGTTTTTCAAGTCTGTAGCAATGGTTGATAGCTCAGCCAGTTATGATAAGACTAGCTGTCCCGCGCAACTTCGTCTGCGTCACATTTTCCCCGATTTCGCAACATTTTTCATTGCTGCTCCGCTCGTTTTTGTTGTAGCGTGATGATATATAGCCTATAGCCTTCCTCGATAAATGGGCTATCTAACACTGAAGAAGAAGAATAATTCAAATCCGCTAATTATTTGGTTTTTGGAAAATAACTCGGTCAAAATTAAAAACAAAGTCGTAGCACTAAATAAAGCGACTGCAAAGTTTTACCTAGTTAAAAGTTTTTGCATTCTCTGGAGATTAACTTGTGTAGGTATGTCAAAAAGTTTTTCTCCAGATTTGCACGCGATCAGTATAAACCATTAGTTTGCACCCGCCCCTCATATACTTGAAACATTCAGATAAAACATTTCGGATCTGTCAACCTTATCTTAAGAAACTTTCAGTTTATTATGTAGAGATAAGCAATAGGTCTAGTTCGTGTTTATTTACTTTATTATCGGTAATACATAGTTGGGTGTCGTGTGATTTCCGCCGTGAATGAGTCGCCTTTGTTTATAAACTTAGTATTAATAAAAATATGATAGGTAAATAATATTATATACTTTTATTTAAAGGAAATATTTTCATTTTTCCTTTAAACAAAAGTATGTAGAGGTACTACATACTTAATATTACTTACATAAAAATATATGAAAAAGAACCAATATTTTATATTAAGCCGTACATTTTACAAAAGGCACGGCTTTTTGCTATGATTACAATATATTATGTAACTGTACCGTAACATAATGTATCTAGGTAGGTACATTTCAAGGACAAGAGTCAAAAGGTACTTTATGGAATCAAGTGTAACTTTCTGAAAGTGCAAAACATTAAATGTTGTCGAAATGTGTGTGTACCATGAGATACACTTCTGCCTTACCTATCGGGGATTGCAGGCGTGATGCTATGTTTAAAATACAAAGTTTTTGTTGAGATACAAGCGACTAAGTGCATTTCTCTCATGATGAAACAAATTAACAAAGTAGAGTAAAATGTTTGCCTTGCCCACGTTCTCGTAGTAAATGTTCTCATGAACGGAGCAGTCTCCGAGTTCCCACGGCTACTCGGCCACTCGGCCAGAGGAAAGATGGGCGATAGTTTACGTTGGTTTCCATTTTGTTTCCACTACATTGCTTCTCAGACACAACAGTAAATGTTCTCATCAACAACTTAAAAAGAAATAACCGGTGTAAGTACCGGTTCTTTTCTTTTTCTCACAGATTTGATAAGACTTATCGCATCTGCCTTGATTTTTTCATGTCGACTAGCGACTGTACCACTGCTGAGCATGAGTCCTAAGTTCAAATCTTAGGACGGGTAACGTGTTTAGATTATGCCATCCGGAATTTCAGGGTCTGGATTGGTGCCCAGTTGATTGCAGTAGGCACGCTTTTACACGCGATAACTGGCGCAATGTAAACGTGATACTGTTTAAGTGTAGGTACTGTTTAGTAGGACCTCTGCCTAACCCTTCGGAGATTACATGCATGATGTTATATCATGTGTGCAACATCAGCTTGCAAGTAGTTTTCCCAACAACTCTTAGCTTCCTTCCTGTCGTTAAGAAAAAGTGCGCATGTTCTCATCTCAGTGACTAAGCGTAGATATCCGCTGGCTCACGTCACGCACAAGTCGCTGACACGAAGATCGTCGACCACCGCCGAACACAATCACCATCGGGACTCTTTATTGTTTTAAATTAAACAAAATGGGGCACGGCAATCATACGCACTGAGCCCACACTCGACAAACGAAAAGATTTAGAACTGCGATCGGATAAATCAAGAAAAACTTTGATTTAAAACACGATTGCGGATGTAAGGACCAAGTTTTTTTTTTATTATGTACATAATAAAATAAGAAGCAAAAACCGGTTAAACTGCATTTTACTAAACAATATACTTGTACCCTTCGATCAATAATTATTGATCGAAGCCAGTACCGTTAAAATAAGACTAAATTCTAAGCATATGGGTACCTAATAAATAAGCATATCAATAAACTTATTTGTGTATCAGCCGACTCATTAGAAACTTAGAAAGACAAAATTTCGTAAAGCAACCAAACAATCAACTAGAAATTAATTTAAATGACTCCATGGACTTTCTATGGAGTCAAATATTTGTTGAAACAGGAAAAGTCATCTAAAAATTATCTGCTGTTTTAAAGGAGTTACTTTCTGTTTCGACTTTACAATTAAGAAAGTCAACTTGAAAGATATAAAGATATTAATTTTTTGTAACATCAACATCCATACCAAAAACATGGTTTCCGTCGAAGTCGATCGAAAGAGATTTTGTCAAACGACACATGTTTTTAAACTAATTTACATAAAACATTAACATTGTAAACTCCGTGACTTACTATAATTCTTGTAACGGCACTCGGGTTAGATTTATATCATGGTCAGGCTTGCGCCTCATCTATCAACACGGAATCCCAGTTTTCCATGCTCCTATCCTTTTCTGTCGCTCAGAACCGTTATTTGCTAAAAACAAATAGAGCGGGAGTTCTATACCACGCGATAGATGAGGTTCAACCCTAATTAGAGAAACGTTTAAGCAACCATGTTCTACCTTTCCTACCATGTCCTTCTCACGAACCCCGTGTATCTGTGATTGTCCTCAACGCGACCACCCGGCCTCTTAGTTAATGACATAAGAAACTGGTTGGCAGGCTGGACATAACCCAGTTTTTTTTTTAATATTTTGTCTTTCAATTTGTTTTTGGTTGGTTTTTTAAATAATCATCATAACATGCGATTATAATACAACCGTTAGTTTCGATCTTAATGGTGTGTGTGTAAACTGGAACCTTTCAAAAAAATATATGATCGAAAAAGAAAAAGATAGAGGCGTGACAGTCTCTGCATGTAAAATACTGGTATTCTGCTGCATCCAGTTAGACTGGAAGCTGACCCAACATAGTTTCAAAAAGGCAGGTAGATAATGATTGCAGTATATCCTTGTATAATTTACTTTCAGCATAGCTGAGCTAGTTTCAGTATTTCTAGAAAAGACTTTATGTACGTACATGAATGTATGCGCATTGATAAAACCAGTAGCTGAAGTAGCTGCTGTAAAAAAAATTGCCTAACTACCCAACATTTAATTGCTCCGTCAAAAGAAGTTGACCATGAGGTTTTACTTTCCCACTCGGCAGATATCATTGCACCCGGTTAACAAATATTTGTCATATCAGGAGAAGAAATAAATCTTTTTTTGTAATCCTTAACTTAAACGTTTTATCTCGACAAAAATTATCTAGGTTTTACACACGATCTTAAAGTTTTGGAGGCAGCACTAAAATACTTGTTGAAACCTTTATAAAGTTACAGCAGCTGATAAGATATTTACAAGTTAATATAACGGTGCTGATAAGTGATACCACTAGATTACGTGGTTACAAGCTGATACGATAGATTAGCAACGGATAATTTTTTGTTATGTCACAGATCAATCAATTTATCCGCGGTATAATTATTACAGGTAGTATTTAAAAAATATTAGCCTTTTAAATAACAATTATTAGTCGTGAAAGTCTTGTGGTTAGGGGTGGGGGGGGGGGGTGGTTTCAAATCCGGGCACGTAAGTGAAATTATCAATCTATACTTTGAGTCAGCGTGGTGATCAATACTCGTATCTCCTCTGTGAAGAAGACAGAAGTATGTTGCTATAATTATTAGTTAAGGTACCAGCTGTGGCAACAAGAATAAGTAAACGAGTAAGTAATAATAAGTATCAGGAACTCGAAACAAATAATAAACATGGTAACTATCCCGTTGCAAGTGTTATTGACAAGAATAAGTAAAATATAATTATTTCGTAATAGGTTCCGCATGGTTTACAAAACATGCTGAATTATATCCAAATATTTACAGTTTAACATGAAACTGACTTCCTAGTGTAACCAAATCGTGTAGGAAACTGTCAAAATAAAGTGAGTAGCACTATGTTATTAAAAACATCAGATCGGTTTCAACTTGCAGACGTTCCGCGTTGACGTTTACAAGATTCGTTCAAATCGTGATGATTCCACAAACCTTCTCATAGCTGACGGTTTGCTTCGTGTTGTGAAAATAACGAATGTTTTGTTGAAGTCATGAGAATTTATCCGATTTTCGAAGAATTCGGACGTAAGGACAAGTTTACAAAGAAGTAGACAACAAGTGTTATTTCTCCTAAGGAAAATTGATAAACTGGATAGATTTGTGAGTATCAAAACGATTTTGTTATAAACTTAGCAGACAAGATGTGTTGCTGAGGAGTTTGTTCCGCCACTTCTTCTCCCCATCTAAAACACTAGCTAGTGAAGAAAGAGGGGGGCGGGACTGTCTCACTTATGTAAATAAATGAATGCATAGCATAAATTCGTTGTCACAACAAAAGGTTCAAGGTTAAGGCTCTACATTTTTAGTTTTTTTTTTTTTTTAAATAATTACTGTTAAATAAATTTGAAATTAATTATATATTTTAAGATCATAATTATTTTGTACCCTATCACAATGTTGTCCTTTTTAACTCAATGGTTGACTGGTAGTGAATGCCTTGTGGCATTAAGTGCGCCTATGTACCACTATTGTACATGAAGTTTAAATAAATAAATAAAGTTCTTCTTCTGTTGCTTCTCCAAATACTGAAGGTTGGTCATTGGCGAAGGTTTCTCTACGGTTAAAACCGTGTATTTTATTTATCAAAGTCAATTATATAAGTTAAGATGACTAGACACTATACTTGGTACATTAAGGCACCGCGAGAACAGTCGGTAGACTCGCAATAAACTCTAGATTCCGGTTCAACAGACCGGTTTATGTTAGTTTTCCCTGTTGGTGCTAGACTGCCGGCTGCGAATGCAACATGCAATTATTGTGCACTCTTAGCTATGTGGTGTAATATTACAAATACTTAAGATAACATTGGCGAATTTAAAAAAACATAGTTGCTTAAAATAGTATATTCGTTAAAAAAAAAATCTTTAACCATGTTCAAGTACCTAATGCTTTCTTGCATTTCTGAATCCTTTCTTGCTTTTTGAACGTCAAAGTTACATAAGAAACTCCTGGTGGCTTACCATGAAGTCATAAAACAGTATTGTTTTAATATTATTCCAGAGTGGTAAAGAGATGGCGCTAAACATCCTCTGTAACTCCGTCTCTTTCCTACACTGGAGTGACATTAAATCAATCCTGCTTTAAGACGTCATGATAACCCCCCAGAACAAGCAGCATCAAGACACATCTTCTTGACGCCCGACAAGGTAAACGTCTTTAGAAGAGTTATTTGGTTAACCAGTATCTGGCTGGTAGTCTCGACCCAAGGGCGGATCCAGCTTTGGCGCCAGGAGGGGGTCACATAGTCGTGGTCAAGTCAAGAACGTATAATTAAATTTTGATAACAATAGATACAAGTAAAAAGAAGGTATTTTACTAATGTACGTGAGTACTGTACTTAAAAATATTTATTCTTTATTTTACACTTGAAAAACTTAACACATAATAACTTGTACATATACACGTACATATTGCCATCTTCTCTTGAAGACATCCAGAGAAGCACTATCACGCACGGAATGAGGCAGCCTATTTATATTCCATAACCGTGGTGAATGATATGTCGTATCAGCTAGAGGTATGTCGAGGGGCATGACGCAAATCTCCGCAAAAGTGAAGAGGTGGTACGACAAGGGTTTCCAACAAACAAAATAGAAACAGACAAAATACATATACAGGGTGTTTGGTGCATCGTGTGCCAAATTGAAATGGTCGGCTGGGGGGGTCATCTGCTATCCTTTCAGACCCCTAAGCAATTCTCATGCCCTGTGGACTTTTTATTGTTTTATTTAAAAAATACCCAAATTTTAAATTCAAATACAAATTTAAAAAAAAAGTATAAGTCGTAGACTCTAAATTTTAATTTAATTTAGATGTGTATTGTATTCCAGTACTTTAAATTCAAAATTTGTGACCATAGCCATCTAGTTTTTTTTTAATTTACTTGCAAAACTTCGGACTTATATAAGATTGAAAGATAGAATTTTTGAGGGAGTTGGAAGATCCCGGTCGGTCTTGGTTTTTTTTTATAGCCATGTAAATAGCTGTAACATGGACAGCTTTAATTGAAGTCCGAAACTTTGCGAGTAAATTAAAAATAAATTAGATGGCTAATGTCACTAATTTTGAATTTTAAAGTACTGTAATACAATACAAAAAAAAACATAACATACTAAATAAAATTTAAATTCAGCGTCTACGACTTACTTATACTTTTAAAAAAAATTGTATTTGAATGTAAAATTTGGGTATTTTTTAAATAAAACAATAAAAAGTCAAAGAAAAAATATCCACAGGGGATGAGAATTTTTAAGGGGTCTGAAAGGATAGCAGATGACACCCCCCCCCTCCCGTTCGATCATTTCAATTTGGCACACGATGCACCAAACATCCTGTATTTAAATAACAGAATCAATTTTTCTTTTACGTCTTCTCCCGAAACGCGTTATTACGTCATTTACGTCAATGGGTACGTTTTTATGAACGTGGAGAAGTGCCAGTCCGGTTAAATTAATAAAATTAGATTTTTGTTGATTTTTTCAAAACCGCTTGTCTGATTTCGATAAAATTTTCATGGGACCATTTGGGAAGTATACGCTTTCCAACAAAAAAAGAATTTTTCAAATCGGTTGGTAAGCGACAGAGCTATGCCCGAACAAACATAAAAAAAAAAAAAAATACAAACATCCGAATTGAGAACCTCCTCCTTTTTTAGAAGTCGGTTAAAAATATTCAAGGTTCATGTAGTTACATAAAATCTAAATGGTGGCTAAATATATAAATAAAATCATTATGTTCAATTAGTGGTCCACCTAAGTCAAGTCCTGCAACCAGCTCAGGGGGGGGTCATGACCCCCCCTGGATCCGCCGTTGTCTCGACCATATTCCTTAAGTGCTAATTTTATTATGTCGCATCTTTGGCCAATCCGGTAAGACCTTGCTGTCGCCATGCTAGCATGTCCAAGTTTCTGTACCAAAAGTGTTCTTATCGTGGATTCTGGTACAGAACAGAAAAGTCCTTAACATCGTTTTGTTAGATAAAACTTACTGCAGTGTAACTGAGTTTCTGGCAGAGAAAAAAATATTTATTGATTAATTGATCTATTGAATGATAATTGTTTTTGTTTTTAAAATGTAAGTACTTAAGTACATGTTTCATAAATAATGTAAGTAAATGTTTGCATGCCGAAAGGTAAAATATGGCTGAGCCTCGATTATTATATTATAACAACTATTGTGTACCCACATTTACAAAAATTCTATTCTATCATCATATTCTACAGTCCCTAGCAATATGGTGAGTAATGTAAACAGTTAAACACCTTATCACTTGAGTACCTGCAGTCTGAAGGCTCCTGCAGCGTACAGTCACGGCACATACACGTTAGTCACAGCTACGCCACTGCTATTAGCCGCTGGACATCACATAACACTGTGTTTTTACTAACTTGCATTTTTCAATTTGTTTTTATTTCTAATGAAGTGCGAAGTAATAATTATTTTGCTTTGTAGATAGATTGTTTATACTTGTGAAGGTCAGACGATATTCGTTTCGCGTAAGGTTCGCCCTTCGATGTAAAGCATCACAGGTGCCAGCAATAGGTTAGACTTATGTTCATTCATAAAATAAACCTAATGGATAATAATGAATAACTAAACTTCTCAGCAACACACCTATTTAATTACTTACTAGACTGACAAAGAACACAAATGCGAAATAATGCTAAATCTCTCAACTTCCTCATTTTCAAAAAATATAATTTAATTCATCGTCACTAAACTTACATGTAACACAATATTTCTTCTAGACTATGAATCTAGTTTTCAAAAAACGGTTCCAAAAATCGATGCCAACCAGAAGTAGTATTGTAAAGGTCACTCGCGGTTGACCGGATCAGTTGAGCAATCGACCTTGGGGTTTACCAGTTAGCAACCACTTTTCACTTTTCGTAGTCCGTTGCTGTCTGATAAGGGCTTTTGGGAGAATTGCTCAAACAATATCGGTAATGGAATTAAAGTAGAGTTGGATGTTGCAATGGTGAAGAAAAATGTGGGTATTTTGTTAAAGTCCTTTGATATCAGAATAAGATATCAGGTATTTGTAACTTACGTTTTCATGCGAGCTTACATTAAAACATTTGTAAAAAGAAACCGTCTTCCAAAAAAACATTAATATAACTTTACTTTCGGAAGTCGGTGACTTTGTTCGCTTCAATGACATTTTTGCCACCGACTTCCTTCTTCTTTTTTTGGAAGACGATCCTTTTTTCGTAGTATATAAACCACACAAACTCTTGTCACGAATCAATTTCTCATTGTAACTAGAAGTTAGTCGTAAATACGCAATTACATTCACTTGGATGACATTTTTTTGTCCATCTATTTTGATTTAAAAACCAAGCTACTGAACCGATTTTGATGAAACTTGCACTGTTCCCTAAGTTGAAATAAACTTAATCAAACTTAAAAATATATTTGCAAACCGACTTATACTTTTTGAGATATGCGTGAACAAACATACATACACTTATGAAATTTTGCACACATGTTTAGAAGCTGGTATAGACTATCATATACAAAAACAGTTCATTTCTGGTCATATTACATGGGAGCCTGCCGTTTTGCCGAAAAGATTTTGACAAAATTTCACTACCCAAACAAATTTTAGCAACCTTTTTTTATACCAATGCAATATTTGGAATGATTTAAGTACGCACTTTTACATTTGGTCAAATTTTTACTTGGCAGAATATTACCAAAGATAATGTTATTATGGCATTTAGTCTTTAATCAAATGATTTACTACAACAAACAATCTTTAGACAGTTAAAGTTAGGTCAATTGATTTGCTATGACAAAAAATGTAAAGGCAAAAATAAGATTTTTTGGGAATTATATAAATATTGCAAACAAATATAGGGTTAATTATTAAAAGAAAAATGGTTAGGTTAGGTTAGGTTAGAACTGTGACCCCCTAAGCACAAGCCAAGCGAGCGGTGCCGCGGCAGCGGCCGGCGAGTGCCAGAAACGACTATATTATATAGAAAGAAATGTGAAAAAAAAAACCTAAAAAAGGCTACCCGAAACTGAACTAGTTAGACGAGATTAATTATATTTTAAAAACCTAAATTTGTTTTGCGTAAAATGTGTCATTCCAAATGAAATATTTAACTACATAAAAATGGGTATCATTTAAGCTGTCACCAATTTAATTAGTTTTGTGTTTCTTAAATAATAGGGTTTGTCCTCAAAATAGTAGATCTGTCACCAAAATGTAGTCACCAAACAATGCAAAATCAGTTCCACAATAAATCACCTAAAATCCTGAGATATAAGGTCTAGTACCAAATAAATGTTTTTGTATGTATTATAATAGGTGTGTCCTAATAAGTATTTAAGCAAACTAATTTAAAGAGATCACCAATAAATCATATTATGTTACTAGAAAAACTAAGGCGTTGTCGACGTAGCCCCGCTACGCGGGGCTCCTATTTCTGTCTGCAGGGTTTACAGTAACCTAACACGAAGGGGATGTCGGGGTCTTAGTTCGCTCGCTCCGCTCGCTCACTAGACCCCGCCATCCTCTTCGAACCTAACCTGTCCGAGTCGGTGTGCCCAATGTCTCGTATAAAGCATTTCTTCATAGAAATAAGGAACTGATCTATTTATTTGGTGACAGATCTACCATTCCGAGCACAAAGCTATTATTTAAGTAATAAAACTATTATTATAAGAACGAAGTTTATATTCATCTAATGCACTACAATTTTATTGGTAATCCATCTCTTATTTTACACATGTATCAACATTTATTTGATAATTCATACCTGGGAACACTTTTTGTTTATCTGAGAACGAAAATATTTCGTGGCGATAGATCTATTTACTAGGTGATACAACTTTGATGACAAATATAAATTTTGGTGACAAGAAATATAGTTCCCCATAAAAATTGGTAAAAGTACTAGTTGGTAAACAAGTTATTGTTTAAACGTTCACTTGCCAAACATTAGGTTCGCGTTACAATTATTTGTGAAGACATTTTTTGCCAAGTAATAATTTGGCAAATGAAATTATGCGGAAAGTAGTATAAGAAATGATAATTTGTCAATTTCTTTTCGATGAAACATAGGTAACCCATATTACATACATAGGTACATGTCAAATTGATAACCTTTTTTTTTTAAGTCGACTCCTGTGAAATGTTAGAAGTACAAGTGCACTGTTCCAATTAGTCGTTTCCTATTGAGACGAGCAGGCAAGAAACTCCACGGTTACTCTTCTAAAAAGATTTGTTTTCTGCAATCCAATTCATAGGAAAATATTTTTTCACACCTCCTGCTCGAAAATGTCAAATTATATGTCAAGCAACCTTAACCTAAAGTGAGTCATTAGTGGCCGGGGGCACAGCCGGTCAATAATGTTGTACTGGATTTCATTATGACCCGCCGGTCAATAATGTGATTTGAATTTGGAATCTCACATGCTCAGCTAAATTGGCAGTATAGTACTAACAAACACCCTTTTTTTTTTTTTTTATTTAGGATGGGAAATCTTTTCTGGCACCAAAGGGTGTTTGTTAGTTGTGCGAAAACTAACAAACACCCTTTGGTGCCAGAAAGAGGAAAGCTATTCTCGATAACCTTACTACACGTGGATGATATTCTCGATTTCCTACAAAATCATAACGACTGCTTCTTCATATCGTTGCCATGTTTTCGAAGACATAATATTGTAAGAATAATTAGATAACTACGAACTATTTTTTAAAAGGAATGGATTAACATTAAAACTGGCATTAATAATAACAAATACCGTACCGCGCCGTAATACCGTAATAGTAATTGGCTGTAACATTAGTTAATTTATTTGTTTTTCGTACTATGGCTATTATTTTCTCACAGTAGGTGTAAAAAGTAGAGTATCCTCCTCTGGGCTAAAGGTGTCTTTGCCTTGGGCTAGCTTGAATCCCTCGCTGCCTTCAGGATTCTTGTATTAACTCCCTCGCTTTGCTCGTGAGTTAAATCCCGAATCCTTCATTGCGCTCGAGATTCAATATGACGCCCGTGACATAAGACACAACTTTAGCCCCTCGGTGCATAATCTACTATTAATGTGGCTTTATAATTCAAAGAGAACAAAAATAATTATTATATTACAAATGTACATTATTTACAAACTGCAAATATAATTTTATAAAATAAAAGTAAAATATGTACAAGTATCAAAATTACAGGGCGTCAAAAAATTCGTCGACATCGCTGTCAACAGGAAAGAAAAAAATTATCATTATAATATGGATCTCTTCAATGTTTGAGTGAATCGGTATCTTGTACGCGCGCGTGCACCACCCTCGGCAGCACCATCGCTTTACATCAGCCGAGTAGTGGCAAAACGCCTTTTCAGTTTAAAAAAATAAAACTTGTACTAATATAATTATTATTTCTTTCTTTCTTTTCTTTAAGTACGAGTAGATAATAAGCTTGGGTACGGGGACTAGGTAACTAAGTTTCAGTTTCAAATGGCAAAGGAGTCCATTTAATATCTTATTGTTCTATTCTAATTTCATTGAATACGCAACTTCTCTCTGTGTTCTAAACAACCGAACAATATCCGGAAACGAAATAGAAACTAGTCAGTTTTCACCAGTAGCTAGGAGTTTAGCAAGACGTGTTTTAACAATACAACATGATCAGTGACTCATCTCACAACAAAGAAGTTACTCAGTGTGTTAACTAGTGTGTATAATAGGAGAAATTGCCGAAAATTTCTTGTTTGTTACGTTTCTACTTCCTGTATTGCTAAATAAAATATTAAAAAAAAACTCTCTCTGTATGGTTTGTTTATTTTTTTAAACGTTAACTGAGACAATTTAAATTATATTTAATTTTAAATTACAGTAAGGGTTTCTCCATTCTCGTGGTGTAGATAAGTCCCAATTTTTGTCACCACGCGGTCGATGACCGTTTTATCTTACAGGAATTACGGTCAGCCCCGTTTATACTTTCGAAAATTTTAACTGTTCCGTTGAAAATCGGATAAGGGGATGTTCGGAAAGCAACATTTTACTGTATAAAAAGTGTGTTTACATCCGTTACGTTACGTATGTACACACCCCGCAACAGGCGACACTAGGAAACCACTATCAAAGGTCACCCATATTTACAAAGCAGTACCACCGACAATAAAACACATAACAATAGAGGCGCAGGCAAACACGCAGGACGCAGTAGTAAACATCCGTAATACTATCACTATTATGTTTGGTAAACAATATTCGGCGACAGTTGGGTTCAATATTGTGGATTACGCCAAATTGGCGTTTATACATAGGTGTATTGTGATTGATTAATGTTTTGGGATTCATGGAATAAAAAAACGAACACCACATTACACACTTATAATGTTTGGTCAGATCAGTCGTTCCATGTAGAATATAAAAAAAGAAAATTCAGCTGCTTACGGTTACACTGGAAGCCGACTCCAACATATTTGGAGTTTTTACAGCCTCATCTGAGGATAATGAATGTATGATGGACTTGATACCAATTAGGTATTAAATTTAATTTGTAAGAAACTTTCGCCTATTTTCTCAAGAAACAATTAATCAGCTCCGCGACCTTGCAATGTCAAAAACGAAGTCATGTCTCAGCGGGCATTGCCCAACCAGCCAACAAGTCATTGCTTCATTATGTCCATGACGATGCGAATTTAATACAATAACATGGACACAATCGATGTTTTAGCCACAGGTTTTTAGAAGAACAATGTGCAATGTGTGGCTAAGCTCTCAGGACTCTTAATGCTTGGGTGAAAAATTGGTCCTTTTTCCGAAATAAAAACAACTGAGGTTGGGTGCAATCGCTTTAAAAACGTTTCGTATTTCTACAACCACAATCTACACGATTAACATCGTTTTTCGGTGTCAACCTTATAGAGTTTCTTTCATCGTATATTTCGATCATAGAATGTCGCTTTGTCTACGCCAAATTATTTTCTAGACAGGGTAACAGAAGAAGAAATGTATAATCCTATACATATATGTATATATATATATATCTGAGTGAACTGTGAAATCATATTTGCAAACATATAAATTGCAAAGTCTTGTGACTAGATTACGATTGTCCCATCTATAATAAGGATATTTAAATGATTTGGTCTAAGCGCAGTGGTCCTTTTCTCCGAAAAAGCAAAATGTGATTGATATAGCGAATTCCGCGAAAAATGTTGCATGTGAAAATAATTAAACGTTTTCGATTAACAAAACAAAGCACGCTGCTGATAACGAAACTGTTAACAATACACAGTGTAAAGCAATCAAGCGCGTGAATCTGAAGCGTCTCTAATTGCTCGCTCTGATTGGTCCATCGACTATTACAGCACTTGCAAAAAGTTCGATTGGTTTCCTTTTCTTCAAAGATACCGCAACAAAATAAACAAAGGTTGGTGGTAGGTACATACATCTCTTATTACAAAATATGCATTTAAGTAACTACTAAGAAGCCTGCCCGACGGGATTCTATTCAGAGACCTCATAATATTATGATTTAAATGCTAAATTTAAATAAATACCTTTACAAGCATTAACTTCGAAATAAATTTATCCTTCCTACAATAACTTAGTCAGTTAGTCTAATGAGATCAGAACTGAATTAAAAAAGTGAATTCAAATTTCTTTATTATACTGACTTGGAATCTACTCACTAATAAAATAAACACTGAAAACGATTCTTCTTCATACAATAAACATAATTCCTGTTCACGTCAGCCGAGCCGTAAAGAATTGCGTTTCTTTAATTTCAAGCTCAACTTGAGTGCAGTGTTACGTTTTGTTGGCGAATCACATAACAGATAACTGTTTACTAGTGCTCGTTATCAGAGCATGAACGTGTCGGTATCTACTGGATAGCAAGAGTTACTGAGCTACTGAGCACATCACATCAGCTGTGTCGTAGTGTTGGCGATAACAAGTAGCTATTGCCTTCAAAAAATCTTGATCCCTTTCTAAAAGACCCAATGACCAATCCCTTTCAAAATGTTCATCTTTCTTCAATGACTTGCAGGTTACTTACGGGATATGCTTAACATAAGGTTTCCCGTTAGCTTTTGGCAGTCCACATTTTATATTTTTCCATTATTTTCATCGCTGATTGCAGAATCTGTTGCTCCCGTAAGTTAGTATTATACCAGTACTTTGCCTTTGCCTTTATTTCTGGAGCTTTGCATCCCGTAATCAGTCTAATAAGTCTATGTAGACCATTGTCTATGCATCGCATGTCTTCGTATATGTCTATTGCAATTTCCCCTCTCTGTGTCAGTGTGCCGTTTGTAAATCTATTGCATCCAGTTTCTAGACCTCCTATAAAGACACCGAAGCAGCACATGATTCGCCTTTCGTACGAAAGATCACAGTATCACTTCCCGTATCAGGCATTCAGGACAAACTTCCTGGTACAAGCTTGTGGCTTTAATGCACATCGTTTCTGATTGTGGCTCTCTTATTTGTGACTTTCTGATTACTTAGGACTAGAACACAACTAGCAAAAAGTGTGTGTACAAAGTCAAACTATTTATTTCAATAAGGCCATTAAGGCCTTTTGGACGTTAATCTTTAGAACAAAAGATTCAGCTCTGTGTGATGTTATTTTACGTTGTTTGTGCTGTGAGTTCGGAAGTTCGGAGTAATTTAGAGCAGAAGCAATTTAAACGGACTAAATATTCAAGTGATGAGTGCTCAAAAAACTCCACTTTGCTGTGACATTTTGGATTAACACCTTTAACCCAAATCACACCAATTTTCTAGTCTAGCACTTGTGATAATAATAGTCATAACAACAGTAGTTACAAAACTTAATGATTATTTATCGTGCATCCTGCACACACGATCGACACTGCACGATCTACGGATCGCGAACACACACGAACTCTACCGCAATTTGATGATTTATTATTTATTTTATCACAAAATCCACAGCTCTTTACAATTTTATCCTAAACTATTTTAACTTATCCTACAGCAAATTAAGTATTTACAATTTAAAATCTATACATAGCTTAAAAATACAGCGTGGGTGAGTGTGTGGAAGTGTGCCTGAGGAGTTGAAAGTGGGTGTATGCTGTGTGAGTATGTTATAGTGGTGTGTGGTGATTACTATATTTATTTGAACACCTGCTATGAATTAATCCGATGTTTCTCATCCATGGCGTTTTTTTATAGGAAAACTCGATAGTCGATGTGGTATAAAAATAGTGTTCCTTTGTCAACTGAATTTCTAACAATAGTTTCTTTTGGCTTTGCCATAGTCAGGTTAAAGAGAAGGAGTTTTCTAACTCATCAGGACCTTGTGCATCCATCCTGCAGTGTGGTAGATATTGGACATAAAGAGTTAATGGTAGCTCCTTGCCAACATCTGCCCAGTCTTTTCCCAACTACGTTAAGGTCGATTTCGAATCTAACTTGACGCAGCTGAATACCAGTAGTTTATACGGAGTGTACTTAAGAACTACAAAAATAAACATAAGCCCCAACCTAGGACAAGTTTACGATTAGCTTGGCTTCCACAACTCGATTATGGATGGAGCTTACTAAAAATATTATGAGTTTTAAAGTCAAGGTGTTTGTGTAAGTACCGCATACCTAACGTGAATCACCTTGAAATGCGCGTAGATGCGCACGCGCAGGCGCCCGCGGTACATTGTACCTACCTACTTACTATGTAATGTTTTGATTTTTTTTGTAGAGTTTTCTGAAGAGACAGGATTCATTGATGATGAGATAATATAATGGACCGATATGGTATGCTATGCATGTGTTACCGGCCAAACCCGATTTTAAGCCAAAGGAGTTTGTCCTAGGCCAAACCACTTTACTGGCGTAGTCGCCATGACCCTGCTGCGCAAGGCTTCTTTTTCTGTTTGGAGGGTTTAAAGTAGCCTAACACGAATGGAATGACCCCTTCAAACCTAAACTGTCTGAGTCGGGGTGCCCCATGTCCCGAGCTCGCTTCGCTCGCTCTTTCATCAAGCGCAAACTACAAACTATTTTGGCCTGATACTTAATGTATGGTCTAAGGCAAAAACTCTTGCTAGTTATGCTCTGGATTTCTTTTGAAAAAAAATTGTACAGTTTTTTCTGCACTGGCTTTTCAGTTCAGAAAGACAGGTTCCCTAAAGGAGTAGTAAAATACTCCTAGATAAAAGTAGGTGTTATTTTTCTCTTATGAATGGAACTTTATCACAGCTATTTTTCCGAACCCCAACTAGTGACAACAAACGTTACAAAGTTCATATGGTAGTTCAGTCAATGTAGCATACAATATCGGTCACAAACCCACGTGTCCAACACACCTGCCACTACACCTTCACGTGGCGCCAACACCTACATTCTAGAATACCTGCATCACTGTAGCCTACCTAGTTTTCTTACTTAGTAGCCGAGTTTACAAATTTTAGAGAACTGTATAACTGAGAACTTGGTCAGGTTTTAGGTGGTTTCATTCTTTATGCTTACTTTATGTTGAGATGTTGCAAAAAATAACAAAGAATTTTGAACCCGTTTATAATTACGAAATGCAGCTCATTATGTTAATTCGATTTCAAAAAAATCCCCGAACTTATCAATAAGGAAATTATTGTTATTTGTCTGCATAATGTTTTACCATTTGAAATATCTTGATTACTACGGAAAAGATAATAAAACTTACAGGATTTAATGATAATAATAATGACAAATACAATAAACAAAACGTGATCCAGCCAAGTTTGGGATTAGCTATTACTTTGGAACTCTTAACAACCGCTAGGTGTGGTACCTACCGGTTAAGAATTATCTTTTACTCTGTCGTTTAGATTCACCTTTTGATTTGCTTCTGAATATTTTAGGCAAAATAAAATGGTTTGATCTCTCAGAGATCCACCTACACAGGGGCTACAGGCCAAAGGTCTGTGGGTCTCATTGGATAGGGCAAGGGTGCTTCTTCTTGCTTACCTATCGATTAACTACCATGCCTGAAAACGGTTTGATCCAATATTTTCCTATCCTGATTCTAATTTACTTAACTATTTTGAAGGTAGAGCCACTTTGAGGCTTTGCAGTCGTCGGCGCAGGTAATAACTATTTGGCTAGTGAACAAGTCGTAGTCTTATCTAAAATCACTTGGGTCTCCTACAGCTCCCCATTTAAGGTACTAGCACAAACCCAGGACTCCAGCCCACACGTTCGAGCCTTTCTATCGGATATCTTACGGCCGTCCCAAGCCGGTTTATTTGCAATAGTCGGGAACATTCGCGACTCGCATCCAAACAATTGCATGTATCCGGCAGGGTGGGGTCTCAGTGTGCGGAGTCACTGTTATGCTCTAGATTAGTCATTTTCTTATTTGGGCTGTAGGTAGATAGATAGGTACAAGTGCACCAAAGTAAGCCTGGAGAGTGTCGCAACACAATGTGTGGCGATTTTAAGGGGTATCTTGAAGTTTCATGCATTTTAATTGAACGTTGGGAAATCAACTTGAAACGTTGCGTTTAATTTTCAATATTGACAAACATTGAAAATCTGCAAACACTTAAATCAATATGCTACTAATAATGCTTTTGTTTAACATTACCTAATAGCTGAAGCGCAATCAATGTAGGTACGGTTCAATAGCAAATAGCCGAACACGGTTTGACGATATTACAAAAAGTATTGTAAAGAAGAAAACATACATTTAAAATTAAAATGTCAAAAGTTTACTACTAGTAGTACTTGCCCACACAATGATTACAGGTGAACCTGTACTATTGTGGGATAAATATGTTTTAAGATGATGATGATGATGCAGTAAAATAGCCTGGAATCCCATTTTCCTCACAAATCGAACTCATACAAAAATCTCATATTTTAAAAAGTAACCTTTTGAAATAAAAGGTCGCTGCAAGTGCGCCCGCGCAACCGAATGCACTGTCCTGATTGTTCTAACTCCGCAGAGACATGATAGCATCGCATAAGTTAGTCATACACAGCTGGTACAAAAGTAGGCATATTGAGTGGGTACATTCAATTTACCTACACCTCTACCAGGTACTGATCACCTTCACGTAACCTGTGCCTAAAAACCACAAATTAAAACGTCAACTTGCTGTGAAGTTGTCCAAGGACATAATTTAGGATAAAAAGTAATGGTCACCTCCTAAGGTAGGAGGATACTATAACAATTTGTAGAATTCTTGCTTATTTACATATAACACATAATGGCGTTTAAATATTTCGCTTATTTAATTGTTATCTCTGTCATTTGTGTTAACTGTACCAAAAGAGTGAGGCAGATAACTGATCTTTTTGTCAAAACAAAGGTAAGAATATGGTCTCCTGTCTTGCAGTGAAAAGTTACGTGTTTTACAATTCCGAATAATGGCCTCCTTGAAAAATACATATTTCATAACTTACCTACACATGTTCTGTTTTCAACCGTTTCGCAACAAATCCCAGCAATGCTGTACAATCATAAAAATATCAGAAATTGTTATTTCACATACATTTCACTTTGCTTATCGACAAAATTCTGCGCTCGCGCTTGTTTCACTAAACATTTGTAAAATTAGGTCGACATGTGGGTAATGACTGTATTCTTTTAACTATAATTAATTTTAAAAATACGTTGTGTTGAATTACTTGAAGTGACGAAAACGAAGGTAAACAAGAAGCACTTATAACAAAAACTGCTTATCTACCTGCTATAATACAAGGTTACAAATTGGGGCACCAATAAATTGCTCAATATCTACATGTGTTGAGTTATTACAACACAAGAAACTAACGTAGGTAGTACTAATTAACTGATGCCCTATTGGATTTTGATAGGTACTTGTTCGAATGAGGAAAACCAAACTTGTTGTAGTATGTGCAGGTACTAAACCGTAAAAGGTAAAACCCAACGGTCTTGACGTCTTCGGAGATACCTTTACATAGTCATCTTGAAGTGTCTATCCCGTAATGGCCTGACCTCAAGTTTCTGAAATTCCGATCAAGTTTCTTAATATTTAACAATGGGTAGAATCTCTTATCAAATTTTGCCGATCGATGCCGTTGGCCGGAGTAACTACGTGTTAATTTCATATGAATTCACACGAAAAAGGTTTGTTCTTAGGGACTGCTGTGGTTCGCCACTTATTCTATCCAGCTAAAACACAGTTGGACCTGGGAAGGGTGCACGTTTTAGGCGAGTGACCGAGAGTATCTTGAATAATTTTGACATTTAAAAGTGCATTTTATCAGTCCATTTTGATTAAGGAGAACTGTTTTTGTTTTTTCAAATAACTGGTATCTTGGGCGCAATTATGAGCAATCCACTAGCGCGTCTTCGCACTTGCCAGTAACGGACCAGTGCGAATGTACGCTAAACGCATGTGACACTTGCAACTAGCAACTATGGGCAATGCCCCTTTAGGGGATAACCATGTTAGAACGTCACGCCTGTAATCCCCGAAGGGAAGGCAGAGGTGTACCTATACCCAGTACACACACACACTTCGCCATTTATGTTGAAGTCCAACGTAATATATTACGTGTGATTTTATTCCCATCAATTGGGAGTATATCGAGACTCCGGGCTGTTATTGTGAAAATTCTGAAGTTAAAAAACCCAATAGCACTTTGTCGGGACCGAATCCAGGGCCCCATGCTCTGCGTTTGCGACCACTGCGCTAATAAGGCAGCTCCATGAGTATCACAATGACATACAATGATCTCCAGATTTAAGCACAGATGAAAACGGAGGAAGTACATCGTATCGGAGCCAAGGCTATGGTTTGCGCAACACCAGCGCCCGCGCAGCCCTGCGCAGTGAAAGCCGATCTTGCGCAACCGTAGATCTTAGACCGAGTCTCGAGTAAACTGGAAAATTATATGCACTTGCATAGTCACTGTTCATTAAATTGTGCAGTGGTCTAACTTCATGTTCCTGGTATTAATTTAGCCAATCGTACAAGAAAATAACCATGAGCAACAATAACCGTGTTCTTCTAATATTTGTTGTTGTCTGCCAGCTCTCAGCTAGAAGTGACGTTTTGTGGAACTGTCTAATGTCATTTTGACATTCTTGTGGTGATACTGCATATTCTCAGTCGAAATAGAATTCTTTTGATTTTGTATTAGTATTAGTAATTAATGGGTAGTATTTAAACGATCGATTATAAATTTTAAATCAGGCTGTCAGAAATATTGATTATGGCGTACTGAAATATTAAGTGAGCGAAAGACTGAGAGGGAACACAAATATTGAAAACAGCGACTTATAAATACGAATTTGAGGCAAAAGTTATTCAGAACGATCAGCATAATAATTATTAAGCGAACAAATTTCTGTTTGAGTAACAATTTTGCAGATCACATTATGTTAAACATCTGGCATATATTTTATTCCAAGAGTGCTGTGTGTATAACCTATTCGAGGTGTTTCAAATATCACGTTGAGCAATTAACCAAAAACTCAAAATAAAACCTAAAACAAAAAAAAAAGAATACATAAAATGAAAAAATAAAAATATAAAAACACATCGTTTCATCGTGTTCTTATTTTATATGGTTATAAAATAAGAAAACTGAATGGTCAGCACATTAAGCTTCGGAATACGGTACGAAAACTGTGGCTGTCACGAACAGGTTGGGGGGGAGTGGGTTATGACTATTGTCTGTCGAATTGTTTTTAAAGGGGTAGAATGTAAACGCAAATAAACAAAAAAACCACCAAACCATAAAAAAAAAACCGAATCCCAATCAAAATTACTGAGTGCAGAGCCAAATAGTCAGCTCAAAACATAACTAAATACTTAGGTAACAATTTTGGCATAGTCGACGTACCCCGCTGTGCGTGGCTTCTTTTCCTGTCCGCAGGGTTTAAAGTGACCTCACTGGTCTTAGTTCGCTCACTTCGCTCGCTCGATAGACCCCGCCATCTACTTCGAACCTAACCTTTCCGAGTTGGGGTGCCGCAAGACCCGAGCTCGCTTTGCTCGCTCTCGCATCCTGTGTTCTCCCTCTCGAGTGCGCGACCACAAGTAACGACGTCATACGAACGCGCCTGAGTGCACCCGACACCCACGGTGCACACCGTTATCTCGCTCTGCCCCCTAAATTTCTACAATCCAAACGAATCCTCTATGCTATTTTCAGAAGTATAATATGCTAGAAAAAAACCATTTTATTTCCTAGTATTATATTCGCTCACTCAGTATTTTTTCGCTCGATTTAGTTTCTAATTCTGCCACTTGGAATTTTAGTTGCTAGCTTAGATTAACTGTTTCCCACTGCTAGTTGCTCATTTTAGGATTTTTAATAATTCATAATATAACGTATAAAAAAACTGTCTCCCACTACGGCTGGTCCCCGCGGGAGCACTAGACCACCACCCTCTAACGAGAAGA
Organism: Cerastis rubricosa; assembly: GCA_949152445.1. NCBI lineage: Eukaryota > Metazoa > Arthropoda > Insecta > Lepidoptera > Noctuidae > Cerastis > Cerastis rubricosa. The sequence goes on along the minus strand of OX424534.1, from coordinate 22,889,207 downwards.
AAGGAAACGCTCAAAATTGCAACCCTAAATACGAGAACCCTCAGAACAGACGAAAGTCTACATGAGCTGGAAAAAGCCTTGGAAGACATAAATTGGGATATCCTAGGAATAAGCGAGATGCGAAGAATAGACGAAAAAATAGAAGAACGTGCAGACCACATACTGTATCATAAAGGGGAAATAGCCGGACAACGAGGCGTGGGTTTCCTAATCAAACAGACAATGAAACAACATATTCAAGAGCTAGTTGGAATTTCCGACCGAATAGCCGTACTCAATATCAGAATACCAAGATACCGAAAACTATGGTCAATCATTCAAACTTACGCCCCGACTGAACAAGCAACAAAATCAGAAACCAACCTTTTTTACGAAGAGCTAACTCAAACAGTAACTAAATACTCACACAACCATATTATTCTAATGGGGGACTTTAACGCACAAGTCGGTGAAAAGCAAAGCAAGGAAGAGTACGTCCTGGGTAAATTTGGGCAAGGAAAAAGAAGTCCAAACGGCGAACTACTAGTGGAGTTCTTACTAGAACATAACCTAACGTTACTCAACAGTAAATACAAGAAAAACAAGAAGAACAAGTGGACTTGGATATCCCCTGATGGCAGATATAAAAACGAGATTGACTATATAGCAACAAGCCACCCAAATGCCTTCACGGACACAGCAGTAGTAACTAAATTTAATTTCAACACGAACCACCGCATGGTAAGAAGTTCCTTAAGAATAGAACCACCAGGCCAATCTAGAAAACATGTAACTCCACACAGAACTGACCAATACTGCAACGAAACATTCATGAAAATGGCTAAATCACTGAAGGAATTGGGTCAAGAACTAACACTAGAAGACAAAAATGCAAATGTCCTTACAAAGTATGAAAAATTAGAAAAACAACTAACTCTAATCAAGACCAAAAACACGAGAGATAAGAAATACAGGCTGACCGACACAACACTTAAACTTATAGAAGAAAGAAAAAACCTGCTCTCAAATCACCCTAAAAAGGAAAATATCAAACTAATAACCGAACTAAGTAAGAAAATCAAAGAAAACATAAGAAAAGACAGAAAGAACAAGAGACAGGAAACACTAGAAAGACATATAAAGAAGACAGGGGGCGTAAAGAAAGCTTTAAAGAAACTCAAAGAAATAAACAAAGAATGGATACCAAAACTCATAAAACAAGGAAATACTTCAACGAAAAGAAAAGATATTAACAATTTAGCAACTAAATTCTACAAAGACCTATACTCGAAACAAGATAACGATCAAAATCAAGGACATAAGAACGAACCAAACGAAAGGCAGCACAGAGAAGATCCAGAACCAAAAATTTTGTCTAGCGAGGTCGAGAAAGCTATAATTAGCCAGAAAATGGAAAAAGCTCCAGGCCCGGACAAAATTACAAATGAGCTCCTCAAAGGCACCCTCGAAGAACTACTACCTATACTTACATCTTTATTCAACGAAATAATGAGCACTGGTCTAATCCCAGCACAGTGGAAAACATCGCACATCATTCTTATTTTTAAGAAAGGACCTAAAGAGAACATAAGCAACTATCGTCCTATAAGCCTGATGTCAAATATTTACAAGGTTTTCTCCAAAGTGATCTTGGAAAGAATAACCAAAAAGCTCGATGAAAACCAACCACGAGAGCAAGCTGGCTTCAGACGAAACTATTCAACTCTAGACCACATACATACAGTGAAACAAATAATAGAAAAATATAAGGAATACAATAAGAACCTGTACATGGCATTCATTGACTACGCTAAAGCCTTCGACAGTATTAGTCACAAAGCAATATGGGAGAGCCTAGAACAACAAGGGGTACAGTCAATTTACATAGAAATTTTAAAAAACATCTATGCAAACACCGAAGCAAGGATACAACTAGAAACGTTGGGAGAAAGGTTTCAGATCGGAAGGGGAGTAAGACAAGGTGACCCTCTGTCACCGAAACTTTTCTCGGCCGTACTGGAAAGTATCTTTAGCAAAATGAACTGGGATGAATTTGGCCTCAACGTACACGGAGTAAAACTGAACCACCTAAGATTTGCAGACGATATAGTCCTGTTTGAAGAAAATCCTCTACATCTCGAGGAAATGATAAACTCACTTGAAAAGGAAAGTAAGAAAGTAGGTTTGCATATGAACAAAAGTAAAACAAAACTGCTCACAAACTCCAAGCCAACAGCTATAGACATCGATAACCAACCACTCGAATACGTAAAAGAATACATCTACCTGGGGCAGATAATCTCTCACAGTGACCAAACTACTAAAGAAATTAACAGAAGAATTGCAAATGGTTGGAAGAAGTACTGGTCCCTGAGAGAGATCATGAAATCCAAGGAGTTAAGTATGTCAACAAAAAGGAAAGCTTTCGACACCTGTATACTACCAGTCATCATCTACGGATGCGAAACATGGTCACTCACCAAACACCACAGAGAAAAACTGGAACGATGCCAAAGAGCCATGGAGAGAAGTATGACGGGAATAAAGAAACAGGACAAAGTGAGAAGTTGCAAAATAAGGGAAAAAACAAAAGTAGCAGACATACTTACTCGGATAGACCTACGGAAGTGGAGATGGACCGGTCACATGATAAGAGACCCACAAAACAAATGGAGCACAATAATCTCAGACTGGTACCCCAGGGACGGGAAACGAAAAAGAGGTCGCCAACAAACCAGATGGCAAGACGATCTGAAGCTCACGGCTGGACAACATTGGAGAAGAGTAGCGCGAGACAGAACCCAGTGGAAATCGTTAGAGGAGGCCTATGCCAAGAGGCACACTGATCTACGGGATATTTTATAAAAACTCTATAACATAATTATGCATTCATGAATGTAGTCAGAATAAAAGGGCTTTATTATTATTATTATTATAATATAACGTATAGTTTTTTTTTAAAATAATAATTTTAGGTTTTTTCTAAAATAGAAATAAGTTAAGTAGCCTAAGTTACTCCCTATTACATTAGCTATCTGTCAGTGAAAGTCCCGTCAAAATCGGTCTAGCCATTCCAGAGATTAGCCGGAACAAACAGACAGACAGACAAAAATTATAAAAAATATATATTTTGGTATATGCATGTACTAAAAAGCGGCTATTTTAATATTACAAACAGACACTTCAATTTTATTTATTTGTAGTATAGTATATATTCGCTCGGTTTATTATTTCCCGTAATTAAGTACCTATACTAGCCTCACCAGCTTAGCCTTTTCCCAACTAAGTATGTTGGGGTCAGCTTCCAGGAGTTCCCGGTTACGGTGGAATAAGTACCTACCAGTAGGTTACATGAGTACTGCTATCGGTGGATTTAAATAGAAATAAGCTAAAAATAAATAAAATCGAACGATAGTCAGTAGATAAATAGTATCCCAAAAACATGACATTAAGATACCATTGCTTGGGTTTCCTCAAGGTTTTTATTTATCGGTAAACCAGTATCTTTTATTAGATAACTGGACGTAGACATGCTTCTTGATCTTAAAAAAATATTCAACAAAGAAAAACTGTAAAAAATATATCCAGGATTGTGTGAGAAATGATATGAAAGAAAAAAGTGAATAATATCGTTAGGGTTGACAGGGGAAAATTAAAAATTCAAGAAAAGCTCTTGTGCCCACTGGGACCCCGGCAGAGGCAGAGCTGCAAAAAGAAATGGCCGAGTCCCCTTTTCAATTATAGTTTTCCTCCTTGCCGATCAGTGTGAATTTTCCAGTAAATAAATAATATCACCTACCTACTGTCATTTGACATTGAGTTTACAAAAGTTATCAGTAACGCTATATATTATAAATTAATAATCTAAGGTGTTTTTTTTTTCCATTATGTTTCATATCTTTGTTTGAATATGGTACCCACAATATTTCTTTTTGTCACGTTGGACTAAACATAAACGCGACTACTTACCAAACTGTTATTCCAATCATTGTTTTGTCTGTAACCAACTGTTTCCACAGAACTGTACATTTTGTAGTAAATCACAAAGAATATAGTTACCTACCTACATAATATGTACCCGATGTATCGTCAGTTTCTTGTCATTAAGGCCCCTAGAACACGGCGTATTTTAAACGCGCAGACGACGCGCAGTTGACGCGCGTATACGCGCTTCAAACGAAATTTGAACGCAACCTTGTAACCTAAGCACACGGGGCGATCGTGAAACGCGCGTCTGCTCCGCGTATACGCGCAGATACAGCGATACAGACGCGCTGTAGTCGCTCGTAGCTTCCGCGTTTTTGTCAGAAACTCCTCGTCAATTGTGCCTCTCTCACCCCTCCTCTACCCCTCCTCCGACCCCTTGTACACGCTTCATACGAGTTTCGAACGCGCTTCACACGCACGTTTTTATCGCGTTTTACGCGCGTTTGATTCTATAAAAACCCAAAAGTCGGCATCTACGGCGCAGAAAACGCGTGTTCGTCTGCACGTTTAAAATACGCCGTGGGTGAGGGGCCTAACACAGATGTAGTGTGATTTATACTTAGGTATAACCGTATCATTCATGAATGAAATAATGTTTTCATCGATATTCATCAATGCATTTCTCATATGACATCAATGACCTATGGGCTGAGCTTATGGCTCTAGGTGACCGACAGTGACCCCAGCCTGCCCTCTCAGCTATCAGAGGCGTGAAGATTATTTATTTAGGGAGATATGCAGTCTGTCAATTTGTTTAATTAAACAAATAAGGTGCTGATAACGACGGACTATCGAATTTGATAAGAAGTGGTTAGCTTGCTTATGATGGGCTCACTAACGAATTACTATAACTTAAATGATAACCTAAATATTTGATTTTATCTATGACAAAGTATAATCCACATGGTCATAGATTTTATACAATAGTGTTTAGTTTAAATGAGATAAAGAGAGAAGTCGGTTCTTTTTCAGTTAAAAACACAAAGCTAAGTGATGAATTTTTTGCCATGATTTTCCTGAATACCGAAACGCGTATGGCATTGCAGTTGCTGATACATAACTACTAAAGATTAGCATCAATCGGAAAACCGCAAAATAAACTCAACAATTCACACATTCGTAAACGAGGTGAGCAGTCTTCCCAGTGAACAACACAAGATACTTGGGAAGAATGTAACGTCGTTGATAACAATACCCAAACATTGCGGTTTAACACGACTACCGAACACAGTTTTGTTTTTCGTGGAACTGCAAAATACCTACCATAATATAAATAACTCATAGAAGTCGGTTTTGTGTTCATTCTTGTAACTGAAACTTGTCACAATTCAAACACCTAACAGTACTCCTGCATGGCTGACAAAGACGCTCAGAATTATTCTCCAATAGAGATTAAGGTTAAACATCCGTATACCTACTAACCTAGCTATAGTGTTGAAATAAGCTTACCTGATCTCTTATGGTTTTAGTAAGATACATTTTAGGTAACCGTTTTCCTGATAGACATTAACAACATTATAACAATTCTCAATTTTCTTTACATTTCCATTTTCCGATCTCTACCTCTATAGTGAGTTGGGTAAAAGTGGTCTAAGTTTGATACTTAGACCATTTTTACCCAACTCACTCATTTACCACTAAACCAACAACGTGCTGAAAGAGTGGAAAATTGACAATAAGAGGAAAATACTGAAAATAATGAGTTTCCTCCGTCACTAGGTACATAATGAGTGTTATTTAATGGCATTCGTGTCATTATGTGCTGTTGTGAGGGCACTGTCATGACTGTGATATCAACCCGCACGTGGACGGACGTCGTGAATGTTTGTATCTGCTATTGTGGATATACCTAGCTGTAATTACTATTTTGCGTAGGTGAAATAATAAGTAAGATGTAGTTTTCGTTTACAGGAAATTGTAAAGGATTTTCCCGGAACATTCTCAATTTTTAGACGAATTATGGGTCTCTGACTTGGCTTTACATGCCGTCGAGAAATATCTCTCAGGCATGCTGGTTTCCTAACGATGTTTTCCTTCACCGAAGCAAGTGATAAAACATTATATAATACGCACATGAATCCGGAAAATATTGGGTTCGAACTTGAGACCTATGACTTGGCAGTCCGAACGTCACACCACTATTCTACTACTATCGACGAATACAAAAGTAAAGGAAACTAGTAAAAACAAAAGATAAGCTATTTGACAATACTCGTACCTGAATAATGTTTTGTTTACTTCAATATTTAACAAGTGTGTTAATCGTATGAAGAATTCGTTACAGCGAAACTAAACGAGGCAGATATAATATTTTAAATACATATTTATATAGTTGTTGAACCAGAACTACCGGTTTACTGAATTAAATTCATTACAAACGCAAAAATTTTGTATGAAAGCCTTTGAAAACTTTTTACACAAGGGTTTTGATTTTATGCAGTACCTGAAGCTTGGCGTTAGATCAGTACCTACAACCTGTGTCACCCATCATAAGCCAACTCAGAGGCCCATGGGGGCGGGATAAAAATTCTGACACCAGGATAGGCAGTTACCACACGAAAAGAAGAAGACACACCACAAAAATATGTTCAAGTTCTCCCTTTCCCTAAATCTCCTACTTATACTAGACTAGCTACAATACTTACTCCTGTAACTTGTAATCAACATAACTTTGTCTCTCTCTTCCAGTCAGCCGTAGAAGATGGACCACAGCATGCACCACGCTGGACACGAGCACATGGAGGGCATGGACATGGACCACAGCATGCATGACGACCCGTGTGCGCACGCTGGACATGGACATGCCATGGTGGTGAGTAGAAATCTTACCGTCTTACCGGAGGGCCACGTGGCGTTTTCGCTCTGCGCTGCGCTTTAAAGTCAGCTCAAAGCGCTGAAGCATTCTGAACCTTATTAACACAAGGGTTACGCTGAAAATCGATAGACATGGAGCAGTGCAAGCAACCTTTGCTTTATTCTAGAGTATGTACCGGCGAGTGCATAAGGGATCATCTATAAAGTACGTCACACGTTAAGGGGGAGGGAGGGGGTCGATAAAGTGCAACATTGTGTGACAAGGGGTGGGAGGGGTCCTAAGTTACGTGACGTCACATTGCTTCGTTCAACAAATCTTATACATCTAAGTATTAAAATGCTATTAACATTTGAACTATTAACGAAACACTTAAAATATGAACTCTATCTGCATCTGTAAGGTTTAAATTGTTTTGTTGGCAGGTTCACACTCTCTATACTAGTTACATTAAATGGAAATAAAACTAATTTCGGAAGTGCAGTTTCAGTTTAATAATTTCTAGATATTAAATTGCAAGATATGTGACGTCACACTAGGGAGGGGAGGGTCTCATAAATGTGACCAACTGTAACAAGGACGGGGGAGGGGTAAAAAAATCACGAAATTAGTGTGACGTACTTTATGGATGACCCCTAACTAGAGATTGGTCTCTGGTGTGTCATCAGCATCTGTGATGCTTTCTTCGTAGCATTCGTTGCAGATTTCCACACACACACAAGGCATTACACTTACACAGATACAAGGCATTTTGGCACTGGAACAACGCTCTTAATGAACATTTGTGAAAATGTATTTAAAAACAAGATTAATATTAGGTCCGATTTCGTCCACCTGTCAAAATATCCTTATCCAGCGACAGAAGACAGCTCACCAACAGATGTGCCGGTGGTGGTGGTGGTGTCAAAGACATACAAGACGAAGTTAGTCGTAATCCTATACTTGTTACTACTTATCAAGACGGTCTGTCTAGTTCACTCTATAACTCTTCTAAATCCCTTTGGTTGTTGTTCATATCGCAAGGCAATGCCCCCGTAGCTGTACTGACAACTATGCAGGTACTATCACTAGAATAGTATGTAATGTGTAGTCAATAGTTACGTATCATACATTGTCGCTATCTATTCCTTATCACCTGTGGTTTGCGGCCACCACTCGTTCCCGTAGATATCGCAACGGTACGGGACTTACGACGATAATATTGTCGGTGGTTTGCGGTGAGCGGAAGTGTTTTGTTTATGATAATGAGTTCTTTGGTGTTACAATCATATAAATGTAATTGGAAATGTTGCAGGTGCAATGCAATTACATGTTGTATATCGGTAAAACACGTAAAACCCAATCTATGAATCGGCGACTATAATGATTTTCACGAAAGTTATATATAGAATACTAATTTAAAATGGGAAACATAATCAAAATATTTTATTTCACATAGGCCTACATAGGTACTAATGTCGAGACTAGGTGCTGAATCTGTCTGCCCTATCTTTTATTTTCACCCTGAGAGAGTAGAGCAAATTTACGATGAAACAAGCGAAGACACATAAAAACAACACAAAATCATATCAACGTGATTTCAGCTTCAAAATTAGACGTTTAGAAAGGTGAAAGTATGACCTTACCGTTAGGTCCTAGCGTACATGGCCCACAGGGAGTATCCAGACCAATAGCACTAGTGTGTTAATCAATATTATCAAAATTTTTTGACGCCCTGTAATTTTGATACTTGTACATATTTTATTTTTATTTTATATTTATTTGTAGTTTGTAAATATTGTACATATGTAATTTAGCCTTACTGAATTAAAATATTATCAAGAACCAAATTGAATAGTATTTTTTGTATCTCCAAACACGAAAATACAGCACTATTTACGACCCACTTTCCTTGTCTATGATCTGAGAAGGAAAACTCTCAAAAAATCACTTGCTTTAGTCATTCTTATTTTCCTGCTTCAAGTGTCACGCACAGACAACAATGTATGCAAGTATGTATGTATTCATTGTAATTTAACGCGAATTTCCCGTCGCTGTGTAGTAACAAGAACATCTGTCGATATGATAAACAGGCGCATACCTACACGGTTGGACCGAAACGGAGAAATTCGTGTCTGTGTGTCACCGTGTTTGATCGTGTGCCATTGTTTCGGCACCGGGTGATGCTCGTATTCGATATTTGGGTCTGGAATTCAGGATGTGCCAAAAGTTCTATACATATAGCTCATCCGCTGACATGAGTACCTAATGCATGGATGAATGACTGAGAACTTCAGCACCACTTTCACTGAAGTTCTCATCCAATCATCCATGCATAGGACACAAATAGCACTTTCCGACCTGGAAGTAGAACCCAAGACCTCATGAACCTTTGAAATACGAGTATCTACCGTATAACACACATACCTACCTATTTCAATTTGACTTGTCATCAGGAGAAACGTTTAGTCCGACTTGCCTGGCTTATCTAACTATAGAAATAAGTGAATTTATGATAACTAAGGCTTAAGAGCGTTTATACCCTCCGGCATTTCATACAAACTTTCAAGTCGTTATTTTCCGAAATGACTGAACAGATTTTAATTAAACTTCCTACGCTGCATAAAACATAGGTCTAAAAAGTTACTAAAAATCATTTTCGAAAAATAATGTTACAGCTAAATTAGACCGATTTTTTACTATCTATAGAAACAGAAATTTCCAATTATCTTCATTTTTAAAAGACATTTCGAAAATGTTTTTAGTCATTTTTAGACCTATGTATACTGCATATGCGTAGGAAGTTTCATTAAAATCTGTTCAGTCATTTCGGAAAATAACGACTTGAAAGTTTGTATGAAATGCCGTAGGGTATAAACGCTCTTAAATCAAAAAACTTTTTTCCACCAAATAATTCACAAATGAATGTGGCATCAGTTCTGCGATATCCTGTGTAACCTTACAGCGTGGGAATCACGTTTATATGCAATATTCGTAAAAGGAAACCTCAGCGCGCCATTGATTAATGTTGCGCTGAGAGACTCCCGACAAACTATGGCGAATAAAACGAAGGGATCGGCACAGAATACTAACTACTTGTAGCTAAGAGTCAGTAACTTCAGATGTTCGGTTATCGTGCTTCCAGTCGTTTGTGTAGATTACACGTAGAAGCAGCTGAAAAGTTACATAAACTTTACAAATAAAGCTAATAGGCACTTCGTAAATGTACGAAATGTGGCTGTGATAAAAATATTATGATAATTTACGAAATAGCAATGTCTAGGTACAGTGAAAACGTTTGGCAAAAAATGCTGTAGGAGTAGTTAAAAAAAGCGTGTTGAATGTTCAATAACCGGTACGGAACCGATGCACTTTTATTAGACATGCATATAGTCAACAAAAATTTACCATATGGGACGTAGCCATAAAATCTTTCATACTGGTTGCTTTTTTGTTTTAGAAACGCCGGGACTAAAATTTTGGAGTGCCTGGAATAAGCCCATCTATTGTCAGTATAATAAAGTATGACTGAAGGATAGGGTGTCACTCTATCATAGACTCCCTTTTCTTTCAAATCATCCCCCACACAATGCACCCATCTGTTCCATGAAATACAACTAATTTCCGAATGTCTGCCTTTCCAGTTCCACTCGGGAGTCTGTCAGGAGATCCTGTTCAGCGGCTGGATGACAACCAACGCGCTAGAGCTGTTCGGCTCAGCAGTGGCCATCTTCTTCGCAGGCGTGCTGTACGAGGGCCTGAAGTACTTCCGCGAGGCCCTGCACGCCAGAGCCTCGGCGTCTACTGGAGACTCCAGGGTCAATATTACCAAGAGCGAGTGCGGAGCCAACGGACCTTGTGGAGGAACTGCTGTTGTTAAGTAAGTTTATGTATGCCATACTAGAATTAGGCATATATTTTCTCGTATAGAAGTAGTATTTGCTCGTTCAAAATTATCGCTGACTGTTCACACCGGCCGGCGAGAACTCCGTCAATCAAACTACTAAGTTGCTAGTTCAACTCGCTCCTCGCTAGTCAGCGAGACGGATGCCTAAGGATTATTTTGTATTATCTGGGACATAGTTATAGCGGCATTTTTATACAGGAGATCGATGCGTAAAAGTTTACACTATTTTGACAAAAACCAGCTGGTCCATACATTTTGTGGGTCTGGTTTGGTGCATCGATGTCACTTCCATCCCATATAACAGCAATAGCACCCATTGGGGTAGGCGTTCCCCTTCATACCCGAAGATATAGTATATCAGTCGATGACACACTCTGGTGTGTCTATCATCATCATTCTCTTGCCCTTATCCCAATTCATTTGGGGTCGATTACGGGGACAACGGGAATACAGGGATGCAGTACGTCTTCTTCTTCCATACTTCTCTATTACTTGTCATCTCATGGGATACCTCCTTTCTTGCCATATCATCGTTCACACAGTCCATCCATCGTTCCTTTGATCTTCCTCTACCCTTATACCCATACACATTCTTACTCAAAACTTTCCTCACGACATTTTCCACACTCTGGTGTGACTAATCAAACTCATATCTAAACCTTCTCAGTTTGGTATCGGAAGTTTCAAAGTGGGAAATATATATATATTTTTTTTTTCTACATCTGTATTTATTTATTTATTTTTCTGCAAATAATTGTGTTTCAATACAGGTACTATTAAAATACTAATTTCTAAATCTAAATTAATTACTAAACATAAAACTAGATAATTAAAACTAAAATAACAACAAATTATAAAAGGGCGTCAAAAAACTCCTCCTCAACGCTGTCAGCTGGTAACGTGCCCAAGAGACTGGCGGCGTTGCCACGTTGAATGGCAACACTTAGCCTCTGGCCAAAGTAAAACCCAGCCCTTGGGTCACGGGAAGCGTCAACTAGGCGTTTCGAAATTTCCTTAAAAAGGCTGTGAGCACTCGGACCCCACGGCCCCAGAGTTTCAACCCCAAACGGCTCGAAGATATAGTTACCACAAAGGTTACTACTTTATTTACGCCGCTTGAGGTTCTCCGCAGCCGCAGCGGCAGCGCCAGCACAGCACGATGAGCTTGGAAGATGTGATAATATATAATTGACCGAAAAGTTATTCTTACTGGTAAACTACAATTTTGTGTAATTGAACTATTGGAGTAGTGAGAGAAAGGTCTTGGATCCGTCGAGACGTGTTAATTACACTTGATCTGATCTGTTGCGTGCTCCAATTTATTGTATGAACAGGTTTATCTGATGTGCTCTAGTTTTCAATGATTGGTCGAGTAAGACGAAACATAAATAACATCTCTAAAAATGAAATTGAATATTTAAACATGATCTTGAGCTTATATTTCAACAAAAACATTGTGACTCAAAGACGATTACCAAATGCCGATTACCGAATAGGTAGACGGTTTCATAATTAAGCAATTCTAAATAATAAATGCTAGGTTCATTGTAAATATAAACCTACCATTTACATTCTCTGTTCCCTTACATATACCTACATTACTTTTTTGTTTATTCTACAGTTTAATAAAACATTATTTCATCAGTTCTTAAAAAAATACAGATGAAAAGAAATCAGTGCTAACTGAAACGTCTCTCTCTTCCAGATACACGATGCTGTCTTCAGGGCACGCGATACAAACGGTGCTGCACTTCCTCCAGTCGACCGCCTCCTATACCCTCATGCTGGTGTTCATGACCTACAACGTCTGGCTCTGTATAGCGCTGGTCCTCGGCCTGGCGGTGGGCTACTTCTTCTTCGGCTGGCGCAAGAACACGGTCGTGGACGTCAACGAGCACTGTCAATGATACACAGCACCCCGGACTGGCTTCAGACCTTCAGTCTACATCAAGAGGTTCTTTGCACGCGACTTAGCCCATCGTGCGACTTCTTGTGTTCGTATATTGTCAGTGAAACGCCTCAGTCGCAAACGTGTGGCCGGGCTTATTTTTGGTCTGTGCTTAGTTTGTACAAGTACATTTTTGTTCAAAAGTTGAGTTCAGGTCTTGGTGTGCCTTGCCTGAAGGAAAGCAATCCCTAGAGTCGTACCTATGTATCCATTTCAAATCAAAGTAAAAGTATGAAGTTTTGATATAGTTCTGCCGAAACGCAAACTTTTTTTTTTGTATTTTTACTAAGCGTGATATTAATTTCCTTCGTGCAATGATGGGTTTAAAGATTATTGTAATAACATAAGATCATTCGACTATTTATGACCAGAGTAGGTACCTCAGTAAGACTAGAACATGCCCTTAAGTTTTTCAAAGATTAAAGCCGATGATATATTTGTATTGTGCGTCCGACACCAGTTAATGATTAATAATGATGTCGCAGATTTTTGACCTACTTCATTGATTTAAAGCCATCCTACTAATTACAGTGAATTTTGTTGCGAAAAACATTGATGTTGCGATTTTTTTATAAAATGTAGGCTGCCTATTGTATTCCATTTGAATTGCAATATTAGTAGAGTAATGGTAATGTAAGATTAAAAAGTATTTTTAATAAATAAATCTTGTTTGGTTGAACACTTTTTGAAAAGGGGCCCGGGTGCGAGGGAAAAGTTTAAACAAATGACAACCCCGAGTAGTAACCCTCAGTATGGACTAATTTTTGCATTGATTGTACAAAATTGTACCTGCAACATGAATTTTCGGCTGTAAAAAATATTACTTATTTAAAAAAAAAACATCGATAGCTAGGATTTACTTATGTGATATTCATTTTTTTTATTTTTAAGTAGGTAAGTAAGTAGGTATAGATATTATTTTATTATAAAATTTTGTATAAAGTTAAGTTTACTGATGCTCAAAATTTTCTACGCACGGCGACCAATCAAGCTATACAAAACCAGTTTATGCATATCTCTCATTGTACGGGAAATCTATACAAAGCGAGGCCATGTTATACTGAAAATGTACAGCTTGATGTGTCGCTGTGTGTACCTATAATTCGGTATACACTCCTTGTACGAGCACCCCTGTACTGTACTCTGTCTTTTAAAACGAGTTTTGGCTTGAACACATACTTACTAAAATACAACAATTGATAAAAAATAAGTTTTTTTAAAAGTGCCTCGGGGGCCTACCACTACCCTTGTGAAAAAGTGAAATAAGAACTAAGCGAGGTGGTGGTAGACCCCCTGACGTCAACGCTGTTTATAAACAATGCAATTGAGGTGCTCAGGTTACAGGTTTCATAAAAGACAATTATTTGTTGATATTATTTTAGAATTAAATAGGTACTTGCACATGTGTGTTTACATATAATAATTAATAATAAGGCTTATTAAGCATCAATAGTTTCTTGCCATCTCTGGTTACACATTGACTTTTAAATATATTTAGAAAAAAAACTGTTAAATATGGTTTACATTTTTTATTTCCAACCTATGGGTACCTATAAGAAGACCAAAGAAACGATGGATGGACTGGGTGAAGGATGATATGGCAAGTAAGGAGGTGTCTGATGAGATGACGAGTAATAGAGAAGTATGGAAGAAGAAGACATGAAATAAACTGGGATAAGGGCTGGAGAATTATGATGATGATGTTTATTTTCAACCCTCCCTGCGATCTCAGTCAAGATTGTGGTGTTCGATGCGGGATACACACTATTCACAACCCTTTCATCTTCAGGCGTCAGTTGTGAAAGAAGCCACGCGAATGGTAGCCGCCATTTTTCTATGGTAGGCCATACTCTTGGTGTTTACTGGAGATCAGGTGACCTACCATGACGTCTTATAACATTATTTACATTATTTTTTTATTTCTAAATCTAAATTAATTACTAAACATAAAACTAGATAATTAAAACTAAAATAACAACAAATTATAAAAGGGCGTCAAAAAATTCCTCCTCAACGCTGTCAGCTGGTAACGTGCCCAAGAGACTGGCAGCGTTGCCTCGTTGAATGGCAATACTTAGCCTCTGGCCAAAGTAAAACCCAGCCCTTGGGTCACGGGAAGCGTCAACTAGGCGTTTCGAAATTTCCTTAAAAAGGCTGTGAGCACTCGGACCCCACGGCCCCAGAGTTTCAACCCCAAACGGCTCGAAGATATAGTTACCACAAAGATTACTATATTTACGCCGCTTGAGGTTCTCCGCAGCCGCAGCGGCAGCGCCAGCACAGCACGATGAGCTTGGAAGATGTGATGGCGCAAGAGTATCGACGCATGTTGCGTCCCACACTAAAGGCCTACCCATCTTCCAAGGAAACAACGACATGCCGTCCGGTCTTTTACCATTGCATCGTCGCGTGCCAAGCCATTAGGCTCTTAGATAGCTGGAACGCCGACGGTAACAAGAGCTCGACGGATGATGTCATTTATGTTCGCGTGCCGCGCAAAACGGCCCGCACTTCGGTTGCATGACAGGCCGTGGTGTCCGAGGCTGTTGAAAGCTTCACCGCAGTGACAGCGATGAGGAGTGCAGCAGGAGGCACCAAGACGTAAAGAAGCAGCGAGGCGGCAGGTCGTGTCGTCGAACAAAGTGCCTATGCTCGACGACGGCAGTGCGTGAAGCCAAAGACCCGACTCCCACTCACCCACAGCCAGCAGTCGCGCACGCTCAGCAGTAGTAGCAGACGTGTTGAGTAAATTGTCCTGAACTATTCTGCAGAGCGGCTCGTCCCACCGTTTCTGGGAAAATATTTTTAATATTGTTTTACTCCTTTTCCAGTGTGGGAAAGAGATGGTGCTAGACATCCTGTAGCTCCGTCTCTTTCTCACACTGGAAAAATAGTACGTCATGGTAAGCCAGCTGTAAACACAAATCTAAGTTTAGCTGTTCATTGTTCGGTGTAAGTACCTACCTACCATCTAAGATTTAAATTTATTGAAGTACGGAATTAAAGTACCGACTGCCATCATGCTGCCAACCATTACAGCAGTTGAATGACGAAGCGTAGATGTGGAATTTTTTCATAAAATAAGTCTGAAAACTTGAAAAGCAATCCTCACTTGAATCCTTTGTTACTAGGGTTCCTAAGGGTTCCAAGATACATGTTTTTTTTTCAGTGTGTGCCAACTGTGCCAAGCCATTGGGTTCACGCTAAAACCGTGACTTGCCCGTGCTAACCATTCTTACTACCAGAAGTTGAAAGTAGTAGCACGGCCGGGCAATTTCCCGTGCTACTTCTGGCGGTTACAAACAAAAAAACCGGCCAAGTGCGACTCTTACTCGCACAGAGGGTTCCATAGCTCCAAACAATATAATAACAATATTTTGAACTGTCATTCATTAGTTAGTAGTATTAGTTAGTAAACTTCCACACAACCGCAAAACTAAATTTGTTTTTCATAGTATGTTTATGAAAAACAAAGTTACTGCTGCAGTTTGATGAAAAAGTCCCATATCTCAAAAACTAAACATCATATTTTTTTTTTTTTTTTTATTATCAATAGGCCTGCGCTTGACCACTATCTCACCTGATGGTAAGCGATGATGTGGTCGACGGTGAAGCACGCTTGCCTAGAAGAAACCTATTCACTCTTGACTTAAAGACCTCCAGATTGTAGCTATCGGGAAACACAGACTCCGGCAGGGAATTCCACTCCTTAGCGGTACGCATTATAAAAGTATTCCCAAAACGCTTAGTGCGTATGTGTGGGATGTCCACCAAGTACCGATGGCGCATCGCCGTACGTCTGGTAGTCCGATGATGAAACGGGCTAGGCGGAATCAGATCATGCAATTCCATCGCACACTCCCCGAAATGTAACCGATAAAAAACCGATAAGCTGGCAACTCGGCGACGATGTTCAAGGCTCTGGAGCTTAGACTTGACCAGTGCCTCATTGCCAATGAGCCTCTTGGCAACTTTTCAATCGACTCAAGTGCATCAAGCTGGTATTTGGCAGATCCGTCCCAGAGATGAGAACAGTACTCCATGCATGATCGAACCTGCGCTTGATACAAGTTGAGCAGCTGTTCTGGCGTGAAGTACCTTCTCACCTTTGCAAGGACCCCCAACTTTTTGGCAGCCTGTTGTGCTTTTGCCTCAATATATGAGCCAAAATTGAGGGTTGATGTCAAAGTAACGCCCAGAAGCTCAAGATGGTCTGCTATTGGCACGGTTACATCTCGGAAAGTTGGAGCCGGGTGAAATTGGCTCTTTTTCGCGGAAAAAAGACACGCCTGGGTTTTAGCAGCATTAAAACTGACCAGATTGGCCTCGCCCCATTCGGAGACTGCCTGCAAGGACAGGTTCAAACGCTCCACCAGGGCCTCACGGAGAGACCGGATCTGAGGCCCGGTAGCCCGTGCGTTAGACAGGTATCTCTCAGCAACAGTGCTGTCGTCTGCATACCCAAAGGTGCCGGGTCTTAGCAGATCGTTAATGTGCAGCAAGAATAATGATGCTGAGAGTACGGACCCCTGAGGGACCCCGGCATTAATATGCAGTTGGTCTGACGAGCAGCCATCGATAACCACTCGAATGGACCGATCTCTCAGGAAGTCTGCAATCCAATCACACAGACCACCGGGCAGACCGAATGAAGGAAGCTTACCAATAAGGCTTTCATGCCAGACCCTATCAAAAGCCTTCGAGATGTCGAGGGAGACGGCAAGCGCTTCCCCGTGCCTCTCGATGGCCTCACTCCATATGTGAACGGCATACGCTAGAAGATCCCCAGTAGACCGATTACGACGGAAGCCGTATTGGCGGTCACTAAGGATATCGTTAGCTTCTAGGTATGCTAGGAGCTTACAATTAAGTACTCGTTCCATACTCTTACAGAGTATGGACGTTATAGAGATGGGTCTGTAGTTGGCCGGGTCAGCTCGACTGCCCTTCTTGGGCACGGGCTGTACGTTGGCTTGTTTCCAAGCATTGGGCACTTTTCCAGCCTCGTACGAAAGGCGGAACAGGCGTGTCAGAATCGGAGACAATTCAGGCGCACAGGTTCTAAGAACGATTGCTGGTAAACCGTCAGGGCCGCTAGCCTTGTTCACGTCGAGGTTGCGGAGCACCCTACGAACGTCTTTTTTCCGACATACTCGTCTCGCATCCATCAGGAAAAGGAGGGGGCCGCGCGTCACCAGGACTCAGACGTGAAGATTCCGCAAAAAGAGAGGCAAATAAATTTGCTTTCTCCTCAGCGGAGTGGGCCAGCGACCCGTCGTGTTTCAGCAGTGGTGGCAGTGAGGGACGGCAGAAGTTCGACTCGACCGACTTGGCCAGGGACCAAAACGCTTTACTACCTGCTGGGTAAGAAGCAAGTTTAGCCCCTATTCGGCCAATGTGGTCGAACCGAGCTCCACGCAACACCTTCTTGCAGGACTTGGCCGCCCTGTTGAAGGCCTTCTTCTTCTGACCCACGTCACTCGCTTTGCGCGACCGAGCATCGACCCATGCCAGGTAGGCCTCATGCTTGAGCGCGTCGGCGCGATAACAATCGGCACCAAACCATGGCCGGTCTTCGCTTGACGCTGTTATGTCAGAGAACGGAATATAGTACTCCATTCCCCGACGCAACACATCTGTCACGGCGTCCGCGCATGACGAAGGGTCAGCCGATGAAAAACAAGTAGGCCGCCATGGATAGGATGCGAAGAAAGATCGCATCCCATCCCAATCTGCTGACCTGTACCGCCAAACCCGCCGGGTGCCTCTCGGGCTAGGATCGGGCGGGGAGTAGACGGACACAGCCTTTACCAGACAGTGATCGGAACTACCCAAAGGTGAAGTTATCGACACGGAGTATCGGTCTGGATCTGTTGTCAGCAGAAGGTCCAAGCAATTAGCCGTGTGCGAATCTACATCCGGTACCCTCGTTGCCCCCTGAACCATCTGGGTGAGGTTTAGCGCTAGCGAAAGCTTACGCATCTCTCGCCCAGCATGATCGGTGCACTGGTATGGGAAAAGCCACTCCTGGTGGTGGGCATTAAAGTCCCCCAGTAACACTAATTGGGCGGAAGGGTACCGCTGCTGAGCCGCATCAGCCGCCTCACTGATGTACTCTGTGAGCCTGGTTGTCTCCTGATCTCCGCTGTGCGAACGGTATACACAGGCATAGATAATTTTATCCAGACCTGTGTCCACCAGTGTCCAAAGCGTCGTGAATCTGGAGTCCTCAAGGTTACGGAGACGCCGATAGCAAACGTCGTCACGAACGTACACACACACTCCCGCGCGTGGTTTAAAATTGTGCTCCAGGGTGTACCCTGGGTAAGATAAGTACGACACGTATGACGGGCTCGCTATCTGCGTCTCCGTTAGGAAAAACAGCGCTGGTTTCTCAGTCTCTAGGTGGTAGTGGACTGCAGAGAGATTTGAGTGCAGACCTCTAATGTTGGTAAGGTGCACTTTGTGTGGGAGGGGGTGCAGCCGCTGTTGAACTCTAGTTTTATTTTTCCTTGCCATGTTATAAGAGTGAAGGGAGAAGAGGAGAAGGAAGTAAGACGAGGTTCCACGCAGCTAACCTACAGACACGCACTGAAAGGATGCCATCATTGGGGCACTAGTCTGGAGACTGCGGGGACGCCCGAGCCCCCCCGGAATGTCCATCGGGCCCTCCCAAACTGGTCGCCAACCAGCACGATGGCGCATTCCGGGATTTTTCGACAGTTGGCAGGGCAGCCTTTCGTGTGTGGCTGGCACACTACTTGGGCCCCCAACTACCTGCGGTCGGCCAGCGGCGCACCGTGCCTCGGATCCCGCTACCCTCCGCGACTAGTATCCCGATACATCCATAACAGCGCGCGTCAGGCTGGTCTGCCTACAGTGGAACAGCTATCTCGACCCAAGTCCTCTAGTTGGCTACACCGAGCATCGTACCGAAACACGGCAAGGCCGCTTGGCGCTACGTCTTTGCCCGGTGGGTGGTCGCAAGCCTTCGGCCGAAGCCTACCACCAGTTAGTGTCACCTGATTTGCACCACCCAGGGACCACGTATAGGGAAACAAAGGGTACTCTCCTACGGACGTGGGTGACTCGGTCCCCAAAATATCTTATTAAATATCTTATTGAAACCAATTTTCGTTGATAGTTTTTTTTACGTTCTACAATCCTAAATATTTTCAGAATTTTCCTCCTCTTACTTTAGAAATTAGAGGGGGGGGGGGGACACACATTTTACCACTTTGGAAGTGGCTCTAGCGCAAAATATTCAGTTTAGAAAAAAATGATGTTAGAAACATCAATATCATTTTTGAAGACCTATCCATAGACACCGTACGTATGGGTTTGATGAAAAATTTTTTTTTGGTTTTCAGTTCTGAGTATGGGGACCCCCTTAATTTATTGTTTTTTTTTCTATTTTTGTGTGAAAATCCTAATGCGGTTTACAGAATACATTTACTTACGAAGTTTCAACAGTATAGTTCTTATAGTTTCGGAAATAAGTGGCTGTGACATACAGACGGACAGACAGACAGACATGACGAATCTATAAGGGTTCCGTTTTTTGCCATTCGGCTACGGAACCCTAAAAAGAAAGGAAAATATAACAATTATTGATGATAATACATTTTAAGAAGAAAACTAGTAAAAATTATAAGAAATTAAAATAAGCCAGCAAAAGTACTAGGCTATCATAAGTTGTAAATGTGAATATTAAGAGTTCTGGGTAAGTAAGACGAACTATTGCCACATCATCCAACGAGCTCTTGTCACCGTCGCCGTTCCAGCTGTTGTGGTGTCTTTGTTTCCTTGGAAGCTGTACGACGCAACATGTGTCGATACCCTTGCACCAGCCGCTGCGGCTACAGACAGCCACAAGCGGCTTAAATACGTATATGTAACCTTTGTAAAAACTATATTTTCGTCCCATTCGACGGTATTTATCTTTTGATTTATTTATTTATTTTATTTATTTATTTTACTATTTATGTACACACAGTAGAAGTCACAGGAAAAAAACATAAAATATTTGAGTACAAAGGTATTATAAATAAAGCTTTTCTAGTACGTTTTAATCAGTCTCTCAAGCAAAATGTCAAAGAAATAATAAACTACACCAATATTTCCAGTAACAATCATAAACACTAAATATTTTTCAAATATTATAATAAACAGTATAATTTCCATACACCTTAGAGCCCTATCTTCAACAGAAATTTACAAGTATTTGGGTGTGTAGGAAGCATTAGGCTGTAGGCATCAATGCCGCCGATATTAAACAATCAATGACGGAACGCTTCTTTGGCCGCCTGAATATGGAGCTAAACAGTCTTCTGTTAGGCGGACACAAGGTGCGGGTCATGCTGGGTTAGACGAAACTTGATGCCCTTGATAGGACAGTCCAGGTAGTGCTGACCGAAAATCGAGAGAGAGACTGTATATCCCGCGGAAGTGCGGGGTTCGTGACTTCATAAATGCTAAGACCCTGCACAATGAGGTACTATGCAGTCTCAAAGAATACCTCCTAAAAGCCGACGCGACTTGGGGATGCACCGAGATGTGGTCTCAGTGGACAAGGGCCTCACCCCGCTCTCCCTGGCTAACGAGAACTGGAGCATAGGGGAAGGTTGCTATGAATGGACCACTTAACTTTATGACCTCAAATCTCAAAAAGTATAAGTGTTAAAATGAAAGCAGTTTATTATTTTTATTTATTTCGTAAGATCTTTATTTGTAATAATCAAACTCTCAAACAATTCGGGCTAACACTTTTTTATATAAACGAAGAAAACTGAATCTTGGGCTGTTGCCTTCTTTGGACCATGAGCACCTTCATTGAACCACCAAGTTGCCATCAATGGACTTCGAGAAATTCGTTCTAGAGGTCCATTCGCGGCAACTAATTATAATTATCAATTTATTTCCTAAAATGAATAAAAGCTCCTGCTCTAATTTTGAAGGGAGGTCACTTTCGGAATTCAGTATTTGGACGTGTTCTTTAGCTTTCTGGTTAAATCCATCTAACCTTCGTTTCTTTCGGCACTCCATATATTCTTCTTGCTTCATTTAAACCTGCTCTTTGTTTCCTTACCGATTGTTTCATTCCATGCAAAGTACTTTCTTTTATTTGGCGACATTCTGGAATTTTAAATTTATCTAATTATTATGACCAATAAATACAATCAAAAGTTACTATGATTGGACTGGTCCAACGGTGGAACTGTCTTGAGGTCCATTGATGGCAACCAGGTACTGGTTAAGAAAAACTAAAATAAAATACACATGGTCATGATTAGCCAAAAAGTAATAATACTCATGGAATCTCAAATAAACTGTCCAATTTTTCATAACAGTGCACGCAGACAAATATGAATACAATGATACTTACGTCAAATTGTTCTGAGCGAAATTATAAGATTTTGACCGTCGCAATCACAACCACACGCGTCACTCCTCGCTATGTGCCTCAGCGTCACTGGGGTAAGAGGGGGGTGCAACTGTGTCGCCAGGGACTCGTTTCGACTAGTTTGGGTGTTGCTAGCTTGCACAGTTTTGGAAATACCTTGGTGGTCCAATGAAAGCGCTAGTCCAATGATCGCAACCTTCCCCTAATTATCTTAGTAGATACTAATGAATGACGCAGGGAGGTATGGCAGAGCTAGGAGCCTCACGGACATACATGGGCTCGATGTAGAGTTTATTTATTTATTAATGTTCTTAGCGTCCGTATCCAAGCTGACCTCTTCGAGGAAACTGAAAGTTTTATCTGTGTAATAATGCACTAAGTTAATATGACGAATAACCTCCGAAAATACATTTTGAATGATGGCATGGTTGTCATATGTCGGGCATGCCACTGTCCGTGAGAATCGATCCAACACATTATTTTTGGGTTTACTCGTCTAGCTAACGGAGCCTCCGTTCGCCAGACGAGACAACTTGCATAGATACAACCTTGTTGTCAGGGTTATCCACCAGCAATTTGCTTTGAAATACAACCTTCGGAATCAGAAGTGCCATAAGTATGCGCCCGACCCAGTTCTCGATGATGGTAATATCACGTTGAATTGGGGTTGACGTACCGTCACTGACAGGACTATCGTTACTAATAAGCCTGACATTGTGGTGACAGATCGATTGGAGCGTCGCGCAATTGTAATTGATAGGTATAACGGTCACGCATGACGAGAACCTCATGAAAGCAGAGAAAGAGAAGCAATTCAAGTATCTAGATCTGGCTTGCGAGGTGGTCGACAAGTAGGAACTCAAAACAATAAATAGTCATGGAAAATATCTCGTAAGTGATAGTATAAGTTTAGATAAAAACCGTGAAAGTTTAAAACAGTGTTTGTGTCGACAGTCGTATCTGCCAGTGGTAAGCCATTGCCTTAATAGCTAAAAGCTTTGACCAACATATGAAGGGGCTCTCGTTTGGCAGCTGGATCAAGGGCTTGAAACAGAAAGCAGTACTTCTGAACACGCGTATTATTAAGAGATTCCTCTCTGAAGAGCTCTGACTAGCGCACGGTAGCTCGCACCCTGTTTCCGATGCGTTGGGCTACCATTTTGTTTTTTTTTTAATAATTATTTTATGAAGGAAAATTTAAAAAAATTAAAGATGTGTTGAAAAACGAATAAATAGAATAATTTTAGAAATTTATTTAGTGTTTTATATGATTGCTACATGAAATATTGGTGAAGTTTATTATTTCTTTGTCATTTTAAATGAGGAACTTATTAAAACGTGTTACGAAACATTAGAAGTTTTAGTTCTAAAAAATATCCGAATTATCCGTTAAATATTTACTGATAATCCGGATAATACATATAATCTCAATATCCGTATTATCCGTATAGTAAAAATGAACAGCTAATACATATATAACCGTAACATAGAAAAAGACGAGATAAAGTGACAGCATGTCATTTTAAAAATTATGTTAGTTTTGCGTAAACATTGCTTCCGATTTTTTGGTTTGCAGTTGTGATTAGGAAATGTCGTTAACAAATGCAGAGTATTTTAACATCTTAACGTGTCTAGGTAAAAGTGACGGCAATTATGCGGAGACTCATAGAGATTACAAGATACGTTTTGCGATTCCGATCGTACTTACGTTTCAACGTTTGAGCAACCGTGTGTACGCTACGAGCAGTGTCAACGGCCACGAAACGCATCACGCTGATGCAGGAGGTCAGTGGGTCGTCTTCACGGATCGGACAGGTTTTTAACATATTGTATAGCTAGTTTAGTCCATAATTAAGTACATATTAAAAAAAAACAGGTTGCACTACGGGAGTGCAACCTGTTTTTTTGTGCAGGTGAATCGAGCCACAGCTCGGCTCCGCTCTGCTCCGCTCCGCCTTAGTGGAATTGCAGCCTTAGAATGGTAGTAGCACGGGCAAGTCACGTATAACGTGCAGCTAGCATCGCGGTGGCGCCGGCACGGCGGTATTTTATTAATGTTGCCTGGAGAAAAGTATAGCGCAATATGTGGATCGGCGTAATATCTTATAATCGACGCATTGCCTCGCAAAAACTGAAACGAAAGCAGGGGCAATAAGTCGACTGGATCGACGTCGTCATGATCGTCTTCGATTCTACGACGTACTCTTCTATGTATTAGGTGACCAACGTGTTGGTTGGTTGGGTACTGTAGTAACACCCTCACAAGAGAATATTGCTTTTTGCTTAATAAAGCGAATAGAATCTCAGTTTAATGACTTTTACTGTTGGCCACTAATGCATGGGTAGAATTAACTTAGCTGGTGACTTACCATGACGTCTTAAAGCAGTATTGTTTTAATCATAATCCAGTGTAGGAAAGAGATGGCGATAGTGCCAAAACAATACTGCTTTAAAACGTCATGGTAGCCCCCCTGATCTGATCAGTGTAGGTACTGTACCTGGATACTGGATAGGTATGTACACATTTTATTTATCACGTTAAACCTCACCTACGGAATCACAATAGTCTATTGCTAACTATAGGTAAATAATTTTATTGGCAATAAAACTGACCGCAACAAAAATCTACATATTGACAATAGTAATCATTTTTCATTTCTTTCGGTAGTTAGCTATGTCCGCGGTAGCCATGGCTACCCCGCGCGCACGCCGCGCGCGCATGGAAAGTTTTTGCCGCGCAAGCCCCCCGCGCCACTTCCCATTTAAAGCTTATTTTCTCGTAAACTATTGCAGCTACACCAAAACAAAAAATACGTGTGTATAGCTGAAACTATACAGAATCTAACTACGTAAAAACTAATTACGACAACTAGATATAAGTATTTCGAAAAAAATGTGAACTTGAGAATATATGTTGAATGTCAGTTTCTCCAATAAGATTCCAAGTTTTACCAATTAGAATTGTAATTGGAATCAATAAAACCTATTTATAATTAAACTAGACTATATAAGCTTCGTTTTAATACCCATATACCCTTACTTTGGCACTTTCTTAGTAGCACAAACACCCAAAACAATCAACCCTCCTCGCATTCTATTCGATACCTACTGATTTTGTCGTGTTTACGTAAAAAATTCGATAAGATTTCGTTTTATTTTACTGTTTTATATTGCGGAGACACTAATAATTACTTAATTGAAGTAATTTTCATAATACGAGCACTATTTTAACTATTTTTGCAATAATTTCTAAAAAAACATTAACAAAATACCACGTTCGACATGGCGCCAATTTTACATTTCGATATTATCGTTTCAACAGACTTTGAACCTACGATGTTTATAGATATTCGTAAAGCTTGATTAACGAGGTTTATTTTGATATATAACACTATATACATTGGGTTAAAATAAAAGAATACTCACGTTTTAAAACCAGAGAACATAAATCACAACACGGCATTACGGTAAAATTAGACAACTGACTTTTAAAACTTTTTTGACATTTAATTTTGACGGCTGATATTGTCGTTCTTTGTGCCACAGACGCAGAATTTAATACTGTATCGATTAAAGGGGACCATAGACGGTACATTTAGAGATGTTACCAGTTTTAGTAAGTTTTTTCGAAGTTTGTTCGATACAAATTTAGATGCAACAAACGGGGCCTAAGCACTGGACCGGAATATTTTTTTGGTCCTTTTTAGGGCGTAATCGTTTCATCGGTTAGGTATTTGTCAAAGTTAAAACCTACTTCAATGCAATACATTGTATTTTCCATTTTATACTAAATAATTAGGTGTGCTTTAAACTTAATGTTAATCAACTTTCGTTGCTGACCGTACCTGCGTATAGAGAGATACATAAAATGCGAGAAGTGCTAAACGTAGACGTCACGCGTCAGTATGGTATAGCTGAAGGAATTCGACAAGAACTTATCTCGCTAATTTATTAAGTAAACAATATTGTAATTTGTATAAACGGGGTCGCCAAAAACATCTGGCGTCCGGATCTAGCGTCTCTATCTGACGATAGTAATCGATAAATATAGCTCTGAATTAATAATATAAGTCCTGGTTGAGATTACTACCTATTGTTCAAAGATTAAACGTTTGTAATATCATCGATTAACTCATTTACTCATCGTTACTGACATAATTTATCATATCAAGAATGAAACAAGAAAGTTACTTTCGTGTTGGTGCTTGTGTGTATTGCGTGTACTTGATCTGTGCAAGTGTTTGTCTACGCTAATATTCGTTCAAAAATTGATATTTGTTCTTAGTCATTCTCGACTAAGAACAAATTTAAAAGAGTGAAGGTGTGAACGAAAGTGTATAACGTGAAACATTACAATAATTTAAAATTATTTCACTCACATTTTTATTTAAAAATATTCATGCTTTGATATTAAAGCCCAAATTTTGAATTTCTCATAATTGAATCTTGAAAAAAACAAAAACATAACTTTCTAATTTAAACATCTGAGCGCAGTTTCCGAACGTACCAAATGTCATGTCAAGTAAAATGTGACGGGTGCCCCATGTTTTGCCTTTTGTAATTTACTTGTTGATTTTATTAAAAGAATTTAATGAGAATTTAGTGAACGATCGTTATATCGCCGCGGAGACAGATATGTTATAGTTTTGTAAGTGCACACAGTGTTGGCGTCTCAACGTAACGCTTCCACGGCCGCCAATTGTTCAGGTAACGGGATTTATTTATGACAACGTCGATATTTTCTTGGAAACGTTTACTTGTTTGATTTTTATTGATTGTAATCTCTTTGTATGACCTTTGACTCTGTAATTAGTAACCGTGGTTGCAAATAATCATGTTTGTGTACGACGCGATTGCGTGGTCATATAATTTGGGCGACACTTCGGATTTCGCGAAGCGGAACTTGTGTGTGACAGGAGCACGGCAGGCGCGTTAGCTTAATGATATTTGAATAATTCTCGACTTTGTATTCAAATAAATAAATTTCTTAGAGCTATTGTCCTTAAAGTCCAGCTAGAATTTAATAAAACATTGTTTTCTACTTGCATAATATTTTACAACAGCTAATGAATTTAACTTAAGTGATAATCGCAAGAAACTGTACATTCTTAACTTATCTATCAGTCAGAATTTAATAATTATCATCTAAATCTTCTTCCTGTTCTTCTTGTTCATGCACTTGTGACTTGTAGAAGCGGTTGTAGATGTTATCCCAGAACAACAGCCGCTGGTTGTTGGGCGGCACACTCATTCTTATAGAGGTGTCAAACTGAAGCATCGGCACGTCTGATATGTGGTAGTTCTCTTTGTCTGAGGATACCGGTTGCCATATTACTGGGATTAATGTGGTTGTCAGTGGTGTTGGGTCACTGAAACAAACCATTCATTCATGTTTGAAAGTTAAAGTAATACGTTATAGAACAGTGTTTATTGTAACATCTTCCCCTGTGATACAGGCAAATTCTTACTATGTACTTTGGAGTCAAAATTCAGCATAGGCAGTAGAAGAGTCAAAAGTCAAATAGAGAATGGAGTTTTGTTCAGTTATAAAAGATATGACAATAATATGAACTCGATCATTTGGTACTGTTTATAGAACAACTGCAAAAACTAGTTGGTAAACTAAACTAGAACTTTCTGTTACTGTTTGTATTAGTCAAAAATGTTCAAATACTTAATAGGAATCAAAAGCATTAAGTAACATACCCCAATTTTATGAAATTCTTCAACAAAGTCATCAGTTTTTCTAAGACATCTTCAGTTTGCTCCTCCTCTTTGTATAAATAATCCAGTATAGTGTCAAAACTTTTTGGTTCTAATTCTCCAGAGGCCTCCGTCACTCTTGGCAGATTGAACTTCATCACATACACAGAATAATTGTTTTTAGCTGCAAACAGCATCGCCATTTTGATTATAGGGTATTCTGTTAATATGTCATGTATGTAGTCTGCGTAGCTCTGGGCCATATCACCTCGAAAGTCTTCACTGAAATAAAATTGCTTCACAATCTCCCCTACTACATGCCTCACCTTATGTTTCTCAAATTCTAAATTGTTTGGCAGTAAATTGTCAAAGTTCTCTGGTGGATTCTCAAATTTTTCTGTGTCTTGTCCAATAATGGATGTCTTGTCTTTGTGTGTGAATGTGATAAGCATCGGCACATTATAAAAGTTTCCATCTTTCAGCTTTTTTATGGGATCAACGTCTATAAGACTTTGTAAATAGTCTGACATGTTGTCAACACAGGGAAGGAATATTTCTGGTATACTTGTCAAGTCTTTGGCTGAAGCTTCTTGGTAGAAGTTGTACAATTGTTCTGGGTCGTCCAAGCCTTCATAGCCTAAAGAGCTAGCACCTTTGTGAGCTATGACAAGAGGGTCATACGTCATTGAGGTGGGGGAGAGAGCTGAGCCTGACTCTAGAACAACTTTATGTAGGAGTCCCTCAACTAATCCGGACAGAAGGACCAGCTGCACTGCTGCTGCACCGGCCCCAGTACCATACACAGTGACGTCATCAGGGTTCCCGCCAAACTCGGCAATGTTTCTGTGCACCCAGTACAGGGCTGCTATCTGATCCTTCAAGCCGGCGTTCCCCGGTGCCTCAGGGGTGCTGAGGCATAGGAACCCTAGGACTCCGAGTCGGTAGTTAAAGGTGACGATCACGAAACCCTCGTTGAGGAACGTTGTGGGAGCTCGATATGCTCCCCATCTGAAAACGCACATTTCGTCATAAGTTACTTTCCGGATGATTAATAGAATGTGTTTTCTTATCTAAGCCAATTTAGAGGATCCGTTTTCGTTATTACATCCTCTATCTATCTGTGCTATTGATTGATGACACACGAATTTATTATTGTATTTAACGTGCATTGTCATGTACATTGTTTCCTAATCGTAATCCGTTATTCTATTTCAGTTTCGGAAATCCCCAGTTAGTCACAAGACCCTCGTCTTGTCTGACTACAAGATCCTAGACACTCATTTGATAAAAATATCTCGATCCTGTTTATTATTTTGTGCTGTGGGTGCTAGGTCTCAGTCTCAAACAGCTGACACAGACAAATTTTTGATTCAACAAAATCTCGTGAATTCCTTTTGGTTTTTGTCTTTTTGATACTAACTTCTTTAGCAAACGTCGAATTTACCGCCGCACATACGAATACTCTCAATCGTATTTAAAAACGCGAACGCAGTCACGACTTGCCGAGTATCATATCATTCGATATAAATAGTACAGTAACATATTTATATTACCATCAAAATATTCTTTATTTGTATAACCGACATCTAAACGCGCCTCTTTTCTGAATAATTTAAGCATGAGATACATTACCCGTTTTGAAAGTCTCCGTCGTGCACAAACACTAGGACAGGCAGCGATGTAGCGTGTTCTGGCGTGAATACATTGACGACAAGGCAGTTCTCCTCACCGTCGGCGATGGGCTGGAGGCATTTGATCTTGTGGGTGGCTTCGAAGATGCCGTCCCATTCAGGAGGAGGCTCGGGGGCCTGGAAAAACGGGCCGTTATGTTATATATGATGTAACAAAATGGCAGTATGCTCCTTATTTCCGGGCTTGGTTCTTAGTTACTAGTTAAGCAGTAGGTGTTTGCAAGCCTTCCACTACTAGATGCAGACCTCTCTCATAGATAGTTCCTATAAATTATACATGATAAATCTACATGTAACATACATAAACTCACGCCTATTCCCTAATATGAAGAACCCCCAACCAGAAACTAGAGAACAAACAATAAGAATCCAATTAGCCAATGAGTGTTAGGCGAAATACGTTGCTTGTATTATACACTTCTAATTCATTTTCCGAGAAAATTAAATGGTATCGTTGTCCCCTGACATGAATAGCACTTAATTAATCAGCTAGACTTTTATGTCTGTTATTTTAACTAACTAATTTAAGAGCGTTTACGCCGTATGCCATTTCATACAAACTTTCAAGTCCTTATTTTCCGAAATGACTGAACCGATTTTAATGAAACTTCATACGCATTGAGCAGTTTACATAGCTCTAAAAAGTTACTAAAAACATTTACGAAATGCCATAAAAAAAATGAAATTTCTGTTTCTACAGTTCATTTATAATCGGTGTAATTTAGCTGTAAAACTTTTTCGAAAATGCTTGTAGTAACTTTTTAGACCTATGTATCAAGCTTATGCGTATAAAGTTTCATTAAAATCGGTTCGGAAAATAAGGACTTGAAAGTTTGTATGAAATGTAAGGTGTAAACGCTCTTAACGTTGCAATAGTTCGAAATTAGATTTTATAGACGATTACGGAATCCGTACCCGGTGCCAATAACATTTAAGCCGAAACGAGATCTTTAAACTAAGTAATTACATTATTAGTGGCAGTAAATTTCGCGCTAGCTATCTAATCTACTTGGCACCAAATGGAGATCCCATTATATCAACAAATAGATCAGCTGACCTGACCTTAAACCTGTCTCGTCGGGTGGGCGGCCGTGCATAGGGGAGCCCGAAGTACGCGAAGTGGGGTGGGTCGGAGGCGAAGTACCCGCGGACCGCGCCCTGCGAGGTGGCCGCGTCCCGGTGCGCCCGCGGCACCGGTGTCGGCCGGCCCTGCACCACACACAGCACACTCATTGTAACCATTACACCACCACACCCGACCCTCATGGCCGAGCTTTCCAAGCCTTTGTGTCGCGTCCGAGTGCTCCAGTTTATGTTTCGTTATCAAAACAGACGACGTCCAATCAAAACATTGACACGTCAAATGTTAGACTATTTGTGATTGTGACTCAATGTTAGGAATTCCGTAACAGTACAGTATTAATAGGTTGCACGTACAAATTGGTACTTACAATGAAACGAGACCAGTTTTGTTCGTAGTTTATTTTAAAATATACCACTCATATTTTCTAAAGTACATGGCTCTGTGTTAACGTGCTAAACATAAGATTTGATTGATCAGAAGAAATGCCAAGCGTTTCTGAAAAAGGTGATGAAGAAGACGCCTTGGAGGACGAGCACGGTGTACACGCTAGGGGAGAGCCCCACGGCTGGGCTGTCGACGAAATGCTCGTT
The DNA here is from genome assembly GCA_949152445.1 of Cerastis rubricosa. NCBI lineage: Eukaryota > Metazoa > Arthropoda > Insecta > Lepidoptera > Noctuidae > Cerastis > Cerastis rubricosa. Next base: position 22,858,124 of record OX424534.1, on the reverse strand, counting down.
GTAGATTTCAGTCCAGACCCCCAGACGGTCCAAATGCACGCCTCTCTTCATGACGATCTCCTTGCCAATCGACAGCCACTGCTCTTGCGCAGCGGTCGTTTTCTCAAACTTGATCCAATCAATGCCTTCAGCTTTAGGCGTTCTGTAATAATATCACAATTTTTAACTATCTCTTGTGAAAAATATTTTTAGAGGAAAAGTTCGTAGTGAAAAATATGGGTATTAGTCCAAAAGATAGAATTGGCGAATTATGTTGCTATCAATTTTTTATCGAAGTTGGTTAAGTTCATTGAACTTATTGAAAGAAGTAATTTAAATGTGAAAAAAGTGTAAAAAATGGTAATTCATTGAAAAATCACTTCTCCCAAGATGGCGGTATTAGTTCCACTAGTAGTTAGATCAGTAAATTTATATCGATTGTGTTCGATATAACAAAGAACTACTTAAAACCAATTGAATAGTTGCAAAAATAAAATGTAACCTATTCATAATAATATGAATGTTGTGTCTTACCCAGTCCTGAGAAACGATGTCCAGAATTCAAGAAGCTGTTTAATCATTATATCCTCCTTCGATTCAGCAGGCGGCATGCTTCCTTCTTGATAGAACAGGTAGCCAATGATGTCCCCCCTGACTGCTCCCTCAACTTGCTTCTGAACAGCCTCCAACTCCCTGTTTAAGTCTCCGACAAAAGAAAACTCGTAAAAGTAAACCGTCGATCCAGAATTTGCTAGAGACCGCGCGGTACGGATCCCAGGACCAAGATATGCCATATCCGTGTAATAAAGGGTTCGATTTTTCACAGTAGCCATGGTGATGGCCTCTGGACCAAAATACTGTTCTTTGACTTTGTCCCCTACTCTGTTCATATATACACTTGATTCAAATTGTAAGTCGTTGGGCAGCAATAGACTGGTATTGGCATTAAGTTGTTGTATGCTAGCTGCAGTATGAGTTAAAGATTCGTGCACACCTGCGTACTGTGCCGAGCCTATCATGAACGTGACGTTAATGTCTTCCTTTTGTAACATCGACCATGGAGTTTCCACAATAAAATGTACTCCATCGTCCGTATTGTTTTCAAAGCATGGTCTCCAAGCAATACCTCTGGCTGCTACCAGTAGTTCCTCAATGGGTATAGTCTGCCATGATTCCCAAGATCCCGTTATCCTGGTTGCTAGATTTGTTGCACTATCAATAGGGTTCCTGTCTATCGCCCAGTGTGAAAGAACTGAACCACTTTCTGTGATCACTTTATTTACATTGTTTTTAGACATAGGAGACAAAGCTAAATATCCAGCTAAAGCTCCCGCCGTTCCTTCACCACTCACGGCGATATTATCAGGATCTCCACCAAAACTTTCTATGTTTGCCTTTATCCAACTTAGCGCTAAAGCTAAATCTTTTAGAGCGGCATTTCCTGGAGCTGTTTCGTTTTGTAGACATAGGAAGCCAAGCGGCCCTAGTCGATAATTGGGTAGAATAAGAATGATATCCTGTGGGACTAAATATTCGGGACCGTAGATATCAGGGTTAGCGCTTTCATTAATGAAATTTCCTTCATGGATGTGGACGAGGACACTTGCACCGCTTAGTTCGGGTTTAAATGGTTTAAAAATGCTCAGAGTCAGGCAGTCCGAATCACCGACGATCTTTTCACCTTGAAGCTGCGGGCAGCGTTTGCTATGAAGTTCTTCGTCGTGTACTGATGCATCCACGACCTCCTCCGGAAAAACTGCAGCCTGAAAAGAAACAAATATAGAATGAGAATAGCGAAGCATTCGACTGGAATTATTTTTTATTTTTTTGGTATTATTTTGACTGGAATACGTACCTCGAAGTAATTGCTGAAGGTACCATACTTTATATCTATGTAGCTAAGTATATTTTCATTCTTTCGCCACACGTGTCCACGAACGCGGCCAGTCGTTGTTGCTACAATCGTATCAGGCGGCTCGGGTGTGCTATGATCTCCGTTTTCTCCTGGTACTGGAGATGTGCTCTGGTCTCCTAACACAGGTGTAGTTTCTTCTGTTTCGCTGGCAGTGGTTTCATCTACGTTAGTAGTTACACTTGCGTCTGGTCCCGGCGTGGTATCTGTGTTGTCCTCCTCGCTATCTGTAGTTTGTGATTCTGGCGTGGTAGGTGTTTCTGCTGCCGTCGAGGTAGTTGAGTCATTGTCTGTTTCCTCACCAGTTTCACCTGTGTTTGGATTCTCGTCTGGTGGATTAGATCTATTGTCGCTTGACTCACTATCGTCTTCCTGACTAGTCCCACTACTTTTACTGTTAGAGTTACCGGGCTCAAGACTGTCAGAAGCTGAATCAGGGTTTGGTAAGTTCTCATTTTCTTGGCTTTTTGAAGGACTGGAACTTGAATCCGATCCAATTAAATTACCTGAAAAGTGTTCTTCTGATGCATTTTCTGTTTCGTCAGCATTGGTCTGAGCGCTGATAACAAGTTCTTCAGGACCGTGTACCATATGAACTGTAGCCTTTTGTGTAGGAGTGTCGAGAGCAGCGGGGCTCGTCTGATCGGTGTGGAAGTTGTTTTCAATGGGCAGGTGCAGGGCCGTCGTAACCACAACCAGCGCTGCACTCATCCATACCGTAGTCTCCAACCGCATTGTTCACATTTGCAAATGCCTTCCGATGTTCATTCCTATAAAAAAAAACCTTATAAGCTGTCTGGCGCTGAATTTGCTGTTTTGTAAATCCGTTGTTTCATTTTTGGTGTGCAATAAAGTTTTATTCTATTCTCTCATACAAAAATCCATATACTGAACATTTCATTTGCAAACTATTGGAACACGCCTCATTTTACCATCGACTTTCAAAAAGCTTAATATTAGACCCAATCAATTAATAGCTTTCGCTTTATCGCGGTCAGTGTTTCAGGAGTGAATAGTGATAATGTAATGTTTCTGTCCTGATTGATCGCTTCGTACAGCTCTAACGTAGTACGTCAATAATTTGTGTAATGCCAAAACTAAAGCAATTTGTTGATACAACCCGTGGTTTACATAAACCCACAAGCAGTGTATTACTTGACAAATTAAGTTACGTAACGAGTGAACGACGGCCAAACACAGGTTCAACAAATCGTTACTACCTTTCCTATGTAAAAGTAAACGTGTACTGGTATTAATACTCAAAAGTCCTTTAAAAGTAATAATGTAAACATACTCAAGCCCACAGGGCCGTAGCTCAGCATAATGACAACACTAAGTACTACCACTTGACTGATTTCTCTATGTAGATTCGAAAGCAGTATGAAGAAATTGAGGAATAAATGTTACAATAGGTACGCATTAACAATCTAGTGCACATAAAAAAGTAATAACGTGCTGGGTGCTATCGAAAAGCGCTATCAGCTAAATAATTCAACAGCGTGCGGTTAACCACGGAGGGTAGGCAGAAATAAGAATAACTGATACAGTTTGCCTTTGATAGAAAGCCACAAAACAGTGGCCAAACTAAGGATTGAACCCAGTATAATATTAGAAATCTAAGCTGCTACCAAAGCAACCATAAAACGTTGTAGGCTTAGTTAGAAGAAGAAGTAGAACTTAGGCTGGGGTTTTATAACAATCGCGATCGGTGTCGTCTGGGATCAAAGAGCACTGGGCCCGTGACGTGGATGATAGTTTTAATTCCACTAAAACTAAATCTAAGCTTAGATGTAAAAATGTAGCAAAGCCCTCCCGCGAAAAAACGTGTTCAGCCGCTCCACAGGGCATCCTCAGGAGATGTTGACTGGAGGAGAATGAAATAGAGTACATCTACATATTTTTGCAAAACATTTTATTACTTACATACAACTAAATAAAATTGCCGAAATGTGGATCTTAACACTATTTCACACCTCTGTTTCACCTGGTGAAATAAAGTTCTGATGATTGTAATTTAAGAGGTACGAAATGCCTGAGTTACTAACCTTTCGGTATTGGTGTGTCGGTCGCTTGCTCTGATCACACGCGGGAGCCGCACTGGCGAGCATGCGGCTCTGCCTGCCAGATCGGTGATGCAGGGCACTCGCTAACAAAACCCTTTGTCTATCACCAGTAATTGAAACAGTAGCGGAACTAAAGACTAGTATTTAAGAGCTCAGGACCTTTCATCCTGTTTTCGATGTGGTATACAGCGGATCTGCCTAAGATGTTGTCGTCCGCTTAGCCGGAAAATCCTGTGGATACTTGACAGTCACGCACGCCACCAGATTTTTTTGTAAATGGCATCTCCCAGGTCATTCTAGGACAGGGGTTCCCAAACATATTATGTCTTCTGCCCACTTTGAAAATAAATTATTTTTTAGCGCCCCCATTTTTTCACGTACTTAAAAACCACTATAACTTCAAATTACCACACCATACCCTAATTTCAACATTGAATAAAATGATTATTTTTAGAGCTAGAGTTCCAGGAGTCGAGACTATCTTCGAAATAAAAAAATATGTCGAACCGAGTTAGTTTGAGCAATCTCTTAATTAATATTAGTTGATGTTCACAAGTTGTGGTCGAGAGCTCAGTGGGTGTCTAAAATCAAAATCAAAAGTCATTTATTCAAACTAGGCTGATAATCAGCACTTTTTGAACGTCAAAATTACAAGAGACAGTCCCCCAAAACGCCCGCCCTTCGCCACTTCCTAGTGTTTTAGCTGGGAAGAAGAAGTGGCGGAAAAAACTCCCCAGCAACACATCTGTCGGTTACGTTAAAAGAACCAGATTCTACACAATAGTGTTCAAGTTCATATAAACAAAGAATCTAATTAATGTCACATGTCAGCTAGCACACACCAATAATAAAATATAAAAAAAAGTCTAAAAGTCCTCCTAGTAGATGAAATTATAAATCGCCCCCCAAGCCTCTTGGTCTCTTACCACCCCCTTTAGGCCTGCAGCGCCCAAAATGGGGCGTTATCGCCCATTTTGGGAAAGACTGTTCTAGGAGGTGGTCGTCTGCTTAACGGGACTATGCTGTAGACTGTAAGGCCTCCAGTCGGCATACAATCTTATGAACTTAGCAATTACACACTAAGGACACGTTCTGTGGAGTACGTACTCTCCTAGCAGCAGGTTGTACCTCTGCTTAGAATGTCGCCTTTCCTTTCTTTGGTCAAAAATCAAGTATATGCACTCGTCTACAATATTTACTGCTCTGCCATGTAAAAGTTAATATTACAAGACCCGTGATAACAGGATCCCGCATATATATACCATCACGTGAGTGGCGAGCATGCTACTTGAAAGGAAGCAAGAGTGGACGGTGCAAAGTTTTAATGAGATTCCAGCCTACAGAACGCTGCCTACTGCTGTTACTTGTCCGTCTCGTTAGGTCCTATAAAACCCTCTTCAATTTTAAATGGGAACTAATTTATTGAACTGTTATTTAAACATTCGAGAGGTTATTATGATCAGTTGAAAAAAATAATCGGCAGTTATTTTTGCTATCGGTGGTTGGTAAATTTGTGCGACAGTAAAACATAGACAGTAATAAAAAAACAATTGGCCGGTTTTTTTGTCTTACAATGTCAGTACTAAAAATACGTAAGCAGACTTATAAATAAATGGCCAGAAAAATGATGGAATGGGCACTTAGATAAATACATAGTTCGGCAGTTAACTTCGTTTTTTTTTTATTTACAAACTCGGGGACATGAGGGGAGTAGTCCGAAGGCGCCCAGAGCGACGACGACATGGTTGTCGGAATATAGGGTGGCAGCTTTTTTTACGCATGCGCAGCGAGCACATTTTAAGCCGCAATCAGCTTAGAATGAGTTTTATTACCGACTAATTCCGATTTGTCAACTGCCCACTCGTAACTGCCCATTTAGTTTTTTCACTGCTTAGTATTAATTAAATGATTCATTTTTTTTTTTTAAGTTTTATCTGCCGATGTCATTTTTAACTTACCAAAACTACTATAAACAACTGCCGCTTTAAATAAGTGCCATTTTTAATTACGCTTCTTATTAACTACTCGACAGTCGTTTATAACGTTTGTCTAAGTCCTCATTCAACCTGTACATAAATTGATCCCAAATTATATAGTCGTTAACTGTCTGTGGTGTTGAAAGTTTGAGTGAAAATTCGTCACCGGAAGCTGGTGCGGGTCGGCTCGGTCAACTAAACAGTCTGGGGTCGGTTTCACCACTCTTTCTTTCTCTTTTAGTAGAACATTATGGAGTAGTAGTGAAGAGCGGCCGTTTTGAAGACATTCCTAAGTCATTTTGACGTTAAATAGTTCTGATTGTTTACTTAATTTTTAGAACCGGCGAATAAAACTTTCCCATTTAATTCAAGGTTATAATATTTTTGGCTTTTCTATTTTGGTGTTGCCAGTACTAAGATTAGGGTACTTATCGGAGTTCAGTAATAGCATTTTTTTATCAGGCCCTCGAAGCTTTGATAAGGAAAGCTCTGCTGTTTATTTTGTGCTACATCACCTGTAATATATTTTATATGAAACCTATAGGTAAAAAGGGGAGTTTTAAGGTAAACTTAGACTTTTGATAACTTTTTTCGCAAATTAGGTTATCAAAAAGATTGCGATGAGGAAGAAAACTCCACTGGAAAAGCCGCTTCTGAATATAAAGTTTTAACGTTTTCAGGTTTAATAAATACGAGTATAAGACTTTATACCATCTGAACCAAACCAAAAGCCACACCCTACAATATGTAAATTACAGATTGTGAGAGCCTTGTGTATGAAAAATAATAAGTCCAATATTATTCTTGTTACAGGTATGCGAAATTACGATGATACCTCATAAATTATTGCATAAAGCAAAGATCCGGGAGTTTGGCAAAATCCTGTATCCTCACATTGTATCTTCCTTCCATTTTGGTAAGTACTTCGAACCGAAATAATTACGCAAGAACCAACACTCGAAAATAAATATATTTTCATTGAAATCAAAAGTAGATGTTGTATACTTTGGCATCATTATCTGGTACGCAGTTCTGTACTCAGTGCGCCCACGCACGTCTAGACTGCTGACGTCACAAGTATTGCGTCACGCGCACTAGGATGACGCGAACGCGGCACCTCTGGAACAGAACACGAGAATTATAAACATTGATATGACGTACGATGAAGTTTTTACGAGGGATTACCAAGTACTTAACGTTTGACAAAAAGTGAAGTGTCAAACGATTTTGAACCATGTGGGGTTGCAACTGTTACTGCCAACTTAGTCTGCCTTGCAATTATAACGAAATTGCATTTAGAACGTCATCATTTGCTGGAAAATGATTCTGGTACGGGCCACGTTGTTATTTATAATTGTTTTCGAATGACCAACCGCTTTAAATCCCATTTTCAATATGTAATTACATTAATTTACAAGATAAGATAATCTATTTGTGTAAAACATGGTATACAGAGGTGTTACTATAGCATATGAGATCATACATGTTTTGCTTAAAATTAAAGCATGCAAACTTACACGAAATACAAATTTGAATTAGTGAACATTACAATTTATGTTCAAAAAAATCTTTAACACTATAGAAATTATTTTCGCTCAGCCATTTATACAGTTTAATTTTGAATAACCTGCAATTTAATATTTTTAATACATGCAGCTTATTATAAACACGCATACACATAGCCAGACAGCTTTTATTATATTTTGCTAATCTAGGAAGCTCATCTAGTACAAGTCTGTATTGATCACGGCGACTTCGAGAACTAATTTCCTCTGCTGTTTTGAATAATCCTTTATATTTCCTAACAAACATACATGCTTCATACAAATATAATGAAGGTAAGGGTAGCAAACCAAGCTTTTTAAATATTGGTTGACATGATTCATCAGATGGAATCCCGTATATGGCTCGTAAACACTTTTTTTGGGCGACAAATGCTCTGTTGTGATCTGTACTATTTCCCCACATAATCAATCCATACCGTAACGCGGATTCAACATATGCACGGTATGACATCACAGCCGTTTTTATATTGTTTACCTTCGATCAATAATAGAACTATTATTGATCGAAGTTGTTTACCTTTTTAATTTGTCTGAGGGCATATACAAATTTATTTATTTTATTGCATATTTTATCGATCTGAGCTTTCCAGTCTAAATGCTCGTCAATGACCACTCCTAAAAACTTAGTTTGTGTCACTTGTGTAATTTTTGGTATGTCCATTCTAAAATTAAATTGATTTTGATAAGATTGATTAAATTGTATAAATGCAGATTTCTTAAGATTAATTGATATATTATTATTATTTAACCAATTGATTAGATTATCTATTGTATTACAATTATTGATTTACATTTTTTATCGGAAGTAACAATCATGGAAATGTCATCAGCAAAAAGAAAGCATTTATGATCGGTCACGTTTACTATGTCATTTATGTAAAGTAGGAATAAAATAGGGCCCAATATGCTTCCCTGGGGGACGCCGCGTTTTACATTTTTATATTCAGACGAAAATTGTGTCATATCCCTATTTTCATCAAGTTTCGTGACAATGACACTCTGTTGTCTGTCAGTAAGATATGACGATATCCACTGAAGTGGCAGTCCTCTTATTCCGGCAGCCTCTAATTTTCGTAATAATATGTCATGAGAAACTAGATCAAATGCCTTTGATAGATCAAAAAATAACCCTGTCGTTAGATGATTGTTGTTGATATTGGTCAGTATTGCTTTCAAAAGTGAAAAGATGGCTAAGGACGTAGACTTTTTTTTTGAAAGCCGAATTGCTCTTTTTTGATGATATTAAATTTCTCACAATAACTAATTATTCTATGATACATGCATTTCTCAAATACTTTTGACAAGATGGGTATTAGTGTTATGGGGCGATAATTATTAATATCAGCTTTATCACCCGTTTTAAATATCGGTTTAACAATAGATTTCTTTAATGCTGTGTGAAACACTCCTTGTGAAAAGGACAGGTTAATGAGATAAGTCAACACTCCACTTATTTCATCGACACAAGACTTAATTATTCTGGTGTTGAGTTCATCGTAGTAGTACAAACAGTTCAGAAGTCTATTGATTGTGTGCTTTTGACAGATTTGCCTTACGTAATATGTTAATAACAGACCATTGCGGCTCTGGTGCTTCTTTACTTGAAGAACTTCTAAACATTAACGACAAAAAAGAACCGGTGTTTACCCTTCCATGTTGTAGAGATTATCAAAGAAGTTGAACATGTCCCGTTGTGCGTCCGTCATGTTGATGTTGTTGAAGAGCACTGGGTCCTTGAGCAGCTGATAGTTGAGCTGCTTCTCGTCCGCCGCGGGCCATGCCGACTGGTTGTCACACAGCGGGTGGCTGCAAAACACCATAATCATTGCAGATCATCGAGAGGACCGCTAATATCTAGCTTCCTCCGCCAAACGTCTTCTAGCTACATCTATGACAGAACATACGAACTAAATTCCTACATCGCGAAAGCAAAGTTATCCTCGCGATAAGCAAACAACAACTGTCGGCCAGTAGCCCAACAGACAACACCCGTCTGGTCTGAGGATCCTGACTTTCGATTTTGAGGAACTCTACACCCTGTGCCTCATACCTCTAAAATTACTAATCGCTTCCTCCAACGTCTTACCTGCATCGCATAAAGTTAACGAAAAACGTGGTCATCCAATACTTCATGAGATCGTCCCTGGTTCTGGGGGGGAAGGATTTCTCATCCGGGTCCATTATAGAATTCAATCGCAACACAAATGTCTGGTCCTCCACATGAGCACCTCCTCCTTCGAAGTCCAGCATAAGACCGGACTTTACAATGTTAAAGTCGCTGTCGAATGAGAACAGATACGAGTAGAGTGGAGCCGCTCGTAGTGAAGCTCTCCACTGCGCGAGTTTGAACGCAGGGTATGTGAAATATGAGTCCGTACAGCTCTTGATGATCTTGTCCACCGTTACTCCTCCGTCGAAATATCTACCCGCCAAAATCTCACCCAAACGAAGCGCCTCGCTGTCCGACACAGAATAAGTAATGTTCCGTGGGAGCACTGCTACAGGACTTTCCTCCGTATGCCCAACCAAGTTCAAGTACTCTATTCTTCGTTTAAAGTATTCGCATTCAACGCTTGTAGTACCAACGATCATTGGGAGGTCATTCCCTCGACCTTTTTTTATAAGATTTGCTGGATAATCATCCAGGATCCTGGTGGCGCCTGGATGTTCTGCTTCGACCACAGGAACGAAGGACACTAGCCCACTCCTGATTTGCACAATCCTATTTGCTTCAATGATCTTTTCAAGAGGTAGATGTATGAGCTGCTCGTGAATTTCGTCGACGTCAGTAGAGTTAATGCCTAGGTATCCCAGAAACATAGTCGCAACATATTGAGCGTAGGCTGGTGAGGCTGTGTAAAATCCACCGTCGCCTACACCACTCATCAATATCACTCTGAAACAACAACAAAAACATGAGATACATGCATAATTGTTGACAGACCCAAATGAAAGTACATCACTGCGTGATCTCCTAAGGGTTAGGCAGAGCTTCACGTTTACAACCATCAGCTACATTAATGGTCGCATATTTCGAAAAAAAATGGTGTACAGCTGTTTATTTTTCATATTGCACAATTAGCCCTGTAGTAAACAAAAGTGGCTTATATTTATGAGTATTTCACTCTCTTAAAGAATTGCCCCCGTGTAGATCGAAATTTGTTGAGTCAAGTTTACCAGCACCTTTTCAACAATCCCACAGAAGCTTTAGACAGGGAGACTAAATGCGCGGCTACTGAGCCGCAGCTCTGTCCTGCCAGGGTGACGTTCTCAGGGTCTCCTCCGAAGGCGCGCGCGTTCCTCTGCACCCACTTGAGCAAGGTGATGGCATCGCGGAGCCCGTTGTTACCAGGCACCGACGAAGAGTTCAGGGATAAGTAGCCGAACACGTTGAGTCTATACAGAGAAAAATTATCAAATAAAACATCACGCCTTTAATCCCCGAATGGTGTGGCTGAAGTTTACCGAGTTTATAACAACATCATGTCGCCAGTTAGTTTCCCGTTCCATGTAATAAGGGGCGAGCCTATTGCCATAATTCGGGCACTAACAGAGGCTTTGGGTACTTCTACTGAGAAATCCCTGTTGGTAAAACCCAATAACACTTGGTCCGACTTGAGAATCGAGCCTTTGACCTCATTTTCAGTAGTAGCTCTTGCGAGCACGAGGCAGGCGAAACACAAGTGAAAAACAACGTAGGTAAATATAAACGCGACCAAACAACAAGGTCATGCTAAATACGCACAGGTGTGTCTGAAATACGGAAGTAATAATTTATATTCATTAATATTCTTTTTAAATATTTGCCAATTTTAAAAACAGTGTTTAATTAAATAGTAAAATTAAAGTGTTATTGGGTTTTTTCATCAGGAATTTGTCAGTATAGCAGTCTGTAGTCTAGATTCGTGATAGGCTCGTCCCCCTGCTAATGGGACTCAACATAACGGGTGACATGTGAACGGTGCACTAAAGGCACAACTTTTCCCAACCCTTCTAGTATTACGGGCTTGAGGGTATTTAATGTTGGTACTACTAACCTGTAGTTAAAAGTAATGAGAATAGCTCCTTTGCTGACTAAGTATTCGGGTCCATGCATATCGGAGTCACCCGAACCGGCTTGGAACCCGCCACCATGTATGAAGACGAGGATAGGAAGACCAGTCTTTTGACATAAGGCTTTTGACGGTGGGTTGGAGACAGCGAGAGGAACGTGGACGTTGGCGTGGATACAAGACTCGCTCATGCCCACTGGCCGGAGTAGGCGCCCGTATACCTCGTCATACTGGGGACAAATGGGACCCTCCTCTGTAGTTAACAGAACATCGTCCCAAGGATCCAATAGTTGTAACTCCTGGAATGTAAAATGTGAGATTGGTAAATAAGCTGCGCTAGACATTCTAGACGCATTAACATCATACTCAAAGTTCGACAGTCATGTTTAAGGACCGTGTAGTAGAGGCAAGCCTATCAGCGACTGCCTCGTTGGTCTATACCGCTACTGCTGAGCATGGTTTCCTGAGTTCGATTGCCAGGTCGGGTTAACTGTTATTGGGATATTTCAACAGGAATTTCTCAGTAGCTGCCCGTAGCCTAGATTTGTGCCCGGATGATATTTGTATGTGCCAGGAAAACTTCAGTTGAACTCGGCTAAGTGCTATGCCTCATATAAATATGATCTAAACTCAAATCCTACATCAGGATATTAAAGTTATTCTCGCGATTAACACATTGCCGACTTGTAGTCACACCAGATCATCACACCAGTATGACAAACAGGATTTTTTTTCTCCTTTGTGCACCTCTGATTTCTCCACACCATTTATTTCTAGCTAGTGCCCTGTCCTAGTTATATTTCTTAGTTAAATTAAAAACCTTCAAACACACAAACCTGTCTGGTTGAAGAATTCTCTCTTTTCAATGGAGGAATAGGCACTTTACACCCTGTTCGATCTCTTAACATACATGATAGGCACTGTACCTTGAACCTCAGCTCCTTCAATGGCTGCTTCGCGTACGGGATGCCCCTGAAGCTGGCATACTGCACGTGTTCCTCCGCTTCCCTGACGCGTCCGCACACCCATCCCGAGTCGATGCGCGTCAGCACGTCGCAATCCAACCTCGTGTCATTGTTCGCCGAGAACGTTGGGCTTTCTGCTTATATTAAAGAGAGAATATCCTATAAGTTATAGTCACTAGTTTCGGTTTGGAAATAGTGGTTCAAAATATTTTATATCACTAGTGTAACTTAGTTTTACGGTAAGCTCTAGGGTAACCCGCGATTCCGCGAAATTCAAATTTTCTTAGGTTTTTGCAATTTCCAAATCAGGTTGTATATAAAAACACGTCGTGAATTATATAAATATGCGCGACGTGTTTAACATACAGGGTGACACTGGCCTGCACGCAGGAGCACCTGAATTTCGCTACCCTGGCGCTTTCACCTTTACGTGTTCTTTGGGAAACAACGGTAAACCGTATCAGCAACATCGTTGAATCGCAGTAACCGACCGCAGAGATCCCACTGCTTTTCATGTACCTAACTCTTCGAAAATGCTTCCTTTGATAGCGATATTGCCGCCTGTCACCGCTTAACTGGACCTATTCATTACATTTTCGCTCTACAAAGAGTCTTAAGACACAACAGTATCTTATTTCTGGGGAGACTGACAAAGGAAACATGCAAAAATACGAAAAGTCTATTTCAGGACGCAATTATCTTAGGAAAGTTCCACTTTTCATGTCCTGAAGACGAAATTAAAAGACAATAGCCATTGACAGAAAATAAAAAAATCATTAGAGGCTATCATATTTTTTAAATTTAAGTTAATTAATAACATGACTTACCGCAACAGAAACATATGGTCACCAAGCACATAAAGAAACAAAAATATCTTATCATTTTAATGGCGCTGTGAGGAATAAATCATCGAGTGTTCCGGACCTTTATATAGCTTGTGACAGACATATATGCATGTAGGTACCTAAGGAGCACTTCACATTGCGCACGAGTATAGGCACTGCGTCTGCCCCAAACATATTAAGTTTTTTTATTTGATTGCTTCGTTAGTGCAGTGGTCGCAAGCGCTACTGCTGGATATCAGGTCCCGGTTCGATTTCCAGGTCGGGTCGGTAAATATTATTGGACCAGGAATTCCTCAGCAGCAGCCACGGAGTCAGGATTTGTGCCGGTTCATGGCTCGCCCCTTACTACATGCTACTTAAACATAATTGTGGAAATCGGTCGGTCACTATCTTTTTAAACCCCGACTAAAAATAAAAAAGAGAGGTTTTATAAGTTTGACGTGTGTATCTGTGTGTCTGTCTATGGCATCGTAGCTCCTAAACGGATGAGCCGATTTTAATAAAATTGGTTTCGTTTGAAAGGTATTTTAATCGAGAGTGTTCTTAGCTATGTTTCGAGAAAATCTGCTCAGCCCGCGTTTGAAGATCATCACCTCTTTTCTAGTTGATGACGGGATATACACAATTTCCACCGGTCTAGTCGATTTGCAATTTAAAATATTATCACTTGTCACCATGGGTATTGCCGAGGGGGGAGGCTCCACACCCCTCCCCCCTAAATGACCTTTTTTTTAAAAAATTATGACGTTCCTTGTTTTCTTTAATTTGTGAGATGAGGCGCAACACCGTGAAAATTGGAAGGAATGGGGGAACGTCTATGCCCAGGAGTGGGACAGTCAAGACTAAGAAAAATTAAATTAAAAATTTAAAAAACCCCCGACACAATAGCCTCTAAAAAAACCGGCCAAGTGCGAGTCTTACTCGCACACAGGGTTCCATAGCCCCAAACAATATTTTGAACTGTCATTCATTAGTTAGTAGTATTAGTTGTAAACTTCCACTCAACCGCAAAACTAAATTGGTTTTTCGTAGTATGTTAATGAAAAACAAAGTTACTGCTGCAGTTTGATGAAAAAGTCCCATATCTCAAAAACTAAACATCATATCTTATTGAAACCAATTTTCGTTGATAGTTTTTTTTACGTTCTACAAACTTAAATATTTTCAGAATTTTCCTCTTCTTACTTTAGAAATTAGAGGGGGGGGGACACACATTTTACCACTTTGGAAGTGGCTCTAGCGCAAACTATTCAGTTTAGAAAAAAATGATATTAGAAACCTCAATATCATTTTTGAAGACCTATCCATAGATACCCCACACGAATGGGTTAGATGAAAAAAAATATTTGGTTTTCAGTTTTATGTATGGGGAACCCCAAAATTAATACTTTTTTTTCTATTTTTGTGTGAAAATCTTAATGCGGTTTACAGAATACATCTAATTACCAAGTTTCAAAAGTATAGCTCTTATAGTTTCGGAAAAAAGTGGCTGTGACATACAGACGGACAGACAGACAGACAGACAGACAGACAGACAGACAGACAGACAGACAGACAGACAGACAGACATGACGAATCTATAAGGGTTACGCTTTTTGCCATTCGGCTACGGAACCCTAAAAATAAATGAATCCAAGCGTCGTAGCGTTGGGGGACCGCTTAGAAAACCGTTTAGTAGAAGCACAAAACAAAGCGGACCCCCGACGCTACGACGTTTGGATTATTTTATTTTTGTTTTTTTAGAGGTTTTTGTGTCAGAGGATTTTTAATTTTTTTTTTTTTTTTAAACTGTTAACTTGATATGACAAATGCTGCTCAACTTTTTTTTTAAACGTAAGTACTTGTAAAATAATGGTTGTAATAAAATAATAAGTATTTGTAAATGTGGATTAAATCATTAAGTTGTACGTCGTCGTACGATCGTGGTAACCAGAATTTTAAACAATACTTAAAATAAACTATGTACATATATTTTCTGACAATGCCAGACATGTCCATAATTTTTTTGCGTTTAAACTTCAGCCATTTTATGACAGTACTAGCCATACAATCTTCGGCTTAGGGGTTGAATTTTCCAATATACTTTCTTAGTAGATGCCTACGTCATAATAGCTATCTGTTCGCCAAATTTTAACCTAATCCGTCCAGGGGTTTGAGCTATACGTTGATAGTCAGTCTGGGCGTGGGTAAACGATTTTATAAGTATATAATAACAATAATAGCAGTCCTACTGCAGGGTAAACGCCTCTTCTTCAGAGAAGGCACGAGCAAGAAGCATAGATCCGCCTTGAGCAACCACGCTTGCTCAAGGCATCCGCCTTGCGATTCCAGACTTATATTAATTACCAAGTCCAAGTTTCCTCACGATGTTGCGAGCGACGACCATGCAAGCGAAGTCCAAGATAAACTTAGAAGTACATTAGGTATGAAAAAGTCACATCGACACTAGCCCGGATTTGATCCCATGCCATTATAAATCCATAAAACTCGGTTAATTTTCACTTCAAAAAACTACATCGATAATGCTGCGCCATAGTTAGAGCCCTAACAATATCATACAGTAATTCCGGCATAAATCACCTTCAATCGACTCTGGGTACCTACTACTTTTTTATAATTCGCCTTTTGTGTATAGAGTTTTTTATCCATAGACTTAATTATAATGATGACGGCATGACATCAGCTGTATATATATTTACTGTTCGTCTCTTCGCTTAATTTGGCCAAAATAAATGTATTTTTTTTTAAAACGTTGACTTACACTAGGAATTTCTCCTGTATCATGGGTGAGTTTACAAACATTTAAACTGACATATACAAACAGCCAGACCCGAAACAACTATCTGTAGGCCACACAAATATTTGTTCCGTGCGGGGATCGAACCCGCGCCACGCAGCACAGCAGTCGATCGCTCAGCCACTGCGCCAACCGTGCCGTCAATATAATATATTTATTCAAAATTAGAATTTGCACGATTAATACAATATAAATCTTAGAAATGATAAAGGTATAACAAAGTTCAATGCCTGTACTAGGTTAAACCTGTATCACAAGCGACATGTCTCTAATACTTGGACACCAGATTTTCTTAACAATATTTAACACTAAAGTGAGAAAATATAATCATGAAATGGGTTAATAATATATAATAATAATATAATATAGCCATTTATTCAGACCTTAAATCTAGAAACAACATTTTTCTAACAAAATTAAACTTAAACTTATTCAAATATTTGATTTTTCTTTATTTTCTGCAGATCTGTCTGCCAATCCGCAAAGGCCTCTCTGGGCCACATCACTCCTGCCACCTGTCTTATGTCATCATCCCACCTTTTTTGTGGTCTACCTTTCTTCCTTTTACCTTCTCTGGGTTTTTCTGGTTTTTCTTACCTTGTAACTTTCTTACTCCATTTACCGTGACCTCTGATCATATGCCCTGCCCATCTCTATTTAAGTCTTCTGATTTTCATTGCGACACCTATAGTTTTTGTTTTATTTCTAATGGCACAGTTTTTCAATCTGTCTGATTTCTTTATATGCAACATACTCCTTTCCATTGCATACTGGCATGTTGCGAGTTTGTATTATTATTAATATATTATTCTTATCTAATTATTTCTATACATATTTACAATTTTAAATATTTCCGTATAAAATAATATTTAAAAAAAAACATTTAAAAATATAAAAATACCCACCGGTATCGGGAACAGGGTCCAAGCTACCGGCGGTCAGGGCTCCAGAGAAAGGAACCTCCTAACGATGCGAGCCGTGTCCAGGAGTACCGCTTTCTGAATCAAGCCCTTGATCCAGCTGCCTAACGAGAGCCTCATCAGATATTGGTCGAGGCTCTTGGCAATTAGGCCATTGGCTGATACGAGTATCGGCACAATGATCGCTGAGTCAACATTCCACATGTCGACAACCTCGCGAGCCAAGTCAAGATACTTGATTTGCTTATCTTTCTCGGCTTTCACGAGGTTCTCGTCATGTGGAACTGTTATGACAACAATCATTGCGCGCCGCTATGATCGATCCACCACCACTATATCAGGCTTATTGGCTACAATAGTTTTGCCATTTTCGAGAACTGGGTCGGGCACTTACCTACAGTACGGCACTTTTGCACCAATTGCACAAGGCTGTATTTCAGAGCAAGTTGCTGATGGATAATCCTGGCTACAAGGTTGTATCTTTGCAAGTATCTCCGTTAGCTAGACGATAACATAATGGAAATAATGTGACGCATCGATTCGCCCGGACGGTGGCATGCCCGACATATGTCAACCGCGCCATCCTTCACAATAAATTTCCGGTAGGTATTTGTCATCATAACTTCATCCATAATTGCACAAACAAAACCTTCGGTTTCTTCAAAGAGGTCCCCGAAACGTAGCCAGGCTACGGACGCTGATTGGTCTACATCAGGTCCATGCAGGGCCCTGAAGAAGCATCCGTGAAACTCCTTACTCTGCCATACTTTCCTGCGGTCATTAGTGTCAAGCACTGCAGGTTTGCGCCAGTTCTCTTTAGCCAAGGAGAGCGGGGTGAGGGCCTTGTCCATCGCGACCATATCTCGATGCATCCCCACGTCGGCTTCTAGGAAATATTCCCCGAGACTGCATATCTCGCGATTTTCGAGAGTCTTGAAGTTTAAAAAGCCTCGACCTCCACAACTCCGCGGGATATACACGCGGGTATCACAACCGAAGAACGTGGGTGATGCATTCGTTATGCCGTCAACAATGTACGGACCATCCTATCCAGGGCGTCTAGTTCTGTTTGAGTCCATTTGAGTACGCCGAAAGAGTACATCAAAACCGGCATGACCCAACCATTGAAGGCACGCACCTTATTTCCGCCTGATAAAAGACTTAAATACTTCTCTCAGGCGGCCAAAGAAGCGTTCCTTCAACGATTGCTTCATATCTACAGCATTGATGCCCAGCGCTTCGAAATACCCAAATACTTGTAGGTTTCGGCTGCTGAGAGGGTTCTAAGATTTATGGAATCTGAGAGCTGGGTTCCCGCAGATTCCACAATCCCGCCTCGCTTGACATGCATGACCACATATATGTCCTAATTCCATCCTGATGGCGCTACTGAAAGTTTCTGTTACCTTCAGTAGTTCCATCAGTTGCAAATTGTTGGGGGCAAAGAGTTTCAGGTCATCCATGTAAAGAAGGTGTGATGTAACCTGACCACCTCTCCTCAACTGAAAGCCCAGACCTGATTACTCTAGCAGCGTGCTTAGAGGATTCAAGGCTAAGCAAAACCAAAGTGGGCTCAAACTATCGCCCTGAATAATACCACGCTCTATCCTTATCGATTCGCTGTTCCCTTGGATATGCCGACATCCTGGATAGCGAAGGACTGTTCTCAATTGCCTAATACACGACAACAGGAAGGTGCGCAGAGTTGCATCTATTTTATACAACTCTAGCACCCTCATGAGCCATGTATGTGGCACCGAGTCATAAGCCTTCTTATAATCTATCCAACATATCGACAGATCCCTTCGGGAACGGCGAGCTTGTTGGTTAATGGCCATATCAATGAGAAGCAGCTCCTTAGTACCGCGGGACCCATTCCTACATCCATTTTGAGAAGCGGACATGATCGAATTGTCATCAATGTGTTTGCTTATTTTAGCTCTCAAAATGGATGTAAGAACTTTATACACTGTCGGGAGACAGGTTATCGGTCTATAATATTTGGGCTCCGCAGTAATACCCGATTTATTGAGCAGGTGAGTTATACCTGTTGTCAGGAAATCGGGCAGCGACCCTGACTCTAAGGTTGACTGGAACAGGGCCGCCAGGCGGGTGTGCGACCTTGTAAACCATTTAATCCAGAAGTTGTGCAGGCCGTCCGGCCCTGGAGATTTCCAGTTAGGCAACGGACAGACTGTACGAGCTCTGTCTTGGGGGCTGATAGTGATAGCCTCCATTTCTGGAACTGGATCGCATACTCGCTCGACCACCCGAGTCCTCCCTCGGTATGGCTGACAGGCATCGACCAGATGCTGCACCAGAACAAGCACATGGCGTCATCATCCGGCAAGCGCGCCTTAACAATATATGATAAGACTTTATTCAATATTGCATCCTTAATGGTTTCATTATGAATCTCATTACGCGTAACTGGCAAACTGCCATCGATAACGAAGTTAACATAAGACGCGCGATCTTCTACCGGCACTAAACTATCGTCGGCTTCGTAGCCGCACCCCCTCTTAGCGTCGCTAACTCGTAGTCCGGTAGACTGGCGCGCGACAAGTAATCTGCGCTGTTATCAGCGCTGCGTATGTACTCAATCGTGTAATTATAACCACTTAGGAAAAGTGCGTAACGCTGCAGCCTATTTGCAGAAACCTCTGGTATTCCACGATATGGCCCAAAAATAGATAAAAGAGGCTTGTGGTCTGTGCGAAGTACGAAAGGAACCGCCCTCCCGTGTAAATATTGGTGGAAAAGTCGCACCGCGAATATAATTGCCGTGGCTTCTTTTTGAAGTTGTGAATACCGCTTCTCTGCGGAATTCAGTGTACGAGAGGCAAACGAAACTGGGCGTTCCACTCCGTCCGTACCTATTTGTGATAAAATGGCACCTAACCCACTGGGCGATTCGTCTACCGTTACAATTATTTTTGCATTATGATCAAAATGTGCTAGAACCTGATTTGAAGCTAAACACTGCTTGATTGCATTGAATGCTTGGTCATGTATGACCTCCCATTTCCATTTATTGCCTTTTTGCAACAATGAATAAAGTGGGGCCGAAATTGACGACGCTTTTGGGACGAAGTTCCTATAATAATTGACCAATCCTAGAAATGACTGTAACTTATTCACGTTAGATGGTGTAGGTGCCTCAATGATTGCTTGGATCTTTTGTTTTGATTTACTTAAGCCATTCTTATCTATAGTATAACCTAAATATTCTATTTGATTCTCAAAAAACACACACTTATCTTTACGGAGTATTAAACCTGCGTTTTGCAGTCTTTACAACACCACCGTCAATCTCTCTAAGTGTTGTTCTTTTGTATCTCCCGTTATACAAATGTCGTCAAGCAAGCACATGACACCGTCCAACCCTGATAATAAACACTCCATTGCCCGTTGAAAAATAGCCGGGGCGCTAGCGAGACCAAAAACGATCCGCGTAAATACAAACAACCCACGGTGAGTATTAATGCAAGTTAAATTCTGTGATGCCTCGTCTAAGACAAATTGGGAATATGCTTGCGTCAAATCTAACTTACTGAACTGCTGTCCCCCATGTAATTTTGTAAAAAAGTTCCTTTGCCGTCGGTAACGGATACTGTTCGGTAACTAGTTGCTTGTTTACGCTCACAGAATAATCTACGCACAACCTAATTGAGCCATCACGCTTTAGTATAGGGACATTAGGCGATGCGTAATCCGAGTGCTGAACTGGCTTTAGTACTCCGATACGTATCAAACGATCGAGCTCGTCGTTTATTTTATCTTTAAGTGCAAATGCTATAGGCCGGGCTTTGGAAAAAACCGGTTTCGCGTCATCTTTTAATTGTAGTTTTACCTTATACTTCGTAAATACACCCAATTCATCTGAGAAAACAGATGGAAATTGTACTTTCAACTGTTCGGCAATATTATTTGACTGACAATAATTCATTTGCAGCATTTGTAATCTAAACAAACAAATAAAATCTCTGCCTAAAATTGGTGGTCCACCGTCACGAATCACTCGTACATTAACTACGTGTTTTTTATCCAAATACGTAATTGGTAATTGCACTATTCCTAGACAGTTGATAACACTACCTGTATACGTAAATAATCGATCCGACGTTGATAATAAAGGAAAGAATTCAAAATATTTTTTGTAAACCTTCTCGGAAATCGCTGTGACTGCTGATCCGGTATCAACTTCAAACTTTAGCTTTATTTTATGTATCGAAACTATTATCGTCATAGGTTCGCCGTTCTGTGAAAATATTTTTGTTTTCCTACCGTCATCGTCAGTCTCGCTCTACCCGCCAGTTGCTACGAAATTTATTTTCTGGCACATTCTACGTAGATGGCCTTTTACGTTGCACTTTTTACATGTATAGTTAGCAAAACGACACTGAGATGTTTTATGATTTTTGTAACCGCACACGGAACACTTTCCTTTGTTAGCACTGAGTTCGTTTGTGGTCGCGATCTTGAACAGCGCTTCGTTTGCCGGTGGCGCCTCTAGCGCCGACGCCGATGATGATGCAGCTGCTGCTCCCTGCCGTGCACTGCGCACGCTCTCCGCCAAATCCACTGCTTTTGCCAGTGTCAAGTCTTGAAGGACACACGCGAAAAGCTTGTCCTTCTCCGGTCCCGGCAGCATACCCATAACGAACCGGTCACGCAGCGCCTCTTCTACATTCAGAAATTCACAATGTATACAGGGTGTAACAGAAAGGGTATATACATACTTAAGGGTGTGCTTCAGACCACCAAACTGAACATGTTTCTCCATCAGACAAACATCGTAACAGCGAAAAAATATCTGCTCCCCATACAAAATTTCAATACCTATTCGACGCAAATGTATGGGGCAGCTGATATTTTTTTCACTGTTACGATCATTGTCCGATGGAGAAACATGTTCAGTTTGATGGTCTGAAGTACACCCTTGAGTATGTATATACCCTTTCCGTTACACCCTGTAGTGAGGCCACGAAGCCTCGCAGCCCACTGAGAAAATGATTCTTCCAGACCTTGAGTAGCAGCATAGAATTTATACCGCTCCCCAAATCCGCATTTCTTTGGTGTAAAATGCCTGTCGAGAAGGGTGAGAATGTCTTCGTATGGTGTCTGCGTCAGCTCCTTCGGTAAAGCCAAATCGGCCGCCAGTTTGTAAGTGCTGTCAGTGAGTGCACTCAGCAATATTGCCCGTCTTTTCACTCCCTTCGGATCCTGTACACTGTCAACATCGTTCGCAATGTACCACTGTAATAGTCTTTGTTTATAATTTTGCCACGTCTGGATATTATGGTCAAAACTCGACAAAATTCCAAAGTGAGACATTTTTAGGGTTCCGTAGCCAAATGGCAAAAAACGGAACCCTTATAGATTCGTCATGTCTGTCTGTCTGTCTGTCTGTCCGTCCGTCCGTATGTCACAGCCACTTTTTTCCGAAACTATAAGAACTATACTGTTGAAACTTGGTAAGTAGATGTATTCTCTGAACCGCATTCAGATTTTTTAATTATTATTTTTTAATCAATCAATCATTTTATTATCAGGCAACTAAGGCCCATACATAAAATACACAAAATAATCTTATACAATTAAAATAAACTAATACATATTAAAAAAAAAACCTTAAACTAATCATACCCCTACGTGTGGGGTATCTATGGATAGGTCTTCAAAAATGATATTGAGGTTTCTAATATCATTTTTGAAGTTACAAAGTGGTAAAATGTGTGTCCCCCCCCCCCTCTAATTTCTAAAGTAAGAGGAGAAAAATTCTGAAAATATTTAGGATTGTAGAATGTAAAAAAATCTATCAACGAAAATTGGTTTCAATAAGATGTGATGTTTAGTTTTTGAGATATGGGACTTTTTCATCAAACTGCAGCAGTAACTTTGTTTTTCATTAACATACTATGATAAACCAATTTAGTTTTGCGGTTGAGTGGAAGTTTACCAACTAATACTATTAACTAATGAATGACAGTTCAAAATATTGTTTGGGGCTATGGAACCCTGTGTGCGAGTAAGACTCGCACTTGGCCGGTTTTTTTATTTTACTTTTTTTTAGTCGCGGGTAAGTTCTCGTCGCCACTGATAAGTATGCGCACACAAGTAAAACAACGGGTAGCTGGTAGCACACTGAGTTTATTTGTTTTTTTTTTTTTATGAATGGCATCTCGCAGTTCAACCTAGGAGGTTGTCGTCTGCTTAACCGGACTATCCTGTGGGTGCCTTAAGAGTAAGGCCTCCAGCCAGGGCATAAAAAACTTACAAACTAAGCGACTATACGCTGAGGGCACCCCCTGTGGGGTACGAGCCTCGGCTCAGGGCGTCGCTGGGGGAGGACTGCATGGGGACAGGCTGGATCTGAATGATATCATTATTTAGGGGCTGATTTAAAACTACTGGCACAGCATCGCGGGCTGGCTCGAGCGAGGGTCGGGGAGGGGAGTTTATTTGGCAAGCGACACAACTTATATAGGAGTGGATGCAACCACCCTCATATTAACTATTAATCATATACAACACTCTTTAAACTGCTTCGATTCTTTCTAAATAACTTTTTGAATAATTCAATTCGGACATTCCATTCGAAAGATACGAGTTAAAAAAAATGGAAGTATTAGAAAAAAGTTTATTTTAGAAACCTCAATAACATTTTTGAAGACCTATCCATAGATAACCCACACGAAAAGATTGATGAAAAAAAAATTGAGTTTCAGTTATATGTATGGGGAACCCCCGAAATTTATTGTTTTTTTTTTTGTATGAAAATCTTAATGCGGTTCACAGAATACATCTACTTACCAAGTTTCAACAGTATAGTTCTTACAGTTTCGGAAAAAATTGACTGTGACATACGGACGGACAGACAGACATGACGAATCCATAAGGGTTCCGTTTTTTGCCATTTGGCTACGGAACCCTAAAAAAGCCGGGGCGGGCTGCTATAATTTTGACTTTTTTGTTAAATACCCGTGCGAAGCCGGGGCGGGCTGCTAGTCATTTATAACAGTACTTAGATTTTAATTAATAATTAGGGTCATTGTTGCCCCTTCTGGTTCAATGGCTGCGATGCGACTGTTTTAAGCAAGGGAGGTCGACCTATACTAGTTGATCCAGGGAAAAACGTGGGGTTGGAACCCGACATTTTTCCCTGATCGGTATCAGCAAGTAAAAAAAAGGTGCGATGATGTTGATTCCGTGCGGTGGTATAAGTGTCCGTTGACCTTTATGTACCGACACTTAATAGTTAAAACATAAAACAAATATCGCGACCGACGTTTCAAGTCTCGGCAGAGATCTTAGAAGTCTATAGCAGTACCTGTTAGTGTTTTAATTCTAAACAATTTGATTGGATTTGTAATTGGTATAGCGTGCATCGGAAATAATTGACTTGGATGTTACTCACAGGACCGATTATGATGAGTTAAACCAATCATTGTTTCACTGCTAGAAAGAGACGGTATTCTTAAACCCATATTTTCATCTCTATCACTTATAAGGAACCATGTCATATAAAAAAGTTATAAATTTGATATCAATTTATACAGTTACAATCATAGGATTTATTAAACAATGGCAATCACTTTAATGAATAAATTAAAACGTCGCGTATTTCTACTACGACTTTCGTCAGGATTGAGATAAGGTTTTCGTTAGCTCATGTCCATACAACACATTTTTGACTTCTCCTCTATCGTTAACGCTGATAGAATGTCACTTGTCCTAGGCGCTCTTTTGAGATACAATCTCTTATACTGCCCTCCCACGTCCGATAATCGGTGACCGATTTTTTGTAGGAGAAAAATAGAACACTGATAGCAATCGTGCAACGCACACGTCTTACAAAAAGTTGGTCAGAAATCGAGGAAAATAATCAGAGGAAAAATCAGCCCGATTATTTGTCCTAGAAAAAGTCTGACGTGGTCAGCCTTAATTTTATCACTATTTTCCTCTGTTACAATTGCTCAAGTAGCACCATCTACCGTAGCGGCGTAAAAGCGTCCAAGGAAGAATTTCTGAAAACAATAAAGGAGTATTTCATTGTCATTTTTGTCACCTCTTAAGATATTTTAATAAGGTTAATCTATCTATCTACAACAAAAAAAGTTGTTGAATAACTAGCCCGTCTTTGGCCCATTACAGTATAACTACAGATAATTAATTTATGAAGTTAGATTTACTGAAAACATAGTTTTGTTCACATCACCTGGCAATCTGGTCGATCCTGTCGTAGAACTTGATCATGTCTTGTTGGTACTTAGTCGGTGGTGTGTTGTCGTACACCCCAGGTTTGCGGATGTCCTGGTAGTTCAGCACACTGGCGTGCACGGGAGGCCAGCGTGGCTTGCCGCAAGTTGGCTCACTGAAACCATATCAATTTATTGAACAACTAGCTTTCCGGCGCAACTTCGTTTGCGTCACATTTTCCCCGTTTTCGCAACATTTTTCATTGCTGCTCCACTCCTATTGGTCGTAGCGTGATGATATATAGCCTCTAGCCTTCCTCGATAAATGGGCTATCTAACACTGAAAGAATTTTTCAAATCGAAGCAGTAGTTTTGGAGCCTATTCAATGCAAACAAACAAACAATCAAATCTTTCCTCTTTATAATATTAGTTTAGATATGCTGAGTTGAAGACTCCTACGTGTTTCTTGTTAACTAGCTGTCCGACATGCGACATGGAGAAGAAGCCCATTTAGAACAATTAACAATGTCAAAATTTGTAATAAACGAGTACTTACTTGCATCGAATAAAGTTGACCACAAACTGAGTCATCCAGTCCTTCATAAGATCGTCTTCGTTTTTTGGCGGGAAAGACTTTTCACCATCAAGAACGGCATTTTCACGGAAAATATAAGTCAAATCATCAACGTGTGTGGTGCCGTTGTACTGCAGGTTCAGCCCCGCCTTCACTGCGCTGAAGTCGCCCTCGTACGAGAACTGGTACAAGTAGACCGGTGCGGCTTTCATCTCGGCTCGCCACTGCGCCACCTTGAACGCAGGGTACACGAAAAGCACGTCCCTACACACATCCATATACTCCTCTATATTTAGCTTCCCATGGAAGTTCCTCTCGATCACTTTTAAACCCAACTGCTGTGCTACATTTGGAGGCGTCGAAATCGGAATCCTGGCTGGTAAAATAAAAGAGGGATTCGTTTCGAACCTTTCTAAAAACTTTGCGTATAGCAGTCTTCTCCTGAAGAATTCACACTCGTCAGTTGTGAAGCCAATAATCAGTGGATATTCATTTCCTCGACCTTGTTCTATAAGTCTTAAAGGATCATCGTCTATAATTCTCTCGATTCCTGGGTATTTTGCTTCTACTACAGGAACGAAGGACACTAACCCAGTTTCGAACTGAAAGACGCTGTTAGCGTTTAGAATTTCCTCGAGTGGAGTATTAACTAGTGTGTCGAGGATGAAGTTAGGGTCTATAGAGTTGAGGCCTAAGATTGAAAGGAACCTAGCGGCAGCTGTGGCGGCGTAAATCGGAGAGGCCGTGTAAAACGTTTGTTCAGCCGTGCCACTCATCAAGACCACCCTGGAATAGGAAATCAAAATGTAAATACACATTATTAGAATGAAAGACCATAGCTTCCAAAGCGTTTTACCTTTTAAAAAGTCCCTTAGTCGCGTCAGACAGGGATAACAGATGAGCACAGGTAGCGCCGGCGCTTTGCCCCGCGATCGTGACGTCATTGGGGTCTCCGCCGAAGGCCCGCGCGTTCCTCTGCACCCAGCGCAGCAGCGTCACCTGGTCGCGCAGACCAGCATTACCGGGGATCTCGGGAGTGTTCAGCGACAGAAAACCGAAGACGTTAAGCCTGGGTATTATTTATGCACCTTCATCAGACTGTCGCATTTGTGGTACTATAGAATAATATTAGTGAGTAAAATGTAATGATAAAAATATAAGTCAAAAATATTTTTTGTGTCTTTTTGATGCCTGCGCACTACAGGAATTGATTAACGCCAGTCATGGCGCCAAAAACTTAACTAAGTTCTGGGATGACTCGTAGATAACCATCTACAAGAAAGAAGAAATCAGAAGTAAAACCTACCTAAAGTTAAAAGTAATGACGATTATTCCTTTACTGACGAGATACTCCGGCCCTTGAAGATCAGTATCTCCTGATCCTCCTTGAAAACCTCCGCCATGGATAAACACAAAAATAGGAGCTCCCTTCTTTTCCGCATTGTTGACGTAACCGGTGTGGTAGTGGTCATCATCTCTGGTCACAGGGAGGGCTTCCATGGGCACGGCCACGTTGGCGTAGATGCAGGATTCGCTCATGCCCCTGTAGGGCTTGACCAGGCGATCGTAGAGGTCGTCCTGCTGAGGACAGATGGGACCTTCCTCGGTAGCATCCAGGTGATGGGGCCAGGGTCGCACAGGTTGCAGCTCCTGGAATTTACAGAATATTGTAGTTGCTCTAGGCCACGAGCTGCACGGTCAGACGACACGCGTAGTGCGACAGCGACTGCGGAGCACACAAATACACACATCAAAAGTGTCTAGGGATCAACATATATTTTTGCAATAACTTTTCTCCTGATTGATATTAATTAAAATTTTCTTTAAGGATTCATCAAATAAAGTGTTTTCGTTTGTCACAGTAACGATAAACCAAGTCACCTTTGCATTAATAAAGAAATTTGCCATTTTCTAATAAAGGGATTTTTGACGCTGTGGAATGGCCGCCCATGTTCGTTGCAACAACAAAAAAAGGTCTTCTTGCGACTGGATACCCTCCATATTCGGCAGAGCTCTTCTCTGTAGCATATCCCATGCATGCTCAATCGGGTTCAAGTCTGGCGACTGAGCAGGCCAGGGCAGGACATTGATGTTAGCTGCGGCGAGAGTCTGTCTTACAACTCTTGCGGTGTGCGGTCGTGCATTATCATGCATTAACTGAAATAAGGGACCGATTTGCACTTGTAGAGGAACGATGACGTCTGATACAATCGTCTCAGCATAAATTTGAGCGTTGAGGTTGCCTCTGATCCAAATCAACTCAGTTCTTCCGCCGATCCAAATACCCGCCCATACCATGATGGTTCCACCACTATAAGGATGGACTTCCTGGCAGGATTTTAATCGCTGTTGGCGTCCAGGGGTTCTCCAGTGTCGTATACGTCTTGTATCCGGTCTCATACCAAAACGAGACTCATCAGAAAAGCACACGAAACGCCATTGTTCTTCTGCCCAATTTCTGTGTTCAAGAGCCCATTGATATCGAATCCTACGATTGTGCATTGCTATAGGTGGTACCCGTAGCGGTCTTCGGGAATGAAGGTTCACTTCATGCAAGCGGTTTCTGACTGTTTGGTCGCTAATTAAGTTCCCTGAAGAGTGATGAAGCCTCACGGCTAACATCATGGCGGTTATTGTTGGAGCTCTTCGAGTTAAGATTTGAATGTATCGGTCTTGTCTCCGTGTGGTGCAGCGATACCGTCCTCCATGGCGCTCAGCCACGGTACCAGTGCTTCGGTAACGTGTCCAAAGTCGACTGATAACACTCTGACTTGTATGCAGAGCTAAAGCCACAGTACGTTGCCGGGAACCAGCTTCTATCATTCCCACGGCTCTGAGCATTTCTTCCTCCCGCTCCGGGCGGAGCGGGAGGGAGTGTCAGACTTGACTGACTAAAACCCATCCATGTTCCTTGTTAGCCCTTTGTGTTCCAGGGCCACGGTATCTCTTTCGAACAGTCCCGCAGCCCTGGCAGGCATCGGCCCTCTCGGGCCCCTTCCGATTTGCTGACATCTCCTTGAGGCGCGCGTGGAACACGAACGCGCCGTCTCGGCACGGCCTGTCGTCATAAGACGGACGGACGGTGAGCTAGCCCATCATAGCTCACCGTCCACAGGCCCGCGCCTACGGTGGCCGGCGGGAACGTAGCCTAAGAATGTGTTGCGATCTGCCGTAGTATGTCAGTAAAACAGGTCAGGGCTAGTTTCATTTCGCTCAGCTTATTTGATTGACATGCCCTTAAATCTTGTTTAAGTAAAATTTCTTGGATTATATGGTGTTACAGAAAAGGCTAGGCAGATGATGATGATTATGGTACTAAGTGTAACTTAATGATGAGCAGCTTACCTTAAACCGCAGCTCTCTTAGAGGCTGCCGCGCGTACGGGATGCCCCTGAAGCTAGCGTACTTGACATTGTACTCTCCTTGTCTAAGCAGTCCGCACACCCATCCGGAATCTATGCGTGTGCGCACGTTGCATCGCAAGTCGCTGGATGAATTTGCGAGAGTAGCTAGAAATGTTGTTAGACAAGTCATTTAATTTTGTTTGGTCATCGGCATCATCTATCTATATATATAAAAAAAACCGGCCAAGTGAGAGTCGGACTCGCGCACCGAGGGTTCCTTACAAAAATTATCTAAACTAATATTATAAGGAGAGGAAAGATTTGATTGTTTGTTTGTTTGTTTGCATTGAATATTCTCTGAAACTACTGGTCCGATTTGAAAAATTCTTTCAGTGTTAGATAGCCCATTTATCGAGGCTATATCTCATCACGCTACGACCAATGGGAGTGGAACAGCAATGAAAAATGTTGCGAAAACGGGGAAAATGTAACGCAAACGAAGTTGCGCCGGTCAGCTAGTTAAAATAGTTATTTGTTATACAAGAGTGCAAAGTTGCTTTTTAACCGCGTGTTCAATTTTGATGACCGAGCAAGCGAAGGATTCAAAAGTAGTCTTTGCACTCGAGTGCAACACGTAACTTTTCATTCCACCTCAGCGAGGAAATGACTAAATGCAAAAAAAAAACGTTTACAATCACAAAATAGGTACACTTTTATTTCAGTTTAGGTATTAATTACTACATTATGACAGGTAAGTATTACAGAATAATCTTTAAATTATAACAAAATAATATTACGGTATAATTAACAATGACGTGAAAAAATGCCGCGTAAAGAACCGCGTACAAAGCAAATTGAAAAAAGAACACCAAGAAGGTTCCGAGTCTGAGCTTTTAACAAATTAAAAAAAAGTTTTATGATATATTCGGCACCATAGAGGTAGCAGTAAATAGGTTTAATGTTTTTTTTAATTCACAAACTTAGTACACACGACGTTCTAAATTCAATTTACTTTATCCTCTAGAGAATAAAAACGGCTTTTCCACTCAGATATTGAAGATTAAAAATACTCTTTCCGAGATGGTGGGATGAAAATATTTTTATTATATGATGTTACTAAAAATTTACTTACGGTTTTCGCAATTTTACCTTTATCTGTGCCATAAGACGTTGCTTCGTTCTAAGCTTCAAGATTCTGACTTCACAGGAAGTACCCTGTAGGTTTTGATTCCCTTGCGAGTGCCGAAAATTTGCGGAAATTTGCGGCATAAATGGCTGTATCTTTTGATTGCGTTGGCTTAGAAGTTTGATTTTTTTACAGCTCCAAGGGACAGTAAACCTTAGTATTTGATATAAATTCCACGGACAGACGGCAACAAAGTGATCCTATTAGGGTTCCGTTTTTTCCTTTCGAGGTACGGAACCCTAAAAATGAATCCCTATTACCCTTGGTCACGAAATAACTTGAGAACTTCTTAACCGATTTTATTCATCATTTTTTAAACGTTTTCTGATACTTTGTAGAAGGGTGGAAGTTTTTAGGCAGGTGGTAGGTATGTAGGAAGTAGGTAAGTAGTGGGTAGAACAAGTGCATTGCTACGCATGCTGGGGTCAGCTAGTAGTTGGATAAAAAAGAAGCATTTGTTGACGCACATTGCACTTATCGAATGTATTAAGTGCATGGTTCGACTATAGTGCAGAAGCAAACCTTACTAAACTAGAAGAATTTCATTTCTTCTGTAATTTCTTTATCTTCATAATTATCCTGCTCTCAATTTTGCGTTCGGTGAAGCATTTCGTCTTCTTCCATTCTTATCTTTTATTCTACATCTCAAACAGTCTATCCATTATATTTTTGCATATTCTGTAAAAAGCTTATGACTCGTTTCTTGTTCCGCAAAGTGATTTACTTTTCCTCTCAAAAAAACTCTTTCAGAACCTATTGCCAGTTGAAGTGAAACTTACCACAACACAAGTTGATGACCAGCACTAAACTGAAGCCGTTCATCATTGTGTTCAATTAACACTATTGCACTAAAACGATTCATTCCGGCGAGCTATATAAATACTATGATGTGTTTAAGGCATAGAGTACACTAGTAAATGAAGAACATTTACGTTAATTACACAATGTTTTGCTTTTATTTTAATAAGTACAGTCATCATGCTCTTGGCCGCAGCATATCTACTTCCATATTACTCGCCATCTCAGTAGACATCTCTTTTTCTAGCCGAATAATCTTTTACACGATGCAGCCATCGTTTATTTTCTCTTCCTTTCTTACATTATTCATCCACATTGATACTCAAAACGTTTGACCTAACATTTTTATATAAAAATAAAAATGAATCCCTTTTTCCCTTGGTCACGCCATAACTTGAGACCGACATAACCGATTTAATTCATTTCTTTTTAAATGTTTTCTAATACTTTGTAGAAGGTTTTTAGGTAGGTAGTATACTTACCAGCAGGTAGTAAGGTAAATAATGGGTAGGAACAAGTGCATTGCAATGGATGCGGGATGAGCTAGTAGTACAATAAAGTGATGTAAAAAGTGTAAGTGTCTTGTTTTAACGAGCTTACAAACTCGTATACCGCTTTTAATTTGAACTTTTATGTCGGTAACCACCTATAGATGACCGGCCATCAGTTGCCCGGTAATTGGGTTACGGAGATAATGGAGGTCAGACAGCAGTCGCATGCGGTCGCGAATGACTGCTCAAATGTCACCCTCACTATAAACAGCTCGCTTTACCCTTGGCCAGAATGTGGCATTTCAATTCAGTGTTTTTTATTTATTTTCACTACATAACAACTCTTTTTGTCCACGACGCTAATAAAAAGGTTCGTGTAAGAAATTACTTTAAAAAAACAATGTGTAGTTATTTCTAAGTAGTAGTGAGATTTTCCAGCAGAAGTTAATTTC
Organism: Cerastis rubricosa; assembly: GCA_949152445.1. Taxonomy (NCBI): domain Eukaryota; kingdom Metazoa; phylum Arthropoda; class Insecta; order Lepidoptera; family Noctuidae; genus Cerastis; species Cerastis rubricosa. The sequence continues at coordinate 22,826,003 of OX424534.1, read as the reverse complement.
AGAGACTAGTCCATAATTGTGGAGGTTAGAACGCACCTTAAACCGAATTGGTAAAACATCGTTTATAAAGTCGATAATTGAGCGAACTAATAAGTAATAACCTCGTGTTAAGGATGTAAGTAATCGAGATTTGGCAGAGCGTGGAAACAATACTCAAGTTGAGAATGCAATACTGTTGTTTAAAATTGATCCCTGTGTGTGCTACATATATATTACTATACTACATATATTTTACTCTACTCTACTGATATTGTAATTACAATAGTAACTTTGATTGTCTCTTACCTATTTACGTGTAATGGGAATGGATCCACGGATTATGGATCACAGGTGCACAGGACATTGGATTAAAGGGTGAAATATTCCTCTATGTAAGGTGAAGATTTTTCGTTTTACATATCTTAATTTCGCGTATCTTGGCTTGCGTTGTATGATTTGTTTGTCTTCAGGTAGTAGAGTAGATGTAGTTCGTATGTGGCATTCTAGATGTCGCCACACATTTAAGAATTTACTTGAATCTTTAAAATATTATTTATTCCATACAATGTTCAAAATAAGTTAGTTAGTGATCCGTTTCCTCGTGTAGTAGTACTTGTCGTAGACGTCGTCCCACATGCGCTGCGTCCTGGCGTGAGGGTACTCCATCATCTTCAGCTCCGTGCCGATGTCCAGCAGACGATAGCCGTCGGCTGTCGTCACCTCCCACTTTACTTCGCTCTCGTGAGATGGGTTCCTGGAAAACACATGAGCATAGCGTTGAACTTTCTTTTGCCTGTTTTGTGGTGCTAGATAAGCATTTGGGAGTGCGTGTATAGACTCCCAAATTAACCGAACTAATCTACATTTGAGTTTATAAAACAAACCAAACGAAATACTCTACTCAGAAGAAGCCGTGACCTTTTGAGTTTGTTTCAGTGTTTCTGCTCATCAGACAGCTAATAAATGCCATCTTGTTTTAAAGATTCCGTGTAAATGTCTTACAGAAAAACAAAGAAGAAATATTTTGAGATTGAAATACTATTATTCAATAAATTACTGCACTGTAGTATAAAATTGAATATAGCGGACTGGACTGAATTGAATATATACAAACTTGATATTTACTTTAGTCAATATCAAGTCTGTGGTGAGGTTTGGCATGTTTCGCAGATCCTAGATCAATTTCGAGATCTCTCTAATCATACAACGTCTAACTAACAACAAATACTAACTCCAACTTACAAATGCTTAACAAAATTCGTCCAAAGCTTCAACAAGCGCCTCTGCACATTAACCCCCTCTCCATCAACAGTCCCATCATAGAACAAGTAGGCCAGCTCATCCGAATGGGCCGCGCCTTGCTTCCGCACCCCAGACTCAGATCTGACCCCAAGGTCACCTGAGTAGGAGAACTGGTAGTAGAAGACCTGGGCTTTTGAGGAGTGGAAGCGAACACTGCGGTGGATATGGCTCGAGAAGTAGGCGTCCCTGGTGATGAGGAACAGACATTATACAGTTAATTCCTCAGTAGGATCCAGAATCAAGAAAACTGGCATTACGTCAAAGTGTATTGATAAATAGTTTATTTTGTGTATTCTTGTTGGCATCACGCAGGCTAACTGTATCAGTATTGTATTCTTATTGTGCCTAAGCCACGTAATAATACTCCTCTGTACATCTGTGAGCTGACTCTCCCACGCTCCTTACTTATTTATCACCAAGTTTTTTTTTACTCATTGATTTTTATGCCTACGTAGAAAACAAAACAGGTTGTTAACTTTACCTGTGATAAGCTAACAAAGAAACCATGTTAGCATTTTTTTTGAAGTACATATCCTGAATAAGTCTTCCAGTTTGTTTTCGTTCCCGCTCGTTCAGAAACTTCAAATCATCTGGTAACAAAAAACTGGCTCCTTTGGATGTTCTCCTGAGAACATTAGCTTCTCTCAATATCGAAACAAACACATACGCTTCATTGTCATTATATCCAATCATCATTGGAACTGAATTACCCTTACTCGATAATAAGTCATAAGGTGCTTCAAATAAGAGTCTTTCTTCCTTCTTCGAAGGGTTTTCAGCGCACATGCCAAAAGGGAAATATGGAAAGTTGAGTTTATTGGCTTGTGCTACTAGATCCTCAATTTTAGCATCGAGCAATGATTGGACGGATTCGTCTTCGAAATCTGTCATGGTGGCCAAAGACTTAGCTCGGTCTTCTGCGTCATAGTTAAAAGACCAGGGGCATAGAGCACTTCCACTTTGTAGAATTGCGCCATGGTACAGCCCATTGGCCATGGGGGACAGTATCACAGCCTCTACCATAGCTGCCCCGAAGCTTTGTCCTGCTACCACTACTTTAGCGGAGTTTCCTTTAAAAGCGACGATGTTGTCACTGACCCATCGTAAGGCTAAGACTACATCTTTCACTCCGGCATTGCCAGGTATTTCCTCGTCTCCTGAACATAGGAACCCTAAAGGTCCCACTCTGGAAAAACCAAAAGAGGATATAAATTACGAGAATAGATCGTCGATACACACAAACTCAAGGCAATTATTCAGCTAAGCCATTTACAAGCGCACACGAAAACGGTTACTTATTCAGAAAGTATCAATGTTTTCAAGAGAAGAGTGAAAGAACATTATCTTTCCATTCCGTCATAGTTGCATAAGTATTTATTTTATTGTATTTATAGTATTGTTATATTTTTGTCTTTGTATGTATACGTAAGTTAGTATGTTCTTATATTGTATATTTTATTTTAAATCGTTATTTGCTTTATGTTTTATGTATTCCATTTTCTCTTCTTCTTTTACACACTATGTCTACATCTCTTTTTTAGTATCTCCTTTCGCAGGTATGCTGGAAGAGATTTCTTTAGAAATAAGCATCACCTTTGTACCTATTTTCTTTTCCTTTCTTCTTTTCTGTATTTAGTGTGTACATAAATTGTTAAATAAATAAATAAATAAATAAATATCAGCTAACCAAAACGTGATCTGTGTGAAGAAGGACGAACGACGAACCTCCAATAAATATCTCATTCCAAAAACCAACGCAGTGCCACTGTAGCATGGTGTCACGGCATTGTGCTGAGCGATGGCCATTTTGCGTGGATGTGACGCATATCTCCCCCCTACTCGTTTATTATGATGTTATGCGTAATGTTCTAGCGCAAGCTAATGATTTTCTTACTTTCATTCGGATTCGAAAACATACCGATGATAGACAATAACCACAATGATTCCCTCCTGTACCATCTTCCCAGGGTTGTAAGGCCCGCTTCCTCCCGTGACCCAGACCAGAACAGGCCAGTTGCCACCCTCTGCGGTGGGCGCGTGCACATCCAGCTGAAGACAGTCTTCAGCATTGGAGACCAACGAGCAGGTCATTGGCCTGGAGTTTCTGACATCAGACCATAGTGGAGCGAGACCAGCTCCCTGAAATTTTTAAAGTGCTTTTTAGAATACAATAAGCTATATAACCCTGGCAAAATTAAAATATCCTGTTTCTTAATACCTACCAAAAGAAGAATCATGCTTTCATCTAAACTTCTAAACTAATATTATAAAGAGGAAAGATTTGATTGTTTATTTGTTTGCATTGAATAGGCTCCAAAACTACTGGTCCGCTTTGAAAAATTCTTTCAATGTTAGATAGCCCATTTATCGAGGAAGGCTATAGGCTATATATCATCACGCTACGACCAACAGGAGTAGAGCAGCAATGAAAAATGTAGCGAAAACGGGGAAAATGTGACGCAAACGAAGTTGCGCCGGACAGCTAGTACTATAAATAATTGATTCCACTTTATAGATAAATATTTTAAAGTATTGTTGGGAGTGTCCGGTTGATGGCACTAGGATATTACCCCTTTATTACAAGGCAACTAACTCAAATGAACTCTATAAAAAATAATTAACGCAAACTCACCTTAAACCGGCCCATTCTCCCTGTGACATTGGCATATGGGATCCCCGTATACGACACGTAGCCATCCCTGGCCACCCCACGCAGCTTACCCTGCGCGATGCTGATCACGTCTTGCCTGGTCATCATCATCATTTGTAGTATCACCACTAGTTTGTACTGCCACATTCTTAGAGACGGGGGAATGCTCAAGGAATATTGACATAAATTGATACAAAATCCGCTTGCCTAGCCTCTTCCCAAGAATCTTGGGGTCGGCTTCGAATCTAACCGGATGCTGCTGTATTATAGCAGTATTTTATATTATATATAATAAGTATCGTGTACAGCTTGTGAAAGTCAACTGGCCTTACTGCGAACTCGCTCCGGTCTGTCGCCAAGCGAAACAGCGGGAAATCCCAGTATTTTCACACAATACCTATATTATGTTAGGTTTTTCAATTTTGTAATGCAACTAACTATTCTGTATCGTATCGTTTAGATCTCTCCTGTTTATCTGCACCGGTGATTTCGTTTAGGGTTTACATTCACCGGGCTCACAGGCACCCTACTGGCTTTGGCAGCTTTCACTAAGGCTAGCTGCGTTTGTTAACTCTACTAGGTAATCACTTCTGAACGACAAATCACGCATAACTAGTCCATAGCTGATCTAGTGAAATAATATTCTAGTATATTTAAATTTATTTCCGTCAACCGGATACGGACTAATTGCAGGCGCGGCTCCGGACATAGTACTGATAGATACTGTACTGAAGTTACAATGCATGTCCGCAGCCAATCGGCTACTTGTTGGTTTCCAAAGATTATGATGCTTTGTTCTCATCTTGCCAAAGGGCATTGGGTAAGTTTGTATGGACCAGTGGCATGATTTTTTTTCAAAGCGGCCACAAATATAATTGTTGCTAACGTATAGTGGAATATATTACATGTTAATAATGACTCCTAAAAGAATTTTGCCAAAAATTATATCGGAGCTGAAATATCTGATGTCAAAGTTGTGTTGTTCCTACTAACAGTTTGCATACTGTTATGTATTTTATCAAAAAATAACTCTTTCCTATCGTTTGCCGTATAGCAGCGACACTATCGACTGGTGTAATAATACAGGGTGTTTTTTTTTTCAAAATTAACGGATTTGATTCCTGGCTAGGAATATTGATTTTTCAAAAAACCAATGAAACCAAAGTAAAACTGCATTTTACTTTTTATCAAAATCACGCTCGGGACTCCTTTGAGTGTTTTTCGCTATACCTCATAGTTTCGGATTTGGCCTTCCACTCACTTGAAAAGTTCACCCTGTATATATCGGCTCCGATGCATTTTGGAAACAATTGTTCATTGAAGAATGTCTTTTTGTGTTCTTACTAATGAAATATTTTCCATTAGTGACCGCAGACTTAAAAAATCATGCCACTTTTACCCAAACCCCTGTAGTACAAGAGTTCCTATAGAGTCCAGATCATTGTTAATGCATTCAGCATCAACCTTAAAAAAAACCTTAAAGTTAACAATTTGAAGTATTGAAATCAAAATACAATATCCACGTCCGTCCATCGCAATTATTTTATTGTTCAATAGTCGGCACACGGCACGCAATCACTCGCGCATTGTACTCGGCGCATTACATAGAAAGTGCAGTATTTACAAACGTGCAACTAACAGTAGACAGGTTGACTTAAATAATAATACGTTACATCAGTCGCTTCTGAAATGCTAGGATCACGACGCAGATGTGATAAACTGACAGTTACTGAAATACTAAACAAACTATCTACATTTAAGACTCAGATGTTGGTGTTATGGTACAGACGCCAGCTGGTCAACTACCCGAAACTGTCAAATTATCCTAATCAACCTCGAACCTAATTCTTGAAGGATATAGTTGAAAATCTTTTAAAGAAATTCGCCAGATTGTTGTAGGTTAAAGTGCTGGCGATTTTTGTTATTGCAAGATACCAAAAACGATATAATTATTGTTACTCCTGGGCCTCAAGTCTGCTATTACAATAGTGTCAGAATGGCCTATCATTGATTTCATTGATTTTGACAAGTTTGTTAATTTACTAATTATAATGGCTTCATTATGACTTCACAATGGTCAACCACTGACACTCCATTAAAAGAAATGGCATAGAATTTGACAGACAAATGACAGATCATTATGAATTTAGCAGATTACGAACTTTAAGCAAAATGAGAATGGGATTGTGTTGGAATGACGATGTTTATAAAAATAGCAGACTTGGGGCCCTGGGTTTGTGGTTCAGTTTAGAATCTGCCTCGTGATCTCTATGGATTTGTACAAACTTATTATCTTTACAAAATGATTTATATTAACTTAAAAGTAACTATTTGCGGGCGGATTGTAATTTTGTGATCTGAAGCGTAGTTAAGTTTTATGAAATCAATACTTTGTCTAGCTTAATCAAGCCGAAGCTCTAGTAAGCTCAACAGTAGTTCAGCAACAAAAAGTTTATCATTATTAGAGATCAAGTTTATTTACAATTGCTTCGTAAAACGAGACTAGGGCTAAAGACAATCTAGCTGTTTCTAACAAAACCTATTTTTAAACTAATACAATGAAATCCTCTTTGAAATCAAACTAGTTTCACTTTGGAGTTAACACATACACTATGGTATCAGTAAACCTGATTAAATATCAAAGAGTATTACTAATTCACTATACACCACTTGAGAATTTATTATTGCAAACAAAATTGACATAGGTAAAACCTACCGAAGTACAATATCACTCTGCTATTCTAAAGAAGAATAAAAAATTGTACCGAAGAAGGTAAAAAATTACATCAGTTACCGACTAGATTTGTGACAAAAAACTTACTCTAAATAAATTAATGCTAGCTTAAAGAATCGAAACCAACACAACCGCATACCGAAAAAGAGTTTCTGACGAACTGATCCCAGTAACACTAAGGACCAAATTTAAATGCACTCAGGCCTTTTGGTTCAGACACTTCTTGCACTGTTCCAACACACTCCACTGTCAACTGACAAATATTTACACCGAGAACAGTTAATTCATTCTGTTTATGAGAGTCCCTTTCTGCTGGTGAGGCTGTCGAAGAAGTCGATGACGTCTTGTTGTCTCGCCGAGATGGCCTTCGTCTGGATTGTGGTGGGAGACTCAATGTCCTCGACCTGGCGGCCGTTGTTCGCTGGCCATAGAGACTGCTTGTCATCGCAGATTGGTTTGCTGGAATAGAAATTATGAGAATTAATTTTTATGAATATTGGTGTGGTTCCAGAACTAAATAGGAAAACAAAAATTGTATTGTTAAAGTGAAACATTCAATTTCTACTAGTGTAGGTTGGTCTCTCTCTTTGAGATTTATGTTTATTATAGTATCATTAATTAACAGTTTTTCGTTTATAGTAAGTCAATTTAGCAACCACGTTCTAAGACCTTTTAATAATAAGTGTCAAATACCTGCAACTCATGAAGTTGACGAAGAAGTCTGTCATCAAGTTCTTCATGCAAATATCTTCATCAGAAGGCCGGATGGCATCCGGTGCGTCGAGGACAGAGTTCACCTTGAACACGTAAGTGAGGTCCTCAATGTGGGCGACTCCCTCGTAGTCGACGCTCATCACCTCCTTGATGACGTTGCTCTGGCCTTCGTACGCGAACCGGTACAGGTACAGCGGCGCTCCGCCCGTCTCTGCGCGTCTCTGTGCCAGCTTCAACGCAGGGTACTCGTAGAAACCGTCCGAACATGACTTTACAAAATTATCCAAATTTATCGTACCATTATAATATTTCCTATCGATTTTCTTCGCCAGATCTATCAGGAGCTTTGGCGGTGTCATGAATATGGTTCTCGGTGGTACTATTAAAGAGGGGTTCTCTTGAATCTTCTTCACTAGATCAAACTTTTCAAAACGCCTGCGGAAGGTCTCGCATTCAGCTGTTGTGTATCCCACAAGGAGTGGGATGTTTTTGCCACGTCCGTTAGCTATTAAAATTTCTGGGTCTTCGTCAATGATGGTCGTGACTCCGGGTAGTGGTGACTCCACTGTGGGCACGAAGGTTGAAAGGCCACTATGTTCTAGAATGATTTCGTTGGCTGCTTTAAGTTTCCCTGCGTCTAGTGCGATGAGCTGGCGGTGGATGTCGTCGGGGTCTGTGGAGGTGATGCCCAAGATGGCCAGAAGCTGCTTGGACATTAACTGGGCGAACACTGGAGAGGGGCTGTAGAATGTAGAGGCGGCAGTTCCACTCATAAGGATCGCTCTGAAATTAAAAAAAAATGAGCAATTCTTAATTTTTTTTTATTGTTCGTAAGTAGATGTACCTACCAGTAAAAGGGCAAATAAATGCCTGTATGAAGTCAAACTAACAAAACATACGCTGTATTTTTTTTTAATTTTCACTTAACAAAATTAGATGCCGAATCCCACAACCATTGACCGTTCTATCGAATGAATGTAAACCCACCTTCTAAACAGCCGCTTCCCTTTTGTAGCCTTCGACAAGGTAAGCAGATGTGCGGCCACGGCGCCAGCGCTCTGTCCCGCGAGTGTGACGTCATCGGGGTCTCCGCCGAAAGCCCGCGCGTTCCTCTGCACCCACTGCAGCAGCGTCACCTGGTCCCGGAGACCAGCGTTACCGGGGATCTTGGGAGTGTTCATTGACAGGAAACCAAACACGTTCAACCTGGAATATTGATACAAGTCGGTTAATTATAGCTAGCAGTCTCTGTTCGCTACGAGATTTAACCTAAGTTGTATTTCATACAGGCAACTGTGACTTGCCGAATTCTGACAATCATAACTAATTTATTTTGACTGTTGTTTAAGCTCCTTTGGTACTGATTTAAATGATTATAGTGCTTTACCAATTAGCAGGGCTTAACATACGTGCATATGGAAGTAATGATTACCTGTAATTAAAAGTGATGACGATGACTTTCTTGCTGACCAAATATTCTGAACCATGGAGATCTGAGTCACCAGACCCGAAGGCAAATCCTCCACCATGAATGAACACCAGGATCGGTAGTCCAGATAACGGCACCTCCTCCGGGTATGGAGGCTGCAGCTCCCTGACCGGTCTGCGACCAATCGGAGGCAGAGCATCCAAGGGCACGTGGATGTTTGCGTAGATGCACGCCTCGCTCTGGTTTTGCGAGCTGTCCTTCATTATCTTCCCGTACAGAACTTCGGTTTGTAAGCATATTGGACCTTCGTTTGTTGCATACAAGACGTCCCAGCGTTCTGCAGGTTCGAGCTCCTGCAATGAAAAATAGAACTCTATTAGTACAAATCGCGTCGGTAAAGATAGTTGCAGACTGTTCCCTCATTTTCTTTTGTAGTTTGGTTGTATCTGCTGCTGAGTGTCCTCTTCTCTATGCCGTGACGTACTTTTGATCTATGTAACTCTGATACAGATTTCACCTGCAGTCCTTTGTAGGCGGTACAGTTCAATATTGGATTAAACGTATTCTTACCTTGAACCTGAGCTCTCCTACGGGCTGCTTAGCGTAGGGAATGCCTCGGAAGCTGGCGTATGGTACGCCGTCCGCATGTCGTACTACCCCGCAGACTAATCCTGATGTGGTGTTCGCGGGCACGCCGACGCTGCATTGCGGTGACGGCGGTGACGGCGATGCAAGCGCTGTGCAAGCTGGAATCAAGAAAACAACTCTTTAGTATTGAGTGTTGGAATTGGCGTTAGAATACGCCTGCTGCTTGACAAACTGTGGGCCCTAATTGCACAGAGCTACTGCCCAGACTCCCAGAGACAGAGACAGTGAATCGGGGTCGCAAGCCACGAAGGAGATGGCGGGACTTAGATACTGAATGGATTCTGTCAAACCTGAGAGGAAAAAGCCCGAGATCGCGAAAAATAAAAAAAAATTGTGGCTTTTACCCAAAGACTAACCAACTATAATATTCTGCCCCTGATAGTAAAAAAGGACGTATTTTTTTTTTCCAAAATTGAGTTATAAATGTTGCCGAAATGAGAAAAAAATCGAATCTGCTTATATTTTATTTATTTTCTATCTACTGTAGTTTTGGATTTACCACAGTGAAAAAGGGCTCATCTCAATTATCATTGTCATTGTACTATCTTAGATGAAAAGACATATTTTGATGGAAGTAAAATCAAAAGACGTATCTGCATAGATACGTCTAATCTTTCAATGAATAACCACTTTGATCGAGAGGTAAAAAGGCGCATCATCAAGTTCCACGTGTGACAATGAAAAGTCGTATCTGACGCCATTGCGTAGCTCTATTTATTTGAAAATTAGTGCTAATACTAGGACAACTACAAAACGACCTATTTACCATTTGCGTCTTTTCAATTTAGTCACCACTTGTTTCAATAGACATAACAGTGTAACGCAACATCTAAGTACAGCAACTAAGGATCATTCATCATCATCATTTCAGCCGTAAGACGTCCACTGCTGGACACAGGCCTCCCCCAAGTGTCGCCACATTGACATAACATGGGGAGTTTTGCCATAATCGCCACATATGGCGAGTTGGCGATCGCAGTACGGTTGTTACAAAAACACAGAGAACGCTGCTGCCCATTCTCTGGCAAGTCCCTTAGTCGCCTCTTACGACACCCACGGGAAGATATGGGATTGTGCTATTCTTTACGTACGACACCATACAGAAGTAAGGATGAAAGTCGTAAATTATAAAATGCGCCTTTAATTCTTAAACTTAATATTATGAAAACAGCAGTAATTGGTGAATTGGGCGCATATGGTGTTTTAATTTTCCTTTTTTTTATTAAATGAAACTATTTTTGAATTTAAAATAAAATGTGTTATTAATACTAAAATATTATAATACTAAATTAAGAGGAGATTTGGGCCGAAAAATGGTACATTCACAGAACTTAGATAAATGCAATAAATAAATCACAGCATGGGTTTTCTCGTCTTTCAACTTAAAATATTTTTTCTCCGAATATACTTTTTGTTAAATTCGTCTTTCCGATTATCAGGACAGTGTTGTACTTAATTGTTCATTAGATACAGACGTAAAATATCAAGACCACACAACTCTTTGCCCAAAATAAATATTCTAGTTCATAACACGTCTCATTCATTTTTTGAACACAAAATATTTGAGAGTCGTACTACTATACTTATGCACAAGTCAAGTGTTAAATGTTTTTCCTGTTTAAACAACACCAATAGTTAGACGTGTCGTGTACCAGGCTCATAGAAAAAACAATTTCAAAAAACTGGTTCTAAAATTATTAATATCAAATTATTTATTTATTAATTAACTTCAAGTACAAATTTTTGCATAATATTATCATTTCCAAAACGTATCTAAGATGGCGCCTTATAAATAAGTTGATGTATTATACTTGATGACCTTACTGCCAACTTAATTAGACTACAACAAAAACGGTTATTTGGTAAATGATAAAGTTCAGCAAAAAAATTGGCTGTCTTTGAATTCCTCCGCTTTGAGACATTATAGTCCTGGACATATAACCAGCATGTAATGTTCACACTACTGGGACATAGGCTCTCCTCTCTGTCACGGAGTGGGTTACAATTCACCGCGCGGGTCCAGTGCGGACCTAGTTGTTTTTATTAACCAGTAAACGTTACGTTACAATGTATTCATATTAATTACTTTGAAATGCTAGGCTGCACACAGCTATTCTTAGTCCTAACTCCATCCGGCCCATTTTAGCATATTTGGTGCGGAATTGTACCAGCTACGCGCTTGACATTCTGCACACCATGGTCAACACAGGTCCTATTGGTTTTGTTTGCTAAATAATCGAAATGGGATGTCTATCTCTGTGTCACAGGCCTTTACCCATCCCGGATGTAAAGGATGTCAACGCGCAAGTTATTGATATGAATTTAGTATTTGATTCTATCATCACACTCGTTCAAATTTATCGCTGTTTATTAAAACAAAAATCGGTTGTTCCATACATTTTGCAAATAAAAAAAGATCCTCATTCATTCATTTTGATAGTGTAGCTATTCCTTATTACCGACCGAAGGTTTTTGAACTGGGGGGCTGTCTAGAAGCATGTGCTAAATGAATTGTAACACAGATTGCGCGTCGATGTCCTTACACCGTGTATGTGATGTGGAAATAATGACGAATCTTAACGGGATCGGGCATCCATGTTTGGCTTAGGACGTTTGTAGACTTTGATACGGTATTACTAAAATACAAAAGCGGAAATGGCTATGACCTGACTTTGTACTGACTGCCTAAGTGATGTGGAAGTTTTTCGATAATTCAGACATTTCGACCTTTTATTGCCAGTTAACACACACCAAATCGTATTCCTAGGCCGCAACTGGCGGATCTTTAAATAAGGTACATCCTCTAGCTAGCTATCTTTGCCTTTTTTGTTGTCTTTGTCACTTTAATCAATGTTAAAGATGTACTTAAAATTTGACAGACGCCTTTTTTAACCGTCTTCTAAAAAAGGAGGAGGTTCTCAATTCGGATGTTTGTACTTTTTTTTATATTTGTTCGCGCATATCTGCGTCGCTTGCCAACCGATTTGAAAAAATCTTTTTTTGTTTGAAAGCGTATACTTTCCAAATGGTCCCATGAAAATTTTATCGAAATCAGACAAGCCGTTTCTGAAACAATCACCAAACATAACTCAGTCATTTACGAACCGATTTGGAAAATTATTTTTTTCAGTAGGCATTTACATGTCAATTTATAAACAAACGGCGGAATGTAGGCGTTAACCACGCCTACATTTCGCCCTGTTTGTTTCGTTGTGTTCAGACTTAAGTTGAGTTCATAACTAAGAATAGCAGTTGGAAGTCGGCCACTTAGCCACTAGCTAAAAATAAAATCAACTTGTAGCGACCTACAAAAAACAACTTACAACAAAAAGTACTACAGCGCAATCTATGACACGACGGAAGAACTAAACATCAGTTTCCTACAAGTCGCATGCAAAGTTCTCCTTGACTTGAGAGTATATAGAAAACACCAGACATAACACCCGTCCGGTCGGAAGATCCTCTCTTTTCTATAGAGGATGAGGAACTTTAAACCCTGTTCCTCATACCCCTAAAACCTGATGCTGAAACCGCATCAAAATAACAACAACAACAACAACATGCTGGCCGCGCTCGCGGGAAGGCTTGATTGCTCCATCATCTCCCACTGTTGTATGCGACATGTGGCAGGCTGATGTGACTGACAGACCTGTTTTTTTATATGAATTGTTAATGTTAATTAAGTTATTTTTATTTTATTTTTTGTGTTTGACTTATTATAATGTGATTGAATTAAGTAAATGAAATTGTTTTTAAATGTTGTGTATGTAATGTGACTGTGTAAAAGTATTATTTCTATTATGTGTCAGTGATACTTGAAATAAATGATTTTATTTTTATTTTATTTTAAAACCCAAAGTTAAAGTTAAGTTAAGTTTACAAGAACACCGTGGTCAAATGAAAAACGACTTTAACATTTTGTGGAGATCATTATAGTTGGAGCAAGTCTATTACATAACTATGAATTAGTGCCTAAACTCTAACCCCATAGACACATAAAGCTCGGAGCTGCGAGGAATGGCGTCAGGTTTTTGTCAGTCAAGGACCTTGTAGGTCATTACTGGCACGTGTAGCCGAATCTCTGAGACGTACAGTCGCGACCACTAATACATAATTATCTACACGTACCAACTGTTAAAAGAGATTTACTTTGTTTTGATGGTGGTCAGTGGACTTTAAAAAAAAACCTTTGAGTTGGTTTCGGTGTCTCTGTTCGTCGAATTAAAAACCCCGATCTCATCGAGTAACTAAAATGTTTTCAATATTTGACGTGTAAAAATGTTTTCAATAATCAATTTACGAAATAATCAATTTTTAGGCATTTTATTTTTATGCTAGTATAAAGATCCTTTTTAGCACTTACTATATCTAATTTCAAAGTCGAATTTGATATTTCACAAGGAAATTTATTTTGAATTTAATTAAATGTTCGTGGTTGTACACGTCATGCCTATGTGTGGCACTATGGTTGTCCTCTCCAAGGTCACGTTCACTTCAAGGAGTTTAAACAATAGGCAGCGTTTATTTTGACACCATTATAAAAAAAAAATATGGAACAATGGACGTAACCTTGTCCAAGCAGTGGGTCAATAATTATTATAATTTATGAATTTAATATATTATAATAATTCTAACAAATTAAAGTACAAGATTTCGTTACTGTTAGGCAGAGGTGTATAAAAATCCTGCATTAGAATCCTCATGCTACACGCGCTAATATAAAATCTCAATAACACTGCCAAACCCGGGGATCGAACTCAGGACTCCAACGCTATCTATTATTACGAAGTTTAACGTGCACGTCCACGGCATCACGGGGCTCCGCATTGAAATAGCATAAATAGCTAATAGTTTTTAGGTATCTTCTCAATCAAGTGTAATGGATTGATTAGTAGCTTTATTTGTAAATGTTCGTCGTTAATGAGTGACATTAATTCACTACTAGTACTTTAAACACAATAACAAGTTATTCTTTACAAAATATTTAACAGTAAACAATAGAGCAATTACATGAATATTGCCTTCAACAACATAACACCCGCATATTTTAATAGCAATGAGGAAATATTCGAGAGAATATCCAGTTTCGAAACGAATCAAGAATAAGATTGTATCTTAAACGTATTTAAATTAGGCACTACCAACGATTTGTATGAACAAAATGTCAATAAGTTACAACAAATTAATTTTTAATGTAAATTATTATACATGTCAACGTTTGTCATACTTTACATAAAAAGTAACAAGTTTTGAAAAAAAAACACAAGAAAAGTCCTTGATGTTGTTTTTACGATGTCTAAAATTAATTTCGTAAATGTTCTATTTCTAAACATGAACATGTATAACACATAAAACGTTACAAAATACACAGCTAAAGTTATGTATATTACTGGCGTAGCTCGTAGGCCGGAGGCGTAGCACCTTGCTACGAGTGCTACGAGACTTAGAAATATCCGTAACTGGTCATCAAATAATAAGATCATTTAAAAATATTAATATTATGGTATCTTTATCGATCTTGTTTAATAAACAATTGAGCTCTTGGTATATAATTTACAAAAATAAAATGAAGGTATATATGATAAAAAAAATATTAATTGAAGTCGTTTGTCGTGCCTGTCTATGTGTGTAGTTTATCTACACTGCAAAATGGATTTCAATGCGATTTTCAATTTCAATAAGACATATATTTTTTCAGTTCCTTTTTGTTTGGATTCAATGCATCAATTTTAACCTAGCAAATAATATAGAAATCTCGACGGTATATCAAGTCGTTAAGACTGTGCAAATCAGGGACAACTCGCTTGTTTATGATTAAAATGAAAAAATGTGTTAATTTCACTTTATATCATGATATTATTCAATCGTGTTTATGTTATGTGTTACATATTTATCGAGTAGTAAATGGTGTTGCCATGCAACCCTTATGAGCAAAAATAACCCAATCCCTAGACTCGATAAGGTGACATACATTTTCTTTAAGGTAAAAGACTTTTTCATGAAATAGGACTATTTCATGAAAAATTCATTAGATGGGATTAAATGAATTTAGAAGGTTGTATTGAAGATTTTAATGATTATGACTGAGTATAGACATATTTGTTACGGCCGCGAATCAAGATCCAAGGGGCGAGTTGAGCCTAAACCAATTATCCTAGGCAAATTTCCAAAAATTACTACTACCCCCGGGCCACCCCCTTAAATATCTTGTTACCTTCCCACAGTAAAGATTCAATTAAATCAGGAAGGACAGATTGCGGTAACTGGATTTTGATAGGTCCTTCAGTACATCATCAGAAAAAGTTCAGTATCCGGAGAGCACACCTTTATCCTTCTAAACATTTCCGTTATTTATCAAAGAAACTATAATTAACTATAATTTTCAACACGTGTAACGAGCACAACAATGTTTTTCATCAAGATCTATTATATTGAATTACAAATAATTGCATAGCCCTGCGCCTGCGTCGACCGTTGAGACGCGAAGTCATTACATACAAAGTTACAATTAATTGTAAGATATCAATTTGCTACTTCGCTTTTTCTGCTGCTGTTTCAGCAGAGGTCGAGATGTTGTTTTGGGTTGTTTTACAAAGTTGTGGTGGAATATTATTGCGCTTACAATATAGTACGAATTGTACCGAGTGCAAAGTTGGAAATTTTCGCAAGATTTTTGTCTTTTCGGTTTTAAGAGCATTAAAGAGTTTCTGATTACTTTGTCAAATAACGCTTTTTTTTAACGCAAATAAATGATGAATTGCAAACGGAAATGTGTCTAAATCAAATAAACAAGACTGAATTATCTCGATTAACCACATCGAAAATGTATAACTTTCTATAACACCACTTTAGATATCACCAAAAAAAAAGTTAGCACAAAGTTTGAATGTCGTCCAATCACTGCACGTATCTCGTGTGAACTCACCGTGCAAGACGAAGGCGAGCGCTATCCACAGCGGGTTCATGTCGGCTACGTGTCGCTCACCGCACTGGGCCGGCGCCCGCCTCCCCGCCGTATATATGCACACCGGCCACCCATCACCCATGCGCACACCCGCTCCATTTCCAAAATAGAACTATTCAGCCTACAAAAAAACTACCCTTTATTGGAGCCAAAGGCATAAATTCAATGAAAAAGAAAGTTGAATTTATCGTCTCGTAAAATTATGTTCTTGAATGAGATCATAGCGACAGTAAAGATTTTCATAACATACTGTTTGTGCTGTAATAAGATTATAACATATTCCCTTTGTTCATTTGCCAGTGTATTGACACGATTTCGAGATCCTTGGCACGTGGAAAGAGTAAGATAGCTCATTCATAAGAAATGTTCCTTGACAATAATCAACTTTTGTGAACCTGAAATCTTACGATTTTAGTCTCATCATACGTCCATTGCTTTCGATATCGACGGGTGACGTAAGTAGCGTGATCGTTGGCCAGCATCGCAATTGGTACCGGCTGGATTCCAAGAACCTATGAATTTCGTGAACAACCCCTATTTCGGGTACATCTCATTTCGTAACTTTCCCATTTCGACAACTAAACAAAATACCATCACAAAAGTGTCGTTTCGTAACTATTTTGATCTTCATACATTAAGCCTCGTTTCGTAGCCTTTTGAGTATGCGTGTTTTCATTCCCATTTGGTAACCTACTAAGAAATAGCACAATAAACTGTAAATTCTTATTTATTTTTAACTCAATAAATAAAAATAAATAAATAAACTTATCGTTAGTACCCAAACAAAATAGGTCCACAAAAATAAAACTTCCTGCTATGAGAAAAAGAAAACAATAATATAACTTACAACTAAGTAAACAAATAGTTCCAATAATACTTAAGTCAATTAACTACACTCACATATTAAAAATTTAAAAAGCCCCCGACACAAAAAACCTCTAAAAAGCCATAAATAAATTAATCCAAGCGTCGTAGCGTCGGGGGACCGCTAAGAAGACCACTTAGTACAAGCACAGAACAAAGCGGATCCCCGACGCTACGACGCTTGGATTAATTTATTTTTAGCTTTTGAGGGGTTTTGTGTCGGGGGTTTTTTTTAAATTAAGGCCTGCCCCTCTCCTTCCAGTTTTCTCGGCGTTGCGTCTCTTCTCGCAAATTAACGAAACCAAGGAAAGACATAAACTTAAAAAAACGAAAATTTTGGGGGGAGGGGCGTGTACACCCCCCCCTCAGCAATGCCCATGGTGACAAGCGACAACATTTCAAATTTCAAATAGACTACCTGTGAAAGTTGTTTATATACCTTCATCAACTAGAAAAGAGGTGATGATCTTCAAACGGCTGAGCAGATTTTCTCGAAACATAGCTAAGAACACTCTCGATTAAAATACCTTTCAAACGACACCACTTTTATCAAAATCGGTTCATCCGTTTAGGAGCTACGATGCCACAGACAGACACACAGTTACACACGTCAAACTTATAACACCCATCTTTTCTGGTCGGGGGTATAAAATAATAACATTGAAATAAAAAGTCAGAAATTGTAACAGCCACCTTAAATGTATGCATGCCTAGTGGTATTCACTGCACCAACATCGTCTTCATGATTCTGCTCCCCTATTACTTTCTGTTGGAAGTCTAAATTGAGTTCTCTCGTAACAAACCTTAATGTCATCATCATCAGCCTATAATATTCCCACTGCTGAGACACAGGCCTCCTCTCTATGAGAGAGAGTGGGCTGAAATCCACTAGACGGGCCCAGTGCGGGTTGGTAGATGTCACATGTCTTCGAATTTTTAATTCTAGGACATGCCGGTTTCCTCACGATGTTTTCCTTCACCGTTTTTGAGTGCAGCGGTGATGAAATAAATTACGCAAAGTAATGCTCCTGCCTGGGTTCGAACCCATGGCTTACTGCTCGTAAGTCGTGCTGCCACCACTGGGCCACCGCTGCTCTCAAACTTAGTGTGCCAAAAAGAAACAAAAAATTGCAACATCAACAAGAAGTATCTTCGTAACTTTAGGAGGTGACTGTACCGTCCAAAAATCTGTTAAAATGGGACTCAATGTATGAAGATTAAAATAGTTACACGAAATGGCACTCTTTTTCACTTGTTTAGCACGTCTTTTGTTCAATTGTCCAAATGAGATGGGAAAGTTACCAAGCGGGACGTGCCCAATATTTCACCCATCTCAAAAATACCTATCAAGAAAAGTCGGTGGTTTTTGCAACTTATTGCCCCAATATTAATTTTGACTTTACCTAAAACCACTGAAATACAGTTTAGAAACGTAATAATATAACCGAAAGGTCACTCGTGACTTGTAATGTCAGCATCGCCACCTGACCCGCCCACGTGTGAAAACTTTTAATGGCTCACCTCTATAAATATGACTGTCTACCCGCACGTGTAGCTAAATGTACAGCTTGTATAGCTTGTGTAGCTCGCACGTGGAGCCTTCGAGCGTGCCGCCTTCTCTCGCAAATTATTTCTGTTCACTCTCGGAAACGACTCAATTGACGTGACTGACGTCACTGAATTCTCTGACGTCTAGCTGCACTTTTTTAAACAACTCGTGCTCAAGACTGCAACTTATCAGATGGAATTTTTTGATTGGTATTTTCTTTCTCCAATTTGTTACTACCAATATTTTTAGGACATGCACCATATAGCGTCTCCTTTGTCATTATACACGGTGTAGTGTAAGGGATATCGTCAATCCAGCTCATTATTATAAAATAACAGAAGTTTTTGGCTTATGTTAAAAAAAAAACGGCAATCCAGGTTCATGTTCTGAAATCATGGTAATAGTAAAATGCGTTGATGTCCCTTACACCCACCGTGTAGAAATAGAGTCTAACAACAGCTACACTTACGAATCCTCCGCTTCGAAAAACTAACTCTCAATGGTGAGGACCATTGAGAGTTTTTACATAAAATGGAATTTCATTGAAGACGAAAGTTAAATTTTAATTTTGACATAGTGAACCGTATTTACACGTTCACTGAAGATCATTACACAAATCATGACGTCTCAATTACGTACTGTGCTAACAGCTCAGGTAAGAGAGTATATTTTTTTTATTTAAAGTAATCGCTTGAAATATTAAATCGTCCATAGAGATTCATTGTCTATTCATGTGTTAACATAAAAGTATTAATTGTAAGTTATTGACTATTTCCATGCTCAGGAGTGTTTAAGATGTGGAGAAGTGCATGTTAGAGGGTTCGCCCACGGCGACTTTTTGTAGCGATGCATACAGCCGCGATGCTGTCGCTGGCTGTGAACCTTCGCCCAGATTCTGTATCGCTACTATCGCGATGCTGTAGCGCTTCAGCCGCGATGCAAACGCGATTCAGCATCGACACAGAAATATGAAAGCGCCGCCTGTGAACGCTACAGTACACTGTTCACAGGTGTGGTCACCGCATTATAACGTCCATAAGCAGCGTATTGAGCGAGTCCAAAGGAGATTCTTGTATCATTTATCATCACAAAATAAAACCGCGCAACAACTCAAGTCTTACAAGGACCGCATTCATCATTTTAAACTACACAGTCTCACCAATCGCAGAAAAGTACTAGATCTATGTTTCCTTCACAAATTAATGAATTCTAAAATAAATACTGACCTTCTATCAAAAATGGCAATAAATGTTCCTAGCAGGTTACCCCGGTCACATACCTATAATTTGTTCAGACAATCTCTGCACAAAACCAACTTAGGTGACAACTCCCCTCTTACAAGGGCAACCAAATTGTATAACGCTATATGGCGCAAAGCTGAACTCGACATCAATCACGATAGTCTTAAAGTATTTAAAAGGAAATTATATAAGCACTTCCGGTTAGAGGACACTTGAAATATCATTCCAATAATTTAATTCAATAAAATATCATCATCATTTTTATTTAATTGAATTTATAATCAAATTTCTATTTTAATTTCACTACTTAATTTAATTTGATTTGTCTGTATATTTTAAAATATTTTATTCTATTCATTATATTGCATGATTGAATGTATTCCTAATTCTAATTTAATTTAAGAGCATGTGTACTCGATAATGGGTAAGATGTGGTTACCTATAATTGAGTATGCGTTACATGACCATATATCCTGTTTTAGATTTATTTTGTATAAGAAATTGTAACACAAACTCGTTGGTAATCCAAAATAAATAAATAAAATAAATAAATAAAATACAGTACATAATAGTATCCATAATGAACGTTTGATGTTTTACAATAAATTTTAAATCATTAAATTGCACCGTTCATTCATTGTTCAGAATAGTTACAGCACTGATGACAACATTAGTGTCAATTGTGTTTTATAGTATTTCATTTTTATTTTTGTAAGTATTCTGTTTATTTACCGATTGTTTGTGAATGTGTGAATTATGAAGAAGCTTGTAATTTTTATCTTGTTCTACGTTTTGTAGTAAGCAACGACTTATTGTCGGGCCTACGCTGTCGTCGGGAATACTTAAGTTCTAACGCTGTAACATAAAAATATTGTAAAACCAAATAATTTTAAAAGAGTAACCATGGAGTTTCTTGTCGATTCTTCTCCATAGGAAACGACCAACCCGAACCGGACACCTTTTGTCGACATTTTATAAGTAGGTACCCACGTAGGCCTGTAAGAAATAAAATATTTTGATTTTGGTTTCTGTGTCGAAAAACTGCATTTTGTGCATGTGGCGAAAACAGCGCTTTCTGTCTGTTTGTGTCGCACTGACTGACACGGCACATTCCCCATTACGCACGTTAGGCGGCCATTCCCCACTGGATCTTCAATCATCTTCAGCATTCGTCAATCATTGGAGGCCCAATGGCAGCGAACGGCTCCAACTTACGAGATGTTGGTCGTAGGCTCGACCCCGTGTAATTTATTTCATCGTCACTGCTCTTTAAACGGCGAAGGAAAATTCTGAGAAGAAACCGGCTTGTCCTAATCCCGAAAATTCGAAAACATGTGACATAGATCCACCAACCCGCACTAGGCCTGCGTGGCATTAAAGCCTATTTCCTCCCAGTAGTGGAAACGATTATGTCAGCATTGGATAGTGGATTTTCAGCAGGAAAAGTAATGCGTAAAGTGACCATGAAAAACTTACGTCAATCTTTTTTTAAATAATTATCGGATACTCAGCTTTTGGTCCCCGTAAATAAGCAACTTCTACAAATTGTGATAACTATAAGGCAGCCTCTACTGCCGCTAAGTTCTCTACACAATAGCGTGGATTCCCGGATTCCATCCCTAGACCGGCCGACTTATTGTCGGGCCTACGATGTCCTCCCATACTTATTACTTATAAGTATCAACACTGTAACATAGACATAATTATTGTAAAACCAAATGATTTTAAATGAGTTTCTTGCCGGTTCTTCTCCATAGGAAACGACCAACCCGCAGCCTGTCACAACAACGTATTTACATCCTTGAACATATTTTTATTATTAAATAATGTCTTAATTAATTCTCGTGTCTTTCCAACTAACTATAAACCGGTATTATCAAGTAGCTTACATAGTTTTTATTTTTTATTTTTTAAATCCAGAACTTGTTTGCGAAACAGGTCAATGACTCTAAAAAACTAGGAAATGAATAGGTATGTTATTTTGAGTAGATGTAACTGGATTTAACTAGATTGATTTGAAATCCTGTTTAACAATACATAAAGTAATACTGTTGTGATCATTTAGGGGGCCGTAGGTACATGCTCGCTAAAAATGAAGAGTAAAAATTAAAAACAAAGGCACTGAACACTTGTTCATAGTATCGGAATATCTTCGTCCTAGATCGTAAGAGCTAAGGGTCATGGGGATGAGTGGCCTTTGCCCAGCAAGGATATGCTCATCTAACTTTAAAAATATTGCCAACAACATTTTTCGAAAAATTTTTTCAGTGTACTCTAATAAACGAGATGTCAGCAAATCGGAAGGGATCCGAGAGGGCCGATGCCTGCCAGCCTGCTGCGGGTTGTTCGAAAGAGATACCGTGGCCCTGGAACACAAAGGGCTAAGAAGGAACATGGATGGGTTTAAGTCAGTCAAGTCTGACACTCCCTTCCGCTCCGCCCAGAGTGGGAGAAGTCATTTGATGATTTCCCATCCTAAAAAAAAAAGTGTACTAATAAACCAAAGGCAATCTCTCGCCGAAGCATTCAAGCAAGATTTGATTTTGTTCAGAAACAGATCAGATTTGATTTTGTTCAGAAACAGATCAGATTTGATTTTGTTGTTACAAATTGTATGGGTTGTAGGTTGCGCACTGTTATTCTCGGTTCTCCTCACGCAGTGATGTAATGTTCGAATTGAACATACATTACATTAATTAAACTACAGGCGGATGTTCCCGGTGAGGGAGAGCGCCTTAAAATAAAACCTTCCTTTTGATGAAAATAGTTTACGGCAATTACAATCTACATATTAACACAATAATTTTCTTTTACAGGTAAATGATGAAGCTTTTAACTTCGAAATCCAACTATCTGCAGGCACTACTAAGGTAATACAGGTAATGCATATGTGTTCAAACAACTGTACTAACGTCTAGGGGTAACATGAAATTAGAGTATGATGCAATTAGAGTACTAAATGAAGTTGACAAAAAATTGGCAGTCACGTAAAGCATGTGACTGCGCTTATTTCTGCATATGAATTTAAAATTATTCTTCATTAAATGAATAATCGATTTCAAAACAAAGATAGCATTGCACCTCGCTAGCAATCCGCTTATAACCTACCTCTTGCGAAGATAAAGATAAAACAATATAAATTAAAAAAAAAAAAACAAGAAGTAATCAATTTTCAAATGACCTAAATACATAGGGTCGAGCATTATTATCAGTCTACACGTGTAACACGAGTGTAGGTAAAAATCGATGGTGAATTCTAGTACATATACTTATGGTAAAACCATAGATACTAACGACGTTACTAAAATAAATAAAATCTGTGCATTTTTATTATTTCAACTAGTTGTCCGCCGCAACTTCGTTTGCGTCACATTTTCCCCGTTTTCGCAACATTTTTCATTGCTACTCCACTCCTATTGGTCGTAGCGTGATAGTATATAGCCTATAGCCTTCCTCGATAATTAGGCTATCTAACACTGAAAAATTTTTTCAAATCGGACCAGTAGTTTCGGAGCCTATTCAATGCAAACAAACAATCAAGTCTTTCCTCTTTATAATATTAGTTTAGTTATGGGCAATTTTCTAAGATACATATCGCAGTTTACCGACCCAGACCTGAAGCCTGAGCTAACCACTAAATATATAAGTCTCAAGACTCAAGATACTCTGGTCTACGACGATTGATAGTTACGTTTGTAAAATAGTTATTCTGCTAGCAGCAGCAACATTGTTGTAAAATCACTAAATCCGCGTGATCGTCAGGTTAGCACGTATTTTCTATCGCAATTCATGTTAGAACATTTGTATTAACACGTAACATTTACTGCTGATTCAGAAATCAGTTGTTGATTCATATCAGACTCTTTAATGTGATCAGATCTACAGAATCCGAACAAATGATAAACTAAATTTAATTATCGTGGCTGTCTGTTTGATCACGTTGTTCTTCTAAAAGTGATAAAGTTTGATGTCTTCGCCTTCATTTAGAGAATTTATTCCAGAAGGTTTATGTGTACTTATGATAAAATAATATTAAACCGGCATATAGTTCTGTAGTGTGACAATCTTGGCAACCTTGAAAAGTTAATCGTGACCGGCAAGGTGGACGGGAAAAGGCCCCGTGGCCGCAGCCCAAAACGTTGGTCTCACCAGATCCGCATCGCCCTTGACTCCACAATCCACTGCGCCCTTCACTCTGCCAGGGACAGAAACAGTTGGAGAAAGAATATCCGAGAGAAGGTGATACTGAAGGGAGGTCACGACCCTCAGCATTGAGGAATACGACGCAAGGAGGAGGTTCTAACAACTGATTCTGTAGTGTGACAATCTTACATTATTATGCACTTTAAACGTTTTTAATCAGTGAGTAACTTCTTGTTTATAATAAAAAGGTTAGGTTAGCTGGGCTGTTTCCGCACTTAGACTCTTTATTGGGTCAATGTACGTATGAAAATCCTCATGTTACTCCCACTTTCCCAGGTCCTCCAGAAAGCTAGCAGCCATTTCAGGCTGCTAGCTTTCCGCTGCTTCTGCACTCCATGAGCACGTGCTGTGGTGTTTCTTCCGCCTTTATGCATCTTCTGCACAGAGGACTGTCTATCACACCTATGGTAAATAGGAACAGTGGCCGGTTATGATACCACGTTTCTAGTCTAGTGATGCTGCAGGCAAGGCTCTTTGATGCTTTCGGAACCGCACTCTTTGTTTGCCTGCAGGTTACACTGTTTCTCCATTCCATTTGGTGTGTTCTCGGCTTTCTAACGCAGTTGCTTGTCCTCGGCCATTGTTGGTTCGTCTGTGAGGAACCGAATGTACCCACTTCCAGACATGTGGGCTACACGGCGCGCGGCAGTCTCGATCGAGAATGGTCTGCTTCTGGATTCCTAGAAGTAGATGAATCGCCTTCTCCTTGGAACCAGGTTCCTGCGGTTTGTCACGCACCGACATGTCGTAGCACTGCCATGAGCCCACTTTCTTTTTTTTTCAAACCTTGCCCTACTCTAGAAATTTCTTCTGTATCGCAAAGTAAACGCTCCCAGTTTACAAATATTTAAACCGACATACACAAACAGACAGACCCGGAACAACTATCTGTAGGCCTTACAAATATTTGTTCCGTGTGGAGATCGAACCCGCGGCACGCAGCGCAGCAGTCGATTGCTCAGCCACCGCGCCAACCGTGCCGTCTTTATACCACGGTTTCGGGGCACAGAGAACTCTGTGCAGCGTGGCGGCTTTGGTGATGCGGGTATGGCCAGCTGCGATTGCATTCTCGCACCACTAGGATTCCGCTAGGAATCCAGCAGGAAGAGACGTCCATGGAAGAATGGAGCTTGCGCGCCTGGAGATGGCGGAGGCAGTAGAGACTGCAGGGTGCTATCGTCGATAGCTTCCCGGAGCTGCTCTGCTGATTCCGATGAGAGGTCTTCGGCGAGACGGTGAAAACCGCTACTCGCAGAATCGACTGAGTCGCGTCCGCGTAGCTCACTGTCTGCTTTGGCTTCGCGTCAGTTTTGGCGCGTTTGGTATCCCCCCTGGGAGATTGGGTCTCGTCGAGACGAGAGCGCTTCGAAGAAGCACGCCCTTTCGGGTCCTTCCCAGTCCCAGGCTGCTCTTTTCAGGCAGTGGGATCTGCCGCTTGCTTTTATTTCTTATGGAAATCAATAACATCAATATCAAGAACAGAGCGGCAACCTCGTGAAGGTGAATCCACTAAACTTGCCTTGAGGATCTACACGACTGTAGCGCCCCCCCTCCAGACCACCTTACCGCCTCTGAGGGAAGCAGTAAGCTTGCATCTATAACAAGCAAAGCATGTCGTTGTGAAACCGCAACAGCATAAATACAAACCCTCCCCTTTATAATAAATAATCATAAATATCAATAAAATACCTGCATATAATTCATGATCACGAGGTTGTCAAATAAACGCGGGTTATACTGCCTATCGTTACCTTGACCATCGTAAATTGCCGCAGAACGCAGATGTACTCGTAACACTACCGAAATAAGATGCACTTGATAACTAGCCTCCGGAGTTTTAATCACAACCAAGTTATCTAAATTTTTATTGCAAACCAGATGGTGTATTTTTAAATACTTTTCCTTGTATTTAAATAATTATAAATAGCTTTTATATTTAAATAATTCCTACGCATTGCACAATTATCCATTTTCACTTATCATTGTATATTTCGGTATCACCCAAAAGTTGACTTGCAAAAAGTGTCTAAGGGTGTTACCACAGAAATCGATCGATCGAAACATAAGATCGATGGTAGAATGGCAGTCGGCGTCGATCGACAGATTCTACTACACCATACGATCGATCAACGACGTCGACCGCTGTCGATCGATGGCATCGATCGGTGGTTGATCAGCCGGTATCTGTCGATCAGCCAAAGCCACGACACCAATCGATCAACGTTGACCGATGTCGATCGTTGGCATCGATCGATTGGTGTGGTAACACCCATGGCTCGTAGCTCCTTAACGGATAAACCGATTTTGATAAAAGTTTATTTAGTTTAAAAGGTATTTTAATCGAGAGTGTTCTTAGCTATGTTTCAAGAAAATCTGCTCAGCCGTTTGAAGATCATCACCTCTTTCTAGAAAAGAGGTGATGATCTTCAAACGGCTGAGCAGATGATGAAGAGAAAGAAGGAAGAAGTAGTAGTGGAGGTTAGTTGATGAAGGGATATAAAAAACTTTCACAGGTAGTCGATTTGAAATTTGAAATGTTGTCGCTTGGAATAATATACGAACTAAATATTGTACTCACTGAATATTAGTTCAAATGTGCATTATAGAAAATGTTTATAAGACCACTGAAAGTAAGGTAAAATGAATTATATCAATAATTCATTATATCATTTCATCGTTATACTAATCAAAAATTTTATCAAATGTAAATAGGTCAAATGATCATTAGAACTTTTGTTATTATATCAAAAGGTACGCACCCCAATAAATCATTGAGTAAGTATATGAGACAATTACAAAAAAATGTTCGATTCAGCTGTTTGTACGAAGGTTACGCGTACATACAAAAATTACATAAAATAAATAAATACAAACACAAACAAAAGATAAGACAAGAGAAAGACCAATTTGTGAAAGCAGGAAAGAGTAAAAACGAGTCACAAAGCTCGCGGTTAAATCCACCCGTGCCGAAGGCAATATTATATTAATCTTAAATAAATTATGCATAAACAAATACATAATAAATACCTTTATAACGATGCTACACTGACACTCCCTGTTCTTGATGCGTTTATCCGTAAAGTTCACGCGCGTCCCAAAGACAGCTACATTATACTTAAGTTTACAGGCTATTTGGTTTCGAATTATGTAATTATTATTGGACAAGAAGATGTGCGTACGTGCGCACAAGCACGTTGTCTCGTTTCAATTTATAAATCATAAATCGACAAAAGTGGGTCAATATCAGGATCGTTACCCGGAGCGATGTCACTGACTTCAGTTATTCCGTTGACATTTGACACTAAAGCGCGAGTATTCAATTTGCTATTTAGTGCGCAACACTTTAGCTGTGGCGCATACAAGTCCTTTGCGACAAGAGGCGAAAAGTAAGTAAGTAGGTACTAAATAAAATAAGTATTAAATTGTCAAATTATATCCCTTTTCTTTTCTCCTAATTTGCTGTGCCCGACAGGATCCACATTTCTGCGATGATCATGCCTCTAACCTATCAGCTAAGATCTCCTTGTGCAATAAATACATATGTTCAGGACTGAAAATTTTAAGATTATTGGCACTTGTCACCAACCCTGTGCACATTGCAGTATCTCTAGGCTAGGATAGGAAAGCCAGACAGGCGCGACGAGGCGCGGCTTCAAATCGATTACTCGATCCTAACGTATTGAAGAGCGACCGAAAAGTGATAGATTAGGATATCTTAAAGATGGACTTAAATCTTTTTAAATAATCATTTTTACGGTTTACTTTCAAAATCACAATTTCAGAATGTAATATCTATACAAATAAAAAAGTAGATTTTCAAGTTACGTAATTAAACACAAAACAAATTTCGATATTTTCGATAGTTTAGGATTGAGTTATCGATCAACGAGTTGACGCGGCGGACGTGCCGCGTAGCGTCGCGTCGCGCCTGTTCGAAGGAGACTTAAGAGCGTTAACGCCTAACAACCTTTCATGCAAACTTTCAAGTCCTTATTTTCCGGAGTGTCTGAACCGATTCTAATAAAACTTCATACGCATAAGCAGTAGGTATACATGGATCTAGAAAGTTACTAAAAACATTTTCGAAAAATAGTGTTACAGCTAAATTAGACCGATTATAGATTCAAAATCAATCAAAATATCAAAATTTTTGATTTTACATAGGCCTACAGGGGCACTTATAAAACGTCGACAAAATGGTGCTCGGTTCGGGTTGGTCGTTTCCTATGGAGAAGAACCGGCAAGAAACTCCATGGTTACTCTTTTAAAATCATTTGGTTTTACAATATTTCTTTTACAGCGTTAGTACTAAAGTATGGGAGGACATCGTAGGCCTGACAATAAGTCGTTGCTTAGTACAAAACGTTGAACGAAATAAAAAGTTACCAAGGATCTAGGAATCTATAAGGCCTACAATGTCCACACATTTACAAACAATCGGTAAATAAGAAAAAGAGTATATACAACAACAATAAAAATTTAAAAAACCCCCGACACCAAAAACCTCTAAAAAGCCAAAAATAAATTAATCCAAGCGTCGTAGCGTCGGGGGTCCGCTTTGTTCTGTGCTTGTACTAAGCGGTCTTCTTAGCGGTCCCCCGACGCTACGACGCTTGGATTAATTTATTTTTGGCTTTTTAGAGGTTTTTGGTGTCGGGGGTTTTTTAAATTTTTAATTTAATTTTTTTTCATGCTTTTTAAACTTATTTTATTTTTGCCTAGCCTTGACTTTCCTACTCCTGGTTAACGAAACCAAGGAAAGATATAAATTAAACAAAATATAAATTGGGGGGGGGGAGGTGCACCCCCCCCCCCCCCCTCAGCAATGCCCATGGTGACAAGCGACAACATTTCAAATAGACTACCTGTGAAAGTTTTTAAATCCCTACATCAACTAGAAAAGACGTGATGATCTTCAAACGGCTGAGCAGATTTTCATGAAACATAGCTAAGAACACTCTCGATTAAAATACCTTTCAAACGACACCACTTTTATCCAAATCGGTTCATCCGTTTAAGAGCTACGATGCCACAGACAGACACACAGATACACAGATACACAGATACACAGATACACAGATACACACGTCAAACTTATAACACCCCTCTTTTTTGGTCGGGGGTTAAAAATAAATAGAAAACATCACAAAAAGACTAGATCAAATAAGTGACACAAATCTATAGAAACAAAAACACCCGATTATCTTTTTTTTAAAAGACATTTCGAAAATGTTTTTAGTAACTTTTTAGACCCATGTATCCTGCTTATGCGTATGAAGTTTCATTAAAATCAGTTCAGTCATTTCAGGAAAATAAGGACCTGAAAGTTTGTATGAAATGCCGTAAGGCGTAAACGGTCTTAATAGATACGATTAGGCAAGAGTAGGCGTATCATCAGCACCGTGTGGGACGTCCCTCGGCTAAATTGACCGACGACCTCAAAATGGTGGGGGGGACAAACTGGCTCAGTTGAGGAGCTCGAAAGCAAAATTTTAGCTTGTGTTGAGAATTTCAATTCTTCTTTCACTGCTAAACATTTTGTGTTTCCCATAAACGCACCGCCCTATGATATTTTAATGACAGTCGCATTTAATGAGCGTTTTTACAGCGTAATGCCAGATTTTTTTACGAATTTTCATGATGACCGAACTTTTGCGGCCGCCGTTAAGCTCACAGCCTTGAGGAAACAAAAGCTTCAAGTTTAAACCTACACTACATGGAACATAACAACTTTTCGATTTAAAAGAAATCCGTGTGTAGAAAACAACGAAACTTAACAAGAGCGCTCTGATAATAATTGAAAATTTTGGCTTATCGAAGCGTAAGTTTATGCTAAGTTTCGTTTAGTTATCTCACTCTAAGGAAAAAAGGAAAATAATGTCATGTTCAACAGTTTTCCCGATATTTTATAGGTTGTGATGACATAACCCAAATTAAAAATGTTATAACAGTGAGTCTGTACAAGGTTACTCGAAACATCTTACTTGAAATGTTTGCAGCGACCTCGTTCCTAATTGTCCGTTGTGCACTCAAAAGCTCCAAGCTCCAAGAATGTAAATAACAACAAAATATGTTAATCAAGTCAAAGTACGTAATGGTAAGTAAAGGTAATACACATATTACGTAACTTTGTTTTACATAACACTATTGAGCCGCCCCTGCTGCGCACGGCGCCACTTATCCAAATCTATCCTGTCCTATCTTTTAAGCTGGATCCAATCATTCACGAAACTTCATTAAAAGTCGTTGAATGATTTCAGCGATTATGGTATACAAACATAGTGACAGGTGTTTTTTATAGGCGCAAACTGTTATAAAACAAGAACCAGCACCCGAAGTACGAAACACACTTTCAATCACAATACGAAAGATTTTGAAAGAACCTCCTAACTCATTGCTTCATAAATTGGATAAAATCGCTTACACAACAACGTTTAACTCAGATCCACTAAAAACCCGGATCAAATAAAATGTAAGTAGGTCAGACCAACATTTCTCATCTCCGGCAACTCAGCGATAATAAAGTAAGCGCTCTCTTGTATGACTGACTCCTCGGCTCAAGGTCGGGATATCCACGTGCGAATAACTTCCACGTGTAGACGTCTCCGAATTTTTATCTCTCTTAATAAGACCCACTGAAATGCCCACGCCTTCGACCTTGACCGAAAGATAAAATACAGAGTGCAAAGAACATCGATGCACAAACGAATACCACATTTCGTCAGTATTTTAAAAAAATGCTGTTGTTTGGGGAGGAGACAGCTGGTTTTTTTTTAATTCCCAATAAAAAAATCTTAGGGGTTTAGAATGTAGCACAGAAAACGTGACCCGTGTGTGCGTCCATTCCAACCTGTATAACTTTGACAACACCACCTTAAACTTCCAATGCTGCAATTTGAACTTTAAATGGAGGAGAAAAACATTAAAATAAGTTGTTTAATTGTCAATTGTTCTTTGTTTATATTTACAATTTGATTTCACACATTTTGCTTATCCTTCACCTACAGATTGTCGTAAAAACCCGAAATATTGTCACTTCTTAATTAAGAGTGACACGCGATTAACTTTATCTATTTTGTGTTTATCAAAACCTGAGTTCTTTTAAAACTACTTTCATTTTAACAGTTTGCCTTTTTTGCCAATGGACGTGTTTCATGGCTTACGATTACAGCGGTAAATCGAAAGAGATCTAAGATTTAAAAAAATCGATTTAACTTCTATTTCCTTAATAACAGGTGAGAAACATTATATCGTAGCTTTCGACTCCTTAAGATAGATAATACGATCAGATCCGGGATACATCTGATCTTATTATACATCTTTAAAAGTTTTCCTCTCATAAAATACCTCCGAAATAAATAGGTATTCCGCCATCATCTGTTTCATTATCTTCCCAGTATTTTGCCAATACACGAAGCATTGCATTTCGATAACCGATTGATCAGAATAATTAAACGGTTGAAAAATATCCCACTTTCGATAACTTACTGATAACGTGTAGCTCATGACCCGATAGTCTTGCTGTTACGTTGCTATGAGGAAAAGACTTGTCTGATTTATCAGACTTATGGCGTCATTACTATCGTATCACTTCGCCGTAGACATGGCGGCTCCAAAAAAATACCGTAACGAACACCACATTAAACGATCAAGAAAAAAATGTTAGGCAACACATTCCTTTCAAATTGTTTTTTTTTCCGTACCTTCTGGATTACGTAGTCGAAAAGTATAAAATACTCTCTAAAAATAATCTCCTTAATGTTTTTATAATTACTTTACATAAGTTTAAAACGAGTATTCGAATTTTATTGTTCCTCGTTTTTAGTGGAGTTTTATGTAAACTACCCTGGAATCAGCAGAGCACAGAGAGTCTTTTCGATGTTGCATGATTATCTGTTCTTACATCTCGTCATGAAACTAAAATATAAATGCGCTAACCGTTTTCTTGGAACTCAATATCATTTTAATGAGAACAAATGAAACCAATTTTGCCAGCTACAACAACAAACAACAACTTCAGGCGTGGACTTCTTTTACTGGTAGTCCAAACAAATAATCTTCACTGTTTTCAGTCTAGATGACTAATGTTAGTGGAGACCAACCAATCGACGAGGAAATAGAGCACAAGTCTGTGCGCAAACACACATGCACTCGCTCTTCCCTCACTCTCTTGGTCTGATGGGACGCCAATCCGACACGACCGGAGAAAGATCCGGAGCAGGATTGCGCACTGAGACATCCGAAGGCAAGGTTATCCGAGTCATGTCAGTGAAGTTCGCTGTATGTTTAATCTATGTTCAGCAGCAAGCGTAGTGTTAGGTATCAACTATTAAGGTAAATTATACTCCTAGTTATCCGACAATCACTGCAATTGCTGCCAATAATAGGTTATCAGCAGGTCAAGACTCAGTGCTTAATTAAGGTGCATCACGAAAAGTGAAGTAAACAGCTGTGTGACCTGTGTCACGTGTCTAGCAATATGCGATATACGACTAGTAGATTACACTGAGCTCCGCGTGGTATGGAACGTGTGGGAGGAATAGGAATAAAATCATCATCATCATTATTTCAGCCGAAAGACGTCCACTGCTGGACATATGCCTCCCCCAAGTGTCGCAACATTGACATAATGGGGTTTTGCCATAATCGCCACGCTTGGCAGGCGGGTTGGCGATCGCAGTACAGTTGTAACAGAAGCACAGAGAACGCTGCTGCCCATTCTCTGGAAAGTCCCTTAGTCGCCTCTTACGACACCCACGAGAAGAAATGGGATGGTTAGCACCATCCCATTTCTTCTCGTGGGTGTCTTCGTGAGTTCTTTACGTCTCCGACACCATAGAGAACAATAAATAAAAAGCCGGCCAAGTGCGAGTTGGACTCGCGCACGAAGGGTTCCGTACCATAAAACCAAAAAAAAATGCTTTTGTATGGGAGCCCCCCTTAAATATTTATATTTTTCTGTTTTTATTATTTGTTGTTATAGCGACAACAGAAATACATAATCTGTAGAAATTTCAACTGGCTAACTATCACGGTTCATGAGATACAACCTAGTGACAGACGGACGGATGGACGGACGGACAGCGAAGTCTCAGTAATAGGGTCCCGTTTGACCCTTTGGGTACGGAACCCTAAAAAGGAATAAAATAGAAATTAAATAAAACTTACATTGATTTGAAGAAGATTTCATTTAAACTTGATTTTGGGTGTCAACCAGATAACGAAAACCTGGTTTTTAGACAAAAAAACAGGTTGGCAAAAACGCTGCTAGAAATGTCTTCATTTATCGACCAGCATCAGCGTATCGAAGTTTTCAACATTTGATAGCAAAAGCTAAGCTTTTCAAACTTAGTTCCACCAACCGATTATAATATTTATGTAAAAGTAGGTGCAAATACTACTAGTGGGAGGATTCTTACAAAAATGTGCATTTCCGCACCATTGAATAGATTATCTGCTATCATTGATAGAGTCGACAAATAATAAACTTTAGTGCAGCTGCAAAAGGAAGCTTCTCTGCAAATTGGACACTTGTCTGCGACTCCTAAGCATGACGAACCATCACTCAGTCAGGCATTCAAAACAGAAGGTCAGACAAAACATGCTGCTGCTGCTGTTATCATAAACGATATGAATTCTTTTCTATGGTGGGAAGCAAGAACACGCCGCAATCATTTTATTAGATTGGTATTTCGTTTTGCGTGCGAGCGTGCACTAGCGCGTGTGTTGCCGGGCGATCAAATAATATTTTTTTTTTACCTCTGACGTTAGCAACCCAACAACAACCTTATAGCAATGAGGATGAAGATTACTGCAATTTTAACCTGTGTGATGCAAAATCAGACGTATAAATACGTAACTTGAACCCTGAAATCCTGAATAACTCTTTTCGATTGCAGTCGTGTAATAACAGACTGGGAAAGAAATAAAGAGACTACTATTAAATAAATAGTGACAGGTGTTGGTTTATTTTACTAATAAGGCGTATTTTAGTAATTGTAAGTCTCTTCATATGAGTAGGTTTCAATGCATTTATTCAATTAGTGGAGCAATACTTATTGATCATTATGTCAATTAGATGAAAACAAAACTCTCCATCTGAGCGTAATGCCTAACATTCAATATCAGTCAGAAGATAGGTATTTAGTCTGTTGTGCCCAGGACTAACGAGTTCATCAATTCTCGTGGTTATCATAAAAAGAGGTGTCAAACTGTGATGATTAAATTGATGAGATGATCATAATTAATGAGTTATTGTTAAATCTCAGCTGAAGACCATAAAAAGTCTCGCAAAATTGCGGTTCAACGATCTGAAATAAGTATTTTTCGCTATCATAAACCAGCTTACTAACAAGTTTTTCTTGATGCACACTGTAGATAATTAACGAGTTTTTGTTTCAATATACGTAAGTAAGTAAATAATGATGTGAAAACATCTCTTCCTCCAATGTTTATAGTGTTTCGAATAAGATGAGGCTGGATGAGGGAACAGAACTCGTAACGCAACAGTCAGCTGAAAAATGTATAAAAAGTTCACGGTCTCGTCAGTCACCAGCGGTACCTACATTGAAAATATGTTCCTTTGTAGTTGATTTGTTTTACGAAGACTGGTTTTTAGTGTTCCGTTGCCAAGGCAAAAAAGGGAACCCTTATCGATTCGTCCTGTCCGTCCTACCTGCTGGACTCTCCCAATGTTGGTATGGTCGGCCCATTGCCCCATTAGCTAGGATAATCTTATTTTAAATGTTATCATTCAAAGAAATGCGAAGCATGCATGGCTCATCCCACAGGGCGCTGAGCGAGTTTGAATTGCTGGACCATCTCGACTATCAGTGTCCCATAAAGCTCGATATGTCCTTTTACTCTCGAGAACAAATGCAACTTTACGTAAATCTTGAATCTTGAGAAGACATGCTGCGCCAGCATCTTCTTCCATACTTCTTTATTACTTGTCATCTCATGAGATACCTATATTCTTGCCATATCATCCTTCACACAGCCCATCCAACGTTTCTTTGGTCTACCTCTACCCTTACACTCATCCAGATTCATACTCAAAACTTTCTTCACGACATTTTCCTCATTCCTCCGCATTACATGCCCATACCACGACAACCGATTACTACACATCTTTTCAGACACTCATTCCTTATTTTATCCATTACACATGCATTCTAATCTCAGTCACATGCAAATGCCTTTCATTCACCCCTTTTGTGGCCCAACATTCTGATCCATACAAGACAGCAGGTCTAACCATTGTTTTATAAATCTTCCCCTTTAGTTTAAGGGGAATGCGGGAGTCGCAGATAGTTCCCGTGACCTGCCGCCATTTTATCCATCCAATGTTTATTCTGTGCTTAACTTTACGTTCTATTTCGCCATCGCTTTACAAGAGTGAACCGAGATAGCTTAAGTCGGAGCAGACAGGAAGTATCGCCCCATCTAGCGCTATGACTCCAGGACTGGAGGGACCGCCGAAATCGCAGAACATGTATTCAGTTTTAGTTCTGCTGATTTTTGGCCAACGTTCTCCAGTTTCTGTTTTCCATTTCTCCAAGTTGCTCTGGATCTCTGGTCCATCTTCACTAACAAGAACATTGTCGTCGGCGAACAGCCTGCACCAGGGTTCCTCTTCCTGGATGTCCGACGTCAAAGCGTCCATAATCAACATGAAGAGGTAAGGACTCAAAGCCGACCCTTGATGCAAGCCTACAGCCACACTGAACTCGTCGGTGTTGCCAGCAGCTGACCGGGCGTAGGTACAAGATTGGCTGTACATAGCACGAATTAACTCTACATACTTCCCAGGCATACCTTTCTCTTTCAAGGCCCACCACAACACTTCCCGAGGTACCCTATCATACGCTTTCTCTAGATCAATAAACACCATGTGCAAGTTCTTGTGCGCACGTCTGTATTTATATTATTCCTCGCACTACTCCTACAGGCGCCTAAACCGTTTATGTATTAAAATGCGCTGCGGTTCGATGCAGCAGTAATCACCAGGCATAAATAAATTGTAGAATTGAACAAAGCCGTGTTCAATGGCTCATTAGTGCCGTTAATTATTTTATAAATGACAATGAGTGTTGTACCTTGTACGGCCTTGTGTGCACTATCTATAGTGCAGTGTCGGCTCAAACATTTAGCGTGAGTCTGGCGTGATTGCTGACTTATCGATGTAATAGTAGGTGGAGAGGTTTACGTTTCTAGAAACAAGGTCACTTAAAAAAAACGTGTTACTTCAAACTTTTGAAGACCAAGATTTCCACTAAGTTGTTAGGTGCTATAAATGCATCCTTCCTCTATTGTCATCTATGATCATGACGCACAGTCACATTAGCTCAGAAAGCCTTTCTTGTTCTTCTACAATCTAAACTCGTACGTTGCTAATTCTGAATGTTCCACAAAAACTAAGAAAAAAAATTGGCTGGCAGTGTCGTTTTGGGCGTCGCTGCTATTAATGTTTCGTGAATTCTTAGTAAAAGGGAATTTCTTGTTGCTACTTTTAGACTTCTTGGCCACGCCCACGCGCGTCATGATACAACTTTTTGGCTTTTTTTTCTCTAATTTTAAGAATAATAATTTATGCACACGAAGGTATATTGTAGCACTCTACGTCAACGTGTTTGTAAACAGAAGTCGTTTATGGATGGTAAATAAAAAATCGTGTATGAGCAAAGTTCAAGTAATTCATAGAACTTTTTGCACCTTAATTCGTTCCATGAAAAGATTTCCACACGCTTACACGTGGAGGCTGGCGCAAGGCTTGTTGCTGTGGGTACTCTGGAGTCTCGCACATGCCTACCCGCAAACACGTGTTACGCACAGACACTTACGTAACGATAGCTTCCGACAGATTTATCTGTCGAATGCAAAAACAATGAACGACATTACAGAATTTAAAAAAATACATTTATGAAAACACTATAACCTCTTTTTTCTGACGTACATACACGTCAGAAAAAAGAGGTGACATAAGACACAATTACACAATAATACT
This sequence comes from Cerastis rubricosa, assembly GCA_949152445.1. NCBI lineage: Eukaryota > Metazoa > Arthropoda > Insecta > Lepidoptera > Noctuidae > Cerastis > Cerastis rubricosa. The sequence goes on along the minus strand of OX424534.1, from coordinate 22,788,720 downwards.
AGAAATAAGGACCGATTCGTTCAGCCGGGTTTCAGATAAGCTAAAGTATACTCATCCATATTCATTTTATTTGCGTTCCACAGAATGATAAAAAGGTTTTACGAAAGGCTTGTTTATACTGTTTATTTATTATAAGTTTTTAAACTGACATAACTGGTCACTAACACTATCAATAACACTTGAAACGGGATATTTACCATGTTTAATATTTGTTTTGAGTTCCCGATATTTCGGCGCCGTTTGCAACCGCCATGATCACGGATAAACGATAAAAAATAGTACACCGTAGACAACACAGGAAGAAACATAAAATATTTGAGTACAAAGGAACTGCTTATTTCATAAGCTATTCTGATTAGCAATAATCCTACTCCGTAATAGACCACTAATATGTATGATAGGTGCGAAAGTTGGTGAGCGGATATGGATGTTGACGGTAGGATGAAGCTTGCACAGCCTTAATGATTCAATTGAAATAAATGTTTTGAGTTGGAATGTACGTGCTGATAAAGGATAATAATATATTAATTGTGTAGGTATGTTTGTAAGCTGCCACCGAAGCATTGCACTAAAACAACATTGATTTTAGAACATTGAAAGTTGGCATCCTAGCATTTTGTTATTACGGGAATGATAAGTTTATCAGCCTTACTCCTTGGTGATGAAACCTTGGTGTTACGCTAATAATTTTCAGGTTAAAGCAGTTCACCTGATAAAAATACTGGTCTTATTCATCCCTGCTTTAACTAAGTTTTCAACAATTTAATAAAAATAACGATCACACATCCACACCATTAGGCTATTTCAACCGATAAGTTAAATTAGGTTAGGTTAACTTAAATATTATTGTTAGAACGCCCTTAACCTTGGGTTCAATGCCCAGCCCTGTGTCAGAGGTGGTAACACTTCGTATCAAGTGGGTCACACGAGGAATCTTCATATCGATTTGTAAATATAACGATTTCAAGTTTTCTTAGTACTACTACTAAAAGGTACCTTTAATAAAAAACTAAAAATAAACAGTAACCTGCATAAGTACTTACTTGTTTTCCGTTGCATGTTCTCTTTACTTACATAAACAATAACAAATAAAGGTGAGCCTGATGAACGTAATTCAAGGAATTTCCTTCAAATATGTTTTTTTGTAAGTAGTTTTAGAGAGCTTTTCTGGTCTAAGAAAGCTGAACGATGTAATAGCGTCCGCTAGTAGCAAATCGCCATTGTCAATAATGCACGTTCACGGACTGAAACTTGGATCATTCAGAAGATTATCTTGGTAAGAGAAGTAAACAGACAAAATGACAAAAAAAAATACAGACTCATGGACGAGGCACCAGACCCCCGTTGCACAAATCCCGGGAAAAAATACAAAGTTCAGGAATCCAAAAAAGTGAGTTCAGGAATCTAAATCAATAACGCCATATTGGTTCCCTATTCTTCTGATATTTCTCGATAAAGCGATGTATTACGTACTCGTATGTAAATACATCATACGTTAATAGCCTACACACGCTCAGCAGATATGTAGGCAAAAACAGGCGAATCTCGTTAACGGCTCAAACAATAGTTATCTGGCACGTGCATGCAAAGTATCGAATCATAACAACTTTACTTAAAGTATACACGAGTTGCTTACACCGCTATTTTATCACATGTGTCCCTGATTAGATGAACTTATGAAAAGGGATAATTATGTAGGGCAGTTGTACTTGCTCCTAGCAACAGCATATTGACGATTATGATTGACGCAATAGGAGAACGTTTACGAATCAGAAAAAAATATGTAAGAAGCGTAGTATTCGGAACAGGTAGCGGTATTCGTAGCTTCTGCTAAGATGTGCTTTTGTGTCACGAACGAAGCTTTTCGCTTGTTGTAACTTAACCTTGCCGTTAGGAGAATGTTACTGTCTCAACAGAACTATCTTGATGGGTCGTAAGTGCTTGGCCCAAGGCTTGCCAAAGGCCCCCAATCTAGTTAGTCCTAATACAAGGTAGGAATAAACACGAACGACGTTGGATGACGAAATTGGTCTATAATTTCAGTCTCAAAATCAACGCTGGAGATTTTTTTGGAGATACGACTGTTAGTAATAACCGAGTTGTTAGTAATAACCTGAGTTGTTCCCATCAAAATCTTTGCATGCCAGGGTCTACATACAAACAGATAATGGCTTCAGTGACTAGAAATTATTATAATATTAATACTGATATAACTATATTTGTAGGAAATAGTTCAAAAATTAAAACAGAAGACATCACAGACTGTGTAACTGAGTTGTTAAAGTTGAATTGTCGTAAAATAATATTGTGTGCTTTTCCTTATATTGAAAATTTAGGTAATAGAAAGAACAATAATATACACTTATTGAATAACCATTTGCACTTTTTAGTAGGTCACTATAGTGACAAACTTATTTATTTTGATACCAACTCTTTTGTAGATAAACTTAGGTCGACACGGGGTAATGTGTATCTACCTATTGGATGTAGACACAAAATAGCTAGGCTATTAGCTTATAATATTCACACAGACATAAGTAGTATGTCTAAGTTTAGTTGTATTATAAACACTGCGACAATTAGTAATCATACTAATATAGATTTTTCTATTTACAATTATTTTACTGAGGAGGTTCCATGTGTGAGCATGGAAAATTCTCAATTAGAGTATATTAGTAATAGTAGTAGTAGTATTAGTAGTATTAGTGATAGGAGCTTGTTGTCTGGTGATGGCACAGGAGGCTTGGGGCTCACTCCGGATGCTCATTTAAACTAGTTAGTAAGACAACAGAAGATACCAGTAACATTATACCTTCTCGCTATCAAATAGCTAAATGTAAAAAAGGGGCTCAGCAGAATTCCTTGCAATTATTCCATCAAAACATTCAAGGTTTCTCTTCAAAGCAATTAGAGATTGAATTATTTTTAGAAAAAACAAAGTTTGAGATTGTTTGTTTCACTGAACATTGGTTAAAAGACCATGAAATGTTAATTAATTACGCCAATTACAGTGTGGGCAGTTGCTTTAACCGAAAATCTAAGATGCGTGGGGGTTCATTAATCTTAGTTAAAAATTGTATTAAATTTAAGTTGCGGAACGATATTGTTGATCTATCGGTTGAGCATAATATTGAACTGTCTTGTGTTGAGCTGGATAAGCATATAATAGTGTGCGTTTACAGACCCCCAAATTATCAAAACTACTCCATATTTGAGTCAGTAATGGAAGATGCTTTGGCAAAACTTGCAACCGGTAAAAAATCACTGGTTATCTGTGGTGACTTTAATATTAATATTTTAGACAAAAATTCTAATAGCAGTAGATTATTACATCTTTTTAAATCATTTAATTTGTTAAACGTGTTTTCAGAACCAACCCGAATTACTACAAATACTGCTACATGTATTGATAATGTTTTTTGTTGTTGCGACTACTTAGATAAATCCATTGTTAATTACCTCCCTTCTGATCACAGTGGGCAAACCGTTGTTTTCGAGTCCTACACACCATTACAAAAAATCCAGATAAACTCTAGACAAATAACACCGACCAATTTAAATAAATTTAATAATAACTTAATTAGTAATTTAGGCATTCCGGGCCATGTTATTGAAAATGTAAATCAATTTTATGAGGAATTCTTTTCAGTGGTTAACATAGAGTTCAATAATACATTAAAAATGAAAACTAAATCTATTTACCCTAAATTTATGTTCAGTGACTGGGCAACTAAGGGTATTAGGATAAGTAGGGAGCGATTGTTTGAGTTGTACGGCCTTAAGCCTTACATCAACTCGGAAACTTTCAATAAATATGTTGCAACTTATTCAAAAATCTTTAAAAACACTTGCAAGGTAGCTAAAGCCTTATTTATTAGCAACAAGATTAAGTCTGCCGAAAACAAAATAAAGACGGTTTGGAAAATTATCAATAGTGAAACAAATAGAAATAAAAAATATAATAATGATATCAGACTAGAGACTTCATATGGTCTTCTAAGTTCTAAAAACGAAGTAGCTCAAGAATTTGTAGATTTTTTTACCAATATCCCGCTTAAAACTACCGAAACCTTAAATTCCTCACCCTTGCTTTCCATTGACTTATTAAAGGCGAACGTTTCAGCCTGTCCGATTGAGTTTCAATTTAGGCATATAAACCCCATAACAGTCATTAAAGCTTTTAAGGAAATCAAAATCAAATTAACCGAAGATCTATGGGGAATGTCTGTTAAAGTTTGTCAGGCCATTATCGACACTATAGCACCGTATTTAGCCTTAATTTTCAATTTGTGTGTGGACCAGGGAGTCTTCCCAGACCTTATGAAATACAGCAAGGTAATACCACTTTTCAAATCTGGGGACAGTAAAGAGACCAATAACTATAGACCCGTTTCCGTGTTGCCGGTTTTCAGCAAGGTGTTTGAAAAGGTAATGCTTAATCAAATGCTCACCCACTTTAGCACCAATAAAATCTTACATGACAAACAGTATGGTTTGACCAAAGGACGTTGTACGACTGACGCCGGTGTCACTTTATTAAAACATATATATACTGCGTGGGAAGAGGCACAAGATGCCATAGGAATCTTCTGTGACCTCTCGAAGGCATTTGATTGCGTAAATCACGAAACCCTGCTCTTGAAACTTGAACATTACGGTTTAGGTAAACTTGCGCCCAGTTTAGTAAAATCGTATTTGAATGATAGACAGCAGCAAGTACAAGTAAATGGTGTAAATTCAATGGGTTTAAAAGTAAAAATGGGTGTACCACAAGGCTCAATATTGGGTCCTTTCCTCTTTTTAGTATATATTAATGACCTACCCCATTTGTTTAAAAACCAACCACAAATGGTGTTATTTGCTGACGATACTTCTTTAATATTTAGAATAAACAGACGTGCCACAAACCTCAACGACGTAAATAACGCTCTAATGCAGGTCCATAACTGGTTTACCGCTAATAATTTAGTATTAAATGGGAAAAAGACTAAGTGTATAAGATTTACTCTACCAAATGTCAAATGTAGTGATTGTGACATAGTATTAAATCAAGATGAACTTGAATTTGTCGATGAAACTGTTTTCTTGGGGATCACGCTCGACTCAAGGCTACAATGGGGTTCTCATTTAACATCTCTTGCAGGACGGCTGAGTTCAGCAGCATATGCTGTCAGGAAAATCCGTCAATTTACTGATGTAGATACCGCGAGGCTAGTGTATTTTAGTTATTTTCATAGCATTATGTCATACGGTATTTTACTATGGGGTCGGGCTGCAGACATCGAGTCTATATTTATTCTGCAGAAAAGAGCTATCAGAGCCATATATAATCTACGTAGGCGCGATTCTCTAAGAGAACTGTTTAAGGAAATTAACATCATGACTGTACCTTGTCAATATATCTATGAAAATATCATGTACGTTAGGAAAAATCTGCATTTATTTAGTAAAAGAAGTGACCGGCACCACTATAATACTAGAAACAGGGACCAACTGGTTCAGCCAGGTTTCAGGTTAGCTAAAGTAGACTCATCTTTCATGGGGTACTGTTTAAAATGTTACAATAAAATACCTCCCCCCATTCTACAACTAAATGAAACGAAATTTAAATCTTGCATAAAGCGCACACTATGTAGGCAAGCATATTATAAGTTGGGGGATTACATTGATGATAAAAATGCTTGGCTCAATGCTGGTCCTGCTCCACAACCATAGGGGCTATCAAATTACCATGTGAAGTTACTGTGGAAGCTGCAGAAGATTGTATAAATATCTTTGCTTTGTATAGATTCAATCTCTTAGTATTATATAATTGCATAGCACATGTGTGAAAACTATGTACTGTAAAGTCACTATTTACTGAGTACCCACATCTTACTTACACTGACGCGAATTTACCCTGGCGGTTGAGTATATGTCATGCTCACTTAAATGTCACGCTGATGGCGGCGGGTGTGTCGGGTCATTTGGTTCCCTTCAATATGGTTGAGTTGAATGATGGCTGATACATGCGTCATGTTCGTGAACGGGCGCTGTCAGTTGTGCCTGGTCATCTCTTAGCTGCCATGGTTCATTTTTAATTATTTTATTTTTAAGTTTATTTTCAAATTATTGATTTCGTCTTTTACTGTGGACGCTCTTAACTTGCCCGTATTTCTACATCGTTCTCACATACTAGTAATTCTCAACACGAATGATGTAACCAAGATTCTGTAACATATTTTAATTTAAAAGAGTGTCCATGGAGTTTCTTGCCCATTCTTCTCCATAGAGATCTACGCTTTGGAATGGGCAACTACAGTACTTTCACAAGTTATTATGTCTTGTGACTGGGACTGTAGCTTAGCGTTCTTTTTTTTTTTGTTCTTTGACTTTCAAAAGTGCCTGTAATGGTCTAATTGAAATAAATGCTTTGAGTTTGAGTTTGAGTTTGAAGTATTTTTTTTATACTGAATAAGATTGGGTTTGTCCACAACTTGCCTAATGTGAAGCGATGATGCGGCCTAGGCTGGAGCACGCTTGTCTAGAAGAAAACGATTTATTATAATGATCAGGGGTCCGTGGAACTTCAACCATATAACGGTGACACTTCGCCGTTTGGAGGAATTAGATGGTGTAATTCACACACAAAGATCAGATACATTAGTATCTACTTCCTATTTCCTTAGGTCTCAAGTTCGAACCTAGGACACGCACCTCTGCTTTTTAGGATTCATGTGCATATTGTAACTTAAGTGGCAGTGGGCCAGGCATATTGCTCGCAGAATAGGTAGATGGGCGATGGGGCCGAAAAGTTCTGCAAACTCCCCGAAATGGAAGAATAGTTAGACTATAAGTAAGTAAATGCACACCTCAAATAGGACTTACTTATATGTTATACTTTATATTTTATACATGAGTAGCACAGAGTAAATGCACACCTCAAATAGGATTTACTTATATGTTATACTTTATATTTTATACATGAGTAGCACAGAGTAAATGCACACCTCAAATAGGATTTACTTATATGTTATACTTTATATTTTATACATGAGTAGCACAGAGTAAATGCACACCTCAAATAGGATTAACTTATATGTTATACTTTATATTTTATACATGAGTAGCAAAGCCGTCATTCAGATGCGTTCACTGAGACATTAACTCAGCCTGTCACAGTTCACTTACTGGGTCCTGTCATCCAGTCTACTCCGAACGGTTTACGCATAATTTATACTCATAGGACCCTAGTAAAAAATCTGGCGTCCTCCACAACATCAGAACTTTTCTGCAGTTTGGCGGAAGTGAAATGCAACACAATGCATCTAATTTATCTCGGCTTTTAATAACGTAGTTGTTGAAGTAACATTCTGTGTATTGGTCCCGTGATCCCGCTGAGCTGGGTCAGTGTGTTGCACGGTTACCGCCGGCGCCCGCGCAGCTATCAGTGTTGCGACTCGTGGTGCTAAATATAGCTGAGAAGACAAACAACAGTGATGCATTATCTGTCAATCATGTTGTGAAATATTATCTGTATTGTTTTACTGTTGCTACGCATTTGCGAGAGCAAGTCCTGACTATTCTATCTTGCTTTGTTTGTTGAACTGAAGTTACAATGTAAGTTTGATTTAAAGATCTTAAATGACCCTTGAACAAACAACTCAATTGTTTTCTCAATGTTCACTTTGGAGTTGCTTGTGTAGTTTTCAACCACTATCAAATATGAAAGAATTTTTAAAATTAAGTAAAGGTTCTAAGTGATTTTATATCGATTTCTATGCCAAAAGTTTAGAGGGCGTTGTTTGCACATTTTTTAAATCATTATCATCTGCTCAGCCGTTTGAAAACGATTGGGTAAATATTGCTTCATAGACAAATAAGTGAGTTTTTAATTTATAGAATAAGTAATACATAAATAAATAACATTAATTATTCAAAAATATAAGGTAAAACACAGTTTTTCTTAAATTCATGTCAGTTATAATGTACCTAATAATGATGCTTTATCACATTTATTGTAAATCCACGAAAGCAGTCACGAGATGATGGCAAAAAATAGCTTGCCCGTGCTGTTATACATTGACTATCAGAGAGCTTTCAACACTACCATAGAGATTTTTCAAACAAATCAGAAAATTAATCAAACACCTTTCATTGTTGCTTTCTTTATTTTGTAACTGGCTAGAACTAGTTACCTAATGCTGCCTGATCAACAGGCATAGATAAAATAATAGCGCCATCTTTTGATGACGTGTAAACATGCGCGGGCGTCGAACCCGTGTTTGTGCAGTCTTGGGTCACCCGTGAAGTGACGCATGGCAGATATTATATAACATTAGACTAATATAATAATAGATATAATCAGTGTTCGATGACAGTTAACAATACTTAGATAGACAATACTTAGAGCAGCGGTGGCCCAGTGGTGGCAGCCCCGACTTACGAGCAGTAAGCCGTGGGTTCGAACCCATACAGGCGAATTACTTTGTGTAATTTATTTCATCACCGCTGGCCTCAAAAGCGGTGAAGGAAAACATCGTGAGAAAACCGACATGTCCTAGAACAAAAAATTCGAAGGCATGTGTGTGTGACACATCTACCAACCCGCACTGGGCCCGCGTGGTGTATTACAGCCCACTCCCTCTCATAGAGAGGAGGTCTGTGTCCCAGCAGTGCGAACATTATAGGCTGATGGTGATGATGATGAATACTTAGATAAACGTGCTGTGTCTGTTACCTTTGGTTTTTTATTTCCAAAACGCTTACCTATACTTGTGTACTTGTTGTTTTGCATCCTCGTCAAAATTCAGGAGGTTGTACGCAAGGTAAGCCTTTGTGTAAAGAAAAGTTTCGATTTATACTTATAGCTTTTCGAACTCGTGTTGTATAGGTAACGTTTGTCGGTCTTCTGGAAGTTTATTAAGAAAGTAAGGTATTAAATATTCTGAAACCTTCATTCCGTTCACATTGTTCGCTTTTGGTACAATGTATTTATTTTTAAATGTAATCTCAGAAACAGAAGGGCTCGCTGAAACTGACAGTGGGCTTCTGCCCGAAGGGGTCCTGTCTCAAACTTTTCATAGTATACGTTGAGCGTTCTCTTATCACACCCTACCTACTCAACTATTAAGTTACCATGCTGGAAACCTAGGCTACCCTTACCACTACAGCCTGCCTTTCTATTACAGACACGGCAGTATGAAGTTCTCACGTCATACTCGTAAGAGAAAGAATGTGAATTTTACTTCTGATGCTCACCGTGCAGCGTGGTGATTTTGTATCCTACTAATATTATAAACGCGAAAGTTTGTAAGTATGGATGAATGGATGTTTGTTACTCTTTCACGCAAAAACTTTGAATGAATTTTGGTATTTAGATAGCTTATACCCTGGATTAACACATAGGCTACTTTTTATCCCGGTCTGCGCGGGTGAAACCGCGGGGTGCAGTTCGTTATAATGTTCTTGGCGAGCGCGTCTGGGGCGCCGCGCGGCGTGGTCGGGATTGAGGTACTAGGAGCACATAGCTTACCCGGAGATAGTTGAGCGTGGAGTTGGTGATGCCTTGGCGCGTAATGTTCTTGGCGAGCGTGTCTGGGCGGCGTGGTCGGGATGAAGGTACTAGGAGCACATAGCTTACCCGGAGATAGTTGAACGTGGAGTTGGTGATGCCCTGGCGCGTTAAGTTCTTGGTGAGCATGTCCGAGGTGGCGTGGTCCGGATTGAGGTACGGCACACATAGCTTACCCGGAGATAGTTGAGCGTGGGGCTAGGCTATTTTGAGGGGGTAATACACACGTGGGCAATTACCGAACTCCACGCGGGCGAAGCCGCGGGTAGAAGCTAGCATTTAATATTATTCTAATATCCTAGACTGACTTAGGAGGTCCCGATCTGCTTTTTATCTAAGATAGTGGAATACCCTTCGCTGCCAAATATCTAAGTTCACCTAGGTCAAAGCACTATTAGGTACGTCCTTTCTCAGAACTACATGCCTGCTAACCGTTACGCATGCGTTTGTTTACGGGCCCTCGTTAGTAACGCGTTATCTTGCACAGCTCGAGCCAAGTTCAGGGCTGAATAGTGCCACGTGTAGCATCAGTCGTAACGGAAAGTACTGTCTTCAGATATTACTGGACCAATGTGTGTACCTAATGGGGCCACGGTCATGAAAATACTGACGTATTTGACATACATAACACTTTATACCAGGGGGTTATCAAAACATATTTTGAAAACAACGACGGCTTTGAAATTTGCACTTACTCTAAGTGTGAGTAGTCTTCGTAACCCATATTTTTGGAAATAAAATTGTAGCACAATTTGTGTAATAAAACAATCAATGTAAGTGTTGATGGATGGGAGAGAGAGAAAGACTGACGTGGAGAAGATGAAGGATGAAGAGGATGGGTTCGGTGAGGAATGATATGAGAGAAAAAGGTGTAAATATAGCATGACGGTTGTCAGGAGATAATGGTGAGGAAAAGAGTTGCGCCGACCTCTAGTTACATAGGACAAGGGCAGGAAGCAGAAAAAATCGTGTAATAAGACATAATTTTATGTAGTAGACATGTGGCAGTATGCAAGTCGATCTACTAATCTCGTATTAGCTCTGAAATGTTACCTAAAGTAGCTAGCTGCCTAGATTGTACCTACGAACATTAACATGTATAATATACCACCACTCTTAGAAGCTATTATGTGTACGTACGTAACGTGTCATTAAAAATGAGAGTGAATATTTAATCTACCGAATAGTATAGAGCAAAGGTATCCGATACCAGCGCAGCGCTAATCTTTACTGCCATTTAACCTTATCACATTGCTGTAGCTACTGCCACGGGGTGACCAATCAGGCCTTGTTGTTTTACTTACCTTTGGATTAACCTTTCGCTATTAGTAGCCATTAGCAACCATTAGCAGCTCAAACGAGCTCATTAGCAGTTAATAACACTATTATTATACGAGCTTAGCGTAAACATGCTAGCTTTAAATCTGTCTGATACTGAATATGTTCAGTAATACGGCACAAGCTGGTAGATCGACCTGTGAGACTACTAGGACGATTTACTAAGAGGATCTGCCTGGAATATTTTTCTGAACACCTAAACTTCGAAACAGAGAAAATATATGATAGCAAATCACTCTGAAACCGTCATAATCCACCAGATATTGGCATAACTGTCGTCATATATATATATATATAGTTATAGTACTACTGAGTAAAGAAAAGTATCTCAAATTCCACCGCAGATGAAGCCGAATAAATAAAACAGCGATCATATGACAATATGAAGGCGCGCTTATATGAGGGTGGACACGATAGTTGCAGGAAATGCACAATAGTATGTAACGTAAGCGGATCACGTTGTTGTAGGAACCGCACGTAAATACGAAGCGGTTGCAATTCCTGTGTATTTTGAAGTATTCATTACTTAAAACACCCTTTTCAAGCTGACAATGGAGTAGCTGTGAAAAATCGACGCGATTTGGTTTCCTATTTATGTTACTTTTATATGCCGCTAATTGAATGGATTTTCAATTAAACTTGCCTTTCTTGCAAGCCTAAATCATGAACTTAGGCATATGTTATCATCCTCTTTGTTTCAGTTCAAAAATTATGTTATTTAAACAGAATGTTAGAAAACGTAAGAACAACAACTATCACGTGACATCATTAGTTTAAGAATGAAACATCATAAATTGATTCTCTGATAAACGACCGTTTTCTCGGCTTGTCAGTGTATGATCAACAAGTAGTTGTCATGCTCCCAAATTCCTCCTAACCTTTCTTTCCAACTTCAACAAAGGCATTGACTAAGGTCAAGTGTGAATAGCTTACATCTTTGAATCAGAGCACCAAACACCAGAAGCCTTCGTTTTTGTAGCATTAGCACGTGTAAGTACATCGGTACATGTTATAGGGTAAAACACCCAATAATTAATCTTTAAGGAATTCTCTGTGCTTCCCACTTAAAAGAATCCTTTGGGCGAGTTGCAAGTGAAAATAAATGTTATTGGAAGATAAAATAAATACTGGATCATAATAACCAAAACACTAAAAAGTAATTTATACATGAAAAGTATTTTTTCCTGGTCATTGACATATTTTCCCCAATTATTGCCATTTAATTTGAATACCAATATACTGACACTCTTTACTGTTCTCGAATAACTTATGATAAATTATTATGAATATAATATTGGCTTTGGGTTGATTAAAAACAAAGCTAATCTTATTGTTCTTTTTTCTCGGACCGTCGTATCTTCAGTTCTCAAACCCGGTCAAAAACGTTTTTACTCTTGAACTTATTTTTAACTAAAAAATCTTATTACTTTCATTATTCTGTGTCGTGCCGAAGATTTTAAAATGGGCACCAGCAGAATTATGTTGAGGGGATGCAGCTTTAGCTCCACAAAGCCAGTTTAATAATCTTTGGATTTATTAGGTACTTGTTTGTGCATTCACACAAGAAGTTGTCAACATTAGCAGACGGCAGAAGAACTAAGAGAACATAGGAGGCAAGAGCGGGAGAAACTAGCTCGCACTTCGCTTATTGGATAGTTTATTTTGTCCTTACTGGAGTAACTTTTTTACTAAACTTTCTATATAACGTTCTGGACGTTATATAGAAAGTTTAGAACGAATTAAGAGAATGCAGACTGTAAGATCAGGCCGAACTCTAGCTTCTCAGACAGTTCTGTAGCACTAATATAACAAAGGATAAATTATAACCCATTTCCTTTACCTTATAATATAAGCAACATTTCAAGTTTTCTTTTTTTAACTGTTAGGTTGTCGGCAATATGTGGGGTGTCAACTGTCAACAATAGTCGTGATTTTATCAGCTTTTTACGTGAACCGTAATCGGAGCAGATACTAAATAAATCTATGTGCAAATAGAAATATTAGATAATCCTCAGACCGCTACGAATGGACTCTGATCTCTAATAATCTGTATAGCCGGCGAAATTTTGTTTTGTCGATCGAATGACCGGGTGTGGAACAGAAATGGATTCAAAATCATAATATTTTATTTTACATAGGCCTACATGGGCACTTATAAAACGTCGACAGAAGAGGCACGGTTCGGGTTGGTCGTTTCCTATGGAGAAGAACCGGCAAGAAACTCCATGGTTACTCTTTTAAAATCATTTGGTTCTACAATATTTGGATGTTACAGCGTTAGTACCTAGGTATGAGAGGACAGCGTAGGCCCGACAATAAGTCATCGCTTACTACGAAAGGTAGAAAAAGATGATAGTGAAAAAAAAAAAATATTGAGATTGTTGTTAAATAAAACTTTTGGCTTACTAGCATACTAGCTTTTGTTAAGGATTTAATAACCATTAAAAGTTAACACATTTTCAAGGTGTGCTATACTTTACCTTGTTCATTTAAGTTGCGGTGGGTTCTGCTACACCGACTTACGGCTACGTGACTCTGTACTTTCCTGCGAAATTACGTGTAGACCTACGAAGTTTCGTAGAAATTCCGTAGACCCTAAAATGCACGTGTGTAGAAGAAAATTAAAACGTTCAAGATAAAAACAAACCACATAAAAATACCGACACAACAAAGTTTGAGTCAGTTTAACCTTTGTCCTAACATTAAATAATTTCGATTTAGCTTGAGAATGTTTGCGCACTTAAACAATCACAGTCACAAGATGCAACGTCCCAATTTCTCCGCACAAGGTCAGTGCGCAAGCACAGCATCCGGTTGTCAAAATAAATAATACCCGAAAGAATATATTTTTGTTAGCGATAAAGTGAAATAATAATAAAGCAAATTACTTGTTTTTTCAACGTGTGTGCAATGTCATTGTTTGGACTTCAGGTGATAAACTTTCACATGTATATCGGCCCTCAATCGTCCACTTAAGGTCATGGATTTCCCTGCTTCATAACTTATCACATTTTAGATTATACATATGAGGTATTGAAGCTCCGAAGAAATAACCCAAAGATAAAATGCTATATCTTCTATATTATATATTCTATTTAAATTATGAAAAACACCCCAAGGGTCAATCCGAGTCCTCAAGAGACGGTGCAGTGATATTGTCGGCACACTTATCCTTCTGTCTTTCTATCTTAGGGTCTCAACCATCATTCATTCATCATCATTTCAGCCCAAAAGACGTCCACTGCTGGACATAGGCCTCCCCCAAGTCACATTGACATTTTGGGGGGCATTGCCATAATCGCCACGCTTGGCAGGCGGGTTGGCGATCGCAGTACGGTTGTTACAAAAACACAGAAAAACGCTGCTGCCCATTCTCTGGCAAGTCCCTTAGTCGCCTCTTACGACACCCACGGGAAGATATGGGATGGTGCTATTCTTTACGTCCGACACCATACAGACCGGTCTCAACCATCGACGTGGAATAATATTGAGCTGGTCAGCAAGAGCTGTACGTATGTCCTTGCAATAAAAACGAAAACGGCGTCATTCGCCTCATTTCCGTTCGTACGATGCAACTCGACAGCGCGTCGGACTATTTACTTTTATTTAATGCACCTCTTCTCAGCTTATCGATGAAAATCTAAATTGAATCAGCCCAGAACTTTGCGTCGAGTTTCGCATTTTTAGCATCCATCCATTTTTGTAAAGTGCAAGCGACAGGATAGGCAGGACACGATTGTTTCACTCTCTTATTCGTATTCCATTCCATATGTTCTATAATTTGTGGCCATTCTAAGAGCGTTGTGTTTTGTTTAGGTGAGGCGGCGGCATGGAGGACGACGTGACGTTCCTGTTCCAACTCGGCGTGGTGCGTGACGCGGTGGCGGCGCCGGCGCATCTGCTCACCCTTGCGCACCTCAAGGAGCTCGCCGTCAAGTTCGTGCATGATAAGGTGAGGTTGTTCCTGACATAGCTCTCACGGGTGTCCTTTCAGCTATAACTCGATGGTTTAGGAACCAAAACCAGTCTAAAAATATGTAAGTTTCCAAAGAGACCAAACAGGGACAAACTACTCAACGATAATCCTGAAAGAATAGCGAAATACGAGAGATTTTTACGAACTCAATTCTCTGGAGGTTTCTTTGACAAATGTGAAGATCTTCTTTATCTGCGACATATCGTATTTTTACAAAATAACGAGCTATACAAGAAACATGATTAAGAATTCAGCCCTAAAATACACTAATTTAGCGGTTGCCAAATTAAGGCAGTATGCTAACTAGAAGCACCGCCGTCTGTATTGCTAACTGAAATCATCTGTACAGATCCCGGACAACGGCCTGAACCGGCTGTACGACCGGATCCTGCTATTCCGGCACGACTACTGCTCGCCCAACGTGCTGCAGCTCATCAACTCAGCCTCCGACGTCACCGACGAGACCCTCGTCGAGATCGTGCTCACTGCCAACCGTGAGTATGGATGTCAGTGTCCGAATGAAATTATCTATGACAGCACCCTTCTAGTCCTTCAGAAATGACGGGCGTATTGGGCTTGGCAATTTGACTGAAAAATGCAATTAAACTAGAGAGTTTACATGGGAAATTAGCCTGCAGTCACTATGTGTGCAATGAACGAATTAATAATATTTTTGAGCTAAACTGTGTACTTACTGTAACTGTGAGCTATGCTGATTCATTAAGTAATGAGTTTTCGACTCCATAAATACTAATCCTACTAAAAACTAATATCATTCAGGTCCGTAAATAATCTACATTGAAATACTAATATTGTTACAGCGTTGCTATGCGACGGCGGCGCGGAGGCAGCGCCGGTGCCGCGGCCGCACGCTCTGGCCGTACACTCGTACAAGGCGCCCACTTTCTGCGACTTCTGCGGAGAGATGCTGTTCGGACTCGTGCGGCAGGGGCTCAAATGTGAAGGTAATCTGCTAAATATCCAACGCCGCACCGGCGGTCTAACCTACGTTATTGGACGACAGATCAAAACATAATCCAAATTGCTCGATCTGATAACTGATGACTTTAGCGATTCAGCAGCAATAAAAGAGAACGTGAGATGGCAAACAACGCAGTAGCCAACTTTTGGGATGTTAACGTCTGTTACTCTGTTCTTGCGGAATAAAGTCCTTTCAAAAATTCAACACTGTAAACATCACAGTAACCTCTACTCTCGTTATAATAAATAACTTGCTGCCACTGACAACTTCATCGCTAGGGTCTTTATTATAGTTTCAACAAAGTTGTTTTTGGGCTAACATTGTACCGTACAATATATATGTATATGTATGTTAGACTGTAAGGTATATATCTATGGGCCAAAGATGCCTGAAAATAAATGTATGTTGTTGTTGTTAAATAAGAAATGAATGTAGATCAGTTCTAAAAATTTTGCGATGAAATGAATTTTATATTTTTTACCAACCGTTCTTCAATATTTCCAGGGTGCGGCCTAAACTACCACAAACGCTGCGCCGTCAAAGTCCCGTCAAACTGCACGTCTCCGGTGACGCCGGGCGCGGCGGGTGCGGCGGGCGCGGGTGCGCGGCGAGTGTCGGGCGGGCGCAGTCCCTCGCGCGGCTCCACGCACTCGCACGCCTCGCACGACGACACCACGTCGCTGGTAAGGCGCCTCGCCAGGCTCGTCACTGATAAAGATAACTAGAAGGAGACCAATTGTAAGGGAGTTATGTAGGAAAAAGAGGGGGGAGGGAATCTCTGGTGAAACCGTATCTAGTAGTAGGAATCTTTTAACGAGTATTGATAAGAGGAGATCGATGATACATTATAATAATATGCAGGGTGGAAGAGACCTACACTCAATCCGTTACCATGTACTCAGTACTTCATTCCCAACTCCGACATTGAATGTTTGAATAATGAACAGCTGTTCCATACAGTCCAGTACATACCAGTTGACGAGAGCAATTTTGGTTTTTAATTAAACAAAGAATCTTTTTCGGGATGAGGTACTGAATACTTGTTAATCGTTTGTGTGTGTCCCTTACATCTCGTATACAAAAAAAATTAGGGAGAATCTAAGATGAATTAAGTTCCGGCTATTTTTTTGCATTTTGGCTGAATTGGCAAAGATAATCTAATCAAATACACTATTCAAAAATCCCTTTTATTCCTCCCGTAACAAGTGCTAAAATATTTTAATTTCATTAGTTCAAAGAATATAAAGTTTTTAAAGAAATTTAGAGGTGGGTGCTGTAAATGTAAGTCTTGTAGATCGATAACTTTATGTAGGAGTAACGGATAGTAAGGTAGGAAAGAGTCTCTGAGATTACAAATAGAAAGTTTGTCGAAACTGGTCAATTATAGAATCTGTCTGTAACAACAATTTCGTATTTATTAAATGTTACAAATTAAAATATACTCACTCAATTTTGAATGTTTGGATTTGATTATTGAACAGAAGAGATTTATATTTCTTTGTAAGGCTATCTGTCTAGGTACAGTAGGTACAGAATTGCAGTATTAAATACAATTCGCATTCTTTAATATAAAACGAATGAATATTCAATTAATTACTCACGAATGTGTCTAAAGTATTACTTATATTTTTATAATAATATATTTATTATATTCCTACATTTCTATATCCATTAACATAGGTTATAACTTATAAGCGTAACTTAGCACAACCATATTTTAAATCAAGCTTATACAGTTGTGGTCATAATATTAAGAACGATTTGAAGTTCTAGACTTTTTTATAAAAATCATGTTATGTGTTCCTTCTTAGAACTAACTAGTTATGTTATGAAATAGCCACATGAATAGAGCAAACGTGATTAGGAATATAGAATTAAACCGCAATTTTTTTTACAAATTGCATTTATTCTCTATCGTAACAAATTCAAATAGTAATGAAGCTGGACAAATAATTAAGAACGATTTATTAATTAAATTTTGCTCGACAGTTGTTTTATATAAAACTTAGATTCAATAAATCACATTAATGTGAAGTGCATACAGAAAAAAAGCAATTTGATACATTTAAAACTAAAATTAATAGTCAGTAGCATGTTTTAATACTGGTTTACACCGGCGAGGCTATCAATTTTTGACATTTCGCAAGAGAGACAGAGTTCCATTTTTGTAAGAAAACGTTTACCTCTTAGTAATTACATATTCAACTTTATTAATAATCATCATACCATACTGATTTTGCAAATATAAAGCAGCATTATGATTACCATCACCAAACAAAGTAAATAAAGGAATATTTAACATCATAATGACCAGCATCAAATTCCCAACTTAATTGCCGAGTAGAAGATCCAGAGGTAAACATACATATTTCATAATACGCCCTGGAGGCGGAATAACACTTCGAAGGGTTGGACCCAAATACGCTCTACGTCTAACACGGCGGGGGCGCCTCATCTTCCGACGATATGCATGGTTTCTTGCAACCACGACGGGGAACTTTGTTATGATCGAGCTCTCTTAAATCGCTACACTGTCGATTTGAAACCTTTTTCTTGACCTCGCACCAAAGATGCTCTATTGGGTTTCTGGCTAGCCAATCATGTGTACCAACGAATGTACCGCTAGTATGGAAAAGTTTTGCGATACCGTGAGAAATACAAAAAAAATACATTCAATTAGTAATACTTGTTAGTTTGTTAAAATCTTCCCTCTAAATAAGCGTTCTTAATTATATGACCACCACTGTATACACTAGAGTAACATTTAGTTTTGTAGATGTCGGTTCAGTTCAGTTTTCACATAGAAGTACTATGTGAAAACTGTAGCATTCACAAGTTAACGTATCACAGTTATATATACTTAGGAGGCGTTAACGAATCTCGAATATTTCGATATTATTTTGTTAGAAATACGAACATTCCAGATATAGGAAATAATGGTTGTTATTTTAATCTCAAATTTATTTACGACTAATAAACAGTACACTCTATGTTATAGAGGAACAAATAAATATTATAATATGTTTCATTCAAATCTTCGTTTTGGTTCATATTTTCACACATTGAATTATAATAAACTTTTTCAATAAAGCATTTCCCAATTGAAGACGTTATAATGTCATGCGAATTGTTAACCGCCCAAAACCAAGATGATTATGAAAACAACAAGCATTTGCTCGAAGAAATCTTTGCATTTGCTAAACTAAATAAACGTATAAAGTGCTATATTCGTATCTAATATTTGAAGTTTATGGAAATCCGTGAAGTTGATTTATGTATATTTTGCAAACTTTTACGAAGTTTTAGTATGTTTAGTAGTAATTTATATCCAAAATACTAAAAGTGTTCTCTTTATTTTCTAATACTGAAAGTATTAAGTTTAAATACAAGTATTGTTTACTTTAATTTGTAAAACTAACAAGAATCGGGTGGTGGGTAGCATTTGAGGAATAAATATATTTTTGTTTTTAAATAAATGACTTATTTTAGTATATTTCGTTTTATTTACAATTCCCATGTTACCCATCATCCAATTCGGAACTGACCAAGTTAAGACTAAGTCGTGGGAAAGAAATTTGATTTGGCCCAAAAACACTGAGGTTATTAAAACCCCAATACATCAAATTATAATGCTTCTTCTCTCAGGTTTATTCAAATAATTAGCAGCAAAAGTAATCCCTCTCGCCTGTGGATTATTCCTAGCTAATTTATTTTAAAAAGTCTTTATTATTAAATTGATCCTATATAGGTTCAGTTCAGATATTTATTCAAATCAAATTTTTTACCCATTACCACCAATACGGCTGCTGGCTGAGGCTTCCCCGCGAAAGATCGTTGAGTGTGTGTCACTTATTTAATCAAAGTCATCTTGAATGAAAAGCAACCAATCGTCGTCAAAATCTCGCGGCAAAGTTTTCAGCAAAGAAATCCATAGCAGCAGAATTAAAAGTAACAAACATGTGGCGCACTCTAGGTGGAACTAACTTGATAGTATTCTTTCCTGTTATAGTGCAGCATGGCACTTGAATAACATTTTCTGGCTTGGAAAACATTTATGAAATTGGGCCTGCCTTTTCGCCGAAATTTTTTTGCCAGATTTTCACTTGCCAACCAACGTTTCGCCGATGTTTCACTTTGACAACTAACGATTAGCAAATATTTATATGACAACGTTTCATTTGGTAAAATTATTATTCCCTTTATTCATTTATATATACAAGTTTGCTACATTTTTAAATATTCCTTATAAATAATAAAAATAAAAACATTTAAAAATATAAAAAAGTAGCCCATCGGTATCGGGAACAGGGTCCAAGCTACCGGCGGTCAGGGCTCCAGAGAAAGGAACCTCCTAACAATACGAGCCGTGTCCAGAAGTACCGCTCGCTGAATCAAACCCTTGATCCAGCTGCCTAACGAGAGCCTCATCAGATGTTGGTCGAGGCTCTTGGCAATTAGGCCATTGGCTGATACGACTATCGGCACAATGATCGCTGAGTCAACATTCCACATGTCGACAACCTCGCGAGCCAAGTCAAGATACTTGATTTGCTTATCTTTCTCGGCTTTCAGGAGGTTCTCGTCACGTGGAACCGTTATGTCAACAATCATTGCGCGCCGCTCTGATCTATCCACCACCACTATATCAGGCTTGTTGGCTACAATAATCCTGTCAGTGATGATGGATTGATCCCAATACAGTGTGATATTGCCATTTTCGGGAACTGGGTCGGGCACATACCTATAATACGGCCCGGTATTATAGGTATGTGCCCGACGGTATTTCAGAGCAAGTTGCTGATGGATGATCCTGGCTACAAGGTTGTGTCTATGCAAGTATTCTCCGTTAGCTAGACGAGAACACCCAGAGATAATGTGACGGATCGATTCGCCCGGACAGTGGCATGCCCAACATATGTCAACGGTGCCACCCTTGACAATAAATTTCCGGTAGTTATTCGTCATCATAACTTCATCCATAATTGCACAAACAAAACCTTCGGTTTCTCCAAAGAGTTCCCCGGAATGTAGCCAGGCTACGGACGCTGATTAGTCTACATCAGGTCCATGCAGGGCACTGAAGAAGCGTCCGTGAAGCTCCTTACTCTGCCATACTTCCCTGCGGTGATTAGTGTCAAGCACTGCAGGGTTGCGCCAGTTCTCTTTAGCCAAGGAAAGCGGGGTGAGGGCCTTGTCCATCGCGACCACATCTCGATGCATCCCCACGTCGGCTTCTAGGAAATATTCCCTGAGACTGCATATCTCGCGATTGTAAACGTAAATTGTTAAACGCCAAGACTCTCCAATCTTGGCGTTTAAAAAGCCTCGACCCCCACAACTCCGCGGGATATACAGTCTCATAACCGAAGAACGTGGGTGATGCATTCGATATGCTGTCAACAATGTACGGACCTTCCTATCCAGGGCTGCATGCTGTAATAGAAATATTGTAAAACCAAATGATTTTAAAAGAGTAACCATGGAGTTTCTTGCCGGTTCTTCTCCATAGGAAACGACCAACCCGAACCGAACACCTTTTTGCCGACGTTTTATAAGTCCCTGTAGGCCTATGTAAAATAAAAATATTTTGATTTTGATTGAGGGCGTCTAGTTCTGTTTGAGTCCATTTGAGTACGCCGAAAGAGTGCATCAAAACCGGCATGACCCAACCATTGACACGCACCTTATTTCCGCCTGATAAAAGACTATTAAATACTTTTCTCAGGCGGCCAAAGAAGCGCTCTTTCAATGATTGCTTCATGTCAACAGAATTGATGCCCAGCGCTTCCGACATACCCAAATACTTGTAGGTTTCGGTCGCTGAGAGGGATCTAAGATTTATGGAATCTGAGAGCTGGGTTCCCACAGATTCCACAATCCCCCCTCGCTTTACATGCATGACCGCACATTTGTCCACACCAAATTCCATCCTGATGGCGCTACTGAAAGTTTCTGTTACCTTCAGTAGGCCCATCAGTTGCAAATTGTTGGGGGCAAAAAGTTTCAGGTCATCCATGTAAAGAAGGTGAGATATAACCTGACCACCTCTCCTCAACCGAAAGTCCAGACCTGAATCCTCTAGTAGCGTGCTTAGAGGATTCAAGGCCAAGCAAAACTAAAGTGGGCTCAAACTATTGCCCTGAAAAATACCACGCTCTATCCTTATCGGTTCGCTGTTCCCTTGGATATGCTGACATCCTGGATAGCGAAGGACTGTCCTCCATTGCATCATACACGACATCAGGAAGGTGCGCAGAGTTGCATCTATTTTATACATCTCTAGCACCCTCATGAGCCATGTATGTGGCACCGAGTCATAGGTCTTCTTATAATCTATCCAACATGTCGACAGATCCCTTGGGGAACGGCGAACCTGTTGGTTAATGGCCATATCAATGAGAAGTAGCTCCTTAGTACCGCGGGACCCGTTTCTACATCCATTTTGAGAAGCAGACATGATCGAATTGTCATCAATGTGTTTGCAAATTTTAGCTCTCAAAATGGATGTTAGAACTTTATACGCTGTCGGAGGACAGGTCTATAATTTTTGGGCTCCGCAGTACTACCCGATTTATAGAGCAGGTGCGTGATTCCAGTTGTTAAGAACTCGGGCAGTGACCCTGATTCTAAAGCTGACTGGAATAGGGCCGCCAAGCAAGCGTCCGACCTCCTCTTAATCCAGAAGTTGTGCAGTACGTCAGGCCCTGGAGATTTCCAGTTAGGCAACGGACGGACTGCACGAGCTACGTCTTGGGGGCTGATAGTGATAGCCCCCATTTCTGGAACTGGATCGCACACTCGCTCGACCACCCGAGTCCATTCACCCTCAGTGTGGCTGACAGGCACCGACCAGATACTGTGCCAGAACGAGCACATGGCGTCATCATCCGGCAGGCGCGTGTCAGCCACACCTTGGTCCGGTCGCTCCCAAGTCCTATAAACCCACCTTTCATCTCTCTGAAATGTGCGATTCAGAGTGTATCGTTCCACTCGCCGCCTATACCTACGGATACGGTTTGCCCATGCATACACTTTCTGCTTCAGGAAGTCGATGCGCTCTGTGATACGGGACATATAGTCTCGAGGACTAATATCAGTACACGCAAATGCCTGCATCACAAAGCGCATCACTCGAGAGCGATTGTTGCCCTCCCTGAAGAAAATTAGTTTGCCGATGAGTGTTCTGGTCCCACTAATACGTCGCTCAATCCTGCATTGCCAAGCCGGAACGGCAGGTTTAGGTCGTGTAGCTCTGTCATCAGAAAATTTTACATGAGCTACACGACATGCCGCTACAGCCGCACAATACAGGATTGACTGAGCATCAGTGAGGTCTTCGCAATTATCAAAATAGTTTGACAACTGCGAATCCAGAACAGCCACCAGCACCCTATTTCTGTTATACATGGGCAAATGAGGTAAGCGTGGACTAAGTTCAGGTGATATGTACCGATATTCTCGAATCGCACCCTCCAAAGCACTCCTCATTTCCTCACTACACTGGGTACTTACATTAGTAGCCATGTCATTACTCAACTCGTCCGCGTGATCGACTATTTGGCTAGACTGTGGTGGAACCACAGCCTGCGACGGAGGGACAATGACGTGACTACTCTGCATTTCAGTTAATTATTGTTAAGCTGATTATTATAATGATACAAAACGTTTGGGACATTTATCATTTGTCAAACATACCGTTTTTATAACAACCTAAAAATCCCCAATATAGCCCCACTGATTGTATGTGTGTAGAATATAAGCAATGTTACTTTTGCTACCAGGAGAATTTGAGCGAAGCGAGCTCTGGACTTGGGGCACCCCGACTCGGACAGGTTAGGTTCGAAGGGGATGGCGGGGTCTAGTGAATGAGCGGAGCGAGTGAACTAAGACCCTGACATCCCCTTCGTGTTAGGTTACTGTAAACCCTGCAGACAGAAATAGGAGCCCCGCGTAGCGGGGCTACGTCGACTAAGCTTTTTAGGCGAATGTAAAACGTTTTGAGGTTAAGTTACAATAGTTGGTTTTTCTCAAGAACGATGCTTTACCTTTTCATGGGAGTAGGTGCTAGGGGAGAGAGTTGGCATTTAAAAAAATGTCGTTATGAAAAGCAGACCAAACGTACAGTTGGTAACTGTGAGGTTGGGAAATAAAACAAAATTATACGATAAGTTAGCAAATGATTATTCGGCGAGTTGGCAAGTGAAAATCTGCCAAACAATTTTCGGCGAAAAGGCAGAGAACAATGAAATTGTCCATGGAAATTCTAATACAAAAACAAAATGGCGTTAGTTCCAACTATGGCCACCCGTTAGAGAACTATGCAGTGCTATAAGAAACTCGTAGCGTCATCTAGAAAGAACTTATATGACAGTTTGCGGGCAAATAATAATAAATAGTATATTTGCATGTGGGCCCGCAAAATCAGGATTGGTGCGCTGAAACAGTGACACGGGGTGGCGGCAGACTACTAAGGAGATGGCGGGACGAACTGGATGTCTTCCTGAGAATTGGAAAAAGTAGCTCAGAATCGTGACCTTCGGAAGGAACGGAGGGAGGCCTTCGCTCAGCAGTGGGACAATATGGGCTAGCTATTATAATAAAATGTTTGTATGTAAATAGAAGTGTTGCGTGTGTCCTTTACAGGTCGGCACGGGCTCGCTGGGCGGCTGGAGCGTGGCCAGCGTGGCCAGCGCGGGCTCGGCGGCCAGCGGCGCCGCCATCCCGCACACCTTCGAGGTGCACTCCTACACGCGCCCCACCGTCTGCCGCTACTGCAAGAAGCTGCTCCGCGGCCTCTTCAAGCAGGGCTTCCAGTGTAAAGACTGTCACTATAATGCGCATCGCAAGTGTATTCCCTTCATACCGAAGGATTGTAATGGAGAGATACGGGATCAACAAAGTGAGTATTGCTGCTTTTGAGTGACAAACGTAATGTAATGCCGATCAAACGACTGTCTTATCGATTTTGAATATAGAACCTTTTTTCTAAACTAAATCGCGTGTAATAAGAGTTTTGGTATGGGCTGTTCGGTCTATTCTTCTTATAGTTTTCTTGCCAGACAAAAATCAACAGTATCGGTGTTGAAACAATCTCGAAAATAGAGAAAACGATGTCGCTTGCTAGTAATGTTATGTAACTGGCCAGGTGAGTACCAGGACAGCAGCGGCGGCAGCGAGCTGTCGGAGTCGGCGCGGCTGCCGGACGACGAGTCCGACGACGGCGGCACCGAGGCCGCCGAGAGCGCGGCCGGGGACGACGGAGAGGTAATGGATCACTAAACTGTTCTCTATGGCTCTTATAGTACTATAGATGCAATATTATACTGACATGTCAGTAAATCAGTACTTTATGAGTTATCCACTCGGCTACCGTTAGTGAACCGATAGTAAATGAGATCAGCGATCGACCGTTCGTACTACACTATTCAATCGATGGTGCTCAAGGCGATGAGGAACATCAAGTTCAATTTAGTGGCAACGCTTTAAACCAAAGTTTCATCCTCATTGATGTCACTTTTTTGTTAAGGGCACCTAATAAAGTATCGCTGCAATATTGGCAGGTGGAGCTCCGACGTCGCACAGACGAGCCGCAGCGCGACAGCGTACCGGAGCGCTCGGCCAGCCGCCCCAGCAGGTGAGACGCTCCTGTGCGGGCCGTGTGTGGTGGTGGGCTTGTGGCTCTTGTCTGTCTCTTTCTGTTCTACTGTCGCATTTCTTATCTAAACAATCTATGGTGGGCTTATGTTGTCTTTGTCTCGTTTCTACTACAGCATATACTTAGCTAGGAGTTTATCGACACTTAGGAGCTCTGCATCCATCACCATCTGCCATCACCTCACGTCTTTTTGACTAGCAGCTTCATTTCCAACGCAATCCGTGCGGGCGTGCTGGCAGTATGGAATTTCTGAGAATCAATCCCGAAAGGCTCTGGGATGATTCTGTGCAGAGCTTGTAACTGTCAGGTGATCAAAAATCTCTAGCGGGCTTATTGTTAACTCTTAGACGTTTCCAGTGTCGCTTATACTTGTGTAGGTCTTCTATAGAATCTGCGATTTATGTAAGGATCTTTGTAAGATACGCTTTGTATCAACTCAGTGACTTCTTTATCCCACAACGTGTAGATACACAAAACTATGTAGAAAAGTGTATAAAGATGAATAAACTATTAAAATTTTTTGCAAGTATTAATCAAAGGGTCTGACATGCTGTCAATCTTATTAAACTCTATGTTCTTGACATCTGTTTCAAGTCCTTCGTTGTCTAACCGTTTAATGGATTTGGGACCTTGGTTTTTGTTTGAATACATGTGTATAAAAATGCTTTATGCTTATGGGATTTTCTGTCTGAAACATCGCTGATTGATGCTTGTCTGATAACTAATCGAGTTCAGTTGAAAACCAGCGTCGGGCACTAGTTGTCCGGCATTATGCTGAACTGGGCCTATTTGGCGCTACCTTGAGTCACACAGTATTTCTTGTTTAGTATTAAGTTTTTTATTTGTTTTTATTTCTTTAATATTGTGTGTACTTGTGGCGATGGCGCTAATAAACGTTTTTTCTTTCTTTCTTTCTTTCAATTAGACAAAAAATACTCATTACGTGGAACGAAATTTATAGTGTACGGATTTTCATGGCACTTTGTTATTGAGTTCCTAGAGGTGTAGAGAAAAAAAAACTACAACTTATTTTTTTTCCTTGTTTATTAATTTTTTTCGTGAAAACAACTTGAAATACCTGTGTGTATCCATTAAACGCCAATTTGGGTATTGTTGTTGATGAAATAAGCATTTATCAAATATGTTTCTAGTTATTATACCTCATTTAATAGCTACGAAAATAAGGATTTGGATCATAATTTTGCACATTTAGTTCCAAATGAACGTTGCGAAAAAAATTGCCTTTATATGACGATTTTCTTGAACATTTTCTTGGCCAATTATAATTATCTATGAAAAAGTACCTGTTACCAATTTCAAAAGAAATCTTCGTCTTGAAATTCGGTATACGGTAATTTAGAAATAATTTAAGAAAATAGGAAATTTAAAAAAGAACTTATAATATTCATTTCGTGTTCTGTATGGTGTCGTACGTAAAGAATAGCATCATCCCATATCTTCCCGTGGGTGTCGTAAGAGGCGACTAAGGGACTTGCCAGAGAATGTGCAGCAGCATTCTCTGTGCTTTTATAACAACTGTACTGCGATCGCCAACCCGCCTGCCAAGCGTGGCGATTATGGCAAAACCCCCCAAAATGTCAATGTGGCGACACTTGGAGGAGGCCCATGTCCAGCAGTGGACGTCTTTTGGGCTGAAATGATGAATGATGATTCATTTCGACGATCACAATGAACAAGAAATCTGACCAAATTGTAGTTTAATGGATGCACACAGGTCACGCTATTCCGCCACAACATAAATTTTGCTAATTTCAACCTATTCAATAACGAAAACAAGTACTACAAAGGACATTTTAATTCATAAAAGAAACTCGCGTTCGGCGAATTTTTTTTTAACTTTCTTCTCCACATCTCTAGGAATTCAATAAGTAATAAAGTTCTATGAAAGTCAGACCACTATAAACTGCGTTCCACCTTATTGTCTCACTGCACTCGACTAAACGTTTCTGTCTTTTGTCTTGAACTTAAACAATGTTAGTTAGTTGGTTCAAAGGTACTAACAATAACAGCAACAGTCTGTTATGTACTCTCCGTATGGGATTCTCCATCGGCCACTTTAACAAATTTCTCAGTTTTTAAAATGACATGGTCACTAACACTATCACTATATGTTATTGATAGATTTCTCAGTACCTGCTTCGACGATTCTAACTTCACAATGACGAGCTTACAAACAACTTTCCCTTAGGGAGTCAAATTGCACCGTCATCATATAAAAAAAAACTCTGGTAAAAAATTTAGGCTTCTAGACCCATCGGCTTAGGCTGTGCGTTATCTCAGCGAAAGAATTAATTTAAGATGAAGAGAAATTAAGTCAATTAGCAGTACAATAATGTCCACAGCTTATGCCCACGCTCAGTGCAACATGCGATAGCGTTGATAGGTAATTATTTTAATAGTATACAAGCACAAGTCTGTTTCTAAGCGGGGGTAGAAGCACGTCAACATGCGCTCATTTGATCGGTTCTACAAAAACAAAATTAGGTGTGCTCCTTGAAACAAATCAAAATATTTACATATTAGTTTCATTTAACACTAGTTTTTAAAGATATTCACTACTTACATCTATAAGCCGGGAACCAGTGTCTGTTGTTAATGAATCAGACCTACAAGAACCAAACTGTCAGCAGCAAATAACTTCATTTTTTATCGTGTTAGTTAGTGCCTGACCTGCCCCCGTATTCGGAAAGTCGTATGTCTATCTCGCTCGCCTACGTAATGCCAAAACAAGATAGACATACGACTTTCCGAATCGAAATCGAATCCGAGCGTTTGTGATTACGGGGGCTGGTGTCCGAATTTTTATGCCGCCCGTGGGCCTCTGATTAGGCTTTACATGCCGTCGAGAAATATCTCCCGGCATGCTGGTCTCCTCACTATGCTTTCCATCACCGCAAATAGCAAATAACTTATATAATACGATGATTAAGCACAAAAACACCGACTACTACTCTACCCATAAAGCTAGACAACTAATACACAGCGTGTCAATTCACCAAACGTTAGAACAGAATTCCAAACCAAAAGAGAACCTCCCACCATCACACACAAACTCCCCTTGTGACGTCTCCCCAACCCCTCGTCCTTGTAGATCTGACTCGTCTGCACGTTACAGCTCGTCTTCCTCGCCCAGCGCCAACATACCACTCATGCGCATCGTGCAGTCTGTCAAGCACACCAAGAAGAGAGAGGGCCAGTGGCTGAAGGAGGGCTGGCTCGTGCACTTCACTAATAAGGATAAAACTGTAAGTACTGCCGTGTACCAACGTCAATATGTGCCGGTTTAACCAGTGCTGGTGTCAATACTAACACATATTAGCTTTCTGTGATGGCAACACATCTGTACCTCTGGTACAATCATATATATCTTTAGGTGACAATGACCACTAAACATCAGGAGGTATGCAGGATTTTTTGCCTGAAATTACACCTTTGTACACCTTTTGTCGACGTTTTATAAGTGCCCATTCAGACCTAAGTGAAATAAAATTTTTGATTTTGTCATGGAAATTATAATTATGTTTACATGGAATGTTGCAGTTAAAACGTCACTACTGGCGTTTGGACAGCAAGTCCATTACACTGTTCACTTCGGAGCAAGGCAGCAAGTACTACAAAGAGATACCGCTCAACGAGATCCTAGCTATCGACACCGCGCGCCAGCCGCATGCAGGCACAGGTAGGTCTCATGCTAGATAACTCGCCTAGATTGCGGTAGATCGACCTCGACCAGTCGGAACGTATTGACTACTGCTATTTACTACACTGGATTATGGACGTAATTTTATACAGAGAATCAAAAACACACAACATAAATTTAATAGTGCATTTGACACTGAAGCAATAATCATAAAATCTAGTGATACAAAATCATTTTGGTCACGACTTGGTGAATTTGAAGACTATGATCGTCACCGTTTTGTTTGTTGTATTTATATATAACCTTTATACAGAAAAGGTTGACTTTGTCGAAATCTTTTTGTTGCCAGCGTAGGCATACATTGCTGATATGGGATCTCATTAACATTACATTACTTATGCCAGATGCACGCCGAGACAAACCGACTCCTTGCAAAAATTGTAAAGCACAATTTGGAAAGGGTGTAATCAATGAAACCTGCTGTTTCCCACGACGGGACGGAGATGGTATAGGTATGCGTTTGGGGTAAGAGGTCGTGTGTGTGCGTTTGTGTGTACGTCTGTTACCTTTTTCCTCAAAACTACTGGACCGACTGATCAGATTGATTTATTCATTCGACGACATTGACAAACACTTGAAGTTACTTGTCGAGAAATATTAACACTTTGTTGCAGAAAACCTGCTTTCTTGTTTTTTTTTTTTATAAACTTTGAGTTTTAACACGCACGTATCAATGCTTTCTTCGAAATGCGAACTAGGATAACTCTACTACTTTACTGAAGTCAACACCATTCTGGTTTCAGAAAAAGAAAATCTTTGTATGTTTTAACCTATAAGGGCACGACACACCAGATATCTGTAGGCACGTCTGATACAAACCATAACATCTAATTTGTAAAGATTTGTTTGTTGCTAATTATTTTTATTTATTTTTTTGTACATGTTGTGTGTGCGTTTTCTTGTTTGACTAAAACAGAAAACGCACACACAACATGCATCTTTCCTTTCTTTTAACACTGTAAGGATTGCTACACATGTTCGAAACGGTCTGATTCGGCCGACCCGAACATTTGTGTAGCGCGTGTAAATTCCATGTTGCAACACAAAAATATGATCGTAAAAAAATGTTGGCCAACTTTTGTTTCCCACTCTGTGGTGTCGCAGACGTGATGCACTGCTTCGAGCTGCGCACGGCCAACGTGGACTACCTGGTGGGCGTGGAGGAGGCGTGGGCGGGCGGAGCGCCCCCGCCGCCCGACTCCGGCCTGGGCGCCTACCTCGCCAGGTCCTGGGGGACTGCCGTGCGCCAGGCGCTCATGCCCGTCACGCACCACTCGGGTAACCAACACTGACTGACACCTTGTTGTTAGCACTTCATCATCATCATTTCAGCCCTTTTAACGTCCACTGCTGGACATAGGCCTCCCCCAAGTTTCGCTACATTGACATAACATGGGGGGTTTTGCCATAATCGCCACGCTTGGCAGGCGGGTTGGCGATCGCAGTACGGTTGTTACAAAAGCACAGAGAACGCTGCTGCCCATTCTCTGGCAAGTCCCTTAGTCGGCTCTTACGACACCCACGGGAAGATATGGGATGGTGCTATTCTTAACGTCCGACACCATACAGAACACGTTAGCACGTTAGCACTTAGCTCGTGGAAATATACGTGGAATTGCGACTATACGTTCGATTTAGATACTCCGTTTGGATAAACTACGGGAACTTGCAAAGCCAAAGTATGATCTATGTAACGCTTATTAATCTCGACCGTAATCATTGTGTTTTATATGTACCTACAAGAATTTTACATAAACATAATATGCCACATGCCTTGTAATCGCCGAAGCGTTAGGCAGAGCTGTACCTAACAAGTATACTGACATTTCGCCAGTTATGTTTAAATCCCATGTAATAGGAGACGAGTCTATTGACATCAACCGAGCACAAATCCAGGCTGGTACTCTGCAAATTCTTGATGGAAAAACCCAATAACACTTTGTCCAACCCGGGAATCGAATCCAAGAAGGTCACTAGACCAACGAGACAGTCAAGCAAAAATTGTACCCCAGCTGTTACACAATAATCTTACATCACCGTCTTTAGCGGAGGCCCGCGGCTGTGCGGTGGCGGAAGCCGAGGGTGAAGGCAGCACGGAAGAGAGAGTGACTGACATGGCACAGCTGTACCAGATCTATCCTGATGAGGTGCTGGGCTCGGGCCAGTTCGGCATCGTGTACGGAGGCCTGCATCGACGGACCAAGAGACCCGCGGCTATCAAGGTATGTTTAACCAGCCCGTCTGATGAGGTCCCAACTAGAAAATGAAAAGATCTCCTGCTGTACTAGGCCTAAGTCTCGTATCTTTACTATAAAATCTACGCTATCGCAATCGGGACCCACGTTCAAAATAAATTAAATAATGTACTTGTCCAAATGTCTAAACAATATGTTAAAAAAAAACCTGTCCGATCCAAAAGGGGCATATAGGTATACCAATGACATTACCAAATACAATAAGAAATTTAAAATATTCAAGAGAACATGTTGAATTTTAAAAACCTGATTTTTGTGCCCGAATAACCAGTATTTCCCTAAAATCTAAACAACTTTTAAAACGTGACAACACCAATTTCGGCATTGTATGGCCGAACGCTAGTTGTTTGTTATGACGTCACTATCTGGAAAGCGACCCTTGTCTTGACCTGTGTTGCCATGTCAGTTTCCTCATTTTAGTACATTTTTTTGTGTTTTTTTTTAAACTTTTTATCCAAAAAGGATTATTACATAAATATAATCTAAAGTCGATACCTAATAATACCGTTTTTTTTTAGCATAATTAATAGAATCTGATATTCGAAGCTTATTCACATTAAAAAAAAAAATATTGTTAGACGACACATGCACACACGAATTTGAGGGTCATCATTCATCATTTCAGCCCAAAAGACGTCCACTGCTGGACATAGGCCTCCCCCAAGTCACATTGACATTTTGGGGGGTTTTGCCATAATCGCCACGCTTGGCAGGCGGGTTGGCGATCGCAGTACGGTTGTTACAAAAAGCACAGAGCACGCTTCTGCCCATTCTCTGGCAAGTCCCTTAGTCGCCTCTTACGACACCCACGGGAAGATATGGGATGGTGCTATTCTTTACGTCCGACACCATACAGAGCATTGATTGAGCATTGAATTTGAGGGTACTTAGAACAAAAGAGCTTCTTCAAATCAATAACTGCTGATTCCTATAGTAAGCTAAGGATAACTAACCATAACCATCAACTTGGAACCACCTTGAGCCGGTTGAGATCTCACACATATTAGCAATCAGTTCACATCTTAATACTCTTAACTCCCATCGTATCCTCAGGTAATAGACAAGCTCCGCTTCCCGACCAAGCAAGAAGCCCAGCTGAAGAACGAAGTAGCGATCCTGCAGAACCTGTCACACCCGGGCGTGGTGAACTTGGAGAGGATGTTCGAGACTCCCGAGAGGATCTTCGTCGTGATGGAGAAGCTCAAGGGGGACATGCTGGAGATGATCCTGTCACATGAGAATGGAAGGCTGACTGAAAGGATAACCAAGTTTTTGGTGGCACAGGTATTATGTGAAATCATCTTTTAATCATTCAAGAATTAAAAACCTTAGGGCAACTATTTCTTAACACTATTTTAGACAGAAAAATTTTGATGTTAAAGTATATTATTCTATTCTATTATTCGTGTGTTCGGTAAAAAAACTTTTTGTTTGCAAAAGTTTACCAACTTTACGCAATAAGGTGCCTCTACACTACTGCCTGTTTGCACCAAAAATACATACATTCTGTTTAGAAATCATAAAAATCTGTTTCTATCAATTCTTTGAAGATATCAAAGACAGAAGGATGATTAGAATATGTTTAGCGGTTATGCCAGTCACTCGTTGCCCACGCGCAAGGTACCCCAAGCGAGTCTAACAACGAAAAAGGCATACAAGTTGTTTGAACTCCTCCCCAGATCTTGGTAGCCCTAAAGCACCTGCACGAGAAGAACATCGTGCACTGCGACCTGAAGCCGGAGAACGTGCTGCTGTCCACCGACGAGGAGTTCCCTCAGGTGAAGCTCTGCGACTTCGGCTTCGCGAGGATCATAGGAGAGAAGTCCTTCAGGCGATCGGTTGTCGGCACGCCCGCGTATCTTGGTGAGTTACTACACTACGTGTTTATAGGTGTTGGGGTCGGGAATGGAAATAGGGTAAAAGTTTTAAGGGAGCAGATAGTTACTATACATGCTGTATTTAATTACCTAGCAAAATGCACAAGACGTGAGTTTTTTCTATTGGTGTATAGCATCGATACCTATCACGTTTGTAGCATTTTACTACCTAATTTAATATGACTCGATACTTTAAAGTTTTTTTTAATGACAATGACACCATCTAACTGATTTCGGCCACAAATACTGATGCAAATTATCTCTGCAACTCCGCCAAACAATCTACTCCCAATTTTACTGACATACAAGGTGTAACATTATAAACGCAAGACCACACGCCGTCAAGGGCCGTGCGGGAAAGAGACAGCGATAACCTTATTCGGTGTATCGTATTGGAACGCAACCGCGGGACGCTCTTATTGGTCTAGTCGTAGGTATTTGGATTGCGAGGTGTAACATAATAAACGCAAGACCTCCCGTGTGGTCTCTCGGACCATGAAACTGAGCCACTTTTGTTCTACGAGACATTGAAATGCACAAAAAAAAAATTGGACTTTCCATAGAAACTGACGCGATCAGCATGTATGGTAAAACTAAAAGGAAAGGTATGCATTTCCAAAATTCATAGAACAAAAGTTGTTTAGTTTCATGGTCCGAGAGACTACACGGGAGGTCTTGCGTTTATTATGTTACACCTTGTATAACGCTTAACCTAAACGCTGGTTCTAGAAGCTTAAAATTTTTATTAAGCTTTCACTTTCTATCGAAGGAGTACACTACGTAAGCATTCTTGAAAAAATATCCCCTAACGGGTTAAAATAAAATATGTAGCAATCCAAATACCTACGACTAGACCAATAAGAGCGTCCCGCGGTTGCGTTCCAATACGATACACCGAATAAGGTTATCGCTGTCTCTTTCCCGCACGGCCCTTGACGGCGTGTGGCCGATATGCGCGGGGCCGCTAGTCCGCTGCCTACGCGCAAAGCACTCGTACGTGAATCCGCTAATCTACTGTCCGCGAATTACGATTCCGAACTTATTGTTTTAAGACAGAACGTCTATACTGAATAAACTGTTTAAATCTCAACTCTAATCAGATACTGTTGTTTCTGTTCCCTGAAAACCTCTTCTCATAACATAGATATGGAAGTTCGTAATTTGGCTGAAATTCCATCGAGAGCACGGGATTTTATAACACTTATCATTTAGGAAACCTACACAATTACATAAGTGTCATCCCCCCCAGCCCCTGAGGTGCTTCGCAACAAAGGCTACAATCGTTCCCTAGACATGTGGTCAGTGGGCGTTATCATCTACGTGTCGCTGTCCGGCACCTTCCCTTTCAACGAGGATGAAGATATCAACGAGCAGATACAGAACGCGGCCTTCATGTACCCGCCCACGCCGTGGAGAGAGATTTCCGCGGAGGGTAAGTACTGATTGTTATTTCCTGCCACAAGCACAACGTCCCACGTCATTCAGATTGTGTTCTGTAAGTAGTGTGCATCTACGCGTATATTTGCGTGAAGCATAAATTTTGTACTTGCCTGCATGTGTTGGCCACATTTTCGATTTTAGTCATTTTCATTATTGTTTTTCTGTATGTCTGTGCAGCGATCGATCTAATCAACAATCTGCTGCAAGTGAAGCAGCGCAAGCGGCTGTCAGTAGACAAGTCAGTGGCGCACGCATGGCTACAGACGCGCGCCGCCTGGCTCGACCTGCGCGCGCTGGAGGCCCGCGTCGGCTCGCGCTACCTCACGCACCCCAGCGACGACGCGCGCTGGCAACAGCGCTGACTGTGAGTATACTATCAGTAGACCTGCGCGCGCTGGAGGCCCGCGTCGGCTCGCGCTACCTCACGCACCCCAGCGACGACGCGCGCTGGCAACAGCGCTGACTGTGAGTATACTATCAGTAGACCTGCGCGCGCTGGAGGCCCGCGTCGGCTCGCGCTACCTCACGCACCCCAGCGACGACGCGCGCTGGCAACAGCGCTGACTGTGAGTATACTATCAGTAGACCTGCGCGCGCTGGAGGCCCGCGTCGGCTCGCGCTACCTCACGCACCCCAGCGACGACGCGCGCTGGCAACAGCGCTGACTGTGAGTATACTATCAGTAGACCTGCGCGCGCTGGAGGCCCGCGTCGGCTCGCGCTACCTCACGCACCCCAGCGACGACGCGCGCTGGCAACAGCGCTGACTGTGAGTATACTATCAGTAGACCTGCGCGCGCTGGAGGCCCGCGTCGGCTCGCGCTACCTCACGCACCCCAGCGACGACGCGCGCTGGCAACAGCGCTGACTGTGAGTATACTATCAGTAGACCTGCGCGCGCTGGAGGCCCGCGTCGGCTCGCGCTACCTCACGCACCCCAGCGACGACGCGCGCTGGCAACAGCGCTGACTGTGAGTATACTATCAGTAGACCTGCGCGCGCTGGAGGCCCGCGTCGGCTCGCGCTACCTCACGCACCCCAGCGACGACGCGCGCTGGCAACAGCGCTGACTGTGAGTATACTATCAGTAGACCTGCGCGCGCTGGAGGCCCGCGTCGGCTCGCGCTACCTCACGCACCCCAGCGACGACGCGCGCTGGCAACAGCGCTGACTGTGAGTATACTATCAGTAGACCTGCGCGCGCTGGAGGCCCGCGTCGGCTCGCGCTACCTCACGCACCCCAGCGACGACGCGCGCTGGCAACAGCGCTGACTGTGAGTATACTATCAGTAGACCTGCGCGCGCTGGAGGCCCGCGTCGGCTCGCGCTACCTCACGCACCCCAGCGACGACGCGCGCTGGCAACAGCGCTGACTGTGAGTATACCATCAGTAGACAAGTCTGTGGCTACAGACGCGCGCCGCCTGGCTCACCTGCGCGCGCTGGAGGCCCGCGTCATCTATTACCTAACCTTTCCCAACTATATTAGGGTCGGGTTCCAGTCTAACCGAAGGCGCCTGATTACCATCAACTCTACGTCCTAAACGTGTATTAGACAACGGCAACGCGAACCTTGCCCCCACAGCCCAGATCTAAAATAACCCGACACGGCATTGACATGACTAGTTGTCAGACTTTTCGGCTTATTCTTAGCCTCAAGCTTCAAGTAATATTGTCCTCCCTTACAGATCGTCTCCCAAGCCTCCCGCGGCGGCACCCCGCGCGGGCAGACTGCGCGCGCGCTGCGCTCGACTGCGATGGAAGAAGCTATTCATTCGCGTCAGGTAGACTTTCACATTGTGACACCACCTCATCATTACTCCTCAATGCAGTTTGGTGGCGATCTAATTATGTCATGAAACTAAACGCTTACGCTTAGGTACTCAAAATTAAACAGGATATTAAAGGTGTCATGGCCGCTTACAATACAATTAAAAGCAAAACAGTGTCCAAATCTTACCTTTATTGTGCAAGTGACGTGGTTTTCAAGATACGGCAGCAAGAGTCCAGCCAGTTGGAGAAAATACGAATCGAATAATAAGACTATATAATAATCACAAAGATGTATTTTTTTATCAAACAGAGCGAAGTTTACTTCTAATAGTAAACAAATATGTTTTTATAAAGAAGCTTTTCCTGACAATCAAATAGACCTGACAATAGGTGAAATGTAGCATGTTGTAGCAAGATGTATTTTATATTTTAAAGATGTTTTACGAAAGGTATATTTGACAAACTTAGTTCTGTCACAAAATGTACCATTAAGGTACATACAATGGTTGTCTAATAACTGCATTCCTACTTATTAAAAATGTTTTTTACCTAATTTTATTATTTTTAGCTATTTTTTAATTTATTAGTGCGAAGGGTTTTCTTACGTAACGTTGTTTAAATTTAAAATATTAACATTTTGCGTTTATGTGTTGTGAACAAATATTATTTTAAGTTAATTATTTCTAAGTGTTACGAAGAGATGGCTTTTGCCTAATATTTTATGTCACAAATAGATATGCTAGACTTACGCGGTAATCGATTAGTTGCTTATTGTAAGAATGTTAAAACTTTTACATTACGAAAGTCACAAATCAGTCGGTACATATATTTACAGAACCTTTATTTTTAAATGCATACCTGTAACTTTATCTATTCTTTACAATCGTATTTCGTTCTAAATAATAACAGCCGCACGGGTCGATCTTAAAGGTTAAGCCGTCCTTGTCCAGGTTGGTCCGTAGATGGGTGACCATTATTACATACCGGGTTTCCTCCGTGCCTCGGAAAGCACGTTAAGCCGTTGGGTCCCGGCTGTCATTTGTAGGTCTTTGACATTCGTTACGAGTAGTCTGAAGCCAAAAGTCTGACATCCAGTCTAGCCAAGGGGCATCGTATTACCCACTAACTGGGTTGTGGAGGTCAGATAGACAGTCGCTCCATGTAAAATACTGGTACACAGCTGCATCCGGTGAGACTGGAAGTCGACCCCAAAATAGTTTGGGAAAACGCTAGGCAGATGATGACAAATCGTATTTCCGTGCAGCCCAATCAAATTCGAAACAAATGAGTAGATATTCACGTGGTATTAAAGTACGCACAATTAGTTTTGGCCGTAACTCAGGCTGTACTCACCGCTTAATTCAATGAGTTCAAACTTAACTGTCTCTAACTCACTTCCTAACTTTAAGAGAACTCCTAGTCTGTAAGAATTTGAACTCTAATTGCTAAGGTATAACTATAATACTTTTAGAAAAATTATTTTGTAGGAATAACATAAAAAATCACCTGTGGACGCTAGATTTTATCTCTAACTGTATTATCCAAAAAACTAATGATAGCGATTAAAAAAGTATAGAATCCAAGACTACTTGTAGAAAATAAACGGTTTTTTTTTTCATGGCTTACAACCTCTGCGTTAATCGAAATCTTACCGTTCTGCACACATAATGACAAAAATACTGTGTGTGTTTTCATACAAGAATATTAAACAATAATCTTGGCGTTAGTTGATCACGGTCTAATAAAAGAAATAAATCGCGAGCGAGCCTACAACGCGGCGGCCTAAGTGTTATACTCTACTTTAAATTAGTTTAAATACTATCGGTATGAATGGTGCATCTAGTAGACACTTTTAATTTTGTTAATATTAGGTTAGGCCCGCATATGGTGCGGTCCACAAAGAGATTCATACTCGAACTTTAAGTTCTGTTCTATCAACTCGAGTGACAAAAACAACAGTAGTGCCAACATTTTACATTTTTACCATACGCACAAACATTTTGTAAATATATACCATTTTATATGAGATATGTAAGAAATCAACATCAATATTTTAATAAAATTTATAAGTGCTGTTAAATATTCAAATGGCAATCTGCCCCATTTTGTTAGGTAGGTACTTCATTTACAGCTTGTGTTATATCAATAAGTACATTGAATAAGAAGTACAAATATAAAATAATAAAATCATAATGCTGATATCGCTCCATTCTTCACAATTTTCGGAATTAATCTGAATAGTATTTTATCGACACGATATCGATAGTTTTAACGCTCTCACAAACCTCTGTAAAAAAATATTTAAACGTTACTTAAACTTGATAAACATAGAAAAGGAGCGATCATCAGCATAATACGTAGTTTAAATTGAGTCATAATAATATGTCCTGAAGACTAAAGGTGACAAGACATGTGTCACAATTTTGTCACGTTAGACGCGAGATCTGACAAATTCCATGACATGTGTCTTGCCGCTGCGTTGCCGGAGATGCGTGGTACTATGGACGACACGTTGAGAGAGAAACGGGAGGTAAATGTTAGAAATACATGAAAGGGACCTAAGTTAAGAGTATACGTCGTGATGTGTGTGTATCTATATGTCACAATTATTGTACTGTTCTTGTCTCGAGCCGTCATTCCAAGAGAGAAGCGTACCGGGGCCTGTCCGGCTGCCTTTTGACTTTATTATTCTTTCAAACTACATAGCTTACCTTGAGATCGTTTGTGTTTCTTATATCATAGTGATGGGCTTAGTGCAATCACAAGAACTATAGATAAATCTTACATACTGATTCTCAACTCTATATCAGCAGCTGAATATTTAGAATATTATGTCTTTAAAATGACCTAACAGACTCGTCTCCGGTCGCACATGTAAATGAAGCTGTGATTTTATACATTTATTTTTTATTTTTATACACTTTACACTTTGCAATACAAGCTTCCATTTTCTGTGATCTCTTTATGGCGTTATGTTACTCGCAGCTAGCTCATGAAATATTGTTTATAATTAATTATATATTTTATATCTAGGTGAATGTATATGTTGTCTGTGTAATGTTTAATGTGCTAATCTTTGTCGTTTATCTATATTAATACTTTTGATTATGCAAACTTGCGAATTTACAGCCGCAGTTGTATTTATTGTCAAGAACGACATGTATATTTTGATATAAAAAGATACGTCTCTTCATACGCAAGTTTGTATACTTGTTCTATACATTTAAATCGTCAATTCTGGCCTAATTAGGTGCTGGTTGTTTTAATTTAATGAAGTGTTGAATGCAAACGCTTACTGTATTAGTATTATTGTTGTGTCTTTTATTTATTTGGGTGTCCGTTATGTAAAAATGATAATTTGAGGTACAAGATTGTTACCAGGGGCGACAATAATGTTTTCTAAATATATTTCTTTTTTTACATTTTGTAATCAAATTAAACACAAGAATAATTTGTGAATTGTATTTTAATGATTAAAAATTTAATAACGGACAAACTAAATAAATAACGATGTATATTTTTTTTAAATATTCTTGACTCAAATGTTACGTTATAAATGGTGAATATCGGACCAAAATCCCAAGTTTGTAATCGTGTAACGTAAAGTAGTAACATATTAATATATCATCCAAATATGTATTGCGCCCAAATGTGTTAGGACAAACTTTTCTGTAGGAGGAGAATACAAGTTTGACTTCCTGTTACATAAGCTAAAATGTTGCCAAGTTCGTGCCAATTATAAAAAAAACGAGTTTGCCCACTCTATGAATCGATAGTACAGTGTAAAGCTTAACAAAAAAAGAATGGTGTAGCTATCGAAAAACAGTGTTAAAGTTGAGAATCGTTTAGGATGCATTTTTTAATTATAAGTTTACCTAACAGATTTGGTCGCTTCGGTGGCAAATGTAACTTTAGTACCAAACAAGTGTCAAAGTGTGATGATCGATGTGTGTAATGGTTCACGACTACGTACACAATGTTCTTTGGTGGCCATCTGCATGACAGTAACAGAACACTCGAGCCTTTTCTTACGAAGCTTGTGTTATTTCAATTGGAATCTTAGGCGACTGGCACTAAATCCAAAATACGTAACTCAAGTATCCGTGAGCTAGCAACCACCGTTGTGTGTTGCTATACAACTTGAATTCGCGAGTAAAAATTCCATAATGGACGCGCATAGACCATTGTGTGGGTACTCGAACCTAAACCATGGCAATCATGATTGCCATGGTTAAGATATTATGTTAAGAATATATTTAAAATGAATGCTTGTTCCATGCTAGGCGAAGAACCGTGTGTTGTGCTCGTTGAACATAATTAAAGAGTAATTGATGAATAAAATGATATGAAAGAAGCATTGTGGCAGCATTGTGCTGGTAAAAAGACCGGATATCGCAGAAAGAAGAAACTACTTGGCAGGATATGTTGGCAATATAATAATTGCGGCTGAATTCTGAATATTTCCTATCATAAGCAATTAATATATCTTGTCTGTTAACCGACATCAAAATATTGAAAGAGGTAGTCCACTTTTTGACAGCGTTAGCTCGCCCTATTCTGGTCGATCCAATTCTTATATAACATGTTACAAGCCAAGTATTAGTTACATACTGTAAAACTCAAACTTAAAGTATTAATTCAAATAAACCATTACAAGCACTTTTGAAAGTCAAAAGTCATAAGGCCTAATAACTTGTGAAATTACTGTAGTTACCCATTCCAAAGCGTAGATCTCTATGGAGAAGAATGGGCAAGAAACTCCATGGACATTCGTTTAAATCAAATGGTTGTTACAAAATCTTTGTTACATCATTCATGTTGAGAGTTACAAATATCTGAGAACGATGTACAAATACGTTGAAGTTAAGAGCGTCCAGAGTAAAATATTAAATCAATAATTCATAAATAAAGTAATTAAAATAAACCGTGGCAGCTAAGGGATGACCAGTCAAAACTGACAGCGCCCGTTCACGAACATGACGCATGTATCAGCCATCAACCATACTGAAGAGAAGGAAAGAAAAGGAAGGGAACTAAATGACCCGACACATCCGCCACCATCAGCGTGACGTTTTAGTGAGCATGACATTCGTCAACCGCCAGGGAAAATTCGCGTCAATGAAAGACACAGTACGATACATAGTACTCACATATGTGCTATGCAATTATATAATACTAAAAGATTGAATTTATACAAAGCAAAAATATTAGTACAATCTTCTGCAGCTGTCACAATAACTTCTTCCCTATTGTTGTGGAGCAGGACCAGCATTTAGCCAAGTATTTTTAATCATCAATGTAATCCCCAACTTATAATATGCTTGCCTACAAAGTGTGCGTTTTATACAAGATTTAAATTTCGTCTCAATCAGTTGTAGAATGGGGGGAGGTATTTTATTGTAACATTTTAAACAGTACCCCACGAAAGTCTACTTTAGCCTTTTAGTTGGTCCCCGCTTCTAGTATTATAGTGGTGCCGGTCACCTCTATTACTAAATAAATGCAGATTTTTCCTAACGTACATGATGTTTTCATAGTTGTATTGACAAGATACCCTCATGATTTTAATTTCCTTAAACAGTTCTCTTAGAGAATCGCGCATACGTAGATTATACATGGCTCTGGTGGCTCTTTTCTGCAGAACAAATATAGACTCAATGTCTGCAGCCTGTCCCCATAGTAAAATATGTTATGTGCGAGACAGTCAAAGACTGCTATGATGAATAAAAGTGTTTTCTGCATGGCACCAATTATATATGATCACATACCAGAGTCAATTAAAACCTTAAATGTTAATTTGTTTAAAAGCCAACTAAAAACGTTTCTGATTTGTAAATCATACTATAATATTTCGGAGTTCCTATCGGAAAAAAAACTGTGGGATCTAATATGTATGTTTTGTCGCAATATTGTGATGGCTTTATCTTAGACTTTTTTGGTATGATTTTTGTTATTCATTATTATTTCTGACATGCACATAAAAATTAAAATGTAAATTGATTGACCAAATGAATTATTTCTTTACTTGTTATTTTTGTTATTTAAATTGACATGCTTGTATTGACATACTTAATATTGTAACCAGTGACATTTGATGTAATATTTTTTTACTTTTATATTTTCTATGTATTGTGTCTCAAATGTTTTGACATGTAATTTGTAATAATGGATTTCTATAATTTTCTAACACTATTGATTGTTATCTGAAATGAATTATATTTCATTGATTATGTTTTGCATGCCCATGTGACGGCAGAACATAGAGAGCTAACCTATAAGACAATATCTATTTACCAATTTTTACCCATGTTTGCAAACTAATAAATGATTTGATGATTTGATTTGTTCAAAATACCGTATGACATAACACTATGAAAATAACTAAAATACTCTGGCCTCGCGGTATCTACATCAGTAAATTGACGGATATTTCTGACAGCATATATAGTAGATAATATAGTTCCAATGGCGAGCACAACTCACTGACTCCGATATGTTGATGTTTTAGCATAAGAGATTAATATTGTGACAGATCGATTTACAAATTATGTTATTATTCATTATTTAAATAATAAATGCCGTTTTGAATATAAATACATGCTTTTCATTACCTTTTGCCAGATCTATACGGAATTTTAAACGTTTTAAAAAAAGCGGTTTTTTATTATACACAAAGCCCAATCTGCAACATCTTGTACCTAAGTGTGTTCTGTACTAAGGGTTGCAGAGAATTCTGCTTGTGCTAATGACTCATTCGGGTTTAAACAGGTACTCAGTTGGTTCAGTTTAGTTCGAACTTCATAGGTACACATAAATAAAGAATCATTAATGCCATAGCATTTATTTGAGAAATAAACATGAGTATTTATTTGCAACATGACATGATAAAACGATACGCTTAAGATATCATCAGAGATCGGAATAGGTAGAGCTAAGAGGAAGGAAGTAA
Organism: Cerastis rubricosa; assembly: GCA_949152445.1. Taxonomy (NCBI): domain Eukaryota; kingdom Metazoa; phylum Arthropoda; class Insecta; order Lepidoptera; family Noctuidae; genus Cerastis; species Cerastis rubricosa. Next base: position 22,745,203 of record OX424534.1, on the reverse strand, counting down.
CATAGAGTTAATAATACCTCGTCTAAATTCCCGAAAACATAAACTTGACGATTAAATACCGGGGTTTATGAAATTGCAAATTATTGCGCTTTGAATTAATTGGAACTAAATTATTATATTGAAGAATTTCGTTCCGTAATAGAACAGTAAAATTAAAGAGTGTTGTTGTGTTATATTGCAATCTTATATATAAAATTAAAGAGTGTTGTTGTGTTATATTGCAATCTTATATATAAAATTCTCGTGTCTCACTGTTAGTTACCATACTCCTCCGGAACGGCTGAACCGATTTGTTGGAAATTTTGTGTGCGTATCGGGTACGTCTGAAAATCTGTCAACATCTATTTTTCATATCCATAGAAAAACCCACGAACGAAGTGTCGGGTGTCGCAGCAGCTAGTATTGTAATAAAAAGGGGTTTTAGACGAGGTATTATCAACTCTATGTTACTTCCTTCCTCGGACTTTAGGTAAATTAGCTAACCTTATTCCGATCACTGGTTATCATCAATTGCACAGTTTCCTATCAAAATAAGGGAAAAGTAATCCGTCACCCAGTAACACAGAATCAGCCACGGGTGACTACCACGGAGCAAGTTCAAATGTTCTCCACTTACATGCATATGACTGCGAGGTAGACAAACTTCACGGCTCGCTTGTCGGGTGCCTCGCAGAGCAAGCGCGTGGAGCGGATAATAGCTGCATTTAGCGAGAATATTACAAACATTTCGCTTTAGAGACGTTTTATATTAGTTATGATCAAACTTAATTTTTTTAATAAATATATGTTCTTTCAAAAGCAAATGCTTCCTTAATATGGGGTATCCAGTGTCCTAAAGAATTTATTACAGCAATGCCTAAAAAATGAAGTATCCTGAGGAGTTACTTCAATCCGGAATTAAAAGACGCTACCTGCTTAAACATCGTTTTTTTTCCCATCACGTAAACTCTCTATTACCACTAGGTACAAGTGAAGAAAAAAATTGAGTGGAGTACCCCTGACATAACAGTACACGACACTAACCGAACACGTCACACGACGCTTCACATTCAGACTAACACCCACACGCGACAATGACACGACTTCTAACACTGCTCCTCATCACACAAGCCACTGCGGAGTGGGTCGAGATCTCACAGCAGCACTACAGGAAGCCACTCAGGACACACAGCTCCTTCACCACACCAGACAAAGTCATTCACGTCGAGGATACCACAAAACCCTGGAGCTACAACAACCGTAGTGTCACCGAGTACAACTGGAACAGGAACCTTGCCAGACCAGCAAACATCGGCAATGTGAAACGAGTGCAACATTTTGAAAGTACCATAAAAACAGTTGACAGAGAAGAAGAAGATGATCTTGATCTACATGTTGATTTTAGAGATTATGAACTAAGGCCAAATTACGGATTACATGACAAACAAAAAGGTATGATTGAAAAAGTTCCCAATGTTGGTAATATTAAACGCGTTCAGTTGAATAACAGCCCAGTTAAATCACCCGCTGTTAATTACAGAGAGCAGTACTCGCACAATCGGCATGATAATAACCCGTATGATAACAATGATGATGATGATGATGAGGCAAACGATTTTGAATATAAAAAGAATACAGAAGCATTTAGAAGAATTTATGTAAATAAAATTAAGCATCCTCATGGAACTGAAAGAACTACGTATCCACTAGATGATGATAATTCATCATTTACTGAAGAAGTAACGACCTTTAACACAGAAAAACCAAATCAGCAATACAAGAATCATACTAAAGTAAGGGAATTTTATTCAACGAAACCAACTTTTACTACTGAATCTGGAGATTTCACGAATTATGAAAGTGAACAAGATAGATTTTATAAAAGCACTAACAGCAAATCATCCGAAGTTACTGATCAAATGAACATCTTTACTACAGAAATTGTTGACACCGATGATGTTACAAAAATGAGTTCAAAAGGTAAACCTACCGCAACGAAAGATTTACCAAACAACGTTCATAAGAACATAAATGATTTTAAAGAATCACACGAAAACAAGGTTCAAGTGTCTACAAAAGACGAAAAAACAGCAAATCCAATTTCCAATAACGATAAAACAAAAATTAAAGGAAATAACGATGCACCAAGGCAAGATCATGAACTAGAAAAGGAAATTATCAAGAACAAGAAAGATAAAGCACCAAGCAACACCAAGGCGGAGAAGAATAAAGTGAACACGATGGAGAATGTGATCAAATTCATGAGAGTGGTCGCGGACACCATATCCAAGAACTCACGTAGGAGCTTCAGCGGCAAGATGCAATACTTACACGAGCTGAAGGAGTCAATCCTGGCCAATATAGGTAAGTGCACCTGTGCACTATTGAAATCAGTAGGTAATTTAGACTAGATAAAGTAAAAAATACAGAACTAAGAAGAGAAATTGCTTTGGTACCTACTCAATCGCAATTTATTACTGTCAGTGTTTTTACATTCTACCAAAGATAGACAAATTGCATACAGATTTGAAATGCTAAAACGCACGTAAAATTTGGTACCGTATACATTTGTCCTATATACCTACATAGCTACCTGCAGTTGCACGGAGTAGGGGAACACGGGTGAAGGCGCCACTTAACCAAAAACTCCAATAACTTCTTACAATAATCACTTTTTAAATTAGTTTTTGGTTTTTACTATAGTAAAACTAATCAGGTTTATCCTCAAGACATATAAATTTAAAAAAATACAAAAATATGGCAATGACACTCATTGGCATTGTCTACCAACTTTGGCTCCCATTGCCCAAGAGTACGGGGTAATAGGAACCATTTTTAAATGTGTAATCTAATAACTTATACATATTTTCATATAAAACGTAAATAACAGTTCGTTTTATGTATTTATTTAACAATTTATGTACATACTTAAAGAAGAGAAGAAGAAAGGAACAGAAAATAGGTACAAACAAAGGTGATGCTTATTTCTGAAGATATCTCTTCCAGCATACCTGCGAAAGGAGATACGTATTAAAAAAAAAGAGATGCAGACATAGTGTATAAAAGAAGAATAGAGAATGGAATACATAAAGCAAATAACTATTTCAATTATAAAATACAATATAAAAATACACTAACTTACGTATAAATACATGTGTGTTCTTTTTAGGGTTCCGTAGCCGAATGGCAAAAAACTAAACCCTTATAGATTCGTCATGTCTGTCTGTCCGTCCGTATGTCACAGCCACTTTATTCCGAAACTATTAGAACTATAATGTTGAAACTTGGTAAGTAGATGTATTCTGTGAACCGCATTAAGATTTTCATACAAAATTAGAAAACTATAATACTTAGAACTGAAAACCAAAAATTGTTTTTTCATCAACCCCATACGTGTGGGGTATCTATGGATAGGTCTTCAAAAATGATATTGAGGTTTCCAATATCATTTTTTTCTAAACTGAATAGTTTGCGCTAGAGCCACTTCCAAAGTGGTAAAATGTGTGTCCCCCCCCCCTCTAATTTCTAAAGTAAGAGAAGGAAAATTCTGAAAATATTTACGTTTGTAGAACGTAAAAAAAACTATCAACGAAAATTGGTTTCAATAAGATATGATGTTTAGTTTTTTAAGATATGGGACTTTTTCATCAAACTGCAGCAGTAACTTCGTTTTTATTAACATACTATGAAAAACAAATTTAGTTTTGCGGTTGAGTGGAAGTTTACTAACTAATACTACTAACTAATGAATGACAGTTCAAAATATTGTTATTATATTGTTTGGAGCTATGGAACCTTGTGTGCGAGTAAGACTCGCACTTGGCCGGTATTTTTTTTTAAACAATTATTGCTTAATTCAAAATCATAAACATAGTCTTTGGTGGAATCAGTTCCTAAAAATTAAGCCTTTTTGGCATAGGCCTTGCATCTGTTGTGGTACAGATGCAGGGCCTGTCGGATTTTTCTATCTGACTCGTCTGATTTTACAGATTCACAACAAATCATACATATGTTGAAATCATCATCGACGTAGTCACTACTAACTTCATAGCAGATATTATGTATTAACTGACTCATCTGATATGGTTTGAAATAGTTTTTTTTTTTTTTAATTTTTCATTTGCGATATTAACAGTTTTATTATTATTTTCTTCTATAATGTCCAACCTTCCCTTTTGGTGCTATATTATCTTTCATGAGACGTTCCTTCTTCTTTTCCGTAATGCAATCTCGTTTTAGAGGACAACTTAATAGCAATTATGAAGTGGGGTAATGAGAATTATTCGGCTCTCATTACCCCAAATACTCATTTTTAAGTTTTCATTAAATTTTCCAAATACAGTTTATTATTTATGTAAATATTTATTTTTATCCAATTTTCTAATGATATAGTTACATGTTAAAAAGGCAACACTTATATTTAATACTCACAATTTGTACTTGAATATCGTAAAAAATTAGATCGATCGCCCGAAAAACCGACATGTGGTCTGTTTATAAAACAAAAACCGATGCGACTAGTCACACATACCTCTACCGGTCCTTCTGTACTATCTCAAAACAAATTGGGGTCTAACTTGTTTAGATAAACGTAAACTTGGGTGGTTCTCATTACCCGGTGCCTCCGATTGCACTGTGTTCCCCTACTAGAAACTTAGAAAGCAGTCGGCTTGTCCTGGCCCTTAGTGATCACGTAGGTATGAATACCACACCTACCATCAGAAGACGGTAACCGATTGATACTACGCCAGAAATCATTTATTTTATTACGTTACTAGGTGCTGTTAAGGTAATATGCAAGCTTTTTATTTCAGAGCAGCGCATAGACGCAACATGGCCAGATGATGACAGCGTGCGGCGTCGCTCACGGTCCGCGCATGCGTCGCCACGCGGTCACGTGCAGTTCCCTTCCTCGGAGAGCGCGCTCATGACTATATCTTTCCTCACCTTCGCCGTATTTCTCATCAAATTGGTGCTGGTAAGACTATAATAAACTTATGGTGGTTTGGGGCTTTGGGCCTATAAGATAGGATAAGATTTATTTATTTGTTTAAACATTATATACATACAAAAGCATGCAAGATATTACATCGATTGAGTCCAATCATGTTTGGTCGTAAGTATCGACGTAGAAATATTTCACATAACATTGTAAAGAATTATCAATAAAAAATAATTGATAAATTACTTAGAATAAGCACTTACAAAGTACACAATTTTGGTAAAAAAAAACCATATTCATAATTTAGTATTAGTGTCAGAGCAAAGATAAAATTATTCAATCACACAAGAAAAAACTTTTTCGGCTTGAAATTCGGAGACACTTGCAAAACAAACATTTTCAATTAAAGCTTGATGAATGCCTCATCACCACTTAGCTCTCCAATGTTTAGGTAATCCATTAAATATATTAGGTGCCATACAGACGATACTTTGGCGTATGAGTGCCGTTTTTACTGGATAGACTTGAAGAATGGTCATAAATCACGTCTGAAGCCTCCTCTACACGTCTGCAGATGCGTCCGCGGACGCCCGCAGATGCATCCGCAGATGGATCACCACGAGCTGTCCACACGTCTGCAGGTCGATCAGTCTATGTTCATTCTCGACAGACGCAACACGCACGTTTAAAAATGGATGTTGAGACCGTAGCAGGCTGCCGCAGCTATTTATTTAGTACTTTATACTACTACTACGTGAGTGAGCATCGCAATAGAGATAATAATCATTTATCTAAAACAATAAATACTATAATCATCATCATGATTATTGCAATTTACCTAGACTCGACCTTTTATATGTCCAAATACTTTTACAGAATCAATTTACCCTCAATAGAATGAATTAACTGAAATAAGTAAACAATTGCATTATGTTTACGTATTAAAATAGTAGGTACACTTAGTCACTTACAACATTTTTATTTTTGTGGTATTTATTTTTGGGGTTCGACAAACAGTTTTCAGCTTGATATAGCTCAATAAACCTACAAGTTTCCTCGGTACCTACTCATATTCTTAGCCATTTCAACAAGGACTGAACCGCAAGAAGCTCGCGTGCACTCTCAATCGCAACACCGATTAAACTGATGCGTCGCCAGACGTGTGGACAGACGCCGGATGTCCGCGCCGAAACCCTTTGATCTGTGCCACAAAAACCGACAACAATCGGATTCGAGGCTGACGCGTCTGCGTACGTCTGCGGCAGGGCTTTAAATACCGTTAAAAATTTCGTAACGTTACCTTCATTTGACAGAGTTACCGTTAATATTAGAATAACGTTAATAGATTTAACGTTATTTTTGGAACATTTTATCGTTAATCTTTATAACCGTTAATTGTTTAATAACGTTACTTTTATCGTTATTTTTAAACAGTTAAACTTCTGCCAACTTCCTCGCATGCGAGTAGGGATGGGACATAGTAAATAATAATCATTATCATCATAAATCTGTGGCTCGAGTGTCAAACTGACGAGACAAGTTTTTCACACTTTTTACTTTAATTAATACAAAATAACGCAGAACACTGATTAAACCAAAAAATAATTAAAAGGAAAAAAAAAGAAAAGTTACTTAATACACAAAACCGGATCTAATTAAACAAAAATGCAATAATCTTATGAAAATGAAACGTCATATTTGTCATCAATGCTGACGAGACGCAGAGCCCGACTAAACGAAGCACACCCACCATCTCTGGGCTCGTCGCTGAGCTCCGCCTCGCAGCCACATCTGTGGGCGCTGAGTCGCCGGTCGCTGCAGTTGCGTCGAGTTCCAGCGACGAGTTTTTCTCCCCGCCGTCGACGCCATCACCACCACGACGACGAGGAAGGGGACGGCCACCAGCGGGCCTGGGACCTCGAGGCCAACAGGCCCCGAACAGGGTCCCCGCTGCCGGTGGAAATGTGTCACGCATGCGATGGACTCAGTCCATTAATGAGAACGTCATGCGCTCATATTATGGGGCTACTCAGAGGGGAAGCAACTTGACTGCGTACCGTGGTCGGATGCTCTTTCTATTTCAGGTGCTTGAACCAGCTGTCAGCTTGTCGGCGCAGCGACTGTCGGATCAGGTGCGGGTCATCCAACGTAACCATATGTTGGATGACACTGTACTTGATCGAGTACGCCTTGACTCACGGCGTAACCTTATTACACCTGCTTCGCAAATGATCGCGGCGCAGATGCAGAATGTATCCAGTGCTTCGCCGCGATCCGATCGCGGTGGTGAAGAAGATGTTGACGAAGTTATAACCGTGAGTACCCAGTGCAACGCACAATTGAGGAGCGCTTTGGAGGGTGCATTCCGGGAGTATCGCTCTACACCACCTGAACTTAGACCACGTTTACCTCGTTTGCCCATGCACAAGAAAAACAAGGCGCTGGTGTGTACTCTAGATTCGCAGCTTTCAAACTGCTTTGACAACAGCGAAAGCCTTGCTGATACCCACTCAATATTATACTGCACAGCTGTAGCGGCATGTCGTGTAGCTCATGTCAAATTTCCTGACAGTGAACGAGCTAAACGACCAAAATTAGCTGTACCAGCTTGGCAGTGCAGGATTGAGCGGCGTATCGGTGAGGCTAGAGTACTCATCGGCAATTTAATCAATACTCGCCCTAGAGTGATGCGCTTTGTGAGGCGGGCGTTCTCGGGAACTGACGTTAGTTCTCGTGATCATTTGGATTAGTCACAGAGCGTATCGACTTCCTGAAGCAGAAGATCTGTGCATGGGCAAGTCGTATTCGTAGGTACAAGCGGCGAGTGGAGCGATACACTCAGAATCGCACATTCCGAAGCGATGAAAGGTGGGTATATAGGGCTTGGGAACGACCAGACCAAGGGGTGACTGACACGCGTCTGCCGGATGATGACACCTTGTGTTCATTCTGGCGCGGCACTTGGTCGGTGCCTGTCAGTCACATTGAGGGCGGTTGGACCCGGGAGGTTGAACAAGCGTGTGATCCAATACCAGAAATGGGGTAATTATCATCAGCCCCCAAGACGTAGCTCGTGCAGTCCGTCCGTTACCTAACTGGAAATCTCCAGGACTGGATGGACTGCACAACTTCTGAATCAAATGGTTCCAAAGATCGCAAGCTCGCTTGGCGTCCCAGTTTCAATCAGCCTTAGAGTCAGGGTCGCTGCCCCAGTTCCTGACGACAGGCATTACCCACCTGCTCCATAAATCAGGTAGTACTGCGGAGCCCAAAAATTATAGACCTATCACTTGCTTACCAACGGTCTATAAAGTTCTTACATCCATTTTGAGAGCTAAAATTAACCAACATATTGAGAGCAATTCCATCATGTCTCCCTCTCAAAATGGATGTAGGAACGGTTCCCGTGGTACTAAAGAGCTGCTCCTCATTGATATGGCCATTAGCCAACAGGTGTGCCGCTCCCAAAGGCATCTGTCTACATGTTGGATAGTTTTTTTTTTGTTGGAGTTGTACAAGATAGATACGCGCCTTCCTTGAGTCGTGTATAGGGCAATGGAGGACGGTCCTTCGCTATCCAGGATGTCGACAGATGCAGGGGAACAGCAAACCGATAAGGATAGAGCGTGGTATATTTCAGGGTGATAGTCTGAGTCCATTGTGGTTTTGTCTAGCCTTGCACCCTCTTAGCACACTGCTGGAAGGTTCAGGTCTAGGCTATCGGTTGAGGAGAGGTGGTCAGGTCATATCTCACCTTCTTTACATGGTTGATCTGAAAATCTTTGCCCCCAACAATTTGCAACTGATGAAGCTACTGAAGGTAACTGAAACTTTCATTAGCGCCATCAGGATGGAATTTGGTGTGGACAAATGTGCAGTCATGCATGTGAAGCGAGGGAGAGATTACGGAATCCGTAGGAATTCAACTCTCGGATTCCGTACACCTTAGATCCCTCTCCTCAACAGAAACCTACAAGTACTTGGGTATGTCGGAAGCATTAGGCATCAATACTGCTGACATGAAACAATCGTTGAAGGAGCGTTTCTTTGGCCGCCTGAATAAGGTGCTAAGCAGTCTTCTGTCAGGAGGAAACAAGGTGCGCGCCTTCAACGGTTGGGGCATGCCGGTTTTGATGTATTCTTTCGGCATACTCAAATGGCTTCAGACAGAACTTGATGCCCTAGATAGGAAGGTCTGCGTACTGCTGACCGCAAATCGGATTCATCACCCACGGTCGTCGATGATGTGACTGTATATCCCGCGGAAGTGTGGGGTCGTGGCTTCTTAAATGCTAAGATCCTGCACAACCGTGAGGTATGCAGTCTCAGGGAATACTTCCTAGAAGCCGACGTGGGGATGCACCGAGATGTGGTCTCAGTAGACAAGGGCCTTACCCCGATCTTCTTGGCTAACGAGAACTGCCGTAAGCCTGTAGTATTAGACACTAATGACCGCAGGGAGGTATGGCAGAGCAAGGAACTTCAAGGACGTTTTTACTGGGCTTTACATGGGCCCGATGTAGACTTCTTAGCGTCTGTATCCTGGCTGCGTTTTGGTGACCTCTTCGGGGAAACTGAAGGTTTTGTCTGTACAATAATGGACGAGGTTATGCTGACGAATAACTACCGGAAACACATAGTAAAGGATGGCACGGTTGACATATGTCGGGCATGCCACCGTCCGGGAAAATCGATTCAAGACATTATTTCTGGGTGTTCTCGTTTGGCTAATGGAGAGTAGTTGCATAGACACAACCTTGTTGCCAGGATTATCCACCAGCAACTTGCTTTGAAAAACAACCTTGTGGAATTAGAAGTGCCATACTATAAGTATGTGGCCGACCCAGTTCTCGATAATTGTAATATCACGTTGTATTCGGATCGATCTATCGTCACTGACAGGACTATTGTTGCCAATAAGCCTGACATTGTGTTGATAGATCGATTGAAGCGTCGCGTAATGATTGTTGATATCACGATCCCGCATTACGAGAACCTCGTGAAAGCAGAAAAAGATAAGCAATTCAAGTATCTAGATCTGGCTCGCGAGGTTGTCGACATGTGGGACTTGACAACAGCAACCATTGTGCCGATAGTCGTGTCGGCCAATGGCTTAATAGCCAAAACCTACGACCAACATCTGCGGAGTCTTTCGCTTGACAGCTGCATCAAGGGCTTGATTCAGAAAGCAGTACTTCTGGACACGGCACGTTTTGTCAGGAGAGGAACCTCCCCCTTACCCCTCCCTCCCTCCTCCCTTTTCTCTGAGGGCTTTGAGAGAAATCAAGCCCTTGATCCAGCTGTCAAGAGCCCTGACCACCGGTAGCCGGGACCCTGTTCCCGATGCTGGTGGGCTACTATTTTTTTATATTTTTTAATGTTTTTTTTTTTTTTAAATATAATTATGTAAAAATATTATAACTACGTAATGAAAATGAATAAAGGGAACCATAATAATAGTATTTAAAAGAATTGAATCAATTTACTTATAATTATTACTCTGATTCTTCGTAACTTGGCAAAATTATGTTATCCAAGTCGTTTTCCTGTCGCACTTTTCTAATAACGTTGAGTAAATTGACATAAGTTACTCTACGTTTTTCTTCTGGCATACGATCCAGTTCGAAAGCGACCAGTGTTGCGAACGGCGCATTTTGTGGGTCGCTAGGTCGTGGTTGGTCTTGGTTAAAATCCAACGGAGGTAAATTGGAGACGTTACAGCTTAATTCATTTACGTCCCATATGCTTCGTTGGTACATGATTGCACTCGTTTATAACTTAGTCTTCTTTAAAAAACAAATATGTGCTTAGTCGCTAATTGTAAAAACTATTTAAATTAAAGGACTAGATAGGTAGTAGTGTACACACAGCGACACATCAAGCTTTACATTTGCAATATAACATGGCCTCGTTTTTTATAGATTTCCCGTACAATGCGATTTTGTCGCCGTGCGTACTACTAAACATAAGTAAAATAAGCCTTGATTTCAATATGCGATGCTGCCCTCCCGCTCGGCCTCCACCACGCCGCGCTAACAACCTTGAATGTGACCGGGTTGTAGCTAAATTAACGGTAAAAGTAACGTTATTCTCGTATTTTACGTTAATTGTATTTAACGTTAAATTACTGGTAATGTTATCAATTAACGTTATATTTTGTAACGTTAATTAGGTATCACATTAGAATTAACGTTAAGTAATGGTTATTATTTTGTTAGTTGGTAACGTTAACAAGCCCTGTCTGCGGACGTTAAATACCTACAACAGATGCACAAATTACCACCTCTATACGTCTGCGGACGCATCCCACGCATCCGCAGATGACGTCCGCGGACACATCTGCAGACGTGTAGAGGAGGCTTTACGCGGTACCACGTGCTGTAGACGTTGAAACAAATTGGGTTTTGTTTTAACAAACATTGCGGTTTCGAGGATAATCATAGGGTAGTAATTAAACCACCTTCTATTTTATACCATTTCTGTCGTCCAAAAAACAACTCGTCCCCGCATGAATCGAATACACATACATAACTCTCTCATTGATGGTTGTGGTGTGGCCAGTGGCGCCCATCTCGATTCATAGTTGCAGTTGCTATTTTCATTTTATAAGAATGCGATGTATTATTTTGCATGCTGAGTTATATTAATTAAGTTTTCGAGTTGATGCCTGAAATATTTTTTTAAAGGAAAATCCGTTGCTGCACAACAATTGTACAATTTAAAATGTTGGTGAGTGGTAAAATCCGCGGTTGACTTAGTAATTTAGATGGTGATGTTTAAATCAAGGAGACAAGTAAAAATAATTGTTGCTCTTTATTTGACGCTTTCTTTGAAATATTTAGTTGGCGTTGTAAAAAAGACGAATTAGTTTATTAGAAGCCATTTTCCTGTGCCTAACATATAAAATTAGAGGAAGGGTTCTGTCGCAAAATAAAAATTTTAGATAAACAAGGAAGACCTAATAGTTTGTACTTTTAGTATGGTTTATAAGTATCGACTGTTTTTAGCCCAAACATACAGCAAGATTTTTGAGTCACCGTCCAAATTTTTTCTAGACATTATGTATCATCCACTAACACCATTTTTGAAAAAAAAAATCGATATGTGAAATTTTCATATTTTCATATGAAATCATTTTCTCGAATTAATTATCCGCTCTGCCTGGTCACAAAGTTAAACGTTAAAAATACTACACTTGCCGCGCAAACATTCAATGGAAAGGGGGCGGCTAACCTGTGTAGTTACCCAGCGTGTACCTACGCACGGCGCGACGGTGTCTATGATATCTCAATATTTTTGTATTGAGTGATACTAAAAGAAAAAACACGTATTCAATGGTTTTCGCCAAAGATTAAAATGTCTGAATTTGGACGGTGACTAAAAAATCATGCTGTATAGATCGGGTGTATCTCTTTTAGGTCATTAACATCAGTAGAATTTCCCCAAAATATGATGCCGTATCTTAGGTGAGACGCGTTATAGCGTGGAATACCGTTCCTTGACAGTATCCAGAAACAGCTGTACATAAATAATAAAATTCGCGATTATAGCTTCTGTAGTAATAAAATTTCAAGCCACCTTTCTAAACGCCATTTTGTTGTAGTAAACGGTAACCGGTTCTGACAGTGGCTGTCGAGCCGCCTCCATGCTTTAAGTATTTATTATGTTGTGCTCATCCCAAGTGGGCAGATATTGACAGCATTTCCAATAATGAACTAGTAGATAAAACTTACCCTAGAACTTTTATAACTTCTAACCGCGTCTGTTCGTCAATTTCACTCTGTACCTATAAACAGAAAAATTGTGTTATTAGTTTAAATGGAATCCTCGGAAAAGTAGTTTACCAATTAAAGAGAATTATTATTTACGTTATGTTTTCCAGCAAGTGATTCAGACGTACAAGCACAAAGCCATGATGGTAGCCCCACTTATGGTGGCCTCCGGACGCAACGTGTTCACACATCATGGGCATCATTGACGAAAAATTTACTTTGGTTTTTTATTAAATGATTTATAAAATATTGATGTTTCTTTGATTTTATTCCTTCATGGATTTAAATAATTTTTAGGAAATACTCACACACACACGTTTGTTGTATCAAGAAAAAAAACATGAAACGAAATTATTACAAGACGCTCTTTTTGGAAATTCCCGCTATTCAGTAAAGAACGAATGACTGATTGAATGAGAGGTCCGCAGGGAAAGTTTCCGTTCGTAAAAACTATTAATTTTATTTTCATTACCATTATCCTATTTTTTTTATTTATTACTACTATACAGTACATACAAGCAATTTATAGATCGTAATGGTTTAAACTGCATTTTGTATATCCTTTCATTTGATATAAAACTAGCTGATCCCAGCATGGGATGCAATGCACCTACTCACTACTACCTACCTGCTGCCTGCCTGCTACCTACCAGAAAACGTTAAAAAGATGAATGACTTAAATCGGTTAAGTAGTCTGTAGTTCTCAAGTTAGGACGTGGACGTGGCCAAGGAAAATAGGGATTAGGGAATATAGATAGACAAGGTGTAAGGGACACCGACCAGCAGCGTATTTACCCTATGGACAAAAGGGCTATGGCCGAGGCGGCAGGCTACAAGGGGCGGTGCAAACCCCACCTTGCTCAGCTTATTTGACTTAATATGACTGCAAAAATTGAAAAAAATGCCTACTAACTAAAACTAGAACTCATTTGGTTGTAAGTTTGATAGAAAATATCAAGCGACTGCCTATCTGACCTCCATAACCCAGTAACTGGGTAATACGATACCCCTTGGTAAAACTGGATGTCAGACCTTTGGCTTCTGACTACTCGTAACGACTGTCAAACACACACAGCCGGAACCAACAGCGTAACGAGCTTCCCGAGGCACGGAGGAAACTCGGTATGTAATTATGGTCACCCATCCACGGACCAATCTCGGCAAGCACGGCTTAACCTTAAAGATCGACCCGTGCGGCTGTTATTATTTAGCCACGAGCTCCTAAAATCTAACCAATCCCGAATGCGAAACCCGAGGACTTCGACCCTAAACGGCTTAAAACTGTAACTAGATTGCAGTATTTACGCCGTTTGAGGCTCTCAGCAGCCGCAGCAGCAGCAGCAGCGTCAGCATAGCCCCGCTGTGCTTGCAACATGAGATGGCGCAAGGGTGTCGACGCAGGTTGCGTCCCACAACAACGGCATAGGTACCACCTTTTACAGGTATCAGCATCTTGCGGTCTGGTGTCTTCCCACCATCGTCACCTAATAATCGGTTCAATCATGGTGCCAATGGTGGATCACGGAAGTGCCAGAAGCCATAAGCCCGACTCCCATTCCCCCACGGCCAGCAGACGGGTGCGCTCCTAATATTCAGTAGCATTCATTCATGGATGTTTTTATTTATTAATATTAGTAAAAAAAAAAACGAATAAATTGTAATTAATTTTGTAACATGAAAAAAAAACGGATATTGTGTTTCAGAACGAAATTGAATGACTGACTTTCATTCAATCAATCATTATTTTACCTGTGAACTTCGCTTCGATTATTATCTCGACTAGTATATTAGTCATCTGTGGAATAATATTTAGTCAAACTCAAAGTCATCTGTTATGTTCTGTGAATGCTAATGCTTTCATTCAAAAGTCATTCAGATGCGAAATGCCATTTAATTAAATGGAAACGTCAATAATTTTGCGTTGATCAATTTATTGTTTAAAAATGAATAATGGAACTGAACAAATATTTTTACTAAATGCTGCCCCAAGTCAGTCTGCGGCCCCTACGCAAAGGATGACTGCCCTTATACCGCCGCCCAGCACACAGGTCAATCTTGATAGTAAGTAACAAACAACATGATACAAATACCTACTGGTTTTGAATAATGTTTGTATTCTTATAGAAACTGCATAAGAAGTACATTTTTTCTTTAAAGGAATAGTCTGCATCCGTTACCATTCTTTTTAAGATAAACTCGATATATAAGGATCTGTTTTCATTTCCTGGCTACCTAAAAATCATTAATTTTACCGATCAAGACCGTGCCACTTAGGGGGACATTTTGGCCCAATATTCGGCGCATTGGCATGGTAGTAACAAGCGGTTCTTTTGTACATTCAAGGAATATAAGCATTGTAAATTATGTATTATTAATTTGTGTACAATTATGGATGAAAATATATAGCAATTGTTAATCTGAATCATGTCTTGTAAATTAAGTTCTTGTATCATTATTTGCAGATGTTGAAGACTTCTCACGTGTGTGTCGGATATGTGCCAGCATCACAGAGCTTGTTATGCCCATACTGTCCGGAGAGGGGCTCCAGAACAGACTGGGTACTAAAATAAGGAAGTACTTACCAATAACGGTAATTATCTTAATTTTTTTAATTAATTGTAATAATGAGGAATGGAAAAGAATTGTAATCAACACCATTAACATCAGTTTCCTGTCCTTGTCCCATCTAACTTGTGGCACAGAATATACAATAGTACAAGTACAGTAGATTCACTCAGCAAAATCATTTAAAGGAATAGCGTCTTTTGCTACAAAACAATAAATTCTAAATCAAAATCATTTATTTCAAGTAAACCAATTACAGGCACTTTTGAATAGTAAAACAATAAAAATGAAGCTACAGTCCCAGTCACAACTAATAACTGTGAAAGTACTCTAATTGCCCATTCCAAAGCGTAGATCTGTATGGAGAAGAATGGGAAAGAAACTCCATGGACCCTCTTTTAAATCAGTAGCTTGTTATAAAAACCTTGGTTACATCTTTCATGTTGAGATGGTACATTATGTGAGAACGATGTAGCAAGACGTGCATGTTAAAAGTGTCCACAGAAAAACAAAAAAAAGACAATTAAATAAAATAAATAGTTCAAAATTGCAATTCAGGCTCAGGATTATAACTAGAGATATTCGGATGCATATTTACCCAAAAGTTTGAGTGTTGACTAGTATGGAGCGCGCGTCAGTATGGGAAAAGGAGTTTATTTAAAAAAAAACTAGTCTAGTTACTTTTTGTTTAGCTCCAAATGAACTATGCCCAGACATAGGTATTACCATTTTGTTTTAGCATTCGACATTTCAGCACAAATATACGAATTCAAATAGTTGTTGTATTTTTTTCCTTGTTATTTTGAACAAACTTGCCAGGTATTAAATAAATTTAAAATATTTGTTACAAATATTTTGAGTATTACATTTTATACTTACTAAAGAATTATGAAATTTCGCAACGCCGCGACAAAAATTTTGGCATTTAAATAGCCGCTTCCATACTTTTGTACCTTTTGCCAAGAAAAAACGTACTTTAGGTAAATATGCATCCGAATATCCGATCACTAATTATAACCTACAGCTTTTATTTAAATCATCTTTGCAAATTATTTATTTTTTTGGTACAGGAAAATAATCAAAATAGTGTGTTAGGCGCCCGTCACACCGCCCAGGGTAAACTGGTAGAGCTAGCAATAAAAAAATACCGGCCAAGTGCGAGTCGGACTCGCACACGAAGGGTTCCGTACCATTATTTATAAAAACAAGCAAAAAATCACTTTTTTGCATGGGAGCCCCCCTTAAATATCTATTTTATTCTAATACATAATCTGTGAAAATTTCAACAGGCTAATTATCACGGTTCATGAGATACAGCCTGGTGACAGAAGGACGGACGGACAGCGAAGTCTCAGTAATAGGGTCCCGTGTGACCCTTTGGGTACGGAACCCTAAAAACCGGCCAAGTGCGAGTCGGACTCGCGCTCGAAGGGTTCCGTACCATTATTTATAAAAACGATCAAACAAATCACTTCGCAATTTTGTATGGGTGCCCTTTTAAATATTTATTTTATTCTGTTTGCTGACAATAGATATACATAATCTGTAGAAATTTCAACTGGCTAAGTATCACGGTTTATGAGCCTGGTTACAGATGGACAGATGGACGGCCTCATTATGAAACCTATTAATTTGTATGTGTTCTGTATTAGTGAGTGGAACTAAGAAGTTACTTGACTAGTCGCATAACTTGCTTACCTATTTACTTTAGCTTATTCTGAATCAATAACACATTTATTTTTAATTGTTCCCTTTGTTGCAGTTTGTATTTATTTTAAATCATTTGTCATTTGCATTGCTCGTGTAATTGTATGTATAAGAGGCTCAGCAACTTTTTTTTTTTTTTTAACATTGCCCCACACTAGGAATTTCTCCTGTATCGTGGGTACATTTAAACTCACATACACAAACAGCCAGACCCGGAACAACTATCTGTAGGCCATACAAATATTTGTTCCGTGCGGGGATCGAACCCGCGACACACAGCGCAGCAGTCGATTGCTCAACCACTGCGCCAACCGTGCCGTCAAAACTGCAACCTAAAACTGCAACTGCAATTAACTAATTAGAAAAAGCTGTTGTCATTTTCAATTTCGCTACTCGTATTTTGTCGTATTTTTGTTCCCCCTTTTTGTGCCCATTTCTCACGTTGCTTTTTTAGGGCGCAACAGATTGTAGTCTTCCATTGTCCTCTGTCACACAACCAACCTCACTCAATTTACAGGAAACCAGGCCCTAAGCAATATTTTAATTACAAATGGTTCAAATGCCTGTCAAGTGTCTGTTTTTGACATATTTTGTGCAGCACATCTGTCAAAACAGACCAAATCATCATCTTCCAGTCTAAACTGATGCAGCTGAATACCAGTATGTTACATGGAGCACCTGCCTATCTAACCTCCACAAGCCAGTTACTACTGGGTACTACAATACTCCTTGCTTGGGCTGGAAGCCAGACCACAAAACTTGTTGTATATGAGTGGAGTTGTAATCCATAGTTTATCAGAATCTGTATGTGAAGTAGTTGGTGTGGTTTGTTCCCAGGTACGCGAGGACGATGGGCTGCCGCAGGTGATATGCTACCCGTGCGCGAACACGCTACTGGCGTGGCACGAGCTGTTCAAATGCTGCATGGAAGCCGACCTCGCGATGCACGCCAAGATAACCACCAACAGACTGGTAACTGTTCCTTACCATTCTTGTTTACTACTTTTGCCATATACTCTAAAACTCAATGTAAAGTCAGATATCGCCATCCCATTATCTCGAGATCAGCTAGTAGGTGAAAGATATGCAGAAGCAGGGCGACGCCGGATCGGCTCAGTACCCATGACAGGACCTGTCGTGCCAATTACTACTACAACATAATTATTAAAAACCACGTTACTGTCACATTGCTTAGGTGGGAACAGCGGCTCATTGTCAACCTAACGTAACACAATCATGCTTACGTTAGGCTGACGACGAGCCGATGCTAATACGTGTGCTTTGACCTCAAACTGCTGTCCTAAGGGAAGCTGGGTTATAGTAAGCGATTACGTAACCGCGCGACGATCGCATTCTATCAAAACAGCATCTCGGTTCTAGCACCAAAACAAACTCATAGCAGATTTATGTTTTTTACAGCAGTGCATATTAAGGTTCAAAATTATTTTTAAATTATGATGTTTACGTTCATAAATAATTAAGTGTCTGGGGTGTCTAACGAAAGATCGTAAAAAAAATGATATTGAGGTTCCTAAAACACTTTTTTTGTTAAGTCAATCGAACTGCAGATGTAACTTTGTTTTTGATTAACATGCTATGAAAAACAAATTTAGTCTTGCTCTTGAGTGCTCTTAACTTAAGCATATAAATTAGCTTAAAAAATATTGTTATTAGATTGTTTGGTAATACGGAAGGAACCCTGTGTGTGTTAGTACGAGCAGCACTTGGCTGGTTTTTTTATATCAATACTGAATATAAGAATATCCTTTGCACTTGTTGCATGTGTATGTAGATCTTAACAATAATTATTAAGGCTTATTTTTTATTTTACAGAAAACCAATCAATCTCAATCAATGAACATTACTGTAAAACCGATTGCAAGCGTTCAAGATGCACCTCAGGACAAGTAAGTACAACATTATATTAGTAGACTGAGTGAGTGACAGTATGGCACTGGTTCTGCAGAATATGCAAACATGTACTTATTTCAGGTTGTATTACACGAGTGTCAGAAATGCTCTCACTGAATTTAATCTGGACGAAGATGATACAGATGTAGAATTTGTTTGCCAAAAGTGTGTTACGAAGCCAGCACTGACCACTACACAAACCCTCGGTGAACATATCCGCCACGACCACTCTTTCGACGTAATTAACAACGGTGTCAAAACATACATCACCAACCATGTAACGCTTGAACAAGTGCTAGCTGAAGATTCTGACAGAGAAACACAATCTGAGACTAAAGAGAAGCCTCAAGTTGTTCTCCCGAGCCTGCAGTGTCCGTTCTGCGTGAGTGTGTTCTCTTCGGCCACGCGGTTACTGTACCATCTCAACAGGCACGCCGAAGTGCGCACGGCTGACGGTGTCGGCGAGTGTTGCGGCCTCGTCTACAACGAAAAGAAACTCTTCGTACAGCACTTGCAAGAGGCACACGTCTACAGGACATCGGAGGAACCAGCGTGCGTCAGCTGTGGCATCACGACTGACACAATCGACGAGTTAAAGCAGCACTATAAAGATGCTCACAGCGATGTGAAAAGCACGAAGGAGAAGAAAGTTGAGAGGCCTAATAACCAAAAGTACATACCGGCGGTGTGCCCCGAGTGCAACAAGACGTTCTCCAACAAGTACAACATGTTCGCGCACATGCGCAGTCACTCGCGCGCCGCGGTGTACGCGTGCGACCGGTGCACGCGCACCTACAGCAGCCAGGGCAACCTCACGCACCACCAGCGGCTCGCGCACCAGGGCGTGCTGCAGTACCTGTGCGCGGACTGCGGGGCGGCCTTCCCGCGCCGCTCGGAGCGCGACGTGCACGCGCGCCTGCACTCGGGCGCCACGCCGCACCGCTGCGCGCACTGCGGCAAGGCCTACCGCGCCAAGAACTCGCTCACCAAGCACCTCGAGATACACGCAGGCATACGCAAATATGAGTGCGAGATCTGCTCCAAAAAATTCCGGAGGAAAAGCCACCTGGACTACCACGTAAAGACGCACATGAAGTAACGACGGGCATTATTTGTTGCAGGAGCCCCTGCGACTCGCCAGACTCGCCCCACAGTGCGCTCTCTGACCGGTCCCAGCTGTCCGATGACGAGCCGCTGGCCACGTTCGCTACTAGAAAGCCCACAAATCTCTATACCAACTTCTTCAATGCCCTCGTGAACTTTAGAGATCATTTTGTGAATAATCAACATCATGAGGATTACCCTGACTTCACGGACTCGAGTGTGTCGGACGCCGACGATAAGGATGTGGACAAGTTCGACGACCTGACGCAGTGCAACATGCGGCGAGACCGGCTAGACGAGGAGACGCGGCTGGAGCTGAGAGAGGTGCAGAACAAGATCGACAACAAGACGTACTACACGTGCAAGATCTGCAACAAGAACCTCAGCTCGGCGCACACGTACCTGTTCCACAAGCGCATCCACACGGGCGAGCGGCCGTGCGTGTGCCACGTCTGCGGCAAGCAGTTCCGCGCGCCCAACGGCCTGCAGCGCCATCTCACCGAAACTCACGAGCGCCTGCGCCGGTACAACTGCAGCCTCTGCACCAAGAACTTCGCCAACTCGCAGAACCTCAAGCAGCACATACGGATACACACCGGAGAGAAGCCTTTCGTGTGCTCGCACTGCGGGAAGAGGTTCACGCAGAGCGGCTCGCTACACGTGCATCTGAAGACGCACAGCGAACAGTTTCCGTACGAGTGCGCGGAGTGCGGCGCCAAGTTCAGGCTGCGCTCGGGGCTGGTGCGGCACCGGCTCAAGCACACGGGCGAGCGCCCGCACGCCTGCGCCACCTGCGGCGCCGGCTTCCGGCAGCGACACGAGCTGCGCGCGCACGCCGCCGCGCACTGCGGCACCGCGCCGCACGCCGGCACCGCGCCGCACGCCGGCACCGCGCCGCACGCGTGCGCCGCCTGCCCGCGCGCCTTCCGCCAGCGCCGCGCGCTGCGCCACCACGTGCGGCGCGTGCACGAGCCCGACCTGGCCTACGCGCACGTCCCGCACGTTGCGCCCTACTAGTCTTACATAATGTACGTTACGAACTTACATGACAGTATCATTACACCGATCGCATCCTTTACCTTTCCAGAGCGGTAATGCCAGACGAAGAAACCGTGCACGAAGACGACAAAACAAAAGTTGACATTATCGACAAACCGGAGTTTACAATAAGCGAGAATGGGAAGCGATACGCTATGTGTGGCGTGTGCCGGAAGAGCGTGTCCGCTGGCGGCTGGGCGCGGCACTGGCGCGCGCACCGCGGCGGGCGCCGGCACAGCTGCCACGCGTGCGGGCTCGCCTTCAACGACGCCGGCAACCTGGCGCGACACGTGCGGGCCGTACACGCCGGCCAGCGCCCTCACTCCTGCGCCACCTGTTCCAAGACATTCTCACGGAAATCCCACCTAGAAGACCATGTGAAATCTCACTCCGAAACTAGGACATTCGTTTGCGACATATGCGGAAAGGGGTCCAAATCAAGCGCCGCATTACGCATGCATGCGCGCACGCACGATGCATGCAGGTTTCCGTGCGTGCAGTGCGGCGCGCGGTTCAAACGGCGCGGTGAATTGTCCGCTCACATGTCCGTGCACACTGGGGAGAAGGCACATGTCTGTCACTGCGGGAAGACATTCCGGTTGCGAAGTCAACTGACCGCACATAGTAGAGTGCATCAGAGGACGCAGGAACAGGACATGGAAGATTCAACCAGTTCAGGGAATACACTAGGGTTGCACGAAGTAGAGGAGATACCATAATGTCCGTGTTAGTTATGTTCGTTTAAAACGGACACGCCATAACGAGATAGACTGAAGCTGAAAGGTTATTTTAATTAAGGAATTAAGGATGAAAAGTGGGATCAGTTTAGGAAGTATGCTTACCATCAGGTAAGCAGAGCTAAGTTGTGTGGTAGACTTGAATAACGTGGATCGCAATCTGAACGTGACTAGTGCAAAAGTTTGAAAATAAATGAGATCGATATACTCAGCTGTATTTTGATCTGCCATAAAAGAAAGATAGATTACTATAGAAGAAGGAAGCTGGACAAACACAGATATTATGTGAAGCTATGTTATGAAAGTAACTTAGTTGAAGATACACCCTTGTAAAAACGGGATCATCACAAAAAGGTACATTTTCAAAACTATTTTGTTTCAAACTGCCATGTCCACAAGATGCAAGTCAGCTCTTTGTTGCAGCCCCATCCCAGCGCCGGCCGCGCTCCGCCCCCCGCTCCCGCACGGGCGCCGCCCCGGCTGGTACCGCGAGCACCTGCCGCTGCAGCACCAGCGGTTGGTCCTCACCTGCGAGGCCTGCAACAAGGCGCTCGACCAGAAGGAGCTCAAACAGCACGTCCACCTCCACTCCCGCCGTCAACACTCAGATGGATGTCTCAAAATTTACTACAGGAGAATAAGGGCACACATTAATAATCAGGCTCCTACCCCAGCGCCTACAAACATTGTTCCAAATTCCTTACCGGTAGTAGGAACTTCAACAGTAATCATTAAAGAAAGAAACAGGCCGGGACCGGTTAATATAATCGAAACCGGACCGGTTAAAATAAACACTCCGGCACCGGCTAAAATAATCGCCCGAGGACCGGCTAAAATAAACACCTCGGGACCGGCAAAGACAAACAAAACAAGCGTCGAAGAGAATGAGTTTTCAGACCACAGTGATACGGAGGGCTTCGGATCTCTGCCCGAGTCCGTGTTCGAAGCTATGGAGGACTCGCAGGACGGCCAGCAGTTAACACAGCCAGCAGGTAGCACGAGCCACGCGCCTCACACTGAGCGCCCCAAACACGACTCCAGCAAATCTGATTCACCACAACCTAATAATTTAACTAGTCCAACCATGTGTTTACAAAATAATAACGTGAACAACTGTTCAGTAGTTATTGAACCAATGAAAATTGCCCTTAAAAATAGGAGTGTAATCAACATAAAAGTACCACCAGAAAATAAAATTCTCCCAAAAACTGCTGAAGTTGCTAAGGGGAAGAAATATCAAAAGACACGCAAATGTCCCTTCTGCCCCAAAGAATACAAGGCGTCTTCCAGCTACTTCTACCACTTGAAACATTCCCACGGAAGCAAGGAGGAGTACGGCTGTGAAGTGTGCGGGAGAAAGTTGTTCACGAAATCCTCGTTGACGCAGCACATGGCCACACATGCCCCGTACTACGAATATGGGTGCTCGCACTGCGAGAAGCGATTCAAATCTAGAGCGGGCCTCTACATTCACGAGCAAACACACAAAGGTACGAAGTCGTTCGCGTGCACGCACTGCGACACGGCGTTCCGCTGGAGGGCGCAGCTCGCGCGGCACGTGGCGCGGCACTTGGGCACGCGCGCGCACGCGTGCGCCACGTGCGGCCGCGCCTTCAGCGTGCGCGCCGACCTGCTGCGGCACGCGCGCACGCACGCCGCCGGCACCTACACGTGCGACAAGTGCGGACAGAAGTTCGCTCAGCCGCGCTATTTGAAAGTGCACACTAAGAAGAAGCACGTGATATATGGCAGGAGGTTATCTAAGTAAAGGCGCATACTATACCTGCGGCACGTAAAACAAATATATGTGCCGCCATCGTGAAGGCGCCTGAAAACTAAAGTCAATTCAATGTGAATTGTTAGTTATTTATTTAACGTAATAACCTTAATTAGGCTCGCCCCCTACTTTTCAATTATTTCGTCTGACAGGGCCCGTATGAACTTGTACTTGTATTATCAAGTTTCTATATTGAATGGACTGCTTAAGAATGTATTCAAAGAGTTCATTCAAAGAGTAAGACGTAGTTTAAATATGTGATTTTTCATCTTATTGTTATTTACATGTTTTATTATAAGAAACCCTTATGTTCATGACTCAAACCTCAATAATGCACACAATATTGAACACAAGTCAAGAAAGTGAATAATAGCCTGTATACATACGTGACTATTGGTAGAATAAGATGTAGTTTCTGAGATCGAATAAAAACGACACTAAATCTTAATACCTTTTGTTTTAATCGTATCTTATGGTAAAAATAAAACTATTTAGTATGTTAACATTACACAAATCAACAATAAACTGCTGAGACGGACAATACATTAGTAATGCAAACACAATCATGTTATTACAATTGATTTGTTAATAACTTTGACATTCAGATTTACGAAGTGTTAAGACAGTAAAAACACACTTGCAATTGCAAAAAAAACCATTTTGCAAAGTTCTAAACTGTATCCCAAAATCACAGAGTAAATAACCGCGCCGGCGAGAAGGCAATGCTAATAAAATTGCTGGCGTCGGATCTGCGTTGAGCGCTCAACTACCGTCACTTTGTGACATGCTTGATTGGAATGTAAGATGTTTACAATCGCCGCGGCGATTCCATGCTGTGCCCAAAATAACAAAGGGTTTTCACTAGTCAGTAGTTAATTCTACTAGTAATTCTTATCTCAGATTCAAATGTTAAAAAGTGGATTATTTCATAGTGAGTAATGTCTAAAAGCATTAGTTTGTACAAAATAACAAAGTAATTTGCTATCACTAATTAACTATAACGATAATTGTCTTTCTACACATCGTCTTCAACCCAGCCTGTCCAACTATGGTCGGGTGGGTCAATAAATTAAATATTATATATTCAAATTTAATTTATGCCTGATAGGTCTGAGTAGACCCTTCACTTCCAATTGTATTGAATACTAGCTGTCCGGCGCAACTTCGTTTGCGTCACATTTTCCCCGTTTTCGCAACATTTTTCATTGCTGCTCGACTCCTATTGGTCGTAGCGTGATGATATATAGCCTCTAGCCTTCCCCGATAAATGGGCTATCTAACACTGAAAGAATTTTTCAAATCGGACCAGTAGTTTCGGAGCCTATTCTATGCAAACAAACAAACAAACAAATCTTTCCTCTGTAAAATTAGATACAGTATAATGGTCTAGTAGAAATAGTTCAGTAAGTATGTCTAATTATTATGTTTAATCTAATTTGAGAGAAACAGGAAACTATAGTTTCCTCTTTTACATTATTTTGTAACAACGTTGGTTAGTTTGTAAAAGACATGTTTTCCTGTTTATTTCATAATTTTATAACGGGAAGTAGGCTCACTTGCGCCACAACTCACTGATGCGTCTTTTCGCGTCTCGCTGCATAAGAGCCTGTCCCCAACTATGTTGGGATCAGCTTCCAGTTTCACCGGATACAACGCTGGGGTTATAACTTTAAATTTCAACTTGCGCCGTTGGTCTTGTGACTGCTGAACAAAACGTCTGGATTGGATCCCCAGGTCAGACAAAATGTTATTGGTTTTTCCATCAAGAATTCCTCTAGCAGCGCCACGGATTCTGGATTTGTGCTTTTGTTTTTGTATTTAGGTGTGTCGTGAAAACGGGCACAAATGCTTTTAGCTCTAAACATAATCATAAGATTCAATCCGTCTCTGGACTCTTCACTGGACTGGACTGGACATCTTTAGACGATTCACAGAAACAGAGCGATGTTCGACAGACGTTTAGTAAAGATTAGCGGTGCAAGCAGGCCCCAATACAGGAATATGAAAAGCCAGAATCTAAACGTTATTTTGTTTAATTTTATTAACGGCTTGCCCTGCATCTTCCACATGACAATTTAACACCAGTCTTACTCAACTAAAGGCAAGTAAAATTACCTCATTTCTAATACATAACAATCAGTTCATTTCTTCAGCCTCTGACATTAATCCTGGTTTAAATGCAGCTGCGATGGGAGGCCTAATTCTTTTTATACATTTTCATTACAAAAACAATATTAGACTTACCGTAATGCTCAAGACATTAAGTCCGCCTTTGTACAGTGTTTTTTTTTATACTTGTGCATACAATTTTAATAAATAAATAAATACCGCTTAGTAGGATTTGACGCTCAAATAAATTTGGTTCCAAAAATTGTACAGTAAACAGCATATTTATGATATAAACTGCACATTAGACTATGACATCACCCTTGTTCCGTAGCAAAAGGAGTGGTTGTTTTCGTTCTGCCGTGCGGCGGACGGTACGATATACAATGCTACGATAAATAACACCTTCCTAACATACAACTTAGCCAATTTCCTTATAGTGCTGCGGTTCTAATGCGCGATGTCGATGGGCGGCGTGGACCTTCCGTCCTGCGTGGTGGGCGAGCCGGTCTCGTTCACCAGCCGCTGTCGCTCGCGGTACATGGACACCTGGATGTTCTCCAGCTGGTGGTAGCGACACACTTTGATGGTGGAGAACACTGCGAGGCCGACCCATGTTGCGAACGCTGCCCAGGTGCCGAACTGGTGGATGAAACACGACTTGATGATGATTGTATTTTGCCTCTAAAAAAAGCATCTATAGATGTTGCGTTTTGGCATGGCAATAGCGGTCATTGCCCTTCCCCTAATATCTCTTCGCTACAATACAATAAACTATGTATCATTTTGTATTGGTAAAAACGGTGAGGATCATGATATAAATATCCATTCGAAAGGCTTACTTTTAGTTTTTATTTTTTTATTTTCCATGTGTTTGCTCTTATCTCTAGCCTAGGTCAGAGATGACAGAGACAAACTCGACGAAAGTTTTTAAGATAAAGAACGCCATAAAATGTATTGTGATAAATAACCGCTATTGCTCTGCAAAAACGCTACAACTTAACGCCTTCTGCGCGTTACCGGCGTTTACGCGGAAAAACAATAACCCCAAGTTTGAATACTCATATTTTCGTTATGCTATCTTTGCAGATAGACAGGACTTTGTTGTTACCTGTGATGTGCCGATTTGCATGTAGAAGTCGTCGGTGGTAATATTTTCCTTGCTGTCAATATTCTGACCGGCCGCGGCTTCGCAACTGAAAATAAAAAGTTATCATTCATTTACTTGCTCTAGTAACACTCCAATGACAACAGTAAAGAACTATGACTGACTACGAAACGTTGATCATTATCAAGTTATGGAAACACTAACTCATGTCAAAAAAAAATTGTTTAAAAATATATACTTGGTACATATTTAGATGTTTACATACGGGGACAATGGACTAGTCATCGTTACACTAATGTTTAGAATACTAGTTTTCGTTTTCCCTACGCACCTGGGGAACCTCTCAACGATGACCTGGCACCAGGTCATAAAGCCCAGCGTGACGATGACGGCAGCCGACACGGCCAGCCCACACAGCAACATGCAGCCCACAGCCTCCAGGAACGCAGACAGGAACGAGCTGTCCAGACCCTTGTACATGAACATGGACAGTCTGGGGACAAATTAACATAGGTACTTAGTCATAATAAACCCGACTGCATAAAAAGCGAACTAAGAAGATAGAAACAAATTTTAGTTGAAAATAAACAGAATTCAAAAGATGGTTAGAGATGAGTCAGATGACATGTACACTCACAGGCACTAGCCAAATGCGAGTCGTACTCACAGGCCCACAGGGTTCCGTAGCACCAAACAAAATAACAATATTTGGAACGGTCATTCATAAGTAAATTTAGACTCAACAGCAAAACTAAATTTTTTCATAGTATTTTAATGAAAAATAAAGTTACATGCTGCAATTTGATGGCAAAAGTCCTATATCTCTAAAACTAAACGTCAAATCTTATACAAACCAATTTTCGTGAAAGTTTTTGTTACGTTCTACAGTCCTACATTTTTTCAAGAAATTAGAGGCGGGACACATTTTACTTTGATTTGATTTTATTGAGTTTGAGAAAAAAAGGGTTTTAGGAACCTCAATGTAATTTTTAAAGACCTATTTATAGACCCGCACGTATAGGTGTTTTTTTAGTTTCATGTATGGGGAGCCCGCCCCTCTTTTTTATTTTAAATTTTTGTATAAAAACCGTAAAGCGGTTCGCAGAATACATAACAGTTTCGGAATAAAGTGGCTGTGACATACGAACGGACAGACAGACATGACGAATCTATAAGGATTCCGTTTTTTGGCTTTCGACTACGGAACCCTAAAAAGCATTTTATCGTGTAACAACGGTTTCCTCTTTGAGATGAAAACTATTTCGTAATACATAGTATGGCCTCCAAAAATACTATGTTCGTGAAAACGTAAAGCGTAGGGACGCCAAGGTATGCGACGGTATGCGCTGGGGTCCGCTAACATTATAAAATGATCGCGGTGTGAGTCTCGGTAGCATGCCGTGGCAATCCCCTGGTGTGCGCTGGCCCTCATTATGCCGCGGGATGTCTGTGTAGCTGCCGATACCAGCGGCCACGGTATCTAATAGGCCGCTGACATCATCAGTGTGCGCTGGCTTTTAAAAGTTGCTGCTTGTATACATATTAGCGCTCGTGACTTTATTTCTAATTATAAAGATCTGTCAGTTTGCGAATAGCTAGCCTCCGACTGCGTAGACGAATCCATCCATAGACACCGCATTCATTGAAATCCATCCAACCCTTATGCTTCGAGGGCATAATGAAAACATGGCTTGTTTCCGTTTAGACCGATTTTTGTTTCGACAGCTTGTCTGTTTGTTATCTCCAACGTACAGCTACAACTACGCTGCTCTATCACAAATTAACGTAAAAATAATTATAGAACAGATAGTTTATGTTGTTGCCAGGAAAAATATAAGAGGAAAACGAACATTTAGAAAACGTTTAGCTTTAATCTATAAAAGGCTGATATATCTCGCTGATTATACTATTTCGCTTTAGGTATGTCCGGTTTACCCCAGCTAAAGCGGTCGGAAGCTCATTATTTAGAGCTCATTATTTATGAAATTTATTAGCCAGTAGGTAATACCAGTAATTTTAAGTGTCCCATTATTAGAGGCATGCTTTTTTTTGACGTGTGAAAACGTGTGGAACCTAAGATAGAAACACGCTTGTACGATACCACTACATACAGAAAGCAAAGTTAATAGAAATCTCTATCCATAAACAGCACGTTTCGCCGAAAACTTTGTTGATAGAAAACATTGTTCGTAGACCACTCTTGAAGCTTGATTACTGCTTAACCGGACCATCCTGAGGTGGCCTCAAAACAATTTAAGCTCGTAGTCTAATCTTTATTGATTGTCACTGAGATGTATTTGCGGCTAGATTTGAGACATCGTAAATTAAGAGAAATCAAAAAATCAAAATATTTTTATTTTACATAGGCCTACAGGGGCACTTATAAAACGCCGACAAAAAGGTGCTCGGTTCGGGTTGGTCGTTTCCTATGGAGAGTTGGCTTTCTAGGCGCAAATCCGCGTTTTTGCGCCAACTTTCTCAGTCACGTTATGAATCGTCCTTAATGTTGACTCTGACGACATTGTGCCTATAAAATCCATACAAATAAATAAAAACTAGGTGTCTGTTTGTAATACTAAAATAACAGTGTTTTACTACATGCATATGAATGTATATACGGTACATATACCAAAATAACATTTTTTGCAATTTTCGTCTGTCTGTCTGTTTGTTCCGGCTAATCTCTGGAACGGCTGGACCGATTTTAACGGGACTTTCACCGGCAGATAGCTTATGTAATAAGGAGTAACTTAGGCTACCCTTATTTTAGAAAAAAATATATTATAAAACACTAAATAACTTTTTTGTTAAATTGCACGCGGACGAAGTCGCGGGCACAGTTAGTTACCTACTAAATTGAATAACAAAAGTACTTTAAAATGAATGAAAATAATATGATAGATACGAAGTGATTCACACTAGCGTTATCTATGTAGAGACAGACCATTGACAATCACACTACTTTATTGAGCATGATTCAATATTATGCAAATGAGTTTATTAAAGGCCTGTTTTATTTGTATTATGCATACACCTACATATTATACAAAACTGCTAATGATGTAATTCTGCCTTTCTGATGACATTCGTCTTCTCTTTCTGGAACCAATCTAAAGTTGTTGTTCATAGCAAAAGTATCTTGTAACAAAAGCTGCAGCACTAACAGCTTCCACATTTTTTAATAGTAATAAAAGTTTATTTCGGAACAAAAACACAAGTACAACAAGTAAAACGATGGTAGCTGCAAAAGTATAAACTGTGGCGCATTTTTAAATATGTTTGTACTCCATCGGCAGTCAGACCACTTGCAACATACAGAAAAGGTCTCTTAAAAAGGGACCATCTTGACCATCATCATAACCAGTTGCAGCAGTCGCTTCATGTAAAATACTAGTCAGGTGGACATACCTGTAGATCTGAATGCTGCATGCCAGGAACATGAGTACTCCGACCACAATGACATAGTCGCAATACGCCCGATACGCCCAGGCGACAGCCAGCTGGCCGTCGGGCTGCCATTCTCCGTGAGAGAAGAGCAAGCAGTGCCCGCTGAAAAATAAAACTTTATGAACAATAAGGATATTTACAAAACATAATAAAAATTGCAAGAATTTCTGGGTTCAATTCCCAGGTGAGGCAATGTTATTGGGGTTAGTTTAGAAATGTAGGTGTACTATTAGATACATCTTTGCCTAGGCCTGTGGGGATTACAGGCAGGCTGTTATGTCATGTGCTAAGAATAAATACAGTTTGTTATTATATCACTGTACACATTCTTAGCATCAGACATTGTTTTTGTAAATACAAACACAGTTGATACCTTAAGTTTTGAAGTTTTTTCTGTTGTAATTTATGCTACACTCTTTCACAAAAATAATGAAAGCATATTATCAGAGCAAGTATGTAATATACCAGACGTCATAAACACTCATCATCATCATCAGCCTATAATGTTCCCAATGCTGGGACACAGGCCTCTTCTCTATGAGAGGGAGTGGGCTGTAATCCACCACGCGGGCCCAGTGCGGGTTGGTTGATGAACACTAATTTATTTATATATTTAGTTATAAAGAAAGCTTACAGACTATCAATAACACTAGTAACGGGATATTTACCATGTTTATTATTTGTTTTGAGTTCCCGATATTTCGGCGCTGTTGCAAACGCCATGATCAGGGATAAACTGAAGTTATTGTGGATGGGTGTTTATGAGCAGATAAAACGGACTACCCTCTTTCTAGTTCTTTTTTTGCGCTCCGTACCACTACCACAGTCACTCACAACTCGATTCTGTTCCGTTACAAGTGTTATTGATAGTGTTAGTGACCATGTCAGTTTAAAAACTTATAGCTTACAGACTAATAACAATCATAAGTTTCATACATAAGTAATACATGACATATGCTAATTACACATACATACATATATTGTACATAGTTATATGTTATTTGCGTTTTCAAGTCACAGCAATTCGAGTAAGTTACCAGACTACAATGTAAGCATAGGCATGTGGAGTCGTGCATATCAAAATCAGTGCAGTATAAAAAGCTACCCAAATATTCCTTGTTTAATATCTTTCTAATTATATGTGCACTGTTTTATGTATACATTTATCAAAATTTGAAAGCGATTTACTTGTTAAATAACATTTCTGCTTCCAGATAAGACGTATTTTGCATTATTATAATTTATGTATCTTTCAGAATACTATGTTCATAAGAGCATTAAATGTTAATCAATACGGAAGGTAGAAACCACTTTCAAAAGTTGTTGCATATTAGTGCATGTGACTGTACAACCTTGAAATTTAGTCTTTTGCTTTTAAAATAGTAAACCACAAAGGAGGATAAATACCATTACTATTATTGTATTGTATTGTATAACCACTATTATATGTATATGACTACCTCGATGGGCATGGTTGCAAGCGGGACTGCTGAGCATTACGTCCTGGGAGTGATTCCCAGGTTGGCCAAACTTATTGGGTTTTCTCAGTAGTTAGTTTACCCATGGGGCTGGATTTGTGCCCGATTGATGGCAATAGGCTCGCCCCTATTAAATGGAACTTGAACATAACTGGAAATGTGTGTTCTATTAGGTACACCTCTGTCTAAATCTTCGGCTTGATAGGGGCATGTGTCGAGGGATGAAACTCATTGATATAAATAGAGAAAGGGAGTGATTAAATGCACACAACAAATCAAAAGTCAATTGTTCAAACTAGGCTGATAACAGATAATTAGGCGAACGGAAACAGAAGATGTGTCGTGCTGAACACAAGCAACAAGGGCCAATAAAAAGGAGTGTGCAATGTTATTCTTGAATACAGTAACAATCTCAGAAAATATTTAGTACTGATAAAACTAATACCAATTTAATCTGATCTCTATTGTGTGAAGTGAAGAGGATAGAAAAAAAAAATGTAAACAACATTATTTTTTTCTACTACGTATTACAAAGAGAGATATTTTTATGATAGTGGTCTATTAGCATTTCACCCATTTTTTTTAACAATGGAAGTTAAGGAGAATGCATTCCATATGCTTAACTTACTTGAATTCGTGCTGATGCATGCTCATCGGCGCTATGATGCATAGAGACAGTATCAGACCAATAACATAGCCAGCTATTTGACTCAGCAGCAGCACGTTCGTCAGCGCCATCACGTTAGCTTATGCACTCACAGATTTTGCACAATAAGATAATTACGACTTATTTTCAATAGCTAGAAGCCTGAATCTGATAAAAATGTTGAGGAAAACACAAAACAAAGCTGACGTTCGAGACCTTCGCACAAATTGAAATGACATTTGAATTGATTGACATCAGTGCACAGATAACCAGCATCAGTGTCAGTGATGGATGAGTGATGTAACATCATATAACCATTATGGATTTGCTGTTCTGCACGAGACCAATAATGAAAGTTGTTTCTTGAATCAGATATTATGTTCATAGAAAAATGTAATAACAGAAACACAGGAAAAAAAGTCTATGAAATATAACCGCTTTTCTGTATCGATTGAATGGACTATGATGAGATTGATGAGTGTAACAAATCATCACCATTTTTTCACCATTTCAGCCCAAAAGACGTCCACTGCTGGACATAGGCCTCCCCCAAGTGTCGCCACATTGACATTTTGGGGGATTTTACCGTAATTGGCACGCTTGGCAGGCGGGTTGGCGATGGGGCAGTACGGTTGTTACAAAAGCACAGAGAATGCTGCTGCCCATTCTCTGCTAAGTCCCTTAGTCGCCTCTTACGACACCCACGGGAAGAGATGGGATGGTGCTATTCTTAACGTCCGATACCATACAGAGCGAAGGTGTAACAAATACAACGTTGAAATGAACGCGTTTTTAGCCGTTTCAACTACACGCAGATTTTTCTTCATGTATGTTGTATGTTGAATTGTATTTTTACTTATGAGACTTACATCAAAATGAATTATTTGCCTATCAGTTCATTTAAGATTATTACACTTTCTACACGTATTTAAAATCTAAGTTTTTTATTACACTTTCTACACGTATTTAAAATCTAAGTTTTCCACTCAGTTCGTAAAGAAACGTAAAAACAGAATCCTGTCACCCTTGCTTGTCATCATAGAGTGTCAAATTTCGACAGATTGGACGTTGGTGATGTGTTTCAATCAGTGGAATCAGAAATAAATCGCATTAATTGAACAATTTACTATGTCATTGCCTTCCCATTAGACTGATAGCAAACTAAAACAATGAATTTCAACGCTTCCAGAAATGGTAAGTGGTTTTTTCTATGTAAACAACCTTGTCACCTGTTACCGACATGCTCAGGCTGTATTTAACAATTGCTCTTAGAGTTCTCATTACATGTAAGTAAACTGATCACACTATGTCTTTCGTAACACCTTCTACACATTAATCTTCCCAGATGACCTAAATCTTCTGAATATATTCAAAAATTGCTGATGCATAAACAAGCCTTGTTAAAAACTGTTGCTGAGTAACAACAGTCGTTAAAGCAGCCAATTAGATCATACTGTATACATAGTTGTACTTCTTTTAACTTACTAACCAACTGCATAGCTGAAGTGTTTTCCTAAGCCATAAAATAAAGCATTCCAATAAATAATTTAACAATGTTTGTTTGCAGTGGGTCACACGGGCGGGATTCGTAAGGCTAAGCGCGTGAGTGATGTTGCGGCGATGGGGGCACCTTCGCCGACCCCCGCCTTCAGCCCTGCTCCTGCAGCATACACACCTGGGTTCCAACCCGCTGGACCCCCACCTCCTTATCAAGAAGGAATCCAATTAGACACCTCACAGGACTTTGTTGCACCTGCTGGACCAGCCGGAAGTAAGTTTGTTTGGTCATTATTTATTACAAAACATCCCAAAACCTGGAAATATAACATAATATCACACCTTGTAATTCCGGAAGGGTTAAGTAGAGCTGTACCTGACAAGTACACCCACATTTCGCTAGTTATGTTTAAGTCCCATGTAATAGGGGGTCGAGCCTATTCGCATCACACGGGCACAATTCCAGGCTCCGTGGCAGTAACTGAGAAATTCTTGATGGAAAAACCCAATAACACTTTGCTTTTATGGGAATCCAACCCAGGACCCCATTCCGTAACTAATATGGCTTTACTGAGTTATAAAATAATCAATACAAACCCTAAGTTCATAGTAGAATGACTTTTTATAATACAATAGCCATACTTTGGGATTAAATGAACTTAAAGAGGTTGTATTGATGATTTTAATGACTACAATTATGCAAATACGTACGTTTTACGACAGCGTATCATATTTTATTCAATGTAAAACTTAAAACTGACAAAATCTGGGAAATTGCAAAAAACTTAAGAAAATTTGAATTGGTGGTGGTTGAATGGTCGTAGCAGACCACCCTGTTGCTTCTACCTTAAATCTAGTGCTAGCAACACACTAGCTACATTGCTTTTAATTGCCGACAGTTTTAATGGTTTGAAAGAAGGTTTGAAGGATAAGATCTACATATAAAAATTAATCCCTATTTCCTTTGGTCACGCCATAGCTTGAGAACTACTTAACAGATTTGATTCAACTTTTTTTTAAAGTTGTCTTGTGCTTTGTAGAAGGTTCTTAGGTAGGTAGTAGGTGAAAGTAGGTAGTAAGTGGGTAGGTGGTAGGTAGGTAGGTATGTACTGGGTAGGAACAAGTGCATTGCAACACAATTTAAATAAATAATAAATTCTGTTAACAACAAGATAATGTTATAAATATTTTGTGTTTCAGATTTTGGTTACATGGGTGGTTACCCGCAGTCTCCGATGCCAAACCCAGCACAACTAGGTTCCATGCTACATCAGCCCATTGTACAGGTAACTCACATGTGACATCAACTGACATAGACAGAAGGATAGCCATCAAATACTAGATTCATGAAAAATTAACTTGGAAAGATGTGTCTGTCCCTGTGTTTGAATAAGCTTCCAGATATACAGGGACCTTATTTCTGTTATGGAATTACAAATATAAATTAACTGCCAAATCTTTTTTTGAACTGCTAACATTTATCTTTTGTAACTATTGACTGCTCTAAAATTCTAAATAAACAACAACCAATTAGATTTTATAATAGAGGTCATCCCAGTTTTGCAGAAATCTTGTAGTAAGTAATCTTGTAATTTATTTGGTTACTGTTTTATTACTATCTTTATAGTATAGGATCCCGCTATATAACGACCTTCACCGAGCTGGTTATTGGATGAAACTTATTTTATATTAAATTTAATATGTCAATAAATATATTGCATATGGGTTGCCTAAAAAATTTCAGTCAGGACATTTTTTTTTTTTTTTAACTTTTCGCCGGTTTGGTTAATAGACAAATTCCATACCAATCGAAAGTATAAAGCCCATAGAATATGCAAACGTTAGGTTGCCTTTTCTTTTCCCGTCACAACTCTCGGGTAGGCAGGTATAAACAGGTAAATCGATACTAGTAACTTGCACCGGTCTGGTTAATGAATTAAAAAAGGCAACCTAACGTTTGCATATTTTATGGGCTTTACACTTTCGATTGATATGGAATTTGTTAATTAACCAAACCGGTGAAAGGTTTCAAAAATTTTTGTTAAAAAAAAAATTTTTAATCATATCCTGGACTGAAATTTTTTAGACAACCCATATGCAATATATTTATTGACATATTAAATTTAATATAAAATAAGTTTCATCCAATAACCAGCTCGGTGAAGGTCCTTGTATGGCGGGATCTTAGGCCATTATTGTAAATCTTTAATTTTAATTTTATAATTTTGTGTAAAATTATGATACAATGTAAAAATTGTTAATGAAATAACTGAATGAAAGAATTTAAAGTGCCACATTCATACTAAATATTGTAAATGTGAAAATAATGTTGTTTGTTTTTAAAGGCTAGGCAGATGATGATGTCTGTGACCTTTCACGATTTCATTCCTTTTAATGGGAAACTCAACACAGCTGACACAGCTCGGGTTTACAAAAACCTGGGTTAAGTGATATTTCTTATACCAGTAGAAAATCGTCGTGAGATAAATTTCAACTTCCATGCAACCCTGCCCCTCCCACTAGTGTACTAGCATCCCCCTTTCGCAGGACATGGCCCTGCAGTACGGCAACCAGCTTGCAGCCCAGGGTCGCGAGGCGGTGCAGCGCGAGATCAACAAGTACGTGCCGGTGTCGCGCCTGCGCTACTACTTCGCCGTCGACACCAGATATGTGCTGAGAAAGCTGCTGCTCATCATGTTCCCTTATACGCATACGGTTGGTGTTAACTACAAGTATACTGGTATGGTTGAGAAGCTAATATGTATAATGTTTGCAAATTTGCCACAACTTTTTGGAAGTATAAATTACTTTGCGCCTGCCGTTAACCGCTTCTTCCCCAGCAACACATACCAAGTGCATGTCACCTTTACGATTTATTCTTAATATTTTTCTTGAAAAATATTAAGTGGGAAGAAAAATATTAAGAATGTCGTTTTCAGAAAGCTTAATGGTTAGCACAGGCGATTTGTTACCGCGGAATCTTTTACCACTCACTACATTTTTGGCGTGTTTAACTTTCGGCGTCGAACTGAGGGTGTACCCTCTAAGACATTAGAGCGCGATAATGCGCACTGTTTGATTTCAATTTTTTAGCGTAAGTCAAGGGCTGAAAATCAAGATCACCTGAAAAAATGTTTATTACGTATTTTATGTTCGTGTTTTTTTCATGTGCTTTTAAATTATTATCTTCCCTATAGTTCCAATATAGTACATTACGATATTAGTGCGTTATGATGGTTATAACATGCGAGGCGGAATTTCAGCCCGAGCCGAAGGCGAGGGCGTAATTGAGCCGAGCATGTTATAACCAATACGCACGTATATCGTACGACGTTTTTTAACACATTTGCGAGGAAACAGAAAAAAAAACACTTTTTAATTTTTTCATTTCTAATTATTGAAACAGTGAAATTACAATTATTAAAATGATACGTAGTTGTAGTTGGTTTTTTAATTATGTTTTTTATTTACCTTTTTGGTAATTCTGAAAGAAATGATTATTTTTTGCCTTAGTCGTACGCAGAACTTCATATTTTTTGACCACGTCATAAAATGGGCCGTTGATAATAAAAGATCGGGGTATATCCCAATATCCCAAACACTAAAAACAAATTTTTAGTGTTTGGGATTTTAATTAAAAGCATTTTGCCTTGATTTTCAATGTCATTTGTGGTAATATTGTGAAGCTCTTGCCGTCTACATGCACCATTAATACCAAATATTAACGCAACCTGAAAAGAAATAAAAATGTGTAAGATAAGGTAGAGGTACTTAGCTTACAGACGGTCGTTAAAAAATATGTAAAAGAGTATGTACAGTAGGTAGATCAATACATAAAATAAGGAGGCAAACTGACCTTAGTTGCCAGGTACTGGCTATCTGGAGCATCTCTTAGAAACTTTTCGACGTCATTTGATGACAGTACCTTAGATTTTTCCTTTATAAAACCATCAGAGCGTCTCTTTAAAAATGCAATGAGATTTGAATATAAATTAATATCGACACCATTTTTCATCTTGAGGGTACTTTTCAGCATCGAATATGTTGTCCACAACGAGCTAGGCTTATATTTACTAGCTAGTTTATTAAAATACGCCAAAACTACATTTTCGGAAAATAACTTGGCATTTTTCATGTTTTTCCACTTCAAAAAATTTTCATACGTGGTTATGTATCTGTCTTTGGATATTGACGGCAGCAAGCTGTCGCATGCGGTTCGCTTTCTGTTAGTATATCCGGTGGAGTTGAAGTAATATATGGCTCTTCTTCATTATTGAAAGTTGTCATATTTAAATTTTCACAATACAAGTACAAGGAAAAGAAAATTTTAGAAAAATGGCGCGAGGATTATTTTCTGCCGTAGCTGCGTGAAAATGTTGGCAAAGACGTTAGAGCACGCAGCCAAGTTTTTAAATTACCGAATAAACTGTTTTTTTTTTATTTTAAATAAACTGAATCTGTGAATGCACACTGTTGCTTTCCCGCCATTTTAACAGCGTGCTACTGACTGACTGGCGCCGCGCGGCGATTAGTTCGAAATTTGAATAGCAACAGCGCGCGAAATGGCAAATAATACTGTTATGGAATTTGTATGGACTATAACTTAACTATTTGTTTTGGTAACACACGCGTTTTTTATGACCCGCTTTACATATTTAAAACCGGTGGAATTACATCAGCTTTACGAGCAACGGTGTTAAAAAATATTTGTTTGTTCCATCTGTATTTATGTTCCCTGCCATTCAAGCTGATTTATCGATACGTTTCTTTCTCTATCCGTAACATAAGCTGCTCTGTTCCAGGAATGGATGGTGAAATACGACCAGGACACGCCGGTGCAGCCTCGGTACGACATCAACGCGCCGGACCTGTACATACCCTCCATGGGCTACGTCACGTATGTGCTGCTCGCCGGCTTCATGTTGGGTGAGTGGTGATCAATAGACCCTGGCGACTTCAAGGTGTGCTATAAGTTTGCCCAAACTGGGAATCGAACTCAAGACATCTTGCCACCAAGAAACCAACAGGGCAGTTAGGCTTCTTCTTATCTTACTGCTGATCTCTCCCCCGTCGTGTCAGAGTACCGTTCCATCGGACTATGAAAGTGAGGGAAGAAGGATAGGAGGGGATGAAGGGAGAGTGCACCTGCACATGCGCTTTGTGCACTGTAATATTCTCTGGGTCGATGTCTAGTCGCCGCATATGCCTCAGATTGGTCCACACGGCCGAAAACAATCAAGAGAAATATTATATCTGCCATATTATAAATTTTATTCCTAAAATCATAATCATTCATCATCATTTCAGCCCAAAAGACGTCCACTGCTGGACATAGGCCTCCCCCAAGTGTCATCCCACATTGACATTTTGAGGGGTTTTGCCATAATCGGCACGCTTGGCAGGCGGGTTGGCGATCGCAGTACGGTTGTTACAAAAGCACAGAGAACGCTGCTGCCCATTCTCTGGTAAATCCCTTAGTCGCCTCTTACGACACCCACGGGAAGATATGGGATGGTGCTATTCTTTACGTCCGACACCATACAGAGCATAATTATGCAAAATCATTATGTATTTATTGAATTAACAATTCAACTAAAATGAATTGTTATCAACACAGGAAAAAACGCTCCAATTGATAGATAAAGTCAAAGTTCACAATATACTAAAACAGGTTACATCTAAGTGGTTTGGATAAAGATAAAGTGATTGATATTTTTTTATTAGAAATGATCTTGCGCTAATCCAATAAAGCGCAAGATTGCATAATCTTTAAAGTTATACTTACTATTATATTTCGTTTTTTTTCAGCTGCAAGCAAAAACTTAGTCAAATATTATTTTTTTACTACTAATCTTATCGCATACCATTTATCTCGATTCTCGGCAACTCTCATTCACCTACTACCAGCCATCCTGCAAAGATCCTCACTCCGCCTAGCCTCAAGGCGCATACATTTCGTTTAACCAGTCTGTCTTCCCCAGGCCTCCAGCACCGCTTCTCTCCAGAACAGATAGGCATGCAGGCGTCCTCCGCGCTGGCCTACATCATCTTCGA
The DNA here is from genome assembly GCA_949152445.1 of Cerastis rubricosa. Classification (NCBI taxonomy): domain Eukaryota; kingdom Metazoa; phylum Arthropoda; class Insecta; order Lepidoptera; family Noctuidae; genus Cerastis; species Cerastis rubricosa. Next base: position 22,705,335 of record OX424534.1, on the reverse strand, counting down.
GATGATCATGTATCTGGTGACTCTGTACGTCACCAACACCAGCACACATCTCAAGACCCTGGATCTACTCGCCTTCTCCGGGTAAATTACATTTTATTTTTGAATTAGATAATGTCATGAGCAAACTTTTGAGTATGAATGTGAATAGCCAGCCAGAGAAACAGTAGTAAGTCTTTTTAGCGAGTCGTTGACAAATTTTCATTAAATATATTTGACCCAAAACTCAGCTATGCGAATTCTGCTCGCTAATGCAGTCATAAGATCGTCAAGTGCCCAGGTGACGGCTTGCAGCGCAAGGTGGAAGGTGGACCATTCTCTGTGGAGACACGCATCATACACATTTGAGAACTGAGCCTATCTACAGATGGGTGGTACATCTCTAGAGATTGTCTTTGCTGCGGCCGACTTGGGTGGTAAAGAAAAGGAGAGAGAAGACCAAACAAGCGATGGGTGGACTGCATGAAAGATGGATATGGCTAGAAACGGGTGACTTAAAAAATTACGACTTAAAGAGAATTATGGAAAAATAAGACTTGCTGCGCGAACACTAAATAATGATGATAAGGACAGGAGAATGATGATGGATGATGATGATGATTTTGCAAATCAGTTGTGAAATAACACTTTTTCTCGTCAATAATAAATTATTAACTTGATGGGGTTGATGTTTCCTATCCACTCCTGTTGTAGCTGTTCGTTGGTTGTTGAATAAAGAATAAAACACTTCACAAAGTAAATATCCATTTGGTTACAGGTACAAATACATCATCATGATCGGGAGTCTGCTGGCCGGACTGATGCTGGGCAAGACAGGCTACTACTGCAGTCTTGTCTATACTAGCTTCGCGTTGTCTTATTTTTTGGTGAGTGGTTTTTTTGTATTTATCTTTTATCCTTTATAGGATACCACCATACTACTAGGATACTATGCCATCCACCATAGTAGCATACCATACCATAGTACCATAGTAGTAAATTTTGACAGATATCTAAAAAGTTGCATGTAAAAGAGGCGCGAGCCCATTCTCAATTTTAATATTATTTTCAACCTCCTTTCCAACCTATTCTAGGTAAAAACCCTCCGACTACAACTACTCGCCGGGCCGCACGCCCCGGAGCAGCAGGCCCAGGCCGCGTACGGCTACTCGCCGGCGCCGGGCTTCGCCCCCAACCCGTACGCCGACAGCTGGAGCAAGCCCAGCGCGGGCGGCACCAAGCGCCGCGTGTACTTCCTGCTGTTCGTGGCCGTGACGCAGCCGCTGCTGTCGTGGTGGCTCACCTACCACCTGGTGCCCTCCGCGCCCGCGGCCCTGGCGCCCGCGCCCGCGTAACGCAGAGCCCTAGCGGACACTTAGATACTTAGCCGACGGCACGGGTTCTCACTGTTCTTTGTAATTATAATTGTATTTGGTTCACAAAATGTGGTGACTAATTGGTTATGAACTTATGATGGTGATTAAGGTTTTCTGTTTTATTTTAAGGTGTGGACAAACCGGTACGGACGAATGATTGAGATGTGATGGCCTACCATGACGTCTTAAAGCAGTATTGTTTTAATCTTATTCCAGAGTGGGAAAGAGATGGCGCTAGACGTCCTCTATAGCTCCGTCTCTTTCCCACACTGGAATGTCATTATATAATACTGCTTTAAAACGTCATGGTGGGGCTTATGATTAGACTCTGGACGCAGGATTGTGGCAAATAAATTGAATTGAAGTATCTGTCAAAGTCCACCGCCAGTCTGGAGGTCCGGTCGGTTTGGCTATACCTATAGGCAATGGCAACATAAATTCTCCAGTGTTACTAGCTTAATACACTAACAATCATGCCTGAAAATAAGGTTTATTTAGCTTTTGATAAAAAATGTGGAAATAATATTTTTAATAAAGTAAATTAAGATTTACAGGACAGTTGGAACCCGCTGCTGTGTAAGTAATGCTGGCACATCGAGTTACACTCGTGACGCATTTACTTCCATTTGACTCGACCGGGAACGAACCTGTGACCCCATGTGTCAGCAACTAGTCTGAAACAAATTGTGAGAGTCATGTAAATACGAATATTTTATTGATTTTATAAATGCTGCGTTTTAATAGATTTGTAACGTTTTCTACTTCTCAACTTTAAGAAAAGGTTTCATATGAAAACTATGAAAAATTAATGTATTTCACGTAGCATCTACTTATGAAAACACTCGGTTACGTTTTAAAGTAACCAAAATACAAAAATACTCAACCTAAATTAGACCTTAAAGTTTACGAGAAAGAATTCTAATTCGAAAGTACAAAATAATGTATTAAAGCAATTATCTGAATCATTATGTGTAGGAATCTCTAGAATATAGTAATGAGGGGTAGAAAATGTTACAACCAATCAGAGCCTTACATAGGGAGTGTCCAGAATAACTTGAAGTTAACCACGCACTGGATTTTAAGCTCTTGGCATTGAGGCTAGCGTAGAAAATCGAACAAAGAGTTTCTGCTCGACATTCAGAGTTGAAAATCCAGTGTGCGGTAAAATAAATTCCAGTTTGTTAACTCAAGCTATACTGGCCAATCTGTAGCATACCTACCGCCTATGTATTACCGCGATGTAACAATAATACCAATACCAACAGGACCCCAACGTAAATATGTCACATTGAGCTACTAGTGCTGCATGCTTCTGGCAGGCGGCCTTTATCGGAACTCACGCCCACATCTTGTATTTTCACAAATGTTTACAAACAGCACTCTTCTTTCTATTTCATTCATGCGCTAAAAGAACTGCAGCGGACAAAATCAAGTCTACAAAAAGGACACTAGCGACATCTATGATGCAAATGAAGAACTACCATAAAGTTATCGGCGAGTTAACACCATAAAGAAAAACTCGACTATAACCATCGGGCAGTTGCCCACCAGACATATCACCCGTCTGGTCGAAGGATCCTCTCTTTTTAATAGGGGATGAGGAACTTAAACCCTGTTCCTCATACTTCTAAAGAACCTTGCAGCATTGTATTGAACGTTTGGCTTTGTAGAGCGTTGTTTCATACATGTGTGACCGTCACTTTTTAATGCTCAATCTGACGTATTTACCTAGGTACTGTACCTACCGGGATGTTTTATTAAACGGGACGTAGCTGCCTGCTTACTTAGTGACACAATAAGGGATCAAGATATTTGTATTTAAGTGCCAATTTAACTTTTATTGATATAATAAATAAACTGTCGGTAGAAGACTGTACTAACCTATCTACATAAACAGTCGGAGCTCCAGGCATATGCATTACCAAAAATGGTCAACATCGGGCTAGCCTACTGGCAACTTCGTTATGGTCGGCTTCCTCAGGCTCGAGACCGACCGGATGCAGCAGAATACCTCCACAAACCAGTTACTGGGTAATACAATACCCCTTGGTAAAACTGGTCAGACTTTCGGACTACCCGTAACGACTGTAAGATCTACGAATGACATCTGGTACCAACGACTTAATGTGCTTTCAGACGCACAGACGACAAATATTTCGTACAAACTTATGATCACATAGTAAGTTAAAATACAGTCAATTCAAACAGTTATTAGAGATATAAAAATTTATTTTAGCTACTGTTCCCTAGTAAGCATAAAGCTACGTTAAATACATTAAAATTAACCCTAAACTACCGATTAATCTCCTAAGATATTACTTTATGAAAGTGTTTATAATGATGAAACTTATAATTTATATGAACGTCCTCTACGAACTATTCCTTACAGCCGAGCTGTATGCGTGCAATGAGCGTGTATTTTGTACTAATTCAATGCAATATTAAAGGCTAGTTTTATATTGAATGTGCCTTTGTAATTGTCCCTTCAAATAAACAAAAAATAAGTTGTACATGGACCTTTTGGCGCGTGGGTTTCGTCGGAACTATCACTGCCATACTGTTTTTGGTTCAATTAGACATTTTCAAAAAACTATTCTATATAAAATATTAGCTACATCCCTCCAAGGAGCATTCAAGCTCAAGTTGAAATTGCAGGCTCCCTGATTCTTCAACTTTGTTGGGGTAAGTACATAATATTATGCGAAGACACACAGACGCATAAAGCAACCGTACAAGTGTGCACGTATTAGGCACTGCAACAGACAAAGGAATATACAGGATGTGTCGATAGGCATTGAAATTTTGTATGGTGCAGCAGATAATTTTTCGCTATTACGATGTTTGTCCGATGCAGAAACATGTTCAGTTTGATGGTCTGTAGCACATCCTTAAGTATGTATATACCCTTTCCGTTACACCTTGTATAAGTATTAGGCAAAGTTAACAGCCACTGATAGCAGGTGGGTGTTGTTGGGTCTCAAACAACTCGGCGTCCGTAGGCTGCATGGACAGTACACAGTACTCACTCAGTAGCAGTACCTAAACCGGTTATAAATACATGAACGTTATTCTATGTTTATACCAGTGCAACAGCATCATTAATTAATATTAATTGCCAAATCGCAAACACAAAAAGTTTTATTTTTAAATGTGTTTGTAAGAAATATTTAAAAACTAGCTGTCATAAATGCTAGCTGATGATATATAGCCTATAGCCTTCCTTGATAAATGGGCTATATACCACTGGAAGATTTATCAAATCGGACCAGTAGTTTCAGAGCCTATTCAATGCAAACAAACAAACAATCAAATCTTTCCTCTTTATAATATTAGAAATGTACTAATTGAGATGTTTAAGTAAATATATTTTCTACTTAAGCGTACTTAATAATTAGCAAGTAATTACTAAATTCATTAACGAAACTAGCTTTAAATATTTATGCTTTGAATGATACAGCAAAAAGCTTCATAAAATACGTTACAAAACCAGTTTATGCGGATCTCTCATTGTACGACAAATCTATACAAAGCCATGTTATACTGGAAATGTATAGTGTGACCTGTCGCCGTATGTATAGTGGTTACAAGCGCGGTTGCAGAGCGGAAGGACCGGGGTACTCGTAGTCCCATTATCATGAGCAGGGCCTGGTGTATCTGATACTAACACACTGACACAATCGTAACTTGCTAAGTACGATGGTGGGTCAGCACAACGAGGTCGCGCATCCATCACACGTGTGTAACACTTGTGTAACTATTTGCAATCATTAACAAGTTTACGCTGCGCTAGGCGTTCACTCACGATTTGTATAGTAGTACCCAAAATGTTAAGTCATTAATGGGAAGTCTACAAAATTCATACATCGAATGCCAAGGTATACTTCATGAGTTGCGCGGAGTTTGTTCCATCAAAACATTAGGTAGTGGTGAGGAGCGGGCCTTTTGCGGGGCTGCCTTAGGGTTGAACCTCATCTCGTCACCGTCGCGTCGTTTGCTAGAGCGAGAAACAGATAGGAGCTTGGAAAAATGCGATTCCGTGCTGATAAATAAGGTTCAACCCTTATGCAATTTCGACGTTCAAAAAGTGCTAATTCTCCGCCTGCTTTGATCCAAGACATTTTTAACGCCAGTCAAAATCAGATGTCGCAAAAAAATCTAGCAAAGCCGTACCTACCCATAAAGCCATTATCTACATGTAACCTCGTGACGGTGATTGCCGCAGCCGCCACGCCTTCGACTCAGCCTGGTGAGCTAGCACCGAACCGCGCCGCCGCCGCGCCGTGCGTGCTTGCCGAGTTTGAACGAGTCACGAACCGTGCCGTGGGCAGGTGGGCTGACTTGCCAAATTGTCGCAATCAAACCAATTTCGGTTAATTGCTGTGTTCTGGAGATTGTTTTGTTATATCTTGCTCGATGACACGATAAGAGAGAATAGATTTACATAAGAATAAGCATGCCGCATGCATGATGTTACTTTGATTATTGTTTTCATAATTATATTTTTATCATATTATCTACTTTGGGTACCTACTGGTAGTACCCAGGTGACTACGAGTCATGTCATATTTGGTTTTTGATAGCCCCCCCCCCCCCCATCCCCGATCGTAATCGGGTGCTATCCACAGTTGAGTATCATATTAAGCTGGATAGAGTTACTTTATTAGTTTACGCAAATAAAAACAAACCTGTATTCACCTGTATTCTTTAAAGTCGATGTCGTGAGCTGAACTTATTGTATTGTTTGTTCATTTGTAAAATAACTTCGATAGCATTGCTAAGTGCTATGTTGTTAATAAGTACTAATTGTTATTAATTACAGTTCATTTACAAATGTGTAATATCTTTGTTTTCGTGTTTGTTAATGAACTTTCTATTTTGTGGAAAATCAATATTTGTATAGTGTAGGAAAGGAAAGAAGTATCAAAATCGGCAACAAAATTCCAATTTGGTTTAGTTTTTGTTAGGAATTAAGGAGAAGACAACGACGAAGACCCCAAATAACAAGGGAATAGGGCAGGAAGATGGATGAAGGAGAAGAAGTACGACAGTGCTGTAAAAGTTGAGTCGACCTTTGTATAATTATAGTTCAGTATGTGATTTCTAACTTCATAAAAAATAAAGGTACACTCGTAAGTTATTCGTAGGTAAACTCCCATTTCTATAGATTCATATACGTATTTTTCCCGCGTTACAATCCGAACATCCGAATTATCGAGTAGAATTCATTTTCCTGTTTGCTTCGAGTAAACAGGGAAACAATTGACTTCAGTTAATCAATAAATAAAAGATGGCGCTAGGTTTACCTACCCGCATTGCGCTACCTAGGAGCCATGCGGCAAAAAATTATACAAGAAAAAAATGTTAAAATAATTGTCAAGAAATTTGTGTATTAAGTTAAAAAGTACACACCATTAATAAAAAAAAAGTTATTTTGCCGTCTTTTCCAAGTTCACACAGAAGTCTCTAGAGTTTCAAAAAAGGTTTCATTTTCCAGGTTGTTCAAGCTTCTGAAAGTTTCCCATTCCTAGATGACCTAAAATTCTCTTGATCTAGTTGCAGAAATGAGACAGAAATACTTACCTTGGTCCTTGACCTAGTTTTGAGATATTTTGCTAGGTCCATAAATGGCGCCATATTTAAAATGTAAAGAGAAGTTAAATTGAAGATAATAAGAGTCAGAATTAGACAGGAAACTTGAATAACATGAAAATAGTTCATCCTAAGCTATAAATATTATCAGATTTTTCATTTGAGTCGTGCAAGCCAATGAAATAAATTGCATTAAAATACAAAGTCACCGCTCAATCAATGAGAAAACTATGTTGAAGATTAAGAAAATAGTAAATGTTTTGCAACAAATAAATAAAGGCCTTTTAAAAATGAATCGTTTTGATGCCAGCCTTTTTATTTATACTTTTGAAACTCGCGCACCTCTACACGCCTTCCAACAGTGATGAAGTTAGGAACGAATGCTGATTGGTCTCCGAACGACCTTGGCGCATTATGTATTAATAGTGTTGTGCAGATAGGGTAAATAAGTAAATCGATAAATATACACCATATTATATTCCGCTCACACAAAATAGTTAACAAAGTCTAAACATTATTTAAAGAGATTTTAAATATCATTATATATTTACAATGACGTTAGCTGTTTCAGGAACTGACAAAAAAATGTTGAATGTTACAAAATGAGCCAAACTTGAATAAAATATAATTCACTAATCTAAGGCAGACCAGCCCCGTATTCACAAACGCTTCGATTCGATGTCGATCGACAAGTCGTATGTCTGTCTTCTTTTGGCATAACGAAAGCGAGTGAGATAGACATATGACTTGTCGATCGACATCGAATCGAAGCGTTTGTGAATACGGGGGCTGATTCAATTTTGGCTTTTATATTTGTACATACTCTGGTTTCTCATCGACAGTTTTTGATGAATATCTGCTCACAGCACCAACACAATCAGCTGGTTGCTGTCATAATACAGTTTGGCCAACATACCGGCGTGACACCCGCAGCAAGCTTCGCGTTGTCCGGGCGCCACAAACAGCCGCAGTATCGACAAACGTTCACAAAACGTTTAGACGTAACAACCATAGTGTCACTTCTCTTCTCATTTCATTAACTACACCATTCAAAACTTCAATTTTCCTTCGTTTCTAGTTGTATAAGTGTTAAGTGTTACCATTATTATGTTAAAATAATGCATAGTGCCGCATAATCGTACACATTTTCAAGCAATTACGTAATGGGAATTATGCTAGACAAGTTAAAAGTTTTGCCCTGAAATTCAACATGGCCGCTGACACAGGGATGGATACTTGCCCCAGTCCGGAAATCACGGACTCAAGGAAACGGCCGCTCGACGGCGACTCGGAGAATGGAGATGTAAAGAGATCACACTTTAGCTCGGGTGAGTAGCGTACTATTTACCTGCACACTATACATAGTTATCTAGTTGTCTCTTCATTGCGCGTACTTGGCAAGGCGGGCATAACATTGACACAGCGAACTTGTGGTCGATTCAGCCGCACGCAGCTGGACTCCAACTAGATTCTTATCAGTTTACACTGTTGTTATCATTTTGACCTATTTTTCTGTGATTGTGAGGTCGTAATGTATCGAATTTTAAAATTAAAAAGTATTGTTAGATAAAATGTACTGTGTATTTAATGCCTCTTTATTGCTTTAATAAAACGAGCATAATTCCGTTGATAAGCTAAAGAATTATAGGCACAAATTATCAGAGTAATTTCGCCGTATATTGATAAGACAGGGACGGCCGGGCCGGCCGCCTCATGTATAGTATGAATTTATGCAATGTTAAAAGATAGTCGTTGTTTTTTAGTGCAAGACTTGGTGACCGCGTTGCCTCTGGCCAACGGCCATGGCAATATAACGTCTCATTTCGGTGAGTCGACAGTCAACGCATATGTTCCCTCATCGGCTTTGTGGTTGTTGCGGCGCGCATGCCTCACGCGCGCTCTCTCGCGCTCATCACCTCTGCTGATGTCCACCGCCTTCATGTACACGATCACTTCACATCACCTCTAATAGATCTCCTAACCATTCATTTACGAATCCTAATAGTCACCAATAAACCAACCGATTGACCTATTCTGTAGCTACTCTCACTAGATTTTTAATAGATAGTAATAAAGGCCACACCAATTTAATTAGACCTCGAATGTAGACCTTAGAGGCCATATGAACTACTGTAGTTACAATGTTGAGCAATGCAGGTCATTGCCTAAACAACTAATAAAGTATTCTATTTTTTGCATAGAGAGAGATGCAAAAGATATTAATAAATCATGCTTGTGTAAAATATTGTGCAAAATAATTGATCATAAATATTATTTCAAAGTTTGTCAAACATCTAGTAGGTATAGTGTTTAAATTAAATTATTCTAAGCTTCTCAGTTTTGTAAGATTTGCTTAACATGAATTGAAATAACATAAATGTGGATTATGAAATAATAATGTGTGCTTAATAGAAAAACACATCAGCAGAGTGTGAGCGGGCAACGTAGGTGTTAGCGTCAATCGTTAAATCGTCCATCGTGCACTGTATACATTGCCTCGTTGTTGTGAGCCATGCCGTACTTAGCCTCACACTGAACCACCCATGGCTTAGTCGATGCATCGTTGGTGTAAACATCCACTTCAATGTACAGAATTTCTACCCTTTATTATTTTGGTGTAATCTTCTCATTCTTCTTCTTTGACAAAAAGTGTTTATTTTTCGCTTTGATTTTTATTGGCTTAAATGAAAACTAACAATTGGAATAATTAACATTATTTATTTTGCATTACCAGATCATTAAAAATTGATACCAATTAGTATAGATTGGCACTGTATCACCATCATTGAAAAAATCTAATTAGCTTAAGTTAATGATTATGAGTATCTTGCTATCTGGAACAGCAAGGCTGTAAATTGTTTATCAGTGACTTGCTCACTGCAGTAAATGTGATCTACTGCTATGTATACCTTCTGTAATCTGCTGGATGGTAAAATGTCGCCGTGTTCATTATTACAAGCATAGCAGTGTTCTTTTCATTTAAGAACTGTATTCTGCTGGCATGCAGAATAGCAAAAGAGATGAAATCCCAAAAATAACACCCTTCTCTCTGTATCGCGAGGTATTCGGTCTTGTAGGGGAGATTTTCAGAAAATTCCACGGACACTGAGGGACGCAAAAACATTCCGCTCTTCCATTCCACAGTATTATTTGTCAGAGTTTGTAGGAAGGGGTGACATTTGTGCCCTTGTTCTTAATTACGAGCGGCGGTATTGCCCCGGTCAGCAAGCCCGGCACACTGTGCCGCCCGGCGTGATCTCAAGAGCTGTTTAACCCCTGAATTATAGCACGGATTATATAAAATCTTCCGCACTTGAAACTACGCGGAAATGCGACTCTGCAATATGGGAAAATTACGATAGCATGCGCCTACTGATTTAATGTTGTTAACCACACTACTTGCTAGGATATTATATTCTTATAAAATGCCACGATAAACAAGCTTAAATATTGGCTTCATATTTGTGGGAAAATATTACGGAACTTTCCCCAAATTTTTGCCAAATTAGTTCTGGCAACCGCATCGGTAACTTTCGATAGCCAATCTATTCGGCCTTCCTCCTCCAATAGATTTACCAAAGGAAACCTTTATGAATTATCCAAAGAATTACGTAATATGAAACTTAGAAGAACCTTATTGCTACAATCGAGAATTAAAAGCAATAAGTTTAGAAACTATGTGAAGGTCTTGCCGACACCAGATTCATGACTGGCAAGGTCATTACCGGTACTGACTGCACATTCTGCCTTGCTATTTGATTCTAAGTTGAATGTCTTCGCGTTAGAGTCTATTGTCTATCGTGGGGCGTTTGATTGGCCTGAAGGTTGGCAGCAATTTGTCAAGTGTTTTCTCTTGGGTTACGTGTGAAATGTTTACGCAGTGTAGCGTGTTGGTTTAGATCGTGTAGACTGGTTGCTTGAACTAAATGCTTTGGTAGGACGATGTTGTGGTTACATACGCTTCATTTGATTGCTTCAGAGAGTGATAGAGAAGGTTTGGCTAAAGTCTTTTTAATCTCTGTATTTCTGTCTCTTTCAATACCTTCTATAGTTAGTGAAATGTGCAGTGTAAAATGCCATTTGCCTTGTATATTCATTTTATTTAAGTAAACAATGAACTAAAATTGAGCGCGCTGCTCATCCCGTTCACAAGCACCTTTAATTAGCTCGCTTTTAATGTGCGGTAATGATACTCCATTAATTAATGTTATGAAACTAATGCGCTCGCCACAACGTACATCATTACCGCACTTCCCGCGACGGTTCGTCGGCAGCGGCCGAGGTAACCACAAATACTAAATGTCAAGGGAATTGTAACCTTTTTGGTTGCATTGATAATTAATCACTACATGGTTAGATTGCTGTAGAAGCGTAGACGTAATGATTTGAAATGAAAATGTAATTATTTATTAGTAAAATAAATAAAATAGCATTCGGAGCCGATCAGAATAAATAACGATTAGGCAGGCGTATTTATTATCTGTCCAAATGTTGTCAGATGCTGTTTACATATCTTTTCAATCGTGGCGTAAGCGTTGGTCTGATTTACCGAGACATTAATAATTTGATTATACGGTCTATTTCAGGATAATTTTACATTCCTGTAACTGTGTACACCTACAAGCCTCCGCCTACAAGGACCGGGGACCATTTTTAACTACATCAGGTGTCCAAAATCGGATGCCTTTCCCTAGGGACACCCACACATTTGACCCGGATCAAAGTAGTAAATATTTTGTATTGCCCTTTGGAGGAAAGTAAAGTATTTTTAATGAAAATGTTAATTAATTGAAGGTTTGTGGTGGGCGGTTTTCCCAGGGTTCGAAATACCCTTGATTTTTCTAAAACCTACATAAGTTGTTTCTTACGGTTCTTGAAAACTGTTTTCGAGTTTTCGTACGTACAGAAACGCTAAAAATGTTATTTATCCTTTCGCAAAAATTTACGATGTCGTGATGCGCTCAAACTTCTAACTTTGACTAAAGTATACTTTTCGAGTTTTTATTATACATTTGATAGCAGTTTTTATGGTGTTCACGCAAACTTTGTTAATGGCATTAATAGGGATCCCATCCAGCAAGCCATCTACACTCACCGGCACGGAATCTTGGCCAAGCGCGTATTTCGCGATAAAAAGAGCTTTAAGTGTTTCCTATGATTATTTATTATGAAGGTTGGTCTAAAAAATGTTTACCTTTAGTTCAAGAGCGTAATTTATCATGTTTGAGTGCAATATGACGTTATTTTTAAGTTTTAGTTGAACCCGGTCATCTGAGCGACTAAGTTGCTGTTTTAAATTTGTGTTTTGTGAAAGTTTATTGTTAGGTTATGCAATTATTGTGATATCGTACTGTTAATTCAATAAGTAAAGGTGATTTAATTCCAATAAAAATGCCATTAACACCATCACAGGTTGCACAAGCTGTAGCATTGATCGAACAAGGGCTGACACAGCGAGAAATTGCTGTTATACTGAATGTACCACGTTCATCGATGCAGTATGCGCTGAAACGATACCAGGAGACAGGCCGCTACTCCCGCAGACCAGGCAGCGGAGGCGTCAGATGCACATCAGCCCGGGATGACCGCTTTATTGTCCTGGAAATTTTGAGAAACCGCTACCTCACCGCTGTTGAGATACGCCAGCGACTCCAGTTCACAAGAGGTGTCAATGTTAGTGAACGTACAGTGAGAAGACGAATGGAGGAAGTGAATTTAAAAGCTCGTAGACCAGCACGCGGCCCAGAACTTCTCAGAAGTCACCGAGTAGCTCGACTTCGATTCGCACGAGAACACGTCAACTGGACCCATGAGCAGTGGGCTCGAGTACTGTTCACAGATGAGTGTCGAATCGCTTTACGAGCTCCAGATGGTCGGGAGCGAGTGTGGAGAAGAAGAGGAGAGCGGTTTTTACCCATTACCACCACACAAACTGTTAGTTTTCATGGAGGCTCTATAATGGTTTGGGGAGGAATAAGTTCCGATGTACGTACGGAGTTAGTTATCGTCGATAACCGATTAACGGCAACACGATACATCGAGGAAATTCTTCAGGAACACGTGTTACCATATTCAGGGTTTATTGGGTTTGACGAATTCCTCCTAATGCACGATAACGCGCGCCCACACGTTGCACATTGCGTGGAGGAATACCTTACAGAGGTTGGTATTCAAAAATTGCAGTGGCCAGCTCGTAGTCCAGACTTAAATCCAATAGAGCATATCTGGGACATGCTTAAAAGAAAAATAAAGTCCTCCTCCAACCCGCCTGAAACTCTGAACCAGCTTCGAAATGCAGCACTAACCGCTTGGGAAAGCATACCACAAGTTGAGATCAGAAACATCATCCAAAGTATGCCAGAACGAATGCAAGCTGTTATCGGGGCTAGGGGAGGAAACACCCGATATTAAAAAGCAAACACAACGAAGACTTTGTGGTTATTTTTCATTTTGTGTTCTTTTTAAATTGACAGTGTTAAAATCAATATTTTTGTGAAACTGCTTATTTTTTAAAAGATTACTGCTGGTGCATCATTTTTTCAATAACTGAGTTACAAAACCATAAAAAAACCCTAATTTAGTGCATAAACCCATAATATAGTGAAAATTAAATATTTAAATAGAAATTATCGGCATGTTATTGGTGGCCAAGTTTCCGTGCCGGTGAGTGTATTATGAATTCCAAAAAGTTATTTAAATCCACGCACAAAGCATCCGTATTTCCGGATTACGAACATCGACATCCGGAACGAAGGTAGAGTAAAACCGCACGTTTCCGAAACACCGAACGGTTGTGGTTCCGGAAACCGAAAACCGATTCAATTTCCTAGATCCAGGATGCTTCACAACTTGAAGATCTCGAATGCTACTTAGCTTTTAAACGAGAGGGTTGGTTGGTAACAAAGCAGCGTCAACACAAACCTAACTGCCAATTAACGTGAAACCGGGCGTTTTAACGACGCATGATAAACACAAGAGCCCGTATCATAAGTTCGCAACTACGTGCAAACAGGCCGCTGTAAAGAGGTATTGTGGCGAAATAAATATTTGCCTTGCTCGCAATTTGTACGGCGGTCCTTCAGTGAGGATCTCGGGGGAGCGACGAGGCTCTTGGAAAAGAAAGGTTCATTGTTTGTAATGTTGCCTTCAGATGCAGAATTGTTACTTAGTTTTTGGTCTTTGAAAGAATATTGAATATTTAATGGGCGTAGACCTAAACAAATGACAAGTTTCAAAATCATTGCTCTTGTGATGTTTTCAGACGAGGTTAGTGCAGATTGCCCAAATCTGACAACCCGTCTTTAGACCATCAAGAAAATATTTACTCTTCCGATTTCGGAAGCCAGACACCAACTTGTAACTCCACACTCCTTGAGCCACCCTATTTAAATAGTTCCAATAATATTTGTGTTTGCACAGGTTTCTCCTCGAATTCAACCGAATCAATATTCGAATCTTTCCGATCCAATGGTATCTTTCCGATCGCGGCGGAAATACCGTCAGCTATACATTTGTGGGTTATGATATGATTTACCTTACTTAGAATGTTTTGCGCAACAAGATTTGTGGCCTGAGGCAACATGCTTGTCTCCAGTCCCACAGAATTTCTGTTGATCCAATCATAAATATTTAAATAAAGGAATAAAAGTATCATCCTGTTAGTCTCCTGTACATGTTTCTTCGTATTTTCTTCATATTAGTATGTACGGAGTTGTAATTTCTTGTCCAATTATGTTACAGACAATGTGGTTTGCAAACTACGCCTCGAGAGGAATATACATGACAAGATAATTTTCCGAAATATATGCTGCCATTTTTAAAGTATCGTTGTTTAGCAATACTGCCGAAAACAGAATAACCAATTTCAGGACATTACTCTTTTATCCAACAAATTCTCCAAATCGTTAACCGATAACGATGTATTTTCCCAGAGTACAAAAACTTCTACTGTATTTCTATTTCACAGTGAATATAATAATTTATTCACGTACTAAATGTTAAAAAATATACGATAGCCCATCTGGAATCTCTGTTGCATCCGCGCCCGCGTCCATGTCCCCGTCCTCTTGCCGCAGCAGTTCCTCTGTCTAAGCTGAATAAATATCTGCTGCTGAATAGTTTCGCTAAACAAACACAGCATGTACATTCTCAAAGGATAGCGCCCGGGGATCACAAAAAGACCGCGACTGG
This sequence comes from Cerastis rubricosa, assembly GCA_949152445.1. NCBI lineage: Eukaryota > Metazoa > Arthropoda > Insecta > Lepidoptera > Noctuidae > Cerastis > Cerastis rubricosa. The sequence continues at coordinate 22,690,204 of OX424534.1, read as the reverse complement.
AATTATGTTGAAAACAAAAGCGTCCTTTGGGTCTTAATTTTATTAAAAATAATTTGGTTGAAAGCTAGTGTCGCTTTATGAGCTTCAACATTCTATAAAACAATTTAATTAATGTTACAAAATAATTTCACGAAGCTTTTGACGGGACCAGATCAGTCCAGGGATGTCAGACGTACCAACTTCTTGGTAAACATACTGGTTTTCAGTGTCACGTACCATGTACCAAGACTACTCGGTCCTTGTATGCAAAAATACCAAGATTGGCCGTTGACCGACAAAAATACACCGACAATACAGAATAACCGACAATTTTGATGGAAGAATCGAGTATTATTAACAAAAAAATATCAATTATTAAATTTTGTTTCTGGGCATGAAATCAAATATAACATGGACAGGAAATCGCAGTCAGTTGTTAGTTTTTTTCCACTATACGGTTGGTAAAACTGTTTGTCTATAGCTAGAGTGGACTACTGCGCCTACGCCATCTTCGCATCGTATTTCTTGTTTACCTTTTTTTGGCTGTCTCGTTGTTTACAATACTTTGAAGCTAAGACGATTAGACGATTGAAGTGTCAGTGTGTAACGGAAGTTCTCCGCTAACATTGTTATCCCTCATTCTTCGTCCTTACTGTAAGTGAAATGCTACCAAACTATTTATTTTAATTAAACCTTTGATTTACCCTGAAGTTCTTCGTTTTTATTTCTCATAATCATTTTCTTAAATATAGTAATTGCTCTGACTACCAACATATAGCTGTGTTGACATTTAATAGAACAATTTGTTTAACGGTACACGAAATTGAAATATATTTTTTTTCACTAGGATGCAATTCTCGACACAGTTTATATATCAGTGTTGCCAGCGCCATAGCGGAGCACAAGGGTACCAGTTTTTCGTTTTCAATACCAGCTTTCAGCCAGCTCGGCACAAGGATTTCTGGGTGACCATCTAACATCCCTTGAGATCACAGATAGTTCAGTAGCAACCCGCCTCTTCGCGGTTTTACAACTTGCAACATTGACAAAGAATTATTCTTTGTTTTATTATGTAAGTTCGGTATCAATGTATACATACACATAAACCTTCCGTAATAAAATCTCAAAATGATGGTCCAAACCACCATCAAAATCAGTTGTGGAGTTTAATTGAACAACGGAACACAGATCAACACGAAAAACAACTTTAATTTACAGTAATATCAAGATTTATAGATTTAGCCTTGCCTAACAACAATGTATATCTAAAAACTAAAGATTACAGTTACATTATTTATCAATACGATCCACACTGATAACGAGCTCTCATATTATTCTACAATTTAACGATATACTTGCTGATAACACTATCTTATCAGCGACCAAGTATATCTTTAAGACCTGTAAATTGATAGGTAATTACAAACGCATAGTTTACAATGCATTCCTGAACGAAATTTTCATTTGAAAATTCGTACCTTCGCAAAGTTTCTCTTGTTTTCTACGTTGCACAGTGGAACGAATGTATGGGAGCGGTTGGACGTAGACATGTCCGAAAAATAAGAGTAAAATTATGACAAACTAATGATGCCATCTTATTCGATTACTTAATGCCTTCATAAATTGTGGTGATGAATTTCTTCATAACTCCCATATTTCGGGAGTAATTTGAGAAAATGTGAAATTTTACTATGAAAATGAGTGTATCGAGCTCTCTCCCTCCTGATTCCGGGCTTGTTTCAAGTAGCGGTCTCTAATATCGTAATGCTATTACTAAGAGCTATATTTAATACTAAGACACATAGTGCGCCAAATGTGCACTTTCTGGGATAAAAGGAAATGAAAATTTAAAAAAAAAAACGTTTTTTCCCCATTTGTATTTACTTTAAACCGCAGACAGACTTATTAAGAGGTCTATAAATATATTATATATATACAGAAATATATATTAACAAAAATATTCACAAGAACTGATGAGAGTATGACTTTTAAGTAAGTTGATAATAAATTACCTAGTTTCATTAAAAGTACAATAAATAATTAAGATGTAAGCTCTAATTTACTAAGTTACACATTTTAAAACAATAACATCATTTAATTATCTTCGTCATCATCATCATCATCAATTAATTCAAATTCAGAATCGATGTCCGCTAAATCATTTATGTTAACAAATTCGATATCACTTTTCTCAGAATCCGTAAGCTCATAAAATTCCTTAAAAGAAGATTTTTTTACAAACTTATTTCCTTTTGGACGGATACTTGTAACAAGTGGATCAGAAGACAGTAAAAGATTGTGCATAATATCTTCATTGCATGAGATACTGCTATGCTTTCGAGAATGCCCCTCTCTATATTTTCTAAAATCTTTATTTCTAGCCTCAGATGCCTCTTCGGATAGAAAACCAATGGGCACAATTGACATGTTCTGAACTATGTCTGGCCCATGCATTAAAATTTTATGAAGTGAAGAAGGCATATAATACCATGGGTATAACTCCACGTAAAGCTTAGCAGTATCAAAGCAGAACTCTCGGAATTTAGTTACGTTGATCTTCTCTCCTGATGAAATACACTGCAAGATCACACAGATTTTTCTTAAAAGCATAGCATCTATTCCGGTCAGTTCAGCAGATTTAGTGTAGTTTTCAAAAAATCTCCTTGCCGAGTTGCCATTGTTGGTGGATCCACTGCCTTGTTTCACAACATCGAGAAGTAAGCCCGTTTCTCTTCTTACAGCCTCTTGAACTCTTTTCTTCCTGTCATCAACTTGCCTTTTTGCTATATCACCCCTTACTTGCCATGATTTTATGTCTAATTTGTAGGAAATGTGTAATAAGCATTCCATTGAGCGAATCCAAGCGTGAAGGGTGCTTAAGCTATATTTATACATGTCCTCGTTTGCGTGTTTATCTTTGATTAACTCTAAATTATTCATTTCTTTAGGACAAGCCTTGCATATGTCACACACTGAAGCTGCTGTATTGGATATAATGGAATGAATTTTACCATCAATCATTGTCAACAGCAGTTGGTGTTTGACACTAATTCCATCAGTGATGGTGGATGGAGTTAAGGCTTCAATCTCTGCTTCGATTTCAGCCATCTCTCTCTGCACATTTTCTTTGGTTTCCTTTATAAACTTAAACAATATTAGCCGGCAAAATGAAGTGGAAGATGGTCGCTCGTTTTCCCAAATTGTTACACCTTTTGAGACGAGCCGCAGTGGTACAAGACTAATCATAAAATTACTAGCAAGATCGATTTGCTCATCTTCACTCGTCCTTTGATGATAAATGCTTTGGCTAGATGATCCGTCAAAACCCCATTTGCTGGTCAATACGAGCTGTTGATTGGGATCAACAGGGGTTTCTAACGACCTAATAAGTCTTCTTGAGGTTAAATCCATCAAGGCTTGTAATTTGATTTTTGCAGAGCTCTCTGTAACTGTGAGATCTTCTTTGGCCGGATAGCACTTAATTTTTTCTTTAACCAACATGTAGTAACTCGGGTATTGAAGAGCTCCTTCTTGAGTGTTGAAATCCCGAAGAGTGTTATAGCGCCATTTCGATAAGTTCATCGATACATAAAGAGCCAATGCCTTCAAAGGGGATATTTCCCGTACCTGAATTGATTTACCTTCAATGAAGGCTTTGATTTTTGAGGCCTCTTCTGGATTCTCCGTCAAGTATTTCATAACATAAGCTGTATCGCTTTGTCCTGCCTTTTGAAGCGCCCTTTCGGCCGAAAACATAATTTCAGCGCTGCTACTGCTGCATGAAAGACTATCTTCAGTGCGTCTTCTTTTTTGCCGGTTACTAAGGTCCTCAAAAGATTTACGAGGACTAGGATGTGTACAAGTTGAAGCATCAGATTTAGCAGGAGAAATTATGGGCTCGATGACGTCACTTATATTTTCTGTAGAAGGTTCCATATTTTCATTCTGTAATTCCGGCCATTGAATTGCAGCCTGTAGCCAAATCTCATGTTTCTTCCGAAACTTATCTGTGCTTCTTCCAGACTGTGTCCATTTTGCATAAATGCGGTAGCAAAATCGACGACACCAGTCTTTTAAACTTGTTTCAGCACTTTCACATAACTGAACACAACTGTTATCTTTTAAAACACTGAACAAATAGTTAAAGTCGCGTAAATCTTTATGTGCGCGTGCGCATAAAGCAACGTGAATATCAAGATTTGTATTAAAATTTGGAAAATACATTGCGAGATTAGCTTGGATACAACGAGGTGTAAATCAACACTGATTTTAAAGTTACTAATAGTGACCTATTTATATAAAATCCAGGTATCCCAGGTATCCTTTGTTAAATATTGCAAGGTAATTAGTTATTGTGATAATTAGTAAATGATGCATGCTAAATTAGTGTATTAAGAGCCATTTAGTAATTAAATACGTGGGACACTCAGAAAGTTTTGCGAAACTAAAAAAAATTGTTCTATACGTACATATATTTTTATTAAATCTTTTCAAAGTACTTTCCACCAGCCTCTATACAAAGATTCATGCGCCTAAACCAGTTTTCAAAACACTTTTTCCAGTCCGCCGCAGACACCTCGTTTACAGCCTGCTCGAACCCAGCCAGCGCATCTTCCGGCGACGAAAATTGTATCCCTTTGAGCTGATTTTTTATTTTTGGGAATAAAAAGAAGTCACACGGTGCTAGATCAGGGCTGTAAGGAGGGTGACCCAGGAGTTTGACTGGCGTGCTGTCCAGGAAGTCCCTCGTTTTGAGTGCGGTGTGCGCAGGTGCATTGTCGTGGTGGAGCAGTAGCCCGCGGAGCCCTGTGTTTGGTCGCTTGTTGCTTATAACAGAGAAAACTTCTGGCAAACATTTGGAAGTATACCATTCGGCATTAATGCTTCTTTGATCCCGTAAGGGAATTGATACCAAGTGGCCAGTCAAATTAAAAAAGCTAGCGATCAAAATCTTACCCCCGCTTCTAGATCGCTTCACTTTGGTAGGCGTTGGCTCATTTTGAAACACCCAAACAGTCGACTGGCGCTTGGTTTCTGGGTCGTATTGATAAATCCAGGACTCATCACCTGTAACGATGTCGTAAACACGCCGAGACGAGCCTGCTTCAAATTTGTTAAGCATATCACGGCACCATTCCACCCGGGCCTGCTTCTGAGCATCGGTGAGGTTGTGCGGCACCCAGCGTGATACTATCCTCCTCACGCGAAGATGGCTGTGTAGAATCTCGTGAACGCTTCCCGATCCAATCTTCAATATGTGTTGAATCTCCTGATATGTAATTCGCCTATTGTCTTGGATTAAATTTTTCACTGCTAGCACGTTTTCTTCGGTAACAGCCGTCAAAGGGCGACCGCTTCTTTCGTCATCCCCCAAAGTTGGTCGACCGCGCTTGAATTCGTTATACCAACGATACACGGTTGCCTTGGAAGGGCCTTCATCCATGAATGCCATTTGAAGTCTATCGTACGATTCATCCGGTTTCAGGCGACACTTGAAATCGTATAAAATCATAGCTCTAAAATGTTCCCGGCGCAGATCCATATTTCAGTGAGACACAATACTTTGAATTAACTCGCAAAAAATGTGGAGGGAAATTTTGAAATTGGAACTTACTTATTTTTACTTATAAATAATCATATTTTCGAAAAACATAATAACTGGCCAGTCTCCCATATATAAAAACTTTTTTTCGCAATACTTTCTGAGGGGCCTGGTAATAGCAATGTTCTTATCAGTAATCATTAGTGCATCAGTTTTATATGTAAACCTTAAGTCCCTAATTATATATCCTAATTAGCTTATATCTTCTCTAATTGGCTGCTCAGAAATGTTATTGTAATAAGGTAAACCTTTAGAAAAACGGTTTTAATCAACAAAATAAACAAAAAATAAAAAAATTGTGTTATAAAATAAACATCACTCTTTATCCCAGAAAGTGCACATTTGGCGCACTATGTGTCTTAGTATTAAATATAGCTCTTAGTATTAGCATTATGATATTAGAGACCGCTACTTGAAACAAGCCCGGAATCAGGAGGGAGAGAGCTCGATACACTCATTTTCATAGTAAAATTTCACATTTTCTCAAATTACTCCCGAAATATGGGAGTTATGAAGAAATTCATCACCACAAGTTATGAAGGCATTAAGTAATCGAATAAGATGGCATCATTAGTTTGGCATAATTTTACTCTTTTTTTTCGGACATGTCTACGTCCAACCGCTCCCATACATTCGTTCCACTGTGCGTTGCTCAAAAAGTCGCAACGCGAAAACATTGGTCCCTCCCATAAGATTTTTTCGGGGAAAAACAACAACCGCTGTTTTAGCTGAGGGTTGAAACCTTTGTTGTTTTGTAGATAGTGTCACCCCCTTAATCATGTTGGGTAATCCCGACATTTCGAAAATAGTTTAGGATGTGCTTGCTCATGAGCAGCAGTATCCTATCTTCCTATTCTCGAGGGGCATTGCCGTAACACCTTTTTTCTTTTCTATAAGCCATCTTTTTTATATTAAGTGCAATTTTGTGCGTGTCTAAATCTGAATAGGTACCCACTTATTATATTATAAAATGGTCCTTAGCTACGCAAAAGGTTTCAAATCGATCTCGGCCGGCTGCTTAGCATTCTGAACGTCGGCTCATCGAGTGTTGTTAGTATTCATGCTATTAATTAAAGCTGAGAGCAGGTATACCTCGAAGGATTTGTGTTTTGTGTCTAAAAACTTCGAATTTAATGCAAAATATTGTGATTCTAAAGCCCTCAATTTCGTGAAGCTATTTCTCGATAAGATTTGGTTAGCTAGCCAAACTAGTATTGTATTTGTAGGTAAGAAAGAATCAAGACGCTTGAATTATGTATTGTTGATACTGATAAAATAAATCTCAATTTTGAGCTCAATCTCTGTAGAGATAGTTTCTCAGTCGTCGTATAAATACTAGTAAAAATACATTCAACAATTACATTCCGTAGTACAAATACACATCTAATAAAGCAATAATCGTAACATTCACTTTGTTTATCATAACAACGTTTTATCTATACCTACACAATCAATCGAAATTCAACCGAGTGCTAATGTTTTTAAAACTCACTTTTCGACGTAACAATAATATTCTAAAGTTTTTACGTTATCGGGAGCCTTTATCAGTGGTAATCGATGCGCATTACCAATGGAATTGTCACAATAGCCATGCGCAGACGCAATCGCCAGCTGAATGACAAATAAGCGACCATTTTGATTTGTTCCCATTACTTGTGAGTACTGATTTATTACAATTGAAACAATCGTATAGTTTCGTGATATGAATTGGCTCTGGTCGTGTTCATATTGCACTTTTGCTATCATAAGGAACCTATGGCACGCCAATCGTATCGCACACACGTTCTTAGAAAAACGATACCAACCACGAAATCGCGTCAATCCTATCAAAACTACAAGAAGCTTTCGAGTTAACGATGGTTATCTTTGATTACTTCTTGTAACCCCATGGCTATCAATAAAGTCGTAAAATAAACCACTTAGTAATCTGTCATGTAAGCTATAATTGGTGGCAGATTGGACAGGGTCTAATACAATAAATTAATTGAAAAAAGACACAAAACTGCCTGAAAATGTGAATAGGTAAAAATTTGTGTCAGAGGGTTTTTCAATTTTTAATTTAATTTTTACTTCATGCTTTTTAAACTTATATTATTTTTTATTAGCTAAACCTTAACTACCCCACTCCTAGGCATAGGCCTACCCCCATTCCTTTCACTTTTCTCGGTGTTGCGCCTCTTCAAGGAAAACTATAAATTTAAAATAAAAACTCGAGCTTTTATGGGCAGGGGGGGGGGTGCAGTCGCCCCCTCCAGCTATGCCCATGGTGAAAAGCAACCAGGTTTCCAGACCTGTGGAAGTTGTTTATTTCCCTTCATAAACTAGAAGAGAGGTGATGATCTTCAAACGGCTGAGCAGATTTTCACAAAACATAGCTAAGAACACTTTCGATTAAAACAACTTTCAAATGAAACCAATTTTATCAAAATCGGTTCATCCGTTTAGGAGCTACGATGCCACAGACAGACACATAAATACACAAGTCAAACTTATAACACCCCTCTTTTTTGGTCGGGGGTTAAAAATGAGCCAAAATTTGTCAAATCATCATGCCATTGAAATAGACCGACGGAGCATTCGGAAACAAACAGTAACAAATTACCCCCACGCGTCCCGAACTCAATTGTGACTCTCATTGACCTAATAATACTAGCAACAGAAATAGCACACGACAGCTGGCAAAACGTTACGTGTAACTGATGATACGGTAATATTCTACCGGCATCGGCATGACACTGGAACGAGTTTCTCGGCTCCCACGTGGACTTAACAGATATCCCCTTGTTATATTTTTAAGTGTAGTATACGTTCAAATGATCTGCTTAGGCCCCAGTTCGAGTTCGTTATGTCAATCGGCCATCTTTATTTTGTATACAAATTCAGTTGGGTCGGTGATAGGACGCGACACCTGTCACAATGCTTGTAAATAGGGATACGGTAGTCATAAACATTTACCGCGACGATATTTCGTGACGATATGGTCCCCGGCCAAGAATTTATACTCTGTCCTTTCCGGTGGGCGTCGAGTGCGGTGACTAGGGGTTTATATCGACTTACATATATCAAGTGTTTAAATCGCAACAGTTAAAAGCGAAAATATGACAGCAAATAAACTAGAATCTTTGAAATTGAAGTTGAATAACAAGTTAATTGAGAGGAAACCTACTCTAATAGCTTGTTATTTGTCTCTTCATCATTGATGAATGATCTCTAACTAATATTCGTACGACACATTTTGAATGCTAAATTATATTATGCCAAATAACTTCGTTTATTAACCCTGCTCACGTTTCCAATACCAAAGTACAGTAGTTCTGATTATAGGGTTGATAAATCAACCCGTAACTGTCATGTAGCTATAAAAGTTTCGCGACAGTTGTAATCGTCCGTAACTTGTGGACTAGTGTCTGGCAAACTTTTCTATTTCGAAATAACGTACGTTCGTCGTTCTTTGGTATTACGCTTTTCCTCATTTGAGCCCAATCTTACGGATGCGGCTTTTGCGTCTTTCTAGTATTCAGAACTATGAACAATTTCGCATCATTCGAAAATTGGGTTGATTCTTAATGGTTTCTGTGACTAGTTCCCTGATTCCCCACAAAAAACTTATACTTGGATCTCTACAACCCCAAAAGGATCTATAAATTTGCCAGATTACCCAAAAATAGTGTGTTTTGCAACCTTAAAATAAAAGCTTCGACTCCATCGAAATGGAATGGGGTTTGTTTTCAGCCAGGTTCATCAATGACACATGTTGACTTCTCATATCGCCTATCATCTTGTCGTTCGCCTGATGACACTTGCATTTGCGTCACACCCCACGTTTATCCTTAACGACATAACTATAAATAGGCGCTGTAGCAAAACGTGCCGAGTTGACCCAAGAGCAAGTAACCTATTTGATATACTTTATCTTATCAATTCCTACTTTAATTGCGCTCACTCCAAAAATACGTCTCATGTTTGTCTTGCGATACTTCCTATTAATTTCTTGCTGAATAAACGCTTGATGTGTACTTTTGGTCCTAATAACCGTATGAGGAAAAGAAGGACCAGTAGCTACGTTAAAAGAAAGATTTTGGGTATAGACCCAAAAGGAAAACCTTTTTATTTACCTCGTGGTACTTGGAAAACTGATGTGGTCTTCATAATGAAAGATAAATAATGTTCAAATTCAAAAAGAACTGCTGTAATTTTATATTTTTTCCATCTTATTTTTGTTACATAATAATTGCCGGTTTAATTAATAAAATTACTTGATGAACGACTATTAGAGATTTTGCGAATTCATAGGCTCCAAAAGACTAACACGACTAAATCTATAAACAAGTCAAAGTGATTACTTGAGTTAAAGTAATTATTTATGATGCGATATTTTATCCTGCAGTTTAGTAATTACTTGATGTTGTAATATGTACAGCAATAAAAGCCGTGTTCTCCTTTATAACAAGTATCAGAAACAAGTACACAATCGCTACGACGATGTAATTGATCGAACACAATAAGTGTGTATTAGAGCCGTTTGGATGCGCAGGCGCGGTAGGCACTTTCGTTTTCATCCAAGTGTACGTACACGCTTACGCAACTATTACACTATGACTTAGAGGCCTACATTCTTTTTTGGGAGACTTTCACCGACAGACGGTGTAAAGTTTCTAATGGAAGAGTTGAAACGAAGGCTTTGTTCAAAGGGCGGACTGAAATCGGATGCTACGTTGTTTTTGTTTCAAGTTTATTCAGTTATTTTAGCAAGTTGCCAGAACTTCTCCCGAGGCACTTCAGCTTTGCTGTTTTCATGGTTAGGTTGTTTTGTAAATAAATCTCAGGTTTTGTCAGATGTTTGTCTCAAACCAGAATGCCCTTTGTAGATAACTTATAATTTATTTAGAGCACTTATATAATTACAGAAAGCAAACAAATAAAAGGCAAATCGGTTAGGCTTATTCGAGGATCGTCGAACGTATGTCTACGTAAGACATATTCTCGCAAACATGTAAGTGAATTCCTTGTGTTTGCTTTGATCAAACTCAATTCGGCTAACATTCATCATATTGGATCTCTACATATATTGCTCTATGATTTGAATCAATATCGTGCTGTGTTGCCAGCCAGAAGTCTCCCTCCGCGGTCACAGAATGGCCTTGCGTATCAATAATTGAGCGGTTAATGCAGCACACATCGATTCCATGCCATTGTGTCGCGTGCGAGCCGCCTAGGCCACACGCCATGTTGTGAACTCCTGAACAGTATCACGGAAAGTGCATTAAGTTCCCCGTGTCACGATACTTCACTGATTCCGATCAGTCATGCGTCTCAGATTCAGGCCAAAGATTTGGGACGTGTACTTGTACAACTCTATGCGGGCGATTCAACACATAGTTACGTCACTGAAATCGATGAAGAAGCCTCCGCTGCCCGGTACTGGCACCTCTCCATGTTTTTCGCAGTTTTGACAGCCTAGTTCAGCTTCCGTAGAAATCTATTCAGGAAAGTTTAACCCAATTCACTCCATTGCGCACATGCCACGTAGTTTGCAAAAAGGTTGAACCTCACCCAGTAAATATTTCTTTGTAGATATTATCGTACATCGTATATTTTAAGTTCAAACAACTCTTTAGATATTATAATAAAAACACTCATTCACGCATGATATACAGAGTTTATCTATTTTTACATAATCATGAGCGACCTCAATACCAAACTTATATTATTTGTGGACAGTAACATAAATTTGTTTTACGCTACAATTAGAATGAGAATTAGGACGTGAATTGCTATTTATTACAATTGTATTCGAATATCTTCTACTACAGACTATACAGAGAATATTTAAGATTTTGCGCCTAATGGCCATGTCGAAATGATGTGAAATATGGCTGAATATAAAGGCAGAAAAGAAGTTAGTGGTTTTAAAGTGATGTAACAGGCACGTCCAGGGCTGTTGACGCTATTGTGCTGACGGTACATTTGTACCGAGTTCTAGCTCACTTTGTTGAAGTTGTACAGTTTTGAGATAAATTTTGCTGTAATGGTTGTTCGTACCGAGAGAATTTGTGATGGATCCGAAAGTTTAGATTCCTGTCATTCGCAGTTGATAGCTTAAAAAAGCAGTTTTAATTTCGCAATGTTGAAAGCATGCACGATTTAATCTCACAAACGAAACACGTCCCAAAAATCGTTGACACAACATGACACGAGCATCCTCTCTCATATTTCAAAACTGGTGGCCGATGTGCACTTTACCACGGAATCGGAACTGTAAGCCTTTGACTAGCATTGAAGTAGGTCACAGCTAGTGGATTGAAGCACCCACAAGAGGCACCCCGCTATTTTGTGACCGGATTATTGCGAAGAAATTCAATAAAAATACAAAATTTTCTACAACTATGAGCGCCTCACTCTGTGGTCCTTAGATACAACTGGTTTTACGACTTGAGTACTTCATACGTGAATAAGATTCAAGGTTTTAGGCCCAACACGTGCTTTATATAGAAACGAAGCGTTAAAATTGTTTTACATAACTCGTCACGGTTAAAATTTGTAGTTAGGTGAGAGAATACTGGTGAAGTCACAGTTGATGAATCATGGTCGGTCTAATGTTTGATAAAAAATCTAAGTTATCACCACTTGTCAAATAAAATGGTACAATGATACCTAACAGTATGTTTCAATTATGTCGTGTAAACGCCAAATAGATGTCCCCAATGGTGATGGCAAAAAATCGCCCGAAACTTATTGATTTCGAAGCCAAGTCTAGAAATAACCATGTGAAGGAACTTGAAACTTGTGCCAAGCGCAGAGCAAATACGTCAATGCGGGATAATCGCTAGCTTAACCGCCATATTTGAATGCCGAAGAGCGAGCATCTGTGAAAAGCGTTGATGAAGCTAAAGAGCTCGTCAAGAGCTTCTGGAGTGGGACTTTTTATCTGGCACAAGCGCCCAAAGGAAGTGCGCCCTCGCCAACGGATAAATGTACAAGCATTTCTCTATAAAAATACCCTGGATCCCGCCAACCGCCAAGTGTAATTGAATATGTAATGACTGAACATAAAAGAGAAACGAGATACACGAAATGAATTATCTTCATTTTATTATTTTAACAGCGTAAAGTTTGATGTTTTATAGAACTCTTTGGAGTCAGACCGCAATAAACGTCTATAAAATGTGAGTTGCGATTCCTTGTGGGAAACTTTTAAATTGTATCTTAGATGTCTAATCTCAGTTTAACCAAGTTTTATTGTTAGTGTTTATTTGGAACGTTGATAAATAGTTATGTTGATTAAGTTTATTGGTACAATGTGAGATAACGCGAGGAGCTTCCGTGTTTGGCGCCAGTCCTATCGTAGTCCAATTTGTTTGAGTGCTATCCTAATCAGAAGTGAGATTGGCTATTTGTAAACGATATTCACCGAAATGGGCGTAGACCTTAACGAGGTTAACATCTGATCTGACGTCATTCCTAAACCCTTCGAGTCTGATCGCGATAAGGGCGTCTTAATTCCGCAAACGGGTTATATTTTCGTACTGGCATTATTATATTCCGACTTCTTCAAGGAGCACTGAATCTGTTGAAATGACCTCATTCGTCATCGGCTTGTTGCTAGGATCCCGAATTTTGCTTTACTTGTTTTTATTTATGTTCTTTCATCTTAATTAAAAGTTAATCAAATGAATTTCGAAAATCGAAACTTATTCGGATGTCCGCAGATTAGAACTAATGATCGCAATGGATCCCTCTAATAACGTTAAAACTATCATCATTAATCATGTAGTCGCGTTCAGTCCAGTCCGCCAACATACCTCTATTACATTCAGTTTCTTGCTAAAGCTGCTCAAGTCGTAAATTCCGATGTCAATTCATATAAACATGTGAGTAGAACAGGTTATTGTAAATTGTTTCGTCTTTACGACGTCGTGGCAAATGCTGCTCGTATGGAGCAGCATTACGTGCATTGCCTGTGCAATCTTGTCAAATCATGTTTTACGATGTTACTATTAGTTGTTTGTTTGCATATGACTATTTGGTTCAATAGATCGATGTCTCAATCACGTTTATCTGTTTGGCAAACAGTTCTGTGAACTATGTCTTCAGATGGTTATTTTAGCATTGATGTAATTTTATTAAAGTGTTCTGGACAAATTATACCGTAGCATTCTTGAAACTCGGGTCAACCCACTCTTCTATTAACCGTTATTTTGTCTAGAGAGAATTTTATAAAATTCATGACACTATCATTTTGTACAAATATTTCAAAAGGAACTTGAGGAAAGGCGGTCCTAAAACTCCTGGAAGCCCTATACATTCGAATGCTCTTCGAGTATAAAAATCGAGGTTAAAATTGAAAGTACTTGTGCAAAAAAAGATAGAATGTAAAGAATTCATGATGTGACTTAACTTTTTATAGACATAAGAACCCTCCCAACAGCTCGATCAATAAAGTATTTGAGTCAATACAAGTAATATAACCATTTTTTCATCTATTTGCTGAGTTATTAAAGAAACAAGTATCTGGTTGAACAATAATTTCTCAAAAGAACTATTAAAACAACGATATCCTTATGAGGTTGGGGAATCTGGTAGAAACACTATATCAAATCGGAAGTGAATTCGAATCCGAGCATGCTGTCAGATCAGTCTAAAAGAAAAAAGAAGCAGAAGAAAAAGTATTTAAATCAGAAGTGCTGAGATGGCGTTCCATCACGTAACGTTGAGCATGAATTTGACGAATTACGTGCTATACATTCAGATATAGATGTTTAAGTTCGCCGAGCAGGTTGGTGTGCCATTGATTAGAAAATTGTGCGTGAAATTACAACATTCGCAACCAATTGAAGTCGTCAAGTCCATAAATATGGCTTCTTCCATATAATTCACATAATGGAAAGTTAACGAGCGTAAAAAGTCCTGGAGTCCCATTCCTACGAATTTGCCGCAGACGCTGCCGATAAGTTTAATAAATTAACCATTATGGTTTTCCAATTTTACATTTTTCCAGTTAGGGGACTCTCGGGAAGGGACGCGTCTGTTTTTCAAAGCTGGCTTTATACAACACGTCTACGTTATTGACAGCTGTATCCGAGCCGGGACCCCCTCCCTCTTGCGTCATTTCCGTTCGTATTCTACCTTCGGTATTTGCATTACTTCGGTTAGTGTTCTGAATTTGGTCGGCCATTCCAGCATTGTGCCAAATAGCTGCTGTTCTAAGGCAAAGGGTTTGTTTAGACAACCCGAAACTTCGCATAATTCCGCCAAGTTCTGAAATAGCTGTTGTCCTGTTTACATTGTGTAATTTAGCGTCAGATTGTAGATGTTCTTAAGTATTTAGGAGCTCGTTATGAGGAAATGTCAACTAAAGTAAGCTCAGATGAGCAATGGGTGCAAATCCAAATATTCTAAATAGATTAACCTCAATATTATGTTAATTTTTTTGTTGTGGTATGTAGGTTGGATAAATTTCATGCATAATGCATGCTTGATGCCCAAACGGGCCATCGTTGTGTCGTCATGGGCCTTTTTTAGATAGCCGCAGATAACCTCCGCGCCCCGCGGGACGGACTCCGCCGAGTGATCGGATCACGCGTGATTTATTAGAGCCATGCGCGGCCATTTTGCTAAAATGTGGTAAAAATAAATGCAGCCCGTACCTACCCGCTTTAGACAAACTTTAAGGAAGATTAAAACGTTTGGGAAGTTGCGCAGCTAACTTGATCCGTGAATTTATAAAGCTTATTTCTTTGTTGCTGATTATTACGCTAAGAGATGCCGCTATGTCTTAAAAGCTTTAAAAATATTGATGGAAAACATTCTCCTCGTAATAATCACTAATTACTTGGAAGAAAAAGTTTGCAGCTATATGCTGTGGAGGTATGATGAGAGAGACAAAGTCGCCATTAATCTCGGCAGCAGCTCCAGATCAAAGCACAAAGATGAAACGCCAGCAGCTTTGTGCAAGCAGAGTACCTTCTGGAATGGGAACACGTCGAGAACCATATTTATATGATGTAGGTGCTCAATGCTACTTGAATCTTGAGCCTGTAACAATATGCGCATTTTTATGGTTTCCTGTAATATCTTTCATTGTTCGCTCAATAATATGTTCAATGTTGGATATGTGAGTCAATAGCTCATTTCGAATTTAGCTGCATTCATTTAATTATTTGTGACGATATTGCCCTTATTCAAACAAAAAATATCCCTTCATAAATACAAAGCACATCTATTTCCACATAATCAAATATTATTATTAGAAAGCTTTACAAACTCTTCTTTCAAAGCCTTAGAAACGCTTTAGGTAAGGATGTAGGAGTAACAAAATTTGAATACACAACAAATTCGATCTTAGCTAGCCTGACGAAAGATTCCTATCTATCCGGCCTACATTCACCCACTGGTGGGTAAAGGCCTCTCGTGCCTTCCGCCCTCTTTCAGACCTTGTGTCCGGTCTTTAAAAAGAACAAAAAAAAAGCAGGGACGCCCGCGCCACTGACACAGATTTCGTTGCAGAGTTTAGAATATTAAAGCGGCAGTTAACTGCTGATGAAAGGCAGCTTGACGTCAAAGTGGATTGTTAGTTGTTAGTATCGATTGGTTGTCAAAGTCGCCGGCTGCTCGGAACTCGGTGCTCGCTTCGAACAATCAACTTCATGACAGCAATGGCTTTCAATTGCGGCTGGAGATAATTGTTGACGGACGAGATGTGTGATTGCTAGCTTTCCATGCAGTAAAGTGATGGCTTTATGACCGTGCTTTGTAACGTGATTTCTCTTAAACGCTTTTGCGTGGATTACATAGTATAGTACGTGGTCTGGTCTGCTAACCTAATGTTGATTATGCACAATTCTGCTATAGTAGCTGCTTTATGACCAGTTAAATCTAGAGAACGAATAAAAACGTGAAAATAACTACTAATTTTTAATTTCTGTTACGTCTAGTACCTTGACGTTTAAATAATGAGTAATTTGAACACAAAGCACAGAATATGACCAGTCGGGACTGAGAGATAACCAAATACTGTGTTGTGTTAGCTATTGTGGTCAGTGGCTCGCAATAAATTCTCATTACGTATTACTGTTGAACCAATGAATGCACATTGCTCAGACTTAACAAGGACACAAAGCTCATAATACTATACGTCAAAATTATGAGAAATAGCTAGTTTCAGCGTTGAATTTTATGGAACCACTAGGTAATTTCAGACAAATTAAACTCATATGCCACACACATGTCAAAGGTCAAGAGCCTTTTAATATAGAAAATGCAAATACTGACAGTCCTAGTAGTAGGTACTAGTAGGCCAATTAAGAACATCTTTAGTCATTACCCGTCAGATTTCGTTAGACGTAACATCGGTTACATGATCATGTGTAGCGAAAGTGTCCTATTCGTGTCCAAAAGCTTGCATCGCCAAACTTTTAAAGGCTTAGCATTGCCAAATGTGGCGCTTGGCAACGTGTGCCGTGTGCCGTGTGCCGTAAGGTCGCGACCTAGAACTCGGCGGAGGTGCGGCAGCGGTGCGGCAAACTCACCTATTTATAATCCTCTGATTTCTATGACGAACGACACGAACAACTTTCTAAGGAAGACAGCTATTAAAAAATAATTGAAGCGAAAAAATGAGAACACGAACGAACACGAGCGTGCCATTAAATAAGCTCCTTTGTCAAAGAGCGACCTGACTCCCGAATTCGAGCTTATTATTATTTCTGAACGGAAAAAATCTTTTGTGAAAAACGTCCCGAAACCTACAAAGGCTTGTAATCTTTGATAAGTCGACGTTATTGGAATGAGGAGAATGCCAAATTGAGTGCGAAATTAATCTTGGCGTAACCCTGTCGAAATAATTCGTCAGTGGTCAGGTCGGTCTAGATTATCAGCTTCTGAGCCGGGCGGATAAGCCTCAGATCTCCATTGTTAATGTGGGGTACGAAAAATAGGCTTTTTTGCCTGCCCTCCTTCCCCCGTTATCCAGATAATGACGAGATTGTACATAGAAATCTTTCTCTCGGAAAAATTCTTTGCCATTGTCCATGTCTCTTTATTTTGACGTGAATGGGTGCAGGTCGTAGATGAAAAATATTCCAAGTGGGTACCTATTGTTTTAATTTAAATTATGAGAAATTATAATGGGCTACTCCCGTAGCTCTCTGGTATCACAATTTTTCCCGAGTTAATTAATGAAGCTTTTCCTGTTGTGCAGAAATTAAATAAAGCAATTTGTTTTAGAGTCAAGTCGGAGTTCACGTCCCCAAGATTAATTTGAGTTTTTGGTTAGATGAAGCCTGTAACTTCGTACTCTTATTCTTTGTTGTCAATTAATGTTTGTCACCAAGAATCATTGGTTGTGGCCGTCATTATAATAGCCAATTATCGTCCATGATACATGAAATAACGATGACGCAGAGAAAGCATTATAATAAATTCATCACTGCGGCGCTGCGTTTGGCTACGTCATGAACATCTATAAATCAATGACAACCCCTTTTTTAGCGCCCGATGTTTGAAAAGAATATGATTTGCACCGCTCGCTAGCGTTCTAAATCGTTTTAGAAAATGTTTCTCAAGAAAAATATATTTTCATTGTTCTTGTCGTCAAGACGTATTTTCCTTAGTATTTCATCCTTTAGAAGAATATTGGAACGCAGACACTGTATTATCTTTCCATCTCAGAATCTTGCCGTGCTCCGTAACGTTATTTTAACGGGTCATTCTTTTTTAGGCCCTTCTCGCTTTTCTTTTGGAGTTTTTTGGTATTTAAAATTTTGCTAACAGTTCTCCTTGCGGGAGCGAGTGGGAGTGCTTTGATTAACCTTTTTATGTAGTACCTCCCAAATTTTTTGGCGATAATGATTTTTAATTGCAATTTAAAACAAAGAATCATATGCAATTTAGATATAGATCGTATGGAATAATATTTAACGCACAAGAAACTGCAAACCTACCATACGCCGCCACCGGCTAAGTTGTGAAAATAGAACTCGAATTTTTAACCACCAGTTTTTCTCTGAAAAAAATGGCCGATCTTTTTGCTGGCGTAAAACTTGAAAAATGATGGACTACCTAATAGATTGTAGGGGAACAGTAGATGATGTATTGTCGCTCACATCTTGCGGTGCTAGATGTGGCAGGTGAACCGCCATGCTCCATTTGAAATGAGGTCAAATGAGACGCGCCGGCAGACAGTGGGATGCCACTCAATTGAAACATATTGAATGTAGGTGGCACACTAGTTTCTTCACATTGTTATGCACAACGGTGCTTCGTAATACACCCGATTAATGACTCTTAACAAAAGCCACGAGGCGTCCCTCAAGGTTTGTTCTAAAATTACTTTTTGATTCAATTATTGCGTTAAAAAAAAACAATCATAATGCAATTTCCTTTAGAGATTACGAGTGTTTCACTGATTTACATTTTGGTTAAGTAACTTTCTAAGTGGAACGTGCCCAGCGGTTTCGTGCGTAATTAGATATGAACCATGGAAACAAACAAGCGAAACTTGTCCTGTACTTTGTTTGTTTCTCTGCCAACTTTTGTCCGTTCTTTTGTCAAATTCAAGTTGTTTATCCCTCCGGGAAATATCAAAACTTCTAAACTTTCTGGTCTACACTTGATATCTTTCTTCAAAATGTTTCATGGTCTCGATTTCACCGCAATTCCATCCTTACTTTGATGAGTCTTCGAAGTGAGGATCATTATTTCTACCATCAATCATTTAGGCTTCTTCGTCGTATTCTCCATCAGTGTTAGCCCTAGCATTAATCAGCGAAATAAATTGCATGTTAATAATAACTCTACAATTAAACAGCTGTACTATTTGCTTTCAAATTAAAATAAAAAGCATTAAAGCAAACACATCTAACACTGGCACGTTGAAACTCATATATCGTGCCAAAACAAACTTGCGAAATTAATTCGTCACCAAAACACGCTAATGTTGGTGCTAATTAATATAATAATAATTAATTTTTGATGTTGGCTATTGAATCTTCATACACCGTCATCGCGACATAAGCACAAGTCCTGCAGGTGTGGTTTACAATACATACATACTTAATAATGCACATCACACTGACTCATGCGATAGCTACCGGGTCTGGTGCTCCAAAGTTCGTACTTCTCACGCTTTTGATCACCACCCTCTACGCCGAAGTTCTTTATTTACATATAAATTGGGATTTCATGGTCGATATCAAGCTGCAAAATCCACATGACTCCATGAAACTTCATTTAAATGTAGCCGAATGAATTTGAGCACTGTGTTTTGTTGTTTAGATGTTATCTCCGGCCCATTTATTGAATTCTTTTTCAACGAAGCTAGTCAATTTATTCAATCCTTTGTACATTTAATCACTGTTGTATTTTCTTTGATTACCTATGTAAATCCCTGGTTAATTTATATTGGGCGCCCAGAGATCCAGAATATTGTTGAAAGCAATTAGTATAATCTGGTGTTGCGCCTAATCTTCAAAGGGGTTTTAAGCTATAAAGCTCAAGTATTGATTTATTACCAATTCCCAGTTGTATCTAAGTTTATTTGTAATTTGGAACCCGTAGTTAAGCTTAGGTACCGTTGGATGTTCTAAAATATTTAGTTCTCAGAATAGCGTCCTACGCAAACATTTCAGCTCCCCAGTTCTTGTTTACTTTAATGAAAATCATTTCGTATTTTTCTCTAATTAATTCTTCTACAAAAACAATCTCAACAAACGTTTTTGGGTTGTACCAATACTAGAGCTTTCGAAATTAGATTTTCTTTGTGTATTTTATTTTTCGTGATGAAACACAGTGCTTATTTTCTGATGTTAACTTTGGGCTCTTCTGACTATGCTACTTATGCTCTGCAGCCGTGGAGCCGACATACCACTTCAAGGTGCTGGTGCCGTCCATGGTGGCCGGCGCCATCATCGGCAAGGGTGGCGAGACCATCGCCCAGCTGCAGAAGGACACTGGCGCCAGGGTCAAGATGTCCAAGTCCCATGACTTCTATCCTGGTAAGTAGAAACATATTCTTATCCTAATCTTAATTTCTGCGAAATTCGCAACTTTCTATGCAACTGTGTGGAAATTGCCGACAAGACCTTGCTTATGTTCAGTTTAGAAGTTACATGGAAAAAGCTGATAATAATATAAAATGATTATGTTTCTGTTATAACAAAATGGAAAACTAATAACCAATACCGTCGACAAACCATAAATATGAACAAAAAACTGCCAAACCATTACTCGCAAACATCAAAATTTGCCGACTTTCACATAATTTTCCGTTTATGGCGATCACTTCACCTTATCTACGATCATCAGTCGTTCGTTGAAGCGCAATTATTTCCACAACAGTTTTCAAACGTCGGCAATCAGGCTAACAAGCCTTGATAACATCTTGAGGTCCATTCAGCTTACATCATGCGAGATTTTGGCTTCAAATTGTTTAGGTGTGTCAAGGCCTCAGACGTGTGATCAGATTTACACAACAACGAATTGTAAGAATTAAAAGTGTGTCTAGTAAGTGTAAATAGACAAAGAGTTTAAGCATATTCTATGGTAAATTTTGACTTGGGCAATGACGATTTTGTACACTGTGAAGGAAGATCATGATTGGGATGCTAGCGGTGAAAGAGTATTTTTTTGCGTAAAATGTTGGATTTTAATTTTTTTTTATAAAAAAAAAATATAATAAGAGATAAACAGTTGTACCTACATAGTCATATTATCCTCATTATGCAGACAAAACCAAGCTGAACAAAAATACAGATTCGGAACAATAGAACAGATCCTCTGCTATCTATACACCTAGGATTTCTAACAAAGCATCCACTGTAGGTACACACGAGTTTACTACAAAAAGTAACATAGAAATAATAATGCGCAATACGACGCAGCAGTACGCTTCATTAGAATGTAGGTCACAGTGTCAGGTTCGATTTCCGAGCGGGGTACCTCGTAGCTCGCAGCGATGCGCATAGTCAAGCGGTTCTGATTAGACGTGTCGCCTTGCGCCGCGCTTATGTTATCCTTATCATTCATGTGAACTCGTAAGAATAAAAATGGATTCTACTAAGAACAAGTCTGAAAAAAAACTAACTTCTGTTTGGAAAGTTCATAGAAAAAATATTGCACCAAGGTTAACTGAATATGTTAGTAGTGGATCCATATGAATCGATGAGAACCTTGCACCATTTATCAAGCTGCAACAAATTAAACCTTGGGAAATTTATTCAGCTGCGAATGCACGTCTACAAAAATAATGCTTTTCCATATCTACCCAGTCTTTATTCCTAATTAAAATCTATCGCTCTTCTTGCCCAGTAAAGTAAGTGTGTAATTGACTTAATTCCTGTCAAAATATTAACAAAACAATTTTCCGCGCCGAGACGAAAAATAAAAACCGTCAATTTTAACCTTAAAACTGAGCCTAGCCTGTACCAGGATGACTAAGATTTGCATGGAGCTTCAGTGGACCAAAGCATAAACATTAACCACGTATATTAAAGTTGATTTCACGTGGGCAGATTACCATTATAGTATTTATTGCATTATGTATAACGCCCATGCGTGCAGCTACATATCGCACCAGTACATTACAACGTCAGATTACGTCACTACCAACTATTTCCGAGGCATTGTGTCATAGATTTAATTATTTATTATTCTACGCCGGAGTTTCTTTAACTTGTTTGTTGTTTTATTTGTAATTGTGATTGAAAGGAAGTGACTTGTTTCAATTAATGAAGTAGCGTTATCATCGGTGTAGGTTGTAGAGCTTTCTGCTTTAGCCAGCAGTCAATTTTATACAACCGATTTGTTTGATAATATGGTGGCACGAACCCGGGTAGAAACGGTTGAACATACTTCTGACTCATGCTCTCAAGCACTATCAATAAATCACCTATTGTTTAGTTTAACTGTATTTCAATTTTTGGCGTGATTGTTTAGCTTTCTTCACAGCAATTTCGTCCTTGAACATTGATTATAATCTTCGCTAGTATCCCTCAATATTGATCTTTGAATTGCATATGAGTATAGTATCAACGTTGTGAAATACACGTCAATTTTGTAAAACTAACTTCTATATTGACTCAAATCTCTACAACGAGTATGATAGGGAGACCTTATGGTCCTGTAAAGAAGAAACATTCTACTTAGGATAGCAGATGTATATATGCAGATGACATTCTGGCATCCTGACAACTTTCATTCCATTTTTGAAACAAACTATATTAGTACACATATTACAAATGCCATAATTATGACGACGTAAGTCGCAGAAGACCAGAGCATCCTATTTATACAAACGAAATTATCAACAAAATAGTCGAGGAAAAAATAGCAATGAACAGCGCACGCGCAATGAATGACATTAATTATCCTGACCGTGTGTGTCCTGTGCCAAATTGGTTGATGTAGTTTTTACAAAAATTTAGGTTAACTTGTTAACTCCACTTATTTGCTGATTGGGTCGTCTGGAAATAAACGGTAAACAACACCTATTAACGGATGCTGCGGCGTTTTTAATGGTAGATTGTAGTGGTTTTGGAAAAAAAAAAACAAACATCTGAAATATTTGGATTATATAGTGTTCACCTGTAGCCGCAGCTGGCAGTAGTTTCATTGCCCAGTACCAATATACTTTCCAGCACTATTCTCGTTTAATGCAAGTAAGTACAACACAATGATCCTATTTTATAACATCATCAATAATTTTACGACTCAAATGCTCTACGCCCGCATCTAGTTTCATATTTTATGAAAGAGCCTGACATTGTAAGCTAAGACGTTTAGAACTAAGATGTTTCGGTCATGAAATAACTAATATTGACTGTATTTATTGACACAAACCATTAACTAAACGAACAAAAGTCCACAAGTACACATAAAGTCGAAGGATTGATATGCCCTGTTTACTTTGATGTTGTGAATTATGTCAATGTCGAAAGATGCTCTACGTTAGTTAACGCTCAGCTAATAGTGCTCGCTCGAGTAGGCGCCGATAGAATATAGACTAAACAACCCACCAGTTAGTTAGTAATATTAGTGCTCCAGAAGTGGGGACACCGATATTGTGTCATATAATTTATTGGTGGAACATTAAGAAGATTTATTGAGTAGAAGCTTGCTTTTATAGTCTGTGGGATTGTTCTGCTTCTGTGTTAGGCTTTTCCTTTTATTGTATTTGCTTAGTACGCATTTTTTGTGAGTGCGGGTTACTGCTCTGTCATCCGTTCCTTTGCCGGATGTACTTAAATAGGTACCGTCACTCATTAATTCACCATAAAATTTGATGTAGCAGCCCCGAACTTTCGTAGTGTATCTGGTAAAATAGTGAGACGTTTCTTGTTCGTTTCATCGCATTAATTTCGACCTAAATGGCGCAATGGTGTACGTCTGCTCTGTGTCGTGAATTTTACTCCCGCATCAGATTTTTTTTATGAGCCTACAGAGTATGTCTGATGTACATTCCGTGTGTGCTTGTTTGTGTACGTGATTTGTGCTCGCAACGACACCCACGACTCACGACACGGGTTAATCCCGGAGTGTGCTATGTAAGGTGTTTATGTAGGTATTAATGCTACTGTTTCTCAACCCTTAGCACATATTTCGAACAACAAACATAATAATTCATGAAGGAAAATAAGTTAGAAGAGGAGACAATGGAATTATGATCGCTCTTCTCTTTACATGATCCGTATTTAGTTTCCGTCTAGATAAAGGTTAGGCTTCCTACATGGAAGCAGCGTTGCTTCCTTAAAGAGCGACTGGAGGCGAGAAGCACAGATATATACACACATCAAAAGTGTCTAGGGATCAACATATATTTTTGCAATAACTTTTCTCCTGATTGATATTAATTAAAATTTTCTTTAAGGATTCATCAAATAAAGTGTTTTCGTTTGTCACAGTAACGATAAACCAAGTCACCTTTGCATTAATAAAGAAATTTGCCATTTTCTAATAAAGGGATTTTTGACATTTGAACCACTAACATTAAAGTTCGAAAAAAAGACTGAAATAACAGTTTTCTTTAAAATTTTATTGGGTAACTTAAACAATTAATAATCCGTGTTTCTACTGCGAACACTAACAACACAAGAACATCGGTTTGGCATACTCAAAATGAGTTCATCCAAATCACGCTGTGGAATGGCCGCCCATGTTCGTTGCAACAACAAAAAAAGGTCTTCTTGCGACTGGATACCCTCCATATTCGGCAGAGCTCTTCTCTGTAGCATATCCCATGCATGCTCAATCGGGTTCAAGTCTGGCGACTGAGCAGGCCAGGGCAGGACATTGATGTTAGCTGCGGCGAGAGTCTGTCTTACAACTCTTGCGGTGTGCGGTCGTGCATTATCATGCATTAACTGAAATAAGGGACCGATTTGCACTTGTAGAGGAACGATGACGTCTGATACAATCGTCTCAGCATAAATTTGAGCGTTGAGGTTGCCTCTGATCCAAATCAACTCAGTTCTTCCGCCGATCCAAATACCCGCCCATACCATGATGGTTCCACCACTATAAGGATGGACTTCCTGGCAGGATTTTAATCGCTGTTGGCGTCCAGGGGTTCTCCAGTGTCGTATACGTCTTGTATCCGGTCTCATACCAAAACGAGACTCATCAGAAAAGCACACGAAACGCCATTGTTCTTCTGCCCAATTTCTGTGTTCAAGAGCCCATTGATATCGAATCCTACGATTGTGCATTGCTATAGGTGGTACCCGTAGCGGTCTTCGGGAATGAAGGTTCACTTCATGCAAGCGGTTTCTGACTGTTTGGTCGCTAATTAAGTTCCCTGAAGAGTGATGAAGCCTCACGGCTAACATCATGGCGGTTATTGTTGGAGCTCTTCGAGTTAAGATTTGAATGTATCGGTCTTGTCTCCGTGTGGTGCAGCGATACCGTCATCCATGGCGCTCAGCCACGGTACCAGTGCTTCGGTAACGTGTCCAAAGTCGACTGATAACACTCTGACTTGTATTCAGAGCTAAAGCCACAGTACGTTGCCGGGAACCAGCTTCTATCATTCCCACGGCTCTGAGCATTTCTTCCCTGCTTAAATGACGTCGCCGCTCCATAATAACGTTGGTTTTAATCAGTAGTAGGGAAACAGTAGCACTAATAATGTCTTCAATGCGTTGTATGTTTTTATAGGGAAAATATTGACAGCTGATTTTCATCTTTTACTCGAATTTGATTCACAGTTCCTGATTCAAATTATGAAATGCACCAAAAAGGATCCATATAAATTTATAAAATCATAAATTTATTACAAAGCCACATCTCAATCTCAAGAAATCCGCATAAAAATGCTTGATCCCTAGACACTTTTGATGTGTGTATAATAAATATATCATTTATTTCAGATTCATTCTATGATTACAGATACGATGATAATGAAAGGTTAATGTTAAAAGATATAAACGTATGGAATTTCCAACAAGATTCCATTCTCAAATGTTTCGAAGTTTCCATTTATACAATTTCGTCCCAGTACAGAATGTGTAATTGTGTACTATTTCATTCACAAACCCATAACAAGTATTTTCGATCCTAATCTCAGCAAGCACTTTATTTCTAAACAGAGCAAAAACTGAGACCTTCAAAAGTTGACAAACCTTTTTTTTTGCTCAACACACGTTATTAATTAACTGTAAAATAAATTCATAATTAACTCGGCCTGGCCTTGACCGACGCTATAAGCGTGTGTAATCTGCTGAGCTTGGAAAAAACGAGCACGACTGGCACGGATGTGGTTAGACCTGGTGCATATCGGCGGAGTTGGCGTGACTAGCACTCGTTTTGTTTGCAGCTTTATTTATACACTAGGGCACTCTGCTCATGTTAGTGATGTATGATACACAGCGATTGGCGATGTGAGCACGGCAGCCTGAGGGTCCTGACTGAATGGGGTGGCCTAGTCTGAAGAAGTAGCTTTAAAAAGAGCTATATTACTAAATGTCGTAGAAGATGACGAAAGAAAAGGGAAGGGCAGTAGTTATGAAAATATTCACGTGTCCAAACATCTAGATTACCTATCCAGTTTGATTAAGATCTGATTGATTCTAAGCTTCGTACTAACCCGGAAAGTAGCCAAGCATTGGCAACAACAGGCCAACAAAAAAGGCGATAAACAGCATACAGGAAAAACATTTGAACAAATATTATCGTGTAGCCGTATATTATATTGAGATAAACCTCTGGTATTCAAGAATGAAGGTGGTCTAACCTTGACTACGACGATGTCATCAATGCGTCACCTTGTGGCTGGGAGCTGAACAACACGCTCCTCATTAGCCATACTTAGGTTAAACATCGTGCTAATACTTTATCATCATGAGTTTATGACACATCGAAGGATTTTTAAGTGTCAAGATTTCTGTACTAAAGACATACAAGTCTTTAAAAGGATGCAACCGACTGCAATAGTTAGTACGGTCATAGGAACAACAAATACATTCGGGAGAGCGAATGAACAATAATTTGGATCAAATCCTAACCTTGTATGTACTAGTGAACAGTCTATTTACATCTAGGTAGATGTAAATAGACTGTTCACTTTCACAAGTTGGCCATGGTTTAGCATCTGAAGTCACGGCCAGAGTTCGAAAGTGTCGAGAGTAGAATCCGTACCAATTGAGCTTCGTGGTTTTGCACAAAATGAATCCTCAAAATACAAAAATGTTACTGTGTCGTTTTTCATAAAATTCCAGTCCTTTAGTTGCGGACTTGTTGTTAACCTTTCAGACCATTTGAGAGAGTACACAAAGAGAAATATTTTCTGTCATACAGTATTCGTATGTAAAAACGAAGAAAAAATAATTCGTCTGCGCTCTGGTCAAAGTTGAAATGTTTGAAACAATCCCGAGTAGTTGTATTGTTGCTGACATTCGTTTGCTACCCTTCTCACCGCTCACGCCCAACTCTCGGACCGTGTTTTTATTTAACAAAATAACTACGATATTTTTACGGTAGAGGGAGAGTAAGTAGAGACAGCCAGTTCAGTGTCAATCACTCTGATAAATTATTCTCGTCGCCTTTAGCCCTACAAGACAGCTACAAAACCGACCATTTCAAAGAGATGTCTGGCCGTTCCTGTCACAGCCTAGTTTGAAAGACATAAAGGCTTCATTCCATTTTGTATCTTTATAGCTAAGAGAGACCTTCAAGTAACCCTTGAATATAAACAATATATCCCACGAGAATTAACATAGCTTTGAACAAACAGCTATTTATATTTAAAACACTGCAAGTGCAAATCCAATTCTGCAAATGCTATGTTTTCTTGCTCGACTTAAATTTGTCGCAAATAATCCGCAGCTGGCCTTGCTTCTAGTTAGGAGTGACGTTTTAGTAACCGCCGTTATAACCGGCTACTGTGACTATGTAACTAATGGCCGCGCAGGCGCAGAGTATAACTCTGAAAGGGAAATTAACATTGGTTGAAAGAGGCGTTGGTTGTGTGCGGTAATAGATAAAACGTGTTCTCTTTGAACCTGTATTTCCTTTACTTACGATTCTGCTTCTATAGGTAGGCAAAATGTTTCGTTTATCTTTTATTCGTGCTCATATCTAGAGTACTGTTTTCAATTTCATTTAAAACCGCATGTCTTCCTTACACGGAATTCTTATCATTATAAGTGTTTTTGTTAGTACGACTATTTACTTGACTGTTTCGCCTTTGACTGACCTGATGCTATCATTATCGCTACACTCCTTTTTT
Source organism: Cerastis rubricosa (assembly GCA_949152445.1). Classification (NCBI taxonomy): domain Eukaryota; kingdom Metazoa; phylum Arthropoda; class Insecta; order Lepidoptera; family Noctuidae; genus Cerastis; species Cerastis rubricosa. The sequence goes on along the minus strand of OX424534.1, from coordinate 22,661,906 downwards.
ACATCCGTTCCTGTTTAATTCACTTCTTTGACTAACTGACATTCGTCAAGTTAGCAATTTGGCACATCTATTCCTACTTTCATTATACTAGCTATTTCTCCACTATTTACCAGACACTGTTCGCAATTTCTAACCTTTATATTAAAGCCTAAAATCCTCCATCGATCATAAATGTAAATGTTAGCAGAAGTTTTGGCATTTAAAATATTCTTTATTCAGACCCCAGTGAGTAAGCACACTCATCAGCACTTCACATTCCTCTGCCTTATCGTCTACTCCATAAAGATGATAATCGTATGTGTTTTCAACTAGTTATTATACAAGAATCGCACAGATTGTTTAAGTGGTAGGTTTTTGTGTAATTTAATCGAAATGTATTCGCATATCGATTGAGTTGCGGTTGCGTCACAGTTGTCACGAGCAGTCCGCAGTCCTTGAACAATGTTATATTGTTCCTACTAACTTCACTATAGAAGATAACTCTGCTTTATTACCGTATCTTTTTGTACTTTATTTTGTGTTCTTTTCAATTATCGTTCATTCTCTTTACTTTCCGTCTTTGTTTCTTTCAGTAAAGTTGTCTTCGTCAAATTTTGTCAGTTTAAATTCTTTCTCTAAAATTAGCTCAACATGCTTTTCCTGAGTTTGAATATGATAAAAGGAATACGGCTAATGTACATTTAATACTAACAGACGAAGAAGTAAAACATTATTAACATTTCCGTTTTTGTTCGTGTAACTTGAAAAACCACTTTGAATTTTGACGTAACATTAATCTAATTAGGTATACAAAAGAATACGGAATGTGTACTTTATTTAACACATTATGTAAGTGAAGCTAAAGCAAGCAATCAAAGTAATGTTTACGGAACATTTGATACCAGTAAATGACACATGTCGTTGCGTCATCATTAAAATAAACTACTTCGTGAGAATTATTATCGAAGCTTCAACCAACATCAATTAAACATTATAAATGGAAAAACATTATAAACCTATTTTGTACTTATGTACATTTATTGGCAACGAATCAACGCGACAAAAGCTTTTCGAATTACTCGTGTAAGAGACACTGCCTTGATTCCAATTAATATGATCAAATTTTCTGGATCATATAGACCTCTGCAAGTTGGTTGTGAACACGCTGTGTTCCGATATTCCACTTGGTCATGTCAGTTTATTTTGTGTTTCCAAGAGTCTTTATCGAAAATGTTAGTTTACGAGATCACAGAATTAACTTTGACTTGACACGTCGTCGCGTTGCTTGCTCATTAAAAATTAAGATCTGGCGTTCGTAAGTGATAGTCAAAATTCGACTTTGATAAGATCGATCCAATGCGGATAAGTGTGCGACTTATCTCTTGAGATCACCGCATTATTACTCCGATTCGTACAAATGTTTCCTCCAACGTAACTGTGTTTCAAACTAAGTGAACCATTAAGTAGATGGCTGCGGACTTAAGTCATTACGGGCTCCCATGAGGATTCCGGGATTTCAGACATCTTTGTCAAGCGCTGTGGTTTTTAGAGGAAGAAAATAATGTGTCGAATGTTACCCTCGAATGGAACGTTTATTACAGTCTGTGGCTTTCTGAAGTTTTATGGCAGTTGTGGTTGGGTTCTACCAAATTAGAATATTTCTGACGGTCTTTGTTTTGATGTAGACCTATCTGGATGACATCGTTCTATCCTGGAATTTGCTTGATAGAATATGGTTTCAACTCTCTAACAGGATAAAATTCTAATAAAACTATACAAATATTTACAATGTTATGTTCATAGTGTACCTGTGGTTTATCTTGCTTGCAAATCGTAAGTGTTTGAGGAAAAAGGTTGCAAATATGCACATTGGGCCCGTCAGACCCTGCATTATTTGTGGGAATTCAGCTTTCAGATTACACATCTGTTACTTAATTTCCCGAAAAAATTTTACGAGTGATGCGGTTGATTAATAAATAATTAAAGCTTTTTACATCATACATACAAGGTGTAAATTTACCCTTCACGAAGCCGTCAACCAACCAACCAACCTACGCAAAAATTTTTGCCGGGTAACTACTTTTTTTTTTGGGTGTAATATCACTTTTGACGGTAGAACTCAATGCAACGCATTCAAAACATTGTGCTGATGGATGCATTCAATAAATACGGTGGTCGGGAAGGTATTTAAAGTAAAATAATAACATTAAAAACTTCTTTTTCAAAAAAATACTTGTGAAAGAGCTGGAACTTTGATCTCCAATATCTCAGTAACTCGAAGGTTCCCAGGCATGGTCCAGAAAAAAATATGAATGCAATGACGGGGAGAACAAGTGCCCTTCGGCTTCGTTAAGGTTCTGTTTACACCCTTTACTATGTAGGTACAATAGAATGAACTTCAAGAAATTTATAGAGTAACTACCTACTCCATAATCATTCTTGTCTAGTATCCTATCCCTGACTGAACTAGGAATCAGTCATCAGTTAACACAAATATTTCCTCAACCTAAAACATTTCCTAAACATGTAACTTCACAACAAAACAGCCATTGAAACGCTGATCCAATTTGTATAATCCCTTTTGAACCCTCTCTTACGACACCACGAATAATAAAGATGAGCAGTAACCCGCACGGCGCTAACGAAGGCACACTAGACATTACAAAACTTATTTCAGTAATATTGCAGAAATCTAATATGCGAGGTCCATTCTAAATGCAATCTTCCAATGAAGAGTCAAGGCGAGACGTACATGAGACTGATGTCACCATTACTAAAATAAAAGTGAATACATACCTGCTAACTGTGATAGAAAACGTTTAAAAATGTCCAAGACTTGGCTGAGAGTGCCTAGTTTTCGTTTCATTTCGTCATTTGCAAATGGCGTAAGATTCTGTCTTTTAATTCGACAGCGGTTTTCAGTCAACAGTTTGATACTTAACTATGTTTTTAAAAGTCTACTATTGGCACACTGTATTAGCTTTCTTAAACCGCGTTGTGACATGCATTTTAAAACCAGCCACGAAAAAGATTTATTAAGAGAAAAAGTAAAAATTAGTAAAGGATCACTCAAGATAAAATTAAAAAACATTATACAGGATTGCAACCAGAAATAAACACATTGTAGAAAGATTTAGCCATAACATAATATAATAAGTAAGTTTAATATACAATTAGTTAGTATATACATAAGGTGGTTCATTGTTATATAAAAGAGCGCCTCTCGCCATCAAACGTAAAAGTTTGGCGAGTTTAGTCTTAAGTAACACCTCTGTATTGTAATTTAATTAAATAAATAAAAAAAAAAATACATATTAGTAAAGGAGGCAGATTGGAAAACATTGGATTGGATTGTGAAAAAGGGTATAAAGGCCCAAATCAGGAAAAAAGGGAAAACATTCTTCTAGTCATAATTGTAGAACAGTTACGGTACGGACATAAGGTAAAATTAAGCATGTGATTTTTCTAGAAACGGTATAATTATTAGTTGTTACTGAATTCCATCTTAGAATAAATCCTATTAATCAGATGTATGTCAATTGTCTATATTACAGAGTATGTATTAAAAAAACTTAAACATTGAAACAGCTGCCCTGTAAACAGTAACATGTCAGATCCGTCACTGTTCTTCGATTATGACGTTCTGAGCAACACTCGTCAACAATCAGATTGTCAAGTGTTGTAAGTACAAAAAAAAACTGGTTCCACTTCATTGTAACTTGTAATATCACCATGATGAATGCACATCTCAGACCACCACACTATTATCATTAACGACATTACTACAAATACTGGTTTTTCCATCAGTCCTAGCTGTAATGGCATTAGAACTCGTTCCAACAATAAAGGCTAATTACAAATTAATGTTGCATCGTGAACTCGACGGTATGTTGGTTCCATTGTTCAGTATCATCGTAAAAACTAGATGGATTACGTATACAAGTACTTTTTAAATCAGTTTGCTTTGTATTATGTAGGCTACTAAGCCATCAGTGTTACTTACATAAAAGCGACATTGGATCTGATATCTTTTGTCATGGTTGGTTGGGAGGGCTGTAATCATGCATGACAATATGGGATTATCCTCGGACCTACATTGGCCGTGCTGGACAATGCTGGCCTTAAATAGATGGTAAAAGGGGGGATCCCATCTTTTCGCATTATTTTCTTTATATACAGAGTGTAACGGAAAGGGTGTGCTACAGACCATCAAACTGAACATGTTTCTCCATCCGACAAATATCGTAATAGCGAAAAAATTATATGATGCATAATTTCAATACCTATTCGACCCATATGTATGGGCCAGCTGATATTTTTTTCGCTATGACGATGTTGGTCCGATGGAGAAACATGTTCAGTTTGATGGTCTGTAGCACACCCTTAAGTATGTATATACCCTTTCCGTTACACCCTGTATATAGTTTGGCATAACTATTTTGACATAATTTGCCATATTAAAACTTTGCCGTCGGAGGCCGTTTGTGGTCGGAGGATCCTCCCTTTTCAATGGAGTTTTAAGAGGGGACTCTAGTCGGTATTTGAAAGTATTAGAAGGTATTTGAAGAAACTATTGCCGTTGCGCTGTGCCCGACCAAGCCCCCGTAAAGTGCGAAATGAACAACTGCAGCTCTGGCAGATTTTACCTACAAAAATCTTGACCAAAAGACGTTTTGTATTCCGCTGTTTTCTTCTTCAAAACTAAACTGATCTAAATAATTCTAATATCAAAATTTTGAGGAAAAGTATATGCTTTTATTATTTTCTTTTTTGTTAAAAACTTATCTAATTTGTCTGATAGTCGTCTGAACATGTAAAAATTGGCTTTTTTTCGGGTTTTTGGATTGTCATAATTCTATTTTTAGTGATTATGTTTTGAAAAAAAATGGAAATGATAAGGGCATGTATTAATAAGACCTAGATTTTTTGGAAAAAAATCATAGCTCTAGACGCATTATCCATGCTTTAGAATGTTATGCTTAATTTTTATTGTAATTGAGAATGCTTAACAACATTATGAGTAAACTGTTATGAGTAAATAATGTTATGCGAAAATATAATTAGGAGAAACAAAAGTATGCCAAATTATATTATAAGGTCTTTACATTTAATGCAAATGGATAGGGAACCGTAAAAGATTTGTGATCACAGGCAGAATTGTGAGCGCTAAGCTTATCCTACCTGAAGGACGCACACTATGTAAACTATCACCCACTCAGGATTAGGGACAGAAAATTCTTTAGGTTATATTAGAAAAATAGTCACGAATAAAGGTTGAAAAGAGGTTTAGGTACCTATACCTAGCACGCCCACATATCGCAAGTTCTATGTAATAGGGGGCGAGCCTAGCGTCATCATCATTTCAGCCGAAAGACGTCCACTGCTGGACATAGGCCTCCCCCAACTTTTGCCACATTGACATAACATGGGGGGTTTTGCCATAATCGCCAGGCTTGGCAGGCGGGTTGGCGATCGCAGTACGGTTGTCACAAAAGCACAGAGAACGCTGCTGCCCATTCTCTGGCAAGTCTCTTAGTCGCCTCTTACGACACTCACGGGAAGAAATGGGATGGTGCCATTCTTTACCTCCGACACCATACAGAGCGATAGGATAGGATAGCATATAGCATCAACCGGGCTCTAATCTACACTTCGAGTTGACTGAGAAATACCTGATGGAAAAATCATACAACACTTTCCAACCTGTGAATCGAACCCACGAGCTCCAGCAGTAGAGACTGCGACGCTAGAAATTCTGTGTCCTCTATAGATTGTATCATGTCTATTTCTCATTGTACTCAAATGTTTTCTGTTTTCATGGGAAGTTATGAAAATGAACGCTGGAAATAAAATATTTTATACGTAGGTAACCATTCTATAAATAATTCGTATTGTTGTGTATTTAAAATCGTGCAGGCATGAATATGCGGGGGCGAATTATGGTATTTGTGAAGTATTGTTTTGTTTTACACTAATCTCTAGTGGGAAAATTGTGTAACCGCGAAAATTACTGTCCTCCTTTCATTCAAATTGGTATTTTTTTCTGGTTTACCGTAATGCGTGAGGCCTGTTTCGTATATAGTTATGCGTAGTTTTTCTCCAAGTTTTTCACAAATTTGAACGGAATAACGGCCGGATATGAAACTGTAAGCTTTTTCTTCTTATATTTTTTCCTAGTAAAAGTAATCTCTAATACTAATAATACAAACTGGTTCAAATAGATAAACAGTAAAAAATATGACAAGCGTTGTAAAAACATTTATTTATATTTGATCACCGTCGCTCACGCCAATGTTACGAAAGACAGTTTTACGATAAATTAATGCACTATACTATACATAAACTATCCATAACTGTCGTAAATAATATTTATTGTAATGGCGGTCGTCCGGTGGTGACAGATTACGATGAAGAGGTTCACAATGTCATAGAACAGACAATATTTTAATCATTGTATAATTGTCTCTGAGAAAGAACAGCGGTGGCCCAGTGGTGGCAATCCCGAGTTACGAGCAGTAAGGAAAACATCGTGAGGAAACCAGCATGTCCTATAATAGAACTAAAAAGTCGAAAACATGTGACATCTACCAACCCACACTGGGCCCGCGTGGTGGATTACAGCCCACTCCCTCTCTTAGAGAGGAGGCCTATATCCCAGTAGTGGGAACATTATATTTATTTACCATCATTGGTATTTACCGAATCACCTTGACCGACCACATTCAAATGAGCTGTGAAAAAAAACGTAAAATGTTTAAAGCTTGGGCGACTGTGGATCCAGTCATCATTCGTCAACGGACTTGTCATTGACACGTCGAAGAAATATTAGAATATAGAACTGCAAGTTGGCTGCTGGCTTACTTCTGAGACCTTGACCCAAAAATAACAAAACATTCGTCTTGACACCGTGACATCGAAGTCTAGAATACTTTTTGTTCACGAGTGCTATCGTGCTGCTGCGGAGATCACTTTCAGTTTTACCTACCAGGCGCGCATAACACGGAGGCGTTATGAAACGTCAGTCCGTGACGCGAACCACTCCGTCACATAATAATAACTTTTTTGACAACCATTAATATACCAAAGCTATGTAAATTAAAAGAGAATATTTGCACTCGATATGTAGATCAGCAATTAATTCGGATTCGTTGCCTTGATCTCTTTTTGTAATCATGTAATGAATATGGGATCGTATCTCATTTATTGAGTTACACTATTCTTTTTTCAAGTCGATTGCACATAGACCGAATAGCTGTATTCTTTTAAACAGGTTTATTATATACGAAATTGTGGATTTTATAACTATCCGCGTGTTATGTGCTGCCATCTATTATCTGACTTAGAAATATTAGAGCCGACCGGTTTTTTCATAGAGCAGGAAATATTAACATAACCAGCTCCCACAAAACATAAAATAAAATGTAATAAAAATAACAGAAACGAAAATTCCTCCGTGAAATACTAGTTCAAGCGAAGTTTGACATTGCTCACGGTAACTATGAAAATAAAAGAAGTGTTCTGAATAGTTGACCTAAATATTGTGAGCGTAACAAATGAGTTTTGGTAAAGCCAAGCACTTGATATTCGAGTGTTTCATAACGTAGTGTAAACACGCGGAATATCTTCGCGCGAAGTACTACAATAACTCAATAGCATGTATAATTGGATAATAGTGATAATCTTTCTTTATGGCGGCAGCCTTGCGCTGACCGTGCGCCAACCCGGCCGATTGTGACAGCGCCACGCGCGCACATACGCGATGCTCCCACACAACTTCACAATTTAGCAGACCTGCACTAAACAAATGTTTGCGCCAAATGCGGAGACAGATTTTAATACTCCTCACTTTGTGCCAACGCATTACCAACCTTCCTAACTCTAACTAGGTACAGATTTTTGGCCCACTGTTCTCAATTATTGGCATTGGACTAATACCAAGCGATAATGACATGTTGTAAGCGATAATGGCCGCTAAAGTTTTTACGGTAGGATTTAGAATTGTTTGCGTTAGCTACCAATGCTTCGAAGGTCAAGGGAGTTACTCAATAAGACCGGTTGTATATGACACTGTGTCTGTCCGTTGCATAATTTCCCGCGGTTTGTGTTCACGACGCCAAAGATGTCTCGACATTCTCGTTTATATATTTCTTCTATTTTACGTATCAATAAAACCTTTTTTATGCGAGACTGCTTTTAGTTTTCCTCTTTGAATGTTGCGGATGTGATGCAAACAGAAATGTTGGAGTCCAAGTTTTTTTGCGGGTGAAGAAATAGATATGTTAAGTTTGGCACAAGTATAAAAACGTAGTAAAAAGTATTAAAAAGTATTATATTGTAACACAGTAGCTGATGGCTCATGGCAACAGCCTTGGAAACAACAGTTATTATTTAATGGCGTCATTCGATAACATTGCACTTTGCTGTTATCGATTGGAAATTTGCACGCCATTGTTTGAAAGCATAAAGCTTTTCGACGCTGACATTTTTTATCTACTTCCGCCATAGGTTAAGAGGGAAGACGCGATTCTTCTTCCCTATTCCTGGGACTCGGAAGTGTTTCTTTATCAACCTCTACTGCTCCCTATTAAATTTGCCCTACAGTAAGCCCAACCTGATGTGCCTTTTCCATTGGTAGTGTTGACCTTAGCCTATTAGATCAATATTTAAATAAACAGTTTCAACAAATCGTAAAATGTTACAACGATCAGCCAATGCGCGTGTCCAACGTTGTGATTTAGGTACAGCAATTCCCCTCTAGCTAGACTCGTGAAAGGGGCAGGCAGAGCCCATTAGTGCACTTTACGACCTGATTAATGGAGGAAGTTCTAACCCAAGTGGAAGCGAAGGGCCATATCTATAAGGAAATAAACTCATCGCGAGGCGATTAGCATTATTCCAAAGTTGAGAACGTTATGGCACCATCAAGGCGCTTAAACAGGAAAATATAAATGTTAATTTGGCCATAATATATCGGAATCTCTAGACGCTATCAAGGTAATTAACTCATTTTCACAATGTTCGCTAATAATATCTACGGTAACAATAGTTTAATTACGTTCTTGATTATTATCGTGCTCTCTATTTCATAAGCAGCCTTTGAAGTCGCATCACAGAAAGGGCAGGGGAAATGTTAAATAACTTGACCAAACCCTTGGTCAAGTAATTTAACATTTAGAAGATCAAAGGCTTTAAATTGTTTACCAACGTTTCATTTTTATCTACAAACAAAAAGATTAACTCTAATGATTCAATCAAAGTTTATTTTTAAATGGACAGAAAATTGCAGTAAATTGGTCAAATTAAATTGCAACATGCTCCGTCATTGATATTCTAAGCAAGTTGTAGTAGGTAATAGAAACACGCGTTTACACGGCATGCAGCATGTGTAGCGTAAGCGTTGCTTCAACAGCAGGAACAATTTAGCTCATCACCCAGAAATATTGATAATGTTACTTGTATTGCGATGTAGATGATACGATTCATTAATCAGCTACATTCATGAAATCGTTTAATAATTCCTTTGTTGGGGAAAATACCCAAATAGCGTAAAGGAAATGAAACGTGCGCTCGAGTTCCCAGATTGCTTTTACGCGTGTAACACCACTCGGCACGACTCTGAAGGTCATTCTCAAACAAAGAACAAGTATTTAACTCAAAAGCGTTTATTTCTATCTCTATCATTATTTCACAGGGAAACCTTAGTTACAAACACCATTAATATTCCATCGAACTTAGCGGAATGAAGTCTTGATAAAATCACAATAAAACTTTGGCACAAATAACGCGTGACGGTGGCCTATTCATTTGGGCAACAAAGCTGGCCCGCCCGGCCGCCCGATCAATAATGCCGAAGCACCGGGTGCCGTTCCCCATAACCCTCCGGCGCTGATAGCCGACCTCTAAACCTTGATTAGCTTGAACCTCCACAAAAGGGATTTGGAAAATTGGAATCTGAGCTGTAATTGTACGATTTGGAGTACCCTTAGGCTATTGATAATATGTTTTTTAAGCCACACTTTCCCTTTCATGGTTCAGTAAAATTCCGAATGGAAATGGATTGTTTTCGTCTGAGGCGTGTCGCGATTGAAATTCAGAACAAAGAAAAGGCGGTGATAGCTCTGCAGCCTAACGAAGTTAACAAAATTTATTATTGACAATAATAAATTTTAAAATAATAAACTCGTTAGGATAATTCGTAAATAAATGTTGAAGTACGGATAAATAGTGAAAGTTTTGAAAGAAAGAAAAAAAAACGTTTCAATTAGAAGTTTAGCAATCGATTGCTTTAATTAAAAATGCTTCTCCGATAAAATAAATTACATCACATCAAAATTCCTTTCAATTAATGTCAAAATTCCCTCTTAGCAAATAAAGTGTACCGCTTTAATGGTCTCATATAACTCAGTGCAGCACGCCCCGTATCGCGATACTCGGCCAGATTCTGGCGAGCGTTTGATCGCTATCCGTCATTTTTGGGACTATTTATAAATTGGAGGTAAGTGTTCTATTTCTGGAAAGCGCAGTTTCGTAAACGTCCATGAAATGATCGTTTAAAGATACTTTTGTATGTGCAATTCTTCTTTCAAACTAAATTCTAAGGTCCCGGTGGTGCAAATGCATTTCAATTAACCGAAATGTATTACCAACTTGCTGAATGCGGTCCAGAATTCAAGGGAACTTTCTGAATATTTGCTGCACGTAGACTAGGACGTTTAAACTCAGGAAACTTTCCAGTCGACTTTAAATTACTTTCAATCCCAGATTGAAACATAAATTGATTAAAAATTACATCAAGCGAAACATATTCTTAATATTTGTAATCAAATATGCTTTCACAGAAGTAATATAATAATTGATCTCGTAATTATTTGCTGCTTTCGCATTGATTCAAATAAATGGTACATTCATATATTCACATCGCAATCATCAATATTATGTTATTTATCTACAAGAGTGCTTCTCTTTTTCCGGTTGTTGAACACAGAAAAATTTGTTACATGAATAAACTCAACATAAATAAAAGATGTAGTCTAGAATCTTTTTGAATTTTAGAGCTCAGGGTTTATGTATATTTTGATTATGTCATGCTGTTTACTCAAGAATGGCTCTGATTGTGGCAGGAAATCCCTGAAGACACTGGAAATAAAGCAAAATGTTCTTAGAAGGATGAAGCAGCTTAATTATTAACGCTTATCTTCCCATCCAGTCCTTTGCGAACAGAAGGACCAGAAAATAACCGGTTGTTTTATTCTCGTCCGCAGGAACATTTACAAGAACAATCATTAGATAGGGAACAATACAATTCAGATTAGACGGCTTTGCGTGAATCTGTAGTAAACAATGCTTTTGAACATGGTCTTGTCGGTGCACTAATTTCTGCACACCTATATCTTATTTCCTCGTGGACTCTCAATAAGCTGTCTTCTAAATCTTTTGTATCTTATCAACAGGTACAACGGAGAGAGCATGCCTCATCACCGGCTCCGTCGAGGGCATCATGGTGGTCCTGGACTTCATCATGGACAAGATCAAGGAGAAGCCAGAGCTTGTCAAGCCCTTCCCGGATGGCGTCGACACCAAGATGCCCCAGGATAGGGACAAGCAGGTATGACACAGATTTTTAAAAGAAAATTTTAGGACGCGGATTAAAGCGGCTTTATGAAAAATCGATGTTAATTGTAAGGCAGTTTCCAGCTGCGAGGAAAACCAACAAAGCAAATAACAAAAGCAAACGTACGACGAGCATATTTTTATGACCGCAAAGAGAACTCCGGCGATTTTTTTCATTTTTTGCTTTTGTTCGCGCTTTCCGAGTTACACTTTACTAGGTTAAGGAAGAGATACCAAAAAACTGCTACTGACGTTTTGGAACCGGCAGCCTTTTACATAACGACACCGAATATAAAGGCTTAACAAACGTTTAGGGGCACTTCGGGTATTTTAATGTACGGATGTGACCCTATTGCCGTGAATAAATTAGCCGGCTTCCATCCTGTTTTTCGACTTAGATAAGCCCTGAACCATTTTTGATAATGTCTCGACACGTAAGCAAAAACAGGGGTATCTTCGGTCTTCAATCATCGTATTACGCCTGTCATGGCGTCCGCATACGGGAACGGGAGTGGCGCATAAATTGTAAGCAACGGCACGGTACGAAACCGAGACAAATGGCCGCCATTTAGACGAAACCCCTAAATAAGTGTAATGTTCGGCTCGTCTCGTGTATCGCCTATTATTTGATACGGATTTTGGATTTAGGAAGTGTGGAATATGTGAGAGGCTCCGAATTTATTCGACTATCTTATATGGAATATATTATCCCTGCCATGTAAAGCTTCCATTTTATACTGCTCTTGTTTCTATTGGGTACTTAAATCTGAACTCCTCCCTGATACAGTTTCGTCGTTTCATACGCATACCTTCTGTATTACCGCACCCGAATTTTAACGGCTTCTAATTTTGCATGTTAGTACTGCATAAAATTTAGCATACAATGTAAAGGGTTATAAACATTCTGTAATACACCGAAACACAAAGTACACAGTGTAAAAAAACAGGCGAACAATTGTACTGAAATGTAACAATTATGTACTTATGCCCGTTTCCCGAGTACTGCGCCTTGAATGATCGCGCGGCTGTGCCAAAACTGTTATATTTACATATTTGTTCAGCCTCTTCGCTTCATTGTTGTGTGTACTATGCGCAGCGTACTATGTAGATATGCCAGGGTGGTCGATCCGAGCCAGAAATTCGGTTTCGTAGAAGTCTGTGCTAGTGCCCGTAGCAACATTCTGAATAGAGCATATTCAATCTAGCTTTGATACCAAGGTTCCTTCCTATATTAACCATAATGGTCAATAGACGTCTGTAGGAATAACTTTTTCAAAAATATTTTTGCCGTAGGGTTTTGGCATAACTGCCCGCTTGTGCGTTGGTGACATGCTGAAATCCCCAATCTATTTTGGCAAGAATGGTGTTCAATAGTCGTCTCAATTATGTTTTTATGAACATTAATTATTAACCTTATTCAAGAAATGCATTGTCTTATTGTTCTATTTTAAGAAATATAAACATTTACATACATAATATATTGAATAATCCCATAAATCCCATATCTTCCCGTGGGTGTCGTAAGAGGCGACTAAGGGACTTGCCAGAGAATGGGCAGCAGCGTTCTCTGTGCTTTTGTAACAACCGTACTGCGATCGCCAACCCGCCTGCCAAGTGTGGCGATTATGGCAAAACCCCCTTATGTCAATGTGGCGTTGGGGGAGGCCTATGTCCAGCAGTGGACGTCTTTCGGCTGAAATTATGATGATGATGATTGAATAAATTCAGTATTCGTTACAATTCAGCAGCAAAGAGCCACTATAAAACAATTTGTGTCAAGTAAAACAGCTCATTCATTGCAGGGAAACTTCCTCAAAAGCGTTTAAGCCAGGGATGCTCAACTTGGGGCAGCTTGGCAGGCCGGCTGGTCCGTGTGGCAAGCCCGGCTTTTCACTCTTGAAAATTTAAAGTAATTAACGGAACTGTATTAATTGAGAGGGTGCTTTTTGTGCCTGCGTCTTTGCCCGCGTGAATTCATTTTCCAACACAATATCTTTGTAATGATAGCCTACACTTTTATTCTGGGGGTATATAAGGCTCAAAAACTTTTGCGTTTATAATATTAAATATTAAGTAAGAAGATTGTAACTATCTTTCGAAGGCAGCTGTGATGAAACTACTTCATTAGACGTAGATTCGTGAAGTAGTCGCTAGAAAACTCAAGTGTAAAATAGAATAAATAATTGGAAACAAAATTTTAACTTCTAAAATGGCCCATTTTCATTAAATACACAAGTATATTTAGATATTGAGAAAAAGAAAGCCCTTTTCACGCTCTAGTTTTCAAGACATGTAAATTTTTACACGCCAACTAAAATAACTTGAATGTTTTCGACCTCAGTTATCGATGAAGAAGCCCGAACGTTCCACATTCCGAGAACACAATATCGATTAACTCATAATAGACGCCTATTACACATTAACTAATTTTCTTCACGTTGTTTCCCGTGATGGCGTGAACGATTTTAAACGGTATCAACGCTGGCATATTAAATTAGCACGACCGACGGAGGGCGAGCCACGTGCTCGGTACACGTGCCCAGCGTACTGATCACAAATTATCAATAAATCATAATTGTATAACGAGAAAACATTGTTTTATAAACGTTTTTTATAGATTTTTTGCGGCACATAAATCTTTCTCCTGTGCGAACGTGCGCGCCATTAATAAAGGATGTAATATCGAAATAATTGGAATACCTGATGTATTTGTTCTTTTTTGTGTCGCGACAGTCACGTAAAATATTAAAATCTGAATAAATATTGGTAGATGTAGACTAGAGAGATATGCTACCTAAATGCTAAAACGTTTGCGATCTCTGATCTAGATCGCTAAACCAAACTATCGGATAGTCTGATCCAATTGCTGGTTACTTTATTATATAATTACTGACACTGAAGTTTTGTTAAGTGACTGGAATGCTAACACTACTACACACTTGTTCAGGTTGGCACATTCGATTCGACAGTATTTGTTGAACAAGAAAACCGACCGAAGCAGACACTACACATATTCATTTGGATTGTAACGATCGCAAAAATCCGTTCGGTATCTACTATCGCTAAATTATGTTTAGGTCGGCTCGGCACAATTTCCGGCAAGCCGAACAATTTTTTTCCGGACGTATTATCTACATTTTATTCGAGTTCATTTGCACGGCTGTGTAATAGGAATGTATGTGTAACACCGATAACATTTTCGATCAAACCTAAATACAACCGAAATTATTGAATTTCGGTTGTATTTAGGTTTGAACGACGGTTTGGTGGAAGAAAGTGCGTTTAAAATATTGATTTTAAACGCACTTTCATCCTTTTACAGTTAAAACTACAAGCCGTAAATACCAATCCAAATAAACGCTGTTTTAATGCTAGGTAGTACAGAAACAGCATTAATGTCATGTGGCGAACATAAAATGAGTTTATGTTAGTGCAGCTTATCTACACAGCCGGCACTGCTGCATTAGATAAAATTAACAGTCGCCTTTTACTACATATTCTGTCCAGTTCATTTACGGACTTTAATGGGACTTAATTTACTCAAAACTGTCGCAGCAGCTGGACAATTCTCTACCACCACATTCTCCTCGACCTTCCGAGTCTATACTACATTCAGTGCCAGTTTTCGGTCTATCCGACTCTGGACCTTTCATTGTCCAATTCGTTTTTTCACCTTATAATTCCCCACTCTCCTTCTCTTCCGATGTCGTCCAAACCTCTGTGTGTCTTTTCTTTTTTTCTTTTCTTCTTTGTTTTAGCAAATAAATGATATTCCATTCTATTCATCTTAACTCTGTCTTGAATATTTCCAAAATTTCCTTTCCCAATCCGATTGATAGTTCATGGTACTTTGATCTCCATTCAAACTCCTAATACTAAGGTACTGAGTGTACCAGTCTTTATGAAAAACCTGTAGAGCAGTCCTATAATCCACAAGATGTCACTGACGCGTGACATTTCAATTTCTACAAAGGTAATAGGTAATTTGTATGTTTCCTTAAAAGGAAGGTATCATTTTACGCTACGGAGAGAGCTCTGGTGATATTTTAACGAAAGGGAAAAACTTTTCGGATACGCGCTCACTCCAATATAATAATTTCGCCGAGTTGTATCGGCAACGACGGAAAACGACGAGGAAATTTTATTTGAACGAGGTTAGGCTGAGAGCAATAGCAACAATTTTATAATAATACTTCGCATCTTGGAAAACCGCTCAACTTTTACGTAAAATAACAGTTGGAGTACAGTTCTAATCAGTAGAAGCATAACTATTAATGTTTCTGTTTCATTTAGCGCTCGTCAGTGATAAAGCCGATGGAAAATGATTACGCACAGTAATTTGATGCGAGAACATTATCCTGTGTTCACAGCAGGTTAACCAAATGAAAATCAAATTGTGATTGTAAGCAGAAACCGTTAGGCCCCCCTATCAGACGATTTGCATGCAAATGGCCGCCCGCAGTTACTGCCAACTTTGTATTCATAGAGAAGAGTATTTTTCTTTATTTATTGAGGTAGGCCACTTTGTGTGCTGGACGGTTTCAGAAGAATGTGACGCCGCGTCCGCTATTCAGAATTTTTATTCAAACATATTAAGTTTCATTCGTTTTCCGATATTTCTATAGGTACAAAAAATGTTTGGTTTACAAAGGCTTTACTGTGAAACGAATGCCTATCGAATATTCTTCACAAAATCCATGAAAATAATATTTTAGTTAGCGCACGTGTACTGGTCACAGGTGGAAAGCTGCAACAGCTTTGCGTTAAGCTTTCAAGAATGTTTCAGTTACAATTTTTCAAATGGACGGACATTAAAATTGAGCTCTTCGGGATTAGATCCATCAGATGCGATGCGATATGTGGAATACAATAAAATGCTGCATAGTGTTCGTTCGTAGAACTTATACTCGTATTGCAATCGTCGCAGTACCTATATTATTTGTAACTATCGCACATCTCCTTACCACCTTGTTCCTTCGACCGTTTCGTACAGGTAAACATTGTCGTTTCCGTTGCGAATCTTCTTCGGTGTCGATGGTAGTTACTATAAAACTTTATTGTATGTTACTTTACTACTTCCTTAAGGCATCGTCGGCGATAAAATTGTCGCTTTGGTGATTTTGATTTTGGGGCACAAAGGGCAATAAAGCATGTCTGACATAAGCCTGCGATGCAGTTCTATATCACTCAGCTTTACCAAATGCCTTAAAGACTCCTTTCATTTCAGAACCAAAATGAATCAACCATCACACTAAGATCGTGAGCATTTCTTTCCTAAACAAAATTATGCAAATTACGACCAGCAACAACAATTTGCTCTGATTAAATGTTAAAGATCAAAGCGATTTTCTCAACCTCTAACCTTTCAGGCGTAACTTTAACATAAACGTAATCAATTATTCAGTCTTATCAGTAATACCTGCAAAGTTTTTACACTTGGAGGGTGTATAGAGGTCAGAGTCCGCTCCAATATAACAATTTGGAGGCATCGCGTGAAAACACTTTCGCAGACGGAATCGCATCCATCACGGGTGATTTATTATTACTGCTGTTATATTGTCGTTATTACAGTCGAGTTTGTGCTTCGTTTTCAACGTTATGGGAAAATTACGCTTTTCAAAGATTACGTGTTGTAGCAAAACTTTGGCAGTGGTTTTAGGGCGTTTCCCCATTAGGCCCGGTTTCTATCAAAGCGGAGTCGAGCGGAGCGGAGAAGAGATGTGCGGGAATCGACCAATCACAATAGTTGAAATCCTTATTGCGTCTCTCGTCTCTCCTGTGATTTGTATAATGTTGGATGTCTCCGCACCGCCCGCCGCACAAATAGTCAAACTACAATAATAAACTAATACTTAAAATTAACTTACTGAATTATTTTAAAATACTGAATTAAATTACAGTCTGTCTATAAAGTCATGAAATTAATGTTTGAGGAACTAACATTATTTAAAAGTAGGGCAACACTAAATCAAAGTACATCTAATGTCATCGGCTGTCATCGACTTGTTTTGTAACTCGATATTTATTGCATTTTTATTGCTTTTCAAATCTAAGTGGATTAAACCTAGAAGAAACGTGTTAAATATGAAGAAAACCAATCGGAGTGGAGCTCAAGAAATTATTTTTAAAGTGTATCAGCGATGTTTGTCTATAACACAAAGCTGGACAAATTTTATCAAATTTGGATGATGTTTATGCTCGAACAGCAGCTATGACAGGTATGTAATCGTGTTACTGTTTGTTTTTTATCTACCAGAAGTTACAAATATACCAAATATACGATTTTAAGACTAAAATAAGGATTGTTTACATTGCGCATTTTTAGGTTATATTGCCAATTTATGTAGGCCATATTGTAGTGCGACCAAAATTTTTGATACTTTTTGGTGATCAAATTTACTGCTGATTTTAAATCTGAATAAGTTATATCATGTCTGAAATTTAAAATAGTGAGTATCTATTTTCTGTTAGTACAATTATTAATTATTTAAATCTTTATTTCAGGAAAATTGATGACTTCAACATTATATGCTCTTCGACAAAAGATTCAATTCTTTTACTCGGTGAAGAAAGAGGAACCCACCTTAAGGAAACTTCAGGTAGTTGCCAAAACAGATCTGGATTTTGAATTTAGCCTGGAACTTCTGCGTAAAATTTTGAAATCGATTGGATTTTCTTACAAGAAGTGTCAAAATAATAGAACAAGAATATTTGGAATCAGATGATGAAAGTAATTAATTATTATGTTACGGGATATTTTTCATTAATAAAAAAAGTTTTAAAAATATGTATAAACAGTTTTCTTTTATTTACTCATTTATTTGAATGACAGAGACCATAGATTTGTGCTATCTCATATTACTATACTATTTATGATATCTGATCAAGCAAACTAATGAAGGTCGCATCTTTGGTTTCTGTAGTTTTTTTTAAATAAGATCTACGGATTTTACTACTTAACCTTTTCTATCTAGTTTAAAAAAAGCGTCTACGAGTAAAAATTGTTTTCATTAAAATCAAGGTTCATCAATGTTTGCTTCTAGTACAAAACAATGTGCTAGTATCAAAATCAATTTAGTCACACTATACAGGGTTGCTAGGTGCACGATCGCAGCGCCCTCAATATTTTTCATGACTTTATAGACAGACTGTAGCTTACTGAAATGTGATATAACTTCATGAATAGATTTTTTTTTTAATTGATATACATTCTTTTTTTACTTTATTTATTTTATTTTTTTTCGTCGGTATGCACGTGTAAGCGGGCACGCCCTTTAGTCTGGAGGCTTTATTTTTTTTTCTTTATTTTTTAATATTTTATTATTGGTGTGTGCTAGCTGACATGTGACATTAATTAGATTCTTTGTTTATAATTATGAACTTGAACACTATTGTGTAGAATCTGGTTCTTCTAACCTAACAGACAGATGTGTTGCTGGGGAGTTTGTTCCGCCACTTCTTCTTCCCAGCTAAAACACTAGGAAGTGGCGAAGGGCGGGCGTTTTGGGGGACTGTCTCTTGTAATTTTGACGTTCAAAAAGTGCTGATTATCAGCCTAATTTGAATAAATGACTTTTGATTTCATATCAAAAATCTTAATTAAACTATTAGTCCGGGGCTTTTAGATTTGAACCCTGCATTAAATATAAACAGCGATTTTTTTCTTGAATCGTGTACTTGACATTTGCTCTTCAAATAATAAAAAAAAATTAAACATTTTCCGAGACCGGATCAAGCTGAAAAAGGCGAAAACACGTTTTTGTGAATAAAAACATGGGAAAAAAAGTTAACAGGACAAATTTAGTTACTTTAGGTAAAGAATTGGTGACAGTAATATATTTTTTCAGAATTAAACATTTTCGTCCACGGAAATTACGGTAAAAAAACATTTACGAAATTTTTGGATTGTACTTAAGGCAAAAATATAAACAGCGGTTTTTTTACATAAAATAACTTAAATTAATATATTACACCGCCAATAAACAAAATTAAACAAATTGTACTACCGGAACTTATTATTACCAGTTTTTTTACAATAGCGGTTGAGGCAAAAAGGTAACAGGGTTTAATTAAGTTTAACTTTCATCTAAAGGCTATTTCTAACCTATTTACACGAAAATTAAACACTTTAAAGCAAATCGTGAAAAAAAAATCAATTAATGTTTACGTAAAATACGTCTGCAAGCTTTATTCTTGTATTTGGCGCAGCAGTTTCATAGGAATTTGATCTTTCCGAAATAGAAATAAGGTGTACAATCGCGTAACTCAATAAAACACCGACTCAAACAACAACACAGTCATACTCACACAATGAACGCAGCGCTTATCTTGTTTACGCACACTAGCACACGCCGTACGCCGCACGCTGCTTAGCGCTAACACCGTGCATCGTAATTTAATTTTTACTTTGACAATATTAATTATCGCTCTAATTTGTTTAATTTTGGGGGATTAAGGTTTGGATTTATATATTTCTCATTATTAAATGAATTTAAATCCTGTTACATTTTTGCCGTAAGTAGTATTCAAGATTTTTTGATTTTCTTGATTTTCTGTGAAATCCGGAGCAGAATTTGTTTAATTTTCATAATAATAGTTAGACATGGTGATATAAATCATTTTAGCGCTATTTTTGTCCTGTTAATATTTTTGCCTTATGTACGAAGTCAAATTATAAGATTTTTTTTAAAAAACGAGTGTTCCGTGGACGAAAATGTTTAATTTTCTGACCTACTTGTAGTACTCAATCTGTTCTACAAATACTCCAAATAAACATACCTGTTTATATTTTTTTCCACCAAGTTATATACATATTAGACGTTTTCTTAAAAAAAACATACACGCGGAGGTGAACTTTTCGCGGGATACAGCTTAATATACTCTCCTGTCCATACCCTACACATTCAATGAAAAAAATCGCTGTTTTTAATTAATGCAAAGTTAGCTTAATATTCGGCGTAAATTCCCCGGACTATATAACTATACCCGTAACATTTTTGGCGTGGTGTCGCGCAACCTTCTTCAGAAATGTCAAAACGACACCTCGGCCAAAAGTCCTCTTTCAAGCAGGTCTGATGATGGTGGGTTGGAACTCGTACCACGAACGATTTAAAGTTGATGTTGTGGCGCGATTCCAACCTTTCGACCTCAGAGTCCAGTTGGTCTTCACTTTCATATACTGCACCACACACTCAAACATTTAATTATTTAAAAAAATATATAAATTTAATGGGATGCGGGCCTTTCTCAGATCTACTCGATTATTAATTAACGGCTTGATATAGAAATCCATCTGTGTTCTAATTCACGGGTTTGGGTTCACAACTCTCGGACGCTCAACACGGCTTTCGGCCGGGTCACAGTACGGGAGGCAACTTGCTGTCATTTGTGAACTACCTGTCGTCTGTCATTGATGCTGGGGGACAGGTGGATGTGGCGTATTTTGACTTTCGTAAAGCTTTTGATACCGTGGATAACGATGTGCTTTTGTGTAAACTCTCTGCGATGGGATTCACACCGCAATTACTAAAGTTTTTCGCTAGCTACCTTGGCGAGCGCCGACAGTACGTCGAGTATGCGGGGCATGAATCGTGTCCTTATTACACGTTTTCCGGGGTGAGTCAAGGCAGTAATATTGGGCCATTAGAATTTATTTTATTTGTTAATGACCTGCCTACAGTCGTGAAAGAGGCGAAGTGTCTATTGTTTGCAGATGACTTCAAGTTGTACATAAGTGTAAAAGGGACTGCTGACTGTAATCGGCTCCAGTCTGATATCGACAATGTAGTACAGTGGAGTAAGTCTAACAAGCTGCATTTTAACGTGGACAAGTGTTGTCTAATGAGCTATACTCGCGCGCGTGCTCCTTTACAGCAGCAGTACGACATGGACAGCGTAGTCTTACCGCGTGTCACGCATGTTCGAGATCTGGGCGTGCAGATGGTGTCGGAGCTGACGTTCCGTAAACACATAGTGGAGGTGTGCGGTAGGGCTTTCAAAAATCTTGGGTTTATCATAAGACAGTGTAAGGATTTTACCGATACTGCAGCGGTTAAAGTTTTATATAATGCACTTGTTAGAAGTCACCTTGAAACAAGTGCATTCATTTGGAATCCACATGAAACAAAATACAGTCTCATGTTGGAAAAAATGCAGAATAAATTTTGTAGATTTCTGTACCTTAAGCAGTACGGAGTTTATCCCTTTTTTCCCCTGATGTATCCAAGTATGTTCGTCCTGGGCATGGTTGGGTACACCAGGCTGGCAGTAAGAAGAGACGTGGCGTTGGTCAAGTACATGGCTCGCGTACTGCTAGGGTTGCTGCACCACCCCGAGGTGCTGGCTGCGTTGCGGCTGTGCGCGCCGGATGGGTGCGTGGGAGCGCGTCGCCGCCCTGCACTGCTCGAAGTGCCAGCGGCTAGGACTAACCTACTCAAGTTTACCCCTATGTCGCGAGCCGCACGTATTATTAATATTATAACGGTATCGGAAGATATATTTGGGCAAAGCCTGCCGAAATTTATTCAAGCGGCACAAATATTAATTGAAAGAGGGGTCCAACTATAAACGTTGTCATATTTAATTAATTAGTTAAAAATATTTAGACTAGGTGTAATGTTAATTTTTACTTTTATGTCGTTGTGTACACATATATGTATGTTGTATTGTGACTTATAGCATCGCATTGGACTTGACTGTAATGTTGCTATAATTGGTGGAAAAAAAAAAAAAATTAAAAAAAAAAAAATATGTTAATAGGTAATCTTCTGTTTTAGACCTGATTTTAATTATATGTATATTTTTTTGTTTTTTGTTTTAAAAAGAGCAAACCAAAATAATCCGCTAGAATTAATTCGCCGACAACCTTTCCCTACTTTCAGTAGAGCTACTAAATGATAAAGTAAATAGAACGTTTCGTGTTATCTGGTACCTTATCACTGTTGTACATAACCGTACTATTTATGTAACGTACATATGTATCTAACTGATAATCAATACTACCCACTTGAGACTTATGAGCGTGGAAATTAGGAAAGGGACAGAAGCTATCAAAAGTTAAAGTTCAATATTTCATACATATAAGCATGTGATATTTGGTAAACACATTATTGTTAATTATCGAATGAAACTGTAATTAGTAACCATTTCTATCAAAGTGACCCAATTTCCATGAAATTAATTACGAAATTCAAGATTTTTTATTTATTAAGCTGTAAAACATCGCTGCATGGTAACGAAACTGGCTTGTTGTCTAATACAACAGTACTCAAGATATTAGGACACCCGGTGTCCTATATCTTCAATGCTGTTTGATTTTCTGTTTGCTGTTTGTTTGCAATCAACCACGCGGGCCCAGCGTGGTTGATTGCGGTCCATTTCCATCCACAGAGAGCAGGCCTAGGTCCCAGCAGTGGCTATGTTGTAGGCTTTTTATATTATGTAATCTAATTGAGCTAACAAAATATCTAAAAGAAACATTTCGAGTCATCTAAAAACCACACCATTAAAAATGTAAAGACCTCACAAATTAAAATGCTATTGCATAACCACATTCGGTACCAGCGTCACAGAATCAAGTCTGAATTATGAAGTAAGCTATGTGCGGTCATGAAACCACTAAATGCATATTTATATTATGCATGAGCTTCCGTTCTGCTTGCGGGGAGAAAAAACATAAATCATGTGGGGCTTGTAATGTAAGGGACAAGAATAAATGAATAGCACCTATGTGTCGTAGCTCTGATTCGATCGACTGCTGATTTATCGCGCTGTTAATTACAGTAGTTAGGTACTGGTTATATTTGCGGTCCGAAATTGTACGCACGGCGACCAATCAAGCTATACAAAACCTTTATGTGGACCTCTGTACGGGAAATAAATTCAAGGCGAGGCCATGTGATACTGGAAATGTATAGCTTGATGTGTCCCGTGTGTACCTAATGTTATGACCTGATGCTTAAATATAATTACCGTTGATCAATAGACGAACTGACGTCGTTATTACATAACCACTTTTAGCAAGAAAACATTCGCTTCCTACTTCTGATCCTCGTCTGAAAATTCAACCTTTTTTTCCTTTCTTTGTCCGTCGGTTAAGTTTCAACGGATCACTTTCTAAGACATCATATCAACCTAGGGAATACTATCTGGAATCAGGTCAGCAATTCCGTCATCTATCGGGCCCGAAACTTCGTAAAACTGAGCATAAACTGTCAAACTATTGCACTTAATTTGCAATACATTGTATAACTGCACCAAAGTACATTAGAACAAGTAGTGCAAGCTAAGTGGTCGTCGCAAGGTCAGACGCGAAAGAATCACGTTCCTACGCTATCGGCGTACGTAATTCATTAGTTAGACGCGATAAACACCTCGCTGTAAGTCTACTTCTATGTTGTATCAACAACAATTTTATTAGACATCAAATATAAGAGACAACTTCTGAAAGGCTGACAATCACCTCTTTTTGGACGTTTAAATTACATGAGTCTACCAAGAAGACCGAACCTTTGGCACTTTCTAGTTTGGGAGAAGTGGCAGAAAAATCTTCTTTGTTTGTGAACAAATTCTCTAGCTTGTCCCGTCTTACAAACTGTTTAAAGACGGTCGCTGTGTCCCAAATTCCCGTTGTGTGTTGCGGCATATGTATTACTTGGGCTCATAACCCTGTAATCTTTCCAAGGGTCGGCAACCATAATATGGTTCTTTATGAATAGGCGTTCAGTTGTCAGTATTTGGTTGTAGTAAAACCCTGCGTTTTCAATATCGAAGGTTCGTAGGATACAGAATTGTAGATCCTACGTACCTTCCTCAATCATCTATCAGCCGAAAAATGTATTCAAAATTCTCGGCGAATTTTTGACAGATTGTATCAACCATCTGGCTATTGTTACCTATGTTGCTATTGTTGCTATGGTTACTCCACTGCCCAATGAACAATCTGAAAACATGTAAAAAGACCATTAAAACTACCCATTACACCATAACTTATGTAACAGAAGCAATAAAGTTGATTTCTAAACGGTTATCTTCTCGGCTGATTAGTGTTAGCGGAACAGTGCTCGACATGGCCTGTGCCGAGTGTGACCGAACACGTGCGGTGACGTGCGACCGTGCAGGGTCATAGATCAATAACGTGTGTGCTGGGAAAGGGTGCCAGAGTACCTCCTAGTACCGAGCACAAAGGAAAACGAAGACGGTATACCTCAGTATTGCAACCGCAGCAGAGTGCTGTAACTATACTTGCCTATTTCGCCGTCTGTTGTATATCTACTCTTTGGTTTTTTGGCGATGCGATGCGGACTGCGGTCGTTACATCATTTGGGGGAGGGTCCTGCTGTGGGCACTGCGGATGTTAACTTTAGAGTGATTGCGACCCCAATCTCAGCAAAATATGGGGAAAATATTGGAGGGAATGCTTTTTCTCTAATAAAGTAAGGAATAGAACATTGAATTAGAGTATGTCCTCGAATGATATTGGCAAAAGGCTCGCCCACTATTACACGGTACTTAAACATACATGATGAAATCTGGGTGTACTATTAGAGACACTTCTGCCGAACCATTCGGGGATTACAGGCGTGATGTTATGCGTCGAAGACTTTAAACAGAAGTGACAAGTTAGCAAACAAACAACATTAAAATAGTTTCGCAGGCATTGAGCAGAAGATCAAGGATATTTCACTCACTCAAGATGGCCTAGCCTAGACCCAATTAAATCTATTACAACAAACACATAGTACAGCTTCGCTTTACTTTGCGTTGGCTGTCGTACGCCTGCGTCATTATACTCGTGCACAAGATCATGTGTCGCAACAGTATTAATTAACGGCTAACAGCCACCGTAGCTAGCACTAAGAGAATATCTACGGAAAGATCATATCAGCGTACTATTATAGTAATTCTACCAAGTACTAAATGTTTACGTAAACGTGATTGTTAGAAGACATCACACGTGACGACATCCTCGCGATGTTTTTTTATGAAAGGAAAATTTCCTAGCTTTGGAAATGTTTTTTTTTAAATCAGGAAAAAAATCTCAGCTTTATAAATGTTAAGTAAGATAAAAAATACTCTAAGTTCTACCAATTATAAAATTAGTACTTGTAGGACTACCAGTCGCAGTAGTTGAGGAGCGAATCTTTAAACTTGAAGCTTGCCGTAACTTTCGGACTTTCTTTGTTATGCTCCACCAATTTTTTTAATGGAATATTGCATTGTATTATGAAATCGCCTGAGGTATACTCCGCTATACTTTATAGACAAAAGCCAACAAAGAATGGCAATAATTCCAGTAAAAAATATTCGGTTCCCAATCTTGCGAGACCATCAAATGCCATTCAGAACTACTAAATAATTCATAAACAACAATTAAGAATGCCATATTAAATTCAACAATGCTAATAGCTATTCCCGTGGCAACGGCGGATCCTTCAAAATTATGAATTCTCAGCAATATTGTCTGTTTACGTAAATGCCATTTAACATAAAATCAAGTTTACTGTGTATTTAGCTTTTATTCACCCTTTGTTCTACCGTACCTTACATTTAAGGCCATAAAAGCGAAGCTGTTCGGCTTTAAGGCCTACATAAAATGGAGTTTAAACGAAGCCTGTGGCGTTGGTTTTATTCTAGCTCGTTTGGATCGTCGTAGGAAAGTAACGTAATTAATGGTTTCTTTTTGAAAATTCTTAGATTAGCCAGCAGGGATCCTTGAGCGCGATAGCACACTAACTACCTTAACTTTTTGCCTTTATCTTAAGTTTCTATGCCATCTAGTAACCTCTCATTTATAGGTTTCTTCTATCTACGCATAAATTCACGCAAAATGCTTGTATCGTTGGGTCAATTCGCCGGTTCCACTCACGGTCAACAAACATTATAACACAGCAATTTCACGTCTTCTCACTCGCCTCTTAACATTTCCATTACCACAGCCACGTCTTCTTTCCAGGTGAAGATCCTGGTGCCGAACTCGACGGCCGGCATGATCATCGGCAAGGGTGGGAACTACATCAAGCAGATCAAGGAACAGAGCGGCAGCTACGTGCAGATCTCGCAGAAAGCCAAGGAGCTGTCGCTGCAGGAGCGGTGCATCACTGTGGTCGGTGAGTATCGAGGTACCAGTAACCATTGTCATCATTATCAGGCCAAATACTCCATGACAGGCTTAACACAACTACCACGTCTGATCTCACATCGTCATTCTCACCTTGGTAAAGGATTTGTGTTCGTGTTTGGTTATTAGAAGACAAGAGGACACTACTGCATATCTTCTGGTTTCCAAACATGCAGTCGCCTTTAACATTAACGACGAAGGGAACCTTTAATTATTGTAATGAAGTGGGTGCTCTGCCCAGGTGAAAATAGGTGTTCAATTAATTAAATATTAATGGACTGCGCGTGGATACCAGGGATCACGGCGAGCCTCATTAGATAAGCAGCCTCTTAAAGCGTTCATTTGCAATTCACCGAATTATCCTATCTTTATTATTTAAAGATAAGTGTTGTACCTTTAGTGTCTCGGTACCCCACAGTAGGGTTTTAATTAAGGGATTATTAGTTAGGCGCTTCCCATCTCCTCACTTTGGATTTTCGGTTCCTCAATTCCTGCCTTGTAAGTTGGTTGCGTAAGTTCAGATGACACTTTGCATTTAGTCATTTATTACGTATCTGAAGAATCTGAATACAAACCGTTGTCGGCTGAAGACAAGAATGATAATAATTGTATTTTTACTTCCGAAATCCCTGATAAAAACTTTACTTTAAAATATTCCGTTTCATTTCAACCTGCTTTAACACATTACGTTAATCCTCCATCGTCTGAAATTTAAAGCACGCATAAGCTTCGCCTAACCTGATCCTATCTACTCGTAGAAATCATCACTTTTCTCTTATAGTAAATTATTCTAAATTGGGTCTGAACGTCGCATCTGCCTAGATCTAGGTCTAGCCTTAAAACAAGCAATGAAATAGACGGTCCTGACCGAAGATTATACTGACGAATGCCTCTATAAATAAAAAGTTTAACGCTAGGGTTTTATTTTGACCTAGTAAACCTGATCCTTATCTTGAATGTTAAGGCTGTTTTTAGATTAGCAAGTAAATCTGTATTCTAGGACTAAAAGAACAAATATATATTGATGTAGATCACTGTTTAGTCTTCACTGTATTAAGGAAGATTCTCTTCTTTCTGGACTAACAACATACTAGCTAATTCTGCGTTTATTTTTTATCACTTTCGCTGCTTCGAATTTAAAATTTAGAGCGACTTTGTTGTCTACACACAATCTAAATAGCTGTGTCTCTCTAGAAACATGACATTCTGTACAAGGGTTTATGCTGTCAGTGTCAAAATTCCTTTGTAATTCTGACAGTGATAGCATTTAAACACGGTTAAGATGAGCTTTCTGATCGCGTTCAGTTTCATTGGCGAAATTAGCACTAAAGGTGTTTTAAACATCGTCCTGTTTCTGACAACCGTTTCAAGATGACAAAGACCCTTTTTTTTCGGATGGTAAATCATCAAATGACTTTTCCCGCTCTGGAGCAGAGCGGAAGGGAGTGTCAGACTTGACTGATTAAAACCCATCCATGTTCCTTCTTAGCCCTTTGTGTTCCAGGGCCACGGTATCTCTTTCGAACAGTCCCGCAGCCCTGGCAGATGACAAAGACCCTTATTATAGACCGAATATTTTAAAATATGTATGTATCGCGTTCCAGTGATTTAGTTATCTGTCGTGCAACCGAACCTTTGTGTTCATATAATTAGATATCCTAAAGCATTGTAAACGAAAGAGAAAGTCAGCTAAAATATTCATAGTTTTATTACCGTTTTGTTTGGCAACGATAGTGTTGCAATTGACTGCCGAATGTGACCACGAGTGAGAGGATGTATCGGCTTACACAATCTACTCTAGTCTATACTTTACGGATCAGTGGTTTTATTTTAAAAGCTTTGATGATTGTGTGTTACTTGACGGTTTCGTGACATGTTATACAATGCTTTTGAGAGGTAACACTCAGTCTGCTGCAAGTCACTGGTTAAAATTAATTGGTCAACATTTCACCGCTATATTCACAAAAATCAGTTTCGTAATAAACCTGTCTAACATCACGAAAACGTATTTTTTTTTTTGTTGAACCTGTTTTCAATATAAAGGGCGAACGCATAGAAATCCGATAGCTTTTTAGCGCGTGCCCTTCACGTGTACGAGGTCACAGAGGCCCTAATTATACCGTGTCGTTTTTGTTACCGAAATAATAGTTTACATAAATGATTCGCCATGACTCTCGAATTTTGATGACATTTTGTATACAACTTAAACTTAAGGCATTTATATCAATTAAACCATAAGGCATTTTTGAATTGTGAGGAGGCAGTCAGTGGTTCAGTATCTTGCCCGTTCGTTCAACAGACTTTGACAGTAGTTTTGTCTTTGATTTAACTCCACAGTGACCTTTATTTTTACACGATTGCCAAAAAAAGAGTATTATGTTTTTCTCTATTCTCGTTGCCACAACATTGGTAATTCTAAATAATTAAATAATTTGTATAGATGCTGGGCGGCCTACCAAATTAAATGAAGGGTTAAAAACAAAACACGTTATTAGTATTAATTAATGTTATTACTTGTTAATGTGTTGAGAAGGTTAGAGGAAATAAAGGCTATTTTTATTTTATTTTAATTGTATGGGTTGCTGTCTAAACTAAAACAAACTGTAAACATGTTTTCAAATAAATACATTTTCTTGCGGCTAGTTGTAATTTGAATTCATATAGTTTACATCATCGTGGAAAAAACCGTTCGTGTATTATGTAAAACCACATACTTATATTTTATTATTTTGTTAAAAATACAAACAGTTTCCAATCGCCACGCCAAGTGTACCGATAAAACTCCTCGAGATTTGCTGATATTTTAAAACTTGAATAAACGGCTGACTAGCTAAAATCCAGATTATCTGATATTGGATTTGCGGGATCCATATCGTTGCGTTCCGGAGGCGTCGGAAATTGTGCCGGATAGGTAACCGGGCGGTTTTACTGGAAAGCCGTTACCTACGAAAGCACTGAATTTGTATCCGATAAGGTGATGCGCAACCTATTTTCTAGTAGCTTTTTACAAAAGAAAAAATAAACATATTATGTTTTTTTAAAGCCGGCTGTTTTAATAGTTTTAATAGGCGATAACTAAATGAATACCACGGCCAAAACGCTCGAGTCGATGCCGACAGATGAAGTTCCAAAATTGTATTATTATTTAAGAGTAAACAGACATAACTTTTAAGGATTTTTTTAGACGTCAGGTTTATTCATGAAAGACTGAGACGACCATAGGCTAGTCCTTAAAATCTAGCGTCGTAACAGGTAAAGAATACCATGAAATTCTAAAATTTTGTATGAGAATACCAATATCATCGGTGTTTAAGATTCAAAGGTTACAGTAATTTATACAAACATATGTATTGCCATAAATTCTCGCTATTCCACCGATAGGTACAGGTAGTGCTAAAGGTCAAATCACAGCATGGTGACAATGACTAATGACATATTCCGCTGTTTGTCCAAGGTTGAACTAGCATGTGTTTGTGTGCCGAGATATTATGTTCTATGTGCTGTTGTTCAAACTTATTTATATTGTGAAAGAAAAAGTCCAACGTCATTTTTACCTGATTTTAATTAGTACGGAAAAAAATGATTTATTTGTGAAAACATTTACAAACATGACAGACGTAAATCCAAGGTAATGCACAGTTAAAAGAAACATTTACAATAAGAAATGACAAAAACAAACTTATAAAAAGAAAAAGTCACGGCTTCTGGATCCTCTCACAGAACAAGAAAAAATGAAGAGAAGACTGAGACGTAGGGTGGTTGGTCCCTGAAAGTGGGGCCGTGAGTTCGATGCCCAGGTCTGAAAAGGTGTACCTAATCGGGTTTTTCTGACGGAACTTGTACTAAGTGCGTCCGGAAGATGAAATATACTGGCGATATTTACTTAATATTTCACGTAAACCTACATGGGGGGCACAAATGAAACGTCAAAGCTTTTCTTAGCATGCTTGGGTGTCCTATGGACAATAAACTCTACGGATATTTTAAAGCACTGCCTATCTATTGTAGACCTATGCTTACGTTTTTAAAAGCTATTTTTATTTGTCTAGGGACATTTATAATCGCAATGCGTAAGTCAGTCCCATCGTACCCTGAATACACATTTCTCATATCTGGGCCATTAACCTAAACAGACTCTTCGCATTATCGCCATTTGGTTGTGCCTGGATTGTATGGAATGTGCCTACTTCAAGTCTGTTCAACCTCAGGACCCTAAACAAATCATTTCTCCCAGACTCATACCGAACACAGTCCATCAATAAGTGGTGTAAGTCTTCAACAACTCCACACTCCACACAGTTACGGAATGAGCCGTTACAACAAGTTTTCGACTTAAATTATTACTTACAAACACGGGTACACGAAAAGGCTGACTGACGGCCGCGTGTTAACAGAGACATTAGTAGAAACAATGCATGAAATAGTGCAGAACTTGCGCGTCGCTGGCTGGCTGCCCGGTTGCGGCATGCTATACTAATGGCTAATTTATATCGGTTTATATACGGACTATGTGCGACGCGTGTAAGTGATAATGTGTGGGACTTGCCTTTATTACATATGGAAATATTCACAATTTATTCTGAAACGAACAGTAGGCAAATTAGCGATAATTATGAGCGCTAAATGTTTTTTTTAAAGGAGTTTATGTGAGAAAAAGCAGTACCTTTAAATTGATTGAGAATTTTAAACAAAATATTGTTTTTTTTTTATATAGCATCGCCATGCGTAACAAGGATTTGCTTTAAATAATCAATATTCTAGGTTTGCGGTCCACTTCAACACTAAAGCATGCGATTCCCACACTTTTCAAAAAACGTTTGTCTAGTATGTACGTTCACTAACCCGTCTTCCCTCCTTGCAGGTGAAAAAGAGAACAACAAGAAGGCCTGCCTGATGATCCTACAGAAAGTCGTGGACGACCCTCAGTCCGGCTCCTGTCCGAACGTATCGTACGCGGACGTGGCCGGGCCCGTGGCGAACTACAACCCCACCGGGTCTCCGTACGCCGTGCCCACCGCTGAGGTGAAAGAGGTGACCTCTCGTACACGCTCCTATGTCGTGACCTGTGGCCTCTAGCTTGCGGGGGTGCTGTGCTGACGAGGTCAACACCTGCTCAATACTAGCTCTTGAGTTATGAGGGTTTAGCCAATCAGTAGCTGTCCATGTTATGTTGACATTGCAAAAGCAAAAGTAGTGCACTTATTCATAAAACACCAGCACTCAGCTATCCACATGTGTTTGTCAAGAACGCTATAATTATATGTGATTTTGAAATTGCACGTAATTTAAATAATTTTTGCGAGTTATAGCAATTATGTGCTTATTAATAAAGAGAATAAATTTATGATAATTAATTAATTAAATGATTTATGTTTATGCTACCAGTAGCGTATGTATTATATAGTGTCAGAAAACATTTTGGAGCTGACCATAAGCTCAATATTTAGCTGGCCTGTGACAAAAAATACTGTTATTCCATTCCTCAGTCGTCTCATACAATAAGATGAGTTGAGATCTACTCATCTCTAACTGGAACCACAACTTAGTACGAACATATCTGTAGTTAGTAAACAATCAGTGCAGCGCCCCCCTGTCCCTGTGAGACACGCGAGCGTGTGCTAGTGGTTGCTCCGGCGACCGACTCCACCCGCCGCACTGCGCTCCCGGCACTAGCCCACTAGCCTATCAACCTTACCAGTTACCCACTTGCCAGTTCACTGGCTTCTTAAGGGTGAACGAAGCACAAAGATATTTTTTTTAAAGAATCTTTTCTAATGGATTACTTTTTAGTTTGTTTTCAAAATATTTACCAATGTAAAAGCGAAGATGATGTGATGGGCCAGTGTATGGAGTAGACAGTGACACCATGACACTAACCGCTTACACTATGTGTACACTAGTTCTTGTACACTATACTAACTACTATACACTATGGGAGGGTTGGGAGACTTTACTTTTTATCAAAATGAAGTTATAATTTAAAAGTTGTGACGGCACGTTTGGCGCAGTGGTTGAGCGATCGACTGCTGCGCTGCGTGTCGCGGGTTCGATCCCCGCACGGAACAATTTTTTGTGCATTTGTGTGGCCTACAGATAGTTGTTCCGGGTCTGGCTGTTTGTGTATGTTAGTTTAAATATTTGTAAAAGCACCCACGATACAGGAGATATACCTAGTGTGGGGCAATGTTTTAAAAAAAAAAATCAAATATTTCTCCTTGAACTATGACATTTTGTATTTTTTTACACATATAACACGAAAACATAAATGTATACTGTGGATTGTATGTAATATGTCTAATGCACATCAGTTTTATACACAATGGTAACTTGCAACTCTTGCAAGTTGATATCAGCCACTGACGTGCATATTACAATAATAATTGCCAAAAAAATCAACGAAATCAGTACTAATTACAATACAATTGGTCATTGTGTTTAAGACTGGTGAATATTTATACCGATCCTGCGTGAGGAAGTGCGGCAAAAACCAATAATATTAATCCACTTCAAAAAATATTCAATTAAAACATTGTGAGGAAGCTGGCATGTTCTACAACTAAACATTCCATCTATCAACCCGAGCTGAACCCGCGTGGTGGATTACAGCCAAAACAGTACAGGCTGATTATGCTAAGATTAATTCATGCCTACATTTTTTCCTCGCTTCCTCACCCAATATTTTTAACCCTAAAGGGTGCAACTCAATTGCAGACGATCAGTGAAACCATTCTTATATAATTAGTAAGTGAAACATTTTAACTTTTTGATGCTAAAGAGTGAAGTTTTGCCAGCTAATTCAATTTGACCATGTATAAAGTGACCTATTTTAAAGCAATCAATATCTGTGACGTATTAACTGTAATCTAGTTGCACTTTTACACCTAGTTGCACCACAAATCAACAAGCACGTTTGACGCGAAACGAATTTAAATAACATTTCGTTCTATTTCTGACAAATTACAGAGACAGAATGCTTTTGTTTATTTATTTGTGGAGCAAGCAGGCTTGAAGAAGGGCGGAAGACGACCGCACCCCAATCGCTATAGCAGACAGCGGAGATACAATTAAATTTTAAGTAACAATGAAAACGTTTCTGGAGATCGCGTTTCTGCCAGAAACAAGTCATGTAGTTGCTGCCATTGCTATTGGGCAACGTTTTTCTTGAATGAGCACCTTAAGAGTGTCATACGGGGTGTAAATCACCTCATCACGAAGCATTCTGTACATGAAACTAAGTAACTTTACGCAAAAATTATTACTGGGAAACGACTTTTTTTTGTGGGGTGTAAAATCATGTTTTGTGGTAGAACTCAATGTAACGCACTCAAAACATTGTGCTGGTGGACGGATTGAATAGTACGGGGGTCGTGGAGGTGTTTAAAGTAAAAATCTTACATTAAAAACTTGTATTTAAAAAAATACTTGTCAAAAAGTTGGAACTTTGAACCCTAATATCTCCGTAACTAGAAGGTTCCCAGGTATAGTGTCGAACAAAAAAATGATCGCAATGACAGGGAGAACCAGTGCCGTTCGGCTTCGTTAAGAGGTGTTTTACACCCTTTATAATCTGTGCAACGTTATTAACCAAATTCATTTTCCAGCAGCACTTCACTATATCATATTCATCCCCTCATTGCCTCCTGTCACAGGGCATGGACATGTTACAGAACCACGGCCTGGGCGGCGGCGTGGGCGGCGTGCTGGTCAACGGGGCCGTGGGCGCCGTGGGCGGCGGCCTGGGCTCGCTCAACCTGAGCCTCAGCCTCGCCCCGCCCGGCAACCAGCCGCCCGCGCCCATCACGCAGCACACGCTTGATCATATCAAGGTATACTCTCAAATAATACTGGTTCTTATTGACAAGAAATCCTTATTTTATGTTTGACAGCTTATTCTCCGCTGGTAAGAGGAACAGGCTTGCTCGTCATTATAGACTTCATCTATCGCTTTCAATCAGGCGAGATTGAGTTAAAAAAACAGGCCGTTTAAGTGAATGATTGTTATACTATGGAGTGTAATAAAAATGTGCAAAGTAAATTCCTTGAATACTTATTTCCAATTGACATAATCATTGTGAATTTGACGGTAGCGTAATTTAGATTGCTATCTGAACATGTACGGAAATCTTGAGTTATAAAGTTATTTTGGTATAGAGATGAATTGATGGGCAGATAAGAATTAAGCCATTTCGAGTTAACTACCGAGAGGGGTACTATTTTGTTCCTGCTTATTATCTCTTCAGCGAAATGAAAATATAATATTTAGTTCGCAATAAAAGAGTATTCGCTCGTGGTCAGGTGGCGCTCCGTCAGGCGGGCTACAGCGAGGCCGGCATCAGCGAGATCGGCGCGGCGCTGGCGCTGCTGGTGAAGCACGGCGTGCTGGGGCTGGCGCTGCCGGCCGCGCTGCCCGCGCCGCAGCTGTCGGCCGCGTACTTCCCGCTGCCGGCGCAGGACCCCCCCGCCGTGTTCGGGCCCATCGGGCAGGTCCCGCTCGGTATGTACTCAGGTTCGGACACGTCACACGATACTATCTAGCCTTATCTACCGCCTAACGAAACCGGCTGCGGACTCGACGCTTCTTTTAGAGTTTCTGCTAAAGAAAAACTAAATACACGCCAAATTAAATTTGCTGATGGACTTTACGGGCGTGATAAGTATCGCTATCTAAACAGGACAATACAAAAAATAATTGTTTGATGGACACAAAATATACCATCAAATCATTCATTTTTGTATTTTTTTTTCTTGATAGTATAGCGCCAACCATCACGTCTGTGCTATTTCAACTTAATCTTGTATGTATTTAAAACAAAACCTTGAAAATGATGCGTTTAATTAAACATAAGCATTACTCTCAATAAGCCTCAGACCGCAGCGTCGTGAGTGCGGCGCGTCTATCGTGTAGTACCGTACACACAAAGTAGTAATCCCACTTAAACAACACATCAATTTTAACATGTTACCGCTACGAGTCCACGAGAGACGCGACGCAGTCACGACTTCCCAAGCTAACTTGCCTGCGACGTATAATCAAATGAAAAACGTCGAACGATTTTTAATCTGTCGTAATTTAACACGAAAACTTAATCGTGGAAACATTCTAAGCCCCTTTAAAATTGATACAAAATTATTCTTTTTAGAGAAATATAATCTTTCCTCTATCACTTGTCTGAACCAAATATAATTAATAAAACTTCCTCTCAAACTAATAAATATAAGTACAAAAAATTAAGTCTTTGTTTTTCAAATATAATAAACCGCCGTTCCTAATTAGACAAAGAACCATAAAACAATGAATCTGGCAAACAGTGTTGGCAGTAGAACAATATGCTCTATAATGTAATGTTACGATATTTATCTTGATAAGGCCAGTAATTATATAACGTAATTACAATACTAACTAATTAGCTCAGTCTAACAACAGACCTTGGAATTAACTACTTGATAACGGAAATATAATCATTTGAAGACTAATTGTTACTGGTTTTATCAATTAATATTTATTCTGTGGTGATTATTGTTATAGAAATAAATTGAAAAATGGTACTTGCTATCTCCCTTGCCATTGATTGATATATCGTCATTGGTGTTTTTTAAATAAATATTCTCCACAGAATAACTTGTAAAATATGACTTTTGATTTTGAACTTAATAATGATAGAAATGTACTGAAATCCGGAAATTCTCATTTTCTCCAAAAATGACGACATTGCCACAATTTCAATATATTTCTACCCAAAATTCCTCTTTAAACATTTTGACCAGTATAGTTGAACCAAACGTTTTTCCAAAATTGTGTTGTGTCCGGGCCGGCGCAAGCCCCGGCCGGCTGACGATGGTGGATCATGGTGCCCCCGGCTATGGTACCATTCCTCACACATCGCTTCTTCCAAATTCTAAATTTCACAACGCTTGTCATTCTGTCTTGGTATCTGATTGGCTGTCGTGATAATAATAACTTTCAATTATGCTTTTGTTCTCACTCTACCGTGTTTTATTTCAAATGAGAAGATCAAATTTCATTCATTTTTGTTTGTTGTTCTTTATCCAAAACGGAATATCGAAATCGGTTATCTAGGCTAAACCTAGTTTGATTGAGCGCCATACATGCATGTGATCCGAAGTACCGAGGTGTCCGCATTCCGGACTGAGAGCAACGCGCAACGCTGTCCCGGAACATAGGAGTCTAATACGCAGACGTTTTTCAGGTGTGGATGTGATTTCAGATTACACACAGCAAATGATGTGGGCCTATAAGTGTTACCAAAAAGACTAAAACATATCAGGCATCTTGTAAAATCCAGTGGGGCGTGAATATAATGACTTTTGAAACGAAACACGGTTATATTACTAAGACAAGACTATGTATACTATATCGTTATAATTGCATGCTTAGATATTTTTTATGGTGTTTCAAGTGTTGTATTGCTGATCCAAATAACACAATTGGCTTACAGTTTTTTTTGTTTATTTAATATCTATCTGAAGTTTTTTCCAAATTCTTGACCATCGCTTTACCATATTACCATTCTATCGGCAATACATAACATGAGCTTGTGTTATTGACGGACCTTATTGTATCACCCTAAATTCATAACTAAATTATCGAATTGGGTACCAAACTTTTATTTATTTATAAAATAAACTTAAATGAATCTACTATAAAACCAATTAGTTTCAGATTTAAATACATTGTTGACTGGATTCTAAATTAAATAATATAATATTTAATATACAAAATAATTCTATAACAGTGGATTTCCGATTGTTGCTTGCCTAACTTCAACTTTTGAATACCAAGTCCGATCCATGACACAAATAATAGAAAGAACAACTTTAGAGTAAAATGTTCTAATACGAACAAAGTTCTGTAAACTGAAATGTATTTATTTAAATTACTTTATGTAAAAAGAATATTACACAAATTTATATAATATTTTTTATTAAATATAGCTTTGTCTAGATTTATAGCGAAATTGTAAGAAAAAAGAAATGTAAGTAAAGTTAAGTTTTTTCTATGAAACACCAAAAAATACGGTTATCGGTAAAGTTGTTCTTTTGTGTTGTATCATGTAATCTTCTGTCGCGACAGCGCTCGAGCGGCTGAGGTGCACAGTCGCAAGTCGCACGGTCACATGCCGCACTGCGCTAGTGGCTAGTCACTGTCGCACTATCCGATGCATGACAGTACAGTATACGTAGACTCACGTAGTCACAAACCTTAGCAGCACTAATATTTCAGCGTGTACAGATTTACTTCTCCATTGACAAGTCAGTAAATTGTGCAGATGCGGTATGCACTATATTGGATTTAACTTCTATTTTCTTAATCGAGAGCCAGCCATCAAGGCAAACAAAATACGATGGTGACAATTTCAAACCTGTAATATTAAACTATTTTTCCTGCTAAAATTGTAATATTTCTCCATTGGCCATGAACGTTTGAGCCAGATTTGTTTTTTGTTGAATTTTATTTGTATTTATTTCATGTTGTTTATTTTAATTATTGTCATAGCACGCTGAAATATTTAGTCCCTTATTTGTGTACAACTTTAGGTGGTAAATTATATCGCAATCGGTAGGTCGTATACTGTAGCCACACGAAGGACGAGAAGCCATAGGTGTGGCGTATCGCTTGTGAGTACTAGACTAGGCTAGCACACGGTGCGGTGTGTCTGCGGGCGCTGTCCGGCGCGCTCTCGCTAACACGTGACTCTGTCCGCAACAGCGCGAAACGTTCTAATGTAAGGTCGCGGGCTCGCGCCGGCCGGGCCGGGCGGGCCGGGCGGCATGCCGGCCGGGCGGCACAGGCCGACACAGGCGCCGGGCTGACGGTTGACGTCCGCAGGCGGCGCGCGCGGCGGCTCGTTAGAGCGTTTCGCGGAGGTTGCATTCGAGGCGCTTCGCCCCCCAGCCGTGGCGCCCATCTCGCTGTCGGCCGGCGTGGGCGGCGTGGGAGGCGTGGGCGGCGTGGCCGGCTTCCCCTCGGCCTCGCTGCTGCCGCTGTCCAAGAGCCCCACGCCAGCCGACGCGGGCGCCAAGGACTCCAAGAACGTGGAGATCGCCGAGGTCATCGTCGGGGCTATACTAGGTCAGTTACCTACTCTAATATGCTTTTAAATTGATATTTAAATACTGTACTACTCGGCCAGATATTACTGCATTATCCACGTAATAATAGACCTACCCTCTTTAGAATCATTTTTTCCTCTCCATCAGAAAAATATCAAACAACCATTCTCTGGAAACAAAGTCGTTTAATTTACAAAATTTATAGCTTCTCGTGACGGAAACTATAGTAGTCTCCATAGGATATTTTTTGAAAAAAATATATCAAACCACGTGATGTGCTAACTAGTGCGATGACACATTCCAGGCCCCGGCGGGCGCAGCCTGGTGGAGATCCAGCAGATGTCGGGCGCCAACATCCAGATCTCCAAGAAGGGCACGTTCGCGCCGGGCACCCGCAACCGCATCGTCACCATCACGGGCACGCCCACGGCCATCTCCAACGCGCAGTACCTCATCGAGCAGAAGATCCAGGAGGAGGAGCTCAAGCGCACGCGCCACAACGCCATCTCCGGCCTCATGCAGTAACGCGCACGCGCGCACGGCACGCACGGTACGCACGCCCGCACTACCGCCTCCTCTGTTCCGTAGTAGCGTAGTATCTAGTTCTAGTCAAACACTGTTGGATCACAGGCCGCGCTGTCTGCGCCTGCGTCGTCACCCTCAACTATTGGCGCGAGTTACCTGACTCTAGTTAAGAAGTTTTGTTTTGTTTTATCTGACGGAGGATATAATTTATGCAGCTCTCGATATGCGCCGCGCGCAGTCCCGGCTGAAGGCGGCGCATATCGACACATAGTTACCTATTTACAAGAATACAATTTTATGTATATTGATTTTATGCATGTAACATAGATAGTGTTGACGTGGTGGGGATGTGCCCGCGGCTCGCTGGCGGCTCGGGAAGCCATGCTACGGCTGACGTTTCAGTTGACGCGACACTGGATTGTTGCATATAATAATATAAAAGTACAATACACTAGCGAGCACGCCCGGCGCCGCTCCCCGCCACGCTATATTTTACGTTCTTATCGTGATGACAAGTAATTATTTTGTTCTGCCTAGCAGACGATTATTGTTGATTAAGATATAATAATGAAATATTGTGATATCTCCTATCACGGAAATTCCTATTCCATACACATATTATTTTTGTATATTATTCACCACAGCATACATTTTTTTTATTTACAAAGTTGATTTCATTGTAAATGTTACCATTGATAAGTTATTTTCTTTAATTTATTAGGATTAGTGATGTGGTTATTTGATAAATCTTTCGACACAGTAACGTCTCGCTGGGAGATGTTATCGATACCCTTCGCAGCACTACGGGGGTTTAGGAGCTGAATCCTACCAAAGTTGTTTTATTTACTGACATAATAATACATATATGACAAGCATCGACTTGGTTACAGCCCTTGTACTGTAGGTTCGAACCTAAACAAGCCAGAATGTCGTGGTGTAGAAGAATTTGTCTGATTATGAACCTGAAATAACATGCTTATGATAAGTCCATTATCAGACGGTGCCATGTTCCGGCTTGTTCAGATTGGAATGTCTGAATATTCAGCTGGGATGCCTGTTCTTGCAATAGTTTCGTGTACTTCGTTGAGGGTAGTCGTCAAGCCGGTGCGCCGCAAGTACACCTGAACGTTTCACTGCACGCCGTTTCACTTAAGTGTCACCCTTCTTTAATATCTTTACATCTGGTTAGCAGAGTTCTTCATTCCTGATTTTCTCTCGGTAAAGATCTTTATTTTTTTATACATTTATAAACAAAATAATAATTATCTTATCGTTTAATTTTTTTTTCGATTAGGAGTCTTTTATAGTTATTCATTTGTCGTCGGTCTAAATTTGTCTTACGATATAAGTACAATTTAAATAATAATAAAAATGCATGTCCAGAATAGTAGGGGAAAAATAATAATAAAAATATTTTAAACATTTTAAAAGCAGATTTCTATATATCGAGATGACAATATAAATGATATATTCTTATTTACAGTTACTACGATATGATTAAATATTTTATTTTTTGCGCCGTCGTTTAACCAAGACGTTCTTTAATTGTCTGTTAGTGTCCGCACGCCGACGACTTTTAGTCGCACGACTCAGTCGCATCAGCGCCTGTGAAGCTTGGTTTGATCTTATTTCTACTAAACAGTTCTACAGTAGAACTATTGGGAATATTTTTCCCACTGATTCTACGTTTTCGTACCACCTTAAATCGTAGGACTAGTGGGAAAATATATTCCCATAAGTTCTACCGTAGGACTGTTTCGTAGAAACAGTGGGAACGAACCTTTAATTGTGGTCACACGGAAACTGATAGACTAATAGTTAAATTTATAGCACTAATGATCTAT
The DNA here is from genome assembly GCA_949152445.1 of Cerastis rubricosa. Taxonomy (NCBI): domain Eukaryota; kingdom Metazoa; phylum Arthropoda; class Insecta; order Lepidoptera; family Noctuidae; genus Cerastis; species Cerastis rubricosa. The sequence goes on along the minus strand of OX424534.1, from coordinate 22,620,758 downwards.
TTCGATTAACTTTGTTTTGTCTAGAAGTCGTTAGCGGGCGCTGTACGTTAGATTTACATAATACTATAAACTGTGATTGTTTTCGTCGACATTGTCAAGGTACTACGTGTCAGTCTCCACTTAGTGTAGAAGCCGTTCGGTACTTCGCCGGAGGGTAGTTATAAGCTGTGTTCGTTTACCTCAGAAGTGCCATCGTTCTACAGGATTAGTGAGGTGAGCCTCTCACATCTTCAGTCTCCATACTAGTGTGGTGGGTTGCCTTTGATTGTGACTCTTTACAGCTGGAGACATTATCTAGTAGCTTTCACGAACATTTCAAGCAACCAATTCAAACGTAACAACTACCCGCAATAAAAAATATTTTCGTGTACAACTCCGGCCCCACGTTGGGCGCCAACGCAAAACGGTAACAAGTACATACAGATACTAATGGGTGATAACTTACTACGAAGGCGGTAACTAGTATCAAATGTGAATAAACGTATGAAGTACAAAAGAAAACGTAATCATAATAAAAATTATAATAATTCGAAATCGGCTTAATGATGAAGTTAATGTACGATAGTGTTTAAGAAATCGGAATTGAGACAATTTCTCAGCTAATTCATTCACAATTACGCGATTATAAATAATTAAATAAAAATTATATAAATATTTTAAAATAATTAATTATTAGGGAAGTGAGCACGCTCGATTCGCCATAACCTCGTACTTCCGGAAAGTGAAATAATAGTGATTATATTATTACGTCGTTGTAAGTTTTCTTCGAGCGAGGCCCCGCCCATTGCGCGCGCGCCGCTTGCGTGCGACCTCTACACGAAGCAATACTAGTGTCCCGCATACCTCCCCCACCCCGGCCGCGCCCGCACTCCGCAGTACGCCGGCCGCGCTCGCAGCGGGCGGACGCGTCGCTGTCCAACGACATCTCGATAATGCAAGTTGTGGATATTGTTAACTCATCTATTACATATATACGTGTGTTATGTAGTTAACATTGCGCAGTGTAGTGTGGCATTACAGTAGCTAGTTAATGTATATTCAATCTTTAAAGTAACGCTGTTGGATAAATTTCCGGTGTTTTTCGAATTTTTCTCATCTAAACTATGTATATTGGGGGTAGGTACAGATATCGTCTTGTGTCAATTACTTAAAATGTCTGTTTGTGCGTTCGCGGTGGCTAAAGTATGGGAATAAGTTGAGAACTGAGTGGGTACTTCGAAGTAAAAATGAAACGTTCGTTTCAGATTATGCATAATATAATCGAGTAGAAATGATTAATGAACTGATTTTTAAGATGGATTGTGGAATGTTGGTGTGTTTAGGTAACGGTAGTGATACGGGATGGGGAGTAGTGAGTGATGGGTGGTGTGTGAGCTACGTACTCGTCTAGTGATCGCGAACACACAAGCCACGGTCGTGTCGGGCACGGCCTGAACGCGTATCGCCTGTCACGTCGATTTAACAAGCTCAATTTTATCGGAACTAAATCTCGATTAGTCGGTACGTATAAGTCAAATGCGTCAATTAAAAGAAATGTACGGTTTCCAAAGAAAGGTATATCATTTCACGGTTCGGGCGAGCTCTGGGGGTAGATATAGTTTCCGTCTCATTTCTTCACTCTCTCTCTTTCTAATTTTCTTGCCTGTTTGTTGGTCGGGGCGGTGTCGCCGTGTGTCGGACACATTCCGGCTAGAGTTAAGTGTTTCTCGTAGAGGGCGGTAGTGAGCGAGTGTCGCGCACTGCACGCCACACTGTCCTCGTGCATGTAATAGTAGTATGTATCCTCACTGGCTGTACAAAGCGTCTACATCGACACATCGCGACCGCCGCGCCGACATTATGATAGTTTTCAATGGAATTCTAGTTAGTTATAATTAACATATTTAAAAATCAATATAATGGGTATAATTAGATAATTTTAAAATTAAAATTACTGGGAAAATGTTAATGTTGTTATACTGAAGTTGTTACAATATTTGAGAGTATATTAACGTGAATACAGAAGATTAATTTTAGTGCGGTAATCATTATCTGGATAAAGTTTATCGCGTGGAAGATAATAAATAGTGCAACGTCGTCCCGAATATTTGTAATAGTGCATGGTCGTAGACACGCCTCGGGTCTACCGGCCACGTCCACCGCTCCGGACAGTTCTGTGATAGTGAGTGCACGCATCACCGCACGCTTGTAGCCCCGCCCGCACCCGCACACGGACCGAGCACTGTGTCTGTTACAGGTTGTGTCAAATTATATAGAGCTCAGTTCACTAGCGTACGAGTACTGCAGCGGGCCAGGCGCCCGCTCCCGCGTACTACCACTCCCGCACTCTACGATCATTATGTAATGCTGTTACGATTAAGGAATTTCAATGTTGTAGGATAAGGTAGCTAGTTGTCATTCTTCATGGTACGGATCTAAAGGAGAGCTTTCAGTTGGCACGGCGCCGGCACCGCCGCGCAACTCATCCTCCCATTTTAATTTTAATAGCTAAATGTTGTTGAATTTGTTGATAGAGTGGTTTATTGTAATTACTATAGGTAGATTAGTGGGTATACACGCGAAGGTGGCAGCCGTTGGGTGCGCTAGGCTAGAGTAAGGTTCGATACTGTGTTTAGGAAAATGGCTGTGCGTTCAAGTCGAACTCAACATTAAGACATCACCATAACGCTTGTTCCTGATGGGCGCGAATCGCACACGACGCTCGCGCGCTCGCCGCTCGCCGCCGCTCGGCTCCGCTCGGCTCCGCTCGGCTCCGACGCGACGCTGCGCGCTCCACTCACTATCTGTATATAATTGCATAACATTTTTCATTTACGTTATTCTCCTTGCTCATTGTCATCAATTTATTAAAGACTGAGGAATCAACTCGCGCATATTGACATCGTCACGAACGCGTCCCAAACGGTAGGGATTAATTGTAATATATAATTGTTTATTAATCATTAAAATAAAAATTTCGCTCGGTTTCATGTGGGCTCGCTCGCCAGGGCGTAGTCGTGTGCGATTCCCGCAGTACACTCGCGGTGTTTAACGTTTTGATTGTTACACGTCAGTTTTATTGTTAACGCCCAAATTGAAGATTTCCATGAGTTGGCCTGCTGCGAGTGTACGGTGTGAGCGCGGCGCGGGCCCGCGCGCGGACCGTCCGTGTCCCGCCCGTGGCACGCGCGGACGCGCGCGGACTCCGCGCGGCGCGCGCGTACCGGCCTCTCGGCCTCTCGAGCGCCGATCAGTCGTTGTCTCATCAACCTTTACACATGTTGAGATTGATATGTTATACTAATTCTATTGAATTATAACTTGTTGCGTATTATAAGTATGTATAGAGCGAGCTCCGGCTCCGTACGTTATGTGTAAATGTCATACGTTGATAACATTTGTTGCTGTACAGTTCAGTGATGGAATTTTTATTTTTTATTATTAATATTTTTTGTTAACTTGGTTTACGATAAACGGGTCTGCAATGTTATGTAACGAGAATATAATTTTTAATTAAGTTGAATTTAATAAAAACAATGTTGAATAATAAATATGTTTTGAATTTAAAATTCACTATATTTTAGTCAATGTTTATTATTGTTTAGTTAGTTGTACTGTCAGATTGATTTTCTAATGAAGTGTTATTTTGCAATGTTGTAAATGATAAGAGGTAAAAATGGAAGGTAACAATGTCTTAGTGTTTAAAAGCTCGAAACCAATTGAAAGGTACCTTGAACATTGTCTATATTATATTAACATTAATAAATGCAAAAACTAAATGCGTGGTTTAATTTATTGTCCTTTATCCTATTTAGCTGCTCATGTGTCTTACAAAATGATAATAACAGTAACTCATCTGGTAGACATTGCCGTAAAATAAGCAGGTAATTACGCAGAACTGAAAAAATAAGTTACCAGAATCAGGTGACAAGAAAAACATGCTGATCCAATAGGCTTTATCACCAGAACTGTAATCCAAATCAGCCCTGCATTAACTTGGTTTCGGCCTACAAATCAAGCTGAAAACCCACCCATACAGCCAAGAAGAAAAACCACTCCGAAGACAATATAATTAATCCTCTGTTCAAGTGCTAAGACCACTACATAATGTAGGCACTCCTTTGAACAAAATCCAGTTCCTTCCACTCTACAATTACGTATACGTACACTATAATGGTCCAGCCTAGAACTTTAGCATTCTTAGCGTAATCTAGACTACTGTTAGGAATATGTGTTTGTGCCTAATGAAAGTAGGTCAATAATAATGGCTTTGTCAGCAGGCTGACTGTGGCTGAGAACTTTCAGGCGAAAAATCTCAACGCGGAAGCCAACCCAAATATTCTTTCACAAAAACTTGGTCGAACCAAGTTTTTGTGAAAGAATATTTGGGTTGGCTGGTGATGTTATCTTAAGCACATCACACACAGGGAGCGGGCGCGGGTGTACGGCATTTGTATTTCATGTTCGTATATGGCTGACATCGCACAGAGCGTGCGCAGGACCCGCTCTGTTTGTTAGTGGGCGATAGGCGCGCGGCTCCCGCGCATCACCCGACCCGCGCCCGCTTTCTGTGTGTGTGATGCACTTTAGGGTAGCGCCTCATCTATCAGCAAGGAATCGGTTCTGAGTGACAGAAGAGGATAGAAACACGGCAAAATGAGATTCTGTGCTGATAGATAAGGTTTGTTGAGGTTACAGACCTCAACATAGCCGGGCGTCAGCGGCAGTGGAGGAGGGGTGCGGGGACACCGAATCGTCGCACGGCCCACGGCCTAGAGCGCGTATCAGCTCATAATGTCAACTTTGCAAAATGACAACCGATCGCAAAATGTCCAATTCTTAAATGTCATATTCGCATAGGTAATGACTATTTCTCAAAATGACAAAATCTCATAACGTCAACTTCTCACAATGTCAACTTCTTAAAATGACAAATTCGCATGACACGGTACACTACACGTAGTTTCCGTTTGCTCCCGTTCAGTCACACCATGTCGTGATACACTGTTACCCATTGGGAGAAAATATCCCGACAAGTAACAATGTAACTCAATGCCACATTTTTCCCACTGATTTTTTGTCATTCATTGTGAGAAGTTGACGTTATGAGAGTTTGTCATTTTGAGAAATGGACATTTTATGAAATAGTCATTATGCGAATTCGACATTTCAAGAAGTGGACATTTTGCAATCGGTCGTCAATTTGCGAAGTTGACATTATGTGCTGATACGCGAGCGCCACCCAGTCGGCTGTGTTCCGCCTTTAAGCGCGGCTGCGCTCGCGCATTTTAAATCTCCATATCTACTTTTTAAATGTTATTTCATATTTTATCTTTTCATATTAAATTATACAGTCCCCTCGCTTTCATTTACTGCACCAAGACCTATCGTCGCGATCAAAGTATAGCCCTTGTTTTGTGTAGTTTCTATGATGATGGCTAACAGCTACTCTAGGAAAGTCGGGTAGTTAAATGGACAACTAAACAAAATATACGTTGCTTATGTTTTTATTATCAAAAATGTCACTTGGATACATAATTACATGCAGTTCACGCAAAAAATGAGATTTCGTACAAAAATACGAAGAAATGGACGGAATTCCTTATCTCAGATCACACAATAATTAAGTAAAAAACCTAAATAACTAAACATACGCAATTACAAGATTAAATAAAATACTTAGTATATTAGGATAAAAATAATGTAAATGTTACAAAATTGATTAGCTGCCAGGTTACATATAGAAATATAGAAAAGTTTATTTTCTGAACATTATAACTTCATAAAAATGCGAGATTATATGACATACTTATACATATTATATAAAGTGGCGAAATGTGAGTGCATGTACCTACGCACAGCTCCATTAGTACTAACCCCCGGCCTCCACGACCGGAGTGTTGAGGGGTTATACTGACGCTGTCCACTACATGTACTATAGATACATCTGCCAAACCCTTAAGCAGTTATAGGCGTCATCTTAAATAATATCCATACCTACACAATACACATTTCTGCAGATATTACAGAGGCACAAGTCTACAAGTGAAATAGAGTGGAAATACCATATGGTTGGATGAACCGACAAGACATATGAAGCTCCATTTTATATGTAGTTGATCTCCAAAGTTTGATTGCAAATATGTGATAATCAGCTGACCTTTAGGCTAAAACTGTGCGCAGGCGCAGGATAATTTCACCGCCTTACATAGGTCGGAGGTTTTACACTTTTACACTATACCACAATAACCGACGTTTGTGATCGGATTTTATTCATTTCATAGATTTCTACAGGCTGTGAGCACAACTAAATTAATAAATAATATCAATAAACACAGTATTAAATAGATCTATTTCTTTTTCTATCCAAGAAAAGCAATATTCCAATGAGATTCTTCTATCAATTAAACATTTAAATCAAATATACAGATAATGTAGAGCTTGGTTCCGCAGTTCATAAAAATATATTGCTTGACTTATATACAATTATTTTATCTAACATATATAAAAACTATATCTATTGTTTCAAGACTACAGTGGACTGATCGAAGAGAGTATATTTAATTGTCATCGCAAGTTGTATTAAAAACAATAAAAAACACGCGAATCTTGACGATGATCGATTGTATTTATCGCTTCATTCGCCATGATTTTTACAAGCATTCACGCTAAACTACAAATAAGATTTTCAAGAATTTGTTAAACTTTCTTCTAAGACCGACAAGTCTGTCGGTTATAGAAGAAAGTTTAGCAAATTCCATACTGATCTTATTTTTATGTAAGTAGAGGATACAATCTGTACTAATGTTGTAAAGCTGAAGAGTTTGTCTGTTTGGTTGAACGCGCTGATCTCAGGGACTACTGTTCGAATTGAAAAAATATTTTTGTGTTCGATAACCTATTTATCGAGAAAGGCTACGACTAATAGGAGCGGAGCATCAAAAATGAAATGAAAAATGTCGCAAAAACGCTGAAAACGCAGACGAAGTTGCGTGGGTCAGCTAATTTGAAAAAAGTGGGGGTTTTTTATGTTATAGATTCTTTCAGTTCAATGTAGTTTTTGAAGGAGCCTTAAAATGTTCGAGAAATTCTTTCGTGTTCTAGTTTTCATCAATCAGACAAAAGAAGTGTCAATCATAAATTCATAATAAATTCACCACCAGTAAGAACAGCTATTCGAACATCCGAAAACTCCTTGTAGGTGCTTCTCTTATATAATATTGAAGTCTTCCATACTAGTTTACTTACAACTTATATATTATCATAAAGTCTATGTTCACGAGAAAGGTAACGTGTGTTAGAGGACAGTTACCTAGCTTCGTATAGCGTCGACTACAATGTGCTATTATAAAATCTACATAGTTATGGTAATACTTGGTTAGTAAGCGCAAATCAAGTAATACTTGGCTGTACGGAGTTAATAAGTTACAATTGCTAAAGAATACGTTACATTTGCTACTTATAGAAAAGCTACTGAAAAATAAATTCTTAGAAATTAATTCACTATAGGTGATCAGCATAGATCGGAGTAGGTAGATTGAATTGGGGTCATTGATCCGAAACGTTTATATTAATTTGGACATTCCTCCGGAATTGGTTGATTTGATTAAAATTTAAGTGCAACAATTTATAAGAAGCTGTGGCCATTAAAAATAAAAATAAAAAAAGATTAAGACCGCCGTTGTAACCATATGATTAGCAGTTTTGTAAGCCCGTTATTTTTCATTTTTGGTGTACAATAAAGTTTTATTCTATTCTATTCTAAGCTTTGATCGGATTTTTTTTGTTATTCAACAGTTAAATAATAAATTTATTTTGATAAATTAGTTTTGATACCTTCCTTTAAATTCTTGAATTGAGTAGTAATAATATCACTAACAACATAATTAACCATATTTAATTGAATCCGGAAATACCGGAATTACTTTCCGGAAAAATGGCTTATCCATGTTATTCTTTCTGTGTGCACTTATGATACAAGTACCAAAAATCAATCTACCTACTCCGATCTATGATCAGATCGATACAATAGGCACGCAATGCCACAATGTTGTTATTACATCTTATTTGCCTAGCTAGCTTAGCTGTCATATAGTTATAAGAGCTTTAGCTGTATAGAATCAGCCATTCACTGTGAGCCAATGCTTATTATTATAGGAGTCGTGAGCGGTCGACAGCGCGTGATCATTTGTTCCGCGTGACTACAACCGCTAGTCGCCCCGATCCTTAACATGCATAGAAAAGAAACAATACTTATACATATTAATAAAGAGGTCGAAAACAACATGTTTTTCGAGAAGCATCAATTCCTTTAAATGGTAAACTATTGCGATATTTATCCTAAATTCCATTGCCGCTGACTTCGCCTCTAACATCCGAGTATCAAATATAACTCTTTGGATCCTAATAAAACTACATTTTGGTTAGTTTCCTAAATACTATGAGACGACTTCATACTGCGGCACGTGCGGTTCGAATTCGAAACCATTGTAATGAGTAAAGCTTAGACTCCTGTTGCCGGGAGCTTCGGCGAATGGCTTCAACTCCTGCACCAGGCTGGGGAAGGGTGGTCTCTCGTCAGGGTCCACCTGCCAGCACTGCAGGCACAGCTGGAAGAGCTCGTCGGCCGCGTACGATGGCTGCGACGGTCGCATGCCACGCAGGATGCGGGCTGCCACGTCTTTGTTAGTGCTATGGAAGTAAGGAGTGGCGCCTATCGTCAACGCCTCCCACATGAGGATACCGAACGACCAAACATCAGCCTTAGGATTAAATCTAGTCTGTCGTAACATCTCGTGGGATGTCCATCTGGTGTAATCAGGAGTTTCATGCAAGGGTCTCATGTGGGATAACCCAAAACCGGACACTTTCGCGACGCCGTTGTCTGCGATCGCAATGTTACGACAACAGAGGCGTTTGTGTAATATCTTCTTACTATGCAAGTACTCCATGCCTCTAGCAATATCCACAAAATACTGCAGCAGTCTGTTTTCAGGAATAAGACAGAATTTGTTATTTTGTAGATCCCTGTGTCTGCTCTGAAGTAACACGTCTTTCAAACTGTGTTTATTATCTTCTAGAACCACAAATAAAGTTGTATTCGTTTCACAGAAACCGATGAGTGAGATCACATTCTCATGTTCACTGGACTTGATGAGCTGGTCCAGTTCCTGTAGCATCTGCTTCTTGTCAGGTCTCTCTAGCTCCCTGTCGGCCACCACTTGTACAAGCCCTGGGGTCTGTGCCCCATGCTGTTGAACTTTCCCTCTAGTAAACTTGCCATAGCTGCCAACACCAACTATGCAGGAGATTTCTATGTCTATGAGGTTTCTTGGTATGTTCCATAGCTTTCTTTTTAAGTTGCTGTAGTAATCTACTCTTTCATCTTCTTCTTGAATGAAACTTGAGTTCTCAATCTCCATGCATGGTTCACTCATACTTAAAGGCATGGACTGGGAGCCTCTCTGTGACCTCACAATCTGAACCCTTTTTCTTAGGACGATGAGCAGCCCCACACCTATTAGCAGCAGTACCACACTAATAGCTATGGCTGCTCCAAGTGCTATCACCATTGGGGAAGTCTCTTCAGGCTCATTGATATTCAAAATAATCTTCTTAGCTGATTCAGCATATCTGATTCTTTTCACATGATTTTTTTCACTAACAACTCCTAATGACACATCTATATCATTAGTCAATGGTAGGGGAGCATTGTAGAAACCATTGTAAGTATGTCTGTCTCCAATGATGAAGTCATGAGCAATGTCATCAGGGTCTAACTCCGCAGCAATGTAGTATGGGAGTCCATTTTCATTTGCATATGTGTAGTTCCCAAGGGTAGCAACGATAAACCCTTGCTGGTACAACTCTATAGAGACTACAATTCTGTACATGGATACAGGTCCATTCACATTCTTAGCTTCAGGGATGTGTACCACCATCCTGTCCCCTCTCCTGTCCCTGATCTCTATGTCAGGAGGGCTGGGGTCTGGAGTGCCTATCACTGTTTCTACTGTAGTTGTGATGTTAGGGCCTTCAAAACCATTATTAACTGCAACCACTCCAATCTGGTACTTAGAACCTGGTTGTAGGTTTAATAGTTCAGTATAAAGAGTTATGTTTGATACTCTCCATTCAAGATCTATGAGGGCAGCATCAGTGAAGGTCTCAACAACAATAGCTCTTATTACATAATAAGATATTCCTGAGTTTGCATCTGGGGCGGTCCAGCGCACCCTCACTGTGGTTTCAGTTATGTTAGTAATGTTGATGGATGCTGGTGGTCCTGGGGAGAGAACATCGGTATCGTACACACTTGCGGCGCTCTCTCCGCCGCATTTTTGAGTGTCATTCTTAGGACACGGAGTACCACAAGCATCTTGAGGCAGTTGGAACTGGCCGGGTGCGTTCCCGCAGAAACACGTCGACTCGCTACCTAGGATAGCGTACTTGTAGTACACTTGCTCGCACGCCGACAAACAGACATCAACGGACTGCCCGGTGTGAGTGTTGAGCACATTCTCAACCATCAGCTTGTAGCAGCCGATGTAGTCGCCTCGATCGCCGCTGCACCCCCACGAACACAACAATAACAACACGAATATGTAACAGTGTCTCTCCATTGTGTTCCACTGTGCAATTGACTCATTCAAGCCCACTTGACGTTTTGTATACGCCCGAAAGACAAATTCGTTTTTATTACACCCGTTTTTGGAACTGGAAATTCACAGCTGTCGAGTATTTATAGAACATGACGTACATCATTGTATATCACTGGGACTTAATAATTAAACTTATGAAAAAATCGCATATGAACCGCGTTGCTTGTTGGTTCGTTATTATTTTGACAGATAGCAAGAACGCAGTGTTGCCAGGGCCCTTAAGTCAAAAGTTACGTTTAATTTCCTGAAATGTTACATTTTTGCTGCAAAAGTTACATTTTTTTTTTATTTCTTATTTTTGAGGTCGGAGGCAAATTGATGTCAGGAAAATGGCGGAATATGAAGGAATCTGTGATGTCTAATGGTGTATTTAATCTAATGGTAAAACAGACTCTAGTTTACTTTGTTCGCAGTGCCATCTTCACAGTTGTTATAAAAATTACTTACATCTTACGCGTGGGGGTCAAAAGTTACGAAAAATGTAAGAAACGTAACCTTCTGGCAACACTGCAAGAACGAGGTGTTGCTACTAAAATTGAAATAAGTTTCTTGATTTGTATTTGTCACAAAGAATATAAAATATGTTTTTATTAAAATATTTTTAATCCTTAGTATTCATTTCACCAAAAGCTAAAATAAAACTTTTACGGGTAAAGTTTTTTCAGATGACATTTAAATAAATTGAGCTGATAACACTAATTGGTGAACAGTGTGGTCCAGAGGTGAAATATTTTGGAAAATATAACCATTTTTGCCTCCCGTAACATATTCACCATACTGCATACCATTATTTTTATGTATTTCAAGTGTATTTTTAAAGGCGCATCATTTAATGGAAACTGTTAGAATTATAAAGTTTTGCGTTTTGTGGTCCAAAGGTGGACTGTACCAAAGAAGTCCGAACCGAACTGTTGGCTCATAGACTAATATATTGCCTTGGCTGTCAATGACGTCAACGTCAAACAAGCGAGTTTGAAATTTTGTTAACGTTAAACGGCCAAATACGGAATTTATTTTTTATGTGATGTAAACAGTGCGGAAAAACATTCAACATACTGTAACAAACACAAAAAAATTATTGAACATGTCTACCAGATCTGGAAAACGTAAGTTTGTAAAATATTGGTTCAATGTGGTTATTGTCAAAATCTGTATGAGAAGCTTTATAATAACAGTTTCTTCCGCGGGTTTCAGGGATTCACACTTCTTTGCTAGAAGATACAACTGCGACCGAAGTAGAACCTGCTGCGAAGACTGAGAGGAAGACTCGGAGCAAGCGAGTGAAAGAGAACATAGACGAGATAAGCGTCTCACTATTTAAAAACAAAAAACGTAACAATTATGTGAGTTACCCTATTGACGATGAACCACTTGGAGATACTGCGACAAAAAAGGAAGGCGAAGCGAAACCAAGCCGAGCTATACGTAAAAATGCTCTCAAAGAACATAATACTCTTGAAAATAGTGACCAATTAGAATCACAGACTGAAGCGAAAAGTTTTACAAGAAAGTCGCGCCGTTTTAAGAGAATAGAAGACGCGGAGGAGACTGAGAACCATGAAAATGTACCAGCTGAGGTCCAAGAATTACCAAAATCAAAGAAAGGGAAGAAAAAGAAGAAAGTGGAGGCAATTGTAGACAATCTTCCTACTGTAGAACATCTTCAAGTTTCTGATGAAGCACCAGCTAAGAAGTCTAAAAAGAAAAAGAAGAAAGGGAAAAGGGGCAGCTCCACAACAGTTGAGGATGTCCCACAACATAATAATTCTCAAAATAGAAGTATTATGTCCGTTGATTCATTCCATAGCGCTGCAGGCAGTCCTTACAAAACTGAAAATACAGATGCAGTACCAGATGACAAACTTAATAACACAATTGAGAAAACTGAAGAAATTATCAGACAATCCAAAACTAACAGAAAAAAGAACGAGAAAATAAGTAACAAGAATAATTTTGACAATAATGATACATTAGTAAATATGGAGGTTGATGAAAATAAGAAGCATAATAAAAGCAATAAAAAAAGGAAACCGGTTTCTGAACAGACTGGTTTAGAGCAATGTTTTGTCTCAGTAGCTAGAGACAATCTCGAGAAAGGTCTTGATGATATTTTAAATGTATCCAATGTGTCCCGTGGACATCTAAGGAGAAGAAAATCTAACACAAGAGATGTCACAGTTGATAAAAGTAATACTTCAACAAATCTTGAGAAAGGTGTGGAAACTAATTCAGATGATTCCAATATGTCAAACAGGCAATCAAAGAGAAGAAAATCAAGTATAAGAGAAGTAAATGAAGTATTGCTGCCAGCAAGTCAGTTGGGGGATGGAAATGATGTTAAAAATAATGAAACTCTTGACAAGGGACTGAGAAGCAGAAATTCTTTTGTAAAAGATGTTACTTTTGACAAAAGTAATGCATCTATTGTAAAAGAAATATTTGATAGCAATGATGTTCTTGATGATTCCAATATCTCCAAGAATCATCCTAAAACCAGAAGATCCATGATAAAAGATAGCACATTTGATAAAAGTAATGCATCTATTGCAAATGAAGTTGTTGAAAACACTGTTGATGATTCCGATGTTTCTAACAAACATCCTAAAACCAGAAGATCTATAATTAAGGATAGCACTTTTGATAAAAGTAATGCATCCATTGCTAAAGAATTTCTTGAAAACATTGTTGTTGATGACTCCAATATCTCCAAGAATCATCTTAAAACCCGAAAATCTATGATAAAAGATAACACATTTGATAAAAGTAACACATCAATTGTAAAAGAAATAGCCGAAAGTGATGCTGATTGTGATATGTCCAGTATTTCCAATAATAAACTTAAAACCAGAAGATCTTTCATAAAAGATAGCACATTTGATAAAAGCAATGCATCAAATGCCAAAGAAGAACCAGCTGAAGAAATTGATTTAAATAATTCTACTAGACTTTTTAAAGCAAGAAAATCAATTGTAAAAGATTCCACATTTGACAAAAGCAATGCATCCATAACAAATGGTAACATTGAAAAAGGTACAGAACCTGATTTGAATGTTTCAAATAAGCAGCTAAGGGGGAGGAAATCTTATGTAAAAGATACAACTTCTGAAAAAGAAGAAACTGTACTGAACACAACATTTGAAAAAGAAGTAGAGAACGGGAATGAACCTGTTAAAGATTCCACCTTTAACAAGAGTAACAGCAGACATCTAGATGCAACATATGAAAAAGATCTTGAAACATCAAGTTCTAAAAGAAAGGAAAAGAAATCCAGTGTGAACACAACTTTTGACAAAAATACAACATTTGAGAAAGATACTTCATCTTCTTTTGATGCTTTCAAAAAAGGTGCAATGACAAGAAAGTCTAGTATCAAAGATGCATCTTTTGATAAAAGCAATTTTTCTATTGCCAGTCTAACTAATGAAGACTTTGAGAAAGACAATAATAACATATTATCCAGTTCTGCTACAAAAAGGAGGTCTATCAGACATACTTTTAATAACAATGATACAATCTCAGAGAATGTCAATACAACTTATGAGAAAGCAGAAAATACTGATCATGAACTGAAAAGAACATCGTCAAGACTGTCTAAAACACCTGACATACAGACTGTACTGAACACTACATTTGAGAAAGAAAACACTAACAACGGGAAAGAAAACCTAATTTCTAGTTCAAAGTCTTCCCTAATCAGTTCAGACAACAGTAGTGTTACAGACAAGTCTGATATCTCCCGAATCAGTATAACAAGTGATGATACCTCTGAAAATGTTGAGAACATAGTGAACACTACTCCGTTACTCATAGAAAGCAGTATAGATGACTCTCACACCTCTATGACTAAACCAGAGAGTCCAAAACCACAAACTCCTTTGAAACGGGAAGGGACTTTTACTAAAGAGGTTTCTGAACAGACTGAAGCTGAAGTAGAGACTCCTACTAAACGTGAATCGGTTCCAACAGCAGGTAGCACTCCGTTTCATGTTGGCAAGAGTTCTCAGAAGAAGAGTATGTTGAATGTTACTCGGTCATTAGAGAAGGGTTTCCGAGGTTCGGTAGACCCGGCTCCAAGGTTGACCAGGGTCATGTTCTGCAGTCCGGTGGATAACCCTGTCACATTCACACAGGAGAAGAGGAAGATCATCAAGTCCAATCTGAAAGGGTCTAACAAGAGTTTTGTTTTTGATGAGAATGGTGAGTCTACTTTTAATAACACGTAACTTAACTCCACGCCTATAATCCCCGAAGGGTCAGGCAGAGCTATACTTAAAGATAGTAATAGGACCTATCTGGTAGTAATAGATACTGCCTAATTCAGCCAATTCCTTTTTTTTTAAATCATAGTGGAACAAGTATAGAACATATGCTAATGTTAGTTATGTTTATGTTAATGTTTTTGTTTTTAGTATTTTTAATTTTAATTTTTTCAATATTTTTATTATTTTTAATGTTGTAATGATTTTACTATTTTTGTTGTCTTTAATTGTTGTACATGGGTATTTTGCCTGAAATAAAACACAATTTATTTATTTATATTTACTATGAGTTTATGTTAACAGGATACCCAACAAAATCTTCTTATGTACTGATATTAATTTTAAAATGAATATATGTCAGTCTATTTTCCAAACATGTACATAATTACAACACTCATAATCATAAGGAAAAACTAGTACTTGTTAAAATTAAACAAGTTGTATTTCTTAGTGTGGAAAATTTTTAGAGGCCTGAAAAAAAGATGTAGAGAGACCATGTAGTAACTTTTTAAATGTAAAGTTTTTCAGACCAGAAGAAATTGAAAGTGGTAACCACTGCACTGCAATTAAAAATACAGCCAAAACTTTCGTATTTTTTTTGTAACTATAGAATAGTACTACTGGCAGGGACCACCAGACTTTTGTATTAAATTGCGCTGCGGCCTTCGGCTGTGTGGCTGTATACTGAGTCGAATGCCGCGGGGGCGGCAACTATTCGCTGCAGCTTGAACACCTCCATAAAAGATAATCGGCAGGAACGAATTTTGACCCCGCATTCCGCACAGTTATCGCTTCAGTTAAACCAAAGCTTTATATATATACGTTTGCCTATAATAATCACAAGTATACTTACACCATAAAATTTCGTTCCAGCTGCAATGTCACGCCCTGCCCGCAAACGCTCCTACACCCAGAACGATGCAGACGACTCCCGCGTCAAGCGCACGCGCCTCACCGAGGACCTGCAGCATTCCGTAGACCGCCTGTCCAGACCCAGGACTGCCAGTGCTACAGGTAAGCACCGCCATCGCATTAGCCCAATTTACCCCAGAGCGGACAGGCGTGCGGCAATCGATGAACCACTTGGTTGCAATCCAAATGGTTGGTCGAATCTCATACTCCTGCGTCTAGTCCTCTCCTCGGGTGGAAACCAGGCCATAGGCTCCTCTACAGTGTTGATGACACTTTATCTCTGTAGCAGTTTATTGTTGGACATAGGGCCCCTCAAACTATCTAACTCGATCATCGGTTACTGACTTAAATCTAGACGCACTGCAAGTTACCATCCCTACCTTATTGCTATTCCACCAATTCGCACTAAGCGTTTTCAAACGTCTTTCATAATGCGCACAGCAAAGGAGTGGAACTCTGTGCCTGCGTCTGTGTTCAAAACGGCTACGACCCTTATCTCTTCAAAGTTAGAGTGAACAGGCTTCTTCTGGGTAAGCTCGTACCATTGTCGACTTTGTCTCTGTCATCTCTGACCTAGACTAGAGTCAAGAGCAAACCCATCTCAAATAAAACAAAATAAAAGAATCTAGTCTACCTGCAACTATCGTCACACCACCTAACCTAAGGTGGCCTGCTGCTACGCGTAGTGCTACGTGAGTATTATTATTGCCGCAGCTACTGCGCTCTTCTAAGGTTTAAATTAATCATGGTGTCACTTATCTAATCCCACCCATAATTTATCTCTCCCAGTTATTTCGCTTGTGCCCACATGGGATTTAACAAGTATTCTTTTTTGCGCCTACGTTAAGTCGCCAAGCAAGATTTCCGTTCAGGGCAAATTTTGTTAGGTGGATTAGCTTAGTCGTTTTGGCACAGGAACTGAGGGGCGCTACTGAAAGTGCCAAACTCGTCGCCAAATGGGCTGACTCAATTTGAATTATCATCGACATGCTAAGAAGATAGCCTGACGGTTGTTGTCGGACTGTTGAACTTAGCATGACGACAACATGTTGCATAGTTCCTATGCGGCGTTATCGACATATTTTAAATAAAAACTTAATTCTAATACAAACAATAACTTCGATATAAATCTGTAACGCTGTGCATTTTTAACAAATAATTGAGTGTTATGCCTAGCTCGGAAGGTATCGAGTAGTTCAATTAGTCACATCTGATAACGCGTAGACGTTACAGCTACGTGTGCTCTTATCACTCTCCACCGCGCCGGCTCCGCTACTTAGGTGATAACAGCCGTAATTACCTTATTGTTATAACTAAGTTATAAATATTTCAATTTTTCATGGCTGAAAATGTAATTTGTAACACCGACTTTGAACTTAAAACTTGATTAGTACCATTAGTAGTAGCGGCCTCTACATACATGGAATATCATAACTGGCGAAATGTGGCTTTACTATGTCTATAACTGCCGCAATATGGGTACACCTCTGATAATCTGATTGCTAGGACAATTATGAACTAGGGCAAGGGCGAGAGCAGCGGTGATGAAATAAATTACACAAAGTAATGCGCCTGCCTAGGTTCGAACCCACGGCTTACTGCTCGTAAGTCGGAGCTGCCACCACTGGACCACCGCTGCTTTCCTGGCATATTACACTGAAAGTTTATACTCAGTTTCTCCACACTGAACATTAAAATTTACTCACTTTTTTATTTATGTTTATTTCAATTATTAATATTTACCTATTATAATAAGCATGACCAACACACACAGACTTACGATAAATAAAAATGAAAAAAAAACTCCTTTGGACAATTAGCTAGTCAGAAATAAACGAGAATTTTATTTAATTTATTAATCCAGTTTAACTCTAACAGCCAAACTCGCCGTGACCCCTAAGAAGCCGACGACCCCATCCAAACCGAAGTCGGAAGGCAAGCCGCCCCGCACCAAGCTGCCCAACTTCGCAGCCATGCACCAGAAGCAGTTCGCCAAGATGGAGTCGTTGGATGAGTGCCAGGAGAGGAAGGCCAAGAGAGCCAAGCAGCTGCTGACGCCGACTGCACCGCCTGGCCTGCTCGAGAGGATCAGTCCCAAGAGTAAGGCAGTTTTACTTTATTACGGGTAACCGGGTAACATTAGGTATGCTATGTATGGAGGAGTGCCAGGAGCGGAGGGCCTGGAGAGCCAAGCACCTGCTGACGCCGACTGCACCACCTGGCCTGCTCGAGAGGATCAGTCCCAAGAGTAAGGCAGTTTTACTTTATTACGGGTAACCGGGTAACATTAGGTATGCTATGTATGGAGGAGTGCCAGGAGCGGAGGGCCTGGAGAGCCAAGCACCTGCTGACGCCGACTGTACCACCTGGCCTGCTCGAGAGGATCAGTCCCAAGAGTAAGGCAGTTTTACTTTATTACGGGTAACCGGGTAACATTAGGTATGCTATGTATGGAGGAGTGCCAGGAGCGGAGTGCCAGGAGCGGAGGGCCTGGAGAGCCAAGCACCTGCTGACGCCGACTGCACCACCTGGCCTGCTCGAGAGGATCAGTCCCAAGAGTAAGGCAGTTTTACTTTATTACGGGTAACCGGGTTACATTAGGTATGCTATGTATGGAGGAGTGCCAGGAGCGGAGGGCCTGGAGAGCCAAGCACCTGCTGACGCCGACTGCACCGCCGGGCATGCTGGAGAGGATCAGTCCCAAGAGTAAGAGGCTTTTTCTATTCTGTTCTCTAGATTTTCTACTTATGGAGACGTGACCTGGGTGTGATAAAGATTCTCCGTCGTATGAAAGAAGTATTTAGGAATATGTTATATTAATGAAAAATTATGAAAATAAGATAAGGTGCAGTGGACAAAATGGGTATATTCAAATCTACTAATCGTAGCGATATTTTCCTAATTGCCATTAGTATTTCTTTTTATTTTAGTATTTCTAATGGCAATTAGGAATTAACGATTGGTGGATTTTTTAAAGATTAGCGGCTTGTTGACTTTTTGGTATGAATGGTTTCCATTTAAATAGCCTGTTGTATATTTCCATGGTGTTCATATCAGCGTTAATACTTATTATGGACATTATACATATAATTTATATGATGTTGGTGATGGTTCTATGTCGAATCCATTACTCCGCACTTGACAGTTGCAGGGACCCCAAACGCATTATTTTAGAGGTAATTTTTTCCTTATTAAATCTATACTTAATATTATAAAGCTGAAGAGTTTGTTTGTTTGCTAGAACGCGCTAATTTCAGGAACTAACTACTGGTCCGATTTGAAAAATTCTCAGTGATTAGATAGCCCATTTATCGAGGAAGGCTTTAGGCTATCTATCATCACGCTACGACCAATAGGAGCGGAACAGCAATGAAAAATGTTTTGAAAATGGGAAAATTGTGACACAGACGAAGTTGCGTGGGACAGCTAGTCTCTTAATAATCCTCCAGTGAACCACATTCAAAATACTTTCCGTTATCGTATTGATTACGGATCGGTGCGTCACCGGCTGCAATCGAGATACCGACTATCTATATGGGCTCCCTATTAGCTGAGCCTATCTTATCACCCACCGGCCAAACATGTGGGTAGGTAGTGTCGAATGAAAACCTTGTCTCCAATTGATGTTGTTTACGCTTAAACAAATGTCGACTTTGTTTCAAAGGAAATTAAGTTGATTTTAGAATGACTGGAAATATGGAAGAATCATTGAAATTGAACTTTATGCGAAGGGTTTAAGGTTCGTTTTTTTCTGAAAACTTCTATTTGTTGTAACTTTGGCAACATAATTGCGAACATAGCTTACAGTCGACACGTGTTCCGTATCTATGTCTACGTAGCTTGGAAGGAAAAAAACACATAATATTTGTGTTTTTCGGTGAAATTGGATTGAGTCACCGAAATGGTGGTAACTCATGTAGAAAAGTAGGGAAATCTTTGATAACGAGTATTACGGCCGACAGTGTTGAAGCACGTCAGTCCTGAATACGTTACAAATAGCAAACTATACCTACATAATGATAGTTTTAGTGACGTTTCATACGAATAACAAGCAGGTTCATATTCGCACGGTTGCTTTACTGATCAAGGCAAATCTCACCCTTAGTCTATCAACCACCAAGGCTACACATAATTCGCTTACGCCACCCACAATAAGAAAGTCCATAATTGTTTCATAATCAAAAGAAGTTATACATATAATTATAAGCAACAAGAAAACCTGTAGAGTGCAGATACTCACTCAATCAGAAAGATGTCATTTGCGTGAAACCCCCACTCCCTCACTTAATGCGGATGTCTCGGGGACGACATCCGGTGTAGTTTATTAATTTAGTGCAAGAACCAATCATCTGTTACCTACTCCATGTTAGCAAGTTTGATGCAAACAAAGCTTTGACACACTTACCTAGCCTGTTTTGTTTGAATACGTGTTCACTATCTGTAATATTCATGCATTATTGTATAATAATCAGAAGTAAATCCGACCTCAGACAGAGTTATTTATGTACTTACACTGATTTCAAAAGAAAACATGGTGAGGAAACCAGCATGCCTGAGAGATATTTCCCGACAGCATGTCAAGCCTCAACGCTCATGGGCGGCATAAAAATCTGACAACAGCTAGGCACTAACCGCAATATAAAGAAGATCTGTATTATTCGGTGACTGATCACCGGTCTAGCCGTTTTAGTTGGATTCCAGTCTAATTTGAACCACCGCCTGTCTGACATCCACAACCCAGTAACTAAATACACAATACCTCTTGGTGAAACTGGTTGTCAAATTTCGGACTTCAGTCTGACTGAAAAGACTGTCGGCGAATGACATCCGGAACCAACTGCATAACGTGCAATCTGAAGCACCGAGGTGATGATGTAACGGATCATACCGTGACCGACTTCCGCAAACATTGCTTGGTCTTGAAGTACCCGAGTATCTCATTAATATTCACGGTGGTCTACGAGGAGGGGTTTCCTACAAAACTGCAAAACCTACATAGTAAAAATTTATGGGACAGCAGTTTTTTAGGGTTCCGTACCCAAAGGGTCAAACGGGACCCTATTACTGAGACTTCGCTGTCCGTCCGTCCGTCCGTCCGTCTGTCACCAGGCTGTATCTCATGAACCGTGATAGTTAGCCAGTTGAAATTTCTACAGATTATGTATTTCTGTTGATGCTTTAGCAACAAATAATAAAAACAGAATAAAATAAATATTTGAGGGGGCTCCCATACAAAAAAGTTATTTTTTTGCTCGTTTTCATAAATAATGGTACGGAACCCTTTGTGAGCGAGTCCGACTCGCACTTGACCGGTTTTTTTTTTAATTCATCGTCATCATCCACAGCTTGAAAGCACCTACTGCTGGATATAGGTCTCCCTTTTCTTCTGCCAAGCTCCACGCGCCGTGTCGGTTTTTAAATTACCGAACAAAATATTCTATTTGGGGGGGGGGGGGGTTCAGAATTATGTACAGAATACGTGGTACATTTTAGCGTCAGTGTCCCTACTACCTTGTATTTGGTGACTGTCAAAATTCCAAACTTCGAATAATTTATCATTATTTCAAAATAACCTAACGTAACAGAAAACTTTTCCATCAGTTATCAATGATCTACTTATATACTAAATTACGACAGCGTTGCTAAATTAAGGCCATCATATAAATAATTTGCAAAGGGCAATGTCCAGCGGCAATTTATTGATGACTAGCTGTCCAGCGCAACTTCGTTTGCGTCATATTTTCCCCGTTTTCGCCACATTTTTCATTGCTCCACTCCTATTGGTCGTAGCGTGATGATATATAGCCTATAGCCTTCCTCGATAAATGGGCTATCTAACACTGAAAAAATTTTTCAAATCGAACCAGTAGTTTCGGAGCCTATTCAATGCAAACAAACAAACATACAAACAAACAAACAATCAAATCTTTCCTCTTTATAATATTAGTTTAGATCATTGTAATCAGTCGCTGGGAAAATAACATTAGATATTATCGACATCAATATTTTTGAGATTAGAACCGTTGATAGTTATAATAAAAAAAAAAAACATTTTGTAAGTAAGTACAACAATGTGGTCCAAATAGTCCGTAACTAATGGCGGATTCGAGGCTGCGATTACTGCAAAAAATCGAGTTGTAGCAATGAATATGATACCAAGTAAACAGAAATCAACCAACATCATCAGAATATGAATATAACCATTTTTTTGATCGATGTCAGGGACCTACAGTTTGCGATCTTTTGTATCCTTTGGACAACTGAAAAAAAAACAACTGCGCACATGAGGACACTCAACACTGTAATTTAATTACACATAATACATATTATATTCACCTAACTATCCTAAATTTCACAGAAAGTCTGCCATTGCCCTGTGAAATGGTCCGACTCAGTTGCATTCGATATCGATCCGTAACGCCACAAATAGATAACAGATATCTGTTATATTGAGTCATCTCTCTCGATAAGTGCTTGTTTACCAATCAAAATAAATCTCTTGCAATCATAACCTAAATACCAGGATCCGAATTTACAAATGTTCCAGTGACTGCTCCAATTTTATGTCCAATAAAAAAATATCCACACTGAATCAAAGTAGCTTGCAACCAGTTTTACCAAAGGGTATCGTGTTACTCGTAACTGGGTTCTAGAAGTCAGATAGGCAGTCGCTCCATGTAAAATTCTGATATTAAGCCGCATCCGATCGGTCGGCCTGGAAACCTGAGAAAAGGCTGGGTATGGATTTTGATAACCTAAGTACCTTGTAAGAAGTTCCGTTTAAAATTTGACCTAAAAAAGTTTTTTGTTTAATTAAGTCCATTGCATCTGCGTTGGTAAAACTGCCACGGTTATTAGTCCACACTAATAGTTTTACAAGTCAACCTGGTGAAGATCGCAGAAGTTCTCTGGATGGGAGAACCACAGGACTGCTTGTTATGGCTATGCTTCCGGGAGGCCTATATGGTCTTCTGAAATAATACAAATGAATGATTACACCTAGAATTATAAGTGAACCAGCGACGCTTTTACCAAGTGTAGTGTAATGTGGCTATCGAATCCGCCTGGCATAGGACACGGGGCGGATGCTCCCACGTAGCTATGTCGGTCGTTAATAGTAACAGGTCATAATAATATACCTCAGTTTCAGCACACACTTATAACGGCTGTGCCAGAGAGTAGTCTTTAATATTTCAGAATGAAAATTATGCCATAAGCATCAGTCTGTCTCAAAGATCTTAATTTACTTAATTTGTTTGTTTGACAGATAACACAGAATCACCTAAAAAGAGCAAAGAGTTAGCCAAACCCAAAGAGAAAACTGACACCCCCGCAAAGAAGACCGACACTCCTACAAAGAAGTTACCCACATTAGAATCTCTACGACCAGGCTTCACCAGATTTGGGTTCAAATTGAACCTGGATGTCAACCCGTTCAGCATTCCGAGCAAGACGGCTGAGAAACCGAAAGAAAAGCCAGTTGTGAAACCCAATGGGACACTTCCTAGGCAGGGAATACTACCATCTCTGGCTGGAGCTACGTCCGTAAGACGTGAAGTCGCGAAGCTGACTGTCATGAGAGAAAAGTCCTTCACCGACAAACGAAATGTGAAAAGAAACGAAAATAGAACCGTTATCAAAGGCGTTAGGACTAACAGGAGGTTCGAATTGCAGATGAAGATGAGAAATATAGACTAAGAACAGATTTCACAAAAGATTCTGAACATTCACACAATATAAATCGTGTGCAAGAGTTGCCAGTGCAAAAGTTCTCAGTGCCCTTAAACGCAGTTTGAATGGGCTGATCGCGTTCAGTTTTTTTTGGTAAAATTCTCCCTAAGTAGGGTAGTTGTAGAAAAGTTCCCTCGAGGAAGGTGAGTTAAATGATATTATACTAAATTTAAGCCTTATTTTAGATGGCGTAAACAATAATGATAGTTCTTAAGTTAGTTTTAGCTCACCGTGACGAAATTGCTAATTTTCATGTAAAAATCTGGTTATTTTTGCATGTTTTAGCCAAATTTGTAATACAGTTTTTAATGTAACGAGTCTGGACTTGGTCATAAATAAACTGTTGACACCATTTTTCATAGTAGGACGTGTTTAGTTTTATATAATGTACTGTTTTTGATAAGCGCCCCTATAGTTTTACAGACGGTGCCATACTTTACTACTCTCTTTTTATATGTATACAAATTGATAATGACACACTGGCCCTTCCATTTGACGTTCCACTTGGTCCCACGGTTGGGACAAATGGGCCAGAGTGTAATATTCCAATATTTTACTACTTATTTCTATAAAAGATGAACCCCTTTGTTCTAACTGAGAGGCGAAAATCGGCGCGTGGAAAATTCGCTCAATTTTTGTGTTGCGTGGGCAGAGAGGTGGGAGTCGGGGGATGATACACATTTTGATGACGTCTGTTCTCCGCCTACACACTCCATAGCGACCGTTAATTCGTACCGCTCTCACGAGGCATCAGTCCCACTGCCAGCGATTAGCTAGAAGCGAAGGTAGCAACTATTTGTAATAATGAGTTGTTTAGAAGAAAAAGAAATAATGTAAAAATATTTATTTACGGTAAAATATGCCGCGTCACACAAGAAAGCAGAAACTAATCAGTAGGGGGAAAATACGCGTCACATCCTTGTGCTGTGTCACCATTTGAGTCGGCGCTAGTTTCCAGGGACCGTCACCATTTGAGTCGGCGCTAGTTTCCAGGGACCGTTGACGTGATGACGTCATCCGACGCAACACTTGGTTGGTCTGACAGAGTTCTCGGCGACGGTGCGGTGGTGTGAACAGTCAACGATAAACATGATTGAGTTTTTCCCTATTCATTTGTGGTCAGCGCAACATATCATCTTCCATACCTCTCTATTACTCGTCATCTCATCAGACACCTCGTTTCTTGGCATATCATCCTTCACCCAGTCCATCCATCGTTTCTTTAGTCTTCCTGTATTCTTATACCCATCCACATTCATACTCAAAACTATCCTCACGACATTTTCCTCATTCCTTCGCAACACATGCCCATACCTCGACAACCGATTACCACACAACTTTTCAGCCACATGCGCCATTTTCAGACTTCCTCTGTCTCGAAAATGAGTACTTAATGAGTGTGAATAGTCAGCGTTCAACTGTTCATAAATGTATATCTTACTAACACGGGATTATACAAACTTGTGTGCGTTTTTTGGGCGAGAAAATAGTTTATAGCAAGTTGCTTGCGGTGGGACCAATGCCTTATTCGTGCCGCTCTCTCAAGTTAGACAAAACTTAACAGTATTAACAATAGAACCTTTAATTTTGACGTAATTTTAATTTAATTGTTACTTTAGAAAATATCATATTGTTAACTGTTTATAGGCATGCGCGATAATGCCATCGTAATCATGTATTGATATTTTGTTCTATTAGTACAGTTATCTAACAGATTAAACGATTCCACTTTGTGTTGTGGTTTTATTGATAAATGCGCCGCCCGCAAACTGTGTGACACAGTCGAGTGCTACTCGATCTGTGTGCTCCTGGTTTATATGCACCGAGTTACAAATATCTATCACCCGTCATGTTTTTGCATGAAGCTGTGTATTAAAATATGTCTAACTTATACGGCGTCAAATTATATCAAGTATCAAAACTTTGCAGTGGTAATGGTATCCGTTTGACGATACACCTATGTTCTATTAGTTATTACCTGCGGCCTTCAATCAAGTTTTTATTTTCATTGTGTATAACCGATAACCCATCACTACGGAGTTTCGCTAGTTAGTTTAGCTGGACCCTGAACCCATATTGAGTGAAATAAGTTATAACGACCACTTACTTGATGATGATCGTGTCTATTTTGTTTTTTCATCATCAGCAACATTATCTTTGACAGTCCATTGCTGGACATAGGCCTCTTCAATCGCACGCCATCTAACTCGATTCTCGAATTATTTCTGACTAACCTATGGAGATTATGAAATTTTAAATTATTTGGCAATCTCCAATTAATTAATGGCGCTGTCAGAACTGTAAGCCTCTTATAGTAGAGGGCAGCTGCCACATAATAAATCACATACGAACAGTATTCATGTTCCGCGAAGTTGTGACATCCAATGAGAAGTAGGGTAGTACTACGTTCTTATTAGTGTTGAGGAGCTTGAAACAATGCAGAACCATTATTATTGTATATGTTGTAATCCTAGCCTGATATTTAAACACGCGTGATTACTGGCTCTAAATTGATGTGGGAAAATGTTGCCACAGAAAACAGTGTCACATATGTAAGTAGTTTTCAAGTGATGAATTTATAGCGTTTACGGGGGCTATGGATCTGTAATGGTGTCAAAGGTAAGGAATAGCACCATCCCCTAGCTTCCCGTGGGTGTCGTAAGAGGTGACTAAGGGATTTGCCAGAGAATGGGCAGCAGCGTTCTCTGTGCTTTTGTAACAACCGTACTGCGATGGCCAACCTGCCTGCCAAGCGTGGGTATTATGGCAAAACCCCCTCTTTTGGGGAGGCCTATGTCCAGCAGTGGACGTCTTTCGGGTGAAATAATGATGATGACGGGAGCTAAATTCGATCCAGGGAAGTCTTATATCTGGAAAACTGAGTTAGGTATCTCTATCTTCATCCAAGCAGAGCTCGATCGGCTGGTGGCTATAATAACAGCAGCTCAGATCAATCTTCAGGCTATACCGCGTTTGCCTAGGTTGGTCTGTGGATAAGTGACCATATAACATACCGAGTTTCCTCCGTGCCCGTTAAGCCGTTGGTCCCGGTTGTCATTTGTAGATCTTTGAAAGTCGTTACCGGTAGTCAGTGTCCTGAAAGTCTGACAACCAGTCTTTCCAAGGGGTATCGTATTACCAAGTACTAATTGGGTTGTGGAAGTCAGATAGGCAGTCGCTCCATGTAAAGTACTGGTATTCAGCTGCATCCGGTTAGACTGGAAGCGGACCCCAACATTTTTGGGAAACAGCAAGCAGATGATGAGAGCTCGGTCGCCTAGGTAGGTCTCTAATTGAGTAATTTGTGTCCAATCCATTAATTTTTGCCAGGACTAAACATAGGGCTATATAAAATCTACTGAAAAACCAAGATACTTGAAAGTAAGTAGGTACCTACGGGATAACTTACCAACACTTTTTTCTCAGTCCTATTAGTTAAGCCTCTCTACCCGCCCGACATGTTGCACATGTCGCTCAACAAGTTGCAACGTTGTCTGTTTACGCATGATCAGTCGTCGACAAAAATGTTGACAGGGGAACTAGTGTGGATTTCAGAGGCGGTGGTTATTAATTTTATCTAAAAATGCATTAAAAAGTTGAAAACCACGTTGGTGGGCTAGAAATTACTAATTTAACTGAAGATGTTGCCAGGACCTGTCAAACATTGCTTAGTTCTAAGCGTTCCTCTCCTGTGCTCTGTGTGTCCACGTTGCACAAACCACAAGGCGCGCGTCACGATGCGCGCTACCTGGCAACGTTGTGCAACGCTGCCGAACATGTTAGGCGTCACATGTTGCGCGTCAATTGTTGCGGATACAAGGCTTTATTATTACCATGCTGACTCATCTAAAATCTACTACTTACCTACAGGTATAAGGAACAGGTTAGAAACTTTCTCAGTTTCCATTGGAAAGACAGGATCCTCCGTGTGACCAAATGGGTGTTGTGCCGGATTTCGTGACGGCAGGAATGAAGCGTAGTTCGTTCATGGCGTTGTAGATGCTACCACAGTAGTAACGTGTAGTTTGATTACCCCCCTGGGACTGTGCCCGTCAAGCGCTTATCATCCATTGTTAGTTATGAATTGAAACAAACCGATTGTTATGCAGAATCTTCGTTGGCAATGCTAAACTGTTACTGTGCAATTTTATCATAGCAAATAATATGGGCTGCAAGAGCCGAGGTCACTACAAGGATTGGAAGTCGGTTCAAAAAACAAATCTACTGTAATTAAGATTGATATATACCCACACTTGATTTAATATTGTTAGGTACAAGAATGTATTGGCGCTCGAGTGCCTGACGCTGTAATAACAATTTGTAGAAAAACTAAGATGAAGGTTCCTTGTACTATACCTAGCTATATTTGCGATTGCGGCTCGTTATCCACTGCTACTCCTGAAGGGTAGAACCAACAGTGACGACAAACAGAGATTCGACTGTATTAGATCGCAACGCAATTACTTAGATAACGAACTGCAAAGGGGAAGGTATGATTACTTACACTATTATTTGAATGTTTTGGGCATTGAACCCATAACGCGAACTGCGCCCACACGGCGCAACTAGCAACGGTCACAAACACCGGACACAATTTGAACTCAAACCCGTGACCCGTAGCACTGAAAGCAATTAGGCACCCACTCTTACTGAGTCTGAGACACTGCGCTAAACATCTTTTTGGGTATGGAATTGTTATTATTAACATCTTCTTCGCTTAGGTATTTAGGCACTTACTTATAACAGCAGCTGTCGCGTTGCTCTTAGCGACTACAGATTCAGGAGCCATATCAACATAGCTTAAGGTGATTTATTTAAAAATGATTGTATCCTAATAACAATGCTACAAGAATCCTTTGACAGACGAGGGGCACTGTTGGTAAACATTTAAAAAATGTAACAACAATGAAGACAGCGGCGTTAGTTCTGATTTTGGCCACGCCCTAAAAGATCCCTGTAAAGCTAAGTGTAACTTGGTCGTTATCATAGACAAGGACTGTATAAAAGAAAAACATATGTTATGACTACAATCAGATTTATTTAATGTTCTCAACATAGAAGCACAGCATGGTAGGTATTACGGAGCACACCTGTCGAGTGTCCACATCACTGTCCAGGGCACACCACGCGAGTCTCCACGTGGTGTCGCTGCACACTGCTCTTATTATGATAAATATACTTTACATTCATCATTCAGTCATTACGCAGGCAGTATACAAACAAATACTACAAAAATGTCTATGGCATTTTGTGTCCATGGCAATCTAAATGTCTATGGTAAGGGATATTACAACTTACAAGATTATTCAATGACGAATAACTCTTGTATATAGGAATAGTTAAAAGTTGCTAAGTAGTTACCAGATTGACAACATCGAGATCGTGAAAAACTTACCTTATTCGCTTTTATTATTCTATTTACATAATATTTTATTTCACGGTAATTATTCTTTTACCATAAAGTTAAGGATCCATGTTTTTTTATTAACACCTGTTATAATAATAGACAAAGGCCACATTCTACCAGATGTCGACCTACGTAATGACTGGACAATTTTCTTTATAAAATTACCCCTTGTGCACTTCATAATCTCACTTATTGGAAATCAAACATTCCCAATAAACACTTGTACTGTAATTCTATTAAAATACAATTTAAATACATTGTTAAGGAAAATAAATATCTCACTCTAGTGGAAATGCTTAGCTTTCTTTGTACAGTATACAAAATATTTGTTTTTCCATTCTTTTATCTTTGCGTTTCCTTTACTGTGGGTTGCGTCGGGCTCGCAAGAAACCTGTATAAATAAGTGTTATCAATTTATTAGGTAAAAATTCTCTTATCAAACATTACTTTTATTTTACTCAAAGTGAGTAGGCACACGAGAAACCAATTAGAGCTCACGGCAAAGTTACTCCTCGTTAATTGCAAATACTGAATTAACTCTGAGATTAGAGAAATTCTCTTATTGGGAATTTGGGATGGGTCCTAGGTACCTACTCATTTAGTGAAATAAAAAGTTGTTCCATCCTTATGATTTTCCAAAACGAATTATCCAAATGACTTAGAATTATGGGGATTACTTAAGTAGTTACACCATAGACAAAAGTAAAAAAAAGAATGACCTTTAGGTCCTAAATCAGTAGAGAGGGAGAATATTGTATCACTTGCCTACTGTCTGTCTTAACTGGATTCTTTGTGTCTGAATAAAACTTATTAGTACTTATTATATTTAATAAGATGGACATAAGGCTTAAGATATTAGTGACGTCATAGGAAGGTTCTTTTAATCCTGACATATGTTTTAATACCGCGTCGCCCTCATTCGGTCTAGCTAGTTCTAACTGACGCAAGTGAGTAATTTTCCTAAAGTAATAAGTCCTAGAGATTCCAGTGACGAAGTAATCTCGTGGAACTTTTATTTGCGGACCAAATCAACTTTAGTTTTATATATACAATAAAAACGAATATCTCAGGAGGCCTACTTAATTCGTTCCGAACTTTATATCCGTTGGGCAAATTGGACATTGGCATTATTCGAAGTAACCACACGTAACGCGGGGTTATGTTATTATAGATAGAGTATCTAGGATACAATACAAGGCCGTTATAGCACCCAGACAGGCTATTGTCTATGAATACCAATACGATCAAACAATAGCTATTTATTCACGAATTACTTTCGAGTACGGAAACAGTTTAGTTCTTATTGGTAAAATCCGCCATCTTGAAATTATTTTGGCGGGTCAACGCTCTCGCGTGTCGTGATTAATATTTATGTAGGTATTTATTTTACAAATATAATTATCTAATAGCTCAACCTTGAACTTTTACTACTGTGGTTTTTGCTGACTCCCTAGCGTGTCGCTGCCAAGTTCAATACTTTCCAAATTAGCGACTGTCTGTTGTACGTGTAACACTCAAGGGAAAACACAATTGTTACCATTATTGAATTTGAAGAATAGGTAACAAGTACATGTTCGTCGTCAAGGATATTTAGGAATACATATTAGCAATTTAGCATATTAATTTTCTATAGAACGTTGCGACTACAGTGACCTTTCAGATTTAGAAAACAAGTTAAAGTAATTTAAATCATGAAAAGGAGCTCTGTAGACAGAGCTCAAATTACTTTTCATTACTCATACTTTGAAAGTAGGTCTGAAGTTGCCTGAGGAGCGGGATGAAAGTTATACTTTTCATCCCTAGGGAGAATCGCTTTCAACTGACAGATGTCAAATTATAAAAAAAAACTAGTTCAAAAATTAGTTCTATTTTCACATTTTTATTGAACCATGTTCCAAGTTTCTATGCAGCCACGATGTAAAATTGAAATAACTTAAAGATAAGTATAAAAAAGTGTAAAGTGTGTGTGTGTGTGTGTTGTAAAAAGTGTATTAAAGAAAATATATTTTTAAATAACTTTATTATAAAAAAAAACTTAGTTTAAACAATTTCTATATCAATCATAGTGTTGGGCAAAATATTTACCATTTTTTCAATGATGAAAATGAAAAATAATGGCTGAATGGCTGGCTACAGAAAAAAACAAAATAGGTGGGAAAGCGGCAATCCGAAAAAAAATTTACTAATTTTTTCTTTAGCTAATTCATGTTTTATTTTTACTTTCCTTGTATTCGTAATGAAAAGCACAATATTTACCACGAGTTAAAGACTTTTTTAGTCCTGCGAACTATTGGTGGGAACCCCGTCATCATCTGCCTAGCCTTTTCCCAAACTATCTTGGGGTCGGCTTCCAGTCTAACCGGATGCAGCTGAGTACCTGTATTTTAAATGAAGCGACTGCCTATCTGACCTCCAGAACCCAGTAACTGGGTAATACGATAGCCCTTGGGCGCCAAACTCTGTCTCGGGACTAAATAAGTTACTTTCACCCCTGGGGTAACAATGTACTATTTACACGAGGCTTGTCCCAGTTGGGCTAGGCTCGTGTTCTGACAACCTCTGCTTTCCCAAATATGACTATGGGACATTCTAGGGCCAAAGGTAGACTGATTGTGAGACTATGCTTAACGACAATAATTCGTGCTAAATACGTTACGGAAGGTAGGAAATTAGAAGTACCCCAAACTGAGGTTGAGTGACAAGGAAAGCTACAACTTATAACAAAATTGGTAGAGATCCTGTTATTTTGATTGAAATAAGAATCTTTGTTAAATACAAGGAAAAAAACGCGAGGGAGCTTCGTCGAGCACCTATTTATGAAGAGAATACGTAATTATTGGACTGCGCGGAGCTGAGAAGTCGAGGGCCATCTTATACCGGAGGTTTGCCTCAATAAAGTTTTTCTCAGGACACCAGGACACTCGTCGAGTACATTCTTGTCTTAGCCTTTATTAACCGACTTCCAATACTCCTGAGGTGGTCCAGGGAAATCGAGGGCAATCCTCAAAAAATTAGGCACATTTAAGCCTTTAATACAATTAGGTGCGTTTTCGGTAATAAGTAGAAAAAGGGTTCAAGTTTTTCCTGCTTTGAAAGAAAATACGACCTCGCCCTAAATGGTTAAAGTCAGGCATTTTGCGAATTGAAAGACGTAATAACTTTCTCATTTGCAAACGCTAAGTAGGCAATGGAAAGTGCCTGATTGTATGTCGCATTGTCGGTAAAACTGCCATCGAATCAATTCGGTAGAGAAACTGTTACGGTATTTACTGGTTGGCGAAAACTGAAAAATCGTATCCCGCTTTCAAAATATTCGTAGCTTTCAAAATTATGATGACGTTCTTTATTTAAAATCGGACTCGAACCACTGTTGATTGAACTGTCAAAACCAAAACGTTGCCAATTGCAAAATTGCATTGTTTGCCTGAATTCCTTTTCAGCAGAGACTACGATGAAAAAGTAAAATCAAACCATGAAAATTGGCATAATAAAGGTTGGTTTTAAACCCAGCAAATAATAATGCCTAATAATCTAACAAAAAACACAGTTAAGCCGTTTAAAAACAAATAATTATACACTAACGCATGAATTGTCATGGTGCGCATTAAGATTTTTTATATGTATTAGTTTATACTGTTGTTTGATTATTTGTGTATTTTTTTTACTATGGGCCTCAGTTGCCTGATAATAAATTAATTGATTGATTAGGGCTCAGTCTATGATAACAAAAGATATTAAAATAAAGTTAATAACAAATAAACAGGGCACGTTTCAAGTCGACCTACACGTGATTTTCAATGTCGGTATCTCATCAGTTTAGTTTTATTTATGTTGTAAACTCGATCGATGCCGATAACATTGGAATTTGTACCTTTTAGAGATTTCGGATTATTACTATTGCCTCAATGAAAATTATAATAGCATGAACATAACATCACGGCTGTAACCTCTGGAAGATTGGGCAGATAATACATACAAATTTTGCCTGCCATATTTAAGTACCGCCCGTATAAAATGAGCCTATTGCAATCAACTGGACAATAATTTAAATTCGGGCTGCTACTATAAAATTACTGATGGAAAATAAAATGAAATTATCTTCGCAAAAAGAAGAAAAATATGACATTCAAACAATGCTTCAGGGCGCAAGTAAATTGATTGGATTATTTTGTGTCGATTTCATTACAGCTCTTACCATAGCACACCTGCGTCGATAAATGAGTCTAGAAGGACGAATAGGAATTCCCAGAATTAAATCTTGCCGAGTACTGTACCCTCTTAAGGGAAAAACACTCGTGCAGAGAGACGTTAGAGTAAAACACGAGAGCGTCATATTATAGCTAAATGACGTCACAGAAATATTTGCTGAGTGAGTGAACAACTCTCGAGCCGTGTCACATAAAAGGTCACGCGGACGATATTATGCAGAATGCAGACTGTGTAGCTCGCTTTCAAGAGTTTAATAGTCGTTAACTGAGTCGCTTATTAAGTTTGAGTTTCTACCTTGACTTTCTGTATGCAGTTAGAGCTTAAAGTTAGCATCTTTGCTCTATAAATCTAAACATGACGTTGTCAGACTACTGTTTACCTAAATTTACCTAATAGATATGCCCCGTATGTACTTACATACGTGGCGACTGAACTGAACTTACGCCAACATCTTGTATTTTCAATACAGTTCCACAAAAATGTTTACCATACAGCGCTCCTCGGACGGCATTATAGCGCCAAAAGAATCATGAGGAACTCTTAGATACATTTGTTATATTATTGTCTATGGAAATTGTATTGACAAAATAAGATGGCGGCGTTCGTTCCGAACATGGCCACGCGCCAAATGAACCATCTACCACTCGGTTACACTTTTGCATTACATCTCATCTATACCTAGGAATTTACTTTTAGAAAAAGACTGGATTGACGTCTTATACGGATTGATTGATCTCATAATTGCATTTAATGCGGACTGCGATGATGACGTCATTTGTCAAAACAATCCACTAAAGACGCCTGATGTTGCGTCAAAAGTAAATGACATCCGTTAAAAGCTTTTATAAGGAGTGTAAGTGTTATAAAACAAAAATATTCCAACTATTGACCAAAAGCTTCACGAAACTAAGCTGCTGAAATATGGCAGCAAAATAGATATCCACGGCACGTCTAAACTTGCTTTGTATAACCTGATCTTTTTGTGGCGTCTAACAATACTTTATTGGCTCTGCCTACATGAAAGGCGTTTGGCATAAAAGGGGAAGACATTAATTGATAGTCAAAAGTAGACATAAATAGGTAGGCAATAAAAGTTAGCATTATAAAATTAAACTTGCTTTAGACAATTTCGCCAGAACAACCCACAGTAATGGCTGATGGTCATCGGTTGCCCATTTTTGTGCCTCAATGGAGTTAATTGACCATATCATACAGTCCACCTTTTTGATACTGAAATGGCTACATATATAATACTTTATATCATTTATAGGTAATTACACTAGGTTTACTACAGTTTGGCATTTTATAAAAAAAATAAACAGTAAAAAAACTAAGCATTTTTTACACATGAAAAAGAAAATTCAGTACAACTAAAACCCCAACAAAGGGGTTATGGAACCATAAACATTTTTTTTTCACATGTCATCTAGATAAATAAAACTACATCAAAACTTTTATGAAACGTAATCGAGTTGTAAACTTAATCCTGCACACGATATGTTTACAGCGATATCGAAAAATATTAAGATTTATTTAATATTAATAAGTCTGCTGAATTTAAATTAAATAGAGTTATTCCAACGTTAGATAAGAACATAAGATGAGTTAACCAGATAAGTTGGAAAATACGGTTCTATTTACAAGGGAATCTGTCTCTCTCTAAACGACGAAAAGAAAATAGAGCAAAGGAAATATCGTTTGTTTAAAATTACCATTAATTTGTCGTTATGACGTAAACTGATGCGGCACAGCTCATTACGTAGCGCAGAGGGACAGTTTACCAAACACTGCGGAATTTATGACGTCAAAAATGTTTTTATTTTCTGTGCCAAGGTAGAATCTGTCGTAGAAATGCCGTAAAAGGCTTTAAAATATGTATATTATCCTGTTATCTGTGCAGTAGCGAGAATATCGGCTTGCACAGGGCTTGTTCAGGGTTGCACGCTAATGTATGGTCACGTAGTGTTACTAAGGTCGCGGTCGGGAAAGCAAGGTGGAGCAAGTTCGCTTCCAGTTTATACTTTTCGACATGATTCGCGTGGCTTGCGGCTTCAGATGCTATCAAGCCACACGCCATTTGCTCTTTTTATTTGTTTTCCCTTTAAGGGTAAGAATATTGTTTTGAAGCATCGTTTGTCATTATATTCCATCTTTTTAATATTTTTCCGAGGAAAAGTGAGAAGCGCTAATATGAATTTCAAATATTGAACGCGGGGTCGTAGGCGGTCGATTATTTCTTCATTTATTGAGGTACCTGCCTTCTCCAACAGTTAAATAATTTAATGAAGGCAGTTCTCGTCAATAATCTTGAGGGTAACAATATATTTCTTAATATCGTTGCAAAAACTCGAGTGCAAAAATTATTTCAAAGAGTAAATCATTTTAAATTAGCTGTAGTAAATGATACAATTTTTACTGTATTGGTTGTAAGCTAGAGCAACTTTCAATTGAAGGTCGGTTCCATAGATATGTAGAGCATTATACTCAATAACAAAATACGTTTAGTGATCAAAATACAGCTTTGGAGCAAGCGGCCGAGTTGCTAACAGACAATAGAGCATCGAAAATTCTAGATTAATAGAGTGATGACACAATATCAATTTGTCTCCCAAATTATACCACAGCTACGTTGATTAAGACTGTTCGTCATAGTCAATACAAAGTGTTTTAGATATACATGCACGCTGCCTGGATAGTACAGCTCGGCTGGCGCATCAACTGGGCTTGTTAGGATTGATCTAGAATTTTTTCCAATCTTCGTTGCCTACGCAGTCGTCTGCCGCTCGATTCAAACCCCTACTACTATACAGGGTGTAACGGAAAGGGTATATACATACTTAAGGGTGTGTTATAGACCATCAAACTGAACATGTTTCACCATCGGACCAACATCGTAATAGCGAAAAAAATATCTGCTGCCCCATACATTTGGGTCGAATAGGTATTGAAATTTTGTATGGGGCAGCATATAATTTTTTTGTTATTACGATGTTTGTCTGTGGAGAAACATGTTCAGTTTGATGGTCTATAGCACACCCTTAAGTATGTACATACCCTTTCCGTTACACCCTGTATACATTTAATATTAAAAATATTTCTACATATATTTTTATCTCACTATGTTACAGTTCAATATAAATTATTTTACGCTCAGGCACCTAATTAGCAATAATAGGATCCTAACTACATTAGAGCATAAGAAGATGAAATGTGGTGTCCACTCATTTGTGATAATACGAACGTGTATGTTGAGCTGTTTGACATTAGAAACTGTCAAAGTCAGAATGTTGACAGATGTGACAACCGTTTATTAAACCTAATTTAGTACAGTCACAAATAAGTACGCACCTTTTGTTACACACTCCGAACCTTACTCGTTTTTTTTTCAACACAATTAAAATGTGAATGTTTTCAACACTTATCCTACAGGAAACAAAGTTATCTTACATACATTTTATTTACACAAAAATAATACACGTTTTACATCCTTGTTATAGCTTTTGTAAGCTCACCCTGCATTTGGGGACCAAACAAGCAGTTTATTCTTTTGGGCACTTTATCGGGGATAATAAATAACATGGCGAGCAAATTTTGCCATAAAACAGGAAAAAATATCTTATAACGATAAATACGCACTTTTAGCCATGTCCGATAGTATTAATTAGTTCAAAGTTAATTTGTCATCAGCATCACCTTGTTGAACATTAAGTAGACCAAAAACTGATACATTGATGATAATACTCGTTTTTTCACTTGCACTTTACGCTGGCTGTAGCTGACACCACACAAATAATTCACACATTCCTCTCACAAACAGGTTTTCACTGTCAATGTCATGAGAATTACCCGTTCATCGTAGTTGATTATATTAGTTGATCATAGAAGTAGAAATATTAAGCCACACTAAAGGAGACTGAAACATAACTTTTTATGGAAGTTGACATAAAATGCATGTTCCCTGAAATGCATAGTTATTTAGATTTCTAACAGTCACCGTAAAAAAAGCTAATTTCACAAATATTTAAAATTAGGTATAAATAATAGAAGCTTAAAAAAACACGCAAATTGTAGAACAGTTTATTCAAGAAATAAAATAAAAAAATAATCTTAAAAAATAACTACCCTAAATATAATAATTAACCTTCTTATATCACACATGACAGGGTCTCATCTTTACAGCGAAGCTTAAAAGGAGGTCAATGTTCTAAAATAAACAAGAAAGACAACCATAAAAATAACGTAAAACAGCGTAGATTAAAATAAACAATCAAAGCGGAGCTTACATCACACAAAATATCGAATCATTAGACGATTCAGAAACCATTTTATAAAAAGATTTAACGAAGCGATGCAATGTTGATCAAACCTTGTTTTTATTGAAATTAGTTTCAATATTTAATAAAATGGACTCCTCTCAAGATCACTGGCCCAGTATATAATTTGCATAATATTATAATGTAGACGGCTTCAAATGATGCGGGAGATATTTTTGGTTGAGCCAACATACTTATAGGGTCCGTTATGAGGTAGGTCGGGACAGGACACCCACCCAAAGATTACCGTTATAATTTCTATAAATCTGCAAGATGAAATCTTTTTTTAAGTAAACGAAATGTTTCAAATAAGATGTCTAGATATCTCTAGACAAAAATCTTGGGTCCTTTACAGCGTTGGAATGTGATTGCTTTATCCTGATTGATAATAAATCGTATTTCTACTGACGAGAGTTTTAAGGTTTGTGACAAATTGACTTGTAGCTTGAAAGAATTAGTCTGCGATCGAGATTGGCTTGATACTAATTGATTTATGTCTAAAATGAAGTCAGGAGTATATCTTTAATGTCCCAAAAAAAATTTCCAGTAGTTTAGTTTAAATTAGTTTAATAGCGACACTGCATAAGAGCCCGTTGGAATCAAAATCTGTATTGCAGTAAAAACTTTGGGAAACATTGCGATCGTCATACACACACGATTTCTTACATTTTTTACGCTGCAACTCTGCAAGAGGTCTATAGTAGACATTCCGGATTTACTTAGTTCTCGACCGGTTTCGTTCATTATTTTTGACTTTTGCTTTTTTACAGAGTAATTCAGAGCTCGACGAGCCTTCCTTGAGGACTAAGTAATTGGGGTTGGGCTAAGGTTTGAACGAAGGTTAACTTTTGAAGGTAGAATTTCTTTATGATTTTAAAAACGCAAGCTTGCTTGCTTTCAAAGTGGTCAGAGTAAGTTCGAAGTTTAAGGTCAATCATTATATTATGTATATCTTAGTTTTGCGTTAATTAAATCTAATTATATCCAGCTGAGATTGTGTAATTGCGCTAATAGGTAATACGGTTGTTTTTTATAATGTTCTTCATAAACTGTGATCTATTTCCTGTTTGGGTTTTTTCAAATCAACAAACATTCCGGATTTAAAACATCTCTAATGCGCAAGATTAGTGGGCCACAAGTTTACTATTAATAAAATAGAATGAATCAACTTTGTAATAATGTCATAGCCGGGTAATAAATCTCTTGTTTATAAATTAATTCTTGGCCTGTAATTGCCGTCCTTGAATAGTTACCGATCAATGCCATTAGGTTGGTAGCTGACCATAAACAAGTAGAATTGAGCCTGGGACGGAAGTGTTACATTCATTCTCTCAAATTGTTGATTTTAAATGATGATTTTTGAATTTGTTTTAAAATACAACACGATGATTCACACAATTATTTCTGGAGGCAGGCAATGTGTTATCACTATCAGTGAAACTTGAAGTAAATTGGTAGCCTAGGTAGTAGTTGCAAAATTATATTTATTTATCGCTAGTTTATTTTTGTAGCCATTGTAGTAATTAGTGAACTTTTAAATGAATACAGCCGCTGTATTCTCTCTAAGCGATAGATAATTTCAAGTTTTTCGCAAGCCTTTGTAAGATTATCGTCAAAACGATTAGATCCGGTACACCACTTATTGATATCGGCTCGTTTAAAAGTTCACTAATTACTACAATGGCTACAAAAATAAACTAGCGATAAATAAATATAACTTCGCAACTACTACCTAGGCTACCAATTTACTTCAAGTTTCACTGATAGTGATAACACATTGCCTGCCTACATTCCAGAAATACTTGTGTGAATCTTACTTTGTGGTTATTAAAAATATTGAGGGTATTTTGCTACGGTAGCTCGGTTATTATAATTTATACGACTTGTTTTTTTTTGCATTTGTAAGTATTTGAATATTGATAAAATTGGCGAGTTAGCAAACATCCCAACTATCGCAGCTGTCCAGAGTTCAATCATATTTAATTGGTGTGACGATCGTTTGAGACGTAGTTTAAACGAAAAAGGTTTACCCGTACTAGCCAAGCAATTTCTCTTCAGTAAACTTAATCATATCAATGACTATATCAGACTGAAAGCAAATAATTCCAGCATAAGTCTCATTAACAAGGAAGAGGAAGTTGAACAAAAAACCTTAGCGCAATGCAAAATATAACGCCACAATCAAGGACTAATAATTTGATTGGTGTCGCCATTAAAGAACAAGGCAGAACATTTTGTTACATTTAATGGTACTGTAGTAGCCAACAAGGCAACACCAAAAGCGTTTAAAATTTCAGAGTTTTTCCACATGTTCCGATTATTTACGAGCTCCTGTGCCGGCGAAGTGATAAATTCTTAAACGCGCTTCGACGGTATTCCGTTTAAAAACTTTTATAGGCTTTGGCTTTCCCATTACCCCTTTTATTAACACGGAAAAGCGGCACAGTAATAATGCAAAAGCTTGGCTCCCACTCTCACAAAACTAACAGTGGTAAACAGTCGTTACGATGTACTTCATTTTAGACCTTTTTCACTCTTTCAATAGATAAACTCGAAATATTAGCTAGCTTATAACCCGAATATACCCAAATTATTCACATGCCAGTCCGACCCAGTACAGACAATGATTTGCTTGCGTTCCGCGTCGCGACTATAATTCACGGTCAAGTTGACAGGTGGCACTACTTGCCCCCATTCTCAGGACAACATTAGACTTTGTTATGAACAAGTTTTCTGAGGAAACTACCAATGCAAGGTTTTTTTATTGCTGAGGTTGGTACCTTGGAAGTTCTACAATATCTCTTGTCTACTGTACTATGTCCAGGGATTTATTACCGTAGACAAATATAGCGGCCATTTTGATTACATTGCGAGGAAGAAGTGGGGGGAAAGCAGTTTTATTGAAATTTTGTTTTATTTTGCATTTTATGTAATGGTTAAAAGCGTAGATTTAGACTTGATGTTCCCAATTCGTTTCAGTTAGGCCGGAAAATGGTGGCGCAATTCTTTGAAAAAAGCTGACATATGTTTGGTATAGTTTTGCTCATATTGGTTTTCCTTTTAGTAAAACTGAAGTTAGTTCTATAACTACATACTTTCTGGTGGTTTCGTCTGATTCCGGCAAATAAATACAATAACAAGTGGGAATCTATAGATCGGCTACATTTTTCTTTTCTAGAAATCCGTATTTTAATTTTACTACACACAATTCAATGAACTTGATCATCATTTTTTCCAAAAACTTTATATGAGTAACTTGTAGGTATTTAAGTATTTATTTTTTACAACAAAAAATGCAGGCTGCTATCAAATAATCTGCAGGATGTAAGCAAACTCGTAAATAAATGTATTAACGATGTTAAACGTAATTTTGTCAATGCTTGCGCTGTCGTGGCCGCTATTGTTATTGTATCGAATCGAATATTTCCATAGCAACAGGAGAATAAAATAATGTGAAGAATGAATAACTTTATGTTGATCACTTGGGAGGACGCAAAATAAAAACCCTTATCTAAGGTACGCAACTTTGACGCACTCGTGCAGTCGTGCGTCACAAATTAGGGAAAATCATTTAAAACTCCATATTATTACTCAAGGAAGGAAATAGCATTAGGAAATACAAACACTTCCTTCTTGTCCGTATTGTAACTTTTTTTTGCTTTTCATTGCTGTGTTGAATCTAGTAGAAGAAACTTGTTAAATATTTTATAGGCTAACTGTATGATAATCAGTAAGAGGAAATAATAGAATGGGATTTTTCTGTGAGAAACCATCTGGTATTCACATTGTTTCCACGTCCAACACATGGTATCAAACTCATTAAATATCAAATTAAAACCGACGATACTTGTTTCGTACAAATGTAGTATGTAGGTAGTTTAAGAACTTTAGATACAAAAAGACGATACACCTTTTCATCTTCAATATATTACAACATTCTTGTGAAAAACACTAGAACTTTTAGTGACCATACGAACGACGCCATCTTGTTATTCCACAGACCATGTCACAAAGGTTTACCAACAGTGCCTAGTCCTGTCAATGTCATTCAACCGGCAAAATAACCATGCAGCACTGTACCAATTTAAGTTATCTAACTCAAACTGGTAATGTTAATCTATGCAAATGCAACGCATCGGGCGCGGTGGCCGGTGGCCGTGGTCTAGCCAGTTACAATGCCAAGTTCAAAAAAGTGGCCAATTATGTGCTCAACGCTAGAAACAAAGGTTTCGTAACTAAACTTGAACGACAAACGCATACAAACAAGCCTGCCCACTACACAGTACCTAATTTAGCTTTCTTACCTATTGTTTAAGATGGAAATGGGAAAGAAGGGGTGGTAAAGACCACCCCTAACAAGTACAAAAGTACCGCATTTACAAAGGTTACATTTACAAACACAGCAAATTTATGAGCTAAAATTGTAGACATTTTATTTTTGTGGTAAGTAGATTGGTGTACAAAATACACCAACAAAACAAATAGTATGAGCAAGGTGACACTTCTACCGAAGTAAGTGTATTTACATTGAATTTAGACAGAAAGGTTCACCGAATATTAGCATATTCGCGATTACGCAGCACCTGTGGTTTTGCGACGACGTTATTTACTTAAGGAACCCTGAATGGCAGCGTTTTGCCGTCTTTACTACCCGTGCAACTGTTTAACAACAACATTGTGGGTAAACAGGCTGTTGATCCTATTATTGTCTTTGATTCGAGAGAGAGTATCGAGTTTCTTGTATTGTAACCCGGATTGTGGGGCTCGTGGTTAAATAATAACAGCCGCTCCCGATTAGACTGGAAGCCGACTGGGAAAAGTCTAGTCAGAGGATGATATAATTCGTATTTTTAATAATAACTTGGAATACTAGTTGTTTTTGTGAATAAAAACCAAATATTTTGTTATTCAAATCAAACAGATTGTGAAGTTAGTGTTGATATACGGCGCGACAGTAGCAAATGAAAATCCCGCGAGGGGGACCCTTGCCTAGGATACACACTGACCTTATTGCTAATTTCCTAAAGGTCCGTAATCCCTAATAAAGTATCCTAAAGGTCAGGTGCGTGTTACATGTCGAAACCAACGCACATGTATGTTTGAAGAAGCGTAGGTATGAATCTTGTCATACCTATAGTTTCAACTTAGATACCCATACTTTTTTCAGAGTTTCTATATTCTCTATGAATTTTTATATTGACATTTGTACCTAACTGTCAAGTCTAAACATGGCGTTCGAATATACATTTTACAGGATTTTATGTTTCACAAATCAATACGTGTTTCCTTTAACAGCGAGGGTATTAACCAAAATAATAAGTTTTTTATTTAATTGGAAACAATAAATGTAACTTAGATCAATACTAAAATAAACGCTTGCGGTTTCTTAAATTATATAGTAATATATATATAGGTATTTTTTTAAATAACCTATCCGAACTACATCCTTACAACCTGTTTGATTTTTAATTTCTTCTCTATTAATCGGTTTAATGTTTTCGCAGATAAAAGCGCTGTAAAGCCTGGTTTTCACAGGCCCAGTTGCTGACCACCCAGTAGTCAGCAACTGTACCTACATTCTACCGTCTATACAGTACTGTTACTGTCCCGACGTGTTCTCACTACTGGGTCTGCATAGAAGACAGCAGTACACAGCTACTGTGTACACAGTACTGGCCAGGTGCTTCTGACCCATTGCGTTATCACGAGGCCAGCAAAATGGCTGGTCAGTGCGATATAATGAGAACAAATATACGAGCAAACATTACTCCTTGGTGAACATTTGATGGAAAGTAAGAAACAAAAAAGAAAAAAATATGGACAAGGTGTTGGTTACAGAGAAAAAAACGATTTCAAACTACAGAAAAAATCTGACTGTCCAGGCGTTTACTGTCCTTCGGCACTAACCGGCCACTGTCTAGTTGCGTTCGTATGGAGCCAGTGACGACCTAGTAGCTGTCTTGGGAGTGGGGGAAGATCAGTGGGCAGTGGAAACAAAATATTTTGAAGTTGCTGACCGACAGCAACTGACCGGTCAGTACTGGCTCAACTTTGTTTTCACGGACCCAGTAGCTGTCAGACAGTAACTGTCCTTCACTGTCCGCCAGCTACTGGGCCTGTAAAAACCAGGCTTAATACACCACAAGGGTACCCGTATTGTCTGTGTTTGCGCATAACAGAGCGGGAAAATTTGTACAAAAAGCTTAGTCATAAAGTCAATATGGCGACGAAATAAAAGATTGTATTTCTCTGCTCCAGTTACTTATTATGGAGAGTCATTGAATAAACACGTGAATTAATGAGTCATGGTTATGTCATGGTAACTTGTGGAATAACAGAGCCA
Source organism: Cerastis rubricosa (assembly GCA_949152445.1). Taxonomy (NCBI): domain Eukaryota; kingdom Metazoa; phylum Arthropoda; class Insecta; order Lepidoptera; family Noctuidae; genus Cerastis; species Cerastis rubricosa. Next base: position 22,576,944 of record OX424534.1, on the reverse strand, counting down.
GTGATTAAATCCATCTAGGTCTACTCCCACAGGCATAACGCATCAGGCGGGGCACTAAAATGCTGCAGACATAGGCAATAAAAAGATAAAGAAGTAAAAGAATAGCGACTAAAATCATGGCCGATGCTTATTTGCACATATTATGTTTGGATGAAAATGACGTGCTACGCCAAACGCCCCATGCTGAGTGAGATTGAGTTTTGACGAATATTTCGAAGAAGTTTTAGGTACTCGGCAAAATGACATCAGACTGTAAGTTTTCAAATAACAAACTTCCTCAGCTATTCTTGGAAAAAGAAAAAGCTGTAACGTTCAATTCAATTTAATTCTCGAATAACCGTAGAAATATTACGTTCTACCAGCAAGTTGGCTCAAACAGTTTTTCTTTTCATCAAGGCAACGGCGAGTAGGCAAGCGTACCTACCTATTGGATACTGTCTTGAAAGCATTGTATTGTATAGTTTCTTTGCAAATGGATTCAATTCGTCTCACAGACTCGTACAGTGGGAAAGACAGACAATTGTTTCGTTACGTACGTCACAAAGGAAGTTAAACGTGTGGCTTCGTATTATCGTCCCGCGATTTTTAATTTATTTTTTTATGAATAAACTGAATTATTGTGACACGAAAAATATACAGCCGATGGAAGCGTTTTTTTCTAAAGGTCACGCGAGTTGATATTTGGTAGATAGGTAAAGGCTAATTTGAGACGAAATGCTTCGATCAATACTGTATTTCTGGACACTTAAATTAACTAAACTACAATCCAGTGCCTTATAACGTTCTTTGCCCTTCGCTTAGCCGTCTAACTTTAAAGCAAAAAAAGAACCCCATTTATTACGGTTCGGGCTTTGTCTTATATAGATTGTATGTTTTTTTTTTATTTTCTTATGTAATTCTGAAACGATAAGTGAAAGTTATCCACAATAATGTAGATTAGAATAAAATATTGGCAAAAGCCTTGAGACTGTCATCTTCATTTACTGTAGTTTTGTTGTTTATTACCAAACATGACATGTACGAGTATATAGGTAATACTCCATTTTAGTCAGGGACAATTATTTAAGGCTCGTATTAATGTACGTCGAGTTGAGTCTAGAACTTTAGATTTGCGTAGTAACAAGATTTGAATCAGTATTCGTACTATTCATCTCCAAAATAAACCATGATTCTGCCAAAGTCAAGGTTGAAATGAACAAAAGTGAATCTGAGTTTAAATAGCATCCTTAAAAGCTGTCATCAGGGTGTTAAGTTGTCGTGCCATGACGGTAGAGAACGTGACGCCTAAAGTTATCTCACTGAAATATTTGTTTAATTTTGTAATAAAAGATAACACGATAATGTATATTAATAGAGCTGATATTAGTGTAAATAAACGCCTTCATGTATGATTTTAGATGATGGAGACATGTTGGTAGATGCTTGTAGTGCTTCAAGAGATTTTGGCGCTCAAATGTCAACATTGACAGGGGCGCTGCTGGCAAACATGTTTTACGAAATATGTTGTAAAAAAAAAACAAAATGGCGACATTAGTTCCAAAGTTGGCCACGCGCCAAAAATTCCATGTGAATCTCTGTGATTTTATCTCTAGGTGCAAAATATGTTATTCATTTTCTGCCTACGATTAAATAGGTTAGACGTGACATGACCTATGATAAATACGTGTGGATGTCAAGATAGTTTGTTTATTATGCACTCGTGGTCTTCCACTCATCGTATTCGTAGCGTGACTCACAACATATTGCTCTAATAGTTCGCTACTTCGTTTGTTTTGTTATTGCGAAACGGCTGGTAGCAAAATCCTTTCCATAACATAAGTTGGGAACTAGGGTTGTTGGTACGTGTGATTTTGAAAAGCAAGCGACCATCAAACGAAGTTAATTCTTGATATAGGTAAATTGCACTCACTCACAAAAATAACGTTACAAATGTAATGTAAAGTACAAATGGATATTAATTTAAAAATCCACCCAGTAAATAACGAGTCGGGAACTATATTTTGCAATAAACACGCTTACGACTGTCAATTGTCATCGCAGTGCGAAACTGACGACCTTTCACTTAACCGTAACCCCTCTGTTAGCATTGTGGTACATACCTACTCGGTAAGTCGGTACCCACAGAAACACTTGAATGAATGCTTGAATAAGTAGTTAGTGTTGAAAGATGCTTTGGCATCTGGGTGATGTTGACAGCCTCATATCGTCTTAATTACTTTACCATTTAAAAACTCATCAATTGATAATTAAGATTTATCTATTGATTTTACATTAACGCGAATCTGATTAGTTTGGTTCTTTTTAGTTATGTTAATTAATTCCTCAATTCGTTTGGGTGTTGGGAGGATGACTAATTATTACTTTTGTGTAATCGATAAGATGCCTATTATGACGCCACCCCGCGCCAGCGTGGCGTAGGCGGTGGCACCAAGCCTTTATACCACTGAATACCGAGGCAAAGACAGCATTCAATACATGTAGGTCAGTCAGAATTGAGACAAGCCGGCGCCAATAATACTAACAATGGACTTAGTTTAATAGAAAGTTTTTTAGCAAAAAGGTTTCATTCAGAAAATAAGACAAGTCTGATCTTCGCTCCATTTTTTTTACTTCAGCATATTGAAGTAATAAGCAGACAGTCTATTTACTTTCGTCGACAGATGGTTCGTAATAGGCTGTCTAAAAGAATTCCGCTCTCTTGTTTAGGTATCTTAAATAAAAAGAAACTTATCATTTGTATTCTTTTGATAAAAATATTAAAAGCTTTTGTTCATTAGATGTGTAAATAAAAGAGCCAAGGCCCAAGACCATTTACTGCCGAGAATGGTTGTTATGAAGGTATCGAAACTTCGAAAGATCGTTAATTTTTTTTTTTTATGTTTGAAAATAACTGTAACTACATAACAAGGGACAGACCTGTATATAAATGTATAGCTTCATTCATTACCATAATATTAATTCATAATATTAGATTATAATACAAAAATTTCATCAATATATTGTATCTCATCATTCAATAGTAATATCTGGTTAGTTATAATCCTACTGATCCTATATCCTAAATTCCGTTATAAATATAATATTGATAAATTCCTGTTTCCCTAACTTTGTCTCCTTCAATAATAATCCTTCAATCTAAATTACTTGACACTGGCTAAATGCACAAACCGTGCGAAGCCAGAAAAAAAAACAAGGGACAGTGTTTTGCAAGATCAATTAAATTTATATGGGTAAAGTGAAATTACATCGGATTGACGTCACAAAACTGGTTTCGCGATAAGTTCTTTTGACATATCATTGAACAAGACTTTCAAGGGCAGTAAAATTCTAATCTGAAGTAAATTATATATTCAATTGGGAGCTACGATACACAAAGAATATTTAAATCATATTTGAATATTGTTTCATGACGTGGCGAAGTCTTGGGCAGGTGAGGATAAGTCATAGGTACTTGAAAATCTTGACTCATTTAGATCATAGTCATACTTGCCACGTGCTGCAAACAAATACGCGATTAATTGTCGGTTTCGGTTGTAACACAAATATCTATGATCGAGTCTATGGCAATCATTATTGGCAGGCAGCAGCAAAAATGGTCGAACGAATAGACAAGCTTGGAACTTCGGATATCTGTATGCCCCGGAACTTGTGTCCGGATTATAGTTTCGTGCTCAAAAATGCTATGTAAGTACCTAGGAATAATTTGGAGTGACTTGACTGATCATCATTTTAAAGATTGTTTTCTGATAAAATTCAAATTTAGTTATAAATTGTTTCAGGATGGCAATTAATTTAAAGGATCTTATTGCTTCTCTAATGACCCCCTCAAAATGATCTAACGAAGTAACGATAGACGAATCGGAATTGTAACAAACAATATTTTTATTGAATCCTCAGTGCCTACCTAATCGAGAATTTTCATTAAAATGAATTCGTGACGTAATTCTTGTCCGACTGATTATCAGAGCATTTCTTAAAATATTCGGATGAATGAACCTTTTGTTTTCACATTTTTATAATACCAGACCATCATTTTCTATTTGGAAACTAATTTGCCTACAGTGTTAAAGGGGTCTTTTGACATTTGAGTGAAATTGACAGGGGTAGCCGTTGGCTAAATTGTATTGAATATACAAGATGGCGGCGTTAAAACTGTCACCTGGAAATTGCCGAAACTATATGAATTTTACATGTTCAAATTAACTCAAGAAAAAGTTATTAATGATGTAAGACAGAATTGAGTCTCTTTTTTAAATCGATTGCGAGTTGTTGAGCGTGAGATTCTGTCTCGAATTCGGTTACTTGTTGTTAGGTTATGTCCAAGTAAACGAATTTGTTAACATTTCATTTAAAGTTTTGGTTTCTCATTATCGTTGATAACAACAAATATGCGGAAAAATTTGATTGTAAAACGATTCGATATAAAGTGAACTCATTTGAATGGCGGGATTTCCAGTTTGTAGCATTATGTTTCTTTAATTCATATGCATTATCTTCAATACGCGTGATATTAAACTTTATAATCTGATAACTTCGACTATCGTAAGCGACAGACTGAAATGTTTTTTTAGAAAAATATTCGTAGCTTTTATCAAAATATTGTCATAATATTTTAACATTAATTAATTGATTCAGTGATTATGAATCGATTCAACTGGACGACATGCGACAACTACCTTCCTTTGTAAATCCTAAATATCGTTATCAGCAATAGGAATTAGGAAGTGCTATCACCCTTGCCAAATGTAATGATAAAATCGAGCGTCTCACTAGACCATATACCGTTACCTGTATCGACAATAGACTTTCAATGTCGCCGGAGACACTGTAAAATTGTAAAACTTCCGTTAGCGCTAATCAAATAACCCTTGTTTTACAGAAACAAGTGCTGGCGTATTAGTCACTAGCTGATAACACAGGCTTATCGGTCGCGCTACCTCAGCCATCGAGTTGGCAGTAAAAATCAATAATAGATGTCTTTGCTACACCAGTCATATTTAAAAAAATGCTTTTTGCACGCTGACTAGACCACGTTGATCCCGCCTTTAGGTCCCCCGCCATCGTAAACCAGACTGAGCAAACGGGTTGTCGACCTAATAAAAGGCTATTATTGATGATAACCTGTCACTGCATTGTAAATACACATTTGAACCCCTGGCTTTAGCTGCTCGCCTTTGATATAAACCCACTATTTAATACGAAAGGTGACTTGAATTAATCCGTTAGATATCACCAGCAGGATAAGTATATATTTACCTATTTGTGATTATTGTGACTCAGTGATACGCGTGCCATTTGCAATTGCAAATATTTTGCCAACATAGAGAATATTATTAACAAAATGCTGAGGTTTTCAAGAATACTACCATCAAGGTCCGAAGAAGTCCCAAAAACAGCAGGTGATGAAGCTCAGGAATACGGGGCCGAAACTCGGCGTAAAGCAGACAGGGTTTAAGCTCAGCAGGAGGTGAAAGAAGGCTGAAAAGAAAGAGGTGTCCTACTCTACATCGGAGTCAACTTCCAATCTGTCTAACTACTGCGTTTTCTACTACAAAGCATGCCAAAGCATAGATAGAGCACCACTACAAAATTAACGAAGGTAGTTTAAAGTTGTTTTAAACTTAGCTCAATGTCCACATAGTGACTATGACAGCATATCCAACACATATAACTTCGTTAGTAAGTTTATAATTAGTTCCAGTCTAGAGTCTAGACCATCCAGTTAACAAATAATTTACTATTTGGGTGTGACCTCCAGTTATCATGGTATATTTTGGTCAATTGTAGTATCTAATAACCTAATTGCGTTATTTATTGTTGTTTCGTGTTTTTGTGTGACTTTGTGACCATTTACCTCGTTTACTCGTTTAAATACTTACTAGATTTATAATATGTCTAAAGTAGATCCGATTGCGTAGGCTAACAATGATGCTAGTTTATAATCCAGAATTGTGATTGTTGAAGATTTTGATCATTTATTAAACAGCTTAGGATATTCTGTTATATCTAAAGTCTCCGTCTTATGAAAATCCCAGACTCCAAAGCGGCAACGGAGCTTACCGGTCTCGAACAAACGAAGTTTGTTTGAAAACTTTACCAACATGTTTCATAATAATCTGGCTGGAGGGATAAAAATAATAAATACCGGCCAACTTTAGCAGTATTACATTTTGAGTTATTTTATCCCAAATTAGAAAGATGACCCTGTTCTTTTGAAAGAGGGAGGGTAAGAGTTTGTCAAAGACTTTATTCTAGTTCAGTTTTCGGGCTGTGGGCTGGTTAATTATTTTTTAATTTTCATGTGTAGAATAAGAAAAGGCACAGACAATAAAAGGTAGTAGAATTTACAGCAATAACTACTATAATGACATTAACTTGACACAGGGATATCGCACACGAATAATGCTAATTCAACATACTCAGTAGCTGGTGAAACCCAGCTCCGTTGACACGAGCTCATAAACAATGCTTATGATTCATACTATGTGCAACAAACCTGCATAGAGAGATAAAACAATAGAGTGCGCGCGCGCCGTGAATTCAATCGTCACGTTTAGGTGGATTGATTCAGGAAACAAATCATCGTGATTATTGTTTTCAAGTATTTCGTGCAGCTGCACGTTCACGTTCGGGTTCAATTACGTGAGATAGCTGGGCTGCATCGGGCCTGCGTGGTGGATTGCGGAACGCTCTCAAAGAGAGGAGGAGTTTGTCCCAGCAGTGGAACATTACAAGCTGATTGCTTTTATTTTTGGACGTATAGGCGTGCTTAGAACTTTACAGTGGATCATTCGTTTCATTTACAACTGAATTCTGACAAGTTGATAAAATTGTTAAACGACGAAATTAGTTTTCATAAAAGATTTAGTACTTACAATACAAGCAAATATGTATTTAATTTTAAACAAGGTTACAATCTTGATAAAATACGGAAATTTTTTGTTGAATTCTGAGAATTTTCCTCAGCCTGAACAAGCAATGTTAAGATATTTTAATGAAATTATAGATGTTATCCGCGCATAGTTGAATTTCGTGACTACTTTTTAAAAATCTTGGTTACATGAGTATAATTGAGTTACGGAAGTGCTTAAAAACGGAGCTATGATATACCAAGATATGGCGAACGAATTAAGTATTGTTCTTTTCCTTAGGACATAGAAAACACAATCTAAAACTAAACGCTAAACTAAATGCTAAGCATCATTCGAATTTGCATTCACTTAAATAGCATCCGAGCAAAAAAAAAACAGATTCAACAAAGAATAAATCAAGGTCGCCATGCTGCTGTGCAATTACGTAATAATTGCTAGCGTGGCTCTCAAATGCGGTGTGGGAGGTTGAACTGGCAGGCCATTGGCGAAATAACGTTGCCAAGATACGTTCTGCCTGAATAAGCGACTAGAAATCATCTAGAAATGAAAAATCTTGATTTCGATCGAATTCAACGACGTTTCGATGATCAAATATTACCCACCATTTTTTGACGTTCTCTATTTTTATCAAGAGGGTCCTCTATTGAATCAAGGCCTTGGAAGGAGGTTCGTTGTAAAAAAAGATAACATAATAGAGGTTCTATGATACTTCAGGGTACAATACCGCAAGGAAATTGTGAGGGACGAAAAAGTGTTGAGAAATCTGGAATTTTGGAGCTTTGTTGAACGCTTAACGCTGATGAGATTATAAATCTTTGTAGTTAGATTACGACTATTTAGGTCACAAAAGGTATTCAAGCTTTTTAAACTGTTAAAGTCGCGGACCGAATATTTAAGAGTTAAAAATCCCGAATAATTTGTTTAATTTTGGTAAAGCGAAGGTTCGTGAACGCAGAGTAAGATATGCATCAGTGATTCAGTGAGTTACGTGCAATCATATTGAGTTTGGCGGCCATTGTAAGTTAATCAAGTTACGTAATCGTTCAGTTAATTAAGTAATTGTTTCGTTAAATCCGAAATACCAGCAAACCAACAACTTCATTGTGGGGGCAAAAATTTACCCCATTCATAACTAAGATGATTGAATGTTAGTGTGTGTGTGATAGTGTAATAAAATGTTGCAAGTGCAAAGAGCATCTCGGCGCAGCATTGAAGGAGCATCGGATGGCAATGACACTACCACGACGGAACTCACGTCACGGAAAATAACGGACAACTTCTTATCTCTATATTTATTTACCTGAGATCTAGAGGAGTTCATTATTTTCCTTTGTCATCCCACAGAGAATACCGAGCTTGAACATTTTGATTAAACCTCTGTTCGGTTGTGAAAAACTCAGTCCAAATAATCTCGGAAATTACATAGGACTCTCTTAAAATAAATTTTACAGAAAATATGTCGAATCTTATTTAGATGAATGACGAAGTCTGACCTTTTACGTTGAATTTAATAATGGACCGGAATCCTTTCGATTATGTCAAGATTACATCACGCTCTATGTGTTGCATAAAGAAGGACTCAAAATCAAGTAATGTTTTTAGATATTCATAAAAAAAAAACATGGAACTACAGTGCACAAAAAGCATAATATATCAGAGACTCAAACGAGTCCGAGAGAACGACGCGACGTAGTAATCAGTTACCTATATCGGAGTGCATCACTCAGTTTTCAACGAAAACGATTTATGCCATTTACTAACGTAGCCAGGTGGAAACGATTCCAAATTCTTCAAGTCATAGCTAAACATTAACCAATATTTGGAACCACCGATGAACAGAATGATATGCTTGTAGTCCATGAAAAGCCCCAGAAGTATTTAGGGATAAGCTCTTTTTATCTTTGTTTCTAACAAGTTTGAAGTTATTCGATTTTTTGCCTCTAGCGTGTGTGTAACAAACCTTGCGTGACCCCATATTCCTCACATATCAAATAAAAGCCAAAGAGACTTGACAGATTGGCTAGCACAAGTTTCGCGGTTTCTATCAAGAATTTTATGGGCTCTTCCAACTTTAAGTCTTTGATATTTGTTCTTGAAACTTTTTATCAATTCCTTTATAGGTCTAACTATCAGTCGACGCGGGTAGTTTTAGAAAAAAAGTTTGAAGGTTATTTTTTTTGGATTTCATATGAATTTATGTTATAGATATTTTTGTGCACTAATCAACGTTATTGCTTCAGCCGCCCCGCCTACCCCCATCAGTTTTGCAAGAGGTTACTGCGGAAATATTTCGTTATGGCGAAGCGACAGCGCTATCCGGACAGTGTCAACATCATAGTCAACAATTAGTGCTGATATTTCTAGGGGAAGATCCCTTATTAACCTGATTAGTGTTTGCATGTAGTTTAACTTATGAAGCTTTAAAAACAAGGATATTACTGACATTATTGTAAACAGGAAAACAATATCAAATGTAGCATATTTTAATTACTATTGAAAGATGACGTAATTTCAATACTCTATAATTGTAGACATATTGTTGTGTCTCATGCTCAGACGAATTTAAAACCGTGATAATGTTATCTTGTTTATTTAATTAATTTTAATTTTGCGTCATTAGTTGGGATTTCAAGTTTATTTTTGAAGCTAATGTGCTATAAACTAGCAAACATTGCTATGAGGACATAGTCAGTGGCAGTTTAGAATTAGCAGTTAGTTTAGGTTTCGTATTAATTTTTTGAAACTTGGTGCAACTAATAAAAAATCGACATTCGGACAGAAAAGCTTTATTTAACTCCGTATCATAGAGGTCATTGAAGAAAAAACTCAAAACCAAGACATCTGCTAGTCAACAGCAACCAATATGAAGTTCCGCGTCACTTCGTTTACGCGCCTAAACAAACACTTGCCCTATTAAACGCAAGGTCATCGCACGAATTAGCCAAGCAGTTCATTAACAACGCTCAAAAGTTAATAAGCTTCCTGAAAGACACTTTGTCTTTGGGAAAAAACCTCTCCTCTCCTTCGTCTTGAAAGATTGACGCTTTGAACTTAGTACTTTATAGTTACACCGAATAAACAATGACCATTCATGGGCATTGAAAAGTTAAGATGTCACGCCATTGATGTTTATGCTTTAAAACTGCAAAAGTTAATTTTTAAACCGCGATTACCGCGAACCAGTAGATACCGGTTTCAAAGAGTAATGCGTGGATGCAAGTTGATAGTCAATTGTCTATGAAATTATAGGTAGGAACAGTTCCTCTGTTATCGGGGTGGCAACTGTGAAACGAATGGCGCTAGCATAGCTAGTTCCAAGCATCGTCATTAGTTGAAAATCTGGTAATGCCATTTTATATTTTAAAATAGCTTGGTCAGATCGGGGCCTAGCTATAGTCGCGCCATCTACAATGACCTTTTAACACTCTTTCCCATTGAATTTGCCAGATGCACTTTGGAGATGTTGTTTTTGATTCACAGAACAACAAAAAGATCATCATTTAGGTTATATTCCTAATAAGGCTGATAATTAGCAAATCCGAGGTCTTTTTTGTACGACAGAGTTAGCAACATGATTTTTAATGTACCTTTTAGATTTGATCCATGGATATGTAAACTTATATTAAAAAGAGGAAAAAATTGATTATTTGTTTGTTACGATTTAACTCAAAAACTACTCGACCGATTTTTTAAATTCTTTCACCTTTAGAAAGCTACATCTTTACCGAGTAACATAGGCTATATTATATCACAATTTTTGCGGACGAAGTCGTGGGTAAAGTGCTAGTAATATATGTGTTGCTGATGCGCATTGACGCCATTCAACAACAGGACGTAAATTATTTGAAATGCTAAAACAGAACTGTATTTTCAGATTATCATTTTGCTCTGAAATTCGTTGACCCTTGTCATTAAATGGGGGAATAAAAACAAAACTGAACAGCAAATGTTACGTCTTTTATCGACTGTTTTATGTTCACCAATATCGTATTTTGTCAGACCCATAACTATAACAGCCGACTGCAGTACGCCATTGATTCTTTACTTTGTAACATAGGTATGTAAAATGTGACGCACAGCACAATACCAGGCTATTACGAATTTCATATTTTATGTAGATGTATTTGTCATCTTATTAAATTTTAAAATTAAAATTAAAATTCATTTTATTAAAGCATCACTTATAGCCTTTAAACATATAGAATGAGCTCTCTATTTCAGTTAATTAGAAATCCTATAATTAGTCTTACTTATCAATATTTTTAGGTATACTTTAGAAGTTATGTACTGAACTTCAACCAGGCAGAAAGGCGGCCAGAGGACGCGCACAATACCTAACTATAATATATCATCATTTGAAACGTTTCCAATTTACAGCTTTTACCTAAACTTCTCTCCAGATGCTACTCTATTTATAAATTTTACTTTTATCGTTTTTTATACAAAATATTTTCTTGCATGACAAGAAAATATTTTGTCTAAAAAACGATGAAAGACAGGAGACATCTTTGCAGATGATCGTTATCTATCTTATTCATTACATATCAATTGGCTAATCATTATTTACTTAAGTTTTGACAATATCTACAAGTGGAATATTATTATTTTGAGGCAAGTTATGACAACATCAACATCCCGACGCAATTATGATGACTGTGGGTGTGACTCATCGGTATAATACCAAATGTAGCAGTTCACGAGACCTATTGTGTGATGCTCCGCTCGGAACACGAAAACATAGTATGTAACAACGATTTCATTGATTTTATTCAGACAAATATGTACACACCGCAGCGGCGACTCCAAACCATATAAAAATATAATACAAAGCTTAAAAACACGATGATTAAGCTGTATCGACGCGGGAATGTATCGGTGTCGTCGGCGTAACGTTAGGAATCACGGTCACTCACTCGAGTTAGCTTTGGTACCTCGTAAATGCACGGGTTGCTGTCGCTGAGCACAGCACTGAGAGTCAAACGCTGGCCGCGCGGCCGGCCTTGCCCGCCAGCTAGAGCGCGGCTGACTCGGGCGCCATGAGCGGCGACAGCGGGCCAGCTACGCGCCGCCCACGCTCGAGCTCGAAGCGCAGGTCGGGTGGCGTGCGCCGCGCCGCTGCGCCGTCCTCGGGCAGGAACGCCGCCACCAGCAGCGCGCAGATCACCAGCAGCGCGCCCAGCACGAACGGCGGCCCGGGCACCATCCGCACGTACTTCTCCTGGTCTGGCTTGCCATTCACTGCGTGCTCCTCATTCAGGTCCACGTGGAACAGGTAGAAGATCACACCGAACATGGCGGGGCCGAGGCCGTTGCACAGCCCGCGCACGCCCGTCACCATGCCCTGCACCACGCCCTGCCGGTCTGCCCGGCTGTTCACTGACACATACGCACTGATTGCTGGGTATGTGACCGAGCCCAGAGCAGCCAGCACTCCGGCAGCCCACATCATCCACGTGCGGCTACCAAAGCCGTACCACATGAGCTGCAGCATCTCAAACAGCAGTCCCATCATGATAGTGTGCTTGGCTCCGAGCGATCTCATCAAGAATCCGAGAACAACTTGTACCGCAATACTGAGCACTCCTACAATTGCAATAAATATTGCCACTTGGACTACACCGAAGCCCATCACTAACTTCAAGTACACAAATATGCACGAATACTGTCCGGCCTCAGGCAAGTAAGAGAGGAACACTGCCACACACAACATTAGCACTGTACGTTCCGCACCAACTTTCCTCAAAGCTGCGAAGGGGTCAGCTTGCTCCCAGCTGATAGCAGGGCCCCAGCCGCTGGGTCTGACCTTCTCTGGGAGGCTCTCAGGCACTGCAACCATTATGAAGAACACGTCCAGGATAGCGACAGCGGTGGCAGCGGCGACCACGAGCGCTTCGCCATAAAGGTCCATCAGGTAGGCACCCAGCGCAGGCGAGATCACCATGCTGGCCGCGAACGTGGCGGACACGAGCCCATAGGCGCGCGAGCGCTCCGCCTCCGTGGTGACGTCAGCCACGTACGCGAACACGATGGAGAAGGTCACGGCGAACACTCCGCTGATGCTGATCATGGCGAAGAACCACCACGTGTTGATGGTCATGAGAGGGATGGGCGCGCACGTGAAGAACACCGTCACCAGCAGGAAGAACTTGCGGCCCCACACGTCAGACAGCGCGCCGATCAGAGGCGCAGACAGGAATGACAGGATGCCCTTGATACCCATTATTAAACCGTTCATCAAAAACGTGTGATCCGGGAACGTAACGTTCAGCACCGAGATGATCGGCATCGTGAGCAGTCCCCACGCGAAGAACTCCAGGAATATCACCACCAGAGCGTGGAACACGGAGGGCTCGCCGATGCCAGACATTGTCATAATCCCGTCTTTCATAACAGTTTTTCTATTCCGTATCACCATTTCTACTTCGGTTTTTGTGGTTTTCGTTGGCGTCATTTAAGATTTATATGGTTTATTTTCCTACAGAACTACTTATATTAGAGACATTATGAAAACCTAAGCACTACATGGAGGAAAACTTGATAAAACGAGCAAGTAGTAGCAACGTCAAAAATCCACTGGAAAATTGAAAAACAATTCGATATTTGTGTTGCCATTGTAAAGTTTAAAAAAAAACCAAAGTCAAGTAAGGACTGCTAAAAGCTGCGCATTTTATATTATTTTAAATCTTAACAAGAATTAATTAATTTATCTAATAATATTGTTACTTGGAGCCATTCTGCACGATTAAAAACAATTTTTACAATTCTCGTTAATTACAGATTTTGGGCACGATCCGAAATTATACCAAATATCGCTATTGCTGAAAATATGGCAGCACAAGCAAAAACAGAGACTAGTATGTCTATTTTTTATAATACTTTGTAAACTATTTTTAAACACAATTATGTTTTCATTGTTTTACCAAGATTACTTCATCGATAAACAACAACAATTAATTCACTTTATCTTTTTGTTTTTTGCAGCTATAAAAATGCAACTTTTCAGGGCTGCACCTGGAACATTCAATCAATATGGCGGCATAGACAACAAATGTCATTTTTTTATTGTCTGAGTTGTCAAAATTGAAGGGAAGAGGAGGCGTCGACGGCTACATTTTACAAATTATATCATTTATAATTTCAAAATTGCAAAATGGTAAGCATTTAAACTTATTCTGCCTCTGGGCTAGTACAATGTTCTTGAGCTGACGTTTCATTTGATGTGCATTATCCACAGATTCGCTTCATACTGATCCAAAACCGTGCGGGTAAAACTAGATTGGCAAAATGGTATATGAACTTCGATGATGATGAGAAACAGAAGCTTATCGAAGAGGTGCACGCCGTAGTAACCGTCAGGGATGCTAAGCACACTAATTTCGTTGAGGTAAGTGATATAAAAACCCTGTAAGACCCATAGGAGTAGTCGTACCCTACCGTCATCCTGTCATGAAGATTTTGTCCATACCTGGTATTGTTACAGTTCAGGAACTTCAAAATAGTATACAGAAGATACGCGGGGCTGTACTTCTGCATATGCGTGGACGTGAACGACAATAACCTGTGCTATTTGGAGGCTATTCACAATTTCGTTGAGGTTCTCAATGAATACTTCCACAATGTCTGTGAACTGGACCTGGTGTTCAATTTCTACAAGGTAAATAAAGCTATAGTAGCTAACAAGTAAAGTATTAACAAAAATAGCTCCTACAAAATGTATGTGTTACTCCTTGGCAAAGGAATTTGTAACATCCTGCCATTCATATCAGTGACTGAATATGAACAAAATCATAATCCAATCAGATTGTTCAGGGCTCATTTGCCTGAACATTATCCAATTTAACATATTTATAAACTACAGAATGAAATTAATTGCATGTAATATGAGTAATATCTTAAAACCACCCTCATAGGATGGTTCATCATGGACAGTACTAGTTAAGCTCTGCTTGATAACACTATAGACTGTTGATGATGACAAAATTGTTACTAAAATTTTGAGACTATCTTCTTTACCCTAGCCTTTTCCCAACCATGTTGGAGTTGGTTTCTAGTCTAACCTGAGGTGGCTAAATACCATGATTTTATATGGAGCAACTACCAATCTGGCCTCCACAACCCAATTACTTGATTAAGTGTATGATGACATCCTGTTACTAGAAGATATAACACTAACATACTTATATAATTTTCCAGGTATACACAGTGGTAGATGAGATGTTCTTAGCCGGCGAGATCCGAGAGACATCGCAGACTAAAGTCCTGAAGCAGCTCCTCATGCTCAACTCCTTAGAGTAACTGTTCATAATCACATGGCTGGGGACATAGCCAGGATTGGGTGAAAGAGATGAAGGATGGGGATGTTGGCATGTTAAAATGGTCTCTATGTTGGGATGTGTTTTCTTTCTAATGCCTATTCTAACATACACTAGGAAACAACTCAAAGTCTAAATGTCATTGGGCTGTTGGATTTTGAACTGCCAGCCCTGACATAATAAAAATAAAATAGTCTGCATTAATTGAAGGATTTATTTAGATGTCATGTAGGAGTTTTAAACACTTGTTCATGTTGACAGTAATTGGCACAGCCTAGTGACAAAATCCAATCCAGTGTAGTAGGTAGGCAGTACTTTTTGAACAACAAAACACACTCAAAGCCATCTTTGAGTGTGTTTTGTTGTTCAAAAAGTACTGCCTACTCCAAAGGTCACTTTGTTCTGAACTAAAAAAGTGTGTAGCAAACTAACCATATGCAGCTTAATACCAGTATTTTACATGGAATGGCAACTGAAAAATCTGACAACTAGTCTTATATCTTTAGGGATATTGTATTACCCAGCGCTAACTGGGTTGTGGACATCAGATAGGCAGTTGCTCCATGTAAAATACTGTTATTCAGCTGCATCCAATTAGACTGGAAGCCGACCCCAACATAGTTGGGAAAACACTAAGCAGATGTTGGCTGCCTGTGTGACCTCCACAACCCAGTCATTTCTCAACAAAATGTCACTTTATTTCACAAGATTCTTTTATTAGAGTGTTTGTAATAAAGAATTGTTTATGAGAAAGAATTCTTTATCACTAAGAAGAGGATGGGGATAGCTTTCACAAAACTAGAACATTATAAAAAAGTATGTAAAGAATTGCTATTGCTCTCATAAAAGCTGTGCAGTCTACCTCTTCTATAAGAAATTGTGGCTATGTCTTCATGTAATGTAAGTTGTATGTAATATACTTATGAATACTGCAGTAATAGACAATACTGTATTGTTAAAACCAGTAAGGCGCATTCCTTATTACATGGAACTTAGACATAAGTGGTGCAAATATATGGGTGTACTATAAGTACGTCTCTGCATTACCCTTCAGTAATGGCAGACGTGATGTTATGTGCGTGTTTTGTAAACAGTAAAAGGGAGTTATCAATGGTATTCTGAAGCTAATATGATAAAAATGTGAAAGATCTGAAAATCCTGGCTAAAAAATTCTTTAATTACTGCAGTATTGATAAAACTATTTAAATATTAACTGTTACATCATATTATATTGTTATAATGTAAGTTTGTATAAAGAATACTCATTCATTCCATCTTAGAAAAATATTGTTCTATATGCACTTCGGCAGTGTGGTGCATTTAGAATTGAATACAACTTGTAGAAATGTTCACTGTGTGTAGAAGAGGTTGAGAGTAGTATTATTTATTCATTTATCATATCATTAATTTGTGTAAATTAATTATAGCCTATGTCTTAACATAGTCCGCAATGTAATGTCCTTGGAAATTATACAATATATGGCCATGCACGCTCTTGTCAATTTGAATTTAGTCTCTCAAGCTTTACTCATTTGTGAAAGCGATAATACTTTCTAAAATCCATGATAGAGCCGCAGTTCCATTGCTGCCTAAAAGCACACTACAAAGCATAGGAGCTATGCCACTGTACGAGGATTAATGTCCGTGCGACGCTTTTGCCTACCAAGGACCTATTCGGCTAACGTGCGTAGCTTTTACGTGCACAACCTTAGCAGCAATGGAACTACGTCTTTCAGGTTTTTTTTTTAATTAAAAAAATCATTGTTAGCGTTATGCTACGACAACATTATTCCTGATATTCTTTTCAGTTACATACTTTCAATGCTCTCAAACTGGTTAAAATGATGAAATTGTTTTGAAAATTATGTATATTCAAGTACTTCATGATATCATAATGTATATAAAGTGTAATTATAAGCATTGTTTATTGGTGTATATTAAATTAAATAAATTTATTGCTTATTTAGAAAAAAAAAAAAAATTTAAACTGTTAATTGGTTTTGGTTAAAAATCCTTCAGCCGTATAGGTATGTATTCATTTGATAGGCAGACAGTTACTCTCGCATCTGTAATATACTAGCGGTAATAGCCGGATGACTTCAGCCCCCGTATTCACAAACCCGGTCGATTCGTTGTTACATACGACTTGTCGATCGACATCGAATCGAACGGGTTTGTGAATACGGGGGCTGGTCAGGTCCGCTAGCGAGCTTCCAGGGAGCGCAAATCGAGTGATCACGTAATACCAAGAAAGGAGGTCACGAGTTTTTAAACTGACATGGTCACTAACGCTACTAATAACACAGGAAATGGGATATTTACCATGTTTATTGTTTATTTTGAGTTCTCGATATTTCGGCACTGTTTCAAGCGCCATGGTCACGGAGAATAAACTAAAATTATTGCCAAATCGGTCTACCCTCTTTCATGTTTGTTTTTTGCGCTAGGTACCGCTACCACTGTAAACTCTATTTCGTTCCCGACATACGAAACTCACTGTGTCCGCTCACGAACTTATTACGTCACATTATTTTTTGTAACGGAAAAATTCACCCTCTTTTAATATTAGTATAGGCGTATAAGTGGGTTATAATATATTATAGATTTCGGGTATTTACCCTGCATTAGGACAAAGAAAACAATCTAAAAATAAAACAAGGCTGTTAATAAAACATGATTTATTTACAAAACACATGTATAAATACAAAAACGAGACGTATAAAACTCGACGATTATAAATTATAAAACTATCTTTACCTAATTACAACACTATTATACAGAAGAAATAAAATAAAGAATTCTAACAATATCAAAATCTTCAATACATCTAGCGATAGGATCGTGTTTACCCCCACTCCCAGTCGTGTAGTATCGGTGAGAAAATCCATTCGTCAGGTTGGCCAACGTGGGATATAGACGGCCCCATGTCGAAGTTACTCCATCTGAGAAGAAAAATATAATGATGTGCCTAGACAACGTGGCTTATCTTATCAAGATAAACATGTGTTATAGTCCGGGGAATTTACGCCGAATATTAGGCTAACTTTGCATTAATTAAAAACAGCGATTTTTTTCATTGAATGTGTAGGGTATGGACAGGAGAGTATATTAAGCTGTATCCCGCGAAAAGTTCACCTCCGCGTATATGTTTTTTTTAATAAAACGTCTAATATGTATTTAACTTGGTGGAAAAAAATATAAACAGGTATGTTTATTTGGAGTATTTGTAGAAGAGATTGAGTACTACAAGTAGGTCAGAAAATTAAACATTTCTCGTCCACGGAACATTCATTTTTTTTTTAAATCTTATAATTTGACTTCGTACTTACGGCAAAAATATTAACAGGACAAAAATAGTGCTAAAATGGTTTATATAACCATGTCTAACTATTATTATGAAAATTAAACAAATTCTGCTCCGGACTTCACAGAAAATCAAGAAAATCAAAAAATCTTTAATACTACTTACGGCAAAAATGTAACAGGATTTAAATTCATTTAATAATGAGAAATATATAAATCCAAACCTTAATCCCCCAAAATTAAACAGATTAGAGCGTTAATTAATATTGTCAAAGTAAAAATTAAATTACGATGCACGGTGTCAGCGCTAAGCAGCGTGCGGCGTACGGCGTGTGCTAGTGTGCGTAAACAAGATAAGCGCTGCGTTCATTGTGTGCGAAGACTGTGTTGTTGTTTGAGAGTCGGTGTTTTATTGAGTTACGCGATTGTACACTTTATTTCTATTTCGGAAAGATCAAATTCCTATGAAAGCGCTGCGCCAAATACAAGAATAAAGCTTGCAGACGTATTTTACGTAAACATTAATTGATTTTTTTTCACGATTTGCTTTAAAGTGTTTAATTTTCGTGTAAATAGGCTAGAAATAGCCTTTAGATGAAAGTTAAACTAAATTAAACCCTGTTACTATTTTGCCTCAACCGCTATTGTAAAAAAACTGGTAATAATAACTTCTGGTAGTCCAATTTGTTTAATTTTGTTTAATGGCGGTGTAATATATTAATTTAAGTTATTTTATGTAAAAAAACCGCTGTTTATATTTTTACCTTAAGTACAATCCAAAAATTTCGTAAATGTTTTTTTACCGTAATTTCCGTGGACGAAAATGTTTAATTCTGAAAAAATATATTACTGTCACCAATTCTTTACCTAAAGTAACTAAATTTGTCCTGTTAATATTTTTTCCCATGTTTTTATTCACAAAAACGCGTTTTCGTCTTTTTAACCTTGATCCGGTCTTGGAAAATGTTTAATTTTTTTTTATTGTTTGGAGAGCTAAGGTCAAGTACACGATTCAAGAAAAAAATCGCTGTTTATATTTAATGCAGGGTTCAAATCTAAAAGCCCCGGACTATTAAGCAACGCTTCCCAATGATCCGTGTGCGGGTGACCATCCATTAAATAGAGACCCTGCACACAATAGGGGATGATCACATTTTTTTTTCTTTGTCCGTCGGGTAGATTATTGAAAAGTATTGGACACAATTTTTTCCTTTTTCACGTAGTCATAAAATTACGGAGATATATTGAGTTGAAATGGCGCATGACGTCACTTGTAGGTCATTTTTTACCTACTTGTGACGTAGTGAGCCCCCACTCCAACTTTTAATGAGTTCTAAGTAATTTTTTGATATTTTGATAAAAAAAAATACGTGTCTAATATTTTTGTATTACCTAACAAAATAATACCAAAATAACAAAATAGAATTTCGTTTTCTTTACCCAGTCCGCACCCCTATTAACATTACGCCTGTAACCTCCGAAGGTTAGGCAGAGGTGGTCCCAATAGTACACCAGCATTTCGCCAGTTAAGTTTAAGTCCCATGTAATAGGGGGCGAATCTATAGCCATCAATCAGGTACAAATCCAGACTCAGTGGCTGCTAATGAGATTTTCCTGATGGAAAAACCCAATAACAAATTTCCCTGACCCGGGAATCAAACCTGGGTCCTGACCTCATACTCGGCCGTCGCGATTGCGACCCCTAGACCGACGAGGCAGTCCCTAGCAGGGAGTAGTAGTAGTAGTAGTGCAGTAATAGTAGTGTAGTATTATTGATAGTAGTGTATTATTAGTTGTAGTGTACTAGTAGTGCAGTAGTAGTAGTGTAGTAGTAGTGTAGTAGTAGTAGTGCAGTAGTAGTGTAGTATTTGTGGCAGTAGTGTAGTAGTAGTAGGGGGAGAGACCCTTAGTCTCTCGGAAAGCATGTTAAGCCGACTAAGCCCTTAATTGCCATGGCCATGGTCTCTGTCGTCATAATGTAAATCGTTGGTGTTACAGGTAGTCCGAGCACGTAAGTCTGACAATCTGTCCAAGAGGACCAAGGGGTATCGGGCGGCGTCACCTAGTAGTAACAGTGTCGTGTAGGTAAGACAGGTAATCGCTTCACGTAAAATACTGGTATGCATGTAATTATACAGGAAGCCAACCCCAACATTGTAAGGAAAAGGCGAGGCAGGTGATAACTAGTGTGATATAAGGTTAAGATTCTCACTTGAAGGGCGGTATGCCCCTGGAGATGTTGTGCGTGGGGCTGCAGATGGCCAGGAACCGATAGCTGGTGCGGAGGTAAGCGCTCGTGATCTTCACGTCGGTGGCGCCGTGGCTGCGGTGACCCAGCGCGCGGAACGGATATGTTCCTGGGTACAGTAAGCGTAATTAATAGTGCTTTTAGCTTTAGTTTAATTAAAGCGGTGTGTTTTTTTTGTTTCTGTGCTCACATCACAAATTTGTATTTTAAGTCTACAACGTGTAACGTTAAATGCGCAAAACCTAAAAATAGTTTGATCAGAATAACGAGCAGAATCAATTGAACCACTTTTTAATGTAGGTCACATTTTTCAAATAAATCTTCACTAAAAATGTTGCCCTGTCTATTTGTTCATAGGTCAAGCCATAACGTGCGCAAACCCGCCAAAATAGGTCTACAAACACAAATGTTTGTCGTCCAATTTAAATTTTCTCATACGCGGGAAAAAAAGAAAGAAAGAAAGAAACGATCCGAATTGCCAGTAAAACTAAAACAGCACATAAAACCTTTACGTTTTTAATAATGATTTTTTTCTCTCTCAGAATTAGGTCAATTGAATTAAAAATCATTTGGGGTGTTTTATTGTTCCCTTTCTTGTTTGTTTTAATTAGCTGTAAATCATCCATGTTCTAAATAAATAAAGTAATCAATTATTTATCAAGGAACAAACCAAAAAAAAGTTTGAAATTTAATCAAACATCACAATTTTTTTGCTGCGAGCAGAGCGGTGGCCCAGTGGAGGCAGCCCCGACTTACGAGCTGTACCTATAAACCGTGGGTTCGATCTAGGCTAGCGCATTACTTTGTGTCAATTATATTTCATCTCATTCATATATTCGTTCTTCAAAAAATATTAATAGAAGTAACTCTTGTCAGAGATCTCTCCAACGGTGCCAAATTGATTATAGGTACATCAAGGTGTTGAAGTGTTTGTACAAAAACGCCACCATACAGTCAGTCCGACTTCAGGACCAGACCTCGGAAACTACCCTTCTGCAGCGAGGTGTGAGACAGGGAGACGTCATATCTCCGAAACTGTTCACCGCTGCACTGGAAGATGTCTTCAAGGTTCTGGACTGGAGAGGGCTAGGCATCAACGTCAATGGCGAGTACATCTTTCACCTTCGATTTGCCGACGATATAGTGGTGATGGCTGAGACCATGTAGGACCTCAGTACAATGCTCGATGACCTCAGCAGAGCTTCTGAAAGAGTGGGTCTTAAAATGAACATGGACAAAACCAATGATGTCATGTTGAATGCCCATGTAACACTCACTCCTGTCAAGATCAGAGACTCTACTATCGAAGTTGTAGACGATTATGTCTACCTGGGACAAAAGGTCCAGTTGGGTAGGTCTAACTTCGAGAAAGAGGTCAATCGTCGAATCCGACTCGGCTGGGCAGCGTTCGGGAAGCTGCGTGGTATTTTCTCGTCCAACTTACCGCAGTGTCTCAAGACCAATGTCTATGACCAGTGTGTGTTGCCAGTGATTACATACGGGACCGAATCGTGGTCGCTCACAATGGGCCTCATCAGAAGGCTTAAGGTCACCCAAAGGGCAATGGAGAGGGCTATGCTCGGAATTTCCTTGCGTGATCGAATCAGAAATGTGGACATCCGCAAGAGAACCAAGGTTACCGACGTTGCCCGAAGAATTGCCAAACTTAAGTGGCAATAGGCAGGGCACATTGCTCGCAGAACGGATGGCCGATGGGGCCGAAAAGTTCTGGAATGGTGACCGCGAACCGGAAGACGATGCGTTGGAAGGCCTCCCACTAGGTGGACGGATGACCTGGTGAAGGTTGCGGGAATCCGCTGGATGCGAGGCGTACGGGACCGGTCAATGTGGCGTCACTTGGGGGAGGCCTATGTCCAGCAGTGGACGTCTTTCGGCTGAAATGATGATGATGATGTTGTCAGAAATTCCAAGTCAACTCGAAAACCGACCAATCGGCAACAAGTACAAGAACTCAGAACTGCTACCGGTCCAGCAGATGTTCTGCAGGAGTGCAGGCAGGGTATCCGCACTTCGTTGATGTCCCGATTAGTCGTACTCAGCGCTACTTCTTCATTTTTTATACACTCGGCCAATGCATGGAATTCTCATTCAGCGTCAGTGGTCCCTTCCAGCTATAGGTACCCGACAGTCCGACAGTATTCAGAGCATGTTCGATGCACAGCTTTCCATTTAGAAGAACGCGGTCAAGCGCCCATTCAAAAAATTTATAAGAAAACTAAATATCTCGAGATCAAGGTTTTTCATGGGTAAAAAACCGGCTGTTCCATTGATTTTGACCGATTAAAAAATCGAATCGATTTGGACCCCAAATAGGTACTCACTCAATGAATACCCATACCCATTCAGAATGATGTAGGTACTGAATATCATCATTCATCATCATTTCAGCCCAAAAGACGTCCACTGCTGGACATAAGCCTCCCCAAGTGTCACCACATTGACATTTTGGGGGGTTTTGCCATAATCGCCATGCTTGGCAGGCGGGTTGGCGATCGCAGTACGGTTGTTACAAAAGCACAGAGAACGCTGCTGCCCATTCTCTGGCAAGTACCTTAGTCGCCTTTTACGACACCTACGGGAAGATAAGGGATGGTGCTATTCTTTACGTCCGACACCATACAGAGCCTATAGTACTGAATATAGTTCTGTGCAAACTTTATGGCGGCTCGGAAGTTAGGACTGACAGTCTGCGCATATATCTATATATAAATAAAAATAAAAGTCCTGACTGACTGACTCATCAACGCCCAGCCCAAACCCTTGGACCTAGAAAGCTGAAATGTTGCGCAGAGGTTCCCTCAGACAAGGAATATGGAAGGATTTTTCGAAATTCCACCCATAAGGGATGAATGATTCTATGGAAATCGATCATTTTTAAAGTTAATGGTTATGTAAATTCATATACCTATACAAGCTTCTGGTTAGAAATATATAAATACGTATTTTAGCGTTTATGAGAATTTACCCCTAAGAGGGTTAGATAGGGGTTGAAAGTATATAGGTACTTATGCGGAATCCGTAATTTTTGAAGTAAGAATGAAAATAAAATTGAAGTTTCTGAAAGCAAAATAAATGATTACGTATTTCGTCGTTTTTGGAAATTCAACAACAAACGGGAGGAAAGCGGTAGAAATATTAGTAGGTACAACAAAAATGGTCTGATCTGCCTGAAATTTACTATTTATGTTTCTTGATTTAATTGATAAACACGTATTCAACGTTTTTGGAAATTCCACCCCTCAGACGACAGAAGACAACAGAGGACAATTTTTACTATTTTCGATTTGAAGTGTTAGCACATTTGTATAGACAAATACGTTAAACAAAAATACAAAAGTCGTTTTTGTGGTTTTCGAGTCGCTGGCAATGAAAATGAAAATCCAAGATGGTGCCGAGGAAACTTTTCAGATTTTCCTTCATGGGTGTCATTTTCGTGGTTTTACGGGTGGCCGATAAAATAATGAGTTTTTTTTCGTCGCTATAAATTGGATTTTCATTTTGACCCCATTTTCTAGGTGCAAACAATGAAATTTAAAATACACAATATCTCAATATCCTCCCTTAGGCTTGTCTGGTATTGATTTTAGTGAGAACTGTTTCTCACATGGGCAGTTTTATGTTGCATGCTCCGGAGTGAGCTCTGCGACCTGCGAGTAACTTAGTAATTTTAGCCCTTAAAGGAAACACCACCAACGTCATTTACAAAGAGGAGCTAGCTCCTCCCGGAAACAACCGGAAAACTATATCAATATAGTTAGTAGATATAGTTTTCCGGGAGTTAAAATATCGTACTTTTTTCTAGTCCGAATGAATTCTCTATTTATCCTATACCTACTTACACTTACGCACGAGCGAAGCCGCGGCCAACAACATAACATTCAAATGACTATTTTCGACATTATTTTGCGGGTGCAAACGCACGTGGGCAATTGCAGAACTCCACGCAGTGACGCCGCGGGCAGGAGTTAGTTATACAGTAACCACGATGCCTGTTATGTTCCAATTTTGGTGTAAAATCAAGTTAGTATTATTCTATTCTATTCTATTCATCCTTTGCACCTCGCTGATACCTAAAATTGTGTTTTGCACAGCTTTACGTTACATGTTCCGAGCCGCAATAAAGTTTGATGCGTCTGTGTTCCTTCCAAGTTGTACTATAAACAGTATCAGGTTGGCAACATGTTACCGTTGGCTGGGTTGAGGTCGTTCCTCGCGGAGATGGCGTTGCAGGCGCTGTAGGGCGGTTTGCATTGCTCACAGCGCGCCAGGGGGTCGTGCTTGAAGTCATTGTAGCGCATCAGGTTGTACATATCGCGGAGGTTGAAGACATGTTCCTGCAACGAGAATACAGAGACAATAAGTCTAATAGTTTACAAAGCCAATGTTGCGGTCAGCATAATTAATATTTTTCAATATATTTTTTTTCATTAGCAACCTGAAACTCGGGTTCTTGCACGGCTGGTGGCAAAAGGCAATTACATGGGACTTGGTAAGTAAATGCGGCAATATGGGTTTAAGAAAAGTTAAGCTCTGCAGCTCAAAGCTCACAGCTATCTGCCTAACCTAACCCTTCGGGAGTACAAACCCCCGAAGAGTTAAGCAGATAGCCGGAGCTGATATTATCATGATACTTGACTCACTGACCTGATGTGCAAGTTTTCTTGAGAGTAATAATGGAGTTACCTGTTTCTGCTTTATGATCTTGGCTCGTGGGTTGGTGTTATAACCGAACCAGTCACCGAAGACGGAGACGCGCACGTTTCCACCGCTCAGGTTGTAGATCTTCGGGAAGTACGGTATGTTGTACGATGGGAAGTACGTCTGGTTCTTCAGTACCTCAGTCCTGTTGGTTTTTAGGGAAAACTTTCCAATCAGCTGTCGAGTATTTGCTTAACTATATTGGGCTCGGCGCCTACGGATTAGAGCGACTGCCTATGTGATCTGCACAATCCAGTTAGTAGTTAAAACAATACCGAACACTGTCTGTCTATTATCCCGAATTTCGGTTGCTGTCGTAGCCTAAATAAAAATTCTGCTTTGGATTTTAGGGTAGGACAGAAAAATCGGGAATCAAACCAGTATTATACATGGAGCGACTAATTGTCTGACATCCACAACTCAGGTGACCCGGTGATAACACGATACCCGCAATACCTTGCCCGGATTTGAACTCACGACCTCTTGCATGGAGGCGAGGCCTTAACCTCTGACCTATCATGACATTTTGATCTATGAAAACACATATTTGTCGCTAAATCGCGAGCGCTGTATAGGCAGATGATGAAGGCTCACAGGTCACCCGACTCCGTGTATCCTGGGATCTGTTCTACCACCCAGAGCAGACCAGCTTTCACGCTGCCAGCAAAACGCGGTGTGCGGGGCCGAAACTTCTTGTAGTCCACTATGAACCTGTGAGGGAGAGAGTAGCCTCGTCATTACAGAACGTCGTGTAGGTATAGTCCGGTGGAAGAAGTGCCTAACATTCCTGTTCAAGGCGGAAGGGACATCGACACTAAATACGTCGTAACCGTTACATTAAGAATACGTTAAACCGTCTTAGCATGATCCGAACCCGGTAATTTTAATAAAAATCAGCTGTTCCATACTTTTGAGCATGTATGTAAGGTATAGCAGTTTTGTTCCATGTGTTCAGAATAATATATGTATCGGATATGTGGTAACAGTTTTGGCGTCGGTCTTCCACCCTGTTTATTTTAGCGTCATATCATTATTATCTTCCTACAGTTCCTACCCCAAACCTGATTTATTAGGGGACATATGTAAAGTAATGAGGAGGAAGTTCGTTATCCTGCACTGAAAAAGGATATTCCGCATGTTGGTCTTTTTCCTGTATTACATCTCTATCAGAACGAAATCCCAGGAGCCGAACGAACATCGTACTTGTCACAGTAGCACTCACCACTGGTTGTTGTAGGTGCCGCTGTTGTGTTTGCTGAAGAGATCGGCCCACTCCTTGCCGCTGCGCGCCAGGCGGTTGGCGATCATCGCTCGGGCGTACTCCAACACCTGGACATAGATAATAGGCAGTACGATTTGCGCACTAGTTCCGACGTGACGTATTGTCCAGAGCGTAATTTCGGATTCGGATCCGATGCAGTACACATCGTGCTGGCACGGACGCGGCAGCTCAGAAGTAACCACCATGGACTGCCTCGATGGTTTGTGGTCACAATCGCGACTGCTGAGGATGAGGCCCTGGATTCGATTCCTGGTTCGGCCAAATTGTTATTGGGTTTTTCCATCAGGAATTTCTTAGTAGCACGGTGCCTAAATTTTTGACCATTTGATGGCAATAGGCTCGCCCCCTATTTATGGGATTTAAACATAACTGGCGAAATGTGAGTGTACTATTAGGTACTGTACACCTCTGCCCGACCCTTCAGGGATTTCAGACGTGATGTTATGAAATGTTCTCGCAAACATCAACGATTGTTTTAGTTCTATTAGGAGCTGCGGTTTCCTCCAACTTGTTTTTCAACTATTCAGTTTATACGAGAAATTTAAAACGAGAAAGCAAAGACGAAAGATATTCATCTGTCTTCTTTGCTTCCTCGTATAAATTTATAAAATCCGTCTTTACATTATGAACTAATCTAAACTAATATTATAAAGAGGAAAGATTTGATTGTTTGTTTGGTTGTTTGTTTGCATTGAATAGGCTCCGAAACTACTGAACCGATTTGAAAAATTCTTTCACTGTTGGGAAGCTACACTATCCGCGGGTGACATAGGCTATATTATATTTTCAAAAAAATTAGGGATCCTTACTAAAACTGCAATTATGTAACCCAAGGTGTATAAAAATTACCTAAAATATTCTTTACATCGCGTGCGCTGCGAAAACTATTGATGATAGAATAAAATAATGTATTACGACTTTGCAGAACACATCATTATTTACAAAAAGTGTCGCGACAGTATATGTCTAACTATTATATTTATGCCACAATAAGTGTTCTTTTATTTAAAAAAAATATATTTTAATGCCGCGGTTAGAAAAGACTCTGTATTTGTATCTTGGTATTAATCCTTATCAAAATAAATTACTTCATATTCAAGACTGCTTCAATACCTTTATATAACTTTTTGAATGATTCAATTCGGACATTCCATTCGAAAGATATCAGGAGTTTAAAAATGTCAGTATTAGAAAAAAGTTGCGTGATCGCCGCTCACCCTGCTCAGCTGGCTAGGCATCACCTTATACGATGTAGGCGTCACTGGAGTACGGGCCGTACGGGAGGGGAATATTCAAACATTGTTTATATTTTTTTTTTAGTTCATCATCATTCATCATTTCAGCCAAAAGACGTCCACTGCAGTACATAGACCTCCCCCAAGTGTCGCCATTGACATAAGGGGGGTTTTGACATAATCACCACGCTTGGCAGGCGGGTTGGCGATCGCAGTACAGTTGTTACAAAAGCCGACATAACGCTGCTGCCAATTCTCTGGCAAGTCCCTTAGTCGCCTCTTACGACACCCACGGGAAGATATGGGACGTTGCTATTCTTTACGTCCGACACCATACAGAACCCGACACCATACAGAATTTCACACCACAGAGATTTTTTTTATTTACCTGACGCAAATAGAAGGGTTTTTTTTTATGTTTGTGTATTGTTAAATACCCGTGCGAAGCCGGGGCGGGCTGCTAGTAGCTTAATAAACTAGCTTATGCTGGCGGCTTCACTCCCGTCATATACGGAAATTAACCCCCGCGAATGTTTTAAATGTAGCCTATGACAGTCGGGGTTAATGTAGCTTCCCGTTACTGAAAGATTTTTTGGAATCGTATCAGTAGTTCCGAAGATAACCCCATACATACAAACATACAATAAAAAAGCAATCGAATTGAGAACCTCCTCCTATTTGAAGTCAGATAATAAATGAACAGTTACCGTGCCGACGGGAGTGATGAGCTCGAACAGCGAGCGGTTGCTGTTGCCGATGGTAGTCTCACTGGTAGCCAGCCCCGACGATATGATGTAGAAGTCATCTGTAGACTGCCAAGACAATCATTTCCTATTAACCTTTTGAACGCCAGAGCATAAATACACGCACGTGCCCTCCACGCCAAGCTACAAATTCTCCGCCAATACTTACAAATAAAAATTAAAACCGGCCAAGTGCGAGTCTTACTCGCACACAGGGTTCCATAGCCCAACACAAAATAATAACAATATTTTGAACTGTCATTCATTAGTTAGTAGTATTAGTTAGTAAACCTCCACTCAACCGCAAAACTAAATTTGTTTTTCATAGTATGTTAATGAAAAACAAAGTTACTGCTGCAGTTTGATGAAAAAGTCCCATATCTTCAAAACTAAACATCATATCTTATTGAAACCAATTTTCGTTGATAGTTTTTTTTTACGTTCTACAATCCTAAATATTTTCAAAATTTTCCTCTCCTTACTTTAGAAATTAGAGGGGGGGGGGACACACATTTTACCACTTTGGAAGTGGCTCTAGCGCAAACTATTCAGTTTAGAAAAAAATGATATTAGAAACCTCAATATCATTTTTGAAGACCTATCCATAGATACCCTACAAGTATGTACTTGATGAAAAAAAATTTTTGGTTTTCAGTTCTAACTATGAGGAACCCCCAAAATTTATTGTTTTTTTCTATTTTTGTGTAAAAATCTTAATGCGGTTCACAGAATACATCTTCTAACCAAGTTTCAACAGTATAGTTCTTACAGTTTCGGAAAAAAGTGGCTGTGACATACGGACGGACAGACATGACGAATCTATAAGGTTTCCGTTTTTTGCCTTTCAGCTACGGAACCCTAAAAAAGGGATTTCAAAAGTATTATTAACTTATTTCTTGATAAGGCATTTAATATTTAAGATATATAGATCACAGTTTAAAGATATATGAATGAACACACACAAAAGTAATTATTTAAATTGCTTATTTCGTGTTATAGTGCGCTTCATTTTTTGTTACACATTTGTGTCGTTGGCGTACAAAGCACGCGTTTGTCACGTATATGTGACAATGGCGTTCAAAGGTTTATCATTCAAACTACCAGTTCATTTTGAATAAATTAACTACGTTTACAGTTTAATATTTTATCGCGTGGACATTCAAGTAAATAAATCTACGTTTTTAAATGACATTTTCAGTTACATTTTCAATAACACTGGAAACGGGGTACTTACCATGTTCCCTATTTGTTTTGAGGGATGGGGTAGACTGATTTGTCTGCACATAACACCCACCCGCATTAACTTCAGTTTATCCGTGATCATGGCATTTGCAACAGCTTACAGCACCGAAATATCGGGAACTCAAAACAAATAGCATCGTAAATATCCCCTTTCTAGTGTTATTCAAGTAAATGTTGAAAATTCTAGTGAAGATCACGATATAAAGCATAAAGCTCTCATTTAAGAGCGTTTATACCCTACGGCATTTCATACAAACTTTCAAGTCGTTATTTTCCGAAATGACTGAACAGATTTTAATGAAACTTTCTACGCATAAGCAGTATACATACGTCTAAAAAGTTACAAAAAAACATTTTCTAAATGTCTTTTAAAAATGAAGATAATTGGAAATTTCTGTTTCTATAGATAATTAAAAATCGGTCTAATTTAGCAGTAACATTATTTTTCGAAAAAAATGTTTAGTAACTTTTTAGACCTATGAATACTGCTTATGCGTAGGAAGTTTCATTAAAATCTGTTCAGTCATTTCGGAAAATAACGACTTGAAATTTTTTATGAAACGCCGTAGGGTATAAACGCTCTTAAATGATTTTCTGCGAATCGAGTCAGAGTGTAGTCGGCTGTACTAGAACTGCCTGTGTGTACGAAGACCTTTACGGTGCTTAAAAGTGTGCGTTGCATGTATGAAGTTCCATAGAAATAAGCATGGAGTATACAATCTGATGGCGTTTGCATTTATATAAGAAATAGTTCTTACTTGCACAAAAGCTGGGTATGACGTCAGAGACATTTTATACCCGGGTATCAGTTTCTTGCTGCTGGGATACAAGTGCAGGTGCATCACATACATCTTGTGGAAACGCAGCATTGACTGGTAACTAGAATAGATAAATGGTGGAAATTACAGTCTTCTCTGGCGGTCGGTACGGCAGTCGGAAGCCGAAAGGTCTGATAATCTGTCTGTCCACAACCCAGTTACTGGGTAACCCGATGTGTATCGTGATCGTGGGCAGTCACTCCATGCAAAATACTTGATCATCTGATAAGACGGGAAGCTGACCCCACTCGCAACGGTTACAAAATGACGGTCGTGACAGAAATTATGCTCTCAATGCATTCGTTTCGACGATTTTTATTAGTACTACCGTATGGCCGCAGCGTCTCTAAACGCTGCCGGCACAATTCTGTGCTCGGTAGATTTAACAAGCTCTGCAAGTTTTCTCCTTCGTGTTGCTGGCACGACAATTTTTATATTTTGTTAGCCCAGAGCTTCGCCACGTCACCGCGTCGCCGGTGGCAGCGCAAAGGTCACTTCGGCTGCATGTTTTTTGGGCTAAGAGGGTAGGATAAGAGGTGCAGCATATCAGGATAGTTTGCCATACAGCTCCACGACCACACCCCCCTGCTATTTCATTGTGGTAGCCCCACTTCACGAGGTTGAATTTACATCATCTCACTTAAGTCGAACTCCACAATAAGCTAAATTAAGCTAACATAATGACAGGGGTAGTTCCTGACCTGTTCCAAGTGGCATGAGAGAAGTACAAGTTGCTGAGGTCCGGCAGGAGCTTGACGAGTCCGGTGCAGTGGTCCCCAAACAGCCGGCCGTCCGGGCTGGTCTTCGGCATGCTCACCGCAAACGCGATCTCGTCCAGGTCTCCCAGCATGTTGATCCAACTGTTTTTACAACAGTCAAGTCGAAGTTATTTTTTGTTATAGAAGTTTTTGTTAAAGACGACCATTTGGAAGTAATCTAAAGTATTATTTATTGCACTATTGATCACGATGACCAAGAAAACGATGGGTGGATTGTGTGAGGGAGATATGAAATGATAGCGTGACACGGTTGGCAGAGGAGAATGGAAGAAAAAATATGAAATTTTATATTTTATTCGTAATTTTTTTTTTGAGTTTCGCATCATAATCATCGCTGCCAGAATGTCATTTTTCGAAGCCCTCAGGAAACTCCGACTTAGGTACGGTAGAACCGTTTGTATTCGCATCATAAAAGATGGAGTTATGAGGAAAAAAACATAGTCGAACTGAGAACCTCCTCCTTTTTTGAAGTCGGTTAAAAATAGAGCACACCTTTCCAATGGGATTTGCTTGACCTGATAATATGCAGTTCTTTAAGTGTAGTACATACATGATATCTCTGGTGGAGAGCCACTGGTAGGGGTCTGTGGTAGCGTCGTTGTAGCCCACTGCCAGGCCTTCCAACTGGATGTAGTACAGCTTCAACTGCATTCAAATGTTAGACTTAAAGCATCTGCTAAGAACGTGCAGCGTTTGATATAAGTAGTAAATTAACAAATAAATAAAGGGGTTTGGGTAAAAGTGGCATGATTTTCTAAGTCTGCGGCCAGAAATGAAAAATATTACATTAGTGAGAACACAATAAGACATTCATTTTCTTCTATGAACAATGATTTCCAAAATGCATCGGAGCCGAGATATACAGAATGAAGTTTTCAAGTACGTGGAAGGCCAAATCCGAAAATATGAAGAATAGCGAAAAACACTCAAAGGAGTCACGAGCTCGATTTTGATAAAACTAAAACAGCATCATTGGTTTTTTGAAAAATCAATATTCCTAGCCAGGAAACGAACCCGTTAAATTTGAAAAAAAAAACATCCTGTATTATTACACCATTCGATAGTGTCGCTGCTAAGAATAAAATTCTGCGAAGTAATGACATATGGCAAACGATAGGAAAGAGTTATTTTTTGATAAAATACATAACAGAATGCAAACTGTTAGTAGGAACAACACAACTTTGACATCAGATATTTCAGCTCCGATATAATTTTCGCCAAAATTCTTTTGGGATTCATTAATATCATATATTCCACTATACGTTAGCAACAATTATCTTAATGGCCGCTGTGAAAAAAAAACCATGCCACTGGTCCATACAAACTTACCCAATGCCCTTTGACGGCGCTTGGCGACTTCCACTGGGTGTCGCGGGTTTCATCCCCGCACGAAACAATTATGTTTATGATCTACAGATCTACATCCGGGTCTGGCTGTTTGTATATGTGAGTTTAAATGATTGTAAACGCACCCACAATACCGATACAGAACAAATTCCTAAGTAGTATTGGGCAAAGTTTAAAAAAAAACACAACTTGCACAGAAACGAAGAAAGTACCTACCTGATACCAATAGGGGTCCAAGGGGTAGTTATCCACCATCGTGGACATATACTCCTCATTCTTGTCCACAAACTCCTCGATAAGGCCGCACACGTCAGTCTTGTTGTAGCAGTATCTGTAACAGTTTTCATCGTCCAGCATCCATGGCTTACTTCGTATATTGAGTCAGTCCAAAATATATGTAACTACGAAGTGCACTATGCTAGCGGTACTAAGCGCAAAAAAACGAACAAGTAACAGGGTAGACCGATTTGTCTGCTCATAAACCCGCAATAACTTCAGTTTTATCCGTGATCATGGCGTTTGCAACATCGCCGCAACAGTGCTGAAATATCGGGAACTCAAAACAAATAGTAAACATACAAACATAGTACCTAAATTAACTGCCAACCAGGCCCGAAGGCACCTAAGAAGCCGATTCCTGCCGGCTTACCTTTGGGATCAAGGCAATGCACGTAGTGTCTAGTGTCTACTGTAGTCAATAAGTAAATTATGTACACATATGTGGTTATCACATTACAGTACAGGCATTAAATACATCGGATTGATAAAAAAATACCAACATTTTTCATGTCAACAAAGAAAGCAACATGTGGCGCCAAAAGTAAGCCGGAGGTCGGGTGTCAGAATTCAGAACTAAATTCGTATGGACGCGGACACGTGATTTCGCGGCTATCAGCAGCGTTTTGTAGGGACTAGGTAAGCCGAAGTTTATCGAGTTACGACCATGTTTGTATGTATGGAAAGTTAAATTAGAACCACTTCCCGATGTCCGATTGAGCTGAAATTTTCCACACACCTTTGTTTCTAAGAACAATACATTCTTATGACAAACATAACTTAATCTTGAAGTCAGGATCGTCTCCTCACGAGGGAACTCCTCAACGTTTAATAGCACAGACACGAAACTTTGCATACAAGTTCATATTTGGTGGATAATCACAATTTGTATCATGAACTCATCCTAGCGCCAGGATCGTCTCCTCACGAGGGAACTCCTCAACGTTTAATAGCACAGACATGAAACTTTGCATACGACTTCATATTTGATGGATAATCACGATTTGTATCATGAACTCATCCTGCAGCCAGGATTGTCTTCTCACAAGGGAACTCCTCAACGGTTAATAGCACAGACAAGAAAATTTGTATGCACGTTCATATTTGATGGATAAACATGAATTCTATCATGATCTTATCCTACAGCCAGGATCGTCTGCTCATGAGGGATCTCCTCAACATTTAATAGCACAGACACGTAACGTTGCATACTAGTTCATATTTGATGGATAATCACGATTTGTATCATGAACTCATCCTACCGCCAGGATCGTATCCTCACGAGGGAACTCCTCAGCGGTTAATAGCACGGATATGAAACTTTGTAATTTTACGCGTTCACTTTTTATGAATAAACATAATACCTGAAGTTTGTCGCGTGAATGGTAAATGCTATAAAAACTAAACGCGACAAGCTTTTGTGAAAATTATCTTACATTATATTTTTCAAAGATTTATTTTCTTCTTTTCAGTTCATATTCATAAAAGCTTGTTTCAAAAAGGTTTTTTATATTATATTTTTATTTTTTATACAGTGTTTTATGTAGTTCTTGTGCATTTAATCGTTCCATTACATAAGTTATGACAAAAAGATCAAGTTGGATCCTTCGAAAATTTTTGGTACTTTTAGCATGGGTGATATTTTCGTGGTTTTCGAGGTCGCTGATAAAGACACCAGAATTAAAAATAGCGCCGACGCGCGACCTTAATTTCTGTTTTTTTTCGTCATGGGTGTCATTTTCGGGGTTTTCGGGTTGCGCATCGCATTTTTCAATTTTCGTTTTGATTATCAGCATAATCAAAACGAAAATTGAAAAATGCGATGAAGAAAAACAAAATTCAAATTCAATTTTTTTTCTTCGGCTTCCCCTTTCAATATTTTCACCCTTCGCCACTGCTGCCAACCCATAGGTCTCAAGTTCGAACCCAAGACAGGCACCTATGATTTTCTGGATTCATGTGCGTATTGTATGATTATCACTTGCTTCGGTGAAGGAAAACATCGTGAGGAAACCAGCATACCTGATAGATGTCTCGACGGCATGTAAAGCCAAGTTAGAGACCCGTGGGCCGCATAAAACTTTGAGACTAGGTTAGAAAATAACCACACGATAAACAAGAAGTACTTAAATATCCCGTTTGCATTGTTATTGACAATATTAGTGATGTCCATGTCAGTTTAATAGTACATTGTTACCCCAGGGGTGAAAGTAACTTATTCAGTCCCGAGACGGGGTTTGGCCAATAGTTCGAGGGACTAAATAAGTCTTTAACCCGAGGTAAACACTGTGCTTTTCATTACGAATACAAGGAAAGTAAAAATAAAAACATGAATTAGCTAAAGAAAAAATTTGTACATTTTATTTCGGATTGCCGCTATCCCGCCTATTTTATTTCTTTTTTTTTTTCGTGGCTATCCAGCTATTCGTATTCAGCCATTATTTTTCATTTTCGTCATTGATCATCATCATCATCATCATCATTACAGCCCGAAAGACGTCCACTGCTGGACATAGGCCTCCCCCAAGAAGGGGGGGTTTTGCCATAATCACCACGCTTGGCAGGCGGGTTGGCGATCGCAGTACGGTTGTTACAAAAGCACAGAGAACGCTGCTGCCCATTCTCTGGCAAGTCCCTTAGTCGCCTCTTACGACACCCACGGGAAGATATGGGATGGTGCTATTCTTTACGTCCGACACCACACAGAACAATGAAATTCGTCATTGAAAAAATGGTAAATATTTTGCCAAACTCTATGTTATTTTAAAGAAATTGTTGAAACTCAATTAAAATAAAGTTATTTAAAAAATATATATTCTACATATACTTAACTTTAAGTTATTTCAATTTTGCATCGTGGCTGCATAGAAAGTTGGAACATGATTCAATAAAAATGTGCAAATAGAACTAGTTTTTTTTTATAATTTGACATCTGTCAGTTGAAAGCAATTCTCCCTAGGGATGAAAATTATACTTTCATCCCGCTCCTCAGACAACTTCAGACCTACTTTCAGAGTATGAGTTATGAAAAAAATTATAACGTTACTGCTGTCCGGCGCAACTTCGTTTGCGTCACATTTTCCCCGTTTTAGCGTGATGATATATAGCCTTCCTCGATAAATGGGCTATATACCACTGAAATAATTTTTCAAATCGGACCAGTAGTTTCGGAGCCTATTCAATGCAAACAAACATACAATCAAATCTTTCCTCTTTATAACATTAGTTTAGAAGACTAGGAGTTTAGTGCCATCAATTCTTTTAGCGTGTTAGGCCACTTTTTAACCAGATACCCTCCATAGATTACGTAGCGCGGCCGTTGCACAAATATGAAGGTGATACCATACTATCCACGGGAAAAATGTATGATGTAGGTAAATGCGACGTTAGTTTAAGAGTCTACGCGACGATAACGTCTACGCGGCAATACGTGCTCATTTCGAAGGCACTGAATGGTGGCAGTTGAAAGTCTACCGTTGCCATCGTTTAATGTAAGTCTGAGATCTCCCGTACACCTTGGTCGAGCGTAGTGCTCACTGCTCTTGCCTTCTCTATAGGAGCAGGGGCCTTGACCTTGCGTTGGGCCAGTAATAATAGGCTAGTGTTATTCAAATGAGTCGTTTTCTTACAGGCAAACGTGCTCCACGTTAAGCCGCATCATCACTGAACATCAGGCGAGTTCGGCCATAGATTCTTTAGTATTTTTTTTCCTTATACTATATTGTGCCACTGCTGGGCAAAGGCCTCTCCCATAACCTTCTACTCTTCTCTCCGTGCGGTTTTCTCGCAGTCAATCTCTCACAAACTCCTCTAAATCGTCACGCCAGCCAGGTGGCCTTCCATGACTATTTGTTTCATTCTTATTCCAGAGTTGGAAACAGATTGAGGAGAGCTAGACGACCTGTATAGCTCCGTATCTTTCCCACTCTGGAATAAGAATTAAATAATAATGTTTTAAGACGTCATAGTAACCCCCCAGGTTTCTAGGCCTCCACCAGGTACTTTTGGCACCCACTGCGTGACGACTCTGGCCCATAGGTCCTGATACATTCTACAGACATGGCCCGCCCAAACCCACTTTAACCAAGCAGCGATCGTATTGATCACATTAGCGATTGCAGTTTTTGAGCGTGTTGTGGTATTGCAATTTTGTCACTGAACTTAATACGCTACGCAGGCTAAGCTCCATCCCCCTTTTGAAAACCTTAAGTTTGAACTTATGCGACTCGGTCAGGGACCAAGTTTGAACACCTAAATTGGTATGGACAGAATGTACATGTATATGTCGGAATCGATTTTAGTCATTAGCACGGACTATGAATCGATAGCGCGCCAAAGGTCGAGCGACCTACTTACCAGTCTACCCACACCTAAGCGCGCTTACTCTGTCGTGATGTTTCTGGCTCGCTGCGAGTAGGACAGTCTGTGTCTGACCACCGCGGAGTCAAGACGTCCCGAAACTGTAACCCGATTCATGGTGCCTAGTGTTATTGTGTTGTATTATAATTTCAAGTTATTTGTTAGTTCGATAAAAGCAGTGTACAGTGTGTATGTTTTCATTGCACGAAACCCATGTTCTGCCCACATGATGAACAAGTCTAACGGAATAAAAATCATCGAACTGCGACATATACATAAAATAAACATGTTACTGACCCTTTGAGCATGTTCTGCCAGTGGAACCAGATGAGGTCCCTGGTGAGGTAGCCCTCGAGGTAGCCGGCCCCGTACGCCTGCTTCTCGTCAGGACTGTCCACTGATGTGTGCAGCTCCAGGAACGCCCAGCTTGTACAGGGAACAACACGGAACATACATATGTATAAGTAACTACTGTTTAAAGTTTTATAAGAAGTGCCCATGTAGGTGCTCTGTATGGTGTCGGACGTAAAGAATAGCACCATTCCATATCTTCCCGTGGGTGTCGTAAGAGGCGACTAAGGGATTTGCCAGAGAATGGGCAGCAGCGTTCTCTGTGCTTTTGTAACAACCGTACTGCGATCGCCAACCCGCCTGCCAAGCGTGGCGATTATCGCAAAACCCCCCCAAAATGTCAATGTGACGACACTTGGGGGAGGCCTATGTCCATTAATGGACGTCTTTTGGGCTGAAATGATGATGATGATGAGGCCTATTTGAAATAAAAATATTTCGATTTTGAGCACAGGAATTACACACATTTTTGTGTTTTGCCTCATACTAAATTCAATTTATGGAACTTTTTTTGTAAAATATGTCTTCGTCTTCGAATAAACATTGCTATTGTTTATTAACATCGCCTGCATTTCTAGGGGAAAAATAAATACATTCACAGGAGAAACATTCATGAAAAGGTCAAGTAAAGAATAGGAGCTGGTTTCTATTATCCTTTTTTACGCGAAATAGGCTTGCTTTTGACTGTAACTTGCCTGATGCGCATGTGAAGCGATGATGCAGCCTACTCAGCCTAGGGTGGGGCACGCTTGGCTATGAAAAAACCGATTCAATCGAGCATGATGCAGTATGGATATCCCTCTTTTCACAATGAAGCAATGATGGCTTTAATTTACACAATTTTTATCGGGGGGTTCCCTACTCGAAATCGAATTACGTTAAATCGAATAACACTTGCTCGAAAATGTTAGCTCGATAGTATTTAAAATCTTGATTACCCTCCCGTACGGCCCGTACTCCAGTGACGCCTACATCGCATAAAGTGCTGCCTAGCTAGCTAGCTGAGCAGGGTGAATAGCGACGACGGAACTTTTTTCTAATTCTTACTTTTTTTAATTCGTGATATCTTTCGAATGGAATGTCCAAATTGAATAATTCATAAAGTTATATAAGTAAAGTAAAGTAATTTATTTTGATAAGGATTAACCCCAAGATACAAATAAAGAGCCTTTTCTAGCGCCGACACTTTAATTATTGTTTTTAAATAAAAGAGCAGTTATTGTGGCATAACTATAATAGTTAGACATATGCTGTCGCAACACTTTTTGTAAATAATGATGTGTTCTGCAAAGTCGTAGTACAGCATTTTATTCTATCATCAATAGTTTTCGCAGCGCACGCGATGTAAAGAATATTTTAGGTATTTTTTTACACCTTGGGTTACATTACTGGAGTTTTAATAAGGATCCTTAATTTTTAGCTTTATATTTATTTATTTATTATATTTTTAGCTAACGTTTTCGAGCAAGTGTTATTCGATCAAACGTCATTCGATTTCGAGTAGGGAACCTCTGAACTACAGATTAGTGTCTGGTCTTGCCTAATGAGATAAAAGATTTCAACAATGAAGAGAGAGAGAGCAATAGCCATTGTCAGTGGAAAGTGAAGTGCATCATAGTTACACTTTAAAACACGGTCCCTGTAAATCACACGAAATTGGAAAGGACAGTATAAGACATTTTAATTTTTTGATTGATCATCCATTGGTGAACTCAAGAAATCAAATGAAACTACCCACTTTTCAAACGAATGTATCGTATTCGTAGGCATGCATATCATTATTTATTTGATGACCAGATAAATGAACGTGGACGACCCGAAACGAATATGTAAGAGTCATTTAACTCTTGAATTTTATGAAACTTAAGTCTACCTAAGGTAGTTAAAAAAAACTTACCCGGTACTATTGATTTCGTTACTGTAAGTGGCTCGAGCAACATGTTTATCCGGTATATCCGCGTAGTAGTCAGTAGTTTTCACAATGATCTTGTCATCAGGCCACGTCACGTAACCATACTTACATTCACACACTATTAAAACACAAGTTATTAACAAAACACACCATTTTGAGTTCATCTTGAAGCTGCTATCTAAAATGTGTTTTCTCCTTATCTTCCTTTGTTCTGTTTGCATGCAAACATACGTTTTTAACTATGAATAACATTTATCATTTAAAATTAGGGCTCATGATGTTTTTGAGTAATTCTGCAAAACGTGCAATCAACTTTTTTTGAAATTGACGGCATTTGTATTGGCATTTTGACGTTTGTTGTCATTGCTCCTTCGGTGTTACCAATTTAGGAACTCTTTATTTATTTAATTGAATACTTCTTTAGCCGCGTTGAGCGTTTTTTGGTAGTAAAAAAACCTATGGGTTCGCGTCTTGGATGACTGATTAAAAGATCACAGTAATTTCACTGTTTTGAGTTTTCACTTCTGTCGACAGTCCTTGACTGCCTCTGTTTTTATTTTTTATTGTGAAATGTTTGTTCATAGCAAATAAAAAAATAAGAAAATATTCAGGTGATGCCTTATTATAGTTTCCCAAATCATCAAGATCTAGGATCTTTCCATGGAGAATTATAAAGTAGGTACGTGTGTGAATGCTTGGTTTCTTTTGTTGACAGAACTAAGTACGCACGACGTTCAATCATTCTATACGACTAGTATAAGCGAATTTCTTATTGTATGGGAAATCGATACAAAGCGTGGCCATGTTATGCTAGAAAAAGCATGGCTTCAAGTGTCGCCGTGTGTACCAAAAAGTCCTTTTCAAAAAGTTTAGATTGCAAGAGATCTCTTTGATGTCGGTGTACACCTTATGGCATTTCTTACAAATTTACGTCCTTATTTTCCGAAATGACTGAACAGATTTTAATGAAACTTAATACGCATACGCATAAGTAATAATTACTTTATAATGTTACTAAAAACATTTTCGAAATGTGTTTAGAAAAAAAGATAATTGGAAATTTCTATTTCTATAGATCATTTATAATCGGACTAATTTAGCTGTAACACTATTCTTCGAAAATGTTTTTAGTAACTTTTTAGACCTGTGTATCCTGCTTATGCGTATGAAGTTTCATTAAAATCGGTTCAGTCATTTTGGAAAATAAGGACATGAAACTTTGTATGAAATGGCGTAAGGTGTAAACGCTCTTAATAAAAATTCTTATTGAAATAAGAGATTGACGAGAACCTCTTGCAGAGCTAGGAAGACCTCCGAATTCCGAGAATTTATAACATGGTCCATCGTAGTAGGCGTTTGTAGCATAAAAACACGTTTCCTTTAATTTGTACCTTTACACGACAAAAATAATGAAACAAAATAAGCACCTTTCATACAAAACGTAATATATTTCACAATCAATTTTCTACCCTCGTCCAGAGATCAGTCAACGTTTAAAACTATAAATTAGTGTATGGGACATCGTGACGAGCTTTTACCAAGGATTCAGTGCATTTCTCTAGCCAGACCAAAATTGATAGTGTTTAAAACTTTTCGACGTTTATTAAAATCTGTCTTCTGCCAGTGACTTCGATCGCGTAAAAAACACATTCTATGGCAGTCGGCAACTGGGTTGCTTTGATGAGCAGGTTCAGAGATTATTCCAACATCCAGACTTACAAACTTTGTTAGCTGTTCCATATATGGAAGAGCCCTTTATTCCCGGTGTCCCCGTACGCCGTGTCACCGTCCTACGGGGACAGCGGTACTTCAATTAAGTATTTAATAATACTTCCCGTTGTCCCCGTACACTGCCCCCGTTAATACATTTATATTTGAATAAAATAAGTAAAAATTATTTCCCGCAGTCCCCGTATTTAACCGTCAATATATATGTCTTGGTACCCGACCTTGTTTTCAAGTAGGATTTTTTATATAATGAATTTGTCCCCGTTAGCCGAATGTACGTTATGGGAACAACGGGAAATAAATTTAATCACGTCCCGCTGTCCCCGTGACGGGGATATGGCATACGGGCACAACGGGAATAAACGGGAAGGGCCACCGACGCGAAAACGATTACTTTTACCACATTTTTACTGGTACAGTCGGCATGAGAAGTCGGCTAACACTTATCAATATTACACCAAGTTTTGTGCTGATCAGTGTGATCCGATGTAATATTGTTTTGCGAATTTGTGTAACCATTGATGAAAATATTGTTATGCCTTTAACTCCAGTATGTAAATATGGATCGTTCTAAAACTAAGACGTCTTATAATTTTGGATATATATAGCAACTTTCGTTGCTGACCGTACCACATATTCCTCCACATAGAATAGGAATAGGAAATCAAAAAAAAAAAATGCACTTTTTTAAGAAACAGCTAATTTTTTTAATCACTGATGAAAATTCTCTATGTGGCGGAGATGGGGATTCAGAA
Source organism: Cerastis rubricosa (assembly GCA_949152445.1). Lineage (NCBI taxonomy): Eukaryota > Metazoa > Arthropoda > Insecta > Lepidoptera > Noctuidae > Cerastis > Cerastis rubricosa. The sequence continues at coordinate 22,534,663 of OX424534.1, read as the reverse complement.
TGACGTACTGAATTCGTGGCAACCGTTTTCGCATCGGTATCCCTTCCACCCCGTATTTTGACAGTGTACACTTTTGTATGAAACAGTTGCCATTTTTTGTACATTGACGGGAAATTTTGTCTCTGCTAAGTCTGCTGTATCCTTGGTGAAAATGCATGTCGCGTTGTACCTAACATCAAGTATAACTGTATAACTTTAGTTCTCCTCCCCAGTTCATCTGGCGGTGAGCTTCATCCCGATCTCGCCGCACTTGTAGCCCACCTCCCGCAGCAGGTAGGGCGTGCGCTCGTGCGCCGGCGCAGCGAGCCACTCGCTCACGTTGACGGCCACGGCGGCGTAGCCCTGCTCCTCCAGGATGTCCAGCACCAGACGGAACGTGCCTCGCAGGCGGTTGCTGTTCATTGAGAAGCAGCCGGGCAGGAAGGCCAGGACGCATACCCTGGAAATAGAAGCAGGCCTTACCAATGAGTGTCGTATTACCCAGTACTAACTGGGTTGTGAATTCGCTTCATGTAAAATACTGGTATTCAGCTGCATCCGGTTAGACTGGAAGCCAACCCCCAACATAGACCAAACTTGACAGTTTGTCCGTGATCATGGCGTTTGCAGCGCCGAAATATCGGGAACTCGAAAAAAATAGTAAACATGGTAAATCTGCCGTTACAGATTTTATTGATAGTGTTAGTGACCATGTCAGTTTAAAAACTTATAACTCCAACATAGTTGGGAAAAGGCTAGGCTATGATGATTAATGCAGCCAGGATTAACTTGATTTTAAAAGAGTGTCAATGGAGTTTCTTGCTTGTTCTTATCCATAGAGCTTTACATTTTTGAATGAGAAATTAGCTACACTTTTTGACTAACTGGCGGACTTCTTAACTATCCAAAAGGACATTTAATTGGTTTAATTGAAATAAATATTCCAAGTTGTGCCTTAAAATAAAGTCAAGTGTCCAAATATGTGTAAATAAATAGCGACTTTGTGAAGGTTAACATAAAGTCTAAAATAGAACGTGCCCATCTTAAAACTGAGACTATTTAACAAATTTCGACTTTATTTCGACGTGTATATACCGGATATTTGCGGATTCAGGCCCGATTTTAAGAACTTTTTCCCAAACAAATAACATGTAAGTACTTACAGCACAGCGCCGGGTGGTATGTTCAGGAATTCGACCGGGACTCTCAAGTCTCCCGTGGCGATCTCAAACTTCACTGGGTACCCCCCCTTCAGACATATGAGGCAATCTGAAAAGAAAGAATATTTTGTAAGCTTATACTCCACTAGCAGTTAACTAGCAGTTCCACTAGCACGCGACTCCACCCGCGTAGTAGTCAAAACCCAAGTCCATGATCTATTCGTGTATTAATAAAGACCATATTAATAAAGACAGACAAACCAACAGACAGACCGACAAGCAGACAGATTTACTATTGATTCGATTTAGGAGGCAGCCAATAATAATGCAGATTATCTGAAAAAAACAACTGACTATCGTAATGTTAATGAGAATCGTAAGGTCCCTCTTCCAAGGTCATGGTCAATTTGTTTTGTGGTGTGCGATAAAGAGTACTAGTCTTACCATGCTACTTCTGGTCATAGTCTACTCACCGGCAATAAACCCATTCGGCAGCACAACGTTCTTCACGACATACCCTGGCCCGCCCAGCCCAGCGGCCAGGTGTTCCTCCAACAGGTCAGTCTTGCGATGATGTACAGGATACACAGACCTCGCCTTGTCGAGTATCTCGCCAGGCAGCGTATAGTGCTCCTCATGGAAAGACTTCACCGCTTCATTGAGAGTCATGAGTTGCAGATAATCCAGCTGATTGAGGTCTCTTTGGAGATTTTGTTTTGAAAACACCTGTTAATAAGGATTATTTAATATGTTTAAACAAGGTAAAAAAAAAATTACATGTGTCGCCTGAAAAAACAATAGCTGTGTCATATGTATATGAGAAAACGCGACCATTATCAGGCATCATTTTGCAGAGTCGGACCCAGCACCCTGCCCTCCGGAACGCCGTAGGTCACGTAAGACTCCTTACTAATATACTCACCTACCTTAACCTTTTGCTTACGATCTCGTAGATAATCTATGAGTAAAATGCTAACGAGCTTCCTCTTACACCTATAGCTTCTAGACTACGCGCAAGAATGGGAACAGAAACAGTATCAAAAGCTTTTTTAAAATCAAGAAATACAGTTATACATTTCTTTTTTCAATCTACTAGTTTAACAATATGAGTGGTTAATGCCGTCACTGCGTCTTGCGTAGATATTTTTTGCCTAAAACCATTTTGGGCTTGTGAAATAATGTTGTATTTATTAGTGTAGCTTGTTAGTTGTTAGTCTTTTGTTAATTAGCTTTTCAATTATTGCAGGCAAGACAGAGATAGGTCTGTAGTTGTTTATGTTATCTCTGTCTCCACCCTTGTGCACAGGAGTTATTATGGCTTTCTTCAGAGCTGGTGGAAACTTCCTTTGGCTAAAGCACAAGTTCAAGATGCGAAATTATGGGTGTGACTAATTCTAATGGTTTGTTAAGATCTTGTAAATTAGAGTAGTTCAGTCAAATTTGACCAAACCGAAGCCACATAAAAATGTATACAGTTATCCGAAGTAATTTTAATGATATTGGCTAGATGACGCTCTAGTTTTAAATCCTATTTTAGCATACTTTTTCGATGTATATGGGTCCGATTGACTGGATAGGTCTTTACCACATTAACAGTGTTGTGTTAGATTGTCGTATTAAACTGAATTCAAAAGAGATTGGGTTAACTCATTTTGGCATATCATAAAATTCTCGCCAATATTAGAAGTCATACGTACCTTCTTTAGTAACTTATCATCATAAAGGCTTAAGGAAGCCATCTCCAGGCATATCTTCGTCCATGGTAAGAACTGATTATCATCGATTAGTAGAGGATTGTCGCTGATATGTTTCCGGATTTTGGTCCACAGCGCTGGGTCAGGAGTGTAGTTGTTGTTTGACAGACAGTTGATAAAGCTGAACAGTGTTTTAGACTTGCATTCTGAGAGGATCTTGGGATCTGCAGCTGCTAGCTCGCAGAGGTAGCCGACGAGGCCGAAGTGAGTGTGTGCCTGGGGACATGACAATATGCAGGCGTAATATTACAATCTTTAAGCTGGTGGCCTGGGGAGCCTGCGAAATTCAAATTTTCTTACGTTTTTTGCAATCTGTAGGTAAAATCAATCAGTCAGATCCATAATGATGGACTCGAGATACTAATGTATCTTATTGGTTAGCCACGAGACCCTCCAACGGGAAGTACTCATGTTAAGTGTTTATTGAGACCTCGGTCAATTCAAATTTTCTGTCTCCCTGTAATAAAGAGGTTGATTTAAAAAAATATACTTACGATTCTGGAATACACCCGAGCAACCTGTAGTGCCTTGTCAAAGCTAACTTGTCGAGCAACCACAGAATTAGCAATAGCATCCATCAGCTGCTCATGGTAATACTCCGGGTGCTTCTCTATGATCCTGCTCTTGATCTTCGCAGCCGTAATCAGCAACTCATCGTAGGACAGCAGATCAACCTTCTGGGTCATTATGTCGTAACATATGTGGAGAAGCTGTACCCTCATAGGGAATCTTTGTTCAGTACAGTTCACTTGGCTAAGAGACAATATAATGGACTTGGCTACTGGAGCGTCAATCGCCTGGTCATGTAAAAGTAAGCCGGTGATTATCTCATCAATATGACGGTCTGGCAGATTGTGTGCGCAACTATATGCTAACATATCCTTCAGTAACGGCATGTCCTTGTTATCAATCTCCAACGGCAAATGTATTTGGAAAGCCAATGGCAGTGCAAGCTTTAGCGCATCAACCAAATGATCTTTCTGGTCAAACTTCGTCAGTAAAAAGTCTAGGAACATGATCTGTCTGCAATTAATCATGTTGATGTAGCATCTAAGGAGTTGCAGCATGGTCTGGACTACAGTAGTGTCTGCAGGGACGTTCAGGTAAGATAGAATCTTTGTGGCTTCTATAGCCTCATTCACATCCAGAGCTCGAGCATGCTTCTTGAATTTTTGACAGAGTACTCCGAATGTCGGGTTCATTACCAAAGTTTCTGGGCCTACATCTGATCTAGAAGAAGAAAGATAAATGGAAGGTTATTTTCTTGTTTTTGTGTGGTATTTTGACCTGCACAGTCTGGACAAAGCCAGTGGCGTTTTCATTGCCAAATAAATATGAACTTAGGTAAATTGAAGTCGAAAAACAAAGAAACTGTCTGCAAGAGTACCAAAAGCCAGCAGGGTAATTGAAAGTACCAATTGGCATAAATTACCCCGGTATGTTACTTGTAAGTTACATGCTAGCCAGATTTTGTTCGAACTGTGTAAGCTCCATTTGCCTCTCCAAGCAGTGATGGCCTGGTGGTGTGACCGTCAGACTGCCAACCCATAGGTCTCGAGTTCGAGAACCCAAATCGCGCACCTTTGAGTTTTCGGATTCATGTGCGTATTGTTTAATTATCACTTGCTTTAGTTTAGGAAAACATCGTGAGGAAACCAGCAGCCTGAGAGATATTTCTCGACGGTATGTAAAGCCAAGTCAGAGACCATGGGTGGCATAAATACATTGACACCAGGCTAGGCACTAACCAAACAATAAAGAGATTAGCCTCCCCATGACTTCCATCTCTTTCAATCCAGGGCTAGAATCTGTACAAGTAGTTGTTTGTTTTGCCCAGCTCCTCCCACAACTTTCTATGGGGTATGGTGTTACACCTTCTGATAATGTCTTACTGAAAATCTATGATATAAATTACTTGTCACGTTGTTGTCGAAGATGGACTCCTAAACTACTTAACCGATTTTAGTCAAATTTGCACACCGTGTGCAGTTGGATCCAACTTGATAGATAGGATTTCTTACATCTCAATTTATAGTCGCAATATTATTTTACTAGCTGTCCCGCGCAACTTCGTCTGCGTCACATTTTCCCCGTTTTCGCAACATACGTTTTCATTGCTGCTCCGCTCCTATTGGTCGTAGCGTGATGATATATAGCCTATGTCCTTCCCCAGGTTGAAATCTATCTTCTTGCCTAATTTCATTAAGATCCGATCAGCCGTTTAGTCGTGAAAAGGTAACAAACAAACAGAGTGACTTTCGCATTTTTATAATATTAGTATGGATTGCAAATTAAGTCACAATTATCTGTTAGCTCCAAACGATTCTAACAGATGGCGGTATCTGTTGACTTGATTGAGTAAGTATTCAATAGATGGCGCTGTATAGGAGCGGAGTAGCAATGAGAAAGATTGCGAAAACGGGGAAAATGTGACGCAGACGAAGTTGCGCGGGACAGCTAGTAATAGTAATATAAAAGAACAGCTTACTTTCCAGACTTCTGAAGCTGAAAGAGGCAGGACAGGGCCTGCAGCATGTGTTTGTGGCCCATCTGACCGATGTTGGTGTGGACTGCATTCAGCACCTCTGTTGCATTCGGTGCTGTCTTGATGGCCGTCATCAAAGCGTCTGGAGGGGGGCTTCTGTTCACTTCTGTTGTGACTGCAAATATTATTATTAAATTGGTGTAGGTATTTTTTAAAGCCAGTAATAGATAGCAATAGAGTGAGTAGCCACCTGCACCAGTAAAGTTTTAAATGATGATAAATGTTTATTCTGTAAACTGGTTTTTGCATGTCATTTATTTTACTTGAGGTTGGCGTTTCCCATTTCAATATTTTGAGCAGAAACGCTGAGGCTATATACGCACTAGCAGGTGCCTTGATTTATCATCTGGTTATTTGCTAGGATACATGGTGGAGGCAAATAACGCAGACGTCAAGGGCGCCGTGTGACCGTATGCAAATCTTCTAGAACATTCATCTCACTTCACTACTTGCAAGGTGACTCGCTAGGCTCTACGCACTATGCAAGGCATTCAGTACATTCACAGCCTGGAAATAAACTCAGAGGTGCAGTCTCTCTGACATTGTCTTGGTCTGACCATGTGAGGACTTTGCAAATTATTGTTTATGAGGGACTTTTGAAAGACGAACCACAGGAGTAGACCTGTCCAGTCAGTGCGTGCATGTGATTGTTGATGGTGATATTTCTTTAACTTCCAACTTATTGTATTGACCCTTTTTAGCAGGGACTCAAACTGTAACCGTAATAAGTGTTTTAACACTGTTTTTTAAAACATTTATAACAGAAAAATACTTTTAAATGTAACAGTATTACTTTATTAAGATAACGTTATGTTAAAATACGCACACATATTTACTTTTTCTTTTTTTCTTTAATTAATAGATTTATAAATCCAGATATTAGTTCCAGCATAATTACTGTTTTGTAGGTATTGTAATTGTGTTGTTACTAGCTAGTTTAAAATACTTTAAGTTGTAATCTGTGGAGAATGTAGTGGGTAGCATATTTGTTAAAAATGTAATATTTAAGATATTGTAACTTAAGTTTTATTGTGCTACTGTTTGTTTTTCCTTAAAAAAATAAAATAAAAAATAAAAAACAGATACAATAATGTTACCGAATCAAACTGTAACCTTTTTTTTGTGTTAATAAGTGTAACTGAAATAATCAATGATAGCTTTAGCCTGCTACACTTATTAATACTTTTATATCTGTTACAGATATGTTACGGTTAAAAACACATTTAAAGTGTTACATATCTGATTCTGTTACCAATTCAACATGTAAGACTTATAATTCTGTAACCTTTAAGAAGGTGTTTCAAGTCCCTGCTTTTAAGAAATTCTTTTATATCTTTAGACCGTTTTAGTGGACACTTATGAGCTAGTATTGCTACAAAATATGGATTATAGAAATACTTACTGCTGGCAGCAAAAGCCCTATTCAGCAGAGATTTGCACAGGGGCTTCAGTGGCCTGCTTTTTATTATCATACTTCGCCAGACGTTCTTTAGTAAAAGCGACATGATTACTGGAATAAAATAAATAAGAATCACAACAATGCAATGCCTAGAACATGGCTTGCTAGGTTATGTTTATGTGAACACCTAGCAACAATAACGAATATTAAGATCCAAATTCACTGTTGATCCGTAAATTAGAGTTAATAATTATTGAGAAAAGCCTTTTTATATAGAAAAAAAAATTTTAGTCACCAAATAGATCTTCAGAATAATAGGCAACTATTCGTTCTATCTACTGCCACATTACACACATTTCTTACTATCAATCGCCCAATATTAAGTATTGTATTAGATACGTATCGCATCCGAATATCTCCTAAAGAGTACCGATTTTAAAAACAGAAAGAAACTCGCAGAATACAGAATTTTAAAAAAATCGCGTTATTGGCAACAGCTGACTATGACATTACTTGTAGTGTGGCTAGAAACGATAATCCATATCCATTTAAATTTTTAACCATTTGTTTTGTTTCAAAATTAATTCATATACTTGAAATATATTTGAGGATTGTATGTTTTTGAGAATAAATGGCTGCTATATCTCTATTAATTTAAAGCAATAGTGAGCCTTTAGCTTTCAATTGTAATAACTATTGAGGTTCGGAAATCGGAACCCTAAAACTAATGGAGACGTCTTATATTTTGTTCCAAAATAAAATATTAAAGAATTTAACAAAAAGTCACGATAAATAATCTTTACTTTGATTTCTTATAGGTTTACAGATGTAATTGATCAAAATCGCGAATGTGTTTAAAATATTTTGAAGCACAATACTCGAGCATTTCATCCAAATCGACCAAACACACGGCTTTACTTTCAGAACGAACATGTTTTGATGTTTTTGACATTGACGTTTAATGGTTTCTATCAATAATTTTCGGCTTTACGCACTTTCGTGAAATATATCGGAGAATCGTAAAAACCTGAAATAAACAACCACATATTTACCTAAACGCTACAAAAAATATTTATAAACTGCTTCAAAATGCACAAAGAAACAGTAATTAGCCTACGTCCAGACAGAGAAATACGAAAAAAGGTGAAAACACCCGGAGACTACACATTGGTTCCTTACGAAGATTCTCGTTGCAAGATCACTCTATCTGAAGTGAAATGTAGCAACGAGGAGGGAGCTTGTGAGATAGATTCTGTCAGTCGGATATTTAGCCGGTCATTTGACGGAAACGTGTTGATCGGGGACTCGGATTCATTTATAGACAAAGATTTTGAGTTGGTCCTGCAACAGATGAGCTGCGGGGAGACTTGTGAGGCGACGCTGGTGTACAGGAACGCGGAGGGGAAGATGATGAAGGAGATCTCGTGTAAGGTAGAGCTGCGGGAAGTCACAGAGGAGCAGTTGATCAGTGATTGGAGCTGGGAGCGGCTGTATGAAGCGGCAGTGCATCACAAGGTAGGAGTTTGGGTTTAGCTGCCAGTCCAATCATTTTCTGCTTCTTGCTTTAGCTATAAAAGGAACTCTAGTGCAAAGTTTCAAGTTACTGGAACCAGTAGCTGTGCATATCCATTAATGAACTTAAGATTTTCATTACAAATTGGAACATGCTAAAATTATATCCAATTGGCAAGGTTGAGAGCCCACATCCTGCCAAACACATTTATGTATAGTTACTTGTAGGGTTGCTTTTCTTAACTGCTATCCTTTTCCTGATAAAATGGGGTTATGTTGACAACTGCATTGAAAATCAGTGAATTCTTACCTAGAATTAAACTGTGACTTGAAGACTATTAAATTATAGCTATTCAAGAATACTTTCAGTTTACCTTTGTGGCTTTCTCTTGTTCTCTTATTAGTGGAACAGGAATCTGCAGTAACACAATTTACTTCTATTGATTTTTAATTAATTATATAATTAAAACACTGACTTCTGTCTACAAAATTCTTAAAAGAATGAAATGTGTTATTCCTGTGTTCACTGTTTTATTTGTTTGCTTCGAATGCAAGACAAAAAGAATTCCTCAATGTACTAACATAAACAATTTAATTGTGTCAGCTTTGCTATTATTCTGTTTGTTTATTATACAGGCTGTTTTGCGATATCTTTCTTTATAGAAATTTACTTCTATAATTGAAAACAATTTTGGTTTATCATGGTTTAGCTGAAACCTGTAAAGCTGTCATATTTTTTGTTTGGTGTACAGTAAAGCTATTTAATTTGAATGGTAAGCTTAACAAATTGTTGAGATTTAAATAGCATAATTATGCTGTCTTGAATAAAATTTCATTGCTGCGTTTTTTTGGTAAAAAGCAGGAATATAAAAAAATAATATAAAAACACACTGTTTACAAATATTCAAGCACAAAGCTATTTGATTTTCAATTGTTCTTTTGTCTCATCTGACAATTCATAAAAAACATATTTCTGTTTGAGTAATTGTTGTACTCAAACAGAAATATTCTTGTATGCACACAGGAGCGGGGAGTAGACCTGATCAAACAGGGGAGGACTACAGATGCGTTCCGCAGGTTTAACAAGGCTCTAAAGATGTTGTTAGCTACGGAACCCCTGGACCCTAAGACCGTCTGCGATCAGGTGGTCAAGGATATGGTGGAGCTTAAGGTACATTATATATATGGTTAGATTCACCTTTGTTTTGTATAACAGGCTGGTGTCCACGCCAAAAATACGCGCTTTGGATGTGGATATGTCTCCACATCCAAAGCGCGTATTTTGAGCATGAGATGGAGCTAGATCAAAAGGGTTGCTGCCACTGTTTGCAGTTGCCGAGATATCGAAACCGACATATCGAGTTTCTCATGCCATCATCTTTATTTACCAACCAATAGTTCTCTGTAGAAAAATCAATCAATAATTCATATCTAAAACCATCTTCCCCAGGTGAAACTGTACAACAACTTAGCTCACTGCCAACTCCAGCACGATGAGTACGAAGCTACGATAGAACTCTGTGAAAAGGCCCTGAAATATGACCCCGTCAACGTTAAGGCTCTGTACAGGTGAGTTAGTTTATAGATAACTAGCGACCCGCCCCGGCTTCGCACGAGTGCAATGCTGATACTAAATATACTACAGAATGTCTGTCGACATCACATTGGAAACCTCTAAAATTATCAGTGTTTCTCTACTATATTATGCATGTATTATATTTATAAACCTTCCTATTGAATCACACTATCTATTAAAAAAACCGCATCAAAATCCGTTGCGAAGTTTTCAAGATCTAAGCATATATAGGGACAGACAGCGGGAAGCGACTTTGTTTTATACTATGTAGTGATGATTAACTTGTAACAGAACATCGAGCCGTTCTAAAAGTGGCGATTGGCTCGTAACTCTTAGGTGTAATTTATAGCGAACTACTTTGAGTGTTACATTGCCTTCAAGCACAAGCCGAGAGTCTTCAACGAGCGTTCGCCATGTTTACAGGCAATAGTTGCAAGTCAATAGCTACCTTAATGTATCACCCTCTCACATAACAATCAATGAGCACAACGCTCGAAGATTTGTTACAATTTGATCTTCCACATTTAGAGCCAATATGTATAATTTCACAATGCAGGGTTTGCTTGTAAGCTGTTAGTCCCAGATGGTATTTGTAGATCTTTAGCAGTCCAGTGGCCCGAAAGTCTCCAGTCCTACCAAGCGATATTGTATTACCCAGTCACTGGGTTGAGGAAATCAGAGAGGCCAGGCAGGAAGCCAAACCCAACATCATCATTCTCTTGCCCTTATCCCAATTCATTTGGGGTTGGTGCAACATGTCTGCTTCTCCCAAACTTCTCTATTACACTGCATTTTATCAGACACCTCCTTTCTTGCCATATCATTCTTAACACAGTCCATCCATTTTTTCTTTGGTCTTCCTCTACTCTTATTCTAATCCACATTCATACTTAAAACTTTCCTCACGACGGAAACTTTGTTAGGAAGCCAACGTCAACATATATGGGAAAAGGTGAGATAATGCCTTGTACCGTACCAATCGATTCAACGTTACATTACATAGAAATGCTTAAGGTAGTACTCAAGTGTATGTTCTCCTTACAGGAAATGCTCAGCTCACTCCGGTCTCCACATGTACGAGGAAGCCTGGACGGACATACAGGAAGCTCTAAAAATAGAACCCAATGACAAGGCTGCTCTGCTAAAGGCAAACTCCTTGAAACCTAAGATTGAGAAGATAAATAAAGATTATACAACGGTTATTAAGAAGATGTTCGGTTGATTTGTTTAAATGGAGTTTTTTTTTCTTAATGGCCGATGTTTGGTAAGCGAGGTTGGGTTTTCCGAGGCAGTATTTTGTTGGTGCTGAGTGCGACTCTTCGATCAAATATCTTTCCATTATCATTTATAGAGAACCGGTTGGTAAGGTTGACAGCGCGTCAGGGTGACTAAACCAACCACGCATTCTATTTATTGACATTCCCCACGACAGTAGGCCAGCACCAGGACAAAGTGCCACCTCCGACGTGTGGCCTACTGTACAGAATTACAAGACAATTTCATTCAATTTTTTGTCGAAAATTGACTTGCTGTAAGAATAGCCTCTTGATTTAGGAGCTAATCTTTGGCTAGCAGGGCAGCAGCATTACATCTAGAACTGTAAGTTTTTCTTTAAATATCATTGAATCAATGGTTGTCTGTTAAATAAAGAATATTCGTTTACGAACGAAAAAATATTGTTATATGGACGGCTGTTTTTTTGCCGCAATTTAGGTTTAGCGCATCCGAGTAGAAACTAAGCGGCACACAGGATAATAATTAAAACCCAACTTTATTCCTTCGGTAATATGAATGAAATTTCTATCTGCATGAAATGGGACTACTAAGACCTTATTCAATAACAATTGAATCTTAATTTTATTTGGTCCTGCTTAAGGTTGAATTTCAATCAAAATGAAATCGAAATAGCACATGATATTTTCGCAGCCAATAATGAATATCAATCAACGATGGGCGTTAAGCCAAATATACACTAGGGGACAAATGTGCCACGACATGTATCGGCGACATGGCAACCGAAGCCGGCCGATTTCGCCTGACAAATATGGCGACAACACGCGACTTATGTCCGCAGGGACGTCAGACGAAGTCGTGCGACTTCGCGAAACTTCGCCTGACATATCTGGCGACATCACAAAGTTATTTTTCACAAGGCAGTCGATATCATGACACCCAACGAGGTAGTGTTGTTGTCTGCGGCGTACATAATTATAATCGTCGTCCACTAATTACGTGAGGCGTTTAGGGGGGGAGGGTGTTGAGCCAAATCTCACCTAATCTCACGAGGGAGAGAGGGGAGGTCTCGGCATATCACGTAATTTTTTTGTTGTATGAAATATAGTTACATGATGTCATGAATAATAAATGTTCAATGATAATTATTAAGCAAATTATGTTTTTTAAATGAATCTAACGCAATCAAGCACAAGTTAACGTATTTACAGTTAACTACGAATTTTGATACATCTCACGTGAGATTAGAGGGGGGTGAGGGGGTCAAGTCAATTTTCACGATATCTCACCAAAGGGGGAGAGGGGGTCGAAAAATCGCCAAAATTGCCTCACGTATTTAATGGACGCGCCCTAACCCCATAGAATGACTTTTTCATGAAATAATCATTAATAGGATTGTGACTTTTTTTTCATTGGCATTACGTCGCTATTGGGTTGTAGCTACTGACTCTCAAGTCTGTCCAGAATCATAGTGATCTTTATTCTTATTAAAATAAGGTTCTTATTCGGCTGGCAGACTTAAATGGCTGAAAGGACTGTATCAATTTTATGAGTTGAACGGTTGAACAGGGATGTAAGATAAGTGTAGTTCAAAGAAAATGGATGTATGAAGGTACGGTTAGGTTAGGTACCATACTAACCTATCCATGAGAGGGATGATAAAATATGGCCAAATTAAATGGTAACGATTCTGTGTCGCCAACTTAACGCTGACCAAACCAAAAATATTGCTGTCTTAAACTTCAATGTCATATACACAAAATATAAAAAAAAGAAAAAAACATCAAATATAAATGATTTTGAATTATTTTTTAAGATATTCCATAAAATGTGTGTGGATAAAGTCGGTCTTTAAATAAATTATGCCCGCGGCTCCGCTCGTTCACTTTCGTAAGTGTCCCACGGCATCGTACTACCCGGATAAAAAGTCCGATGTGTTATCCAGGTTATAAATGATCAGTGCACCATATTTCATCTAAATCCGTTCAGTAGTTGGTGCGTGATAGAGGAACAAACATCCAGCCGTTCACCCCCACAAACTTTCCAAATTATAATAGCAGTGAGATTCATTCATTCACTGACAGAAAACATTTGACAAAACATCATTTCATCATTAATTAATTTCATATCTTGTTGTTTGTCGGGGATGGACTCCTAAAATACTTTACCGATTTTAATCTTTGCACACCGTGTGCAGTTTCATCCAACTTGAAAGATAGGATAGCTTACTTCTCAATTTAAAGTCGCAATATTATTTAATTGCAAATTAAGTCACAATTATCTGTTAGCTCCAAACGATTCTAACAGATGGCGGTATCTGTTGATTAAATTGAGTAAGTATTCAATAGATGGCGCTGAATAGGAATGCAGCAACAATGAAAAATATTGCGAAAACGGGGAAAATGTGACGCAGACGAAATTGCGCGGGACAGGTAGTAAAATTATATATTAATATTCGCCAAATTGTGCAGCTAAACCTAGACAGTCTCATTCACTCACTGCCTGACAAAAAGAGACAGCAATACTTTTAGTTAAGTCTGTGTGCAACAGAAATAGCGCCATTTTAGATTAATTATGTACATAATCAATTTGTCGTGTCACTATTTACCAATGGCGTCCTATTTAATATTCTTCCTTCTCAATGTTTTCCAGAAATAAAAATATGCATTTATAGATTATATTAAACCTATCATCCTACTGTGATGTTTATCTGTCTATTTTTGAGATAATATCTTTAAGTATAAGTTATGGAATCGTACGATATGTATCTATTGTAAATACCTCAGTCAAATATATTCTCATATACGTAGCAACACTGTTTTTTGTTTACTACCCTTGCATCACATGATTTTTACGACATATAATACGGCAGGGCTTGTTAACGTTACCAACTAACAAAATAATAACCATTACTTAACGTTAATTCTAATGTGATACCTAATTAACGTTACAAAATATAACGTTAATTGATAACATTACCAGTAATTTAACGTTAAATACAATTAACGTAAAATACGAGAATAACGTTACTTTTACCGTTAATTTAGCTGCAACCCGGTCACATTCAAGGTTGTTAGCGCGGCGTGGTGAGGCCGAGCGGGAGGGCAGCATCGCATATTGAAATCAAGGCTTATTTTACTTATGTTTAGTAGTACGCACGGCGACAAAATCGCATTGTACGGGAAATCTATAAAAAACGAGGCCATGTTACATTGCAAATGTAAAGCTTGATGTGTCGCTGTGTGTACACTACTACCTATTTATTCCTTTAATTTAAATAGTTTTTACAATTAGCGACTAAGCACATTTTTGTTTTTTAAAGAAGACTAAGTTATAAACGAGTGCAATCATGTACCAACGAAGCAAATGGGACGTAAATGAAATAAGCTGTAACGTCTCCAATTTACCTCCGTTGGATTTTAACCAAGACCAACCACGACCTAGCGACACGAAATGCGGCGTTCGCAACAACTTCGAACTGGATCGTATGCCAGAAGAAAAACGTAGAGTAACTTATGTCAATTTACTCAACGTTATTAGAAAAGTGCGACAGGAAAACGACTTGGATAACATAATTTTGCCAAGTTACGAAGAATCAGAGTAATAATTATAAGTAAATTGATTCAATTCTTTTAAATACTATAATTATGATTTCCTTTATTCATTTTCATTACGTAGTTATAATATTTTTACATAATTATATTAAAAAAAAAAACATTAAAAAATATAAAAAATAGTAGCCCACCAGCATCGGGAACAGGGTCCCGGCTACCGGTGGTCAGGGCTCTTGAGAGAGGAACCTCCTGACAAAACGTGCCGTGTCCAGAAGTAGTGCTTTCTGAATCAAGCCCTTGATCCAGCTGTCAAGCGAAAGACTCCGCAGATGTTGGTCGTAGCTTTTGGCTATTAAGCCATTGGCCGACACGACTATCGGCACAATGGTTGCTGTTGTCAAGTCCCACATGTCGACAACCTCGCGAGCCAGATCTAGATACTTGAATTGCTTATCTTTCTCTGCTTTCACGAGGTTCTCGTAATGCGGGATCGTGATATCAACAATCATTGCACGACGCCTCAATCGATCTATCAACACAATGTCAGGCTTATTGGCAACAATAGTCCTGTCAGTGACGATAGATCGATCCCAATAAAACGTGATATTACCATTATCGAGAACTGGTTCGGCCACATACTTATAGTATGACACTTCTGATTCCACAAGGTTGTTTTTCAAAGCAAGTTGCTGATGGATCAATCAAATCAAAATATTTTTATTTTACATAGTCCTACAGGGGCACTTATAAAACGTCGGCAAAAAGGTGCTCGGTTCAGATTGGTCGTTTCCTATGGAGAAGAACCGGCAAGAAACTCCATGGTTACTCTTTTAAAGGATAGGATAATCCTGGCAACAAGGTTGTGTCTATGCAACTACTCTCCATTGGCCAAACGAGAACACCCAGAAATAATGTGTCGGATCGATTTTCCCGGACGGTGGCATGCCCGACATATGTCAACCGTTCTATCCTTTACTATGTGTTTCCGGTAATTATTCGTCAGCATAACCTTGTCCATTATTGTACAGACAAAACCTTCAGTTTCCCCGAAGAGGTCACCTTAACGCAGCCAGGATACAGACGCTAAGAAGTCTACATCGGACCCATGTAAGGCCCAGTAAAAACGTCCTTGAAGATCCTTGCTCTGCCATACCTCCCTGCGGTCATTAGTGTCTAATACTACAGGCTTACGCCAGTTCTCGTTAGCCAAGAAGATCGGGGTAAGGCCCTTGTCTACTGAGACCACATCTCGGTGCATCCCCACGTCGGCTTCTAGGAAGTATTCCCTGAGACTGCATACCTCACGGTTGTGCAGGATCTTAGCATTTAAGAAGCCACGACCCCCACACTTCCGCGGGATATACAGTCTCATCATCGACGACCGTGGGTGCTGAATCCGATTTGCGGTCAGCAGTACGCGGACCTTCCTATCTAGGGCATCAAGTTCTGTCTGAGGCCATTTGAGTGTGCCGAAAGAATACATCAAAACCGGCATGACCCAACCGTCAAAGGCGCGCACCTTGTTTCCGCCTGACAGAAGTTTGCTTAGCACCTTATTCAGGCGGCCAAAGAAACGCTCCTTCAACGATTGTTTCATGTCAGCAGTATTGATGCCTAATGCTTCCGATATACCCAAATACTTGTGGGTTTCTGTTGAGGAGAGGGATCTAAGGTGTACGGAATCCGAGAGTTGAGTTCCCTCGGATTCCGTAATCTCCCCCTTCACATGCATGACTGCACATTTGTCCACACCAAATTCCATCCTGATGGCGCTAATGAAAGTTTCAGTTACCTTCAGTAGTTTCATCAGTTGCAAATTGTTGGGGACAAAGATTTTCAGATCATCCATGTAAAGAAGGTGAGATATGACCTGACCACCTCTCCTCAACCGATAGCCTAGACCTGAACCTTCCAGCAGTGTGCTAAGAGGGTGCAAGGCTAGACAAAACCACAATGGACTATCACCCTGAAATATACCACAATCTATCCTTATCGGTTTGCTGTTCCCCTGCATCTGTCGACATCCTGGATAGCGAAGGACCGTCCTCCATTGCCCTATACACGACTCAAGGAAGGCGCGTAGAGTTTATTATTTATTTATTTATTTATTAAACTTACATTTGCTTATACTGGCAAGACCCAAGCTAATAAAAGAGAGAGAGAGAGAGAGAGAGAGTTATCTATATTGTACAACTCCAACAAAAAAAATCTATCCAACATGTAGACAGATGCCTTTGGGAGCGGCACACCTGTTGGCTAATGGCCATATCAATGAGGAGCAGCTCCTTAGTACCACGGGAACCGTTCTTACATCCATTCTGAGAGGGAGACATGATGTAATTACTCATAATATGGTGGTTAATTTTAGCTCTCAAAATGGATGTAAGAACTTTATAGACCGTTGGTAAGCAAGTGATAGGTCTATAATTTTTGGGCTCCGCAGTACTACCTGATTTATGGAGCAGGTGGGTAATGCCTGTCGTCAGGAACTGGGGCAGCGACCCTGACTCTAAGGCTGATTGAAACTGGGACGCCAAGCGAGCTTGCGATCTTTGGAACCATTTGATTCAGAAGTTGTGCAGTCCATCCAGTCCTGGAGATTTCCAGTTAGGTAACGGACGGACTGCACGAGCTACGTCTTGGGGCTGACAGCTGGTTCAAGCACCTGAAATAGAAAGAGCATCCGACCACGGTACGCAGTCAAGTTGCTTCCCCTCTGAGTAGCCCCATAATATGCGCGCATGACGTTCTCATTAATGGACTGAGTCCATCGCATGCGCGACACATTTCCACCGGCAGCGGGTAGCCTGTTCGGGGCCTGTTGGCCTCGAGGTCCCAGGCCCGCTGGTGGCCGTCCTCTTCCTCGTCGTCGTGGTGGTGATGGCGTCGACGGCGGGGAGAAAAGCTCGTCGCTGGAACTCACAACGACGCAACTGCAGCGACCGGCGACTCAGCGGCCACAGATGTGGCAGCGAGGCGGAGCTCAGCGACGAGCCCAGAGATGGTGGGTGTACTTCGTTTAGTCGGGCTCTGCGTCTCGTCAGCATTGATGACAAATATGACGTTTAATTTTCATAAGATTATTGCATTTTTGTTTAATTAGATCCGGTTTTGTATATAAAGTAACTTTTTTTTATTATTATTTTCTTGGTTTAATCAGTGTTCTGCGTTATTTTATATTAATTAAAGTAAAAAGTGAGAAAAACTTGTCTCGTCAGTTTGACACTCGAGCCACAGATTTATGATGATTATGATTATTATTTACTATGTCCCATCACTACTCGCATGCGAGGAAGTTGGCAGAAGCTTAACTGTTTAAACATAACGATAAAAGTAACGTTATTAAACAATTAACGGTTATAAAGATTAACGTTAAAATGTTTCAAAAATAACGTTAAATCTATTAACGTTATTCTAATATTAACGGTAACTCTGTCAAATGAAGGTAACGTTACGAAATTTTTAACGGTATTTAAAGCCCTGTAATACGGAGATTTCTTTATTCTATGTAAGTAAAAAAATGTATGTTACATAAATATGAAGCTTGCGCAATAAATTCTATAATTGCTGGTGGGTGACCCAGTGGTTACTGCTCCGGATTCGAACCCGGGATGGCGTGCATTTTACTTTACTTGCGTTATACTTAGGTTCCGCTGTTGAACTGAATGCACGAGGTTATGAATACGTATTTATAAAGAAACAAAAATATTATGAGCGTGTTTGTCAGCATGACGGGCTGCCGGCCGGTCGCGCGGAACGGAAGCAGATTCCCTTGTACACAATGTTTTCAATGCAACTTCCTATGAAATACCTAAGTTAATATATAATCAAACTCAAAGCATTTATTTCAATTAGACCATTAGAGACACTTTTGAAAGTCAAAACACAAAAAAAGCTATAGCTACAGTCTCAGTCACAAGACATAATAACTTGTGAAAGTACTGTAGTTGCCCATTCCAAAGCGTAGATCTCTATGGAGAAGAATGGGCAAGAAACTCCATGGACACTCTTTTAAATCAAAATATGTTACAAAATCTTGGTTACATCATTCGTGTTGAGAATTACTAGTATGTGAGAACGATGTAGAAATACGGGCTAGTTAAGAGCGTCCAGAGTAAAAAGATTAAATCAGTAATCCAAAAATAATTAAAATAAACCGTGGCAGCTAAGAGATGACCAGTCACAACTGACAGCGCCCGTTCACGAACATCACGCATGTATCAGCCATCATTCAACTCAACCATATTGAAGGGAACTAAATGACCCGACACACCCGCCACCATCAGCGTGACGATTAAACTCGATAGTTTATGTACTTACGAGTACTTCTACGTTTCTTTTCGAATTAACTATTTCGGGGTTCTCTGGAATTTGAGATTCTTAGTTGGTTAATAATTTCTCAAGTTTATTTTGATGAATGACGTAGGTACCTGCGTTCCTTAGTACTTTTTAATCATAAGTTGTTTTCATTAGGTGCTTTATAGGTTTTTTGTAATATTTAATTTAAACATAACGTATTTAACGATTGTAGGTTTTGCAGTAGACTGTATGAGGAAAACCGACCTTTTTAAAAAAAAACGGAAAACACCACCAAGAAACCTACCCCATACCTAAAATGTTAAAATAGATCAGCTCATTTTTTAAATGTTTTCGAATACTTTGTAGCAGATTTTTAGGTAGGTAGTAGGCTATTTTGTTTTCTCACACATCCACTTCAAAATTTCCACGCGGACGAAGTCGCGGACAACAGCTCGTATAATAATAAAATAATAATAGTTAGGATAATGGCCGAAGGACCTTCCGATCTGTCCGGTAGCTACATACCTTTACCTTTGGAGTTTATCCAACCAGGAGAGTATTTTCGTCCCGCTTCCAAATCACCATAATGATGAAAGGTCCCAGGTAACATCTCTGCTGAGATAGTTTTCGAAGAATTTCTCTGTGGCTATTTCAAGTGACGAAACAAAACAACGTAGTACGTTTCAATAGATACGTTTTGTAAACAACAGTGTTGTTAACGACGTGTATCATCCTACGCTTACCTATTCTAGGGCATCATCCCGACCATGGCTACTATACTACTACTCAACCACTTAGCCACAGGTCCATAGGGACTACGTGACAAAGTGAATGTGAACTAACAAGTCCCTGAGGTCAAGTCTAACTAGCAGCTGTAGTCAGATAAAAGAATGCCTACATCTCTGTCTACCCTAACAAAGAGACAAGCACTCGGAAATCGAACCCGCGACCATTACGGAAGGCGTGCGGCTCTATTTATTAGTATTTACATTTCCGAACCCTTCAAAAAGCTGCAAGACCGTCAAAACGTCGTCCAAATAAAGACACGCCCTTGACACAGCAGCCGAACAAAATCTCGTCTTCCTCGCCGCCTCGTATGACATCACACTACGAATGGCCGTCTATGACATCATACTGCCCGACAAAATACAAGTAAACGAAGAAAACCAACTATCAAAGCTTAGTGGAAAATATTGGTTCAACTTTCGACTCTATGTTCCAGATCGTCTCAGGAGCTCTTGGCTAAATAATGAATCCCTCGGATCAATCCGGTTAAGCCTTGGTTAGCGCTTGCTTAGGTTGGCCTGATGATGGGTGATCACCCATTATATCCCGAGTTTCCTACGAGCCCCGGAAAGCACGCTAAGCCGTTGGTCCCGGCCGCCATTTTTAGATCTTTGACAGTCGTTACAGGTAGTCAGTGGGCGAAAAGTCTGAGAATCAGTCTTACCAAGGGGTGTCGTATTACCCAGTACTAACTGGAATGTGGAGGTCAGATGGGCAGTCGCTCCATGTAAAATACCGATATTCAGCTGCAACCGGTGAGACTAGAAGCCGGCCCCAACATAGTTGGGGAAAGGCTAGGCAGATAATGATGTTCAAGATAGTTTCGTTTTCGATTGCTATATTCGGGTCCGGCATGATTCGGCACAACAGCATAAACTAAATAGCTACCAATATGTATAAACTTTCGGATTAGCGCGAAATGTGCCGAAAACCGACGCAAACATGACTCAGCGATCAAAGATCCTGAACTGATTTGCGTTCGGCACGCTTCACCGATTATGTGTAGGTAATGTCAGGCATGTTCTGTATGGTGTCGGACGTAAAGAATAGCACCATCCCATATCTTCCCGTGGGTGTCGTAAGAGGCGACTAAAGGACTTTCCGGAGAATGGGCAGCAGTGTTCTCTGTGCTTTTGTAACAACCGTACTGCGATCGCCAACCCGCCTGCCAAGCGTGGCGATTATGGCAAAACCCCCTTATGTCAATGTGGCGATACTTGGGGGAGGCATATGTCCAGCAGTGGACGTCTTTCGGCTTAAATGATGATGATGAATGTCAGGCCGGCTTTGCTATCCAACAGATATTGCGTCATCAAATGTGCACCCCTTAAATATGTAGCACTTACACATCACAAGTTGCGTGGAATAAACCTTCTGCAGATAGTACCCGATGACCTCATCTACGGGCTACGCAATAATATCTGCCAGACGCCAGTAGTTTACAAGCCGCTGGCGATCGCGGTCTACAATCTTATATACCGCGTAGTTTTTGTTTTGCAACACACTTCCGCTTACGGAAATGTCTAGTGAGTAATTTTCTCTACAAAGTTACATTTTTATCGTGTTCTAAATCAATTTGGATTGAAAAAAGTTTTGCTAAAAGGTATTAATAGTGCATTATGTCATGTGTTTCATGCAAGTTTATGTAAACAGAGTGGTCAAGTTGATTGGGAGACTAGTGTTATGTTTCCACAGGTTTTGTGTTACTCACGGTTGCTTTACAAGTGGGTGGGCAGAGTTGGATGCGTAAATAAAGTCAGGTTTTGATGTTTATTCAACAGAATTGTAATCGGAAGTGATAAGAAACGATTTTTTTTATCGAATAGCTGGTTGAGATTTTTATATTCTTTTATCAAAATATTTCTTTGTTAAGTTTTATGCGGGGACAGTTTTTTTAACTTTCAAATGACTGAAACGATTGGAACCAAGCAAAAACGTGTAACTAATGATAGTCGGAGTGTGATGCACAAATAATGGCCGATTGTTAGCAAAGTGATGTAGGTATGTGCACTTTTATAGGGTTACCAAGTGCGCTTTTTGGTCTCCTGTTCGGCTTGTCATTTGTCCGGACTTTTCGATACAAGCCGAATTCTTTTAGGAAAAAAAAACAATGTAGAAGTACCTACTGATGTACTGAAACAAAGATTTAAAAAAGTAAAATGACCGGACATTCTTCCAGATATCCGGCTTTTTGTCAGGACTTTTCTTTTGCAATGGTATACCATCATTAGTTACGTTTATGTCCGTATAATTATGACAAGCCAGTTTCATCGACATCAAGTAGGTACTAGCTGAATACCTAGTCGCTGTCGGCAACTTCTTCGCGTTCATTGATTGATTAACAAACGAATGCCATAAAAATTCCGCTCGTTTCCATTCGTTGATAGCTGGTGAGTTGTTGTAGTTCTAGGATGGTTTACGACGCGAGTACGCGAGAAATAATAATTGAAATATCCACGGGTATTGATAGGGACAGTTTGTCAGTGGGTGGTCTTAGGGGCGGCAACGTTAGTCTATATTTAAGCTGTCTTTCACCTCTACGTATTTGCTGTCCACAAGAATAAAGGTCACAATTTTTAGGGTTCCGTACCCAAAGGGTCAAACGGGACCCTATTACTGAGACTTCGCTGTCCGTCCGTCCGTCTGTCACCAGGCTGTATCTCATGAACCGTGATAGTTAGCCAGTTGAAATTTGTACAGATTATGTATTTCTGTTGATGCTATAACAACAAACAAAAAGTGTTTTTTTTATACTTATTATAAAAAATGGTACGGAACCCTTCGTGCGCGAGTCCGTTCGCACTTAGCCGGTTTTTTTTTTGTTCAACTCCTTGGCTAAGTCTTCCTCCCATTCCTTCCACTTCTCTCATGATGTTCTTTTTCCCAATTGAAAAGGAAGCCATCTAGTACCTATTTACATACATATAAAACTCACGCTTTTTCCAATGGGGATAGGCAGAGACCACAAAACGCCACCTGCTACGATCCTCACGTACTCCTTTTGCCTCGTCCACGTTCATCAACACATCTGCCCCCGTATTCACAAACGCTCGGACTCGATTTCGATTCGATAAGTCGTATGTCTATCTTGTTTTGGCATTACAAAAACAAACGAGATAGACATATGACTTTCCGAATCGTAATCGAATCCGAGCGTTTGTGAATAGGGGGCCTGGTCATTTACGCACGTCGGTGGTTGTGAGTAGGTACGCCCCTGACCTTTCTGAAGAACCTCACTACGCAGGTCAGCGTATGTCCTTCTAGTGCATCTCCTGGTCAGTGGGTCGTCTTAGCGGCCTCCCGGCGGCGTTGCCACTCAAATGCTGTCTTGTAAATAACTTTGGTTAGTCGCATTTCCTCATGCTCTCCACATGAGCAAACCACCTAAGCATACTCTTTTCAATTAAATTTGTAACTTAGTATTTATTATTCTTTATTGATGCTACTTGAATTGGTAGGTAACTAATTCTAAATGCTGGCATTATCATACTTACATTTAATGATTCCATTGTATTTAAATACTTTGATTAAAAAAACAAGAATTTCACATCATTGCGCAGACGCGTAGTCGACTGGACTTCAGTGGAAAGATTCAAAAACATTAGGTAGGTACTTACCTACTTTTACAATTTACTGACGCTAATCAGTGAAGTTTTATCATAAAAATTCATGCCATTAGCCATTCTTGACACAGTGGGGTAAATAATGCAATTTAATAAAAAAAAATAGAATTGACGGCTTTCACAAATTAGTATGGGGAACCCACATGATTTGCCGATGTACCTATTTATTTGTCAGCTGTTTATGACAGTAGTTATACCAGTGAACTTGCAATAGACAATAACCTCATCGAGTACTTGTCTTCAATTCATAATCAATATCATCATACGTTCCGTCCGTGTACCTACTCGTCTAGTTTTTTAGGTATTACAAATTACAAAGGTGATCTTCTACGAAGTTAAGCAATGTCATGAGTCATGACTTAAATTTTAAAATCAGCAGCGCTCTAAGGAAAAAAATAATAAAGCTAGATCAGATGCAGAATAATAAAATTGCGTGCACAAATCGAACCCACAACCTTCGACCGGTTGCCCCAGTCATCACCCACTGCGCCAATCCTGAGTGACAGCGACCAATCACGTTATACAATACCCGTTTATGCGGATCTTGCATTGTATTGGAATTCTATACATAGCGAGGCCATGTTATACTGGAAATATACAGCTTGATGTCTCGCCGTGTGCAGGTACTAGCCTGCTGTGTTGATCACTGTTTAAAAGAATGTTCAATTCGGCTTGCTTCATAAAGAAAAACAACTTTTTAGCTTGACGATGGCGTGACTTACGTATACTTACGATGAGATCATGATGCTTAGGCACACACCATACAGTTATTATAGTTTATGAGAATTTACTTGGTTATCGTCGACCGTTTGTCTAAACTATATTATAAAGAGGAAAGATTTGATTGTTTGTTTGTTTGCATTGAATAGGCTCCGAAACTACTGGTCCGATTTGAAAAATTCTTAGAAGGCTATTTAGAAGGCTATAGGCTTTATATCATCACGCTACGACCAATAGGAGTGGAGCAGCAATGAAAAATGTTGCGAAAACGGGGAAAATGTGACGCAAACGAAGTTGCGCCGGACAGCTAGTCCTTTATAAGGAAAATATCATGACAATATGTTTTGCTGTGGACAATAATTGTAGGCACATGAGAAAACTCGATGATGATACCATACCTAAAATGTTAAAAAGAGCAGCTAATAGCATAACTATTTATGGTCTGATTTGAAATATCCTGTTGACATGAATCAACAACTTGTTTGGTTGCTACGAGTATAAAACCTAGGGAAAACGAGTAATATTACCTCAAAGGTGTTTAATTGGTGATACTCCTATTTTTAGATAATTTAGGTAGCTAACATGCCGTAATAATCAAGTTGGCATTGAATGTGACTCATCGCACAAAACGACAATATGGAGACCAAATGGACGACTGTTTTTTTAGTTTTACAAATAAAGTAAGCAGAGTTTTGCCATCTGGGTTAGGACTTGAGGCAGCACCAAACATTTATCAAAGTAACGGTTTAAGTTTTTTTTTTCCCTATTGCAATATAACAAGACCAAAGACTAGCTTAAAATTTTAAATGAACTAAACTTGCATTCGACGTATCGACCCTGTGAGCTGTGATGTTATTTCGAGCAAGGTTTTACAAAATCGATCGTTCATGGGAATGCTGTCACCCGATAGAGATTAGATAGGTAGGTAAATAAGCTACAAAGGTAAACTGCATTCGCGGGTTTGTTTCCATCCATGTAAACAAAAATGTGTAGGTTTGGATACTCAAATAAAAAACCATTCGTAAAGTTCAGTTATTCGCTACAACTTGAAAGGTACTCTATTAGGTTCTTAATATTTCACGTACGAGATGGAAAATGAGCAAACAATTCCATTCTTAGACGTGAAAATAGAGGTTCGTCCTGACGGTACTCTCGGTCACTCAGTCTACCGGAAATTGACTCACACGGATCGCTATCTACACGCTGATTCTCACCACCATCCCAGACAGCTGAACTCTGTAGTGACTTCACTCACCAACCGTGCATATGATTTATGCGACGAGGAACATTTACGTGCTGAACTGACACATGTACAGGAGGTCCTACAGAGAAACGGATATACTGGGAAGACCACACAACTCCAACGAAAAACTATTCGTAAGCACCGGAAGTGCGAGGTTGAGAGGCAGCCAGCATTTTTGCCGTATGTGAGGGGAGTGACAGATAAAGTTGCCAACATTCTTCGGAAATACGCCATAAAGACTGTCTTCACTCCTTTCAAGAAAGTGTCTCAGATGCTGCGTTCGCCGAAGGACAACTTTCCGTTAGAAAAGCCCGGTGTTTATAAAGTAGATTGCAGTTGCGGTAAGTCGTATATCGGTCAGACGAAACGTACGGTAGCTTGTCGAATAGCGGAACACATCAGGGCGGTGAAAAATAACGACAACCAAAAATCGGCCATAGCTCAACATCTGCTTGAATCAGGATCGAACCACTGGATTGAGTTACATAACCCTCAGGTCATCTCGACAGATCGCCACTATATACCTAGACTGGTTAGAGAAGCTATTGAAATTACTAAATATAGGAACTTCAATCGGGACGATGGGTTTCAACTGTCAAGAGCCTGGAATCCAGTGGTTAAACTGTGTAAAAACCGAAAGAGTGCCGTAAAAAGTTCGCGAGTGGACACAGTGAGTTTCGTGTGTCGGGAACAGGATCGAGTTGTGAGTGACAGTGGTAGTGGTACGGCGCGCAAAAAACGAACAAGAAAGAGGGTAGACCGTTTTGTCTGCTCATAAACATCCACCCGCAATAACTTCAGTTTATCCGTGATCATGGCGTTTGCAACAGCGCCGAAATATCGGGAACTCATAACAAATAATAAACATGGTAAATATCCCGTTACAAGTGTTGTTGATAGTGGTTCTTAATATTTGTCAATCGTGGAAGCTAAATCAATTGTTCTGCAGCTCCTCATCAAAACATCATCTTAGTACTTAACAACAATGTCGACATGGTAGAAATCTGATCGAAAATCAAGAAACTTATGTGGAATTATCGATTCAATACTCGTTCAATCAAGTTTAAACAACGGTACCTCCTTGTTGTTGCAGAATACCTACTTCTCTTTCTTTTAAACTCTCGGTGCGGCCAGAAAACAGTAAAATACTTATACATTTCAACCAACTTATCGGTGCAAGCGAGAAAACACAGAACTAAAACAAATGTAAGTACCAAGTTTGACATATCGATGCAAATTTTCTTGACAAACAACGCCACCTTGAACTGCACACATAAAGTGGTCATACTATACCATAAGGAACTTTCTCGCTGACACTGACATGGTGGCATTGACATTGCCAGTGCTTCGTTTACAAAATTTTAATTATTGGTTTTATTCATGCCTTCCTGCTGGTTTAACAGTGTATTGAAGATGAGGATGCAGGATCCGAAAAATCGGTTTCATATAGGTAACCCATATTTGAGATACCGTCGTAGTACAAGTTTTAGAAGACAGGGGAAAGCTTGGCACAAATATTACTTTTATTTGAATTTGTTTGATGAAAGAAAGATATTCAGAGTTAACCTAGAGCGGGCAGGATGGATAGGGGAAATTACGACTTAGGTGACAGACCTTTAAAAGGTAGACAGATCAGATAGGAATGCTGGAAGGCGGAGAACAAGTTATTTTGGCGCTATTTGGGAGGGGCGTATGATCAGCAGTAGATGAGTAGACTTCGATAAGTTTGTCAAACGGAATACAATGAAACCAGTGTGCCCCTATGCTCAAGTTAAGTACTAACGAAATTGGTTTCATTATTTACTTTTCATCGAAGTACCGTAGTCAGTGGCCAGAAAGTCTGACAAACTGACAACAAATCTTACCAAGGGGTCGTATTAACCCAGTACTTGGTTGTGGAGGTCAGATATGGCCGCTGCTTCCCGTTAAACTGGAAGCCGACTCAAAAATAGGTTAAGCTAGCAAAATGCGTGTAGAGTACTTCACCGTTTAGTCCGGGGAATTTACGCCGAATATTAGGCTAACTTTGCATTAATTAAAAACAGCAATTTTTTTCATTGAATGTGTAGGGTATGGACAGGAGAGTATATTAAGCTGTTTCCCGCGAAAAGTTCACCTCCGCGTGTATGTTTTTTTTAAGAAAACGTCTAATATGTATTTAACTTGCTGGAAAAAAATATAAACAGGTATGTTTATTTGTAGTAATTGTAGAACAGATGGAGTACTACAAGTAGGTCAGAAAATTAAACATTTTCGTCCACGGAAAATTCATCTTTTTTAAAAAAATCTTATAATTTGACTTCGTACTTAAGGCAAAAATATTAACAGGACAAAAATAGTGCTAAAATGATTTATATCACCATGTCTAACTATTATTAAGAAAATTAAACAAATTCTGCTCCGGACTTCACAGAAAATCAAGAAAATCAATAAATCTTAAATACTACTCACGGCAAAAATGTAACAGGATTTAAATTAATTGAATAATGAGAAATATATAAATCCAAACCTTAATCCCTCAAAATTAAACAAATTAGAGCGATAATTAATATTGTCAAAGTAAAAATTAAATTACGATGCACGGTGTCAGCGCTAAGCAGCGTGCGGCGTACGGCGTGTGTTAGTGTGCGTAAACAAGATAAGCGCTGCGTTCATTGTGTGCGTATAACTGTGTTGTTGTTTGAGTCGGTGTTTTATTGAGTTACGCGATTGTACACCTTATTTCTATTACGGAAAGATCAAATTCCTATGAAAGTGCTGCGCCAAATACAAGAATAAAGCTTGCAGACGTATTTTACGTAAACAACGATTTGCTTTAAAGTGTTTAATTTTCGTGTAAATAGGTTAGAAATAGCCTTTAGATGAAAGTTAAACTAAATTAAACCCTGTTAACTTTTTGCCTCAACCGCTATTGTAAAAAAACTGGTAATAATAACTTCCGGTAGTACAATTTGTTTAATTTTGTTTATTGGCGGTGTAATATATTAATTTAAGTTATTTTATGTAAAAAAACCGCTGTTTATATTTTTGCCTTAAGTACAATCCAACAATTTCGTAAATGTTTTTTTACCGTAATTTCCGTGGACGAAAATGTTTAATTCTGAAAAAATATATTACTGTCACCAATTCTTTACCTAAAGTAACTAAATTTGTCTTGTTAACATTTTTTCCCATGTTTTTATTCACAAAAACGCGTTTTCGTCTTTTTCAGCTTGATCCGGTCTCGGAAAATGTTTAATTTTTTTTTATTTATTGAAGAGCTAAGGTCAAGTACACGATTCAAGAAAAAAAACGCTGTTTATATTTAATGCAGGGTTCAAATCTAAAAGCCCCGGACTAGTTAATCAATTCCATGCTGCATGTGTCCTGCGTCCAGCGCAGGTGTAAGCTACGATAAGCACATTATAACAACTGACTTCTTATCACAGCTGGAGAGAACATTATGCATTCACGACCTAACAAAAGATCTGATGTAGATAACATTTTATTGTAAATAAGTAATATGTGGGTAGGTACTGCTAAAGATTAAAAAATAGAAAACATTCAAGAATGGCGCGTGTTAAAAGTAATTTAATTAAACAGTATACATGGCCTTACGCATTCACGCCCATATTTTCAGAGGTGAAAAACTACCTAATTATAATAATACGTAGTTTGGCCGTTATGTTTCAGTCCCATTTAAATTAACCGGCCACACATTCAGACTTGAAATAATTTCCTATTAATGGAAAATCTCAATAAAATACTTCACCAGGCCCCATTCACAAACGCTCGGATTCGATTTCGATTCGATAAGTCTTATGTCTATCTTGTTTAGGTATTACGAAAGCGAGTGATTTAGATATTGCAGGTTATTCAAAATTAAACTATAATAATACTAGCTGCTGCCCGCGACTTCGTTCGCGCAGTTTTTTTTATGGATATAAAAAATAGATGTTGGCCGATTCTCAGACCTACCCGATATGCACAAAAAATTTCATCAAAATCGGTCAAGCCGTTTCGGAGGAGTATGGCAACGAAAACTGTGACACGAGAATTTTATATATTAATAATATACATAAATGGCTGAATGAAAATAATTTTTATAGTTTAAAGGTTTTTTTGGAACATAAATTGTAATGTTTACCAATTTTTTTTTCGTGTATACCACTTTCCGAATCGAAATCGAATCGGAGAGCTTTGTGAATACCGGGGCAGGCCAGGGATATGTGTCTAAAAACCCCACTCAGGTGCTACTAGACTAGATTTGACTGCTGAATCTTTGCAACAGCTTCTTAAGATGTACAGTTCTGCCTATCCCATTATCAAAGTAAATTTAAGTAACATACACAGTGAGTAAATAGGGCTCCAAACGGTACCGTACAAATTATCAACTTGCTACAACTTATAATTACGCGCTGTAAATATAAAGTACATAACTAGTACATACTGGTGCGTATATAATCACAAGTTACGTTGAGTGCGTACCTACAAACTTTTAATTATGTTATTAATTTGTGTAATGGAGGTACTTATAGGTTAACGGCACATAGTTTCGAATTTCGGTTGTTGTGGTATGGGCATGTGATGCGGAGGAATGAGGAAATTGTCGTGAGGAAAGTTTTGAGTGTGAATGTGGATGGGTATAGGAGTAGAGGAAGACCAAAGAAGAAATGGTGGATAGACTGTGTGAACGATGATATGGCAAGAAAGGAGGTGTCTGATGAGATGACAAGATTGGGATAGAGGCAGCAGAATGATGATGATAAGTTTAAGACTCGCTCAACAATGGACAAGGTCGAATTAAATTCTCTAGAACCACACCACAGGCTGATTACCAATATATAAAAATACTAATGACGGTAAAAATTTTAAAAATATATTTTTATTTACTATAAATGTAACTACAGCTGATTAAAGGTTTCTGGTAGAGTAATTTTAAGTATCATTATCATCATCCTTTCAGCCCAAAAGACGTCCACTGCTGGACATAGGCCAGCCCCAAGTGTCGCCACATTGACATTTCGGGGGGTGTTGCCATAATCGCCACGCTTGGCAGGCGGGTTGGCGATCGCAGTACGGTTGTTACAAAAGCACAGAGAACGCTGCTGCCCATTCTCTGGCTAATCCCTTAGTCGCCTCTTACAACACCCACGGGAAGATATGTGATGGTGCTATTCTTTACGTCCGACACAAATAGAACAATTTAACAATTTTAAGTATACCTATATAGTTTCGCTGTCTACCCACATTTAATTTGTTTTGACATGAGGCTTTAAAATGGGTTTAGGAAATAGAAGCATAAATAATTATAACTACATTAGCTTGGGCTAGTGCCCAGCCTATTTGGTGGAGTCGGCCTTGAGAGTCATTACTTCATTAGGCATAGAATAGGTATAATCTGTTTTGTTTATATTTAAATTTCTTTTATGTTGTGTGCACCATTATTTGACTTGTCACATGCCACAAATGTGGCCACAATTACTTAATATATTTTCTTTTTTTAAATACACTATTACAATAACGATTACATTAAGATGTGAAGGTCTAACTTATATAACGAAGGAAAAAGGAGTAAATGATAGCATGACGAATGAATCTAGGGGTCTTTAAGTCAAGAGTGAATAGGTTTCTTCTAGGCAAGCGTGCTTCACCGTCGACCACATCATCGCTTACCATCAGGTGAGATAGTGGTCAAGCGCGGGCCTATAGATAATAAAATAAAAAAAAGAATGATAGAGGAGAATGGAGGAAAGCGACGTGTTGCGCCGACACCAAATAAAATGGGACAAGGGCAGGAAGATAATGATGCAGATGATTATGTGAAGGTCTAACTAAAGACAGAGGGCTCCAAAAATCATCAACAGAAAATATCTCACGAAGAAGGCTGTTACGTAAGGCTGTTACGAACGATTAAGTATTTGTGACAAAAATTATTGTGCATAGTTTTTTTTTTTATAGGAATGGAATACCTATAAGGCGATAGTATCAACCATAATCATGCTGATGAGGCATTATGGTGGTCGTCATTTATTATAGGTAAAAACGTACTCAAAAAACCGGCCAAGTGCGAGTCAGACTCGCGCACGAAGGGTTCCGTACCATTGTTTATAAAAACGAGCAAAAAAAATCACTTTTTGTATGGGTATAAAAAATAAATATTGAAGGGGGCTCCCTTTCAATATTTATTTTATTCTGTTTTTAGTGTTTGTTGTTATAGCAGCAACAGAAATACATAATCTGTAGAAATTTCAACTGGCGAACTATCACGGTTCATGAGATGCCTGGTGACAGACGGACGCACGGACAGACGAACGGACGGACATACAGCGAAGTCTCAGTAATGGTGTCCCGTTTGACCCTTTGGGTACGGAACCTTAAAAACGATAATTTTCGTTATCATTCGAGGAACGGGGGGCAGACGCACGGGGGCCGTATCCGTACAAGACAAAGGATCACCTCCTATACTTTTGTTTGTCTACAGTCTCCTACGCACTAACGTTCTTACCTGTGTTACTTACACTACATAGATAACAAGTTTTTTCAAGATTTTTACAGTCTGCCTACACATTCTCGTTGCTTCATGAGTGTCGCAAAACATCCTGAGGAAACCAAATATTTATTTATTTCCTCACCATTACTGGCTAACCCAATGCGATAAATGCGCCTTAATTAATAATAACTTAAACTAATATTTATAACGGTGATAAACAATGCAATCCTTGTGAATTCACTCAGAGAACAATAAAATGTGAAAGTGCACGCGTCAGCGGCGCTCCCTTATGCGGTTGGTCCGAGCGCGCGACTCCACTAGCAGTCGTGGCTGCCGTCGTCGCCACTCGTGCCTGTCCGGAACACTCAGACTCACCTCACCCAAAATAACTGCATTATGCACCTTCCCTCTCAATAATTTGGTATAAATAAAGCAAGTGCCAGATCCCTCCTAACCCTTAACTCATTATATATCCTATCATACCTAAAATGAATAATTTAAGGTTGGATACATCAGCGGGTAAAAGGGATAGACCCCATAGTAACGTAAATATAAATATCTAATAAATTTATTTTGAACCTTCTCCAGCATGAGACTATATATAGTTTCATGTGGAACCCAGATGACTGCATAACATTCGAACTGGCTCCTCACCAATGCATTATACAATGCTTTAATAGCTTTCACATTGAACCCTCGCACCATACGAAGCATCAAACCTAAATTAGCATGGCAACATGCCTAAGCGATATTTCTCGACGGCAAGATATGCCAAATCAGAGGCCCATGGGCTGCATAAAACTCTTACACCAAGTTAGGCACTTTACACATGAAAAAAATATGAGTGTCGCGACGTAACTAAATTCTCTATTTTTACAACTTCCAGGAAACATGGAGAGCCTATCATCAGGTCAGGGGATCCAGGTGGTGTCCCCGAGCGAAGACCACACGTTCCTATTGGACGAGGATGCTCTGCAGAAACTGCTCCTAAGAGAAGACGTGAGGGACAGGCCTGTAGTGCTGGTGTCCGTTGCAGGAGCCTATAGGAAGGGCAAGTCCTTTCTGCTTGACTTCTTTCTGCGGTACTTGGATCGGACGGTGAGTTGGCTGAGAGAGGAGCAGACTGGGTTACTATGAGATGGTAAAGGAATCTGCCGTCTACACCGTACCATAGTATGAACGAAGGCACGGAATTAAACATGATACGGACTACTATTCCCACTAGAACGTATCAACATTTATATCCCTTTTTAACGGGTTTAACTGTCATCTTCCGCAGTTATTTTTGAACGCAGCTATTCTTTGTATTTCGAAAGTATGACACAATGCTCACTTGACCGTTCCATCGGCGACCAATACCGTCGCGTGCATTGCATGGAACATCGACAATAAAATTGTCGGCAAGAATATTTTGATGTTTCACAAAATATTCTCACCGACAATATTAATTATTGTTCACGCTCGATACGTTTCTGCCCCATGAAACATACTCGTACTAACATGATTTTCCCTGTATTAACACTGTCCAATTCGTTATTTCAGTACAACAGCGGTGAGGGCGGGGGTGAGTGGCTGGGCAGGGAGGACGAGTCCTTGAAAGGGTTCTCTTGGCGCGGCGGGTCTGACCGGCACACCACTGGCATTCATCTCTGGTCGCAACCCTTCAAAGCTACCCTGGCTAGCGGGCAAAAGGTAATACAAACTCGCATTACTAGCAGCAGAAGGTTGACAGCTCGGAAGCCAACACTGTTACTGTTCAGGATAGTCACAATTAGTTCTGATATTCCAGTTGACGAGGTTTTTGACAGAATGAATCCACAGCCTAAACAAACTGGAAGATCATACCAGTTGCGTTAGCTTTATTTTTGAACTATATCTGCCTCCGAGCTTGGTACGGTCTATGTCATTAATTTTCTGAAAAGGTCACATCTGATAATCTGACGTCTCCAACACCTTGACATGCTAGAGGAACAGCGTGGTGCCCTCCAAAAATGTGAAAAACTGTGTTGCTTTAACATAACTTCGCTTAACTCGTCTTTGCATTGTATTTTCGCGTCGTGTTCTGTCTCAAGTCTATGAACATCTTTTCTACATTGTCGTCATATCTCTTGTTCTGCTGTACTTTAGGTGGTGGTGCTACTGATGGACACTCAAGGCACCTTCGACAGCAACTCCACGGTAAAGGACAACGCCACTGTCTTCGCGCTGTCCACCATGCTGTCCTCCGTGCAGATCTACAACCTCTCCCAGAACATTGAAGAAGATGACTTGCAGCACTTACAGGTACAAAAAAGAGAAACTACTTAATCCTAAGCTGTGGTCAGCTTCCACTCTAAAATGTAACCATAAGAATTTTACATCGAGCGACTATAATGCTTATCACAGTTAAAAGGTAACAGGATACCACATGGCAAAGCCAGATCCTTACAAACAAAAAGCAATATCACTCGTTGGTGAACAACCACTTATCCACCTGCATCACCTATATGAACACCTATTCTATACTGACATGGATAGTGCAGATATATATCCAAGAACATAGGTATATTCAGGATCATGTATTCTCAAACTTAATAAAAACAAAAAGAGAACTAGTTAGCTTTTTCATTGAAAGCAGAAGATTATGATGTATGTGGCTTTCATTGCAGTAAGCACGTAACTAAACCAAATATTATATCTGTGTTCCAGCTTTTCATGGAGTACGGACGAGTGGCGAAGGACGAG
The DNA here is from genome assembly GCA_949152445.1 of Cerastis rubricosa. Taxonomy (NCBI): domain Eukaryota; kingdom Metazoa; phylum Arthropoda; class Insecta; order Lepidoptera; family Noctuidae; genus Cerastis; species Cerastis rubricosa. The sequence goes on along the minus strand of OX424534.1, from coordinate 22,500,084 downwards.
ATCGGAGGCAAGCCCTTCCAGCGCTTGCAGTTCCTCGTGAGGGACTGGTCCTACCCGTACGACCATCCCTACGGCGCCGTGGGAGGCGAACAGCTGCTCAAGAAGCGACTTACCGTTAGTTTTTATTAGCACAGTTAATGTAAAAGAGAGCAGCGGTGGCCCAGTGGGGGCAGCCCCGATTTACGAGCAGTAAGCCGTGGGTTCGCACCCAAGCAGGGGCATTACGTTGTGTAATTTATTTCATCACCACTGCTCTCGAAACAGTGAAAAATTCGAACATCTACCAAACCCGCTCTGGGCCAGGAGGAACAAAAAAGAGGTGGATTGTGTGAGGCATAAAATAAAAGATAAAAGATCTTGATTGAATTTTAGTTTGATGGCTGTCAGTGAGGAATGGAAGAAAAAGCCAGTTTGCATCAATACCAAGTAACACGGGACAAGGGCAGAACGATGGTGAGGGTTGGGAGGGTTTATTTATGAACATTGCTTCAAATTAAACCAACATTTTGAAAACGATACTCCACTCCACTCCTTCTTTTCACTTCAACGGCCGCAGCAGAGGGAACATTACATTACTCCGTTTGTATATTTGTGAACTAATATAAATTCTTCACATATATCTCTGGACTGTGTGAAGAATGATATGGCAAGAAAGTAGGTGTATCATGAGATGACGAGTAAAAATGAATTAAGGAAGAAGAAAACATGCTGCGCCGAAATATAATGATGATCTCTGTCCAGGTCCGCGAGGGTCAGCACGAGGAGTTGCAGCGTGTGCGCCAGGACATCGCGCGCTGCTTCGAGGACGTCACCTGCTTCCTGATGCCCTACCCCGGGTCCAAGGTGTCCACTGACCCGCACTTCAGCGGGAAATTATCTGGTAAGGAGTACTCACGGTTTTGTCGCCAGGAGAGGTACCTACTGGCGGGACGGCCTGACTGAGTGTATTTTGCTGCCTGGGTTTGCCGAATGAGGCTAGCCTAAAAATGTGTGTAGCTTATTAACAAATCTTTAGAAATGTTTACTACCGATTTTTTTGGTAATTTTCTTAAAGTTTGACGAAAGTAAAATAAAATCATTTTATTATAACTTTCTCCTTATTTTACCGTCAAATGGCCATGCATTAATTTAAAATAAAAGGCATACCATTAAATTATAAATAAATGAAAAAATGTCAGCCTGGTCACAGTAATAAAAAACAATAATACTATCAATAATATCAAATGGAATAAATAAAAAAAAACCGAATAAAAGTAGATCAACCGAAATATTGCCAATTAGAATATTATATTTAAGTATATATTATCATCATTAAGAAAGTCGTCAATTGTGTTCCTTACCATAACGGTTAGCGTTTTAAATGTTTACATTGTAGTCACATTTTTTATAATATTAGGTACTTTACTTAACAATATGACCTGGTTTGTAGTAGATAATAAAACTAAGGAACACCCCACTTCTGTGAAGATCGAGTAATTTTAATATATTTGATTAACCTAATTCGAATCTCAGCACTTATTAATCAAAAACTCACAACGTAAGATCTAGGCCTCACAAATTCGTAAAAATGTTCTTCAAAAGGCTATTACAGCTATAATTATATAGCATAAGAAACCCAGATTTTTTTTAACATAAACAGCCATACACTTGCTTCATGTTATCGTACACCATTCTAGACATAGACGCAGAATTCAAGTCGTGCCTAAAGCAGCTGGTGCCGAGGCTGCTAGCACCAGAGAACCTCGTGACCAAGAAGATCGGTGGGCAGACGGTGAAGGCGCGCGATCTGCTGAACTACTTCAAGAGCTACGTGGAGGTGTTCAACAGTGAGGAGCTGCCCAATCCCATGACTATACTGCAGGTTAGCAATAGCGATTATCTTGCAGATGTAGCGTTCAGCTCAGCCACTTACCCGCTGCTGGTCCCTCTAGCACCACGCGTCTACTTGAAGAACCGTCCCAAAGAGTAGGCCTGTAGTTCATTCAGATTCTTATTGATACGAAGTATTTGAATAATTTGGAATGCTACTATGAATAATAATTGTATTTTTCTTCCACCTCCGGTGTTCTTTTCTAATTAATTGCGTTGCAAGATCCAAGACAGTTGAATCGTAATTCCGGGACTGGTCGAACCTCATTGTCTCTGCGCATTTCAGCCACTGAAGAATCTGGTTTTTAGGAGCTACAGTGGTTGGGAAAATTGTAGCGGGCTTGCCGAAAAAAAGACTTCATAAAACAGTGAAAAAGATTATTAATACAAAGCAGAATTTCAAATTACTATCTGTTCTAGGTCTGTTATACTTATTACATTGATGACCGAAGATAAAATCTTACACAATACTTGAGTGGATACGTAACCTATCCTATCTATGTTTTTAATAGTCATCTGTGGTTTTATTCATATACAATAATAATAACCCATAACGAAATATGTAGTTAAAAGAAGAAAAAAAACTTGAAGGAACTTTAAAAAAAAACAAGTAAAACCAACAATTTTGTGTGTGTGTTTACATCGCCTCCAGCAGTAACAAGTAGCTTGTTCGGAACGTAACCTATCCTGAAGTCTCCCTTCCTCATCTTTGTGAGACGTTATACTTATTCTCCACTCATTCCCAGGCGACAGCCGAAGCCAACAACACATCAGCATCGTCGGAAGCCCGCAACGTGTACGAGACGCTGATGGAAGAGGTTTGCGGCGGCACCAAGCCTTACATGAACCCGGATATGCTGGAAGAAGAACACAAGAAGTGCCTCAACAAGGCGCTGCATTCCTTCGAGAGTAAAAAGAAGATGGGAGGTGAGGAGATGGCTGCCAAGTTTAAGGATCTTCTGGTCAAGGTACGTCCGAGGTTATTGTAGTGTTGTAGGTACCTAAAAGGACTTTCTGCATGGGACCAATATTTAGGTCAACTGGACAACTGTAGTTTTCGCGATTTCGATTCCGGTCTCATGTAGAAAGTGGTTCAATTTGATGGTCTGTACAATAAATATGAGCACATCGCTCTGATACACGCTGTATCTAATATATTATATTTTCGTGTCGCGGTGTGTGTTACCAAACTCCTCCGAAACGGCTGGACCGATTTGTGAAATTTTGTGTGCATATCGGGTAGGTCTGAGAATCGGCCAACATCTATTTTTCATACCCCAAAAAACCCATCAAAATTTCCACGCAACGAAGTCGCGCAGGGAGTAATAAGCTTATCCCATGGCGCTAGCAACAAACTAACTGAAGGTACCTGCTGCGATTTTTACATGCTCCTTTTTCTTGGTTGAAGTTCATACTCGCACACCGGTTAAGAGTACTGCGCACCTGATATCATTGAAGAATGTCGGTATGAAACAGTTTTTTCATTTTTTCAATCTCCAGGACCTAGAAGAGCTATACAAGCAGCTGGCCGCACACAACGAGGGCAAGAACGTGCACAGCATGCTGGCCACACCGCTGGTGTTCCTGGCGCTTCTTCTGGCGGGATACCTGCTGAGCGTGCTCGGCAACACCTTCGGCTTACAGACCCTGGTGGCGGTGGGGCAGGCTGTAACCTTGGGCGCAGCTGGCATGCTGGCCGTGTGGTTATATACCAGGTAATTGGTTATTTTAAACAGGGGTTTGTTTACCTCTCGAAAACTTTGATTACTTCACGACTTGCTAATTGATGTAGTTGTTTGCCTTTCGCCGTACTGATCAGAATTGACTGAAATTAAATATAATCTATTGTTGTGTTCAGTTGGCGGAAATAACAACAGGTAAACAACATGAGGTGCCCAATATCATATTGGGTACTTCATGTGATTCCGTGGCTAAAAGAGTAATGCATTTAATGTATTAATTTACTTCCCAGATGGACCGGCAGTGGGCGGGAAATTGGGATTCAGCTGGACGATATAGCCATTAAGATTAAATCTAGTCTGAACTTTGTGAGTACATCCCTTATTATTAAGCACCATTATAACATAGTCATGAGTATAGAAGATGGAAAAGAGGCTGTGGACGACCACCACATCTGGCTGCGAACGATTACCTAACACTTTCCCCGCTAAGTTCAAATAATACATTTTTACTTGTATGCTCAAAATTCACAAGTCATCTATACCTAAGTACTCGTATAACGACGACTCGGTAGGCGGGTTGTGCGCACGCTTAGCACCTAAAGTGACCCGCCAGCCAGCAAACGGCCAAGTGCGAGTCGGACTCGATCATCTTTGATTCCCGAATTGGACAAACCGGACGAAGTTCTATTGCGTTTTTCCATAATGACTTTTATGAAATTCTCGGTAGCAACTCTACGAAATAAAAAAAAACTTCAGTAAGTTTGCATCAAGTTATATCAAACCTGTGGGAGTAATTACCTCTGTCTACGTCCTCAGAATAGACTCCTAATGTTATCTTATTTTTCCAGGTCCTTCCGCCAAAGCCGAGCCATCTCTCAAGTAGTTACGAGCACAGCGACGCAGCGTCAGCACACAGTAGTGACAAGAAGGAAAGATAATGACCGTGTCATGAAACAGTAGGAGGTGGGCGATGGCACTAGGATAGTTGCCATAATTAAACCAATAAAAAGTCAAATTATATACTTGTCAAACAAATATGTACAGAAAACCGTTATTTTGTGTAGGTACTTAATATAACAAAGGCACAAGTATTGTGTTAGCACTATAGGGGGGCGGGGGTTCTTTGCTTTGCTTATTTTTGATGACATGGGGGGTGGGGAGATCTAGATGGTGATTACGTCAGCAGTAATTTTTTACTTTTTTACACATCTGGCAACCCACACATTGTCTACGAAAACGAAGTGCATTTTCGGGGATTCCTACAAATAATGAATACGTTTAGGTACTCGCTTAGAACTGAGTAGGGGAATTACCGAGCGCTATTCAGTTGTCTGTCAGTTATAACTGCTGCTCATGAATCAATCAATTGTACCAATGTTTACTTAGGTATGGGAGGGGAGGGGAGAGCTTTGCTTACTTTTGCTGACGAGGAGTAGGGGTGGATTAATTGCAAAAAATCTACTTACATAATACTTGAACGTCCCCAAAGTGTGTAAAACTTCCCTCAACGAAGCCGAAAGGCACTTGTTCTCCCGGATATTGCGACCATTTTCTTGTTCTAGCTAGATCATACCTGGGAACCTTCTATTAACAGAGATATAGCAGGTCAAAATTCTTCGAGACAAGTTTTTTAGGGTTCCGTAGCCGAATGGCAAAAAACGGAACCCTTATAGATTCGTCATGTCTGTCTGTCTGTCTGTCTGTCTGTCAGTCCGTCCGTCTGTATGTCACAGCCACTTATTTCCGAAACTATAAGAACTATACTGTTGAAACTTGGTAAGTAGATGTATTCTGTAAACCGCATTAGGATTTTCACACAAAAATAGAAAAAAATTAATAAATTAAGGGGGTCCCCATACTTAGAACTGAAAACCAAAAAAAAATTTTTCATCAAACCCATACGTGTGGGGTATCTATGGATAGGTCTTCAAAAATGATATTGATGTTTCAAATATCATTTTTTTCTAAACTGAATAGTTTGCGCTAGAGCCACTTCCAAAGTGGTAAAATGTGTGTGTCCCCCCTCTAATTTCTAAAGTAAGAGGAGGAAAATTCTGAAAATATTTAGGATTGTAGAACGTAAAAAAAACTATCAACGAAAATTGGTTTCAATAAGATATGATGTTTAGTTTTTGAGATATGGGACTTTTTCATCAAACTGCAGCAGTAACTTTGTTTTTCATAAACATACTATGAAAAACAAATTTAGTTTTGCGGTTGTGTGGAAGTTTACTAACTAATACTACTAACTAATGAATGACAGTTCAAAATATTGTTATTATATTGTTTGGAGCTATGGAACCCTGTGTGCGAGTAAGACTCGCACTTGGCCGGTTTTTTTTAATACCTACAAGTTTTTAAGGTTATAATTTTACTTTCAATACCTTCATGACCCCCATCACATTCGATGCATCCATCCGGACAATGTTTTAAGTGCGTTACAATGAGTCCTACCGTAAAAGGTGATTTTCATCCAAAATAAAGTCGTTTTCCAACAAAAAAAATTGCGTAGAGTTTGATGTACTTACATAATGTTTGTTTAATGGCTTTGGTCTATTTACACCTTGTATTTCAAATTGGGGGTGTGCCAAAGTAATGTGGATTTATAATATAAATTTAGGACGAAAGATAGAGGATAGACACGTGTAAAATGCTGTCATTTTTGATGTCTTATTACTCCATAGAAATATGTATAACTAAAGATTGGTTCGCTTGTCTCTTTCGCCGGGAACATTCGCCTGTAATGTTTCAGATGTGAGCATTACGACAGTGAGTGAGGGGAAACGGGCAGTTTAGTGTGTGCCTTGTTCTTTTTGTGATGGGTACAAAATGTTAAACTCGATCGAAAATTCGTAAGACGGATTGACATTAGGTTACGAAGGAATTTGAACTTTATGACATCTGTCATTGAGTTGGGTTTCCAAAACTAGAAAATTCGTAAGACGGATTGACATTAGGTTACGAAGCAATTTGTACTTTATGACATCTGTCATTGCGTTTGGGTTTCCAAAACTGGATAATTATCTATTATGCACAAACAAAACCTTCGGTTTCTCCAAAGAGGTAAAATTCGTAAGACGGATTGTAATAGTTCTGAAGTGTTAAATTTTTAATGTAATATAAATTGACATTTTTGTGTACGATAGCGCAATAAATGAATATTGTATTTTACCACATAAATAATAGTACTTTTATGCTGATAATTAAAGCAATTCGTGCAAAATTATTCCCTAACCATTCCAAAATATCAAAAATGCACAACGTTAATATTCAAGTTTTCACTTCTGTATTCCCGGAGTGAAACCTGTTTTTTTTTTGTATGAAACTTTAATTATTTATTTAAATTGCCGATGAAAAAATTCTGTGTGCGGTGGTCATAGTGAAGTACTGGGTACGTGGTAACCGTTTTCACTTCGTTGGCCCTGCTACCCTGTATAATTGAGAACTGTATCAGAGTGATACCTACATTACAAGCACATGCTCCCGGGATCACCGGGAGCGTGTGCTTGTAATGTAATCATCATCAACATCATTGCAGCCGAAAGACGTCCACTGCTGGACATAGGCCTCCCACAACGCCACAATGACATAAGGGGGGTTTTGCCATAATCGCCACGCTTGGCAGGCGGGTTGGCGAGCGCAGTACGGTTGTTACAAAAACACAGAACGCTGCTGCCCATTCTCTGGCAAGTCACTTAGTCGCCTCTTACGATACCCACGGGAAGATATGGGATGGTGCTATTCTTTACGTCCGACACCATAAAGAACCTGTAATGTAATGTAATGCTCAAATTCAAATATTACATTGTTACATTACACACGAATGCCCCGGTGACGGAGCGCCTTTTATGCTTGATGCATTAATATTGTATTATACATTTAAAATTGTTCAATGCACCGACCAATTCAATGATAGAGTAAAATTCTAGAGTAAGTAATATCGGGAAAAAGGCAACGAAGAAGATCGTCTATGTTTAGAAAGATTAATACCTGTTTTCACTAACACAAGCGATACTTAAATTAATGTCTATAGAAATGAGCTCTATTTCGATATTCAACTCTCGGCTTGGCATCGAGTGTCTAAATTACAACAGTGCAATCATATTTACGCATTACTTAAGGGTCGCTTAAGTTTAGTGGAGATAGGCAGGCATAAGTCATCCGCGTGATCCTTAGTTTTTGCGATAAATTCACTTTATTCCCCGAAAAAATTATGTAGGCTAATATAAGATAATATTAATATGTCTATGTTTACTAAACTGTTGACCGGAGCGCGGATTTTGTGATTTTTATATTTATATAAGTAAAATACTAATTTTATACCGTTTGATATTGGTTTCATTTACATCATTCCTAGGCTCCTGGTGACGGACAAAACTGCAAACGCTTATACAGGGTGTAACGGAAAGGGTATATACATACTTAACGGTGTGCTACAGACCATCAAACTGAAAATATTTCTCCACAGTCAAACATCGTCGAAGCGAAAAAATTCAGCTGCCCCCTACATTTGGGTCGAATAGGTATTGAAATTTTGTATGGGGCAGCAGATCATTTTTTCATTCTGCGGGTATTTGTTTGTGGTGAAACATGTTCAGTTTGATGGTCTGTAGCACACCCTTAAGTATGTATACACCCTTTCCGTTACACCCTGTATATATTCGAAATTCGCCTTGCTTATAGACAAAACTAATGATACAGCATTTTATCGCAACGGTCGCAGAGCCCAAAACTTAGGTTTATTATTATAAACCTTAGTTTTGGGCTAAGATGTACTTTTTTCTCTTCATCAACCTAGCCTTTTTCCAACTATTTTGGGGTTAGCTTCAAGTCTAACCGAATGCAGCTGAATACAAACATGGAGTGATTGCCTATCTGACCTCCACAACCCAGTTAGTACTGGGTAATACGAAAATACGAAACCCGTTGGTAAGACTGGTTGTCAGACTTTCAGGCCAGTGGCAACCGGAACGGCTGTCAAACATTTATTGCACTACAATACCAATCAAATAGCAGGGAGCTTTCTGTGGTTTCTGTAAATTACACCACTACGGAATTCGTGGACAAGCTGCTGATCTTGTTCTCTCTTATTTATCAAACAGGCTGCAAAAAGTAAATGTAAATGGGGCGACGTCCTGCGGGTCTATAGCCAAGATAGGCGTGCCCCAAGGTTCAATTCTCGGCCCTTTCCTGTTTCTTGTTTATATTAATGATCTTCCCTTATATGATGGCCAAATTTTCGGATATAATTCTATTTGCAAAAGACACTTCGCTAATATTTAAAATTGATAGAAAAGATACGGACGTCTTACATGTTAACGAAACCCTAACTATTCTCTTGACATGGTTCGCAGCCAACAATCTTTTATTGAATACGAATAAAACAAAATGCCTTAAGTTTTCTTTACCGTAAATTTAAATCTTGACGGCAAGAAGCTTGACGTTATAGCGGAAACTGTATTCTTGGGGATTAGTATCGATTCAAAACTGCAGTGGGTCGCGCACATTAGAACTCTTTCGGGAAGGTTAAGCTCAGCTGCCTATGCAGTTAGAAAAATAAGTTAGTTAACTGATATAGCTACAGCTAGGTTAGTATACTACGCTTATTTCCATAGTATTATGTCCTATGGCTTTCTGCTGTGGGGATCGGCAGCAGACGTTTCAATTTTCATACTACAAAAGAGGACGGGTAAGTAATATATGATATAATTACAAAATATCTAATATTTACAACATCATCATTCATCATCATTTCAGCCGAAAGACGTCCACTGCTGGACACAGACCTCCCCCAACGCCATATTGACATATGGGGGGTTTTGCCATAATCGCCACGCTTGGCAGGCGGGTTGGCGATCGCAGTACGGTTAAAAAAAAACGTTGCCCCACTCTAGGAGTTTCTCTAGACTCTAGTATGTTTGTTTTTGTAGGTCGCTTCATCACACCCCCCGGAGACCGGAGGTCGATAGTCGAATGTGTCAGCTTGTAGTATTATGGCGTGCCAGTTGGAAACTCGTTGCCGCATTGTTCACGATGAGTCGGAATAGACTGCGGTGGTGAGGCGGACCCCAGTGAGTCGGGGCCGGCGCTGCGTTTCTTCCAGGGAGGTAGAAGCTCTCGGCCGGCCGAAAGTGCAGTGTGCTGTGCCAATATCGCTTTAAGAAAGGCTGAGGGTGCTGACGAGGAATGCGCTTCTGCTGCATGCTGGTGGTTAGGAATACCCGTTTGAAGCTGGCTGGCTGTGAGATTCGCTGCTCGAAAGCTTGAGGAAGTGATGATGATGACGTCATGTTGCTCGAAGGCTGCGCTGACGTCCATTTCGGGGTCACCAGTTTAGGAGTATAAGGAATAATAATTCCTGGCCATAGATTTGTACCGTATTTTATTTTAGATTTGTTTGCTCTCCGACTCTAGTCTAGATCAGAGATGACAGAGACGACGATGGTATCTAGCTTACCTTGAAGAAACCTGTTCACTCTTAACTTTGGAGAGATTAGGGTTGTAAGCGTGCCTAAAGACAAAACTAATGATACCGCATTTTATCGGAACACTCGCAAATAATACACGTTAGCTTTGGGTCACAATACCAATGAAACACAGAAATTTTGTGTGAACTTACGGGATATCTTCTATGATTATTAATTATTGTGAATCCCGTAAGTGACTATTTAAGTTTAGTTATAAACTATAAAAGCTTAAAATAGACTTGTCTATATATATATATATATAAATTAATGCCATTTTTCGTTGTAATTTTATAACTCGAGAACGGCTGGGGCGATCTGGTTGATTTTGGTCATAGTCCAGCGAAGTTTTAAAAGGTGAGAAAGGTAGGGTAGGGTAGGTGTTGTTGGTGGGGATTGGTACTTATTTTTCCAAAAATCCCCACTAGGCCGAGTTTATTTACCTAGTGGGGATTTATGCAAAAAAAAAATAACAATCCCCACCGGTGGGCATTTGTTGGTGGGGATTTCTGGAATAAACCGTAGGTAGGGTAAAGTAGGGTAGGTAGGTAGGTACGGTAGGGTAGGGTAGGTAGGTTGGTAGGGTTGAGTTGGGTAGGGTAGGGTAGGTAGGAAGGGTAGGGTAGGGTAGGTAGGAAGGGTAGGGTAGGGTAGGTAGGTTGGTAGGAAAAGGGCATTGCATTAACTTTTGACAGAACGAAGTCTGTCCTGGCAGCTAGTATGTTATATAAAGTGAACCATTTGGGAGGCAGAGAATCAGCAGTAATCGCAGTAAAACAAACGAAAATTTTTAGTCAACTTTATTGTATTAAAACAAATATTTACATGAAATCGCGGTCGCAAACATAATATAAATCATCACAACCGCCATCGGTACATAGAAGACATACCATACATAAGGCTATCAACTAAATAAACTATCAACTCCTCAACGAATTATCCCATGCCAAAGAAACGGAAACAACATTCATTTACAATGAATTTCGATTGGCACATGCTATATAATTATTTATTTATAAAAAATTTCACGATATGTTACTATTTTCCTATAAAACGTTTATTTACATTTGTTACAAACAACAAAGTTTGGAGTGTTTGTAAGTTAGCAATTGTGGGCTTGACAGTCAGACAGTGCAGTAGTGCTTCTTGGCAAACGATTATAGCTGCACAATTGCACATGAATCTTGTGGCGCGTGGCCAGAATCGTTACTAACGCGGCCATCTTGTGTTTCAGAACAATTCCCTGTACAATTAACTATTAACTACCAACATACAGACACAGGGGAGCCCTGTGCCCAGCAGTGGGAACGTTTTACGATGAGAATGTGTCTGTTTACCCACGCCCCACTACTTAACGTCTTTCGCACGCCAAAAGATCCATGCAGCATTGTTATTTGGTGAGATTCAAAGAACGAAATGGTGATTAGATACAGAGAGACGGCTGAAAGTCACGTTTACATATAAAATTTATTGCTAACTTACGCTAGACACTATAGTTACTATACAGTAGGGAGGCACACTGAACTTTACAATATTACTGTCACATGTGTTATGTACTAGCTTCTTCTCGCGGCTTCGCTCTCTTTGTGTACGGAAATAAACCCACGGGGGCGTTTTAAAAGCCTATGAGACTCGGGGATATGACAATCTAAGACATTCGGATCTCTAGTTCTGAAGATTACCCCTAGATACAAAATTACAAACAAATTTCACCACTTTATAATATTAGTATTTAGGAAGCTCGTTTGCAATTTGACTGGCAAGTTACTGGAAGGAACAAAGCGTTACCGAAGCTAGTACAGCTATTTACTATATTGTAAAAATAATATAACGCAAGGGACATGGAGTGTGCCGTTGGATTTTCACCCTTTAGTTACTAAACTGAACGTTGCAGATTCAATAGCGTGCTCAATATCTGATGAGCGTTTCAAATTTCCACCGTCGATATCAATAATCAAAGTGTAATCGCGTCATTTAAATAAGACAGATATGAACAGTGTGCCTACCCCCATTACATAAAACCATGAAGGACCCTAATTTTGAGCATAATCGACTAAAATTTTGAACACACGAAGACTTATTTAATGAACAAAAAAATGCAAAACAATAACAGATTTCTCCAACATGATTAACGACTATACATTAATTTCGGATTCCAGTTTTATAACAAAAATAAAATTTCATATTGACAGGATTTAAGTACATGATTCTTTTTACAGTGCAAGGCAACAAGTGTTAGAATACGTTTCGAGACTAAAAGTGAGAAAATAAAACCTGCTTTGTGCATCATTTAAATCTATAATTACACAAAAATTATTACTCTTTTACATTAACTATTCAATTTGTTATTTTATCTTATTGCTTTATTAAACCTATACCATCTTTGTAAATAGTAAAAACCATAAGAATTTTCCACGCGCTGAGCATCGCGGTAACCAAAGCTTGGATAGCCCTGCTTACCCCGGTGCGCGCGCGTGATTGGACCTTGTCGTATAGAATAAATGCAAAATTTATCATATTTTGCTTATTTCTCAAATATTCGTAGATTTATCACATGCTTATGTGGCAATCGTAGTTTTGGTTATCTATAAATTACTGCGACATTTTTCTTGCTATATCTCATGCCTGCTGTTTGATCCGGGGTACATTATTGCCAGTCACATTCAAAATAATAACGAAACCATTAAAAACATCACGCGGAACGTAGCATGATGTTCAAACCAATATGTCGTAATCCATAGACACCGATGTTTGTCAAAAATAAAATTACAAGTAACGGTGTTCATGATTTCAAATAACGATTGGAAAACAAGATTATAAACAAAGTAAAATTATTCAGATTTCAGATACTTGATAATAGAAATGAAGCCTAAGCTTTTGTCGTGTTTGGAAAGTAAATACATAAGTTAATTCGTTGTTTAAAACCATGATAACAAGGCTATCGTTACTTCAAGTAATTATTTTAATTAACAATCGAAACATATCGGGATGAAATAAGATAATTATTACAAAACTCTATACAAGACTGATACTGAAAACCGACATTTGAACGTGTCACACATAAAATAAATGAATTTGAAGGCATAGTTAAAATTGTATCATGTGATCAAGGTAATAGGGTTGATTTTATCAACGCCCGGCAAGTCAAAATCGTCGTATCAATGAAATAAAATAGATTTTCCTGGTATCAATGTGAAAAGATCAGTGTTTCGATACCTACCGCGCCTGTAAAGTTTTGCCAAACTATTTTATGAATGACACGCGTAAATGAGGTTCCATTAAAACAATAGTATCTACCAGTAAAACAAAGAGAGCATCTAACAATACAAAAATAATTTATCTTCCTACCCAAAAATATCGTATTCCATCCTTCTCACATGTGACGTCAAGTCGACTGGGTTACCATATAACTTGTTAGCGTGATACACTTGTTCGGGTGCATGAGTCGGCACAACCGAGCGGCAAAATAGAATATAAAAGAGCTAATGGTTCTTAGGAAAGTTTCCCGGCATCTCATGTAAAGGGTATAAAAACACCCTTAACGAAGCTAACATGCACTTATTCTTCTTGTCTTTACATTTGAATTATCCCACAGTTCCACCAAAAAAATCTGTATATCAAAAAGTCGATCAGCTCGCTCGAACTGACCTGAACATAATTCAGTAAGGGTAGATGCCGAACGGAGTTTGCCAATCGGTACCAGCTGAGTAAAAGTATGTATAGTAATTGCTTCGGGTCGGCCTCGTCATGCCGACCCGAACAAGTAGTCCAGTAACCTTGTCGCCTGAAATTACGGGGTAGTTTGCGTCAGATCCGGTAGTTCTGATTCTTTGCAGACTTGTTATGATGTTGGCCTAATGAATAATCCAAGTTTGTGAGCTTGAGCGCAGATCGCAACTTTGCCAAAAGTAAAAAAAACCGCGAAAATTTCGGTTTTTTTTTCAGATGTCGGCCATTATAACCCTAAACGACTAGTTTGTGATAGTACCTTCTCATCATCATATTGTAGCAAATTTAGTCTACTTTAATAAAGTTCTGAAAAGGTATTAACAATAACTAGTCCTTCAGGTTTATAATCGCCAAAATCTAAGAAAAAAACCCGAAATTTTCGCAGTTTTTACTATTTTTGATAATGTTGCGTTCGGCGCTAGAGGTTACAAACTTGGTTTATTCATTAGGCCAGCATCATAAACAAGTTTGCAAAAAAAAACTTGAGAGGTGTCAAGGGACACCCAGATGGAACTAAGTTCCTTTTAACTGGCTTGCTTTCTATGAGAGAGAGAGACAGACAGAGAAACACGCACACGCCGCACGGCTTACAACTATAGCAATTGTCGTTGTCCCTGTCCCTGTCCTTGTCCGTGTCCTTGTACGCCACACAGCTTACAACAATAGCAAAAAGGGTAGTTACAATGTTTTTGGTCTTAATTTTTTCCGTCTAGCCCCCTTTCGCAACGCGCGATAAGGAACTTCGTTCCAAAAATCAGAACTACCGGATTTGACGCAAGCACTGATGTATAAAGTTACTGGACTATAGATTATAACACACCAATGGTTACACTAGCTATTAGCTTAGTTCCCTTAAACCATATTCACAATACCAGGTCACGTAAATGGCCTAATGGCTAAATGAAAAATGTTTCATAGTACATTTCTCGATCATAAGTGACTAGAGTCCGACCGGTATAAGAAATGTCCAAGGATGTTTTGACGCGTGGTCAAAACGTGAACTAGCGCCGCCATCTTGTTTTTTTCTATAGATTTGAGCAGCAGCAGCGTTTCTCTGTCAACGTCATTTAAGCGTCAAAATATCCTTGTATCACTGTACATTTCTTTGGCACTTCTTACTGGCTCTCCTAAGTAAAGATTGGCTGTTTTATAGAGGTTAGACCTGCTAGTGGACTGTAGTGTGCACACATACGGCACCATACAGTGTACATTGTGTATATAGGTCACGTTTTAATATAGCGTGCCTAGCTTACACAAAGGAGCGTATACCATGTCTCTGCAACTCTAAAGACTATCCATTCCCGAGGAAGACATTCACTGAGCAGTCTCCCCCGCGCCGGTCGGACTCACAAAGTCGACAGGTCGTCGTAACACTAAATTAAGGCTAGTTAAAAATGTATCTACATCGCGATCCCTCACCGCCACGCACGACAGTGTAGGTAGTACAGCCGCCGGAGTGCAGTACTACACGTAGTGGGTGTGCGCCGGGCCGGGCGCCGCCATCACAACAGCTTGTGCTTGCCGTTGTGTGCGGCCGGGGTGGCCGGCCCGCCCGGGCCCGCGCCCAGCGCTGCCGCCGCTGCTTGCTCCATGCCCTTCTCGATGCACGACTGGTACATCGGCTTCATTAGCTGGGGAGAGGAAAGCAGACTTCATAAAGATGTTGAATATCACCTTACTTTATTACCCATTTATCGTTTTTGGACTTTATTTCGACGACTGTAAAGTTCTTAACACAAAAACTGACTTTAGAACAGAGTTTATCGCAACTGACATGCCTTAGAGGACGAGCCAATATAAAAAAATGCAAAAAAAGAACTAACCGACATCCAAATAACGCTGAAAACTTACTTTCGGAAATCGGTGGCAATAAAGTCAATGAAAAAAGCTTTGTCATTGGCTTTTAAAATTACAATTATTTTTTATTTTTTAAAGATATTTTCTAGCGAAAACATTTCTTTATTTTACCCGTAAAAATAAGTTTTATAGACCACGCGCGAGCTTCGTCTACCAAATGAAAAAATAATCACGAAAATCAGACCACTAATCATAGAGAAATCTGTGTGAATACTTGAAACAAAAAAGATGCTGGTGAAATACATATCGTGATATACAGTTTAAAAAAAATAGTTCGTGGAGTCCCTCCGCGCGGAAGAAGTGAAACTTTGTAATGTGGAAATGAGTGCTTTCATACCCCCTCCATGGTAGCGTTAAACGTTTAACACAACCTTGTCGGAAGTCGCATAAGAAGTTTCACTTCAAAAAAGTGTGCGTCTCGGGACGCTCGACAGAAGTGATAACTTAAACTAATCTAAGTTGAACTATTTAAGACGCTGTGCCTCGTCAAAACAGGCAACTTTGAACAGTTTTTTAGCCAAATGTATACATATTAGAGCAACAAAAAAAATATATGTTATTCTTGACCATATTTATGAGGGAACCTTCGGGCCCAAAACACGTTTTTGGAAAAAAAACCCGATAAAAAAAAATCGAGAAGTTCTGATTTTCAAGCAAGTGTAACTGTATTATTGCTTAACTAATCTTGACTAAATTAATAACAGTGATGTAATATAAAATAATAAAGGGAACTGTCGGTTTTTTTTTTCGTTTTATTAACTATATTTGTAAGGATTCATGTTTTTAATGATAATTATTCGAACAAGTCGAACGAAACATCACGCCATTCGCGGCGTCTTGTCGCATCTCTTTTATTTCTACGCAGAGTGACAGTGACCGCTGAGGCGCGCTGCTAGATGGACGTATGTCACTTTTTTCCGCTCGCCGCTCAAATTTTTTCAATTAAATTTCGATCTGTTTGTTGTTGAAAGCTGTTTATTATATTTTATTTTATGATTAGTTTTTCGTTCGTGTAAATTTTTGTTCGATTTTAGTCATAAAATGTGTAAATAAAAAATCAGTGAACATCAGTGGCGAAGAGTCAAAATTGTGGGTGGGGAACCGCAGTGGCGAAGGGTCAAAGTTCTGCAAAGGGAATCCGAAAAATTAAATAATGTAATTTTGTTTATTCGTCATTCCCGTTTTCAGCGATCCCGAAAAACAAGAAAATGACCCCCATGACGAAAAAACTGAAAATTTCATCCGCGCCATCTTGAAGTTTTTTTTTTACCAAATCTTCGTTATCAGCGACCCTTAAAACTACAAAAATGACACCAATGATAAAAATATCGAAAAATTTCGTAAGCGCCAACTTCATCTATTTTGTAAATTGTCAAGAATAAAATGTAGAGGAACCATAAACAAAATAAAAGTGATTTATCTTATGTAAACTAAAAAGCGCGAGAGATACCATATATGAAAACGTCTCATGTTAGAAGACAACATTTTGAAGAATTGTGTCGTGTAGAATTTATATATTTAGATTTTGCTAAAATCATCAAAAGAAATAAAATTTATTTAGACTTAGATTGTTTTAATTTAGTGTATTCTTACTGTTCGTTCACCTCTTCATGCATATCTCCATCCGCCCCGTCCGTATGTCCACCCTTTCATTCGTCTATCCACGCACCCGTCTGTCCAGTAACCTAGCAGAAAGGGGGGGGGGGGGGGGGGAGGGCAGAGGAGGGCCTCACAACTTCAAGAACAAAATACAAAAATTAAGAAAAATAATAATATGTAGCTAGCACAGCTGTCTTTTTCGGAGATTCCCTCACAAACACTAGCTCAGCTCTATGTATAATTCGGAAAAACTTTTAGTTATATCAAGACTGCGAAGACACTTAAAAGCCATTAATGATACAGTTTCTGAGTGGCTATCTTTAGACCTTTTAAAGTTTATTGTAGATAGGGTGTCTGAGCTAAGTCACCCAGTGCTAGGCAAGACCACAGGGGGACCCTGTGGTTTTGCCTAGCCTTAAACCCCCTTAGCATGCTACTGAGGGGTTCAGGTCTGGGCTTTCGGTTGAGGAGAGGTGGTCATACCTTGCCTTCCAACCATGTAAATGATTGATATGAAACTCTTTGCCCCCAACAATTTGCAACTGATGAAGCTACTGATGGTTACAGAAACTTGTTGACAAACGCGCAGTCATGCATGTGAAGCGAGATTATGGAATCCATAGGATTCCAGAATCTCCGATCTGATTCCTCTTCTCAACAGAAACCTACAAGTATTTGGGAATGTCAGAAGCATTAGGCATCAATACTGGTGACATGAAACAATCGTTGAGGGAACGCTCCTTTGGCCGCCTGAATAAGATGCTAAGCAGTCTTTTGTCAGGCGGAAACAAGTTTCGTTATAGGAAGGTCCGCGTACTGCTAACTGGCTTAGAAACCTCGAACAACATCGGAGGAGTCTTTCGTTTCGCAGCTGGATCAAGGGCTTGATTCAGAAAGCAGTAATTCTGGACAAGGCGCGTATTGTTAGGAGGTTCCTCTTTGAAAAACCCTGACCATCGGTAGTTCGGGCACGGTTCCCGTATGCTACTATTTTTAAATGTTTTTATTTATAAATATGTATTTTCTTACATACTGTTACAAGCTGGGTATAGGTTAAATTATCACACTACCAATTAAACACTAAAAATCTTTATTTAACACTAAACAACACTTATAACTCAATCACAAATACACAACTGATCACTAATCACTTATATATCGCATTAGTAGTTCACTTAGATCACTTCGTTCCGTAGCCAAAATCAGACTAACTCACTCGCGAGAAATGGCTATGCCCCCGTAGAGGGGCGAGGCTGGCGGGATGTGGGTTCTACCCTTGCCCCGCGGTATCATCACATGTGCCCGTAAATACGGGCACCTCATTTTGTTGCTTGTATAGGCTCAGAGGGGGCGAGCGCGTGTAAAGTGCGCGACTCGCCAGTGTGTAATTGTCGTTTTGTCCGGTAGGAGTCGCCAGCGGCGCTGGGCGCTGCGCGCTTAGCTACGGTGAAACGTTACCGTAGCGAGCGCCGCTTTCTTTACGCCACCTCGGCGGTCTGTCACCGCCAGGGGAGACCACCCGGTTGCCCGGAGGAGGCCCAGTGGATGACGACCTGCGACGGAGGTGACTTTGTTGGCGCATCCTACCACTAAGGATGCTGGCCCCCGTCTGCAGACGCTCTCAGAGCTAGCCGATCGCGCTCCAGACTAGGGGCCGTAGTGTTTGAATTTGAGCGGCAATTACTGTGTAACGCCGCCCATGTAAGTGAACGAATAGCTGGCCTGCGCCGCTCCTTCTTCGCGTGAGTTAGAATGCATGACTAACTCACTTCCGCACCCGTCGCCTATTTATATGGCCGACTCATGTTCGAGAAACTTCCACAACTTCCGTGAATCTCTAGGTAGTTCCTTAGAGGAAACCCATCCTTCGAGAAAGTTCTACAACCTTCTTGAACCTTCCAGATAGCTTTATAGTGGAACCAATCCTTCTAGAAAGTTCTAGAAAGGTCCAGAACTTTCTCAAAGTTTCTAGACATTTCCATTGTGGAACATTCTAGGATTATTCTTGAATCTTATACATACTGGATCATTCTAGACTCGAACGTAATCCTAGAATGTTCTCGTAAAGCAGGCAACGTAACACTGCCCCTCCTTAGACATGCTCGTCCCGAGCATCGTTAGTCCCGTAGTATCGCGCTAATCGATCTACATGTACGATCTTAGGCGCACCTCGTGGACCCTTCTGTATTCGGTAGGTGACATCGTTGACCCTGGACAATCCTGGTCACGACTCGGTATGGTCTATCCCATTTTGCTTGCAATTTCGGAGACTTCCCTTTGCTACGCACTGGGTTATGCAACCACACCAGTGAATTCTCGTCGAAACCTCTCCTGTTCGTCTTCTGGTCATAATGGGTCTTCATCTTCTCAGACATCTGTTGGCCGGATTGTCTGATATGCTCATAGACATCGTTCAACTTGTTACGCAAGTCATTTGCATAATCTGTAACACTGCGTAGTGCATCAGGGGCAGTTCCAGTGATTGAATCTGCGGGCAACCGTAATTCCCTTCCAAAGTTTGCGAAGGCTGGTGTCACAGTCGTACTTTCGTGGACTGCACTACGGTAGGACAGAAGAAACGGCTGTATGTGCTTGTCCCAATCCTTTTGCCTGCTTGCTACGACTTTTGCCAGATTTCTCTACAACGTTTGGTTAAAGCGTCCCACCATTCCATCAGATTGTGGGTGGTAAGAAGTGGTTCTTGTTTTGTGGGTACCCATCATTCGGCAAGTCTCCTGAAATACTTGTGATTCAAAATTCCTTCCTTGATCACTGTGAATCTCTAAGGGTACTCCAAACTTCCTGAACCAATTTATCTGCGACAGTTGTAGCTTCTTGGTTAGAATGGCGAACACTTCTGGCCACTTTGCGAAATAATCCATGACAACCATTAAGTACTTGTTCCCACTTTCACTCTCTGAGAATGGCTCACCATTCCCAGGAGGCTCCAACGTTGTACAGTTTTAATGCACCTCTGCTGCGTGTTTGGGGTCTTTTCACAGCCTCACAAGTGATACATTTACGACAACATTTCTTCTCGACAGTGGATCCAGTAAAATCGCTCTCGGATCTTCATTAGAGTCCTTTTTACCCCCATATTTCCTCCTGAACATACATCATGGTAGAGCCGTAGAACATCCGGTAATTTGGCTTTAGGGACAACCATTTGTAGATGACACCTGTCCCCTCGAGCGTTTTCCCATTTACGGCACAAGACTCCATCCTGGATAACCAAGCTGTTCCATTGGGCCCAATAACTCTTCGTGATGGAACTCATCGCTGCCACATCACTCCACTTGGGTTTAGGAGCACCAGCTTTGATCTACTCGAAGATTGGTTTGATCTCTGAGTCATTTTGCTGAGCCTGCTGTAGGGTTTCCTTCCATTCATCACTGAGATGCGTTCTAAGCACCCTCACGGTTGCTACCTCCTTAGTCTCTTGCCTGGCACAGTGCTTAAAATCTTCAGGACAAGGTCTTCTTGACAAAGCGTCAGCGTTACCGTGAGTTCACCCAGTGCGATTTTCAGTTATGCAGTCGAACTCTTGCAGTAGTTCAATCCACCACCATCACAATCCATGTCGCCACTTGTCCCTCCGGATTTTTGAACTGTAATAGCCACTTCAATGCAGCATGGTCAGTTCGCAGCTGGAACTTTCGTCCCAGCAAATACACTCTTTTGCAAAAAAAAAAAACGGGCACCTAAGGAAATTACGTTCTAAGGACGATAATCTCTATCGATCTCGATCTCGATCTTGAGTTATCATCGTTCTCTTGCCATGAAATTTAATTATTTGACGTACTCTGTATATTTATAATCGTGTAAATTA
The DNA here is from genome assembly GCA_949152445.1 of Cerastis rubricosa. Lineage (NCBI taxonomy): Eukaryota > Metazoa > Arthropoda > Insecta > Lepidoptera > Noctuidae > Cerastis > Cerastis rubricosa. The sequence goes on along the minus strand of OX424534.1, from coordinate 22,479,055 downwards.
ATACGCGTGAAGTGAACTTCGGCAATTTCTTTTTTAAAAAGTCGATCAATTCTTTAAAACCGATGTACACGGCCAAACAATAAGAAGTGGTCGGCATAAAGACAAGAAGATTTTTTTACTTTTTTTGATTAACTAAAGTTACAAATGTTAAAACCAAATAACGAGTGTGACCTCCTCTTGCCAAAATCACAACTTGAATCCTTCTGGGTATGCTTTCCACGATGTTTTTAATAACGTTTTGAGGAATACGTTCCCACTCTTCTGCAATGACTCGTTTTAGCTCCCTGATGTTTTGTGGAGCAGGTTGCACTCATCTTACCCGTCTCTTTAGAACATCCCAGACATGCTCAATTGGATTGAGGTCAGGAGTTCTATCTTACCAATCTAAACGACTGATCCCAACTTCTTGCATGTACGCTTCCACGTCACCAGAACGGTGTGGGCGAGCATTGTCGTCCATAAAAATGGAATCTTCCCCAAGTACAGTCAATGCAGGTTGTGCATATGGAATTAGGAATTCCATTATGTACCGGTGTGCTTTTAATGTTCAATTTTCTATGAAAACTAACTCCGTACGCTGCGTCGAATTAATTGTTGCCCAAAACAAAACGGAGCTTCAGCCATAAGGAGTGATTTCTTCGAAACACACTTCCGCATAGCGTTCCCGTGGTCTTTGTAGCACTCGTCGGCGTCGGTTCTCTCCGCACAAACAGATTCTAGCTCCATCAGAAACCAATACTTTATTCCAGTCCTCCAGAGTCCATGAAGCACAGTTTCGAGTAAACTAAAGTCGAGCAACACGGTGCTCACGGAGTAAATTAGAACCCCGAGCCGGGCGGTAACTCCTGATATTGGCAGCCAAAGCCTCCTCCTGAACGTCCACAAGCTAACTTCTGGAGTAGAAGTTAGCTTGTGGACGTTCCTTCTTCAAGGCTCTTCTTCAGGTCCACACTTGATGATTTACGATTCCGCAACGCCTGACTCACCAAATAGCGGTCTCTTGGTTCTGTGCATCGTTTTCTTCCCGAACCAGATCTTCTTTTGACCGAAGCGGTCTCTTGATACCGTTGCCAAGTCCTCTGGACAGTTGTCAACGACTCACATTTAGCCGCTGAGACACGTAAGTTTGCGAACGACCTTCTTCAAGTAGGGCTATAATTTTACCGGCCCTTATCGCTTTTAACTCATATCAAATACTGGTATTTAATGTAAAAAGAAAACTTAAATTGTTTAATTTGCAGAAAAATTACAAAGAGTTTTAAAATTTTAGCAATCAGTAAAAATATCGTTTCAGCAATTCGCGCCATTAGTAAAGCAATTTTACAATAATCAATATTTTTCTTTTGCTCATTTCAAAATTTAAATTTGGAACGTAAAGAATCATGCCAGGATGCTTCAAATGACATGCCAATACATTCTCAAATGAATAAAACCTCTTTCTTGTTCTTCTTCATTGAAATAGAGAAAAAAAATCTATGGTGCCCGTTTTTTTTTTGCAAAAGAGTTTATTTACTGAAATGCTGCAATGTCTTTACAACGGCAGTAGCCCGTCGAGTAACGCAATGATTTCTTTCCGGTTTGGATTGTTTAAAAATAGGTGTTTTGCACAGACGTTTCTTTAATTCCTGAAATGCGACGTCGCAGCTCTTGTCCCAATAGAATTGTCGCTTTTCCTCAGTGAGTTTGTGTAGAGGTTTCGTAATGTCAGCAAAATTCTTTGCGAACCGTCGATAGTAGGAGCAAAAACCCAAAAATACTCTGACCTGTGTCCAGTCTTTCGGAACTTGCCAATTCTTGACGGCGACTACTTGCCGTCTGTCTCTTTCCTGTGATTATTCTTTCAACTCCTCGTATGTGAGGCACACGGTCTTATCCACTGAGCTAGCATTGAACTAATATCGAACCGCTACAAGCTAATTTTTTCTATCCTGAGCCTAATTTTATATATTTATATAAATAAATATTTCTTTAAATATATATTTATATATTTTACTTATATCTTATATATAAAATTCTCGTGTCACAGTGTTAGTTACCATACTCCTCCGAAACGGCTGAACCGATTTGTATGAAATTGTGTGCATATTGGGTAGGTCTGAGAATCGTCCAAAATCTATTTTAATTATACACATAAAAAAAGTCCACGCGAACGAAGTCGCGCGCAGTTATTTATTATATTATAAATGCGAAAGTTATTATATTAAAAATTTGTTTGTTACCTCTTCACGCCTAAACCAATGAAGTGATCATCCTCAAATTCTGCATGTTGTACGTTGTAAGGTGTACACAAACGGCCATAGGATACCTTTCATCCCGACAAAAAGTACTGATCCGAAGGAAAAGAACAATAACTTTCTTATCACAATAGATGGCGCCACGTGCTATTGTCAAATTCTAAATTTAATCGAACAATAAATTTTAAATTGACTTCTTTATTAAAAAATAAAACTGCACGCGTAGCAAGACCACTGTAGAAACGAGTTTTGTCTACGGAATAATCGACATAATGACAGATAGACAATGACAATGTGGCACTTTGTCGATTTTTCCGTCGACATAGCCCGTTTCTACGGCGGTCATGCTACGCGTGCAGTATTTGGAGCATAGTCTGTAGTTCCAGGGCTGTGTGGGCAAAAAGGACCATGTCGTCGGCAAGTCGGAGATTCGTCAACCTCTTACTGCCGACTTTAATGCCCTTGGTTGTCCATGAGGCTGCTTTGAATTATTTATTATTCGTTTGACGAATCTATTCTATAATATTTCGATAACCTTTTCTATAAAATAACAATCTAAACAACCAAACAATCCAAAATAACAATCAACCTATAATTTATTAGGAAAAAATAAGAAAACAAAAATATAAACATATTTTAAAAAAAATGCGATATTCAAATGTAGGCACATACATTTATATTAAAAAAATAAGATAAAAAAGAATTGCGTGTATTGAGGTTCGAACCTAGAGATCACCGCGGAAGCAATGTGCGAAGTAGGATAGCGGCGCGCTGGGCTATTCGTACTTTTATATTGAGTTTTGAAATTAAGCTTCTATACATTTATTGACGTCGCACATCGACGTGATTCAAGCGGGGCACCCCGCAGTAGGCGGGACTAAAGGGACTATTCGACCCCCCTCTTCATCTGCTTCACCCCCTCAAAAGCATGAAAGTCGCCTAGAAGAGCGCCTTAATATTGAAAGAGGCTGCCTACTGCTGCCGTATGCGTGAGAGAAAGGGAAGCCAGACAGAGTGGCGCCGTAACGCGTTACGTTACGAAGCGGTTTACCCTCCTATAAGAAGTTATTCACTTCAAAAAAATTAGAACCTTTCAGTTGTCAATTATGGATAATGATTATTTACTTATATCAGTCGGAATAAAGTTCAAACAAAATACGTTGAATAATTTTTATCTGTGATAAGAAGTAACTCACATTATCCCACAGCACGTTGGCGATTTCATCTATTGTGACGCCGATCTCCCGCATCTCTCCACTATATCTGTAACAAAAGATCATACTTCTTTATATGGAATTGCTTTTGGCTATACTCATCATCTGCCTAGCCTTTTCCCAACTTTATTAGGATCGGCTCCCAGTCTAACCGGATGCAGCTGAATACCAGTATTTTACATGAAGCGACTGCCTATCTGACCTCCACAACCCAGTTAGTACTGGGTAATACGATACTCCTTGGTATGGCTGGTTGTCAGATTTTCGGGTCACTGACTACCAACCTGTAACAACCGTCAAAGATCGACTAATGACAGCGGGGACCAACGGCTTAACCTTTTTTCCGAGGCACGGAGTAAATTCGGCATGTTATGGGTGATAGACCAACCTAGGCAAATGCTTTTAGCTTTCTTCTCCATAATAATCGTGACCACATTCGACGCGACCCAAAGATATACAGTCTCAGTCGTCAGTCCGCTTGACTGCATGTTTCTCTAACAACTTCATGATCGCGTCGTATTTTGCCGGTGCTCTGCTTTCCACATGGCCCAGTATCATAGTCTGTTAGAGATTTATTGGATGTGGTTAGCACAGGGTCGGTCACTATTCGGGGACATCGTTGTCCCCCAAATAGTGACACAATAACGGTTGGTATGGCACCGGCTATTTTTAACCACATTCCCAATGCCATAAAAGAGGAACCAGTAACAACATTTAAAAAGAAACTAACTGAACTTCTATTAAGTAAATGTTATTATTCCGTATCGGATTTTCTAGCTGATAATTTTTAGTTGTATGTCAATTTTTGTACGTTTGATGATGAACTGCATCAATGTTTGCATGCCATAATGGTAGAATGTAAATGGATTCTTTAATATTATTGTAATCACCTTATTGTAAATACCTACATTCTGAGCAAATAAATAAATATTCTATTCTATCACACTGGACCCAAGACGGTGGCGTGTTTGTACCACGCGCGCTTCTCTCAAAAGTAACAGGGGGGAGTTTTACACCGCACCCCCCCCCCCCCCCGAGACGAGGCTCGCAGGTGACACAGCACTAGTCCGGGGCAGAAGTCGCATTACATTCCGCTGCCCCCCGACGCAAGTGTGCGAGGGAACACCGGTGTGGTTTTAGTCAGTACGAGTCTGACATACCCCTCCGCTCTCTCTCCTATTGAGGACTTGCACATAGAGAAAAAAAAGGCCGGTAGACATTCCAGGGAGGCCTATCCTCAGCAGTGGACATCTTTCGCCCGAAAGCTCATGCTGGGAAGCACATATTACCTGATATAAGCCCACAGCACGAGCGCCAGCAGCGTGGTAATCATGGTGATGTTGCAGAGGTTGGCGAGCGGGTACAGGCCCACGAGCCCGAACACGCCGCTCAGTACGTAGAACACTAGCGCGAGCACGCCGAACACGGACGGCGTGCGCGCTGCCTTGAAGATGTTCTTAGACTCGTTCTGTGCGCGGAACTGGTTGAATTGTTCCTCTAAATCCTGGAAAAAAAACGTTAAAAAACTGAGTAACCATGAAAAACGCGGCAAATGTGTTTAAATAGTCAGCCTGTATTAAACGGTCATTCTGTATAATCCAGTCATTCTTACAACATAGGCTAAGATATTCAGGATAACTAAGTCCCTGTATATATTCTAGCCGTCCTTTGTAATATAATCAGGCTGTACAACATGATCACTATGAATAAAAATACAGGTGACACACTTGCATCCATCAAGAGGGCCATTCTACTCGTTATACTAAACAACTTCCGCTATGACAGTCATATCTGGGGGTTTAGTAAATCCCCCAATCATATTTTAATCAACACACAAACTCACACTGGCCTGCAAATTGCAAAAAGTGTAAGAAAATTACAATTTTACGGCTACCCTGACGCATCATCATTCTCTTGCCCTTATCCCAATTCATTTGGGGTCGGCGCAGTACGTCTTCTTCTTCCATACCTCTCTATTACTTGTCATCTCATGGGATACCTACTTTCTTGCCATATCATTTTTCACACAGTCCATCAATCGTTTCTTTGGTCTTCCTCTACCCTTATACCCATCCACATTCATACTCAAAACTTTCCTCACGACATTTTCCTCATTCCTCTGCATCACATGCCCATACCACGACAACCTATTTCCACACATCTTTTCAGTCACCGGCGCCACTTTCAGACTTCCTCTAATGTACTCGTTCGCCGTGTCGTTCTCTAATGTACGCTTCCACCTTAACACGTCATAGGGCAGCGGATGCGTATAGTCCGCACTGACCAGTAAGAGTTGGTTGCAGTAGCTCTGCGAGAAGTCGTCGCCGCCCATCTTGCGCTTGGCGTGGAAGGCGTGCAGCGCCTTGTCGCGCACGCGCTCGTGCTCGCTGCACAACAGCGCGGTCTGCAGGTAGGGCTTCGCCCCGCCGCACACCTCCTCCATCAGCTTCGTGTACAACTCTTTAGCTTCCGCTACCGCTGTTAAGTTGTTGGCTTCCGCTGTTGCCTGGAAACAAGATAATAATATTTTTTTATCTATTCTTACAAACATTATGTACCACTAAACAAAAAAGTTTTCATTCTATACTGTTAGAGGTTGCAAACCTATAAGTTTAATATAAACTAGATCTTGTCTACTGCTTATCGTGTCCTAGCAACCGTAGTAATAAAAGGTCGAAAAATTATATTTTTCTGTTGCACTACAAATAAGTATTTTCTTTCTGCAACCGTAAGTTCTCTAATATGGTAGCAGAGCGTGAGGAAGCAGAACGCGTATGATTATAAATAATTATACTATCAAGTAAAAATTACGAAATCGCGAAAATGAGTAACCAGTCCGTCGCAATTGAAAAACTCTCCGGGGTAAATAATTACACCACCTGGAAATTTCAAATGAAGATGTTGCTTATTCATGAAGACTTGTTTGAATGTGTCAACGAGGTCGATAAGAAAAATAAACCGGAATGCGAAGACAAGAAGAAACAGGAAAAAGCGCTAGCACGAATCTGCCTCAGTGTTCAGCCATCTGTTTACTCCGTTGTCAGGAACTGCAATACTGCGTTTGATGCCTGGAAGAATATACAGAAATCGTTCGAGGATAAAGGTCTGTGTAGACGATTAGGTCTCCTCAGAATGCTATTTAGCTTAAAATTAGAGCAGTTTGAGAGTATGGAGGCGTATCTTACAAAAATTCTAGATACTGCCCAACAACTGCAAGACATAAATGCTTCTCTGGAAGACGATTTCGTTGCTATAATAATGCTCAGTGGGCTTCCCAAGCAGTTTGACCCACTCATTATGACGTTAGAGCATAGTAGCCTTTCTCTCTCAAGTGAACTGGTGAAAAGTAAACTACTCCAGGAGGCCCAGAGACGAGGTGATGCAGAAGGTACGGAACAGAATGCCCTAACGACTTCGACTTCGATCTCGAAGCGTCCCAAGTGCTTTCGTTGCAAAAAATTAGGTCATTACGCTAGAGATTGCAGACAGAAAGCACCGCATAAGGATAAGCCATCTAGTTCCAGTTGTCAAGAGGAGGAGAAGGTTCAGAAAACTCCTGGTAAGACGACTATGTTGTCGGCTCTGACGGTGAAGCTGGATCGAGATGTGTGGTACGTTGACAGTGGTGCAACTTGCCACATGACCAATAGTAGAGACATTTTACATGATTTTGTGTGTGATACGCCAAAGGAAATAAGCGTTGCGAACGGTGAAAAACTTTTTACATCGGGTCGTGGTAATGTGGAACTCTTTTTACAAAAACAATGGGTAACTGTCAGTAATGTAGTTTTTATACCGAACTTGTCATGTAATTTGTTATCTGTCAGTACTTTGACACAAAAATGTTTTGAAGTAAAATTTACATCGATTTTTTGTAAAATTTACAAAAACGGAAATGTAGTAGCTGTAGCAAAACGGGATGCATGCGGTCTTTATAAATTAGAAACCGGGGATGCGTATATAAATTCCGTTTCGCGCGTACACAGTATGCCAGTAAGCGTCTCCTTGAGTACCCAGGTAGATCTTCCATCTCAGGGTTTATGGCATCGTCGGCTTGGACATCTGAATAGTCGCAGCATGAACCTACTCAAGAGTGGTATGGCGGCTGGTATCGACTACGATGTATCCACATACGAGCAATGTATCGCCTGTATTGAAGGTAAGGTTACTAATTTACCTTTCCCTAAAAAATCCTTTTCACGTGCAAGTGAGGTGTTAGGACTAGTTCACACGGACGTGTGCGGCCCTATGCCAGTGAAATCTATAGGCGGTGCGAGATATTTGCTAACATTTATTGACGATTTTTCTAGGAAGACGTTTTGTTATTTAATAGAATCGAAAGACAAAGTTTTTGAGTGTTTTTTGATTTTTAAAGCTCTTGTAGAGAACGAGACTAATAAAAAAATTAAAATAGTGAGAAGCGATAATGGTGGCGAGTACATCAATACGAGATTTAAGCAGTATTTGAGTAAGTGTGGAATCCGGCATCATACTACTGTTCCTCACTGTCCACAGCAAAATGCAGTTGCCGAACGTGCGAACCGAACGATTATTGAGGCGGTGCGCTGTATGCTTTTGGAAGCAGGTTTGGATCAACGATTCTGGGCTGAGGCTGCGAACACTGCGGTGTACATAAAAAATCGTTCACCTACAAAGGCAGTTAGAGGTGCAACTCCAGAAGAGATTTACACTGGACATAAGGTAAACTTAGATAACTTACGTGTATTTGGTTGTTTAGCTTACGCTGTGCAAAATAATCGTAAAAAACTGGATCGCAAATCTAAACCTTACATATTTGCGGGATATTGTGAGAACACAAAGGGATACCGGCTATTGGATCTTGAGAGTTATAAGCTAACAACAGCGAAAAATGTTAAGTTCATTGAGAATCAATTCCTCAAGCATCTGAATTTCAATAAAGTGGAATCAGATGTGATTATAGAACTTAAGACTCCTTATGTATCCGAGAATAGAACAGAGTCGGAACAAACTTCTATGACTACTGATGATGCTAACGATAGCGAGGCTTCGACCAGTAGCTTGGTCATAGATCATCACTCAGATGCTACTTATGTTCCAGATGTTTCATTTGAGACAGATGACTCGAGAGCAGAATACGTGGAAGCTGATGAGAACTCCTTCCTGTGTGGTTTTTTGACGGGAGAAGCGTGTGGCAGTGATGATCCAAGAACAGTTGAAGAAGCGTTGAATAGTTCTGAAGCCAGGCAGTGGCGAGCTGCTATGAAAGACGAATATCAGTCCTTTTTGGACAATAAGTGCTTTACCTTAACCGATATGCCGAAAGGTGTAAAGCCAATAAAGACCAAATGGATATTTAAGAAGAAAAGAGGGCTTAACGGTGAACTATTACAATACAAAGCACGTCTAGTGGCAAAAGGATTTACACAAAAGTATGGAGTGGATTATTTTGAAACTTTTTCACCTGTAGTGAGATACGAAACCATAAGAATGTTATTAGCTTTGGCTGTGGAGTACGATATGGAGATTGACCACATGGATGTAAAAACAGCCTTTCTAAACGGTGATTTAAAAGAAACCATTTTCATGGAAATACCAGAAGGTTTTGAAAAAGGTAGAGGCAATAACAAGGTGTATCGACTACACAAAGCTGTGTATGGTCTAAAACAAGCGCCTAAATCATGGAATGAAAAGATCAATCATATTCTTGTCAACAAACTCAAGTTCAAGAGATTGGTCTCTGAACCATGTGTATACATAAAGCAAAATGGCGACAAGTTTGTAATTATCGCGTTGTATGTTGATGATTTAGTAATTTTCAGCAATTGTAATGCGGAAAAAACTAAAACTAAATCATTGCTGATGAAAGAATTTGTGATGAAAGATCTTGGTCCTGTAGAAAGAGTTCTAGGATTAAGAATCAGGAAAGATCATGGCAAAATCACTCTAGATCAAAGTGCCTATATTAAAAAGATATTAGAGAAATACAACATGCAAGACTGCAAATCTGTTGAAACTCCAATGCAGTGCCAAAAATTGAACAAAGCTGATAAAAAGGATGACAATTTGGAGTATCGAGAATTGATCGGTTGTCTTATGTATGTAGCGGTCTGTTCGCGTCCTGATATATGTCACGCTGTAAGCGTATTAAGCCAATTCAATAACTGTTTTTCCGATGTCCACTGGAAAGCAGCTAAACGCGTGTTGCGTTATCTTAAAGGTACAGTAGATTACTGCATTACCTATAAGAAAACTGGCTTATCTGTGACAGGTTTTGCTGATGCAGACTGGGCTTCTAATGAAATCGATAGACGTTCTTATACGGGATATGTTTTCAAAATTGGGAATTCTATAACATGTTGGGAAAGTAGAAAACAGCGTACCGTTGCGTTATCGAGTACTGAGGCGGAGTACATGTCACTCTCCGATGCTTGTAAAGAAGCACTGTTTATAAAAACTTTCTTGCACGAATGTATAGGTAGTAACATTGAAATAACTATTTTCAATGATAATCAGTCGGCCTTGAAATTGACTGAGAGTAGTATGTTTCATGGTAGGTCAAAACATATAGACATACGTCATCATTTCGTCCGGGAGGCGGTCAGCAATGGTGCAGTAAAAATAAATTACTTGCCAACGTCCAAAATGACGGCGGATGTCTTGACTAAACCTTTATCGGTAGAGAAACACAAGTATTTTGTAAACGAGTTAGGTTTGGCTACTGATGTATGTTAACAAGATATGTTTAAGGGGCGGTGTTAGAGGTTGCAAACCTATAAGTTTAATATAAACTAGATCTTGTCTACTGCTTATCGTGTCCTAGCAACCGTAGTAATAAAAGGTCGAAAAATTATATTTTTCTGTTGCACTACAAATAAGTATTTTCTTTCTGCAACCGTAAGTTCTCTAATATATACACTCGATTCTTTATGTCTAAACAGGTATACACCATTGTTTCTTCCATGATTTTAATAACACTAGAACCGGGATATTTACCACGATCACTATTTGTTTTGAGTTCCAGATATTGCGGCGCTGTTGCAAACGCCATGATCACGGATAAACTGAAGTGATTACGGGTGGGTGTTTATAAGCAGACAAATCTGTCTTCTTGTTCGTCTTATAGCTATTGACCTTCACAACGTTGAGAAAAAATGACAAATATTTCCAAAGTGTACTCACCACCAGCATACTCTTGGGTTCGGGCAGCTCATTCCCCTTGTAGATGTTCATGTAACTCTTGAAGTACTGCAGCAGGTCCTTAGCGCGCACCTTCTGACCGTTGATCAGCTTCGGCACCAGGTTCTGCGGCGCCAGCAGCATCGGCACTAGCTGCTGGAGCGAGCATTTGAACTCCATCTCGATGTCTGGGGAGCAAAAGTTGTTGTTGTTTCATACGAAGGTTCAACTAGGTTTGGTGGCTGCTCCGCAGTTCTATGTGAAGCGGAAAAATAAGCCTTATATACAGGATAGAAGTGACACCGACGCTAAAACGGTTTCCACGTATTTAGTACGTTATCTGAACCACCCCATATAGAAATTTATCATCGGTTATCCGTGTTAATGTGTCAACCTACAAAAATAACTATGAATTCTGTGTTAGAACGATCAATTCTTGTGGTAGAAGGCTTGAAAATACCCTAAGCCCAGGAAACCAGCCACAAAGAAACAAAAAAATGTACTTTGAGTGTATTAAGACTGTGCCGAACAAAAGCGGCAAGCGCTGTTTTAGGTATTATACTTGCTGTATGCGAGTCACACACACAACTGCAAATTATACGCTTTATGTTGATTTCTACAAAATTTCTTTTGAAAACACTTTATGTTAAAGATTTTTGATTAAGATGGCGTTTAAAAAAATATGATAAAATTGTGTACATTATATAAGACAAGTAAGAAAAAAAAACACTACAGGGTAGTAGTTAAAGAATTATAATAATTCAAACCTAAGTTTAGTAGCCGTTTTAGCGGTCAGTACAGTTATCAACACATTGACTAGTCCTACGCATCAACTGAGGAACAATATTATTGACATGATGAGCGTACCTTTGACTCTGCCATCGAAGTCCTGCGAGGTGGCGACGCGGATGCCGGGGTGCGGCATGAGGAAGCAAGCGATCTCCGAGAAGCACGACGTGATGTGCTTGCGCAGCGACTGCAGCTCCGGGTGCTGGTTACTGGATACCTGCGGGAAGGGATAAAGATAAAGATGCATTTATTTGTATAAACATGTGTGTCATGATACATAGATATGCACATATGGATGGAAATCAAGTTCAGATGATTGCTGGTTCAACATGTTTTGCCAGATTCGGCGTACAAAATAGTTTATAATACCTACATTATTGGAAGTTACAAAATATGAAAGAATTAGATTACATTAGTCAAAAAATTACAATAGTCAAAATTCAATCAATTCAAATAATACATAATAAAAGTAAATAGAAAAATAATGTCAATTAAGAAAACTTGAAACAATAACATTAAAACAAATTAAATATAAATTCAAAATTTGTCATCCAAAAACTCCGTAACACTATAGTATCCCTTATTCAAAAGCAATTTTGTTAGTTCTCTCTTGAATGAAATAGTATTCAATATCTTAAGGGAATTAGGAATTTTATTGTATATTAATGGGGCCATGCATATTACACTTTTTTTTAGAAATGCTGTTCTGGAGGAGACTGATTGCACCCAAAGTCTATATTTCTCACGTCTATTTCTACCTTTATTATTAGTCAGAAGGGGAAACAAATTAGGATTAGATTTTACAAATAATGATATTTCTAATATGTAAAGTGACGGAAGTGTTAGAATTCTGTGCTGTAAAAACATTGGCTTGCAACTGTCAGTAGTTTGCAACCCAAACATAGCCCGAATACAACGCTTTTGTGCTTTGAACGCAGTGTCCTTTTGAGTTGAATTGCCCCAGAAAATTATTCCAAATCTTAATACTGATTCAGCTAGCCCATAATATACTGTAAGTAAAGTATCTGCGTTGACCGTCGGTGCTAACTTAAAAAGAGCATATGACGAAGTACTAATTTTTTTACAAAGTTCATTAATGTGAGCTTTCCAATTTAATTGCTTGTCAATGATCAAGCCCAAAAATCGGGCTGTTTCAACTTCTTGTATTGTATTTCCTTTATATACTAAATTAAATTTTGATGTATTGCGTAACTTTTCTCGTTGACTAAAATGCATTATTTTTGTTTTACTGAGATTCATTTTCAAGTTATTATCATTAAGCCATGTAATTACAGAATTCAATGACTCATTAATATCGGAATGGTAGTTACTCATATTTTTAGGTGCTATGGTAACAGTACTGTCGTCAGCAAACAAGGAGGGAGGTTCTATTATGAGTTCAACGTATCAACATTTCATGGTCAAGTGTAAGCAGCTACACGGATCGTTCTGCTGGTAGATTGGGGGGTGGTTACCGACGAGTGCAGAGGGACGGCGGACTCAGGGACGTCACCCACTTCCCAGTAACTGGACCCCACGGATAGTGCACTAGTTCCCATGCTCCCCGGTGCAAGTGTGGGAAGGAAACACCAGGGTGGTTTTAGTCAGTTGGAGTCTGACAGACCTCTCTCGGCCCAGAGTGGAGGACATCCTTGAGGATCTTCCACCCAGGAACAAAAAAAAAGAAGTGGTGGTTACCAAGACCAGCTATGGTATTGAAAGTCAGCTCTTACATAGCTAGACTTAGAACGCACGTTTTACGTTAGATCCCGTCTGTCAAGTGTTGACCTTTAACATTTGGGAGGTGATTACTGCCCCGTTACTCCACATCACATGGAATTTATACAAACCTATGTTAAGTGTAGGTTCATCATTAATCTGTCCTGATGATCTGCGCTTCTGAACCTTTGAGCTATATATTTTGATGAAAAGATTATGATATATGTTACCTTCAGGCGTCGCTGCAGTATAGTGCGCCCACCGTCGGCTCCGTAGGGCGCCTCGTACGGGAAGCTCCAGTCCCTCACGAGAAACTGCAGGCGCTGGAACGGTGTTCGTCCGCTGTCTTCTAGAGCCAGGCGGCCGTATTCCGTGAACAACTGGAACATTATTGTTGGAAAACATTTATGAAGTTGCTGTATTACTGTAAGTGACCATAAATTAGGGAACCCTCGTAGCCTGTGTGGGTTAAAAAGTGGCCAGGCCAAATAGAATAATTTCTGACAGGATCAAGGGGGGGGGGGGGGATTGTATTTCCTGTTATAAAATTTGTTTTTTAGCCCTGTTCTAGCAAATACCGTCACATTTTGATTCACGCAAGCCAGCTTCACCTGTAAGTGCTGCAGGTCGTCCTCTTGTATGTTCTGGGACAGGTTGTAGATGAGCACGGACGACACCATGGTGGACAGCGCGAAGATGGTGGCGCAGTCCCGTACTGTGGACTCGCTGTCGAACGCGCCCTGCGTGTCCAGCAGGATTATCGCTACCTGGAGACAGTAGGGTGAGATATTAGAACAAGGCTATACATATAGCATCTGCTTGGCGTTTTCACCACTATATTAGAGTCGGCTTCCATTCTAACCGGATGCAACTGTATCCTACTAACTATTTTACATGGATCGACTGCATATCTGACCTCCACAACAAAGTTAGTAAAGAGTAATACGATACCCCATATTAATATTGCAAACAAAATTGGAAGCACAATTTTTGTTCGTATCGAACTCTCCTCATCCGCTAGATGCAAGCAAACGACGAGTAGTCGGTGTGGTGATGCCTTCGATAAAGATGAAGATGATGACAAGAAAAACTAATTTGACATTATAAAGGGTGTAAATAGACCCGTAACGAAGCCGAAAGCCACTTGTTTTCCTCGTCATTGTGATTTTTTCTTTGTTCTGGACCATACCTGACCCCTATTCATAAGCGCTCGGATTCGATTTCGAAGCACGGGGGCTGGGAACGTTTTAGTTAAGTACGGGAGATATTGGAGATCAAAGTTCCAACTTATTTTAAAGTTTTTTTCTAGTATTTAATTTTATTAATGCCAAAAAAAAAAAAACGTAACCCAGCTTTAATTTTTGCGTAGGGTGACTTAGTTTGATGTGCAGAATGTGGTTGACAGTTTCGTGAATGGTCCGTTTATGATGCTTGTCGCCCTGCCTACCTTCTCCCCATTGTCGAGCGTGGCCTTGAACACCTCGGACCACATGAGGATGCCGGTGGTGTCGCGCTCGGAGCCGCCCCGCCAGTTGAACCCCTGCAGCGGCTCCTCGTCGCCGCCCAGCCAGTCGTTGCCGCCGTCCGACCCATACTGGAACATTCATACGATAGTTTTAACATAACTTCATTACAAGTAGATCATGGTTCAAGTCATTATCAGCCTTGTCTTTTCCCAATTATATTAGGGTCGGCTTCGAGTATAACCGAATGCAGCTGAATACGAATATTTTACATGGAGCGACTACCTATCTGACCTCCACAACCCAGTTAATACTGGGTAATACGATACCCCTTGATAAGACTAGTTGTCTGACTCTCGAGCCATTGAGTACTTGACTACTTTGTAAAAACTGTCAAAGATCTACAAATGACAGCCGGGACCAACGGCCTAACGTGCTTTCCGAGGCGCGGAGGAAACTCGGGCACCCATCCACGGACTAACCTAGACAAGTGCGGCTTAACATGAAGATAGACACGACCACTTCTGACCATGGTTTAAGTATTGACAAAAATATACTGTTTCACTATAACAAACTTGGCATAAAGATTTTTTATCAGGTCAGAACAACAAAACGCTCACCTTATGATTCAAATACCGCAAAAAGAAATCGAGCAGGAAGGACTTGCCCTTCCTAAACGCTCCGGCCACTGACAGCACCACAACCGGCCTGTCCTTGATGTCATCCTGCAGCAGCAAGTCCTTCAGCACGTCCTCGTCGAGGGTGAAGGTGTGGTCCACGCCCGTGTTCACCACCTGCACGCCGTGCGGCCCGCTGCGGGGAGGGGGGGTCGGCTTCTCTGTTACTGGGGGGAGAAAGGGTTGTTGTATGTCGACGAGGTTTATACGTGGCGAGTTTTTGGACAGTTGAGAAGCGAATGTAAACTGCGACTGTGCGACTGCTAAGCATGGAGGTTTTAGGTTCAACCTCAAGGAACATAACTGATCATATAACCCTCTATTACACAGGACATAAACATAACTGGCGAAATTTGGGTGCAATATTAGGACTCCAGCATATCGATCTACAACAATCTGCCAAATTTATTTCATCGATTTTATCATCATCATTTCCGAAAGACGTCCACAGCTGGACATAGGCCTCCCCCAAGTGTCGCTACATTGACATAAGGGGGGTTTTGCCATAATCGCCACGCTTGGCAGGCGGGTTGGCGATCGCAGTACGGTTGTCACAAAAGCACGGAGAACGCTGCTGCCCATTGTCTGGCAAGTCCCTTAGTCGGCTCTTACGACACCCACGGGAAGATATGGGATGGTGCTATTCTTTACGTCCGACACCATAGAGAACTAGAGAGAGATATGATTTTATCATAATGAATTAGAATCAAGGTTGATTGGGAACATTTGACAGTTTCGGGTACCTTCATGTGCTGGCGCCTGTACAACCTCTGCCTACCCATTCCGGAATTACAGGTGTGATGTTATGTTAATGTTAATGTAGTAATACACTTCAATACTTTCACATGTACAGTCTCCAAAGACTTATCTCCTTTGGAGACTGTACATACATATCCTTAATCTGTTGAGAAAAGTGTTGGTGTCGTGGAATAATTTGTTTTAAAAAGTATCAGAAAATGCCCGGTGTTGTTTACACTCCCCCTTTCGTGAAATGATATCTACGATTGCCTCTCTTCTCGAGTAAACGAGTCTTGTAGCGCGTAAGCAGATACGATCCTATACGCGCAAAAAGATACTGTAGTCTGAAAACGCTCCATAATTATAAGAACCATGCCAAGAGGCATGGTTCTTATAATTATGGAGTTCTTAGCCAGTGTCAGAGTCATTGAATGAAATTACAAACGGCAGATATGGGTATTGTTCAGTGTTAACCATAAAGAAAGTTATGGTTACATTATCCTTACTTGATTACTTCTTTAACCATTAGATTTGAATTAAAAAGAAATAATCTGATAGCTTTTCGAGTATAACCAAGTTAGCTGCTCCACCTAGATAAAATTTTAGATTAATTCATAGATTATTATGACGAACTTGGGCTTCTATATTAATTTATTTTATTGTTTGTTTGTTACAATGTTAATAAAATAATGATACTATGACGTTATTGTGAAGATTCTTGTTTAACTTACGAGGTGGAATTGTATTGCTCATTTGAGCTTGCCGACAGCACAAGCCGTTATGTGCTTCTACAAAATTAAATACTGTTTACTTAAACAAAGCTGGGGTTACTAATGGCTCATAATTTATCAGTTTATAGTCGAGTAAATCATAATTAAGTGTGTAATGGGGGTAACGACAGCTTTACCAGCCTGTTGGCTAACGACCAAAATAATTAATTTCCCTCCATTGAACTCATAACATTTTAAGTATGAATACTAATTAGTCTATGACACAAAGAATATACACGGTGTAACATCGTGAAGACTTAGTGGCGTTTGTGAGTGATTGGTCGGAGAACCGCACGGAGAGAAGAGTGGAAGGCTATGGGGGAGGCCTTTTTTGCCCAGCAGTGACACAATATAGGTTGTGAATCAATGGAGAAAACGTGATACAAACTGTAAACAAAAAATCAGTATGTGATGAGTAGCTCAGTTCTTCCCATAGACATATATATTTTCTATGGCTATTCCATACATTATGAGTTTATGACACTGTAAGAGTGTACTACGTTTTGCAGTTCTGTATAGATTATCCTGCATTTTAATTACAAGCCGATTGGTCTACTACAAGCTTTCCCATCCGTAAAAATGGCCAACTGCCAATAAAAGTTGACGGCACAGTTGGAGCAGTGGTTGAGCGATAGACTGCTGCGCTGCGTGTCGCGGGTTCGATCCCCGCACGGTACAAATATTTGTATAGCCTATAGATAGTTTTTCCGGGTCTGGCTGTTTGTGTATGTGAGTTTAAATATTTTTAAACGCACCCACGATACAGGAAAAATTCCTAGTGTGGGGAATCGTTTAAAAAAAAGTGATTTATTTAATCCCTATAGGGGATGAATTTTCAAATATCATGCTCACATTCATTATTTAAAGCAATTTTCTGCAAAATGTATTCAAAAATCTATTAATTTATTTCACATAGGCCTACATGGGCACTTATAAAACGCCGAGAAAAGGTGCACGGTTCGGGTTGGTCGTTTCGTTTCCTATGGAGAAGAACCGGCTAGAAACTCCATGGTTACTCGTTATTGTTTCTAAACCCTTGACCGTGTGTTGTCTGTCAGTGAATAAAATTAATTTAATATTTTTATAAGTAGATAATTGTAAAAATGTAGACGCGTCAAGGTAAACACAATAAATGCCTGAAATATCAGCAGACAACAAGTCTATAAAAATATAAATTCCCATTGCAGCACGCGAGTAAAAGTGCGAGGTTGTATTGGAATAAAGGTCGTAGCACACATGTTCTACTCGAGCTACGCGATCATGTTCATTGGTCAGACAAACTTTGGTGTACCGAGACGACAGATTCCACTTCGTTTTAAAAATCCGGACAAAAACGTAGATATCGGCAAAACAATTTTGGAACCACCACCTAAGCGGATAGTAATACGGTTTTAACCCTCAATTTAGCCCGCGGTTTTACCCGCGCATATTCCGTGCGTAAAACATCAATATACCAGATCTAGTAATAGGTGTAGAAATACACTTAACGAAGCTGAAAGGTACTTGGTCTCTCTGGACCCTGGGACACTTCTAGTTACAGATATATTGGAGGTCAAAGTTCCAACTTGTTCATAAGTTTTGTTTTTAAAACATGTTTTTAATGTTAGAACTTTACTTTAAATACCACCGTGGCCCCTGCACTATTCAATGCATTAAAAGAGCAACCATGGAGTTTCTTGCCCGTACTTCTCCATATGAAATGACAAACCCGAACCGAGCACCTTTTTGTCGACGTTTTATAAGTGCCCATGTAGGCCTATGTGCAATAAAAATATTTTGATTTTGATTCATCAGCACAATGTTTTGATTGCGTTACATTGTTTAGTTCTAACCAAAAACGTGACTTTTCACCCCTATAGAGAAGTCGTTTCCTAGCAATATTTGTTTGCGTAGTTACGTTTTTTGATGTACAGAATTCTTGGCTAACGGTCTGTCCGTTCGTGAATGGTCCGTTTTAACCTTGTATCTTTACCAATATTTAACAACCCGCCATTGCACACACGCGAAACAGGGCCACCAGGGTCACGAGTTTTCTATAACATAGAAAAGTAGAGACGAAATACCGAAAGACGGAATTAAAAAACCGCGACGTCGCGTAGCATGGCGATGTGGGTTGCCACCTTTACTTATCGTTTCACGACCTCAGCGGCCGTATCGGAAGGTCGCAGATTATTGCTCGGCAGATACGCGAGAGGCAGATTAAGTGATACGGCACGAAGTGCGTTTTATATTGTGGATTGGATAAAGACGTGTAACGAGATATTGGCACCAGTTTAAGACCGACTACAATCTCTGAGCAAGATTATTTATTTAATTCTGTTCTTTGAATGTATCACGAATTCAGGATTAACTTTCCATCGGTATCAATCGGTAATGCTTAACTCTGTCTGACTTTTGACACTTTATTTCTCCTGGTGTGCTGCCCCCGTATTCACAAACACTCGGTTTCGATTTCGATTCGATAAGTCGTATGTCTATCTTGTTTTGGCATTACGAAAGCGAGCGAGATAGACATACGACTTTCCGAATAAAAATCGAAACCGAGCCTTTGTGAATAAGGAGCCAAGTCTCTATCAAAATTCAGCTTGATCCGAGTATTTGTTAATTGAAATGTTTATTTTGATCGGACTATGGATTGAGTACATCATTTTCTGGCAGAACAACCCGCCTGTTCTGCCAGAAAATGATTTACTCAATCCATACTCTAGAGTAGTCTAGAGCCTAGACTCTAGAGTACGGATTGAGTACATAATTTACATATTCTTTTTGCAACAAAATGCAGAAAAAAATTGTCCTTCATAAATAAATTAGTTCATCTCGTTTTGGGTACAGAGTCAGACCTATTTTTAACATCGAAGTAGCCAAATGGCCCTACAGTCATTTAGGTATAGATAAAAACCTTTCAGAATAATTACAGTAATGGCAACAGAACGCCAAGCGATTCTTAAATAAGTAGGCCGACCCATTTCTTTATGAGGGGGATTCGTCGGGCGCCAATAACGGATCGGATTATATTGCGACTTCTAAAAATGAATGATGTTACAACATGTATTGAAGAACTAGGTATTCTTAGCGCTGAACCAAGGTCCAAGGCATACAATGTAAGGCCACAATTGCATGAATATGTACACTTTTCACTTTCGGACTTAAGAATAGCACCATCCCACATCTTCCCGTGGGTGTCGTAAGAGGCGACTAAGGGACTTGGCCAGGGAATGGGCAGCAGCGTTCTCTGTGCTTTTGTAACAACCGCCAACCCACCTGCCAAGCGTGGCGATTATGGCAAAACTTCCAAAAGGTCAATGTGACGACACATGGGGGAGGCCTATGTCCAGCAGTGGACGTCTTTCGGCTGAAATGATGATGTACACTTAATTTTGACCCCCGTGCGGATTTTTAATGGCCTTGTCATTTTGACTCGAGGGTTTTTATTTTAGACTAGCTTTTGCTCGCGACTTCGCTCGCGTTAATTTAGAATTTGACAATAACTGGTTCGGACACGTGGCGCCATCTATTATCATAAGAACGTTATTGTTGTTTTTCTCAGGAAAAGTACTTTTTTTCGGGATGTAATGTACCCTATGTCCGTTTCTGTAAACAAATTTTAGGATGATCGGTTCAGTGGTTTTGGCGTGAAAATGTAACAAACAAACTTACTTTCGCTTTTATATAAATGCTGATGATGATTTCGCTTATATATGTATAAGTACAGTATATAGTACATATAGTATAGTATATAGTTAGGATTAAAATAATAGAAAAACAAGTAAAACAGTGACGAAAACACCTATTAGAAAAAAAAAATTGGGCGGACTATTTAGTACCTACAGTCATTTGGTATTTTTACCTGGAAAGTTATTTTGCATAGTTCGGCTTTTCGTTCAACTTTTCATTCTCCGGCATAGCAACCCTATTTCGATTCCATTGCGTCTCAACATCATCATAACTCTCCCTTTCGTCATCATTAATCCGTTTACAACAATATAATTCATGTTCCTCATTTACATTGTACCTCTCGCCATTGTAAGTCCATCATATTTCAAGTCAAGGTCATGACTTACGACTAATAAATAAGTGTTTGTTTCGCACGTAGGTACACATAATCAACTTAAGTTATTTACGTCGCAAATAACCGGTGGGGTTTCCAGTGATACTTGAGGTCAATGATGTGCTCGAAGGTGTACAAACTTTTTGTAACTCAGCGGGCGATGACCGAAACTTATTGGAAATTTGGCGATATTTTTGGACCGTAATTTACGTTTGAATCCATGGAGCAGGTAATCGTGGTCAGGGGAAGTTTTTTTGTGGGGGGCGAAGTCGTAACGTCGGTCGAGCACCAAACCTAGGTACGACATGGGTGGCTTGACCTTACTTATCACCGTATTTATGTGCCATGTTCTGTTCTGGGTTACTATTACCAAGATTGACACCCCACATAGGAGGGTCTCCTTTGTTGTCAAGATTACGAGACCTGTATTGATAGGGCAACGCACTCTGAGCTTGTCTATGTTAGTTTTAATTCAATAGATATTTATCCAAGTCTATGACTGAATGTAGATATAGGCTATAAAAGTAGAGGAAGACCAAAGTAACGATGGATGGACTGTGTGAAGGATGATATGGCAAGAAAGGAGGTGTCTGATTAGATGACGAGTAATAGAGAAGTATGGAAGAAGAAGACATGCTGCGCCGACCCCAAATAAATTGGGATAAGGGCAAGAGAATGATGATGATGATTATCTAGGTCTAATTACTCTAATTAGTAGGCATTCTGTTTTGGGGATGTAATTCAACGCGTTCGGTTGTTGTGGAACTATGAAAAACCCAAGGCTGCCTGCTCTTTTAATATCAGTTTAAGTGGATAATGTGGGCATATGCGAGAAAATATTATCGCTATAAAGAAGATAGTAAACTGAATGATAAAAACTGAACGATAAAGTTTATCGCAGTTTATGAAGGAACATCACGTCTCTTGATATAAAATTTAATGCATTTGGGTATTACTAAAACCATGGTTCTACTGTAGAAACGTGTTGTAGAACTTCTACAACACGTTTTATATTAGACTACGAGCGTAGAAAAATAAAGTTCTATGCAAATATTTTAAGAGAGAGTGCGAATGAAACCGTATGTGGAGGGTGATCTCCGGAACTAAGGCACCTATTTGAAACTTTTTTTCATCAATTTGTAAGGTACTTTATTATTTTTATAACGGATGGACGATAAGCTATTGTTATTTGTTCAACTCGAAAAGGGGTAAAGAAACCGTCCTAGTGCGAGTCGGACGCGCGCACGATGGGTTCTGTACCATTATTAATAAAAACCGACCACGTACGAGTCGGACTCACGCACGAAGGGTTCCGTACCATTATTTATAAAAACGAGCAAAAAAACCTTCTTTGTGTGGGAATACATAATATGTAGAAATTTCAACTGGCTAACTATCACGGTTCATGAGATACAGCCTGGTGACAGACGGACGGACGGACAGCGAAGTCTCAATAATAGGGTCCCGTTTGAGCCTTTGGGTACGGAACCCTAAAAAAAAGCTGGTGGAATACATAACCTCCTCCTTTTTTAGAAGTCGTTTACTAAAACTACAGCAATTTAGCTGTTATTTTTGACAACCAATTAAAAATACAAGTCTCAGGCCCACTTGCACCATAAATCTATCAATGTGTTTATTGTTAAACGTATTTAAAATATCCTTCTATTTCTGTGAATCGTTTGAATAATGACAGAGAGAGAATAATGTTTTCAATGTTTAATCCTAAAATCATTTAATAGTCTGGTGAAAATGGTCCAAAAAATGGATCAATTATAGGAAAGTGTGGTTTTTCAGTACTTATTTCAAATGTGAGTGACATTAGTACTTCGATGTCATGTTAAAAGTTAGTAGCTAATGTGGATTAGTGTTTGTTACAATATTTGTGTACTGGACTTACTTGGAGCCTCGACCCTGGCAACAGGCTGTGACAACGCTAGAAACAATAAGAGAATATACGTTAAAATCTTCTCTAGAGGGTAAACGATTTACTACGACACAATACTACTATTTCTAATTCTAGAAAAAACTTAAATAGAATCTATCAAAACCGCGAATACTATCGGGAATAGGGATACTATTTCGAAAAGTCCAGATAAAAGGCCGGACATTTGCAAGAAGCCCGGATCTCTTCGAAAAGTCAGAACAAGTCTAACTCCGTACGTGGGGCTAAGAAGTTGGACATGTGCGGACAAATCCTGAACGGACGGTAACTCCTATGTGGTGGCCTACCATGACGCCTTAAAGCAGTATTGTTTTAATCTTATTCCAGAGCGAGAAAGAGACGGCGCTAGACGCTAGTAAGCTGTTTAATGAAAATGCTGTCTTTAAAAAACTGAACATGTCATATTACACCTACTTATTATGCTTATAAGGATCGCGCCATCCATAACGTATGCAATTCTATTTAATCAATAAGAAATCGATTGTTCGTAACTACATACCATGCCTTAACTAGGTCATTAGAGTACTTCAAGACATTCAAATATAACACACTAGTCCGTACACATTCGCAACACGGAAGCATGTAACAATGAATATCCTCGCCGCTACTAATTAAGGATAATTCGTACTTATACGTTGCGTGTCGACGCGGGAAGGTCAAGATATACGTCCGTGTTGTTATGGAGAAGCTAAGGATATGTGCCTGTATTACCAAATATTTAAATCGTAAGATTTGCCGTCATTGCATTAAGGTCGTGCGAAAAAAAAGTGTGCAGTCTGGGACATGATAATTTTCTTACCCATGCTTCTCCATACGAAACAACTTCGCATATGAACGACAAGAATTAATAATTTAATTTTCCTGTAAAGTTTGACATTTAAAAGTGAATTTTCTATTGGCTAAATAAAACTAAAAAAGAACTTCACAGAGTATAGTCGTTAATCTCTTCATCTCACAAAATTTTCAGCATGGGTGAGCGAGACAATCATTTTTGGACCCGATATGGAGAGTCTAGCGATTTAAATCTTTGTATGGACTTGTACGCATGTACTCGTATATTGCGTCCTAGCCGAAAAAGCAAAGCTGATTAAGGGATTTCAGTAATTTCAAAAAGGTCAGTTGTAAATTGAAATCTTTTTATGTAAAAAGGTCATTGGAGTTTTTTCCAGTGATCCGCAAAGGGAAAGAACGGTGTATAATGGTTTAGGGTTCAAAACGTTCAGCTGTGCGCAAGTAATTCTAATCCCTGCCTACACATTGAGATTACTTTCGGGCTTTCTGAATGGCGAGTGAGTTTGAAAAATGCGTGGGTAAATAGGTAGACGGGTTTTATGATAATCTAGGTGGCTATGGCTATTTTAGCAATGAAAACAGGACAGAATATGTCAATAATTCGAATCTTGTCATCAACTGTGTTGCCACTATGCAAGTCTTCAATATAACGCAAGATTTGATAAATCATCTGCCTAGCCTTTTCCCGAGTATGCTCGGGTCAGCTTCCTATCTAACCGGATCCAGCTGAATACCCGTATTTTTCATGTAGCGACTGCCTATCTGACCTCCACAACCCAGTTATTACTGGGTAGTACGATATCCCTTGGTAAGATTGGTTGTCAGAATGATAAAACTGAAATATCTGTAACGACTGTCAAATATATCGTCGCTCATCTTTCTAAAAGACGTATCTGTATTTTCGTCAAAAATGAGTTATTCATACTAGTTAAAACAATTTTGAAGACGAAACGATCGGTCTAATAGACGTATCTGTATCTTCAAGCGTTACCGAGAAAACACATTTTGGCAGGTAGACGTAAGTAGCTTTTTATACAAATATGATTTCTGCTAACCGACGTAAGTACATACGTTATTTAGTTTGAATTTTTCGGAATCAATATTTTAATCAAAAAGAGCCCTATCTAAATACGTCTTTTAGTGTGATCTAAAATATCGAATAAATGACTATATTTTTTCACTTACGCCTAAATTTAACCAAACACTTTGAAGATGAAACAGGAGTGCGGGGTGCGGGGTTTACAGATCACGCCACCTCGTTCGATTCAGAAATCAGTAGCCGACTAATTGTGTGGTGAAATGACGCGTTTGCTGGCCGCAGGGAGTGCACGTAAATACGGATCGTGTTATTGTAAGTAGGTACCTATTTGTATTTTTATGGTAGCGTTGTTTTAATTAAGATTTGTGTATTGTGTCCGAATGTTAAAATATTCTCTAAATACTTAGTAGATAATATAATAGGTCCAATGCAACAGATCGGTAGGTAGTACTGAGACCCGCGTGGTTCATATCTCTACTCGCGCATGCTGGCGCTTGTTTAGACTGTCGACTGGTCCCCGAACAAACTTTAACGACTGGTCGTCTAGGTATATCGAGTAATACTTGACTTGCAGTTGCAAAGCATGGCGCGTAGAGTTCAAGTTTTGCTGGTCAATCTATATTTTGTAAGATGACTAGTCTTACATGCGCTAATAAGCGACTGACGACACGCCAGTTACTGGATACTCGAATACGAGTAGGTACTGCATACGTCGTCACTCGCTTACTGACGCACCCTACCTAAATAAGTAAATTTACGACAGTTACTAGGTACTGTCGATTTTTTGCCACAGTGATACTTATTCTTGTGACATAAGTTAGCTGATCAGATCTCTCCAGATTGATAATAAAATAAGTAGGTAGGTACCGACTGTTGTATTTTACTTAGTAAATGTAACGTGTGATGGATACTTAGATATATCAGACATGTAAAAAGTCGTTTTACTTTAGTTACGTAGTAATATCATTATATTTTTACTAACTATTCACTCTTGCTATAGGTACGGGCTAGCTGATCAAACAATCACCAAGTTTAGTTTCGGTTACTGGTTATTTTAAGGTAAGTAGGTATGTAGGTATTTGTACTTACGTAATACTCAGGAATAATATTTATTTTCGTAAAATATCTGTATTTTTATAATTCTAGATTTGCAGAAATGGACGTAGCCCCAGATGTAATAGTAAAATGGCAGGATGGCTCTGAAAACTGTGTTTCAACCAAAGATATAAAGAGTGCAAAGAAAGGGCAAAACAATGTCAACCGTGTTGGTGCAAAAATAAAGATGCTTTATAAAAGGAAATGGTATTACGGAACTGTAGTGGTAACGGAAGTTGATAGCCAACCTAATCAAGTACCAAAACAGACACAGCAATCATCAAATACTGCTAACTCAGAGTTTTCGTCGGATGATGACCAACCATTAATTAATTTAAACACAAACCTAGTTCAAACAGCTTCAAATAAAGAAGACCCATTTTGTGATGATGAGGACTCACGTGATCCAGATTTCGTTTTGCCGTCGAACCAGCCAAGGAAGAGGAAGCTATCTGTGTCTAGCGATGCTACGGTTTGCGCAGATGATGTCATGTTCAATGAAAGTCTTGTTCTCAACAAATCTATAGATTTGCATCATAATACTTTGCATGACCAACCATTATTTAATTTAAACACAAACCTAGTCGAAACTGCTTCAAATAAAGAAGACCCATTTTGTGATGATGAGGACTCACGTGATCCAGATTTCGTTTTGCCGTCGAACCAGCCAAGGAAGAGGAAGCTATCTGTGTCTAGCGATGCTACGGTTTGCGCAGATGATGTCATGTCCAATGAAAGTCTTGTTCTCAACAAATCTATAGATTTGCATCATAATACTTTGCAGCTGTACAATGAAGGTATAGAAGCAACGCTTGGTAGCTACCAAAACCAAACATGCGAAGTTGTTGGGTGTACCGAAGAAGTTTTTAGTGCCTGCTCTAGGTGCTTAGTTCTGCAATGTTGGAATCATTTTGAAAACGATGCTTCTTGTGAACAACATTTTCAATGCGGACCAACATCTCCCAGCATTTTAACTACCCAAAATGATATTACAAAAAGCCTAAACCTAAGAATAGACAATGATCAAATCTACCTAAGAGAGCCTGAAACCAGAAATGAATGTTCGGATACAGCTATATTACAGCACATGCAGATAGATCAGCTTAGTCCGATGACAGCGTCTAGTGAAAATCATCAAAAACAAACATGTGAAGTTGTTGGATGCCAAAAAGAAGTTTTTAGTTCTTGCTTTAGATGTCTAATTCTTCAATGTTGGGATCATTTTGTAAATGACGACGTTTCATGTGAACTACACGTTCGACGCGATAAACAATCTCCTAATATTACTACGAGCGATACTATTACGAGCAAAGCTCCAGAGGACTATGAAATGGAAGGCGATCCTAGAGAATTAGAATTTACATATACTAAGAAAATAAATCAGAAAAAACAAAATAAGCTTCAGAAAGACCAAGGCAAAGAATATGCTACTCAAGTAAAAAAAACTAAAATGCCAGCAAGAAAACTAGGACCTCTATGCAATCTCAGTTATTGCCAACATCTAAAGCGAGACTGTTACAAATTTGATGAGGAAAGTCGTCAAATTATATTTGAAGACTATTGGTCACAAGGCGATATACAACGTCAGCGTGAATTTGTAGCCAGACATGTCGAAAAATCTGAAACTCTCCGAAAAACAGCTGGAGTAAATTCGAGAAGAAAATTAACGTTTAAATATTATTTAACACTTAATGGAGTAAGAGTCAATGTTTGTCGCTATTTATTTTTGAACACTTTGAGCATAACTGAACGCGTTCTTAGAACTGCAGTCCAAAAAGTGTCAGAGTCTGGAGTTGTCATGAAAGATAAACGTGGAGGCCGTCCACAGAGCAAACAAGAACTCGACGCACGATCTCGAGATCTATGTGTTAAACATATAGATCGCTATCCTAGGGTCGAGTCACATTATTGTCGTGAAGGTAGTACTAGAGAATACCTTCACTCAGATTTGACCGTTAAAAAAATGTACAGAATGTTTATCAGGTCTCTGGAAGGAAATCCATTGAAACCCAGCTTTTCCACATACAAAAGAGTTTTTAAAGGGAAAAATTTGTCTTTCCACCGCCCGAAAAAAGACCAGTGCAGCCTATGTCTGACATATTATAATGGTACCGAAGAGGTGAAAGCTAAACTGCAAGAAAAATTTCAGAAGCACCAATTTGATAAGCTTACTTTTCGCAATACGAGAAAAATGTGTTTAAACGAGGCGAAAGAAAATCCTGGCGTGGTACAATGCGTTACTTTTGATCTTCAACAGGTAATTCAAATACCTATAACGAATGAAAACGCAGTATTTTACAAGAGGCGTTTATCGACGTTTAATTTAACTGTCTATGACTTAGGTACTCGTGATTGTTGCTGTTTTACATGGCATGAAGCTGTAAGTAAAAGAGGAGCATCAGAAATATCGACTGCCTTAAACATTTTTCTCAGAGAAAGCGACAGAAAAGGCTTCAAGCGAATTTATCTCTTTGCAGATGGTTGCGGAGGCCAAAATCGCAATTCGATTGTGGCTGCTGCATTGATTTATATCCTGACTAATTCTTTAAATATTGAAGAAATCACTTTGCGATTTTCAATTCCAAACCATGGTCAAAGTGCCGGAGATTCTGCTCACAGTGCAATCAGCTATGCTGTCAAAAAAGCTGGAGATGTTTTTATACCAGCTCAGCTTATCCCGATAATGAGATTAGCTCGAATAGAACAGCCTTACCGAGTATTTTCCTTATTACATACTGACTTTCTTGATTTTAAAAAACTATCTACAGACATTCAATTACTCTCCCTGAGAAAAGACGACACAGGAGCTCATGTGAATTGGACCGAAATGACCGAATTTCGCGTTCAAAAGTCTGATCTAATAAATTTTTTCTTCAAAACTTCTCATGATCAGGAATCGTACCGCAGTTTGACTTTAAAAAGACAAAAGATGTTTCTTTTATACGCTGAAATCCGTCCACTTAATGAATATCCACCCAAAATAGCGACTGAAAAATATGAAGACTTAATGTCTCTAACAAAAGGTGATACAGCTGTTATCAGACATCCCGATTATGTTGAATTCTACAAATCGCTTCCTCATTGATTTATTTATATTTCTCCTACCAAAGACTCAATATTATGGTACAGTTTTGATGATTAGATAAGAAATACTTTATTTGTTTTTGATATGTTTAAAATATTAAGTTCCTATTTAGTATTAAGTAAGAGCCCAAGCCAATTTTTATCTTAATTAGGTAAATAACGTTGACTGTGATTTGATTAAGCTATTAAGAATTGCTTTATTTCTATGACTGATTAGTTTTAATAGGTTAACATTAAACCTAAATAATAATGAGAATTTAAATTAGAAGAGACTGTTTTTACGAAACTTTAGGATCTCATTTCACATTTTGTATTAATAATAAATAAAAGTTGATTCTGAGGTTTGTGTGTTATTTTGCTATCCTTTTTGATACAGACGTATCTGAAAACTATATGAAAACATTTTTTTACAAAGATCTAACAAAAGTGGCGTATCTGTTTTAAATGCTTATATTTTTTTATCTAACAGTAATATTTACAATTCATATTTATATATAGGAAGAATAACCAAATAGTAATATAATTCATGCAATTTTATTTTTATCAGTCGCTTATTATGAGAGTTACGATTCAACAAACATAGTGCGAAACCGCATAAAGCTTGTCCTGAAAAGTCACCTCAAAGTTAGTTCCGTCAGTTAGTAAGATGAGCGACGATATATATATATGACAGTCGGGACCAACGGCTTAAAGTGCTTTCCGATGCACGGAGGAAACTTGGTATATAATTAGTGGTCACCAATCCATGAACCAACCTTCGGCTTAACCTGAAGATCGACATGAGCTGCTGGTATTTTTAGTCGATGGGAGTCGCCCGTCCTCATCACATGCCCATACCATAAAAGTCGATAAACTTTCAACTTTTCTATAACAGGTGCAACTTTCAAACTTCGTCTAATATTATTCGTATAATATTTCTTCATTGTCCAATCAATGAATTGAAGTATATCTACGTAAATTTCCAACAACATAAACGTTTTTGTACTTTAAAACAAGTTGTAACAAACAAATACCACATGTAATGTTATTCAAATACCGGAGGTATTAATGCAGAATGAATTGCGAATAATTCGCGGCACAATCGTATCTGACACACACGTTTCTTTAATCAGGATAATTAAAAACAGACACATAGTATTTTTATGAACATCAATTATTGATGATTAAAACTGCTATGACCATGTGAACATTATGGATGAACATCGGCAAATAAAATGTATGGGAAAGAGCGTCAGGCCGAGATATCATAACTCCGTCAAAAAAAAAAACAATAAGTACTCCTGGCTGTATTCTCTGAATGTCTAGTTTTAATTGTGTTTATTAAGTGTCCACAAATTCGCCAGTTATCCGTATCACAATGATGTCCTTTTCGATAGTCCGAAGTCATATGCTCGACATTTATTAAGTACCCATGTAGGCCTATAAAATATTTTGATTTTACTAGCAGCCCGACGATAGAAAGTAGGAAGACAAACGTCTTGTTAGAATTCGATTAGATATTCTCGGAAATAGAACAGCGGCTATACTATAAATACCATTAACGGTGTTTTTATATGGTTTCTTGTTGACTTGACGACAAAACGATTATATGTAGAAAGAAAAGGCTGGCTGTTGAATACAACATCAGAAAGAGTTGCCGAGATGATAGAAGAGTTGGCAGACCAACAGCCAAGTGGGTAGATGACATTCAGAAGATCGTGGGGGATCATTCGAGGGTAGGAGGTCCTACCCTCAATGATGTAGTTGAGACATTCGCAGACCTGGGAAGAATGGCAAAAAGGGAGGAGACCTGTACGCAGCAGGGGGTGGGACGAGGCTGCCGACGATGTTAAAGATGATGACGATACTGAATGATTGATTTATGAAAGAGATATTACAACACGAATCATAGTTTTAACTACACATAAATATGAATACAAAAAGTGATACGAATGTTTTTTGCAGCATGACATTGTAATAATAGCTTCATGTTTTGATGGCAGGTAGATCTATGAAAAACAATGTCAAAGTCCGAATCTCGAATGGTTTTAGTAATGAAGAAGTCGTAAGTTTTTTAATCTAACAGAATACTTCATCGATGCAAAATGATTGATGGAATATCATTACAAGATTTCAATAATAGTTATAATTATACAAGTTTCAGGGATACAGGTCGAAATAAACACTTTTCTGCTGCCCTTATCCCAAATGATTTGGGCTCGGTGCAGCACGTCTTCCATACTTCACGTCAGGCAACTCTTTTCTAGTGATATCATCGTATTGGTTTTCAATACTTTTATAGTCTAATTCCTCAATTTATTGTGCATAATATACAAGGTCGAATTAAATTTTCAATTAAGCTCTCAACTCCGCAGACGCGGTATGTAAAAATGATTGTCTACGGAAATTGGCAAAACCGGTTTCTCGGAAGCGTTTCATTTTGCATGATATCCTTATAAGGAGTGGAATACACTTGGTGAGGTTAATAACGTAAACATAAGCGTTTTACCTAGATATAATCTTGAATCAATATTGAATATTGGCTGTACTCTCTAGACGTATATGTATTCGGACGGACCGGACCTTCAAAAGATCGCTAGTAATACCTAGATGAGACTCTCACGGACTTAGCACCAATAGCGCAGATAACACTAATTCTCATAATCACAATCCCAACATTTTTTGAGGAAAATCGCCTAATAAATGGACTTACCATTACGTTTTTCGCAATTACCCTGCAAGGAAGTATGACCCACAAGACAGGAAGACTCAAGAATACTCAGTAGTAGAAAACGACTACAAATGATGTTGTCGATAATACTTTAAAAAAAATTCTTTATCACAACAAAGCCTTTGATTTAGCAATAAGGTTTCATTGTGCAGATGACGAAGGCTTGACTCATTGGCTGACTCAAGTTTTGTTCATCTTAAGAGTGCTTTATTCACCATCTTTCGGTTTAGGCGCAGAATGCCTAATTCTCAAAATGGCAACTGAGTCGCAAAAGGACTAGTTCTCAAAATGGCCAATTCTCTAAAAGCCTAATTCTCAAAATGGCCAGTTCTCTAAAAGCCTAATTCTCAGAATGGCCAATTCTGTAAAAGCCTAATTCTCTGAATGGCCAATTCTCTAAATGGCTAATTATCAAAATGGCATATTAATAATAGATTTGATAATTTGAACTTAGATTCTAATAAACGAAATAAGTCTCAAATATTACTTAAAATTTTTTGAAAGTAAAAATGACACTTTGTATCGAGCGAGAAAAAAATATTTAAATAGTGATCGACTGGTTTTTCAAGAGTTGGGGAGCAGGTATCTATACCGGAAGCTTTAAGCAGACATTTTTTATTAGCAGAAGATGGAAACAATGATAAAATACTGGTTTTGATAAGTCTTAATTTCTTTAATTCTGAGATTAAACAAAAGTATCACTTCAAATTGGCTTGATTTTGTCCGAACCAACACTTAGTATTTTTAACCGACTTCTAAAAAAGGAGGATGTTTGTTCGCGCATAACTCCGTCGTTTGCCGAACCGATTAGAAAAATTCTTGTTTTGTTGGAAAGGGTATACTTTCCAAATGGTCCCATGAAAATTTTGTGGAAATCGGACTAGCGGTTTTTGAAAAATCAACAAAAATTTATCTACATTAACGATCTTTTCGTTTACATTGCGTTTTTTGTTCGCGCATAACTCCATTATTTACGAACCGATTTGAAAAATTCTATTTTTATTCCAATGCCAATGCTTTCCAATCTTGGCGAAATCGAGGGAACTCTTCAAATTTTATTGGAAAACGTACAGTGATTTTGGTATTTTCTACAACAAGTGAAGCATTTGCGTTCAATAAGAACCATTTTACCATCAGATCTGATGATGAATCCAAGAGACAGGCACCGGAATTCCATAATAAGACAATGTATCTTAGCTGTGTTTGGGCTTGTTGGAATTGTAACGGTATGCACTTTCCAGGTGTACCACTAACTTCTTGACTTTCCTTATTCAACCTACGTAAAACGTCCTCTACTTTGACAGTCTGTTTTTGCGCTGGTCAGGGTTCTCATTCGAAATGCATTGAGCATATCTTTGCCTAATTTATTTTTATCGTTTTCCTTTTTCATTCTCAGTTTCAGTTCGACGCCGTTTTCTCATACGCGAAGCATCTTTACTAGGCCTACCCATATTTTATATTGTTAGATGAAAAATATGTCACAAAAAATGAAAAAAAAAATTTTTTTTTTGCAATCTACGGTGCCTAAATTACTATATACAGACTAGGCCAGAAAATTCATTAATTAATTCAAATTGTATTGCTTGGCTTGGCACCGACTCCAAAAAAATGTTTAATTTTATTATAGGTTAGGTTAGGTTTATTAATATAGGTAGGTTTAAGTTTTATTTTTAACTTTTTAGTGCTTTTAGGATTTTTTGGAGCCAGTTATATTTTTTTTTTGCTTTTTTTTTTCTTATGCATTATAAAATCTTACAATTTCAACTCACTGATTAAAGAAATACATGTCGGAGTCAAATTATTAGTACGGCCTATGGATCGAAAGCGCGCCAAAAGTCAAGCGACCTACTTACCAGTCTACCCACACCTAAGCGCGCTTACTACAGAGTCGTGATGTTTCGAGCTCCCAGCGAGGCGGACAGTCAGTGTCTGATCGCCGTGGAGTCAAGACGTCCCGAAACTGTAACCCGATTCATGGTGCCTAGTGTTATTGTGTTGGATTGTAATTTCAAGTAATTTGTTAGTTCGATAAAAGCAGTGTACAGTGTGTGTGTGTTTTCATTGCACGAAACCCATGTTCTGCCCACATGATGACCGTGTCTAACGGAATAAAATCATCAGACTGTGACATCAGAAGTGCGATCAAATCGTGCTAATGCAATCTCAAGCGAGAACAGTGACAATAACAATCAGTGACGGTTACTTTTTGAAATGCAAAACGAATAATTGCACTCGCGATACGAACTTAAACTCAGCCAGTGAATAGCAAGCTAGTGTTGGTGGTTAGTGTTTTTGTTAAGTGTGTAAGCGGATTTTTATCCTGACAAAACATAACATATCATCACGCTTGTAATCTATGAAGGGTTAGGCAGAGTGTACCTAATAGAATACCCAAATTTCACAGAGTGCGATGCGCGCTAGTAATGCGTCATCCATCGCCGACTTGTTTTGTGTAAAATCTGGTTCTTCTAACCTAACAGACAGATGTGTTGCTGGGGAGTTTGTTCCGCCACTTCTTCTTCCCAGCTAAAACACTTAGGAAGTGGCGAAGGGCGGGCGTTTTGGGGGACTGTCTTTTGTAATTTTGACGTTCAAAAAGTGCTGATTATCAGCCTAATTTGAATGAAGTGACTTTTTATTTTTTTCGTGCTGAGTGCAGTTTAATGTATCCAGCTTATTTGGATGTTAAGCAAGACGTTGAAGGGCTCCGCATCTACATAGTGTAACATAGTGTAACATAGTGTAACATAGTGTAACATAGTGTAACACAGTGTTACATAGTGTAACACAGTGTAACATTGTGTAACATAGTGCTGTAACATATTGTTCCGCGGCACACTGGTGTACCGTGGTCATTAGATAATGTGCTTCGGAAAACGAAGGTTATCTTTTAAACTTGAATAAACAGACGGAAGGAAACTACCTACTTAAATATTCGCGAAATACGCGATAGATTTTCCATCTACGGTGTACCTCCAAATTGTACTACCGAATTTCTAGATGTACCTTGAACACAAATGTTTGCAAAATACTGAGAACCTATCCAGGTTTGACGTGGGACCAGTTTAAATAATTGTGCAAGGCTAGATTCGTGTGCACCGTAACTTTTACGACTACCCTCGTTAACCTGAGTAGTGACAAACCAAAGGAAAAACCCCTAAAGATAATGGACAGTGGACACTGACCATGACGAAGGAAAGAAAAACGTCACAAGTGTTCATCGCTACCGAGAATCAAGTGCCATGCTTGTAGACCAGGGAGAAACCAGGACTCAACGAAGCAGATTGTCGCACGAAGAAGCCGCTGCCTGTGCCGGCTGCTACGGGCATCGGGCAAGCGAAAAAGGGCCACGAAGCCCTTGCTGTGCGTCAAGTGTCATGCCGGTTCACGTAGCCGTCCGGCGTACGTGCGTCGGTAGCATGCAGTGCTGGCAGTGTGCAGCGGGCCTGCTGATGGCGGGGTGCCGAGCCGCGTCGATGTCTGCGTCGTACAAGCAACATCGCGGGCACGTTGCAACACAGGGGTGAGTTGTTACGGTTTACTAATTATTCTGATTCTGAATACTTGTTGGTGAAAGAAAGTTTTCCATCGAAATTTAATGGCAAACATATTAGTCACGTTGTTGCTAAGACTGGTATAGTTCAGACGCAAGTATTCAGTACAGAACATATTTTATGTTGTGTAGTGATTAACGATTACCCTATCGCAACTTCGTTGCAATGTTTGCCTGATAATTATTTACAAAGTGACGTCATGTTAGGTGGCGAGATTTTTAATCGGGGTTTTGTTGCCAACATAACGGTTAGGGAGTTTTCGTTATCGAAAATCTTTTGTGTACGGTGTTCGTTGAGGCATAATAGTGGTAATAAGTTTCAATCGGTTTTTAACTGTTATGGCAACGAACGTAACTGGCAATGAGTAGCTAAGACTTAAGTGCTAAGTTCAGGCGTCTTTCACTGTCGTATACAACGCATTGGTAGGTCTAAATGCGTACCCAATTTAGCTCGTGTTCTCCGATGGTCGGTAAACAGTAATTTCCGTGACCCTTATCGTTCACCTTAGTGCTTAAAAGACTACTGAAAAGCCTTTCTATTATAATTAGTTCCCGGGAAAGTCTCAGTATGTTTGAAAATTCGTAAATAGCTGCCTTACGTGCTAAGATGGCGAAATTTAAAAGTTTTGCGATTGGTGAATTTGGGTTGTTAAAGATTAAAGGTCTATTTAGAGTGATTGAGGTTTTAGACGGTTATCCTTAACACGGAAAGCTTTAAATTCTATGCGTACCTACAGATACGCACGCGGTAGGCTAAGGAAGATGCCAGGGGTCACGTACCAGTCGAAGTGCTAGAGGGGGATCGCTACACATTGAGATCATTAAGTTCTAAGCGTACTTACAAGTATGCACATGATGGGTTAAGGAGAATGCCCGAGGGTCAAGTACCGTTTGAAGTAAAATGATTTAGAGTTGAGAGATAGTTTGGAATCTTGGTTCGGATGGTCAGACCGTACCAGTAGCCATTTCGTAGCCGTAGTCCGTTAGAAGTCGGTGTCTGCTTATAGTAGTCCGTGGATGCGCGGTGCGCGGGTGGCTCTGGCGGAGGTCGGGTCTTGTAGAGACCATAGAGTGAGTCATGCATGTGGGACTCGGCGTTCTTGAGGAACGTAGTAAAACAAACAGAGGTTTGTTGGAGGGCCTGAGTGTTGCCCATAGGCCACGGATGAGATTCCTGCTTTATGTGGTGATTAGATTGATGAAGAGGTACTTGGTTGCTCTATCATTTTAATTGACCTAATTGTTGGTTTGATCTAATTTTAGTTTTGATCCATGCGCTGGATGAGTGAGAGCAACGCGATTGCTGGTCGGCTAGAGAGCCGTGGCGTTAGTGGCTTTACTCGAGGGTTTCTATAAGCTTGGTAGTTTTTTTTTTGTTGCAGTAGAGTTTTAAAGGTTGATTTGAACGACTATGGTACATGGCCCAGGGTTATCATTATTTTATTTTCGATTATTTCCAATCGGTTCGGTTAAAACGCAACGGCTAGTTCTACAATGTTCTTATTTCCACCACCCCGTTGAATCTAAAGTTTGGTCAGGAGTGACCGAGTGGAACAAATTTCTGTCGTGGAGTATTTGTTTGCAGGGTACCCATCACACGAGGACGTGTGCAAGCAGGATGGCCGTGTCGGAGTCAAATTATTAGTACGGCCTATGGATCGAAAGCGCGCCAAAAGTCAAGCGACCTACTTACCAGTCTACCCACACCTAAGCGCGCTTACTACAGAGTCGTGATGTTTCGAGCTCCCAGCGAGGCGGACAGTCAGTGTCTGATCGCCGTGGAGTCAAGACGTCCCGAAACTGTAACCCGATTTATGGTGCCTAGTGTTATTGTGTTGGATTGTAATTTCAAGTAATTTGTTAGTTCGATAAAAGCAGTGTACAGTGTGTGTGTGTTTTCATTGCACGAAACCCATGTTCTGCCCACATGATGACCGTGTCTAACGGAATAAAATCATCAGACTGCGACATACATATATTAAAAATCAAAAAATCTTTCATTTATAAAATTACTACCATTTATAGATAATATGCCATTTTGATAATTAGCCATTTAGAGAATTGGCCATTCAGAGAATTAGGCTTTTACAGAATTGGCCATTCTGAGAATTAGGCTTTTAGAGAACTGGCCATTTTGAGAATTAGGCTTTTAGAGAATTGGCCATTTTGAGAACTAGTCCTTTTGCGACTCAGTTGCCATTTTGAGAATTAGGCATTCTGCGCCTAAACCCATCTTTCGACCACAACTTACCGCTACTAACCACATTAATATAAATACCTAATAGGCTGTTTATATTAAACTTTCTCGAAATGACATAAGGCTGCTAATTCAACTCACACTTTCCAAAATGATTTGCGGAAATTCGGCTTTGGCAGTGGCCATGAAAAACTTGTAGGCCTGTTTGTACGACAGCTCACCGAATGCGATTAACGCTGAACATGCTTAAAATATAATTCTGTGTTTGTCGTTTGCAAACGAATGACATGTAGAGAACGATAACTTTAATAAAGGTATTTCTTGATCTTTGGTACAAGCGGGCTTTAATGAACAAGATATTATCACACAATGGTTCATATAGTTTTATGTTGGGACATACAGAAGGATTAAAATCCCACGCTATGGTTAAAGAACAACCTCTAAAATTGGTCAATTTGCTTATTTGGTGCAATTGGATCCAAACAATACTGAACCGTATTGTTAGACTTCGCAATAATAGCAAGGCAGACTTTGAACTGTTTTCAACAACAACAAAAATATAGGAGGAATTCTAGTGTTCCCAAATTATATTTACACATAGCAAACAATGGCCAAATCTATAATCAATTCCTCCAGCACCTTGAGAGACCTGTCCAAAGCCACAACTAACGCTGCGCTGTCGAGGTTGCAGAGTTCTGGTAGAAGCTCATATATCTTAAAATCATCGACACAACGTAGAAGAACATCATTATTATAGCCAGCGGAAACATGTCTAATTTTAGACATAAACATACCATCTCCGGGGATAATCCACTTGCATCCAACGGAATTCAAATTGAAGTCGAAACGGAGCCAAAAAAAAACTATTCTACTGTACGCTTATAGTAGACAGTTGCAATCACATACAAGAAGAAATCTATACAAATCAAAATATATATACAAAATATATATATATAAATCAAGATGTTTCGTCATGACACTTCAATTACTTACAAAAAGTCTGAGTAAAGGTAGTGTTCAAACGATTTGCGGTGTAAGCGAGCCTGAATCTGCGGTCTAATCTAAGCTGTAGCAACATCTCATATCTTCCCTTGGGTGTCGTAAGAGGCGACTAAGGGACTTGCCAGAGAATGGGCAGCAGCGTTCTCTGTGCTTTTGTAACAACCGTACTGCGATCGCCAACCCGCCTGCCAAGCGTGGTGATTATGGCAAAACCCACCTTATGTACACTTGGGGCCTATGTCCAGCAGTGGACGTCTTTTGGGCTGAAATGATGATGATAACATACCGATTCGACACATTACATCTCGCCAGTGATCCCCGGAGTTATGCAGAGATGTACTTAACGGTACACCCACATTTGATCAGTTACGAATGTCCCATATAGTAGGGGTCGAGCCTATTGCCAACAACACAGGCACAAATACAGAGTCCGTGGCTACTACCGAGAAATTCCTGATGGAAAAACCCCACAACACTTTGCCCGTCTTACTGATTCTAGATTTATATAAACTAGAAACCAGTTACCGTAGTGCAAGTGTTGGAGACCTTTGCCTTCAATCAAATAGATCATCCATTACACAATATTGGTGTAAATACTAGCAGCATTAATAGCTCTAATGATTCTGGTCGCGAGATAATCACACCTGTCACTTTGGGCATGCGACCGGCGCAGACGCATCGGGCAGTGCCAAGCATTTACTGTGTGTCGGGGAACTTTATTATATTAAAACAGATTTGTGATAGTAGCTGGTAGAATGTTACTAAGACTTCTTCTACTACCTATGTCAGGGTCGGTTTCCAGTCTAACTGGATGCAGCAGAATACGAATATTTTACATGAAGCGATTTACTATCTGATCTCCCTTTTTCACAACCCATGTACTGGGTAACATAGTACATCTTAAAAAAATTGCAAGACTACCTTGATGATTGTCAAAGATCTACAAATGACAGCCGGGACCAACGGCTTAACGAGAAAGAACGTATAGGACGTTTTATGATAATTTTGATATGTGGTTTGACCTTGGGGTGGACCACCCGAGAAGTGTTGAAAGTAGAAAGTTCAAATAATGCAAGAGCTAGCAAATTCCTGCACGGTTGAGGAAGTTTCGACATTGTGATTCGTCTTGTCCGTTGCACTAATGAGAGCTAAGAGGTCACTTAGCAAAGTTGTAATGGCGAGTTCTAACAAGATAAATGAAGTTTCTTGTTAACTTGACTTTTCGTGCCCAAACATACTACACAATACCTGTGTTTTCGATGGCATGGATTATATTATTGGTAATACTTGAGAACCACCAAAAACTCTTCGTGGATGTCCTCTGCCGTGGGGCTGACGGAAGAGTCTCCAGGCTCTTATGGACTAAAACCACACGGTATTCCTCCTCGTCACTTCAGGCTCGGGTAGGGGGAAACCTTTGCAATCTCCACAATCACCTCAAGAGTGCTCAAAACATGGCCTTGGATTAACCTCTCACATATAGATTTACGCAAAAAAAAAATGCATTCCGATGGCTTCTCCTAGGTCATCACACCAAGACCTTCAGCTAAAGCACGTGTCAGTGATGCACATGCGACATAATATTTCAAGACGTCGAAGTGGAACAGTTTAAAAATACAAGCCAAGTCTTGAAGTACCTCTATACATCAGCAGAATATTTACAAGATACAAGCTCAGACATCGATTTGTACAACATTCGAAAGAATATGTTAAGGACTCCACATCGGAAAGTTAAACAGTAAACACACAGACAGACGCACACGCACTTACTTTGTATGTCTTTATAATTGACACGCAAGCTCAGCTTGCCTACCACCTCACTGCCTGGAACACAAGTCACACAGTTCAAATACTTGTAAGGTAGAGAAGTAGAGCGCCAAAAGTAGACATGTTTTGTATACGAATCGGAGTAACAGAAGTAAAATGGTTATCAGAATGAGCAGCTCTACCTCATTCCATAGAACATGTCAAAGTATCGACGATGAAATGGGTTTTGCTTGACAGTTAACTTATAAGTTATTACGTGTTTATTTGAGAATTGAAAACGAGTTCGTTTCTGACTGATCAGAAGTTACGAACTTTTTCGACATATCAAGTCAAAAATCATATATTTAAATAAGGCTGAGAAATATCTCAGCCTTATTTAAATATATGATTTGAAGAGTAGTTTTCCACTCTTTGGATGTCAAAGTCACATTAGAGAGTGTCCAAATCGTTCGCCCTTTACCACTTCCTAGTGCTTTTAGCTGGGGAGTATTAGCGTTAACTCCCCAGCATCACGTCTCATCACTCAGTATATACTAACTACCAACCCGCAATAGGCCCGCATGGTGGACTATGAGCTACTTCCTCCCCCTGAGATG
The DNA here is from genome assembly GCA_949152445.1 of Cerastis rubricosa. Lineage (NCBI taxonomy): Eukaryota > Metazoa > Arthropoda > Insecta > Lepidoptera > Noctuidae > Cerastis > Cerastis rubricosa. The sequence continues at coordinate 22,438,468 of OX424534.1, read as the reverse complement.
TAGCTCTTGTCGCCAAAGTGGGGACATTATCGGCAGATTATGCTATCGTTGAACAAAATATTGCGTGAACTGGTTTCCTAACACAATGTCGTGGAGATAACTGACACTTTCACTGACCATAATAATTATGTACGCAATGAGAGATTACCGGTGCATTTGAAACATAGGTCTGGCGCGCTCCCAAGCTTGAGGCGAATTATGTCAATAACCTGCTTGGAACTGCTCCAAAAACGGGAACATTCGGAAACTATTCATCAGCCTGAAAATATGCTGTTTTATAGAGTTTCGTCGTGATGAGGCTGAACGATTGGATCGGAAGTTTTGGCAGGACACAGTCCTTAATAGTTTAGAGATTCAATGAGGTTATTCAGTCATGTGACCAAAATATTTTTGCTTGTGAAGATTCGGATCTGATATAATCAGGACCACAACCTGATGCCACTGAAAACTGACTGTCTGATGTGTCTACGCAATGCAAAGGGATTTCATATGATGAACAACCAAACTGGACGTTTCGATGATGAAGCAAAATATTTTCAGTTAGTGGTCAAATAGATATTAGTTACACGTTTTTACTGCTCATATTTATGGAGGATTTGACAAGCTTACGGCAGCTTACGTCTGTAGCTTTTAGGTCTATCACTAAAATAGCTTCACCCACTCACAAAAACAATTACAAGTGTCGTTACAAGAGACAGGCTAACGAACTGTCACTGGATCTCCAAATATAGCCCATACACGCTTCCCTCTTGGACCTGTGCATATTCTTACCACAAAATAGGCTCAAAGTACTAGTTTTACATGATTCATGTTTAGATCCATAATGTAAGTGTGCAATGTTGTATCTGGCATGCACCCAATAACCAGGAACCGGGCGCTGATTGAAAATAAATCTATTACGCGAATCGTATACGTCTACTTTGATTTTTCGACATGGATGTATATTATTTCACGACACGTGTATGAAAATAGGATACAAATGGGAGTAAGAAATAACGTTTTTAATGTAATGGAAAGGTTGGCGCTACCAATTGTATGCTGATATAACATAGTGTCGTCGAAAATATACCTTCCGCTACGATCTGGGTAACCTATTAAAAAGTGAGAAGGGCGTTGGCCTAGTGCTGTCAAGTGCTTATCATGAGAACCTGAGTTCGATTCTCAGGCAAAAGGTTATTAAATCTATAGACTTAATTGGAGAAATGTGGTATATAACACATCATTGATGACGATGAGTGTCAACTAATGACTACTCTACATAGGATGATTCTTATCGTGCGAGCCAGATATGACCCAAATAAAATACCCAGCTACCGAAGCCCTGACATTGAACTTACAAAACAAAAGCAATTGCTTAAGAATCCGAAATGCTGGCAGTGAGCGAAAGTGAATGGGAGCAGACCGTAATAAACCGTCCAAATTACCAGTTAGTGTAATCAAGCCATTAATATCAGAGTCAATGAGAATATAAGTCTGGTAGCTACTTGATATTTCAGTGCACGTTTTGAGGTCTAGGTCAATTTGGATAGTCCAGGTCCAGCAACTCATTATGAAAACCTAATTAGTCATTGGGCCACAATTAAGGTCTTATTTATTTATTTGGATCGCCAACAGAGGCTACACAATTACATGCATGCTAACATACACAAGGACAATACAAGTGTGCGCTTCCAATTATAGGCAACCACATCATTTACTTATTGTCTAGGTAGGTACAGAAAGTACCTTGTCTTATTTTGAATGCGTATGTTTAACGAAATGAAACAGTAGATGAGCATAGATTATACATATAAAATTGTTGTTTTTCCAACCTCATATTTTGTACCGACCTAAAATCTTTCACAGCTGGCTGTGAACTTAGCCTGTGTTTGCATACACGAGAAACAGCATTAGCTTTTAATACCACGCACTAAATCCATCAAAACATGTCAAAAGTGCAGCAAATGCTTCCAGGTCTCAGCGGATAACCAGGGAAGGAAAACCAGTGGCTGTCACGCGAGACTTCTTCGCACAAGATCGTGAGAATAACGATAATCATAAGAAAACAATATCCGCCTTCCGTTCTCTGACACGCAAAACAATTTGATGTGAGGACAACATTAAAGCTTAATAGTTTGTCACTATATGACATCGAAACTGCTAAGCAAAAGTAGTTCGAATTCAGAGGGCAAAGGCAGAATACATTCTGAAATCAAAAATTCTTAAAAAGGGTCGGTTTTACAGACAGGACAGTACTACAAGACTGCAGTTAGCAATAACTTCAAAAGTTAAAGAAGGTTAAGAACGTTTTCCTGTAGCTACAATTGGGAGACGATATTGAAGCCAGGTTAAATCTGAATGAGACTGACACATGAGAAGATTTCCACTAGCAAAGAGAAGCTTGTGCCCAGTAGTGGTTGCATAAAGTGGTACATTTTATGACATGGTATGTGAAGCCATTTTGCAAATGACGATGAAGAACTGATTTTCCTCCAAGAAATGCCAAGTGGGTCTAATGTTTTGGTCTTTGTTCATTGGAATAAATTATCACTTCATCATGGCAGGAGATTATTCAAATGAGGTCGTTGAACCAAAACTAATGATGTCATAGGTGTTCTAAATACCGTTACTTTGCATATATTATGTTTAGTTCGATTGGAGCCATAAACGTGTTTTATGGTGGGAAATAACTTTGTGGGGAAGTCGTCAACACGCAGCAGTAAAACGTATTCACTCCTATATGTTTTAGTTTATTTTAGGAGAACATCTATCCCCAGATCAACTGGCAGTTTCAGGCGACCCCGAAAAAAGGAGATGGATACGAATAGGGAGTCATTTCTCTACTAGGGTCGTTAAAACAGTAAGGCTTACATCCTAAACGAAACATTGTTGAAATCACGAAGGTCCATGAAGGTCTCATGGACCTTCGTGATTTCAACAATCTATACTAATATTATTAAGAGAATTTTTTTTTTGTATGTAGGGGGTTAATCTTCGAAAGTCTAATCAATATATTCTACAGATCCGATTCCGATTTCACTAACGGGAAGCTACTTTATACCAGAATGTCATAGGCTATGTCATTTATAACTTTCCCGTGTTTCCCGTTTGCTTAAATAATGTGAGCGAAGCCGCGAACAAAACCTATAAATAAAATTATGTTGGTATCGTGTACAAGCATTAGGAGGTAATGTATTGAAGAACTATAAAGTTTATAGCCCAGATAAACATACTAACCAAGCATGTAACTACAATACAACATATTTATGTTTTGAGTCGTTGAACATTTAAATTATGTATCGATAACCAGTTTTTACCGATTATTATGAAGGAAACTCTTCAACCCCGTGTTTACTTCATCATCTGCCTAGCTTTTTGCCCATCTATGTTGGGGTCTGCTTCCTGTCTAACTAATTTTCCTAGTGTTCATTCATCTGTTTGAGACTAGGTGGTCCGATGAACTGGTGAAGGTTGCCGGGATCCGCTGGATGCGTGTCGCACGGGACCGGACAATGTGACGAAACTTGGGGGATGCCTATGTCCAGCAGTGGACGTCTTTCGGCTGAAATTATGAAGATAAGAGACTAAATACTGAAAGTAGATGTACGAAACAACATAAACCTTAATTTTGTTATTGTAAAATTAATTACTTAATACAAAATAATTATTTTAAATACAAGAATAAATAACGTACTCGTTAGCCTTAAAATAATTAAAATCGAAAGGAGGTGGAGGGCAAATATTAGTGGTTTTTTGTTCGACTTTCAAAGAGTGCTAATAAATGTTTTCTATATAGCATATTTATATTTTTCAGCTTCCAGAATCTTTGGCTACCACGATTAGTTAGTAAAAATAAAAAACTTATGTTAGCATTACAGTTTTCCTTTTTCTTCTCAAACCACATTAATTCCCCCGAAACGTATTTAAAAGAAATTCTAAAGAAGCTTACGGTACTTAAAAGCCAATAAAACGCAGAGATAAAGAACATGAACTGAAGATTTGGGCCAAGTCCGATGTCTGAATTATATTAAACTGAATTATTATGAAAACACATCGTTGTGTAAAAATAAACTGAAAGTATCGCGTTCGTTTCAGATGTTTTAGAAAAATACTGTTCCGTGTTTATATTGCCGTTGAAATGACAGGCAGAGCGCGGGAATTTATGACGTACGAAGGATTCGTTCAGAAAGGAGATGTTCCAGAAATGTATGGAGCCTGGGCTAGCACTATGTACACTATATGTAAATATTGCTAAATAATACAGTAACCGTTTTTTACTATCAATTTTCTTTAATTTCACTTCGTTTTAATGTACATTCAAATTAACTTGGTCAAAGAGAGCAACACTACATAAAAATTAAACATGGTGGATCAGATCAGCACGTGATCAGCAGGCGAAAAATGTAATTATAACATAACGCCTGTTTATATTAAAGTTTTCTTAATTACTACTCGGATTAAATTCGGCACCTACTCACCTGTGTCCTAGGTTAGGTACCGAAGGAAATCCAGATCATAGTCTATCAGTGCATTTAATTTCATGCAAATCCGTCCAGTCGAATAAGAAACAAACACATAAATAGAATTACATTTCATATAGACTATTTGTCATCACACCTACTAGTGTTTATTTGATTATATTATAAACGGAAATAGACTGAAATTCATAGGAAAATAATAGAATTAGGTATTGGCACAATTATATAGATAAGTTATCGACGGATATGATTGTTGATCTCGATATATTGCAAATTAAAGCTACTACCATTTGTCCAGATTAAGATAGTCGTACTTTAACGAAGTGTTATCTATCAGTTTATCCTTATCACACAGAAGTTAACGCAGACGATGCGAAAGGAGTAAGTTTGGATCGTAGCATGACTGGCGTTTACACCTTACGGCATTTCGTACAAACTTTCAAGTCCTTATTTTCCGAAATGACTGAACCGATTTTAATCAAACGTCATATGCATAAGCAGGATACATAGGTCTAAAACATACTAAATTTTCTTTTCGAAATGTCGTTAGAAAAAAAAGATAAGCGGAAATTTCTGTTTTTATAGATAATTTATAATCGGTCTAATTTAGCTGTAACACTATTTTTTTATGGTAACTTTTTAGACCTATGTATCCTGCTTATGCGTATGACGTTTGATTAAAATCGGTTCAGTCATTTCGGAAAATAAGGACTTGAAAGTTTGTATGAAATGTCGTAAGGTGTTAACGCTCTTAACTCACCCCTTCTTATGGTAGACAGAACCACAGAACGCCATCTTCTACGTAAACGCCTCGTCCATGTTCATACACGCAGACGGGTTGCGATTTAAAGGATATGCAAATAAATTAACGCATTTACTAAAAGCTAAATTTTAATGTGCCTTCACCGTATTTAGGTCAAGCGAAAAAGTTTTTTACTGAAAAGAGAGAGTTCGCACATCCCACGATAGATAAGATTTTCAGTATCAGTGTCAACACTACTCAAATAATTAATCATTTCTTTAAATGTGTGTAAACGTATCCACGCTACAGGAGAAATTCCTAGTGTAGTGTACAAGGCTATTTTTTAACATGCCCAATGTTAAAAAATTGCCTTATTTAAAATTACGAAGAAATCTAAAATAAAATAATCTATTTGAGAAGTATTCATCAATACTAATTTTGAAATGCATATATTTGTTCAGTGTTTTCCTTTTCAACAACTAAAACTGAATATTTGTACCTTTGTCACAGATTAGCCTTTGTACTAAAATATTTGATGTTATTTTCTGTGTTGTCTAAAGTGTGTACATAAATAGTAAAATAAATAAATAAAATAACTAATAATAAACGATTCCAATAATTCTATAGGCTTACTGAATAAAAAAAAAACCTTATGAGCATGAAATCAATTTCATTCATCAATTGACACGCTCAAGTCGTCGAATGAAACTAATTTGATTAAGTTCAATTGACTTTTTATGATGCCCAAATTACTGTAACATCAAGTAATACAATAAAAAAAAAACAGCGTGGTCAAACATGAGAGCTATTATTTATTTGGTAGCTCAACATCAGCTTCTAGTCTAATCGAATGCAGCTGTATGTCAGAATGTTACATGGACCGACTACTTCATTGACCAGTTCATGGACACGACTCGCTCAAAAATAAGAGGGGGACAGAGCCCAGACGGTTATAAGGAGATGCTTATTTCAGCATATAAAACGTATAGAAGCTAGGAAGTTTATGACCTTGTTAGCCAATACCTGTCGCATAGTCATCGTGAGAAAATGGATAACAATCCTAGGCACTGCTTATTGCTATAGTATAGGATCCCGCTATATAACGACCTTCACCGAGCTGGTTATTGGATGAAACTTATTTTATATTAAATTTAATATGTCAATAAATATATTGCATATGGGTTGCCTAAAAAATTTCAGTCAGGACATTTTTTTTTTTTAAACTTTTCACCGGTTTGGTTAATAGACAAATTCCATACCAATCGAAAGTATAAAGCCCATAGAATATGCAAACGTTAGGTTGCCTTTTCTTTTCCCTTCACAACTCTCCGGTAGGCAGGGTATAAACAGGTAAATCGATACTAGTAACTTGCACCGGTCTGGTTAATGAATTAAAAAAGGCAACCTAACGTTTGCATATTTTATGGGCTTTACAATTTCGATTTATACGGAATATATATGTTAATTAACCAAACCGGTGAAATGTTTCAAAAATTTTTGATCAAAAAATTTTTTTTAATCTTATCCTGGACTGAAATTTTTTAGACAACCCATATGCAATATATTTATTGACATATTAAATTTAATATAAAATAAGTTTCATCCAATAACCAGCTCGGTGAAGGTCCTTGTATGGCGGGATCTTAGGCCACTATTTCCGTAGGCTGAGGGCGCTGGCTCTAACTACATAGTTACTCGGCCAACAAGACGTCTATGTAGTTACCGGTTCGACATACCACAAATGCCTTAACTGCTATAGCAGTGGTTCCGAACCTTTTCGGTCTTGTCACCCCTATGATTTAACTAGAGAATCTGATTTACCCCTCCCGCCCTCCCTCATGTTACCAATGGACATGTTTCCTTGCAGTGAGATATTCAAACTATTAATTTCACAGAAAAAATCAGCCAAAAAATCGCCGCGTTATAGTATATTACCACTTATTACCCCCGCAGAATACCAGTTTAACCCCCGCGGGGGTAAATACCCCAGGTTTGGAACCGTGGTGCTATAGTCTATTTCAAAAGTATTTGATGAAAATGAATACCAACAGGTTAGAATACGCAGCTGTAAATGATGATTTTTAATGTCATATCCATTGAACGCTAAATACGCGCTTTGGACTTGGAGTTGAGGTCACCAGCCCGTTATAAAATACAATTGTAGTGCCATTAATACATTGAATGCTTTGATTTGATTATTGACATCATAAACCTACAACAATCCCGGAAAGGTTAGGCAAATATATCACAAAGTCCCGTCGATCAGCCAAAGCTACCACACCAATCGATCAACGTCGACCGATGGCATCGACCGAAGATCGATTGATTGGTGTGGTATTGTAGCACCAACAAAAAGCAACTTACTACAAAAAGTACTACAGCGCCATCTATGACACGACGGAAGAACTAACATCAATTGCCTACATCTCACATGCAAAGTTTACATCGACTTAAGAGTATATAGAAAAACCCGACTACAACTGATGGGCAGTTGCCCGCCAGACATAACACCTGTCTGGTCGGAGGATCCTCCCTTTACTTCGGGGATGAGGAACTTTACACCCTGTTCCTCATACCCCTAAAGTATCACCCTAAAGATGTTGACTCATTCTTAACGGATTGGTCAGAAAAGACAAACGTTAAGGAAAATTGAAAAGCAGCCTAAATCAAATCAAATCCTTCTAAATTGAAGGAAGGCCTTTGCGCAGCAGTGGGACAGAGAACGAGGATATAAAAAAAAGTCGAAGTGACTTTTGTCTATCTTAATTTTCGTCGATGTTAATAATTCCCTTTAGGGAGAATTAAACCTGAACTGATCAGGGTTTGTTAACACGTTCATCAATAACTTTTGCAACAGATTGTACAGACCAATATCTGAGCTGTTCACATTCCTAGAAAGATAACGGCTGTACCAATAATACTGGTTTGAATTCACTACAATGCTTGAACAATCAAATCGAGTATTTGTGAATGTTTCCGTTATTGCAATGGCAGGAATGAATGAATGCAGTGTGTTTACACTGTTATCGCAAACAATAATGTCGGAGTTGTGAATTAGCTGGTTTAAAAGTATTCTAATATTTCGATGGCAAAAAATTGAAATGCTGTAAGGGAATTTGTAACCATCGCAGGTAAAACCTGACGAGGCTAGCATAGGAAGGTGGAGCTTACCGCGAGCAAAGAGAGGCAATTTACACTGTGGATAACGATGCAGAGAGATTGACCGCGCAGTTGGATTTGCAACAATCAAATCATTAATCAATCAGCGCCGAAAGTAATTTATAGATTTCTTAAGCGATTAAATAAGTGCAGCATGACTTTGAAGTGTACCTACTAACTATATTACGGATCGTTGTGTCCAATTTAAATAGATGAATTGAATTAGATAAATAGATAGATAAATCATTTATTCAGTGCACAAAAGACAGCACAACCCACAGAAGCTCAATTAAATGATACAGATTACATGAATGACCCTATATTATGATACCTATATAAAAGCAACACTAAGTTTATGTTTGTCTGTATGTATTTACATAATGAGGAAATTGAAATTTTGAAAGGCCTATACATATACAAAATGCCTAATTGAAAACGTGCAACGTACATTAATATACGTTGTTTTTCTTTCACACACATTATCAAAGCCCCCATGCAACTCAAGACATGTTCATTGTTCATATTTAATTTCTTATCGATTCCTCACAAGACGTAAGCGATTCTAGACTCTATGACAGCCTGCTATAATTATATCGATCGGCAACCGCGGGTCAAATGCACCTAGGTACTACTCAATATTTAATCACTACAAATTATGCAGGGACTTGGACAGTGGAAAAACTGTTTAGTCATTGTTCTGGTCTTCTAAACTGCGTTAGTTTCAATGTATGTTGAGTAGATGTGTTTCTGGAGAAACAACTTTAAAACCAACAGCAACAGATTAGTTTACGGTACAACTTCCAACTTTTTTCAATAATACTCATTTTGAATTCAGCTGATTTCCACTTAGTAGTTTAAAGTAACACTCTAAATAATTACGATTCTGACGGGCGGAAAAGGATAGGAGGAAAAATGTGTATCCGTGCTGCTAGATGAGGCGCAACCCTAATATTGTCGGTCGAATGCCGCGCTCAGTAGCCAAGACATGGTCAATTATATTGAATTGGTTAACAATGGTGAATGCTGTGATCCAAAGATTAAGCCTGTTAAGTTTCATTGCGTTATGGAAAGTTGTTACTTGAGTGATAATGCAAATACAACCAAGTGCTGGTGGCAATGGATCTATTGTGCTTACGATGAGAAGACGGTATTGGGGCCCCAACTCCACTAATCTACAAATGGTTCACTGGTCTGTCAATTGTTTATTTTCGACATATCTTGTATGGCCATCATCATCTGCCTAGCCTTTTCCCAAACTATATTGGGGTCAACTTCCAGTCTAACCGGATGCAGCTGAGTACCAATACGTTACGTAAAGCGACTGCCTATCTGACCTCCACAGCCCAGTAGCTGGGTAATACGATACCCCTTGGTAAGACTGGATGTCAGACTTTCGGCTTCTGACTACTCATAACAACTGTCAAAGATCTTCAAATGACAGCCGGGACCAACGGCTTAACGTGCTTTCCAAGGCACGGAGGAAACTAGGTATGTAATTATGGTCCTCATCAACGGACTAACCTCGGCACAGCTTAACCTTAAATATCGACCCCTGTATGGCCAATCTGACAAAATCCACTGAACCGTTCGTATATACAGGAGTTGGAGCCGAGATCTCAAAAAGGTGGAAAAGCCCAATCAAGTCCAATCATTCGAAGTAAACTTACCAGAAAGTCCCAGATAACTGCAATGTAAAATTAATTCGAGTTTCTATCTTTTTGTTTCAGTACAACATATCATTTACTATGCCACACTCGTAAGCTCAATACCGATAAAAGAAAAAAAACATCAACATATATGTCTCATCTATGCTCGCACGCAGCCTATAAACCTAGGTAAAAAAAAAAACCGTAACGCCTAGATGCATACGGATTATGTAAATATGTGCTTGTCCATGCTTGACCGACGTCTATGTAATATAAAACGAACTGTTAAGCTATGTTGATCGTTTGCAGGAAACCGACCGGATCGGCATCCTTGTGGATTAGAAGTGCCTTATCCTACTTCAGTATTAAAAAGGAAGTTTTTGATACGAGTATGCAGCTGTTTTCTCTAATTTGCATAACAGCTCGTATATTTCTCTAAACGTATAGGCGCAGGTGTACTTATTATAAACTTGTAGTAACTATAGAAAACTTAGACAACCTAGACAAACGCGGCTTAACCTGAATATTGATCCAATATTGATCAAACAATTTCCATAAACCGGGCACACAATTTAGTCTCTAATTCCTTACAAAAATACTGTTTTACTAATTTAAAAAAGCAAAGGGATTTAAAGCTCTTTCATTCACCCTCAGTAAAGAAAAGTGGACGTCTGGCTGGGCAGACACGTTTTCCACTACTCGTAAAGTTTTCTCACGACAAAAGATCGAAACAAAAGACACTTTCCAAGCTTCCAGACAGCAAACATTCATTTTACGAGCTAGAACGACTTTCGCTTCTGTGTCTGGCAAAGCATCAATTTGACTTAGCGAAACTCAATCAACGCGACCACGAATCTGTTTGGAATTAAGATAAGGCCTTTGTCACACCGCCGACAAAGAAGCGACTAAAATAGTTATCGTATCGACCATTTTCTTGCTCAAGATATGTCCAAAAGATGTTGGTTTCATGTCAGTGACAGATATTTATTTATAATAATTTAAATCTTCTATGAACAACTTCTATTAGGCTGCATATCACAATATTTTGCTTTGTAGGTTTTGATCTTTTGACTTTTGGTCTGTTTGGGACCCAAAGCGTAATCACAAAAGGCAAGCAGCAGCTAAAATAGTGTGTTAACTACAATAAAAGGTTATTTGACAAAACAGTTTCAGGCGTCCTCCGACACACTAAAAATACCAGCCTAAATGTAGACCAGGCATACATTAATAAGTAGTTGACCGCTGACTGCTAGTAGAACTCTTTCTCCAAATACTTTTCTAGTTCTACTCGCTTTTCGCAAATCGCCAGCGGTGGAACCGATGCCTAACCCTAAATCTGTTTGTTCCAAACCTGCTTACTACTACTAAGTCAAGTTCCCTACATCCGTGCACACACGCGCATAACACGTTATTCGGAAATGGACATGTGTTAGCAATTTAGATGTTACGCAAGCGGCACAGCTTTCTAAATCAACGGGGCCCGATGGCTGACCGTCATTAGAAGACATTCCTTCAACGACATGTCTAAGTAGATAAGTACTGTTGATTACTCCGGACTCGGGAGTGTCCGGTCGTTCATGGGTTTTTTTTTGCTTTAACAAAAGCTTATATACAATTATCATTGCTAGGATGCATGGTTTTCTTATGCAAGGTTTAATGATAGGCTTAAGAAACTTGCTCGGCAAATTACTAAATGGAATAATCGCTAAATATCTCTGGTAGGTTGTGATTAAGAAGACCTGGAATTTAGGGCAGTCCCCGAAAACGTCCGTCCAGCAACCTAGTGAAGAAAAATGTAATAGAAAAATAGCTGGGAAGAAAAAATGGCGGAACCAACTCCCCAGAAAACAAGCAATCAAGAACAATATATAGCTAATAGTATTATGAACGATAAGACCACACCTGACAATGCTAAGCTCAAGTGTACTTAACAACCGCAAGTAACTGAATATCTTCCGTACAATACATTTCAATATAACTAGAGCCTGCGGTTTCGCTCGTGCCGACTTCGGAAAATATTCCTGCGTGAATATACTACCAGGTATTCAAAGTCCTAGACCTACTGACCTATAACCTAACCCAGTTCCAACCATGGTCTACCTGTAAGCCAAATGTCGTTAAGGGGGAACACCTTACCGACAGAAAAGTCATTTAATCAAACTAGGCTGAAATCCAGCACTTTTATAACGTCAAAATTTCAGAAGCGAGTCCCCCAAAACATTTGCCCTTTACCACTTCCTTGCGTTTTAGCTGGGGAGAAGAAAAGGTGAAACAAACTAGCAAAACAGACACTTTAAATTGTTCGTATGGATTAGTCAGACTCAGTCGATAGAAATGCTAGGCATTGCGGCGAGCTTACAATACGAATTCATTACGACTTATTTGTTTACCTTCAAAGGGAAGATTAGAATTCTATGTAGATTAAGCATTCTTGGTGGTAGAAAGGAATTTCATAGGCTCTGTGGTTTAAATTGTTAAGTGAATTGGCTACATTAGATGATTGCAAAGAGACAGTTATCGTCAAATATGCGAGAAAGGGGACTGGTGCTTAAGAATAAATCGAAATCCCAAAAGTTTAGAAGGCTTTCTTGGCGTAAGACAAAGAAAAGTACTGAATATAACATAGATGGAGGTTTGATGCCCAAGACAACGATCTATTTGCTTATAAAGAGATAGACTGCACTAATAGAACCAGACGTATGGGACTAATGCAAGTTTCGACTAACACACCAACACCTTAAATGCCTAAATAAAGCACGTTGTCGGATTTTCGACTTTCGCCACTGGGCCGAGCATTGTTCTTAGGTAGCTACCCTGAACTATAACGCAAAGACTAAAAAGGAGGGCATTATTATATCAGCTGCCTTCGGTATCCCATCATACAGCTAAATGATTGCAATGTTTACTCGTCTACACCCATATTTAGACTGCAGACAACCTTACTACAAGACTTTCTCTGGTCGTAGCCATAAGGCCACCACAATAAGGTACGTAACATCACGCAATGCGCAAAAGGGGTCACGCAGTTACAAAGGTCACTATATCGCGTCAACGAACTGTGAGTGCACCACTTATCTTGTTACCTAATTTTGAATCGTATCTCCACGTACGTGTCCTCCAATTATAGTTTATCTGGGCTTACAAACACCCCAAATTCGCTTTCCTAATGGGCCTGCTCTTAACGGATGCTGTATACGATAGAATTAGCATACCCCAGAAGTTGCCAAAGACTGTACTGAAAGTAGTTTTGCTCTAAAGCCGAGCCAAATAAACACACGCTCTTTCGCAATCGTAATACTAATGTGGTGCGAAAGTTTAAGGTGTTTTTGCTAGTCAATTATGTCGAAACTGCTGAACGGATGTAGATGGTGATTTGGTATAGAAGTAGAATGCATCCAGGATTTCTAATGTTATGTACTTTCCAACTCAATAAACGGTGTTCTTTTTGCACGGATGATAATTGGTGGGAATAATTATTTTAAATCGTAATCATTATTTTGCAAGCCTTTTCCCAAACATGTTGGAGTCTGCCTCTAAAGTCTGAAAGTGGCGCCGGTGACTGAAAAGATGTGTGGTAATCGGTTGTCGTGGTATGGGCATGTTATGCGGAGAAATGACGAAAATGTCGAGAGGAAAGTTTTGAGTATGAATGTGGATGGTTATATGAGTTGAGGAAGACCAAAGAAACGATGGATGGACTGTGTGAAGGATGATATGGCAAGAAAGGAGGTGTCTCATTAGATGACAAGTAATAGAGAAGTCTGGAAGAAGAAGACATGCTGCGCAGACCCCAATAAAATTGGGATAAAGGCAAGAGAATGATGATGATGTTGTCAACGCAGTTACCCGTTGTTAAATTATAATATTATGATTATACACAATACTACGTTATCTCTTATGTTATAATAACGTTACCAGTGCAATGGCATGAAAACAATGTGTGGCCGATATTATTTAACGTTGTATAACTTGTGTGACCGAGTTATTGTATAATAACAACAAGAGAGATGGATAATAAGGTGTGAATCATAAGGACAATTACCTAAAAAGAACCAGAGAAAGCCCTGTTTTGTAAATGTCACAACTGATTGGTCATGGGGTAATAATGAAACTGAAATCTGGTAGTAAATAAAAAGGAACTAAAAAAAACCGGCCAAGTGCAAGTCGGACTCGCGCACGAAGTGTTCGGTACCATTATTTATAAAAACGAGCAATTAAAGCACTTTTTTGAATGGGTGCCCTTAAATATTTACTTTATTCTATTTTTAGTATTTGTTGTTATAGCGGCAACAGAAATACATAATCTGTAGAAATTTCAACTAGCTAACTATCACGGTTCATGAGATACAGCCTGGTGACAGACAGACGGACGGACGGACAGCGAAGTCTCAGTAATAGGGTCCCATTGACCCTTTGGGTACGGAACCATGAAGGAGGTTGGATGGACTGTGAAAGGCGATATTATGGCTAGAAAGAGGGTTATTCTGAGATGATGGCTAAGTTTAAATGGTCGCCTTAAATTAAATAGAGGAAATCTGTATGCAGCTTTAGACTAAAACGGATACATTAAATAGTATCGAGATAAACATACAAACAGACTTGACTATTATAGCTAGAATTTTGGCAAAACAAACGATAACCGCGCCAGACCCAGATACAGTTATATTTAGCGGTATTTGACTGTATCTGCTTGTGTGGTCTCGCGGTAAGAATAGGACATCTGTTCAAGTGGGTGTTGAACTATGCACAGCCGCGTTTTGGACTGAAGAAATGGAAGAACAAAATAAAAAGGCCTATACATTTTTTTAAGCCAGACAAGAGTCAGAGGTATTCAGGAGAATCAAGCAAGAATTGAACACCCCATACCCCATAGAAATATCTGTGCTTGGACCTCTGAGACCGTTCCTACAATTGGAAGCAGTTTCGGTACCTACTTGGTTTACTCGTTTTAGAGCTATGCTGCAATTGTATCTTACAAAAGCGTCAATAGCCCCACGGTTAAGAGCGAACTTACTTGCGGACGGTAGATTGAACTTACGAATTCTTGGAAGGTCATCCTCCCAGGAATTAGTAAACTAGTACTAACGACGTCAACAACCCCCAAGACCCAACACAAGCATATAGAGGGATTTACAGGAAGAAGCAACGTGCTGCATCAAATGCAAAAAGAAATCTGATATGCTAATAGAACTTCAACCTAATCTTGGGCAATATTTCAACTTACTAAGCTTCTAACCCTTTCCACGCGTAGCAGAAGACAGAACTCAATATCTAAGTAGTAAAAGCCGATTGTCTACATTCTAAGAAGAGCATGACCCGACCTTTACACAAGTGGACCTTGGCAGGCGGCCGGCAACCACAAGAAACTGGGTTTGCGGATCATTTCAGTTAAATGAACTTCGACATATCGACAGCGTAAGCGATGGCTTCGGATATGGCCCTCAAATGCAGCTGGGGTTACATAAAAAGCAGAACAGGGACTGAGCCACTATTTTGTTAGTTAACTACTAGTCTAAAATAGCATCACGAAAAACCTATGCGTCTAGCCTTGAATAGATGTTTGTTGGTATTTAGATGACCTATGAAATAAATTGCTGGGGAGTTTCTTGCGCCACTACCCCCATATTTAAAAAATTAGGAAGTGGTAAAAGGCAGACGTTTATAGTGACTGTCTTACTGAATTTTTTACGTTCAAATAGTTGTCCTCACCCTAATTTGAATAAACGATGAGTTATTGTTTGCGAACGTTCAAAACTTATTCACAATCGTTGACGAAAGCAATAATAAAAAAAAATCGAGGCAAAGAAGAAGACGTATGCATCCAGAACAAAGCTTATCATTTGTTCTAGCCTTGCCATTAAAATAATGGTCAATCGAAAAGTTCCTAATTAAAGTCTAGCTTTAAATAACGTTATTTCGAAAAAACTAGCAATAAAGAAACAGACGTCTAGCAAAAATTAAAAGGGCATTGAACCTAACAACTGTACTCATATTTATTTAAAACATTAGTTCGTATTGTTATTACTAATGTGGGCTTGTAGTGGGCGTGACAAACCTTGAGTTATATTCAGTACGACAGATTTACACAATTATTGTCGGTAATGAGACAGATATCAACCTCCCATGATGAATTATGGGATTTGGAATAAGGAGTGGTTTGAAGCCAGCAAGGTATTCTCATAAATGATCATTGTCTATGCTATGTGGTATTTGTCATTTGAATTGAATGCACCCTGTGAGTAAAGGATAAGAAGTCTACGGTCGCGCCGACTCTGAACTCTTTACTATAATTATGTTAATTGGTAGGAATGTTAGATTGCCTTTGCTCTCGTTAAATAATATTTAATAACCCACTTCATTTCTGTAAGTCCAAACATATTTCTACTTTTTTTTAACTAATTGTAGTTCATATTTCATTTCATTTATTTCATTAACAATTTTTACATTGTATCGAAATTTTACACAAAATTATAAAATAAAAATTAAAGTTTTACAATAAAGATAGCAATAAAAAAGTAACCCAATAAATTCATTGACTTTGTTTCTGACTACTTCCGCTAGAAACACTGGTACATACGCAAAAGTCTCTTTTTAAATTCCAATGATTGGCTTGGTAAGATCATGTAGTTAGTGTCCGAGATCGAGGTCATTTCAATGCAGTATAAATAATTAGAGAGAGATATAAAGAGCATAATTAAACACTTTAAACGATGATTGTACATTATGCAAACCACAACCAAAATCAATCCAAACAAATAACAATGATAAGCACAAATATTACCTAAATTTTTTACTTCATCTACCAACTCAAGATAAAATAGAATTTAATTATTTCATGTTGGCAACAAGATATGGATAAAAAATAATAATAAGGTGATACGGGCGATACAAAAAACTGAGTCAAAACAGGTATTACTGCTTGCTGGTTTTTTTGTATTAAAAAAGACTGGTTAAAATTATACATAGTTGGACCAACAAATTATGTATATCTATATTCTATTAAAGTTTGCTCTGGACTCCGTTTGTTGGCTGGAATTTGTATTAAGGAGTCAAATAATGCCCAACCAGTATGTAACCACCTGCGGAGCTCTTTCGGTTAGATATTGATTCCACTGTACATTCATTATTATGATGACATTTGAAATTGGCTGTGAGTCAGCTAATTTTTAAGGTATGAGTTGCACAATTCTAATGTCAATTTTCACAAATCACATTGATGCAATCAAATAAAAAAAATTACATTATATTTGGCCACATGAAACCATCACTAAGATAAGAAATAACAGGTAAAGCTATAGAAATGTCAATAAAAAAAAACGACATAGCCATTTAAGATATCATATCTGCTGATTATATTACTCTGTCAGTGGCAGATAAGGCATTAAACACTCGGCAAACTATGGCCAGAGATAATAGAGGCTGAATATAATGATGAGGGCTGATTAAACCTGGCGTAGGTAGCAGATTCATAGACAAATGGGTCAAACTTGTTACCCACTGGTAACCCTAGAAATGGACGAAGAAATAAAAGTAAAATGAGGTTGGAGGACGCCTTTGCTGGCTGGAAATATAAAATATAAACAGGTCTCTAGTTGTCTAGTGAGACTGAAGACTATACTTACTATGTTTCTGTCTAATAAAAAGCTAATAAAGGAATAAGGTGACTTTTTTTTTCCTTTTAATGCGTTTGCTCTAGTCTAGTTAAATAGTTGGTTCGTGTTTGTTTAAAGAATAAGCTAAACTTCCTGGCTGCTAAAAATATAGCTGCTTATTATTATGCAGTATTATAACAACATTGGTGGCATACAATATTAAAATATTGATATTTAAGGTATATCAATGTTTGTTTAATACAATCATAATCTATTTCAGAATGACCTTTCCGAGGTCCAAGGCACACTGAGCACATAAATGCTAATAACCATAGCACAATGGACTAATGTACAAATAGAATAGTATTTAACTAAAAATGGGAGCCAAGTCACATCAAAACATAACCCAACTATTTAACCGATGTAAGTGATTAGGTTAATATTATTTTCAAACAAGATGTTTATTGGTAACATGCTAGAAGGATATTGTTTTAAAAATATTAATGTTTTGGAGAGGTTTCCTGCCAGGTATGGTCTTGAAAGACTAAGCTAACAACAATGATCAATAGTAAATGTTGGAAAAAATATGATGATTACAAGAGTTTTTGTCAACTCTACCCAGAGATAATTTTCAATACAAAAATTCAACCTCTGTAAAAAAAAACAATATCTATGCAATATTTATGTTTGTGTAAACTCAACAGATAAAATAAATAGAAAGTGAAGTTCAGTTGTATGGTATGATCAACAAGTATTCAACATAATGGATAGCTTATCTTAGTTATCAAGAAAGTATAAAGAAAGGAAATCATAATCTTCAGGTGAAACTACTGTAACAGTCACAGGTGTTCCAAGACACTTGTAGAGCTACAGTAATTAACAATTAATCAAATAACTGTTATGATAATGCAATAATCATTCATAAATCATTTCAAACTTCATTACTAGCAACCTTGAAAGCAAACTCTTTGTTTTAATAACATATTGCACACCATTATTAACTCAAATTATGACTTTTCAACTCTTAATGACTGGCAAAATACCAGATTCAGATTGTTCACACACTGTGAAACATTCTAATTGGACAAGAAAGGAAGCAGTTGGAATATTTAACGTTCATGTTGTGCTAACAAAGCAATAATAACAGTCGACGAACGAGCAAAGTTCAACACGTCGTCTAAGGTTAACCCTGCGCAAATAAACAAAATTAATTACGTTCTAGCGCACTTAACCTCAGCTAAAATCGAATATTACAACAAAACAATGTAATACCTGAGTGGAGGCTCCTGTCCGCGCCCCCGGTCATGTTCACTAAGTCCGTGCGACGGAACCACTCAACGCGTCAGGCGGGCGGCGCACTCCGCTTCTGGCGGCCCAGCACCACAAATCCACGCAGCAATTATAAAAAGAACCCAATTTCAATGTCACAAAGGTAACACGAGGGTAACGGGGCTCGGCGACGCAGCCGATCCGCACTGACGTCCGCGATACTCACTAACCACGAGCTCTAACCATAAATATCATAACATAATTTACCTTCTCCCTCATGGTAATTAGTTTCTCGATGTTTATGTCCTTCGACTTCAGCCATATTCAATTTATTTATTTCGAGATCTGAATCTGACTGGACTGAACATAGCGACGTAAAATTTTTCCAACACGACGCAAGTTGACAACCTTGCGGAGAAAAAAAGACGTGTCATACTGTCAAAGTCAGAGGGAAAGTAAAATTTTAAATAAATTATCTTACTTTTTACAAAGTTAAATAATATGGTAATTTCAAAAACGTTATTCGTTTGATATAACTGCTAAATTGTGAGCATTTTACAAGATTTATATATTTTTTTTCAAAGTAAATGGTGTTGTTAGTATTCATGTTCATAAACACATCGTCTATGGTTGTCACACATTTAAGTTCAAGTAGCAAAATAAAATAATCAACAAATATTTATCAGAATTTTAATTGTATTATAAACTTCTACATGATCACAACATATTTTTTTTTCACAAAGTCACGAATATCAGATTTGAATCGAATTTATGACGCTGGCAAGCTCCCTAGTCGATGTCAAACAAAAAGTTGATTCCAAACTTGATTGGCTAATGCACAGAAAATTAGGGATGTGCAAGTGAAAAAAAATATCGATATTTATCGTATCGATATTTTTAAACAGTATCGATAATTATCGACTGAAAAATATCGATATATTGCTCACTTGCATGTTCGAAAACCACAATTTTTATGATTTTTAGCCTCGACCAGCACTTCCGTCAAAATGGCTGTGGTGTTCACTAGTTACACTAGTTAGGGTTTAGAATAAAACCACCAAATTATCAGTAAGCAGATGAATGACTTTAAAGGTACGTGCACGCAGTGCCCGTGATGAGTGTGGACTGCTCGACCCGTAACCCTTAAGCTCACGCTACGTTTATTAGAATACCGCAATGGCGATGACCGTATTTATGCTCTTGAATTTTAAAAGGGTAAATTGAGAAACTTGCGCGCTATATACAGAAGTTTTGATGGCGTTGTTAGCGTTGTAATATGTGATTTTTCTCCAACTTTTTTAATTAACGCGTACTCATAGTATTTGATAATCAGAATATTAAATATTTACATTAATAATGAGGATGACGAATGACACAATTGCTAGCCCCTTTCAGGGTCGATACTAAGCCAGCAGAAGTTTGCGCTTCGAGCCTCTTTGGGGGCCCGTACCGAACTATATGGTTAACGAATTCGAATTACGAATTCGATACTCTAAAATAAATATCGATATATCGCGATTAAAAATATCGACGATATATATCGATAATTGTATGGAAAAATATCGGTATTTCGATATTTTTAACACTACTTTAGTTTCGTGTTTAATGTTATTAGAAACTCTTTGCATGCTCCTCGCGTATCGTTATCTTTGCCCATGCCTACAGAACATATATACCCTTACTTAAGTGGGGGCTAATGGCTTGATTGATTCGATGGTATACCTAAAAAGTACTCCGTGGATGGTATCGAGCACAGAACTACGAGTGATTAGCAATCTAATCCAATATATCAATCAAAGACTACAATATATATGATATCAATACTAGCTACTACTACTAGCGGCTTCGGTCCCGTTATGTACTGAAATTTAACCTACAGGAATGTTTCAAATGTAGCTTCCTGTTACTGAAAGAATGTTCAGAAGCAGATCAGTAGTTTCGAAGATTACCCCTACATACAAACAAATTTTACCTCTATAAAATATTAGTACAGAAGTATAGATAGGCATCATTCATACAGTCAATGAGTATCAGAAAAGCTAAACCACAGAACATAATGGAGCAATCAACACCCAACGAGTCAGAGTACATAATTGAAATGTTCTTCCCAGAAATTACAGTACAGGATTAAACTATACAAGTAAAACTCATAGAAATATAATATTGTATTATATTTATTTATTTGCAATAATGTTCAGAAAATCATTTCATATCTGATGTAATGCAGAAGTCCTTATCATTAAACATAGTTCTACACCATTTTTTCCTCGAAAGTTATACTAACTAAATCAGTTCATCTTACGAGGCTAGATTTTAAAATGAAACATCTTACAGAGCTAGCTTACAACAATATTTAGGCTGCTTGATTGTTAGATATACACATATCTAACAAAGTTACTGCTAGATATCATCAGAGTTCTGCAGAGTCAATAATCCCTGGTATTCCATCTCCTTGTACATTATATCCTGGTTCAGAGTATGTAGAATGTCCTGGAACCTCTGCCTTAAGGCCAAGTTCTCCATGCCAGCGATCTCATGCTGAGTGCGCTGTCTCCTTTGCTTCAACTCTTCAAGTTCTGCCCTCAGTTGCTCAATTCTGAATGTCATATTGTCCTTAGACATGTCTCTTGGTTGATAGTCACCATCATCTTCAGAAGACATACCTCCACTCTTAGACATTCCAGAAGCTGCAGGGGTAGTAGCTCGACTGTGTCCAGCAAATGATTTAGGAGCATGATCTTGAGGAGATTGGAACATGTGTGATCTGAATTGAGTTGGTAGTGCATCCCTCTTTGATGGGCCTTCACCGTGCATTGAGTTAGTGTCCGACAAGCGGCTGTCGTAAGCCGAGAGACGGCTATCTTCCATCTCAACATTGATGTTGTCATCTTCTAAGTCAGAATCACTGACAGCTCCACCGAATATGTCCACAACATTGGAGGATTCAGGATTAGACACATCAACAGATACGGATTCTCGTTTGGGATTACGTTCAGCCTTCGTCTTCTTCTCTGGTTTGCTGTGAGCTGTATCCTGTTTGGGATGGTCATCCTCCTCTTTCAAAACCTCAAAGGTGACACTGACAGCTTCATTGTCAGCTCTAAGCAACCTCTTCACCTCCTTTTCAATCTCTGGTGCTTCCACATACTTCTTCTTCAAGGTTTTTCTGAATCGTCGTTTCCGCACGTTTTTAGTTGGCGGTGTGATACCGTGCGGCCAAAGAAACTTTTTGTCAACTTTGTAAGGATCTTTCTTCTTATTTTTAGCAGGGGATTCTTCTTCTGTTGTTGGTATGTCAGGTTCCTCTTTACATATCATCATCTGGCAGATATCTGCTGTTTTGTAAAAGCTCTTGTTGTCAATTGTTTTCAGGGATTCTATGACTGTCGGTAGGTCGACGATCTTTGCGTGCATCAGCCAGTGATCGAACCTTACTTCGCCCGTACGCATGTCGTTCTCAATCTGTATCGTCAGTCTGTTCTTCAGGTTCTCGCCAGACTTCAGCACTTCTCTTAACACTTTAGAAGGTTCTTCGGGCAGACGCATCACGAACTGGGACTCCAACTCGGTTGGGTAGTCCGGTTCCCTTTTCTCTCGATTCATGGTGTTAGTTAACGATATTTACGAGTTGAAATGAAACTTATTTGGATTGTATTCTATGTCTAAGATAATGAGAATAAGAAATTCCAGAAAAAAATGCATGAAAACGTAAACATGTCACGGATTGGCAATTCTGACGTTTCGAGAAAAAAAGTGTTGCTAGCACTATATAAAAATGTACTCTGTGGCACTAGCTTAGCTACAATATGGTCTGTCCTTGCCTACAATGATGAATACCTGGATGATAAAATTATGGATTACATTATGAAATACGTTTTCGTTGCTCTCAATTCTGTACTATCAAAATAAATGATTCTGAAGTCTTTGTCAATCAGCAATGCTTTTTGAAATCCCATGATTATTTCATAATAAGGCACGCAAGAGCAACACTTAGTTACAGAAAAAAAAACCAAATGTGATTCATCTGTCATTTGATGGTGTCAAATTTCCGTAAAATAAAGCCTTCTCATTTCATAAAAATAACAGAAACAAATATTTCTAACACAAAATGCAGGTAAATTACTGCGACTCGCGTAATACTAGACGTTTCAGACATGCGTGTGTGGTTCATATTGATGTTAAACATGGTGTTTATTTTTAGAACCCAAATGAGGATACAGAATGGAACGATGTCCTTCGCGCCAAAGGTATCATACCTCCAAAGGAGGCGGAAATATCAGAGGACCAAATAGTTAATATGATAGAGCAGACCATCCAGCAGAAGCAGGATGAAAGTAAGTATAAACGAGTCTTCTAGGTTAGGGTAACACCTGTTGCGGTAACTGTAAAAGAAACCATTAGAATTATTGCTTTCACTACAAATTCGCCCTATATCTAAAGTTTAACTTCTAACTCATATTACGTTATAACTGTTTATAGCATAAAAGTAACTGTTCTCATTATTTGGTTGGTGTTCCACTTGAGCGACAACAACACATACAGTCTCAACTAACAGTAAACTTTAAAATATCCAAATGTGTCTCAA
The DNA here is from genome assembly GCA_949152445.1 of Cerastis rubricosa. Classification (NCBI taxonomy): domain Eukaryota; kingdom Metazoa; phylum Arthropoda; class Insecta; order Lepidoptera; family Noctuidae; genus Cerastis; species Cerastis rubricosa. Next base: position 22,415,018 of record OX424534.1, on the reverse strand, counting down.
ACTTAACTTCATAGTTATCAGCAAATATCCTGTTGATGATAAGTTGCAAAACTTTTTTCAGAAGACAAACAACTATCTGAATTAGATTTAGACGGTCTTGACGAACTAGAAGATTCAGAAGACGAGGCAGTAATAGAGCAGTACAGACAGAGGCGCATTGCTGAGCTGAAGAGGCTGTCGGAGAAGCCCAGATTTGGTGACATCCGGGAGGTGTCAGGACAGGACTATGTGCAGGAGGTCAACAAGGCTGGTGAGGGGATTTGGGTGGTAATACATCTGTATAAACAGGGGTGAGTCGAGATTAACTGATAGAAATTGGGTAAAATTGTATGAGGAAAAGGAATCTTTTAGGTGTTGTCAATACATAGGAAAATTTCCAAAGGGTATAGGGTATTCATTCAAATTCCTTTTTAAAGTAAGTTATCTTTCGATTCGATTGCTTATGGGATCTCAACCATATAGAAGTTTAACCAGCTATATGTTTGTGCTGGGGCACATGCCTTGTCTCCTCCTCTGTCTTTTCTATTATGTATTAGGTTTAGGCAGAGGTGTACCTAAAAGTATACCCACATTTCACCAGTTGGGGCGAGCCTATTTCCATCAACCACGCACACATCCAGACTCCATGGCTCCTACTGAGAAATTCCTGATGGAAAAACCCAATCACACTTTGCCCGATCCCAGAATTGAACACAGAACCATAATCAGCAGTTGCGCTTGCACATACTCAACCAATGACATAGTTCTATTACCTAAGAAATATTTTTATTTTTTTCCAGCATCCAGCAGTGTGCCCTAATCAACCAATACATGCGCCAGCTTGCAGAGAAATTCCCATACACTAAGTTCATAAAAGCCATTGCTCAGACGTGCATCCCCAACTTCCCGGAGAGGAACCTGCCCAGTGTGTTTGTGTACTTTGAGGGGGACATGAAGAAGCAGTTCATTGGGGGTACAGAGCTGAGAGGAACGTCTTTAACTCTTGATGGTATGTTCCACTGGTCTATCAGTACAATTTGCTATTGAACTTGGTTGATGTATTATCTGTGGATGAGGAATTTATTTTACCAGGTAGTCCCTGTTTCCTATAATAAAACCTACAGCCTAACTATAGTCAGATTATTCGACAGTACAATCAAATCAGACCTTAGTGCTTCATTATCATTATTTTACCCTTGTCCCAATATATTTGGGGTCGGCCCAGCATGTCTTATTTTACAATACTTCTCTATGTTTTACTCGTCATCCACGTCACCTCCTTTACATATCATCCTTCACATAGTCCATGCATTGTTTCTTTAGTCTTCCTAGAGGAAGACCCTTTACCTATCCACATTCATACTCAAAACTTTGCTCACAATATTTACCTTATTCCTCCACATCACATGCCCATACAAAGGCAACCGATTACCACTAATTACTTTTCAGCAGGTTACTTACTTTTCAGTAAGTAACCTGCTTAGTGCTACCAGTACCAAAGGGTGCCTGTCCCCTACCTCTGACATCATCTCAGTTAAATATTAGATCAGAAGAGTCTTCTTCGTCCTTTCCTTATGACTGAGGATCGTGGCCACATGAGGTAGTTGCCTTATCCACCAAACCTCCCCATGCTGGACGGTTTTCGGCCATGTGGACAGATGCCTGGAAATTCCCTCTGCAGACTTCCTTCACCGCATCTGTCCATCGAGTCGGTGATCTTCCATGGCCCCTTTTTCCTTCCATGTTAACAGCCTAAGAGTTAACCAACATCAAATCACGATGGATCTAAAAAGAACTGCTCCTTATATTGCAAAACAGCGTAAAAATAAATACATCTTCTCTTTTCCAGAATTCGAATACATTCTCGGGAAAGTGGGAGCAGTAGACTCGAAAATAACAGAAGACCCCAGACCAAAGATTAAGGACAAAATGTTCACCGACCTAGGCTCCAATGACTGGTGATGAACAGTGATGTGCTGGTGAAGTTATGGTGATATCACCAGTGTGAACTGTCAGCTTCGGTGCGGGTTTATGTGCTTTACTTGCAAATTATTTATTTTGTTAAGTATTATTTAATGAAATTATTTTATTGTATGTAATAATCGAGAGTGCTTACTTGTTTTATTGTACCAAAATGAAGATAGGATAGAAAATTTTATGAAGTTTAGAAAAAAATGACTGTTAAATTATTGTTTGACATTTTCATTTGTATCACAAATGCATTTTCTTGCAAGTTAACATTGAGTGTAAATTTTGCGAATGTCACAAGTTCTAAATGTTTGGGACAGCATTTTTGTATGTTATATATCTAATTAAATGTATACAATACATTTTCAAGAATATTTGTTTTTATTTCTATTAAATAGTTACAGGAAGTACTTAAAAGTAGATCTAATTACTAATACTAAGGAATTCGATTTATACAAACGGATTTCATGAAATAAAAAGACACTTCATTCCCCGAATCGGGTAGAGTATAACTCGGTATATCTGATACCTCCAAATACCAAGTTTATAACATACCCAAAAATATGCAAGTAGTTTGCATGCCTATGCCATAATAGAAATTACTGCATTACTGGTTTCAGCGATTGAGAACTTCTTCAAATCAAAAGAAATAAGAAGACCAAAATACAGTCTTTTTCATAGTCATAGAACCTGTTAGAAATGTTTCGTAACTCGATCGCGCGTCAATTATTCCAAAATATACCTTATGACAACGATTTAAGAGTCACGTGGCGAATGCTTAAGAATCTTGTTTCCTGGAAGTTTCGTCACGACAGAGCGCCGCGTGATTGCCATTTGTCACAAACATGACCACGAAAAGTAACCAATCGGCGCCTAGACTACAACTAGTAATTTGCCCACAAGATGGAGTTTAGTATTGAGCGCCATCTTGTGGCAAAAAATCTCACTTTTTGTTCAAGATGTTTGTGACAAATGGCAAACACTCGGCGCTCTCTCGCGACGAAACTTCCTGCAAACAAGATTCATGAGCATTCGTCAAGTTTTCAGCAAAAGTCCATGGCAGCTTAATGATAGTAACAATCACTTAGCCCCATCTTTGCGGAACTAGTTTCTCAGTATCGATAACACTGGAAAAGGGATATTTACCATGTTTACTTTTTGTTTTGTGCGCACATAGCACCCACCCGCAATAACTTCAGTTCATCCGTGATCATGGCGTTTGCAACAGCGCCGAAATATCGGAAATTCAAAGTGGTAAACATGGTAAGTATTCCGTTTCCAGTTATTGACCATGTCAGTTTAAAAACTTAACGTGGAAGCGACAGGGCAGCTCGCGAAATTAAAATTAAAAATTTCTTGCGTTATTATTAAAATTTTCTTGCGTTAAAAATAAAATTTCCTTGCCTTAAAATAAATTTCGCGAGCTGCCGCGGCGCTTACACCTTACTTTGTCAATCCCTCCCCCCGCCCCGCCATATCCTTAACATCCTCGATGCAAGTTGATGGTAGTGACACACTTGGCGATGCAGGGCTCCACGGGGTAGCGCGATTTGAGCCCGAGCTCGAACACACGCACCAGCACCTTAGCCGCGTGCTCCTGCATGCCCACCACTAGCTCTGGTAGCTTGTCCAGTAGGGACTGCGTCACCTCCGGCTGGTGGGAGTCCAGGCATTCTAGGACGGCTTGGAGACCTGCAAGATATCAATGGGAAATAAGTAAGTTTGCTCGCAGCAAGGAAAACTTGCTCAAGTGGCCTATCATGACGTCTTCAAGCAGTATTGTTTTAACCTTTTGAACGACAGCATAAACGCACGCGCGTGCCACGACAAGCCACAAATTCACCGCAAATACTTACTGATAAAAAAGGCATTTCAAAAGTATTGTTAACTTATTTCTTGATAATACATTTAACATTTAAGATATATAGATCACATTTTAAAGAATTATAAATAAACACACACAAAAACAATGATTTAAATTGCTTATTTCGTGTTATAGTGCACCACATTATTTGTCACATATTTGTGTCGTTGGTGTACAGGGCACGCGCTTGCTTGTCGCGTATATGTGACACTGGCGTTCCCAAGGTTAATCTTATTCCAGTGTGGGAAAGAAATGGCGCTAGACGTCTTCTATAGCTCCGTCTCTTTCTCACACAGGAATGACAACTGCTTTGAGATGTGATAGGAACCCCACTGATGAAGCCAGTCGGTAGTGACATACCGGGCGTGGTGTCGGTGACGGCGGGCAGTAGTTTAGCCAGCAGCGACAGCGCGGTGAGGCGCAGCGGCGCGTGCGGCGAGGCCGCGTGCGGCGCCGCGCCGCGCAGCACGGCGCCGGCCCAGCCCGCGCCGCCCCACGCGCCGCCGCGACGGGAGCCCCACGACTCGATCTCCTGGATATACACCATTTTGCTTTTAAAAGAACCTACTTTGAACAATGTTGCATGTCCTCTAAAAAAACTGTCAAAAACATTAGGTTTTAGATATGTACATAATATGAAATACCCACTAATCTTTGCTCTATAATTTAAAGAAAAAACCGTTAAAAGTTTACTAGGAATGTGACGCAGACGAAGTTGCTCGGGTCAGCTAGTATTGGATATATTCGGATATCAATGAGGCGAGCGACTACAACTCACCTGAAGTATCCAATGCAAGTTCTCGGGCGAGTCGTAGCGCCTTTGCAGCGCTTGCAGCGCGAGCGGCGGCGGCGCGGCAGACGCGGGCGCTTGTACTTCCGCTGCCTGCAGCGACGAAAGCGCTGGTGTGTTCCTGTGCACATACAAAAGTCGTCAATGTATAAAATTTGAATAATGTTGTGAAATAATCTGCGAAAGTAAAGAAAAGCAAAATAACCAATTTAAAATAACCCAAGATAAAGACGTATCTTGCAACAGATACAGATTCCAATATTTAGAGATCGAGCCCTAAGCATTAAAGGGGGTTTCCCTTCGCGGCGTTGGATGATGTATACTCACGCGATAGTCTCCTTGTGCGCATGTAGCAGCGCACTAGCGAGCTGCGGCCTGCACGCGAGATAGCGGCGCAGCAGCGCGCCCACGCGGTGCAGTAGGGAACATACACCACTACCCTGCTGTGTGCGCGCCATCGTGAGGAAACATTCTAGGATGCTGTGTATTTCCGTGCTTTACGAATAAAAAAATAAGGACATCAGAAGATGTTCAGATTATCTCAAAAAAAAAGGAAAAGAAAAAACTTTTTAGAAATATTTAAATCTGCACAAAATACAGTTGGTCTATACATTTCTTATTGAGTTATCCAGTCAGCAAATTACTGGTCGAACAATTTTTTTGAGTGGTATACAGGACATTGACGGACAGATGGTTACCATGTACTCAGTACATCATTCTGAACCGCAATTTAGACATTTTTGATAAGTAAATTTAAAAAAAAGTTGCTGTTCCACATACATTTTGACCGTGTAAGTATTGCAGTTTTTTAGGGAACAGCTGTGTTATAACCTACAATAACATCTATGTGGGGGACAAAATGATGTACTGAATATATGGTCGCCGTTTTAGTGTCAGTGTCCCTCCCATCCGGTATACTAATTGTTTTAGTGTCAGTGTCCCTCCCATCCGGTATACTAATTGTTTTAGTGTCAGTGTCCCTCCCATCCGGTATACTAATTGTTTTAGTGTCAGTGTCCCTCCCATCCGGCATACTAATTGTTTTAGTGTCAGTGTCCCTCCCATCCGGTATACTAATTGTTTTAGTGTCAGTGTCCCTCCCATCCGGTATACTAATTGTTTTAGTGTCAGTGTCCCTCCCACCCGGTATACTAATTGTTTTAGTGTCAGTGTCCCTTCCATCCGGTATACTAATTGTTTTAGTGTCAGTGTCCCTCCCATCCGGTATACTAATTGTTTTAGTGTCAGTGTCCCTCCCATCCGGTATACTAATTGTTTTAGTGTCAGTGTCCCTCCCATCCGGTATACTAATTGTTTTAGTGTCAGTGTCCCTCCCATCCGGTATACTAATTGTTTTAGTGTCAGTGTCCCTCCCATCCGGCATACTAATTGTTTTAGTGTCAGTGTCCCTCCCATCCGGTATACTAATTGTTTTAGTGTCAGTGTCCCTCCCATCCGGTATACTAATTGTTTTAGTGTCAGTGTCCCTCCCACCCGGTATACTAATTGTTTTAGTGTCAGTGTCCCTTCCATCCGGTATACTAATTGTTTTAGTGTCAGTGTCCCTCCCATCCGGTATACTAATTGTTTTAGTGTCAGTGTCCCTCCCATCCGGTATACTAATTGTTTTAGTGTCAGTGTCCCTCCCATCCGGTATACTAATTGTTTTAGTGTCAGTGTCCCTCCCATCCGGTATACTAATTGATACGAAAATAAAAAGAGGAATGTTGAGGTAGGAGTGTACATTGCATGAGTAGTACATACGTATTGGCGGGCGCGAACAGGTCGTCGTCGGGCAGCACCTCGAGCGCGGCCAGCACGTGCGTGTGCTGGCGCGTGGCGGGCGGCGTGGCCCCGCGCAGCAGCGCCGCCGCCAGCGCCAGCGCGCGCGCGCCCGCGCCGCCCACGCGCGCCCACACGCCGCGCACGTCGGCTTCCATGCGCCACAGTCTGCGGAACAACACACATTTTAATACTTTCGGTGATAAGACATCCGAGACCCATGTCGAACAACAATTCGTTCGTGTGCGCACAACAAGCCTACCGAATCGTCGCTATAAGTAGCCATAGTGACTTGGGCATACAAGTAAAAAATAATTAAAGATAAAGATATATTTATTGCATAACTGTGTACATTAAGTTCTTATCAAACTCAACTCAAAGCGTTTATTTCAATTAGACCATTACAGGCACTTTTGAAAGTCAAAAAACAAAAAAGCTACAGTCCCAGTCACAAGGCATATTTAATAACTTATGAAAGTACTGTAGCTGCCCATTCCAAAGCGATTATCAATAAACATTACATTTTTGGTTTCAACAGTCTACCCAAGTCGGATATGCAATAGTATTTTAACAAATTACAAACATTATTTTTTATCAAAAAACTTGCAGATTATAAACGATCTAAATAAATAAAATACATTATCAATTAACATTTTTTTCAATTTATTTTCAACCATTTAATTGTTTAATTGCTGACGGTAACTGATTGTACACACGAATAGCAGTAACATAGGTACTATTATATTACATCATATTGTTAATAACCGGTAAATTAATGTCATATTTATATTGTTTCCGAATGTTCCGTTTAGAATTTGATTATAAATTAAAATATTGCATATTGTTTTTAACAAATAAACATAATTCAAGTATATAAATACCAGTCAGTGTAAGGAAACCCTCCATTTTGAAGACATCTCTTAATGACTCGGTACTATACATGTTGTATTTGTTGTATATTGTTGTATAAGTGGATTGTACGTTTGTCGAGTTTCCCCAAAATATGACACCATAAGTTAACAGTGGGTACACATTTCCAAAAAAAGCATTTCTATTAACACTTGGATTTGTAGTTTCAGCCAGAACTGACAATGCGTAGCAAGCACTGGATATTCTTTTATTAATCTTTTCAATATGTGCCTTCCAGTTCAAATGTTGATCTATTGTAACTCCTAAGAAATTTGTGTCTTTTACTTCTTCAAACGCTGTATCAGACATGGTTACATTCAATTTAGTAGGTTTACTTTTATAATTTCTAAACTGAATTAATTTGGTTTTTGAGACATTGACTTTTAAATTTATTGACTTCAACCAGTCAATTACAGTTATTAATGTTCTATTTATTTCAGTTTCGTAAATAAGGTTATTGGAATATTCATTTGAAACAAATATAGTTGCGTCATCAGCATACATTACACAAAGATGGTCATTTATATTTGGAAGTTCGTTGATATACATTAAGAACAAAGGGGGTTCCGATATACTCCCTTGCGGTACGCCTAGTATTACAGATTCAAATTTAGATTTCACTATCTCCACCATTTTTGTACTTTCATTATATACCTCAATAACAGTGCCCAGCATTCTATTATTTAAATAATTCTCAATTAATTTAAGTGATACACCTCGTATTCATATACTTTCTGATTTATTAATCAAAATGTCATACTTAACACAGTCAAATGCTTTTGACATATCAATGAAAAGAGCAGCACATTGTTTTTTAGGGTTCCGTACCCAAAGGGTCAAACGGGACCCTATTACTAAGACTTCGCTGTCCGTCCGTCCGTCCGTTCGTCTGTCACTAGGCTTTATCTCATGAACCGTGATAGTTAGCCAGTTGAAATTTTCACAGATTTTGTATTTCTGTTGATGCTATAACAACAAATATTAAAAATAGAATAAAATAAATATTTAAGGGGGGCTCCCATACAAAAAAGTTATTTTTTTGCTCGTTTTTTTAAATAATGGTACGGAACCCTTCGTGCGCGAGTCCGACTCGCACTTGGCCGGTTTTTTATCATTTATTTTATCCCAAATGGTATTGAACAAATTATATATAGCCAATGATGTAGTTTTATTCTTTTGAAATCAAAATGGTTAATATTTAAAATATTATTTACATTTAAAAAGTTTATGATTCTGGCATAGATAACTTTTTCGAATATCTTCGAGAAACTTGGCAACAGCGCAATTGGTCTGTAGTTATTTATGTCGTGCCGTGATCCTTTTTAACCCCGACCAAAAAGAGGGGTGTTATAAGTTTGACATGTGTATCTGTGTATCTGTCTGTGGCATCGTGGCTCCTAAAAGGATGAACCGATTTTGATAAAATTGGTTTCGTTTGAAAGGTATTTTAATCGAGAGTGTTCTAAGCTGTGTTTCGAGAAAATCTGCCCAGCCGTTTGAAGATTATCATCTCTTTTCTATTTGAAGAAGGGATATTTAAACAATTTCCACAGTTCTAGTCGATTTGATATTTGAAATCTTGTTACTTGTCACCATGGGCATTGCCGAAGGGGGTGGGGGGGGGGGGCTGCACCCCACTCCCCCCTAATCAAGGCTAAGAAAAAATAATAAGTATAAAAAGCATGAAATAAACATTTAAAAAACCCCCTGACAGAAAAAAACTAAAAAACTAAAAATAAATTAATCCAAGCGACGTAGCGTCGGGGGACCGCTAAGTAGACCGCTTAACAAAAAAAAACAAAACAAAGCGGACCCCCGACGCTACGACGCTTGGATTAATTTATTTTTGGTTTTTAAGAGGTTATTTTCTGTCGGGGGTAATGGCTTTACTAGAGCTATCTTTAGGGTATCGGGAAATTTACCCGTTTTTAACATAAGATTTAGAATATGTACCAGTGGATCAACTATAAATGGGATGCTTTCTTTGATAACTCTAATGGGTATATTATCGTGTCCGCAACTAGTTTTGATTTTTAATTTTGGAACTATATTTATTATTTCGTTTCTGTCTACTGGGTAGAAGAAAATACTGCTTGAGTTAGAAGTTGATTGTAATTATTTAAACTTAGCAGCGAAAGTGTTAAACAAACTCGTAAATCATCATCATCTTCCTGACTTGCTGGCCTACCATGACCTCTTAATATTGTTTTACTCTTATTCCAGTGTGGGAAAGAGACGTACAGGATGTCTAGCGCCATCTCTTTCCCACACTGGCAAGGATTTTGACAAGGAGTAAAAATATAATGTTTTAAGACGTCATGGAAGGCCACCTGGTCCCTTGTTATAGTAGATGGTTGCATCGAGCGCAAAGTGAGTCATTAATGCACGAGTGTTATGTTGGTGCCCGAGCGCATGCGAGGGCACTAAATTAACACGAGTGCATTAATTACTCACTTTATCGAGGTGCATAATCTGCTTTTCTTTCAACTACTCTGACAAAATCTACCTACTCAAAATAAAAACTCAAGTTACTAAAACAAAGTATAATTCATCTTCCCTTCAAACATACAATTATTAAAAGTAAATTATTAAAGGTTATTAACAATTTCATTTGCAGCTGTTTTATATTTTCTGGAGTTGAATTAATATCGCTATCGCTGTCAATTTCCATGATTTTTTATTTTTTTATTTGGTATATAAGAAGTATCAAAGTTTTACAATGGTACAAAATGCGCGCCATTTGTTTTTTTTTTCACCAAGTCAGTTTTATTCAGCCGATTTTTACTTTCAGTCAGTAATCTTTTTGATCTAATGCATACATTTTATTAACTTAATAGGAGACATTACACCTCTGTGGTAAATTTAATTCCAAATTTAAAATTTAAAACAGTGCAGTGCACTCTCTCTGCACTGTTTTGGTTCTAAGCAGAAAAGACATCCTTTGTGATCGGTTTTGTAGTGATTAATGATAACATTACTGCGTAGTTGAAAGAAAAAAATAAAGTAATGTTGATGTTTAAGTATAGTTTGACTCACTGAGGATTTTAACAATGATTTTTGAGCTACGCGACTGTTACCCGTCATTTTTTTTCTGATCATCATTACAACCGACCGGATTTCCACTAACTGAAATGTGCAAACTAAAGTAAAGTCGTTCAGTAAACTCTGGGTGTGTGTTGCAGCTCGGACCTCGTCGTTGGCATGGCATGTGCGTTGTTAGGATAGGATAGCTTACTTGTTCTCCAGCTCCTTGCTGTGCGGGTGTGGCGCGGCGATGGCAGTGAGCAGCGCGTGCGACACGCGGTCCGTGGCGCTGGTGGCGCGCGCGGCCGCCACGCGCAGCCACGCCGGCGCCCGCAGCGGGCTGGGCGGCGAGCTGCGCGGTCCGGACTGTCGCAGCAGAGGCAGGATCTTTGGCACCTGGGAAGATAGATAAAGAAGATATAAGACGTGACCGATAAAATAAATATTAACATTTAACCCTTAAATTATATGGAAGCATCGCCACCGCTAGCCCACTAGCTAGCTAGCGGTCTCAGTATTGTCAGTAATTAGTGTCGTTGTTTCCCCGTGCGCCGCTTCTGTTGAAAACAGACAAGGCTCCACCATCCAGCGGGGAAACGGGGGATACCGCGATGAAACCTCTCATTAGTTCGATTGTAAAACCCGATAAAATGGTTTTGCTCGCTTAAAGTCTTTATAACTCTCTTACCCCCGACGATAGACATTTCTCACAAACATTATTAAGTTCTAATGACACAATTACCTTGTTAAAACTTGGCACTGCCCCTGAGTGTCTAATATTACCTTCATGTAGAGCAGCAGCAGCAGCAGCGGGTCGTGTAGCTCGGCCGCGGCGGCCACGGCGAGCAGCGCGCGCGGGTGCGGCGCACAGCGCAGCAACAGCGACAGCCGCGCGTCCGCTCGGCGCCGCCCCGCCTCCGCGCCCTCCGCCGCCTCCACGATGCGCGCCTCTTCCGACACGTAGCGGACTAGCACGCCTAGCTGTTGGCAGGTCACTTAGCTTTGTAAAACTGTAGAGGAACGGACGTGCAAGATTTGACCAATAACAGAACAAAGGAGATTAAACAAAAACAAGAATTTTGCAGACGTCCGCGGGTGTAATAAACTGCTTCAAATGTATTGTTCGACGGGTCGTTGAGCTCTCTTAGGTATGATTTAAGCTAGAGGCTCGCTCAAATCTGTGTGGTTTTTGCCTCTACAAAACAGGCACTAACCGCACTACTTATACTGTGTGTTACGAACGATATTTTTCATAATGATCTAGTGTGTTACCTGCTGATGATCCAGTCGCAACGTATCATCGGGCACGTAATGCTTGGGCGTGGTCTTGTCCCGTCCCTGCCACACGCGAGGACTCTCTATGAGAGTCTCCGCAAAGTCCAGTACTGCGCTTGGAGACCAGCCACTGATAACAACCACTTTTAGAGTTAACCTAAGATGTAAATAGAACCTTCACGAAGCCGTGTACCAAGCGTTCTTTACATCAAACTAAGTAATTCATCATAATCTGCCTAGCCTTTATCCCAAACTATCTTGGGGTCGGCTTCCAGTCTAACCGGATGCAGCTGAGTACCAGTATTTTACATGAAGCGGCTGCCTATCTGACCTCCACTATCAAATAACTGGGTAATACGATACCCCTTGGTAAGACTGGATGTCAGACTTTTAGCTTCTGACTACTCGTAACGACTGACGGGACCAACGGCTTAACACGGAGGAAACTCGATCTGAATAATGGTCACCCATCCACAGACCTACCTCAGCAAGCACGGCTTAATCAAACTAGGTAATACTAAGCAAAAATTATTGCTGGGATACGACTTTTTTTTTGGGTGATCAATCTCCTTTTACGTGAAAAACTCAAGGTGACGTACTCAAATCTAGTGCTGATAGATGCTTTGAATGGTAGAGGGGTCGTGGAGGTATTTAAAGTAAAGATATAACATTTAAAACTTGTACCTAGTTAAAAAATAATAATATCTTCAATAACCAATATCTTCGTAACTAGATTCGCAGGTATGGTTTGGAGGTATGGTCATACAAAAATATCAATGAGGAGGACAAGTGCTTTTCGGGTTGATTAAGGGTACTTTTGCAACAATTATACATGTAGTTGCGCGCTAAATAGTTTTATAATATTTGCTTTTCATTGCTGTAATTTCAAGAGCAGTGGTGGAGGTATTATAGTCATACCCCTCGGGCTGCAGTAGCGTGGTGAGACAGTAGTGCAAGGTTCTCCAGGAGGCGCGGTGAGCCAACAGAGTCACCAGCAGCGGCCGCCAGGGGGCGCAGCCCGAGCGGAACATCAGCTGCATCTGTGTATATGATTGTGATTTCAGCAAAAAAAAAACTAACAATGAGAAGTCCCTTCAAAGTTAGAGTGAACAGGCTTCTTCAGGGTAAGCTCGCTCCATCGTCGGCTTTGTCTCTGTCATCTCTGACTCAGACTAGAGTCAAGAGCAAACCCATCTCAAATATAAAGAAAGTTCCTTGTAGACAACAAATCCAATAACGATAGATATACATATTTTGACAGCATTTTCACTCACTGATAGAGAAAATATTTTCAAAAAATGAAACGCAAACAAAGATTTAAACCAAAATTTAAAAAAATATAATTTTGCTAAAAATCTATTATTCATACAGTGGAGCACAAATCAACATCAACCCTAAGAAAATTGACAAACAAAACACTATCAGATTTCTATCACAATGTCCATAATTATGTAGTCTATGATCTAGCGGTAAAGCAGTACCTGTCGTTGTCTCTGGTCGCTGGGCCCGAGGGCCTCTCGCTGCAGCTCGGACATCCAGTCCAGCAGGAGGCCGACGCCCAGGCCTCCGCGAGAGAACACGTGGACAGGGCCTGACGTGCCGTCCTCGTGCTTTATCTGAGTATAGAGAGGACGCATTTATAACTTAGTCGTCGGCTGCAGTTTCACTAGCACAGGGATAGTTATGCCTTTTACATGTCATTAAAGGGACGAGAAATTCAATTTTTTCATGAAATAGTCATTCAATGGGATTCATCATTCATCATTTCAGCCCAAAAGACGTCCACTGCTGGACATAGGCCTCCCCCAAGTGTCGCCACATTGACATTTTGGGGGGTGTTGCCATAATCGCCACGCTTGGCGGGTGGGTTGGCGATCGCAGTACGGTTGTTACAAAAGCACAGAGAACGCTGCTGCCCATTCTCTGTCAAGTACGGCACCCACGGGAAGATATGGGGTGGTGCTATTCTTTACGTCCGACACCATACAGAGCAAATCAATGGGATTAAATGAACTTAAAGGGGTCGTATTGGTGATTTTAATGATTACAACTCTGTAAAGCCATACTTATTAGATCGCAAATCATATTTTAAGCAACATACAGCCTTACACTGACCGGCAAATTATAAGAAACGTAATAAAATTTGAATTTCGCGGGCTTTCACCTTAACCAGTCATAATAAACGTTTTATAGGGCAAGAATTGAGATAGATGACGAACGATTACTTTATTATTTTTCATCCAAAGAATAAAATGCACTAAAACGTGACGCATACAAAACAAGCACAAAATAAAAACACCAAATAGCCGTCACATCCACGCAAACTGGCCATCGCTCATAGATTGTCATGATTATGGCTATCGCAATCGAGTCAACCTAAAAGTCTGAAAGTTCATATTCCTTCGGGGTAAGTCTTACGTAGCTAACTGACCTTGGACTCGTAGTGTCCCTCCTGGTTCTTCTCCAGTATGTGCGTGATGACGTCAACGATGACGCGCGTGTCCTGGTTCGTTATGATGCGGTTGCCCAGCGCTTCCAGTGTGCTGGGTGTCGCGGATTCCAAGGCTAAGGATCGAAAGAACATCAAAGTTATTAGGAGCAAGGATTCCTGCTGGACAGGAATACAGAAATAGGTTCTAGAGACAGTTTTTGGTTCATCTGATAAGATAACTACACGTGCAGCATCAAGATGTCTTCGATCTGAAACTCTGGACGCAAATTCTATAGAAATACAACACTAGTTTTTCCCATGAAGGTTCCATTAGGAACATAAATTCCATTAGAGTTAAATAATTTTACTCTGATTTATATTTCTTGAGACAATCAAATTCTATCGTTAGACTGGTTTGCCATACAGGCATAGAGTTGGTAAATATTAGACAAACAGTTGATAACAAGCAAGTTTGAATCAAAATCAGAATATTTTATTTCACATAGGCCTACATGGGCACTTATAAAACGTCGACAAAAGGTGCACGGTTCGGGTTGGTCGTTTCCTATGGAGAAGAACCGGCAAGAAACTCCATGGTTACTCTTTTAAAATCATTTGGTTTTACAATATTTGATTCACGTGGTGCGTTTGATATTTACATTTTCAACCTAGTTACAGGTCGCTACCAAACATCGGAATTAAACTATCATTACTTGCAACTGTTTATTTTAGATAAAGTTTACTTATAAGTTCTAATTGGCATTGGGTAAGTTTGTATGGACCATTGGCATGTTTTCTTTTTCTCAGCGGCCACAAAGATAATTGTTGCTAACGTATAGTGGAATATATGATAAAAATGACTCCTAAAATAATTTTGCTGATAATTCTATCGGAGCTGAAATATCTGATGTCAAAGTTGTTTTGTTTCTACTAAAAGTTTGCATACTGTTATGTATTTTAACAAAAATTAACTATTTCCTATCGTTTGCCGTATGTCATTACTTCCCAGAATTTGATCCTTAGCAGCGACACTATCTAATGGTGTACAGGGTGTTTTTTTTTCAAAATTAATGGGTTCGATTCCTGGCTAGGAATAATGATTTTTCAAAAAACCAATAATAATAATAATAATAAATAACTACCGGAAATTTATTGTGAAGGATGGCACGGTTGACATATGTCGGGCATGCCACCGTCCGGGCGAATCGATCCGTCACATTATCTCCGGGTGTTCTCGTCTAGCTAACGGAGAATACTTGCATAGACACAATCTTGTAGCCAGGATTATCCATCAGCAACTTGCTCTGAAATACAGCCTTGTGGAATCGGAAGTGCCGTACTATAGGTATGTGCCCGACCCAGTTCTCGAAAATGGCAATATCACACTGTATTGGGATCAATCCATCATCACTGACAGGACTATTGTAGCCAATAAGCCTGATATAGTGGTGGTGGATCGATCAGAGCGGCGCGCAATGATTGTTGACATAACGGTTCCACATGACGAGAACCTCGTGAAAGCCGAGAAAGATAAGCAAATTAAGTATATTGACTTGGCTCGCGAGGTTGTCGACATGTGGCCTGTTGACTCAGCGATCATTGTGCCGATAGTCGTATCAGCCAATGGCCTTATTGCCAAGAGCCTCGACCAACATCTGATGAGGCTCTCGTTAGGCAGCTGGATCAAGGGCTTGATTCAGAGAGCGGTACTCCTGGACACGGCTCGTATCGTTAGGAGGTTCCTTTCTCTGGAGCCCTGACCGCCGGTAGCTTGGACCCTGTTCCCGATACCGGTGGGCTACAATTTTTTATATTTTTAAATGTTTTTTTTTATTATTATTTATAAGAAATATTTAAAAATGTATTAAATTTGTATATAAAAATGAATAAAGGGAATAATAATATCATTGTGCCGATTGTCGTAACGGCCAATGGCCTTATGGCTAAAACCTTCGACGAACATCTGTCGAAGCTCTCACTTGGCAGTTGGATCAAGAGCCAGATTCAAAAGGCAGTACTCCTTGACACGGCTCGCATTGTGAGGAGGTTCCTGTCTCTGCAGCCCTAACCACCGGTAGCTTGGACCCTGTTCCCGATACCGGTGGGCTACTATTTTTATATTTTTAAATGTTTTTTTATGTCTTTTTGTAAAAATATTTAAAAATGTAAATGTATGTTATTTTAATGAATAAACGGAATAATAATAATAATAGTGCTGGAAGATTCAGGTCTAGGCTACCAGTTGAGGAGAGGTGGTCAGGTCATATCTCACCTTCTCTACATGGATGATCTGAAACTCTTTGCCCCCAGCAAATTGCAACTGATGGAGCTACTGAAAGTAACTGAAAATTTTAGTAGCGCCATCAGGATGGAATTTGGTGTGGACAAATGTGCAGTCATGTATGTAAAGCGAGGGGAGATTATGGAATCCGAGGGACTTCAGCTCTCTGACTCCATACACCTAAGATCCCTTTCCTCATTCGAAAACTATAAGTATTTGGGTATGTCGGAAGCGTTAGGCATTAACGTAGCTGACATGAAGCAATCGTTGAGGGAGCGCTTCTTTGGTCGCCTGAAGAAGGTACTAAATAGCCTTCTTTCGGGCGGGAACAAGGTGCGCGCCATCAACGGTTGGGTCATGCCGGTTTTAATGTACTCTTTCGGCATACTCAAATGGACTCAGACCGAACTGGACGCCCTGGATAGGAGAGTTCGTACACTGTTGACCGCAAACCGGATGCATCACCCACGATCATCGGTGATGAGACTGTACATCCCGCGGAAGTGCGGGGGTCGAGGCTTTTTAAACGCGAAGACCCTCCACAACCGCGAGGTGTGCAGCCTCAGAGAATATTTTTTAAAAACAGAGGTGGGTATGCACCGAGATGTGGTCGCAGTGGACAAGGCACTCACCCCGCTGTCCATGGCTAAAGAGAACTGGCGCAAACCTGTAATACTGACTACCGATGACCGCAAGGAAATATGGCAAGGCAAGGTTCTTCACGGACGCTTTTACCAGGCTCTTCATGGGCCCGATGTAGATTTTCTAGCGTCCGTGTCCTGGTTACGTTTCGGCGACCTCTTTGGGGAAACTGAAGGTTTTGTCTGTGCGATTATGGACGAAGTTATGCTGACGAACAACTACCGGAAACATATTATGAAGGACGGGACGGTGGACGTGTGTCGGGCATGCCACCGTCCGGGTGAGTCCATCAGACATATTATTTCCGGTTGTTCTCGTCTGGCTAACGGCGAGTACTTGCACAGGCACAACCAAGTGGCCAGGATTATTCACCAGCAACTTGCCTTGAAATATAAACTTGTGGAATCTGAGGTACCGTACTACAAGTATGTGCCCGACCCAGTTCTCGAGAAAGACCATGTCACGCTGTACTGGGATCGGCCTATCATTACTGACAGGACTATTGTTGCCAATAAGCCTGACATAGTGGTGATAGACCGATCAGCGCGCCGCGTAATGATAGTCGATGTTACCATCCCGCATGACGAGAACCTCGTGAAGGCTGAGAAAGAGAAGCAAATAAAATATCTCGACTTGGCTCACGAGGTTGTCAGCATGTGGAATGTGGACTCGGCTATCATTGTGCCGATTGTCGTAACGGCCAATGGCCTTATGGCCAAGAGCCTCGACGAACATCTGTCGAAGCTCTCACTTGGCAGTTGGATCAAGAGCCAGATTCAGAAGGCGGTACTCCTCGATACGGCCCGCATTGTGAGGAGGTTCCTGTCTCTGCAGCCCTAGCCACCGGTAGCTTGGACCCTGCTCCCGACACCGGCGGAAAAACCTATTTTTTATATTTTTAAATGTTTTTTTATATTTTTTGTTCTTTAAGAAATATTTAAAAATGTAATTAATAAGATGGAAAAATGAATAAAGGTATAATAATAATAATATATTTATTCAAATATTAATTTTGGCACAATAAATACAGTTAAATCTTAAAAATAATGAAGGTATAACAAATTTCGATGCCTGTACTAGGTTAAACCTGTATCACAGGCGGCTGATTCTAATAACTACTATTTGGGCGAGATTTCTTAACAATATTTAACATAATAGTGGAAAAACATAATTGTGAAATAAGTTGATGAGATGAGTTAATATATTATGATATACCTAATGGACATTAACGCTATAAATAATACTAACAAAAATAATTAAGGTCAAACATGTACATTAAATCTACTGAAAACAATTTGTAGCACTTAGGTAATTACTAATACTAAAAAGATTGTCAGTAATATAAACAATAATTTATGCAATATCTACATATTGCAAAAAACACCGTCAAGACACTTTTATTGCAGGCGACACTTTGCTTAGACAGCGAAAATCAAGTCTGAAGTCTGGCCTACAGTATGACGCACTAAGTTCCCTCATAGTCGACAGAGTTAATATATCTGTGTTCAGCTATTTTTCTAGCAGGACATTCTGAGTCTCCCGTTTTGTGGTCACAGGGCTTTTTAAAGCGGGAACAAGTCGCGCATTTCGGAGTCTCCGCTTTCTTAGCACATTCGGACATCATATGTCCTGCTTCACCACAGTGGCCACATATAGAATTAGCTTCTCTGCAAAATTTGGCTGCATGGCCATACTGCTGACATTTATAGCACCTCGTAACTAACGTAAAGTCCCGGACAGGACAAGAAGACCAATTTATAAAAATCCTTGATTGAGGTATAAGTATTTTTCGAATATTGGCCGCAACTTCAATAACGAAGTTACAAGTCACTGCCTCTCTCTTCCCAGATTTATGGCTTAATTTTACCAAGGTCAAAAAGGATTCCAATGACATGGCCGGTAACTTGTCAGCTACATTCTGTTCGTAAATGCACTTAAAGACCTCATTTTCAGCCATGGTAGTCGGCACTCCTACAACCACGATCCGGGGTGTTCGCTTGTTGGGTTCGTCGGCAGTAAGTCCAGATGAAGAGAGCTGGACTGCGCTCTTCAGCTTATCAGCGTCATGTTTCGTCTCGGTACTTATTATTACGCCACCATTCTTCGTCTTTCGAACACCACGTACTTGCAGCTTCATTTGCTCGGGCCGTATGATTTTTTGCACCAGTTCTTTAGTTTCGTCACTCGTTTTCAATATGTCATTGGGATAAATGGCGACAGAGCTTAAGTTATTAGTCCGAATGAAATGGTTTGATCCCCTTTTCACCATGTCGGCAAAAGAAGTATTTCCCGTAGAACAAGAGTCCAGTACCGTCTGCTTGAGGTCAGAAATATGTTCTGTCAGGTTACGCTGTTGTTTAAGGCTATCTATTATGTTATCCGCCTGAATAGTTTTTTGCTTCAGCGACTGGTACAGGACTGCCATTTGTGACGTACCAGATTCGATTTTACGGCAAAGGTTTGTTATTTTCATTTTCTGCTCGCTGTTGAGTTTCCCATCCGCGGCAGTAGAGCATACTTCGTTCAAATACTGCTGAATGGTGGCCATCCATCGTTGAAGTTCAGGAGTTGAAACCATAACATCAGCCGTGGCCGATTTCGACGGCGCGGGCGAGGCGGAGGGTTGCGTTGGCTCCCTTGGATTACAGGGGCTGTTATCCATTTTGTTAGTTTTACTAAAAAACTTCACTATTTTGTGTCCATTATTCACTAAAACTTCACACTAAGCAAGATTACTTTATGCATTACGATAGTAACACGCCAAAGTAGGTCACTAATAAAGTATTAATTAAATATTGTCAATGAGCACGTCTGTACGCTGCGTGTGCAAGAATTGCAATCAATCAATCAATGATGCAGTTTTAGTTTTTATCAAAATCAGGCTAGTGATTCCTTTAAGTGTTTTTCGCTATTCCTCGTGGTTTCGGATTTGGCTGGCCTTCCACCCACTTGAAAAGTTCACCCTGTATATCTCGGCTCCGATGCATTTTGGAAATAATTGTTGATAGAAGAAAATGAATGTCTTATTGTGTTCTTACTAATGAAATAATTTTCATTAGTGGCCGCAGACTTAAAAAATCATGCCACTTTTACCCAAACCCCTTTACACTTTTCGTAATACTTTTTTATAATTAAATAAATTATTTTTATACTTATTACTGAATAACACGATACCCTTTGGTAAGAAAAGTTGTCCTTATATACTATACCTGCAATAAGTTGCTGCTTGGTAGCTGCAGGCGGCACGTGGAGTGTCAGCTCGCGCTTGATGCTGCTGGAACTGTTCCTCTGCATCATAGCTCGCAGTATGTCCACCACAGGGCCGGTCAGTAGCTTGCATTGCATTAGGAGGGTGTCTGCGATCTAGAAGGAAAATATATAGTTGAAGTAAGAAGGTTCTCAAAGATAAAACAGTTTTGGGAAGGCGATTTACAGAATTGCCACAAGTATCGTCGCGGAATTGGCTGAAGCCAGTCAGAAAGAGCTTTTTTCCATGATTTTTTATTTTCCTTTTTTTTTTCAACAAAAGCCATCACATTACTATATCCATTAGATTAGAATACATAAAGCTTAAAAAAAAAACAAAAAGAAACGCTTGCTTGCTTTTAAATAAACTGGTTGATTGATTGAATAGAAAGACGCAATAATTTTGATACTCTGATTCCTAAACTAAGAACTAATTTTTTCGGGGTTGGGGTGCGATCGAGATAAACTAGGATTAAAGATTATAAAGATAACTATATTTCAGTAATTCAAATGATAACGATTAAAACTAATGAGGTGAATGGGATGAGATAGAGTCGCGCCCGATATGCTGTCAGCTTAGGTAATACATAAAATATTCAAGGCATAGCGCACGGTCCGCAATTACGCTGACATGCCTTTTTATTGTTCGGTGATTGACCCGAACATAATTTGACACCTACACAGACTATTCGTTTTGATTGCATGGACATAAAGATGTTTCTGCCCGGCTACAGTCGATTCCGCATCGTTATCTTAGATATACCTTAACGCTGTTAGGCGTTGAGCCAGAATTGCCAATTCTCCTTTAAAAAACATATCATGTGGGTAACATATGGCAAGGTAGCATCCGGACTGCCCTTTGGAGAAAGTTCCTACTTTCTTCAAAAGCCGTTTAGGTGGCTAGGTGGTGGTGGTGGTAGTGGGTGGTGGTGTAAGGTTTTTTGTTGCAGTTTAAATTTCTTTCTTTAGTTCGCTAGTGGTTACCTGGTCCACATTATGGTTCTGTGAGGAGTTGAGTGCCCGCAGCAGCGGCGCGGCGTGCGCGGGCGTGCGCACGAGGCCGGCGGCGCCGCCCGCGCTGCCCGCCAGCGCGCGCAGCCACGACGTCGTCACGCCCACGTAGGCCCCGCCCTCACCAAGCGATATCTCCTGCGTTATCAGCTGGCAGAAACAAACACACATATGAAAAGTAATTCTAGCTTCGCGCCACTCCTACTCATCGGGCAGTTCACCACAAGCACTTCTTAGCACTGACCAATCGCCTTCAAGCCCTCGCAAAGGCCCCTGACACAATCACAAATACAAAAATTGTAGTAATTCTGGACGTCTTAAATACTAAAGACAATCTCAGACAAAATATAGAACCAATAATTGATCACTGGGACAAGGGGCCAAGAAGCGAGTCATGCTGGGCATAACACTAATAGACCGAGTTCGTGAGATCAAAATCTCACAAAGTCTACACTTGACAAATATCGACCTATCGTAGGAACCATCATCATCTGCCTAGCCTTTTCCCAAACTATCTTGGGGTCGGCTTCCAGTCTAACCGGATGCAGCTGAGTACCAGTATTTTACATGAAGCGACTGCCTATCTGACCTCCACAACCCAGTAAATGGGTAATACGATACCCCTTGGTAAGACCTATCGTAGGACTCCTGGTATTCAAAGATCATTGAGATCATAATTGTCGTTTGTGATAGTTTTGGACTCTTGATAATCTCGTCAATGAAAACCGTCACTATAGTTTTCCGATGACGTGTGAGTGACAAATCATTTGGTTGGCGAAGGCATACTGTGGTGAGAGTATAGTACTCTCAGAACTTCAGTCAGAACTCAGTAACTCACCGATACAAGCTGCGTGAAGGCCGTATCCACGTCTCCGGGGAAGCTGTTGGCGGAGAGGAACACTGTGTTGAGCAGCGAGGAGACCAGCTCGGGCTGTAGCGGCGAGGGCACCACGAAGCTGTTCCAGTCGTCCTCAGGCTCCGTGGGGAGTTCCGGCGGGGCGAATAGCCCGTCATCTTGTGGGAGAGGAAAAAGGTTAAGAAATTTCGTATCCTTGTTAATTTATGTTTTCGTGCGACATCCAGCAGCGAGCACATGTAGGAGCTAGTGCACACACATACGTGGCCCCTGTACACACATACCTGGTGGGTAGGTGACGGGCGCGAGGCGCAGCGTGGCGGCGAAGGCGTGCCCCCCGGAGGCCCCGCGCGCGCGTGCTACAGCGAGTAGGGAGCACATGTAGGCGCTAGTGCACACACATACGTGGCCCCTGTACACACATACCTGGTGGGTAGGTGACGGGCGCGAGGCGCAGCGTGGCGGCGAAGGCGTGCCCCCCGGAGGCCCCGCGCGCGCGTGCTACAGCGAGTAGGGAGCACATGTAGGCGCTAGTGCACACACATACGTGGCCCCTGTACACACATACCTGGTGGGTAGGTGACGGGCGCGAGGCGCAGCGTGGCGGCGAAGGCGTGCCCCCCGGAGGCCCCGCGCGCGCGTGCTACAGCGAGTAGGGAGCACATGTAGGCGCTAGTGCACACACATACGTGGCCCCTGTACACACATACCTGGTGGGTAGGTGACGGGCGCGAGGCGCAGCGTGGCGGCGAAGGCGTGCCCCCCGGAGGCCCCGCGCGCGCGTGCTACAGCGAGTAGGGAGCACATGTAGGCGCTAGTGCACACACATACGTGGCCCCTGTACACACATACCTGGTGGGTAGGTGACGGGCGCGAGGCGCAGCGTGGCGGCGAAGGCGTGCCCCCCGGAGGCCCCGCGCGCGCGTGCTACAGCGAGTAGGGAGCACATGTAGGCGCTAGTGCACACACATACGTGGCCCCTGTACACACATACCTGGTGGGTAGGTGACGGGCGCGAGGCGCAGCGTGGCGGCGAAGGCGTGCCCCCCGGAGGCCCCGCGCGCGCGTGCTACAGCGAGTAGGGAGCACATGTAGGCGCGCTCCACGCCGAGACGGTTCACTGCGCCTGCTGGACACGAGTCTAGCGCTTGTAGGAGAGCGCTGGGGAAATAAAACACATAACAACAAGTGAAAAAAGTAAATTTAGTCCGAGGGACTCAGTTGGATCCGGAGAGCTGCGAAGGATTCTAGCGTAGAATTCCGAGCGTAGCAATTCTAGATGAGAATCGTGAGCAGAACAAGGGATACAAGGACGGAGATGGTTTTTTTTTCACAAGTTGTGTACTCGACCAATCTGCGACAAGTCCAAACACTTGGTGGCATCTCGCAACGAAAAAACCAAAAAAAACTATCTTAACTGTCACATAGCCCCACTCACCTCATAGCGTTGACCGGCATGCCGAAGGTCTGTATGAAGATGGCCAGCTTGGGCGCGGGCAGGCCCCGCATGCCCGCTTCCAACAGCGGCGAGCGGGCAGAGCGCACCATGCTGAGCCGCAGCCAGTCGGGCAAGATGTCGGCCTCCTCCTCCGTGTCGATCTTGTAGGCTTGCGGGGACTCGTTGCCTACCCACACTGACATCAGCCACGAGAACATTTCTTGGTTGGTGTCGTCTGTCGAGGTGAGGGATCATTTTGGTAAACATAACATAACGTACCACGGGAGGAGCTCGTAGCTAAATAATAAAAGCCACTCGGTTTAATATTCTGGTTAAGCCGCGCTTGTCTAGGTTGGTAAGTGGATGGGTGACCACCCATTACATACCGATGTAGTGACCACATGTATTTATACTTAGATTATCTATTATATAAAACTAATTTAACTTTAAAGCACAGAAATTTTCTTCACATTATATGCATTATAAAATATACAGTAACATTTTAAAGAATCTTTAATTACATCAAATAGAAATAAATATTTACAGACTTAAATAATATGTCATCATCACCATCATCATTTCAGCCAAAAGACGTCCACTGCTGGACATAGGCCTCCCCCAAGAAGGAGGGTTTTGCCATAATCGCCACGCTTGGCAGGCGGGTTGGCGATCGCAGTACGGTTGTTACAAAAGCACAGAGAACGCTGCTGCCCATTCTCTGGCAAGTCCCTTAGTCGTCTCTTACGACACCCACGGGAAGATATGGGATGGTGCTATTCTTTACGTCCGATACCATACAGAGTAAATAATATGTACAAACAAACAAAGTGGACAAACTCTTTCGCATTAGTTAAAACGAGCGGCGAAGCTATGACGCGGTCATTGTCCTGGCGCTGCACGCGTAGGGCGCATGGCTGTGGCGCAAGCGGGACGGCACGATCGTCCGTCACGCTCTCGCCTACCGCACGCGCAGCGCGCATGCCTCGCCCCGGTCGGCCAGTGAGCTTACGACTGTTGCCACGCGAGTAAGCTATCCTTTCTGCATAGCCTCCGCCGCGCTTGTTATATGTAACTTTGTTTATGTTTCTTGCTTCCATTCTGTTCTCTCTTCCATCTATCTTTCTACCACTCCTTCTATCTTGTGGAACTCTTATGTGTGCGTGATATATGTGACTATTTGTGGGTGGAATAAACTTTCTTCCTTTCACTGTTATTGGGACTATTATTTTAAACTTCGCCCACACAACCTACCCCGAGTTTCCTCCGTGCCTCGGAAAGCACGTTAACCCGTTGGTACCGGATATTATTTGTAGATCTGTGACAGTCGTTACAGGTAGAGAAAGAGCCTTTTCCCAAGGATGTTGGTGTAGGTTTACAGTCTATCGGGATGCAACTGACTTTCAGTAATTTACATGGAACGACAGCCTATCTGACCTCCATAACCCAGTTACTGGGTACTGCAGCATTATCACGCTGTTTATTGATTCGGCTGAATAAAAACTATTCTGTTCGTGTAAGTCGACCTCATTTCTAACCATTTTACTTTTTCTTACTTCGGTTCAAATTTAAAAATATGACGATTCCATGGGATGTCACGTAAGAAAATTTTTCTCAGATGGGCGACGAATCTTTGGAAATATCCTACATGTTATTCCGTTACGTAATTAAATTGTTAAATTATTTGTATTGTATTTTGTATTAACTGTTTGTAAAGTCTAAGGAAGATAATTTGAATATTGTAGCGCCGTACTGAATAGTCGGTTGTTATAAGTGATTTTACCAAGAACCGGTATGTATTTGAAACATTTTAAATTTTTACTGCTTAAAAGATTCTCTCGGAGCATGGTGTTAATTTTTCTGTATTTTTCTCACCATAGATTCGCTCAGAATCGGTTCTAGGACTTTTGACCTAGCTGAGAACTAGTCACCCGTATACTTTTGGCGCCGCGACTCAAGGCCGACCAGGGGTCGGGAGACGCGTGCAAGCGGTTGTCTCCGAGGCTTGCCGCCTGAGACCCGGAGCAACAATCGGTTTTCGAGCGAGGATCCGGACCTTCAGGGAGAAGTTTCACGGTGTCAAACTCCAAGAACAAATTTTGTTCTAATCCTTCTTTTTTTGTAATCTTAGCATAGTTTTTTTGTACCATCATTTAATATATTTAAACCCTATTCGTGTCAAAAGGTCGCGCAATGTATTTTTTTCCGGTGTAGTAATTAAGCTCGGATACAATTTGATCGCGCCTAGGGCTGAATAGGTGTTGCAACCCCTTCTCACCTTCTGGTTTTAATTTTCAAAATCACAGATTTTATACGATTCTGAACAACCCATTTCGCTGCTTTACTTAAAATTAATTTTTTTTTTTCTTTTCATCCATTTAAATTTTTATATAGAAAATTTGTATTAGGCTTTTTTTTATATATCCGCAAAATTATACGTATTAACTTGTAGCAGTGACGACTTTTATTTTTATTTACGCTACAGTACCTGATACCCCTTGGTAAGACTATTTGTCAAGTGTTACCAGTGCACCACTGGCTACGTCAAAAAACTACAAAATGACAGCCGGAAACAACGGCCTGACGAGGCACGGAGGAAACTGGGTAGGTAATGCATGGCATGCACGGACTAAGCAAGCATTACTTAGCCTTGAAGATCGGCCCATGCGGCTGTTATTATTTAGCCACGAGCTTCTCGAAAATAAACAGTCATAAAAGTACTCACAAATGCATGGTCCGATACACAGCAGCTTGATATATGCATGCGCGAGCACGACATGCATGCGCGCGGATCGTCCGCTGGGCCACTGCAGCAGGACTCGTTCGCCGAAGGCCCACAAGTTAGCTGCCGCCTCGGCCTCCTCGGGTGTCCTCGACCGGACCTACGAGTAATGGTAGACTTGTAACTTGTTGCTACGGCGTTGCTGATGTTAGTGCTACGTCGTAGCTGTGTGGTACGTTGTAGCTGATGTTAGTGCTATGTCGTAGCTGACTGGTACGTTGTAGCTGATGTTAGTGCTACGTCGTAGCGGACTGGTACATTGTAGCTGATGTTAGTGCTACGTCGTAGCGGACTGGTACGTTGTAGCTGATGTTAGTGCTACGTCGTAGCTGTGTGGTACGTTGTAGCTGATGTTAGTGCTATGTCGTAGCTGACTGGTACGTTGTAGCTGATGTTAGTGCTACGTCGTAGCGGACTGGTACATTGTAGCTGATGTTAGTGCTACGTCGTAGCGGACTGGTACGTTGTAGCTGATGTTAGTGCTACGTCGTAGCTGTGTGGTACGTTGTAGCTGATGTTAGTGCTATGTCGTAGCTGACTGGTACGTTGTTGCTGATGTTAGTGCTACGTCGTAGCGGACTGGTACATTGTAGCTGATGTTAGTGCTACGTCGTAGCGGACTGGTACGTTGTAGCTGATGTTAGTGCTACGTCGTAGCTGTGTGGTACGTTGTAGCTGATGTTAGTGCTATGTCGTAGCTGACTGGTACGTTGTTGCTGATGTTAGTGCTACGTCGTAGCTGACTGGTACGATGTAGCTGTTGGTAGTGGCAAGTTGTGTCCGATCGAACCTTTGACTTCATTTACAGCCAAAAAAATATCTTCGGCCAATTTGTAAATTCTAAGTTAATGAATATGATAATTGACGATATTTCAAAGTGTCATTATTTTTCAAAGTTGTTATAGTCAGCATTATCTTTTTATTTAAAAACTAGCTGACCGGCGCAACTTCGTTTGCGTCACATTTTCCCCGTTTTCGCAACATTTTTCATTGCTGTTCCACTCCCATTGGTCGTAGCGTGATGATATATAGCCTATAGCCTCCCTCGATAAATGGGCTATCTAAGGCCCTAAGCACACGGCGTATTTTAAACGCGCAAACGACGCGCGTTTCAGGAACACGCGTTTTCTGCGCCGTAGATTCTTTCGTTTTTAGGGTTCCGTAGCCAAATGGCAAAAAACGGAACCCTTATAGATTCGTCATGTCTGTCTGTCTGTCTGTCTGTCTGTCTGTCTGTCTGTCTGTCTGTCCGTCTGTATGTCACAGCCACTTATTTCCGAAACTATAAGAACTATACTGTTGAAACTTGGTAAGTAGATGTATTCTGTAAACCGCATTAGGATTTTCACACAAAAATAGAAAACAAACAATAAATTAAGGGGGTCCCCATACTTAGAACTGAAAACCAAAAAAAAATTTTTCATCAAACCCATACGTGTGGGGTATCTATGGATAGGTCTTCAAAAATGATATTGATATTTCTAATATCATTTTTTTCTAAACTGAATAGTTTGCGCTAGAGCCACTTCCAAAGTGGTAAAATGTGTGTCCCCCCCCCTCTAATTTCTAAAGTAAGAGGAGGAAAATTCTGAAAATATTTAGGATTGTAGAACGTAAAAAAAACTATCAACGAAAATTA
The DNA here is from genome assembly GCA_949152445.1 of Cerastis rubricosa. Classification (NCBI taxonomy): domain Eukaryota; kingdom Metazoa; phylum Arthropoda; class Insecta; order Lepidoptera; family Noctuidae; genus Cerastis; species Cerastis rubricosa. The sequence continues at coordinate 22,387,104 of OX424534.1, read as the reverse complement.
GTTTCAATAAGATATGATGTTTAGTTTTTGAGATATGGGACTTTTTCATCAAACTGCAGCAGTAACTTTGTTTTTCATAAACATATTATTAAAAACAAATTTAGTTTTGCGGTTGTGTGGAAGTTTACTAACTAATACTACTAACTAATGAATGACAGTTCAAAATATTGTTATTATATTGTTTGGAGCTATGGAACCCTGTGTGCGAGTAAGACTCGCACTTGGCCGGTTTTTTATAGAATCAAACGCGCGTCGTCTGCGCGTTTAAAATACGCCGTGTGCTTAGGGCCTAACACTGAAAGAATTTTTCAAATTGGACCAGGAGTTTCGGAGCCTATTCAAAGCAAACAAACAAACATACAAACAAACAATCAAATCTTTCCTCTTTATAATATTAGTTTAGATTAGAAAAAAAAAAAGTTCTATTATTTACTTTCAAGATTTATATGGTGATAGCCGAATGATCGGCTTGGACTTCGGCCGGAAACAGCCTTCGGTCGGACACTCCTAGCCAAGCCTTTGTTACTACCACTAGTAGCTGAACTCAGTGCTACGCCGTATTTGAAGTTAGTGCCACGCCTCAGCCGGAGGAAGAAAGTGCTACACTACCGTAGCTGACGTAAGTGCTACGACGTAGCTCTCATAAAAGCAAAGGATTTTAATGACCGCAAAAGCAGTTCTATGTTTATTACTGCTTTTTTTAACATTCAAATACTCGCTTCCAATTGATTTTACGTCCAATTTTTATTTTATTTGCTATGTGTTTGCTTTTGACTCTAGTCTAGGTCAGAGATGACAGAGACAAAGTCGACGATGGTACGAGCTTACCCAGAAGCCTGTTGACTCTAACTTTGAAGAGATTAGGGTCGTAAACGTTCGGAAACACAGACGCAGGCACAGAGTTCCACTCCTTTGCTGTGCGCATTATGAAAGACGTTTGAAAACGCTTAGTTGCGAATTGGTGGAATAGCAACAAGGTGGGGATGAAAACTAGCAATGCGTCTAGATGTCCTATGGTAGAAGGGGCCGGTGGGATGAGGTATAACAATACCAATTTTATCCAAGAGTAAATTAAGTTGATTTCATTCTAACTAGTTTCTTTAACCTAAAGCCTTACTTTCTGCAGATGATTGTACAGCATCTGTGTGACGGCGAACAAGGCGCGATGCTGCGCCCGCTGCAGCTCAAACATCTCGTCCGTACGGTCTCCTGTGCCGAGTACGTTGTTCATCACCTGAGACCGCTCCATTAGCACTTGCGACAGATCCTGGATACAGAAACAATAGACTAAAACTCAACGCAATGATATTTATAAGTTGTGTCACAGTCCACCTCTATTTATTATTATTTATTTAATAAACAAGTTTATTACAAACTATCATTTAAAAACTATGCCCCACAAGATAATATATAATATAGAATAGAATAATATATAATAGAGAATAGAGATAGAATATTGTTCCGTTCCCACAGAAAAGGGGGAACGGAACAATATTTTAAAGATAATGTTAATATAAATCTAAAAATATCTAATCTCATAATCTAATCTAATAATATTAATATAATCTTATATAAATTTCTCCCAACAATCTGCAAACCACCTTCTTAAACTTTGCTTTTACAGCTTTGTTCTGTGCTTGTACTAAGCGGTCTTCTTAGCGGTCCCCCGACGCTACGACGCTTGGATTAATTTATTTTTGGCTTTTTAGAGGTTTTTTGTGTCGAGGGTTTTTTAAATTTTAAATTTTTTTTTTTTTCATGCTTTTTAAACTTATTTTATTTTTTCTTAGCCTTGACTGTCTTACTCCTGGTTAACGAAACCAACGAAAGATATAAATTAAAAAATATATGAAAGTTTTGGGGGGAGGGGGGTGTCCCCCCCCCCTCAGCAATGCCCATGGTGACAAGCGATAACATTTCAAATAGACTACCTATGAAAGTTGTTTATATCCCTACATCAACTAGAAATGAGGTGATGATCTTCAAACGGCTGAGCAGATTTTCTCGAAACATAATAGCTAAGAACACTCTCGATTAAAATACCTTTCAAACGACACCACTTTTATCAAAATCGGTTCATCCGTTTAGGAGCTACGATGCCACAGACAGACACACAGATACACAGATACACAGATACACACGTCAAACTTATACCACCCCTGTTTTATGGTCGGGGGTTAAAAATATGGTTTATGTAGTCTACCATCTGGTGGACAGTGGGAATTGTGTTTAAAAATAGTATCACTATCCAACAGTGGGTGACACGTAGGTGGTGGACAACGGAAAACATCCTTTTTCGTAGTTTCCATCGTATCCCCACTCACCAGTGCCAGCTCGGTGTGGTCGATGTGCGGCGTCTGGCTCTCGTACTTGTGCAGGAAGGCGATGTAGGCCGCCATGTGCTTGGGCACGCACTCCACCATGCAGGCCGCGCGGATGCGGCACACCACCTCCTCCCGCACGGACTCCCAGTGCGGCAGCTCCCATAGCAGGGGCAGCCACTCCCTACGACATTCATATACAGTTACAAAAAAAAAACAGAGGCAGCCAAGTGATTATATTGTCGCTATTCTGGCGCATAACTTCACGAGCATGTCCATGTCATCGGTGACGCGAACCCAAGAAGTTTTCAGTTCGAAAATAGACATTTGAGTATCGAAATAGTTGATGAAGGATTAACACTTACTCGGGGCTAACTTCAGCGTTGTAATCAGTTTCCGATGTATCATCTGATTGTAGTACGAGTTTCAGACCCTGTAAAACGAATATTTTTAGTAAATTTTACACAGTCGAGGTAATAGACCTAATGCAACACAAGTTATCACATCTCACAACGAAAATTATTGTGAGTGAAAGTCTTATTTAGATTTGATCAAGAGTTGAAAACTTCCAAAACATTGAAGAAATGGCCGATTTTAATTAGGCTATTGATAAACAGTGATTGAAGTAAGCTAAGCCAAAGTCAAGTTCACAAATTTCTGCCTAGCTCCAGCAAGGTTCTCGAGACTGACAACTAGAATCAATTCTATTTCCTTATAAAGTTTCACATTTAAAAGTGCCTTTTAACACATAGTCCAGAGGCGGACTTATTGCCATAGGCATTTTCTACCTGTCAACCTTTTGGTGATGCAGAGACAAACAGGTGGGTGTATATCTAAAAAAAATGTTTTAATTTCATACTTAGTCGTGGGGAGAGAACCCTTTGCCCAGCAGTGGGATGATACAGGCATTACTAAGACATACTACAAGGATATATATAAAATACTATAAAGATATGCTTACCCTGCTAGCACTAGCCCTAGTAGGCGCATGAGTGTGCGCCAACCGCTGCATGTAGTAGTGCAGCACGGCCCTGCAGCCGTCCTCGGACTCCGCCACCGTGCGGCGCAGGTGCGCGCAAAGCTCGCCCGCCTTGCCCACCTCGCCGCCCGCGCCGCCCGCCGACAGGAACTCGCACAGGCACTGCACGGGGAGGACGCTGGGAGAGGACAGGACACAGTTGTACTACACAAGGTGGATAGACATCACAACTTCGACAAACGCAAACAAAAAAACAGAGGCAGGCTAAAGGACTGCCGACAGAAGTGAAAACTCAAAACAATGGAATTCCGTGTTTTTTTTTGAATTTTTAAACGAGTTGCAAATCTGAGGCACGTCACGAGAATGTCGAGGTCATCGGTGACGCGAACTCAAAGATTTTTCCCCTACCAAAAATCTCTCAACGCGGCTAAAGAAGTATTCACTTCATAAACTGAAACTTTAATCTAAACTAGATGTCGTTTGACACTAGTCGAAGCTTCCGAATAACTTTGACACTATTCCTGTTTCGCCTCCTCCCAACCCTCTTAAGACTCAGTCACAGTACGTCAGAAATGCGCGCGCCTTGCCCGCCCCGCCGCGCCGTTAGGAACTCGCACAGACATTGTACGGGGAGGACACTGGGATCAGAAGACGGTTGTACTACATGGGGTTGGATTACCATACATCCGGGTTTTTTGCACGTATCCGGATGTTTGTAGGATACAATGTAGGCTTTTTTATTTGAAATAATGAAAAGTAAGATAGAAAGGCAAACTTGGTTTTTTGGGAGTATGTAGAAAAGGATGTAAAGTTCTTCATCCCCCATTAAAAAAGGGAGATCCTCCGATCAGACGAGTGTTATGTCTGGTAGGCTACTGCCCGACAGTTGTTGTCGGGTTTTCTATATTCCTAGTCTTAAGTCGCCGATAACTTTAGGTGCGCGATCCAGGAATTTTCATGTAACTTCTTTATTGGTGTGATAGATGGCGCTGTAGTAATTTTTGTATTGCCGCTACAGTTTTAAATCTCAGTAATCTATTGACACAAGCATTGTATTTTGTTTGCAGCAAAATTGTTTCACCCGATTGAATCCACCATCTTCCACCGAATCCAGCAGTAAGGTAGGCTGCTAGCACAATGCACTCACTTGAGCTCCAACTGGTCGTGTCTCAGCAGCTGGTGCAGCCAGGGCATGGCTCTCCTGGTGCCGTGCCTCTCCACCAGGTCCAGCAGTAAAGCAGGCTGTCGGCACAGCAGCTTGCCCAGGCGCATCTGAGAGCTCATCGCTTGGAGGGTCTCGATGATCGCTTGAGGAGGCTTCCGCGCAGGGCCCAGGGGTTCCAGGGTTGTGAGCTGTGGGGGGAATTGGGGATGAGACATTTGCACGTTTTGTTGGACAGTTCACAGTCATACCTATACTGTGAAAGGTTTTCTTGCAATCAGGGCCTGTTTCAAGTTGTCTAATTAGGACGCCGTGAAATTATTCTTTGAATACTCAACTAGTTTTCTCATCAATATGGAACAGAATTTATATGTAACTAGGCAGATGATGATCCTGGAACAGTTGCATACCTGACTGAGCAACCTGGAGGAATGTTCGCTGATGGGCAGCTTGGCGTTACTGGCGGCTGCGAGGTGCATCTCCAGCTGTAGAATGGTGGCTCGCTCGGCCTCCGCCCGTTCTGTTTCGGCAGCTGATGAGCTGTTCGTCCATTCTATACTAGGCTTGCTGTGAAAAGAAATACAGGCGTTAATAAATATATTTCACATAAGCATCCATAATTTGTTCTGTATGGTGTCGGACGTAAAGAATAACACCATCCCGTATCTTCCCGTGGGTGTCGTAAGAGGCGACTAAAGGACTTTCTGGAGAATGGGCAGCAGCGCTCTCTGTGCTTTTGTAACAACTGTACTGCGATCGCCAACCCGCCTGCCAAGCGTGGCGATTATGGCAAAACCCCCCTTATGTCAATGTAGCGACACTTGGGGGAGGCCTATGTCCAGCAGTGGACGTCTTTCGGCTGAAATGATGATGATGATCCATAATTTCATCTTTTCACAACCTTTCCTAGACCTGCTTTCCATGGCTCTTGTGAAGCCTATGCCTTAAAGACCAAGTCCCCCATAACACTAGTGATGTTCTCATAAAAGGTGAAAAAAACGGTGTATTTCGTATGCCACATAATTTCTGGTCTAAGTGAAGGCAAGGAAGATTTAGAAAAGCTAAAAAGTGACGAAGTTAAAGAGGAGACAATGCCTCTTTTGGCATCAAAAGATTGAATACGTACAAGGCCATTTTTAAAAGGTTGGTGGTGTGGCGGATATGCGCCCCCTAATATAGGCTATTAGGGGGCGCATATCCGCGCATATCATTAATTTTAGTAACTGTTTGTGTGATGGCTTGGAGGCCTTTGTTGTCTTCCCTGCGAGCGATTTTGCTGTCGATTTGGCAAATCGAACAACACAGAGGGCGTCACACTTGCTGCGTTTGGAATTCGCATTCGACGGCAGCTTTCATTTAGTACATTTACGTGACTCGCCGCGACCCCTCGCTCGATTTGAGTGTCGTCTTTGTTTTCTTATTATCTTGAAAATCATCTCCATTCTGGAGCGTATCTTAATCCCGCATCATGACCCACGATAGCCTAGATACCAGCAGTGTATAGTGCGACTGGACATTCGGAATACTGCTGGCCACCAAGAAGAAAACAGCGGGAATCTGCTAGCAGCTGGAGCGACTAACCCCTCAAGCAGCTTCGGTAAGCGATTGGCAATTTTCTCGTTGGTTTTGGTGTTGAATGGCCCTCCGATCCAGACACACAGGCTATCCACAGACAAGATGGACTCACACGCATCCACGTGCTGAGTCGTAATTAGTTCTCATCCCGCACCGGAGAACGGCTATTTACACGCCTGCCCCTCCAGTTTGTTATCATGTTCCGTTCTCAAGGTTCGACCACCTCTTTCGAGTCAGTAAGTTGAACTGTTGACTTACTTGGTGATACAGCACTCGCACAGCGCCCGGAGCGTGGGGTACATGGCGGCGGCTCGCTCGGCGAACTGCTGCGGGTTGTGAGCCGCCAGCATCGTCAGCAGGATCCAGCCGCGCCAGTACAGCGACGTGATGGCCAGGGCTGGTGGACTGTAGCTAAGGATTAGACAGAATAACTATCAAAAATGTGCCAACGTCTATACAGCCGCATATGAACTAGACTGACAAATCCTACACGGCGGTATTAAAGTTATCCGCACTTTTATTATACAACACAAATAAACTGTGTCATTAATATTCGTCCACGCAATCAGTTTGTGGAAGGAATTGGGGGCGCCTTTGCCCAGCAGTGGGACTATACAAGCAAAATTTAAAAAAAAATACTGAATGGAGAAAGAAGCAAAATTGAAATGTAATTTGTGCAAAAAAAAGTTGTAGTATTTTAAGTATGTGTACTACATACTTAAAATACTACAATATTATTATTCACAAATTATTTTTAAATTTTATGAATTTTCCTAAGTCCGAACTGTCTCACGTCAAGAAAAAGGGTTCTTTCAGGGATTAAGTTAGTAATCAACTTTTAAACAAATTAAATAAGGAATAATAATTGGTACCAGTAAAAAAAAGAACTGTAACTTACCCAGCAGGCAAAGTAATATTATCAGGTGGATTAAACTGGCACAGCTGGAAGATATAATCAGCGATCTCCAGCTTATCCACCTGGAGAGGGTTGTCCTCGGCGGGCAGCGCGCAGGCGCGTCGGACCAGCTGCTCCACCAATTCGAACACTTCCGCTGGAGACACGGGGATGTCCTGTGAGGGGGGGAAGGGTGTTAAGTGTGGAAAGGGGTGTAGAAAGTTATGACTATCAGGTTTCATGTTATTATGCGAAAAATATTTTTGGAAGTCAGATTAAAGGCCCGGATGTACAGTCGCAGACTTTAAATGATGAGCCACATGCCACTGTTCGTATTTTAGCCGTGTAATGCAAATCGGGTTTAGTCGGTTATATTTGTACATAGTACAGAGTGACTACCCAAAGTCAACCAATTGCAGGTCTAGCAACCATTACCTATTGACAATTTGTTTTAACGTTGCCATAGTAAAGTTTTATCTGAACGTATGGCGTCAAAGATGACGTTCATGACAACTATTCGATTCACCAAAATACGAAATAATCGTCTTTGACATCGACACTTCAACTGTCTGTGAAAACCTATCCAAGGTTTTCAAATGAGCTCTAATTCAAAGGAGGTCAGTAAGAAATAGGTTGGATAAACGTATGTAAAATTTTAAGGTTTTTTCATTGAGAACTTATTAGTCATTCTTCAACCTCTTAATAATAAGACTATTTCCGATTATTAGTAATATGACATCTTGTTTACGAGCATGCGGTTTGAGTTCGTGTTTAATCGTGTAACCTCGTGAATGTATAAATCTGCAAAATTAGAAAGTTTGAAAGTGGCTCATCAATTAAAGTCCGTGACTGTACGTAGTTCCAAGAAATCTTAAAGTAGAGTCATTAAAATAAGTTTTATACATGTAGTGACTTTTGTTTCGGACACGAATATGCATGTAAAAATTTTTTCTTTCAACTACGCAGTAATGTTATCATTAATCACTACAAAACCGATCACAAAGGATGTCTTTTTTGCTTAGAACCAAAACAGTGCAGAAAAGTTATATGAAATCTCATTATTGCACTGTTTTTCATTACTGCACTGTTGTAAATTTTAAATTTGGAATTAAATTTACCACAGAGGTGTAATGTCTTCTATTAAGTTAATAAAATGTATTTATTTATTATAGTTAATTAAAACGGTATTACACTAATGTATGTATTAGATCAAAAAGATTACTGGCTGAAAGTAAAAATCGGCTGAATAAAACTGACTGGGTGAAAAAAAAAAACAAATGGCGCGCATTTTGTGCCATTGTAAAACTTTGATACCTACTTCTTATTTACCAAATAAAAAGGTAAAAAATCATGGAAATTGACAGCGATAGCGATATGAATTCAACTCCAGAAAATATAAAACAGCTGCAAATGAAGTTGTTAATAACCTTTAATAAGTGCACTTTTAATAATTGTATGTGGAAGAAGAAGAATTGTGTGGGAAGATGAATTAAACTTAGTTTCATTAACTTGAGTTTTTATTTTGAGTAGGTATATTTTGTCAGGGTAGTTGAAAGAAAAGCAGATTACGCACCTCGATAAAGTGAGTAATTAATGCACTCGTGATAATTTAGTGCCCTCGCATGCGCTCGGGCACCAACATAACACTCGTGCATTAATGACTCACTTTGCGCTCGATGCAACAATCTACTATTGTTCGTTTTGTGTTACTACTTGTGTCATGTGAAAACGGTGTAGCTGTTGAGAATGCAGTAAGGATTGAGCAAAACAACAACTGGTACCCTTTACCTTCGCATTCTATAGAATAGAATAGAATAGAATAAAACTTTATTGTACACCAAAAATTAAACATAACGGGCTTACAAAACTAATAATTTTATGGTTACAAAGGCGGTCTTATCGCTGATAGCGATATCTTCCAGACAACCTTCGGATGGACATTATGGAATTAAAATTAAAAAGGGGGGTAGTCAGTGGTGTACCTACTACACAAAAATTTTAAATAACAAAAGTAAAGTTATCTACTTATGTATAATATAAATATTAAAAAAAAAAAAAAAGTAAATAAATATATATGTAGATATTTGTGTCTTTAACATTAAATCGCAAAAATAAAACTAGAATGGTAACAAATTTTACTGAGACTGCATGAAATTACAGAGACTGAAAATGATTTGTAACTAGGCTTTTAAAAGCAACGAGTGACTGTGCTTGTCTTACCGACACCGGCAATTCGTTCCATAAACGGACAGCCTGGACCGTGAAGGACTGGTCATAAAATTTGGTGGAATGAGCAGGCATCAAAAGTCTCAAATTCTCCGATGATCTCAGGTGTCTACTGTGAGTATCATGTAGGAACTTGAAACGTTCTATTTGCCCTTTATCAAGCTTATTTGCTTGCTCAATGTTTATGTGATATGTGTATTATTCTGTTGAATTCGCGATTAAGTCGGCTGTAGTGTACAGTCACGAGGAATTAAATGCATACTTAGCCAAAGATATTTTTTTCGAATGAAATAGCGGTTTCTACTGTTTCTACAGTAACAGTATGCTTTCCAAAAAACTATGTTCATAAAAACGCAAAACTGTAATCAATACAGTGAGAGAAAATCGTTTTTTATTTTGTTATGTGTATACATTTGATTGGTGCTGACTTTAATGTCTTATTCTACAATCACCAAGTTCCACCATTAAGTCACAATAATATCTAAACATTAAAAAGTTAACAAGAAACACACTAGAAAAGAAAAAATACCAAAACCAGAAAGACCATAGAAGGAAAAGAAGTGCCTCGTTACAAGAGTGACAGAGACAGGCATATATCTTTGTTCTTCACTCACTTGGCTTACCTTGGAGAGGCCGATGAAGATGACGCGTAGCAGCGTGTTCTGCGGCAGGGGGGCTTCGCAACACAGCCGGTACGTCACCGCACGCTCGGACTCTGGAGGCCAGTTGTCGGCTTTGCTGTAGGTTTCTGCTGGTTCCACGAACATCACCTAGAAGGAACATGGTATGAAGTGGTGTTGTTGCTATTGTGTTTTTTTGGGGTTGAAGAGAGGGTGAGGTATGTACGGTATGTACTATCGCAAAAGTGGCAATAGGTACAATTTTCAAACCAAATCCCTTGCACACGAAGACCACATCTGTTTAACACCCTTACTGCTATTGGTCCGCAACCCCGCAAAAATAGTTTTCGGACCAATAAACGCGATCCTTTTTTTTAAATACGTTTTGTTTAAAAAAAATCTTAGTCTGTGTTAATGATCCCAGATGTTTGACCACCCGTTTTTCTACCAATAGGAATAAAACAAAAAAGGGACAAAGGAATAGAAAGTTTTTAACTGCAAGGATAGTCCTTACGGGGGTCCGATACCCAATTAGTTGACTGTACATGTAGAATCAGTCTTACTTAAGGTACGGAAAAATCTGTCTGTGTACAAGAGTACGTCAAAAGCCTCGAACATCGCAGCAAAGTTGCCAGGCTATCGGTTACATTTCGAGGAGTGTGCTTTGGAATTACACAATTTAATTCCTCCATCCCCTTCTATCATCGGACGAGCAGAGATACGGAGAAGCGTCACCGTTATTTGTTAGAAGTTCCATGGACCCGAAAAAAGCCCTAACCTTCCACATTTATTGTGCGAACCGCCAGACTTTGGAATGTCACTACCTGCTTCTCTGATTCCCGATCATTATAATCAAGATATCTTTAAAATTCGAGTGAAGTGGAATAGAGTAGGAGAGGATACTGGAACATGGATACATGGAACTTTCAGATGTTTTACAATAGTCTTTAAATCATTACACCTTTTGTTTAGAATAGTTACAGCACGGATGACAACATTTGTGTCACTTTTTTGATCTAGTCTTTTTGTGATATTTTCTATTTATTTTTTCTTGTTGTGTAGACTCTTTTTTTATTTACCGATTGTTTGTAAATGTGTGGACATTGTAGGTCTTATAGATTCCTAGATCCTTGGTAACTTTTTATTTCGTTCTACGTTTCGTAGTAAGCAACGACTTATTGTCAGGCCTACGATGTCCTCCCATACTTTAGTACTAATGCTGTAACAGAAATATTGTAAAACCAAATGATTTTAAAAGAGTAACCATGGAGTTTCTTGCCGGTTCTTCTCCATAGGAAACGACCAACCCGAACCGGGCACCTTTTTGCCGACGTTTTATAAGTGCCCCTGTAGGCCTATGTAAAATAAAAATATTTTGATTTTTGATTTTGACTTACCAGTGGCTACAAGTTTCGGGTCCTATGATTCGATTTCGATTCTAATATTTAATATTTTTTATGAATTCCTACCTTGTTGAGTGCCAGCAGGTAGTCGTGTCGGCTGGGCCTGTAGATGGGCATGGCGGTGTCCAGCAGCCAGCCTAACGCTGCCGCCTGAATGACGCACACCTGCTGTTTGTACTCTGGTAAGTGCTTGCTGTGTGAAGCTGTTACAAGGCAGCAGCAGCAGAACAGGTCTGCTAGCGATGAGAAGGCGCGTTCTCGAACCTAGAAAAATTAAGATAATCAGGAGTCAATTTTCAAATAAGGCTGTGTATTTTTAAAGTACTTTTTCAACTTTCACTAAAAGTCTTCTTAAACTCTCCCGCTCCTCCTCACTTTTCTTGCCGTCCCTCCCCATTTGACTACGGTTTTCGCAAGGCACAATAAGTGAGGGAAAAACTCCCCAAAATCGCATCCCCAATCTAGGATTCATAGGAGTTGGATGTATTGTCAGTGCGTCAGCCGTCAGTAAGATATGAATTTTATGTTTCGCAAACAGTTACCAGTGTATGTGTGTACTGTGTGTGTCATCCTAAGATTTGTCTTCATTACAACTACACGCTTTTCAATTTTATGACTTTTTCAACAGTCATAAGTTACAAAATCATGTTATGTCTTTGAAAATTAATACAAGTATTTGAACACAGAACATTCTAACTGACCCATATACTATGCGTGTAAAATGAAGGAAGTTGTAGCGCAATTTTAGTTACATTACACTTTCTTTTATACTAGAAATTCAGACCCTGACGAAAAGATCCCTCACCTCCTGTGGCGGCTCGTGCGGCGGTGGCTGCGCCAGCGCGCGCGCCAGCGGCAGCAGCGCCGCCGCGTCCGCCCGCGCCGCGCGCACCACCTCGCGCGTCAGCGCACGCAGCGGACGCAGGTAGTCCTCCGGCCGCAGCACCAGCTCCTGTGAGGGATGGACCATATATTAGCTGTAGTTGGAATGGAATGGGAAACAAGTCCAGGCCCGAAGGCACCTAAGAAGCCGTTTCCTACCGGCTTCCCTTTGGGAACAAGGCACTATACGTTGTGACAAATAGTAAATTGTGTACACATCTGTAGGTATCACATCACAGTATAGACATTGAATACATCTTATGATTGAAAACATTACAAAAATGACAAAATTTTTAATGTCAACAAAGAAAGCAACATGTGGCGCCAGTAAGCCGATGCTCGGGTGTCAGAATTCAGAAATAAATTCGTATGGACGCGGACACGTGACTTCGCGGCTATCTGCAGCGTTTTGTAGGAACTAGGTAAGCCGAAGTTTATCGAGTTACGACAAAGTTTCTATGTATAGAAAGCTAAATTAGAACCACTTCCCGATCTCCGGTTGAGCTGAAATTTTGCACACCTTTGGTTCTAAGAACAATACATTCTTATGACAGATATAACTTAATCCTGCAGCCAGGATTGTCTCCTCACAAGGGAACTCCTCAACGGTTAATAGCACAGATACGAAACTTTGCATTCGAGTTCATAATTGATGGATATTCACGATTTGTATCATGAAATCATCCTACCGCCAGGATCGGCTCCTCACGAGGGAACTCCTCAACGTTTAATAGCACAGATACGAAACTTTGCATACGAGTTCATATTTGATGGATAATCACGATTTGTATCATGAACTCATCCTACAGCCAGGATCGACTTCTCACGAGGGAACTCTTCAACGGTTAATAGCACAGACACGAAACTTTGCAAACGAGTTCAATTTTGATGGATAATCACGATTTGTATCATGAATTCAACCTACCGCCAGGATCGTCTCCTCACGAGGGAACTCCTCAACGGTTAATAGCACAGACATGAAACTTTGTATATATTATATACGCGTTCACTTTTTATAAATAAACATAATTCCTATAGTTACCTCAAGCTTGTTGAGTGAATGGTAAATGCTTTAAAAACTTAACACGACAAGGTTTTGTGAAAATTATCCTATTTATTTATTTATTTAACAATTTATGTACACACTAAATACAGAAAAGAAGAAAGGAAAAGAAAATAGGTACAAAGGTGATACTTATTTCTAAAGAAAACTCTTCCAGCATACCTGCGAAAGGAGATACTAAAAAAGAGATGTAGACATAGTGTGTAAAAGAAGAAGAGAAAATGGAATACATAAAACATAAAGCAAATAACGATTTAAAATAAAATAAACAATATAAGAACATACTAACTTACGTATACATACAAAGACAAAAAAATATAACAATACTATAAATACAATAAAATAAATACTTATGCAACTATGACGGAATGGAAAGATAATGTTCTTTCACTCTTCTTTTGAAAACTGCAATAGTTTGGCAGTCCCTTATGTCAGGCGGCAGTGAATTCCACAACCGCACAGCGTGTACAGTGAAGGAGTAGGAGTAGAAATCGGTTGAATGGGGAGGGGATTTAAGGAGTTTCCTAAGATGCGACCTGCAAGGTGCATCTGAAGGACGGGAGTAGGAAAAGCGTTCCCGCAAATAGGATGGCGCTTTTGGGTTATGAAGGATGTTAAATAGCAGACACAATATCCGAGAGTTCCTGCGAAGTCGAATTGGGAGCCACTTGAGTATGTTGCGAAAGTTGGAAACATGATCATACTTCTTAAGGTTAAAAACAAAACGAATACAGATATTTTGCAAACGCTCAAGTTTGTTTAAAAGCTCCTCGGTGGCATCCAAATAACAGGCATCGGCGTAATCTATGATGGGCTGAATGAGGGTTTGCGCAAGGGAGATTTTGGTTTTCAATGGCAAGAAGCTCTGGAGGCATTTTAATAATAATAAAACAGACCAGATATAACCGTTCACGATAAAGCCAATAAAACAGTTTACCTAATAGATATAGCTATCCCAAACTCACACAATATCCAAACTACAATATCTGAAAAGCTTAGTAAATATCAAGACCTGGCCATAGAAATAAAAACCCAGTGGGAAGCACAAATCGTCCACATCGTCCCTATAGTGCTCTCTTCCACTGGTATAGTACCAAAATCTCTTATACAAAGCCTTAACACTTTACACATGCCCCCCCATACACTTCATCTGCTCCAAAAAGCCACAATTCTCAACACCTGTCGCATCACTCGAAAATTCCTTACTTCATCTACAATATCGTCTACATTCTCCATTTAAACCCCCCGCCCCCCTACAAACTTGGCTCCGGCCCGTGGGTAGGGTTTTTGTACTCTCTTACGAGAGAAGAACATGAAAGAACTCGAAATAATAATAATAATAATTGTTTATTGAAATAACGATTTCCACAAAATTTTACAAAATTAGGGCATTAAAAACTAAAGGTATATAATATTAGAATTCTACCTGAACTAGGAATAAACCTGTATCTCAGGTAGCACACTCAAGTCCATACACAAATATTATCTAAGATTTCTTAAACAAATACCTAGTAAATAACATAACTATCTATAAAATGTAAGAAAAAAACGGTTTACATTCACAACTTTATTGCAGCGTACTACTATTTTTGCAATGAAGCATTTGTAATGCATAACATAAAAACTCAGGTCAAGTTTCCTTTGCCTACAGAGAAAAATGTCATGTCACTAAAATGTAATTATTGCATCAATATTACAGGTCATCAATTCATCATACTTATGAGTAAACTATAACACAAATTAGTAAAAATACCGTATTGAATAATAAGCGCTCTTACGCAAAGTCATTGTAATCGATGGAATTTACGTATCTTGCCTCAGCTTGTTTTTTGGCGGGGCATTCTTGATCGCCAGTTTTGTGATTGCTTGGTTTTTTAAAACGCAAGCATGTTGCACACTGTGACTGTTCAGCATTTTTAGTGCACTCTTTAGTCTGATGACCTTGTTCTCCACAATGTCCACACGTGTAGGTATCCTCTCGACAAGTCTTTGCGGCATGTCCATACTGTTGACATTTGAAGCACCTGGTCACGAGTGTGAAGTCCCTCACGGGGCAGGATGACCAATTAATGTACACTCGGTTTTGGTTTATAAGGGCCTTTCTTATGCTAGCAGTAACTTCAAGAATAAAGTTACATGTTGGTCCTTCCCTTTTACCCGACTTGTGACTCAATTTTATAGAGGCCATAAACGAGTCGCGGGGTAAATTAGGCAGCTGGTCAACTAAATTCTGCTCATAAATGCAATTGAGTACTTCTTGGTCAGTCAAAACTGTCGGAACTCCTATCACTGCAATTCTTGGTCTTCTCTTATGGGGCTCTTCCACTTTTAGGCTGGAACTACTAAGCTCAGGTGATTTTTTGAGTTTTTGTATGTCGTCTTTGGTCTCCGTGCTAATAATAACGCCTCCGTTTTTTGTTTTGCGCAATCCTCTAACGTGCAATTTCATTTGTTCAGGGCATATTATTTTCTGTACTAGCGATTTTGTGTCGTCACTTGATTTTAATTTATCTGTTGGATAAATTGCGATAGAGCTGAGGTTGTTTGGGCGCATGAAATTATTCTTATTGGTTTTAACCATGTCAGCGAAAGAAACTTTTTCTGCCATTGTTGTTTTGTTGCAGTTTTCTTGAATGCTCGCTTGAATTGTTTGCTGGAAATTTTCAAGGCAATTCGTGAGGTCCCGTTTTTCTTGCAATACTTGAACAGAAGTTAGAAATCCTTTGGCCCTTTGTTTCAAATCCTGGTAGTATACTGCCATTTGAGAAACACCATATTCTACCTTGCGCGAAAGGGTATTGATCCTTAGCTTTTGCTCGGAGTTCAGCTTTCCTTCCTGAGCAATGAGACAAATATCGTCTAGGCATTTATCTATGGAGTTCAACCAGTTGCTTATATCGCAGGTTTCTAATGCTTCCAATCCGCCTTCTGCCGCATGTTGAGGTTTGGTCGCAGGGCTGCCAGGAGGTGGAAAACTCCGAGGGCTGTTTTCGGTATTTGACATTTCTAATTAGTTCTTAGAAATTCTTCATAACTACTTGTTATTCGAAAGCAAATCACAAACTTAGCACAAAAATGCGATTCGGTATCTAGGTCACAGATCACTCGAATAAAATTATTATGTCATTTAATAAATAAACACGCTAATAGGTACACACGTCCACTCTACTTGAGTGCTAGTAGAGCAATTAATGAGTGGAATGTGTAGTGCACCTTGCGACTAACTTCAGCAACATGTGCAGTCCATGATAAGTAGGAGTCCATAGTCACCCCCAGGTTTTTAGCCTTGATTGCGTAGTCAATCTGAACTCCATTCAGCCTGAGTGGAGATAGCGACGCAACATCGAGCCTATTCCGCATATACCTGCCCCCGATGATCAAGGCCTGAGATTTCTTAGGATTGATCTGCAGTCCAAAGGACCGCGACCACTCGCTAATCAAATCCAGATCCTTGTTCATGGCAGATACAGCGGCTTCCGCATCTTCCGTTAAGAAATGATTGTAAAGCTGCAAATCGTCAGCATACAGATGGAAAAAGGAAGAGATGACTCTGGTGACAGAGTTAATAAAAATAGAGAAGATAAGAGGGGAGAGAACGTCACCCTGAAGTACACCCGCGATAAGAGGGCACCAATCAGAGCAAGACTCATCAAGACGAACACGCTGCGAGCGGCCTTTAAGATAGGAGTCAAACCAACCAATAGTGGAAGAGGAGAAATTGAGAGAATCCCAGCGAACATCGTCGGTAACCTTTAAGAGAGCCGTGACAGTGCTATGGCCAGGACGAAAACCAGATTGATAAGGACTAAGAAGGTCATTCCTCGAAAGGTAGGCAGTGAGTTGCTGATGGACAATGTGCTCAAGAACTTTAGAGAGATATGGGAGTATGGAAATGGGTCTAAAATCGGTTGGAGAGACCGGATCGGAAATTTTGGGTAAGGGGATGACATGGGCTTGTTTCCAGACCTCAGGTACAGTAGAAGAAAACCAGGAGTAGTTAAAAATGTGAGTTAAAACGGGTAGTAATGCGGGAAGGATGGGGGAAATCATTCTTGAGCAAAGGTTGTCATTACCAACAGCAGAGGAGGAGATAGCAGAAATAGATTTCTTTACCTCACTCTCACTCACTGGTCTTAATTCAAAGGATTCACAATTCGGCAAAGGCAAACAAGAAAGTTTATTTAAAGTAATTGACCTGACACCTATATCGTTTACTCAAAGATTTATTTTCTTCTTTTCAGTTCATCTTTATAAAAGCTTGTTTCAAAAAGGTTTTTTAGCTTATATTTTTATTTGTTAATAGTTCCTTTGCATTTAATCGTTATAATGCATAAGTTAAGAAAAAAATGATCAAGTCGGGTCCTTAGAAATTTTTGGTATTTTTATCATGAGATACTGACGCCTAAATTAAAAATAGCGCCGGAGCGTGACGTAAATTTCTGGTATTTTTGTCATGGGTGTCATTTTCGGGGTTTTCGGGTTCGCTGATGATCAAAACAAAAATAAAAACAAAATTTTAAATTCTCATTTTTTTCTTTGGCTTCCCCTTTCAAAATTTTCACCATTCGCCACTGCAAGTCATACATTCGAAAAGGTAGAATGGGAGGCAAGTATATAGAGGTTTGAGGAACAAGGTGTAAAGTTCATCATCCTCCTTAGAAAATGGAGGATCCATCGACCAGGCGGGTGTTGTCTGGTGAGCCACTGCTTGCAGTCGAGTTGTCGTATTGTTATCACGCAAATAACTTCGTTTTAAGTTATTAACATGTGGCCATGTTGTTGTCTCTACAGTATACACTTTTTTTTAAACTGTGACACACACTAGGAATTTCTCCTGTATCGTGGGTTCGTTTACAAACATTTAAACTCACATACACAAACAGGCAGACCCGGAACAACTATCTGTAGACCATACAAATATTTGTTCCGTGCGGAGATCGAACACGGGACACGCAGCGCCACAGTCAATCGCTCAACCACTGCGCCAACCGTGCCGTCAACTCTACTATACTATACCTGGTATGTGTCCGCCATGGCAGCGGGCACTTGCTGCGGCTGAGCTTGGATGAGCGCGGCGAGCACGGCCATGTTGTTGGGCGAGCGCACGTTGGACAGCTCGTTGTAGATCGTGTGCGTCACCACGCTGCGCAGGAGTGGCGGACTGTCTGACACCATCTCCCTGAAAGAGGACACAGCAGTTATAATGCGTTTCCGATAAAAAAAAGTTCTTTTCGGAAAAATACTACAATATAGCCAAGTCACATTGTGTTGAAACTCCAAACATTCCAATTCCAATTCCAATTTTATGGTAATGGCTCCATCGTTTTACCGATGATTCTGCCAATGTCAAGGTGGTAAACAAAGTGTATCCGTTGAGGTTGACCGGTTATACAGCCTTCGGTACAGTTTTTGAACTGGGTCTATGTGAGTGAGTACCTAACCTAGAAAGACAACACAATAAATATATTTGTTAATAATATAGTAAATATAATTGTTAGTGATCACAGACAACACAGATTAATTTTTATTAAAAGACGATCACATATACCTGATTCAAATATTATAGTTTAATGTTATTTAATAAAATAAATTTTTGGAGCGTTTTAATTAGTGGGGAATCGACGAGTGTTAGTAAGTATGGGATATTAATAGGTCTGGGAAAATTAGGGGGAAGTAAATCATATAGGGGGACTAAAAGATTAGGACAAAAGAAAAATATATGTTCCAGAGTGCCCTCTTCTACACCACATTTGCAAAGTGAGTGGTTCCGAATACGTAATTTAGCTAAAAACACTGGGGAGCAAACGTGTCCTAGTCTGAGGCGTACAATAATTGACGTGGTTAATTTATCCAGTTTCTTATTTTTCGCAAACCAGGGTTTAGATGGAATGTTGGGTTGAATATTGCCATAATATTTTCCCTTAATTAACCTAGATCTTTGCCACACTTCATCCCAAGATTTCATAAGACGAGGTTTGGCCAAACAACGAATGTCCCGAGCCGGTATGTTGGCCAAAGACGTACAACCCATTTGAATGGACCGCTTAGCATGGAAATCAGCTGCCTCATTACCCAGTATACCAGTATGTCCCGGAATCCATGCCAAGACAATATCTAGGCCAGATTGATTGAGCCTATAGAGAGTTTCTTTAATTTCAAGAATAATTACAGAGTTGTATTTACTGCGAAATGGGGTTTTCAATAAATCTTGGAGAGTACTAAGGGAGTCTGTAAGAATCAAAGATTTTTCAAAATGTTGTTGGTTGGCATCAATGTATTTTACTGCCTAAAAATAATATAATATAGCATAATATATGTAATAATATAATATATATGATATTATATATATGATATATGTAATAATAATATAATATATGTAATATAGCTAGGGATTCTCCTGAGAAAATAGTACACTCAGGCGGGCTCTTAAAACTTAATACGACATTAAACTTAGGTATGAACACGGCTGAACCTACATGAGAGTCATCTATTTTGGACGCGTCTGTAAATATTAAAATCCAATTGGCCCATTTTTTCTTTATAATTCTATTGAATAGACTGTTGGGGTCGGGGCTCCGTTTGTATATACCGAACTCTAGAATCACTTTGGGTTGGTATGTCAGTGAGTCATAGGAGACTAGAAAAAGGGGATGATTATCGAGGGGCATGACTGTAGATGAAAGGGACTTGCTATTATTGTAACTGTTCACTATTAGCGGAGGAGATTTATTCCTCCAATAAGTTGAAGATTCGATAGAACGAGAGAGGGGACGAAGAATACTAAGAAGAGGGTGTGAAGGAAATTGGGATGCTACAGAAAAATATCTATCTGCTAGGAATTGTCTACGAAGATGAAGTGGAGGCTCTACACATTCAACCTGTAATGCATTAATTGGAGATGATTTCATTGCACCAGTAATAATGCGTAAACATTTAGATTGTATCTTATCCAGTTTACTCAGAGCCAATTTACTGCAGGGTTCTAGTACAAAACATCCATAGTCAAAGTGACTACGAACGATGGCGTTATATAGCAGCCTTTGAGAGGTTGGATGAGAGCCCCAACGAACTCCTGACAAAGATCTCAGTACATTGACGGCTTTCTCACTCTTATTGCAAATGTATTGAAGGTGAAATAAACCTGTCATTTTGGAGTCTAAAAATACGCCCAAGAATTTAACCTTATCTTCAATAAGAATCGTGTCTCCAGAAACAGAAATGTTAACTGGAGGAATGTTTCTTTTACGGGAGAATACTACGGCTTGACATTTAGGGATAGACAGATCCAGTCCATGATCTGAAAGCCAATCATTCAGATAACTAAGAGCAGAGTTTAATTTAAGGGCACCATTTGACAAAGAAGAACATCTTATATATAAGGCAATATCATCAGCATATTGCAGGATATTACAGAAGGAGGCTACGGTCAAGTCAAGTGTAGCGGTGTATAAATTGTATAATATTGGGCTTAAAACAGAACCTTGTGGGAGACCTCTCCAGACAACACGGGGAGACAGAAGATCGCCTTGAGAACGTACACGAATGGTACGGCACATAAAAAGATTAGATAAAAAATTTACCAGTCTCACGGGAATACTCAGCTCAATCATTTTCTGCCTGAGTAGCGGAAGCGGGACGTTATCATATGCCGACGATATGTCAAGGAAGACCCCAATAACGTGTTCGTTGCGAGAGAATGCCAGCCTTATTTGGGAGGTAAGAATGCTTAGACTGTCAATCGTACTCATACTACGTCTAAATCCAAATTGAGTATTGGAGAGTAAACCACGACTTTCGAGGATCCATTCCAGTCTATTTTTTATGAGATGCTCTGCGATCTTTGCCAAAACCGACGACAAGGCAATAGGTCTGTATGATGTTGAGAGGTTTGGATCTTTCCCAGGCTTTAATATGGGGATTATAACTTGGGTTTTCCAGGACTCAGGTATATTTGAAGATAAGAAAATTTCGTTAATAATACTTAAAAGATATAATTTTGAGGATTGACTAGCCTTACAAATAAAAGAATAGGTGATGCCGTCTATGCCTGGAGAGGAGTCCTTGAGGTGATCCAAGGCACATGTAAGTTCAGCAAGCGAGAATTGATCGTTCATTCTGTCAGGTGCAGAGGGGGAAATCAGAATAGGAGGAAAGCAATCAACATGAGGTACAGAAGGTGGGGCCAATCTATTAACAAAATCATCAAGCCAAATAGAGGGGTCATTTGAGGAAGTGTTGTGATCACTGAATATTCTTCGGAAGCTATTAATTTTGCGCCATACGACTGTCAAAGGGGTACGAGGGGATAAGGATTCACAGAACTTTTGCCAACCTACGGCTTTCTTCTTGGCTAAGATTCTCTTGGCTTTGGCCCCAGTTTTCTTAAAATAAATATAATTTGCCATAGTTAAGTCTGCTGCATATGAGTCTTCCGATTCGTTACGTAGACGCACCATCTTGGTACATTCTGAATCCCACCAAGGGGGAGAAGGGATGCGACCACGGGAAGAGTTCTTGAGCGGAATAGACTGGTCAGCAGCAAAAAGGATACAAGAAACGAAGTTTTCATAAGCCACTAAAAAATTTAAAGAATCTACAGGGGGAAGACCAGACAATTTGAAATCTAAGGCTAGAGAATATTTGTCCCAGTCTGCATCTGTCAATCTATATCGCTGCAAGGGATGAAGCATGGGAGGGGGAGTGACTGATTGAAGAAAATTGATTAGAATTGGAAAGTGGTCGCTACCATATGAATTAGTTAACACGGACCAGGAGAGAGAATTCACTAGGGAAGGAGAGGCGAATGAAAGGTCTGGGACACTGTTATTTTGACCGGGAGGTACCCTGCGAGTCGGAGATCCATCGTTTAGTAGGCATAAGTTGATGTCTTCCATTAAATCAACTAGAAAAGGGGCAGATGTGTCTATGTAATGTGACCCCCACATAGTGTGATGACAATTAAAGTCTCCTACGACTATGAGAGCGCCCTGTATGGAAGAAAGAATATTATTCAGCTCTAATATGGCTCTACTATTTGGATGGGGGATATAGCATGAAACAAATGATATATTATATGCTTTCACTGCTACGACATGAATTTCATCACTATGAGCAGGAATATTAATTTGGGAGAATGGAATGGATCTCGAGACCAGCAAGGCACATCCCGCCCAACCATCCGCCCTGTCGTCCCGAAGGCAGGAAAATCCCGGTAACCTAAAAACGGAACCCGGCACCAGCCAAGTCTCCGAGACAGCAAGGAGGACAGGTTTGTAGCGATTTGTTAAATCAATAAGCTCATGCTTTTTTCTACGAATACTTCTACAGTTCCATTGTAGAAGGGTTGAGGGGGGCATTTTTATTAATTAGGGTTTGGAGAAGTTGTTGTAGTAGGGTAACGACGTTGTTCGGTAAACTATCACTAAACTTGGAGATGATGTTAATAAGGGAGCAGGTAAGGAGCTCTATCAGGTTGTCATTCGGAGTAAGTAAAGGGGTACTTTCTTCGGGGGGAGCGACGAGGGCACAGCCATTTGGTTGGGAATA
Organism: Cerastis rubricosa; assembly: GCA_949152445.1. Classification (NCBI taxonomy): domain Eukaryota; kingdom Metazoa; phylum Arthropoda; class Insecta; order Lepidoptera; family Noctuidae; genus Cerastis; species Cerastis rubricosa. The sequence goes on along the minus strand of OX424534.1, from coordinate 22,364,432 downwards.
AGCAGGAGAGTTAGTAATATCTCTATGAGCATGAACATCATAGGATTTACCTAGTGGGGTTCTTGGACGGGGAGTACGGTAGATAGTCTTTGTGTAGGACTGAGACTGGGGTTGAGCAGGGGAGTGTGGGGGGGATTGCAAGGAATATGAGGACTGTTGAGACAGTAGAATTTGCTGTGAAGGGGGGAGAGGAGAGGAAGCAGAGGCAGTGATGTCAGCATATAAACGCTTAGGGTAGGGAAATCTGAGTGCAGCCTCAGAATAACTAATATTATCCTGAGACATAACAATTTTAATTGATTTTTGCCGTGAATGCTCTGGACATTTAGTATCAGTTGCTTTGTGAGTACCTCGGCACAGGATACAGGTTGAAAGGTCGTCAGTGATTGAACAACTGTCGCCAGAGTGTTCTTGGCCACATCTGAAACACCGGGGCTTTGAACGGCATTGAGTGCGGATGTGTCCAAAGCGGCAGCAGTTCCTACATTGTATAGTTGGCAATTGGTAAGTACTAACAGGGAGTGATGTCTCGTAGCAGAAAACTCTCTCAGGAAGTATTTGGCCAGTAAAGGTTAACACTACTGTAGTGGAAGGGATCCAGGTAACCGTTTCCTCTCTTTTGGATTTGACATTCAAGCGACGGGCTCTGATTACTTCTCCACAGGTGGGAGGGGTTCTAATCCCTTCTACCAGTTCCTCCAAGGTCCAGTCAGTTGGAATATCACGGACAACTCCCATTCTAGACACATGAAATTTGGGAATGTCTGCAGCAAATTTGTAGGTTTCTAAGAAAACATGAGTTTTAAAGGCATTGGCAGCAGCCGCTGAAGTGAACTCTAAACAGGCCCTGTTTCTCCCTAGTGCTTTTATACTACCATCTACTACATACATGCGGGATTTTGTTTTGATGGATGAGTTGTGCAAACTTTAAAATCCTTATTGATTGCCCAGCCGATAGATCTGGTTCCGATCGGATAATATGCACAATAAAAGGACCTTTGTCACTTGGACTATACAATACTTTAGAGTCAGACTCGAAACCAGGCCTTGAGTATACGGATTGATTGGAATCCGATGGTGGGTTAATTTTTTTAGCATTCGGACCTATCAATTCATCACCATGTCGTTTATTATTTTTCCTATCAGAGCCCCCCGACTCAGAAACCTGGCTTCGAGTCCGTAAGGAATCATTCAAAGAGTTAGAATCGCCCCCATCAGGGGGTTCATCATCTCCCATTTCCCTCACCTTGAGTGAGGGAAATGGGAAAACGATAAATAAACACTTACACTATGACACACAGCAGGCAGAAAGACACAAACAACACAAAAATGCAAGTACTCAGTACAATAGACTCAGTAAATTCACAATAATTCACTCAACCACGTGTTTACAGCAACACATCGACAAGCCGAATCCCAATTTTAGAGTCAACGAACCAAACTCCAAACATTCTAACTAATTCATTTACGCTGACATGTAATTGATAAGGAATGACAACACATGGATTAAAGTCTAATGATGGTATTTTTGTTTATGGACTAGTGCGGGTAGGTAGATCACATTATACTTTCCTATTCCTTTACAATAAGCAGGATACATTACTATATACGTTGCATTATATCATGGCAATAGCGGTCTCTAGAGGCAGGGGGCCTGCATGCGGGCGAGCCACCCATCTTACCTGAGGCAGGTCTGGTATGCGGCCTGCAGCGGCTTGGTCTTGAGCCGCATGCGGGCGAGCTGCGCCAGCACCTCGTGGTCTCGTGCTGCGGTGGGCCCGCATGCGTCGCAGTTGCAGCACACGTACGCTAGCAGCTCCTGCGCACACCGCCACAGCTTGCCCGAGTGCAGCCACGCTTCGAGACGGGAGGCGGATATCATGCGGATCTGGGAAGGAGAAGATATTTTTTATAGCGCGATATTATTTGGAATTTATTTCCATAGGTTCGCTAGGTTGTTCAAAATATTTTTAAATTATTATAATTTTTATTTTTTGAATGTGGACTTTTGCCTGGTATAAGTTATCCCATGTGCACTAACCTCAGGGAATCCACATGTAGCAGACAGCAGTTTGAGGAACCCCTTGCCGATGGCATCGGGTGCTGCGGACCGCCTCTGAATCTGTTCCTTGATGGCTTCCAGCACTAGCGCCTCCACAGCTTCATAGCTGCTAGAATACCTGGGAAAAAAGTACCAAAGAACCGGTATGAGTCGCATGCATTTCGTTTCAGATAATGATGAGAACGACCAAGAAGAAGCACGCAGGTGATCAAAAGAGGTAAAGGGTGATTAAAAGAGTAACCATGGAGTTTCTTGCCGGTTCTTCTCCATAGGAAACGACCAACGCGAACCGAGCACCTTTCTGTCGATGTTTTATAAGTGCCCCTGTAGGACTATGTCAAATAAAAATATTTTGATTTGATTTGATCGATTTGATCAGACGCCCGAAAGTCTGGCGACCAGTCTTTCCAAGGTGTATTGTGATACCTAGTAACTGGGATATGGAGGTTAAGCTTTTATAATAAGTTGGCAAAGTCAGTTATAGAACAGACCGATGGAAAATTAAAAATTGCATCAAACGTGTCCTTATTAAAAAAGCATATTACAAAATTAAGGACTATGTTGAAGATAAGAAGAGAAGTTTGGCTGTAGTTCCTTCTGCTCATGCGGCTTCCCTGGTAGCTCATAAACGACACAAATATGTGGATGTCTCTAACTATTCCGAATTTTATTTATTCCATTTCTTTTTTATTCAGATGTTTTACAATAGTTTTCAAATCATTGAACCGTTTATTCATTGTGCAGAATAGTTACAGTACTGATGACTACATTTGTGTCAATTGTTTAATTAATTGTTCTTATGTTTTATTTTTACTTTTGTATAGATTCTTTTTCATTCATATTTTTTGTGAATGTGTGGACATTGTAGGCTTTGTATTTTTTTTTCACTTTTATCTGTTTCTACCTTTTGTAGTAAGCGATGACTTATTGTCGGGCGTACGCTGTCCTCTCATACTTAGGTACTAACGCTGTAACATCCAAATATTGTAGAACCAAATGATTTTAAAAGAGTAACCATGGAGTTTCATGCCGGTTCTTCTCCATAGGAAACGACCAACCCGAACCGAGCCTCTTCTGTCGACGTTTTATAAGTGCCGGTACTCGTAGGACTATGTAAAATAAAATATTTTGATTTTGAAGCAGGCAGTCGCTCCGTGTAAAACACTGGTATTAAGCTACATCTGGTTAAGCCCGAAGCCGAAATAAACATTTTTGAGAAAAGGATAGGCAGATGATGAAGTGCTCAATAGTGCTCTAAAAATCCTCAATGGTAATTGATTAATCTTACCTTGGATATACTGAGTATTCTAGCTCCATATTGTCAGGATCTTCTTCCGTACTGCCCATCAGTGGGGATCCAGACCCTGATGGAGACATTGTACCTGTAGGAATAATAATTAGGTTTTAACTTCTACAGACAAGCATAATTGCCAGTAAGCCGTTATGTACTGAGGAAAACCCCTTTGGGGATGCGTACTGCCATAGCATGTGTCTCCCATATTTTAGTACTAACGCTGTAACAGAAATATTGTAAAACCAAATGATTTTAAAAGAGTAACCATGGAGTTTCTTGCCGGTTCTTCTCCATAGGAAACGACCAACTCGAACCGGGCACCTTTTTGTCGACGTTTTATAAGTGCCCCTGTAGGCCTATGTAAAATAAAAATATTTTGATTTTGAATTTTGACTATCTTCAATTTGGCTTGATTGCCAAACTATTTATGGAGAATTATTTTGTGACGATGGCCCATTAAACCCATAATTTTGAAAAATGAACAAGGTGCTACACACGTGTTTGATTCGGCATGATCCAGCACGACTTGATTGTAAGCCGGGCGACAAAATTGAATGTTGCTGTTTTGCCGCCCGGCTGTACCGAATCAGGCAGACTTGAACAAGTCTGTAGCACACCAAAGCTCAACCAAACTTAACTTACCCAGTGTATTGTCAGTGGGTATAAGATGCGAGGGCGGCTGCTTGGTGCTGAAGGCCGTCACCACGTTCTCTACGAAGCACTTGCACCATGAGCATTCCACCCAGCATCGCTCGTTCAGAGCATCCTCTATGTACACCTGTGAAAGAGGAATGAGAGTCGATTTAAAACAAGTAAACTTTCATGAAACCTTTGTAACAAGTACTTTGTTTGTTTGTCACCTATTAACCATTACGACTTGGATTTTATGTGGCTTGCCTTTTTCCAACTAAATTGGGGTTGGCTTCCGGTCTAACCATCTTCCTGCCTAGCTGACCTCCACCCCGCCTCGGCGCGCGGCGCCTCGAATTTTGTTAGAACTGCCATATTTAGACGTTGCCGGCGCGGCTGGCGATTCCGTGTTTTATAAGGTTTTTAATTTAGTAAGGTAAGGAATTCAGATGTAAAATTTGACTATAGAGGATTAATACATACCTTAATAAATATATCTGGCCAGTTATTACTCTCTCTATGCCCAGCATACAGCATATTACAAGCCAGTATATAAACCAGCGGATTCCCTTTATTCTTGAATGCAGCACCTTGTTCCCTCTTCAGCAACGTACAGAGGCTCTGCGTGACCGTCTCATGAGCGAACATGTTCGGACGTATTTTTGTGAGGTAGAGTAGACTCATGCATAGAATCGGGTCTGGTTTTGAACGCTGGGACTTGAGGAGGCGGATTGACCCTGTCAGGAGGCCTAGCTGTAATAAAAGAAAAAAAAAACTTGAATTCTGAGCATATAATTGCAACCAAAATTTAGTTTTCAAATATGTGTTCCTGAAAAAAAATCTTTATTGCTCACACATGAAGTTCAATTTGCATTAACCTTAATAAACTTCAACATTAAGTTATTCTGAAATGAACATAATTAAACGGTTTTATTTAGCATGCCTGTTTGGGTCAGATTTAGTCATTGAATTTTACCCCTTTCCTGTTTACACATAAAATTGACATATCCGATTCTCAACTGGAATAATAAGACTTTTTATACTAGGCCATTAGATGCTCATCATCATCATCATTTCAGCCGAAAGACGTCCACTGCTGGACATAGGCCTCCCCCTGAAGCCATAATCGCCATGCTTGGCAAGCGGGTTGGCGATCGCAGTACGGTGCTCTGTGCTTTTGTAACAAAAAAGCTCAGAAAATGCTGCTGCCCATTCTCTGGCAAGTCCCTTAGTCGGCTCTTACGACACCCACGGGAAGATATGGGATGGTGCTATTCTTTACGTCCAATACCATACATATGATTAGACGCTCAGACTAAAATGAATATCTTGACATAACATACATAACATCACACCTGCGACCCCAGAAGTGTTAGGCATAGGTATACCTAATAGTACACTTACATTTCGCCAGTTATGTTTAAGTCCCATGTAAAAGGGGCAAGCATATTGCCATCAACACAAATATAGACTCCACGGCTACTACTGAGAAATTTGTGATGGAAAAAACCAATAACACTTTGCTCAACTTGGGAATCAAACCTTGGACCCCATGCTCTACTGAGCATGGGGTCCAAGGTTTGATTCCCAACCAGTCGGAAGCACGACTACTGTCGTGCTTCCGACCACTAGACCAACTGATCAATAACTTTTATTTTTTATTATATCTTATTCTACCGTTTGTAGTAAGCAACAACTTATTGTCGGGCCTATGCTGTCCTGTCATACTTAAGTACTAACGCTGTAACATTCAAATATTGTAAAACCAAATTATTTTAAAAGAGTAACCATGGAGTTTCTTGCCGGTTCTTCTCCATAGGAAACAACCAACCCGAACCGTGCACCTTTTGTTGACGTTTTAGTGCCCATGTAGGCCTATGTAAAATAAAATATTTTAATTTTGAATTGACTAACCAGTTTATCAGAATTATGTGTATCCAAAGCCTGCAGGACATTTGGCACCAGATCCACAGGGTCTACTTCCAGGGATGTTCCTCCAACAGCCTCAGCTGGAGAGCCAATCCTAGCCCTCTTGCTGGGCGGCTGGCTTCCAAACCCTGACGTTTCCCTTTTGCGTTCCACATCTATAACATTAGGTTAATATTTTTGATAAACTTTGAAATACTTTCTATTACATAAATTATTGTAATACCAGTATATAGACTCTTAAAGAGAGCAAAATATGCTAGATAATATCATTTTCAGGATTATAGTCCGGTTAAGCAGTTACCTTATCAGGTTGGTCTGCAAGAGGCTATATTGAAAAAAATATTCTCATGATTGAAAAATATACTAGGAAATATCTTGAACCTTCAATAGCAAAACAGAGATAAAACAAAAAAAAAACTGAAGATTAAATCATGGAGATGCTTATAATAAACTTCTAAGTAGATACTTGTTTTAATCAACACATTAACACTCTAATGCCCAATCATAACATGTTTAGCTTTTCCGTAATATGTTGGGAACAGCTTACAGTCTGACAATTGCAGCTGAAAACCAGTTTCTTACATGAAGCGACTGCCTATCTGACCTTCACAAGTTGCTATTTCCTCACTCTACAACCTACATGTAACCATACTAAACAACAAGCAAAGCTTTGACATCCTCAAACTGAGGTTAGTAAAATACTTGTACTTGGTACTTGGTCAATACGTACTACTTGTAGAAGGTTTATGGATGTTCCTCTTCTCGGGATCTCTTTCTCTGGAGACCACCACAGTGGACTTGCTGCCCAACGCGAAGATATCCTGGGGATGCTGAGGCGCCTTGCTTTTAGCACCTCGACCCGCCGACGGCATTTTCCCTCGTTCCATTCTTCAATTGATCATAAGTTTTAGTTCTAATCACTGTAGCACTTGAAAATCGTCGCATGTGTAAGATGATTTCTGTTATAATCGCCGTTTTATTTGCAAAATACTGCGGCTGAAACAACCAACACCGAATTGACAACACAAATAAACAGACAGTGACAGTGACGTACAGACCTGACAGCCACAATAACGTTCGAAATCGAATTATTATATGAATGATTTCAGATTTCTTTCCCGAATTTTGCAGTTTCAGTTGAATAAAAATGAAAGAAAAGCTAATACTGAAAAAATCAATTATAATGTTTACTTTTAAATAGTTATTGTCTACTAAATAATAATATTTTCAAACCATGTGTGGACCAGAGTTTGTTACCAGTACCTAAAAACAGGATGGGATGGACGTGTGTGATCAATAAAAAAAGTTGATCTGTCAAAATTGTCAAAAGGACCTAGACAAGCGAAACACAGAAAGGTACTTTTTTCTATTTTTATTATTGATTTTAGATGCAATTCACTATTAATCTATTTACAAATACTCTATAAACCGCGACAAGAATAATACCTGTTAAATTTTATTACCAAAGTTATGTAACTGCTGTAAGAGGTTATGTTGGTTTCAGATGCTGACTTCCAGACTTTTGGGCGGTATGAAGGTTGCGCAGACTTCTGTGATGGTCACCAGGAACCTGGCGGCCGCGCAGAAGGCCACTGACCCGATCCAGCAGCTGTTCCTGGATAAAATTCGCGAATACAGGCAGAAGAGCTCGTAAGTTCAAATTATTCTGACCTTCCTGGCAATTCGCTTAGTTATGTCACATGTTCTAATTAGTAGAACTTCTGATGGTTTTTAGAGCCTTATAGAAGAAGTGGGTTACATTTGCAATATTGACATGACATAGTGTTGTTGGTTGGCCTACCATGTCCATAGTGAATGAACACTTTGCTTCTTTAAAACAATGTACTTATGTGCAACTAAATGTAGCCCCTGCATATTTTATAAATTCATTTTGGATCCAAAACATAACTGAATCACCATTCTTATTAGAAGAGGGTAGCCAAAAAATATTTGTTCCCATATATTATTCCTCTGCAATTGACTACTAGTTCTTAGGTATCTAAGTTTCCTGTACTATCTAGTAATTTAATACTTAATTTATAATGTTCTAGTGGTGGCAAGCTGGAAGTCAGTCCCGCTATCGCCAAGGAGATGAAGCAAGAACTGGAGAAGCTTGAGAAGCAGTACGGTGGAGGTTCCGGAGTGGACATGACCTCATTCCCCTCGTTCAGGTTCGATGAGCCCAAGCTGGACCCCATCAATGAACAGCCTCTTTCTAAGTAAACAACTAAGTGATCGCCTCGTCATGGTATATTTATAAGTGTATAATAAAGGCATTGGATTAGACAGTCTGCGTTTGTTGTTTCTTTATCTTTGTATTTTGTTGCTTTTAAAAATATGAGAAAGTTAACTGGTTTACTATTCACTAATGAAAATCTAGGAATTTTATCAAATTAGTAGGTAAGCTCTGGAAAACAAAAGTTTTACCTTTAAAAAGTGGTTCTAACATTAAAAGAAATAGTGAAATTGGTAATAGTTTTAATGTAATACTGCTTACAATTCCCGCACATTTGAGTTGAAATAAAAGCTTATAAGTGTTTACACCTTACGGCATTTCATACAAACTTTCAAGTCCTTATTTTCCGAAATGAGTGAACCGATTTTAATGAAATATAATACATATATAAGCCTGATACAAGGTTTAATTTTTTTTTAAAAAGTCGAAAAAAAAAAGTTGGAAATTTCTGTGTCCATATTTTTTATTATTAAATCTTTTTTATTATTAAATGGTCTTACACCTAGTGAGAAGTACTCTCCTTGTACACACGTATGTGATAATATCTGTGTACAACGGTTACAAAAATTAATGGTCAGAAATTCAATTTCGTGTATCAATCACTTTGCTGGTTAACAAAATAGAAAAAATAATGATAATTAATAATTTGATCTGTGGCTCGAGTGTCAAACTGACGGGACAATTTTTTTCACAATTTTTACTTAAATTAATTTAAAATAATACAGAAAACCGATTAAACCAACAAAATAATGAAAAGAAGGAAAAAAATATCTTGTGTGTGTACACAAAACCGGATCTGATTAAACAAAAATGAAACAATCCTTTGAAAAAATAAAACGTCACATTTGTCACCAATGCTAACGAGACGCAGAGCCCGACTAAATGAAGCACACCCACCATCTCCGGGCTCGTCGCTGAGCTCCGCCTCGCAGCTGCCGGGACGCGCCACATCTGTGGGCGCTGAGTCACCGGTCGCTGCAGTTGCGTCGAGTTCCAGCGACGAGTTTTTCTCCCCGCCGTCGACGCCATCACCACCACGACGAGGAAGAGGACGGCCACCAGCGGGCCTGGGACCTCGAGGCCAACAGGCCCCGAACAGGGTCCCCGCTGCCGGTGGAAATGTGTCGCGCATGCGATGGACTGAGTCCATTAATGAAAACGTCATGCGCGCATATTATGGGGCTACTGAGGGGGGAAGTAACTTGACTGCGTACCGTGGTCGGATGCTCTCTCTGTTTCAGGTGCTTGAGCCAGCTATCAGCGTATCGGCGCAGCGACTATCGGATCAGGTGCGGGTCATCCAACGTAACCATATGTTGGATGACAATGTGCTTGATCGACTACGACTCGACTCACGGAGTAACCCAGTTACGCCTGCTTCGCCAATGATCGCGGCGCAGCTGCCAAATGTACCCAGGGCTTCGCCGCGATCCGATCGCGGTGGTGAAGAGGATGATGACGAAGTTATAACCGTGAGTAGCCAGTGCAACGAACAATTGAGGAGAGCTTTGGAGAGTGCGTTCCGGGAGTACCGCTCCACACGGCCTGAACTTAGACCACGTTTACCTCGTTTGCCTATGCACAAGAAAAACAAGGTGCTGGTGTGTACTCTAGATTCGCTGCTGTCAAACTGCTTTGACAACAGCGAAGACCTTGCTGATACCCACTCAATATTGTACTGCGCGGCCGTAGCGGCATGTCGTGTAGCTCACGTCAAATTTCCTGACAGTGACCGAGCTACACGACCAAAATTAGCTGTTCCAGCTTGGCAGTGCAGGATTGAGCGGCGTATCAGTGAGGCTAGAGTACTCATCGGCAAGTTAATCTGCTTCAGGGAGGGCAATACTCGCCCTAGAGTGATGCGCTTTGTGGGGCGGGCGTTCTCGGGAACTGACATTAGTTCTCGTGATTATTTGGCCTGCGTCACAGAGCGTATCGACTTCCTGAAGCAGAAGATCTGTGCATGGGCAAGCCGTATTCGTCGGTACAAGAGGCGAGTGGAGCGATACACTCAGAATCGCACATTCAAAAGCGACGAAAGGTGGGTACCTATATAGGGCTTGGGAACGACCAGACCAAGGGGTGACTGACACGCGTCTACCAGATGATGACGCCATGTCTTCGTTCTGGCGCAGCATCTGGTCGGTGCCTGTCAGTCACACTGAGGGCGATTGGACCCGGGAGGTTGAACAAGCGTGTGATCCAATACCAGAAATGGGGACAATTATGATCAGCCCCCAAGACGTAGCTCGTGCAGTCCGCCCGTTACCTAACTGGAAATCTCCAGGGCCGGACGGACTGCACAACTTCTGGATCAAATGGTTTCAAAGATCGCACGCTCGCTTGGCGTCCCAGTTTCAATCAACCTTAGAGTCAGGTTCGCTGCCCCAGTTCCTGACGACAGGCATTACCCACCTGCTCCATAAATCAGGTAGTACTGCGGAACCCAAAAATTATAGACCTATCACTTGTTTACCAACGGTCTATAAAGTTCTTACATCCATTTTGAGAGCTAAATTTAACCAACATATTGAGAGCAATTCCATTATGTCTCCCTCTCAGAATGGATGTAGGAACGGGTCCCGTGGTACTAAGGAGCTGCTCCTAATTGATATGGCCATTAGCCAACAGGTTCGCCGCTCCCGAAAGGATCTGTCTACATGTTGGATAGACTATAAGAAGGCCTATGATTCGGTGCCTCATACATGGCTCATGAGGGTGCTGGAGTTGTACAAAGTAGATGCAACTCTGCGTACCTTTCTGATGTCATGTATGGGGCGATGGAGAACTGTCCTTCGCTATCCAGGATGTCGACAGATACGGGGGAACAGCCAACCAATCAGGATCGAGCGTGGTATATTCCAGGGTGATAGTCTGAGTCCATTATGGTTTTGTCTAGCCTTGAACCCTCTCAGCACTCTGCTGGAAGGTTCAGGTCTAGGTTATCGGTTGAGGAGAGGTGGTCAGGTTATTTCTCACCTTCTTTACATGGATGATCTGAAACTCTTTGCCCCCAACAATTTGCAACTGATGAAGCTCCTGAAGGTAACAGAAACTTTCAGTAGCGCCATCAGGATGGAATTTGGTGTAGACAAATGTGCAGTCATGCATGTGAAGCGAGGGAAGATTATGGAATCCGTGGGAACTCAACTCTCGGATTCCGTACAACTTAGATCCCTCTCCTCAACAGAAACCTACAAGTATTTGGGTATGTCGGAAGCATTAGGCATCAATACTGCTGACATGAAACAATCGTTGAAGGAACGTTTCTTTGGCCGCCTGAATAAGGTGCTAAGCAGTCTTTTGTCAGGTGGAAACAAGGTGCGCGCCTTCAACGGTTGGGTCATGCCGGTTTTGATGTATTCTTTCGGCATACTCAAATGGACTCAGACAGAACTTGATGCTCTAGATAGGAGCATCTAGAAATCGGATCGGGATCGGATGCATCACCCACGGTCGTCGGTGATGAGACTGTATATCCCGCGAAAGTGTGGGGGTCGTGGTTTCTTAAATGCTAAGACCCTGCACAATCGTGAGGTATGCAGTCTCAGGGAATACTTCCTAGAAGCCAACGTGGGGATGCACCGAGATGTGGTCTCAGTGGACAAGGGCCTTACCCCGCTCTTCTTGGCTAACGAGAACTGGCGCAAGCCTGTAGTATTAGACACTAATGATGGCAGGGCAAGGAGCTTCACGGGCGCTTCTACCGGGCTCTTCATGGCCCCGATGTAGATTTTCTAGCGTCCGTGTCCTGGCTACGATTCAGCAACCTCTTTGGGGAAACTGAAGGTTTTGTCTGTGCGATTATGGACGAAGTTATATTGACGAACAACTACCGGAAACATATTATGAAGGATGGGACGGTTGACGTGTGTCGGGCATGCCACCGTCCGGGAGAATCGATCCGACACATAATTTCTGGGTGTTCTCGTCTGGCTAACGGAGAGTACTTGCATAGACACAACCTCGTTGCCAGGATTATCCACCAGCAACTTGCTTTGAAATACAACCTTGTGGAATCAGAAGTGCCATACTATAAGTATGCGCCCGACCCAGTTCTCGATAATGGTAATATCACGTTGTATTGGGATCGACCTATCATCACTGACAGGACTATTGTTGCCAATAAGCCTGACATTGTGGTGATAGATCGATTGGAGCGTCGCGCAATGATTGTTGATATTACGGTCCCACATGACGAGAACCTCGTGAAAGCAGAGAAAGATAAGCAATTCAAATATCTAGATCTGGCTCGCGAGGTTGTCGACATGTGGGATGTGAATACAGCAGTCATTGTGCCGATAGTCGTGTCGGCCAATGGCTTAATTGCCAAAAGCATCGACCCACATCTTAGTAGGCTTTCGCTTGGCAGCTGGATCAAGGGCTTGATTCAGAAAGCAGTACTTCTGGACACGGCGCGTATTGTTAGGAAGTTCCTCTCTCAAGAGCCCTGACCACCGGTAGCTCGGACCCTGTTCCCAATGCCGGTTGGATCCTATTTTTTATATTTTTAAATGTTTTTTATATATGTAATTTTTTTTAAATATTTAAGAATGTAAATTATATGTTGTAAAATGAATAAAGGAATTAATAATTTTAGCTGTTTTTTTTTCGAATTGTTTTTTAGTAAATTTTTAGACCTTTGTATCCTGCTTATGCAATTCGTCATTCAGTCATTTCGGAAAGTAAGGACTTGAAAGTTTGTATGAAATGTCGTAAGGTGTAAACGCTCTTACTTGTAACTTAGTATAATAATATAATTTGCAGACGAGTTAGCCGGGCGGGTACCAGACTACTACGGTATTAATCAAAATGCAGTGGTCGTTGCGACGGCTGGCTGCATGATACACTATTATTACATACTACCTAGCAAGGACAATTCTGACCACCGAAATAACCAGACGCCTAGTAAACTGATAATAGCAATATCGCACAAAAGCAAAGTGTATAATTTTTTCTTCAGGAGCATTTTCAGATTCTGCAGTGGGTCACACTGTCGAAAGGCGGTTGTTTATTCATACCATGAACCTGAAACTGATAGAATTTGTTTACCATTTGGTCCCTTTAGAGAACCCGTTGCCGCTAAAACTAGACCGTCACGCACACAACACTTCGTGTGCGTGTTATCCGACTCTATATCAGCTGTTGTCAAGAGGACATTTCCCTGAACTACCTTCCTACACCCACGGGACCAGGACTACATAACAGAGATGAACTATATAGTGACGCATCACAGCCGGCTTACTCAACAATGTTGTTACATTGCTTCTGAAGTGTCATGCTTGACCGACGCAGAGGACGCCTGGAATGTGGCTTGCTCGGACATATAACGTACGGTTCGTCTAACCTAACAGACAGATGTGTTGCTGGGGAGTGTTCCGCCACTTCTTCTTCCCAGCTAAAACACTAGGAAGTGGCGAAGGGCGAGCGTTTTGGGCGACTGTCTCTTGTATTTTTGACGTTCAAAAAGTGCTGATTATCAGCCTAATTTGAATAAATGACTTTTGATTTTGATACGGATCGTCCCGAGAATTCGTTTTCCCAGAGACAGTGGAATGCGCCGCTCTGCAGATTGGCAAGGAATAATCGAATTAGTAAGTCCACCAATACTGCAGAGCGTGCCCGCCTGCTGGTTGTGAGTGAGTAAGAGTCAGGCCTCTGGCACGTTAGGTGACGTGCTGGGTGTGTCAAATGAAATAATGGCTATTTTTACAAATACTTTTACACGTCGTCAGTTAATGTGGTGAGGCAGTCGACTGCCTCGGATACCATGACCTTTCCTGCTGTACGAGCAAGTAGGTTCAGGTGGGATTCGTCCGTCGCATTCTTGCCACCGTCGCCGACGGGGTACCAGCTGTCTCAGAACCTAATGATTGGCACGTACGCTACGATGAGAAGAGACCTGATGGTATAACCATAATTATAATACCATGAAAGTTGGGTTGGCGTTTGGTGTGGGATGTTTCGTCGACACTACGATAAATATGTTAGGTTCCGCTTTCTGTAATCAGTTGGGAATTGTTATTTCATGAATTATCTTGACACTGAAGTCCTAATACTGATATTATTACACATGATAGACTGAGTTATCAAAACACTTAACGCTTAAGAATTTGTATTTTATCTACCGTTAGATTTTGTTTGTTTTGTTTGTTAGATTTTTGAAAAAGACTGTGAATTTTCCTTACAGTATCTATGTTTATTGCACAATATAACTATGCAGCTCTTTATTATAACTGCCTGTTTATGACCATTCTTATTACCTACCATATTATGTATTTTCATAATTCATTATAAAATTTTACTGCTCGTAAATGTTCATCTCGAAGCGACAGTTAATCATGTATGGTGAAACATTGAGTGAATAAATTCGCGCCCATTCATTCGCGTTGAATTTCTGTTTGATGTTGACTCAGCACGCATATCAAAAATACGCTGAAAACAGCGGACAAAAGCGACTAAATAACGTGATAAATGTGCGCGCTAAAGTATTCAGAGATTGGTTTAATTTCCGTCAAGCGCTTGTTTTCCCGCTTGTTTCGTACGGCGCTGTTTCCAGCCAGTCATATCGGAGAACCGGAGGGTTGACGACGCATGACGCGTGTTTTCAAGTGAATTTTGTCGTTATGGCGACCGGTTTCGTTGGGTCTACGAAGAGTTTTCCATTCTCCTTCGACGTGGATGTGGAGGAAGAGGAGCAGGGAAGGGGGACTCCTCGGCTGAACAAACGCATCGGTAAGTACTTGCCATGTGTTTCTTTTATACTGTTTATATTATATTATTATGCCTCAAAACGTTTATGTTCGCGTTAGAGGTTTAATTGCACGGCTAGTGGACTTTATGGTTTGATTACACTTTTATTTGTAATGGAATTTGATTTTGGAACGAGACAAGGTGATCATGACTATGCCACGGAATGATAAAACGCCCTAAAATAAAACAAACTAAAATCTAATCAATGTTTCGACGACTTTAATTATTTTGTTTGTCAATTAAAACAAACACAACATTTTCATCAACAATTTTCCGTGTTCTTTGTGTAACCGAAACTAATCCTGCTTGTAATCTAAGACTAACAGAAGCATTCATGCACTCCGTGGCCAGGACATCAGCTGTTATAGCCGGTTGTAATATCACGCTTGTTCGGTATTCCGTCTCAATTTGCATGACACATCCCTCCGGTCTCCAGAACACTTCACTGCGGCAGTCGTTTGTTTTGTTGATGTTACCCGACCGAGTGCGGAAACCTCCCGACCGGGTTACTTGACCTAGAAATTGGGAGCTCCTCACTTTTCCCAGATTATACGATCGATAGTCGCCCAGCTGACTTGTATTGTGGACCACATAACTACCCATATGTCTACAGCTATATGTAGGTAGCTATACAAATGTAGGTTTAATGTCCCTTCCACGTTCCTACATTTGCGTGTGCTGATAGATTGGATGGCGTTCATAAAATAGCTAAAACTGTCGCAAATTAGCGATATCGAAGTTGGAAGACGAAGTTAGTAATGTAATTTATATTCGGGCCGCGTCAGTCAATTTACAGGATTATGCTTTCCAATTTAGTTCAAGAGTCTTGAAAATTATAACGTTAAATGAAGTTTGTATCCAAGCGTTGCTAAGGTAACTTCAAGTTAGTTATGTGAATAAAGTTAAGCCGAGTTTTTTTCTGAAGATCATGAGAGTAACTTAGTAATGCCCTCTGGGCGCCCTCAAAAAGCGATAAATCTAGGATAGGTACCCAGGGCCCAGACGAAGTCAATTGCTATTGTAGGCTGCCTATATTGAGCCTTCACGGTGTATTTATAAAATGATTTCTTTGTAGAAATGGGAACTTTGAACTTATAGGTATTAGGGTTTGCCCGTGTTTCGCTTGCATTACGGCTGGAAATTATACCACGGGATTGTTTTAAATATAGACTAATAGACCATATTCGGGGATCATGGGCTTCCCGTTAGTGAAGCTACAGAGACTGTTAATCATGTTTCTTATTTATTTTTCCTAGATCTATTGTTTGTGTCTAGCTAGAATGTAGATGACTGTAAAAAGAGACAGACTGTGGGTAAGACGGATTGTATGAAAGATAAAATGAATAGGACGGAGGAATCCAAATTGTAAGATAAAATAAGTTAAGAAAGGAAAAAACGTGCTGTCCTGCCTCAAAATAAAATTAATTGGGATCATAACAGGGAAACAGAATGAAGAGATAGTTCAGGATAATGATAATATATATTATGTAGTATTATGTGATATATATTATGTTTCGTCCCTCATCATCCGCAGCCCGAATTCACCCACTGCTGGGTATAGGGCTCTCTTTTCTTGTGCTAATTTCCACGTTCCAGTGCCAGATTGACAGACAAAGAGCAGCGGTGGCCCAGTGGTGGCAGCCCCGACTTTCGAGCAGAAAGCGTTGGTTTCGAACCCAGGCAGGCGCTGTGTAATTTATTTCATCACCGCTACCCTAAAAAACGGTGAAGGAAAACATCGTGAGGAAACCGGCATGTCCTAAAACTAAAAATTCAAAGACATGTGACATCTACCAACCCGCATTAGGCCCGCATGGCGGATTACAGCCCACTCTCTCTCATAGAGAGGAGGCCTGTGTCCCAGCAGTGGGAACATTATAAGCTGATGATGATGTGTGCGCCACTCACCCAAGATTTACCCGGGATAGGAACAATGTCGTCTACCCATCTAGCCGCCGGACGACAGACATTTCTCTTAACGGTCTTTGGACGCCACTCGGTCCGAGTTTAAATCCACCTATCATCACGCGTGTTGCTAGGTAACCTGCCCGGCTCCATTTGAGTTCCAAAACACGACTTCCAATATAGAAGATCTTCGATATTTTTGGTTAGTTAGTTTTGCCGCTATGTGTATGTCTAACAAATTAGATTATATCTCTTATCTTGATGACTCCCTATCATGTATTCGGCGTGCGGCATCCTACTCAGGCCTCTGAATAATATTGACAAGTCCCCATTGACATGTCTATCGGCTTTTAGCCGAACTGATACC
The DNA here is from genome assembly GCA_949152445.1 of Cerastis rubricosa. NCBI lineage: Eukaryota > Metazoa > Arthropoda > Insecta > Lepidoptera > Noctuidae > Cerastis > Cerastis rubricosa. The sequence goes on along the minus strand of OX424534.1, from coordinate 22,347,256 downwards.
ATCTGATAAGATAATATGGTAATATACCATTAGTTTGAAAGGGTTTATCATAATAAGGGAAGATATTATAGTATCCATTTAGTTTATGAGCTCCACTTCGATTTATGGCGAGATCAGCGGTATCTGGAATTCTGGAGTGCAAGAGCTTAGTCGATACGACTCACTAAAACTTAAAATAAATTATGAAAACTGAACACATTGAAATGTTTTTCTACCCCATAGATTATTACTATTATTAGCTAATATCAATGCAACGATGTCGAATTGACTGTGAACTGCCCTTATTTCTTAAGACTTTTTTGGAGATGGTCTATTTAATACATAGGAAACATGTCTTATGTAGCTACGCATACACAATCAGATATTTCGGCTATTCTGAAAACTTCATGTGTCATTGAATGGTAAGAATTTCCGTTACAATGAAAAGTGTTTCATTGTAGATATATCTCTTTGATAATGGTGTTAATTAAAATAATCTAATCTAGATATTGTAAAATACGCAAAGATAAGTCTGTATATAGGAAATCGTGCCCAAATCATATTGATTCTATTGTCTGTCTCGGCAAGCTGTCATTTAACTGCGCCTACGCAAATATTGTGAGCAATGTTAATTTGAAGCTGAAAGAAGAAGCACATTAAATCAGTGCATCCTACATTTTTGCAATGGACAACGTAGTTTACCTACTAAAGTAAAACAGATTTGCTGATACTTACTGAAAAAAGAAGCTGGTGGAACAACCTTCTCTTTTTTAAGGTTCAATCATTACATTACACTAAAGCTTTATAATAAAAGAAGTAATATAACAAAAAAGTACAATACCTACTTACTTAGGTATATAACTTTACCTAGCCTGCTAGAGAAGTTTATGTCCAGTTCCAAATAAACAAAAGTGACCGAACAACTAGTTTTATACACAGACCATTCAGTCATTTAATATTTTGTGTAAGAAAGAAAGAATCGAAAATTATTAGGTACATCTTGAGGAAATTCCAGTCTCGTTCATATCCTGCTCAGCTTGACACGGCAGCTGTGATGATAGTGGGATAAAGTCTTATCTTATCGTTATCAGACAATATTATTTACATAACCTAACAGTTATTCGTGGAACTAAATAAAGTAGCGGAGAGATAAGCACAAGATAGGCTGATTTTCAACCAGACTGCGTGAAAAGCAAAATAGCAAAACAAAAAGAGGTGGCAAGACCATAATGACTTGCCACCTTTTACAAAAAGTTAGGACAGTCTATTGTTAAGTTAAACTTTAATTCAAATATTTTCGTAAAGTAGATCTATTGACTGTTTTTAGTTGGTGTGTATATCCTAAAACTAAAAGTAAACAGAGACGTTGAACTTGGCTGAGGTTTCCGTGTTTCGCCGCACCCACGCGAACTTGTAGATGTCATGCTATTTTTGTCTGGCATGCTAAGAGAATTGTCTATTATAAAGTGAATTTATTTGAAGTTTTTTAGAAGTTTATTCTTTGTTTTAATGGAAAAGTCAAGTGAAAAGACAAAACGGTTAATAACGCTGATGAGTGAGCAATACAAAGAAATATTTCTATGAAACTAAATTGCACAACGTTTGGTTATTAAAATTAATCCATGAAAAATCACTTTTGCATGTAGCTACTGCGATTCAGACAAAGATCTGCATACGTAGAAGATAGATGGACTCATTTTAACGAAAAGAAAATAATTGTGTGAAGGGTGATATGGCTAGAAAGGACATTTCTGATGAGATGACGAGTAATAGGATAGTATGGAAGAAGAAGACATGTTGCGCCAACCCGCATCCCAAATAAATTGGGATAAGGTCAAGAGAATGATGGTAATCATATTAAAATAAACTGAAACGTTTTAAGAAGAGAACAAAACCTTTAAATAAACTGCTCTAAGAAGCACATACAAAGTTTACGACAAATAATGAACTCGCAATCACAAAAACAAAAAAAATCTATAAGGCAAAGGCAACATGAGACATTTCACAGATCAACCAGTTACTTACGAACGAAGAACGAAGGAAGCCAAGTGTTCAATAACAGACAGCTTGTAACAGAATAACCATCAATCTTCTTTATCTGACCATCAGTCAAAACAACTTTTGAAAAGTAGTAGGTAGGTTGTAGTAGTGGTTTAGTAACTGAAAATCAATAGTACATCTTCAAAACAAGGGTATAATTCTTGGTTACACCATAAACAAATGAATAAAGATGATAGTGAGGACACAAATTAGAGAGTGCTCAAAGACAAGAGCTTGCAGTCTCTCACGTTGATGACGAGTTTTATTTTATTTAGAATGTTGCAGAAAATGTTCTGGAAACTAATTCTCGCCCGAGTAACATAGTTATAAATAGCAACCATGTACGTCTTCTATCAGATGTGTGGCATGTTCAAATCGAGGTTGAGGTCTGATTAAATTATGGATATGTCGGCTGTTATGCCCCACACCATGCTCAGCCTGTACCATGCACCACCATCTACTGTGGTGTGAGGATAATGTCTACGAATAGACTAGAGCCTAGAAAAAACTCTAGCGTTAAAGTTTAAGTCTGAAAATAATTTATATTTGAAACGATCCCTGGCAGTAACAAATTGCCCATGATTACAACGCTTCTCACAGGTACTAAACTGTGTTAATATCACCCATAAAACTCCATTCCACTGCATTTTAAACTCTAAATCTACACCAATATATTACAGAACACTTTACCTATCCAACAAGCAGACACTCTAGAGTAATTTACACAGGAATCTTCGAGCGACAACGCATAATAGATCGCGCGTGACGCTTCACTGAAAACTGAACGAACAAAAGAGTCAAAACGAAACTCGTGCCAAGCTCAGTCTTGGGCCAAACATTGCCACAATAACATAGTGTGAGTGTTCACAAAATAGTGGAAAACATAATCTGATCAAGTGTCTTGAGTACCGGAATTTTCCAGTTCAAAGTAATACGTGACAGGTGCATAGTGCTCCATTTTGAAACGGTTTGACAGGTGCATCAGTGTATCCAGTGTTCCATTTTCTGTTTGACGTCAATGGCCGTGGTTGCAAACTTGCAGATGACTGTGCCATTCGTCCAGGGACGTAATCACGTAAACTCGGTCAATTAGAATGAATTAATCATCTGGCGCCCTTTTAATAAGGTATTTTATTATAGTTTGAAATCGACATTGAACAGCAAACGGTAAACACGACAACAGTTTTAAAACTGCCCTGAAATCATCGATTAGAGAGCTTTGGCTGAATAAAAATAGTTGTATGTGACACTTATACATATTAGAAGCTTGGTCAAACCAAAAAAGTTAGTATATGTATAAGATCTTAGGGTCAAACTCTGTAGTCATTATCCTGTACTGTCCTTATAAATGTTTCGCTAGATTTTATATTGGCTATCCTGAGGTTTTTCAGGTTTTTATGTTGTGGAGGGAAATCAGTACTACCTAGTCGTAATTAAACTGTGAATGTAGATACTGTAGGTTTTCATACCAGATATAATTTTCTGATAGAGTTGATACTAACGATAGATTTGTTGATAACAAAATGACTGTAAGGAGGTCTCGCTTGATTGCAGTTCGTGCAATGATACGACAATAGGAAAATGAACAAGAGATGTTGTGAATAGAATGTTTTTGCTCTAAATATTTAGTGTCAAGTCATGAATGTTCTGGAAGTACACGAATAAACGCATTTCAAGGGTATTCTCCTTAAGACATTATGACACGATATTGCTATTATAGCGGTATCTGCATAACTAACTAGGTACTAAAGTACTTACCTAAGCCAAGACCTAAGAGGGACTAATACATAATTGAGATAAAAAGGGATATTACGAAGCATAACAATAGCTTAATAAATCGTTCATTATTTAATCAATACAAAGCTAACTACTTACTAGCTAGCTAATTACCCACTCCTCTCCTAATTTCCACGTTGTTATTCCAAAACATACGATTTTATATCTCGATTAAGAATCCTAATCGATAAATTTATTTCGATCACAAAGAATCGTATGTTTTCTCTCAAAACGTTCGGTGTTTCATAATCGCGTCTGAATTTCGACAGGTCTTTGACTTTCAGTAGTCCCGGTGCGTTTCAGTGGGTGTTTGGCAGCTTTCCCGCTAAAAATAGCTTCCATTTTGTTGTCACGAAACACGACTGCTACCTGGCAATTTGGTGGGATAATTTAAGATGGCGCCAAATGTGAAATGTTTGTTTGCGTGCGCACACTGCGGGGTGGAGACAGTAAATAAGATTTATACGAAGATTGATTGTTTACTTTTGATTTGTGGTTGTGTGGTACAGTCTATGAATCAGAGCTATGCAGGTTCTAATGCTCCATCTTTTTGCTACTGAAGTTTGAACTGAAATAGAAATTATAATATTTTACCTAAAGTCTTTCACGTTCAGCCTGTAGCAGATTATAAGCTGTCAAAGACGACAGATATCAAACTGTTCCGCTTATTTCCTGATCTCCAGCCCCTTGATCCTGATCATCAATCCCAATAATATGCACCGGATCAGACTCATTGTGAAAGTAATGTCGATCATTTCACGAAAAAGTCAGAACAGCCTCCTAAAGTCATATTTGATACGCTGATCTAAAATGGCGCAGATAAAGTAAGGACCAGAGGTACTGGGCAAGTTGCAAACGTTTATAAAGCGTTTCATAATTTTGACAGACAGACTATTTCGTTTTTAGGGTTCCGTACCCAAAGGGTCAAACGGGACCCTATTACTGAGACTTTGATGTCCGTCCGTCCGTCCGTCCGTCCGTCCGTCTGTCACCAGGCTGTATCTAATGAACCGTGATAGTTAGCCGTTAAAATTTCTACAGATTATGTATGTCTGTTACTGCTATAACAACAAATACTAAAAATAAAATAAATATTAAGGGGGTTTCCCATACAAAAAAGTGATTTTTTCGCTTGTTTTTATAAATAATGGTACGGAACCCTTCGTGCGCGAGTCTGACTCGCACTTGGCCGGGTTCCCATAATCGTAATCGCGACTCTAGGCCATAGGCTATCACATGTCTGAATCTGAAAATGCTTAAACTCCCAAATCGGTGAGCTCAACTAGGTTTCGAAGTTTCGAAGCCATTGATCTACTGTTTCCTCTTTATCTGTCTAGTGTGTGTGTGGTGTAGGTTGTGTCTGGCGACCACAAACCACTAGATGTTGAACACAACACAAGATTAATTGCCTTTGCTAATGTCGTGTATGCACATCATTTATAATCATTATTTATTGCTTCTGCATATGCAAGTCCGGCCGGTTGTAAGACCTGCTAAATAATAACAGCCGATCAATCTTCGGGTGATCACCCATTACGTACCCAGTCCTAACTGGGTTGTGGAGGTCAGATAGGCAGTCGCTCCATGTTAAATAATGGTGTTCAGCTGCAACCAAAGGTTAGATTGGAAGTCGACCCCAACATAGCTTTAATCTTCAACTTCCTCGTATCGCCGGCTGGACAGATCTTTTGCTCGCCCAATTCTTCGTCACTTCCACAGAAGCACACCAGTCACTGTGAGTGCATATTTGGAAGTACCAGCAGAGTCTTTTGTGGCCTTAATCCTTTCAACACGATAGGAACCTGTATTTCTGGGTTTGTATTCAACCCCCACAAATACATTCACAAGGTTTTTGGGTAGTTCGACAAGTTCTGGACCAGACCCTACAAAATTATGAGCGAGTCATCCATGACTTCAATTATTGCGTGGGAACAAGGGTATCTGTTGGGGTTATTGATGCTCGGTTATGGAGATTTCATTCTCGTCATTGTTATGCTTAAAGACGTCCATAGACACACCCAATTTTCGTGTTTTAAACATCGAATCAGGAAATCGTTCAAGAAGTTTAATGGATATGCTAATTATTTATTTCATGAATCAAAGATTTCATAGAACATTTCAAACATGATCTTTTCTCAATAAAACCGAAAGATTATTTAATTTTCTAAACCGGACACCACTGTCGCGCTGATATAATCACCATTTTATATCGTAAACAACACTGACATGGTTCCAATCCATTATAATCCAATCCTGTTTTATTAATTAACTGGCTGTACCGTATGCGTTGCAAAGCACATTTTTCCCGCCTACCTCCTATCCTACCTACTCTAACTACCTACCTATCCTACAATAATCTACCTACCTTACCCTTTTTTTTACGATTTGGAATTCCGCACGGATGTCCTCCGCCTCTGGAAGGCGGAGAGGTCTGTCAGACTCCAAGTGACTAAAACCACACCGGTGTTCCCTCGCACACTTGCGTCGGGGGGCAGCGGGAACGAATGTGACTTCCGCTGCCCCGGACTAAGTGCCGGCCCGCTTGACCAGTGCGGGCATCGTCCCTGGGGGGAGTGAGGTGAAGGTAAAATGAGTATTAAAAAAATGTTTCTATGGGAAAGTTGTTTGTTATCATGAGATGACCGATACTTAAACACGTGATTGTAATCACGTGTTTAAGTATCGGTCACTAATTTTCAGTCCAGTATATAAATGTAGGGCGCTTTATTTTCATCAAAAGCGTAGGTTATGTATTTATTGATTTTACTTTATTTAAATTGGTTCTCGTAATCTCTCACTGGTTGCAATCGCGTATCGATTCGTGGCTACGTGGAAAAGCTTTTGATATATGTAGGTAGGAGGTATGCAGGTACCTCATATTCGCAATTTGTTTGATGGGGCTTTAATAAATAGATTAATCACCTACGATTTACTATGAGATATTTTTGCTTGATCAATGCTCGTTTATTGAAAAATAGTAAGTAATTACCTACAAAAAGTAATACAGCGGCATCTATGATAAAAATTAAAAACTAATATGGTCTGAATCTCGCAAGCAAAGTTTACATCGGCAAGACTATACATATATAGAAACCCTCGATTAAGTAATTCGTCCTAGCAAGTTTTCGGAGTACCGTACATTGCGATGATGAACTTTCGGAATAACGTTATTCGTCGTAGCAAACTTTCGGAGTAACGTACATCGGAGTGACGAACATTATGAGTAATGAAATTCGTTATAGCGTACTTTCTGACTAACGTAATTCGTACTAACGAACTTTATGTATACCGTACATCGGTGTTTTGAACTTCGGAGTAACGAAATACAGTCACCCGGCGACTAACAACTGTCGGGCAGTTGCCCACCAGACTTATCACTCGTCTGGTCGATGGATCCTCCCTTTTCAAGAGTATCGAGGAACTTTACACCCTGTTCCTCACTCGGTGTCATTGTCCAGAGTTGAATTTAGTCTCTAAAAATAACTAACTTCTACGATTCTTACATAAGTCCTTTTGTTCCAAAAGCAATATTTTTTAAACACTGTTTTAGGGTTTCATGGTTTTTATCTACTGACACTTACGGGAAGTCTTCTGTGATTTTCAACTGCAAGCTTGTGCTCAGCTTTTAGGGATCTTACTAAAAAAATCACGGTAGATATCATGTAACAGTGTACTTAAGTTCAATATTTTATTGCTCAAGCTCGGAATGTTTTTATTCAATCATTCTCAAAAGAAATCTCTACTTTGAATAGAGCGTTTAATATGGGCAGATAGATAAGACTTATCGCGTATTGTCGTCGATACGTACAATTTTCCGGTTATCAACATATGCCGCAAATAGCCACAATATGAGATAAGGAATACTCATCAATCAATGCTGGTTATACTAAATATCTTACCGGATTACGTACTTATTAGAATTATTTTTTTATGTTTTCGGGGTGTACCTTCAAAAGACGCCCGGACTTTGTGGATAAGACCGTGGAGTGTGGGATTTCTACCTCACTAAAACCACCCCGGTGATCACCATCCGTACATGAGAAGAGTCACCGTTTCCTCTTAAAATACCTGTCCGGAGCCCCCTCTGTACAACGCCTGTTAAGGTACATCCCTGGGGCGACTATACAGAGGTCTCCTACACATAATAGAACCCAGTGGCGTCCTATAGTCTTGATTCTTGATATTCTTTTTATTCGACTACCCTATAAACTTTCTTGGCTGTATTCGATTAGACTGGACGCTGACCCCAACATTGGGAAAGGGCAAGGCTGATGAATAGTCTCACTGCTTGGTAAACTGCGAATTATTATTTGTTATCGACTGGCTCATAAAATAGATAAGCATTCGTGGAAATTTCCTAATTCATCAAGTAAACAAAAGTTTGAGTACCTATTTAAACAAAGATTCCATGGAAAATTTGAATTCTTTGTAAATTGTATTATCGTTCTTGTCTTTCTTGTTGGGATTATTCTTGGTCTTCTTGCAACTACATTATCATCATCATAGCCTGTTAAAAAGAAACCCTCGTTGTTGCCTGATTACGATTTAGGACCCTAGAAAACGTCACAATAAAATGTTCTGAAACAGGAAGGAAACTCTTTACCTTTATTCATTTTGGTTGAAATGAGAATGATGGGTGAGTGAGAACAGGAGGCCAACCATGACGTCTTAAAACATTATTGTTTCATTCTTATTCCAGAGTGGGAAAGAGACGGAGATATACAGGTCGTCTAGCTAGCTATGGAGCTAAACGACCTGTATAGCTTCGTTTTCATCCTGGGAGGTTACCCCCCAGAATGTAAAATGTTATGCAATTTTTGGTAATTTCAATATTTCGTTATTCGAGTATTTTCGCCAAACTAAAACTATTAAAAACTATTTTATCGTCATAGGTTACCGTGAAAAAACTCCTGATTACATAACTGTTCATAACAACACCTGTTCAATGTCGTACTTCATTGTACCTATTCCAAATGACAAACAAACACACGAATGCACCTGTAGCATAATATTGCATATTTATAACTTTCTTATCGGCTTACTCAACTGTAAATCTTTAAGTTTTGATACCAGAAAGATTGTAACAACGGACCCAAGACACTTGAATCGAACAACAACGCTTTGCACAACTTAATTTATTATTATTATTTTAATTTGCAAGTTGTGACATTACCTCTAAGTATAAATTCCTCGGGCAATTATTTAAATGCCTGCTTTCGCCAACAATAAGCGACATCTAAATGTTTGTCAAAATAAAAGCGAGCTATTCTAATTTAAACATTCGGCTGATCGTGGATAGTTGAGATTCCACCAGAGCAATAATAGTTCGGCATTCATTTCTGTTACTTAGCGTTTGTGGAAGCTAGAGATTATCTTGTTTGTCGAAGTGTAGTGCAATGTTCTATGAAAGTGACAATATAAACAAGTGAAATGTCTATAAGAGGCGTTCAAGATGGCTCCAGATCTCCGAGGATCATCAATGATTCGTTCTTCGATGAATCTGGTAAGACAGGTCTTTAGCCAATTGTTTCTTTAATTTGTGTGTGTATATCAAACGAATTGTGTACGAATTTTGTAACAATAATTTGATTTAAAAGAGTGTCCATGGAGTTTCTTGCCTATTCTTCTCCATAGAGATCTACGCTTTCGAATGGGCAACTACAGTACTTTCACAAGTTATTATGCCTTGTGTCTAGGACTGTAGCTTCGACTGTAGTTTTTTTTTTACTTTCAAACGTGCCTGTAATGGTCTAATTGAAATAAACGCTTTGAGTTTGAGTTTGATTGTGGCTCAGACTCTCCTCAAATCTTTATTTGAAGCAACACCGAAATAGACATAAAGGTAACAAAACGCGGGTTGTAATGAAAGATAAATAGAAACATAAGAATTTAATTATTATATTGCTATTTATTCCACATACCACCCCTAGGGTAGTGAAGCGTCATAAAATATAAACCTTGAACACATGGATGGACTGAAGGGCGCCTACGTCTTTCGTTCACATCAGTTTGACGTAGGTACGTGGGATAGCTAAATGGGAAATATAACCTAAAAATTAAAAAAGGCTTCTTCTGGGTAAGCTCGTACCATCGTCAACTTTGTCTCTGTCATCTCTGACCTAGACTAGAGTCAAGAGCAAACCCATAAAAAAAATACCTACTGTTACTTTAGCTCCGTCTATGTGATCTATGTAGGCATAATCTTATTTTTATCTCTGAATTATACATAATTTCAACCATTATTATAGATGAACCGTGTATTATATATATGCATACACAAAGCTGATTACTTGATAAGCGTAGCCTAGTGTGACTTTTTACACCTATTCGAAACCAAAACTAATTTGTACTGAATCTAAAAGTAGCGCCATCTTGTGACAGAAATGGGAAACACAATTATTTCACAACAATTTAATTTTACGAATAGGTTTGGTCAATGATAAAAGCGCACACTAGGCTCACACTAAACTACTAGTAGTGTATTAATGAATAATGAATATATTCTAATTAATCAGAATCCAGTTCAGTAACAGTTTCATTACATTACCTTGTTCCATACTAAGAAATGTTTCGACTTTCTCACAGCCTCGCAAACAGTTGACAATACTCCAAGGGATGACCTAAATAACAGTCCTTTCCAAAAGATTTAGGGGAGATAAAATGGCGAATAATTTTGCAGCAATTTTAAGAGGCTGCTTGGGAATATTGATGTCGTGTTTATTAGAGAACTAGCTTTTCCCCGCGGCTTGTCCCATGGGGACACGTTTAAAATGTGCGTTTGTACGTCTACGTTTTCAATGTGGCCGATGACACTTGTGGATAAACTATCCCTAAGTGTCTTAGGCCATATTTAGAACGTGCTTTCCGAGGCACGAGGGTATCATACCGCCAATAAAACTCTGGGCAATTACTGAGAAATTCCTAATGAAAAAACCCATTAGCACTTTTTGCACTACCCGGGAATCGAACCCAAGACCCCACGCTCAAGAGTCGCGCTTGCGACCATGAGACCAACGGGGCAGTTTTTTATAGTATGTTAATGAAAAACAAAGTAACTGCAGTTAGATGAAAAGTCCCATAGGTATCTCAAAAACTAAACACCAAATGTTATTGAAACCAATTTTAGTTAAAAGTTTTTTTACGTTCTACAATCGATTTTTTTTTTAGAATTTTCCTCCTCGTACTTTACTTAAATTGGAGGGGGGGGGGGACACATTTTACCACTTTGGAAGTGTCTAATATCCTTCAAACGATTGGCCACATTTAAAACGTAAGCTTTCCATTACTGAAATAATTTTCCGATTCGGATCAGTAGTTCCAAAGATTATGCCCTACATGCAACCTTACAAACTGTACTTCCTTTGTTTCTTTTTTAAAAAAAAAAAAACGTTGCCCCACACTAGGAATGTCTCCTGTATCGTGGGTGCGTTTACAAACATTTAAACTCACATACACAAACAGCCAAACCCTAAACAACTATCTGTTGTAGGACATACAAATATTTATTCCATGCGGGGATCGAACCCGCGACACGCAGCGCAACAGTCGATCGCTCAGCCACTGCGCCAACTGTGTCGTCGTGTCGTACTTCTTATAATATTAGTGTAGATGAGTTACTTTACAAACTACCGTAGGCTAAAGATATTCAAACATAAACTACCGCCAATAGAAGGACCGGTGTGAACAAGTGCACAGTTTCAAAGTTAACCAAAGACTTTAGCAAGGCTTCTCGTATAAATTTTAACCTATGTTTTGTACATAAATAATTTACATGTTGTTGTTATTAAGGCCAAAGTGTTTTGCACTAAATATTACTATTTCATCCTATACAGGTAAATATGTAACTTCACACAAAAATTTGCTAATTCGAGGTAAACAAATGAATTCTTAAATTTAAACTACGAAAAAAACATGAAAAAACATTACAATAAAAAAAATCATGATGCTAAAATAATAATGTTACAAAAACTAAATTATAAAAATATTCCTTCGAGCCGGATTTGAACCAGCGACCTATGGATATCAACGCTTGTTATAACTCTACAGTCCACCGCTCTACCAACTGAGCTATCGAAGGCTTGAGAGACATCGCGAAATTTTGGACCGCATTTAAAGTGTATTTACGAATGCAGGAAATAGTAGGATGACAGTGATGTTATAGTCAGCTGATACTGTACTGTATGATATTAATAATTCCTGCGTTCAATAGGTGGATGTTATAGTTTTTTTTAGATATTCTATAATTAATTAAACTAACCGGTATGTTCAACGCATTATCTTTGCTATTTATTTATTCTGTTATTTTCCTCATCGCAACAATTCATTTTATTCTATGAGACTATTAGGTATTTATGTCAGGGTAAATAACGCTCTTATCAGATTATTTTATGTTTTTTTAGAACAACAAAGTTTTTTTCTCCCGTTTATAGCAAATGTAGCAATATGTTGTTTATGTTGCGCGAATAAATGAATTGTTACATAAAATCCGATCAAGGCTGCGCAATAAAGTCACCTCAAATCCTATCTTTTGTTTACAATGCGGGTCGCGTGAACGCGGTCGTGTGAGGCGAGTGTGTGAGACTGTTGAATTGAAGCCGGTCGGGCGTGGGGTCCGTGTAGCTACGCTTGAGTCCGTCTGTCAGTCCGCGTTTGTCGGCCCCGTACGTCGCCGGCCGCTACCGAGGACGTATTTGCGTGTGGCGCTGCGATCGCTATCGCGCAGTCGGTCGCGTGGCGTTCCATATTGAAATTTTGACTGCACTTTTTCTTTTTTTAATGGTTTGACACTGTGATAAGACAGCCTGTGATGTTTGTATTTGTACTCTTTTAGAAAGTTCAAGTTTAGTGTTAAGTTTTGCGTTATAATGCGTCTCATTATGAACAAGTTACCACCTAACTTCAATATAGCGCAGTTAGCAGTTACAGCTGCATGGACTTAGAATTCTTTGTTGTCTGTTCTTTTCATTACAATTATAATTTTGTGCCAGATAGTTAAACAGAACGTTTCAGTTAACTTGTTGGATAACAAAAATAGGTTAATAGAACTTACTCGTTTTCAAATATACTGACGATGATACTGTTAATAACATGCAAATTCAAAAATATAATCGTTTTCGCTGCGATAATGAATCTTACGCAATTAGCTTAAGTTCATACGTTAATTAGTGGAAAATTTAACAAAGTTGCATTACAGTTTTGGGTTACTTAATATTTATGTGTTCAAATTAGCCAACACGCGAGGAAATCCAAAGTCAAGGAGCAGTGAAAGTTATGAAATTCTTCCGTTAAAACTTGTTAACGAATTAATTAACGGATTGTATTGTTAATTAACGGAAAATGTAACGTCAAAAATTCAAGAGCTGTACTGTAAACTGATTTAAATATCTACGGTTTTGGGATCCCTGTGATAGCAACGATAGTTGCTAGTAATAATTTCAGAATTAAAATACTTACTTGTGTTTAACACTTTTGTAGCGTAAAGTGACGCATTAGCTGCAGCAATTAAATATCAAATAATATTTCCAAGTTTTTAAGTTGTGGAATACTTATTATCATTTAATTTAATTACAACTAGATGAGTATTTAGCTGAAGATCAATCCTTTAGTAAGTCAAGCCGACTTCAATACTTGTCTGTGTTATTTCAATAGTTTAGTTATGAATTATGCATTATTATAATGTTTTTCGTATACAATATGGCTCTGTTTGCTTTCAGTTTTAAGTCCATCGCTTCATTTATTTAGTGCTGGTCTCTCTTCTCTTCATCTTTGAATGGACACGAATATTGTACTAAGCATCTAAGTCTGGGCCAATCATGATAATTATTTTATTTCATTTGGACCTTGTTAGGATGTAGTGATTTATATTCTATGATCCTTTCTTAATTTTTCTTTTCTTTTAATTTCCTTCTGATTCACCGTTACATGGCTGTACAGTATGGTAGTACTTACGAAAATGATCAGCTTTTCTTTTAGTATGAGACCAGCTCTAGAATTAGCCGCTCCAAAGTTTTTGTTCTTTTTAGTATTACACTGTTGCATGAAATAGCTGATTATTTGTCACAATCACGACTGAATCAAAGCCACAAGTCGTAACAAATTGTTTCCGATCTCATCAGTGACATCAGTTGAAGTAATTGCAATATTCTTCCACACCTAATTGCGCATTAATGGAAAAATTCCTCAGCCGTGTTTTGCCATTATGTCGTACAGACGTTGGATAGCATTAGACTCATAAATTAGCTATAAGTGGGTTGTTAGGCGCCTCGCCTTAGGACTGTGACGGCTCCATAAAAATACGTGCCTAATGGGGCGTGACTCCCCTTCTGTAGTTATGACTCAATGTCTTTGCAGAAACGTTCCCTTCTTCGTCTTTGGCTTTAATTATTTAACCATCAAATACACGTTGCTGGGACGTCGAGCAAACTTTTCTTTATAACTGATTTATTTGTAGTAGCAGTAGCTAGAGGTCTAAAATAATGTGCTGAATTCATGAGAATTGTTTGCGCGTTGCTTACAGCCTATACATCTACACCGAAACTTTATTTTCTTGGATCCAATAGAACCACTATATTTCAAGACGTGAAGAGGCCACCTTACTTCCACCTCAACAGGTTCTTAGTTTTTTGGCACCTAGTTTATACACCAGAATAGAATCGAGACGGTTTTTGAGTTATCCATTGCCACTTCTGTTCTTCGAAGTTCTTTCTTAATTCACCTGATATCATATGTCCTAACCAAGATGTAATTATACATAATATGCATCATACTCTGATGCTCTTATGGAATACTAGACGATATACCTTCCTCAGCTTCTTTTACATAAGCTTGGAAGAGTAGAAGAGGATTATGGTGTTGTTTCCTTGAACAAGGATTATTCTAAGTGTCTAACTACTAAATTTGACAATATATATACATTTATTACGTTTCGAACAGGAAGAAAAGATGTTTATTTGATTTTCATGACTCATTTGTTAATATTGGAACCCGAGGTTAAATTAAGAATCGAACGTGTTGCTTATGGCTGGTACTAAAATAAAGTTCTCCATGAAATAATACTCTGGAAACTATAACTGCGTGGAATTTGTTAGGTTATTAGCTTGTGGTTTATTAGCTTTAATTACCTATATGGAAATATTTATTTATGATTTTGATGAAATACTGCTCATTATGCAACATAGGAGATACATTTATCGATTTTGTCGTTAAGTACAGTGAGCACATGAGTAATACGTGATTTAAAGAGTCATGGTGTTACGGAAGATTCTGATTAAACCCGCATTTACTCTGGCGTGTTAGCTATACCATTACTAGCGAAAAATCCAAACAAGGACCAGCCAGACGAATGACGTAATACTAAAGCATACATAATGCGACATTTCTAACATTCCACTTATAGGTTCGGCGCTAACAAACACACAAACCATTCGAAATGAATGCTAAAAACGACAAATAATGGAATTAAAAAGGTTTTAGCTGATTACTCTAGAATTGTGTTTCGATTATTATGTTTTCTGTGGTATCGACGACGACTATAATAATGAATAATTCAAACATTTTAAAGTAACCTTCATTACTGTAAGTACTAACTCATTACTTAAAGTATCTGTCTTCAACGACGTGCCTGTAAGACCGATGCTATTAGTAGATGCATAACATAGTTCATGATTCAACATGGATGACAATTCATTGACAGAATTTTGAATAAATTATGTCAAAAGCAAAATCCGCGTGCACTAAGTTCATAATCGGAATTACTAATTAAGAAACTGCTCTTCAAATATAGCTGTCTCAGTCTTTTTAGAAGGTCATCCTTATGCGTGAGTAGATCAACAGGGCACGATGACGTCGGGTCGCAGCTCAGCTGTTCGCTCGTCGCCATTGCGGTCATCGCTACACAAGGGTCGTATTTGGGTCGAACGTTATAATCTGTTGCTACGCGCCTTCCGATCTCTGTGACGCAATAGCGCGATTCTTTTGCGTTCTTGTTTTAAATGTTTATAAACTTATTACCTACTTACATTTTTATCTTCGTGTGGCTACTAATGAGTGTCTTGAAAATACGTAGTGGTTTAAAATGTCTCGAAAGTTTCCAAAATTATGGTCAATACGTTCAGAAAGATTGAAAGCCTTTATTCGAAAATGCATTACTTAATGCGTTTATTTTTTCCTAATGGCAAGGAATTTCCAAAACTTAAATTCTTCATTCTTAACATAATTTAATTGTGTTAATTTAATTGTTCCATAATGTTGATATAAATACATAGAATAAGTCATGTAAGACTAAGAATGAAATTATATTCAAATTTTATTGCGCGAAATATTGCAATCCCTGATACCATTTCATAACTAACAGCAATTTCAATAAACAGTGTTCCCCAGTGATATGAATCATTTATCTGCCACATTTCACCACTTCCGTTAAATAATGCCTATACTCACTATACGTATATGACTTTATTACCATTTATCACCAAGATTTCCGGCCAGTCAACTTCGAGGCGCATAACATTCATATTTGGAATACTTGATTCCATTCAACAACAACACGTCAACGCAGGCGGTCGTCTTGCACAGTGTCATACTCATAATACATAAAATCTCTCAACTTACCGATAACCTTTCAGTGATAATGAGTTAAACTCAAAAGTTATGCCTGTTAAGTAATATTAATATTGAAAACAAAGTGATACAAGTGCCTTCTTGTGAAGATGTATAGCTTCGATAAGGATTTGTGGCATGTGAGGAGACCTTCGGAATCACAGGAGTCGCAGGAGACTGCGAATAGTAAAGCTACGGAGAGACAGCGTAAATATTTTTAACATTATTTTTAATTTTAGATACTTCCTCGTTGGTGGGGGTCCACTGTTTATTGTCAAATCGTGGGTCAGACAAAATTGTATGGACCCTAGAACTGTGCCAATAGGCATATTCAAGCAAAAGGTTCTTTAGCTTGCACATGCGACAGAACATGGGGGTACATATATGAATGCCACCTTTGCTTGACCACTCATGGAAGAAATGCAAGCATGGTGTAAAGTTGCGGTATTTTAAGCAAACTTGGAGCACAAGATATTAAGCCAACATTACAATTAAACCTCTGCCTTAATAAAGAAAGAAGCAAATTCTAGCTATGGACACAAAATAAAAGTTCCTATTTTGTAAATGGAACTCAAGTTCGTTATTTTTCCAGGGAAGCCAACATATTGGTTCGGTTCATGATTGGTTTTCTAGGAATAGGGAGGTTTGATATTTACGTGTTTCGCTCAAAGCTAATAAACCGGGAATTTGCTTTATTTATTGCTGTTCAGATTTATTTTAAACTTTAAGATACTAAATGCTTAGTCTTTGTGAATATAACCACCATATCCACCGGTAAATATAGATCAAGCGTGAGTGTATATTGGTAAGTCAATAAACAAATGGATTTAAGCTTTCATTTTGAAAGATTTACCTACTTGCGAACAGATAAATAGCATACCAATAGAAAAAGCAATTAAATAGTGACCCAAACTCATAAGAGTTCATGAGACTTCACAACGATGAGATCATTTTAATCTGTATCCCTGGAATAAAAACAGCAGCCGCATTCCGCCTTCATCCACTTGCCAACTTTCGTAAGCTTAGTCAAGTCGCTGGTCTCTGAACAGTAAATCTTAAGACAAATTTCATGTAACACATGTCAAGCATAAAGAAAAAGACACTAATCATAAATATCTTGACCAGATGTCATTAATGTTAACGATATAGGTATTAAACAACCTGAAAAACGGCATTAAATTAAAGAAATACTCCACAAATCACGTTAATGCCACGTCTGAATCATAAAATTGGCTTCCCTCGCATCCTGACCGAATAAAAAATAAAATATATGGTCTTACGCATTGCGCACAACGGTACAAGCTTAGTCGCGTGCTGGCAGGCCGGACTTTAACGAGAAGCACTAAAACTACTCACTGCTGATTCTACCCTAGCCCATATGTTATTATTACTGGTTTGATAGTAGTTATATATTTTTGTATGTTACATCGTTACTATAGATAAGTTAGCGAAACTTTATGACTTGTCGGGTATCAATTTTTAAACAGGTATAAACAACATTAAAAAATGTAAATAATTATTAACTGACAAACTAACCGAAAGTTTGGAATTTGTATTACCTGCTAAAAATATCAGTTATTATTGGTGAATAAACTGAAATATTTATAACAACATACTCGCAATAGCGAATATGTTGTTAATATAAGGTTTTTGTTTTAAAAAATAACCATTCCATTTTCAAGCTTGCTGTTGCGTTATACATCAACATTTATTTGGGAATGTCTCACAGAAACTAGACGCATGGTCACCCTAGCTAACATTTCTCGTTGCGTTCTCCATCTCACGGGCACGGCTTCTTATTTTTCCTTTATATTCACTTATGTTTACACGGCTGCTCAAAAAGGAATGTTTTCAGGATTCTTGTATGTGTGCGAGTTTCTTAATGTTTTTAGGGTTCCGTACCCACAGGGTCAAACGGGACCCTATTACTGAGACTTCGCTGTCCGTTCGTCCGTCCGTCCGTCCGTCCGTCCGTCCGTCCGTCCGTCCGTCCGTCCGTCCGTCCGTCCGTCCGTCTGTCACCAAGCTGTATCTCATGAACCGTGATAGTTAGAAAGTTGAAATTTCTACAGATTATGTATTTCTGTTGCTGCTATAACAACAAATACTAAAAACCGAATAAAGTAAATATTTAAGGGGGGCTCCCATACAAAAATGTGAATTTTTTGCTCGTTTTTTAAAATAATGTTACGGAACCCTTCGTGCGCGAGTCCGACTCGCACTTGGCCGGTTTTTTAAAGATAGTTATTGTAATATGCCTATCACCTTCGCGCAAGTGCAAACAATAGGATAAGAAAGTTTTCTTGCAATCGGATGAATGGTATGACAGCGCATGAAATAAAAACAAACAATAATTAATTTTGATATTATAATACTTATGTTCTGTTATAAGCGGGAATATAACGTTGGCCAGCTCTAGGGGATAGCATGGTTTGTATATCATCGTTACTTATCATCTGGGACGCTCCTGCCCGTCAGCTACAAAATCTTGTCTTACAAGGCCCATGGGGGTGGACGGGGTAGTGAATAACTGAATAACTAAATTAGCAGCGCTTTGTAACATTTTTTTTATGCTTCAAGATTTACTTATGTTATTTTGATTTTAGACTCTTTATTCTACAAAACATTAAATTAATTAATAGACATTTTAACTTGTGCACTAAAATATGCACAAGTTAAAGTATGAAATGACAATGTGTTGTTCACTAGAAACACTAGTTCAGGTTTAGAATAAACCCACCAAATGATCAGTAAGTGATGCACTCGCTGCCCGGTATCAGTGGGAACTGGTCGACACGGACGGAACCTTAAGTTCACGCTACGTTTATGAATATCATGGTTAGAGGACTCTCTCTATTATCTTATGTGCGTTGGTCAAATGTATGTAGATCGGTCTACATAAGTGAAGTTCCTTAAATGTTCTAAGGAGGAAATACCTTGTTATCAAGTGTTTCACCCACTCAGTCCAAGTAGATGTATTTCAAGAGCTTCTAAAACGAAAACCTACGGTTGGATTACTTCATCTGAAACAGAAAAGTGGGTGTTCGTCCTTGTTTTATGGTGACCTCAAGCTTTTTTACCTACATGTGTATTGACTGTTCACGACATGATATAATGTGAAAATGTCCTGCATAATAAACGGAACTATTTTCACGCTCTATTAAACACACTTAGTCAATATATAAAACAAAATATTTAGCTACATACCGAACGATTTCCTTGTGCGTCTGTTTCCTAGCGAGTGAGCAATTTTGTGTAAACCGTGTCATGGAGTGAGAGGCAATATCGGGCAACTCGCTGAACTATATTCCTTTCAAAGCTGGGAACTTGGCAACTATTCCCCAGCTTGCTACTCGGGAAAGGCATTATTCATTTTCCCTGTTTCTGGGTTAGTATTGAACTGAATCGAATATTTGAAAGCTTTATCGATATGTCTATAATTATATTAGTGTAGTATTACGCCTTAGAGATTTCAGAATTTAAGAATTCTCACTAAAGAATGATTTCAAATGCCGTCTAGCTAGACGGTACTACATAATATTTACTAATGTTGAGTGTAACTCTTTCTTGAAGTTTATGCAAATAAACTGTTACTATTCCGATATCTGGTGATCAGAAACTGGATACAATATGCTGGGAATCAAACCTAAGTAGAACCTTCTTCTCAGCAGTCTATCAGTTCTTAGTAGAGATAACTGAGCCAAGAGGTGCATAATTCGAAGTTATTTTCTTAAAGTTATTTATAAAATTGTAAGAATTCATCTAAAGTGGTAGTTAATAGGAATTGAATTAGTCGCAACCAACCACCATGACTTGGACCATGTTCCATTAGCAATTTGCGCGCTTCAGTAAACAACGTATCATCTAAGCATACCTACAATATCTACCTTTATTTACCTACCTACGAATACATAGGTGTGCACAGCAAAGCTCCCCGAATGCACCGTTACCCTGAGCTACTAATATGATCGCTTTTACTTCGATAAAGTAAATACTTGTAAGCTCCTTGTGGGTATATATTTGAATTTCGAAAGTTAAAATACTTTCGATTAAAATATCAATTCATCAAAACATCGAAAATTAAAATATCGGTCGACCATAATACCGAAAATGAAAATATCGAAAGTTTATATTATCGAATGGTGTGATAGCCTAGTGATGTGAAGGTGAAAAAACCTGAGGAAATCAGCATGCCTAATATGGTGATATTTTTCGACGGCATTTAAACCATGTCACTGGCCCATGGGCTGCATAAAAACTCAACAAACGATAAAAATCAAAATCAAAATCAAAATTATGTGTCTGACATCCTGATCCATTAATTCCAGCAGATTACTCCAGATTGACATCAGCGTTATCCAGATTAATTCCATTTGGAAGCTGCTTGCTGTCGGCACGTGTAATGTAACGGATTAATTCGTAATGACATTGATTAGATTAATAAGGTTTTCCTACGTTCCTACTCTTATGGCTTTTTGCCATGGGGTAGGCTGAAACTACGGAAGCTGCCTGCTATGAATTTGCGGTGGTGTTTCAGTAGTTTCGCCTTGTCTACGTTCATGCATCTGGTTAATTGGTGCTTTGTCTCCAAAGAGTATATAACTCTATGCTTGTCTCTTCCTCTTTCTGTAATCCATCCAAAGGTTGTCTTGAAAAGAAAACCTCCCATTGTGTCGCCCTTTTTGTTTTTTTTTTATGAATCGTACTTGTATGTTGTACATAATAAAAAATAGTCTATTGTATTCCTGATCATACTCATCAATCCAATGGAAGTCTTCGGCTATTTTCGAACACCATTTTCTGGGAAAAGACTAGGCAGATGATGATTTTTTTATCAGGCTAATAGATCTAGGTTATCTTGTAAAATGCGGGCACTTTCCAACTGTAACTATAAATAGAATTAAAGAGATAGTCACATCGCACACATTTGTACCCGCATGTCGGTCACTGATGGAGGTATTTACAGTATTTACCTAATTACCAACATAAGTAGGTTCCGCTTAAAAAAGGCATGCCTTATGAACACAGAATTAGAAAAAAAAACAATAAAATTCGAGAACAACACTTCATTCGAATCATTTTCAATTTTAAATAAACGATGGTACTGCTTAAAAACAACAGATAAGATATATATAACTAGTCAGAATCTACTCCTACTCCTAGTATAATATGTTAATATAAGTAAGCGTATATATCATAATATCTCTTGCTTACTGACTCAATACGATTCTTTCGTTGCTAAGCCGATTTTGGCACGGTCGCTCGTTTTATATATTCACTTAGATACTTACATTGCCGTCTATAATTTTTAATTCAGCGATGTTTCATTGTGTATTGTATTTTTGCTTCTCTGAGTAATCCCGTCGTTACTAAAGTTTTAATTGAGTTCTCGCCTCTATGGGATTTTTACAACATCCGGAGTATCCAGACCACATTGATTAAATTTAAATTGATGGAGGATGCTTCATCTTCATGGACTAGTTTATTGAGTACCGTATCTTTATAACTATTAACCGAGACTTCATGATACGTTTGTATAATTTTTATAATACCTTTGAGTTTATCAATTGTAGAGATGAAAAGGTTCCCTATCCATTTGCATAAAATTTTAAGACCTAATATAACTTAGCATAATTTTGTTTGGCATAATTATATTTTCGTATAATATATTTACGCATAACAGCTTACGCATAATTTTTTTAAGCATTATTTCTCTAACCATAATAATGATTAAGCATAATATTCTAAAGCATAAATTTATTAAGCATAACTTTTTTAAGCATAATATCCTAAGTCATAAATTTATTTACGCTTGCTTTTATGCTTGCTTGCATGTTGCATGCAAGCAAGCATGCAGAATACAAAAAGCATGCAGCATGCAAACAAGCATGCAGCATGCAAGCAAGCATGCAACATGCAGCAGGCAGGGTTTCTGTCACGGCTCCGGCGCTGCGGGCCTCCGGCGGCCCCACACGTGCTAATCGTCGCAGACGACTTTCGCTCACCACCGCAGCTTCGGCTTGTTGGCCGGCTTAGCCGGCCAGCCTCAGCCGCGGCGGCTCGCTCGCAGCCGCCTGCTCCTCAGCCCGCGGGCCGCCTCGCCCCTCCGCGCCTACGCGATTTTAAATTACACTCTAGGGGTAGGACAAACAAGACTACGTGGAGTCGGTTTTGCAGCAATTCGGTTCTGTCACTAACTTTTGTTGCACAGCACATTAAATTTTTAGCTAACAATATTATTTAATTGTTACAGAAACTATAGCAAATTGGTTTGATTAGAATTATGTATGGGGCACTACAAGTTCACGACCACCATTTCCACCCAAAGTCTCACAACATCTTATATATTCTTCAGATAAAAGTTATCTCGCGATTGAAAAATCGTTTAAGTTACATAATGTTATGTATAATAAATCATTTGCATGAATATGATTTTGTTATTTATATTAATTTTATGCCTAAATATTATTATGCTAATAGTCATTAGGCCTACTAACGTTATGCGAATCAAATTTATGCTAAAACAAATTAGTCTTTAAGATGATTATGCCAACATAAAATGTATGCCTAAAAAAATTATGCCGAAGTATTATTATGCCAAAACAAATTGTGCCAAAATCGTTATGCCGAAGTATATTAGGACAAAGAATATTATGCGAAAAGAAGGGATCCCAGATGAAAACACTCTTACAGCAATCAATACATACTATGCATTGTATCGATGCATTGTATGTTTCCACTCAAGAATTCGTCTACTTCAACGGTTATCGGTTCTTCGGGTTATATCGCCGGCCCATTGCCACCTCAGCGTGCTAGGGATCCCTTCTTTTCGCATAATATTCTTTGTCCTAATATACTTCGGCATAACGATTTTGGCACAATTTGTTTTGGCATAATATTACTTCGGCATAATTTTTTTAAGCATACATTTTATGTTGGCATAATCATCTTAAAGACTAATTATTTGTTTTAGCATAAATTTGATTCGCATAACGTTAGTAGGCCTAATGACTATTAGCATAATAATATTTAGGCATAAAATTAATATAAATAACAAAATCAATTTTCATGCAAATGATTTATTATACATAACATTATGTAACTTAAACGATTTTTCAATCGCGAGATAACTTTTATCTGAAGAATATGTAAGATGTTGTGAGACTTTGGGTGGAAATGGTGGTCGTGAACTTGTAGTGCCCCATACATAATTCTAATAAACCAATTTGCTATAGTTTCTGTAACAATTAAATAATATTGTTGGTTAAAAATTTAATATGCTGTGCAACAAAAGTTAGTGACAGAACCGAATTGCTGCAAAACCGACTCCACGTAGTCTTGTTTGTCCTACCCCTAGAGTGTAATTTAAAATCGCGTAGGCGCGGAGGGGCGAGGCGGCCCGCGGGCTGAGGAGCAGGCGGCTGCGAGCGAGCCGCCGCGGCTGAGGCTGGCCGGCAAAGCCGGCCAACAAGCCGAAGCTGCGGTGGTGAGCGAAAGTCGTCTGCGACGATTAGCACGTGTGGGGCCGCCGGAGGCCCGCAGCGCCGAAGCCGAGACAGAAACCCTGCCTGCTGCATGTTGCATGCTCGCCTGAATGCTGCATGCTGCATGCTTGCTTGCATGTTTGCTTTCATGCAACATGCAAGCAAGCATAAAAGCAAGCTTAGATAAATTTATGATTTAGGATATTATGCTTAAAAAAGTTATGCTTTAGAACTTTATGCTTAATAAATTTATGCTTTAGAATATTATGCTTAATCATTATTATGGTTAGAGAAATTATGCTTAAAAAAATTATGCGTAAGCTGTTATGCGTAAATATATTATGCGAAAATATAATTATGCCAAACAAAATTATGCTAAGTTATATTAGGTCTTAAAATTTTATGCAAATGGATAGGGAACCAGCGTGCTAATGCGGTGGGCTATGCCGGTAACCTTGGTTCTCTGTCGGATCACCTCGTTACGAACTCGATCTTTCAGAAAAACCCCGAGCATAGCCCTTTCAGCACGTTGAGCGACTTTAACCATAGCACGTTGAGCCCAAAGATCGGTAAACGTAGCGTTGGATGTCCTTAGACTCGGTGGAGCTATGATCTTCGCAAGGCGGCTGGCAAGAGCTGGATGAGAGTGGCCGAGGATCGTGCTCAGTAGCGTGTTATGGGAGAGGCCTTTGTCCAGCAGTGGACGAGTACAGGCTGATGATGATGATGATTGTATGTTTCGGAAAGCACTATTCATTCTTCATCGTCAGGTCTCAAGTAAAATATTGTCACGCCACTATATCGCCAGGTCAGAACGACCGATCCTTTGCTGCCCACATCCAGCCTATAAATTAGTATTAAAACACCAGTATCTCTGACACCACTGACTCGTTCGTCGACAGGTTGTGCTACTGCTGAGAGTCCTGAGTTTGATTCCCCGGTCGAGCAAAGTGTTATTGGGTTTTTCATTAGGAATTTCTCAATAGCAGCCCGGAGTTAGGGTTTCTGCCTGAATGCCCAGTTGAAGGTAATTGGCTTAAACATCACTCGCGAAATGTGGGTGCACTACGGGTAGACCTCTGCCTCTGTCTCTGTGTCTTTCTGTGTGACTCTCTTCTCGGGGATTCCGGACGCGAAGTTATGTCAAAAACTCAAAACGATGGTTACTGTGTTCTTTTTTTGAATTAATTATAGCCGCTATACTACGCGTTGCTAGTCTGACACGTTACAAGCCTTTCGAGGACATCGGTGACGCGAAGCCCTACCAAAAATCGCTCAACACTGCTTAAGAGACCAAGTGAGTACCAATTAAATAAGCAGTTTTTATAACCCCGTCTTCTTGTCCACAGGTAGTGAAAGCCCCACGAGTGCTGTGGGTGCTGAAGCGCCTCGGGAGCTGCCCAACGAGCTGTCAGCCCCCTATGAGGTCCCACAGTTCCCCATAGAACAGATCGAGAAGAAGCTGCTCATACAGAGGCAGCTTAATGTCAAGTGAGTCTAAGATCATGTAGATTTCAGTTTAGACGGACAAGTTACGGCTTCGCAAGACGTCTCCAGCAGCAATCTTGATGCAATAGTCATCATTTCAGCCGCAAGACGTCCACTGCTGGACATAGGCCACCCCCAAGAAGGGGGGGTTTTGCCATAATCGCCACGCTTGGCAGGCGGGTTGGCGATCGCAGTACGGTTGTTACAAAACCACAGAGAACGCTGCTGCCCATTCTCTGGTAAGTCCCTTAGTCGGCTCTTACGACACCCACGGGAAGATAAGACATGGTGCTATTTTTTAAGTCCGACATCATACAGAACAATAGTAGTAGTAGTTGCAATAGTAACTGCGGGAAAAACAAAAGCGAAGAGCATATGCCACGCGACTTCCGACGCTATGGGAACTAGTGTCGTAAGTGAGTCGTATCTCCCGAGGTCGTGAGCGGGCGTATGGCTCTAGCTAGGTTAAAATATTGAATTAAAACAGTGATTTCAAAAGCCATAGATCATGTGGAAATATAAAAGGAATAGGTAACAATTAACTGATAAAGAGTCACCATAGCTTTGATAGTCTTGTAATTTGCAAACCCGTTAGATACTAGGTGTCCGAGAGCATTTTTGCCCTAGTAAACATCCCAATTACATTACAATCCATGTTGAAATCTGTTCTTCGTTCAAAGCAACCAATGCACTCTAAAATCCTTACCAACTCAGTATCAGCTTTATTTCAAGACCGCAGCAACACAAACGTACTTATATTCCATTACAGCCCGTAGGTACCTCTCAGCAAACAGTAGCACCGTCTCAGAGTAAATAGAGGTGTTCACAGCGGAACAGCTTAGTGTCGAGTAACTGTTTACTTTAGCTCTAGGGGGCAGCACTGTTGCTCCCGGCTCGTTGAGTGGCTGCTAGTAGCAACGAGCGTTGGCTGTAAATAATAAATAGAAAGTGGTGATAATGGACTAGGAGAAATATTGGCTTGATGAGATACTTTTTTAGAAACATATAGAGTAGGCGATTTAGTCATCAGCATCCGTACAGGGTGATTCTACCCGTCAATTCAAATCCTCAATGCATTTTAATCGACTTCTAAAAAAGAAGGAGGTAATGTATTCGGCTCTTGTCCTGTTTTATTTCATTCACCGATTTCTTCGTGATTACTGGTCCGACTTACGTGATGTTTTTTTTATTTGAAGGAGCGCGGTCTTTCCGATAATGTTATAACATTTAATATAGGAATAAAAGGTATTTGGACGCTGGAAAAACATGTAAAACTAAATACAATATATAGCATCACCAAATAGTATTCCAATAAAAGAAGGTAAGTAATGTAACGCACGAGCAATATCATAAAATCATAACATACTTCAATGATTGGATGTATTGAAAGTCATACGATACCTTATTGTTAGATTATAATTATTTACTTTTTTAATATTCGTTTTTATAATGACATGGTCACTAACACTATCAATAACACTAAATACGGGATCATGGCGTTTGTAACATCGAAAATGTTCTGCTGAAGTGTCTGTAGTTGGACTCAAACAAAAACCAGGTTCCAATAACTACAAGTTCTAGTATGTACCTAGTACGTACACACCACAGTTGGATTTCTGAGATGGCCTTGGTTCAATGACCACTTTTGCACCAAATACTAAATAGTTTATAATCTGTCTCTTGTGTGTGTGCTTTGTAATTTTCCACAGTACGTATTGTATGGATTGTGGACTTTATTAGGCTTCATTTTATTGAATGTCACAAACTTTCGGAATACTTATTTCTGACTTTTGCGTTCCCTTTATGTGCCTATACACCAGTGTTGGGCTTCACTAACCTGCAATTGTCCGTCAAAAATTATCTATTTGGTGTGTACTAACCACATAAACTCTTCACATATTTTTCTACCGAAAGCCAAACAATTCAGTTGGTTCGATTAAGTACGATTAAAAACTTCCTGACTTACCTAATAATCATTCAAAGATGTCATCCCTTTTATGTTTAACCTTACTAGTTCAGAACGCCACTGATGTTGCAGTCAATGTGGTGGTGGCCACACTGGCCACCTCCTGGGGTCAAACATTCTGAAGAACCATCATCATTGTCCCGTCCTTATCTATGGTAATTTATTTATGGTCGTCACAGCGTGTGTTCTTCTTCCATACTTCTTTAGCTCGTCATCTCAGCTGTTATCTCAAATCCAGCCACATGATCCGTCGCACTGTCCCTCTACTGTTTCCTTGGTTTTCCTCTACTCTTATCTTACTTACCTTACGACATTTCGCTCAATCCGTAACAAATATTCTAAAGTTCTTTCTTTACCGTGTCTATCTCCCTAGTCATAGAACGTTTCCGGACTAAAGCCACCCTCAGTCTGTCGTTCTTGACTTCCAAACACATGGTATTGTAGAAATCCAGTTACATATTGACTGGCGTGTGTAGGTATTTGTGTAATTCAATTTGCGTGACCTTGGCTGGTGCCAGGGTCAGCCGCGACACGTGCCGGCTTCACTTTAGAATTCAGAAATTGTTTTTTATTTGGTTGCCGGCCCGAGACGTAATATTGTATATATGTATAAAAAAACTACTTACTTCTTGGTCGCGTTTTCGCCTGCGTGGAGTAAGATTACCGGGTAGAAAAGTATTCTCTGTCCTTACCCTGGTTTTATCTACCCGTATGCCAAATATCATTGAAATCTATTCAGCCATTGCCGCTTGGTTAGAAGCTTCACTTAAAAGACAAGAGTGTTCGACAGTGACTCCGGAGAAAAGAATTTCTTAGAGCCTGCTACGAACTACCGCGACGCTATGACACGATAGCGAAGGAAACAAGTAGCAAAGTCGCATCACCACAGGGCGCGAACGGGCCGTTAGCGATTACAGACAGACTTTTCGCATTTATTTAGATATGGATTTTTTGTGAAGTAGGTACACAGTCCTCCATTTTGTTCCTCATTTCAATTTGCTGCTGACTGATTCCCTTTTATTCCGTCAGCGTTCCGGAATTAGGTCACAGTTTTCTCGAGCAAATTGCCATAATAATTGGCAATGCAGAATCCTTTCTGTACATCTTTTATTTTTGTCTTCATTATTAATTTCAGACAAATCCCTTCTCTGGTAGCAAATTGGAAATAAGGATTTTGCGTATGAGTATGAATCCTCAAACTTTTAGTGTTGTTAGGCAATGCTTTAGGATTTTTCCATCAGGTATTTTTTAGTGTTAGCTCGGAGTCAGGATTTGTATGCGATTTATGGCAATAGGATCGCCCCCTATTTACATGAGGTTGCGGTTTCCAATGCAGCTCTGTCTAATCCTTCTAACATTACAGGCGTGATATAATATTACATAATAAAAGATCAGTATGATCTAGCCGATTTATAAATGTAGGGCCCAGAAAGGGGTAAGGGTGACCAGATGCTACATATATCTTAGCTACTACATGGTTTACATCTCCATCGCCCTTGCATGGAAATCTTTGAATCAGTTAATTCTATTATACATAGGAGAGCTCGGATCAGCATGCAACTTACGTGTACTCTGGGGTATAAATTATTCTGGTCTGAATTTACCCCCCCCCCCTACCGGCTTGAGTACCAGCGACTGAATAATCAAGTATTCTGTGCGCTTAGCGTTATTGCTTCTGCCATTTGGTATTTGAAATTCTTACCGAGACTCCTCTGTGTCTTCTCTAGAAAGCACATAACATCGGATCTTTGACAGTCATTACAGGTAGTCTGAATGAAGCCCCGAAAGGCTGGCAACTATTATGTCGTTGGGGTGTCTTATTACCCAGTCACCTGGTTGGGAAGGTAAAGTAGGCAGTTGCTCCATGTGAGATACAGCTAGGCAAAAGATGACAATCTTTAGTGTGTAGCTCAATTAGCTCGGTGTCCAGCACAAACAAATGATTAAATGACTTATGACTTATGACTTAAAAAATTGTTCACCTGAAAATGTCAGGATCATGTTTGCTGTTTTTAGCCACCGACTAAAAAAGAGGGGTGTTACAAGTTTGACGTGTGTATCTATGTGTATTTCTGTGACATCGTAGCTCCTAAACGGATGAACCGATTTTGATAAAATTTGTATAGTTTGAAAGGTGTTTTAATCTAGAGTGTTCTTGGCTATGTTTCAAGAAAATCTGCTCAGCCGTTTGAAGGTCATCACCTCTTTTCCAGTTGATGAAGAGATTTAAACCACTTCTACGGGTCTGGTCGATTTGAAATTTGAAATGTTGTTACTTGTCACCATAAGCATCGCCAGGTGGCATGGCTGCACACGCCCCCTCCCCCCTAATACCTAAATTTATAACTTTCCTTGTTTTCGTTCATTAGCGAGAAGAGGCGCAACGCCGATTGCTTTCACAATAGTTTTTTGTTATACAAGAGTGCAAAGTTGCTTTTTAACCGCGTGTTCAATTTTGATGACCAAGCAAGCGAAGGATTCTAAAATTGAAATCCTTTTCAAAATTAGAATCCTGAGCGTTAGCGAGGGAATCAAAAGAGCACGAGGTGAAAAATCTTTGCACTCGAGTGCAACACGTAACTTTTTATTCCACCTCAGCGAAGAAATGACTAAATGCAAAAAAAAAACGTTTACAATCACAAGATAGGTACACTTTTATTTCAGTTTAGGTATTAATTACTACATTATGACAGGTAAGTATTACAGAATAATCTTTAAATTATAACAAAATAATATTACGGTATAATTAACAATGACGTGAAAAAATGCCGCGTAAAGAACCGCGTACAAAGCAAATTGAAAAAAAAACACCAAGAAGGTTCAGAGTCTGAGTTTTTAACAAATTAAAAAAAAGTTGTATGATATATTCGGCACCATAGAGGTAGCAGTAAATAGGTTTAATGTTTTTTTTAATTCACAAACTTTGTGCACACGATGTTCTAAATTCAATTTACTTTATCCTCTAGAGAATAAAAACGGCTTTTCCACTCAGATATTGAAGATTAAAAATACTCTTTCCGAGATGGTGGGATGAAAATTAATATGTCTCTCCATCTCAAACTTATCGTCTCGTTCACAATAAACATTTATGTAAATCGATAAGCATTGTGCCTCGCGTCAATTGCTATCGAGTCGTAAACATCGCCCCGCCTTCTCATAACTTTTACGAGCTATTTCGTCTGTTCTAGCTTATAATAGAGCTAATAAAAGCCATAGAAGCGTTAAGGCTACAGTTTAGATGTTGATAGGAGTCTTGCGTAGAGGCTGGTAATGGAATTTCTCAGTAAAGCTATGTCTACGGCATCGGGAGATGCGACTTGCATCAAGCATGCCACACGCGCGTGTCATTTTGTTTCCACTGGTTCAGGATAATAGCAAGTCATGTCGCGTTTACTCGTGGAAATAGAGATTTAAAATAGACCGCACATTGGGAATATTTTACCAAACATTTTGAAACTTACCCAACATTTTTGATTTTGTGACACGAAGCTACCTGATAAGCGGGCGTGTGACAAGAGTCAGTCCGATTTGTAACTTATTAGTACCAAGTATTGGATTACGATTTCTTCTCTATGATTTCTCGTCCCGTCTATAGCTCTTTTTTGTTTTGTGTGTCGCAACTTCGATTTTTGGATTTGCGCGAAGCTCGTGGGCAAGCGGTTACACATGATTCTATTAAGTAGGTACTCTACTTGCGTGAAGGATTTAATAGTCTAATTTATTGTTTAGTTTTGGAACAAGATCGGTCTGAGCCTATTGCCTAGTTAACTGCAATTAGCCCTACTGACTTTTGCTTACCTAGTACCTACTAACAAGGCGATGCTTCCGTTATAATCTGCCTGGTTATCAATTTATCATCTGTAACTTGATGTCCTTGAGCCAAGAACTGATTGCCGTACCTGCATTTCTAATGGCAGTAGCGTTTTTTTTGCAAACACGTGATAGTGGGTCCCTTCAAATCTTAGTATTAATAATGGATGACCAGGAAATTGTGATGTGCGGCTATTTTATGATCGACCAACGATATATTCATTCAAGTAAACCCTGAGTCACCATCCTATCTGATTCATCACCATCCTCGCCTTTTTCATCAAGGTTCAAACGTCACAAATATAACGGTGGCCGTATAAGCGCCGTTTTAACTGCCACCATTGTGTTCATGAGGTATTAGAGGCACTTATGCCACCACCAGTCTATAAATATTCTCAGTGCCTAAGCTCCTCTCTAGTCTCTAAAGCCATCGATAAACCTCTTTTTGCGTTCGCCACGTTTACACGAGCTCGCGGAGACTCGTTATTATTAGTGGTAGAAGTAATTGGATTAACCTTGGAGCGACAGTAACCCTTACCGGGAGGGATGCCGCCATTTGTAATTTGATTGCATTGCAACGCGTGTCGCTGGCTGAACGCGGCCGTTCCGTTGCCACTGTTTGGGTTATTCAAAAACTTGTTACGTTTTGGCGGGAGATGTGATTGTGACAGTTTTTTTTGTTTGTGGTGTCGCGTTTAATAATGTTTGGAAGCAAAATAGATTGCCAGAGATGGACGTCGACGAGGAATTCTCGGTAATCAGAATTTCAAATTGTTTTAAAACCTGAATGACCGTGTGAAGAATTTTTCAAAGGAATCGGTGCTGTTGGGAAACGGATATCCGAAGTTTTGCATTTGTATGGTTCAGATTTCGATGCGTACTAAGTAGTAAGTACGATTGTTGTTTTAAAACATCCGGTGTTGAAGAGCCTCGAAGAGTAGGTATGATGAATTTTAAAATTAACGAAAAAACTCATGGTCACACACTTTTAACGAAAGAGTTAATTTCTATAGGTACATAACCTACAATCTATATTTTAGATCAATTTTTCGGAGTTACGAGTACCGAATCGAGTCCATTCGCGAGTTTTGTCAGTTTCGAGTTTTTTCTAATGTGATTTGGGTTGTGACAATATTGGTATGGCAGAAATTTATAAACACATCTAAAACAAACTCGTTTTTTATGTCTGTGGGACCGGTTAAATCTTCAAAACTGTACTAACGGATTTTCTTGCGGCATTTACTATTATTACCTATTTATAGTCAATCAAATAAAAAACTCGGGCAGTGTTTATGGCACTGCCGGCAAAGTGAAAACTCAAAACAATGGAATTACAATGTTCCTTTTTGAAATTTCAAATTATGATGTTTAAATTTCATAATTTATTAATCGAAATTATTAACATTAGTTTGGTTTTCACATCTATTGGCACTACGAACAATAATTAAGTATATATTTTTATACAGTGATCAATTAATCAAACTTAAGATAGGCAGTACAAGCTCAATACAAAATATCACGACGCTACACGTCACTGGTTTGGCGCAGTACGTTACGAGCATGTCGAGGTCATCGGTGACGCGAACCCAAAGATTTTTCCCGTACCAAAAAAGGCTTAACTCGGTTAAAGAAGGTTTCTCTTAAAAAAAAATTTCGAAGTATTGTCAAGTCGTAGATTTTTCCCGTACTAAAAACGCTTGACTCCGCTAAAGAAGGTTTCTCTTAAAAAAAATATCGAAGTATTGTCAAGTCGTAAAATAGTTCGACAGATACAAATAGTTAGCCAGATAAGGAATGTGAAATCACGACACGAAACAGTAGTGTCAGATTCCAAACCCTATTAATAACACATAACTTAATGCGATGTCTCGGATTCCACCCACTGCTAGATATTCAATTAACGTGACTAATTAACCAGTATCAAATATTACTTAGTAAGCAACATGATATGAATGGAAGGGTATCTGAAACACCCACTGCTTCCTTTGCATTGGCTCCAAGATAATTGATTAGTATTCGCAGAGGTTCTATCATAGTTTGACAATTTAATTTGAAAATTTACCGACCATTATTTTTTGCGTTTTCATTAACCTGACCGTATAATGTATTTTGAATAAATAAAATAACTGTAGTTTAGATTTGTTCAGACATGTCAGACTTATTGAATAAAATAAACAAAATTTACGAAATGGCTCAGAACTTTTCAAATTCCGAAATGGTAATGTTCATCAACAATTACAAAATCTTCAATGATTTTTGTTTGAGTATTTATTAGATCTCGTCACTTCAATTGTGAGTAGATACTCAAATGATCCTATTGAATATCTGGAGGTGGCGCTACTGTGCCCGTGTTTACTTCGGCTCCGTAGTATTTTTGAACTTAAAAATATAAAAAGTGAATATTTACACAATTTAAGTGGTGGACTTAGTGCAACAACGTATAACTACAGTGAACTTTATAAATTTCCAAAGAACAGTGCAGTAAATAGACATTATACCGACAAACAAGACATCATAATAACAACTGTATTCATTGTGCTAATACAAGTAAAATCAAAGTGAAAATCAAACTATCGACATCTCAGAAGGATAATCCGTGAAATATTAGTGCAAAGAAGGAAGAAAGTAACAAAAAGTGAATAAAGAAATAACTTTAACCTACGTAAAAAACTGCAAATCATCACACACAAGGTTATTTTGTTGTTCACGCCATCTAGTGACAGCTGACCGAACTAGATGAGCATCAAGCTACGTTATACAAGCGTACGCGCATCAGTTTGACAGCGCCAGAAATCTTCTGAACCTAGATTGCATACTGTAGTACTACTATTCACCGCTAGAGGACACTACAGGTACCTAAACATGGAGAGTATTATGAAAGTTCTGAAAGAGATCCAAGACGATCTAAGCAACCAAAAACAGGAAATAAAAAACATGCAAGAAAATATTACGAAAGCTATAAACGACAATATCAACCAAAAATTTACAATTATGGAAAATAGAACTAGCAACCTAGAAATAAAAATAAATCAACAACAAAAAACAATAGATTATTTAGAAAGACAGGCTAGAAAGAAAAATTTGATATTCTATGGAGTAGAAGAGACCGAGCATGGATACGAAGAATTACAAAATATATTATTACGTTGCATAAAAAATACCATGAACATTTCCATCGAACAATTTGAGGTAGAGCTTGTGAGAAGACTCGGCCAAAAAGGGAACAAGACAAGACCTTTGTTAGTAACATTTACAACAATGAGACGGAAAATCGAAATTTTAAAGAACAAAGGATCACTGAAGGGCTCACTCATTAACGTTAAAGAAGATTTTCCACAAGAAGTTCTGTTGAAGCGTAAAGAACTACAAGAAGAAGTAGAAAAAGAACGTAAACTCGGGAAAAATGTTGTTTTACGCTACGACAAAATAGTAACATTACCAGGAAGCCCCAAAAATAGTAATTACATAGCAGACACACGAAAACAAAAACGGTTTCTGTCAGAATCTCCTGATCACCAAACCACCGTTATCAGCGAAAACAATGTCAAACAGGTATCGAAGAAAAATAAGACCAACAATATTACCTCCTATAATGTATAACGCACCACCAAAAAAAGGGGCGGAGTCAAATTCGATTGAGATACACTCATCAGCAAAAAACGATTAAAGACAGCCCCTCTTCATCTTCATCTCCCAATACGGCTTGTCACCGCGGGGGATAATGACTACAACCCTCCATCTCCACTACAAAATCTCTACATCTGTACCTACAATGCAAGATCGCTACTATCAGACGAAAGATTACTCGATTTTAAAAGAGCGATTTCAAAAATAAAATACGACATTATTGGCCTTGCTGAAATAAGAAGAACGGGATATAATATTATAGAAGAAAAAGAGCATATTTTCTGCTATTTTGGGGAAACAAAAGGTCAATATGGAGTCGGATTTCTTATAAAAAAGGAATATAAGCCAAACATTGAGAGCTTCGTTGGAATATCCGAACGCATCTGCATTTTAAATCTCAATTTCGACAACACAAAATTCACCATTGTACAAGTACACGCGCCAACTGTTGATGCTAGCAGCCAAGAAATAAATAACTTTTACAGCCAACTGCAGAATGCACATTGTCAATATAATAACCAGAAAATAATAATGGGCGATTTTAATGCCCGTGTTGGACAGCGGGTATCTGGTGAAGAAAGAATACTGGGCAAATACTGTTACGGAAATAGAGACAAAAGAGGTGAAACTTTGCTTCAGTTTTGTTGGGAAAATAAACTATACATTACAAACAGTTTATTCAAAAAGAACAATAAAACTATGTGGACATGGCTCTCGCCAAAGAAAAGAAAAAGTCAAATTGATTATTTACTAACAAATAGAAAAGAAAACATCTCAAACTTAGAAATTATATCAAACCTAACGTTTCCCAGCGACCATCGACTCTTGAGAAGCACACTTCAGATTACACCGATAAAGAAAAGTAGAGCAAATTTCAAAAATTATAAAACCAATCTCAGTACTTCAGAAGAAAAAGAACAATTCATACAGACCTTAAGTACAAATATAAACGAATTTGAGTTAGAAAAAAATGAAAATATAGAATCCATATACCAAAAAATTAAAAATCCAATAATCACCAGTTTAAATTCAATTCGACAGAAACCAACACAAAAACGGGAGACCATCCCTGATTACGTAAAATGTCTTATTGCAAGAAGAAGCGAATTGATTCAGAAGAAATCCCTAACAAAAGAAGAAAAAGACGAACGTACATACCTATATAAAAACATCTACAAATTAATGAAACGGGAAAGCACGGAACGCAGAATAAAAGAAATCGAAAGCCACCTCGAATCAACAGGTAGTTTAAAGAAAGGTCTTAAAAATCTTAACAGCACCAAACAATGGATACCCTATTTAAAAGATGATACTAATGGCAAGAAAATATTATCAAGACCAGATATAATAGAAAAGGCAACAACATTTTATAAACAATTATACTCAGTAAAAGATGCTACCCCGGAAATCGAAGCGAAAAACCAGGACTCTACTACAACTCTAGATAGATTCTCTACATCTGAAATAATAAAGAAAATCGAAGCTCTAAAATCCGGCAAAAGCAACGGGCCAGATGGAATCCCAAATGAAGCACTTAAATTGGGGAAAATGATACTAGCACCATACTTAACCATCTTATTTAATGAGATTCTAAATCTCAGAGCAATACCGAAAGAATGGGCGCAATCTGACATAATTTTACTCTACAAAAAAGGAGACCCTGCCGATATTGGAAATTACCGACCAATAAGCTTACAACCGAATATGTACAAATTATTTGCTTCATGTCTTGAGGATCGCTTAGCAATGTTCACAGAGAAATTTCAACCGCCCGAACAAGCAGGTTTTAGAAAAAACTTCTCAACAACAGATCACATGCACACTTTAAACTTGATTATAGAGAAATACTTAGAGCACAAAAGACCACTCTACCTGGCATTTATCGACTACGCCAAAGCCTTCGACTCTATATCACATAAGAGCATGTGGAAAGCTCTACATGAGTGCGAAGTACCGTCGGAGACTGTAGACCTTATAAAAGACATCTACTACAAAAGCAAAAGTCGTGTAAAGTTAGAGAGACAAGGCCCTGAAATAAACATTTGTAGAGGCGTCAGACAGGGTGACCCCCTTTCACCTAGAATTTTTATAGCTGTGCTTCAAAGTATAATGAAAACGCTGAACTGGGAAAGGGAAGGAATTAATATAAATGGGAAGCTCCTCAGTAATCTTCGTTTTGCGGATGACATCATACTCTTCTCTGAAACAGCATCTCAACTGCAGAAAATGATTAAAGAACTGAACGATGTAAGCAATAAGATCGGCCTAGAATTAAATACTACCAAGACTAAAGTCATGACGAACCACCATATCATACCAATAAGGGTCAATAACAACACATTAGAATACGTTCAAAGCTATGTTTACCTTGGGCAACAAATATCTTTTTCTAAGAAAAGACACGAAGATGAGGTTAAAAGGCGAGTTAACATAACCTGGAATAAATTCTGGAGCAATAAAGAAACCCTAAAATCAAAAATCCCTTTAAAACTCAAGAAAAAAGTAATAGACTCATGTTTACTACCTTGCCTTACGTATGGCTGCCAAACATGGATATACAATAATGACACTAAAAACAAAATACAAGTATGCCAGAGAGCGATGGAAAGGAGTATACTGAACATACAAAGAAAACACAGAAAAAGAAACACAGAAATAAGAAAAACAACAAAAATAACAGATGCTTTGGAACATTCACAAAAACTTAAATGGAAATGGGCGGGTCATATCGCACGTATGGACAAGGAAAAATGGGCACAGAGAGTAACCACATGGCAAGGGCCAACAAATAAAAGAAAAAGAGGTAGACCAAAAGAAAGATGGGTTGATGAATTAATAAGAAAAGCTGGTAAAAATTGGTTCATAAAAGCAAAGGACAGACAGACGTGGAGCAAAATGGAGGAGGCCTTCACCCGTTGAGGGGTCCATATTGAATTTTGTAAATTGTTTTGAATATTGAATTTAATATTATATAAAATGAATTTATTTATTTAGATATAATTATTATGAAATTGTAATTTATAATCACGAGATGAATTTTAATATTTTATTTTTTTCATGCATGCACAGAATTGAAAAATAATTGTTTTATAAGTCATTCATTATGGAAATAAAGAGGCTTTATTATTATTATTATAATGTTCATCATAAATAGTGTTCAATACGCAAGGTGTAATTCTAACTCCCTATGGGCCTTTATGCCTGACAGCAAAATATTTTTATTTTTTTATTATGTAGGGTTACATTACTTCCGCAGTTATTTGATCTCTGGTTTTGCATAAGATTGCTGTTAGGTTGCCGCCACAGACACGTCTGTCAAAATCCCTGTGAGCTTTTCTCGTTAATACAAGGTTGAAGGTGGACTACTGCGGGCAGAAAATGGCGGTGAAAGAACTATAGGAGGTATGAAGAACGGGGTGTATAGTTCTTTATCCCCCGAAGAAAAGGAAGGATCTTCCGACCAGACGGGCGTTGTGTCTGGTGGACTAACTGCCCGATAGTTGTTGTCGAATTTTTCGAAACATTTTTAATGGCGCCGATAACTTGAACGGCGAGATTTAGGATTTTGATGTTAGGTGTTCATTTGTGTCATATATTGCGCTGTAGTACTTTTTGGTACCTACTATGTTGCTGTAATAAATGTTTGTTGTGCTGGTACACTATAGGACTGTAGTTAGCAACTCCACGTCAGTCAATGGAATGGGCAACTACAGTACTTTCACAAGTTATTATGTCTTGTGACTGGGACTGTAGCTTCGCGTTTTTTTTTGTTTTTTGACTTTCAAAAGTGCCTGTAATGGTCTAATTGAAATAAATGCTTTGAGTTTGAGTTCAATTATTTTATCGCAGGTCGTCGGAAAATTACTAGAAATCCGTTTCCAACACCTAACTCTAAGTAAAAGTACTCGAAAATTATTAAACTGTCAATATTGAAAGCTGTATCTTCTTACAATTTAGTCGAATTTCATAATATTAGCAAAGTAACTCGACGCGATGTTGAGAATCACCCATCATATCCAATTGTTTGCTACACTGCGAACTTAGTTTATAACAAAATAATATACTGGGCTTTTGGGGAGGCCTCATTTTACTTAAATAATGTGTTTGCAAATATTCTTAGTTTAGTGTTTATGTTAAGGTGCCATCACATCTGCGCACGTGTACATACAGTGCGATTCGCTTGCTTCTTAGGAACATAGTATGGCCATTGCACCTTTAGACATGTTCGCGAGAAGGTGCGCGCGTCCTTTTGACACGTTTTTTTTGTATGGCATCTCGCAGTTCAGCTCTCTGAGGCTGGCTTCTGCTTTACCGGACCATCCTGTGGATGCCTTGAATTTAAGGCTTCCAGCCAGGGCAAATACTTTTAAACTAAGCGAAAACACGCTAAGGACACT
Source organism: Cerastis rubricosa (assembly GCA_949152445.1). Lineage (NCBI taxonomy): Eukaryota > Metazoa > Arthropoda > Insecta > Lepidoptera > Noctuidae > Cerastis > Cerastis rubricosa. The sequence goes on along the minus strand of OX424534.1, from coordinate 22,308,092 downwards.
GTCGCTGGGGGAGGGCAGTAAAGGGTCAGGCTGGATCTGAGTGATTCCATTATTTAGGGGCTGATTTATAACTACAGCTCCGCAGCGGCTCAGCTTCGCGAGCTTGCTCGACCGGGTTGGCGGGGTCGTGAACAGGGACGTCGCGACGACAAAGCCTTAGGCAAACAAACATCAGCACGGAAATCAACCTCACGACCACGCAAACGCGAGATCGCGCTCTATAAGCCAATGTACCTATCATTTTACCATATGGAACTCGGTATTTAATACCTACAGAGCGATAGCCCTAACCTCTAAAACCCAATTACTGTCCACTGAACAGAGTAATCAACACAAATGTAATTAGCAGAAATACCCCAAACGGTAATGACTGGGCTAATATTTGAGCAACAGAGCAATATTGCGCGGGTAATAGTCACCCGGCGGGCTATTGTCTCATATGTTTGCAATCAATCATTTGAGTGTAGAATTAGTACTGTTATAATAATGACTTTAGGTGGTTCAAATAGCCGATTATTTACTTGTTAATGTACTGAATTGCCTCAGTATAGTATTAACAGGTAGTCAGTGCTCCGAAAGTCGGATAACCAGTCTACCAATAGTCCGGGGAATTTACGCCGAATATTAGGCTAACTTTGCATTAATTAAAAACAGCGTTTTTTTTCATTGAATGTGTAGGGTATGGACAGGAGAGTATATTAAGCTGTATCCCGCGAAAAGTTCACCTCCGCGTATATGTTTTTTTTAAGAAAACGTCTAATATGTATATAACTTGGTGGAAAAAAATATAAACAGGTATGTTTATTTGGAGTATTTGTAGAAAAGATTGAGTACTACAAGTTGGTCAGAAAATTAAACATTTTCGTCCACGGAACACTCGTTTTTATAAAAAAATCTTATAATTTGACTTCGTACTTAAGGCAAAAATATTAACAGGACAAAAATAGTTCTAAAATGGTTTATATCACCATGTCTAACTATTATTATGAAAATTAAACAAATTCTGCTCCGGACTTCACAGAAAATCAAGAAAATCAAAAAATCTTAAATACTACTTACGGCAAAAATGTAACAGGATTTAAATTCATTTAATAATGAGAAATATATAAATCCAAACCTAAATCCCCCAAAATTAAACAAATTAGAGCGATAATTAATATTGTCAAAGTAAAAATTAAATTACGATGCACGGTGTCAGCGCTAAGCAGCGTGCGGCGTACGGCGTGTGCTAGTGTAAGGCTAGTGTGCGTAAACAAGATAAGCGCTGCGTTCATTGTGTGCGTATGACTGTGTTGTTATTTGAGTCGGTGTTTTATTGAGTTACGCGATTGTACACCTTATGTCGATTTCGGAAAGATCAAATTCCTATGAAAGTGCTAAGAATAAAGCTTGCAGACTATTTTACGTAAACATTAATTGATTTTTTTTAAACGATTTGCTTTAAAGTGTTTAATTTTCGTGTAAATAGGTTAGAAATAGCCTTTAGATGAAAGTTAAACTAAATTAAACCCTGTTACATTTTTGCCTCAACCGCTATTGTAAAAAAACTGGTAATTATAACTTCCGGTAGTACAATTTGTTTAATTTTGTTTATTGGCGGTGTAATATATTAATTGAAGTTATTTTATGTAAAAAAACCGCTGTTTATATTTTTGCCTTAAGTACAATCCAAAAATTTCGTAAATGATTTTTTAACGTAATTTCCGTGGACGAAAATGTTTAATTCTGAAAAAATATATTATTGTCACCAATTCTTTACCTAAAGTAACTAAATTTGTCCTGTTAAGTTTTTTTCCCATGTTTTTATTCACAAAAACGCGTTTTCGTCTTTTTCAGCTTGATCCGGTCTCGGAAAATGTTTAATTTTTTTTTATTATTTGAAGAGCTAAGGTCAAGTACACGATTCAAGAAAAAAATCGCTGTTTATATTTAATGCAGGGTTCAAATCTAAAAGCCCCGGACTACAAGGGGTATCGTATTACCCAGTACTTACTTACGGGGTTGTGGCGGTCAGATAGGCAGGCTCCATGTAACATACTGGTATTCAGCTGAATCCAGTAAGACGAAGCCGACCCCAACATAGTTGGGAAAAGGCTAGGTTTAGGCATGATGTATCTTATGTTTTTTTTTTACTTTAGAACTATAGTATGTTTCAGTAATTTTATGTTTTTCTGTAATTCCATATTTTTGATTTACCTTTGTTTGAATTTCAAACAACCTATTAATTTTTGAAGCTTACTACTTTAAATTCTATATATTTTATCTTGACTGGGTATTTTTGTAAAAATGGAATGTTTACTTATAAGCCCGAGAGGTGATCTGTACCTCAGGATCTTCCTATAGCAGACACCTTTATCCATATAACATTGTGCAAGTGTGAACCAGCGCTCTATGTAATGATGTCGAGATAAAATAAAGATTATGATTATGATGTTGATGGGTGACTGCAATATAATAGTTTTCAATTCATGAAGAGTCAGTAGTAAGTACAGCTACAGCAAATACTGCTTTTTGATGCCTTTTTGGTACATCAGAAAAAACTCCCCGATTTTTCTTTCAAAATGTCTTTACATCTCACGATTTCTAACGGTGGTCTCTGGGCTGGACACAAAAAGCTTTATCCGTCTGCAATACAAGGATGGGACAGATACGCTAAAACGGTTACCTCATTTTCAGTAACTACATCATTCTGAAGACCGCCACATATAAATTTTTCATCGAAAATTTTAAATAAAAATTAGCTACTCCATAAATTCCGTTTAGCGGTGTATTGCAGTTTTATAGGAGCAACACTATTTGAACAACTGCACGAGGAATTATTATTAGCGTCGGTGTCCCTTTCACCCTATAATTATAATCGTAAGTATCTATCTGTAATTCTTGCTCACTATCCCCGTTTCCACTTCTAGGGCAGCAGAATGCGGTCAGTCCGTACGGTCGTTCGGCGGCAGCGAGGCAGGCGGCGCCGGCGCAGTGTTCGACGAGCGCATGCGCGTGGCTGATGATGATGAGACCGACTTCGTGCTGCCGCACTTTCAGAGAGTCGCCATCAGTGGCGAGGATACTTCTGGGGTGAGTTGAGGAGATGAATGTCACTCAATGATTCTGGTTTAAAATAAACCAGGATCGATAGTTGAAAGAGAAAGGTTATGAGAACGCGTAGACTGGTAAATTTCCACTGTAATCTCCATCACATGCCTTGATCGACGTGGTGACGCAGCAGGAGCCCCGCGATTACTGCACTCATGGTTTGCCGAAATACAGTTGATCCAGTAGATTGCCGCGATGTTGTCTTTGTTCGTCAGACCATATTGTAGGGTCAAGTCAACTCACCACACCTTATCCCCTACCAGCATAAAATCTGGACGCTACTGAATGCGCCAAGCTCGTGGCTCACCGCTCAGTTCTGGACCGACACAATTTAGATTGCCATCGACACGCTAAGAAAAAGAAGCGTAACATTTCATTTAATCAGTTCTACGAATGTACAAATGGCCTTGTAGCGTTGTAGTATTCCAAAAGTAACTATGATAAATAATTCTGGTGAATGGAGGTGAACAATTGAAATAAATAATTCTGGTGAATGGAGGTGAAGCATTGAATTAAATATTTTATCAAGGTTACCCAACATGGGCTTTAGGTCCATCTAAACCTCACATTCTCCTCCCAGGTCCCGCTAGAAGACCTGCAGCAAGCATCCTCGTACCTGGTGCAGGCGCTGGAGCTGCGCAAACGATACATGGAGATGTCGCAGCAGAGCTACGCGACCATCACGGCGCGCTTCGTGCGCAGCACTGACGCCAACGCGCCCGCCTACGTGCCCAGCGTGCACGTGCAGAAACATATTGCGGGTACGGCTTTCATGTCTTCTAAGAATAGAGGAAGAGCAAAGAAACGATGGATGGATGGTGTGAACGATGATGTGGCAAGGGAGGTGTCTGATCAGATTAGACGAGTGATAGAGAAGTATCGAAGACAAAGACATGCTGCGCCGACCTCAAATGAATTGGGATAAGGGCGAGAGAATGACGTCTTTCATGTCTATACATACTTCTCTGATAGTCGTCATGTCTGTAGTTACCTAGCTCTTTCTAGTCGAATCAACTTGTACTCAAAACGTCAAAATTCTCCGATTCTTCCATATCACATCACACATGCTCGTTATCAGTTGTCAATGTATGGACCATGACAATACCGATCACCGCTAAACTTTTCAGTCACTAGTGCTACTTTCTCGTGAGCTTGAACCAGATGATAAAAGCACCGGCTTCAAGAAGAGTGTAAACGCAGAGTACGAAAAATCGCTCCATAACCAATGCGAGATCATTGACTTTAGCGATACAAAAGCCAAAAACGAACAAACACAAATAAGTAATGGCCTAAATAAACTTCAGCTTCAGAATAGTCATGGCTGGCTGTACCAGGATACCTACTAATGGCCTTACTATGGATCTTTGGCCTGTTTCATTAAACTGTCACAGGGTGGACCCTGTGACCGTTTCGGTCAAAACATAATAACTGCAAAGATTTAGTAGTTCCACCTGACATCCAGTTAACATTTTACTCTTGTCCCCAGACCACATCGTCCACCCGCCATTCCGAGCCGGCAAGGATCCCTGGGAGTGCCACAACCCCGAGCCGAAGGACTACATCATCAGGCCGGACAAAGGCGTCTTCAACCTGTACAAGAAGGGCGAGGATGGGCAGGAGACCAGGCTGCCCTATGAGTACATCACCATGCAACAGTTCATGCAGGATAAGAATACCATGTGCAATATGATGTCGGATGGTCCACTGTGAGTAACTTATATCTTGGATTATTTTTGGAGATCTACGAAATAATTACTTTAATCAGGCAATTTTGCTTTTGATGGAGGATTTTTTAAAATTACATATAAGTAATATCACGCCTATAATCCCATGGTAGAGTGTAGGATGAAGAAGAAGTGTACTTACCTGTATTACACCAACATTTCGCCAGTTATTCTTAAGTCTTTGTGATCATCCCAAGCTTCGGACTGCTAGTTTAAAATATATATTATATCAGTTGTATGTGTTTAGCCAGCTCTTGGACAGCAATTAAAAACACCCGGGGCTTAAAATATTGGGATAAGCGTCATTATGAATTTGTTTTGCGCTCGATCTATTTACAAATTGGTGACCGGCTACGGACAACGACAGACACTTCAGTACTATGTCCGCTGCCCGGTACCGCTTCCGCAATATGTCCACCCCTAAAAGACCTTACGGCAGCAAGCGAACCATCTTACTTAACCTGAGCGGCCATTATTGCTGCGTCCTAACCTCCCTTGCGTTGTTCCAGCAAGTCGTTCTGCTACCGGCGCCTGTCGTACTTGTCATCCAAGTTCCAGCTGCACGTACTGCTCAACGAGCTGCGTGAACTGGCCTCGCAGAAGGCGGTGCCGCATCGGGACTTCTATAACATCAGGTTAGTTACCACCACCTGCATTTTGACGGAACTGTGTCAAGGCCACTACGAACGCTAATGAGGTGGCAGAGTTCTTTGAAGTTGATTCAACACCAAAGGAATCATCTGAAGAAATCATGTCTTACCGTTTTATCATCATCGTTCAACCGGAAGACGTTTACTGTTGGACTTATGCCTCTTTCAAGTGTCCTTTTTTCCACATTTAATCCGTCCCGTCGTCGGTCCGATGTGCCTTCTACCATCGATCAGTCAGGTTAAGACTGACTTGGACAGGACTCGTGAAAATAAAATGGATAAGTTATATAGATGAATTAAAAACTCTGTCTCCATGTTTTTTTAGTCAGCCAAACAATCACAATCCCATTTTGGATGCTTGATTTATGTATGATACAAGATTACTATTGTTTAAGTAAATTATTAGTATATCTCTAAAGCTTACTTCCCCCTTCAGGAAAGTGGACACCCATATCCACGCGGCGTCGTGCATGAACCAGAAGCATCTCCTGCGCTTCATCAAGAAGACCCTGAAGAATCATGCTGACGAGGTTAGTAATGACTATATTCCAATGTTTCCCAATCTGTTTTGGTCCTATTATGGCATTCTAGATGGACCGTATTCTTCAGGTTATAAACTTCTATAATTTCGACATTGTCGTATCCTAAGAGTCAAAGACTCGAAATTCATCTAATACAAATAAAAGAATCATCGACATTACGAAAAATAATTATGGTTTGTTTTATATCTTCCAAAATTGCATCTGTTTTCAGTTCCACAGTCAGAACAAAAGTAACCTAACTCAACAAGGAATTAGCCCTGTGATTATTTGGTCGGACTGCTACGGCGAACTGCCCTATATACCTAAACAAAATCCAAAAACAAAACAAATAAAAACCATTTTCTTTCTTCCTAAAACTATTCCTAATAACATAGGCCTTCGTCTAGCTAGTGTAAAAAAAACATTTCATCACAAATTTTATTGAACACTCCCAAAACTCAATTTTATGATTTCCCACAAAACGCAAATTTCGTGTTAGGTCTTTTTTGATCTCAGGTGGGTTTATTACCAGGTTCGTCTGCTAACATGTAACGTTTGTTGTGTAGGTGGTGACCCTGCACAAGGGCACCCCGATGACGCTGAAGTCGGTGTTCCAGTCGATGAACCTCAGCACCTATGACCTCACAGTCGACATGCTCGATGTACACGCTGTAAGTATGAAACGCTAGCAAATATATTCTTAAGAAACGTCAGCAAATCCTGCAATGCAATCTGTCCAATTCGTATAGTTAGCTTGCAGTAGAAAAGCTCTTTAAAAATTAGTTACTGTTGGCAACTGAGGATCATGGTTATGTCCATCGGGCAATATACATATTTCTCTTTCTCATTTATTTTTGCCATGTAAGCTGCTCAACTTAATCGGTCATCTTTTAATTGGTTGTCTTTTATGAAGCAATATTTTTTTTATTGTGCATGAATATGACCATGAACGTTGACTGACTTTAATATAATTTGATTTAGGACCGCAACACCTTCCACCGTTTCGACAAGTTCAACGCGAAGTACAACCCCATCGGTGAGAGCAGACTGCGCGAGGTCTTCCTCAAGACCGACAACCACATGAACGGGAAGTACTTCGCACGGATCATCAACGTAAGCGTCTTCTGCTCCTTGTTGATTTGTTTTTCCATAAATACTTTCGCTATATTTGCTAAGTATTATGTCCCCACTAATATTATAAATGTGAATGTAAGTTTGTTTGTTACGCTTTCACGCGAAAACTACTCAACCGATCATCATGAAACTTTGTACACATATTCTTGGAGGTATTAGAAGTAACATAGGCATATCATCACGCTACGACCAATAGGAGTGGACCAGCAATGAAAAAGTTGCGAAAATGGGGAAAATGTGATGCAGACGAAGTTGCGCGGGACAGCTAGTAGTATTATATATTGCTAAGTTCAAATGACTCAGTTTTACTTGTAAGCTCAAAATCCACAAGTCTAACGACGACTCAGTAGGCGGGTTGTGCGCACGCGAACGAGTTATTGTTCGACAATAACTCGTTCTGCTGGGCGCTAAGCACCGAAATTGTTAAATGGAACTAATGGTTCCTTAGAAAGTTTCCGAGTGTCTGTGATGGATTTGAATTTTCCCCTCCTACTGGCCTACCATGACGTCTTAAAGCAGTATTGTTTTACTCTTCTTCCAGTGTGGGAAAGAGACGGAGCTATACAGGATGTCTAGCGCCATCTCTTTCTCACACTGGAAGAAGAGTAAAACAATACTGCCAGCTGGCCTACTTCCCAAGTACTCGTATGTAATCTTTGTAAAAAGTACAAGAAACTCTCACTTTCCTGTATCTCGTTGGTCTAGTGGTCAAAAGCGCAAGTGCCGAGGATAAGGTCGTGGGTTCGATTCCTAGGGCGGGCAAAGTTTTCTTGGGGTTTTCCATCAGGAATTCCTCAGTAGCAGCCACGGAGTTTGCTTTTGTACCCGGTTGATAGCAATAGGCTCGCCCCCTTTTACATAGGACTAAATTATTACTGGCGAAATCTGGGCTGTACTAATAGATACCAACCCTTCGGGGATTTACAAACGTGATACATGTATTGCTTCAGCTGTAGTTGCAAAACCTTTTCCAGTGCTAAAATCGAATGGTATTTTGTGTTTAACAGGAAGTGGCAGCAGATCTTGAGGAGAGCAAGTACCAGAACGCAGAGCTTCGCCTGTCCATCTACGGCAAGAGTCCCAGCGAGTGGGCCAAGCTCAGCAAGTGGGCGGTGCAGTACAACGTGTACTCGGACAACGTGCGCTGGCTCATACAGATACCGAGGCTCTAGTGAGTTCAAAGTCAACATCAGTCATCATCATTCTCTTGCCCTTATCCCAATTCATTTGGGGTCGGCGCAGCATGTCTTCTTCTTCCATACCTCTCTATTACTTGTCATCTCATGGGATATCTCCTTTCTTGCCATATCATCCTTCACACAGTCCATCCATCGTTTCTTTGGTCTTCCTCTACCCTTCCCAAGTAACATTTCATTCGGGCCTAGGTTGTAAAAAATGCCTTTAGGTTTTCTAAGGGTCGTAAAAAGGTTAATGCTTTGCTATCTGGTCATAATAAGCACTTGAGAATGATAAATGTGTCAATGTCCTTCCCTTCAAAGGACAGATCATGTTAAATACCTTGGAGTTACATTGGACCAATCCCTCACCTTCAAACCACATATAGACGTCCTGGTAACGAGGTTGCGTAAACTCATTTACATTTTTAAGAGTATAAAACACGTAGCCGACTTTCGCACCATCAAGATGGTGTACTATGCATTGTGTCAGTCGCTTATTGACTACTGCATCGTCTCCTGGGGAGGTGCTGCTAAAACGCACTTGATGGAGGCGGAAAGAGCTCAACGTGCCATCCTTAAGGTTGCTGCGGGTCTTCCCTTCCGATTTCCTACAGTCGACTTATACAAAAAGTGGGAGGTACTGTCTATAAGACAAACTTTCGTTCTGCATACAGTCCTCAAAAAGCACTCGCAGTTAGTCTATAATTCGGAATTATTGAAAGATAAGCGAAGAAAGGGTACTGTATGCAATACAATTTTTTTCCGTTTACGTCAATCACACAAGTTTTTCTGTTACCTAGGGGATTATCTATATAATGTCATCAATAAGGATCAAAATATATACCCATTGGACAGACTCAGTTGTAAGAAAAAAGTAATTGCCTTTTTGAAAACTCTTTCCTATGAGGACACAGAAAAGTTGCTCCACCCAATTACATAATACTTGTACTCAAATAATTACCTACACATTCACCGCCATTCAAAAACACACACATCACCATTCACCTGCACATAAACCACCATCCACCTACACATTCACACACACCCTGTGAGTCCTGTGACTCCTTTAGTTGTTATATAATTTCTTTCTTATCATTTATTTATTTTTGTTTATAATTGTTTGGTAGAAAAACATGTTACCTGCTGTTTATTTATGATGCCACTAAGTGGGGTCTGGTGACCTGTAATACAGGTTTTTTCTAAAACCTACTTCAGGCACCAGCTCTCACAATGTGAACTTATATAGTTCAAAACTGTTAAGTGCTACAAAACCATTGTGAGAGAAAATAAATCAAATTTATTATTATTATTATATTATAAATAGGTCCTAAAACGAAATGTTTTTTATTACAACCTTCGAGCCGCTGACAAGAGTTTAAATTAACGTTATTTTGACTTGTGTTTCAAGAGCATATAGTCCTAGGATCGTATAGTTGTCGTAGACTCCTGATTAAGTCCTGGAAAGGCTAGCATTATGCTGAAATGAGATCTAAAGGTTAACTTTTTAACTTTGACATAACCATAAAGTTACGGACTGTTGAAATAGCTTATAAGTAATTTCTAAAACCTACCTAAAACCTTTTGGCTTTTTTGGAGAGTCTAGGCAAACAAATTAGGACTGCGTGGTGATAACCCAAACTAATAAGCTTTTGTTTATGACCTGAAAGCATGATTAAAGTCCTACAAGAATATTTTAAAGCTTTATAGTCATCCTCAAAACATGACAGTTGTCTACGCCACTTCAAAGCATTAACGGCGTCCTGCAAGATGAACCGACACAGGGTGATATCAAAAAACGGAGTGGAAGTTTTAAACGTAAAGTGCGTCATTTTTAATTTAGACTGGCTAGGCTGTTCGACTTTTGGATTTTGACAATTTTTACAGATCATTGACACCGTTGGAGATGCACGACTTCCTGAAACCCCTTCAGTTTCAATCACAGACGATATGACATCGTCTGAAATATTTGAGGAATCACAAAAAAGTAAATCAGATTATAGTGATGATGGTGGTTTATCTGAAGATAGTGAAGATTTTGCAACAAGAAACAAGTGTTGAAACAGCAAAGAACTTAGGAAAAATTAGAAATTACTTGCACTCTAAGAGCAGCCTGTAGCTGTTTGTTCAACACTCTTGACGAACCGGTCAAACGCACGTAACTTCCTCCTACAACCAAAACTTACAAGCAAGTAATTGTGCGCAGGGGTTGTTTTCGCGACTAGCAAGTCTTGAACTACTCCTCGAAACAAAAAGCAATATTTTAATTCAATAAGGCTAAATTAAATAACTTGTACTATACCATTTTTTTTTTGTTTTTTTAATGAATAGAAGGTGTATTTCTAATGCGACTTACCACCAAGTGTACAATTTTATAATTTTTATTTCATTAAAATATCTTCAAAATTATAAACTAACGAAAGGCCCGTCTCGTACACAGCACTATTATCCTAATGTTTCACGATGAAGTGCCAGTCGCACTATTTTTTTAATTTTTCCTGGCTTCAGCAAGATACTTATATTTCTTTATAAATACTATCTAGCCATTTTGAAACTTGGTAAGTATAATGACAGGGAATGACGCCATTATAAATATTTAAATCCACGATTGGTGTTTACGTGTAATAAATCTTACACAGAAACATTTTAAAACCCGACAGTCCTGGAATGGCATTTATTCATGTCCATCAAAAAGGTTTTAAGTTGTCATAGAGTTACATCCAAGACTAATTTAGAACTTAAAAGCTGCCTTGCAAGGTTGTATTAACGTTAAATTAAGGTTGTGAAGGTTATATTTGGGTACTGTGCAAGTGTTCGAAAGGTTCTGGATTTGAGTTATAGGTTTTGCAGTAGCTCTCAGAAAGGTTCTAAAACGTGGGCCCTTTTTGCACTCAGGAGGTTAATATAAGGTTAGCATAACGTTTTTGAGACTATTAAGACTTACGAGCAGATTTCCATATAAAGGTTTTAGAACCTTTTCAAAACCTTTCTAAGACCTAAAATGTTACTTGGGTTATACCCATCCACATTCATACTCAAAACTTTCCTCACGACATTTTCCTCATTTCTCCGCACAACATCAGTATTTTCCATATATCTGCGGTGGAAGGGACATATACGTACAAACGTGTAACCGTTACCGTCACGTATTCGGTACATCATTCGTACCCCCCTCCCCCCTTAATCTGGTGTTCCGTACATTTTGACCGGGTATGTATTGCACTTTTGTAGAATTGGGTTTCACAATGATGTTCTGAATACATAGTAACCGTTTGTTTTCTTCTTTTTTTGCGGAAGGGAGTGTCAGACTTGTACTGACTAAAACCCATCCAAGTTCCTTCTTAGCCCTTTGTGTTCCAGGGCCACGGTATCTCTTTCGCCTTACATAAGTCGTCACTCCACATATTCAGCTACATCCGGATTGACTGGAAGCCGACTTCAGCATGATTGAGAAAATGTTAGGCAGATGAATATAATTATGTGTTCGAGGCTCGAACTTCGTACAAGTCTATATCACCCACGATCATCATCATCTGCCGTCTTTTTCCAAACTATGTTGGGGTCGGCTTCCAGTCTAACCAGGCCCCTTATTCACAAACGCTCGGTTCCGATTTCGACTCCGAAAGTCGTATGTCTGTCTCGCTCGCTTTCGTAATACCAAAACAAGATATACATACGACTTATCGAATCGAAATCGAGCGTTTGTGAATACGGGGGAAGATCCACCTGAATACCAGTATTTAACATGGAGCGACTGTCTATCTGACCTCCACAACCAGTTCATTCATTTCGGCCCATAAGACGTCCACTGCTGGACATAGGTCTCCCCCAAGTGTCGCCACATTGACGTTTTGGGGGGGTTTTGCCATAATCGCCACGCTTGGCAGGCGGGTTGGCGATCGCAGTACGGTTGTTACAAAAGCACAGAGAACGCTGCTGCCCATTCTCTGGCAAGTCCCTTAGTCGCTTCTTACGACACCCACGGGAAGATATAGGATGGTGCTATTCTTTACGTCCGACACCATACAGAGCCAGTTAGTACTGGGCAATACTATAGCCCTTGGTAAGACTGGTTGTCCGACTTGCAGTTCACTGACTACCTGTAACGACTGTCTTCAAATTACAGCTACCGTACCCATACATAATAAATTCTCCTCTTCCAGCGACATCTTCAAGTCGAACAAGATCATGAACAACTTCCAGGAGTTCCTCAACAACATCTTCCAGCCGCTGTTCGAGGTCACACGAGACCCCAAGACCAATGATGAACTGCACAAGTTTTTGACTGTAAGTATCAGATTTTCTTGGCGTATTCTGCAAGCACGTTACTTTTCCATAATTTAGATAAATATGCGCTCTTTGCACCTATACCGCGACACGACACTCGTCTGGTCGCTAGATCCTACCTTTTCTATTTCGTTTGAAGAACTTTACCTCGGCTCTTCACACTACTTATCAAATATCGAAGCCGTAAAAAAAACAGTGATCCCATATATTTCGGTCGAGTATTAATTGAGAGCAGTGGTAGCCCAGTGGTGGCAGCCGACTTACGAGCAGTAAGCCGTAGGTTCGAACCCAGGCGCATTACTTTGTGTAATTAATTTCATCGCCGCTGCCCTCAAAAACGGTGAACGAAAACACTGTAAGGAAACCGGCATGTCCTAGAACTAAAAATTTGAAGACATGTGACATCTACCATCCCGCACTGGGCCCGCGTGGTGGATTACAGCCCACTCCCTCTCATAGAGAGGCCTGTGTCCCAGCAGTGGGAACGTTATAGGTTGATGATGATGAGTAATTGAAATAAGTTTTGGACTGGACAGCTGACTTTTTTCGCGATTTCGATGTTGGTTGTGTTTCTTGGTCCCATTAAGAAATTTGTTCAGCTTGATGGTTTGAATCACGTTCTGAAACATGACTATACTGTTCTGGGTCATGAATGACTCATGCTGTATGTATGTAAAGCTGGCTAAACAGTCCAGGCAGTCACCAGTCAGCTAACTCCTTCTTCATGTTCTAGCACGTAGTCGGCTTCGACAGCGTGGACGACGAGTCCAAGCCTGAGAACCCGATGCTGGACCCTGACGCGAAGAGCCCCGAGGAGTATGATGATGAGGAGAATCCTCCCTACGCCTACTACCTCTACTACATGTACGCCAACATGACTGTGCTGAACCACTTCAGGAAGTGAGTAGAAAGACAACTTTTGAGTATTTTTTTTCTCGTATTTTGTGTTTCTCGTGTGTGTATGTGTTTGATCTATATGGTGTCGGACGTAAAGAATAGCACCATCCATATCTTCCCGTGGGTGTCGTAAGAGACGACTAAGGGACTTGCCAGAGAATGGGCAGCAGCGTTCTCTGGACTTTTGTAACAACCGTACTGCGATCGCCAACCCGCCTGCCAAGCGTGGCGATTATGGCAAACCCCCCCCTGCTTGGGGGAAGCCTATGTCCAGCAGTGGACGTCTTTTGGGCTGAAATGATGAATGATGATTTTGTGTACATACTGAAGTAATATGTCTTTAGGTATTGAGTTTACTGTTAAGTGACAAAAATAATCTTTTTGTCCTCATATATCAGTAAGGTCCAAAACTTTCCGCAGATAGTAAATCAGAGATACAAAACTATCATGTCACTAAATTATTTAAGTTTTCTCTAGTTACACATAGAAAAAAAAATCGGCCAAGTGCGAGTCGGACTCGCGCACGAAGGGTTCCGTACCATTATTTAAAAAACGAAAAAAAAACCTTTTTTGTATGGGAGCCCCCCTTAAATATTTATTTTTTCTGTTTTTATTATTTGTTGTTATAGCATCAACAGAAATACATAATCTGTAGAAATTTCAACTCGGTAACTATCACGGTTCATGAGATACAGCCTGGTGACAGACGGACGGACGGACGGACGGACAGCGAAGTCTCAGTAATAGGGTCCCGTTTGACCCTTTGGGTACGGAACCCTAAAAAGATCAATCCATTTTTGTTTAATATTAATTCTTAATTTTATAATTGAAACCTTAAACTTTTAGACCTTACCGTGTATTATGTGTATTTGTCTGATGAGAACTAACATTTTCTTAGTAAAACTGCATGGTGTTTACCATGCAGTTTGCCAAGGCCAGTAAACACTAAAAAAAGCATAAGTTTATGTGTTTCTGTGGTGTTGTTGTAGGGTGTGGTGTGTGGTGACCTACTAAATTGTCTACTCCTGAAAAATAAATAAAGCACTATCTATAACACTTGAAACGAAATATTTACCATGTTTATTATTTGTTTAAATTTCGGGAACTCAAAACAAATAATAAACATGGTAAATATCCCGTTACAAGTGTTATTGATAGTGTTAGTGACCATGTCAGTTTAAAAACTTATAAAAGTAAAGTAAAGCATTCCGTAGAGATCCCAACATCCCAACCGTCGGAGATCTATGCTGATCAAGTTGTATTTGTGTTTAGGGAGCAAGGATTGAACACGTTCGTGTTGCGTCCTCACTGCGGCGAGGCAGGTCCCGTGCAGCACCTCGTGTGCGGCTTCCTGCTCGCTGAGAACATCTCGCACGGCCTGCTGCTGAGGAAGGTAAGCATGTGCTCTTCATCATTGACAGCTGTTCCACCTCACAAAGGACAGGGAGAGGCATAAGGACAAGTAGAAGATTCATGTATAGATCTAACTTGCGTTGAACTACTCTCGCAATTCCAAACATTCCCCAATTGTGTTTTTACGACACTCCCGAGCTTCGGACAGCAAGTAAAGACATTGGTCCTACATCTAAACTCTTCCCGGTCGTCAGATTATCGTCCCATCAGACTATGGGTAAAGGAACGAAGAGTGCATCAGTGTTTGCGACAGTAATAATAATATGGGCATACTTGGGCACTTGGCTAATTTTTGTTGGGTTTAGCCGCCGTGGCCATGGTCGTGAGTCACTTAGTAGTCGAAATGTTTACCTGCCCCCGTATTCACAAACGCTTCGATTCGATGTCGATCGACAATTCGTTTTTCTAAATTTTTTTGGCATTACGAAAGCGAGCGAGATAGACATATGACTTGTCGATCTACATCGAATGGGTTTGTGAATACGGGGGCTGGCCCCGTATTCACAAACGCTCAGATTCTCTTTCGATTCGTTAAGTCGTATGTCTATCTTGTTTTGGCATTACGAAAGCGAGCGAGATAGACATACGACTTTCAGAATCGTAATCGAATCCGAGCGTTTGTGAATACGCCCCTGTATTCACAATCATCAATTACAAATTCAGTGCACTTAAACTACTGTTTTCTCCCCCCAGGTGCCAGTCCTGCAATACCTGTACTACCTGGCTCAGATCTCCATCGCCATGTCTCCGCTGAGCAACAACTCGCTGTTCCTGAACTACCACCGCAACCCTCTGCCCGAGTTCCTCGCGCGAGGACTCTGCATCACGCTCAGTACCGACGACCCGCTGCAGTTCCACTTCACCAAGGTATGGATGTCCTGGGAACCTTCAGGAAGCTTCAGTCTTTTGACCTGCGAAGATAATCAGTGATGTGTACATAGAATCATATTGCGACTTTTAGGCAGTAGACTTACATTTGGTCGAATAGGTATTGAAATTTTGTATGGGGCAGCAGATAATTTTTTCGCTACTACGATGTTTGTCCGATGGAGAAACATGTTCAGTTTGATGGTCTGTAGCACACCCTTAAGTATGTATATACCCTTTCCGTTACACCCTGTATAGCTCCATCTCTTTCCCACAATGGAAAAAGATTAAAGCAATACTGCTTTAAGACGTCATGGTAACCCCCCAGGACCGTAAAAACCTATAACGATATGCTGTACATAGAAGTTGTTGATGAACCTATTTTAATAAATTATAAAATTAAAATAAAAGTTAACTGGATTAACATAAGCTACTGAAAATATATAAATGACAAGCCTGCTTAAAACTCGCAGTGGAAATACGATATGCTATGAAAGCGATGGTCACTGCCTAGTCCCTGGTCAGCACCAGCTTTTTTCTAATTTAAAACGTAGTAGCTATGTAGACGAAAGTTTATTAACTGATCTCACGCTTGCAGGAACCGCTGATGGAGGAGTACAGCATCGCTGCTCAGGTGTGGAAGCTCAGCTCATGCGACATGTGCGAGCTGGCGAGGAACTCTGTGCTCATGTCCGGATTCCCGCACGAGGTATGCAAGATTTACACTTATCTTCACGGCCCTGACTTGATCCATACGCGCTTTCTACGTGGAGTTTCGGACCCTCGTGTCCCCGATCATCATCTGCCTAGCTTTTTCCCAAACTACATGTAGCGACTGCCTATCTGACCTCCACAACCCAGTAACTGGGTAATACGATACCCCTTAGTAAGACTGGATGTCAGACTTTTGGCTTCTGACTACTAGTAACGACTGTCTAAGATCTACTAATGACAGCCGGAGCCAACGGCTTAACGTGTAAACACGGTATGTAATTATGGTCATCCATCCACGGACCAACCTCGGCAAGCACGGCTTAACCTTTAAGATCGACCCGTGCGGCTGTTATTATTTAGCCACGAGCTCCTCACTGACATTGGTGTCCCCGATATGCTATACAATTCCTGCCGAGATTTGATCTACTTCTGCCGTTGAGTCCAACTGTTTCCTGGTGGACAAGCTGCCTTTGACATTATAAGTAATTGATCGACTTCAACGGGCATCTTCTATATCCTCATTTAATCACTGATAACTGTTGGACAGCAGCCCAACAGATGCAACACCCGTCTGGTCAGAGGATCCTCCCTTTTCAATGGGGGATGAAGGACTTTACACCCTGTTCTTCAAACCCCTATAATGTTGTCTCACAAATTATTCTGCCTTTTAACTGGGACTTTAGTATCTCTTTTGTTTTTGATCTTCAAAAGTGCCTTCAACAATTTAATTGAAATAAATGCTTTGAGTTTGATGTAGATGTCAGACTCCAATGGCACGTCGGGCTAATAGGCCCCAGTATGACCTCAAATTCTTGTCGAACAGATGAAGCAGTACTGGCTTGGCCCCAACTACATGAAGGAAGGCGTCGCCGGCAATGATATCACTCGCACCAACGTACCGGACATCCGCATCTCTTTCCGTCATGAGACCCTCCTCGACGAACTTACCAACATATTCAAGGTATATTAATGTTACAAGCAAACCAATCACACAAATATTATGAAAACTGCACTTTTCTGAGCTCACCTTTTTGTTATATTTGATTTCTTGTACACACTTTGAATTTTGCACATTTTTACTCTTGCAATGCAACTGGGTTTGCCATTATCGTTTGATCTTTGGCAACTGAACAGCTCTTAGTAGCTCTGTTCTTTAAGATTATTTTAATCATACGGAAATGGTTGATGATTATATTGCGCATTTTAGACTGTACAAAGATCAAATCATAATAAAACTATTTTAATTTATCACACTAATTTATACTGCTAGATTCCAATATTTGCACTTGCTTCAAAGCTTACAAACACCACAGTTGAAAACCTTAAGCTAGATTCGGCTAAGGCGTTTGATCAAGTAGAGATGAACTTCTGTGTAAAAAAGTAAAACCACAAGTGCTATAATTATTTATGTGGCAAGCATACACTTAATACAATATACGTACTATTCACAATAGATAGCTAAATCAAACATTAGGTAGATCAGTTCCATAGAAATTACGATTTAATAAGCTTGTTTACCTAGATGACTTGCTGGTAGGTGGTTGCAATACTAAAACAATTTTATTACAAATGCTATTTTTGCATATCTTTATTTGCATTCCATAATGTTCGATAAGATCTTACAATGGGCATAAAGCTAATATACAATTTCGAACCCTGTAGGGCACAGCAAAAAGTATAAAATTAAAGTTTGGAACAAAATGAACACATAATCAATTAACAATTCAAATGTGGACTAAATATGATGATAAATGTTGGTTTAAATCACAAATAATTTGTGTTTTACGTGTGTCTCAGTTTTCCTGTTGCATGTGCGTCATAATTTCAATGTTCCCATACTCGCATCTTTATGTTGATCATGCTCACTTAATTGTGTAGGCTTATCTCTATAACTATACCTGTCTAACTGTCATTATCTTTCATTCTTTAACATCAGAGTACATAGCTATTTTGAAATAATACTTGACAGTAAAGTTTTTGAAACGGTTCAATTAATTACCGAGGATTCACAAGACTACACAGGGTGCCATACAGTTTTTTCATCGGTGCCCTTTCCCCCATGTATAAGAAATAACCAATTCAAATAAAGCCCATGTATTCTGGTATTGAAGGAAAGAAAATAATCACCGTAAATAATAAAAAAAAACTGTAATTTCAGGAGGGTATGTCAGCTCGGAGATAAACCTACATCCACCGAATCGACTGTGGATATTGACGACAATCATTAATATTAGATCTTTACTATTTTGTTTTAACATTTACTAAATTATGTTCGACTGTATACCTATTAATCAATCATTGTTTTTATATATAAAATACGTAAACCCAGGGCTATAGTGCCTCTAAATAAAAAGTTTAATATATTAAGAATAGGTCCTATAGAGTACCCTTGTGATAATTACGCGAAAATGACATATAAAACTATTGAACGTGCCATTTCATTTATTAAAATGGATGAAGTTTGCTGCTCTTGTATTTATTGAATTAGAATAGATATTATGAACTGTGAATGTGGGTGATGATTATATAGTAAATATGCATAAGAATATCCGATCTCTAGTGATGATGAACATTTGTTGTTGAATGGTGATATTGATCATTTTTAGCCAACAATACCTTTTATCTTTGTAAAAAAACCCCAGTTACCTTGGAGTTTAGACTATTTAAAATGAAAGAAATGAGACAAAAGAGGGATAGAAGTTAATACGTTTAATACATACTAAGCTTAAAGGATTCTTACTGCCATGTGATTTTCTATTCAATTTCAAATTGTTGTTGCATTTAAAGAATTTAAACTTTTCTGAAAGTCTATCTTTGCTCAGTAAATGTAGGTTTAATATCGTTAAAATACTGAGAGAGATTTAACCTTCAGTCACTTTGCACATTCATAGTTCTTAATCGTTTTCAAAACTGATCTTACTTATTAGGTAGAATTAATCGTGAAGCTTTTCAATTGTACAATTTTTATAAACCCTATCATAAAAACCTCTCGTCACGTTACGTATTTTAATAAAAATGTCATCAAAATCGTCTATCTTTCGTGTTTCTATCTAAAAAATATTTTTCTAAATAAACTAGATTTGTCTACTAATATTAAAACTTAAGTATTGATATCAGATTTTTTAATCAATTAATAGTACTTTTACATTCAAAATTCTCTAAAACTTTTTACTAAAATTGTATTTTTTTTAGTTACTGCATCATTCCCTTTAATGAAATCAATGTATTTTAAGGAATTCATCTCTAATAAATCTTTATTTTTTAAACTATAAAGAAAGAAAACAAGTCATTGCGTATTTGTCAATATTCTTCAGCTGATTTACAGTATGAATATCTATTATCATGATAGCTTAGCTTTTAATGAGCTGTTGGCGCAAGCTTTACTGGTTGTATCGTTGTAACTGTATTGTGATCGTTAACTTGTGTTATTGTGACTTTATATTAATTGTGTTAATATTTCTACTTGTTGTGCATTTATCATTGCTGAAACTATACGAGAGTCCTTTTGTTCCAAATCGTCATTCTTCTGATCTTTCCCCATTTTGTCTTTTGTCTGACTAATTTTGTACGACTGTGTAGCATACGAGCCTTTCATATTTCAATGTAATAAAACGATTATATTAATAAAATTATAGATAAATTTCGAAGGATTTCGGTACGGTTTCAGTGATTTCTTATGCATTTTTGTTTCTGTTCAAATGGTATGGGATTGTGACTTCGGTGTTTCGTTAAAACATACTAGATCACATATTTTTCGAAAAACTCTTCAATAAACATATGACAATTTGTTTTGTTTGTATGTAGGTTTTAATAACTTTCTTTTCTACCTGCTACCTTCCTCAGTTACAAAAGCCCCAAAAAAATCATAATCCTCATAGCATTTGCTTGGAAATATTTACTTTTATGACGTACTTAACCATACAACACAACCTGTGAATAAGTTTATACCAATATTTATAAATTATAAACCATATTATAATATAATACCTATACGAGTACATGTTATCATTGTTGAAAATAAAAAATCTCATACTGAACTTGTTTTCTGATTACCCTTACGTAATAATAATGAATTTTATGAAGTTATTGAATCTGTAGGCGAACGAATGGTTACTACTAAAATAAACATAGCAGTATGTAGGAGATGTTAATATGAAAATTAATAAATATAGCCAGTTGAATAATAAAAATGAACACAATACTTAGGCACACTCTAACAATGTAAACCTTACCTTAACAAATTAAATATAACAACAGCTATACGATTTAATGCTAAGCTTTCCTGCTGATTTTGAAAATACACTAACTACACAACTATTGCTAATACAGGTTGTTGATTTGTTTGTTTTTTATGTAAAAAACAATTCTTAACACATGCTACAGACTCGTCTCAACTGATGGAGGTGACAAAATCAACAACCTGTGTCCTAGACAGACTGGCATTCGATCAGTGATAAAAATGATGGATGACTCAAAAATGCATTGGATTCACATAATGGGTGTAAAAGATCCTTAACGAAGCCAAGAGGAACTTGTTCTCCCCGTCATCATCATCATTTCAGCCGATAGATGTCCACTGCTGGACACAGGCCTCCCCCAACAAAGGTTTTGCCATAATCGCCACGCTTGGCAGGCGGGTTGGCGATCGCAGTACGGTTGTTACAAAAGCACAGAGAACGCTGCTGCCCATTCTTTGGCAAGTCCCTTAGTCGCCTCTTACGACACCCACGGGGAGACATGGGATGGTGCTATTCTTTACGTCCGACACCATACAGAACCGTTCTCCCGGTCATTGAGATCATAGTTTTGTTAGGGACCATACCTGGGAATCTACTAGTCACGGAAATATTGAAGGTCAAAGTAACAACAATTTCACACACCAAAAAAAATATTACAAGTTTTTAAACTTATAACTTTACTATAAACACCTTCATGAATACTGTACTATTCAATGCATTCAACAACATAATGTTTACCGTGATTTATCTCCCCAAAAAAACAGTAGTTCCCCATCAATCATTTTGGCGTAGTTTGATGTAGGTACAGAATGCTTGGTTTACCGCTTCGTGAAGGGTCTGTTTACATCTTTCATGCCACCGAAAAGCTCATGTCGTAGCAGATATATACTAAAGGATTTTAAATCGGTTATCACTTGTGTCTGGGCCTTATTAACAGTTACAAAAATTAACAAAATGTAATGGATGGCTTTTCTTTTATTTACATCTCTTTGGAAAGGCAACCGCTTTCTATTCTCTCTGCTGAAAAGGACACCAGAGTCCGTACCATGACGCTTAAAACATGATTGTTCCATTCCTATTCCAGAGTGTGAAAGAGATGGAGCTAGACGACCTGTGTAGCTCTTTTTCAATCTGGAATAGGAATGGAACAATAATGTTTTAAGACGTCATGGTACGGACACAGTACTGCAATACTGGCTGTTAATACACGGGTACTTCAAAAGGAAGTTAACATTAAAATGGGTAGGTAGTGTTTGGGTAGCATATGGCAAATTTTTATTTTTGTCCTTTGTAGAAGTTTGGTGTTTCAAGGCCAATGTTTGTGGTCCCCTCACCGAATACCTTTACAGTTTGTATACAAGCTGGACGGGACACCGACGCGAAAGCGGTTACCACATCATTCCAAACCCGAAAAAAATTCTATGTGGGTACATCGAAATTTTTCATCGGTACTTAATATAAAAAAAAACCTGCTGTAACGAAACCAACGAAGCACGAAAATTCCGTGTGGAGGGGTTCAGAATGAGTTAGGTACTGAGTGCGTAGTAAACGTTTTCGCGTCGGTCTACCTTCCGCCGTATAGTATTGAACAGTAGTTTAATTTTTGTTTTGAAAAACTTCAACGTCGTTGTCTGTAGATACAGCTGTGTTCCACACCTCTCCCCTTCTAAGGTACCTACACGAGTTTGTTTGTGTGTGTGTGTGACAGTTGCTATCTCCGTTACTTCATCATCTTTATCAAACACATCACCGTTTCCTTGAGACGAAACGTTCGATGATTTATGGTGGATGCGCCGGGGCAGAACGCGAAATAATTTTTTTTACAAACTACCTGACACTGACCTCCAAATTAGAACCGTAAATTATAATTTCGCACGCGACCCTGACGCTTCCATCTTGAAATCATCTTCGTGACTGTGTCTAACCAGAGGTCGGAATTAGGTAGAGTTATTTTTGTACTCACACTGATTTCATACAACGAAAGAATAAAGTGGATATGCCTCAAACCTCGAGATTAATTTTAAAGAGCAGAAAAATCCCGCGATTTATTAAATAAAAAAGTTATTTACTTTTACACAATTTAAACCATCCGACATTGGTTGTCCGAAGTTGCAAATTTCAATGAGCACACGCAAGGGAAGATCCATATTAATATCAACATTTCGATGCAAGTACAAAAATAACTATCTAATTCCGACCTCTGGTCCTAACTGTCTGATGCTTTCTTTTTGTTTAAAGTCAGTAAATCCTACTTACTACTACAGTAGGATTTTGCATTTATTTGTCTTGTATATTCTCTTTCTTATTGAATTACTTGAAGTGATTTCATTGTTTCCTGTTTGAAAATTGTAGTCATGAAATAAATAGCTTAATATTCATTTACTGTAGTGTCTAGAGTTTTACTACATCAACTTATGTATTTGGTACTTTTCCTCTGGTTAGACTTTTTAAGTACCTACCTACTTATAAAGTTTACATATTCTTACGGATACACTTACGTGTTATAGTTAGGTAAGTATTGAAAAATTTCAATTTGTGTAAGGAATCTGTTAATAATCCTTTCTGATTCATATCGATGGTTTAAAAGACAAACGTGCTGTTCCATAATTTAGAAATAAATGAAAACAAAATGGCGCTAGCATTTACTTCAAAGGGTCATACTTACTTAAAAGAAAAACAGAAGCAGTCATAAGGACTGCCAGCCGAAGTGAAAACAATGGAATTACTGTTCTTTTTTATTTTTAAATCAATTATAGTCTGCATTATTTAAATTTCGTAATTTAATTTATAAATTAAAATTATTAACATTAGTCTGGTTTTCACATCTATTGGCACTCCAAGCAATAATTATATAATTTTAATACAGTTTATTAATTAATCAAACATATTTATGGTGTGCTGTACTTGCTCAATACAAAATATCAGGCTGCTATACAACACGTCACTAGTCTGGCGCAATACGTCGAGGTCATCGGTGACGCGAACTCAAAGATTTTTTCCCTACCAAAAATTGCTCAACGCGCTGAAAAAGTTTTCACTTCAAAAATCGGGCATCTTTTACGACTGTCTCTTAAACCATCGATACATTTGTATATTAATTATAATAAAAGTGTTGTGCAATGTTACTTTCGCAGTGCCGTTTCACCGAGGCTGAGGCCCCCATGACATTCAGTGGCACCAACGGGGGCGTATCCCCGGCTATCCCCAACTTCGCAGCCCCCATCGTCAGCCTGAAACGTCCATCGCTTGTTTAGACCTACAGAATATTAACAAATATAATCCTGCACTTATATAATGTAATCCTACGTTTAAGGAATATAATCCTACAATTAAAGAATGTTATAATACAGTATGTTTATACAGTACCCATATATTACAGTATAAGAAAGTGAACTAGCATTGTAATGTTACAGCAGAAGAAAGTCACCACTAAAATAGCATCTACATGTCGCATGTCGTCTAAAAAACTGTCATAACACAAAAACATTAGGTTTTTAAACAATGTGTAACGTTACATACGCAAAACCTCAGACACCCCAAATAATTTTTAATACAATTGACCTCATTCTGAGAGAAAAAAAAATCATTAAAAAAAACGTAAAGGTTTTATGTGCTGTTTTAGTTTTATTGGAAATTCTGATCGTTTATTTTTTTCTTTCTTTTTTACCCGCGTATGAGAAAATTTAAATTGGACGACAAACATTTGTATTTGTTTACATATTTTGGCGGGTTTGCGCACGTGATGGCTTGACTTATGAACAAAAATAGACAGGGCAACATTTTTAAGAAAATTTTTCGAAAAATGTGACCTATATTAAAAAGTGGTTCAATTGATTCTGCTGGTTATTCTGATTAAACTATTTTCAGGTTTTGCGCATTTAACGTTACACGTTGTATAATACCCCACTCAACATCAACCCTTGCTGTATTATTGAAAAATATCACGGAGACATTGGTGAACATACACAAAAAATATCACGGAGACATTGGTGAACATACACAAAAAATATCACGGAAGGTGAACATACACAAAAAAAACCGGCCAAGTGCGAGTCTTACTCGCACACAGGGTTCCATAGCCCCAAACAATATTTTGAACTGTCATTCATTAGTTAGTAGTATTAGTTGGTAAACTTCCACTCAACCGCAAAGCTAAATTGGTTTTTCATAGTATGTTAATGAAAAACAAAGTTACTGCTGCAGTTTGATGAAAAAGTCCCATATCTCAAAAACTAAACATCATATCTTATTGAAACCAATTTTCGTTGATAGTTTTTTTTACGTTCTACAATCCTAAATATTTTCAGAATTTTCCTCCTCTTACTTTAGAAATTAGAGGGGGGGGACACACATTTTACCACTTTGGAAGTCGCTCTAGCACAAACTTTTCAGTTTAGAAAAAAATGATACTAGAAACCTCAATATCATTTTTGAAGACCTATTCATAGATACCCCACACGTAGGGGAATGATTAAAAAAATTTCTATTTTTGTGTGAAAATCTGAATGCGGTTCTGAGAATACATCTACTTACCAAGTTTCAACAATATAGTTCTTATAGTTTCAGAAAAAAGTGGCTGTGACATACGGACGGACAGACAGACAGACATGACGAATCTATAAGGGTTCCGTTTTTTGCCATTTGGCTACGGAACCCTAAAAAAGATGATGATGGTGGAATACATAACCTCCTCCTATTTTAGAAGTCGTTTTTATGATTACTGCTACAATAAGAAGTCACCGAATGGCGCAAGCGACCGTTTTTTACACAAAAACCCGGTAACCAAAAAAACAAATATCTTTAAAATGCTTATTATACTATCTCAAAACTTCTTTTTCTGTGTTTTGACAGTTTTTTTGAGGTTGTGCGATATATTAACGTAATCCGCCATTATAAAAAAAAGTAAAAGTTAAATCAAAACAGCATGGAATCCAACAGTCTAAAAAGTTAAAGGAATTTCTATATCAGACTGGTAATCCTACAGTTACAGTAAAATTTATCTGTCAAAGTCAAAATTATTAATTAGTCAAAACTACTTTTGACCGGTTAAAACTATTTTAACAATATCTAACATTTACTTTAAAACTCATTAGGTTGTTAGGTATTTTTCTTTGTGACCATTTGAAAATCATTGTGTTATAAGTTTTTAAACTGACATGGTCACTAACACTATCAACAACACTTGTAACGGGATATTTACCATGTTTATTATTTGTTATGAGTTCCCGATATTTCGGCGCTGTTGCAAACGCCATGATCACGGATAAACTGAAGTTATTGCGGGTGGATGTTTATGAGCAGACAAAACGGTCTACCCTCTTTCTTGTTCGTTTTTTGCGCGCCGTACCACTGCCACTGTCACTCACAACTCGATTCTGTTCCCGACACACGAAACTCACTGTGTCCACTCGCGAACTTTTTACGGCACTCTTTCGGTTTTTACACAGTTTAACCACTGGATTCCAGGCTCTTGACTTGGCTCTTGAGTGCGAGGTTGAGAGGCAGCCAGCATTTTTGCCGTACGTGAGGGGAGTGACAGATAAGGTTGCCAACATTCTTCGGAAATACGCCATAAAGACTGTCTTCACTCCTTTCAAGAAAGTGTCTCAGATGCTGCGTTCGCCGAAGGACAACTTTCCGTTAGAAAAGCCCGGTGTTTATAAAGTAGATTGCAGTTGCGGTAAGTCGTATATCGGTCAGACGAAACGTACGGTAGCTTGTCGAATAGCGGAACACATCAGGGCGGTGAAAAATAACGACACCCAAAAATCGGCCATAGCTCAACATCTGCTTGAATCAGGATCGAACCACTGGATTGAGTTACATAACCCTCAGGTCATCTCGACAGAACGCCACTATATACCCAGACTGGTTAGAGAAGCTATTGAAATTACTAAATATAGGAACTTCAATCGGGAGGATGGGTTTCAACTGTCAAGAGCCTGGAATCCAGTGGTTAAACTGTGTAAAAACCGAAAGAGTGCCGTAAAAAGTTCGCGAGTGGACACAGTGAGTTTCGTGTGTCGGGAACAGAATCGAGTTGTGAGTGACAGTGGTAGTGGTACGGCGCGCAAAAAACGAACAAGAAAGAGGGTAGACCGTTTTGTCTGCTCATAAACATCCACCCGCAATAACTTCTGTTTATCCGTGATCATGGCGATTGCAACAGCGCCGAAATATCGGGAACTCTTAACAAATAATAAACATGGTAAATATCCCGTTACAAGTGTTGTTGATAGAATCATTGTGTTGTAGTATTTCTAGGTGATTATAACTGAGGCGTTCGTAAACAAAATGTTTTTATTTTTAATAGAGAAAACGCATTTTAACTTAATAAGGGTTTTGACTGACTCAGCATTCTTTCATGTTATCATTTGTGTAGTTTATCAGAAGTTTTAACTAAAAAAATACAAAAATATACAGGGTTTTAAAAAACGTATATTAAAAAATATAGAATTCCTAATCATATTTAGGTTTGTGATGTTCAGAAATGTCCATAGAAATCAATTCATTTAATTATTTAAAATTGTGAAAAATTTCTTTGGTTACTGTTTTACTTTAAGAATATGTTTAATATTATTATTGTTTAATATAAGTTTCTAATATTTTTATCCAATTAAACACTACAACCCCGAAACGGGACTTTTATTTAAAAACTCTGCACAGTTCACCCAAACTCAAATGAAGTTCATACATTGTGGCTCATCATTTTGTGTCTAGCCTTTTCCCCACAATGTTGTGACCCGCTTTCAGTCCAACCGGCTGCAACTGAATTTCACTTGGAACTGTCTATCTGATCTCCCCAACTCAGTAACTGGATATTACGACACCCCCTGGTAAGACTGGTTGCATCGTCATCAGGAATGCCTCGACACCAATCTACTCGTACACTGCAATGAGTCCAGCATTTTACTTCGTCTCGTGGCGTCAACAACAACATATAAACAATTTTATTAAAATCGGTTCAGCCGTTTAGGAGCTACGATGCCACAGACAGACACACAGATACACACGTCTAACTTATAACACCCCACTTTTTTGGTCGGTGGTTAAAAAGACTTTCTTTAAAAGCTAAGTAATAAGGGACGAGCATATTGTTCTGTTAAAAAACCCCTAAAACTAGCTAGTAATAGATCAGATCAAGATCAATAGGTCAGTGAGACTGGTAAGTTTGTACATTCTATAACTTTTTATGGTTCAACAAAAGGAAATTCTACATTGTGCGCACATTAGCAGTTATAAAACATGTACTCCCATACATTCCAATTTTGGATTGCAATAAAATATCTATTATGACAAGAGCCGTTAAGACAAGAGTGCCATAATGCGCACTCTTGTCTCAACGGTACACACCCTTGGCCGGTTTTGTAAGCTGCACCTGTAAGTATAATAAAGAAATTATGAAAGCCTCTTTCGTTCACAACATAAAAAAAGTCTTCGTCTAAACATAGACTCAAAAGCATTATAAAAGAAACACCGTCATATTTAGTGCTGCATGGTTCCTTTGCCGCGTGATTGACATCGTGGAGGGCGCTGTTGGTTATCGTTTTGTAAAATTGTCTGTGGAAATTGTATCGAAAAAGCAAGATGACGGCGTTAGTTCAGACCACGGCCACGCGCCATTATAACCGTGCAGCGCTGTATCATATTTAAACTCCTGTCACTGTGGCGTAGGATCTGCCCGCGGAATTATTCCGCGGACCATTATTCTTACGAGTGCCGCGAAAATGGGATAAATCTTTTGTGTACAATCAAAGACTACGAAAATGAAGAAAAGATCTAAGATGAAGCTAATGGCTCAACCAAGTACATCGAAGGTAAAGATAAAAACCCCGGTCTTAGGACCGCACAAGGAATACAAGAAATGGACCAAACTTTCGCCGGGGTAACCGAAAACTCTCTTACGAACTTAGTTTTTACTGTTTCTACCACGTAGTGCACTCAGGCGTCGGTTTCTCGGTGAACTGAATTGTTCATACCATACAAGAATTAAGTTGTATAAACTCGTATGTCAAAGAAACGATGGATGGACTGTATGAACGTTGCTAAGAATAGAAAGGATGTGCCTGATGAGATGACGAGTAATAGAGAAGTATGGAAGAAGATGACATGCTGCGCCGACCCTAAATAAATTGGGATACTTAGAGGCAGGAGAAAGTTGTGAATGTGTATTGTTGCGAACTCCATGGGGGTTGCATATTTATTCCTATGGCTTCCATTGCCACATATCAGTAAACAAATAGGTAAATCCGGAATAATGTGATTGCATCTGTCAAAATAATAATAATGACAATCAAACGCCAGTAATCTCCAAAGGGTTTGGCAGAGGTCCACTTATTAGTACACCTATGTTTCAATCCCAAGTAATAGAGGGCGAGCCTATCGCCATCATCCAAGCACACATTCAGACAACGAGCTGCTACTGAGAAATTTTATTAGATAACTGTTAAAAATTATTCTCGGTAGTGATACAGATACTTAGCTGACCACAAATCCTCTGACTCTTGCTACCACTCCTGCTGTTTTCGCTTGAAGTCGATTGTCAGAGAGGTGCCATGAATTTGTGGTGTTCGTAGAGACCCCTCGGGCGGACCGTCCATGTCGTGCCTGAAGGAGATGTCCAGAGCGTCGGCCCGCGACCACAACCGCACACACATCCGCATGCCAGGCGAGCCTAACCCCGATGGCGCCCTCGATCCGGATGACGTGCGCTTCCAACGAGTCTCCGTCAGCGGGATACACGTCACTGGGGTTTGTACCATTATCGTCCATACCCCCTCTTCATGCACTGCTGGATATAGGCCTCTCTTTGCTTGTCCCAATCTCCACGTTCCTGCTGATATGGAGGGAAGTGGAAATCCTGTTTACCTATTCCTGTGTTTTACCTATTCCTCTGCTATTATTTTCTGATTAATTTCGTTGCGGGATCAAAGACAGTTAAACAGTTTCTCTGGGACTTCGTCGAGCGTCTGCTTTTCTGGTGGTCGCTAGTGTTGATTCGGGCTTTCAGAAGTTGCAGTGGTTTGAAAATAGTGTGGTGGAATTCCTGTGCCAGCTTTACCCAGGATATACCCGTGAAGCCAACAATGTCATGTCACCTCAGCTCTTGACAATCCTGTAGTATCCAAACGGTAAGGATGATGTGCACCTATGTACAGTAATCACATGTCGCGAGTTATGTAAGTCCCACGTATTAAGGGGCGAGTTTTTCCCATCAGCTGGGCACATATTCAGATTCCATGCTTAGTAGCATGGAATCTGAATAAAGAAAGTTGTTTATAAAGAAATCTTTTCAAGATTTTCAATCTGGGAGACATCCCAATACCCATTCCTATATGAAAATGCTGTTGTAAGTTCGAAAATACAACGTGGCGGTAAAATCCGGCCAGAGTAAGATCCACACTTTCTATCAAGAATCGTCATCATGTTGGCGACGTGCAACACCATAACCTGGTAATCGCAGGAAATTTTGTATGACACACGACGACAACGTCATAGCAAAGTTTGTAGCGATATTGATAATTATCTACTTGGCCTTTTTCCAAGAAAATTGCCAACACCCTAACATAGTTGTAAGGATTGACACAACATTATGAAGCTGAATACCAGTGTTTTATGTAGCGACCGCCGGTCTGACCTCCGCAATTAAGTTACTGGGTGACACGACACATCTGTAAGACTGGTTGCCGTCTTACCAAGGTGTATATCGTTCTAGTTTGTATGTTGATGTATAGGTTCCTCTCGAAGACCTGATCCGGTCGGCGCACCTGCTGCTGGCGGCGCTTACGGATCGGCAGCACTACATGACCCTGTCGAACCAGTATTTCCCTCCGATTCTAGACAAGTACCTAAAAAGCCAGAAACTCAGCGAGAGGTTCTCCTCCATAAAGATATCGTTCAGCGAAACTGCTCATAACATCGCTAACTTGGATAGTAAGTGCATCACTTTTCCGAGTAATAAGTAACATTTTTAAGTTTAAACGTAGAGGGTATTCTTCGGAACTACTGATCCGATTATGAATTCTTTCAATAATAGGATGCTTCACAATTCCCGAGTGTTATGACACTAATACCTAGGGGGCGTAATTTCAAACGTTCCTGAAGTGTTGCTGGGGATGGGGAGTTTGTTCCAGCTCTTCTGTCGAGCTAACCCACAATACCCGTACGCTTTTGATAGACTGCCTTAAGTAATTTATAACGTAGAAAAATAGTTTTTGTTGAACAAGGCTGTTAAGGAACATTGACATTTAGCGAAAGTTCGTTGTATTGTTGTATAAGGTCTCAAACTCGATGCGCCATATTAACGCCCACACCTTACAATGTTCCAGGTAATTTTGCTGATCAATACATGAACTTGACGACCTGTTCTTCCGATGAGCTGGTGATGCAGATGCCTTTGCTGAGCCCGCAGCGCTCCACGCACAAATGTAAGCGAACCTTCCTTCACCTTTTACTCCATTCATTTATTGGCAGCCTCGTCCGCCTGCCGCTAAGTAAAAGCCTTTTCCCTTTTGCACCTTCCTTCCTTGGTCTATGCGATTCACTTCCAGGACTTACCCGCGAACTTCTGCACGTCGTCCACCTATCCGGCTTTGGTCTCCCAACGCTCCTGCTACCATTTCTCGGCTACTATTCCGTTGGAGTACTGGTCCATCTACCATCTCCAATTCTAGCCAAGTGCCATCTCCGTTCACCACTCTCCGTTCGCCACTCCCCGTTCGCCACTCTCCGTAGTTCGATATCTTAAACCTTAGTTCTACCTTATCTTTCGTATCAGCATAATATTGTAGATAATTAATAAGTATACGTAAGTTCACTGGCCCAGTCAGTGTAGCGATTGTGTTGTAATTTGGGTTTCTTCCCTAGTGTGCAACACCGACCGACCCAAGAGGACGGATGCTATGAGAGGCGTCACAGATAGCTATGAAGACATGCCGACTTTACACAGTACGCTATTATATCATTTATTATTATTACTACCTCGTAGCCCCCACTGGTTAGCAGAAACCTTTGCCTTCCTTCCACCTTTCAGAATCCGCCTCTTCCATTTCTTTACATTTAGTTTTTAATACCTTCGTTGTAGTTGACATAAGCTCCAGGTGTTCTTGCACCATTATTCTCTGCCCAGAATGCCAAGGACATAACATGACATAAGCAGCCAAAAAGCTTTTGTTGATCCAGTTGAAATTTGTTGTATAAATACGAAACGTTTCGAAAGTAGCCAACTTGCCACAATGTCTAAATGTATATGTTGATACTGTGTTACACCATCACAGACATGATGACGCTTGATCCCTGGTTGTGCCCACACCCACCTGACCAGCACTACCTGTGCCAGTGGGAGG
Organism: Cerastis rubricosa; assembly: GCA_949152445.1. Lineage (NCBI taxonomy): Eukaryota > Metazoa > Arthropoda > Insecta > Lepidoptera > Noctuidae > Cerastis > Cerastis rubricosa. Next base: position 22,276,037 of record OX424534.1, on the reverse strand, counting down.
ACGGCGTGATGACGATCTACCGCAACCAGTACGAGCTGGACGGCAACAACCCGATGGGCTACGATTTTGTTTCCTTCGGCAAGTATGTGAACGATCTGCAGCAAATACAGAACATGGTGTGTGATGGACCGCTGTGAGTTCATAACTTTTCTAATATGGGAAACGATATTTTAAATGCCTCGTTTTTCTGAGTCGTCCGTTGTTCTTTTCTGATTAATTTAGTGGAACTTGTTGAACGCTAGTTGTCCGAATGCTTACGTAAAAGTGTACTAACAGCACATCAACAGTTCTGTTATGTCTAAGCTTCCTGTAAAACGGGCGAGCTGATAGCCATGAACCGGACTCAAATCAAGTGACTCTAGGCTGCTACCTAGAAATTCTTGATGAAAACACCCAATAACATTTTGAGAATCAGAGCAAAGACAAATATAGACCAACCAGGCAGGTTTACTGAAATTGTTTGCAGCAAGTCGTTCTGCTACCGTCGTCTGTCTTACCTGTCGTCCAAGTTCAGGATGCACCAGTTGCTGAACGAGCTACACGAGCTGGCGCTGCAAAAAGCTGTTCCTCATCGAGACTTCTACAATGTCCGGTGAGACGTCTACCTGACCTTGGTATTTTTTGAACGACTTTCCTAACAGACTCATTGCAGGCTATCCATCATTTGCCGAATATTTTCCCAATTACGTTAGGGGCAGCTTCCAGTTAAGTATTTTGTATGAAGTGACTGTCTGCAACTCCTGTACGACACTCTGGTAATAATGCTTATGTTTTGGAGACTGTTGAAGACTGTGTGCAGGTTCTTTTAACGTTGCTATTCTTTGAAATAAACTAGCCACTTACGACGTTTTAGATTCAGATTCAGATTCAGATTTTATTTATTTGCCAACAATGTAGGTACAAGATTAAGATGATACAATAGCTGAAGGTTTCCGCTACATTCTACCTTACGGCATGCAAATTCATAGAAACTAACAGATTAGATACAATATTATTATAAATTAACAATTAACATGTCATTCTAATTAAGAATAATTAACATTCCACAAAAAAAAAAAAAAAAAAAAATAGTCAATTGCACATAAATAAATCTTGTCAATAAAATCAATTGTAATATTTTGAAATTATAATTATTTTACAAACTTATGTCATTTACAAATTATATTGTCAAATTTTTTTATCATTTAAAAATTCATTGATACTATAATAACATTTGTCCAATAATAATGCAGTAAGCTTAGATTTAAATATTCGAATAGGGTGTCCTTTAAAACTGTGCGGAATTTTATTGTAAATGATAGGCCCCATTGACATAATATTTTTCCTTAGCAGAGCTGTTTTGTAATTGCCTGTATGTAATAAGTTTTTATATTGTTGTCTCATACCCCTACCCCCCCCCCCCTACCCCTTTATAGGCCTTGGCAAAATCTAACTCGAGATTCCGTTTCCCTGTCAACGACCCTGTATGGCAGTGATCAAACTGGCACAGATAGTCGCGTGTCTTTCTAACCTAAATCATTAGGGCTAGTCCAGATAAAATAGTAAGGATAAATTCACCTCAGTTTTGCTCGAACTCATACGCGCGCTAGAGGTACTGAGCGCCACAAATATCGCGCGAGTTCACTTCAATCGCGTGCACTTCACCAGACTCGTGAGAGTGAGTGCAAGTATCCATGTAACGGTCTGACTGAATCGGATCTGTTCCCAAATGCTCACATGTTGTACCTCCTTCTGGACGCAAGATAGGCACATACTACAGAATCCCATCATCTAGAGAATCCCGGCAAATTCGCCCTTTCTGGACAAGGCCTCAGGGCCGGACTCCACCGAAGCGCAGACGAAACGAGGGGATATGTCTTGTAAACCACCAATAGAATTTCGTTATTATTATACAAGCTGTTGTTTTGCATCCTCGTCAAATTCAAGGAGGGATTTATCCAGGACGAGAATTATTACCATTAACTGTGCTAATGATTTTCGTTCTGAATATATAATAAAATGGGTAGGTTTTTTTTTCATTTTTAACAAAGAAGCAGTGTTTTTTAATGATTAATCAGGTACCGCAATTTATAATGACAACATCCTGTATTTTGACGTGGATGCAAAACAACAACTTGTTTATTGTTTATTTACGCTTTTGGTTTCGCTTAACTTTAGTGGAAAAGTTTGAGCAGATGTCTTGTTTTTATCTAACCCAGTCTACGAACTCGGCGGCCACGCGCACAGCGGAGACGAGAAGAGTGCGGTGAGTGGCATACCGCTTTGCACATCACCACTCGTGTCCGCTTTGGTAGAGTCCGGGCCTTTAAAGAAAAACATGCGCAACCGCGTCCCGCCCTGTATTTGCCTCATTGTAGGTCAGCTTGTAAGTCAGCGACTCCATGCTGTCACAACATACTGGGACTTTTGTATGCCCACAACACGACAGGCGTAATTTCCCACATTCATACCTATTTCTGCTACTAAGCGTACTTGATGGACCCACGTGTTGTATTATGGCACACCCCTTCTCTGAGATAGGAGGCATGTATCCCAACAGTGGGAGAACATTATAGGACGAATATGCTTATATATTTGCTAGTCCTTTTTAAAGACACGCAAATATACTTCAATGCGGAATTGACCTTGCCTTGCCATATATACCACCAGGAAAGTGGACACCCACATCCACGCAGCGTCGTGCATGAACCAGAAGCATCTCCTGCGCTTCATTAAGAAGACCCTGAGGACGCAGGCGGATGAAGTGGTGGACGTCAAGGATGGCCAGCCCGTCACCCTCAAGAATGTGTTCGAGAACATGCAGCTAGACGCATACGACCTTAATGTAGACATATTGGATGTGCATGCGGTAGGGATCCTTTTTTAATTTTATTATTCATAACGTATCATCACGTCTATAATTAATGGAAGTTTAGTCTTGGTGTACCTAATAGCACACCTACATTCCACCAGTTATGTTTAAGTACAATGTAATAGGGGGCGACCCTATTGCAAAGTAATTGATTAGCACAAATCAATTACTTTGCTACTGAACTACTCATAAATTTCCCATTGAAAATCCAATAACACTTAGCCCGACCTAGGAATCGATCCCAGGAGCACCTTGTCAACAGGTAGCGCTTGCAACCACTAAGTCACTAGGCGATCAATCAAACAAACAATCAGAATATCCCGGATCTGGCGGGAACTAAAACATTTGTATTGCTTTAATTAGGTTTTTCGAAATGACATCCAGGCCGAGGGCTCACCATGTTTTACAATTCACGGATACGATATGTAATGTATGATCCCTCATCTGAAGAACTGAAGACCAAACGGCAAGCGTAGTTTCACCCGAGATCAGCCTGTGAGGCTTTTTTTTGTGAATGGCATCTCGCAGTTCAGCCTCTACAGGCTGGCTACTGCTTAACCGGGTAAACCTGTGGATGCCTAGAATTTAAGGCCTCCAGCCAGGCAAAAAGCTTATAAACTAAGCGACAACGCTAAGGGCACCCCCTGTGGGGTACGATCCTTGGCTTAGGGCGTCGCTGCGAGAGGGCAGCAAAGGGACAGGCTGGATCTGATTTCCATTATTTAGGGGCTGATTTATTACTACTGGCTCAGCATCGCGGCCTGTGAGGCTAGTTCCCCGAAGGGTTAAGTACAGGTGTCCTTTCGTCAGTAATATTTAAGTTCCACGTAATAGGCGGCGAGCCTATTGCCATCAACCGGACACAAATCAAGACTCCATAGCTGCTACTGAGAAATTCCTGATGAAAAAACCAAATATTTGCGCGACCCGGGAATGGAACCCAGGACCTCATCCTTAATCACTACCGATTTCGACCACAAGACCAACGAGCCAGTCTGCCGGCTGGTACTGTTCTGCTTTTAACCTGTTATGCTAGTTTCACACGAGGCCAGAACAGTGAGGCATAACAGTGGGCTGCACAGTACGACTACTGTTTGAACGCACAGAACAGTACTGTCTTGACAGTAACCAAGCAAGAACAGTTAAGATCTCGCCGGTCAATTTTTTCGGAGCAGTTTGTTCCCTCCACCACCTTTCTCGCTCGTCCGTCTTGTGGCTGGACTGGTGAAGGCGAGGGCAGTACAATGGAAGGAGCAGGACAGTGTGCGCATGCGCGTCCCGAGTTGTTTTGCTTATGGCGTGCTCCATCGCTATCACTCACATACTGTCCTACATTGAAACGCCACTGTCCTTCGAAACTGTTCCATACCACTGTTCTGCCGTTGCGCGTCGTGTGAAAGCTACATAGGACTATATTCTAAAACAATTTTGAACAGGATCGCAACACATTCCTCCGTTTCGACAAGTTCAACTCGAAGTACAATCCTGTTGGAGAGAGTTCCCTGAGGAACGTCTTCCTCAAGACTGACAACTACATGAACGGGAAGTATTTCGCTAGCATCATTAAGGTATGGGCGATTCATTGTTGATTCTATATGCGGACCACTGACCACTACCGTACCTTAAAACAGGGTGAGTAGGGACGCAAGGGTGAATCGAGATAACTTTGAAAGGGGTCGTTTTCAAGTTGTACTAACATATGTCATTTTTGTCCCAGACGACTTACAGTTAATTTTAAATTTACTGTTTTACCCGTGGTTTCGCCCGCCTGGAGTTCGATCATTGACCCATGAAATCTTACTACCGGGATAAAACGTTTTCTATTAACACATAGAATAGTTCTGTCAATCCAGCTTATATGGGTGATTTTTTGAAGTCGATGTTACGCGGCGCGCCCCAATTAACTACATAGTGAGGTAATTTTTTTTTATATACCGTAGGTACCAGCACTATATACAGATGTCACTAACATATTACTATTGTTATAAACAAATTATATTTGTCGCAGTCTGATGATTTGGCTCTCTATCGATTCATTTTCTGTCCGTACTATTGACCGGATCCGACATATTCATCAACGTTCCTCAAATCTCATCACCATTTGTGTCCCAATTCCCAAAATTTTGCAGTTCATGCTGAAGAAGCTATAAATATAAGCGGAAGTCGTATTTTTTTTTTAGTAATTTAGATAATACACGACACGATTTACCAATTAGCAAAACTATACACAACAAAGAACACTTTTAAGCAATTTTAATTTTTTTTTTTTTTTTTCCCTTATTAGTAAGAACCAAGTTCTTACTAGTTAATTGCAATCTAGCATAAGAAGACTAATAAACAATTTAAATCTAACTTATTATGCTACGTTATAAATTATGTTAATGCTAAGAATAGTGTCCATAATTAGGTATGCACTTTTACACACGTTCGTAACACTTCCTTAGAGTCTGGTAAAATTGATAAAACACTTTGTTCATGTGTTATATAAATAGCACAACATTGTTACTATTATTGATTCACTTACACTACACTAATTCAAATGGTTTAGTTCTTTTTAGTCTACGCACTATGCCTGTGTTGTCTAACAGCTGGATTGCCTCAACATTCACGTGTCGATGGAGTCTGTGTTCGTGGGCTTCAGCAAATTTTTGTGTGATGGTGGTGACGAATTCCATGTCGAGGTCACTGTGGAGGTCATCGTTTCTTATGTACCAGGGTGCATTTACAGCAGCCCTGAGTACTTTATTTTGGAACTGTTGAATTATTTTGACGTTGGTTGGCTTAGTACAGCCCCAAAGTTGGATACCATACGTCCAAATTGGCATCAGAATATGCTTGTATATTATCAGCTTATTATGTATTGATAAACAGGATTTCCTTCCCAGTAACCAATGCAAACGTTTATAACGAATATCGAGTTCCTGTTTTTTCTTTTTGATATGGGCTTTCCAACGCAGCTTGGCGTCGAGAGTTATGCCAAGGTATTTGGCTGTATTAGCATAAGGTATTTGCATACCATTTATGTAGAGTGGGTGGTAGTCACTGTGTTTGTTTGTGAAGTTAATGTGAACTGATTTTGACTCATTCAGATTGATCTTCCACTTTTGTGTCCAGTCGTAAACTTTGTTCACAGCTAGTTGAACTTTCTCTACTGCTTCTCTGTGGCTTGATCCGGTGGCCATAATAGCAGTATCATCTGCAAAGGTCGCTATGGTGCTGTTTTCCAGCTCTGGGATGTCACAAGTGTATAACAAGTACAAAATTGGGCCAAGCACACTTCCTTGAGGCACCCCAGCTTTTATGGTTTTTAGCTCGGAATATGCGTCCTCTTGGCGTATTCTAAACATTCTTTTAGTTAAATACGACTCTAGGATATCTACAAATTCTGGTAGCATGCGTCTGAGCTTAAATATGAGACCCTCATGCCAAACTTTGTCAAAAGCTTGCGCGACGTCTAAGAACACGGTAGCACAGACTTCTTTATTTTCTAGCGTTTTTTCAATAACATTAGTTATTCTATGTACCTGGTCTAACGTTGAGTGTTTTTCTCTGAAGCCAAACTGTTGATCTGGAACTAGGTTTTTATCTTCTATTACTGGTTTTATCCGTTTTAATAACAGTTTTTCAAATAGCTTTGATAGTACGGGTAACAGAGAAATGGGTCTGTATGATGATGCTTCGTGGGGAGGTTTCCCAGGCTTCGCAATCATAATGACTTCAGCAACCTTCCATGGCTCAGGTACATATTTTAAGATAAATGAAGCATTTATTAGTTTGGTCAGCTTTACTATGGCTTTGCGTGGGAGGCGTTTTAGAATTTCCCCTGTGATGAGGTCGTAACCGGGAGACTTTTTTGAGCTAATGTTGTTTTGAATTTCTCTCATTACTTCCTTAGGAGTCACAAGCTTGATTCTTTGGTTTTGTGATAAATTTACACTCTCATGTATTTCTACAGAGCTTTCGTTGGGTTGAAAGGTTTCTTCTAAATGTTGAGCAAATCGGAACGCCTTTTGGTCATTGCTTATTGCCCATTTTCCGTTGCTATCTCTGATGGGCGGTATTTGTATAATCTGCCTTTTTAGATTTCTCGTTGCTTTCCAAAGTGAGTAATCCGTTGATTTGTCATTGGTAAGCTGAAGAAGGTTGGTATTCAGAGATTCATCCTCAAATTGTAGAATTTTTCTCTTTAGTCGTTTAGTTAGGTTATTTAGTGTTGTTTTATGACGCGGGAACCTTGTTTGCTGCCACAACTTCCTTTGTTTTCTTTTCTCTGATAGTAAATCCACAATTTCTTTAGGATGGATAAATCCCTTATATTTGCGTTTTAGCTGAGGTGTATTGCTCCACGCACATTGTTGAATATTAATAATAAATTTGTTTACTTCTGAGTCAAGCTGATCTTGCGATTTTATCGGAGTTTTAAGGTCGATAATATTATCTAGATCAAGAGCAAAACTGTCCCAATCTGTGGACTTATTAACCAAGGTTAAGTGGCTTTCTTTTAATAGGATTTTTTGACTTAGCATTAGTATAATCGGAGAATGGTCAGAGTTCATAGTAAAACTTTCCTCCAAACTGATGTAATTGGTGGATATATTTTTGCAGATGAAAAAATCTATAAGATCCGGTATTTTCTGGTGGTCAGTGGGCCAGTATGTAGGTTTGCCTGTACTCATTACTTCACAATGTGTTTCTTTAACTGCACTTAAGAGCTGTCTTCCTTTAGTTGTAGTAAGTCTTGAACCCCAATGCGTATGCTTAGCATTAAAATCGCCGCCTAGGATAAATCGCTGGCCTAATAATTCAAAAAGATGTAAGTATCGCTCTTTTCTTATCATGTGCCTAGGAGGCGAGTATATGGCTGCAATGGACACTTGACAAAACTTAGTTTTAACAGATACTGCCACTGCTTGAATGTCTTCTTCTTCATATTTACACTGCACGTAGTGACTAATGTTTTCTTTAATTATAACCGCACTACCCCCCCTGGCAGAGTTGCTAGGGTGGAGGGAATTATATATCATGTATCCTCTAAATTTGATAAAAGATTGCTTTGTGAAATGCGTTTCGGAGATTAAACACACGTCTATATTTTCTGTATCTAGGACCGCCTGCAACTCATGCTGATGTTTGAGGAGTCCATTGGAGTTCCACGCCATTATTTTGAGTGTGTTATTCATTTTTGATTATTCAAGACAGCTGTTTTAGTGCTGGATTCTAGCTTCTCTAATCTCTTATCAAATGAGGTAATGCACTTCAAGATCTGGTTAATCTTATCCTCTAAGTTCAGAGGTTGAGATCCTTGTTTTGCAGCTTGTGCGTAAGTACCAATGTTGGTTACTTGCATGGCTGGTTGTTTTGCAGTTGACTGGACACTTGCTTTCTGCGCCTGTTTACCAGGGTGTGTTATAGGAGGAAACTGTTGGGTATTAGGCACCGTAGGTTTCTTTTTTAAAACTTTATTTTTCATAATTTGCATCTGTTTGGCTACTTCACACCCTCTATAATTGGCAGGGTGAGGTAGGCCGCAGTGGATACATTTTGGTTTGTCTTGCGGAGATTTTTTGACAATTTTAATGACTTTGAAAATTGTCCCAACACTTCCCGCTCACTACCATTTGTGAACACAGTCGTGGGTTTAATTTTTTTGGGCGTACGTATTGGTATCTCAAAGGAATTACATAGTAGCGGTAACTCAGCGGTCGCGCTCAGTCGTCACGACTCGTGCGGGTCACAAGTCAGACAGTGTTGGTAACTGTAGTCCACCTTAAACGCCCAGAAATCGTGTTTGTCAGAAAAAATTGCCTAACCTATTAACCTTATATTTGTATACACTAAAATAGTCGCCATAAGATACTCTTTGCTTTGATAAAAGTTCCCAAATTATTCAGTTCTTTGAAGAACGTATAATGTTACTAAATGTACAAATACCTCATTACCGTTTACGCTATTACCATTTTTCCCGTTCGTATTAAAGCCGAACCAGTATAAGCTGGTATAAATTGTACTCCAAAATTGAAACATAACTGTTTAACGTAATATTTATTTATTTATTTATTTATTTAGGATCTCCAACAAAGGATGTACACAGATCATGTGAAATAAATAATGGACTTAAAAGTATCACGTAGGTGAACTCCTTCACTTACAGGAGACCACAGCATGCATAATTGAATATTGAATTATTTTTTATGATTTTTGCGCAGTCTCTCCTCCTCGCAGTTTAGCTCCATGCTATGGTGCGTGATTGCGGCGTTAAAAGGGTTTGGGGGTAAGATACCCACCCCCCCACGCGCTTTTTATCGTATAACTTTCGCCAACGATTAACTGACAAATAACTTTGTAGTTTTTACATGGCATATGACTTTGTTGTATTGGAACTGTGGAACATCATCTCCGACCTATTTCATCTATAGGAGGTGATGTCAGACCTCCAGGAGAGCAGGTACACATACACGGAGCCGCGGATCTCGATCTACTGCAAGCGACCGAACGAGTGGAGCAAGCTGGCCTCTTGGGCACTGAAGCATGACGTCCATTCACCGCATGTTCGGTGGCTGATACAGGTGCCGAGGCTGTAGTGAGTATCACCATCATTGTCTATCTGCACATATATTGATGATGTTCTTCAGTGTATCACCAGATTAATGAACGGGCCAGGCAAAAGGAGTATGTATGCAAAGATCATAGCAGATTAGAGGTGGCGTTCTGTAATTTCTGTTTACCGCTATGGGAAAAGACGCAAGCTTATGTACATCTGTGAAACATGAGTATCATTATTAGCACTCTTATTCCACCCACTGTGGAGTAGGGGCTTCATCTCTTTTGAGCCATGCTGCCCGCTGTGTAAGTCTCATGCAGGCCTACCCTGCGATAAACGTTTATCTGGCTGTTGGTCTGTCAGTGTGCTTTTTACCATCTTGCGTAAGGGCATCGCTTCTCCTGCAAGTATCATCTCAAGTTCTGCTGAGACACAGGATTCCTCTCTGTGAGCGGACTACCTGCCTTTTCGGCTTCCGAACTAACCGTTAATATAAATATTTTACATGGAGTGACTGCCAATCTAACCTCCACAACCCAGTTGCTGTTTAAGGCCTGGTAGGTACTGGGTAACCCTAGGTAAGAGTAGTGACAACAATATCAGGATGATAAAATCTTGTCTTTTTTCCCCAGTGACATCTATCGTTACGCGAAGCTAGTGAAGAACTTCCAGGAGTTTTTGTCGAACTTGTTCGACCCAGTTTTCCAGGTCTCCGTGGACCCCAGCTCCGATCCGGATCTTCACAAGTTTCTAAACGTATGAACATTAACTTTATTCAAATAAAGTTCAGTATCGTATCGTATGAAACGGTACTACAAACTTAGCTTGAGTCATAGTTCACTTTATAGATCTCAGCTTGTTATGGGCTCTCTAATGTCCAGTATCGGTTTTAACCCAGCATGGCGCCGGGCCGGTGCGCGGCAGCGCAAGAATCCGATTTCTCGCCGAAGGTCTAGTGGATCTAAGTGGTTTAGTTTATGTAGCATAAATAGGTATATACAGTGTGTAACGGAAAGGGTCTAAACATACTTAACGGTGTGCTACAGACCATCAAACTAAACATGTTTCTCCACATACATTATCTGCTGCCCCATACAAAATTTCAATACCTATTTGACCCAAATTTATAGGGCAGCTGATATTTTTTTCACTTTGACGATGTTTTTTTGTGGAGAAACATGTTCAGTTTGATGGTCTGTAGCACACCGTTATGTATGTAGGTATATACTCTTTCCGTTACACCCTGTATATGCACCGTGCGTACGACGATTCAAGTCAACTAGCTATGATATACCGTCATACTTGACCTTGCGCCGGAACGAAGTTGAACCGGGGCTACCGCCGGATTCATTTATAAACAAGCCTCCAGTGTGCATCATACAAAACTTTTGTTTTGGTTGATGCCGGTCAGAAACCAGTCATGAACTTAGTGTGAAGTCTATAGAGCAAACTGTAATTTGACTTTAATTTGAGCGCAGAGCCTGTCTGTCAAGAATTATCATAAATCGACCATGATTTTTCACATCAAAAAACGCGTGTACTATAGGTCCACGCGTCTTTTGATGTGAAAAATCATGGTCGATCTTTGATAATTCTAAGCGGCCTAAAACTGGTCCTTCATCTTTTAGCACGTGATAGGCTTCGACAGCGTGGACGACGAGTCAAAGCCGGAGGAGACCATGCTCTCGGAGAACATGAAGACTCCAGAACAATGGAGCCACGAGGAGAACCCGCCCTACGCCTACTACCTGTACTATATGTACGCCAACATAACCGTGCTTAATCAAATCAGGAAGTTAGTACCACTATCAGTGTATCTATGTCATTATCATCACCCACAGCCTGACTCCACACCCTGCCGGTTGCAGGTCTCGTTTTACTTGTGCCAATCTCCACGTTCTCGGGGCATCCTATCCAAATTCTACCCGTGATTGCAATAAAGTCGTCTGTCCATATCGCCACCATGAGCAGCGCCTTCTTTCCTAGTATTTTTGAACGTTTATAAAAAAAAATCTGTTTGTGGTATATCTATCGTTCAAATCTTATCTGATGCACTGTTTTCTGAAGAGTGTTTCAGGAAACTACGATGACCAAAATACCATGCTCCATCTAACGCAATGTCCAATTGATTCGGTTCGAATTGATTAATTTTCCAGAGAGCAAGGCCTAAACACGTTTGTACTTCGCCCCCATTGTGGTGAAGCAGGCCCGCCAATGCACCTCGGAGTTGGCTTCTTGCTCGCTGACAACATTTCGCACGGACTTATGCTGAGGAAGGTAGGACCTACATAATTCACAGGATCAAAAAGTTCCTACGATATGGAAAACTGAATATTATGTTGTTAGAAAGGACAGAAAGGAGTTGTACAGTCGGCATCAGAAGTCGGTTAATTTTGTGCTGATCAATGTGATCTGATGTAATATTGTTTTAAGAATTTGTATTCCCATTGGTGAAAATATTGTTAATTCTTTTAATCCAGTCTGCTAATATGGATCGTTCTAAAACTAAGACGTCTTATAAATATGGATATGTATAGGGACTTTCGTTGCTGACCGTACCTAAACTGGCCAATTTTCAATTAGACAACTCCTAGTTTTCCGCTTTGAAATAGCGCATGCTCATAATATAAAATCATCCCGCAAGGACAAGGGTAATAGAATAGAGACTTTATGCAAACAAAGCGTGGGGCACCCCGAATCTAGACAGCCCTATGGACCCAAAAAGGTAGCTGCGAGAGACTGGCGCGGCGGAGAGCCGAGAGTTGTGGTGACTGGTTGTCACCCAAGTTTCCATTGTCCACTAGTGGGCCCACGACTTTGATACAATAAATTTCCTTAAAATGGGGCACAGAATCTTAATTCCTTACGTTTTCAGGTGCCAGTAATTCAGTACATGTACTACTTAGCGCAGATCTTCATCGCCATGTCGCCTCTGAGCAATAACTCGCTATTCCTGAGGTACCACCGCAATCCTCTGCCGGAGTACTTCTATAGAGGGCTGAGGGTCACGCTCAGTACTGACGATCCGCTGCAGTTTCACTATACCAAGGTACAACTTGTTGTTGGTGGGACTTCTGTTCTAGTGCTTAGAGATTGGGCAGAAGAACCAACAGATGGTAAGATTGGTTGATTGTTTGGCGAAGTGGCAACCGTAATGTAGGATAGCCTCAGTCTCAAGGTAAGGGCATGGGTTGCTCTTCAGAGTGGTTGGAAGTAGCTGGATAAGAAAAGGTAGTCAGGCATATCACAGCCACACACAGAAAACTGTGAAATTAGTGCAGCGAAGATGGCCTTGGTGTTTATTACTTTCACAGCTATCAACAGAGATCCTTGCCCGGAAACTTTGGCGGTTACAGTTATTCGATAAGACGGCAAGATGACTTTGACAAATTTCAGAGTCACTTGCGGCGTAGCTTCCAGTAACCAACCAATGAAAAAGCATACGTCCAGCAGTGGACTGCAAGCACCTGTGATGATCATTTTTGGGTTTTTTTCCTGTTGACAGGAACCATTAATGGAGGAGTACAGCATCGCGGCGCAGGCGTGGAAGCTCAGCGCCTGTGACATGTGCGAGCTCGCGAGAAACTCTGTACTCATGTCTGGATTCCCACATGAGGTGGGTTCCAAAATGTTTTACTATCACGACTTTTGGCCAACTGTTATAGAGGATATACCTACCCCGATATGTCCATTTCTTGGTCTTAAACCGCTAATTTTAAAATTAATTGATAGTGAGTAGTTACCGCACAATAGGCGACTTAATACGCTACTGATACCGCATCTATCGTGGTCACCGAAGGATACTAGGCCTAAGAAATTGGATAAATGATTGTTTCGAAAGAAGAAGCCGTCTTGAGAGAAGATGTTGAACACCTGCAAAAGCCGAGTCATCTCTGTTGCGTTTTCAACCCAGGGAAACAGCTGAAATGCTTATTTTTCATGAAGTCTACTTTTTTCTACACATCCCTTAGCCTCCCACATTATCTTTCCCACAGATGAAGCAGCACTGGCTGGGTTCGGAGTACCAGCATGAGGGTCCGGACGGCAACGACATCACTCACACCAACGTACCCGATGTCCGCATCTCCTACCGGCACGAGACCCTCATGGATGAGCTCGAGAACCTGTTCCGGGTATGATTCATCTCTAATTCGCATGAATTAATGAATAATAATTCAGAGGCCCATGGGTGGGATAAAACTTTAACACCAGGCTAGGGACTAACGCAACGATAAAGAAGATTAAATAATAATTAATCTATCTATCTATACAGGGTGTAACGGAAAGGGTATATACATACTTAAGGGTGTGCTACAGACCATCAAACTGAACATGTTTCTCCATCGGACAAACATCGTAATAGCGAAAAAATTATCTGCTGCCCCATACATTTGGGTCGAATAGGTATTGACTTTTGTAAGGGGCAGCAGATATTTTTTTCGCTATTACGATGTTTGTCCGATGGAGAAACATGTTTAGTTAGATGGTCTATAGCAGACCCTTAAGTATGTATATAGGTACCCTTTCCGTAACACCCTGTATATAAAAGTCGAAGTCCTGGCTGACACATATCAATATCAACGCACAGCCTAAACCGCTGGTCCTACAAACATGAAATTTGGAAGGTATGTTCTTTGTGAAGAGAAGGTTTTCACAAAGGGTTTTTCGAAATTCTAACACTAAAAGGGTAAAATAAGGGATCAACGATTTTAACGGTCATTTTTAAAGTTAGAAGCTTGAAATTTCATACAAGCTTCTGGTTAGAATTATATAAATACGTGTTTCAACCTTTTTGAAATCTACCCCCTCAGAGGGGGGTATAGGTATGGGAGTCCCTATTCGAAGTAAGAAGAATAAAATTGAATACTTCAACTGCTGAACAGAAATAAATGCATACGAATTTCGTCGTTTTTTCAACATTCAACCCCAAACGGGAGAAATGGGGTGGAAACAATCTTCTGTATTTATAAAATTCAAATTCCTGACTGACTGACATATCAACGCACAGCCTAAACCGCTATTCCTACAGACATGAAATTTGGAGGGGGCGTTCTTTGTTCTTTGGTTTCCGCTAAGAAAGGGTTTATACCGCGCGCTCGTACTAGCTAGGGCCTCAGATCATACATAGCACACGATTTGATCTTGTATAATCGCAATAAGTATGACGGATAAAAGGTTGTTAGTATTAACACATACACACATAGACATAACTTTTTTAATATTAACCCTGTTTTACCAGGCACCGCTGCTTCAGTGAAAGGGGAAAATTAAAACGAAACTAACACAAGGAAACTACAGTAATAAATGAAACAAACTTTAGGTACTGTCTGTCTAAGCATTTATTGGAATATAAGCATTCGTGGCACGTTTTATACATATTGTGATAATCACTGTATATAAAGAACAAAATATATTAAATATTTTACAAATTATTCGTTTTATTGACAATATCGACGAGGTAAATTTGAAATGCCGTTGAATTTTAAACTTTTGGCTCTTAGCCGAAGAATGCAATTTAATTAAGAGCTGCAGTTGTACATAGTTTGCAGTTTTCACACAAGTATAAAAACTGCGTCAGCTATGCGATAAGCTTAACTAATTTAGCTCTTGGTCTGAAACCCGTAAAAAGCTCGCCAATGTCCCTTGTCGATATATTATTTAAATAAATCCTATGAGCCTATTCACATCATACGACACAGAGGACACGTGTTTAACGCGCTTTAAACGAGATTCAGTTGTAGCCAGTGAATCTTAGACGTGTGCAGAAATGGCGCTGCAAATGCGCAAAAATAATACACCGTATTACGCGCAGATGCGCCAATGCAGATGATTGAATTCTGACGATGGCTTTTACTGAATCTTAATCACGCGTTAAACGCGCGTCACCTGCGCCGAAAACATATATCGTGTGAATAGGCCCTTACCTTGTATTTCTAAGTAAATAAAAAAAAAAACAAAAATGTCAAGCGCAACTTTAAAGTCTCGTAAATTTTTCATTTCCAATAATGTTTTTTCACATTTTTTTCGAGTTCAATAACTAAAAAATAAAAGGAATTTCTCCATCGTAGGATTAAATTGTTAAGGAAGCTTGGAGCTAAGAGCAATCATGGACCCTTTGAGGACAACAACAATTTATAATGTTATTTTTTTGCAATTCAAAAAACAAACTTGTATGTACGATTCTAATTACTTAGTATTACGTATATTTACATTATAGACTTTTACAAGATAAAAGCCGTGCGAAGCAAGGGCGGGTTGCTAGTGTGTAGACAGGCAGATTCCACTACATCTTCTATCTATAAGTGTGTGTAATTAATATCATCTTTGGCATAGCTCATTTTTAGTAATGTTTTTTTTTTATATTTGGTAGGTAGACAATTAGGCATAGACATATAGATTTTATATAAATACGATTTCAAAGACACATATAGGTAACATGGACATATTTACAGTGACAGATCCCGCATACGATCTATCTACACTCATCTGTTTACCGAATGCAAGTATTTTTTAATCTTAAAACCTGAATAAATCTCTACATAATGTAAAACAAAGTCGCTTCCCGCCGTTTGTACGCTTAGATCTTTTAAAATGCGCAACGGATGTTGATGCGGTTTTCATCAATAGATAGAATGATTCAAGAGGAAGGTTTAAATGTATAATTTATCCCATATATAGAAAATATTATATTGAAAATAAAAAATACCACGCGAACGGTGTCGCGGGCAGTAGCTAGTGAAATATGACGAATGAGTTGCCTGATGTAATCAAATCAATACTATTTCAAAATAGTGCGAGGAGTCCCTCCGCGCGGAAGAAGTGAAACTTAACGCAACAGTGCTTTCATACCCCGTCCATGAAAGCGTTAAACGTTTAACGCAACCTTGTTGTAAGTCGCATAAGAAGTTTCACTTCAAAAATTGCGGCAGCCGACGTTTACTCTTGATAGATTTTACTTTGATAACCTAATACCATCGTTTTTTTTTTTAATAAAATGCTCTGGTTAGTATTCTAATTCCAATATATTTCAATAAGAAAACAAATGAGTGTGCATTTATGTTCTATTTCTAACGGACGACTATGTGGCAGGGACGAAAAGATGGATAACCAACTCCACAGTTTACTATATTGCTTTGTACATTCTATCAATATTGATTTCGTTTAGTTAAAACATGTGAAAAACTAAAACTTTAAGTAATTATTTATTTCATAAATAAGGTAGACGACTTGGTTTCATCAAAAGGGTATTTTTTCGGTCAACAGATAAGTGAAGGTCAACCATAGTCGGGTTCTTAGAATATCACAAGATACTGATACAACATTTATAAAAAGATTTTTATTAAAGATTATTATCCAAAAGGATATAAAATTGCTCAAGTATTTGTAGTTTCGCAAGCATTCACGCAATAGTATTGCCAGTAAAGGTGTTTATTTTTTATTACCTATGGCAACAACCACTTTTTGAGCTTAGAAATATAATATATTCCACATTGATAGGTATTTAAAAAATGCATGCAGGTTTAAATAGTTTTACAGGGTCTAATTTTGAGATGAGGCATTTAGGGTAGGTACCGTAATCGTCGCAGTGCACAGCAGTTACAAGGAAACCGTCTTGAGAGTAACCAAAACTTAAAAAAAAAAAAATTTCAAACTGCCTGATATACGACAAAGCGTCGCCGTTATACGGTTGAACAACAAAAACACTTTGTCTCCACATTCATTTTGTGAGCCGCTAGTCTGTGGAATTATTTGGCGGCTTCCCTGTTTAACGATCATTCTATTGAGGATCTCTTCAAAGTTCGAGTGAATCGGTTTCTTATCAGGTGGCCTACCATGTCGTCTTATAACATTGTTTCATTCTTATTCCAAAGTGGGAAAGAGACGGAGCTATACAGGTCGTCTAGCTCCGTCTCTTTCACACTCTGGAAATTTGACAGTTGTCAAAATTTCCCCAATCAACCTTTAACCGTATTCTTTAACGATAAGGTTGAAAATCTATTAAAATAATGTTTCAAGATAATGGGCTTCGCGCTGCCGACGATTCGAACTTATAGTTATTCGAGATTTTGATGCATCGAGGTAGTGAACTGTCGCGCTCATAATTTATCGATTTCAAGTACTATCGAGCTAACGTTTTCGAGCAAGTGTTATTCGATCTAACGTCAGTCGATTTCGATTTCGAGTAGGGAACCCGAGTTGTTGCCGTACGTATTTAGTGGAAAATAAAATAATTTTATTATAACTCTTTTTGATCTTACCGTTACCCGAAAGTTTTTATATTTTTCATGGAGGTAACTGATGGCAATTGGCAACTTTTTACAACTATTCCAAAATGAAATTTAAAAAATAAAAAAAACGTTCCACCCTAATGTGGATGTCTCTAACTATTCCGAATTTTATTTATTCTATTCTTTTTTTCTCATGTTTTACAATAGTTTTCAAATCATTGCACCGTTTATTCATTGTGTTGTTTAATTAATTGTTCTTAGTTTTATTTTTACTTTTGTATAGATTCTTTTTCATTCATATTTTTTGTGAATGTGTGGACATTGTAGGCTTTGTATTTTTTTTTTTTTTTTTTTTACTATCATGTTTTTCTACCTTTTGTAATAAGCGATGACTTATTGTCGGGCCTACGCTGTCCTCTCATAGTTAGGTACTAACGCTGTAACATCCAAATATTGTAGAACCAAATGATTTTAAAAGAGTAACCATGGAGTTTCTTGCCGGTTCTTCTCCATAGGAAACGACCAACCCGAACCGTGCCTCTTCTGTCGACGTTTTATAAGTGCCCATGTAGGCCTATGTAAAATAAAATATTTTGATTTTGATTTTGATGCCAATGGCTTCTGTGTCTAATAAGGATCAAACACTCTGTAGGACCAACTGAGGCTAGAGTACTATAAAAGTCAGAAAACACAACAAAAATGTTCTCATAAATTCTTAGGAAGTTGCTAAGGTACTCTTACTGCCCCGTCTCAAAATTCCACCACGTAAGTTCATATTTAACGTAAGACCCCACAGGGGTCATAGACAGATCACCAACTCGAATGAGCAGCGAATAGACATCTAGTGACAATGTTTGATTAATATTTAACTAAGTTAAATCTCTGTGTACGTGGCCATATCAAGAAGTATCAATAATATCTTCATTCCGTTCTATCGCTCCTTGTCACGTATAGCTCTGTCTCTTTCTTACACAGGAACAAAGATGGCATTGATATTTCATAATACAGTGCTACATGGCGACTTTTGGCGCACCAATGTAATTTCCACAGGTATTTGGGCATTTTCAGACTCGCGTATTTATCTGAGCATATAAGCTCGTATCTGCTTCGACGCCAAGGTAGCTCGAGAAATTCATTATTTTTGCAATTTCATGAAAAAGTCAGTCAATGCGGTTAATTGAACTTGGAGGATTGTGTTGATGATTTAAATGATAATAACTTAGTGAAGGATAACATCGTCATATTTGTTAAGGCCGGCGAATCATATTTTGTTCAAGATACAACGGGAGCGTTCAAGTATTGCGTAACGAAATTGAGGGGAGGGCGGGTCTCTTTTGAAGCGTTACGATGCGTTACAGGGGCGGAAGGGGGTTTTGAACTAAGCGTTACGTAACATTGTTTCAACCCTTTAGGACGGGCGCGAAGAGATATTTTTTCTCACGAATTTTATTAACTTTTTTTTTTCTCAAAATTTCAAATTGAATTACCACTTATTTTTTTTACCTTTTCAAAATTTCTTGCTTGCTTCACAGGATAGTGAATAATTTTTCATATATATTTTTTTAAGCTCCAAATGTAATTTCAATGCATTTCGTATATTTTTTAACCTGCACGCGACTTTGGTATGTACTTTACGCCACATAGTTGTGACTTTTAGGTAAAAATGGTCACCTGGTGATGGTTACGTAACGTTTTACTAAGGGGGAGAGGGGGTACAGAAAAACGTTACGGTGTGTTACATGGGGAACAAAAACATGGGGGTCAAAATCTCCCAGAATTGCGTTAAATTTAATAAAATTGGAATTTTGCGAGCTACCTTGGCGCTTCCATTGTAACGTGTACCAACATCCCTCCCACCCTCTGCTATTCAAGCGCCCAAAAGAACCATGCAGCATATAACGGTCAGTCCATTTTGTTGTCATTTAAAATCCGGTGACGCTCCTGATGGCCTTCTCCTCATCGATGGGAGACATCTGCTGATGCGAGTGGAACTCCATGGTGAAGGTGGCCAGCCCGGAGCTAAGCGAGCGGAGCGTTGACGAGTAGCCCAGGAGTTCCGAGAGCGGGGCTAGGCATTCTATAACCTGAGGATGTGTATTTTTTTGAGAATGCTACTTGATTAATACATAATTATACTAGGGCATATTTTTTTTAATTATAGCTGTTAAACGATATTTTTTTCGGTATCAGTGTAAGGAGCTCAAAACATTGTGCTGATGGATGAATTGAAAAGTAAAGGTCATGGAGGTATTAAATATAACATTAAGGCATCGTCATAATAGAACGCGAATGCGCGATCATCGTAGGTTCGCGCGAATTTTACTCGTACGAACGCGCGATTAAACATATTGAACTCGAGTCCCATTTTGCGTCACACGTTGTTTTTTTTAAATTCTATCTAAAAATTCTTATTATTATTAAACCCGCACAATAAGTCATCCAAATATTTCCCGACAGCAAAAATTGAGCGTCTCTGACGTCCATGGTTGTTGGTATCGACCGTGCCACTGCCCTAGTCTACGGTCGCTCGCTCGCTCGCATCGTCAATTCGCGGAATGTTAGGACACCCAGTTTATGCCATCGCGCGAACACGCGATGGTCGCATCGCATACTCGCGCGATGATCGCGCATCCGCGTTCTATTAGGACGATGCCTAAAACATGTTTATTTTTTTAAATACACTCGTAAGAAAGTTGGAATTTGGACCTCCAATATCTCCGTATCTAGAAGGTTCCCAGGCATTGTCTATACTAAAAAAATATGATGTGGAGAACAAGTCCCTTCGGCTTCGTTAAGGGCACTTTTACACCATTAATTGTGGTGGCATTCTATATTAATGCCTACAGAATAATGTGTGAGGATACTTGTAGATAACGTTACATACCTTGTTCCGATGCCTGATATGTATATGCTGTATCTGCGTGCGCCTGCGAGCCAGGTCTGCCAGCACTCGCGACGAGTGGCTCTCGGGACACACCACCTCTAAAGACATGAGGGGTTCCAGCAGGACCGGCTCGGCTTCCTCGAACACCTGGGTAGAGGATATTTGTGTAGAGGGCCTATCTTATGTCTGTGACGATTAAGATTGCTCATGCCGTGGAGCTTCACACTGGTTGATACCTGCTTTACTAAAGTAAAAACATATAGTTGTGTATAACAGATTTTTTGTGTTAGTGTTTGGATATCGATACATATAGCGTCTGGGAAGATTACACATAAACAAAACTGATTACTGTCTACACAACTTAGGGCAATTGACCGAAAAAGACAAAAAAAAACGATACCCGTCATGTTTGTGGAGTTTTGCTGATCAATTTAATTTGACTGTATAGACTAGAGACATACCTTAGTTTATTTTCTTTAACAGAAACTTCTTCAGGGGTCAGTTTACTCATCATTTCGAACACAATACTACTAAGTTACTAAGGGACCAAACGTGGAGTAGCAAAAAAAAAATCAGCTTCCCTATACATTTGTGCTCATGAAAATCGTCGAAATGTAGGATTTTTGGATTGAGTAAGAGGTTTCTATTAAAGAAAAACTAAGCTTACATGCAAGTAGAAGTAATAAAGATGAAAGAACCAGTCATCAAAGGGACCTTACCTTCCGGAGGCACTGCGCGACGGTGGCAGTGACCACAGAGTCAGAAGTCCCGCGACCCAGCTCGAACCAGTGCAGAGTCACTTGCACGTCCACCACCTGGTGAGACAGAACGTTAGGTTCACTTTACAATATAGCTACAATATACCAGAACTCATATTGCTGACGTAGCTCATAAAGCTGCAAAACTAAAATGGCAGTGGACTGGTCATGTCTGCTGGATGCCATATATCGCAAAACCGGAGCCCTGAAACAGCTAAACGGGTCGCTAAACCAGATCGAGAAGATGGCGGGACGCCTTGGATGGCTATCTCGTTAATTGGCGAGAAGATACGCAACATCAATCAAACCTGAGGGGAGTCCTTATCCCTGCAGAGGGACAGCCCAAGGTAACAAAAAAAAATGGGTACAATTATTTATTTATCTGCTACACTTACAGTTTGCACCAAAGCGTGCAGCAAGCCAACAACATAACATTACCGCCATTACCTAGGAATATTAGGACCTTGTCAGTGCAAAAAATGTAATGCAATTACAGTGGATCGAGTTTTAGAAAAGGTTCTACCTATACACGGTTACATTTTGATCGTTTTAATGCCGTTGAGTATCGATCCAGTTCATGAAACACTATCGATTTTTAAAGATAAAATAATAAAATAAAATATATATGTAAATAAGTAGATACAGTTTTTTTAAACTCGAATTAATATTCGCATGAGTGAATAAAAAATGCGAACCATTAGTAGGCACCATTCGATACTAACAACAGTTATGCCTACGCGCAGTCAACGTGGACTCACAAAAATTAGCCAATCCTAGACCAAACCACGCCCCCAAACCCTATTGATTGGCAATGCATAAAGCCTGCGCCCCGCGCTCCCCGCGCGCTACGGTCAGCGCATGATCACGTCATGTGAGCAATTTAGTTTCTCTAAGACGTCATCGGTGTGTTGTCGTTAAGAAAATCCTTGTCGCGCGAAAGTAATGGCGTCTCGTAATTACGTTTACTCCTACCTGAAGTTCGTTGTGCCATGGTGTAATTTTACGCGATCGCGGGTTTTGATGCGCAAACGGCTCGTCGTCTGTTCAGTGAACCAAACAATTTGCAGTCTTTGCGACTGCGTGGGATACTCGCAAAAGTAGTGGCGGCAACAATTAGGTTTATAACATAATTCTTTTTTAATCGTTGTAAATAATTTTGATTAGGTACACATTTTATGAAAAATTGTTACATGTCGCTAAGTATTAAATAAATCAAAAGTGATTTAGGTATGTAACAGAACCTTTTTTAAATCGTACAATTAGAACTTTTTCTTTTAATCATTGTAAATAATTTTAATTCCACAGTTTTAAATACGCCATAATTAGCAGGCCTGTTGAGATTTATTTTTACATGGGTACCTACCGCTTTTAGCATAATTCTTTTAATTTTATTAGATATGTCCCGAAACCTAGGCACAAAGCAATTATAGCGCGCGAATAGAGACAGTTCTGTGAGTGTATAAACCTGGCAACCTCGCATCGTTTGGTGCGTGGCGCGCGGAATTTAATGTTATCATTTTTTTGACACATTTTTTTGCTTTGTAGGGAATGTTTTTTTTTTTGTGTGTTCGTTGTCGACTGTTAGGCAAGCCGGGCTTTTCGGGTTGTATGACAGATCCGCCACTGGCAACGACCGACGACGTCGTACGTAGGTAAGTAACTCGTGGTGCTATACTACCGGTTTCATGCATTTTGCGAGTATTACGTTATCACTTGCTATTTTTTTTGTTTTAAGAGTTACAATGTTGTGCAAGCTTTGATGAATAGTATTTTGTAAGTTAAACCACCGGTCCAAGGGATTTAAACGATCAAAATTTAAGCCTGTATAGAGCGTCCTTATACCCGGTCCTTATGCCAGTATCCTTCCAGACTGGGTGCTGTAGCTGTAAGATATTGACTTAGGTTTCAAGGATGCGTATGTTCGTAATTTTTGTACTCCGAAACGGCTTGACCGATTTCAATTATATTTGTGTGTTTTGTACTTGGCTAATTTTTACCTATACTTAGTTGGACCCGGTAGACGGCGCTGTTGTCGACATCTAGAAAGTATTGGGACAGGATAACGGCTATATGTGTTATTAATGACTTTGAAGATTGATAACCTTACCGGGCAGCCGAGCTTGGCTCCGTGCATGAGCGCGGTGTTGACTCCTTGCTTGATGGCCTGCAGATGCCGAGGATGCAGGTGTGCCAGGTTGGCAGCACTGTCGCCGCTTTTGTCCAGCCTAGGAGAAAATTTCGTAAAAATGCAATTTGTTAAGTGACATTAAAACTGACACTATCTCTCTGTTTCCTACTGCTGCATCGAGTCAATGGCGGTGCTGCAGCCTGCATCCAGGCCTGGATCTTTTTCGAGAAATTAAAGCTACATACGTACTCGTATTATGCAAGACATTTGATGTCATAGATAGCAAAGTAACGCTTGATTCTATAACTTAGTTAAAATAAACAACGAAAAATCTAAAAGATAAACAACTTTGACGGCACGGTTGGCGCAGTGGCTAAGTCAAATTCAAAATAAAAAAACCGGTCAAGTGCGAGTCGGACTCGCGCACGAAGGGTTCCGTACCATTATTTATATAAACGAGAAAAAAAATCATTTCGTTGTATGGGAGCCCCCCTTCAATATTTATTTTATTCTGTTTTTAGTATTTGTTGATGTAGCAGCAACAGTATTACATAATCTGTAGAAATTTCAACTGGCTAACTATCACGGTTCATGAGATACAGCCTGGTGACAGACGGACTTTCGGACGGACGGATGGACAGCGAAGTCTCAGTAATAGGGTCCCGTTTGACCCTTTGGGTACGGAACCCTAAAAAATCATAAAAGTCAAAGTATTTTATTTTACATAGGCCTATATGGGCACTTATAAAACGTCCACAAAAGAGGCACGGGTTCGGGTTGGTCGTTTCTTATGGAGAAGAACCGGCAAGAAACTCCACTAAGTGATTGACTGCAGCGCTGCGTGGCACGGGTTCGATCCCCGTACGGAGCAAATATTTTTAAGGCCTACAGATAGTTTTACCGGGTCTGGCTGTTTGTGTATGTTAGTTTAAATGTTTGTAAACGCACCCACGATATTGGAGAAATTCCTAGAGTGGTACAATGATAAAAAAAAAACTTAAGTACTTCAATATCTTGTCGTGCGCGATTCCCTTGGCCCCCTTGGCCGACATGGTGAGCCGGCACAACTGGCGCGCGCCGCCGATCTTGCGGTCGGTGGCGTGCGCCAGGCGCGCGTGAGCGGTCAGCGTCTCGCGGTACGCGATCTGCAGCGGTCCCAGCTCCACGTCGATCTTGTACTCGCGGACGATGCGCTCTTTTATTATGTCTAGGTGGAGTTCGCCCATGCCTGGATAAAAAAAAACTAGGATTATTATTTAACACTTTCGATGCTAAGCACCCAGCACACGGGTCGAACAATAATTCGTTCGTGTGCGCACAAATCGCCTACCGAGTCGTCTTTATACGTAGCTGGATGACTTTCGCATTCAAGTAAAAGTGAATTATTTGAATTACTAGCTGTCCAGCGCAACTTCGTTTGCTTCACATTTTCCCGTTTTCGCAACATTTTTCATTGCTGCTCCTCTCCTATTGGTCGTAGCGTGATGATATATAGCCTATAGCCTTCCTCGATAAATGGGCTATATACCACTGAAAGAATTTTTCAAATCGGTAGTTTCGGATTCTATTCAATGCAAACAAACAAACAATCAAATCTTTCCTCTTTGTAATATTAGTCTAGATTTAAAAAACTCTTCAGTTTTGTTAGTGCAATATTAGTATTCATAGTAAGACCTTAACATAGTAGAGATAAGGCTAGGCAAACAAATCATGAATAGGCAACGGTAACCCAGCGGTAATGGCTCCGACTTCTAAGTCCAGGTCGTGAGTTCGAACTCGGACAGGCGCATACTTTGTATAATTTATTTCATCACCACTGCTCTCAAAACAATTAAAGTACTGTGAGGAAACCGGCATGTCCTGAAACCAAAAAATCTAAGACATGTGACATTTACCAATCAATTTACCGCACTGGATCTGCATGGTGGATTACAGCCCAATTCCTCTCACATATAGGTGCCCCAGCCGCGGGAACGTTTTGGTTGATTTAGCTATGGTCTCAGAGCATACGCACCCGCCAGCACAGTCTGCCCGCCGGCGTCGACAATGACCCTGAGACTGAGGTCTTTTCGCTGCAGTTCCGTCAGCGCAGTCTCTAGGGCTCCTTGCTGAGGATAGCTGATAATGGAGAGCATACGCACCAGCCAGCACAGTCTGCCCGCTATCAGCGTCGACGGTGACTCTGAGGCTGGGGTCTTCTCTCTGGAGCTCCGTCAGTGCAGTTTCTAGGGCCCCCTGCTGCGCTACGCTCGGAGGCTCGATGCAGCACAGGAACACTGGCTCTGGGACTGTGTTGCCTGATGATGGAAAGGAAATTCAGGAGATGATTAATAAACATTCGCATAGGAGACCTTAAGAGAGTGCCCACACCATATCGTCGCTAAAGACCATAATGCCACGCCACTGAAAAAAAAACTTCATTTGCCTTGTTTTGGGCGACGCGTCAAGATACTAAGCCCATAATGTGGTGACATGTCAAGGTCAAGCCAATTCTGCGTCGTGTGAGGTCACCCCCTCTAACTTCAATACAAAAAACTTGTGGTCATGGCGAGCGACAGCGATCGATTGAAGGTCTTATGTATATAAAGTATAGCTTTTACCATTCTTCTTTCTTAGCGTGTCGATGGCAATCTAAATTGTGTCGGCCCAAAACTGAGCCACTTGTTTGGCGCTCTCAGTAGCGTCCATCAGTTCCTGTAATGAGCAAACAGCAGGACACGCAGGACACGATATTAAGTGTCGCATCGTTTGTGGAACGGCACCACATTTACACTATTATTATCATTGAGAGCACCATTTTGTCAAAATAGTTACCTTTTTACAGTTATCATTGGAATGCAGCTTTCACTGGA
The DNA here is from genome assembly GCA_949152445.1 of Cerastis rubricosa. Lineage (NCBI taxonomy): Eukaryota > Metazoa > Arthropoda > Insecta > Lepidoptera > Noctuidae > Cerastis > Cerastis rubricosa. The sequence goes on along the minus strand of OX424534.1, from coordinate 22,249,795 downwards.
TGAATTCAGCTTTAAAGCAGGGGGCAGCCTTTGGTCTTGGAACATTTGTAAATTTGATGATCCTACAAAATCCAGGACCATGCTGAAATATTTCACTTTAACCAGATCCTTACCAATCCCCAGCAACATTTCAGCAAGTTCCTCTTTGCTAGGCTGTGCGTCCATGGTCTGGAGCCGCTGGCGGGCGCTCGGCAGCATTAACTCCTCGACCTGCACAGGGTCCTGCAGCAGCTGTGCCAGTTGCCCCTTGGCGCGGGTAGCGGCCGCTTGGCTCGAGGTTATGAGGTCTCCAGTCATGGTCGCCTGCACAGCACTGGGTTATATTACTAGGGCAGCTTAATTGTCATAGGGGCTAAGGGTTTGACCCCGCGGCTTGATGGAAATATTTTTTTTTAGGTAATACGACAGTAAGCAAATACATTGATGATGAGGAGAAGAGACGAATCGCATGTAACTAAAAAAGTTATGAAAATGTTCATGAATGGAGAGGGAGGAGAAGACCAAGGAAACGATGGATGGATTCTGTGAGGGAGATATGAAAGAAAAAGCAGTACATGATAGGGTGACACGGTTGACAGAGGAGAACCGACCCCAAGTAACATGGGACAAGGGTAGGTAGATGACAATCAGCAAAAACATTAACGGACGTTGAAATGACATGAGAAGCTTAAAATATTAAATACAGCTGATGTTATTTGGCAGTACGGCCCAAAGTAGAAAGTTTGTATTATCTTGAGGGTCTTGATGGATAGCAGGTCCGATTCTAGCACGGAACAAACTATATGATGAGAAAAAAATACCGACTTCATTTTTGAAATCAGTAAGTATTTAATACATTAATAAACCATTAACCATTTGTTCTGTTGTTGTTGTTTTGTCTGTTCTGTATGGTGTCGGACGTAAAGAATAGCACCATCCCATATCTTCCCGTGGGTGTCGTAAGAGGCGACTAAGGGACTTACCAGAGAATGGGCAGCAGCGTTCTCTGTGCTTTTGTAACAACCGTACTGCGATCGCCAACCCGCCTGCCAAGCGTGGCGATTATGGCAAAACCCCCCATGTTATGTCAATGTGGCGAAACTTGGGGGAGGCCTATGTCCAGCAGTGGACGTTAAAAGGGCTGAAATGATGAATGATGATGATGAACCATTTACCTTCAATGAGCTGACGACTGCAATATTGCCGGCAGTCACTTTCTCAACAGGACGATACTCGTCTGCCAGTGCCACGTACAAACCTCCCGTCTGTTTTAATGAAAACGACTTGAGAAGTCACTTCTTGTGATGCGATTATTATCTTGTTTTCTAACTAAAGACATTATATACCCGTTAAAAATCGGTAAGGTATCAACATTCTGCAATAGAACATTGATTCTAACATATCCAAAGTATGACTGGATGTATCTTACTGACCTGCTCGTTTTTGTCCCTAGCAAGGTTGTAGATCTTCTGTCCCTTGCAGATCTCGCCGCTGTACAGCCTCAGGAAGGTGAGCACTCCTCGCTGGTCATCATGCTGCACCTTGAACGCTCTGGCAGCCAGCTCAGATCCGAAACTGTGGTACAACCTAGAGAGAAATAAAGAAAAATATAATGGATGGTCACGAGAACCCACCTAAATTAAAGAATAAATTGATATAAAAAACCGGTCAAGTGCGTGTCGGGTCACGCGCAGTGTAGAGTTCCGTAGTTTTTATAACAGCCAAGTGCGGGTCGTATTCGCTGACTGATAGTTTCGTACCATGCTCTAACTAAAAGCCAAACATGACTACCTACCTAATTTGACTTCCTAAACAAACAACAACAACTGTTTTTTCTTTTTATAAAACTTATTTAGGAATGAAACATTAGAGCGATACAACTGACGCTTAGCGCCATCTATCGACATTTCTATGGAGTTGTTCAAAATTTTCGAGTCAAATACAATTGGTCGACTATTACTCGTAAACTTGTAAAGCCCACTTAAGTGTGATAGTTTTCCTTTAAATTTCGTTATATATAGGTACTACTGCCTTGATATTTGTATTTCTAACTACAACCGTTTAGTTGGTAGAGGGACACACACTTGACTCTAACGAAAATTGGTACTTTAAAGCTTGATAAGTCCCGAACGGTTTACTTAATTAAAAAACGGTCTTGCCAAACCCGTAATATTTTTGAAAGACCTATCCAACCATATACGGAAAGGACAAAAAATCTATTTTACCAATAAAAATATCTATAAAATATAAAATATCAATTTTACCACTTTTTCGGCGTCATTAACGTGTATACTCATGCCAAATAACAATTTTCTACTACCAATAGTTTTTGAGCTAAACCGCGGACAGACAGACGGACATGGCGAAACTATAAGGGTTCCTTGTTGACTAATACGGAACCCTAAAAAGTATTTGCTATAGTTTTATTTTCTATGGAGAGCACAGGGGAATACGTTTATACGTACAGTACATCATTTTGAACCCCCCCCCTCGCACTTCGAAATATTACATCTGTAATTAAAAAAGAAATCTGCTGTTTCATAAATTTTGATGTAGGTATTGGCAGTTTTATTTAAACTACTGATGTTGGAAGTTCAGAATGCTGTAGTGGAAACCGTTTTCGAGTCGGTGACCTTTACACCCTGTATGTGCTAAGCACCTTTAATCTTGCCTCTTAATAGTTGTTTCTCGTTTTACGTACTTGTGTGCCTCGGCGGGGCTGGGCAGGTAGGCTACGATGCCGTCCATGAGGGTCTGTACTCCGATGTTCTTGTACGAGCTGCCGCACAGGATGGGGAATATTTTCATTTTGAGCGTGCACCGGCGGATCGCTTCCACTATGTCCTTGCTGCTGATGTCTAGGGTTTCCTGTCAAAAGTGCAGGAGTTTTTACGTTAAAATGCGCAAATACAACGGCTGAAAAAATAAGCTGCCCCCTAAAAACTTTAATAACTACTCGACCGAAATTTACGAGGACAGCCATTTTTTTTTCGAGATTTCTCGTTGTGGGAAGTTGTTCACATGCTGGTCTGACTCACACACTGAAATATAACAATACCTTGCTGGTACACGCTGTATCATCATCATCATTTCAGCCGAAAGACGTCCACTGCTGGATATAGGTTTCGCCATAATCGCCACGCTTGGCAGGCGGGTTGGCGATCGCAGTACGGTTGTTTTGCAAAAGCACAGAGAACCCTGCTGCCCATTCGTTTCTTACGACACCCACGGGAAGATATGGGATCACGCTGTATGATCACTGAACTACTGATCTGTGAACTGGTTCGCTCGTGGTCACAAGTGCGATTGCTGAGCGTGGTCCAGGGTTCTAATTCTAGGTCCGACAAAGTGTTATTGGATTTTTTCCTAAGGAATATCGGTAGTACCCAGGTGTTTGGTAGTTGGCGGTAGTGCGCACCAAGGTCTGACCATGCCCCTGTGTCCATAGATAAGAAGTCTTACCTGCTGTATAATATTCTCAGCCAGCTGATCATCTAAGCTAGACAGCAAGTCCACCAGCTCCTTGTGGTCAGACATGGCGGTCTCCCACTTGATGCCGTCCACATTCTCCGACAGTTTCCGACGCACCAAGGTCTGACCGCGCCCCTGTGTCCAAATCACTTCTTCTAGTGTTATCAGGTCTATAAGGCCTGGTGAGAAAATTATGATAGTTTAGATTTGACTGTGGAATTACATTTAGTGATCGATTTACACTGGTCACACAGGACACAACCACGTGAAATTTTCAGGTAACGAAAGGTGTTTATAAGGGCCCGAAACTTCAAAAAGATTTATTAAAATTGTCCTCTTTATACTTGTTTCAAACAGTTCTTCATAAAAGCAAAACATTAGCGCCAAATGCGTTCAAAATTTGCTATTCGGTCTATCTCGTCAATGATTGTTACAACTGTTCTAGAATGTAGAAACTAGTTAAAAAAGCAACTTACTTACCACCAGTTTCGTATCTTTTCCTAAAACGATTTTAATGCTATAATTTATATTAGGATTTCTGGTTTTTATTTACATGCAGGAAATAAAATTTCTTTATGACCGGCCCAAGCCGTTTTCTCGTAGGTAAGTGTTGTCACTCCCTTACTGCCCGCCATAAACCTCACTTCATCACCTTCACCTTCATCATCTTCTTTCTTTATCGTGTGTTGTCAGAGTTTTTATGCCGCCCATGGGCCTCTGACTTGGCTTTACATGCCGTCGAGAAATATCTCTCAGGCATGCTGGTTTCCACACGATGTTTTCCCTCATCAAAACAAGTGATAATTTTACAATACGCACATGAATCCGAAAAATCAGAGATGCGTGTCTTGGGTTCGAACTAGAGATCTATGACTTGGCAGTCCGACAGTACTACTAGGCTATCACTGCTTACTTCATCACCACCACTCACCGATAAGCCTGCCCTCCAGTCTCACGTCAGTGTGCAGCAGTAGCGGCTGCGCCTGCAACTTGTCGGCGACGGAGCGCGCGCAGGCCTCAGCGCTGGCGTCTGCACGGTCCATCTTATTGAGGTATAGGATCCGAGGTACTCGATAGCCATTGGCTTGCTTCCACACTGTTAGGGTTTGAGCTTCAACGCCTGAGGGAGAAGTCTTTTGTGAGAGAAGGTTCTGAGTTGGTGTACAGTTGATTGCTGCTGCAGAAAGTAGGTTGTTAAAAGACTTACACTAATATGAGGTCAGTGAGGAGTTTTCTATGTGACTACTCTCAGAAGAAATATCGCAAAACGAAATCGAAATCAAACAATCAAGTCCAGACATTGTCTTGGTCAGATCATGTGAAGACCATGCAGATTAGTGTCTGATATTATTTTAGGGGCTGCGCAAAATAGTCAATTTTTGTTACCGACAGGGTACACTATCACAGGAAACCGTATTGCTGTATATTGATGCGTCTGCGCAGGGAGTCAAACTCAAAGCGTTTATTTCAATTAGACCATTACAGGCACTTTTGAAAGTCAAAAAACAAAAAAAAAACGCGAAGCTACAGTCCCAGTCACAAGGCATAATAACTTATGAAAGTACTGTAGTTGTTGTGTGGAGTGGCTTTTTGCGTAGTGTTATATAGAAATCAAATATTCATTGGAGGATAGAAATATTTAGGTTGTTTTTTTAAGAAAAGGTAGTATCTATTATTACCCAGTAATTTAGGAAGTTAGGAGTTATGAAGGCCAAATGGCATTCTCTCCACCTAAAATATAACGATCAACTCACCAGCAGATGCGTCCAGCACTATGACAGCTCCATCCAACACGGCGAGGCTTTGCTCCACTTCCATGGTGAAGTCTATGTGGCCCGGAGTGTCTATCAGGTTGATCTGACTGTCCTTCCACGGGAACGAGACGGCAGCAGCTATAGGTGGGTTGTAAAGTTGTATGTACTGACCAGATGTATGAACATGGAGGAGGCAAAACAAGTATGAATGGATCTTAGCAGGTGGCATTTTGAGGTTTCTGTTTCCCTACCCCCATGAAGGCGTCAGTTTACGTATGTAAAGTTTAAGTCAAACCATTTATTAGGGCATAAAAAGGCGGAAGTCAACTTTATTTCTAGTATAGAATTAATTCTAGTTGCCCATTCGCAAAGGTAGTTCAAACTCAATTGTTACATAAGTAACTAGTAGGATAAGAGCTGGGTATGTACTACATACAACAAAGCCAGGCCAGCAATTTTCGTACGCATTCAGTTGATATGCGGGCTTTGGCCCCACATATCAACTGAATGTGTGAAGACTCCATAGAGAATTTAAACATAACATAACATCAATCAATCATCATCAATTATAATTTAACTGTAACTTCATTTGGTGAACAAAATGAATACAAGGTGTAAGGGACACCAACACAGGCACAAGCTGTTTGCCGTGCCTTCATGTCGTACTGTTGCACGTACTAAGTCGCCAATTCCTCGCACTCTGGCCACGCTTAATGATCTTTTAGAGCCTAGTCCAACTAGCGATCTGTTTGCGGATGGATGGATGAAGATTTTATTGGTATGTCAGAAGTACTATGAGAGGAATTTATGAGTGTTGTTAACCTCCTTTTATTTATATCATGTTTTATAAAAGTTTCAACTTAATTTGCTTTACTTTGTCATTTTGTATATTTTAATATGTGTAGTAATTGAATTTAAAAAATTAAATTTTCTTTACTGTAATTTTTTATTTTTCCTTTTTTTTTAAAGTTGCCTAGTGTTGGGCAACTTTATCAGCGGATTTTCTCCTGTATCGCGGGTGCGTTTACAAACATTTAAACTTAAATACACAAACAGCCAGACCCGGAACAACTATCTGTAGGCCATACAAATATTTGTTCCGTGTGGGGATCGAACCCGCGACATGCAGCGCAGCTTTCTATCGCTCATCCGCTGCGCCAACCGTGTCGTCAAAATTGGTGGTAAACACAACCGTTGTAATAAAAAAAAACCACGAAAATGCTTACCACATACTCAGTAAATCATTCTGATCCCCGCCTCCTCAAATAGAAATGGTTCATTGGTAGATGATTTCCTTTTAACAAAAGAACTCAGAAATCATTTGTATGTGGGGGTAATCATTTTTACATCGGTGGCCCTTTCACCTTGTATTAATTTTGTTCACCAAATGAAGTTACAGTTGAATTACAATTTTCTTAACTTAAAGCCACTTACAGGTAATAGTGATTCCACGCTGCCTCTCCTGCTCCATGTAGTCAGTCACAGTATTGCCATGATGCACTTCCCCCATCGACCTGATGGTTCCGGAGAAGAAGAGCATCCTCTCCGTTGTTGTGGTTTTACCTAAAAACATAATTTTATATTACATCCATGCTAAAACTTTCTTATTATGAATGGGAATGTAACTCTGCGACTGCCTTGTTCGTCTAGTGGTGGCCCGAAGCAACCATCCGACCGGTCCGACCCAGGAGCACCTCACACCTCTGCTGTTACCTTTTCCCGCTTTAAAAAATTAATTGATTTGGATGAAATTTGTCATAAGGGTATACCATAATCCTGTGTTAGTACATTAGATACTTTCTATCTCAGTATGATTAGCGTGAAGGAAAAATTGGATTACCAAAAACAAATAATGCAAACAACTGATTAAGGTATCAAACAATGTAAGGAATCAATAAAGCTATTTTTATTTATTTATTTTATTACTATCTCAGTACGTCCTCGCGGGTTAATTTCCGAAATCCAAGCAGGCGTAAGATAGTATAAATTGAATTAAAGATTGTTTGGACCCCTACTTTTTTACTAAAATTAGTGACCGTGATCAATACTTTTTAATACGGCAAACTTATAACTTCACTTTTATTCATGGAATTCAGTTATTTTGAATACTATGTTTTACATAATTAATGGAGTAATACTAACCTGCATCTATGTGAGCCAAGATCCCAATATTGCGAATATTTTCAACAATATTTCCATCTCTGCTACTGCTTGAGAAGTATCTTCTGGACCAGGAAACTTTAAACAACTTCCAGTAACGACTCATGTTGTAAAACGCCCTTTTATTACATAAATACTGAAAATAAATAAAATCTTAATAATTACATGCCCAAACAGCTGACCGACCGGCTGTAATCTGCATATCATTCGTTCAATCAAATCAACTTCATTTCATTCAATTATTTCTTCATTTTCATTCAATTTGCAAGAATTTGCTTCGTTCGGAAATAGCAGACCTACATGGATGCAGTTGTCTTGATCTGCAATTTGATACAGCTATCCTGCCAGTTCCATCTGCAAGGCCGATCAAATAATAAGAGGCAAAAATACACTACATTTTCTGGATTCAAAAAACACATATGTATTTCGCTGTATCAGCATCATCCTATAATGTCCCTACTGTTGGGACACAGGCAGGCCTTGTCTCTATGAAAAGGAATGGGCTGTAATACCTGTAATCCACCACGCGGGCCTAGTGCGGATTGGTAATGTCACAAGTTTTTGGTTCTAGGACATGCCGCTTTCCTCAAGAATATTGGCGATGTTTTTTTCACCGTTATCCGGGGCCGTTACCACTAGTAGGCTACAAATCGCTCTCGTCTGATTGATTTCACCGTATCTGCCATTGATCTGCCAAGACTTATAACGTTTTGTTTTCTGGAAATCAACGCGTACGGTGTAATTTCTGAACGTATTCCATTTATCCATCTCTTTCTTTTTCTCTCTCTATCTCTCTCATTTCGAAATGGCATCTGCGTCGATTTGTTTGTGTTGAATACGTAACAAAATATAAACGAAGTGTTAAAATCAGACCAAATCTTCAAAGTGAAACCTCAAGATGGGAGTACCAGCATTCTTTCGCTGGCTGAGTAGAAAATACCCGAGCGTCATTGTGGAATGTGTTGAACAGAAGGTAAAACATAACCTAAAAATGTATGTTTTAGTTTTACCGATTCCAATGATTTGCTTATTTTGATTCGGTATCTGAATTAAATACTGATGCTTTTAGCCTCTTATTTTGATTTTTTCTCTTGAGGAGTATTATTTCAATGGTTTTAGGTGTTTTCCTCACTATTATTTTTTCAATCCTGTCTAATGGCAGTCGAATCGCATATCGAAAACAACTCAAAATAAGCAATAAATCCTATGTACACCTTTGCTCTGCATGTCGTACCTAGAAAGACAGTTTTAGAGAGAAAATTTAGAAATCTTTTACTAACTTGTGTTAGATCACAGTAGAGTTACCATCAACAATACATTACCACCATTATTTTGATGACATCAACAAAAAATGAGTTCAACTTTTGTGAAATAGAATATTTGAAATAGATGAACATTTAAACAAAGAGTACCTTTTTACCTGGCTTAGTTTAGGCACCAGTCTCCCTCAAATCAACATTGTCATACATATTAATTATATTTTCTTTTCCCATTACTTTTAGATACTAAGTGTTATTTGTGGACGACAATAAAGATTTTTTTTGTTTGTTACCTTTTACAGTAGTCACAATTTTTCAGTTATGTTTAACTCCCCCATAATGGCAACAGGGCCTAAAGCAAGACTGGGTTGCTAATTTTTTTGGAAAAGCTCAATATAACTTTGTCTAACATGGGAATAGAATCCCAGGACATCACGGTCAGCAGTCGCGCTCGCTAGACCAACGTGGCAGTTTCTTAAATAAAAATTATGATTATCATGGACAAAAAAAACACTTGAGCTCACAGATTATAATCTTATGCAGGCAAATTCCAAAGTAAGAAATAAGTAATTATGAAAAATATCTGGAATGCAATTAAGAATTAAGTTTTGAGTATTCAGAGTTTTAATACTTAATTGTTTTACAAACTGCCATTGCTATTCTTGAATGGAAGTATCATCGTGGTGAAAGGATTAGTCAGCTAGAGTTTGGGTTACCAACTGCTAGCTGTCCAGGGTGCGACAGACATTAAAAATTGCAGTAGAATTAAGTTTAACGTTGTTCAGGGAGGCTCCTTTCATGCACCCCAATAAACGCGCCACCTACTACTGTCTAATATGGATGTATTGTTGATGTGAAAAGAAAAAACTGGCCAAGTGCGAGTCGGACTCGCGCATGAAGGGTTCCGTACCATTATTTATAAAAACGAGCAAAAAAAAACACTTTTATGTATGGGAGCCCCCCTTAAATATTGATTTTATTCTGTTTTTAGTATTTGTTGTTATAGCGGCAACAGAAATACATAATCTGTAAAAATTTCAACTGGCTAACTGTCACGGTTCATGAGATACACCTTGGTGACAGGAGGATGGACGGACAGACAGCGAAGTCTCAGTAATAGGGTCCCATTTGACCCTTTGGGTAACCCTAAAAAGAAGGCTTGAATGTTTAAGAAACTAAATTCAACCTAACCCTTACTTTATTCCAGCCAACTGACGTTGATGGAACCCTCATCTACATAGACTCTTCGCTCCCAAACCCCAATGGGGTGGAGTTTGACAACCTATACCTGGATATGAACGGCATCATCCACCCGTGCACGCATCCGGAAGACAAGCCGCCCCCCAAGGATGAGGATGAGATGATGGTGGCTATCTTCGAGTGCATTGACCGCCTGTTCCGTATTGTGAGGCCCAGGAAGCTGCTGTACATGGCTATTGATGGAGTGGTAAGCCAAAATTTAGAATATTATAATTCATCATCTTCATAGGTTTTTCCCAACTATGTTGAGGATGGCATCCAGTCTAACCTGATGCAGCTGAATACCAGTATTTTGCATGGAGTGACAGACTAATCCACCACTACAACCCAGTAACTGGTTTTATTATATTATAATAACCGCCTGAACCCAGGAATTCAATTGGAATATAGAATTTCTTTGTTTGAGTAGGTTAGGTATCCTTATTACAAATATTAGTAAATAATGCACATTTAAAAATGTTTTTAGAATAGTTGTTTTCAATGGTTGCTTTTGAAACTATTTATTTTATGAAACAAACCAGATGCATTTAGAATTAAGCCAAAAGATGCGCGCTATTGAGAGTTGAGACACAGGCTTCCTCTTTGTGATGTGGAGTTCCGTTTCTATCACCGTTTTGAGAACAATGATGATGGCATAAATTAACACGGAAATTAAGTGCCTGCCTATGTTCGAAACTACAACTTACGATACGTAAAGGCTGGTTTAAATTGAGACTGTGTTTGTCAACACCATGGGTGTGGTTGTGGCTTCATGTAAATTTCTTTTTGGCAGTTCAGCAAGCAGCGAATAGACTGTCCGTCTATTTTTTCCCGCAAGTGAGTGACTGTCGACAGCCTCTGTCTCAATAAAAACCGTGCCTTGAGCCCCTGTATCACCATTGCGTTTGCGTTGGGGGACCGCTAAGTAGACCGCTTAGCACAAGAACAAAACAAAGCGGAACCCCGACGCAACGACGACGCGACGGTTAGATTAATTTATTTTAGTTTTTTTAGAGGTTTTTGTGTCGGGGGTTTTAATTCTAATGGCTACCAGTGCTACCACTATAAAACTTATCCTCCCCTTCTTTCCTGCCAGGCACCCAGAGCTAAGATGAACCAGCAACGCTCCCGTCGTTTCCGAGCCTCCAAGGAAACCCAGGAGAAGATTGAAGAGATCGCGCGCATCCGTAGCGAGCTGCTCGCTAAGGGCGCCTACCTGCCCCCCGAGAGGCCCAAAGAAGCCCACTTCGACTCTAACTGCATCACTCCTGGGACGCCCTTTATGGACCGGCTCAGCAAGTGTCTGCATTATTATATCCATGACAGGTTTGTGAGAATACTTTCTTGTTTCATTCCGCTCTTGGCCATATAAGAAAAAAAAATATGCATGGAGTCCATCCGCGCGGAAAAAGTGAAACTTCGTAATGTGGAAATGAGTGCTTTCATACCCCCTCCATGGTAGTGTTAAACGTTTAACGCAACCTTGATAACCCATCCAAATACTGACCTCGGTTACCGTTGCTTAACCTTGATCACCCATCGTCATACTGACCTGGGCAACCGTCGCTTAACCTTGATCACCCATCCACATACTGACCTCGGCTACCGTCGCTTAACCTTGATCACCCATCCAAATACTGACCTCAGCTATCGTTGCTAAACCTTGATCACCCATCCACATACTGACCTGGGCAACCGTCGCTTAACCTTGATCACCCATCCGCAGACCTACCTTGGCTACCGTTGCTTTACGTTGATCACCCATCCACAAACTGACCTGGGCAACCGTCGCTTAACCTTAATCACCCATCCGCAGACCTACCTTGGCTACCGTTGCTTAACCTTGATCACCCATCCACATACTGACCTGGGCAACCGTCGCTTAACCTTGATCACCCATCCACAAAATATAATTTAGGCTATAGCACAAAGAGAACCACGCTCGCGCTGGTCTGTAACAGGTATACTTCGCGCATGCGTTCGAGAGCGACGCATTCACTCTCGGTCTGTCTCTTTCTATTCCCCCTCCATGGTAGCGTTAAACGTTTAACTCGACCTTGTTGGAAGTCGCATAAGAAGTTTCAATTCAAAAATAATAGTCCTCCTGACGGAATTACTGTCACCAGTCTCCAGCCAGCTGGTGACCACAGGAGATTATAGTGTACACTGTACAAGTGTATGCTGCACATAGTCCTGCGGAATGACAATCCAAAAAGATCTGTGAAAAATCAGGCACGAGACCAACAGCCTATTGTAGTTTCCGAAAAATAAGTGTGTACAGTCAGCAACAAAAGTCCATGAACAGATACTAATTTACAAAACACCTGAACACTAAAACGGACCATAAATCACTTACCAGATTAGAGTACACAATAAGGTTATCATTTCAATTTTACAAAAACGCTAAGCATTAATATTTTCATAAGTCGCTAAACATCATTATAGCGTAAGTCGATAACTATCATTTTGCCGTAAGTCGCTAAACATCATTACAGCGTAAGTCGATAACTATAATTTTGCCGTAAGTCGCTAAACATCATTACAGCGTTGATTATCATTTTTACCCCCGACCGAAAAAGAGGGGTGTTATAAGATTGACGTGTGTATCTGTGTGTCTGTCTGTGGCATCGTTGCTCCTAAACGGATGAACTTTTTTGATTTTGATAAAATTGGTTTCGTTTGAAAGGTATTTTAATCGAGAGTGTTGTTAGCTATGTTTCTAGAAAATCTGCTCAGCCGTTTGAAGATCATCACCTCTTTTCTAGTTGATGAAGGGATATAAACAACTTCCACGGGTCTAGTCGATTTGAAATCTTGTTACTTGTCACCATGGGCATTGCCGAGCGGGGGCGGGGGGCTGCACCCCTCCTTCCTCCTAAAGTATAGTTTTTTTTAAAATTTTTAACTTTCCTTGTTGTAACCAGCGACCAAAAAAGAGGGGTGTTATAAGTTTGACGTGTGTATCTGTGTATCTCTGTGGCATCGTAGCTCCTAAACGGCTGAACCGATTTTGATAAAGTTGGTTTTCGTTCAGAAGCGCAACACCGAAAAAATTGGAAGGAAGGAGGGGAAGCCTATGCCCAGGAGTGGGACAGACAGTCAAGACTAAGAAAAAAAAAAGTTTAAAAAACATGAAAAAAAAAAAAAAGCCTCGGCTCAGTAACCTCTAAAAAGCCCATAATAAATTAATCCAAGCATCGTAGCGTCGGGGGACCGCTAAGAAGACCGCTTAGAGCACAAAACAAAGCACAGAACAAAGCGGACCCCCGACGCTACGACGCTTGGATTAATTTATTATGGGCTTTTTAGAGGTTTTTTGTGTCGGGGGTTTTTTAAATTTTGCCGTCAATTGCTAAACGTGTTATGCGCGAGTTTTTAGAGTTCCGTACCCAAAAGGTCAAACGGGACCCTATTACTGAGACTTCGCTTCCGTCACCAGGCTGTATCTCATGAACCGTGATAGTTAGCCAATTGAAAATTTTGCAGATTTTGTATTTCTTTTGCCGCTGAGGCTCCCAATCAAAAAAGTGTTATTTTTGCTCGTTTTTATAAATAACTAGCTGTCCCGCGCAACTTCGTCTGCGTCAGATTTTCCCCGTTTTCGCAACGTTTTTCATTGCTACTCCGCTCCTATTAGTCGTAGCGTGATGCTATATACACTATATATGGCCTATAGCCTTTCTCGATAAATGGGCTATCTAACAATGAAAGATTTTTCATATCGGACCAGTAGTTCCTGAGATTAGCGCGTTCAAGCAAACAAACTAGTATTATATTTTTAGGATATATTTTAAGGTTCTGTATTTTATTATGTAGGTAATGGGTAGGGCATTATTGATATTTGTTTTATACTAGAAATAAATAAATATTAGGAGGAGCTCGTGGCTAAATAATAACAGCCGCACGGGTCGATCTTTAAGGTTAAGCCGTGCTTGCCGAGGTTGGTCCGTGGATGGGTGACCATAATTACATACCGAGTTTCTTCCGTGCCACGGAAAGCACGTTAAGCCGAGCCGTTGGTCTCGGCTGTCATTTCTAGATCTTTGACAGTCGTTAAGAGTAGTCAGAAGCCAAAAAGTCTGACATCCAGTCTTACCAAGGGGTATCGTATTACCCAGTTACTGGGTTGTGGGTGTCATATAGGCAGTCGCTGCATATAAAATAATGGTACTCAGCTGCATCCGGTTAGACTGGAAGCCGACCCCAAGATAGTTTGGGAAAAGGCTAGGCAGATGATGACTAGAAATAAATAAATATTGTCCTAGTTTTAAAAGGCTGTTTGTGTATGTTAGTTTAAATGTTTCTAAACGCACGCACGATACAGAAGAAATTCCCAGTGTGGGGCGCTAAAGGGAAGTTTAAAAAAAAAATGAATTTATATTCTGAACTAGTAGCTGTGTTTATTCGGCAATCTTTTGATTATGAAAAATGCGGTGCGCTGCACTTCGCCGGATAGTGCCTGGTAGCAAACGGGTTCAATGAACGGGAAATGTAGGAAGTTAGCTATGATCAGCGACTTTTGTATTTATTACAGATCATACAATTTTGTCTGTAGTAATGTATAGCAATTTATGGTTTAACTGAGTACAGCGACTTTTGTAGTTTAATTATGACAAGTTGTTTTATAATTTACTTTGGTCAGTAACTTATGCTAAATAATAATGATTAGGAATTATTGGAAACAAATTATGTTCAACGACTTCTGTTGCTGACTGTACAACATTCTTTGTGGAAACTACACTACACAATTTAAGACAAGGACACCATTAAACTTAAACTTACGGGATATGTTCTATGGTTTAGCAACTATCAGTTCAGGGAGCTCACAATAGTTGAAAATCACGGAAGATGTACCGTAATGGGGAAGCCCGTTAAAAGGTAATTGTAGACGGCACCACTGTAGCTGGTTCTCAATCTGACCAATGAGGTCTAGCTATTTTGAAATACAAAATGACATTACCAGATTTTCAACCAATGACGATGCTTGGAACCAGCTATGGTAGCGCCATTAGTTCCTCAGTTTCCATCCCCATTGAAAGTAAGTTTTTTTTTTCCTGGTATGGCAACTGAGCCGATGTCGACTATTCTGCCGACAGAAAGTTTAGTTATAAACCGTGAAAGCTTAAAACAGTGAAGGACTCCATTGCTTCAATATCCACAGCAAAATGTTTTAAGAGCGTTTACGCTATACGGCATTTCATACAAACTTTCAGGTCCTTATTTTCCGGAATTACTGAACCGATTTTAATGAAACTTCATACGCATAAGCAGGATACGTAGGTCTAGAAAGTTATTAAAAAGCATTTTCGAAATATCTATTAATGTTTTGTATTTACGTGCACTTTAAGGCTAAAAAAAGATAATTGGGAATTTCTGTATCTGTGGATAATTTTTAATCGATCTAATTTAGCTATAGATTTCTTTTTCGAAAATGTTTTTAAGTAACTCTTTAGACCTCTGTCTATCCTGGTTATGCCTATGAAGTTTCATTAAAATCGGTTCAGACATTTCGGAAAATGAGGACTTGAAAGATTGTATGAAAAGCCGTAAGGAATAAACGCTCTTAATCCCCATTCTCTAATGAACCTTCTGGACTGTAGTCCATAGTATATCAGGTAGGATAATCCTTATTCGGTCATAAAGATATATCATTACTTCAAGAAGATAATTAAGTATTTTTTATGTTCTACAGATTAAACAATGATCCTGGATGGAAGGGTATCAAGGTGATTCTGTCGGATGCCAATGTGCCCGGTGAGGGTGAACACAAGATTATGGACTATATCAGGAAGCAGAGAGGTAAGATACATTTATTTAGTTTGGTGTTCACCTTGGTTGTGGCTTGTTTTAAGGGTGTACCCTTGATAAAACAATTGAGTAAAAGTAAACTTTGCTAAATTCTATGAGACTATGTCACAATTGCTCAATTTTGACAACGAACTATATTACAAGGCCGAATTTTGTCATCAAACATTCGCTGTGATCAACAAGGAATATTATTACAACTAGCTGTGCCCGCGACTTCGTTCGCGCGGAATTTAACAAAAAAGTTATTTAGTTTTTTTTAATAACAATTTTAGATTTTTTTCTAAAATAGAAGTAGCTTAAATTACTCCTTACTACATCAGCTATCTGCCAGTGAAAGTCCCGTCAAAATCGGTCCAGCCGTTCCAGAGATTAGCTGGAACAAACAGACAGACAGACAAAAATTGTAACAAATGTTATTTTGGTATATGTACCGTATATATGTACATTCATATGCATGTAGTAATAAAAAACGATTGTTTTAATATTACAAACAGACACTTCAATTTTATTTATTGGTATAGATAATCATTTTCAGACCGCATTATTATAGAGATTAGTAGAGATCTCCCTACTCCCTTTTTACTTTTAAGCGTCTAATTAATGAATAAATGTCATGATTCCAGTGCAGCCCGACCATGACCCGAACACCCAGCACGTGCTGTGCGGAGCCGACGCTGACCTCATCATGCTGGGGCTCGCCACACACGAGCCCAACTTCACCATCATCCGCGAGGAGTTCAAGCCAAACAAGCCGCGCCCATGTGACGTGTGTGGACAGCTGGGTGAGTCAACATTAGGGCCGGTACCTACCATAATCATTTGTAGGGCAGTTGAAGTACAAAGGAAAACAAATTTTTCTTCTTTGCCCTCGCTTCTTCCCGTTTTTCATTCAGGTAGTTTAATCCATCATTTCCTTGGTCTTCCTCTTTCCATATTCATACTCAAAACTTTCCTAACGACATCATCATCATAATTTCAGCCGAAAGACGTCCACTGCTGGATATAGGCCTCTCCCAAGTGTCGCCTATAATCGCCACGCTTGGCAGGCGGGTTGGCGATCGCAGTACATTTGTTACAAAAGCACAGAAAACGCTGCTGCCTATTCTCTGGCAAGTCTCTAAGTCGTCTCTTACGACACCCACGGGAAGATATGGGATGGTGCTATTCTTTACGTCCGACACCATACAGAATCCTGCCGACATATTCAGAACATAAACCCAAATTAGTTTGGGCCTGATTTACAACCCAAATATTTCTTGTTTCCAGGCCACGAAATGAAAGAATGCACAGGCACCAACCCAGAAGCTTCGCTCGTCCGTTCAGACCCTGCCTTCGGAAACCAGGACAGCTTCATATTCGTCCGTCTGTCTGTACTCCGGGAGTACCTGGAGAGGGAGCTCCAGATGCCAGATCTTCCGTTTCCGTATGACTTCGAGAGGGCGCTGGACGACTGGGTGTTCATGTGCTTCTTCGTGGGGAATGACTTCCTGCCGCATCTGCCCAGTCTGGAGATCAGAGAGGGAGCTGTGGATCGACTTGTGAATTTGTACAAGAAGTGCGTTTATAAGACTAAGGTGAGCAAAATCCTTCCTGATTAACTTTACTATATTATAAAGTGTTTTTTTTTTTTATACAAAATAATGTAAAGTAAAGTTTGTACAAACTTATAAATAGTTTGAATGTGGGGAGTAATCGTCGGAACTACTGATCCGATTCCGAAAATGATATTAGGAAGCTGCATTATCCCCAAGTGTATAGGCCATATTTTAATGTTTTTCTGGGATAATTTACACCATAATTGCAGCGAAGCCGGGGGCAGAAGCTACTGAATTTAAAAACAGTGCACAAGACACATGACTTCTGCAAAAGGTACTGGAAAAAAGATCTTCCGTGTTCAAAATATTATATTAATTAAATATCAATAATTATAACCACTAAAGACAAAGGCTAAATAATTAAAGCTGCACGGGTCAATCTTTAAGGATAAGCCGTGCTTGCCGAGGTCGGTCCGTGGATGGGTGACCATAATTACTTACATATCGAGTTTCCTCCGTGCCTCGGAAAGCACTTAAGCCGTTGGTCCCGGCTGTCATTTGTAGATCTTTGACAGTTGTTACGAGTAGTCAGAAGCAAAAAGACTGACATCCAGTCTTAACAAGGGGTATCATATTACCCAGTCACTGGGTTTGTGGAGATAAGATAGGCAGTCGCTTCATACTGGAAGCTGACCCCAAGATAGTTTGGGAAAAGGCTAGATAGATGATGACTAAAGACAGAAATATACATCCTACCGACCTACATAAACTCACGCCTTAGCCATAGGGGTAGGCAGAAACTACAAGACCTCTTAAGAAGACAGTCTGTTCTGTTGTCTAAGTGTCCATGCAAAGCTTTGACCCGTAAATCAACCACCAAATTCTACCTATCGCCTACCTACTTCCCTTCTCACATAACACCTTACCTTCTCAGGGCTGGATCACAGACTCAGGCGACGTGAAGCTGGAACGGGTCCAGGTCATCATGACAGAGCTGGGACACATGGAAGATGAGATCTTCAAGCGGCGCCATCAGAACGAGATCAACTTCAAAGCTAAGGATAAGGCCAGGAAGAGGCAGCAGCAGAGAGTGAACTTTCAAATGCTGGAGAGGACGCAGTTTGCGCCTATGGTGAGTCAAATAGTAGAGTTTTCACCTAGGGAATAAAGCCGTATCTTACTAAGGGTGCTATTTGGAATCCCAAATATCACAAAGTTTTCTTGAACATGGTAAATATTCCGTTTCCAGTGTTATTTTAGGCTGTCCGAGTGCAGCAGAGTGCAACTCTGAGTTAACTCCTGCGTGCAGCTAGGGTTTTAATTTCGTGCAAGATGAAGATACCTTACATATTTATAAAAACGAAATTTACTACAGAAAAGGGAACCTTCCTTAGTCACTAAAGAGAAAAAAATATGGACAAGTGCATTCTTCCCCTTTTGACCTATGGAATCCCAGACTTGGTCTTTGACAAATATTCAAAAGTCCAAACTCAAGGTCTGCCAACGTGCAATGAACCGCAGCATTCTAGCCGACATTTGACATTGCGTACATGACGCAACGCCACACTGCGCTCCAAAACATAAATAACTGACGTTGCTCAAAAAACCGCTAAGCTGAAGTGACACTGGGCTAGCAATGTCTGCCGTATGCCCGACGAGCTGTGGGCCAAAATAACCACGATGTGGAGCCCTGACATAGCCAGAAGGCGACGCAGTAGACCTCGCAGGATTTGGCGGAACGAGCTGGACAGAACCAACAACCACTGGATCGAAGGATTTGGAAGTCATGAGGAGAGGCCTTTGCCCAGCAGTGGGATAACATAGGCTAACAGAACTACAGAGTATAATATACTATATTTAATTTAAGCCTTATTCTAATGTGGTCAAAAGTCTCATGATGTGCAATCGTGTGAGTTTTAGAGTAAGAAAAGTAATTGTTGCTTTGGTAGACAAGCCCCGCTAGTTCAAGACCTAGCTACCTGGAATATTATGGAAGAGATCTTTGTCAAACTGGATATTGCGTGGATGGAGCGAAAAAGTAAATCTTTATCAAGTCCTTCGAACTTCTTGTTCTTAGCGTGTCTATGACAATTTAAATTGAGTCAGCCCAAAATTTGGCGACGAGTTTGGCACTTGCAGAAGTTTCCATCAGCTCCTGTCAGTGGCGTATCGTGCCTTGGCGGGGCCCCGTATAAAAAAATATTTGGGGGCCCTTAGGAAGGGTTACGATTTCACACAAAACAAAAAAAATGTTTGCATAAAATTAAAAGAAATATAAGTTTCGAATTTACATATAACCCAAAAAAAACTTACGTGAATAAACTGATAGGAAATCAAAGAATTATGTCATACTAATTTATTATTTCTGCTTTCAGGCGGTAGGTCAGAATCAGAACCCAGCAAAGCCGCTGGAGAACGTTCGTAAGGAGGCAGCTGACATGCGCCTTGCGGGGATGCATCGTGAAGCGGCTGTAAGTGTTCAATATTGTAACTTTTCATAGTCTTATTAATGACAGAATAATCTGGTATCAATTCAGGGTGGGATTTTGATATGGGGCAGTAAGGGCTACCGCAGTACCGGCTACAGGCAAACGGTCTAACGAGACCAACCATTACTTTTTGAGAAATTTCGATCTACATTCACAGATCTTAGAAAAAGTATGAGAAAAAAAATGTCCAATTGTCACAAAATCTTTTTTTATTCCAATCGATCCTGTTGCAATATGAATAAAAAAACGTTTGCGTCTCGGGACGCTCGACAGAAGTGATAACTTAAACTAATCTAAGCCTGCTGCCGTTTGCGTGATAGAAAGGGAAGCCAGACAGAGTGGCGCCGTAACGCGTTACGTTACGAAGCGGTTACCCTCCCATAAGTAGTTATCACTTCAAAAACCGGCCATGTGCGAGTCGGACTCGCGCACTAAGGGTCCCGTACCATTATTTATAAAAACGAGCAAAAAATCTCAATTTTTGTATCGGAGCCCCCCTTAAATATTTATTTTATTCTGTTTTTAGTTTTTGTTGTTATAGCATCAACAGAAATACATAAACTGTAGAAATTTCAACTGGCTAACTATCACGGTTCATGAGGTACAGCCTGGTGACAGACGGACGGAGTGACTGACGGACAGCAAAGTCTCTGTAGTGTAATAGGATCCCGTTTGACCCTTTGGGTACGAAACCCTAAAAATATTAAAACTAGTAATTCAGTATTCGGATTTTAGTATTTTCGAGGAAGAAATCTTATGAAAACAAATATCGTTTCCAGCAAGAAGATCAAGAAGGGCGCGGTCGCAAGCGCTCCGCGCAACAAGCCGGACTAGACGAAGATGACGACGACAAGAATGATGAAGTGCGGCTGTGGGAGCAAGGGTTCAAGGAGCGCTACTACGAGAGCAAGTTCGAGGTGGCCAGGGATAACCTCGAGTTCAGGTACTGCTCACTGCCAGCATGAACCATTGTGTGTGTGGCCATTATGTACTATGGTAGTAGACCATCATGGTCTAGCAAGGTGGAGAGCTATCATGCATCACTGTGGGGCAATCATGGGCTATGGTCAGATGAAAAGATGGATGGATTGTGTAACATATTTGAAAGAAAATTGAGTGAATGATGTCGTAAGAGTATTGTGTTGGAAGAGACCAATTGAAAAAAAAGTTTGTTTCGCGCCGACCCACAAGTAATGGAACTAGGGTTGGAAGATGATTCTGTTGTCTGTATGTAGAATGTCTTACTTCTTTAGCATCATAAACCTACAATATTCCCACGCTGGACATAGCTTTCCTCTCTGTGTCAGAGAATGGGCTGTAATAGGGATGATGACTATTTTTTTTATTTTTCTGTCGGGTAGATTGTTAAAAAGTATTGGATACATATTTTTTATTTTTTCACGTAATCATAAAATTACGGATATATATTTAGTTGAAATGGCGCATGATGTCACGGGTAAGTAAATTTTATACCTAGTTATGACGCAGTGAGCCCCCACTCCCCAATTTAAAGCCTTTTAACAAAGTATTTTTTTGTTAATTTGATAAAAAAAAAATACGTGTGTAATATTTTTGTATTACCTGACTGACGGACAAAATATAATTTCGTTTTCTTCATCCCTATCCACCACGCGGCCCCAATGTGCCTCTGCCTAATTCTTCGAGAATAACAGGGTTCTTCTTCTTAGCGTGTCGACGGCAAATCGCTAAATATATTTAGCCCAAAACTCAGCCAAGCGAACTCCGCTTGCTGATGCAGTCATAAGGTCCTCAAGTGCGCAGGTGACGGCATGCAGCGCAAGGTGGAAGGTGGGCCATTGTCTGTGGAGACACGCCGCATACACACGCGAGATCTGAGCCGTCCATGAACCCCCATCTGTAGAGATTGTCTTTGCTACGGCCGACTTTGGTTCGGATTCTATTTAGAGATTTCCAAGTCAGCCACGGCAAAGCATGCCCGAGTGGGAGGGTTTCGGAAGGCTCGATGAAGTCGTCAGGGGGCTTAAGCAACTCACGCCAAAGATCACATCTCGCTGTAGAGGCGTTGCTATTAGCTGGACTAGCTGGGCCGACGCACCCAAAAAAGCTTTATCATAACAGGGTTGATGTGATGTTATTCCCTGTCCGCACAGGTACCGCGTGGCGCTGCAGTACGTGCGCGGGCTGTGCTGGGTGCTGCGCTACTACTACCAGGGCTGCGCGAGCTGGAAGTGGTACTTCCCCTACCACTACGCGCCCTTCGCCTCCGATTTCGTCAACGTCTGCGGACTGTCCACCAAGTTTGAGGAGGGGACGCTGCCGGTAAGCATCAGCATCATCTGCCTAGCATTTTTCCAACTTTACAAGGTGTTAGAGACACGGACGCACTAACGGTTACCACGTAATCAAAAAGCATAAATTTAAAAAAAAAACAGCGGTTTTCTACAAAGCGCAATACCTATATGGTCAAAATGTATGGAACATCAGATTTTTTTGGAATAGAATAGAAATAATTTAATTGCATTGAATGTAGGTACATATATGAGCCGAAAAAAAACCAAAAAAAAAGCTTACCGAAAAAAAACCGAAAACTAAAACAAAACTTAACACAAAACTAAACTAAAGTTATTTTTTTAATTACCGATGATAAAATTTATGTGGGGGGACTTTTATGTTCAGAATGAGGATTTACTCAATTCGTGGTAACCGTGTGAGGCGGATGGGATTCCACACTGTATTGTGTCGGCTTCCAGTCTAACCGGACGTCACAAACTAGCCCTCATGGCAAGAGGCTCAGTGATCAGAGAACCACAAAACATCACATCCGTAATACCCGAAGGGTTCGCCAATTATGTTTAAGTCCCATGTAAAAGGGGCATGCCAATTGCCATCAATATGTTATTGGGAACAGATCAAGACTCCGTGGCTGCTACCGAGAAAATCCTGATGGAAAACCAAATGATACTTTGCCCGGCTTCGGAGTCGAACTCAGGGCCTCTTGCTGAGCAGTCACGCCAGCGACTACTAGACCAACGAGAACATTACATTATGATATGCTTAAATTGTCGCATGCAATATTAGACCTAATTAAATTAACAACAAGGTACATTTTCTTCCAGTTCCGTCCGCTGGAGCAGCTGATGGGTGTGTTCCCGGCCGCCAGTTCGTCCCACGTGCCCAAACCCTGGGCTAAGCTCATGGGCGATCCCGTAAGTACCGTCTTAATACGCACTCGTTGCTTACCATGAAGTTTTTAGAACAAAACGATAGGTCATATTCACTGAAATAAAGGAAGTGATTAATCACTTCCATCTACATATATCAAGGGTGTCCGTGCCTCGGAAAGCACGTTAAGCCGTTGGTCCCGGCTGTCATTAGTAGATCTTTGACAGTCGTTAAGCCGTTGGTCCCGGCTGTCATTTGTAGATCTTTGACAGTCGTTACGAGTAGTCAGCAGCCAAAAGTCTGACATCCAGTACATCATATTACCCAGTAACTGGGTTGTGGAGGTCAGATAGGCATTCGCTTCATGTAAAATAGTACTCAGCTGCATCCTGTTAGACTGGAAGCCGACCCCAAGATAGTTTGGGAAAAGGCTAGGCAGATGAAAATATTAAGGGTATGATTCTACCCGTTACACTAAAAAACTTCCGCTATGAAACTCACATGCCATTTGTGAAAAAAAAAATATACATGCATCGAAATAGTTCAACAAACCGTTGTATTGGGCCTTGTTTTTTTTTCACGAATCTGATATGAGATCATGTGATCTTCAAAACATCCATCTTGCCAAATGCCGCCCAGCGCAGTTCCAGCTCGAAATTTCCTTAGTTTAATGGACTCACAAAAATAAAGTTTGTCCAAGTTATCGACCACAAGCTGCGGCATATTCATCTTTATAAATTAATTTTACATTGCATTGACTTGAGATGAACATATATTTTTTTAGTATGAATATGACACAATTAAATCTGACCCATATTTTCGTAACATTTCTCTTTAATTTTCCTCCCCCCCAGTTCTCGCCGATAATCGACTTCTACCCGACTGACTTCAAGATCGACCTGAACGGCAAGAAGTTCGCGTGGCAGGGCGTCGCGCTGCTGCCCTTCGTGGACGAGGAGAGGCTCTTCAAGGCACTGGAGCCGTACTACGATGAACTCACTGAGGCTGAGAGTAAGTTCAAATACTTTTTTTTTACTACAAACATAGTTAAATCACCATATTTTACGTGGGAATTGGCACGTACCGCAAGGATCGGAATCAGAATGTTTATTTGTAAACATAGGTTACAGATACACAGGTGTGTGAGATGTTACATTTTTGTTAGTTCTGTATGTTTTGCCATTAGGCGTACACATGTAAGTATCATCAATTACATAATTCATTTCACAATAACAAATAAAAATTATAGAAAGCTGTAATGTGGATGCATCAGGTGTGTGAGAGAAAGACTGAGAGACAGAGAGAGAAAGATGGGATGAGGGAATACTGACAATTAAAAACTCTCGTGAATAGCGCCAAGTTTGTTACTCTCATTCAGCTGCCTGGAGTTCATGGCTGACAATTGCTGCGAGGTAGCGCGAGTGTTTTGGATGTCAATTGTCCGGTTTTCATTGACAATTACTTCGGCAATTGACGAATACTTTGCGTTCTGAAACGGCAAAGCTTCCAACAAGTAAAATCAGAAGCAAAATAAAAAGAAATAATATTAATTAGACTACGACGAATAAAAAATCAAATAAAAAAAACGAAGGAAAGAACTCTAAATATAAATAATGAGAGAGAGAATAAAAAAACCGGCCAAGTGGGAGTCGGACTCGCGCACGAAGGGTTCCGTACCATTATTTATAAACGTGCAAAAAAAAACACTTGTTTGTATGGGAGCCCCCTTAAATATTTATTTTATTCTGTTTTTAGTATTTGTTGTTATAGCGGAAACAGAAATACATAATCTGTAGAAATTTCAATTGGCTAGCTATCAAGGTTCATGAGATACAGCCTGGTGACAGACCGACGGACGGACGGTCTGCGAAGTCTCAGTAACAAGGTCCTGTTTGATCCTTTGGGTACGGAACCCTAAAAAACACAAATTAAACTAGTAATGAGGTTCTATACGAGGCCAAAAAGCCCTATCTCAGCATGGTGCTGCGACATACAAAAATAGATGTCGCAGCGCTGGTATCCTGTTAAACAAGAGGATGTCGAAAATCAGGCTTACCAGCAACTTGTTTTCACCAAATTCTTCTCCACTCAGAGCTACGCAACCTCCGCGGCCACGACCGCCTGTACGTGGGCACCGGCAACAAGAGCTACGAGTACCTGCTGGGCCTGTACACCGAGGCAGGTGGCAAGCTGCGGGTGCTCATCGAGAAGCAGCAGAAGTACCCCTACAGGAGCGAGGGCGTCACCGGCGAGGTGATGCTCTGTAAAGACTGTGTTGTTATTGGGGGGTGAGTTTTATTGTCGTTGTTTGTATAATTTTATGGTTAAGTTCATCGTCTACCTCGTCGTTGGTCGACTTCCAGTCTTACCGGATGCAGCTGAATACTTGTATTTAACATGGAGCGACTGCCTATCTGACTTCCACAATCCAGTTAGGACTGGGTAATACTATACCCCTTGGTAAGACTGCTTGTCAGACTTCTTGCCACTGACCTGTAACGACTGTCAAAGATCTACAAATGACAGCTCACCACCACACGGCGGCTCACTGTGCTCTCTCTCTATGGCTATAGCTTGGTATGTTATAGGTAATCACGAGAGGCCGGAATTAGGTAGAGTTTTTTTTTCTTTCTTTCTTTTCTTTAAAAACGTTGTCCCACACTAGGAATTTCTCCTGTATCGTGGGTGCGTTTACAAACATTTAAACTAACATACACAAACAGCCAGACCCGGAACAACTATCTGTAGGCCATACAAATATTTGTTCCGTGCGGGGAACCCGCGACACGCAGCGCAGCAGTCGATCGCTCAACCACTGCGCCAACCGTGCCGTCAAAGTTAGTTATTTTTGTACTTGCATCGAAATGTTGAAATTAATATGGATATTCCCTTGCGTGTCCGCATTGGAATTTTGCAACTTCGGACATCCGATGTCGGATGGTTTAAATTGTGTAAAAGTAAATAACTTTTTTATTTAATAAATTACGGGTATTTCTGCTCTTTAAAATTAATCTCGGGATTTGAGGCATATCCACTTTTTCGCTGTATGAAATCAGTGTGAATACACAAATAACTCTACCTAATTCCGACCTCTGGTGATCATCCACGGACCAACCTAGGTAAGCACGGCTTAACCTGAATATCGACCCGCGCGGCTGTTATTATTTAGCCACGAGCTCCTGACTCACAATACCAACAACAAATGAATGATTTCCGATTTACCCATTACAAATGTACATGCCCCCCCGCACAGACAGCTCCCGTCCCCCGTGATAGGCCTCCCGCCGGTGCTGGGCAACCACGTGGTGTGCGTGCGCTTCCTGGACCCGGCGTACGACAAGGAGTTCCCGGCGCGCCGCCTGGAGGGCGCCGTGCAGCCCGAGCGGGTGCTGAAGCCCGGCAACCTCAGCCACGAGGACAACAGGAACTGGAGGCCGCAGATCGGTGAGTTGCTTTTGTTGTGATATCGTGGCTGTGCCGGAAGGAGTACAGTCTATACAAATAAATAAATTTGACGTGTCTGTTTGCTAATATAAAATTATACGCTTTTTTACTGAATGCATTTATGAAAGTATACAGGGTGAATTTTTCAAGTGGGCGTGGATGGCGAAATCCAAAACCTATGAGGAATAAAGAAATACACTCAAAGGACCTCCTCGATCCTTAGCAGCGACACTATAGAATGGTGTAATAATACATGCGGTGTTTTTTCTTTCTAAATAAACAGGTTCGATTCCTGGGTAGGGATATTGATTTTTCGGTTGCGGTTGCGGTTTTAAAATCGGGCACGAGACTGCTTTGAGTGTTTTTCTATATTCCTCATACTCGTAGTTTCGGATTTGACCATCCACGCCCACTTGAAAATTCAACCTGTATATGTCTGTCTGTTTATTTCGTGGAATCTCCGAAACGACGACACTTACTAGAAGATAGACGTTATAAGGAGTAACTTAGGCTACTAAGTTACTCCTTATAACAATACCTTTTTTATTTTAGAAAAAAGATTAGTTTTCCGTGCAAAAAAATTAAAACTAAACTGAAATTGTTAACAAAAAACTTAAGAGGTGTCAAGGGACACCCAGATGGAACGAAGTTCCTTTTAACTGGCTTGCTTTCTATGAGAGAGAGAGACAGACAGAGAAACAAGCACACGCCGCACGGCTTACAACTATAGCAATTGTCCCTGTCCCTGTCCTTGTCCTTGTCCCTGTCCCTGTCCCTGTCCCTGGCCCTGTTCTTGTACGCCGCCGTTGAATTGGCCTCGAAACTACTGGTCCGATTTGAAAAATTCTTTCAGTGTTAGATAGCCCATTTATCGAGGAAGGCTATAGGCTATATATCATCACGCTGCGACCAATAGGAGTGGAGCAGCAATGAATAATGTTTCAAAATCGGGGAAAATGTGACGCATACGAAGTTGCGCGGGACAGTAGATAAAAATAAAGTTCATTCATTTACTTAGCTTAGCAATATCCTTTCTCTAAGGTGATGATAGCTGCAAACTTTTTTTAATAACATTACGTTTTTGTCCACTCTCTCAGGCATGGTGCGCTCAAACACAATAGCGACGATGGAGGCAGCAGGTCGCCGGATGCTGGGTCACCACCTGCCGCGTCAGACTCAATACGGTTCGGTTCCACCGCCGCAGCAGCACGGCCAGCACAGTGAGTACCCTTCTCCTGCTAAACTTGCTAGGCAGGTTACCGACAAACCGAAGAATTGCCAAACTTAAGTGGTAATGGGCAGGGCACATTGCTCGCAGAACGGATGGCCGATGAGGCCGAAAAGTTCTGGAGTGGCGAACTGAAAGACGTTGCGTTGGAAGGCCTCGCACTAAGTGGACCGATGACCTGGTGAAGGTTGCGGGGTTCCGCTGGATGCGAGTCGCACGGGACCGGTCAATGTGGCGACACTTGAGGGGGCCTATGTCCAGCAGTGGACGTCTTTCGGCTGAAATGATGATGATGACTATGTAGCTACCTGGACAGCTTTGATGTTTGCCTTATTGAAGACCTGGAGAATACAAGATGCGGCATATTTTGTGATAGAGCTACACACTCAACTCACAATGAGTTTGGGATGGGCCATTGATAACTCATTTGGCCAGATTGGATTTTCAACGGTCAACTTGTAAAAGCTTTCGGCTCATGGACTCAAATTCATGTTAATATTATCAATCAAATTAGCGACATGCTCAAGCAGTTGTAGTTAATAATGAACGATAACATAGTGGAGTTGATGACCTCTTCCTTTTGGAATTCGGATAACTTTCGCTGCAAATAATCCATTTTAAAACCCGACCAAAAAATAGGGATGTTATTACTTGTATGCGACGTTACGTATAACAACGACTTACGTGGGCGGGTTCTGGGCACACGAAGGAATTATTGTTCGACCCATATACTGGGCGATTGGCACTGAAAGTGTTAAAAATAACGTGCAAGATGGAATTCCTTAGGCTGTGTTCCCCAATATCATACAACGTTCGTTTTACTTAGTTACTAGCTAGGCGACTCGGCAAGCCAACTGTCAACGCGTACGTAGCCTTATATTAGTTCAACGAATTATAGTGAACGTTCATCATATCATTTGTTCGATTTAACGTGGACAATGTTCTGTGGGAAATGAAGGCCTTACTATCGGTTGTGAGTAGCCTCGTGTGTGCAATGGTTATACTTATAACACAGCAAATTTACATTGGATGGCAATTCACACCATAATCAGCCTATAATTTTCCCACTGCTGGGACACGGGCCTCCTCTCTATGAGAGGGAGTGAGCTGTAATCCACCAAGCGGGCCCAGTGCGGGTTGGTAGATGTCACATGTCTTCTTTTTTAGTCCTAGTCATGCCGGTTTCCTCACGATGTTTTCATTCACCGTTTAGAGAGCAGCGGTGATGAAATAAATTACACAAAGTATTGCACTTGCCTGGGTTTGAACCCACGGCTTACTCTTACTAGGCTGCACGTAAGTCGGGGCTGCTACCACTGGGCCACCGCTGTTCTCTAGCAATTATTGTTTCTGATGGTAACATCGACAGAAAAAATGGCTGTATAACACAGTCTGTCATACCTGAGTGCTAGTCTTTTGGTCAAACTCCATAAAAATCATGTTCCAAATACAGTAACATGTAATCAACCCCCTTTCAACCATGATGAAACAATACGATGCGTCGATCCCAAAAACGATTTTAATGTTAAAATATCATTTTACCATAGTCACAGTCATTCAAATAAAAATCCAACATTTGCATGTAAACAAAATATCAAATAATAATCCTAAACACAAACTAATAACCGTCGACACAACTTAACATAACAAACACGGTAGTTTATTAAAAATTAATTCGGCCGCACGTCACTTCCGCCGACAATAGCGCGGCCGTGCGATTTAATTGCGTCACGTGCCTAACCCCCTCCCTACTTTCTCCCTCCGCGCTCACTACGCAGCCCTCCTTCACTCTTGTGCATACCTACCTCGTCATTCGTTAATTGGCTGGCAGAGGGAACGCACGCACGTGAACTACAGGAGGTTAATACGATGGTGATTGACGGGTTTTTGTTTATTTGAGTTTGATGATTTATTATCGAGGAAAGGAGCTGATTTAATAATGTCGAGTTTCAAAAGAAAAGTCATATTAGATTTTACAATTACTTATTTATAATTCCACACTGACTGATGACCTGGTGAAGGTTGCGGGGATCCGCTGGATGCGAGTCGCTCGGGACCGGTCAATGTGGCGAAACTTGGGGGAGGCCTATGTCCCGCAGTGGGCGTCTTTGGGATGAAATGATGATGAATTCCATACTTAAACATACATTAAATACTTTAATATAAATTGAAAAGTAACTCTGCATGTTACTTTAACGCCTGAATGGATTTCGATAAGATTTGGCACACAAATAGACCAAGACCTGCGTTAGACACGAGCTACTCTAATGCCGATAGTATGCTCTGCAGGCGGCCGAAGTTACGATTTAAGGCTAAGTTCCCAAATAAAATTACCCACACGATAATCTAGTACACCAGTGCTCCGCATACTTTTTGTGCTTAAGGCAAGGTACATCTAGGAAATCGGTTATTTTTTGTAGATTCATCACCATAAATTAAAGAATTATCGCGTGTTTTGAAGCTGTTTAAGTAGATATTTTTCTCCCGTCTGTTGTTCTATTTAACTAAAAGACGTAACCTTATTTTTCTGGGGCACACCAATCCATGACCACGGTACACCAGTGTGCCGCGGCACACACTTTGCGGAACTGATCTACACTACAATTCCAAAAGCTGTGATTCTTCCTCTATTCATTTTAATAAACAGCGCCATCCCCAAATCACTCATTAAATCAAATTACTATCATAAAAATTTCCTCGTCACCGTCGACCCCATCTAGCTTATGTTTAAAATGTGATGACGTGTAAAAGTGATTCCTACATCCTATTTACTGAATAAACATATTCATTTCATTTCATTTCCTAACAAAACAAACATCGCGCTTCACGCCGCTAACAAGGTGTAAGCAGTACTACAGCCTCAGGCTAGTGTTGTCCTGCAAAGCCAACATGATCGTCAAACAATCGTCGTCTCTAATTGGACACCCCCTATAGCCGTAGGGATGATGTTGGGTCTGCTGCCGTTTGTCTTACATGGCCCTTTCAGTTGTTTTATTGTGTAGGAATAGGGGATGATGGGAAAAACATTAACGTATTTTTTGATTACTTTTTATTCGGATGTAGATCTACAGTCACAGTCGTACGTCGTCGTCGTGATAAAGTACTTACGAGATTTTTCTAAAAGCGCAAAGCCTGGGTTTAAGGTAACTCGATTGTTTTATTCTACAGTACGTTTGATATTCTTTTGCCCATGCGTTTTCCAGATAATTTTGTTTACTACAACAAAAAGATTACACAAGCAGCATGTTTACTTCCTCAATTACCAAACCTATACAAAATAACATCTTTACAAAGACTACAACAAGACGCCCAGTCCACTAAACAGTTAATAACTACCCATCAATAACAAAAAGAACTAAATTACACACCAATAGCCGCCAAATGTATTCCATTATACGACATTCCAAATTCAAATTGGCCAATCGCTCGCATTCACGTTAAATAGCGCGCGAGGGCAAACAGGAAGTGCGTAGGGACGCCATTGTAAGCCCCGGTGTCGCCAGCTACGAAAATAATAATTATAGAGGGTTGCCAACAATAGGCACCGGTTTTTTTTTAAATATCGAAGCTCAAGTGCTTCCTATAGAGGATTACCGATACAATGTCGGTTTTTTCTACTCTTTTTCTTTTTGTAACCTTTAACCAGGTGTTTTAATACCGGGTTTAGGTTTTTTTAATAATCGGATAAGAAGATACCTTGTGATCTTTAAATGTGGGTTATTTTGCAGTGTTAAGTGTTAGGCTTTCATCTTTTTTTTGGATTTTAAGAGTGGGTGCTCAATACTTTATTGAAATATCAGTTTTTAATGTATATCGCATTCGTATATTGCCTAAAAAATTCGTTGTTGTGGGGATAAGTGTATTTACTTGTCTGCAAAAATAAATCGCATCAGTTTCATTGTTAGTCGGCACATTATGTAATATTAGGTACTGCTATGGTATGCAAACATGATTCATAATATGAGAGCTGACCAAGAGTATGTCTGGACCTTAAAAGAGACAGTAACCCCTGAGTTTGTTTCGGCTGTTTCTTCTCAGAGTATAGGTGCGAAAGTCTGGCCTCGTCTAGTTAAAAGACGACGTGTAAAAGTGTAAAACCCATTTTTAAACCAGCCAAAATAAATATAAAAAGCTGTGGACTCCCCCGCAACCTGCCCCCGTATTCACAACGCTTCGATTCGATGTCGATCGACAAGTCATACGTCTATCTCGCTCGCTTTCGCTTTTAATTGATTTAGCCAACATTTTTAGAGAACCTACTAGAGTCACTCCATCGTCTGCTACTTGTATTGATAATGTTTTCTGCAATTGTGATTACTTAGATAAAGCCATAATAAGTTGTCTGCCTTCGGATCATAGTGGCCAAACGGTAACTTTTAGTTGTAACACACCAGTGCAAAAAGTTCAGATTAAATTTAGACCTATAACAACTAGCAAATTAAATAGATATAATAATTCCCTACAGAACAAGTTAAGTATTAGGGGCCACCATTTGGACGTTAGTAATGTAAATCAGTTTTACGATCAATTCTTTTCAATAGTTCACACTGAATTCAATAAAACTTTTGAAAAGAAGATGAAAAGCATTTGCCCTAAATTTATATTTAGTGATTGGGCAACTACAGGTATAAGAAAAAGTAGAGAAAGACTATTTGAGCTGTATGGCCTTAAGCCTTTCATTAACACGGAAACTTTTAACAAATATGTTGCTAATTATTCAAAAATATTTCGAAATACTTGCAAGTTTGCTAAAGCATTGTACATTAGCAACAAGATCAAAAACGCAGAAAATAAAATAAAGACAGTTTGGAAAGTCATAAATAATGAGACTAACAGGAAAAAAATAGTTAACACTACCTATACATTAGATACAAAATATGGTCCTAAAAACTCTGATCAGGAAGTAGCTCAAGAATTTGTAAATTTCTTTACCGATATACCGTTTAAAACTACTGAGGCTCTAAATTCCTCACCTGAAGTCTCACTTGCTTTATTAAAGGCGAACGTGTCTGGCTGCTCGGCTGAATTTAAATTTAAACACATAAACCCTATGACAGTTATTAAAGCTTTCCGGCAAATAAAAATCAAACAGACCGAAGATCTATGGGGAATGTCTATCAAAGTTTGTACATCCATAGTTGAGACGATAGCACCTTACTTAGCTTTAATTTTTAATTTGTGTGTGGACCAAGGAGTTTTCCCTGATTTAATGAAATACAGTAAAGTCATCCCTCTTTTCAAATCCGGAGACAGTAAAGATACTAATAATTATAGACCTGTATCCGTGTTGCCAGTTTTTAGCAAGGTGTTTGAAAAGGTAATGCTTAATCAAATGCTCAATCATTTTAACACCAACAAAATTTTGCACGATCAACAGTATGGTTTCACCAAGGGACGTTGTACGACTGACGCCGGTGTAACCTTATTCAAGCACATATTTACAGCGTGGGAAGAGTCCCAAGACGCCATAGGAATATTTTGTGACCTCTCGAAAGCATTTGATTGTGTAAATCACGACACATTACTTTTGAAACTTGAGCATTACGGACTAGATAAACTTGCACTTAGTTTGATAAAATCTTATTTGAGTGAAAGGCAACAGCAAGTTCAAATAAATGGTGTTAATTCACAGGGTTTAAAAGTAAAAATGGGGGTTCCGCAAGGGTCTATATTAGGTCCTTTCCTCTTTCTAGTATATATTAACGATCTACCCTATTTACTAAAAAATCAACCTCAAAATATGGTGTTATTTGCTGATGATACTTCCTTAATTTTTAAGATAAATAGACGGGCCCAAAATCTAGATAACGTTAACAATGCCCTACTTCAGGTCCATAATTGGTTCACAGCAAACAATTTAGTATTAAATGAAAAAAGAACTAAATGCATAAGATTTTCATTACCAAATGTTAAAAGTAGTGATTGTAATATAATATTGAATAATGAGAAACTAGAATTTGTCGATAATACAGTGTTCCTGGGGATTACGCTTGATTCAAGGCTGCAGTGGGGTTCTCATTTAACATCTCTTGCGGGGCGGCTAAGTTCAGCAGCATATGCTGTTAGAAAAATCCGTCAATATACCGATGTAGATACCGCGAGATTGGTCTATTTTAGTTACTTTCACAGTATAATGTCTTACGGCATTTTGTTATGGGGACGGGCTGCAGACATCGAGTCTATTTTTATTCTGCAAAAAAGAGCCATCAGAGCCATATATAATCTCCGTAGGCGCGATTCTCTAAGGGAACTGTTTAAGGACATTAACATCATGACGGTACATTGTCAATACATTTATGAAAACATAATGTACGTAAGAAAAAATCTGCATCTTTTTGGTAAAAGAGGTGACAGACATAATTACAGTACTAGAAATAGGGACCAATTAGTTCAGCCAGGCTTCAGACTCGCTAAAGTAGACTCATCTTTCATGGGGTACTGTTTAAGATGCTATAATAAAATTCCACAAAGTATTCTTGAACTGAGTGAGATGAAATTTAAAACATGCATTAAACGCACACTATGTAAGCAAGCTTATTACAAATTGGACGATTATATCGCTGATAATAATGCTTGGCTCAATGCCGGTCCTGCTCCACAAGGACAGGGGCGCATGAATTGATAGCATTAAATAGTATTGTTGGAGCTGCTGAAGATTGTATAAACTAACTTTGCATTGTATAAATTCAATTAATTTAGTATTGTATAGTCGCACAGCCCATATTGTGTGAGCACTATGTACTAGAAAGCTATCATTTACTGGAAACCTACGTCTTTTAT
Organism: Cerastis rubricosa; assembly: GCA_949152445.1. Classification (NCBI taxonomy): domain Eukaryota; kingdom Metazoa; phylum Arthropoda; class Insecta; order Lepidoptera; family Noctuidae; genus Cerastis; species Cerastis rubricosa. The sequence goes on along the minus strand of OX424534.1, from coordinate 22,215,505 downwards.
TGACTTCAATGTGCCCTGGCGGTTAAGAGTATGTCATGCTCACTTAAATGTCACGCTGATGGTGGCGCGTGTGTCGGGTCATTTAGTTCCCTTCAAAATGGTTGAGTTGAATGATGGCTGATCCATGCGTGATGTTCGTGAACGGGCGCTGTCAGTTGTGCCTGGTCATCTCTTAGTTGCCTCGGCTTATTTCGAACTATTTATTTTATTTTTGAATTGTCTTTTTTTGTTTTTACTGTGGACACTTTTAACGTGCACGTCTTGCTACATCGTTCTCACATAATTTACCATCTCAACATGAATGATGTAACCAAGATTTTTGTAACAAGCTATTAATTTAAAAGAGTGTCCATGGAGTTTCTTGCCCATTCTTCTCCATAGAGATCTACGCTTTGGAATGGGCAACTACAGTACTTTCACAGTTATTATGTCTTGTGACTGGGACTGTAGCTTAATATGTTATTGTTGTTTGACTATTCAAAAGTGCCTGTAACTGGCCTACTTGAAATAAATGATTTTGATTTGATTTGATTTGATTTCGTAATGCCAAAAAAAGATATACATACGACTTGTCGATCGACATCGAATCGAAGCGTTTGTGAATACGGGGGCTGATCAAGTTCGCATTTGCTCAGTAGGTTTCGATGTCATAATATCGAGTTTCGGTATCATCAATACAATACGCCCACTTATTGCTAACGTATCACTTACAAAAGAAGGCCAGTTACTGCGTTGGTGGCATTCGTTTAATGCGGTATTAAGAAACTTTTGATAGTAGCATTTTGTAGAACAATAGTTGAATCTAATATATAAATATCAATGCCACTTTTCGTTGTAATTTTATAACTCGAGAACGGCTGGGCCGATTTGGCGGGTTTTGCTTTTGAAATGTTTGTCGTAGTTCAGGGAAGGTTTAAAAGGTGAGAAAGGTAGGGTAGGGTAGGTAGGTAAGGTAGGGTAGGTAGGTAGTAGGTAGGTATGGTAGGGTAGGGTAGGTAGGTAGGTAGAGTAGGTAGGTAGGTAGGTGGGAAAAGTGCATTGCATTAACTTTTGACGGAACAAAGTCTGTCCGGGCAGCTAGTTAAGTATGTTTTTTAGTTTTTGTTTGATATGCACGCGTTAAACGTGATGCGTTAGGAGCTCGTGGCTAAATAATAAAAGCCGCTTGGTTCGATCTTCAGGTTAAGCCAAGCTTGCAGTTGATTGATGGGTGACCAACCAAACAAACGGAGCAAACTCGATAAGTATATCGAGTTTACTCCGTGTCTCGGAAAGCACGTTAACCCGTTGGTCCAGGCATTTGTAGATCTTTGACAGTCGTTATAGGTTATCAGTAACGCGAAAGTCTGAGAGCTGAACACCAAGGGGTATATTACCCACTAGTAACTGAGTCATGAAGGTCAGATAGGCAGTCGCTCCATGTACGATACTCGTATTTAGCTGCATCCGGTTAGACTGGATCCCTCGAAAATCCATTCGCTCGGTTCTTTTCGGTAATCATTTGTCATCTAGTTTTTACCACGAGATCAAATACAAATGGCAATGCAATGAGCGCCGTATGTATATCAAGTCTTGATATTACTTATTCAGTAGAAATCTGGTAAAGCCTATTAAAACCTTGATCACAAAAAACACAAAATGACATCACACAAACACGACCAGAAAATTGATTTGAAGTCGTACTTCAGAGTTACTCTGCCCTCCTCCTCCTACATCGAATACATTCAAACATCAATAAAGCAATGAATTCCCAGTTCAAACGCTGACAACCCATCAAAACTCACTCTAAAAGACTTCCAATTATAATTCAATTAATTTACAAGAAAAAAGCCAGTGATTGTAATTCGTATTACAATCGTGTAAGGGTGGTTTTCGCATGATTACAGTGGTTGAAACAAGGGGTGGGCCACGCGGCCCAATTATGAATTTCTACCCTGAAGCTAGGGAAGGATTTAATTGAACACGCTTATTTTATTTTAAGATTGACGTGTTTATAAATAGTGTGTGTTGTCATGATGTTGTTGTAGTGTAGGCAGAAGTATACGCTTCCTATAAACTTCCGTTGGTCGTTAAAAATGCCAATTTGTTTAATTAACTAATGCCCGGTTTCTGAAGTTCCCAGTTATACTCTCATTAGCTATCGATACAATAAAGTTATGTATAGGATAAACGTCGGTTAACTGTCACTGCGTTTCTGAATACGCAATGAACCGTTCAATAACTATCAAACAGATAAGCAGTTCCATAATCTGCCGTTAGATGGGTCTGTATAAGAGATCAAGTTTAAAATTGATTTTATTATTTTAATTCAATATTATTACTAGTTTTATTTACGAGAATATTTTATTCAAGTGTAAATAAGTAAATAAGCATTGTTTTAGTTATTAATTATTAAAATTCGCTATTTATCAGTGGCTGAATGAACGACATCGTTGTCATTTTTTTTTTAATAAACGTCAAACTCTTTGATGTTAAAAAAAAAGTTTCGTCTAGTTTCATTCATCGTGGTATTATTTTTCTTTGCTTTTGCCCTGGTCTTTGCTATCGTTTGTGCTTTATCTTTTCAACATAACTATAATGGAATCTGGAAAACGCAGTAAAAATTTTACTGAGAGAGAGAAGATGCTTCTTATCGAAGTTGCCAAAGAATTTGTGTCTGTAATCGACAATAAAAAGACGGATGGAACTTCTGTGGAGGCAAAGAAAGAAGCCTGGATGACGCTGACAAATAAATATAATGCTGTCTCAGAAACTGGGGTTAGAACTGAAAAGCAGTTGCATGCCCTATATGATAATTTAAAGAAAAAAGCGAGAAAAAATTTGAGCGATGATAAGGTAGGTCGTATCCTTGTAATTTATATTTGATTAGACTCCCTTGTATATTTTAAGAGTACAAAACGAAGGAACCCTTTAGTTTAAAGGTGTAATAACTACTTGGTACCAATAAGTAACATTTATAATCTAATATATTTGGAGTATTAAATTCATTGATTCTTATGTTACACAATTGTGCCAGACAAGAATGTATTTATTTATGTTAAATTTTAATTTCAGTCCGAGATGTACAAAACAGGAGGTGGAACATTTTGCCCCAAGACAACCACAGTCGATGAGAAAATTGTGGCTTTATTAACTCCTCAATTTAAACCATTACGAAATGAACTGGACTCATCAGCACCATATTACAACATAAGTAAGTCCTAATTTATTTCTAATATCATATAACACCAGAATTGATCATTGTTTTCACTGATATTTGGGTTAAATTCTTATTATATGCACTTTTTAGGCATAGGTTAAATACTTTACCTGAGCACTTAAATTTATGCAGGCAATATTGTAGACAATAAGTAGTTAAAATTGAATTGAGCTCGTTAATAATTTATTGTGAAATAGATTATTATATTTATTTAATGTGGGCTTTGTGCCCATACTCAACTTCTAGCGCTGTGGTTATATATACCAACATGTCAGTACAATCAGCAGGAAAAATAATGCAGTAGTAAGTGATTTTTACATTTTATTAATTACAGGTATTGAAACACAAGTAGTAAGTGAAGATGCACAAGTTGGTACCCCTCAAGATACATTTTTAGTATTGGATGCAAAAGAAGATTCGGTGTGTGACATCCAATCAAAATCTGAAGAGGTTGAATGTCGCAAAAGACCAATTTCACCAGTTGTGAATGTATTTCAGGATGTTGAAAGCACACCAAAATTAAAAAAAAATTGTTTAACTGAAACAAAAAAAAGAAATATAAATAATCTCAGTGCGTCAATAATTAAAAGAAAAAATCAAAAACAAAGTAATGAAGATGCTTTAACAACCAAAAAATTGGAAATATTGGAAATTCAACGGCAACAAGAACTTATGAAATTAGAAAAAACTAAAATTTTACTAGATATTGATATTGAGTTAAAGAGAACTCTTTTAGAAAATGCAAAAATGGACCTGGAATATAAAAAGAAGAATTTTAGTTTATGATGGGCAACATAATTATAGTAAACTAAATTTTTGTTTTTTAATTCCAGAATTATATTTGAGCATTTTTTGAAAAGCAATATCTAGTAAAATTTTTGTTTTTCTAATTTCATTAGTTCTTGTTTTTGTTGAATCTGTCATCACATTTACATTCAGTGTATTTTTCACTTGAAATATAAATAAAATATATTATCTACTCAAGTTTGTTGCTTTTTTTATTTTGTGTTCCCATTGTGTATTTAAGAAAGAAAAACTTTACCAACCTAAAATATTGTTCCAACAATAACTGACGAAATCGGTTTCCTTCAGAGGTAATAGGTGGTTGAATGGATTCTGTAAGATTAACTTCGTCTTCAGGAGCAGAATCAACCATCACAGTATCATTTTGCTGTAGAGCTATATTATGTAACACAGCTGTTGCGACAATTACAGCTAATGTGTGATCTAATTTTAATCTTAATTTTTGAGAAAGGCATGCAAATCTCCTTTTCCACACACCAAATGTCCTTTCAACTGTGTTTCTGGTCTTAATTTGTGCTTCATTATAAAGTTTTTCTGCACTTGTGACTGGATTTAAAAATGGTGTCACCTCCTGGGAGACAGTGCTTATCCTTGTGGAAGGTATATACCTTCCACAAGGATAAGCACTGTCTCCCAGGAGGTGACCATCTATTTCATTGTTATCCAGTCTTGCTCGCAGGAATGAATTATGATACACTGTACTGTCATGAGTTGATCCATGCCAGCGAGCATCTATATCACGGATATATAACTTAGCATCACACACAGCTTGTACATTAATAGAAAAGAAACCTTTTCTATTTCTAAATAGCTCTGCTTGCTCACCTCCAGGAGATTGAATGGGTATGTGCGATCCATCTACACAACCAATTACATTTGGAAATCCAGCGATATTAAAAAATTGTGCCTTTACTTCTCTCAGGTCTTCATTTGGCATACCTATGTAACTCCTAGCTAGCTTTGCTATTTCCTTGCTCACTTTATAAACCACTCTTGACACAGTGGTTTTGTGAACGTTTATGTCATCACCAATGACTACTTGAAAAGTACCTGTAGCATAAAATCGTAATGCTATGAAGATTTGTTCCAACACAGACAATGTATATTTGCGATCCATAACGGGAGCTAGATCAGGGCTGATAATATCACTTAGGTGTATCACAGTGTTCTTGTCAAAACGATATCTTAATTTAAATTCTTCATCCGTAAACATTTCGAAAGGATTTCTCCTACGTCTCAAGTTTCTAGGTACTGAAATATTAGAAATAAACTCCAATACTTCCAAATCGGACTCTGATGAGCTGCTCGTATTCATTACGTTAATATTAATATTAAACTTTCACTGACAATTTAATAATAACAAGTTATAACCTAAAAGATTATGTAATTTGCTTGAAACAAAACGTCAAATAAAGTTATGAAATCGATAAACGGCACACATTGGTCAGTTAAGTTAACCTAAGTTTAAACGGAGTTTATCTTACATTGCGATGTTCAGAAACGCACTTTCTTAGGTTATCGAACCAATAGCGCTAATGAATAGATAAACTGCCGTTAAAAGTTCCTCAGAAACCGGGCATAAGGGATCAAGGATAAATCGCTCGCAGCAGTAGGGGAGCGGGGGGCTAGTTGTAACAATTTTTCGCTTTTTGGGTATGAAAGAAATCAAAGACTGCTAAACAATTTGAATTCTACGATAATCAATTTTGTATAAACAAAAAAAGTCCATTACCTGGCTTTTTCTGAGCGCCTGCACAGCACTGCTTCCTGCGCCGTCCGACGGGGTACTGATCGTGCTTATATGATGGAATGGGTAATTATGGGTATTACATAGTAGGTTAGGTGGAAAATCAAACGAATATTCTTCCATTATGTAGGTAAAAAATGCTTGTTACTACTTGCCCCTGTTACAACTAGCCCCCCGCTCCCCTATTCGTAAAGTGGGGAATAACCTAGCCGGTTACTTGCCTACCTCTTCGATGCGAAAATAGAGTTTAACAAAAATCTACGGCAGAAAGTAATGTCCACACTAGAACGTATACCTTGCTTAATCTACGACTTGATGGTGGGGTAAAAGAGTGACCATGGAGTTTCTTGCCGATTCTTCTCCATAGATAACGAACAATTCAAATCGTGCAAATAGCTTTTTTCTGGCGTTTAAGAATGACCTTGTTGTTGTTGAAACATATTTAGTGTTGAATTGATGTCGAAGCTTAAATAATTCGTTATCAACAGACAAAAGAGGGCTGAAGAGGAAATATGGGAAGTCTTTTCTCCACACAAACGTTCTCGTCTGTTTTCTTTCTGGTTTATGACTTTAGAGCACTGTTTATTTCACAGAATAATAATTATCTATCTCTTCTATGGTCCCTTTGTTTTCGTTTTTGATGATATGTTATCTTTATAAGCACTCGGAACGTTTACAAAATTCTCAAAATTGCCTATTTAGACCGCTGTCAACAGAGGTCTAACCAGTATACAAATTTGATGAAAACAACACACAAATATCTTTACAAAACCACCTTCATACAATAGTCAGAAGAGTACAAATATATTGCTTATAGCTAGCACCTCAGCACCATTTGCTGTCACCGACACAGAAAATCCAAAAAAAATCTCTTCGTCCGCAATAACATCCAACGCGTCACGCATAACGAAGCCCTCAACAATATCGGGGGGTAGATAGAGAGAGGAGCGAGTCTGCGCCACTCCACATTGTCGCCGGACGGTAATTAGAGGCAGCGCCCGCCATTGCCCGCGCGTGCTCGAGTGCGACCTGCGAGACGCGCCCGTACACCCAACGGAGTTCCACAGCCTTTCGAATTTGCGATTTTTAAATTGAGTTTATAACAACCCAAGCCATTTGGAAAAATGACGAAATTCTTGAACGCAGAATCTAGCTGACTAATCCTGATACCACGATAAATCAAACTACTACCACGCAAAGTATAAGAAGTAGAAGACATAACATCACATTTCGCCATGAAAATCCATGGTAAGCCATATAATTCCACGCTCTGGTCTGCCGCTAAAAAGGTACGGGAAAAATCTTTTGACGGCTGGAGTCTGAGCCCCCCCTGACCTGCAGTTGCTTGCAATCACTATGGACCAATGAGGCAATCAATTTGGCTATTTAATTGAGTCAACATAAAACTATTTTGTCGCTTTGTGTTCCTATAACAAAATTTGCCACTTCGCGTTACATGGATGTTTTAATTATGTTGCACCAAATTTTCGAATACGGAGTTAGGATTGACAACATGTTTGTTCATTATGATGACCTAAACAAAGTAAAAACAGTTTTCATAATTATTTTCTGTTTTTTTAGTTCACAGCAAATTGGATTAGTGTATTTCAAGTACCTACAACAATTATGAAATCGTTAGTAACTATTAATTTTTAATCAATCCAACTATCCAATTAACTTCTATTTCAGAAAACACGTATACGAATTCTACGGATCCCTATCCTAAATCAAGGCGACTCGCTCCTAGCCGTTTGTTATTTCTGTAATAACATTGTTTGTTGTTTTCTTGTCACTATCATTATAAAGTTGGGTTGACAATTGTGGGATTTATACTCAACCAAGTTGTAAATGTATTGTTTCGGTACTTTCAATTGGGGCAGTAAAACAAAATGATTTCGCTGTAGGTATACACGGCGGCAAAACAAGCTATACATTTCCAGTAATACACGGCCTCGCTATTATATATTTCCATGCTATAGATTTCCTGTACAATGAGAGAACCGCATAGAATGGTTTTGTATAGCTTTTTTGTTCGTAATTTATACTGAAGATGAGGCTCAATATTCAAGCTCTATTTTGTTAATTTCTTAATCTAGACTGGTAGCCGGGACAAACCTCGACAGATAATCAGATGATGATTTTATGATAACGAAAATATCTTCCACATCCAATGTGTCTATATTATTGTTTTCAGTTTATGAAAATGTTGCCCTACTCTAAAGATAAAAGTCCAGACGCCAGCTCATCAAGATACAACAATCTGTCAAAATTATTTAATGGATTTTCAACTTTATTGTTAAAGAATTAGGTTCGAGGTTGATTGGGAAAATTAGACAGTTTTGGGTAGTTTGATGTGCTGCCGTCTGTACCTATAGCAACAAAATAATCTAGTAAGTAGTACCTATTTCTATCCAAGAACAAGTACTCGTGTAGTGTATTCTCTATAAAAAAATATTTGTTCGGTGTGAAGATTAAACGCCAGAACAGCCAACTCTGCATCATCAAGTCGTCAAAGATCAGAAATCTTTGACCAAGAAAACGCAATGACACAAACATCAACAGGATTAAATTTTTGACCAAAAACTTGACAATTTGGCAGACCTTTTTAGGGTTCCGTACCTCAAAAGGAAAAACGGAACCCTTTTATGATCACTTTAGTGTCCGTCTACGTCTGTCCTTCTCTCTGTCAAAACCCTTTATCTCGGAAACGCGTGGAGGTATTGAGTTGAAATTAAAACCATGTAAGTAGATCTACAGTCCCTTCAAGATGTAAAAAAAATCAAACTTCTAAGTTAACGGTAAAAAAAGATACGGCCGTTTATGCCGCAAAACACGCATATTGCGACACTGTCAAGGGAATCAAAATGTATAGAGTACCTACTTCCAGTTTACCTTGAACTATGAAATTTGGCAAGTAATATCCTCTTATACTACAAGTACAGAGAAAAATATGAATCAATTGTTTATGATTTAACTAACGCGCACAACAACAGTGAATTTGTACGGAACCCTCGGTGGGTCAGTCCGACCCGCACTTGTCCGGGTTTTTTTATTAAACTACAGAAATACATACGGAATTTCTTATTCAACCCCACTTGATGTTCCCGGGGGGGTGTCTTTGCGGTGCGTAGCCCGGCCACAACTGCTTGACATTCGAGTTCTTGCCTCAAAGACGTTCGCAGCCGGTGGCAATCTTCATGCTTGTTCAAAATAAAGAAAAAATACGCAAGATGTTTCTTAAAAAAATATTTGATAAAAATAACTTTGTTGTGTTTTGAGCACCGCAGGAAGTTGTCACATCCACTCGATAAAGCGTTGATAGCCGTCTACTGATCTCGTTTTCCAATTACAATTTCCAAAGATTCCGCCAATTTGTTCTTTTCGTTTTATAAGTTACTAGCTGTCCGGCGCAACTTCGTTTGCGTCACATTTCCCCCGTTTTCACAACATTTTTCATTGCTGCTCCACTCCTATTGGTCGTAGCGTGATGATATATAGCCTATAGCCTTCCTCGATAAATGGGCTATCTAACACTGAAAGAATTTTTCAAATCGAACCAGTAGTTTCGGAGCCTATCCGTTGCAAACAAACAATCAAATCTTTCCTCTTTATAATATTAGTTTAGACTAGCAACCCGCCGCGGTTTTGCAGATTCAAAATGAAAAAAAAAAATCTCTTCGTTTATACAAACCTTGTTCTTACAATCACGAACACAACAAAAAGAAGTGCTATTCCACACATCTATCTCTGTGCTAAATTCAGATCCATTCAGCAGTTTTTGAGTGCAAGACTAACAAACATCCATTCATCCTCACAAACTTTCGCATTTATAATGTTAAGTAGGATGATCTCACAGAATAATATTTTTGACATTCAAACAACTATACAACTAGCTTCTAATATGATAATTATCGTTACCAGATACACAGCAGCGTTGGAAAATCATCAACCTTTCTATTACCCATTGATCAGACTTTACCAAAAAAAAACTGTTTTTATTTATTCATATTCTTTATACCCATATCTGCATACGAAACTACTGTAAAATCTTACAACAAACCTTCACCATATTCTCAAAATAGCTGCCCACTACAAATAGTCAGCGAACGACGTGCTATAATTTGGGCGCCCGGCGTCGCACCCCACTTTCACCAGAATGTGTCGCCGCGCGACCATTAGGTGCCTATTATGTCTGCCTGCCTCTGAGGGTTGATATTTTTTAGTTTTTTTACCACTGCTCTTGGTAAAGGTTGTGTCGCTACCACAGTGTAACATTTGCAGGAAAATTTTCAACAATTAGTTAGATATGAGAACTCTTTGAAGTTAATACTTGCAATCACAGCTTGAGAGTTTAAATTATTGCCCGTTTTTGAACATTTGTGAACAGTCATTGAGCTTTATTGTTTTTGTAAAAATACGACTCCATCAATCCAACGCAGTAATTAGAAATAGTAAAATATAGAACAAACTTCCATCACTGGGACAACAAACTATATTAACCAAATGGATCAGTCAAAATCCAAGTCCTGATCAAAAGAGCAAAAGCTCCTTGCTCCCAGGCTTGTCGCATTTAGTTAGATATGGGAATTCTGTGAAGTCAATACTTGCAATCTCAGCTTGAGATTTTAAATTATTGTCCGTTTTTTGAACATTTGTGGACGGTCATCGAGCTTCATTGTTGTTGTAAAAATTTGACCTTATTCATCCTACATGCAGTGATTAGAAATAATAATAATATAGAACAAACTTCCATCACTGGGACAACAAACTATATTAACCAAATAGATCAGTCACAATCCGAGTCCTGATCAAAAGAGGAAAAGCTCCTTGCTTCCAGGCTTGTTACGACATAGTGAAGCGAAACCTTGACGCGAAGTTTCGAGTTTGCATGAAAAGATCTTGTGGCGAAAGTCCTGAAAGAGGATTTTTTGACACTCCGCACCGCCTTCAGCGTGTTAGCGTCTTTCAAGACAGCTGAGATTTCGGCAGACGGTTTTGTACTTACTTTAATTAAAATATAGAAACAGCAACGTGATTTGTTTATGTTGAGTGCTCCCTTGCATTCTATACATGTTCAGACTATAAAATTCTCACTGCTGGGACTCAGGCGTCGTCTCTTTGGGAGAGAGTGGGCTGTAATACACCAAGCGGGTCCAGTTCAGGTTGTTAGCTGTGTCATATCTACAATATCTTGGTTCGCGGACATGCCGATTTCCTAACGATGTTTCCTTTTACCATTTTGACAACAGTGTTTTTTGGCCGAAATTTATGTATATGGCTACTAAAAAAACGGTTGTAATTTTTTTGGGAATCCCTTAATATAGCAAATTTTGTAAGCTTCTGAAAGTCGCTGCCATTTCTACTAGGCTGTCGTTGTTTTTGATGGCCCAAATTTAAAAATCTTGTAACTGTAATTTGTTTTTTATTGAAACTCCAAAGGTTTTGAGTTTTCTTGGTCCCTAATCATACCTAAACAATACCTATCGCCAATTGTACCCGCCACAAGCGCTACACATGTAGTACACCCACAATCATAAACTTGGTCTGAATAGCGCGTTGTACGTGCCCCACGTTGGGCGCCAACGGGTCCCAACAATGGATGCTAATGGCGACGCGTCGTTACGCACTCGACTTGCCGCCATTATTAATGCCTTCGCTGCTACGTGTGACAGGTACGGATAGACTATTCTCTTGCAAATTACGGTTGTATGCGGGGTTTTCAATTGCTGCGTGGTTAGGTTAGGCTGTGGTTGAATTCTCAGAAAGATTCAAATAAAATACTAAATAACTGACATTTATAATCATAAGTGTCAGTTATTACTTTTTTTATTTCAACACTATAAGGTACTCAACATAAAACAAAAATGACAACACATTTACAACTATTGGGCAAAGGACAGTCTTAGCAGTGAAAAAAATTGTTTGTTTTCATATCACGATCGAAGTGTAAAGTCATGAAGTTAGCTTAGAAAGCTACGAAAAAACTTGCTAATAAAAAACTTAAAAGTAGGCAAAGACAGATTTATGAGAATTTTTACCTTTGTCAACATACAAAACGTTTTTCCTCCGCACTATTGAACAAAGACTATCAACATCACTTCTTGCAAAATCCACTTCACGCCACAAAAAAATTGCCCAAATACCTCGAATCAAAGGCATTACTTTGAATACAAAATGTAAATATTCGTATCTATTTGCGATGAGACTAAGCCACTGGAGGCCGCTCTGAGAGTCTCGCAATCGCTTTACGAGCCAAATTTTTTTGATGTACGAGACAGCTCACAGTTACTTAGACCTGCAAGGATTATGGTCGTGTAGTTTGTGAAGAAGTTAGAGTGCTGGATGTGGCTAGCAAAAGAGAAATGAAATAATTTACTGTGTTTTGTTCTTTGAATGCATTTAAAGCATCTGCAATTTAAAATGTTATATTCTCTGTGAACATATTTAAAAAAAAACATTGCCGCACACTAGGCATTTCTCCTGTATCGTGGGTGCGTTTACAAACATTTAAACTCACATACACAAACAGCCAGACCCAGAAAAACTATCTGTAGGCCATACAAATAATTGTTCCGTGCCGGGATCGAACCCGCGACACGCAGAGCGCAGCAATCGATTGCTCAACCACTGCGTCAACCGTGTCGTCATTTGTTTCGCACTTCTTCATTTTGGCCATAATACTTACAATTATTTAAGCCTAAGTAAGCGTTAATTGGCCTTAACGCTTTTAGTATCCACTGGGCAAGATCTCATAACGTGAAGATATGACAGATGCTGACATACCATCCGTGTTTGATTAATTTGTTTGTTTGAAATAATAGACCAAAGTTCGGACTAACGTAACTTATGCAAAGACAGCAAGCACAATAATGATTACTAGGGACTATTTATAATTTTGAAAGGAAATACATATTAAGCTCAGCATGAGTTTTCGTTGTACGGTAGAGCCTTCTGGTGTATCCGCTGGTTCTCTTCCAGTCCTACATAATCACAGTCGGCATTACATCTTGACAAAGCGAGCGATTAAACACTCGAGGTGCGATTCGCGCGGGGCGCGTCGCTGCGACTTTTAGCGGAGTGTCGCAATACGCGAGTTTTGTGCTCAAAGGGAACGTTTATATTCACGCAAGTGTCGGATGAAAGATGGCGTTTGATTCCCGCACTAAAGCTCTAAAATAAAGAACGGTTCTGTTGCTAGGTGATTTGGAAGTAAAGCTTCATTTGCATGGCGCATTAAAGTCTACTGGGTGTGCCCTCGAGTTCTTTATTGTATCCTTATTTAGGTAAATTCTTTTGACTCGACTTTCGTTTGGCTTAAGCCTATTGGTACACACGTTCGGCAATTACTTTCGCTGAGTAATGTCAATTCATCACAAAGTTACGCGAAGCACCACTTACTATACGCCCTCATCCACTCAGACAAAGAAACTAAACATTCAATAACCATTTAACACCTAATTCCTTGTTGCAGATCGCTCACAATCATACGGCCCGCGGCCTGGTGGATACGTTCCACACCAGAACAGCCAAGAGCATGGTCGCAGCTACAGCTCAGGTGGACAGGAACAAGGCCGGGGCTACAACAAGGACCATAGCCAGGGCTCACGCGGCTACAGCCAAGGCAACCAAGACTATGGCGGTCGCGGTTACAACCAGAACCAAGGCTACAATCAATCCAGTCAAGGAAACCGGTCATGGTATGGCCAAGGTAACCAGAACAACAGGTATGGAAACTCAGGTGGATCTGGCGGATCAAGTGGATCCGGTGGAGGGTACAACCAAAACAGGACTCACAGTCACGGCTACGAATCACAAGGTGGTCAACAGAATAAATATGGCGGCCACCAAAGCAGTCAGGGTTACTCCTCCACAGGTTCCAAGTACGGATCCCAAAGTCAAGGGTACAATTCAGGATCAAGGGATTCGAGGAATAAACATAGTGGTGACCAATCACAGTCAGGATCCAATAGAAGGTACCAAGGATCGAGTCAGGGTGGAGGAAGTGGATCCTGGCAGTAAAATAAGATATATTTTTGTAGTAAAAATGAATGACGGAAAAATTTCGTAGATTTATGAATGTGCATATCGGCAAAGGATAGCTGTCAGGGTGACAGTGAAAAAAATTATGAAATGTGCGGACACTGACGTGTAATATAAGGATTTCACATAATAGAAATAGTATAATATTGGAAGGTCTCAACGATATTATAAATAATTTTCTATATTGTATTAAATACATTTTCAGATTATTTTACTTGAAAAGTGATTGTTTGTATATTATGTTGTATATTTTGGATACAGAGACGTATTATTTTTTTGTCCAAAAAACTGAATTAAAATATGAGTTCCAGACCTGTGTTATCCATTTATAGGAAAAAACTTTTAAGTCAATCAGAGTTCATTTTTCTTTAATAAATATCTATCCAAAATTAGCATTAGACTAAATTTACTTTCTTCAACTATTAAAATGTTTTAATTTATAAATAGGCTATGTAATAATTCAAACTTTGATTTTAAACTGGTTGTTTAATTGGATTACAATCGACTACAATAGGACTTAGCTATACAGCTATAATATGACTCACTATGGAATTCTAATAGCGAATGCCAAAGGTATTTAAGGGACAATTCCAAAGGTGACCCGCGGGAAAACCGAATAGGGGATGATCACTATTTTGTTTTCTTTGTCTGTCGGGTAGATTATTGAAAAGTATTGGACACATATTTTTCCTTTTTTCACGTGGTCATAAAATTACGGAGATATATTGAGTTACCTACTTGTGACGTAGTGAGCCCCCACTCTCCAACTTTAATGACTTTTAACTAAGTAAATTTTTGCGGGTTGAAAAAAGAAAAATAACGAATACAAACGAATAAAAAATCACGACTTAAGCTGTAATCTACTGCGGGTTGGTACATATTTCGAAATTTTGGTTCTAAGCTTTGCCGGTTTCCTCACGATGTTTTCCTTCTGCGACGTTTTTATGTAACTTCATGTAATTCCGTAGGTGGCAATACAGACGCCTTTTACTGTTTTCATAGAATTACACAGAAATCAGTAGGTAGTTTGTCGCTGCGGTCCGCGGCAGTGCCGCTGCGGTCCGCGGCAGTGCCGCTGGGGTCCGCGGCAGTGCCGCTGCGGTTCGCATTAGTGGACGCCTTGAGAATTGTTCCTTAAATCCGCGTTTCTGCCTATACATATAGTGCATAGTTTAATAAATAAATACATTTGTAAACAGTTCACTCTAATACTAAGACTGCTATTAAAATCAAGAATGTTGTATTGTATCTTGTGGTTTACAATTTGTTGAAATAACTTTTTTTTTCATAAATTTGTAATGTTGACCTTGTAATTGCTTTTAAAAAAATATAACAATGTTTTGACTATTTGTATGGGCACACAGATAGTTTATGACCTTGATTAACAGATAGGATGTTTTTTATCCCCGTAGTATAATCCCGCTGGACAATAACCGAACTCCACGCGGGCGAAGTTGCGGCCATAAACTAGTTCCCTATAAATTGAAACATGGACTTTTGCGTAAATAAATCATAATTTACACCGCCACTTACGGGATATCTTCAGTAATTATTAATCATTGTGAGCTCCCGAGAAAGCTTAAAACAGTGTTTAAATCATAATTATTACTGTAATATGTTTTTTTTTTAAAACCACTTACACGTCACATCATGGAATGTTTTAAAACTAGATGGGGTCGGTGTTTCGTACTCTTGGCTACTCAGCTGACACAATCTCAGAGTTCGGGTCACTGTCTCTTTTAAAGTCTAGACATTGGTCAAATCATATGAGGGCCATGCAGATTCTAGTCTGAGGTGGTCTTTTAAAAAAAGAACCACAAAGATTTGAGTGGACCTGTCTGTGTCCAGTCGGTGCAAGCATTTTTCGTTTTATGACGTGTGGGTCAACTTTTGGGTGATAAAGCAATTACGTGGTCATCTATGCCTGTCTTCAAGTGTATAACTTAAAGAAATATCAAAATATTTCTTTCCTAATATAGGACATGAGCAATTAGTAGTAATACTTAAAAAAAAACTTTTATATGATTGTGGTATTGCAACAATTAAAACTGATGTTCGGACTTGGCGGAGCACTGCCGTGCGTCTATATTTATTGTATGTAATAATAATAATTTGTGTGTGCAAATATTGTATTGTAAGGATTAATTATGATACTGCCTGTTTGATGGCAATAGGCTCGCTCCCTATTACATGGGACTTAGACCTAACTGGCGATATCTTCTATAACCTACACCTCTGGCCAATCCTTTTGGGGATTACAGGCGTGAATATATGTATGATAATAATGATTAATGTCAAATATTCCCCTTATCACGATTGCCGCACTAGTGCGATGAAGTAATAATTAAGATTAATTTTATATAAAAACAAATGATTTCGGCGCAAATGTCAAAAATAAATAAAACATCAACTCCTCTATTTTGTTGTTTATATCTGACCTACTTTTACCTGAAACCCATTGAAGTATGAACATGTACTATGATTAAGTTTTTATGTATTGTTAAGAAAGCTCCAAAAAAGCAAGAAAGGAAAATCCAGTAACTAAAAAAGCTAATAAAATTAAAATCCTAACTCGCTCACCAACCATTCCTCTTGGGACTTTGTCGGTAACAAGGCAACCAAGGCAACATCTGTTTCGGATAATAGTTGTTTTAACCACAGACGAAGTTCAATCTGTGAATCTTCAAGAGCCTTGAGTCATCATTCATCATCATCATTTCAGCCGGAAGACGTCCACTGCTGGACATAGGCCTCCCCCAAGTTTCGCCACATTGACATAACATGGGGGGTTTTGCCATAATCGCCACGCTTGGCAGGCGGGTTGGCGATCGCAGTACGGTTGTCACAAAAGCACAGAGAATGCTGCTGCCCATACTCTGGCAAGTCCCTTAGTCGGCTCTTACGACACCCACGGGAAGATATGGGATGGTGCTATTCTTTGCGTCCGACACCATACAGAGTATGGTGCCTTAAAGACCCTTGGTAAAGAGCCTTGAGTATTTTTAAATATTTTAGGACTAGAGGTAAGCAGGAAAAGTTTAAATGTACAGAAATTCCTATAAACATAAAAAAACAACAGTGTTAGTCTTTAAACACAAAAACTACTATGCAAGAATACTGGTATGTACCATTAAAGTCAATATAAGCGTAGAAAATAAACGCATAAAATAAATTAAAACACGTTAGTGCACATGTCAAAACGTTTTCCAATATGGCGGACAAAAGATTTTCAAGTGGCGCGTTTGTGCTCGATCAATAGTTTTTTTTTTATTCTTTCACAATCGAAGGTAGGCAATGAAAGGAGCCTCTTGAAGTATGAATGAAGTTAACGGCGACTTTTTAAGATTTTTTTGTCCAGGTTGCATGTAATGGACTGTAAATAATTCATTGCGTTTAATTCGCTAATGCTGGTTTTATTATGCTCGGAGTTATTAGATTTTTTTTTCAGACTAATTTTATGTGAGGTAGATGTGAGAGGCAACGCAGGGAGGGGACGCCCTAGAAGGGCAGACACTGACCTTATTGGTGGGGGGGTTCTTCCGAAAGGTCAGGAATATAGTACCTACTCGTAACCGGCGTGCGAGTATGACCACATGTATGAAGGTGGAAAAGGAGTATGTAACAGAAAGTGTGAAGCGCTGAAAGGTAATCAATAATGAAGTGAGTCATAAAAAAAAATGACATACAATACATTTCTGATACTTAGGGTCTACCTACAGTTTTGAATTACCTAGGACCACAGCAGAATACCCTACCTGCTGGCCCACCATGACGTCTTAAAGCAGTATTGTTTTACTCTTATGCCAGTGTGGGAAAGAGACGGAGCTATACAGGATCTCTAGCGCCATCTCATTCCCCCCACACTAGAAAGGAGTAAAACAATGGTAGGCCACCTGGTCTCAAGTTTTATAACAACTGTTCCTCCGGGCGAGAGCTGCTACTACCAGCTATAGGTGGTCGGTAAACTGGCATGCATGGCGTGGGAGTCGACTGTGCATAGACTACCTACGAGGTCGCAGGGTTTCCCTTAAACATTGTCAGACTTGGACATCGGCAAGGTCAGGGGATATCATTGAGTCCGATATCTTTAATCTTATCTCATCTTACTACAATATAAATGCGAAAGTTTGGATGTATGTTTGTTGCTCGACCAAGCCAGAACAGAAGAAGGGATCTGGTTGAAATTTAGCAAAATTATAGATAGGCTGGAATACTTAGCATATAGGATATTATCGCGCAAATAACTTGGGGGTGAGCAATATTGCACTACGTCCATCTTCCTCAAGTAAAGGTGGGCGGTCCCAATGCCACGTTTGACATTCTTTACCTATTAATACAAACCATACCACGATAGTTATGTCCCACACCTAATTACCGACCTATTTTGAATCTCTTCTTCTTAGCGTGTCGATGGCAATCTAAATTGTGTCGGCTCAGAACTGAGCCACTAGTTTGGCACCATCTGTAGCGTCCATCAGTTCCTGTAATGAACAAACAGCAGGACAAGAAGGACACGATATTAAGTGCCGCAACGTTTGTGGAACGGCACCACATTTACACTCCAGGGCAGAGTCATTAATGAAACTCCACCTGAGCAGGTTTTCCTTGCTGCAACCAACCTGGGTCCGAAGTCTATTTAAAGACTTCCAGATCAGCCGTGGCAACTCATGTCCAGGTGGAAGACTTTCAGCAGGTCGACCGAATGGGTTAGGTAGGTAAGGATGCACTACATCGCCACAGCGTTAGTCTCTCCGTAGATCGCTTGCCAGTGAGTGGGTTGACACACTTCAAAAAACTGTTTCGGCTTTTCAACCTTTGCGACACGAGGGTATTTAGGTGCATAGGGTGTCGTGCGTCTGAAGCCATTTTGGCTCTTTCATTACAGCTTGCCACTGTTCGGCGTACTTCTGGTGACACTATCCCTGCCAGTGGGTACAGCATCTAAACCGGTGTCGGTTTAAGGCAATTATTAATTAATTATTGTTTTGAATCTAATAAACATTCATTTGATTTAGGTGTGAAAAAGAAAGCAAAATTGCCATTCCACAAGAAACCAAAACCTATCGAACTGTAAACACTAATGGTTTTTGACAGGATCTGCTCAAAGAACAACGTTCACACAACCGCCGAACAATCAGCCAAACTCAAGCGAATCGCGGCCACTTGACCTTCTCACATCACAATGACTGATCCGTCAAATTCCCATCAAAACGGGAATTGCTCATTCACACTCCACCGACTTAGAAACGCCACTCAAATTCTCAAGACTCGGAAATCAAAAGTCAAAGTCATCTGTCAAACGGAATTTGAATTTAGAATTCGGTAGCACGCTGCGTCCGCGCCGCTTGACGCGTTTCAGAGTCACGCGAGCGCCGCGGGAATGGCGGCGCCACGCTGGCTTTGCGTCCCCCCGCGTCATTAGTACACCGAAATGACAATAGACAAACCTTTGAAACATTAATTCATGGTAAAGTGCACATTCTAGATCTTGGTACCTTTATGGGAAATGAGCAAGTTATAAGGTTTCCGGTTCAGATGTGATGTGTGTGAGAATGTGGACATATATGGGCGGTCTGTCGGCTGATTTGTTACATTCCGATGGTTGGGGATATAGAATGGCATGCGAAATGGAATAGTTAGGTTTTTATATGAAATAAGTCAGTCAGGTGCATGTCCCTTTGCGATGAATATGATTTTGTTTAAATGAAAGATTTAAATAGTTATATTTGCCTTACCGTGTCAACATATGAGCACATCTAGCACGATTCTATTTAGTTGACACTTGAGTAAAAAGTATTGTAGCGCTCTCTCATACTGAAAATCGTCATATGCGAGATTCTATCGATCTCAGTTCTTCAGTACGATGAGGGAACATCCGCAAAATATTTGCTTATAACAGAATACGAAAATAGTAGCATAATTAAAACACTTCGCACCTACGTACCAAATGGTACCTCGGCCACCAATGTAGGCACATGTAATAGGTAAGCATATAATTAGGTATGATTTATTTGTATTTAGCGGTCCACCCTGCTGTTTCTACCAGGCTAGGTTTCCCACAAGGACCTCAACTGGGACCAGAAAAGTTGTGATGTTGACCGGTCAATCAAACTACTGGAGGGTGTGTTTTGGGATTCAAAACATGTCTTTCAATAACAAAACAAGGCAGATGTGATGTGCAACGTCGGGAGGGAACGCCTTAGAAGGACATACCTTATTGGTGAGTTTCTTCAGACAGGTCAGGTGCGTAGTACCTACTGGCAACCGGCGTTCGTGTGTGACCAGATGTATGAACGTGGACGAGGCAACAGGAGTATGTAAGGATCATAGCAGGTGGCGTTTTGTGGCTTCTGCCTACCCTCATTATGTACTTATGTATGTATGGTTCGGTCAGTGGATACGAAACGGGGCACTATGAAAAAAAGATTTACGGAGCCCCGCTTCGCGGCGCTCCTACTTCTGGGTGGTTTAAAAAAAAATAACTACGAAGGGGATGCCCCTTCTAATCTAACCTATCCGAGTCGGGATCCCTTCGACATCATTTTTACGACAAACGGTTGGTCGGAGACAAAAATCACCCAGATGCTTTTCGCCTTATTTTCAGGTGTTCTATACAACAGAATCGAGAAAAAAAAAGCAATAAAAAAAAAGTATTTTTGTTTTAGTCTTAAAAAAAGGCTTTTTTCCTCAGTGCCCTGTTACGTATACACCAACCGTCACTTTTGGCTGACTGATTGAATGCTGCGCTGCGTGTCGCGGTTCGATTCCCGCTCGGTATAAATATTTGTGTGGCCTACAGGTAGTTGCTCCGAGTCTGGCTGTTAGTTTGAGTTTAAATGTTTATTAACGCACCCACGATACAGGAGCCTAGTCTGGGGCAAAGTTAAAAAAAAAAACTTAAGTATTTAATTTTATTTAGACACAAGACTAAGCCCTGATGTTCGAGAAATCGAGATGCATCTACGAACTAGGTACTTTATACATGAAAAGGTTAAATTCATTTTGAAGATACAAAGGGTATACTGTACCTGAGGATTTTCTGTGACTTTTTCTATTTACATAGCCATCATGAATTAGAAAATATAATTACATTCAAGGCCTTTTCTTAAATATCTACTCTAGATCTTCAGAACACAATTTTTCTCAAGTTCAGAAAACAAGATGCTAACAACTTAGTAGGAAGTACCTACTATTAACAAAAACCCATCCTGAATTCCTGACCATAATCAATGTTAACACATAAAACCTCAATCGGTATGTAAAGTTCAATACATTAGATAGATAAAATAACAAACAGATGTGATATTTAACATCTAACCCATATTCATTCACCCGAAAACAAATTAATTCTCGTCGAGTCAACACAAAAACTTACTAACGATAACGGCATCGTTTCTCCCCAAATTTTACATTCGGAACACGCGCTATGCGTCGCTCTGATTGGACGGAGCTATTCGGTGGTGATTGGCTCAGAATTTGACAGTAATGGCGTTAACTCGAACCTTGTCTGTCAAAAATGACGTAAATGATCCTTTTTGTATTGTGATTTTGAATCTTGAGTGGTGACGTTAGAGTTGTATTTTGTTAGGCATTGAATAAACAGATTTGAAATAAGGATGTCTCATTCTCCCCTCTAGACAGATGTTGCTACATTTTAGTAACAAATTCGCCCACAACCGGTTTGAAAAAGCTATTGTACAATTTTTTTCGAATTATTTCACCTAATTCATTTGTTGCGCGGTTGGTTAGACATGGAGGGGAGATATAACTCATTTCAAGCTTTTGTTGGTGACTACCGGTTTTTAAAAAGTTGTTTTAGTAAAAGATATCATGATTAATGATCTGATAGGTATGTTTTTTTAGTCTGTTTGAGTGTTTTGATTTCAGTAAATGGTTCTTTAGAAAATATTTAGACTCCTGTTATGAAATATGGTTGAATATAGCTTCATTAGGAGTTCCGAATTCATAATAAGTGACATAGGTACTAGTGATCGGATATTCGGATGCATATTTACCTAAAGTACGTTTTTCCCTGGTAAAAGGTACAAAAGTATGGAAGCGGCTATTTAAATGCCAATTTTTGTCACGGGATTGCGAAATTTCATAATTCTTTAGTAAGTATAAAATGTAACCTACCTACTCAAAATATCGTAACGAAAATTTTAAATTTATTTAAAACCTGGCGTTTTGAAAGTTTGTTGAAAATAACAAGGAAAAAAATACAACAACTATTTGAATTCGTATTTTTGAGCTGAAATGTCGAATGCTAAAACAAAATGGTAAATACCTATCTGGGCATAATTCATTTGGAGCTAAACAAAAAAGTAACTAGACTAGTTTTTTTAAATAAACTCCTTTTCCCATATTGACTCGTTCTCCATACTAGTCAACACTCAAACTTTAGGGAAATAAGCATCCGAATATCCGATCTCTAGACATAACATAATATAACATCAGGCCCCTAATGCCCGAAGGGTTAGGCAAAGGCGTAACCTACTTACGTAACAGTGCACCCACATTATTTTATTGGTGGCATCACAATCATCAGTGGCGGATTTACACATTTTCAAGGAATAGGCTGTAAAGTTTTTGCCGCCCTTGCCTCTACAATTTTCATGTCCTAGATTATTTTTAAATCCAACAATTTCATTGAAATTGCATGTAAAATAATTGTTGGGTTTATTTTTGAGCTAATCAAAGCTCAACCATGTACGATTTTCTGCAATTTCGCTCTTTTCACTCATACAAAGTGTGGGCTGAGGGCGCAGAGGCCGATTACAGGTAAAGAGGCGGCGAACCAGCTGTTTTACCCTAGAATATGGAAGTTTGCTACACCGAATGTACAATGACAAATGAGAGGGGAAAGTCATCCGTAAAATTTGTTGCAGATTTTTATCTGTAAATTATCTGAAAACCGCCTTGCAGAAATATTATTGATTTCTAAGAGATAGCAAAAAAAAAAAAATCGGTTGCCAGTTTGCCGCCCTAAAAATCTGCCGCCCTAGTCTCCAGTCTACTCAGCCTACTGGTAAATCCGCCACTGACAGTCATTAAACAAATTGTTGATATTACAGGTTTGTGAATATTAGCTATAACCCTTTTATACAATTCATTCGTCCGTAGTTTACTTGAAACCAACAATGCAATCTGGTGCCCCCATGAAAAAGTCTATAAGCTAATTACTGTAAAAGTCCAGAAGTCTTTTGTCCGGTTCCTCTACCTCAAATTATATGGGTTTTACCCATATATGTACCCAACGCCATTCGTACTGGGTATGGTGACCTACCAAAGCTTAGAAGTCAGGAGGAATCTTGCTCTCATTAAATACTTCTTTCGCCTAATTCGTGGTTCTCTTTTCAATTCTTGGTTATTGCAATTCATCTCCTTTAACGTCCCACTACCCATCAACACGCTTTTCGCCCACGCCAACGGCCTCTGTTTTCGATTCCTCATACCAGCACCGTAGCCCTGAAGACCAGCCCACTATTTCTAGCCCTTAACCATATGAATAACATCATATTGTATGATGAATCCATGGATATCTTTGCCGATACTGAACTGAGACTCCTCAACCCTGCTTCTCAATACCTGGAGTCCATTGACACTCCCAGTACTATCTCCATGAAGTAGGAACTTTATGTGAATATGAGTCTTGTTATTATTTATTGTAATTTCAATTGTATATTTTCTTTACTAAATGGGAAATGTGTTTTGCATACATGTATTTTCATTTTAATACTGGGAAAAATGTTTTGTTTTTTATTCTATGTCTACCATATTGTTTACTTTTTAATATTTTTATATTTAATCTATTCTAATTCTGACCAATTTCGTGTAGTTTTTTCTAGTTTCTAATGTTTAACCAATAACTTGTACGTGTGGTGTAACTATTAGTGTAAGTTGGTTAAAATCAAATCAAATCAAAATAGCTTTATTAATTCCATGCATAATTAAAATAAAGTAAACAGTAAGTAATCAAAAACCTAATTGAAAATAATCAATCGTAAATCATCATAAAAATTAAAATTAAAATAATAAATTGTAAAATAAAAAATATGTAGTAATAAAACAAAATCCATATTTACATGCCTTAGATAATAAATTAGAGTAAATTAAATAATATAATTCAAATTGTTGGAAATTGATTACTAGTTAGGTACATTGAAAATAAATAGTTAGTTCCTATGCATGGACCCCTCTCGGGTAAAAGCCTCCTCCAAAGAGTGCCAAATATCCCTGTCTTTCGCTCTCTCAATCCAATTTTTGCCTGCAATTGCCTTTACTTCATCTTGCCATCTGGAGCATGGTCGACCTCTGCATCTGGTTCCTTGTGGTCCCTTCCATGTTGTAATAGCTAATGTCCATCTATCGTCATTGAACCTTGCTACATGGCCAGCCCATTTCCATTTTAGTCTCTGGGCGAAGATTATTACGTCAGATACCTTGGTTCTATTTCTTATGTCAGCGGCTTTAATTCTGTCTCTCAAGCTGATTCCCAGACAGCTTCTCTCCATTGCTCTCTGTGTAGCTTGAATTTTCATTTTTGCTTTGGTATCGAATGTCCATGTTTGGCAGCCGTAGGTTAGACATGGTAGTATCGCTGAGTCCATAACAGTTTTCTTCAGTTCCATTGGGAGTTGAGATTTTAGTATCTCTTTATGGGCCCAAAATTTCTTCCACGTTGAGGCTATACGTCTGTCTATTTCTTCTATGTTTCTTCTGGTTTTGAATGATAATTGTTTCCCTAGATAGACATATTCCTGAACATATTCTAACGGCTCATTCCCTATTAAAATGGGTATCATTTTGTCGTTAGTCATGATTTTCGTTTTACTGAAGTTCATCTCCAACCCTACACGGTTGCTTGCAGCCTGTAGATCGTTTATCATGATGTTAAATTTTTCAGGATTATCTGATAACAGGACGATATCATCTGCAAACCTTAAATGACACATGTACTGTATGTAAGTTGGTTATGAATAAATAAATAAATAAATATTAAGTTGATAGTCTGGTTAGATGAAGAAGATATAGAACTCACGGTAGAAGTACTCTAACTAAGATATCAGATAGTTCGGTCGGTTACTTCAACTCATTTCACTTTATAACATACCTGGAATTTTGTTATTCTTTCCAAGACTGTATACGTGCGGAATAAGTTTACGAAACAAAGCTTCGTCAGCTTCGTGTCAAAATATCTTTCAACAACACTTCAATTTTATTTTGGCATTTGGATTGTGCTTAGTTCTCGTGGCTAAAGTTGAACAGCCGCTCGTATCGATCTTTAGGGAGACCACTCATTACATACCGAGTTTCCTCCTTGCCTTGGAAAGCAAGCTAAGCCGTTGGTCATTTGTAGATCTTTGACAGTAGTTACCTACAGGTAGTCAGTGGCCCTAAAGTCTGACAACCAGTCTTACCAAAGGGTATCGTATTTACCAAAATACTAGTATTCAGCTTTCGGTTAGACTGGAACCCGACCTCAACATAGTTGGAAAGACTAGGCAGATGATGATTTGGTTGCACCTAGGCTAAGTGAGAACGGGCATGAGTATTGATAAATAACATTACGTCCCTAATTATTATTCATGATTATCGTCATAATTCCTAATCATTTGTCCGCGAGTAAGCTGGCATGTTATATTTCACAGGCGACCTCACTCTCAAGGGTCATATATTTTTATTTTTTTACTTTTTAATAATTCGCGCGGCTCAGCGGTCGAGCCTCAAGCACCCCACTCGAGCACGGACCCAAAAAATCTCAAAAATCCACCCATGTGTTGCTGTACTTTTGACTAAATTTATTGAGGTTCCGTACACATAACGATGATCAATAATAATAATTGTAGATAATAAACCAATGAAAACTTTTTGGAATACGTAAGAGGGTATTGTGTGACACAGTAACTGTGTTGTAAAGGTCAGATCGGCAGTCACTCCGCGTAAAATACTCATAATTCATTTGCTTCAATAAAAGTAGATGTTTTTTTATAGTAAATACCTATTTTGGTAAAAGACTGCAGATTATGATGAAAGTATATAAATAAAGTTTTGAGTTGATCTTCAAGCAGTTTAATGGGCACAATTTTTTGCTCTCGTGAAAGTTTATATTATTAGGTGAACTACGCAATAGTTAACATCAATCAGGGCCCAAATATGGACCTTTTTTTTGGTAATGATACTCGTAGAATTTGGAAATGGGGTCTAGGTTGGTACCGAAATAGTTTCCGTGTAGGTACTAAAAAAGGCTTCGTCGTGAACAAGAAAACTGCGACACCTAAAAAAAACTTTTACACCACACACCAATCAAGGATCCCTAAGCTCAACAAAAAGCTGCCTGATTTGACGCTGTGAATTATTATGTATTTTGGAAAAATCCATTGTTTCGTAATCTCCCCCCGTCCTCGTCTCAAGTGCCCATTCAGCCGGCTGTTGCAGGCCCACAATTATGGCATGTGCTGAGGTGCCAACGCATGTACTTGTGTAATGAGCTACAATGAACATCGTTGCGTTTTTCTATAGTGGTTATGTGTGTGTGGAGTTACCTACATTGTGTTAAAAAAACGGTTGAAAATTCAGTGTGTATATAGTATGTACCTATAAAATTATTAGGGTAGAAAGTAAAGGCCGTAAGATGCATGCCACATAGTATGAAAGTTTGGGAGAAAGTTATAGAGAGAAGATTGCGAGAGGAGAGTGAGATTAGCCAAAATCAGTTTGGGTTTATGCCAGGTCGAGGAACAATGGACGCCACTTTTGCACTCCGCCAATTAGGTGAGAAGTACAGACGTGCGCACAAGAACTTGCACATGGTGTTCATTGATCTAGAGAAAGCGTTTGATCGGGTACCCAGGGAAGTGTTGTCGTGGGCCTTGAAACAGAAAGGTATGCCTGGGAAGTATGTAGAGTTAATTCGTGCTATGTACAGCCAATCTTGTACCTACGTCCGGTCAGCTGCTGGCAACACCGACTAGTTCAGTGTGGCTGTAGGCTTGCATCAAGGGTCGGCTCTGAGTCTTTACCTCTTCCTGTTGATTATGGACGCTTTGACGTTGGACATCCAGGAAGAGGCACCCTGGTGCATGCTGTTCGCCGACGACATTGTTCTTGATAGTGAAGATGGACCAGAGATCCAGAGCAACGTGGAGAAATGGCAACAGAAACTGGAGAATGTTGGCCTGAAAATCAGCAGAACTAAAACTGAATACATGTTCTGCGATTTCGGCGGTCTCTCCGGTCCTGGTGTCATAGCGCTGGATGGCGCGATTCTTCCAGTCTGCTCCGACTTTCGGTATCTCGGTTCACTCGTGCGAAATAGATCGTAATGTAGCACAGAATAAACATTGGATGGATGAAATGGCGGCAGGTCACGGGAACTATATGCGACTCCCGCATTCCCCTTAAACTTAAGGGGAAAATTTATAAATCAATGGTTAGACCTGCTGTCTTGTATGGATCAGAATGTTGGGCCACAAAATGAATGAATGAAAGGCATTTGCATGTGGCGGAGATGAGAATGCTAAGGGGGATGTGTGGTGTTACGCGAATGGATAGAATAAGGAATGAGTACATTAGAGGAAGTCTGAAAGTGCGTGGGAATCTGTTGTCGTGGTATGGGCATGTGACACGGAGGAATGAGGAAAATGTCGTGAGGAAAGTTTTGAGTATGAATGTGGATGGGTATAAGGGTAGAGGGAGACCAAAAAAACGATGGATGGTCTGTGTGAAGGATGATATGGCAGGAAAGGAGGTATCTCATGAGATGACAAGCAATAGTATGGTTTTATTGTAATCTCATAGTGAAAACATATTCGGTATTCTTAATTTTGGTTACTCACTCAAAATGACTTTTAGGCTTCCGAACAAAAATTAACCTCACAGATTTGAGATTTGGCCCTTCATTGCCTACTTAAAAGGTTACCTACATAGAAAATCAGTAACCGGCTTTTACAATCATTCACTTATCGGAAAAGCTTTCCGCAATAAAAAAATAAAGCACCAATGGCGACCGCTAACCCGATTCATACATACAACCACAATGGCATTCGACATCAAAGGAAAATGTCCTTTATGTGCAAAGATCGCGATATTTCCCCATTGTTTCGGAACGCGCCATTAGCAGGCAACAATCGTACAAATGAAAGCGCGCCAAAACCTCTCAGCTGTCAGATCGTGCGCCATTTTCCCTCGAGAGGATGAAAGTCGTGCCTTTGCCTTTAAAAGTAATCCTTTATGTCCGTTCTCTTTGTATTTAACTGGAGTAGGTATCAAGAGCCGTACGTAAAATACTAGCGTTGAGGAGGCTACACAATTTTTAAGAACTTTCTAAATAGGTTATGGTATATAAGAAAATTACGTAACTACCAATCAGCTTTTAAGTACTAAAACTGCATGTTAAATGTATAACCATAGATTTTACATTATTTTTATACACCTTTGTGTGTCGAACAAAAATAAATAAACCTATAACCTGATTGAACATTGATATTCTTAAACCAATTTCTTTTTCTTGCTGAAAAGCTTTCTTGACTAATAGAAACATTAAGGATTCCACAATGCGGTCTGTCAGCAGTTTATTACCTAAACTGATCCACAGTTTTAGGTAATAGCCGTATTCCTTATCCTAACTAATATTCAGCTGAATGGACTTCGATGAAGTTAGGACACAGAATACTGTTCATTCCGCTAGTTATAATTCGCCGTAGGAAAAAAATCCGTAATCCACGCGAGTGAAGCCGCGGGCAAATGGTAGTTATGGTTATAAAACTGACAACTCCCACGGTAGACTAGATTTTAGCAGCAAAACAAAAGAGAAGCCACAATATGTATGTATGTATATGTATAAATACTTTTAATTCAACCTTCTTGCGAAATAATTTTGTAGGCTCCAATAACAATAGACTAAAATAAAAAATGACAGACAGACACCATAGAACTATAGGCCATAGACAAAGTTCTTGAAATGAAATCAAAACAAACAAAGGTTAAGGTGCGTTCATAGTTGCTGCAAATTCAGACATCTAAATATTTACGAGCGATAGTCGTAATGTACTACTTGTAACAATTGTAATTTGCAACAAGTCATTAGACCGTAAGATTAGTGCAAGGAACGTCTAGTGTGCTAAGCCCGCTTGTCAGGTCGCGTTCGAGAGTCAAAATATAACATGTCGCGTATTGACGTTCGAGACCAAATTTTTTGTCTAAACTAATATTATAAAGAGGCAAGATTTGATTGTTTGTTTGTTTATTTGCATTGAATAGGCTCCGAAACTACTGGCCCGATTTCAAAAATTCTTTCAGTCTTAGATAGACACATTTTTCTCTTCATTCTCTCACACACTATCGTCTACATTTCTTTTTCATTTTTCCTTTCGCAGGTCTGCTGGCAGAAATTTCGTATGAAATAAGCAGTACCTTTGTACTCAAATATTTTATGTTTTTTCCTGTGATTTCTACTGTGTGTACATAAATAGTAAAATAAATAAATAGATAGCCCATTTATAGAGGAAGGCTATAGGCTATATATCATCACGCTACGACCAATAGGAGTGGAGCAGCAATGAAGAATGTTGCGAAAACGGGGAAAATGTGACGCAAACGAAGTTGCGCCGGACAGCTAGTATGACAATATTCCCAATGCCCGCAAGTGTTGTAGAGACACTGTTGAATCTTTTTCTGCAAAATCTTATCTGATCTAAGCTCCACAGCGTATAGACGAGTACAAGTCGTGACATAATATTTCTGACAGTATATGTGAATTCACATAAAGTCAGTCAGTCTGCCAAAGTATATATGATTCATTCAATAAACTTTGACTAACAGACAATATCACTTTGTCTTGTATCCTAATGTCGTTCGACTCTCTCGTAGATACCGAATGCCTGATAGAATCTCACTTTATCTAGGCGTATCCGATTTGTTTTGAAATGTCCGTTTAGTTTTGAAATATTTTCATCATAATGGTTTTCCTTACATATACCTAATAAACTAGCTTTTCGTGCTAAAAAACGCTGTAGAATTATTTTACATTTATATAATGACTAGCTGTTACCCGCGACCTCGTTCGCGTGGAAATTTTGAAGTGGATGTGTGAGAAAAAATAAATAGCCTATGATCTATTCTCAGACCTAATAAATAGACCTACACAAAAAAGTTCATAAAAATCGGTCAAGCCGTTTCGGAGGAGTTCGATAACAAACACTGTGACACGAGATTTATAGGTTTAATATACTTTATTCTCAAAAAGACAAAAGAGCCACTTACATGAGAACATATGATAACATAATGTAATAAACTTATTCTAGGTAATGGTCACTATTACAAAACAATGTGAAGTCTTAAAATTATTTAGTTTTATTTTAATACGGGGTCTATGGGACATTAACGCGAAAACGCTTATCACGGGCCACGTACTCAGTAGGTGAACCCCCCATACTTATATGTATATTTTTCATCATTTTGATTCATTTTTTTTTTACATCGGCTGTCCCATACTTCTTGACTGTGTACGTTTTGCACTTTTGTAGGATTCAGCTGTTCTTTTTTTTTAATAACCGAAGATAAATTTCTACGTCGTATTCAGAATGACGTACTGAGTACGTAAGCGTTTTCGCGTCGGTGTCCCTCCCACCTTGTGTATTAGAAGAAGATAATATGTAAATAAATAAAATATCACCTTTCTAAGCTACAGATTTCTGCTTTCGGAACCCACCCAAAGACTTTCTTCCAGTAAATCTTTTTGGCAGTGTCAGGTTCATTGCAGTTCATGATTGTCTATTCCACCCAAATCCTCTCAAACAGTCTCCTAATTATTTCAAACAAATATGAATACACCTTTATCAATATATCCACGCCATGGCACCTGTCATCGGTTGGAGGGTTGTCAAAATAACGTTCGATACAGAATGGACTAAAATAAAAGAAGAATTATTGAACATTCGAACAATTTGCCGAGTCATCGCTGTGCGATCGACGGATCGACGGCGAAGTGGAGATGCGTGGGGCTGTTCGGAAAACTTTTGGCTATTATTTATATCGACCAGCATTTTACATGGCATATAAACTACCTACTTACATATCCTTTTTATTGCAATGGGGAAAATGCAATAATTTGACATACTTAGAATAAGTAGGTACTTACATCAAAATCAAACTACAATTTACAATTACCACCATTAAAATGTCTCAAATCATGTCTTGTAAGAATTCCTTGTAAGGAAAGGAAATAGAACTACCTACCTATAGAGGCAAAAACATAATTATAGGATATGGTAATAATTGGAGACCAAAAATTATCTATCGCGATTGTTTGTTGTGTTTTTTGTTTTTGTTGTTTGTTTTTTTTTGTATCTTTAATCGATGAGTAAAATGACATGTTTAAGTATCGGTCACTAAATAACAGTCTACATATTTGTAAAACTATCATTAAGTATATTCTCAATAAAATCCCATCTATTCCTGACACAATCACATTGCTGTTCAATTTCCTGTAACCCTACGGAACCATCACGCGAGTCAGATCGCAGCGGTGGTCGTGACAGACAGGCGTGAGCTAACGAGGTGCTCGCCACCGAGGCACACGGCACACCAGCCTCGGTTCGTCAATGTGTGAACAGTTCACACTGGATGACTATATTATATGCTGTTGATTATGTACTGGCTTGTGAGGGGACCTGCGTCTTCCGGGATGACAGGTTCCGTATTGGCGAAATTAGTCTTTCATGCTTCTACTTACAGTTCAGTTAATTCTTGGCTAACTAGCGAATCGTCCCTGCTTTGTACCGTTCTTACGCTTGTATTTAAAAAGTTTTTTTTTTTAGTGTAAGTTAGATATCAAAGTAATGATGAAAACTGCATCAAAATCAATTGCATAATATTATACTTAATAGTTTAAAAGAATAACGCTTAAAGGCAGACTCGTGATACGAATTTAATTTTTGATTTTGTGCAGATGGATAAACATCAATTCAGCAATAACAAATTATTACAAATTATTACAAAAAAAAAAAAAAAAAAAAAAAAAAAAAAAAAAAAAAAAAAAAAAAAAAAAAGAGCTCCAGTAGTCTACTGCTAGACATGATCTTTCTAATCGGACGTCATTTAACTTGATTTTCGGCAACTCTCTCTCACTCATCCAGCTGCTGTCAGCCACCCTGCGAAGACGCCCCTCACCCTCCCGGGTCACCTGAAGTTCTCATAATTCCAAAACCTAGATACTGTTATCTTTACCTATCTCAATTTATGTATGTCTTCAATATATTAGATAACCGAGGACTCAACATCTACAATCCATATACCTACTTTAAAATGTATCAGTAACTTTTCCATCCCTTTTTTTTTTCAGTATGGGTAGTCATCAAATGACTTCTCCCGCTCTGGGCGGAGCGGAAGTGAGTGTCAGACTTGACTGACTAAAACCCATCCATGTTCCTTCTTAGCCCTTTGCGTTCCAGGGGCACGGTATTTCTTTCGAACAACCCGCAGCCCTGGCAGGCATCGGCCCTCTCGGACCCCTTCCGATTTGCTGACATCTCCTTGAGGCGCGCGTGGAACACGAACGCGCCGTCGGCACAGTCTGTCGTCATAAGACGGACGGACGGTCAGCTAGCCCATTTCTCACCGTCCACAGGAACTTTTCCATCCCTAAGTTATTATCCTGCATGGTGCTCACTTCGTTACACAATCTGAACTCAATCTAAGTATTCTACATACATATACCTACACAATCCATACACATACCTACCTAAGTACCTACATAAAGAAGAAAATACCAGTTCTATGAAAAGTAGAACCTACTGATACTGACATAATTAGGTCTAGTCAGACACCGCAATCAAATCTGAATCATCCTGAATTCTTGATACATACAACTACAACTCATAAACCCGATGCTGAATGAACCAAAGCCCTCGACGTCTCCTAGTTCGGTAGTCGTATAAAAATAAAACAACTCGTCAAAATACTAGGTTCTCTAATAAATTCATTACGACGCACGCCCGTGCTCTATCGATTGTGGCCTCTTTGCCCGAACGTGCCAGAGACAATCGACGCGATGGCGCTTCTCTACGCAGCCATAGACAGCTATAAATGACATAGAAACTGGCTTGTGCCAGACAAAATTTGATTTTAATGTCGTTGTGGTAGGATTTGGTTTCGTTCGTGAGAGAAATGAGAAAGGGCGTTCCAAATTCGAAATATCCGAAAAATAAATGTTGCGGTCAATGTTAAGACCTTATTCTGAAATTCAACTTTACGTTCTCACCCAAAGAGTTCCTATTTGCACAATACTCAAAGGGGGTATAAAACTTTTTGTTGGAAAACTGCGCTCTCTTTGTCTCTGACTCACTGTCAAGCGTACTTGTGTTTTCCCGCGTTTTTTGTTCTAATTAGTCAGGCCCGCTCTCGACCTCCGCTGCGCTCCTGCCGCGGCTGCCACCGACGGAACCGTCGTCGCCTATGTTTTGTGAAGATAATACAAAAAGTTCACGTGCCTTCGTCGCTTCATCGAAATTAGGAAAATTATTACCTTATAACTCCAGCAAAATGTAAATCTGACTATTATTCTAGATAGGCTGACTTTACTAGAGTGACTGTCTTAAATCTTCGGTCCAATAATTTGATTCATATCAACAAGATGATAAGTAATGTATGTTTTTTGAGAATGTTTCACCCAAGCCTATGTCAAAATTCTATCGTGGTGGTTTTCTATAAGTGTAGAGAGAGATAGGCCGACAATATTTATTTGTTATACAAGAGTGCAAAGTTGTGCGCTCGTGATTCAAAATTAGAATCCTGAGCGCTAGCGAGGGAATCAAAAGAGCACGAGGTGAAAAATCTTTGCACTCGAGTGCAACACGTAACTTTTCATTCCACCTCAGCGAGGAAATGACTAAATGCAAAAAAAAAAAACGTTTACAATCACAAGATAGGTACACTTTTATTTCAGTTTAGGTATTAATTACTACATTATGACAGGTAAGTATTACAGAATAATATTTAAATTATAACAAAATAATATTACGGTATAATTATCAATGACGTGAAAAAATGCCGCGTAAAGAACCGCGTACAAAGCAAATTGAAAAAAGAACACCAAGAAGGTTCCGAGTCTGAGTTTTTAACAAATTAAAAAAAAAATGTATGATATATTCGGCACCATAGAGGTAGCAGTAAATAGGTTTAATGTTTTTTTTAATTCACAAACTTAGTGCACACGATGTTCTAAATTCAATTTACTTAGAGAATAAAAACGGCTTTTGCACTCAGATATCGAAGAGTAAAAATACTCTTTCCGAGATGGTGGGATGAAAATACTTTAGGGTTTATTGTACAAATGTACACAGCAGCTGTCGGTGAACCTTTATTAATAAATAATATGACGTCAGAAAAGTTTTAATAGGCTTCATCATCATCTACCTCGCTTTTTCCCAACTAAGTATATCGGGGTTGGCTTCCAGTCTTACCGGATGCAATTAGGTACCAATATTTTGGTAATTTAGTACGAATCCCTTTGGCTAGACTAGTTGACAGACTTTCAGGCTCTAAGCAAAGGTATTTATACATCTGTGTAATGTCCCTTCATTCAAAAACATAGAACAACCTCAATAAAGTACCTGAACGCAATAATTACAGAAATTACAGGACCCTCCGCTAGTCCCCATGCATTTAAAGTAAGACGGCCTCCTTAACCCCATGAATGGGGAATCTTAAGGCGTAATGGTGTCTCACCCCCTTCGTATTCATGGCGTACCATAAATACGAATAATATTCGCAAATTTGTTTACAGATCGCGTACCCACGCACAATACGCGGTATTTCAGCGAGGGGGAATGGGGGAAACCTTGGCTTGTTTTCATTGGGGACTTTTTGCGAGTAAAACGACAGATTTACTTTTTATTCCATTACTTACATGGATGATATGGCAAGCAAGAAGTATGATGAGTGATGAGATGGGTAATAGAAAAAGTATGGCCAAAGAAGACATGCTGCGCCGACCTTAAATAAATTGGGTTAAGGGCAGGAGACTTACCTACTATCATTAACACTAGAAACGGGATATTTACCATGCTTTGCTATTTGTTATGAGGAGTGAAGACTTACATACTGACATTTCGTTTCATATGCGATGTGCAAGCTCTTTCGGGACCAACGGTGGCTCATATTAAATGATTTCAATTTATCTTCTTAAAACGTGTTTAATACAATAATACTAGCTCCTCAAAATATTATGAAGGATCTGCCTTGGTCAACACAAGGAATCAACATGGATGTACATGAGTCATTTAAGGTTTGCAGATGATATCGTCCTGTTATCATAAAATCCTGAAAAATTTAACATCATGATAAACGATCTACAGGCTGCAAGCAACCGTGTAGGGTTGGAGATGATCTTCAGTAAAACGAAAATCATTACTAACAACAAAATGAGACCCATTAAAATGGGTAATAGGGAATCAGCCGTTGGAATATGTTCAGGAATATGTCTATCTAGGGAAACAACTATCATTCAAAACCAGAAGAAACATAGAAGAAATAGACAGACGTATAGCCTCAACGTTGAACAAATTTTGGGCCCATAAAGAGATACTAAAATCTCAACTCCCAATGGAACTGAAGAAAACTATTATGGACTCAGCGATACTACAATGTCTAACCTACGGCTGCCAAACATGGACATTCGATACCAAAGCAAAAATGAAAATTCAACCCACACAGAGAGCAATGGAGAGAAGCTGTCTGGGCATCACCTTGAGAGACAGAATTAAAGCCGCTGACATAAGAAATATAACCAAGGTATCCGACGTAATAATCTTCGCCCAGAGACTAAAATGGAAATGGGCTGGCCATGTAGCAAGGTTCAATGACGATAGATGGACATTAGCAATTACAACATAGAACGGACCACTAGGAGCCAGATGCAGAGGTCGACCATACTCCAGGTGGCAAGATGAAATAAAGGCAATTGCCGACAAGAATTGGATTGAGAGAGCGAAAGACAGGGACATTTGGCACTCTTTGCAGGAGGCTTTTACCCTAGAGGGGTCCATGCATAAAAATTAACTATTTATTTTGAATGTACCTAACTAGTTATCAATTTCCAACAATTTGAATTATATTATTTAATTTACTTTAATTTATTATCTAAGGCATGTGAAAATGGATTTTATTTTATTATTATAATAATTTTACAATTTATTGTTTTAATTTATAGATTTTTATTTTTATGATTATTTACGATTAATTATTTTTAATTCGGTTTTTGATTACTTACTGTTTAATTATTGTAATTAAGCATGGAAGCTATTTTGATTTGACTAGCTCCTCACTTGCCGGTCTGTAACATTATATTTTATGCCTACCACTTTGTGCCAAGGTTCCCCGTTCCTTTTCCACAAACTTATTATCGCTGCTAACTTGGGAGAGTTCTTTTGGTAAGGATCAAAGCTTATGCTACCATACTAACGACACGATATTGGCTGATAATCTGATCATTTGGGCGAAATAAAACTTAGTACGAGACATCTCTTCTAAATCCAAATTCCTAATAAATTTCACACCAGCCGCTTTCGAATTTAAAAAACTACCAATTTTTATCTACATCTACCCTTTCCCGCAGTTTGGACAATAGCCCGCGAGCACACGTGCCGTATCAGTCGATCGATGGAGCGCACAATCGCTGCTCCCGCCATCTTTTATTATCGCCTGTTGTATACGGACACGGAAGCACATTCGTAGACAAATCTGGTGGGCAACACAAATGCTGTTGTTGGGTAATTCCTTTATTTAAGCATCACATTACGTTTGTAATCCTCCAAAAGTCAGGCAAACATTTAATAGTACACCCGCCTTTCGCCAGTTATGGTTTAGTCCTGTCTAATAGGGGGCGAGCATATTACCTCCACCAACCGGGCACAAATCCAGACTCCGAAACTGCTCCTTAGAAAGTCCTAGTGGTAAAACTCAATAACACTTTGGTTAAATTCCCTGTACTGGGAATTTAACCAACGACTTCATGTTCGCAGCAATCGCATTGGCCAGCACTACACCAACGAGGCTTTCTTTTCTTTATTTATTCTGGTGCCTATTACAACCTAACCTTCTTGCTGCCCAGGTTGTGGAGGCTGCATCCTGTTAGATTGGAGGCAGTCCTCAACGTAGTTAGGGAACAGACTAGGCTGGTTCTTTCTTGTTCGTGTGGTTAGTTAGGGCCTTACCTGGTGTCAGCGTTTTTATGTCGGCCTTAGGCCACAGACTTGGTTTTATATGCCGTATAGAAATATCTCTCAGACATGCTGGGATTGTTTTCCTTACAATGTATTCTTTCACTAAGCTTGGCTGGTAATGCTCACGATTATGAATTATGCATGGCCACTCGTCTGGCCTCGGTTGGCTTCGGCTCAGATCTTCTCTTCTCTCAGGTTAGAGTACGTAACTTGGTAATATTCAGTTGGCAGGGTAGTCAGGAACCTAGGTCTTTGGTGCGCTAGGACATTCCAGTTTTACAATTTCTGGTGACTTCATAGTGAACCCCAATCACGGCAAGCTGCATTATCTATCCAGCATTTCATGCAGCGGCTGCTGGATAATTCAAATAAGCCATAAAAATCTGTGTTGAGCAGAGTCAAAGCGAAAAATCAAAGAGATTTTGTTTTGGAAACAAAAAAAAACAAAACATATTCCCGAAATCCCGACTTATAAGACCCTTGTGAATCCTACAAGAATGTTCATCTCATCCGTCACCTGAGACACAAATCCTAGCAATATACTCCTATAATCCGTTCGAGAGGCCAATAGTTTTCAATTTCGACCCCTCACCAGCTCACCTGTGTGTTTCACTTAATCCATCGTTTTATTAGCGAGACCCGTAACGACCTGCACGTGTACCCTACCTTGCCTTTGTTCTATCAAAATTACTGCTCGACATCCAAGTGAGATAACCCCTTCTAAAGTTATGCGAAAATCAACCATATTTAAAGGACGCAGAGTTTCAATTTCAGAGCATCGATATTCTGTTTGAGCTTTCTCAATGGCGCGAACGGCCATGTTATTATTTCGTTTTGGCGGGCCGTGACTGACGTTCAAAGTCGGTGTTGCCATGCGGAATAAACTGTAATGCGAGTTATGAAAGATTATGGCGTAATCTGGGAATATTGAAGACAATAAGAATGAGCTCACGTTTAGAATAGGGGTGATGTAAGCGTTTGTTACTTTTATTGTTTGAGGGGCGTGATTGACTGACATCGCGATGTTTTTGTGTTGTTAAATGTTGGAATTAAGTAAGAGTTTTTAAGGCTAGCTCTTAAATATTATAGGTTTACCATTAAAGCTTGTCTCAATTTAGTTCTAAGTTTTCCATTTACCTATCTTGATCGTTTACATATTTTGTTTACCTCCCTAAGTAACATGAAGATAATTATAAAGGCAATAGCAGCCCGCCCCGGCTTCGCAAGGGTATTTAAATTATAATACACAATTATTTCTTGACATTAATTCCCCACCCGTACGACCCGTACCCCAGTGACGCCTACATCGCATAAGGTGCTGCCTAGCTAGCTAGCTGAGCAGGGTGTTTGGCGACCACGCAACTTTTTTCTTATACTTACATTTTTAAACTTGTGATATCTTTCGAACGAAATGTCTGAATTGAATAATTCTAAAAGTTAAATAAAGGTATTGAAACAGTCTTGAATATGAAGTAATTTATTTTGATAAGGATTAACACCAAGATACAAATAAAGAGCCTTTTCTGGCGGCGGCACTTTAATAATTTTTTTTAAATAAAAGAACAGTTATTGTGGCATAACTATAATAGTTAGACATATGCTGTCGCGACACTTTTTCTAAATAATGATGTGTTCTGCAAAGTCGTAGTACATTATTTTATTCTATCATCAATAGTTTTCGCAGCGCACGCGATGTAAAGAATATTTTAGGTAATTTTTTTACACCTGGGGTTACATTATTGGAGTTTTAGTATACCTAATTTTTTTGAAAATATAATATAGTCTTTATCACCCGGGAATAGAGTAGCTTCCCAACAGTGAAAGAATTTTTCAAATCGGTTCAGTAGTTACGGAGCTCGTTCGGAGCCTATTCAATGCAAACAAACAAATAATCAAATCTTTCCTCTTTATAATATTAGTTTAGATAAAGCCTTATATTTTCAAGTTTTGAACATGATGTTGCGTACTATAATAAAGGGTGTAAATTGACCATTAACGAAGCCGAAAGACACTTATTCTCTCCGTCTTCGCGATCATTTTTAGGGTTTCGTACCCAAAGGGTCAAACGGGACCCTATTACTGAGACTTCGCTGTCCGTCCGTCCGTCCGTCCGTCCGTCCGTCCGTCCGTCAGTCACCAGGCTGTATCTCATGAACCGTGATAGTTAGCCAGTTGAAATTTCTACAGATTATGTATTCCTATTGATGCTATAACAGCAAATACTAAAAACAAAATAAAATAAAAATTTAAGGGGGGCTCCTATACAAAAAGGTGATTTGTTTGCTCGTTTTTATAAATAATGGTACGGAACCCTTCGTGCGCAAATCCGACTCGCACTTGGCCGGTTTTTTTTTCTTCTGGACTATACTGGGAACCTTCTAGTTAGAAGAGATTTTGAAGGTCAAAGTTCCAACCATTTCACAACTTTAAAAAAAAATACTAGTTTTTTTACTTAAAATACCCGTTTACTATTCAATGCATCAATCGGCAATAAAAATAAAAAATTCAATGCAAAAATCGGCCCAATGTTTTGAGTGCGTTACATTGAGGTTTACCGTTAAACGTAATTTTCACCCAAAAAAAAAAGTCGTTACCCAGCAATATTTTTTGCATTGTATTTGGTCACTTGGTTTGATATACAGAATGCTTGGTTGAAGTCTTCGTGGCCCCCGGCCACCGTAGGTGCGGGCCTGTGGACGGTGAGTAATGGGCTAGCTCACCGTCCGTCCGTCTAATGACGACAGGCCGTGCCGACGGCGCGTTTGTGTTCCACGCGCGCCTCAAGGAGATGTCAGCAAATCGGAAGGGGTCCGAGAGGGCCGATGCCTGCCAGGGCTGCGGGTTGTTCGAAAGAGATACCGTGGCCCTGGAACACAAAGGGCTAAGAAGGAACATGGAAAAAAAAGCCTTCGTAAAGGGCCTGTATTACACTGAATTAGTTAAAAGTTAACCCTAATGTCACTGACTTTCTTGATATAAAAGAAATACTTATACTTCTTTTTTCCTAAACCCATGAACGAGTAACCTTTTTAGAAATAACGACAAATTTACCATGTATTTTTCTTCAGGAATTTTTTCCATTTTTATCTGACCATATTTTTAAGAAATGACTATCCCTTTGAATGCAAATTTTTCAAACTCGATGTAAGCATTTTCTCTTTGAAGCGAGCACTTGAGTTACGAGTGTTTTACCTAGATATATATGTCTATTCTCGTAAGACTTGACCCCATCGTGAGGTCCACTTCAGGATCAAAGGGGCTCAAGAAAGTTCTCAAATGAAAGTCCAAATAAAACTCAGTAATTTTATTAATTTTATAAATCGAAATTCATTACTTACACCTTCCTTCTTCATTATAGTTACAAATTCCTTCTCATTAATACTATTATTTATAATTTTAATAATAATTATTAACTCCCCCTAAACCTACAAATTATACATCGAC
Organism: Cerastis rubricosa; assembly: GCA_949152445.1. NCBI lineage: Eukaryota > Metazoa > Arthropoda > Insecta > Lepidoptera > Noctuidae > Cerastis > Cerastis rubricosa. The sequence goes on along the minus strand of OX424534.1, from coordinate 22,175,049 downwards.
CTAATTTCTCAGAACATATAAATTAAGTTGAAAAAAGTTAATTACAACTCCATTTTGTTACAACTGACGAATTACTCTAATTTTTATTAAATTCTTATTGCTATTATTTCCTTGTCGGATTGCGCGGGTAAATCCGCCATTTTAGCGCGATGTTGCCGACTTTTTCAATAAAAAATCTAATTTTAATTAATATTTACATTGCAGCAATACGCAGGTTTTAGTTCGTAAAAAAATAAAAATTGGCTTAAGTACACAATAAGATTATAAGAAGTGATCGAAAATACTGAATGAAAAGTTTAAGTTGTAATCATCAGAATTGCTGCTATTGCTATTTAAAATTAAATTATTGAAAAGACTTAAAAGAAGAAACTAGAATGCAGACAAGTAAAAAAATAGAAATCTAGTAAAATGGAATCAAAAATCCTGTTTATTATTATAAATTCGTTGTTTGATAGTTTTACTCTTGTAATAAAACCAAAAATAACCACTTGAAACATAATTTTAAAATGTTTTAACTTGGTTGACTTTTCCTGTACCGACATATAATCTTTATGTTTCTATAATTTTAAATAATCCTTGGATTTTTCGGATACTGAGAGATACTTTGTTGTCCTTTACGGCATCGAAACAATTTTTTATGTAAACATATAATTCAACCAAGTTAAAACAGATTGCACAAGGGATGTCGACCGTACTCGCTCATGAATTCTACGAGCGATCACAACTATTTACATTAGATGTATCTACACACGCAAACACTGACTCTTTTTAAATTATTTTCTATTCACACAACAATTAGCTACATTTTTATCAGTTATTTACAGTAATGTACCTACAGCTGACGTAGAGATTTTCACCATCGACTTTCAAATAATAATACAAAAACTTAGGTGTATTTTACGGTAATTATTGCAATAACAGTTCTATTTTTGAGAATAATTTCAATTGTTTTCTACAATTACTTTCATCTTCAACTTTCAACTTCCTACTCTATTAAATGAATAAAGGTAATTTCATAAAGAAAATACCAATAGCAACGATATTACAATCTGTTCAGATGGTGAAACACTCTATAAAAGTCATTTCGTATAATAAGCAATACAATTGTGCTTTTATCGCATAAAACGGAGACATCAACCATGAAAATGTAAGTTTGGCACTCTTATTTGAAACCTGAACAGAAAAATATTTAAGCCTACACTTACCTATTAAAAACCTGTGTCATATACTAAAGAAAAATATTTTACCATAACTCGCAAGACACGCAAAAGTCATCACTACAATTCTACTGAACAAAAAAAAAACAGAGAAATATTTTTATCTTCAGGTTCGTATGTCAGTAAAAAAAATATCACAAAGAATCAATTCAAATCCTCACGTGTGCTTAACTAAAGCTAATACTAATTATTTACACATTACCCTCCTCCCGTTTTGCGGTGTTTACCGACTTTGTCCACATTACACATCAACACTTTTGAAATTTCACTATTTTTCTAGTCATTGTTCATTTTGGAAGCTGCAGCCAGCGACGCTTCACCCGAGACAGTGTTCTTAGAAGAAAATTGTGGTTTCAAGACTTTTAGCACAAATGTAAACTAACATCCAAATCATTTTCTCGCAAATGATACATAGAAACCGGAAAAGAAACAACGAAAATTATATGTAATACAAAACTACTTTTTTTACTTCGAAATATTCCAACGTTACCCCTAATTCAGGGAAAATATTTTTAAACTACAACACCGATGAATTAAGAAAAATAGTTGCACAGAAATATTCCAACGGCCTAACAAAAAAAAAAAGCGGCAATGTCAGAAAATATTATTCAGCCTACCTAAACAACAAAAACAGGTAGGTTCAAATTGATTTTAATCAAAATACATCTCTTCTTTAAACATTGTCTCGTGGTAAAGCTGTGGGAACTTCTACCAGGCGCGGCCCTGCAGCGGCAGATATCCTGAGCACTGCTGTTGGTAGGCCGTGGGCTGGCGGTACGAGGACACGAGCGGGTTGCTGCACGCAGCCTGCGAGGGCTGCGGGGCGGAGTACCCGGTCGTGGGGGTGGCACAGTGGCTGTGCGCAGGGGACGACGACTCCCCGGAGCCGCAGGGTTTCCCGTCCTTCACCAGGACGGGAACTGCCACTCGTCGGGGTGATGACGCTGACTGTTAAAGAAGATTGCGTTAGTTACAGGAAACACTTAGCCAAAACTCTGAGATTTCATTTCTCGTTTCGAATCGTTTTGAAAATGTAAGATTTCGCAAAGTTTACAATAAAATAATCCAAATTGTGTTTTAAATACGACGGATCAGGGATATTTTTGTTTCTATGTCAACCTTTTCAAAACTAGGCACACTTTTTTCTGCAGTACCTACCTAGTAATTGCGTTATCTTTCATTAAAAAACGCACCTATTTTCACCAACTTCTTGTTACACTTTAAAGAATAATTAAAAAATGAATCAGAATTAATTAATTCACAACGTACAATAAAGAAAATCCCATGGAAACGAGCAAGTCATTAGTAGGGCGGGCGGCGCCCAGCGAACAATCAGAAGGTCGACGACAGTACGCCCGCCCGCCCCCGCCGCGCAAATTAAGCCAATGTTCTACACACGGCAGGGTTACTACACCACTGTGCTGGAACTTAGCGTAGTTAGTTTTATAATAAAACTAGCTTTTGCCCTCGCCTGCTTGGAAGTTGGGAATTATTACAAGGTAACGTAGTACCTGAATAAAAAAACATGTCGTTTTATAAAAAGCCTAGTGTTAACCCAGGTTATACACTAATTTCATCAAAAATCGTTGTGTAGTTTTTTCGCGAAAGAGTAACAAACATCCCTATCCATACATCGTCACAAACTTTCGTCTTTATAATTGTAAAGAAAAATAAATAAATAAAAATAAACTCTTTTCTTTATTTGAAATAGTATGTAGTAAGATTTGAGAGTACCAAAATTATTTAAATTTTAGCTATAAACGTTGGTGTGTCGTAATCATCACTGGCACCCTTCACCTGTTCCATCCACTGGTATAGCCCACTCCTTTTTGTGCGGGTCTGCGCGAGTCTCAACCAAATATGTATTTTTTCTGTTTTTATTACAGAACTCCAGACATACTGACATGCAAAAATAAAAGGGGAATCCGAGCGAAGATGACAGCAAGGAAGTTGCGCTTTATCGCAGTGCCTAGTCTTAAACCTGAAGAGGAAATGTCGCATATCACTTTGTGCATTATTTGTTTTCAATACAGTTTACGACTTTTAAGATTTATTTAGGAACTAGCGACCCATCCTGTTTCGCACTGTTTTAATGACTTGATAAACATCTAGATTTGTTTTTGATACGCAAGTCACTATGAATGTATCTGTACATGTTGGCCTATGTAATGGTTTAACCTTATCAAAATGCGTCGCGTAGTTGTACAACAACGCTGTCTCAGGCCCAAAATACCGCTTTACGTACAGAAGTGGTTTGTTGTAACTCTTTTCAATCAATCAAAATCTCGCAATCACGTTTAGCAATCACAATTGTTTCTTCAATCGTTAAAAATGGCACAAGATACCATCTCTCAAGGCTACCGTATTCGCACGGCAGCCCTATTTCCCGCGAAATATAATTCTAATTGTCACGGGGGTTGCCAGATTTGGAAAGTGCGGGTCCCGTATTTTGTTTCCCATTGAGGAGCGCAGCGGGAGATGCTATCGAGTGGGCAAAGTCTATCGCCTTCGCAAACAGGGGCTGGCCCCCTGGCACCACGGAGCGACGTCAGCGATGATTATTATCGCTTACACGTTAATATTCATTATTCATTAGCATTGTGTAAAGTTTTATGAATTAATAATGTCACGTCGCTGATCAGTTTTTGATTTTTTTCAGATAAAAATTGTAAGGGGTCGCTAAACTTCATAAAATGCAAAAAAAGTAATGGGAAAAGAGAGTGCAATGTGTCTGCGAACTTGTACTATACATCTCCCGCATCGATGATTAGTATTTGCTGATATTGGCCGCCATGGCCAAAATTTAGCTTGGAAGATTATTAATAAATCAAATAACAATGCCTTTAGGATTTACTTGTTTTGTTTAACAAAAAAGTCTTGAACCTCACTTATTCCTAACTTAAGTACCAGGGTGCTTATTGCGTAACATGCTTACCGATGCTTATAATACCAATATTAGTCATCATCAATCATAAATTCACCAATATTCATTGTGTTTTTAAGTCGTCGTTGACATTGTTAAGCTTTACGTCAAAATCCTTCTGATTATGATACAAAAGTTTGTTACAATTGAAGTGCTGATTCAACTTCCTTTTAGGCTTTTCATAAAACTGAAAACATTTGTTTGAACATAATATAAGTTTATCAAACTTATTTTGACTGGACTCACCTGATTGTGTTGGTTCTGTTCCGCCATCGCCTTCTCCTTCGCTTGTCTCTTACATTTGTAGCGATGATTTTGAAACCATATTTTCACCTGCAACAAACAATATTGCTCAAGAAAACGCTATAAATAACCCATTAGGTTTCATTTCTGATATTTTTTTGGTTTCCGTGGAGATTTTACCATTTTGCACATTTTTTAGGAGACTTACAACACTTTTGAATTTGAAAATATCTGTCATTGCAAACTTAATGACACGAGAAGATAATCTACCAATTTCTGCATTAAATGGAAAGATAATATTAGGAAGAACCAATGGGGAGAACTCATAAAAGTTGCCACTAAAACCAAGTAGGTGAATTATTACCACTGACACTGCTATTTCAGAAATGGCAAAACGTTAGAAGAACCTTCCGACTACGAGTTCTGCCTACTCTATTGCAGATATAAGAGTAACAAATTATATGTATCACAATTATGTGTGGCAGTAAAAAATTCGAGACATCATAAAGACTTAACGATATCACATGAAACTCCGACTCGTTGATTGAAAGCAGCAGCAGTCCCAGTGACTTTCAGCTTTTTAAATCGTTCATTCGATGCAATGATTGAGAGAACGATAGTAATTACCGCGCTAATCCCATCCCAAACGCGTGACGAGTCAACAGGCGAAGTCAGTGCCTCCCTGAAATTAGCGCTAGGCCGAGCCCGGTCAACACTCCACCTTAATGACGAAAGAATAAACATGCGCTATTTGCTCCACCGAGCGGCCATCCTTTGTCTACGCACGCTCCCGACGCAGCGAAATATACACTTTATTTATTATTTATACATCGAGAGCGTTTCCTCGTGTTTATTCTTTGAAATGGATGTGTGCTCCCCTGTACCAAGATCTCCTCCCGTTACGATACCAAACATTCTGTTCTGCGCGCCAACTTATTGTTGATATAACCGTTATAAAAACAAAATCGTTACTAGTTACTAAATACTGGCCACTAGACAGTTTATTGGTCGTTTTTTTCTGTTTACTCTTTGGTGCTTCGTTGTGGGAACGTTGGCAGCAGTGACGCGCGCTTTTGTGCTGCGTTCAGGAATGATGCTCACTAGGTTATTTATGGAGGAGGTGAGAGTTAATGAACGGGCCCCGTTGGCGGGCGTCGCTTATTGCACTCCGCCGAGGCTTGGACGCTCTCGTGTGGAGTACTTTCTTTCAATCTCCTTGTGCATAATGCTCGGTGTTGGCTCGCACGCACTCTACGCCCGAGTGCGCCATTCACTTATTTGTTTTACATCTAAACGACTGTTGTTACTCGTCGAGTGATGAGACATTTCGGGTGTGTCCGAGGGCTTTCGTGCTTGAGTTTACACCCACTCAGCTGCCAAGCGTGATGTTTTTCTATTATGCTATGCTAACTATGGACCGGCTTCTGGATTCCGTTGCTGTATTTTCTTAATTATTTATTTATTCGGTAAGTCATTACATGGGACATTCCCACGGATGTTTTTGAACGCATAATTTGATTACGTTGGCATTAAAAAAAATTACGTTCATTAAAACGAAAAAGCGGCCACCCAGTCAGCTGTCATCGTTACAATACAAGTCAATTTTGGCGCCGATGCCTTTCCTTCGTCAGAAATGCGTGAGTGTCCGATTTAAAACCTAACTCTTAAGTTATAAGGTTGGAAATGGCGTATTACATCATTAGAAATAGTATGGTATATGGATCCCGCGTAGGTGTTCCGTTTCTCTGAACCATGACTCGGAATATCGAGCGACAATTATTATAAATAAAGCTGCACTCGTGTTTGTTTAGCTCTTCATTTGCTGCATTTTTTCCAGCGATGAGTTTGACGTTTTAATATTTGAAACGTTTGCTGACAATGGTTCGTATTTGGGCTCAGTTGCGTGCTTGAGTGTGCATTAGGAGTGTTGGTAAATCAATTCTTAGGATTTTACAAGGAGCAGTACCCCAAACATTTGACCAGTTTAGTTTTAAAGTAGGCAAGTGGGTTTTTGGAGGATTTTAACGCTTTTAAATGGGCAAGATTTATGGATTTAGAATTTTAAGTTGAAGTTGGCGACACTTAGCTGAATCAGACCGCGTTGTGTTAAGAAAATGCGTCATATAAAAAACGACAACAATAATAAATATGACAACTAAAATACCGCTAGAATGATTAAATAAACGGCCCCATCGTCGATTCATTTAGAAACGTACGGCGTGTCAGTGATTTGTCAGTCCCCGCAGCTTTCACAATGTCTGATTGTCGCACATTATTGTATCAGAAACCTCTGCATCCGACGGCGCGCTGAGTAAACACCGCTCCGCGCCATGACAGAGCATCAATGAGCTTCATTTATTTAGTAACTTATAAAAATATTGAGCAAAAAAACTTCTACGAGCAACCACAAAACTATTTGACAAACGATTTTCAATCTTATTCAATAGATGAATTTCAAATTCAACGGTAAAAACTGATTTGACAGATGCAAAATAAAGATGGCGTATAGTACGTGAGTGAATGTTGGTTACAAATCAATTCTTGTGGACGGTGTTTTTTCAGGTGATAGTGAATCTTTTGATTTCTACGTGTATTGTGTACTAATCTTTTCTTATCGCCAGAAGTTTTTTTTTTTAAATTTATCATGGATGATTTTACTGATGGACCTCCTAAGCTTTATTCTTAAGATTCATCCGAACTTTATTCACTGACCAAATCCTACTTTGGCTAATCCACCCACCAATGTTTGAGATCCTTTCTAGTAAATAAAACCTCGAATATAAGCAATTACACGAACTACATAAGCTTTAAGTATCGTTTAATGCAACTCCGGCCCCTACCCGTCGACCGTGACTCGTTCCGCTAATATTTACACAACAATCCACCAAATTAATATTTGTAAGTAGTATGCTTATTAAAGTTGGTTTAAAATGTTACTTGTCGAGTTTTGACGACTGTGCGTTTAGACAAATATGCTTTGATGTTGAGATTTAATAATTATTTCGTATCCACGCATATTTATGTTTATTTTGAGGTTAGAAGAACTGTGGTAGCAATCAAAAAAAGCTGAAATTGACCAACTTATAAATTCCAAATATAATTTCTATTCCTACTTTATTCACAAAACGCAAGCCAAAATCTGGCCAATCTACCAAAAAAATGCTACCGTCCGAATCCGTATCTATAATTTGCGAAATAATCGCACAAAAAATCCCTAAGATCCTACGCAAACACCGCAATATTAACAATGGGACATTACAATTCAAATAATGCCCCTTACCTGTGCCACAAAGGGCTGTGTCAGGTGTATCATCCGCTTAAGATACTATTAATCCTTCACAATACCTTGCAAAAACGTTGCCATTCATAAAATTTAATCTCAAATATATTGCTTTGTGCTGGCAACCCGAGCGAAAAGCCAGGCAATAATTTTCGCGGTTATTAAACGCGGGAAATCGGGAAACGTACAACTAGACGGACGCGTCCTTTTTGAATTAAAGATTAATTATTTTATAAAATACTGTAAAATAGGATCAGTAGTTTAGTTTTAGTGTTCTCTTCTTTAATTTATAGTTTTGTAGTTTTTTTTTTTCTTCGGTAGTGGTAAGTTTTCACTATAATTATTATTGTTGAAGCCTTTTAATGAACGACCCGCCAGACCCGGGGGACTTTGTTCCCCCGGCAGGCAATTTTGTTACTGTGGTGAGCAATGAGTCAGGCATGGATACCGATGGGTCGTCCTCGGCTCGCAACCTTAAAAGAAGTCGCGTACATGTGTGCAAACACTGTAACAAACGCCGTCGCACCCGAAAAAACCACGGTTCCGAATCGTCGGGTTGTGGTTGCACGGACCCTAAAAGTCCTACAACAACTTTAGCAGAACCTATTTGCCCTGTAATACCAACCATTGCTGCTGATTTTCAGGCTCCATCCGTAGCTGTTCCCGCGCAAATCGGTCGTAAAGCATACGACAAAACCGACAGTGCACCTTACACTATTCATTTACAGAAAAAAACTATTTCCCCTGATGATGATACTACACTGCACCCAATCACATTTGGCAAATATCTCAAACATAACGCCTTTAAAAACATTATAAATGGAAGCGTCAAAAAAATTGGGCGTAATAAAATTTCTCTGTCATTTTCCAATTATCTGGATGCAAATTCTTTTATTTCACATAGTAGTCTGGAAACATATAATTACAAAGCTTTTATACCCACATTTAATGTTACAAGAATGGGTCTAGTACGTGGTGTTCCTGCAGAATGGTCTCCTGAGGAAGTAATTGATAATATTACAGTTCCAATTGGTTGCGGTCCAATTTTAAAAGTCAGACGCCTTAATTTTAAATCTGTTGTTGATGGTACAACCATTTGGAAGCCATCCCAATCCATTGTAGTTACTTTTGATGGACAGGTTCTACCTAAAAGAATCTTTATGTGCTACAATGCATTACCTGTTGATTTATATATTTTCCCTACTGTACAATGTTTCAATTGCTGTCGTTTTGGACACACTAAAATTCAGTGCAGATCTAAACCTCGCTGTTATAAATGTGGTCAAGGCCATACTGGAGATAGCTGTGAAAGGGAAGTAGAAAATGCATCTTGCTGTCTGTGCTCTGGCTTTCACTATGCCATTAATAAATCTTGTCCTGAATTATCTAGACAAAAACAGATTAAATCATACATGGCACATAGCTCAGTTTCTTATGCTGAAGCAGCTAAAGTATATCCCCCAGTAACTAAATCTTATGCTGACACACTTTTATCTTCTCCTTCTAAAAACTTTGCAGAAACTCCATCAATCTCTTCACCTAATAGAATGCAGGCTTCAAGTAGTTATAAAAAGACTGTCTTTCTGAAACCACGCTCTCCACCCAAATCTACACAAGGTTACAATAAAGAGGCCCACAATGCTATTATTAATGATTTTAAAATTCCCCAGCCATCTAATGGTTGTGCCTTTTCTAATAATCAAAATAATGATAAAAATGATGTAAACTTTTCTATAAATGATTTACTCTCTGCATTACACAATCTTCTTTCTCAGTTCAACATCTCACCGTCCAACGTTGCCTCAACTTTCAATGTACCTCAATCCATTCATAATGGACAACACATCCAATATAATCCAGTGGAACTGCCGCAGTCTACTAAACAAAAAGAGTGATGTAATATACCTTTTAAACAAATATGAGCCATTTGTCTTTGCTTTAGCAGAGACTTGGCTCAAATCAAATCTTATTTTTAAAATTAATGGTTATTTAACCATTAGGGAGGATAGATCTGATGGGTATGGTGGTGTAGCTATACTTATCAAGAACTCTTTTCCTTTCTCTATTGTTTCATTACCTCCTCATAGTGAGGAAATTTCTATTGTAGCTATTAAGGTGCACCAAACTTGTTTTGTTTCTATTTACATTCCTCACCCTTCTTCTTCTATTCTTCAAGAGATGAATAATCTCTTTTCTTTTCTTCCAAAGCCTTTCTTAATATTGGGGGACTTTAATTGTCATCATCAATCATGGGGTTGTTCTGTTTCTAATTGTCATGGTGAAGATTTACTAGATATAATTGACTCACATAACTTATGCATCTTGAACTCAGGAGCTGCTACTCGCCGTTCAGATCCCAACCAAAACCAAAGTGCAATTGACCTTTCTATCTGTTCTCCAAACTTAGCCTCTTCATTAACTTGGCATACTCTAACCTCTACTTATGGAAGTGACCATTTCCCAATAGTTATTTCTTACCCTCTTTCCAAATCAAAGGCTTCATCAAGGAGATCTAACTTAAAACATAAATTACCAAGTAGAAATAGTAGTGACTGGGACAAATTTAGAAGCCTTGTTGACAGTAAGCTTTGCTCCCTGCCTGTAATTTCTGATGGCAATGAAAACAGCTGTGCTGAAGCTTTAGCACTTTTGTTAATTGAAACTGCAGATGCAGTTTTTCCTGTAAAAAATAACAAAAATAGTATAATACCCTCGCCTCCATGGTGGGACTCTGAGTGTACAGAATTAGTTAACAAACGTAAAGAGGCAGAATACAATTATAACCTGGATATGTCTGATATTAATTTTGAAACTGTTACTAACCTAATTAACGAAACTTATAAACTTTTTAAGAAGAAAAAATTTGAATCTTGGCGTAACTTCTGTTTATCAATTTCACCGAACACTCACCCAACGATTGTCTGGCGTAATATCCGTAGATTTAGATCAATTTATAAGAACCCTTCCCCTATACCTGTTTCTTTAGCCAGCGAATTTTTAGATAATTTAGCGCCGCCTTGGGTCCCTGAGGCTGTTAACCCTAACATGTCCTTACCAATATTGTCAATAACCAACGGACCACATAACCAGGACACCCATACGACTCTAAATGACCCATTCACTCTTACTGAATTAAAGGGTGTTATTCATAAAACTAAGGATTCTGCACCTGGCAGTGATGGCATCCCATATTCCTTTTTTGCTCATTTAAATGAAGACGTCCTCAGTTACTATTTACAACTTATCAATTCTATTATGATCACTGGAAACATCCCTGTTGAATGGAAACGTCAAATGGTGTTGCCATTCCTTAAACCAAATAGAATCCCATCTGACGCTTCTTCATACCGCCCCATAGTTTTGTCTTCAGTTCTGATGAAATTAGCTGAGCACTTAATTAAAAATCGTCTAGAATGGTTCGTTGAAAGTAAGGGTCTTTTGGCAGAATCACAATATGGCTTTAGAAAGGGTAGGAGTACCAGTGACTGTTTAGGCATTTTAACATCGGATATTCGGATTTCATTTTCTAATAATCAATCCACTGTCGCGGTTTTCCTTGACATTAATTCAGCATATGATAATGTTGTATTATCAGTTTTACAAAATAAATTAAGAGCCCTAGGGGTCCCATTGAATTTGTCAAATTTTATTATTAATATCCTGACTGAACGCTCTATTAGTATGCTAATTGGTGATCAAGAGGTATCTTACCTTGTGTGGAAAGGCCTACCACAGGGTTCTGTGCTCAGTCCCCTGCTTTACAATATTTACACTTTTGATTTAGACTCGTCCTTATCTGATCATGTTACGGTTCTTCAATATGCCGACGATTTGTTGTTATATTCTTCAAGCCAATCCATCGAACAGGCTAGCCAGGCTATCAATTCCGCTTTATCTAATTTGGAGTCATGGTTACATCTTAACGGCTTGAATATATCCACGTCTAAAAGCGCGGCAGTTTTATTCACCCGAAAGAGAAATATTCCCACAATAAATGTCCTTTATAAGGAAACTCCTATCCCGATTAAAGATAATTTCAGATATCTAGGTGTAATACTTGACAGTAAATTAAGTAGTGTCCCTCATTGTGATTATATTGTTAACAAATGTGAAAACCACATAAACATGCTTAGATGCCTGTCAGGTGTGTGGTGGGGTGCACATCCTTTTTAGGGTTCCGTAGCCGAATGGCAAAACACGGAACCCTTATAGATTCGTCATGTCTGTCTGTCTGTCTGTCTGTCTGTCTGTCTGTCTGTCTGTCTGTCCGTCTGTATGTCACAGCCACTTATTTCCGAAACTATAAGAACTATACTTTTGAAACTTGGTAAGTAGATGTATTCTGTAAACCGCATTAGGATTTTCACACAAAAATAGAAAAAAAACAATAAATTAAGGGGGTCCCCATACTTAGAACTGAAAACCAAAAAAAAAAAATTCATCTAACCCATACGTGTGGGATATCTATGGATAGGTCTTCAAAAATAATATTGATGTTTCTAATATCATTTTTTTCTAAACTGAATAGTTTGCGCTAGAGCCACTTCCAAAGTGGTAAAATGTGTGTCCCCCCCCCTCTAATTTCTAAAGTAAGAGGAGGAAAATTCTGAAAATATTTAGGATTGTAGAACGTAAAAAAAACTATCAACGAAAATTGGTTTCAATAAGATATGATGTTTAGTTTTTGAGATATGGGACTTTTTCATCAAACTGCAGCAGTAACTTTGTTTTTCATAAACATACTATGAAAAACAAATTTAGTTTTGCGGTTGTGTGGAAGTTTACTAACTAATACTACTAACTAATGAATGATAGTTCAAAATATTGTTATTATATTGTTTGGAGCTATGGAACCCTGTGTGCGAGTAAGACTCGCACTTGGCCGGTTTTTTCTTTAAAATTAATCTACAATGCTATAATCAGAAGCACTTTAGATTATGGATTATTTATTCTTGAACCGGGTAGTGTTATGGCTTTTAAAAAATTGGACCGTATCCAGTCTAAATCTTTACGAATTATTGCGGGTGCTATGAAGTCGAGTCCCATAAATGCCTTACAGGTTGAATGCGGGGATGCTCCTTTATATCTTAGAAGACAGTTTCTTTCTGATAAGTATTTGTTCCGAATTATTCAGTTCTCAACCCATCCTCTCATTTCTAAACTGGACATTTTAGTGACGCTGATTGATTCTTCAGATTACTGGTCCCATAAACGTGCTCCTTGTTTAGTAATAAGCTATAAAAAATACCTTTCTCTATCTTCTCCAGTACACCGTTCCAACAAACTTCCCATATTTAGCAGTAGTTATGATAGTTTACATTTCAAACCCATCACACAATTTCACTGTACTAGTAAATCTGACCCCATTTGTCATTTAAGTTTCAACAATTTTCTGGCCGAACACTCGGACTACCATCACATTTTTACGGATGCTTCCAAGCGTTCCCCGACAGGTTGTGTGGGGATTGCCACTTTTCATTCGCAATACAAAATCGTTCAAAAAATAAAACTTCCTCCGGAGACTTCCGTTTTTACAGGAGAATGTTTTGGCATTTTGAAAGCCATTGAATATAGTCGGGTTTTTAAGCTCAAAAAAATTATAATTTTTTCGGATTGTCAAAGTGCGCTCCTAGCCATCAACCAATCTCCACTGACACATAAATTCCAGTTGCCCATAATTTATTTAATAAGAGAATTTGCGTACAGAACCTTATCTGAGGGCAATACTTTGCAATTTGCGTGGGTTCCAGCCCATGCTGGAATCGAGGGCAATGAAGTGGCGAATTCTCTCGCCGGTGAAGCGGTGCAGTGTGGGGACATAGTTCCATACTTAAATTTTAACTCGGATATTATAAATTTACCTAAAACTTTTCTTTTGGACACCTGGAAGGTAGCCTGGGAAATCAGTAGTAGACAAAAGGGTCGTTATTTTTCTTTGATCCACCCCGAAGTTTCGGAAAAACCGTGGTTTGGCGGGGCTAAGTTTGGCAAGATGGAGACCTCCGTTCTCATACGTATGAGACTCGGTCACGTTTGTTCTCCAGCTCATCTTGCCAAACTTAAAATTATAAATGATCCCAGTTGTTCGTGCGGCACAGATGTGGGCGATTTGAACCACATTCTTTTCTCCTGTCCTCTCTATGACCGTTCTTCCTTTCTCAGTGATCTATTGTCTCTCCGTATTCCTTTTCCTACTTCAGTTCTCTCTTTATTTTGTACAAATAGTTTTCCTGTATATAAATGTATAGCTTCATTCATCACCATTAATAATATTAGATTGTAATACAAATTTAACTTCATCAATATATTGTATTTCATCATTCATTAGTAATATCTAGTTAGTTATAATCCTATTATCCTACTGATCCTATATCCTAAATTCCGTTATAAATATTAATATTGATAAATTCCTGTTTCCCTAACTTTGTCTCCTTCAATAATAATCCTCCAATCTAAATAACTTGACACTGGCTAAATGCACAAACCGTGCGAAGCCAGAAAAAAAAAAAAAAAAAAAAAAAAAAACGCGGGAAACGAATCAAAACTTTTTTCAAATTTGTTTTGACATGTTGGCCGCATTGAGGCCGCGGTAGGCTCTTTTGGTACAATGATAGCGAGGATAATTACGATAAATGATCTTAGAGTTCCTTAAATGTAATAGAGGAAGAAAATATTCTAAGGTATAAGAAATACAGCGGCCAGTGCCAGTTGTGACAAACACAACAATATTTATTAAGTATATTACAAGGTATAAATGTGAAGAATACTGAGGGGTTTATTTTAAGGTCAGAATTTCAGAAATATCAGCCTGTTTTATCAACAATGGGGATGGAAACTGCGGAACTAATAGCGCTAGCGTAGCTGGTTCCATGCATCGTCATTGGTTGCAAATCCGGTAATGTCATTTTATATTCCAAATTAGCTCGACCTCATTGGTCAGATTGAGACCCAGCTATAGTCGTGCCATCTACAATTAGCTTTTGACGGTCTTCCCCATTCAACTCAAGTAATATTAAAAAGACATCTTAACAATGCATCGGAATAACGATTGAACAATTCCTGAAACAAACAAAAGTACATCAGGCACAAATCCGTATCTGTGATTACAGCAATACTTACTTATCAAAATTACTTTCATATGTACCTATGCATATGTACCTATGTACGGAATCGTATAAGCTGAAAACCATTGCACTTAACCAGAGAAATTTTAATAACCGAATAAGGCAGATGATTCGAAGCCCTTGTCAGGAAGCTTATTGAAATCCCACGCCGATTATGGATTAAAAAAAACGCCGACGGATTTCAATCAGGTTGCGTCGAATAATTATGATGCGAATGTAAATATTATTTCATTGAAAAGTACTTCGGGGGTTGGGGAAAAAATCGTTTGGTGTAACCGCAATTTGGTATATGGGTTTTTGTTACTTTTTACTACATTAAATAGACGAACCCGATGAGTTAAAAGAGTGATGAATAAGGTATAGTATATAATGTTGATGGATGCAGGAGAGAAAGACCCAGGAAACGATGGATGCATAGTGTGAGGAATTATATAAAAGAAAAAGAAGTAAATATTGACATAAGAGAATGGAAGAAAAACACGTGTTGCACTAACCCCAAGTAACATGGGTCAAGGGCTGAGCCCGATGGCGCAGTGGCAAACTTGAGCGTGTTGTGTACTTATACAAAAAAAAAACATAAAATGTAACATTTATTTTTATTCTGCGGAATGTTTCTATTTGCACGAAACGACGGAATGAACCGATGTTGCTTATCCGAAGTAAAGATTATTTTATTTTTTATTTATTAGATGCATGGATTTCTCGAAAAGGTTTTCTCATAAAACACCTTAACCTTTGTTTTTACCCAGAATCGCAACCAACTTTACTGTGTTGCTAACAGTTTATTATATTCCCTAACCAGTAGCAAAGCATGAGTCCTTTTGTCGGAGACCACCTTGTATACCTAGATTATATTATCAAGTTTGAAAAGGGGAGTGTCTATCATAAGATTTATAACTGAACAAATGAACAAGTTGGTACAAAAACATTAAAAAAAAAACTTCTCTGGACCCATCAACAGTTGTCTGACACAAACATTATCATTTTTCCAGAGGCTACTTGACATCGACCAGTGAACGAACATCGCTGACAGGCTATTGTTTCATGAAGCACCATTAACTCATTCTTCTCATTAAACGTGTCGGGCGCCCGCATGCGCGCATCCGCCGGAGACAAGACCATAGAGTTCGTGACCATAGACAATGAGCTGAAGCTTTTGTTTCCAACCTTTTTTTGGCAGCTCTCACGGTTTTGATGGTGGTGTTGAAATTTATACATTTTTTTGTTAGGAGATTCTTATTTGTGTAACAAAGTTATTAGATGCGTTATTTTAGAAAAAGATTAGATGACTTAAATCATATTTGCGTTCTTTTTACATTCTGGAAAATCTATGAACGACTAGGAAACAAATCACGATGCTAAGATACACTCCAGCCCCCGTATTCACCAACGCTCGGTTTCGTTTTCGATTCGGAAAGTTGTAGATCTATCTCGCTTGCTTTCGTAATGCCAAAACAACATAGACATACGACTTATCGAATCGAAAACGAAACCGAGCGTTTGTGAATACGGGGGCTGGTGACAAATAGGTAAGTGCATTTGATAGAACTGGAAAGTTGATAAATAAAATGCCAGTGAGTGAGCCAAAGTTAAAACAAGAATCAAACCAACAGCAATTTCGAAAAATACACAAAATATACAGCAGTCATTAAAATAGCCATTAGCATTATTAAATCAAAGTTTATTTGAGAGAAGCGCGGCCCCGGTGGCTGTGCGCGCGAACATCGAAATTTACTTAAGTTGAACGAATGCGCCCTCTGTTTGCTCCGAACGTCAAACAGACGGGATATTGTGGGCGACTCTGTCTTTATTGCTGCGCTATTTAAATGGCATGAATATGCACGGTTTTAGCGTTTTGGTTTCTATGGCTGATGGCTTTGTTGAGTCAGATTTTGAATGAGTGGGCTTTGATTTTAATGCTTGGACTTAATTCCCGCTCTCAGAATTCTTGGTACTTTCTAGATCCTGACACAATTAAAAGCTATAAATACCTGACTACTAGTTACATGTACCTACTTATCCTCTTACATGAGCCTTAGACATAAATGGCGAAATATGGATGCACTCAACGCCATAGGTACCTCTGCGTAACCCTTCCGGCATTGCAGGCGTAATGATATTGTTAGGTGAATCTTTTCATAGAAGTGTATTACACAATACAGTTTACATTCACTAGTGATGTCAGCCCCGCGAGTTAGACATACAAATTGCCATAAACATAGATGAAACAAAAAATTCTATGCCTCTAACCACCAAAAATCTGCTAAAACACTTACTCCGCGAAACAATATAAGTCCATAAAGATTATCAGGGAATTGTAGTAACTCAATAAAGATAATACAGCGCTTAGCGCGGGATGCACGCGCCGAGCGTGCGTCTGACAGCGGTCGGGGGCGGCTCGGCTGACCGGACCAGTAGGCCGGTAGCTGAGGATTTAAATCCAAGTTAAATACTCTTAAAATGAACTAAAGAAATCAACCGTAAAAACTATTAACGGTACAGGACAAATTACTTGTAGGGCAAAGTTTTAAAAAAAGGAGACAAGAAATTACCATAGACTTCGATGAGTTATTTAAAATTGAAAATGATAATGGTAAATCCTTGGTATATCAAAAGTAATAATAAATATTGGAAGAGAGGAGAAATAATATTTGAAGTAAAGGAAAGTAAACAGAAGTTGTCAGAGATATTACCGGCACAGTGCACAGTATAAGATTTAATTAAATCCATATGTGCCTGTTCCTGAATTACCCTAGGCTGATAAGGTGATTTTTGAATGGCGTCTCCGTTATTGCTGATTGTCCCTCTTTATTTACACGTTTGTTTTGAACTGATCAGAATAATTTGGGATGGAAGTCTTCTAGATTTCACAGCATAGCAATTCACCATTAATAATCAGAACAAATAACTAAGCGTAAATTAAACCTCTCGGTCAGCTCCGACTAGAAATGATCGTTACACAACATAACACACTAACAATCCGTGAAATATTTCACCAAATATTTACACAAAAAAGCGTCACCGCCATTATTAATATAACTGTCAACGGCACGCGCCCTATTTCCCACATTCGTTTACAAAATTCAAATCCTTTACAACAATGCGTCGATAATCCGGGCCGTGTCGATATAAATTTCATAAACTCTACGCGACCCCCGACAATGGTTTAGGTCCATGAATAATCTCCATTTTGGCGGTGTCAGCAGCAGTCGTTTGGCGCCAAAACAAACGTCAACGGGACACAATGGCGGTGCGCGTTAAGCCGAAGATAATGCGTTGTTATTATAATTGGGCCGTGTAGTTCGCATTGTTACGTGCGTGCAGGTTAATTACTTTATTGATTGCAGCTCCTTGCATGATTGTGCGTGAATTTGGATTGTTGTGGGAGTACTGAGAGTTCCTGTACCGTCACAACAATGACTAAAGCCGTAGATTGTGTAGTTGAAAACCAGCGTCGGGCAGCCTAGCTTATTTTGCTAAACTGGCCCTATTTGGCGCAGCCGTGAGCCACACAATAATTATCCCTTTTTTTTCTAAATGTTTGTTTAATGTTGGGTGCACTTGTGGCATGTGCCACATAAACTTATTTTCTTTCTTTCTTCTAGATAAAATGGCGGCCTCATAGACAAAGTGACATTCCATAAGCGATAAAAAACAAAACTCATGAATATAATTATGAATTTATGATTTGGGAATTTAAATCAATCGTAGCTAGTTACTCAGAGGCGTACTTTTTTAGGAAAAATCTAAATAACACTAAGCTATCGTCTTGAAAGCCACAATCAAGACCAAATAGACATCGTGAGCCCATCTTATGAAGCCACAATCCACTACAAAAGACATCTTTAAACAACGCTGTTCCAAATTACAAAGCTTCCTTCAAACCCTTTTACAAGACTCAAACACAAAATAAGCGCCACAAAACACCCACGCCGCAACACAATCAGCCTCAATTGATCACTACAGCCCCTAAACCAGTGCTCAATCGGTAGTTAACCCTCAAACGGATACCAGCCGCGGGCCAACACGCGTTTCGTAGGCGTTTTCTGTAATTGACTCCGCCGGTGATGACCGGAGGCGTTTCTAAACGGTTATAGCCAGTGATTTACGATCGCTTGTGGCTGGCACAGTGTGACGCCCATGCAGAATGCTATTGATACGTGTAACTTGTAAGTTATGTCTATGGTCACGGGAAATTATGACATTACGGGCGTGATTTTTTTAGGGTTTGCGTAATTCAGTATCAGTAGTAGCGTTTTGAGGAGCAATGAAGGGTTGGGAAAACTGGTTAAGTACCTATTTATAGGTTTTGGTTGAATTATTCATCTTCTTGTTTTGTCTTTTTAGGTGTGAAGACGATTGTGATAAAGGGTGCGGGATATTTGATTTAAAACGTTGATATTTGTCAAGTGTGAGCGATAAATTTATTTTACTGAAATAACCATTCGTAAATCAACTTTAGTAAACCTATATTTAGGTAGTTAGTCCTTAAGTACCTAGCACCTATCTATTGCTTTTAACTGACTATGATAGTAAAATAAAAAGTAAAGTATTTAAGGGATGTAATAACTCCATAATTCGAACAAAAATTATATTTTATTTTATAGCTGTGAAAATTCTACCATACGCATTTCTCTTTTTTCATCTGGCAACCTAAGACAGCTCGTTACGTCGGTCGTAACGTCACAGGCGACCGCACTAGTGCTTGAAATGCTTTGATTCTCAAGTGGCAGGGTACGAATTTTTCCTTGTTTGTTACATTTTAAGTGCCGTCTTTGAATTAGGGGTAGTAAAGTATGTGGTAGGTACCGGTAGGGAACGAATTTGTACGTTTTTGCTGTTTATTCTTTTCATATTTTAGTATCCTATCAACAACGATGCTTTAAGTCTGAACGCGAAATAATAATCTTGGAAATTATCTCTTTTTGAATTTTGTAGGAACTCGGTTTCTATTTTTATCGTTCTTGATATTTTTTTTTGATAATTTTTGTCTCTCTCTAGCACAGTAAAGTTGGTTACAAAAGAACTCAATTAAGAATTTGAACAGAAAGTACTAGGAGAGCAGAATCATGAAGATGTTGCTGCCGCTAAAATCGTATTTTTAGTGAAACCCCTCCAATAAGTAGGTACCTACTAGTCTTGCATGAATTGAATGTGGTATTTATTCTAACAATTTTGTGTGTGCAGACAGACTAGGTAGGAACCACTTATTGACAAAGTACTAGGCTTGCATAAATTCAAGGTATGTACTCTTTACTGTTGTATCATCAGTATAATCAATATAACGCATTACGGACTTTCAAAGAAAGATATAGGTACCCACGAGTTTCAATGTTATAGCTAAGTCACACAGACTACACAAGAAAGCAAGAATCGATATCTGGATCTACTGTCACGGTAAAACCACAGTCGTAAAACAGTTAGTGCCGGCGTACTTATGCCAGCAAAACATTATCGTAGGTACCTACTTATTCAGTTTTGAGTGGACTGACTGAAAAAGCGATGATCAGTCATTCACTGATACTAAATGATTAAAAAAAAACCGGTCAAGTGCGAATCGGACTCGCACACGAAGGGTTCTGTACCATAATAAAAACGAGCAAAAAAAACACTTTTGTATGAGAGCCCCCCTTAAATATTTATTATATTCGGTTTTTAGCATTTGTTGTTATAGCGGCAACAGAAATACATAATCTGTAGAAATTTCAACTGGCTTACTATCACGGTTCATGAGATACAGCCTGGTGACAGACGGGCGGACGGACGGACGGACAGCGAAGTCTCAGTAATAGGGTCCCGTTTGACCCTTCGGGTACGGAACCCTAAAAATAAAACCCATTTTATCAAAACTGGTTCATCCGTTTAGGAGCTACTATGCCACAGACAGACATAGATACACACGTCAAACTTATAACACCCCTCGTTTTTGGTCGGGGATTAGAAAACTGTCAAAATCGGGATTTGAAAGGAGTATAAAATCTGTCAAAAATTTTAGTATCTAGCAGTCCTTCAGGGATAAGTTAAGTTTCTTTTGACAGCGTCTAGCTTTGACAGTAACAGGAACTTGGCCCCATCTTGGCTCGTGCCCAGAGTGCCCAGCACCAGCAGTGAGTAGCCCTGCTTATGGCTGTTATTTGACTTACCTGTGTTGGTGTGAGGTGTATGAGCGAAGCCAGGTGTTCCCTCTCCGGCGCTGACAGATACTTCTGCTGCTTGAACCGCCTCTCCAATTCGTATACCTGCACAAATTATATTAGGTTAGTCTTGTTCAGTGCGGTGTTTCACCATCAGAAGAGATAAAACGCCAGATGAAGTCCTCTCCTCGGTACGATAGGATAATTTTACTCACAGGGGCGAATCCCGTATTTTTATTTTTAAGAACGGTTGCATTCTAAACCATTCTTAATTTTGACAAAAAACTCATGAAACTATAATTTACTTAAAATATTATCTAATTTTGACAGCCTGGTTGGCCTAGTGGTTCGATTCTCGGGTCGGGCCAATTTTTATTGGATTTTTCTATCAGGAATTTCTCAGTAGCTGCCAGGGAGCTTGGATCTGTATCCGGTTGATGGCAATGGGCGCGCCTACTGTTACATGGGACTTATAAATAACTAGCAAAATGTGGATGTGCTTTTGGTGCACCTCTGCTTAACCCCTCGAGGATTACCGGCATTATTTTATGTTACATCAAGGCTTTGACAGTCCTTTTTCGATTTCGATCGATAAGGTTACGATAAAATAATTTAGCTATCATGCACCCTAGCATTGTATCTGTAAGGATACGAATGTAGAACAATGTTCTAGAGCACCTAATATGTGCCGTGCGGGCAACCACGAAAGTCCGTTCAAATGGTTGAAACAATTAAAATGACATTTGCGGCCACAGTAACCAGTTACAAATTAGTCCCAAACTATCTCAAATGACCATTGATAAAACACACACATTCAGAATCCCTTTTTAACCTCATCAAACAGACTTTTAGCTTAACCTAACCCCCTCCCCGCTCCCCCTCCTCGCAAACACCACACACACTAACATATAGACACAAGCACACCCCCATGCCCCATAAACACACACATACACACAGCAACATTGGAATCAAACTGCAAGCGGAAAATTCCGTGGAAATAGAATTAATTACATGGTTGATAGCTGGTGGCATGTTCGAGGGCGGGGCGGGCGGGCGGCCGCGTGGGCGGGATGGGCGCCGCCCTCGCACGCTAACGCAATTTTGGCTTTAGACTTTAGTTAGCTTTTGAATTTGGTGTTGGTCGTTTGGTTTAATAAGATTGAAGGTGCAATATGTTACATTTAAATGTTATGCAGATTAGCGCATGAGCGTGGGATTTTCATATTAATTGTGTTCTATAAATATGTTGTTATAGTTGCTCTATACATGTAATTGTTCTAATCTTTGAAGAATGAACATTTTATGGCAGGTTGAGTTTGTCTAGAGTCTATTCAAACAAAATGGTTGCAATTGATGACATTAAAAATGAGGCAAGTGTTTTTTTATAAACATATTTTAGGGTGCCTTCCTCAAACCTTTGACGAAATTCGACTGCTACTTATAATAGTAGATATATATTGTAAACTGAAGTCATCTTTCATTTAAAAACCGGCCAAGTGCGAGTCGGACTTGCGCACGAAGGGTTCCCGTACCATTATTTATAAAAACGAGTAAAAAAATCACTTTTTTTGTATGGGAGCCCCCCTTAAATTTTTATTTTATTCTGTTTTTAGTATTTTTTGTTATAGCATCAACAGAAATACATATTCTGTGAAAATTTCAACTGGCTAACTATCACGGTTCATGAGATACAGCCTGGTGACAGACGGACGGACGGACGGACGGACAGCGAAGTCTCAGTAATAGGGTCCCGTTTGACCCTTTGGGTACGGAACCCTAAAAACTAATATTGTATCAACTACATACCTCTTCAATACGTAACTATATTTAATTAGTCGTAACGAGGAGTCAGAAGCTAAAAGTCTGACATCCAGTCTTACCAAGGGGTATCGTATAAGGGGTTGTGAAGGTCAGATAGGCAGTCGCTTCATGTAAAATATTGGTACTCAGCTGCATTCGGTAAGACTGGAAGCCGACCCCAAGATACTTTGGGAAAAGGCTAGGCAGATGATGATGATGACGTGAAAATATTTAATAACAACACACAGTACAATATTTAATTGCTATCTTTAGCTAATGTCACTTATATTGTGCCAACCTTACCAGCTCTCATAATTATGCAATACACGGCGTTGCAAACTGCAGCTCAAAATATTCCAGATTCTATTGTTAGCAATCCTTGCGACCGCGATTTCGCGTCGACAGTTGACCCGACACAGTCGCGGTTTCCATGGCACCGCCGCACTATGAGACCGGTCATGCTTCACGCTACAATTCACCCTCGTAAAGCGCCCTATTCACGGTACGTGCAATGCGATTTTAATTCCTGTCGCACTTATATCTAGTAGCACAGGCACTTCAACTCATTCTGCTTGTAGTCTAAGGACTGATTGCGAGATTTTACAAAAATAATGTAGGATCTATATTGTCTATAGTTTGTCTTGCCTTTGAGATAGAAATTTATGGTTTTAGCTATGTGGAGGCAGGTGCAGACGAAGGAAATGACGGATGAATTGTACGAGAAAAGATATGAAAGAAAAAGGACTAAATGATACGGTTAACAGGGAGAGTAGAATAAAAAAACGTGTTGCCCAATAATAGTAACATATGGGATAATGGCAAGACGACGATTATATTGTATTGGCAGTTGCGATGAACTTTAATTCAATAGGAAGACTGATGACTGATGCGAGTCTAAAAGAGAAATTAACTTCACTTTTTATGGTTCCGTACCCAAAGGGTCAAACGGGACCCTATTACAGACACTTCGCTGTCAGTGCGTCTGTCTGTCACCAGGCTGTATCTCATGAACCGTGATAGTTAGCCAGTTGAAATTTCTACAGATTATGTATTTCTGTTGATGCTATAACAACAAATACTAAAAACAGAATAAAGTAAATATTTAAGGGGGCTCCCATACAAAAAAGTGTTCTTCTTTTCTCGCTTTATAAATAATGGTACGGAACCCATCGTGCGCGAGTCCGGCTCGAGATTGGCCGGATTTTTTTCAGTTGAATCAATATTTTAATTCCAACTCAGCACAACCACGAATTCTAATCGCACCGTGAATATCCTTCCTTAAATCGCGAATGAAGGCAGGTAAAGTCCCCCAGTTCGTATTTATTTGTAAAATGATCGGCAAATAAAGCTCCCCCTGCGACTCCTGCGAGGGTCGGAGATCCAAATGAAATACGGAGGCTTTGGAGAACAACCGGAGGTACTTTAGTACTGATACGAGTAGGTAAGGTCCCTATATTCGGTAAGTAATAATGTTGCCGAAAATGAAAGAAATTGCTGAAAATTTGACTTAAGCAATTCAGCAAACAGCCGCACGGGTCGATCTTTAAGGTTAAGCCGTGCTTGCCGAGGTTGGTCCGTGGATGGGTGACCACAATTACATACCGAGTTTCCTCCGTGCCTCGGAAAGCACGTTAAGCAGTTGGTCCCGGCTATCATTTGTAGATATTTGACAGTCGTTACAAGAAGTCAGAAGCCAAAAGTCTGACAAAAAGAAAGTCTTACAAAGGGGTATCGTATTACCCAGCTATTAGGTTGTGGAGGTCAGATAGGCAGTAGCTTCATGTAAAATACTGGTACTCAGTTGCATCCGGTTAGAGTGGAAGCCGACCACAAGATAGTTTGGGAAAAGGCAGGCAGATGATGGTGAAGTTTACTTAAGACTAGATTTTGCCAGCGGCTTCACCCAAATTGAGGACAAAAATAATTTCACGGACACGAACTGCCGGGAACCCAAATCACGCATGTAATCACCAAAGAATTAGGCAGACGTGTACACCCACATTTTGCCAGTTATATTCAAGTCCCATGTAATACAAGGCGAGGCTATTTCCACCAACTGGACACAGATCGAAACTCCGCGGCTGCTACAAAAAAATTGCTAATGGAAAAATACCCAATAACTCTTTGCCCGACCCGGGAATCGAAGCCACCTCTTGTTCAACAGTCGCGCTTGCAACCACAAAACTAACGAAAACCAGCCAGCATGAATGAATACAGTAATATAATCAAAATCATTTTTTTTTATTTTACATAGGCCTACATGGGCACTTAAAAAATTAACGTCGACAAAAAGTGCACGGTTCAGGTTGGTCGTTTCTTATGGAGAATAACCGACAAGAAACTCCATGGTTAGTCTTTTAAAATCATTTCATCATCATTTCAGCCAAAAGACGTCCACTGCTGGACATAGGCCTCCCCCAATTGACGCTACATTGACCGGTCCCGTGCGCCTCGCATCCAGCGGATCCCCGCAACCTTCACCAGGTTAAAATCATTTTACATGGTTTTACAATATTAGAATGTTACAGCGTTAGTACTTAAGTGTGGGAGGACATCGTAGACCCGACAATAAGTCGTTGTTTCCTACAAAAGGTAGAACAACTACTGATACTGTTATCTTGCGTCACCCCGCTTCTAGGCAAAGACCTCTCTCTCCATAACTTCCAATTATTTTGATCTAGGGCCAATGTGGACCACAGTAATATAAGTACGTAATAATAAAAGCTCGTTGGACTCACCTGCGCCTGAGTGAACAGCACTCTTCTCTTCCTCCTCTGTGCGAGAGGGAACTGCATAGGCTTGGAGTCAGGGCCGGCGCACGCGGCCAGGCCCCCCATGTTGTTGACGTGGCCCATCCCGCCAGACGTCGACGTCATAAGCCTGGAAACTAAAGCAGCCGCTCAGATACGCACACTTAGATCTACTAAGCTTAATTATAGAGAAACTTTAGGTTAGGGATTTCGTAATAGACTGTACATACTAAAGCCACCGTTCTGGCGAGCAAGAATTTCGGCAGCATGTCAACTGAACTCGTACGCTGGCTTCGCTGTGTAGAGGCCATAAAATTAATGGAGCTAAAGCATAGAGTAGATATGTTGGGGATATACTATGTTGTATTATTATAGACGAAACTTGTACAGTATCTCAGATTTCTTCGGATTACGATCTACTAAAATTCGAAATTCAATCACTTTTGTCCTCAGCTGTGAACTCCTATGATGACGCTTACCAATCTGTTATTGGTAAGGTAAATGATGATGACTTTTTGATGGCCTAATTGAAATATTGGGCTGGTCATATTGGTTGTTCCGTTCAGCCGTTAAGGTGAGTTCTGTGAGTTTCGAAGGTTTCCAACCTACAAATAAAAGGAATGAACTCCGTTTGTGTGTCGGTTGGTACCTACTAACAATTTTTAGTTTTAGCAATTTAATGAAAGTATGGGTTTAATCATAAAATGCCCAATTGATAATCCCTTTACAAGATTCGCGAGCAATTAACAAGTATTAATTAGGTTCTCAGCCTTAAAAGCTAAGTTTAGTTGGCATTGAATTTTCATCTTTTCATAATGAAGGTCTTTTGGAACTGAAAGCGTTTGTCTCTGGTAAACTTTTGTATTAATTAAATCTTTGGTTTTAATTACTTGATTAAGTTTGCTGAGGTTGGATTGAAAAGGTTTATTATTTTATTTACTATTTGGAGCGTAAGTTTTGTGCTAAAACTTATTTCGAATATTAATTACCTAAATCTGAGCCGGAACGTAAAGTTTTCAGAAAATCGGGAATACATAGCTTATTTTATGTTTTTTTTTTTGTAGCTTTTATATCATAATGTTGTTGGGTCGCACCCAAAAGCTAGGAACAGTATGATAAAAACTACTTACTATAATACAAAATATTGTAAGTATATCACTCGAAACACTTATATAGCTTTTTGATATTCATAGGCACCTTGCCGAGCGCTTAAAATAAAGACGACCTGCTTTTATTAAGGCATTCATTTAACCATTATTGTAACCAAATTAAAAGTAAACATAAGAGTTTATTTAATAGGTCACAATGCAATTTAGCCACACCTATCTATATTTAAGTGTAGGTACTAACAGAAGCTTTATGAATTTTACTTGGAACATTATGTAAGTACCTACTACTTACATAATGTTCCAAGTAAAATTCATAAAGCTTCTAATTTAAAACATGTTCATAATAAATACTTAAAAACGAAACAACAGCATCATTTTAGTAGCATTTTATCCATCCTTGCAAATTATAAAAGGGGAGTAGCGTAAAAATAAAAATTAATACTTTCTCGTGGTAGAAATTAATCTCTTAGTGCTGGCAACATTTAAGCTGGCTCCCGCTATTTTCCTAATGACACTAGACGTGGTTTCCCGCGCTACCTAGCTTTGCAACGTATTTTAGTCACTTTGAGAACATACAATTATGTTTAAATGCTTTTATCATTTATTACAAGGTTTTATTTTAGTATTTTATTTAATTTCGAGAAAAACATAAATCCATCTCAGTGTTGCAAAATTAGAGTGCAAAAAGCTGGCGAATTGGTTAGTAAGAAGCAAATGTTCTGTCTTAACACGTTCGCGTGAGCAACGTCTTACAACGTCGTGTTGATATAATTTTGAAATGGCGCAACGTCATTCGACGTCCTCTAGATTGTCATATTTATTTTGACGGAACGTCTTTGTACGTCCATTTTAAGAGCAAATTCCTATGGCGCATCTACTTAGCGCCGCAATACGTTAGATTTTCCATACCAAAACCGCCGCATGACCAAAAAAGTAAACATCTTTATAGTTTTGTACCCACACATGCAAAGGTAGCGCGCACAAACTCGCAACGTCTTATGACGCCCGGGATTGTACCGCTATCCCCACTGCCAGTTGACCTGCGCGCAGTGAGACGACCTAACGTGTGTGTATTGTGTACGCCATGCAACTTATCTGGATTACGTAATATTTTATCATAAAAGGTTAGTAAATATTATAAATTTCTTTATTACACTTACTTGGTATAAGTATCCGCATGTTTTTGATGAACAAACAATGTGATAACTAACATGAATTTGATATAATTTCGAATCAGAAGTTCGTAACGGTTTTTCTTGCTTTTTTGCATTTGCTTATTTTGAACAGTGAGAATGTGGTAATAATCATAAAATAAATGGTATCATGGTTTTTATTACAACGTAACATACAGTTACAATGGTATTTGCTTTAGTAAAAGTGTAATAATGCATTGTTATAGATGGATAAGGAAGAAGAACGTATCATGAAACTTTTTGAAGAAGCGTCATCGACGGGAAGCACGATACCAGATCCATTTAGTGTTAGTGGTGATGATGAATATGGATCTGACGGAGACTATAATCCTTGTAATGATGAAGTTAGTAGTGACAGCAATACTTCTGTAAAGAGAACTAGGTTATGTCGTCGTAATCGTTCTTCTAATATGTCTCAACCCGTAAGTACAACTCCAATGCATAATCGTACGTCTAGTTCGAGCTCATCGTCATCATCTGATGTGAACCAAACCGTACAACAAACATGTACAATTAAGGCTGATTACAAAGTAAAAAGATTTCGTACAAATAAGAATGTTAAGAATTTTTGATTAAACTTGTGTTCCTATATATCCAGTTGTATCATTTCAATTTCCTTAATTTAAGTTGACGCCTATAAACGTTGTGTCGTTTAGCATGGTATGTCAGACCTACGTGGTGGCGGCAACGTATATAGACGTCGGACGTGAAATAACGTTGCGCCACGTAATAAACTTCAAAGATGTACGTTTTACGGCGCGACGTCTTTAGACGTTGCTTAAATTTGTATGGGAAAAAGGTGCGCCTGAGTACCAACATTCAGAAATGAGGTTGCTCACGCGAACGTGTTAACGAATAATATAAGCAATACAGTTCTCTACGCTCAAGATCAGATACACACCATAACTTTGTAAGCTTTCTTTTATGGCAGATTGTTACTCAGAATATTGTGTAGATGTTACGACGTTTCTTGGCCTTCCTTATTTCTTAAACCACATGAGAGCTAACGCTTACGAGAGGTTTACGCTCGTAACCAAAAGTCTCAAAATATAATAGAAATGGTTACCAGCGTAATAGAGACTTCCACAGGTTTTTACTTTTAGATCGCCACATGATTCTCCGTTTACTTGAACACACAACTACAACATCATCATCTGCCTAACCATTTCCCAAATGTGTTGGAGCTGACTTCCAGTTTAAACGGATGCAACTGAAAAACAGTATTTGTGCACCTTAGCATTCTAGTCTAAACAAACAATGTAAATACAAGCCTACGAAGGGACAGTAGCCAAAACAAATGATTGCGACCATCCGCCATCATGACAATTGGCTACCAACTCGCGTTCGACGACCTTTAAAACACGGAACTGTGTTCAATAAAATAATGACACTGTAATAGTACAAAAATCACTTGAAACTATTAGAAGCACCTATCGTGAATTTACGAGATTAACTACTATCGCGACGCGACGTAGAGACAGAAAATTCTAGTCACTACTTCTACATACTCGTCGTAGCTAGAATTTTCTATGACAATATCGAGTTCTAGAAAAAGAATATCACACAGGTTTGACTGAAAGACTGATACGACTCTTCAAAAATTATAAAAGACTAATATTTATTTCTGTACTTTTCAAAATCACTATTGACCGACACAGTCTCACCGAAATAGTCTCTTTTAAATTGCAGACGTTATCTTAGTTAAGTTATTATGAGGAGCATCTGATTTAATGGACTTTTTAAAAACGCCGATCGAATGCTAACTTTTTTATCCTGGGATATGTATAAAAAGTTTAGCATTCGATCGGCGTTTTTAAAAAATGGGCCAAGGTACAAAATATAATTACAATTCTTCCAGCAACAAAGGCTGGCAGACATTCGCTAAGGTCGGCAACTCGGCACATCAGCATTTCGGCAGCAATACCCCGCACATTACACACGCTGAATCCGCCGCGTATTTACACAACACTCGACGAAAAGGGTCTTTCAATAAAATATTGCTCCCCATTCTGTCTTACTCCATTGTGCGTGTGTGGCTGTATTGTGCGATATCTTTGCCTCATCGCTGGAATTGGTGCAAGCTGTGAGTTTGTGGGTTCTGTGCCTGATTTTATAAAGTAATAAGAAGACGAACCTGTTAAAAAGGCTCACTCAAACTGGTACGGGGAAAATTGCAGACTCAGCTTCCGAATTTCGGAAACTGCCAGAGACATTACTTTGGTATCTTTCAGTGTCCAGTATAACCAGTTGGTCCTTAATTCGTCCCTACCAGTTTAACTGGTCCTTTTGTAGTTAAGTTTTTGCGAAAACAGTTTGTTAGAAAATACAACTCAGAATATAATGAAATAGCTTCTCTTGCCTAGCTTTAGAAGGGGCATTACAAAAAAAAACGCGAAATTGCAAGTTTTCCTCCTGAAATTGTAAGTTATTCTTGAAATAACTATTACTTGTTAAAAATTGATCGTTTTCCTACAATAATAATAAAGTGATTTTTAATAACTTATTTAATTTACTTAATAATAATCATTCTCCCGATGCATGTTTAGGCAAAAACTCATGTAGAGAACTCTGAGTTAGGCCTCTAGTTTGTAGATTCTATTGAATATAGACTATCATTATTTTTCATCTGAAAAATATCCTATATAATATTTATAAATAATGAATATATTATATAAATATACTAATACTAATAATAAAGCTGAAGAGTTTCTTTGTTTGCTTGAACGCGTTAATCTCAGGAAAGACTGGTCCGATTTGATAAATTATTTCAGTGTTATTTAGTGAGGAAGGCTTTAAGCTATATATCATCAAGTAACGACCAATAAGAGTGGAGCAGCAATGAAAAATGTTGCGAAAACGGGGAAAATGTGACGCAGATGAAGTTGCGCGGGACAGCTAGTAATTTTATAATAGTAGAATTCATTTTTGTTTAATGCCTTTTAGGTAAATTGTAAAATTAGCGTAACGCCGAAATTTAAGAGGCCTCTTAAAAACTTTGCTTTTCATGAGATTTTGCTCGGGAGTTTGTTCCCTTCTCTTCTTCTACTTCTTCAACCCAGCTAAAACACTAGGAAGTGGCGAAGGGCGTACGTTTTAGGGGACTGTTTTGTGTAATTGACGATCAAAAAGTGCTGATCTTCAGCCTAGCTTGAATAAATAACTTTAGATTTGTGCTAGGAGAGCAAAGACATTGGAGAAATCGCTCTGTTTTTTCATACGGTACCCCAAAAACTGCTAGTACCCGCCGTTTCAAACCTCCTTTGTGTTGTCAATAGACCACCGGACATTTTAGTTATCTGTCGATCTCTGGTTTAATCGAAACGTAGCGCTATTTCCATGGCGGATGAATAGGCGCTTTTTTAGATCCCAATTGAAGCGTTTAATGACACGTTAAGGGATGTTTACAAACATGTCTGAATAGCTTTCGAAGATAGTTGAATTTGATTTTGATTTTATTTTAATTGATTCATTTTGAAGGGCTGTTCGGTTGGTGTCAGCGCTTCTGAAGTGAAGAAGAAAATGAGGGTTTTTAATATTATTCTTTTTGTACACACACAACTGACAAGGCTCAGAGACCCTAAAACAAAAACACGACTTTAACGTAACGTATATTAAAACGCAAAAACAAACATCCTAACGATTTGGGTTTCTTTTTTGCAACATGAACTGGGTATCACCCACGTATATGAATAAACGCTTAAAAATTTATACCTATCGTTCGAATTTACTCTACGTTTTATCTGTGCGTTAATTTAAAGGAGTTGTAAAAACAATAGCAGCAAGATATAGGTACACAAAGTTACTTCTTATATAGTCTACTTCACAAATTTCTGCAAATTGCATGTGTAAACAAGTTATTCTTCCAAATTTCATCGGACAGCGCACCACCTCGGTGCAAAGAAGACCTTAAAATTTCCTAAAAATACATTCACACTCATGTCCCCGGGTGTGACAGGGGTCGGACAGAGATGTGCATATATTTTGACAACAAATACGTCGGTAATTGAACCAGGGGCTGGCCACGACGAGGGACGCTGGGGCGTCAAAATATGTCGTCGTAAACGGAACTATTTTCACGGCCGAGTAACGTCCGGCCAGTGTTGCTATTAAAATTAATATTTTTGAATGGTAGAAAATGTGTGTCAACATTAATCGCTGGAACTGCTGTTAGTACTTAAATAGGTAGCAGAATTTCGAAGTATACTGAGTTCAATTGTTAGGAAACATTCCGAAAACCCAGTTGTCTAATTTCTAAAGTTTTATTTTAACTAGAACTTGTGTTTTACAGTCTACCGTCATCTGTGTTATTGAGAAACCCGCAGCATTCTGTAACACTCTTCACTACCGTATTCCAAAAGATTTCGAAGGAAATTCGTAATACATTGTTTTATACTCGAATGTTTTCAAAAATTTTGTGTGGTGGGCGACATGAAAACGCAATGAATGTTCTTGAAGTGACAATGTGTATTGCATTGCGAAAGAGATTGTGTTACTATATGTGCGGTGAAATTAAAGAAAATTACACTGTACTTAGTTACATCCACAAGACCAAACAGCATCTAGGGCACCAAGCCAAACCTTCCATTTCCATTTCCCCCAATTATCATTCTACCCGCAATATCAGAAGAAAAATAAATAGTTGCACGAAACGGACACTTGGCTTTAACGCGTGCATTTGATGACACGATTGGCGTGAAATTGGCCCCAACTAGAAGCTGCGGGCGACTCGAGGGGCCAGCGGGCGTGCGTCTGACGGCAACTGACCACAAGTAATTACCAACTAGACAATGCTAGTTGAAAATTCAGTAAAGTTTTAATGGACGAAGTAAAGCGGGTTCGCTTTATGTGAAGTTGTTATTGCTTTTGGGTTCCTGATTATTTTGGAGGTGAATTTGGTCATCGCTGAACGTGTTGTTGTCTGTTCTTAGTTTGGTTGTTTGTTTAATGATTTCTTGGATGAATAAATAGAAATAAACGAAAGTAACAAATTGTTCCTGTTGTAAATATTTTAGAAGGGAACGTAACAGACAAAAAGACGAACCGCCCATAAGCAGACATGAAGAAATGGGTCAGCGGAAAGAAAAAATAAATGTAGAGTTTACTCTTTCTCCCTCTCTCTCTCTTCTTCAATCTTTTACCACGCAATGTTGCAAATCTCTCCAGTGTTGGCAGTTTGGTATCGTGGCTATCCAGATTTTTCTAGCCGTTTTAATAAGATAATCTGTCCACCTAGTCGGTTGTCTTGCCACATTCTAAGTACCCAGTAAGTCCAGTAACTGAGTCGTGGAGATGACTAGATAGATATCAAATTATACACTTGCAAGTACATCAGTAGGTATCTTTGTCTCCACATCCGCTTCGGCGTGAAGCATGAATTACATAAACATCACAAACAGTTTGCATTTCTACCAGCCGTGACAAATTGACCTTTTCGTCTTCGAATAAATTATGTAACACCTTCTTATTGGTACATAATAAGATATTTTTGTTTGTGTATCTTGAATGTTTGTGTTCAAGCTACCTTCAAACTTGAGTATATAACACTTGTGCGTTATGTAAGCAAAACGGTTAGTGTGACAAGCTACAGAATTTAGTTTTGCCACACTAGTTCGGAAAATGACAAATTGAATAAATTATTGGGAAGAGAGTGGGTAAAAAATAAATTTGGCGTTGTCTAATAGAACTGGACATTTCGTGCATGTAGTTTAGATCAGTAGTAAGATTGGCCTTTTTTTCAAAACTGAATGAGACGATGAAACCGCTACTATTTATTATACTAATACAAATAGCATTACTACTAAGGTAGTCTTAAGATACAATCACTGTTTAAAAAACTAAGGATCCTTCACTCCTTTTTCAAACGACAATACAAATAGGTAAATTAAAGTTAAAAACAACGAATCTCAATATTGTTAAGAAGAATCACAATAATCATGATGTTTGGTGAAGCACTAAGAATTCAAATCAGCGTACAGGTATAGTGCGTACATACATATTGAGCTCGGACGTGCTCGGGCCACTTCGGCTACCGTCGACAATGCTCGGCCCGTGCGCCCGCGTCACGGTAGGGTCAATATTTGCTGACAACTAATGGATTTTGCGAGCGAGGGGTCTTGTGTGTGAATTTGAAAGTAAAATTGTGAGATATGTGTTATAGGTTGGATTTGTTTTTGGTGCTGATTCTAGGAATCGGTTAGATAAATAATTCTTATTCAATTAAATCATCTTTTACCTGTAACGTAACATGACCCACGATGAACTTTGAGTGAACTTTAAAATCAACTCAAACAAAACCCAAAATCATGATATAAAATAGAATAGGTAACCGGAAAGAAGCATCAATCGGCCAGGAAGCTAGAATCTGTTTGAATTTGAGAATTAAGCATGACAAAATCATCCAGACCAAAAATAATCCATCATTAAAACGCTCATAATCCCCATGAACTGTCTGCAACAGTTCATAATAATCGCATTAAAATTCGCCATACGTACGCATCTGATGGCCCCCTTACAGAAAACGTTGCCAACGCTATATAAACGCGAGCAAATTGTGCGTGCGTGGATAAACATTGACAATAATAGGAGCATTGTTGCAACCCCAACCGGGTGTGCTGTCAAAATAGAGAGGATCTTATCGCGGGCGGCCGATCGGAAAATGAGGTGGATTGGTATTACATACTTTTTAGTTGCGTTTAATTTGTTGCTGGAAGAAAAAACTTGGTAGTTTGGTAGATTTATTGATCAGTTTGGACGTTTAGTGATCCGGTTTCATGTTTGCGCATCGTCACGCCCAATTAGGCGGAGTGGGCTGAGACAATCGGTCGCTAATTATTGTGGTTAATTATTGAAGTATGTTTATACAGAGATTTTGGGCACGCGTTCATTTTTTTTCAACTTACGTGAAAACCTTACGAAAGCCTGTGTATTTATGGAATGGACAGGTGTTTCCTTTACCTTCTGGTTTGTTACTCACAACAGTAACAATATTAATGATATTGGTCGACTACCAAGAAAAAGTAGTCCTTTGTCCCCAAGTGAATTCACAGACTGACCCAACAATATTACCATCTCATCTCCTGTCCAGCAGAAACGGAACCGTCGCCATTTCTAAAAGTAAACAAACCGACAAAGATGGAGGGAAATGAAATAGCTAACATTTCCGCGGCTATTTCCCTCAGTGTTGCCACACTAAGGAAGATAAACTGCGGTCGGCTGGCGGTGACGCGGCCACTCGGCCCGCATTAGGCGCGCCTGCATGGAAACTAAGTGTGTCACACACTTATTTTTTCCCCGCGGCAATTTTAATTTACCGCTGACCGTGGGTACTGGGTACGTTTGATGTGTCGCAACACTCGAAAAATGGTGTGGATCGAGCGGTTGAAAATTGTGCGGATATTTTTTTCCACTTTAGTTCTAGCGTTTGATAGAGCGGCAGAGAGAAAAATAGTTAGTTCGTAGTGCAAAAAAAATCCATTGACTCCATGACCTATAACGGATTGCTGAATTTTCGTAATATTTCAAGTACCTAATACTGCTGCTTGGAGAATGAGAACAAAGTAAAATAGTTAGGTATCTATGTGCTTTTAAATATATATAGTTAATAATTTTGCAAAGAAATTGAACACAAAATCTTTCTGAATTTCTAACTAAATGTCTACTTCACATCTACTCTACACGTTAAATAAATATTTTTAGTACAAGTATTTGACGTCCTCAGTATTATGTAAACACGCAAGTTACTGTATTTATCCGACATTTACAAACTACCTTTCACACCAAGCAAGAACACAAGTATCGAACACCAATTACCATATTCATTACCATATACTAAAATAATTTCTCCTGACTCGGCTGGAGCCTTCGAATGCACCGACATCACGCTATTTGCGGTCGTGAGGCCTAATGTTTACTCAGTCAAGACTCTAGTGGTAGGCAAATATGGGCCCGATCAAATGGAATTGCTTATTTTGTCTGTCTACACAGCTCCCTAGTACAACAGGTACGGCGGACGACAGGCGTGCCTCAGGGCTCGTTCCTCGGACCATCTTTAATCTTTTTTTTTACAATAATTCGGTGGGTATTCTTGATGTTTTTTGTCCGCTGAACATCACTCGACAGTTTACCGTTTTAATCTCTGCTCAAAGATACTCGTATGTGCGGAAGCGTGATGTATTATTGTGATAAATTGTTTGTAAATTTTGTTCAACGAGTTGTTAGTTTTGTTTCGTTAGTATTGTTTTTTTTATTGTTATTGTGAGAGATTGAGCTTTATTGTATTCAGCGCTATATAATCCACGGCTGAAAGCCGCACATAAGAGATTTAGTGCAACTCTTTGAAATTCTTTGTTGGGAGATAAAATTGCACAGCTAAAACCATTTAATTTGACGTAAGTTAGATGTAAAAATAAACATTGAAGTAGCAGTCGAATAAATTGGGTTTTTTATGGATGAACAATACTTGAATAATATTGGTCAATGAAAATCTATTTATAGCTTATTTATTGAACGGCTGGTTTACTTCCTTTATCGACTAGATTGGCGCCATGTCTTTTGTGAGTGATGACGACCCACGCTCAATTAATTTAGTATTACATTGTGAAGAACATTTGAAATGTTTTGTTTTTTTTTTTCGGCTAGCGTTATAGGTATTCTAAAGTAGCTTTTGCATATTACCTAGTAATATTATTCGAACTTATCAAATGTTCTGCTTCAACTTTGGTAAGTTTACAAAGCACAATTAACCGAATCGTTTTGATTATTTATTTTTCCTTGAATTAGTTTATCGTTACTTTTTTGTCATTCAAAAATAATGGAAACAAGAACTATCTCTTTTTATGAACAACTGCAACTGGACCAGCCAAACAAATGCTACACTAACGATTATTCTAATAATCAAAATTTTATATTTCGTGTAGCATTTGTTTTTATTTCCAATTTTGACAAATCCTACGCTCTCGATACTTTTCCCTTCCCTATCTCCAAGTTACTCTTCAACGAACGGTAAAGCTGTAATATTTACACTTTCTGTCGTCAACTACTGGCTTTTCTACAGACTTTAGATTAAATTACCGATTGTCTATGCTCTGTATTGTCTGCCGGTCCACTTCAAGTGGTGCCTAGTTGCGATCACCGTCATGATAGTTTTAGACTTCGTTTATAGGAAAGCTCAAAGAGCTTTTTTTCGTATTTTTAAAACCAGTCTGAATCCAACAAACAACTAGTTATACTTAGGTATTTTGATGTATCCATGGATGGATCTACATACATTTTTCATTATTTTGGCAGTAGCAATAATATCACCCGAACTTTCAGTAATCGTAGCAATGGTGAATGGGTGACCGAATGCCAATAACAAGTATCCATCTACATTAACAAGCAAAGATTAGAAGAACCTCGTGCATACTCAATTTTTTTATCAAGTTTTTGGCTCTATCTGAATACAACTGTTGAATATAAATATTTAAAATCCATTTCTCTGTACGGTGTCGGACGTAAAGAATAGCACCATCCCATATCTTCCCGTGAGTGTCGTAAGAGGCGACTAAGGGACTTGCCAGGGAATGGGCAGCAGCGTTCTCTGTGCTTTTGTAACAACCGTACTGCGATCGCCAACCCGCCTACCAAGCGCGGCGATTATGGCAAAACCCCCATATGCGGCGAAACTTGGAGGAGGCCTATGCCCAGCAATGGTCGTCTTTCGGCTGAAATGATGATGATGATGAATCCATTTCAATCAAATAATCTTGCAAATTTGCAAGACATGGAATAGCAGTAATTGCCAATAAAATAAACAAGACGTATGTATGAGTACCTACATAGAGGGATTGTGTTAGTTTAATAGGTAAGCATCGTCATGATAATGTCAACGTTAGCATTGATTTATTTATTAAATATTATATTTTCAATGTCAATATTTTACTTCGAGCTCTTACAGAGTCTAAGATAATGAAGACTTAGATAAAACTCATATATACTTAAGATAATTATTCAATTGTAAAACTCCCTGGAACCCCCGACGGAACGGTCGCGTGTTGAAATCACAACTGTAGGGATGCCCGTTGTTATGATCTATCACGGAAAATTTACATAGTGTGTCAATTTCATATAAACTAACTTTCCTGACCATTTAGTTTTCCAATTCCAATTAATAGGCTCGTCCTAAACGCAGTAGCACGAAAACAATCCCCAGCACCACTTACGCAAGACGCCTCTTATGATAAAACAAATCTTAACCAAGTACCTCATTCTTAGAAAAACATTAAAATAAATAAAATACGACTTGTAATCTACATAACCGTTAACAAATAAGCCACGGGCCACGATCCCGAGAAACAGGGAGATTCTGAAGATGAGGTAGTAAACAAATGGTAGTAATATAAATACGAGTCTGTGTACTTCATCAGGGGATCCTCTGTGCACCTGCGCCATGGTAAGCGCTCCCGTTGCTATATCGAATTACCATTCAGCCATAGATTATAGAGAAGATGGGATTATCCATTGAGTTAGAGGAACTAGAGCACGACTAAAAACATGGTTGAGATAATTATATCTCACGACACGACTTAAATTCTTAACTGGGTAACCAATTTACATTTATACTCGTTCAAGTAACTGTAGAGAGTGCGGATGTGTAATTATTGTGTATTACAAAATAGCTTAATAATATAATACCACCCAGTATTAGCTCTCCATTCAATAAATCAACTCGCAAAATAATTACCATTCTCATTTGAACTTTCACACAATACAGTACGACTGAAAACGGGAAAACTAATACTTCGAAAATAATTACTGCAAACGAACCAAAAAGAATTCATTTTGTTCCAAAATTGACAACAGAACCTAGAATATCTATGTATCATAAGATGCGTTTTAAATGAGTCAGACGAACAACCATTTTATTATATATTAATATAACGCACGGCCCGGAAAAGTAAACCGATGTTTGAATGCATTGACGCCTCTGTCACAAATGACGGTTGATCTAGAGCTAAGATGGAGGCTTGGTAGCTGAGCACGTAGCTCGGTTTTTTTGTCACCGACCGTTAATGGTGTTTACTCTGCCAACTCGCAATCTGAGACAATTTTATTTTGGTAATCAAGAAGCTAACAAGTTCGAAATCGATGGTTTACTTATTGGAGAAGAGGGCGTGATGATATCGCACTTAAAAAAATTCGAGTTCAAAAACTAGTTGGTAGTCGAAGTTTGAATGTGAAACCAAAATTTTCCTGTAATGATAAAGAAGATTTATAATAAAAAAAAATATGCAGAATTCAATATTGTTGGTGCAATCTTGGAAACAATGTATTTCTTAAAACATATATTTAAAACAAAATGTACGTTAATTGTCGTCACAATCAAATAAGCATGCCTACAAGTACAATCATTTAGGAGAAGAAAAGTAAATATAATGATCACTGTCTTT
Organism: Cerastis rubricosa; assembly: GCA_949152445.1. Taxonomy (NCBI): domain Eukaryota; kingdom Metazoa; phylum Arthropoda; class Insecta; order Lepidoptera; family Noctuidae; genus Cerastis; species Cerastis rubricosa. Next base: position 22,135,850 of record OX424534.1, on the reverse strand, counting down.
TGTCATTGTGTGTTCTTTTTTGGCCATAGAATTGACCTAAAACTTCGTCTAAAGCCGCCATTATACCTATTCCACTGGCCAGCGAATCACAATATCATATTCCTAAGCAGCCCCATCCCACTTGAACAGTGAAACACTATCCATATCAGTACACCGATAAATACCGAATTAGTTAAACGCATCGGGTTACATCAAATTGGCGTTTGTTACCCGACGCGCTCACGTGCCGCGCGGCGGAGCTCGCTACGCGCATGCGCCAACCCATCCGCCATCTTTGTATTAGGTACTCGTCAATTTGTTGTAATGCGTTATTAAGTAGTATGAATTACTTGAGCCATGGTTAAGTTAAGGTTGTGGTTTGTTAAGATTTTTGAGTAAATCGACGAACACGAAATTGTAATACCCAAATTCAGATTAAACAAAACTAGCAAGTCTTTTCTTATAAACAGTAGGTTACGCTTTTATAATACGTTGCCGAAGTCAGTTGCAGAACTGACCGATGGAAAGTTTTAACATGATATCAAATATTTAAAAAATCATATTACAAAATTAAGGACTATGTTGAAGATAAAGATGTTTGGCCCTAGCTCCTTCGCACATGCGGCTTCCCTGGTAGCTAATAAACGGCACAAATGTGGATGTCTCTAACTATCCTCAATCTTATTTTTTTTCCTTTGTTTTTAATCAGATGTTTTACAATAGTTTTTAAATCATTACACCTTTTGTTTAGAATAGTTACAGCACGGATGACAACATTTGTGTCACTTATCTGATCTAGTCTTTTTGTGATATTTTCTCTTTTTCTTGTTTACCGATTGTTTATAAATGTGTGAATATTGTAGGCCATAAAGATTCCTAGATCCTTGGCAACTTTTTATTTCGTTCTACGTTTTGTAGTAAGCAACGACTTATGATCGGGCCTACGATGTCCTCCCATACTTTAGTACTAACGCTGTAACAGAAATATTGTAAAACCAAATAATTTTAAAAGAGTAACCATGGAGTTTCTTGCCGGTTCTTCTCCATAGGAAACGACCAACTCGAACCGAGCACCTTTTTGTCGACGTTTTATAAGTGCCCGTGTTGGCCTATGTAAAACAAAAATATTTTGATTTGATTTGATTTATACAGGGTGTAACGGAAAGGGTATACATAGGGTGTGCTACAGACCATCAAACTGAACAAAATTTCAAAACCTATTCGACCCAAATGTTCAGTACGGGGCAGTCGATATTTTATTCGCTATGACGATGTTGGTCCGAGAAAAACATGTTCAGTTTGATGGTCTGTAGCAAACCCTTAAGTATGTAGGTAAGATACCCTTTCCGTTACAGCCTGTATAGTTGAAACCTCGGATTTGATTCAAAAATTAAATTGGCAGAGCAAACTATGATGTCGGCGATACTTAAACGATCGAGGTGTTAAAAACACCTCGATCTATCTATAGCTTCAAAGTTTTCTAACTAAAACGAGTATTTGTGTTTTTCAGCAGCTATGTAACATTTGGACAGAGTTCCTATTAATATAACGTTTTCACTTTGCTCTAGGTTTCTTATTAAGATTTAATTTTTAAGAAATAAAGTCCTACCTAGTTAATCCAAAAATAAGAACTATCTAGGAGGAAAATTAAATATGTATTGTTTCATAAAACGCAGCGATCGTCAAACATGAAGACGGTTTTAAACGTTTGAGTCGGCTCCGCGCCTCCTTCACTCTTACCGTCGCCGTCACACGCCGGCTGACGTATGCTATCGTGCAACAAACTCAATCTATGTACGTAGGCTATTTACTGTGCAAAATACTTTTGCAGATTAGGAAATATTCCTTTCTAGATCAGAAAAACTAAAAATAAAAGTATGTAACGCAGTAATTTCAGTGATATCGTGCTTAAATTTTGAAAAATGTTGCTTACTACTTCGAATTTCATCACGGTTGTGACTGTTCGAATGAAGGTTTGAAAAGATTCTTGGTCAATTAAGAAAGAAGCAACGGGAGGTCAAATTCATCATAAAAATTAACACACACTTAAAAAAAAACATTGCAATAAATAATATCGCCGACTCACTGGCAAACCTGGGGTCGTTAGACGCGGGGTACCAGCCTGCGCCTCTCATGTCTCCATAGTGGGGCAGGTCCGATGGGGCACAGCCATACCCCTGGACCGGGGCGCCGCCATACAGCGGCACTCCGTACGGGTTGGCCGCCATGCCGCAAGAAGGCCCCAGCGGGGAGTTGATACTGCTGCCTGATGAGTTCGATCTGAAAGGAAGAGAGACGTTAGGTCGAGGAAAAGACAGGTAATGCCAGGGGAAATTATTGCTTAACAAATGAAACAACTTTGTTTATGAGTCCTCAATTTTCCTGAATGATAGTCTGCAACGTAGTCCGAGTGTGATTTCCAGGAAGAATAAAGTAAGATGACAAAAATTACTTAAGTTGTATGACGGAATGGAACACCTTATACTAATATCTTAGGAACTTAGAAATGGCTCTACATTACTTTGCTTCTTCCTTACATCACACTCTTGGGCTACTTGAATAGGAGGAATTTTTTGAAAAAAATAAATTTAGTTACGTATGTACAACAAGATCAAAAATGCAAAGGAGGGGGCTGGTACTACGAGTACGTTGAACAAAACAATAAAACATGAAATTAGTATGTGACCTATGCACTAATTTCATGTTTACTAGAGTTTAGTTTAGTGTTTAGTGTATAGATCACACACTATGGTTTCATGTAGTTAACCTTGACAAATCAAATCTTTTAAAAGCTTGTGGAAAAAGAAGGAAAGATATTCTCGTTCTTGCTGCTTCTGTAAAACGACATGAAATGTCTGCGCTAAAACACAAAACCAGAAAAACAAAACAATATTCCGAGCAACCCTTTCTTCCGGCATTTGGAACTTCCTTATTTTTTTTTTCTAAGAATTATCTAAAAGATTAAATTCAAACAAAACAGATTTGACCCAAATCTGCCACACGCAGATCTCTTAACCATTACCCGACGAGGCGCCAACACGTCACTCTCAAACAATACCGAGCTTATCTGCCTAATCCCTATTTACACAATTTAATCTCCCTATCGAACCCCTGCGTCAAGATAAACAATTTACAAGCAATTTTAAACCTTAACTTTCACAAAATAACGATTAAATTGATCATTCTAATCGGTAGATATATCCTTGTTTATGGTACACCCCAGGGCCGCCATTACGATGTTTGGTTTGACAAATTGAGTTTTGACAGGGCGGGATATTATGGCGCGAAACGTTATAATTGGTTGCTACCGTAATTGGAGATAATTTTAATTTGATTTTAAGATTGTTATCTTTCAATTTAGCGTGCTATGTAAGTTTTAATTGATTTCGCGGTAATTTGATTAGTAGTTTAGGCCTACCTGTGAAATTGGTAGGGCAGAAATAAACTTTGAAGTTAAATTCACATTTGTTCCTACGCACTTGAGAACAAAAGTCAAAAGGTACTTAGGTCAAGTTTAGTATAAAGGCAAAATGGATTCATTGTAACTGAAATCCATTTAATTCCACACACAAATTCCTGTTCTCATTTGACTAGAAGATCATTGAAAGTAAGTAGTGAAGATGATACCTAAATTGCAACATTAACCTATACTTTAAACGCACGACATCCTGTTTCATCATCACCAGCGAATCAACGGTCCTATGTATTTTTATTGAGTGGTACCTATCTAACACTAAAACATCTCAACTTTTTATACTTTTCATAAACCTCAACATTTGCAAACTCTGATTCATCACCTCACAACAAAGATGACTTTTAAAAAATCTTATTTTAATGCAGTTCTAAAATCGCTTCACATAGTCACAGCACGTCCAATGTCGAACTTTATAATCACTATCACTTTCCCACTTCCCAAACTTTACCACGGCATAAAATAACATAATGGTCGTATATTTGTCATGTAAAGCAGTGTTTATTCATCAGTAGCGGAAAAATCTGTAGGTGTGAATGTGTGAACCACTCCATAGACAAAACAAACACTCGCTCATGCAATGTTTAGTTTATAAAAGGCTAAATCCAATGGTTGTCTCATCGTCAACTGGCTGTCAAATTGTATAGTCACCTACTTTTCATTTTTTGGTATGTTTAGTGCGCTTGTACTCTTGGAAATAGAAGAAAAGCTGCCAGTTAGGTTTGCAGTGCGTTTTGCTTTGTCAAGCTTGTCTTGCGTAACTGCCACAGTTGATTTTGAAACTGTAAATGTACTTTTAACTAACTAGCGACAGACCCCTACTTCGTACTTTTATTACGGCATAGAAAAAAAAACTCCAAGATTTCTTTGTTTTATTAGGTACTAGCTTCTTTGCGTGGATTTGCTCGTGTGGTACCCTGATAAAAATAGCCTATGTCTATCCGGAATAATTTAACTTTCAAATGATAAAATATTTTTTCAAATAGTTGGCATGAAGGATGATATAAAGGAGGTTACTGCTGAGATAACGAGAAGTACGGAAGAAGAACACATGCTGCGCCTACCCCAAATAAATTGGGATAAGGGCAGGAGAATGACGATGATAAGGTGACGTGGTTCCGGATAATACCCTCCACACACATACAAACTAACAAAAGTGCACCCTCTCTATTTAATATTATTCATACAAATTTACTAGACTGACTTAACCTTCCGGAATAAAGTCTCTAAATGATAGTGAAAATTGCAGTAAGATTCGTTGCATAATTGAAAAAAACCACACGGAAATACAGACAGATCTGGAAAACGACTTAAATAATTAATTAAATATAAAGACATCGCTTCTTAGACTTGCTTTGTTTCAAATTAAAATAAATCATCTTATGGTTAAGATTGTCGAAGAGACGATGTTAAAAGTATTGATAGTTATGATTTTGGTAACGACTTTCAAGCTAAGCAACAACACCACTTGGATAGAACTAGAAGAGTTTTAATTGCCCGGAATTTTTCCTACGGAATTGCACTACCCGGATGAAAAGTATCTCATGTTCTAAAGCAAGACATGGTCAAATCCATCCAGGAATTAAGACGTAGGAGACGGACATGCAGTCAGTTGCTTTTGCATTTGTAAAACATGGATCTACTCACATAAAAAGTATCCGGTTTCCCGACGGAGAATCATTGGTTAGTTAGATCGAAGCAAACAAATCCGCTCGTTTGTGTGATAGAACACGAAATTGGCAAATTGTATTGATATTGCGGTGAAGAAATTGTTTATAGACAACGTCTTGTAAATAACTAAGGTCATACAAGAAAGCCTAGACAAAGTGACTTATGCTACCAAAAATGTACCTATGTCATAGTCATAGTGAAAATACTGAACGCATTTAAAGCGATTTCCTCTTGTCTAGGCCCAAAATGGGGTGTTCTAATCAAATTAATTTTAACTATTGCATATTTATACTTTTAGTTTAAATTATTACCAAACTCTGGATAAAGTTAAATATTAATGTGGATGGTAGAGTAGAGGAAATTCAAAGAAATGATGGTGTGTGAAGGATGATATGATGAGAAAAGAGGTGTCTGAGGAGATGACGAGTAATTGAGAAGTTGACCCCGAATGAATTGAGATAAGGGCTAGAGAACCATGATAATGATAGGTTGACTGGTAGAGAATGCGTTGTGGCATTAAGCCCGCCTATGTACCACTATTGTACATGAAGTTTAATTAAATACGAAGGGTAGGTTGGTACACTTGGTATCGGGAAACATGAAGAAATAAAAGAAACCGTAAGTTGTTATTAAGTTGTTCAAAACTAAGAATGGAATGAGCGATACTGATAAGTGGTGCAAAGAATAAAAAAAACCCAAGAAGAAAATGAACTGAAAAATCTTCATTTAGAAGATGTTTTAATAAGCAGTAGATACTAAGCAGGTAATGCTTGTAAGTAAGTAGTAGATAGTACATACACACTTATTAAATTAAAGCGGGAAAGAATATGTTCCATAACGACTTTTTCTACACATGTTTTTCAAGAAAACTTTAAATCCTTATCATACCATTACGGATGAATACGACTCTAACTTATTTAGATAAGGTATCAATGCTCTAAACGAATTTAAACAAATGATTTCTAAGTTGTCAACTAATCAGCACAGCCGCCCAGACACTGATATTTCACGTTTTTTTATTCAAACCGCAAGATAACATTGATTCGACAGACTTTTAACTAAGTAAATTTTAAAAAACTTACATTTTATATTCTGTGTTTAGATAGAATTACGTCAGTCATGATGTCAAAGACTAAACAAGGAAGTTGATTTGCACGTGAATAAGCAATGGTTTGAAATTATCGTCAATAATTTACAGTTGCGGTAGATTTAAAATCGATGGAGTTAGAACAAAGTCAAAGTCGAAGTCAAAGTCAAAATGTTTATTGCGAACATTTTCACTTTGACTTTGACTTTACAATATGATCTATAATAGTAGATCATACTTAAAGTCCCGAGTATAGAGTAAGAACTTAAGAAGTTTTGTAGTTAAAACAAAAACAAAATATTTAACGGTAGAAATAATAACAAAATGATATATTCCTAATTTTAACACGTTAAGAACTAGACGAGCGAGCAATGTTGGCCTGTTGGTTTAAGCAAGCAAATAGCAATTATTTTTTTCCCTTGTTTCGCCAATTCCAACTATCAGAAAGCCATTAAATGTCTTATTTCAAAGAAGAAATAGAATTTGTCTTTTTCTGCTACACCTGGACAATTCTTGAAATCTCTTCCGGGTTCTATTAAAATATCAAACCGCATTGCTAAATGTACTCCTACCTAACCAGTGATCTAATTGCACAGATTAATGAAACATTAAATGATGTTATGTCGAAGACTCATTTGAGAAGTTACTGAGGAGGCTCTCGTTAGGCAGGTGGATCAAGAGCTTGATTCAAAAAAAGGTACTCCTGGACACGGCTCGTATTGAGAGGATCCTCTCTTTGGAGCCCTGACCGCCGGTAACTTGGACTCTGTCGAAGACACCGATATCGAGATGGGCTACAATTTTTATATTTTAAAATGTTTTTAAAAAGAATATTTAAACAATTCAAAAGTTAGTAAGAAAAATGAATAAACGGCAGTTACTGAAAACAATTATCATCCCACTTGCTTGGAACCATTGCTAAAACCGCTTCTTGGTACGTTCGGCATTTCGAATGAATGATAGTCAATATTGGTGAAACTTTATGCTGCCAAATATTTTCCGTATTACTTCCATCGTTTGTGTTTTCCGTCGCTGAAAACTTTTTCTTCCAAGTCATGGGTTTTAGCTTAAATTGCTAATTTTGAAACCGAATTCAAAGGCTTTTCTGGAGCAGTATTGGAGTTTGTGTAAAGATGTAAGAGTAACGTGCACTAAACTATGACATAATATATTGCGTAGGCTGATGATGATAAATCAGGAGACGTATTACTAAGATTTCTACAGAGGTTAATTTTGTAAGTCTGATATTGGACATAATCTCCAAACTATTTAGATTTCCAAAAATATTTCACTTATGGAAAACGCGACTATATTAACAAGTGCCATACTTAACAGGTTTCTTTGGTGCGGACAAAATCACTATTATGTAAATTATGTAAGTATATGCATTCTGTAAATGTAATACTATGTGTGATATAAAATAGTAGGCCCTAGCGCAAACGCTTTTTAAAAATAATAGAAGACTTAGAAACAACGCTGCACAAGTTGATTAAAATTATAAATAAATATTTGATCATAATGTGTAAATTAACAAATTTATATTTATCAATAATTGATTGAATTGGTTTAAATCGATTGTAAGAAGTTGCTTAGTTTTATCTGAGAAAATTTCACTTATATCTTGAAATTATAGGTGTCTACCGGTTTGCGTTTTTAGGTAGGCCTTATTTGTTAATATTTTAACCTGATAGATGGAGAATGTGTGTTTGTGTTCGTTAAAGTTAATTTAATAGTATTACAATAGAATTTCACTCTTTTAATATTTTTAGTTTAACTATGAAATTATTTTTAATCAATTTATTTTTAATTATCATCGGTAGGGAACTAGATTTTTAAATATCTAACTTTTATTTTACAAAAATAGCCGTTCAGTATAGAAATATCATAGACAACTGTTAATTTTAAATTAATTTTGAATAATATTTATTCTTATGTCAATGTCACTAACTTTAATAATGGTTTGTTTAATTGTAGGCCTAAATGAAAAAAATATTTTATTGAATATCCAATGAAAGTAATTTGTTATTGGTATTTAATTGTTGGTTTGAATTCAAATTGTTACAAATTTGACAAAATCTTAAAGCATAAAAAATATCACCACCTAAAATAAAATAAATATTTTTTTCGGAAATGGTTTGATAATGTCAACGAGTAGAATTGAGAGCTTCTCTTGATGATATTTGACAAACACTAGAATCTAATTAACCGCGGACACACTATTAATGTATACCTACATATAATGGTAGTCTTCCACCAGCATGACTGTAAACCGTAGAGCTGAACGATGGCGTCCCTCAGGGTGCTACATTAAGTCCAATAGCATTCATGAATGAAGACGTTATTTTTGGAAAACCGAGTGGAGTAACATCGATCAAGAGTCGAGTAGGACCGAGAGGACCGAGCTCGCGCGCCTACAGCACATCGTTGACCGCACACACACCACTTGACCGCTAATCACAACATACCTGCACAAACAAACGTCACAGAACTATATCCTTCGACTACGAACGACGCTCAAGCACTCTCGTCGGGACCTTCGCCACTCGAAAAATCAGCGGGTGGAGGGCGCCCCCCCCTCCCGGCGATCGATCCACGCACCTGTACGGCGACGGCGGATTGTTCGCCAACTCCAGCTTGCGGTACTCCTCTATGGGCGACAGGATATCCGTGACGGAGAACGGAGTGGAGTGCTGGAGCTGCAGCTGGGACAGGTTCTGCTGCAGCAGCGCCGACTTGGGCGACAGGCTCATCGCCAGCTCGGCAGCGCTCAGTTCCGGCAGCGCCTCCGCCGGACACGGCGAGTAGTCGCCGCCCTCCGCGGACATCCGACCGGCCGACACTCGACGCCACTCGACGGCTCAGCCTCTAGTGGCTCTCGGGGCGAGAGTGGCGGCCGGAGCCCCCGGCGCGGGTTACGGCCCTCGAGCAGCCCCGCCCCGCGGCCGGCGCGCGCTCCTATAGCGCGGGCCGGGGGCTCGGATTGGCGCTTGGCGCGGCGCCCGGCCGGGTGTGGGTCTGGGCCGGGCCGGGCCAGTCTGCGTCGCGCGGCGGCCCAGTCGCCACGAGGGGGGGGCGCGCACCGCCGCCGCGCCGCCGCGCCGCACGGTTACATGTCACAATCAACTTATGTATCCATATTGTTTATGTTTGTTGTCTGTTAGGAATTTGTATGTGTCCCTTTGTGCGTCTCGGCAAATATGAACACCTTAGTTATTAACTCACGTATGAATAATGAGTAACTCTTTAAGGACAGTAAGGTTAATAGTTAATGCGACGATAATTGTGAAATTAGTGCGATTGAATTGTAACGACGAAGTGTACGGACTCTAAGGGTGAACTTAACTATTGAAACTGAATGCGATAAGCTTTACTAAACTTCGTTCAATATTCCATGGCAGTAATGACACAGAATTCTCTTGAACGCAGTTTAGATGTGCGTTGCATGGCGTTCATTATCTTTGGTCATAATTATCTTGTCTAACTTTGTAAATCATTGCTATGCGTTATTACTATATGTCTACTAGGTTTATAATCATGAATGTCTTTTCGTTGGTTATTATACGACATAAGGGAACGGACTTTCATGGCTGTGAGTACCTATGCAGTAGTACCCTGCCACGACATAGTTTTCATCATCTGCAGAGTTGAAAACCGTTCAATAATCATTTAACAGCCTTGTAAGATAACATGTGTTACCAACATATTTGTATACACATATACAAGTTCTACTTGCCAACTTACCTACCTAGGATTAAGGTTTCAGCAACAGGAAACTGTTTTATCGTTAAGTTCATCGACTAATTTAGTTCAAGTAAGAAAATGCAGATTGTCAATAGTGAAAATAGCTGTCTTACATCTTAAATTCTATTTAGCTAGAATAGCACGAGTATAAGCACTGCACCGGATTGAGAACACTTCACTTTTAAGGTACAATAGATACAGATAGATAATTACAGTATGGAATTCCATACAAAGAATAGTGAACGGCCCGAGTAAAGTTGATGCGGATCCCGTGCAGCTTATACGTGTGCGTTGAGCTATGGTTCTTATGTTACCTCAGTAATGTCTTCAATTAGTGCGTACCAAGTCATCATCATTTCAGCTAAACACCTTTACTACTGGAAATAAAGCAGATTTATAAAACAATAACTATACTTTTAAGAAGTTAACTTTATAAGAAATGATGTTTCTTCAGAGCTTCTGATACGAATCAGAAAATTTTGTCACTAATGAGAAGCTACATTTACGGTTAACCCCAAATGTCAAAGGCGTGTTTAATATATTCCTGTGGGATAATTTTCTATAATTTTGGGAGGTAAACCGCGGGCAAAAGCTGAAGCGTAGCTGACTACGCTCGTAGACAATGCATCGTAGACTACGCTACGCTAGAATTCGTAGCGTCGCGTAGGCGGCTACGAAACCCTGCTACGATTTCTAGGAATAGTGTACCGACCGTCAAGAGGTTCCTGCGATTTAGCAAACAGGTTGGTACTATGAAGTATTTAGCCATAAATATTGTTTTTACATTACTTCACGCTTGTAATGCCCGAAGGTTTAGGCAGAGGTGTACCTAGTACATCCACATTTCGCCAGGTATGTTTAAGTCCAATGGTATAGGGTGCGAGCCTATTGCCATCAACCGGCCACAAATCCAGGCTCCATGGCTGCTAATGAGAAATTCTTAATTGAAAAACCCAATAACAAGAGGGTGGTTTGTTCGCGATGCCTGTTAGCAATGTTTGATGGTTATCTATTTATTCGATTTTAAGGGCATTTGCTTTTCCGGTAAAACGTGGGTGGAACGTTGCGTAGGTATACACCTCTGGCCTAATCTTTCAAAGATAACAGGCGTCATATTCATAATCAAAGTACTTTATTTTACATAGGCCTGCATGGGCACTTATAAAACGTCGACAAAAGGTGCACGGTTCGGGTTGGTTTTAAAAATGTATGTAGTGTCTTAGACTACATAAAAATAATAATTAGAGTAAGAATAGAAAGTGCTCTGATCTTTTTTTTTGCATCTTTGTCATCTGTGTTCCTATTTTGTTTGTGCAATAGTTATATAATTATGTCCTTGATAGGTAGCAGGTTAGGATTCCGAAGTGGTTTTCCATTCTGTTTTTGTTTTTATAATTGCATATTTAGGTCAAACTTTGAAAGTGAAATTATGGACAACTGCCTAGCTCTCCCCTCCGCTCTCCTTACTTGTAATTATGTATTTCATATAAATATCAGAGCTTCGTGGCATTTAAATGAAATATCAGGTACCTACTTACTTGCCTACAATGATTTACGTAGACCTAGGATAATTGTGGATATCTGAGGTTTAGGTAACATATCCAGTTAGTCTTAACTAAGATGTATTGTCTTTCTTTGACCATGCTTGATTTTAATTCTTAAGTAGGAATATTTGGGTGACTTGGTTATTTATTTATAGTGGACAGTCTAGTTCGACTAAGTATTGATTGATTTATATTACTGTGACGCTAACAACGTCTAGCATGGTTGCTATAATATCTTATCAGAAACTCCAAGGTACTCTCACATTGCATTGCACATCAAAGTGAATAAACTACACTTATTTATATGATGTCTGGAGAACTTAGCCGGAGATGGTTATAATCAGATCATCCATTTTTTTTAGTTTTTCGTTATTAAATGTTTGTTTACTTATGGTGTGATTTTACTTAATTAGGTAAACTTTAAATAATGTGTAGTTCTCTAAATGTTGTTTAGATAAGACCACCCCTTATTTACGTTATCGTATTACCCAGTTACTGAGTTGTGGAGGTCAGATCAGGGCAGTCGCTTCATGTAAAATACTGATACTCAGCTGCATCCGGTTAGACTCGAAGCCGACCCCAAGATAGTTTGGGAAAAGGCTAGACAGATGATGATGACAAGACCACCCCTTGTGATTATTTTTAACTGATAAATGTATGTACTGTAACTGTATGTTTAATAATTTTATTGTTACTACAATGTAGGCACAGTACAATATAATGAATATTAATTTACTTTCTAATAATCTTTCGACTCCTAGTTATAATAAAAGAGCTCGTTATATAAGCGTTAACGGCAAAATAAAATACTATATGTAAGGGTGCCCATTTTGTAGCTTATATTGGTTAGAAGTACCTTTCAGTGTCTAAGTATTTCTCAATTTCGTACCATAAGGTATTTTATTTTACGTTTATCTTGAAAATCACTGCTGGCTGGATCAAGCCTGTATGGTGATAATGTTTTGTACATAATATTGTAATGTAAATTAATTGTTGAATGATCGTCGCAGTTTCTTTAAATCTCTGCCTTTCACGCAGGTCAAGGGATCTCTCATAATATACAGAAAGAACGACGAACATAGGTACCTAGGTGCTAGCTTTTACAGCTTTCTTTGTACAGAGAATGGGCAGCAGCGTTCTCTGTGCTTTTTTATAACAACCGTACTGCGGTCGCCAACCCGCCTGCCAAGCGTGGCGATTATGGCAAACCCCCCCAAAATGTCAATGTGACTTGGGGGAGGCCTAAGTCCAGCAGTGGACTTATTTCGGCTGAAATGATGAAAAATGATGACTGTTGTACAACCGGCGGGAACATTATTGTGTAACACATTTGAAACAGGAGTTTATCCGTTATTTACGCTGTAGAAAAGAAGTTTATTTCAAACTTTCGAAGTAAATAAAGATTAGGAATTTAAAATTCAAAATATTGTCTGAGAAATTGGTCTTGTGTAATAAAATAACTGGTCTAGGCTAGGATAGCATCAAATATGTCAACAAGCAATAAATAATCATTGAAAAAAACCCTTTTTTGTTTTATTTTTCACACTTTTTAGATATTTACCTACAAAATGATTAGGTACTTATTATGAATGCTGTATATCGTAGTAGGTATAGGTACTACACAGGGTGGACGGGACATAGACGCACAAATGGTTACCATGTATTCACAGTATTCAGTACTTCGTTCCCAACCCTCCAAATAGCAATTTTTCATCGATAATTTAAAAAAAAAAACTGCTGTTTCCTACAAAAGTGCACAACACACGGTCAAAATGTATCGAACAGCTGTTGTTTTTAAATTACCGATGAAAAACTTCTATGGCCCCCATAGAAATTTTGGATATATCATTCCGAACCCCATATAGAAGTTTGGAATGATGGCGGCAGGCGATCAGAAAATTTATAAAACAACGGTTTGACCTGCTGTGTATGGATCAGAATGTTGGGCCACAAAAGCGATGAATGAAAGGCATTTGCTGCATGTGGCTGAGATGAGAATGCTAAGGGGGATGTGTGGTGTTACGCGAATGGATAGAATAAGGAATGAGTACATTAGAGGAGGATTCTAGAAGTCTGAAAGTGGCGCCGGTGACTGAAAAGATGCGTGGTAATCGGTTGTCGTGGTGTGGGCATGTGATGCGGAGGAATGAGGAAAATGTTGTGAGGAATGTTTTGAGTATGAATATGGATGGGTATAAGAGTAGAGGAAGACCAAAGAAACGATGGATGGACTGTGTGAAGGATGATATGGCAAGAAAGGAGGTATCCCATGAGATGACAAGTAATAGAGAAGTATGGAAGAAGAAGACGTACTGCGCCGACCCCAAATGAATTGGGATAATGGCAAGAGAATGATGATGAAAGGCATTTGCATGTGGCTGAGATGAGAATGCTAAGGGGGATGTCTGGTGTTAGGCGAATGGATAGAATAAGAAATGAGTACTGCAAAAGTCTAAAAAAATAAAATGGAAAACTAAAACTCGACTACGAAGAAGACGCAGACTAAAAGTGTTTAAACTACACGTTGATGTTATTTTCTTCCGACTTTCGTATAATCCGAGTCGTCATTGTATAATGTCTTATATTACAAATTCGTTAGATAGCTTTTCAATAACAAGTTACGTTGTCGCAGTCTAGGACTCTAGGTTATTACAATTATTCGGTCTCAATTTGCTCGTTTTTCAGTGAAATCTTGTCTTCATGCGGTACAGATAAAAAAATTCATCATCGTCATCTTTCTGATTTTCCGAACAATGTTGGGGTCGGCTTCCAGTCCGTCTCAGTCGGCTGCATGCAGTATTTTTCTTGGAGGGACTGCCTGTCTGACCTATTGTTGGGTACCTAGGTAAAGTAGGTATACAATAACCAGGCGTTCTGGCACTTGTAAATTGCTTAAGGCCGGACTGCACCAAAGCATCTCTGCTTTGGTGCAGTCCGGCCTTAAGCGACGGGTCCGTATCGTCTGTGCATATCGGCTTAGTTGTGTTTATTGAGACCTGTACTGTACCGAGCGGAGATGTGCGAAGTAAACAGGATAGGAGAATGAGGAGATATAAACATAATATAACATAACCATAACATCATATAACATGTTATTATATGATCATATTATATGTTATGTAACATAACATCATTTATGATGATGATTGTGATGTTTGTATATTTAAAATATTTATTTCTTTATTCATTTTCTGTACATATCCTTTACATTTTTAAATATTTTTACAAAAGAACATATAAAAAAAACATTTAAAAATATAAAAAATAGTAGCCCACCAGCATCGGGAACAGGGTCCGGGCTACCGGTGGTCAGGGCTCTTGAGAGAGGAACCTCCTCACAATACGCGCCGTGTCCAGAAGTACTGCTTTCTGAATCAAGCCCTTGATCCAGCTGTCAAGCGAAAGACTCCGCAGATGTTTGTCGAAGCTTTTGGCTATTAAGCCATTGGCCGACACGACTATCGGCACAATGACTGCTGTTGTCACGTCCCACATGTCGACAACCTCGCGAGCCAGATCTAGATACTTGAATTGCTTATCTTTCTCTGCTTTCACGAGGTTCTCGTCATGCGGGACCGTTATATCAACAATCATTGCGCGACGCTCCAATCGATCTATCAAGACAATGTCAGGCTTATTGGCAACAATAGTCCTGTCAGTGACGATAGATCGATCCCAATACAACGTGATATTACCATTATCGAGAACTGGGTCGGGCGCATACTTATAGTATGGCACTTCTGATTCCACAAGGTTGTATTTCAAAGCAAGTTGCTGATGGATAATTCTGGCAACAAGGTTGTGTCTATGCAAGTACTCTCCGTTAGCTAGACGAGAACAACCAGAAATAATATGTCTGATGGACTCACCCGGACGGTGGCATGCCCGACACACGTCCACCGTCCCGTCCTTCATAATATGTTTCCGGTAGTTATTCGTCAGCATAACTTCGTCCATTATTGCACAGACAAAACCTTCAGTTTCCCCGAAGAGGTCACTGAAACGCAGCCAGGATACAGACGCTAAGAAGTCTACATCGGGCCCATGTAAGGCCCGGTAAAAGCGTCCGTGAAGCTCCTTGCTCTGCCATACCTCCCTGCGGTCATTAGTGTCTAATACTACAGGCTTGCGCCAGTTCTCGTTAGCCAAGAAGAGCGGGGTAAGGGCCTTGTCTACTGAGACCACATCTCGGTGCATCCCCACGTCGGCTTCTAGGAAGTATTCCCTGAGACTGCGTACCTCACGGTTGTGCAGGGTCTTAGCATTTAAGAAGCCACGACCCCCACACTTCCGCGGGATATACAGTCTCATCACCGACGACCGTGGGTGATGCATCCGATTTGCGGTCAGCAGTACGCGGACCTTCCTATCTAGGGCATCAAGTTCTGTCTGAGTCCATTTGAGTATGCCGAAAGAATACATCAATACCGGCATGACCCAACCGTTGAAGGCGCGCACCTTGTTTCCGCCTAAAATATTTTATTATTATGTTAATTATTTCTTTGTTTGACGGTTTGTGTTGAGTCTATTAAACCTAAAACATATATTACTTGATTACTTAATTTAATGTTTGTGTACACTTAAATGTAGTCACGTTTTAAAATTAGCATTCAATTAATTAATGTTTGCATGCCATCTTTATGGCGAAATGTGTCATTGCCCTACTATTATTTTTTCCATCTTTTGTACCACATTTACTGCAAATAAATAATTTTGACTTTGACTTTTGATTTATTTCAGGCTACAATGACCCATGGATATATGATTTGCAAGGTGGCACGCTGCCGCTCACTGCACACCGCTCACCGCACGCGCTCACAGCACACCGCAGCTGCACCGCTCACGTATCTTCTCCTGTCCGCTGGCCTAAACAATTACGAGGCATCTCCTTTCCTCTCTTGTCAACCGTTTCCACTAAAGCTAAGAGACAAGAAGTAGAAATAACGAAATTCTATTGGTTGCTTACAACATATCTCGTCTCGGCTACGGTTGAGTCCGGCACTAAAACCCGCCATTATATATATCCATCAAAGCGGAGACAAGCGCGGTGAAGAGGTGATGGGCAAAAGATCACACGAGAAACAAGAGACGCGATGTAGATTTCATTTTTAACCCCCGACCAAAAAAGAGGGGTGTTATAAGTTTGACGTGCGTATCTGTGTATCTGGCTGTGGCATTGTAACTCCTAAACGGCTGAACTGATTAAATTGATAAAATTGGTTTCACTTGAAAGGTGTTTTAATCGAGAGTGTTCTTAGCTATGTTTCGAGAAAATCTGCTCAGCCGTTTGAAGGACATCACCACTTTTCTAGTTGATGAAGGAATATAAACTTTTACCTCATAAACATATCTCATCAACTTCCAACATCAGGTCAGCAACATGAGATGATAATTACCAGGTATAAAAATATCTGAATTGGGGTAGAAAGATATGAAAAACATTATATGTGCCTATATTTAAAATTTGAGGGTTGCCCTCAATTTCCCTAAGATTTCATCATCAGATTCTTCTGACTTGGTGACAGTGGATCGAACCACCTCAGCAGTATAAGCTTTCGAACAAAAAAAGGATTTTGGAAATCGGTGTACAATTGTCGTAGAAATCGTCAAACATACATAAAAACTTTTATATACCTATAGTCAAAGATAGAACCTACTCCTTATTTTTAAAGTCTGATAAAAGAGCACGATGTATGGGACGCCGCCAGCGCCGTAAGTAAGTTTTCGCATTGGAAGTGCCGGACGTGCCGGCCGCCCACACGGGGTGTAAATCACCTCATCACGAAGCCGTCAACCAAGCATTCTGTACATGAAACTAAGTAACTTTACACAAAAATGATTGCTGGGAAACGATTTTTTTTGGGGGTGTAAAATCATGTTTTGTGTTAGAACTCAATGAAACGCACTCAAAACATTGTGCTGATGGACGGATTGAATAGTGCGGGGGTCGTGGAGGTGTTTAAGTAAAATCTTCCATTAAAAACTTGTATTTAAAAAAATACTTGTCAAAAAGTTGGAACTTAGACCCCTAATATATTCGTAACTAGAAGGTTCCCAGGTATGGTGTAGAACACAAAAATGATCGCAATGACAGGGAGAACCAGTGCCTTTCGGATTCGTTAAGAGGTGTTTTACACCCTTTATACATCTGTGTAATTTTCCTTCATTCAAAAACACAGAACAACCTCAATAAAATACAGTCAGTGACACACTCACTCACTTTTTGGTATTTTTGTATCGACAAACCATCAAACGCTGCGTGCCGTTGATCAATGTGTCGTATGCCCGGTGTACCTACTCGTGATCCTTACGCTTCTAGTAACATTAGCGTTGAGAGCGTTGTTATTTTGTTAACTCACTCATTATAGGTAAAATGGTACGTAGGTACCTACGTACCATTTTACCTATAATGAGTGAGTTACCTACCTACCTACCTCACATAAAATGTAAAGGCAAAAACTTGTACAAGTGGCCATGTAGTGATCAATAGGGACGCTTTTCACCATCCCTATGCCTGATGCTACTTTCAAATTTTCTTCAAAAGCGGTTGTACTGCCATCTAGTGCCAAGTAGAATTTTGATGCAGTGTTTAGTTGTAGCAACCATCTGTCAACAGACGTCGCTACAGTAACTGATACGTAATGCCCTCTATTGGCCAATCTGAGGAAACCGTGCTGTCAGTATACCGAGTTTAGATTGAATGAAGATCTGTCAAGTTACTCAAGTTTATATTGTGTTTATATTGTTAATCTGTATTCGTTCGTTCTTTCGTACTTTTTATGAATGAAATCAAAATAAACAAAAATACGAAATGGAAGTTATTGTGGAATTTCATTCCTGATATATATTTTTGAGTAAATAAAAAGAGTTTCATAAAAATAACTGGACATAATAATTCCACTGACATTTAGAACAAAATTAATAGTAGAAATTGAATTTATTCGTCGGACACCCCTGCGCGCAGCTGGCCACATTCTGCTGTCTCCGATTTCAGCAAGTATGTAAATGTCATAGTATTATATTTTACAAGTTTTTACGCTAACAACGAGCCGCGTTGAGTTTTTTACGATCGTCCGTGTGTTTTGTGTCGGTTTCCGTGACGTAAACGTGGTGATGTCGGCGCTGGGGCTTCATAACCTCCGCGCGGCGCGCACTCGCTGCATCACGTAACGACGGGAGTGCCCGATGGTGAGACAAGACGCGATGGTGCTGAGTACCGAGTGGGCGCAGGTTGAAGTCGTCGATCTCACGAATGACGGAAACGGCCTGGGGTTTAATCTGGTAGGCGGACGTAGCACAGGAGTCGTGATCAAGTACGTGCTGCCTGGCGGCGTCGCGGACAAGGACGGTCGCTTGCAGAGCGGAGACCACGTCCTGCAGGTGGGGTCCGTGAACCTGCGCGGCTTCACGTCGGAGCAGGTGGCGGCCGTGCTGCGCCAGGCCGGGCCCGCCGTACGCCTGCTGGTGGCGCGCCCCGCCGACCCCGCCGCTGCTCTCCGTGCCCCGCTCCCCGGCACAGCTCTCGTACCAACTAAAATACTCGGTGACCCGGAGCTCCTCGACCGACACCTCATAGAAACTGGGTATGGAGCTGTGTATGACCTGTCTCAGTGCTTCACTGACTACATCAATGCTCAGAATGGCGTAACCGGGTCCAGCTTAGTGGCAGCAGCTGTCAGTGTTATTGGTGACAATCCTCAACAGATCCCTGACCACCCCATCATCTCTGACGCCATCTCGCCCACCATCACTATCACTGTACCTGTAGAGATCCCCAACCAGCCGGAGGTAGAGCTTGTGCCTGTGGATTTAAATAAGAATGTCTATGGACTGGGTATCACTGTAGCGGGCTATGTGTGTGAGAAGGAGGAACTCTCTGGAATATTTGTGAAGAGTATTATTGAAGGCAGCAGTGCTGAACAAAGTGGTAAAATTAGAATTAATGATAGAATAATAGAAGTTGATGGAAAATCTTTAGCTGATAAGACAAACCCACAGGCTGTTGAGATTTTAAGAAACACAGGCATATCTGTGCACCTAGTGTTAGAGAGATATCTGAGAGGTCCAAAGTATGAGCATCTACAGCTAGCTATATTTAACGAGGAACGTCCTACTTCCCCGTCACCGTCTACAACAACCTTATCCTGGTTCCCAGTGCCTTCCCAAGCTGAAAATAGTACAGTAGAAATTGAACCTGAGCCTGAGTCTAACACTACTATAGACTCCAATGTTCTAGAAATTGTTGACACACAAGAACTAACACAAGAGCCAACACAAGAAGAGTTAGACAGAAGATTTGATGAAATATTACTAGTTGATACAGAAGAAATAAAGAAAAAGTGGGGAGAAGAAGTTGGGCCTAGCAAGGAAATTCTAGTAGCTGAAGTGAGGAAGCTTGAAGGTCTGGGCATCAGTCTCGAGGGCACAGTAGACGTTGAAGGAGGTCTGGAAGTAAGGCCTCATCATTATATTAGATCTGTGCTTCCTGAGGGGCCCGTTGGCCAGGAAGGCAGCCTTTCTGCAGGCGACGAACTATTAGAAGTAAACGAGTATCGCCTCCACGGCTTAACTCACACAGAAGTAGTGAATATCCTAAAGAAGCTTCCAAACAGAGTCAGGTTAGTGTGTGCACGGAGTAGCGTAGACAGCGGCCCTCGTCCACTCATCAACTTGGCACCAGATAGAGAAGGTTTTGAAGCAAGGAAGATTATATCTGGCAGTTTAAATAATTTGACAACTCTAGTCAAAGCGCAGTCAGACACATCAATCAATACGTCTAGCACTGCTACATTAACAAATCATTCAGGACATACAAATTCAAAGAAATCTCGGTCCTTGGAGTGTGTCTCCGGCTTGGCCATGTGGCAGAGCAAAGAAGATATAGTGGAACTGTTCAAGGGTGATCAAGGATTGGGTTTCTCCATTTTAGACTACCAGGACCCTGTAGATCCTCAGGGCACAGTCGTAGTCGTACGTAGTTTAGTGCCTGGTGGTGTAGCCGAGAAGCATGGAGGGATCTCACCGGGAGACCGAGTGATGTCAGTGAACGGAGTCAGTATTAAGAATGCAACCCTAGACCAAGCTGTGCAAGCTTTGAAGGGTGCTGCAAGAGGGAATGTGAAGGTTGGAGTAGCCCGGCCCCTCCCTCCACCAGATTCTAAGTCGAAAAGTACCACAACTCTGAACACGAAACCAAGTTAATCGTCAAACGTGTTTGACAACTGTACTAGTCAAGTTGAGTCATATCTGTATGCTTTAGGGTCTACATATCGCGGAGTTTGGTGACGGCTGGGAGGCATCTGGCATATTAGATGATGCTGTAGTAGTTTTAATGAGCTCTAATAGCTTTAGAAGCTTTAAAACCTGGATTTTTCATAACAGAAATATTTTAGCGTTACCATTTTTTTATTTGTTTATTCTTTTATTTTGAAATGTTGTTATGAATATGTCAGATTCCTTCCAAGGATTGTTAAGAAGTCAGTAGACATAAGTTACACAGAGAACGCACGGCAGAGCTCAAAACT
This sequence comes from Cerastis rubricosa, assembly GCA_949152445.1. Classification (NCBI taxonomy): domain Eukaryota; kingdom Metazoa; phylum Arthropoda; class Insecta; order Lepidoptera; family Noctuidae; genus Cerastis; species Cerastis rubricosa. Next base: position 22,114,832 of record OX424534.1, on the reverse strand, counting down.
CGTATGATACAATAATAATTAACGCTTTACTAGATAAATAGTATTATGTAAGTACACACATGTCATTTTAAATGCACATTTTAAAAGTTATGTACCCGTTTTGATTGACTTGAATTCTAGTAAGAGAACAATAGGGTAATTAAAAAGAAATTGATAACAAACCCCTGAAGTACAGTCACTATCCAAAATATATGGTTATTTTTTAAACCGAAATTTTTAATGAATAAAATTGTAGTATATGCTGAATCTCTTACCAGAAGAATAAGTTTGGTTTATTTACTAAAATAAAAAAACATGTTTTACAAGAATTCAAGCAAATCAAAGTAGTAATATTATACCTATGATAATTTTACACAAAATGTTCCCTGTATTGGACAATCTTTTTTTACTCTAGATTGTAATATCACGTATCTTGTAGATATCTACCTAAGGGAGCAATTACATAAAGTAAAATTTAATGTAAATACGAATATTCGAATCTCACAACACCTGCATTGGTTAGTATTATAAATTAAAAATAAATATACATATTTATACATAAACAATAAGGATTTGATTGTGAATTGAGTTCTTGCCTTTTTATATTTTTTGTAAAATGTATTATTACATTGTGTATAGTTTGCAAGTACCTAAGGACATATACAAAATAAATATTTACAGAAAAAACTAGTTTAAATAAAAAAAACTAATAATTGTTTTAAATCACCTACAGGTTTAACTTTTTCTTTCTTTGCAAAAAAGAACTTTTTTTGAAATGGCATATCATTTCAAAAATACTTAAATACAATACTAATAATAATCTTTAGATACAATACCAGTAAGCATTTCTGTATGTTTGTATATTATCGCACTAATACTAGGCGGGCACATGTGATATGACTGTTAAACTTAGGTTAATTAATCTGTGACTCCATATTAATGTCATGAAGACGGACTACACTGAAACTTTGCATTGAACAAAGATTTAGAACTAAGGAAAAGATAATTCCTAATTAACCGACTTATAAGTCAACTTGTAAATCGGTTAATGCGGTAACGGTTAACGCTATTGTCATTAAACGATTGATAGAAACAAACCATGTTTTAATTTCGTTTAGTGCTAAATGTGTGGTGAAAGTGGGCCTTAAAACCTGTTTGCCAAAACAAGTCAAAAGCAAGGGATGACTTTTAAAATGAGTCTAATTTTTAAATTAACTTGCATTTATTTTAACAACTCGCCTACTGATCTCTTTATAACATAATATTATTTTACACACTGATCCGTCTATTTAACCGACTTAAAAAAATCTGGTGGTTATGTTGTTGTATACAATATAATACGCAGTATACAATATAGTCAACTCACTACATTATTAATAGAAATAAGGTGTCGCGTGTCAGACTTTGATTAATAATGCTTAAATGATTTATACTTATCTATGAATAGGATTGTTTTTATTTACTATTTATAAGCCTAAAACATACTTATCATCAGTCTGTCGAGACCAGTCATTGATAGGCGATAATACAATTTATTTTGGTATGTTTTTACGAGATTGCAAACAAGCATTAGCCATCAGGAAATTGGGCATTTTACGTGTTATTTTTAGTAATTCATCAGCTATAGTGACGTACCTAAGCTTTTAGACAATTACCAATCATTTAATCGTACTTCTCCAATATTGTGTTTTAAACACGAAATGAATATTATTTTCTAGCCATTTGCTTCGTAGTTTCCTGCTATTGCCTAAACCATAACAAATAAAATTAACGGTTTAGTTTCCATCTGAATTCGAATGCTAAATTAGCTGAAAAGGCTATTACCAAACGCTATCGTAAAAGACCGCATTATATTCCATTTAACAATTTTCTATTTTGATTTATTAAAACTAGCTGTGGCTATTTTAAGAGCACGTTCAATGCCGACGAAGTTTGGGCTTCACGGAGAGTGTTTTCTGGAACTATTTCGCATTTCAAATACCGATCTATTGATACTATTAATAAAGATTTCGTATTGATTTTTGTAAGGTGATGCGATGCGTTCATCGCATCTTGTGGTAAAAAAAAACATGAAGATCAAGAAACAAGAACATCATCAATATTGTTTTCAAAGTTTTTTTAAACTCTTCATGATAATGGAGCTTTAATCTCTTTTTTCTATATTAAACAAATACATGCTGAGGTCCGAGCGTGACAGGATTTCTAGATTTTTATAACTATTAATTTAAGTACTCAAAAACAATAAACGTCACTTAAAACTGTCTCTGACTGTACCGCATAGCACGCTTATCATACCGACTTGACGTGCAAAAACGTGCGTGACAGAACTAATGTAAAAACTACCTAGTTCCCGCACTTTACTCGTAAACCCGGCCAATATCGTATGTTCACACACCCACACACACACACTTTTAAAATGAAATAATGTAATCACGGTCAGAAATAACGCTTGGTTTTAACGTAAAGTGAGCTGTTTCATAAACAGAAATGTTTGGATTCTGTATATTGTGTAGTAGAAGACAGAGCTTGTTTTGTGGGCTTTGTGTTACATTTTTATCCTACTTAAATTTCACAGTATCCTACTTAAATCTGACGGATTTCCACAGTGACTTATCTCTTCATTATTTATCAATAAAATCAATACTGTTAGGAAGTCATATTTTATAAATAATGTCGGAAACGTGGTCCGATAGCCTTGAAAAACTACAACTTAGTATAATTATAAAATGTTAGTAATTTATCCTATAATGTAGTTGATTAATCTTACGATACCCTAAAAATAGGCCTACTACAAAAAGGTTTTCAAAAGAAAGGTCATAGAAAAACAGTGATCCCATGTTTCTGAGTAAAATGCCAATTTTGACACGTTAAACTAGAAGAGCAATGGCCAGTTGGCTCTTGCAAAAAGATTGTTGAAGTGAAACTTCTTATGCGACTTCCAACAAGGTTGCGTTAAACGTTTAACGCTACCATGGAGGGGGTATAAAAGCACTCATTTCCACATTACGAAGTTTCACTTCTTCCGCGCGGAGGGACTTAACGCACTATTTTTTTTGTATTCGCTTTCTCCTGTTTATCGGTACTTCATAAGTCTTAGGCCTACCCCCAACCAGTCAGTGATGTAAAATAAGATTTATTTCAAATATAAATGTAAGTTTACCTATGTATAAATAATCATACACTTGCTCTAATAAACTTTCACGACATTACAATGCGGTGCACAAAAACTATACAAGTAATGTAATTTTATATTTTTTCCACCAACACCTAAAGTTGCACACCATTGTAATTTTGTCGAAGTTAGTAAAAAAGTAATATTTTTGTATTAAGATAAACTTAATAGCCGAGCGTAAATAATAACTAGGAAAGACTGTACGCAAAGGGAATTTAAATAACAGGAAACCTCTCCTGAAATCACTCAAAAACGTTCTAAAATTTAAATAATGTCACTTATGCAGTAAGAGAGAGAAATACCATCAACATATTTTATGTGTGAACACACAGTTACTGGATACAACAAGAAAGCAAAGTGCAAATACTCCAATTGTTCCATCAATAAGTACCAAGTTTCCGGCCCACACACATTAATTTATCAGATACAAAATTTTCATGTCACTAAATTACTGAAGTTTTCTCTAGTTAACCACAGTAAATAAATAAAATTATTATTTTTACTCAATATAGTCTCGGTTAATTTCAATCCATTTTTGTTTGTATAATATAAAATATAATAAAATCCTAAATTTTATAGTTGAAGCCGGAAACATTTGGGAATTTGTCCCCTATTAACAAACGCTCGAATTCGAATTCGACTCGATAAGTCGTATGTCTATTTGTTTTGGCATTACGAAACCGATCGAAACACACGGGGGATTACCCTGTAAAATAACAGTGTCAAAATCACTACCCGCTTTTAAATTTGATGCGTGCAGTCTTCAAGAACGGTAACAATTATGTACATCACCACGAATCTTCCGTTCAGCCAGACTGAAATAGTATTAAAATGTCTAATTTACCAAACCTAGGGATATGTGATAATAATATTTGGATGGGTGGTCGTTTATTTTGCCACACAGTGTAAGGGAGGGATTGCGTGACTCCACTACATTAAAATGTATTGTCGAGTACAGATTTCATGTTTATTTCTGTAGGAATAATTATTTTAAGCACTTCCTGAGTAGGATTTATAATAGACCTATGTTTAAATATAAAATCAGTGAATAATAAAAACTTGAAGATTTTTTATGTCTGTACTAGAGCCCCTGAATTGCATTCATAGGCTTTGTACATTGCTGGTTTTTTACTTGACTTCACCGACCATCGAGATTCTTTATTTAGTGGAAGTTTAATATTATTGTATTAGAGACCTAAACCGGAATAAAAACTAATTACGCAATCTGTTGCAAGTAAGAACAACGCGTTCAATGACACTCGAAAGGCGACTTTATTTTATGCAAAGTAAAGTAAAAAGTACACACTTTCTACGTTCATCTACCCTCCAAAGAAGCATCATCACATATTCCTAGCAATGTAACTACATAATAAATAAACTAAATAGTTTAGTTACGGCACTTGTATTATAAACGATTCACACTTAGCCTTACACTCAGATGTAATATAAAGAGGATAAATATATAAATAAGAAACATATACTTTTGTTTGTTTTACTTCTCCCTAAAGCTCAGCGTAGCGCAGATGATGATGATATTGGATAATAAACTTTATTCTCACAGCTGTAAAGTTGACGCACATTGCGCTGAGCTCCTAATATACTTGTTTCCTGGAATATCTAAATGGCTACATCTACAACGAAACAGCGTAACTGTACTCGTATATGTTTTGTATTGATTTACTACAAGTTATACTGAAGAAAAGCACATCTGCCTAAACTCTTTCAAAATATCGGCTTCCAGAGTCTAACCGGATGCAGCTGAATAAAAAGTATTTTACATGGAACGCTATCTGACCTTCAGTATTATAGTTAAGATCAAAGAATATTTCAGCAAAAATACAGAGGAAACGTGTCTACTGACACCTGAAATTGTCAAGAAAAGAAACAACTTGTCTTTTCGATTTTCGGGTGCAAGAAAACGTTTTTCTTTCGAATAATTTAGAAAGTCCGGGTGTATCTGTATGTAGGGGACAATTGAAATAAAAACTGGAACGGCATCGTAAACCTTTTACGTTACACTCGTGAAAGAGGACTCGCGAAGTCAGTAGGGTTGCCAGAATACAAAAAGCTGCATCCGAGTAGACTGGAAGCCGACCACAAAATTAAGAGAAGGCTACTCAGATGATGATCGATTGGTCTTTGATTCTGTGGCGCTTTTTGCTGCTCGAATCGAATGTTAAGAACTTCTTATATATTTCCTCAAGAAGTATATTATTCTGGTTTTAGTTTTCCTATATACAGCAGTTGATAATATACATATCATTATCTTCTGTAACCTTCAGCAGTCCAGCGGTGGATAGAGCAATGTTTTCTTACAGAAAGAATAACTCATTTTTGTGGACGGCTAAAACTGGACTTCAGACAACCCTGAGTGCGAATAAAAGCTTGATCCCACTATACGACAGTACAGTAACTGACTATAGGTATACACATTTATGATATAAGTGTACGAATCACGACTAGGTCTGGCGAAACATAAAATCTACGTACCTAGTTATGTAGGTAACTGTAGAGTATAAGTACACTACCAAGCACTAATAATAAATGTTGGTACTCACGCAGCAACTTTTAAAAATGTTTTTCTGTTACTGTATTTTGATTAACATAACATCACGACGGTAATCTTCGAGGAGGTGTTCTTAATAGTACACCCACATTTCGCCAGTTATGTTGAAAGTAAATATATTATACAGGGTGTTTGGTGCATCGTGTGCCAAATTGAAATGGTCGACTAGGGGGGTCATCAGCTATTCTTTCAGACCCCTAAACAATTCTCATGCCCTGTGGATTTTTTTTCATCGAGTTTTTATTGTTTTATTAAAAAAATACCCAAATTTTACATTCAAATACAAATTTAAAAAAAAGCAAAAGTCGTATACCCTGAATTTTAATTTTATTTAGATGTGTATTGTATTCCAGTACTTTTATATTCAAAATTAGTGACATTAGCCATCTATTTTTTTTTTAATTTACTCGTAAAGTTTCGGACTCAATTAAAGCTGTCCATGTTGCAGCTATTTCCACGGCTATAAAAAAAAAAAACAAAAGCGACCGGGATCTTCCAACTCCCTCAAAAATTCTCTAGTCTATCCTCTTGCTAGTGATGTGCCACATGCCATAAAAATCTTTTTACAACTTTGTGAATTTGCTAGAATTGTGAATCGACTCACAAAATATTAAATTCCAAATTATGATTTCAAATCATATTTTTGCTTAAGTTATACCTGAAAGACTTATTAAATCTGTTATCTCACTCTTATAAGATAAAATCTGTCTCGTATCTTGCTTTTGGGGGGAAGGAGGGTTCTAAAAATAAAAAATGCATTTTTAACATTTATTTAATAATTTTGTGTGCCGATGTGTTCCCCAATGCGTGGATTGGTCGCGATAGCCCTATTGCATGCGCCACGGAGGTTCCGACTAGGGAGGTATTACTTCAATAGGGCCATCGCGACCAATCCACGCATTGGGGAACACATCGTCAAACATCATCATCTGCCTAGCCTTTTCCTAAACTTTCTTGGGGTCGGCTTCCGGTCTAACCGGATGCAGCTGAGTACTAGTATTTTACTTGAAGCGAATGCCTATCTGACCTTCACAACCCAGTAACTGGGTAATACGATACCCATTGGTAAGATTAGATGTCAGACTTTTGGCTTCTGACTACTCTTAACGACTGTCAAAGATCTACAAATGACAGCCAGGACCAACGGCTTAACGTGCTTTCCGAGGCACGGAGGAAACTCGGTATGTAATTATGATCACGCATCCACGGACCAATCTCGGCAAGCACGGCTTAACCTTAATGATCGACTCGTGCGGCTGTTATTATTTAGCCACGAGCTCCTCAACACATCGTCAATCAAAATTATTAAATAAATGTTAAAAATCTCGAAATCGCTCATGATGCCGCATTCCTGGCATGTGACCAGGATGCCAACTTGGCGAGCAACATGCTGCAAAATCAACTAGACAGGACTCATGACTGGCTAAACAAATGGCGAATAAAAGCAAGTGCGCCCAAATCGCATCACATCACCTTTGCACTTAAACACGGAAATTGCCCCCCGGTCAAATTGGGTCAGGACACTCTACCACAGTCGCCCTGTGTAAAGTACCTGAGATTCTACTTGGATCGTAGGTTGACATGGAAGGATCACCTAAAGAAAAAAATAACTGGAATAATTAACTACCGATTCATGAACTTGCTCTGGCTACTAGGCAGACAGTCTTCACTCACCCTCAGTAACAAACTTAGAGTCTACTGTTCCATCATAAAACCAATATGGACATATGGAATTCAATTATGGTCTTCCGCAAGCAAATCAAACATCACGTGCATTCAAAGAAGTCAAAACAGCATCCTTAGGGTCCCATGTATGGGGAACCCCAAAATTTATTGTTTTTTTTTTCTATTTTTGTGTAAATATCTTAATGCGGTTCACAGAATACATCTACATACCAAGTTTCAACAGTATAGTTCTTATAGTTTCAGAAAAAAGTGGCTGTGACATACGGACGGACAGACAGACAGACATGACGAATCTATAAGCGTTCCGTTTTTTGCCATTCGGCTACGGAACCCTAAAAAGGTTTTTCGGAAAAAAAAATGCTTTTTGATATTTGTTGATTGTAGACATAATTATTAGTGGTTGTGAATGTAGGTACCTCACGTCACACATTGAGTTGAAGAAAACCTTCACTTTGTACAGCATATCGTATCTGTCACTCGCATATTGGCCCTGTTATTTTTAACGCTCGGGCCAGCGCCGAAACTCGAAAATCGTAATCATATGACCTAGTGTTGTTGTAAACGGGCTTTCTTTTTGCTAGCCTCGCCCCTTTTTATGTTTGTCTTTTTATATTCATATACAATTTATATGCGTTTCATAATGCAAAAAAAAGCGTTACAAAATGCATACAGCTAAGAACAATATTATGGATCGTGTTAGGGCACAGCAATATACATTAACGACAACGATGACGACGCAGCTATACGTGTCCCGTTTGCACCGCTCTATGAAGAGTGAGGACATCGTAGAGTACATACGGGTGAAGACCAACTTGACCTTGAGGGTGGAGAAGCTGGAGGCGCATCATAACACCAATTTTAAGTCGTTTGTGGTGCGCGTGCCGACTCAACATTTAGTGACCTTCCTCAATGAAGAGTTTTGGCGGAAATGTGTGCTGTATCGGCGTTTCCGCGGCCAGCTACGTGACACCTCGCAGCGTAACACGATGCCGTCACTTCGTGTGCAGTAGTTATTAAGTTATTTTTTGCATAAAGTATTTATTAGTTTATAGTTGCTGTTTTTAAACTTTTATATGTATTGTGTTTTATGGGCCCTAGTTGCCTGAAATAAAGGATATTGTATTTGTATTGTATTAAACTTAAAGTAATGTTAGTAAATGATAAGTAACCATTCCTAATTATAATTAACTAGCTGTCCGGCGCAACTTCGTTTGCGTCACATTTTCCCCGTTTTCGCAACATTTTCATTGCAGCTCCACTCCTATTGGTCGTAGCGCGATGATATATAGCCTATAGCCTTCCTCGATAAATGGGCTATCTAACTCTGAAAGAATTTTTCAAATCGGACCAATAGTTTCGGAGCCTATTCAATGCAAACAAACAAACAAACAATCAAATCTTTCCACTATATAATATTAGTTTAAATTAATAGAGTTATTAGTAACATACTTAGCACAATTACTTTCTAGATCATCAGCCATGTGGGTGCCCAATATGCCTGTGGTGATGATATCAGCAATGGCGGCCACTGCAGGCGGTGTGTGTCTATTCAAGTAAGTTTCACTTTACTGCATAAATATAATATCACGCCTATAATTCCGAAGGGTTAGGCAGAGGTGTACCTAATACTACAACCATATTTCGTTTATGTTTCCCATGTTACCTACATACTTACATGGGAAATCTAATAGGGGGCGAATTTAACTGCTACCAATTGCGCACAAATTCGTACTCCATCACAATCAATCGCAATACTGGTGTCCTTTGTATCCAAACCTCGGAAACGCCCAGAATTAAAAAAAAATATCTTAAGAACAGACAATATCTGTTCCTCTGTAAGTGTTCAACATACCCAGTATCATTTTAATTTATTCAAAGGCTAGACTATTAAATAGGTAACTATTACTTAGGTGATTATTGTAGGTAAGGTAGGTGGGTATTGTTTTATAGTCAACAGAAAAACCTGCAATGTTATGTTCAAAAGAAAAACTCGGATGCTGCCAACGCATTTTGACGGCATAGTGGTGCGCAGTGATTTAGCGATCGACTGCTGCTCTGCGTGGCGCGGGTTCGATCCCCGCACGGAACAAATATTTGTGGTCTGGCTGTTTTTGTATGTGGGTTTAAATGTTTGTAAACGCACCCACGATACAGGAGAAATTCCTAGTGTGGGGCAACATTAAAAAGAAAACAAAAAAAAAAATATATATATATGAAAAATGTTAATAAAAGATAGAGGGGACATTTAACTAACCACAATTGAGTGAGTTGATACGAACTAAATTGTCTAGTTTCCTCTTTCGACCGTTGGTAAACTCTTACCCAAAATCAGCAGTTTTTACAAAGGTCTCATATTAATGGCTCTTCGAACCACTTACCTATACTCTTGGTGACCTTCCAGAGACTTCTACGGTGGCCCGCCTTACAACAAAGAAGTCAGAGCTGATGACAAAGTCGTCATCATCACGGGCGCCAACAGCGGCATCGGCAGAGAGGCAGCTTGGGACTTCGCTAAGAGAGGCGCTAAAGTACGTGTGTCTAGAATCTTAATTCTTGGAACAGCTAGAAGTTACTGCAGAGCTTTATGCTTTAATTAAGGGTCATCATCTTCCTGCCTCTTCGCACATTTGAGGTCGGCGCAACACGATTTCTCTTCTTCTGTCAACCGTCACGCTATCATGGTCTCTCTCTCTTTCACATCATTCCTCACTCCCTATCCATCTATCAAAATATAATGCAAGAAGAGGGTCTCAAAAACATCAAGGTAAACAAAAAGAATGTTTAATTCGTAAACATAATTTAAAAAAAAAATACGTTAATTATTGGAGCTACCTTGTAAGCAAAAATGCCTGTATAAGGCGACTCCGCTCTTTCACAGAAAGTAAAAACAAAAATAAAAGAAAGGTGCCCCGATTTGCCTACGAATGACGGAGGTCGGGGTGGTATCATCGTGCAGTTTGATAACTTTGATCTTCACGATTGTTTCTATTATGGTAGGCTGGTAGGATTTATCGCAATTATTATAGGTGTTTCCTTTAAAGATAATCCAATTGTTTTCAGTATAAATTTAATAGATTTTCAACCTTATCGTTAAAGAATACCTACGGTTCAAAGTTGATTGGGAAAATTTGTCATTTTCGGGTAGCTCATACAACAGTTGATTCTGTAATTTAGAAAATAATAATTCACAAAGTTTGATCCTTTCAACCTTGATGAGAATCAGTAACAAACATGTATTCAAACTTTGCGTAGGTACAGTGTTAATAAAGCAGTGTCTTCGTACAGGTGTTCATGGCATGTCGTAACATGGAGAAGTGCGAGACTGAGCGTCGCAACATCGTGCTGGAGTCGAACAACAAGTACGTGTACTGCCGCCCTTGTGACCTGGCCAGCACAGAGTCTATCAGGAAGTTTGTTGAGAGGTACGAACTTCTTAAAGCTTCAAGTAGGTAATACGATACTCCTTACCCTTGGTAAGACTGGTTGTCAGACTTATGGGCCACTGACTACCTGTAACGACTGTCCAAGATCTACTAAGGAGAGCCGGAAACACGGCTTGACGTGATTTCCGACGTATAGAACAAACTCGATTTATAATTTGTTTACCGAGTGTAGGCTATATTTACAACGTCATCTCTGGTTTCCAATTAAAGGCGAGCGGACCCTCGGGCAAAAGCTAGTCGTTAATAATTTGGATCTCTTCAAAGGTCGAGTAAATCTGTTTCTTCTCGGCAAGCATACTCCACCCCAGGCTGCATCATCTCTTCACAGCAGACCAGTATGCGGCCAAACGCAAGTGAAAAACATTTGACTTGCCTTTTGTAGTATGTTTGGTCAGATAACAAAATGGAAATCAACATTCTTGTCATCAAAATTTGTACCTAAAAAGTAAATAACCAGAACTACCTTCACAGATTCAAGTCCGAAGAGCCTAAACTACACATCCTGGTGAACAATGCAGGAGTGATGGAGCCGCCTGCTAGCGTCACGAGGGACGGCTTCGAGACGCAGTTAGGCGTCAACCACCTGGGGCACTTTCTGCTCACCAACCTGTTGCTGGACACACTCCAGGTGAGTTCTGGGACCTTCTCCCACGACAACTTTTTGTAGGTAGTGAAACGTTTAGAAAACGCTCCTATCGTACGTTACAATGCAACGCACAACATCACGATACAAAATCGTGAGTAAGTGGGAGAACGTATAAAGCCAGCGACAGCACTGCGCTGCAAAAAGTCGCAATAGGCTAAGGTTCTAATCTAATCTTGCAACAAAATAAAAGTCCCGTGTTCACTGTCACCTGATGTACGAGTCGCCCTGGCTAGCTGAAACACGTTTTTCAGGGGACTTTTGCGGATTCCCAACTTAAATCTATGGCGTCCATCTAGTTTGCTTCGCCGCCATTGCCTTTCGATGTATGAATCGAACCTGGCGACCGATGTTAGCTCTCCCTACGATTATAAGATAAAGAATCCAATCCACAACATGGGCAAAAATTAGAACAATAACTCGTTCGTGTGCGCACAACCCGCCTGCCGTGTCGTCGTTATACGTAGCTATAGATGACGCGCATACATTTCAAAATGTATTATTTGAACTTGGCAGCGAAAGAGTTAACTACGTCCAGTTCATCCTGCTACTTTTATTATTCCTCCTCCTTCTTGTAAGAATCTAACACAGCTGGTTCCCAGGCCTCCGCCCCCAGTCGCGTGGTGGTGGTAGCAGGCAGCGCGCACTACCGCGGCGACATCAACAAGGAGGACCTGAACTTCAGCCGCAAGTACGACGCGCCCGCCGCGCACGCACAGAGCAAGCTCGCCAACATGCTGTTTGTTCGGGAGCTCGGGAGGAAGACGCTGGGTGAGCGTTATGCTAATCTTAACTTATATTGTAATGCAAAGTGTTGAGGTTGAATTTCGCAAATATAAAGGGTGTAAATAAACAATTAACGACGCCAAAAGATACTTGTTCTCCCCATCATTGCGATCATTTTTATAAATACTTGATTTTAAGGTTATAACCAGAGGTCGGAATTAGGTAGAGATATTTGTGTACTTACACTGATTTCATACAGCGTAAGAATAAAGTGGATATGCCTCAAATCCCGACATTAATTTTAAAGAGCAGAATAATCCCGTGATTTATTAAATAAAAAAAGTTATTGACTTTTACACAATTATTAAATAAAAAAAGTTATTGACTTTTACACAATTATTAAATAAAAAAAGTTATTGACTTTTACACAATTTAAACCATTCTACATCGGATGTCCGAAGTTGCAAAATTCCAATGCGCACACGCAAGGGATGATCCATATTAATATCAACATTTCGATGCAAGTTCAAAAATAACTGTACCTAATTCCGGCCTCTGGTTATAACTTTACTTTCAATACCTCCACGCCCTGTTTACTATTCAATTCATCCTTCAACACAATGTTCTGAGCGCGTTATACTGAGTTTTACCGTAAAATGTGGTTTTTCACCCCAAAAAAAAGTCGTTTCCAAGCAATATTTTTTGCTTACGGTTACTTAGGGCAGAATGTTGGGTGACGACTTGGTGAAAGGTCTGTTTTTTCACTTTGTATGCAAGCTTTTCATACATAATGCATGATGAAAAAAATCCTTCTGCTCGCAAAAAACCGGTCTAAGGAGACCTGTGTCCAAGCTGATTGTATAAAATAGATAAACTAAGAAAACCACAGGACGCTTAGGGGTCTAAGTTCTCCTCCACATCGCTGTCATCCAGAAACGTGCCCAAAAGACTGGCAGCATTGCCACGTAACAACAAATGTAACAACTCGATAATTCCCCAGGTACCGGAGTATCAGTGGTGGCGGTAGACCCAAGCCTGACGGACACCAACATAACGCGTCACATGTCCATGATGAAGAGCGTCTCGCGCTGGTTCGTCTACCCGATCTTCTGGCCCTTCATGAAGTCCCCCAAGATCGGGGGACAGGTCATCGTTCATGCTGGACTAGATCCTGCTATCGAAGGGGCTTCGGGAGACTACTATGTGTAAGTATTTTTGACTGCTTCTTTGTTCTGTAGCGACCTACAAAAAGCAACTTACTACAAAAAGTACTACAGCGCCATCTATGACACGACGGAAGAACTAACATCAATTTCCTACATCTCGCAAGCAAAGTTTACATCGACTTAAGACTATATAGAGAAACCCGACAGCAACTATCGGGCAGTTGCCCACCAGACACAACATCTTTCTGAAGTTCTAACAATGGGGATGGAAACTACGTAACTAATGGCGCTAGTATAGCTGGTTTCATGCATCGTCATTGGTTGAAAATCCGGTAATGTCATTTTATATTTCAAATTAGCTCGACCTCATTGGTCAGATTGAGAACCAGCTATAGTCGTGCCATCTACAATTAGCTTTTAACGGGGTTCCCCATTGATGACTACTGAGTATGAGGACTGCCTTCCATTCCCAGGTGTTATTGGGGTTCTTCATCAAGAATTTCTTTTTGGGATTCATCTACCCTTTCTATAAGAACTCATGAGAAATTGGACTATAGATTACTGAATGATTTTTTATCTTGAAACTGACTTTTGCCAAATATTGTAGGATTGAAAGTCGCCCGCTCTAAATAATGTGGAATTAGTTTTTAAGTTGTCCTCATGTTTTGACGTGACATCGTCTAATAAATCGATGAACACCGACTGCACGCACGAAAAAGGATGACTCTGTAACGTTACGCTCATTGTAACGTTACGATCGGAGCGAGAGCGCTGCACGCGAGCGAAAGGCACGATCGGCTTGAGCGTACGGCTTGCTATTCATAAAAGTATGCAATCATTTCATCAATGTTTTGTTATGACGTTGTCACGTTAAACTATCGTCCGTAAACCGACGTTTCAGTCAACCAATTTTTTAATGTACCGTTTATTGACACCAACCGGGCACTAAAATCCTAATACCAGTCAACTATATGTCTCCTCAGTGACATGAAGAAAAAGGCGCCGTCGACAAAAGCACAGGACTACGAGCTCGCGAACTGGCTGTGGAAGGTCAGCGAGAAGTGGACCAAGTTGGACGAGCATAAAGCTGCCATCGCACAAGCTAAAGCCGCGTGACTGAGCGCCAATAGCTCGAATAGCTTAATTTAATATTGTGGACTTTAAGACCTCGAAAACAGAATGGGAAACTGGCTTATTTTTAAAGTCTTGTAATAAGTAATCAATTGTTGCATCTTGGTTGTTTGTTGCTGGCCGCAACAATTTTTTTCAACAATATGAATTTATGGACAGTATACCAAAGGCCACACAGTGTTTAAAACTCGATGAATCTGTTCATAGAGTTTTTGAAATCTTTATTGCACAGTCAAATATAGTTTCCTTGAGTTAAAGTTGTATTTTGAGTGAATGATCAGTGTGTTAAAGCATTTATAATGTTATTTAGTAATTAGTTTAATTGTTAATAAAATGTAGAATTATAACATTTGCGCTGTGTTTTAAGAGCATTATCACTTGATTTACTAGTTATACATCATCATCCTATAATGTTCCCACTGCTGGGACACAGGCCTCCTCTCTATGAGAGGGAGTGGGCTGTAATCCGCCACGCGGGCCCAGTGCGGTTTGGTCAGTTATACAAAGAGGTATAAATAAAAAAATCAAGCATATCATTCTTAAAATCTATTTATTTATAAAACATTATTATATTAACAAAAGCTATATCAGATAACAGCCTAAACGGGCAGACCTTCAGTCCATTTATAAAGTGCCTGACAACGCTTATAAAGGGCCTGAAATACCCGAAATAACATACTGTTACTTGGCAATCGGACGACAAGCAAGAATATTTCTAAATTGTCTTTCACATAACATAATATCACGCCTAGTAATCCCAAAAGGGTTGGGCAAAGGTGTACACACGACCAATCAAGCTATCCAAAACCAGTTTTTTTTACTGTCTCTAGGCTCGCGCTTGACCACTATCTCACCTGATGGTAAGCGATAATGTGGTCGATGGTGAAGCACGCTTGCCTAGAAGAAACCTATTCACTCTTGACTTAAAGACCCCTAGATTGTAGCTATCGGGAAACAGACTCCGGCAGGGAATTCCACTCCTTAGCGGTACGTATTATAAAAGTATTCCCAAAACGTATGCGTGGGATGTCCACCATGTAACGATGGCGCATCGCCGTACGTCTGGTAGTCCGATGATGATAAAAGTTTTTGTACGGACCTCCTTTTGTACGAAAGAATGTATGCAAAACGAGCCCATGTTATACTGAAAATGTATAGCTTGATCTGTCGCCTTGTGTACCTAACTAGTACACCTACATTTCGCCAGTTCTGTTTAAGTCCCATACATGGCGAGACTATTGCCCTAAACCATTGTTTTTCATCAGTTAACAATTCACTTCCTAGAAGCTCTGGTCGAACCTCGTTTTCGACCAGAAGCTAAGGGTTATTCCCATATGGAGGTGTGGTACTCCGGCCGGTCGAACAGCAGCTGCCTCTCCTGCAGGGGCTCTGTCCGAGGATGCGCGTGCATCAGCTGCAGGACGCCGGTGCCGATAGCCGCGGGGACGCCCAGGATGATGGACTCGGAGACCCCTTCGATGCAGTCTGTTTGCCCGTAGTATGCCGCATCGAAGAGGTGGTCGGCTGTTTTTTCGAACTGGCGGAGAAATTTGATTGTTAATTCACTATACACAAAATCACGCCTGTAATCCCCGAGGGGTTAGGCAGAGGTGTACCTAATAGTACACAATATTTCGCCAGTTATGTTTAAGTCCCATGCAATTAGGGGCGAGCTTATTACCATCAACCGGTCACGAATCCAGAATCCGTGGCTGCTACTAAGAAATGCATGAAGCCCTTTTGCCCGACGTGGGAATCGAACTTAGAATCTCGTGCTCACCAGTCGCGCTTGCAGCCACTAGACCAACGAGGCAGTCACTATAATAGCCTGCGCAGACGACGGATTTTTGTCCGCTAAAATAGGTAGATCGCTCACAACTGTATCGAATTACGCAAACGAGGGATTAGAAAAAGAAATTCTTTATATAATACGTCAAAAAAAGAGGATCACGACCGAAATTTGTCACACCGTGTGCGTTGAGTTCGCGGTAAGTCCGCGGCGGACTTTTTATTCGCGGAGCGTACTTTTTTTTCTCCGTCGCGGAGAAAAGTCCGTCGTCTGCGCAAGCCTTTATTGCTAGTAATAAACCTACTGTTTACTTTACTAAAAGTCGTTAATTTGCATGACTTCTGTCACCCCCTGGGGCTACAATACACTCTTATAGCAAGCGTTTTCATACAAGCCGAAACCGCGGGCATAAGCTAGTCTATACTATATTAAGGTTTGTATGTAGGGGGTAATCTTTGGAACTACTGATCTAATTCCAAAAAGGAAAGCTACATTATCCACTAGTGCCATAGGCACATACATTATACATATTCATTTAAAACGTACCCGTGGGTTGATTTCCATACATTAAGGGAGCGAAGCCGCAAAACAAAGCAAGTTGCTAATAATTAAAATATCTCACACTGGCTAAGTTTAGCACGGACTCCTTCATCCTGGCGAGGCCGTAGCGGGTGATGCCCAGGACTTCGCCCCTGGCCGTCATCTGTCCGGCGAGCAGCTCCACGTGCCGCCTGTCCACGCTCATGCCGTGACCCTCCATGACCGCTTGGATCTCGCTGATGATGGTGGACTTAGCAGCCTCGATGCCTAGCGTGTGGTATACCTGGGGATGACACATTTTCTTTTTGGAATTTTTGTTTACGTATAAATAGACCTTCAATGTTTCTTCCGAACATTATGTATTTGCAATGTAATATAGTACCCATTTGGTCACGCCAGCGTGATCAAATCAGAAATGAGGACATCCGCAATAGAACCAAGGTTACTGATGTAGCCCGAAGAATTGCCAAACTTAAATGGCAGTGGGCAGGGCACATTGCTAGCAGAACAGATGGCCGATGGGGCCGAAACGTTCTGGAATGGCGACCGAGAACCGGAAGACGATGCTTTCGAAGGCCTCCCACTAGGTGGACCGATGACCTGGTGAAGGTTGCGAGGATCCGCTAGATGCAAGTCGCACGGGACCGGTCAATGTGGCGACACTTGGGGGAGGCCTATGTCCACCAGGACGATGACGATTATGATGGTACTCATTTATATGATCTTAGAAAGTTGCCTGGGTCAGCCTGAATATGGAAGGAGACGCTTGGGAGAGGCCTATGTCCAGGGATTAAATGTGACAAGCATATTGTTTGGTTTTATAAAGATGACATGAAGTCAGTACCTCTAAAATGTTGTTGGACGTAGTCTTGGTGCCGTCTACTCCGAAAGTTGCGATGACATCACGAAGACCATCGCCCTCCACGCACAGCTTGTAACTGTAATGTAACAAATTAGCTTAAAACATGATATTCACACCGTTATATTTCCCGAAGGAGCAGACAAGCATGTTGAGCCAGTAGTGAGAGTACCTGACTACACTGTCGGTGTCGTCGCACGCTATGACGGCGCGGGACACCTGCGGCAGTCCCTTCACCACGACGGGCGGCAGCTGGCGCGCGAGCTGCTGCAGGGACATGTTGAGCCAGCCGCCGTGCTTGCTGGGTTCTGCAGACACCTTGATGGCCCAGTCTGACACTATGTGGATGTTTGCCGGCTTTATCTTCAGTTTGGATGTGCATATCCTGGTGAGAACAGAAGAGTAGCAGTGAGTGAGTAATTAAGTTCCTTGTTGACTTAGTTAAGCTCCTATAGCTTAACTAAGCCAACAAGGAACTTCATTACTATAAATAATTCCGTCCACTTGCTTTGCGAACGAGTACGAAGCATTATTGAATTTTGTTAGCTGGACAAAAAATAAATCGGAGATAAAAATACAGCCAAGAAGGTCACAAACTCACCAACAACAACATCATCATTCTCTTGCCGTTATCCCAATTCATTTGGGGTCGGCGCAGTACGTCTTCTTCTTCCATACCTCTCTATTACTTGTCATCTCATGGGATACCTCCTTTCTTGCCATATCATTTTTCACACAGCCCATCCATCGTTTCTTTGGTCTTCCTCTACCATTATACCCATCCACATTCATACTCAAAACTTTCCTCAAGACATTTTCCTCATCACCAACAACAACATAACGAACCAAATATCCAAATCTTGAACATGAATGAAAAACTGCACCAGCATCTTGTTGCTCTGACTCAAGGCAATGTTACTCACGAGTAGACGATGGAGTCCACGTTGACCTCGAGACACAGCAGCCGTATCCTCTCCGCGTCCAGACGTATCAGCAAGAAGCACTCGTTCGGTAGGTACACTTCGTCTATGTATGTTGTGATCTGTTGTACATTAAATATTAATTAGATTTGCTTATGGCAATGAACATCATCATTATGATCCCCTATAGTCACCGTCACGAGAAGCTATACATTTTGTAAATAAAGAACTTCTACTGTGACAATTCGATCAACAACAAATAATTCCAAATTCCATGAACTCAAAGTAACATACATGTAATACGAAAGTAACGAGCAATTTCACTTGGTCGGGTTATATTGTCTAAACTAATATTATAAAGAGGAAAGATTTGATTGTTTGTTTGTTTTTTTGCATTGAATAGGCTCCGAAACTACTGGTCCGATTTGAAAAATTCTTTCAGCGTTAGATAGTCCCTTTATCGAGGAAGGCTATAGGCTATATATCATCATGCTACGACCAATAGGGGAGGAGCAATAAAAATGTTGCGAAAACGGGGAAAAAGTGACGCAAACGAAGTTACGCCGGACAGCTAGTAGCGATATAAAGCGCTGTCGTCTAATGTTTTGTAGTTGAACGCGCTTGACTTTCAGGAACGTAAACATTTGGGCCGCCATTCGAGTTTCGAATGCGTTTCAGTTTGTTTGTATTCTCGTCGCGGATTAGGTTATCATTTGATCCAAAGGTTGCAAACCCAATTCAATGGGTTTATAAAAATTATAGCTTCTCATGACGGTTACTATAAACCATATCATTAACAATTTATTTGGGGATATGACATTCATTACATAGGGGAATCGTTTTGTAACTCGAAAAAGCACGTTTGGCTCGTAAGTCTGGCAATCAGTCTTGCCAAGGGAGGCTCTTACAGAGTAACTAGGTTCTGAAGATCAGTGTTTCTCAATATGAAACCGCGGCTTAAAGACGACTAAATAACCATTGCTGAATCATATTCAAATCAGCTTGGCACAACTCGAGCTATCCGAGCAGCTTCTTCTCAAATTTAGATTTTGTCGCCCAACATGACCGACCCGGAACTTTTTGCGGCTGTAAGTGTGCTACTCGACCTAATTCATAGAAAACATTTATTTCAATTACGCCTCGAAAAGGACTTTTGAACGTCAAAATTTACAAGGAAAACCTACCTCTCCAAGAGTAGTCTTCTCCACCCGTCCCTTGACTCTCCTGGCGAACTCCTGGTCCTTAGGATGGATCAGCTCAGCGGTGATGATGGGCGTGGAGATGTTGCGCGAGGCGTTGATGATCTCCTTGACGCGCGGCACTCCTTGCGTGATGTTCATGGAGGCTACGCCCGCGAAGTGGAAGGTTTTGAGGGTCATCTGCGTTCCGGGCTCGCCGATACTCTGTTTAATAATGATATAGTGATAAGTAAGCCTTTTGAATGTCAAATAATGCAGGGTGGGAGGGACACCGGCGCACAAACATTAACCACATATTGGGTACATGATTCTGTACGCCATTTCGAAATTTCACCTACACCGGTGATTTAAAAATTCCCGGCCAAGTGCGAGTCGGACTCGCGTACGAAGGGTTCCGTACCATTATTTAAAATATCACTTTTTTGTATGGGAGCGGGGGTTTAAATATTTATTTTATTCTATTTTAGTATTTGTTGTTATAGCGGCTACAGAAATATATAATCT
Source organism: Cerastis rubricosa (assembly GCA_949152445.1). Lineage (NCBI taxonomy): Eukaryota > Metazoa > Arthropoda > Insecta > Lepidoptera > Noctuidae > Cerastis > Cerastis rubricosa. The sequence continues at coordinate 22,094,509 of OX424534.1, read as the reverse complement.
GTAGAAATTTCAACTGCCTTACTACCACGGTTCATGAGATACAGCCTGGTGAGAGACGGACAGCGAAGTCTCAGTAATAGGGTCCCGTTTGTCTCTTTTCCTATAAAAGTGCCATACCTACACAGAAAGGCGTTCCTGCTCTCCTTCCAATTTTCTCTATTTAACTTTTTAAAGCTACTAGGGGCATTCGTTGATGTTAATTCTGATAATGATGTTGCTAGCTACCTGTGCCGCCAGGGCTCCTACGGCAGTCCCCGGCTCGATGATGCTGCGCTGGTACTTGTGGTGGCAGACGCGCAGGAACTGCACCAGCTGCGTCAGCGTCAGCCGCTGCAGCTGCTTCACGATGTCGCCGCAGTGCGAGTAGCGCTGCCGGAGGTTGCGCACCTTCGTAGCTATCGCTTTGAGGAACGATCTGACGAGAGAAATATTCATGAGTTCCTACTCATACCTCATCAGCAAAGATCGATATAGGCAGAGTATATTAGCCTAAACTTCAAGGAAGTAAGTAACAAGTGGACTATCTTAGTCCACTTGTTACTTAGTTTGTTGAAGTTTATGTTAAGAGCTTTTACACCTTACGACATTTCATACAAACTTTCAAGTCCTTATTTCCCGAAATGACTGAACCGATTTTAATGAACCTTCATACGCATAAGCAGGTTACATAGGTCTAAAAAGTTACTACATTTTCGAAAAATAGTTTTACAGCTAAATTAGACCGATTATAAATTATCTATAGAAACAGAAATTTCCAATTATCTTTTTCTTTTTACAAAAGATATTTTTACAGATAGACACCTACCACTGTTTGTCTCTGCATCACCCAAAGGTTGACTGGTAGAAAATGCCTATGGCATTAAGTCCGCCATTGTACATTGTACTTGAAGTGTTAAATAAATAAATAAATATTTTGAAAATGTTTTTAGTAACCCTAAAAAATCGAACATGTATGATCAGTTAAGGAAACTGCGTAAAACACAACTTACAGCAACTCATTCTTGAACTCCTGCGTGCAAGTCTTGAAGTCATCTAACGCGAGGGTCTCCTCTGCCGCTAGCACTATGCCGTCGCCGTCCAGTGGGTCCTCGTCTCTGCAAGGTAAGATGCATCTTCATATCGGCCGAAATACGTCTACTACGGAATCTTAAATGCTCATGCTCAAGGTATCGTATTACCTAGTTACTGGGTTGTGGAAGTCAGATAGGCAGTCATCATCATCATCATCATTTCAGCCAAAAGACGTCCACTGCTGGACATAGGCCTCCCCCAAGAAGGGTGGGTTTTGCCATAATCGCCACGCTTGGCAGACGGGTTAGCGATCGCAGTACGGTTTCTGAATGGGCAGCAGCGTTCTCGGAGAACGGTGCTGCCCATTCTCTGGCAAGTCCCTTAGTCGCCTCTTACGACACCCACGGGGAGATATGGGATGGTGCTATTCTTTACGTCCGACAGCATTTAGAGCAGATAGAGAGATAGGCAGTCGCTTCATGTAAAATACTGATACTCAGTTGCATCCGGTTAGACTGCAAGCCGACCCCAAGATAGTTTGGGAAAAGGCTAGGCAGATGATGATGATGTTTGTCTTTATTGTCAAATACATGAAGTAGGTCCAAACTATCCTTCGACATGAGTCGGGGATCGTGAAAGGCGCATTAGTTCCTATGATCCGCGGTGCAAGTGTGGGAAGGGAACACCAGGGTGGTTTCTAGTCAGTTAAGAGTCTCACCCCCCTCCAGAGGACATCCGTGAGGAATTTCCGACCCGGAAAAAAGGTCCAAATTACTGTCTTTACTGTTTCCTAAACTATCCTTTCCGCATCACACCACACTTACGTTACGTTCATATATACATATTTCCTTTGTGCAGAACAAACTATTTGTCTTTTGATTTATTTAGGACGCTAGCGAGATGTTGTTTCCATGAAGAAAATTTGTTCAGTTTGAGGATCTGAATGACACCCTGAAATATGACCACACCTTTCTGGTACATGCTGGTAAGGTGTTGTTTTGCATCCTCGTCAAAATTCAGGAGGTTGTCACAAAAGACATAAATAATCAATTTAAATTACAATACCTAGTTCATTATTAATAAACGCTGATTTTTTGGTTGTTTAAGTTTGTCAGTATTTCAAAATGACCCCTTTAACGTGGTTTAGGGAATAAGAAAAAATCGAATCAACGTTTGAGATTGTCTGTATGTGTGGAAGCGCGGTTATAGAGCGAGGATCAGACGCGCCACGTTCAAAACATGGGTGTTTCACACTTACCGATTTTCGTAAATTAGGAAAAATATAAAAAACAGCCACCCATTTTATTATTGACTCGGATCGAGAATCATTAGCAGAGCTACCTCCTTGAATTTGACGAGAATGCAAAATAACACCTTGTATAGATTCTAGGTCGAGAGAACAGCAGGATATGGGTTAAATGATAGATCATTGGAGGCGGTGGCAATGCTTCAATCGATTAGTGGTCTACAGAACATTACGCCTGTAATCACTGTAAGGTTAGGCAGAAGTGTGTTACCTAATACTGCCCCCACATTTCGCCAGTTATGTTTATGTCCATTGTAATAGGGGGCAAGCCTATTGCCATCATCATTTCAGCCCAAAAGACGTCCACTGCTGGACATAGGCCTCCCCCAAGTGTCGCCACATTGACATTTTGGGGAGTCTTGCCATAATCGCCACGCTTGGCAGGCGGGTTGGCGATCGCAGTACGGTTGTTACAAAAGCACAGAGAACGCTGCTGCCCATTCTCTGGCAAGTCCCTTAGCCGGCTCTTACGACAACCACGGGAAGATATGGGCTGGTGCTATTCTTTACGTCCGACACCATACAGAATATATTGCCATCAATTGAACACAAATTCAGACTCCGGGGCTGCAACTAAATTTAACAATTTCCTGATAGAAGAACTCAATAACACTTCGCCCGACCTGGGCATCTAACCCAGGGCCCCACGCGCAGCAGTCGCACTTGCAACCACTAGACTAATGAGCCAGGTCCTTCCAGGTTATTGGCCCAGTAACCTTGGAGCTGGAGCTCTCACCTGGACAGATACTTGGCGCGCACGTCAGCTAGCACCCTCGCCAGGTCCACGGGCCGGTCCTTGCCCTCCATATAGCTGGGGTCCAGGCCGTCGCTCCCGTACCGGAACTCCACCACTTCGCCCATCGCGTTGCGTACTGTCATGTCGTAGTGGAGCACCAGGTCTTCTAAAGACTAAATGAGGAGAGGAATATGGAGTCAGTTTGAATCATCAATTGTAATCATTATACAAGGTGAGCTGTTTAAATGAGTCGGGGTGGAGAAATTTAAAACCTGTTAGTTTGACATTGTTTTAAGAAAGTCGTTGGTTCAAGAAATAATAAACAGAACACGCTCTAAAATCAAAAGTCATTTATTCAAATTAGGCCGATAGTCAGCAATTTTTGAACGTCAAAATTACAAAAGACAGTTCCCCAAAACGCCCGCCCTTCTCCACTTCCTAGTGTTTTAGCTGGGAAGAAGTGGCGGAACAAACCCCCCAGCAACACATCTGTCTGTTAGGTTAAACTGGTCAACTACCCCCTAGGCTACCATTATTCCATACTGACTGGCTATTATATAAACCAATATTATAAAGAGGAAAGATTTGATTGTTTGTTTGTACGTTTGTTTGCATTGAATAGGCTCCGAAACTACTGGCCCGATTTGAAAAAATATTTCAGTGTTAGATAGCCCATTTATCGAGGAAGGCTATAGGCTATATATCGTCACGCTACGACCAATGGGGGTGGAGCAGCGATGAAAAATGTTGCCAAAACGGGGAAAATGTGACGCAAACGAAGTTGCGCCGGACAGCTAGTTTTAAGATATTTTACCACGAGGATGACGTACGCTTTAAAAAAAATATACTTTTCGAGGTCAAATTCGAGCACAAACGATTTTTAAGAACCTGAGCCTAAAGTAATCTACATTAATATTATAAAGAGTTAAAATTTGTTTGTAGGGGGCAATCTTCGGAACTCCTGATCCGATTCCAAAAATCATTTCACGTTCGGGGTTAATTTCCGTATATAAAGGGAGCAAAGCCGCGAGCAAAAGCAAATGTTTAATAAAATAAATAAACCCCACCCTCCATATCTTGATCCCGAACCTTAATTTGAACTGACCTTGACCAGCCTCCGCTGCAGGTACCCTGTCTCCGCAGTCTTGACAGCGGTGTCCACCAGCCCCTCTCGCCCGCCCATGGTGTGGAAGAAGAACTCCGTAGGGGTCAGACCAGAGTAGAAGCTGTTCTCCACGAACCCTCGCGCTGCTGGGATCTTGGCTAGCGAAGCATAAAACAAATTTTGTTTACTTTAAAATTGTGCATCATAAACGGCCTATAAATATCGCACGAGAAAGTGGGTCGAGTTGGACAGAACCAACGACCAGTGGGCTACATTGGCCCTGGATCAAAGAATTTGGAAGTCATGAGGAGAGGCTTTTGCCCAGCAGTGGGATGACACACTGACAGGCATACAGTAGTAGTAGTAAACAGCCTATAACGTTCCGTAGCATTGATCAAAAGCTGGATAATCCATAAAAGCCCAGTAGTTACTCACAATGCCTCTCGAAGTGCGGAAGCGAGCGGTCCTCGAACCCGTTGGGCACGCGCTTGCCGTTCAGTGCCTGCTGACCCACGCACGCGATCATCTGCGAGATGTTGATGTTCGAACCTGACGGGAGACGGATCATTTATTAAATAGGCCTGTAATATAAAGTGTAAAGCTGCCTGATAATTGTATTAGGCTGTCATTTCTTTCTTATTCTTATTCTTTATTGCACATAAAATTAAAAGATATACACATAAATAATATATAGCTTATGTACAACGGTGAACTTAACCCAGAATTGGGTTTTCTTACAGTTAACCTTATTTTAACAGAGATATTTGCCAAAGAGGATACAGCTTTGTGCATGAACAGTACTTTTAACTTAAATCAACTTATTTTATAAACTCATACATACAATATACGTAGTACATACTATACATATATATATCAAAATACATATAAAATACTATAGACATACAATAATCATGTTGACAGGAAATGTTCTCTTATTCCTCTCTTGAACACGTGTAACGACGGGCTATCCCGCAAGGAGTGTGGAAGAGAATTCCAAAGGCGCACAGAACGAACAGTTAAAGATCCATCATACCGACTTGAGGAGTGGGGAGGGAAGCGAAGGAGAAGAGATGACGATGAGCGACAGGGTTTACCTCGAGGAACAAGATATTGAAAGCGTTCGCGAAGATACGAAGGAGCTTTAGGATTATGAAGAACAGAAAACAGAAAAGAAAGATTGTGAGAATCTCGACGCTGCCGAATAGGTTGCCACTTCAGCTGCCTCCGAAATTCCGACACATGGTCGTACTTTTGAAGCCCGAAAATAAAGCGGATACACAAATTCTGCAGACGTTCGAGCTTATCAAGAAGTTCTTCAGTTGCATCAAGAAAACAGGCATCAGCATAGTCTAGGAGAGGTCGAAGAAGAGATTGAGGAAGAGTTATTTTTGTTGTAAAGGGCAGGCAGCTTCTAAATACGCTTAAGTGACCGATACGAACAAAACATCCCCCTGCTTACTTCAGCAATGTGAACATGCCAAGATAGATTGCAGTCCAAGTATACACCTAAGTCTCTTTACTTTCTTGGAGTAGGCTATAGCGACACCAACGTACACAACCGGCGGGAGGGACTGATGACTCAATAAATTTACGAAGTATCTGCCACCAATCATGAGAGCTTGTGATTTAGTTGGGTTAACTAACAGACCAAAATTTTTAGACCACTGACTGATGTTTTGAAGATCATTATTGATGGCATCTAGGCTCCTGACAGCTCTTCTAGTTTAAAATGACGATAAAGCTGCAAGTCGTCTGCATAGAGATGATAATGAGAAGTTAAAATCTTAGTGATAGCGTTAATGAAAACGGAGAAAAGAAGAGGAGAAAGGACGCCACCCTGAGGAACGCCTGCAGAAAGATCACACCAATCAGAGTAAGCCTCATTCACGTGTACCGACTGCGAGCGACCTCGAAGATAAGAATCATTCTTATCTAGAGGAGGAGATATGTTAAGAGAGGAAAGAATACCTAAGAGGATGTCAACTGAATTAAATGCACTGCTGAAGTCCAATAAAACCAACACTGCAAGGAGCCAGTTTTCCATGGCCAATCGGATGTCGTCAGTTATTTAAGAGTTAGTTGTTGTCATTTGTAGATCTTTGACATGTAATGAGGAGAGATGAAACGCACGTAATCAAAAGAGTGATGGATGTGAATGTTGATGGAAGGAGAGGGAGAGGAAGGCCACAGAAGAGATGGATGGATAGTGTGGGGAATGATATGAAAGAGAAAGAAGTAAATGATACCGTGACGTCCGACAAGGGAGAACGGAAGAAGAAAACGTGTTGCGCCGACCCCAAGTAAAATGGGCCAAGGCTAGGAAGATGGTGATAATTATGTAGATCTTTGACAGTTGTTACAGGTAGTCAGTGGCCCGAAAGTCTGACAACCAGTCTTGGCAAGGGTTATCATTAGTGATCGGATATTAGGATGCATATTTACCTAAAGTACGCTTTTCAAAAGGTACAAAAGTATGGAAGCGGCCATTTAAATGCCAATTTTTGTCGCGGGTTTACGAAATTTCATACTTCTTTAGTAAGTATAAAATGTAGTATTCAAAATATCGTAACGAATATTTTAAATTTATTTAAAACCTGGCAAGTTTGTTGAAAATAACAAGGAAAAAATACCACAACTATTTGAATTCGTATTTTTGTGCTGAAATGTCCAATGCTAAAACAAAATGGTAAATACCTATGTCTGGGCATAATTCATTTGGAGCTAAACAAAAAAGTAACTAGACTAGTTTTTTTTTTAATAAACTCCTTTTCCTATACTGACGCGCGCTACATACTATCAACACTATAACTTAAGGTAAATATGGATCCGAATATCCGATCTCTAGTTATCATATTACCCAGTAAATGGGTTCTGGAGGTCAGATAGGCAGTCGCTCCATGTAAAATACTGCTGCATCTGGTCAGACGTGCAGACGTATAACTCTTACGCAGTTTAGTGGGTTTATAAAATGTACAATATTTTTAGTCCAGAACAAATGATTTGTTTATTTATCTATGACTGGAAGCCGTCACCAACATGTTTGGAAAAAGGCTAGGCAGATGATGATGAATATCAATTGCATAGATGAACGTGGCTGAAATAAAAGAAGTATGACAAACCTTTGGAGCCGCTCTGTGCCATTATAAGAGGTGCGTTCGTCGGGTGCAGCTCTCGGAAGCAAGCTTTAGCGGCCAACTCTCTGAAATACATACAAACTGGGTAACTACTTTAGTGTATATCAGTGGTATATTTTACCAGATAAAATACTAGGAGACGAAAATTTCTTGCCTTATTTATATTTTTATTAAGAGTCCCTATCAATTTTGCAGTCTAAAAACCGAAAATACCACTTTTTTCAGCGCAAATTGCTCAATACCCATAAGATATCTGGTGTTTTTTTTAATGCTCAGTTATACACCGGCCATATATCTAGTAAGTGAACGAATTAGAATTTTGATAACAACTCGTCATAAATTAGGAAAATTAAAAATCTAACGTACGTTTTTACGTAAGCACGAAACACCAGGTTTTCGAATCACATTTTTGCCCAACTGGTAATGAATTACTATCTGAAAAAAATTGTACATACTGGGCATATAGTATATTAGTAAGTCAACGATTTTTTATTTTTAAATTAATTGAATAAGTACCTTAAAAAAAATGTGGTTCACACTGAAAAAACCCAATAAAATAACGTGCAAAACCGTCGTCTTCTCGTAAGAATTTGTCTAAAATTATAAAATATTATAAAACTTAAGGTATTTATCTAACCAACCCATTTTTTTAATTATTTTTTTTACTACTTTCTGAATTCTAATAAAATGTTTAAAAAATGCCTTATAAACCGATGCGCTAGCTCGTTGCATTCAGTCGCGCCCGAGGGCTATTCGACGATGGACCTATGTCGCTGTGACTACTGCTCCTGACGTAAAATACTTGCTACTCGCGCGTGATTTTGTAGTACGTCTGACCAGTTTTGATATGTGAGTATATTTTTTAAAGTTATGCTTAGTGATGTTATTTTTTGATTTGTTAATCTTTTTCAAAGATATTAGTGTATTGTACTAGTAGTAAAAAGGGATTATTTTTAGAAAATGGGTCGAAAAAGTTACCTTATTATATTGGCAAAATTAAAAGTAAAAAAGCAAAGACTTGAAAGAACTCGAAAGGCAATGTGCAGTTCTTAAGTAAATTGTTTTCATCAGGTTCACTCATTAGGTGAACCAAGGGTACAAAAAGTTAACCGTGGAACACCTAGGTGAACCACTTTGGTGTTCCACGGAAATAAATAAAATATTGTTATTAGTTACTTTTATTTCCATATAATCTAAAAATGTTTAATTATATTTGTAGAGAATGAAATAAGCAGAAATATAGATATATATAAGAATATAGGCATGATGTTATGTTTGATTATTTTCATATTCTGCAGGTACGAAAATGAGAACAAGTCACCAGGGAGTCCAGGAACATAGTTACTTACAAAAGAAACAAACACTGAAGTACGTCTTTAACAAACATGTTCAATCACTAGTAAATGAGGTCATGTAATATATCTTAGTATTATGAGATTCTTTTTTCAGGCGTAAAAGTGATTTGTCAAGCCATGGCGCTCCCATGCAGTCAAATGATGTTTTTATACAGGTAAGTAAGACTATGCGTGGCTACAGTAATGGATGTAGCGAAACGACGTGATAATTTTTAAGATACAGCATATCAACAAACAAAAATCTGACAATCTGACAATTTTTTTATATTACATTTTCAAACCCATTCAAATTATTTAAGGACATGGATTTAATCCAAGAAACGCCTGCCTCAACTATTGTCGAAACTCTCGACGATTCTCTAGAAGATTTAGTGTTGGAGTCGGACAAAGTACGCAATTATTTTTGTATATCTTATTTTTGTTACCAAGGATCTGAGGTGCCTAAATATCTAGGAAAGACACCTGAAGTCATAAAGAGCCGGCTTCCTTTTGTTTTTATTACCCTTGGATTGAATCTCTAAACACACTAGTGGTGCCTAGTGTTCTAAATAGGTTATCTTTAGGGTATTTAGAACATTGTAATTAGGAGTCTATTCACACAAACATTCAAAGTTATTAATAACTTTGAATATTTGTATGGCTATACTAACGACCAACTTTGTAATAATAACAAAAGTAAGCCGGCTGTTTATGACTTATACGGGTATTTTTTCAATTGGATAACATTCAAATAATATTTTTTCAGTCTTCTCCAGCTACGCTATTAAGAATTGAAGGAAGAGTAATAATTGACTACCAGTTCTTATTTTACCAGTTCACAGAGATTGCCCAACACCCTGTAAAATTTGGAGGTCAGATGTGCTATCTCAAAACAATTGAAGAAAAGCGACATGGTTTTTCATCTAAATTTGTATTAAGTTTTTCTTTGTGTGGATTGCAGAAAAGCACGGTCTATGGACATTCGAAACACCTCGTATTAAAGTTGAAAAGGACGTTACAATGTATCCCTATCTATACTTTTTATAATAAAGACACTAATAAGTATCTTGTTTTTTGTTTCACCTGAAATGAGATAAACACGTAGGATAATTTAATTTTTGATAAGGTAAACCCATTGTCCAATTCAAAATTAAATAAGTGGGCATTAACATGTCACACACACTTAAACATACAAAAAAAATAACAACCCACATAAAATAAATCGAACATACTTTTGAATCAACCGTTCATACATATTTTATAACCTATATTATTATTTGCTTTCGTATCCTCTAAAATAGCTTATTTTAATTTAATTTAGACGATGTATTTATCATTAAAAATATCAACATAAACGCAAATTTATTTACTTGTAACACGGTTACGGACCAAGATTGTTTACTCCCGCTGCACTGGATGCGACAACGCACACTACGATAGTCAGTGATATTTCGAACGCTCGCACGCACACATTGCTCCGTAATAACCTAAACTAGAAGTGCGACGAAATTGTTAGGGACTCTTAAGAATACAATACAAACCTGACTGCTTCGTTGGTTTAGTGGTTTAAAAGCGACTCCTGAGAGTTAGTTCCAGGGTTCGATTCCCAGGTCAAGCTAAGTGTTATTGGTTTTTTTTCAACAGGGTTTTCTCGGTAGCAGCCACAGAGTCAGGACCTGTGCCCGGTTGATGGCAATAGGCTCGCCCCCTATTACATGGGAATGAAACAACTATCGAAATGAGTTTGTAACATCAGGAAACCTCTACCTAACCCTTCATTGCAGGTTTGTTGTTATTTATAATATGTTTATTATTGAAGTGAAACTTCTTATGCGACTACCAACAAGGTTGCGTTAAACGTTTAACGCTACCATGGAGGGGCTATGAAAGCACTCATTTCCACATTGCGAAGAATTCACTTCTTCCGCGCGGAGGGACTCCACGCACTATGTTTTACAATACAATACTCTGTTTGTTGAATTATTGTTTTTCTTTTTTGACGATATTGTAATTGTTACATGTAATAGAGAAGTATGGATGAAGAAGACATTCTACGCCGACCCCACATAAATTGGGATAAGGGCAATAAAATGTTGAGCATGTCTTATGTTGCTGCAAACACTACCTGATGCTGCTGAGCTCGCTGAGCATGACAGCTTCGAGCGTCTCCTCCATGGTGCAGCCGGGCTGGCACTGCAGGGTGCCCTTCTCCATCTCCAGGATGTAGCCGTCACACTTGGAGTACCTGCCAGAGATTACGTATTATTTGTCTGGGTTATGGTAGGTGATAATGACGAAAAGGAACTCGTAATCCTAAGGGTTTTGGTAAAAATGGATTTTAGTGATTATTTTTTCATTTGGAGAGGAAGCTCGCGCGGTAGCCGAAAACTAAATTAAACAAAAAAAAAAATTCACACAGTTTTCGAAAGTCATCATCATCAGCCTATTATTATCCCACTGCTGGAACACAGGCCTCCTCTCTATGAGAGGGAGTGGGCTGTAATCCACCACGCGGGCCCAGTGGGGGTTGGTAGATGTCACATGTCTTCGAATTTTTAATTCTAGGACATGCCGGTTTCCTCACGATGTTTTCCTTCAGCGTGTTTGAGAGCAGCGGTGATAAAATAAATTACACAAAGTAATGCGCCTGGGTTCGAACCCACGGCTTACTACTCGTAAGTCGGGCTACCGCTACTTTCGAAAGCAAGGTTATCATCTATTTTATTGGAAGTTAGTTATTTTATTTGCAAAAATGTTTTTATTGTTTTTGTCCAATGTGCGTGTCTCAAATAAATTCTTGCCCTTTCTTTCTTTAAATATCGTAGACTGTATTGTATATCGGACTGGTGTCAAAAGTTCCACGTCCAAACACATATTCTACGTACGAAATGACGTATGATAATGCTACATAAAACTCACCCTGACTCGAGCAGCTTATTCTTGGCTTCGATGAGTTTCTTGCCGGGCGTCACGTCGATGATCCCGAAGCTGAAGCCGCGGTTCATCATGTAATAGGAAGCCATCCGCGCTAACCTGGACACAATAAAATAGGACAGCGTTAGGAAAAAACGACTTAAGCGACGAGACCTAAGAATGGAAATTCGAATGCCAGCTGCATAACTTTAAAGCTCATTTTTCGTTGTCAATAAAGCTGTCATTTGATTCGTCGTTTCTTAATCCCGAGTGCTACTAACATTGACAAAGTCTTTATTTCGTAGCAGTAAAGGCGGTTTTATAGCTGAACACAATTTTTTTGCAAACCGTATTTATTGTATTTCAAACCTTATTCCGATTAGGATAAAGTTTAAAATACAAAATTGAGCACTCCAATTCGGGTATCAAGTCATATTAAGAACTTTTACTTCGCCGGAATAAGTTCAAAAATCAATAGATCTACCTCCGCTTACCTCCACATGCCTCTGACTGCATACTCCTCGCCCCAGTCCCGCAGTAGGATATAGAAGATGCTGCACTTGGTACCAGAGCCCAGGGTACTCTTGTCCATAGACCCGCACAGCAGCTCCGAGTTTCTTATTATTACCCCTACAACATAAATGCCATCATAACATCACGGCTTTAGACCCCAGAGGGGTAGGCAGAGGGGTACCTAATAGTAAACCTACATATCGCCAGTTATGTTTCATAATTAGCCTATAATGGTCCCACTACTGGGACACAAGCCTTCTCTCTATGAGAGGGGAGTGGGCTGTAATCCACCACGCGGGCCCAGTGCGGGTTGGTAGATGTCACATGTCTTCGACTTTTTAGTTCTAGGACATGCCGGTTTCCTCACGATGTTTTCCTTCACCGTTTTTAGGGCAGCGGTGATGAAATAAATTACACAAAGTGATGCGCCTGGGTTCGAACCCACGGCTTACTGCTCGGGGCTGCTACCACTGGGCCACTGCAGCTCTCCAGTTATGTTTACACAACGCAAATCCAGACTTTGCAGTATAGTTACTAATAAATTCCTGAAAATCCAATAACACTGCCTGACCTAGGAGTCGAACACAGAAACTCGTGGTAAGCAGCACAACTAGCGCTTGCGACCTCATACTTGAGACCAACGGAGCACTGAAGTAAATTGCGCTTCTGAGTGATGAAAGTAGACTACCTCTTTTTAAACCAAATCAGTTTGTTTTATTTTTTTTAAACGCTGCCGCACACTTGGATTTCTCCTGTATCGTGGGTGCGTTTACAAACATTTAAACTCACATACACAAACAGGAAGACCCGTAACAACTATCTGTAGGCCAGACAAATATTTGTTCCGTGCGGGGATCGAACCCGCGACACGCAGCGCAGCAGTCGACCGCTTAGCCACTGCGCCAACCGTGCCGTCAAATGTGAAGTGAATCTGTGTTTTTATGGTTCCGTGTCTCAAAAGGTAAAAACGGAATCCTTATAGTATCACTTTGTTGTCCGTCTATCAAGGCCCTTTAGCTCGGGACCGCGTGAAGGTATCAACTTCTAAGTTAACGTAAAAAAAAGATACGATCGTTTAAACCGCAAAAGACGTATGTTTCGAACTGTCACAAAATTTATAGGGTACTCTCCGTTGACCTAGAACTATGAAATTTGACAATTAATATCGTCTTATACTAAAAGTACAGGGAACAGTCTGAAAACTATACATTTACAACTAAATCATAAAAAATATAGTCTTTGTGGGCGAGTACGACTCGCACTTGTCCGTTTTTGTTTGGATATCCTTGGTTAGTACTAACGCAGTGTTAAAATTTGTCCATCTATTTTAATGGGAACATATTTAAGAAAGTAGTGATTATGTCTTACACGAGTCCTGCACACACATGTCCTGGTTGCCGGTGTAGTTCTTGCCCTTAACCTCCAAGTTAGCCTTGACTTCGCACTTCTTGTTGGGTTTCATTATCAAACTGTAAAAAGAAAATTATTGTTAGAACAGCATCGTTTTAAAAGACTTAATCATATCGGCCTAAATCTTCTTCTTCTATCTTCTTCTATCTAAACTAATAAAGAGGAAAGATTTGATTGTTTGTTTATTTGTTTGCTTGTTTGTTTGTTTGCATTGAATAGGTTCCGAAGCTACTGGTCCGATTTGCAAAATTCTTTCAGTGTTAGATAGCTCATTTCGAGGAAGGCTATAGGCTATATATCATCACGCTACGACAAAAAGGAGCAGAGCAGCAATGAAAAATGTTGCGAAAACGGGGAAAATGTGACGCAGACGAAGTTGCGCGGGAGAGCTAGTTTAAAATAAATGCAGCAAATAAACCGGTCCACCCGCTACCTTGGACATTTGATTTGATTTTCTCAAAAAGTATATAGTATCTATTAAGCTTAAGTAATCCAACAGAAAGTGCGTTTCATGGTGATGTGATGTGAAGTGCGTTTCTTGGTGGCAAACATAACATCACGCCTGTAATCCCCGAAGTGTTAGGTAGAGGTGTACCAATCAGAGTTCCAAGGTAGCGGATGGCACGGTTTATTTCCATCCCTTTTTTGCACACCAACAATGATGGTGGCTTGTTTGCCATGGGTCGTATATTATTACTTAGACGATAGAGAATTATACAGTGAAATTTTATAAACATTACTTTAAAAAAAAAACAGAAATTTCTATATTTTAACATGTTGCTAATGCATAATAAGTGCAAATCTATAAATAAACTAGACTAATTTTATAAAAAGTAAGATAAATTAACGTCACCTAAAGATCTGCTTGCCAGTCCACAGCATCCTAGGCTTGAGTATAGCGGGCGTGGGCATGTCGATCCTCATGTTGGTGTCGGGCCCGGACAGCAGGCACGTGGCCAGCTGCTGCGCCTCGTCGCGCGTGAAGAACGTGTCGCGCTGGGTGATGAGGTAGCCGCCTGTTATGAAGTCCTGCGTCGCCGCGATCAGGAGCTCGCCGTTGCGGGGAGTTACTAGGTTGGATTTGTTCTGGGGGAGGCAAATGGACATATTATGGGTCACAGTTTCATGGAATTTAACCTTTTGAACGCCATTGTCACATATACGTGACAAGCAAGCGCGTGCCCTGTACGCCAACGACACAAATATGTGACAAAAAATGTGGTGCACTATAACACGAAATACGCAATTTAAATCATTACTTTTGTGTGTGTTTATTTATATATCTTTCAAATGTGATCTATATATCTTAAATATAAAATTTCTTATCAAAAAATAAGTTAATAATACTTTTGAAAACCGTTTTTAGGGTTCCGTAGCCGAATGGCAAAAAACGGAACCCTTATAGATTCGTCATGTCTGTCTGTCTGTCTGTCTGTCCGTCTGTATGTCACAGCCACTTATTTCCGAAACTATAAAAATTATACTGTTGAAACTTGGTAAGTAGATGTATTCTGTAAACCGCATTAGGATTTTCATACAAAAATAGAAAAAAAACAATAAATTAAGGGGGTCCCCATACTTAGAACTGAAAACCAAAAAAAAATTTTTCATCAAACCCATACGTGTGGGGTATCTATGGATAGGTCTTCAAAAATTATATTGATGTTTCTAATATCATTTTTTTCTAAACTGAATAGTTTGCGCTAGAGCCACTTCCAAAGTGGTAAAATGTGTGTCCCCCCCCCTCTAATTTCTAAAGTAAGAGGAGGAAAATTCTGAAAATATTTTGGATTGTAGAACGTAAAAAAAACTATCAACGAAAATTGGTTTCAATAAGATATGATGTTTAGTTTTTGAGATATGGGACTTTTTCATCAAACTGCAGCAGTAACTTTGTTTTTCATAAACATACTATGAAAAACAAATTTAGTTTTGCGGTTGTGTGGAAGTTTACTAACTAATACTACTAACTAATGAATGACAGTTCAAAATATTGTTATTATATTGTTTGGAGCTATGGAACCCTGTGTGCGAGTAAGACTCGCACTTGGCCGGTTTTTTTTTTATTTGTAAGTATCTGCGTTGAATTTGTTGCTTGGCGTGGACGCGCGTGCGTTTATGCTCTGGCGTTCAAAAGGTTAATTCATTACTAACTAATGTAATGAATTCTAACAATATTTTGATTTAAAAGAAACAGGAAAATCCAATGGACACTGGAGTTCGTTCCCGCCTCCCGAGCCGTCGTTATACGTAACTATATATGACACATGCTTGATGTGGTATTCTAATAAACGTAGCGTGAGCTTTAGGGTCACGTGTCGAGCAGTCCACACTTATCCTTGACAGTGCGAGCACGTACCCTTAAAGTCTATGTGCTTACTGATAATTTGGTTGTTTTATTCCAAACCCTAACTAATGTAACTAGTGAAAACCATGAAGTTTAAATAAATAAATAGGAAATCGTATGTAACGCGTTATTTACAGCAATCCATATATACCAATAATAAAGCTGAAGAGTTTGTTTGTTTGCTTGAACGCGCTAATCTCAGAACATAATGATCCGATTTGAAAAATTCTTTCAGTGTTAGATAGCCCATTTATCGAGGATATAGAGTCTATATATCATCACGCTACAACCAAGAGGAGCGGAGCAGCAATGGAAAATGTTGCGAAAACGGAGAAAATGTGACGCAGACGAAGTTGCGCGGGACAGCTAGTGTTAAATATGTGCGTTAGCCTGGATTTATGGAATAGCTAGTATAGACTAGAGTCACTCACCCCCATGAGTATGAGTGCCTCGGCCCGCGCCTCCTCGGTCTGCGGCAGGTGCATGTTCATCTCGTCCCCGTCGAAGTCCGCGTTGTACGGAGTGCACACGCACTCGTTGAATCTAAGCACACACGGGACTAACTAAATATACTCTCTATCACTATTGGACGCACGATATATTGCCCGAAGTGCGTAAAATTAAGTTTAAAAATTATTGTTGTTGAACTATATTTTTTTAAACTTAATTTATACTTACTAGATTTTTAACTTGACGTTGAAAAGTGCCGTTTAATTACCTAATTGAAATAAATAGTTCTAATTTAGTATCTGTACTAGTGTACGCCCCTTTTTTTGTAGATCGTTGATAGTCGTTACGAGTAGTCAGAAGCCAAAAGTCTTACCGTCTTATACGTCAAGGGGTATCGTATTACCTAGTTAATGGCTTGTGGAGGTCAGATAAGCAGTCGCTTCATGTAAAATAGTGGTACTCAGCCCGATCCGGTTAGACTGGAAGCCGACCCCAAGATAGTTTGGGAAAAGGCTAAGCAGATGATGACTAGTGCACATCCCTTGACAACGTTAAGCCGTTGGTCCTGTGCCTGTTCTCTCTCCGTTCGTGTCGGATTGTCGTCCCATCGGACTATGAAAGAGAGGGAAGAGGCAGTGCATCTGGGTCTGCGCACACACTTGTGCGCTATAATATCTCCCGTGCCGATAGCTCGTCTCCGCTGAGATTAACTACCACAGCCGAAATTATGTCTTGAGGACTTGTATTTTACATGAATTCTGAACAGCGTCACCTAGTTTACCTGAAGGTTCTCTGCGGCTGCACCCTGGCGCGGTGGCACATGATGGACAGCTTGTGCAGCGAGGGCTGTCGGTTGAACAGCACCACGTCCCCATCCACTAGGTGCCGCTCCACTATGTCGCCGCACTGTGGACAACAGGTATCAGCGTCACGTTAAGTTAGTTAGCGAAACTCCGCTAGCATGAGATGGAGGAACTCGTGGCTAATACACTTCTGGACACATCTATTGGCCCACCTTAGAGTTTAGGTTTCAATGGCCCCTACCGAAATATGATTGCTAGATTGAACAAAATCTGTTGATGCAGTTTTAAACCTGATACATTTTACCATCTTTTTCGATCGTATTGTTTTAAATTTAAATTCAGAATACCATACGACATGGAGCTACGCCTAACAAGTCGGATATGCGCCTTGTTAAAGGCAATTGATTTTTTAATAAAAAACATGTTTTATCAAATAAAGGTTTAATTTAATAACGCGTGATGCCTCCATGGGCGGGCATCTACCACAGCTCTCATACGATTAGGCATAGAGTTTATCAACCGCTCTATGAAATTTTGAGGGATCATCTCCCATTCCTCTTCTATGGCAGTTTTCAACTCCTGCATCGTCTGGGCAACTGGCTGACGAGCCCTAACACGTCTTTTTAGCTCGTCCCACATGTGCTCAATGGGGTTCATGTCTGGGCTTCTGGCTGGCCAGTCCATAACTGTGATGTTCACATCCCGAAGATATTCCCTGACGATGCCGGCCGCATGGGCTCTTGCATTATCATGCATAAAAAGGAAATTTGGGCCCACATAGTCCGCGTATGGTATCACGTGAGGTTCTAAGCACTCACGAATGTACCTTTCAGCATTTAATGTTGGCAGCCGTGGTCCTGTAACAACCTCAAGTTGAGTTTTGCCGCTCGCGGATATACCGCCCCAGACAGTCCATGAGCCACCGCCATAAGCAACCCTCTCTTCAAAGCAGCATTGTGCGAAACGCTCTCCCTTACGTCGGTAGACCTTCTTCCTTCCATCATTGCCATGTAACACAATTTTAGACTCATCAGAAAAGAGTACACGGCTCCAATCTTGCTGTGTCCAATTTAAATGACTGCGTGCGAAATGAAGGCGCGCTGTTCGGTGGGCTCGCGTTAGTTTGGGCCCATTAGCTGGCTTGTGTGGTACCATATCGCGTTCTTTTAGCCTTCTCCGAACAGTTCGAGCGCTCACAGATACTCCGTGGAAGTCGCGAAGTTGGTTTTGTATCTCAATGGAGGTAAGGTGACGATTTCTCAAGCTGGTCGTCACGATGAATCGATCCTGCCTTTCAGTTGTGACCCGAGATCGTGGCATTCCTTGGCGACGAACAAAGCCGCCAGTCTCTAGGTACCTCTGATAAACATTTCGGACCGCAGATCGACTTAAATTAAGTTGAGCACTCACGTTTCTTTGGCTGTGTCCGGCCTGAATAAGTGCCACAGCTTGGGCGGCGACTTCAGGTGAAGTATCCATAGATTATTGATAGAACCTCACCTTTATGTTAAGAATAAGTAATGTTTGTTGCAAAACCAAAGATATCAATCACTTTTTCAAGAATTAAATCCAAGTAAACCAATAAAACCAAGTTTTCTTAGTATTCGATTGTTTGATATCAACAAACAGGCTCCAAATTGTCTTTTGTTTCTTTAAATTCTGTGTTCGAAATTCAAAAAAAGACTATTGAATGAAATTGTGAATGTGCCAGGTTCAAAACTGCATAAAAACTTTTTGCTCGACCTAATATAAAATTTTAGCTAGGACCAAACGAAACTGAAAATACAAGGTGGGCCAATAGATGTGTCCAGAAGTGTAATAACAGTCGCTCGGGTGATGTTCAGGTTAAGCCGCGCCCGCCTAGGTTGGTCCGTGAATGGGTAACCACCTATTACATACCGAGTTCAGTCATAATATTATAGTAATTTCTTATTCCCTATAAGTCTTTTGTGACAACCTGAATTTTGACGAGGATGCAAAACAACACCTTGTATATTGTGTCAGTCAGTCAAAATCTGGCTCTGACCAAAAGGTATTGTATTACCGAAAAACTGGGTATTGATGGTGGTCAGATAGGCAATCGCTTCATGTGAAAAACTGGTATTCAGCTGCATCCAGTTAGACTGGAAGCCAGTCCCAACATAACTATTGAAAAGACTATGATAACTGACCTTAAGCTCCTGCGCGATCTTCTCCCTGTTCCCGTACTTGAGATACTTCTTGTGCTTGAGGCCGCGCTGCTGCACGTAGTTGGCGCCGGGGTGCAGGTCGGGCCCGTTGCACACCAGCTTGCGCAGCCACGCTAGGTTGGCCGGGAACACGCGCTCCGGGTACGTCAGGATCTTCGCCACGTAGACTGGTACTCCTACCTGGGTGATAGCGATTTTTCATCATCTTCATCATCAACAACTAATTCATTTGTGTAATTTCTTTCACCACCACTGATCCCATAAACAAACAATAAAAAAAATTGCAAGAACATCGCATCAACATTGCAGTTTTAGGCAACTCCTCAATCAAATCCAATCATTCAAAGACAACCAACCCAACATTGCCCGCGTAGTAGATCATGGCCCACTTCCCCTCACATCGTGCCCACCGCTGGGACAAAGGCGAGGGGCCTTTGTCCCAGCGGTGGGCACGATGCACGTATTAACGGCCATCTAAATTTGGTCAGTTCAAAATCAACATCACTTCATCTGATAGCACAGTCGTCGACTGCTGGATATAGGTCTCTCCCAAGCGTCGTTACATCTAACGGTCCGTGCCAATAGGCTCGCCTCCAATTGAATGGGGCCAGCTATGTTCATAACTAGCCAAATTGTAGCTGTATTCTATGAATCAACCCCTTAGCGTAATACAGCCGCGATTTTATCGTTCTCATACACAAACTCATTATCCTCCAAGCCAAATGTTCTTACCTCCTGGATCTGCAGGTTGGGATCCGGCGAGATGACGGTTCTGCTGGAGAAGTCCACTCGCTTGCCCGAGAGGTTGCCGCGGAAGCGTCCCTGCTTACCTTTCAGTCGTTGTACCAGACCGCGACCTGGTTTCTTCGGCTGCAACCATGGAAAAAAAAGAGTTATAAGATAACCTGGTATTGTGTAATATAATAGTTAAGTAAGGAAATTCAATTAAAAATCTTTGTAGAAATCGAATAAATATGGTGTAGTTTTAAAACAGTAAGGGTCCTAGTTTATTCCCTTGAGGAACTCCATGAGTCACTATTATATACCGCGAGCTGTGTTTATCTATTTGCCGGTTACTAAATACGATATGAAAAAATCTTGAAGTCGTTTACTGCCATTTTTATTTAATGACTATTTATCGCAAATTGTCCAATAAGTATGCTATAATCAATGGAGTCAAACACTTCCGTCAAGTCTCTTTGAAGGGCACAGATAAGCACAAAGCCTTTATATTATACGATATGTACCTGCATGGACAGCGGTATACCGGACATCTCGCTGTTGATGTACAACGCGGCATGAAGCTGCAGATAGTCCCAGTCTTCTTGCACCAGCTCGCTCTTGCCTCCGCTGGCTATGTGACGCGCTATCACGTCGTTTATTAGAAGAATCTCTGACTGCTTCATCGTTAGGTCATCCTCGTTTCTAGAAATTAGAAAAAACAAAAAATCTCAAACAAATGATTTCACCCTCCGATTTTCCTTCCGAGTGGATTTCGGATGTTCTCATACAAACTTCTACTTCTCATTTCAACTTTAAAGCTTGTCTAGAACCTAGCGAGTCGCCTTGCGAGTAGTGAAGTGAATTTTGGTAATATCCAAAACTAATGTGAAAAAGTGGGAATGGGCATACATTCTAGTTCTTTTCTGTAAACTGAAAAAGAAAACAACCGTTAGATGTCTGAGGACTTACGTGCCCGCCTTGATCTCGGAGACAACACTGGGTCGGATGCAGAGCGGCGGCACGGGCAGACGGGTCAGGATCAGGTGCTCCGGGCGCGTCTTCTTGGCATTCATGCCCAGCAGTGGGATGTCCTCGTCTGGGATGCGACGGAACAGGTTCAAAACCTGAGTATTGATAATAGAGGGATGTTTGAGAGGGCAGTAATATTTGACCATTAGTACAATTACTCATTTTAGCCCATTGTTACTAGTGTGATAAAGCCCTACCATTTTCCTTTGATTCCTCAACAGGATGTGTGAACAACATTCCATTTGTAGTTGTTTGTCTGCATCTTATACTTATCACAAGCCAAGTAGTGGTAATTATAAAAATGTTTATCCATTTGTGATCAGAAAAATAGTCAACATCTACTGCTAGGCTCTAAAATTTTGGGCTCCTAATGTAGAAGAAAAACAATACTTTCTCAGCTTACCTCCAAAGGACTCATCTCAATCACAAGCCCACTGTTGATAATCGTTGCCAGTTCCTTATTAGATTCCTTTGCCTCATGAAAGTCTCGCAGCACCCTCTTCACAATAGGATCTGTAGGCTTCTTTGCTCTGTACTTATCATGTATAATCTTCAGTATGCCAGCGGGACTCTTCTTCACCATACCATTCAAGGCATCGCAGTACGGACATTTAGTACAAGTCTTTGCTTTTTTATGAACCATAGCACGTAGGTTCTTCTTGTGTAGGTAAGACAGTTCTGGGTTCATAAATTTTCTTCTGAAAGATCTTTTTAGAGGTTCTGCTAACATCACTTTTGCGCATTCCTGTGAAAGTAGTGTTGTATGAGTTATAGGGCAGATTGTTATATGGTTTTCAAAGATTAAGGAGCCCTTTGTTTACATTTTTGCATTATATTTGTTAAGGATGATTTGGCTAGAAAGTAGGTGACTGACAAGATGACGAGTTATAGGTAAGTATGGAAGAGGACGACATACTGCGCCCACGAACCCAAATAAATTAGAATATGTACAACAAAATGATGAGGTGTACTAACAAAAGCAACAAAAGGCACGAAGAGCTAGCAGAGGTATATATAGTGTGCTAGTAGTACATTTTTAATGGCACAATATTGGAACACGCCACTTTAGGCTGCCCCTAAGAAATTCCGCCCAGAAACACCCAAAAACACTGCCCCATTTGGAAATAAAACAATTTTTTTGTGCTAAAGCTTGCCCCACTCTAGGAATTTCTCCTGTATCGTGGGTGTGTTTACAAACATTTAAACTTAGATACTCAAACAGCCAGACCTAGAACAACTACCTGTAGGCAAAATATGTGTTCCATGCGGAATCAAACCGGCGATAAACAGTGCAGCAGTCAATCGCTAACCCACTGCGACAACCATGTCCCGTGTCATAAATATGAAATTTTATTAAGTCAGAAAGCAAATTTAAATACGACTGTCCCTTACCTTACAAATAGTCTGCAGTATAGTGATGATAGACCTGAAGTACCCAACATGAAAGACAGGCAGAGCCAGCTCTATGTAACCGAAGTGACCCACACACTCTGCCAGGCCCAGCCCGCAGGTTTCACAGTTGGCATCCTTCTGGTTAGTCCCCTACAAACATGATGCATAATTATATATTATCCATACTTCTTTACATAGTACATATAAAACAAAGCCATTTCCCGCTGTCTGTACACTTAAATCTTGTTAACTACGATTTTGATGCGGTTTTCATCAGTAGACAGAATGATTCAATAGGAGGGTTTATATGTATCATTTGTTCCTGAAATACACAACAAAATTTTCACGCAAACAAAGTCGTAGGCAAAAGCTAGTATATTATAAATGTTGATGCAAGTGTAGGAACCTACAATCTGTTTTTGTTAGTTAAGAAAGGAATTCTTTAATGGGGAGGTGCCAAGGTAGCCCATAAAAAATTCAAATTCACCAATATAACCCCTAAGTTGATTGAATCCTATTGAAGTGGCTTTTTCATGAAATAGTCCATCAATGAGATTAAATGAAATTGAAGGGGTTGTATTGATGATTTGAATGTTTATAATTCTGTAACTACATCAACACATTAAAAGTCTGACAATGTCTTGCAAACTACAAAAAAAAAAACAAAGATAATTTTAATTTCGCAAGCTACTCTAGCGCTTCTACCATAATAAAGAGCGTAGAAAAATTAAAACATTATGTTTATGTCGAATATGCACTCTTTTACACAACTAACCATATCAGTGTCAACAGATTCCATGTCTCAATGAGGCTTTTACCTAAATATCATAGATAGACATGTTTATAACAATTGCAATGTTATTTATTGTGTTTGTGTTATAAGTAGTTTGTTTAAATGTTGTCAGAACCCATACCATTCTCCTGTCCAGTACACCGTACGTCGCCGGGACCCTCTGCCCATCTTGAGCGTACAAGTTCTTAGTGATGACCTGGATGTGGGCTGCCTGTTGGATGGCAGACGCACTGTCCACATTAAATGTGACATGTGATCTGAAAACATGACCAAACTGCTTTAAACGTCAAGGCAAACACATTAAACTAACATCGGAGTTTCTAGCGCAATTCTAGTGCGGTGAAAGGTGTGTTTTTGTAGTTAAAAATAATGTTTTTTACAGTTCAAAAATTGTAAACATAACCTTACATTTTTCTTCCAACATAAGTTTCACGATATTGTTCCTTCGGCATCTTAGAAAGATTTATAGAAAGAGCATGTTACATAAATTCTACGTTTTTATTGTAATATTCCAACAAATATTAAACAATATTTTTTGCAAAAACATGAACCGATGAGCATGAACTGGCATGAAGACAGCTTTTTTTGACATTTGTTAGTGCCGTGTTCAGAATTAGAGTTTTACAAAAGTGTAGTACAATAAACACTTTTGTGATTTCTGAACGCATCTAACTTTAGTAATACCATATTGTTGAAATGGTTTTTCTACTATCCCGTTCCTTCCGCTTCCTTCACTCATCTTTCAGTTTGCATATCACCACCGTTGATTACACTGTTTTGCGGATGAGATAGTAGCGTCAAGGATGGTTTTTAGTGTTTGCCAGTAGTTTCCTCAATTTAACTTTGTTTTATAACAGATATCTTCTTACCTATATCGGTCTTGCCCCGACTAAATTGTCATTAAGGAGATTTTGAAAATTTCTACTTTTTTTTTCAATTCGTGCCAAAAACATATATTTTGTAACCAATGTTCACCCGACCTTAAAAATACTAGCCAAATTAAGACTCTAATTGAAATCTGTTCAAAAATAGGAGTTTTATACAAAAAAAAACCATAAAAACACGCTTGTATTTCTCTGAAGGACTACGCAGTATCATTAATAATCATAATACACCCACATTTCGCTAGCTAAACTTAAAAGGGAACGAGCATAGATCAGTAAAAACGGTTAGAAAGGCTATGTCGACGGGCTGGTGCACCTGAGTTTTGAGCAGTAGGTAATAACTTCAATGCAACTTGCGAACCACCGCATTAGTTAGTCGTCTAGACTATTTTGAAGAAGTGCACACGGAGTTTTATAGGAAACTGGCTGACCGCAACCTGCGCCCTCCACCGTGATAAGTGTGATAGCTTGTGGATGTCAAAAAGGCAGTCGCTCCATATAAAATACTGGCATTCAGCTGCATCCAGTATTCCAGTTAGACTGGAAGCGGACACCATGGTTGCGTGTCTTAATACCTATTATGATTTTTAAACAAAATAAAGTTTTTGAACTCGCATGTTTGGATTGCCTCACTCAGCCTCACAAAAGATTAAAAAATTACTCATTTATGTTTGTTCAATACGCAACATATAAAAATGCCATTATTCTTGCGAGATGTTTCTTAAAAAAACATTGTGGTTAATTTTATAAAGTAATATACTTTTCTCAATGTTTTCTACTAATTTGGTAAGTTTCCTATTATGCTCTAACCCTATTAATATTATGTATGTTTCTCGGGCTTATAAAGCGCCCAAAGGGTAGGGTAGGGTAGGTATATGTTCTGGACTTAGAATAGTAACAATAATAATTACTCTATATCTAAAGCACCTTAGCCTCAGCTCGGCGCGTTGTTTTTTGGCTTGTCACCCGAAACCACGCAACATTTTTCACTGGAATGTAGGAATAGATGCACCGTACAAAGTGATATTGCACACAACACAAGTGATAAGTTAAAACAGGCTAAAAATCGTATTCCCACTTCCCACCGTAGTGATCCGTGAGTTTCAACATGCCTCTGTTAAGAAAGAGACCATTTAAGAAAACAACGGTGTCGGACAACCTCCCAGACAAAGAGGAGGTCTTCCACTGCAAGGTCACCGGCGAGATCTTCAAAGATTATGAGTGAGTGTATAAAGGCGGGAAAGTAGCTGGCATGAAGTCGGGGATACACATGCCAGTAAATCGGGAAAGTAGCTGGCATGAAAGTCACTGGCGTGTACAAGTAACGGGCACACTGCGGATACATTTGCAAGTAATACTGGCATGCAAGTTGTGCCCTTGCATGCTAGTATTACCATCGCGTATGCACAGGACAGTTCGTGAGTCACTCGTACCTAATCTTGCGCCTTAAATGGATAACAACCGAAGTGAATTAAACAAAATCGTGTTGTTACTAGCAAGAGCAACTGAATGTGAAAGTAATGAGATAAAAAGTAAAAAAGGGATGTTTGAGAAAGAGATTAGATTATTAGAAGCGAAGGTTTTGGAGCAAGTAATTGTCTGCTTAAAGAAATGCGTCAAGAAGATCCTGATGGTTACAGAATCCACTTGAGAATGCACCCAGAAAAAAATTATGTATTGTTAGGAAAAATTGGGGACAAAATAACAAAGAGTCAGCTAGTGGTACTGGCATGCCCGTAGCTGTCGCGTCTGTTCACACGCGTCAGTTTGGCAACCCCCCGCGACCCTCCCTCGACGACCAAGCAAGTAAATCAAATGTTGTGCTAGCTACTTGTATGCCAGTTACAGGCATGCCAGTTAGCGTATACACATAACAGTAGCTGGCAACGTGCAAGGAGCTGGTATGCTAGTGTACAAGCTACGGCCATGTGTATCCCCAACTTGAAAGTCACTGGCATGTACAAGTAACTGGTAGCACTGCGGATACATTTGCAAGTAATACTGGTTTGCAAGTTATGCGCTTGCATGCCAGTATAACCATCGCGTATACATAGGACAGTTCGTGAGAGTCACTCGTACCTATTCTTGCGCCAAAAATGGATAACAATCGAAGTTAATTAAACAAAATCGTGTTGTTACTAGTTCGAGTTGTAGCTAAATTAACGAGAGATAAAAAGTAAAAAAGGGGGTTTGGGAAAGACATTGGATTAGTACAAGGGAACATTTTAGAGCAAGTAGTTGTCTGCTTAAAGAAATGCGTCAAGAAGATCCTGCCCAAAAAACGCTCGGATTCGATTTCGATTCGGAAAGTCGTATGTCTATCTCGCTCGCTTTCGTAATGCCAAAACAAGATAGACATACGACTTCTCTATCGACATCGAATCGAAGTGTTTGTGAATACGGGAACTGATGGTTATAGAAACCATTTAGAATGCTTCCAAAAAAAATTAGAATTGATAGGAAAAAAGCGGTTTCTGTAACCATCAGGATCTTCTTGACGCATTTTTTAATCAGAAAACTACTTGCTCCAAAATCATCGCTTCTACTAATACAATCTCTTTCTCAAACGCCCCTTTTTACTTTTTATCTCATTACTTTCACATTCAATTGCTAGTAACAACCAGATTTTGTTTAATTCACTTCTATTGATATCCATTTTTGGCGCAAGATTAGGTACGAGTGACTCTCACGAACTGACCTGTGAATACGCGATGGTTTAACTGGCATGCAAGGGCCCAACTTGCATGCCAGTATTATTTGCTCTCCTTGTACATGCCAGTGACTTTCATGCCAGCTACTATCCCGATTTACTGGCATGCGCCTTTAGTTCTAACTATAAACATCGCCGAACTTTTCCGATTACACCTGTTTTTTTTTTTAAAATTTTATAATTTGTTTGATGAATGTTTAATTACAGGGAATACTATGCGAGGGTTATCCTCGTCTATTCAAGTCTCTGGACATGTGAGATAACGGGAAAGAAGAACTTGACATACTCAGAGGCCCTACGCAGTGAGAAGAAAGCTTGGCGGGCACTGAGACGACTTCCAAGGGAACTGCGTACAACGTTATTGTATTTGGCAAGGAGGAGATCCAAGTGCAGAAGTGGGAGAGAGGTGAGAGAGAGAGTAGAGCTATGGTGAGATCTCTGAGGATATGATAATATGATTAACTTTGTGAGGGATTGCTACATCATTGGAGGATAATTTAGTACCTACCAGTCTGATATTTTATGGACTGTGGCACGAATATTCTTCTTGTGTAAATATTAGAGTTCTGGATTTATGAATTTTCTTCTGGACTTATTTTGATGTTCCGCTAACATGACTCACATTCCTGTGACAGTATTGTTGTAATATGTTATGTGTGCTTGTAGTTGTATGTATGAAATGAAGAAATGTTTTGGATACCATATACATGTTGTGTCTAGTTAGGAGAAACTCTTAATTTATATTTAAAATAAAAGGATGCTATGAAACATTTAGAAAACTTTACAAAGTTTTCTAAATGTTTCATAGCAAAATGAATAAAAATGTATTTTGTAGTAGAATTTATAATATATAGAAATATAAATATAAAATATATGTAGAAATTTTATAATTTATTTTATTGAATATAAACAAATTTTATTGTGTGCTCTTATAGTGAGGAACCATAGATGTGTGAAAGTAAACAGTATTAGGCAAAATCCTCCCATTTTGCCTAGAGCAAGTGTGGTGGTCTATGCTTATACCTTCTCTGAAAACTTGGAGAGTGGGGGTCACTACGTGACAAGTAGGTATAAAATATACCTACATACCCGTGACGTCATTATTGTGTCATTTCAAATCAATATAGGTATCTTCGTAATTTTATGATTACATGAAAAAACCGGCAAAGTGCCAGTCGGACTCGCGCACGAAGGGTTCCGTACCATTTATAAAAACCGGCCAAGTGCGAGTCGGACTCGCGCACGAAGGGTTCCGTACCATTATTTATAAAAACGAGAAAAAAAATCACTTCGTTGTATGGGAGCCCCCCTTAAATATTAATTTTATTCTGTTTTTAGTATTTCTTTATAGCAGCAACAGTAATACATAATCTGTAGAAATTTCAACTGGCTAACTATCACGGTTCATGAGATACAGCCTGGTGACAGACGTACAGGAAGGTCTCGGTAATAGGGTCCCGTTTGACCCTTTGGGTATGGAACCGTAAAAAGTAGAAATATGTGTCCAACACTTTTAAATAATCTGCCTGATACAAATAAAAATTGTCATCATCCCTATTGATATTTTTGTATGTTACTCGTACAAATCGTAATTTAAGTCCAATGTTTTAAAAATCCTATCTTGATAATAAGCAATGTGTGTCATTTATTCTTAAATTTAATTTATTTCAAATTGTTTTAATTATTTTTAATAATGAATTGTATTGTTAAGTTTGTTTCAATTTATCTCAACTATTATTTATTTTTAATAATTAATTGTATGAATTATTGGTATAAATCGTATTGTCAGTTTTTTATAATATTACTTTTTATCTGTGATAATATTAGGATATCATGACCACATTTATAAAAAATAAAATTTATTTCTGAGTAATACTAATCTAGTGGCACTTTTGACCTAATCTCAATTTAGTTAACACATGTAGATAATGTAATAATAATAATGTAATGTGTGATAATGGCTGCAATATTGTAATTACAGATGAACCTATAAATTATTAGTAAACATATTTTATTGTAGCTGTTTATTGTCCCATTGTAAATTATAAATATAAATTAGAAATAAAATAACCTGCAGTAGAACAACAAAAGACTGGTGGTACTAGTATTCTTTTTTACCTTATAATTAACAGTCTGCAGTATGGTGATAATGGACCTGAAGTAGCCAATGTGGAAGACGGGCAGAGCCAGCTGTACGTAACTGTAACAACTAGGGCTTTACAGAATTATAATCATTAAAATCATCATTTACTCCCACGGTTGCAGCCTGACACTCAATTAAAATCATTTATTTCAAGTAGGCCAGCTACAGGCACTTTTGAATAGCAGGACAACAATAAAAATGAAGCTACAGTCCCAGTCTCAAGACATAATAACTGTAAAAGAACTGTAGTTACCCATTCCAAAGCGTAGACCTCTATGAAGAAGAATGGGCCAGAAACTCCATGGATACTCTTTTAAATCAGAATTGTGTCTGTCCTGCAAATTGCAAAAAAAAACGAAAAACAATTGAATTTCGCGGGCTACCGCGGTGCTTCCCCCTTAACGTTATTGCCAAGGCACGGAGGAAACTCGGTAACGGGTGGTCACCCAACCGAAGACCTTGAACATTGATCCGGGCGGCAGATATTATTTGGCCACGAACTCCAGCCTCCTGTGAACATAACCTTACATTTTTCTTTCAACGCAAGTCTCACGATATTGTCCCTTCAGTATCTGAGCCAGGTTTATAGAAAACCAAGTAACATAAATTCTATATTGTTAAGGTACATAATATTCTATCAAATAATATTTTTACAAAAACATGAACCGATGGGCATTTTTGACATTTCTTTTGCCGCGTTCTTAATTTCTTATTTAACAGAACAGAAAAATCACGTTTTGTGATTTCTGAACGCAACCAATTTCAGTAATACCATATTGTTGAAACTGTTTATCTACTATCCCGTTCCCGGTTTCCGGAACAGTTAAGTATAATGGCGACGTCAATGACATCTTTCTGTCAACTATCTCTTGAAAAGTATGGTTAGCAAAATAGTTTGACTTACTCTTTTCTATGAGACCACCCAAGACCGTGGCCAGAGGAGAGATTTAAATACCTCGAAGAATTCATATGTTTGATTTCAACGAGTGTGCATCGTGATCGTGGGTTCCGAGTTGAGGGTGCAAAGGGGTGAACTTGCACTTTGCTGTCTTTAGAAACAAGCCCGCGCGAAGTGCTATAACTTTCGAGCTTACCTCGCTTACCTACAATTTTCTCAATTTGCGTATATTGACAGAGTTACTCAGACCTCTTATTCCTATTTCTATGTGAATGAACAATGATAACCTAATCTGTCTGAGGCAGCTTGAAACATTTATGCATTATTCGAGAAAGCACCTACACTTATATCTATTTCTCTATGAACGGTCAATACAAAAACCTATCTATATTTATGATGAATAATGAGCTTGGCCGCCACTATGCGCCTGCCAGTGGCAGCCAACCAGTGATGATCACGCACGTTTCATTCAGAGAATCTCTTAATATTAGGTAGGTAAGTAATTAATACATTGTATTCTTTTTAACATACTTGTTTTAAAAAAATATTGCGATAGGAATTCCTCGCAATAGATAAAAATAACCCTCAAAACGAAGAACAACATTTTGGGCCAGAAAAAGTGCCAAACTTGTCGCCAAATTTTGGGCTGAATCAATTTAAATTGCCATCGACATGCTAAGAAGAAGATAATTTGACGAGAAAGGAAAACTTACTTAACCTACTTACGCGACGACAAAAAAGAGCTTTATTTTGGTCTGAAACCTAGTAAACACTAAAGTTTACATTTACACACATTTTGAATTAAATGAGAAAAAATCTACAAATTCCCAAATTATGAAAATAATTAATTTCTCTCGAGATATGTCTGAAATAATTGTGCTTAATTTTATCAGAAAATAAATTCTTTCCAAATGTACAAACTAATAAATTAGTAAACTACTTATTTGGTAGGTTTTGTGTCACACTCCAACCCTGTTCATATGTTTCTGGCGTAAAAAGAAGCGCCTCAGCGCGCCGTTTTTTGGCTTGTCAACCGAAACCACGCAACATTTTTCGCTCGAAATATTTTATAAAACCTACCAATTTCCTAATGTACTATTCACTGGAATGTAGGAATAGATGCGCCGTACAAAGTTAAGTGATATTGAACACAAGTGATAAGTTAAAACGGGCTGAAAATCGTTTTCCCACCGTAGTGACCCGCGAACTCTCAACATGCCTCTGTTAAAAAGGAAAGCATTTGAGAAATCAAAGGCGTCGGAGTACCTCCGGGACGACGATGAGGTATTCCACTGCGAGATCACCGACGAGATATTCAAAGATTATGAGTGAGTGTAACTTTAAACATTAAAACCGCCGAATTTTTGCGAATTTCTATGTTAAATTCTAGTTATCAGTTTACGGGGACCGTTGGCATTGTTAGCGCGCGGTGGGTCGCGCAATAACGCGAACGTGACACAATATTTTGCTATTTCTGTCTTTCGCGTCATAATTTTTATCATAATTAGATGTTGTTTGATGAATGTTTATTTACAGGGAATACTGTGAGAGGATTATTCTCGTCAATTCAATGGTGTGGACATGTGAGATGACTGGAAAGAATAATTTGACATACTCAGAGGCCCTGCACAGTGAGAAGGCAGCACGGAGAGCTCTGAAAGATTTTCCAATGGAACTGCGTATACCAATATTGTTTTTGGCAATTAGGACCAAGAGGTGTTCCTTTGCTGAGATGTCTGAGGATGTGTTTAACTTCGTGAGGGACCGCTACTTCGTTGGGGAGACTGTGGAGGCTTGCCTGGAGGGAGAGATATGGAGGGAGGCTCACATACTATCGGTCACAGCACAGAAACAGCACCCAGACAGGTGAGCAGTAGAATAGTGCAATGTTATTGCTTCCAAAACCGCAAAAATCAACAAAAAAAATTGCCTTTTTAAAAACATCATATTGCTACTTATTATATAAAAACAAAACATAAATCCATTAAAATTCTTACCAGAACTCCAATCATTTACCAAATTGTCAAAAACTTCCAAATTAATATATGTAAATGATTGTTTTGCCAATGCTACTTTACATTGCCACCATTCATAATCTGAATTTCTCTAAACATCACCCACATTTGGCCTTGAACCCTGCCTTAACCGAGTGCCAACAAAAATCAATAGTAGGTACAATGTACCTTTCTAAAAAAACATAGCAAAAAGTACAACAATTAAATTGTTATGAAGGCCATATGTTTTGGCAGCAGATGATCTAACAAGAATATTAAACTAATGTACATAAAATATCCTTATTTAATCAAAATATAATAATGTATGAATCATACTGTTGCTAAGTGGCAGAATGTGTGCTATACTAACTTAAATAATAGATGTTATTTATACAAAATCAGACTGTACGCAGAATATGCGCTTTGGACGTGAACTTGCGGAAACCAGCCCTGTTTACAATCAAAATTCATTAAATAATAAAACATAAATTTGGAATTTACAAAGTATTGAATATTCTAAAAGCATTACCTCTAGTAGAGGCATGTGTCCCAGCAGTAATAACACTGATTATGCTATCAACAATGACTAAGGGACTTGTCAGAGAATGGGCAGCAGCATTCTCTGTACTTTTGTAACAACCGTACTGCGTTCGCCAACCCGCCTGCCAAGTGTGGCGATTATGGCAAAACCCCCTTTATGTCAATGTGGCGTTGGGGGAGGCCTATGTCCAGCAGTGGACGTCTTTCGGCTGAAATGATGATGATGATGATACTATCAACAACACCAAATTCAGAATTTTAAAGTTCTAAACATACAAAGAAACACCCTTTTTTATTCTGAATTTTGGTGAACTGAAGTTCCCAACCATGATTTTATATGATCAGGGTGTCACGCACCCCATGTAACCATTTCTGTAACTTTTTACACACAAGCAATAAGTGATAGCCATTATATCAAAGGAAGTATGTACTTATACTAAACAAGCTCTTACCAGTTTGTGGCTATGATAAGTTTATGAAAAAATTAAGAGATAGTAGAAAAATTTGAATAAAGGAAACTGTAGAGTCAGCATCACAAGTTAAAGAATTAATAATTTCCTATAAAAAAAAAATCACACTTCTGTTTCCTTTATACATTTCTGTAATTATTTTCTAATTCAAGTTTACAAGTTTTGTGTAAAATGGTTATTTACTTTTGAGTCTGACTGTATGTTAAAAGCACATACACTCACCTTCAAATGTAAAAATAAATTTTTCATTTCTCTATATTTAACAAGGCATGTTTTAAAACCTTTTAAAGCATGCCTTTTCTTTATCTCAACATATTTTTTATAAAACATTTATTTCAATAAACAATTTCAACTTACAATATGTAAATTTTTCAAGCTTTAGTTTTATTTGAAATACAAAATTCACCTTTTAGGACAAAATTCACAGTTTTGCTTAGATACTTTGCTAAGTAAGCTTTTCATAGAGCAATATGATCCTTATTCTCATGCACATAATGTGCACATTTGTATAAGCAAATGTGAGCAAGTTTTTCATCATGTGAATATGAGCATTAACTTTATATAGATAAAGTCCACATTTGCATGCAATGCTAACTGAACTAAGTCAAGTCATAGTTTAGTCACCATTGGCATCATAAACATGCTATCTCTGTCACCTTAATATGTATTTTTGGAACAGAAATACTACTTTTTAGTATGTCTTTAAGTTCACCCCCTATTACATGGGACTTAAACATAAAATAATGGCGATATGGGGGTATACTATTAGGTGCACCTATGCCTAACACTTCAGTGATTATATATGTGATGTTATGTGTATTTAGCATTTGAGTATGTTCCTATATCATTATTCTCTTGCCAATATCTTAATTTATTTGGTGTCTGCGCAGAATGTCTTCTTCTTCCATACTTCTCTATTACTTGTCCATCAAAATCAAAATATTTTATTTTACATATGCCTACATGGGCACTTATAAAACGTGGACAAAAAGTGTTGGTTGTTTCCCATGGAGAAGAACCGGCAAGAAACTCCATAATTACTCATTTAAAATCATTTGGTTTTACAATATTTGAGTGTTACAGCGTTAGTACTTAAGTATGGGACGACATTGTAGGCCCGATAATAAGTCGTTGCCTACTACAAAACCTAGAACAAAAAAAAAATCTCATGAGATACCTCCTTTGTTGCTATATCATCCTTCACAAAGTCCATCCATCGTTTCTTTAGTATTCCTCTACTCTTAAACCCATCCACATTCATACTCAAAATTTTCCTCACGACACTTTCCTCATTCCTTCGCATCACATGCCCATACCACGATAACCGATTACATCATCTTTTCAGTCACCAGCACCAGTCAGTCTTCCTCTAATGTACTCAATTCTTATTTTATCCATTCGCGTAACAACAAACATTCCCCTTAGCATTCTCATCTCAGCCACATGCAAATGCCTTTCATTCATCCCATTTGTGGCCCATCATTCTGATCCATACAAGGCAGCAGGTCTAACCATTGTTTAATAAATTTTCCCCTTAAATTTAAGGGGAATGCGGGAGTCGCAGATAGTTCCCGTGACCTGCCGCCATTTCATCCATCCAATTTTTTTTCTGTGGTTTACACTACGATCTATTTCGCCATCACTCTGCACGAGTGAACCCGTGAACCGAGATACGAGTATGTTCCTAAGGAAGTATAATTCTATAAATATATAATAAACTACATTCAATTCTTAGTTTAATTTTATCTTTTCATTCCACTTGAGGTAAATGACCTACAACAATATAAAATGTTTTGTCAGTATCAAAGTAAAAAATCGTTGTTATCAATAGACACAGAAACATTGTCTTTATCGAGATAATTATCTGTGATATAATATCCAGACAAGTAGATCAAAATTATTTGTATTTATTTTTAAGTAATACAATCTTAATCAACATAAGATATTATTCCAAACTCATTCTTAAAATCGACTTAAATGTGTATAGTAAGGAGATAACACAAATGTTTTCTAGATTCATTTTAAAACACAGTAAAAAGTATGCAACCGATAACAATAATATGCGTACGGGGATCGAACCCGCGACACGCAGCGCTACAGTCAGTCGCTGAGCCACTGCTTAGTTTGGCCGTGGGGGATAATCTTTGGAACTACTGATCCAACTCCAAAAGTACATTCACTAATGGGAAGCTACTTTATCCCCGAATGTCATTTAATAATTATGTAAAACATTCCCGAGGCATACTTAATAATGCGAGCGAAATAGCGAGCAAAACCTTGTAATTTATAATTATAAATTCTGTCCCTCTCTACAGCAAAGCCATCCCTCCCGCGGCCGCCTACTGCTACGAAGTCGAGCAGTACAACGACGCTGACGCCACCGCATCAGGCACCATCGGCACAGCGCCATCGGACCGTGTGCGCCGGCGCAAGGGCGTATACACTCGCGACAAGAACCGTCTGTTCCTCAAGCAGTTTGTTGAGGGCAGTCCTGAAGGTGTTATTGGGATTAAGGTAGGGTGGTTTAATTTCTGTTGCCAGCTGTATTATAACTTTTGTTGTCTCCAAACTTCCCTACTCCACGGCGTTGTAGGTGGCAGCGCAGAGCTGTATTGACTGCTCTTGCTGACGTTTTACAATTTATTTCCAATCATAAATCATTTTGAGCCTCATTTTTCAGGCCTTGTGATAATTCAGCAGTACATCCCAGCAATGTTTAGTGAGCCAGGCGGACAATTTAAAACTTTCTTGTGATTTTATAAGCATAAAGTAAAATAAATTTTAACGTATAATCCCTATGGAAAAGTCAGCTGCTCTCGCCAACATTATCGGCCTATTGCAGCAGACATTGGCATCGTTAATCGCACACCTTTGACCATTTAACTGGATCCTCATCTAATAGCTACCAACAACTCCTCAAAGTTTTTGCTGTACCTAGCTAGCCTGAGGTAGTCCGAACCAGAAAAAAATATTAAAAAAATTGTGTCGTGCCCTAGCCATATTAAGTAGCGTTAATTTAAGCAGAACTAAACTGACTGCTTCGATCGAGTGTTCGCAACCACTCGACCAACGAGGCAGCTGGGCATGAGGTCCTCGGTTCGATTCTCAGGTCGAGTAAAGTGTTATTGGGATTTACCATCAGGAATTTCTCAGTAGCAGCCACGGAGTCTGCATTTGCGCCCAGTTGATGGCAATAGGCTGGCCCCCTATTACATGGGACTTAAACATAACTGGCGAAATGTTAGTGTACTATTGATACACCTCTGCCTGACCCTTCGGGGATGAAAAGCGTGATGATATAAAATAATCTAAAAAAAAAACTCCACAGAAAGCAGCACAAGAAAAATACAGTATTAGCAAAGTGAGCTTCGACCAAATATTCACGGGCAACCCACCAGCCTTCCCCTCCTCCAAGAAGCTGTTGAAGTCCCCCCCGGTGTCCAAGAGTCAGGCCAAGCCAGGCTCTGCAAACAAGGTGAACAAATCCGCCAAGAAGCCAAGCCCTGACAAGAAGGGAAGGCAGGAATCTATGGATAAGTTTGTCAAGAAGACTGACAAAACCGAAGGTAAGTGTTGCCTGTTTTGTAGCTTATTTTTGAAGTGCAGATTGAAATAGCTGTTTTATAATCGGAAGTTTTCATGTTAGTGCAGTTCTGAAGTCGATGCACATACGGCCACCTCGTGTTCAGTACCTAAACAGTCAAAATGTATGGAACAGCTGATTTCACCGACCGATTAAACCAATTAAATATTTATATCTTTTGGTTTGGTATGATTTACTGAATATGTTGTTTTAGTACCACTTATTCATTAAAAATCCTCTAGAAGAGGAGGAGGAGAGAGTTTGTCTTAATCTTCTTCTTCTATCTATCTATATATATATATATAAATTACGCGTCACGTTGTTCGTCCGGAATGGACTCCTAAACTACTTGACTAATTTTAATCAAATTTGCACACCGTGTGCAGTTTGATCCAACTTGAAAGATAGGATAGCTTAGATCTCAATTTATAGTCCCAATATTATTTTATTGCAATTTAAGTCACAATTATCTGTTAGATCCAAACGAGTCTAACAGATGGCGGTATCTGTTGACTGGATTGAGTAAAAAGTTCAATAGATGGCGCTGTGTAGGCGCCGAGCAGCAAGGAAAAATATTGCGAAAACGGGGAAATGTGACGCAAACGAAGTTGAGCGGGACAGCTAGTAATATTATAAATGTAAAATTGAGTTTCTTGGTTTTTCACTGACCCCTAACAGTTGAATGGATTTTAATGAATTTTGACCCACAGTTAGACCAATGTTTAGACATAAGATATTTTATATCCCATTAGTATCCATGGGATATCTTCCGACCTATATGCGGGTGCAGCTATGGGCAAAAGCTAAGCTAGTAGGTAATTAATCAAATGTGTTTTCAACAGTACAAAAGAATAAGCCGCCTGCCGACCCAGCAGCCAAGAAGAATGCACAAGAGATGGCGGACAAGATGCGCAAAGCAGAAGAACTGATGCGACAGCGCAAAGAAGAAGAGAGGCTGAGGAAGAAGGAGAAGACTGCTCGTTTGCAGGCCTATATGAAGGAGTGGCAGAAGGTCAAAGATGATATGGAGTTGGAGGACCATAAAGTGAGTTGAATGATTTGAATTAGTGGTGTAGTTGCCATGATTGATCTGATTAGGCGCTGCACTTGGCGATAATTAAACAAGTCAGTTGAATTGATAAACTCCTACTACTCGTCCCCCTCCTGAAAAACGAGGAGGTTAAAATTTTCTTTATTGTCATCAAAATAAGGTCTAATTTGTTTTCTCTTAATAAAGCGAATATGATATCGACACATACGCCATATAATGCCAGGATTACATGGTTCCTTCTTTTTATTATGGGGCCTCTGCTTACGAGCTTTGTTACAATGAAGTGTTATGTACTAGTTTAAAAAATTTGTGATGTTCTAATTCGTTCAGAGTAATAGTAATTGAGATGCTAAAAGTTATGGAATATCTGGCTACTAGCATAAGTTTATTTAAAAGTTTTGAAGTCATATACCCTTAAGGTTCTCTTTAGCGCATCACCCACTTAGATTTGTGATGTACTTA
Organism: Cerastis rubricosa; assembly: GCA_949152445.1. NCBI lineage: Eukaryota > Metazoa > Arthropoda > Insecta > Lepidoptera > Noctuidae > Cerastis > Cerastis rubricosa. The sequence continues at coordinate 22,056,586 of OX424534.1, read as the reverse complement.
CCTAAAAGCACCGAAAATGGATGCTGAAGAATTTTCAACTTTATTCCCGAAAGTATAGGGATGAAAATTGATCAACCACCAACATTCTGTTCCAATCACAACTTTAACCTTACCCTCCCATCCACAGGTCATACCAAAAGGCACTCCAATAGAAGTGGAAGGCATACCTCACGAACACTTCGGAGATTTCCTCTCAGTCCTCGAGTTCGTCCACACATACTCCGAGATCCTCAAAGTCAAAGACGTGTTCCACAACCAGCTGGACCTGGAAACCTTTAGGAAAGCGCTGACTTCGAAGGAGCATGCTGGAGTGTTCAGTGACCTGATACAGATGTTCTTGACGACGGTGTTCTCGTTGCAAGAAGATGAGGCGGAGGAGTACAATGAGAATGGAAGGATACAGCTTTCTACTGGAGAGTTGGGTAAGTGGTTTTCACAATCGTTGCCGAAAAGAGCCCGATAGAGGAGTTTGTAATGATATTGAATTATAAGCCCATTTGCATCTTAGTTTAATACTAGCTAATGTCGGCGACTTCGTTCGCGTGAAAATTTTGTTTTTTTTTTTTTACGTATAATTTATACATATAAACCTTCCTCTTGAATCATTCTGTCTAGATAATGATGAAAACCTCATAAAAATCCGTTGCGTTAAAAAGATCTAGGCGTGCAGACGGCGGAAAGCGACTTTGTTTTAATACTATTTAAAGAGTTATATTTACTTTTTTTTAGTCACGAATTTTAAACACATTTATATGCATACTAGAGACCCTCGATGCCTCGGTAAGGTCGTTCAAAAAAAGAATTGCTGGCTATTCATAGCCCTAAAATACTAATTACATGTAGTTAGATCTCAAAAGTCTGAAAACTAGTAATTCCGTGTTATCTTGGGTTGAGGAGGTCAGATCAGCAGTTGTTACATGTAATAACAAAATGCTGGCAATCAGCTGCATCCATTTAGACTGGACCCGACTCCAATTTTCGGGTAAAGACTAGGCAGATGATGAGGTAGAGGGGGTAGTTAGTCTCTCGGGGGGTCTCTTCCTACCCTTGAATGAAGGCACGATAGTAAAAATATACTACTGTTACAGAAGACCAAGAGGCAGACAGCGAAGTGGGCGTCACAAAGGCCATGGAGCTCGCAACTAAAGCCAGCAAGTGGTCACAGACCTACCTGGGCACACCGCTCAGCAAACTGCCGCTGGACCCTACCACAGTCAGCGAAGTTTTGAGGTAAGAAGAAGAAGTATTTTCACACCACCTGCTCGAAAATGTCAAATTATATGTCAAGCAACCTTAACCTAAAGTGAGTCATTAGTGGCCGGGGGCACAGCCGGTCAATAATGTTGTACTGGATTTCATTATGACCCGCTGGTCAATAATGTGATTTGAATTTAGAATCTCACATGCTCAGCTAAATTGGCAGTATAGTACTACTAACAAACACCCTTTGGTGCCAGAAAGAGGAAAGCTATTCTCGATACCCTTACTACACGTGGATGATATTCTCGATTTCCTACAAAATCATAACAACTGCTTCTTCATATCGTTGCCATGTTTTCGAAGACAAAAATTATAAGAATAATTAGATAACTACGAACCATTTTTTTAAAAGTAATGGATTCACATTAAAACTCGCATTAAAAATAACAAATACCGTACCGCGCTGTAATACCGTAATAGTAATTGGCTGAAACATTATTTAATTTATTTTAAGTAAACTGCGCAAAGATTGCTGTGGATTTTGTGATTTAATAAATAAATAATAAAACCGTTCTGTACTACAGTCGATTTATCACATTTTATCAAAAATACTCTATTTTCACGAGCGTCTCCAATGACGTTCTAAATTCAAAATTCATACAGCCAATCATCCAAAACCATTCTACCAGCCCTGTATAAAGCTTAGTTTACACAAACGCCACTTCCATGAGAGTGATATCAATAGACACACACGACAAAACCGTAAAGAGACTTTTTTTTTTGAAAATCGAATTGATCGTGTCTTGGCTACTTATTGGTAGACGCAATAAAGGCGCGAACTTTTGGCATTTAAACTTTAAATTTATCAACAAAGTATTATAAAATGTCGAGTGATGAAAGTGATTGTACTCCTAAATTCATTACAACCGAAGCTAATAATATTTCCAATGATTTACTGCCGGAAAAGTCAAAGGAAACTTATATAAAAGCCTACGACAATTTCCAAAAATGGAAAAGTACGAAAGGCGTCAAGTCCATTTCGGAACCAGTTCTATTAGTGTATTTTCAGCATTTATCTTGTACTCAGAAGTCAAGTAGCCTATGGTGTACTTATTCAATGCTTAGGTCAACAATAAGCATGAAACACAATATAGACATCAAGACGTACGCTAAGCTATTAGAATTTTTAAAGAGGATATCGGAAAGTCACCAATCAAAGAAATCGAAAGTTTTTACACCTTTGAATGTTGAAACTTTAAATTATTAATTTAAAGTGCATATAACTAACTAGTTCTAAATAAGTTATTCTTACTTTTTGTTTATTTAATAAATACTTTGTTTTTCGTACTATGGCTATTATTTTCTCACAGTAGGTGTAAAAAGTAGAGTATCCTCCTCTGGGCTAAAGGTGTCTTTGCCTTGGGCTAGCTTGAATCCCTCGCTGCATTCAGGATTCTTGTATTAACTCCCTCGCTTTGCTCGTGAGTTAAATCCCGAATCCTTCATTGCGCTCGAGATTCAATATGACGCCCGTGACATAAGACACAACTTTAGCCCCTCGGTACATAATCTACTATTATTTGTCTCGCACATAATAAAATAAAATGTTGGAAAGTAACAATAAAACGGAATTATATTAAGGTTAATAACGAAAAAAAAAGGAATACATTAAACTAAAATTGGTTCTGTTTTGACCAAAAGGCCCTATCTCAGCATGGTAAGTGGTATTTTAATAAAATCAAGGGGTTAAACCTCAATAAATACAAACCGTTTCCTACCTCCTTACCTTTCAAACAACACTATGTAGTGAATAGTTTAACCAAATTTTATGTATGCATCTATGCACATCACACCACAGCTAGATAGTACCCAATAGGATTTAAAAATGCTTTAATTTTATATGTTGCCGGAATAACGTCATTAGATAATTATCACGTTATTCCGGCAGTGCTGATGTCCATGACGTCTTAAAGCAGTATTGTTTTAATGTTAGTCCGATGTGGGAAAGAGACTGAGAGTGCTATAGAGGACGTCTAGCGCCATCTCTTTCCCACTCTGGAATAAGATTAAAACAATAGAGATTAGTGCGACGTCAGAGCATGTGTAACGCATTGGTGGGGTCCTCAGGCTGCACCTGCTGTCGTCGGGCGCGGGCCCGGGCACGCGCTGCGCGTCGTGGCGCTACCAGGCGCGGGGCGGGTACACCAGCGCCGACGACGCCGGCCTGCGCCTGCGCGTCACGCGGCCCGCCACGCTGCGCGCCCTCGCCACCACGCACGTCGCCGACCTGCCCGCCGGTATGCCACACCTCACTACACCAACATACCAGAGATAACTTATTCATCATTCATCATCATCATTCTCTTGCCCTTATCCCAATTCATTTGGGGTCGGCGCAGTACGTCTTCTTCTTCCATACTTCTCTATTACTTGTCATCTCATGAGACAACTCCTTTCTTGCCATATCATCCTTCACACAGTCCATCCATCGTTTCCTTGGTCTTCCTCTACCCTTATAGCCATCCACATTCATACTCAAAACTTTCCTCACGATATTTTCCTCATTCATCATTATTATTCATCATTCATAATTTCAGATAAAAAGACGTCCACTGCTGGACATAGACCTCCCCCAAGTGTACATAAGGGGAGTTTTGCCATATAACCACGCTTGGCAGGCGGGTTGGCGATCGCAGTACGGTTGTTACAAAGCACAGAGAACCCTGCTGCCCATGCTCTGGAAAGTCCCTTAGTCGCCTCTTACGACACCCACGGGATGATATGGGATGGTACTATTCTTTACGTCCGACACCATACAGAGCAAGACAATAAAGATCACTTTGAATTTGACACTGATGTGAAATCAGAGGTAAAATAAAAGTACTGTACATTACGTCATGTAGAATTCGTACTAGCTACATCCAGTAAAATTTGCAAAAAAATGTTGATGTTTTGAAATTGGCAAAATATATAATACCCACAACTTTATCTACATCTAAATAAAACAAGACTAACAAGATATTATTTATTGATTTAAAACAAAACACTATTCCATAGAGGACAAATTCCTGGTACTCCAGTGCCTCATGAACCAGATTCTGAGCTACGCCACCGTGCGTGACGTCATCGAGGAGCGCCTCGACGAGCTGAAGAACACAAAGCAAGCACTCAGGTTACTACAGGTATGTTGTTTACTTCGTTAAGCATATAGGATAGCCATAAAATTAACAATGATGTTTATCAATGTCCTGTTGTCCATCATAGACAAATGAACGCAAACGCGAAGCACAACTCATAGCAGCGAAACAAGAGCTCCGTAAAGAGGCCTTCGCGAAAAAAGAAGAAAATAAACTCTCTGGCGATAAGGCCAGGGCGGTCGACGAAGAGACTAAAGCGGCCATCGACAAACTAGTCGCGGAGGGAGAAGAGAAGAAGAAGGAGTATGAGAAGAAGCTGAAGGAGTTCCAGGTGGAGCTGTTTGAGTATACGTCTTATGTCGGTGAGTTTAAGTTTAATTTTAGATGAGTCTTGGGAGTGAGTGAATTTGTTTGTATTATGGTGGACCATTGATGCTATTCTTAGTTTGTATGGTTCGAATGTCGAAAATACTTGGCTGTAACTCGGTGGCTTAAGAGCGTTTACACCTTACGACATTTCATACAAACTTTCAAGTCCTTATTTTCCAAAATGACTGAACCGATTTAAATTAAACTTAATACGCATAAGCAGGTAACTTTTTAGACCTATGAGTCTAAAAAGTTACTGAAAACATTTTCGAAAAATAGTGTTACAGCTGAATTAGAACATTATTACCCTGGATTACCTTATAAACTTGAGCTGCATGTAGGTGGGGGAATACTTGCTCCCGTGCGGCGCCTTATTGCCTTACTATTTTTATTTTGTTAAAAATTTAACTATACGATCATACAGACAATAGTTATTTTTGCATGTTAACAAGTCGCTCGGCAATTCGGTACACGCAAGATTCGGGCGCGGTAGGATGCGTGCGGTCGTGGTTATGCAATTTTCAAACTAATATCGATTGTAAACAGTGCATATTACAATGTCTTGAATTGGAATGGCTTACCGTGTTATAGTGTTACAGGGTGTTGAAAGGGTAATCCGTTCGTAACGGGTTAACTACACCCGTTCGAAGGTGTAACATGTATCATAGTTTCTTTTTGAAGCGCTTAAAAAGGCCCCTTCATAAACCCTTTCAACGAGTATCCGACCGGTCCCTGGTTGTATGGTGTAAACGCTCTTAATTTATGCTGCTGTGTATGGCATCGTCCTAATAGAACGCGAATGCGTGATCATCGTAGATTCGCGCGAATTTTACTCGTACGAACGCGCGATTAAACATATTGAACTCTAATAGGTGTCCTAACTGACAATCGCACGACGCGGTCGCGCAACTCAAATGTTTGTAAATCTATTCGCACGAACTTAGTTCGTACGAACGCGCGATCAAACACATTGAATTCGAATAGGCGTCCTAATTGAAATTCGCGCGATAATTGCGTCGGCGGGCCGCTGTACCCGCGCCCCTCGCTCGCTCGCGTCGTCAATTCGCGCGATGATAGGACACCCAGTTTTTGCCATCGCGCGAACATGCGATGGTCGCATCATTAGGACGATGCCTAAAGGTGTAGTATTCCTTCAGGGTTGCTGCAACAATATCGTATCGAATATAAATAAACATCACATGAATTCACGCCTGTTATTCCCGAAGGGTTAGCCAGAGGTGTACCTAATAGTACACCCGCATTTCGCCAGTTACGTTTAAAGCCCATGTAATATGGGGCGAGCCTATTAAATACTTATGTAAAAAGCTCCCAAAATTTTCTGTGTTGTTAGCTCCTTCTTCATTGATTTCGATCGGTAGCATCGTGAAGGTAGTAAGTCTTCCAGCATAATGAGTGTTGGTGGCAGGTTCGGACCGCGCGTTCCGTCGCTACTGGGTGCAGCGCTCGCTGGCGGGGCTGTTCGTGGAGGCGGGCTGCGAGCCGCGCGGGGCGTGCGCGCACAAGCCCGTGCTGCCCGCGCGGGACGACCACGACGCGCGGGACACGCTCGCGCACGTCGCCAAGCTGTTCGAGCAGCAGAAGGAGAAAGGTCAGTGCTACTACTTATTATTCTCTCAAAAGAACATTATCTCATATTCGGCTGAAATCATTATAATTTTTTTTACAAGTTATAATTTTTTGCCTGGGACTGTACTCTTGCTTTTTTTTTTGTCATTCAAAAGTACCTGTAATGATCTAATTGAAATTTTAAGTTTTAAAGTTTCTACCTCAAAACGTTATTTATAATCACTTTCCAACAGCAGGTAGCGACAAGGAAAACGAATCAGGAGGCAACTCCCGAGGCAGTTCACCAAAGAAACCACTATCTAGTTTGAACGGACTCAACCACAAGCTGAACGGCGTCGAGTCCAGCACTCAACAGCTGCGCGAGCTGCTCATGTGCACCGGGGATGTTACCACGTGTCTCGTGCACGGGAAGGTGAGCTATCTGTGGCATTGTGAGCTCAACACGATCTCAACCCTCAACGGCCTCGAGTCCAGCACTCGGGTAGCAATACAAACTAAGGTTTCATTTACGGAGACCCAGCTCGTTGCGTAATTATGGCGATGTGTGAGAACGTTTACAGAAACGCGATTTTACACACGTTTGCTTGAAATATAGCGGCATCTTTACTACCGTGTGTGTGGCGCGCGGGGGGGGGGGGGGGGTAATACTTGCGCACGCGCAGCGTTACGCCCTGCGTGTCCGTAACAAACATCGTACATTGCGCGATGCCACGCCGCACGTGACACGTCCGTAAATCAGCGCTATATCTTTGGCATTAGCACGCCACGACCAGATATACCAGACATACATATATCAGAGATAGAACGATAAGCCCATATGCGGCGCTCCGGCACTACAACCGCACATCCACACATGTGCGCTGTATATCATTAAGTATTAGGTAATTATTGTCATCTCCCGCAGTCGGAGCGGCCGCGCTGGTACGTGTACCACACGGGGGAGCAGCTGGAGGCGCTGACGGCGTCGCTGAACAAGCGCGGGCTGCGCGAGGCGGAGCTGCGCCAGAACCTGGAGCTGGAGCGCGCGCCGCTGCTGCAGCACCTCGCCAAGTGCCCGCTGCACCTGCTCAACCCGGCGCTGGCCACCGTACGTACCAGCACATACCGGCTATACTACTTAATATTAAAATTGTGAAAGTTTGTGGGGATGGATCAATGTTTGTTACTCTTTCAAGCAAAAAAGAACTGTACGGATTAAAAAAGTAAAGATCGGGTTGAAAATTTTCCACTCCGTTCCTACAGCATCCTCATTCTTTATAGCAGAAGAAGAATTCTTAGATTTACATTTACAACTCAATATCAACACTCTAATGGCGACCCCAGACGACCTTGCGTAATTTTTTGCTTGTATGACTTTTGATTTCGAAAGTTTAAATGAGAAATGTCTTAACCGTGGAAGTCTTACTTATTTGTCTTGAACCTCATAAGGAATTGCGGCTTTGTCGCATTCAAAACTATACCTTTGCCTTTATATTAACACAAAGTACGATAACTTCCTCAGCCCCCCCCGGCGCCATCGAACCACTACACGCGGCACCGCAAGTTCCAGCCGTCGCTGAGCGTGCCGCCCGACTCCACGGTAAACGAGGCGCTGGAGCTGAGTCTGCGGGACCACATCCTAGAGCTGGAGGAGAAGATCTTCCACGGCTGTCTCGGAGCACTCAAAGTGAAGGTATCATCAACATTGGCAGACTTGTTCCACTCCCTCCTCCCATTTCTGCCATTCTTCTCTAACCTGCACGAGTCTCAACCAGGTCTTACTCACGATATTCTGAATCCACATACTTACCCTTCTTCTACTATCTCTCAGTAACGATTCAGTTAATGCTCTTCTCCACCAAGTATTACCAGGTGTCCTGCCCACCACATGTGGCCGCAAATACAACTTCAAGTTGGCAATGGAAAGACACCCGGCCTGAGCCTATACTGTACATGATTTTCAGAGCACAAAGGCCGTTTTTCCAATGCGAGAGAGAAAGAGAATAAACATGACCAGTAGCACTATCTCTTTTTCGCAACTGAAAGGTCAGGTCGGCTTTATCGGTCAGCAAATAGTTTGGAATCTACTGTGTCGACACAAACAAGTGTGTTGTATTCCTTCGGGTGGAAGAACTCCTTGTTATTTTACGGAATCTGTAGTAAAACCAATTGTTTGTGTGGCCAGGATCGCGAGGCGTGGCGCGGCACGATAATGTTGCGCGGCTACGACAAGCAGGCGGATTACCTCACGTGGGGGCCTGACTCGCAGTACCGGGACGACTACCACCTGCCCAACGGAGTGCTCAACATACCCACAGGTAACAACCCTGTCCGGCTAGTTCGGCGAGAGGTAACAGACACAGTTCACATTTAACATTACATCAGGTGTCTATTCCCCTAAGGTTCGCCAGAAGTGTGCAATAGTACACCAACATCTCGCCAGTTATATTTAAGTCAGTAGCAGCAGTAATCCACAGCCGGGCATTAATCCAGACTCCGTGGCTACTACTGAGACATCCTTGTAGAAAACGGGACGTCATGCTCAACAGTCGCGCTTTCGACCGCTAGACCAACGAGGAATAATATTACAATAACGGCAATGTCCAGTTGTTGTTATTTTTTCCGCTGTTGGTCCCATAGAGAAAGCAGTTCAGTTTGACGGTCGGTAGCGTAGCGCAGCTTTCATGAAGACTATACCCGTTCTGTTACACGCTGTGTAATATCACGCGTAAACTTATCAAATCGTCGGTTTTTTTTATTGCTGCAAGGAACGTCGGGCACGATGTTGCATTTGCAACGTTCGGTTTCAAGGTGAAAGCTGAAAATCCACCGTCGCTTAAGTTTCCACCGTCGAAGTCAAGGATATTTATTCTTAAATCTTTCCTAATAATAGTTAATTTTCATCCATCAGACTTAGAGGAATCAGACGCGAAGTCAATCCCAGTGAACAAGTACCGCGACCCGGGACAGTACCTCGAGGCTCCCCGCGCCAACGGCGTGCGGCGCGAGCTGCGTGCGCAGGCGCAGGTGCGCGGCCTGGCGTGCGCGCTGCTGCAGGTGCAGCAGGCCATACACCACAAGTACCTCAAGAGGCCGCTCGGTATGTATCTCACATAATACCACGCCTGCTATTTATTTATCCTTTATTTCGGGCAACTACGGCCCGTAAAATACAATACATAAATAAGTGTCAAATCAATAACTATAAACGAATACATACTTTATTATACAACAAAACTTAAAAACTACTGCACACGAAGTAACGGCCTCATGTAACGCTGCGAGGTGTGACGTAGCTGGCCGCGGAAACACCGATACACTTCGATCAATAATAGTACTAGATTCCCGATGAGCGCTTCAAAAACGGCACGAAAAATAAGACCACAAATAATTTTGCGGTCTTATTTCAAATTAGTATTGTCCAAGCATAGCCAACGTTAAGACGTCGAGATGCCGTAGTGTGCGTTTTAAAACTGTGAAAATAACCACCGTAACACCACGATTTTGGAAGGATTTTTTTATTTCGGTAAGTTTATATTATTTAAGTGTTTTTTCGTGAAATAAAAACAGGATAAATAGTAAAAATAATTAAGTTAGCTAATATTTTGATGTTTGGCCAATGTTTGCAACAACGCACCAACTATTGTTACAAACATCGCCTGTTTTGGAAACGGCAATACATGGAGTAGTGTTGTTATTTTATATATTATTTTTGTTTATAGATTTTCTAGCGAACCATTTCGATGTGCAGAATACATAAACCTTATAAACATTCGAGAATATGTTCAATTTATTTTAATAGTTTGGACATAACTGGGAACACGCAAATAGATTACAAAAATCTTTATCGGAAGAAAACTATAAGTACCTGTAGGTATTTTCATGAAATACTTTAAAACTGTATTCAATAAACCGCGCCTGTTTCTTTACAGGTTCAACAAGTTTAAGTTCTGATGATACCACAGGAATACGTGACGAGCCTCGTTAGATCATGAAAAACATTGTATGCACCTATATAATTTGAGGGTTGCCTCGATTTCTTTAGGACTTGGTGACAACGGGACCACCACAAGAGTATATGCTTTAGAATAAAAATTTTTAACATCGGTTTACAATTATTGGTGAAGAAATAGGTGGACAAACAAACAAAATATAGTCGAATGGACAACCTCCTTTTTTTAAAGTCGGTTAAAAATAATACCTACTACTTAGTCTACTACTTTTAAAAAAAAAATTGCCACCATACAAAACGAGCCTTGGCCTAAAAAAATATATTCTGCAACTCCACGTCTTTCAATACTTACTGTGTTCTGAGCATTGAAATGTAATACCAAGAAATACGTCTAGTTCTAAATTAGTGTAAGCACGAAATTGTCAACGTAATTTTTTTAACCTTGTCACTTAGATTTTAAGATACATTTTAGAATAAATATTTTTGTACTCATGACTTTTTATTTTCAAGCGACGTTTTAAATTTATTGCCTTTTAGCTTTCTCCGATGAAAGAACTTAAATAAATATCTTTTGCAATTGTTATTAAACTTTATGTGAGGGTGTTATGGTTTATAATAAACTGAAGTTGTTAATATTATTAAACTTTTTTCTATGAAATATAGATGTTTACGTGTGTGCAAACGTGGACACTTTAGCGATTCATTTTTGTTCCTGATCCTTAATCTAGTTCTATTATTGATCGAAGCCGATACAGCACACTTTTCGGCCAAAACTGTTCTTTGAGGAAACTCTCAATTGGTGAGCACGAAGTGATGAGTCGACCCGCGCGCCACGAACGACTTGAAATTGGTGTTATGGCGTGCCTCCTGCTTCTCCACCCTCAATGTCCAGTTGGTCTTCAACCGTAGGTGTTGTGGTTTCGCAGATGTGTACCTAATAGTACACCCACATTTCGTCAGTTATGTTTAATTCCTATATAATAGGGGGCGAGCCTATTGCCATCGACCGGACATAAATGTAGGTTCCGTGGCTGGTACTGAGGAATTCCTAATAACGCTTTGTCCGACCCAGGAATCAAACCCGGGACCTCTTACTCACCATTTAATGTCATGGATGTCTGCAAAGTACATCTCATACCTTAACTTTGGTTAGGAAAAGAACTGTTTGAGAGAATATTGACAATGGAAGTTAGAAATGCTGTAAAGGATTTGCACCATTCGGTTCAGTGCCGAAGATTTAAAATAATCTGCTCACTCAATATCCATCCACACAACCTCACTCAATACTCAAGCATCACTTAAAACTAGTACAAGTATGGGCTTTAATGTTTTTATACCATCTTCCCCACAGGCCTAGACGACAAAGAACGCAAAGACCGAGAAGCTCGCAACAAACCCTTAGACCTGGAAGCTCTCGCTCGCTGGGAGGTGTCCCTCATGGAGTGTCAGAGCTTCTCGCAGATAGTCCTGCACCTGTTCACTCTGGACTCCAGCGTGACCTGGTCGGCTAGCATCCTGAATGCCAGCTGCAGGCTCTGTAGACGGAAGACTGATCCGGATAATATGCTGTTGTGTGATGGCTGTAATAAGGGACATCATTTGTACTGTTTGAAGCCGAAACTTACCGTGAGTTGTTTTTTTTTTAAGTAAGAACTTCTTTATCCGCGTTGAGCGATTTTTGGTACGGGAAAAGTTATGGGTTCTCGTCACCGATGACCTCGACATGCTCGTGACGTATTGCTCCAGACTAGCTACGCGTAGTATAGCGACCTGATATTTTATATTGCGCTTGTGCAGCTAACATCTTTAATTAATAAACTGTAAAAAAAATATGTTCTTAGTGCCAATAGATGTGAAAACTAGACTAATGTTAATAATTTAAATTTACAAATTATGAAATTTCAAAAATGCAGACTCTAATAATTGATTTAAAAAAATCAAAAAAGAACACAGTAATTCCATTGTTTTAAGGTTTCACTTCTACCGGCAGACCTTACAACTGCCTCTGTTTTGTATTTATCTGCGGGGCTTTTCAATCTTTTACTAGTGGCGACATGAATAAATAACCGTTTTTAAGTCTCCTGAATCATTAGAGCACTACGTGCTAATAACATAATAGTAGGTAAACACTTCCCACCACTCAATGAAATATGTACCTTATGCTGCATTTTAAAACAATTAATTATCTTATGCACTTTTATTTGTCTAATTGCACGCCTCCAGTCTGGGTATCGAAAGGTAAACTTTTTACTTAGCGTTCTTTTAGTATGCGTACCACTTAAAAATATCTGTCATAATGTAGTTTAGGACTTATCGTTTGAGTTGACAGTACCCGACGTAAACATGTCATATCGAGATTTTAATTTAATCTGTGGTACAGGTTTGGGAGAGATCTATAAAGGCAACGTTTTTTAAAACATGGCCTGTTTATGAACAGGTATTGTTGAGTATGTACTACAAAGAATGCACTTCGATAAAGTTTGTGTCTCCGTTGTCTAACGATAATATTACCGAGGCGCATAACTTAAGCAAATGCTTTGCTAAAGCTACCACTTATTACCAGAGGCCGGAATTAGGTAGAGTTATTTGTGTACTTACACTGATTTCATACAGCGAAAACATAAAGTGGATACCTATGCCTCAAATCCCGAGATTAATTTTAAAAAGCAGAGCCGTGATTTATTAAATAAAAAAGTTATTTACTTTTACACAATTTAAACCATCCGACATCAGATGTCCGAAGTTGCAAAATTCCAATGCGGACACGCAAGCAATATCAACATTTCGATGCAAGTACAAAAATAACTCTACCTAATTCCGACCTCTGCTTATTACTCATCATTATAAGTTCGAGGCTAGCGTATAAGTTTTTACCATTCCAATACCATGTCAACAGAAAGTGCCAGAAGGCGACTGGTTCTGCGACCAGTGCAAACCCAAAGAGCGGACACCGCGCAAGAGAAGGAAACTCTTCTCTGACGAGGATGTTGAAGAAGAGCTGGACAACAGGTAGGTTTTACGGTCATTTTGTTGGTCATAAATTTATTCTCATGCTTGTAATTTGCTCAACATTTAGCAAGCAACTTGTATGCTATTAGAATTTCTGATTTTTCATACGTTGGGCGTATAAAGTGGTATTTTTCTGCCAGGAACTTCTCAATACCAGAGGGGTTCGGATTGGTAGACCTTTGTTATAATTGCCCCGAGTAAAATGTAGGTGTTCTACTATACATAAGTACACTTCTAAAATGTTTTATGTTAACTTCGAATGCGATCTTCGTCCATACTTTTGTGCAAGTTACATTCATGGCTCGTAGTGAATATATAGAAATGAGACTCATTATTGACTTTCCCCTTTGTATGTCTAACATGAAGACGGACGCACAGATTAAATTATTAGTAAGTGTAGATTAAGTAACTTTATTTTACATTGAAAACGACCATTTAGAACCGTGTACTGTACTTAGCTTTGGAAGTTTCTGTGATCTGTCGTGCGTATTATCACGGTTGAATATTGAGACGTTAATTTTTGCGACGCCAGTCGCTGAGTTTCAGGACACGTCACGTCATAGTGCGTCGTGTTGTTTGTGTTTTAAGGGTTATTTTCGTATTTCAAATGTACGAGCACTACTGGTTACTTTCAAGTGCACTATTCAGAACTTCCCCATAAAGAAAGTTGACTCACACTGTACTACCGCGTTCACTCGACGCTCAGTGCGTAATAAGGTTGAGAAGTGGTCGGCCGTTAATGAACTCGGTAGTATATGTTAGACTCTCAAATCGAAAACGATATTTTTTCGATCAATGAGTATTTTCGGTCTACTGTTTATGGCAGTACAGGCGTAATGTAAGTATATATTTGTTCCCCAGCGAGTCGGAAGGTTTACAAGTAGACGCCGGCGTGTGCGGCGCGTGCGGCAGCGGCGGCAGGCTGGCGGCGCGCTGTGCGGGCTGTGCGGCGCGCTACCACACCGAGTGCGCCGCGCCCAAGCCTTCCCGCGCCGCCAAGCGCTGGCACTGCGGACAGTGCCTCGCGCCCACCAGAGGTGAGTCTCACACGCTACTAGCGGCGCGCTACCACACCGAGTGCGCCGCGCCCAAGCCTTCCCGCGCCGCCAAGCGCTGGCACTGCGGACAGTGCCTCGCGCCCACCAGAGGTGAGTCTCACACGCTACTAGCGGCGCGCTACCACACCGAGTGCGCCGCGCCCAAGCCTTCCCGCGCCGCCAAGCGCTGGCACTGCGGACAGTGCCTCGCGCCCACCAGAGGTGAGTCTCACACGCTACTAGCGGCGCGCTACCACACCGAGTGCGCCGCGCCCAAGCCTTCCCGCGCCGCCAAGCGCTGGCACTGCGGACAGTGCCTCGCGCCCACCAGAGGTGAGTCTCACACGCTACTAGCGGCGCGCTACCACACCGAGTGCGCCGCGCCCAAGCCTTCCCGCGCCGCCAAGCGCTGGCACTGCGGACAGTGCCTCGCGCCCACCAGAGGTGAGTCTCACACGCTACTAGCGGCGCGCTACCACACCGAGTGCGCCGCGCCCAAGCCTTCCCGCGCCGCCAAGCGCTGGCACTGCGGACAGTGCCTCGCGCCCACCAGAGGTGAGTCTCACACGCTACTAGCGGCGCGCTACCACACCGAGTGCGCCGCGCCCAAGCCTTCCCGCGCCGCCAAGCGCTGGCACTGCGGACAGTGCCTCGCGCCCACCAGAGGTGAGTCTCACACGCTACTAGCGGCGCGCTACCACACCGAGTGCGCCGCGCCCAAGCCTTCCCGCGCCGCCAAGCGCTGGCACTGCGGACAGTGCCTCGCGCCCACCAGAGGTGAGTCTCACACGCTACTAGCGGCGCGCTACCACACCGAGTGCGCCGCGCCCAAGCCTTCCCGCGCCGCCAAGCGCTGGCACTGCGGACAGTGCCTCGCGCCCACCAGAGGTGAGTCTCACACGCTACTAGCGGCGCGCTACCACACCGAGTGCGCCGCGCCCAAGCCTTCCCGCGCCGCCAAGCGCTGGCACTACGGACAGTGCCTCGCGCCCACCAGAGGTGAGTCTCACACGCTACTAGCGGCGCGCTACCACACCGAGTGCGCCGCGCCCAAGCCTTCCCGCGCCGCCAAGCGCTGGCACTGCGGACAGTGCCTCGCGCCCACCAGAGGTGAGTCTCACACGCTACTAGCGGCGCGCTACCACACCGAGTGCGCCGCGCCCAAGCCTTCCCGCGCCGCCAAGCGCTGGCACTACGGACAGTGCCTCGCGCCCACCAGAGGTGAGTGAACAGGCTATTAGTGTACACAGTGGCGACAGCCATGGGATATGTGACAATTGTTCTTCTCTTGACATGTGACTAATTTCCTCACATAATTTCTCAAAATTTCGCTAGTTATGTTTATGTCCCATGTATAAGGGCGAGCCTATTGCCATCAACCGGGCATGAATCTAAACTCCGTTGCTGCTACTGAGGAGTCCCTGATGGAAAAACCCGATAAAACTTGACAATCGAAGTCAAGAGTCACGTTTAGCCAGTATAAAGTAGTAGTAATAAGTAATGATGAGTAACGGGTCGTGGTTGTTGTGAAGAGACGAGCGGGCGGCGCTGCGCGGCCACGGCCATCACCAACATCCACCAGTACACGCGCGCGCTACACACCAGCCACTCCACCGGTGCGTTCTCGCCTCACCACTCACTGCCCACGGAATCGAACCATCAGTCTGTTGCCTTCAATGATATGCATTTAATTCCTCAAATAGATCCAAGCTTTGGTGTAGGATGCAGCACCGACCGAGCCCGCAAAAAAGCCTGGATCTATTTGCGGAATTAACGCAAAATACAGATTTGCACAACATTTAATGTCATGAATAACCGCGAAGTAACGCCTAAACTTATTTATTAGCAAAAGGTGCGGAAAAATTTACCTTACGGCGCATCTAGTAAGGCTTATTTTCCCCGTGTCTTTTCCGCAGATGCGTCTTTTGTAACATGAGTGAATCGAACGATGTCCCCGTATGTCATCGTATTCCTACCCTTGTCCATGTTGCTTGGGGTCGCCGCAGCACGTTTATGCGTTCTCTCTTATAAAAGAAGGTTCTTTTCACCAGATTATTAGTACTATTATTTTCAGAAATATCTGTAAATCCATCCATACATTCCATGTGGAAATTCTGCTTTTGGACTAAACTTCGAACCGACAACGGTCAAGAAAAAGTTATCTACATAATTAAATGATTAAAATGCACGCTAAACTACAGGATTTTTTTAAATCCTAATAATATTTAAAATCGGCAATATTTTGCGGTACTACTGTCTTTAACGACCAGGGCTATAGCGTTAGCAAATTAAAGCTGCGTTGTCACTAGAGATGTTCTTAAAACTTACCAATCACATAGCTAGCCTAGCTCACCCTGTGATATACTTGGATGTAAAAGAAAGCTTGAATGGCACTTAAATTGTGATACAGTAAAATTCAAAAAGTTAAAGTCAGCTGATAAAACATTGGAAACTAAAGTTTCCAATGTGTTGAGAAGTCAGCATATAAATTCGCATTCTACCAATAGTGTGTTGGAACCTTAATAAGTGATGATAGAGGCCAACACTGGCTTGCCCGGAAATAAGCCATGAAGCACATCTCTATGTTGTCTGTAATCTATGGTTAAGTGTGAATAAAATTCACTAATTTGCGTGTATTCATTCATTACCTGATCTATACAAATAAATAAATTTGAAGTGTCTGTTTGTAATATTAAAATAACCGCTTTTTACCACATGCTTATGAATGTATATACGATACATATACCAAAATAACATTATTAGGGTTCCGTACCCAAAGGGTCAAACGGGACCCTATTACTGAGACTTCGCTGTCCGTCCGTCCGTCCGAAAATCCGTCTGTCACCAGGCTGCATCTCATGAACCGTGATAGTTAGCCAGTTGAAATTTCTACAGATTATGTATTTCTGTTGACGGTATAACAACAAATAATAAAAACAGAAAAAAGTAAATATTTAAGGGGGGCTCCCATAAAAAAAAGTTTTTTTTTTTGGATTTTATAAATAACTAGCTGTCCGGCGCAACTTCGTTTGCGTTACATTTTCCCCGTTTTCGCAACATTTTTCATTGCTGCTCCACTCCTATGGGTCGTAGCGTGATGATATATAGCCTATAGCCTTCCTCGATAAATGGGCCATCTAACACTGAAAGAATTTTTCTAATCGGACCAGTAGTTTCGGAGCCTATTCAATGCAAACAAACAATCAAATCTTTCCTCTTTATAATATTAGTTTAGATGGTACGGAACCCTTCGTGCGCGAGTCCGATTCGCACTTGGCCGGTTTTTTTCAATTTTTGTCTGTCTCACTGTTCCGGCTAATCTCTGGAACGGCTGGACCGATTTTGACGGGACTTTCACTGGCATATAGATGATGTTGTAAGGTGTAACTTAGGCTACTTATATTTTAGTAAATTTCTAAATTTTATTATAAAAAAAAAGAACTAAATAACTTTTTTGTTAAATTCCGCGCGAACGAAGTCGCGGGCACAGCTAGTTTTAAATAGATTAACGAGGTATAAAACAAGCTGTAAAAAAATATTGGTTAGTGTCACACACATCCATCGGCATCCTAGCACACATTTGGTGCAAACGCAACCTTAAACACTAATTCAATGTGCCTCGATTCACTCATGTTACATCGATTAAAGAAGAAAACAATTCCGTGGCCAGCTGATTGGTCGTTGTTTAAGTGCATCATCACTCGGGCTGTGGGCTGTCCTGGCATCTGAACTAACTCATCTTCTCATGAGCTTTGCATCTTCATTTGCACGGCATTCTTTACTTTTATCGTCTCGTATTCTTCTCGTCTTTGTTTTGGTGTATTTTTTATCTTACGTTCTTCATTTAATTCATGTGGAAGTCGATCAAGCAATAAATGTTGACACACGAGTGTCATATTGGCTGTGCCATATCTATATGTCCATCAAAAGGGGGAAAACATTCGTTCGGCACACATAAAATTCCTTTCTGTTCTGTTCTTTCCGTCGCACGATAAAATTTACTTCCTAGATTGTCTTACTATACCCCCACCCCTTGATTTTTTCCGTCCCCCTGTTTGAACTTTACTTGATTAAAAGGACGACCTCTAAATAGATGAAGCGTTGATACTAGGTTATTGTTACAAACTGGCAACTGAACTACTAAATTATAAATGCGAAAGCAAACAAATATTTATTTTAGAAAAGCATTTGAGAAAAGAAAACCACTTGAATTTAGAGTGTGAGAGAGAGCATGTAGAATACTACCTTGCATTGTACATTCAATAACAAATAAAAATAACTCGACGTAGTTCAACGGCCGAAACAGAGTTCAAAAAGCGCTTCCTAACATCGCTTAAAGCGCTCACTAACACGTCCATTAAAAATCGCTTCTTCTTCTATCATTTTTCTATACTAATATACACTGAGTAGCTAATAAATGGAGTACAATGATGTATTTATAAACTACAAGCGTTTTGCTTTGTCGCTTAAAAAGCACTTACGTTAGCAGAGCGCGCCGTTTGTTACTTGCTAAATTCTGGTCTCTTAAAAGTTGTTCTGTCGCAAAATTATCTTCTCAAAGTGACAGAATGATATTTAACAGCAACTTTACATTGAGTCACGAAGAAGAAAATGCATTTTGAAAGTTGGCACCGCCACAAATAGCTGTCAATTTATCGTTATGAAATATCCCTATGTGTTTTACTCAACTATTATCAAGAACTACTATAACTCTAATATCGTGACGAATATTGTAGCGTGACACTGTATATTTTTTCAAACTATACAACACGAAATCCAGTGTTAAATTACTATAACTAGATCAATTGTTTAGTGCAAAAAGAACGTAACATAACATTTCATAATTTATTTTGTCAGCTATTTGCGGCGTTGTTTCAGAATGCACATCTTAATAACTTGCTCATATACCACTCCATTTATAGACTACTCTGTGGCAAGTACAACTAAAGGCCCATACTAATCGACATTCGCTTGCAGACTCGGACGACAGTGAGTACAACACGGCGCTGGTGAAGTTGAAGACCAAACGCTCCCGCAGCAGCAAGGAATCCTCGCCACTGCACAACGGAACCGCTAGGAGAGGACGGAAGTGAGTATAGACTATAGACTTTTCCAAGAAGCTTCTGTGCTTTTGAGCGGCGATAGGCTGGCTATGTTATGGTTAGTGATTGGATATTCGGATGATATTTACCTAAAGTACGTTTTTTCCTGGCAAAAGGTACAAAAGTATGGAAGCGGCCAATTTTTGTCGCGGGCGGTATAAAATGTAGTACTCAAAATATCATCAAAGATAAACTTTAAATTTGTTTTAGATTAGGTTCTCATAAGAGAAAAAAGTGTTTCTCTAAAATTATTCATTTCAGTATTCATATTTGACCAGGAGGCCTAACACATAAGCAGTTAATATTATCATATGTCTTGTCTTGTGATTTTTCACCCCAAAAAAAAAGTCGTTTCCCAGTAATAATTTTGAGTATTTTTTTTTTAACTTTGCCCATTGTGGGTTCGTTTTACAAACATTTAAACTCACATACACAAACAGCCAGACCCGGCACAACTATCTGTAGGCCTTACAAATATTTGTTCCGTGCGGGGATCGAACCCACGAAACGCAACGCAGCAGTCGATCGCTCAACCACTGCGCCAACCGTGACGTACTTAGTTTGATGTACAGAACGCTTGATTGAGGGCTTCGTGAAGGGCCCGTTCACCTTGTATTTAGATCCTTATCACAGAAAATGAGAGACGGGTCAGCGGTGAAAAAATATTTCATCATCCTACGTCATCTTTGAACCAACACAAATTGTTTCGTTTCAGACCAAAAAATCATGAGCAAGAAAAAGAAGTGAACACAAGTGGACACACGTCAGGCCGGAGATCAAAGAATTCACTTACAAACGGACATGACGGTGCGTATCATAGTACTATTAAAATAAATAACGAAGTTGTTTTTTGTGTACATCGTGTACCTTAATCTGGGCCAAATGCATTTATATTTTTATTTATTTAAAATCAGCAATTACTACTAAAATGTACCATTAGATCCATATACTTGAAATTTGGGATGCCATAGATTTTTCGCAGTACTAAGTATCGTGATATAGTATATTTCATTACGAGTGCGGAAAGCCTGTCATTGCAAAGAGTTCCGACAAATGTCTACCCGAGCCGAGTCGCAGCCGAAGGTGAGGGTTGACAGTCGGAACAAGTTGCAATGACGGTTCCGCACGAGTACTGAACAACTATTTTTAATACAGTTGCGAAAAAATGAAGCAAGTTTATAAAGAACATTTTTGGAAAATGGCGCCAACCGTAAAAGAATATGACTAGCTTTTTTTTAGAAATATTTGCATGAATCATAAAAACATCTGTTTTTTATTTGTAAAAACTTCGTGGTTGGTTTTTTCTTTTTAATAGACATTAATTTGACAGTTGGGAAAGAGAACGCACGAGTTCGGAAAAAGTAAAGAAAAAGCTCGAGTATGTAATAGCCCACATCTCGAACGCTATACGTCCCTGCAATACGCCACTTTTTGAGCAACTGCATTAAAAAATATTTTTTAATACAGTTGCTCAAAAAGTGGTTTTTTTCTCAAAAAGTACTTTTTAAAGGCTCAAAAAGTACTTTTTGAGCAACTGCATTAAAAAATATTTTTTAATACAGTTGCTCAAAAAGTGGTTGGTTTTCCGAACTCGTGCGTTCTATTTCCCAACTGTCAAAATAATGTCTATTAAAAACAAAAAACCAACGACGGAGTTTTTACTAAAAAAAATCACAGAAGTTTTTATGATTCATGCAAATATTTCTAAAAAGAAGCTACTAACTTGTTTCAATATCAGATTTAATGATTTGATTCAATGAGTTAGGTTAGGTTTCATTTCATTTTCATTTCATATCAATAAAAAAAATCTACTGAAGACTTGGCTGTATGGGCATAGTTCCTTTTGCCTACCCAGAATTGGTTAAGAAAACAAAAAAATCTTTGCTTATATTCTTTTACGGTTGGCAAAAATGTTCTTTATTAAATTGCTTCATTTTATCGCAACTGTATTAAAAATAGTTGCTCAGTACACGTGCGGAACCGTCATTGCAACTTGTTCCAACTGTCAACCCTCACCTTCGGCTGCGCCTCGGCTCGGGTAGACATTTGTCGGAACTCTCGGAATGACAGGCTATCCGCACTCGTAATAAAATATACTATTGTGGTAGTACGGAATCCGACTCGCACTTGACAGGTTGGTAAAACAGAGGTTAAATAGGACTAGCATCAACCGTATTGTTTTGTTACATGACAGAGGAGCGGCCGAGCAGGAAGCGCAGCGGGCGGCAGTCGCCCCAGCTGCACACGGACGCGCTGCAGGCGCTGCTGCGTGATGTCATGAAGCACAAGGACTGCTGGCCCTTCTACGAGCCGGTCTCGCCTGAGGATGTGAGTACAGCTTTAGCTCATAATCAACTGAGCCTATCTCGGTCCACAAGTGGGCATGGCCTATCCTAACCCACAATTCCGTACCCTCCGCCTTCCGAACCCGGTCGGGCAAAGATACCTTTTAAAGCTCCATCAAGCTGGGGGCGTCACACGCTATGCTTGCTGTAATTTCTTGGGCTTAGGTTCGCTTAGGTGTAGGTACTAGGTATACAACAAAACACTGTTTCCAATACCACTGCCACTGCTGTGCTATCGCTACACCGCTCGCACAAGACACACACGAGTGCGGCACATCGTCCCGCTCTCTCTCCACCGCGCAGCCCACACCACAGTACGTACAACTTGTTTATTAATCGTCACACTTGCCAATGCACCTCCACTCCCACAAATGCTCTATCAGAGTTTTCGATCCGGAAAGTCTATTTCAAAAAACCACTCAATATTCAAGCGTTCATCATCAGGCGCAGAGCCAACGGCTTAACGTGCTTTCCGATGCACGTGGTATAATACCGCCAACCAAACTTCGGGTTACTACTGAGAAATTCCTAATGGAAAAACCCAATAGCACTTTTTGCCCAACCCGGGAATCGAACCCAAGACCCCACGCTAAGCAGTCGCGCTTGCCACCAACGGGGCAATCAATATATAATACAGGGATATTTTTATAATACGGGCCTAAAAGGCTATCTCTCTCAGTTGGCCATATATGTCAAACGACCGACGGCTGATGGAGCAAATATGTCCTGTGCCCTCAGTGACCGGAACGTCAACTCAGAGGCCCACGCGTGGCATAAAAACTGACACTAGGTTAGTCACTAACCACACGATATAGAAAGAAGTGAGAGTGAGTGAGTGAGTGAAGTGAGAGTGAGTGCTGTAATCACCACCGCCACCACCAGTCCGGGATGGGATGGTGGAACTGTCAACTTTTGGTTCTAGAACATGCTGGTTGCTATCCGCGGATGGGATAGGCAATATTATATTTTCAAAAAAATTTGGGATCCTTACTAAAATCCCAATAATGTAACCCAAAGTGTACAAACTAAAATATTCTTTACATCGCGTGCGCTACGAAATCTATTGATGATAGAATAAAATAATGTACTACGACTTTGCAGAACACACTATTATTTACAAAAAAGGTCCTTTAAATAACTTTTTGAATTATTCAATTCGGACATTCCATTCGAAAGATATCACGAGTTTAAAAATGTAAGTATTAGAAAAAAGTTGCGTGGTGCCGCTCACCCTGCTCAGCTGGCTAGCTAGGCAGCACCTTATGCGAAGTCATCACTGGGGTAAAGGCCGTATGGGAGGGGAATATTCAAACTTTCTTTATAATTTTTTTTTTCAGTAACCTGACGCAAATAGAAGTGTTTATGTGTGTGTGTTGTAATTTTTAATTTTGAAATTTTTGTTAAATACCCTTGCGAAGCCAGGGCGAACTGCTAGTTCACGAAATATAACCATTCATAAAAAATCTCCGTTTAAGGTTCCCGACTACCTGGAAGTGATCGACCAGCCGATGGACTTCACGACGATACGCGAGAAGCTGGAGGCAGGCGACTACTGCACCGACGACGATCTGATAGCGGACGCCGCGCTCGTGTTCCTCAACTGTTACACATACAACAAGGACTCGCATCCAGTCGCCAAGTAAGTTGTTCACTGCTGGACATGGCCTGCCCATTGCTGGACTTATGATACGCGACATTGTTGGAGGCAGGCGGTCAGACGGTCCATGTAAAACCATCATCTTACGCAGCTGCATTCAGTTTGACTGAAAGATGGCCCTGTAGATGGTTCTGTATGGTGTCGGACGTAAAGAATAGCACCATCCCATATCTTCCCGTGGGTGTCGTAAGAGGCGACTAAGGGACTTGCCAGAGAATGGGCAGCAGCGTTCTCTGTGCTTTTGTAACAACCGTACTGAGATCGCCAACCCGCCTGGCAAGCGTGGCGATTATGGCAAAACCCTCCAAAATGTCAATATGGCGACACTTGGGGGGAGGCCTATGTCCAGCAGTGGACGTCTTTTGGGCTGAAATGAATGATGAAAGATGGCCATAACATGGTTGTCATTCGACAGATAATGATACGTATTTAAATTTATACATCATTCAGCCGACAGGCGTCTACGGTTAGTTATAGGCTCCCCACAAGTATACCAGGAATTCGGTCCACCTTTTGTGGGCTTAGCCACACCACTCATATTCACAACTGCTTTGTGCGGAGATCGAACACGGACCACGCACAAAA
This sequence comes from Cerastis rubricosa, assembly GCA_949152445.1. Classification (NCBI taxonomy): domain Eukaryota; kingdom Metazoa; phylum Arthropoda; class Insecta; order Lepidoptera; family Noctuidae; genus Cerastis; species Cerastis rubricosa. Next base: position 22,032,627 of record OX424534.1, on the reverse strand, counting down.
ACAGTTTCTCGACAGTTATCTCATTCTTTTCACAAACAAAACGAACCTTTCTCCTTGCAGAGCCGGCAACCGGCTAGAAAGGTACATCAACAAGCGCTGCGCAGAACTAGAGCTACCTGCCCTCCCAGAGATCGAGCTGGAAGGTTCAGATGCGGCGTCGTCTAAGCGTCCCTCACCGTCGTCTGACGAGGAGGCGCCGACGCCCAAGCGCGCCAAGCTCAAGTGAGCTGTGCCGAGCCCACTACGTGTGTTACTGAGGCTAGTGATTACCCGCTTTATTGTACACTGCATAAGGTTCTACTATGTCCGACGTACTTAACTGTGAGTACGTTTTTGGTAATGATAATGAAAATTTTTTGGTAGTATTTTATAAGATATGGTTGCCGCCTGAAGTTGTATGATATAGGCGATAAGTTTTAGAAGTAAACAGGCCTGTCACGGACTTTCTTATTGTAAATGTTAATATAAATACACTTGACGAAACCATCGAATTTAACCAAATATACAAAACGGCTGTTGATCAGCGCGTGAACTAAACAACAAAACTGTTATGTACATTCAGAGCGCGTTAAAGTAATTCAGTCTGATATCTGAAAACAAAGTCAGTTTTCACTACGACTAACCGACACCTAAACGAATTCTTAAATATTAGTGCATTGTTAGAAATTCAACTTGATTGTTGAAATTATAGCAGTGCACTTTTATTTAGGAACTCATTAAGGACTAGAATTTGTAAATTTAGTCTGCAACAATGGTTTATCACACAAAACTATGAAAACTACTGACTTAAAGCAATTATGATGACTCCCAAATACGTCTTTACTCTTGTTATTATTAAAAGTATTCAGTTTTGAGGCAAAAGCACGAGCAAAGACGGAAAAAAAAAACAAGGAATTATAAAAAAAATACAATGAGATGCTACTAATAAAAAGAATGAAGAATAAAATATGTTGAAAAATCGTGATTTAATTATTTAAAGAATTCAAAATATGTGAGAATTTTTAAATAAATTATTTGTTAACGTCGAGTGCTGGTAACTTTACGTTAAGAAGATTTAAAAGAACACATAGTCTCTCACCATAATTAAGTCTCGCGAAAAAGTGTTCACACTAAGAAGAATGAGCTTACACATCTGCATGAAAAAACAGATACGATTTTTAGTGTGAGTGAACGTGACATTAACACACGTGACCATTTTTAAACGAGATCGTGCGAATCTAACGATACCAGGTGTAAGGAACATGGACGCGAAAACGCTTACAACGTACTCAGTACAAAATTCTGAACACCCCACATATTTTTTTTTCCAAAACACCTGGTCCATACATTTTGAACGTGTAGGTATTGCAGTTTTGTAGGAAACAGCTAATTTCTTTTTAAATTTCCGATGAAAAATTTCTATGCAGGGGTTTTTGATGATCATAGATCGGAGTCGGTAGATTGAATTGGGGTCATTGATCCGAAACATTTATATTAATATGGACATTCCTCCGGAATTAGTTGATTCCATTGAAATTTAAGTGCAACAATTTATAAAAAGCTGTGGCCATTAAAATGCTAAAAAAAAATAGAATAATGCTTCGATCGGAATTCGATTGTTTTTATTATTCAACAGATAAATAATAAATTAATTTAGTTATGATACCTTCCTTTAAATTTTGAATTGAGTAGTAATAATATCACTACCAACATTAACAATATTTAATTGAGTCTGGAATTACCGGAATTACTTTCCGGAAAAATGGCTTATCCATGTTATTCTTTCTGTGTGCATTTATGATACAAGTACCAAAAATCAATCTACCTACTCCGATCACTGCTGATGATTTACTGAGTATGTGGGGTGCTTTACACCCTGTATAAGTATTTACTTGGACCGGTAATTATCGATAATGACTTGTGGAAGTTGATAACTTTATAAATGACTAAGTATTCATGTCAATTGTAATTATAGTGTTAAATGAAAGACAAATCTTAGGGCGTAATTAAAAATAACCGATTCAATATTAATATTTAATGGTAAGACTGCAATCGACCTTAAGGTTCAATGTCGATAAGGTCTATTTGTCTTTATGACAGTTAAATAGTTTCAGCCTTAGTGACTTTTCAACTTATTGGGAATTGTTATCAAAGATGGTAGAGCTATTTCAAAACTTGTGATGGACATAACCTTATATGACAGATATGCGATAGAAAGATATTCAATATGCTACACTTTCTTCCAAGGCTACAAAGCTTTAAATATTTAGCAAAAATAATGTATTTAATAATATTAGTATCTGCCTGGCTATTGCTGCCTTTGTTAGAAAGACTATAAAATGTTGATATAAGCCCGAATATGTTATCTTTTGGTTCCTAATGTCAGATGACTAAATAATATGATATATTATCAGAAACACTTATAACGGATATTTACCAGGTTTTTCAGATATAATATATTGTTATGAAAAAGTGCAGTGAACGACATAAGTCAGCAATTTCGTTATTTAAAAAAAAGTTCGTACTTATTTAAATCTCAATAAAATAGCTGTAAGTTACATACACTTTTGTCAAAGTTTTGACATTAATTGTTGCCGAGATGAGATTGCTATCAGATTTAAATGTTTTTAAAAATATGAACAAGCTTTCAAACCTGCTTTTAAACAGTTCCATAATTGATAAATTGCCAATAAAACTTTACATACGAATACGATTGTCGTTGACTGTACCTATTGTTTTCAAATGGCATCTACAGGACGTTATATATACTGTAATTATCTCAATAAAAGTTTAAAATGTATTCATTTTACCGAGACCCTCAAAATAATGACAATTCTTCAGGAAAAATAGCTAATAATTTTGCTACTTTTTAGACTAAATACGAAGAGCCTTCTATACTATAATATTCATAACGTACAAACGCTAGAAAATATTCCGTTAAAGTTAATGTGATAAAGTATTTTACTGTTTAGTTAAACGAGATATTATCATAGTATTGTTGTAGGCCTTGAAGCCAAATAATTGTAATAGACAAGTTGCCAGAATGATTCTGGCAACGTTTTTTCGCAGAAATATATAATCCACCTTTGGACCAGATTTTGTAATACATTTGTGATGGGTAAGTATATATATATATAGATATTTAAAGATAATAAAAAGTACGAAAGAAAACTATTTTCCAGTTCGTACTTTTTTGGCCCCGAAAAAGGTCATGAAATATGTTTTATCATGCTTATATATATATATGCCCATAATTTTTGCGGAGTTTAGCTAGCCAATTATATTTCCTCGGTTTATACGGAATCCTTCTGGGATTACAAGCGTGATTGTATGTTTTGTTAAATACGCTAGCGTTTGAGTGAATAGGAACTACATTTTACGAGATATTTGCAGATTTAAATGTTTATAAATACATTTATAGAATATTATTGCCCTGAGTAGTATTTGAAAGATTTCATTCCATCTTTATGTAGATGTTGTCATATTATATTGTTATGATTCTCGATAATTGAATGTGTCCCTATTTATTGTTTTGTGGCTGTTTAAATAAAATGGAAAGTTTTTGTTTTTGTAAAAATACTATCTACTGTCCCTCGAATAAAAAAATGCCCTGTCCTTAAAGAACTAAAACTGTACTTTTTACTTTATAATTCAACAATTGAAATTCGTAAATGTGGTTATTGCATTTGTTTGAAAAATATGCCATTTCAGACTTCTATGTATTAGGAAGATTCGTGCAAGTCACGATGTCATACAACGTCGCCGGGTTCGACGGATTCCCTTTGAGCATTTTCACAGCTCTGCAACTGTAATTTTCGCAGTTATTTTACCTCGTGATTTTGCATCAAAAGCTCTTTAAGAGCGTTTATACCCTACGGCATTTCATACAAACTTTCAAGTCGTTATTTTCCGAAATGACTGAACAGATTTTAATGAGACTTCCTACGCATAAGTAGTATACATAGGTCTAAAAATTTACTAAAAAATATTTTCGAAATGTCTTTTAAAAACAGATTTTAATGAAACTAAGTTTCATTAGAATACCTCCTACACATTATTTAATTTTTGTGCTGAAAAATCTGATTATAAAAAATATCTTTTTGTCACATTTTTACTTATTAATGTTGATGATAATGATGAATATTGACGACATTTTTGTTGAGCAAACATCTACGAAAGCGAGGTAAAATAGCTGTGAAAAGACGTAAGTGTTTGCTACCTCCCTTGATTTGATACGTTTGCATTTAGTGAAACCTCAGTAGTGACTAATTATAGTGCTAATTAATATCGTGACAGAGAAGGCTTGTGTTTGACGTATTATTGTTATTTACACTTTTGTGCTACATATTTTGTGACAAGCATCATCTGCTCGCTTAGCGTGACCACTGTAGAAACGGGTTATGTGGACGGAAGAATCGGCAAACTGACACATTGTCATTGTCTATCCGTCATTATATCGATTCTTCCGTCGACATAACTCGTTTCCACAGTGTCATGCTACGTGTGCTGCTTAGCTTTGGGAACGATCATGTCGGGTGCCAATAATCGGATGAAGTTGAAAACCAGTATTTTACGTAAAGAGACTGTCTATCTGACCTCCGCGACCCATTTACAGGGTAAGACCTCCTCGTTGTACTGGTTGATATTATGACATAATTTCTGCAGTTTCACGGAAAGACATGATTGTTGCATGTTTATGATCAAAATAAAATGTGAACTTTCTATGTTGCCATGAGTTATCATGTTACAAGTTGATGTAGCATATCAGTGGCCAATTTAAGATTTCTGTACACCATGGCTTCTGATGAATCATTTTCGACATTATAATTGACCTTGGTAGTCTTCCTGGCCGCTTTCAATCCTGGCAGAGACCAGCCTAGCAAGAATGGTCCATCATACGCCATTGTGTATAAGCCTTTTAGACATTAGAGTTTTAGTTTTAAAATTGTTAGTGCATAAGTTTGAACGTAGCTTTTATTTTATACAACTATAAAATCTCGTCTTTCGATCAATCGAACTCGAAGTTGTGTTTTGTTTTGCTAAATTTTATTTGTTTTCTTTTTTAAGTTGAAACAGCATTGGTTTTTTTTTATACTGAGGAGGCATAGCCGGTTTTTTTTATTTGATATTATTAGGAAAACGAATTATTGTTTTTCTTGGACAAGGTTGCTATTTTTTTTGTGATTTTAATTGTAATTAATACTCAAAACTTGCACTAAAATGATTGTAATTTTGTCTAAAGATTAAAATCGATAGGTGTTACCGTACAAAGGTTGCTTGAAAAAGTGTTTACATTGAGAAGAGCGAGCTCGCACATACTACTTGGAACAATAGATACGATTTTCAGTGTAGGTGAGCGAGACAATAATATTCTAATGTCGTTGTCAACAGACATGTCAAAGAAGCAAATGTAATCATTTTTTAACGTGGCTCGACCTGTCTATCGATTTAAATCTTTGTTTATTTTATGGCAACCTTGTTGAATAGTACAGTCGGCCACAGTTATTATGTAACGATGCGTCTTTTATTAAAGTAAAATTACAAATTCGTTGTCAATATGCCTTGTATTAACTCATTGTTGGTTGAAGTTCAGCTCACCCCACGGCAGTAAACAATGGTAGTGGTTGACTGTACATATAAATCGTACCAGTGCATTCCTACATAAAAAACGGTAATATGTAAATTTGCCTCAGTGATTTGTTTCTCCATAATAATGATCATTTTGTCAGCGATTATTTATTGATGTAATTTATAAGTTTTATATTAATTTATATTGTAGTGAATAAAGCACCCTCGTACAGTTGCTGGATTGTTTTTTTTTTCGCTTATTATCCTACTAGCTGATGCATGCAGTTCGGTAGTTGTCTCACGGGATAAAAAGTATCCTATGTGTTAAACCAAATTATAAAATATCTGTGTGCCAAATCTGTTCAGTAGTTTTTTCTGTGAAAGGGGAACAAACATCCAAACGTACACCCATCGTCACAAACTTTCTCATATATAAAAGTAATAAGATTAAAGATATTTTATCGTATGGGCACGTGTCACTGACTCTGGCAGGGCCACCATCAGGGATTTTAATTTTGAAAACACAAAAAAAAATTGTCGCTAATTAGTCGAAATTTGTCGCCAAATATCAGAATTTGTCGATCACTGGTTCAAAAGCGTTCGCGCAGCGGAATGTTGTTGAATTTAAAGATATTAATTATGCAGATATTTAGTGTATGACGTCGTATAATTGTGTATGGTAAAAAAAAAATTGTGTACGCAGCCATTGTGGAGAAATTCACCAAAAACTGATTCCGCTGGGCGAACGTTGTCCTGGCGGAACTTATTTTAATCCATAGACTTTAGAAGAAAAGAGGTGTGTCCAAAAATTTGTGTGTATTTGTGTGTAATTGTGTATGTATGAATAAAATGAGTGCATGCATAAACTTCGGAGAAATTCAAGTTTCCGCTACGCGAACGTTTGGCCATTAGCTAGTTTTCATATAAAGCGCTTACATAGAGAGCTGTAGATTTTTAAATACGTTGTTTTGAATTTGTTTATATTTGTTTAAAAAACAGATTTAGAAAAAATCGTAGGGCTTAAAAGATAAAAATATAAACGTAAAATACACTTAATAGGTCTTAGTTCTTAAAGTATGCACTTTGGGGTCTAGATTTTCACGTTTATACAAACCTTGTAAGTATCTGAAACATGTTGCCAAGTATCAATGATGTTCCGTTAGTAATTAAAGAGTTAAAGGACAATTTTACCATGAATAGATCACTGTTTACAAAACAGTCAAATATCACGACGTTCTAAAGGAATTGCATGGTAAAATGTATGCCAAAAATTAGTTTATTCATTCAACTATTCACATGCAAAATTTCATGTCATTAAATTTAGTAATTAAAGAAATCAATTAAAATACTGACGAAGCATCGAAAACCTACATAACCCGACCAAGTTCGGATAGCTACAAAAAAGCGGCCCAGCCATATATCTAAGAGACGTTCTTAACCTTCCAATATAGTATTTACTAATATGGTACAGTTCCGTACACAAGCGTTAGGAAAAAATAAAACAATTGCATTTCTTGAATTAAAAATATTTTTTTAATAATAACCCAACTATCTACGATAAAAACAAATCTTCAATTAACAAGTACTTTTCTATTTAAATATCCGTGTACAAAAAATTTTTTTATTAAGTACATACTTAATTATGTTTCATTACACACTTAAATAAGTAATTATAATAACGTTAACAAACGCTTGCAACGACAGCAATAAAGTTAAATGTGTTTTAACTAACATAGGTTTGGTTTGTAGAATTAGGTCGTTGAGGTGTTCGCTTCTAGTGAGATTAAGACGCCATTATAATCTGAAACATTAATAAAAAGTATACATTTACATAGGTACATGGATTACTACATAATGATAATGAAAAATTGTGATACTTTATTAGTTGCTTTCCTTTTAAGGGGAGTATGTCTTAGTGATATAGAATCATATGCATAATTAATTATTGAAAAACAGCCGTTATTGCCATCTCTACACATAACCCCACAAAAAGAAAGTCAATAATAAACATCTGCCTTATACGTATATGTATTTTGCATATTGGTAATAAATATAAGGTGATTATTCAATAACAATATTTATTTTCAACATTTCGTTACAATCTAGTCGGTCGTTTAGTTAATTCAGTAGTTATTCTGTAATTTTCTATTCAGTAGTTTGTCTTTAACCAGGAAAAACATCTACTTGGTTACGATTTTATTATAATATATTACTACTATTACTATTATACTTTAAGGTACACACCAAAATAATACATAAATTTTACAATAAAAAAATATAATGTACAAAGGCGAGCTTAACTCATTAATGAGTTCTCTGACAGCAAACCTAGAGCGAAAGAGAGATAGTTCTTAACAGGACAGAAAACAAGTGTACATAGTAAGAAAGGGGGGAAAAAAAAAGATAAACTACTCTAATTAAAATATTATAGGTACCTACATAAAATAAACTACAGATAGAAACTAAACAAATAACAAATACATAAACATAATATATACTCAAATGATACATACTTATAAATATATACTTAAACTACAGTTTATATTGACAAAAAATGTTCCAAAACTACCAACGAAGGGCTATCGCGTAACGAATGAGTGAGTTCCACAGACGCACAGCACGAACAGTGAAAAAGCCATTATAATATGTCTAGTATAATTTATTATTATGAATTTAAATTCTAAATAGAATTAGATCAATCTGTAGATATTAACTTGGGTTTATGGTGTCTGTCCAATGTTAACGTAACACAATTATTATAATTTATATGCCTCATAAACTACGTAAATGAATAAGTGTATAGTTATTAATTTATTATAAAATCTTACCTTATATCTGTGATCAGCTTCTCACTATCACTGACTCAATATTCCTACTACATAATTATGTTAAGCTTCACTGTTACACTATAACATTAATAACACACTTTGTCAATATTATTATTATCGAGAATTGGCGATGCATAGCAAAACAACAGCGCATACGCACATTGTCCTTGACTGCACATTTGTTTGTGACTGGGGATAAAAAACAAAATCAGGTTCAAGTTCAACAGCAAAAACGAATACGGGCGGGCCGCGGCCAATGAAAACATATTATTGCCCTCTCTTTTCTTCAAGGATGGAAGTACCGTTTCAAGCGGGAAGCCGCGCGCGTCCTGTTCGACTAGCAGTTTGTGGAATATTCCACAGACGTTAAATTACGTGCGTTCACAAGAATATAATTAAATCAAAATATTAACTTTTAAAAAATGTGAATACCTATCGGAACTCCGGAATTATTCCAGTCAATTCTGGAGCTGAAAAATCAGAACAATTGAACAAAAATTTGGTGTACAAAAATAAATGACCTTTAAATTATATCGAAACAACAATTGTGTTATCACCTATACCAATTCAATACCGGTATTATACGGTAAATTTTGGGATGTTACCTAAATATATTGCATGGACGCTTTTTTGTAGCTATCCGAACTTGGTCGGGTTATGTAGGTTTTCGATGCTTCGTCAGTATTTTAATTGATTTCTTTAATTACTAAATTTAATGACATGAAATTTTGCATGTGAATAGTTGAATGAATAAACTAATTTTTGGCATACATTTTACCATGCAATTCCTTTAGAACGTCGTGATATTTGACTGTTTTGTAAACAGTGATCTATTCATGGTAAAATTGTCCTTTAACTCTTTAATTACTAACGGAACATCATTGATACTTGGCAACATGTTTCAGATACTTACAAGGTTTGTATAAACGTGAAAATCTAGACCCCAAAGTGCATACTTTAAGAACTAAGACCTATTAAGTGTATTTTACGTTTATATTTTTATCTTTTAAGCCCTACGATTTTTTCTAAATCTGTTTTTTAAACAAATATAAACAAATTCAAAACAACGTATGTAAAAATCTACAGCTCTCTATGTAAGCGCTTTATATGAAAACAAGCTAATGGCCAAACGTTCGCGTAGCGGAAACTTGAATTTCTCCGAAGTTTATGCATGCACTCATTTTATTCATACATACACAATTACACACAAATACACACTAATTTTTGGACACACCTCTTTTCTTCTAAAGTCTATGGATTAAAATAAGTTCCGCCAGGACAACGTTCGCCCAGCGGAATCAGTTTTTGGTGAATTTCTCCACAATGGCTGCGTACACAATTTTTTTTTTACCATACACAATTATACGACGTCATACACTAAATATCTGCATAATTAATATCTTTAAATTCAACAACATTCCGCTGCGCGAACGCACACTGACCGTTTTTCGAAAGATAATTTTATCATGAAATGCGGAGTGGTCATCCGCTTCGTGTGCCCGTGAGTTTTAGCATACGCCCTTGAGAGGTTTTGACTTTCCACGTGAGGGTTTGGTGATAAAGATCTTAATAAAATAAAATTCATTTTAACTATTACATGATTTAATATTCGCTTACAACATAAATAAATCACACAAATTGGTTTCCATATAACCCAGTACTATTGCATTTGCTCTTAATTTAATGGTGCTCAGCAGCCTCCTTCCTCCTGATCTCTGCCCATTTGCTGACGTTGCCGGGGGAGTTAGCTGGAAACAAGATAATTTTTGTATCAAATGATGCACATAACATAAATTACCCATAGATCTAAGGAATCTGAAAAGAAAAGGATGGGCTGAGAAGAAAAGTGAGCAAATGATAGCATGATGATAGGGGGGAAAAAAGCCTGTTGTGCCCACCCTAATAACATTTGGCCAAGAGATGACGAAATCTAGATTGGAAGCTAGTTGTAACAATGTTTATTGGTCTCGTTGGAAATAGGAAGGTTCATTTCAAATAATTACTTGGTATATTTCAAAATTTATCAACTTTGAAGTAGTTTCTATAAAACCCTTCACTGAATGAGGAGAAGATAAGGACCTTGATGCACAAAATATATGACTGAATTCAGCACAAGATAACCAACAAATAATTTCATCTCTGGTAGGTCTATACTGTTCTAATTTCATGGTAACTGTGTGTTTCAATGTACCCTCTCATATACAAAATAGATACATTCTGTAAAATTTATTGATTATGTTTTATATCAATATACTTTTTTAATCCCATTTAGATAGAAAAGCTGCACAGGTACAAAAAGTTACAAACTGAAAGATACGGAAGAGAATAAAATAAATAAAAAGAGCCCTCCAGTGAAGGAGTGGCAAGGAAATTGAGGGTCCTCGAATCTTGAACAAAACTGGTAGGATGCCTGGTCGTGCGACCAATATTTCTTCCTGGTTCCAACCAAGTGGCTTCTGCGGTCAAAAGCCGTGGACGTCGCCGCGTAGTGCGCGAGATTAACTAACCCATTTTGTTGATCTTGTAGAAGACGGGGACAGAGACGGCGATTCCGATCATCCAGTACTTCCAGATCCACTGGTTCTGGACGTAGAACTTCATCGGGAACTGCGCAATCTTGGCGCTGAAAGTGTAGGGGAACTTCATGGGGCGGCCCGCGGAGTCCGACATCGTGACGATTGGCTATCTGACGGAAGAACATACACACATTATTATGTAATGTTACCCCAACTTACCTCCAATGTCAACTATTACTTTACAACTCATTTCGTAAGCAAACACATAATAAAGCAGGATTTAACTACAACAATGATTAATAAACGAAAGATCCTATTGTATTTACCAATTCTTTTTGTAAAAACCAAATTAAAAAATTCTAACCTTCCCTGCGACAGACAGAAATCGACAGCAATATTGTAGTGCTAACAATGATGACTAAATGAAAATGTTTGCAACTCGACTAAAAAGTTACGTTTTACAATTTTATGCAAGTATATAAAGAATATCCTGACGTTATGGAAATAGGAAAATAAGAAACTGGTAGTTTTATTGGTCAAGTATATGATAATAGTATTTCGAACAAATTATTTATCGATGACATTCAATTTCTAATACAATATCAGACTTTGCTAAAATACGAGTTTTATTTTTAACCAACTTCAATATGACATGCGAATTGAATGACAAATAGATAAACTCAGTAGTAAGTAATTCTCATGAAAAATCGAATTCATCTTCTTCAATCGAATCATTTCAATCGATTGTAACTAATTTCACTCTACTAGTGTTCGTTAGCGCAACACTAAAGTTCGATAAAAAACATCCAGTGCAACTTCGCGGGTTTTTGTTATATTACTATCGACTAAAAAATAGTGTGCGAATCGTAGAAGCATTATCACAAATTAATTTTAAATCTTGTGCAAATTGAATATAACAAAACACGTTTTGTTGCAGCCAGCAAACGAGCACTCAACAGAATTATTTTTCCGTATTGCAACGTCACTCGCTAAACTGTCAATCAAACTTAAAAATGTCAACTTGCTTTGTGGTGTCGTATTTGTGTGGATAAATGTAATTTTAAATTATAATTGTAACTATTGACAATATAATGTGTGACAATGGCTTCGGTGAAAGTGGCTGTAAGGGTTCGCCCATTCAATCAAAGGTTAGTAGATATCGTGTTCACGAAAGCTCCATTTTTATCCAATGTTTTGGGGGAGTTTACGTATTGCATGTAATTCTAATGTTTCACTCTGACGTACTGTGTTGATAATTGGCTGTATTATGTTATTTTGTATGTACACTTAGATGATATGAGAGATTATCTACGATAAGATGGGGGTTCTGAGTAGATGAGAGAACCAACTTTTTCATGGCATTTGAAAGTGCAAAAAAGCAATGATGTCATGTTAAATGACAATGACTTTCACGGTTCAGTTGCATTTGGAGCACAAACTGTACCTCGGGTTTGCCGTTTAGATGAAAGTTGTCGAAAAAATGTAAAAAGTCAGTGACCTAAATAAACAAGATAAAATTGCAGTGGATACTGTATGTGGCTGAATGTTGGAATTTATCATGCTATTATATTGCTTGTTTATCATCTGGAGTGGTGTAAACAATAATGCATGGTTGAGAGTTCCTGTTTACAATGCACTTTGTTATTGGTATCTCACACGCTGAGACAGATGAATGAATTTAAGTGCTTATGTTACACTTGAGTGCCTCTGCTGGTGACTTAAGTTTGCCGTAGCTATTGTCTTTGAACCTCATTTATTACTGAATGGCCAGTTATCGTAACTAGAGCATTCCTCAGATGTTTTATACAGGAAAGAACATTATTTCTCTAGTAATACAGATATAGAAAACAGCTTTAAAATGTTACTCACTACAAAATACATAATAATATACCAAAATGAAAAATTTTCCTTTGAAATCCAGTCTATTTAATTTATTTGAAGTGAATTCAATCCACTTGATGACTACAACCATTTGATTTGTAATTTTAATAAGAATCCAATACAAATATTTAATGGTAATATTCTCATTTATAAATGTTATTTAATAAAATCAATAACAAACCATCTATGAACAATTATTGCAATTTACAATAATATTACTAAATAAAGATTTATATAAACTTGCAATAAGTCCTAAGAATCTAATTTCTAATTAGTTCTAATAACTTTCTGATGAGAATATGCAGTGTCTTAGTACCATTAAATCATAAATGGAATGTTTTAAAAAACAATTGAAAACACAAACAATAGAAATTCAATCATAGAGCCATGTCTGGTCATAGATCTAGAATTTTATGACTTAGGTATTTATAAGATATTTTTAAAATAAAACAAATGGCTTGTTATTCACGGAAATAAAGTATTAAACTATGTCCCTTTCACCACAGGGAGTAAACCAACAGGAAACAATTATAAGGAAATTGCTGGAACCAAAAATAGGCTAATAACTATTGTGTATATTTTTATATTTAACTCAAAAGATGTAAAATGTTGTAACTACAAGTACAGTAAATTCTCACTTTTCCGAAACTATTTAAAAAGAAAGGGTGCCGCATTATTGGAATGCTCAGATTACTAAATTGTGTAAAAAAAATCAAGATAAATAATATTTTGACCAAATGAACTTAAACAAATTTTCAAAAATCTCATTTTTCTTTTGATATCTATCAAACCTCCATTTCGGTCCCTTTTGCACAAAAAATAAAATTATTTTTTAAAAGGGAGGAGACTTTTTTTATTTGAAAGTTAGTTGTGCCTGTTATACTGATTGAGTATAAGCTACCATGAGAATTTTCCTTCAGGTTAACCTGCTTGTTTGCTGCTAAAAAAGAAACAAAAATTTATTGTTCTTAAACATATTTAATTTTATTGTTGTCTTCATATCATCATCATCATCTGCCTAGCCTTTTCCCAAAGTATCTTGGGGTCGGCTTCCAGTCTAACCGGATGCAGATTAGTACCAGTATTTTACATGAAGTGACTGCCTATCTGGCCTCCACAATCCAGTAACTGGGTTATGCAATACCCCTTTGTAAGACTGGATGTCAGACTTTCGGCTTCTGACTACTCGTAATGACTGTCAAAAATCTACAAATGACAGCTGGGAACGGCATAACGTGCTTTCGGAGGCATGGAGGAAACTCGGTATGTAATTATTGTCGGCAAGCACGGCTTAACCTTAAAGATCGACCCGTCCGGCTGTTATGCTGCTCTTCCTCGAGCTGCTTCAATTGTTGTCTTCATAATCTTCATATAGTATCCTGTTTGTGAATAGCATTTCCAAAGCACAATCAAATCTCATAAAAGAATAATATAAAATTATAAAGTCATCAACTGACTTAAAAATTACATAAATTATTCATATATTCAGTTAAGTATAGTTTTTGTGAAGATCACAGTTATAACAGAAAATGTAAACTTATTAGCATTATGTGCATTAATTATAAAATATAACTGTATAACATTTTTTCTGTATTTTTTATAAACTAGCTTCTACCCGTGGTTTCGCCTGCACGGAAATCGGAAATTCTTATATAGAAATGTTTTCTCGATAAAAAATCTAGACAAAAACTGGCCCTATCTTTTTTCTTTTGTTTGATTTACGTATTTTTTGTAAATTTTTGTTTAATGTTGTGTGTACTTGTGGCATGTGCCAAATAAACTTAACTTAACTTGCAAAATTTTATCAGAATCAGCCGTTCTGGTTTTGATAAGGTAACAGACACAGACAGTCTGTCTCTTGCACATTAAAATATGTGTATGAATAACATTGACAGTTAAGTAGATAAAAGGCTTATCTTTAGCAATCTAAGATGATGATTTTATCTCTATGTAATTCATATTGGTTGACATTTTAAAACTGTTTGTCCTTGTTAATTTGGCCAACCACTTAGGATCTAGTTTTTTTACTAGATAACATCGTGTCCCACTTCTGGGCATAGGCCTCCCCTTTCTGCTACTAAATAATGAATAATCTTTATGTACCACACAAGAAAGTTTGTTAAAAAATGTGTGAAGTGTGAAGGTATGCCACTAAGGTGCTGCCCAACAGTGCTGCCTGCCACGCTGATTCCGAGCAAGGCGGCAGTGCCTACGATAATTATTAGTATGACTGCTATCGTAAACGGCTGGATATAAAGTCACATAGTTAATAAACTGTTCCTCATCTGAATCAGAGAAATTCACCCTTTTGTTGTCAATTTACTTGTCAACATTCACGTAGGTACTTTTGCTGCGGCGGCAGACGCGTCACTACTGGTCTGTCGCGGCGGTAGGGTGACACTGACGCGCAGCAGTGCTGCCGCTACATTGCTGCCGCGACATTGCTGCCTAGCTCGGAATGTAATCTCATATAAGCTTATATAGAGATTGTATGGGGACCAGTAGTGCCGCGACAGCACTGTTGCGGCAGCACATCATTTTTGTTTGTATGAAAGTTGTTTGTGTTTTTGTTTGTGTCAAGTTTGTATGAAATGCCGTAGGGTATAAACGCTCTTAATGTATGATTCCGAACCACACTGCACGTGCTGCGTGCAGCGTGGTTCGGAATCATACATTAATAATGTGATGTGTGTTTTTTAGTGTACATGTATAATCATACAAACTTTCAAGTCGTTATTTTTCGAAATGACTGAACAGATTTTAATGAAACTTCCTACGCATAAGCAGTATACGTATGTATTAATATGTATGTATTATTATAATTAGCACTTTTTGAACGTCAAAATTACAAGAGACAGTCCCCCAAAACGCCCGCCCTTCTCCTTTTGAAGTCACCAACTCTTGTGCTAGGTGATAGACCTGTGTTACAAGAGCCAGCAAATACAAGAATATCTTAACCAGTATAAGCACATGACATTTATAGGTAACAAAGTTGTTTTAAATACCAAGTTTTAATAAGGATATAACAGTAACGTGGGTGAAGCTAAAGGAGTTAACGTCATTCAACAAATCGATCGGTGAAAATTTGAGCGGTCATTAGGGGCTTGAACGCGCTGTTGTATATCCAACGTTAGGGCCAGCGCTGACAGCTTAATATCCAAGATCAATGTGGTTTATGTTACTTTATATTTCCACTATCGAAATGCTGAATCACAATAAAAACAAAAACATACAAACTTCATTACTTTGTTAACGAGATAATTTATGAGTCACTGTTGTTGCTAACATAATATATCTTTTGCTATCTTCGGTTATATGTGTCATGTTTATCTGTTATGTTTATAGATTAAAAACTAATTGGTTCAATAGTTTTTGAGAAAATTGTTGCCATACAAACATACACACAGGCCTTATCACGCACGCGCGACGTAAATGTAACTTAAATTGCAAAGAGATTTTAAATATTTGAATGTCTTTGATTATCATCTTCCTTCTCCCATTTTACTTGGGGTTGGGGCAACACGTTTTCTTTTTTTTATCTCCCTTGTCAGACGTAATGGCATCATGTACTCCTTTCTCTTCATCATTCCTCACATAGTCTTTGGTCAATTCGAATCATTCCTAAATCGAAAATACAACGAGCAGACAGATCTATAGCATGACTCATGAATACCTGCATGAGTCATGTCTATAGACATAAGTCTCTAAACATAAGTTTAGTGGTCATATTAATGTATCTCTTACATAATTACTAGCTGCTCACGACTTCATTCGCGTGGTTTTTTTTTCGGGTATGAATAATAGATGTTGGCCGATTCTCAGACCTATCCGATGTGCACACAAAATTTCATACAAATCGGTTCAGCAGTTTCGCAGGAGTATAATATGGTAACTAACATTATGACACGAGAATTTTGTAAGATTAAAGTACAGTCGCGGAAGGAACATTATAAGTATAAAATTATACTCGGAAAAATGTCCTTTACAGCGAACGAAAGGAAAAATACATCCGTTAAAATTGCTTAACCGTTTCATTCCTCGTCATCATTATTATCTTCCTGACCTTGACCCATTCTACTTGGAGTCGGCGCAACACGTTTTATTTTCCATTCTCCCTTGTCAGACGTCACTGCATCATTTACTGCTTTCTCTTTCATATCATACCTCACACTGCTGTCATTTGTAGATCTTTGACAGTCGTTACGAGTAGTCAGAAGCCAAAAATCTGACATCCAGTCTTACTAAGGGGTATCGTATTACCTAGTTACTGGGTTGTGGAAGTCAGGTAGGCAGTCGCTTCAATGTAAAATACTGGTACTCAGCTGCATCCGGTTAGACTGGAAGCCGATCCCAAGATAGTTTGGGAAAAGGCTAGGCAGATGATGATCATTCCTCACACGATCCATCCATCTTTTTTTGGCCTTCCTCTCCTTCTCCATCCATCAACATTCATGTTCATCACTCTTTTTGTCAAACACGTCAATCCTCGTATGTTTTTTAAAAGTGTTCTCCTAAAAGGCCAAGAAATGTTCTGAAAACATCACAGTCATAAAAATTATCGCTACTTCGACATCTGCCAAGCTAAACAGTGTATTCTGTACCTATATTAGTGACTATGCCGGAAACAGGAAGTGCGAAGTCTCCGGTCGTACAAAAGCGACGTCGCTGCGTACTAGAGGGAAATTAGAACTAAATGCGGTTTCTAACCAAACCACTTTATGTATTACTAGCTTCGCCCGGTGGCGGTTTTTATACGTATTTACAACCCCTAGGGTTCATTCACCTTTTTTTTTTCTTTTCATTCGACTTTTTTTTTTTTTTTTAGGATGGGAAATCATCAAATGACTTCTTCCGCTCTGGGCGGAGCGGAAGGGAGTGTCAGACTTGACTGACTAAAACCCATCCATGTTCCTTCTTAGCCCTTTGCGTTCCAGGGGCACGGTATCTCTTTCGAACAACCCGCAGCCCTGGCAGGCATCGGCCCTCTCGGACCCCTTCCGATTTGCTGACATCTCCTTGAGGCGCGCGTGGAACACGAACGCGCCGTCGGCACGGTCTGTCGTCATAAGACGGACGGACGGTGAGCTAGCCCATTACTCACCGTCCACAGGCCCGCGCCTACGGTGGCCGGGGGCCACTGGTTGCCCCCCGACGCCCGGGGCGTCTCTCGCGGCGGCTGGGACGTGAGGTTCTCTCCCTCTCACGTTCCGCCACCTCATTCGCTAGCATGACTGCTTCACAGAAGGAGGCGACGGCTTCCCATTCCCTCTCGCTCCGGACCATGGATTGAACCAGGGCCGGACGCGAGAGGTCGCCGCCGCCAATCGCCGCTACGAGGACACTGCGGTGCTCAGCCCAAGCAGGGCACAGCTCCACAGTGTGCTCCACCGTGTCCTCCGGCCGATCCTCGCAGTGGTAACACCCGGGCGTTTCCTCCCGCCCGATTCGGTGCAGGAACCTCCCGAAACAACCGTGTCCGGTGAGGACCTGCGTCAGGCGGAAGGTGAGGGCGCCGTGGCGCCTCTCTAGCCACTCCTCAAAGAGGGGACTTATCGCCACTATTGTGGCGTGCCCTGCACGGGGTTGCGACAGTCGCTCTCTCCATGTCGCCATGAGATCGCGCCGGAGGTCTGTCCGCCGAGCGACAATTTGCCGCGGCAGCGGAGTTTCCCCCCGGCGTAGTGCCTCCGCGCGCCATTCGTGCAGGCACGCGAGGACTATCGCCTCCAGATCCCGTGGCGGCAATCCGGCCAAGAGGCTCGCCGCCTCGCCGGAGATCGTGCGGTACCCCCGGATCAGCCTTACGGCTACCACCTTCTGGGGCGCGTTCAGGTAATGGGCGGCTCGCCGCCTCAGAGAACGCGCCCACACCGGGGCCCCGTAAAGGGCCATGGACCGCACGACCCCCGCGTAGAGCCTGCGGCAGGAGGCGTTTGGACCCCCCAGGTTGGGCAAGAGCCGCTTGAACGCAGCCCCTGCCCGTTCCAGTTTGGGGGCCAAACGTCGGAAATGCTCCACGAAGTTCCACCGGCTGTCGAGGACAAGCCCTAGGTACTTAAGCGTCGACTCGACGCCGATGGGAACCCCTCCTACCGTCAGTATGGATCCCGACGGTGGCGCATTCCGAGGCCCATGAAAGCACATGGCCTCGGACTTGTGCAATGCCACCTCGAGACCCAGTTGCCGGATTCTTTCGACGACTATCGCAACCCCGCGTGTCATAAGTTCGGCCGCCGCCTCGTGCGACCTCCCTTGTGCCAGCACCAGCGTGTCGTCAGCGTAGCAAACTACACTGACACCGCTAGGGAGGTCGGCGCGCAGCACCCAGTCGTAGCCGATGTTCCACAAGGGCGGCCCCAGAACCGATCCCTGTGGAACACCGCACGACACCTCTCGCCGGTTCCATTCTCCGGTGCGACCGGGGTAGATGACGGCCCTATCCGTCAGGTAGTCCCCGACCACACGACGAAGGTAGGTCGGCACCCGGTGATACCGGAGTGCCTCCCTAATGCAGCTCCAGGGCATGGTGGTGAAGGCGTTGGCGATGTCAAGAGACACCGCCAAGACAACCCCACCCCTGGACACCGCATCCCCCGTCGTGAGAGCCCTCACGCGCATGATGGCGTCCACCGTCGAGCGCCCTCTGCGGAAACCAAACTGGTTCTCCGCAAGATCCGGCCCCATCCCCACAAGGTGCCCGGCGAGGCGGTTGGCAATGACTCTTTCAAAGAGCTTGCCCACCTCGTCGAGCAACACAATGGGCCGGTATGCGGACGGAGAGTCCGCAGGGCGCCCCGGCTTCCGGATGAGGACCAGCTTCCCTGTCTTCCAACGAAGCGGGAACTGGCCTCTCTCCAAGCATGCGCTTAAGAGCCCTTCCAGTCGGGGCCCGAGAGCCTCCGAGGCCAGGACCCAGGCTTTGCCAGGCAAGCCATCGGGTCCCGAGTTGGTAGTTTTTTTTTGTAAAAAACGTGGCCCACACTAGGAATTTCTCCCGTATCGTGGGTGCGTTTACTCACATACACAACAGCTAGACCCGGAACCCAATTACCTGTAGGCCATACAAATATTTGTTCCGTCCTGGAATGGAACCCGCGACACGCAGCATAGCATCCAATCGTGTCGTTAAAGAGACAATCAGGACAAACCCTTTTATAAGTACAGGTAGATACACTAGCTTTTGTCCGCCGCGTCACCTGCTTGTGGGTCGGAAATTATCCAATGGAAACGTAGGCAAGACTAGGATAAAACATGTCCCATGTGGCATCTATAAACACTCGCAGGGCCCGCGTGGTGGATTATCTCCTATTTCCTTTTAAAAAAGAAGTCTAGTGTCCCAGTACTGTGAAAATCGGTTGCCGATTAAATTACTCAGGGAAAGCGATAATTTCACAAAATATGTAAATTTTCTTTTTTTTTGTTTCAGAGAAAAGGACATGGGCGCGAAATTGATTGTCCAGATGGAGGGCAAGAAAACACGATTGCTCACTGTGAAAGTAAGTTTTGTTATTAAACTTCTTAATCGACTATAAAATAACATTCTATGACACAGAACTAGTTATTATTGTCTTAAAATTATGCTGTTAAATATTCTTGTACTGTTTGAATTTGTACTCTCGCCGTTGAACCAAGCGTTGAAGATCAGACAGACTTAGGCATCCATTTAAGTTTTCCGCATCAGACAAGCGGGCTTTATTGTCTGAAAGTAATATTGCATAAGTAATGTTTTAATCGCCGTTACAGATTGCAATTGGGCAAACAGAATTTCGTTTAAAGACGACTTCGCAACAATCTTTGTCAACTTTACTTATTAACAGAATCTGATTTACAATTTTATCCAATTCATATAGCTTTATATTCAAACTGGTTGCAAAACTACTCAATACTAAAAGTTTATTTTATGTCTGTGCTCAAAACATGTTGCTAAAATGGGACAGCAGTGGCGAAGGGTGAAAATATTGAAAGGGGAAGCCGAAGAAAAAAATGTGAATTTTAATTTTGTTTTTCTTCATCGCATTTTTGGAACCAACCCGAAAACCCCGAAAATGACACCCATGACGAAAAAAACAGAAATTTAGGTCGCGCGTCGGCGCTATTTTTAATTTTGGTGTCTTTATGAGCGACCTCGAAAACCACGAAAATGTCACCCATGCTAAAAGTACCAAAATTTTTCGAAGGATCCAACTTATCTTTTTTTCATAACCTTTGTAATGGAACGATTAAATGCACAAGAACTACATAAAACACTGTATAAAAAAATTAAAATATAATATAAAAAACCTTTTTGAAACAAGCTTTTATGAATATGAACTGAAAAGAAGAAAATAAATCTTTGAAAAAATTAAAACGATGTAGGATAATTTTCACAAGTTTGTCGCGTTTAGTTTTTATAGCATTTACCACTCACGCGACAAGCTTCAGGTATTATGTTTATTCATAAAAAGTGAACACGTAAATTTACAAAGTCTCATATCCGTGCCATTAACCGCTGAGGAGACGATCCTGGCGGTAGGATGAGTTCATGATACAAATCGTTATTATCCATTAAATATGAACTAGTATGCAACGTTACGTGTCTGTGCTATTAAATGTTGAGGAGTTCCCTCGTGAGCAGACGATCCTGGCTGCAGGATGAGATCATGATAGAATTCATGTTTATCCATCAAATATGAACGTGCATACAAATTTTCTTGTCTGTGCTATTAACCGTTGAGGAGTTCCCTTGTGAGAAGACAATCCTGGCTGCAGGATGAGTTCATGATACAAATCGTGATTATCCATCAAATATGAACTCGTATGCAAAGTTTCGTGTCTGTGTTATTAAACGTTGAGGAGTTCCCTCGTGAGCAGACGATCCTGGCTGCAGGATGAGATCATGATAGAATTCATGTTTATCCATCAAATATGAACGTGCATACAAATTTTCTTGTCTGTGCTATTAACCGTTGAGGAGTTCCCTTGTGAGAATACAATCCTGGCTGCAGGATGAGTTCATGATACAAATCGTGATTATCCATCAAATATGAACTCGTATGCAAAGTTTCGTGTCTGTGCTATTAAACGTTGAGGAGTTCCCACGTGAGGAGACGATCCTGACTTCAAGATTAAGTTATGTTTGTCATAAGAAAGTATTATTCTTAGAAACAAAGGTGTGTGGAAAATTTCAGCTCAATCGGACATCGGGAAGTGGTTCTAATTTAACTTTCTATACATACA
Source organism: Cerastis rubricosa (assembly GCA_949152445.1). Taxonomy (NCBI): domain Eukaryota; kingdom Metazoa; phylum Arthropoda; class Insecta; order Lepidoptera; family Noctuidae; genus Cerastis; species Cerastis rubricosa. The sequence goes on along the minus strand of OX424534.1, from coordinate 22,010,639 downwards.
AACATTGTCGTAACTCGATAAACTTCGGCTTACCTAGTCCCTACAAAACGCTGCTGATAGCCGCGGAGTCACGTGTCCGCGTCCATACGAATTTAGTTCTGAATTCTGACACCCGAGCTCCGGCTTACTTTTGGCGCCACATGTTGCTTTCTTTGTTGACATGAAAAATGTTGGTTTTTTTTTTTCAATCCGATGTATTTAATGCCTGTACTGTAATGTGATAACCACAGATGTGTACATAATTTACTAATTGACTACAGTAGACGCTAGACACTACGTACATTGCCTTGTTCCCAAAGGTAAGCCGGCAGGAATCGGCTTCTTAGGTGCCTTCGGGCCTGTGGGACAGTATAACCAAATGGTTATGTTGTTCCATTTTAGGTAACTGCGGAAATAGTACATAAGGCACTAAGCGAACGAACAAAATGGCAAAAACTAATATACACACTTCCACCTGGAGTGTGCCAAGCTGACCTGAAGATGTTTCAACGAAAATAGATAATAATGAAAAAGCTAGCCTATATAGTCAAATGAAAGCCAATCATCTGTAGTTATTACTTAGGCCATCAACTATCATCATCTGCCAATCCTTTCCACATCTATGTTGGGGTCGGCTTCCAGTCTAAATGAATGCAGCAGAGTACCAGTATTTAACATGGAGCGACTGCCTATCTGACCTCCACAACCCAGTTAGTACCAAGTAAAACGAAACCCCTTGGTTACACTGGTTGCCAGACTTCCGGGCTGATGATTTACCTGTAATGACTGTCAAAGATCTACAAAAATGACAGCCGGGACCAATGGCTTAACGTGCTTTCCGAGGCATGGAGGGAAATTGAGATGTAATGGGTCGTCACCTATCCACATATCAACCCTGGCAAACGGTGCTTGACCTTGAAGATAGACTTATGCGGCTGTTATTACTTAGCCAGGAGCTGCAAAGCCGTCTTCGATTTTGTCCAACAAATGCGGCTGAATCTTAGGTGCTTGAATCTGAACAAGAGTGTTGTTCCCTTTGCCTCTGTTTCTCGAATTTATAGTGTTTTTTCAAATGCTCCGACTGTGTAAAGATCATAGCAGACTTGTAAGCACTACACTGTATCTCTATCACCTTACCTTTGCTTTACTAGGTTATCTTGATCCGTGACGAAATGGTGCTTATGAGTGTGCGTATGTGTAGTATGAAGTTACGCTGCTGTGGATGGTGTTGATGGTTTTGTGCAGTGTTTCAACTGTTCGTTAATCTTAGCCGGGAGCCCGTTAGTTGTACCTAAAAGCTTTCATATGCACTGGCACTATTAACCCAGTACACATGGTGCTACCCAGTTCCTGGAAGCAAGTGCGTGTGCACATTTACTGTATACATATTATTTTGTATAAATTGTTTCGTTCACTACAAAACGGCTACAATACCGGGTGGAAGGAGCACAAGCGCGAAAACGGTTACACATATTCAGTACTTACATCTTTCGGAAAATAAAGTCCGTTGTTCCATACATTTTGATCATGTTGGTATCACACTTTCGTTGGAAAAAGTTTCAGTGTTGTGGGGTTCACCATGATGTACAGAATATGTAGTAACCGTTTGTGCGTCGGAGTCTCTTTCAGCTTGTTTAATATCAGATTAGGTACTGTCATAGACATAACAGGCTAACAGGCAGGAGCGTAGCTAAATAATAACAGCTGCACGGGTTGATGTTTAAGGTTAAGCGGTGCATGCCGAGGTTGGTCCGTGGATGGGTGATCATAATTACATACCGAGTTTCCTCCGTGCCTCGGAAAGCACGTTAAACCGTTGGTCCCGGCTGTCATGTGTAGATCTTTAACAGTAGTCAAAGATCCAGTCTTACTAAGGGGTATCGTATTAACCTGTTACTGGGTTGTGGAGGTCAGATAAGCAGTCGCTTTATGTAAAATACTGGTACTCAGCTGCATCCGGTTAGAGTGGCAGCCGGCCCCAAGATAGTTTGGGAAAGGGCTAGGCAGATAGACATAACAGGCTTCTATTCTGTACAAAGCATCAAATCATGGATCGTTGGTCTATTGTCCGCAAGCGCGCCAAGTCAGCATGAGGTTTTGGGTTCGATTCAATTTGGTTCAGTGTTTAATTGGTGTAGTCATCAGGAAATTCTCAGTTTTCCAGCCTGCGGGCTAGAGTTGTGCCCCTGTTGATGGTAAAAGGTTCGCTCCCAATTACATCGGACTTAATAAAACGAAACCTGGGTAAACTGAAATGGATGTATGAACGTGGATGATATGAAAGGAATATATGTATTAGGATCGCAGCAGGTGTAGATTATGATTATGTATGTATGGGTGTAATTTGTGAGAGCAGCGGTGGCATAGCGGTGGCAGCCCCGACTTTCGAGCAGTTAGCCGTGGGTTCGAACCCAGGCAGGCGCAGTACTTTGTGTAATTTATTTCATCACCGCTGCTCTCAAAACGGTGCCGCGGTGAAGGAAAACATCGTGAGGAAACCGGCATGCTCTAGAACTAAAAATTCGAAGACATGTGACATCTACCAACCCGCACTGGGCCCGCGTGGTGGATTACAGCCCACTCCTTCTCATAGAGAGGAGGCCTGTGTCCCAGCAATGGGAACATTATAGGCTGATGATGATGGATGTAATTTACACTGCGTATCCCTTTTGGGATCACCAGGCGTGATGTTTTGTATTGTTGACTACTAGAATATCGACATAGACGTAGCAGGTTTCTATTCCACACAAAAGAAGCAAAGAATGTATATTCAGAACTATTGTAATGACTTCGAATGGACTGACCTTTACAATAGCCAACTCAATGTCGAGCCATTCGCCCAATTATGCAATAGATAAGAGTTCTAATGGATTGGTATTCGCTTAATTTAGGTAATTAAAACTATTTGGAGATATCCGGAAGGTTTTTGAATTGGTTAAAAATAATCATCAGTTTAGACTTTACACAAATGACACATCTTGGGTTGCTGCCTCAATGGTCGAGTGGTCGTAAGCGCCACTGCAGAGCCTGAGGTACTGGGTTCAATTCCCGGCTCGGGCAAAGTGTAATCGGGATCTTTTATCAGTAATTTTTCCAGGAGCCACGGATACGAGAAAAAAATTTAGAAAATTGAAATTTCGCGGGCTGTACTGACGCTTCCTCCTTAAATAGGGTACATCAAGATAGGCGGGAAGCCGAAAGGCTAGGCAGATAATTAATTACTTAAGTTCTATACATACATAAACTAACGCCTTTTAATCATGAAGTGTAGCCAGATACAGAACGACAGCTGCTGCGTTCAGTACCAACTCCATTTCTTTTTTTTTTATTCTCTGCCCCACACTAGGAATTTCTCCTGTATCGTGGGTGCGTTTACAAACATTTAAACTCACATACACAAACAACCAGACCCGGAACAACTATCTGTAGGCCATACATATATTTGTTCCGTGCGGGGATCGAACCTGCGACACGCTGCGTATCAGTCGATCGCTCAGCCACTGCGCCAACCGTGTCGTCAAACCGTATAGTCGTTTTGCTTCCTCCGCGTTTATACGTATCGGGTCATACACGTCCATCATCATCTGCCTAGCCTTTTCCAAAACTATCTTGGGCTCGGCTTCCAGTCTAACCGGATGCGGCTGAGTACCAATATTTTACATGAAGCGACTGCCTATCTGACCTCCACAACCCAGTAACTGGGTAATACGATACCCCTTGGTAAGACTGGATGTCAGACTTTTAGCTTCTGACTAGTCGTAACAACTGTCAAAGATCTACAAATGACAGCCGGGATCAACGGCTTAACGTGCTTTCCGAGGCACGGAGGAAACTCGATATGTGATTATGGTCACCCATCCACAGACCAACCTCGGCAAGCACGGCTTAACCTTAAAGATCGACCTGGGCGGCTGTTATAATTTAGCCACGAGCTCCTCCTCGGCTCATACACGTCCGCTGGTTTCACAATAACTCGTAATAACTCGCAGATATACAGCTACAGTTAACTCTTCCCACAGTGGCTGACGATACGTAGTATAAACACGATAAGATCGCCACGAGCCGCTGCTTTATCGCTCCCACCTGTTCAACGCAGGAAATCATGTCATTTGAACAACTGAGCATAACTGTTACTTTGTCGTTGTGTTGATCTTAGTTATCTAACGAGAACGTATTAAATAGAGCCTATGACAATCGGAGATAATTTAGTTTTCTATTCCTCATCAGCCTACAATGTTCCCACTGGTGTGATACAGGCCTCCTGTCAATGAGAGCGAGTGGGCTTTAATCCACCACGCTGGTCCAGTGCGGGTTGGTAGATGTCACATGTCTTCGAATTTTTATTTCTAGGACATACCGGTTTCCTCACGATGTTTTCCTTCACCGTTTTTGAGGGCAGTGGTGATGAAATAAATTACACAAAGTAATGCGCCTGCCGGGGTTCGAACCCACGGCTGCCACCATTGGGCCACCGCTGCTCTCCATTAGTGAAAGAATTTTCGGAATCGAATCAAGCGTTCCGAAGATTACGCCCTACATCTTGACTTACAAACCCTATTTGTTTATTTTATAAGATTAGTGCAGATTTTTCCCCGATATTTGGCGCGAAAAGTAGGAAGTATACGGACGGAGATAGTTAGAAACATACTTCCAAGATTTGCAGATACTTCCGAGACTTAATTTCCTACTACTATTTTACGGCTAAACTTACCAAACAGATTTGGAGAATCAACCAATCACATAGATTGAAATCCACATCATGTCTCTCGTCTCGTCTGTGATTGGCCGAATATTGCAACTCTCCTAACCACTCTGGTCTCTGATCACAATTGCATCACGCTTTTGTACTACAATCCGAGGGATTTTTAGGGAAACCCATTGCTAAACATGTTTGAATAATTCGGCAGTTCGACAGCATAAATATCACTTAAATGTCGAAATGAATATCATTGGAATTGTGAGTTTCTCACGCAATTACCCCAGAGGTTTCTAGGTCACAAATCAACACGGAAACTAGCTAACAAAGTGTCCAAGTGTCTGAAACCTGTGCTTATTCACAAACAGCCAATCAGTCAGATCACTTGACATGTGTTCCATTTCGCACATGCGGTTTTTGTTCTGCAAATCGATTGTTGAATTGGATCTTCGGCGTAATGAAAAATATAACGTTTCCGTTGCGTTGACAAGACGTTTTAATAATATTATGACAGTTGTAAATGATGCCGTGACGTCGCAGTGGAGGAGAGAAAAGAAAGAAGGAAGAATCGTGTTGCTTCGACCCCAAGTAGAATGATGGGGCAGGAGCAGGAAGATGATGATATATTTTCCGCTCATATTGAAAATCGTGACTATCGTTCCATGCAAGATTTGGCAGCTCACTCTTCTGTTTTTTTTCCCTTTTGCGCTTGATCGAAGCACTGTGAGGGGCACATCTAAACATTCCAATCTTTGGGGGCAGCATATAAAACCAAAGTAGTGGTAAAAACAAAAGGGAATTTTCTCAGGAAGATCATAGATGTCAAGTTTTGCCTCATCGTGATACAGTAGGTACCGTATTACGATAGCAGACAGCATGACTCGTCAGTTGCGTGTCTCAGCACAATTTGGCAAGTAACGTCGGTGCGTGATAGTATTTCAAACGCCCGAGACTCCATGGCACTCAGGTTAAATGTTATGACATTATTTGCTTTACTGCTCTGCGTATTTTTTTTTAAAGAAACACATTTAGAATTAACGTAACATCATGCCTGTGTTTTGTAAGCAAAGGTGTATCAGAGAGGAAGAATGTTTACCCAGATTTTGCTAAGTTAGTATTTTTTTTTTTTAATCGCTGCCCCGCACTAGGAATTTGTCCTGTATATCGTGGGTGCGTTCACGAACTTAAAAACTCACATACACAAACAGCTCTTTTGTAAGTAGGCACCTGCATGTAATGGGATGCGACCCTATTACTTACCTTTATAATTTACTGACCTAATCTAAGTATAATTTACTTCAGGCTGCTACTGTAAATCTATTGAGAAAACCCAACTTAGAGCAGCGGTACCCCAGTGGTGGCAGCCCCGACTTACGAGCAGTAAGCCGAGGGTTCGAACCTAGGCAGGCGCATTATTTTGTGTAATTAATTTATTTTATCACCGCTGTTCTCAAAAACTGTGAAGGAAAACATCGTGAGGAAACCGGCATGTCCTACAACTAAAAATTCGAAGACATGTGACATCTACTCGCACTGGGCCCGCGTGGTGGATTACAGCCCACTTCCTCATAGAAACGAGGCTTGTCCCAGCTGTGGGAACATTATAGGCTGATGGTGATGGTGACTAGCTTAATTTAACTTTGTGCGTAGTACTTGCCACCGGATTGCGTGTATGATCATCAGATGTGTGAACTTTATCGAGGCAAAATGAGTAGGTATGTAAGGATCGTAGAAGGTGGCGTTCTGCGGTTTTGCGTATCCCCATGGGAAAAGTCAAAACTCAAACTCAAAGCATTTATTTCAATTAGACCATTACAGGCACTTTTGAAAGTCAAAGCACAAAAAAAAGAACGCGAAGCTACAGTCCCAGTCACAAGACATAATAACTTGTGAAAGTACTGTAGTTGCCCATTCCAAAGCGTAGATCTTTTATCAAAAATCAAAATCAAAATATTTTATTTTACAGTCTGTCTATAAAGTCATGAAATTAATGTTTGAGGAACTAACATTATTTAAAAGTAGGGCAACACTAAATCAAAGTACATCTAATGTCATCGGCTGTCATCGACTTGTTTTGTAACTCGATATTTATTGCATTTTTATTGCTTTTCAAATCTAAGTGGATTAAACCTAGAAGAAACGTGTTAAATATGAAGAAAACCAATCGGAGTGGAGCTCAAGAAATTATTTTTAAAGTGTATCAGCGATGTTTGTCTATAACACAAAGCTGGACAAATTTTATCAAATTTGGATGACGTTTATGCTCGAACAGCAGCTATGACAGGTATGTAATCGTGTTACTGTTTGTTTTTTATCTACCAGAAGTTACAAATATACCAAATATACGATTTTAAGACTAAAATAAGGATTGTTTACATTGCGCATTTTTAGGTTATATTGCAAATTTATGTAGGCCATATTGTAGTGCGACCAAAATTTTTGATACTTTTTGGTGATCAAATTTACTGCTGATTTTAAATCTGAATAAGTTATAAATCATGTCTGAAATTTAAAATAGTGAGTATCTATTTTCTGTTAGTACAATTATTAATTATTTAAAACTTTATTTCAGGAAAATCTGAGAGTACAGTAATTAAAGCGTATTGTAGATGAAGGCTATAAAAACGATGGCTGATTCGGAACCCCTGGCAAACACAGATCAGGCCGTCCTAAGAAAGAAATTGATGACTTCAACATATGTGCTCTTCGACAAAAGATTCAATTCTTTTACTCGGTGAAGAAAGAGGAACCAACCTTAAGGAAACTTTAGGTAGTTGCCAAAACAGATCTGGATTTTGAATTTAGCCTGGAACTCCTGCGTAAAATTTTGAAATCGATTGGGTTTTCTTACAAGAAGTGTCAAAATAACAGAACAAGAATATTTGGAATCAGATGATGAAAGTAATTAATTATTTTGTTACGGGATATTTTTCATTAATAAAAAAAGTTTTAAAAATATGTATGATTTTTTTTCTTTTATTTACAAATCTATGGTCTCTGTCGTTCAACGACAGAGACCATAGATTTGTGCTATCTCATATATTACTATACTATTTATGCTATCTGATCAAGCAAACTAATGAAGGTCGCATCTTTGGTTTCTGTAGTTTTTTAAATAAGATCTACGGATTTTACTACTTAACCTTTTCTATCTAGTTTAAAAAAAAGCGTCTACGAGTAAAAATTGTTTTCATTAAAATCAAGGTTCATCAATGTTTGCTTCTAGTACAAAATAATGTGCTAGTATCAAAATCAATTTAGTCACACTATACAGGGTTGCTAGGTGCACGACTGCAGCGCCCTCAATATTTTTCATGACTTTATAGACAGACTATACATAGGCCTACATGGGCACTTATAAAACGTCGACAGAAGAGGCACGGTTCGGGTTGGTCGTTTCCTATGGAGAAGAACCGGCAAGAAACTCCATGGTTACTCTTTTAAAATCATTTGGTTCTACAATATTTGGAAGTTACAGCGTTAGTACCTAAGTATGAGAGGACAGCGTAGGCCCGACAATAAGTCATCGCTTACTACAAAAGGTAGAAAAAGATGATAGTAAAAAAAAAAAAAAAAAAAACATACAAAGCCTACAATGTCCACACATTCACAAAAAATATGAATGAAAAAGAATCTATACAAAAGTAAAAATAAAACTAAGAACAATTAATTAAACAATTGACACAAATGTAGTCATCAGTACTGTAACTATTCTGCACAATGAATAAACGGTGCAATGATTTGAAAACTATTGTAAAACATGAGAAAAAAAGAATAGAATAAATAAAATTCGGAATAGTTAGAGACATCCACATATTTGTGTCGTTTATGAGCTACCAGGGAAGCCGCATGAGCAGAAGGAACTACAGCCAAACTCCTTTATCTTCAACATAGTCCTTAATTTTGTAATATGCTTTTTTGATAAGGACACGTTTGATGCAATTTTTAAACTTTCCATCGGTCAGTTCTATAACTGACTTTGGCAACTTATTATAAAAGCGTATACTGTTTATAAGAAATGACTTACTAGTTTTTGTTAATCTAAATTTGGGTATTACAATTTCGTGTTTACTGCGTGTGTTTATATTATGGAAGTCGCTTCTAATTTTGAAAAGCCCTCGGTTTTTGCGGACATATAAAATACATTCTAAGATATAAAGTGAAGGCAGAGTCAGTATATCGATTTCTTTAAATTTTTCTCTGAGGGACTCGCGAGGACCCATTTTATAGATCGCGCGGACTGCCCTCTTTTGCAATATAAAAATTGAATCAACGTCTGCTGCCGATCCCCACAGCAGAATTCCATAAGACATAATACTGTGGAAATACGCGTAGTATACTAACCTGGCTGTGGCTACATCAGTCAACTGCCTTATTTTCCTAACTGCATAGGCGGCTGAGCTTAACCTCCCCGAAAGAGTTCCAATGTGCGCGCCCCACTGCAGTTTTGAATCGATAGTAATTCCTAAGAATACAGTTTCCGCGATAACATCAAGTTTTTTGCCGTCAAGATTTAAATTAAGGTCACGTTGAGTTACATTTGGTAAAGAGAACTTTAGACATTTTGTTTTGTTCGTATTCAGTAAAAGATTGTTAGCTGCGAACCATTTCGAGAGAACAGTTAGACTTTCGTTGACATGTATGACATCCGTATCTTTCCTATGAATTTTAAAAATTAGCGAAGTGTCATCAGCAAACAGAATTATATTCGATAATTTGGCCATCATCTCTATGGAGAAGAATGGGCAAGAAACTCCATGGACACTCTTTTAAATCAAAATATGTTACAAAATCTTGGTTACATCATTCGTGTTGAAAATTACTAGTATGTGAGAACGATGTAGAAATACGGGCAACTTAAGAGCGTCCAGAGTAAAAGACGAAATCAATAGTTCGAAAATAAAGTTTTAAAATAAAATAATTAAAATAAACCGTGGCAGCTAAGAGATGGCCAGTCACAACTGACAGCGCCCGTTCACGAACATGACGCATGTATCAGCCATCATTCAACTCAACCATATTGAAGGGAACTAAATGACCCGACACACGTGACAGTCGTGAGCTTATGTATGAATGTAAAAACTTAGTACGACGGTAAGGGCAGGCGAATGATAATTGCAATGCTTGTCAAAGGCTGCTAAGTCTTAAGTACCAACATAAAATAACACTAACATTGTACACTTAGTTCGCAATAAAAATTTGACTTAGTTCTCTCCATCACAGATTACACACAGTCTAAATCTCTGGGTCTAAGTATGGAAGTTTTGCACAAGAGTTTCCTTATATAGCGAATGTAAACACTAGAATGATTTTATAGGGGACGAAAGTTTATACGAAAGCTCGTAATTTTTGCCAACGGGGATATACGTCTTAGTCATTACTACACTGTCACTACTCCTTAGTCTTATAACTCTACAACTATCTTGCTGTTTAAATATTTCACCAATGTGTTTAAGAATATTGGTGACTCATGCAATGCCTTGTTTAGACAATGACGACTTTACCAAATCGGTGTCTGTCGGACAAAGTCAAGGACAAGATGGACGAAGCGACGTGTAAGTGCAATAGTTGTAGTACCTAACACCCTAGAGCTTCTCTAAATCAGTACAACCTTGACCATGGAAACGACAAGGTGTTTTGCGAAGGTCACATAGTATGGCATTGCAGTTGTTCTGTAAAGTTACATAATTTCTAGCTGTGTTGGCCTAGACTAGAAAACGACCCTGGGTGCTGCGCTCTTGTGGAGTCGCCACTTTTCAGCAGTATTTATTTTAAAAAATCCGACTGGAAGCAATTACAAGACTTAATATGTCGAATTTTATTCGGCTTATCATTCGCCAGCTTTAGTAATTGCTTCAGGTCATGCCTTTTCCTAGACTTTTCTATTTAATGAGATTGCTTTTGGTTAAATAACGAGTTGGTCTAGTGGCCGACTTCTGCGTTGGTCATCGGTTTGATTCCCTGGACTGGCAAAGTGTTATTGGGTTTTTCCGTTAGGTATTTCTTAGTAGCAGCCACGGAGTTTGGATTTGTGCCCGGTTGATGGCAATAGGCTTGCTCCCTATTACATGGGACTTCAACATAACTGGCGAAATGTGGTTGTACTAAGCTGTTAGGGTATACCTCTGGCTTGTTCTTCGGGGACTACGGGTGTGAAATGTGTTAAAGAACTTAAAGGATACTGAAAAAAAAACATGTTTTAAAAAACTTGACACAAGTCTTCCTTTTTGTCGAAATGACGAACCTTAGTAAGGCCTCAGTTTTCGTCGTTCAAGTAAACATACGGTTGGCAGACTAAAACAAGTCCAAATTACGTTTACGCTCCTACACACACTAATCACGACGCGAAGCTGATTGCTGACGTCACGTGTGACGTCACGCATCGTTTAGAGGCTCTTAACCCTGCTAACTACGGCTTTAGCTCCAATTCGCACAGACTTGCCACTCAAGGACATATTGACCTACTGAAGAATGTTACCATTTTTAAAATATCACTATATTCCTGCGCTTGTCCCATTCTACTTGGGGTCGTACTTGGGCTCTTCCATTCTCCACTGACAGACGTCATGGTATCAATTACTCCTTTCTCTTTCATACCATTCCTCAAACAATCCCTCCCTCTCCATCCATCAACATTATCCATTTTAAAAACAACTCTTCGAAAATCATAGCGATGATTGTCTCGAATGTTTTCATTATGTTCCTGGCCTTTCTCTGTCAGCTCTGACCTAGACTAGTGTCAAGAGCAAAGCCATCTTAACTAATATTATAAAGAGGAAATATTTGATTGTTTGTTTGTATTGAATAGGCTCCGAAACTACTGGTCCGATTTGAAAAATTCTTTCAGTGTTAGATAGCCCATTTATCGAGGGAGGCTATAGGCTATATATCATCACGCTACGACCAATAGGAGTGGAGCAGCAATGAAAAATGTGGCGAAAACGGGGAAAATGTGACGCAAACGAAGTTGCGCCGGACAGCTAGTAGCAAATAAAAAAAAAGTATTTCGTTTCGTCGCATTTTCACGTCTCTTTCGTTGTATCAATAACACTAGTAACGGGATATTTACCATGTTTATTATTTGTTTTGAGTTCCCGATATTTCGGCGCTGTTGCAAACGCCATGATCACGGATAAACTGAAGTTATTGCGGGTGGGTGTTTATGTGCAGACAAATCGGTCTACACTCTTTCTTTTTAGTTTTTTGCGCGCCGTACCGCTATCACTGTCACTCACAACTCGATTCTGTTCCCGACACACGAAACTCACTGTGTCCACTCGCGAACTTTTTACGGCACTCTTTCGGTTTTTACACAGTTGATCCACTGGATTCCAGGCTCTTGACAGTTGAAACCCATCCTCCCGATTGAAGTTCTTATATTTAGTAGTTCTTTCGTTCTTCTTCTTTAACTCTTTTACTATATGATAAGGCTGAAAAGTGATGGACTACTTAGATGACGAGGAATAAAGAAGTGGGCGAAGAAGACACGCTGCGACTACCCCACACAAATTGAGATTTGAGCAGGATCCTGATGATGACACTTTTAGCCCTTCAACTTTCTCACAATCCATTTTTTTTTTGTAAGGTTTTGCTATTCGTGCCAATAATGTCATCATCAGCTGCCTAGCCTTTTCCCAAACTTTGTTGGGGTCGGCTTCTAGTCTAACCGGATGCAGCTGAGTATCAGTGTTTTACATGAAGCGTCTGCCTCCATAACCCAGTAGATGGGTAATACGAAACCCCTTGGTAAGACTGGATGCCAGACTTTCAATAATGTGCCAATAATGTACTATCTACTAATTTTACAATAATTTCTACAATCACAGGACAGTTACCAAATCATTATATTTTGTAACTGTTTGTTATCTTGATAAGTGTGATTATATAGCAATTACAAAGATATTATGTGTTGACCGCTGTATGCAGTATGCAATCAAAACTTTGCAATTAAAAATTTTCATTGAAATTTAATTTACTATTATTCTTTATTGCTTTTATCCGACTGAACAAAAATACAACTGAACCTTAGGCAGAGGTGTACACTGTAATACATGTGTACTAGTACCTACACCCCCATTTTGCCACTTATGTTTAAGTCCCATATAATATGGGTCGAGCCCATTACCATCAACCGGGCACATATCCAGACTCCGAGGTTCCTGAAACAATCTTGATGGAAAAGCCCAATAACTCGGCCCAACCCGGGAACGAACCTAGGACCTCAAGCTTAGCTGTCGCGACAGGTTATTATTTGTTCTCACGATTAACGGCCCTTTTGAATTCCGTACTTCTAAATAAACAGATTTATACTAAGATAAGTACCTAATAGGGGACTGCTCAATACCAAAACAGATGTGGTACCAGTTAACCGTTACCAATTTTTAAACGTGGAAATGCCCCTTGTGAGCTTGGCTTAGAGAGGGTCGAGGTTCCCAGCTGTACGTACGCACAAGACCAACTGATTAAAGGGCATAGTTATCTAAACAAGCACCTATCCATTTTACAGAATAGCAAAGAGCAAAATGACGGCAGCCGAGAGAAGTACAAAGACTTCACGTTCGACCACTCGTACTGGTCGTACGCTCACGATGACAAGAACTACGCGGCACAGGAGCAGGTCAGTACACTTCTTCTTCTTAGCGTGTCGATGGCAATCTAAATTGTGTCGGCCCTGAACTGAGCCACTAGTTTGGCGCTCTCAGTAGCGTCCATCAGTTCCTGTAATGAACAAACAGCAGGACACGAAGGACACGATATTAAATACAATAATATAATAATAATGTGGAATGTATGGACGAAGCTTTTATTACGATTTCTAACTTTACTGCTCCAAGAAATAGGATAGATTGGTATCAAAAAACGTTTTAGAGAAAATTACCCATTTTCTCGACTCCAATTTTTTACAAAATTGCCTCTTATTACTTCGGATAAGATACCCTTACAAACCCGTCGTATCGTCATCTGTATCTTCAAGAGCACTTGTGGCTATGTGGTAACGACCCCGACATTACGATTGGGGTCTTGGGTCCGAATCCAGTCAGGCGCATTCCTTCGTAAAATTTATTTCATCACCACTGCTCTCAAAATGGTGAACGAAAACATCGTGAAGGGATGTCCAGAACCAAAAAATCTAAGACATGTGACATCTACCAACTCGCACTGGGCCTGCGTGGTGGATAACAGCATAAAGGGAGGATGCCAGTATCCCAGCAGTGGGAACGGCTGATTATGCTGTCTTCTTAGCGTGTCGAGGACTGACGATGATGATTTTGGAAACGAGTTTGGCACTTTCAGTAGCGTCCATCAGCTCCTATGTTGTGCAAGCAACAGGACGGGCAGGACACGATACCAAGTGTCCCATCGTTTGTGGGGCAACACCACATTACGCTGTTATTTACCGAGACCCACCACATCTTACTCTGCAGCAGTTCGTTCTCTTGTTCAACTCCTGGTCTTTTCCAGGTGTTCGCGGACCTGGGACTGGATGTTATCGACAGCGCGTTCGAAGGCTACAACGCCTGCGTGTTCGCCTACGGACAGACTGGAAGCGGGAAGACCTTCACCATGATGGGCTCTGGCTCTAACGTACGTATTACTGATTTGGAGAGACCCCATTAAATGGCCGAAATATGCATGCAAACATGAATCACAAATGCTCGAAATATGCAACAAGAGTGCCAACTCATGTAACATTAAGTTTAATCATTACAAAATAAACGTTTTTTTGAGAACTAAAAATCGAGTTCAGTTTTAATTTAGGAGCTTCATTTTCACTGACACATTTTTGCATTTTGTAATCAAATACACTTCGAAATATACCCTAAAATCTGCTATAACTTCATAAAATTGCCATAATAATGCAACTGTATATTTTATGCAAACTTGCATTTGTATATAATCCGGTCTCAACTAATCAGACTGTATTATTTTGACGGCCCTGTTGGTTTCGTGGTCGCAAGCGGGACTGCGGAGCGCTGTGTACTGGGTTAAATTCCCAAGACATAGGGTGCGGTTCCGCTGTGTCGCGATTAACCAATCACATGGCTTGAAATCCACATCTCTTCTCAATTTCGCCATGTGATTGGTGAATCGCGGCACAGTTCGTCTCCGCTTTGCTCCGCTCCGCCTCAGTGGAACCGCAGCCATAGGGGACGATACACATGTTGTGTTATATGTTGTGCAGTATTTGTATTTTTTTGATGAACCGTTTTCTGGCTTAGCAGTACGATACCGGACGACACCCATCTGGTGTTTTACCTGAGAATAAATGAATGTTATGTTATTATGTGATTCATGAGTACGACAAAAGTCACGTAACATAATATAACACTGTTTTCCTCCACCCCAGGAGTACCAAGGCCTTATCCCCCGGATATGTCGCCACCTGTTCTCCCGCGTGGCCGCCGGCAAGGAGTCGGGTGCCTCCTACCGCACGGAGGTCAGCTACCTCGAGATCTACAACGAGAGGGTCAAAGATCTCTTGTCTACGGATGCGGGGCACTCCCTGAGGGTCCGAGAGCATCCCAAGCTGGGCCCTTATGTGCAAGACCTGTCCAAGCATTTGGTGTCCGATTATGATGATATACAGGTTAGATTTTGTTTAAATTTTTGTAAATTGTAGAAATGTTCACCGGTTAGAGATAAGCAATTTTAGAATATAGGGACATTATTTCTATCGTTTAAAGATTGTAAGGAAAAATCTACAATAATAGTTGTCGCTCCGTTTGGCCTCGTTAAATCTTCTATTGTTTTCCAACAAAAATAAATAATTATTTTTTAATACAGTTGCTCAAAAAGTGGCGTATTGCAGGGACGTATAGCGTTCGGGATGTGAGCTATTACACACTCGAGCTTTTTCTTTACCTTGTCCGAACTCGTGCGTTCTCTTTCCCAACTGTCAAAATAATGTCTATTAAAAAGAAAAAAAACTAACCACGGAGTTTTTACTAAAAAAAAATCATAGAAGTTTTTATGATTCATGCAAATATTTCTATTATGAAGCTACTAATTTGTTTCAATATTAGATTTAATGACTTGATTCAATGAGTTAGGTTAGGTTTCATTTCATTTTCATTTCATATCAATTAAAAAAAATCTACTGAAGACTTGGCTGTATGGGCATAGTTCCCTTTGCCTACCCGGAATGGGTAAAGAAAACAAAAAAAAACTCTGCTTATATTCTTTTACGGTTGGCGCCATTTTCCAAAAATGATCTTTATTAAATTGCTTCATTTTTTCGCAACTGTATTAAAAATAGTTGTTCAGTACACGTGCGGAACCGTCATTGCAACTTGTTCCGACTGTCAACCCTCACCTTCGGCTGCGCCTCGGCTCGGGTAGACATTTGTCGGAACTCTTTGCAATGACAGGCATTCCGAACTCGTAATGAAATATACTATTTTCTTTTATGGGTTGTTGTGGTGTGACGATCTGATCTTGTTTGCGGGCCAAACATGCCAAGATATTGCACAGGAACGAGAGGTTTGGAAAGAGAATGCGGAGGCTTCTGCCCAACAGTGGGACACTCAATAGGCTAAGAACAAAAATTTTGTTTATCAAAACACTTACTAGCCAACATTTTTTTTTTAACTTTCTAGGTCGGAGTCGGTCTGACGAAACTGTATGACCGTTTTCTCATAACCTCTGTTGTACTTGCTTAGGAGTGCATGCACCGCGGCAACCTCCACCGCACGACAGCGTCGACACAGATGAACGACGTGTCGTCTCGCTCGCACGCCATCTTCACCATCACCTTCGTGCAGGCCTCCTACCTGCGACACAACAACATGCCGAGCGAGACGGTCTCTAAAGTGCACCTTGTGGACCTGGCTGGAAGGTAAGCAAAATAACTACCATTTTTTAAGGGGTAAACAGCGTTGTGTATCAAGCCAAGGATACACTAGGGGACAAATGTCGTGCGACACGTGTCGCCAGCGACGTTGAGTGTAGTAGCACGACGTTGCCGGACTTCGCTCGACATGTCTGGCAACATTGCGCGGCATCGTACTTTACATAGTACTTTCTAACCCACCATCTTCTCGTCTTTTTTCTTTGACTTTTAATTATAATTATGTACGCCGCTGCCAACAACACTACCTCGGTGGGTGTCATGATATCGACTGCGTTGTGAAACAAAGATTCGTGATGTCGCCAGATATGTCAGGCGAAATTCCGCGAAGTCGCACGACCTCGTCTGACGTCGCTGCGGACATAAGTCGCGCGTTGTCGCCATATTTGTCAGGCGAAATCGGCCGGCTTCGCTTGTCATGTCGCCGATACATGTCGTGGCACATTTGTCCCCTAGTGTATCCTTGGCTTCACTCTCAAACATCTCGATAGTTTTTAACCGACTTCAAAAAAAGGAGGAGGTTCTCAAATTGTTTGTATTTTTTTATGTTTTTTATCTCATGACTCCGACATTTATGAACCGATTTGAAAAATCCTTTAGCGAGCGCGCGGATGCGACGGGCGCGACGGGTCAGCGGCTGGTGGAGGGCGCGCACATCAACAAGTCGCTCGTCACGCTCGGCTCCGTCATCTCCGCGCTCGCCGAGTCCAGCCAGCCGCTAGAAGGTACCAGCACTACATACATCACACCTACACTAGCACTAACACTGTAAAACGCATTTTTACCACGTTTACTTTTCGTTTGACTGTCTCGTTGCTCGAGTGCTGAGCATGAGGTTCGATTCCCGGGTTGTGCTGGATTTGTGCTGTCTAGTTGGGAATAAGCTCGCCCCCTATTACAGGAAACTATGTAATTTATGGTTACCCATCCCCTGACCTTGACAAGCACGGCTTAACCTTGAAGATCGACTCGTGCGGCTGCTATTATTTAACAAGGAGCTCCACTGTATAGTAGGTACTCCATGGTAGGTATAAATATTAATATTGTAATTTATGTTTCAGTGCGTCTTCAAAAGGGTCAGAAGAAAGTGTTCATTCCATACCGAGACTCGGTGCTCACGTGGCTGCTAAAAGACTCGCTCGGCGGCAACTCCAAGACCATCATGATAGCTGCCGTAAGTAACATCACTTTACGAAATATGCAAGCAGTTATCCGTGAGATAAGTATATAAAGCGTGTACCAAGAAGGTGTGGTCATATTTCAGGGTGTGTTAGTTCAACAACAAAATCGCGAGAAAAAAATCAGCTGTGCCCCTAGATACGCTTCAATAAATTTCAAAAAATCTTTTAAGTTGAATTAACTATGAATATGACTAAATATAAACCCAAATGTTTGCATTTCAAAGTATTATGACTAAGTGTTCTGGATCTATATTGAATTATGTTAAGACCGAAATTGTACCAACACTTATCGCAAGTAAACTGATTTGATTTGATTTGAATACGTATGTACTTGACCCAAATGTATGTATACAGGGTGTAACGGAAAGGGTATATACATACTTAAGGGTGTGCTACAGACCATCAAACTGAACATGTTTTTCCATTGGACAAATATCGTAATAGCGAAAAAATTATCTGCTCCCCATACAAAATTTCAATACCTATTCGACCCAAATGTATGGGACAGCTGATATTTTTTTCGCTGTGACGATGTTTCTTTGTGCAGAAACATGTTCAGTTTGATGGTCTGTAGCACACCCTTAAGTATGTATATACCCTTTACGTTACACCCTGTATACAGGGTGTAACGGAAATACATATACAATACATACTTAAAGGTGTGCTACAGACCATCAAACTGAATATGTTTCTCCACAGAGAAACATCGTCATAGCGAAAAAAATATCAGCTGCCCGATACATTTGGGTCGAATAGGTATAGAAATTTTGTAATTTTTCGTTATTACGATGCTGGTTGTGGAGAAACATATTCAGTTTGATGGTCTGTAGCACACCCTTAAGTATGTATAAACCCTTTCCGTTACACCCTGTATAAATATAACAATGTTCGACCCATGGAAAAAGTTGTTAAGTTTAATGGGTTTAACGCCAAAAGAATTACGATGCTATGACCAGACTCAACTCTCTTGATCCAGATTTCTCCCGCCGACTGCAACTACGGGGAGACGCTCTCGACGCTGCGTTACGCGAACCGCGCTAAGAACATCATCAACAAGCCGACCATCAACGAAGACCCCAACGTCAAGCTCATCAGGGAGCTGCGAGAGGAGATCGAGAAGCTGCGCGCGCAGATCGCTCATAATGACGTGAGTACTTCCCACGATACCATCATCCTCATGAGCTAAGTCAGGCGGCCCATGAGCGGCCACGAAAGCTCTCTGAGCTCTCTAAGCACAAAATCCGTCGTTTCGGCCGAAGTTAAGGTCGTTTCCTTCTCCGTATCACTTATGTCCATAAGAATCGTTAGGGGCCCTAACTAAAAATGAATGACAACACGTTTGGACAGTTGCTCCCGATGTGTTTTCAAAACTAATGAATCCGTAAATTTATAGAGAGTAGGGTTCATTTCGAAGTATAAAGCTAGTTACGGACGGACCCGCAGTTTGTTGTTGTTGACGGACTTAGAGAGTAGATCCCCTGCGAGTTAGGCACTAACCACACGAAAATGAAAGAAAGAAGACCATTATCATCCGCCTAGCCTTTCCACATTCTAGAGTCGTCTATCCTCACGATGTTTTTGAGGTTATCATCTGCCTAGTCTTTTCCCAACTCTATTGGAGTCGGCTTTCAGTCTGACCAGATGCAGCTGAATACCAGTACATTACATTGAGCGACTGCCTATCTCACATCCAAACACAGTTAGTACTGGGTAAAACAGATCCTAAATGTTTATGAGACCAGCAGTGGTGAAAAATGAACTGGAGACTTGTAGGGAATACGATAAATTAAAGGCGCACGTCGCTGGACTGACTGCCCTTCAAGACAAACACGAAATTCTTAATCATTTGCTAAATTCTCGTACGCAACAGATGGCAAGAGGAAAAACAAAAAAAAAGTGGTGTAAAAATAAACAACCCAAAGGAAAGCACCTGCTTTGAGTTTCAACTCAAGACGTAAGCCGGCACAAAAAAGACGAGTCTTTTATTGTTTTCAGTTAGCCCGTATTGTCCCACTCCTGGCGTCCAAAGGCGTCTGACCATTTCTTCCAATTCTCTCGATGTTGTGCTTCTTTCCGCCAACTCTCGAGAAAACCTTGCAAGGCGTCCTGCCATCTTCTCCTCGGTCTGTCGTGGCCCCGTCTAACTGCCTCAGGGCTGCAATCTTGCGATATTCGGGCCTACAGCTGACAAAAAAAAAGAGTTATAAATTTCCAAAAGCCATAGAATAGAATTTGCTCAGTATCATGGACTGAGTCACCACACAAAACGTTGTGTGATGATTATTAGTGAGTATGATGATTATTGAGTTTCTGTGAGACGATGCATGAAAGATAGCTTTTTCTTGTTATTTTTAAGTATTTTATTTGATATTTTTATTATTCTTTATTGTAAATTTGTTTCTTTTCACTGGCAATTCTTTGGATGTATCTATTATGTCGTACACTAGCACTTCACCCGCGACTTAGTCCGCAAATTTTTTTATGTAATACAGAGTTATTGGTAAAACACCATCAACCTCTTAAGAGGTCATTCTACTCATCATTATGAACAACTTTTACTATGTGACCAAACCCGAAATCGTGAAAAAAAATTAACTGTTCCCTATATTTTGACGAGTTATGTGAACATAAAGTACGGAACAGCAGTTTTTTTTCGCAAATTTCAGGTTTGGTCCCATAGTAAATGTTGTTCACATCGACCTCTTTAGAGGTTGTTGGTGTTTTACCAATAACCCTGTATAGCCTTAGCCTTTTTATTGAGTTAAACCGTAACAAACAATCAAATCTTTCCTCTTTATAATATTAGTTTAGATGTCAAAAAATAAATAAATATTGTACCGTTATATTTTTTTTCGTTCCCAGGACCCTATAGAAGCTGAAGCAGGCGTGCTAGCGACCTTACAACGTAAAGAAGCCCAAGAGAAGGTGCTCACAGAGAAGTGGACGGAGAAGTGGCGCGAGACGCAGCAGATCCTGCAGGAGCAGAAGGCGCTGGGGCTGCGCAAGAGTGGGCTGGGCGTCGTGCTGGACTCCGACATGCCGCATCTCGTCGGCATCGATGACAATCTGCTGTCCACCGGGGTCACGCTCTATCATCTCAAGGTAACTGCAGAATAATGTTGTAACTGTAATCTACTACTTGTCACCATGCTTTTTTTTAAACATTTCTCACACTAGGAATTTGTCCTGTATCGAGGGTGAGTTTACAAACATTCAAACTCACATACACAAATAGCCGGAACAACTACCTGTAGGCCACACAAATATTTGTTCCGTGTGGGAATTGAACCCACAACACGCAGCGCAGCAGCCAATCTAGGTTTGTAAAACAATATTCCCGTTGCTATCATTAACAATGAAAACCGAATATTTACCATGTTTACTATATTTAGCATCATGATCCGTGATCATGGTCACGTACAAATTAATTTTATTGTGGGTGGGTGTTTATGGGCAGACAAATCAATCTACCCTCTTCCTTACATGTTTTTCTCGCTCAGTACCGGGGCCGCTATCACTGAGAAACACGTGTGTCGGGCACAGATTCTGTGCCCGACACACGAAACTCACACTCACGAAATTTTCTCGGCTCTTTTTTGGTTATTTTGTAGGTTTTTTAGGTTTTTCGGTGTTGGTGACCATGTCAGTTTCAAAACTTATAACACGATAAAATTCTCACATTTTAATGTTTACCTGTAGTCGAGTCGGAGTGGAGTTCGCGTCGAGTCTGTGTAATATGTGAAGATCCGTATTCCCCAACACAAGTACTATTGTAACTTACTGGGGCTGCAGTTTCTGTAAGACACAATATTTAGGAAGAAATAAATATTTTAGAAAACATTTTAATAACTTTTTTAGATAACATACCGCGTGTAATCCCCGAAGGGTTAGGTTAGATTAGGGAGTACTTTAATTTGGGCGAAGGATCCGACGGCCCGCACTATCGCAGTCCTGCGTAAACCGCAGAGAGCGATGGCCGTCAGGGTCATACGGAGATATCGCACGATCTCCTACGAGGCGGCTTGTGTGCTGGCCGGATCCCCGCCGTGGGACCTGGAGGCGAAAATCGTCGCGACACCTTATTAGTGGCGCGAGGACGCGAAGGATCGGGGCGAAAGGCTGGTGCAGCGGCAGATAACGCTGCACCCGTCTCAGCTTTGACTGGGCATGGTGGTGGAATGGCGGCGGAGGGTTGACCCTCACTCCGCCGGCCACGACACAATCGAGGCGATCCGGCCAGTACTCGACGATTGGCTCGGGAGGAAGCATGGCTCCCTGACGTTTCGGGCAACGCAGGTGCTCTAGGGGCATGGGAAGTACCTGTGTCGCATAAGCAGCGAGCTGGACGCGCGCCTCTCATACGACGTAACTACCGGGGTAGCGGAAATCGCATTAGATCCAGCTGCCCCCCGACGCAAGTGTGCGTGGGAACACCGGTGTGGTTTTAGTCAGTACGAGGAGGGCGGAAGACATCCTTCGAGGATTTCCACATCGATAAGAAAAAAAAGGGGTTTACTATTACTACTATTGGGAGGTGTACCCAATTATTATAGTACACCCACATGTCGCCAATTATATTTAAATCTATGTAACAAGGGGTGAGATGATAATAGATGTCATCAACTGTCAAAGCCAAAAGTTCTCCCTATCATCGGCGTCATGAATGGTCCGTTTACACTATCAACAACACTTGTAACGGGATATTTACCATGTTTATTATTTGTTATGAGTTCCCGATATTTCGGCGCTGTTGCAAACGCCATGATCACGGATAAAGTCCGTCCGTCCGTTTACAGTTTCACCTTTTATAGGCTTAACTCGCTGTTAATTATGATAGCGTGATGTGGCAAATTTAGTTCTTCATTTCCGTCATAGACGGCGTAATGAGCTTCGTTAATCTCGTGTCGAGCAGGGCGTGGGTCACAACTGCCTGCTTTGCTAAACGCGACACTATTCTGCAAATCTGAAGAAATGAGCTCTCTAAGGGCTATCGATTACGATTACGAATCGGCCTGTGACCTTTATTTACATGTTTTAAAGGCGAGAAAGATGTCATTCGACAATGTTTATTTAACCTCACTATCCTTTCGCGCGTAACAGTAAAACCCCGCGTGAAACCCTTCGGGGGCCCCTTGATTACGCCATTGCGTGAGTCATCCGATATCGTAAAGATAAACACTTATAACTCGAGTTATATTAGCTCTAATCTTAAACGGTAAACAGTGTCGGGTTCGTGATGAACGGGGCCATTTATTAATAATAAACAACTCTTTTAGAACTACTTGAGAATTATACATATCCCATAGATATGAGAGAGGTTACGACCTCTCTCATATCTATGGGATATGTATAATTCTCAAGTAGTTAACTGACTGGTAGAAAACTGACGTATTTGCTACGGCAAATACGTCTGTTTTCGTTGCTTATTTTTGTTTGGTAAAACTACTCATTCAATTTATACGAAAATTTATATCTAACATCACAAATATACAAGTAATCTAATGACAGTGTTTTTTAGGAGTCCTACATACATTATTCTTATAAGATCCTACTCAAACTTCTTGTTAGAATCGGCCATTTTAGAATTCCGCTGTTCAAAGCATGAAAATACTTGAAATATCAATAAATATGAATAGATATGCCTCGAATACATGAAATAATGAATTATCACTATTTTTTCTTTGCTACTATTGTTTCCAAGACCATTTTACATGGTTCAAGAGTCAAATATTTTTTTTTATTTCGACTAACAAACTTCACAACAAAGGATTTTTTGTTGGCTCAAATCATAATTTTTTTGTTATTTTTTCAAGCAAATGACTATCTAAAAAGTTGCATTATACACTTATAACATACTATACATTTACTTACCAAAGTTTTACAACGTATATCTCACAAAAACAACACTTTTCCGAACATAATAACACGGGTTGCCATTGACGTTTGACATTCGACATAGACGAGTTTCTACATTTTTTTTAATAATGTTGTGCCGTTTAGTATTACTAACGATTAATTTTGTTTGAATCGACTACTAGTTGACCATAGAGGTAAATTTTGACAGAACGATTTAGAAATTTACTTTATTTTATATTAGCGTTTAAGTTTGCTGGTTCGAGCCGTTCCATAAATGGAACGGCTGGGACCTAGAGGTTAAATAAGTTATTTTGTCTAGTTTAAGAAGATTCAGCGTCGATTACTGTGGTCACATCACACCCCTTACCATCCAGAGGCGGAAGTTGACTATTTGATGAGAAGCTCAATAACGTGTTGGTCTGTTAGGAAGGCGAGACGGTGATAGGCAGCGCGGAGTACTCGCCGCTCCCGGACATCGTGCTGTCGGGCGCCGGCGTGCTGCCGCTGCACTGCCGCGTCACCCTCCGCGCCGGCACCGCCACCCTCGAGCCCGCGCCGCACGCGCAGTGCTGGCTCAACACTGTGCTCATCGACAAGCCGGCCAAGCTCAGCCAAGGTAACTGACGACAGCGACTAGTGCCGGCACCGCCACCCTCGAGCCCGCGCCGCACGCGCAGTGCTGGCTCAACACTGTGCTCATCGACAAGCCGGCCAAGCTCAGCCAAGGTAACTGACGACAGCGACTAGTGCCGGCACCGCCACCCTCGAGCCCGCGCCGCACGCGCAGTGCTGGCTCAACACTGTGCTCATCGACAAGCCGGCCAAGCTCAGCCAAGGTAACTGACGACAGCGACTAGTGCCGGCACCGCCACCCTCGAGCCCGCGCCGCACGCGCAGTGCTGGCTCAACACTGTGCTCATCGACAAGCCGGCCAAGCTCAGCCAAGGTAACTGACGACAGCGACTAGTGCCGGCACCGCCACCCTCGAGCCCGCGCCGCACGCGCAGTGCTGGCTCAACACTGTGCTCATCGACAAGCCGGCCAAGCTCAGCCAAGGTAACTGACGACAGCGACTAGTGCCGGCACCGCCACCCTCGAGCCCGCGCCGCACGCGCAGTGCTGGCTCAACACTGTGCTCATCGACAAGCCGGCCAAGCTCAGCCAAGGTAACTGACGACAGCGACTAGTGCCGGCACCGCCACCCTCGAGCCCGCGCCGCACGCGCAGTGCTGGCTCAACACTGTGCTCATCGACAAGCCGGCCAAGCTCAGCCAAGGTAACTGACGACAGCGACTAGTGCCGGCACCGCCACCCTCGAGCCCGCGCCGCACGCGCAGTGCTGGCTCAACACTGTGCTCATCGACAAGCCGGCCAAGCTCAGCCAAGGTAACTGACGACAGCGACTAGTGCCGGCACCGCCACCCTCGAGCCCGCGCCGCACGCGCAGTGCTGGCTCAACACTGTGCTCATCGACAAGCCGGCCAAGCTCAGCCAAGGTAACTGACGACAGCGACTAGTGCCGGCACCGCCACCCTCGAGCCCGCGCCGCACGCGCAGTGCTGGCTCAACACTGTGCTCATCGACAAGCCGGCCAAGCTCAGCCAAGGTAACTGACGACAGCGACTAGTGCCGGCACCGCCACCCTCGAGCCCGCGCCGCACGCGCAGTGCTGGCTCAACACTGTGCTCATCGACAAGCCGGCCAAGCTCAGCCAAGGTAACTGACGACAGCGACTAGTGCCGGCACCGCCACCCTCGAGCCCGCGCCGCACGCGCAGTGCTGGCTCAACACTGTGCTCATCGACAAGCCGGCCAAGCTCAGCCAAGGTAACTGACGACAGCGACTAGTGCCGGCACCGCCACCCTCGAGCCCGCGCCGCACGCGCAGTGCTGGCTCAACACTGTGCTCATCGACAAGCCGGCCAAGCTCAGCCAAGGTAACTGACGACAGCGACTAGTGCCGGCACCGCCACCCTCGAGCCCGCGCCGCACGCGCAGTGCTGGCTCAACACTGTGCTCATCGACAAGCCGGCCAAGCTCAGCCAAGGTAACTGACGACAGCGACTAGTGCCGGCACCGCCACCCTCGAGCCCGCGCCGCACGCGCAGTGCTGGCTCAACACTGTGCTCATCGACAAGCCGGCCAAGCTCAGCCAAGGTAACTGACGACAGCGACTAGTGCCGGCACCGCCACCCTCGAGCCCGCGCCGCACGCGCAGTGCTGGCTCAACACTGTGCTCATCGACAAGCCGGCCAAGCTCAGCCAAGGTAACTGACGACAGCGACTAGTGCCGGCACCGCCACCCTCGAGCCCGCGCCGCACGCGCAGTGCTGGCTCAACACTGTGCTCATCGACAAGCCGGCCAAGCTCAGCCAAGGTAACTGACGACAGCGACTAGTGCCGGCACCGCCACCCTCGAGCCCGCGCCGTACGCGCAGTGCTGGCTCAACACTGTGCTCATCGACAAGCCGGCCAAGCTCAGCCAAGGTAACTGACGACAGCGACTAGTGCCGGCACCGCCACCCTCGAGCCCGCGCCGCACGCGCAGTGCTGGCTCAACACTGTGCTCATCGACAAGCCGGCCAAGCTCAGCCAAGGTAACTGACGACAGCGACTAGTGCCGGCACCGCCACCCTCGAGCCCGCGCCGCACGCGCAGTGCTGGCTCAACACTGTGCTCATCGACAAGCCGGCCAAGCTCAGCCAAGGTAACTGACGACAGCGACTAGTGCCGGCACCGCCACCCTCGAGCCCGCGCCGCACGCGCAGTGCTGGCTCAACACTGTGCTCATCGACAAGCCGGCCAAGCTCAGCCAAGGTAACTGACGACAGCGACTAGTGCCGGCACCGCCACCCTCGAGCCCGCGCCGCACGCGCAGTGCTGGCTCAACACTGTGCTCATCGACAAGCCGGCCAAGCTCAGCCAAGGTAACTGACAATAGCAACTAGGATATATGCTGCAGCAAAATAATCGTTTAATAACCTGAAAATGGATAGTAAAATAATAGCCCTCGTGACTGTTTTCGGTCACGTCTGCCAATCTCAGCACACATTAACCATCAGCGCGAGAGATATTATAGTGCACTAGTGTGTGCGCAGGCAGAGATACCTCATAGTCTACACGACCTGCGCCGCAGTTAAACGTGCTTTCGGAGGCACGGGAGTGATATAGCAATCGTACTACGAAGAATCTTACGATCCGTAGGGGTACCATCAAATCGCGGCCCACACATAAACTTTATTTTCAACAGGTTGCATCCTCCTGCTGGGCCGCACGAACATGTTCCGCTACAACGACCCCGCGGAGGCCGCGAAGCTGCGGCAGGAGGGCAGCGCGTCCGTCATGAACCTCTCGCGCCTCTCACTACTCTCCTGGTCCACCACTGACCTGGCTGCCAGCACCGAGAACCTCAACACTACACTGTCGTGAGTATAACGTCTTCTATGCTTTTAGAAAGAAAGACAGAAAAAAAAATATTGTGCGTGGAGTCCCTCCGCGCGGAGGAAGTGAAACTTCTTAATGTGGAAATGAGTGATTTCATACCCCTATTATACCCATACCCAACCTTGATCACCCATCCACATACTGACCTCGACTACCGTCGCTTAACCCTGATCACCCATCCACATACTGACCTGGGCAACCGTCGCTTAACCTTGATCACCCATCCACATACTGACCTGGGCAACCGTCGCTTAATCTCGATTGGGTGATCCACAAAATATAATTTGCACGCCATCATGCGTACCTAGTAGAACTACGTAGTTACAAATCTGGTAATACTACCATCTATTAGGGAGTTTTAGAAAATAGCGTTAAACGTGAAACTTGTTGGAAGTCGCATAAGAAGTTTCATTTCAAAAAAGTTAAAATTAAAAAAAAAAAAACATAAAAAAGTAAAACACAAGAAAAAGTTAATAGTATATTTCATTACGAGTGTGGAAAGCCTGTCATTGCAAAGAGTTCCGACAAATGTCTACCCGAGCCGAGGCGCAGCCGAAGGTGAGGCTTGACAGTCGGAACAAGTTGCAATGACGGTTCCGCACGTGTACTGAACAACAATTTTTAAAGAACATTTTTGGAACATGGCGCCAACCGTAAAAGAATATAAGCAGAGATTTTTTTTTTGTTTTCTTCACCCATTCTGAGTATGCAAAGGGAACTATGCAGCCAAGTCTTCCGTATTTTTTTTATTGATATTAAATGAAAATGAAATTTAATGAGATGAAATGAAATGAAACCTAACCTAACTCATTGAATCAAATCATTAAATCTGATATTGAAACAAAATAGTAGCTTCTTTTTAGAAATATTTGCATGAATAACATAAAAACTTCTATAATTTTGTTTTAGTAAAAAGTTCGTGGTTGGTTTTTTCTTTTTAATAGACATTATTTTGACAGTTGGGAAAGAGAACGCACGAGTTCGGAAAAGGTAAAGAAAAAGCTCGAGTGTGTAATAGCCCACATCCCGAACGCTATACGTCCCTGCAATACGCCACTTTTTGAGTAACTTTATTAAAAAAACCTTTTCTTGTCAGCTCCTTTCGCCATTTTCTTTTAGGAACGTCAGCTTATTTACCTACCAGGCATGATTTGCAATGGTTTGTTATTCAGCGTGTATGTGAAAGGTGTCGTCAAAAATAATGTAATTATGCGACAGGCGGGCAGACCAACGTCTTAATGTACACTTGCTCATTCATCGTATGTGTAGGATTAAAATAACGTTCGACCTACAACACTTCATACTATACAAGCTGTTGTTTTGCATCCTCGTCAAATTCAAGGAGGTAACTATGCCAATGATTCTCGACCCGAATCAATAATTAAATAGGTAAGTAATCTTTTTTTAAATTTATTTACGTAAATCGGTAAGTGTGAACCACCCGTGTTTTAAACGCGTCCGCGACCCGTCTGGTCCTCACCCTATAACCACACTTTCACACATACAAACAACTGTAAATGTTTATTCGATAATTTCTGATTCCCTAAACCACGTTAACCCCTTAACGTGGTTTAAGGAAAATTGTGGTGGCGTGGTTGAAATACTGACAAACTAAACAACATAAAAGCAGCGTTTATTAATAATTTATAACTAGGTACTGTAATTTAAATTGAATATTATATCTTTTGTGACAACCTCCTGAATTTTGACGAGGATGCAAAACAACACCTTGTATAGACTTCATTGCAACACTAAAAGTTTACAAGTGGGGTGTTCCCCGTTTATTATTTAATTTACCTAGATCAAATATCACTTGTGTACAATACATTTTATAATTTCCGATAAAGTTTGCTAGAAACACCTTTATACCATAAATTTTGACGAGGATGCAAAACAACACCTTGTATAGACTTCATTGCAACACTAAAAGTTTACAAGTGGGGTGTTCCCCGTTTATTATTTAATTTACCTAGATCAAATATCACTTGTGTACAATACATTTTATAATTTCCGATAAAGTTTGCTAGAAACACCTTTATACCATAAAGAAAAGAGTTCTTTATTGATCCACCAAGTATTAAAAGGGACGTTTTGATAATGGATAAGCAAGTAGATATTAAGATAAAATTTCCAGTACGTGACTATAAGTCTCGATATATATATAACAAATACAGTTTAATATTGTAAACTTAGCAAAGTAAGGGAACTCCCAATATTTGTCGATACTTTCTTGAGTTTAATGATTGAGAAAAGGCCTCATATCGCGATAGTCCGTTGTTAAGTCAAGACCGAAAAGAGTATTTCTGAAACATAGTTCATTGAGTTCCTCAGTGTTAGACTTTTATAATCTGTTCACATATATGTTTCCTCTCAATGACTTTTTTTACATCTGTTATCAAAAATCGAAGATAAAATAACAGTAAAAAGATAGCTGCCCTCCGAAAAGTATTAGGGATTCAAATTTCTGAGCGATAATTACATATGAATTTTTTTTTTTAAATTGGCATTAAAAACAAAATTACATTTAGAGAATTTAAAATTTAAAATAAAATAGGAGTATAAAAAAAAAAAAAAAATTAAGTATTTGCCACCTACTGGGGCTTATTGCACGCCCCAGTAAAAGAAGGAGGTCCCTGGTCTTGGCCCTTGGTCGACTGGTAGAAGATGCTTAAAGCATTAAGACCGCTTTTGTTACTTTGACTGCGAGTTACTCTTACTTAAATAAATAAAAAGGATCCCACACCCAAAACCGAAATGTCTCACCTACCTATCACAACATTTCTAAACGAGGAAGCGCTTACCAAAGGTTCATTATCATATTTCTTTAGTGATCTAGAGAGTGAGATCCGCTGTGAGCGAATAGAGGCTCAACGAGCAGAACTAGAGCGAGAGCGGCAACAGTTCCTGATGCAGCAGGAAGAGCGGCAACGTCGGTGGCACGCCGAGAGGGAGGAGCTGATACAGGCGCAGAGGAAACTTGATGAGGTGAGCGCTTTATCTGTGAAAGCTTTTTGGAAATAATATGTGTACGTTAATGCGTTTGGTGCTAAACAACCATATCATTTCAGGAAATTTACCGATATAGACCTATTCTTTATTTCTTTCTTTCTTCTTATTGTTTAACCGGCTTCGAAAAAGGAGGAGTTCCCATGTTCGTGTATATGTGTTTTTGAATGAATTTATACCAATTTTGCCGTGATACTGAATCGATTTATTTAAGGATTTTTTGGTAGAGAAAAACCTTGCCGTGGTCCTTAAAGGACATTGTTTAGCAACCCTACACCGTTACCTTAAGAGTGTTTACACCTTACGGCATTTGATACAAACTTTCAAGTCCATATTTTCCGAAATGACCGCGGGGTTTTACTGTTACGCGCGAGAGGATAAAGAGGTTAATGAAACTTAATATGCATACGCAGGATACATAAGTCATAGGTACAACGGTTACTCGAAATGTTTTTTAAATAAAAAGATAATTGGAAATTTCTGTTTCTACAGGGTGTAACGGAAAGGGTATATACATACTTAAGGGTATGCTACAGACCATCAAACTGAACATGTTGATACGTAATTAACATCGTAATAATGAAAAAATTATCTGCTGCCCCATACAAAACTTCAATACCTATTCGACCCAAATGTATGGAGAAGCTGATATTTTTTTCGCTATTACGATGTTTGTCCGATGCAGAAACATGTTCAGTTTGACGGTCTGTAGCACACCCTTAAGTATGTATATACCCTTTACGTTACACCCTGTATAGACAATTTTTAATCGGTCTAATTTAGCTGTAACGCAATTTTTCGAAAATGTTTATTACTTTTTTAGACCCATGTATCCTGCTTATGCCTATGAAGTTTCAAAAAACAGCATCAGTCATGTACATACGCCCGTCGTACATAAGCTATATATTATTGTATATCTTTTAATTTTATGTGCAATAAAGAATAAGAATAAAAGTAATTGCCACGGTTCAAACGATGATAGAAGTCAACTGCAATCAAATTAAATTAACAGGCACATCATTGTTTAAAATACAATAGTATATTTCATTGCGAGTGCGGAAAGCCTGTCATTGCAAAGAGTTCCGACAAATGTCTACCCGAGCCGAGGCGCAGCTGAAAGTGAGGGTTGACAGTCGGAACAAGTTGCAATGACGGTTCCGCACGTGTACTGAACAACTATTTTTAATACAGTTGCGAAAAAATGAAACAATTTAATAAAGAATCGCCATCCGTAAAGGAATACAAGCAGAGTTTTTTTTTTGTTTTCTTCACCCATTCTGGGTAGGCAAAGGGAACTATGCCCATACAGCCAAGTCTTCAATAGAATTTTTTTTTATTGATATGAAATGAACATGAAATGAAACCTAACCTAACTCATTGAATCAAATCATTAAATCTGATATTGAAACAAATTAGTAGCTTCTTTTTAGAAATATTTGCATGAATCATAAAAGCTTCTATAATTTTTATTTTTGTAAAAATTTCGTGGTTGGTTTTTTCTTTTTAATAGACATTATTTTGACAGTTGGGAAAGAGAACGCACGAGTTCGGAAAAGGTACAGAAAAGGCTCGAGTGTGTAATAGCCCACATCCCGAACGCTATACGTCCCTGCAATACGCCACTTTTTGAGCAACTGTATTAAAAAATACTTTTCGATTTCGTACTTGTTTAGGCATAGCGCCAAGGAACTACGAAAATGTACTATGTTTGCTTACTAATAAATAGTTTTTAATAAGTCAGACAAATTGTTATTGGGTTTTTCTGTCAGGGATTTCTCAATAACAGGATTTTTTCTTAAAAGCGATACTATGCATTTTAGTAATGCAGATAAAGTTTAAAACGCTTTGTAACTGAAATTGCTTGTTTCTGTCCCGTCCTGATGTCGGTGTGTCTTGAGCCTTGGAGTATGGTCATGCAGGAACGCCAGGCTATGGAGCGCGAGTACGCAGCGGCGTGCCGACGTCTGTCCGGCGACTGGCGCACGCTGGAGCGCGGCTGGACGCAGCGCCGCCGCGCGCTCCGCTGTCGCCAGAGGGAGCTGGCGGCGCGCTCGCTGCGCCTGGCCGCGCTCACCGACACGCATCGCACTGCGGTCAGTACCACACGATACAGCATCAGGCGCAACCGGCGCGCGGCACAGCCCACTAATTGGGTAACACGATACACCTTGGTAAGACTGGTTGTCAGACTCGGGCTTCTGACTACCCTTAACGAGTGTCAAAGATCTATAAATCACGGCCGGGGCCAACGATTTATCGTGCTTTCTGAGACACGGAGGGATCTCTGTTTACACGGACCGGCCACTCCACTACGCATTTTCAGCCTAGAATCACCCTCTCCTGTACTACATTCCTCTGCCATACTTTACGCCCAGTTCCAGGTATTTGCCGCAGCTTTAATGATATCGTAAGCCCAACGTGCTTTTGGACGGCCCGTTACTTTGACCAACATTTAGTGAAAACCTGCTCCACACTAACGTCTGCAAAATCTCTCTACAATTCGCCCGGATTCTTGACTACAAGAAGCTTTTATGTTGTTCACTAGCTGTGTCCCTCTGTTTCATCCGTCACTCGGCTCTCAAGGGTCGTAGAGTGTTGTTAATTAAATAACTTTCCTCATGAATTGGGCTATCAAAAAAGCAGGAAGAATTTTTCAAATCCAACTGATAGTTCTAGAGATTAGCGCGTTCAATTCCACTCGAAAAACAATCCGCAGCTTTAATATATTAAGAGGTCTTATAGATTATGGACTAGGCCGAAGTAAATTTTTGTAGTAATATTCCGT
Organism: Cerastis rubricosa; assembly: GCA_949152445.1. NCBI lineage: Eukaryota > Metazoa > Arthropoda > Insecta > Lepidoptera > Noctuidae > Cerastis > Cerastis rubricosa. The sequence continues at coordinate 21,977,845 of OX424534.1, read as the reverse complement.
AACCTTTGTTAGCTGTACTAACACAACACAAGACAAAAAAACAGCGAGCGTTGACAGCTCCACAGAAAGGAACTTTGGTGTGGATGCACCCCAATCAAATTAAACACGATCAGCGAATCTAAAACGCGTTCAAGAACTGTCAGTGGCAATATTCTATAGCAACGATGACACTGTGCTGACAGGTCTTTCAAATAGTTGGAATATGCTCATCGCGTTCACTTTCATTTGTAAAAATCGCCCTAAGTAGAATAAAGGGCAGAAGGGTCATCTACGTAAAACGGTTACTACGATTCAGTACTTCCTTCTTCCTCCCACGTAGCTGTTTCATACATTTTGACCGGGTAGGTAATTGGGCATTGCACTTTTGTCGGAAACAGTCGTTTTTTTATTATATTTGTGTTTGTTTGTGTTTTTTATTTATTTTATTATTTTATGGACATTCCTCCGGAATTGGTTGATTTGATTGAAATTTAAGTACAACAATTAAAAAAAAGTTGTGGTCATAAAAAGGCTAACAATAAAAATTATTATTAATATTTCGATCGGAATTCGATTGTTTTTATTATTCAACAGATAAATAACAAATTAATTTAGTTTTGATACCATTTTTTTTTTAGATTGTTAACCTTCAAATGACTTCTCCCGCTCTGGGCGGAGAGGACGGGAGTGTCAGACTTGACTGACTAAAACCCTTCCATGTTCCTTCTTAGCCCTTTGTGTTCCAGGGCCACGGTATCTCTTTCGAACAACCCGCAGCCCTGGCAGGCATCGGCCCTCTCGGATCCCTTCCGATTTGCTGACATCTCCTTGAGGCGCGCGTAGAACACGAACGCGCCGCGTCGGCACGGCTATCGTCATAAGACGGACGGACTAGTTTTGATACCTTCCTTTTAAATTTTGAATTGAGAAGTAATAATATCACTACCAACATTAACAATATTTAATTGAATCAGGAAATACCGGAATCACTTTCCGAAAAAATGGCTTATCCATGTTATTCTTTAGAATAGAATAATATTTATTTGCTTTCTGTGTGCATTTGTGATACAAGTACCAAAAATCAATCTACCTACTCCGATCACTGGTGATGATATGAGTGTCCCTTTCACCCTGTATACAGGGTGTAAAAAGACCCTTCACAGAGCCACCATCTCATCATTTTGTACATTAAGAGCGTTTACACCTTACGGCATTTCATACAAACTTTCAATTCCGTATTTTCCGAAATTACTGAACCGATTTTAACACAACTTAATACGCATAAGCAGGATACATAGGTCTAAAAAGTTAATAAAAAAAATCTCGAAATGAATTAAAAAAAAAAGAAAATTGGAATTTTCTGTTTCTATAGATAATTTATAATCGGTCTAATTTAGCTTTAACACTATTTTTCGAAAATGTTGTTTAGTAAATTTTTAGACCTGTGTATCCTGCTTATGCGTATGAAGTTTCATTAAAAACGGTTCAGTCATTTCGGAAAATAAGGACTTTAAAGTTTGTATGTAATGCCGTAAGGCGTAAACGCTCTTAAATCAAGTAGCATTAAGTCAAAAATATTGCTGATAAACGATTTTCAGCATTTAAAACTGGTATCATTGATGAAAACCGTGAAAAACTTGGAACTTGGTCGTTCAATATCTTCAGTACCGGAAGGTTTCCAGGTATGGTCCAACACAACGAAAATTATAATGACGGGAATAAAAAACTGGCCAAGTGCGAGTCGGACTCGCGCACGAAGGGTTCCGTACCATTTTTTTATAAAAAACGAGCAATAAAATCACTTTTTTGTATGGGAGCCCCCTTTAAATATTTTTTTTATTCTGTTTTTAGTATTTGTTGTTATAGCATCAACAGAAATACATAATCTGTGAAAATTTCAACCGGCTAACTATCACGGTTCATGACATACAGCCTGGTGGCAGACGGACGGACGGACGGACAGCGAAGTCTCAGTAATAGGGTCCCGTTTGACCCTTTGGGTACGGAACCCTAAAAATGACCTCGGCTTCGTTAGGTGTCTTTCTACACCCGTAACGTTATATCAAAATTAGCTTTAGTAAGAATTGCAACATTGTATTATTTCAGTAGATTTTACACAATTTTGTATTGCGTTTGTTTTTGTGTGAGAATCTGCATGCTTACGTAAATCGTAGCTTACTTAGTATTATTATACTTAGGAAGACAACGTCAAAATGTTGCATGATATTCGTCATTCAAGGGTCAGTGGTCATGTAAAAATAATATTGTTGTTTAATTATTCAAACGGATATACAGCTTGTATCCAAAAGGTGTTGTCATAATATAAGGGTGCGATAGAGAATATCAAACTGAACAACTTTCTCCTTGGGGCTAACATCGTCATCGCGAAAATATAATCTGCCCCCGTATTCACAAACGCTCGGATTCGATTTCGATTCGATAAGTCGTATGTCTATCTTGTTTTGGCATTACGAAAGCGAGTGAGATAGACATACGACTATCCGAATCGAAATTGAATCCGAGCGTTTATCCAAATATCGGGGCTGCTATCCTATTATACAAAACTTCAATACCTCATCATCTTTCTGCCCTTGTCACCTGTTACTTGGGGTTGGCCCCGGAGTAGCAAAACGTTGTTTTCTTCCATTCTACTCTGTCAACCGTTACTTTCCTGTACTTCTCTTTCTTTCATATCACTCCGCATACAATCCATCCATCGTTTTCTTGGTCTTTTATAAAACTTCAATATCTACTCGACTCCCCGGGGCACTCATTTGGGATTACGATGTTGGTCCCATGGAGAAAGTTCTGTTTTGATGGTCTGGACTCTGAACTTACCACATCGTATATGACCATACGTTTTTTTATACACGCTGTATAATGGTCTTTTAACTTGGTAAATCCAATTTATTCCATTAATATACACAAACACACTGCCAAAAATTTTTAAATAAAAGTATGTTATCTTCAAGAACATAAATCTATACATATTCAAAAATTCAGTCACTTTTTGACTAAAATACGCCAGCATTTGCCCGCGACTTTGTCCGCGTCGACATCCTAGGGCACTTTGCAATAGTGGACCTTTACATTAGTGAAAGATGTTTTTAAAACGGGCATCTTAGTTAAAATAAAAGTCCAGCTTTTCTTAAGATATACAAACTGTACCTCTGTTAATATTTGTATAATATTACAGTATAATATTATACAGTATAATATTTGTTTACAAATTAGAAAGTGAAAGTGATAAACTCTATTATATATCTTACCGTACAGTTGTAATTACGACAGTCTTACATCAACATGTGCAATCATAGGTGTCATTGTCCTGCATGCACATACAACATCAACCCATACTATCGGTACTCGAACACAAACTAACAATCATTATGTTTACTCATTACGATAAAAAACAACCGCCGACCAAACTGGACGCATCTCACGAAATAATGTAAAGAAATATAAACTGATAAAAATGGACTTCTCACTACAAACTCTCTCGGAAATTAAATCGAGAACAACCAGTAGTGGTTATTGCTTAGCACAAACAATGAAATTATTGTTTTTATATTTCCCACTATCTGACACTTTTAGTAGCAACGCTGTATCGAGCGCATGTGTGTGAACCAATTGTTTTTGTGCCTCCAATGTTTATGTGGGTAGGCAGTGCTATTTATACTTTTATTTTTGGAGCTCTGGATTTTTGATTTTTATTTTGAAAAAATTGTTTTTAAATGTTTCCTTCAGCTCATGTGATTGTTATGAAGCATGCCTCATTGTAGCCGATTTCTGAAATTGAATAATGAGGTACTGACGCATCTGTATCGATTACTTTGATGCGATTGTTTCGACTGTTGGGTAAATGTAAAGACAATACCACGCCAAAATAAGGCGAATCGTTTTTATAGCGATAATGCGGTCGTTCTTATCCCTAAAAACTTTTATATATTGGGCCGCTGGGGGTCGCAGAACAAAATATGTTTATTAGCCATTGGCAAAAATCCAGAGCTTCTGTTATAATTTTTGGTTGCGCTGGGGTGTAGGCAGAGAGCGAGGAGGGTCGCGTAGCCGCGCTGCGCTCGCGAGTGGACGACAAGAGAGCAGCCTTCGAGGGCTACGTCGCCGACAGCCTCCAACAACTTATCGCCAGCGGCTGTACACTGGATGAGGTAAGAACGGGTTTATTTTACAGCTTCCACACATGAAGTTGAGTTAATAGTACGGTGAACCATATCTATCAGCACGGAATCGCATTTTTCCATGCTCCTATCCTCTCCTGTCGCTCAGGACTCTCATTCCCTACAGTGACAAACAGAACGTGCTGCCGAGAGCATCGTCGATGCTGCCGCGTGCTAGGGCACTCCCGCACTGTTTCTCGCTCTAGCAAATGACTGTTGAGGTGCAACTCTAAAGATACAGCTTTCCAGTGTGGACAAGTCGGAACGGATGGATATCGATGACGGTTAAACAGTCCCAAATTTTCTGTATGCGCTCTCTCGCATAAAAAAGGTAAAATAGATAAAAGAATATTTGTACAGGCTGTATTACAGGTGTGGTCATATTTGAGGGTGCATTACACTGAAAAAAATCGGCCCTGAGAGCCATATTGCAATAGCGAAAAAATCATCAGCTGTCCTGTACTAAATTTCAATACCTACTCGACTTAAATGTAGCCGTTTTTTTTTGCGATTACGATGTTGGTCTCATAGAGACAGTTGTTCAGTTTGATGGTCTGAAACACACCTTTAAATATGACATCACTTTTCTGAGACATGCTGTATATGCAAGCAGCCTCCTAAATCAGCAAGTGGCTATACAGCCGTCTATCATTCATCTAGTTAGACTGTTCCCTATAACTTCGTGGGGCAGCTTCCAGTCTAACTGGATACAGCTGAATACCAGTTGTATCCGTCACGATCGTTCTCTGTTCGGCAGACCCATGTATCACTGATTAGTTTTTCACTCCATGTGTGGAAGGCGTAAAGGGTTCACTAGTTCGGGTCGGCAAAATTCGGCATAGCCCGGCAGTAAAATCGAACAATAAATAATAGGGATGTTTCCACAGTCAAAAAAATATGATAATATTTAGTCCGTCAGTTAGATTATCGAAAAATATTGTACACGTATTTTTTACTTTATCAAATTAATAAAAATTGACGAAGATAAAACGCATCAAAGATCAAGAGTGGGGGCTTTTGACGTCACCGTGTTTTAAAAAGTGTACGACATCGTGACGTCACACGAGTTTTAAATGCACTTTATCGTCTTCATTTTCTGTTAACGTAAAAAAAGAAAAAATACGTGTCCAATATTTTTTGGAAATCTATAAGACGGACTAATTAGATTTTTTATGTCAACTACCCTATTCCGAACCCCACATAGAAGTTGCATGTGTAGTATATAACTACACATACAAGGTGGAAGTATATATATAGTATATATCTTGGGAAACAAGCCACTCGGTTTAGGTTTGATTGTGCCGGGCTGTCACAAACATCGAACGAAGATTAATACCGAACGTTCGCTGATCGCTACAAATCGAATAAAAGTAGAATATGTATAGTAATTGCTACGAGTTGGCTATGTTGTACGACAAATATTGCTATATCGAAAGTGCCGACTCGAACAATAGTCCGGGGCTTTTAGATTTGAACCCTGCATTAAATATAAACAGCGATTTTTTTCTTAAATCGTGTACTTGACCTTAGCTCTTCATATAATAAAAAAAAAATTAAACATTTTACGAGACCGGATCAAGGTGAAAAAGACGAAAACGCGTTTTGGTGAATAAAAACATGGGAAAAAATGTTAACAGGACAAATTTTGTTACTTTAGGTAAAGAATTGGTGACAGTAATATATTTCTTCAGAATTAAACATTTTCGTCCACGGAAATTACGGTAAAAAAACATTTACGAAATTTTTGGATTGTACTTATGGCAAAAATATAAACAGCGGTTTTTTTGCATAAAATAACTTAAATTAATATATTACACCGCCAATAAACAAAATTAAACATATTGTACTACCGGAAGTTATTATTACCAGTTTTTTTACAATAGCGGTTGAGGCAAAAAGGTAACAGGGTCTAATTTAGTTTAACTTTCATCTAAATGCTATTTCTAACCTATTTACACGAAAATTAAACACATTAAAGCAAATCGTGAAAAAAAAAACAATTAATGTTTACGTAAAATAAGTCTGCAAGCTTTATTCTTGTATTTGGCGCAGCAGTTTTATAGGAATTTGATCTTTCCGTAATAGAAATAAGGTGTACAATCGCGTAACTCAATAAAACACCGACTCAAACAACAACACAGTCATACGCACACAATGAACGCAGCGCTTATCTTGTTTACGCACACTAGCACACGCCGTACGCCGCACGCTGCTTAGCGCTGACACCGTGCATCGTAATTTAATTTTTACTTTGACAATATTAATTATCGCTCTAATTTGTTTAATTTTGGGGGATTAAGGTTTGGATTTATATATTTCTCATTATTCAATGAATTTAAATCCTGTTACATTTTTGCCGTAAGTAGTATTTAAGATTTTTTGATTTTCTTGTGTTTCTGTGAAGTCCGGAGCAGGATTTGTTTAATTTTCATAATAATAGTTAGACATGGTGATATAAGTCATTTCAGCACTATTTTTGTCCTGTTAATATTTTTACCTTAAGTACGAAGTCAAATAATAAGATTTAAAAAAAAAAAAACGAATGTTCCGTGGACGAAAATGTTTAATTTTCTGACCTACTTGTAGTACTCAATCTGTTCTACAAATACTCCAAATAAACATACCTGTTTATATTTTTTTCCACCAAGTTATACAAGGTGTTGTTTTGCATCCTCGTCAAAATTCAGGAGGTTGTCACACAAGACATAAATAATCAATAAAAATTATGGTACCTAGTTAATTACTAATAAACGCAGATTTTTTTGGTTGTTTATGTTTGTCAGTATTTCAGAATAACCCCCTTAACGTGGTTTAGGGAATAAGAAATGATGGAATAAACGTTTGAGATTGTTTGTATTTGTGGAGGCGCGGTTATAAGGCGAGAATCAGAAGGCCCTAGTTTAAAACACGGGTTTTTCACACTTACCGATTTCCGTAAATAAGATTAAAAACAAAAATTACCTACCAATTTTATTATTGATTCGGGACGAGAATCATTAGCATAGTTACCTCCTTAAATTTGACGAGGTTGCAAAACAACACGTTGTATACATATTAGACCTTTTCTTAAAAAAAAAACATATACGCGGAGGTGAACTTTTCGCGGGATACAGCTTAATATACTCTCCTGTCCATACCCTACACATTCAATGAAAAAAATCGCTGTTTTTAATTAATGCAAAGTTAGCCTAATATTCGGCGTAAATTCCCCGGACTACAAGTATTCTTTAGTGGTCTTTCAGGTTGAATGTTGGCAGTATGTAGCCTAAATCTGAAGTTTAGTCACAGTAAATTTATTGTTTTTAAAATATAATAATAGCAGATTGTCTTTTCTATTCTAATGGCATCACGGTCAAAGGAATAGCAAAAATAAATCTAATTTATGCTACAAATTGTACAGACCTATTCGTATTGCATGCATTTAATAAAAAACCGGCCAAGTGCGAGTCTTACTCGCACACAGAGTTCCATAGCTCCAAACAATATAATAACAATATTTTGAACTGTCATTCATTAGTTAGTAGTATTAGTTAGTAAACTTCCACACAACCGCAAAAATAAATTTGTTTTTCATAGTATGTTTATGAAAAACAAAGTTACTGCTGCAGTTTGATGAAAAAGTCCCATATCTCAAAAACTAAACATCATATCTTATTGAAACCAATTTTCGTTGATAGTTTTTTTTACGTTCTACAATCCTAAATATTTTCAGAATTTTCCTCCTCTTACTTTAGAAATTAGAGGGGGGGGGACACACATTTTACCACTTTGGAAGTGGCTCTAGCGCAAACTATTCAGTTTAGAAAAAAATTATCTTAGAAACATCAATATCATTTTTGAAGACCTATCCATAGATACCCCACACGTATGGGTTTGATGTTTTTTTTTTTTTTGGTTTTCATTTCTAAGTACGGGGACCCCCTTAATTTATTGTTTTTTTTTCTATTTTTGTGTGAAAATCCTAATGCGGTTTACAGAATACATCTACTTACCAAGTTTCAACAGTATAGTTCTCATAGTTTCGGAAATAAGTGGCTGTGACATACGGACGGACAGACAGACAGACAGAGAGACAGACATGACGAATCTATAAGGGTTCCGTTTTTTGCCATTCGGCTACGGAACCCTAAAAAGGTTATTGCTGCATTTTACATTGTATGTGACTTACATAAGGTTCAAATTAAAATGTGTCCCGAAATATCAAAATGCATCAACAACTTTATTTAATAACTTTTAATTTTGTGCCTTGTGCGCCTGAAAACTTCCTTAGCAGAAATTTAGTCATTGTATTTATCCGTGATCCTACCAAAGATCTAAGATATCTAGATTTGCCCGACCGCTTCCTAATATACTCACGTTTCCTTGACTGACACTTAAATGGCGTTGTCTCGTTCCTTCATACTGAATATCGTATCTCTCGATCTACACCAGAGATGTAAATTGTAGATGTGCCCTTACGGTACATTGATCGCGCGATAAACTGTACACTGAGGTGAGCTAAGTCGCACTTCTTGCATGAAACGCTAGATATGATGTGCAGTATTATCTTGTTTTTCCCAGTGCGAGACTTATAAATACCTTTTATTTCTTTCTTTCAGTATGAGATTTTCATACTGTGTCCATATTTGTATGTTATAATAATCTAAAAATTATGCATGGAATACTTACTGAAAAAAAAAACTTTCTAAATTGAGACATTTATTTGTACATATTTGTGCGCTTCACAGCAAAACATAGAGAATCAACTAAGCATAATGTAACATCTCACACACAGTGTAACTACCTATGTTTACAAATAAAATATTCTTATTCTTATTAGTGAGTGAGACGTGAAAATATTTTGACGCGGTGTGTCGAATCTATAATTTTAATGTGATGTATTAGCGCACTCCTCTCAGTGCGAATACTTTCGCGCGAGCAAAGCATAGTGGCACATCTAAGATTTAAATCATATGTTTTATATTCAATGAAAATAAAAACAGAGGCAGTCTTAAGGACGGCCGACAGAAACTCAAAACAATAGGATTACTGTGTTCTTTTTAGGGTTCCGTAGCCGAATGGCAAAAAACGGAACCCTTATAGATTCGTCATGTCTGTCTGTCTGTCTGTCTGTCTGTCTGTCTGTCTGTCCGTCTGTATGTCACAGCCACTTATTTCCGAAACTATAAGAGCTATACTGTTGAAACTTGGTAAGTAGATGTATTCTGTAAACCGCATTAGGATTTTCACACAAAAATAGAAAAAAAACAATAAATTAAGGGGGGCCCCATACTTAGAACTGAAAACCAAAAAAAAAATTTTCATCAAACCCATACGTGTGGGGTATCTATGGATAGGTCTTCAAAAATGATATTGATGTTTCTAATATATTTTTTTCTAAACTGAATAGTTTGCGCTAGAGCCACTTCCAAAGTGGTAAAATGTGTGTCCCCCCCCCTCTAATTTCTAAAGTAAGAGGAGGAAAATTCTGAAAATATTTAGGATTGTAGAACGTAAAAAAAACTATCAACGAAAATTGGTTTCAATAAGATATGATGTTTAGTTTTTGAGATATGGGATTTTTTCATCAAACTGCAGAAGTAACTTTGTTTTTCATAAACATACTATGAATAACAAATTTAGTTTTGCGGTTGTGTGGAAGTTTACTAACTAATACTGTGCTAATACTACTAACTAATGAATGACAGTTCAAAATATTGTTATTATATTGTTTGGAGCTATGGAACCCTGTGTGCGAGTAAGACTCGCACTTGGCCGGTTTTTTTATCTGTACGCAGCACACAGGCCGCTATACTAAGTCTGGCGCAGTACGTCACGAGCATGTCGAGGACATCGGTGACGCGAACCAATATTTTTTTTCGCTTACCAAAAATCGCTCAACGCAGCTAAAGAAGTTTTCAATTTACAACATAAAAAAACCTTTGTTTGCATCATATAATAGAAAGCATGTAAGCCTGCTCTGTAAAACGTTTTCGAGGTGGGTTGGTTCGTTTTAGCATCATTGGGTCCAAGTAGGTTGTGTAGCGAAAATAAAAATAAAAGTGGTCACTGCTACATGTTAAAACGTATAATTTTGCTGTTATAAAAAAAAAACTAATACAATTTTTTATAAAAAAAATTTAAAAGGATCAAAAAAAGGAATTAAATAATGGACGACATGTAATATAATTTTATGTAAAGCAGCGAAATGGGTTGTTCAGAATTGTATAAAATCTGTAATTTTGAAAATTAAAACAAGGTGAGAAAGGGGTTGCAACGCCTACTCAGCCCTAGGCGCGATCAAAATGTATACGAGTTTAAATATTACACCGGAAAAAATACATTGCGCGACCTTTTGACACGAATAGGGTTTAAATAAATTAAATGATTGTACAACAAAAAAAAGAGAAACTATACTATTGCTATAGATTAAAAAAAAGGATTAAAACAAAATTTGTTCCCTGAAGGTCCGGATCCTCGCTCGAAATCGGATCTTCGCTGTTGCTCCGGGTCTCGGGCGGCAAGCCTCGGAGCCAACCGCCAGTACGCGTCTCCCGACCCCTGGTCGGCCTTGAGTCGCGGCGCCGAAAGTATATGGGTCACTAGATCTTAGCTAGGATAAAAGTCCTAGAACCGATTCTGAGCGAATCGGTTCTTGGTGAAATCACTGATAACCGACTATACAGTACAGCACTACAAAATTTATCTTTCTTAGGTCCTTTTTTTACTTTATCAATTAAATTACGAAACGGAATAATATGTCTGTTATTTCCAAAGATTTGTCGTCCATCTGAGAAAAATTTTCCTCTCTGTCATCCATGGAATCGTCATATTTTTAAATTTGAACCGAAGTAAGAAAAAGTAAATTGATTAGAAATGAGGTCGACTTACACGAACAGAATAGTTTTTATTCAGCCGAAAACAGCGTGATAATGCTGCAATACCCTCTTTCTAAGAAAAAAAGGACGTGTGGTGTTACCAGCTGAAAAGGTTCCAGACGCTATTTGGGAAATTCACAATAGATTTCCTTCGATACATCCCGGTGTTACTAAAACGTATCTAAAGCTTAGGGAGTTGTTTAGGGTGTTGATCGCAATGTATTTTTTCCGGTGTAATATTTAAACTCGTATACATTTTGATCGCGCCTAGGGCTGAGTAGGTGTTGCAACCCCTTTCTCACCTTGTTTTAATTTTCAAAATTACAGATTTTATACAATTCTGAACAACCCATTTCGCTGCTTTACATAAAATTATATTACATGTCGTCCATTATTTAATTCCTTTTTTTGATCCTTTTAAATTTTTTTTATAAAAAATTGTATTAGTTTTTTTTTATAACAGCAAAATTATACGTTTTAACATGTAGCAGTGACGACTTTTATTTTTATTTTCGCTACAGTTGCCAAATATGACTGCAATTTGGCCCATATGCCATGCAGTCGCGACTGGAAACAACAGCCACCAATTAACATAATCAAAATCTTTAATTCATTCGTTCATATATTTCCTGGCACAATGGGTAATTTTCTATGAAATCTGGGCTTAAGATCAACAAAATTGAAACATATATAAAATTGTAGCTAGTTAGGACTTCACTTCATACAAACCAACAAGTATCTAAATCTCTGGAGAACAGAAATAGGGCCAATTGAAAATGCTGGAATTTTCTGTATTTAATCGAAGATTTGACTAACACTCATTTGAAATAACCGATATCTTAACAATATAAAACAAAAAAACATTGAAGGATCAAGAATCAGTAGCAGCCCGGACTCGGGATTAGTGCGCGGTTGATGGCAATAGGTTCGCCCCCTACCACACGCATCACATTAGGTATACAACATCACATTGAACTAAAACATAACAACATAAATGTGTGTACTATACCTAATCCTTCGTGTAACACAGGCGCGATGTCGTGTCTATCGTGTTTAGATATCACTTGTGCGGAGTTTCGCTAGGTAATTTAATTTGATCCTGTATAATGTTCACATGACCTCAGAGCTCGACCCCAAGTCCGGACAGTCCTGCCTCGGAGACCAGCACGGAGAGCCTGATGCATCTGCTGCAACAGTGCGAGCCCAAGGTCGCGTCGAGCATCAAGGAGACTGTTGACAGACATGTGAGTCACCACCATCAATCATCTTTACAGTTACCGCGCTTTTATTAGCTTTCATCATCAGCCTATAATGTTCCCACTGCTGGAACACAGGCCTCCTCTCTATGAGAGGGAGTGGGCTGTAATCCATCACGCGGGCCCAGTGCGGGTTTATTAGCTTTACCTGTATAACTAAATAAAAACAAATTAGAACAAAAATTTGACTCATTTCCCGTTTTCGGATTGAGCTGAAATTTTACATGACAATGCAAGGTCAGTTAAGTGACGTCATTCTAAATCCAATTTGGCGTATTTATAAAGATTGCGGACTAGTTATTTTTGATGGTTTCCCATGATATGGGTATCACATGAAAAGACGACACTAAAGCGTGTTTTTTTGAAACTATCATATTTTATTTTTAACTCTGACATTAACCTACAACATTAATGGCGTTATTAGATTGCATCTAGAATTCGGTTAACGATTAAGTGTCAATGAACGGGGTCGGGGTACTTCGTAATTAAATCTTATTCATGGATCAACTTCATTTCAAACTACTCGTAATGTTATTAATGCATCGGATTGCTGAACTCGAGCAAAGTGTTTCGGGCACCCGAATGCGGGCTAACGACCATGAAGAACACTGTATTTTAACAGACTTGTCAGATTGCTTCTGCAATACTTCTCGGTCTTCTTATTTCTTCTTTTGCGTAGGGTTACCTAGTTTGATGTATGTACAGAATGCTTGGTTGACGGTTTCGTGAAGAGCCCGTTTACACTTTGTATGATATATACACACATCAACACGGTCTAGGGATATTTCATACTCAATTAAATAACTCGAAAAGTACTGGCCGCATTGGAATCTTTTATACACCGTTTTGTTTGTAATTTATCTCAGACTAATTCCAAATTCAAATTTTTGAAAATTCTTTTGTTTTGGTGGCATAAAAATGTCTTGATGTGTAGGAGAGGGAATTTTCATTTGTGCGAAATTTAGAAAACAATACAAATTACGTTTAGTTACACTTTTTTTTTCATTTTTAAACGAAAGATAAAGTTAAAATTGAGGTATTGCAGCCATGCAACGCCAACATTTGACGAGGGCGGAGATGTTACGAGCTGTGGGAATGCTGGAAGCTGGGTCTGTTCAGTATAATGTTGCTGAGGCCATAGGGACCCACCAAAATGTAATTTCAAGATTGTGGACACGCTATCGTGCCACAGGTGAAGTAGCGACGAGGCACCGGGGGCCAATTCGCATCACTACCCCCAGACAAGACCGATTTTTGCAAATTACTGCGCGGGCTCAACCAAATGCAACGGCGACTCAATTGGTCCAAAGGCTGCGAGTGGAACACCAAGTGCTTGTGAGTGACCAAACTGTAAGAAGGTGACTGCATGAAAGCAATCTACGCTCTCGTAGACCACTCCGGGTCCCACCTTTACGGAGAGACAATCGTGGACGACGATTAGAATGGGTTCGGCACCACGTGGACTGGGGCCGAGAGCAATGGTCCAATGTGCTGTTCACGGATGAATCCAGGTTCGGCTTCCATCCAGATTCACGAAGGACGCGTGTTTGGCGAGTTTCTGGACGATGGAGCCTTCTTCAGAACCCTCAGGAAGTTCACCCATACCAAGGAGGAACAATTATGGTTTGGGCAGGAATTCGTCTTGGAGGACGGACGGATCTCGTTTGGGTGCGGGGCAATATGACGGCAGAACGATTCGTCCAACAGGTGCTGGGGCCCGTAATCTTGCCCCACAGAACACAAATGGGGCAAGATTTCCTGCTCATGCACGACAATGCCCGGGCACACATGGCGAGAACGGTAGCAGCTTGGTTACATACACACAATGTTAGGGCCTTAGACTGGCCTGCTCAATCGCCAGATCTAAATTCCATTGAGCATGCGTGGGATATGCTGCAAAAAAGAGCTCTGAAGGAAGTTCCTGAAAATCTGGCTACAGAAGATCAACTTTTTGCGCACCTCAGAAGGACATAGGACAATATTCCGCAGCAAGACATTGACAACCTTGTTCTGAGCATGCCGAATCGTTGCCGATGTGTTATGAACATCATGGGCGCTTTCTCAGACTACTAACTTCAAGTTTATAAACACAAATTAAATGATTTTTCTATTTCTTTCAGTTTTTACTCATAAATTAAAAGTTAATTCATATACGGTTTCCGTCTATGCTTCATTTTTTTCCCATAAAATCCTGAAATTTTAATCGAAGTACCTTAACCATTATTAAAAAATGGTAGAATATTAAATAACGTATCTTTTAAATATATACATGTCATATAAATAATTAACACATTGATAGTCATTCGCTTTTTTAAAAATATCCCTAGACCGTGTTGATGTGTGTATTTTTGTTTTTCACAGAAAAAAGAGCTGGTAGAATTGGAAGAGGAGTTGCAAAGCCGAGTGACGTCCGTCGCGTCGCACCGCGTGAAGATCGAGCGGCTGCAGGCGGAGCTGGCGCTGCTGGGCACGCAGGAGCTCGGCCTGCAACACGCGCTCGCGTCCGACCTCGCGCCGCACGCGCCCGCAGGTCACCGAAACAGCTGTTTTTTGTACCGCTACATATTAATTTAAATTGGATACAGATAAATGCTCTGTCCTGTCGTCCCCGGTGTGCGCTAGCCTGTAAGGTGGAACCATGCGGCTATTAATGTTTCGCCTAGCTCCTTTATCATGAGACACTAATAAACAAAGACATTCAAACTTTTACGAGCGATAGACGGGACAAGATGAAGAAAATCGTAATCCAATACTTAGTAACAAGTAGACAGGGAGGCACTAGACTTTAGTGTCACACGCCCATCATCTGCCTAGCCTTTCCCCAAACTATCTTGGGGTCGGCTTCCAGTCTAACCGGATGCAGCTGAGTACCAGTATTTTACATGAAACGACTGCCTATCTGACCTCCACAACCCAGTAAGTGGGTGACACGATAACTCTAGGTAAGACTGGATGTCACAGTTTTGGCTTCTGACTACTCGTAACCACTGTCAAAGATCTACAAATGACAGCCGGGACCAACGGCTTAACGTGCTTTCCGAGGTACGGAGGAAACTCGGTATGTAATTATGGTCACGCATCCATGGACCTACCTCGGCAAGTACGGCTTAACCTTAAAGATCAACCCGTGCGGCTGTTATAATTTAGTCACAATCTCCAACCCGCCCGCACGCCCAATAGTGTCAAAATCAAAAATGTTCGGAATCAAAATTTTTAGATGAAAATTTTCCCAATTTCTACTTTACTTTTTTTTTTATCTCTTTACTAATGAAATAATGTGTAGGCGAAGGCGAGGGCGAGTCCCCACTGGACGGCGTGAAGCGCAGCAAGTCGGAGCTGGTGCTGCGTCGCACGCCGCGCGAGGACGTCATGGAGCCGCTGTCGGCCGACGAGCGCGAACACTACCGCCACAGGAGGATCAAGTGAGACACCTACATCATCATCTGTTTTTAGGGTTCCGTTCCCAAAGGGTCCCTATACATTTGTCAAAGCAATGGTTAAAAAGTGTTAGGGTTTGAACGTGGCCGCGCCATTGAAACGCGAAGAACCGCGCGGCCACGGAGATCTTTAAAACTACGCGTTGCAGAGACCTGAAATTCAGGTAAATAACAGATTGAATTTGTAAAATATAGAAAAACATCCTAGGTTTATATTTTAGGAGCTGTAAGACTAAAACGTCATGGCCGCGCCATCGAAACGGTGACAAACATATTATCGCCGATATCTGGCTGAAAAAGTATCGCAGACGTCTGCAGTTTTTTGTAAAACCAAGATTTGAATTTGTCAGATTTTAAATAAAGTAATTGATACGTTCTGATAAGTTTTTTCAGATCCAAAGATCTGAAAGATACTGAATTGTAAAAAAAAATGTCTTTGGGCGATTTAGAATCCTTGAGATATAATTTCTAATACAATAGGTAGAAAGTTTTCTGTCAACATTAAGTCATGGTATCGAAATTTTCAAAAGCTTTTTTTTGTATTATAGGTAGTTCTACATATTAATTGGTAAGCATTCGACGCATGCGCAATGGCATTAAAGCGTCGTACAGCTGGCAATCGCTTACCCCGTTTGACCAGTGATGTTACGCGCTAACTCTCTTTCACTCTACCTTAAATATTTACCATCTTTAACAGCCAGCAACCCTTATTTGCGGCCAGATTTAATTAAGCAACCGTATATCATAATAAACAGAAAAAAATAGCTTTAATTTCATATATAAATGTACATTATGAACGTATAAATGTATCAAAATCATACCTGTTTACACCTGGCTGCGAAGACATGCGGCCAAGTGCGCAACGGCAACCGTGATTTTTCAAAGTCTTTATGTATATTGCCGTGAAGTCGACGATATTTTATTTAAAAAACAAGTCAATTAATTTTTTTCCCAAAAATAAATTAGCAATAATTTTATTAAAAATATTAGCGGCCACATTTTGATAGGCAACTTGGTAAATCTCCTAATCATAAATATGCCTAAAAATTTGGTTTTTTGCAAATACTGTATGTGTGCACTAATTCTGCAGTCGGATCTTAGAATATATGTGTACGAGCTACGCTGTACATTGACCTTTGTGTAGTTTGTACGTCATACTTATTTATTGCACATCGATATTGTTTAGGTGTGCATTCCTGTAACTTAGCATGTAATCGTGTAATTATAATTTAGTAGCAATAAATCCATCAAGGGAGTCACTCGTCTACTCATTTACATAACATACCTTACAAGTCTACATTACAAGTACATAACATTTCACTGTTGGGCATCATACCCCAACATTTGGTCCTTCGAGCAAGTTTGTGTTGTGTGATTTACATCTTTTACGGTCGCGAATCGGTTGGACTGGTCTCTCACAAGCGAGTCGCCCCAGTAACCAATTGAGAAGGCGCATACCGTAGAAGAGAAAGGTTACACAACACCAAGAACCAGGAGTGTGGAACAACAGCCTACTACTCAAAACAAGAACAAAAGTTCGTCTTGAGTACGTCGAGAAGTGTGACAACATGACGTCGTCAGCAGATACTTACGAAAATCAGCGTGAACTTTGCGATAACATCAAGAAAGTTGGCATCAATATCAAAAAGGATGGCTGGGACAGGAAGAACTCGGACTACTTTAAACGGCGTTTGCAGATGCTGGAAAACTTATGGTCTGAATTCCAGTTCAACCATGATCGTCTGTCTACAGAAGTGGGTGAGAGTCATCTCTATTTTACAAGTAATTTATATAACACAGCGTTGCAGTGTTATAAAGAAGTTAAGGAGTTAATCCTCCTTCAACATCAGCAAGTGTCGACGCACAAACGGTCCGTTGTACCCTCGGTGCCACCGCTCGGAGATACCTCTCAACAAGAGAAAGCAGGTACGTCGAGCAAAACAGAAGAAGAACAACATGAGGCAGAGGGAGACAAAACCAACAACACAGATGAGAAGAGCGGTAACAACAACAGGGATCAACCGCCTCCTCGTCAACAACAAAGCCCTAACAAGAGGGACACAGGGTCCAATAGTAAGCTGGACGATTTACTACGAAAACAATCGGCAAACTTCAAAGCCTTCATGAGAGCAGTCGCCATCACTCAAGTGGAATTTATCTCTGAAAAATGGGAATTCCAGGATGCGTTGCAAACATTACAGGCGCGTTGGTCGGCTATTGACAATCTTCATTGGGACATAGAGTGCGAACTTAATGGGGACAAAAACGCCGTATATGAAGAGCGCTATACAAGATTCGAAAACCAATACCTCGATCTGAAGAAGGCATTAAATACAAAGATGTGGTCCGGAGCTTATCGAGAAAAAACAACACCAAAATTAGAGATACCGGTCTTTCACGGCAAATTTAATCAGTGGATACCATTCAAAGACCTTTTCACGGAAGCAATCCATAACAACTCATCCTTGTCAAATGCGCAGAAAATGCAATTTTTGAAAAGTAAGGTCCAAGGAGAAGCCGAAAGGCTGATACAACACTTACAGATAAGCTCAGACAACTATCTTGTGTGTTGGGACATTCTCAACAACCGCTATAACAATAAGAAACTTATATTTACATCGCACATCAACATGCTCTTCAATCTACCGATCATGCAACATCAGTCATTGGCACCAATTAAGAAAATACATGACGTCACAATAGAATGTTTGTACGCCATCAAGAATTTGGAAGTGGATGTCAGAACCTGGGATCCACTACTAGTACATATACTGGCGCAAAAGCTGGACGCTGAGACATATTCTGATTACATTGGATCACTCAGGAACTCTCGAGAATTACCTACATTAAAGGATTTTCTAGACTACCTAGAGGCGAAGTTTACTTCAATGGAATCGTCGCAGCGTAAACAAGACAACTACCAGAAATCAAGTTCGGGAACAAATCAGCATCAAGAAGCTGCCCATATCAAGAAACATAATTACAACAAGAACCAAGGGGCTAGTAACAACAAGGTTACGAAATCCTACCATGCGTCAACAATTATTTGTCCACTCTGCAACGACGAACATGGCCTCTATTTTTGTGGAAAGTTTTTAGAAATGTCGAACGACGAAAAACTCAACACAATAAACAAATTGCAAATATGCATTAATTGCTTATACAGCCACAAAGGAAACAAATGTACATCACGCAACCGATGTCGCAAGTGCAAAGCTAAGCACAACACGTTAATGCATGAAGCCATTGCAAAAAGCGAAGAACAACCAAATTCCTCATCACATGTCTCTCAAAATGGTGAAGAATCGGAGATTCTATTAGCTACCGCAATTGTTAAGGTAGAAGGAGCTGATGGAACTCAGTACAACATGCGAGCTCTTGTTGATCAAGGGTCTCAGATATCATTAATAACAGAACGCGCTGCTCAACTTCTTGGGAACAAACGCCAGAAATGCAAAGGGGTCGTCTTCGGAATTGGGGAAAAGGAGAGCAATTGCAAGGGCATGATAACAATTTCATGCAGCTCTACCTTCAGCGACTTTACGTTCAGAAAACCAGTATACATCATGAGAAACTTAATCAAGAATCTACCAAACAAAACTTTCACCAAACCATCATGGCCTCAAATACAAAATATCAGTTTGGCGGATCCAGATTTCAATAGCAGCCGTCCAATAGATCTGCTATTTGGAGCTGACGTTTATTCCCAAATCATGCTAGCAGGAATGATCAAAAGCGATGACGTCAACCAGCCTATCGCACAACAAACTCACCTGGGATGGTTACTATGCGGAAACGTCAGAACATTTCATTGCAACGTAGTATTAAACAATCTGGAAGATATGATACAGTTTTGGGATTCCGAAGATATCAAGGATCAAGCCAATTATTCAGAGGAAGACCAGAAATGCATAGAATACTACGGTAAATCAACACAACGTTTAGAAAATGGGAGATACGAAGTGAGACTACCAATGAAACAAGACTGGGAGGGCAAGCTGGGCTCTTCCAAACAGATGGCAATTGCGCAATTCAAAACGTTAGAACGAAGATTGGGAAAACAACAAGAATTAGCAAAAGCCTATAAAGAATTTATAGCAGAGTACATTGACTTAGGTCATATGCAACAATCAACATGTAACAAGACACTCGACTGCTATTTGCCGCACCACGGCGTCGAACACGCCGAGTCAACAACAACTAAGTACAGGGTGGTGTTTAATGCGTCCGCTAAGACGTCTACAGGATGGAGTTTGAACGACCTCATGTACAAAGGTCCAAACCTACAACAAGATTTACAAACAACATTGATACAATGGAGGCAATATAAATACGCATACACAGCTGACATTGAAAAAATGTATAGACAAATTTTAGTGGCACGCTGTGACCAAAACCTACAACAAATTGTATGGCGAGAATCGCCGGAACAACCTCTACTTTCATATCAACTCGGCACAGTAACTTATGGCACCAAGGCAGCGCCGTTCTTGGCCATAATGACCTTACGAAGATTGGCAGAGGACGAGCGTCAACATTTTCCGGAAGCTTCAAAAGTAGTGGAGGAGTCATTTTACGTCGATGATCTCGTTCACGGTTCCCACACCATTGAACAAGCACAAACGCTTATTTTGGACCTAAAACTATTACTTAAGAGTGGTGGGTTTAACCTCAGAAAATGGTCATCAAACGAGCCTGCACTCTTGGAAAATGTTACAACACAACATAACAATGAAAACACGGTTTTCAATTTCAAAACGGATCAAACATCAAAAACATTAGGCCTATGCTGGAATCCGACAGAGGACAAATTCACATTCCAATGTGCGATTTCAAGCGTCAACAAAAAACATACAAAACGCAGCTTATTAGCTGAAATATCAAAACTTTTTGACCCACTTGGCTGGCTGGCTCCCGTATCCACAAAATTGAAATTATTATTTCAAAAACTGTGGGAGGTCAAACTACAATGGGATGACGAAGTGACGGATAGCATACACAAGGAGTGGTGTAAAGTACAAGCGGATATAACGGCGATTAATTTGTGTGAAGTACCAAGATGGCTCAGATGTGATGGGAAACAAGCAATAGAACTACATGGCTTCTGTGACGCTTCCCTGGATGCCTATGCGTGTGTTATTTACGCAAGAGTTCACCCATCAACAATCGTCACACTTGTCGCTGCAAAATCTAAAATTGTCCCACACAGAAAAGTAACAACATTGCCTAGACTGGAACTAAATGGAGCACATCTACTATCCAAATTAATGCAAAAGGTAAAGGAATCCTTACATCAACATGATATTCGCGCCTATGGATGGACTGATTCTATGGTGGTCCTGGGTTGGATACAAGGTGACCCGGCACGATGGAAAACATACATAGAGAATCGAGTCCAAAAAATAAACTCTGTAATACCGCGCTCGTGTTGGCATTACGTCAAATCAGAGGAAAATCCCGCTGACGCCGCAAGTCGAGGCCAGTACGCCGGTCAACTGAAAGAAAACAAACTGTGGTGGCAAGGACCTGTGTGGCTATTATCGTTTGAAATGAGAAACCAAATCCAAAGGGTCTACACTTCAGATCAAGATGTAAAAACAACGGCAACGAAACAAGTCAACGCTGCCCAAATCGACACAGAAACAACCAACATTATTGAACAATTATTACGAAAACATAGCTCTATTAATCATGTCATTCGAATAGTTGCATGGATACAAAGAGCATTGAACTTAAAACTTGGAACAATGGACTCGAAACATCGTCAATTACCAAGTTATCTTACGTTGCAAGAATTAAATAGTGCGACTAAGGCAATTGTAAAACAGACCCAACAAAAGGTATTTGAAACGGATATGAGTCATTTACGTAAACACGGCAGAGTGGCCTCAAATAGCAAGTTATTACCTCTCAACCCTTACATTGATCAAGAAGGCTTGCTAAGAGTCGGGGGAAGATTGAACAACGCAACGCTAACGGAAGAAATGAAACATCCGATGATCATTCCCTACGACAGCCATCTAACGCATTTGCTCATCGATCAAGCCCACCAAATGACGTTTCATGGAGGAGCGCGACTCACTTTATCGCACCTTCGTCAGAAATACTGGATCATCGGTGGCGTACGAGTAACGAAGATGCAAGTCCGAAGATGCGTAACGTGCCGCAAAATAAGTCCAACAAAACAACATCAAATCATGGGTGAACTACCGAGCGCAAGAATAAACCCTGCCCCGCCATTCTACCATACAGGAGTGGACTACACGGGATTCGTCGAAGTCAAGATGAATAAAGGAAGAGGGGCTAGAACAACAAAAGGATACATAGCCATCTTCATTTGCATGGTGACAAAGGCAGTACACATTGAATTAGTGTCTGACCTTACAAGCTCGGCATTCTTGGCAGCCCTTAACAGAATGGCAGCAAGGAGAGGCGCCCCCCGCCATTTATACAGCGATAATGGCACGAACTTCGTCGGCGCTAATCGACTGCTAATGGAACAATACGGGGAAATAGAAAACAGCTACAGAAACGAAGAATTACAGAAAGAAATCGCTGTGATGGCCATACAGTGGCATTTCAACGTCCCGGCATGGCCGTCTGCGGGCGGAGTATGGGAACGAGCCGTAAGAAGCTTGAAACACCATCTGAAAAGAGTAGTGGGTGAGCAAAGGTTAACATTCGAAGAGTTCACCACTATCTTAACAAAACTAGAAGCTTGTCTAAACTCTAGACCTCTGTGTGCGCTGACTGAAAATGTGGAAGATCTTGATGTTTTAACGCCAGCACACTTTCTAACAGGAAGGTCCGGGTTGACCGTCATCGAAACTAGAGAAGACGCCCAAACAAGATGGGAGCTAACTAGAAAAATGTACTCAGAAATTTGGAAGAAATGGAAAAATGAGTACTTGTGCCAATTGTTAGCAAGAACAAAGTGGCAGAAACCGCAGAACAATATGAAAGTTGGTGACTTGGTTGTTGTAAATGACGACCAGCGGCCCGCAGGAAAATGGTTAATGGGTCGAGTAACAGACCTTCACCCGGGAGACGACGGATATGTTCGTGTCGTAACCCTGAAAACAAGAAACGGCGTCATAAAGAGACCCATAACAAAGCTGTCTATTTTACCAATAGACAGCGAGGAACCTCAAAACCACAAAACAGCAAAAATGAACATAAGAAACAAGCAACAGACGAGAAACCACCAAAATTTCAACAAACTGCAATGACAAGCAAAATCAACTTTATCGGCTTGGTGATGACCCTGCTATACCTACTGAGTCCAGCAACTGCGACAACAAACACAACATTTATCGAACTGCAACAAGGCTTATATTTCGATAAATCAACCAACATGAGACTGATTCGCGACGAGTGGAAGATAGTTGTCTATTACGACATCAAACCCTACTGGCATGGTACAGCAGTGTTCACTAAATTCAACGAGCACCTCGAAAACATATGTTCAAAGCTAAATCAGAAGACCCAATGTGACATAATTACATTACAATTACGTCATGCATTCGCTGAACTCGAACACTATAACCGTTTATTGCTGAATCCGCAAGGTCGGGTGAACATGAGAAGCAAACGCGGCCTTATCAACGGTGTTGGGTCGATCGCACGGTCTTTGTTCGGAGTATTGGATGATCAATTCGCCGAACAATATCAACGAGATATTGAACTCATCCAAGAAAATGAAAAACATCTGGCTCTATTATACAAAAATCAGACAACTATTATAGAAGCCGAATACAACATACTTCGGAGATCGGAAGAAACAATCGAAAAACAATACAAATTACTCAATCAACATCTGCTAAGTCTAGACAAACTAACGAGTAACCTTCAGCAAGAGATTGAGTCGCAAGAATTATCAATCGAATTTGTGATGTCGGCTATCTCGGCGAACAGCTTTATAGAGCATCTTAGAAACGTTCAAGAGATTCTGTTGGACACCGTAACAAACATTTACAATGGTAAGGTGAACTTACACCTCATTGCGCCAGAACAGCTACGAGATGAATTGAACGTCATATCAGGTCAGCTGTCAAAGGATGTGGCACTTCCCATCAGAAATATTCAAGAAGATTTTTTCCGCTTGTATCATCTTCTGCAAGTGAAGGCAAGGATGTCAGACAGATATCTTATCATTGAGATAAGGATGCCACTAATCAGCAGAGAAAATTACGAAGTTTACCACATCATACCTGTCCCAAAAAGGAGCGGCGGCAAAATGGTTACCCTACTACCTACAGCGGAGCTATTAGCAATCAACATACAAAAGGATTCTTACCTCCCGATGACTTTAACCGACCTACATCAATGTATTGATCACGACAGTAAAACTATATTGTGCCCCATGAGGACGCCAGTATACCACATGAAAACTGACGAGAGCCTCTGCAAGAGAAGCAAAGGCTCGCCTGACTGCAAAACAAAACAGGAGAACTGTCGAGACACATTGAAGCAACTTAATAACATAAACAGCTACCTATACTTCTGCTGTGACGCTTGCAAAATACGCGTTATATGCGGGAATCAAGTTTCAACAGAGGTATTTAGCAACGCAGGGATAATGAAACTCGGAAGCGACTGCACTATCAATAGTGAGACGTTCACTATTTATTCCCAAAGGCAATTTATGGATACAATTCATGCCAAGGTCGAAGAATTCAAGATAGAAATTCCTCCTATCAATCGGATCATCAACCTATCTGTACCGGTTTTGAAACAAGAACCTGAAACTGAGACGGTAATGGAGCAGAGCTCATTACTGCGAGATCTGGGAAAGCAAATAGAACAGATGAAAGCTGCGACAGCAGAAGGCGTTATATCAGATCGAGCAACATATCACGATGTCCACCAATACGTTGTCATGTACATTTTGGCAACAGTAGCAGCAGTAGCAGGCGCAATATATGCATACCACCGACTTCGGAAACATTGCAGGAGTCAACAGAAACCGATAGCACCACCTGTTCCGAATCCAGCGCCACGAAGGAGGTCGACTGCAAGTGTTGTGGACAACGCTGTATCTGACGTCACAGAAGATAGTAGTGTAATGCATCTATCGAGTGCACACCCACTTAACAAAGCAACGTCGCCTATTGCGCGCTGTGATTTAATAATATAAATGCTTAAGTTATATCATTAAGATATAGATTTTATCCCCTTTTTACATTTTACATTAGAACATAGCATTTTTCAATTTTATAAACTGTTACATTTTGTGAGTGGGCAATATGTACGAGCTACGCTGTTCATTGACCTTTGTGTAGTTTGTACGTCATACTTATTTATTGCACATCGATATTGTTTAGGTGTGCATTCCTGTAACTTAGCATGTAATCGTGTAATTATAATTTAGTAGCAATAAATCCATCAAGGGAGTCACTCGTCTACTCATTTACATAACATACCTTACAAGTCTACATTACAAGTACATAACATTTCACTGTTGGGCATCATACCCCAACAATATGCCTGAAGCACACCACCCTTAAATAGGAATACATCTTTCTGATATAATAATATGCTGCATACTGCCCCTGTATTATATGTACTTGAACGTAAAGTAAGCAACCGTCGATATGGCACATCCAGTTTGAGAACAAGGTAATTATTAAACACGACTGTGCAATTGTCCAACATAAAAATCAAAATTAACTGAAAAGTAAACAAATTTTTTTGGTACAAGTTTTGTATGGAAATAAGCTATCGAAGAAATCTTTTGTATGGACAACAAAAGTCTAGTTCTCTTAAGCCAGAGATAAGCGCGTTCAAACAAACAAACTCTTAGGCTACGAACGCACTGACAGGTGTCACTTTCGCTTAGAGGGTAACGAGCCGCCTAACGAGTGGCTAAGTGAAATTAACGTTCTAAAATCTTCGTAATCAGCCGCATTGAGTGCTCGACGCGTTGCTGGTCACCTCGCGTGTATAAGCGCCTCTACGCGCTAAGCAAGCCACCGTCAGTGTGCCTGTAACTTTCAGTTTATTATATTAGTATAGATCAATTGAAATTTCAAATAAAACGAATCAGTTTTAATTTATGTACATATTTATTATTCCTTTATCTTATTTTGTACATTTTTAAATATTTTTTATTAAAAAACTTGTTAAAAACATTTAAAATACATTATTATACTTAAAAAATCAATTTTGCCTTTATATTTACGTACAAAATGGCTTGCTCAAAATTACCCTTCTCTTAAACCGAGTAAACCAAATATATTTCATTCTCGATTCGCTACCCTAGTGAACCGCTACAATCAACACATTGTATAACTTCTCACATCTGCTATAATGAATCTATTCTTCTAACATTAAAATGATCTAGTATTGTCTTCTGTCAAGCGGTTATAACCTATTGTATTTCTAGTTGGGGCGGTGCCGCTAAAACATAATTTAATTGCTGAAAGAGCTCAAAGAGCCTCTGAGCTTTACAGGGAATATGAGGTATTAACTGTACGTAAACCTGTGCCAAGCTAAGTAGCCGGACTGAAATAGAAACTGCAAGAAGATGTTTCGATCTATTAACTAGAAGTAGAACTATGATTGCTCAAAAATTCATCGTGTTTCTAGGCCCCAGCCTAGATTATACAACAACATTTCAACATTGCATTGCAACATTGCAAATAAACAGTTTCAAATTTTCACCATGACACTAACCCTCATTTTGGGCTTCGCCTTCGAACATAAGTTTACTTTCGTTAGTTGGTGGCAAAAAAGTGGATGTTAAGTTATTTTCCACTTTTTTATGGAGATCGGTTACTTTTTTTGCATAAAAAGATTTTCCTATTATGAATTTCTTAGTAGCAGTACGGTGCCTGGATTTATGCCCTGTTGCTGACAATTGGCTCGATCCTTATTACATGAGACTAAAAGATAAGGAAGTCCTCCGCCAACATTTAAGTTATTGCATAAATGAGTAGAACATCTTTTGTACCTTACTAAATAAAATATATTTGACCGCTTAATTCTTTCAAATTTTCCCATTCTGGTTTTATGCCCATACGTGTCCACACATGTCTGTGTAATATTTGAACTAATTCATCAGTACCAACTACGTCAATATACTCAATTATTTCTAAATTCTCAATACTTTCAAATAACATACTTAACTTGGACGGATTGACTTTTCTCAACCCATTAATTGTAGCGACTACTACCTCTTCAAATTCCATTTTCACAGCTGTTAAGAGCATATTTGTTTCTTTTACAATTTCTATAAAATCCATCAAATTACTTTTATTTAAATTATCATTGATAGTTGATAACAAGTGTAACCCTAAGTTTCGTAGATTGTGCCGAACCGCCTCACATAAAGCTGATTTAATTTCACCATGTTTAACTTTTGTGTTTTTTCCTTGTCCTAATAACAAATCAAATATGATTTTACTTCTAAATTGTACTTGGCCAGACAACTGACAATCAATTTTCATTTTCGCGTCCAACAGTGCCAGAACGTTCTTGTTACAATTAAAAAACATCACGTTTAATATAAAATCCCAAATAATAGCTGGTCGACCTCCCCATTTTATTGCATTACAAATGTATTCGACCGCGAAGTATTCCGCAAACATCGAGTGCACAAACACCGGGGTATCGTCGATTACATTAGAAAGGATGCCGGTTCTCTGCAAAAGCGTGCAACTCATACTCGAATGGGTAGGCCCATCCATTGCGAGTTTCACCTCTTTAGGGATTTGTTTCAGATCACACATCATATATTTAAGTTCCTTCAACTCATCTTCGGTAAATACGCATTTATCATAAATGGCGTATGCCGCCAGCTGTTCAAGCATTTTGGTGACATCCGCATAAAATACATTAGATACGTATATACTATCAGGTTTGTAAATGTCAATTTGGTTTTTTTCTTCCAAACATACTTTGAACAGTGCAGTTTCTACAAAACGTTCGTAGATATTGAAGTAATTTGTGTCCAAGTCCCATACTGGTTTGGGATTATCGAACACCATGTGTAGACCACCAATAATATATTGTTGTTTAGTATCATTTAATTCTGGTAACCTTATTTTGTGATACAAAAAGTTGGCCATCATATCCAGGTGTAAAGGAGTCGTGAAGAAGTTCGGTAAAGGAGAAATACGAATTCTCTCTGAAGCTGCCACAAGAGCACGTAAAGTAGCTGCATATAATTCTCGAACACGCTCATAATCGTCAGCATAATCAACAACAAGGTTTTCGAAATATAATCTATTCTTCAAATATTTGACTAAGTTTAAATAAACTGCAAGAAATGGCATTTCCTTTTTTGACTGACCCTCTTTCTTCTTTAAGTTCTCTAATATATCATTTATGTCGTCGCTTGTTGACATAAACACGCTGAAGTCATATATATTTCGGAGCTGGTCGTAATTGAGGTCTTTTAATAACTTATGTTCATCCCATGATGCAGTCAAATAATCGCGCTGTTCGTCGTCGCGTAGCGGCTCTATTCTGTATAATGTCTTAAATTCTAGTTCTAAAATACTAATGTTTTTGTAGTAACCTCTACTAGTGATCCACAGTTTATGCTTTTGGGGCCAATTCTTCACGACTTTTATTAAAGACATCACCTCATGTGCGTATGTTGGGCAGATTTCGTCGAAGCCATCGAGTAACATTATTACCTTTTTCGTATTGAAGTAATGCAGGAATACTTTTAACTCGAACGCAATCCACGCATCACCTGTACAACTCTTTAGAGAGACGATGCCGTTACATTCTTCTAGTGTTATTTCCACATCGCCTGTTTTGCTACGCTCCTTGCTGAGTGCAACTTGGCACATAAATTTCAAGATTTCCAAAGTATCGACTTGTTCACGAGAATAATATTTCTGCCACAAATATAGTTGTCTCGAGTACTCGAGTAAGTTGATCCTTAGTATCCAAAGTAATGGATACTGGTCCTTCGTATTAAGAGACAAATGTGTCAGTAGAGTTGACTTACCCATTCCAGGGTCCCCAATGACAAGTACGTCATCTTCTTCTAAGTCGTATATCGTTGTGAGACGCTTGCTGATGCCTTCTTCATTTCTTCTTTCAATACTGCTCTTGATTGAGGAACGTTTTACACGCCTCTGGATATATAAATTTGGGTTATAATTTATTTTGCTAATCGGTTTCCCTATAATACTTTCATTACTGTGCATAATTATGTGTAACAATTCGCCGCTTACGCAGCCAATCAGTGTGTCATCCAAGACTTGATCTAAAGTTAGTTTGTGCCCTTGAAAGAAAACTTTAGTATTTTTTAAGAGATTATCCTGACATTCTTTGCTCAAGTTAATTAAATTATTCCGTTCATCCTTTAAAATGTTATCTGTTTTTGTGAAATATTTTTTGGCGATCTCAATCGAGTTCTGGTCTGTTATAATAATTACTACTTTGTCCTTTATAGACTGTGCGATATTTTTTAACTTTATGTTGGTAATTGTAGTAATTTGTGGTTTATCAAAAACAATAACCACAGTTTTCATTTCACTCACATTCTCGAGTTCTGCACATAGTGAATTTTCGTCTCTTCCAGATAAATCATAAATGTATTCTAAATCTAAAACGAAACAGTTTTTATTTTGGTGTTTGAACTTAGCAGCAGTTAGTGCGCAGTTCTCTGAGACGATGATAGTTCCTGAAGGCTGGTCCCCAAACTTGATTGATTCTACGGCCTCTTCATTGAACGTGTACTTCTTATCCTTAAGTCTCTGCATCATTTTTATGACGCTTATCAAAGGCTGGCCTATGGCTTGTTGAACAGCATTTTTATATAAACTTCCTTCTTTTGTAAGATATGGTGCCACTTTAGGAGTCAACCACCATTTTTGTACCCCATCGTGGTACTTTAAAAATATTGCGTTGGGTGTCATGTCTGCATTATGTGCATCATCATCACACTGACTTCTATTTATTTTATATTTTAAAATGTTCTCTACTTCGTTCTCATTAGATTGAGACGTGTAAAATAATAGTGAGCTTAAAAAGTCTTTTGCTACGTAGCTGGTAGTATAAGTGACATTAGAGAATGAAAGAATCGGAAATATTTCAACTTCTACATAAAATTTATAATTGTTCAAATTAATGATTTTACGTTTTAGTTTATCATATAGTGATTTGGCTAGTGGTCCTAGCGATTCGTAATTATCATTGAACTTCAATAGCCGATAGTTGTCATCAGAAACTAACAAATTACCAACAGCAGAAGCGATACCACCGCTGAGTTGTACGAATCCTTCTCCAAGAGATTTATCTATAATGACAAGCCTACTAGTTTGCGCTTTTTCCAACAATCCAACAATTTTTGATGTTAAATCATTCAATTTTCTTTCGATTCTTTTTTCGCCGCCCTTAATTGTTAAATCTTTATTGCCAAACGAAGCGGGCACTTTAAATTCTAATGATGGCAAACACTCTTTTAATGTCAGTTCAAGGGTTTTTCGTACTGTTTCTTGTGAATCATTAATTCCATCCAGCCAGACACCAAAGCGCCAATGGTTTGTTGTCATTTTATCAACGAACTCAAATTTTCCATTTTTGTTATAAATGATATCACTTCCAATTTTTTCATATACTCCTTTAGTATTAAATGAATATTTTACGATAAGGTACTCAAATTTTCGCCTTTCCGAAATCTCTTTGAACAGTTCATTTTTAAATAACTGCAGAAATTTTTCGCTGACGTCAAAGAAATCTTGTCTAAAGCGTGCTATACGGTATCCTTCATTTTGATCGTCGGCAACGTCGAAAATGTTTTGCGCCAAAATGACGTGATATCGTATTACGAGCTCGTCCTTCATCAACGTTGGCATATCAGTAAACTCTCCACAAATCCACTTCGCCATGAGTTGGGCCAGTGTCATTATATGGTCTTCTAAAACCATTTCACGTAACAGTTCCACATCTTTTTTCCCATGCGATGGCTGTGAACCAACGTCCCCTGTTCCTATCAGAGCATTCAAATGATTAGCAAAACTACCATCGTATGGGCTACTTTCCCCATCACCTTTAGCGGTTGTGTAAATAACGAAAAAACATTTTGTTTCACTAAATGTCCCTTCGAACAGCACGACTTCATTATTCGGTTTGAATTTGCGCCGAATTTCCAAGTAACTTTTGAAATATTTGACCAAATCGCTTTTATTGTTAAGCGTTAATACTGAACTGTTCTCTCTGTGTTTCGCTTGTATAAACACAGCAATGCTACCTAACTCTCTAACTTTTGCCCTAAAACAAATGTCATCGAAGCAACCCAAGTTGTCTACATTAGTGGCTAAATGAAACTCTTGAATCTCGTCATCATGTATAGCTCTATAATATATTAGGCTGAGCAGTTTGGTCTCGTAGAGTTGTCCTCGTATGCCTGACGTTCCAGATCGCTTTGCATATTCTTTAGAGCTCGTTCCTGAAGAGCTTGCCATTTTGAGCATGTGCTACATAACATATGACGCACTTACAGTTGCTAGAGCTCCCCGTTAGCGACAGGTTGACCTTCCTTATTGCATCACTGACAGTCGCGCGGGGTGTTCAAGATTCATTTTCTTCTTCCTGACTGCGAAATGGTCGTTCAACGTGACCTGTAATAAAGAAAATATCAATGAACCTGACTTCGCATCGTTTAACTTCAAGATCTTAGATAAAGTAGCTGGCGGTACCAGTAGATCAGGCATTATGGCATTAAGAGCGTTTATACCCTACGGCATTTCATACAAACTTTCAACCCAAATGCCCCCTGAGCTAGGTGTGACTTGTGTAACAGGAATCGGTGTCTTCACCTGTTTTTTGAACTAATGTATAAAACAGTGGAGTTGAAAACAGATGACGCGGCGACTTAAGAGCGTTTATACCCTACGGCATTTCATACAAACTTTCAAGTCGTTATTTTCCGAAATGACTGAACAGATTTTAATGAAACTTCCTAAGCATAAGCAGTATACATAGGTCTAAAAAGTTACTAAAAACATTTTCGAAATGTCTTTTAAAAATGAAGATAATTGGAAATTTCTGTTTCTATAGATAATTAAAAATCGGTCTAATTTAGCTGTAACATTATTTTTCGAAAATGTTTTTTTAGTAACTTTTTAGACCTATGTGTACTGCTTATGCGTAGGAAGTTTCATTAAAATCTGTTCAGTCATTTCGGAAAATAACGACTTGAAAGTTTGTATGAAATGCCGTAGGGTATAAACGCTCTTAAGTCGCCGCGTCATCTGTTTTCAACTCCACTGTTTTATACATTAGTTCAAAAAACAGGTGAAGACACCGATTCCTGTTACACAAGTCACACCTAGCTCAGGAGGCATTTGGGTAAAAATAACCTTAACGAAGCCAAAAGGCACTTGTTCTCCGCTTCCATGGAATCCTTTTTTTTTTGTTTTAGACTTGACCTAGGAACCTCCTTGTTACGGAGATATTGTAGGTAAAAGTTCCAGCGTTTTCACAATTTTTTTATGTTATTACTTTACTTTAAATATCTCCACGACCGGCGACCTCCGTAATGTTTAATGTTTTTGAGTGCGTTAGATTGAGTCCTGCCTTAAAAAGTGTTTATCACCCCCAAAAAAAAATCGTTTCCCAGTAATAATTTTTCCGTAAAGTTACTTAGTTTGATGAACAGAATGCTTGGCCTTGCGAAAGGCCCGTTTACACATTGTTTAGTTACGAAATATAATAAATGTTTTCTAGTACTTCGACGCACTTCCTTGATCCATGCACTTGAAATAGTCCATGTAGTCGTGCGGCGATGCCCGTCAGACACCGTCGGCGTCGTGCACTGTAGCTGTATACATTATCACCTCTTTGACTTTTACACACTGCACTTTTACACATTAAAATTTAAAAAAAAAAGTGAATGTTATCGACTTGAATAGGTTGAACTGACAACATTTAAATAGTCATTAATCTAAAATATATATGTACGTATGGTCGATATTATCAGTTAGTATCGGTTAACTGATACTAACTGATAATATCGACCATCTACATACACTTTCTTAGTGATAAGGGAATTCTATAGCAATTGACTTTGATAACAGTTAAGCTCTTGGTAGAACTGTCAACAACGTAACGACAACTCTGACGAGAAACCAGTGAATAAAAATAGAAATAACAATACATGAAATAAAAGTAAAACTACCGGGAGGTGATTATAAACAATCAGTTTTATGAGATTATTGGAGATCATCTAAACTAATATTATAAAGTGGAAAGATTTGATTGTTTGTTTGTTTGTTTGCATTGAATAGGCTCCGAAACTACTGGTCCGATTTGAAAAATTCTTTCAGTGTAAGATAGCCCATTTATCGGGGAAGGCTATAGGCTATATATCATCACGCTACAACCAATAGGAGTGGAGCAGCAATGAAAAATGTTGCGAAAACGGGGAATATGTGACGCAAACGAAGTTGCGCTGGACAGCTAGTAGAATAATAATTTCGTTTAAAGACGTCAATGACAAAGTCAAAAATACAACGTCAACTAAACTGACATTACAGTCAGTGTTGCCAATTCAGAAAAATACCAGAATCTATCACTACGTTTCGTTTCAAGCAAACAGAAGTACATGAAACAATGGAAGGTCAATTTCAATTACTAAAAAAAACTGTTGAATGGTTGGATGTTGAATTTAAAAATAAATTTAAATAAAACTGTTATGCATTTTAGCCAGCGCATTGACTCTGCCCAATCTTGACATAACATACAATACACAAATTGACACAATTATTACAACCAAGTTCTTAGGAGTTACGATAGATCGAAATTTAAATTGTAAGGCGCATTTAAAGACCCTGACTAAAAGAATAAGCAGCAAAACTAGCTGTGTCTGCATAAGAGTTGGACTACACTTATGCGCAAAAGTGTTTTCTGTATGGCTCCCATTATTTATAACTAGCTGTCCCGAGCAACTTCGCGCAATATTATTCATTGCTGCTCTGCTCCTATTGGTCGTAGCGTGATGAGATATAGATAGATATATATAGTCAGAAATTGACTGAAAAATCATACTATAATATTAATGAATTTCTGACAGAACCATTTACTGTAACATAGATTTATTCATGATTTTAATAATTGCTTTTGACACGTATATACCTTGACATTTATAATTTTGACATTATTATTCTTTGTTAAGTTCACTGACATTGAAAATTTATGATTTAATTGTTCTACTTTTGGCATGTATAATTTTGACATTTATTATTTTATATTGCATTGAAATTATTAATTAAAAAACTCAATTTTATTATTCAAAACATTTGCACGAGTTTGTGGCAAACATGTATTGCCTAAACCATTTTTTATTTTTATTTTATGTTATCTTACATGCACTTTAATTATTGTATGTAAACACATGTTTGATGTAAATATCTTTACTCAAAAATGCATGTAATGTGGTCATTATTTTGACAACCTTGTTTGAGCAAAGTCGACCTTGCCGTTCTGTTTCAAGGAGCGGCCGGCAAAGTTTTGCTGGCCGCTCTAACAGGCCGGCAATGTTTTGCCGGCCGCTATTTTGGCGTTTCAACGTTTTAAAAAAATCAAATCCAAAAAGATTTTATTTAGAACACAGCTGTTTGTATCTATAGAGATAGGTACAAAAAGATTTTATTCCATATTAGGATGTATAGTTCTAACTACCATTGCTAAAAAAAAACAAAGAAGTAACAAAAGCGCGGTTCAGCGAAGATTTAAATGAATATATTTTTTATTGAAATTACTTGCTGGTTTTATTTAGATTAGGTACTTGCATTTTTGAGTAAAGCACTATACAAACCTTGGCCCACAATGACTGCTTCGCTGGTCACGCTATGATTGCCTCGAGCTAGCCTAGCTACGCTCTAGGCCTTTCAGCTTGGCCATCATTGCAGCCCTTGCTGTCCTCGCTGTAAAGGCCTCAACCTGCGGTCTCGGCCTTTATCTCAGCTCGTCCGTCAAGTGCTGCACGCTGACCGCGTTGTGTCGGCCTGGAGCTGCGTTACGCTGCGCTGTCGGCCATAATCAGCGCGACCAGCAAAGTAGTCATTATAGACCGCGGCAGTAATGTACTATATCTTTACGAAATTATCAAAAACAAAAAGAATTTCATAAATATTTATATCATGGAAGATTATTCAAAAGATGTGTTGGAAAAGAGAAAAAAGTTGCAAACAATTTTAGTTGAAGAAAGAAAAAAACCGGCCAAGTGCGAGTCTTACTCGCACACAGGGTTCCATAGCCCCAAACAATATTTTGAACTGTCATTCATTAGTTGTAAACTTCCACTAAACCGCAAAACTAAATTGGTTTTTCATAGTATGTTAATGAAAAACAAAGTTACTGCTGCAGTTTGATGAAAAAGTCCCATATCTCAAAAACTAAACATCATATCTTATTGAAACCAATTTTCGTTGATAGTTTTTTTTACGTTCTACAAACTTAAATATTTTCAGAATTTTCCTCCTCTTACTTTAGAAATTAGAGGGGGGGGGACACACATTTTACCACTTTGGAAGTGGCTCTAGCGCAAAATATATAGTTTAGAAAAAAATGATATTAGAAACCTCAATATCATTTTTGAAGACCTATCCACAGATACCCCACACGAATGGGTTGGATGAAAAAAAAAATTTTGGTTTTCAGTTCTATGTATGGGGAACCCCAAAATTAATAGTTTTTTTTCTATTTTTGTGTGAAAATCTTAATGCGGTTCACAGAATACATCTAATTACCAAGTTTCAAAAGTATAGCTCTTATAGTTTCGGAAACAAGTGGCTGTGACATACGGACGGACAGACAGACAGACAGACAGACATGACGAATCTATAAGGGTTCCGTTTTTTGCCATTCGGCTACGGAACCCTAAAAAGGCAATATCGCATATCTAAAATATGACAAACTAATAGTTAAAGAGAATTAAACAAGCCAAGAGATAAGAAAGAGAGAAACATCCACTTCTCCTCTTTCTTCTAACAACCAGCCAAAAAGACAACTTTGTCTACAAACAGGGCAAGCAGAACAAATGCTTTCGACATGATGCATTCCAGATCCAACTTGTTTTCTAGCGTACAAAACAACAAAAATCAATAGCAATTAAGAAGCGGCAAACGGAAAACAAAAATAACAACCATAAGAAAACAACAACTATTACGGGTGTTCAGAAGCAGAAATAAGAAGCACAGACTGTAGTTATAATATGTATTTTCACAAAAAATATTGAGTTCTTTACAACACGAGACACGCTCGCTAAAAAAAAAGGATCGACACCAACAGGAAGTCAACTCACATCCCCTTTTTATTATTGTTTAATATTCGTAACACTTACATAAATTGACTTACTTATTATAATGACCGAAGAATATAAGCAATAGGTTTCATAAAGTAGACTTTTACAATTAAATATGATTTACAGTAATATTTCCCAATTAATAAATGAATGCTCAGAGAAAAGAACAAGTTATTTATTATTTAAAAAGTGACTACAACATTATAGTGTCTTTAATAGTTGATAGATGGCGCTACTACATAGATTGCATCAGTAGATCTTAATGGCTGCTGTTATACTAGTTGCGTTCAATGTCGGTAGATGGCGTTAGTCGTTTATTCTTGATGATGAGGTGAATAGCTTGAAGCTTCCTGGGCTACGGCTGTACAGCTGGCGACTAACTGTTACACAACCTCCCCCAAGCCGACTGGTCCTCGTGGCAGGAAGAGACCGCAACCCTCCAACTAGAAAGGATATGAAGAAAAATAACAAATATTGCAAACATTAAACAATCTAGTATCTATAGTGCAGCCCTCAATGTACTTACTCTGAAAGAAGAAGAAAGTCTCTCAGAATTAACCTTTGCTTTAGAGAACAAATCAAATGGTACGTCGTCGGCCTGAGTGAAGTGAGAAGGATAGGGGAAAGGATCACTTCTCATGCAGACTATTTACTCTACTATATAGGGAAGACCCAGGGCCATTATTGCGTTGGATTTATTATTAAAAAACATGAGGAATTTCAGGAATTCTGTACCGAATCCTTACTACTTTATTCTTTCTTTATTTACTGCATTTCCGTAAGGAATTTTACTAACCGACTTCAAAACAGGTTTTTTTTAGGCAATGCCTCCCTCCCTTTTCTCCTTCAGAATCTATCTATATTTGTTTCCTTGAAATTATTCTTTTATTTTTCAGTCTAAGCCTTAGCTTAGACCCATTGGCCTCTCCGAACTCGACCCTGAACACTGAAGAAACGTTCCACACGGCCACGTCGTCCCCCAAGCGGTTGCCGGAGTGGGCGGCGCCAGCGGAGGACACGCCCACGTCGCCCGACTCCGCCCCCGCGGGCCCACAGAGCCACGTCGCCCCTCCGGGCCCTGCGCCGCAGTTCCGGCTGGGTCCAGTTCCTACTGCTGATGATAGTGATGACATGTCCAGTACCGAGGATTATCACAAGGTATGAAACTATGATCAAAACTTATATTATAACAAGCGACCTGCGGCAGCTTCGCAAGGATGCAATTTATCAACAACAGCGCCATCTTTAGTGACACTTGATTAATATGTATTAAGGTAAGCATCAAATTTGTACGTTATTTAGTTTGCGGATCCACGTTCCGGTTATAGAAAAGATGAACGAACGGATTCGAACTGAATTAGTTATGAGGATTGACCATAACCAGGGTTAGGATATGCATATAGGTCGTTGTAGGAGCCAATGGTTGTAGGCACTGTACAGTATCACAATGTTGATATTGGTTTAGTTGTGGAGTACAGAGAAAGAACCACCAAAAGAGTTTTAAAGTTATATTAAAAACTAGCTGTCCGGCACAACTTCGTTTGCGTCACATTGTCCCCGTTTTCGCAACATTTTTCATTGCTGCTCCACTCCTATTGGTCGTAGCGTGATGATATATAGCCTATAGCTTTCCTCGATAAACGGGCTATCTAACCCTGAAAGAATTTTTCAAATCGGACCAGTAGTTTCGGAGCCTATTCAATGCAAACAATCAAATCTTTCCTCTTTATAATATTAATTTCGATGTAGAAGTTACAAGTTAAAGTGGTAGCGATTATTTCTCTTGACAAGTGGTTAGTTCCTCAGTCATCTGACTCGCCCTGCCTTGCTTGAGAAGTTACAATTATAGCGTAATATTTGTGACGCACGAAATCCAAGTAGGTTGCTGCGTTCCCAAAGTAAATGTACGGTTGATGAGACCGCACAGTCGTCTTCAAGCGAAGCTACGGACAACAGCTAGTAATTTGTAACTATGCATTTTTTTTTGTTAGCCTCTCATGTGTCCCACTGCTGGGCAAAGGCCTCCCCTTTCTCCTTCCAAACGTCTCTATCCTGTGCGATATCTGGCCATGATCGCCCGGCAAACAAGATTAGATCGTCACACCACCTTCGCCGCGGTCTACCTCGACGGCGATTTCCTCCGTCAGGCTTCCAGTGAGTGACGATCCTTGCCCACCTCTCTGGGTGCATTCGAGCTACGTGGCCAGCCCACTCCCACTTTAGCTTGGCTGTTTTTTATCCGACATCTGCATCTGCAACAATGCATTGCGCCAGAGAAATGTTTTTTGTTCACTAATTGGGTTTGCGTAACTGGCTTGATGCGAAGCGATGATGCGGGCTAGTGTGCAGCACGCGTGTCTAGAAGAAACTGAGGCACTTCGAAGTTTGAAGAAATCCAGATTATAATTATCTGAGAACAGAGAAGCCGGCAATGAATAAAAATGACGACTGGGTAGACAAAACGAAATTCTATTTTGTCCGTCAGTCAGGTAATACAAAAATATTAGACACGTATATTTTGTTTTATCAAATTAACATAAAATTACTTAATTAAAACGCATTAAAGTTGGCGAGTGGGGGCTCACTACGTCACAACTATGTTTAAAATTTACTTACCCGTGACGTCATGCGCCATTTGAAATCAATATATCTTTGTAACTGTATGATTACGTGAAAAAAGAAAAAATACGTGTCCAATACTTTTTAATAATCTACCCGACAGACGAAGAAAAAACAATAGTCATCATCCCTATTCCACAGTCTAGCTGGTGCTGGTGGTGACTGGTGTTTCATGAAGTACTCTTGTTCGCAGCCGCGGATAGTGGAAGGTCAGTCGTCGAGTTCCGTGGAGCGTTCGCCTGAAGAGCGCCACCAGAGAGCCAAGTACAAGAGACGGATACCAGGTTAATATAATCATTTATCTTTTTTGTTGGTTCAGGAGCCGTTGTAGTCCCCTGACTTACAACTAATTTATTTATTTCATCACAACGAACGGGTCCTGCAGGTACTGCGGGTGGCGGGTTCGATTCCCGTTTGGAACAAATATTTGTATGGCCTACAGGTAGTTGTTCCGGCTATTTGTGTATGTGAGTTTAAATATTTGTGAATGCATCCACAATACTACACACTACGGAGAAAATCGTAGTATGTGGCAAAGTTTTTTTTAAATAAAAACAAAAAATACTTGTCCCAAAACTTGGCATCGGCATCTCCTAGATAAAAAAAAATAAAAGAAAACATGTGATTTTACTAGCCCCACCTGGGCATAAGTTTTTTAATATGACAGGTAGAATCACATCCTTGACGGATGCAGTTAACTAAGGCTGATATTCTTAATCGTTTGTTCGACTTAGTATAAACTCGACACGCCCAGAAGGCACATTGACAGCTGTATTTAGTTATATATTGTCATAAACGCCCACGTTCTGAGAGTTTTCATGTGGAATCATCTGTCAAATTCGAAAAACCGCCCGTTGCGGTTAAGGGTTCCGTCTCATCTATCACCACGGCATCTTTTGGAACAAACCGCGCTTTCGAACCCATCATCGAAGCTTCTGAGCGACAGAATAGGATAGAATCATGGAAAAGTGCGGTTCCGTGCTGCTGGATGAGGTGCAACCCTAAGATTACGATTTGGGCAATTTGAACCATTATCATGACGAGTCCTGTGTAGTTAAGTTGAGCAATTGACTCCAGACGGGTCTTGGAATATGAGTGTAGATCGGGAGCCTGTATAGTATCCCCCCCCCCCCCAGGCGAGGGCAAGCCGGGGCGGCGCCAGGTGACGGAGGTGGAGGCCCTGCGCGCCATGCAGCGCCTGTGCTCGCGCATCGCGGCGCAGAAGATGCTCGTCATCTCCTCGCTCGAGAACGACTGCTCCAAGGAGGAGCTCAACAGGCAGATCGCGGTGAGCATTTTTTTATCTCTTCCGTTTTATTTCATTTCATATCACACAATATTTTGATGTAAAACATCTATATGCGCGACTAGGCAGAAAAATCGACTTGTGTTGCCCCCACCCCTGTGCCACGTAAAATCAACCTTTACCCATTAAAATAAAGATTGTTTTGGATTTATTGTTGATCTTGTTTGGTTTTTGAAAGTTCCACGTCCAATTCAATAATTGGACGTGAAACTTCTTATGCGACTTCCAACAAGGTCGCGTGAAATGTTTAACGCTACCATGGAGGGGGAATAGAAAAAGACAGAGCGAGAGTGACTGCGTGGCACTCGAACGCATGCGCATAGTATACCTGTTACAGTCCAACGCGAGCGTGGTTCTCTTCGTGCTATAGCCTAAATTATATTTTGCGGATGGGTGATCAAGGTTAAGCGACGGTTGCCCAGGTCAGTATGTGGATGGGTGATCAAGGTTAAGCGACGGTAGCCGAGGTCAGTATGTGGATAGGTGATCAAGGTTGCGTTAAATGTTTACGCTACTATGGAGGGGGTATGAAAGCACTCATTCCCACATTATGAAGTTTAACTTATTCCGCGCGGAGGGACTCCACGCACAATTTATTTTTTCTTTTACTCCATATTTTTATATTAAAAACAAAGATGTTTCACATGTTCTAGGCGTCCCGTGACAGCCAACGTTTTTTTAGTTGTACTGTAGCTTACCAAAGCGTATCGTATTACCCAATACTAACTGAGTTGTGAGGCTGAGATAGGTAGACACTCCACGTGAAATACTGGTATTCAGATGCGTCCGGTTAGACTGGAAACCGGCGCCGACATAGCTGGGAAAAGTATCGGCAGATGCACTTATACGGAAACATGATGTTTTGCCGATACGTATTACTTTAAAAGTAATAGTACTGAATTTAGATTATTCAAAAACGTTATATTTTTAGGAGTATCTTGTAGGGAGGGTGATGTGTGTAGAGATGTTGGAAGGAAGAAATAAAGTCCAAGTACACAAGAAAGTTGAGAGAAGTAAGTTTAATGTACAAGTCACACTTTTTACACGCACCAGAGTTCCAACGAGAATAGAAGGAGTGGTAGAAATAATTGTACATGGCAGAGAACTGATAAAAAGAAAGAAGATTAATAACGCGCGGCGAAACTTTGACTGTTTTTAAACATTAATAAATAGATTTTAGATTTTTATATAATTCTAGTTATTATATGTTCATGTAAATAATTTTGA
This sequence comes from Cerastis rubricosa, assembly GCA_949152445.1. Lineage (NCBI taxonomy): Eukaryota > Metazoa > Arthropoda > Insecta > Lepidoptera > Noctuidae > Cerastis > Cerastis rubricosa. The sequence continues at coordinate 21,936,720 of OX424534.1, read as the reverse complement.
TTTTATTGTTATTGTCTGTTGACATAAAAAAAAGTGAAAAATGAAAATAAATAAATAAAGGTAGGTCACTTAACAAATTCAAACATATCCACAGGTGCTCCAAGAACTTCAGAAGAAGTACGTACGCCTCGAGATGGCGCTACAGTACTCATTCTTCGACAACCAGTCGCGAAGGCCTATGATGGTGACGCCGATACAAGAGACGCCTTCGCTCACGCTGTCCGAGAGCGACATGCAGGTCGCTACTGAGGAAGATGCTGCGCAGAACGGACATGTTGAGGACCCACTGCTGCACAGGTGAGCATAACATAAACTTCTTCTTGACGTGTCGATGACAGTTTAAATTGAGCCTGCCCAAAATTTGGCGAAGAGTTTGGCACTTTCAGTAGCGTCCATCAGCTCCTGTGAAGTGCAAGCAACAGGAAAGGCAGGGCAATCATGCCCTGCCTCTTCTGTTTGACAAGTGTCCCATTGTTTGAAGGGAAACACCACATTTACACTCCAGGCCAGAGTCATCTATGAATCTCCACCTGAACAGGTTTTCCTTGCTTCGGCCAACCTGTGTCCGGATTCTATTTAACCTTTTGAATGCCACAGCATAAACGTACGCGCATGCCCTCCACGCCAAGCTACAAATTCACCGCAAATACTTAAAAAAAAAGTATTGTTAAGTTATTTCTTGATAAGAAATTTAATATTTAAGATATATAGATAAACTCATACAAAAGTAATGATTTTAATTGCTTATTTCGTGTTATACTGCCGTCCTATCACTAGAAAGCCGTTAACCCTCAAATGGTCAATTTTCACTTTTTGATGCTACGTGATAGAGTAAAAAATTCTCTATCTTTTTGTCTAAGAAACATTTTTATAATATGAACAGTTCCAGAGATATAAAAAAAATGTAGGCCGTTAAGTTACAGAATTTATGATGATTCCTTCACTTAAAAGCGTCTAACCCACATTTCTTCGCTAAATGAACGTTAAAATACCTTAACTGCCGGATCTGTCGATAATTTTCTGGCCTTTTACGTATCTACAAAAACGTTATCTGATTTTTCTTGACTATAAAGACGCTAAGGGACTATAACTACTTTATAATTCAGCATTTTCTTATGCACAAGTTTTAAAATGCTAGATTAGATGCAGTTATCCGCCCTTAACGGCATTTTAGTTAAGTATTTAATACTTTAGTTGAAAATAATTCATGCCTGTTTGCAATAAATGGTGGAAAAAAGGTAAAATATGCTTAGCTACAAAGCAGCTAAGCCTAATTACTTAGCTAAAAGGCAGTTTTCTCACTCTCGCGCTTTGTTCACGGTTCGGTATTCTATGTCTTATTCCAGATCATGTTCTACCAATGTGCCAAATTTCTATGAAATTCGATCAGACGTTGAGGCGTGATGAATGAATGAACACCCTAAATCACTAATATCAAACTCTAGGACTTTCAAATACATACTAGCATAATGATGGTGAATAATTGATGGTGATGCCATCCAGCCGATTTCGGCCACAGCAACTGTGTTCGGCGTTTTGTAGGAGTTTTGGTGTGATGCTCTTTCATGTGCTCTCAAGTTATTAGCATATCTAACTTTAGGCGAAAAACTATGAGCACAAAACGGACATGTCAGAACACCTTTGACGACTTTGTAAGTTATAGTTGTAGTTTTATATAACTTAAGGCCCATTTCGTACCCACATTTTTTTAGTAAGTATCTATTTTTATCTTTCTAACTGAGCTGGACTAAGGAAATCACACATAACAAAATCTTAAGACGAAAAGGGCAAGACCCCAAGTCACGCAGACTGTTAATCAAAGAAAGGTATCTCACCTTGAACGAGTTTTTTGGCACCAGAGATGGGCAAACTAGAGAGGAAACGTAATGTCGGTCGGAGAAAAAAGTCTTGACTGAGAAACATTTTCGGATAGCGCAGAATCAGGAGCTGCTGCTGAGCTGTTATACCTCGCAAACCTTCAGTAATTGAAAGAAGAATTCTGAACATGCTTGAAGCTTAAAGGTACGCTTAGTCTCTCATCGTGAATTTATAAGACGTACCCAAACCAACCTAGCTGGTGTCTCCTCAACCAGACTTTTATGCTCGGACATTGGCTCGCTTTCAGAGTTGCACTCTTGCAAGTATCCGCCAGGAAGCACAGGTCATCAGCATACCTACATAATCTTTGTATTGCCGGTATAAGAGAATTTTATGCGGGTTTTTCGTGCGGCTATTATCAGTAAGGAAACGAGTTCGAAGGCCTGAACTACGGTTAAAGTTAAAGTTTCCTGAATGATGACAGCAAAGAGTGTAAACACAAGTAGGTACAGATCCTTGCATATATACAGTTAGCATCTTAAGACAAGAAATCGTCTTCCATGAGTCGTTTTATGAGAATTAATATTTTTTAGAACATTCTTGTTTTATCAACAGCTTCTCGGGAAACACTATCAAATGAAATTTCAAGATCGACAACACAAAAGTACCAACAGGGGTCCACAATGTCCTTTACTTTATTTACACTTGTATCTGGTGAATAGAGAATACAGCTTCAAAAGTTCCGCTCCCAAGACAGAAACCAAATTGGTTCTTTAGAAGGATTGATTCTGAATAGGGCGGTTGAGATGGATTTTCACACAATTCCACGATAAGAGTAGCACTCTGATCGGTCGAGTTTGTTCTTAGTATGTAGCGTGCTTATTGGTGCTTTATGTAACATCTTTGTCTTCTTTCAAAGTAAGAGGCTCGTCTTACCCACTGGCTGTGGTAGTGGCAGCGTGGGCAATGTGACCATAAATATAACATAATATCATATTTGCTTAACCTCACTTTTAATTTACCAATAAAATTTTGATTCATAATTCAGATTTTTACAAAAATCTCACATTTTCCCTACTTTTGCTAAACTAAAAAGAAGTTAACCCACAACCGACATACTCTTAGCCACCTTTTAGTTAAGCAAGGTAGTTAAGATTTTACAAAACTTCCAAATAACATTGGCATAATTAGCTTAAAAGCAGCTAAAACCCCGTAACGTCTCAATAGGAAAGTAATTGTAACTTGAATCTGAGCGGATTCCATAGCTATAAAGCAGTTACCATCACTTAACAGCTTTCTTGTTAAGTATTTCTGCAAATATATTAACAAATATTATGAACGTAAAAAAATTTAAATAAATTACTTCACTAAAAAGCCGCTAAGGTATAGTTAACGGCCTTTTAGTACAGAAATAAGATGCAATAACTAAATTATATGCTTAACTAAATTGCAAAAATGAATTTTAAAAAATAAGTAATAAGAGTTTGTGGACTGATATAATTCTTAAGAACAAGCAGAAAAAAATACCAATCGATGTGTCCAACAATCATTAACCTAAGTTTAATAGTTTTTAAGAAGCAATGATTCGCACCTTTTTTGCCATTATCTCGAAAACAACTTTTTGGGGTTAACGGCTTTCTAGTGATAGGACGGCAGTATAGTGCACAACATTTTTTGTCACATATTTGTGTCTTTGGCGTACAGGGCACGCGCTTGCTTGTTACGTATATATGACAATGGCGTTCAAAAGGTTAAAGACTTCCAGGTCAGCCATGGCAACTCATGTCCAGGTGGCCGATTTTCAGCAGGTGGCACAAATTGGTCGGATAGGGAAACAGTTTCTCGCCACAGCTAGAGTCTTTCTGTAGAGCGTTCGCCAGTGAGCGGAAACGCGTGCGTGCGGGTGCGTTTTGTAGTAAGCAACGACTTATAGTCGGTCCTACGCTGTCCTCCCATACTTAAGTACTAACGCTGTAACATTCTAATATTGTAAAACCAAATGATTTTAAAAGAGTAACCATGGTGTTCCTTTCCGGTTCTTCTCCATAGGAAATGACAATATATAATATTTTATAGTGAGCTTTGGCAGAGGGAGACATGCTTGGAGGTGTTTCGGTATTTTTAAGAGATGTCACTCATCTACTGTCCTCGACCTTGACAACCGCTGATTAACATTGAAAGCCTCGTGTCGCTATTGTTTCGTAGCCTCGAGCCCACTCGGTATGGTCACAATTGATGTTTCATTGTAGGTTAAAAGAACAAGAGCTGGAAGGGTCTGACAACGTGTCGACGTCCAACGACGAACTTCCTACGGAAACACACGAGCCGCCGTGGGAAGATCCGCTGCGGTGCCGCGTGCGACCAGATCGCATTGTCCGCAACGACCGCAGCGACCGCGACCGTGACCGCGGTGACCGCGGTGACCAGCCCTCCATGGACATGCAGATACCCGTCAGTATTATAACTTTAAGTTACAGTTAGCACTAGTTTCGAAGTTAACTAAGGTTTAATTTGGTTTTTATTTTTCAGGATCCAACGATATGTTCTGGATTAATGCATCCAATAGACTTCAGTAAGTACCATTTATTTTTCCGTAGAATATAAAACACAATAGGTTTTCAGTGGTCTCAGTCCAACGCAACACACTAATTATGTTTTTTTTTTTTCAATTAGGGGTCATCCATAAATTATGTCACACGAATTTCATGATTTTTTGCCCCTCCCCCCGTCCTTGCCACAGGTGGTCTCATTTGTGAGATTTTGTGACCTTTAGAAATTATTGAATGAAAACAGCGGTTCCGAAATCAGTTTTATTTCCATTTCAATTATTTTTTTAATAGAATTAACCCCAAATCAAACAATTAAAAAAACGATTAATTGTATTAATTAAAGATATTAACAAAACAAAAAACGATTGACTATGTTAATTAAAGAAATTATCAAAACAAAAGATATAAGTAGAATTATATTAATTAACTAGCTGTCCGGCGCAACTTCGTTTGCATCACATTTTCTCCGTTTTCGCAACATTTTTCATTGCTGCTCCACTCCTATTGGTCGTAGCGTGATGATATATAGCCTACAGCCTTCCTCAATAAATGGGCTATCTAACACTGAAAGAATTTTTCAAATCGGACCAATAGTTTCGGAGCTTATTCAATGCAAACATACAAACAAAAAATCAAATATTTCCTCTTTATAATATTAGTTTAGAAGATACAAACTTAATAATTGTGAGTCCATGGACTTTGTACCCACTCCTTAAATTATTTATATCTGGCATAGCAGCCACTTCGTTCTCGTTTGGGTTGCTAATGTCAGGAACATTTGTTGTGTCAACATCTTTTTCATCCAAGCATACATTTATTTATTTATTTTATTTATTTATTTGTAACACCTTAAACTATCCTTACAGGGTTTACCCTAATGCGACAGTTCAGAACTTAAACTAATTACACTTTATACTTAGATTTTCAAAAATTAGAACAATACAAAATACAGCATTATTCAATTATTACATAATAGGTAATTATTATAATGGTGGATAAAACAACAAAATAGTACATAAACACAAACACACTTTACTTACGTTTTATAATAATTTCAGTTGTAGCATAGTATAAATAATAACACCCTTGCGAATTCACTCCAACAACATGTAAACACATCGATCTGTGTTTGAAGGTCGTTGATGGTACGGAATGCTCTAGTAAGGGGTGCCTTGCCAAGAAGGTTAGTCCTGGCTGTAGGTACCAGTAGCAGTGGCGGGCTGCGCCGCCTCCACACGTAGCGGTCCGGCACACACAGACTCAAGCGCTGCAATACTCCCGGGTTACTCTCCACTCCACGAAGCACCTTCACCAAGTAGGCGACCAGCGCAAACTCCCGTCTGACATGCAGTTAATTATAGCCAACCATACCCAATACAAACAGAGTGGGATACATCAGTGGGTAAAACGGATATACCCCATACAACCTCCTGTACAAATGGCGCGTGAACTTGTTCTGAACGCGCTCCAACATTACCGAGTACTTAGCTTCATGCGGAGCCCATATGATCGCACTATGTTCCAGATGACTCCTGACTAGTGCGTCATACAGGACCCTAACTGCTGTGATGTTTGTGAAACTTTGCGTCTGTCTCAGAACAAATCCTAAGTTTCTGTACGCCTTCTTACAGATCTTTGTCACATGCTTTCGGAATGACAGATCGGGAGTCATGAAAACACCCAAGTCTTGCACTTCCGTAACTCGTTGCATTGGCACTGCGTCCACCACGTACTCATAGAACAGAGGTGCACGAGCACGGGTGTAACTCATCAACGAGCACTTGGATACGTTGAAGTACAGTTTGTTTTCATGACTCCATTTTACTATACGATCTATATCTTCCTGTAGGCGCCTGCAATCAGACTCGGACCTAATCTCAAGCAGCAACTTGAGGTCATCTGCAAATAATAAACAACAGCCATGTCTTACGACTTCCGGCAAATCGTTTACCATTATTATGAATTCGAGAGGCCCCACGTTGCTGCCCTGACTTACACCAGACCAAGTGTAATATAATTCGGATTCAAATCCGTTGCAGTCTACATACTGCTGTCTGCCTTCCATGTAACTGGCGAAAAACTGCAATAGATGTGGGGTACATCCGACCTCTGCTAGCTTCCGCAGTAAGATATCGTTGTCGACGGTGTCAAAAGCTTTCCTGAAGTCAAAATAAGCTGCGTCCACCTGCACCCCAGCACCACCCGTCCCATAAAATTAAGGAGATTGGTAGCCGTGCTGCGCCCTGGCCGGAATCCGTGCTGCGCATCCGATAACTGTCCGCGCACTTGCTCTTGCATACAGCGTTGGATGGCAGACTCGAACACCTTTGCCGGCGTAGACAACACCGCCACCGGCCTATACCCACTGATGTCAGCTCCCGCACTGCCTTTGGGCACTGGAATGACTCTCGTAATTTTCCACCGATCTGGGAACTTCGCAGAATGAAGACATGCATTAAATATATGGAGCAACGGTTCCGCGAGTACCCTACTACAATCCCTAAATAGGAAGGCTGGTATTCCATCCGGGCCTGCTGAACGCTTCGGTTTTAGGCGCTCGAGTGCCTCTCTAACGTTCTTAAGACTCAGCGAACTCAGTTGTACGTGCGTGCCCCTCATAGCCCCTGCCGCTTTCGCCTCGGCCGCTTGTGGGTCAAGTTGTGGTGGCTCCCTAGAGTATACCGACTCAAAAAAAATCGCAAATTGCTTGGCACATTTAAGATCCGTTAGGTGTTGACCATCCTTAATAATAATTTGTCTGTTCACTGTGCTTGTCTTAGATCGTATATATTGCCAGAATGATTTTGGATCTTTCGCAAACTGACATTGTATTTTAGTTTGATGTCGTTTGTGTGCGGTGTTAATATTCTTTTTAGTCAGTGCTCGGTATTTAGAATACTCATTGTAAACAATTAAATGCTTAGTGTCCTTGAACGTCTTGTGAAGTCTAGCTTTGGTTTTTAGATCTTTTATTCTCTTGTGTACCAATTAGGGTAAGTGTACCGTGACTTCGCACTACGATTTTTCATGGGGACGCATTCATCTAAAATACTGTTAATTTTACTGTAAAAGAAGTTTACTATGTCGTCCACGTCGTGCATCTCGTACATACAACAAGGTGTTGTTTTGCATCCTCGTCAAAATTCAGGATGTTGTCACAAAAGACATAAATATTCAATATAAATTACGGTACCTAGTAAATTATTAAAAAACACTGCATTTTTTTGTTGTTTAAATTTGTCAATATTTCAGAATAACCCCCATAGCGTGGTTTAGGGATTATAAAATTATCGAAAAAACGTTTGAGGTTTTTTGTTTGTGTGTAAGTGACGTTATAAGGCAGGGATCAGACGGCCCGTGTTTAAAACTCGGGCCGGTCGTTGGTTCACAGTTGCCGATTTCAGTAAATAAATAAAAAAAGGAAAATTACCTACTCATTTTATTATTGATTCGGGTCGAGAATCATTAGCATAGTTACCTCCTAGAATTTGACGAGGTTGCAAAACAACATCTTGTATTATTCCATTCCGTTGCCATTAATAAAGAATAAAGCAATTGATAATTTGCCTTATAAAAGTTCCAACGCGGTCTATTGCTGAGTGCGCATGCACTAGCGCGTGAGTCGGTATCGGTGGCGGACGCGGCCGCGGTCAACGAGGCAGCGGGACCAATGTCGGCGGGGCGGAATGCGCGCGCGGGCCTTAGACTCACGCTCACTTCGAGCGGTGGGTGATGCACATCTACAGGCACGAGTGGCTCATCCGCTGCTACTACTGACACCGTCCCCAGAAACCCTGAACTCAGCACTAAGTCTAATTGACGACCTAAACAATTAGGTACCTTATTACTTTGAGTGAATTCGCAAAAGGACAAGAAACATTCATAATAATTAGACACATTTGTAGGACACGAATGTAAATTAAAATCACCTAACACAATGATATGTTTATATCTAGTACATAGTTTTTCTATTACTGTAAATAGAATCATGTAATCAATTTCAGAGCTACCCGGGGGAATATAAATAACAGAACACAGAAATAAAAATCTACTATTTAAATGTACCGTCGCACAAACCATTTCAAAAACGGAAGTGTCTATCGATACGTCGGGTACAAGTACTCGCCGCAGCTCGAACCGTTGTGTGGCCACAAGAAACGCGCCTCCCTGCTTACGCCCATCCGCTCGATCACTACGTAGTATACTGTATTCCGGTGGAACTATTTCAGAGTCTTGAATGGAGTCATTGCAACCCGATTCAGTAATTGCAAACAAGTCCGAATTTAATGAATCTATGTTATTTCTAAAGTTGTCCAACTTAGTTCGGAGACCTCTAACGTTTTGGTAAAAAATCTCGATGGTGCTACTTTGATGCCTTTTTGGTATAGTTCCGAAACCAAATCCACTCGTTGAATTCGGCGTTTACGGGCCATATTTCCGTTTGGTTCAATTTATCAAACCACTGCTCTGGCACTCCGATAACAAACGACGAGTAATCTCGCTCGGTTTTATGTTTTATTTTATCCACTTTTACAGGTATATCCGGCCCACATATACATTTCACGTGATTGGAGATTGATTCAAGAGTGGTTTCTGGGTGTAATCGCCACACATGCAAGTGTTTTTCCGTTCCGTGCCTTGCAAGGCTTTCAACTCGGTGTTTGTTCCCACTCTGACATCCTTTGGCTGCCTACATGCATCATCCACACAAAGAAGTTCTCTGGCACGTTTAGCAGCAATTCTTTGATTTTAGATTCCACTTTACCTTCAACATCGTCACTACTTTTTAAACTTTTCCATGAGTTGTTAACTTTTTCTTGTACAATTGTTTTTTTTTATCCGCATAAGCCTGTATGTTTCATAATAGGTTACTGTAAAGATTACATAAATTAATTTTTTTTTGTTCATTTTAAACTGTTTCGTAAGTTAAAAATCACAAAATAGCAGAACTAAGAACGACGTTGTTTCATCCGCGAAAGTCAGTGGTCAAATGAAATAGAAATAAAGAAATCACCGCTAGGCGCAATGCGTTTGGCGGTTTCGTAAAGTAATAGTTTAAAGTTCGTGTTTTAACATTTGGATTATAATAGATTTTGAAATGTGACGTCACGAAATTTAGGACCCCTCCCACCCCTTGTCACACAATGTCACACTTCGACGACCACCTCCCTCCCCCTTAACGTGTGACGTAATTTATGGATGGAAAAAACATCTCTAAAACAAACACACACAAACAACAAACATCTCTATAAAAAACATTTTCGAAAAATAATGTTACAGCTAAATTAGACCGATTTTTAATTATCTATACAAACATCATATATAGAAATTTCCAATTATCTTAATTTTTAAAAGACATTTCGAAAATGTTTTTAGTAACTTTTTAGACCTATGTATACTGCTTATGCTTAGGAAGTTTTTCAAATCAAATCAAATATTTTATTTGTTGAACATAGGTAGGTTAGGTACAGATGTTGTAATTATTAATGAGCGTTTTGTCAAGCCGTCATCGGCGTACAAATATTATTAAAAAGTTTCATTAAAATCTAATCCAATGTTCAGTAATTTCGGAAAATAACGACTTGAAAGTTTGTATGAAATGCCGCGTAGGGTATAAACGCTGTTGCGGAACATTTAGTCCTACTGTAATCCGGTGAATCACGATTCACCCGAAAAAAACGTTGTTTCCCGGATATTTTTTTTTGTGTTGAGTTAGTTTGATGTACAGAATGCTAGGTTGACGGCTTCGTGAAGTGTCTGTTTACGCGTTGTGTGTGTTTGTGCAGGTGGCACCTGCTTGTCGCAGTCACGACGTGAGCTGTCAACTTTTTTATGTTCTGTGCTGTTGGTCTGATAAATATTTGCTATGCTTTGTATGTGTATTGTTTCCTTTTTGACATTTTTATGCACGTCTTGTTGAGGCAATAAATAAATAAAATAAAACGAATGCGTCTCGGGACGCTCGACAGAAGTGATAGTTAAAAGTCATCTAAGTTGTACTATTCAATATTGAAAGAGCTTGCCTACTAATGCCGTATGTGTGAGAGAAAGGGAAGCCAGAGAGAGTGGCGCCGTAACGTGTTACGTTACGAAGCGGTTTACCCTCCCATAAGAAGTTATCACTTATCATTGCTCACACCATTCATCCATCTTGTCTTTGGCTTTCCTCTCCCTCTCCATCGATCAAAATCGCTGCGAGATCGTCTCTAAGAAAAAAAAAAAATTATATAGAGTTGTGTCCCTTCCCTTAGGTGAGGTGGTGAGTATCCCGGGCTGGGTGACGCGCGGCGCGGGCGCCAGCACACACCACGAGTACGAGGTGCGCGTGGTGCTGGCCGACTGCCGCTGGCTGCTGCTACGCCGCTACCGCCGCTTCCGCGACCTCTACCTCACCATGCGCCGCCTCTACGGACCCAAGGTGCGGGGGGACGGGGCTGGGGCAATTGTGCTGCCATGACGACACTTTATGCGACAAAATAACATAATAAACCGAATTTAGTATGGCCGTGACACATGGCGGCGTCAGCGCCGCTGATGCGGTGCCGCTGTATTACTCACCCTCGGATTTGTATTGACCCTTATGCAAAACCTCCGCTCTCGCGGTTAGATTAGCCTTGTGTAAACGCATGTCGGTCAATAAGACGTCATTGAAGTGACAAAATCTATGTGTTGCGTTTGTCAGGTGTCAGGCATCCCGTTCCCGGCGCGCACGCTGTGGGCGGGCGAGGGCGTGGCGCGGGCGCGGCGTGCGCAGCTGGAGCAGTTCCTGCGCCGCCTGCTCAGCGTGGTGTCCAGCGACGCCAGGTGCCCCTTCCGCCACCCCGACCGGCCCCTCACCAGGGACGCGCTCGTCAGCTTCTCGCCGTTCTTCAGGAAGGTCAGTAACAGTTCCTGCGCCGCCTGCTCAGCGTGAACTCATTTTTAGAGGATCGGTCTACAATTGCCCTAGATCGGGATAGAAGGAAGACATTTGTTCTGCAGCTCATAATAACAGGCACACGAGGTTGTGTCTGTTATACCAGTGGATCATTATTTTCAACATTTTTCTTCAAAGTTTCTTCGAAATAATAATGGTAATGTGGTGGCAGGGCGTGTTCGAGAGCGGCAAGTGCGGCACGGGATGATGTTGGTCGGAGCTCGCCACGTGGCGCGCGCTGGGCGGCGTGCTGCGCGCGCTGCTGGCGGCGCTGGGCGCGGCCGCCGCGCTGGCGCTGCATGCGGCGGGCCTGCTGGTGCTGCTGCTGTACCGCGCCGTGCTGCACCGCGCCGCGCGCCGCCCCGCACGGTAACAGCGCGAGCCCACCGGCACCCACTGCGGACATCACACTGACAAATAATCCCATTCTGTAACGGGCTGCTATCCGTAAATTGGCGTCCTAAGCGCGCATATTGGGTACAGGTGGGAGATTTCATCCATTCTACCTTAGCTCCCCGAGAAATGCCACCTTGGTGGTGTGACCATCATCTACACTATGTTGGGGTCGGCTTCCAGTCTATCCGGATGCACCTAGTATTTTACATAGAGCGACTACCTCTCTGACTTCCACAACTCAGTTATTACCGAGTAATTAACAATGCTGATGATATTTTACAGATAGCATACTGAAATGTTTGTCAAAGTCTAATGTCCGCAGCCAGTCCGGTCGGTTTGATCGCATCTTGAAGCATTACGCGCCTCTTGACAAGGCACATGGAATTTTTAAAATATGTATCACTTGCATAAAGCTCTTAATGCAAGTAGCTGGCATGCTTTTGAGCCATAACAACTTGTTATTGGTAAATGTTACAATGATATGCTTGCTACTTGCATGCTTTTGCAAGTTATATGTTTACGAGCTTATACATATATGAATGTAGACACACATAGCAAACTTCAGAAGTTATTGTCTCCCAAAGTATTGATTAAAATAAAAGAACTTGTTGTTTTGAAATACTACTCTCAAATTTTCTTCTAAAAATAACTTTTGAATTTTGCCAAGTCCATACATATTAATGATCTTAATATACATGGGATTGATTGTCTCTCTCTATGTGCCTTGTCCTAAGCCGTGTACTGTATACATACTAACCCTGGGGTGTCCTATGTCCTTCTCTACATGTATTTCGTCGAACGTCTCGCAGACTGAAACTGAACACGTATTTCGAGCCAATGTTTTAACAGTTTTAACTGTAGGGTAGTTCAACATTTGTATTGCTTAATGCGTGTAAGAGGCATTCTGACTGCTAAATATATCTTAAAATGTACTATAGGTACTTAGCGTATTTGTGGAATTATTCGCATTGTTGCGTTAATACAAAATGAATGGTATAACAATGAACATAAAGTTTATTTTGTAGTGTAGTAAAAGTTTAGTTGTGGTTTTACGTAAACGTCTTCCATTGCACACTTGGGTTTGCTCCAACTCATATATACGATCAATTGTGTTCATTGTTGAGAGGCCTATTTTTAATATTACCCGAATTATGGCCCACTAGGTAGTAATCGTTGAAAATCTAACGTTTTAGGTGTCATCCCCATTTCGCGTCAAATATCTACCATTTTGGTAGAAATTAGATTGGTTGGTAGAAAATAAGAAATTGTGAGAAATGGTCGGTTAGGTTCATAAACATTGTTTTCGACGGTACAATACTTTGGATATATTTCGGAAAACATTATAAAACCTTACAGGGAATATCCTAAGTAAAAAATCACTTTTTATGACTGTTATCATTTCAGTCTGCGAGGCGCGTCTTCAACACGCTTTTTTGTGATTACATATCAATGTCTAGCTATCAAATAAAAATAGAGTTGATTTTCACCAGGAACATCTTTAACTTCAATGTTATATTAGACTTGGTGCAGACGAAAACTCGATGATTCATGATGCAATGAATAGTGCACTTTACGGTCATTGTTATAAAGAACAAAGTTGTATGAACATCGACTCAGACATCAAACGGCTCCAGTTATCTTTGGAGTTTAAAACACTTAACTTATGGTATATATTTGAATGTCATTTGCTCTCTGGTCTGGCCTAACGTGAATTATAGTGAGTTAAAAAGACACTAGATGGCGTGAATTTCAATCCTATTCTTATTCAGATCGCAAAGCATAAGATTTCTGTTTTGACTGAATTTCAAACACTAGTTTTTAAAGTTATTATTCCACATTGAAAAGACATTGTTTTATTATTTGAAGATTTTGATAATGTGTTACTTTCTGATTTGTTTAGTCAAAATGAAAATTATTTTCAAGCGTTGATTGGTTTTATGAAATTATTTGAATTAATAACAGATATTTGAAGTGAAAACTTCTTTAGCCGCATTGAGTGTTTTTTGGTCGGGGTTAAAACTATGGGTTCGCGTTACCGATGACCTCGACATGCTCATGACGTCATGCGCCACACTAGCGACGCGTAGTTTCGTTGTTATGTTATGTTCGTTATGCTATCTTATGACAGCCTCTGTTTTTTTTTCTTTGATTGAATGCATTTTATTAGACTTCTGGGTCATCGACAGGAGCAATAAATACTTTGATTTATGTACCTGTACATTGTTTGTTACATTAAACGAGAGACAAACTTTAAGTGGACGCATCTCATTAAAATTAACAAGTTTACTGTGTGACCAACTATGTAATATTAAATGAATACAAAAATAATAAGCTGATATCAACATGAAAGCTGTTTTCGTCCCGATTTTTTGAATTATCCTGTTGACGTGTTAATTTTCATGAGTACTACACTCCCATAAAGGGTGTCTCGTTAAACCTAGCACTATGTATATAAAAATAAGTTTTCTTACATATTTAATTACCATGAATTTCTTTTGACTAATCATTTCTGAAGTAACACAGTACAACATTCTTTTTTGTAAGAGGTGAACTCACAAGTTTAGGTCGATATTCGGGCGGCTAAATTGATTATCATATTATGTTCGGTAAAAAGCCTCTAACTAAACCGTGTGGTTTAGCTAGAATTGTGTCAAGCACACGTGAACATAATCTAGTTATGGTAGATGCCGAACGGTGCTTGCCGATCGGCACAAGCTGATTGATATATGTATGTTGTCCAACCAAATCGGTTGTAACGACCCGAACAAGTTAGTATCCCTCATACATCGGTTATGCATATCGTTTTAATAATAATTGATGATATCTGTATATTGTGCAATGATTAGTTGTTAAGTTCGTTTCCGTTTCCTTAATTTTAGAGGACATACCCCCATTTTACAGTTAGAGACACCTAACGGGGAATCAGATGCATAAATATGTCAATACGGCATAAAATGTCCATGTATTTATGCTTTTGATGACCCATAGAGAAATATAATCAGTGAAGCAACTTCTTTGGTCACTAACAATGTAATTAAGCTGAGATATTAAGTTTTATAAGTTGATTCACTGATTTATTATACAGTGGACCAATATAAAATATGTACCTATATATTTTAATTTAAGTTTTTCCCCGTCTCCTAATCAAAGCGATTAACGATTGCTTTGGTTAGGACGCGGCCATATTGTGATTTTGACCCTTAAAGAAGAAAAAAAAAACATTTATTTATGACTTGAAAAAATATAAGGAAGGAATAAAACGGTGGTCAAAAGAGTAACTAGAGGTGTTGATATAGACTGCAACTACTGTTAACTTTTATGAAAAGTAGAAATGAAATTTAATTTTTTTACTGGATAAAGTGGTTCAGATTGTAACAGCATCAATACTTGTCTTAAGGTATTAAAATAGTCCACTTTCACCTGGTTTCTGAAAGGTCTATCAAGTCTCAGCAATTCTTTCATGAGCTGCTGTGATTGGCTTGTAGAATAATAACAACTAATCGAATCACTTGGCCTAAAGGTACTGCACATATGTTCGGTTCGGCATGATTAATATAAATCAAAGTAGAATAACTAAATTGCTCTGCCTAGCTGGTATTATGCTGTTCGGAACAAGATTCAGTGATTGAAATTGCCGAACATAGTTTACCGATCGGCACGAACCGAATCAAAGCCTCTGTGTGTAGTAATTGCTTGATCAGCTAACGTGCCGACCCGAACAAGAGTCTGGCTAAAGTCTTAAAACAGATTATTGAATAGCCTTTCAAAATCCGGGGGTGTCTCTATATGTAAGAAAACCTGTATAAAGCACCCAAATTGAGTAGTATATTTTTATACGTGGCGAGTTCTAAAATGAGACCCTTTGCCTGGCACAGGACGGGCGAAGATATAGATATATTATATTTAGACTTATATAAAATTGTACTGAGCGTATAATTCGTGTAATTTTTATCTTAGTACGCTTACTAACATGCACAAGATTTTAGTGAATTTTTTAGGGTTAAATTTTATTTTATTACTCTGTTACGCCTAATTTTTGAAACTGTGCAGGCCTTAATTTGATAAATGCTCGCTGTCAGTTGTGTATAACTAAGTATATATATATAGGTATTTATTAAGACTGCTATTCACCTTGGTAATGATTGCAATATTTCCTAATACTAGTATTATTTCTAGGGTATAATATTCTGTACCCGTATTTTTTTTTGTCTGCAAAAGTTTCTAGGGCCTGATTTCTATCGAAAATCTATCAGATAACAGTTGTTTGGTCTAGTAGTCACAAACGATACTGTCAAACATAAGGTTCTGGGTTCGATTGCCGAGTCTGACAGTGCTTTTGGATATTCCTTCAGGAATTTCCCTTTTCTTTAGAAGTAGGCCGTAGTCTGTACCCGGATGATGTATGTAAAGCTCGTGTCGTACATGGCACTAAAATATAACTGTTCATATGAAATGCGTACAGAGGTGTACGTATAGTACATACTATATATTTACCTCTGCCTACCATCATTGGAAAGACAAGCGTAATGTTATGTTAGAACAGTTACCTGACGATGAGACAGGCTTTAACGCTCAAACTTACCTCTTTTCTTTGAACGTCACAAATCACATCTTACTATAGTAAATAACTCCAACTTGATCCCCATACTGTAGTGGTTTATGTGCATATCAATAGGTATATGAAAAGTCCGTTTCTCTGTGTGTAAAACTGACGTATACAGGGAAATATTATACACGTGGCCAAAATAAAAACTTCAGCGGTTACTCAATATAGTTGTTTACTGAAAGCGCCTCCTCTCTCTCCGAGTACGAAAAGATCTTCATAGCACATTAGAAACTTAAAAATTTGTTCTGAGGTTTTTTCTAGAAAATATTCAATATAGGCTATTGGTTCGATATTTATTGCGTTTCAGTGCAAAAAAAAAACGTGTCCGTTTCAACCACGCGGCCACCTCATAATACTTGATGAAACTTTGCCAGGAATTAGTCCTAATTTGTTCCTATACACACCTCTTTTCCTGAATTTGTTCCAAAAAAAACCAAGGCGCTATGACCAAGAATAGTTGGCCGCTAGAACCGCCACTTGCCGTAGTCATCGCCCGTGATTACACAGAAACTATATGATGGAGATAGACGAATTATGCATCAAAAGAAAGGTCTTAATTTGTTCCATTTGTTTCAAAAATAAAAAACATAAAAAAGTAAATAAATGAAAAGTTATGCAATATTTAGTTTTCAGGTTATGAGTAGGTAGGTATCTCACCTTATATATCAAATTATTAGAAGCTAATGTGTATGGACAATTAGTCCCTAATTTGTTACAGCGAATAAACAGAAAAAAATACTAGAAAGTAGGTTCAATGATTTGTTAGAGTCGATTTTAGTTGGCCGCTCGGACGGCAATATGCCTAAAATACAATGGCGTTTATCTCGTTATTAAAGGCAGGTTTAAGCTTAGTTATAGTACTAATTGACGGGTAACGTAACCTAGTTTGGATAAACATGGAGAATATAACTGCAGCATTCATATTTTAGAAGAAATTTACAAAAAAATCTGTAGTATGAAACCGTATGAGAGTAGGGTGACCATGATTACATTGATACGAAGGCATGTTTTTAATGTTGGACTCTGTTTGAACGAATATGCGGTTCGTTTTGCGGCCATTGTCTATTGTTCTTAATTCTTTAAAGTATTTACTGATTAAATTTTCGTTTCATTGACTTTCCACAGGTGTTTTATGATGGGAACGATTCCAGAAAAAGGATCTCTATTGTTTCCAAACTATTGTTAAAAATATTTGTCACAAGGGGTTTGAACGATTATTTTTTGTTGTTAATATAGTCATTACTGTGCTGAATTTTTAACTGTGTGCTCGTACCTCGTACGTATTTAATTCCCGAGATTTACAAACTACTAAGTTACTGAGACAACTATCACTAAATCCAGAAGTGTCTAAGAGTGCTTAGCTATGAGTTGTGTCACTTATATGTTGGATTTGTTAATGTGGAACTCACAACCAAAAAGTATTGCAGAGGGATCCAAATGAACTGCGGTAAGTTAAATTTTTACTTTTTCATGATGACTTGAAGCAAGCCTGCTTTTGGCTGCTCCCAAACGAAAAAATCTCCTTTTGAAAATCTTATTATTTCTTTATTATTATTTTTTTCTTTTATTTTTTTTTCTTATTTTTTTTGGATTAAGAACAATGGACAATGGCCGCAAAACGAACCGCATATTCGTTCAAACAGAGTCCAACATTAAAAACATGCCTTCGTACCAATGTAATCATGGTCACCCTACTCTCATACGGTTTCATACTACAGATTTTTTGCAAATTTCTTCTAAAATATGAATGCTGCAGTTATATTCTCCATGTTTATCCAAACTAGGTTACGTTACCCGTCAATTAGTACTATAACTAAGCTTAAACCTGCCTTTAATAACGAGATAAACGCCATTGTATTTTAGGCATATTGCCGTCCGAGCGGCCAACTAAAATCGACTCTAACAAATCATTGAACCTACTTTCTAGTATTTTTTTCTGTTTATTCGCTGTAACAAATTAGGGACTAATTGTCCATACACATTAGCTTCTAATAATTTGATATATAAGGTGAGATACCTACCTACTCATAACCTGAAAACTAAATATTGCATAACTTTTCATTTATTTACTTTTTGATGTTTTTTATTTTTGAAACAAATGGAACAAATTAAGACCTTTCTTTTGATGCATAATTCGTCTATCTCCATCATATAGTTTCTGTGTAATCACGGGCGATGACTACGGCAAGTGGCGGTTCTAGCGGCCAACTATTCTTGGTCATAGCGCCTTGGTTTTTTTTGGAACAAATTCAGGAAAAGAGGTGTGTATAGGAACAAATTAGGACTAATTCCTGGCAAAGTTTCATCAAGTATTATGAGGTGGCCGCGTGGTTGAAACGGACACAAAAAAACGGCTATATACCCAAATCTAAACAACTTAACGAATATTTTTAACTTTTGTTTTACAGCAGTGTGTTCTGAAATCAACTTAATTTCCACTAGATAAAGTTAATATTCGTGATAGCATGAAATTTTCTAAATCTTTGTTTCTTCATCTTCATGAAATCA
The DNA here is from genome assembly GCA_949152445.1 of Cerastis rubricosa. Taxonomy (NCBI): domain Eukaryota; kingdom Metazoa; phylum Arthropoda; class Insecta; order Lepidoptera; family Noctuidae; genus Cerastis; species Cerastis rubricosa. The sequence goes on along the minus strand of OX424534.1, from coordinate 21,917,927 downwards.
TCTTGGAAACAAAGATTTTATTAGACCATAGAAACATTGCATTTTTGATCACTAAATTAATGAAGAATTATATTAAAACTTATTCTACAATTTATTTATTATAATTTTGTCGAAACAATAGAAGTCATAGGGACAATTATTTCTGACAATCATAGAGATCAGTAACCACAAACTACAGATTTTAAGTAATTTAATCCATAAGCTGTGAGGCCTAATTGAAACATAACCTATATTCATAGACAATAAATTAATACAATTTTATCTCTGTATAAGGTAGGCCATACAAACCATATAATATTATGGCAACTTGGACTACCTGTAAGTTTTCTTCTTATATATGTATTTTTCTAATAGAATTCTATATCCTTAATAAATGACCAGTATCAAGTTTAATATATGTAATCTGTCCATAATGTCAGGAATACAAAGGCTAATAAGTAGCACAAAGGCATGCTCATTTTGGGGAAATACAGCTTAGTGGTTTTATTAAGTCGCATACGCATATCAGACTTCCTTCGTTTTCTGAAACCCTACCAACCACTTTTCATACAGACCTTCCGGGAAAAGAATGCGCTTCGGTAATAATCGTCAGTCTTCGGAAGTACGATCACGCGTTGATGAGATCTGGCTTAGAGATCAGTTAGAGCCTCACTCACAGCCATGAATATATTTTTTGAAGTGAAACTTCTTATGCGACTTCCAACAAGGTTGCCTTAAACGTTTAACGCTACCATGGAGGGGGTATGAAATATATGTATATTTTTTTTTATTACCGTGGTTTGAAAATTGTACATTAAAATCATCTGACATTGCTAGAAAACTTGCCCTACAACAAAACGCGGCAGTACAAAACTTAAAAGGTTTGCCTCTGTGGCTTATTCGGAATCACAAAGATTACAGAAGCGCGTATCTTTTGGGTTTACTGTATTTAATTACATGTTATCACACGTTATTAATAGTTCTATAGTTAAGATAACATATTATTTCTAGATAACCGCAACCTGTGACCCTCTAAAGACAATTTAGTTTATTTGTTTATCTACGGTTGTGATTATTATTTTAATAGCAGACCTTTTAGTTACTTCTCATTTTTAATTAGCTAGATTAGCTAGTTTTTAGTTTGTTTTGTAACATCACAAAAGTCTTTTTGTGTTTAATTTTTGATGCTAAAGTATTTTTATGACCTTTCTAATAATTTTTAACTTACCTTAAAGACGTTTTTAAAAAGTTGGACAGAATATTAAAGTAATATAATTAATCACTAACAGAAAGTTCAACAAAACCTAAAATTTTATAAAATAAAAGAGTGATCAGTTATTTTGTGAATTAAAATTAAATCTTCCCGATTACTAAACACCTCTTGCTTGGTTATAAAAAAGTCAGAAAAATAATGAAAAAATCCGTGACTTTGATAAATTACTTTTAGCAATAGGCTTGCCCCCTATATAACATTACATAACTGGTGACTGGTGAACTATGGAACACCTCTGCATAACCCCTCGGGCAGAACAGGCGTGATATTATGTTTGCTTAGGACTGATAATTTCTTCAATTTCGCGACAGTACCGCTTCTCTGAGCTTTCGAACGTAACGGAAAGCCATTACGCATGCGTACTAAACTATCGTGAGTCTAAAATTTTAATTTCTTAGTTATTAAAATACATTTCCAAATACTTACAGAAACAGAAAAAAATCTAAAATAAACGACCAGTGTCGCCATAAAAAATTGGTTCAGCATTCTCGTTTGAGCATTTTGATGTTTGTACTATGAAAAATATTTGTAGAAATGAATTACATGGTTTTTTTTTACTAATAAACACGTATTTTACCAATAAATTGAACGCTATCAAGAAAACTAAAACGCGCTGATGATCTTTAAATGATGATGATGATGATGATGATCTTTAAATGATCTTTAAAAATTTGCGTTGTTTTGTTTGTTTGTTGGCCCGAGCACGTTTTCTGCCCATAAAAAAACAAGTGACAGTTGAGTTGGGTCAATAAAAAAAAACTTTATCCCTTAATTTCAAGCCTAAATCAGATCTGCCTAAGACTTCTTTTCGCTATGAGCCTTAAGATCTATGTAATTGTTATTTAAGTATTTATTTGACTTATGAAAATAAAAATAATAAAAAATCGGCTTATATGCCAAATCAGAGTAGAATATAATGGCCTTGTAGATAGACCCAATAAATGTTAAAATATTACTAGCTATAGCTAGAAAACTTTAAATGTGAATGATGACGTAAAATAATTGATAATTGCAATTTTTCTAACAATTGCGTCCTCTGTAGAACGATGGGGCGTCACTTTTAAAGTAGTTCTACTATAAGTGCATGTTTCTGTGTAGCTGTTACATAAAAATTAAGCTTCGAAGATAAAATATTATTTTATTTTTAGTACAAAGTTTCGTTTTTTTTTTAGGGATGTGTTTGTACTGCTTTGTTAAAGTGCTTTTTCGGTCAATATTGATACATAATAATTTGAAACCATTAGATAGATGATGTATGTATAAATGAATTTATGAGACCAATCAGCATTTTAGTCTATTGCAGTTCAAAGAAAATTCTCAGAATTTGAGTAGTAATTTCTTTATAATATTTTTTTTTTTCTACAAACCTAATATTGTAGGTTACTATGTTATTTGATAATAACTACAAATTTTTGGTTGTTTAATGTTAATTATAATATGATTTACATATATTACCGAATATTTTCATTCAATTTGCGAGTTACAGTTAAAATGTAAAAATCATTTATTTATTTGATAGTGATAAGTGAAGAATTTATTAAATAGTAATAATAAATGAGAGTGTCTATTGATATTTTATTACATCACCACATATGGCCTCTTAGTAATAAAAAAAATATCGATGGCAATGGACAACCTTTCTACATCACTTTATTTTTATTTATATCTACGCTAATATAATAAAGCTGTTTGTTTAAACGCGCTATTCTCTGGAACTTCCAGTCGACGCTGTATGCTTATTGTTAATCTATGTTATCCTTTTTAGGGTTCCGTAGCCAAATGGCAAAAAACGGAACCCTTATAGATTCGTCATGTCTGTCTGTCTGTCCGTCCGTATGTCACAGCCACTTTTTTCCGAAACTATAAGAACTATATTGTTGAAACTTGGTAAATAGATGTATTCTCTGAACCGCATTCAGATTTTTACACAAAAATAGAAAAAAAAACATAAATTTTGGGGTTCCCCCATACATAGAACTGAAAACCAAAAAATTTTTTTTAATCTTTCCCCTACGTGTGGGGTATCTATGGATAGGTCTTCAAAAATTATATTGAGGTTTCTATTATCATTTTTTTCTAAACTGAATAGTTTGCGCTAGAGCGACTTCCAAAGTGGTAAAATGTGTGTCCCCCCCCCCTCTAATTTCTAAAGTAAGAGGAGGAAAATTCTGAAAATATTTAGGATTGTAGAACATAAAAAAAACTATCAACGAAAATTGGTTTCAATAAGATATGATGTTTAGTTTTTGAGATATGGGACTTTTTCATCAAACTGCAGCAGTAACTTTGTTTTTCATTAACATACTATGAAAAACCAATTTAGTTTTGCGGTTAAGTGGAAGTTTACCAACTAATACCACTTACTAATGAATGACAGTTCAAAATATTGTTTGGGGCTATGGAACCCTGTGTGCGAGTAAGACTCGCACTTGGCCGGTTTTTTATTATTTTCGTTGTCCATTTCCATCGACAAGTATTTTATCGCGCATAAAGCATGTATTGCAGATATTGTAAGTTTTCAAATGTCAATGAAATATGTAACTATATTGTTAATGTATGAGTTAACTGTGGCGGCTAACTGTTATTATTTGAACCTGTTTGTGAACGATGGGTGTTTGCTATTGTCTCGGGAAGGTATCGCAGGTCTACTGTTTAGCCGAGACGGTGCCTGGTACATGGTAAGGTGCAAAAGTTTCCGGCCAACATTCAGAGATACAAAACTATCATGATTATTAAAGTTACCCAGGTCCCAGGTCCTTTTATTTCAATCCATTTTTGTTTAGATATTAATCCTTAATTTTATAGCTGAAGCCGGAAATTTGTGGACCTTACTGATAAGTGCGCGGTGCGGGAAGTGTCAAGGGTGCGTTCTGAAAGTTGGCAACGTCGCAAATAGCTGTCAAACATATATTATCGCTGTTTTGATGAATTTCTTTTATTTTCATGAAAATGGAATATCGCTTTATGTAGCACCAAAATATGAAAAATATCAATACAACAAGTTTATCTGTAACAGTTTTATGTGTAAAACAAGCATTTAGAAGATTTTCGGAAAGTGCTTTTTTTGTACTTGAGTAAAAGTAAATATTTAGTGTCACAATAATAGTTATTGGAATTTGTAACTAATATTTTAGTACAACATACAGCAATATTTAATTTATAATTTAGTAATATTAAAGAAATTCATCAAAACAGCGCTATATTTGGACATTTTTAACTTTCAGAATGCACTCTTTGTACGCCGAAATGTCAGCACATCTCCTCACGCACCGTATCTACCTCATGTACCGTATTATCTAAGGCACAGGCGTAGACCTGACTAATAAATCTTTTATACCTTCACTTAGTACATAGGCCTTTATGAGCACCCAACCACACATCTAGGGATAAATTCAATATTAACAGTAAGCCGCCATACCAATATAAATTGGTGTTGTTGCATAAATGCGCGTGTTTTAATCATAGCAAATTAATTGCATAATTATTATCAAATTGAGAGAATTAATGGAACCTGATTGTTTACCAGCATAATGTAATGTAACAAATTAATTAGTTTTTGTTAAGGATGAACAATAAAACGGGAATGTTTTATAAAATTATGTTGTTTTATTCCTTTAACATTAACAATATTAAACTACTTGACCGTCACTACATCATAATACGCCTATAATAGGAGCGTTTTACCTGAAATAAAACGCATATTAAAATAGGTAAGTATTTTCTCACTGGAATCTGCCTGGTTATATTGAGTCAATGAACAAAAAAGTAGCTCGTGCATTTTACGAAACTAAAATGGATAGCAAACACCGGGTGGCGCCACTGGGTAGGTTAAACCAGTACTTATACAGATAAAAAAGCGACGGAAACGGATACGCTCTCTCAATATAATTCTTCCAGTGAGGTATTTTTATATGCGTTTTATTTCTGGTAAAACGCTTCGATTATGGGCGTCGTTATGATTTAGTATACAAATATATGTTTTTGGAACACCAACTTAAAAATAAGATCTAGTACTAAAACTCGCAGAATGTGTGTGTGTCTACTTAATAAATAGTAACATAGACTTGATATTCCTTCACGAGGAAATAAAATCAAATAGAAATAGAATTTAAACTGACTTTAGGTTTTACCCAAAATTCTTATATATTTAATAACACTTTAATTACACCCAAATTTTCTTGAACAAAACATCGATAAAGCTATTATAACATAAAAACTTTGTAACATTTGGATTAGTAAACATAATAAGGAGATAGTGCTATATTTAGCTCCATCTTTCACACACTGGAACAGACGGCTTTAGCATAATAAGCTTAAAAAATATTTCAACAAGCATGGATTCACAGAAATGCTATTCAAAATGAATGATACCTATTTATGTAATATTATTTTATATGAAGTGTATTTATCTCAAGTTGCTGAAGCTTGGTACGCACTATCCGGATCGGCCTGACTCTGCATTCAATTTTACCGTTCGGCATGTGCCGCATCCGGCCGACCCGTACATTTGTGTAGCACCCATTAAATTACTGACATAACTAAACTGTTACACGTATCACCTTAAAATCTCGTCCAAATTGAAATTAGCGTAACACGAAAACTCGTTCGCCAAATTATTTCTATGCTGAGGTCGAAACTCACACAGGTTAAGACCGAGAAGTTCTTTCACATTGTCCTTCATGATAGCTCCAGTACACACGACTATTTTGTCTTTAGCCAAGAGTTTGATAGTCTGCGAGGTCTTGGAGATGCACTCTTCAGAGAGAAAGGGAGGGTCAGCTACTACCAGGTCGTAGGAGCCCAAGGCTTCGGGGGGCAGCTTGTCAGGACTATTGTAGTCGTAGAACACGAAGTCAGGAGCGTGGACTTCGAAACGACGGTCGTATTCCAGGAGAGTCACTGCAAATGGTACGTATGAGGCGTTAGTGCAGCTGGGTTAGCGCAAGCAGTAGGGTGAGGAAGAGACTTGTTTGAGTAGGCACATTACATTCATTCATTTCATTGGTATTTGTTAAACAACGAAGTCGACCCGAAGCAGTTACTACACATATTCGGCCCGACTATATTCATTCGGCCCGTGCCGATCGGTAAACTAAGTTCGACATTATAATGTTTGGGTCGTCCAGGCACAATTATTTGATCTGCGTGAGCGGCATTCTCTCGAATATATCTACATTATTAAGCTTTTAGTCGACCAAATGGGCCGTATCATGACGACCTGAAAATGTGTATGTGTACAGTAAGCACATACCATTTGGAATACATTAATGAAATTTTTTCAATAGCACTATTTATTCTGGAATCAACATAATATACCTAAACGTAGAGTAGCAATTTATTTAACAATGTAACCGTTTTGTATACCTGTAGCTCTATCCTCGAGCTGTCTCTTGATGGGCACGAAGAGTGTGGGACAGGAGATGAGCGCCACCTTGGCCCCCGCGCCCACCGTCCTGTCTGCAACCTTCACTAGAACCTGCACCGTCGCCTCGTCGTACCAGAACTGACTCAGTTGCTGGAACAAGCATCAAAAATTGATACATATAGGGTAGTGAACCCACCAATCAAATTTTTGTGGCTTTCAACGAAATGTAACATCGTCACTGATTCAGCAACTCAATGACTGAACTATTTGATTGATTACAAACAAAATCAAAATTTAATTGCACAGTAAATTGATAATCCATTGGGTTTAGTCTCAGGTTTAACATAAAATGTTGTTGAATTATTGGTTAAATTTTATTTGTATTGAAAGTTGTGTATTTGAATTATTGGTTAATGGTGCAACTAAACGGTGCCCAATTGTCTACTAAAGAAGGGAACGTTTGTCATTTGCGAAGGAAACTACTTCCTAAGTGGCTTTTAATAGCCTAATGGGGAAGGTCTATCGAAAGTTATTGTTGCTATCAGGCTATTTCGAAATATAAAATGACTCTAACACATTAGGAATTGGTTATGCTCCATTATATTTTAATTACCTTCCCCAATGAGTTAAATAATTTGTTTTTGACTTTAACCTGGCAATTGTTATCAAAAATGGTCATCACTACAAGTATTTATAATATCTTATCTCAAAAAGATTGAGCTTTATTTTTTAATAAATAATTTGAATATTTTTTTACTTACCCAATTTTCATCAAACAATATATTTTCTTTGATTTTATTATCAGCTTGCAGCTTGTCCAGGATCTCTTGCCTCTTCTGTTGCTCTAGATAGAACTCTTGGAGGGCTGCGAACGTCTCCACAGACAGGGACGGCACATCATCATCATCATCCATGATATCTGGTGGTTTTTGCGACCAAAGAGATTTAAAAGACTATAGAGAGTAAATCAGAAGAAATTTCATGTAAAAAATGTGATCCTACAAGTTTGATAATATTTCTCTCGTGCCCACATCAACCCGTTGGCTCTTGCAAGTAGATTACGATTTTGTGGGCCTTGTCTGGTCTATAGTTTCATTTTCTTATATTGTTGGTAGATTAAAATGAAACTAATATACAACTGTTTCTTATGACACTATGTAAAGTGTATTGTTTTATTTAGTAAATAAATTATGGCATAAGGAGTATAACACTATCTTAGTATACAGATGTAAACAGACCTTTCACAAACGCATCAACCAAGCATTTTGTACATGAAACTAAGTAACACAGAAGGTAAAAGGTTTACCTAGATAAAGGGTGCAGCCCTTATCTAGGTTAAACCTTTTACCTTCTGCAGGGTGATGTAAGGGAATATTATTAATTACATATAAAAGGTAATTAAATATAAAAGGTTTCCAAATTTTCATAATAAAGTTTTAGTGGCCTGGTTTTGTTCACAGATTAAATAGCAATTACAGTAAAATGTTAAAGTAACATTTCTGCAGGTGTTTCATTTCATTTAGCTGTCTCATTCCAAAAATCATCATTTTAAAAGTAATAATTTATTTGTGTTTTTAGAATATCTAACATTACAGCACCAGCCATCTGAAAATCTCATCATAATGTTGTAATTAATTGTATTTCTACAATCTCTGAGGAAGAATGCATATTATCTAATCAACCTACATACTTTTAATGTCGTAATAAGTTAGATCATACTAAAACAGAGGTGATCTACAGTTCAGCCTGCTCTAAACATGTGTGACAGCTATAAATAGGTTAGTTTGCGCTCGTCGCCGCGGCAAACAATATGTATCAAATAATTACCAGATAAAAATCACAAATACTGTGCCAGTGTGAAGTATAGCTCCAGAAATGGATACAGTTTAGTTTGTAAGTACCATTAGTTTTCATAGAATTATCTATAATTACGGTATTGTGGCAACTAATCGTAGAAAACAACAAATAAAATCTAAATTCTAACCTCGATCCAAGTTTTTGACGTTAGGTAAAAGTGTCAAAATTGAATTTGTCAATTCAATGCACAGACCATAGAAATTAAAGCACAGTAGCGAAGCAAGATTGCCAGCTTAAAATAAAAAAAAATCTTAATCATTTTTCGTTTCTAGGTAAAAAATGGAATCAGAAAACCTACAAGTATTACGCTTACATGAAAACCCTCAATATTTGAAGCCATGTTGCGAGCTAATCAACGATGAGTGGCCACGCAGTGAGACAGCCCGGATGATGTCACTCCAAGCGTCGTGCAACCACCTGCCAACCAGTTTAATTCTCATCAACGACATGAAGCACCTTCTGGGACATTGTAAATTAACATCAATACCGAGCATACCAGAAAGTTGTTTTATAGAAACTGTAGTTATAAGTAAAGCAATGCGAGGTAAAAAACTAGGTAGTTATCTTATGAGACAAGTTGAAGAATATTGTAAGAATGTATTAAAGTTAAGAATGCTTCATTTATCAACGAAAGGACAGGAAAACTTCTATTCTAAACTGGGATACGAAGTTTGCGCGCCAGTATCTATTTATGGTACTCGTAATTTTATTAGTGAGCTTACAGACGTTAGTAGTATGATTCAAAACCCAGTGCCAGTAAATAGTAATACTTTATCAGGACCTCCGCCTCCGCCGCCCCCACCGATGCCTAAACCTGAGAGTATGGTAAAGAATAACACATTGAAGTCGACAAAGACTTTCATGTTCAAGTATTTGTAAATTATAGTTATTTTGGTGACCATACGTTGTTTTATTTTAAAATATTTCCAAAGAAAAGATTAGTGTGAGTGTGACATCAATTTCTAATCTACCAAAAGAAACTGTTGATAATAATTCTGTTATCTGGATTATTCTTACCGCGTTCCAAGTTAGTGATTAGTGTCGAACTTGTCATTCGACATGGCGGATCGTAGGCCCAGGAATAACAAAGCAGCAACGTATCGTTCAAAGCAAACGAAGAAGGAAACAGTAACAGCTGTGTACATGAAGTATCAAGCAAGCACATCGACCAGCAGATCAGTTACCGGTGAGTCGTTTTGACATGCTACATCTTCCACGCGAGCAAGTCGCTGGCAGCAGATTGTTATTTTATATTCATAACTGAGTTTTAGATGTAAAACACGTACTTACTTATAAGCAGCTGCATCCGGTTAAACTAGAAACCGACCCTAACATAGTTGGGAAAAGGATAGGCAGATGACAATTTTTAATAGTAAAAGTAAGGGTGAAAGCAGATTTGCACTCGCGGATCAGAATTTTCTTACATTTTTTGCCCTTTCTGTCACTTAGAATATTGCGACTCACTAAAGTGAGAGGTGTGGACCTCTCACTTTAGTTCGCATCGGATAAACTCGTACGATTGGTCGTACGAGTTTTCCCGATGCGAATGAATGCAGATGCTTGCGACCGTAATTCTTGCTCCACCAAATTCTAAAACTCCACCAGTAACCGGGACCGAACACTTTTTGATCGGCAACGAGTATGTGTCAAGTGGAAGCAACTGGACAAAAAAAAATATGTATACGTCTGCGCAGTGAGTGGCTGATTTCATACTGGTTATCTACACTAATATTATAAAGAGGAAAGATTTGTATTTTTGTATGTAATGAATAAACTCAAAAACTACTGGACCGATTTTGAAAATTCTTTCACCATTAGAAAGCTACATCTTTACTGAGTAACATAGGCTATATATTATCGCGCTAATAACTTAGGGGGATGAGCAATATTGCATTAAGTCCACATTTCTCAACTGTTTGACAACTGACAACTGTCATGACAAGCATTAGAATAAACCGGCTATTTTAAACCATTTGTCATCAAAGTAAGTAGCTTGGCGGTTATATGACCGCCCTGCCAAGCACAAGGTTTCAAGTTCGTATCCGCAGTCAGTATGCACTTTTTGTGGTAATTTTTTAATGCTGTAAGTTTTCCAAAACAACGCGAGTTCGATCCCCAACCGGTGTTCACTTTTTGTAACTAGGTAATTTGTTTTATTTTAGTGTTTTATGATTTTCAAATAATTACAAAATAGTTTTCGTTTTTTTTTAACCATTCAAAACAAATAGTGATTAAGGAACGAGTGGGTCATAAAAAAAACGAAATTCAAGACATGATCGTCGGCGATTTTAAAGTATACACATCCGTACACACTGTGATGGCTAATGACGGTAGTCCTGCACACCCCGTTGAATTTTTCAACTCCCTGGAGCTAACGGGCGTGCCGTTTCCATAAGAAGGAGCTTAAAGTTGGCGTTTTAGTTCTGCTGATGCGAAACTTTGATGTACCCAGACTGTGCAACGGCACCAGGCTTCGTAACACAAAGCTTGGCAGTAATATTATAAAAGCCACCATTATTACAGGAGTTGGCGTAGTAGTAGAAGGCGTTTTAATTCGACGCGTGCCCATTATTCCAAATAACTTGCCATTCCAATTTTAATTAACAGGTAGTCATCATCATCATCATTTCAGCCCAAAAGACGTCCACTGCTGGACATAAGCCTCCCCCAAGTGTCGCCTCATTGACATTTTGGGGGGTTTTGCCATAATCGCCACGCTTGGCAGGCGAGTTGGCGATCGCAGTATGGTTGTTACAAAAGCACAGAGAACGCTGCTGCCCATTCTCTGACAAGTCTCTTAGTCGCCTCTTACGACACCCAAGGGAAGATATGGGATGGTGCTATTCTTTACGTCCGACACCATACAGAGCAACAGGTAGTAATTTCCTTTAATAAGCTTTTGCAATGACGATCAACAAATGTCAGGGCCATACCTAAAAAGTGGCAGGCATTCTTTTGGGTACTCCATGCTTCTCAGACGGTCAATTATTTGTTGATTGTTCACGTGTTTCATGAAGCCAAAACATGCACGTGATGACGGTCATTGTTACGACATTTTTTATTGTATGTAAAACTGTATTGGAAAAAAATAATAGCGACCAACCAAAAGCAACTTACTACAAAAAGTACTACAGCGCCATCTATGACACGACGGAAGAACTAGCATCAATTGCCTACATCTCACATGCAAAGTTTACATCGACTTAAGAGTATATAGAAAAACCCGACTACAACTGTCGGGCAGTTGCGCGCCAGACATAACACCTGTCTGGCCGGAGGATTCTCCCTTTACTACGGGGATGAGGAACTTTACACCCTGTTCCTCATTCACCTAAAACTGGTGACCCCGAAAAGGACGTCAGCGCAGCCTTCGAGCAACGTGACGTCATAATCATCAACATCACTTCCTAAAGCCTTCGAGCAGCGAGTCTCACAGCCAGCCAGCTTCAAACGGGTATTCCTGACCACCAGCATGCAGCGGAAGCGCATTCCTGGCCAGCACCCTCAGACTCTCTTCAAGCGACCATAGCACAGCACACTGCACTTTCGGCCGGTCGAGAGCTTCTACCTCCCGGCCGACACCTCTCTAGCTGTCTGCCACATCGCGGCGCTGCACCACGTCCGACGCACTGAAGCAAACGCAGCGCCGGCCCCGACTCACTGGGGTTCGCCTCACCACCGCAGACTGTTCCGACTCACCGTGAACAATGCGGCAACGAGCTTAAATCTGGCACGGCAAAATACTTCAAGACTCATTCGACTAGCGACCTCCGGTCTCCGGGGGGGAGTGATGTAGCGACCAAAAAAAAGCAACTTACTACAAAAAATACTACAGCGCCATCTATGACACGACGGAAGAACTAGCATCAATTTCCTACATCTCACATGCAAAGTTTACATCGACTTAAGAGTATATAGAAAAACCCGACTACAACTGTGGGGCAGTTGCCCGCCAGACTTAACACCTGTCTGGCCGGAGGATCCTCCCTTTACCACGGGGGATGAGGAACTTTACACCCAGTTTCTCATACCCCTAAAAATAGTGCCCAACAATGCGCCGTATTGCTCACTTTGAAAAAAAATCGTTCCGGATTTTAAGCCATATTATAGTGTCGCTTCAACGCCTTTTAATTTTGTTTCGGACCTCTGCCGCCAAGAATTAAAACACCCTAAAGCACGCCCTTTGTAGTCATCACCCACATAATCACATTACGATCAGACCGTCAGTTCTCACACAGTCATAACAACAAAACATCACGCCTGTAATTCCCGAAGGTGTACTTAATCGTACATCCACATTTCGCCTGTTATGTTGAAGCTCTATGTAATAGGGGGCGAGCCCCATCAACCGGGCCCGACATTAAATCCAGACTTCGTGGCTGCTACTGAGAAATTCAGATTGATTAAATTGAGAGTAGCGGTGGCCCAGTGGTGGCAGCCCCGACTTACGAACAGTAAGCCGTGGGTTCGAACCCAGCCGGCCGCTTTACTTTGTGTAATTTATTTCTCCACCGCTGCCCTCAAAAACGGTGAAGGAAAACATCGTGAGGAAATCGGCATGTCCTAGAACTAAAAAATCGAAGACATGTGACATCTACCAACCCGCACTGGGCCCGCGTGGTGGATTTCAGCCCACTCCCTCTCATAGAGAGGAGGCCTTTGTCCCAGCAGTGGGAACAATATAGGCTGATGATGATGATGATGACTGAGAAATTCCTGATGGAATAACCCAATAACACTTTGCCCGATCCGAGAATCGAACGCGGGACCTCAAGCTCAGCAGTCGTGCTTGCGACCACTCTACCAACGAGGCAGTCTCACACATACACCTTAAAATTTCCGCGCGAACGAAGTCGCGGGTATCAGCTAGTATAGAAATAAAATATTCATTGGTAGCTTGTATGATCCGACACAAGACAAACGTTTGCGCAGCGCCTTACGTGACAGAATGAGATAAAGACACGCTCGAGAATGTTGATTCGTCCGTGCAGGTGTGATTCCACCGTAACTCTGTTTGTCTATCTATTACCTCCTCGCCCAGCGGCGCACGACAAGACGTAGTTTAGGATAAAGGGTAGGTAGCTACTTTAGTTTTTTAACAGAAACAATAAAATATAGAAAAACCCGACAACAACTGTCGGCAGTATACCCCCAGACACCACACCCGTCTGGTCAGATGATTTTCAATGGGTTTTTCGTATCCCTAAAATACCTTCAAGTAATTTGAAACTCATCTCTAAAACAAACACAAAATAAAGTCTGTACGCCCATAACTTCATTACGATTGCCTATTACCGTAAAATGGGGTGTTTAGGCACACGGGGCTGAATCGGGACGAAACTTTAAAAGGAATTTTCACGTTTTTAAATATTATTGGTAGCCTAAAGATACTCTATTGTTTATTAAATTAAAACAGAAATGGTCCCAATAGCTTTTTAGTTACAAATTAATTGTATTCAACGATGAAATCCCATTCAAGTCCCTCTTCTTCCTCGCATTCCTATTTACCCCATGCAATGGTAGTAATTTTTTGTAAGTTAATCCACACGCACTTAAATGCGCTAAGATTTTAGGAGCCTTTAGAAGCCATGTTCATACCTAGGCCTCTCTTTACCTCTTTGTTTACTGAACATTTTCTTATTTTCAGCGAAGGCAACATCTCGGAATAAGGCCCCAGCTCAACAGAAAATGGTGAACCGAGTAACAAAACCACAACAGAGAAAACCAACACTTAAACAACTTGAAAGCCAACTTAATTCACAAGCTAAGAAAGTGAATCAGATTAAGAAGCAACTAGATGCTGTAAAAAAGCTTGAACAGCAGAAAAAGAAGCATGCACCATGCCAGTGCAAAATAAAAAGCGACCAATAGTGGACCGGACGATTACAATTCAAGATAGATATTACAAATAATAAGAAGTTTTAATTACATATTCTATCATTAAAAACTTTTTGCAATAAAAACCGTCCCAAAAAAACATTAAAATAACTTTACCTACCTCTTACCCCTTTACTTCTTTAACTTCTAGCTACAATTGATTGATTCATGACAAGAATTTTTGTGGTAAAAACAAAATCTTGCAAAACCAAATCTTCTTCCAAAAAAACGTTAAAATAACTTTACTTTCGGAAGTCGGGGGCAAAAAAGTAATTAAACAAACAAACCTACAGTTATTTAATGTTTTTCTATAGGAAGATTTTGTTTTTGCAGAAAGTTTTTTACTTTGCACTTTTTAGTTGTAGTTTGTACCACACAATTTCTTGCCATGAATCAATTGTAGCTAGAAGTTAGTCGTAAATACGTAATTTCTTTTTCTTTCATGATATACTTATTTGTTCCAGCTGTTTTGATTTAAAAACCTATTTTGATGAAACTTGCACTGTTCCTTAAGTTGAAATATATCTAATCCAACAAAAAAAATGCAATCTGACTTATACTTTTTGAGATATAATATGCATGGACAAACATAGCGTGCGTGGATATACATACTATTATGCAATTTGGCAAACATGTTTAGAAGCTGGTTTAGACTAACAAATACAAAAACTGTGCAATTCTGATAATATTACATACATACAGGTCGAATTGATAACCTCCTTTTTTTTGAAGTTGGTTAAAAATACTTCATCATCATCATTCATCATTTCAGCCCAAAAGACGTCCACTGCTGGACATAGGCCTCCCCCAAGTGTCGCCATATTGACATTTTGCCATAATCGCCAGGCTTAGCAGGCGGGTTGGCGATCGCAGTACGGTTGTTACAAAAGCACAGAGAACGCTGCTGCCCATTCGCTGGAAAATCCCTTAGCCGCCTCTTACGACACCCACGGGAAGATATGGGATAGTGCTATTCTTCACGTCCGACACAATACAGAGCCAAAATATAAAAATACTTAGGAGATTTAAAACAAAAGAATGTCACCCAATGTGAAATGTTTTCTGTAATGAATATTACTTGTATGGTGTACCTATTAGAGAACATTCTAATCTATTATATTAAAATCGACTCTTACCTAAGCAAAAAGTTTTATTTTGTTGATTTTGGTGGAATATTAATCCATTTTATTTATCACAGGTATTTATACCATTCTGCGCTGTCTTGCATCCATGATCCACCAGCTGGGGAGCATCGCCACAAGTTCTCCGCACTACCCGCCTATGTGTGTCCCTTATCTGCTGGGGAGTTCGCATGCCCGGTGCACCAGGCCACCTTTCGGCCCACGCAAGAGAAGTTGACATAGCGCTGAA
This sequence comes from Cerastis rubricosa, assembly GCA_949152445.1. Taxonomy (NCBI): domain Eukaryota; kingdom Metazoa; phylum Arthropoda; class Insecta; order Lepidoptera; family Noctuidae; genus Cerastis; species Cerastis rubricosa. The sequence goes on along the minus strand of OX424534.1, from coordinate 21,902,205 downwards.
CGATACCTGTCGCATTATCACGCGGTGCTTAAAACTCACCCCTCTTGCGATGTTGTATCCATTGGCAGGAATGGCAGGCATAGCTCCACCGCACCATCGGCGCGAAATATCCGCCGCACCGAGAAAGGAAAACAGGAACGACATTTCTACTACTTTCCAGACTGAAATGAAAATATTTTATTTTACATAGGCCTACACAGGCACTTATAAAAGTCGATTAAAGAGGCACGGTTCGGGTTGGTCGTTTCCTATGGAGAAGAACCGGCAAGAAACTCCATGGCTACATGGTCTTTTAAAATCATTTGGTTCTACAATATTTGGATGTTACAGCGTTAGTACCTAAGTATGAGAGGACAGCGTAGGCCCAACAATAAGTCGTCGGTTACTACAAAAGGTAGAAAAAGACAATAGTGAAAAAAAAAAAACAAAGCCCAGAATGCGCAGACGTTCGAGAAACGCCAACGCTCGTAAAACGCCAGTGGGTTAGTGGCCTTTGATTGATAGTTATCTGTGGAAATAATAAACTAGCGGACATAAATAAAAAAAAAATACAATTATTTAAAATATAATTATTTCACAGGAATTATTCACAGGATCACACACACAGGAATACACACACACACACACAGGATTCACAGGATTATTTCATCGCATCCTGAATCTAGTAGTAAAATGTATTTTTCTTTTTGATGAGAATGTTGGTCAAAGGCAATCTAAATCAGAACTGAGACTCAAGTTTCAATTACTTACACTTCGTGTGTCACAACAACTGAACTAGGTACTACCAGATACAGCTAAAAAGGATATACCTATAATAAAGTAAAAACGATTTTTGCATAAAAATATATTTGACTTACAAACAAAACACTTATTTAAAAATTTAGCAAAGCCAAAGAATTAATTACTACGCAGAGTATTTTTACTACTTGATATCAAGTTGAAATGTCGAATGATCATTATTCATCAGCTATCAGCGTCACGAATAGGTTCGGCTGGAGCCGTGTCTAAAAGTGTCTATAAAATATAACATGTTTTAAAGCAAAGTTATTTAAAACATGATTCAATAAAGAGATTACCAATGGTATATATAATGTGGACGTTTAAAGCAAAAGGTTCATAAAATATTACTCAATCTGGACGCACCTAAGTTATTTTGTAAGGTTTGATAAAATTGTAACATGGTCTAAATAAAATGTCATGTTTCGACAGGTTTTTGTTTCACGTAATTATTATAACATCTCTAAATAATTACTTACCTAAATGACTGTTTATAATACCAAAAATAACCTTGACTAGATAGAACCTATAAATAAAACCAAATTATTACATACTATTTGTGTTTATATTTTACTTCAATCTAATATCCGTAATCGAAACCATCCGAATTTAACGGATAATCTGAAATAATTATATATCCGTAACCGTATCCGAAACCGATATAATTTTATTCCTATCCATATCCGTATCCAGATCCGATATATCATATCCATAACATCTCTGCTGAGTTTATAGTAGCTATTTAATAAGAAGAGAAGAAAGGGGAACTTGAAGTCCCAATCCAACACACAGAATAAGGAGAAACGACTTAAAAAAGTAGTTTTTTGGCTCTTTTTCTTCTATAGTTTGAGTTTGTGCGTCAATTTTACTTTTCTTCTCTTGTATGTTTTGTTGCATATCTTGATTTTCTTTCTCTAATAGGTCTGTCGTGATAGCCATTGTTTGTTGCATTGACTCAGTGGTACTTCCAATATCATATTTCTTTTGGGCCTCATATTCTTTTAATTTAGGAATTTCCGTCGGAATTTCACTTTCTTTTCCTTCTTTGTCCTTTTGCATTACCTTGAAATTATTCCTAAGAATAAAAATTGATCGGCTAGTCGATCCATTTTCGATTACTTCAAAATTCTTCTCCATGTCATATTTCCTAAGAGCAGCAGCTTGATCCATTCTTTGAATGTTAGCTTGAATTTCACATTCCATCTCAGTTTGGTGATGTTGCATTTTTTCAATATGATTCTCGTGTTCGGCTCTTTTTATAGCCAAAGTGGTTTGCAGTGCCTCAATTCTCTTATCAATCTCATATTTCTTCAGAGCCTCAACTTTAGTCATTATTTGTATTTCAGTTTGTAGTTCTTTTTCTTTGTCTGCCTCGTATTGTTGCATTGCTTCTATTGTTTTTTCCATGTTGTATATAATCTCATCCTTGCGTTGTTGTAATGCTTCAATTCTCTTACCCATGCTATCTCTCTTCTCAGCTTCTATTTCTTTCATATGTTGTATTTTACGGTCAATCTTTCCTCTGATCTCAGCTTCGTATTGGTTCATTTTTTGAATGCGCTCATGAGTTTGCTCTTTAGCCATAGCTAACATGTTTTCCATTCCCTCAATATTGTTCTGTACTGTTTTCCTCTGAACCTCTTCATTTTAAATTTTTAGAAGTTTTCTTTTAAGTACAGCTGTTGATTCTTGAACCTCTTTAAGTTTTAATTCAATGTTTAATTTTTCAATTTCACGAATTTGCTTAGGAGTGGTTTCTTCTACAGTTTTAATAGTGTCATCGATATTACTGCTTTTTTGTCCCACAAGAGTCTTGAGAACATGAAGTTTTGGCTTTAGTGACGAATGTGTCTGTTCTACCACATCCATTGTTGTGTTAATACTCTCCGATAGCTCTAGTCTGTCCTCTAAGGTATCTGCAATTTTTTCTTCTTTGACCTAAATAACAAACGAAAATATGTAAAGTGTTATCTTTATAAGTTTTTAAACTGACATGTTCACAATCACTATCAATTTAAAGTTCGCAAGCAGACAGTGAGTTTCATGAGTCGGGAATAGAATCGAATTGTCACCGCAAACAGAGACGGGTCTCACGCGCCATTCGACCCGCGCCTGACCCGCGCACCCGCGCGCTCAAGTGCACTGTGTGATGTAATCCATTAAGTTTATGAAATAAAGAAATACAGATCTATGATGCCGTGCTCTCGTGCCCGTCCCGCGCACGACCGTTCGTTCCCTGTGCGTGTTGCGCTTTATATTTTTTTTACTTATACTGTTCTATCAAAAAACAAGTATACAAAGTACTGTTTTCAAGACCGCTATGGCGGGATGACAGAAATAGGGTTTTTATTGATTTAATAAAAAATTAGCTCCTCATTTATTTTCATAGTAACTAATATTTTTAGAGACTATTTTATAAATGATAATAAATTGTTAAATTGTGCAAGAAGCTCCAAAAAAAATGTTTTTAAATGACAATAAAATAAAACAGTTTACTTTTCTAAAATATTATTGTTGTGTTTGTTCATATTATTCCTTTGACCTCAATATACTTTATTTCTCGTTTAGAAAGTTGGGAACCCTACCTCATTCTGATCTTCAGCGAGTAGTACGTCACCAATGAACGCCATCTGTAATGAACGAAGACATTTTGTCTATAAACGTGAAAATTTAAATTAAAACATTGTTAAATAAATTTGAAAACAATATCCCTTCGCTGGTGTCATCATCTGCCTAGCCATTTCCCAACTTTTTTGGGGTCGGCCTCATCTAACCGGGCTGTTTGCCTGTGCAGTTGAACACCAGTATTTTACATAGGGCGACCGCCAATCCGACCTCCACAACCCAATAAGAAAAAAAAACCCAGTTAGTAGGTACTGGGTAACTCCGTAATTCGATTCCCCTTGGTAAGACTGGTTGGCAGACTTTCGGGCCACTAACTACCTGTACCGACTGTCAAATGATAGCCGGGACTAACGGGTTAACGCGTTTTCCGAGGCACGGAGCAAACTCGGTATGTAATGGGTGGTCACCCATCCATGGACCAACCTAGGCAAGCACGGCTTATCCTGAAGATCGACCCGTGTGGCTGTTATTATTTAGCTGTTACTGCAATGGTTGCTAATAGCTAACTTTTTCTTTGTGAAAAAATGGTGCAGTCTTCTTTATATTTTAGATATATTTTATTCTAATAAAGTTTACCAAAAATATAAAGAAGGCTCAAGTATGGACTCCCATTGCTACAGCGAGTGGTAGTTGTTTAAAAGGCATGCGCTAGGGCAACCAGAAAACAAGCTTTTATTAAAATGAGAGAAGAAGAAAAGTTAGGTTTATACACATATCAACATTAAACTTGTATACAAAGTTTCATGTCCGTTGAGGAGTTCTCTCGTGTGGAGGCGATCCTGACTGCAAGATTGAGTCTGTCATAAAAATGTCACCTTAACCAAAGGTGTGTGAAAAATTTCAGCTCATCGTTTGAGGAACTGGTTAGAAAGGGGTTCGAAGATTTTTGTATGAACCGTAGCCTGCCTTACTTCTGACATTTTAATATTTTCTCAAACTTGCGGCCGCGCATATGACTTCTATTAATCAATAGGTGGTGTTATCGGATTGGTTTTATAGAATTTAATGTCTTTGTTTTACTGGCAGGTTTTGTTGTTAGTGGGTTTTAAGAAGATTGTTTTAAAATACGAACTGTTTGTAATTTGAAAGGAAAAATGACTTGTCAGAATTTTGAGTCTTGCAGAGAGTCTAGATGAAAATGTTTTGGAGTATAGTTTAAAAAGAAAATGTTATAGTATAAAAAAATGTATTAGTGAGAAGCTTTGTTTAGGTTTTGATAATAATATTATAGTATGGAATGATAAGAATGAAGTAAAACAAATGTGAGAGTAAATTAAGTGTTCAAATCAGTAGAAGGATCCCTGAGTACTTCACAGAAAGGGAAAACATGCAGAAAGGGTAATTCTAACAGCTGGTATCAATACAAACTAGTTCTGTATGAGGCAAAATCTTCTAAAGCGTCACGTTTTTGACATATTATAAGCTATCATAGTTAGGTGTGGCACTAAAGCTAAAGCTGTACTGAAGAAGCCATCGGTTAATGTATTTTTCATCCCACCATCTCGGAAAGAGTATTTTTAATCTTCAATATCTGAGTGGAAAAGCCGTTTTTATTCTCTAGAGGATAAAGTAAATTGAATTTAGAACATCGTGTGCACTAAGTTTGTGAATTAAAAAAAACATTAAACCTATTTACTGCTACCTCTATGGTGCCGAATATATAATATCATACAACTTTTTTTTAATTTGTTAAAAACTCAGACTCGGAACCTTCTTGGTGTTCTTTTTTCAATTTGCTTTGTACGCGGTTCTTTACGCGGCATTTTTTCACGTCATTGTTAATTATACCGTAATATTATTTTGTTATAATTTAAAGATTATTCTGTAATACTTACCTGTCATAATGTAGTAATTAATACCTAAACTGAAATAAAAGTGTACCTATCTTGTGATTGTAAACGTTTTTTTTTGCATAATAGTCATTTCCTCGCTGAGGTGGAATGAAAAGTTACGTGTTGCACTCGAGTGCAAAGATTTTTCACCTCGTGCTCTTTTGATTCCCTCGCTAACGCTCAGGATTCTAATTTTGAATCACTCGCTGCGCTCGTGATTCAATTTTAGAATCCTTCGCTTGCTCGGTCATCAAAATTGAACACGCGGTTAAAAAGCAACTTTGCACTCTTGTATAACAAATAACTATTAACTTTGATAGCTCATATCTCGGAAACGTGACACTTTAGAGGATTGTGTCTTATTCAAAAATAGTTGCTATTGAAAGTAGCTATCTATTCGTAAAGGTATTATGAGTTGCCGTATCTTTAAAAAAAAATGGCGGAAGTTAGGTACACCATTAAGTTTTTAAACTTACATACATCGACTTATGAACAGTGCAAGTTAAATAAAATGCAGAGGCAGCCTTTTCGTGTACCCTGGTTTGTAAATAATAATTTCCCTCCATACTTTTTTTTGAGTTTGAAAATTCTCGATACCAGAGGGTAAGTAAAAATCTTGGGTTATTATAAAAATATTTACTAAACACATGACATACAAACACAATCATCTTGTTAAAGTTGAAACGCATACAACAATAACATGAAATCTTATAAGCCTAAAACATTGCCATTCGTGTGTCTTTGTCCGCCGTGTACGGTCATGATCATAATATACTATAATTGTAATACCCAAATTTAGATTAACAAAAACTAGCAAGTCTTTTCTTATAAACAGTATACGCTTTTATAATAAGTTGCCAAAGTCAGTTACGGAACTGACTGATGGAAAGTTTAAAAATTGCATCAAACGTGTCCTAATTAAAAAAGCATATTACAAAATTAAGGACTACGTTGAAGATAAAGAAGTTTGGCTCTAGTTCCTTCTGCTCATGCGGCTTCCCTGGTAGCTCATAAACGACACAAATGTGTGGTCGTCTCTAACTATTCCCAATTTTATCTTTTCCATTCTTTTTATTATTATTACAATAATTATTATTTAGTTTTCAAATAATTGCATCGTTCATTAATTGTTCAGAATAGTTACAGCACTGTTGATAACATCTGTAATAATTGTTTAATTTAGTGTTCTTATAATGTTTTAATTTTACTTTTGTATAGATTCTTTTTCATTTACCTATTTTTTGTGAATGTGTGGACATTGTAGGCCTTGTAATTTTTATTTTTTATTTTTTTTTACTTTTTATTTTTTTTTTATTGTCTTGTTCTACCTTTTGTAGTAAGCAACGACTTATTGTCGGGCCTACGCTGTCCTCCCACAGTTATGTACTAACGCTGTAACACTCAAATATTGTAAAACCAAATGATTTTAAAAGAGTAACCATGGAGTTTCTTGCCGGTTCTTCTCCATAGGAAACGACCAACCCGAACCGTGCATCCTTTGTCGACGTTTTATAAGTGCCCATATAGGCCTATGTAAAATAAAATATTTTGATTTTGATACTTCATACTTACGCAAAAAAAGACTTGACAAAAAAAATTCAGCCTAAAGTCGTAAACAAAAAAAAACCAAATGGATCTTTGGTTTGTAAATCTCGTTATTGTGAGTGTGCACTGACCATCAAAAATATCCTAATTAATAATGATTTAAAAGTACTTAAAAACTATAATAATTTCATGAAAATATTCTCATTAAAAGAAAACATTTAATCAAGTACTAGAGGACAAAGTTGAGGTAGTAGGTATAATAGTGTAGGTAGGTAACAATAAATAAGGATCATGATCGGTTAGGTACAGAACTCTTAGGAAAATTATGCGCTACGAGAATCATCGCCTTTCTTCGGAAACAAACTCTCGATTATGAATGTAATGGAACATAGAGTCATTAAAACTTGCTTATTTTTCAATGCCATCAGTACAACATTAAAAATGTACAATTCTATGCAGATCCAAAGACTTTAGAGTAACAGATGCCGAGTACTCGTATTAAACATACCGGTTATACAAGGTGGCGCCGACAATACGACAATACATGAAAACACTGGTAATACTAGTTCATAGGAATATTTTTAACTATCAAATAAAATATAAAAATGTAATAGAAAACACAAACTAAATAGCATAAAACTGTTAACACCATTTATAATTATAATTGGTTTTTAAACCTCTGGTTTTAGCAAAGGTTTTTGAAGTAGCGAGATATGTGTCCTGTGACTAAACTACTGGCTTTATTCGAATGATTATTTGTATGCAGACTGGGAACATCATGGTCTACACGCAGTTTAATATATTGTTGTGTTGTCGGCGCCACCCTGTATATATAAATCTACAACTGGCATGACTAGTCATTTGTAAAATTTTACCGTGAAAAGTGGTTCAGATCGTTATTATACATATAAGTATAGTAAATGTAGCACTAATAAAAACCACTGAAAACTACCAGAAGCGAGGCCACTTCGATCTAGACGCATCATTGACGCTGTCTCTCGCGCGCTTCGGGTTAATCTCTTCCTCCATTCTTTCAATTTCAGCTTCTAATTCACTTTTTCTGTCAGTTTTGTAACGCTGGCTATCCTCAATATCATTCTCGAACTGTCGTCTCTTCTCATCTAAAATATTTTGTAATTCTTCAATTTCTCTCTCAACTTCATATTTCTTCTGAGTCTCAATTCTTCTCATTCTTTGAATTTCAGCTTGTATCTGACTCTCTTTCTCAGTTTTGTATTTTTGCATTTCCTTAATGTTTTCTTCAAACTCAGCTCTCTTTGCCTTATAAGTGTTTTCCCGTGTATTAGCCATCCTTTCAATCTCATGCTTCTTTTGTGCCTCAACAGTTTTCATTTTTAGCAGTTCTGATATTACAATTTTATTTATTTGTTTAAATGATTTTTGTGCCCAAAGACCAGAATCTATTGAGTAGTGTTAGCGCCAATCCGGAATAAAGAAAAAACCGGCCAAGTGCGAGTCTTACTCGCACACAGGGTTCCATAGCTCCAAACAATATAATAACAATATTTTGAACTGTCATTCATTAGTTAGTAGTATTAGTTAGTAAACTTCCACACAACCGCAAAACTAAATTTGTTTTTCATAGTATGTTTATGAAAAACAAAGTTACTGCTGCAGTTTGATGAAAAAGTCCCATATCTCAAAAACTAAACATCATATCTTATTGAAATCAATTTTCGTTGATAGTTTTTTTTACGTTCTACAATCCTAAATATTTTCAGAATTTTCCTCCTCTTACTTTAGAAATTAGAGGGGGGGGGGACACACATTTTACCACTTTGGAAGTGGCTCTAGCGCAAACTATTCAGTTTAGAAAAAAATGATATTAGAATCATCAATATCATTTTTGAAGACCTATCCATAGATACCCCACACGTATGGGTTTGATGAAAATTTTTTTTTTGGTTTTCAGTTCTAAGTATGGGGACCCCCTTAATTTATTGTTTTTTTTTCTATTTTTGTGTGAAAATCCTAATGCGGTTTACAGAATAGATCTACTTACCAAGTTTCAACAGTATAGTTCTTATAGTTTCGGAAATAAGTGGCTGTGACATACAGACGGACGGACAGACAGACAGACAGACAGACAGACAGACAGACAGACATGACGAATCTATAAGGGTTCCGTTTTTTGCCATTCGGCTACGGAACCCTAAAAACAACAAAAAATGTTCAATGCAGCATTTTGACTCCACTACGATATTATTAGGTCTAAACTGACCCTTCTCGAAGCCGTCATTTAACCAAGCATTGCGTACATCAAACTAACTAACCCTACGCAAAAAATATTTTGTGTAATTATTACTGGCAAAATCCATGTTAGGCACATACCATCAATGAAATTTTGTAGTTGTAGATTGAAATTAAATTATGGCGCCGTACGAAGCAGGGGGTCTACTCTCTTTCTCCGAAACGTAACTTCGGCAACGAACGAAAATTAAACGTAGTTACGTTTGTGACAATAATCTATATCGTTTGCTCGCACACAAGAAGTTCGAATTTACAGACAATTAACGTGAACGAATGTATTAAATTTTATTGTTTGCGTCCGCAACTGATATAGAATAAGGTCACAAACGTAACTAGGTTTAATTTTCGTTCGTTGCCGAAGTTACGTTTCGGAAAAAGAGAGTAGACCCCCAGGGGCGCTTCGCTAGGTCATGTTTCAAAATAGTGAATACCTACTTCAATAATGTTTGCAATAGCTTGGAAAGAAGGAAAAGATATAACCATAACAAACAGAGGGTGAAAATAATATAAATAATAATGACGGGGAGAACATCAAGTGCCTTTCGGCTTCGCTAAAGTCTACCCATTAAAAAAAAATCATCAAATATATTTAGTTGGCTTAACGCTAATTGGATAGCGAGTTAAATTAATATAGACTTCCAAGAGTAGATAGTATAATACAATGTTTTAATTGAAAGCACATTCGTCGCGTGTCTTATCGCAGTGTAAAAAAAGAATTACTATAGCTATTATATCGCACGCACTTTTATTATTAGGCCTACGCAACTACGAACGAGAGTGACGCTTGACCCCGCCTCAAGGGCGCCACAGAATATACTTAAGTTAAGTAATATGTAGGTACATAAATAGTATAACTACAGTCCATACTTTTGACTCGTGTCGGCGATTCTGTCAATTATTCCGAATCCCTTTTCTCACTAGATGGCGTTGGAGTCACACATTTGGGTATTTTCATAGTTACGCCTAACTTAAATATCTTTGGTATAAAATATTCAACACCTGAAAACTAGCGCATAGATTTGATTTTTCTACATATTTTCTTTACACAAGTAACAAGTATAACTCGCCTTATACGGAGCTTTCTCAGGGATTCCAACTGATGACGGCTGTCTTCACTTTGTTCGGTACGCACGCATGCTCACGTAAATAGTTTACTTTCAGAGCCGCTTGATTGAAATTGAAAACCAAAAACTCAAGAGTTCTGATTGACCAAACACAGGAACTCACATCGATCTCTTGTTGTTGTTGGTCAGGGGGTCATCTTAGGAGCGGATTTACAATAAAACGCTTGGGGTATTGCAATTTTAAAGACCTGCAGAATAGTGAGAAAGTGCATGCAGATTGAGGATAATCCTCACAACACTCATCCTTCATCACACAGACATTGATTTGGCATGCGCCCGTTAATGTAGCTTAAACTAGCCAATGAGCTAAGAAACAGAACATGTTTACCAAAAATAATATAAATTCTAAATCTATTTCAAAATAATATTTAGTACCTAAATGGGTAGCTACTAATAATGGGTACCTATTTATAAAACGGTATTTAATTGTAAAATGGTTAGTTTACAAAAAAAAAGCCTCTTTAATTAAGTAACAACTTTGGAATTAAAATGGACTTAATGATTAAAGAAAAACAAACACTAAATTTTGCCATTCCCTGAATAAAACGTAGCTTCTAATAAAAAAAAAAACATATTATTGGCATTATTGAATTTATCAATTTTTTATGACAGCGTTTAAAACAATTTTTGTACAATGACATACACACTCTTAAAAATTACTTACAAACTAAACTAAAAATGATTTAAGCGTACCTTACCTTAGTTTCCGCAGGAACTGCGGAAGTAAGCGATAAAAAGCAAAAATTTTGTTAGGATCGTCACACGTTCTCTGAATTTTTTAACTTTTTGCTCAACCGTTGATCACTATACGAGAGGTCTACGTTTGAATAAAACTAGAGAAGACTGTATACCGCGCTTGCCGAATACTTACTAACCCGAACTGTACTATTATGTATTCTGTGCCCGAACTAACATAGGATACTACCTATCACATCATTATAGTTCTATTCATACTATAAAACAATAATAGTATAAAACAATGTCGCTTCCAGCCGTGAGAAGAAGTTTCTAGTTCAGAACTATGGATTTGTGGTTAAAACTGAGTGATAGGTGTTTCAATTATCTTGTTTATTTGCTAAATTTATCTTTTCCTCAAATACAGGCCTCTCCTAAACCGGCAATAGTGTTGGTGAGTACCTAAGTATTGATCCCCGTTGTACTTAGTTATTCTAATCAGGAACATTTAGGTTAGAGTTCGCGTGATCATTGGCTTTATTTCATTAGGTATTCCCCGCAATACATAGCAAAACATTACGCCTGGATTTCCCCGATGGCTTAGGCAGAATTGTGCCACAACTTCACACTTTATTGTCTGCCTACAATGTTCCCACTGTGTTTAGTTCACCGTTTTAGTAGACTCATAAGCTGTTAGTAAACATTGGTGGTATATTAAACATTTATAATCATTTTTACACAATATCTTTATAAATTGTAATTGTATGTGATGTGTAAGCTGCATTACCTACCGTAGTTTCAGCAAAAATAGTACAGGTGTTTTTGTGTGAAAGAGTAAGCAAAAATCGTTCCATTCAAGCTTTCACGTTTAAAATTATTGTAGTAACATTCATTGTCGATGATCGCTGACCTATAAGCAGTGGCATAGCGTGCCTTGGCGGGGCCTCGTATAAATTTTGTTTAGGGGGCCCTTATGAAGGGTAAAGATATCTCACAAAAGAAAAAAAAAGTTTGCATAAAATTAAAAGAAATATTTATTCATCCTAATTATCTATCCGTCACTTTTTACATTTTTTTTACAAACAATTCAAATTTAAATATACACTCTCCTTGCCTTTTTTCGGCAAAATGATTTATTTAATCATTTATAGCTGATTACATACGGGACCGAAACGATGGGCCTCATCAGAAGGCTCAAAGTCATCCAAAGGGCAATGGAGAGAGCTATGCTCGGAGTTTCCTTGCGTGATCAAATCAGAAATGAGGACATCCGCAAGAGAACCAAGGTTACCGACGTAGCCCGAAGAATTGCCAAACTTAAGTGGCAGTGGGCAGGGCACATTGCTCGCAGAACAGATGGCCGATGGGGCCGAAAAGTTCTGGAATGGCGATGGCGAACCGGGAGACGATACGTTGGAAGGCCTCCCACTAGGTGGACCGATGACCTAGTGAAGGTTTCGGGGATCCGCTGGATGCGAGTCGCACGGGACTGGTCAATGTGGCGACACTTGGGGGAGGCCTATGTCCAGCAGTGGACGTCTTTCGGCTGAAATGATGATGATGATAGCTGATGACGTGATGACTTTGGTTTTTCTAAAGTTTCTGCCTCTATGGATAATAGTGACAGGTCTGACAGGCGTTCATGTCCCATCGAAGATTTTAGGTAATTTTTTATCAGTTAAATTTTGAAAAACAGCTCCCGCGATAACCGATGTAGGGTGTTGCCAACTTTTGAACGAACGAACGCGGAAAAAAAGAAATTGCTGCAATTTCTGAATGAAAAAAAAAATTGGGAAGTTTTTTTCAATTTTTATTATTAAAAACTTCCCACTTTTTTATGGCATATACGGTGGTAGCTACGCCCCTGGCTATAAGTTTCTATAGCACCATTTGTTAATCAGTCAGGGTCGTCAGAAATTAATGATTTACTGTAAATAAAACTTTTATACCAATATACCATACTAGGGGTACGTACGGGTTTTATTTGAATCTGTCTCTCCTAAAATTATCACCATTTAATTAGCATAATCCTATAACGATTGTCAAGGGGGTTGTGGGGGGGGGGGTTGTCTTGGGTATTGTGTTGGTCAGACAGCTTCAAATAAGCAGTCGCTCCGTGTACCTACCAGTATTCAGCACTACTGCTGAGTTTATGACATTGCATAAGGTACAACAGAGTGGCCCTCTCATTCAATTGACATCTAGAAATGTATGTATACTGTGGTGAGCAATACACTTTTGAATTTGATTTTGCTGAGCACGTATTCGATTCCCAGATTGGGCAATGTACAACTCTTCCAACTTTTTGAATCGTTACCAGGCCCCTCAGAAAGTATTGCGAAAAAAAGTTTTTATATATGGGAGACTGGCCAGTTATTATGTTTTTCGAAAATATGATTATTTATAAGTAAAAATAAGTAAGTTCCAATTTCAAAATTTCCCTCCACATTTTTTGCGAGTTAATTCAAAGTATTGTGTCTCACTGAAATATGGATCTGCGCCGGGAACATTTTAGAGCTATGATTTTATACGATTTCAAGTGTCGCCTGAAACCGGATGAATCGTACGATAGACTTCAAATGGCATTCATGGATGAAGGCCCTTCCAAGGCAACCGTGTATCGTTGGTATAACGAATTCAAGCGCGGTCGACCAACTTTGGGGGATGACGAAAGAAGCGGTCGCCCTTTGACGGCTGTTACCGAAGAAAACGTGCTAGCAGTGAAAAATTTAATCCAAGACAATAGGCGAATTACATATCAGGAGATTCAACACATATTGAAGATTGGATCGGGAAGCGTTCACGAGATTCTACACAGCCATCTTCGCGTGAGGAGGATAGTATCACGCTGGGTGCCGCACAACCTCACCGATGCTCAGAAGCAGGCCCGGGTGGAATGGTGCCGTGATATGCTTAACAAATTTGAAGCAGGCTCGTCTCGGCGTGTTTACGACATCGTTACAGGTGATGAGTCCTGGATTTATCAATACGACCCAGAAACCAAGCGCCAGTCGACTGTTTGGGTGTTTCAAAATGAGCCAACGCCTACCAAAGTGAAGCGATCTAGAAGCGGGGGTAAGATTTTGATCGCTAGCTTTTTTAATTTGACTGGCCACTTGGTATCAATTCCCTTACGGGATCAAAGAAGCATTAATGCCGAATGGTATACTTCCAAATGTTTGCCAGAAGTTTTCTCTGTTATAAGCAACAAGCGACCAAACACAGGGCTCCGCGGGCTACTGCTCCACCACGACAATGCACCTGCGCACACCGCACTCAAAACGAGGGACTTCCTGGACAGCACGCCAGTCAAACTCCTGGGTCACCCTCCTTACAGCCCTGATCTAGCACCGTGTGACTTCTTTTTATTCCCAAAAATAAAAAATCAGCTCAAAGGGATACAATTTTCGTCGCCGGAAGATGCGCTGGCTGGGTTCGAGCAGGCTGTAAACGAGGTGTCTGCGGCGGACTGGAAAAAGTGTTTTGAAAACTGGTTTAGGCGCATGAATCTTTGTATAGAGGCTGGTGGAAAGTACTTTGAAAAGATTTAATAAAAATATATGTACGTATAGAACAATTTTTTTTAGTTTCGCAAAACTTTCTGAGTGTCCCACGTATATCTCTGAAACGGTGGCTCTGAAAAAAAGTTTTAAACATTTTTATAGATAATTTTCTGATCACCATTTTTTGCCGGAACAAATTTTAAGATAAAACTTACCGTTTTGCTCAAAATCGCGAAAAACTCATTTTTTTTACCTTTGACCTCTAGTATTTTTTTTCCATACACGAGAATGATAGGGATCTTAAACTTATAATTATGTTTTGAACAGTTTTACTGGTTTTCAGCTTGTTGTGATTTTATGCACCTTCGAATGTCTAGATTGACCGGACTAATTAGGCTTTTAGAGAATTGGCCATTTTGAGAACTAGTCCTTTTGCGACTCCTATACCATTTTTATTGGAAGGGGGTGTCTCAGGGGTGGTCCCATATTAATTCTGATGAAGCTCCGATAACTTCTTTATGCAAAATACCTAAAAGTAGATTAAGAGTGATAAGATAATATGTCTGTGTATAGTCACGTCATGTTTCTTCCCCGGAATGGAAAAGAGAAATTAAGCCGACAACAGCAATGTCAGATGAACCGACTTTACAACAATATTGTGTGTACTTGTGGCAATTGCGCCAGTTAACGTTTTTAGGGTTCCGTACCCAAAGGGTCAAATGGGACCCTATTACTGAGACTTCGCTGTCCGTCCGTCCGTCCGTCCGTCTGTCTGTCACCGGGCTGTATCTGATGAACCGTGATAGCCAATTGAAATTTCTACAGATTATGTATTTCTGTTGCCGCTATAACAACAACTACTAAAAACAGAATAAGTGTTTTTTTTGCTCGGTTTTATAATGATAATAAACCCTTCGTGCGCGAGTCCGATTCGCACTTGGCCGTTTTTTTTTCTTTAACAATGAACTTAACTCGAAAATACATAACATTACATGACGCCTGCAATCCCCGATGCCTCGAAGTGTTCAGTAGATGTGCCCAACAGTAATACACAAACTTCGACAGTAATATTTGAAGTCCTATTTAATGGGGGCGAGTCTAGTGGTCACAATGTGGTCCAGGGTTCGATTCCACGGTCGGGCGAAGTGTTATTGGGTGTTTAAATCTAGCAGTTCTCTACACTATTCTAGTTGCCCTGGAATGGTTGTACTGGATTCAAAGAAGACCCATCTAGTAACTATTGGACTGGATCTTACTGTATCCTGTGCGTTTCAGTGACGGTTAGATTATTCCAGTTTCAATCCAGCGGTGGATTAGATCACTACACTGGAATAATGTGAAATGGGCATTTTGTCGGTTACCTTGGTGCTCCTGTTGATCTTATTCTCTCTGCTTCGATCATGTGAACCCCCGTTCATAGCCCGCACTCAACACCACTTGAGGTGTGTTTTTCCTAATCTTTAATAGCAGTAAGGGGTCGTTAAAGTGTTTCTATTGACGTTTGTCTTAGTATAAGATAAGCTAAAATAAGGGTATTAATATGAAGAATGCAATTTCTTGTTAATCGATGATGATAGGAAGATAGGCACTCTAGATTATTCTAATGGCGCACTTTAACTCCCCTACCCTCCACTTCTTCATATTACCCCGACACCTCGCCTAATAAACATCGATTTATAACACCGCTGAATCGTAGCAAGTAGGGTTACTACGATGCTAGCTTTAATGTTGCACTTGTATCATGCAGATCTATGACAGTATAAGATACGAGTAGTTAGAAGCCCGAAGGCAACCAGTCTTACCACCGGGGTATCGTATTACCCAGTACTAACTGGGTTGCGGAGGTCAGATAGGCAGTCTTACCAACGGGTATCGTATTACCCAGTACTAACTGGGTTGTGGAGGTCAGATAGGCAGTCTTACCAACCAGTCTTACCAACGGGTATCGTATTACCCAGTGCTAACTGGGTTGTGGAGGTCAGATAGGCAGTCTTACCAACCAGTCTTACCAACGGGTATCGTATTACCCAGTACTAACTGGGTTGTGGAGGTCAGATAGGCAGTCTTACCAACCATTCTTACCAACGGGTATCGTATTACCCAGTATTAACTGGGTTGTGGAGGTCAGATAGGCAGTCTCTTCATGTAAAATGGAAAAAGCTGACAGATGATAACAATTGTTGCTTTTGTGTTGCTTCCTCTGACGAATCTGTCTCTACTCTGTAAGGCTGCTGATGGTTTGCTGCTGCCAGAGGTGGAGTAATTGCAAAAGGTCTCGTAGACCTTAGACACAACGTACAGACACTAAGGTAGAGGCTAAACGTTAATTTCTTGGCGTAAATTTGGGCTAACAGGTAGTTTATCAGAGACATTCTCACTGCCTTGTAGTCCGCTGGAAGGTCGTAAGTTTACGAGAATGACACGCCACCTATATGCGGTGCTAAGTTCAGCAGGTCATACGGAAGGCTGGTGGGGTCATTGCTCGTTATAGCTTTGACACCGCGGATGGTAAACTGCGCCTGCCGGCGGACCGGATGGCTGTCAGTATATATGGGTGACGGAGTGTTAAAAAAAACATAAAAAAAATCGTTTGGAGTATCTTTATTAGTTCCGAAGGGATATATTATATTAATTAGGTATTAATAACTAAAACTAAAAATACTTTATCTAATTTATGGTTTTACACAATCTACTCTGCTACAATTTTCTTTTCATCGTGTGATACACACAGTTTGTTTGACTTCATTCTATTAACTAAGACGGATATTTGGCTCTACCCAATAAATCCCGCATAAAACCATCACTCACAAGAATGCACGTATCCGCCTGACCACGCTACAAGCTCTATTGGTGATATTCTTCTACAAGGTCAGTAGGTACTCAGTATTCGCAACCGGCGGCGTGCTTATTACAGGTGGCATTTATTACCACCCACCGTGACCACCGTGGTTTCGAACACGCGACGTGCCTACAATCTCCTATGCGTTCAAATTCACCTTCAGGATGCTGTTGGGACTACCATGGCGCTGTAGCGCGTCGGGAAATTTAGCAGAGGCTCGTACTGAGGGCTTCCACGCTATCATGCGAAAGAAAGCGGCCTCCTTACGACAGCGCCTGCATGGTGACAGCATTTTGAAGATGATTGCTGCCAGACAGGACTTTCCCTTCCAGAGACACTGGGCGGGGGGGGAGAGCCATGTTCCGGCTAAACTACCCTCATGACAAAATGGCGATGAGTTTGCGTGTGTTCATCTACACTAATATTATATTGACCTAAGGTTTGTAAGTAGGGAATAATCTTAAGAACTACAGATCCAATTTCCATAATTCTTTCACTATAATGGAAAGCTTCATTAGCCCTTAGTGTCATAAGCATAACACACTTAATTACTTTTATATTTTTTGAAGTGTTATTTATTTAATTTTTTGCTTAACTAATTTATTTATTGATTTATTACTTACTTACTCACATATTTACATTATTTACAAACTACAAATAGATCTAAAATAATAATAAAATATGTACAAGTATAAAAATTACTGGTCGTCCAAAAATTCGTCCACATCGCTGTCAACAGGAAAAGTGCCCAGAAAGCTGGCCGCATTGCCACGTTGGATGGCAATGCTGATTCTTTGGCCGAAAAAGAGGGCAGCCCTCTGGTCACGTGTAGAGGTGACCAACCTTAATTTGATTTTGTATGGTTGTATTATATTATAAGCCATGTGCGGTTTATTATATTTTCTTATTTATGTAACCAAATATTGATGCTGTCTCACGGATGGCCACTGCTGCCCAGCGCTGTGCTGTGCCCCCCCCAGAGCACAGCATCATGAGTAGTAAACTGCTTGTCGCAATGACAACGTACAACTTGTTACCTTTTTTGTTCTTGTTACCTGTTGTATTCACAAATATTTGTTAACCGTTGTATGTTTAATGTTAATTGTTTTTGTTTGTCATTTTGAATACACGTCATGATAAATAAATATTTTTTCTTTCTTCTTTCTTAGTCAAAACGGGAGCAAAGCCGTGGCAAAAGTTAGTTTGCCGTACGATGGCTCCGTTGGGACCATCTGCTGCGTTCTGATATGAAATTGCTAAGTCGGTGAGCCGGGTAGTCTATTCGACGTGCAGGTCGGCACGGTATCAACGCCTTGTGTGTCAATTGAGTGTGCAATTGCGTGTGACGCACAGATATCTGGCTAAATGGTGCATCATGTTCGTACACAGCTAATCTTTTTCGCCGCGGCTCAAGATTTTTCTCAATATTGTCTTTCTCTTGAACCTTAACGTTTAGAACTTCCCTTTCCGTTTCATTGGCCTTCTCAGCCTCATATTGTTGAAGAGTGTCGATGTTTCTTTGGAATTCTACTTCGTCTATTTGTCTTTTCTTCTTTGCCAACGTGATTTGCGTTTGTTGATTATTCATCCCGATAAAATTTAGCTTTTGGGCTTTAATTTCATTATTTTTTTTGAGTTTTGCTTCAAATTCAATTTTCTTCTTAGCCTCTTGTTGCCGCAAATTTTTAATGCTATTTTTATTTCTTCTTCCAGTATTGTTAACGTGTTTTGCATTGCTTGAATATTGTTTTCAATATTTTCTTTCTCCTGGTTGTTAATTTTGTTCATTTTTTGAAGTTTGGCTTCTAATTCACTTGTCTTCTCAGCCTCATAAAGTCGCATATTTTTAAGGCTCTTTTTAAATTCTTCTTCCTTTCTAGCTATCTCGTCTTGCATGTTCTTAATATTTTTCTGCGTTTCCGTTTCCTTCTGAATAAGAAATTCGTTAATTTTTGTTAGTTTAGCTTCAGTAGTGTTTTTTATCTCAGTCTGTTTTGATTTCATAATTCTTAACCTTTGCTCCACTTTGTCTTTCATATTTTTAATTCTCTTATCACAATTCTGGTTCTGTTTAGCTTCGTGTTCTTCCATTTCTTGAATATTCTTATCAGCGGCTTCTTTGGCTTCAGTTAGTGATTTTTCCATTTCTTCAATTTTTCTTTCGATCTCGGCTTTTTTAAGAGCTTAATGTGCTTTAATTTTTTTTAGTCTCCTTGTCTATTGCAGATTTCATTTCCTTTTCTTTTTCTTTGAAAGCATTTATATTTTTTTTAATGTTACCTATTTCCATAGATATGTTTTTCTCTATTGTTTTAACATTCTCGTCTAGTTCAGCATTTTTCTGTACCATCATCTTCTTTATCTGTTCAATATCTTTCTGTAATAGCTTATTCCTTTTTTCTATCTCCTTCGTTTTGTTATCTATTCTCTGTGTCAGTCGCATTGATCTGAGTATAATTTTTATCCTGGCTGATTTTTCATCCTGGAAACAAACAAAGAAGCCTTGTTATAAAGTAGCTTGACTTTTTAGAGAGCTGTGTTTGCTATAGTAGAAATAAGTGAATGTCAACTTGTAAAACCGGGTACTGAATAAATTCTATAGACATCAATGCACATTATGACTTGTTCACCTACCTTTTAAAATGTTTTAATCAAAGCCTATAAGTGTAGATAAGTTAAGCGAGGTAATCGGTCAAACAACTCATTTGCTGTTAGAACCTATTGTTATAACGTTATAATCTTTTTTAGGATATCTATGGCAAGTCCACTTAAACGATTCTGAAAAGTTAATTTACTTATAGACGACAGTAAAAGTCTTCGAGTGCGTAAGGAAAATCGCTATGTAAAAGAGCACTTCTAGATATCCACTTATACTTTAATAATAATATAGAGACGTACAATTCGTATGAAGGGGGTAATATCTTCGGAACTACAAAATCGAATTGAGACTTTTATCCGCGATGCGAAAAATCTGGTCCTGGAAATAATAAACCTTCATTCACGTTTGTTCTGCGATTACCAATTTTTATTCCGTAAGTTTCCAAAAATCTTTTTAAAGCTATTTTCATGGTTATGATTGTACATTTTATTAGTACTTTTCATTTTAAATCAATCAAAAATCTCATTGCCTACAAACCAGCCTTATCAACCAATTTGTCCTTCGTTGCTTGCCTAGACATGGACGATCACAAAGGAGACTGTCCACCGAGTACGAGTGGCACAAACGGGCTCTATCATGAAGCGAGCCATGCTCGGCATAACCCTCTAAGATCGAGTGCGTAAAACTGAAATCTGGCGTCGGACGAAGGTCTACGATTTCGGGGACCTCAAGTGGACCTGGGCAGGACATCTGGCTAGACACGGAGATGGCCGATGGTGCAGAGCTTTGACCGAGTGGTGGGCAAGGTTAGGCCAAAAAACCAGGGCCGTTATAAAGCTCGTTGGTTCGACGATATTATCAAAGTCGTGGGCAAACACCTGGATAAGGGACGCACAGAACCGGGAAGTGTGGCAGAAAAAGGGGAAGCCTATATACCCAGCAGTCGGTGATTCCGGGGTGATGTGATGATGATGATGATGAAATGAATAAATGAAAGGTTTGTGTCAACCCCATGTCTTACCTTATCCGAGAGTTTACCGAAGTTGATGAAGTTACTTAAATTGCCGGTGTTTGCTTTTCTATAAGCGAGGTATCGAAAAACTTCTGCGTCCACATCACCGTGATCAGCGTCAAGTAAACGCTGGATACCAGGGTCGTTCAACTGAAAATAAAGAGGATATTTATAAAATAGTAGAAAAAAAGTTATATTGCAAAAAGAGAACAGTCCTATCAGATCCATACATTTTTTCTCCGGATTTTTTTTCATTTATGGATCTGGTAACCCTAGATAAAGCAGGCTAGAAAAAAGTTTGAACATAGTGACTTACATTTTCCGGTACGCTGCCCCAATCCAAAGGTTGCTGAATAGGACTGGCTAATTTACATTTTTCTTTGAATTTATCTAAAAAATCAGCGAGTTGTTCAGGAGTTAGTGCAGGTTTTGGATCAGCCATCTGGAAATAACGAAAATAATTTGTAGACAATTAGGTAAATTGAATCACTCTCGCTCGTGCCAAAATAATATCAGCCGCTCAGCCCCCGTATTAAACGCTCGGATTCGATTTCGATTCGGAAAGTCGTATGTCTATGTCGCTCGCTTTCGTAATGCCCAAACAAGACAGACATACGACTTATCGAATCGAAATCGAATCCGAGCGTTTGTGAATAGTGGGCCTAGTCGATCTTTAGGTTAAGCTGCGCTTGCCTAGGTTGGTCCGTGGATGCGTGGACACCCATTACATACCGAGTTTTTTCCGTGCCTCTGAAAACACGTTAAACCGTTGGTCCCGGCGGCCTTTTTTAGATCTTTGACAGTCGTTACAGGTAGTAAGTGGCCCGAAAGTTTGACAACCAGTCTTATCAGAGGGTATCGTATTACCCAGTTAGTGGGTTGTGGAGGTCAGATAGGCAGTCGCTACATGTAAAACCGCCGGGACCAACGGCTTAACGTGTTTTCCGAGGCACGGAGGACTTAATAATGGAAAGAGTTTTAACACTGACGAATGTCTAAACGTCTTAAATGTACGCATAACACAAAATCACACCTATTAAACCCCGAAGGATTAAACAGAGATGTACCTAATAATTTACTCGCCAGATTTGTTTTAGTCCCATGTTATAGGGGCCGAGCCTATTGCCATCAACCGTACCAAAAACAAAACTACAGGCTGTTACTGAGACGATCCTGAATTCTTGACAAATCTTATACAAAACGCATTCATAGAATATGGAATTCGGCAATCTCATCTTTGAGTGACGTGTTTCATGCGTACGTAATTCGTTTGTATCATTATTTTTATCTAAACTAATATTATAAAGATTTGATTTGTTTGCATTGAATAGGCTCCGAAACTCCTGGTCCGATTTGAAAAATTCTTTCAGTGCTAAATAGCCCATTATCGAGAAAGGCTATAGGCTATATATCATTACGCTACGACCAATAGGAGTGGAGCAGCAATGAAAAATGTTGCGAAAACGGGAAAAATGTGACGCAAACGAAGTTGCGCCGTTCAGCTAGTTTATTATGTTTTGTTCCGGTCTTTCCTCATAGATACCACGCACTATATTGTACGCAGAAAACATAACATTACACCTGTAATCATCGAGCGGTTAGGCAGAGGTGTATGTCCATGGTATAAAAACACTCACATTTTGCCATTTATGTTTAGCTAGCTACTGCCCGCGACTTCGTACGCGTGGAAATTTTGATGTCTTATTCAGAGATAAAAAGTAGCCTATGTCCCTCTCTAAAATATCAGCTGCCCCATACATTTGGGTCGAATAGGTATGTTGGATCTTTGCTCATCTTTAGAGGGTAGATGATTTATGTTTTGTCACCCGCTTTTTACGACTACCGTCGGTTTGGAATCGTGGCCGACACTCGTGCAACCTACGCCCGATGCGGTTTTGGATTGTTGGCTTGCGTGATCAGACAGTATCGGTCACCTCTCACTTCATTGAGAAATTATTCCGTGAATAAGACAAACTTAACCCATTTTCTACACTGCCGTGCAGTATCTATTGTGAGACGTTCTCGCAGTGCTGTGCCAATTTGGATGGTGTTTTTTTTTTGGAACAATCAGTGCCCATGCTCGCCGCCGCCTTTGATACCAGGACTCCTTGCCGTGCAAGGCTCTCGACCAGCAGCGTACCTACGTGTGGAAGTTTGAGGTAGGTGGCATACTGGATTATCTACCTTTTTACGAGCATAGATCCACTTTCCAAATACTTAACTAAGGTGATACAGCCACCCATTTATTAATTAACGGTCCTTTGAAAAAACCTATTTCTTACCAGCCTTTTACAGTCATACTCAACAAGGTATTAAAATTTTGTATGGGGCAGCTGATATTTTTTCGCTATTACGATGTTTGTCCGATGGAGAAACATGTTCAGTTTGACGGTCTGTAGCACACCCTTAAGTATGTATATACCCTTCCCGTTACACCAGGGTGTAACGGGAAGGGTATATACATACTTAGGGGTAGGGGAAGGGGAAGGGTATATCCTTGCTAAATTTCATAGCGATCCAATAAGCCGTTTAGTCGTGAAAAGGTAACAAACAAACAGAGTTACTTTCGCATTTATAATATTGGTATGGTTTACCCTTGTAATCGGGAGCGAGCCTATTGCCATCACGGATACAAATTCAGACTCGGTGACAGCTACTAAAAAAATCCTCTCGGAAAAACCCAATAACACTCTGCCCGACCCGGGAATCAAACCAAGATCGTCGTGCTCATTGGTCGCGCTTGCAACCACTAGATGACTGACTGACCACAAGATGATGATGATTAATTTAATAAATAATTATGACAGTGAAAACTGAATTAAAATCTGTTCCGTAATTTAGGAGAATAACGCGGTCGCACAGACATACGGACTTTTTTTCAAGTGGACGTGGATGGGCAAATCCGAAACTATGAGGAATAAATAAATAAAATAATAAAAAGTTTATTTTGGAACAAAAACACATGACTATATAAAACAAGTGCAACGATGGTAGCTGCAACAGTGTAAACTGTAGCGCAGCTGCTCTAACAACGCCCTTTCCCAGATACTGAATGGAATGATGTTCCTGAGGATTCCTGTTGATTTTGACGGTGAGTATATATTAGGTCTTTACCTATGAAATTGCCGTTTTGTTTGAAAAAAGCTAAAGTATTTTTTTTTCGAACTTATTTATTTCTTTTATTCAAAGTAATCACCCCTGCAATCAATGCATCTTTGCCAACGCTGTGGCAGTTTATGGATGCCCTTCTTGAAAAAATCAGCTGGACGGGAGACAACAAACTCTTCAAAGGCGTTTTGTACTGCCTCTCGGGAATTGAATTTTTTTCCCGCTAAAAAGTTGTCCAAATTTTGGAAAAAGTAATAGTCGGAAGGCGCAAGATCTGGTGAGTATGGCGGATGAGGGAGAGCTTCCAAACCCAACTCATGCAGCTTAGAGACGGTCTGTTGTGCAGTATGGGGCCGCGCGTTGTCGTGAAGTAGCAGTGGAGACGACCGATTGACCAAAGCTGGTTGCAGACGTGCGAGTTTCGCCATCATTGTGGTCAGTTCTTCAATGTACACATCTGCAGTAATGCTCTCGCCGTTTTGTAAAAAGCTATGATGAATCACACCAGCACTAGACCACCAAACTGTGGACTGTGAAACATCACCTTTCTAGGGGTAATTTTTCGTTTTGCACATTGCTTTGGTACCGAACCAGGATCTAACCAACTTGCTGAGCGCTTTCGATTGTCAAAAAGAATCCATTTTTCGTCGCACGTAACAATTCGGTTCAAAATTCCTTCATTTCTGTGCCTGTTAAGCAGCGCAAGGCAAGTCTCGACGCGTACGTTGCGCTGGCGATCGTTAAGTTCGTGGGGCACCCATCTATCAAGCTTTTTTATCTTGCCAATCTGTCGCAAATGGACCAATATTGTTTTAATGCTAACATCAAAAGCTGCTGCCAGCTCAGCTGTAGATTGAGTTTCATCAGCTTCAACAATCACCTTTAATTCATCATTGTTGACCAAAGTTTCCGGACGACCACGAGGTTCATTTTTCAAGTCAAAATTCCCAGAACGGAACCGAGCAAACCAATAACGGGTTGTGCGTTCGTTTGTACAGTTCTCTCCGTAAACGTCGTTGATGTTACGGGTCGTTTGTGCCGCGTTGGTGCCACGACGGAACTCATATTCCATAATTACACGAAATTTCAAAGTATCCATTATGAGGAAAAATGTTGAAATGTAATGAAAATACAACGCTAATCAATAAACAAAAGACTGATTTTGTAAATAGAATGTCATATTTTTAAAACAAAATTAATTTTAATTTAGAACTCATAGCCAATCAAAACTTTTTTTTGTTTGAAAAAGTCTGTACTGCAATACGGCAATTTCATAGGTAAAGACCTATTATATATAAGTATTTTGTGGTGAGTGTTAATGAGGTGTGTATGAGTTGTTTGTGGCATGTGTGTTGTGTGTGGCTTTGTTGGGGTGTATGAGGGAGTGATGAGTGTTTTACATTTCCAAGAGTTTCTCTGTTTCATCGTAATTTTATGATTTAAACCAGGAGTCAAGTTTCATTTTGCATTTGGTCTTGGTTAATGGGTAAATGAGTAAGCTTTTGTTTAAAATATTGTATATTTTAGTACTTAAGTGTTTGTAATGACGACTTGCAGCTACGGTTCTGCGAGACTCAGTGTTGCAAATCCTATTCGAGCGGCGGCGTGTAGAACAGCATTTTGGATCAAAGGTTATTTGGCTGTGTTTGCGAAGAATAGTTTGGAGAATAAAAAATTGTCTGACGGTAAGAATCTATAACTAAAAAACCAGAAATCATAACCGTTGATTTTAAAAAAACAACCTGTGTACACTGTATACACCATTCGAAAGTGTCGTGGCTAAGGATCAAATTCTAAGAAATAATAATGACATCCTACGGCAAACTAAAGGAAAGCAGATTTTTTTATAAATAAAATACGCCAACATTGTCTATGTCATTATTTTACTCATCTTTTATTGATTTTGAAAGTTCCACGTTCAAAATTCTAATATATTCATCGATGTATCACATCTGCCTGGCAACCCGTGACAGTAAAAAAAAAATATTAAAGCTTTAATAAGTTGGTAGCATATAAAATTAGTATGCTAAAGGTATAAAGTTAAGCAATGGAGATTTTTAAAGCCTTATAGCCCTTTTATGTAAACAAATTGTAAAATTAGTTATAAGTATTGCTAATAAAGGCTTTGTAGAATAGAAGCAAAGAGATTACGATGCAAAATTAACACAAGAGACATACAATGTGACCGAAATAAACTTCAACTGTGCAACTTTTATAATATTATATATGCAAATATTTGGTAAATAATCAGTTGTAATACTAAATTAAGAACGATAAGATATAAATAAATGAAATTTATTATATTATTAATATGCATCTCAATAATGAAAAGTTGCTTAAATGAATGTGGTAAAACTAATAGAACGTTAATCGATTTTCCTAAAGACACTAGGTTCGCCACCTCTTCTTACGAAAGAAAGAAAGAAAATAATTACCTACATCTAAGTACATCACATGCATCTTTTGAGCTAAAATAATCCAACAAATACTCAAAAAGAATAATGTGGGGGGCAAAATGCGTCGCGTTCAAGCAAAATGGTGTCGCTCAGCATGAAGCTTGAAAATGTTGGAGGGGGTGCGGCCCTCAGTATCAGTCTGGTTATTGATAAAAAATAAAAGCCACGGAGACAGAATCAGGAGTTACTTCGCGAAAATCCATGAAATTAAATGTTATGCAAAATATTAATAAGTCCAGAAATACACGATGGAAGAGAATCAACGCACAAACGTGTATCACGTGTATTCAGTGCATTAATCCCATCCCCCAAACCCTCACATGTTTTTTTTTTTTATTGGTAATAGAAAAAGCAACTGTTTCATACATTTTGACGATGTAGTAGGGACTTTTGTAAGAAAATTTGAATTAGACAGCGCGCATCATGATTTAGCAGTAGTTGTAGTTTTCATTTAAGTTTTTTTCATCATTTCTGAACTTGTAACCCTTGCTGCCAAAAAGTTGCCGAGCGTTGTACTAATCCAATAAAGCTCAAAATTATACTGAGGTGCCTAAACCGCCACTCGGGCCATTTCCTTTTCAATTCAAGGTGCAGTGCGTCAACGTATGAGGTTATCCTGCACCTGACACTAAAGGGCGAATTTTAGAACCGCATCGAATGGGTTAGAACTAGGTAGAAAAAGAATTAGGTACAAATAAACACACGTAACTCAGAAAATATTATGTCAACAATGGATTGTTATCGGAGATTAATTACTATTAGCTAATCAACTGTGTCAAACTCATCACAGACGCTTCGTACTGATATCACATATCTTCATTTCCAATCACACGCTGGATTACACCTCGATTGTTTTATCTTTATTACTAATTAAGCAATCAATTATACACTCCCTATAACCAAAAGATATCGTCATCTAACGGTTACTATCATAGAATCTTCTGAGTGGAACATAGCATGGTATAAAGCTAACCGTAAACAATGACCCGTAAGATCTCATATTTTTTTCTTTTTGGATTAATAACTGTTATAAATGGAAAGCCAGCTCACAAGGGAGGCGGTCCATTGCATGATATCGATTTGTTGAAAGATCTGTCATATCACCCAGGTACTTACGATATAGAGCTCAGTCACCACGAAGATGGACCTAAGACTCATCATGAAGATACAGTTCACATTTATCGTCATGATGATTCACAAGCGAACGAAGCATCTCGTGAGAATTTTGGAGAACAGGACAGCTATCTAACCCTGGCCGATGTAGATAGTCTCAATCAACAGTTGGATGGTAAGCCAATTAGTGTAATACCATCTGACATAGATAATGTTTTAAAAGCATTAGCAAGGGATGGGAAATGTAAAAACATTGCAAATTGTCGTGATGTAAATTTCTTAACAGATATGATAAGAAACGGTTATAACGAATACGTGAATTTCGATAAATTACCAAAATCACGCAATGAAGTTATGAAGAATTTCGAAAATGTCGGCTCCTATGACAGTGAATCACGCTGTGAAGGTAACAGATGTGGCAGATATAGAAGTAATAAAGATTCCAACAGAAGCGTGAGGGATTATTTGACGTGCGTTGGAAATAGATGCAGTCTAAATGATGATCGTAACGGAAATGAGAGAGATGATCTGCGTATGATAAGCAATGACATGTCTTGGAGTGGCAGAAGCAGAGAAGGAAGAGACAATTGGCTATGCACAGGAAACAAATGTGGTAGCAACAGAGAAGATTATAACAGAGAGGATACGAATAATCTGATATGCATAGGAAATAGATGCGGCCGAGTAAGAGGGGATTATAGCAAGGGTGATTCCAATAATCTGCTATGCACAGGAAATAAATGTGGTAGGCACAGAGAAGATTATAACAGGGAGGATACTAATAATCTGCTATGTATAGGAAATAGATGCGGCCGATTAAGAGGGGATTACAGCAAGGGTGATTCCAGTAATCTGCTATGCACAGGAAATAAATGTGGTAGGAACAGAGAAGGTTATGACAGAGATGAAACGAATAATCTGATATGTATAGGAAATAGATGTGGCAGAGTGAGAGGGGATTATAAAAAGGATGATTCCAATAATTTGCTATGCACAGGAAACAAATGTGGTAGCAACAGAGAAGATTATAACAGAGAGGACTCCAATAATCTGATATGTGTAGGAAATACATGTGGCAGAGTGAGAGGGGATTATAGCAATGGTGATTCCAATAATATGCTATGCACAGGAAATAAATGTGGTAGCAACAGAGAAGATTATAACAGAGAGGACTCCAATAATCTGGTATGTGTAGGAAATAGATGTGGCAGACTGAGAGGGGATTATAACAAGGATGATTCCAATAATTTGCTATGCACAGGAAACAAATGTGGTAGCAACAGAGAAGATTATAACAGAGAGGATACGAATAATCTAATATGTATAGGAAATAGATGCGGCAGAGTGAGAGGAGATTACAACAAGGATGATTCCAATAATCTGCTATGCACAGGAAATAAATGTGGTAGCAACAGAGAAGATTATAACAGAGAGGATAGGAATAATCGGGTATGCACAGGAAATAGATGTGGTAGAAGCAGAGATACTACAAATAATCTGCGATGTATTGGAGACAGATGTGGCAGCAATAGACTAGATTATAATAGACATGATATAGCCCAACTGCGATGTTCCGGAAATAGTTGTGCTAGGAGTAAATACAACTATGAAGATGTGAAATCAAAGGAACTGCCCAAAATATATAAAGAAATAGATACAATATTAGGTGAAATAGCTGATATAGAACGCTTGGTTTAAAAAATGAATGTTAGTATTTAACTAAAGATTCAATTAGAAATGGTAAGATTCTGTGTAAAAATATACAATATTTTGATCAGCACACTTTACTTTTAGTGGACCGTAGTTCTTTCCCTAATTAGAGTCAACGGGTTCCTCAACTATATTTGCACTATAAGATTATGGAACTACGTCCGCAGTTTCACTTCATCATCTTCTTGCTCTTCTCCCATGTTACTTGCGGTCTGTGCGACACGATAATTTCTCTCATCTGTCTCTGCCTGTCAGCCGTCACGCAAATCACTAAATATTTATAAAAAACCGTGGCGAGGTTTATAGCAACAGTCAGCCGCACGTATGGTATGGTAACCTTCCTAGTGCCTTGAGCTGGCCTAACTTCTAACTACGACCCATCGCCCACACAATCACGAGTTGAGGCGGCGTCGAGGCGCACCGTTTCTAGCTTTTCTTTAGGAATAAATGACAGTGCGTTTAAGGTAGTCATACACGATAGGGTGTACCTGACATGCTTACCTGTACAGGTACATCCACCAGGTAAGCTTCAGCTTCTTCATCTCAGCCCAAAAGACGTCCACTGCTGGACATAGGTCTCCCCGAAGTGTCGCCACATTGACGTTTTGGGGGGTTTTTCCATTATCGCCATGCTTGGCAGGCAGGTTGGCGATCGCAGTAAGGTTGTTACAAAAGCACAGAGAACACTGCTGCCCATTCTCTGGCAAATCCCTAAGTCGCCTCTTACGACACCCACGGGAGGATATGGGTAATGGGATAGTGCGTTCTTTACGTCCGACACCATACAGAGCAAGCTTCGGCTTACAAGTGAGAAAACCTGCACAGTTTTGCAACTTACACGCTCCGGTTTACCTGTACAGGCAAACCTCTGTCACAGCATGGATGGAGACGCGCCGGAGTTGAGGTGCGGGCGCAGAATAACGCCGTGATTCCGACGCCATTTTTTCATTTCGTTCCGCGCGGGGGGCTACGTATATAAAAGGGATGGTTGTCGTAACATGACATGTATACTCGTAGACGTCCGCCACCTCGACTTACCAGTGGGCGATGCCCAAGAGGCCAGCACTACGAACTTGCGAATACACTTTTCTATAATCACATTCCAAAGAAGATTAAAATAGATTTTTAAGAAAATTTGTAATCCATTACTTTATTAGTTTGAAAAATACGTCTACTCGACAACGTCAATGACGCAATGAATATTGTTGAATTGTTTAAAATACGTCAAAAACAAGATGTGGTCGGTGTTTCCTGTCCGATTATTCTGAGAAGAAGCAGTATAGATCCGCAGCTGATACAGCTGTTGTTCTACAGGACTATACCACTATTCACAGTTTTAAGGGTTCCGTAACACAAAAGGAAAATACGGAACCCTTATAGGATCACTTTGTTGTACGTCTGTCTGCCAAAACCCTTTATCTCGTGAACGCGCGGAGGTATCGAGTTGAAATTAAAACCATATAATTATGTAGATCTACAGTCCCTTTAAGCTGTAAAAAAAATCAAACTAATACGGCCGTCTATGCCGCACAAAAATAGTATATTTCGACACTTTCGAGGGAATCAAAATGTATAGGGTACTTCCCGTTGACCAAGAACTTTGAAATGTGTTATGTAATATCGTCATAAGCTACAAGTACAGAAAAAAAACTGAAAACCATACACTTGTATTTATTAAAAATTTTAATTTAATTATAGCGCATAATAAAAAGTGAATTTGTGCGGGCTCGCTCACCGAGGGCGGTGGGCGAGTCCGACTCGCACTTTTCCGATTTTTTTACCTCTAATTTTAAATCTGTCACAATCACAATGACCTTACAAGCTTTCTAATAAGGTAGCTGCCACTGACAAGTCTGTCAAAACCACCATTACTTTCCTCTTTGAATTATTTTTACTGTTTACTAGGTATTTTAGCGTTTTTAATGACCAAACGGTTTTTCAGTATGAAACCTGGATAGGTGATACCAAGTATGGCGTGATGGGAGAACGTCAAAAAGTCCTCTCCATCATAACTTCACAACATATTATAGAAAATCACAGACATAGGGCTTGTACATAAAACTGCGAATCGGCGTGAAGCGAATTCACTACGCAGAAAACTGCAACACGAGTTGCTGCGATGCGATTTCGGCTAGGCGTCTTTCTTCCATGATTCGGGTTCACAATTCTTTTCGACACCCGTCGTATTTTGTAAAATAGGTCGTGACATGGATCCAAAAAAGGATCGTAACATCGCAGGAATGCGCTATGCAAATCAATTCGCAAGTTCTTGCGATGCGTCGTGAGAGCTTGTAGATTTTTACGATGCGACGTCGCTTCGCAGTTTTGTGTGCTTCGGTCATATTTTAAGAGTGTCGTATTAACCATGAAACTGAACAATTTTCTCCAACATCGTTATCATCTAGCCTAGCCTTTTCCCATCTATGTCAGGGTCGACTTCCAGTGTAACCGGATGCAACTGAATACCAGTATTTTACGTGGCGCGACTGCCTATCTGACCTCCACAACCCATTTCAGATAATTCTGAATAATACGATACCCCTTGGTAAGACTGGTTGTCAGACATTCGGGCCACTGACTACCTGTAACGACTGTCAAAGATCTACTAATTGACAGCCGGGACCTGCAACGGCTTATTAACCTCCTTTCTGAGGCACAGAGGAAACTCGATATGTAATGGGTGATCACCCATCCACGAATCAACCCAGGCAAACGCGGCTTAACCTGATGATCGACCAGAGCGGCTGTTTTTATTAAGCCACGAGCTCCTCTATGGCGTCAACTTCGTGATCGCGAAACAATAATCTGAAGAAACAATAAAGTTGGATGGTCTGTAGTCTGTACCGCACTTAAAATGTTATTACACCTTCCTATTGTTGACGAATACCTAAATGACGAATTGATCTATAATTACAAATATTGAGCTTTCAGATATAAATTTTACAACTATTGACATTAAATAAATTCGTCATTTTAATTACTTTGACATAGATTATTTTGACATTTTAATACTTCCTCATTTAGGTCTGACATAATTGGAGCATTAAATAATATGTTATTGTTCAATTAATTTCAAATGTAATACTATAATAATTATGCATGATTAATTTGATAATCCTCAGCTAGATTTGCACACGGCACACCATATTTGTACACCTCCTGGCATAACATACCGTTCTGTTCATCAAACATAAAATCTGTAATTTTTTTACTTATGTTAACAAATAAATTATGATTTGATTTGAATATTGCCCCAACTAGCAAAATAATCCTGGAATGCGATTATATAATGCTACATGGTCTTATATAGCTCCGATGATGGTTTTGGTGGTTGCTACTGCGCTTTTAACAGCATAAATACATGCTGTTTTTACTCAAGTACGTTTAATTCTATAATTTGTACTTATATCGGTATATAGGACCATATTTCCTGGCAAATATAGGATCAAGACTCCTATAAAAGCATGAAACAAGAGTAATTGCACTCAAGAGTAATTACTCCGGTAACGCAGACTTATATGCGCCTATAAGATAACATCTGCAGACCATTTAAATCTTAGTACTCCCGTAGGAGCATGTACCAGGAATATATGCACTGAGGAGTAATTACTCTTGTTATTTTTACTTATAACCTCATATAAGCTAATATTTTATGGCCAATATAAGTAAATTTAAGTTAAATTACTGTAAATCATTTATATATCTGGTTTGGTTTTACATAAGCTTAAAAGTAAATGTTAAATGAATTTCATATCCACGTTTTAGAAATAATTAATCACCAAGATTATAATAGCACTCGGTAGGATAAAAGTTTCTCTTTATCGATTTATCGTGTGCCGTTTTAAACCTAGACGGATTTATATAGGCATTCCATAGTACTGTTATTGTCTAAGTAATCTCAAACAATCCTGGTTAAAACTTTTATGAAGCCACTTTTGCTTGTAACGACCAGTATAGGCGAAAACTGGTTTTGTCTACAAATATTGAAAATGGATTTAAATAAGTGAAAGCGGTTTAAAAAACTAGATCTTGAAAAAGAAAAGAAAAAAAAAATCTAAAGAAATGTTAAGCGCAGAAGGCACCGATTTTTTAAATTAAATTGGTTAAGACCGTAACGCGAATTCTAGCGAGGGTTCCGGACAAGATAGTTATAGTACTGCTTTAGATGGAAGAGGTTTGGATTATGAAAGTATCACGAAAGTACGAAAGGACTGTGAGCGATATTGAAAACGATAATCAGGAAGAACTTTCGTATTATAACAAAAAAATCCAACTGCGGAATCTATTAAACACTGGGCTTTAGACTTCAATATTTCACAGGCTGCATTGAAATCTTTACTTGAAATTTTAAATATTTCATGAGATTTTTTTTTTTTTGCCTATGACATGTATTTGCAAATGCGATTTCAGGGAACTTAACAAGGTCAAAAATGTGTAGAAAATTGCATGTCAAATGTGTAATATAATTAAGTCAAATAAGAACAATGTTTAAACTAATGTTTAACCTAGCACGTAGAACAAACTCTTAAAATATTACTTTAACTTACTTATCCATAAATATCAATCGATTTTCATCTGGGCATTGCGGAACCCTAATCGGTTAAAATGGCGAGTCTTCCTCGGTTTTGTGATAACCCAATATAGAACCAATATACTAATATTGGTACTATATCACACTTGTAAATGCTAAAAGTACTTATTTTAGCACTATATCGCACTTGGAAATGCTGACCAAGAAAATGGCAGCTGCCTACATAATATTTATTTAATATTGATTAAAACTAAAATGTAAATAAGCAAATTTCAAGAGGCGCTTTAAAATTTTGATCAAACCCATGATAGATTTCACAGAAAATTCAAGTTCCCCTACGAATAAGCTATAAAAGACTAACAATTTGACAACAATAAAATTTAGTATAAGGTTGACATTAATAAATTCTGAATCATATAAATACTTAATCTCAAGATGTTAATTTTTTTTTACAGAGTACAACAATGTGCGATACACTCACTTTGACTGTTCACAATATATGAGCTTAGAGAAGCATTTCTAGGCGCGTATTAATCTCACTTTTTACTAAAATTTACTTATATTGAGATTTACAGGAGTAATTGCATTGACGTAATTCAATTACAGGAGCAATATAGGCGTATATGGCATTTCAGCGGTCTAATATAAATACGTTATAAGTAAAAGTAGACTTATAAAGTGGGCCCTTTTCGCGACTTATATGCGGATATAAGTCTCATATAGTCCTCGATAAATTATGGTTCTAGGATAGTTTAAAAACCACTTTTTGCTAGTTGGGCATGAGTAGGTTGATGTGTACTTACGATGCAAAATATAACACGCGACGTCCTCTATTGTCGATGACGTACGGCTATGCATGAATGTATGTTTGTGTTCATGCAAACTGTAGTATTTATATGTTTAAATAACCTAACTATCAAAACGTGCCTGTACTGTACACAATTGGCAAAGATATCGCTGAAGTATTTTCAGCGATATCTTTGCCAATTCAGACGAAAACACTAAACATTCAGACGAATTGATAACCTCCCTCCTTTTGGAAGTCGGTTAAAAAAACATTTTAAGTACCCATCAAATTTTAGGATAGCTCTTGATTGTCCAGGGATCCTATTATCAGATACTGACTTATACCTTTCATCATCAGCTCGATCAGCAACATGAGAAGATAATTACCAGGCAGTATTCTTATGTGTGCATAAACAATTTGGAGAGTTCCCTCGATTTCTCCAGGATCCCATCATCAGATCCTGACCTGATGACCATGGACCACATGAGAAGTATACTTCTGTTCAAACAATGGCCATTAAATTTGTAGGTTGCCCTTAATTTTCCTAGAATCCCAGCTTGAGATCCTAACTTATACCTTCCATTATCAGCTCAGCAGCATGAGATGGTGATTACCAGGCGCACAAATATCTGAACTGTGTTAAAAAGTATATGAAAAACATTGTATGTGCCTATAAAATACGGGGGTTGCCCTCGATTTCCCTAGGATTCCATAATCAGAATATGACTTGGTGACTATGAGACCACCTCTGGAGGCTTTCGAGGATAACAAAATAAATTTGAAAACCGGTCCATAATTGGAATACAAACAGTAGGATAGAGAACCTCCTTCTTTTTGAAGTCGGTTAATATAAAATCAATTGCACTTATAGATTAGATAATTTATTAGTATTTATCACAAGAGCTGCCGCATTGGTATGGTGGTCGCAAGCGTTACTGCAGAATATGAGGCCCTGGGTTCGATTCCCGGGTACAAGGTGATGTTTCTGGATTATCTTCCAGGAATTACACAGTAGCAGTTCGGGCTTTGAGTGTGTCCGGTGGATGACAATAAGCTCGCCCCTTATTACATGGGATTTTTAAACATTACTGGCGTAATGTGGGTTTACTAGATGCACCTGTGCCTAAGCCTCTGGGGATTACAGGCGTGATGTTCTGTGATCACAAGAGTGCATCCTAATGGCATATATGCTCCCCCAACTACCACTATTTTTGTATTTATGACAATTCAAAGAGCCAGTCAAAGGCAAAATTGAAAACTAGCTTCTGCTTTGCGGCTTCTTCTGCGCTGAAGAAAGTTTTTCTTTGATACTCTACATAATTATAATAGTATAATTTCCAAAAACCCGTGTGTGAGAACATCTGTTTTCGCGCCTAACGTTCTCCTATCCCAATACTGGATAGCCATCGGTTTCTTATTCTACGTGCGTGAATCTCAGAGTCGCATCCCGGAATTCCTGTGTTCCTGCCCTTGGAACCATCGGAGGTGGAAGGCTCAGCGTGTGTCGTAGCGGTCCAAGGTACGTGTAGGCACTGTATTATCGTTTTTAATCGTAATCGTGTGTTCCCTAGTAGCAAAAGGCCACCCCTGCTATTTCGGCTTTAATGCGCATGCTACATGTTATTATAAT
Organism: Cerastis rubricosa; assembly: GCA_949152445.1. NCBI lineage: Eukaryota > Metazoa > Arthropoda > Insecta > Lepidoptera > Noctuidae > Cerastis > Cerastis rubricosa. The sequence continues at coordinate 21,866,068 of OX424534.1, read as the reverse complement.
TATATATATGTCGCCGCAAGAGCTTTTACCTGCTAAGACTATTCATTAATCTAATTAAGAACCAACTCATAATTCTCATTTGTAATAATATTGATGAACTTGCCATGCCATTTGTGTACTGGCAGTGCAATTATTACAAAGAATCTAGAAACGTTCGTATCGATTATCTAGAGACTGAATGCCATCTATTGGGTTGTGTGTTAACTACTGCTTAGATGGGAGTTGGTCTTTCTGACAAATCATTGAGTAATTTATTAAACAAAAGCCTTTAGCTAGAACTATAGTTAAAATTAAGATTAGCATTTTATGATGACTGGGATTTTAGCAATGGCATTTTAGATTATAACAATGGCAATATTTAATTTAAGCAAGCAATTGTTGTAAAAAGTAATTAAGCTTAACGCCTTTATATTTGTCGATATTGGTATTGTTTAATTACTAAAATAATTAATGGTGAAGTTAGTATTGTTTAACTGAAGTTTAAATGAACTTACTATGTAATAAATTACTGTATTGAACTATTGAGTGTGCATACTTCCGCCCACTCAGAACCGCAGGCGAAACGAGCAAGATGTCGTTCAAGCTAGCTCGCGAAGTCGCGATTAGACAATTGAAATATTAATGAATTGAAAGTAGTTTTTGAAGTGAGCAATAATAAGTTATGTTAATATGAACTGTAATAATTGAAAGACAGATCCAAAAGACACACATTACATCAACCATGTTTGTGAATGGGCGGCTCAACCTATGGAAAGTTTATAAGTGTTATAGTGCCTGTAACTGGTTTATTAGAAATAAACATAAGGAGTTTGAGTCAAGTGTTGTGTGTAATTTCAACTACCCATCCACCTAATTAGCATTAATGAAGAATAAAGTTGCACAGTTAGCGACTGAAAGGCAATATGGCGTCGATATTCATTTATGGTGGAATCCCCGCCTTGATATATATTATATAGTATATTATAATTATAATAGTGCAGCTTCCTATTACGGGATGATTTTTTGTAAACCGGTAAGCAGTTTGGAGATTTCCTCCTACCGAACTACCTCCAAACATTCACATTTTACTAGTATGATAATTAGGTACTATAGAAGAATTTCGAATCCAGGACAGCTGATGAAAAATAATAACACAAGATTTGTAACAATAAGGTAGTTTTAATTCTCATTCTTTATATTAAATACCTACGTAGATTAGAGAACAGAGAGAACTAGGAAAAAACATCAAGGGCTTGTAGCAAAATAATAACAGTTGCATCCTCTACAATGGTTAAACAACGCTCATCGAGGTCAGCCCGTGGATAGGTGACCATATTTTTTTTACTAGTTACAGAGCCATAGGCGACATTCTTCTTTATTCTATTTACAATCAATATAATATATGTTACCTACTGGGCTTCTGATATGTAACCTAAAAAGATAATATCGAGTTCAGATTGGGTAAATAAGGTAAATCATACTTTTGGCCGATTCTCATTCAAATTTGCATGGGACATGCAGGTACGCATGGTGACACATTAAACTATTCATTTGCTGTATACAGGGTGTAACGGAAAAACATCGGACAAACATCGTAATAAAGAAAAAACATCTGCTGCCCCATAGAAAATTTCAATACCTATTCGACGAAATGTATAGGGCAGCCGATGGAGAAACATGTTTAGTTTAATGGTCTGTAGCACACCCTTAAGTATGTATATACCCTTTCCGTTACACCCTGTATAACAAGCAAGCTTTGTACTGTACACTGAGAGATCCGCGTAAACTGGTTTTGTAAAGCTGGATTGGTCGCCCTGCGTACCGTCGCGGTTACCCTTTAAATCGGTTGCAAATTTAGTCTAGTGACTGTCAAGTGTCTCGAGTGACAATAATGATTAAAGAAAGGAGACCTTGGAACATTTAAGAGATATTTAAACCCAAATGCATTGCTGGGTTTGCACAACAATACGTTAAATTAATTTTACTCAAAAATGCATGTAATGTGGTCATTATTTTGACAACCCTGTTTGAGCAAAGTCGACCTTGCCGAACGGCCGGTCTGCCCTGGCTGTCCTCGCTGTAATATCTCAGCGCGTCCATCAAGTGCTGCACGCTGACCGCACTGTGTCGGCCTGGAGCTGCGCTACGCTGCGCTGTCGGCCATAATCAGCGCGACCAGCAAAGTAGTCATTATAGACTGCGGCAGTAATGTGCTAATAGGAAGTATCCTTAGAAAAAAGTATTTGGCACTGATCTATAGGGGTTCCCTACTCGAAATCGAATGACGTTATCGAATAACACTTGCTCGAAAACGTTAGCTCGATAGTACTTGAAATCGATAGAGGTAGTTGTATATAGGTAGTAGTGTTGGTGAGTTAAAAATAGCAAAATGCATATTTATTAACAAGTTCGGTAGTTTTAACTTAGCAGTAAAGTAAACAAAAATGAGTCGTAAAAAATAATAAAATGGATCATTTAATTAATACTGAGCAGTGAAATAACTAAATGGGCAGTTACGAGTGCGCATGTTCGCAGTTGACAAATCGGAATTAATCTGTAAGAAATCTCATTCTAAGCTGCTTGCTCAACATGCGCTCGCTGCGGTCGCAAAAAAAAAGATGCGGTCCAATGTTTCGACAACCATGTCGTCGTCGCTCCGCTGCGCTGGCCTTCGGCCTACGCTCCTCATGTCCCCGAGTCGGGGTAAAAGATGGGTAGTAAATAAAAAACCGAAGTGCACTGCCAAAGTATTTATCTATGTTTATGTTTTTGTCTATGCTTTACTGTTGCAGAAATTTACCAAACGCCGCGCGCCGCCGGCGATAAAAAAAATAACTGCTCATAAATTGATCATTAATTCGAGAGGAAAAAACACAGTTTTCTTTATGAATATTTATTCTTAGAAGAAACATACAAAATAGTAAAAATCTTGTAAAACTTATACCAACATTAAAGTACATCAATCTTATATTCTACTAGCGATCCGGCCCTGCTACACACAGCTGCACTGGGTCTAAAACTATCCTATCTTTCAAGCCAACCACACACATTCTTTATGGGGTTTTGGTTTCCGCACTAGTCCCTTAAGTGGACCATTGTGCGTGAACCACACACATTCACAAAACTTAATTGAAATAAGTTCGGTGGTTTCGGAGATTAACGTGTACGAACATAGTGACACGAGATTTTTTTGTATTAAAATAATATTACAATACAATCCATTAAATATTGCCATCGTTCTTAGCGATAGTAAGTACTATTATAACAGTATAGTCACAAAAAAGCTCGCTATAGCGAGCTTTTGATGCGTGCTCGTGCTAAAATAGTCATCGCAAATATTACGTTCTATAAAAGTGATAAAAGACAATGTACCTATCACTGTATCTGTACTTAAACATGTAATCCCAAATCTGTCCATCATAAACTGCCTAGCTTCCCATCTATGCTGGCGCCAACTTCCAGTCGAGATGACCCTAACCGGATGAACTAAATAATATCAATATTTTGGTGTCCTGCCTTTTCGCCGAAAATAGTTAGGCAGATTATCACATGCCAACCAACGTTTCGCCGATGTTTCACTTTGACAACTAACGATTAGCAAATTTTTGTATGACAACGTTTCATTTGGTAAGCTGATTATTATAATGACACAAAACGTTTGGGACATTTATCATTTGTCAAACACACCGTTTTTATAACAACCTAAAAATCCGCAATGAAGCCCCACTGATTGTATGTGTGTACAATAGGCAATGTTACTTTTGTTACCAGGAGAATTTGGATGCAAGAGCGAGCGAAGCGAGCTTTCGACTTGGGGCACCCCGACTCGTGTTAGGTTACTGTAAACCCTGCAAACAGAAAAAGGAACCCCGCGTAGCATGGCTACGCTTTTTAGGCGAATATAAAATGTTTTGAGATTTTTAATTTTCTATAGAAATAGAAATTTCCAATTATCTTCATTTTTAAAAGACATTTCAAAAATGTTTTTTAGTAACTTTTTAGACCTGTGTATACTGCTTATGCGTAGGAAGTTTCATTAAAATCTGTTCAGTCATTTTGGAAAATAACGACTTCAAAGTTTGTATGAAATGCCGTAGGGTATAAACGCTCTTATGTCTTTGGTTACAATCGGCATACATCGTACTATTGATCCTGTGATCGGTCGTACAAAATTTTCCCTCTTTACGAAGCTATAAGAGTGGAAGAGAAGTTTGACAGCATTTTGTACTTAGCAGTTTGTACACAGTAGGTAGTAGTTACTCTATTTTAAGACTAACTAATGCTAGTTTACATTAACTCTAGGTAAACGTAAATATTATTTTCGTTTACGTTGCTAGACCATACAGGCGGCCCTGTTAGGACAAAACGTCAATTTAAGATAAACGGGTTTAAAGTTTACGGTGTCATCCGAACTTTATGGTACTAACATAGCGTTCTTTTGTTAATGGAAACCATTATTGAACTGTAGATAAGCTAACGTCACGTAGATTATTTTATGTTGTATGTAGGTACCATAAAACAATGTCGTCATAACAGGGTCGCATCGGTGGGTGGAAGGGACACCGACGCTAGAACGGTAATGTTTTCAGTACATGGTTCTGAACACACATAGAAATTTGCTGTTTCCTACAAAACTGCAATACATACACGGTCAAAATGTATAGAACAGCTGTTTTTTTTTTAAATTACCGAAATAAAAAAGTGTATAAATGGAAGTAGGGTTGCCATATCTAAAATTTTGCAACTAGGACAAGACGCGTGAAAACGCCGGATCTTAGAGCCTAAAACCCGGACATGTCAACAGGTTTTTTAAACATAGTCAGTGTAATAAAAAACTGTTGATCGCGGCGTGCGGGCACAGTGCGTACGTCGCGGGCGGCCCAAGACTTAACATTTTCTAAACCTGGACTACAAATGAAGCCCCGCCAGGACGCTCCCCGGATGCCCTCTAAACTAGGACAAATCCGGGGAAATCCGGACGGATGGCAACCCTAGGTGTAAGGGACAGGGACGCGAAAACGCTTACCACACACTCAGTACATCAATCTGAACCCCCCCACATATAAATTTTACATCATCATTTCAGCTGAAAGACGTCCACTGCTGGACATAAGCCTCCCCCAAGTTTCGCCAAATTGACATAACATGGGGGGTTTTGCCATAATCGCCACGCTTGGCAGGCGGGTTGGCGATCGCAGTACGGTTGTTACAAAGGCACAGAGAACGCTGCCTGTTCTCTGGCAAGTCCCTTAGTCGCCTCTTACGACACCCCCGGGAAAATATGGGATGGTGCTATTCTTTACGTCAGACACCATACAGTACCAATAAATTTTACAAAACAAATAAAAAAATAAAACAGATTGTTTTACTGAGCATGTGCTAAGCGTTTTCGCGTGGGTGTCCGCAGAGTGAAAAAGAGACGGAGCTATACAGGTCTTCTAGCTCCATCTCTTTCCCACTCTGGAATAGGAATGGAATAATAATGTTTTAAGCGTCATGGTACGGACACTGATTACGTGGTAACTGTTTTCGTGTCGGTGTTCCTTCCACCTTGTATAGAAGGCATCGCCACAGTCGCTGTTGACGAATAGAAACAGGTTATAGTATTACATATAATAATATCACGTCAGTATTTCCCCAAAGGGTCAGGCAGAGGTATATCATAGTACACTCAACCAAGCATTCTTTAAATCAAACTACGTAAAACACAGCGTACAGAATTCTTGGTTGACGGCAAAATCGAAATCTTTTTATTTTACATAGGCCTACACGGCAGTGGCGGATTTACCAGCAGGCTGAGTAGGCTGGAGCCTATGGCAGCAGATTTTTGGGGCGGAAAATTTGGAGACCGAATTTATTTTTGCCACCTCGTAGAATTCATAAAGATTTTTGCATGGCGGTTTTCTAATGTTTAACAGATAAATGTCTGAGATAATCTGCAAAAAAATATTTTACGTGCAATTTCAACGAAATTGTTGGATTGTAAAAATAATCTAGGACATAAAAATTGTAGAGGCAAAGGCGGCAAAAACTTTACAGCCTTGAAATTTTGTAAATCCACCACTGCTACACGGGCACTTATAAAACGTCGACAAAAAGGTGCTCGGTTCAGATTGGTAGTTTCCTATGGAGAAGAACCGGTAAGAAACTCCATGGTTACTCTTTTACGGCTTCGTGAAGGATCCTTGTATTTAAAACTTTCCCGTGGAATAATTTCCGACCTTAACGTGAGTGAAGCCTAGGGCAAAAGTGAGTAAACTCATTAATATCACCTGGTTGGTATGTGGTGGTAGGTTATCCGTCCTTTAGATACATCGCCTTACTGTCCGGTTGAAACATAGCTTTACTGTCCGGTTGATGCACTGCTTGACTGTCCGGTTGATACATTTAATTTCTCCCTCAGCGATCTAATCCTCTCCTCTTCTTTTTTCTTCCTTTTTTCCGCCCTTTCTAGACTCTCCGATAACTTCTTATCTCTCAATTCTTTGCGAGTTTTCGCTAGTTTTGCCTTATCTTGAGCTTCTTTTTTCTTCAGAGCTTCCACTGCCTTACTTGTTGGTTTCTTCTTTTGCTTTGGTGTTTTCATGTCCTGAAATTAATTAAAAATATTTGTTTTAGAAAATAAATATCATTGTGCATGAATGACACGGACACATGACATGGATAATGAACACTGTAGAAGGTTGTTAGCCATTGGTAAGATGTCACTTAGCTAACCATGCATTGTCATCTAAACTAAAAGTGTATGTAAAATTACAGCTCAATCGGTTGAGGAAAAACTGTTTTAAAATTCATTTGCAGATTTGACCATTTTTAGGGTTCCGTACCCAAAGGGTCAAACGGGACCCTATTACTGAGACTTCGCTGTCCGTCCGTCCGTCCGTCCGTCCGTCTGTCACCAGGCTGTATCTCATGCACCGTGATAGTTAGCCAGTTAAAATTTCTACAGATTATGTATTTCTGTTGACGCTATAACAACAAATAATAAAAACAGATAAAAATAAATATTTAAGGGGGGCTCCCATACAAAAAAGTGTTTTTTTTTTCGTTTTTATAAATAATGGTACGGAAACCTTCGTGCGCAAGTCCGACTCGTACTTGGCCGGTTTTTATTTTTATATCAGCCTACTCCGTCGTACTGCTGGGCGAAGGCCTCTACCATGACTTTCTAATTTTTCTTAACATTTGCCTTTACCGACCAATCCGTTAAGAATGAGACCAGATGGCCACGCCAGCGTTTCCTGGGTCTGCACACATTGCAAGTAAAATAATTATCTATATATTATAAATTACGTGTCACGTTGTTTGTCGGGGATGGACTCCTAAACTACTTAACCGATTTTAATCATATTTGCACACCGTTTGCAGTTTGATCCAAGTAGAAAGATAGGATAGCTTACATCTCAATTTATAGTCGCAATATTATTTTACTGCAAATTAAGTCACAATTATCTGTTAGCTCCAAACGATTCTAACAGATGGCGGTATCTGTTGACTGAATTGAGTAAGTATTCAATAGATAGCGCTGTATATGAGAGGAACAGTATTTAAAAATATTGCGAAAACGGGAAAAATGTGACGCAGACGATGTTGCGACCGCGACGGACCGCTAGTAAACATATAAAAAATTCTTACGTTCCCTAGGTTATGACTGCTCGCACCGCCGCCGCTGGCGTCTTCGTTGCGTTTTTTCTGCGCGTCTTGAAGAACTTGCATGAACAACTCTTTCATTTCGTCCAGGGTACGCACAGTCTTGGGACCAAGGTCAGTCATCTGGAAATAAAGAGAACACAACCTTTTTTATAGATTACTAAAAATATTTTTCTTGCTACACTTAGTTATGGTGTACCTAATTACCTATATAGGGTACAACAGGATAAGCGCAATACCCAGAGGTGGTGATGTAAACAGTCCATTAAACCGATCAACTATGTCAAAGAAGAGGTATCGAAAAAAAGGACCTACCATACAATACATCTCCTCGGCTGACGCAATTCGTATGAAGGTACTAATTGTTTTTCAGGCGAATTTTTTCAAACTTATAAGGCAATGGATTAAAAACACTTTCGTGTAGCGGTTGATAGAAGCGACCCGCCCCTGTATTCACAAACACTTCGATTCGATTTCGAATTGAGAAGTCGTATGTCTATCTTTTTTTATTCGAGATAGACATACGAGTTCATCGAATCGATTTTGTGAATACGGGGGCTGATCTCCAAATTTCAACTGTATGGTGCCAACAGTCTTGGAGTAAAATGACTGTGACATACGGATGGATAGACAGACGGACACGACGAATTTATAAGGGTACCGTTTTCCTTCCGTTCCGCAACGGAACCCTAATAACACCGTTAGGTATGCGACTTCATAAAATACTATGTTCGTAACAGCATAAAATTACAATCAATACAATGAGAAAAAAATATAACAAAACATGACGCCAGTACGCCAGAAGTTATCTAATGATTAAAAAATTGGCCCAAAATCATTTAATTCGAGCAACAAGAGTCATAGTGTTAGTTACAATGTAAGTGCTTACAATCTATCTTAGTAAATAGTAATACACTTACAAAGACAGAAACAGATTGTGTCATCATTGCTGCAAGGTGACAAGCCCAGCCGAAACCTTGCAGCAGTGGCTCAAAAACTCAAAATCAAGCCTGCTTGCAATCATAGATAAGGTGCTGTTGGCACTGCCCCGCACCCTACGGACCAAGGATGCGCACCGTTTCCGCATAACCGTGTAGAACAAATAGTCCACGTGAACTTCAGCAAACATGCCTGATGCGCTGCAGTATCGGGGCAACCCTATCAGCACCCTGAATGCGATATTCCATTGGACGCGAAGGGCGCTGTATGATTTTTAAGTATAATGAACACACAGGCTTCAAGCGTAAAAAGACGTGCAGTACGCACTAAAAATCAGGGATGTTACGGAGCTTCGACTCCAACTCCGTTAAGTCGGAACTTCCGATTATTATTACAACTTCGGTTCCGAAACTTTTAAATCGGAGGTCGAAGCATAACAAATAGCAGCGGCGGCCTGCGTTGACCGACCGCTACGCACAGGTTCATACATTTCGCGGGGAAAATCCTTTACTTAATTTTTTTTTTTTATTGTCTGAGTAAATTTATTATTTTATAATTAAAACGAAAAGAGGTTGATTTTTTGTTTTATTTTTCCTTTAATAGACAATCTCTCTCCTGCCACCACTTTTGACCCTACCTCCGCCTCCAATTCCAACTCCGGTTCAGACTCCGATTAATCAAATTTAAAAACTCCGACTCCGACTACTTCCGACAAAATTACCTCCGTTTCATCCCTGCTAAATATAGTGCGCTTTCATAGAGGCACCCCTGAATCTAAAGGCAATGTTAGCTCTCAAACACAGCGTCCTCCGCTCCCTATCAATATCCTCATCGTCTTTGGGGTCAGTGGTCAATAAGAGACCCAGATTTTTAAATCGGCCTATCGTCACAAGGGATATACTGTTTATTTTCTCTGACGGTACTGCTTCTGAGTATTTACCCCGGCCCCAAAGACAATGACTACACTCTTCTTAACATTAAGTATATGCCAGACCATGTAGTCTGGCATACTGCTCGCAAGTGCCCACGAGTGTACTTATAGGTACTATATACTAAACTACTCTACCGTAGGAAACGTGAAACAGCTTTGTGGACTTCGATAAATATGAACTAATTTCATAGTACTGAGGCAAAGATCTTGCTTTATTCTTGTCCCTTTCGCACAGCTGTCAACATAAAAATGCAAGACAGAGACGGAAATAACTCTATGGTTCGATACTCACTCAACACAAATACATAACATAGCTACATACACATTTCTTCCTCCATTGTTTATCCACGAAGCTAACTTTAAAAGATAAAACACGCAAGAACTCACTAATAATTTAACCCCCTTTATTAGTAATCGCTTTCAGAAAATGAGGTCAAAGAGTGATCTCAGGGAACATTATTACAAGCAAACAAACTTTATAAATTCGTCATCATCCTCATTCTCTTGCCCCTAGACTAGATCAATTACATTAAAATAATGGAACATTATTCGTGACAAGCTTCTAAATCCAAGTTTGATACGCGTAAGGCACACGGTTGCATTAAAATTCAGATTTTTCAATGTCAAATCTTAAAATAGCAGAGCCAAACATCCAAAAATGTCAAAAAAATAATAATTTTAACCTTTACAATGTAAAACTATGCGAAGTTTACCTTAAGTTTATAGAAGTATGAGGGTAAAAACTTGTTGATTTCGTCACACAGTCACACAGCTCTAAAAAGTCACTTTTACAGAATGCTTTTTCAATATTGTAAGCTCGTTTTTAACACAATAACACCGAGTATTACGATTAAACTTGGGCGTGACTCTTTGCCGCGCTCGCTGAATACATACTAACATAGCCACAAGTATATCTATATCTACTTAACGACTCATGCGTAATTCCCATTTGTTTTCAAAGTCTGATAAATAGTTAATAACTGCGAAGTATATATTACAATCAAACATATATAAATTTTTCGTTAAATAGCTTTAAAATATAAAGTGTTTTATTTACCTTATCGTAAAAAAAGATGGCCTCTTCCTAAAATGTAAATGGCAATGATTGCGTCACTGTACGTACGTGTCAGGGCTGCCAGGTGCAAAAAAGGTGTGGTCGTACGCCAACTACAAAAAAATCGTTTGCCAAGGAAAAATCGTATGAAAAGCTCGTACTACCTAGAAGTACAAAGTTATTATTCAAAATACCAAAAAATTCGTTTAGTTTTAGAAAAAAAATGTAATAGAAAGAAGAAAGAAAGATACAATACCAGGCCCTAACCTTCAAAAAGTCTAGTTTTTCGCAAACAGGACGATACTTCTGTGCCCTAGCTGTTTATCCCTCTCTGCTACAGAAAACTCTCCTATTTTAGCTAATTTCTTTTTTGGAGTACCTGGCGCAGGTCGCTCGTCTTCACTTTTGTCATACATTCTTGCTTGACCACAAACAACATATACAAAAAGCACTCAAGACAGTATACAGATTCAAAGAGGATAAAAGAACTAGGTACAGATCGAGCGAGACTGACGAGAAAAAAAGGTTTTTAACAAGTCGCGATTATTACCTAAAATAAAAAAGATTAAGTTTCGTAAAAATGCAAACAACAGCTTTAATATGACTCTACAAAGAGTCTTAATTCAAGTAAAAGATCCTAGGTTTGGGTTGTTGAGGAATTCCCCGAAACTCATACTTGCCAGTGGAGCACGTTCGTTTCATAATGAAATGTTGTCAGATTTGCCAGGTATTTAAAAATCGTACATTTTCCGTACGATCTTGGTCTAGCGATCGTACATGAGTAAAAATGCCAAAAAATCGTAGGAGTACGATTAAAATCGTACATCTGGCAGCCCTGGTACGTGTCAACGATAGAGGTTATTTCCTTTAGCATAGACAATATAAATAATCCATAGACTACAGCAATAGACAATGATCGGGTATGAATGATGAATTGATGAGTTGGAAGTGTTTTTTTTCCGACAAAATTTTGGAAATGTAATAGTTATTTGTTATACAAGAGTGCAAAGTTGCGTTTTAACCGCGTGTTCAATTTTGATGACCGAGCAAGCGAAGGATTCTAAAATTGAATCACGAGCGCAGCGAGTGATTCAAAATTAGAATCCTGAGCGTTAGCGAGGGAATCAAAAGAGCACGAGGTGAAAAATCTTTGCACTCGAGTGCAACACGTAACTTTTCATTCCACCTCAGCGAGGAAATGACCAAATGCAAAAAAAAAAACGTTTACAATCACAAGATAGGTACACTTTTATTTCAGTTTAGGTATTAATTACTACATTATGACAGGTAAGTATTACAGAATAATCTTTAAATTATAACAAAATAATATTACGGTATAATTAACAATGACGTGAAAAAATGCCGCGTAAAGAACCGCGTATAGAGCAAATTGAAAAAAGAACACCAAGAAGGTTCCGAGTCTGAGTTTTTAACAAATTAAAAAAAAAGTTGTATGATATATTCGGCACCATAGAGGTAGCAGTAAATAGGTTTAATGTTTTTTTTTAATTCACAAACTTAGTGCACACGAAGTTCTAAATTCAATTTACTTTATCCTCTAGAGAATAAAAACGGCTTTTGCACTCAGATATCGAAGAGTAAAAATACTCTTTCCGACATGGTGGGATGAAAAATAGTCATTATTAGTTTTATTTCAAGCGTATTCTTAATTAAATCATTTTACAGAATTTAACACAATATTATATTACTATCGTAATAAAAAAAACTTGGGAAACGACAAGTAGACAATCTCGATAATCAACTTTTTCATATAAAAATATCACCCGAATTATCAGTCCAATTTAAAAGTCAAGATTTTATTATTTTGTGTTCGAGACATTTATATTTTGAGTTTAATTTTTTCATTATTTTAGTGACCTCGAAGAGAGTTCGTGACCTATCTTTTTACGCATTTAAAACAACTTTTTTAATTGCGTTGAATGATGGCTAGAGAAAGAAACGATATGGTTGGACTCGGACCGAATCTTTCGGTTACGTCTAACGTCATGCATTTCTAGTATCTTCTGTTCTATATTGTGTCCTTGTAGGCTTGTACCGTTCATTGAACTGTGTTTTTATTTTGTTTTGGTGCTGAACTCATAGATAGTAGATTTATGTGGAAGCAATTATTTGTTTATGACGCTCGCCCTCGTCTCGTCGTATCAGTAAATAATAAATACGATTGCCTCGTTGGTCCAGTGGCCGCAAGCGCGACTGCTGCGCATAACGTCCTGGGTTTGATTCCCGGGTCGGGCAACGTGTTGGGTTTTTCCATCAGGAATATCCTCAGTAACAGCCCCATAATCTGGAATTGTGCCCGGTTGATGGCAATAGGCTCGCCCCCAATTACATGTCACTTTAACATAACTGGGTACATCTCTGCCTGACGCTTAGGGGATTACAGGCTTGATGTTATGTTATATTTTTAAATATTGTATTAGAGTAGAGTTCCCATATCTAAAAAAAAACACCGAAGAACATTCCGGACTTTTCTTTCTATTGAATTGTGTATTGTGTGTTGAGTATTTAGAATTATATGTATAGTTTGAATTATATTGCGGGATAAACCTAAAATCTTTAATTCCTATTTACTAGCTGTGCCCGCGGTTTCGCTCACGTGACAGAAAAGTAATAGTTTATTTATAATATTCTCTACAACATCGGAAATTACGGGTTACAAATTATGGGTTGAATTTATTGTAATTAGATAAAGTTGACCAGTGTTTGTTATACATTCATGCAGCGTGCCGCCGAGCCCGTCGTCGATGCTGCCGCGTGCGATAGCACTCCCGCTCTGTTTCTCGCTCTAGCAAATGAAGGTTCTGAGCGTTAGAAAAGGATAAGAACATGGAGACCGTTCTGCTCGTACTTATCGTTTTAACACTTGACCTAACGCTCGGCGAACATACATGGCACAAAAATGTTGGTATACCACGAACGTCTGCCTACTCTTTTGGGAAAAACAGGCGTAAAGTTAAGTTAAAGGTTACATATGGGGTGGATTAGACACCTACGCGAAATGGCTTACCACGTACTAAAAAATTAAAATGTGGGGGAGTTCGGAATGATGTACTAGAGCACGTAGTAGTAAGCGTTTTTGCGTCGTTGTCCCTTAAATCTGGTATCAAATCAAATCAAATCAAAATCATTTATTTCAAGTAGGCCAGTTACAGGCACTTTTGAATAGTCAAACAACAATAACATATTAAGCTACAGTCCCAGTCACTAGACATAATAACTGTGAAAGTACTGTACTGTAGTTGCCCATTCCAAAGCGTAGATCTCTATGGAGAAGAATGGGCAAGAAACTCCATGGACACTCTTTTATAGCTTGTTACAAAAATCTTGGTTACATCATTCATGTTGAGATGGTAAATTATGTGAGAACGATGTAGCAAGACGTGCACGTTAAAAGTGTCCAAAGTAAAAACAAAAAAAAGACAATTCAAAAATAAAATAAATAGTTCGAAATAAGCCGTGGCAACTAAGAGATGACCAGGCACAGCTGACATGTACTGTATAACTGTATGTACTGTGTATGACTGTATAATATAACTACTGAGAAAATGTATCCATAACAATATGTAAATAATGTAACCTCAGAATCTTTGATCTACTATGTACATACATACAAGTACTTGTTTAGCATCCTCGTCAAAATTCAGGAGGTTGTAACAAAAGACTTAGATAACCAATTTAAATTACGGTACCTAGTTAATGATTAATAAACGCTGCTTTTTTTGTTGTTTATGTTTGTCAGTATTTTAGAAAAAAAAAACCCTTTTATAACGTGGTTTAGGGAATAAGAAATTGACGAATAAACGTTTGCGATTGTTTGTATGTGTGAACGCCTTTTTATATGGTGAGGATCAGATGGGCCGCGTTTAAAACACGGGTGGTTCACACTAACCGATTTCCCCAAATAAATAAAAATATAAAAAAAAAACTATCCATTTGATTATTGATTCGGGTCGAGAATTAGTAGCATAGTTACCTCCTTGAATTTGACCAGGATGCAAAACAACACCGTGTATAATTATGGTTACATTGCCCTAAGGCAAAAACTGCCCTGGTTATGGTTATGGTTTCGTTCTGTCCGTCTGTCTGTCTGTCCGTCCGTATGTCACAGAGTTTTCATTCCGAGACTATTGGCACCACACAGTTGAAGTTTGGAGAGTAGGTGCCTTCTCTAAGAACCACTACACAAATAGAATGTGAAATAATGAAATAAAACAAAATTTGGGTGGCCCTCCGTACATATAACTGAGGATTGAAAAAATATCTACGTATATATACTTATAACTGTGTGGAGCGAGCAGTGATAGCCCACTGGTGTGTCCGTCAGACTGCCAAGTCATAGGTCTCCAGTTCGAACCCAAGAGACGCTTCCTCATGTGCGTATTGTATAATTATTTTATATATAATTACTTGCTTCGGTGAAGTAAAACATTGGGAGGAAACCAGCATGCCTGAGAGATATTTCTCGACGGCATGTAAAGTCAAGTCAGAAGCCCATGGGCGTCATATATATAAACTCTGACAACAGGTTAGGCATGATAAAGAAGAACTGTGTGGGGGTTGTCAGACGTCACTTTAATATAATAATGGTGTCATGTTTCAAGAGCTATACCTACAAGGTGGAGTGGGACTACCGACATTCCTTTAAATCACGTAGAGAGTCATGTTCTTAACCTTTATACAAAAAAAAACAATCAAATCCAATAAATACTTTAGCCACAAGAAAACGTTTTGCACAGGTTCTTGACCTTACAATCATCATCGTCATCATCATTTCAGCCGAAAGACGTCCACTGCTGGACATAGGCCTCCCCCAAGTTTCGCCACATTGACATAACATGGGGGGTTTTGCCATAATCGCCATGATTGGCAAGCGGGTTGGCGATCGCAGTACGGTTGTCACAAAAGCACAGAGAACGCTGCTGCCCATTCTCTGGAAAGTCCCTTAGTCGGCTCTTACGACACCCACGGGAAGATATGGGATGGTGCTATTCTTTACGTCCGACACCATACAGAGCACCTTACAATGTTTAACTATTATTACGGACTCAGATCTACATCATGTGGAAAAATAAGAAAATGAAAAATAGTTTCCTGTGGCTAAAGTATTCATTGGATTTGATTGATTTTTTGTGTACGGGTAAAGAACATGACTCTCTCTACGTGATTTAAAAGAATGTGGATCGTCCCGCTCAACCTTGTATACACAACAAATGACGTCATATATGTTGAAGTCTGACAAGGGAGAATGGGGAAAGAAAACGTGTTGCGTCGACCCCAAATAAAATGGGACAAGGGCAGGAAGATGATGATGAGCATGAATCATAGAACTATGTTGTATGCGTAGTAACTATCGACAACTACTCTCCTGTCAGCTGTCAGTCCTTATTCCTTCATATCAGTCCTCACGCCATTCACCCATCTTTTCTTCGGCCATTGTCTCCCAGTATACTCGTAACTGCGTCTGTCCGAGCAGAAAACCATATACATATTTACTATTTTACCAAAAGCATGCTGAAATGAGGTTTGATGTTAAATACGTTTTTGTAACGAATACATGTGTATAAAATAATTAAAAACACTGATTTTATAAAATTGTTTATTTGTTCTTAGTGTCATTGTCGCACAAACAAATTGCATAACAGAAACATACAAATAGTAAAAAAAGAAATAACTTATATTGAATCTACTCTTATTACATGACTGCAAGGAAAGTGTTTTTAGTGATGAAAAAATCTATGTTTTGTGACAAAAAAGCACGGTTTTTGGAAAATCATTCATTTACCCAGTTCTTTAAAAAAGATATACATAAATAGTAAAAAAAAAACAGAATATTGAAGTACACAAACTTGGTATAAGAAAAAACTAATTGCAGTAGATGGTTTAAAAAAATACACTTTTTAGTAAAAATCATTTTTAAGTAAAGAAACAATTATAATTGTTCAAAACGTATCTAATCACATAAACTTAGTACAGGTAAAATATGTATATTTTTTTAGATTTGTGTAACATTTCTATTCAGAAATATAACAATAGTAAAGAAAACCCTAGTATTTGTAAAAATCATATAATTGTTCTGATCAAAAAGATACCAGTAGTAAAATTGAACGATTCATTACATCGAAGTACACTTAGCGAAATTATTAAGAGAAAATTAAAACTAATCTTACAAAAATAGTACATTGGAATATGTCATTTATATAACGTTGTTTGTCGTCGTTTATATCTTATATCTATGTCGTTGCCATCATTCTTAGCCGCTCTGAACAGGAGATATGTTGTAGCGAGATCTACACTCCATTCACACTTATTTTATCTCTGATTCCGGTTAACTGTTAAAATCGTAGCAATTTTTATTTTCGTTGGCATAACGTTTCTATTAGATTGCTGTTACTAACAAATCCGTTTCAATCCCAGTTTTCCGTGTATTTGGACACTAGGCATAAAGCATATTGATCTTGTGATCAAACTTAAAAATTCTCTGTCTTTACTAAACTATCAGAGCGGAAAAGAACTTTGACAGCGTTCGTACTGTAATGGTAAAAAACATACAATAATATGCCAAATATATAATATATAAAGACGTTTTAGAAGAGTTTTGGTTTCAGCCGAAAGTTTAACTTAGACTGAATCCCGTTATTGTGTTTATAAACTATAAAATGCGTGCAGTAACACCAATATGCTATTAAATATTATAACCTAAAGTAATCCTAAATTACATGAATATTCTAACACTAAGAAGAAAAATATTATCATAGGAAAGAATGAGGTAGTACCTACATGTAACTGCAACTTTGACAGCGTTTGTACTGTAATGGTAAAAACATACAATAATATTCCAAAACTATCTAGAGACGTTCTAGAAAGATTTTGGTTTCAGCCTAAAGTTTAAAACTTAGACTGAATCCAGTTATTGTGTTTAAAAACTATTAAATGCGTGCAGTAACACCAATATACTAATTTAAAGATTATACTTTATAACATATAAAAGTAATCCTAAATGACATGAATATTCTAACACTAAGAAGAAAAAATAAAAACTATAGGAAAGAATGAGGTAGTACATGTTCCATCAAAATGCCTGGGTATCTTTACTCACCAAATGTTTAATATTCCTTGGATGAAGCAGTTGAGAAGACTCTCTAGTTCTCATACCCGGGACCATGGAATGTCAGTTTCCTCGTCAGACAATTCTGTTGCAATGTGGTCACTGCGGCGCATGATCTGAGGAAGTGAAGCTCTCTTGGCTGCGCTCGGATGTAGGGACCGGAGGATATTCTGCTGCCTGATACCCCCCCCCCCCCCCCCCACTCCCGGTACTCATCCAAAGTTATCTTTTTAGGAAATGGCTCAATATTCTCCTCAATAATGGCTCAATATTCTCCTTATTTCTTTTCTAATAACTTCATTCGTTAGAAATTGTCCGAATACGAATTTAGCAATACTTCAATATTGTCAATATTAGAGGACTTATTTTCACTCATTCTGTATTTTCGACTTGAATTAAAATTATCATCTCAGAATCTTGTTGTCGTTTAGTTTTAAGGCATGCTTTTAGTTCTTCTTCGTTCTTCACTAGCATGATTGGCATTTCCTTAATATTCTTTTCCATGTTTAGTTTATTATGGGCCTTCATTTCTTTCATACTTTGAATTTTAGCTTCAATTACACTGATTTTCTTTCCTCGGCACCATGTTGTTGCATGCCTTCAATATGCCTTGTTAAAGTTCTTCATCATCCGTGTCTAACTCTGTATTGCAATGATTCAATACTCTTACAGAGTACTATCTTTCGTAGCAGCTTTAATAAAAGTCTTGAGTTGTATAATGGTCTCCTCAGCTATATTTTGTTCCATTGCTATTACTGTATTTGTCTCCATATCAGTAATATATTCCTCGTGTTCGGCTCTTTTCTCAGCTAACTTAACTATTAATTTGTTTTCCTTCTCTTTAATGCTCTTTCCCAACTCTTTTTCTTTTTCTTTCATGTTCTGGATACGCATAAGAATTTCATTTGTGGTCGCAATTGCTTTAATGTTTTTATCTACTTTTTGTTTAGTGACAGTTAACTCGTTTAGCATTTGTTTAACATTTGCATCTAGTTTACATTTTAAAAGAATCTCATTTTCTTGCAATGTTTCAATCTTAGCTTTGATATCACCCAGTTGCTTAGCTTCGTCCTGTTCGATGGCTCGAATACTTTCCTCAAGTTTTTGTTTATTGTTACGCAATAACTCTAATTCTTTCTTCATCTCGTTTTCTTCTCGAGCCTTTTCTTCTTCCAAATTTTTGATATCAGCTTCAATTTCTTTCTTTTCCTTAGCCTGCTGTTGTATCTTCTTATCGTATTCGTCGATTTTCTTATGATATTCATGTTTCTTGTCTTCAGTTTTCCTTTTCAACTCATCGTAAGCTTTGCGCTTTGAGGCGATGTTACTGTTCATCTCTTTTTTCTTTTTCCACTCGTCATGGTTAAACTTTCGGATTTCTGCGTCAATATCGGCTATTTCCTCAGCCTCTTCTTCATTCATTCTTTTAATATTCTGATCACGTTGCGCTTTTGTCTTTTCCAGTGTGTTTCTTTTTGCTTCAATATTATTTTTAATATTGGTTACCTCCCTATCCTCCGCATCTTTCTCATATTGAATTTCAAGGTTAATTTTAGCTATTTCGTCTTTCTGCCGTTGTTTCGCGGCTTGAATATTCTGTTTAGCTGTCTCTTTAGCCGCATCTAACTCGCTTGACATTTCTTGAATAGTTTTCTCCATTTCAGTTCTCGATTGTTCTTCCTTTCTTTTCCATTCTTTAATTTCTTGATTTATTATATCTTTCTTTACAGCCATCTGTCCATTTATTTCATGGATATTATTTTTAATCTTATCAATCTTTGTTGATAATTTTCTCAACTTAGTTTCTTGACTTTCGTCTATTTGAATTTTATTTTTCTCCATCATTTCGAATTTTTTCTTCAATAATGTCGCATCTTTTTTTATCCTAGCCAGTATACCTTCAACTTCTTCTGAGTTCTTCTGTTTTTGTAATTCTTTCTTCTTTTTCTGTGCCATGGATTTGCATTTTTCATGTTCTTTCTTCAAAGCTTCTACTTTCGAACTATATCTTGGTTTATATACTCTATTTTTAACTGGTGTTTTCTTGCCCTGTAAACAAGCATTAAACCTTTGTTAAAAATAAGGCAAAATAAAATATGAAATAAAAACGAATAATATGAAAAGGGAACATAATATCGTTTTTCTTCTTCCAAGTTATTGTCAAGCTTGGTATAATCAACAGTAACAAGAAAAAATTAAATGTATTTTTTAAACGACTGATGAATAATTACAGATCACACAGTGAAAGCTTTTTTGAAATTAAATAAGTACTTCTAGAGATTGTTGATTGATTGTTGTAAAATACATATCATAGTCCATTTTTAAACTGACATGGTCACTAACACTATCAATAACATATGTAACAGGATATTTACCATGTTTACTATATCGGGAACTCGAAACAAATAGTAAACATGGTAAATATCCCGTTACAAATGTTATCGAAATAGCCAATTTTGTTACAAGTAGGGAAAACTTTGATAGTGCAGCCAAGGCGACTTTTTGTTATGGAGCCGAGAACTGCAGTTCAACGTTTAATGAGATCAAATCACGTTTCTCAATACGCTTTCGAAGAAATAAAATAATAGAACGAAAAGTAGTTTTATCATGAACTAGCTGTCCCGCGCAACTTCGTCTGCGTCACATTTTTCCCGTTTTCGCAACATTTTTTATTAGTCCGGGAAATTTACGCCGAATATTAGGCTAACTTTGCATTAATTAAAAACAGCGATTTTTTTCATTGAATGTGTAGGGTATGGACTAGAGAGTATATTAAGCTGTATCCCGCGAAAAGTTCACCTCCGCGTATATGTTTTTTTTAAGAAAACGTCTAATATGTATTTAACTTGGTGGAAAAAAATATAAACAGGTATGTTTATTTGTCGTTTTTTTTTTAAAAAAATCTTATAATTTGACTTCGTACTTAAGGCAAAAATATTAACAGAACAAAAATAGTGCTAAAACGATTTATATTACCATGTCTAACTATTATTATGAAAATTAAACAAATTCTGCTCCGGACTTCACAGAAAATCAAGAAAATCAAAAAATCTTAAATACTACTTACGGCAAAAATGTAACAGGATTCAATTTCGTTTAATAATGAGAAATATATAATCCAAACCTTAATCCCCCAAAATTAAACAAATTAGAGCGATAATTAATATTGTCAAAGTAAAAATTAAATTACGATGCACGGTGTCAGCGCTAAGCAGCGTGCGGCGTACGGCGTGTGCTAGTGTGCGTAAACAAGATAAGCGCTGCGTTCATTGTGTGCGTATGACTGTGTTGTTCTTTGAGTCGGTGTTTTATTGAGTTACGCGATTGTACACCTTATTTCTATTTCGGAAAGATCAAATTCCTATGAAAGTGCTGCGCCAAATACAAGAATAAAGCTTGCAGACGTGTTTTACGTAAACATTAATTGTTTTTTTTTACGATTTGCTTTAATGTGTTTAATTTTCGTGTAAATAGGTTAGAAATAGCCTTTAGATGAAAGTTAAACTAAATTAAACCCTGTTACCTTTTTGCCTCAACCGCTATTGTAAAAAAACTGGTAATAATAACTTCCGGTAGTACAATATGTTTAATTTTGTCTATTGGAGGTGTAATATATTAATATAAGTTATTTTATGTAAAAAACCGCTGTTTATATTTTTGCCTTAAGTACAATCCAAAAATTTCGTAAATGTTTTTTTACCGTAATTTCCGTGGACGAAAATGTTTAATTCTGAAAAAATATATTACTGTCACCAATTCTTTACCTAAAGTAACTAAATTTGTCCTGTTAACTTTTTTACCCATGTTTTTATTCACAAAAACGCGTTTTCGTCTTTTTCAGCTTGATCCGGTGTCGGAAAATGTTTATTTTTTTTTTATTATTTGAAGAGCTAAGGTCTAGTACACGATTCAAGAAAAAAATTGCTGTTTATATTTAATGCAGGGTTCAAATCTAAAAGCCCCGGACTATATTGCTGCTCCGCTCCTATTGTTCGTAGCGTGATGATATACGTGGGACACTCAGAAAGTTTTGCGAAACTAAAAAAAATTGTTCTATACGTACATATATTTTTATTAAATCTTTTCAAAGTACTTTCCACCAGCCTCTATACAAAGATTCATGCGCCTAAACCAGTTTTCAAAACACTTTTTCCAGTCCGCCGCAGACACCTCGTTTACAGCCTGCTCGAACCCAGCCAGCGCATCTTCCGGCGACGAAAATTGTATCCCTTTGAGCTGATTTTTTATTTTTGGGAATAAAAAGAAGTCACACGGTGCTAGATCAGGGCTGTAAGGAGGGTGACCCAGGAGTTTGACTGGCGTGCTGTCCAGGAAGTCCCTCGTTTTGAGTGCGGTGTGCGCAGGTGCATTGTCGTGGTGGAGCAGTAGCCCGCGGAGCCCTGTGTTTGGTCGCTTGTTGCTTATAACAGAGAAAACTTCTGGCAAACATTTGGAAGTATACCATTCGGCATTAATGCTTCTTTGATCCCGTAAGGGAATTGATACCAAGTGGCCAGTCAAATTAAAAAAGCTAGCGATCAAAATCTTACCCCCGCTTCTAGATCGCTTCACTTTGGTAGGCGTTGGCTCATTTTGAAACACCCAAACAGTCGACTGGCGCTTGGTTTCTGGGTCGTATTGATAAATCCAGGACTCATCACCTGTAACGATGTCGTAAACACGCCGAGACGAGCCTGCTTCAAATTTGTTAAGCATATCACGGCACCATTCCACCCGGGCCTGCTTCTGAGCATCGGTGAGGTTGTGCGGCACCCAGCGTGATACTATCCTCCTCACGCGAAGATGGCTGTGTAGAATCTCGTGAACGCTTCCCGATCCAATCTTCAATATGTGTTGAATCTCCTGATATGTAATTCGCCTATTGTCTTGGATTAAATTTTTCACTGCTAGCACGTTTTCTTCGGTAACAGCCGTCAAAGGGCGACCGCTTCTTTCGTCATCCCCCAAAGTTGGTCGACCGCGCTTGAATTCGTTATACCAACGATACACGGTTGCCTTGGAAGGGCCTTCATCCATGAATGCCATTTGAAGTCTATCGTACGATTCATCCGGTTTCAGGCGACACTTGAAATCGTATAAAATCATAGCTCTAAAATGTTCCCGGCGCAGATCCATATTTCAGTGAGACACAATACTTTGAATTAACTCGCAAAAAATGTGGAGGGAAATTTTGAAATTGGAACTTACTTATTTTTACTTATAAATAATCATATTTTCGAAAAACATAATAACTGGCCAGTCTCCCATATATAAAAACTTTTTTTCGCAATACTTTCTGAGGGGCCTGGTATAGCCGTCCGTCCCCAGGTTGAAATCTATTTTCTTGTCAAATTTCATTAAGATCCGATCAGCCGTTTAGTCGTGAAAAGGTAACAAACAGAGTGACTTTCGCATTTATAATATTAGTATGGAAGTATGAATTAGAAACTATGGTTTTAATTTACTTTTTTTCCGCGCTCTTCCTTATTCAAAAGCCACTTATATCACAGAAGTTGCTTTTCAACGTTAATAATAAAAATCTTCCATGTTGTACTTAATGTACCTACATTTCTAGCAAATTAATTTAATTTAATTTCAAGATATGTAAAGATTAACGACTGTATAAACATACAGTTTTTGATGTTTAAATACTCTTAACTTTAACC
Organism: Cerastis rubricosa; assembly: GCA_949152445.1. Lineage (NCBI taxonomy): Eukaryota > Metazoa > Arthropoda > Insecta > Lepidoptera > Noctuidae > Cerastis > Cerastis rubricosa. Next base: position 21,842,723 of record OX424534.1, on the reverse strand, counting down.
AGCGTTTATGAGTAAATAGGTAAACGAATGGGAGCGAGAAAGTGATGACTGTACGGTGTTTATAGGTTCTGAAGATAACGGGCCGGTCGATACACTTCCGGCTGGGCGGCGGGTGTTTCGGTACCATGAGCCTGAAGCGAATCCAAGTGGACGAAGACTTGACTGATGAGGAGGTGGTCGCCAAGTCTTACCCCACGAGAGTACAACTTGGGGCGACTTTCTACTATCATTTCCGCCCTTCTACCCTTTTTTTTTTTTTTTTTTTAGGATGGGAAGTCATCAAATGATTTCTCCCGCTCTGGGCGGAGCGGAAGGGAGTGTCAGACTTGACTGACTAAAACCCATCCATGTTCATTCTTAGCCCTTTACGTTCCAGAGGCACGGTATCTCTTTCGAACAACCCGCAGCCGCCCTTCTACCCTTTGTACGCAATATCCTCTCATTCGACTTTTAACAAACAGTGGCGGACAAATGAAAAATAAATCTTTGTGTTTGTAATAAAACTTGAATTTACTCGACTCGTTTGTAAGTAAAACAGAAACTTTGCTAGCACCGGAAATTCGATGACATATGACATCTACTAGCACTTGGCACGCGTGCTGGATAACAACCCACTCCCTCTCATAGAGAGGAGGCCAGTGTCCCAGCAGTGGGAACATTACAGGCTAATGTACTTTGTAGACGCGGATTAGGATATACGATAATTTTTATCCTAGTAGTATGGTCCCATGGGATAATTTCATATCCTCACAAGGGCGAAGCCGATGGCAAAAGACAGAATTTATTATAATTATTTGTAATTGTAAAGCAGAAGGACGTCCTCAGGTTCAGCGGGTGGCAACTGCTTTAGAGTTGCTGAAGATCGAGTTTAGTGTCATGTCCAGCAGTGGGCTGCTGTAGGCTGATGGTGATGATGATGATGATATCGTGGAACTACTTACTTTGTTCTCTTCGGGCTGGCTACCGACGTTGAAAAGACTCGCATTGGGCGTAAGGAGTCTACTAAATTGTGCAGACATCCACTTCTTAAATTCCAAAGTTTCATCATACAAGACGCCTGGCTCAGCATCGAGTGCCGGTTCGGCTCCACGGTCAAGCATCTGGAAATATAACAACTATATTAAACGAGCAATTATATAAGGGAGAAAGAAAGAAAAAAGAAATATTTGACGTCAGTCACGCACACACACAATAATAATATTAAAAAAGTTACAGAAAAAGGAGAATATACATAGTGTGCTGTGTGCCTCACGGCTGCGCCAAAAAGGTCCATTTCAGCATTCAAACGAGTCAACATCGTTCTCCAGCCCTTATCCTAATTCATTTGATGTCGGCGCAGCATGTCTTCTTCTTCCATAGCCATCTGTTAGTTGTCATCTCAGCAGTCACCTGCTTTCTATCCATTTCATCCTTCACACAGTCCATCCATCGTTTCTTTGGTTTTCCTCACACACTTCCGTCCACATTCATCCTCAAATCATTCATACTTTCCCCATCACATTATCCTCATTTCTTCGCATCACATGTCCATACTTTGACAACCGATTACCATAAAACTTTTCAGTCACCAGCGCCAGTTTCAGACTCGCTTACGTCCACTCCTACAAATATAGTATGTATGGACGTTCAAGCGTTTAAGTAGGTAATGACCAGAGGTCGGAATTAGGTAGAGTTATTTTTGTACTTGCATCGAAATGTTGATATTAATATGTAGTTTAAATTGTGTAAAAGTAAATAACTTTTTTATTTAATACTAGCTGTCCGGCGCAACTTCGTTTGCGTCACATTTTCCCCGTTTTCGCAACATTTTTCATTGCTGCTCCACTCCTATGATATATAGCCTATAGCCTTCCTCGATAAATGGACTATATAACACTGCAAGATTTTTTCAAATCGGACCAGTAGTTTCGGAACCTATTCAATGCAAACAAACAATTAAATCTTTCCTCTTTACAATATTAGTTTAGAAATCACGGGATTTTTCTGCTCTTTAAAATTAATCTCGGGATTTGAGTCACATCCACTTTATTATTTCGCTGTATGAAATCAGTGTAAGTACACAAATAACTCTACCTAATTCCGACCTCTGGTGATGACCATTCACGTTAACCACATATCATATTCAATTTTAAATATTTTTATTTAGAACATTGGTAAACAAAAAGTCCAGATGTCAATATTATTAATACAATGAAACCTATGACTTGCCGCGTAAGCGTTGATCTCATGACTGCCGTCCCGAACCGGGAATCGAACCCATGACCCGATTCGATGTTCGATTACCGGTTCGGGCAAAAAGGGCCATTGGATTTTTCCTTTAGGAATTTCTCAGTATTAGCCCGTAGCTTGGAAGTTAGTGATGTGCCAACTACCCCCGTGCCCCGTGACCTGTGACTCGAAAGCACGTTAAGAGTGTTTACGCCTGTCGACATTTCATACAAACTTTCAAGTCCTTATTTTCCGAAAACACTGAACTGATTTTAATGAAACTTCATACGGATAAGCAGAATACATAGGTCTAAAAAGTTGCTAGTGCCAGCGCATACACTTGTGCACTATAGTATCTCCCGCGCCGATGGCTAATCTCCACCAAGATTGGCCGCCATGATAGAAAACGCTCAGAAGGACTATATGTACATTTACACATAATCTCTTAATTGAGAAAATAAAATTTCTTATTCTTAATAAAATGATCCATTCATTAATAGAATCAATCCTATAAATCAAATAAACAAATATTAGCGACGTTGTCACCTCACCAGCTAAACACATATAAATTTACGGTGACGTTACGTAATTGAAGGACATTCTAAATAACTACGTGTCGAATTCAGTAGGTAAGTACATGCGAATTCATTCGATTAATTAACTTGCAGAAACACTACATTCTAATCGAAGTACATTGTGTGCGTGTTCTGTATAAGTAAATACAGGCTGAAGGGACATCGAGACACAAACGGTTACCACGGATTCAGTTCATCATTTCGAACGACATTCGAACATTCTCAGCGGTATTCTCCGAAATACTCATATTAATTGACCTTCATAATAAACCAACATTTTCATTGAGGTATTGGGAGACACTGTGTTTGTTAGTAGTACACCGAGCACAACAGACACAATAAACATCACACGCAGTAGACTCACAGCAATCAGCCGTCACTCACAACATACATCTGCATCACACACGTCTAGAAATTGGTCCCCTTCTTTAGATCGACTTAAATCTAAACTTCTAAACTAATATTATAAAGAGGAAAGATTTGATTGTTTGTTTGCATTGAATAGGCTCCGAAACTACTGGTCCGATTTGAAAAATTCTTTCAGTGTTAGATAGCACATTTATCGAGGAAGGTTAAAGGCTATATATCATCACGCTACGACCAATAGGAGTGGAGCAACAATGAAAAATGTTGAAAACGGGGAAAATGTGACGCAAACGAAGTTGCGCCGACAGCTATATTCTATAAATAGACCCCGAAATTCAATATGTAAACCAGAAATATTAATCTACTATGACCATTGATATGACTATTGTAATAAAATCGTTATACTCGTAGTAGCTATCACGGCGGGATGAGCTTATCTCTGCCGAAGTGACTCACAGCAGTCACGGTCACACGTCATTACAATAATAAATATGTTCGATATTTAGGTATTAGATACAGAAACGTGCGACTCCACTTTAAATACGAAAAGCGAAACAAAAGCATTATTGTCCTGTTTATACATTTTGTTACCGTATTTGTCATCGTTGGGTTATAATTTTCAACTTTATTTTTTATTTTAGGATGGATGGATTGTGTGAGAATTCATAATTATGAAAGAAAAAATGAGTAAATGATAGCGTGACACGGCCGACAGAGAATGCAAGAAAACAACGTGTTGCACCGACCCCAAGTAACGTGGGACAAGGGTAGGGAGATGATGACTTGTTTTGTTTTTAAAACATAATTATGTTAATCAACTCAGAAAGTTATCCTATCTCATATTAAACACCCCATTTGAAAGGTTAGCAAAAAAAAATCAGAGTCCCCGACTATTTTGGATAATAATGAATTATATGTCAAAAGTTATTTGTTTTAATGTATTAAAAAATACCCGTTTTATTTATAATTTTACAATAGTTTTCTATTCAAACCTGGTTGTATAGGTAAGTTTCGAACAAGCTATCTACATAAGGCATCATTTTGACATACTTTAAACCGGAAACCACATATCTCGATACACAGAAGTAATAACTATTTTAGAACAAATAAATACTTCAACATCAACCGCAAAATGTATGAGAATTAATAGCAGTCTTTCTCTACAATAAAATAGTTTCAACATTATGATTTGCAATTATGTTATGTGCAGTGTTGATGGGGAGTTATAGGGTATAAAAAAGAATACATTTTATGTGTAATACATTTTTTATTAAAATAAAAATAAAGTGTATTTTCTTCACTATACTTACCTCACCATCTTTGAAAACCGCATGCAATGTAATGTTCAATACGAAGGTTTATTACTGTAAGGCGCCAACTCGCCTTGAAACTATTCAGCAATGTATGCACGTATAGCAACACTAACGACGCGCCCTTGCTTCACACGCTCTTTACGACTTAGTAACATCATGAACTCCTTCATCATCATCATCTTCCTGCTCAAGTCTTGTCACATGTTACTTGGGGACGGCGCAACACGAACATTTCCCATTCGCCCCATCACCCGTTACGTCACGGTATCATTTACTCCTTTTTCCTTCTTATCTTTCCTTCCATGTTTTCATTGGTCCTCCATCAACATTGCTTTAATCACATTTCCTTATTTGATCGTGATTTCTCTATTATATGTAAATCAAATATGAATGCACTGAACACGTTAACGTTCCGAAATAATTTCGGTTTGTGATCTTGATGGGTGACGGCCGCAAATAATTTGATGCGCAATGTTCTCGGTCATATAAAGAGATAACAAAAGAGACTTTATTCTTTAATCAGTTTAGTTTGTGGTGCTTTTCAACAGTTGATCTGCTTTAAAACTATTTGACGACGGAATTTTCACGCCCACATTTTCACACTCCAGTAGTACTCAATAAGCGCGATTATCTAATATTTTTGTTTTCAACACGACTTTATTTAAAAGAAATACCTAATTCTTGTTTGTAGAGTTAAAACTTTGTTTGTTTTTAATTTGTTTAGATAATATAATTTACGACCGAGTTTAGATTTACAAAAAAATATTCCGCTTATTTTTAGAAAATAATTCGTTATTGAAAAGTGAAACTAACCTTAGACTGTGAGAAGTATTTCCGAATATTTCAGAGAACAAAAAAAACACGTCCTATAATTATTTAGTCGACTTGTTAAGTAGTGTTGCTCAACCGAAGTCACAAACTACACTGGACCATCCCGCCTGCCTGCCGACTCGGGGTTCCTGTCTATGTCTATATACCACGCACACATTATATGCCTAACCACAAACATAGTTCGGGCCTGCGCCCGATAAACAACCCAGAATTATACAGCAAAACGAACATTAGTGATACTCACTTACGGTTTAAATTAAAATAACAAAGTAAACAAACAACAAAGTAACTCCGGAATTCCCAGTTTTTTTTATTCGTTGTTATTGTAGCTGTTTATGCGCGGCCAAAATAATAAATTTGAAACAGAATAAAAATATTGCGCAAAAAGTGTCGGATGATGTCAGCCGTTCCTATGTATCCTATTTATGGGCTACATTTTGTACCAATGCTGGGCGAAGTCGTCCCCTTTCTCCATTTCACCAAACCACACTCTCCTTCCAAACGTCTGTCCTGTGCGATGTCTGGTCAGGTTGGCCTCGCCAACCAAACATGATCAGATCGTCACAACTCCGTCGCCGCGGCGACTACGTGTTCCCTCACGCGGCCAGTGCGTGACGATCTCTGCCCACCCCACCACAATACCTATCATCTCACCTCGCACATAGGTAATCAGTCTACAGTGTTCCCACTGCTGGGACACAGGCCTCCTCTCTAATCTCTAAGAGAATGGGCTATAATCCTCCACGCGGGCCCATTGTAGGTTCGTAGATGTCTTCGAATTTGTGGATCTTGTACATGCCGGTTCCCTCGCGATGTTTTTCTTAACCGGTTTGAGAGCAGTGGTGATGAAATGATTTTCCTACACAAAGTGCCTGTCTACGTTTTGACATTGAACCCGTGACCTATCGCTGTCGTTACGACTAAGTCACCACTACTCTAACTTGTAAATAGCACAACATCACGCTTCTAATTCCCGAAGGATTAAGCAGGGGCATATCTTTTATTACACCCACATTTCGTCCGTCATATTTAAGTCCCTTGTTAAAGAGGGCGACCCTGTTGCCATCAAACCGGCACAAATCCAGACTCCGTGGCTGTTTACTAAGAAATTCCCGATGGAAAAACCCAATATCAATTTGCCCGACCCGGGAATCGAACCCGAGGCCTCACGCTCAGCAGTCGCGCTTGCGGCCGACTAGACCAACGAGGCAATGATAACATAAGTCTAAGTTCACAGCGACATTCAAACTCATTATAATTCCGCTTCAGTCGTCCAATGACGTCATTCATATTAATAGTTCGTGCGAGTAATGTGGCCTCGCCTAAGACTGTTGACCTCGTTATTTCGCTGGTTCTTCCCGAACTCATAGACAATAATATTTTTTATTTGGAATCATAGAGTATCTATCTACGCGCCTGCGTATTCAGTCAGTCTTAAAATAACTATGTTTGCCAAAAATCAATATTTTGTTCTGTTTTTCTTCATCTATTCGAGCTAATTAGATTACTGGTTGTTTTAACGAAAATACTTTACAAGCATACTTGTTATGTCTCCCGACTCCTCTCAAGACAAAGTATTTGCGATTTCCCTCACAAACACGCGACAACAACAACACTCTACATTGTGGGATACGTTTGCTCACCTTTTCAGGTTTTTTCCTTGTATCAAATCACTTTCACGGTTTGAAGACTTATAAAGCTTTACACTTCATTTTATGTAGAACACATTTATTTACTCTAAACATACAAATATCCTTACAGACTAGACCCAATGAGATATTGTAGCACACTTACAATTAAAATAGTTCAACTGTTTTTGACATAGAAAACTCTATTTATGTAGCTGTTCTCTAAATTCACCCAAAGCGCAAAAGAATATGTCCAAGTCCTAGTTACATGTACTAGTTAGTAAATAACTTCTAGTTAGTTAATTATCTAGTATTTAATACTTGTAATGTATATAGTTAGTTGCCAAGCTGTTAAAAAATTAAGTAGATCTTTTTTAAATTAAATTAAGTCGCAGTAAATGACAATATATACAAAAGCAACGCGATTTTTGCACTTTGACTAACTGGGTTAATTCAACATTGTTGTTATTGAATCGTCGCTGAAATAATTAGGATAATATAAATCTTCTGTTTCCTATAAATACGCAATATATACCTCATACATATGTAGGGAAAAGCAAATTGTTTTACCAAAAGGCAGTTGAAAGTATTTAAAAGCGTTTTTTTTATTTATCTTTGTTATGAAAGTTAAAATTAGTAACAATAACCAGTATTGCTTATTATCAACTGATTATTTTGTTAGCAGAACCATTATAATTAATTGGCGACACAACCAATATTTTAGCCGAGACGATAAGCAGTCAGCTTGGTAAAGTTTTATATGAAGAAGTAATCTGCAAATGTACTCAAGTGATGTCATACTTCTTTCACAGTCAGAAGCTTCTCTATTGCATAGTGTCTTAATGATGTTTTGTGTTGTTTTTGTAACAAGAAACAGTGAGCGTGCAAATACAGCGCAAAACATAACATCATGAATACTTGCACGATGTTGCTCGCTTTAAGCTAGTTATTTATATTTTTGCAAAACACTGGGTGCTTTCATGTCTCATTTCGGTCAAGGCTGAACTTAATGGTTCCCTCTAAATTAAAACATGTAGGTACTATTAATTTAGATGTCCGGGTATCCGCAGTGAGCGTTTGTTGACGTGAAAGATGGCTGCCTCTCGATAAACACTTTTTGTAAAGTTTTGTATTGTAATGTATTTGGACTGCTCAGCATAACTGGTGAAACGTGGCTGTAGTATTATGTTTAACTAGGTACCTGCTTATACTTTGTGTCTTGAACCTAATACCAAAACCAAATACCTAATAATACCCTAGGTAATACCTAATATTTTAGTTTTGTAAGCGAACAATTTCGCTCGCAAAAATAATATATTACAATATACTGATAAAGTTCAAGGGCCTTGATGGCCAAATGGCCTTGATGGTCAAGCTGTCGTTCTGCATCCTCGTCAAATTCAATGAGGTAACTATGCTAATGATTCTCGACCCAAATCAAAAGTAAAATGGGTAAGTAGATGGTTTTTGTTCTTCTGAAATCGGTAAGTGTGAACCACTAATGATTTAAACTCGGGACGTCTGATCTTAGCTATCTAACCGCGCATTCACACACCCAAAAAAATTCAAACGTTTATTCGATAATTTCTTATTCCCTAAACCACGTTAACGGGAACCACCACGTTAACTGAAATACTTTCAAAGTTAAACAATTAAAAAAGAGTAGTGTTTATTAATAATTAACCAGATACCGTAATTTATACGGGTTATTTATGTCTTTTGTGACAACCGCCTGAATTTTGATGAGGATGCAAAACTGCCCTATAAATATGGATTGAATTCTGGGAAGTAATGACATTAGTAAACTTAAAAAAACAATTCTACTACGAATAAATTATGTTTATATTAATGATTGGGTATTGTGACGTATGCCAAAAATCTCTAATTCCTATAAAAAAATCTTGTGTGGTCCAAGTCAGATGTTATCGCACGTGAGGACGCAAGCAAACCGCACGGTGACACACGTCCAATAAAACACGCCTCGCAATGTATGGGCTTTGCATAAAATGAGAAGTCAGCTTATACCGGACATGTAACAGAGTGATGACGTGCCGTCTGGTTTCCTATGACCTCCAAAATTCGCGTGATTCCCCTACCATAGAGTTTCGTCTCTTAAAAATAACTTCTACGGAGCACGCGTGATATTCTCTTATAGCGACTAAAATAAAAGTGGTCTCGATTGTCGATGGTTATTCGACTATTTAGTAGTTAGTAAGAATGTACGACTATCATCGCACCGTTCTTTTTCTTAGAAACTCAGTGTGGGTGGTATCAAAATGAAGGGTTTAAAAGGAGATTACAAAAACATATCCTTGTAATATATTTATTTATAAGTCTTTTTAAATCGTATTTATGTGAAAAAAAATACTAAAAAGTTACATCGTTTTTAATTTCTAAACTAAAAGCTGGTTACTATTTGCTTTTTTTATTCTCTTTTATTATTCAGTTTGGGACGTAATTAGGAATTACCTAATTAGGTAAATTAATTTTCGTATAATTATTTATAGTCTCACCAACTAATCTGTTCAGTCGAACGAAATTGAAACTACAAACGTGTCAGAAAAATATTTTATTTATAACTGGTAAGGTTGAGCAGAATAAACAAGTTCGTTTGAAATTCACAGAATTATGTTGTTATAATATGTTATGGGCCTAGTTAGATATGCCTTTTAGGGAGTAATTTAATGTAATTTATTGAGGTATTTTAGCTAGCATAGACGTAGGCATCGTATTAACAGATTATTATTTTCTTTTTAAGTTAGAGTTAACAAGTCTGGGTAAGCTCGTACCATCGTCGACTTTGTCTCTGTCATCTCTGACCTAGACTAGAGTCAAGAGCAAACCCATACAAATAAAAAAATTGGTTGTCTGTTAAGTCGGTTTACGGACGATAGTTTAACGTGACAATGTCAAAACACATAAACATTGATGAAATGATTGCATACTTTTATGAATAGCCAGCCGAACGCTCAAGCCGATCGTGCCGCCGCAGACGATGCAAAAACGAGGGCTAAGAAAATTTTCACAATTGAGTCATCATTGTATGTGCACGTCAAAGATGCTACCAGTACCAAAAATTTGTGGCCCAAACTGCAAACTATGTTCGATGATTCTGGGTTTTCACGATGTATAACATGGCTGCGGAATCTAATATCAATTCGTATCGATTATTGCGATTCAATGACTAATTATGTGACACAAATTATACATAAACAGCCCATAAATTATCAGGAAAAGTTTTGACGTGAACGACGAGTTGGTTGGATGTTTAATTCTGGCAGGCTTACCTTAAAAATTCTTCCTTAGGCTTATGGCAATCGAACATTCAGGGATCGCCATTATTGCTGATTGAAGACGAATGTCAGAAACCCGCTTAAGAGGGTATATATGTTCTGTGGTCAGAAATGACAGTTCAATAAATCATAGCGGATTTGTGTAACGGATTGTCTTTGCCACTTGCCAGAGTCAAGCAAAACCAAAACAGCAAAATCGCATATTAAATGTTACCGCTGTAAACGTACAGGACATTATAAATCACAATGCAAGCAGAATGATCAACAAGAAGTTGAGAAGACGAATGCTTTCTCAGTTGTTTTCCTGAGTGGAAATTTTAGTAAACAAGATTTTTATCTAGATAGCGGTGCGTGTGTACATGACGTCGAGATGTAAACATAGTGTAAAATACATGTTATACGCCGAATATCACGGAGATTATGCAGCAAATCAAAAAGCAGTGACTTTATTTTGTTCTGGAGATGTGGAAATCTTGACAGTTACTCCTAATTGTAAATACGAGGTCACTTTGAAAGACGTGTTGTGTGTACCTAACCTCACAACCAACTTGATTTTGTTTAAGTCAACTTATCAAAAAGGTAACAGTATCGTTCCAGGCGAAATGCTGCTATGTAACCATGAAAACAGATTAGTGGCTGTGGTAAATGATGATGGTGATGACAAATTGGCCATAGAACGTAAACGATCTTTGTTTACATCTCCTTCGACGGCAGTTAGTGAAGCATGGCATAAGAGACTATGCCACTTGAATATGAATGACCAGAATAGAATGAAGGAAGGCGCAGTCACGGGAGTATCATGTACAGATAAGTCAGTGATCAACAAAAATACATGCCAAGTATGTTCTGAAGGGAAACAATCACACTTGCCATTTGGTCACAAGGGTACGAGGAGCAGCGAGCTGCTGGATACAATCCACGCTGACATCTGTGGACCAATGGAGTGCATTTCTATTGGTGGATCAAGGTATTTCCTCATTTTCGTTGATGATTTTTCCCATATGGCATTTGTTTACTTCCTAAACGCCAAAAGTGAAACAATTAATTATATTAAAGAATTTAAAAGTATGGTAGAAAATCAAAAAGCCAGAAATGTCAAAATATTTCGGACAGATAATGGTTTGGCCTATGTCCACTGAAGTGGACATCTTGCGGCTGAAATGATGATGATGATGATAATGGTTTGAAGTTTTGTAGCAAAGAGTTATGAGGAATATTTGAAAGATGCAGGTATAGTTCACCAGAAAACAAATATATTTTGAACAGAATAGTATAAGTGAATGCATCAATCAAACCGTTGTTGAGAGAGCCTGTTGTTTATTATTTGATGTTTAGTTATGAAGGTTTGGGCAGAGGCAACAAATACCGCTGTCTATCTTAGAAACAGATCTTGATTGTACCAAAAGAGAAACGGCTTAAGTGGGACACTAAGTCCAAGAAGCATAACTTGGTTGGTTTCTCTGAAAATGTCAAAGGGTACAGAGTTTACGATCCTATCAAGAGGTGTGTAGTAATGAGTCGAGATGTGATTATTCATGAAAATACAGAAAGAAATTACTGTACAAATGATGCAGTTTTATCAGTTTCAGTTGGGGGATATATTATCAGAGCAGTTAGGTAGTGATGATGTAGAAGAATTGAAGGGTGAAACTTGACTGACTTAGATTCTATGTTACAGCAATCTGATGAGCTTGGAAAGGAAGAACCAGAACCAGTTGCAAAAACATTAAAACTTATAAGGAAGCCTCCAGAGCATTATGATTACTCATGTACAGCATCAAGTCCAGATTTCATCAGTGATCCAGTTGGTGTACAAGAAGCCCTGGATAGTCCAGACAGAGACAAATGGATTGAGGCTATGAAGGATGAGCCAAAGGCATTTGAAGAAAATGAAGCATGGGTTCCAGTAAGTGAATTGCCTGTTGACTAAACTTTAGTACAGTGTAAATGGGTTTTTAAAAAAATTAAATTAGAAATTTAAAAAACCCCCGACATCAAAAACCTCTAAAAAGACAAAAATAAATTAATCCAAGCATCGTAGCGTCGGGGGTCCGCTTTGTTCTGTGCTTGTACTAAGCGGCTTTCTTAGCGGTCCCCCGACGCTACGAAGGCCGCTTGCGAACGCCTGTTGACGCCTTTACGAATTGCCTGTTGACTAAACTTTAGTACAGTGTAAATGGGTTTTTAAAAAAATTAAATTAAAAATTTAAAAAACCCCCGACATCAAAAACCTCTAAAAAGACAAAAATAAATTAATCCAAGCATCGTAGCGTCGGGGGTCCGCTTTGTTCTGTGCTTGTACTAAGCGGCCTTCTTAGCGGTCCCCCGACGCTACGATGCTTGGATTAATTTATTTTTGTCTTTTTAGAGGTTTTTGATGTCGGGGGTTTTTTAAATTTTTAATTTAATTTTTTTTCATGCTTTTTAAACTTATATTATTTTTTCTTAGCCTTGACTGTCCTACTCCTGGGCATAGGCCTCCCCCTTTCCTTCCAATTTTCTCGATGTTGCGTCTCTTCTCGCTAATTAACGAAACCTAGGAAAAATATACTTAAATTTAAAAAGGGGGGGGGGGGTGGCGTGCCCCCCCCCCCCCCTCAGCAATGCCCATGGTGGCAAGCGACAACATTTAAAAATTTCAAATAGACTACCTGTGTAAATTGTTTATATCCCTTCATTAACTAGAAAAGAGGTGATGATCTTCAAACGGCTGAGCAGATTTTCTCGAAACATAGCTAAGAACACTCTCGATTAAAATACCTTTCAAACGACACCACTTTTATCAAAATCGGTTCATCCGTTTAGGAGCTACGATGCCACAGACAGACACACAGATACACAGATACACAGATACACAGATACACACGTCAAACTTATAACACCCCTCTTTTTTGGTCGGGGGTTAAAAAGAAAGTGAACAGTGACAATATTGTGTGACACAGTGCGCAATTGGTGGCAAAAGCTTTTACACTGAGGCCTGGTATAGATTATGAAGAGACATTTTCACCAGTCGTCAGACATTCTACACCAAAATTATTGTTTGAATTGTCAGTTCATTTAAACTAAGCGTTATTTAGAGCCATGTGTTTTTACCAAGATGAATAATAATATTAAAGTTGTAATTGGTTTGTTGGCGCCTTTGCAAAAAGGCTTCATATGATTCACGTTGCAAACTAAACTGTTACCACAGACGAGAGAGAAGCGGTCTACAATACTCTCTGGCGGAACGTCAAGTCGTTGCGGGTAGCCATATTGACTTGGGTAGTTGTCAAGGAAGGTGCCGTAACAGGACGTTGACGGATCGCCGACGTCTGTTTGCTTAATCTAATTAAATCTGGTGCCACATTTCATAAGTAATTCCGATGCAGTGGGTAAGAGCCTTTATCAGAAGTGGGATAAAGAATCGCGCCCTCCACGAAAGTAAAGCCAAGTGAGGAACATAACCAATGATTTTTTCAAGCAACAAAGAAAGCGTTCAAACCTGCGAGTACAAATCATCAAGAGGGTACCCTCACAACATCATCGGGTGAGACCGTTTCTTTTCTTTTCGATAAGTAGGTCATCTGACTCATTGCTTAAACATGGCTTGTTTAATTGGTTTATGGGTGACATCATACTCAGTAAACCTTCTGGCATCGGAGGTTATGATTTAAAATGCACGATGGAGATCGTACCATTAAAATAGGCGATATTTTGATAAAATAGGTTGTCGGCCAATAAGTTCAGGAATTATTAGATGCTGGCGTAATTTGTAAAAGTTCTTTGACGTTTGGAGTAAGCGCTTGTGTGGTCCACATGTTTCAGTCGAAAAGAAAGTGTGTTTAGTCGAAATATCACTGTTGTCCGGTTCATGCTTTACGATGATCGAAGGGACGCAGGTGCCCGGTTTATGATGTTTTTGTGATGACGTTGGTCGAAGGGACGCTGTTGTCCGGTCCGTACACTGGTATGGTCGAAGGGACGCAGTTGTCCGGTCCAAACGTTGGTATGGTCGAAGGGATAATGTCGTCCGGGCCATGCAGCTGATAGCGGCTGGTTGAGGGGACACATTCATCCGGTCCAACCTTAAGTGTTCACTGGTCGAAAGGACAGTGTCGTCCGGGCCATGCAGCTGATAGCGGCTGGTTGAAAGGACACACCCGTCCGGTCCAGGTGTTAACTGTTTAGAGAAAGGTGTCGTCCGGTCCATGAGTGGTCGAAAGGACACACGCTTTCGTTGTAGGAGAAAGGTGTCGTCCGGTCCATGAGTGGTCGAAAGGACACACGCTTTCGTTGTAGGAGAAAGGTGTCGTCCGGTCCATGAGTGGTCGAAAGGACACACGCTTTCGTTGTAGGGGAAAGGTGCCGTCCGGTCCATGAGTGGTCGGAAGGACACGCGCTTTTTGTTAGGAGAAAAATGCCGTCTGGTCCGTGAGTGATCGAAAGAACGCACGCTTTCTTTTGTTCTGAAACAGTTACAGTTACGATGAGAGTAATGTTTGTCATAGTTTGTCAGGATGGAAGAGCGGATGTCTTGGTGATTAGACATTGTTTGTTCCAGGAATACAATAACGCCCGAGGACGGTCGTATGTCAGTCTGGCCGTGTTGGCGCCTTTGCAAAAAGGCTTCATATGATTCACGTTGCAAACTAAACTGTTACCACAGACGAGAGAGAAGCGGTCTACAATACTCTCTGGCGGAACGTCAAGTCGTTGCGGGTAGCCATATTGACTTGGGTAGTTGTCAAGGAAGGTGCCGTAACAGGACGTTGACGGATCGCCGACGTCTGTTTGCTTAATCTAATTAAATCTGGTGCCACATTTCATAAGTAATTCCGATGCAGTGGGTAAGAGCCTTTAGGTTTGTATGATGATGCTTGTTTTGTTTATTCTAATAATCAACAAGAGACTGATAAGTTAATTTCAGAATTGAGGTCTAAGTTTAAGATTAAAAACTTAGGACAAGTTAAACAATATTTGGGTATGCGAGTTAACATTGATAAAAAGTCCAATGTTATTACTCTAAATCAAGAATATGAATATGTAAATTAGTAGGTTTATTATGGAGAAGTTTAATTATGTGAAACTGCAAAGTTGCCAGTACTCCAATGGTACAGTAAATTAGATATTGTTAAATCTGAATATTGTGACCAAGTTATTCCATTTTCAAAAGTGCAATGGGTCTTTCCAACTTATTCTAAAATCCCCCCTTGCAAGATAAGGGAAAGCTAAGGAAACAAGAAATATAAGAAGACAGATACATGAATTTTATTCAGTAACAAAAGAAATTTGAACTGAGGCGCTTGTGGCCAAATAACGACAGCCGATCGAGGGTCGAGGTTAAGCCGTGCTTGCCGAGGTTGGGCCGTGGATGGGTGACCATAATTACATACCGAGTTTCCTCCGTGCCTCTGAAAGCACATTAAGCCGTTGGTCCCGGCTGTCATTTGTAGATCTTTGAGAGTTGTTACAAGTAGTCAGAAGCCAAAAGTCTAACATCCAGTCTTACCAAGGGGTATCGTATTATCCAGTTACTGGGTTGTGGAGGTCAGATAGGCAATCGCTTCATGTAAAATTCTGGTACTCAACCTGACCGAAGTTACTGAATTGAAGACTATCGAAGATGCATTCTGCAAAATCACACAGGTGTAGTGGAAAACCATAACAATCAAGTGATAAAATGTATGATGCATATTAAGATTAACTTTAGGGGGTATGAGGAACAGGGTGTAAAGTTCCTTGATACTCCTTAGAAAAGGGAGGATCTTCCGACCAGACAGGTGTTGTGTCTGGTGGGCAACTGCCCGACAGTTGTTGTCGGGTTCCTCTATCTATATAGTCTTTAAGTCTATGTAAAATTTGCTTGGCGAGATGTAGGAAATTGATGTTAGTTCTTCCGTCGTGTCATAGATGGCGCTCTAGTACTTTTTGTAGTAAGTTGCTTTTTGTAGGTCGCTACACAACCTTCTATAATTCAATTACACAGTGACTGAAAGCGATTCAAAGAGAGAAGTCGAAAATTATCGTGGCAATCGGCAGATGGCTCGGGAACATCGATTACGACCGGAATTCCTTGCGGCTGCTCGAGCTAAGAAATGATATCTGCACCATAATAAATTATTTTTAACTAAATTAAAATTAAGTATTCCCAAGTTTTTGTTTTATTTAACCAATTATTAAGAGGGGACTCTAGTCCCGAGGAATTTGAAGAATAGGTATTTGAAGAAACTATTGGCGTCGCGCTGCGCCCGACCAAGCTCCTGTAAAGTGCGAAAGGGACCTGATTTTACCTACAAAAATCCCTTTCTGACCCGTGGAACACGAAAGTGGTTCACCTAGGTGTTCCAAGGTTAACTTTGTGTACCTACCCTTGGTTCACCTAGGTGTTCCACGGTTGCTTTTCTGTACCCCTGGTTCACCTAAGTGTTCTACGGTTAACTTTATGTATCCCATACTTCTGAATATTACCGTCTATTGGATTACTCTTAAGTAGCCCTGGCTGTACAATTTATATGTAACCATCTTTCAATAAGTAATGGCCAGTCGAAATATTAATTTCCTCATTATGTAAGTTTTAGCGTTATCAAGTTTGCATTATCATCTTTGCCTAACGTCGATCATTATCATGAATACGTTACGCCTTTACGAATACAATCAAAACCTACAGGACCGATTTCAAACATTCTTTCACCAGTAGAAAGCAGCATTGGTCCTGAATGATGTATAATAAGAAGGGGGGGGGAGGAAGAGCGGACGAAGCCATTGGCAAAAGCGAGTCTTAGATTTCTCAGTAATAATTTCCACGAAAATGTTTAATTTAGAATTTAATTGATACATTAATACTTAAAGCACTTTTTTTTCTTTCTCGTCTTGCCCCGAAGAACTTTGATTTCATCAATTTCAACTTTTTATTTTTTGAAAGTACAATATTTAACCATGGGTACATTATTTTATATAATCATTCTTAGTTTACTAATTAGGTGAACTATGGGTATATTATTTTGCAAAAATACCTATGGTTCACTCATTAGGTGAACCAAGGGTACAGAAAGTTAACCGTGGAACACCTAGGTGAACCACTTTGGTGTTCAATTCAATTCAATTCAATTCAATCATTTATTGCATTTCACATGTGTTTTACAAGATCTTATATAATAATTTAGTTCACATGGACCCTGTCGAGCACAACAATTTCATAAAGTATAATAGTAGCATTCAAAAATCCAATAGTAAAAAATAAATTCATTCATTCATAACAATTAGATATTATTCAATTCGTTTAAAATGTCACAAATAATAAAATAAAAATATCGAGTCGAATACAATAATAATTAATAACATTATGTCAATAAAATCAGAATCAAATACGTTATTTAATATAAATTAGAACTAAATACATTATGCCAAAAAATAATAATCGGATAGGTACATTTTGTCAATAAAATAATAGTCAAATACATTATGTCAATAAACTAATAATCAAGTACATAATGTCAATATAATAATAATCAATCTGTGTGTCAACACGTAAAATTATTATCCTTATTCCTTTTTTACCATAAAATATTTATTTTAATACCCAAATTGTTTACCACTGTATTTTAAATAAGTCGAAAACTCATTTAACCACCACATATTTGAAAAATTACTGAAAAGAACCATAACAAATATCCAAAAACAAGACTGAAGTGAAATGACATCTGTCAACGTTCCAACGTCGAAGACGAAATGGAAAAATCATGCGAAAATGGAATGATGTAATTCAATTTTACAATGATAACACGAGCTGCTACACGTCGCGCACGCCCACCATCCCCGGACTCGTCGCTGAGCTCCGCCCCGCCGCCGCCGGACCCCGGATCACCTGTGTCACCGGCAGCGGCAGTCGCGTCGAGCTCCAGTGACGAGTATTTCTCCCCGCCGACGTCGCCAACACCTGTACGTCGGCCGGGGCGAGGCCGGCCACCGAAAAGCTTGGGACTTAGGGGCCAACCGGCCCCGAGCCGGGTCCCCGCTGCCGGTGGTTGTGTGCCGCGCATGAGATGGACTTATTCCATTAATGAAAACGTCATTCGTCACCTGTACGTCGGGTCTACAGAGGGGGGAACTAACCTCACTGCGTACCGTGTTAGGATGCTGTCTATGTTTCAGGAACTTGAACCAACTGTCAACGTTTCGGCCCAACGGTTGTCGGATCAGGTGCGGGTCATCCAACGCAATCACATGTTGGACGACGCCGCACTTGATAGGCTGCGCTCAGAGGTACTGAGCAACCGTATCATCTTGACTTCTTCACAAACCACGACACAAACAAGTTTCGCTGATGATGCCATTCCACCGCGGCCCAATTTTACTGTTGTAGAGGAAGATGATAGGGTTGCCACGGTAAGTAGCCAGTGCAACGACCGATTGAGGAGTGCTCTGGAAGATGCGCTTCGCGATTATCGATCCACTCCTGCCCAACTTAGGCCCCGATTACCACGGTTACCCATGCATAAGAAAAATAGGGCGCTGGTGTGTGCCTTGGACTCGCAACTCAAAAATATATTTGAGCATAGCGAGAACCTCGTTGATACGCACTCGATTTTGTATTGTGGGGCTGTAGCGGCTTGTCGTTTAGCTAACGTCAAATTCCAAAATTATGACGTAGCTACTCGACCAAAACCAGCCGTACCAGCTTGGCAACGCAGGATTGAGTGCCGTATCGACGGGGCCAGGGTACTCATCGGCAAACTATACTGCTTCAGGGAGGGCAACACACGACCACGTGTGATGCGCTTTGTGAGGCGGGCATTCTCGGGGACTGGAATCAGCCCTCAAGAATACATGTCCCGTGTCACAGAGCGCATCGACTTCCTGAAGCAGAAAGTTTATGCATGGGCGAACCGTATTCGGCGGTATAAGCGCAGGGTTGATCGGTACTCGCAGAATCTCATGTTCCGGAGTGATGAAAGGTGGGTATACAGAGATTGGGAGCGACCCAAACAAAATGTGACAGACGTATGCCGTCCAGACGATGCCACTACTAGTTCATTCTGGCGCAGCATCTGGTCGGTGCCCGTCTGTCATACTGAGGCTGACTGGATGCAAGATGTCGAGCGAGTGTGTGAATCTATACCAGAAATGGAAAAAATTATAATAACACCTTTAGATGTTGCCAGAGCAGTTCGTCCGTTACCGAACTGGAAATCTCCGGGACCGGACGGACTGCACAACTTCTGGCTTAAATGGCTGAGTAGTTCACACACTCGCCTGGCATCTCAATTCCAGTCATGCTTAGAGTCTGGGTCGCTACCAGACTTTCTTACAACGGGTGTTACCCACCTGCTTCATAAGTCCGGAAGTCCTGCGGAACCCAGGAATTATAGACCGATCACGTGTTTGGCGACGGTTTATAAACTTCTTACATCCATTTTGAGAGTGAAGATTAACAAGCACATCGATAGTAATTCCATTATGTCGGCCTCTCAAAATGGATGTAGGAATGGGTCCCGTGGTACTAAGGAGTTACTCCTCATCGACATGGCCATTAGCCAACAGGTTCGTCGATCCCGCAAAAATCTGTCGACATGTTGGATAGATTACAAGAAGGCCTACGACTCTGTGCCACATACATGGCTCATGAGGGTGCTGGAGTTGTACAAGATTGATGCAACTCTACGCGCCTTCCTTGGGTCGTGTATGAGGCAATGGAGGACGGTCCTTCGATATCCAGGATGTCGACAGATCCAGGGAAACGATGAGCCTGTATGGATTAAACGGGGAATATTTCAGGGCGACAGTCTAAGTCCTCTTTGGTTCTGTCTAGCCCTGAATCCTCTAAGCACATTGCTGGAGGATTCAGGTCTAGGCTACCGGTTGAGGAGAGGTGGTCAGGTCATATCTCACCTTCTTTACATGGATGATCTGAAACTCTTTGCCCCCAGCAAATTGCAACTGATGGAGCTACTGAAAGTCACTGAAAATTTTAGTAGTGCCATCAGGATGGAATTTGGTGTGGACAAATGTGCAGTCATGTATGTAAAGCGAGGGGAGATTATGGAATCCGAGGGACTTCAGCTCTCTGATTCCATACACCTAAGATCCCTTTCCTCATCCGAAAACTATAAGTATTTGGGTATGTCGGAAGCGTTAGGCATTAACGTAGCTGACATGAAGCAATCGTTGAGGGAGCGCTTCTTTGGTCGCCTAAAGAAGGTACTAAATAGCCTTCTTTCAGGCGGGAACAAGGTGCGCGCCTTCAACGGTTGGGTCATGCCGGTTTTAATGTACTCTTTCGGCATACTCAAATGGACTCAGACCGAACTGGACGCCCTGGATAGGAGAGTTCGTACACTGCTGACCGCAAACCGGATGCATCACCCACGATCATCGGTGATGAGACTGTACATCCCGCGGAAGTGCGGGGGTCGAGGCTTTTTAAACGCGAAGACCCTCCACAACCGCGAGGTGTGCAGCCTCAGAGAATATTTTTTAAAAACAGAGGTGGGTATGCACCGAGATGTGGTCGCAGTGGACAAGGCACTCACCCCGCTGTCCATGGCTAAAGAGAACTGGCGCAAACCTGTAATACTGACTACCGATGACCGCAAGGAAATATGGCAAGGCAAGGTTCTTCACGGGCGCTTTTACCAGGCTCTTCATGGGCCTGATGTAGATTTTCTAGCGTCCGTGTCCTGGTTACGTTTCGGCGACCTCTTTGGGGAAACTGAAGGTTTTGTCTGTGCGATTATGGACGAAGTTATGCTGACGAACAACTACCGGAAACATATTATGAAGGACGGGACGGTGGACGTGTGTCGGGCATGCCACCGTCCGGGTGAGTCCATCAGACATATTATTTCTGGTTGTTCTAGTCTGGCTAACGGCGAGTACTTGCACAGGCACAACCAAGTGGCCAGGATTATTCACCAGCAACTTGCCCTGAAATATAAACTTGTGGAATCTGAGGTACCGTACTACAAGTATGTGCCCGACCCAGTTCTCGAGAAAGACCATGTCACGCTGTACTGGGATCGGCCTATCATTACTGACAGGACTATTGTTGCCAATAAGCCTGACATAGTGGTGATAGACCGATCAGCGCGCCGCGCAATGATAGTCGATGTTACCATCCCGCATGACGAAAACCTCGTGAAAGCTGAGAAAGAGAAGCAGATAAAATATCTCGACTTGGCTCACGAGGTTGTCGATATGTGGAATGTGGACTCGGCTATCATTGTGCCGATTGTCGTAACGGCCAATGGCCTTATGGCCAAGAGCTTCGACGAACATCTGTCGAAGCTCTCACTTGGCAGTTGGATCAAGAGCCAGATTCAGAAGGCAGTACTCCTCGATACGGCCCGCATTGTGAGGAGGTTCCTGTCTCTGCAGCCCTAACCACCGGTAGCTTGGACCCTGCTCCCGATACCGGCGGAAACCTGTTTTTTATATTTTTAAATGTTTTTTTATTAATTTATTTTATTTAAGAAATATGTAAAAATATAAAAAATGAGAAGAAAAATTAATAAAGGAGATCAAATACAATAAAAATAAAAAATGTCTAAATCGGTATACAAAAAATCATAGTTAAAAAGTCACCTCATTTAGATGTCATCATTAAAAAAATCGTTTAACGTGTAATAACATTTATCAATTAATAATTTTCTGATTCGTTTTATAAATATTTTATCATTTTCTTCCATTCGTATGTCATTGGGGATTTTGTTATAAATTTTTATTGCTGTAACATGAGGGCTAGTGCTGTGCAGTTTTAGTTTTGATTGGGGTATTACGAGCGTGTTTTTAAATCGTGAACGCGGTTCATAACGGCGGGGCTGGTCCGTAATTTTAATAAAGAAGTTTGGATATTGTTTTACAAATTTACAGATTTCTAAAATATATATTGATGTTAACGTTAAGATTTCAAGTTTCATAAAATATGGTCTACAACTTTCATCATTATTAATATGTACCAATATTCTAATACATTTTTTCTGTAGGATAAATAAATCGTTGATGTCCACACTATTTCCCCAAAGTATTTATTTATTTATTTATTTATTGGTCTACCAACAATTGTTCACACTGGTTTATGCTTAAAGTAACATGCAAACATTAATATACATCAGTGCAACAATCACTTAAAGGTAAACACCGCATGCAATATGAAGTTGTACAAGAAAATACAATTTTAATTAAACTAATCTAGTTTTAAGTAACTAGTATCTAAAAACTTAAAATAAAGGATTGCTAATAAAAATAAAAATATTAAAAAAGAAACATTAAAGAAAAATACAAAAAATACAAATTTCATTTCAAGCGGTATAATGAAATGTTTTTAAGGGAGATATTTATGAAAATTGGCTTTCAATTTGCCCAAACTGTCAAAGTGCAAATCGATCTTATCACTGCAGCTATTAATAACTTTGCAGAACCTCGCAATAGGGGAATTGGCGCCTAGAACCGTTCTTCTCTGCGGTGGGTACAGAGGTGTTATTGAGCTGCGAGGAATTCTTGAGGGGGCACGAAAATTAATAGAGTGCAATATTTGCGCACAGTCAATTTTATGGGACACCACTTTGCACAAAAACATTGCGTCACTAATGCATCGGCGCTTATCCAGCGAAATCATTCTAAAGTGTTTCAGTCTATTACTATAAGAACGTACTTTTTTAGAAATTCCGCTAGAAAAAGCCAGATGCCAAAGAAAACGCTTTTGTATACGTTCAAGACGCAGCGAGTGTACAGAGTAATGTGGGCGCCAGATAACGCTACAATATTCCAAAATGCTTCGAACTAAACTATTATAAAGCATCATTTTGGTTTTAATACACCTGAATTGCTTACAATTGCTTACAATTGTAAGCAATTTAGGTATAATTCCATAATTAAGCCACGCGTATGCGTATGCGTAGTAAGTGGATAGGGCAGTTTTTAAATCTGTTGTTTTTTTGAGCTCACGTAATGCATAAATAAAACTGGATAGTTTTGACTTGATTTTCTGGATGTGCGTTTTCCAGGTCATATGTAAATCTAAGTCTAGACCTAACAAGGTAAAAGTGTCTACACATTCCAATTTTGCACCGACAAACGTAAAATTTATATCTAAGGGTTTTTTTTGATAGGGCCTAAATTGCATAATTTTGGTTTTAGAGAAGTTAATTTCTAAGTTATGGTCATTCATCCAATTTTGTATAATTAACATAATAGTATTTAAATTGTCATGTAGGTCTTGTGAGTCATTACATGAAGTCATTACCGAGATGTCATCGGCGAACAGCACGCACGATTCCGTCATAATTTTGGGGAGATCGTTAATGTAAATTAGGAATAATAAACATCCTGTAACACTACCTTGAGGAATTGAGTTTTTAATACAAAGTGCATGTGATCGTATTTGGCCGAGTTCCCCAGTGTCGTGATCCCAATGTTCAATTTCTACAACTTGTTCACGATTTTGTAGGTAAGATGCGAAACATTTATGAGTTATTCCTCTAACGCCAATTCCGTATAGTTTATCAAGTAAAATATTGTATAGTACTTTGTCGTAAGCCTTGGTCATGTCAAGTAAGATTCCTATCGCATATTTTTTATTATTTAAAACGTTAAGTATATGTTGTGTAAATTTATATGTAGCTAAAATTGTGGATCTTTTTTTCCGAAAGCCATTTTGTGATTCGTCAAAAATATTAAATTTTTCGCAGAAATTATAAACGCGCTTGCACATGGCTTTTTCAAAAATTTTTGATGACGTCGGTAGTAGGGCAATAGGACGGTAATTATTTGGGTCAGACTTCGAATTTTTCTTGTGGATTGGTTTTATAATCGATTTTTTTAGAGCGTCTGGGAATATTCCTTCAGAAAATGATTGATGAATTAATAGATAAAATGGTAACGTCAGTTCTTCAGCACACGTTTTTATTAAAATTGGGGGTAGTTCATCAAATCCGTAACTGTATTTGCCTTTAAGGTGTTTTATTATATTTTTGATTTCTTGCGGTGTGGGTGGTTGTAAAAACATAGTGTTATCAGTTGGCCGGAGCACGGGCCGGCCGCGTGGCTCTGCGTCCCCACTCCGCCTTGTTTGTCCTACTGTTGCAAAAAAATCATTGAACGTGTTAGAAACTTGTTTTGGGTCAGACGTTAGTTTATTATGGATTGTCAATTTTATGTTTTGTTGTATCTTAGTCATGTTTTTATTAGTGCGCTCTTTAATTATTTTCCACATCGTTTTTGTTTTGTTGGTTGAGTTTTTGATTTCCCGAATATATTGTAATTTTTTTGATTGATTAACTGTTCGTTTAAGGGTTTTTTCATAAATTTTATATTGTTTTGTTAAGACAGGATTGTTAGAGTAAGAAGTAAGAATTCTCAACAACCGTTTATTTTTGCATGATATTTTAATGCCTCTTGTCAACCAATCTTTTCTTTTGTTTTGCTTTAGTTTTATTGTTTTTTTGGGTATACAATCATTTAATATTTTGAGTAAAATGGTTTCAAACGAGTTATAATTTTCATCCATTGTTTTTTCCGAGCTTATTATTAAGTTCCAGTTAATGTTTTTTAACGCGAGTTTAAATTTTTCCATATTTTTTTAATTAAAAATTCGTTTTTTAGTTTTCCAGTCTTTGCAGGTATTAGGTGTGGCGTCTAGCTTTTTTAAATTTACTATTGTGCCTTTATGATCAGAAAAACCGTAATCGTGTACCTGCGTAGTTATTAATTCAGAGATAAAGTTTATGAATACAAGATCAAGGCAGGTTGAAGTAGTTTCTGTCACTCGTGTTGGTTTCTTAATACATTGGGTGAAGTTATATTCTAGCATTAAGTTTATTAGTGTTTTGGTTTGCAAGCTATTTTCCAAGATATTTACGTTGAAATCGCCACCGAACACGATTTTATTTTTATTATATTTTTTCAACAGTAGTTCTAAAATAAGTTTTAATTGTCTATAAAATACATCAGGCTGTCTATTGTTCCAATATAGGGTTATAAGAATAGTTTTAAATTTAGGCAATTCTATGGCACATACTTCTATAATATATTCCACCGATTTATCCATAATGTCCTTTCGCTCAATAAATTCCAAGTCGTCGCGTACTAGTATACATACGCCGCCGCCTTCGTAGTTCTGTCGACAGTATGACGCAGCGAGGATGTATTTATTGCAGTTAATTAATTCTTTCTTCCCCTGTGATAACCATGTTTCCGATAAGCAAAGTGCCTGGTAGTGTCCGTTGTTTTCGTCGATAAATGCTTCTATTAAGTGTAGTTTATTGTTGATACTTTGCATGTTTTGAAATAATACTGTGATGTCAATATCTTGGGCGACGAAAAGTGTTTATTTCACTCATATTTGTCGTTGAGAAGTCGATGTCGCGTTCATATAATTTACTAGTGCTGTCTTTGGGAGTGTCGTACTTTTGTGAATTTATAGGTTGGTTGTAGTCAGTTTTTTTTGTTGTGTAGTTTTGTTTGGTCGTTTCAGTGAGTTCTTGTCGTCGGCCGTCTATTATTAATTGGTTATTTTTAATTATTGCATGGTGTCCCCGTTGTCTTGCTAAGCGCAGTTTTTCGTGTAATGTCTTTTTTTGGCGAAGTGCGGTCTCGTTTAGGAATTCGGAAATGAAAAGTCCTGTGTGTTTGAAGTACGTTGCGTTATCCAATACATATTTCGTCATTCGTTTGCTTATGAGGTCAATAACGATGGGTCTCCTAAAGTTGTTGTTTCTTCCTATACGTGAAAGCTCTTCAATGTATCCCGTCAAGTCGACATTTAAAATATCTCTAAATGCTTCAACAACACGATACTCTAGTTCGTTTTCAGTTTCCTGTTCGTATTCTGTAAGACCGAATAGTACGATTTTTTTATTGTTAGTATCTTGTTGTGGTTTTCCTACTGTTTCATGTGTCATATTTTTCTTTATTTCTTTTAGTTGTTGTTTAAGGTCTTCGTTTTCTTCTTGTAATATTTCTATTTTCTCATTTAGTGTTTTTATATCGGTTTTTATTATTTCTTGTTCGTTTGTTAGCTTGTGGGTATCTTTAAAAATATCTTTCTTTAAGTCTGTGATAGTTTTTTGTATTTCGTTTTGGATTAAGTTCTTTAATACAGAGAGTAGGGATTGGTTATTCTTCTCCAGTTTAGAGTCTAGTAGGTTGCTGAGACTATCTAAAGTAATTGAAAGTCCTTGCGGTGGGGTTTTCTGTGTTTTTGTATTAGTTTGGCTATTTTGGTCGGGGGTTTTACACTCGATATTCGTGGTAATGCTTGTGTTTTGATCATCTAGTGCATCGTCAATCGACATTGTAGTGTCGTTTAGTGGTGGTATGTTTGGTTTCCGGATCGGGGTGGTGTCATTTCTATAGCGACGAGTGACATTAGTACAGTCTTGGCAGCGCCAACATTTCAGAAGCTCGAAGCTATTTTCTATGTAATAGGCAGATGTCATATTTAGGCATGCATAGTGATATTTACTAGAGCACCCTGTGCATTTCAGAGTCTCTCCAGCGTATTTTATTTCCTGCTTGCAAGCTAGGCAATTCATTTTGATGACAGTTTGTTGTAGTGATATTTAAAAACCTGCTAGTGTGCGATGCAGATGTCCAATTGTTGCGTCCAATCAGCTGTGAAGTCCGTGTGTGACGAAGGCGTAGAGGCGGGGTCAGTGACCTGCACCAATGATGATCACGCAACTTGCTTTGCGTGTGGAGCGTTTTTGAAAATTTTCACTGGTTTTTATCTTTCACTAAGATTATTTGTAGGTTTTTGG
Organism: Cerastis rubricosa; assembly: GCA_949152445.1. Taxonomy (NCBI): domain Eukaryota; kingdom Metazoa; phylum Arthropoda; class Insecta; order Lepidoptera; family Noctuidae; genus Cerastis; species Cerastis rubricosa. Next base: position 21,815,776 of record OX424534.1, on the reverse strand, counting down.
TCGGTAATTTAGTTATAATTTCAGTTTTCTGGCACCAACTATGATGTTCTTTCTTCTGATATAACTTTTAAGAGCGACTTTTGGTGTTTTCAATATTTAATTTAATTTTAAACACGGAGCGATACAAAAACGATGTGAACCAATGCGCGCACCGGCTACTATCCAAAACCGGCTACCACACCGTTCCACAGGTCAGTAAGGCAAAAATCTTGACCAAAAGACGTTTTGTATTCCGTTGTTTTCTTCTTCAAAACTAAACTGATCTAAATAATTCTTATATCAAAATTTAGAGGAAAAGTATAATCTATGCTTCTACTTTTTTTTTTTTTTGTTAAAATTTTATCTAATTTGTCTGATAATCGTCTGAACATGGCGGTAAAAACGGGCTTTTTTTCGGGTTTTTGGATTGTCATAATTCTTTTAGTGATTATATTTTGAAAATATTGGCCTTGTTTCAGTCTGTCTCCTGCTGATATGGAGAGAAGTGGAAATTACAATTTTCCTACTCCTCCGCTATTATTTTCTGATTAATTTCGTTGCGTGATCAGTTAAATATTTTTTCTGGAACTTCGTCAAGCTCCATTGGCTCGGCGCTTTCCGGTGGTCGCCACTGTTGATTTAACTGGATGCAGTTGAGTTTTTTTTTAAACAGTGACAGTATGGGTAATTTATAAGAATTCCGAGGCACGGAGGAAACTCAGTATGTAATGACTAGAAACACGGACCAACTGGTTCAGCCAGGTTTCAGGCTAGCTAAAGTACTCATCTTTCATGGGGTACTGTTTAAAATGTTACAATAAAATACCTCCCCCCATTCTACAACTGAATGAAACGAAATTTAAATCTTGCATAAAGCGCACACTATGTAGGTAAGCATATTATAAGTTGGGGGATTACATTGATGATAAAAATGCTTGTTTCAATGCTGGTCCTGCTCCACAACCATAGGGGCTATCAAATTACCATGTGAAGTTACTGTGGAAGCTGCAGAAGATTGTATAAATATCTTTGCTTTGTATAGATTCAATCTCTTAGTATTATATAATTGCATAGCACATGTGTGAAAACTATGTACTGTAAAGCCACCATTTACTGAGTACCTTCATCTTACACTGACGCGAATTTACCCTGGCGGTTGAGTAAATGTCATGCTCACTTAAATGTCACGCTGATGGCGGCGGGTGTGTCGGGTAATTTGGTTCCCTTCAATATGGTTGAGTTGAATGATGGCTGATACATGCGTCATGTTCGTGAACGGGCGCTGTCAGTTGTGCCTGGTCATCTCTTAGCTGCCACGGTTTATTTTAATTATTTTATTTTTAACTTTATTTTCGAATTATTGATTTCGTCTTTTACTCTGGACGCTCTTAACTTGCCCGTATTTCTACATCGTTCTCACATACTAGTAATTCTCAACACGATTGATGTAACCAAGATTTTGTAACATATTTTGATTTAAAAGAGTGTCCATGGAGTTTCTTGCCCATTCTTCTCCATAGAGATCTACGCTTTGGAATGGGCAACTACAGTACTTTCACAAGTTATTATGTCTTGTGACTGAGACTGTAGCTTCGCGTTCTTCTTTTTTGTTCTTTGACTTTCAAAAGTGCCTGTAATGATCTAATTGAAATAAATGCTTTGAGTTTGAGTTTGAATGGGTGGTCACCCATCCTCAGACCAACCTAGGCAAGCACGGCTTAACCTAAAGATCGACCCGAGCGGCAGTAGTTATTTAGCTATAAGCTCCTTATTTGCACGACAATGACAGAAATATTACATTTCTCTATCAACCTACATTTTCTTATATGTCTCTCATTTGTTCATAGGCAAGCAATGCATCGCAGAAGTTGCCAGCAAGGAAAATGAAGATTCTGTACAAAACTTGGATCGACATAGAAGAGAAAATAGGGGATCAAGAACAAGTGGACAAGATAAGACAGCGAGCGATGGAATACATTGAAAAAGCCAAATTTAACCAACAATGTTAATAAAATAATTTAATTTCGAATTAAGAATTTAATTTCACTATTTCTTGTTTTTTTTTTTCATACCCTGGGCTTTTGGCCGGAACTCGCTTGATGGGAAGCGAGGATGCGGCCTAGGATGGACCACGCTGGCCTTTAAGAATCTGATTCACTGGAACTGTGAAGAAATCCAGATTATAATGATCAGGGGGTTTACTATGACAATGACGTCTTAAAGCAGTTTTAGGAAGAGACGGAGCTATAGAGGACGTCTAGCGCCATCTTTTCCCCACTCTGGAAACAATCCTGCTTTAAGACGTCATGATAGGCCACCAGGAAACAAAGAAGCGGGAAGTGAATCCCACACTGGCGGCGGTTCGCACAATAAATGTGAAAGCAAAGCGCTTAGTGAGACGGATTCTCGTGTCAATGTGGGTAAAATCCGGAATTAATAATGTCTTATTGTATTCTGAGAGGTCTAAATTGAAGGAAAGTAAAGTTATTCAAACTCAAAGCATTTATTTCAATTAGACCATTACAGGCACTTTTGAAAGTTAAAAAACAAAAATAAAACGCGAGGGTACAGTCCCAGTGCCAAGACAAAAACGTACAATACAGGATTCGGAGGGAGGACGAACCCTTCACGAAGTCGTGAACAAAGCATTCTGTACATCAAACCAAGTATTCTATACATCTAACCAAGTATTCTGTACATCAAACCAAGTATTCTGTACATCTAACCAAGTAACGCTGCTGAAACATCTCGCTTTATGGTAGCGCTCAATGTAACGCACTCAAAACATGGTGCTGATTTATACTATCAATAACACTTGTAACGGAATATTTACCACGTTTATTATTTGTTTTTTGAGTTCCCGATATTGATCGGCGCTGTAAAATCGGTCATAGCTCAACATCTCCTTGAATTAGGATCGCACCACTGGATTGAGTTAGTGAAATTACTAAATTAATGAACTTCAACCGGGAGTATGGGTTCCAACTGTCAATAGCCTGGAATCCAGTGTTTCAACTGTGTAAAAACCGAAAAATTGCCAGAAGTCCACTCGCGAACTTTATACGGCACGTTTTGAGAGTTTCGTGTGTTGGGAACAGAATCGAGTTGTGAGTGACAGTGGTAGTCCACTGTCACTCACAACTCGATTCTGTTCTCGACGAAAACGAACAAGAAAGAGGGTAGACCGCTTTGTCTGCTCATAAACACCCACCCGCAATAACTTCAGATTATCCGCGATCATGGCGTTTGCTGCAACGCTGCTGAAATATCGGGAACTCAAAACAAATAATAAACATGGTAAATATCCCATTACAATTGTTATTGATAGTGTCAGTGACCATGTCAGTTTGAAAACTTATATAATAATATCATTTAAAACTTTTGAAACTGCCTTCAATATCCCTGTACCTATAAGTTTCCTGGGTAGTTATCAGTTGTCCTAAACAAAAAAAAAAATATTTTTTTTGTTTAGGACAACCTTGACCAATCTTTTTGTTTTTTTTTGTTTGTACCTCACGGCTTCGTTAGGGTGTAATAAGAAAATAGCAGTCAGGACGGTGCGATTAGTTTCCATTTGGGCCAATGAGTTACCGACATAAGTTTTTTTATTATTTTCAGATGAGTAACTCTGAGCCTGAAGGATCTGCCTCCGATGCGGAGCATCCATATTTATTTAGAGAAACTTACAAATTCCTGAAGAGAATGAAGCATGATAACAGCGATATTAGTCACATCATTAACATTGGTAGTCTGCCTAAAGTAAGACATTACGCAATATGTACCTACTGCAATATTAAAACCAAAATGATAATCTACGAGTATCAAATCAGTATAATCATTTTTGACGTACCTACATCGATGTTTTGTACCTGAATACTCTAATAAAAAACCGACCAAACACATTGAGGTGGTCTTTTGAAGAAAAAAAAAACACACAGATTCGAGTGGCCCAGCACAGTCATTAGTCAGGGCAAACATTTATCAGTTACCTTGTAGCTCGACTCATAATTAAGGACTACGACGGCTCAACGACACGACGAACAATACAGAAAGGACATTTCGATAGGGCGATCCCTCTTGACAGAGTGGTCGTGGTCATGGGGGTCACAACTGCTGTTGCTGCCTTCGCGATCCTTTTCCACCGGTCTCTATTGGCCGCATGGCAAGCACATGCTGCCCGAGAGATCTTGGTGACAGATTTGGAGTCTCATATTCACAATAAATCACATTCTCATATTTAAATAACAACAGTACAAAATTTTACAAAGTAAATATTCATGCCATTGTTCATATGAGCCTGACTAAAAATGATTTCACTTGACCGATAAGCAGCCACTGCCAGATTTTTTTTATGATACGTCAGTAGGTACCTATTTTTTTTTTTTTTTTCAGGACAATGAATCGGTTATATTTAAAAATCAAGTGGAATCGGAACGGTTGTCCACGAGGATAAAGAAAAAGGAGAATGAGATAAATAGTAGATACAATACTATGGTTGACCAGCTAAAGACGCTTTTGGATCAGAAAAATGCTATAACAGATAAAAACATTCAAGCAACTAAGGATTATACATCTTTTAAAATTGGTTATCTTTCTAAGAAATTAAACGAAACCAAATCAGCTATGAACAAGCAATTTGATGAAATAGAAAAAGAAAAAAATCGGGAGGGATCTGAGATAGATAAAGAGCTACAGGAAGCGATATTCATTTTAGTTGCGATGATACATGATAAAAATAAGCGAGAAATACAGGAACAAGAGGCTGAGGAAAGAATTAGAATCAGACAGGAAATTCAAAAAATGAAAGCAGAAGAGGCTAGAGAAAAGGCAAGATTTGATAGCGAAATTCAAAATATGAAAGCAGAAGAGGCTAGAGAAAAACAAAGAATTGATCGCGAAATTAAACAATTAAAAGACGAAATCGAAAGAGCCTATGTCGTAATTCAAAATATACGGGAAAAAAGGTATAAGGAGGCAAATAAACTTCAAGAAGAAAATACAAAAATGGCTTTAGAAAAAAACTATAAAAGAGGCCATTGCAACATTGAACACTGCAAAGGCTGAATTTCAATTTGCAAGAGAAAATTCTAGGTTTGAAAGAACAACTGGATAGCCTGAAGAGACAAAATGAAACAGAAATTATATTGTCAGAAGCTGAGGTGAGAAGTGATTTTTCACTTCTCTCTCTCCTTGATAAGAAGAACTGTTGAAGAAGAAATGCGTGACGAGTTTGAAATTCTTAAAGAAATTGAAAAGAAAATTCTAAGTATTGGACAAGACAAGAAAAATATTAATGCAATTAAAATAAAATTATTAGAAGTTAAGGCTGAACTTAAAAATATAAAAGTAGAAGTCTTGGCAACAGTAAATTTAGGACGTTAAAGCATTGCAAATACATTTAAAAGCGACAGAAGACAAGTTTAAGAAAAATGTGCAAACCATGAAAGAATTGATGGCTCAGATTTTTTTTGAATTGTAAACAACTGGAAAAAAATAAAAGGACTTTTTTGAAGAATGAGAATTGAATTGAACAATAACGAAAATGTCATGGACATTAAATAGAATGTCACTTTTTTGAGCAAGTGGTACAAAATAGTACATTGTTACCCCAGGGGTGAAAGTAACTTATTTAGTCCCGAGACGGGCTTTAGCGCCCGAATGAAGTGAGGGCGCGAATAGTTCAAGGGACTAAATAAGTCTTTAACCCGACGTAAACACTGTGCTTTTCATTACGAATACAAGGAAAGTAAAAACATGAATTAGCTAAGCGGTGTGCCTTCCACTCTGTGTATAGATCTTGGCCTAAAGCCCGTATTCACTAACATTAGGGAGATGCTTAAATGTAAGCTAAATAAGAGCGCGATTTTCAACGTTCGGATCACCAGCGAGCATTGACTTAGGGAAAATTGATAGCAAAATCTACCTAATGGACCCCAATCAGTCAGAAACCTAGAAGTAGTGTAAGTAGCCTTCAGTAGAAACAGGTGACAAAACACAGATTTCATAAAATGGTTTAGTATTTCTGAAAAGTACAAGTAGGTCGTAGATAACAATATTATAAAGATAATTATTAAGAAGGTTGCCCAATTTCACTCATTTAATCTTTCAGTTCATTCATTCACAAAAAGCGAACATAACAATAGTTATTTTTAATCTGTTAAAAACAGGGAAAGAAAATTGTACTGAATTCCATTCATCCTCTAGTTAAATTTGGAATAGGCACTTACCGAAATTTATACTGAACTACATCTGTGTTTACACCATTGAGTTTGTATATAAAGCATTATACATCTTTTTGAAAAAGGAATACGCATTTATTATGCAGTTATGATTATTAAATAAAATTACGAAAACCGACGAGGCCGTATGAGCTTGATGTCTTTGCTTTTCCAACAAAAAAATATTAGTCTAGGAATTTGCCGCGTTTTTGTTTTCTTCAAATACATAAACGTTAAGTTTATTTTAATTTAATTTTATAAATTAGTTAATGTTCTAAAAATACGTTACGATGTTAAATCAAAGCGACAGTGACAGTGAATTGTCGGATTCCATCAGTGCAAATACTGCCGCTATTATAAATAATTTGCTTCCAACAAAATCCAAGGAAAATTATTTAAAAACTTATGAAGAATTTTCAACGTGGAGAAGTGCGAAAGGGCTAGCAATTTCAGAATCAGTACTTCTTGTCTATTTTGATTATTTATTCAAGACAAAGAATCCGAATACACTTTGGTGCATATACTCAAAACTGAAAGCTACAATAAGCATCAAACACAGCATTGAAATAAATAGATTCACGAAATTACTGGCCTTTTTAAAAAGATACATAGATCTTTGTGGCCTTAATTTTTGGAGTCAATGGTGCTTGCCGCGGATGTGAACTTGTTAACTTAAAGGTGGAGGAAAATCATTCCAATGAGTTACTGCTGATTAATGTAAAGGAAACTAAGACAAAGAAAAATCGGTCATTCATTGTACAAGGACAATATACTAAAATCATTCATAAATACCAAGCATTACGTCCCACCAACATGGAAAACAATAGATTTTTTATAAACTATTGGAATGGGAAATGTACTCGAGAAGCCATCGGCAAAAATAAAATTACCAATATGGCAAAGGAAATTGCTAAATATTTAAAACTTAACGATGTTGAACTCTACACCGGTCACTGCTTTAGAAAAACTTCGGCGACTTTCTTGCCGGATTCAGGGGCGGATATTACGTCAATAAAAAGACACGGTGGTTGGAGCTCTGATAGAGTAGCTGAGGGTTATATCGAAAGCTCAATGGCGAAGAAAACCATATTAAGCAGTCAAATTAACAAAAATATAATACTTAATCCATCAGAGCCACAACCATCAACTTCTTATCTTCGTCCGTAACTCACGATGCACCACCACCACTATCTCCGACGTATACTATCTACAATGAAACGAAAGTTCCTCAGACGCAAGAACAGAGAAATACTCAAATCAACTCATCAACAATAAATGTACCAAACAAAAATGTAACTCTCTCTATCAATAATTGGACCAATGTTTCGAATGTTAACTTTTACTTATAATTGTCATTATTTTTAATAAATGCTTATCTCATATTATTATTGTATTAATTTTTTCGCAAATGGTACGAAAAGTAAAGTATTTTCCTCGGTGATAAAGCTGTTAAAAGTTTAGTCTTAGTTGAACTTAAATCCCTCGCTACACTCAGGAATCGTCTAAATCCCACGCTTCGCTCGTGATTTAAGTTTTTAAATCCCTCGCTTCGCTCGTGATTTAAGTTTTGAACACCCTCGCTACGCTCGGGAGTAAACCTCGAGTCCTTCGTTACGCTCGCGATTTAAATCGTCATCCGCGACAGAATACACTGCTTTATCCCCTTGGTTAATAATCTACTAATTTTTGCGAGCGAAATTGATCGCTCACATAATTACAAAATTAGGTATTACCTATGTTCAAGACACAAAGTATAAGCAGGTACCTAGTTATACATAATACTACAGCCACGTTTCACCAGTTATGCTGAGCAGTCCAAATAGTGTAATACATTACAAAAAGTGTTTATCGAGAGGCAGCCAACTTTCACGTCAACAAACGCTCACTACCGATACCCGTGCACGGACATCTAAATTAATAGTAAGTACCTACATGTTTTAATATAGGGGGAACCATTAAGTTCAGTCTTGACCGAAATGAGACACGAAAATACCCAGTGTTTTGCTAAAATATAAATAACTAGCATAACTTCATACATGTATTTAAAGGCTCTTACCCGCTGCATCGGAATTACTTATGATATGTGGCACCAAATTTAATTAGATTAAGAAAACAGACGTCGGCGATCCGTCAACGTCCCGTTACGCGCCACTTGCCTTGACAACTACCCAAGTCAATATGGCTATCCGCAACGACTTGACGTTCCGCCAGAGAGTATTGTAGACTGCTTCTCTCTCGTCTGTGGTAACAGTTTAGTTTGCAACGTGAATCATATGAAGCCTTTTTGCAAAGGCGCCGTCACGGCCAGACTGACATACGACCGTCCTCGGGCGTTATTGTATTCCCAATGTCTAATCACCAAGACATCCGCTCTTCCATCCTGACAAACTTTGACAAACATTACTCTCATCGTAACTGTAACTGTTTCAGAACAAAAGAAAGCGTGTATTCTTTCGATCACTAGATCTTAGTATACTACGCTTATTTCCATAGTATTATGTCCTATGGCATTCTGCTGTGGGGATCGGCAGCAGACGTTGATTCAATTTTCATACTGCAAAAGAGGGCAGTCCGCGCTATCTACAAAATGGGTCCTCGTGAATCCCTCAGAGAAAAATTTAAAGAAATCGATATACTGACTCTGCCTTCACTTTATATTTTAGAATGTATTTTATATGTCCGCAAAAACCGAGGACTTTTCAAAATTAGAAGCGACTTCCATAATATAAATACACGCAGTAAACACGAAATTGTAATACCCAAATTCAGATTAACCAAAACTAGCAACACTTTTCTTATAAACAGTATACGCTTTTAAAATAAGTTGCCGAAGTCAGTTACAGAACTGACCGATGGAAAGTTTAAAAATTATATTGAACGTGTCCTAATTAAAAAAGCATATTACAAAATTAAGGACTACGTTGAAGATAGAGAAGTTTGGCCTTAGCCCCTTCGCACATGCGGCTTCCCTGGTAGCTCATAAACGGCACAAATGTGTGGATGTCTCTAACTATTCTCAATCTTATTTTTTTTTCCTTTCTTCTTTCTTTTTAATCAGATGTGTTACAATAGTTTTTAAATCATTACACCTTTTGTTTAGAATAGTTACAGCACGGATGACAACATTTGTTTAATAACCCGTTGGAGAGAAATAAAAGTGGACTGTATAAATGTATAGGCTTGGTGTATTACCGATTAAATTACAATATTGGAACTGTCCCGGACAAACATAAAATAATTAAGGAAGGCGTTTGAGAGATCGTCCGTCGCGGTGGTGTCCGAGGAAGCGAGTGTCCGCAGGCCGGCCGGCGCCGCCGCCCTCAGCTCCCCTCGCTCGCCGATGATGTGGACGATGACGCGTAGATCGGTCACGTCGCTTGCGCGTGTCGCCTCCGCGTGCCGACTGCGTGGTTGTTGGGTGCGATTCCCAACATGCTGCCCGGGTTGAAGTGAACACTTCAAAAATCTGGAAGGGGGCAAATATTATAAAGCCCTCCTTATGGTACCCCTCTTTGACTTCACCTCTGCAACTCTTGATGCGCTGTCGCTGCCAGGGTGAACCTTCCTAAAGACCAGAAGGCCGCTCCAGACGATTATCATTGAAATCAGAGACCTGTGGATGAATTATAGAATTAAGTGGTCGTCCAATTTGGAAGTGAAAAGGTGTCAGAGCGGAAAATTGAAGGGGTCCGAGGAGAGAGGAGTATGAGGACAGGAGTTAAGAACAGCTTATATTTGAGTGAGGCAAGTAGCCATTTCTTCGTAGGTGAGATATATATAATAGGTACGAATTTTTAAGTTTTGATAGCTTATTGTAAGTGCCGACAAAGTTGGTGCCGTTATCGGACGTAATACGTTGCGGTTTCCCCCGACGCGACACAAAACGATTAAGAGCGGCTAAATAGGCTTCACAAGATAGTGCAGCAACGAGCTCGATATGACAGGCATTTGTCGAGTTACAGATGAAGATTGCCAAAACGAATTAATTAGTCTGCAACCTCTGCCTTTCCTGTCCACTATCATCACCAGCGCTGCGTAAGCAACACTACAATGTGAGAAAGATACTCTAATTCAGTTCGAGTTGTCGGTAACTGTCCCATAATGGGTTGCGCCGATTCCGCCTTGTACCGACAACATCGGACACACTTGTTTACAATAGCCTTGGCTAGGCTTCTGCCACCCAAGGGCCAATAGGTTTGTCTAGTGTTTGCTAATAAGAGCTGGGGACCAGCATGTAAATATTTTAAGTGTAGATGGTGAAATAGAATCTTGGTAAAATGATGCTTGCTACATAACAAGATAGGATGTTTAGTATCATACGTGTATGGGGAATTGTCTAACCTACCACCGACACGTAATAAGTTATTGGGGTCTAGAAATGGGGACAAGGAGCTAAGCCTATTCTTTTTATGTAATACGTTTGACGTTTTAAGAATAGCATATTCGTCAGGAAACATTTCCAACTGAACTTTGTGCAAAATTAAATTTAAAGAACCTTTAAGTTCGTCAACTGAAAACGGACCAGTACGTTTGTTGGTTTTGTTTCGGCAATTGTGTACAAACCTTAGTAAATATGCTATTGATCTTTGTAAATGAATTAAATTGGATCTATTATTAATCAAACTACTAATAGAATCTACATTAGGAAGAATGTTAGTGACTACAACAGAACAAGAAACCAATTCTGGTAGATCGTGTCTCTCGTTGTGGTTGGGCATTTTTGGCCACTGAATTTCATCTCTCTTTAAGAAAGTGGGACCAGACCACCACAAGGATGAACCACTGATGGAATCAGCCTTCACCCCGCGAGAAATAAGATCCGCCGGATTGTCTTTCGACGGTACGTAGCCCCACACGTGGCCCTCTGTGCTCTCTTGAATTTCGTGTACTCGGTTCCTTACGAAATTTTTTAGTTGTAGTGCGGGTGTAGACAACCACCCTAGTACGATAGTCGAGTCACACCAAAATCTGCATTTACTTACTTTTAGAGAAAGTGAGGTTAATACTTTTGTACACAACCTTGCAGCCAACAAGGCTCCGCAAAGCTCTAGACGAGGTATCGTCGTAGGCTTTATCGGCGCTACCCTACTTTTGGAGGTTAAGAGGTGTATCGTTGCTAAACCTGATTGATCCACAGAACGAATGTACAGACATGCGCCGTACGCTCGCTCTGAAGCATCTGAAAAAACATGAATTTCATGAATTCCTGAGCTATCACTAAGAACCCATCGTGGAATTCTTAAGTGATTCAGAAGAGGTAAAGTGTCAGCAAATGCAAACCATAAATGTTTGGTGTCTTGTGAGACCTCATCATCCCACGAATATTGATCGATCCACAATCTTTGCATGATAAACTTGGCTTCGACAATACAGGGACCGACGAGTCCCAATGGGTCAAAGATCTGACTAATAACTGAAAGTATATGTCGTTTTGTGACCTTTTTATTCAATTTCATATTAATTGAAAACGACAACGTATCCGAATCACAAATCCAATTAAGACCAAGAGTTTTTGATGAGACATCCATATTTGTTTGTGAAAAATCTAAAATATTGTCATCTGTATTATTAGAGGGTGAAATATGTCTTAAAATTAATTCATTATTTGATTTAAATTTTCTTAATTTTAATTGGGCTGATTTTAAAGTAGAAATGACTCCCTGAGCAATATCGATTGTTTTATTTATTGAATCAGAGCCACCTAGATAATCGTCAACATAAAAGTCTCTTTGAATAGATTGTTTGACGTCATCATCAGGAGCGTTGGAAGCTAAACTAACCAAACATTTGGTGGCTAAGTAAGGCGCACTTGCCGTGCCATAAGTCACTGTGTTAAGTGTATATGTTTTTAAAGGCTCTTGTGAATCAGAGCGGAAGATTATTTTTTGCAGAGAGCGTTGAGAAGGATTAAGTTCAATCGCTCTGTACATTTTTTCTATGTCACCTGTTACAACATATTTGTGCTGGCGAAAGCGTAGCAGAATTGAAATGATGTCTTCTTGTACAGTCGGACCAACCATTTGGATGTCATTTAGTGACACACCAGTACTAGTGGTAGCCGATGCATCGAAAACTGTACGAAGCTTCGTAGTCGTACTTGACTCACGGATGACGCCGTGGTGGGGTAAAAAATAACTATCTTGCTGAAGGCAGCCTGGCAAAGACTCCTTATCTTCAGTCATGTGACCCAGGCGTTCATACTCTTGCATGAACTCAACGTACCTGATTTTGAAGGCAGGGTCTCTAAGAAACTTACGCTCAAGTGACATGAACCGACACTTTGCCTTTGGAAAGGAATCGCCTAAGACTGAAGGATCTTTCTTCAGTGGCATGGTTACGACAAAGCGTCCGTCGTCTTTACGAGTCGTATGTTTCTTAAAGCTCTGCTCACAGGCACGCTCCTCAGGAGACAAGGAGTGCTTGGCTGCAATAGTATCTAATTCCCAAAAACGAGTTAAGTCTGGGTCGGCCTCCTCATTTAAAAAATTACAAACGGGAGAAGATGAGTGTGACTTATGACGGGCAACGTACCCTGACACTAACCAACCCAGTTTCGTCTCATATAACTTAGGCTGACTCTTACCTAAGTCTATAGAATTATTGCATAAGACGGACCAAAATACTTCAGCCCCAACTAAGATGTCTATAGCTGACGGTATATTAAATGTTGGGTCAGCTAGTTTTATTCCAAATGGAATAGGAATATTATCAATATTTATATATGAAGACGGCAAAGCTCTACTGATCTGAGGCAGAATATGACAGTCAACAGTAATTTTACAGTCGTCATCATAGTGGGACATAATAGTAAGGCTGCAAGATTGTGCACAATAAGAAGTATTATTATTTATGCCTGTTACGGTGGCGCTCGCACTACGTCGCGACAGACCCAGCTTACCGCATAGTGACTCATCTATGAAGTTGCCCGTACTACCGTTGTCCAGAAGTGCTCGGGCAGTGTGCACGTCACCCTTGCTGTCAACCACTCTCACGATCGCTGTGGAAAGCAAAACATTCGGAGGAGTAGTAAACTGCTGAACATTAGCTGAACCGGCAAAGTTATTGACGGGTATAACTGGCTCAGGAGTAGGAGTTGTTTGTGCCTCATGCAAATGAAGCAGAGTACTGTGGCTTTTCTTGCAATATCTGCAAGGTACAAGATTGCACCTTGATTCTACGTGCCCAGGTCGTAGACAATTAAGACAGACCTTTGCCTCTTTGGCTTTTTGTATACGAGCTTCAACAGACAGGGCTCTAAAGGCATCACAATTAAATAAATAATGAGTCTGACTGCACATAGGACATGTAAATTTTGTTTTATGATTTTTATTGTATTTTTTATTTTTACTGTTGTTGTCATTTGTTTTTTGATCTGATTTTGTAGCTGTAAGTAAATTAGAATTATGTTTGTAAGTGTCTGCCTGATGTACTTTATTGATATTTATTTTATGTTCTTGTAAAGTTTCTAATAAGTCAGCTCTGTTGCTAAGAAACTTTAAAAATAAATCTAATGATGGTGGATTATCTAATGAGTTTCGATGTTCTTCCCATTCCCTACGTGTGACACCGTCGAGTTTTTCGGACATCATGTGAATTATGAGGGTATCCCGTAAATTAAATTCAGTGTCCTGACCTAACGTTGTCAATGCACGAAGATTTTTATTAGTGACATCTATAAGGTTACGAATAGAAGAACATGATTCATTCTGCATATATTCTACGCTGAATAATGCACGAACATGATTATTAACGAGCAATCTTTTGTTGTCGTACCTATTGCACAATAAATTCCAAGCGGACTCATAATTCTGAGCTCTAAAATCTAAGTTATCTATAACTAGTAACGCACTACCTTTAAGAGAAGCACGCAGGTAGTGCAACTTATTAACGTTGTCCATGTCTTTTCGTGAATGAATAAGTGAAATGTAAGTGTCTCTAAACTCAAGCCAGTGTTGATAGTGACCGTGAAAAACTGGTAAATTTATTTTTGGCAACCTAACATAATTTGATTTAAAGCCACCTGCCTGTACATCCTCGTCACCCGTTACATAACCATCCTGTTGATTGCCAGACTGGGGGGGTCGAGCGCCGAGCAGACTCTGCGCCGTCGCCACCAGTTTATAATACTGATTTTCAAACTGCTCACGCTCCTTGATCTCGTCATCGGGCTGCTCCAGCAACATCTCGATGTCACACTGTAATTTGTCGAAATCCACATATAAGCTATCAAATCTATTATATCTTGTTTGTAGATCTAAAAGCTGTAGGCTGCTAAGTTCGTCGCAACTTTCAAGCATGTGAAGGTAGTTGCCAAAAATAGTGAGCTTAGATTTCATACAGCTGCGTTTTTTAACGAGTTTTTCAACTTTTTCGTCAGCCATAGCGATAGAAACACAAGCAATAACTTACAAACAAACTAATGAATGATGAGAAACCAGTTTATAAAATACGAAGAAAAAAAAAGCGTAACTGGCTAATGAGGTATGACGTAACCGTGCGAACAAAAGAACACCTGACGCGCAGGTGTGTCGCCGAGCGATCAGCTGTTATTGATAAGAAGCGAAGTAATTGCAACCAGATGTGGTTAAGTATATATGATATAAAGGTTATATGGATGCTTTGTAAGCAGAATGATTAAGGTTTAAGAAATGCAAGGCTATGAAAAGAATGATTTGTCACTAAACGACTTGGAAAAGAAAGTAATTGAAAGCACTCACTTAAATATTGCTGTTTAAACATGAAATATGAGAAAGAATAGGAAAAGATATAAGGGAAAAATTGGAACGAACTCACTGAATGTCTAAACCATCCACAGTATATCCAATGACGCTGCAATTTCTTTGTTCGTGACGACGATGACTCGAAGTTTCGACGGGGTCCAAAGTCCGCTGTACGGCCGACCTCTAGATAACTTCTTGTTCTCAGGCGTGTACGGTAGGTGTGCGTTGTTTGTTCGGCAGGAAATGAAGACTCCTGCAGGAACTGTCGCCGCTGAAGACCGCAATTGAAGACCTTGATGACTTGAAGTTTTTCTTCCAAAACCGTTACTTTTTGTAAAAAAACCGGCGAGATCCTTGAAGGACCAATGTTTAATAACCCGTTGGAGAGAAATAAAAGTGGACTGTATAAATGTATAGGCTTGGTGTATTACCGATTAAATTACAATATTGGAACTGTCCCGGACAAACATAAAATAATTAAGGAAGGCGTTTGAGAGATCGTCCGTCGCGGTGGTGTCCGAGGAAGCGAGTGTCCGCAGGCCGGCCGGCGCCGCCGCCCTCAGCTCCCCTCGCTCGCCGATGATGTGGACGATGACGCGTAGATCGGTCACGTCGCTTGCGCGTGTCGCCTCCGCGTGCCGACTGCGTGGTTGTTGGGTGCGATTCCCAACAACATTTGTGTCACTTATTTGATCTAGTCATTTTGTGATATTTTCTATATATATTTTTTTTTGTTGTGTAGGCTCTTTTTCTTATTTACCGATTGTTTGTAAATGTGTGGACATTGTAGGCCTTATAGATTCCTAGATCCTTGGTAACTTTTTATTTCGTTCTACGTTTCGTAGTAAGCAACGACTTATTGTCAGGCCTACGATGTCCTCCCATACTTTAGTACTAATGCTGTAACAGAAATATTGTAAAACCAAATGATTTTAAAAGAGTAACCATGGAGTTTCTTGCCGGTTCTTCTCCATAGGAAACGACCAACGCGAACCGAGCACCTTTTTGCCGACGTTTTATAAGTGCCCCTGTAGGCCTATGTAAAATAAAAATATTTTGATTTTGATCACTCACGGACTAGACGGCATTTTACTCATACCAAGAAAGCGTGTGTCCTTTCGACCACTCATGGACCGGACGACACCTTTCTCCTACACCGAAAGCGTGTGTCCTTTCGAACACTCATGGACCGGACGACACCTTTCTCCTACAACGAAAGCGTGTGTCCTTTCGACCACTCATGGACCGGACGACACCTTTCTCCTACAACGAAAGCGTGTGTCCTTTCGACCACTCATGGACCGGACGACACCTTTCTCCTACAACGAAAGCGTGTGTCCTTTCGACCACTCATGGACCGGACGACACCTTTCTCCTACAACGAAAGCGTGTGTCCTTTCGACCACGCATGGACCGGACGGCACCTCTCTCCTACAACGAAAGCGTGTGTCCTTTCGACCACTCATGGACCGGACGACACCTTTCTCTAAACAGTTAACACCTGGACCGGACGGGTGTGTCCTTTCAACCAGCCGCTATCAGCGGCATGGCCCGGACGACACTGTCCTTTCGACCAGTGAACACTTAAGGTTGGACCGGATGAATGTGTCCCCTCAACCAGCCGCTATCAGCTGCATGGCCCGGACGACATTATCCTTTCGACCATACCAACGTTTGGACCGGACAACTGCGTCCCTTCGACCATACCAGTGTACGGACCGGACAACAGCGTCCCTTCGACCAACGTCATCACAAAAACATCATAAACCGGGCACCTGCGTCCCTTCGATCATTTTAAAGCATGAACCGGACAACAATGACATTTCGACTAAACACACTTTCTTTTCGACTGAAACATGTACACCACACAAGCGCTTACTCCAAACGTCAAAGAACTTTTACAAATTACGCCAGCATCTAATAATTCCTGAACTTATTGGCCGACAACCTATTTTATCAAAATATCGCCTATTTTAATGGTACGATCTCCATCGTGCATTTTAAATCATAACCTCCGATGCCAGTAAGGTTTACTGAATAAGATGTCACCCATAAACCAATTAAACAAGCCAAGTTTATGCAATGAGTCAGATGACCTACTTATCGAAAAAGAAAAGAAACGGTCTCACCCGATGATGTTGTGAGGGTACCCTCTTGATGATTTGTGCTCGCAGGTTTAAACGCTTTCCTTGTTGCTTGAAAAATTCATTGGTTATGTTCCTCACTTTTACTTTCGTGGAGGGCGCGATTCTTTATCCCACTTATGATAAAGGCTCTTACCCGCTGCATCGGAATTACTTATGATATGTGGTACCAAATTTAATTAGATTAAGAAAACAGACGTCGGCGATCCGTCAACGTCCCGTTACGCGCCACTTGCCTTGACAACTACCCAAGTCAATATGGCTACCCGCAACGACTTGACGTTCCGCCAGAGAGTATTGTAGACTGCTTCTCTCTCGTCTGTGGTAACAGTTTAGTTTGCAACGTGAATCATATGAAGCCTTTTTGCAAAGGCGCCGTCATATTCATGATGTTATGTTTTGCGCTGTATTTGCACGCTCACTGTTTCTTGTTTCAAAACATAAAACATGATCACTTGCAATAGAGAAGCTTCAGACTGTGAAAGAAGATTGATATCACTTGAGTAGGTACATTTGCAGATTACTTCTTCATATAAAACTTTACCAAGCTGACTTCTTATCGTCTCGGCTAAAATATTGGTTGTGTCGCTAATTAGTTATAATGGTTCTGCTAACAAAATAATCAGTTAATAACTAATCAATACTGATTATTGTTACTAATTGTAACTTTCATAACAAAGAGAAATTTTAAAAAAAGCTTTTGAATACTTTCAACTGCCTTTTGGTAAAACAATTTGCAGATTCCTACATATGTATGTATGTAGGTATGTATTGCGTGTGTATAGGAAACAGAAGATTTATATTTTCCTAATTATTTCAGCGACGATTCAATGGCAACAATGTTGAATTAACCCAGTTAGTCAAAGTGCAAAAATCTCGTTGTTTTTTGACGTCTTTTGTATATACTTATTGTCATTTACTGCGACTTAACTTAAAAGATCTACTAAATTTATTTAAAAACTTGGCAACTAACTATATACAACAATTAAAAACTTAATTAATTAAAATAACTGAAAGTTAGTTACTAACTAGTACATGTAACTAGTATGGTGTCGGACGTAAAGAATAGCACCACCCCATAACTTTCCGTGGGTGTCGTAAGAGGCGACTAAGGGACTTGCCAGCGAATGGGCAGCAGCGTTCTCTGTGCTTTTGTAACCAAGCGTGGCGATTATGGCAAAACCCCCCTTATGTCAATGTGGCGACACTTGGAGGAGGCCTATGTCCAGCAGTGTACGTCTTTCGGCTGAAATGATGATGATGATGACATGTAACTAGGACTTGGACATATTCTATTGCACTTTGGGTGAATTTAGAGAACAGCTACATAAATAGAGTTCTCTATGTCAAAAACAGTTGAACTATTTAAATAGTAAGTGTGCTACAATATCGCATTGGGTCTAGTCTGTAAGGATATTTGTATGTTTAGAGTAAATAAATGTGTTCTACGTAAAATGAAGTGTAAAGCTTTATAAGTCTTCAAACCGTGAAAGTGATTTGATACAATACCTGAAAAGGTGAGCAAACGTATTCCACAATGTAGTGTTGTTGTGTCGTGTGTCTGTAAGGAATATCGCAAATACTTTGTCTTGAGAGGAGTCTGGAAACATACCAAGTGTGATTATATAGTATTTTCGTTAAAACAACCAAAAATCTAGTGAGCTCGAATATATTAAGAAAAACAGAACAAAATATAGATTTTTAGCAAACATAGTTATTTTAAGACTGACTGAATACGCAGGCGCGTAGCTAGATACTCTATGATTCCAAATAAAAAATATTATTGTCTATGAGTTCGGGAAGAACCAGCGAAATAACGAGGTCAACAGTCTTGGGCGAGGCCACATTACGAAAGTATTAATATGAATGACGTCATTGGACGATAGAAGCGAAATTATAATGAGTTTGAATGTCGCTGTGAACTTAGACTTATCTTATCATTGCCTCGTTGGTCTAGTGGGCGCAAGCGCGACTGCTGAGCGTGAGGTCTCGGGTTCGATTCCCGGGTCGGGCATATTGATATTGGGTTTTTCCATCAGGAATTTCTTAGTAGCAGCCACTTGATTAGTGCCCGTTTGATGGCAACAGGATCGCCCCCTACAACAAGGGACTTAAATATGACGGACGAAATGTGGGTGTACCATAAGATATTCCTCTGCTTAATCCTTCGGGGATTAGAAGCGTGATGTTGTGCTATTTAAGTTAGAGTAGTGGTGACTTAGTGGTAACGACAGCGATAGGTCACGGGTTTAAGGTCAAAACGTAGACAGGCACTTTGTGTAGGAAAATCATTTCATCACCACTGCTCTCAAAACGGTTAAGGAAAGCATCGTGAGGAAACCGGCATGGCCTAGAACCACAAATTCGAAGACATGTGACTGGGCCGCACTGGGCCCGCGTGGTGGATTATAGCCCATTGTCTTAAAAATTAGAGAGGTGGCCTATGTCCTAGAAGTGGGAACATAGTTATGTGTGAGTGGAGGTATTGTGGTTGGGGTGGGCAGAGATCGTCACGCACTGGCCGCGTGATGGAACACGTCGCAGCCGTGCTGGCGCCATCGAGGTAGACCGCGGCGACAGCGGAGGTGTAACGATCTGATCATCAAAAAAAAAAAAAAAGGTCGCACAGGACAGACACGTTCGGGAGGAGAAAGGTGACGACTTCGCCCAGCATTGATGCAAAATGTAGCATAAATAGAATGCATAGGAGCGGCCGACATCATCCGACACTTAAATTTTTGCGCAATATTTTGTTCTATTTCAAATACGTGGCTTCCTATTTTAGACGCGCATAAACACCTACAATAACAACGAATAAAAAATTCTGGGAATTCCCGGAGTTACTTTGTTGTTTGTTTACTTTGTTATTTTATTTTAAACCGTAAGTGAGTATCACTAATGGTCGTTTTGCTGTATAATTCTGTGTTGTTTATCGGGCGCAGGCCCAAATTATGTTTGTGGTAAGGCATATAATGTGTGCGTGGTATATACACACAGACAGGAACCCCGAGTCGGCAGGCAGGCGGGATAGTCCAGTGTACTTCAGTTTCAGTGTAGTTTGTGACTTCGGTTGAGCAACACTACTTAAGTCGTTTAAATAATTATAGGAAGTGTTTTTTTGTTCATGAAATATTCGGAAATACTTCTCACAGTCTAAGGTTAGTTTCACTTTTCAATTACGAATTATTTTCTAAAAGTACGCGGAAATATTTTTTGGGAGATACTTAACAGTTTTTTTTTTTTAATCTAAACTCGGTAACTTAACTCTACAAATAATGATTAGGTATTTCTTTTAAATAAAGTTGTGTTGAAAACAAAAATATTAGATAATCGCGCTTATTGAGTACTACCGGAGTGTGAAAATGTGGGCGTGAAAATTCCGTCGTCAAATAGTTATAAAGCAGATCAACTGTTGAAAAGCACCACAAACGAAACTGATTAAAGAATAAAGGCTCTTTTGTTATCTCTTTATGTGACCGAGAACATTGCGCATCAGATTATTTGCGGCCGACACTCATCAAGATCACAAACCGAAATTATTTCGGAACGTTAACGTGTTCAGTGCATTCATATTTGATACATATAACACAGAAGAAATCACGATCAAATAAGGAAATGTGATTAAAGCAATGTTGATGGAGGTACCAATGAAAACATGGAAGGAAAGATAAGAAAGAAAAAGGAGTAAATTATATCGTGACGGGTGATGGAGCGAATGGAAAATGTACGTGTTGCGCCGTCCCCAAGTAACATGTGACAAGGCAGCAAGATGCAGGAAGATGATGATGATGAAGGAGTTCATGATGTTACTAAGTCGTAAAGAGCGTGTGAAGCAGGGGCGCGTCGTTAATGTTGCTATACGTGTTTACCTACATTGCTATACGTGCATACATTGCTGAATAGCGAGTTGGCGCCTCACAGTAATTAATAAAGCATCGTATTGAACATTACATTGCGTGCGTTTTTCAAACATGGTGACCTCACCATGTTTGAAAAACGCACGCAATGTAATGTTCAATTTACTATACTTACCTAAGTATAGTAAAGAAAATACACTTAATTATTATTTTAATAAAATGTATTACACATAAAATGTATTTTTTTTTATACCCTATAACTCCCATCAACACTGCACATAACATAATTGCAAATCATAATGTTGAAACTATTTTATTGTACAGAAAGACTGCCATTAATTCTCATACATTTTGCGGTTGATGTTGAAGTATTTATTTGTTCTAAAATAGGTATTACTTCTGTGTATCGAGATAGGTAGTTTCCGGTTTAAAGTATGACAAAAATAAACCATTGGTAGACAGCTTGTTCGAACCTTACCTATGCCATCCAAGTTTGATTAGTATTGTCAAGTAACTAATAAAACAGCTTATTTTAATATAATACATTAAAACAAATTATTTTTGACGTATAATTTAGGTACATAGACTATTAAATGAGCAATATTTGTCGAAAGCAAGCAAGATAGACGTACGTCTATCTGTCTGACTTCTTATATCGAAGCGTTTGTGAACTGGGCCGGGGCTGATAAATGAATGAGGTGTCAATCGAATATCGATTTGTTGTTACGGTCCGGGTGGGTCCGGCTACATTTTATGCAAATTAATTCATCATGGCGGATGCTACATCCAAAATAGTCGGGGACTCTGATTTTTTAACCTTCTGAGTTAATTAATATAATTATGTTTTAAAAACAAAACAAGTCATCATCTTGCTACCCTTGCCCCACGTTACTTGGGGTTGGTGCAATACGTTGTTTTCTTGCATTCTCTGTCAACCGTGTCACGCTATCATTTACTCCTTTTTTCTTTCATATGAATTCTCACACAATATTTTTTCGAAATAAAAAACAAAGTTGAAAACTAAAAGCCAAAGATGACAAATACGGTAACAAAATGTTTATACAATACAATAATCCTTTTTTAGGGTTCCGTACCCAAAGGGTCAAACGGGACCCTATTACTGAGACTTCGCTGTCCGTCCGTCCGTCCGTCACCAGGCTGTATCTCATGAACCGTGATAGTTAGCGAGTTGAAATTTCTACAGATTGTGTATTTCTGTTGATGCTATAACAACAAATAATAAAAACAGAAAAAAAATAATATTTAAGGGGGGCTCCCATACAATTTTTTTTTTTTTTTCGGTTTTATAAATAATGGTACGGAACCCTTCGTGCGCGAGTCCGTCTCGCACTTGGCCGGTTTTTTTTCGTTTTACGTATTTAAAGTGGAGTCGCACGTTTCTGTATCTAACACCTAAATATCGAACATATTTTATTATTGTGTGACCGTGACTCACTTCGGCGGTGATAATTTCATCCCGCCATGATAGCTACTACGAGTAGGTATAACGATTTTATTACAATAGTCATTAGATAAATACGAATGTATCGGGTTTACATATCGAATTTCGGGGTCTATTTATAGAATATTTGGGTCGATTTAAAGAATATTGGGGACCAATTTCTAGAGGTGTGAGATGCAGATGTATGTTGTGAGTGACGGATGATTGCTGTGAGTCTACTGCGTGTGACGTTTGTTGTGTGTCCGGTGTGCTCGGTGTGCTATTAACAAACACAGTACTAGTGAGTATGTTGGTTTATAATGAAGGTAAAATGTTAGTACTTACTCAGACTCAGGTCAAATATTAGTATTTTCGCAGAGAACATTAGTATTTAGGAGAATACCGCTGAAAATGTTCGAATGTCGTTCGAAATGATGAACTGAATCCGTGGTAACCGTTTGTGTCTCGATGTCCCTTCAGCCTGTATTTACTTATACAGAACACGCACACAATGTACTTCGATTAGAATGTAGTGTTTCTGGAAGTTAATTAATAGAATGAATTCGCATGTACTTACCTATTGAACGACACATAGTTATTTGGAATGACCTTCAATTATAAGCGAAGTCACCGTAAATTTTAACACATAAATTTGCTGGAGAGTTGACAACGTCGCTATTATTTATCTGTTTGATTCATCGGATTGATTCTATTAATTAATCATTATTACTCATTTTATTAAGAATAAGAAATTTTATTTGCTCAACTAAGAGAATATGTGTATACATATAGTCCTTCTGAGCGTTTTCTATCACGGCGGCCAATCTTGGTGGATATTAGCCAACGGCGCGGGAGATATTATCAATCAATCAATCAATCAATCGTTTTATTATCAGGCAACTTAAGCCCATACATAAAATACACACATTAATCTTATACAATAAAAATAAACTAATACATATTAAAAAAGCTTAAACTATACCTAAACACGTAATGTTGACGGCGTCGTGTTCCGCTGCGTGGTGTCGCGTAACCGTCCTCGGAAACGTCGAAATACGACACCTTTCGGCCAAAAGTCCTCTCTCACGCAGGTCTGTAGATGGTGGGTGGTATTATAGTGCAGGCGTGTGTGCGCTGGCACTATTAACTTTTTAGACCTATGTATTGTGCTTGTCCGTATGAAGTTTCATTAAAAGAAAAAAATTCAGTGTTATCGGAAAATAAGGACTTGAAAGTTTGTATGAAATGTCGACAGGCGTAAACACTCTTAACGTGCTTTTGAGTCACGGGGCACGGGGCACGGGGGTAGTTGGCACATCACCAACTTCCAAGCTCCGGGCTAATACTGAGAAATTCCTAATGGAAAAATCCAATGGCACTTTTTGCGCGAACCGGGAATCGAACATCGAATCGGGTCATGGGTTCGATTCCCGGTTCGGCTTAGTAGTCACGAGACCAACGCTTACGCTCGGCAAGTCATAGGTTTCATTGTATTAATATTGACATACCTACGTACCTTTTTGTTTACCAAAGTTCTACAAAAAAATATTTAAAATTGAACTTGCTATGAGGTTAACGTGAATGGTCATAACCAGAGGTCGGAATTAGGTAGAGTTATTTGTGTACTTACACTGATTTCATACAGCGAAAGAATAAAGTGGATATGCCTCAAATCCCGAGATTAATTTTAAAGAGCAGAAAAATCCCTTGATTTATTAAATAAAAAAGTTACTTACTTTTACAATTTAAACCATCCAACATCGGATGTCCGAATTGCAAAATTCCAATGCGCACACGCAAGGGAAGATACATATTCCTCATCCCCTATAGAAAAGGGAGGATCCGACCAGACAGGTGTTGTGTCTGGTGGGCAACTGCCCGACAGTTGTAGTCAGGTTTTTCTATATACTCTTAAGTCGATGTAAACTTTGCATGTGAGAAGTAGGAAATTGATGTTAGTACTTCCGTCGTGTCATAGATGGCGCTATAGTACTTTTTGTAGTAAGTTGCTTTTTGTTGGTCGCTACAGATATCAACATTTCGATGCAAGTACAAAAATAACTCTACCTAATTCCGACCTCTGGTCATTACCTACTTAAGAGCGAGTCTGAAACTGGCGCTGGTGATTGAAAAGTTTTATGGTATCGGTTGTCAATGTATGGGCATGTGATGCGAAGAAATGAGGATAATGTGATGGGGAAAGTATGAATGATTTGAGTATGAATGTGGATGGCTATAAGAGTATGCATGCACTGCATGAAGGATGAAATGGATAGAAAGCAGGTGACTGCTGAGATGACAAGTAACAGATGGCTATGGAAGAAGAAGACATGCTGCGCCGACACCAAATGAATTGGGATAAGGGCTGGAGAATGATGATGACTCGTTTAATATAATTGCTGGTTTAATATAGTTGTTATATTTCCAGATGCTTGACCGTGGAGCCGAACCGGCACTCGATGCTGAGCCAGGCGTCTTGGATGATGAAACTGTGGAGTTTAGGAAGTGGATGGCTGCACAGTTCAGTAGACTCAACCTTACGCCCAATCTGAGTATTGTCAACGTCGCTAGCCAGCCCGAAGAGAAGAAAGAAAGTAGTTATACGATATCATCATCATCACCATCAGCCTACAGCAGCCCACTGCTGGACATGACACTAAACTCGATCTTCGACCACTCTAAAGCTGTTGCCACCCAAAGCAAGACAAAAGCCCAACGTCACAAGAATATTAAAAGAATAAATGAAAAAGAGGCTGAGAAAATTAACGATATTGATGCAAAAATACGAAAGTTGAACCATGACGAGTTGAAAAAGAAAAAAGAGATGAACAGTAACATCGCCTCAAAGCGCAAAGCTTACGATGAGTTGAAAAGGAAAACTGAAGACAAGAAACATGAATATCATAAGAAAATCGACGAATACGATAAGAAGATACAACAGCAGGCTAAGGAAAAGAAAGAAATTGAAGCTGATATCAAAAATTTGGATAAAAAATTGGCTCGCGAAGAAAACGAGATGAAGAAAGAATTAGAGTTATTGCGTAACAATAAACAAAAACTTGAGGAAAGTATTCGAGCCATCACAGAGGACATACCTAAGCAACTGGCTGATATCAAAGATAAGATTAAAACATTGCAAAAAAACAAGGTTGTTTTAAAATCTAAACTAGACGCAAATGTAAAACATATGCTAAACAAGTTAGCTGTCACTCAACAAGAAGTAGATAAATACATTAAAGCAATTGCGACGACAAATAAAATTGTAACGCGTATCCAGAACATGAAAGAAAAAGAAAAAGAGTTGGAAAAGAGCATTATAGAGAAGGAAAACAAATTAAAAGTTAGTTTAGCTGAGAAAAGAGCCGAACCCGAGGAATATATTACTGATAAGGAGACAAATACAGTAATAGCAATGGAACAAAATATAGCTGAGGAGACCATTATACAACTCAAGACTTTTATTAAAGCTGCTACAAAAGATAGTACTCTGTAAGAGTATTGAATCATTGCAATACAGAGTTAGACACGGATGATGAAGAACTTTAACAGGGCATATTGAAGGCATGCAACAACATTGTAGCGAAGAGTTAAAATCTGTATTGAAGCTAAAATTCAAAGTATGAAAGAAATGAAGGCCCATAATAAACTTAACATAAGAAAAGAAAAAATAATAATAATTTTGATACATGTACATATTTTTATTTTATATTTATTTGTAGTTTGTAAATAATGTGCATATGTCATATAGAAAAGAAAAGAATATTAAGGAAATGTCAATCATGCTAGCGAAGAACGAAGAAGAAATAGAATATACAGAATTGGTGAAAATATGTCTGCTTATATTGACAATATTGAAGCATTGCTAAATTCGCTGACCAAGAGTGAAGAAGGCTTTGGAAAGGACAATTTCAAGCGAATGACGTTAAGGCCTAAAATAAATACATTATTGAGAAGAATATTGAGCCATTTCGTAAAAAGATAACTTTGAATAATTAGGGGTATCAGGCAGCAGGATATCCACCGCTCCCCACATCCATGCGAGCTTCATTTCCCCAGATCATCGGTCGCAGTGACCACATTGCAACAGTAGAATTGTCTGACGAGGAAACTGACCTTCCATGTTCCGGGTATGACAACTACAGAGTCTTCTCAACTGCTTCATCCAAGGAATATTAAACATTTAGTGACTAAAGACATCCAAAGCATTTTGATGGAACATGTACTACCTCATTCTTTCCTATAGTTCTTATTTTTTGTTCTTATTGTTATATTAATCTCATTTAGGATTACTTTAATATGTTATAAGCTTTAAATTATCATATTGGTGTTACTGCACTGCACTGATTTTACAAAAACTGGGGTTTTCTTTACTATTGTTATTTTTCCTGAATATTACAAAAATCTAAAAAAATTATACTACATATATTTTTCCTGTGAACGACTAAGTTTATGTGATTCGATACGTTTTGAACAATTATAAACGTTTCTCTACAAATAAATGTTTTTTTACTAAAAAAATGAATTTTTTTAACTATCTACTGCAATTAGTTTTTTCCTAAACCAAGTTTGTGCACTTCGATGTATCTGTATTTTTTACTATTTATGTATCTTTCTCAACTGAACAAATAAATGATTTTACAAAAACTGTGTTTTTATTTTCACAAATAGATTTTTTGAAGACTCTTTCCTTGCAGTCATGTCATAAGAGTATGAGAACTTAAGATTATGATTATTAAGATTTTTTTTGTGCGATAATGGCTCTAAGAACAAATAAACAATTTAAAAACGAGCTTACAATATTGAAAAAGCATTCTGTAAAAGTGACTTTTTAGAGCTGTGTGACTGAGACGATATCAAAAAGTTTCTACCATCATACTTTTACAAACTTAAGGTAAACTTCGCATTATAAAGGTGAAATTTAACTTAATTTGTCATGATTAGATGTCTGGTTCTGCTACTTTAAGATTTGACATTGAAAAGTCTTGAATTTTAATGAAATCGTGTGCCTCTCGCTTATCAAACTTGGATTTAGAAGTTTGTCACGAATAATGTTGCACTTTTTTAATGTAATTGAGATAGGGGCTGGAGATTGTGGATGATCACGATTTTATAATGTTTGTTTGCTTGTAATAATGTTCTCTGAATAGTAAGAATAAAATAACATTTATTTGCCTACTTTTGGTATTATAAAATGTCTCTGGCCGGTGGGCCGTCCAGAGGTGTGTCAGCTAACTTATGTCCTAATAATGGATCTGTGTTCGCTGTGGTCTTGTTTGAGATTACTCAAACAGGTCACGTGTTCCATTTGTTGTGTGCTTGCAGTTATATAATTATTTACTTTATTTTAAGGGGACGCGGAGCTTTCGTTCTGTCGATAGGCCACCGCTTGAATCCTTTCTTTTAGGGTCGTACAATATATCGCCCATTCTGTGATTAACCTGAGGGGGTTAAATTCACCGTGCGCTAGTAGGCGTCTCCAGGGGATTCCAGATCTTCCACTTCCAAACTTGCAACGCTTTACAACATCTTGGTATTAAGATCCTCGGCCTGCAGGTGCCAGGCCTCTAAGTCATCTCTCAGATCACTTCAGTGGGTATCCGTCTCGGTAGCCATGCGGCACCTTTCAGTGCCAGTCTGTATTGGCGTTCGATTTTGCTTAGGTTCGTTGCGCCAAACCTTTAGAGTAGTTGCACTACTCCGTAGTCCATCAGCGGTAAAATGCAGGCCTGAATGATGGCCAGTTTCGTATTTATGTCTGTCTTCGCATTGTATCCTATTAGTGGACCGAGGGCTCCTCTGACTTGCTTCAGTTTTTTGACGATCTTTTCGATGTGCTGGTTCATCTTCATGTGTTTGTCGAAGATAACACCGAGGTATTTGATCTGCTTTTGGTAGTGCAACGTTTGTTGTTTCAGTTTCAACGTTGGCTTATATTTTTTCTTTTTCGAGAACATGATGCACTCTGTTTTCTCTACGTTACACTTTATCCCCATCTCGTGTAGTAGTCAACGATGGCTTTCGCTGCCCACTCAGCACGCTTAGTTGCATGGTCTGGGTTCGTGGCTCTATTTAGTATACAGAGATCATCTGCGTACTGTGAGAGTTTGAGACCTTTTATGTGGTCTAGTATATTCAAAATATCATGGACGTACGAGTTAAAGATGATTGGTCCCAGGATCGAGCCTTGGGGCACGCCGTAACGTAACGGTTTGTCTTCGGTCATGGTAGTTCTGAATTTACTTCTCACGGTTCTGCCTTTGAGGTAGTTCTCAATTAATTTAATGATGTTGTCAGACACGTCTTGATTCTTAAGGTTCTTGATCAGGCCCTTGTGGTTGATCGAGTCAAAGGCCTTCGATAGGTTTGTAGATAGACGCTGTCTTCCATGGCTAGCGCATCAGTGATTATTTTTCCGGTACGTAGAATCTGGGTTGCTGTGCCTCTTGCCTTTGTGAAGCCGTGCTGGAATGTTCTCTGAGATCACTCTTTGACCTCATCTTCTGAAAGCGATTACTAATAAGGGGGGTTAAATTATAAGTGAGTTCTCGCGTGTTTTATCTTTTAAAGTTAGCTTCGTGGAAAAACAATGCAGGAAGAAATGTGTATGTAGCTATGTTATGTATTTGTGTTGTGTGTCGAACCATAGAGTTATTTCCGTCTCTGTCTTATATTTGTTATTTTAATTTAAACCGTAAGTAAGTATCACTAATGTTCTTTTTACTGTATAATTCTGGGTTGTTTATCTGGCGCAGGCCGAACTATGTTTGTGGTAAGTTATATAATGTGTGCGCGTGGTATATAGACACAGACAGGAATCCTGAATCGGCAGACAGGCGTGATGGTCCAGTGTAGTTTGTGACTTCGGTTGAGCAACACTACTTTACAAGTCGACTAAATAATTATAGGACGTGTTTTTTTTTGTTCATGAAATATCCGGAAATACTTCTCACATTCTAAGGTTAGTTTCACTTTTCAATAACGAACTATTTTCTAAAAATACACCGAAATATTTTGTTTTTTTTTTTTTAATCTAAACTCGGTCGTTATTTATATTATCTAAACAAATGAAAAACAAACATAAAGCATTAACCCTATAAATAATAATTAGGTATTTATTTTATTAATGTGGTGTTGAAAACAAAAATATTATATAATCTCTTTATGGAGTACTACCGGAGTGTGAAAATGAGGTCGTGAAAATTCCGTCGTCAAATAATTATTTTTATAGCAGATCTATTGTTGAAAATCACCACAAACTAAACTGATTAAAGGATCAAGGCTCTTTTTCGTATTTTATTCGTATCTCTTTGTGTGACCGAATATATTGCGCATCAGATTATTTGCAGGAGACAACAATTAAGATCACAAACCGAAATTATTTCGGAACGTTATCGTTTTCAGTGCATTCATACTTGATTTACATAATCTAATATATAAAATTCTCGTGTCACAGTTTTCGTTGCCATACTCCTCCGAAACGGCTTGACCGTTTTGATGAAATTTTGTGTACATATCGGGTAGGTCTGAGAATCGACCAACATCTATTTTTCATCTCCATAAAAAACCCTGCGAACGAAGTCGCGGGCAGCAGCTAGTAATAGATAAATCACGATGTTTTATAAGGGCATGTGATTAAAACAATGTTGATAGAAGTAAATGATATCGTGACGGGTGATGGGGCGAATGGGAAATGTACGTGTTGCGCCGTCCCCAAGTAACATGTGACAAGAGCAGGAAGATGATGATGATGAAGGAGTTCATGATGTTACTAAGTCGTAAAGAGCGTGTGAAGCAGGGGCGGGTCGTTAGTGTTGCTATGTGTTTACCTACATTGCTGAATAGTTTCACTTTCAAGGCGAGTCGGCGGCGCCTCGACGATTAAGCATCGTATTGAACATTACATTGTGTCGCTTTTTCAAACATGGTGCGGTAAATGTAGTGAAGAAAATACACCTACTTAATTTTTAATTTAATAAAACGTATTACACATAAAATGTATTATTTTTTATACCCTATAGGTAATTCCCCCTCTTACAACGCATGTACAGTCACGGACTTTATTTGATGAGCCACTTTCAAACTTTTCAATTATCCAGTTTTATACATTGACGAGGTTACACGATTAAACACGAACTCAAACCGCATGCTCGTAAACAAGATGTCATATTACTAATAATCGGAACTAGTCTTATTCAAAGAGGTTGAAGAATGACTAATAAGTTCTCATTGAAAAAACTATAAAATGTTACCTACATACGTTTATCCAACCTATTTCTTACTGACCTTCTTTAAATTAGAGCTCATTTAAATACTCTTTATTTTTGAAAACCTTGGATAGGTTTTCAGACAGTTGAAGTGTCGATGTCACAGAAGATTATTTCGAATTTTGGTGAATCGATTAATTGTCATGAACGTCATCTTGGACGCCATGCGTTCGGATAAAATCGTGGGATCGAGTTTTCCGATGTTAAAATTACCAATCATAATTTCTCCGTACGCTAAGCGTTACCATGGCTACGTTAAAACAAATTGTCGCTAGGTAATGGTTGCTAGACCTGCAATTGGTTGACTTTCAGTAGTCACTCTGTACTATGTACGAATATAACCGACTAAACCCGATTTGCATTACACGGGTAAAATACGAACAGTGGCAAGTGGCTTATCATTTAAAGTCCGCGACTGTACATACCTGCAAATCATAATGTTGATACTATTTTTTTCTATAGAAAGACTGCTATTTATTCTCATGAATTTTACAGTTGATGTCCTATAACAAATAACTTTTGACATATAATTTAGGTACATAGACTATTAAAAAAGCAATATTTGTCGAAAGCAAGCAAGATAGACGTACAACTTCTTAAACCGAAATTAAATCGAAGCCTTTGTGAATACGGGGGCTGATAAATACATGAGATGTCAATCGATTTGTTGTTACGGTCCGGGTGGGTCCGGCTATGTTTTATGCGAACTAATTCACCATGGCGGATGCCACACCCGAAAACGTCGGAACCACTGATTTTTTTTTACCTGTCAAGTGGGTGTATTTTATGAGTTAATTAGCATAACTATGTTTTAAAAACAAAACAAGTCATCATCTTCCTGCCTGCCCCACGTACCTACTCGGGGTCGGTGCAACACGTTTTCTTCCACACTCCTCTGTCAACCGTGTTACGCTATCATTTATTCCTATTTTTTCATACATATTGTCACACAATCGATCCATCCTATACCCTGTCTTAAAAATTGTAATGAAGTGTGAGTGTGACCACTATGAGTCACTTCCGTGCAGATAAGCTCATCCCGCCGTATTAGCTACTGTAATAATTGTATTACAATTAGTCATCACAAGTAATAATATTTATAATATGTGCACGTGAACCCGATAATTCATAATTAGTCATCACCAGAGGTTGGAATTAGGTAGAGTTATTTGTGTACTCACACTGATTTCATACAGCGAAAGAATAAAGTGGATATACCTCAAATCCCGAGTTAATTTTAAAAAGCAGAAATTAGAAAAGTTATTTATTTACTTTTACACAATTTCAACCATCCGACATCGGATGTCTGAAATTGCAAAATTCCAATGCGCACACGCAAGGGAAGATCCATAATAATATCAACATTTCGATGCAAGTAAAAAAATAACTCTACCTAATT
This sequence comes from Cerastis rubricosa, assembly GCA_949152445.1. Lineage (NCBI taxonomy): Eukaryota > Metazoa > Arthropoda > Insecta > Lepidoptera > Noctuidae > Cerastis > Cerastis rubricosa. The sequence continues at coordinate 21,783,754 of OX424534.1, read as the reverse complement.
CCGACCTCTGGTTATTACAATTATTAATTATCGGGTTCACGTAATGAATTTTGGGGTCTATTTATAGTATACTGGGGAACCACTTGTTGGATATTGGAGGGACCACTTGTAGAGCCTTTGGGACCTAACAAATGTCACAAACGGCTAATCAAATGACTGACTCATTGAAGGACAATCTCAGCAAGCAGTTCAAAGTCTGAAAATACGCTCATTCATTTATCCTTATATGAAGAATCTATTGTTTAGTTAGAGACAAATAATTAGTGAAGTTTTAATTCAGTAGGAATTGTGGTTTAATTACGAGGCCGACTATGCCGACATCATTGTATTGTAAAACCTGACTCATACAATTCTGAAGCACAGCTTTACAACGATAAGGTCCTGATAAACGCGACGCAGTTATAATAAACACACATATCCTGAGTGTAGGAAAACTACAAGTAGGTACGTCTCTGTAGGTTGTACATAATACCTATACCCAATTAGAAGGTGTAGCCTAAGAAGCAAGACCTCTCGCGTGAGGTCAGACCATGAAATTTAGTAACTTTTGACCGACAATGATGAGACTAAGAAAGAGGGTATTTAGTCTGAACGGACCAAAACAAATACACCGCGGGCGCATGTAGGTACTTACCTACTGAATTTGACACATAATTATTTAGAATGTCCTTCAATTACGGTACTAGCGAAGTTGACTGTCAAATATTTCTCTGTTTGATTTGATTAATTAATCAGTATTACTTATTATTGGGCCACAAAACGAATGAATGAATGGAAACTTCATGCGGCTGGGCTGAGAATGGTGAGGGAGAAGATTTTATCAATCGAATTCTTAATTAGAGACGATAATTAGAATATGTGTAAGACATTGCGTTCATTGTGTTAATATTAACATCTGCACTTTTTGTTAATTTGTGGTGTAACGTGAATGATTAAAATTACAAATGATGACCTACTTATGAAACTGAAACTCGCGCTGGTGACTGAAAAGTTTTATAGTATCCGTTGTCAAGGTATGGACATGTGATGCGAAGATAATGTGATGGGGAAAGTATGAATGATTTGAGTATGAATGTGGATGGCTGTATGAGTAGAGGAAGACCAAAGAAACGATGGATGGACTGTGTGAATGATGAAATGGATAGAAAGAAGGTGACTGCTGAGATGACAACTAACTGATGGCTATGGAAGAAGAAGACATGCTGCGCCGACACCAAATGAATTGGGATAAGGGCTGGAGAATGATGTTGACATGACTCGTTTAATATAATTACACTTAAATATTGATTAATTCGGCAATAAGACATACGATAACAACACGTTTCATCATTATCATCATTTCAGCCGAGAGACGTCCACTGCTGGACATAGGCCTGCCCCAAGAAGGGGGGGTTTTGCCATAATCGCCACGCTTGGCAGGCGGGTTGGCGATCGCAGTACGGTTGTTACAAAAGCACAGAGAACGCTGCTGCCCATTCTCTGCTAAATCCCTTAGTCGCCTCTTACGACACCCACGGGAAGACATGGGATGGTGCTATTCTTTACGTCCGACACCATACAGAACAAAATACAACATTTACGGCATTTACTTAAGCGTCTACTTGTGTTAGGGAACACGGGCACTATAGTATCAAGTTGTTCCTTCAATTAACAAATTAGGAAAATAGAACATCACGCCTGTATGGCTAGCTAACTGTTACATGACATCATGCTGTAGACATTACACGAGAAAAGTGTTTTTGAATTTTGCTTGGGACAGATATTTTCCTATGCGAGGATACACATCTGCCTACCCCTGCTAGAGTTACGGGCGTCGTGCTATGTGAATAAATATAACAGCACGCCTGTACTTGCTGAAGGGTTAGGCAAAGGTGTAAATATTACATCCACATTTCACCAGTTATGTTCAAGTCCCATGTAATAGGGGGCGAGCCTATTGCCATCAACCGGGCACAGATCCAGGCTCTGTAGCTGATAGTGACAAAGTTTGTTGGAAAACCCCAACAACACTTGGCCCGACCCGGAATCAAACACAAGACCTCATGATATGCAGTCGTAAATCCTAACTTCCTAATCCTAACTAATATGATAAATGCGAAAGTAAGTTTGTTTGTTTGTTACCTCTTCACGCCTAAACCACTGAAACGAGCATCCTGTTTTGCAAATACGTTGTCAGGTGTCCTGAAACGGCCATATATACCTTTTATCCTGAAATATAGTGCACTTTTCCCGAGAAAAACAAACAATAACGTTCTTCTGATAACAGATGGCGCCACGTGTCCGACACGGTTATTGTCAAATTCTAACATTTACGCGAGCGAAGCCGCGGGAAAACCTAGTATGTCAATAAAAATGTTGTTTTATTTCCAGATGACTGACCGAGGTGCCGAACCGGCACTCGATGCTGAGCCAGGCGACGTGGGTGTTGAATTTATGAACAACCTCGTGACACAATTCATAAATTCAAGGGCAGATTTCTTTGGACGTCATTTCAACCTCGGTAGCCAGCCCGAAGAGAATAAAGTAAGATACAGTTAAATATCCTCATCATCATCAGCTTACAGCAGTCCACTGCTGGCCTCTCACTCGCAGCAACTCTCATCCAGTTGCTAAAAGCCTCCCTGCAAAGATCGTCACTCCACCGAGACATTTTTTTTTTTTTTTTAGGTTGGGTTATCATCAAATGTCTTCTCCCGCTCTGGGCGGAGCGGAAGGGAGTGTCAGACTGACTTGACTGACTAAAACCCATCCATGTTCCTTCTTAGCCCTTAGTGTTCCAGGGCCACGGTATCTCTTTCGAACAACCCGCAGCCCTGGCAGGCATCGGCCCTCTCGGACCCTTTCCGATTTGCTGACATCGCCTTGAGGCGCGCGTGGATCACGAACGCGCCATCGGCACGGTCTGTCGTCATAAGACGGACGGACAGTTAGCTAGCCCATTACTCACCGTCCACAGGCCCGCGCCTACGGTGGCCGGGGGCTACTGGTTGCCCCCCGACGCCCGAAACGTCTCCCGCAGCGACTGGGACGTGAGGCGTCTCCCTCTCACGTTCCGCCACCTCCTTCGCTAGCATGACTGCTTCGCAGAAGGAGGCAACGGGTTCCCGTTCCCTCTCGCTCCGGACCATGATGGATTGAACCAGGGCCGGACGCGAGAGGTCGCCGCCGCCAATCGCCGCTACGAGGACACGGCGGTACTCAGCCCAAGCGGGGCATAGCTCCACGGTGTGCTCCACCGTGTCCTCCGGCCGATCCTCGCAGTTGTGACACCCGGGCGTTTCCTCCCGCCCGATTCGGTGCAGGAACCTCCCGAAACAACCGTGTCCGGTGAGGACCTGCGTCAGGCGGAAGGTGAGGGTGCCGTGGCGCCTATCTAGCCATTCCTCAAAGCGGGGACTTATCGCCACTATTGTGGCGTGCCCTGCACGCGGTTGCGACAGTCGCTCCCTCCATGTCGCCATGAGATCGCGCCGGAGGTCAATCCGCTGAGCGACAATTTGCCGCAGCAGCGGAGTTTCACCCGGCGTAGTGCCTCCACGCGCCATTCGTGCAGGCACGTGAGGACTATCGCCTCCAGATCCCATAGTGGCAATCCGGCCATGAGGCTCGCCGCCTTGCCGGAGATCGTGCGGTACCCCCGGATCAGCCTTACGGCTACCACCTTCTGGGGCGCGTTCAGGTAATGGGCGGCTCGCCGCCTCAAAGAACGCGCCCACACCGGGGCCCCGTAAAGGGCCATGGACCGCACGACCCCGCGTAGAGCCTCCGGCAGGAGGCGTTTGGACCCCCCAGGTTGGGCAAGAGCCGCTTGAACGCAGCCCCTACCCGTTCCAGTTTGGGTGCCAAACGTCGGAAACGCTCCACGAAGTTCCACCGGTTGTCGAGGACAAGCCCTAGGTACTTCAGCGTCGACTTGACGCCGATGGGAACCCCTCCTACCGTCAGTATGGATCCCGACGGTGGCGCATTCCGAGGCCCATGAAAGCACATGGCCTCGGACTTGTGCAATGCCACCTCGAGACCCAGTTGCCGGATTTTCTCCACGACTATCGCAACCCCGCGTGTCATAAGTTCGGCCGCCGCCTCGTGCGACCTCCCTTGTGCCAGCACCAGCGTGTCGTCAGCGTAGCAAACTACGCTGACACCACTAGGGAGGTCGGCGCGCAGCACCCAGTCGTAGCCGATGTTCCACAAGGGCGGCCCCAGAACCGATCTCTGCGGAACACCGGACGACACCTCTCGCCGGTTCCATTCTCCGGTGCGACCGGTGTATATGACGGCCCTATCCGTCAAGTAGTCCCCGACCACACGACGATGGTAGGTCGGCACCCGGTGATACCGGAGTGCCTCCCTAATGCAGCTCCAGGGAAACCACCACCGAGCCTGAGGGCTTCCCACGAGTATACAACGTCCATCAGCCTATAACGTTCCCACTGCTGGGACACAGGCGTGCTCTCTATGAGAGGGAGGGGGCTGTAGACCACCACGCCAGCCCAGTGCGGGTTAATAGATGCCACAAGTCTTCGTATTTCATAAACGAGTCGAAAAAATTCAAGTTATAACGGGTGTTATTTAAAACTCAAACTCAAAGCGTTTATTTCAATTAGACCATTACAGGCACTTTTGAAAGTCAAAAACAAAAAAAAAACAAATAAAAAAAACATACCAAAATTTTATATGGTTAGCATAGTATTGGTATTTTTGTGAGCAGAAAAATACAATCTGTGAGCAGAAATAGCTAATTGATCAGCAACTCATGGCCAGCAAACATTCCAAAATCAATCAGCAATTTGTCATTCGGGATGGCTGTAATTATTTTTGTACAGCATATTAATTATATAAGCTGCAATGAGCTGCTCCTGTTTAAAAAAATTTGGTAATCGCTCAGAGGGTAAGCAAAAAAAAATCATTTTGAGATGCATATAAAAGTGCAACATGCAGCAGGCATGGTTTCTGTTACGGCTCCGGCGCTGCGGGGCTCCGGCGGTCCCATGCGAGCTTATCGTCGCAGATGTGTTTCACGCTCACCACCGCGGCATCGGCTTGCTGCAGCCTCAGCTGTGGCGGCGAGTGTTGAAACCACCTGCTCCTCAGCTCGCGGGCCGCCTCGCCCCTCCGCGCCTACGCGATTTTAACCACCTGCTCCTCAGCTCGCGGGCCGCCTCGCCCCTCCGCGCCTACGCGATTATAACCACCTGCTCCTCAGCTCGCGGGCCGCCTCGCCCCTCCGCGCCTACGCGATTTTAACCACCTGCTCCTCAGCTCGCGGGCCGCCTCGCCCCTCCGCGCCTACGCGATTATAACCACCTGCTCCTCAGCTCGCGGGCCGCCTCGCCCCTCCGCGCCTACGCGATTTTAAATAGGGCAGACAAGACTACGTGGAGTCGGTTTTGCAGCGATTCGTTTACTGTCTGTCAACAAAAACGCAATCCAATTAGTTATTTTGCTCACCATGTTTTAAATATGCATACCAATTAAATACACTGCTTATAGACATGTTTTCTCTGCTGATCAGTCATGAAGTCTTGCTGATCAAGTAGTTATTTTGCGGACTCAATGTTTATTATGCAAACTCTAGTAGCTGCCTATTTATGATTTAATTTTTGACCATTATCAAATTTGCGGAACAATGATTGCTACCTGATTTCTTTAATTGCAAACAAAATCTTTGTTTTGTGGCTCACTAAATTTTATAATTGCTAAACCAATTAATTACTTTTCTTTTATAACGTACACAAAGGCTTGTTTATCATTTTGTCAGCTACTGTTTGTCAATATTTGAGTGAGAGGATACTGGAAAGAGCTACAAGGTAGCTTTTTCTGTGGAAATTGAGCATCCTAGCTGTATTCTCCCCGTGGGTGTCGTAAGAGGCGACTAAGGGATTTGCCAGAGAATGGGCAGCAGCGTTCTTTGTGCTTTTGTGCCAACCGTACTGCGATCGCCAACCCGCCTGCTAAGCGTGGCGATTATGGCAAAACCCCCCATGTTATGTCAATGTGGCAACAATTGGGGGAGGCCTATGTCCAGCAGTGGACGTCTTTCGGCTGAAATGATGATGATGATGAGCCGTATTCTCGTGGCCCCGGCATGCCAACTTACCTTTAGGATAAGACTTGGCGACAACCTCCTCATCAGTCAAGTCTTCGTCCACTTGGATTCGCTTCAGGCGCAAATGTCTTTAGCGCGAATGTCCTATATTCTTATTTCTTAGTTATGTCTTTTGATTATCTCAGGTTGACAATATATAAAATAAACGAAAAAAAAATGATATGTTATCTTTTAGCCGAGTGCAATAAAACAAATAATACTCCAAAAGTGGAATGAAGTTTGTAGTGGTCGGATTTTCATGGGAATTTTTTTAGTTCCTTGAGATCCAGAGAAAAAAGTAAAAAAAAATCGCTTCTCGCGAGTTTTTTTCTTTCAATTACGGATTTTATAATACAATAGTATTTTTTTTTAACTTGATATATGAAAAAGGGGTATATAAACCACCAAATTATTGCACTGACCGTTGCCTTGTTCAGTAATTAAGTCATCAGTAATTTTAAACTGAATAATATTTTCGTTGTCTCTTAATTTTGACAGTAAAAAATTATTCCTTCCCTTTTGTAATTCGGTTGCAATGGAAACTATGTTTACAAGCAAAACTATGTCCACAGAACATATATACACTATGTCAAGCCTTATTTTCACAAAAGTTTATTGATTGTTCGCAGGACACGAAAACACCAGTTAGAAAAAGGATATGCAAACCAAAACACAGTCCGAAAGCAGAAGTTTTGAAGAAAGAAGTTAACAAGCTTAAATCCAAAGTCCATAAAAAGTACAAAAAATTACAAACAACGAAGTACTCGGATCGAGTTAAAGTTATCATGGCTAGGGTCGAAAGAGATAAGACGTCATTAAGGAAAATTTTCGAAATGATGGAGAAAAATAAAATTCAAATAGACGAAACTGCAGAAAGAAAGTCGAGAATTTTAACAAAGAAAATTGATAAAATTAAAAATAAAATCGATGAAATTAATGGACAGGACGCTGAAAACAAAGTTTTAATGGATCAACAATTTCAAAAATGGGAAAGAAAGGAAGCGCGGGCGAGAACTAAATTGGAGAAAAGTATTGAAGAAAGGTCAAGCTTGTTAGATGTGGCTAAAGAGAAAGCTAAACAGAATATTCAAGCCGCGAAAGACGAAATAGTAAAAATTGACCTTGAAATTCAAAATACGAAAGATGCAGAGGATTGGGAGGTAACCAATATTAGAAAGAATATTGAAGCAAAGGAAAACACATTGGCCAAGATAAAAGACCAATGTGACAAGAATATTAAAAGAATGATTGAAACAGAGGCTGAAAGAATAGCCGGAATTGACGCAATAATCAAAAAGCTAAAAGATGACGAGTCGAAAAAGAAAGAAGAGATAGACAGTAACATCACCGCAAAGCGCAAAGCCTACGATGACTGTAAAAGGAAATTCAGACAGGTAAAACATGATATTGATAGAAAAATCCAGAAAATAAAACACTTCAAGGCGGAAGAAAAAAGAAAAATGGCAAAAGAAACGGAGAAAAGGTTAAAAATCTTAAAAATAGCAGAAGACGAATATGATAAGATGCTACTCCACCAGAAGGCGAGAAACAGAGAAATAGAAGATGTAATCATACATTTAGACTAAGAAAGACTCGAATAGAAAACGAGATGAAGAAAGAATTTGAGTTATTGTGTAACAATAAACAACAACTTGAGGAAAGTATTCGGGCCATCCAACAGGACGAAGCTAAGAAACTGGGTGGTATCAAGGCAGAGATTAAATCATTGCAAGAAAAAGAGGCTCTGGTGAAATTCGGTCTATACGCAAATACTAAAGATTTGCAAAACGAGTTAGCTGTCATTACACAAAAAATAAAAAAGACTGTGGGCTATTTGAAAGATATACCGTGGCCCTGGAACACAAAGGGATAAGAAGGAACATGGATGGGTTTTAGTCAGTCAAGTCTGATACTCCCTTCCAATCCGCCCAGAGCGGGAGGGGTCATAGGAAGATTACCCATCCGAAAAAAAAGAAAAAAGGCAATGGAACTACAAGCAGTTGCGACAATACATGAAATTAAAATGCGTATCCAGAACATGAAGGAAAAAGAAAGAGAGATTGAAAAGAACATTAAAGAAAGGGAAAAAAAATAGAAGCAGATGAAGAAGAATCCGAAGACAGGATTGTATGCAACAACACGTTGCGCAGCAGGAAATCGAAATAGTAAAGAAAATTCAAATAATGCAAACACGCGAATATGAGAAAACCAAAGAATACGACGCAAAAGTAAAGAAATGCAAGAAATTGAAGTCCAAATTGATTCCCGGAAAAGCAAGTTAGCTGAGAAAAGAGCCGAACACGAGGAATATATTCAAGCCATGTAGACAAATACAGTGATAGCAATGTAACAATATACAGCTCAGGAGCACGTTATACAACTCAAGACTTTTATTAGAGCTGCTACAAAAGATAGTACTGGAAGAGTATTGAATCATTGCAATACAGAAGTATACACGGATGATGAAGAACTTTAACAGGGCATTGAAGGAATGCAAAAACATGGTGCCGAGGAAAGCTAAAAAGTCTACGTAATTTAAGCTAAAATTCAAAGTATGAAAGAAATGAAGGCCCATAAACAACTCAACATAGCTAAAAGAATATTAAGGAAATGTCAATAATGCTAGCGAAGAACGAATGAGAATTAAAAAAGTGCCTTAAAACTAAATGACAACAGGAGTCTGAGAAGACAAAATTAAATTCAAACCGAAAATCAAAGAATGAGAATAAGTCCGCTAATATTAAAGCATTGCTAAATTCGTTGAATAAGAGTGAAGAAGAATTTGAAAAGGACATTGAAACAAACGAATGAAATGAAGGCCCAAAAGAATATAGTAATGAGAACAATATTGAGGAAATTCGTGAAAAGTTAACTTTGGATGAGTAGCCAGTATCAGGCAGCAGGATATCCTCCGCTCCCTACATCCGAGCGCAGCCAAGAGAGCTTCTTTTCTCCAGATCATCGGTCGCAGTGACCACATTGCAACAGTAGAATAGTCTGACGAGGAAACTGACCTTCCATTTCCCGGGTATGAGAACTAGAGAGTCTTCTCAACTGTTTCATCCAAGAAATATTATTTTGATGGTACATGTACTACCTCATTATTTCCTATAATAATATTTTTTCTTCTTAATGTTCATGTAACTCAGGATTACTTTAAGTTATTTAATAATCTTTAAATTAGCATATTAGTACTGCACGCATTTTATAGTTTTTATTCACAATAACTGGATTCAGTAGTAAGTTTTAACTTTAGGCTAAAACCAAAATTCTTCCAGAATCTTTTTGAAAGATTATTGTATTTTATAGATTATAGTTACTTTACCGTTAAAGCACGAACGCTGTTCTTTTCCGCTCTGATAGTTTAATAAAGAGAGACAATGTGTAAGGTCGATCACATGATCAATAATAAGCTTTATGCCTAGTGCCCAAAAATACAGATAACTGTGATTTAAACAAACTTCTTAGTAACAGCAATCAAATAGAAACTTCATTCCAACGTAGATAAAGATTGCTACGATTTTGACAGTGAAGCGAAATCGGAGATAAAATATGTGTGAATGGAGTGTAGAGCTCGCTGCAATACATCTCCTCTTCAGAGCGGCTAAGAACGATGGCAACGTTATAGATATAAGATTGTATATTGTATTCCAATGTATTAAGTTTGTAAGATTAGTTTAACTATTTTTCAAAGTGTTTTTTTTTCTCTATGTCCAGTGTACTTCGATGTAATGAATCTTTAAAACATTTTTATTACTTGTATGTTTTTGATCAGAACAATTATGTTTTTTTTTTCAAAAACTGAGGTTTTCTTTACTTACTATTTTTATGTTTCTAAACAGAGTGTTACAAAAATCAAAAAAAAATGTCACACATACTTTTTCTGTACTAGACTCAGTCATGAAGTTCTATGAGTTTTGAACAATTATAATTATTTCTCTATATATAAATAATTTTACTAAAACTTATATAAAGTTCTATACCATCTTTGCAATTAGTTTTTTCCTAGACTAAGCTAGTGTCCTTCGATATAATTGTATGTTACTACGTGTATCTTTATCAACTGAACAAATAAATGATTTTACGAAAACCGTGTCTTTTCACAAATAGATTTTTTCATGACTAAAAACCCTTTCCTTGCAGTCATACAGTCATAAGATATTGTGAATTCAAAATAAGTTATTATATTTTTGTGCTATTTGCATTTGTTTCTGTTCAGAAAAAAAAACGCAAAATCTTGTTATGTTTGCCTCCTCTTTTTTCTCTTAATGTTCTATGAATAAATACACTTGTTCGTCCGATGATGACTATAAGAACAAATTAACAATTTTATAAATGAAAAAAATGAAAATTGGTTATTCAGTCTCAAAAGTTACATGCTATACATGAGTTGAGACAGCCCCAGTAAGTAATTAAAAATACTTGTGTTGGGGTTGACTCGCTACTTCCTTTATTTAATACAGTATTGAGACTAAATTAATTAGAAAATAATACAATATAAAACAAAACCCAGCCAAGAATCAAAGCTGCTAAAAATATTTAATTGTTATAGTCTCTATGAACTTATTCTAAGCATGCGTGATTGTGTGAGTGCGTGTGAGTGAGTGTGTGCGTGTTTTTGAGTGTATAATTATGTATGTGTGTGCCAAGTCAGCAAATTCGTACTAGAATGTGCTCAGTTTCATCATACGTTAGAGTTTTTAGCCATTCAGTTATAACTTTCTTACATTCATACAAGACTTTAAGATGAAATTGTAGTTTAGCATTTATTTTGTTGTAAATATATGCAGATTGTGTTACGTACTGTCGTCTTGCAAAAATCGAACGAACCATTGCGGAGTGGGCCACAATATCACTCCGTCTTCTATCCCGGCTGGCAGAATTAAATGGCATAGATTTATGTAGATATAGGGTCACATTTAACAAATTTATTAAATTGTCTTACCGATGACAATCCACTTGTTCTGTATAAGTTATCGGACAGACGCAGTTCGAGTATATTGGGAGACAATGCAGAAGGATGAAAAAAGCAAATAATGAATACGTGCGACGGCTGACTGGAGAGAAGTTGTCAATAGTTACTACGCATGAAATCAAAATCAAAATATTTTATTTTACATAGGCCTACATGGGCACTTATAAAACGTCGACAAGAGGCACAGTCGGGTTGGTCGTTTCCTATGGAGAAGAACCGACAAGAAACTCCAAGGTTACTCTTTTAAAATCATTTAGTTCTACAATATTTGGATGTTATGTACATGTACATAGTTCTATGATTCATGCTCATCGTCATCGTCCTACCCTTGTCCCATTTTATTTGGGGTCGGCGAAACACGTTTTTTTTTCCATTCACCGCCCTCTGACGTCACGCCATCATTTACTTCTTTCTATGATTCATCCTAAAAACTGTATTAAAGATTTGACATGTGTGGCGGATATGCGCCCCCTAATAGCCTATATTATTAATTTAGTAATTGTCTGTGTGACAGCTAAATTAATAAGCCTTTGACGTCATCCCTGCGGGAGATTTGCTGTCGCGTCGCAAATCGAACATCACTCGCTGCGTTGGAATATGCATTCGACGCTATCTTTCAATTAGTACAATATGTGACTCGCGATCGCATGCGTGGTTTCCAAACTATCTTGAAAATCATCTCCATTCTGGAGTGCATCTTAATCCCGCATCATAACCCACGATATCCTAGATACCAGCAGTATAAAGTGCGACTGGAACACTGGTGGCCCAAAGAAGAAAAAAGCGGGAATCTGCTAGCATTCTGGAGCGACTGACCCACGCATTCACGTGCTGAGTCGTAATTAGTTCTCATCCCGCATCTGGAGAACGGCTATTTACTCGCCTGCCCCTCCAACATCAGTGATACAAATGATACACAGGACATCTAGGATTTTAGCCCTGTCGAAAACTGAGAAAAGTAAAGCACAGTCTAAAATAAAATCAAGTATTTGTTTTATTTATTTACTTGTATCAGTACCTACATAATACATACAATCAAACTATCACACTTATTATGCGAAAACCCCAAACCGGATAAAAATTATATGTATTAATCACATATTCTCAGTAAAATATGATTGAAGATAAAGTTCCTCAGTTCTTATATTATATGTAACATAACTTTACGCCTGTTTTCCCAGAAGAGTAGGCAGAGGTGCGTGGTATACCAACATTTCTGTGTCATGTTAGTATGTTCGCCGTGCGTTAGGTCAAGTGTAAAAAGACATTAGAACTAGCAGCATGGAATCTTTTTCTTTTTTTTGTAATGACATCTCGCAGTTCCGCCTATGCTTAAACGGAATATCGTGTGGATGATTTGAGTGTAAATCCTTCAGCCAGGCCAGCGTGAACAGAGCGGTCGCGACGGCGAGGCCGGAACGACAGCGTTTTGTATCTGTGTTGTAGTGGGGTGACTAGTGTATGCCGTGATCAGCGAATCTAGCTAATACGAAAAGCTTAGAAAGACGTTTCGTAAACTGGAGGACGGTATGCATTCTGAGGTCTAAGAGTCGTTACGGACATAAAATGTGGCTCCCGTGACTTTACGGAAGAATCGGTTCTGGTCTGCATCCTCTAGATGCAGCGGGATTTGGAATGGGCGAATATGACACAAGCGTATGTCATAATGGGACGGAACACTGCGGTGTAGAGACCAAGTACCACCGAAATAATGGTGGATTTAGCCCATAAGGCCAAAGACATGTCCGCCTAAGCGAAGTTACGCACCTCTAGGCTTGACTTGAAGGGTGGAATTAACTACAAGTGATACGCACTCCAGTAGCTAGTGTAGCACCGTGCGTAGCACTGCTATGAAGCTGGCGGGGTAACGACAGAGCTACGCCCGCTACGGCGTAGCACGTCAGCGGTGTCTCGCTTGACGTAGCTTATGGAGCGTTTTACACGGGTGTTCGCTACGACGACGGCGACGACGGAGAGCGGAGTGGTTAGTGTGGTTTTCTGCACAGACAAACTCATTTATATTGGGAGACGGCCAAAGAAAAGATGAATGGATTGTGTGAGGATTTGAGGAATGATAGGAAGGAGGATGGAATGATATTACTGCCTCGTTGGTGAAGTGGTCGCAATCACGACTGCTGAGTGTGAGGTCATTTACTCGAATTGACTCTAGTTCTGCTTATTACTTTTTACCCGTAGGCAGACGATATATAGGTACTAATGTATAAGTTATACCTTTACCATTACTGATCTAATTAACGCCTGATCAGAAAGATGTAGCAATAAACATTATCGTACTATGTGCGTGGCGAATAAAAATTAGTGTTCAATCAGTTTATGATTGCATGAAATACAAAATATAATTAAAATAATGAATATTAATTAATTCATAAAACATAATTATTTTAATATGAATTTTCTGCAATGTTCTAGATGAGTCTTTCAATTATTATATATTATGAAATAGCTAGAATCATATTTTTGCAGATATTATGAAATATCTGCAAAAATCATATTTTTTTTTTTGTTATCATATTTTTGCAGATAATATGAAATATCTGCAAAAATATGTTAACTTTGAGATATGATACTTCTGCCTTTTAATGAATATGGATATGAAATTTATGCCTCAAGATGATTCTGTCTTCCAAAATTATGAGTTTTGAACGTATGATAAATAAGTGTATGCCAAATGATTTTCTGTGAAATAAAGTTTATGCTATTCGCTGTTATGCCAAATAATATTATGACATATAAAGTTCTGCCATAAACTAAATATCAAATCTTATTGGACCCAATTTTCGTCGAAAGTTATTTTAATGTTCATTAAAAAAAAATACCAAAATGATGTCCGGGGTGGCCACAATTTCCCGTATCTCTAATAAATTACCCATATTGTAAAGAAAAGCTTGACGATGTCTATATGATATGAATGTATGGACTGTTTATTAGTGGATACCTTTGATCTGTTGTTTTGAATAAAATGCATGTGTTTGGAGGAGTTTAGATGTGTAATCATGTTTAATCTAATAGCAACGTAAAAAATAGTGCTAATAATTCCTTTTTTCATGTATTCGAGGCATATCTATTCATATTTATTGATATTTCAAGTATTTTCATTCATTGAACAGCGGAATTCTAAAATGGCCGATTCGAATAAGAATTTTTAAGTTGGGATCTTGTATGAATAATGTATGTAGGACTCCTAAAAAATACTTTCATTAGATTACTTGTATATTTGTGATGTTAGAAGTTTTGTGTAAATTGATTCAGTAGTTTTACCAAACAAAAATAAGGTACGGCAACAGTTCTTATTGCGGCGATTTCTCTCATATTGTAGGTTGTTTATAATTCTCAAGTAGATGTAAAGTAAGTTGTTTACATAGTAATACATGGTCTCGTTCTTCATGAACACGATACCGTTTACTGTTTAAGATAAGCGTTATTACAAGTCGAGCTATAAGTGTTTTTGTGAGTGCCGGCTACTTGACCCGCGCGATGACGTAATTGTCGGGCCCGACGCGAAATTTGACGGTTAGGCGAACGGGGTAATAGCTTTTATAACTATAAGTTCTATAACTGCACTACTGTATTAGGTAAGCCTGTAATGATAGTGTATTTATGTTTTTAAATAAATGAATAAAATTTATTCCTCTTGTCATAAAATTGTAACATGACACAACGCGAATTAACTTTATTTTGGCCCTTCTTCTTTCTTTGTCTTTGGTTTGCGTAGTTGACGTAGTTTTAACACCTTTGTTACTAGGCACTAACATGAGTATTTTTTAGATATTAAATTAGCTGTTATTTGAATTTTATTGAATGACGCAATACTAATCAAGTTTTAAAACCTTTGTTACTGAAATAATTGTTAGCTTTGGTTTCTTTGTCGTTTCTTACTTCGTTCAAATTCTTGTCTATGGCATAAAAATGGTTGCATCAGTGATTAGTATGGCTCATGTAATCAGTTTAACTTGACTATAGATACCAGGGTTAGACTGCAGAGGTCAAGTTTCAATCACTTATACTCCAAAACCTCCATTCAGTTTTGTACCTACAGAAACAGACAATAAATTGATTATTGCCATACGGCATACATACTTATATTAAAGATGCTGACTTCATCATCATGACTTTCCTGCCCTTCTTCCAATTTATTTGGGGTAGACGCACCATGTCTGCTTCTTCTATACTATAACAGATGCTGACTTATAAGTATCTACATCTACGTTAGAGCATATTTATTTCGTGCTCTGTTCAAACGTCAATTCTTCATTGTTTTTTTTTTCCAGCCTGTCTAGACAAACGAGTGCTTATTCTATCTTAATTGCCAGTCTACCTTTATGTCCCGTCGTAGTTTCCGTAATTAAACTTATTAACGGAAACTTTATTAAAAACCACATCGCCAAAGGGATTTTTGTCGGCGTCGATGGCACCCTTTGTCCGATAGAGAGGGGTGTGTTTTGATTATCAGCAACACTGTATTATAAGAGTATAAATTATTTAGTAGTCTATGGATGAGCAAGTTTTGGCAATAAGGTTACTTTTTTGATGTGAAACATCTAAATGTGCTACTAGGCAGTAAAATGGACTCGTATGCCGTGATGGGAAATGATGTTGATCCCCCACCCCTGTGCCACGTAAAATCAACCTGTTTCCATTAAAATAAAGTTTGTTTTGGATTGATTGTTGATAATGTTTTGTTTTTTAAAATTCCACGTTCAATTTTTTTCAACATAGTGTTGTGGGATTTTATTAATGTTTAATTCTATTTTAAAAACACACATTCACATCTGCCGGGCGTCCCGTGACGGTCAACTTTATTGTAATAAGGAATTAGATATGTTTTGCTTATGTTACTCTAGGGTGCAAAATTTTTAGGATATGTGGATCAGGGTGTCAAGTTCCTCACCCCTCATAGAAAAGGGACACTCTAACCTGTTGTTGTCGGGTTATTCTATATATCCTAAAGTTGTTCTAATTCAGAACCATACTCGTCAATTGACCTAAAACCTTGGTTCATATTTTGGAGACGGGATTGAATAGCCGTAAAAGATTTTGTAGTTAGTCGAGGATAACTCTGCTTGCGAGATACGGACCATATTAGTGTTGTAGATCTACGCAGGGCTACGGTAGAACTGTTCTACCAAACAGTTCTATCGTAGAAATGTTTTGCATTTTCGCAGCCTTCCAGCCTATATTCTAGGCAGCAATATATATAAATCTTTATATAAATTCAAAGCTTTATGACTGTCATTTGTCTTGATAAAGTCGTTAACATACGAGAATCTTTGTAAGCGGTTACTGCTTGTATGTGATTTACAAAAAAAAACACAATTTTCTTTATGAATATTTAATGTCAGAAGAGTTAAATACAAAATAGTAAAAATCTTTTAACTAATACACATGTATTATTTTATTCTACAAGCGATCCGGCCCTGCTACACACAGCTGCACTGGGTCTTAAACTATCCTATCTTTTAAGCTGGCACCAACGACACACATTCACAAGTTACATTAGAACATTACTTAAAAAATGCATATTGCATCCATCAGCACAATGTTTCGGGTGAGTTACATTGAGTTCTACCGTAAAACTGATATTATATATTATGATTTCTTAGTTTGATGAACTTACAGAATGCTTGGTTGATGGCTTCGTGAAGGATTTGTTTACACCGTGTTTTGAGATCGTTCTCGTGAATTAAATCCCGACTATGACCTGAGCGAAGTCGCGGGCGAAAGCAAATTAACTAATTAAAATCACGTGGTTGGTAGGAGGAGGCCTCTTAACTTAATCCATAGCTTTACTATCCGGTTCATACACTGCTTGACTGTCCGTTTGATACATTTAATTTCTCCTTCAGCGAGTTAATCCTCTCCTCTTCTTTCTTCTTCCTTTTTTCCGCCTTTTCTAAACTCTCCGATAACTTCGTGTCTCTCAATGCTTTGCGAGTTTTCGTTAATTTTGCCTTTTCTTGAGCTACTTTTTTCTTCAGAGTTTCCAATGCTTTATTAGTTGGTTTCTTCATTTTTTTTGGAGTTTTCTTGTTCTGAAATTGATCAAAAATATTTGTTTTAGGCAATAAATCCTGCGTAAGGCATGAATGAGACGAACACATGTCACGGATCATGAAAACAGTTGAAGGTTGTTAACCATTGGTAAGATGTCACTTAGCCAACCATGCATTGTCATCTCTAAGCTGTATGTACTGTACGCGTACGCAAAATTCAACTCAATCGGTTGGGGATAACTGTACAATTCAGTTGCAAGACTTAAACATAACAAACATAAGTAGATACCTAATTATTATACAAATATATATGCTCCCAAAAACCGTGAAAGCAAACACATCGTGAGGAATCGGCATGTGCTAAAACTAAAAATTCGAAGACATGTGACATCTATCAAACCGCACTGGCCCGCGATCATGGATTACAGCCCACTCCCTCTCATAGAGACGAGGCCTGTGTCCCAGCAGTACATTAACACAGACACATTTACATTCACAGGAACATTATAGGCTGATGATAATGAAAAACGTCTTACGTTTCCTAGGTTGAGACTGCTCGTACCGCCGCTGACGCCTCCGTTACGTTTATTTTGCGCATCAAGATAAAGAAGAATTTGTGTCAAATACTTTTTCACGTCGGCCGGGGTACGCACAGTCATGGGACCAAGGTCGTTCATCTGGAAATAAAGAGAACAGCCTATTTTAGATACCAACAACATATTTTTTTTGCAAATTATTATTAATGGTATCCCTAATTACCTATACTAATTACCTATAACATTAAACCTGGAAACTTTCTCAAGAACAAGGGGTTGAAAAAAAAAAAGAATTTTCCATACAAAACATCGCATCCACTGACGCAATTCGTATGAAGATACCATTTTTTTCCTATCAGTGACCATCAGATGAATTTTTTAAGATACAAAGCAATGGACACCCTGTTGTATAGCGGTACATAGAAGACAGCTTCTCTCAAAATTTCAACTGTATGCTGCCAACGGTCTCGGAGTAAAATGACTGTGACATACGGATGGACAGACAGACAGGACGAATTTACAAGGGTTCGTTTTCCTTCCGCAACGGAACCCTAAAAACACCGTTAAGTATGCGACTTCATAAAGTAACAGTTCGTAACAGCACACAATTATCATACACGGGACACGGGGACACGGCTGTAATCCCAAAAGGGAAAAGGAAAAGGGAAAGGGGTTATTTTGGGATTACAGCGGTGATGTTATGTTATGTTTTTCTCACTATATTGATTGTAATTGTATGCTGTTACGAACATAGTACTTTAGGGAGTACCTAATAGTACACCCACTTTTCGCTAGTGATGTGAGTCTCGTATAATAAGGGGCCTGCCTATTGCCATTAACCGGTCACAAATGCAGACTCCGTGGCTGCTACTAAGAAATTCCAACCCAATAAAACTTTGCCCCGAGACGGGAATCGAACCCTGGGCCACACGCTAAGCGGTCGCGTTTTGGAACACTAGTACCAACGAGGGAGTCTTAAAAATTAAGTTATATTGACACCCATCCCGTCGTGAACATAATACGTAATAGTTATATTGATACCCATCCCGTAGTGAACATAATATGTAATAGTTATGTTGACACCCATCCCGTAGTGAACATAATATGTAATAGTTATGTTGACACCCATCACGTAGTGAACATAATATGTAATAGTTATGTTGACACCCATCCCGTAGTGAACATAACATGTAATAGTTATGTTGACACCCATCCCGTAGTGAACATTATACGTAATAGTTATAGTGACACCCATCCCGTAGTGAACATTATACGTAATAGTTATAGTGTCACCCATCCCGTAGTGAACATAATACGTAATAGTTATAGTGACACCCATCCCGTAGTGAACATTATACGTAATAGTTATAGTGACACCCATCCCGTAGTGAACATAATACGTAATAGTTATGTTGACACCCATCCCGTAGTGAACATTATACGTAATAGGTGGGTTCAGTGCTCGCGACTGAACGAATATCAGGTAAGTACTCTACTCTACCGCAGATAACGTAAACAGCTTTGTGTCCTTTCGAAGTTTCGATAAATATGAACTAATTTCATAGTTCTGAGGCAGAGATCTTGCTTTATTACTGTCCCTGTCGCACAGCTGTCAACATACAAATGCAAGACAGAGACGGCAACAACTCTATGGTTCATCACTCGACACAAATACATAACATAGCTACATACATATTTCATCTGCGTTGTTTCTAAGTTTATAAGATAAAACACACGACTACCACACACACGCCTAAATTATTTAAATATTATCATATCACTAATACAATTTGATTAGGACATGAAATGCGGACGTGACATACAATATTTTTAGGGTTCCGTACCCAAAGGGTCAAACGGGACCCTATTACTGAGACTTTGCTGTCCGTCCGTCCGTCTGTCACCAGACTGTATCTCATGAACCGTGATAGTTAGCCAGTTGAAATTTTCACAGATTGTTTTTCTGTTGATGCTATAACAAATCCTAAAAACACAACAAAAAAAAGTGTTTTTTTTGCTCGTTTTTTTTTATAAATAATGGTACGGAACCCTTCCTGCGAGAGTCCGACTCGCAGTTGGCCGGTTTTTTTTTATAATATCACGGCCTATCTGTTTTTCGTAGTAAAACAATATTATTTACCGTACAATACTGAAATACCCAGGAGAGCTCGTGGCTAAAGAATAAAAGCCGCTCGAGCCGATGTTCAGGTTAAGCCGCGCTTGAGTAGGTTGGTCAGTGGATGGATGACCAACTGACCACCCATTACATACCGAGATTCCTCCGTGCCTCGGAAAGCACGTTAAACTGTTTGTCCCGGATGTCATTAGTAGATCTTTGCCAGTCGTTAAAGGTGGCCCGAAAATATGACAACCAGTCTAAACAAGGAGTATCGTATTTCCCAGTACGTTATGACAACCAATCTTAGCAAGTTGTATTACCCAGTACTAATGGGGCTGTGGAGGTCAGATAGGCAGTCGCTCCATGTAAAATACTGGAATACTGGTATCCAGCTGCATTCGGTTAGACTGGAAGCCGACCCCAACATAGTCGGGAACAGGTTATGCAAATGATGATGACTGAAAGACTCAGAAAATGGCTAATGACGTCATTATTCACCTGCCCCTATTCCATACTTGTCTATCCTATTCGTCTCAGTAGTTGGCTCTATCCTAGCCACAATATACCTAATAAATACCATCTTACACACAGTGTACCCATCGTTTCTTTGTTCTTTTTCTACTGTAATAGCAATTTCCATTCATACTAATTCACAATCCTCACACTTTCCTCCGTTACTAATAATCAAACTCCCTCCCTTTTAATATATTAGGAATCAGTTTGAGAAGATATGGTCAGAGAGTGATCACCAGAGGTCGGAATTAGCTCATTTTTTGTACTTGCATCGAAATGTTGATATTAATATGGATCTTCCTTTGCGTGTGCGCATTGGAATTTTGCAACTTCGGATATCCGGCGTCGGATGGTTTAAATTGTGTAAAAGTAAATAACTTTTTTATTTAATAAATCAACGGGATTTTTCTGCTCTTTACAATGAATCTCGGGATTTGAGGCATTTCCACTTTATTCTTTCGCTGTATGAAATGTATGCTGTATTTAAGTACACAAATAACTCTACCTAATGCCGACCTCTGGTGAACTCAGAGAAATCGCTTTGAGAAATAACAAGCAAGCAAACATCAAAACCTCATCATTCTCCTGGCCCTCTCTCAAATTTTACATTAAAAAATATTTTTTACAAAAAATGAAACCGACTTCAAAAAACACTTAACGCACTAAAAAGTTAAAAATAATACTACAACCTACCTATATTAATAAACCTAACCTAACCTACGATTAACCTATAATAAAATTTAATAATTCTTTGGAGTCGGTGCCACGCAATATAATTATTAGAATTAATGAATGAATTAATATTTCGAAGCTGTAAGATTTGTGTTTTGCTTTTTTCTGGCCTTAGTCTGTATATAGTATGTATATAGTCATTTAGGTAGGTATCGTATATTGCTTGGCACCGACTCCAAAGAATTATTAAATTTTATTATAGGTTAATCGTAGGTTAGGTTAGGTTTATTAATATAGGTAGGTTGTAGTATTATTTTTAACTTTTTAGTGCGTTAAGTGTTTTTTGAAGTCGGTTTCATTTTTTGTAAAAAATATTTTTATTTGTTAATTTTTAGTGACATATTTTTAATCTAATAACAAAATATGGGTAGGCCTAGTAAAGATGATTCTCGTGTGAGAAAAGGCGTCGAACTGAAACTGAGAAAAATGAAAACGATTAAAAGAAATAAGGGAAAGGAATGATCAACGCATTTTGAATAAGAACCCTGATCATCGCGAAAACAGACTATCAAAGCAGAGGACCCACTTGTTACTTAGGTTGAATAAAGAAAGTCAAAAAGTTAGTCTGTGGTACACGTGGAAAGTGCATACCGTTACAATTCCAACAAGCCCAAACACAGCTAAGATACATTGTCTTATTATGGAGTTCCAGTGCTTGTCTCTTGGCTTCGTCATCAGATCATCAAATTAGGTAGAATGGTTCTTATTGAACGCAAATGCTTCACTTGTTGTAGAAAATACCAAAATCGCTGTACGTTTCCTATAAAACTTGAAGAGTTCCCTCGATTTCGCCAAGATGCCATCATCAGATCCCCATTTGGTGACTATGGGACCAAATGGAAAGCATAGGCTTTGAAATAAAACAATAATTTTCCAATTCGGTTCGTAAATGACTGAGTTATGCGCGAACGAAAAACGCAATGCAGAGTAAACTAAAAGTTAGAAATATTGAATTTTTGTTGATTTTTTCAGAAACGGCTTATCTGATTTCGATAAAATTTTTATGGGACCATTTGGAAAGTATACGCTTTTAAACAAAAAAAGAATTTTTCAAATCGGTTGGCAAACGACGGAGTTATGAGCGAACAAACATAAAAAAAAAAAAAAATACAAACATCCGAATTGAGAACCTACTCCTTTTTTAGAAGTCGGTTAAAAACATGCGACATTATTCGTGACAAACTTCTGAATCAAAGTATACGAAAGGCACACGGTTTCATTAAAATTCAAGACTTTTCAATAAGATTTGGGACTTTTCATCAAATTGCAGCAGTAACTTTGTTTTATTTATGTAAAGTCAGTTTTTAGTAAATATCATCAAAACGTATCGAATCACTTAAACTTAGTCTAGTGCAGGAAAAATATGTGTTGTAGGTATATTTTTTTTAGTTTTGGTAACGTTATGTTCAGAAAAATATAACAATAGTAAAAAAAACTCCAACTCCGTTGTTGAAAATATCATATAATTGTTCTGAAGAAAAAGATACAAGCAGTAAAAATGTATAAAAGATTCATTATATCGAAGTACACAAGCCTATTAAATGAAGAAAACAAAACAGTTTGTAAAATAGTAAAACTAATCTCACAAACCTAATACATTGGAGTACATACAATCTTATATTTACTTTTCCATCGTTCTTAGCCATGCAGCGACCTCTACACTCCATTCACACACATTTTTTCTCTGATTTCGCTTCACTGTCAAAATCGCAGTAATCTTATATAAATATAAGTGTAGAATATAGAAAGAATAAGGTTTTTATTTGATTGCTGTTACTATCAACTCTGTTTAAATCACAGTTATCCGTGTTTTTTGTCACTAGGCATATTATTGATCGTGTGGTCGACCTTACACAAATTCTCTCTCTCTACTAAACTATCAGAGCGGACAGTAAAAACGAACTGTAACCTATAACATATATTACAATAATATTCCAAAAATACATCAAGAGGTTCTAGAAGAGTTTTGGTTTCAGCCGAAAGTTTAACTTAATGAATCCCGTTATTGTGTTTATAAACTATAAAATGCGTGCAGCATATAAAAGTAATCCTAAATAATATGAATATTAAACAACAAGAAAAAAATATAATTACTATAGGAAAGAATGAGGTAGTACATGTTGTCATCAATTATGGAAGTATTTACCCACAATATGTTTAATATTCTTTGTAGAACGGAGTAGAGAACACTCTCTAGTTGTCATGCCAGAGGGTCTACAAATGACTGTCGCTTTCACTGCATTTCATATTTCTACAAAGCCTCCAACATAAGCTTTTCGGTAGCTTCAAATGTAAATCTTATACATTTTTGCGATTTTCATCATCGTGTTCGCTGATGGATAGTCACTGTGTCTAGGCCTTCACTAGATCTGCCATTCTGATCTTCGTCATCATCAGTTCCCTTGTTCTGTAGCAGCTCGAAAGCTCCCTCACGTTGTCTGTAAAAACCCTCAGTTCTAGTAGTAGTCTCAGTTCCCTCACTTCCTGGACATTACTTTTTAGGGTTTTCACCTCCATTGTCTTCAAACTTTAAATCGGTGGGTCTTTTGATCACTTCATATTTTCAATGGTTGTTCAAACCACTATTAATGCAAGGTGTAGTGCTCGTAATAGCCAGCCGTTACGGAACTGAACGGGAATCTAAACGAGAACTCTGCCAGAAAATATGTCATCAGGAACAGGCTGCGTCAGCAGTGTCACTTGGAAGGTCAGTTTCATTATTCAGTTGCATGTCCACTCATACAAATATAGTATGAGTGGACATTTAACTTCTTATCAGACAATTCTATCGTTGCAATGTGGTCAGTGGTTGCCGAGGGCCTAGGGAAGTAAAGTATTGATGGCTGTGGCCGGATTTAGGGAGCGGAGCTCCTCCTCCTGCTACCTGACACTGGCTTCTCATCCAAAGTTAACTTAAACCGTCTTTTTTTTAACGCCTCAATCCTCTTCTCAATATTATTCCTCTTGGCCGAATTAATTTTATTAATTCTTTGGATTTCATTTTTCTTTTCAGGCTCCTGTTGTCGCATAGTTTCAAGACGTGTATTAAATTCATCGTATTCAGCCTTTTTCTTAGTTAACTCGCTTTCTAAGGACTCAAGATTTTGCTTCATTTTGATTTTTATGTCTTGCATAGTTGCACCATATTCTTCGTTTTTCTTAGGTTCGCGTTCCTTCATGTTCTGGATACTCATGTCAATTTCTTTTGTCGTCGCAGTTGCTTGTAGTTCCATTGCCTTAATGTGTTTATCTACTTCTTGTGTAGTGTCAGTTAACTCGTTTTGCATTTGTTTTACATTTGCGACTAGTTTGGATTTAACAAGAGTCTCTTTTTCTCGCAATGTTTTAATCTCAGCTTTGATATCACCCAGTTTCTTAGCTTCATCCTGTTGGATGGCTTGAATACTTTCCTCAAGTTTTTTTTTATTGTTACGCAATAGCTCTAATTCTTTCTTCATCTCATTTTCTTTTCGAGCCTTTTTTTCTTCCAAATGTTTGATATCAGCTTCAATTCCTTTCTTTTCCTTAGCCTGCTGTTGTATCTTCTTATCGTATTCGTCGATTTTCTTATAATATTCATGTTTCTCGTCTTCAGTTTTCCTTTTCAACTTATCGTAGACTTTTCGCTTTGAGGCGATGTTACTGTCCATCTCTTTTTTCTTTTTCGACTCATCATGGTTCAACTTTTGGATTTTTGCGTCAATATCGGCTATTTCCTCAGCCTCTTTTTCATTCATTCTTTTAATATTCTTGTCACGTTGGGCTTTTGTCTTTTCCAGTGTGTTTTTCTTTGCTTCAATATTCTTTTCAATATTGGTTACCTCCCTATCCTCCGCATCTTTCTCATATTGAATTTCACGGTTTATTTTATCTTTTTCGTTTTCCTCCCATTGTTTCGCGGCTTGAATATTCTGTTTAGCTTTCTCTTTAGCCGTATCTAACTTGCTTGACATTATTTCGATAATTTTCTTCATTTCAGTTCTCGCTTGTTCTTCCTTTCTTTCCCATTTTTTTATTTCTTGATCTATTACATCTTTCTTTTCAGCCACCTGTTCATTTATCTTATTGATATTATTTTTAATTATATCAATCAACTTTTTTTCTTGACTTTCGTTTATTTGGATTTTATTTTTCTTCATCATTTCGAAAGTTTTCTTCAATAATGTCGCATCTTTTTCTATCCTAGCCAGTATACCTTTAACTCGGTCCGAGTACTGCTCTGTTCGTAATTCTTTCTTCTTTTTCTGTTCTATGGATTTGCATTTGTTATACTGTTTCTTCAAAGCTTCTACTTTCGGACTGTTTCTTGGTTTATATACCCTATTTTTAACTGGTGTTTTCGTGGCCTGTGAACAAACATCAAACCTTTGTTAAAAATAAAATATAAAATAGACACGAATAATATGAATATGAAAAGGGAACAAAATATCATTTTTTTCTTCCTAGTTATTGTAAAGCTTGGTATAATCAACAGTAACAAGACAGAAATAGTTATTTGTTATACAAGAGTGCAAAGTTGCTTTTTAACCGCGTGTTCAATTTTGATGACCGAGCAAGCGAAGGATTCTAAAATTTATTCAAAAAAAAAAAAAAAAAATCTTAATTAGAATCCTGAGCGTTAGCGAGGGAATCAAAAGAGCACGAGGTGAAAAATCTTTGCACTCGAGTGCAACACGTAACTTTTCATTCCACCTCAGCGAGGAAATGACTAAATGCAAAAAAAAAAACGTTTACAATCACAACATAGGTACACTTTTATTTCAGTTTAGGTATTAATTACTACATTATGACAGGTAAGTATTACAGAATAATCTTTAAATTATAACAAAATAATATTACGGTATAATTAACAATGACGTGAAAAAATGCCGCGTAAAGAACCGCGTTCAAAGCAAATTGAAAAAAGAACACCGAGAAGGTTCCGAGTCTGAGTTTTTAACAAATTAAAAAAAAGTTGTATGATATATTCGGCACCATAGAGGTAGCAGTAAATAGGTTTAATGTTTTTTTTAATTCACAAACTTAGTGCACACGATGTTCTAAATTCAATTTACTTTATCCTCTAGAGAATAAAAACGGCTTTTGCACTCAGATATCGAAGAGTAAAAATACTCTTTCCGAGATGGTGGGATGAAAATAATGATCCCAATGATGGGCAGAATATGAGGTTTTCGTTTTCGTTAAGATGTCTTTTACACCATTTATAACGTTACAAATGTTATTGAAATAGTCTATGAACTGCAGTGTAACGTATAATAACTTATTACACGTTATACTGCAGTTCTCGGCTCATAACAAAAAGTCGCCTTGACTGCACTTTTCCCTACTTGTACCTAAATGGACTATTTAATTAAGATTTGTAACGGTATATTTACCATGTTTACTACTTGTTTCGGGTTTCCGATATATTAAACATGGTAAATATCCCGTTACAAATGTTAGGTATTGATTGTGTTAGTGACCATGATAGTTTAAAAATGGACTATAATATGTATTTTACAATAACAAAGCACACTTATTTGTTTGTAAGAAGCAATCTCTACAAGTACTTATTTAATTTCAACAATTCTTTCACTGACAGAATCTGTTTGTTCTGTAATTTATCATCCATCATTTAAAAAATATTTACTTCTTACTTGTTACAATAAGATCTAATTACGTTTCTCAATACGCTTTCGAAGAAATAAAATAATAGAACGAAAATTAGTTTCGTCATTAATTAGAAACTATATTTAATTAATAAAAATGGCGAGTTTTTGGTATCATTTCCGGCCTTCTAGCCTTTTGTACGCAATATCCTCTCATTCGAATTATGAACAAACAGTAGCGCACAAATGAAAAAGAAACCTTTGTGTCTGTTATATAACTGGAATTTACTCGACTCGTTTGTATGTAAAACAGATTGACCTTTAAACTGTGCTAGCACCGGAAATTCGATGACATATGATATCTACCAGCACTGGGCACGCGTGGTGGATTACAACCCACTCCCTCTCATAGAGAGGAAGCCTGTGTCCCAGCAGTGGGAACATTACAGGCTAATGTACTTTGTAGACGCGGATTAAGATATAGGATACTTTTTATCCTCGTAGTATGGTCCCATGGGATTATTTCATATCCTCACATGGATAGAATTTTTTAATACAGTTGCTCAAAAAGTGGCGTATTGCAGGGACGTATAGCGTTCGGGATGTGGGCTATTACACACTCAAGCTTTTTCTTTACCTTTTCCGAACTCGTGCGTTCTCTTTCCCAACGGTCAAAATATAGTCTATTAAAAAGAAAAAAAACCAACCACGGAGATTTTACTAAAAAAAATCATAGAAGTTTTAATGATTCATGCAAATATTTCTAAAAAGAAGCTACTAATTTGTTTCAATATCAGATTTAATGATTTGATTCAATGAGTTGGGTTAGGTTTCATTTCATTTTCATTTCTTATCAATAAAAAAATTCTACTGATGACTTGGCTGTATGGGCATAGCTCCCTTTGCCTACCCAGAATGGGTGAAGAAAACAAAAAAAAAACTCTGTTTATATTCTTTTACGGCTGGCGCCATTTTCCAAAAACGTTCTTTATTAAATTGCTTCATTTTTTCGCAACAGTATTAAAAAAAGTTGTTCAATACACGTGCGGAACCGTCATTGCAACTTGTTCCGACTGTCAACCCTCACCTTCGGCTGCGCCTCGGCTCGGGTAGACATTTGTCGGAACTCTTTGCAATGACAGGCATTCCGCACTCGCAATGAAATATACTATATTATAATCTCTTGTTATTGTAAGTAAGCGCTTTAGAGTTGCCGAAGATCGAGTTTAGTGCCATGTCTAGCAGTGGGCTGCTGTAGGCTGATGGTGATGATGATGATGATATCGTGGAACTACTTACTTTCTTCTCTTCGGGCTGGCTACCGACGTTGAAAAGAATGGGCGTAAGGTTGAGTCTACTGAATTGTTCAGCCATCCACTTCTTAAACTCCACAGTTTCATCATCCAAGACGCCTAGCTCAGCATCGAGTGCCGGTTCGGCTCCACGGTCAAGCATCTGGAAATATAACAACTATATTAAACGAGCAATTATATTAAACGAGTCCTGCTCATTATCCTAATTCATTTTGTGTCGCCGCAGCATGTCTTCTTCTATACTCATCTGTTAGTTGTCATCTCAGCAGTCACCTTCTTTCTATCCATTTCATCCTTCATGCAGTGCATGCGTCCATGGTTTCTTTGGTCTTCGTCCACTCTTATAGCCATCCACATTCATACTCAACACATTCCCCATCACATTATCCTCATTTCTCCGCATTACATGTCCATACTTTGACAACCGATTACCATAAAACTTTTCAGTCACCAGCGCCAGTTTCAGACTCGCTCTTAAGTAGGTAATATCAATTTTTATTTTGACCATATATTTAAAAACCACATATCAAATTCAATCTAAACTAATATTATAAAGAGGAAAGATTTGATTGTTTGTTTGCATTGAATAGGCTCCGAAACTACTTGTCCGATTTGAAAAATTATTTCAGTGTTAGATAGCCCATTTATCGAGGAAGGCTATAGGCTATATATCATCACGCTACGACCAATATGAGTGGAGCAGCAATGAAAAATGTTGCGAAAACGGGGAAAATGTGACGCAAACGAAGTTGAGCCGGACAACTAGTTTTAAATATTTTTATTTATACAACATTGGTAAACAAAAAATACGGATGTCAATATTAATACAATGAAACCTATGACTTGCCGCGTAAGCGTTGGTCTCATAGCTGCTGAGCCGAACCGGGAATCGCAAGTAAAAAGTGCCATTGGATTTTTCCATTAAGAATTTCTCAGTAGAACCTAGCCCAGAGTTTGGAAGTTTTTGTTATGCCAACTACCTACTAATTATAAACCAACATATTCATTGAGGTATTGGGAGACACTGTGTTTGTTATTAGTACACCGAGCACACCGGACACACAGCAAACATCACACGCAGTAGACTCACAACAATCATCCGTCACAACATACACCTACCACACAAGCAACAAATACACAAATTCATTCATTAACAACACAAAGCACAAGCACATTTAAAACGAAAAGAAAGAGTACGAAGTAAATAGATATAATTTTTCCTGCGAGATGCAGGATGGAATGTTTATTGGCCCGTTGCGCGTTGCGTTGGTCAAGTACCTATCGGAAAACCGAAAAAGAAACTAATGTTCTACTTGAAAACCTCTATCCCTTGATATCACAGGTTACTATTGTTTTCTTTTCTTTTTTAAGACTTTGCCCGACACCCGTTGAAATGTCCACGCTACTATGGTAGCCCAAAACCAAATACAATCAAATGTCCATGCTACCATAGTAGCCCAGGGATATCTCCTGTACCGTAGGTGCGATTTTCAAACATTTAAAACTCACATCCGCATCACGCACTGACACTGCGCACTGAAGGGTGGGCCCATATTTGTTTCCCATTTCTCCAAATTAATAAATTGTAATTATTAAGCAGTTTTAAAGGCTGCTTATAAAGGCTAATTCAAATAGAACTGTTATGAAGCCGGGGCTTGTTTGCCGCGGTTGCTAAATACAGACTTACTAAACTAAACCATTGTGTATAATGTGTTTGTAACCATAGGTACTAAAGGCGATTTACAACTAACGGTATTAAAACCGAGGTGCCACACAACACGACATGGTAGAGTGTTTCTTTGTAAGTCTCATATTGATTGCCAGCCGGTGACACTCCTACGTCACGAATACTATCTATGAACGACCAAAAGTTACTCAATACTCAGTTTTATGGTCTGACCTCACACGACCGGTCTTGCTTCTTAGGCTACAACTTGTATACAACGTGTAACGTTAAATGCGCAAAACCTAAAAATAGTTTGATCAGAATAACGAGCAGAATCAATTGAACCACTTATTAATATAGGTCACATTTTTTCAAAAAATCTTCATTAAAAATGTTGCCCTGTCTATTTGTTCATAGGTCAAGCCATAACGTGCGCAAACCTGCCAAAATAGGTAAACAAACACAAATGTGTGTCGTCCAATTTAAATTTTCTCATACGCAGGAAAAATAGAAAGAAATAACAAATAAGAATTTCCAGTAAAACTAAAACAGCTCATAAAAACTTTACGTTTTTTTAATTTATTTTTTCTCTCAGAATTAGTCAATTGTATTAAAAATCATTTGGGGTGTCTGAGGTTTTGCGCATTTAACGTTACACGTTGTATAGGCTATAGGTATTATGTACAACCTATAGGGACGTACCTTTTTTGGAAGTTTTCCTACACTCAGGATAAGTGTGTATAATATACATATACATATAACTGCGTCGCGTTTATCAGACGCTTATCGTTGTAAAGCTGTGCTTCAGAATTGTATGATTGAATGATTTGAATGGTTTTAGAATATAATGATGTCAGCATAGTCGGCCTCGTAATTAGACTACAATTCCTACTAAATTAAAACTTCACATAGGTTGAAAACTAAGTATCATAGACAAATAGACCTTGTCGTTTTATGACGTTCAAGATACATTCAACCTTAAAGGTGGAGAAGAAATTACTTGTCTGTAACTAAACAATAGAGTTTTCATATAAGGATTAATTAATGAGCATATTTAGCTAAGATTTTCCTACACTGAGTCAGTCATTTGGTTAGCCATTCGTGACATTTGTTAGGTCACAAAGGCTCCACAAGTGATCCCTCCAATATCCAACAAGTGGTCCCCCAATATTACGTAAATCGACCCAGATATTCTACGTATAAATAGACGCTAAAATTCTTTAAGTGAGCCTCATACATTTATAATTAGCATTTATTACTATTGTACTTAATAAAATCATTCTAATAGGTAGCTTATATGTTGGGACGAGCTTATCTACACCGAAGTGACGCACAGCAGTCACAGTCATTCGTCATTACTATATAATAATACTAGCTGTCCCGTGCAACTTCGCCTGCGTCACATTTTCCCCGTTTTCGCAATATTTTTCATTGCTACTCCGCTCCTCTACAGCGCCATCTATTGAATACTTACTCAATCCAGTCAACAGATACCGCCATCTGTTAGAATCGTTAGGAGCTAACAGATAATTGTGACTTAATTTGCAATTAAATAATATTGCGACTATAAACTGGGATGTTAGCTATCCTATCTTTCAAGTTGGATCAAACTGCACACGGTGTGCAAATTTGATTATAATGGGTTAAGTAGTTTAGGAGTCCATCCTCGACAAACAACGTGACGCGTAATTTATATACATTATATATGATGTTCTGTTAGTATTAGGTACAGATACATGCGACTTTAGTTACAGCTATCTACAAATGTATAATTTTGACATAAATTTAAACCAGAAACTACCCGTATCGTTACACAGAAGTCATATCGATTTTAGAACCAATAAATACTTAGGAAATCAACCGAAAAATGTATGAGAATTAATAGTAGTCTTAGTTTACAAAAAAGAATAAACGCAATGATATGCAGGTCCAGACGCCTGCACATCAAGCTACAACAATCTGTCAAATTTCTTCAATAGATTTTCAATTTTATTGTTAAAGCATTAGGTTCAAGATTGATTGGGAAAATTTGACAGTTTCGGGTAACTTTACCTGCTGACGTTTGTACCTGTCTTGTAAGGAGGGATGGAATTATAGGGTATCAACAAGCAAAAATGTTTTGAGCAATAAGTTTATTAAAATAAAAAATTACGTGTATTTCTTTGACTATTTTTACCGTACCATGTTTGAAAACGCGACTCAATGCAATTTTCAATACGATACTTTATTACTGTGAGGCGTCAACTCGCCTTGAAACTATTCAGCAATGTATACACGTATAGCAACACTAACGACGCGCCCCTGCTTCACACGCTCGCTCTTTACGAGTTAGTAACATCATGATCTCCTTCATCATCAATCATCATCATCTTCCTGCATCTTGCTGCCTTGTCACATGTTACTTGGGGACGGCACAACACGTACTTTCCCATTCGCCCCATCACCCGTCACGGTATCATTTACTGCTTTTTCTTTCTTATCTTTCCTTCCATCTTTTCTTTGGCTCTCCATCCACACTGTTCTAATCACATTTCCTTATACATATAACATCGTGATTTCTCTATTAAATGTAAATCAAATATGAATGCACTGAACACGTTAACGTTCCGAAATAATTTCGGTTTGTGATCTTGATGAGTGTCGGCCGCAAATAATCTGCTGCGCAATGTTCTCGGTCACACAAAGAGATAACAAAAGATACTTTATTCTTTAATCAGTTTAGTTTGTGGTGCTTTTTTAAAACAATTTCACGAGCACACTTTCACAATCCTACCAATTTTGTTTTTCAACATAATTTGATTTAAAAGGAGTACCTAAATATTATTTCTGATTTCTGCTATACGTTTTTAATTTGTTTTGATTTATTTTACAACTGAGTTTAGATCTCATAGGTAGTTTCCCAAAAATGTGTCCGCGTACTTTTAGAATATAATTTGTTATTGAAAAGTGAAACTAACCTTAGACTGTGAGAAGTACTTCCGAATATTTCGTACACAAAACACACTACTTTTAACGATTTAGTCGACTCGTTAATTACCTAGTGTTGCTCAACCGAACTCACAAACTACACTGGACCATACCGCCTGCCTGCCGACTCGGATCACATACATTCGTTCGGGTTTGCGCCCGATAAACAACCCAGAATTGTATAGCAAAATGAACATTAATGCTGCTGGCATACGGTTTAAATTAATATAGTAAATAGTAACACAGTTACTCCGGGATTCCCGGTATTCTTTTTCATTGTTATCTGTAGCTGTTTGTAGTAGTGTGTGTGTAGTGTGCCAAAATAGGAAACCACGTGTTTGAAATATATTAAAAATATTGCGCAAAAAATTAAGTGTCGGATGATTTCCACCGCTCCTATGCATGCTATTTTAGGCTACATTTTGTACCAATGCTAAGCCAAGTCGTCCGTTTTCTCCTCCCATAGAAGTATGGGAGGCTCTGGCCAGGTTGGCCTCGCCAACCAAACATGATCAGATCGTCACACCTCCGTCGCCGCGGTCTACCTCGACAGCGCGGGGGTGACGTGTTCCCTCACGCGTCGGGTGCGTGACGATCTCTGCCCACCCCAATCACAATATGGGACACAGGCCTCCTCTCTAAGAGAACGGGCTGTTCTCCATTACGCGGGCCCAGTGCGGGTTGGTAGAGTTTTCTATATTTTGGTACTACGACATGCAATTTTCCTCACGATGCTTTCCTTCACCGGTTTGAGAGCAGTGGTGATGAAATGATTTTCCTACACAAATTGCCTGTCTAGGTTTTGACCTTGAACCCGTGACCTATCGCTGTCGTTACCACTAAATCACCACTACTCACTACTACTTCACGCCTGTAATCCCCGTAGGGCGAGCCTATTGCCATCAAACGAGCACAAATCAAGACTCCGTAGCTGTTACTACGAAAATCCTGATGGAAAAACCCAATATCAATTTGCCCGACCCGGGAATGGAACCCGAGACCTCACGCTCAGCAGTGCGGCCACTAGACCAGCCGGGCAATGATAAAATAAGTCTAAGTTCACAGCGACATTCAAACTCATTATAATTCCGCTTCTGTCGTCCAACGACGTCATTCATATTAATAGTTTCCTAATGTGGCCTCGCCTAAGACTGTTGACCTCGTCATTTCGCTGGTTCTTCCCGAACTCATAGACAATAATATTTTTTATTTGGAGTCATAGAGTATCTATCTACGCGCCTGCGTATTCAGTCAGTCTTAAAATAACTATGGTTGCTAAAAATCAATACGTTGCTTTTTACTTTATCTCGGCGTGCAAAATTACTAGATTATTGGTCTATAGAAACGAAAACACTTTATAAACATACTTGTTATGTCTCCCGACACCTCTCAAGACAAAGAATTTGCGATTTCCCTCACAGACACGCGACACAACAACACTCTACATTGTGGAATACGTTTGCTCACCTATCCGGTCTTTTCCTCGTATCAAATCACTTTCTCGGCGTGAACAATTATAAAGCTTTAATCTTTATTATGTGTTCTGTATTGTGTCGGACGTAAAGAATAGCACCATCCCATATCTTCCCGTGGGTGTCGTAAGAGGCGACTAAGGGACTTGCCAGAGAATGGGCAGCAGCGTTCTCTGTGCTTTTGTAATAACCGTACTGCGATCGCCAACCCGCCTGCGAAGCGTGGCGATTATGGCAAAATCCCCCCTTCTTGGGAGAGGCCTATGTCCAGCTGTGGACGTCTTTCGGCTGAAATGATGATGATGATGATGAATCTTTTTTAAGTACATAATTTCGATAATACTTTTTAGTACATAATAATTAATAAGAGAGTATTTATGACGCGAAAAGCCACGATATTTGTGCACTTTGACTAACTGGGTTAAATCAACATTGTTATCATTAAATCGTCGCCGAAATAATTAGGAAAATGTATATCTTCTGTTGTTTAGATACACGCAAATCAAACCGTAAAAATATGTACCTAGGGAACAGCAGATTGTTTTCACCACAAGACAGTAGAAAGTATTTAAAACCACTAAAGTTGCAATAATCATTTATCAAATGATTATTTTGTTAGCAGATCAATTATAATTTAAAAGCGCCACATAAATAACCAGCATTTTGTCCAAGACGATAATAGATATCAGAGAGGTTCAAAGTTCATATAATGTTTTAAGAAGTAATCTTCAAAACTACTCAAGTGACTTCGTACTTCTTTCACTGATAGAAAGTTACAATAAGTGCCGGCCGAGTGCCATTACGGTGGAACTAGAAATTTTACTAGAGCGGGCAAATAGAACACATAGCCTAACATCACGCCTGCTATCCGCGAAAGGTATTGCAGAGGTGTACATAATACCCCTGCCAGGGCTGGGGGACTGTTCGAAAGAGATACCGTGGCCCTGGAACACAAAGGGCTAAGAAGGAACATGGATGGGTTTTAGTCAGTCAAGTGTGACACTCCCTTCCGCCCGCGAATTGATGACTAGCCAACCGAAAAAAAAAGAGAAAAAAAACGGTGTACATAATATTACACCCACTTTTTAGAGCAATACTTTACAAATAGTGTTT
The DNA here is from genome assembly GCA_949152445.1 of Cerastis rubricosa. Classification (NCBI taxonomy): domain Eukaryota; kingdom Metazoa; phylum Arthropoda; class Insecta; order Lepidoptera; family Noctuidae; genus Cerastis; species Cerastis rubricosa. The sequence goes on along the minus strand of OX424534.1, from coordinate 21,748,661 downwards.
GTCGAGAGGCAGCCATCTTTCACGTCAACAAACGCTGATCACTACCGATACCCATGTACGACATCTAAATTAATGGAATGGGATATGTTTTAATTTAAGGGGAACTATTAATGTCAGCCTTGACTGAAGTAAGACATGAAAACAGTCATTGTTTTGCAAAAATATAAATAACTAGCTGGTATACGACTTCATGGCGCGAAAATTTTGATGCGGGAGTGTTAGAAAAAAATATTTTGTAGAGTGAGAACCGAGATTCGTCCATAGAAAAATGTACCTACGCCATGGTGGTTTAAAACTCAAAACTATGTTACTAAATAGATAAAGCATATACGATAAATGTGTCAGTGCAGAAAACGTGATGAAATTTAAAAATAACAACAATGTAAAGAATCAAAATTTATAAACACTAGCGAAACTGAACAATATTAAACTTCAAGGAACTAAGTGACTGCCTCACTGGCCGAGTGGCCACAAGCGCGACTGCTAAACATGAGGTCCTCGGTTCGATTCCCGGGTCAGAATCAGGTCCCGGAATTTTCGCAGTAGCTGTCATGGAGTCGGGATTTATGCGGGCTCATGGCCCCTTTCACAAGGGACTTAAAAAACATAACAGGTGACATGTGGATGTACTATTACGAACATCTCTGCTTAACCCTTCGGGATTACCGGTGTGATGTTATATTTAACTAGCTATCCGGCGCAACTTCTTTTGCGTCACATTTTCCCCGTTTTCGCAACATTTTTCATTGCTACTCCACTCCTATTGGTCTTAGCGTGATGATATATAGCCTATAGCCTTCCTCGATAAATGGGCTATCTAACACTGAAAGAATTTTTCAAATCGGACCAGTAGGTTCGGACCCTATTCAATGCAAACAAACAAACATACAAACAATCAAATCTTTCCTCTTTATAATATTAGTTTAGACTAAGTAAGTACCTACTTTTACATTGTATCTTGAGCATAGGTCATCAACTCATCACATAATATATTAAGTTTCCTGAGGGAACAATTTCACTCACAAAAATAAAATATTACAGTATACTTACAGACAAAGTTTAAGGGCGTGGATAGCCAAATCTGAAACTTTATGAAAAGGTGAACAATTTTCAAAGGATTCTCCGACCCGATTTTGATGAAAACTACAACTTGTCATTGGATAAAAAAAAAATGTCATAGCTAGAAACATGCCAGGAATCGAGTCCGTTGATTTTGGAAAAAAAAAACATAATTCGATAGTGTCGCCATACATATAGGGATTGAATTCTAGGAAGTAATACATATTACGAATAAATTGTACCTAGCTATTGCGACGTATGCCTAAAATGTCTACTTCGTAGAAAAACTCGCGTGCGGGCCAAGTCAGATGTTATCGCACGTGAGCAAACGCACGGCGACACACTTCCAATAAAAACAGACCCCGCAATGTATGGGCTTGGCTTGGAGTTACGCTAATACCGAACATAACAGCGTGATGACGTGCCCTCTGGCCTGCGAACATTAACTGGATGACCTTCAAAACTTGGGTGATTCCCCTACCATAGTTTCGTATCCTAAAAATAACTACATAATATATAAACTACGGTGAGCGCGTGATATTCTCATAAAGCGATCAAAATAAAAGTGGTCGCGATTGTCGATGGTTATTCGACTATTTCTAAAATTAGTAACTATGTCTACGATTATTTTGGGCGTCATATTGTTTTTTTCTTGCAAATAGATCTTGTGAAGTATCAAAATGAAGCGGGACTACAAAAATATTTCCTTCGTATTTGTTTAAAAATCTTTTGAAAACGTATAAAATGTGCCAAAATCTACTAAAAAGTTACATCGACTGCGATTACTAAACTAAAAAGCTGGGTAAGGTTTTCCTTTCAGTTTTTAAATTACTTTTGTAGTATTCAGGTTGGGAACGTAATTACTTCATTATACGAAATTTAATTTAGTACTTGAAACCGATTTCCTAAAAGTGGAGGTTATCGGATGTATTTTTTTTTAAATAATCGAATTCGATGATTCTTTTTGATGTGAAAAATCTATAGGCGTGGTGTGACTTGGCAGTCAAAAAACTCGTATACGTCTTAGCGTGATCCCCCCTCAACTTTCTTGTATAATCAAACTTTTCCTGTATGTTAAATAAAGTTTGTATTTGATCAATTGTTGATCTATTATAAAATTTATAAACAAGAGTGTCGTTTTTGGGGTCGCTGTTATCGACAAGGAGGTCAAAATTAAAATCCAAGATGGCGCTGACGAAAATTTTTGGTGTTTCCTATAGGGGTGTCGCTTTCATGGTTTTAGGGGTCGTTGATAAGGAAAATGAGTTCAAAATGAAAATCCAAGATGGCGCCGACGAAAACTTATGGTTTTTCCTTCATGAGTGTCGTTTTCATGGTTTTTGGAGTCGCTGTTATCGACAAGGAGGTCAAAATTAAAATCCAAGATGGCGCAGACGAAAATTTTTGGTGTTTCCTATTGGGGTGTCGCTTTCATGGTTTTATTTATTTATTTTTTTATTTCATGGTTTTCGGGGTCGGTGATAAGGAAAACGAGGTCTAGATGAAAATCCAAAATGGCGCCGAAGAAAGTTTTCGGTATTTTTCGAAGAATTTTCTTTATTTATTTTACTTTATCTTTCGTTATAGGTTTTTATTAATAATGAATTCTTGTATTAACATGGATGTTTCACATCTACCGGGCGTCCCGTGGCGGCCAACTTATTTTTTGTTTGAAAGTGTATTATTCCGCCGGAGTCTCGTTAATTTGGTGAAGATCTTTGAATAGATGTTTGAATTTGGAATTGAAAACGATGTTGGGTAGATAGCTACCCGACTACCTAAACCATTGGGTAGAGCAGGCGTTATGTTATGTTATGTAGGTAGAAAAAAAAACAATATAAGAGTTTTATACATATAACAAATTTAGTCGGTACTTACTTGCGATCTGACACAAAAAAAAACCATCATCATCATTCATCATTTCAGCCCAAAAGACGTCCACTGCTGGACATAGGCCTCCCCCAAGTGACGCCACATTGACATTTTGGGGGGTTTTGCCATAATCGCCACGCTTGGCAGGCGGGTTGGCGATCGCAGTACGGTTGTTACAAAAACACACAGAACGCTGCTACCCATTCTCTGGCAAGTCCTTTAGTCGCCTCTTACGACACCCACGGGAAGATAATTATGGGATCTAGACAAATAACACCCAGCAATTTAAATAAATTTAATAATAACTTAATTAGTAATTTAGGCATTCCGGGCCATGTTATTGAAAATGTAAATCAATTTTATGAGGAATTCTTTTCAGTGGTTAACGTAGAGTTCAAAAATACATTAAAAATGAAAACTAAATCTATTTTCCCTAAATTTATGTTCAGTGACTGGGCAACTAAGGGTATTAGGATAAGTAGGGAGCGATTGTTTGAGTTGTACGGCCTTAAGCCTTACATCAACTCGGAAACTTTCAATAAATATGTTGCAACTTATTCAAAAATCTTTAAAAACACTTGCAAGGTAGCTAAAGCCTTATTTATTAGCAACAAGATTAAGTCTGCCGATAACAAAATAAAGACGGTTTGGAAAATTATCAATAGTGAAACAAATAGAAATAAAAAATATAATAATGATATCAGACTAGAGACTTCACATGGTCTTCTAAGTTCTAAAAACGAAGTAGCTCAAGAATTTGTAGATTTTTTTACCAATATTCCGCTTAAAACTACTGAAACCTTAAATTCCTCACCCTTGCTTTCCATTGACTTATTAAAAGAGAACGTTTCAGCCTGTCCGATTGAGTTTCAATTTAAGCATATAAACCCCATAAGAGTCATTAAAGCTTTTAAAGAAATCAAATTCAAATTAACCGAAGATCTATGGGGAATGTCTGTAAAAGTATGTCAAGCCATTATCGACACTATAGCACCGTACTTAGCCTTAATTTTCAATTTGTGTGTGGACCAGGGAGTCTTCCCAGACCTTATGAAATACAGCAAAGTAATACCACTTTTCAAATCTGGGAGACCAATAACTATAGACCCGTTTCCGTGTTGCCGGTTTTCAGCAAGGTGTTTGAAAAAGTAATGCTTAATCAAATGCTCACCCACTTTAACACCAATAAAATCTTACATGACAAATAGTATGGTTTCACCAAAGGACGTTGTACGACTGACGCCGGTGTCACTTTATTAAAACATATATATACTGCGTGGGAAGAGGCACATGATGCCATAGGAATCTTCTGTGACCTCTCGAAGGCATTTGATTGCGTAAATCACGAACCCCTGCTCTTGAAACTTGAGCATTACGGTTTAGGTAAACTTGCGCTCAGTTTAGTAAAATCGTATTTGAATGATAGACAGCAGCAAGTACAAGTAAATGATGTAAATTCAATGGGTTTAAAAGTAAAAATGGGTGTACCACAAGGTTCAATACTGGGTCCTTTCCTCTTTTTAGTATATATTAATGACCTACCCCATCTGTTTAAAAACCATCCACAAATGGTGTTGTTTGCTGACGACACTTCTTTAATATTTAGAATAAACAGACGTGCCACAAACCTCAACGACGTAAATAACGCTCTAATGCAGGTCCATAACTGGTTTACCGCTAATAATTTAGTATTAAATGGGAAAAAAACTAAGTGCATAAGATTTACTCTACCAAATGTCAAATGTAGTGATTGTGACATAGCATTAAATCAAGAGAAACTTGAATTTGTCGATGAAACTGTTTTCTTGGGGATCACGCTCGACTCAAGGCTACAATGGGGTTCTCATTTAACATCTCTTGCAGGACGGCTGAGTTCAGCAGCATATGCTGTCAGGAAAATCCGTCAATTTACTGATGTAGATACCGCGAGGCTAGTGTATTTTAGTTATTTTCATAGCATTATGTAATACGGTATTTTACTATGGGGACGGGCTGCAGACATCGAGTCTATATTTATTCTGCAGAAAAGAGCTATCAGAGCCATATATAATCTACGTAGGCGCGATTCTCTAAGAGAACTGTTTAAGGAAATTAACATCATGACGGTACCTTGTCAATACATCTATGAAAATATCATGTACGTTAGGAAAAATCTGCATTTATTTAGTAAAAGAAGTGACCGGCACCACTATAATACTAGAAACAGGGACCAACTGGTTCAGCCAGGTTTCAGGCTAGCTAAAGTAGACTCATCTTTCATGGGGTACTGTTTAAAATGTTACAATAAAATACCTCCCCCCATTCTACAACTGAATGAAACGAAATTTAAATCTTGCATAAAGCGCACACTATGTAGGCAAGCATATTATAAGTTGGGGGATTACATTGATGATAAAAATGCTTGGCTCAATGCTGGTCCTGCTCCACAACCATAGGGGCTATCAAATTACCATGTGAAGTTACTGTGGAAGCTGCAGAAGATTGTATAAATATCTTTGCTTTGTATAGATTCAATCTCTTAGTATTATATAATTGCATAGCACATGTGTGAAAACTATGTACTGTAAAGCCACCATTTACTGAGTACCTACATCTTACACTGACGCGAATTTACCCTGGCGGTTGAGTAAATGTCATGCTCACTTAAATGTCACGCTGATGGCGGCGGGTGTGTCGGGTCATTTAGTTCCCTTCAATATGGTTGAGTTGAATGATGGCTGATACATGCGTCATGTTCGTGAACGGGCGCTGTCAGTTGTGCCTGGTCATCTCTCAGCTGCCACGGTTTATTTTAATTATTTTATTTTTAACTTTATTTTCGAATTATTGATTTCGTCTTTTACTCTGGACGCTCTTAACTTGCCCGTATTTCTACATCGTTCTCACATACTAGTAATTCTCAACACGATTGATGTAACCAAGATTTTGTAACATATTTTGATTTAAAAGAGTGTCCATGGAGTTTCTTGCCCATTCTTCTCCATAGAGATCTACGCTTTGGAATGGGCAACTACAGTACTTTCACAAGTTATTATGTCTTGTGACTGGGACTGTAGCTTCGCGTTCTTCTTTTTTGTTCTTTGACTTTCAAAAGTGCCTGTAATGGTCTAATTGAAATAAATGCTTTGAGTTTGATGGTGCTATTCTTTACGTCAGACACCATACAGAAGCAACAAGCAAAAAAAACCAATTCATAAGGAATTTTTACTGACCTAAAATCTTAAAAGGTTGTCTCAGAATTTATATTAAACTCGACAAACATTGAAAACCTAGAAACACGATTGTATGTATACGACGTTGGTATTATTAAATACCGTATAAGACGTAGATCGTGATATTGGATTTTCAACTTTGGCCGCAAAGTTAAGCGAAGCATATTGTCATCATTTCAGCCATAAGATGTCCACTGCTGGATATAGTCCTCCCTCAAAAGGGGGGACCATAATCGCCACATTCGCCACGCTTGGCAGGCGGGTTGGCGATCGCAGTACGGTTGTTACAAAAGCACAGAGAACGCTGCTGCCCATTCTCTGGCAAGTCCATTAGTCGCCTCTTACGACACCCACGGGAACATATGGTATGGTGCTATATTCTTTACATCCGACACCATACAGACAATCATAATACTAGCATATCGTAAAACTACATAATACGCAAAAACTGCCGATTTGACTTGACTGACTTGCTGCTTAGTGGTCGCAAGTTCGACTGCTAACCATGAGGTCTTGGGGTCGACTCCCAGGTCGGATAGTGTTATAGGGTATTTTCCATCACGATATTTTCTGAAGCAGCTTCGGTGTCTGGATTTCTGCCCGGTTTATAGCAATACCCCTATTACATGGGACTTCAACCTAACTGGCAAAATGTGGGTGTAGTATTTGGTACAACTGTGCCTAGCCCTTCTGAGATCACAGGCTTGTATGAGATAATTACATTTTAATCCAATTTTATCAGCTTGAAACACTTAACCACTTACATACAGTTCGATCCCTAGAGTGCCTTCTACGCAAGTCATACGTCAATGGGGTCGTGTGGAGGTTGGGCTTGTCCTTGTTTGTCAAGCTATAACGACTTGCTCTCCCTGACACCCTTCACCACCCACGACTGACATTACGAAGACTAGTGCCCTCAATAACACTATGTTTACAGTCCATTAACAGTTATTTTCCTTTGTCGCTAGACTGTCCATTTTGAGAATTAGGCCTACTGCGCCTAAACCTGTAGCTTCATCTTTTGTTTTCGAAAAAGCAAAAACCCGTAACTGGTCTACTTTTCTATACAAATAAATACAATTGAAGTAATAGCTTTTACTGCATAATTATATGAAAGTATAATACGATACTTGTAGCATTTTTTTTTTATCCATGTGTCTGTCTGTGGCACTGTAGCTCCTAAACGGATGGACTGATTTTGATAAAATTGGTTTCGTTTGAAAGGTATTTTAATCGAGAGTGTTCTTAGCTATGTTTCGAGAAAATCTGCTGAGCCGTTTGAAGATTATCACCTCTTTTCTAGTTGATGAAGGGATATAAACAACTTTCACATGTCTAGACGATTTGAAATTTGAAATCTTGTCACTTGTAACCATGGGCATTGCCGAGGTGAAAATTATTGGGTTTTGTAATTTATAACTTACCTTGTTTTCGTTAATTAGCAAGAAGAGGCGCAACACCGAGAAAATTGGAAGGAATGGGGGGAAGCCTATGCCCAGGAGTGGGACAGTAAAGGCTAAGAAAAAAACAATATAAGTTTAAAATGCATGCAAAAAAAAATTAATTAAAAATTTAAAAAACCCCCGACTCAAAAAACCTCTAAAAAGCCAAAAATAAATTAATCCAAGCGTCGTAGCGTCGGGGGACCGCTAAGAAGACCGCATACAGCCATAGAAAAAAGCGGACCCCCGACGCTACGACGCTTTGATTAATTTATTTTTAGCTTTTTAGAGGTTTTTGAGTCGGGGGTTTTTTTATTTTTTCATGCTCACTTATATTGTTTTTTTCATAGCCTTTACTGTCCCACTCCTGGGCATAGGCTTCCCTCCATTCCTTCCAATAGCACAGCAATAGTCTCGGTGTTGCGCCTCTTTCTTTCTTTCTGTCTGTTTGTTCTGACTAATATCCGCCGGCATGGGGGTACGAACAGCGACAATACCAGGAATAACCAACTAAACAGTAACGTATACAATGTGTAAGGAACATGACGCAACAACGGTTACCACTTAGCCAGTACATCTTTCTGAACCCCCGAATAGAAGTTTATCATCGGTAATTTAAAAACTTTTAGCGTCGGTGTGCCTTCCACTCTGTGTATAAATCTTGGCCTAAAGCCCGTATTCACTAACATTAGGGAGATGCTTAAATGTAAGCTAAATAAGAGCGCGATCTTCGATTTTCAACGTTCGGATCACCAGCGAGCATTGACTTAGGGAAAATTGATAGCAAAATCTACCTAATGGACCCCAATCAGTCAGAAACCTAGAAGTAGTGTAGTAGCCTTCAGTAGAAACAGGTGACAAAACACAGATTTTATAAAATGGTTTATTATTTCTGAAAAGTACAAGTAGGTCGTAGAATAATAAATAATAATAATAATTATCTTTATAACAATATTATAAAGATAATTATTAAAAAGGGAAACAACGTTGCCCAATTTCACTTATATTTAATTTTAAACTAACATACACACTCTTTAATTTGTAACTTATTTACGGTTTATAAAAATAACTAAGTATACTAAATAAACTGAAGTATAGATTTGGCAATTTTGACGGTGCAATAATGATTGACAGGATAATAATATAGCCAGGATCGGGAATGACCGAACACAGATAACTTCAAGTTGCTGCATGAGCTTTGTTCAAAATTTTTGTTACCCGTCCATGTCATTTTCGTTATTGTTCACTTCAATTCTCATTCTTCAATAAAGTCCTTTTATTTTTTTTCAGTTGTTTACAATTCAAAAAAATTCTGAGCCATCAATTCTTTCATGGTTTGCACATTTTTCTTAAATTCGTCTTCTGTCGCTTTTAAATGTATTTGCAATGCTTTAACGTCCTTCTCTAAATTTACTGTTGCCAAGACTTCTTCTACTTTTATATTTTTAAGTTCAGCCTTAACTTCTAATAATTTTATTTTAATTGCATTAATTCTTGTCTTGTCCAATACTTAGAATTTTCTTTTCAATTTCTTTTAGAATTTCAAACTCGTCACGCATTTCTTCTTCAACAGTGCTTCTTATCAAGGATTTTTCACTTCTCACCACAGCTTCTGACAATATAATTTCTGTTTCATTTTGTCTCTTCAGGCTATCCAGTTGTTCTTTCAAACCTAGAATCTTCTCTTGCAATTCAGCCTTTGCAGTGTTCAATGTTGCAATGGCCTCTTTTACAGTTATTTTTTTCTAAAGCCATTTTTGTATTTTCTTCTTGAAGTTTATTTGCCTCCCTATACCTTTTTTCCCGCATATTTTGAATTACTACATAGGCTCTTTCGATTTCGTCTTTTAATTGTTTAATTTCGCGATCAATTCTTTCTTTTTCTCTAGCCTCTTCTGCTTTCATATTTTGAATTTCGCTATTAATTCTTGCTTTTTCTCTAGTCTCTTCTGCTTCAATATTTTGAATTTCGCTATTAATTCTTGCTTTTTCTCTAGCCTCTTCTGCTTTCATATTTTGAATTTCGCTATCAAATCTTGCCTTTTCCCTAGCCTCTTCTGCTTTCATTTTTTGAATTTCCTGGCTGATTCTATTTCTTTCCTCAGCCTCTTGTTCCTGCATTTGTCGCTTATTTTTATCATGTATCATCGCAACTAAAATGAATATCGCTTCCTGTAGCTCTTTATCTATCTCAGATCCCTCCCGATTTTTTTGTTTTTCTATTTCATCAAATTGCTTGTTCATAGCTGATTTGGTTTCGTTTAATTTCTTAGAAAGAAAACCAATTTTAAAAGATGTATAATCCTTAGTTGCTTGAATGTTTTTATCTGTTATAGCATTTTTCTGATCCAAAAGCGTCTTTAGCTGGTCAACCATAGTATTTAAAGTATTGTATCTACTATTTATCTCATTCTCCTTTTTCTTTATCCTCGTGGACAACCGTTCCGATTCCACTTGATTTTTAAACATAACCGATTCACTGTCCTGAAAATAAAAAATAAAAAAAATAGGTACCTACTGACGTATCATAAAAAAAAACTGGCAGTGGCTGCTTAACGGTCAAGTGAAATCATTTTTAGTCAGGTTCATATGAACAATGGCATGGATAATTCCTGTTAATATTTTGTACTGTTGTTATTTAAATATGAGAATGTGATTTATTGTGAATATGAGACTCCAAATCTGTCACCAAGATCTCTCGGGCAGCATGTGGTTGCCATGCGGCCAATAGAGACCGGTGGAAAAGGACCGCGAAGGCAGCAACAGCAGTTGTGACCCCCATGACCACGACCACTCTGTCAAGAGGGATCGAATAAGAAGAATATCAAGACCACTTGGGTGATGTTTTTCTTTTCTCTTAGTTAGTTTTTAATCATTGTCTGGTAGATTGAGTACTTAATGCGCCCTATCGAATTTCGCCGAATGGCAAAAAACGGAACCCTTATAGATTCGTCATGTCTGTCTGTCTGTCTGTATGTCCGTTCGTATGTCACAGCCACTTTTTTCCTAAACTATAAGAACTATACTGTTGAAACTTGGTAAGTAGATGTATTCTGTGAACCGCATTAAGATTTTCACACAAAAATAGAAAAAAAAACAATAAATTTTGGGGTTCCCCATACTTAGAACTGAAAACAAAAATGTTTTTTTCATCAAACCCTTACGTGTGGGGTATCTATGGAATATTTTTTTTCTAAACTGAATAGTTTGCGCTAGAGCCACTTCCAAAGTTGTAAAATGTGTGTCCCCCCCCCCCCTCTAATTTCTAAAGTAAGAGGAGGAAAATTCTGAAAATATTTAGGATTGTAGAACGTAAAAAAAACTATCAACGAAAATTGGTTTCAATAAGATATGATTTTTAGTTTTTGAGATATGGGACTTTTTCATCCAACTGCAGCAGTAACTTTGTTTTTTTATAAACATACTATGAAAAACAAATTTAGTTTTGCGGTTGAGTGGAAGTTTACTAACTAATACTACTAACTAATGAAATGACAGTTCAACATATTGTTATTATATTGTTTGGGGCTATGGAACCCTGTGTGCGAGTAAGACTGGCACTTGGCCGGTTTTTTTTGTTTTGGACAACTGATAATTACCCAGGAAACTTATAGTTACAGGGATATTGAAGGCAGTTTCAAAAGTTTTAAATGTTATTTTTATATAAGTTTTTAAACTGACATGGTCACTGACACTATCAATAACAATTGTAATAGGATTTTTACCATGTTTATTATTTGTTTTGAGTTCGCGATATTTCAGCAGCGTTGCAGGAAACGCCATGATCGCGGATAATCTAAAGTTATTGCGGGTGGGTGTTTATGAGCAGACAAAGCGGTCTACCCTCTTTCTTGTTCGTTTTCGTCGGGAACAGAATCGAGTTGTGAGTGACAGTGGACTACCACTGTCACTCACAACTCGATTCTGTTCCCAACACACGACACACTCAAAACGTGCAGTAAAAAGTTCGCGAGTGGACATCTTACGGCGGTTTTTACACAGTTGAAACACTGGATTCCAGGCTATTGACAGTTGGAACCCATCCTCCCGGTTGAAATTCTTACATTTAGTAATTTCAATAGCTTCCCTTACCAGTCTGGGTATATACCTAATAGCGTTCTGTCGAGATGACCTGAGAGTTATGTAACTCAATCCAGTGGTGCGATCCTGATTCAAGGAGATGTTGAGCTATGACCGATTTTACAGCGCCGAAATATCGGGAACTCAAAAAAACAAATAATAAACGTGGTAAATCTCCCGTTACAAGTGTTATTGATAGTGTTATTATTATACTTAAATCATTACCATGTTTTGAGTGCGTTACATTGAGCGCTACCGTAAAGCGAGATGTTTCAGCAGTGTTACTTGGTTAGATGTACAGAATACTTGGTTTAATGTACAGAATGCTTAGTTTGATGTACAGAATACTTGGTTTGATGTACAGAATGCTTGGTTTGATGTACAGAATACTTGATTTGATGTACAGAATGCTTGGTTTGATGTACAGAATACTTGATTTGATGTACAGAATACTTGGTTTGATGTACAGAATACTTGGTTTGATGTACATAATGCTTGATTTTATGTAGAGAATACTTGGTTTGATGTACAAAATACGTGATTTGATGTACAGATTGCTTGGTTTGATGTACAGAATACTTGGTTTGATGTACAGAATGCTTGGTTCACGACTTCGTGAAGGGTCCGCTTACATCCTGTATTGTACGTTTTCGGCAAATGGCTGCCATAATATTTGCTGAACTTCCACCATCCCCTATTTTACCTCCGTATGCACACACAATCTTAAGTTTGTGTTTATAGCATTCCTTAGTCGTAACATATGATTAAAATATGAACTAAAATTTGCTACAAATACTTATTTATCAGAGGCACTTCCTTATCACGCCCTTATAAGGCTCGTTAGTAGGAACATTATCTTTCAGTGACGTGAATCATCGTTAGTTTTGTGCAAACACAAAGAAATTTATTCGCAGGATATGGTACAGTCAGCAACAAAAGTCCATGAACAGATACTAATTTTCAAAACACCTGAACACTAAAACGGACCATAAATCACTTACCAGAATAGAGTACACAATAAGGTTATCATTTCAATGCTACAAAAACGCTAAGCATTAATATTTTCATAAGTCGCTAAACATCATTAAAGCGTAAGTCGATAACTATCATTTTGCCGTAAGTCGCTAAACATCATTACAGCGTATGTCGATAACTATCATTTTTAACCCCCGACCAAAAAAGACGGGTGTTATAAGTTTGACGTGTGTATCTGTGTATTTCTGTGTCTGTCTGTGGCATCGTAGCTCCTAAACGGCTGAACTGATTTTGATAAAATTGGTTTTCGTTCAGAAGCGCTACACCGAAAAATTGGAAGGAATGAGGGGAAGCCTATGCCCAGAAGTGGGACAGTCAAGGCTAAGAAAAAATAATATAAGTTTAAAAAGTATGAAAAAAAAAAAAAATACCCGACAGTGTAGTGTGCAGTGCTTTGTTTTGTGCTCAAAGCGGTCCCCCGACGCTACGACGCTTGGATTATCTGCGTCAGATTTTCCCCGTTTTCGCAACATTTTTCATTGCTACTCCGCTCCTATTAGTCGTAGCGTGATGCTATATAGCCTATAGCCCTTCTCGATAAATGGGTTATCTAACACTGAAATATTTTTCATATCGGACCAGTACTTCTCGAAATTAGCGCGTTCAAGCAAACAAACAAACACGTATTATATTTTTAGTATATAGATTATTAGTATATATAATAGATGTATTTTAAGGTTCTGTATTTTATTATGTAGGTAATGGGTAGGTTATTATTAATATTTGTTTTAAACTAGAAATAAATAAATATTATCCTAGTTTTTAAAAGGCTGTTTGTGTATGTGAGTTTAAATGTTTCTAAACGCACGCAGGATACAGAAGAAATTCCCAGTGCAGGGCGCCGGAAAGTAAAAAAAAAAAAACAATAAAAAATGAATTTATATTCTGAACTAGTAGCTGTGTTTATTCGGCAATGATTTGATTATGAAAAATGCGGTGCGCTGCGCTTCGCCGGATAGTGCCTTGTAGCAAACGGGTTCAATGAACGGGAAAAGTAGGAAATTAGCTATGATCAGCGACTTATGTATTTATTACAGATCATACAATTTTGTCGGTAGTAATGTATAGCAATTTATGGTTTAACTGAGTTCAGCGACTTTTGTTGTTAATTATGACAAGTTGTTTTATAACCTTACCGTCCCGCGCGTACTTTGGTCAGTAACTTCAGCTAAATAATAATGATTAGGAAATATTGGAAACAAATTATGTTCAACGACTTCTGTTGCTGACTGTACATAGCTTATATTATGGTATAAAACGGTAAACGAACTTTTACGACTTATGTTTCAAATAAATAGTGTGACATGTTATTGAAAAATCATGATCACGGCGTTATTTCCACGGTTTTTCGCCAAGCGCCAAAAGATCCATGTACGACTATGACATTACTGTTCTGGTTCATATTTTAATATAAGTAGGTATAAGTATTACCACGGAAAACATAAGTATTACATACCTTGAATCACTGAACAGCTTTTATTATCCTGTAGGTAGACAGCTTGCAAAGAATGCTCTTCACAGGGTGACAACTTTCAAATAATACAAATGGACTTCCTACGAAGTACAGCTATAATTGCGTATTGTATGATAAAAACACGGAATATACGTACAGAGTGATCGATCCCGATATCCAACTGAACTGTGCATCTAGAACGTATGTGCTTCTATGCAAAATAGAGTAAGGAAGTACTTAGATAATATTGTTATAGATAAGACTTTAAGTGAGCATTTAATACTATCTAAATTATAAAATAACCGGCCAAATGCTAGTCGGACTCGCTCACCGAGGGTTCCGTACAAAAAAATATTAAAAAAATAAATTATTATTATTTGATATAAATAAAAAATTACGGTTTTCGCAATTTTTCCTTTATCTGTGCTATAAGAAGTTGCTTCGTACCAAATTTCAAGATATTGAGTTCACGGGAAGATTTGATTACCTTGCGAGTATCGAAAATTTGCGGCATAAACGGCTGTATCTTTTGATTAAGTTGGCTTAGAAGTTTGAAGTTTTTTTCACAGCTCCAAGGGACCCTACACCTGAGTATTTGATATAAATTCCAGCTTGATACCTCCATGCGTTCCTGAGAAAAAGAATCTTGACGGACAGACAGACGGACGGACGGGACGGACAGCAAAGTGATCCTAAGAGTTCCGTTTTTTCCTTTCGAGGTACGGAACCCTAAAAATTACCATAATATCATGAGTCTTGGAGTTGAGTATTTGACAAACTCTAATTTAAATTGAATTTAATATTGCCCATTCTTCTCCATAGAGATCTACGCTTTGGAATGGGCAACTACAGTACTTTCACAAGTTATTATGTCTTGTGACTGGGACTGTTTTTTTTTTTTTTTTTGTTTTTTGACTTTCAAGAGTGCCTGTAATGGTCTAATTGAAATAAATGCTTTGAGTTTGAATAACTTTACTTTCCTTCAATTTAGACCTCTCAGAATACAATAAGACATTTTCAATGCCGGATTTTACCCATATTGACACGGGAATCCGTCTCACTAAGCACTTTGCTTACACATTTATTGTGCGACCCGCCGCCAGTGTGGGATTCACTGCCCGCGTCTTTGTTTCGTGGTGGCCTACCTGACGTCTTAAAGCTTTGTTTCCAGAGTGGGAAAAAGATGGCGCTAGACGTCCTCTACGGGGTGTAACGGAAAGGGTATATACATACTTAAAGGTGTGCTACAGGCCATCAAATTGAACATATTTCTCCACTAACAAACATCGTTATAACGGAAAAATTATCTGCTGCCCCATACAAATTCCGTTACACCCTGTATAGCTCATAGTAACCCCCTGATCATTATAATCTGGATTTCTTCACAGTTCCAGTGAATCAGATTCTTAAAGGCCAGCGTGGTCCATCCCAGGCCGCATCCTCGCTTCCCATCAAGCGAGTTGCGGCCAAAAGCCAAGGGTATGAAAAAAAAAACAAGAAATTGTGAAATTAAATTCTTAATTCGAAATTAAATTATTTTATTAACATTGTTGGTTAAAACTTGGCTTTTTCAATATATTCCATCGCTCGCTGTCTTATCTTGTCCACTTGTTCTTGATCCCCTATTTTCTCTTCTACGTCGATCCAAGTTTTGTACAGAATCTTCATTTTTCTTGCTGGCAACTTCTGCGATGTCATGCGCTCCATTACTTGCCTATGAACAAATGAGAGACATAAGAAAATGTAGGTTTATAGAGAAATGTAATATTTCTGTCACTGTCGTGCAAAAAAGGAGCTTGTAGCTAAATAACTACTGCCGCTCGGGTCGATCTTTAAGGTTAAGCCGTGCTTGCCTAGGTTGGTCTGAGGATGGGTGACCGCCCATTACATACTGAGTTTCCTCCGTGCCTCGGAAAGCACGTTAAGCCATTGGCTGTCATTTGTAGATCTTTGACAGTCGTTACAGGTAGTCAGTAGCCCGAAAGTCTGAAACCAGTCTGACCAAGGGGTATCGTATTACCCAGTACTAACTGGGTTGTGATTCTGTATGGTGTGGGACGTAAAGAATAGCACCATCCCATATCTTCCTGTGGGTGTCGTAAGAGGCGACTAAGGGACTTGCCAGAGAATGGGCAGCAGCGTTCTCTGTGCTTTTGTGACAAACGTACTGCGATCGCCAACCCGCCTGCCAAGCGTGGCGATTATGGCAAAACCGCCCTTATATACACTTGGGGGAGGCCTATGTCCAGCAGTGGACGTCTTTCGGCTGAAATGATGATGATGATGAACTGGATTGTGGAGGTCAGATAGGCAGTCGCTCCGTGTAAAATACTGGTATTCAGCTGCATCCGGTTAGACTAGAAACTGACCCCAACATAGTTGGGAAAAGGCTAGGCAGGTGATGATAATAATAGATTGATAAGAACTGACCGGATGCGGTCATGGTCGTTGTGCTTGAGCAGCATGTGCAGGTAGGCGGCGGCCACGTCGGCGCGCGCGGGGTACACCGCCAGCACCTGCTCGAACAGCGCCTCGGCGCGCTCGCGGGACCCGCCGCGGCTCTCCAGCAGCGCGAACTGGACCAGCACTGACACGTCTAAACACAGACAGAAAAATTATTTATTGGACTCACACTGACCACAAAAAAAATGGTTAAAAAAAGCAAAAAATCAAATTGTGTAGAAAGGAAACAAGAAAAAATAAAAATAATACAAATTAAACTGGTCCTGTACGAGGCCAAAAGCCTACTATCTCAGCATGGTATTGCAACATTAAAAAAGTCACAGAGATGGTATTCTGATACGACCGAAAGTGTTGCCACACGGCCAGATACGAATACATAATTTATAATAAAAAATAATAAAAGGTATAAACGAATAAACAAAAGTAAATATGTAATCTGTTGGTAAGACATTACTTATTCAAATCTTATCATACTACTTTAACCATATGACAGAATGGGTTCCTGGAATCACTCCCCAGGTTGAGCAGTATTTCCTTAATGTATTTTATGCAGCAGTATTTCATTTGTACCCCAATGATGGCAATAGGCTTGCTCCTTGATAGATGGGATTTTGTTTTTATAGATTCTCTGTTTCTGACCCGACTGTGGTATAGTCTAAAGTAAGTTTTGTTTCTTGTTTGGAGCTTGAAATCGCATTAAATAAAGTAAATATTGTCTAACTTACGTTCTTTCTTCTCTAGCACGGAAATCGCTTTTTGCATAACCTGAAAAAAAAGAAATAGTTTTCTTTTTTTACAATATCAACCTGTAAAAACCACCATAGGACAAGAGTTTCTTCTCGATAAGTATTATCAATGGAAGGTGCATTGAAGACTAGACTCCACCCAATGGTTGATAATTGTTTATTTTTTTCATGAATATTTAAATTTTATATTTTTCCAAGTCTAAATCAGTAAAAATAAAACCTTAGTTGGGATAAACGAGATAAATCCAGGAGCATGAAACACATTGCATTTTGAACCTAAACGTAGACGCGATAAGTCAGTTTTCGAGGAAAGGTATTGTTTTTTTTTTAACACGTTTTAAAAGAGTAACGATGAAGTTTCTTGCCCATTCTTCTCCATACGAAACCCTTGCGAATGGGTGCAGAATCAATTATATTTCCTTTGTTTTGGAGTTTGACGCCTGAACTTTAAATCGGAGCTGTTACCGCAGCCACCACCGCGTACCCCCCGACCCATGCCCATCGAGCCAGCCCTCGCCGCTGAGCATGTAACGTCAAACTCCCCAAATAATAATAATACGACCCAGCCTGTCCCTTGCTGCCCCCCTCAATGACGCCCTAAGCCGAGGTCCGAACCCCACAGGGTGACAGGGGGTGCCCTTAGCGAGCGGTCATTTAGTTTAATTTAGTTTGTAAGCCCTGGCTGGGGGCCTTATATTCATTTGAGGCCACAGTATAGTCCAGTAAAGCAGTAATAACCTTATCGAGTAGGTCTGCGAGAGGACATTCAAAATAAAAAAATGAGCCACCATTAGTGTCTGTCTCACCTGCCGCGCCTTGTCAACGAGTCCCAGCTTGAAGCAAGCAGCACCACAGAGCACGTACATCTTGCTCTCCCGCTTGTACTTCCGCATCATGAGCTCCACCAGCGCACTGAGCTCCTGGTGCTTGCTGGTCTCCACGTAGATGTCCAGCAGTTTCGAGTGGATGTCGAACGGCTCGTTCGTCTGCAGAGCCTCTTCCAACGTCTTTTGTAGAGATTCCTGGAATGGGAGGTGGTTTTAATGATAGCATAATGATGAGCATGAAGCTCTGGGTTCGATTTCCAGGTCGGGTAGTGTTATTGGGTTTTTCCATCAGGAATTTCTCAGTAGAGGCCACGGAGACTAGATTTATGCCCGGTTGATGGCAATAGGCTTGCCCCCTAATACATGGGACTTGAGCAAAATGGGCGAAATGTGAGTGTACTATTATTAGGTCCACCTCTGCTAGCTTTCTAACCCTTGGGAGATTATAGTTGTGATGTTATGTTACATTTTGATCCAAGAGCCGATTTTTTAACCGACAGCAAACTATTATTTGAAAAATAAATATAGTGGTTTGGTAGTTTTTAGGGTTCCGTAGCCGAATGGCAAAAAACGGAACCCTTATAGATTCGTCATGTCTGTCTGTCTGTCTGTCCGTCTGTATGTCACAGCCACTTTTTTCCGAAACTATAAGAACTATACTGTTAAAACTTGGTAAGTAGATGTATTCTGTGAACCGCATTAAGATTTTCACACAAAAATAGAAAAAAAAACCATAAATTTTTGGGGTTCCCCATACATAGAACTGAAAACCAAAATTTTTTTTTTTCATCATACCCATACGTGTGGGGTATCTATGGATAGGTCTTCAAAAATGATATTTAGGTTTCTAATATAATTTTTTTCTAAACTGAATAGTTTGCGCAAGAGCCACTTCCAAAGTGGTAAAATGTGTGCCCTCTAATTTCTAAAGTAAGAGGAGGAAAATTCTGAAAATGTTCAGAATTGTAGAACGTAAAAAAAACTATCAACGAAAATTAGTTTCAATAAGATATGATGTTTAGTTTTTGAGATATGGGACTTTTTCATCAAACTGCAGCAGTAACTTTGTTTTTGATTAACATTCTATTAAAAACCAATTTAGTTTTGCGGTTGACTTGAAGTTTACCAACTAATACTACTAACTAATGAATGACAGTTCAAAATATTGTTTGGGGCTATGGAACCCTGTGTGTGAGTAAGACTCGCACTTGGCCGGTTTTTGTACCTACCTATAGGAAGTACGACCACCCCTCATATTTAATCTTCAGATATATTTATCTGATTATTAACGACACCAGTTTACCACATCGACCTTCAAATACGAGGAATATTTCATTAAAAAAAAATATACAAAAAGCTGACAATCTTAATTAACTATTTTGTTAAATTACTAGCTGTCCGGCGCAACTTCGTCTGCACATTTTCCCCGTTTTCGCAATATTTTTCATTGCTGCTCCACTCCTATTGGTCGTAGCGTGATGATATATAGCCTATAGCCTTCCTCGATAAATGGGCTATATACCACTGAAAGAATTTTTCAAATCGGACCAGTAGTTTCGGAGCCTATTCAATGCAAACAAACAATCAAATCTTTCCTCTTTATAATATTAGTTTAGAAGTCTAAATATAATATTACTAGCTGTCCGGCGAAACTTCGTCTGCGTCACATTTTCCCCGCTTTCGCAATATTTTTCATTGCTGCTCCGCTCCTATACAGCGCCATCTATTGAATACTTACTCAATCCAGTCAACAGATACCGCCATCTGTTAGAATTGTTTGGAGCTAACAGATAATTGTGAAATAATTTGCAATAAAATAACATTGCGACTATAAATTGAGATGTAAGCTATTCTATCTTTCAAGTTTGATCAAACTGCACACGGTGTGCAAATTTGATTAAAATCGGTTAAGTAGTTTAGTAGTCCATCCCCGACAAACAACGTGACACGTAATTTATATAATAATAGATTATTAATGCCGTATACATTTTGATAGTATCCGTGTATAGTTTAGATCCATCACTAGCTATGCAAACGACGTAGCCATCTTGTATTATTATTTTTGTAATACTTTATGGGTATACCATTGCCCTAATTTTGGTAAATACCTATTTAACACCGAGCACTAAATATCTCGAGTCTATTCTTCATCCTACATTTAATATACTTTACGAAAAACCACACTGCTACATCCAAATAATACTGATAATAATTTAAAACGTTATCATAATAGTGCTGTTATCATACAATTTAAGTTTGAGTAAATGTATAAATTGTTGGAAAACCATCGACAAACATCATGTAAATATTCTGACCGCTACGATTTCCGAACGATGCGAGCTCTATATTTCCATACGTGAGCTCTATGCTTGGGGAATTCTGCCATTTTGGAGGTCGTCTGGGTCGGTCGATGAGCCACGTCACGTGCCGGCTTCCAGACCGCCCACGAATAAATTTAGATAGCTAGAGTTAGGTATATATTGTAACAATTTAGTTCTGCGCACAAACGATACATATGCCAAAATATAATTATTATGTTTGTAGATAGTAACTTGAAGGAAAGCTCATAGGTTTTGCTTAAATGTTTTTATTGATTCTTTCCATCGTTGTTATTTCATTTAATCACGATTTCTGTAGTGACAAATTTATCTAATGTGCGTTTGTTAAATATAGCTTTGAAGTTTTAAACCATCATGTCGACAGTTACGTTTTGTTTTTTTTTCTGGCAGATCGTGGTCACGTCTCTTCACAGGAAATATTAGTGTGAAGGTGAAGACTAGTAGGTGCATAACATTTATTGTATTTTTAAATAATTATATACTTTTGCTCTGTATGGTGTCGGACGTAAAGAATAACACCATCCCATATCTTCCCGTGGGTGTCGTAAGAACCGACTAAGGGATTTGCTAGCAGCGTTCTCTGTGCTTTTGTAACAACCGTACTGAGATCGCCAACCCGCCTGCCAAGCGTGGCGATTATGGCAAAACCAAAAAATGACAATGTGGCGACACTTGGGGGAGGCCTATGTCCAGCAGTGGACGCCTTTATGGCCGAAATGATGAATGATGATATATTTTTGATAGAGACTACATTTGCAAAGGACTGGGTGTTGGTTGAGTTGCTGACGTCAAAATGGCTGGCTCTCGATAAACACTTTGTGTTGTGTTAAGAGCGTTTATATCCTACGGTATTTCATACAAACTTTCAAGTCGTTATTTTCCGAAATGACTGAACAGATTTTAATGAAACTGCTTACGCATAAGCAGTATACATTAGGTCTAAAAAGTTACTAAAAACATTCTCGAAAAATAATGTTACAGCGAAATTAGACCGATTTTTAATTTTCTATAGAAACAGAAACTTCCAATTATCTTCATTTTTAAAAGACATTTCGAAAATGTTTTTTAGTAACTTTTTAGACCTATGTATACTGCTTATGTGTAGGAAGTTTCATTAAAATCTGTTCAGTCATTTCGGAAAATAACGACTTGAAAGTTTGTATGAGATGCCGTAGGGTATAAACGCTCTTAAGAATTACTTTATTCGCCCGCGTAAAATGTCTTGTTTTAAAACCTCGTAATATGGCACTTGGCAATAGTCTATAAAAGAAAGAAAGAAGAAGAAAATTTTGAAATCGGTTGAAAAGTTTTGTAGATTACCTCTTACAAACAAACTTACGTAGTTTATTACGCTAACCCTTAACTGATTGATTATGTTGGTTATTGTACCAAATAAATAATAAACATTAAATTTATATTTTTTTTTGTATGTTCTTCAAATAGCATGTTTGATGTGTGTTGTTTTTTTTTGTTTGTTTGTCATATTAGCAAATAATGTAGGTATTGCTAATGCTTATAGAGACCTTGTACGCACGGAGACCAATCAAGCTATACATAACCAATTTATGCGGATCTATCTTAGTACGGGAATTTTATGCAAAGCGAGGCCATGTTATACTGGAAATGTATAGGTTAACTTGTCGCCTTGTGTACTATACGAACCAACCCTGATACAAATATAGAAATATATATATATATCTCTGTGTGAGTAACACTCGTCTTTCAACTATGTATGGATATTCCTCGCTTAACCTAATACCCCACCATAATATTAAAATGTAATGTTTGCACCAAGAAGAGATCACCAAACAATAATTAATTAATTACATTGTTAATGTGTTTGTTTGTACGCACCACGACCAAATTAAGCTATGCAAAACCAGTTTCTGCGGAACTCTCAGTGCAGGGAAAACACAACAAAGCTTGGCCATGTTATACTGGAAATGTATGGCTTATCACTTATGTATCGCACTGTGTACCTACTGAATTCTTTGATAGATACTCGAAAAGAAACATTAAAACTAATTTTAGTACACTATATAAAACTTGTTTTATAATCTTTCACGAAGAACTATTCACCACGGACATTGCCGAATATTAATTCATCATCATCATCATCATTTCAGCCCAAAAGACGTCCACTGCTGGACATAGGCGTCCCCCAAGTGTCGCCATATTGACATTTTGGGGGGTTTTGCTATAATCGCCACGCTTGGCAGGCGGGTTGGCGATCGCAGTACGGTTGTTACAAAAGCACAGAGAACGCTGCTGCACATTCTCTGGCAAGTCCCTTAGTCGCCTCTTACGACACCCACGGGAAGATATGGGAATATGATATGATATGATATGGGATATGTTATGAGATATGGGATACGGGAATATTAATTCAATTAACAACAAACAACATTAACAATTATTAACAAAATATTTGCATGCAGTCGTTGGTCAAAGTGCACGCCGCACGTTGTTTTTCGCGTCTTATATACTCTTTTATATCGTTACTAGCTGACCGGCGCAACTTCGTTTGCAGTCACATTTTCCCCGTTTTGCAACATTTTTCATTGCTGCTCCACTTCTATTGGTCGTAGCGTGATGATATATAGCCTATAGCCTTCCTCAATAAATGGGCTATCTAACACTGAAAGAATTTTTCATATCGGACCAGTAGTTTCGGAGCCTATTCAATGCAAACAAACAATCAAATCTTTCCTCTTTATAATATTAGTTTAGATTTACTAACTTGTACATGTGTTCTATAATATAGCGTAAAGCTTCTTAAGTTTTCAAGCCGTAAAAGTGAATTAATACAAGAAAAAAAATAGAAAAACAGGGTCTTTGGAGGAGTTGGAAAACAATACTTGTATTTAAAATAAAGTCTTTTCGTTCTACCAACGAATGAAATACGGCACACCTCAATAATGTGTTCACAGCGATCAAGAATAAATAAAGGGATAAAAACATATTGATTTAAAGTTATTTACAGACTGACTACGCAGGCGCGTCGCAAGATACTATATGATACCACAAAAAAATATTATGGTTGTCTATGAGTTCGGGAAGAACCAATGATAAACAGGTCAACAATCTTGGGCAAGGTCACGAGACGAGAACTCGTCTCGTGACCTTGCCCAAATGTAAATGACGTCAGAGGACGATAGAAGCCGAATTATAATGAGTCTCAATATCGTAATTAACATATACCACGCATAAAATAACATAACATCACGCTGTAAACCCCCAAGGGTAGAGAGTTAGCAGAGGTGTACATAATAGTACACCTACATTTCGCCAGTTTTGCTCAAGTCTCATGTAATAGGGGGCGAGCCTATTGCCATCAACCAGGCATAAATCTAGACTCCGTGGCTGCTACTGACCAATAAAAATTTGCCCGACCCGGGAGTCGAACCCAGGAGCTCATGCTCAGGAGTAGCGCTTGTGACCACTAGGCCAAAGAGGCAGTCAGAACTTATTTATACTAATCTAAACTAAAATATTATAAAGAGGAAAGATTTGATTGTTTGTTTGTTTGCATTAAATAGGCTCCGAAACTACTGAACCGTTTTGAAAAATTCTTTCACTGTTAGGTCAAAAATAGGCGCCTAGTAGTAGTATGTAGGCACATGTAGGTAACTATAGGAGCAACGGAAATGATCTGACCATTTTAATATCTGCGCAATATATTCTTTGATTTCTAATTAGATCGGAACTCGCTATTTGAATATGCCTAAACCGCTTCAGATATTCGTAGAAACCACAAATTTCAAGTTTCTGGGAATCCCGGAGTTACAGAGTTATTCAAATTAAAAACAGTTCTGAGCTGTTTGTCAAGCTTACGTAGTAGGCGCGAATAATGTGCGTCTTATTGATATATATAAAACACAGGACCACGCCCCGTAGTCCAGTGTTATTTGTGACTTCAGTTGAGCAACACTACGGTCTATCAGTTTGACTAAATTATAAGTGATAATATCGCGTCAAATATTCGAATACTTCCCACTATTTCAGGTTAGTTTCAATTTTCATAAACGAATTATTTCTAAAAGTTCGCGGGCAAATTTTTGTGAATCTAATTTTGTTCTTTATTCAAAATAGGTCATCGATTTTATCTAAGATTTTTTTTAAACAATTATGATAAAACTTTGTTTAAGTTTTTTTTTAATGAAGATGTGTTTTAAAAAAGATAACATTAGTTAATCTGACTTATTACCAAACGAAATGCAAGAGTTCGAAAGGTTCATCAAGAATCTATGCGATCTATAAATATTATAACAAAAACTTTTTGTGTCTGTTTGTGTGACCGGGTTATCTTTATCAACTACGCAACAGGTTTAGTGCGGTGATCACCATTATTTACTACTACAGAATATATTACGGAAGATTTAAATGAATACAATATTCATAATTGATTTACATTAATAAAAAAGTCACTGTGTTATACATATGTGGTCATTTATGACGAGGAAGGATGAAACACATGTGATTAAAAAAGTGACGAATATAAAATGTTGATTGACGGAGAAATAGAAAAGCCAAGGAAAATATAGAAGGAATGATATGAAAACAACGGAGTAAATTTTACGGTGAGCCCACTTGGAGGATTGGAAAAGAACTTGGTGTCGACCCCAAGTAACATGAGTCAAGGGCAACCAGATGATGATGAAAGAAATAACGATGTTTACTGGAGTCGTAAAGACCGTACGAAGCCGGGGCGAGTTGTTAGTGTTTCTATATACATTGCTAAAAGTTTCAACGCGAAATGGTGCGATTTCAAAAGCTGACAACGTCACTAAGTGTTTTTATTTGTTTTAATTAAATTGATTGCTCATAAAATTATAATATTTTGATGTCCTACAATACCTTTCTTCCCCTAGTAATATATGTATATTTTATTACTAACAAACAGGCTAGGCAGAGGTTTTTTTTCCGCTCTGGGCGGAGCGGAAGGGAGTGTCAGACTTGACTGACTAAAACCCATCCATGTTCCTTCTTAGCCCTTTGTGTTCCAGCGCCACGGTATCTCTTTCGAACAGTCCCGCAGCCCTGACTAATAGAACTCTCATTTTTCGATTTAAATACTATTAGTTTGTAAATCATGTATTTATTTATCTCAAATAACGCCTGCTATTTGAATAATTACAAAAATCTTACTAGCTGGAAGTGTTCCACTTTACTTTTCGAATCAGAACAAGATAGTTTTAAGTTTAAATTCATTTCCGAATTATACCTTGTATAGACACCACAATTACTAAAAGTATTATAAAAACCAACCTAAGTTTGTACAGTATAGTCTAATAATAAACAAAACATACAAAATATTCACGATAAGAAAAAGAGAACAAATAAAATAATTATTAGCATATTGTTTTGAAGCTCTCTCATACATAATGTACCTATACTACGTTCTATAATTTGTAGTGAAACCTAGGCGCCTAAAATGACTAAAATACTAACTCATCATTATGCATAACAAGAATCCATTGTTTAGTTAGAGACAAGTGATTACTTCTTCATATTAAGGTTGACTGTCCCTTGAACGTCATAAAACGACAAAGTCGATATGTCTATGTGACACTTAGTTAATTTCAACCTTAGTGAAGTTTTAATTTAGTAGGAATTGTAATCTAATTGTAGTTCAAGAACTGACTCATACAAATTCTGAAGCACAGCTTTAAACGATAAGAGTCTGATAAACGCGCCGCAGTTATACTAAACACTCTTAAGCTGAGTGTAGGAGAACCACAAGTAGGCACGTCCCAGTAGGTTGTACATGTTACCTAAGTATAGGTTATATAGTGATGTAGGAGTGCCGGCCGGCTATCGATATGAGACGCAGTTTAGTTTGCATTCAGCGAGCGCGGAGAACAGGCGCCAATTTCATAATAAAACATAACCTCTTCGGCATTACGATATAAAGTGTTTAGCGACCATAGTAATAGTGACACTGGCGGTTATCTAGTGATGTGACAAGAAAACTTTGGACGTTATTTACACAAACATCCTGATGTGAAGTTTTGCCAAGTTTAAGGGTAAATATTAATTCGAAGTTGTGCAACAGTACGTCCGTCAAACAAGGCTATTTTTAGATTTGTGTCCGTCCGCGTCGATGTTTTGTTTTAAAAATCGCGTATTTTTCGTACATAAACATATTAAAAGTGAAGTTTTTTTATCAGATTTTGAGGAGGGACAGTAATAAAAGTCTAGATTGTAAATAAAGCGACTATTTTGGCGATGAACACACAAAACTATTTTTTGAATACAAACACAAATGAAATATACAAATGGAATAGGTACCTCGTAAACGTGATGTAAGTGCAAATACAAAAGTTGAAATACCTTTACGGTCAAATTATAGGGAAAATTTACGGTCCCTAACTTAATAGAAAAATGGAACCTTTATAATTTCACGTGTTTGTCCGTCTGTCAGAGCGGTTTTTTGGTCAATGGGTTGTCTTAGGGGCTGATTTTTAGGAGTTGGAGTATACGCTTAGGGTCATTATGAGCAGCAAAGAAAACAAAAAGCAATTTTTTTTAGTTTTTTTTTGCTTTGTCCATATTTCCAAAAAAATGTGTTGCGAAATTTAAAAAAAAAATGCGGTTTCGGTTTAACCTTGACCATAGAAACCATTTAGGTTCTGAGAAGTATGGACCCACGACGCACCGTTTCCGAATTATGCGCCTCCGAATTTGATATAATAAATAAAACGATCTATAAATATTTCTAAAATGGTGGCTCAGATGAAAATCTTTTCTGCAAAGCAATTGTTGCTCTAGTAGAAAAATATGACATGGTAAAAAAAAGAACGAAAAATAGTGAGAAAAAAAATCGTCAAATTTTTACTTATTTTATTTACAAGGGCAAACAGCCAAATTTTCGAAGATAATTTTTTTACCAGATTTAGGCAGATTTTCTTGCAGAACCTTATTAACCTTGTCTATTAAAACCATTTAGGTTCTGAAAAGCATGGCCCTACGACGCATCGTTTCCGAATTAGTAGCTTATTTACCGTGTATTTTTTACCAATATTAGCATGTGAGATCTAATCTCGATATTAAATCAGCCTATAAACTATCATTTTACAAGAATTAGGTAAGTATTTAAATTATGGATTAAATAAAAGAGAATTGTGACCGCATTGTCGTATCTTTCTAAAAGATAAAAAAATGTAAAATTTAATCGTGTTATCGTTCTATATAAAGCGGGGTCAAGCTTCACAAAACTTTTATAACAAACGTTGTTGATCAACGTGCATGTGTATGTATATTTTGAACTTACGCCTAACCCTATATCTCAAAGGACTCAAAGAACTTATTTCAAACTAGCGATCTGCCCCGGCTCCGCACGGGTGCGATTAACTTCGAAATATAATTTGTTAGTAATGTAGAAAATGGAAATGAAAAATGCTTCAAAAAACAATTAAAAATATCGAATTAATGATTTATTTGAAATAAATACTAACTTGATTTTCTGCATACACTTAGTAGAGAACAAAACATACACCTTTTTTGCAGTCGGGTAAATAAAGATCAAACGATGCTACTATTTATTTGCTCAGTCAAAAAAACATGCAAACAATGTACTTCAATTAGAATGTAATAGTACTTTTGAAATCAAATTAAGCTAATTAGTTTTGCATACATTGGAAAACTGCGACCAGCCCCTGGGGCTTGGCTTTTAAGACAACTAAACATAGAGTTTTTTGTATAAGTACATATTTTATCAAAATCAAAATCATTTATTTCAAGTAGGCCAGTTACAGGCACTTTTGAATAGTCAAACAACAATAAATATTAAGCTACAGTCCCAGTCACTAGACATAATAACTGTGAAAGTACTGTAGTTGCCCATTCCAAAGCGTAGATCTCTATGGAGAAGAATGGGCAAGAAACTCCATGGACACTCTTTTAAATTAGTAGCTTGTTACAAAAATCTTGGTTACATAATTCATGTTGAGATGGTAAATTATGTGAGAACGATGTAGCAAGACGTGCACGTTAAAAGTGTCCACAGTAAAAACAAAAAAAAAAGACAACTCAAAAATAAAATAAATAGTTCGAAATAAGCCGTGGCAACTAAGAGATGACCAGGCACAACTGACAGCGCCCGTTCACGAACATCACGCATGGATCAGCCATCATTCAACTCAGCCATTTTGAAGGGAACTAAACTTATATTAATGTAGTACAATAATAGCCTTCACCTTGCAGAATAAATTCTATCCATTATTTAAAAACCACATCCTAATCCCATGCTACTTAATTGCATATTATTCATAATAGATTTAACACAGCTACCCCGTACAAACTTTAAACCCCCATTTCACCCCCTTAGAGGTTGAATTTTCCAAAATTATTTTTTAACGCAAGCCTACGTAATAATAGCTATCTGTGTGCCTAATTTTGGCCTGATCTGTTTAGCGGTTTGCCCTGTGCGTTGATAGTCAGTCAGGACAGACGATTTTATAAGTATTGTTTTGTGCCAATGTCACCCGATACGGTGACATCTTTATAGTACTTATGGTTTCAACTCCTTATAGTAAAGTGTTTCCGAGCACAGTAAGTGCTATAGTTTGCAAGTTGAAACATGTTTGTTTTAAGTAGTGCAACCGATAAGCCACGTATGAGGTTTCATATTCCTTCATTTGTTGTCTAAGCACCGCGTCGACGAATTAAGAACTATTTTAATTTTAATTGCGTCACACGCTTGCAATGGCATTGACCTTGATATTTGAAAGTTCAACAACATTTATTAAGTTATCAATAACACTAGTACGGGATATTTACAATGTTTATTATTTGTTAATAAACAATAATAAACATGGTAAATATCCCGTTACTAATGTGTGTGTTAATGATGTGTTAGTGACCATGTCAGTTTAAAAACTTATTTATTAAGTTACTAGCGACCCGCCCCGGCTTCGCACGGCTGCAATGCTGATACTAAATATACTACAGGATGTCTGTCGACATCACATTGGAAACCTCTAAAATTATCAGTGTTTCTCTACTATACAGGGTGTAACGGAAAGGGTATATACATACTTAAGGGTGTGCTAGAGACCATCAAACTGAACTTGTTTCTCAACAAACAAACATCGTAAAAAAAAAAAAAATTTGCTACCCCATGCAAAATTTCAAACCTGTTCGACCCAAATGTATGGGGCAGCTGATATTTTTTCGCTATGACGATGTTGGTCCCATGGAGAAACTTGTTCAGTTTGATGGTCTGTAGCACATCCTTAAGTATGTATATACCCTTTCCGTTACACCCTGTATTTTGCATGTATTATACCTATAAACCTTCCTCTTGAATCACTCTATCTATTAAAAAAAAACCGCATCAAAATCCGTTGCGTAGTTTTAAAGATCTAAGCATACAGGGTCAGACAGCGGGAAGCGACTTTGTTTTATACTATGTAGTGATTTACGTTTTAGAGCAGATGAGCTTTTCAAAAATATTTTTTTATAAATTAGTTCCTTAAATTAACAAACAATGACAACAAACACCACGCCTGTATGGCTAGCTATAACATAACATCACGCAGTAGTCATTACACGAGAACAACGGATTTGTTGTTGGAGACGCCTGTGACCCTCGAAGGGTTACGCAGACCCGTACTTAATACTACACCCACATATCGCCAGTTATGTTAAAGTCCCATGTAACAGGGGGCCAGCCTTCATCCAGGCACAATTCTAGACTCCATGACTGCTACCGAGAAATTCCTGATGGAAATATCCAAAAACACTTTACCCGAACCGGGAATCGAACCCGGTACCTCATGTTCAGCGATCATAAATATGTTAATTAATATATTGTGTTATTTCCAGATGACTAACCTTGGTACCGAACCGGCACTCGATGCTGAGCAGGGCAACTTGCGTGTTGAACTTCTCAAGTGTCTCGCGGAACGATATGGTCGCCAGAGCCTTCCGTCCAATCTTGCGAGCCTTTTCAACCTCGGTAGCCTGCCCGGAGATAAGGAAGTAAGATATTAATACATGTACAGAGTGTATGTAGCCGCACTGGTCGATCTACAAGGTGAAACAACAGTTGCTGAGGTCGGTCCGTGGATGGGTCACCAATTCACCATCCAATACATGCGGAGTTCCCTCCGTGCCTCGTTAGGCACGTTAAGCCGTTGGTCCCGGTTAGATGGAAAAACCCTATAACACTTGGCCCGACCCAGGAATCGAACCCCCATGTCAAGTAGTCATAAATATGTTAATTAATTATTATTGCTTTATTTCCAGATGACTGACTGTGGTGCCGAACCGGCACTCGATGCTGAGCCAGGCGACGTGGGTGCTGAATTTATGAACTACCTCGTGGCAGAATTCATAAAGTCAAGGGCAGAATGCAGTGGACGTCATTTCAACCTCGGTAGCCAGCCCGAAGAGAATAAAGTAAGATACAGTTACACATCATCATCAGCTTACAGCAGTCTACTGCTGGCCTCTCACTCGCAGCAACTCTCATCCAGTTGCTACCAGCCTCCCAGCAAAGACCGTCGCTCCACTTAGCTTGAAGGCGTCCCACCTTACGCTTAATTTTGACGACACGGTTGGCGCAGTGGTTGAGCGATCGACTGCTGCGCTGCGTGTCGCAGGTTCGATCCCCGCACGGAGCAAATATTTGTATGGCCTACAGATAGTTGTTCCGGGTCTGGCTGTTTGTGTATGTCAGTTTAAATGTTTGTAAACGCACCCACGATACAGGAGAAATTCCTAGTGTGGGGCAAAGTTTTTTTAAAAAAGAAAAGAAATTACATTACGCTTATGATGTTTTTTTTTTCCTTTGGCATCGGCTTCGCCAATGTGAGGATATAAATTTATCTAATGGGACCATACTACTGGAATAAAAAGTATCCCATATCCTAATCCGAGTATACAACATCCACCAGCCTTTAACGTCCCCACTGCTGGGACACAGGCATCTTCTCTATGAGAGGGAGTGTCCTGCAACCGGTGGGTTACACTGCATCCGACGCGAGCCCAGTGTGGGTTAGTAGATGTCATATGTCTTCGAATTTCAGGTGCTAGGACAGTTCAGACACCATCTATCGTAATTACAAACGAATCGAATAAATTCAAGTTTTAGAACGGACACAAAGGCTTCTATGTCATTTGTCAGCAACTGTTTGTCAAGATTTGAATGAGAGGATATTGGGACGAGCTACAAGATTGCTTTTTCTGTGGAAATTGGGCATCCTAGCCGTATTCTCGTGGCCCAGGCGTGCTCACTTAGCTATAGGGTAAGTCTTGGAGGCCGCCTCCGCCAACCCGTCTTAAGCAAGCGTGGTGGTCAATGCTCGTCCCTTCTCAGTATGGGAAGAGGCTTTAGCCCAGCAGTGGGACAGTTATAAGCTGATATACCTGAAGGTAGAAGGCCATGTAAGCGATCCACAGCTGACTGGAGTTGGGGTTCGCCAGTAAGGCCCGCTCGAACTGCTCGCTGGACTGCGGCTGGTTCTCGCTCTCTGTCGCACGTCGTTCCATCACCCTCACTCGCTCCTCTTCCTCCCTCACTTTGGCTAGCTTCTCGGCTACGGATAACTTCTTGCGTTTCTTCTTCGGCTGGTCCTTTTCCTGTTAATTTGATGGGTTAATTAGTTTACTTTAATTTTGTAATATGTGCTAGTTAAAAATCTTAAATTCATTCGTTCATTCATTCACTGAGCGACACAATTTAAAATAAATCCCTGAAGGGGTGACAAAGATTAATGGTTCATAACCAGAGGTCGGAATTAGGTAGAGTTTTTATGTACTTACACTGATTTCATACAGCGAAAGAATAAAGTGGATTTGCAGAAAAAATCCGTGATTTATTAAATAAAAAAGTTATTTACTTTTTCACAATTTAAACCATCCGACATCGGATGTCCGAATTTGCAGAATTCCAATGCGCACACGCAAGGTAAGATCCATATTAATATCAACATTTCGATGCAAGTACTTAAATAACTCTACCTAATTCCGACCTCTGTTCATAACATTCAACATTTAAAAAGTTAAAATTAAACTCCGTCAACATAAAATAAATTATAACAGCCTAGCAAGCAAACACAGAAGCATGAGTACACTGACCTCATCCTCACTGCTACTTTCCTCCTCTTCCTGCACAGTCTTCGTCAAACTGTCAACTCCTGCAGACCAGAAGTCCTGGGCACTGGGCACTTCTAAAGCTGGTTCTAGACCTTCCGCGACCTTGACTTCTAGCTTGTCTTTAGTTTTCTCCCTCGCTTCTACTTTATCTGCCTTCTCTTTCGACTTCTTCTCCTTCTTATACTCTTGCTTTAACTCTACCTCAAACTCTTTTAACTTCGCTTGCGCTATATCTAAACCTTCCATTAATCTTGTTATTCTTTCTTTGACTAAAATTCTGTCAGTTTGCATCGCTGTGTGAAACAGTTTC
This sequence comes from Cerastis rubricosa, assembly GCA_949152445.1. Taxonomy (NCBI): domain Eukaryota; kingdom Metazoa; phylum Arthropoda; class Insecta; order Lepidoptera; family Noctuidae; genus Cerastis; species Cerastis rubricosa. The sequence goes on along the minus strand of OX424534.1, from coordinate 21,715,721 downwards.
GTCCTTGAGCTTAATCCTTTTTCTTCTAGCTTGGCTATTTTTCTGTCTATCTTAGCTATGCGTTTTGATCTGTTGTTTATGGATTTTATTAGGGATGCGACTTTTTTCTTGTAATGTTTTTGGGTAGTGCATTCACTCATGTCTAATAAAACCGCGTCTTGTGGATCGAGTACTATTTCGAAGTCATCATCGCTATCTTTTGATTTTGATTTCTTCTTCTTCTTTTTATTTCTTTTTTCTTTGACTGGTGTCTCTTTTTCTTCTGTGTCTATCTTTTGTTGTTCTTCTATATTCTGTTTAGTTTTCTTCTTTTTATCTTTTTTGCTTACCGGGTCTTCTGTACCTTCCTCTGTTTGTTCTTGTTTTCTCTTTTTCTTTGTTCTTGTACTGTCATGGTCACCTTTGTTTTCTGTGTCAGATTTTTCTTCAAGATCTTCTGTTGATTGTTTCTTCTTCTTCTCCTTGACTTCGCCGTCTTGTGTTGCTTTGCGTTTGTTAGGCTTCTCTTTTTTAGCCTGTGTAGCAAAAGAGGTTTGTTGAATTAAAATAAGAATAAAAAACGGATCTAGTCAATCTAGATCATTATCAAGTTTTGGTATCTTAAACGTAATGTCATGACAAAGTTAAATGCCTAATGCACGGACATTCAAAAATCAACTTGGACTACATGTTTATAAAGTAGTTTGTTAAGTGGCAAGAGTTACAGAAATTTCCATTGGGTATTGAATAAAAATGGGTATATTACTATATACTCACGGTCTGTGTGAACGGCTGCGTTGTAAAACTGGCCGACATTTTCTTTTCCTCTGCATTCACTCGCATTATCGTACAATTTACCTGAAAACAAATCCTTTGTAGTTAAATATTATACATAACGCTTGTTTAACGCATTTGATTGTGAACTGAAATTTAAATGACATAGAGTTTAAATTAGCACAAACGAACACGTGTCATGTGAAATTATCTGTTGCACTCTATTTTCAACTAATTTATTGCTCGAGTACTTTACTTGTTCAGTGTACGCTAACAGGTTTACGACAAAGTTCTAATTACGATCGAAATCCTACGTTACCTTAGAACCTTGTCATAGGTACTTACAATTTGTCCAACGTGGAAAGCCTGTGCAATGTTCTCAAGGGGCTCCTTGCTGATAAACTGTCGCGGAATATACGCTGTCACGTTGTTGAAAAATGTGACTAAAATGTAGTCCCTTATGGTCTGAAATAGAAACGATTAGGTTAAGAAACAAGTATTCTATAAATTATGAATATCGCGTGGAGATTTACCCCACGGGTACATAAACATAAAAAGAATAGTAAAGTAACCTAACCCAAGTAATTGTCTACATATGTGCCACATTTCATTAAAATTTATTCAGCCGTTTAGGCGATAGACAGACAGAGTTACTTTCACATTAATATAAAAATATGGATGATCAGAATATAGTAAAAAGTACAACTGTACCTTAATAACCCCAGTATATGCCTTCCCTATGACAGCTTGCTCGTAGCTTGACAGAACTTGCAGGTCTGGAGACAGGAGCGATGGCTTCAGCGTCAGGAATAGGGTCTGCCTGCCGGGGTCCACAGCCAGCACGCGTGCTTTCACTGCCTGCCCCACCTGAAACAAGATGGGCATTATAGTTTGCTTGAGACAGTCCACTGCTGGACTTAGCGCTCTCCAAAACTGCGCCATTACACCCTGTACTCCGCTTCCCCTATCCGGTCTGATAGTCACTTTTTTAAGGTTCCGGTTAAAAGGAAAAAAACGGAACCCTTATAGGATCACTTTGTTGTCCGTCTGTCTGTCAAGACCTTTTCTCTCGGGAACGCGTGGAGGTATCGTTTTGAAAATAAAACCATATACTCAGGTCTACGGTCCCTTAAAGAAAAAAGATACGGCAATTTATGCTTTGGACCCTGTTTTTTAACGTTTTTTTTTTTCTTTATGAATAACGTTGCCAAATACTAGGATTTTGTCTTGTGTATCGTAGGTGCGTTTAGAAACATTTAAACTCACATACACAAACAGTCAAACCCGAAGCAACTACTAGAGATGGCGCTAGACATCCTGTATAACTCCATCTCTTTCCCACACTGGAATAAGAGTAAAACAATACTCCTTAAAGACATCATGGTGCGCCAGCAGGTCTTTAGTCCACTTCAGAGTTTTACCCGCTCATATTCTGCCTGTTATGTATCAAGTTGCATATAATATGGAGCGAGCCTATTGCCATAATAAACAAACAATACAGTTTTAATTAAAAAAGAGATAAATGCTACATCGAAACACAGGAAATTAAACTCAGATTATAAAATAACTAGGGTCAAAGTTACTTACGAAGAACTGACACTGATAATAATTATATTTGCATTCCATTATTAACATTATAAGTAGGCAAAGGTTATAAAATTAACAAATCTTTAGATACCGACGGCATCGTTAGTCTTATCTATTAGCGTCGTAGGCTAGGTATAATTCAAAAGACCTTTTGGGAGAAAGGTACATAGTTAAAACATCACATTCACTATATGTTTTATGCTTTAAATAAAAACAGCTTTGGCATAGGTACATCTTGCCAAAATACAACATAATAATATAATCATCATCTTCATCATCATCATATCAGCCGAAAGACGTCCACTGCTGGACATAAGCCTCCCACAAGTGTCATTGACATAACATGGGGGGTTTTGCAATAATCGCCACGCTTGGCAGGCGGGTTGGCGATCGCAGTACAGTTGTTGCAAAAGCACAGAGAACGCTGCTGCTCATTCTCTGGCAAGTCCCCTAGTCGGCTCTTACGACACCCACGGGATGATATGGGATGGTGCTATTCTTTACGTCCGACACCATACAGAACAATAATAAAATATTTTACAATATAATATTTGTTAATATAATATTTTAAACACACCAAAATTTCATTTAATTGAATGTTCGTGTACCTATTATAAGGTACAGCTCCGCCTAACCAGCCCCCGTATTCACAAACACTCGGTTTCGATTCTGATTCGATAAGTCGTGTGTGTGGTTCTGTATGGTGTCGGACGTGAAGAATAGCACCATCCCATATCTTCCCGTGGGTGTCGTAAGAGGCGACTAAGGGAGTTGGCAGAGAATGGGCGGCAGCGTTCTCTGTGCTTTTGTAACAACCGTACTGCGATCGCCAACCCGCCTGCCAAGCGTGGCGATTATGGCAAAGCCCCCCAAATGTCAATGTGGCGACACTTGGGGGAGGCCTATGTCCAGTAGTGGGCGTCTTTTGGGCTGAAATGATGATGATGATGAAGTCGTGTGTCTATCTTGTTTTGGCATTAGGTACGAAAGCAAGCGAGATAGACATTTCGACTTTCCGAATCGAAATCGAAACCGAGCGTTTGTGAATAAGTAGGCTTGTCGGGCAAATTGATATTGGTTTTTCCATCAGGAATTTCTCAATCGCAGCCACGGAATCTGGATTTGTGCCCGGTTGATGGCAATAAGCTCGCACCCTATTACATGGGACTTTTAAGGGTATGAGGAACAGGGTGTAAAGTTCCTAAATACTTCTTAGAAAAGGGGAGATCCTCCGACCACACAGGTGTTATATCTGGTGGGCAACTGCCCGACAGTTGTTGTCGGGTTTCTCTATATACTCTTAAGTCGATGTAAACTTTGCTTGCGAGATGTAGGAAATTGATTTTAGTTCTACCGTCGTGTCATAGATGGCGCTGTAGTACTTTTTGTAGTAAGTTGCTTTTTGTAGGTCGCTGCAGACTTAAACATAACAGAAGTAATGTGGGTGTAGTATTAAGTACACCTCTGCTTAACCATCGGGGATAACATGCGTGATGTTATGTCATGTGTAATCTTGGTCTCTTCTGTGTGGTTTACTCTATGAGTAGAGAACTGCGAACGTGGCAGTCGTATTAGTAAGATTAGATTATCAGAAAGCTCACTCACCCTATACTTTTTCTTCGGATTCGAAGTGGTAGTCTTTTTACTGTCAGCCAGGATCCCAGAGTCGAACAGGTGAGCTTGCGATACGTAACCTAAAAAGATTATAACCAACCAGTTAACAATGGGTCATAAAAGCAACCACTCTTGACCTATTTCCATTTCTTACTGACCGGTTTTTAAAGGTAAACAGAATATTATATTATTTGCTAGCTGTTCGAAATTACGTTGTAAGTTGAGGAAAATACCAAAACTCTGCTGTTTCATACAAATGCCATTAAGTCCGCCTATGTAGTGTTAAGCCCGCCTGTGTACTGTGTGCTTAAAGTGTTAAATAAATCGCTTTTCGTGTAGTTAGTGGCTACCCTTGTGTCAGAGTTTGTATACCATCCATGGGCCGCCGACTTGACTTTACATGCCGTCGAAAAATATCTCTCGGGCATGCTGGTTTGGTTTCCTCACGATGTTTTCCTTCACCAAAGCGTCTCTTGGATGCAAACCCAAGACCTTGGATTTGGCAGTCCGACGGTCACACCACTGGGCTATCACTGCATAGTTAAATATATATTGTTATGGGATATTGCACATAAGCAGTTCTTGATCACATTGGTGAAATTCGCCATTAGATTGCCATAGACACGCTATAAAGTAGAATAATAATAATAGTTTTCACCTGAAATCCTCCCAACATTGAGCAGCACATGGTTCTCGGCAACAGTCTTCACCGTCGCGTCAACGAGCTCGCCGCTCGTCAGCTGTTCGAAGTTGAAGTATTTCTCGGAGACCACATCGGGCTGGTCTGTTACCGAGTATACGAAGTCCGACAGGTTGTAGCATAGGACGCGGACTTTGTGGGTGCTCCCTAAACACAAATTATCTTATCAAGAGGGTGCATTTTAAAAGTTGGCAAAGGCATGTGGTAGTAACAAACAAATAGAGTAAATCCATTTGTAGTAACAATCAAAAAGTTGTATTTCTCATTTATCAGGAACTGTTTGTCAAAAGTAGAGATGAGTCTGATATCATGTCACAGATAAAAATCATCGATATTTTAAAATCATTTCATCATGCAATGACAAAGACAAAATCATCAATGCTTTTAAATCATTACTAGAATGTACGCGAACTTCAGTGACTCGGATCGGGTGTGTGAATTGCGACGTTCCGAGGCTGCGCGATCGGCGATTCTGAAGTCACAGAACTCTCATATTTCGATAAAATCACCGGAACTGGGTGCACGAAACGGCAATAATGCTTTCACATGCGTTGTTTACGTTTGCGTGCGACATGCGCTGCCTTAAAATACCCTGCCATGAATGTCACATACTAAGAAAAAATTAATTACGAGCACTAACTGACAAACTCGACCAATGCCTAATGCCTACAAAAAAAAACTAATGACACTAATGACAATGACTGATAATTTCACTAAGCTGTTCCGCGATCATTTCATTTGAGTATCTACTCACAATTGAAGTGACGAGGTCTAATACTCAAATAAAAATCATTGATGATTTTGTCATTGTTCCTGCCATCGATATTTTTTGTCATTGTCATGCAGTCATTGATACAGAAAAACCATCACTCGGTCCATCTCTAGTCAAAAGTCGAATAAGAAAAAGACATCCAAGTTGTATTCTCGTGGCCCCCGCATGCCAACTTACCTATAGGGTAAGACTTGGCGACAACCTCCTCATCAGTCAAGTCTTCGTCCACTTGGATTCGCTTCAGGCTCATGGTGCCGAAGCACCCGCCACCCAGCCGGAAGTGTATCGACCGGCCCGTTATCTTCAGAACCTATAAACACCGTACAGTCATCACTTTCTCGCTCCCATTCGTTTACCTATTTACTCGTATATGCCGGTGGTGGTGAAGAGTCAGAGTAGTTTAAACATAAAAAAACATAATGGTTAAACAGTCACTAATCCTGATTTACCTTTAACCAGTCTTTATTAATAAACCTCAGAAACTTTTAAACTAACAAGCCAGATTCCCCATCGCCGATAACGATGACTGACCACACAAACTTTCATCCCTATTTAAGCCAATTAGTCTTTCCTTGACAGGACCCTTTTTAGGTTAGGCTGTGCGTTATCTGTTACTGAATTTTAGATATTATAATATATAATAAATTAATCCAAGCGTCGTACCGCTTTGTTCTGTACTCTAAGCGGTCTTCTTAGCGGTCCCTCGACGCTAATGGAATAATTTATTTTTGGCTTTTTAGAGGTTTTCTGTGTCGGGGTTTTTTTTTCATGCTTTTTAAACTTCTCTTCTTGCTAATTAATGCAGACAAGGAAAGTTGTTAATTTTAAAAAAAATATAATTTTGGGGAGAGCCCCCTCGGCAATTCCCGAGGTGACAAGTGACAAGATTTCAAATTTCAAATCGACTAGACCTGTAGAAGTTGTTTAAATCCCTTCATCAACTAGAAAACAGCTGATGATCTTCAAATGGCTAAGCAGATGTTCTCGAAACATAGCTAAGAACACTCTCGATTAAAATACCTTTCAAACGAAACCAATTTTATCAAAATCGGTTCATCCGTTTAGGAGCTACGATGCCACAGACAGACACATAGATACACAGACACACAGATACACACGTCAAACTTATAACACCCCTCTTTTTTGGTCGGGGGTTAAAAATACTTTATAAGAGATAATCTCTAGAATTACTAATTCAATCTAAAAAATTATTGCAATGACAGAACCTGTTGGTAATCAGTAATTAAGTAATAAGATTTCTTTTAACTGAACAATTTTTTTATTGACAATAGAAAATGTTTTTAATCCCCTTTTGAAATTCGGTTGGTACGAAACTTAGAACTATGTTTACAAGCAAAACTATGTCAAGCCTTATTTTAACAAAAGTTTATTGATTGTTCGCAGGACACGAAAACACCAGTTAAAAAAAGGGTATATAAACCAAGATACAGTCCGAAAGTAGGAGTTTTGAAGAAAGAAGTTAACAAACTTAAATCCAAAGTCCATAAAAAGGAGAAAGAATTACAAACAACGAAGTACTCGGATCGAGTTAAAGTTATCATGGCTAGGTTCGAAAGAGATAAGACATTATTGAAGAAAATTTTCGAAATGATGGAGAAAAATAAAATTCAAATAGACGAAACTGCAGAAATAAAGTCGAGAATACTATCAAAGAAAATTGATAAAATTAAAAATAATATCGATGAATTAAATGGACAGGTGGCTCAAAAGAAAGATTTAGTTGATCAAGAAATGAAAAAATGGGAAGGAAAGGAAGATCGAGCCAGAACTAAAATGGAGAAAACTATTGAAGAAATGTCAAGCATGTTAGATGCGGCCAAAGAGACAGCTAAACAAAATATTCAAGCCGCGAAACAAAGGGAGAAAGACGAAGAAGATAAAATTAATCGTGAAATTCAAAACATGAAAGATGCAGAAGATAGGGAGAAAACTAATATTGGAAAGAATCTTGAAGCAAAGAGAAATATATTGGCCAAGAAAAAAGACCAATTTCAGAAGAATATTAAAAAAATGCAAGTAGACGAGGCTGAGACAGTAGCCAAAATTGACGCGGTAATCCAAAAACTACAAGATGTCGAAGCGAAAATGAAAGTAAAGATAGACAGTAACATCGCCACGAAGCGCAAAGCGTCTGCTGAGATTCAAAGGCAAATGGAAAATAACTGCAAGCTTATGGAGAAGATGGAACAAGAGAAGATACATGATTTTGATAGGAAAATCCAAAAATTTAAAGACATCGAGGTGGCACAGAAAAGAAAAATGGAAAAAGACAACGAGAAAAGGTTAAAAACCTTAAACATGACAAAAGACGAATTCGATAAAAAAATTCGTGCCATGGAACTACATCACGCTGAGAAACAGAGAGAAATTGAAGCTGAAATCAAACATTTGGAAGAAGAAGAGGCTCGGAAGGAACACGAGATGGCGAAAAGTTTTGAGTTAATGCATAATAAGAAAGAAGAACTTGAGAAAAGTATTCGAGCCATCCAACAGTTCGAAGCTGAGAAGCTAAGTCATATTGAAGCTGAGATTCAAAGATTGCAAGAAACCGAAACTCGTGTGAAATTTGACCTTGAGGAAAATATAAAATATTTGCAAAGCAAGTTAGGTGTCACTAAAGAAGATACCGAAAAGAACATTAAGGCAATGAAACTAAAAGAAGCTGAGATGACAAATGAAATTGAAATGGCTATCCAGAACATTAAAGAAAGTGAAAATCGGAAAATAAATGAGATTGAAAAGAAAATAAAACAAATGAAAAAAAAGTTAGAAGCGGATGAAGAAGAATCCGAAGACAGGATTGTAAGTATGCAACAATACGAAGCTCAGCAGGCAATCATTATAGAGAAGAATATTGAAACAATGAAAAAACGTGAGGCTGAGAAAAACGAAGAATTTGAAGCTACAATGAAAAAACTCCAAGAATCTGAAGCCCAAATTAAAATCAAAATAGAGCAAAAGCTTGAATCCTTGGAAAGCAAGTTAGGTAAGAAAAAGGCAGAACACGAGCAATTTATCAAAGCAGTGGGAAAATTCAAGGCTCAAAAAGTTAGTACAATTAAGGCTGAAATTAAAAACCTCAAAAAGAAAAAGACTCAGGCGAAAACCAAAATAGTTGATAACATTGAAGCAATGCAAGAAGCATTGGAAATTAATAAGAAAGACTTTAAGAAAAACATGCAGGCGATGGAAAAAACCAAAGACGAAAAACAAAGAAAAATTGAAAAAGTAATTGAAAAGATGATGTTATTTCAGAATAGAAAGAAAAAAGGTATGGATGATAACATTAAATCACTGACAATAAAGTTGGCCGAGATTAAAAAGGAAATGGAAGAGAACTTTAAACGCATGAAACAAACTGAAGATAATAAAAAAAGTAAAGTGGACGCTGAAATACAAAACATGAAAAATCTTGAGGCTCAGATGAAAGAAACTATTGAGAATAATATTGAAGCCTTCGAAAATACTTTAGCTACGAATAAACTCGAATTCGAGAAAAATATTCAGGAAATGCAACTATACGAAACAAAGAAAAAAAATGAAATCGAAGCGCAACTTCAAGAAATGAAAGAAACTGAGGTCCAGATGAAAGAAAATATCAAGAAGAATATTGAAGCATTACAACACATCTTAGTTATGAATCAAGTTCAAATAGAGAACTATGGGGAGGCAATGCCAAAGTCTTTAGCAGTGAATATGGCTCAATTAGAGAGGAATGTTGAAGCTATGGAACAATATGAAGATGAAAAGAGAACTGAAATTGAAGCAGAAATTTTAAAAATTCAAGAAATTGAAGCGCAAAAGAAATATGATATTGCGAGGAATATCGCATCCATAGAAAACTCGTTTGCTATCAATAAAGCTGAGTTTGAAAAGAATATTAAGACGATACAACAATTCGAAACTGAGAAGAAAAATGAAATTGAAACTGCAATTCAAACAATGAAACAAGTTGAAGCTCAGAAGAAAGCTAATATTGAGAAATTAGTTGAAACATTGCAAAACCAGTTAGCTATTAATAAAACAGACTTCGAAAAAAAAATTGAGGAATTACAAAAATATGAAGCCGGTAAAAAAATTGAATTTGAAGCACAAATTAAAAATATGAAAGAAACTGGATCGGAAATCCAGGGTAATAATGAAAAAAATATTAGAGATTTGCAAAAACAGACGGACGAGACAAAACATAACATTGAGAAAAACATTGAGGAAATGGGAAAAACATTATCTATTCGAAAAGAGGAAATGGAGAAAAATATTGTAGCTATGCAACAACGTGAAGCTGACAAGAAAAGTGAAATTGAAGCCGAAATTCAAAAAATTGAAGAAATTGCAGCTCAGGCAAAAATTAATATGGAGAGAAATATTGCGGCAATGGAACAACAAAAAGCTGAGAAGGCTAGTGAATTTGAAGCGCAAATTAAAATTATGGAAGAAACTGCATCTGAAATCCAGGATAGTATAGAAAAAAATATTAAAGCATTACAACAACAGACGGGCGAGATAAAACATAACATTGAGAAAAACATTGAGGAAATGGAAAAAACATTAGCTATTCGAAAAGAGGAAATGGAGAAAAATATTGTAGCTATGCAACAATGTGAAGCTGACAAGATAAGTGAAATTGAAGCCGAAATTCAAAAAGTTGAAGAAATTGCAGCTCAGGCAAAAATTAATATGGAGAGAAATATTGCGGCAATGGAACAACAAAAAGCTGAGAAGGCTAGTGAATTTGAAGCGCAAATTAAAATTATGGAAGAAACTGCATCTGAAATCCAGGATAGTATAGAAAAAAATATTAAAGCATTACAACAACAGACGAGCGAGATAAAACATGACATTGAGAAAAATATTGAGGAAATGGAAAAAATATTAGCTATTCGAAAAGAGGAAATGGAGAAAAACATTGTAGCTATGCAACAATGTGAAGCTGACAAGAAAAGAGAAATTGAAGCCGAAATTCAAAAATTTGAAGAAATTGCAGCTCAGGCAAAAACTAATATGGAGAGAAATATTGCGGCAATGGAACAACAAAAAGCTGAGAAAGCTAGTGAATTTGAAGCGCAAATCCACATCTTGAAATTTATTGAAGCTTCCACGAAAGATAGTACTGAGAAGAGTATTGAGGCATTGCAAACACAATTAGCTTCAAACGAAGCCGAATTCGAACAGAATATTAGAGACATGCAACAACGTGAGGCTGAGGAAAAAAGTGTAATTGAAGCAAAAATTCAAAGTATGAACGAAAAAAAGTCCCAAAATAAATTCAACATGGAAAAGAATATTGAGGCAATGCAAGCCATGCTAGCAAAGAGTGACGAAGAATTCAAAAAGTGCCTTGAATCTATGCGACAACAGGAGGCTGAAAAGATAAATGAAATTCAAGCAGAAATTCAAAGAATGACTGAAATTAAGGCCGTAAAGAAGGAGAATATTGAGAAGAATATTGAAGCATTGCAAAATTCGCTGGCCAAGAGTGAAGCAGAATTTGAAAAGGATATTGAAGCTCTGCGACAACACGAAAAGGAAAAGAAAAAAGAAATTGAAGTGAACCTTCAAAGAATGAATGAAATTAAGGCCCAAAAGAAAGACAACATTGAGAAGAATATTGAGGCATTACGTAAAAGAAAAGCTTTGAATGAGGAGGGAGCATCAGGAAGCAGGATATCTACAGCTCCTTCCATCCGAGCGCAGCCAAGAGAACTTTACTTCCCCAGACCACCGGCCAGCAGTGACCACATTGCAACGATAGAGTTATCTGACGAGGAAACTGACCTTCCAAATGACACTTCCACCAACACAGCCTTTGTAAGGTGGCCTCGCTTCTGGAAGAGGTCTCGCTCAAACCAGGATTGACGAGCTAAGATATATCTAGAAACGGCTGGCTATTACGAGCACTACACCTTGCATTGACAGTGGTTTGAACAACCACTAAAAAGATGAAGCGATCGTCAAAAGTCCCACCGATTTAAAGTTTCAAGACAACGGAGGTGAAACACTACAAAGTAATGTCAAGAAAGAAGAGGTGAGGGTTTCTACAGACAACATAAGGCCAGCTTTCGAGCAGCTGCAGAACAAGGCAACTGGTGATGACGAAGATATGACAGATCTCGTGAAGGCCTAGACACAGTGACTATCCATCAGCGAATACGATGATGAAAATCGCAAAAATGTATAAGATTCACATTTGAAGCTACTGAAAAGCTGGCATTGTAGAAATACGAAATGCAGTGAAAGCGATAGACCCTCTGGCAGGTCAAATAGAGAGTCTCTTCCACTCCGTCATCCAAGGATTTTAATACCTCAGCCTTTCCTATAGTACTTAATGTCTTGTTAATGTTAGAATATTCATGTCTTTAATAAATTAGCTTATTGGTGTTAAAGCACGCATTTTACAGTTTAAACCCACAAACCAATTTCAGTTTAAGTTATCAGTGAAACTTGAGGTTGAAACTAAAACTTTTCTAGAACCTCTTGATATATTTTTGGAATATTTGTGTGTTTTAAATGTTAAATTTTAAGTCTACCAGACAAACTTAGTATACCAGACCAACTACATATATAGAGTTAGATTTTTTTACCGATAAGTCAAAGTTCTTTTCCGTTCTGATATTTCAGTGAAGAAAGAGAAGTCAGTTAAAATAACAATTAATATTACCGGGAATCAAAAAAAAAAAATTGTGTGAATGGAGTGTAGAGCTCGCTACAACACAGCTCCTGTTCAGAGCGACTAAGAACGATGGCAATGTTATAGGCTATTATAAGATTTTATGTATTTTCTTCAATCTGTTAGGTTTTTTAGATTAGCTTTTACTTTTTTTCGTCATTTATTAGGGTAAGTTTGTATACTTCAATATAATGAATGTTTTATTTTACTATTTGAATCTTTTTTATCGGAACAATTTAGTATATGATTTTAAAAAACAGTGTTTTTTTTTTAAAATAAATATTATAATAATTTACTGTAGTAAGTGTATGCGTCAATGTTTTAGTTTTATAAGTTTTTTATTTTGTACGTTCCTTTTCAGAAAAAATAAATAAAATTAAATAAGCCCGTCTTTTTTTAAACGCTCCACAGTTTCTTTTTTTCTTTAGCGACCAACAAAAAGCAACTTACTACAAAAAATACTACAGCGCCATCTATGACACGACGGAAGAACTAACATCAATTTCCTACATCTCACATGCAAAGTTTACATCGATTTAAGAGTATATAGAAAAACCCGACTACAACTGTCGGGCAGTTGCCTACCAGATATAACACCTGTCTGGTCGGAGGATCCTCCCTTTGCTTAGGAGTATCGAGGAACTTTACACCCTGTTCCTCATACCCCTAAACAAGACTAAACTTCTATTCGATATATTAGACATAAGAACAAATAAATGTTTTCATAAAATCGGTTGTATTTCATTTTCCACTAATACTATTCCTGTTACAAAAATGTATTTAACTTCGAGTCTCATTTGATGATGATTGGTAAAATAGTGCACGTGTAGTTTCCTGTCTAGACAAGCACAGATGTATTGGAAGAGGAAGATCAACGAAAACATGAATGGGATGTTTGGGGAATGATATGAATAAAGGAGTAATGCTGGGTACACATTATCTAATCCAGTATTCCAGCGAGTTAATCCAACCTAGTGCTGAACTGTATCATATGGTGTACACTAGTCATTACCTCAATGTAACATATTCAAAATATTGTGCTGGTGGATGCATAAAAATGCCCCAATATCTCCGTAACTAGAAGTTTATGGTCAAGACTACGTCTTATACTAAAACTAAATTTAAAAAAAAATAACCCCGAAACAAAACCTCTAAAAAACTAAAAATAAATGCCCCAACGCTACGACGCTTGGATTCATTTATTTTTAGTTTTTTAGACCCCACTCGTTCCAATTTTCTCGGTGTTGCGCCTCTTCTCGCTAATTAACGAAAACAAGGAAAATTATAAGTTTAAAAGAAACCCATATTTTTTTATTGTTTTTATCCCTTAATCAACTAGAAAAGAGGTGATGATCTTCAAACGGCTAAGCAGATTTTCTCGAAACATGGCTAACAACACTCTCGATTATATAATACCTGTCAAACGAAACCAATTTATTAAAAGCGCTTCATCCGTTTAGTAGCTACGATGCCACAGACAGACACACAGATACACACGTCAAACTTATAACACCCCTCTTTTTTGGTCGGGGGTTAATAAAAATGATCCCAAGCACGGGGAGATCAAGTGCCTTATGGCTTTGTGAAGAGATCTTACACCCATTACTTGACAGCAGACGAATGTCACATACCTGTGCCTCTTCGATGATCTGGCCATCCTTGAGCAGCTGCTCCGCGTCGAGGTCAGGGAATGTTGAGTCGAAGATGTTTTTCATAGTCAGGAACGGCGTGTTCCTCGTTGGCATCACGTATAGGAGACGAGCACGGATCTGCAAGAGTAAGAGACATTTGTATTCAGTTTCTGAAGTGACGCGATAGTAGAAGATTGAATGAGTCGCTTTGCTATTTATTCGTCAAAAAAAATACATACTTCACAATGTAGAAAAAAACCCCTGTTAATACTGTTAATTAATCAAACTACTTTTGACCGGTTAAAACTATTTTTACAATAACTAACATTTACATAGAAACTCATTATGTATTTTTTGTGACCCATTGAAAAACATCGTGTTTAATTCTACGTAATTATAAATGTGGCGTTCTCAATCAAAATATTTTTAATAGTGAAAACGCTATTTAACTTGAGTTTTCACTGACACCAGTCAAAATCTGGTTTTGTCATATGAACTGTTTTGACTGTAACACATAATTACGTATATTACTATATCCTGATTTTTTTTAATAAATTAATAATATATTCGTAGTAAAATTTGATGTGATTAAAACAAATGTACGTATATATAAAATACCTAACTAATATAATGATCAAAACAATTTTTATATGTAAGTAATATTGTTTTTTTCCTCATTGAATCATTTAGTTAGATTCATTGTAGTTAATTATTATTCACCAATTATTTGAGGATAATAAATATTTGAGGAAAAAGGTATAATTTCTAGTACCTACTTATAATTTAATTTGTAGACAATCAGGTTGGGATTTTCTACTAGGAATTGCTCAGTGGCAGCCCGGCCCGGAATCTGGATTTGTGCGCGGTTGATGTCAATAGGCTGGTCCCTTATTACATGGGACTTAAACATACCCGGCGAAATGTGGGTGTTCTATTAAGTACACCTCTCTCTGACCCCTCGAAGATTACATGCGTCATGTTGTTATGTTGTTCAGCATCTCACTAAAACGTTAGGAATTATTTGAATTCAAATGTCACAGCGCTGGTATTCCGATAGGGCCCAAAGCGTTGCCACGGTCAGATATGAATAAAAAATGTAAATAAAAAAATAAGGTGCATTAACGAATAAACAAAAATAAGCTTCTAAGCAACTAATGCTCTGTATGGTGTCGGACGTAAAGAATAGCACCATCCGATCACGCCTTTATCCCCGAAGGATTAGGCAAAGGTGTACTTAATAGTAGGTTCACCCACATTTCGCCAGTTATGTTAAAGACCCAGTAATACGGACAACTACTCTGAGAAGCCGAAACAAACTCAGAGGTTCTAGTCTGTCATGTCATGTACTTCAGAGAAGCGATGCGGTAGTTACCTTCTGTCCGAGCGCCGGCTTCTTCCCGCGCACAGTGTCCGCGTGTTGTCGCTGTACGTACGCCGTGCAGTCGCCGAACACGTGGCCTTCGATACCGTTCTCTAGTGGCTGCGGGAAAATAACCTCCATTATGTATTGCTAGATTTAAAACTTATTTAGCGTACAGTACAATTACAAAACGTGCTACAGCGCCATCTATGACACAGAGGAAGAACTAACGTCAAAAATCCGTTAAAAATAGGAAAACCTGACAACAACTGTCGGGCAGTGTCCCACCAGACACAACAACCGTCTGATCGAAGCATCCTAACTTTTCTTTGAATAATTATTATGGAACTTTACAGCTTGTTCTACATACAATAAAATTTTAGTCTGTCTGTCTGTTGATTCCGGCTAATCTCCGGAACAGCTAGACCGATTTCCACGGGACTTTTACTGCCAGACGGCTGATGTTATAAGGAGTGATATCCGATTAAATTAGAGAATTCATATTTTAAAATAATCTCACGCGGATAAAAAAAATATGCTTGTCCTATTTGTTTTCTGAGCCGTACATTTGTTGAATAAAAAACAATGCACAATACCGTATCAACAAGGAAGTCAAGGTTGGATCCCGGGAGCATTTGGCCGCTGGGCTTGTGCCGCAGCCAGGAGTTCTGCAGCGCCACCAGCTCATTGGACACCGTCACCACGCCGCCGCCAGGACCCGGAGACGACTTGATGCTGCACCAGCATACCATGCCCACATCTGCTCATCAAATAATATGATTAAAGTGTAACATTCCGCTTGCGCTGGAACAGTGTCTCCGCTAGATGGCGCTGAACTCAAAATTATAACGGGGGTTTTTGTAAAAACACTAACAAACTTTTACAGGTAGCTTCTTTGTATCACATTTAATAAGTTCTGTGAATTTAAACAAAAAAAAACACATTTCATAGTAAATGATGAGCTGATACCAACCCGCACTGGGCCCGCGTAGTGGATAATACAGCCCGCTCCCTCTCATAGAGAGGAGGTCTGTGTCCCAGCAGTGGGAACATTACAGGCTGATGAGGATGATGATGAACAGCTGATCGCGTCGATTTGTTTGGTAAGTCTAGTTTTATTAACCGTGTACCTGTACCATGTACCTGGTGGCGAGCCTATTGACGCCGGGGCCGTTACTGAGGAATTCCTGATAGAAAAATCCAATAACATTCTTCCCAACCTGGGAATTGTATCGAAGACCTCATGCTCTGCAGTAGCAATTGGTCGTTCTGGAATGGGCAACTAGTTTTATCTTTTTCTGACCTATCAATCAATTACTTTTCGCTGAGCTGGGCCTATATTTGGCGCACCCGTGAGACACACAATTATTATATCTTATTTTTAAAGTGAAACTTCTTACGAGACTTCCAACAAGGTTGCGTTAACTTTTTAACGCTACCATGGAGGGGGTATGAAAGCACTGTTGCGTTAAGTTTCACTTCTTCCGCGAGCAGGGTTCCACGCACTATTTTGTGTACTTGTGGCATGTGCCAAACAAATATATTTTCTTTCTTTCTTTCTTACTTTAAAAGTGCCTGTACATCTTTGACTTGCAATAATTGCATTGCGTTTGAATTTGTACTTACCTAGTTCCAACTCTGGGTTGGTATTGGTCTTGGGAAGAAAAGCCGTAGTGTTAGACACCCCAATGTCCATCACATAACCATGGTCTTCCACTGACGACACGGCCGCTTGTATGAGGTTTCCTATAACATAATATTTGTTTATTAACTTCTACCTCATGTGCCATAGTTGCCTATGGAAATGCGAAAAAATATACCGGGAAAAAGAGCAAGTTAATGTATGCAATTTCAGCTTTTTTTCAATAAAAGGTGACTTGTTTTTAACGTTGTCCCACACTAGTAATTTCTCCTGTATCGTGGGTGCGTTTACAAGCATTTATTGAACTCACATACACAAACAGCCAGACCCGGAACAACCACCTGAAGGTTATTCAAATATTTGTTCCGTGCGGGGATCGAACCGTGCCGTCAAACGTGCTACATCCTACATCCTACGCCTTTCCTGCAGATTAATTCGGACTAGGACAAGACGATGATCTTTTTGGATAAGCACAACACAGTATTAAGAGGATATATAAATCTTCATAGGTGTAGCCTTTTTCTATGTTGTGGCTGGCTTGCAGTCAAAACGGATGCATCTCAACACCAGTATCTTTCATGGAGCGACTGCCTAGCTGACCTCTACAGTTATAGGCTACCACCATGTAATGTCCTTTGTTACCTTTCTCCCCTTTCTGGATTAACCGGGATCAGCATTGCCTCAACCCAAACCATTCAGGTTTCTGTCTATGAAACTCCATACTACAATGCACACTTTTATGCATCGTACCGGCTTGTACTCCGATCGAGATCATCTACTGAAAATTGTAAGATAAAAACATACCTTTCTGTAAGTCCTTGAGTAACATCTGCCCGTTGACATGCTGCGGCATCAAGGAGAGCATGAGACTCATTTCCTTGACCTCCAGGACCTTGACAGCGATGTACTGGCCAGGACGGAACATCTGACTCAGCTCTAAAACTTTGTCTGTCTGAAATATAAAGATTTTGAAGGTTTTAATACAGCAGCAATATGTCAATTTAGCGCAAGCTACTTTTTAGTTGCAGTTTGCAGTTGATGAGTTCAGATGAATTAGGTAGATGACGAATGGAGTTGCCCAAATGTGTGTGGAATGATATAAGAAAAAGGAGTCAATAATAGCGGAGAATAGAAGAAAAATACTCAGTGTGCTGACCCCAAGTAACGTAGGACAAGGGCAGAAATATATTGTTTGTTTAGCCATTGCTTTGAGAATTTGTAAAACAACTACTACCAACTCGGATGTGCCAAACTAAAAGATGGAGCACCCTTCAAATACTAACCTTATCGTTTACATAAGCTTCAAGCTCCTTGTTGTAAGGCTCACTGATGTGACAAGCCATCACGGAGCCAATCAACCTACATGGCAGGCTGACTATTAGCTTTGTTTCCAGAATTTTCTTCACTCTGCCCAGTATCAATAAACCTTCTTTTACTGTCTGTGGAGAATAGAATTTTTTTTTTTTGTTTTTTTGGTTTGACATGTCCCGTCCAAAAAGTCTACACACATTCGATTAATCAGAGATACAAAACAATCATGTCACAAAATTACTAAACTTTCTCTATTTTTTACGTTATATTTGTGTTCAATATTCTCTCCCTTTACTTCAAGCCAATTTTGTTTGGATATTAATACTTAATTTTAAAATTGAAACCGGAGATTTTCCATGTATTTTAGTAAACTCCTATTAAGGTGGAAGTGACAGGGTGGCCTGCAAAATAATAATTTGATGGTGGGATTCATGGTTTTAATGATTATAACTCAGTAAAGCCATATTTGTTACGGCCACATACCATATTTTAATCAAGGTGCAAACTAAAGGGTGGCCCAGGAAATTCCAATTTTCTTACGTACATGTTTACAGAATTGTTGTCATTAAAATCATTAGTACAGCCCCTTTAAGTTTCATTTAATCCCATTCAATGACTATTTCAGTATAAAGTCATTCTATGCGGTTAAATGAACTTGCCTACTAACTTATTTAAACTGTTCTAACTAAAAATATCTGTAATGTGAAATTGACATATCAGGATCGGGTCTATGCACTCGATCCTCTCTGATTTCTCTGCATAGTTAAGTGTAATAGTAAATTTTTAATTTTGAAGAATTAGTGCTAGTTTGAGCATATTACACGTAAAAAAATTGTGTTGTCAAAACGGTAGTAAGTTTTATGTTGATGATGGTATGTGGTATGTTTACAGAAGCAGCAGTAGTTTTTTTTGTGATAATAGCACCGTATTTATATTTTTTTGCATGGTTTATGTTTGCATGTTATTGTGCAATCAAAAGTAGAATGAGAAAATACAAATTATTCAGTTAGAGCCATCAAAAGTGGTTAAATATTCAAAACACAAAATTATAAAATAGAGTTAATTAAGCTTATTTTACTTTGAAGTTATTGAATGAAAATCTTTAAAAATCTAATGAATAAACAGTTAAACATACTTAGTAACACGAGATTATTTGTACTGTGTAAGCAAATGTGTTATTTTATTACTTCCTTAATTTCTATTAAAGATTCCCTTAATTTTTATTAAAGATTGATCAACGAATTTACGTCAAAATTGCGCAATAAAAATAAATACTTTTGTTAGTTGGGCTATTCTTTCTTGATAAATAAGTGTTGCGAGCACCACTCTTAATATTAATAAATAACATTTATGATATTTTTATGCTAAATAACAAACCTTATAGCTCAGACCAAATGCACAGTTTTTAAATGATTGGTCGATCTCTTTCGTGCCCTCGTCCGATAAATAGCCATCGTCTCCTTCAGACTTCTTCTTCGGCTTCTTCTTTTTCTTTTCTCCCTTCTCAGCAGCGCCTAAGAACTATAAAATCAAAATTAAACAACGTATTATTCAAGCTAGAAAATCAACTTTGATATTACCGTACTTACATTTGCACTTTGCTTGAAGTATGTAGTTGTAGGCTTCTTGCCTCCACGGGGAAAGTATTCCTCTGTGTCCCCCATAATTATTACATATATTTAGTTCCAAAATCACAATTTAAACTTAACCACATCTGTTTACGCGTGAGAAATATAGGTTATCTACGTTTTGTTGTCGTGGTCATATTTTGACACTAGTTATTTAAAAAAAAATACGTTTATCTGGAAATATTAAATATTTGTACAGTTATGAATTAAAATAAAATAATAATAAAAACTAAATTAAACAAAGTTTGAAGGTTTGCTAATGTATCAATCTTAAATGTGAAAGTTTAATAAAAATGAAACTTCTAAAATGTAATATCTAAACGCAAGCAGAACTGTGAAAAGTGTTTTTTTTTAATAACTTCTCATTGCCAGAATAGAATAGTACTAGTATATGACATACACTGTACACTCTGTCATTGATCATAATCACATCACAGAGTAGAATACCTACTTAGATCTCACGAGCGATGAAATGCATACAGTGAGCAAAATCCATAACGCGGTTTTCGCCTACTATTATTTTTCATATTACGTTTTCATGATTTATTTTGTAAAAATGGAAAATAGGTTTTATCCCAAAATAGAAACCAAAACATTTTTTTTTTTTAATTTTCATTGTAGTTATCTTCTTGAACTCATTTGACCGTCAAAACCTGGTAACATTTGTAACAAAGTACTGAAAAAACATAGAATAATAACTAAAGCATAGTAGGAGCGCTTAAATAGCAACTGAACTGATATATTTGCTTCATTTTGACTTATGGAGCCGCTGTAATGTTAGAGAAGGACAAGTTTACTGACGTCATTGCGAAAATTTGTCGGTTGTCACCACTTTTATTCAGACTAGTGATGTGACCTACTAAATTTCAACATAGATGGAATTTACAATAACATGAAAAAAATTATACACATTATACCAACATCGTTTTTTTAAGAGCGTTAATACCCTACGGCATTTCATACAAACTTTCATGTCGTTATTTTCCGAAATAACTGAACAGATTTTGATGAAACTTCCTACGCATAAGCAGTATACATAGGTCTAAAAAGTTACTAAAAAATGTCTTTTAAAAATGAAGATAATTGGAAATTTCTGTTTCTATAGATAATTAAAAATCGGTCTAATGGGGATGGAAACTGTGGAACCAATGGCGCCACCATAGCTGGTTCCAAGCATCGTCATTGATTGAAAATCTGGTAATGTCATTTTTTATTTCAAAATAGCTCGATCAAATGGCTGATGATGAATAGTCTTTTCCACATATTCAGTATCACGCAATAAAATGAATATGAATATGAATATGAATATGAATATCAAACGTTTTTCACAATGTCCTTCTTCGCAGAGGTTCATAAGTACTTTCTATAATGTAATAAATCAAGTTATCATACGCACCAGTGATCAACACCACAAACTGTGGCTAGACCATGGTGAGTGTAGGCAGGCCAAGGAGGCACTTCCTTCTATAGACGGCCGCCTCACCAAACGGTTGCTTAGGCTGACCAAATTACAGCTCCGCATAGTCACAGCCGCCATCACTGGTCACGGCTCTTTTAATAAACACCTCTTTGTCCTAGGAGTCACAGATAGCCCACTGTGCAGAGCCTGCATGGAGGAGGACGAGACAGCAGCCCACGTGCTTCTACACTGCCCAGAGGTTGCAACATACAGGGCAAAGTACTTAGGTAACCCAGGTACTCTCCGCGAGATCGTCAGCAACACCAAGGAGCTGCTGGCCTTTCTCGGGGAGCTGGGGTGGTTGGAGTAATGTTCCCACCCGTACGCAAAATACGCGCTTTAGACGTGGAGTTGCGGAAACCAGCCCGCTATACAATACAATCAAGTTATCATTTAAACGGGATACCATTTATTGCAAATAAAATACCCTAATCAAATAATATATGAATTAGACCATTTTCATCTGTTTTATCCATTATAAATAATGTAGGAACACATCTTTGAATCGTCTCAATTTCATAGTTTCATAGCATCGTACTTTGTTTTTTGTTTGAGCATAAGTGACTGTGCTTTTTTGGAATTAAATTTTGTCTATGAATACAATAAATCTATTCTATTTTTTTTTCATCGTGAAAACTGTTCTAGAATAGAATCGACAACATTTTTCGTCAAAACATCAACAATGAATACGCGATCATATTAAATAGTTCAATAAACGAACTGTCAGACGTGCAAGCAACGTACTTTCAAGTTTGAGCAGATATTTAGAACCAAATAGAAACAAATGACAATTTATCTGGTGACAACCTACAAAAACTAGAACAAAGAGATAATCATTTGTCTCGTTCCCATACCTTCTGTCGTGCCATAAGACAGAGCGGAAAGAAAGATAGTCACAGTCACAGTTTTTAACACACACTGTCACCATGACATAACAGAATTAATTAGACAGACGTGACAGTAGTCAAATATCCCACTCTCTGATGAAATTGCATGAAACAACGATAAAATTGAAAATCTTTTATACGTCATAGTATATTTTGTCTTTGTCTAAATCTTGCCAAATGAAAGAGATCACACGATATATTAACCGATAAATAAGATTAGACATGCTTTGACGTTCTTCGTCTCTGTAAATTAGTTGATTATTATATTACTCTAGACCTAGATAGAGTTGCTGTCCTACTCCTACCTAGTGTCATCACTACAACTTCGCTAGCTAAAACTTACATCACGCTCCAAACCGGTACGTAATTAATTGTTTACTTATCCTCATAGTTAATAATCTCTTGGCAAAATATTTGCCGGCGTTATATATTGTTGCCGCTCGTGTCCTAATGTCAGTTGACTTGTCAATTTCATTGTAAATACATCGATATATTCACATTTTGTAACAAGTGTTCATATCAGTAAGTTTTTTCCATTTATCGT
Organism: Cerastis rubricosa; assembly: GCA_949152445.1. NCBI lineage: Eukaryota > Metazoa > Arthropoda > Insecta > Lepidoptera > Noctuidae > Cerastis > Cerastis rubricosa. The sequence goes on along the minus strand of OX424534.1, from coordinate 21,693,145 downwards.
AATTGATAATTTTTTTGAGATAAAAATCATTGCAGGGGATAAGACTAGCCCAAAGAGTGCATATCACAATATTTATCTTAGGCATTTTAATAAAGTTTTTCTGTGAAAATTCACATGTGATTTGATATGTAAGTAATTCCAATAGGATAAAATGGGATTTAATGGTTTAAGTAGTACTGAGACAAACTCGTTTTACCGGTTAAATAGCATTGTTCCAAGGTCTAGTACTACAATTATTTGTGTTTTCCGTTTGCAGAAAATGAAAATTGTGATCTTTGGTTCTACCGGCATGACCGGCCTTTGCGCCGTCGCCGCCGCCTTGAAAAAAGGTAAGTTATTGTTTATAATTACGTAATTTTTATTGTCTCTGTTTTAACAAGATATGTTTGACGAAAATTTAAAAATACCTAAAACAAGTTAAGTAATCAGTTTCTAGGGTTTTTAAGTTAGCAAATCGTTGAAATTACTTTATTTAGAATATTCAAAATTGTTTATTGCTTCGTCAGCCACATCACCACACACACAGCCACATCTGCTGGTTACTATGCTCCTTAATTAATTAATTTTATTTTAAAGGTTGTTTATCAACCAAAAATTGAATAAATATGTTTAAATAAAATAACAACTATAAACTACATGGGAGAAGCCAGCAGCAGGCCATATAAATGCGAAGGATTAAAAAAAAAACTTCTTTTTTAAAATATTTTTATAAACTTCAGAAAATTTGTTTAGATGGGTAGTCTTAAATAACCAATTTTCTTATACAAACTTTACTTCAATCAATCAATTAATCAATATCTTTATTGTGGATCATAGGTAGGTACATAATACAGGTCTTAAATAATAGAATTGTGATCAGCTATGTCCCGTCCTTAGGGCATACAATAGTTACATTACAAAAAAAAAAAACAATTTATTTTTTTATTTTTTACTTACCTACTTGTAATTATTTGTGGCTAAGCAATCTGAATTTTGCATTAAATACTAGTGTTTTCATGGCTGATGTACACTGCACTGCAATGATACAAAATCATACAAAATGATACAAAATCAATCTGTCAATGATACAAAATCTGTATTTAGCTCTCTTATTTTATAAAACCTATATTAAAGTGGGCCAGCTCAAGGTCCAATTATTATTAATCCCAGTCTTGCAGTAAGCTTCAATAAAATCAAAAGTTCTACAAAGCCTACAAGTATTATTTAAAGTTGTAAATGGATGCCTTAGTTATAAAAGTCACTAAATCCATTTTGTAAATTTTGAAATGAGATCATTTTTTTTTTTCTAAATTGGTATTATAAATAAAATGTTGAAAAAAAAATGATACAACTAGTTTATTTGTTGGTTCAAAATTTATTTTAAAATATTATTTTTTGTTTTAAATGATCTCATCTCAAAATGTAGAAAATGGATTTAGTGACTTTTAGAACTAAGGTATCCAAATTCTCTTTGCTGATACTAGGCTGCTACTGAGATTTGGTGGAAATACCTATAACACTTTACCTGACTCGGAAATTGAACCCAGGATCTCATGGTCTGCAGTTGCGCTAGCAACTACTCAACCAACTAATATTTAAATGATGATATTAGTACATGGAACTTAAATATAACCGACAAAATGTGTGTGTACTATTTTGTACACCTCTGTCTTATTCTTTATGTCATTATGTTGTTTGTTGCCTTACTGATGAAATGTATTAAGATTTATGAATATTATTTTTCGCTATACTCAGTAATTGTGATTGTGATGCATGTGCATAATTTGCAGAGATGTGCCAACTATAGGATAGTCGGTAAAGCCGACTATCCGCCCACTTTCGTAATCGCCGACTATTCGTCAAAGAGCGCCACCTGTCCGGCTTCTTACTTTGTATTTATTTCTCAATAAAATGTGTAGGAAGAATTATACCAAATAAAAACTAGATGGTTAGGTAATGAATATTTTTATTTTAGTGTAATCGAAGTAAACAAAACATGTACCGACAACTTCGCAGGCAGCGGTTCCGATTTGCGCGCGAACCAGCTGTAAACGAAGCGGACATTGCCGAATACAACCGAAACCGTGATCGGCTCGGCCGACTATTCTGTCTCTTTACAACCGACTAATCGGCTAGTCGGCCAAAGTCATAGTTGGCATATCTCTAATAATTGGATACAGCTATCATAAATTTATTTGCATTGCTAATGACCACACACATTACGTATATACTAGCCTGGGCAATTTTTATTTTCTTGATCATCATCATCATCATCATTTCAGCCGAAAGACATCCACTGCTGGACATAGGCCTCCCCCAAGAAGGGGGGGTTTTGCCATAATCGCCACGCTTGGCAGGCGGGTTGGCGATCGCAGTACGGTTGTTACAAAAGCACAGAGAACGCTGCTGCCCATTCTCTGGCAAGTCCCTTAGTCGCCTCTTACGACACCCACGGGAAGAAATGGGATGGTGCTATTCTTTACGTCCGACACCATACAGAACCATACAGAAGAATTTTCTTGATACTACATCAATATTTCAAAGATTCTCTCTAATATTTGGAGAAAACATTGAATATACAGTTAGCAACAAAAGTCCAAGAACATTTTCATAAAATATTTTGACCCCAATCATTCTAAACTAGAAAATACAAACTATTTTTGTCTGGATAGTAGTATATTTTTTTGGTTGGTTTGTTTGGTTGTGCCTAGATTATTAATTTGAGAAAAGAATATTGCTCGTTGACTCAAACATTTTAAGATTCGGGTTTCGATCAGTTGAAAAACAAAAAAGAATTCCAAGATTCCTAAAATAAAGGTGCTGTCAAACTCAAAACAACTTGAAATTCTTGTAAATCCAAGTCAACCTTATTGTATCTGTTTCTTTGTTTGCTAATTATGTTGATTGTAAGATTTCCACAATGTCAAATCAATTTGTTCTTACGTGAGTAGGTGTTTTCATAAAGAACTAAGGGTTTGTGCCATATCACATGAGAGCTAAACATGATTTGGGATACTTATTAAAACCCAAAATGTTAATTGGTTGTTAATGAAATCACAAATCACCAGTGATCGGAGTAGGTAAATTGATTTTTGTTACTTTTATCATAAACTGACACAGAAAGAATAACTTGGATAAGCCATTTTTCCGGAAAGTAATTCCGGTATTTCCGGATTCAATTAAATATTGTTAATGTTGGTAGTGATATTATTACTAATCAATTCAAAATTTAAAGGAAGGTATCAAAACTAAATACATTTATTATTTATCTGTTGAATAATAAAAACAATCGAATTTCGATCGACGCATTATTTTTTATTTTTTTGCCTTTTTGTGGCCACAACTTTTTATAAATTGTTGCACTTAAAGGAGATGTTCCAGAAATGTATGGAGCCTGGGCTAGCACTATGTACACTACATGTAAATATTGCTAAATAATACAGTAACCGTTTTTTATTATCAATTTTCTTTAATTTCACTTCGTTTTAATGTACATTCAAATTAACTTGGTCAAAGAGAGCACCACAACATAAAAATTAACCATGGTGAATCAGATCAGCACGTGATCAGCAGTAGAGATGGGTCTAAAATTAATAAGCTGCTAAATTAACACTGCTAAATTTTTTTAGTGTCAACACCTGTTAAATAAGTTCTGAGATAGCTGTTAAATTTAACAGTCACAACAAAATAATATCTGGTAAATACGCCAACAGAAAAAGTTGACAGTCCTAAGCCTGTGAAAAGTATGAAGGAAATGAGAATTAATTAGGTGATAAAAATCTGTCTGTGACTAAATTTAACAGTTGCTAAAAATAAGCCTGTGAAAAGTATGAAGGAAATGAGAATTAATGACGTATAAACTCACTCTTTATACGTCTGTGCCCAAAATTTAACAGTTGCTGAAAATAACTGCTAATTTTAACTGTTAATTATTTTTAGCATTAGCGTTTAGCAGTGTTATTTTTTTTTAACGTTTAAGCCCATCTCTAATCAGCAGGCGAAAAATGTCATTTTGACAATGACATTTGATTGACGTGTATTACGATACACGTCAATCAAATGTAATTGTCATAATTGCTTTAGTAAACAAAACAACTGGAATTTCGAAAATCTCGGGTTTTTGTTTGTTTTGTTTGGTTTGGTTGAACAAAACAACAAGTTCAATCCATACTCAATGCAAAGAAAGACTCAAAGACGGCACTTCTTAAAACTGCCAAAGTCGTCAAACGTTAAACAACTGTCATGGCTGTCCTACAAATAGGGTTATCGTAGTAAAAAACTTTTCAAATGATAATTATTGTATGACTATACCCTTCTTCAAATTATTTTTTTAGTTTTCTTATTATATTCCTCTATTTTTTTCCTATTTATCTATGTAGTGTACATAGTGGTAGCCCAAAATGAAACATCTCCTTTCAATCAAATCAACCAACTCCGGAGGAATGTCCATATTAATATAAACGTTTCGGATCAATGACCCCAATTCAATCTACCTACTCCGATCTATGCAAATCACCGAAAACAATACAAGATTTTAGACAATTTTTTTTTTGTTTCAACCTTTTGCAATGGTCGTTGAATTCAATAGACTAGGTAATTTAAAGTTTAGATGAGCATGATCTTTGACATTATTTTCCACAGTTTTAGATTAACATTGTATAAATTAACTTCTCTTTAGGTCGCGTACTGTCGCCCTTGCTTCAATTTGGGTAGTCAAAAATTTCAAGAGAATATGTAATATACTTTACAACTAGTATTCTTTATAATGTTCGTTCATTTTGAAATAATAACTGCCGCACGGGTCGATTTCAGGTTAAGCCGCGGTTGATCAGTGAATGGCTTACGATAATTGCATACCGAGTACCCTCCGTGTCTCGGTCCCGGCTGTCATTTGTAGATCTTTGACAATCGTTACGAGTAGTCAAAAGCGAAAAGTCTGACATCCTGGGTTGTGTAGGTCAAATAGGCATAGGCAGTCGCCACATGTAAAGTACTGGTACCCAGCTGCATCCGGTTAGACTGGAAGCCGACCCCAAGATAGTTTGGGAAAAGGCTAGGCAGATTATGATGGTGGTTGGTTCATTTTGAAGTCTGTTCATCCCTCCAGTCCCGTCCCATTTTATTCATTTGGTGTTCACGGAACATGGTGTTTATCAAAGTGGCTCTCACACCACACGCACATAAGTATAATTACGATGTTAGCTATTTACGTAATTTTGGACACCATTGACATTGGTCAGAGACAAAATAATTGTTCTCCAATGGGTACCATCCCATATTGGCTTGTATGGAAATGAGGAAGTAGATCGTTTAGCAAAAGAGGCTATCACGGATGGAATATCTGTTGAATGTTTTCCCTTATTTAGTGACCTCTTGTTTCAAGTTCGAGAGCAATGTATAAAATTATGGAAAGAATACTTTGACGAGAGGTCGCTAAATAAGGGAATTTGGTATAGAACTATTCAACACAGCCTTTCCCGCCTTCCTTGGTCTGTGGGTACAGATATGCAACGAGGAGACATTGTTACTGCTTTCAGAATGCGTTCGGGATATGTCCCGTTAAATAACTTTGTCTTTTTAATGAGAAAGAGTGAGTCACCCAACTGTACAGAATGTGATAAGGTAGAGGATACCACCCTTAAAAACCTACGCCTTTTTAAAGCCGAAGACGATACTTGTATAGTAGTTGTCAACTTGTCATGACATAGTGTATCTGTTATCGTTTACCGTTAACTGCGATAAGATCTCTCGTGTCATAAAAATTTGGCCGGCTTAAGGCACTTAAAACATCAAAAGTTACGCCACTTGGGAAAAACTAGGTAAATAGATTAGTACTGAAACTTTAGAACACATACAGGGTGTGGCGTACATAGTGGTCCAACGTTAAAAGGCTGAGACATCATAAATATTCAACTATCACATTGCATTATAATATTTATAGGGTTTCGTGCCTCAAAAGTACAAAGGAACCCTTATAGGATATCACTTTGTTCTCCGTCTGTCTAGCAATACCCTTTTTCTGAGGAAGTAACAAGTTGAAATTTATACCAAATACTTAGGTCTACGGTCTCTTTCAGCTGTGAAAAACTTGTAAATCAACGCGATCAGAAGATATGACCGTTTATGTCGCACATTTTGCGATTTTACAAGGGAAACCCAAAACCAATAGGGTCCTTCCCGTTGTTTTAGGATCATAAAATGTGGCAAGAAAACAGTTAATAGTAATATGTTTAATAACAAAATACCTACAAATTAGTAAGAAACCCGGCACTGTCCTCGAAGCGCGACTCCAACTCGCACTTGGCCGGTTTTGTTTCTACTTTATGTAACAAAATAATACATTTTTTATTTATGTGGGTTAGATATATCGGGATATTATAGTGAACAAGTGAGTGCACTTTAATATCTCGAGAGAATATGTATGGGGAGAGGTCTTTGCCCAACAGTGGGATGACGCAGACTAACAGTATCGGTAAGTGAGTGCACAGACACAGGTGCTCTCTCCCTTCCCTCACTCTCATAATCCGATGAGACGGCAATCCGACACGACTGGAGAGACATCAAGCGCAGGGCCAACAGCTTAACGTACTTGTATTTTATACTAATCAACAACAAACTTCATTTATTTTCAAGCGACTTTGGCCCATAGAGACACCTTACAGACTAACATTATGATATAAAATACAATACAACTTATAATGTACTTATCCATCACTTTGTCCACACAGGCTTCTCAGTCCGCGCCTTCGTCCGTGACCCGAACAGGGTCCCAGAAGAATACAAGGACAAAGTAGAAATCTTCACTGGAAACGTGTTGGAGCCTGATTCAGTATCAGACGCCATCGACGGCATGGACGGCGTCGTTATCGCTCTGGGCACTGGCCACGATATGCCCAGGAGTCTAGCCCCGACCTCAGACTTGTCCGAAGGAACAAAGAACATTCTAGAAGCTATGAGGGCGAAGAATGTGAGACCAGTGTCGGTTTGCCTGTCCGCCTTCTTGATCTTCGAGCCCGAGAAGGTCCCTAAGCCGTTCGTGGAGATCACGAAGGATCATAAGAGGATGTGGGATGCTGTGAAAGAGAGCCCACTGGATTGGATCGCAGTGTTCCCCCCGAGGATTGATGGTAAGACATTTTTTTCCTAATTACGGCTCGGCTAAATGCAGGGACTTTCAAGCTCAAGTAAAGCGACATCTGGCGTTCACACCATAGCACAAAGTTTAAAAACTATACCATTTCGCGCTCTTTAACTTCTGGGGTCTTCGTTACGCCACTTCTCTTGAGCTGATTCTTAAGAGCGTCATACCCTACGGCATTTCATACAAACTTTCAAGTCGTTATTTTCCGAAATGACAGAACAGATTTTAATGAAACTTCCTACGCATAAGCAGTATACATAGGTCTAAAAAGTTACTAAAAAACATTTACGAAATGTCTTTTAAAAATGAAGATAATTGGAAATTTCTGATTCTATTGATAATTAAAAATCTGTCTAATTATTATTTTTCGAAAATGTTTTTAGTAACTTTTTAGACCTATGTATACTGCTTATGCGTAGGAAGTTTCATTAAAATCTGTTCAGTTATTTTGGAAAATAACGACTTGAAAGTTTGTATGAAATGCCGTAGGGTATAAACGCTCAAACATATTTTATTGTAAGTTTAATGTGTCTCATTCCTGGGTAAAGACCTCCCACATTCCTTCTGCTTCTCCCGCTGCAGCGTGAAGCGAGGCCCCAACTGTTAACATCTTGAATTTATTTCTCTTTGACTAACATACGAATTTGTGCCAAGTGCAATGCAACGCAATTGCCAGCTTGATTTGCCGTGCAAATGAAATGGTAAGGCCCTAAACTAGATCCTTTCATCTTTCCAGAAATTCCAAGCTGCGAGTACACAGTAAACGTAGATTGTACCACAATGGGCGGACGTATCATCTCAAAGTGGGACCTAGGAAGCTTCCTAGTCGAGTCTCTGACTGAGCCCAAATACTTTAAGAAGGACGTCGGTCTTTGGAAAAAGTAGGGTCTCTAACATCTAAGAGCGGATTTCACCGATGGGGAACATCTCATAGGGGAATGGCGTGTCTATAGCTAAGGCCAATAAGGTCAAGATATTTGAAATATAAGACGGTATTAACAGATTTTCAACCAATGGCGACGTTTGGACCCAGCTGTGCTAGCGTCATTACTTTCACAGTTTTCCCCATAAAACTGTTCGCGATCAGCGATCTAAACAGCGTACAAAGAACTATCAGTGTTAACGTTCAGTTTGAGTGGTGAAATTCGTCCTAATTATAAACCGGACTAAGAATAAATAATGAATAAGTAATTACTGAGTGCAATTTTCAATTTTTACAGTACTTGTTTAGCTGTATGTGTATCCTGTTCTTTTTTAACTATCACCGATTTAAATAATGGTAAAATCAAGAGCCTTTACCGCGAGATTAATTCAACCAGCATCCTTGATCATTGATGCCTCAAAGAAAACGTGTTTGATAAATGTAAGTAAAATAAGACCCAGATAACTCTTTTACGGCTTGCAACATAAAAAAAACCGGCCAAGTGCGAGGCGGACACGCGCACGAAGGGTTCCGTACCATTATTTATAAAAACGAGCAAAAAATCACTATTTTGTATAGGAGCCCCCCTTAAATATTTATTTTATTCTGTTTTTAGTATTTGTTGTTATAGCATCAACAGAAATACATAATCTGTGAAAATTTCAACTTGCTAACTATCACGGTTCATGAGATACAGCCTAGTGACAGACGGATGGACGGACAGCGAAGTCTCAGTAATAGGGTCCCTTTGACCCTTTGGGTACGGAACCCTAAAAACGGTTTGATTGATCCGCCAATGATAGATACTAAAAATAATCTCCCGAGACTGTAAATAAAAACAAAATGATCATGAACACCTTGGACTATTAATAAAACTTGTTTAGAATTTCCATAATATATTAATAATCTACTTCCATAAACTGACCTATCCTCTGCGCGACTGTTATTTGTATGGATGAATCATTTTGTAAACGTAAAATAGTGATAAATAAAACAGGGATCTACCGCACACTGGTTTGATTTCAGCCAATAAAAAGTTTATTGAAATAATTTTATGTACGTACTAGCTGTGCCCCGTGACCACGAACGTCGCGTGAAATTATTACAAAAATAAGACCCCTATTTGAATCAGATTTTGTTAACAATTTTAAGGGTTTTTTTTTTTTTGCACGGAACCTTTTTTTTTCTAAAATAAAAGTAATATAAGATATTCCTTATCTTATACATCAGCTATCTGTCAGTAAAACTCCCGTCAAAGTCGGTCCAGCAAGCCGTTTCGGAGATTAGCCGTAACAAACAGACAGACCATCCTACAGATTTATTTTTTATTTTTGTGCATTCAGTAACAAGCTGTTATTTTATATTTGTATTTATTCTTAGTCCGGTGTGTCATCGTTACTTCAATGTATTTTTCAAATAGTCTATTAATAATTTATTTAAAAAAAAATCAAAGTATCTTGAGTAATCAGTATTTCTAGTTCTTTCAAAACAGCAATTGAAAGAATTTGATCATCCACATTAAAATTAAAGATGGCTACTCTTGATGACTATTCAAAAACACATTGTTGTTGTTGTTCCATTTATTTAAATGACTATAAGTACGTATGTGAGTGACGACATTTCCATAGGAAATAATTCATTTGTATGAATATTGATAGTTGACTAAAATAGTGTTATTTTCCCAATTCATTTCCATTACGTGACGTTTTTGTTTTCTATATTTGTCTACTTGCATTTATATAAACCGGGTACATAATAAAACATACAGGGACATATAAATACAATGTTCTCTCCAGTCTCGATAAAGTTGTGATTATATTTCAATGGATAGTTAGTAAACCAAGTGCTGTATATTTTATATGTAAATTCAATATAACTACGTGGGTAAACACCAACGAATACCTCATTTTATGTAAATAAATGTAAAACAAATATATTTTGTTGGTAATAAATTTTTTAATCGTTTTTGCAATTTTTTTATACCCTGTTGTTAGTTAAATTGGGACTGAAATGACGATGGGGATCCCATGCTCCTTGGCGAAGGTCCAGTCTAAGCCGAGGTGTTCTTCGATTTGAGGATTTAGTGTGATGCGGTTGATATAGTTTAAGGGGAAGTAGTCTCCTTGTTCAGATTTAGATGATGCAGGAGAAATGCTGGCCCTGCTCCCCTTCCTAGAAACAAGGGTGTCTGAACTGCAGGGGTAGTAGTCCGTGCCGCTACTGCCGGGACTCCGCAGATGCTTGACGCTTAAGTTGTCGGAGAAAATGAACCCCTCACTTGTGAACGTCTCTACCGTCCACGAGCTCAGCGTTGTGGTAGACGGCTTCTTCGGCAGACATATCCGGACACTTGCACATGGCGTGGTCGGCTTCAACAACGTTACAGTTCGGCAGCTTGCCAAGCTTTGCAAGACGGTAGACGCAGTGGTCGTCAAAGGGTCAGCACTCGACCAACTGAACGTATAAGTGTTGGGTGTCCTCGACAAACACAACGGCTTAGGATATTCGGTAAATTCGACCGGAGTAAACCCACTTTCTGTACTCCAGGGAGTGCTGATCATACTCAACGTGCTCATGGTTACATTCGACCCATCATTAGATCTGTTAGCGTTCCCCGAGGCGCTCGACGAAGCTGTAGAATGTTTACTCTTCCGTGCAGAATATTTTCTCTTAGGAAGTTTGGCCATAGTGTCTCAAGAATTAATTCTGTAGTTCAGTATCCATGTTTGTTATGCTGTATGTATTTTCGCCATGACAGCAATAGGGTAGCAATCATTTGCTATGTCGATGAGCCATCTATATTCTTGTATAGAACTCATAAATGTTTGTATGTATAGCAAAGGGTTCATTTTGATTTGGATGAGAGTTGCTCACCCTAGTTAAGTAGAATATAAGCTTACCATTATTTTCTCCGTTCGGACGATTTTGTATTGAGTTAGTTTGAAGGCAGGTATATATATTTTATAAATATTTATTTAGTTAAAATTTTGTTACAATTTGAGCTCAATATTGACTTCATTCTTTTTTTTTTAACTGCCGTTTTGACAGTGACGTAATATCTTTGAATTTTAAATTAGCGCGTAGTTTTATGAACTTGAGGTTGAATGTTAAGTTTATGGAAATACTAATTAGATAAATTACTCAGGCAGTTCTGTATCTATTTTAATTGTCGTCTATACGCCCGCAATATCCAAAGTGTTAGGGATACGTACAGTCAGTGAGCAGCATTACCTGACCCATTTGCCTCTTTTTTGCTTTGTGAGATGGGTCAGTTAATGGTGCAGGGCACTGTACTATAGCCATTTCGCCAGTCATGTTTAACTCCCATTTAATAGAGGCGAGCGTGTTGCCATCAATTGGGAATTTTAGTGAGAAATTTCCTGACGGGAAACCCCAATACAAATAGTATTGGGGTTTGCTTTCGGGCAATGGCAATCGTATGCAGGACCTCGTGCTGAATAATAGCGCTTGGACAACCAGACCAATGAGGCTTTATCAGGAATTCAGGCAGGGGCGTAGCTACCGCCGTATCAATTATACGGGCCCCCCGGGCCAAGGGGGACCCCGACGTGCGTAAGCAAATTTAATAAAAACTTTAGAAAATCTAAAGTCATCATCACCTATAAATGATTTAATAAATCAGTTTGCCGAAAAAAAGGCAAGGAGAGTGTAATAATTAATTTGAATTGTTTGTAAAAATTTGGAAAAAGTGACAGATTATGATGAATAAATATTCTTCTTTTTTGTGAGAAATCCTTTCATAAGGGCCCCCAAACAAATTTTTATACGGGGCCCTGCCAAAGCACGCTACGTCACTGGGTTTGCGTACGATTGCCTGAACTGGCAATCGTATGAAGGACTTCGTGCTGAATAATACCGCTTGGGACAACCAGACCAAGGAGGCTTTATCAGGAATTCAGGATATCCATGGTGGAAGGGTCACCGCCGACGCATAACTGCTGTACTTACCGAATACGTGGTACTTAACCGTTTTCGCGTCAGTCATTTCCTACGTATATACTAGTCAGAACACAAACAACTTTCTTAATATATGTATATTCGCCGCTATTTAGCTTACAATGTAACGACTATAACTAACTGTACAATACGTAATTATTTACATTTTACTAAACTCTAGTGTTTTAAATATATGAACATTCTTAACTATAAACATAAGACTACTGCCAGTTTAGTACAGACAGCTTCATAAAGCAGTTACCCCCCTGGCGTACTCGGCCGGACTGTAGAGGGGTTAGCACATACTGACGCTGTCTGTACTATGCTCAAGGCTGGAAAACAGGGACCGAAGATGTTGGGGTTCCAACTGGGTTTTTTTTTAGGTGAAAAGCACACTACTACACACTTCAAGCAGGTATTTTGAACCTTATTGTGGATCGGCAATGAACTTTATTTCCGAACCAAAAAGGTTGCAGCCAGTTGAAAAGTCTGTCAAACAAAAGTAATCTCTATTCCCATGAGAATAAGGTTGTCATTGTGTTACTGCCGTCAGACGTAAATTATTTTCACGCTAACGTCCTATTGAGTTCTTCAACAGCAGGCTTCTCCTCAAGTAGCTCGATATCCAGCAGTATCCTCCCAAGTTCTCCGGTGCGGAAGGCCTTGATCATCGTTCGGGCAACTTCGGTTAAGTCGGGGACGTCTCGGACGCGGCCGTCGAAGTCACGTGTCTTGCGTATGCGGTTGAATTTTATTGCGCCAGATATTAGTACCTGGAATGGTAGAGGATGATGTGATTATCGTGGTTTTATTCTTCGAAGGGTGGTCTGTATTCGTAGAATACCCACAACGACCAATTCTGTTGCTGCTGCGAATGTCCGTGACTACCACAAACGCCAATCGCTTCCATATTTGGTAAATAATTAGTACTCAATTGGTACTAATTAGTACCCAAGTAACAAAATTTGGTACTATAATAAAAGTCCTGAGAACGTTTTAGGATGTGCTAAATAGTGTTCATGATTAGTACTATTAATGGTGTTGTAAACTTTTACAGAACCCCAGAGGCCCTAGTTTTATCACTGATTTATTCTATAATCATTACATAAAGGCTCTCTTGGTGATAAATCAGCTCTGAAATTGAAATGTTGCAACGTTTATGTCACAAATTTGCGCTATAAAAGTAACCAAAACATGTTTATAGTGCTATTTTGCACCGTAAATGATTCTAGTGATCTTTTTTATTACGCTTGTTCGCCAGTTCCCCAAGATAACAAAATATATCAATATAAGTTATCCTTTATGTCATTTTCCACTGTTACTTAACGTTACATGTTATATTATTAAAGACATAGTACAAAAAAATCATAGACCGTAACTCTGCCATAACTTGCACTTGCGAAAATAATTGTATCGGTAGAATCAATATACTGATTTCAAATTTGACAAAGCGCCCTCATAATTTTCGGTTTTTTATTAAATTTAAATAAATAAAAAATAAGGATTATGGCTACTATAGTACACATTGGCTCCAGCAGTGCTGCTTATGTGCTATCCGCAGCAGAAAACAGCAGCCATGTTTTCACCGAAAACGCTTTAGCCTCGTAGCAGTAACACAAACTCACTTATAGAACTTATCAGAATTTAAGTTATTTAGCAACTCACAAGGAGTCACTATGGTACTATTTAGTACTCTAGATGATTTTTCATAACTTTTTCAGAACTAGCCCCATTACATTGTTGAGGGAGCTTTTAAGAATCTAAAAGGTTACGTAACGGTTGTTCTAGGTACTTTTATAGTATAGATTGATCCTGTAATAGTGTTTTCGATACTGCTACAATACTAATACTGTAAAAGTTGCTTTGACGCATTATTAGTGCAAAATAGATTCATAAAAGTGTCAGTAAGGTCGCCAATAGTACTAAATAGTACCATAATCGGTTTTTTTTTCATATCTAATAAAGTGCAACACTTTAAATATTCTATTGTATGGTCCTATAACCGTTCTAAGAACTAAATTATAGAACTTAAATGGTCTTTAATCTTATAGAACCAAAACACTTAAAAACCTTTATGGTACAAGCAGTCACAGTGGTTACCATTATAGGCCTACTATATCACTGTCTGGTGATAAAACGGTTAAAGAACCTTTTGTTACTTGGGTACTCGAACAACCAACTTGGTACCTTAATAGTAGAGAAAATCGACTTTGAAGGTGGTCCGGCGGTAATCAGGCTCCCTTCACAGGACCTCCATGAGCGCCGAAAAAAGGGGCATGCTACAGCTATTCTACCTTAAAGGTTCTGGGCTCATTAGTATTCACCGAGAAATCAACCATGTTAATTTTGGCGCGCTCGTTCAGTAGGACCACGACTTAGAATGTTTATACCAAGTTTGAGGACGAAAACGGCTATTGATGAATCATAGGTCTAAGTAGACAAAGTTCAAAAGTACTCATTAAAATTGAAAATACTAATATTAGCCTAAGAGGGTAAACCATACATATTTTAAAACACTCATTAAAAGAGTTATTCACCTCTTAGCTGTACGTAAAATATTTGTGTAAGAACTTCAACTTAAATAATCATCATCATTATTTCAGCCCAAAAGACGTCCACTGCTGGACATAGGCCTCCCCCAAGTGTCGCTACATTGACATAAGGGGGGGTTTTCCATAATCGCCACGCTTGGCAGGTGGGTTGGCGATCGCAGTACGGTTGTTACAAAAGCACAGAGAACGCTGCTGCCCATTCTCTGGCAAGTCCCTTAGTCGCCTCTTACGACACCCACAGGAAGATATGGGATGGTGATATTCTTTACGTCCGACACCATACAGAATAACTAACTTAAATAATGTTAACATTAATTTAAGAATACTAAGCCTACCGTTTTCATTTGTGTGGAACCTGTTCTTTTAAAATCACCCAGGAACTCAAACTAGCGTTTGCAACCACTAAAATGACAAAGCCTAGGAAACAAACTTACCCTATTAATATCATCACAGGGTTCCGGCAAGCCCATGTATTCAACATAGTTGAACTGTCCATGCTTATTGAGCCAGTACAGCAGGTAATCCGCAATGATCTCCTCGCCCACCAAGTGATCTTGGAGCGATGCACAGAGGGCCAGCTTCAAGCCCATCTCAATGTCAGTTACTGATGGTTCTAGAATACCTGTGGAATATTGAGAGCATACCTATAATCCCTGAAGGGTTAAGCAAAAAGGTATACCTAATAGTACACAGACCACACCCATATTTTATCAGTTATGTTTTAAATCCGGGTATAGTATGGGTGAGCCTCTTCCTTTTTTCTCATACTCCAGTATACATCCCATGGTGCAAAAGCAGGTAAGTGGTCCTTAAGTGGATCATCATCATCTGCCTAGCCTTTTCCAAAACTATATTGGGGTCGCCTTCCAGTCTAACTGGATGCAGCTGTGTACCATTATTTTACATGAAGTGACTGTCTGTCTACCTCCGCAGCCAATTAACTGGGTAATACAATACCCCTTAGTAAGACTGGATGTCAGACTTTTGGTTTCTGACTACTTGTAATGACTGTCAAAGATCCACAAATGACACATCATTTGTGGATTTTTGACAGTTGTTACGACAGCAGCCGGACTGGCTTAACGTGCTTTCCGAGGCATGGAGGAAACTCGTTATATTATGGGTGGTCACCCATCCACAGACCAACCTTGGCAAGTGCGGCTAAATCTGAAGATTGATCTGAGTGGCTGTTATCATTCAGCCATGAGCTTCTCCTTTTAGTGGATATTGGATGGATATAGTATAGATCACTAGATTACTGATTAACCTTTCGTATCCACATAGATCTGTGAACTAAACTACAGTTATCTAAAAAAACACTAATATTGATAATAAGCTGCTGCTCCGATTTTGATGAATAAGGTTTTCAAATCATGTCCATCTTGTATTGACTAAGTAAAAATTCTCAACAACTCAAACTAAATTTCCTCTCATCTCTTTAATCAGTCCTTACAGTTCAAGCACTAACAGAAATCTTACCTGGTGTGTCAAGCATAAAAATTATAGGATCATTATTAATTCTAATCTTGGTCATGACGCTCCTCGTCACTCCTGCCACGGCTCCAACCGGCAGCGCGTGTTTCATGCTCATGTTCTTCGACCGTAGCATATTTATCAGAGAAGACTTCCCCACATTTGGCACCCCCATGATCATTACATTGTAATCTAGTTCCTCACTCCTATTATACCGGTTTGAGCCTTTGATCAGGTCAACCATTAACGGTTTTAGGTTCTTCAAACCTCTGCAGTGCTGGTCCTTACTGTTAGTAAACATTACGTTCTGTACATTCTGTTCTGCTTTCAATTTATCTTTTATCTTTGGTATTAGACCCGGTATTGTTAAATCCTTCTTGTTCAACACAAGTATGTGAGGTTTTGCGCCTATTAAAGTTTTGGTAAATATCGGATTGCGGCCTGTAAAGGGAATTCGGGCATCGTGGACTTCGATCACACAGTCAACACTTTTTAATTTACGCTGCATTTGCTTCAAGCCCTTGTTCATGTGGCCAGGGAACCAGCGCAGTAAGTCCTTGGTCACAAAAGGACATTGCTTACGGAAATTATATGCAGCGACGTCGAATTTTGTAGCCATTTCTTGTTTGTTTTGGTTATTTTGAGGTTATGTTATGGTTACGAAATGATAAAAATATTTTGAGCGTGAGTAAGATTTGAACAGCAATAAAATAATCACTTATTTTGGTTTCTTTCATTAAAGATCTTATTAATTAAATAACGTTCAGTGAAAATTCCAAAAAAGCGCAATTTTTTATCAAACAACAAATTTGACATAATCATCCTTTTTTGTAGTCAACTGTCAATGTGACATTCTTGTTAGCGTTTAGAAACTTTTCAGTTAAGAAGAAAGAAGTACCTCTTTATCCTTTCGCGCGAACAGTAAAACCCCGCGTGTAGTCCAAAGAAATAACATGTTCTCGTAATAATATTCAGGTTCCTCTGCTGCTTACTGCTGCAGTTTTGAGTATGAATGTGGAATGATAAGTACTTTATTAGAGGAAGGCCAAATAAACGATGGATGGCAAGTAAGGACGTGTCGAGATGACGAGTAGTAGAGAAGTACTGAAGAAAAAGAAATGCTGTGCCGACCACAAATAAATTGGGATTAGGGCAGAAGAATGATGAAATGATGTTCCTCTACTGTTTTTGAATGTTCACGAATGTTCGAACAAAGAGGTCATTAAAAAAAATTCAATTGTCATTGAAGTAATCAAAATCTAGCGACAAACGGCCAAACGCCACCTGAATATTTTTCATTTAAATAATATACATGAAAATAAGGCCTAAAAATGTCGCAAACATTTTTAATGGAGCCGGATATAATAGCGGCAGCAGAAAATGTCATGCCCGATCTGAACAACGATTTGGTACTGGCAAAGAACTTTTTGAAACAGCAAAGTGCGGCTACTGGAGATTCCCTGTAAGATATACACCTACTTACCTACCATAAAATCTCGGATCTATTCCCCGAATGGTTAGGCTTAATTATTTAGGCGATGCGGCCCATCAGGCGATGTCATTGCAAGCCATCAATCTGACTGATTTTGTGTAGTTTATTTAATTTGAATTTTATGTTCAACCAATAACTTGTACGTGTGGTGTTTACTCTTAGTTTAACATAAGTATCATAACACAACGTCACGGGTCTAATCCCAGGTGGGTTAGGCAGAAGTGTACCTCATAGTACGAACGAGAACAAATCAAGCAATACAAACCAGTTTATGCGGATCTCTCATTGTACGGGAAACCTATACAAAGCGAGGCCATGTTACACTGGATATTGATGTGTCGCCGTGTGTTCAACACATTTCGCCAGTTGTGTTGCAATCCCATGTAACACGGGGCGAGCCTATTGCCATCAACCATGCAGAAATCCAGACTCCGTGGCAGCTACTGAGAACTGAGAAGTACCTGAAGGAAAAACCCAATAACACTGCCCACCCCGGGAATCGAACCCAGGACCTTATGGTCAGCAGTCCAATGAGGCAGTCAATTGTCAGTCTGTCAGTTTAAGTTTAGGTTATAAATACGTCTAAACTTGAGGTTGATGGGAATAGCTGACCGTCCGTCCGACTTGTGAGGACGGGCCGTGTCGACGGCACGTTCGTGTTCCACGTGCGCCTCAAGGAGATGTCAAAGCTCTCTCTCTCTCAAGCAAATCGGAACGGGTCCGGGTGGGCCGATGCCTGCCAGGGCTGCGGGACTTTTCGAAAGACATACCTACCGTGGCCCTGGAACACAAAGGGCTAAGAAGGTACATGGATGGGTTTTAGTCAGTACAAGTCTGACTCTCCTTTCCGATCCGCTCAGAGCGGGTGGTTTGATTTATCATGCGTCAAAAAAAAATTTTGATAGGGAAAATCCTTTAAAAATACCAATAACCCTTTAATCGTTGGGGGATCGAACCCCTTATGCTTAATAGTCACACTTGCGAAGTTGCGACGCAGGAGTCAACGACTATCACGAGTAGGTGATGTCAGGACACTCTTTAACCTTTCAGCTATGATCATTTGGTGGATGTGGTTCAAAAGATATTATCCACGAAGCCTCCAGATGTGGTGGACAACTTCGAGCAGTACTCATGGGAGGTCAAGCAGGAGAAGTTCCGGCCAAACTTCGATCTACTCAATGACATATACTTGTCTCCCCCACAACTGGCCACTGTAACGAGGGTCGATGAAATGTTCAGGGTATGAAGCTTTACGAATATTAGCATTATTACATAATTATTTTGATTATTTCTTTAACAGTCTTTGTAGAGAGTCAGAGTACGAAAATCTGGTAACGATTCTTTAAATGGGGCACTAGGACCTACTTAGGTACTGGATACTACTGTGCTCCTTAGAGACATTCGACATATTATTCGTTTTACTTTCTCAGTGAATTTATGTTCGTTTCAAGTTTAAGTCCAAACCTACCATTTAGTATGGTACATCGTAAAATCAGGAAGCCAGTCGTTCATATAAAACACTGATATTCTGTTGCCTGCAGTTAGACTGGAAACCGACCCCAGTGTACTTGGAAAAAAAGTCAGGCAAACAAGAAATTTACCACATTTATCAATGCAGAATCGGTTAGAATCATCAGAAAGAGCTTTATGCGTATAGCATTTAAGCGAATAGTTGGACGCAGTGTGGAATGACGACGTCTGAACCAAAAGTACCAAAACGAGGCCAATAATATATATTTTTTTGCATGGACATAGATCATTTTATGACTCAATTCAAGCCGATTTCGCTTCGAGAAGTGTGATAGCACCTCCCTACTGTAATGAAGCTCGTTCTGAGATCACAAGCATAATGTTTTATTACTACAGCTGGTGGCAAGCAAGGCGACTAAGTTAGAGGACATGGGTGAGGAGGAAATAGATCTCGATCTGGGGGAGGAAGATGACTATAAGCCGAAGATTCAAGATATTGTTGAACACAACTATTACTTTAGAGAGGTGATATACGTTTACTTCTTTTTGGGCAACCCACCCGTATTTTTCTAAAGGCTAACTTTGAATTGAAAATAAGCTGATGATTTTATGCCATTTATGTTTGAATATGATTTCGCGTACGTGGCCACCGCGGCAAGCGCGTACACGGCGTAATCTGGAGGTCCATTCCACACATAATCTACGAATTAAAACAGGCTGTATTTCGGGGGCTCCCTATATGAATTAGAAATACTATTCTGTGAAAGTTGTTTCATCGATGCCTTAGCATTGCGACGTTATGTTTCGCGTTTTTATTAACACGCTTTTATTAGCTTGGTATGTATGTATGTATGTGACGGAATCTTCGAACGTGACTTGTACTGATTGTAGAAAAACGTGGGGTGCTTGATGTCAATGTTTTAAAATTTTAATGAGAGATATTGGTAAAAGTATAGTCGTTATGGAAATATCTTAATAAGCGCCCCACGCTTCTCTACAATGTTTTTTTGTTAATCACACTATTCTTAATTTAAATTTATCGAAAATTATTTTCTACTTTTTAGTTTGCTTTTCTTTTAAAGCTTAGTTTTTTAAACTATTTGTTCGCTGTTTTTTATCGATTACTTTACAACGAACCTTTGTTTCTTAGACGTTTGTTTAATCTATGTAACGTTACTTCGAAAACATTAAGTGAACACATCGACCCTAACTCAGGGTGGGGAAATACTGTTTCGGGAGGTTCCTGCACCGAATCGGGCGGGAGGAAACGCCCGGGTGTCACCACTGCGAGGATCGGCCGGAGGACACGGTGGAGCACACTGTGGAGCTATGCCCCGCTTGGGCTGAGCACCGCCGTGTCCTCGTAGCGGCGATTGGCGGCGGCGACCTCTCGCGTCCGGCCCTGGTTCAATCCATGGTCCGGAGCGAGAGGGAATGGGAAGCCGTCGCCTCCTTCTGCGAAGCAGTCATGCTAGCGAAGGAGGTGGCGGAACGTGAGAGGGAGAGAACCTCACGTCCCAGCCGCCGCGGGAGACGCCCCGGGCGTCGGGGGGCAACCAGTGGCCCCCGGCCACCATAGGCGCGGGCCTGTGGACGGTGAGTAATGGGCTAGCTCACCGTCCGTCCGTCTTATGACGACAGACCGTGCCGACGGCGCGTTCGTGTTCCACGCGCGCCTCAAGGAGATGTCAGCAAATCGGAAGGGGTCCGAGAGGGCCAATGCCTGCCAGGGCTGCGGGTTGTTCGAAAGAGATACCGTGCCCCTGGAACGCAAAGGGCTAAGAAGGAACATGGATGGGTTTTAGTCAGTCAAGTCAGACACTCCCTTCCGCTCCGCCCAGAGCGGAAGAAGTCATTTGATGATTTCCCATCCTAAAAAAAAAAAAAAAAAGGGTGGGGAAATACAATGGATACTTTTGCTCCGGTATTATGTCCTCTTGGTATAATTCTCGATCTCCATGCGGGTAAGCCGAGGCCAATATATAGTACTACAATATTATATATTAATTTACGTCTGCGTACTAAAACCTAATTTTGCTCCTTCCTCTAGGGCGGGTATGGTCTCCCGGCCAACGAATGCTATGCGCTCTACGTTGCTATGATAATGCTAGGCATCAAAGAGGCGGTTGCTTCAGTCAGGTCAGTGTGATTACTGTGATAAGTCGTTATTGGAAATATTGGATATATATTTGTGGAATGCACAGATAACAAATTACTATCTTGAGTCATCGATTATGGAATCAGGAAAAGCGAGAAAATATAAATGTAGATTGGTACCCAAATCATAAATAAATAGTGCCAATACTCGTAACGGCTACATTCACGAAAATACACGGTGTACTGTAAATGTGACATACAAAAAGGTACTTAAAAACTTTTGCCATGGATGCAGATTTTTGTTCCGAGGTTTACACTATAGTCCTTTCGCCGTAGGATGCCGCGGGGGACATTAAATGAAGCGTTCCTTTTCAATTATACTACAGTTATTACTTAGTCCATATTTTACGACTATGGTATACATGATGCAGCTAAAATATTCAGACGTCATAATGTAAATCAGGGTTACGTTCCAGATTGAAAAATAACGTTTCATCTAATGTCAACCGCAGCTTCGGAGCGCCCAGTATCGTTTCTGAACGAAATTTTATTTATTGAAATACCTTCTTACTTGTATAATATAATATTTTCTAAGACAGTGCCGAAACGTTTGTGTTTACAGATTCTTCGGCAAGATCTATGGAACCAAAGCTAATTACTACGTCGCAGAAACAGACCTAACTATAGCAGAGCTAGACAGAAGGATTAGGGTTAGTTCAACCCCAGAAGTATTTGATCATTCTTATGTTTTTGAAAAAGTTACGTAGGTACTTTCATACAAACTTTCAGGCCCTTGGTCCTTACCTATATAGGGTTAGCATTAAAAAAGAGTTTCCGTTCGTTTTAGTATGAAACTCTTGTGCAAAATTGTATGCTTCTAGACCGCAATGTAGGAGTTGCGTTGTCTGTCAGTGAATATGTTTTCTACAATCTTGCCCTTGTGCTAAGTTAACATTTTAAATCTTTACGAGTTAATTTCAAATCCTCAGGAGTTTGACCTTAAAGACATGCCAGGGGAGGGGGAGGGCGAGGGGGAAGAGCTGAAGCCTCCGATGGAGGAACAAGCTGAAATCGGTAAGTTCATAATTAGAACCTGAAGTTTAGTTCAAATGCTATAGGGGCCAAATCTATAGCCATTAACCGGGTATGAATCGAAACGCCGGGCTGTTATTGAGAAATTTTTATGGAGGAACCCAGTAACACTATGCTCGACGGTCTTCGAACCTAACACCACGTGTTCAAAAGCAGCTCTTTCCCTAACTAGGCTATTTCATCATCTGCCTAACCTTTTCCTATTTGGCGCAGTGGCTAAGCGATTGACTGCTACGCTGCGTGTCGCGGGTTTGATCCCCGCCCGGACGGAACAAATATTTGTAATGCCTACATATGCACTTGGGAGCAAATAAACCACCGCCTTTTTTTCACGTACATTGTTTAATATTTTTGGCCATATGGAACGTATCAATTCGGACCATATATCGCCTAAAAGTTTATTAAATAACCTTTACAATGAGGGTATATTATTGAATAATAACTTTATTGAATGATAAATATTGGCTCTGAAAGAAAAAAAGCCTCGTGTCATCTTACCACCACAAGGTCAAAAAGCCTAACCAACCAACCAATGGTAAACTTTACTCCAACTCCTGATAGTTGGCGAGGGTGAGGAGAAGGTGCCTGTCTCCAAGGAACCTGTCCCTCCCAAGCTTCCTCCAGAGCCGATGTCTACGTGGGTTGCTCCTGCACCGGTTCCGGTCGAAAGGCCTGGCCAGGGAGTCAATAGAAAGGTGCTGCACTACTTAACTAACTTAGTACTTTTATACTGTCAATATTATCTTACAACTATTATAAATGCCAACGTTTGTGAGAACGTGCGGAATGCTGGATGTCTAATTCAACGCAGGCGAAGCCGCGGGCATAAGCTATATACTTATGATGTAAGTGGAGGGTAAAGCTTCTGCAAGTTTTCATTAACTGTTGTCCTACTGTGAACCGTGATTTTTCAACCCAAAAATCTTTTCCCAGCAAGAATTTTTTCATCACACTTGCACGTAAACAGTATCTAAACATACAGGTTCTTGGCCGAAATGCCCCATATAAAACCCTCGAGCTTTCTTTTTATCATGAAACCCAAGGTCGGTAAGTATTTTTTTATTTTATTTATGGTACAGCACACAGGTCATGCAAGTTCAAGCATGGAGTTTACACGCAATTGAAAAATTGTCTTAAAATGTTATCTAAACAGGGATTTCATTGCAATCTCGCTACATGTTAGTTAAATACTCAATTAATTTTTTAATCGATAGTTTTTTATATCAAAACGTCGAAATTATTTTATTTTTTTTACTTTCCGTCATGGCTCTATACCTACGTATTTGCCCTTAACGTTTCTGAACGAAACATTTATACAATCAGATTGTATAAATGTTTGCCCACTCCACAGATTCTGTGGAGTGGGCAAAAAGCCCGCCATCAGCTTAAAAAAAAAGTTCACGTATTTCGTAATAATAGTTTTGCTGACTTGTTTATTAAAGGTATAATTAATAATTATTTACTCGCAAATGTGATGAAAAACATTGTATGTTTTATAATTATTGGCGGTACGGGAATTACGAACCTCGACTCAGAAAGCCCTCAGTCTTCGACTTCGGGCTTCTACTAGGCCTCTATCGTAATTCCTTACTTACCGCCCTTAATACACAATGTGCTATTATGTACCACATTTTATGCAAATAAATATATACTTTACTTACTTTTGAATGAGAAACACAAAAAAAGAGTAGGTAATAATAATAAGATTAACCCCATCGCAAAGTTTTGAAATCACTCTATTAAATGCAGGTGTACTGGGTGTGCAACAAACTTGGGGATCCGTGGATTTGTCTGCCAGACCTCGATCCAAGCCACATCAGAGTGGCCAGGCTTACTGTGCGTGTTATGACGGGAGACTTGGACGCTGAGGTTTGTATCTCCCAGGTCAACCGAGGAGATTGTCAGCTGCTTACCTGGATCTGTAGATCCTATCTCACACATTCACAAAATTTCATTGATGGTTACGTGGTTTCGGAGATTAGCGTGTACATTATGACGAACATAATGGCAGATGATTTTTTTAATATACAGGGTGTAACGGAAAGGGTGTACTTATGGGTGTGCTACAGACCATCAAACTGAACATGTTTCTCCATCGAACAAACATCGTAATAGCGAAAAAAATATCAGCTGCCATACATTTGGGTCGAATAGGTATTGAAATTTTATATGGGGCAGCTGAAACTTTTTCGCTAATACAATGTTAGGTAGTCCGATGGAGAAACATGTTCAGTTTGTTGGTCCCCTAAGTATGTATATACCCTTTCCGTTACACCCTGTATAAGATAATAACTACTTAGTGGACTACGGATCCTCCCGCTCCGTACAGATACCTGACAACGTCGCAGTTAAACGCTGGCCACAGATGCACACCTGGATATTATGACACCACATAACTGGGAAGTGTGGCAGAAGAAAGGGGAGGCCTGTACCCAGCAGCGGGCGATTTCGGGCTGATATGATGGTAATGACAGGTGTAGCGGTAGGCCTGCAGTTTAAGGTTCAAGATCATTTGGTTCTTCCAGGTGATAACCTTCCCTCCGTTCGTGGGTAGCGAGCGTCACTACCTGCGGGCTCAGATCGCGCGCATCGCTGCCGCTACCTATATCTCGCCGCAAGGGTTTTTCACCTTCGGATCTGGTGAAGAGGAAGAGGACATAGATATGGAGGAAGCAGGTGGTCTGAGCTTTTAGGAGCATAACATATCATCTCACCAGGTTCACGTAATCCCCGCTTAACCCAGGCAGAGGTGTTTCAGTAGTACACTCACAATTTCGCCAGTTGTGTTTAAGTCCTATGTACTAGAGAACTGTTATGATTGAAAGCCAAACTATTAAGTATTGGTGTTAGTTTGGAGGAGGTCGTGGGTACAAGGCATATCTGTATTGACATTTGGCGGTTGGCTGCGCCTTACTGAAGTTGTGAACTGTATTTTAATTCGCGGTTGCAAGTCGAATATTCGAATAGTAATACATATAAGTTAAATTCGAATATTTTTAAATCATCTGTTTTTCCGTACGCATGTCTTATTTTTGTGGTAATTAGAATAGAATAAATCTTTATTGTTCACCAAAAATCAAACATAACGGTTTTACAAAATTGCAAATTTTATGGTAACAATGGCGGTCTTATCGATATAGCGATATCTTCCAGACAACCTATTTAGTCAAGCGTATCGCTAACACACCCGAAGGCTCGGTGACTCGCGTGTGAGTATTAGCTGCGGGAACGGGAATTATCGTGCTCACTCCGCTCTGCTTACTCGAACCCGATTGCAGTCGCTGCCGTGTTGTGTCGGACTGTGCGCGTCTCTGTCTGCGATGATTCAGTTTCGGTCATTACTATTTATGATATGATTATGAGGGAAGAGAGAGTGCACATTGAAATACGGACCAAGGAGTCTAGCGTATGGAAGTCATTGTGTATGGAATTCATTCAGATAATTAAACTGAAAGGCGCAACGAAAGTGAAGGTAGGATGAAGCATCGATCTAAGTTAATCTCTCACACTGCCGAGGCGTTTCGCTTTCAATCCCTGAATGCAGGCGTTCTCTGAGCATAAATGCTGGAACTCGAAAGAAGAAAATCGGGGGAAATCCTGATAGAGGACCGTATCGATTCTGAGGTTCAAATTGATCGCCGGAACTGTATCTACGGGCGAAAGACTAATCGAACCATCTAGTTGCTGGTTGCGTCCGAAGTTTCCCACAGGATAGCTGGCGTCGATTTGAACAGTCTCATCCGGTAAAGCGAATGATTAGAGGCATTGGGGCTGAACCGACCTCAACCTATTCTCAAACTTTATAACTCAGTACTCCGGCTTACTCGAACGTTATAGCCGGAGATCTCAGACGACGGTGGCAAGTCCATCAATTTTGGTAAGCAAAATTAGCGCTGTAGGATGAACGAATATTATGAATAATATTCGAATTTCTCCACCAAAAATATTCGAATGCCTAAATTTGTCGAATGTTTGAAAGCCCTAATAGTGGTAATGTGGTGTATAATTTTTTTTTATACACCACATCAGAATTGACTTTAGTGCTGTCGAAAAAAACATCGGATGCACATCGTCACGTTCTTTTTTTGAAATCGTCATAAACTTTCATGCAAATTGGCAATGTCCACGGCTATCTTCTGAACATCATTATATTTAATACATACAATAAAATAAGTTTAAGTTGTCTACAAGGTGTTGTTTTGCATCCTCGTCAAAATTCAGGATGTTGTCACAAAAGACACAAATAATCAATATAAATTACGGTACCTAGTAAATTATTAAAAAACACTGCGTTTTTTTGTTGTTTAAATTTGTCAATATTTCAGAATAACCCCCTTAACGTGGTTTAGGGATTACGAAATTATCGATAAAACGTTTGAGGTTTTTTGTTAGTGTGTAAGCGACGTTATAAGGCGGGGATCAGACGGCCCGTGTTTAAAACACGGGTGGTTCACACTTACCGATTTCAATAAATAAATAAAAAAAAGTAAATTACCTACTCATTTTATTATTGATTCGGGTCGAGAATCATTAGCATAGTTAGCTCCTAGAATTTGACGAGGTTGCAAAACAACACCTTGTATTTAATAAGCGACAATTATTGAATGGTTAGTAGGTCCTGTAGCGAAAATAAAAATAAAAGTCGTCACTGCTACATGTTAAAACGTATAATTTTGCTGTTATAAAAAAAACTAATACAATTTTTTTATATAAAAAAAAATTTAAAAGGATCAAAAAAAGGAATTAAATAATGGACGACATGTAATATAATTTTATGTAAAGCAGCGAAATGGGTTGTTCAGAATTGTATAAAATCTGTAATTTTGAAAATTAAAACAAGGTGAGAAAGGGGTTGCAACGCCTACTCAGCCCTAGGCGCGATCAAAATGTATACGAGTTTAAATATTACACCGGAAAAAATACATTGCGCGACCTTTTGACACGAATAGGGTTTAAATAAATTAAATGATTGTACAACAAAAAAAAAGAGAAACTATACTATTGCTAAAGATTAAAAAAAAGGATTAAAACAAAATTTGTTCCCTGAAGGTCCGGATCCTCGCTCGAAATCGGATCTTCGCTGTTGCTCCGGGTCTCAGGCGGCAAGCCTCGGAGCCAACCGCCAGTACGCGTCTCCCGACCCCTGGTCGGCCTTGAGTCGCGGCGCCGAAAGTATATGGGTCACTAGATCTTAGCTAGGATAAAAGTCCTAGAACCGATTCTGAGCGAATCTATGGTGAGAAAAATACAGAAAAATTAACACCATGCTCCGAGAGAATCTTTTAAGCAGAAAAAATTTAAAATGTTTCAAATACATACCGGTTCTTGGTGAAATCACTGATAACCGACTATACAGTACAGCACTACAAAATTTATCTTTCTTAGGTCCTTTTTTACTTTATCAATTAAATTACGAAACGGAATAATATGTCTGTTATTTCCAAAGATTTGTCGTCCATCTGAGAAAAATTTTCCTCTGTCACATCCATGGAATCGTCATATTTTTAAATTTGAACCGAAGTAAGAAAAAGTAAATTGATTAGAAATGAGGTCGACTTACACGAACAGAATAGTTTTTATTCAGCCGAAAACAGCGTGATAATGCTGCAATACCCTCTTTCTAAGAAAAAAAGGACGTAAGTACGAGTGAGAAAGAAGAAAAAAAAAAAAAAAACTGGATCAGGCAAAAACAAAAAAAACAGGCATCATATCTGAATCAAACGATATCGAAGTGCAACAAATACTGAATAAACACGGAGGCCACCATATCTAAACGTTATCCGCGCGAACTCGCGATATCTCAATTACATCTATGGAGAATATGAAAGAAAATAACGAACTCCTAAATCTAAATATATATTGTTCAGTTAGAGCCAAACTCTAACCTGCCACATCCTTACAATTAGTAAACTTTAGATCTAAGTAAAATTAACCTAACTTAACATAAGACTTAACTATTACCTATCAACTATAAGAAAAAACTTGGGAATCCCCAAAAATAAATAACGTGAACACGTAAAGTCCAACCTCTAGTTATAGAAACTAAGACAAGTTGAACAAAAAAAAACTAAGTTTAAGAAAGAAAACCTAAATTAATTAAGTCAAAGAAGAACTCAAGACAGAACTTAAATCAGAGAACTCAAGTCATAAAACTCAAGTTTAAATTCAAATTTAAAATTAAATGTTGAATGTCACGCCATCTGTGTTAAACTAAAAGAAACAAAATAACCTTAGAACACAAGTTGACATAACACAGAAATAAACAGATGTCACTATTAACAGATAATCTATGAAGTTTTTAATCTAATCGAAAAACTATGCAAAGAAATATTCCAAAGAGGAAAAAGGATTAGAAAGCAAATGTCAATGTCAAAATGGAACAAAGAGAATTTAATCCAATTTATTTTAAGATATCTTTGATATGATATTGTCCGGAGTGGACTGAATCACAATCCTGTAGCAAATAGGTGGTCCTTGAAATGACTCTTATTACACGGCACTTAATAAAACGTGGAGCAAGCTTCCCAGAGAAAAAATCACCTCCAGAAGACTTGGAAAAATTCCTTCTCCATACAGTATCACCAACATTTAGAGTGACAGCTGATCGATTAGAATTATATGCACGAGAGTTACGGAGAAAAGCTAAAGAAAGATTATCAGCAACCTTTGCATAAACTTCGCTGAGAGAGGATAGGTTTGAAGCATGACGAGCCCGACTGTCTGCCAAATTAGAGCTTCGAGTCTGACTATTTACATGACTGCTATCCATAAGGACCTCTCTACCAAGCATAAGAAAGTTAGGCGTAAAACCAGTAGCTAGATTAACACAAGAATTGAGGTAAAGCTTCACTTTAGGTAACATTTTAGCCCAACTTCTTTGGTTTTCACCTACCAAAATACCTAAACATGTTATAACGCTTTGGTTGTATCGCTCAACCGTATTTGCTTGGGGTGTATAATATGGCGTAAAAGTAGGTGATTGAATATGGAAAGATCTGAGAAAATTAAGGAATTGATTACTACGAAAAACTGTAGCGTTGTCACAAAGAATAGTACGCGGAACCCCAAAATTAAAGAAAATTTCAGACTCTAACGCTTTTATAACAGAAAGAGCGTCAATCCTTTTCAGAGGAACTAACCAAACATATTTGGAAAAAACATCTACCATAGAAAGGATATATTTATAACCATAATAAGCGCAGGGCAACGGACCAATTATATCGATAGAAATCATCTGTAAGGGCAAGGAAACCTCTTTAGGGTAACACATCTGACCGCGAGGTTGTGTGTTCGAAATTTTATAGGCTTTACAAACCTCACATTGACTTAACGTCGAAGTAACGTCACGGAACATATTTGGCCAGTAGAACAACTCCCTAAGCTTTAGATACGTTTTAGTAACACCGGGATGTATCGAAGGAAATCTATTGTGAATTTCCCAAATAGCGTCTGGAACCTTTTCAGCTGGTAACACCACACGCCATGGTTCAGAAGATAAAGGACTAGAAACAGGCATGCGTCTCATAAGGATACCGTTATTTATAGCGTATGCTGGGAACATTTGTGGCGTATCTCGAGCACCTATATATATCTTCTTATACCAACGGTCATTAGTATGTTCAGGACCCTGGTCAAATGACACAGGATTAGCATGGATCCTGGAAAGAACATCGGGGACTATATGTTGCGAACCTTTACGATGCACAATATCAAAAGTATATTGGGAGATAATAGTAGCCCAACGAGCTAAACGACCAGATGGGTTGTTAAGAGAGAGGAGCCACTTAAGAGCCATATGGTCTGTTATGACAGAAAACTTCATACCATCTAAATAACATCGAAAATGTTTAATTGAATCCAAAACTGACAAGAGTTCACGCTCTGTAGTACTATAATTGCGTTCAGTTTGAGAGAATAAACGCGAATAATAGGCGATTGGATGTTCCACATCGTCTATCTTCTGTGTCAGTACCGAACCAAGACCAACAGCTGACGCATCACACTGCAGGATGAATGGCTTCGAGAAATCAGGACATGCCATAACAGGCGTATCAATTAGCGCTTGTTTCAACTGAGTGAAAGCTTGATCGGCTGCATCGTTCCAACTTATTGGATCATTACCCTTTCTCTTACCGATAAGGGCAGTAAGCGGAGCAATTATAGAAGAAAACCCTTTAACGAAACGCCTATAATAGGAACACATACCAATGAAACCGCGTAATGACTTAGCTGAAGTAGGAGTAGGATAATCTTTAATAGCATCAAGTTTGCCGGGATCGGTTTGAAGACCCTTTTCATTAACAATATAACCCAAATATTTTAGTTCGCTTTTACAAAACTCGCATTTTTTTAAATTTATAGTTAAGCCTGCTTCTTTAAGTCGAGCAAGCACCTTCCTGAGCAGCGCCATATGACTAGAGAAATCTTTAGACACGATTATCAAGTCGTCGACGTACCCAAAAATACAGTCGTCGCTGGTAGAAGTAAACTCGAAATTCACGATCATATCAGTAAGGCGTTGCATCTCCGAAGCAGCGTTCGTTAGACCAAAAGGCATCCTAACAAACTCAAAGAGACCACGTTGTGGAACAATAAACGCTGTTTTCTCACAACTTTCTCTATCAGCGAGTGGAATTTGCCAGAAAGCACTTCTAAAATCCAATGAGCTAATATATCTAGCACCACGAAGGTTGTCGAGGATATCGTGAATACGGGGAAGAGGATATGAATCTCTAACTGTCACACTATTCAGTTTTCTACTGTCGACACAAAACCGAACAGAACCATCTTTTTTTGTCACCATTACCACTGGACTAGCCCATGAAGAACGAGATGGACGAATAACACCCATACCTAACATTTTGTCAATCTCTTCATTGAGAATCTTCAACTTGACAGGGGATAAGGGATAATATCTTTGACGGATAGGGTAACCCGTAGTATTAATTTTATGGGACAACCAAGATGTTTTACCAAGACCAACTTTTTCCGAAGAGATAACTTCGTACTCTTTAATAACTTGTTGAAGACAAGCCTCTTGATCCGGCGATAGGATGTTACGAGGATGAATATAACGGACCTCGCTGACAGAGGAAACTTGAGGGGAAGAGTGCTGAACAGAAGGGATAAACATATTACCATCAATATTTTTATTAAAAGCCTGACTAAAAATAGACGTCAAACCGAATTTATTCCAAAATTCGATACCTAAAATAACAGAAGATGACATCGAACTTGCAACTAAAAACTCATGAATAAAAGTTGTACCATTAAATTTAACTGGAAGGTACACAGAACCAAGAATATCAATCGGCGAATTATTAGCCGATATAACACGGGGACAAGCGTCTTTTGATGTCAAAGAAACACCAAGTTGCTGAATAAAATTATCGCTAACAAGCGACATCTGAGCACCAGAGTCGAGCAATGCTTTAACAACTCTACCACATAATAATACTTCTATAAACGGTCGGTTATCAAATGAATCTGAAGTAAACACTGGGGACACTGTAGGGAAAGAAGCGTATCGCCAGTGATCTATGCATTTTTTTGGATTACATTTCGGACATTCCCTGGTAATAAATCCAGGAGTACGACACTTAAAACAAATCACGCCTGTAATCTCTGGACAAGAGCGGTAAGAATGACCAACTTTCTTACATTTTAAGCAAAGCTGAGACTGACTACAACCAGGACAAATCTGAGGCTTACTAGATGTTGGTTGATGGGAAGTTTTGTTCGGCCTAGGTTTTGGTGAGTTAACAACTTGAGAAGTCGACTGGTCGGCAACACAATCGAGACTGGCTACCGCCTTTGGAGGTTTTAGAAAAGACTCGAAATGAGTAACGACTTCGATTAAATTATTGATGTCATGAAATTTTTGGATGGACAAGCAAGGAGTGTATTTTGGCAACATGTTGTGAGTGATGATCCACAACAACTCCGACTCTTCAATAGGCTTGCTCAGTTTAGAATTTAAGTAAGAAACTTCGATAATAAATTCTCTTATTAGCTGTTCCGGTTTCTGTTTGAGGTTACGGACCTCCTGGCTTGTCTTAAATTCAAAATCGGTCGTACCGAATGTCTTAAAAAAGGCATCTTTGATCACAGAAAAAGAAAGACCCGGTCGACGGATCGACCTAAAATATTGAAGTGCGACACCTGACAAGACTTCATGGAATCGCTTAACTAAATAACCATCGGACAAATTGTCGGCCTCCCTGCACTCCTCTAAACTCGTGAAAAATTCCCTTACGCAAGTCTTACCATCGAAAACAATCTTCCACTTAGTAAGAGAGAACTGCCTGGTAAATTGTAGGCATTCCTCAGATCTTATTGGAGAAGGAATGATACTCTGTGAAGAAGCGTGAGAAGGTCTTGGTGGAATAGGAGGAGGTGGTGGTCGCGAAATAATGGGACTAGCACGACGTGGAGTCTCAACAATAGGGAACCCCTCTTCTGACATGATGTAACTAGAATAGACCTAATAACGTATGAAAGAACAGACAAAAGGCGATTGAATCCTAGCGAAAAAATAGGCACGGCATGAACAGACGGATAAAAATAATCCAGCAACCAGCAGTCAGTAAACGCCAAGCTATTAAACAAAGATACAGGCTACATAACCGTTCATACTAAGCTTACCTTGAAAACCGACGCCTATAAATTCATACGTCACCATATATACTCTACGGGTTCTAACTACCGCTAGCTAAGGATATGGAATAAAAATCAGGAGACCTATCGTTATATTTGCTGCGATAAGTGGGTAAAATAAAAGACAGTTATGTGTTATATAGTTCACAAAATTATTTTTCCTTTAAAATAAATTACATTTAATGAAAATATATATATATATGTCAAGGAAAAATGACAGCTTCACAGATCTGAACTGGTGGTAAAAATCCCAGAATACCTTTCTAGCATGAAAGAATATCCGTGTCCTGAAACAAATAAGCTTAAGAATCATTAGCTCCCGGAGGGAGTGACCATCCTCAATAAGGCAAAAAAGATTTTATGTAGAATCATTCAAATTTCAAAGTTATTAGGTAAAAAACACTTACTTTAGTTGTTCGGGCGCCATTTTTGTAGCGAAAATAAAAATAAAAGTCGTCACTGCTACATGTTAAAACGTATAATTTTGCTGTTATAAAAAAAACTAATACAATTTTTTTATATAAAAAAAAATTTAAAAGGATCAAAAAAAGGAATTAAATAATGGACGACATGTAATATAATTTTATGTAAAGCAGCGAAATGGGTTGTTCAGAATTGTATAAAATCTGTAATTTTGAAAATTAAAACAAGGTGAGAAAGGGGTTGCAACGCCTACTCAGCCCTAGGCGCGATCAAAATGTATACGAGTTTAAATATTAC
The DNA here is from genome assembly GCA_949152445.1 of Cerastis rubricosa. Classification (NCBI taxonomy): domain Eukaryota; kingdom Metazoa; phylum Arthropoda; class Insecta; order Lepidoptera; family Noctuidae; genus Cerastis; species Cerastis rubricosa. The sequence goes on along the minus strand of OX424534.1, from coordinate 21,659,594 downwards.
ACCGGAAAAAATACATTGCGCGACCTTTTGACACGAATAGGGTTTAAATAAATTAAATGATTGTACAACAAAAAAAAAGAGAAACTATACTATTGCTAAAGATTAAAAAAAAGGATTAAAACAAAATTTGTTCCCTGAAGGTCCGGATCCTCGCTCGAAATCGGATCTTCGCTGTTGCTCCGGGTCTCAGGCGGCAAGCCTCGGAGCCAACCGCCAGTACGCGTCTCCCGACCCCTGGTCGGCCTTGAGTCGCGGCGCCGAAAGTATATGGGTCACTAGATCTTAGCTAGGATAAAAGTCCTAGAACCGATTCTGAGCGAATCTATGTTTTTTTTTTTGTAGCGAAAATAAAAATAAAAGTCGTCACTGCTACATGTTAAAACGTATAATTTTGCTGTTATAAAAAAAAACTAATACAATTTTTTATAAAAAAAATTTAAAAGGATCAAAAAAAGGAATTAAATAATGGACGACATGTAATATAATTTTATGTAAAGCAGCGAAATGGGTTGTTCAGAATTGTATAAAATCTGTAATTTTGAAAATTAAAACAAGGTGAGAAAGGGGTTGCAACGCCTACTCAGCCCTAGGCGCGATCAAAATGTATACGAGTTTAAATATTACACCGGAAAAAATACATTGCGCGACCTTTTGACACGAATAGGGTTTAAATAAATTAAATGATTGTACAACAAAAAAAAAGAGAAACTATACTATTGCTAAAGATTAAAAAAAAGGATTAAAACAAAATTTGTTCCCTGAAGGTCCGGATCCTCGCTCGAAATCGGATCTTCGCTGTTGCTCCGGGTCTCAGGCGGCAAGCCTCGGAGCCAACCGCCAGTACGCGTCTCCCGACCCCTGGTCGGCCTTGAGTCGCGGCGCCGAAAGTATATGGGTCACTAGATCTTAGCTAGGATAAAAGTCCTAGAACCGATTCTGAGCGAATCTATGGTGAGAAAAATACAGAAAAATTAACACCATGCTCCGAGAGAATCTTTTAAGCAGAAAAAATTTAAAATGTTTCAAATACATACCGGTTCTTGGTGAAATCACTGATAACCGACTATACAGTACAGCACTACAAAATTTATCTTTCTTAGGTCCTTTTTTACTTTATCAATTAAATTACGAAACGGAATAATATGTCTGTTATTTCCAAAGATTTGTCGTCCATCTGAGAAAAATTTTCCTCTGTCACATCCATGGAATCGTCATATTTTTAAATTTGAACCGAAGTAAGAAAAAGTAAATTGATTAGAAATGAGGTCGACTTACACGAACAGAATAGTTTTTATTCAGCCGAAAACAGCGTGATAATGCTGCAGTCCCTACATAACAATTTTAGGCGAGAATATATGTTCTTGTTTAATACTTTTTGAGCGTGATTTTTCAGTAGTCCGGTTTTAGTTTTTGGACAATTGAAATTTTTATCTCTTTTACTTTCGAGCATTATTAAGCATTCATTATCACCACTTTCAGGTGACATGGTATTCAACGTGAACCCGTTCTACCAGGGACACACGTTGAAAGACCTACTGGACCCGAACCTGATAAACTGGGTGCATCACGGAAAGCACATCTTGAAGCAAGGCAGGACCCTGTGGTGGAACCCTAACGCTGGGATGGTAAGGGTAGCAATTCGAAGAAAAATAAAAAAAATGGTTAACACTTTCGGTGCTAAGCATATGGGTCGAACAATCATTCGTTCGTGTGCACACAACCCACCTCCCGACACTCCCGAGTCGTCTTTATACGTAGCTATAAATTTCAGCTTATATATAAGTAAAAAGTGAATTATTTGAAGGTAGCAACGAAAGTGTTAATTAGAGCGAATTTCACCAATGAAAACAACCGCACATCTAAAATGTGGTTAAGAGCTGATGTCAGTTGCATCGTGTGGCCATAGTCGGGATTATCGCAGTTATCTTGTTTTTATTAACACAAATTCAAAAGACGATTTCCCTAATTTTCGCCAAAAGCGCCCTACACTACACCACGCAGCAATGCCTGTTGACGGAAATTCCAATTATAAAAGGCATGCTTCAATGCGCTACGTTCACAGAAACACAGCTTTTCAGCAGCGAATTCAAATCTTATCACTGAATATAATTTCGTTGTGCATCACTCTTCCAATCGCAGGAAGAGGGACTAGAAGAAGAGGAGGACGAAGGCCCCCCGCCCATGGAGCCCGAGATCGGACCCTCATTGTTCACACCGCTGTCCGAGGATGCGACGATCGAGGGTCTGACCGCGTGGAGTGCCAGGGTCAGCAGCTTCATGTGCTCTGACAGAGCTCTGGTCACCATCAGGAGTAACCTCTGGCCTGGTGCGGTTGCGTACGCCACCAATGGCAAGTTAGTATTCTTCTTTTGTCATTATTATCTGGCTAGCTTTTTCCCAACTATGTTGGGTTTAGCTTCCAGTCTAACCGGATGCAGCTGAATACCAGTACTTCACATGGAGCGACTGCCTATCTGACCTCCACAACCCAGTTAGTACTGGGTAATACGATACCTTTCTTGTATAACCGACCAATCTTGGTGTTACAATAAATCAGCCGAGGCTAATCTAGTTCCTGCTGTTAAAAATCCAGATAATAGCCAGGTGGAAGTTCATTTGCGTCATAGATGTCACTAGGGTTCTTTGTGTCACGTGTTGGTAATGACAAGGTACTTTCCTCGCCCAGGAGATCGGAGTGCATGTACGTGGGCTGGGGGCTGAAGGTCCAGCCGCCCAACTACTCCCCGCCGCAGCTCCCCGCGCCGCAGGCGGAGTACGTCATCGGGCCTGAGGTCATGGAGCTGGCTGACCCTACCTTCGCTGATGAAGAGGTGGGAATATTCCTAATCTAAATTAATATTATAAGGGGGAAAGTTTGATTGTTTGTTCGTTACGATTTTACTCAAAAACTACTAGACCGATTTAATAAAATCTTTCACCATTAGAAAACTACATCTTTACCGAGTAACATGGGCTATATTATATCACAATTTTCGCGGGCGAAGTGCTAGTTTATTAATAAAATACGTGAAGAAACGTAACTCTTCTATGTTCGGTTTGCAGGTTTTAAATTATGTTATTTTACCGCGCACTGGGCTAAATTTCGAGGCTTGGGATACCAAGTGCGAAGGTGGATCGAAGTTTATAGTGGTCGGTCTTTTTGGGAATCATTTTATCGAGTTTCTAAAGCTGTGGAAAAATAAACAACACTTATAATTTTAATTTCCACACTTCTAGAAATACAATAAAATAATCCCGTGAAATCCGACCACTGTAAACTTCGTTACAGCTTGTCAGTATTTTTTGGCTAATTGCAAACAGCTTGTTTGTAGTTGCTAGCTCTTGTCGCCGTATTGGGTCGGGTACCTTAGTCACACAGATAGAGGAGCAGCTCACTATTACCCTTTACCTGAGACGGGGTTTATCGCAAGCAAACCGTCACTGCTGGGGTGATTATGTAGAAGGCAATTGTGTTCCCGCACTTCAGCCAGGAGTGCCGAGGAGGAACACCATGTGGTTTTAATCAGTTGGAGTCTGATAGACCCCTTCGCCATCTCCACGGCGGAAAATCCATTCATCCAATCCATGGAGGATTTCCACACGTAAAAAAAGTTACCTTAGTAATGGGTTATCTCTGGCCTACGCGTTATAATGTTAGTTCACTATATCGCCACCTTCATTCGTATTCATGTCGCACTATTATTGTGTTAATTTTCCAGACATTTCGTATCGCTCACCTGCCCCCTCCCCCGCCCCTGGAGATGCCCGGCGAAGGGGAGGGCTTCGGAGAGGAGGGTGAAGAAGAGGACGACTAGCTTTGCAAGAGAACATTTTTCGCATAAAATGAACGTCGTGGGCGTATGATTATACAATGCTAACAATTAAAAATGAACTCTATTCTAATGTGAATCATATTATGTTTTGTTAAAATGTTGTTGGCATCAGTATAAGGTTTATATTTGTATGAAACGCTTGTGTACATTTGCTTAGAGTGAGATCACGTTTTCAAGAACGGATCAGCGTTTTCGAATATTTCTATCTCATTCTAGCACGTAAAGGCGTCATTTGGTGGAGCGAGAAGTCCGCTCGCAAGCATCCGTATTCAATCGCATCGGAAGCGCTTTAATATCCGATTGGACCTCACTTTAGTGAGTTGCAATTCTAAGTGACAGAAAGGGAAAGAGATGCGAGATTATGAATATTATTTGGATAAAACTCTTGTTCCAGTTCTCTACGAATTTGAAAATTATTCACATTTTAATAAGGTTAATTTTCGTATGAAACGTTTGTTCACATCGTTTTATCGAGTATGAACATTACAAAATAAACCTTATTTCAATGCTCATAGCATTGAAACAAGGTTTATTTTGGTATGTTCAGTTGTTCACATTCACTTATGGTTTTATACGAATGTCAAGATTATTAGTCGCGCTGACGATAAGGTTCACGTTCGGTTAGACAAAGATTCTGATAAATAGAACGCATTTCTAGTTTAATTTTATTTAAGTTACGCCTCAACAGCTGTTGTTTATTATAATTATGATTCTTATTGATAAAATATAAACGAAAACATATGATTGTTTATATTATTTATTTTGCAATAGCAATGTTTAACATTTTTCAGGTAGGTAACTTTTATTTACAGAGTCATCAGATTGGGGTCGAAGAAATAGGTCCTAAGAGCCGAGATCTATAAATGTTACTTAGCACGTAGATTGGCTCAGCGCAACATTCCTACTTCTTATGCTTATGCAACTGCGGGGCAGATAACTTGACCTTCCCGGGGAAGTTCCTGGCGATGTTCTCCTCCTTCACGGCCTTCAGCAGGTCGCGCTCGCGAGCCGAGCCCGTGCGCTCGCGCAGGAACACCTGCACGGCCGTCTTGGCTGCCTTGCCGCGCTTGCCTGTGCCCGGGGTCAGCTTCACTTTGTATCTGGGAGGGAAATGTTACGGTTGTGACATTTGCAGGAGGGAGTAGAGAAGAATAGTACGGAGTTTGCGAGTTTTGAAAGACTTCCATCTTTTGATTGCATCCTTGGTCGAGTGGTCGCAAGCGCTTGGGTTCGATTCCCAGATCGTGCTGTGTTTCTCAATATCAGTATCTCAGTGAGTGTGCTCTCAGTATAGTAATTTCTTAGTATCAAATCAAATCAAAATCATTTATTTCGAATAGGCCAGTTACATACACTTTTGAATGGTCGAACAACAATAAAAATGAAGCTACAGTCCCAGTCACAAGACATAATAACTGTGAAAGTACTGTAGTTGCCCATTCCAAAGCGTAGATCTCTATGGAGAAGAATGGGCAAGAAACTCCATGGACACTCTTTTAGATCAGAATCCTGTTACAAAAACCTTGGTTACATCATTCATGTTGAGATAGTACATTATGTGAGAACGATGTAGCAAGACTTGTACGTTAAAAGTGTCCATAGTAAAAATAAAAAGAACAATTAAAAGATAAAATAATTAGTTCGAAATGAGCCGTGGCAGCTAAGAGACGCGAAGATCAGCCACGAAGCGCCCCCTATGACGTGGGACTTAAAATAACTGGCGAGGAGGATAATGATGAAGAGTTGGTGAGTGTCTGTTGAGATTGGGCGTTTATTATAATACTCACTTGTAGTTGATGAGCGCGGAGTAGGGCGCGACCACGGGCACCGCGAACAGGAGCTCGTCCGTACTGTTGGGGACTCCGGTCAGCTGGCTCAGCAGTTCTGTGTCCGCGTCAGGTCCGGTCTGTTCTGACTGTGGACGGAAAAAAAATAAGATAAATAATTATGTGGATTTAGTGGGATGGCTACCTACATCGAAGAATTCAAGATTTTCTTCCCGCTGCAGCGACTGTTCAAAAGTCAACCTAGCAAGTTTTGTGAATATGTAAGGAAATAAGAGAGGTCAAAATTTAAAAAAAGTCATGTACGTTTTTACGAGATGAGGCACTAAAAACTTCTTTAAACAGATTCTTATAAAAGACCAGCTGTCCGGCGCAAATTCGTTTGCGTCACATTTTCTCCGTTTTCGCAACATTTTTCATTGCTACTCCACTCCTATTTGTCGTAGCGTGATGATATATAGCCTACAGACTTCCTCGATAAATGGGCTATCTAACACTGAAAGAATTTTTCAAATCAGATCAGTAGTTTCGGAGCCTATTCAATGCAAACAAACAATCAAATCTTTCCTCTTTATAATATTAGTTTAGATATAATATTACTAGCTGTCCGGCGTTCTTCTTTATAATATTAGTTTAGACAACATTTTGCTGGTATACTCACACTGAAAATTCGTGCAAATGGCACCATTAGTTTGTTTTAAGAAATATATAAAAAAAATAATGAAAAATAATTCAAATCCTTTTGGCCCTGTATAGTAAAACTAGTTGACCCGCGCAACTTCGTCTGCGTCACATTCTGCCCGTTTTTGCAACATTTTGAATTGATGCTCCGCTCCTATTGGCCATAGAGTGAAGTTATACAAGGTGTTGTTTTGCATCCTCGTCAAAATTCAGGAGGTTGTCACAGAAGACATAAATAATCAATTTAAATCACGGTACCTAGATGATTATTAAAAACGCTGCTATTTTTTGTTGTTTAAAGGGCTTTGGGTAAGTTTGTATGGAATAGTGGCATGATTTTTTTTCACAGCGGCCACAAAGATAATTGTTGCTAACGTATAGTGGAATATATGATAATAATGACTCCTAAAAGAATTTTGGCGAAAATTATATCGGCGCTGAAATATCTAAATGTCAAAGTTGTGTTGTTACTACTAACAGTTAGCATACTGTTATGTATTTTATCAAAACCGATCAAGTGCAAGTCGGGCCACGCGCAGTGTAGGGTTCCGTAGTTTTTATAACAGCCAAGTGCGGGTCGTATTCGCTGACTGATAGTTTAGTACCAAAGCCAAACATGACTACGTACCTAATTTGACTTCCTATACAAACAACAACAACAAAAACTGTTTTTTTTTTATATAAATCTTATTTAGGAATGAAACAGCGCGATACAACTGACGCTTAGCGCCATCTATCGACATTTCTATGAAGTTGTTCGAAATTTTCGAGTCAAATACAATTGGTCGACTATTACTCGTAAACTTGTAAAGCCCACTTAACTGTGATAGTTTTCCTTTAAATTTCGTTGTATATAGGTACTACTGCCGTGACATTTGTATTTCTAACTACAACCGTTTAGTCTGTAGAGGGGGGGACACTTGACCCTAACGAAAATTGGTACTTTAAAGTTGATAAGTCACGAACGGTTTACTTAATCAAAAACGGTCTTCCCAAACCCCTAATATTTTTGAAAGACCTATCCAACGATATCAGACACTATGGCAAGGACGAAAAAAAAATTATCATCCCCACTTTACATGTAGGGGTGGAACCCTAAATAATTGTTTTTTTCAAATTTTTATTTTAGCACTTTTTTGGCGTCTTTAACGTGTACGAGTATACTCATGCCAAATTACAACTTTCTAGTACCAATAGTTTTTGAGCTAAACCGCGGACAGACAACAGACAGACAGACGGACATGGCGAAACTATATGGGTTCCTTGTTGACTACGGAACCCTAAAAATTAACTCTTTCCTATCGTTTGCCGTATGGCATTACTTCCCAGAATTTGATCCTTAGCAGCGACACTATCGAATGGTGTAATAATACAGGGTGTTTTTCTCTACTCTCAGCTTTATATTATCAACATATTAGTATAGACTCACATCGAGGTCCGCGTCAGGCTCGTCGGGCTCGGAGTCGGCCTCCAGTAAGAGCGGCGCGGGCGCAGGGATCTTGACGCCGCGCGGTCCGGTCTTCACGTTGTTGGCTTTCGCAGCAGCTGCCTTCTTCTGAGCTTTCTTTGATTCTTTCTCGGATTTTCCTGACTGTGGAATACGAATAAAACTTACTTTGTAATTATCCCAAATTCACGTGACATGGCCACTTAAAATGTTTGCAACAACATAGTTCTCGTTTTTAACCTTTGAACGCTCGCGCTTGCCCTCCACGCCGAGCCACAAATTCACCGCAAATACTTACAAATAAAAAAAGGGATATCAAAAGTATTGTTAACTTATTTCTTGAATAGACATTTAATATTTAAGATATATGTATAGATCACATTTTTAAAGATTTATAAATAAACACACACAATAATAATGATTTTAATTGCTTATTTTGTGTTAAATTGCTTATTTCGTGTTATAGTGCACCACATTTTTTGTCACATATTTATGTCGTTGGCGTTCAGGGCACGCGCTTTCTTAATGTCACGTATATGTGACAATGGCGTTCAAAAGGTTAAACTCTTTGGATAAAGACTTTTTTTCTCTGTAAACACAAACATACCTGTAATATCTCCATCATAACAGCTCTATCCTCATCATCTTGGTCCTTATACTTCTCCTTAATCTTCCGCAGCTTGCTCCTTTGTCCTCGTTTCATTCCCTTCTCTTCCTTTCTCTGTTCCGACTTCTCTTGCTTCTCTTGTTTGTCTTTCTGCGGCTTCTTTCCACACTTCTTTGGTAGGGATGGGAATGTGGGGATTTTGTCTTCGCCTAGAATTTATAACCCTTATTTTAAAAGAGTTACTATGCAGTGTCTTGCCTATTCTGCTCTATTGAAAACAACCCATGCGAACGGATCACTAGAATCTATTTTATTTCCTTGTAAAGTTAAATAGTCTTTAAAAAGACAAAAAAAAAAGGTAAATGTAAGTAAATGGTTTGACATTTAAAACTCCGTTACATAGAGGCCTGTTTCTTAGCAGTGAAAACATTATAAACTAGTTATGCTAGTTTATAAAAAAAACCGGCCAAATGCGGATCGGACTCGCGCACCGAGGGTTCCGTACAAAAAATATTTTTATTATCTGATGTAACTAACAATTTACGGTTTTCGGAATTTTTCCTTTATCTGTGCTATAAGACCAACCTGCGTGCCAAATTTCAAGATTCTGAGTTAACGGGGAGTACCCTGTAGGTTTTGATTCCCTTGCGAGTGTCGAAAATTTGCGGCATATACTGCTGTATCTTTTGATTGCGTTGGCTTAGAAGTTTGATTTTACAGCTCCAAGGGACAGTAGACCTGAATATTTGATATAAATTCCATCTTGATACCTCCTCGCGTTCCTGAGAAAAAGGGTCTTGACAGACAGACGGACAGACGGACGGACAACAAAGTATCCTATAAGGGTTCCGTATTTTCCTTTCGAGATACGTAACCCTAAAAAAGCTAACTTTTTTATAAAACAGCAAAGACCTCATCAAAATCGAAATACTGTCGTTCCAGAGCCACGATGAAAAAGAGAGATTGAGTCGGGAGAGTTCCAAAAAGATGATGATTTACTGCTACTTACTTCTGTCAGACGCCTCCGAGAACGTTCTTAATTTTGACTGAACGATAACTTCTCCCGTCCCGTGATCAACCTGAAAACGAATTCGCAGTTATTACTAAATTGATACTATTGATTAGATTTAATAACACACTAACCAATTATGGACTATGTAATGGGTCTGAAATAAAGTTTTTTTTATTATTATTTATTTATTTATTGAGTGGCGATGGGCGGGCGTTTTAGGGGACTGTCTCTTGTAATTTTGACGTTCAAAAAGTGCTGATTATCAGCCTAATTTGAATAAATTACTATTGATTTTGTTTTTTTTTTTATACAAATATTCACGAGCACTTAATCCTGAATAGTTTGATTTGTCTAAAATAACATAAAAACTAGTAGCCCATCGGTATCTGGAGCAGGGTCCAAGCTCAGGGCTCCAGAGAGAGGAACCTCCTAACAATAGGAGCCGTGTCCAGGAGTAACGCGCCTAGAATCAAGTGATTGTTCCAGCTGCCTAACGAGACCCTCAGGCAATTAAGCCAAACAATTATTGCCATTGTCAAATACTATGAGTTTTTTGTTACTTGATTCATCATCATCATCAGCCCGAAAGACGTCCACTGCTGGACATAGGCCTGCCCCAAGAAGGGGGCTCTTGCCATAATCGCCACGCTTGGCAGGCGGGTTGGCGATCGCAGTACGGTTGTTACAAAAGCACAGAGAACGCTGCTGCCCATTCTCTGGCAAGTCCCCTAGTCGCCTCTTACGACACCCACGGGAAGATGGGAGGTTGCTATTCTTTACGTCCGACACCACACAGTCGTTACTTGATTATGAATAAACAATAATAATTAACATCCTACCTTTATATGAGTATCCAGCACATCATCTTCACTCGAGTCGCTGTCACTCTCGCTCTCTCCCTTCTGCTCCCGCGCATTATTCTCTCTCTCTGTCTGTTCTTTTGTCTCCTCTTCATCTTGGCCAGCAGGTGACTCTTCCGTGATAGCGTGTAGTTTGTTGGGGTCGGGCTTCTCTTCTTCCTTGTCTGATGGTTCGTCTGTTGAAGTAATTATGTTAACAGTAGTGTAGAGTTCGGCTGGTGTTTTTCTTTATTATGGAATATTACTAAATGCCTTTAAAAAAAAATAGGAAATTATCTTTCTTTCGACCGGTATGTATATGAAATTGTTGGAGTTGCAGAGTATTTATCTAAATGGGTTTTTAAATACGTGCACGAATTTCATAAGTGTATGTATGTATTGCCACATATTTCTCAGAAATTAAAAAAAAATAAACAAGGTGTTGTTTTGCATCCTCGTCAAAATTCAGGATGTGGTCGCATAAGACATAAATAACATATTTAATTTACGGTACCTAGTTAATTATGAATGAACGCTGATTTTTTTTTGGCATATGTTTGCCAGTATTTCAGAATAACTTGGTTAAGAGAATAAGAAATTATCGAATAAACGTTTGGTATTGTTTCTATGATTGGAAGCGCGTTTCTATGATATAAGCGGAAGGTTATAGGGCAAGGATCAGACGGGCCGTGTTTAAAACACGGGTTGTTCAACACTTACCGTAAATAAGAAAAAAATAAATTACCTACCCTAATTTTATTATTAATTCGGGACGAGAATCATTAGCATAGCTACCTCCTTGAATTTGACGAGGATGCCAAACAACAGCTTGTAGAATGCAATTCTATAAATATGAAAGTGAGTTTGATCTTTTGCCACGTTTTCTTGTCTGAACGGATTTTGATGAAATTGAGCACACGGCTGGGTTAGCATTTAGGATAGTTTTATCTCGCAGTATACTTCCATGGGATAATTTCAAGGTTCCGCGCGAGCGAGGTCGTCGGCATTAAGGTAGGAATAGTTGAGTCCTGTATGAAGTCTGACATCCAGTCTTACCAAGGGGTATCGTATTACCCAGTTACTGGGTTGTGGAGGTCAGATAGGCAGTCGCTTCATGTAAAATACTGGTACTCAGCTGCATCCGGTTAGACTGGAAGCCGACCACAAGATTGTTTGGGAAAAAGGCTAGGCAGATGATGATGAGTTGAGTCCTGTATGGTTGTTTCTCCGTTTAGTCATACACGAAGTACTACCAGGGTTACTGACGGTCGACCAGTTTTCAACCTTATTACTTAGGCATAAGGGTTAAAAGTATACTATGAATTTCGTGATGGTACAGTTGTACTCACCATCATCCGACACGAGTATCTCCTGGTCTTCCTCCAGCTCCTGCGCGGACGTGACGTCAGACGCGTCCTCCAACGCGATGGGCTTGCGCTCGTCGCGGTGGGCCTCGATGCAGCTGTCCTCCAACTGGTAGAGCGAGAAGATTTCATTGAAAAAAAAGTGCGATAATTTACTCAACGTCGTAAATGTCAAGGTCCTAATTTAATTACAATGAATTTTTTTTTAGGACTCTTTGCGTAAATAGTTACGCAAAAATCGACTTAGATCACGTTATGCTAAAGTTGATTTTGAATAAATGGTAATCAATGTAATATATCAAAGTTTCAACTTTCAATTATATTGTTATATGTCACTCGGTAACAGTGTACTTAACCATCTGTGAAAGAGATCATGGCTAAATCATAACAGCCGCACGGGTCGATCTTCTAGATTTAGCAACGCTTGACGAGGTCGATTTGCGGATGGGTGATCATGTTATGCTTACCGAGTTCCTACCATGTCTTGGTAAGCTCCTTAAGCCGTTAGTCTCGACTGTCATTTCTAGAGCTTTTACAGTCGATATGTATAGTCCGAAGACTCCGAAGTCCGAAAGCCGGCCCCAACGTAGCCTTTTTCCAACATTTTGAGGTCGGCTTCCAGTCTAACCTGAAGCAGCTGAATCTACATGGAGCGACTGTCTATCTGACCGAGTTACTGGGTCTACAGTACTTTCACAAGTAATTATACTTTAGGGGTAGGAGGAACAGGGTGTAAAGCTCCTCGATACTCCTTAGAAAAGGGAGGATCCTCCGGCCAGACCGGTGTTGTGTCTGGTGGGCAACTGCCCGACAGTTGTCGTTGGGTTTCTGTATATAGTCTTAAGTCGATGTAAACTTTGCTTGCGAGATGTAAGAAATTGATGTTAGTTCTTCCGTCGTGTCAAAGATGGCGCTGTAGTACTATTTGTAGTACGTTGCTTTTTGTAGGTCGCATATCGTCGTCAATACCTTGTGATTGGGGCTTTAGCCTGTTCTATTTTTTCTTCCTATAAACCATTACGACTTGGTAAGTCTGCTTCCCTGGCACACTTACCCTGAACATGAAGCTGAAGCCGAAGTGCAGCTGGTCGGGCAGCAGGTAGTTCTTGCGGCCGCGGATCATGAAGGAGCCCGTGCTGAGGTACTCGCCCGTGGGCGCAGACTTCGACACCTGGGACGCGTGCACCCACCACGCGCGCGTCAGGACCTTGGCTTCCCAGGCCACGCTGCGGAGAATGAATGGAAATATATTTTAAGAGATAGTGGGTTACATAGTTGAAGGAATACCAGTTTCTGTCAGAAATAGATAGTGAGGAAAAAAAATAGTGAAACATAAAAAAAAGGCTGGCGCCCGGGAAACTGCTCCAAATAGCTGCCCGAGTAACATATATAAAACTAGCTGCCCGGACAGACTTCTTTCTGTCAAAAGTTAATGCAATGCAGTTTTCCTACCTAACCTACCTACCTACCCTACTTACCTACCCTACCTACCTACCCTACCTACCTACCCTACCTACCTACCCTACCTACCTACCCTACCTACCTACCCTACCTACCTACCCTACCTACCTACCCTACCTACCTACCCTACCTACCTACCTACCCTACCTACCTACCCTACCTACCTACCCTACCTACCTACCCTACCTACCTACCTACCCTACCTACCTACCCTACGTACCTACCCTACCCTACCTACCTACCCCACCCTACCTACCTACCTACCCCACCCTACCTTTCTCACCTTTTAAATCTTCCCTGTCCCTAAGACAAACATTTCAATGATGTATTTGCTGCGAGCTCTCTTATATCTATGGGATATGTAAATCTCAAGTAAATAAAATATAAAAGAGTTGTTTATTATTAATAAATGGTCTCGTTCTTCACGAACCCGATACTGTTTACCGTTTAAGATAAGCGCTAATAAAACTCGCGCTATAAGTGTTTTTGTTTAGGCGGTCCGATGACTCACGTTATGACGTAATTGAGGTGCCTGCACGGGGTTTTACCGTTAGGCGCAATAGTACAAAAAGGTTAATATAATGAAGTAAGTTCTCTCTACAATTTAACGTACATTTAAGGTGTCTGGCGGGAGTATTTCACCACACAAAGTGTCTGGCAGTGAAGGAGGTGTATCATGTAGCACTTAGGTAGTATCAAAAAATCACGCTTTGTAGTATAACGCAACTTAGCAGATACTTTGCACAACTTTGTTACCCGATATCTGCCAAAGCAACCACGACCGACTTTTCATAACACCCTATTGTTCTTATAATAGTAAGATTCTTCCACAGAAAAAAATCCAGCTTTCTCAAAATAAAATGACGTAGGTCTGTGCTAGTGTATGTCACCTGTAGGCTACTGCCGCCTGCCCCGCCTCGCTCAGGGTCCTGGGCGGCACGTCTCCCGGCGCCGGGTTCTTGATGATGACGGAGGCTGCGCCCGAGATGTCGGCGTGCACGTACAGGTCGCGGGAGCGCATGTAGCGCTTCACTAGGAGCTCGTTCTGTTGCTGGTCGCGACCGCCTATCACCTGGGACAAATGAAAAGACATAAAATTGGTGAACGCAGGATACATCGTCATCTCCTAAGTTTCTCAGTGTATTACGAGAACTTTTTGTATTTACAAGAATCTTGTAGATACCCTTGAGAATTTTGTAGAAGACGATTATGTTCACGCACAGATTTTTTAACTGATCGTTAGTATTGCCCTTCTGCGTCAAAGGATGGTCCTGTTTAGTTTACACTTTCAATAGTATTGTCTCGCACACTTAATATTGTACCTTTGGTTACAATATTACCAAGCATATGCATCCAAAATATTTGCTTAGAACTGACTTTAAATTAATCAACTTTTACTATCCAAATCAATCATTACAAGTACGTTTGAAATAGTATATTTCATTACGAGTGCGGAAAGCCTGTCATTGCAAAGAGTTTCGACAAACGTCTACCCGAGCCGAGGCGCAGCCGAAGGTGAGGGTTGACAGTCGGAACAAGTTGCAATGACGGTTCCGCACGTGTACTGAACAACAATTTTTAATACAGTTGCGAAAAAATGAAGCAATTTAATAAATAATATTTTTGGAAAATGGAGCCAACCGTAAAAGAATATAAGCAGAGTTTTTTTTTGTTTTCTTCACCCATTCTGGGTAGGCAAAGGGAACTTTGCCCATACAGCCAAGTCTTAGGTAGATTTTTTTTATTGATATGAAATGAAAATGAAATGAAACCTAACCTAACTCATTGAATCAAATCATTAAATCTGATATTGAAACATATTAGTAGCTTCTTTTTAGAAATATTTGCATGAATCATAAAAACCTCTATGATTTTTTTTTTTGTAAAAACTCCGTGGTTGGTTTTTTTCTTTTTAATAGACATTATTTTGACAGTTGGGAAAGAGAACGCACCAGTTCGGAAAAGGTAAAGAAAAAGCTCGAGTGTGTAATAGCATACATCCCGAACGCTACACGTCCCTGCAATACGCCACTTTTTGAGCAACTGTATTAAAAATAGGTATTTGGTTTTTGAATGCGTGTTGGTAGATTTTAGCAGAACTATGCTCATTTATATTATTTCAATAGAAATCCGACAAAATCTTACCAAATAATTATCAGAAGAGATGAACCAGAAGAACTTCTCGAACCAGTAAGTCTTCCGCGCCTTGATGATGTTGCTGACGGTGTGCGCTTCCTTCAGCGTCTGCTTCGTCTTGCGTTCAGCGCTCTTCAGCGCTTTCCCCGCTGATTCTAACGTTTTCTGCTGCTTTTTAGCCGCGTTGCGCTTTTGGTCGTAGTACCTATGAATAAATAAATGATTAACATCTCATTGCTATTAACTAAACTATGAACTTTTGGGTGGTATGAGGAACAGGGTGTAGAGATCCTCAATACTCCAAAAGTGAGGATCCTCCGACCAGACAGGTGTTATATCTGGTAGACAACTGCCCGACAGTTGTTGTCGGGTTTCTCTATATAGTCTTAAGTCAATGTAAACTTTGCTTGCATGTAGGAAATTGATGTTAGTTCTTCCGTCGTGTCATAGATGGCGCTGTAGTACTTTTTGTAGAAAGTTGCTTTTTGTCGGTCGCTACAAACTTAATGGTTATGAAGTTAAAGATGATTTTTGAGAAATCATTTGTAAATAAACAAAGTGATGAGAGATGGATGAGATTGTGGTTCCAAAACTCGCTAAGGATGTAAGATCTTTCACTCAAGTTCACAATAATATGTAAGGCATGTTACTGACTGCTGAAAACTGATTTTGGCACACTATTATTAATTAATAATTACCATATTTACACATACTATCAACTAACTGGGTATCGGAGCACGGTAAGGACTATCCTTGCATGCAGCGTTAACAGTTAAAAACTTTCTATTCCTTGTTCCCTTTTTTTGTCTTATTCCTAATGGTTAAAAACGGTGGTCAGACATCCCAGATGTTTGACCACCGTTTTTAACCATTAGCAGAGCCTGTGATTTTTTTTAAACAAAACATTTTTGAAAAGGGTCACGTATTTTTTGTTTTCTTTTTTTTTTGTTTTACTACTATTGGTCCGCAAACTATTTGTAGGAGTAAGGATATTAAACAGATGTGGTTATCGTGTGCACGGGATATCGTTTGAAAAGTGTGCCTATTCCCACTTTGCCGATAGTACATAGAACGCAAATAAGGCTCATCATATCTCAAAGTAGCAAAAAGTCTTTTATGGAACATTATTTTGAAGTCGGAAGATGGGTGAATGAAATTCAGAACAACAAGTGGGAATAGACAACTTACCTCCGAGCATTAGCAAAAGCCGTAAGCGAGAGATCAATATCCACCGTCCTCGGCTTCAACCCCTCCTCCTCCCCGTAAGGGTCGGACAGTAGCAGCGTGATGTGGTTGGTGCTCAACTTCAAGTGCTTGATGCACGACGCTATGGGGTCCTTGTTGTCCTGGGCTGTCTTTACCAGGAGCTGGATATCGTCCCAGGACATCTGGAGTGAGGAAAAACCGAGTAAGTTCTGGCCTCCCCCAACACACCACGTTCGCCACATTGACATAACATGGGGGTTTTTGGTTTTTTTTCCATAATCGCCACCCTTGGCAGGCGGGTTGGCGATCGCAGTACGTTTGTCACAAAAGCATAGAGAACGCTGCTGCCCATTCTCTGGCAAGTCCCTTAGTCGCCTCTTACGACACCCACGGGAAGATATGGGTAAGTAAATTTAGTTAATTAGTTATAAGTTCTGATGCTAGGTGAGAAATATGTAACTGGTTTGAAGCACGAAAGTCTGACATCCAGCCTTACTAGGTACCCCCAGTAACTGGGTTGTTAAACAGACAAGTAGTCGCTCCATGAACAAAATACTGGTACTCCAGCTACATATGGTTAAATTAGAAGCCAACTCATACATCATCTGCCTAGCCTTTTTCCCAAACTATCTTGGGGTCCAATCAACTTTCGACTTCGAGTCTAACCGGATGTAGCTGAGTAGCAGTATTTTACATAGAGCGACAGTCTATTTGACCTCCATAACCCAGTAACACGATAATACGATACCCCTTGGTAAGACTGGATGTCAGACTTTTGACCGGCTTTAGAAGCCGACTCGTTCAGGAAAAACGCTAGGCAGATGATTATGACTTGAACCCCAGCAGTAATTGGTTCCACCGTTACTTTACTATGGCCGGTCTATTGCCATTTAAGTTGGCTGAACAAGTAAGCTGATTCAACAGATTACATCATCGGAAGGATGTGATCGCCGTATTCTGTTTTTAGGTTGTTTGTTCGAAACATAAAGACGATGAATGAAATACATTTGCATGTAGCTGAGATGAAAATGTAGTAAGCAACGACTTATTGTCGGGCCTACGATGTCCTCCCATACTTAAGTACTAACGCTGTAACAGAAATATTGTAAAACCAAATGATTTTAAAGGAGTAACCATGAAGTTTTTTGCCGGTTTTCCATAGGAAACGACCAACCCGAACCGAGCACCTTTTTGTCGACGTTTTATAACTGCCCCTGTAAGCCTATGTAAAATAAAAATATTTTGATTTTAATTTGAATGCTAAGGGGGATGTGTGGTATTACACGAATGGATAAAATAAGAAATGAGTTCATAAGAGGAAGTCTGAAAGTTGCGCCGGTGACTGAAAACGTTGTGTAGTAATCGATTGTCGTGGTAAGCGCATGTGATGCGGAGGAATGAAGAAACGTTGTAAGGAAAGTTTTGAGTATGAATGCGGAAGGGTATAAGAGTAGAGGCAGACCAAAGAAACGATGGATGAATTGTGTAAAGGATGATATGACAAGAAAGGAGCTGTCTGGTGAGATGACAAGTAATAGAGAAGTGTGCTAGAAAAGACATGCTGTGCCGACCCCAAATAAATTGGGATAATGTCAGGACAATGAGAATGATAACGTTCGATTCCTCCATCTGTTATTGAAATCAACCAAGGATTCTGACCTGGTTGGCGATGGCCGTTTGTATTGCAAGCCGGGCTTGCTCCACAAGCGGCTCGTTGCGCGAGATGAGCTCGGCAGCTTCTTTGTCCACGTCCTGCACGCGAGCCAGCTCGGTCACTCGCTTCTCGTGGTCGTTGCGGACGTTCTGGAGTTTCTTTAGGGCTTCGCGCTCCACTTGGACTGTCTGTGGGATAAGGGAAATCGTATTAGCACAGTGTAAGTATTAACATCAGTTAAAGCCGAAGCTTCGATGGCCTGTCCATTCACTTTTGGATGGAGTTATACTCAAAACAAAAACAAGACTTTTTAGGAAATAACTTACATTTTTTACTGAGAAAAACAATCGTGAAATCTAGGCAAATTTTGACAAGGTTTAATATGAGAATTTTTTCGTTTTTACAGAGGAATCCAGGGGCAGATTTTGTCATGCTGTCATGTCTGGACGAATTTTGACATAGGTAACTCTCGTTAAGGGGCATGTGGCCTAATATTACAATGTAATTAAACAGCATTAGTGTGATAGAACATTTACACGCAGATACCAGCATTTTCTTGTATCTTTTTCCTTTTCTGTCACTTAGAATTGCAAGTCACTATAGTACACAACTAATAACTAATACTACATTAACCAGAATTCCTTACTCATCACTAAAAAACATACCTTCATATCAATCTTCTGTCCCTCCAGCGTAGAGAAGAACTCATCGACGGCTCTGTCGAATGTCTCATGTTCAGCGTGAGGCAGGTCCCGGTGCTGCGCGAACAGCATCGGGTGGAACTCCTGGCTCGTCAGCAGGTACGTGCTGGCGCCGCCCGCCGGGTCGGGCCGCGTCTCCTTCTTCTGCGTTATGTAGCCCTGGTAGCGTGACAGTGTTCAAGCTATCATTTAATTTAAAAAAATACAGTGGCAGGTGGAAGCCCCGACTTATGAGGAGTAACCCATAGGTTCAAATTCTGGCAGGCGCATTAATTTGTGTAATTAATTTCATCACTGCTGCTCTCAAAAACGGTGAAGGAAAACATCGTGAGGAAACCGGCATGTCCTAGAACTAAAAATTCGAAGACATGTGACATTTACCAACTGGGCCCGTGTGGTGGATTACAGCCCACTCCCTCATAAAAAGGAGGCCTGCGTCCCAGCAGTGGGAACATTATAGGCTGTTGATGATGATGATGACAGTCATAAATAATTACCAGTGATCAGAGTAGGTAGATTGATTTTTGGTACTTGTATCATAAATGCACACAGAAAGGATAGCATGGATAAGCCATTTTTCCGGAAAGTAATTCCGGTAGTGATATTACTACTACTCAATTCAAAATTTAACGGAAGGTATCAAAACTAAATTAATTTATATCTGGTAGATTGAATTTGGGTCATTGATCCGAAACGTATATATTAATATGGACATTCCTCCGGAATGGGGAAGCCCATTAAAAGCTAATTGTAGATGGCACGACTATAGCTGGTTCTCAATCTGACCAATGAGGTCGAGCTATTATGAATTATAAAATGACATTACCAGATTTTCAACCAATGACGATGCTTGGAACCAGCTATGGTAGCGCCATTAGTTTCACAGTTTCCATGCCCATTGGTTGATTTGATTGAAATTTAAGTGCAACAATTTATAAAAAGTTGAGGCCGTAAAAAGGCAAAAAGAAAAATATGCTTTGATCGGAATTCGATTGTTTTTATTATTCAACAGATAAATTAATTTAGTTTTGATACCTTCCTTTAAATTTTGAATTGAGTAATAATATCACCAGAATTACTTTACGGAAAAATGGCTTATCCATGCTATTCTTTCTGTGTGCATTTATGATATACGTACCAAAAATCAATCTACCTGCTCCGATCACTGGTGATTACAGTAAGTCCTCTGTTCTTCTTTCACCAACATACCTTCGCCACCTGTGACCTCGCTATATCCAGCAGCTCCTCAGCCTGCTTCAGAGCCGTCACCAACTTCTCCAGGTCCTGTTCCACATTGAAGCCCTTGCCAGGCTCCTTGGACAGTTTCATGGTTCCCGAAAGACTGTTCTCCAAGAGAACGTGGTCTATGATCGCTGAACCGTATTCTGATAGAGAAAGAGAGATATTTTTATTCCTTGGTAAGTGTGGGGTTCGCGGCTAAGGAGTACTACTCGAAACGTAACTGGATTTTGGACGGGTTAAAGTCAGATAGGCAGTCACTCCACGTATAAAAATACTGATATTCAGCTGCAAGCGGTTAGACGGAATTTACGCAACATAGTTGAGAAGAAAGAGGAGCTCATGGCTAAATAATAACAGCCTCACGGGTCGATCTTTAAGGTTAAGCCGTGATTGCCGAGGTTGGTCCATGGATGGGTGACCATAATTACATACCGAGTTTCCTCCGTACCTCAGAAAGCACGTTAAGCCGTTGGTCCCGGCTGTCATTTGTAGATATTTGTCAGTCATTACGAGTAGACAGAAGCCAAAAGTCTGACATCCAGTCTTACCTACGGGTATCGTCTTACCCAATTACTGGGTTATGGAGGTCAGATAGGCAGTCGCTTCATTTAAAATACTAGTACACAGCTGCATCGGGTTAGACTGGAAGCTGACCCCAACATAGTTAGGGAAAATGCTAGGCAGATGATGATGATGAGTTGAGAAGAAAGAACTAAGCTGATGTGATGATTGATAAAAATCCTCACCTAATTTAGGATTGAGCACTTTCTTGAGATTATCCCCAGGCTTGCTGTTAGTCAGTATTTCTTGTAACGCGTCGCTAAATGGCGCTGCGTAGCTCGTCTTAGCTCTATCTAGTGGATACTTTTCTTTTACTGCAAACCTGCAATTCATTGATATAGAAGTTATAAACAGATTTTTGGAAGATTGAACCACTGGTCTCTTCTTATATAGGACTAGCTGTCCGGCGCAACTTCGTTGGCGTCACACTTTCGCCGTTTTCGCAACATTTTTCATTGCTGCTCTACTCCTATTGGTCGTAGCGTGATGATATGTAGCCTATAGCCTTCCTCGATAAATGGGCTATCTAACACTGAAGGAATTTTTCAAATCGGACCAGTAGTTTCGGAGCCTATTCAATGCAAACAAACAAACAATCAAATCTTTCCTCTTTATAATATTAGTTTATAGGTTAGAAGTTTAGATGTATACGGACCTATCAACCAAGCATTCTGTCCATCAAAGTAAGTGATGCTATGCAAAAATAGATTGCTGGGAAACGACATTATTATTTGGGGGGGGGAGAACTTTGACCTCCAATATCTCCGTAGCTAGAAGGTTCCGAGGTTCAGGTCCCAGGTTCAAAAATTGTTAATGTGTTGATATTAGATACACATTTTGCAACATTTCTGTGGAAAAATAATATAAATACACTAGTTTTAAGTTATGAAATGAGCAATTTTTTTTTTGTCTGTTCTGTCCCACTTCTGGGCACAGGCCTTTTCCAATCCTTTGCTGTTTTTTTTTTTTTTCATTAGACTATTTTGTCCTACTGCTGGAAAAAGGGTCCTGCATAGCCCCCCACTCTTCTCTTTCGCTCATTATTAATTAATAAATTAAACAAATTACCCAGCTCCGACAATGCCAGATAGATTAATAAAAGGACTTACACTTACCGAACCTTATCTCCTTCGACATGCGGCCTCAAAACGTTGAGTATAGTCCACTCGTAGTCAGTCAACACGATGTTGCCTCTGTCATACAACTCCAATATGACATGGTACGCAGCCTCTCCGCTACCAAACTGTAGGTCTACAATACGGTCAATACCGAGCTGGGAAAGTTTCTCTAAACGTTTGTTTTTTAAATGTTTGCGGAGCTGTAATAGAAAGATAATGGAATTACTGAACACAACAAAACCCAATTCAATTTGAAGACATTATATTGTAGTCACATGCAATTTCTAAACAATCTTTGAATTTTATTAAGATCTTTAATTTGTTTGGTGTGGCAGAGACATCAAAGTTTACTAGAGTTGCGCAATTTTTGTTGGTTTTAAATGTGCATCTGAAATCTCTATCATTGTGGCATATTATGCTTCTTGAATTTAGTAAACTGTGGCTCTCACAATGGTTAGAATCATGCTGTAACTTCTGATACAAATAAACCAAACAATTTTGAGATAAATATATGTAAAATAACTATTAATAATGTCACTTCAATGTGTATAACAAACAGCGACAAGAAGATTGTATTACTAAATTTGCTCAAGGCTTACTCGTCATTGAATAAAATCTATAGCTTTTTTATAAGAGGAATACAATGCTGCACATATGATTAATAAATAGAGATGAGGGTAGAATAATGTTGATTCTCTTTGTTTAAAAGATGAGGTAATGATATAGTGTGGCTTAAACTGCCTAATTATTTCAAAGACTGCGAAAAGTGGAATAAAATGGAAGGAAGTGTCAACCCGCAATGACGCTATTTCTCCAACCATTGTTAAAAACTTAAACTAGGTACTAACTAGCATAAATTAAATACTAACACAACTATCACTTAATAACCAAAATACATTTTTGGATGTGGAGTTGCGGATGCCAGCTCGTTGTACAATACAATACAATACGTAGTGTTGTGATAAAAATATGTAATGTAATTTACCTGACATTCGAAATCAAAAGCTTTTCATTTATTTATTTTTATAAATGACTAGTTGCTGCCCAAAACTTCGTTTGCGTGGAAATTTTGAATTATTTTTTAGGGATAAATTATACATACAAACCTTCCTCTTGAATAATTCTATCCATTGATGAAAACCACATAAGTCCAGTGCTTAGTTTAAAAGATCTAAGTGAACAGACATTGTCTGTATGGTGTTGGACTAAAAGAATAGCACCATCCATCCCATATATTCCCGTGGGTGTTGTAAGAGGCGATTAAGGGACTTGCCAGATAATGGGCAGCAGCATTCTCTGTGCTTTTGTAACAACCGTACTGCAATCGCCAACCCACCTGCCATGCGTGGCGATTATGGCTAGACCCCCTTCTTGGGGGAGGCCTATGTCCAGCACTGGATGTCTTTTGGCTGAAATGATGAATGAATGATGAAGTGAACAGACTGTGGGAGTTTGTTTTATACTATGTAAAGATGATTCTAAAGTATTGTATAGCGGGCTGGTTTCCGCAACTCCACATCTAAAGCGCGTATTTTGCGTACGGGTGGGAACACTACTCTATCCACTCCAGTTCCCCGACAAAAGTCAGCATCTCCTTGTTGTTGCTGCCGATCTCGCGGTATTCTTTAGTATTTATACTGTACCTTCATAGTAAACCCAGAAGGGGCCATATTCTTGGGCCATTCAAACTGTGTAGTATGAAACCTATTTCCAGACTCCAGTAGTAACACACTCTTTTCTTCGGACCTCTGTAGACGGATCACATATGTCTTGCTGTCTATGTCATAGACTTGATTTACACGCATTCCTATCAGCCTGGTAAAGAAAAAAAGAATAATAATTGTATGTCTTTATAAATTATCTACTTCTGCATTCAAACGGTCATCTCTTTTCATTTCCATTTTTTACCAATTATTTTCAATACACTAGGGAGCATACGTATGTGGCTAGGTAGACCTACAAATACTTTTAATTGCAAAACATGTAACACCAAGAATACAAAAACTTCTTCATAGGTTATTATTGATTATAGTCATGTTTTACCGTCAATTGTACTTTTAATTAATTTAAAAAACTTTGTATAGCACAGAGATTATTACATCATTCAATAAATCAATTAGGAGATCATGAAATTATGGTGTTTTGTTTTCGTCAACAAAGTTTCTTAAATATTTTGGAAAAGAAATCATTAATCACCTTTGTAATTCTGTGACCATGCACATAATATCATATGTATTGAATCTGTTCTTCATTTTTGAGGTTTATTTTCACTTTTTCACAACATTAATTATTATTTCTCACCAATTTGATAAAAATAGTGACGAAAAATGGATAATAAATGACAGTACTTTTCGACGTCATAATCTAGTTTTTGACTTGATGTCACTCTCTCTCTTTCTTATTAATCTGCTAATATGAGGAATAAAAGAGATAGAAACAATGTGTTGTGCGTTTGACAGGCCACAATTTGACGTTCAACCGTAGTGATGGGCCGAACACACGCTGCTAACTCTGCAAAATATACAGTTTGTTTTTTGGCCTTTTCAAATTAAATCTTATGGGTATTATTTATGTTGAAATGCGCATTATTTGGTTTCCTATTTTTTTGTGAAGTTAAGACAAGGAAATTAGGTTAAGATTAAAAACAGTTTTGTGCATCTAGTTTTATTTAATATTTCAGAACTGTTTATAATGATACTTAGTCAACTGCATCAGTGTGTACAATTTATTACCCAAGACATTCGAGTCCTAAAGTTTGATTTATTCCACAATTGGAGCTTAAAATCTTTGGTCCTTGTCTTTATACACAGTTTCACAGCCTCTCACTTCACATAACATACGCAAATCTTCACTTCCTCTTCTTTCAAAAGACATTTCGCACTAGAAAATGAAAAAATTGGGACAGAAGTATGGCAATCAATCACAGCAGTGAAAAATGAATAATTACGCAATATGATATTTTTTAAACAGCCCTCCACACACTGTGGCACAATGCACGCTTCACACTTAAAAGGCGTTACCGTTTTCCACCCTTAGCGGATGCACACAGAACATCGCACCCGGCTTCTGTGGTTTTTCGACGAGTGACCTTCCGCTTCTTTCAGGTGCACTCGCCAATGTTTGTGGAATATTTTTCTTATTGGATCTGGCAATCGGTTAGTGGCAGCTACATGCCAGCGTAGTTGTGGGCATTGTGAAAGATGATTGTTGAGGATGGTATCTAATAATCTTAAGCGAAAGTTAAAATTTCCTCCTTAAGGACACTGGAGAGAAGACACCATTAGAATGCGTGCGTTCAAAACGGAAGCGTTTAATATCGTTTGACTAGCTTCATGTGCCATTTCAAACACTTTTTTCGCTGGAGGAAGTATGGCTCCAACATTTGATCTTTCAGGTCTACCTCACCCATCGACTTGTCCTAATCCAAACCAACCTAAGGTCTAAAAGTTAAAGACCGAGTTCTAGGCTTGGATGGCACACTGGTTAATCAATCAATCATTTTATTATCAGGCAACTAAGGCCCATACATAAAATACACAAAATAATCTTATACAATAAAAATAAACTAATACATATTAAAAAACCTTAAACTATAACTAAACACGTAATGTTGACGGCGTCGTGTTCCACTGCGTGGTGTCGCGTAACCGTCCTCGGAAACGTTGAAATACGACACCTTTCGGCCAAAAGTCCTCTCTCACGCAGGTCTGTACAGGGTGGGTTGGAACTCGTACCACGAACGACTTAAAGTTAATGTTGTGGCGCGATTCCAACCTTTCTACCCGCAAAGTCCAGTTGGTCTTCACTTTCACGTACTGCACGACATCCTCAACCGTCGTGGAGTGATGCAGACGCGAAATGTACAGCTGCGTCGGAGGCACAGCAGGACGCAGCAGCATGTTGGGTCCACTCGGTGCGGTACCACACTGGTTTCGCGAACAGGGCTTCTTCTTCTTCCTTACCACTTTCGTGAAACCCTCTTCATCAACTTGGCCCATTCTTGGTAAGGAGGTCTGGACCGCGGACAGGGCAGGTTGAGCAGCCTTCTTCTGTTTTTCCCCTGTTTTGTTTTGTCGCTTAGGCTGCGACGCAACTGATTTGCCGGTGACAATAGCAGCGTAGGCACGTTGTGGGTACGTGTGACGTTTCCGCAGCCGGTGTTGAGGTGCGGGCGACGGGGGCGGCGGGCGGCGCTTGGTCAGCAAAATCAGCAGCTGGTGACGCACTTGTGTTCGCCGACTCAAAACTGCCGATTGATATATTTTGCGCCCCTCGACGTGTGTTCACTTTAGAGACCTCAGGTGACCCAATTACTGAACCCACTTTGCGCAATAATGCTATTTCCGCACGTAGTTCAGTATTGGTTTTTTCCGAAACCTCCATTCGGGACTGCATCTTGGTCACCTCCACTTTCAAGGTAGTGATGTCCTTTAGCAGCCGTGTAACGTCGACGTGATCGAACGTGACGGGAGGCAGCTTACCCAGCTCCTTCGCCACGAAATCTGGCACGTCGTCCGGGTCGGTCTTCTTCAACATATCAAGAATATCTTGAAGACTCTTCTCGACTCTCGACTCTTCTCGAGTCTCGACTCTTCTCTCTTCTCTGGTTAAACCTGTAGCTATCTCATGGTAAGTGGCGATCATGGTAATCCATTTATTAACTTGCCAGGTCAAGACACAGACGTCACCAGAGTGTCGTGCAATGACCTGTCCTTTTTTGAGCAGAGCTTGGTGAATAAAAACTGGAACATCCTGACCCACTAGCTATAAAGTACCAACATAATCTGTTCCCTTACGTTTTAAAAAACGAGCTAAATATAGCGATTTGTTCCAGCTATCCATGAATAACCTATAACCTTTCGCTTACTAAAGTTGGTTGGTCCCTTACTTAAGTAAGGGATCAACCAACTTTTTCGTTATTGAATAACTGTTCTGCTTTCCGGTGTACAATATAAAGGATCCAAGCTAACCTGTGGCACTATTACAAAGTTCTCGTCTTAAGGTGTTCAATGACGCTGGACTGAGCACGTGCGCTCTGGAGTAAAGGGCTCTTCCTTAGGTTGAAATGTCTCCGAAGGATGCCATTCGAATAAAAGGCTCTCGCCTTTCAGAAGTGCAATACTCCTTTCATCTGCAGCATCTTCAAATTCATCCTCGTCGTCACTCTCAGTTTCTTCACCTCTAACCGCATTCCTTTCCCGTGCATTCTTCATGGCCTTTGCGCTATCATCTCTCGCTTCCTCACAACATTCCAAACCGTGAGTTCAAAGGGGACATCATCGACTGTCATCCAAATTTCTTCGATCAGATGGCTAACCTTTGGCATCACTGGTCACGCCCTTGGCAATGACGTTCACCTCCACCAGTTTCAGGTAGCGTGTGCCCTTTCACTTCTCTTGATCGACTCCACACTTCAGTTCTGTCATCCACCTCACCTCTCTTCTCTTCAGCATTCATTTCTCTCATGTCACTTCTATTTTTCAAACATACAGATATAGTTAGTGCATTTGTGGCCAAAGCCTGGTCTTCAACGCCGATGTCATTCGGAAGATTACTGTCGCTGATTAGCGGACGGCATGCAGGCTCGTCATCATTGAAAATCCGTTCAATAGCAGTAAAATCCGATGACGCAGACGGTTGTATGAAAAAGATTCAGTATGAATAATTACTATGATTTAAATTCACCACTTCATCTCCACAAATGTTGGTCTGGCGCACTAACGTCTTATGATGGTCAATATTGGGCGAAGTAATTTGAACTGATCAGATGCTTGCTCCACTTTTACAATAGGCGACCGTGATCTGTCACTGACGCTTCCGGCAGCAGGGTCCCTATATTCCAATGAATTCCACACACAAAGGGAAGAAGAATAAAATACAAAGTGGAAGGAACACCGACGCTAAAACAGTTCCCATTCACATCATTCTGACCCTCTCCAATTTTTTTTTGTCAGCTAAAATGTTCAAACACCGATGAAAAATTTCTAAGGTAACCGTTTTAGCGTCGGTGTCCCTTCCTATATGTGTGTTTTCGAATTTGGTCCAGTCAATATCAAAAAAATAATAATATCAGAATTAATTGTACGATGCATGAACATCACTAGCTAAGCCAAAAGGAATCGGAACGCCAAAAGACGTTCCGAATCAGTTTTGTCGCGTTCATGTCGCTAACAGCGATATTTATTTCCTAACCTTTTTTATTTATTTAATAACTGCAATGAAGAAAAGAATACGGATGAAATAAAAATAAGTGTTTAGAAATAAATTGTGATATTTTCACACCTTAGGATTTCGTTTCAGAAAGTTCTGGTTTCAAAACGAATAGCCAAATGTCTAAGTCAAATATTATTTGTCAGCCAGTTGTCACTTGAACATGCGTTCTGTTTTTTGTTGGCCAAAACAAAACAAATTAACTCAGATTTTATAAAAAAATACCACTAAATATTACACAATGGGAGGTGATAGCACCAATTTAAAAGATTTCAAGCTAAGGCCGATGAAATGCGAGTGCAACTTCCTTAGTAAATCGGACGGATCAGCAATTTTATCTCAAGGTATCTCTTGTTAACTGTTTTATCTATTTTCTTGCAATAAAAATTATTCTTATTAAAAAGAAATATCTAACAACTTTGAGGGGCTTCCGAAATGTTAGAATTTCATACAGATTTGTAAGGTATGGAGCTGCAGGCTTAAAGATTATAGTGATATCAAGTAAATAAGAACCAGCAGGATACAAATAAGCATGCACAAGCCACCCCTTATCAGGCTGCCGCCCCGGGCCATCACCCTCTTGGCCCAAGTATAAATACGCCACTGGGTTGATGACAATAGGCCTGGCCAATCACCAGTGACTTAAACATAACTGTTGAAATATGGAGGTACTATTAGGCAGAACTGCGTAACGCTTCACGGATTGCAGGCATGATATTATGTTACATAATAAAGCCGCTATTATCCCTGAAGCTTTTGTCAGAGGTGTACCTAATTCAAATTCAAATATCTTTATTTGGAGCGGAGGCTCATAGAGGGGTTATATAGTAACATACATGCTTAAAACTAAGTGTTAGTAAACAACACAATACAGTGACATATGTAACTGACAGTAGCGAACGACACATGGACAGTCCACTCTGTCAGCAATCATTTTTAGAACTCTGTTGGGGCTGGCCATGACTCAAGCTACCATCGATGCTGCATGCTTTCGCATAATGGTGTAAAAACAGTCTACTCGCACCACCACCAACATCCCTGATACACTACAACGCCATGGCAACCCCATCAGTTTCCTGAATGCATTATTGAACTGGACCTGAACAGTTCCATACGATAATAGTAGTGTAGTGGTGTTTAGGTCCCATGTATTTATAACAATTTATTGAAACGAAAAATGGGGAATGGGAATAGGGGTCAAGCCTATCGCCATCAGCTGAGCACGGATCCAAACACTGGATTACTATGGATACAAAAAAGTAATCAACTATGAATAAATTTAAACAGATCCTCGTTGTAATATTCCAGGTCAAACGGTAGCCTTAGTAAGTGTAAATGGTCCCCTGGACATCAAGATGCAGAGTCAAAGCATACAGAAGGCCACCCTCGAGGTACTGTTCAGCAGTAAAGGTGGCAAACCAGCAATTGGAGACAGGTGATGATACTGTTTATGTATGTTGAATAATGATTAATCTTAATTTCATAAATTCTATTTTCTAGCAAGTTTGTTGCCTGAAGGAGTTCCCGTTGGCAAAGAATTTCCATTAAAACTTTCAGCCCTTGATCTTTGCAGATGCAAAACATTTGATAAACTCAGCGTTGCTTTGCGATTAGCTTTTATCCTGTAGGGAAAGGCAGAAAACATGCCACCTGCTACGATTCTTACATACCCCTTTCAGCCTGTTTGCAAGCCATTGCAAGCCTGTATTTTTGTGAATAAAAATACCTTATTTGAATTGAGAGTATGACAAAGAAAAGATGAATGATTCTTCTATATGTTTGATGGCATCTTCTAGGAAGATAAAAGGTAGGGTCTTAATGGCGGCAGATGCCTACTTTTTACTGTTACGCATTTATTTTCCAAAATCAATGTTTTCGTAGGTATGCTTTATCTTGTAACTGTACCACTATCCTAATGCTAACTTCCTAATCCTAACTAATATTATAAATGCGAAAGTATGTTTGTTTGTTAGCTCTTCACGCCTAAACCATTGAACTGTGCATCCTGAAATTTTGCATTTAAGTTGTAAGGTATACAGAAACGGACATAAGGGGTACCCTATGTGGGGCAACCAGTGGCCCCCGGCCACCGTAGGCGCGGGCCTGTGGACGGTGAGTAATGGGCTAGCTCACCGTCCGTCCGTCTTATGACGACAGGCCGTGCCGACGGCGCGTTCGTGTTCCACGCGCGCCTCAAGGAGATGTCAGCAAATCGGAAGGGGTCCGAGAGGGCCGATGCCTGCCAGGGCTGCGGGTTGTTCAAAGAGATACCGTGCCCCTGGCACACAAAGGGCTAAGAAGGAACATGGATGGGTTTTAATCAGTCAAGTCTGACACTCCCTTCCGCTCCGCCCAGAGCGGGAGAAGGCATTTGATGATTTCCCAACGTAAAAAAAAGGGATACCCTATGTCCGTTTCTCCGTTCCGTTACACATGGCGCCATCTTACGACGACATAAGAACGTTAGATGGCGCCACGTGTTCGAGACGGTTATTTTCAAATTCTAAATTTACGCGAGTGAAGCCGCGGGCAAAACCTAATTTCTAATATATAACAATGCTCACATTTCAGATACAAAGAGCATGTGATCCGGCAGACGTGTGAGACGGCTATCCTGGGCAGCCTGTACCCTCGAACTGGTATCACGGTCACCATTCAAGAGATGGAGGACTTTGGAGGTGTAAGTAGTAATCCTAAGATCGCACAAACAAGAAAGATCTCTATCACTGTTATGAAAGCATGAAAAACCTGTCCCACGGCCTATCATCAGCATTTTTCTCGCTCAAGGAAACAAATGATTGTAGGACCCATGTCAGTAAAAGACACCTATGTACAGGGTAGAAATATATCAACGAAATTGAAAAAAAAAAGACGTGTGCGTCTCAGGACGCTCGACAGAAGTGATAACTTCCTGCTGCTGTATGCGTGAGAGAAAGGGAAGCCAGACAGAGTGGCGCCGTAACGCGTTACGTTACGAAGCGGTTTACCATAAGTAACTAAGTTATCACTTAAAAAATTTGCTATTACCTACAACAGTGCAATACCTACACGCTCAAAATGTATGGAACGACTGTTTTTAGGGTTCCGTACCCAAAGGGTCAAACGGGACCCTACTGAGACTTCGCTGTCCGTCCGTCCTTCTGTCACCGGGCTGTATCTCATGCACCGTGATAGTTAGTCGGTTAAAATTTTCACAGATTATGTATTTCTGTTGATGCTATAACAACAAATACTAAAAACAGAAATATTTAAGGGGGGCTCCCATACAAAAAAGTGTTTTTTTTTTCTCGTTTTTTATAAATAATGGTACGGAACCCTTCCTTCGTCTTTGTGTAATTTATTTCATCACCACTGTTCTCAAAACTGTGGAAGAAAACATCGTGAGGACAGCATGTCCTAGAACAAAAAAATCGAAGACATGTCACATCTACCAAACCACACTGGGCCCGCGTGGTGATTCCAGCCCATTCCCTGAATTGAGTATACTTAATTTTCTTCTACATTTTAATAAAAGTTTTTTTTTTTCTCATTCCAGTTCCTAGCCTGCTGTATAAACTGCACGTGCCTCGCCCTCTTAAACGCTGGCCTATCAATGCGGCACACCTTCGCAGCCGTATCCTGCGCTATCGATGAGCTCGGCAACATACAGCTCGACCCCGAGCCGACGCAGCTCGCCACAGCTCGGGCCACCATGACCTTCGTGTTCGATAGTCGAGAGAAGACGTTGGTTAGTGGTATGTTGGATGCTTTTATAAATACAATAATCCATATAAAAAAATTGAATAACACCAAATAAGTCGGACCTTTCTTGACACTTCACATCTATGAGACAGGTACACGCAGCTTCATTAAGTAGTTACCCCTCGACCTACTTGGCTGGAGTATTGAGGGGTTAGCACATACTGACGCTATCTGTAACAATCACGCCTCATACACAGACGTGACGATAACGATTAAATATAATTAGGGAATTACTCCCCGCGACTAGTCAGGTTATGCAGGTTGGAAGGGACAGCGACGCACATCGTTACACGTATCCAGTTCATAGTTCTGAATCGCCCCACTATAGAAAAGTAATTGCTGTTTCCAATAACACGTCAGAATGTATGGAGCAGCAGATTTATTTTTTAATTACAGAGGAAAAATGTATAATTAACTTGCTGTCCCGCGTTACCCTTATAAATGCAGGTAAAATGAAATTATTAATGTACTGTGTAAACAATTGTTGGCTAACCAAATAAATAAAATAAATAAATAAACTTTGTCTGCGTCACATTTTCCCCGCTTTCGCAATATTTTTCATTGCTGCTCAGCGCCATCTATTGATTACTTACTCAATCCAGTCAACAGATTCCGCTATCTGTTAGAATCGTTTGGAGCTAACAGATAACTGTGACTTAATTTGCAATAAAATCATATTGCGACTATAAATTGAGATGTAATATCCTATCTTTCAAGTTGGATCAAACTGCACACAGTGTGCAAATTTGATTAAAATCTGTTAAGTAGTTTAGGAGCCCATCCCCGACAAACAACGACACGTAATATATATATCATTAATAATTAATTTAATTAACGGTGAAAGAAAACATCGTGGTGAAACCGGCATGTCCCAGAACTAAAAATTCGAAGACATGTGACATCTACCAACCCGCATTGGGGCCGTGTGGTGGATTGCAGATCAATTCCTCTCATAGAGAGGAGGCCTGTGTCCCAACAGTGGGAATATTATAGGCTGATGATGATGAGAAAAAATTTGAATCTCCGTAGGGCCACAATCTTCTGTTCACTACCTATTTATTACTTACTTGGCAATCCATAATTTATGTTTAGACATATAAATTGCTAGAGGTAAATTGTGACTTACCCTCACTTGTAATATTAATTACTTTACTGACAAAAACCACCTTCTCTTTTGATCGGTGCAAAATATTTTTCTCCCGCACCGCTCAGCCATTTGAGGCAACGTTTTAGTGAAGCAGTGGGTCAACATAGTTGCATAATATAATAAACAATCGATTCAATTCCATAGGTTTCACAGACGGAAGTTTCAGCGAAGACGCATACAACGAAGCATTGGAACGAAGTCGGTCTGCCAGCCAACTTGTATTCGATTTCTATAAGGGTATTGTTAGCAAATACTCTAACGTTATTGGATGACATTAAATATTACTACTGTATAAATTGTTTTATTTTAAAACTACCGCCCGCGACTTCTGTCCGTGTTGATGAAACATATTCTATGGTATTCGGTAATGTGAGTTTTCCGTCAGTGAATGAATATTTAAAATCAGGCGAGCAGGAGGTCTACTCTCTTTCTCCGAAACGTAACTTCGGCAACGAACGAAAATTAAACGTAGTTACGTTTGTAACCTTATTCTTTAAAATTTGCGGACGCACATAATAACATTTAATACATTCGTTTACGTTAATTGTCTGTGAATTCGAACTACTTGTGTGCGTTCGCAAACGATATAGATTAGGGGCACAAACGTAACTACGTTTAATTTTCGTCCGTTGCCGAAGTTACATTTCGGAGAAAGAGAGTAGACCTCCTGTTTCGGAGATTACATTCTGTATCTTTTTTAAACTTAAAAATAGTATAATATTTAATATAGAAACTAGGGCTATGGGGTTCGAGTGCCCACCTAGTATTTCGGGATATCGCCGAGCAGTTGGTCGACTCTTTACGTGACTAAGAGGTCTGGCCTTTTTTGGTCAAAGAATCAGTATTGCCATCCATCTTGGCAATGCTGCCAGCCTTCTGGGCACTTTTCCAATTGACTGCGATGTGGAGGAATTTTTTGACGCCCTGTAATTCTTTTTGATACTTGTACATTATTTATATATTTTTTTATTTGTAGATTGTTAATAATGTAGACCGGTACATATCGAATTCAAATAAAAATATAACATTTTTTATTCTTCATATTTTTACTAACATTTTAACAAAATTATACTTATATTTTATGACTTGACAAAACATCGGAATTTCTGCATTATAATGTAAGTTAAATATCCTTGTTTTATACACAAAAGTTCCGGAATAATATGATATAATATAATGATGGTGAAAACTGCACTAAAATCATTAGAAGAACGATGGTCGCATAGATTGACATCAAAAGCGACTTTAATTTATAATATTTACTTAACAAAAAATGTACATGATAATAGTAAAACAAAGGATTGGCACAACATGGCAGCGGCAAACCACTAAGAAGATGGCGGGACGTATTGGATGTCATCTTGGATTGGCATGTAGTAGAGCAGAGCCGATGGAAAGAGTGGAGGCCTTTGCCCAGCAGTGGGACAGCACAGACTAGCTATAATAATATTAATTTATATGATTAATTTGTATAGAAATAATAAAGGGATTATTAATAAATGGTGTTTAGGGTTCACACTTTGGGTAGGTACGTACGTAAAAAAGTGTGACAACGGGAACCTATGACTAAGGCGATGTTTCTATCCACTAAGATACACAGCCCTGTGACAGACAGGGCTGTATTGAATTTTGAATTTTTTGAATCGGCACTTTCAAGTTTGTATAAAAATTAAGAAACCCCCGACACAAAAAACCTAAAATAAATTAATCCAAGCGTCGTGGCGTCGGCGGTCTGTTTTGTTTTGTGCTTGAGCTAAACGGTCTACTTAGCGGTCTTCCGATGCCGATGGTACGACGCTTGGATTAATTTAAATTTATTTTCATGTTTTTTAAACTTCTATAATCTTTTCTTGACCTTGACTGTCCTACTCCTGGGCATAGGCTTCGCCCAGCACCCCCAAATTGGAACGGACAGGGGCTGCGTTCAAGCGGCTCTTGCCTAACCTGAGGGGTTCAAACGCCTCCTGCCGGAGGCTCTACGCGGGGGTTATGCGGTCCATGGCCCTTTACGGGGCCCCGGTGTGGTCTTTGAACGCGCCCCAGAAGGTGGTAGCCGTAAGGCTGATCCGGAGGTACCACACGATCTCCGGCGAGGCGGCGAGCCTCTTGGCCGGATTGCCGCCATGGGATCTGGAGGCGAAAGTCCTCGCGTGCCTGCACGAATGGCGCGCGGAGGCACTACGCCGGGGGGAAACTCCGCTGCTGCGGCAAATTGTCGCTCAGCGGATAGACCTCCGGCGCGATCTCATGGCGACATGGAGAGAGCGACTGTCGCAACCCCGTGCAGGGCACGCCACAATAGTGGCGATAAGTCCCCTCTTTGAGGAGTGGCTGGAGAGGCGCCACGGCGCCCTCACCTTCCGCCTGACGCAGGTCCTCAGGACCGGTTGTTTCGGGAGGTTCCTGCACCGAATCGGGCGGGAGGAAACGCCCGGGTGTCACCACTGCGAGGATCGGCCGGAGGACACGATGGAGCACACCGTGGAGCTCTGCCTCGCTTGGGCTGAGCACCGCCGTGTCCTCGTAGCGGCGATTGGCGGCGGCGACCTCTCGCGTCCGGCCCTGGTTCAATCCATGGTCCGGAGCGAGAGGGAATGGGAAGCCGTCGCCTCCTTCTGCGAAGCAGTCATGCTAGCGAAGGAGGTGGCGGAACGTGAGAGGGAGAGAACCTCACGTCCCAGCCGCCGCGGGGGACGCCCCGGGCGTCGGGGGGCAACCAGTGGCCCCCGGCCACCGTAGGCGCGGGCCTGTGGACGGTCAGTAATGGGCTAGCTCACCGTCCGTCCGTCTTATGACGACAGGCCGTGCCGACGGCGCGTTCGTGTTCCACGCGCGCCTCAAGGAGATGTCAGCAAATCGGAAGGGGTCCGAGAGGGCCGATGCCTGGGCCAGGGCTGCGGGTTGTTCAAAAGAGATACCGTGGCCCTGGAACACAAAGGGCTAAGAAGGAACATGGATGGGTTTTAGTCTCCGCCCAGAGCGGGAGAAGTCATTTGATGATTTCCCATACTAAAGAAAAAGAAAAGTCTTCGCCCAGCAAGGCATAGTCAAACTTATAACACCCCTCATTTTTGGCGGGGGGTTAATACGTCTTTACAAGATATTGTTAAACTGACATATTTTGTTTATACAATTTTTACTGGCCATTTTTGTCGTAGTTGGGTTTTAGTTTTTAACTTTTATTAATTGAATATAATAATGAACTTAGAACGTTATCCTATTTCATTTGACAGACCACCCAAAAGTTAGCAAACAAATAAATCTAACCCACCTTTTTTCGATGTCCAGTGGCGTAGCTAGGTAACCAAGGGGCAAATAAAAATATGGGGCCCCACTGCTATCTAAACTGGTTAGGTTTTATCAAGTAAAAATATTAAATACACAATGCTAAGCTACTTTATTATCAGCTCTTTTTCGGGCACTGCAGGGCAGGTAGTAAAAATATTAACAGTAACAGGGTTAAGTACATAAGTTTCATCGAAAAGAAATTGACAAATTATTACTTCCCAAACAAATTTCCGCATAATTTAATTTGCCAAATTATTACTTAGCAAAATATCTCTTCACAAATAATTGTGACGCAAACCTTATGTTCGGCAAGTGAACGTTTAAACAGTAACTTGTTTACCAACTAGTACTTTTAACAATTTTTATGTAGTCAAATATTTCAGTTGGACACATTTTTCAGTTCAGTTTTGTTTAGTTTCGGGTAGCCTTTTTTTAGGTTTTTTTTTTTTCATATTTCTTTCTATACAGGGTGTAACGGAAAGGAACTGAACATGTTTCTCCATCGGACGAACATCATCATAGCAAAAAAAATATTAGTTGCCCGATACATTTCTTCGAATAGGTATTCAAATTTTGTATGGGGCAGCAGATAATTTTTTCGTTATTACGATGTTTGTTTGTGGAGAAACATGTTCAATTTGATGGTCTGTAGCACACCCTTAAGTGTGTATATACCCTTTCCGTTACACCCTGTATAATCGAGTTGTTTCTGGCGTATGAGGTCAAAGTTCTAACCTAACCGTTTTTCTTTTAATAATTAACCCCGTCGAACTAGTTCGGTTCTCGATAGCCTGCTAAAAATAAAATCATCATATCAAATCATTTGACTTAACGTTTATTGTCAAAGATTGTTTGCTAAAATAAATCATTTGATTAAAGACTAAATGCCATAATGACATTATCTTTGGTCATATTCTGCCAAGTAAAAATTTTACCAAATGAAAAAGTGCGTATCATTCCAAATATTGCATTGGTATAAAAAAAGGTTGCTAAAATTTGTTTGGGTAGTGAAATTTTGTCAAAATCTTTTCGGCAAAACGGCAGGCGTACGTAAAACGCACATATCGCTATCCGTCAAATTAATAACACTGCCAACTCACAAAAGTTAGTAAAGGTAGGTATAACTTTCGAATTTCTCTCAACTGGGTTGCCTCCTATTAAATTTGGGTTGCAACCTGTCATATTTATTTTGAAAATGGGAGAAATTTTGAAAAGTTCAGTTCAGTCTAGATTTTCTGGTAAGGATTCGAGGGCCTCCTGAGCTTGAGGGCCCCGGGGCACCGCCCCGCCTAGCCCCTAGGTAGCTACGCCACTGTCGATGTCGCATTCGCTGTATTAATTTTCGTTCACATAAAATATACCCAATGTCACCCGGGCCGTAATAGCGAATCGAATGACAGCGCATTTATCAAAATTGTCTCAGTATTTTAGACGCTACAATGGAACGTGAAAATGTTACAAACATACATACACTTATACACTGTTAAAATCACAACCCTGCCTTTTGGCTTTGCCGTAGTAGGGTAAAAATAAAGTTAGAAATTAAACGAGATCGTACCTACTGTTAAGCTTTACACGTGGGTGTTGCCCACTCGCAGTTATCCGATTTTTTACCAGGCAAGCACGCCTGGAGTGCTTCCAAAATAGATCTCAGGCATTCACAAATTATGTTCTTGATGGTTCCTACAGTGTTCGTTATAGTTGCTATGGCCTGTTGAATGGTTTTCTTGCAATCCTCTATGGTTTTCAATACACATGCCTTTGCTTGTTCTAGGGCGCAGCAGATAATTTCCTTTGCCCCATTTATGACTTTACATATGAAATTTTTAGCTAACTCTATAATTTTTAAAATGAAACACTTGGCTTCTTGTAAGGTGGTCACCCAGCAGACTTTTGCCTGTTCTAAGGTATTTTTGATCTGTTCGATTGTTTGCTCGATGCATCTCTTGACTTGGTCTATAAGTTCCAGAAAGCAGTTTTTACCTGTTTCTATGGTTTTCTTCCCTTCCTTAAAGGTTTTTTTGCCTTCTTCTGCACATTTTTGGGCAGCTTCTTCGGCGTATTGCTTACAAAATTCTAATGAGCCTTTACCCTCTGCAAAGCAGGATTTGCATTCTTCTACGGCGGTTTTCTTGCATTCTTCTACGGCAACTTTGCATTTTTCAAGGGCAGAATTCTTGTATTCATTTAGAGGGGCTTCCTTCCGTACTTCTTCAGTCTTGCAGCGCTGTTCCATGTCTCTTAAAATCTTTGGCTTTTATTAAGCGTGTATCTAGGATTTGTATTAGGGCAAATTAATGCACTTTTACATGAATCACTAGTTTCTGCTTGGGAGTGCGTAGATTTTTTTCAGTGATCAAGATGAGCAAGACCTCTGATTTCTTTTGAATAAGCTGGCGACGCGAGTCTCTTGTTCTTAGGCTCTAAAATACACAGAAATATAGTTAACAAATAAATATTACCTATAGGCTAACAGAAGTTAGACCGACATGAGTAACATATAAATTTTAAAACCCCCGACAGAAAAGAATCTCTAAAAAACCAAAAATAAATTAATCCAAGCGTCGTAGCGTCGGGGGACCGCTAAGTAGACCGCTTTACAAAAGCACAAAACAAAGCTTTAAACTCATATTATTTTTTGAAGTGAAACTTCATAAGCGACTTCCAACAAGGTTGCGTTAAACGTTTAACGCTACCATGGAGGCGGTATGAAAGCACTGTTGCGTTAAGTTTCACTTCTTCCGCGCGGAGGGACTCCACGCACTATTTTTTTTATTCTTAGCCTTGACAGTCCCACTCCTGGGCATAGGTGTCCTCCCATTCCTTCTACTTTTGTCGGTGTTGCGCATTTTCTCGCTAATTAACGAAAAGCAGGAAAGTTATATTTTTTTCAAATCCCAAGCTTTTAGGGGGATGGGGGATGTGCGCCCCCCAAGTGACAAGATTTCAAATTTCGAATCAACCGGCCCGTAAAAGTTTATATTCCATCATCAACTAGAAAAGAGGTGATGACCTTCAAACGGCTCAGCAGATTTTCTCGAAACATAGCTAAGAACACTCTCGATTAAAACACTTTTCAAATGAAACCAATTTTATCTAAATCTGTTCAGCCGTTTAGGAGCTACGATGCCACAGACAGACACACAGATACACAAATATACAGTTAACCACGTCAAACTTATAACACCCGTCTTTTTTGGTCGGGGTTTAAAAACAGCTAGGACACAAAGTAGGTGTATAATTTTGCCTGTTCAACCAAACTTGCCTCGTTGGTCGACTGGTCGCAAACGCTGACCATACAGTCCTGGGTTCGATCCCCGGGTCGGGCAAGTGTAAGACTTAAGCCCCTTCATTCAATCCTTTTAATTTGTAATCCCTCTCAATTTCCGTTCAGTCTGGAGGTTTTCCGAACGAACCATAGGATCAACCATTTTGATGATTATGTTTTATTAAGCACATAGACTTATTGCGTGTTAAACGAGCGTTCTGTATGACTGATCAGTGGCGACCATGTTCATGCTATAAGTATTATTAATAATTTTCAAAATATTGCAACTGAATATCATTTATAAAGCGCGCTAGGGCGCGTAATTTTGACACGGAATTTTGACAGTTTTAACCGTTGACGTCTGTGGATGACGTAGAATAATGTCAGTGACCTTCCCAGTGATGAACTGATGGCCATGGAACTAATAAGTACTAAGTACAGTCGATTTACAGTGATTTTACTTCTGTCAGATGAAGTCCAACAGTAACCTTATAGTTACGAGAATGAGCGGCGTGCGGTGAACAGCTGCTCTCCTCTCCGCTCGTCTCCGCTTTGGTAGAGTCCGGGCCTTGTTGCTAAATCATAACAGCCGCACTGGTCGAGCTTCAGGGTTTGGCAACACTTGTTGAGGGTGGTCTGCGGATTAAGCCATTGGTCCCGGCTTTCATTAAGAGGTCTAAGGTCGGATCAGCCGCCACTTCAACTTTACGGCACGGGGATCTTGGAAAAGTCGACGAGGTCAAATACGTAAGTCAAGTAATCACAGCCGACCTCATCGACCACCAATATAAAATTCGTTGGTAAAAAAATAAAGGTTGTCTTTTACATTTTGCTATAGCTTTCATAAGAATGGAGGTGCTCGTCTTTTCGTTTTAAAATATTACTAGCTGATGCCCGCGACATCGTTCGCGTGGAAATTTTGATGTGTTTTAAAGGATCAATTATCTAAACTAATATTATAAAGAGGAAAGATTTGATTGTTTGTTTGCATTGAATAGGCTCCGAAACTACTGGTCCGATTTGAAAAATTATTTCAGTGTTAGATAGCTCATTTATTGAGGAAGGCTATAGGCTATATATCATCACGCTACGACCAATAGGAGTGCAGCAGCAATGAAAAATGTTGCGAAAATGGGGAAAATGTGACGCAAACGAAGTTGCGCCGGACAGCTAGTCTGTAAATAAAGATTTTCATTTCATTTCAAAGACTTCATTTGACAATCGTTACAGTTGCTCTTCTTTCACAACCAGACTTGCCAAGGGTTATTATATTACCCAGGTGAATGGATTGTGACGATGGTAGGCAGTCAGCTCTGGTATTTAGCTGCATTCAGATTGGAAGCTGATCCCAACATCGTTGATGAAAAGGCTATGTGTAGGGCATGCATTCCGGAATTCTGTTACAATTTTACTGATGTTTCAATTCCGGAATTTAAACGAGTAATATCGGAATTCCGATATTCATATTTTTTTATATTTCTCGTTTCTGATTTGGTCGGATAAAACAAAGACGACTACTATTAGCAGTTGTGCTCCACTATTTACACAATCCCCATAATTTCTTTGCAAAAGCAGAGGATGATACCTTTCCTAAAACCAATAATGAAGAAATTTCTGAGGTCATTGTCGATTTACAACGTCAACTAAAGTTTAAAACTCCTAGCGAGCTCATCGACCCTACAACTGCACAACCCTTTGCACTAGATTCTTCTGATAATGACGTAACAAAAAATATACTAACTTTACAAGAGCAGCTCGATAGAGTATTAGATAAATTTAAGATTTTGATAAATGTAATAAAATCTGAAAGAGGGAAGAAGATTAACTGAGAGAGGCTATGCGTTCTACCAACGAGTGTGGAGAGTGAGAGAGTATTTTCCTGTGCTGGCTATTTTCGTAACCGAATACGAAGTTCACTCTCTGGCAAAACGTTTGATGCTTTTTTGTTCTTGAGAACATATTATAAAGAACAACGAATCCTCTGAAAAGAATAAATAATAGTTGTTTTCGTGATTTACTTGATCTCAATATGTTGTTTTTGAAATTTTTATGCTATCTCGATTCATACTGAAAATTTTAAAGAATGTGGTATATAATGAACGTGACACGTGATACATACATGTACAGTCAGCAACAAAAGTCCATGAACAGATACTAATTTTCAAAACACCTGAACACTAAAACGGACCATAAATCACTTACCAGAATAGAGTACACAATAAGGTTATCATTTCAATTTTACAAAAACGCTAAGCATTAATGTTTTCATAAGTCGCTAAACATCATTATAGCGTAAGTCGATGACTATCATTTTGCCGTAAGTCGCTAAACATCATTACAGTGTAAGTT
This sequence comes from Cerastis rubricosa, assembly GCA_949152445.1. Taxonomy (NCBI): domain Eukaryota; kingdom Metazoa; phylum Arthropoda; class Insecta; order Lepidoptera; family Noctuidae; genus Cerastis; species Cerastis rubricosa. The sequence continues at coordinate 21,617,945 of OX424534.1, read as the reverse complement.
AATAATTATCATTTTGCCGTAAGTCGATAACTATCATTTTTAACCCCCGACCAAAAAAGAGGGGTGTTATAAGATTGACGTGTGTATCTGTGTGCCTGTGTATCTGTGTATCAGTGTGTCTGTCTGTGGCATCGTAGCTCCTAAACGGATGAACCGATTTTGTTGAAATTGGTTTCGTTTGAAAGGTATTTTAATCGAGAGTGTTCTAAGCTATGTTTCGAGAAAATCTGCTCAGCCGTTTGAAGATCATCACCTCTTTTCTAGTTGATGAAGGGATATAAACAACTTCCACGGGTCTAGTCGATTTGAAATCTTGTTACTTGTCACCATGGGCATTGCCGAGTGGGGGGGGGGCTGCACCCTATTCCTCTCTAAAGTATAGTTTCTTTTTAACCCCCGACCAAAAAAGAGGGGTGTTATAAGTTTGACGTGTGTATCTGTGTATCGGTGTATCTGTGTATTTGTGTATCTGGGTGTCTGTCTGTGGCATCGTAGCTCCTAAACGGATGAACCGATTTTGATAAAAGTGGTGTCGTTTGAAAGGTATTTTAATCGAGAGTGTTCATAGCTATGTTTCGAGAAAATCTGCTCAGCCGTTTGAAGATCATCACCTCTTTTCTAGTTGATGTAGGGATGTAAACAACTTTCATAGGTAGTCTATTTGAAATGTTGTCGCTTGTTACCATGGGCATTGCAAACGCACCAAAATTTTTTTTTTTTTTTGATTATAGCTTTCCTTGGTTTCGTTAACCAGAAGTAGGACAGTCAAGGCTAAGAAAAAATAAAACAAGTCTAAAAAACATGAAGAAAAAAACCCCAGACACAAAAAACCTCTAAAAAGCCAAAAAATAAATTAATCCAAGCGTCGTAGCGTCGGGGGACCGCTAAGAAGACCGCTTAGTACAAGCACAGAACAAAGCGGACCCCCGACGCTACGACGGCGCTTGGATTAATTTATTATGGGCTTTTATAGGTTTTTAGTGTCGGGGGTTCTTTAAATTTTGCCATAAGTCGCTAAACGTGTTATGCGCGAGTTTTTAGGGTTCCGTACCCACACCAAAAAATGATTTTTTTTTGCTCGTTTTTATAAATAACTAGCTGTCAGGCGCAACTTCGTTTGCGTCACATTTTCCCCGTTTTCACAACATTTTTAATTCCTGCTCCAGTCCTATTAGTCGTAGCGTGATGATATATAGCTTATAGCCTTCCTCGATAAATGGGATCGATATCTAACACTGAAAGAATTTTTCAAATCGGACCAGTAGTTTCGGAGCCTATTCAATGCAAACAAACAAACAAACAATTACATCTTTCCTCTTTATAATATTAGTATAATATTAGTAGATAAAAGGGCTATCTAACACTGAAAGAATTTTTCAAATCGGAACAGTAGTTTCGGAGCCTATTCAATGCAAACAAACAAACAAACAATCAAATCTTTCCTCTTTATAATATTAGTTTAGATAAATAAATATTATTCTAGTTTTTAAAACGCTGTTTGTGTATGTTAGTTTAAATGTTTCTAAACGCACGCACGATACAGAAAAAAATCCCAGTGTAGGTAGCCTATGGGAAGTTAAAAAAAAAAACAAAATAAAAATTGAATTTGTATTCTTAACTAGTAGCTGTGTTTATTCAGCAATGTTTTGATTATGAAAAATGCAGTGCCCTGCGCTTCGCCGGATGCCTTGTAGCAAACGGGTTCAATGAACTGAAAATGTAGGAAATTAGCTATGATCAGCGACTTTTGTATTTATTACAGATCATACAATTTTGTTGGTAGTAATGTATAGCAATTTATGGTTTAACTAAGTTCAGCGACTTTTGTAGTTTTATTAGGGAACTATATTTCTTGTCACCAAAATTTATATTTGTCATCAAAGTTGTATCACCTAGTAAATAGATCTATCGCCACGAAATATTTTCGTTCTCAGATAAACAAAAAGTGTTCCCAGGTATGAATTATCAAATAAATGTTGATACATGTGTAAAATAAGAGATGGATTACCAATAAAATTGTAGTGCATTAGATGAATATAAACTTCGTTCTTTTAATAATAGTTTTATTACTTAAATAATAGCTTTGTGCTCGGAATGGTAGATCTGTCACCAAATAAATAGATCAGTTCCTTATTTCTATGAAGAAACGCTTTATACGAGACATTGGGCACACCGACTCGGACAGGTTAGGTTCGAAGAGGATGGCGGGGTCTAGTGAGCGAGCGGAGCGAGCGAACTAAGACCCCGACATCCCCTTCGTGTTAGGTTACTGTAAACCCTGCAGACAGAAATAGGAGCCCCGCGTAGCGGGGCTACGTCGACAACGCCTTAGTTTGGACCTGTGGTTTGGTGATCTCTTTAAATTAGTTTGCTTAAATACTTATTAGGACACACCTATTATAATACATACAAAAACATTTATTTGGTACTAGACCTTATATCTCAGGATTTTAGATGATTTATTGTGGAACTGATTTTGCATTGTTTGGTGACTACATTTTGGTGACAGATCTACTATTTTGAGGACAAACCCTATTATTTAAGAAACACAAAACTAATTAACCCATTAACGCCCTCTGTACTCAAGAGTGTACAACTCTAAGATGTGTGATTGCGTTTTGTTTATCTGTGGCACTACGGTAGTGATAGACTTTTTTTAAACTAGATAGTTGTAGCTGTCAAATACAAAAAAAAAAAAAATAGGGTGGCGGGAAAATAAATGCCTGACATTTAACTTCGTAATACAGATTGTGAACCATTTTAGTAAGGTAAGATATTTTGATGTATTTTATAATAAATAATGACAGATATTCTATTATTTTTGCTTATTTCTTATTATTAGTCTATGTTTTGACGCATGATACCATTGGAATAACAATTTATTTGGATAAAAGTATATTTTACTTCATTTTATTGCAGTGTACCTGTTGAAGTACAATGGGCGCTTGTGTACTAAAATTATCAATACTTTGCAGGTGCATTCAAAGACATTACAATGGCTAACCAACGCGTCTTTACAAGCCAAAATGGCTATTCAAGACTCGAAGAAGCTCTTGAATCAATAATGGCTGATGAAAATGACGATTTTCAATATTTATGCTCTGCGCACAGTAAGAATCTTCGTTCTTCCAACAATCGTCTTCTACGTTGTCCTTCTCACCGCTCTGGTTTTCTCAAATCTTCTTTCTTTGTCCAGGCTGTCTTCCTTTGGAATGCGCTCCCTCTGAACGTTAGGTTGGCCAACAGTCGTTTCACATTTAAAGTTAAAGCTCGGGAACACTTGCTTAAGAAGCTGGCAGATTCATCTCATAATTAAATTGTTGTTAGTAGTTTATGTATGTATTTATGTATTTATCGTTATATTATATATGTATTTATCGTTATATTTTATTTGTAAATGTTTTATTACCATTTGTTAAGCTGCACCTACTATGTTTTCTCTCTGCATCACCCTAAGGTAGACTGGTAGAAAATGCCCAAGGCATTAAGTCCGCCTTTGTACAGTGATTTTTATACTTGTGCATAAAGTTTTAATAAATAAATAAATAAATAAATGTGCAGTATGATGTCCTGCTGATGCCGCCGGATCCAGCTGTTGTAAGTGATGAAGAAGAAGGTAATGAAGATGACTTGGCTTCTTCAAGTTTTCCTAGGGACGTACCAGGGACAATTGAGGTAATTCCACATCGTCCTGATGATGATGTTTCGGACTGGGAGGATAGTGATAATGAGCCACTAGTAACTACCTCAGGACCTGCTAAACGAGCTAGAAATCAAGATTCTAACGAACCCATATGGAGAAAAACTGTACCAATATATAGTACAACCCATGACGTGACCGATAACATTCAGTGCAGACAAAAAAACATAGTTGAATCTTTGAAAGATCACAGCCCAGTAATGTTATTTGAAAAGATATTTGACGATGAGATTGCTAACCTGATAGTAGAAAATAGCATGTTGTATGCGGGCCAAAATAATAGACACAATTTTGAGATTGATAAAGTGGATTTGAGAACCTTTCTGGGTATATTGGTGTTTACTGGTTATCATGAACTGCCTTCTGAGCGTGCATACTGGAGTTTGGACGAAGATCTTGGCATTCCATTGGTCGCAAATTGCATGACACGTAATCGATTTTTAGACATCAAAAGAAACCTGCATTTCGTTGACAATTCCCTAGCGGCAGGTTCAAATGATAAAATGTTCAAAGTGAGACCGTTATGCGAACTTATTCAAAAAAAAACATGTCAGTGGGGAGTTTTTCATGAGAACTTGTCTGTGGATGAATCCATGATAAAATACTTTGGCCGCCATCCCGCTAAGCAATATATTATGGGAAAACCTGTACGATTTGGATATCGGAATTGGGCTGCAACAAGTTCAGACGGCTACTGCTATACCTTCGATGTATATTGCGGCAAATCTACAGAGGCTTCTGCTGATCCTCTAGGTTCCAGAGTTGTAAAATCTCTACTAGCAAAGATGCCAATTGTCCCTAAAGAGCACATCGTATACTTCGATAATTTTTTTACAAATCATCAGTTACTCCATGATTTACGTCTCTTAGGCTACAGAGCAACAGGTACAATACGAGAGAATAGAACGAAGAAATGTCCTGTCACTGATGTAAAAACTATGAAAAAACAGCCAAGGGCGGAGTACGACTACCGTTTCGATACAAAAAACCAAATCATTATCGTTCGGTGGAAAGACAATAATGTCGTTACAATGGGCTCGAATTATGATGTTATAGAACCTTTAGGAAAGGTAAAAAGATGGTGTAATGTGCGTAAACAAAAGCTGGATGTGAATATCCCCAGGCTATTTGTAAACTATAACAGAGGAATGGGAGGGGTCGACCAAATGGATCAGTCAATCAGCCTCTATCGAGTAGCCATAAAAGGAAAAAAGTGGTGGTGGGTAATCTTTACCTATCTCGTGGATATGGCTATTTCAAACGCTTGGCGGCTGCATGTTTTGCTTAGCAAGAATACAGAGGTGACATATATGGATCAGTTATCATTCAGACGGACTATTGCTCGAGCTTACCTTCGACCGAGTAAAACGAAAAGTCGGCCAACGTCATCCGCAATACAGGGCCTTGAGCGAAAAAATAACGGTCACAATCCGGAACGCATCGACAATCCATTACGATGTGTTATTTGTCACAGCCGCGTTCGTTGGCGTTGCGAGGTCTGTTTGAAAACGCTGTGTGTTGAAAGACCATGCTTTGGACAATTTCACTCCTAATCCGCCCAGTGTACTCGGCCATGCACACCCATGTAATTTGTAAAATAATTATTTTTCCACTGATTTTTCTTTATGTACCTCTTATTTAGTCCATAATTATGCAATAAATAATAAGTGCAAGTAATATCCACAAGTGGTTTCATTTTGGGCGTTAAAGGGTTAAATTGGTGATAGCTTAAATGATACCCGTTTTATTATGACAAGTTGTTTTATAATTTACTTTGGTCAGTAACTTATGCTAAATAATAATGATTAGGAAATATTGGAAACAAATTATGTTCAACGACTTCTGTTGCTGACTGTACTACGATTCAAATATCGTATGTTTTTTGTTAATATTTACTAATATGTTTAATTCTAGTATGTGATAAATAAACCTTGTTAATTTTACGGTTTAAAATGTTTAATTAGAGCAATAAGGGAGAAAGATGACCAAATATGTTTAATTGGTTACTAAAAATAATTAAAAGTCTCAATATAATTATAAATCTTGTTGCATTTGAAACAAATATTAAAAATTACCAGTTCCGGAACCAGTACCGGAATTCCGGAATCAGATCTCCAGTATTGGAACTCAGTTCCGGAATTGAGAATGTTGCGATATTGCATGCCCTAGCTATGTGGATGATGATTGATGATTCACTTGAATCTTGTTTAACTTATAATATTAAAAAAATAATTGTTGTGTTAAATACAACTGTTTAATTAAATATCCTTGAGTATTTACTGGCAAAAATAGTTATCTACATAATATGGCTGGAAAGAAGGTGATCGCTGAGATGACAAGTAATGGAGAAGTATGGAAAAAGACGACATGCTGCGCCGACTGCAAATAAATTGTGATAAAGGCAGACAGAACGGGATGAAATATTAACGTTTCTTCGATTTAGTAATTTTCTTATTTTTTGTTGGACTTTTCTTCTTTTTTGTAGCTCCAGCTATATTGTACTTAAATGTTTCTACAAAAGTTTTTCTAGCCTCTAAAACGGTTCTTTTGCCTTCTTCGATGGTTAGTCTGCCGTCATTTAGGGTTTTCTTGCCATCTCTTACGGCAATCTTTATGGTTTTCTTAGCATCCTCTATGGTTTCGTTACAAATTTGCTTGCAATCATCCTCATTTTCCATGACACATGTATCCCCTTTGGCTAGACTCTTATTTATCTTGTTCTTAGGATTTCCTTTACAGCCAGCCTTTGATCCACAATGCTTACAAATTATCTTTTTTTCTTCAGGTAGTGAGATTTTCTTTATTTTTTTTTCTTTAGGTATTAATTTCTTCTTTTTATCTTTCACTCTAGGTGGTATGTTCACCTTTGATTTTCTTTGTGTAGGCTGGCAAGGACGACACTTTTTTATTTTAAGAGCTGAAAAAATGTACAACTTGTGATTTAATAAGTTATTATCTTCTGCCCGCCACTTCGCCAGCGTTGAAGAAACACCCCCTTATGACACTCGGTTATAGTACCTTTACATCAGTGAAAGAATTTTGAAATGGAGTATGGGTAGTTCCAGATTGAAAGATAGGATAATTTTGGACCCGATAGGTGGCGCCGTGCGAAGCAGGGGCGCGTAGCTAATGTTATCCCTCCGGCCGTTTTCGTAATGGGATTCGCAACCAGTTGCGAATAAAGAATTTATATTATTTGTTCGCAACCAGTTGCGAATCAAGATGTTTTTTTTCCTTAACCGCAACTAAGCATCCTGATGATTAAGTTTCGTAACCATAGTGTAGGTAGTTTTTGGTAAGTAATAGGAATACTTCTGAATGGAAAGTACTTACAGTAGCGAGGGGAACCTAAGTAGGTACCCTTAGTTTGTGTGGCGGAGTTCCGCTTCACTAGACATTTAACGCGGCCTGGCTTTCGCAGGTGTTTCTGAAACTTCTAATGTTACAGAGAAATAAATGAAATTGAAGTGTCTGTTTGTATTTTAAAATAACAGTTTTCTTCTGAATGCATATTAAAATATATATACCTATTTTGTACAGTATTTTTTTTAAAGAGACTGTCATACAGTCTACCTGTCTGTTTGTTCCGATTAATCTCCGAAACGTCTGTAACGATTTTGACGGGAGTTTTACTGGCAGATATTATTTTTACGAACATAGGCGAGTAAAAAAAAATAAAGCCCAAGAATTTTTTAACAAAATCCGATTCAATTAGGGATGTAATATTTTTATAACAATTCCCCGCCGCGGAGGAAGATCCCAGGCAACAGCTAGTGAGATAATAAAATTCAGGTGCGTAGTACGAACGTGGACAAAGCAAAAGGATAATAATGGATCGTAGTAGGTGACGTTCTGTATAGCTTCTGCTTCTTCCTCGCATGAAAAAGAGGAGTGTTTTAATGTTTAGTTTTTAATTCTATGAAACAATATCGACTATATCACCTTGATTGGATTATGTTTAAGGTGTAGGTACCTTTATCCAAATCTTGTAAGTTATGGTAGTCCTCGCCATGGCGACCTATAGCTAGTCTTTCAGGATCAAGCATTATACATGTGTTGGGTTACTCCGAAAGCCATAATGCTTGTAAAACGAGTATGCTGATCTGAGATGTTTTATTTTTACCTTATTTAAATACATATTGAAAGAATGACAACGATTGAAATTCGTTTGGAAAGGGCGCGTAATTTTGACAGGCGATATGACCGTTGACAGCCGTTGACCTAGACATAACGTCTATGGTAATGGCAATGGTCATCCATTATGCAGTCACACTGAAATCTCCTTTATAAAACACCTCTATTTAAAAAGAGTAACTAGGTAGTATTTTTGAATTGGTTAATTTATAAAATACATAATTATATACAAATATGAAATAAGCCAAAAGATTACAATCACTATCGAGTACAAAAGGTTTTCATAATTCAAAAAAAAAAATGGCAAATTCACCCGAAAAACCGAAATAATCTTGCGAAATGTCGCGTACTTTAGTAGTAGTAGTACTTTTAGGTGCACGACTACACGCGCGTCTACCTAATCCCGAGAGATTTGAAGCATGATGTTATTTAGATTTAGATAATTAGATTTTCATTTTTGTCCCACTAACAAGAAGCGGCAAACATCTTTCACGTAAAAACTTGCATGCTTTTTACGCTAGTTTAAACTTTTTAAGTTCTACTTCTGTCTGCTGGTCGCTCCCAATTAGCGGGGATGATGATAGCCATCACGTACGACATTCGTACCAGTTATAAACAAGAATAATACGAGTAAATAATTGAATGCGTCCCTTTGGTTCGCCGCTACCGAATATAAAGATGGTGCAAGAGTAAAACGAAATGTTGCGTGAGGCGCGCTGGGGGCACACTGAGCGTAAATTACGGGAACTAACACAAACTAACTAACAACACTAAATAACTTTTGCCGCGGTTGGTCAGTGGATGGGTGACCCCATTAAGTACATACTGAGTTCCTTTCGTGGCAAGGAAAAACCAAAAGCACCCAACCCGTTGGTCTCGGCTGTCATTTGGAAATCTTTGACAGTCGCTAACCCTGTCAGAAGTTTGAAAAGTCTCACATATCGTAATACTCGGTTGTGGAGGTCAGCAGGGCAGATGCTCCATGTAAAATACCTTCTGGTATTCAGCTGTATCCGTTAAAACTGGTAGTCGACTATAAAGTATGTACTTGAGAAAAGGCTAGGCAGATGATGATGGTATTTATCGCCGTTCTTGGAGGTTGATGACGATAAACAGGCAGACAATAAAATCTGACTACTCTACAAATAAATAAAACAAAAAGGCGTGAGTTTATGTTCATTTTCTTTTCGAAATCATAAAACAGTTGGGCATAGTTGGCGGCCATGTCAATCCGTGGGGTTTTTGAGGTCCTCAGAAATGCTTGGGCATTTCGGATACTCCAACATATGGAGCATGAAAATATGTCCTTACCAAAGAACCAGCTAGGAGCACCGCAATGGCACTGGTAGTGGGTGTGGTCCATAATCCCCCATTTTGTTAAATAGTGCTTATAGCGGACTGTTTGGATCCGCAGTCGATTGTTTGATGTATGTATGTAGATATGTATATTTTTTTTCTCCCACCGCTATCTGGCAGTTTGAGTACTTTAAGCGACCTACCCAAATGTCTTTTCTTTGGTATTGTTCGTCGTTTCGTTGAGCTCCTTGAGTTATAAGTTGAGCTACACGATAACTGACAAACGCTTGCACTGACTGGACAGGTCCACTCAAATCTGTGTGGTTCTTTCTTCAAAAGACCATTTCAGACACTAATCTGCATAGTCCTCATGTAAATTGAGCAATTTCTGGACTTTAAAAGAGTACCAGTTAACAGAGAACCTCTGAGTTTGTTTCGGCTGTGTCTTCTCAGAGTACCTAGTCAGCTCACATACAAGTCAACATTTCTAGGGGGTGAGTTTACTTTGGCGCTGACTGTACGAAACACCGGCCCAATAAAGTTTATAAAAAAAAAATGACTTGTAAAAGTGTTTGTAAAAACCTACTTGCAAAATAAACATCATTTATCATGTATGTTAAATAAATCACACGACACATGAAAAACTCAGTGTACACCATACCTACAACAACGCGTTGGCGGCAAAAAAAAAACGCACCAAGATGGCCGATCAACGCGATCTCGGATGCAAATGGCGGGCCAAAAGCGCCGCCAGCACATTTAAATGTCGCGAACTGATGCTGATTCCTTCTCGAATGTTCTATTTTAAAAGCGCCGACATTGTGCCCCTGTGAATCAAACAATTGTACTCGCTCCAGGAATGCTTGAATGGATGCCTCGGATATGTTGATAAGATTACCTGTGTTCGCGTCTTCTGTGTAATTTCGACTTAATTTGGTCATTGAAGTATCTAATTAAGTCTTTGTCGTGGTCCCTGTGAACATTGCGAAAGAAATTCTTTGGAATTTGGGCGTAATTCGGAAAGTTAATTGCTTGAAATAGCAAAGATTTTGGGCTTTTGCTTCGCTGCATATTTTGAGAAAAACTGGTTTATATTTTACAAGAGTTCGACCTTGGAATTTATCGGAATGTACTGGCTTTAATACTAAGTCCAGAGCTTTAGACCGGGGACAGCAAGGAGAGTGTCAATATGGATTTAAAGGTGTCGGAATTGGAACGCTACCCTTAGCAGGAGATTTTTTTAGATGACTCCTACTAGGTACAGCTAAACTCCGTATTTAATAAACGCGGCGTAAAGTACCTAATGCCAAACTTACAAACTTTTCAAACACTTATTTTTAGCAAGTCTTCAAAATTCTTCGCATGGAGGTGGAAAGTGTGTTATGCAATTGGGCTGCGGATGAAATACTGTCAATTATTCACAAGGAATTTCTCCTGTATCGTGGATGCGTTTACAAACATTTAAACTCACATACACAAATAGCCAGGATCGGAACCTACCTACCTAACCTACCTATAGGTCATACAAATATTTGTTCCGCGCGGGTATCGAACACGCGACACGCAGCGCAGCAGCCAATAGTTCAACCACTGCGGCAACCGTGTGGTCATTGTCAGTTTTCTGTTTCATATAGTCAAAAGACGCCTTAACAATAATAAAATGCCTTAAGTTTTCTTTACCAAATGTACCACAACGTGACCTAAATTTAAATCTTGACGGCAAGAAGCTTGATGTTATAGCGGAAACTGTATTCTTGGGGATTACTATCGATTCAAAACTGCAGTGGGGCGAGCACATTAGAACTCTTTCAGGAAGGTTAAGCTCAGCTGCCTATGCAATCAGAAAAATAAGGCAGTTAACTGATATAGCCACAGCTAGGTTAGTATACTACGCTTATTTCCATAGTATTATGTCCTATGGCATTCTGCTGTGGGGATCGGCAGCAGACGTTGATTCAATTTTCATACTGCAAAAGAGGGCAGTCCGCGCTATCTACAAAATGGGTCCTCGTGAATCCCTCAGAGAAAAATTTAATGAAATCGATATACTGACTCTGCCTTCACTTTATATTTTAGAATGTATTTTATATGTCCGCAAAAACTGAGGACTTTTCAAAATTAGAAGCGACTTCCATAATATAAATACACGCAGTAAACACGAAATTGTAATACCCAAATTCAGATTAACCCAAACTAGCAAGTCTTTTCTTATAAACAGTATACGCTTTTATAATAAGTTGCCGAAGTCAGTTACAGAACTGACCGATGGAAAGTTTAAAAATTATATTAAACGTGTCCTAATTAAAAAAGCATACTACAAAATTAAGGACTACGTTGAAGATAGAGAAGTTTGGCTTTAGCCCCTTCGCACATGCGGCTTCCCTGGTAGCTCATAAACGGCACAAATGTGTGGATGTCTCTAACTATTCTCAATCTTATTTTTTTTTCCTTTCTTTTTAATCAGATGTTTTACAATAGTTTTTAAATCATTACACCTTTTGTTTAGAATAGTTACAGCACGGATGACCACATTTGTGTCACTTATTTGATCTAGTCATTTTGTGATATTTTCTATTTATTTTTTGTTGTTGTATAGACTCTTTTTCTTATTTACCGATTGTTTGTAAATGTGTGGACATTGTAGGCCTTATAGATTCCTAGATCCTTGGTAACTTTTTATTTCGTTCTACGTTTCGTAGTAAGCAACGACTTATTGTCAGGCCTACGATGTCCTCCCATACTTTAGTACTAATGCTGTAACAGAAATATTGTAAAACCAAATGATTTTAAAAGAGTAACCATGGAGTTTCTTGCCGGTTCTTCTCCATAGGAAACGACCAACCCGAACCGAGCACCTTTTTGCCGACGTTTTATAAGTGCCCCTGTAGGCCTATGTAAAATAAAAATATTTTGATTTGACGGGAAAGCTTTATAATCGTTTGTAAATTATGTTTTTAATATAGGTAAGGTTTTTTAGTAAGTTTTCGATCTACCAGACAGTAAAGCCCATCGCGTATCAAGTTGAACAAATGGACATAAATTCTATCATGTTCTCAAAACAAATCAAAACAAATCTTTTAAAAGTCAAACAAAATCGCTGACTGAGTAAATCTTGCGGTCAAAATCACCCGTTTGCAAACCTTTTATCAATAGCTAAACAACCCATTCATCTAATTCAATAGGTGAACGCGACATAAATCGCGCGCGCGAAGAACGCGCCCGTTGCTGATAAAATATGGCCGCCAATGTGACATTCATCCTTTCCCGCGCAATTTACATAGTTTAGCATTTTGCGTCTCCGCGCGACATTCCCACGGTCAGACACGTCTTAATTTAATGTATAATGCCTATAAATGTATGATACGATATTGAATTATTGATAGAGCAAAGTTTTGAGGAGAGCAGTTGTTGCTGAAAGCAACGCTGAAAGTCAGTGGTCAGTCCAGTTAGGCCTTCTTCATTTCTTACATTGTCAGGTTGTCATTTAGTGACAAGTATTTACCGTCCTTGTATGTACCGTCAGATAGGTGTAGTCTTGGATCTCGAAGGAGGTAGTCATTGTGTTCGGATACATACGCAGATACATAAACAGTTAGATAGGTACGTACACCTGACTAACACGATGTTTCTCCCAGGAAGGCTTTCGATAACGACGATGGAAAAGTAAAAAAAAGTAGATTGGCATAATTTAAACTACTGAAAAGCTTGAGTTAATTCTGTTAAAATTCGTTGTAGGAATACAAACCCTAAAAACTGTTTGCCTATTGGCCTTACACTTGGGTAGCCCGATTCTTTTCTTACGTTTTTTTGCATTTTGCAGGCTAGTGTCTGGTTGTATACTGATTACAATATAAATAACCGTTACAGATATTGCTTTACTGAGTTATCTTTTATTCATTTAAATCATCGTTAAGGTTCGATGTTGTAAGTTCATTTCATCATCATCATTCATCATCATTTCAGCCGAATGACGTCCACTGCTGGACAAGGCCTCCCCCAAGTATCGCCCCCGTGCGACTAGCATCCAGCGGATCCCCGCAACCTTCACCAGGTCATCGGTTCACCTAGTGAGAGGCCTTCCAACGCATTGTCTTCCGGTTAGCAGTCGCCATTCCAGAACTTTTCGGCCCCATCGGCCATCCGTCCTGCGAGCAATGTGCCTTGCCCGCAGTGGGCACTTAAGCTTGGCAATTCTTCGGGCTACGTCGTAACCTTGGTTCTCTTGCGAATGTCCCCATTTCTGATTTGATAACGCAAGGAAACTCCGAGCCCTCTCCATTGCCTTTTGGGTGACATTGAGCCTTCTGATGAGGCCCATTGTGAGCGACACACACTTTCGTCTTGAGACACTTCGGCAAGTTCAAGTTTATATAATCCTATAGGGTGACTTTTTCATGAAAATCCCTGGCGGTAATATTACGCTTTTCCAAAAAATCTCACCCTTTCCAAGATTATTCTTTCTTTTTAAACTTATCGTACCCTAAATCACCCTCCTTTTTTCTTCGCCGTACTCGGGTAAATAAGGCTAAGTCTTATGAAACATTTCTATATATTTGAGTAACAAACTTCTTCATCCTTGCCATTTATGAACTGAGAAATAAGATAGTCATGCCATATAAGAGACATTTCATCGTGTGTCAGTACTCAATCAATCCTAGCTTCAGCTAAATCGTGCTGATCTGATGTTTCGTGTCCGTACCGACAGGTGGAGCCACTTTATCGGTGTTTTGTGTCTTTGTGATAACTTACAAAGTTATTAATGTGGGAGTTGATTTGGCTTTTTGCGTGAGCTTTTAGTACGTATTTATGTGATGACTAGCTGTCCCACGCAACTTTGTCTGTGTCACATTTTCTTCATCTTCATTTTCTTTTCGCAACATTTTTCATTGCTGCCCCGCTCCTATTTGTCGTAGCGTGGACTATTTAACACTGAAAGAATTTTTCAAATTGGATCAGTAGTTCCTGAGATTAGCGCGTTCAAGCAAGCAAACAAACAAACTGTTCAGCTTATAATACATATTATATAGTATAGACTACACGACGGACCTTGGTAAATTAATGAAATTGTCAGCTTAAGTGAAGTTAAACGTGTAGAGTGTAGATGTGTGAGCTCGTAAAAAAAAGCTATGAGACCCTACAAGATTCCTAACAAACACCTAGACTAGCCCCTTAGGTAGCTACTTAATTATTTTTGAAAAAAGTCCTGAAACCTCACTAGAACGAAGAGGTTTAAAACGAAATGCGTGAAAGTCGACATCAAGACTTGTCGACATCGACAAGAAATGAATAAGAATGATGAGGGTAGGTGGATACGTTATCATTTGGATAAATTACATTTAACAATTTATTGTGTTTACATCATTTAAAGGACCGATCAAATAAAAATAAGGTCGTCAAAACAAGTTATTTTACATTTATTAATTTGATCGCAATCGCTTCTACATCTGTCCGAGAAACTGAAACATAATATCCACCACATCTCTTTAAGGCTCCCCATCATAACTACATGCATATATCTGGCCATTACAATTATAAAATATCCATAAAACATAATTTGCAAATATGGATACTCTTAGGGATAAAACACTGTTGCTACTTTATGGCGCTATCAGAACTATACGAAAGCTTTTTTTGATATTTCGAATTACCCACATGACAGCTGTCAACATGACATCTTGACAGATATCAAAATGATAATATTTGAACTTTTCAATCAACTGAGTAGGCAATGGACACGCAATGTACAGCCTATGCGATCACTTACCCAACAGGTGGGTTCCGTTCAAGTTACTGAGCTTAAATTAAAATATATTAATGAGTATTGCTATTAATAGCTGAGTACAATCGGATGCCTCGTGTCCGTAACTACAGATGTGCGTGCAAGATCTTAAATACTTACTAGTTTTGAAGTATTGCAGTCATATTGGATATTTTTTCGCATTGTCAGGTCTACCGTGTGCATGAAATTAATTGATCGAACAAGTCCCAGGCAATAAAAGACAGTTATTATAAATCATTTGCTGGCCATTTGCTTTTATTGATAAAGCCAGAAGCATTTGGCATATGCGGTGTGATTCTGATATTCTCCAATGACTAAATTCTTTGTTTTTTTTCGGATCGCCTGTCTACAAACAAATACAGAACATGAAGAGAGTACCAGGCTATCATGAGGCTACTGAAGTATATCGTGGCCGGCAATTGTCATAAAGTACCATCGGAGCAGCGGTACACGGCGCGGTAGCTCGCTATTAGCATGAGAAATTACAAGGTGCATGATACAATATGCGCGGGCGACGGTACTGCCCGCAAAACAGGATCGGTGATGAGGATTTTTAATAAAATATATTTATATTACCTTTATAATGACAGTATTAGTTTAAAAACTCAAAGAATAGGATGGATGGTAAACGGTTGGCTTTGAATATCTCTAAGACTTTTAAGCGGTGACTGAAACTTGTGTATAAGCGGATTTGCGATTGCAATGGTTAGTTGATAATAATTTTGTCAGTTTCTAATGGAGTATGTGCCAAACATGGGTCCTCTATCACCTTACGTAGACTACTGCTTAATCATGTCATGTGTGTCCTCTGATGTGTGCATGTGTGAATTCAAAAGAATATTTCTCCGGAGTCTGCTCTTCTCACCTAAAGTATAGAAAGGCGAACATATTTTATTATCAATCCTGCTGAAGGACATTTACACCATAACTAATCTCTGTCGACATAAAAAGAAAATTAAATGGCCACCCAAGACCATCTTTCAATCCAGATATTATGCTGTCCCTCCAACCGGCAGGGAAGGGCCGCACTACCAACAGTAAGTTACAAGCAGCACGCATTCGACAATTAAAGCTAAGAGCCACCCGCAGACACGGCCCGCGGGACACCCATGATGGATGGTACGGAAGACAACCTGCATTTGTGCTTGTTATGTTGCCGTGTGTAAAAATGTTAGCGAAATTACTAATGGGAAGTCTTGGAGCGATAGACAAAGGTTGTAGGGACAGCTTTGTACATACCTACCTAACTACCTATCGTTATCTTCTACAGCCTTGTAGGGCTGGTGTGATATACAGGGTATGTCAAACCATTTTTAGTGCACATCACGACGAGTGGGATACAACGAAGCGTCTCCGTTATATGGTTGATGTTCCATGGACCCGAACAAAGCGCTTTGCTTCCACTTTTATTGTGAAAACCGCCAGTCTGTGGAATTCTCTGTTCCCTGATCTTTACAATCAAAATCTTTGTCGGCACGGTTGGCCTAGTGGTTGAGCGATCGACTGCTGCGCTGCGTGTCTCCGGTTCGATCCCCGCACGGAACACAAATTTGTCTAGTCTACAGATAGTTGTTCCGGGTCTGGCTGTTTGTGTATGTGAGTTTAAATGTTTGTAAACGCACCCACGATACAGGAGAAATTCCTAGTTTGAGGCAATCGTTTTTAAAAAACCGCCCAAGTGCGAGTCGAACTAACGCACGAAGGGTTCCTTACCATTACTTATAAAAACAAGAAAAAAAAAACACTTTTTTGTATGGGAGCCTGTTACGCAACGGTGTGACATAGGAATCGCTGATATTACGATTCGGTGTTACACATGGACTGTGGACAACGTGACCTCGATATTGCGCATCGCAACTGCACGTTGTGCCTACGCAGCATTTCGCCACCGTGGGACCGGACGTCGGCAATGCCTTCCACGATTCCATTTTTACAGTCATTCTTGGTACATACATCGACCAATTGTCACCTACTTAATTTAAGTTATAATTTGTAATTTCATTATTTCTTTTAAATAAATTAGTCTAAAGTAAATTGGTTTTTTTTGCATCCTCCGGCTTCAGCAAACGTAATTGGCGCAGCCGGTAGGATACTCGCGGGCCGGTTCGCGAGAGTAAATTCATAGGACCGACCTTAGGATCGCGACTCGCGAGTCACCCGGGTGGCTATCAAGCACCGTACGAGTATCCGGATCTTCAAAAGCTGTCGTCAAGAGGAGTATCCAGACATCGATACCGCAGAGGGACCAATTATGTTCATGTGAGTACTTTAGAATAGTTCTTGAGTTGCTCATCCTTATCCTTAAGCGTTAATCATAAAAACCCAAGATTTTCCATCCCAGGCAATCGAGGACCCCTAGGTTAGATATATCATCCAGATCATCGTTATTAGATTCATTTAGGCAATTAGGAAATAGAGAAATAACTATAGAAATGTCGGCGATAGACGAAATTTACAAGGCCTTACGCATAGTTCCTGAATTCGACGGAAATCCTAATGTACTCACTAGGTTCATAAAATTGTGCGACCAGTTAGTACAGGCCTATGTATCGGCTGAACCAGGGCGCGAATTAATAAATTTGACTCTTTTAAACGGGATTCTTAACAAGGTCACCGGACCCGCAGCCCGGTTAATTAACACCAATGGCGTACCAGAAACTTGGGATGGCATACGTAGTTCTTTAGTTAACAATTTCTCTGACCAACGCGATGAGACCTCGCTTTACAACGACATGGCTCTGTTAACTCAAGGCTCTTCCACACCACAAGAATTCTACGAAAAGTGCCAAACTTTGTTTGCCACTATTATGACCTATGTATCACTACATGAAACCGCTCAAAGTATAATCGCTTCGAAACGTTCGCTTTATAAAAAATTAACTTTGCAATCATACTTACGGGGCCTTCGTGACCCCTTAGGTTCACGCATTAGGTGCATGCGGCCGGACACGATAGAAAAAGCACTTGAGTTTGTTCATGAGGAGATGAACACTCTCTACTTACAACAGCGAAACGAGCATACACCAGCTAAAAAGCCACAGCCTCAAGCACCGACCGATCAGACCAAATTATTCAATTCTATCATGCCACACATTCCCATGCCCATGCAGAGGCCATTTAATTTTAATATGCCCGGTCCCTCTCGACCAAATATAGCTATGCCGCACCCATTGCAACGTCTACCGCAAATGTGGAGACCAGGCTTTAATCAGCCACAACAGTTCCAGCGGCAAGGTCCTTCGCGTACGCAACAAATATTCGGGGCACGTCCTTCTAACTATAATCCACAAAATAATTCATCTGGCAATAATCAATTCAAAGGGCCAAACACAAATGACACACCGAAACCAATGAGCGGTGTATCTCACTTCGTACCGAGGCAAATGCCATTCCGGGGTAACGATTGGAATAGGCAAGGGAACCCACCACCTTCTAATTATTTTAAGACAAGAGAGATGAATTTCAACGAATGCTTTGAATATCCATATTTGTTTGAACCTTATTGGGATAACTTCGATGGTTACCAGTATAACTTCTTTGAACAGCCCGACTATTTATACTATGAAGCTTTAAATGCTTACATGAACCAACAGTTAGGCTCGACCCCAGAGGTAAGTCAGGCGACACCTGAGGAGAAATCTACCGAAGAGTCAGCGTCTTCTAACCAGGAAAATTTTCAGAAGGGTCCAACTACAAACGAATCAAGATAGAGGTCAACCTACAAACCCAACGTTACCTACCATATATAGTAATTTCAGACCCACCTTTAAAATTATTAATCGACACAGGAGCAAATCAATCATTTATCAGCCCTGAAGCAGTTCAAAAGTTTTATCCACATTTGCCATGGAACTATGACCCTTTTGAGGTAACAAATGTGCATGCAACTAGCCGCAATGACTACTCCATTAACTTACCATGTTTTCAGGAAATAAACGACAGTAATGATTTAACATTCTACATTTACAGGTTTCACGATTACTTTGACGGTCTTATCGGTTTAGATTTGTTAAACAAATGGGAGTCAAATATTGATCTTAAGAATAATAAATTAATTACAAAAGCTGCAGTCAACCCAATAGTTATGTACAATTCGCGCAATAGCAATTTATATGAAGATATTATCCCAGCAAATTCCTCAAAATTAGTCAGAGTCCCAGTTAACGTAAAAGATGGTGATGCTTTAATTCCGGATCAGAAAATTTCAAATTGCTGCATAAACGAGTGCATTACGAATGTCAAACATAATCGAGGTTATCTAGAAATTTTCAATCCAACTAGTAATGACCTAATTTTTTCCATGTACCAACCTATTAAAGCGGAAACATATAACCTAGAATGTTCTCACCAATCTCCTCAATCCCGGGTAAAAGAAGTATTATCTCGATTACGCATGGATCATCTAAATGAAGAAGAGCGTGCTAATCTGAAGTCTTTGGTTTCGCAGTATGCCGATATATTTTATATAGAAGGAGAACCACTTACCTTCACCAACAAAATAAAACACAGCATACGTACTTCAGATGAGGTACCAGTTTATACTAAAACTTATAGATACCCATTCGTACATCGCGAAGAAGTACGCAGCCAAATTTCAAAAATGTTAGAACAGGGAATCATCCGACCTTCAGAATCGGCTTGGAGCTCACCCATTTGGGTAGTCCCAAAAAAAACTGATGCTTCTGGTAAAGCCAAATGGCGAATTGTGGTGGATTTTAGGAAACTGAACGAAAAAACCATCGACGACAAGTACCCTATTCCCAACATAACTGATGTGTTAGATAAATTAGGCAATTGTCAATATTTTACAACTCTCGATCTCGCCAGTGGCTTTTATCAAGTCGAAATGAATCCAAACGACATCCCAAAAACTGCATTTAATGTGGAACATGGCCACTTTGAATTCTTACGCATGCCAATGGGACTGAAAAATTCACCATCAACCTTTCAAAGAGTCATGGACAACGTACTTAGGGACCTCCAAAACTCAATTTGTTTAGTATATTTAGATGACATTATCGTGTTCAGCACTAGTTTACAGGAGCATATAACAAATTTGGAAAAGGTTTTTAAAAGACTCAGAGATTCGAACTTTAAAATACAAATGGATAAATCGGAATTCTTAAAATTGGAAACAGCGTATCTCGGACACATAATTAGTAAAGATGGCATTAAGCCGAACCCCGATAAAATTTCAGCTATCCAGAAATTTCCAATTCCCAAAACAGCCACGGAAATTAAAAGATTTCTAGGGTTACTAGGGTATTACAGAAAGTTCATTCCCGATTTCGCCAAGATCACGAAACCAATGACCCAATGTTTAAAGAAAGGCTCAAAAATAACTTGCAACGATGCCAACTATGTAAATTGCTTCGAAAAATGTAAAACACTACTTACCAACGATCCGATATTACAATATCCCGATTTTAATAAAGACTTCCTACTCACTACAGACGCATCAAACCTAGCCATAGGAGCCGTACTGTCACAAGGGCCCATAGGTTCCGACAAACCAATAGCCTATGCTTCGCGCACGCTGAACACAAGCGAGATCAATTATAGCACGATAGAAAAGGAGCTCCTAGCTATAGTTTGGGCAACCAAATATTTTCGTCCATATCTATTCGGACGTAAATTCAAGATCATAACAGATCATAAACCGCTTCAATGGATCATGAGCCTCAAAGAACCTAGCTCGAGACTAAATCGGTGGAGACTCAAGCTCAGTGAATATAATTATTCAGTAGTTTATAAGCAGGGCAAAAGCAACACAAATGCCGATGCTCTTTCGCGAATCGAAATTAATAATGAAGAGACGAGCTCTATCATAGTTAATGTATCCGAAAAACCACCTTCTGTAGTGGGCTCGTCCACTCTTACAGCTCACACTAGTGCCGAAAGTCCAATATTGGAAATACCGATTTCAGATGACCCCTTAAACAAATTTAACAGACAAATATGTTTTACAGTAGTAGGCGATATAAAGAAACGCCCAGCAGTTTCCAAGCCATTTGAGACTCATACCCGTACCTCCATCCAACTTTCCGAATCGAATCTAGAGGAGGATGTAATAAACGCAATTAAAGAATTCGCAAACCCGAAAGTTAAGACTGGCATTATAATACATCCCCCATTAGCTATGTATAAAATAGTTCCAATAATCCAAGAAAAGTTCAAAAGCTCCGCTATGAACCTTGTTTTGACTAAAACCGAAGTAGAAAACGTAAAAGAATACCTCAGACAGCAAGAGATCATTCAGAAATACCACGAAGGCAAAACTAATCATCGCGGTATAACTGAGTGTTACCTAGCCTTATCCCATAGATACTATTGGCCAAAAATGAAAGACCAAATCTCAAAATATATAAATGAATGCAATATATGCGGGCAAGCCAAATATGATCGAAATCCTATAAAACAAAGATTCTGCATAGTACCACCACCAGCAAAGCCGTTTGATGTAGTCCACCTAGATTTGTTTACGGCCCAAAATGAAAAATACCTGACCATCGTTGACGCTTTCTCTAAATATGCTCAGGCATACCATCTTAGAGATGGCACAGCAGTTAGTGTAGTACAAGCCTTTTTAAAGTTTTGCTCCCATCATGGCATTCCGGTATCAATAGTCACGGACCAGGGACCCGAATTCACTAATCAACTATTTACCGAATTTACGCGTGTCCATAAAATTCACCATCATAAAACCTTGGCCCATACTCCCAACGATAATGGAATGGTGGAGCGCTTACATTCCACTTTATTAGAACACTTGCGAATTCTAAAATTACAACACCGTAGCGAAGCGATTGTTAACCTAATGACATACGCCTTATTAGCTTACAATAGTAGCATACATAGCTTCACAAAATGTAGACCACTCGAAGTAGTTACCGGTCATACGGATCCTCGTGATCCCTTGGATATAGACTTATCTGTGCACTTGCTGCAGCAATATATGCAGGAACACCGAAATAAGATGTCTAAGGTATACGAGGCCATTAACGAAACGTCCCTGCATAACCGCACAGAATTAATCGAAAACAGGAACCAAGATAGGGAGCCTGAAAAGGAATACGAGCCAGACCAACAAGTATTCGTTAAGAACCCACTAGCTAATAGACAGAAACTCGCACCTCGTTACACACATGACACAGTATTAGCTGACCTGCCCATTCATATTTATACAAAAAAGAAGCGTGGTCCCGTTGCCAAATCACGTCTTAAACGAACACCTAACAAGAAACAATTGTTGCAGAATACCACTGACGATATTGCTACACCTGGTCCAAGCGGAGGACATATTACTTGAGCCCCTAGAAGACGGACCCGGATTACTCCCCTTCAAATTGGGACCTACAAAAATCGTGTCTCATTATCATTCCTTCCTCCTTCACATCGATTTAGAAGATGTTCAGTCAAAAGTTGATTTAGTCAAATTGCAATTAAGTGAATTTAGGCCACTAATTAACAACAAAACACTGTCACTCTTTGAACCCCATCTGAGTTACCTTGGGGACAAACTAGAAAAGATATCTATACAATTAGAGAGCTTTAAACCTAGTCGTGTTAAACGAGGACTCATTGATGGATTAGGATCAGTCATAAAAAGTATCTCGGGAAACTTAGACTACACAGATGCAATCAAATATACTAACGCCATCCAAGTTTTAGAAGGTAACGACAATAAGCTGGAAACGGAACTTAACCGTCACATAAGTTTAACTAAGGAATGGATGTTAGAGCATTCTAACGTATTAAAAAGTATAGTAGACAACCAGAACACTCTTGCTAATAAACTTAACAAAATCATAAAACAAGATGCAACCAAACAGGCAGACCTAGTAACGTATGCCCATTTGGCACAACACCTACTTATTCTAAGTGACAATATAGAGACATTGTCGGATGAGTTAAATAAAATAGAACTTATGGTAGCTTTTATGCGTGCTTCCAGCACTACCCATTCCATGATTAGTTTAGGTAATCTTAGAAATATGATAAGTAAATTAAGATTACTATACTCAAGAGACGAAATCATTGATATCGACCTTCGAGAGTACTATAACATTTTAAAATTAGGATCGTATTATATCGATAAGAAAATAATTATAGTTATAAAGGTGCCGATTGCCTTACCAAGAACCTACATCCTATATAAGTTGTCCATAATTCCTAACAAAAATAATATGGCCCTTATTCCTACCTCACCCTATATAGCAATTCATGGATTATATTCTATGTACATAGAGACAGAATGTCCGAAGCTTAACTCATGGTACCTCTGCGAAGAGAAAGTTGGCTTCAAGATTATAGACAAGCCGGACTGCGTGCAGCAGCTCATAACTCAACAGCATCTCAACTCCTGTAGACTTACGCCAGTCACTCTACACAAGCAAGCTCTGGAACAACTTGACGAGCAACATTATACACTAAGTTTCCCGATACCTGCAAAAGTACAGATGTCATGCGGACAGGAAGAATTCAGAACACTTCAAGGAAGTTATTTGGCTACAATACCGCAAGGTTGCCTGATGAGAACTACCGAATTCACCATCGCTAACATTGACAACCGAATTAAGGGACATGTACTTAGAATACGAACACTATGGGACCAGAACACTACATCAAAAACTGAAGGATCATTGATACAGCTTAATTCAATCAACCTCGAGAACCTCCACGAAAGTTACAAGAAAGTCTCAGTACAGCCTCCAATAAGACTTAACAAGATACCAGATGGAAGCCTCTACCACACTACCATACCTGTATACCTATTACTACTTAGTGCAGCTGTACTTGCCATTGGTCTTAAATACCGGCATTGGATGGGAAACAAGGATAAGAAGATTGACCTTACATCTATAAAGTTGAACGCAGATCAAGACATCTATGCCGAAGTGGAACCAAGAAGAAATATGCATCCAGCTGGAATCAAGATGGACCCCAGTCATCTCACAGCAACATTTTCAACAACAGTTAACAAATAGTTGCTGTTCTACGGGGGGAGATGTTACGCAACGGTGTGACATAGGAATCGCTGATATTACGATTCGGTGTTACACATGGACTGTGGACAACGTGACCTCGATATTGCGCATCGCAACTGCACGTTGTGCCTACGCAGCATTTCGCCACCGTGGGACCGGACGTCGGCAATGCCTTCCACGATTCCATTTTTACAGTCATTCTTGGTACATACATCGACCAATTGTCACCTACTTAATTTAAGTTATAATTTGTAATTTCATTATTTCTTTTAAATAAATTAGTCTAAAGTAAATTGGTTTTTTTTGCATCCTCCGGCTTCAGCAAACGTAATTAGCCCTTAAATATTTATTTTATTCTATTTTTAGTATTTGTTTTGTTTTATTTGCGCGGTCGAGTACGGACGTGTTTGCGCTGCCCGATACGAATAATATATTCGCGTGTCGCGCGGCTTTAGCCGCTGCCCGGTTAACGTCGCTATGAGTTCACAACCTCTCATAGCCAACGAGGTCTTGGCATTTATCAACCATGCCATCGACTACATGGACGAAGTCAGCATCTTGCTAATCTGCAAGTCCAGTTTTAAGGAGGAGGAGATCAGCAGTGCTAAGCTGCTGCTGTTCCAGTCGCTCGGCAAAGTCGAGCAGATGCAGTCCCGCCGGAGGGATGGTGGCCAGAAGTGTGTTCAAGACATCATCACGTTGTTGAAGAGCACCGACCCGGACGACATGCCCGCTTTCGTGGCTAAGGAACTACATAAGTTGCCCCTAGTCACGTTTGACCACGTCGACGTCACCAGGTTGCTGAAGGATATGACAACTCTCAAGGCAAGCCTGGCCGAGGTACAGTCCACATTGCAGGTGTCAAATAACACCATTGGTGAACTACGTGCCGAAGTAGAGTTGTTGCGCAACTCTGTTAAGGTAAATAGGTCGCCTGATGCCTACAACGTGAGCACACGTTGCGTAGCGAGAAATGCTAGCATCGGCAGTTTTGAGTCGGCGAGCTCCACTGCGTCACCCGCTGCTGATATTGCACGCGTTGCAACTTGCGCTGCCGCGTGCTCGAGGCCGGCCGAGGTAGTGACTAGTGTAGGTACGTCGACCCCTAAACGTGCCTACGCTGCTATTGTCGCCACGCACAAACCTGTGTCGCAGACCAGGAAGGGGGATAAGAAGAGCTGTAGTGAACCTGCTAACAGGGCATCGAAACAGCTTGGCCCAGCTTCAGGAATGTGTGACAAGGATGGCTTCGTGAAGGTGGAGAGGAAGAAGAGCAAGAAGCCTTCTAGTCGGAACCTGTGCGGGACCGGGCCAGCAGGACCCAATATGATGCTGCGTCCGGCAATACCCACGACGCAGCTCTACGTGTCCCGGCTACATCACACCACGAAGGTTGAGGAGGTCATGGAGTATGTACGAGTGAAGACCAGCTGGAGCTTGAGGGTCGAGAAGTTGGAGTCGCGCCACACCACGAATTTCAAATCGTTCGTGGTGCGAGTTCCGACTCATCATATCGAGACCTTCCTCAAGGAGGAGTTTTGGCCGAAGGGTGTCATGTATCGGCGATTCCGCGGAAGGCTACGCGACACCACGCAGCGCGACACGACGCCGTCACTTCGTGTACAATAGTTTAAAGATTTAGTTTTATAAAGTATGTATTAGTTTATAAAACAAATAGGTTAGTCATTTTATGCTTATATATGTATTGTGTTCTATGGGCCTAGTTGCCTGAAATAAAGGATTGTATTGTATAACGGCAACAGAAATACATAATCTGTAGAAATTTCAACTGGCTAACTATCACGGTTCATGAGATACAGCCTGGTGACAGACGGACGCACGGACAGCGAAGTCTCAGTAATAGGGTCCGTTTGTCCCTTTGGGTACGGAACCCTCGGTTCGGAAATCGATTTGCTTCTAGGCAAGCGTGTTCCACCTTAGGTCGCATCATGACTTCACATTAGACGAGTTGCGGCCAATCGCAAGCTATTTAGTGTAAAGAAAACCAAACTACACTAACATTATTATTGAGAGGTGAAGTTTATAAGTTTGGATGTAAGAGGTAATCTCCGAAAACGCTCATCCTTATCTTTCAGTTATAGAAAGCTACATACACTATTGGTTAGCTAACCAATCATCATCATCAATTCAGCCCAAAAGTGTCCACTGCTGTACATAGGCCTATCCCAAGTGTCGCCACATTGACATTTTGGGGGGTTTTGCCATAATCGCCACGCTTGGCAGGCGGGTTGGCTATCGCAGTACGGTTGTTACAAAAGCACAGAGAACGCTGCTACCCATTCTCTGGCAAATCCCTTAGTCGGCTCTTGCGACACCCAAGGGAAGATAATGGGATGGTGCTATTCTTTACGTCCGACACCATACGGAATTACCCTCTAACCAATAGTGTTGATGTAATTTTGTGTTCAAAATTACATCAACTTTATTTGTCTGAATTGGCCGGACTCTAGCCAGGTAAGTATTATATCCCTGCGATGCTGATGTCCATAGACGGCGGTGGCCATTTACCGTCAGGTAGGCTGGCTCTTTCATGACCAAGAAGGAACCAGCCTTATGTCATAAGTACCTAGTAGAAAATTTTCACCGGAAAAACATCTTCAATGTGAGTGACAAGCTTCGTAGCGTTTCTCAAAAATGGCTTTCTCAAATCATTACTTGACTACATAAATAAACAAAAAAAAAAACTCTCATAAAACAGCATTCCTGTAATTGGCTGTACTTAATTTCCGAAGAAATTTCAAACAACCAATCGGCGACGAGCAAGTTAGTTTTTGTTTACGGTAATCAAGGGTGCATGTTTATACAAACATATTTATTTTATTGCGTTCGTTTTATATGCTTTAGACTTTAAGTGGTTGTGATAAGGTATTTTATTATGTGTTTATTTTATGTTATAACAGAAAAGTTGCCATTTTATTAAACTTTTTCAAATAATCGATGTAGCTGTTGCATGTCGCTTATCTTTTATTACATATCTTTTGCAAAGCTCTCCATGTTACATTATTTTTTAACGTATAACCATTTGCAATATTTCGATAGGAGCAACACCGGCGACGTAAAATGATGACCGGTGTGTTCTGATTAGGAACTCATCAACTAATAAATTATTAAGTGATGAAGTAACGCGTCAACGGTGGACGTGTAACTTTTTGAATTGTTAATTTTAAATTAAGCTTAAATTAATATCAACAAGCTCGTTTTCACAATTTTATTAGTGTGTAATATTTATTTAGGTGTAAACTATGCCACATACGTAGAAAATGTAAGAACACATAAGGGTAAGCGCGAAAATCTAGGCGGATGTCCGATGAGCACTACGTAAGTCTTTCACTCTTCTGATATGCAAGTGGTAAGTGGGATTCGATGTTGTTACGAGCTGGGTGTAGGATAAATTAACACACTACCAATTAAACACTAAAAATCTTTATTCAACACTAAATACTTAACCCATTTACGCCCGCCGTCCTCAATTGGGCACACCTTCAAATCTACCCTCAACTTTTTTTAATAACATGAAAAGTTTAGTTTATTTACGTTATTGTGGAGGATATAGTGTGTCTTACGTTTTATATCAAATGTTTTTGATAATTTCATTCATAAGAGGTATTATAGCGCTAGGGAAAAACTAAATTACTGGGTTGCAGTAACTACCAAATGTAAGTAGCTATTTTTATGTGTTTACGTAAATAAATCACAAGTTTTTTGCATAGCCTTTCTTTTACACATTGTGAGCTTTATAATAAAAATTATATATTATAAAATATGAGGTTTTCTGAGTCATGAACTACTTTTTTATATTGATGTCCCCAGTTGGGGACAATGGGCACATAAGGGGTAAAATATTCCCTTTTTTTGCAGCATTCTTTTGTACACAAAACCATGTCAAGACGTATTTTTGCAGTAAGCGACAAGTACCATGGCGTCCAGGAAGCTCTCGATGATATTTTTTTTGGAGACGAGGTGTCAGATGCTGAGTTTGACCCTGTAGCCCTGCCTCCAGAACCAAGCATCCTCACTGATGAAGAAGAAGGTGATAATGAAAATATTGTTACCAGTGCTATGCCAAGCGATATACCAAGAAATGTCCAGGTTTTCGACACAAATGCGAAGATCAATGGAAACGTTCTGATGAAGAGCTTTGGTTGTTCATCCATCCAAGCAATTCATTCGAGGCAAGCCAGTATGCTTTGTATACAAAACTTGGATGCTTGCTAGTGCTGACGGCTATAGTAACGCCTTTGATACATACAGTGGCAAATCGCAGGTTGCCAGCAATGAGCCGTTAGGTACAAGACTAGTAAGAATCTGTTGAATCAGCTCAATACTAATCCTAAAGACCCTATTGTGTTCTTCGATAACTTTTTCACTAGTTTTACATTGTTACGGGGTTTATGGAAATCTGGCTACCGCGCCACTAGCATGGTGCGCGAGGGAAGAACCAGCAAGTGGCCTCTCATACGCGTGAAGGAGATGAAAAACCGTGCTGACTTTGATTACCGGTTCAACACGGTCAATCAAATATTGTTTGTTCGCTGGCTGGACAATGGGAACTAATTATGATATCTGCTATTGGGCAAATTGAAGCGTTGGAGCACGCCTGAGAAGAATAAAATTGCTGTAAATATTCTGCAAGTATTTATCAAGTATATGGGCGGAGTTGATCAAGCCAACCAGTCGATTTCGTTGTACGTACATGTATGATTTTTCAATTAGCAATTCCTAGCGGATAATGATTGACCTTCTCGCCCAACAGCATCTCAAGTGCCCAGTTTGCAATTTGATAACTTAGATCACTTTCCACAGAAGTTGACATAACAACTGCGATGAACTGTTTGCCATAGAAAGGCTCGCTAGCAGTGCAAAAATGCCTAAAAACACTAAGCATCAAGAAACTTTGTTTCGAAAAAATTCATACGAATGTGCCCATTGTCCCCATTTGGGCACGGCATGTTTTTTTCCTAACTAAATAAAAAAAACTACTTTTTCTCTTGTTTTACTTTCAAACTCCCTATTCTCCACCAAATAATACAAGTTATTTCATTTTCTTGCGGCTACTTTATATTTGGGCGTAAATGGGTTAAACTTAATCACAAACACACAAGTAATCACTATTAGCTTAGACATCGCACTGATAGTTCACTTCGATTCCTTCCTTTCGTAGTCGAAATTAGACTGCCTGCTCTCGCAAACCCGTCGTCTATTAAAATGGCCGACCCATCTTCGAGAAACTTCCACAACTTCCGTGAACGTCTAGGCAATTCCTTAGGGGAACCCAACCTTCGAGAAAGTTCCACAACCTTCTTGAACCTTCTAGATAGCTCCATAGTGGAACCATTCCTACTAGAAAGTTCCAGAAAGGTCCAGAACTTTCTCGAACTTTCTAGACATTTCCACCGTGGAACATTCTAATATTATTCTCGAATCTTCTAGACATACTGGATCATTCTAGACCCGAACATAATCCTAGAATGTTCTCGTAAAGCAGACGACGTAACAATATTATGAACCTACCTGACTACCTAAAACTGGCCCATCCATGGGTACACATGGCGGCACATCAATCATTTTCAGTATAGCCTGGCCTCGTTTTGTATAGCATTCAAATACAAAGAGGTATCCGTATAAACTGGTTTGGTATAGCTTGATTAGTCGCCGTGCGAACTTACTTTCCACGATGCAAGTAAATTCCTGAGTCAATTTGCGCAAATATTTACTTAATTTCACTATAAGCCGTTTAGTCGATTAAAAAATTGACATTTGAAGACCATTGCTGGCAAAATAGACCAACGTTAAAGTGTGAAACAACGCCATAAAAACCCGTAATGAAATACTAAATAAATACTTGCGTAATTACTTGTTTGATAATTATTTCTACAGTTACTTTAACGCAATTAACCTTTTCAGAGTCTAGTTAGGATGCCAACACTTAGTTTTTAATTATCATTAAAATGTTATAAAAATCTACTTACCTACTTATCAAGATGACATTAGTTTTTTTTTAATAAATATGTTTCCTTTGTCAATCAAAATATACTTCTCGTCGTACGTACATACCACCTTGGCACAAAATACGTTTCAGGAGTTCTTCATTGCAAATTTTGGCACTTTAACATCTACAGGGTTATTGGTAAAACACCAACTCATCATTATGAACAACATTGAATAAGGGACCAAACTTGAAATCGCGAAAAAAAAATCTGCTGTTCCATACTTTATGTTCACTCGTCAAAATGTAGGGAACAGCTGATTTTCTTCACGATTTTGGTTTTGGTCTCATCGTAAAAGTTGTTCATAATGATGAGTATAATGACCTCTTAAGAGGTTGTTGGTGTCTGTATAAGCCTAAGGGTCTAGGTTTCCGGAGGACACGGTGGAGCACACTGTGGAGCTGTGCCCTGCTTGGGCTGAGCACCGCCGTGTTCTCGTAGCGGCAATTGGCGGCGGCGACCTCTCGCGTCCGGCCCTGGTTCAATCCATGGTCCGGAGCGAGAGGGAATGGGAAGCCGCCGCCTCCTTCTGCGAAGCAGTCATGCTAGCGAAGGAGGTGGCGGAACGTGAGAGGGAGAGAACTTCACGTCCCAGCCGCCGCGGGAGACGCCCCGGGCGTCGGGGGGCAACCAGTGGCCCCCGGCCGCCGTAGGCGCGGGCCTGTGGACGGTGAGTAATGGGCTAGCTCACCGTCCGTCCGTCTTATGACGACAGACCGTACCGACGGCGCGTTCGTGTTCCACGCGCGCCTCAAGGATATGTCAGCAAATCAGAAGGGGTCCGAGAGGGCCGATGCCTGCCAGGGCTGCGGGTTGTTCGAAAGAGATACCGTGCCCCTGGAACGCAAAGGGCTAAGAAGGAACATGTATGGGTTTTAGTCAGTCAAGTCTGACACTCCCTTCCGCTCCGCCCAGAGCGGAAGAAGTCATTTGATGATTTCCCACCCTAAAAAAAAAAGGGTCTAGGTTTTCTCGTCTTTAACTGGATCTCGTGAGGTGGAAACTTATGCAGGCAGCAGACTGGGTCTATGACCAAATACAAATTAAGGTATACTTCCCTCGGAAGGGGTCCGAGAGGGCCGATGCCTGCCAGGGCTGCGGGTTGTTCGAAAGAGATACCGTGGCCCTGGAACACAAAGGGCTAAGAAGGAACATGGATGGGTTTTAGTCAGTCGAGTCTGACACTCCCTTCCGCTCCGCCCAGAGAGGGAGAAGTCATTAGATGATTTGAAAAAAGAGGCATACTTACCTTGTAAGTAGCAAACACTTTAGTCTACTCATTCATTCATCGACGAGTCCCTTCGTTGAATCCAAAAAGTTTATAAACATTGCAAACCTGCCAAAACACACCAAAATATGTTCCAAATAACGCGCCAATGTATTATTCATTATGTACAGATTTATTTATATTTAATAGCCACCCGTGTTGGAAGTTTGGTAAAAAGTTGGCGGGATAATAGCGGGGCGTGGCTGGGCGCCTACTGGCCTGCGCGCTCGTAAATCGAACGCGCCCGTTCCAATTTTATAATTATTTTCCAAAAACTAAATTGTATGGGTTTCTTAGGTAGTGGTCCGAACAACCTCGTATTTGGCAATTTATTCCGTGGAATAAATTGCCAAATACAGACCGATATCTACAATACCGTAGATAAGCAATTTTTAATTCACAGACAGACAGAACAGCAAAAGCGGGTCCAGAAGTATGAAATTTTGCACTAGAGTTCCTTTTATGACAAGTGTGAGCTCTAGGGAAGAAATTATGAAAATGTATGAATGGATAAAATAAATATGCGATGAAAGAATGATCGTCATATGTATTTGACGATTCGGAATCCCGTATCGGAGGCAAAACATGAGTTGTCACGAAATACGATGGGACCGGGACTTTCATACAACTCTGCGTTTCGGGAAACGCGAAAATGTCCTTAGTGATAGACGGCTTTTATTTTTTTCAATAGTAGGTACAAATAAGGAGTTATTTTTCTGAAATTAACTGGATTTTCCCGCCGATTTAGACGTAGCTTGCAGAGCAGCCGGCTACGTTTGTCGAGGGGCTGATGGCCCATAGAGCAAACACCCCCTAGCTAAATGGCCTTTAAAAAGCTATCTGATCTATGACAAATTGGATGAGGGATTTGGATTCAAGAAACGGATCTTAAACGAGGCCTATGCCCAACAGTGGACTACGCTAAGTTGTTTGTTTTTTTTTCCCTTTAATTAATTATATTTAAATTCAGTATATGCATTATTTATAAACTACAAAAAGATCTAAAAGATAAATAAAAAATGTTTTTTTTCCTTTTTAAGAAATATGTTAAAATATAAAAGGTCAGAAAGGTTAAAATATAAAAGTAAGTAAGTAGGTATGTGTTAAACTGAACGAACGAAATTAATATGTATAAGTGTCAAAATGGAAAAAGAATATCAGATATTTAATTAAGACAATAATACATGAAAATCCTCTCACAATACACTATTTCCAGAATAATTACAGAACGAGCTACGCACTCGATTATACGTCAATAAATTCCTACATTTTACAACAACGATAAAATCAGGTATAAGTATTTTGCACGGGTGAAGCCAGCATGGGGTCGGGTGTACCAACAACCGATTACCTGGCCCCACAGTCTCATTAATCCTTGCTATTCTAAGGAATTCAATTGCAGCTTTTTAATGATTAAAATAATTTTAGCGGATCTCATTAAGTAAGATGGAGGCATCAGGGTAACCCGCGAAATGCAAACTTTTTTTTTCCAATTTACCGTTTGTTCTCGTTCAGTCACACCATGTCGTGTTACACTGTTACCCATTGGGAAGAAAAAAATACCGACAAGTAACACTGTAACTCATTGCCACGTTTTTTTTCCGTTAAATAACCCACTGATTGTATGTATGTACAATAGGCAATGTTACTTTTGCTACCAGGAGAATTTGGATAATAACCTAACCTAAAAACATTTTATATTCGCCTAAAAGCGTAATCGACGTAGCCCCGCTACGCGGGGCTCCTATTTCTTTCTGCAGGGTTTACAGTAACCTAACACGAAGGGGATGTCGGGGTCTTAGTTCGCTTGCTCCGCTCGTTCACTAGACCCCGCCATCCCCTTCGAACCTAACCTATCCGAGTCAGGGTGCCACAAGTCCAGAGCTCGCTTCGCTCGTTCTTGCATCCAAATTATCCTGGGAGCAAAAGTAGTGAAAAGTAGTGTTACTTGTCGGGATATTTTCTCCCAATGGGTAACAGTGTAACACGAAATGGTGTGACTGAACGGGAACAAACTCAATTTGCAGGTCAGGCTGTATGTTGAACAAATATGATTCACGACCGTCACAAATACAAAAGGTCAAACGGGACCCTATTACTGAGACTTCGCTGTCCGTCCGTCCCTCCGTTCGTCCGTCCGTCCTTCTGTCACCAGGCTGTATCTCATGAACCGTGATCGTTAGCCAGTCGAAATTTCTACAGATTATGTATTTCTGTTGCCGCTATAACAACAAATACTAAAAACAGAATAAAGTAAATATTTAAGGGGGCTCCCATACAATAAAGTGATTTTTTTGCTCGTTTTAATAAATAACTTGTTGTCCCGCGCAACTTCGTCTGCGTCACATTTTCCCCGTTTTCGCAACGTTTTTCATTGCTGCTCCGCTCCTATTGGTCGTAGCGAGATGATATATAGCCTATGTCCTTCCCCAGGTTGAAATCTATCTTCTTGCCAAACATTAAGAGCGGGTCCATATTGGCTCACCTAAAGTTCTTTACCCGAAATTGTTCTTCCTAACGATTTGTAATCCAAATGATCATTCTTCCTAAAATTTTTCATCCTATAGTTTTCATTCATACTATTTGTAGTGCTACCGGCGATGTTCATAACACTCTTGTTTCCGAAAATTTTAATTAATAATATAATTAATGTAAATAATTTAAACTCCTAATGTTTTTTATCATAACGCTTTTATCCCTAAACATAATTACCATAATATTTTCACTGATACTCAGATATAAACACCTACCACGTGTAATAAAAATTTGTGTGGGTAGAAGATGATATTTATAGTTTTAATTTGTGTGGGGATTAGGTCAGTGTCGTCTTACTTAGAAAAATTTTGCTACCAATTTCGAGGTAGCGCTCGCCGGCCGCTGCCGCGGCACCGCTCGCTACGCTCGCTCGGCTCGCGCGTATTTGGTCACAGTTCTAACCTAACCTAACCCACGGATATCTTTCCAGGTACACACCGCAATAAATCAAAAAGTAAAAGTTACGCAAAATCAATGTATATAATACTGATTATTATGAATAAAAAGAAATCTAAACAAAAAAGATATGACTTTGAATAATAGTGTAAAAGATGGTTATGTTGAGAAAATATAGGAAAACAAATAAAAGTAAAATAGATGTTTATTGCTACTGACATTATGAAGTTGAATGCTTCGGAATTATGAACATTAGATACAGAGTAGTTAGGAATTGCGATTGTTAGGATGAAAAATGTTAGGAAGAACATTTTCGGATTTCCAATTATCGGAGTTGAAAATTTAGGTGAACTTTGGCGCACCCATTAAGAGCGCATCGTGTAGGTATCTATGCGCTCCGTGTATGTGTGCGTAAGACAGGCGCGAGCGTCGCTCCGGGAAGAGTGGCGGCTCTAGTTATAATGGGCGGAACGCGCGCTAATTAAGGTATTTCCTTATATTTATTAAAACCAATACACATTTTGAAAATCTCAAATGTATACGTTATAGAAAACATGTAGTTTTGTTATTATTTAAAAGCTGATGACCTTCCGTGAAGGTTTTACGCCGTACTGAGGATTTCTTTTTTTTTTAGAGATTACTTTGGCATTATTTTCTATCGAGAAAACTATAAGTAATCGTGTTTCTAAAGTGTATGATTTATAAAGCGAATCCTTGAATTTCTTAAAAATTAACTTCATAACTAAAGGTTAAGTAATAACGACGCAGCAAGGGATCAAACAAACGGAATTATTTCGAAGTTTCCTCGGTGCGCCCTTAAGATCCAATCAGCCGTTTAGTCGTGAAAAGGTAACAAACAAACAGAGTGACTTTCGCATTTATAAAATTAGTATGGATGCTACGGAACCCTTCGTGCGCGAGTCCCACCCGCACTTGACCGGTTTTTAATTTTTCTGCGGCAATTGTATTGAAAAAACAAGATTTAATTATTTTTTTGAAAATCGGATTGCATTTGGACCCAACTCGCCTGATGTGAAGCGATGACACGGCCTAGGGCACGCTTGCCTAGAAAAAACCGATTCACTCGAACTTAGAAGAGATCTAGACTATTCTATTATGTTAGGGGAACAGGTAAGCCGGCAGAGAATTCCACATCCTGGCGGTACGCACAATTTATGTAAGTGAAAGCATAGCGATCTGTTCGGGTCCGCGGAACTTCAACCTTATAACGGTGACGCATCACTGAGATTCCAACTGCGGCCATGAACCATGCAGCACTATAGCTTGCACTAAAGCTTCAGAAGGCACCTTTTTTAAAACCAAAGCTGCTAAATAACTCTCCCTCACTTTTTAATTAAAAAAGTTACACAACAATTAAAACGTGTTTTTTGTAAATCGTTTAAATTCTCAAGAAAAAAACAATCAACGATACCATAGAGTAAGGGTACGTTTTAATAACAGAATAAAACGTGCTATCTCCATTTGCCGTTCGCATGTGGTGCAGCAGTGTAATTATTACAAAACCGACGATTAAACCCTTAACATAATAATAGTGTGCACTTTTTTAATGGCGGCAATATAGAGCTCGCTGTTTGAATTTGAATTTCGAATTGGATAGTTCAAGTTACTCTGGGTAACGTATTTTTTTCTTTTGATAATTACTGTTTTTAGAGAATTGTTTTGAGAAAGATGATATCCTTACAATAAATAATTATTATAATTTTGACGCGGAGGAAAGGGTACCAGCTGCTCATAATTATATTACGTCTCCGTAGTTTTCCATATTTAAAAGTAATTAATAAGACATACCTTGAAGCCTAAAATGTTGAGATCCATACGCTGTGCTGCTGCTGCTGATCGTAATGTCAAATTCGATTTTCGGGTGTCTTCATGGCATCGTTGTTTTTGCTATTTTTCTGAATAAAATAGTCGTATAACATTTGAAGTAAAACCTTAATTTTGTAACTGACCTTAACTTTTTGTAGGAAGTTTCCTCGGAGTTGCATTTTTTCAATAAAAGAACGATCTTATTAAATTAGTAAACCTTAGTAACCAGTTCTTTTTACAATAAAATATAGTCGTTGTCTTTAATAATAACATAATATCTTCAAAGGCCAAGCAGAGTATTTCCGATTAATTTTAATAATAAATGCATTTTTAATTTATGGTGGCAAACTGACAATTATTACCTCCATGCTATGCATTTAAAATGTAACGACATTTGCGAGTCGACACATCGTAAATATAATAAACTATGAATGAAGACGTATTGAGTGACGGTGCATCTGTCTGTTTGGAGTTAAAGAATACTACATACATAATATAACATCTATATACAACATCTAGTTCTGTATGGTGTCGGACGTAAAGAATAGCACCATCCCATACCTTCCCGTGGGTGTCGTAAGAGGCGACTAAGGGACTTGCCAGAGAATGGGCAGCATCACATGTCCATACCAAGACAGACGACTCCCTTTCATCTTTACTGTAACAGGCGCCACTTTCAAACTTCCTCTTATATACTCATTTCTAACTTTATCCATTACATATACACCCACATTTCGCCAATTGTGATTAAGTCCCATATAATAGGGGGCGAGCCTTTTGTCATCAACCGGGCACAAATCCAAACTCCGTGGCTGCTACTGAGAAATTCCAGATGGAAAAAACCCAATAACAATTTGCCCAACCCGGAATCCTATAATTAATTCCAATCGTACCAGGATCTCGTGCTCAAAAAAAATAGCATCAATTATGTAAGTACCTAATAACCTCAATGATCATCACGGAGTTTGAGCCCAAAGGGGCACTCAGAGGCGTAGCCGTAGAGCACAATATTTCAGTCTTTCCTTGTCTTTCTCCCATGGTTATAGAGAATTATTGACCTATTGAGAGATTTTGGGTGGATTTTGTTGGGTGGTCTATTCTGTGTGGTGTCGGACGTACAGAATAGCACCTTCCCATATCTTACCGTGGGTGTCGTAAGAGGCAACTAAGGGACTTTCCAGAGAATGGGCAGCAGCGTTCTCTGTGCTTTTGTAACAACAGTACTGCGATCGCCAACCCGCCTGCCAAGCGTGGCGATTATGGCAAAACCCCCCCCCTTCTTGGGGGAGGCCTATGTTCAGCAGAGGACGTCTTTCGGGCTGAAATGAGAGATTTTGGGCGGCCAAAGAAAATTTCATCATCATCTGCTTAGCCTTTTCCCAACTATGTTGGGATCGGCTTCCTGAATGTCAGTATTTTACGTGAAGCAACTGTCCATCTGTTCATCTTTCTCCCACTTATGAAGATGTAATTACATTTTAATTTTGCTGTAATAAATAAATAAATGAGTAACCCCACAAAATACGACTTACGTATATAGAATGTAAAAAACACTGAAATATTAATGGACCATTGCTGACTGTCCCTATTATTCTTTTCCATTATTTTGATTTATTTTAACAAGCATAATAAAATCACTGTCCGTTAACTTTTGAAAGTCAATTTAAAAGTGCGTTCGTTTTTCGAAATGTCAGCGGAAGTGACATGCGACCCTGATAATGGGCGATGCGTGCGCGGGAAACGGACCCGCGTTCGGATGCACGTTGAAATGATTCGCTATAATATACACTTGACATTTTAAAAAGCGAGGGAAAAATATTTAGTTTTTTTTTTGAGGTGAGTTTAAATATCCTTATTTTGGACATTTCAGTGTCCTTGACTTCCTAAAAAGTTATTTTTTCAATCCGTATTTCGATGATAACATATTTAATTTCTTTCTTTTTAGTAAGAAAATGAAAAAAAAAACAAAAACAAGAAACTTAACAATAACATTAATCCACAATTTAAATAACGTCATATTTTAGCAAAACGTCGTATAATCCCTTCAAAAAGTCCTTATAGTCGCGGAGTTGGCATCGCGAAGGCAACTTTAATCAGCTTCGCAGCAGGGGATCAGCTATAACCTTAACCATGTCTTGTGGGACTCGGACTATGCAACCACTTGATGTACATCCAGTGTGTGCTGTACAATAACGTTGTATGTAATTAATATTGCAGTGTCACTCATCTAGGACATTTCTGAAATGGTGACGTTTTGTCGAAAGTATTCAATTTCGAATTTATCGGCAGATTTTCTAAGCGTCTTCTTTGGTTCTTAGTATTTATATTTCATTAGAAAAGATGCTCGATAAAAGTGATATTTGTTTATTTTACTGAATTATAGGTTCGTTATGTAGAAACATAGTTTTCATATAGTAGCCACACAACTCAATTGGTATCTGTGGATAGACTTTAGCTATTAACTGAAAGTATTAGTGTCTTAACCAACATTTAAACTTACACACCCAAACACCCAGACGCGGAACAACAACCGTAGGCCATACAAATATTTTTTCCGTTCAGAAATTGAACCCGCTCAGCCAATGCGCCAACCGTGTCGTCAAATTTAACAGATATATGCTTAAAAAGAATTAAATAGGCAGGTCGGGTAGACTGGATGCAGAAGCGGAGGACAGGGTATGTAGTGGTGCCGCTTAAAAGAGGTAAATTACCAGCAGTGGTGAGAGAGACTTGGTTACAACGTAATTGAAGCAGACTACAATACCTACTTGGGTAGAGGTTTCTCTTACTTACAATACAATATCCGTTATTTCAGGCAACTAAGGCCCATAAGGTTCTGTATGGTGTACGGACGTAAAGAATAGCACCATCCCATATCTTCCCGTGGGTGTCGTAAGAGCCGACTAAGGGACTTGCCAGAGAATGGGCAGCTCTCAGCTCTGTGCTTTTGTAACAACCGTACTGCGATCACCAACCCGCCTGCCAAGCGTGGCGATTATGGCAAAACCCCCCTTATGTCAATGTGGCGTTGTTGGTGGAGGCCTATGTCCAGCAGTGGACGTCTCCTGGCCATATATTCCATGGCCCATAAATCACAATTCATATATTACTATAAAAACAATAACTATGAACTAATAAATAATTGATACAAAAATTACTTAATAACTACTGCACACGAAGTGACGGCGTCGTGTTACGCTGGGAGTTGTCACGTAGCCGGCCGCGGAAACGCCAAAACAGCACACCTTTTGGCTAAAACTCTTCCTTGAGGAAGGTCACCAAAATGGTGAGTCAGTACGCGCACTACAAACGATTCGAAATTGGTGTTGTGGCGCGCCTCCAGCTTCTCCACTGTTTCAACTTTCCTAGTTAGCTGTCCAATTCGTTAAATCTATGTAAATATTTGGTGAAATCGAGTCGTTTGAGTCGATAATACTGCAACATCATCAAGAGAGGCTGTCATTGTCAAATAACCACTGATGATGCAGTGATGTTTTTCGGCAGTAAAGTTCTGCATGTTCTGCATGCGTTTGAATAAATCGAACTTTTCAGAAATTGTTTGTTGAAATTGTCGGTATTGAAAATACAATGTCACGTTGTTAGTTCCAACAATGGCCACGTACCCATCGAAAGGTCCTTGCACCCAACACATTAAAACCTTTTTATTTAAAAATGGTTTTGCTTTTCTAACCTCACTTACATGATTTCCTTTCGGGAGAGTTGACATTTTAGTTTTGTAACTGTAGTAGGTAGTATTGTAGGCCTGTGAAATAATTTTATTCCAAAATGTTCTCATCTAAATTGTTAATAAATGTTCCTCAAACATCTATAAATGTTACAGAACGATGTATTTGTAACCTGCCGCAGATTTTGTTGCAAAAGAAAATTAAATTAAAGGGGATTTCAAGATTTGAATGTAACGGAAAACAGGGTCAATCTCAATATTTTCGGGATATGAGTACAAAGATGTCGGCTGGAGTTTTTGAAAGGTTTGTATCGCGTATTAAATAGGTGATAACGATAATCTTACATTAACCAAACTCATTTACTAAAAGTAGACTGTAGTCGGGCCTCTTAAAGAAAAAAAACACTAACTGGGTTGAGGAAGTCAGATAGGCAATAGTCCATGTAAAATACTGATATTCAGCTGGATCCGTTTAGACTAGAAGCTAATCCTTATATATTTGGGAACAGGCTAGGCAGATGACTGGCGCAAGATGGCTTCGTCACTATTTTCACGTCGTCTATTTTTACGATGCACGTCGAATCGTGTATATGAGCTTTCGTCCATTTTCTATTAAGATAAAGTACTTCTCATAAGTATGTTTGTATTTTAGCCCAGTATGTCGCATGTACTCCAGTGGCCTAGGTCTGGGCCGTCAGGAGGAGATAGACTGGCGCGACGTCATCACGGAGGCGGAGCAGATCGTCGGCTATCCGACCTCCTTCCTCAACCTTCGCTGGCTGTTCAATGATGAGATCGCCAGCACTGCCATGCATCTGAGGAAGCTGGTCAGTACTACAACTTGTAGTCTATTGATATGTTGTCAGTATAGGTATAGCAAGGAGCGCCAAGAGAATTTATGCCAAGGTAAAATACCAGTGACGAGTACATACTTGATGTAGCTAAAGGTACAATGTCAGAGGCAGCTCCAGACCGCAGACCACCGGCAACCGTAATGACAGACCGCCACGACACAACTGGTTTCCATACTAATTGGTAATCACAATCTAAAGAAAACGAGGAAGAAGAAAGCGGTCGACTTTGTTAATTGTGTTGCGGTCTGATGTCGCCTTCAAAACTGTACCATAATTATTAAACCGTCGTTTAATAACCAACGCAGATATGGGAAACCAGATAACTCTTGAAGTCTGACTTCTTTATGAAAATAGCATACCCAGTTTTTCAACGGACCTTTCAAATACCTTAATAATACCATGCATCATTCCCAATTGTTCTTTTTGCTCCTCAGGTTGGCACCAACCATCCTGTTCTGAAGTCAGCCAAGAACCTCCTAGTAGGATCGAAGAGCAACCTTCAATCGGTCGGTCTGATCATCTTGCTGACTTCCAAAGCCGCTAGCTTCGACTCCTTAGAGTTTAATCGGGACCACTACGATTCTGGAGTTCTGCACTCACAAAGGGCGCTGGCAGAAATAGGTGAGGATTTGAGGGTCCATTAGAATGATTTCTACAATTCGCTAGGTTAGATTTCCTGATAATCAGGCAGATTGAGTACCTACTTTAGGCGAATATCAGACGACATCGCTCGTCCGCGTGATCGCGTGAAGCGGATCTCACTTTTTATAGGTTGTATGAAATCCGGTGATGCTTAACACCGCGCGGAGTGATGGAGTGCTCACCAGCACCACCACCACATCTTTGCCACCTCCGCCCCACCGCGCGGACAAGGGTTGTCGTGTGAAAATCGTCTTATTATGTAGCCTAGCCAATCCATTGTCCTTTGTTCGGTATTCACCTGCTTACTGAGCTCCTTAAGTTTTGAGATCAGCTACAAGTTTACTGACACATGCGTACACTGACTTGACAGGTCCACTTAAATGTGTGTGGTTCTTTCTTCAAAAGACCATCTATGCGAATCTTTGTAGTCCTCGCATGATTTGACCACGCCAAAAAAAAACTATGATCTTTGAGTTTGTGTCGGTGATACTTTTGAAAGTAGTGAGAGAGGTAACTCTGACCGCATCTTGTTTTACAAAAAATGTTATGTAAAAGTATTAAAGAAAAAAACATATAAATATAACTTCATTACATAGTGGAGATGAAGAGGACAGGTCATATGATACATAAGGCGATGGTGAACCTTCAGGATAAGAAGATTCATGGAGACAAGTTCAAGGACCTGCTGTATGGGAATAAGATTGTGCTGTTGACAGGTAAGATATTGGTGCTTCATTGCGGTCTAGTGGCCATAGGCGCTATAGATTATGTCTTGAATGGGTTTAATAGGCAGCCCGGAGTATGGATTTGTATCCGATAATAAGCAATGAGCTCGTCCCTAAGCCTTCTTAATGGCCAAAAGTTTTTTTTAGCCTAAATATGCTTGCGTTTGGCCGCAACTCACCCGAGGTGAAGCAAAGATCCTGTCTAGGCTAGAGCACGCTTGCCTAGAACATTCCGATTAACTCGAATTTTGTAGATAACCAGATTATAATGTTTGGGAAACAAAGAAGCTGGCAGTGAATTCCACAGCCTGGCGGTTCGCACAATAATGTGGAAGCAAAGCTTTGCAATGTAATTGTACCATAGGTCACTTCTGCAATTTGGTAACTCTACTCACCCAAGTCAAGTTTTCTAGGACACAATTATCGATGTTTCATGTTACCAAACAGACAATATACACAGATAACCTAGCCTCACAGCATATCCTCTGTTTTAGGCGACTTCCTCTTGGCGACGTGTCTGCAGCATTTGGGCGGTCTCCGCAATAACGAGGTGACGGAGCTGATCTCC
Source organism: Cerastis rubricosa (assembly GCA_949152445.1). NCBI lineage: Eukaryota > Metazoa > Arthropoda > Insecta > Lepidoptera > Noctuidae > Cerastis > Cerastis rubricosa. The sequence goes on along the minus strand of OX424534.1, from coordinate 21,575,542 downwards.
ACCGGCCTCAGGGATCTGGTGGAGGGAGACGCCTATGGAATGCATGATGCCATGCACAACCCTCTCCCGTCGGAACCTAAAGGTATATTGAGCTCAATCTAGAATGCGCTTAAATGACATTGACAGGGAGCTATTGGTAAATATTTGTAAAATTGTCTGAGGAAAATATACTGTTTATAATAATTTTAAATATTGATTCTAGTGGCAACATATAGTGCCAACTGCCAGATCACTTCTCAGACCACGTGTGTCGAATGTTGTTTAGGTAGGAACAACGGCTTTACGTTACTTATCACGTAGGTTATTTGACCGAATAGAACATAATAATAATTATCTTTACGGAATACTACATAAAAAAACCACTAGGTACGAACAATTTGTCATTTAACAATTTTTTTTTGTAATGAGAAGAAAAGAATACAGTTCTATATTACCTGTTCTCTCGAAACACAGATTTGTTGAATGACAGTACAAAGAGAGTTTAACATATTTCAGGTGATAATGAAGCAGCTGTCTACGACTGGGAAAATGAAGACAACTTGAAGAAACTCGGTGGTTCAGAGGACTTCCTGGGGCGGGGCATAGCTGAGTGGACACTACGGACCATGCTCATGTCTGGCAGCATACTTGGCAAGGGATGCCAAGGCGCCATGAAACTCTCCCAACGAGGCCCTGAGATGGAGAAGAACGCCTACATTCTTGGCGGCCACTTGGCATTGCTATGGCAACTCTATTTAGACGTCAAAGACTTTTTCACGCACCCATACTCATACTCCTTGGTTGGTGCGCCAACCACGATAGCTCTATGGGAGTACCCTCAGATTTATGGTCACATTTGGGAGTCGAAAATGGAGAAAACGCCGATTGAGTACAAGCAGTTGTACTATGCGGTGAGGAGTACGAGGTCTATGGATTATTTAATGAAGGTACTGGATGATGAGCTGGCGTCTGTCTTGGAGTACAGTAACAGGTTTCCTGTGGAGGATGCGATGAAATCTCTGCAGAAGATGGCCCTCACTATACACGGGGAAACTCTTCAATATATAGAGAAATAAAGGTATTTATGAACTGATTCCATTTTATTTTAACCGTGCCGTGAATATGGCTTTTCGAAAATGAAGAGTTTAGCAGACTTATTCTGTGTGGGTATCTAGGCAGACGTAGGTCTGTATGGATGTCTTATAAATCATTACATAAACTGGTGCCGCATGCAACGAAGAGTAAAGAAATATAAGCTCCGACCAAAAAGGGGACATCCTAAGGTTCATTTTTCCCCTTACTCACGGCGCGGCGGCAGCAGCAGTATGTGTGTTTTGGTAGGTATTTCTTCTACTAATACTGACATCAGACGTAGGTATCTATGCAGCCTATTTTTATTTATGCAAACATAAATTCACAATCAGATTAAAATCAGTCATATGCGCGAAATTATCTCTCGTCAAAATCGAGTCCGTAATAGTATACATACACTCAATACAGTCCTGTCATAGTGGTTAACCTGTCACAATAAACCCTATGCCAACTAGAATATGGGTCACTTTACTATAAACTCGGAAGCGAAATAACAAGGAAGGACAGTAGAAATTATTATTTTAATAACAACATTAGCGCATGTCATTCAAATGTCAAATGTGAGCTTCCCGATCGCGATGGCGGCGTGATATTGTAGAATTAAATTAATATTTTCGCGCAAATATTGCAGAATGAACTCTCTGATATGGCACCGCGCACCGGATATATTATTGGCGGGAAATTAATGCAGTCGCGTCATCTATAGAATGATTTAAAAAATAGTTGCGATATTTTGGCGTAATTATTGAATATACGTATATTATGGTACTTACGTATATTACTTTTATCAAAATTAGTCGCCGAAATTGCGTTATATTCGAGTACTTTTTCATATTCTGGTAGTTAAAAGAGTAAATTCATGTTAAGAATGTGAATTCCATAATCTTCTAGTCTAGTCTAATCCTTAAGCGCAGACTATAATTTCCCACTGTTGGTATACATGCAGCCTCCCCTACACACTGAAGAGCGGGCCATGCATCCACCATAAGGTGATACGGGCCCAGTGTTGGTGTTGTTTCTTCGAAGTTTTGATTCTTCTTTTTTATGTAGTTCATTTTGCCGACGACACTTTCTGATTTCACGTTTGTAAGGATCGGTGCATCTAGTTTTTTACCCGACTGCCAAGGAAGGGTCATTTTATAGATAGTATATCAGTGGTTGTAGCTATTCTTTAAATAAAACCAACATGTACAAAAGTTAAAATCCATGTACTTCTCACAAAACGTAACAGCTATTATAAGTAACATTAATTTAATTTATCTTAAAAACTAACACTGTTTGAAACAATCATGATGCTCAACAACAACTAGAAACTAAAAATATCATCACGCTTGTAATGCCCGTAGGGTTACGCAGAGTAGTTCTTTTAAGGACACTCTTTTCGCCGCTCATGAAAACTTAACAAATAAATGCTTAAACAATAATTCTACTTATTTCTAAGTAACATTTGGGGACAAATCACATAAGTTAGCGCCATTTTGATTTAAAAAAAAACTGGTCAGTACAGGGTTTATTATTGTACTCGTTGCGTGATCTTGAATCATTTGGTCAATGATTATGTTGATTTTGCAAAAATACTTATTTGTTTACGTGTTGGAAACTAAATCGCGAACCTGTGTTCGCGATGTGTACTTATGTTAAAGTCGGTTAGGTTCATTTTGTATTACATAAGGTAATTTGTTTTCATATCGTAGCTTTTATTACAATCATTGACATTGAAACACTTTAGCAAAACTAGGAATACTTATTGTCTTTAGTGTTTTCAGGTACAATACAGTAACTAGCGGTTTTTAGGGTTCCGTACCCAAAGGGTCAAACGGGACCCTATTACTGAGACTTCGCTGTCCGTCCGTCCGTCCATCTGTCACCAGGCTGTATCTCATGAACCGTGATACTAAGCCAGTTGAAATTTTCACAGATTATGTATTTCTGTTGATGCTATAACAACAAATACTAAAAACAGAATAAAATAAATATTTAATGGGAGCCCCCATACAAAAAAGTGATTTTTTTGCTCATTTTTTATAAATAATGGTACGGTACCCTTCGTGCGCGAGTCCGACTCGCACTTGGCCGGTTTTTTCTCTCTTTTTACCCGACTGCTCGACGCAAAGGAGTGTAATGTGTTTTTCCGTCTATACAGAATGAATTACACTAGAACTATACATTTAAAACATGAAGAAACATAAAATGTAACATTTTCCTTGAGTTTGCCGTACTTACGTTATTACTTCCCAGAATTTGATCCTTAGCAGCGTCACTATCGAATGCTATAATAATACAAAACGGTTTCGATTCCTGGCAAGAAACATTGATTTTTCAAAAATCCAATGATGCAGTTTTAGTTTTCATCAAAATCGGACTTGAGACTCCTTAGTGTTTTTCACTATTCCACATAGTTTCGGATTTGGCCATCAAAGGCCACTTGGAAAATTCTGCCTGGAAAATGTTTGTTACTTTGTGGCACTCTAGAGACCAACCGCATGAGCCGATTGTGAAGATTCTTACGGCAATCGATTTGATTTAATCTTGTCACTAATTAGCATTTGGTAAGGACTCTGCTATCAGATAGCGTGGTCTCACTCTGACAATCCCAATTCATCGATACTTTTGTGACTTGCTGGTGTGCATTTTGTATTTTTGTTTATATTCAATTTTGCAACACTTATTTATTTACAAACATTAAATTTCAATCAAAAAGTTAGGAAAGCGATTTTTGGCAACATAAAAAAAAAACATTTAAAAAAGAACTACCTCTTACAATTTGGTGTTTAAAGTTAAGTAATAACAATGGATTAAGTAAGAGGGTTCTTGGTAAATATGACAAAATCTTAGATTTACCAATTATTTTTTGTACAATACCCATTTTGAAATGAGATCTAATGGACAGACAATATGACTGTAGTAATTATGCTAGTAAAATAATTTACAAAAACTTTCATTAAAAAAAAAACAATTTAAGGAATACCATATAAAAAAACGAATAAAAATTATATGTTGATTAACTTAATTTTTAACAAATATCAAACGAATGCCCGTTTTCATTAACATTAGTTGATTCATAAATCAATCCTTAAATAAAAGAGCGCTGTTGAAATTTCAAATTTCGGCACTGACTATAAGATGCGTTAGTAAAACAAGCAAAAGACAAAAATACTACGAAATTCCTCAGAGGCCTGATTAGAAATTAAAATAAGTTGAATATTTATTAAAATCGTTTCGAAAAAGACCATGATTAGATTTCCTGATCCATTGACATTCTTAATTCTTTAAAATACCTATAAATACGATGTTTAGTCGACCTTTTAATTGCTTCAATAACATTGAATTGAAGATCACTTGCATGTCATAAAATGACAAGGTGTGCAATAGTTTCAAGTTTCAATGTTATCGTTTGCTGGAAGATTCTATTTCTACCAGGAGATTAGTATTTGTCATTTTCCAGTATCTTGAATGAAAAATGTCTCGGTGACAAGACAAAACACTAAGTGCCATCTATGTGGCACTAATTTGCTAGTTTTCATCCCCAATTACTGGAGAATTCAAAATCAAAATTCGAACTCAAAATTGGTCAAGCAATTACTAAGTGGACAATACTATCACGGAACCTCTACTACAATGTAAAAATCATTTGCTTTATAGTTTCTATAGACTCACAATCTCCAAACTCTTCAACATAACTCTTGGCTTTGTTTGCATGATCAGTATACAACAACCTTGACTGCTCGACCGCATCAGTTTTTAAAACTTCAGCTTTTAATGTCTCTAAATCTACCTCGGTAATATTCTGAACATCGCCAACTAATTCGTATAATTTAGGATTTTCATTTAAAGCGAATAAAACGGGTGCACTGACTAAAGAAAAAGAGTCTTGGTCTGATGTCATTTTTTGTACTTCAGTGGCTGCTTGCCATGCTAAACAAAGATGGCAGCCGAATTTGTACGCGAGTTCTTGCTTCTCTTGGTCATGGGAGCCTAGAAGCAGAGCTCCTTGACAGCCTCGACCAAACAATGTACCACCGTTGTACATCGCACGTAAAGTCCACTCCCTTACCGGTGAACCTAACACATCTTTCACTTCCAGGGGTAAAGTGTCACTGCAAATATCAAAAATGTCTGTTTTATTTTCTATTGGCTTGCCAGGTATTGGCATGTTTTGTGCATCACGATGACCGTAAAATTCTCCTTCGCTCACATCTCGTAGAGCTGTAGATATTAAGTATGACAAGTCTTGATTTTTCAACCTAGCTAGCATACCATTTGCGGTAACAAGTAAGTAGTCTCCGATGAGGATAGCTATTTTGTTTGCAAATATAGCAGTGTCATGGTTTTTGTCGCGGTCACTTGGTGGTATGTTTAGTAAGCCTCTGTGCACATAATGTCCAGTTCTGATCATTTCTGTGAGTTCAGCGAGTATTCGTTGGTTTTGTGTTACCGTGCTGGTTAATAGTGAAGTTGGTGGGTTGACAGCTTTAGACAGTAGTAAGATGACGAGCCCCCACGGTTGCAGGTTGTTATGTTCATTGTGGAGAAGCATTTTTGCTGTTTTTACGATCGGGTGGTTCATTCCAACCTGGGGAAAATAATTTTTGTTTTATAAGAATGTTTCTTTGTACAATAACAAAGGGCCTGTTTTCATGTAACTTATATTTAAAATACATTTACCAAATAAAAATATAGACTAGTATGACAAAAAAATATATTTCAAATTGCTTTTTAGTGTGGTAGCACGTAGTAAGGCAAAAGATATATAAATGAGATTTATCTATCTTTTGCCTTATCTAATATCTTGCAGATAATTTAATGTTGCACCCATTATAAGTAATGGCTGGTTTTCATATTTTTAAGTCAAATCGAGGTCATAATAATCTCAAAATAGGAACTAAATTAACATTGAGACCTCAAGATCATGTTTAATTTGTTATTGTGTCGAATATACTTTATGACAGGAAATAACCTTGTACATCACATGGTCAAACACAAAATACAAATATTGTTACATAATATTTAATTTTATGACATAAAACTCTGCTTTTTAGGCTTTTACTAACAAAATATGATATTTACTCTGTACTTGGAACGTTATGAACGTAATAAAACATATTTTTATCTAATATTTTGGGCGTAACAACAGATAATTAGTACTTACAACAGTCCGCAAATGCATGGCCAAATTGGCGAATTCGTCGCTCAATAACCATCGTAGGTTCATGAAAGAGGTCGGATATCCAACTATCTTCTCTGCTTCTCTGATAACTTTGCCCCATTGAGCCAGGGGAGGCCGAAATACGATGTCTTCCGGAGTCAAACTCGTCATGGTGGATTCAAGGCGCATTTGTTGCGATAAAAGCGCCGTGCGGCGTAAATGACGGATAAGGGCGTACGACATTATCACTGAATTTATTGTTTTATTAATTTAACTTAGTGTCACATAACATTTTTAAGTAATATTTTATTTAAAAACACTCCGCCTCGCGCACTGCACGGTGGTTATATCATTCTTTATTTTGACATTAGTGTAATAGTGTCATTACCTTAGATCGTTCAGAAACTACGGAAATTTCTGAACGCCCAGGGCCGAATTTTAAGCACAAAAGTAATAATTTTGTTTCCCTATCTTAAAAAAAACATCTAATCTAATTGTTATTAAGATAATCTGGAATACAATGTATTTATATTGTAAGTGCGAAGCAGTTTTCTAGTTGATATTCTCATTTTCATTTGTATTTCAATAACATTGTCATTTCAGAACGAATTGCAATTAGATTGTTCAATATTCGAGCCACCAAGCGGAAAGAGTTAGGTAAGTAAAATGTTATGTTATTCTTCATATTGCTGTTAAAATTATGACGAAATTGCGTCACTGTTCTTAATTTTTGATCTAAATACTCTGTTGTAAGCGAGGCCGCCAAATGTATTTAAATCGGGCAATATTTTTGGTTTAGGGAAGTAGGTGTGTGGAGTGTTCTACTAGTGAGCGTTGGATGTGTTAATGTGCACTCTCCAATTAATGGTTAAATTGACGAATAAAACGTCCAAAACAGTTAGGTACCTAACAAAACATAAATTTACATCCGACTACTTACTGATAGATAATATGGCTACGTGCTTCATGTACTTCTGTGCTTCATGATAAGTACACTACCATAAGCCCGGTATTTCTTATACTACCCACAAACAATTCATATTATTATTCCGCAAATAAAGATAGTCATAGATTTTGATAGTACCACGATCACTTTTCTATACCGTGTCGATAGTGGCATAGTAGAAAACGTGACCTCTCCTCTCTTTCAAGTTTTCAATTTTCGCGATTTTCCAGGTAGTGCGTTTTCCCTTCTGCTGCGCCTACCAACATTAAATAAAAGTGGGTCAGTTGCTGGTCTTAGGTTGTAATAGCTTTTAATTTCTCGCTGACCCCCTTCGCCCTCTCCCGGTTGATTGTGGACACGTTGAGCCAAATTTTTTTTTTTAATCCTTTTGTTTTAAAATAGTTTGTGGTTAAATTAAAACAGCTATCCGGAGTCGACCCTGTCTGCCTTCTGTAATTCTGACCACCTCCATGGGTGTTAGTTAAGGACGTTCCAATGTAAGTGGTTCATTAATAAACACTCATCTTATTACTAAGAAGGTTCCACTTACCATTTACAATTTAAAGTTGGTAAGTGGGTGATAGATAGAGATGTCTATAAGTGTAACGCCCGTTTTAAGTAACAATAACGCTCGTTTCAGCGCCGAATGTTTAAAAAAACAAACAAGACAACATTTAGGCATTAATTTAGGAGTCCTCTAGGTTAGGCGAAAACGGGTTTTTGATCTAAAGACCTTGTTCATCCTCAACACAAAGAACTAAAAATAAGCCAAACTCTGACAGGAACATCCCCAAGAAACCTAATAATAAAACCCTTTAAATACACCTCAAGCATATCAGCAAAATCGGTCACGATCCGCCATAATGACAGCCACTGAAGGACGCCATAATAAATACAGAGCAGCCAACTTTGAATGCAATTAGGTATTTCATTTTAGATTTTATCATCTACACCCCATATGAACGCATCGCTAATAAATAAGTACTGAACGAACGCTTCTACGCCGACCAATCACGTGTCGGCGCGCCATAATTCAAAAATACTGTTCTTTCACTGTTAATTTCTTTCTGATTGGGCATCGTTGTCAAAATCAGATTGATCTTTATTGTCGCTGTTTTAAGGTTGTTGTTCGGTTGTTGCCATTGATAGGTCGGTCAAATAAAAGCGAACTTTATTCTGATCGTAGTAAGGTTCCAGTTGGTTACCTGTTGTCAGTCGTGAATTAACTGAAAAGACTGTAGAAGGGTCAGGGAGGCCGCTGGGCAAGACGGTGGCTCGTCCGTAGCAATTAAAAATAAAAGCAATGTATAATTTGTTGGCAGTTTATGGTGGACCGTACCTGCGGCCGCAAAATGAATAAAATGAGCGCCATTTGCATTTTGATCGGCGCATTTCTGATTGAGTGAGGTCCGTTCTCTGCACACTCGTTTGTTGTCGATTGTGTGCGTGTTGCAGGTGATGGTTCGCGTTTTATATATGGAGTTTTCTTTTTTGATGATGAATTTTATTGGCAGCTGATGACCATTCTGAGCATAAACAGAGGGGCCTGCTTTCTATTACTCGTCTCCGGTCTCCTGGTAAACTTACCAAGGGTATATTGATCCAAACCCTTGTAATACACGACGCCACATAGCAAGGAGTCCTGTGTCCCAGCAGTGGGGACATTGCAGGCTGATTATGCTTGCAATAAATGATAACACGTGAACACTACGAGCGACCGTCTTCTCCATGTAGGAAAGTCCTGTCCGGAATCCGGGAAGAAGTCGGTGATCAGAGATGACAACAGGAGATCGGGGTTTGTCAGCTGTTAGTCGATAAAGGTTGGTTTTTCTGTTCTTCTGGTATGGTACTTGGCGATATCCACCTTGAACGCAGATCTTAATATTAAGATTTAAGAGCCGCCTCCTTGTGGTGACTTTTCTCATGACTCATGAGTAAGCAGTGAGTGATGTTTTCTTGTTGCAAATAACGTCAAATTAATGCTTTTTGGCGACAGTCGTTCAGCCGTCTTACCGTCATCGCTACACATTCATCATATTATGTCATCATCATTTCAGCACAAAAGACATTCACTGCTGGACATAAGCCTCCCCCAATTGTTGCCACCTTGACATTTTGGGGGGTTTTGCCATAATCGCCACGCTTGGCAGGCGGGTTGGCGATCGCAGTACGGTTGTCACAAAAGCACAGAGAACGCTGCTGCCCATTCTCTGGCAAGTCCCTTAGTCGCCTCTTTCTTACGACACCCACGGGAAGATATGGGATGGTGCTAGCTATTGATTATGTCCGACACCATACAGAGGACACACATTGACAAAGTATAAAGAATACGTTGATAGACACAACCTTATAAATATGCATAGGTAGACCAATTTTCGCATTAATTCAAGAGCTAATAACGAGGTTTGGGCCCCGTAAATTGCGCCTGCCTTACCGTCGACCATACCCATCGCCAATCCTATGCATTTAAAACCAATTTAGTTTCATAATAGCTAGAAAGAGACAGAACACCTAACTTAAGGCGTAAGAAAGAGATAGACGCATAACTATACCAGTGATTTAGTTTACAACGCGTGAAAATTATTTGGAAAATTTGATCGAAAATTGGGGGAGGGTAATGAGAAAAGTGTGTCGTTTTTGTGTCGAATGGTGATAAAAGTAATTATTGGGATCTTTTTTTTTACATCGTAATTATACACTTATCATTTGTGTAGATCAAAAGATGAAAGTAGGTACTGAGTTTTAGAAAAATACTAGATATCATTTTGTAGAAAGATCATTAGAAAAATAAATTAAAATAATTTTCTCCCCCATAAAAGAAAAAATAAAGAACCTTTGCAACACTGGTGGTTAACCCGTTTTTTTTTTATAAAAGCACTCACAGGCTCGGGCGCAAAGTCTTTATGCCTGATCCTGAATGAAGGTTTTAATGGACGACTTCAAAAAAAAAATATAAAATTAAGACGAATTCTCATAATGAGTTACATAGGCTACGGCCGGTCCGACGGGATTTGAGCGCTTTTGTTATTTAGTTCAACGACCCCAGTTTGTTTTTAGTAAGTAATTAAAATCGCATTTTTTTTTTCATGTTTCGATGACTTAATGGACGAACCAATATTGCTCTTGAAGACTTTTTTGTATGACTTATTGGGAGTTCGAAATTGAGACAAAAATATATCTTTTTCTAAACTGCGTTGAGCTGTGATTAAAATTCGATTGCAGGATTTTCACAGTTTAGATGTATTTTTCACAAGTTTACTTTCATATGATGGCAGAAATTTTCGTATATAATTTTTCGAAACTGATTACGATAGAAATAAAAACCAGTTTCTAAAAATAATATACTTTTTTCTTGTACCACGGATTTCGGGATCAGTGGATACGAAAATATTAATTAACTTCTTCTTTCTTCTTCTTCTTCGTTGGAAACGGATCCCGAGATCCGTGGAAACAAATCGGCGGGATCAGTTTCCAATTCAATCCGATCTCAGGATCAGTGGATACATGTCTTCATACTTCTCTATTACACGTCATCTCCGCCTCCTTTCCAGCAATATCATCTTTAACACAGTCCATGCATCGTTTGTTTGGTATTTTTAAACATAATATGTGACATTTATACAAGATGTTCTACGGAATCCGTCGGGGGGTGCTAACTTATACGAAAGTTTATAAGTACTTTCTCATAAGCTTGTGGTATGGAATTAATCAATTCTGCAGTGAGGTTACTATCTCATCCATGGGACTAACCTACCTCCGACCGAGATATTTAACACCCTCCCAACAAACTATTTAAGTCCTCTCCAGTAAAGAGGTTTCGTTAAAAAATTTACATAAATATTAATAGTCATTTTTTGTTGACACTCAGAAATGGTGGTCGATAATTATAAAATGCCCTGGGGCCATTTTTTAATATGTTTAGATGACCGCTGGACGTCGGAGGGGCTATTTAAATTAAAATAATTATTAGTGGGCCTTTTGTTTTGTTCTCTGGTAATATTATGTATAAGAAATTAGGTAAAAGGACAGCTGCATATATGTAGGCCTAGAGCATAAGACATAAAATATTACCTGTTTTAATTTAAAACTACGCTGTAAGTGTGCTTCCAGGCACAAAGTTCACAAACATCATCATCTGCCTAGCCTTTTCACTAACTAGATTGGTGTCGGCTTCCAGTCTTACCGGATGCAACTGAATACCAGTTGTTTTCAAGGAGCGGCTGCCTGTCTGACCTCCACAGCCCAGTTAGTACTGGGTAATATGATACCCCTTGCTAAGACAAGACTGGTTATGAGACTTTTGCGGTCATTGACTATCTGTAACGACTGTCAACGATCTAGAAATGACAGCCGGGACCAACGGCTTCATTTGCTTTTTGAGGCTCGAAAATGTAGACACGGAAAAACAACAAAAAATTTAATTCGTTACAGTAAGAGACAAATAAGTCTGAACAAGCCACCTCCTTAAGGTTGTCGACACACCTTGCTTGGGATCGTCCCACAGTTCGCTGGCCGGTACGTGGTGTCCACTCTATGACTCTATCAGGCATAGGTCATTCGACAGACGTGCTCAGCCGACTGTCACATTAGCTTGCTTTCTCTGTAAGCTATGTCGGTACCTCCAGTTCAGTCCATTTGAATAACTACACTTACATGACGGGTGCACCTCATCTACTTAGCCCATACAAACGCAAAAACCCATTGATATTTATTAATAAATAGACTTTTATAAGAAAAAGTAAGGTAAACAATGAAATTTACAACGTTGGCTCACAATCGGATCCATCCATGTCTGTTCGTCGGACTTCGGGCGTCGTCGGGTTTCGTCGTCAATGCGCGCATTAGCGTACAATGTGCCGTGCGCACGCGCAAGAGCAGCTCTTTGATCGCGCCGCCATTAAAAAATACATGCATACTTTGTGGTTTTTTTTTTTGAGATGATAGCGTGTTGACTTTGTTGTACAAGTGAGAGGGGTTTTTTTTGTACCTACAGGTTGTGGTTTTTTGTGTTATTTTAAGAACATGTCAAAGGTTGCACAGGATTCGGTGAAGACAAAATCTTAATCCAAGCATCACAAATTATAACGGTTAGACAATGGATGAGCTTAGAGCTAGCCCTACGGATATCTGTGACGACAGGTACGGTAGGTACCTACCCAGTACTAGTATCATAATTCGCATACCAACTGATGGACCTGCATCTTGTTGCGTAATACACTCGCTATGACAAGCTGTAAGGGTCGATCGAAGGTACTATCAACTAACTGGGTATCGGACCACGGTAAAGACTATCCTTGCTGGCAGCGTGAAACAGTTAAAAACTTTCTATTCCTTGGTCCCTTTTTTGTCGTATTCCTATTGGTCGAAAAACGGTCGTCAAACATCTGGGATCATTAGAATTAGAATTTTATTCTATGTATTTCTTAATATTTCATTCATTCTATTTTTTTTTCATTTGAATTTTGGTTTTAAAACAATACATATTTAAAAAACCGGCCAAGTGCGAGTGTTACTCGCACACAGGGTTCCATAGCCCCAAACAATATAATAACAATATTTTGAACTATCATTCATTAGTTAGGAGTATTAGTTAGTAAACTTCCACTCAACCGCAAAACTAAATTTGTTTTTCATAGTGTGTTTATGAAAAACAAAGTTACTGCTGCAGTTTGATGAAAAAGTCCCATATCCCAAAAACTAAACATCGTATCTTATTGAAACCAATTTTCGTTGATAGTTTTTTTTTACGTTCTACAATCCTAAATATTTTCAGAATTTTCCTCCTCTTACTTTAGAAATTAGAGGGGGGGGGGGGACACACATTTTACCACTTAAGAAGTGGCTCTAGCGCAAACTATTCAGTTTAGAAAAAAATGATATTAGAAACCTATAATATCATTTTTGAAGACCTATCCATAGATACCCCACACGAATGGATTTGATGAAAAAAAAAGAATTGGTTTTAAGTTCTCAGTATGGGGAACCCCAAAATTTATTGTTTTTTTTCTATTTTTATGTTAAAATCTTAATGCGGTTCACAGAATACATCTACTTACCAAGTTTCAACAGTATAATTCTTATAGTTTAGGAAAAAAGTGTCAGTGCCATACGGAAGGACAGACAGACAGACAGACAGACATGACGAATCTATAAGGGTTCCGTTTTTTGCCATTCGGCTATGGAACCCTAAAAACTAACATTGGCAATACTGCCAACCTAAAACGTTCTGTTCTCAGCTCGCACCGCTAGGGCGCGGTCACGTTTTGCTTTTCCACTAATTTCTAACGTTTTAAATAGTTAAATCAATATATGTAATTTTATGTATCTAAGCAGTGCTGTGAATCTTCCGTTCCGTTTTTTGCCATTTGGCTACGGAACCCTAAAAAGGGTCACGCCATGTTTTTTTTTGTTCTACTAGTATTGGTCCGCAAACTATTTGTGCGGACCAGTAGGAATAAGGATATTAAACAGATGTGGTCATCGTGTGCACGGGATTTTGTTTGAAAAGTGCCTATTCCCACTTTTCCGATAGTACGCTTACCGTCGGTGGCTCTTGGTGGTAGGTTCGTGAATGGGTGATCATCCCTTATATATCGAGATCCCTGCGTGCCTCGGACAGCACGTAAGCTGTTGGTCCCGGCTGTCATTTGTAGATCTGTGGCGGTCGTTACGGGTGCTGGCCAAAAGCCGGACAGTCAAAACTATAAAGGCATCTATAGAGGCAGCTATAAAGGCAGTCAAAACTATTTTTTTTATTTGGACTACTCTGGTGCAAGGACGCAGTCATTATATTTCCTTGTTGCCTGTTTTTATTATTTTGCCGAGTTAATGCGCGTGGAATCAATGTTGCGTTATTCACATTAATCATTATAGATACTTATTTCGTTACCACTAAAATTAATTTAAAAATCCTTTAAAACTCTCTTGTTTTATTTTGATTCTGAAAACCTTGAGAAACATCTTAATTCTATAAATCTTTCACAATTCTAAAATGGGCAAACTGTTGTTTTTTTTTTCTAATAGTTTTTTTTTTTAATATACTGAAGATTGTTTTTTTTTTTTAATAATAACAACGTCATAGAAAGAAACACGTTTTTTTTTTAATATTTTTCGCAGCAACCTTACAGTATTTTGTTTATTTAATACTTGTTTCTGCAGGTACACAAGAGGTACCAAATCTACTTATTATAGAGTGTACTTAGCTACATATATTGGTTAGCAGTACACCCGCGGTTCTGACGTCAGGATGGCGGGTGTACCTTATTTTTAAAATATCTTTGTACGGGTGTAGGTACACAGATTTTCAAGAGAGGTACGTAAAGGTACAGAAGGTACCAAATAACTGCAATAAATTTAGGCAGATCTGAAAAATACACCCGCGGTTCTGATGTACGTATCATCAGCCTATTATGTTCCCACTGCTAGGACACAGGCCTCCTCTCAATGCAAGGGTGTGGGCTTTAGTCCACCACGCGGGCCCAGCGCGGATTGGTAGATGTCACATGTCTTCGAATGTTTAGTTCTAGGACATGCCGCATACATTTCCTCACGGTGTTTTCCTTTACCGTTTTGAGAGCAGCAGTGATGAAATAAATTACACAAAGTAACTACACTGCTTGGGTTCGAACCTACAACTTACTGCTCGTAACTCGGGGCTGCTACCACTGGGCCGCCGCTGCTCTCACTCAATCATTATCTACCTTTTCCCAACTGTCGGCTTTTCGACTCTAACCAGAAACAGCGGAATATAAGTATTTTGCATGGAGCGACTGCCTATCTGACCTCCACAACCCAGTAACTGGGTAACTACCCGCTTCATTACAAGATGATACGTAAATGCTAGTAGTGAAATAAAACCTTGGCATACGTAGGTACCTAAATGCTAGTAGTGAAATAAACCCTTGACGGGTTTAAAAAAAGATATTGATAAGGTACATTTTCAGTTGTGATTATTACATTACGGTACCGTACCGAACCTCTGGTCTCAGGGTCATCATCATTCCAGCCCAAACGACGTCCACTGCTGGACATAGGCCTCCTCCAAGTGTCGCCAAATTGACATTTTGGGGGGTTTTGCCAAGATCTCAGGGTAATTCGTTCTAACTCTTATAAAACTGTCAGTTAACTAAGCTTCTAATAATTAGAATTTGCTTTGTGTCAGATTTTATTTTTTTACACTTTTACTCACTGCTTATATTATTTAATTAACCAATACAAAATTCGAATAACTTAACAAGAGTTCAGTGTTCAATTTTTTTTAGCTTTCGCTTCATGTTTTTCACGCAGTTTTCGCGAAGTGCCGCTATCGCATACTAGATGGCGCTAGTGGTAGCATTTTAGCAGTTCCTCAAATTAATGTAACACTTGAAAACATGGTACTTTTTTTTAAAACTAAGTTTAATTTAATTGCGGTTCATATGCAACAGCATATAATTATAAATTAAATGTGCTTAAGTATTAGCTCAAACTTTCTGGTTTTGTTGGTTTTTTATTATCTAAGAAATTAATTTTATCATTGGATTGTTTATTTGTAAATACGTTTACTTTCTTTGTAATCATAATATTAAAAATAAGGTCTACCGGCCTGGCCGCTGCATTTTCAACAAATTGCAAAATTACATAAGAATTGCTGCTATTATTGGATGGGTAGCCAAAAACTACACTTTTAATCGACGCACGTCTTATTTCCAAAACCATAGTTAATAATATAATAGTTCCAAACGGAATTTGGTAGGATTAGGGTTCCTGAGACCAGTAGCCAGAACTTGTGTGATGTACAAGGTACAAGGCAAGCAGGACACGATATCAAGTGTCCCATCGATTGATTGGCAACACCACATTTACACTCCAGGGCAGAGTCATCTGCATCGAATCGGGCGGGAGGAAACGCCCGGGTGTTACCACTGCGAGGATCGACAGGAGGACACGGTGGAGCACACCGTGGAGCTCTGCCCCGCTTGGGCTGAGCATCGCCGTGTCCTCGTAACGGCGATTGGTGGCGGCGACCTCTCGCGTCCGTCCTTGGTTTAATCCATGGTCCGGAGCGAGAGGGAATGGGAAGCCGTCGCCTCCTTCTGCGAAGCAGTCATGCTAGCAAAAGAGGTGGCGGAACGTGAGAGGGAGAGAACCTCACGTCTCAGCCGCCGCGGGAGACGCCCCGGGCGTCGGGGGCAACCAGTGGCCCTCGGCCACCGTAGGCTCGGGCCTGTGGACGGTGAGTAATGGGCTAGCTCACCGTCCGTCCGTCTTATGACGACAGGCCGTGCCGACGGCGCGTTCGTGTTCCACGCGCGCCTCAAGGAGATTTCAGCAAATCGGAAGGGGTCCGAGAGGGCCGATGCCTGCCAGGGCTGTGGGTTGTTCGAGAGAGATACCGTGGCCATATGGAACACAAAGGGCTAAGAAGGAACATGGATGGGTTTTAATCAGTCAAGTCTGACACTCCCTTCCGCTCCGCCCAGAGCGGGAGAAGTCATTTGATGACTTCCCATCGGAAAAAAAGGGCAGAGTCATCTATGAATCTCCATCTGAACAGATCTTCCTTGCTGCGGCCAACCTGTATCCGGCGTCTATTCAAGGATTTCCAGGTCAGCCATGGCAACTCGTGTCCAGGTTCTTGCATTCATTAGACCAGTGGGCTACCCACACTGATTTTCAAAGGAATTAACATTATTCTTTTCGCTAGCTCAAGCCAACTCGATACTTTTTTACTGTTCAATTTCTATCATAGTTGTTGCTGATGGATTGGCTCTGATGTCCTCAAGAAGAATACGAGGCAGTCTTACTGATGCTTAACGATTGATTAGGAATAACTTGTTTTGTGGAAGCACGGAATTACCATAGAGTGCTCATGCGTGCCGTGACCGCAGTAAGAATATTTGCCAGTCAGCAACGACAACGTATAGCGGGTCTGTAAGATGTTCTTCAATCATTACATACATCATTTCAGCCGAAAGACGTCCACTGCTGGACATAGGCCTCCCCCAACGCCACATTGACATAATGGTGGTTTTGCCATAATCGCCAATTGGCAGGCGTGTTGGCGATCGCAGTACGGTTGTTACAAAAGCACAGAAAACGCTGTTGCCCTTTCTCTGGAAAGTCCCTTAGTCGCCTCTTACGACACCCACGGGAAGATATGGGATGGTGCTATTGTTTACGTCCGACACCCTAAAGAACATCATCATCACTACATACGCTCGAGGCTAAATAATACCAGCCGCTCGGGTCATTGGATCATCACGGTAAGCCGGGTTTTTGCCACTTTACCCATTACATACCGAGTATTACATACGTTACATTACATACGATAAGCCGTCGGTCCCGGCTGCCATTCGTAGATCTTTGATAGTCTTTACCGGTAGTCAGTGGCCTGAAAGTCTGACAACCAGTCTTACCAGAGGGTATCGTATTACCCAATACTAACTGGATTGTGGAGGTCAGTTTAGGCAGTCGCTTCATGTAAAATAGTGGTTTTCTGATGCATCTGGCTAGACTGGTAGTCGATCCCCACGTCGGAAAAGGCTAGGCAGACGAGGACACCTTACGAAACTCCCGCGCTTTTACATTTTCATTGTTTACTGTGTATATTTTCATTGTTTACTGTGTACATTTTCATTGTTTACTGTGTACTTACATTTTGTCGTAATTTAAAAAGGTGGCGTTGAATATGCTGAAGAATCGGCAAATTTTTGAGTGCTTGGTGTATGTCGCTGCTTTAAGAGGATAATATTTATAAATCAAAAGTTTTACTGCTATTGCTTAGGTGATATTTGTTTTAAGGCAATTTATAATCAGTCAAAATAAACAAGCAAATATAATTAATTCTATTAACCCGTCAAATTTTTGATTATTTTATTCGATTCCCGTTCAGTGTGGATAGCGCGAAAACACTGTCCTACCGTAATTCGCAAATATAGTTTCGTATGGAGAAGAAAGGGCTAAAAACTCCATAGCTGGTAGATACGAACCTAGTCATATAGTTAATCAAGCTAAATGGAACTGTTCCTGTCGGACTCAAACATCATGCAAACTCTAGTTTGACAAAACAAATTAAAGTCTACCTAGCCAGTTCAGCATGTTTTGATGGTTGGCTTCCAGTCTAACTGGATGCAGTACAGTATTTCACATGTAGCGACTGCCTTTCTGACCTCCACAACCCAGATAGTACTGGGTCATACGATATCTCTTGGTCAGACTGGTTGTCATACCTTCGGGCCACTGACTACCTGTAACGACTGTCAAAGATCTACAAATGACAGCTGGGACCAACGGCTTAATGTGCTTTCCGAGGCACGGAGGATACTCGGTATGTAATTGGTGGTCACCCATCCACGGAACAACTTAGGCAAGCTCGGCTTAACCTGAGGTTCGATCCGAGTGGCTGTTGTGGCTGTGATTTTTTAATGATACTTATATGATTTTATAAATGATTTCTTTAATCATCATTTCATCATTTCAGCCCAAAAGACATCCACAGCTGGACATAGGCCTCCCCCAAGTTTCGCCGCAATGACATTTTGGGGGTTTTGCCATAATCGCCACGCTTGGCAGGCGGGTTGGCGATCGCAGTACGCTTGTTACAAAAGCACAGAGAACGCTGCTGCCCATTCTCTGGTAAGTCCCTTAGTCGGCTCTTACGACACCCACGGGAAGATATGGGATGGTGCTATTGTTTACGTCCGACACCCTAAAGAACATCATCATCATTACATACGCTCGAGGCTAAATAATACCAGCCGCTCGGGTCATTGGATCATCACGGTAAGCCGGGTTTTTGCCACTTTACCCATTACATACCGAGTATTACATACGTTACATTACATACGATAAGCCGTCGGTCCCGGCTGCCATTCGTAGATCTTTGATAGTCTTTACCGGTAGTCAGTGGCCTGAAAGTCTGACAACCAGTCTTACCAGAGGGTATCGTATTACCCAATACTAACTGGATTGTGGAGGTCAGTTTAGGCAGTCGCTTCATGTAAAATAGTGGTTTTCTGATGCATCTGGCTAGACTGGAAGTCGATCCCCACGTCGGAAAAGGCTAGGCAGACGAGGACACCTTACGAAACTCCCGCGCTTTTACATTTTCATTGTTTACTGTGTATATTTTCATTGTTTACTGTGTACATTTTCATTGTTTACTGTGTACTTACATTTTGTCGTAATTTAAAAAGGTGGCGTTGAATATGCTGAAGAATCGGCAAATTTTTGAGTGCTTGGTGTATGTCGCTGCTTTAAGAGGATAATATTTATAAACCAAAAGTTTTACTGCTATTGCTTAGGTGATATTTGTTTTAAGGCAATTTATAATCAGTCAAAATAAACAAGCAAATATAATTAATTCTATTAACCCGTCAAATTTTTGATTATTTTATTCGATTCCCGTTCAGTGTGGATAGCGCGAAAACACTGTCCTACCGTAATTCGCAAATATAGTTTCGTATGGAGAAGAAAGGGCTAAAAACTCCATAGCTGGTAGATACGAACCTAGTCATATAGTTAATCAAGCTAAATGGAACTGTTCCTGTCGGACTCAAACATCATGCAAACTCTAGTTTGACAAAACAAATTAAAGTCTACCTAGCCAGTTCAGCATGTTTTGATGGTTGGCTTCCAGTCTAACTGGATGCAGTACAGTATTTCACATGTAGCGACTGCCTTTCTGACCTCCACAACCCAGATAGTACTGGGTCATACGATACCCCTTGGTAAGACTGGTTGTCAGACTTTCGGGCCACTGACTACCTGTAACGACTGTCAAAGATCTACAAATGGCAGCCGGGACCAACGGCTTAATGTGCTTTCCGAGGCACGGAGGAAACTCGGTAAATAATTGGTGGTCACCCATCCACGGAACAATTTAGGCAAGCTCGGCTTAACCTGCGGTTCAACCCCAGTTGCTGTTGTGGCTGTGATTTTTTAATGACACTTATGATTTTATAAATGATTTTTTAAATCATCATTACATCATTTCAGCCCAAAAGACGTCCACTGCTGGACATAGGCCTCCCCCAAGTTTCGCCGCAATGACATTTTGGGGGGTTGCCATAATCGCCACGCTTGGCAGGCGGGTTGGCGATCGCAGTACGGTTGTTACAAAAGCACAGAGAACGCTGCTGCCCATTCTCTGGTAAGTCCCTTAGTCGGCTCTTACGACACCCACGGAAAGATATGGGATGGTGCTATTCTTAACGTCCTACACCATACAGAGATTTCTTTAATGTTTTTACTATTTTATTTTTCTCATTGTTGTGTATGGGTATTTTGCCTGAAATAAAACACAATTTATCTATTTTATTTTTTATTATTTAGCCACGAGCTTCTCTCTCAAAACAAATCAAAGCTAAATAGGTAACTTAATTTCCGTCAAGACTTGCCAACAGACCTTATTGTATACAAACGGTTCTTGGAGCCCTCACACCATTGTGCTCCTGGTTTAACGACGCACTAAACCTAACTACTGAGTTACATAAAATGCATCTGTTGGACGTAGCACCTGTTCGTATACGTCTTTGGGACGTAAGACGTAAAAATACATTGTTTTGAGACGTTTCGGTTATTTGTAGTTCTTTTTCTGGGGATTGTTTGATGAGAAAGCAGTTGCGTACAGTGAAATTTTGGATGGTAATATTACTGGTATATTACTTATTTAAGTAGTTTTTGGTGATTTTAACACGGATTTTTTTAAGGCATTAAAATCGAGAGAGGTAAGAAGAAAATTAATATAAAACGATGAATTTTGGGAACGTCGATATCGCTAAAAAGAAGTCAGCCTTTAAATAAAAAACACTGCGTTTCTATCATAGCCGTTTTGTATTAATGAATGGAAGAAGAAGATATGTTCCACCAACCCAAAACCGTGACTGAAATCCATCAGGAGGACTATATGAGATAAGGACAAAAAGATAAAGATTGTCTTTTGCAATAGCTTTCATTAGGATAGAGGAGTTCGTCTTTGTGTTTTATAAAATTACGAGTTGCTGCCCGCGACTTCAATTGCGTGGAAATTTTTATGTGTTTTTCAGAGATAAATTATACTCAGCCTTCCTCTTGAGCCACTCCGTTTATTGATGAAAACCTCATCAAAATCTGTTTTGAAGTTTGAAAGATCTAAGCGTTCAGACGGCGGGAAGCGACGAAAAAATATTGTCAGAAGATGGCGAAACGGTACTAAGTATCTTACTTTTAACCTGACCCAGTTGGTATGTTACACAAATCGTTTATATAACCTTAAACAGATGAAAAACAGTACAAGATACAGCTAACCCCGAATGAACAGCTACTAGACTCGCATTTCTTTCGACTTCTTCCAAAATACGTCACACCTACCAAAAGAAGTATTAAACCCAGATTTTAAAGTTTACCAGAATGTTATATTATTTACAGAGGTCTTGTTCAGTTGCCAGCATATAGTCTAGGGACACGGTTTCCGTATAATTTAAATATTCAAACTTTTTAAACTTGTATTGAGCCACACGGAGCAGAGTTTGTGAAGTGGTATATATGTTTTACTAACATGCTTGTGGGTTTTTAAAGGTATTCTTATATTAATTGTAAGTTATTTGTGTATTTTAGGATACACTAGCTCTTGTCCACAACCTTCGTCCGCGTGAATTATTAAAAAAAAATCACTTCCCATTTGAATCGGCGCCTAAGTTACTCCTTATAACATCAGCTAATTGCTAGTGAAAATCACGCCAAAAGCGGTCTCGCTGTTTCGGTTATAAACCGGAACTAACAGACAGACAGACCGACAAATATAGAAAAATTAATAATAGTAAAAGTACAGTATACACTTTTATATGCATTCAATAAAAAGCTTTTATTTTGAAATTACAAACATACACTTCAAATTGTATTTATTTGTATAGATTTTTGCTTATGGTTATTTTGTCTTGAGAAGCTAGTGTATCCAAAAATGGACTTTGCTAAACATACAAAACTTAAAACAAAATCCAATTGAAAAAGCACGTTACTTATCAAAAGTTTTGCGTCAAAAGCTAGCTTTTGAATCCAATTATTTACGAGCATTTATTCGGTTTATGCTTCGATCTACCTAAAAAAGAAAAAAATAGACTAGTTTTCTCGTTTTCTCTGCCTATTATGATATATAGAAGTATCTCGTTTGTTCCCGATGACAATTTCTTTTTTTTTTTCTTTTTCTTTTATTTGATTATTATAACGCTAGGATAAAAATTTCGGTCAGAAGCATCGAATGGAAAAAACATGTTTTTTTTTGTAAATCATACCATCTCATGGATTGTTATTGGATTTCCACATTAGGAAATTCTCGGTAGAATTCCAGAGAATACACACCTAACCTGTTAATGGCTATAACTTCATCCCCTATTACAATGAGACTTGCAACAAAATTAGAGAATGTACACTATGCACGTATTCACTTCTGCCTACCCCTTGCAAGAATACAGTCGTGATGTCCTGTATGTGTTATTAATACAATTTTAAGTATGTACTTACGCCACATTGCACCACCGCATGTACTAGGCAAGCATAGACGGTAATGCGTTTCTGATTGCATGCCCGACGCTGATTTTGACAAAAGTGCATTTGAATGTGCTCATAGTTCCAATAATGTTATGATAGCCTGGTAGGTATTGCATTCGCAATATCTAATGACTAGTCATCGCGTTGTCTGTGAATTGCATTTTGTCTTGGTTGGCCAATAGATTGTTGTGCCTAATCTTGTAGCTAAGAATGTTATGCTCTTCCATACTTTCAAACTAAGATTACAAATGCGAAAGTTGTGTCTGTTTGTCGGTCTGCTTGTTTCTGTGTTTGCCTCATCTGTTTGTATGTTATCTTTGCTGTTTATAGACGGATAAAACACTCTTTATTACAGAACATCATTTAAAAACACAAGTTTCAAAACAAAGTACTTAGACTTTCTTCAGAGGGTAATACAATGGCTGGTCCTAACGGGTGAACCGTTTTCGATGGAATTTGGCACACAGTTAGACCTAGGTTGGGTTATATAGGATACCCTTTTTGCCCGTAGTGCGTTCCCATGGGATGATTTTAGAACTGTACGTGGGCGAAGGCACGGACAAAAACTAGATGATCATAGGAACCAATTGCATTTTCCTGTACGACCTTGTATTTGCTTATACCCTGGTCCCACATGATACATGGTAAGGTCCAAAAGTTTCTGGATATATCAGAGATACAAAACTACCATCTATTCTACTACTTCAAGTTTTCTCTAGTTACCTACAGTAAAAAAGTAATATTTTGGTTCTATACATATATGTATCCCTTTATTTCAATCTATTTTTGTTTGGATATTAATCCTCAATTTTATAGTTGAAGCCGGCATTTTTTGGACCTTATTGATACTTGTGCAAAAACATCTTTCAAGAATTGATGATGTATACATACCTACATGAAATTTTCCCTTATATAGTTTGAAATTACAATGCAGTCTCCGAAACCACACTCCTTAGACTCCATTCCTGCATCCCTGGAGACTCAGTACATACTACATAGCAGAAGTACATAGAACGGAATCCGCACACTACCGCCGTTCTGAAACTAAAGTTAAATTTGCAAGTGATAGATATGCGAGGCACTCCTGGAATGTAATTTTCACACGCTCAAGCGACGTCACTGCCGCCCCCGCCCCGCGGCGCCACCCTCGCCCGCCCGCCGCCCCCTTTGTAGCCAGAGAGATAGCGGGCAGAAGGAATTGTCGTGTATTTAGTAGTAAAGGTATCAAGACGGAATTATTAAAAGTGCATAAAGAAATCCAAATACTTAAAAGTTCACGAATTCCAGTTTAACCGAATGCAGCTGAACACCATGTTTTCCATGGAACGACTGCCTATTTTGCCCCTTTGGAGGGCTACTGACTACCCGTTACTACTGTCAAAGATCAACGAATTCCAGCTGGGACCAACGGCCATACTGAACGATAGACAAAATAAAAAATAATACATTAGACTGCTTGCTATTTGCCTTGATGGACATGAATTTCACTTCAGAACTTAGGGGTCCTACTATGGTAATTATCAGTGACGAATGACGATCCTCACCAGTTAATTGATTGAATTAACATTGACGATGACTCTAGCTCTGACCTGCCTTACAGAATGCCAGAAAAACCCACACCGCCGAGTAAACCGACGCACACATTTGTGGCACAGTGGTCAGTGGTGTATTAGTAGCTTCGCCGAAAATAATTATGTTTTTTAAATACTGTTCGATAGCTGAGTACCTATTTAAATATTTTTAGAGACTTACAACCACAAACATGAAGTACGTAAAACTAAAGATGCGTCTCCAAATATACCATTATTTAAGATGAGGAAACTATATCGCTCGCTAGCTCCTCTCGCTTCGCCCCCGCGGCCTCGCACGACGGATGCCCCGGAAAATTGCTACAATCATTGTGAGAGGGCATTCCGAAATGAAGGAAGCGTACTTAAAGTCGACTCCAGTGCGGGCTGGCAGTCAGTAACGCGGCCTGTTCTCTACTAACTCATAAGTGAGCTTTTGCAGTTGCATATAGACTGAGGACTTAGATGACAAAGAGGTTTTAGATACTATACACAGGATCCTCAAGTGGTTAAATAATAACAGCCGCACGGGTCGAACTTCAAAGTTAAACCATAGATGGCTCTTGGTGGTAGGTCCGTGGATGGATGATCGACGAAAAGCACGTTAAGCTGTTGGTCCTGGCAGACAGTTGTACATTTTTGACAGTCGTTACAATTGTAAGAAGCCGAAAGTCTGACATCGAGTCTTATCAAGGGGTATCGTATTACCCAGTTACTGGGTTGGGGAGGTCAGATAGGCAGTCGCTTCATGTAGAATACTGATACTGAGGTGCCTCCGGTTAGACTGGAAGCCGACCCCAACGAAGTTTGGGAAAAGGCTAGGCAGATGAAGAGACAAGTTCCTCATATCAAATATGGACCCATTAATATTTATGATAATACTAGCTGTCCCGCGCAATTCATCTGCATCACATTTTCCCCGTTTTCGCAATATTTTTCATTGCTGCTCCGTTCCTATACAGCGCCATCTATTGAATACTTACTCAATCCAGTCAACAGATACCGCCATCTGTTGGAATATTTTGGAGCTAACAGATAATTATTGTGACTTAATTTGCCATAAAATAATATTGCGACTATAAATTGAGACGTAAGCTATCCTATCTTTCAAGTTGGATCAAACTGCACACGGTGTGCAAATTTGATTAAAATCGGTTAAGTAGTTTAGGAGTCCATCCCCGACAAACAATGTGACACTTTATTTTATATATATATAGATTTATCCGTGGTGCTAGGCAACTTGGCTTATTCCAGTTGAAAACGTCCCTTTGTGCCTATTGGCCGTGTTTTGTTCTGTCTCCTGCTGATATGGAGGGAAGTAGAAATTATGTTTTTCCTACTCCTCCGCTTTTCTTGTCTGATTCATTTCTTTGCGGAATGTAAGACAGTTAAATTCTTTCCCTGGGATTTTGTCGTTTTATTGTCTTGGCGCTTTTCTGGTGGTCGCCATGGTTGATTCTGGCTTTCAGGAGTTGCAGTGGTTTGAAAAAAAAATGCTTTTATAAACTTACTAGCTGTCCGGCGCAACTTCGTTTGCGTCACATTATCCCCGTTTTCGCAACATTTTTAATTGCTGCTCCACTCCTATTGGTCGTAGCGTGATGATATATAGCCTATAGCCTTCCTCGATAAATGGGCTATATACCACTGAAAGTTTTTTTCAAATCGGACCAGTAGTTTCGGAGCCTATTCAATGCAAACAAACAATCAAATATTAAAAGCTTTTTTTCCTCTTTATAATATTAGTTTAGAAAAAGACAGATTCCTCATCATCATTGTCCTGCATCTTATCACAGCCTATCGTTCTTTGATATTTAAGACATAAAGCTTCATACATACATACTCAGAACTTTCCTCACGACATCTTCCAAAAGAAAATAATGTCATTTGAAAATCTCATGACTCAGTGACGTCATAAAAACAAAATATCATAATTGGCATGTTTGCATGAATTGCGTTTACGTAGTATACATAAACTAGCCTTCCTCAGGCTTCCTCCGCATTGATGGCAGAGCTTATTCCATTACCTACGTACCAGTGGCGAAGGGTGGAAATTTTGAAAGGGGAAGCCGAAGAAAAAAATGAGAATTTAAATTTTTTATTTTCGTTTTAGTCATCAGCGAACCAGAAAACCCGGAAAATGACACCCATGACGAAAATACCAGAATTTTAAATCACGCTTGGCGCTATTTTTAATTTTGGCGTCAGTATCGTTATCAGCGACCCCAAAAACCATGAAAATTTCACCCATGATAAAAATACCAAAAAAATTCTAAGGACCCGACTTGATCCTTTTTTTGTAACGATTAAATACACATGAACTATTAACCAATAAAAATATAAGCTAAAAAACCTTTTTGAAACAAGCTTTTATAATGATGCACTGAAAAGAAGAAAATAACTCTTTGAGTAAATGAAAACGATATAGGATAATTTTCACTAAAGCTTGTCGCGTTTAGTTTTTAAAGCATTTACCATTCACTCGACAAGCTTCAGGTAACTATAGAAATTATGTTTATTTATAAAAAGTGAACGCGTATATATACAAAGTTTCATGTCTGTGCTATTAACCGTTGAGGAGTTCCCAGAGGAGCCTGTTCGTGAGGAGACCATCCTGGCGGTAGGATGAGTTCATGATACAAATCGTGATTATCTATCAAATTTGAACTCGATTGCAAAGTTTCGTGTCTGTGCTATTAAATGTTCAGGAGTGCCCTCGTGAGAAGACGATCCTGGCTGCAGGATTAGATCATGTCTATCTATCAAATATGAACGTACATAAAAATTTTCGTGTCTGTGCTATTAACCGTTGAAGAGTTCCCTCGTGAGAAGTCGATCCTGGTTGCAGGATGAGTTTATGATACAAATCGTGATTATCCATCAAATATGAACTCGTATGCAAAAGTTCGTATCTGTGCTATTAAACGTTGAGGAGTTCCCTCGTGAGGAGACGATCCTGGCGGTAGGATGAGTGTATGATACAAATCGTGATTATCCATCAAAAAGCAACTGGTATGCAAAGTTTCGTATCTGTGCTATTAACCGTTGAGGAGTTCCCTCATGAGGAGACAATCCTGGCTGCAGGATTCAGTTATGTCTGTCATGAGAATGTATTGTTCTTAGAACCAAAGGTGTGTGCAAAATTTCAGTTCAATCAGAGATCGGGAAGTGGTTCTAATTTAGCTTTCTGTACATAGAATCTTTGTCGTAACTCGATAAACTTCGGCTTACCTAGTTCCTACAAAACGCTGCTGATAGCCGCGAAGTCACGTGTCTGCGTCCATACGAATTTAGTTCTGAATGCTGACACCCGACCATCGGCTTACTGGCGCCACATGTTGCTTTCTTTGTTGACTTTAAAAATTTTGGCATTTTTGTAATGTTTTCAATCCTATGATGTATTCAATGTCTATACTGTGATGTGATACCTACAGATGTGTACATAATTTACTATTTGACTACAATAGACACTACGTATAGTGCCTTGTTCCCAAAGGGAAGCCGGTAGGAATCGGTTTATTAGGTGCCTTCGGGCCTGCTACGTACCACCGGCAACGGTATAATAGTTATTTGTTATACAAGAGTGCAAAGTTGCTTTTTAACCGCGTGTTCAATTTTGATGACCGAGCAAGCGAAGGATTCTAAAATTGAATCACGAGCGCAGCGAGTGATTCAAAATTAGTATTCTGAGCGTTAGCGAGGGAATCAAAAGAGCACAAGGTGAAAAATCTTTGCACTCGAGTGCAACACGTAACTTTTCATTCCACCTCAGCGAGGAAATGACTAAATGCAAAAAAAAAAAAACGTTTACAATCACAAGATAGGTACACTTTTATTTCAGTTTAGGTATTAATTACTACATTATGACAGGTAAGTATTACAGAATAATCTTTAAATTATAACACAATAATATTACGGTATAATTAACAATGACGTGAAAAAATGCCGCATAAAGAACCGCGTACAAAGCAAATTGAAAAAAGAACACCAAGAAGGTTCCGAGTCTGAGTTTATAACAAATTAAAAAAAAGTTGTATGATATATTCGGCACCATAGAGGTAGCAGTAAATAGGTTTAATGTTTTTTTTTTAATTCTCAAACTTAGTGCACACGATGTTCTAAATTCAATTTACTTTATCCTCTAGAAAATACAAACGGCTTTTGCACTCAGATATCGAAGAGTAAAAATACTCTTTCCGAGATGGTGGGATGAAAAAGTATATTGTGTCCTAATCAAG
The DNA here is from genome assembly GCA_949152445.1 of Cerastis rubricosa. Lineage (NCBI taxonomy): Eukaryota > Metazoa > Arthropoda > Insecta > Lepidoptera > Noctuidae > Cerastis > Cerastis rubricosa. The sequence continues at coordinate 21,547,066 of OX424534.1, read as the reverse complement.
GCACGGCGACTAATCAAGCCATACATTACCAGTTTATGCGGATCTCTCATTGTACGGGAAATGTATACAAGCGAGGCCATGTTATACTGGACATTTATCGCTTGATGCACTTCCGATATTGCGTGAAGGCACGGCGGACAAATTCACTTTCACATTATATTTGTTAGGTGATTATGGCAGTTGAAGTGATAGCAAAAGGAAAGTGGAAGTGGGCGGGCCATATATGCCGTAGACTGGATGGAAGATGGGGGAAGAAAATGCTGGAGTGGAGACCACGGACAATACGGAGGAATGTGGGAAGACAACCGACTAGGTGGACAGATGATCTCATTAGAGTTGCCGTAAGAAACTGGATAGCCATAACCGCAAAAAGTGGACAGATTTGGAAGAGACCTACACTCAGCATTGGATGGCCAAGGGTTGAAGAAGAAGAGAGAAGATGACAGTTGCAAATCTGTACAGTTGCTTCGGAGTGTTCTATTCAGCGTGGCAATGGCTGTCAAAATTGAGCCGTCCCAGAGTTAGGGTAAGTTTGACGCCTTCAGTAGCGTCTATCAGTTCCTGTGGCGAGAATAGAATAGAATAGAATAAAACTTTATTGTACACCAAAAAATTAAACATAACGGGCTTACAAAACTGCTAATTTTATGTTTACAACGGCGGTCTTATCGCTGATAGCGATATCTTCCAGACAACCTTTGGATGGACATTATGGAATTAAAATAAAAAAGGGGGTAGTCACGAAGTAAACGAAATTGAGCGCGCCATCGTTTGTTGAACAGCACACTTGCAGGTCAGAGTCATCTATGAATACCCACCTGAACAATTTTCCTTGCTTCGCCAACAATTATGAAGAATATGGTGTTAATAATAATCATCAGCTGACTAGACAAGTATTAGAGAAGTATGGCAGAAGAACACATGCTGCGCCGACCCCAAATAAATTGGGATAAGGGCAATAATGATGATGATGAATGATGATGGTGTTAAATCACTGGCTCGTTGTTCTGATAGTAAGATATAAGCTTGACTGTCGAGCGTTGGATCTTGATATCGATTCCGGCTTTGGGAAAGTTGTGGACAATTTCCTTACTGGTTTCTGATGAACACAGCAGCGACAAACTTAAAAGTAATTATAATGTTGGATTTCAATATTCATTTTCTTAGATTACAATCTGTACAAAGTAAAAAAAAAATACATAGCTTACATGTGCACTTAGAAAACGTCGACAAAAGGTGCTCGGTTCGGGTTGGTCGTTTCCTTTGGAGAAGAACCGGCAAGAAAGTTCATGGTTACTCTTTTAAAATCATTTGGTTCTACAATATTTCCAAAGACACAAGTACTAGCACAAGCTCAACCTTGTTTACATTATCGAACGACATTATTTCATTTTCAGACTATTCCACCATTACTACCTATCTTACCACACATCTGAATTGAACTATGATTACTTGCAACTTTTGAATATGTTTTAGTTATAATTTACTTATAAGTACTAACTATACTATTGTATGAGAAATAATACTACTGCGCCTAAATGAGTACACTTTTTTGTAATACTTTTTAAATAAATTTATTTCTATTTTTTTTTTCTATTTTTTCTATTTCTACTATACCATCAAATATTCCAGTGCGGTAATTCATTGTGTTTTACCGTAAAACGTGATTTGTTAGCCCAGAAAAAGAAGTCGTTTCCCAGCAATCATTTTTGTGTAGAGTTACTTAGTTTGATGCAAAGAATGCTTGATTGACGGCTTCGAGAAAGATCCGTTTAGACGATATATGTGTCGGTCCAGAATAATTTTAATCAAGGCTACATTATTTTAGTACAATTTACCACCAGCACTTACCCTGTTGTCAATGTTGTTGGTGCGCCAAGAATCATCCAGCCAGGGGCGTAGCTACTGCCGTATCTGCCGTATCAATTATACGGCCCCCCCGGGCCACGGGGGCCGCCGACGTGCGTCAGCAAAAATTAATAAAAACTTTAGAAAACCAAATGTCATCATCAGCTATAAATGATTTAATAAATCAGTTTGCCGCAAAAAAGTCAAGAAGAGTGTAATATTTAATTTGAATTGTTTGTAGAAATTTTGGAAAAAGTGACAGATAAATAATTATGATGAATAAATATTTATTTTAATTTTTGTGAGAAATCTTTCCCTTCATAGGGAAAACCAAGGCACGCTACGCCACTGCATCCAGCTCTGTAGGTGTGATATCACTGATGTTGCAAAGACATCCTTTTCCATGACAAGAGTGATCTGTCAGAAGTTTGCTTGTTATGGGTTATTTGCTGAGTAGGTGACTAGTCTGTTTCTTCAGTAACTATGTCCTTTAACTTCAGGAGTCATCGTTTCAAACTCACCGATTACACGTTGTTAAACTTACTGTTCCTTAGCTTTTTAATGAAGCAGAAGTGAGGTACCCATCAGAAGTGAGGACACGGTGGAGCACACCGGTAGAGCTCTGCCCCGCTTGGGCTGAGCACCGCCGTATCCTCGTAGGCGCGGGCGTGTGGACGGCGAGTAATGGGCTAGCTCACCGTCCGTCCGTCTTATGACGACAGGCCGGGCCAACGGCGCGTTCGTGTTCCACGCGCGCCTCAAGATGTCAGCAAATTGTAAGGGGTCCGAGAGGGCCGATGCCTGCCAGGGCTGCGGGATTGTTCGAAAAAGATACATATAAGAAGGAACATGGATGGGTTTTAGTCAGTACAAGTCCGACACTCCCTTCCGCTCCGCCCAGAGCGGGACGGGTTAGTTGATGATTTCCCATCCGAAAAAAAAAGGTTCCCTTCATGGTTTTAAAAGTATTCTTAACAAAGCTAAAAAGCACTTGTTTACCCCGTCATTGCTATATTTATTTTTTGTTTTTGGGGTCAAAGTTTTTTAAAACAAGTTTTAATGTCGTAACTTTACTTGAAATAGTTCCACGAACCCCATATATTCAATGCATCTGCACAATGTTTTAATTCCTACCGTAAATCGTGATTTATCTATCACCCAAAAAATTTAGGTGTTTCCAAGTAGGTAATATTCTTTGCGGGAAGCTAGTTAGATGTACAGAATGCTTGGTTGACGGTTGGTCGGTATTTTTGATTGTTGCATAAAAATCTGTTAAAGTTCTATAAGGTATCGGACGTAAAGAATAGCACCATCCCATATCTTCCCGTGGGTGTCGTAAGAGGCGACTAAGGGATTTGCCAGAGAATGGGCAGCAGCGTTCTCTTTGCTTTTGTAACAACCGTACTGCGATCGCCAACCCGTCTGCCAAGCGTGGCGATTATGGCAAAACCCCCCTATGTAGACTTGGGGGAGGCCTATGTCCAGCAGTGGACGTCTTTTGGCTGAAATGATGATGATGACGTTGCATAAAAATATGTTCTGCAGCGACCTTGCAATCAACTGAATTAAGATTTGATCTTTTGACCAGATTATTGTGCTGTACTGAATCTTAAATAAGGACTGAAGTTGCAATGAAGTTTATTAACATCCGTTAAGTTTATTTGTTACCTTTATGTCACCATGAAACAAACGGCAAAATATTATATTAGTTACATAAGTGCTAGGTGCTAATTTATATACCACCAAAGACTGGACAACTATACATTTGACAAGGCGATCATAAATCACGGGCACGTCGATATCTTTCAATAATCCAATCAAAGCGGTTCGTATCCGAACTAATGTTATTGTCAAACCTACCAGCCATTATCTGTGCACAAGCGAACATCTAAATGTTCAGTCACGTATCCGAACGAACGAGACAAAACATATGATTAACACCGTGAGCGAAAGGGACAGATGATCGATGTAAACAATCGGATTCGTGCCAGTTCGGAAATGCTGTATTTCTAATTCTACTTCGAAACATTTTGGGTTTTATTGCTGTGATTTTAAGTGTTATATTTTATTGCCGTTTGTGATGTTTGAATTTGGACACTATTGCTGGTGTTGCCTGCGTTCAGTTATATACAATTTTGAGTCATAGATGGAGTTCGTAAAGATCAAAATTGAAGGAAAATTCAATGGTTCTTATGATAAAAGTACAGAATTCGTTAGTGTATGGTCGTGAAGTGGCATCTATCTTACGTTTCTTATATTGACAACGCCGTCACCGGAATCGGAATGAGGGTAATAAAGAAATTGCAATCCTTTTATGTACCTTTTTAACATTTCTGATGTGCACTATAATGAATGCGACATAATTGAATAATCTGGATGAAAGCGAACCGCCCCATTTGTGAGTCGTATCGAGAATGAAGAAATATCTTCGTGTTGTGTACTATGTATGGAATACTTTGGATTTTGTTGTGTCAACTTTAGAAGTTGTTTCTTAGTTTTTATAGGGTTACGTAATTAAATTAAATTGGTTTATTCATGATGATTGCCTGTCTTTTATAACAATGTTGTTTCATTTGCATCTATGAAATAATTATGTCTAGACAAAGTGACATGTGACGATGCATATAAGAAAATATAGTCAGAATAGTCAAAAAATTATTAGATTGACGTAAGGTACCCAAAAGCTGTGTCAATCCTATTAGAAATCTTTGAAAGCAGTTGTCTAGGATTTGGGTGTCGATTTGTGATTCAATGATTCCTCATATAAATTGCACAATAGATAGTCTATATAGAGATGTGCTATTTTACGAATCTCTTCGTCCGTCTGCGAGCCTGGTAGAACCATTCCTTGCTATTGACCACATATTACTTGAGAGCTCTAAACGGCATTCCTCAGCATTCCTGTGCTCCTAGTACAATTGATACAATTTACTAGGGCGAATTGATTCCACTTGTATCTTTGTCCTAAAAACTAACGTATCTCTGTGGTGTTATGGGATCCTGGTAGTAGGTATAATGGTAGTAGTCTATTACTATGCTGTGTAAATCATATCCACAGGCTGTCATAGACTAAATATGTGTTGCTTGGTTACCGTCGTTGACTAGATATATGTCATTCAATCTAATACTGATAGATAGAAATAATATGTTTTAATTCATATATAACATCTGGCGACAATGCCGTTCGATGTAAAGAAAGCAAAACGTTCGCGAGCCATCCTACGCGGTGTGCTAACGAAAACTAATAACGCATTTCAAGCAGAACAAAATGTATAAGTATACTCATGAAGAAATAGAAACACGATTACTGACACTTCAAAATACTTACCAAGGACTGCAAAACATACAATTAGAGATAGAACAGGAGACCGAATACGAATACCTCGAATCCGAAACCGATTACAGGTACGAAGTGGATGAACTTTATACAAATTTACGTACAAAAATGATTCGACTAATGAACACTTTCAAACTTAGCCGTTACCCAGTGTACCTTCTAGACAACATGCGCACGAATTCACGAACATTCATCGAGACGTACATCCCAGACTCAATTTCCAACCGTTTCAAGCAAATGAATCGTTTAAAAACTTTATAAAAAGACTATCGGTTTACATGATGCTCAACAATATTACGGATCCCACAACGAAGGTCTACACCCTGCTGTCCACTTTACCATCAGAAATTCATGAAAGAATTACGACCTGTGTTCACCCGACGACCCCATTGAGAAGTCCTATGAAGAACTTACTGATAACTTGGACAATTTCATCGATCCAAAACCTGCATATAGCATATGGGCCTCACAGCACACCTTGATATGATGAATACAACAAGTGGATGAATCGATTACTGTTTACACGTCAGAACTAAAAAGAATGTCATCAAAGTGTGATTTTAAGTGCTCACATTGTCTGAAACCCAATCTCGATTCATTTTTATCGTTACAATATAGACGAGGATTAAAAGATGGAGAAATTCGCACAAAAATTCTACAAGCAAAACAAACAGTGCTGCACAAGGGTCGTACAGTTAGAAGTATTCTCCGGGCTACGCCAGTCATCTCAGGCGACTCGCCCTATATGCTCATGTTCGGAATAGAGGTAAGAACGAGATTGGTACTCAAGATTAGAGCTCTACCAAAGGCACTACATAGGGGCAGAAGAGAAGGGGTGAGAGAGTTTGCAGTCGGAAGCAGAGTGCAAGCTCGCAATTACTCTGTATCAGGAAGGAAGTGGGAGTTTGGTACAGTGACCCGCCGACTGGGAAACCTCCACTATGAGATAGAGATCGACAGCGGACGCACATGGATGCGCCACCTCGACCAGCTGCTGCCGGCGCCTCTGATTCCTGGGAATCACGGCGGAGGCGTGTCGTAGACTAAATATGTGTTGCTTGGTTACCGTTGTTGACTAGATATATGTCATTCAATATAATACTGTTATAAAGAAAAAATATGTTTTAATTCATATATAACACAGGCTAATAAATTACACCCACTACGGTGTCAAATTGTTTTTGGTAATCTTGTCTTTTTTGTGCTAGACTGGCCTTGGTCCATCACCTATGGTAGGGAATACCATCCACATCTCATTAATGGGTTGAAAATGAGGGCTGACCAAATAACTATCAAAGTTGAAGGTTAAACTTTTCATTCTGGCCAATCATAGTTAGGATCTTTTTGGTCTATTTCTGTAACGAGTCATCATCAACATTTTCCTCCTATAAATAATAAAGGCTAGAGCAGTTTATTTGAGATCTCACTTCTTCCGTCTAGATAGATCCCTTTCTTCCTAGATTGTAGATGGTTCATCTTCACTTTGGTCTGACTCATAGGAGTCAGACCAAAGAAAAGATTTAAGAATGAATGAAGGCTTTTATATAAAGCTATTCGACCTTAAATCTATTATTTTCAAATAAGGGGTCACTCTTCCACATCCCATCACATGCCTTATCGGCAACTCCTCGGCTTTTCTGTAAGCTCACTTTCAATCTTCCGCTTAAAAACTCATAATTATTTAATATTTGACATTAAATAATTATCGAGTTTTCTTGTAAAAACCATATGAGGGGGAGTTCTTTACATTCTTATCAATCCATCTCATCTACCTAAATTCATTGACACACACAGCAAGCGTGATAATCAATGCTCAATACTTCTCCGTACGAGAGGCCTTTGCTATGCAGTTGGACAACAACTCTCTACTATTATATGATGGCCTAGTACAACGAGCATGGATTGTGGTATTGCACAAGATATATTATGTGTGCGCGCCGCGCGCGCCATCGCCTGTTGGACAAATTTTTCAGTAGTCTGTGTGGAAAGCGATCATTGTTGTTGTACATACTACTGGGGTAGCGTTAGCAGATTTAATGATGAAATGGGTGTTTTTTTGACGTTGGTGTCTCTCCATCTTCGTTTCTATGTGGCCTGTCATAAAAGAGGCGATAATAAAACTGATCTAGGAGGATACGTAATATCTATACAAGTCGTGAGAAGGAACGTCAAATCGTCATTATAAAACATCCAAATGTTTGTTAAATATAGTTGAAATTAGGAATTTCTTTTATATCAGCTTTCTCAAGTAAGTATAGGTCCATAAAGTTAATGTTGAATTGATAATTAGGCATTTGTAATAATCAATCTCTATAAAGGAAGCTTTGATACTGGTTGTGCAGAAATTGACAGTCAGTTCCTATAGTACAGTCTGGCTGTTTACTACCTTATTTTTGATTTACAAAAACGTTATTTACTGGAAGCTAGCATACCATACACTATTTTGTGCCAACCGTACGCCGTCACGACTAGTCGCACGAGTGTCAAAGCGACACGGCCGTTAGTTGTCGCGGCGCCGCGTCGCGCGACCAAACGTTTTTCATTGCCGCGCGAGTGATGAATTCGATGCGGCCTACCTAACCTAGCGCGCAATGTACAGCGCGATTTAGAAGCGGTCAGGGAGTAATAGATGCGTGTACGTTTTTAAATTGTTGCTTAATTTCAGTGTATTTGTTTGTGAGACCATTTTGGAAATGTTTCTGGTAGAGGAAATCATAGGAAAATGAAACAAATCTACATATCTAGTTGGTATAAAGCTTTTTTCTCGTTTGACCAGTACCTATCTATTTGCTAACTTTTTTTTTGCATATCTATGCTTCTTCACTAATAATATGACGTAAAGTTTGAATCTAGGGGGCTATCTTCGGAACTACTAATCCGATTCCGAAAATTCTTTAACCAGTATGAAGCTGTATTATCCCCAAATGTCATAGACTATTATTTATTTTCACAAAACAAGGGGTCTCATGGGCTTGGCATAATTTCCGACCATAACGCGAGCGAACCCACTGACAAAACCTAGTGTATTAAAAACCCTATACTGATAATAAAGCCTTGCAATGAAGGTTACATTTACAAATGATGATAATTATATTAAGATAGTCAGTATTTAATTTTTTAGTGAACAATTTCATGCATGTTTTTAATAGTTTTGTTTGTGAACAGCAATTTGGAAAAAAAACAAGGAAGACAAACCGCCACAGAATATAACAAGCCTAACAATATCAACCAACTACCAGGACGACATAGTCTTAATAAAGCATAGTCCTACAAAACAATAACAATAATTTAGGCTAAAAACGGAAATATCCCCGCGAAAAATGTTCAAAACGCCGGACGTAGTCCACAGCTGGACCATCACGCCAGTTATTTGGTCCATTAAAAGTGAAATAGTTGGAGTCGACGGGTACTAGGAGCGTAGAGCCAGCGGGAGGTTTTAAAATACGATTTATGGCTATATAGCTGTGTTTAAGTTAGAGCTAATGTGATTAGGTTATGTTTATAGCTGTTAGAGTTGAAGCGCTTTCAATCATGAGGTTCACTGGCAATGAGGTAGATGTGAAGTTGTGTTTTCAGCCGAGAATGTTGTAGCGTTCTTTCTGTTCGTTCTACCACCTATTTGACCGCTTCACTTTGCTGGGGCATATACCTCTGCTTTGTGAGCCAGTGAGGCGTACCCAGTATATCGCTCAATTTTTGGTTGTAGGCTGCACTGATTTTCTCACGACGTTTTCTTTCTTCGTTTTGAGAGCAGAATTGATTAAATAAATAGTAATACTGTTGTAGTACTATAGGTTTACAACTACAGGAGTGCTGATGCAAATATCATACATAGCCAATGAAGTTTGTTTCTTCTGGGCGACGAAACAAGGGCTTTTGATGAGTAGTAGTGTAGCTAGGGCAAGTTCGAGCTATAAGTCATCTAAGAGGAGTAAGAGGTACAGCATTTACAGTCACAGAGATCAACTTCGTCTGTCTAGCCATTTACCAACCACGTTGGTTGTCAGATCTCAGCCCCGATTCAAATGAAAACGCACGTGTAACATACACGTGTCAAACGCCGTTACTGTTACTCACTGTAACTCGCTGTTATTCGCTGTTACTCGCTGTTACTCGCTGTTACTCGCTGTTACTCGCTGTTACTCGCTGTTACTCGCTGTTACTCGCTGTTACTCGCTGTTACTCGCTGTTACTCGCTGTTACTCGCTGTTACTCGCTGTTACTCGCTGTTATTCGCTGTTACTCGCTGTTACTCGCTGTTACTCGCTGTTACTCGCTGTTACTCGCTGTTACTCGCTGTTACTCGCTGTTACTCGCTGTTACTCGCTGTTACTCGCTGTTACTGAGATAAGTCCATCATCTTCTTTATCGTGTGGTTAATGCCTAACCTACTGTCAGAGTTCTATGCCGCCCATATGGGCTTCTAACTAGGCTTTACTTGCCATCGAGAAATATCTCTTTGGCATGCTGGTTTCCCGATAAGTCCAAGACACGGGCGGACAAACAAAGGCAAACACGAGAGAAATTTATTGAACGTTAACAAAGTCGCGGGTTATCCACTAGTGGTCAAAAATGCGTCGTCGAAGGGAAACACCAATACATTTTAGACCTAATTTACACCTTCGGCCCCCCCCTGTCACCTTATCTACTCCAGATCAACGTAAAGCACCTAATTTTCTAATTTACCTAAGTACCAATTACCTGACGATGTTTACATTAACAGAATCAATTTATTTATGTGATTCTAGTAAAACTCATTACTGTTTAGTTGTCCTTTTCGTTAATTACGGGGAGGGCGAGTGGGCGAATTTCCTTGAAGTATGAATAAGCTGCAGAGCGCTACGTAGTTGTGTTTCCAGTTTCAGAAAGTTATATGGTTGCTTGTTGTCGTTGACGGTAAATAACTGGAGATTTCGAGAAAACTGCGATGATAATTTCATTTGCAATGTACTTGTTTTGTTCCACATACATTGACAATTCATTCAAGTTAATTAATATCTTTCCTATACATACATTGCACTAAGACATAGTACAATGTATGTACTTCGTACACTGATGGTTTCGTCCTTCCAATTTTGTAATTATTTTTTCTGTATTTTGCGATCTCTGGCCACTTTCCGCCCGCAAACATTATCTTCATTCTTCATATTGGATCTTAACATCACCTTTGTGCTTCGTCGTATTAATTAAAGAAAATAAATAACTAAAGTATAACATTTCCCTGTACGTCGAGGTCGTGTCGTTTTCCAAACACCCAAACCTTGAACAACGTATTATAGGCCGTAGAAAAATTGGTAATGTGATGGCAAAAATGAAATGCGTAGCAAATATTACTCAATCGTACAAGAATTGTCACAAACAAATAAAAAATCGTCTAATATTGACCCACTGTGAGAATGTTTGGTTACTATCAAGACTTTCAAATATTAACGAACGATAGACGGGATAAGACGAGTGAAATCGTAATACTACTTGTCATTTACTTTGTAAAAAGTCTGTCTAGTGTCATACGCCAGCTTGTCAGATAGCATGCGTATGTAAAAATCTTTTTTTTTTTTAATAAAATATTTAATTAAAATTAAAAAAAAAAGAATATGACAATATTCCCGATGGCCGCTCTACAACTATTTCCAATCTCTTTGGTTACTATGGTAGAGTTTTCTACTGTTGTTTCAAGATGCGTTTGACACCTCTTCTCATTGGTTCTCTGATGTCGAGAAGAGCTACTCGCGCTAGTCGGTAGGCGCAAGTAATCGGGATCGCTCGGATAAATTGTAAACTTGGATTATTGTTTTGCCAACCGTGGCCTGTTCAGGTGTTTTTGATATTGTACCGTTTGCAGAAACATTTAGGTTTAAAAATGTAATGTGTAAGATATTTTTTTAGTTTTTCAGGCAGCCACTGCTGAGTGCTATGCAAAGGTGTCCTCATAGTTTACCATTCCCGTATGCTGTTATTAATTCTTTGCCATGAGGTTTTTGATTTATTCTTTGAGCTCTTGATTAGCGGCAACAGAAATACATAATTTGTAGAAATTTCAACTGGCTAATTATTACGGTTCATGAGATACAGCCTGGCGACAGACGGACGGACGGACAGCGAAGTCTCAGTAATAGGGTCCCGTTTGACCCTTTGGTTACAAAAGTATCCTGTCATCACGCCTGCCTCTCCTAGCATATCTCTGCAGTTCACTTCAAGCACTACTTTTCAGAACAAATAACGTGCGAATGTAGTTGTTAGAATCCTCACTGACAATGAAAGTTACAAACGAAAAGTAGGTAGTGCATGCGCCTACCTGAAACTGCTTTGATTGAAACTTGCAAACCTACTTTTCCAATAGTTTCGGATTCCTCGTATCTATTTTATTAAACGTGGTTATTGGTAATTGGGTGCATTCCTTGAAATGGTTTATACAGGGTGTAACGGAAAGGGTATATACATACTTAAAGATGTGCTACAGACCATCAAACTGAACATGTTTCTCCACAAAGAAACATCGTCATAGCGAAAAAAATATCAGCTGCCCCATACATTTGGGTCGAATAGGTATTGAAATTTCGTATGGGCCAGCAGATAATTTTTTCGTTATAACGATGTTTGTTTGTGGAGAAACCTGTTCAGTTTGATGGTCTGTAGCACATCTTTAAGTATGTATATACCCTTTCCGTTACACCCTGTATACTAAATCTGATGTTTAACAATTTTGACCCGATATTTTAGGGTTCAAACTGGGTTGTTTTGGAGAAATTGAACTTAAATACTCCACTCCACCATAAACTGCTTATTGTGAGAAATCTAGCCGAAGCCGTTCAGGATGTTCAACGTCTACTTTAGGCACCAGCAAGATGGGCAGATGCGATCAAGAAGGCAGCTTGTACCGAGCGGTTTACACTGCAGGAGACCGCATGGCTTGGAGACGTACCATGTGGTCGCGATCCTCAGCAGTGAGGGAACGACGAAGAAGAAGAAGAAGAAGTAACAAAAGACTCCTTTGAAAACAAATTTGTCAAAAAAGTATCTCTACCTTTGGAAATTAAGCACCGCAATGTTTTTGTTTCGAAAATTTCTTGAAACTTCCTTATTTTTTTGAGGCTACATGTGTGCTACATTGGATTCATGAAATTCATAAAACTAAGATTTTTATTTCGTCACAGTTCTCGCCTTACATTGTTCGTCTAATCCCCGTTTTTGCTATCCCTCCAAGCGTCCTCTGCGTCCCTGGTACTGTTTGTTTCTGAGTAAAACTTTAATTAACCAATAAACATGTCGGTCGTGGTCCCATCTTAAATTAGCCCTGAGTGGAAATTGCTCGATGCCTCCGCACCAGTCATGACACCCTGGTACCTTCGCCTGGACGTAATGAAACTTAGTTTATAATTGCTTGTAAATTCGCTACGTTACTGTCTTATGAATTTAAGGGCTAACGACGGGTGGGGAAGAACTTATTATCATTTAACAGAAAACAATTGTGTAAGAATAGACCATGTATTTTGTTTTGTTTATGAAATATTATAATATCTGTTAAGTTTTTATCTTTCTTGGACAACGCTTGTTATATAAGATGCATCATTCCTTGATCTAAACAAGAAAACTTAATCATTTTGTCATCTTTCTTATGTATTCTTTAACATTCTTAGTATACCAACCTACCTCACCTACCTCTATCTTTAAATCTACAACTAGCATAAACCTGCGTCTTCGCCCGCGTAGAGAACGGTAATCCTCACTTGGAATCTTACTGTAGGTAGTTTATAAACAATCCGTGTGTCAAATACGTTCAGCAGTTTATGCGTGAAAGAGTATAACACACAAATCATCCACAAGAATGTAAACTAAAATGATTATGAATCTATCTTCTGAAGTATATGTTTTGTTCATTAAATTTTACTCAGTAACTTCGTTGCCGGGGTCAGATAATCAGCATGTAATATACTGGTATTCAGCAGCATCCGGTTCGACTGGAAGCCGACCCCAAGATACTTTGGGAAAAGGCTAGGCAGATGATGATGATGAATTGTATTCATCAACAATGTAGTCGCAAAATCAGGAAGGAAGAGTGGAAGTCTTTTCTTGGCGACTGTGATGTATGCAAGTATTTCCTATCGACGTAGAGATTTATCTCCTTCTATTTTAACCCAGCTGAAGCTGAAGAATACCTGAATGCATAGAGGAGATCGTGGCTAAATAATAACAGCCGCACGGGTCGATCTTTAAGGTTAAGCCGTGCTTGCCGAGGTTGGTCCGTGGATGGGTGACCATAATTACATACCGAGCTTCCTCCGTGTCTCGGAAAGCACATTAAGGGCACAAGTCGGTCATTCTTCCATACAAACGTAGTATGGTGATTACTCGTCTGTTTGACGGTGTAGGTTCAAAACTAAAAATCTAGCCCTGTATGGAAGCAGAATTGGAAAAAATATATTGGTTTGGAAGTTATGAGCGTCGAAACTTCCGCATTTCAACACTAATTTTAACTCATCTTTGGGCGTAAATAAATAACTAATGTAGTATGAAAAAAGAAAAAGTGAAACCGTACAGGGCTAGATAATTTATTCAAAAGTCCAAATAATTTATTTTGAGTAGATACATCCAGTAGTTTTCCCATAATATCTATACGGCCAAAACTCAATTTATGAAATTAGAAGCGCTCATTTTCGCTATAAATCGTCGTATATTTCTCTAAACAAGTAAATAAATATATAAATAAGTAAATAAAAATTAAATAAATGAATACTAAGTAAATTAAACTAAATCAATTAAAAACTTACTAAATGAGACGCATATTAGCCACGCCCGCCAACGAGTTCGAGCCGTCGACTTGTGCAACCTTAAGCCATTGGTCCCGGCTGTCATTTGTAGATCTTCGACATTGACAGTCGTTACGAGTAGTCAGAAGCCAAAACTCTGACATCTAGTCTTACCAAGGGCTATCGTATTACCCAGTTACTGGGTTTTGGAGGTCAGATAGGCAGTCGCTTCGTGTAAAATACTGGTACTCAGCTGCACGCGGTTAGACTAGAAGCCGACCCCAAGTTAGTTTGGGAAAAGGCTAGGCAGATAATGATGAAGCTGAATATCTGAATTGTGTACAAAGTAACACACTAATCGACCTTAGACCAAACTATGATTTTACAGATTATATCAGAATTTAAATAACATCATGCTAAATACTCGAAGATTAAGGCAGAGGTGTTACTATCATAGAACCCACAACAGTTCAGTCTGGTTCCTTAAAACGGGGCAAGCCTAGCTAATGAACTGGGTATAAATCCAGACTGTAGACTCCTGGGCTGCTACTAAGAAATTCCTGCTGGAAAAACTCAATAACACTTTGTCCGACCGACCTGAGAATCGAACCCAAAGCCTTGTGCTCAGTAGAACTAATACTTTGTATTACTAGGCCTAAGTCGCAGACTGACTGTCATTTACTACCTGAACCACACAATAATTGAAAAGATTTTTTAGACAGAGTTTTCAGGCTCTTAAAATACTTACAAAGGCCGCATTCCTGCACATCTCGTACCAGGCCAACATAAATTGATATAGTTTCAGTGTTCATCTGAAGCTTTTCTTTTGTCGCCGGGGGCTGGGGTGCCCCAGTGGAGGAAGAGGGGGGGGGGGGTAGGAGGGGGGCTAAGGTTGACAAATGGGCCGCTGCGAACATCCGCGAGCGATACAATCGGTGCGTTGCTTACTGTGCTCGGCTTCGAGGAAAAAACGTAGGGTTGCCAGAGTTGAGCGGAAATTGTGAGTTCAGTGGGTTATGCGTTCTTATAACAATGGTTATGCGGGACGGAATTTATGTTTTTAAGGGTGATTAAAGATTCTCTGATATATGTTGTATAACGTTCCTTTCATATTTTATGCAATCTTTTAACATTAAATGCAATCTTTAATGCATGTTGATTCATTGGGAAATTTTTATGTTAAACTGCCCTTAATAAAAAGTACATATGAATGTAGTTATTCGGTTAAAGAAAAAAAAATAGTATAACTGTGATCAACTATTTTATTTGGTTCACAGATTTAGCCAATGATTAAGCTTTGAGTTTCTGCCTTTTAGGTAAACACTGGCGGCATATTGTTCTATGTAACATTCATTTGAAAATAAAACTAGTTTTTGAGTCATGGCAACCCTGTGGTACGCGTCACTGGACTCGTCCCAGTGTGCCATTACTCAATGTCGTCCGCCATTTTCGAGCCGCCACGCCCGCTACGATGCTACGAACGCTACGAAACGCTACGCCGCGTAGCACTGCCGTTCCGTAGCAACCGCTCGAGGATTCTGTTGTCTTAGTGCTTTTTTTGGTTGTTAGTTTAATTTGATTCGCATTTATATTATGTGGAAAAAGTTACCTACTTTATCTGACTGATATTTTTTAGCTTTTAAACCATTGCCTGTGCCTTGGATTTCGTACACCATCCATTCTGGATATTTTTCTCTAAGTCATTGGTCTAACTTTTACTGACTTGTATCCTCGTAATTTGGTACTGCACAATCTTAAATACTTTGCATTAATAATTTAACCAACTCGAAGTTTGGATGCACTTCCTTTTTCTTGATTGCAAATTATGGTATTTTTTTCAAGTTGATTACGTAATTGATTTATTTTGTGTCGGGGATAAAAATTGTTGAGAAATATCAATGAGAATATTCGTTGTTCGCGATATCTTTTAAAAATACTTACTTTCCATTTTTGTTCATCAGTCAGCTGATGTTTTCTTGGTAATTTAAAATAAAACTTTGATTTTCTTGAAATTTTTATAGTTTTAATTACTTATTTGTTTATTGACAAAGATGCACTATAATTTTAAAACCATGAAAAGTCAGCCACTCAAAACATTTCTCAGACTTTACTTTTAAAAGTCAATAAATTATAGCGTCAATTTGAAAATTCACCATTCCCAAATTATATTTTTCAATACTCCTTAAATATTACTCCCCATACATTTTCTATCACTCAGGCAAACGTTGTCTGCTCAACAATAAAGTTTGTTACCTTTCGTATAAATTGTGAAAGTTGCAAACTATAGCCGTTGGCAAACACCTTGCTCTGTCGACGACTGTTTTCAAAGATATTTATAGACATTTTAACGTATTCATGCGAGGTAACGAAACTTTTTTGTTTTTTTTTTGTTTTGTAGTGTTTGACAGTTTTGTCTATGAGTTGAAGTGGTGGATTGTTATGTGTGTGTATTCAGTTGAAAAGGGTGTGTGTTTATATAGATTGGCCTGTTGACCTGTTTTTTTATAAGAATCAGGTCGATTTTGTTAATTTCCTGATAAAATTCGTCTTTTCAACGTACAAAGAAATAGAGTTTTCTTGCAAATCAGTCTTAAAACATGATAGTGTAGGATTCCTCAACAATATCTACGTGTTGGTATACACTGAAATGAATGACTTTACTAAACTTGGGTTCACGCATTGAATTGACTTAAAAAAGAGGTTTTGCAAAAATGAAACAAGGTATTTTTTTTTAGGTTTTAATATTTTTTACACAATTCGTAGCATTCATAATGCTGACACAGTTTCGTCAGATTTCCTCCACAACGGCCCGTCAGCGTCAGCTGTCACTTTATTATTTATATAAACCAGTTCACTATTAATCGTTTAGTTTTTATTTATAGTATGTGCTTCGCCGAAATTATACAATACAAATATAGAATTAACTTTTTTCATCGAATTGAAAATGTACCGCTGACAGACGCTCATGTTCACCATTTTTTAGTAGCTATATTTACAATAACTTGATGACTTTCAAATCATTATATATAATGTACATATACATATATAATAAAGAGAAAAATCAAAATAAAATTCTTCAATTAATACATTAATACCTAACAACTACTATTTAAGATTTTCCTCTTAATAAAAATATATTACACGCAATGCAAATAACAATAATAATTGTGTATCAACAAAGTCCGGTGTTGCAACAGAAAAAAAACTTTTTCTTTCCAAATTATTTAATACTGAGACTTCATTGGGGAAAAACTGTATTTATACAAAGTAAAAATGACGTATGTATAATATTTGATGATTAATTATTTACAAAAGTTAACAAACTTTTTTCTAAAATGAGACGATAAGTTGCAATACGACTGTCCGAAAAGACATTTTCGCAAACCCTTACTATTCCATTTTTAAAATTCGTATTACTAAAACGAATGAATAAAATCTTCATATTATTTCGCTAACAGGTATTTGAAAAAATATGAGAAATGAAACAAACACTAATATTCTAAGATATATTTATATATTTTTTAAATAACGTCACAAACAGTCGTATTGCAAGTTAAAAGACAATATGGTGGTCTTAATTAGCCTAGAATAAAGCTTGTTCTCGGATAACTTAGTCTGCTATCAAAGTTTATCGTAGCTTAGGACCAATGATGACATTTTATATCTCCCGCTCGTATACATGACATAAGGCCGTAATGCAACGCATTACTATAAAGTGGTTCACGTGAAATATTTTTGGAAAACATCGTAAATTACTACTGTACTGTGAGCGATCATTTCGGCATTCGTATACATTTTTTGATATTTATATTTCCATTTTTACAGTGGCTAATTTTAAGTTTGATGTTTCTCATCTATATATTTTATTCAACAGTGATTTTACTGTTTAGGTAAAAACAGGTAGCATCACCATTGAATTTTATTTAATTCCATGAAAAACACCATTAGTTTTATAATCAACACTCACAGTAAAGTTACTCCGTGGCGACACCAATAAGTAAATTTTAGAATTATTCGTTTATATTTACGCAAAAAGTTAATTTTACACCACGGAGTTATTTGTAATCTAGGAGAAGCTCACAGATTCTCATCAGTCATGAAAATCACACAATTATAAATATTATATGTGTGAAAGATCTACAGATTAAAAATAAACAACAGACTGGTTCCTTCTCGTCGAACACGACCTTTATACTTTTTCAACTTATTTTTTAATCTGCACATCTTCTCAAGTGTATGGTCTCCTGGTAACATAGAAGGCAATCAATATCAGGTATCATCCACAAGACAAAAAATAGACCTAAAAATCTCATTTTTTTAACATTGTAAAATATCATTTTGTGATTCGTATACATCGGTTACAAATTGTGCTACATTATCGAACACCAAGGCAAGGTGAGAAACGATATTCGATATACAATATCATTACAATAAATATATAATTCAAAGATATGTATTCAAAATGTTTTCTGTAAATTAAACGCGGACAATTAACTTTCAAGAAATTGACATTCGTTATAGATGTACAATTTGAGCTTGATAATTATTATATTTAATAAATTAGTTGGTAGGTAACAGACGCAACTCGTAAACGCAATTTACAGTTATACATTTGAAAATAGTAAGGAGCGGGGCACACTGGGCGAGTGCGCTGTCGAGCATCTGTGGCGAGCGAGCGGCGGATGACCTGCACCGCCGCTCGGCGCCGCCTGCAGCCCACACCGCTCCTCAAATAACAAAGAAAGTTGCTTCGAAAAACCTAATACCTATTAATACAACTCCTTTACAAAAAAAGTCCCATATTTATTTTACCTTTCTGTCGACAGCGACCCAAGTACTGTGATAGTTACAACTTACACAACTATTCAATTATTTATTTATATTTACGTAATAACAATACACAATTAGCTATAAATATTTATACGATAACTATCAAACCACATTATTGTTACATTCATCAACTTTGCTCCTATTGTTCCGAGTGATAAAACCGTTATTTATAATAGGTGATTGCACCATTATGTTTCAGCGTCCATGTCACTTCGCGTTTAACATTTACATTTTTAGTTTAACCATTAAAGTTGACTTCAAAACTTAATTTTAGGAGATCGTATACTGTTTCAAATATTACAAAAATGTCGCGTTTTTTTATTTTAGTTTTTTTTTTTATGTACATGTAGCATCGTTCTCCTGTAGTTATCACGTGCCTGTATCACATAAGGCGTTGTTCGGCCGGGGCGAGTGCGGCAGTGGCTCACGGACAGCCAGCCCGCGCGATGTCAACGTTATTCATATCTGTAAATAAAAATACAAATATATTGACGTTTCGTTATGTTATTTACAACTGAATATATTAAACATTAATTATGCATTTTATGCGTTAGCCGTAACAGCATAATTATAATTCTGTCGTATATCAACGACTTCTTTGAAATATTTTCGTGTAATCGGAATTATAAATGGGTCGATTACAATTTAAAATGCATAAAAGATGCCATGAAAAATATTTGTCACGATTCTGGAGGTTTCATAAATTGGGTCTAGAATGAACTTTATACTGGGGTATATAAATAGTGGTGGGTAGGGTCAAAACTTTAAGAAGTCGAATGCAACACTGCTGCCCAAGTTGCTATTATAACACCTGAGTCAAACTCTTATGGCGTGGTGGGGAACGACTTGTACCTCATAATTCAGATTATAATATGTATATATGTATAGTATAGATATAAGTTTACGAAGTATTTTAATAAAGTATGTGCTTGCTTGGATTAGTTTTTAGTGGCAGCGTTCCCCAAGCTGCCATTGGTACAATAGCCATATTTTAAACTCATCGGAGTAGAAAACACATCGAAGTGCCTCTAGTATTCTAAATATCTCTGAAATTTGAGATGCCCTTTAGACGGTTTCCTTTTAAAATATATGAAAAATGTTTCATACTCACATGTACAAGTTATGCAGGTTGCATTAGAGATGGTGACCGTAGTATTCAGCTGGGTAATGCGCATATCCCTGGTGGAAGGCGGGGTCTGTCGGCGGCCTGTGCATCATCTGCTGGCCATCCATCATGTAGCCCATGGTCGCCTCAGGGCTGTACGCGCCACTGGGGCCTGCGTGGGGGAATACTGAGGGGTAGAAAACTGCCCGGTTAATTAGGCTGGCTGTATCACCAGCTTTAGCTGGGTATTGTCGTTACGGACAGGAAAGAGATTTTTTTAAAATATCATGCTGTCCTTAAAAAAGTTTCTTTTTTTAAATCATGCTGTTGTTGAAAATGGATTTTTCAAAAGTTAAAATTACGTCATCATAATAAAATAATGCCATAATGTTATTTTAATTTCCAAATTATTATGTCACAGTTGCTATTTGAGCCTGGTAGAAACCTCTTAAACAGGATGATGAATTACCAAAGGCAGATGTACTTTTTTGACAAATTGCTTTTCCAAGTCAGCCATGGCTACTCATGTCCAGGTGGAAGACTATCAGCAGGTGGAACGAATGAACCTGGACATGACTGACTTGGAAGTCTTTAAATAGACTTCGGACCCAGGTTGGTTGCAGAAAGGAAAACCTGCTTCATTCATTAATGACTCTGCCCTGGAGTGTAAATGTGGTGCTGTTCCACAAACGATGCGACACTTAATATCGCGTCCTGCGTGTCCTGCTGTTTGCTCATTACAGGAACTGATGGACGCTACAGAGGGCGCCAAACTAGTGGCTCAGTTCTGGGTCGACACAATTTAGGTTGCCATCGACACGCTAAGAAGAAGAGATTGCTTTACGAAGGATTCATTCGTTAAAAATATCAGTTTAACATCCTGAACGTTGCAGATTTCACACTAAACTAATAAACTTTAAAAGTTTGTTCTCAAAAACATCCCAGTTTGGACCCCAAGTTATCGGGATCAAAATTGTTGCAATTAGGTTCTATCACCCATTTCAGGGAAATGCACGCAAATACCAATCCACTGCATATTATGATTTAACTTTTCGCACAATTCATTTTAAAAGCAGATTTTCTTTGCAAGATATCACACACAATATATTTCACAAGAAGTTTTGTCAGTTTCTGTTCAGAAACCTCAAGTAATCGAAAAACTATAGGCAAGTTTTATACATTAGTGGTTCTGTATGTGTCCCGCGCTCTCTTGGCGCAATGGTGCGTACTACCATAAAGACCCCTAGGATGTCGGAAATCGACGACTATAATGGACGAACACCATTACATCACGATTGATAATCCCACGGATATATCGCAAGCGGAAGCCATAACAGTTTTGTGGTAAAATTGAACGGATTTCTTGAGTTTTGCAATTGCGTTTCACACAATGGTCTGTTTGAGGATTTTTAACTGCTGGTAGGCTCTTGAAAATGAAGCTGTATTTTCTTGCTTTTAAGAATGCATAATATGTATATGTTGTAGGGTATCGTTGTTAAAAAAAAGTAAGTGTTAAGTAAAATTTATTTATATTTTTTTTATATTATGTTTTTTTTTACACATTAAAAAAACTAAGTATAATTATAATTTTTTTTTTTTTTTTTTAAGTTCTACAGGAAAATCTTTGACACCGACATCACGTCACAATTTTTATTTTTTGGCGGAAAACATTTACGACGTTATTCCTTCTTTTTTTTTTGCAAGGAATGATTTTTATTGCTTTTTTCGCAAACAATGCAAAAGTGGGTGATTGAATCGGACCAGTGGCGCGTGTCTCCTACCAGGGCCGCAGGAAGCAATAACGGGCGCCCGAACAGGGGCACAACTACCAGGATACTATGATTTAGGAGGAAGTCATCTTGACGATGTCATACTAAATGCGGCTGTTTGTGTTAGCGAAGCTAGAATGAGAAACTCATGTCGTTCTTTTAAAATAATTACGTTAGTGGGTTTCATATTAAATTATTAACTAACCACATTAATCCCGTTAATTGAACAGTACTAACGACATTTAATTATTTTCTCTCCGAACAGTTTTTCCGGACATTGACAAGGTCTAATTACAGCTTCAGCGGTTAATCATCTCCTCGATCACAGAGTTAACAAAGCCGAGCGGCTAGTTTCCAAAATATGAATATTAATTTCGCTTTTAATAAATGCATCGGTGACGAGAGAACGGATTTTAATCCTCGCCCAATGCCCAACAAACGATCGTTCGGTGCTCCAACGAATTGTAATTTACAGTCAGGCACGTAATGGGTCGCATCAGAGGGCAATTTATGCGCTTATAATAAATTCATTAGCGCAGCGACACACCGTGTGTACACGCCGAACTGCTGAGATAGACTGTGTTAACGTACTGCTAATGGGAGATAGGAGGGAGACGTTTGGTAACCAATAGTATGATTACTGATTAGTATTGAACAGACCAAGCCGTCGAAGGGATACAGTTCTGGTCAAAACTAACCTGATTATAAAAAGGGATTCCTCAACATGACGAAGAAGAAGATTAGTCCAAGAATAAGGAAATGATGGATCGACTGTGTGAAGGATGATATTATGATTATGGCTAGAAATCATCTCAGGACGTGACTGAGAGATGACGAAGTAATAGAAAAGATTGGGCAAAAGAATACATGCTGCGCCGAACCCATTGGGATATGGGCAGGAGAATGATGAGTCATTGGACTGGCTGCAGTATTAAAACGAAGAGAGAGATACAGAAAACATTATTTTTGACTAAACTTAATAGCTGAAAATCAGCCAACCGAATCGCTGGAAATAGGGAAGGTTGGCAAACGAAACACGGGAGAGCACATCGCACGCACCAGGAATACATAAACGCAGGGAGGCCGCACGACAAATAATATAGTGATTGGAAAAGCGCCTTTTGGCTTGACCGCAGGAAATGCGGTGGCCATTTTCTTTAGTCCATTGCCAAAACAATTTTCCATCTATCCTTCCACCCCTCCGGTTTTTCCATTTTCCGTCGTCGGCAAACTTGGCCGGGCGGCCACATCCGCCCGTTTGGCTCGCGAGATTTAGAACTGTGCCCGTTTTATGTACTCCCGGTGTTTGGTGTCGCGATATTTGAGTGCTGACAGCCCGGTAACTTTAATGCGATAGCATTTTCTATTGGGAAAACGAATGCAGTTTTCCAACTGGTGTAAAGTTTTTGAACACAAAGACGCTATGTAGTGCAAATAAGATTTATAAGCATTCCATTCAGTTCGTCATCAATTTCTAACACAAAAACACTAGATGAAAAGAAAACAGATTTCTTACGAAAAAAGTTTTCTTTTCCATTTCCAATCAATGCTTGCAACAGGTATCCTATAAATCTGTTGTAGGTAAGTAAGCATCTTGATATATTAGGAGCTTTAAATCAAGAAAATTCTGAAGCTTTCGATTGAAACCACTGATGTATTGTCTTCTCTCTCATAAACGAAATTAACCAGAAATGAAGAAAATGCCCGTTTCTAATCTTGAAATAGAAAAGGGGGGCAACATCCACACATCTAGATAAAGGTACCGGGGTAGCATACATCGCCGATAGTCGACGGAGGGGCGAGTGATGGATAGCTCGGGACGGGTCAACGAATTCGGACATTATTCTTTTTTACCCTTCTTGCGTTCGCAGGAGTAAGCCCTTTTTCTGCGACGTCCTTTTTTTCCCCCGGACGGAATTTTTGTTGGCTACGTACGGGGGACCCGGGAACGTTTTATGGACTGTGCTACAATTACAAAGTAAAAATAGAATTGGTCGTTTGTAATTCTATTCCATATTGTCGACGGGATGGGTAAAAAAAAGGTTTTATCGGCGGGTATTTTGGCTGGTTTTGTGATTCGCAAGCGTTTCAAATCGCTCTTGTAGTTAAATTGACTGTTGCGCATTGAAAATTAAAAGCAGTTAATTACTTAGAGATCCCTAATCACATTGTGGTTTAGCATTATGAGGAAATGGGTTGGTTCAAACAAATTTATATCCCAAACACAGAGAGATCTTCAATAAAGTACAGTCTTCCAAATGTCTGTACCAATATTCAAAACCAATACACTCTATTTTCCTCAGAGTAAAGTAATTCTATCTAATCTACTTTCTAAACGCAGCTGGGGCATACCAGGCAGTCATAATTCCACGGGCGGTCAGCGCTAAAAGCTAGAACATCCTCATGGGACGGCGGCGTTACTGGCCGCATGCGACGGCCTGCATATTCTATGAACCACTCCGTACTTTGTGGTCAGCAAACTCGATTTTAGACTTCAAAGTCGTTTGGGGGCGTGCTCGGAGAATTTGAAATGTCCGAGCGATACGTGACGCGGTCAGGACGCGTTAATGTCCCTGTAATGGCGTCTTGAATTTTGGATATAGAATGGTATTGACGTTTGAAGTCTTATTTTTTACCGTTGGGACTTTTTAAGAAAGTAGTTGGGGGTTAAAGAAATGATTTGACGTCCCTAGAGTCTTTTTGTTTTAATAGTACAGTCAGAGAAATATGTATTTTTTTTCAAATTGGCTCTTTAACGTTTTACTTCAATATTTGCCATTCATGACAATGTAAATGTCAATGTGAAAAATTACACAGATTTGGTATGAATGAACACAAATGTTGATCAATTTTATTCAGGAAAATTTGTCAAATTGATAATGGTCTTGCTTTATTTCGTTTACTTGCACAGAAAATCTGCTTTACCCGTGTTTTAATTAACATTAGGTAGGCCGTTGTATAAGAAAAATGTTACCTGCTCTATTTGACTGGTCTATCATTGGCTGCACTATCCTACGTCTCGCGTTGATAAACCTGAAACAAACAAAATAAGTACATATGAATTATAAAACATACAAGTTATTTTTTTTTATAAGTACTTCAAATTAAATAGCACGTGAAGGTTGGGAATTTTCACAGGGGATACCGTTTACGGGATAGAAAGTATACTATGGTTCAGTAATTGTGTGCCGAACATCGAAATCAGCATAGCAGTTAAGGCGTGCGTTTCACATTCGTACATTGACGTAAACTTTTCGATAGCTTATGTTGTCAATCTAATACATTTTTGAATTTTCCATGATCGTTATCGCTTTAATATCACTTCACTTTGTCATGTACATGTGTATCAGCATGTATCAGTATGTATCACTATGTTGATACATATCAGAAGTCAGTTAACACTTATCAATATTAAATCAAGTTTTGTGCTGATCAGTGTGATCGGATGTTATATTGTTTTGCGAATTTGTGTAACCATTGATGAAAATATTGTTATGTCTTTTACTCCAGTCTGTTAATATGGATCGTTCTAAAAATAAGATGCCTTATAATTTTGGATATGTAAAGCGACTTTCTCTGCTGACCCTGCTAGGCTGTCAGGCTGGCATAGCATATTGCATTATGCCAAACAACTAAGCTGTCTCCAGCGCTGTCACTTATAACCGGCGAAGTTTCAGTTACTTCACAGACTCCTAACAAACATGCTACCCTTGTCGGGATTAACATCCACACATAGATACGATCACATAATATATAACGCTATTCAATTATATTATCTACATACATATCAGCATAATCTTAGTTTTCCGTTTCCGCAAAAGTTCTTCGCACAAACAGGCGGGAAAAACAAGCAAGTCGTAATGAATTATGCCGAATTCTGCTGAGGACGTATTCTGCCAGGGTTGGGTAAGATAATCCTAATCCCATAGATTTCTTGAAAGTTGGTTACAAAGGGTTGGGTAGTGAGATGACGAGTAATAAAGAAGAATGGAAGAAGAACATTTGCTGCGCGGAACCTAAATAAATTGGGAAAAGGGCAGGAGACAGTTTCTTTTAACACATATTTTCCGAAATGTTTAAGGATTTTCCTACCAGAGAAGTGTACTCAAAATCATGTAGCTCTTTGAAACGATATCGCTATACTTGGAAATTCCGTGATCTTTTTCTGGTGTAAAAATATTCCGACACGATAAGACGTATGGCTATTATCTGGAAACCGTACCGACTACTGAAATAACTTTAGATTCGCTTATCAAAAAGGTTTTCAAATATCATTGGACAATATATCAAGCTAGGTACTAGGAGAGCATCCCTCAGAAGGGAGTGACCGGGGGCTATCTCGGCCGGCTTTATGAAAACTAATGCCTTCATTTGGCGTCGGCTCCGGCCACCGGCGATAAGCTATGTCGCCCTAGTACCTCGGGATTACGATTTTGGGATTTACCCTGGACAAGGGGGTGTCTGATAAAAGTTTTGTGGAAATTTCAGTTCGTGATTGTAATTTAAATGTTTCGAAACTACCTTTAACTTTGGTATGAATATTGTTAGATCATAAATCGAACAGACAGCAACACACAAAACAGCCGTCAAAAAAGTAAGTGTTATTGCGATCAATTTAAATGACCAAAAAATACAGTCTTTGTCATATTAAAATCCAAACCTGTCAAAAAAAAATAGTCCCTCAAATATTTCCATGAGAGAACGACCATTCACAACTTTCTCAAATACGCGATCCAGTAAATCTCAGAAACAAAACATAAAACCAATTTTCTCAGACGATTAAAAGGAATAAACGAAACGGGCAAGAAAATAAAGATTTTCCTGTGTTTAGTTACATAAACAGCAGGTGGTAGAGTGAGCTATTACCTGGGGGTAATAAATACCGTTTTTCCCTAATTAACGCTTTATTCGGGGTGGTTCGTACACCCCCAGGGCTTAAGATCCCGCACTACCGATTTTTGCGACGCCATGACGAAGGGAATTGAGGCAACTAATGTTTTATGAGACTTAAGAAAATGCTTCTTATTAGTATTGCAGTTGAAAACAATACTCCACACATTCATGAAAAAGAGCGCGAAGAAGTCCGTTTGAAACAACCTGTCAATTTGTGTCAAAATACGCATGAACAGTCAAAGTCAGGAAATATGTTACAAACTGAATTTGTTCTTCAGCAAACTACTTCACGGAGTCCTGATAAATGTAATCTTACGTGATATTGTAATTCCAAATCAAGTAAGTAAGGATAAATTATAAATTACAGCAACCCCTCGACGTCGCCTTCTCACAAAATGCGAATTCTCAGCGTTAACTGAAGGAATTCCACTCAACCCCGCATACTCATTATTTAATTCGCTCTCAGGTAATTAAAATCCAAAAACTTGGAAGTCGAAATTAAATTTTATACTCTGTAGGTACGTTGGTCGACTTTCATCCCTATTTTCAACCCCCCTTTGCCCGGAACGTGCTTGCCGGATCAAATCACCTTTTTAACTTTCCCTATTTAGGGAAAAGCCGGGGAAATCTAGCAATTGCAATAATAAGTTGGTACCAGGACATCATGAGATCGAGTGGCCCGCCCCTATTATCGTTACGTAATGTGATTCTCTTGGGCGGATGTGTTTTTCTACTAATTATAATATGTATGTAGGATATTTTTCCTCTATCCCTATATTGCTTATTTGGTACCCATGCTGGTTTTTTGCAACTTCTATATGGAATCTGTTGTACATGTAGTACTCTAACTGTAGTTGGTTAAATTCATAATCCTCCTATAATTCACCTAGGTTTCAGGCTGATTCAAAACTATAACATTGCTATAACCTTCTGGTCTTAGAAAATGTCTGAGTAATGAAGACATAAACCAAAATAGCAGAAATGAATCTAAAACTTCTCTTGTAGCAAAAATGAAATTGTTTAACACTACTAAATCAGCTCAGCTGCTTGCAACTCCAACACTTCACCATACAGCACCTAATAAAATAAAAACAACGTCCCCTCTGAGATCAGATGACGCGGTAATGTACCAAATCTTATTACAATTAGTCGCATTTGCATACCAAACAGATATATCACGCGCATGTGCAATAATGTGCATCAAACAATTGTATCGCCAACCCTTCCGAACAAATCCAGATCGCCTATGATTTATGCGCCCCTGGTATCGCCCGGACCGTTGTCACAAATAAAATAAACACACATAGAAATGCAAATTCGGTAATGTCAAATGTGTGTAACTCTATTGTTGAACTATGTTTCGAATTTCATGAATTTTGTGATTTATTACTTTTATGATGCGGAAAACAATGTATTTTGAACGTTGACTTTTTATGATTGCATTCACAATTTAATGGCATTTTTGGGTTAAATGATTCCTGACTAAAATGGTCTTGCACATGATCATTTTAATTTTTAAAGCAACTTTAAAAGCATTTGCTAATCAGAGGGTCTACATTAGGTATTCAACTTAAATGTTAAACCATAAAACCTCTATCTAATCTAATGCACAAAATTATAATTTTGCACAAGGAAAACAAAGGTTAAGCAATGTAATCTTAAAACCTCACAGTTAATTGCAGCTAAAACATCAAAATAACAGTAACAGTCGCCGTCAAAATTAATACAAAGCGCGATTTAACAGATACCCTCTTAAGAGTCGTAAAATTTGCCGTTTTTGCACCGGGACCCCTCTCCCGGCGGACCGGGGTGTTATGGACCCCGGGCCGGCGGATGAAGAGTTAATGAACTAATCTTGATATTAACAACACATTAGACGCATCGGACGCGCAGCCATGTTTCGCTCAAGTAATTACAGGGACCCTTGCAAGGGATAGTTCAGCCTCAACCCTCGCACTCTATGCTTGCCGTCAATTTCGTATGTTTCGCTTTAGGGTTAATTTATGATAATTTTTATGTTCATTAAGTACTTGGAGTACACAGATATCACTTCGTTTATTTTGTATTTCATTTGTCCTATGCATGATTCTATGAATTAACACGGATTTTAATTAAAATGTTGACCATCAAGCTACGAAATAATTTATTTTTCAATCGGTTCACAGCGCCGCTGCGTATTTAACCATTACGGGTGCGTATCGAAGCGGTAATTACACAACAATTATCACAAAAACTAATCGAATCACAAAGCAATCGGAAGAATATCCCAGCGTTCGTACAAAATTCATAGTGACAGTTAATTTGGGAATGCAGTGCGCGCATCGGGTCCCGCGTCCCGCCGTCCTGCCATCCCGTGGCCCGCCGCACCGTCCCACTCGCGATGAGATTACTTATTCAACAGACATATAACATATTGCCCAAGTAATTGGTTCAAAATACAAACTTGCACGGTACGTATGAACCCCTGGTAATTATTTATTTACGTGCCAAATTGCTTTTTCATTATTTGGAAGTAGGATAATAATATAATTAAAGCAACTTGGCAGAGTTGGAAAACAATAAAAATATTATTTTCATGAAATATTCTAATGGATTACCGTAATCAAAAAACGTTGTTTTGATATTCCCACTACAAAAAGGATCCCGGTGAGCTTAACCAAACATTGCCAGACGATACAGAGACTCAAAAGGGTGAATAATACTTGGATTCCGCAACAAATGCTAACGGAATCCGACAAATCCAGTGTGGATAGCGGCCGACGGACGGATCGCGTTTTGATGTCTGAGATATCCGGAGAGCTATGTTACCCTGGTGATTGATAGCCCATACATAGGTAAGATATCTCTGTTTTAGTTTATTTCGGACGTAAAATTATGGTAGAATCTGTCAAAATCTTCGATCAATAATAGTACTAGATTCCCGATGAGCGCTTCAAAAACGGCACGAAAAATTAGACCACAAATAATTTTGTGGTCTTATTTCAAATTAGTATTGTCCAAGCATAGCCAACGTTAAGACGTCGAGATGCCGTAGTGCGCGTTTTAAAACTGTGAAAATAACCACCGTAAATCAACGATTTTGGAAGGATTTTTTTATTTCGGTAAGTTTATATTATTTAAGTGTTTTTTTGTGAAATAAAAACAGGATAAATAGTAAAAATAATTAAGTTAGCTAATATTTTGATGTTTGGCCAATGTTTGCAACAACGCACCAACTATTGTTACAAACATCGACTGTTTTGGAACCGGCAATACATGGAGTAGTGTTGTTATTTTATATATTATTTTTGTTTATAGATTTTCTAGCGAACCATTTCGATGTGCAGAATACATAAACCTTATAAACATTCGAGAATATGTTCTTGATAGTTTGGACATAACTGGGAACACGCAAATAGATTACAAAAATCTTTATCGGAAGAAAACTATAAGTACCTGTAGGTATTTTCTTGAAATACTTTAAAACTGTATTCAATAAACCGCGCCTGTTTCTTTACAGGTTCAACAAGTTTAAGTTCTGATGATACCACAGGAATACGTGACGAGCCTCGTTAGATCATGAAAAACATTGTATGCACCTATAAGAGGGTTGCCTCGATTTCTCTAGGACTTGGTGACAACGGGACCACCACAAGAGTATATGCTTTAGAATAAAAAAATGAATTTTTAACACCGGTTTACAATTATTGGTGGAGAAATAGGTGGACAAATAAACAAAATATAATCGAATGGACAACCTCCTTTTTTTAAAGTCGGTTAAATATAGTACCTACTACTTAATCTACTACTTTAAAAAAAAAAATTGCCACCATACAAAACGAGCCTTGGCCTAAAAAAATACATATATTCTGCGACTCTACGTCTTTCAATACTTACTGTGTTCTCAGCATTGAAATGTAATACCAAGAAATACGTCTAGTTCTAAATTAGTGTAAGCACGAAATTGTCAACGTAATTTTTTTAACCTTGTCACTTAGATTTTAAGATACATTTTAGAATAAATATTTTTGTACTCATGACTTTTTATTTTCAAGCGACGTTTTAAATTTATTGCCTTTTAGCTTTCTCCGATGAAAGGACTTAAATAAATATCTTTTGCAATTGTAATTAAACTTTATGTGAGGGTGTTATGGTTTATAATAAACTGAAGTTGTTAATATTATTAAACTTTTTTCTATGAAATATAGATGTTTACGTGTGTGCAAACGTGGACACTTTAGCGATTCATTTTTGTTCCTGATCCTTAATCTAGTTCTATTATTGATCGAAGGTCAAAATCTTTGCCAGGACTTACTAAAATTGAAACATTCTACAAAAACAACCAGGAAAATACCCGTGGTGAAAAACAAAAAAGGTCCAAGCGACTCCGTCACGTACAAATACGTCTAATCCACGAAGTCCGGGCGGACAATAAATATTTTTCATGAAATCCACCGCCGTCGCCAGCGCATACAAACTGCCTTAAAACAGGCAATTATAGGTGTGACCAGTAAATATTATAACCAGGGGATCAGGAGGCGTATAGAGATTGTTAAGGATATTGCCTATGTTGTTTTCATAATGGACTCTTGCGTTCGAAGAATGTTTGGTTATTAGGCGTGAATTAGCTTTATTGTCATGGTTGTGTACGAAATATGAGGCGCTTTCGTATAAGGGTGTCAGAGAGGTTTATTTTGTCTGTTAGAGATTGTTAGAAACGTCATCCTTTTAATGAAAGCTTACTTTTTGTATCTGCAGCAACGGGAAAGTTTTTGAGAACGCGCCTAAAAAGTACAATTATAGTTGGCGTTTTGACAGGCGAAAAAGCCTCTAATTTTAACTTTCCACGCTGTCCATTACAAAAGCATATTCCAAACAAAAATAAAAGTCAACAACAACAACAAAAGTGAAAACAATAAATCGCACTAGTATTAATTTACCAGAGCTACATAAAGTGGAGAAGCAAAAATCGCCTCTAATAAATTACGTTAGCGGAAAATGCTTCATTTTAAGGCGTATAGCTCCTTAATCCTATGGCAGCCTGGTAGCCGCTGGGTGTAATTACCGGGCGCAATATATCGCCAGTTCGACCCCCCGACCCCCAGACCCCCAGTTTCTGGGTCCTCATCACACGGAATGAGTAACACATGGTACTGCGTTAATTGTCGGGGCACACGGATTTGTTTTTATTCCGCGATTGCGAGGGGGACCCGACTGTGTCGCGCCATCGATTTATTTTGTTTTGAGTTTCCACAGACGTTCTGATTTCATGATATGTGCAACTAGGTATTATGAATTTATGAATAATGCGGACATTACTGTACTTCAAGCTTTTTGTCTTGTTTTTCAGGATCAGGAAAAGCTAAGTGATAAAAGATAGATAAAGGGATAGATAATGTTGAAAGATGTATAAAAACTACTCTATATTGATTTAGTTTAATTATATTTCGTAATATCGCAATTTCTGACAGTAGGACATCTAAATATAAACCATCTTCTAATATACGCGTTTCCAAATTTAATAGGCTGTAGGTACAATTAACAGACGACTAATTAGA
This sequence comes from Cerastis rubricosa, assembly GCA_949152445.1. Classification (NCBI taxonomy): domain Eukaryota; kingdom Metazoa; phylum Arthropoda; class Insecta; order Lepidoptera; family Noctuidae; genus Cerastis; species Cerastis rubricosa. Next base: position 21,515,000 of record OX424534.1, on the reverse strand, counting down.
CACCAAGGCGGCATAAATCGGCAGTAAATATCTCAAAGTGTCGCAGATGGTGTCAAAACGCTAGCTACGCGTGGCCCCGAGGTTAGCGGTGAGCGGGGACGACCGAAGTTATTGGACATAGAAATAGTGTCTTGTAAAGAAGAAAGAAAGGAGACATTCCATATGTGTGGAGGAAAGATCCTAACTGATGTTATGCTGTTCCAGGATAGATACATGAACCAATAACGATAAGTTTAGATGGTTCTGCTATCAAATAAAATGTAGAGGAGATGGAGAAAAGTGACAGAAGAAAGTCCGTTTTTTACGTTTACTGTTTTTTCTTGGGGTTTTAAAGTTCTTTTGATCTTGACAAGATATCAAAAGAAAATCATATTATTCCAGCAATTATTTCTAGTAGAAAAGAACTGTTTTGAAAATCATCATCTATTCTCCAAAACTCGCTACCTGACCCCCCGGATTTCGTGCCCTCAGCCCAAGACAGGGTCGCGGGATAACATGCAATTGTGATAATAGCCGACCCGGCGCCATATTGCTTTGATTGGTGACGTGTGCGCCGAATTTATTTTGTACTACAGCCCGAAGGGTTGAGGTGCAAACAGTTATTTATGGACAACATCTGGCGGAGAATTTGAATTTTGTTGGTACAGGTAATGTTTCGGAAAAAAAGATTGGCTTTCCGGAGCGAAATTAGTTGAGACTGTGTTATTTAGGTACGTAGGGCTGAAAATGCTGAGCCAGCTAAATTGTAGCTATGGCGACTAGCTTGAGGACTGATCGGCAAGAGTAAGAATTGGTGGAAAACGAAGGAGGTGCTTTTTCCCTGTAGTGGGCCAAAACAAGTCTTTATTTGAGGATTTCCATAAAAGCGAATCGATCTGTTTCAGAAATAGAATTCTGTTTTACACAGTGCCGATTGATTTTGTTTACCGTAAGCCATGGTTAAGCCAGTTTCGTGGTTTATGCTTTATAGGCGTTTTTCCTATTAAACCACGTGATGACGACACTAAAATAACGTCAATATTTTAATGATGATAACAATTAAACACCAGAAGCGCAGGGTTTCAAGCGACCGCTAATGAGTGCGGCAGTAGCGCCGGTGCGGCTGCTGCGGCCGGCGCGCGAACTAATTTGGTGCAGTGATGGATTGCGTGTGGCCGATGCGGGTCGCACCAAATACTCCCGTCTTGTATGCTCGCCTGGTACTTGCTCTAATTACGGATCATTCTCATTTATCTTACAGCCCACCTTAATGTCTTGTTGCTATATTTTTGGGTAAAACGAATTCTGTCACGATTTGTAGGTAGAAAAGCTCAAAATACGCAAAAAGTTGAAAGCAAGATCTGTAGAGAAATCTCCAAGCTAGGTGTGTGTGTAAATGAGAAAATCCTCGAGCGGCAGAAGACAACTTAGAATGATTGATGGTCGATTGATTGAACAACTTATTCCGACGGAGACATGAGAAATCGAACACTTAGTAATAACCGACATTGAAACAATACAATTTAAAAAACACATTTATTAAAAAACGATCAATAAACATTCGATATATTTTCGCTCTTACTGCCCACATGAAAGTCGGAAAACTGAATCAAAATAAACAAATCGCTCATCATACATTTCATGGCTCGTTTAGATAAATAAAATACAATTTTACAACACGGAAATCACAATAAATATAACAAAAAGCTTTATAATTCTGTTTACAGACGCGTCATGTTCTGTTTCCATAACAGAACGTGAATTAATGCGGATTAAAAATATTAAAAGCGAATTACGAAAGCGCGCTATTTTGACAGCCATGCGTTCTATTTGCAGAAAGCCACTCACGGGTGCGTTTTAACAACCCTAAAAGAAGCATAGACAAAAAATAAAAACAATGGGAAGTTCTTTCAACACGTCATATTAAAAACCTAATTGGAAGTTAGGCGAATAATCGCAAAAACAGAATGCTAAATTCAAATAAATTGAAGGAACGCGATGGGGCGCGCGCCGCCGTCCGCCATCACCTCGCGCGCCCATTTGTCAAATTAATGATGGACGGATCAGAATTCTAAGCGGCCACCTGACGCGCGGTGACGTCAACTAAAAATGTCTTCATTTCCACGGACATGTGGTTTAGGTCTCGATTTTGCAGGGAAGGTTAAAAAAAAACGAACATTACGCAAATTATTCGTTGGAAAGTGCAGACAGGGATGGATCTTAGGGGTGAACGTAATAATCCTAAATCTAAAGCCATTTTCATACCATCTAAAATTACCTTGCTCCTAATTGGAAAGGACAACGAAATAATAAATTCAACTCTTATTAGAAACAGCCTGGATAATTTCGCAAATATTTACCACCATTTAAATGATCATCTAACGAATAGCCCACTCATCCAGAGACAAGAACATGGAAAGGAAACTAATTCAAAACATCTCTATTTCGTTTACATTCGGTTTATTGCATACTATGATGGTGTGTTTGCGTGTTAACCTTAGTCGAATTAGCTGTGCACGTTGCTTAATCGCGTTGTCGCAATCGTACGCTAACAATGGTCGGACCGAGGGCTTTTTGCCTTTTTTACGGACAGATAAGCCTTTTGATTGTCCCAACAGTTTCTAGCGTGCATCAGTCTTTAATCAAGTTACTGATTAAAAGCAAATGGTCGGCCGGTCTGACGAAAATGTGATGCTACTTTTATTTGCAATTAAAATTCGCAGTGTTAATGTCTGCTGTCGAATAAATTATTTCGAAAACTAACATTTAGGTGTTTTGCGTAAATCAAGCATGTCACAAAGTGATTTAGCGTCGTGTTTCGTTTATTAAAATTATAACATTTCAACATTTTGGCTAAATTGGTATTTTTGCAACTGCACCTTGAAAATTTTAATGCTCCCAATTCATCAATCTTCCTGTATCTAAAAGGTTGCCAATTAAAAATAATTTGAATTCAAATGAGCCGATCGAAAAAAGTGAATTGTCTCTCGTACTGTCACTGTCAATTGGCAACCCTGTGCATATAGAACGTAATTTATAACGTCCGAGTGGGAATGTTCTAGATAAACAGTTTGATCGAGAAGCCTCTCAGGGCGTATCGTTTCCGATGTTTTTAAACTGGACGTTGTTTGATACATTTTATTAATGGACGGAGTGCTGCTACCATAAGTCGCGGGACATTTCAGTTTACGGTTTTATTTATTGGGTAGGCGGTCTTAATGGGTCAACTTTGTGAAGATATGAATGGAGGCTGATATATTGTTTCCTAGTTTGTGTGCACTTACGACAGGTTGGTTGAAAGATAACATCAAAATCAAAAGTGATATAAACAAATTGAGATGAGAATCAGCAAAAATTACACGAAGGTAGTTCCTCAAAACTTTCCTTCACTCGAAAAAGTGCCAAAAAGTATATATAGAAATGAAAGCGGTTCCATTTTCAACAAAAACCTTTCTAAGTCAAAAGTTTTCTCTTAAAGCCATGGAGAGAACAGTAATACCAATATCTGTATTGTTCCTCTACTAATAACTAAGTAGGACATGTCCCGACACATAGTTATCCTGCGGCAGTGGACAGCAGCACCTGTGTGGATACAGTACCGTTGTGTGCAATTTATGTGTTCCATGCATTGTACGGTTGCACTATGGAATCTATAAGTCATGTTCTTATTAGTATTTAATGTGTGTTTCATGCTTTAGCGCTTTCAACGGTAATGCTGTATGGATTTATCATCACCTATGAAGGAAGAAGGGTGAATGCTAGTCTGACGGGGAGAATTATAGAAAAAAAAAACGTGTTGCGCGCGATCCCAAATAACATGGGAAAACAGCAGGAAGATGGTGATGATTTACAACTACATCAGTCATTTTCGGGCAAAGGCTTCATCTATAATCTCCAGGATCTGATTTGGGCCACATCAAATGGTTTCCTCTTACCAGATCTATACACCTGGTGAGGCTAAATTATACTAGCGTCAAAACCCATGTATTTATACTGAACTCTAATGACGAATAAGTAATAATTCATAATTAATAACGCATATAATCATTGACGAATTAAGAACATTCAATGATTGCCAAAACCCCGCACAATTCGTGCAACACTGCCAAATGCTCACTCGACTTGGCAGCGCGCATTGTTAATAGCAATGCACCTAAACTGTAGCTACCTGCTCCTAATTTAGCCTGTCTAATATCTAGATCCAATGCAATTACAAGCGATACAAATTGATGAAATACCAGCTATATAGCATGCTCTAACGACTGTGTCGTCTGATCCATAGATAAGACACGGTGACGTTAATAAATCAGACTGCAATTAACCGTTTTAAACGACTTACCGATTTATGACGAGTTTGGTTCGTGGGCGGGAAGTCGTTGTTTTTTTTTAATGATGGTTGGTGGGACGCTGTGGGAACGGCCTGGGATAAAGGCAGTTTGAGGTGTAGGTAAGGTTTGCAAGAAATATTGCAAGTTTTGCTGAATTTGAATCGTACACACTTGCCAGGTTTAGGATCTGTGTGCGTATTCCTTTTTTCCATCAGCTATTGACATGCTTAAGTCTCGTGACAGTAACCAATAAAAGGTGTCACTAATTCCCGAAACACTAAACCTAATAAGAAAGTGAAAAATCGAATCATAACGAATAGATCCGACGGCACGATATCGGTCGAGCCTCTATAAATAAAAGGACGTTTAAAATTTTAAGGGCCTCGAGTTCAGTGGAGGCCATTAGAGGCCCTTAACGCTGGTAACGAACGACTCTCGCCCAGATGCCAGCGGATACCAAACAATTGTTCCTCGCGTGAAATTCGTAGCCGATAATAAAAATCGATTTCTTTTTTCGAATAATCGGCAGTGACAATGTACGACCTTTGCCTGTTAAAAGTGTATTAGATTGTTTATGGATAGTAAAGGGTTGTACTTACTACGAAGTTGCAATAATTTTATTGCTATAATGCCATTAAAGGATGTTGTTTTAATTAAGTATGATTCTCAGGTGTGAAAAAATGTCCTTTTATGTCAACCGTTAGTAGGTAATGAAAACTATTTTATTTCATTGTTAACTTTGAGAGAGGAATCCCATCTACCTATCATTGTTTAGTGTACTTTTCCCCAGTATGGAGGTAAAAGTTTATATTAACTACGTGTAGTGGAACCGCACCCTTTAGTAGCAACTCTTTGAAACTTATTTAGGTACCTAACATTTGATTATAATAATCCAAACATTTGTCGATGACGTAATAACGCATTACGGATTAATTCGAACACATTCCATTTTCGAAAAATTTCAAAACATTCGCGCGTCTTATGTTAATGCGCCGCCATTACTATGGATTATGATGATTTTATCGATTTATATTTAATTAAATGTTAAACTTGACACTTATTAATTGTCACCGAGTTTATAAGGTTTTATAACGTTGGAAATAATCAGTCAGGTCACGATTACATCGACGAGCGACCGGTTTTGTGACATGTCATGGTATTTTAAGTAATCGTTATCGATAAATCATGTTAACTCGGAATTCGATGTTTTGGAATATCTAGTTTTTGGAGACGCCCACGGCTATTCCTGGGACTGCTCACGACGAATGATTGCGCTGTGATTTATAAGTGTTAATTACAGAAAGATGTTTAGAAAAAAATGATTGAGTTGATGTTGGCAAAATAAATAATTCCTGTGCATTCTAATTTGTAGCTTCGAAAAATTTACATAACGTTTAAATGAAGCGAAATTAAATCAGGCTTCGCGCTCCGTGCGACCTGTGGACTTATGACAGCTCTGAATATTTTTATTGTGCGGGACACACTGGCCGATAATTCAATGCGTATAACGGAACGCGGCCGGATGTGACCGCCGCGTCTTCCTGTCACAATTAATTTCCGGGCGCGTTGAAATTGGCGCGAAAACTGTCGCGAGGGGTGAGGTGCGGGGGGAGGGCAGGGGGTCGGGGCACGCCACCGCCGCGGGAATTTTAATTACGCACTCGTATACCGAATACCAATGTCGTCTTGTTTAAATTAAATATAAATTATTCGCCTCCTAGGCCCTGCGCGCTTGGTATTGCGAACTGCGAAACGTTGAATAAACAACTGTTGGGTTTTAATTAGTAAAGATTTTGTTGGTATTTTGTCTAATGTTTTAGTTGTTTCGGAGCCGCGTTAGTTACATTATTAGTTGATGTAACATCGGGGTTGACGTTAAAGGAAATATATTGCCGAATATTTGTCTGTCAGCTCACAATTCTAGAAAATATCACGCGGAACTGAAACAGAATATTTCGTGTGATGGAAAACTTTAAAGTAACAAAGTCCACTGACAGGTTTAAATTAAAAGCCCATTATAAAAAAGGCAAAGGTTGTCACCGGGTAAATGAGTTTTTCAACCCTATACTCTCATTATTCGCTAACCAACTTATTTCGCTAAAACTCCTTCGCGAAACAAAATATAAGACCATCCAAATCTAGAAGTATTTAATCATCTTTATTATACTCTGCTATAGCAGCAGAACTAAAAGCAGCATCAAAACTAGTTTAATTTCATAATAAAAGTTTGCAAACAAACTCCAAACGCAATTAGAGGGCAGATGAGCTCACGGCAGACGGGTGCACTTCTTATGGCATTTAACTAACTTTGATAAAAAGATTAAGTATGACAGTTTGAAATATAGCCACCGCAGTCGGTGGAGAAAAAAATAACAGCGCAAAAGTTGGTCGAGCGAAGCCCCTGGCTCCATTGTTGCGAGCTCCGAGTTAATTTTGTAGGAAAGAAACAAGCGAGGCGCAGGTGTACTCCGGCCCGTTGTATTAATTTGAGTCCCGTCTAATACCTACGTATGACTGCGTTCAAAACAGACGCGTCTGAATTTATAAGCGAAGTTGAACGCGTCCGAACGCTGGCGCCGGGATTTGTGCACGAATATGAACGCGCCCAGATTATGACGTCCCGTTCTCTGACAATCCGAACGCGCCCATTACGCTCCGTTTCACTGGCACGGGGTTTTAATTGTGAATTATTGCCCGGTGGACGCTCGTTACATATTAACATAATTGTTTTGAAAGAAACGCGTGTAAGCGATCTAGCTTGATTCCACTTGAGATAATATTTTCGTGTGTAATTATGAGCTGTTTGCGTAGCGATGTACGGGTGACATTTTGGAACGTCAACGTCGCCATTTTTGTTAGTTTTTATCTCGCTTATCATTTTCTTAGAAAACTGAGGGTGTCGCATTAACTAAGATGTAATGGTTGCTTTAGTTTTTTTATTGCTTTTCTCGTTATACCGGTTACGCTGCGTGTACTTTATTAAAACATGGAAACGCTTCAAGTGTGCATTTTGATGCCTCCCAACGATGTTAATTATCATTTTAGATGCAGTAATTTTTCGTTTATTACTTGTCGTACACTGTGCTCGAGCGACGCACGTTGTAATAAAAGTCCATTTTAATTGGAGCGCTTTCGTTTTAACGTCTAATTAATACGTTTAATAACTATACTGGTATCAGTCTCTGAATTCTATGTAACAGCTTGTAACAACATTTTTGAACAAATACTAATTTGTGAGGACGTGTATCATATTTTTTACTGCTTTTAAGTATGTTCCAATGTCTTAACGAAACACTTTATTATACAACACATACCGGTATTAATTTTAAATGCCTATGCGCATTTAAAACGTAATTATTTAAATCAAATTAGCCTAAAATATTCATAACTTCCTGCCATCACAAAATGGCGTAATTAATTCCATTTCCAAAGCTCACGCGCCAAAGCCCCGACCATAGACATTACAAGTAAAGTTTTCCGATGAGACACCATCACACCATAGACAATACACATTAAACACGGGTGGTTTGGTGAGGGCCACTCCTTTGACAGCTGGGACAGACAGATGAACCTCTTACAGTTCTTGTGTTTATTGCACCTGATGCCAATTGGATTTTATATTTGTTTATTAATTTTAACTGGTTGACTTTGGTATTGGTGAAGTTGTTCGAGTTAGGACTTCTGATCACTTGGGTTTGGTATACTTAGCAGGGAATCATATACGAGGTGTAAAACATCCATTTTGAACGACAAGTAGGAAACTATTTAACTTCGTATTGCGTAAACTTTCACGTAATCAGAGTCATTTAAATATTTTACATTAAAATTGCTTCCACATTATCCACCTAATCATAATTATAAATACATAACATAATTAAGCCTAGTTATCAGGAGCGCAGAAACCCGAGGGATTGTAAACAAACGACCATAACTCACAAGCGCGCCTTACTGATAAGAAACTTTCATTATGGACCCGAAAATGTTGAATTTAAAACGGGGCTTAATCAAGCAGGGCCGAGTACCTTCCACCTGTGTGTTTAGGTCCGGATTACTTTGCGAAAATTACGTTAGTATCGGGTGTTTCAGATTAATTCTGTTCCCTGTTCCGAATTATGGTAAAGGACCTTGGTTGGTCCGTTTTGCGGACGTAAACTCGTGTCAGCTTTGGAGGGGAACTTTTAAAATTAATGCTTGTTTTGATATACTTTTGTGTATATCAAAATTATATTAATTATTATACTTTTATTTCGGGGGTTGAGTTTTTGAAGTGGTGTATGAGTTAATGATGACGTCCAGACGGTAAGATCGAATCTTTGGTCGGTAATATTGCCAAATGAAGGCGAAAATCAAAAAAGGTAATTTTTCCATAATTATATTTTATTGTTCTCTCAGAATCTATAAATCAGTTACTTGCTAGTATAAACCGTTGCAAAGATCCTTTGCGTAACCATTCTTCAGATCAATTTTTTTTAAACTTTTGTTCACTCCTTTTTCAGAACATGCTTAAACCAAACACAATTAAATACTCATTTTTTAATACATAAAATCTGTATGTTTGTTTGTCATTTAAGCAGTTTGTACCGCGCTGCTCCCGGCCTCGTACCAGGGCGGCAGACTCGGGCAGGAGCATTCCCTAACCCCTTCGCAGTTTGATAAATGGCCAATTACTGTGCCCGCCCCGTCCCTTCTGTTAGCTTGTTGCCTATTTTGAATTGCTTTTGCTTTTTCGTTTAGATTAATATCTAAATAGGATAGATACGGATCCCGCTTTAGGTATTTTACGTTGTTTTTAAACGTAAATTTCGGGTTGGGAACGCTCTGCTCTCCTTTGTTCGCCCGATTCTGCTCCGCTATTGTTTTCGTCTCTTAATACCAACGGAATCTTTGTTCTGTCTTGTTGTGTAATACGTTCTTTTGTTTTAATGGAATTTTCCGTTCGATATACGTGTTTTGATTGTGATCTAAGAAAATTGGCTGATAGGTTTTATAGCAGAGAAAGTTTAAGAGGAAAAAAGAGGTTCGGGATTTTGATTTTCGAAGTTTATGGTAGGTTTTTTTAGTTTAACGTTTTGGTATCAATGGAATATCTCTGAATAAACAAAAATGTTGGAAGCAAAAACCTATAATAGAACATAATAAATGAAGTTGGTTCAATTTCCCTAAACCACCTCTATAGTCAACCAAGTTTGTTTGGTAGAATTGCAAGACAAAACCGTAACTGGAAAAACTTCACCATCACCACGAAGTTGGTCTTTCGATGGTCCAAACTCAAATCAAAGCATTCATTTCAATAAGACCATTACAGGCACATTTGAATGTTAAAAAAAGAACAAAAAGATGAAGCTACAGTCCCAGGCACAATAACTTGTGAAAGTTCTGTAGTTGTAAGTCCTTCGAAGCATGGCTGACTAGCCACGCCACAATAGACGCCCCATCGACCACAGTACCAGTGCCCAATACAAACAGAGCCATTCCCAGGGCTCAGGTGATCCTCTCAATTCCTAAACTCCCGTCATTACTTGATAAGGGCAGCAGGGGTACACAAGGGGTAGTACCAACCCCTGTTTATTTTTCGCAAATTCAAAGTGCCCATAATTGCCTACAGACTTAAGCGCATTTAAAATTTTAACTCGGGAAACAAATGGGATTTTTTGGGGACAAATGTAAGTGTTTGGTCGCTTCTGCTTGGTTTGGTAACGTGTCATGTGTGGTGGTAGTAATTGAAATGAATAATTGTTTTGCCCTGGTCAAGGAAATCATAATTCAAGAGACTGTATGGGTTTTGCCCGTTCATACTGACTTTAAAATTAACCCAATTGCTAGGCAAATAATAAACTTATGGCTCTTACTATCAACATCATCATTTCAGCCGAATGACGTCCACTGCTAGACATAGGCCTCCCCCTACGCCACATTGACATAAGGGGGGTTTTACCATAATCGCCACGCTTGGCAGGCGGGTTGTCGATCGCAGTGCGGTTGTTACAAAAGCACAGAGAACGCTGCTGCCCATTCTCTGGCAAGTCCCTTAGTCGCCTCTTACGACACCCACGGGGAGATATGGGATGGTGCTTTACGTCCGACACCATACAGAACACTTAACGACAACTTAATTGAAGCCTTTATATTAATGCACTGTTGAATATCAAAGATATGCATTTCAATTTACTTCAAAGAGACCACACAATTTCACGTTGTAAAAAATTACATATCATGCGACTCTTAGAAACTTTGATATAGTCTCCTTCAAATTCCTACATACATAAACCTATTTACATTAAAATACATAGACAATAGCCAAAGGCTTCTTTCGCTGATTGGACGACAGCTCATGATGACATAAAATTACAGAGAACACCCGTCACGCAACGACACGCATTTCATACAAAATTACATACAAGGCTACGCTTTACACTGTAATGCCGTTTTTAGTGGATGTAATAACTATCATTACAGCTTATTACAGTAATTGTGGCCCGTAACTGTATGCTATAATGATAATAATATCTATTTCAATTGGGCACGCGGAACCAATCGGTGGCCGAATTTGACTATTGTCTGTGGTGTAGTGTACGTAGAGTGTGGTGTCTATGGGATGAAACGCTTTTTTTATAATACAGAAATGTTAGGTTCGATTAGTGCAAGCGTGTTCTTTGATTTAGATATACAAAATTTTTACTTCGAAAAGGGTTTAATTAATAAGTACCAATTTACTTATGAGATTATTTTTATTACATACATTACTTTACATACATATATGAAAAAAGAAGAAAAACCTAGATGTGTCAATTGGGTTTCAGCAAATATCACTCAGAAATTTTGACAAACTTTCACTTAATTTCTGTACTGTCCAATCAGAAACTACAAGACCAAATACAAATGAATAAAACTTTTCAACTTGTCAGTTTTCTAGCAGTAAATTCTAAAGACAATACCTCACGGACAGTGACGGGCCGTCAAAATACAATAATATGTGTTTACAAACATATCTGACTGGATTTGTATCGCGACATATACATCTGTCAAGTCAAAACGCCGCCATGATGGATGATGTGGGCGCGATTAGGAAAAATGTTAATTACATGTCATTGTAGACTAGTAATGATGGTTCGATTGTTTTTCTGTTTTTAGGTTATGTCATGGACATATGTGGAAATAAGTAGTGGTTGGTAAGGATGTTTTGGTGATTGAAGACATATTGGTACTGATTACTGATGACGCTAAAATGTTTAGAAAAAAAAAAACAAGTAATTCCTCCTTTTTGAGCGCAAATTACTGACGTTAGGTGTTTAACTTGTAGTAAGTGATTTTTGTTATCCAAATACTTATTTTGTTGGTGTTATAAGTGTGATTTTGTAGACAGCTTAACATTAGTTTCAATCTGAGGTGTTATGCATATTGATTGATCAAAGAGATAATATTATTGTAAATGAATTATCAAAAAGTTTTCAAGTTCCCACAAAATGTCGAAACAGCGTGGGCATCAAGATCAATGACCAGTCACTGCAACAACACGCAGAATGGATGGCGCAAACCATTGATAATAAGTAAAATGCCGTTATACAACACAATTTTTCAAGTTTTAAAAACAAGAACGAAGAATATTCAATAAACTTAACAAAAAAATGTTCAACAAAGATAACGTCACAAGGAGAAACGAAACGTCATTCTTATTTTTTTTTTTGTAATTTAATTGGAGTATTAACGGGGCATAGATAAAGTCACTCTGCCTCTAAACTTTTTTGTTCTTTTTTCGAACTTATCAGATGGCTTACCGTTTGAATTTAAAGGTGTGTCAAGTTTGTACGAAGTTTTAATAGACTCTGCCCGATCAGATCTTGAGAAAATACATTAAAATAAATTGTTCTATTTGCCTACCTTCAAGTGAGATAGGGTACTTAGACATTTTCAATTGAACGATTATGGACGTGTATTTGAAATGTGACGTCGCGTCGGTTAGCTGCCATTTTGTTACGGCTTAAGTATGTGTTATTTTTGCCATTTAAAAAACGTTTAACATAATTTAACGATGTATGATAGAAAAATTTTATGCTAGTGTATTTTTATTCAAACAAGCACTAATTCAAGCGCCAATTACAAATGATAGATATTTATTTCACACTATCGCGAAGTATTTCTTAAAAGGTACGAACTTTTAGTTTCTTTTTTGCAATGCCTCGGTAATGTTGCGTGCTGCAGGTGTATTTATTTCCGATAAACATTTACAATCAGTCGGAATGTGTGTTTGTCAAGCTTATTGACGGTAATGCCACGTTATCATAAAATACCGTGAAATAACGCTGACACGGAACCACAATTCCTAACGTAATTTAATGAATTAGCATTCGTGTGATATTTTGGCGAGGCGAGGGTAGTCGGTAAACATCCGCATGTGACGTCACGCGCGGCACAAACCTGCATATTTCTAAGACTTTATTACATAATGCGACTCAAACCTTCCTCGTGGCCATAACTACGGAATAACATTAGAACGTTTTCCCGTCTTTCCGGGCAAAATACACGAGTTGGGGAAAAAAAGGAAAATTTGGTCACTGCGACCGTCCATAAATTCGCGTGGAGTTGCGGGTACTGCTCTAATTCCTTTGTTTGCTAAAACCGAAAACTGCCGTGGACATCCCTGCGATGCCAATACGATATTTCACTCGCTCCCACTTGACTGATTCCTCTGCGTTAGAGGGTGACAGATGTATTTGACGCATTGCGTTTTGGAAACTTATTGGCGAGTCTCAAAGGCGGTAATCGTTTGTCTCATGTGCCAATCTAGTAATATACATGTAGTGGATTTATTAGACATAGGTTAGCTTGTTCGAATGTAATATTTGGTGATTTTTCTTGGTGTTTGGAGCGCGGCATCTAGCGGCGGGTTGCGACATGTCAATTTTACTGGCGCGACGCCAGGCGCTTTGTTAAAAGCTTTGGCGTCGTGAGAGCCAGCCGTAGTTGTATGAACCTAGCATTTAATGCTACCAGATAATATACTATTTGAAGGTGGAATGTGTAATTTTAAATTTGCACTCTGTTGGTAGTGATATATTATGCAGTTTTTTCGCTTGACTTTTATTTACGGTCACTTGGTTTGGGATTAAAGTTTCGTCGCGAACGTTTAGCGTGACATGATACGCAATGCTTTTCTTTTATTTAGCTTGTTATGTGCACTGTACGTTGCTAGCGTGTTGTTAGTTAAATACTTTATCAAGATTAATTTTCCAACTCGTTTTTGTGTTGTTCTTTATTTTAAAGCACAAAACTATAATCCATTAAACTTTTGTGATAGTAAATGTTAAACAACATACTTGTATTTATCTATCTACTACTAAAAATAAAACCAACCAACCACTTTCACCCCAACAACCCTAAAACCAGTCATTTCAAAACTGTCCAAATTCAAACTTTGACTGCGACATCCAACATCCAAAAAAATTACATTTCATTTTTTTGCTTCTGAAATAATGAAGGTATAATATCAGCTGGGTACATAACAAGATGGCGTAATAATACCCCGTGTACATTAGCCAGCCATCGAACCAGCGACAATAGAGCGGGCTGATTTATCGCAGTCCGGATAAGGCGTTCCGCCAATGGAAAAAGGATTTTCCCGGGGAAAACTTCAATGAGAATAAATTTAAGGGGCATTGATGGATTTAAAAAGATTTTAAACGTATAATTGTGATTCTATTGTCATTTTAATGTTTGTTATTTTTTGTACATACATATAACTGGAGAAAACTTGTAAGTGAAAGTTGTAAAAGTACAAAAAAAAATCTTTTACTACTGAAACTTAAATATAAGATCTCAAAACCTTGCCAATGACATTTTATTTTGTGATTTATGGTTTGAATTTTTGATCTATTTTGCTAAGTTTATAAAAAAGAACAGCTTAATCCCCTTCGGTTGGTAGTTTACATTGGCTAGTCGGTTTCTTAACGCTTCAACGTGATGATTACGGCCGTTTTGATAACGAAATGTAATCTTAATGTTAATTCGAAATTTATTCAAATCAGCCTCCATGATTACTGAGATAAGCCGTAAGAAAAACGAGTTCAGGAGTTTTATTTCGACATGTGTTCTATATTTATCTAATAAGCTAAGAATTGTGTTCCGCGATCAATTTGCAAAGAATACGTCTCCACAGTTTTATCTGGGCCAAAACTTTTCGCGAAACCGAGAAAAACTCGCTTAATGAAGTTTCCAGATTTGGACAACGATCAGCAATAAACTCTCGAATAATCTATCTGTGAGATCGTCGAAGTAACCTGCAATAAAACTCGAAGGAAGCCAGTTATTATTGAAGTGTAAAATAATATCCTTATTATGCGATGAGCTGAATAACAATTATTAGGGCGTTATTCAAGCGCAGTGCAGTAAAAACGGTTGATTGCCCACGCCTCCGACGCTGCAGACATTTTCATATGCACAGATCTCTTGCCAAATTTTTAATTATTCAAATGAGAGCACCAAAACACCAGCATGAATAACAGCCGGGGCAGCTCATAGCTCGCAATAAAAATATAACGATCAAAGCGTATGCCGGCGAAACTAAACATCCCGCGTCACCGTTTGACAGCTCAGAATGTAGTCTATTAAATTATAAAAGTCCCTTCTCACCTTCGCAGTTTTTTTATTCAATGTAACTCCTAAACAGAAAGGATACATTATAGATACGCGACGGAGCAGACACGTACAAAATGAAAATAGGGGAAAGGGAGCGAGGGTGGGGGCGGTATGGAAATGTTGGTCAAATATATCATCCGGCGTCTGACAGGCCAATTCTCTTATCTCACGCGCGCGGCACCAGCGCGATCTAAGCTAGCTTAGCTAATATAAAATGGTTTTAAATTCAAGTTTAATTCGGGCTATCTGCAGCTCTCCGCCGCGTCGTAAATACAGACCCCAACCCACATACAAAAGGCGGGTGCGATTTACGGTTTTGACGGATTTCGAATATTTTAGCAGCAGGTCTCGGGATTAGGCCGAGTTACGCGGCGTACGGACCTCGTACATCGTCGCCTGGGTGGGCTTACATTTTAATAAGACGATGATAATTTAGAAGCGGGTGAAACTAGTCTTGGGATAGGTATGGATAGCAGCTGCGCCGCCGTTACACACCCGCCGATTTAATATTAGTTTTCACTTGAGGCGCGATGTACGGCGGGATAAAGTTTTCGCCTCGATATCATTACACCCTCTCTTATCTCATATTCCGAGGAAATTATTGTTTGTTTGCGCGGCGGGCGGGCGAATCTGCACCGCATCAGTTTACAACACGAGGACATCATAAAGTGTAAACAATGACGGCGTTTTCCATTACAATATGTTTACCGATCCGTGGAGCGGCGCATTATGTATGTTATCCTGGTAGGACGCGCGGGGCGCCGCTGAATTTATGAGACTCCGGCAAATATTTGGCGCTCCGAGTTCGGACGCTCACTGTCGGCTGACAACGGGAAGATTGTCGGCAACTGTTTACACAACGGGATATGGTAATTTTTCAGTCGCCTCGTTTCTCGCTGTAAGCGTATTCCGTTCACGGCGCGGCTCCGTTCTGTTCTCTTTACATTTAGTTTATTTCAAACATCGGAAGCGTATCCGGACGAGTCCGGGTGACGGACGACGTAAACAGAGTGGGCTGACGTTTAGTGTCATTAAATCTCGTAATAGGATATCATAAATCGCAGGAGGTCGGCGGTACCAGGCTGCCCGGGCGGCTGTCATCGTTTGTCAGAGCATTTCACGCATTGTTGGACAATAACGCAGGCAGGGGCGGGCTAGCATTGTGCGCGCCCGGCCGCCTGGACGCGGGACGTGACGCGTGCGCGATGTGCTGACCGCTGCTCCACACTCCACAACTCCACACACACTACACCTATACCCAACACTCCACTTGTCAAATATACATCTCTTTTGTCACAACGGATACATGGCGCACGTAACTCCGACTTATCCGAGAGATTCCTTGACCATTTCGGTTTCTGTAAAGACGCACGCAGGTTGTAATTCTCACTTGAGCTGGCTTGTAGTAATTCACTTAAAAAGTTCCTTAAACCGGCACCCGTATACGTACGTACCACAATCAAATTTATATCGTTGGTCGACGGTAAAAAGTGAAAAAATAAAATAACATCAAATATGTTTGGTATGCATCGTCTCAGAGATTCACATCAGAAATTTAAGCTTTAAAGAACCGGGCGGGATAAAAAACATCGTCGAGTCGAAAAATCGCCGCGTAAATTCGAATCAAAAGGAATCAAATGTCATTTTACGAATGTATTCCCTTAACGATTATCAATTTATAATGTCATTGAAGCGGTGCTTTCTCATAAAAATGTTTTATGTTACATTAAAATAGGTTTAACAGGGAATTTATGGTAATAATTTCAAGTGAAGCTTCGTAGATAGGGAGACCGTAAAGTTAATTTTGGAGTACTGAATTTACATTACAAATAATCTTGGGAAGATTTAACTACTTATAGTGAAAGCACTATGAAAGGTTTTCTAGTGATGCATCATAATCTAAGTCATTATTAGAAACGTCCGATTTTCGCAATGAACCGCAACATCCAAAACATGTCAAAAGTTTAACGTCCCGTCATTAAACGTCGGTAAAAACAATTAATATAATTTATTTTATTTTAATCTTTTTTGTTAAAGCTCTGTGCGGCCGAGTCAGCGTGGGGTCTGTAGGAATTCACTCCGAGACCCTGTTTGAGGTTTTTTAATGCAAAACTTGAAATACTCACCTTTCTTATGCATATAATTAAGATAAATTATAACCAAAATTGATTGCTAAAGGTATTATTTTAGCGGTGTGTTCAATGCTTCAGTAAATTGAGGAAAACCTTTTCTTTGGAAGATTTGATTTCGAATGTCTATCTGTCAAACTCAAACAAAACGGTTTCATTGACAGAAAGACGTTAAAGATGCGTTCGTTGTTTAAAAATCCAAATGACATTAAAACAAAATGGTCGTTGGGTTCATTCGTAATTTAAAACTAACTTTGAAGAGTGAACTTAGAGGTAAAACAGAACACGAGCATTATTTTCTCAAAACGGTGGTATCGTGGTACCAATTACTTTAGTCGAGGCACACTCTGAGACAAATGCCTTCTCATATATCGAGATGTTATCGCTGCGATGTGTACTTGTATCGAACCCCGATGCCTCGCAACGGTTAATCAGACCACAATGGGAAAAATAAAAAAGGCATACATACTATTTCGTGATCTTAGAATCGGAGGGAATGGAGTGACAATAGAAGCTCAGAAGATTTTTATAGCTGTTCGGAATTTGTTGAATATTTTGAAAAACAAAACGATCTAAAGAATTTTACTAAAATATAAATACTACGAAAGCTACTTATGTCTAGAACAAAGAATTTCATCAAGTCGTTGTAGTCTGTGATAAATGATGACGTCAACATTTTGACAGCCGCTGTCAGGATAACTCGCAAGTGTCATGATGAGAGATGGTTTACAAATACCAAGTTAAAGACCTTTTATGACGGGAAAATAGATGAGGCAGCGTATCCTTAAGTCAATGCTCAAAATCTCTGCGATTTTAATTTTTTAAACCTAATTTTCAAAGCCACATTTCATTCCATTTTCACGCATGCGCGCCGACAGGTTTTTTTTTCAGGGAGGTGCACCTTCAGTTCCATGAAAACAGCTCGACATTTTTTGCATTACACCTTGGACATGTTAGATTCGAGGAGTAACTTTGTCGATCCATACAGAAAAGCCCATAAATCGAAACAAGCTTGAAAATTTTTAGCACCCACCTCGAATGGAATATAGGTTTTCTTTTTATCATTTATTGTAGAAATACGGCAGATTCAGCATATTTTTAAAGAAAAGTTTATGAACGCGTGCCAGTGCACACCCTTGCACCCTGCTGCCGGCGCCCATGTTTTTACCCTTCACTATTTTCTAAAAATGCCTTTTACAGGTCCGTCATTATAAAGCTATGCTTAGTACCTAAGTATTTAAAGCGGGCTGACGTTTAACCATGATGCATCTACTTGCCAGGGTCAGGGGTCGCAGCATGATAGATAGTCTGTGCTTCCCTGATGAGGATTGGAGACGAGATTCCGTCAGTTGAGTCATATGAGGAATGGCTTGTAGTATTCTGTTTATTTTTTTAATTCCTGCGGTGTCTTAAAAGTACCTATGTGTTTACGTAAAATTTTACCTGTAAGGTAGAGAGGTATTTTTATCTCTGTGCTAAACTGTCTGGTGCTAAATGGTGAACTTACCTGTAACAATAAAATGATAAGAATTAATTAAAGAATATTGACAAAATTTAATGCAATACAAATAAACATGTTCGTAAGACTCACACACACATTCGATAAACAAAAACAATGAGATCGAAGTTGTCAAAAAACCCAATTAAAAAAAGAAAACAATCAATTGTCTCTGGTTCAACCCTTCCCATCATTAACGACCAAAATCATCTCACACTTTGATTTAAAAATATCAAGATTCCATCCTTCCATTTTTAAATCAAACACCCGAATCGTTCTGAGAACTGACGGTCTTTCACGAAGTTACAATATTCTACGAATGACGGGGTGACTAACCTCAAAATTAGCCTACCGATTTGAAAATTATGGAGTAAATACCTGATTTAAAGTTTAACAATAGACAGTTCGCGATAATTGGACAGAAAACAATTATTAATAAGTGGTGACATGCGAGCAAAACAGTAATTTGATAGCAATTTAAACTTGATACGACAATTACGTTGTGATTAGGCGCTATAAGAATGGCGATTGCGATTCGCACATGATATTTCCCGCGATTATGGCGGAAGTGATTTTTTTCAAATTGGCGGTTATTATTTATCGTGTGCGCGGTGTAATTTGATATAATTCACAAATTATTGTAGACGTATCGAATTAAGTTGTTGTTGATTTGAAAAGTGTAGGGAATACCGTGAATTGATTAAATGTAAGTGAATAGATAAGTGCATACCTACTTTTAAAACACTGCTGGGAATACGGTTTGTAAAGAAGCCCCGCCTTCTTAGTGGTTCAGAAATGCTTTTTATACACT
The DNA here is from genome assembly GCA_949152445.1 of Cerastis rubricosa. Taxonomy (NCBI): domain Eukaryota; kingdom Metazoa; phylum Arthropoda; class Insecta; order Lepidoptera; family Noctuidae; genus Cerastis; species Cerastis rubricosa. The sequence goes on along the minus strand of OX424534.1, from coordinate 21,495,623 downwards.
TAAAAAATGTCAGCGGAAAAGTCATCTCATAAAAAAACAACTAAGTAATACTTAGTAAAATCTCACCCTATTCATCATTACGTCAATAACAACGGAAATATAAAACATTCTTAACAGGGTTCTAAACATCTAATCCCTCACATGTGTCCCAGCCCTAAAAACTGTGGGAGAACCCATCAAAAAACGACAACATTCCTAAATAAGAACAATGATCAAAATATCTTAGGATATATATATCTGATATCTTGGGATCTATCTTGGAGCATCTTGTAGCAAGTTCACGTCGCGTGTGTACTCAGGCTACGCCACGTCACTCAAAACGGATCAAGTGATACGTAAATTGCTCAGAACCGTTTAATTAACCAATTTGTTCCGTTTCGAGTGAATACAATCCGTATTATATGTGACCGGCCATTGTTGTAGCTTACCTATTTGTGTTATTTCTAAATTATACGTGTATTATATTGTGCTGTTGGGCTTCACAATGATGTTAAGTGTAATTTTGTTGAAATCTGTAATATGGCTGCGTTGGTAAATAGGTTAGGTTGTGTGTGTTTTTTTTTTTTAACATGGCGTTTGATGTTGCCAGTTGTGGTTGCTTTTCACTTTAGATATAGCTAGGAACTTATCCTGTATTGTTTTGTTTTCTTAATCTTTTCTTTAGTTCGGTTAATTATTTAACTCACAATAAAAAGAACGCCTCATTTCTTACAACGCTCAAGTTAATCAAACTGAATGTATTAAACGGTTACTATAATTTGTTCGTATGTCGTGTTCGTATTTATTATATCAAAATAACGTTTATAAATTAGCTTTAATAGTTACGAGAGCATTAACATAAAGCCAGCACCCTAATTGCGACGTTACATAAATAATATCGGTACAACTACTCCACCTAATTAGTCGACGATGAAGCGAACGCGCCCGCTATAACGCCTTTTTCTTCAGATTTTCCGACCGCCTTAGTGTTTCCCATTAAAAAAAGGCTACCAATCCATCCTACTCTCTCCGCTTGCACCTTGCACCGAGCTATTATTTCCTTTTCACTCTTTTGTTTGTGCTATGTGGATGTCTCGCTCCGCGCTCCGCCCATTTATAAAATCGCCTGGCCGCCGTAGCCGCCGCACCGCGCGCCGTCCGTTCACCTGTCCCTTTCCCGTCCGACTGATTTATGTGAGAGTGAGCGGGTTTGATCGATGCTTTGTTTTCCCGCTTCAACTGTCACACGGCGTTCGTTTTTCGAAAAAAGGCGAGCACTGACCCTCGGATTAGGTTATACGTTATTACCTGGTGTAAATTCTGATAATGCGCACAGATTGCGACCGCGAATTCCTAAGGCTCGAGTGTCTCCTTGTGGGAAACGCAATGGCGTCTTTTTTGTTTTGCGCGGTAGGTACCGCCGTTTTGTAAAACTATATTTACGATAATGTTATCTCGCGCGGTGGTGTTACGTTACCTACCTACGCCGCGGGGACGTGTGATTAATGATTAACTCAGTCGACGCGGAACCTCTCCGCTCGCTCGGCTCTCAACAGAAAAAAAAACAATTATAAGAAACTGTAATGCTTATTGTTCGATTGCGAGCCGGACATAATGAAGCTGTTTACGATCGAACAAATAATCGTCAATAGTGTTAAGACTATAAATCGATTGTTGCATGTTTCCAAAGAGTCCCGAATTAAGATTTCAAGGCGGGCGCCCTTGGTGTGCACAAAGCGCGCGCCGGTTGACAAGTTGAGAAATGTCACGGCGCAAGTTTTTTGAGATTATTTTTGGCGGGAATGCCATTCTAATCAAAATAGTTTACGCGTCGGCCGTACCGCAGATTAGATTCGTTTGTTTGGCCGATCGTGGGAACGATCCGAGCTTTTTCAATGATGGCTCTCGAAATCGTTTTGGAGTCCTTCATTTCGGATTGAAGTAAAAACATTTAATTTGTCCGAACATTTCGGCTCTAAATGGCGGCAGGTAAAAACAAATGCCACCTTCATTATCATTCATACATTCATTGTCTGAAACAGAGGAAAAAATAATCGTTACACGTTTCAAGCTTCCACGTTCCGCGAAACTCCGATATCATGTGTCGGGAACCCGACAAACTGTTATAAATCAAAATGCGAACAAATAAAAACGGCGCGCGGAGGTGAAAACGTTATTATCTTTATAATTGCACGTCAAGGCGGGAAAACTGGGGGGCATTTGGCGCGCTTTCCTTGTCTCTGGCCGTTTTTTTAATGCGGCGTGGCTATGATATATCGGCCCATGAATACGGGATGTATCGCGACACCTGCTCGCTTCCTTATGAATTCGAAATTGCGACTTTCTTGATGTCATTATATCCTGGTATATGCTTCAGAGTTTGTTTGTTTTGTATATTTTATGTATGGTGATATATTGTGTTATGTTTTCGTTTTCGAGATCCCTAAGCTCATAACAAGTAGCTTTTAAAGATGATTGCTTTGTCTCACGTAGTCTGAGAACACGTCTGAAATGTTTGACAGTTTCGTAACAGAGCTCAACAACGTCTGCTATTCCAAATCTAACTGTTAATGGATATTTTCGCCCGGAGTTATTGATCTAACGCAACTTCTTAAGTCCACTTAACATCAAATGAACCAATTCATGTCACGTCGATCAAACAAGAAGATTGAATACTTACTACTAAAGCTCTCAAAAGCGGACATTATCAAATTATCACAAAAAGAACTGAATCGCCGCATAACAATGAAGCTAAAAGAACATAAACCAACAGTGTAAGCGATAAGAGATGGCTCGCGCTCCGCCCCGCTTGTAACGAACCGCACTATCGATGTCTCAGTCAAAAACTGTCAAAAACGTGACAGGCGCCGCGTCAGGCTAACGAGGCGAGCGAGCGCCGCGTCAGCGTGACTCCGCACCTTCCGACGTGGCTGCCGCGACAACTAGCGCCATCTCTTATCCAGTAGACGAACTAACCTTAACGTTGACGAAACAAAAAAAATGTTATAATCTCGTCTGGACAGAAATACATAAAGATGCAAATGAGCCGCGCCCCCGGGCGGCGAGCGGGCGAACCAATTTATTGGTGCGCGCGCACCTCATTATCGCTAACAAGCATTGGAACCCTTTCTTTACCCCATAAATTTTATATTTTACACCTGCACTAAAAGGGGTACCGGTACAGAGATGGCTGTCATTGCGAATGTTCCGAACACCTTTCGGCGAACATCGGGTACCGGGTTCGGTTAATAGATGTCTCTCATCGATTTATAACGATAACACCAGACTCATTAGGCTTCCCTATAAACTGAGTGCTAATGAATAATAAAATGCGTGTGTGGCCTTTACGTTTCCGCGTTTCGTGTGCACAATAGAGTATTTAGTAATTTCTGCTCTTATCTGACCTTTATAGTCACAATGCGAGGAGATATTGCATTCTTATAGTCTTTAATTTCATTAAGAGTGCAATTCCTATGTTGCATTTTTACTTTTTACCTTAAAATAATGTAATCGTAGTAGTAATGATAGTAGTGTCACACACGCGAGTATCTTTGGACAAAGAGACCACCAAGAATAAAACTTATACTTTCTTAATCGCCCTTCTTTTTCTATGTTGAGCATAATAATACGAAGCTGATAATACTGCAGGTGAAGAATATCTTACGAGGAATAACTACGGAACCACTAGTTGTAGTGAAAAATGTTTTCAAACTCTGCATTAACAGGTTCTAGTGTGAACTCTATCATCATAAAACAGCAGCTAAAATAATGCATGTATTCTGAAAAGTTACAAGTCTTAGTTCTTCACAAAAAAACTGACATGGGGAGATGAAATTAAGTTACATCGTTTAATGTTTTGTCCAATTAATTACAAATCTAGAAAATGACTCCTTGAAACCAGTGACTGATATGATCAAAACATGAACATTATAAACACCAAAGAATCATCATCACTCATCATTCTCTTGCCCTTATCCCAATTCATTTGGGATCGGCGCAGTACGTTTTCTTCTTCCATACCTCTCTATTACTTGTCATCTCATGGGATACCTCCTTTCTTGCCATTTCATTTTTCACACAGTCCATCCATCGTTTCTTTCGTCTTCCTCTACCCTTATACCCATCCACATTCATACTCAAAACTTTCCTCGCGACATTTTCCTCATTCCTCCGCATCACATGCCCATACCACCAAAGAATGTGAACCAAATTTTTTTCCAACCATTTTAGAAACAGAAAAAGTAATATACCACTTTTCCAGTCGTTTTCACCAGGTAATTGTACCAGGGTCTCGAAGTACCAGGAGTGAGCGAGTACTAGGGCGGCAGAAACGCGAGGAGGTGACCACATCGCGTGCCAAGCGGCGGGTACGATTCGTAAATAATTCCAAACGCAAGCGCAACATAAATGACATTCAGACTTTTCTTGTTATGCAACTAGGGATTAATATTAGTACGTTCACGTGGGTGGTTACTATGTGCTAAAGTAATTTTAATCGTAATTAGTGGTATTTACAGGTTTTTTATGGAATAGTGTTATTTAATATTGGTTTTGTATCAGCTGCTTCCAGTCTAATAAAAGGTTATGGAAATTAATGAATTAGCAAGCGTAACGATTGAAGAAAAATGTGAGACCGGAAAACAATCAATCTTCCACCAAAAAATATCTCCAAAACTCAATTATCTAGCACATCCACCCACAACCATCCTGTTGACTGTTAAAATTACGACTAAAAACCGCAAGGAGAGTGCACGAAACCGCACTGACGTTGCCAGTAAAAAAAAAGACGTGAGTCACCGGAACGTAGCAATTACAACACATTGTCAGAAAATCACGGCAGACCGCAAGTTGGTGTGTTTAAAAAGTGATACAATTTGACATTTGGCATCAATTCGGCCAGTAATAGTAGTTGTGGTCGGCGTAAACGTGGCACGGCCCAATTTGCGGCGTGAGGCACTTGGAAACGCAGTGACATTAGCAGGACCTGTGCCTGAGTTGCCACAAATTATTTTATAAAGCATGTATGGCGGGTGAACCTTGAATCAGTGATTATTTTAAATATTTCGACGAACTTTTGTTGAACGAAACATGCTATTTAGGGTTGAATTGGATCCTTCAACATTATGACATGTTTTTTTCCGGAGAATTTTCTCGACGAATGTTGCTGTATAAAATATATGTCTTGGAATATGTACTGATATTATATAAGTAAGTATATCATGAGAACCTATGACGTAACAAGCAGACAAATAGGACGCCTCTGCCTTACCCCTTAGCCACCTTTTCTGTCACCCAAAGAAAAGATAATAAATCGTAATTGTATCGTTCTTTTAAAAAACAAAATTGCGCGCGATTTAACACTGTAACTGTATACAATAGTGAGTTTCTTTGTAATTCACACAATAGGCATTATTGCCAATTGACGTAAAAGTATCAATTATTATTCTGTTAGGACAAGTGGTTCGCGATTCATTCAGTTTTCCTCGATTTATTTGTGTTGTAAACGTGACTCCCATTATCAAGAAATGTTTTCTTTTTGTGGCATGTTTGTACAGAACTTTCAAAGAAGTATGTAAGGGTTTGTACAAATGTTCTTCAGATTGTTTCATGTGCATATTATTAAAAAAATAAGTAGGTATTTTGAATTGTCATTTGTGGTCTCAAACCGACTGCAGATATACGAATACTTAGGTATTTCGAATGTCTATGCTGAATGAAAATAGAAAGAACGAGTTCTTTGCCGAAAATTGGAATAAGATGAGCTTATCAATAAACTACATCATATATTTTATCTTTTACCTTCCAAGCCACATTATTCACAATCCAAATATAATTTTCTCTGCACGCACTAGACGGACTTACGTTACAGATAAAATGATATTATTTATATGAAAGTAATTTGTACTGTAACAATAACTCGCGTACGTATAGGCTCCTGAATATTTATAAATGCCCGTCCTATTATAGTGTCGACATTTTGAATAATTAAAGAGAATGCTATTACGTACGGCAGACGTGGCTACCCTTGCTTCATGAATAATTTCAATATCAATCGATGGCAACACTAATAGCTTTCGAGAAGGAATAATGAGAATATCAAAAATTCTCCCGGCAGTCATGGAAAAGTTCCAAGAGTGATGGAAGATTCCTTTACAAACTTATCTGTTTCAGGCTTTTTGTAGCATCAGTAATTAAACAATTAATTGGATATTTATGATGACATTTAAGTGCCAACCAGTTAGAACCTAATCAATTATTGTAATTGATGACAATTATTGCAATTTCTGTTCTCAGTAAGTTCAGTTTCAATACGAGAAAAATAAAACGAGGTAAGTAGGTAAACAACAGTAATCTCTATGAAAAAGGTAAGTCTTTCCCCCCGCAAAAAGCAATATCAACAAAATATATCACGTACTAGGTTCGCATAAGCAAGAAGCAGGTGTGTTACGCCACATGAGCCGGAATGTGCGGTAAATTTTCCGGATGCCTTCCCAATGATTTCCTCGGAGACCACCGGCCCAGATACGGCGGATTTCGATACGATAACGCTTCTCAATTTCTGTTCGCCTAGTACTCGAGATATTGTGACCACGCCCCTTGCCATTAAATATGTATACCTAAGGGTGGGTCGGTTATTTTTTCTATCTATGAGGTCCCGAGGGATCTCATCTTGGGATATCAATCGGCAATATTCGGTATGCGGTATCTTGACAATTATCTTGGCTGGTTTGTTACAGCGGTAACAACGCGGTACTGGTTTGTTATAAATAAATAATAAATAAAAAAGGAGACTACATGATAGGACAGATTAAAAATAATACAGACGAACATCGGAGGTCCAAAAAAAACCTCTTAAAAAAAGAAGTTGTAGTCTAGAAATATTAGCGTAGATTTTGGATTGTTAGATCCAAACTCCACGCTAGTATTTCTAGTAACTAGTCTTTGACACAAAGGTAGGACCCGTATTCTAATAGAACTACTTCAATAAACAGACGATTAATATTGATATAATATTAATCAGATACACATTTCATGACACCTAATCTTAGTTTCAAACCTCGTATAGACTTAAACGCACTTACTGGTTCTAGAGGTCTCACCTCAGAACTACATACTTTGATTGTGACTTATTCCATTACGCATGTTCATGATGCATAGTGGCGATGTACACACCTGCATCTGTCAAGGAGATGAGTCTACCGAGCGTTTCATATGGTTAGGTTACCGGTTAGGCTCACATCCTTGAAGTATCAACATCTGCCTAGTCTTTTCCCAACTACTACGTTGGGGTCGGCTTCCAGTCTAACCAGATGCAGCTGAATACCAGTATTTTACATGGAGCGACTGCCTATCTAACCCTCACAATCTAGTTAGTACTGGGTAATACGATACCCCTTGGTAAGACTGGTTGTTAGACTCTACAAGAAAAGGACCACTTGTGCGAAATTTCATGATTCTAGGACTCAATGGTTCAAGCTGTCCGTTGTCTGTCAGTGAATTTTTGTTAACAAGGCGGGAAAGAAATGCAAGAGCTTTTAAAAAGTTGAGCACAAAGTTCGAATCGAATGCGATTTTCGTGTAATAACGCATCTCTAGCGGCGATAATCGCGTAATCGTCGTTTTCGCGTAATTCCCGTAATCTGCGTAATTCCTGTAATCGGGTGGAATCGGGCCGATTCGTTCCGTAGTGGTGTGACGTGGTAATGGCCAGGTTCACGCCGGTCTAAGGGCGGGACAAGCGAATTAAACTAACTTGCTCAAAGAAATTGAGCACAAAATAAAAAGGCAGGATGACGAAAATACTGGAAGAGTATGGTTTATTAGAATTTAGACAATGTATAAGTGTAAATACTTACATTGAGCCTTATTGGTAGGCCGGCCGGCTAAGTAATAAATGAATCTTATACTTATTAATTTTAAACATACCAAAAATAAGTATTTTTTTTGTTTTTTGTGCCTGACTTTTCTTCTTTCCTAGGGCGAATAAAATTCTAATACATTCCGCTACCAGCAGGCTAAACCAAATAGTTCATAGGGACACTGGATACCACATACAGTCCCTGTCACCCGACTCCTTAAATGGCGAGCCCCGGTCCGCTTGCAAATTGCGACAACACATTGTTCGGTACCGGTACCAGAACCGATACCGTGAAAGGGCAAGATTACGATCTGTACACCACTAGTAGTATCTAGATCGAATGTGAATTAGAGCCTCATAGCTGCTTGAATTTGGAATTAGTTTTTGTAATTTGAAAATGGAATGGAAGATTTTGTTTATGTTGATGGTGTCATACTCTATGACTACATTAAACAAACCTAACGCAAATACTTTTGTTTGTTTAATTATAGTTTTGGTTATAAAATAACTTAACAATATTATTATAGGCATTACTTTGATGGCGTTAATAGCCCAAAACACATAAAAATCCAAAAATAATAGTCTCAGTATACTCTATCAAAGGCATTCCGCTGGAAGATTTATAAACAAAATGATATAATTCAGCTTTATATATCGAGAAAAACTAAAATAAAACCATTCAAAAATAACCTATCACATATCAAAAGGAATAAAGAACAATATATCAAGAACAACGGTAGTTAATAAATATTTTCACAACTTGATTTCTGTCAAACGCAAACGTCAACTTTGACAACTAAAAAATAGTTGAAAAAAAAAAGAAAGATTTTAAAGACGTAATAAATCAGTTGGGTTTGTGAAAACAATGATTCTTTTGTAATAGTATAGGCTATTAAGTTTAGGGATATAAAAGTGTCAAGTTTTAAAAGTATACGTCTGTGTTTGGGACGCGTGCGTGCGCGGGCTCAGGCGCCATGGTTGGTCATAATGTTAGAATGATTTACAACATCTATTTGATGCGTTAGACGTTTATTTGCGAGTTTTTTTTTCTCTCGCTATCTAAATACAATAGTTTTTGTGTTTTCGATTTGTTAAGTAGTTGGTTTTTCGTTTAAAAGGCCGTTTGAGTGATGTTTCCGGTGCTAAGTTAGAAAATGATTTACTGTAGGAGCGGTCGATTGAAAAAGTTTGACTTTTTGTCACGTTCTTAGCTCCTTAGGTAGTTTCATCTTTAGCGTTTGACATGATCTATTACTTTCTTGAAAAAATATGCTACATATTTCAAAAAACTAATTTATTTCGAAACTGCCATATTTATTGATAACCCTGCCTAATACACGTGTATGCACTTAGTAATTACGCAGTCCCGTTAAAAGACAAATGGTTCTACTGGCAACGGTGCGCAACGGTACCTCTTGTAACTTATGCTCGCCTGGTGTCTTAATAGCTAATATCGCCGCCTAATGACCGTGCTCGTCTTGCTCCTAATGTGCCACATGGGAGTTGAAACTACTGGTGAACATCCTAGCAGCCCTATGCTCTTGGTACGTGTGTGATGATTTCTTTGATCGTGTACTGTTGTTTCATGGGGTGTTTTCAGGACCCCCATGGTTGTTATGGGTGTTGTAATATCCCAGTTATAATCTTTCATTCATAATTTAACTATTTAAAACAACAAACTCCAAATGAATTCGTAACATCAACTGACCTCACTCACTTCTAGGGGAAAACAAGTTTAGGACAAGACCCCTCTATCTCCTTACTGCTCAGTTCACAGCTGCCCCAAATCCAACAAGTACCATAAAATAAAGAAAGAGTACACAATAATGTTTACGGTTATTAACCGTATAAAGAGTACCCATAAACCAACATCTAAGGGACACCATAACATCTCGTCAGGGATGTGACAGTCCTCAATTCCTTTTATGATGTATTAGTGAGATGTCACTGAAGACTTTTACGATGTCGTAAAACGACCTATGTTCACTTGTTGAGTTTACTCGTCAGGTTTACTTCTGCGGGAGATACAACCCTAGGACTTTGTGTTAGGGTTGGTTTTAAAGCTTGATATAGATGGAGTAAGTGTGAATTTGAATACAAATGTTAGATATCTGGTTTTCATGATTAAGGATTTGGCAGGTCGTTGGTACATTGATAATAAAATTTATTTTATTAAGAGTTTATTTCTTGAATGATTTCCGTAATTGCTGTATAACTTTATTTAAGGCTTTTTGGCTTATAGCCACTTTTTTTTTATTGTAAGACTAAACTGATACTTATATCTCATTCTTCATGTCCTCATTGTTAAAGTTTGTATTATTTCGACTGCTTTTCGAAATTCTAACATAAGAATGAGTTGCCTTATTGTGAGTTATGACTTGTTTCAAGGTTTCGTCTTGATCAGTCCGAATTTAATGTTTCAGACTTTTCATGACGAAATATTTCATTAGAATAGACCAAAGATTGTAATATTATTGTGTAACCTAAGCTTAAGGAACTTTATAGCCCTAACAAAACAATACTAAGGCGTAATTTTCCCCAGATTTAAACATCTCCTTCGAACCCATGATAACCTAGTACTTCACAATTTCTAAAGCCACCACAATCTTGATCGTATCTGGTTGAAAACAGTACTTCTCTGGCATCCTGTGACAATGCTGGGACAAGGGATGCTACAGGGGTACGCTGCGGGGCGAAGGGGGATGATTAATTGTCTCGCGGGGAGGGTACGCCGATAGAGACTCTTTGGTAGCTAGCACTGATGGTATTTTTGTCATTAGCAGTTTCCATTTGTGCGAGATTTATTTGTGTTTGAATTTTGGAGATATCTTGGATTTTGAATTGCTGGATTTAATGTATTTGGATGGCTGTAAGGGACCTTTGAAAAATTGTGAATATAGTCCAAAATGTATGGGTATTTCCGAACCTCGAATCGGCACAATTTGTAAGATATTTCTGTTAAAAAATTCAAATTCTAAAGTTGCATTCATAAAATCATCACCACGTACCAAACAAAACGTTTATTACAAAAACAACATTCAATATTCTAACAATATTCAAAATTGTAAGCGTACGACGAACGACTCCGGAAACGAGACGAGTGCGCCCGAGCGCGCCCGAAAGCTTCCGAAAACTGCCGAGAGGGCTGCACAGGAAGATGTAATGATGTTTGTCAAATGGAAAATAAGATAGGGAAATGTAAGAGAAGCTGAATTTGCGACCTTTTCGCTGACGCGGTACCCTTAGGGATCGACTGCGGGGATGCTTTATTACCGTCGCCATAAAAACGATTTTAAAATAAGACTTAGATTAGTTTTATTTTGGGCGCGAAGACGTTTTAAATGACATTGCAGACAATTTGGTTTATTCTTTTTTATTCGTGAATGGTTTCTTTAATTAAATAATTTATGAATTATCTTGAATTTTGTAAATTAGAACGTAATTAACGTGGTAGCAGCAAGTTCTGGACTTAGACCCAGTTTGTGGCGATTGGCTCAATCCACTATTGATAGGACTCAAACATTAGGGCGAAATATTAGTGTACTATAATGTATACCGTTGCCTAACTTTTCGGGGATTCCAGATGTGATGTTATTTTATGTGGAAAGTTTATTTAAAGTTAAATATATGTACTCTAAAAAAATCAAACAAAGAACGCAATTTCAATTCCATAGACAAAGAACAAAACGTTTTTAAATTCCAAAAAGCCGAGAATTTATTCTCAAAAATGATATACATTCCCGTTTAAAATAGTGATTAAAGTGTCCATTTGTGTAGAATTAATTAAAGCAGACTAATAAACGCTGCCCTTTTGCTGGAATGCTGACATTTCATTACGACGGGCCGGCGCTTCACTTTTACACAAACTAAACGAGCCCATTACGTGTATGATAATAATGTGTATTTGTACATTTAATGCGTTTAAAAGAATTGATTGTGTTCTTTCCTGCGAGGTAAACAGATTTAACGAATTTGAAAAAAAAAGGAGTGGAAGCGACACTTGCAGAAAAGGTAAAGGAGTTTGTGCAAAGTTTTGTTTTACACGAATTAAGAAATTGCTAGTAATTCGTCATGGTTTCGCCTAAAATTCAGACATTACATGACATAACTCTTCGTTTATTTGACGATTCTCTCGCATTTTTCCGTCGTATATCGAACTAATCGTTCCAAAGCTAAAAAAAAGAAACCGAAAACTCATTGGCCGTTTTGAATTTCGAATTGGAACGCTCGAAAATACGAACGTTAGCAGAAAACGGTAAATTCTTCAAGCAAAGAAAAAAATACGTTCGAAATTCAAACATTCGGGGATTCTAGCTGAATGGGTGCGTTCATAAATCTCTTCGTCTCAGCAAGTGATGTTCGAAATACGAAACAGCGCTATCGGGCCCGGTTGGGCAGAGCGTGTGGTGCACAGATAAAATAAATGGAGGAGCCGTGAAAAATGATGACGCGGCCGCGTGGAAAGACGCCCCGAAAGGGGTCGCACATTGGGTCAGGGTTTGTTAGCTTTTTTGACGTTGTTGTTGATGATTTTTCTGTATTTTAGAGACGAATATTTCAGGTATATGAAACAAGAAAAGTATGTGGGGTTTGACGCAGATGGCGTCCCGTAGTTTCTTCTAGTTGAGAAGGCGGTTAATTGATGTAATTTCATTATTTCATTTCATCATCTTTATAGCTGATAGAATGTCATCTTGTCTATGGACATACCATCAGCAGATCGTACAATAATTGACTAAGGAAGAAGTAATCGAGAAGAAAACGAGATGAGGAAAGATTTCCACTGCACTATAACAAACCAAATACTAAAATCTAACGATTATAAACTTGTTAAAATAACCACAGAATAAAATAAAAATAAGCAGCACAAAAATCATGGAGACATCAGTGTTACGACTGTTTACAGCATTTCTGCAGGCGCGGGCGGCGCCGGCCGTAAACACTAGTCTATATTTTATGGAGGTCATGTCACTGCAATTCTTTGATGTTTTTTTTATTTCTGTTTTTATTATTTTCTAGATTTATGTCTAAATGACGTGCAAGTACATTTTTCTGCGTTAAAATGTTATTTTTACAGCAATTTGTAAACAATTTAGCTTATTATAAGGTGTTTTTTTAAACAGAATTTCGTAATTAAAATCTTTATAACGTTTTGAGGTGATAATGTGGTTTCTTTTATAGGTTTTGCAGAATGATATTTGGGTATTTCGTATTTTCCTTTTATTTTGAAATTATGAGTTCGTCAGTGTTACAGTTAATTTCAATAGGGTAATTCTGAAATTATAAGCGATATCATTGTCTTTGTTGTAAACTAACAAAGGTGAGTTTTTAGTATTGTTTGTACTAGATGCGAAAAAGATAGTTAAACTCTATGATAAACCTTCTATGATTTTTATGTTGAGACACTTTACTTAACACGTTATACATACACACGTAAGAATTTTAGCAGATCATCCTACTATCGTAATATGTACTTATAAGTAACTTAAAATTGTATGTGAACACTTTTTATTTTTAGTAAAAGGTTTCTAGTAACATAGTCATCGCAGAACACTGACTAACCGAACCTAAGTCACGAGATCACTTAGTTTGTGAGTCTGGGATTCACTCTCTACATGTATGACCTTTAATTCACTGAACTTCATATTTTGACCTAATATTTAAGAAATTTTGAAGGTTTTTTAAAAATAAATCTCTAAATATTACTTGTCAATCAAAAAACAATAATAACCATACCCTAATTTTTACTCAACAAAACGTCAATACTTACAAAAAAGAATGTTATTAATTCAAGCCAAATAACAGCAAAAGGCACTCAAATTAAAACAAAGAGGAAGAGAAAATTTAATTAACATTAGGCACAAAGAAAGTGCTTCAACATTATTTATTTACACCAAAGCATTTTTTTAATTATAATTAATATTTACAAGGCGAAAAAATGGCGGGCCCCGTCTCGTAACGTACCCTAAGATCTGTATACAGCCTGTAGGTACCCAGATGTTGTGAGGTTTTTGAACGACGAGTTTTTGACGTTTTAAGACGATTTCTTTTTTCGTTCGGTTATTTATTTGAAAAGAGAGTTTATAATTTGTAAGTTGTTCTAAGATTGTTTATGGCCAGATCACTATGGGTATTGTTTGGTTATTCTGTAACATTTATTGGGATTCAACAACGATATGAACGAACTACAACTAACTGCGATAGAATTTCAATAATTTATCATCACCCTTTGTCGACGTTTTATAAGTGCCCATGTAGGCCTTTGAAAAATAAACTATGATTATACTATGATTAAATAGAGCACTAACTATGATTATACTAGATATGATAATACTATGATTTTGATAGAATAAACAAACACAACACCACGCCTGTTCCCTCATAGGGTTAAGCAGAGTGGTACCCGTAGGTCACATTTCAACACTTTATTTTAGTCCTATAAAAATTATCTAAGCAGGCAAATTGTAACCTTCTCAAAAGGAAGAAAAAACCTTGTACAATCTCAGGTACACAAGCTCCATCGTTAACCCTCAGTACGGGGGCGGACCGTAACCCTTAGATCACCGGGACTTTATCTCCACTGCCGTCATAAAATAAAGGTTTACTCCACCATAAAGAAAATTAAAATGAATTATTTTGACGAGAGCGCCTTGTCTATGGACCACAACCCTAGTGGGGTGAACTGTTATGGCTAGGTAATTGTTTTCCTTGTAATTCGAAGCTGCTGTTCGGTTTAATTATAGCAGTTGTTTTTGTTGAGGTTGGTTTTTGGCGTGATTTTCAGATGAATTGTTTGAAGAACATAGTACTTACATAAAGTTAATTCTATTTTTGTTTTGAAGAGGTTGAATATGACTATAATTGCTATGATCCTTACGAGCGGCTTTGAATTCGGCCACTACTCATTTTGATCTCCTTCTTAACGTGTATATGATAATTCAAATTGAGTCAGCCCAAAATTTGGCGACGAGTTTGGCACTTTTACCACGCTAACTCATTTTGATACTACGTAAGAAGCAAGGTTTTTGAACATTTGCTTAGTTCCCATGTTCCCTACAAAATAAAATACTTATTACTTACATTTACTCGATATCTATTTATTGTTACCATTTATTTATAGAATGTTTGAAACTGTTTTCTGTTTGTTACCTACCCCCTCAAGGTTCATTGGAAGACCAGCGTCAGACAGCGTCAGACAGCATCACCTGTCTGGCATGAATGCTGAAATGGACCTTTTTGGCGCAGCCGTGAGGCACACAGCACACTATGTATATTCTCCTTTTTTCTGTAACTTTTTTAATATTATTATTGTGTTTGTGCGTGACTGACGTCAAATAAACATTTTCTCTTTCTTTCTTTCCATGTAGGATTGTGTGAAACAAGCTTTTCATTGTATCCCAATAAATGATGAAGGTATGCGTACTGTACGCATTCTGGTCAAAGGACTTTTCCGTCGATTGAGAAACTATATGAGTCATGTGGTCATTCATATGTCAACAGCGGATAGGCAGTAAGTCAGTACAATACCTAGAGGATCCTTCAAGAAACCCTCTCAACATAAAAGAAGATCTAAAACATGCATAAAAGAGTCTAAAATAAAATATACAACCCCTTTACACATGCTATACCGCCAGATAAACAGCACCCCGTTCGTTCATTCACAGAACACGGGCATAACCCTAAAATGACAATCGTAAAAGACATAAGAATCAACTAGAGACCCTCTCTTAGGCCTGGGCCACACTGCCGCGGTTCCTGCGCGTTTCACCCGCGATACGCATCGACAGTAAAAATTCAGGCTACGATTACGGCCGGGAAATAGCTGTTTTATCACGGAACGACCTCTCGCGGCGCGGGGTGGAAATATACGGGTTGGAGTTGTGAGCGGTGACGAAATTAGGAACCTGTTTACAAAAATCGAAAAATAATAAATGTATGTTATAAGAGTCGTTGAAGAAAAAGAGTACCTATGTAAGGATCATACAAGAAGATGGTGTTCCTGTTTTGTTGGTTTTGCCTCCGTTATGGGTAAAAGGACTGAGTTTATGAATGTTAAAGAAAGTTTTGAAGAACGGATAAAATGAATGTTTCTTACTATGCTATGCACGTTTTCTCTTTGATTGATATAACTCTATTTGTCGCATGTCATGTACAAGACTTCGTGACACACTTGCAAGTCACAGCAACAAGGCACGCCGCAGATTTCTATAATTCTTGACAAATACATACTTTATTAATGCGTCAATCAGTGAATCATGTTATTGGAACAAGGTTTACCTGACACCGTGACTTAGCCTAAGTTAGCGATTAAATTACAATTACATTTGCATAATCCGACTTATAGATTATTTTAAATATTTGTTGGTGATTATCATTCCAAAACCGGGTTTCTGTGCTTAGGTAAATGAAGATTTGTAAACCCGAACATAGAATTGACCAGTAACTGTGTAACCCGACTCTTTTTGGTAAGACAGGTTGTCAAATTTTCGGGCTTCTGACTACTCGTATCGACTGAATCAGACAAAGAGGGTAGAAAATCTTTCTATTTATGATGCTTAACTTTCTACCTTTTCAGTAGGTTAAATATTTATTTTCCTTTACACCTGTGAATTTTCTTAATGAAATTTTATGTAAAATCAGCGTCGGCACCGTTCAAAAAACCATCCCGTATGCTCCACCACCAAAGGGAAACATCTCGATCTGTCGGTACCCATAAGTGCACTAAACGGCCCAAGAACAACATAGTGCGTCTTCACGCTATGTAGGTTCTGTGGGGGAAGCAGACGTCTGATTGTAAGAGATTGCTTCCAAATGGCCTTGTATCGGTGTTCAAACGATTTTGAATTGTAAGGAGTGATTTTAGAGGGCAATACGGGATAGGAATGGCTCTTTTTGCATGTTTATTGCGTTTTATTCTGGTTTTTGGCAAGTACCTACTTGCTTTAGTTAAGTTGGTTATCATAGGGCGTTGTATAATGCGAAATTAACAACAAAATATTTGTGCAGATGCAAGAAAGTAATATAAAACCGCCTTACATACAGTTAACAGGACATCATAAGTTTACAACCAGTCAAAGTGCCTCAACACCAAACTTCCTCATTCAAAAATAATTTCCCAAAAATCTCACTCATTTTTAAGAAAACAACACAAAACTGTGGCGCTAAAGAAAAATCCAGGGGTATTAAACCTAAGTGTCGTTCACAAGCTGTTTTATGCGGCCTTTCCGGGGTCGTAAACCGTTGGCGCGGTCCGTCAGTGATTCCTGATGGACAATTTGAGAGTTTGTACCACTTCGAGGGCCATAAGACGAGTAAAAGCCCTGGGGAGCGTTATCAAGGTCGACTCCTAGTACCGCGGATTTGTTTTACAGTTTTGAGTCGGAAAGACCTCATAAAGGGGATGAAACGACGGTGAATTTGTAAGGACGGTTGATAAGGCATCTTTGTTAAATATCTTTACGGGCTGTCTTTAGAGGATAACGGGAGGAATGGGTTGTCTTTGCCCCTTTATAGCATGTAGCGCTATTCCAACTTTATTTGTTCGTGTTTTTGTGGGTTATCGGTAACGAGAATCGGTTTTAATTGATATTTGAGACGGAAAATGTCAAATTAAATTTCATTGTGCGTAGAACGTTATAATTAGGTTGTTGGTTTCATTATTTATTACTTCTTCAAAGGTACTTTGACACGCATAATTAACAAAAACTAAATTTACTACAGTAGTACCTAAAATATGAAACTGGCACTATGATATGTCAAAATTTTACATGTAATTTTCTTTTAATTTCCTTTTCCGGTTTATTATAGAAAACTCTAAAGATGTTTCCAAAAGTACTAAGCGCCCAGAAGCTTGATAGAGGTGCCGTGGCGCTGGTATTTTCATTACGCGTCACAGGTGAGAGTAACGCGTAATTGCCGGGATAACGCCGGGGTTATTGCGTGCCATACTGACGGGGGACGCTAGTGTTGTGACCCGCCGGGATCCCAGGATACGCACGGGATGAAAGGAATAGTTTCGGGATAGTTGATTGAAGTATAAACGACGATTCAGAGGAGCTAATGGTGTGATTGCTATAATAGATTGTGTTTGTAGCTTCTGCTTGTATTTCTTAACGTCCACAAGATATGTGGTGTCTGTTCAAGCTTAATTATGTATTTCCTTTTTATAATGCAGTATAAAATCAGTATAATGTCAAACCAAGAACCGGGATGTAAAAATAACCTATTTGCAATCCCGGACATCCCGGAACGGAAGCACATTACTACAGAGGGTCGAGGGCCCGTCCACTTAGTGTTTTCGGGACCTGTTGTGTTTGCCGTAAATACACACATACTTATGAAGGTATCACCAGTAAACCTAATCTGACAACTAAATCATTTGACAGCAGTTGATACTGCTAATAAACCACAAACCACAAAAATGGCTCCTTTTACTTCTGCTCTCCTAGTACAGAGTGAAAAGTCTCATTGGCATCCGTATCATCCAGTTGTAAAACGAAACAAAAGGGACACAAGTTTACTATGATTGACAGACACGACATTAACTAGTTGTTTCTAAAACTCAAATTGAGATTTTTACTGTTAGTTATTTTCATCATTAGGCTACGGCAGTCCACTGCTCCAATCGTCACGCAATTCAACTTGATTCTGGACACTCACGTCCATTTGCTACCACCCACCCTGCGGAAATCGTCACTCCACTTAGCCTGAGCCCCTTCTACCTTCAAATAATGCACTTAAACTGAGAGTTAAAGATCTCATTCACAGTAGCCATGCATAGTTACCCAAAGTAAGGAAGACTAACGTTTATTTCACAGACAAAAGCTAAACAGTTACCTACAGAAGCGACATACCGGTAGCTGTCTCTAAAATGACTGCCAAGCAAGACAAAGCAGCATGGCAATAAAATTGTCATATAACCTGCACGGCGCACAACCCACGACCCTCGCAATGAGTAGTTAACACACTTCATTGTTACGATATGAGCTATGAAGCACCTTGCTGTAAGGCTTGGTGCCTGTGTCAGCGGGTAAACATGGAAAGTTCCACTAGGGTATGACTTGCAAATGCAAGGAAGTTAAACTAGAACAAATCAAAGTGACAGTTAATGCACTGCAAATAGCACAAAATCGTTTGACACTTCGCTTTGCGGACGCTTCTACAGCTATGTATCTTTTGGCGCTAGTCTGAAATCGAATTGTCGCCGCCATTTTGGTTTTTCCGTAACTTTTTATTTGTCAACGTCATTTCAGCGACATTAGATCCCTATAGCACAGTATGACTTATTTCTAGTAGAACAGCTTCTATCGCTATACATTTTTCGCGTTTATTAAATATGACTGCAGACACAATTAGTGTAACAGCTACTTAGCACTGGGTTTTGATTGGAAGTTCAGCTGTCTAACTGACAGAATAACAAAAATCTTTTCGAACCGTCAGTTTTCAATCGAAACTTTTAGTCATTGTAGATTCATGAAAGTTTAAAACAGAACCTCGTCGCAATGTTTCCATACATCATTTATGGAAAATCGCTTTCCTCCCCGCTTGTCACCTTGCTGCCAGTAGCACTCCATACGATGGCAAATTGTTATTTTCTACGAGCCTTGCGAGATCCCTCAATGCGTGATGCCTGCTCAACATGTTGTCTTGAATGTTATGTTCAACTATGTTGGTCTTTCTGTATTTGTTCAGTGTGTTAAGGGTTATTTCTTTGGTAAGGTGTGGTTGTGATTTCGAGAGTTGTTAAACGGTAGCCTGGGATGATAATACAGGGTTTTCGGACTTGTACATTCATCATTTACTTAGCTTATTCCGATTTTTTTGGCTTCTTGTCCAGACCGATGTAGCTTCATCCCAATATTTTGCATGGAGTAACTGCTTAAGTCTTCACCTTCACAACCCAGTTACTGTTTAATACGATACCCTTTGAAAAGACTGGTTCTGGGACTTTTGAGCTTCTGACTACCCGTAACGACTGTCGAAGATCTAACGAACAACCGGGACCAACCGCTTAACCAACTTTCTGATCAGGTTTCCATGCGCCGACCTCGCCAACTTTTATTATTTAGCCAAATTTGAGATCAGGGCATTCTAATTTCAAATACAGATGACGGCTGCTTTATTTTTTTTTAAACGCGAAAACAGTTGACGAACTAGACAAGAAGGTACATACTCTGTGGCTAAACCCAACATTACCATACCCCTCTAATCAGTATGACAACCACACCACGTCTAATTCCAAAAACACCTATATATAAATTCACTTTCGCATATAAAACAGTACTAGACCGTAATTAGACTCACGCTAGACGCCGGAGGTACCTACACGCCGTGCTTAGTAATAATTATCGGGCCAATCGACATAAGCTCCCTCTATTGACTACTAATCAAATGTAATCCGGTTCGAACCGGCTAATCTATAGTGTTGCGACGTCGGTGCACTGTCTCCTGGACTATAGGCTAGGAAGATAGGGATGGCACTGTGTTTAGGCATTGTAATTGCGTCAGTTATTTTTGGAGGGGTTTTGTTATTTGATGATTGTTTCTTACCTACTAGCTGTTGTCCATGGCTTAACCCGCATGATTGCCATAAATTATCCCACGGAAACATAATACGGGGATAAAAAAACATGCTATGTAATAACTCAGGTCATATTCTACCTGTGTGTGCGCGAAATTCCATCGAAATTCATTCACCCGAAAGGAAGTGAAAAGCCAAAAAACACACAGAAAAAACGACCGACAGACAGAGTTACCTACTTTCGCATTTATGTGAGTATGCAAGCAGAAAATAAACTGGTTGATTTAGAAAAAAAACAGTTTAGTCAGACGACATAAATAAGAAAAGAAAGGCTAAATGCAATAGTAACGAAAGATTTCCTAGCACAAAAACTAGTGGACCAAAATACTTATAAAACTGCCTAAAATCAACACCTAGCGCTACATCGTAGCAGCCCTAATAGTAAGGGAGCCCGTCCATTGTCCCGACATAGTATCCAATTTCTAGTGGCGACTGGCCTTTTGTTGGCACGTCGCGTATCGTGGATGTATTGACGGCCACGACTATGGGGCTACGGGGCTATGGGCTGCTTATAGCCTTGTAGCCGGCATGGGAAGGGTTACGAGTGGGTCAGCAAGGGTGACATGTTTAGGGAAAGATGCTGTGCGTGTTTTCGGATGGGGCGTTTTGGTTTCGAAATTATTGAGTGTAGTCTGTGTCAAAAAGTATGGTTGGAAAATTGGTTTATAAATTGGACAGTTAACGTTCTTCCGAGTAGTAGTCCTTCGTAGTCTTGTCGTAGTGGTCGTCGTGAGTAGTCTTTTGAAGTCTGACAGCCAGTCTTACCGCGGGGTGTCTAGCGTATTATCTAACAACCGGGCCGTGGAAGTCGCCGACCCCAAAAAAAATGGGATAAGGGCAAGAGAATGATGATGAGCTGTGGAAGTCACATAGGCATACGCTCCACGTAAAATACTGGTATTCAGTTGCACCCGGATAGAAGAAGAAGAATTTTCCATAGAAATTCTAAAAAACTGACTGACTCTTAATCCCAATAGGCTTCATGCACTATATAAATATTAACCGAAATACCGCAAAGAGAAACAAAACATTGTAAATTCATACCAATTTAGGTGACAGCATAGAAAAATAAAAATACATCTGTAATCCCACATCCACCAGGGACGCAGCCCGAGGCAGGATGTTACACAACACGGAACAAATATTAAGATGTGATAACAAATTCAGTATGCTAGGCTAACGGTGGCGTGGCTCAGGAATAATACATGAACTGAGCTGGAAGACGAACCAAACTGGAGGAATTCGTTTAGAAATGTATGCGATATCATCACGTAGTTTTGCCTTGGAGGATAAGGCATGTGACTTACAAAGAGGAAGAAATAGGAATAATGTAGTGTACTCAAAAACTTGAGTGCTTTTTGGTACGTGCTAATTTTTAAACTACAAAGTCGAGTTTTGAGGAAATTGTTGGTATTATGGTTCAACAGAATCACCCTTGAAGATTGGTTAAGAAACTTGTTATTGGAAAAAGGGACAACCCTCACCTTTTTCTGCCATACATAAAAACAAACGACCACATTAGACGGTGTCTAAATTACAGTAGTAATTAATATGGTGGCAGCTTCTCACTATCCAAGAAAATTACCCAAGAAACAGCCATGACGCCAAGCTTTAAGGGATAAGAAAACCAGCTTTTATCACCTAATGAGCGAATTACGATAAACACCGACGAAATTTATTCCAATAGTATATTGAAAGTAACGGCTCGCCCACTAGGCGCACATAACATTGATGCAAATGTTCCATAATTACATTAGCTTAGCATTACAAGGTTGTATTCGAGCTCCATCAAATTGAAACGGCGGGCACCACCGCGCCACTGGGACTTCCCGAATTAATGCGCGCGCCCCTAATTGCGATTGTATGAAGATGCAAATTCGCCTAAGAACGGCTGAACGAGGAATTGTCACCGTCCGTTATTGTTGCGATCCTGGTACTTGTAATTGATAAGGCGTGCGACTATTTGAATTTTAAATTTCCTTTACGTATCTCTCTGGAGACGGATGGGATTCCCTTTCTGTTTTCCATTTAATTATCGGATTTGCGCTTTTAAAACGTTAAAGTTAATGTTGTTTTTTAACACAAATAAATTGGGTTTTGTTTAGCAAAGAATTCTTTCTAAAGAGCCGTGATGATTGGGGATACTAACTAAGCCTACAAAATCTTTTTCAGTTACCAACCAACATTAATTGCTAATCAAGTAATCACCCATATAGTTAATTTGGTAATAGGGTGACATAAATCGTAGAAGTGAATGAGCCAATGTAATATTTACACAGTATCGCTCTCGAGAGGTCTGTGAGGCGACCACGAGTGATGGAAATGTGGGACAGGGAGGAAATTATGATGTGTCATCGTTTTGGAGAGAAGCTACATTTTGCATGTTATGTCATGGGAATGAACCTATGTTAAACGTAAAAATATGGATAGATGAACTCACAAATCACGAACATTATTAATATATTAGGTACTTAATACCATCAAAACTAAATATTCGACTGTAATTTAAAGCGATAGTAAGCCTTTCCCCCAAAACTGCACTTAAGTATATGCACCCAAAAAGCTCTTGACCTTTCTAGCCTGCCAAATTCATAACCCTTTTAGCCAAACCACTAGCATAAATAACAGCACGAGTCTTCAACATCGCTTACTGCATATCCCCCCTACACGAGCAATAAAGCTGGCTACACACCTGTTCACACAACCCGCTTACGAGAACCCTTCCTAATGGGTTTACTGCCAAAAATGACTCTCTCGTTTACTCTGTAGCCCTGGTAGACTTTTTTACTAACGATTAGTGTAATTGGGGTTTTAACTTAATAAACGCTTTACAAGTTTATTTACACTTATGAAGGCTGTGGTTTGATGTTTATGATTTAATTTAAATTAGGTCTCCACAAACCCGCACTAAGGTGGGCCTGCGTGGTGGATATATGCCCAGTCCCTACCACAGAGAGGCGTTTGCTGTGGCCCAGTAGTGGGAAACTGGGAAAGTTATTGGCTGCATAATAATATGTTGTTTTTGTGTTGGTTCATCAATTGATAGATGTGACTTCATGATGATATAAATAAGGTAGCCTATGATGGCCAAATGTGTACAGGAACGAAACAACTTGGTTATCTACTAAAATAACATAAAACCTGAATTCCTCAAACGTGGTGTAGCAATAACAATTTTACGAGCACGTCAACCCAAAATCACATCACGTACCAGGATGTCATAACTCAATAGCAGGTAACACTCATTATTTGACAGTGTAATAAACCCCGTAATTACATGGTTTAATTGTGTAGCGGTACCAGGAACGCATAACGGGATAGGCGCAGTGATAGACAAAGGCGCTTCAACGTCGACCTATGACCTCGTCAGTCAGCGTCCGTCTTCATGTACTAGGAGGTTAGGAGTTAATTACAGCTTTTTGGATGAGGTACAATAGTTATTAAGAAGGTGTGGAGGTGTAGTGTATGCCAAAAACTTGACGACTGTCTTTTGAAAAAAACATTTTAATTAGGTACGTAATTATTAACTTTATAAAGAAACCCCTTTGAAAGCTAAACAGTCATACTTATAGGTCAAATATAATTAAAACTGTAATGACATTTGCCACATTTATAACGAAAAAAAAAGCGAAACTGGCACATACAATAGCAACAACAATTCAGAAAAATATTTCTTGCCACATCCACGTATTCCTTCGCCACAGCTATCCGAGACAAGAATGCACTGCGCTGAACATAACACGCCTCCACGCTTCGTCCGTCTCATTACAATAGATTTACGCCATAGCATTTGAATACTAATCAATATTAAAGGGTTATTGTCGGAATTTTAGCGGAGTTCCGCGGTCGTAGTGATGGAGATTGGCGATTTGGAAATATAAATACTGTATCTAGTGGAGGAAATATTATTAAAAGTGACTTGGGGCAACCACTGAGTTTGTTCCAGTGTTTCTTCTACGAGAAGTCAGATAAGAAACACCAACGTTATTATGTTTATGAAGATATAAATAAACTATTGATTTGAGAAATGTTTAGATAGTGACAAAGTGAAAAACACGAAAAGAATCGAAATATGCTGTAGGTATGTGAGCGAAGTGTGCTGTTGTAAAGCTGTCAGAATCACAATTCAAGGAAAATAAATAAAAAAGCTTAGTAGTAGTGGGTCTGAAGTTCGAACCTAAACCTAAGGCACGCACCTCAGCTTTCGGATTATCACTTGCTTCATTAAAGGAAAACATCGTGAGGAAACCAGCATGCCTGAGAGATATTTCTCGACGGCAAGAAAAGCCAAGTCAGCTGCCCATGGGCGGCATAAAAACTTTGACACCAGGTTAGGTACTAACCACACGATAAAGAAGAAGCACCGTATTATGTGATCATCATCATCATCATTTCAGCCGAAAGATGTCCACTGCTGGACATAGGCCTCCCCCAACGCCGCATTGATATAAGGAGGGTTTTGCCATAATCGCCACGCTTGGCAGGCGGGTTAGTGATCGCAGTACGGTTGTTACAAAAGCACAGAGAACGCTGCTGCCCATTCTCTGGCAAGTCCCTTAGTCGCCTCTTATGACACCCACGGGGAGATATGGGATGGTGCTATGTGTGCTACGTCCGACACCGTACAGTATTATGTGATACTTTTTTTTGTATCCTACATAGTGTCCCACTGCTGAGCAAAGGCCTCCCCTTTCTCCTTCCATACCTCTCTATCCTGTGCGGTCTCTGGCCATGTTATCCCCGCAAACAGGACTACGCATACAGGATACTTACGTCGAAATAATCTAAATAAAAAAAAAACAACAAATGTTCCTGTATCGTCTCGCTTTCATAACCGCTAGCAGTATGACCAATGCTTTCGTCAAGTCTATCAAGGCGTATTAAATAGAAATCATCCATTAACAATAAGCTGTGCCTCAATCACTAGAATCCGACAGTCATCGTCTCGAGAACTGCTAGAAAGTAAATTAAATTGTTTGTAAGTATTGGTATGGGAAACTTTTAAGAAAGAAAGAATTTCCATTTGAACACGTCAGCTTTTATTCTTGCTTCAGCATCTTTGCTTTCTTTGGTAGTTTCGAATGAAACTTTCCAAAAAAAATATGTATGAATTCTGAAATGAAATATGTCGGAATTCCTGTTATGCTGCTTCTATTTTGAAGGATTTTTTGGACTTAAATTAGATAAAATATTATGGAGTTTAGGAAGACTATACTATACTAGACATAGTCTTCGGAAGAGTCTTTCGTTGGATTTGTTTCCAATGTTTTTTGAAAACAAAGAAAATCTACTAAAATATTAGCTCAAATTGAAATCTTACAGCCGACGCATTCAGCAAACCACTTACTTACACAGACCTCACCACCCTCGCGTTTTCTTTGAAAATTCATGCAATTTCCTTCAAATTCGGTTTCACCGAGGTTCAACCTACACTAGTTAGTTTCTTGATTATTTTAAGCGCATTCGATCTAAAATATACTATTTTACGACCCAAGATCTGGTCCTAGCATAAAATGGAATTAATAATGTCCACTGGAAAGCATAAATACGTATACTAGACAATTCACGTGGTTTTGTTTGCATTTTTGATCGCAAAGATTGTTGGACAGTATCGTTGTTGCATATGGGATTGGTCATAAAGATTGGTAGGGCTTAGATATTATGAGACAGTCAGTAATATTAGGATTTTATTTTTTTAACATCATGGAGCTAGGACGATAGACATTTCGTACCTATTCTTTGTATTTGGTCATCAACCACTAAAGAATTCCCAAAAAAAAAAAGTTTTTCGATGATATTTCAATTTTAACTTCTACCATAGTGCATTCTAATTCTAGCATACAAATCAATCAAATACTGAACCTGTTTTTTTTTTTGTATTTCTGCGTGCTGAACAGACATTTTTTTTTCGAAGGTTCAATAATTGGTACTAATTTCGGAACAATTTCCGATAAAAAGTTCCAATCGATAATGCTCCTAATTGAACGCACGGTCAGATAACACAAAACAACTGCATCACAACTGGTTCATGTGGGAGTATGCTGCTAACACTACAAGTCTCCTTGGAGCAATAATAAAACGTTGGACAAATAGGCCATGTTTCCAATCACAGACCGAAATGGACTAGATTGTCCATTTTACGAGACAACAACAGTGGGATGTGCGAAAAAATCATTAATAGTAATTTTGAAAGACTTATTTGACTAATATCTTGCAAACTGGACTGGGCCGGCTGGGTGGAGTATGGCTCACACCCTCTCAAAGAGAAGTGGCTTGTGTCCCAGCAGTGGGAAAGGTATAGTATGGTTACGTTGCTGGGCAATGAAGAAGACGCATGAAAAAATATTGCATGTCGCAGAGATGAGAATGTTGAGGTAGATGTGTGGAGTGACTAAAATGGATAAAGTAATAAATAAGCAATTACGAGGGAGTTTGAAAGTGGCGCCTGTTACAAAAAATATGAAAGGGAGTCGTCTATCTTAGTATGTGGTGTGGGACTAGAGTAAGATGATGATGATGTTGTTTGGCTAATGCCCAGGTCGTCAAGTGCAGATAAACTTTCAGTAGCTAGCTATTAATTTGTCAAAGGTTTCTGAGTATCCTAAAAAAAATGCAATGTGCCGTGATAGAAAATTACTTTTAACCACTGCGGAGTATATTAGCTCTGTTTAAAAATACCTCTAAAACGCTAAAACTTATGAGTAAATATAAATGCACTCTCAAAAGTTCCTTAAAATCTATTGAACCTGTCGTTTCAGACTTTTTTCAGCTTTCAGATATCCTAACTAGCCTAGGGTCTGTTTTAAAGTACCAAACAACAACACAGTCTAAGACGGATCCCTGGAACGTTGCCCAATATTCGTGATCGTTGTCTCATCATCTGCCTAGTCTTTTCCCTAACTACCTTGATGGTCGGTGTCCATTCTAACCGGATGCAGCTGAATACCATTATTTTACATAAAGCAACTGACTATCTGATCGTTATCTGTATCTATCATATGAGACATGATCTTGAAAACTTCCAAACAAAAATGTTTATAAAACTTTTTTTCAGACCTCTTGCAGTTTTCCACCTAATTGAAAATTTGAGAGATTTTTTCCAGTTGATGACACAATTTTCGTTCCACCTTGCTACTTACAGAACAAATGGTTTTCTTTTTCGGAAAAATTACAGACGCTGAAAAAATATGAAATCTAAAACTTACCAATTATTAACTTGTAGTATCGTTAACCCTGTATCTTGTGCTAATTGTTTCTTTTGGTCTTCAGAAGGGTACGGGTGCTGTAACAAAGAAAAACACACTTGAACGAAACGAATAGGATACAAATACAATTTGTGAACATCCAATTACGGACGAACAAATCTAAATTGACTTTAATTAAATCGGCCTCAGTTTCCCCGATTGTGTACAATTAGATTTTGAGAGCATTTTAAGGATTATTTCGGAAAAAGAATTGTTTTTCTATTGGATGGTGGAAAGCTGGGTTGTTGAATTAATTTTGATGGATTTGTTGTCAATCTAATTTGTTGTTTCTTTCGTTTATATATTCACGTGTAGTCTAGTTTTATTTAGGGCTTTAAAATAAACTTCTGAAGATTTTTTTTTATTATTCATAATATATTTATTGTGTTCCGAACTTTGCAAAACATTTCGGAAGGTTGTTTCTTTTGCTATTTCCATATATTTAAGGCATATACATACATTAAAATATGTTGTAAGCAAAGGTTAGACATTGCTTGCGAATTTTTCGCTCAATATGTTATATTTTCAGCTCGAAAATTGCTCTTTCCGATATAGAGAGCAAATTACATTATTTATTCATCCTGGTATACCAACGTTCATACAAAAAGCTACCAGAGCGACAGATACACGCAACACGTACCAACCTAATGTTATTGGTTTTTGGCGTGCAACTAGAGAGCTTCGCGCCCCGTGAGACCTCCTACGTTTTATCCCGTCTTGGTAACTGTGAAATGTGTGTAGGTTAAATTATTAAGATATTGTCGGTTTGAGTCCCTGGTCGATCCTTTTGGATATAATATGTACTTACCAATTTTAACTATTTTGTACCTAACCTTTTGAACTTATATATGAATCTGTATTTATTTTAACTGTTTTGAACTATCATAATCTATCTAGCCTTTTCCCAACTATCTCGGGGTCGGCTTCCAACCTAACTGGATGCAGCTGATTACCAGCAGATTAGTATTTAACATGGGGTGACTGCCTATCTAACCCCTATTACATAGTTGCTGGGTAAAATACCCTTGGTAAGACTACCTTGTCCGGTGATTTTGAACGAATACGTCCTAAAACTAGTTCAAAATAATAATTAATATTTGCAAAGCCTGATTAGTATATTAAAACAATATTTACGTTTCAATTTTCGAAGTGTTATAAGAATGCATCAGTTAAAGTAAACTAACTGTCTGAGCCGCGTGCGCAGTTTAAAGATGGTAGCACAATGAGCACTTTGATTGAAATAAGATTACTCTGGAGAGAGAACAGAGCTTGTTTGAAAATTATGATATTTACCACGTCGCATCATTTCTATGACGAGATTAATTGGGTATATCTTCTTTATCCATAATTCTGCAAATATTCCTAATAGTTTGAATCTTCTTCTAGCGATGGCAAAAAAGCCCAAATATGTTTGGCCCAAAATTCAGCAACGCGGACTCAGCTCATTTATGCATTATTTGTAAATACTTTAATACTCATGCGCACAGCATTAATATGTACTGCTCACACAATCTATGCTGCAGTCACATTCATCAATATCATCATTAGCGAAAATCTCTTTGCACCATGCGAGTTACATAAATTTTGTTGTTACAGCCATTCTTCAATGCAAGTGAGTTCAGTGTTACCCCATCCTAAAATGCGCGGTAGGTCTACAAACTCCTGCGCACCTAAGTTTATTATTACAATAACGGGTGTTTGGCTATTGTCGAATTGCACTAATGCATTCCTAATGCACGTATGTTCAGGATGTTAGGTTTGTATGTTTGTTTGTTCGACGCTGTGTTTATTTCATGTTGGCGGCCGATTAATCGATATTTCGAATAATTCTAAGATGAAATTAATGTTGTTTTCGCAGCTAAGGTGCAGTTCGAATTGGATTCCTTGATTGGTATTTGATGAAAGTCGTGATCGTTGTGAGAACTTTCTTTAAATTGCTTTAGTACATAGCTGGTGTATTTGTTTGTTTATATATAGGTACGTATAAATGCGAGTTTGTTACCTTTTAATGCCTTGATGGTAGAACGTATTTTGATAAAGTTTGGCACACAGATACGTCATATTTTTATCCCGGAATAATAATAATCACCCGGATAGTTCCCGGATAATTTTCGACAAACTGGTAAAAGCTAGTTTTTAAAGGTATTGTTTGTCATTTGAAACTATTTTTTTTAAATCAAGTTTATTTCTAAACATTTTTCTGATTACAACCACCAATTTTTTTGACCTTTACTTAAATTCAAAAAATCTTACAGTCGAAAGACTTTTTTGGTTCCATTACAAAAAGCGGATATCAAAAATTTATGGGAACCATTAAGGTGGATACAAAAACCGAAATATGATAAGCAGAGGTTTCGGATAACGGGATTGTCAAAGATTCAATGTTATATCTGAGACTGCTTTTTGTGCGTGCAGGATAAGAAAGAAAGCAATTGATTTTCAATCGAAAGATTAAGAAAACCTTTTTTGTTTAGTTCTTATGAATTATTTAGACATTGTTTTTGTGAAGTACATGAAAAGAAAGTTGGTTAAATCCGTAGTTTTAACAAAACATTTTTAAAATGAGTATATTCTGAAAGTAAATTTTCTATATTCTTAAAAGTTTTTGGTCAGTTAAACCATTCTAAGGTTAAATCTATACATCTTCTATTGGTTGCTCCCCAGTTACTGCAAGTTAGACATCAAGTCCGAATATTTCTCCTCGTCCAAAAATCCATAAGTCTAATAAATTTATAGGCCATAAAATATTGCTAAAATCGAAAAGAACAAGTCAAAGTCACCAATCTTACAAGCAAATAAGAAAAACTTTAACCATCTCAATATTTTGTTTTCAACCGTATGCACCAGGGCCTCATAAACACTATAGAGATATCAAATTTCGCGAAAGCAATCCCGTTCGCTTCTCATCCAGTGTTGCCCGCCGTAAATCACGGGAACGCATTAAAATCGCGATTATACCCGCCATAAGTTGCCAATAAATCCAGAATCGAGAGAAAAGGCTTTAGGGTCATGGTTTTGGGTTAGAAAGTAGCGTTTTCAGCGAGATAACTTTTTATTAAAGAAATTGAAGATTTTCATATTTTTGTGGTAATAATAAAATTACGTGCCAAGAATTCGACCCTGAAAGACTAGTGATGTCCAGTTGCCAAGTTTTTTGCAGAAAGTGTCCTTTTGAATATTTGACTAATTTGAAAAACCAAACATACTATATTTGCAGAAAGAAAAAACTTTTTTTTTTAATAATGTATTTTTTCTAACACGAAGGCGTCGCCAACCCTGCTACTTCCTCGCGAAAAAAAGGGCTAGCTTCGAAAACTCCGCTCTCGCTACTATAAATTTTGTTTCGCTATGTGGAGGCAAAACAATCCATTTGTTGGCACCTAAATCTATGGAGTGAGCGAATGAGAATATGTAAATACGCGTTGAGGGACTCTGAACGCGAAATACAACGAAAAAAAACGACTTTTGCCGAATTAAAGTTGAATAATGTCTTGATTTTCTGTTGCTACATTATTTTTGTGAAATACAGGATCAAGAAAAAGGGTGTATTTTTAATGTAAAAAAGTTTGTACACTGTCAACTTCATATTTAAATTAAGTAAAGTAAGTATTTAAAGTTCTTTAGAAACATTCTCTTATTGGTTGCAGAACATGTAATCTTTTTCTACTCCTTTTTGTATTCTATCATCTGCCACAGAGCTTGATTATGAAATCTATTAAGCGTAACGCTGTTTACGCAAAAAGGGCTGATTCTTCTAATGCAAGATTTAAACTGTCAGATGGGTATTCATGCCATAGATAAATGATATCTAACTTAGTATCAAGTACGTTACCAAAAGCAGAAACAATTTGAGTCTTCTTACTTATTTACTACTGTCCCTTACACTTTCATAAACCGATCAAAAAAACACAAAAAAGTTACATCAAAAAACGTGAAAAACACCTCACTAAAATATTCAGTCGAACGCGGCTTCAGAAAACCGAAATTCCCTAATGATATGCGTCTACAAGCATAATTCTTGTGCGAGGGAAAAGTGTATGGAGTATTTTACAATTTTCCCAGACTCCAGTGTTGCCATAACAATGATAATATATTCACGGGCCCCGGTGATTTCCGGAAATGTCGTAAAAATAAAAATCATAGCTCCGTCTCGAAGGAACCTCGGGTTATCTTAGGGGATGTCGAGGTATTTTGGAGAGCTGATGGAGACGTAAAAAGTTTGACAGCTTTAAGTATATTGTTTATTGATAGGGCATTTTGTTTTAGTGTTGTTACTTGACAGTTGTTTAAGCTGATTAGTTGTTGCAATAGGTGCATTCAACAGTCTCTCTAATATGTTCTCCAACATTTTATCGTTTCAATGTCGAAATAGAAATCAAAAGCAGCAGTAAATAGTTTCGACTTCTCAAAGACTCTTTTTAACCTCAAAAAGACTTGACGATCTAAATAGTCGATCCCATTCCAAACGTTCCTTAGTTACCGAAGAGACGGTTTCGCGGCAAAGAGTGAATGCGAAACATGTGATGGATTAAATTTTTCGGCACAACGACGTGACATCCACGGATTGAGCTTTAAATTATGCACGCTCCGCTTCCGCGCGTCAAAAAGAGCGCGAGTAAATTTTTTTTTCGACGTACATTTAGGTTATGTAAAGTAGCTGGTGAAATGAGTTTGACAATCCTTTCACTAAGCTTATTTTTTACGTTAAAAATAAGAAACATGTTGCCATAGATCAAAATTGAATGGAAAAAAGAAACAGAATTGTTATTACAGTTTAGACATTAATATTTACAGTCACATCTGTCATAACCCCATTTCAATTACATTTTAAAGCCCATCTGATGCTCCGCAAAACGAAATCCCTGACATTTTAATACAACACTACACACAAAGCTATTTTAAGCATAGTTTACAAGCAAAAGTCGTTAGAGGGCAGGAACCGACCACAAATAGACGTCAAAAAACTATGGACCCCTAGTACGGGGCCTTTATGTCCCACCAGGGACGCATAAAGGTACGGAGGTGGCCCTAACCCTATCGAAAAGATGTGTGACCGTGTGATGGATAGCACTATCACAACCCTCCCAGTCCTTCTGTTTTCTACCCGACGTGTCTCCTTGTTTATTTATTTTATGTTTTGTTTATGTGCGAACACGAGGGCCGGCGATACATTGTCGTTTTAAATGTGAAATATTTTCTGTAGTTCACTTTTTTTTCTTTTTTCGCGAGGAAAGATTGATGGCTTTCGTGTTTTAGTTGCGTCAGTTGCGCTGCAAAAGTGTGAGACTAAAGAGATGCAAAAGCAATAAAAAATATTTGACACAAACGCTCAGTTTTAGAACCTAAGTATAACCGAAAAATCTGTCACACAAAATAATTCACGTTTCATTGCAGCAGCCGCGCAAAAAACGCAACAAAACTGATTGATTCTAACACATGTCCGTGCAAAATGAAACGTACTAAATCCTAAAAAAAAACTATCGACTAAAATAATCGACTAATTCTCTTTTAGTGCAGAAATGGGAACGAGCAGCACTAATTGAAAGACACCTGTCAATTTTCCAAGTGGCGTACACCATTTTTACGTAGCGAGCGATTCAATGGCATAAAGTATTCAAGTGCCCTATCCGGAGCTACCGCGACAGGATAGCACCTAAATTATGCAGATCTATAATGGACAGCTACCGTCCAATGTGGAAACGAAAATAGTTTTTGGCCACGTTTCGAAATGTTGACTCTTAATGTGCTTGATGTTTTTTTTCTATATTTGGTGTGATATCCAATGAACAATGACAGTTATAATATTATAACGCGGATTTCATATTTCGATGGAACTTAAATTTCTGCTGTCATTCCAATTTAGGATCGTTTTAAAAATTAAAATTTTACTCGTAGGTGTCCGTTAACAGTCAAGTGTCCAATATTTGTCTAACTTGAAAAAGTCAATTAAAAACAGATAACCAATCCTTCCAATTGCCTTAAACGCTGTCAACATCCCCACACTAAATTAAAACACAGCTCCTGAAAACCGAAAATTGAAAATCGAATTTTCGCTAAAACGCCGCCGCCGCCATTATACACGTGAATCGCAATACCAACAATGGCGCTAGTGAGACGGTAAATGGCATCGATACTAATCTGTGGAGCCGGAAGAGTCCGCGCTGACGGCCGTTCGGAAGCCGCAACTGGGCTAGGAAATGAGATAGGTGCGTTCTAACTCCTAGCAGGCTATGTTAGCCTAGTACCTGTCTCACAATGATGGAATTGGGACAATAGGTGACGTGTGTTAGATTGTGGGCCATGGTGTTATTATCTCAGTGTTGCTTTGTTTTGAGACTAATTTAGCCTGGAGAGTGGATATGTCTCAAGTGGTCCGGGATTTTGATTAACAGTAACAAATAACAATAAAGTTATGAAGCCAGTTGCGATTTGAACACCAGATGACTAAATGACAGATGTCTTTAGCTGTCTGCTAACTTCAACTGAACCAAAGAATCCCCCATAAATACATATCCATTTAAAATCAACCATTCATTCTATACAATAAGACAGTTCTGTTCCCCACACTATGTTTGGGCACACTCTAACTACAAAAGTAAAACAATAAAGAGTTTTGCATATCAATCGGGACATCAAAAGAGGCCGTATCATTAAAAATTAAGAAAAAGAAGTATGTAGACCAAGCTGCTGCACCAAGTCTCTCAATTTAGGACTTTGTTTTGATGGTGTAGGGTCTAAAGTTGTGTGTGATAGGCTTCATGACTGTAGGAAATAATAGTGCATGTGCGCCTGGGCAGGCGGTGAGCTCAAACGGTTGCCAATAAATGTGAAGTAAATGTAAAAAGAAGTAATATTCATGAGGTGCTCGGAGGATGCTCTCAAGTCCTAGGGATGTCACTAAACTCAATGTCCTTTAAAATCACCCTGTGGCATTTTAGGATTTAAACTAAAATGCAACAAAATATAACAAATTGAGTTGTAGGAAATCATATGATCAGTCTTTTCGTATCTTTGTCTGGACGTGTTGATGGCTATTTTATTTGTGTAAGCCCAAAACATACCGCAATTTAAAGAAGAGAATTAATTACTTTCACGTGCATGTTTCTGGTACGTCAGGATAATATGTTAAAGTGACCCATCGTTAAGAGAACAGCCAAACAATTTTAACATGGTAAGTATGGTGTCACCATAGGATGACATGTTCAAGTGTTCAGATATCCCATGGGTTTTAATCATAATTGCGTTAAGGATCGTGTGTGTTACATCGTAATAAAAAATAACTAGTACTCCAGCCTCGTTTAGGTCAGAATTCTAATCTGAATAGACTCAGCTAAATATCAATGTTCTTACATTGATAGAAATCACAACTAAATAAGAATAAATTGCGCGGTTATCTGATTAAATGAGGATGTACCGATAATGATATTCCGAGATGTATCTTAACTGGTATCAACGTCTTTTATCGAAGCTTAGTTGATTTATTGTAGTGTAGTAGTGAAACTTCTTATACGACTTCCTACAAGGTTGCGTTAAACGTTTAACGCTACCATGGAGCTACCATGGAGGGGGTATGAAAGCACTGTTGCGTTAAGTTTCACTTCTTCCGCGCGGAGGGACTACACACACTATTTTTTTTTAACTAGCTTTCCTCCCCTGTTTTGCACGGTTTTATGACTGAGTTTTTTTCTATAGAAGGTGTAAGGGACACCGACGCAAAAACGCTTACCACTGCAGCAAAATCCGTTGCAAAATTTAGAAAATTGACGCGATCACTTAGGCACACGAAAAGCGACTACTATGTTTAGATAAAATGTACAAATATTAGGAAATATAATTCGTATATACTAGTTGCCACGAAAAAAATTAGGACAAAAAGTTAATAAAAAATATTTCCTAAAAAGTGTACCGTGGCAACCCTATTGTGCGTCAATTCAGTCTGTTTTGCATGCGACTCGAAGCAATAAATAACGGCAGGGTTGGCAAAAAGTGGCGCTCGAAGCAGGCTATTGTGCCTCCGTCACAGGCGATACCAGGCTTAGATTGTGGACCGACAAAACGGGAGATTGACATTAATTTAGTACTCTCAAATTTTGGTTAATTACGCCCGAAATTTCTGAACCAAAAAAGTTTTTTAATGAATTTGAAGGTCACTCTAAAATACAATAAAAAACGTAGCTGTCAAAACTTCTGTCATAAAATAACCAACACATTAAAATCGACTAAAACCACACTCAAATTAAAAATCGTCTAAATAAAAATACAAATAAAAACGAACCGATCCGTAACGAATCGGTTGCATAAATTAAGCGCGTGTCGCGCATTGATTAGTGCCGCGAGCGAATAAATAATAATCGAGTCCATTCGATTCTGATTCGAATGAATCGGATCGAAAATATACTGGTCGTTGCATTTACACACTCGATAGCGCGTTATGTGAGATAAAACATGCATTATAGGGCTGCGGTGTGAGCCAATCTACGAGCCTATGGTTTAGTATCGATTACATGAGGTTTTTATAGATACTTGCAGTAATTTGTGTTTGATGACTCTAGTAGATTATTGAAATACAAAGCTTGAATTAACTTTTATACGAAACGGAAGGTGTAAAATGTAATTTTAAATAATTATTTTTGAATTTGTTTATTTATTCTCAACTATTAACTTTTTTTGGTTCGATTAAGAAGAAAGAGAGAAGACAAGAAAGTTTCGAGGTACAAAAGTCTCTATTAACAAACAGGAGCTACCTAGGCTTCTGTTTATCGCCCAGCTACATTTTATAGCCCAGCCAGAGTCTACATCACCAACACAGGCGGGCCCCGATAAGGCACCCTGAATCGGCTCCAATAATCAAACTCTATCCTCCTCCTATCATTATCATTACTTTCAGATTAACTTAATCACACGTTCGTTTCTAAATCTGTCTGTCTCCATAAAGCCGGTACCACACTGCACGCAGAATATCCGCGGCGCACCGGGCCGCATAAACAGGCGATATCGCGAACGCCGCTTGACAAATTTCATATCTAACAGATATCGATGTGGTGTAAATCATCGCGCGGTCTCGCCCGCCTGCATGTCGCCCGCTCTGCGTGAGTTATAGATGTGGATGCAGCTTTATTTTACGAGCATGACGTGTGATGCGTAGTGTGCGTAAGCGCAGTTCACGCGCGATTGTCGAACTGTTCGAATGTCACTTGTGTTGACTGAATTATGGCGTATGACGTTATTTAAGGGTACCTAGTTTGAGTATGTTTTGGAATGTTGGTTGGTCAAAAGAACTAATGTCTCGATTTAGTGGCGTTTTTCTGTGCAAGTGTTGCCGACTCAAACAACTTAAATAACTGTTCAGGGTGTTGTTGAGGGTTCACGTTCTTTGGTTACTTCGAGGAACAATCACACCACTTACCGTATACATTTCTATTAACGCAGACAAAAATATCACAACTAGGATGACGACATTCTCCTCTTCAATCTTTGACTTATCCCCAAGTACTAAGTTAAAGATTATTACAAAAAAATACCCGGAGAGCAAGACGTGCATAACATCATGCCTACCAGGATTACATAAGATATAGCAAGTAGAACACAGCGCTATCTCGAAGAGGCGGGGAGCCGCGCCCCGCGGCGCCGCAAATATTTGCACGCCGCCAACGCCCTATGTTTGCCTAGTACGTAGCTGTTGTGCGCACAACTCCTGGCGTTGTTGATGCCTTGGTAACTTGCAGTTATGGAGGATGTTTACTCCAATACACTAGAATAAGTTTTATTGTAAAGTATATTGCAAGTAGCCGCATGAGACTAAAGTTCAAAGACCTGATTTCATACACTGATTTATCTAGAGTTCAATTGAAATGCTTCAACCCCGAATATGTATCTGAAACCAGGATAGAATCTTGGCATAAAGCAACCTGTGGGCCTAGTTAAGTAATAAGTATAAGTGGCCGTCTCTCTCGTTTCGTACATCCAATTTCATACATCGAATTTCGAACAAATTGAAAAAGTTTTTCGGCAGCTTATGCGAATCCAACTATCTAAAGCCCTCTGACTGAACACCATGACCAACCAGCTTACAAGGCTGACAGTCCAAAAGAATGACATAACCTTTCATTGGCTTGTCAATACAATTATTTTTTTAATTTTCTATCTTTGATAGCATATCATTGCCTAAGCCCTCTGAGAGATCACCACACAACAACCCAACTTACAAGATAACGAAACCAAAATCCAAGCCCCTCAAATCCCAGAACATCCAGGTCAGTCTTGGGTCAAACTACCGAACATTTCTGCCCGTGTCACACATACGGGTGTGAAGGAACAAGCCTGCAGCCGCGCCGACAAATCGCCTAGCCACGCCAATGCTGTGTCGTCAGCGGAGCCCGAGGCAAGGGGCGGAGCGCCCGCCCTTGCACACGACCACTCGTGTCGCCAAATTGGACAGAAGAAGTAATGGGAACCAAGGGTCCCAAAGGTCCTGTTTTACGTTAAAACTCTGTAATTGGTAGGTAGAGGTTTTTGTGTGAGTGTGGGGCAATGGATAATTATATTGTTTTGGTCAATTTGTAAGCTAGTTAAAGTTCATCGTTATGTGAAGATATTGAATCTAAATACAAGACCATGTAAATACTTTTAAGAAGTCTGTGATGGAAAGAAAGTCAATATCATTGACGAAACACAACACTCTAGAACCCTTTGTTGGAACATCGACTTGTATGAGTTTGAAGTAAAAGAAGCTAAGACTGAAACGAATTCTCCAAGATAATAATCTCCAAGATATCAAACCTACTCAACGAGACATCAAACTGTCTTGCTCAAACCCAAAACTCCGACCCAACACCCGTAACAACCAAAATGACTCGTATCAACACGAGTGCGACAAATCAAACACAGTAATCTCCTATTCTAAGACGCCAGAGCCGTCCGTGTCCAGTGTGCGGTGAGCCTTGCCTGACACCCGATAAATCAGCCGGATAGACCCGATCGCCCGGATCGGAACCGGGTCTAGAATAAGTAATGACTGGAGACGAACGGACTTGTGTTCAGTCGTAATTATTTAATTAATAGAAGTGAATGAGCAGTAAAGGGTTAATTTTGTACTATCGAAGACAGTTTAGATAAAAGTAATTGGCTATGTCCCAAAACCAAGGAGGTTATGAGTTAAAGACAATGGTTTTAAAATCTCTTTTACGAAAGAAATTCGGATCATAAGTCAACAGCTAACAACTTTGGGCAATGTAAAAGATTAGCATCGCGATTCAATTAAAATAATCATAGCTCTATCTACTAACAAACAACCCACGTTATTATGTGAACAAAACAAAAGCACAAATTAGAAAACAATCTCTTA
Source organism: Cerastis rubricosa (assembly GCA_949152445.1). Taxonomy (NCBI): domain Eukaryota; kingdom Metazoa; phylum Arthropoda; class Insecta; order Lepidoptera; family Noctuidae; genus Cerastis; species Cerastis rubricosa. The sequence goes on along the minus strand of OX424534.1, from coordinate 21,456,618 downwards.
CAAAGTCGCTCACATGAATGGCCGAACAATTACAGAGCACGAGTCAAAAATGACTCGAAACATATTTTTTCTAATCCCTTCCCACGCATAAAGCTCGCTAGTAATTACAGGTTTGGCTCGGTAATAACATATCGCATCAATAAAATTGTATATCATTCAGTTGTGTTTCCCGCGAACGCGTCGGGTGATTAGCGCAGCCATCTTGTGGGCGGGCACACCCGAAGGCGACACGATCTCCGATTCCATTCTCAAAAATAACACTAATCGGCGAATCGAGCACGCGCTCCAACACCCGAACGTGTGTTTTTCAAATTCAGAACGTACCGAACGTCCTACAACGTTATTACCGCGCAGGGATTTGACTACTGTCACTTTTGACAGATGTGATTGACGTTTATAAATACCGCGAGTCAATTGCGAGCTTGTTATATTACGTTCGGGAATTCAAAAACTTTTTTTTTTACTCAAGACCAAGGGCTTTTACATGTCATTGTCGTTTTCTAAAATTTAATTATGGATGTCATTGTGGACCCCAACTTTTCTGAAACTAAAGTTGGTTTTCGTACGTTTCCTGCTGTATCTTTGCGGTGTAACGTTAATTAACCAGTTTCATTCGTCGTCGCAGATGAGTGCATATTGAAATGTCAAAAAGTGTATGTTTTCTTTTGCTTCTCATTTTCGGTGGCTCCCCAATACCGTCGCGTCATAAGCGAGACAGCCCGGCATCGGCCGACGGACGCTGGGTTTTGAGAGATGGAATAGAAAACTGCCTGTTTTACCAGGAAATAGACGGGGAATTGGATATTTCAATTTCGTTTTCAGTTGGTTACTTTGTGTTACGAATGGAAGAACGTTGTTAGCAATTCGAAAAATGAAACAAAAGAAAAAATCGCGTCGACAGTCCATACAGATTGACAAGTCAGGATGAGGATGCATTTTTAAAATTCATCTGTCATTTGGGCACATTTTGTCTGAGCCAGCTGGAAACTCATGTTGAAACAACTGCAATCGGAAAATGCAATCAAGGGAGTTGTTACCAAAAATGAAATAATAACCGTCTTAACCAATGTTATAACCGAAATGAATAATCAAACTAAGACGTCATCCAAAAAGTTTAATCCAAGAAGCGAACAGAAAATCATTCATTCATATTCATAGTGGAAACAGGGAGCGAGGCTTTCACGAAAATGGCTCCCTGTTCCTAGGAAGAGTCGGGATGAGATGCATGAATATTAACACGGCACCGGTACCAGGGAGCTATAACTATATTAGAGCAAGCGCTCGCACTGCATGCCAACGGTAGGGGCACGTTTGAAGTTGCGCCCGGCTACGTTCTGAAATTTGACATTTTGACAGCTCTCCGACGTTGGCTGCCTTGTCTCCCGTCCCCCTCGCTCACCTAACACCCGGTATGCGCCATCCCTCTCGCACAATAATAACATTACGTGCACGAGATTCCTGTTTCTGCTACGTCTGAGTTCTGATATGAATTGTTAATGCATCGGTAATTGATATTATAATTTTGATAGACCATTTTGTTCTAATGGTCGTGGCTTTTAGTGTGAGAGCTCCGATATCTTTGTAGTAAACGTTAAATATGTCATGTGATACAGCTTTTATGTGGTGTTGGGGTTCTTGCTTTGTTTGGGCTTGTCTTTGTGTGAACGATATAATGGATTTTGGTTATACTGTTTCAATCAGTTATCCTTGCTTTGTGATCTTCGATTTATTGCTACTTTACCTAATATTGTTTTGAGGTCACAAGATAATATGCTTTTGTGTGGTTATGCAAATGGAAAGCTAAGATTTCAAAGCCCAACAATTGACTTAAGCAAGACATTGCTTAGTTCAATGTTTGGATTTTGTAACAGTTTTTACACAAGCAGACTGCCGTGAAATAAGATTTTCAAGTACCCCCAATTAGAGATCTCTAAATGTCACAAACAACAAGAAAAGAAACGGCACAATACCATCAGCACACAAACTCATTGTCAATAGGAAAAGTCAAGTATAGAAACTACACTTGAATGACGCACAATTGCTCCAAATTTGATGAAAAGACAACAGACAAGTCACTTCGAAACCAGATTGCACATTGACACCAATTTCACACATCAAAGTCATGATTTTAAACACAGCATTAGCAGACAGTGAATCTTTCAAAAACTGAAAGACAGCCACTGAATTGACACTAGAACGACATGTAGACATAAAAGAAAAAGAACAATAGCAGTCAGAAAAAGACGTTCTAATTCACAGACACTTTGAACATGTGCTAATCCAAGTCTGGACAAAATAGCCGACAGAAACTTAGGACAAGGCTGTCAATCGACAGTCAATGTCCTCCCAAAAAAACAGGTGTATTTAAGGGTCAAAATAGTCCGTCAATCAACCCTTTCAGTGGAGTAAGCTGGCTAAATTCGCACAACTCCGGGGGGAAATTCGGTGACGCCTGGAAATAGGAAAAAATAAGGATAGAGAATGGCGGGCAGTCATTGTTGCTGCAGATCGGCTGGGAGTTTAAATAAAGGATGCGCTGTAACTAAATGTGGAAGGCTTTAAATATTTGAATGGCGGTGAAAAGGCTGGAAAAGAACTGGTTAAGTGTGGGGAAAGCTTGCATTTGAAAATGAGCTTAGCTGAATCATAAATAGGTATCATCATTCACTTGATCATAACCTTAGACATAGTTAACAATAAATTACACGAAATCAGCTTATTAGAGAGCTGAAATGATTTCAAGGCGTCCGTCCTATAAACTGGTTTGCTTATCTCCCTAACTGAAGTTGGGAATCTTTTTGTATGAACTGTAGGTTTTGACAAGTAGCATCCAAGATGATGAAATAATTAATATCCTAAAAACTACTGTAGTTAAGATTTATTCTACGTTAAACTGTAAAGCATGGAAAGTTAAATATATTCCTTGACTACTGTAGAACAAAGTCGTTAACAAATCAAAGTTATTCTCGCAATTTCCAAGAACAAAAACGTTTGCAAAACCGAAAATAGTTGTTTGAAAAACACAATTTACATTTAGTTTGACTCAAAGAAACGGTCCCGCCCTACCAGGGCATCATATCAACGTGGAAACATCAAAGAAACTAAGAACAAAGTGAAAACAGAACTTGGTCCGTTTGATTAGGCGCGTTCTTAACATACGACCGCCTCAGGCGAACGCTTTGTTACATCCAACCTTTGTGTAGTTACGTTGAAACAATCAAAGCTTACTTCTTGTCGATTGTTGGGCTCCTGGTACCTTGGAGTGAAAGGAAGCTGACTGCAAAGCAATGAGCGAATTGTGACCGTCAAATTTGATCAAGGAGTTTTGAACTTGTGACATAAAGAATTGGGTTACGGGCTCAAAAGATGTCTTGTGCTTGCAACGTTAGACGCTGACATCCTGTGTTCACATTTCACGATAATTTTCAGAAAAGATTTGGTAAGTTGCAGAAAAGAAATCATTTTCGAGGGGCATTTGAAGTCCAACTTTGACAGTGTATTTTCTGTAGTCTATGACAGTATCTTTTCTGTGGTCTTTGCTATCGCTTTAGCAATTCTATGAGGTGAGCTTAGCATTGGAAGTTTCTGTTACAACAGCTCTTTTGAGATTCTAGGTAGTTACGTTGTATGACAATGATATCATTTCATGAAACCAAAATACAATCCGAATTATTCAGTCACACCTCAAAACGTAAAATAAACGGGGGTGATACGTAAATATATACAAAAAAACAATACCAATATAAAGAGGTTATCCAAAAATATCCTCAACATACAATGCAGTGCAAAAAAATTGTCACACGCGCCGCGAATGTCAATAAAATTTGATGTTTACGCGCGGGGCGATATCTCGCGGCAAATAAAACCGCGCACCACTTTAAACTGTTTTCGTTCGTTCGAAAAATGATTTTTTTATTCTGTTTTAGTTTTTGTAGGCATATTTTTTCATCCTCAATTGGATGGAAGGCGTTATTTAGAGGTTCCATTGAATAGCGGGTTTTTTTGTTGGAGTTTTTGTATTAATTTGACAGTGAAAGAAGTATTTGTATTTTTTTTGGCGATTTATTAGTCTTATGCCTGATTAATTCTCAGAATCGTATTATTATATTTAAACATTTGCAATCTTGGACTTCCACAAAAAGATACAAGCCCAACCACAACTCTGTCAGAAGACCAAAACGAATCTTCATCGCCTTTCAGCCTTTGCCCAAAAAAGCCTTTGCTTTTGGGGTCGGCTTCCAGTCTATCCGGATGCAGCTGAATACCAGTATTTTACATGAAGCGAGTGCCTATCTGAGCTCCACAATCCAGTTAGTACTGGGTGGGGTAATATGATACCTACCCCTTGGTAAGACTGGTTGTCAGACTTTCGGACCATTGACTACCTGTAACGACTGTCAAAAAACTACAAATGACAGCCAGGGCCAACGGCTTAACGTGCTTTCCAAAGCACGGTGAAAACTCGGTGCTGTGTAATGGGTGGTCACCCATCCACGAACCAACCTAGCCAAGCGCGCTTTAACCTGAAAATCGCGAGCTCCTCTTATATTTATATGCATTCTTCGTTTTTTTAATCCAGTTACGACCATTTTAGTAATTTTCATTCCATTTTTTTAATATCTTTCTGTCCCTACCCACTTTTAATAAAACCAAGCTAAGACATTACACAAAAACTGATATACCTAACAAGGGTGCGATCAATATTAGGCGGGCGACACACGATAAACCCAATCAGAGCACAAAACATAAAGAGGCGTGCACACGAGACAGAATTCACGAGCACATTAACAATACACCGAATAGCCATTTGTGTGGCGCAAGTTATGAGAAAAAACAATGTTTTTTTTTATAAAAACATTTTCTTTTCTGTAAAATAAAGTAACCTTGTTTTTATCCAATGATAACATAGTACAAGAGTCTCTTGAGAAATGGTCGAGATTACAGCGTTCAAGAAATGGCTTCTGATGACTCGAATTTTGTAAAGCAGGCAGCATGATTGCTCGTTCGTTAATAATACGCTTTATTGTTTTTTCCCGGACATGGAATAGGTACTGTCTTATACAGTATAATAAATGTGGTAGGGTAAGTACGCCGCCTGAATTCCAACCTGCAATACCCATCTTTCCAAACAGCAAACATAACATAACTCTTCTTTCAACAAATTTAATATATCCAGTCATTTTCTCTCACTACACCCGATTCTTCCTACATTTGCAAACAAAAAGGGTCACAAACTAGACACATTACCAACACAGCAACCAACCCAACTTCAATACGAACTGTCAACCCTCCACCGCTCGTGATACGCGCCCCGGTCTCATTGTACGCCGTCCGATAACCCTGTCAGCGGTGTGACGGAGTGGCGTAGTTATCGCGCGCGTATTGTCCGCGTCCATTGTACTACGCCGACGTCTTCATACGCGCCGTGTGCACCAAGCTTTAGTTTTAACGTCTATTTTGATATGTGACGGTGGAAGTGTGGAGTTGTTGGCTGTTTTTTCTTATGAAAGAGTATCGTTGGAGAGTAATGCGCCTAAGGTTTGTAGAATAAAGGCTTTTGGATTAATGTATCTGCGCGATAGTTTAAGGTCAGTGTTTTCGGTTCCTGTGACTTTAGAACGGTAATTGAGAAAAAGTTCAAAACTCTTGTTCCTATAAGAATATTTTCAGAAGATAAATTCTGCGATTAGTAACGCAAATCATAAAGTTTTTGGTCATAATCGAATTTGGAACAATTCCTTGTTACAAAAGTAATCAAGCGTCAAACATTAAACTCCTCAATTTGACAATGAACCTTTACTCCCACATTACAATGCAAAATTAAGTTCAAAAACCTTGGAATAAAAAAATCCAATGCACAGTCAAACAGAGAGCTGCATAGGACGCCAGAACTCTCAATACGTAAGTCAAAGTCATCAGCACACACAAGACACAGTTACGTAATGCAGCCTCGTGTTTTCCTAGAAAACAGCCTGCGTTTCGATTGGCCGGGCGTATCGTCTATCTTCAGTTTGATTGGTCCGTATCTTACGGGGCGTACTGTTGCAGTTGCAGGGTTAAGATGAGCGAATACTTGGGAACTTTGTAGACTAGGGTTTAAGTAAGTGTTAGTACTAGTGCGTGTTTGACTAAACGTATGAATCAAGATGGAAAAGGAGTTTGGGAAGAATCGTCATACGTGACGTTCTACAATTTCTGCTAAGCCCCATGGGAAAAAAGCGTGACAGTTTATGTTTGCAAGAAATTGCTTGTAAATGAGAATGATTAATGTTTATTTTAAGCAGAAATTTATCATTAAGAATGGTAATGTTCTTAATGAAGAGATGAGGTTTTTGTTGCGGTATCCATTACTAATAAATAATAAGTAGATAATTATTGTGATAGACCGGCCTTCGTCATAGATAATTTATAGTCTGGGTCCATATTAAAATTGCTCTGTGTGGTGTCGGACGTTAAGAATAGCACCATCCCATATCTTCCCGTGGGTGTCGTAAGAGGCGACTTAAGGATTTGCCAGAGAATGGGCAGCAGCGGTCTCTGTGCTTTTGTAACAACCGTACTGCGATCGCCATTTATTTGTTAAAAAAATAAATTATTCTGATTCTGATTCAACCCGCTTGCCAAAGCGTGGCGATTATGGCAAAACCCCCCAAAATGTCAATGTGGCGACACTTGGGGGAGGCCTATGTCCAGCAGTGGGCATCTTTTGGGCTGAAATGATGACGATGATGATGATGATGACTGTCAATGCTACACGTGTAGATAATAAGGTTCACACCCTTTTTGTTGCGTATTCAATGGAGAAGTGATACTTTCCAACGTTGTTTGAAGAAGAATCGTGTTATCTATGTCCGTCTCACTAGTAAAGTGGTTGTTTGTGAAGCACACAAGTGTGAGGTCCTAGGTTTATATACTGTTTTAGGTAAAATTGTAGAGGGGTTTCAGGAGTTCTAAATTTTTTTGGTCAAGTCGCAAATCGTTATTGTGTACTTCTGGGTGTCTGAGATTCGATTCCAGGGTCGGACAAATTGTTATTGTGTCTATGTTCAATAGGCTTTTCTCAATAACAGCACGGAGCATAGATTCGTGCCCATTTGATGGCAATAGGCTCGCCCTCCATTACAACATGATGTTAAAACATAACGGGCGAAATGGGGGTACCTACATCTCTGCCCGACTTCTCAGGTATTACACTCCTACAGGATATGACGTAATGATGTTCAGAACAGAAAAATAAATATTTTCATCACAGAAAATTGACTTTTCCACATAGCTACATAACCAATTTAAAATTACTGCTATAATAATCCTGCTTTTATAGCTAGAATCTCCAACGCAACCCAACACTAAAATACTGTCGACATAATTACAATATTCCATGTTCTAATATGTAAATAAATACCTAATAAACATATTTTGCTGATAACTAGTAAATTATGAAGTACTTTAGTGTTAGAACTAGTGTCATAGGCCATAGAGGGCAGCACCTAGTTACTATGCCTTGTTTAATTTAGCCAGAAAATATGTAGTTGTTACTAAGACCATGCAATATTATCTTTGGTACTTCTTGTTGCCATACTTACCTACTTACTATATCTTCTAATAAATAAAATTGTCGTGTGGCGGTCTTTGTTACCAAACTACGGGTAGGTCTGAGAATCGGCCAACATCTATTTTGATATCCCTAAAACCCATCAAAATTTCCAGCTGCAGCTGCTAGCAGTATATCAAATGCCAGTATGTTCGCACACGCTAATCTCGAAAACCAGCCAACTGATTTCAACTTTTATAATTAGGGGAAGGTTGCGATCATTGCCCTAGCGCTTTCATTGGACCACCAAGGTATTTCCAAAACTGTGCAAGCTAGCAACACCCAAACTAGTCGAAACGAGTCCCTGGCGATACAGTTGCACCCTCCTCTTACCCCAGTGACGCTGCGGCACATAGCGAGGAGTGATGCGTGTGGTTCTGATTGCGACGGTCAAAATCTTATAATTTCGTTCAGAACAATTTGACGTAAGTATCATTGTATTCATATTTGTCTGCGTGCACTGTTATGAAATATCGGACAGTTTAGTTGAGATTTCATGAGTATTATTACTTTTTGGCTAATCATGACCATGTGTATTTTAGTTTAGTTTTTCTTAACCAGTACCTGGTTGCCATCAATGGACCTCAAGACAGTTCCACCGTTGGACCGGTCCAATCATAGTAACTTTTTATTGTATTTTTTTGGTCAAAATAATTATATAAATTGAAAATTCCAGAATGTCGCCAAATAAAAGAAAGTACTTTGCATGGAATGAAACAATCTGTAAGGAAACAAAGAGTTGGTTTAAATGAAGCAAGAAGAATATATGGAGTGCCGAAAGAAACGAAGGTTAGATGGATTTAACCAGAAAGCTAAAGAACACGTCCAAATACTGAGTTCCGAAAGTGACCTCCCTTCAGAATAAGAGCAGGAGCTTTTATTTATTTTAGGAAATAAATTAATAATTATAATTAGTTGCCTCGAATGGACCTCTATAACAAATTTCTCGAAGTCCATTGATGGCAACTTGGTGGTTCAATGAAGGTGCTCATGGTCCAAAGAAGGCAACAGCCCAAGATTCAGTTTTCTTCGTTTATATAAAAAAGTGTTAGCCCGAATTGTTTGAGAGTTTGATTACTACAAATAAAGATCTTACGAAACAAAAATAATAAACTGCTTTCATTTTAACACTTATACTTTTTGAGATTTGAGGTCATAAAGTTAAGTGGTCCATTCATAGCAACCTTCCCCTATTATGTATTATCTCGCAATTCTATCTGAGGCTGGCTTCTGCTTAACCGAAGTATCCTGTGGATGCCTTGAGTGTAAGGTATCCAGCTCCAGCTAGAGGCTCATTTTTCAAATGGCATTTTACTACAAGCTGCCTCATTCGACTATTGACGTCCGGTCTCCGGGGGGGAGTGATGTAGCGACCTATAAAAAGCAACTTACTACAAAAAGTACTACAGCGCCATCTATGACGCGACGGAAGAACTAACATCAATTTCCTACATCTCGCAAGCAAAGTTTACATCGACGTAAGAGTATTTAGAGAAACCCCGTGCACACGATAAGCACATCTGTTTAACACCCACACTATTGGTCCGCACAAGTAGTTTGCGGACTAAAAGAAGTAAAAGAAAAAAAAACGAAAAATTTATTCGCGACCCTTTATAAAAGTATGTTTTGTTTAAAAAAAAACTCAGGTTCTGTTTATGATCCCAGATGTTTGACCACCGTTTATCGACCAATAGGCATAAAACAAAGAAAGGGACCAACGAATAGAAAGTTTTTAATTTTTATATTTTCTCTTTCTTTTATCTGGTAAGTGCAGATTAAAGCCTCCTTTTTACTAGAATTGACGTTGCGAAAATATGTACATTATATGGTTGATTCCAGACGGAAAGAAAGATAGGATACTTGTGTACCTTTTCACGTCTAAAGCCTGTACAGATTTCTATAGAATTTTGCATACGGATGGACCTTGACCTGCGTTGGATCATAGGCCAGGACCAAGTTATCAACGCCAGAAAACATGTAAGTACCTTATTGTGTTGTTTAGCACACTACAATAATATCTTGGGTACTTCTTGTGTTAGAATATTATAATGATTTTTGAAAGGAAAGTTTGTAGATTTGTTACTGTGGGATTAGTTTGCTAGACCACGTTGCTTATCTTCTTTTGGCTACATTTTCTACTGTTTATATTAAGCTTGGTTTTGTTAGGTACTTACTGCTTCTAATGCATTGAAAACTTGAAAGCCTTGGTCCTACCTACTTATACAACAATGTATCGTGATCATTAATTAGTAAGTATTCTCATATTAATAAAATATTTAAAGGTCAGTGGAATAACGGCTCATTATGAAGAACTATTACCTACGAACTTTACTTCAATCTATCTACATGTTTGTTCTGTATGGTGTCGGACGTAAAGAATAGCACCATCCCATGTCTTCCCGTGGGTGTCGTAAGAGGCGACTAAGGGACTTAGCAGAGAATGGGCAGCAGCAGCGTCCTCTGTGCTTTTGTAACAACCGTACTGCGATCGCCAACCCGCCTGCCAAGCGTGGCGATTATGGCAAGACCCCCCCTTCTTGGGGGAGGCCTATGTCCAGCAGTGGACGTCTTTCGGCTGAAATGATGATGATGATGACATGTTTCTGCATCATTTTAGTGCTCACCGTCCAGCATCACCGACAATAATTAAAATCACCTTTAACGCGGAAACCATTATGTCGATTCACCTAGCACATAACAGAATACGCTACTTCAAAATAACAGCCGTAAAACAATAAAAATAAAGTTTAAATTCGCGTAAATGGAGGTATGTTATCATCAATCGCGAATTCAACCTAAAAACCACTTAATTCTGTAAAGGCGGGTTCACACCGCGCTGTTGGCGAGGAAGCGTCGAAAACGGGCGAGTGAGGGCGTAGTATCGTGACGACTCAATCGCGATGCTATCGCACTGAGCGACGACGCCACTAGCGAATGCATTCGCAAGCCAGTACAGGCTGTTTAGCGTGCAATTGTTAAACGTTCAATGGTAAATGCTGGGAGGTGAGAATTAGTGGGGAAATTGAGGAAGGTTGCCTAATTACTCTCTCCGTTTTGCAGATATGACTACAGGGTGTCTTTTACTGAACTACAAAATAGGTATTTCTTGAGGAAAACCATGCTTTAAAAGAGGAACCCTCTTTTTGCCCACCGTCCTTTGTAACGCAATTTCAATAGAATTCAGCGAAAATTCCTCACAAAAAAAAAGAATACAAAGGTTATTTACTCTGAGAGCATACTACAGCTACTAGCTCGTTAATATTTACAAATGAAGGTGATAAAAAGCTATTGGTTCAATAATTCATCCAATTCTCAAACAGTTAACAGCTAAAACATTTAATTAACTTTAATATTAAGGTGTTTCTGTTTTTAATAAAGCCTATAAATACAATTTTCTTTCTTCCTTTATTAAAACTGTGTACTAAGAGTCGGTTACTACTTCTTTTCTACAATAACTGAGTATCTATACAACTAAATAAAACTGAAGTGTATTTTTAGAGAATGCACATGAAAGAATACATATATGGATGGCAAGGACATCGACGAACAAATTAATGGTTACCAGGAATTCAGAACATCATTTTGAACCCCCACAACGAAGGTCGCAGGCAACATCTGGTGTCAAATAAAACGCTTTCCTATGCCCATTCCACAAGTGCCCACACGAGTGTATCTTTGAATATTTGAAACCACTTGACCACGACACGTACTGGCTTCAATTTGGCAGCACTCTGTACTTCCACGTAACACTCGGTGCATGCCAGTACGACGGCAAGTGACAACTTACTCGCGCTCAGTGAGTCTAAGCTCGCACTTATGCTACTTGAATTTTGTTGAGTATTCTTCGTGGAAGCGATAGATATCGGCTTTGTCTCAATTTATTTTGCAATTGTTGGTAAAGGAACGGATGGCTTCATAAATCTTGGTTTTTAAAAAATATACTCGTAGATCATCATCTACTTTGGTTTTTAAACTGTGTTGGGGTCGGTTTCAAGTTTAACCAGGCCCCCTATTCACAAACGCTACGATTGGATTTAGATTTGGAAAGTCGTATGTCTATCTCGCTCGTTTTCGTAATGCCAAAACAAGATAGACATACGACTTGTGGAATTGAAATCGAATCAATGCGTTTGTGAAAATGGGAGCTGATGCAGCTGAGTACCAGTATTTTACATGGAGTGACTGCCTCTCTGTCCTCCTCCACAACCCAGTTACAAGACAACTGGACGATAAGGTTAAATGGTTGTCAGCTCGATGGGACTTCTCACTATCCAATTATTACACTAGTACCATAAAATAAAATAAATTTCAACAGGAAAAGACGTTTTCCACGATCAAACTAAAAGAACGCGGGAGTCCGCTAGCCTCTGTGAAACAATTACTTAAACTGAAAGTAGGGAGCAACCCCCCCTCCCCCTCACAGGGTGGTGGGTGGTACCTGAAGCCATTTCCATAATGCACCACCGGTTCACTTCTTAAACTTAACACTTTAAATAATTGCCCAGTGTGCTGAGACGGGTCCATTGTACCCAGGTGTTGTTTTGTTCAACATTAGTCCGGCAGCGGAAGGGTTTGTTATTGTAACGAGCTGTTACTGTGATTGCAGTTTTTGGTGGGTTATTTTTAGTTTTTTGTGATTGGTTCGTGATTTATGGGTTTTGGGCGTGCGTTGGTGAAGTGTACCTTTGCGAAATTATAACTATTACAATTCCAATGGTATATATCCAATCGTCGAAACTATACTTGTGTCTCTTAATAAAATAAGAGGTAAAAGTATATATGTATACAGGGTGTAACGGAAAGGGTATATACATACCAAGGGCACGGCTTCTTTGGATGATAACAAACGATATGGCAAGGGTTTTTTTAATCATATCTTCCACATGTTCGGAAGTTGTGAAATTTTTTGTACATTGATACCAGAAACCAAACTTTTCAAATTGAAATAAGCACATCACTAGCAGTAAGTCAGCTGATCGGTGTCAGTGAACTATTTGTAAGTAAAAATAAACCTCTTACTCCTGGTATTTCTAAATAAAAGGTTCCGCATGTTTATTTTTTGTTTACAAAATATTATTACCGTTTTTTCCAAAACTTTGATTATGTTTGTGAACTAGCTACAATACAATTAATTGTTCTAGGTATCAAAATTTAACGAAATGATGTTTAGATACCTGCTTGCATTGTCACGTATCATTTACACACTTGTTGGTTTTTACGTAGTTGTCCTTTTGTAGAAGATTACTTTGTAGATAATTATTATCTAAATAGTAATCTTCCACCCACCGCCCACCATCACCATCGTACCTTCAACACGGTTAATACCTAATTCAAAAACAATATTCCTGTAATTTCCTAACGTTATTCCTAACTTTTTATTTTGGTGGCCATAAGGATGAACGATGTTTTGCTTTAAATTGATAACCTTTCCGGCGTAATTTCATTCAGATGGTACAGACGTAGTCGGTTAGAAACTCATTACAAAAACAAAATACGACGCCAAGCGATTAATTTAAATACAACAAATATTTCAATCTTTGCTTAGTACGAACATAAACAATGCGGACGAGTTAAAAAGTGTCCGGCATATGTATGTAATTGATCTTGTTTGAATATTTTTAACACATAAGATCCAGGAGATTCGATTCACCTTACTATTGAATTGATTTGCTTGAATTGTTTCGAAAAATTGTCAGCTGGTACCATTGAATTGATCTTAAAATCGAATCCTTACATGCATCCAGCAGGAATGAATTGTTTAAATAGACATTATTATTTGCCATTACAACTCAGAAAAGAAAAAGGATTTATTTGTGTCCAAATTGAATTACTGAACCCAAAACATCATTTCAATTCACCTCTTCGCAACTTATTCGACTCCTAGTACAAATAAAATCACAGCGGGTTCCGTTCATAATTTTTAAAAATGAGTTTTTTTCTTACTATTTATGACCAAAACTATTAACAAGAAATTAATAGTTTTATTTATTACAAAAATAGCACGTACCTACTCATAATAAAATTTCTGTCTGTAGGACTAACCGAAAGAACTATCGGAAGTTCACGGTCTGTCGGTGCTGTTTGAGTGGTGTGGTACATGGGTTTTATTGGTTTGAGCACGTTTAGTCTTTGTCAATAATGAAGTCAATAAAAAATGTTGCAAAACTGCATCTAACTATGGAAAGAAATTAATAAAAGTACTAAGACCGCATGAGTAACAGGAATTGTTATTGCCGAATTGAAAATCGTTTGCTAACAGAACCCTGATTACGTCGTTACACACACAATGCAGCATCATAGTGTGTCTAAACATAATGGGTGAGTTAGGGTTTTAGGGTAGGTGAACCAATTGCAGTCAGTGTAGTTTCTAATACTCCTGGTACATACAACTTGTAATTCAAATAAAAGCTCACGGGTTCAAATTCAGACGTATTACAAACGTACAACAAATGATTATGTGGTACATTTGATCATTTGTTGTAAAATGATCAAATGTACCACATAATAATATGATCTTTAATTAATTGAAATTAATGATTTCCCGGGGTTGCGGGAATGTTCTAACGAGATAATGCGGCCCCGGAATGCAAGGGCAACTGAAGGGAAAGGGGGGTTTTTAGTTCCTTCCTTCCTTCCTTCCGCCCCACCCAGGGCGGGAGCCGAGTCTTTGATGATTTTCCCACCCAAAAAAAAATTTAATGATTTTTCAATTTTTAGTTTTAATTACGTAATTAGTTTGATCTGGTGAGTTAGATTTACCTAAAAGTTTAACGGAGATTAGTTGAAATTATTATTAGGATGTAAAATAATCTTGCATTCTTGAACAATATTCTTTGGACATTATTAGGACAGCTACCCTATTACTATAGGTATCTAAATTTAACGAAATAATAATTTAGGTACCAGGATAGCAGGGAATAGGAGCTTTTTTAGCATTATTGTTATTGCTGGTCAGTCGTCTTCGGTTCCGCGTCTAGTGCACTGCACTGCACTCGTTTCTATCCGTGATACGCGCATCAGTTCAGTACGGCTACACCTAAGTGATTTTTTTTTGTTATGTTTGCAAAATCTCGATAGCGAATATTACGAAATGATGATGTGTGTATGGCGGAACAAAATATGGTAATGGTGTCCTGGTGTCCACAGTGCTACCAGTGCTAGGTCAATCTTGTGATAAAATTAAATTTTTCAACACGACGACGACGGTGCACCGGCACACTTTGCTCGAGATGTGCGCCATTATTTAGATGCGATTTCGTGGGGGTGCGTCCATTAAAAATGTAGTGTACGCAGTGCAGTGTGATACAATGGACCTAATGAAAGTGCGGATTGAGGCCGTTTTCAGGAGATTAACACCAGACATGCTACGCAATGTCCAGGTGTCCATGAACAAGCGAGCAGCTTTGTGCATACAATACCAAGGTCACCCATCGAACCCCATCTTTAAAACAGTAAGTCAATTTACTAAATTAAGCCAAAGCTTTAAGATTTTACTGATAACTCGGTAATAAATCAATACCTACTAAGGGATGAAACTAGTTAACATAACTAAACTTCGTTTCGATTTTTTACGTAAGTTTTGTTATCTCAGATTTTACGTGAAATTTCTGGCTTGATATTAATGAGTAAATTGTAAATCAATAATTACTCATAAATTTTTACATCACGTACTATTGATCGAAGATCACGGTAAAGTAGGTATGGATTATGCCGCGCGCGCGCAATCGCTTTGGCAGCGGCGCGGCGGCGCGACAGCGCTATGTTTTATTTCGTCAGTTTGCGCCGACAAAGAACACCGCCTACGGTAGACCTACAATACCTACCGTACGGTACTAGGCGCGCAGAATTACGGAGGAGATTTATCGTGATATTGGCAAATAAGTGGAAAGTTATTGACCTACATAGTGCGGCGACACGTTTGTTATGATTTCAATTTAAGAAACATATGAAACCGAAAATTTGGTACCAAATCATTTTTTTTATTATTTTGAGTTGAAACTTTGTATAGTGATTCTATACCAGCTGTTATATTTAGTGCTTAAGGATAGCTATACCCTTTCCGTTACACCCTGTATAGTGAGTGTAATATTTTATTGTTGTTTGTATAGTTACTTATTTGTTTTTTTTTCTTTTAATTAATTTTAATTAAAGTTAAGGCATAGTAATAATCGAAGACATTTGACATCTACCAACCCGCACTGGGTCCGCGCGGTGGATTACATCCACTCCCTCTCATAGAGAGGACGCCTGTGTCCCAGCAGTGGGAACTTTATAGGCTGATGATGATGATAGAAATAGTAATAAGTAAATAGTAATAGTAACTTTGACAGCTCAATAAATTCTAGACTTACCTAAGCTTTTTTGCGCCAACACCCAATGATAACAGTCACGTCTAATCCTTTAGCAAGCGCGACGTGATTAATGATTCGCTAAATTAATGATTATTACTTATGCATTATTTACTAGCTGTCCGGCGCAACTTCGTTTGCGTCACATTTTCTCCGTTTTCGCAACATTTTTCATAGCTGTTCCACTCCTGTTGGTCGTAGCGTGATGATATATAGCCTATAGCCTTCCTCGATAAATGAGCTATCTAACACTAAAATATTTTTTCAAATCGGACCAGTCGTTCCTGAGATTAGCGCGTTTATTATTATAGATATGAAAGTTTGTGAGGGTAGATGGATTAACACTTGATACATTGTGAGCCGGTACTAAGATCCAGTAGGATCATTACGGAAGTCCACGCGTGGGACGCGGGCATTGGCTAGTTAAGTTATTTATATACGTCAAAGTAACGCTATGCTACATTTTAATGATAAGTTAAACATACAAAACGCTTGCTTAAAACATACATCTGATTTACCTAATCTTCTCGGAAAATGAGGGAAATTTAGGTAGCTTTTAGCAAAAGTAGCTAAAAAAAATTCTTTATTTTTCAAATCGGACCAGTAGTTTCGGAGCCTATTCAATGCAAACAAACAAGCAATCAAATCTTTTCTCTTTATAATATTATTAGTTTAGAGGTCATTTAAAATGTCAATTTAGCCATACAACACATCAATTTCGAAATTTTAAATTAGTTGTAAAAATAGCTGACTCCACCAAAAACTAAATAAAAAACACTAAATCCACATGACAAAAGAGTCCAAGTTAAAAATCTGCATTTTTAATATGACTAAGTGAACTTCCTAGCGAGGTGCAATTTAACACTTTTCAGGGTAAAGTCTAGACGGAAAACTGCATCGCCTGAATTTTAAGACTAGGTCTGAAATATGGCGGAAGTGTGTAGGAGGATAATGCCATCATAATGTATGGGCTTAATGCGTCCATGGATTATTGTCATGTGCATTTGCAGAGAGAGGTTTGCGCTGAGGTACTTTTAAAGCACGTTTAGTAATGATAAAGGACTTTTTTAGTAAAGACTAACCATTTAAACATCTGCAATTAGGATGAATTTCCCAAAATACATATATTGAAAGCAAGCAGCATATTCGAACTGCGTTCAAGAGTTGTGCTGTTTCATATAGTGTTCACACTGACAGCACTTGAACGCCGTTTAGAAGTGCTAATCGCGTTCAGTTTCACTTGCGAAAGTTAACATTATATTCTTAGTTATACCTCTTGAATAAAAAAATCGCTTTCATAGGAAATAAAAGTCCGGATTTTTCTTCAACCATTAGCTTGAAAATTACAACAAAAAGTAAATATTCACAATATTTTGACAGCATCGCTACCCGTAATTAAAAATGCTTATTATTATACGCAATCAAAATTATTCAATGACATGAAACAGACGGAAGAAGACAGTAAATACTTCTTAGTGATCATTCATCAACTATTAATAGTGCTATCATCATTACCCCTTATATGTCTGCTGAATGACGAAGTACGCTTCGCACCGAATTACCGATGATTGCCTCAAATACCCGTTAAGACATCGTTATATTGCCGCGTTGCAATATTTTACCGTTCGTTTTTATATCAGACAGTATTGTATAGGAACCCAAAAAGAAAACTAGTTGTAACTTGTACTTGGTTTTACCGAAGTTAGCTATCCGACAACCTCTTACTAGTCCTACTAATATTATAAACTACCTAGCTGTTCCGCGAAACTTCGTCTGCGTCAAATTTTTCGCAACATTTTTCAATGCGAAATCTTTCTTTAAACTTCACATTATGAAAACTGTTCATTTTCATCTACCTAATATTTTTGCTATAACCTCGCAAATATCTCGACAATATATCCTTCGTTTCGGATCGCGTTGGCCGGAGTAAATCCGTTGTGACGTCACGAACCGTCCAATTTCGCTAATGGCGCTTAAACTTTACTTATTCCACGAGTTATGAAGCGAGCGTTCGTTTTTTAAAAAGATTGAAATTCTGAGTTGTACTGCTTGAGCTGGTGAACGGTTTTAGAAAAATGATGTTTTAAATGTATGTTCATACAGAAATGTCACTTAGATTGTAAAACAGTTTTTTCTACGGTTTCTAACTTACTGATATCCTAGACTCTCCTTTTCTTTCTTCCGAAATGTATTAAGTAGTAGGAATGCTTGTTTTTTCTTTGTCTTCTAACTAGAACCATACGTGGTAGTGTGAAATACGAGATTTAAAAAAATAAGAAAATCTGTGGTACAGACTTACCAAACGCCAGAAGGATTAACATAATGGAACTTACCTGTAACAAAAATAGATAAAAATATTAGCTAAAATATATTGAATACACAAAACACCCTCCTATATACTTGAGCCAATCTTTATACGAGTAGATGTAGTATACTTTATGGTAGATACAATAAAAGCTTTTACAATATTCAACATAAATAATTTCATGAACTGGAAAATAATTAATCACCTTCCCAAAATTCATTTCCACTTCATTTCGCTTTCATTTTGACCTACCCAACATTTCCAAAAATCTTTTAAAATACAATAAATATCAGTACTTAACCCTGAATCGCTACGGTCAACGATACCCCTTCGCTCATTACCACGTCAGTGCATCACATTCATATATCAACCTGTACGTAATTGATTCGCCGGGTCCTTTCGACCTTAACAATCGTCATAAACTTGATATACGCAGGGTTAAGTTTTATTAGTCATGCACTCGCTGATTGGCAATTTAATTGTTACTAATGTTAGTGTGCCTTATAAGGATTAAAATGAGATGTTGAAATGACTTTTTTTTATTCATTTTTAAAACAAATGAGAGTCGATGTCGATAAAAACCGGCATGTCTCCCAACCCTGACGTGCACCCCACGTAGCGGATTACAGTCCACCTTTTCATAGAGAGGAGGCCTGTGTCCGAGCAGGCAAGTATATTTTAAAAAGTGGAACTATTAATGCGAAATAACAACAAGAAAAGGTGATTTCTTGGTGCAGGGAAACTCTCTTGTCAGACCAATATTCAAGAAAAGCTCATTTTCCCTAGCTATTATCATCACTGAAAGTACGCTACAAAACCAACTCACCCGGAAATCATAACAACCATATCGCCATAACCCTAAACTAAAACTAATTTCCCTACACACAATTAGCAAAAATAGTCGATTATTAAATGGACCAAAGGAAATCCAATGGTATTATCGGAAAATCTCAAGGGTGGGTACCAGGCTCCCAGAAGTCCGAAGCGGTCAGCGTGCCTAATCGCGCGAGAGGCATTATCTCGCGGCCAGCTTCAAGTTAATCGCCCGACGGCCTCTGATTAGCTAAGCTCCTAGCCTATCTGCCCCCCTGGTGTTCGGAATTATGCAGGCACGAGTTGCTGCCTGACCCCGACGGGGAGATAGCGAGATAAAAACCCTACGTTGAAGTTTGATGGTGTTTCTACGGGGTTTCAATGATTTATTATGAGTTTTTTATCTTGTAATGGGATGTTGTGTAGGGGAAATTAGATATTTAAATTAATGTTAATATTTAAACACAGTTTTTTTATTATGAAGAGCGGGTTTCAAGAGCTGTCACTGTCATAATTTCTATGGAACATGGACAATGATAGCTGTGAACGTAGTTTTAGACGTGTTGATCGTGTTCAGTAATTTTATTTGGTTACTGCTGTAACAAAATGTTATTTTAACAAAATAACATACGAAACTTACATTATTTTGACAAGCCTGTTTTAATCAGGCGGAAATTTTATTAAAAATATGAGCGCTCATTAAGCTTGTTAATAAATAATGTGGCTAAAACATGAATGTCACATAATACCAGGTGGGATGATGTCCAAACGAACTAGGGTTGAGCTGAGCCGGAAAATGTAGAAAAAAAAACATGTTAAATAATATTGTCTAAAACTGAAACTGTTACTACACGAAGTCGTGTTTAAATGCTGTTTGGGAAAACAGAGAGTAGATACGTTTTTTTTTAATGAAAAATGATGTTTGGTTTGGAACTAGACGTGTCTAATTTTTGGGTTTTACCTTCGACTTGACAACTAATTGCGATTTTGTGATATGACAGTAGGTGCTCGTTTCGTTAGTTGGATCTTTTTTGTAGGACGTGAGTAAATACATACTTATATATTATAAAATTATACATATTTGTCTAAGTACCTAAGTTTACTGCAGAAAAAATGGTGTTTAACCAACTTATAAAGTAAAACTTTGCAATTAAATCCTACGCTGGTATCAAAGATGTTCTTATTCGTTTTTATTAACGTAAACTTTGGCAAGTTTAGAGTTAAGTACCAACGCTGTATTATAATTTCACTAGCTGACCGGCGCAACTTCGTTTGCGTCACATTTTCCTCGTATTCGCAACATTTTTCATTGCTGTTCCACTCCCATTGGTCGTAGCATGATGATATATAGCCTATAGCGTTCCTCGATAAATGGGCTATCTAACACTGCAAGAATTATTCAAATCGGACCAGTAGTTTCGGAGCCTATTCAATGCAAACAAACAAACAAACAATAAAATCTTTCCTCTTTATAATATTATTATTAGTTTAGATTAATAAATTAAAAAATATATGTACATACTGATGATTCCTAGTGCTCTAAGACTTTTTCGCACAACTTTAGCCATTTCATTCATAATTATGGCTAAAAAAACAACTAGCAAAATAATAATTAACCCCAACCCTGCGCCACCTGCAGATAAGTCACAGGCGCGTCCGATGCAAATGTCGGTATTATCAGCCACTCACACGACTCTCCGTGTGCGTATGCAAAGTACTGTTTATTAAAATTAAATAAATATAGCCGGCGGAGGCAGCGGCGGTGGGAGGGTTAATTGTGAACGGTGAATTATTTTTCGAGGTGTTTGGTAGGGCTAATTAATGAGCACCTGGCCACATTTTCTTTATAAATGAGAACTAGATAATAGATATACTTAAAGAAAAAAAAAACACCTCAGGCATGTTTGAAAATTGGTAAAATATATCGCAAAAAAGAAAACAAATATTTCTTTATTTTCATGGGTATTTTTTGCAGATACTTCAATATTTACTGCAGACTTCGATTAACGTCGTAGTAACAGTTAAAACTTAACACTATCCAAAGTCTAACAAAATATAAATTGAACAAACATGCACAACACCGTTCGTCGCGTGATTCCGCCAGCTACACTCTACAGCTATCGGGATTAAGCGCTAGGCCGGCTAATCCGAACAGCTCTTTGTTTAATTAAATCGATAGCATCGAATATTGCCAACTTCTAGCGATCATTTAGATTCTATTCTCATTGGATTACATCCTCCTTTCCACACTTGCAATTTTGCTTTCCAAGAAAAAAGCGGAGTAAGGAAACACTTTCCGAGTTCGCGCGCGCTCGGGACCGAACTTCGTTCGCAATCTAGATATATGGGCGAGTTAAGATGTGCATCTAAATAGCCTCTGCCGCCCTGGTACCTAACTTTAGATTACTTGCACCAAGTTTTACCGACTTTTCCCCTGGAAATGGTAAGTTTTCTCCGGCTTGGGGAAAAATTCCCCGCGTGTAACCCATTCAGTTTGACTCAAATTTACTGCTCAACTTGGACTCGTGTGTTGGTTAATCATACGTTTTCACAGAACAAACTAGGAAGTGTGGTAAAAAAATAAATTTGTTTGTACAAAAGATGTGCTCGCATTCTGAGGGTTATTTCCGTGGTCGTTTTTTGTTGGAGAGCAATTTACACGGTGTTGCAAAACGGTAAGTTCGTAAAAAACTAAAGGGTAATTCCCATAAAAGTCGACACCATGAAACGACCCCATGCGGCTGCCATAACTTGAAGGGTACCAGGGGTTGATGGTTCATTAACAATTCATAAGTGAAAACACTTTGACCGTGCGTCTATTACGGAGGCCCCGCAGGACGGCGCGCGGCGGGAGCGATCCGATGCATTTTTAAAACGGGTCACTTTTCGATTGTTACCTCGACAAATTATGTGAAACATGTGTTTGAAAATTTCTCTACAGTTTTAGAAGTGTTTCGTTGCTTTCAATGTAATAGACTATGTATTTCAATAGAGTTGAACAGGGTCTGTTATTAGTGGATTCCCATGTATCTTATTGACATTTTAGTTTGTAACTGCTAAAGGAAATAAATGGATTACGAGTACTTTCGAACAGTCAGACGTTATCAATAATTAGTGTGCATTCTTAATTGTACGTATATCTTAAGGTAAGATAAAGAAATTCATTACAAACAATTATCAATTTTCTTATCAGACTTCACCAATCTATGCAAAGTATGCAGTTACTCTTTTACGAAACCAATCTATCTTTTATCAATGAACTTTGCAATTAAGGAAAGCAAAAACCATTTCATGCATTGGCATTATACCTCCTGTCAATGCAGGTGCCCTGGGTCATCAGACAATGACGTGACTACTTCGATATGGTTTCTAACTATCGTGGGTAAAATTAAAATTATGAAAAGGGTACTCTTTAGAAAAAGCCGGGAAGTAGATGTAGTTAATGATTTTGAAAAACTTGATTGTTGGTTAAGTTTATAGGTAACCATAACGGAAATGGATGTAAGTTAAAGTGCTTGCATAAATGCTTGTAACTACTCGAATCTGAAGCTCCAACAAAAACTAAAAAAAAACTTTACTTATGTTTAACAAGAAATGAGTAAGTTTAAGTTTAAACACAACATAACACATAATGATTTACAATAATTTTTAGTTTTAGTTAAAGTGTTGTGTGTGTGCTGTGTTGTGTGTGTGTGTGATTGTTGTTTTAGTTTAAGTTTTTACTGAAGTCGTCATTTAGTATGCTCTACAGCTTTTTCTAATTAACAACCCATTTTTTCTGGTTTTTCATTTACCCAATGTTTATTTTATCATCAATACGTTTTCATTAAAAAAAAACACTGTTCCCTAATTAAAGTAAACCTTTACGTGTTACGTACCAGGAGCTCATCAGTATTGAAGAAGTAGATAAAGTAATCAACGTCAGCATTCACGGACAACTGCGCTTTTTACATAGAAGGAAATGGTAATATTTTAAAATTGCGTGCGTTTAGACGCGATGGAGCGATCGTAATTAATAATGTTTTTTTCTTTGCCATTTACGATTGACAACGAATTCCACACTTTTAAAGTAGTTAATCTTTTTTTTTCTGCTATTTTAGACATGCTGATTGATTTAAATGCAACTCATTAAGGATGCGCAAAAAGTATTGATTAAATTCAAAGTATTGATTTAATTAAAGAAATTTAAGTGGGCTTGCTGTTGCAGTAACAGACTTAAATTGAACATACTTGGAAACTGTGTAGTAAAAGGTATGTACCCCGTTTTTAATTTATTTTTATATCATCTGGTTGCATAAGACATAAACTACCCGTGGGCGTAGCTTTATAAATACAATCCAAATAAAATAATGTAAAGGCAAATACAGTCTTCATTTCAAGAAAACACAAAATACAAGAAACATTATAAAGCTCAAAATAAGGCGAAAACAATATATCTTCGGTAACCCCACAGTCATCTACATGGAAGCCTCGGGACAACGCAGGTGCGACTCTGTCACATAAATAGGAATACCTTCTACCCTTTTTAATATACCCTAGATTTGGTATAACACCCTGATATAGGGACTCAAAGAATATAAGGGGTTTTTCGCGCAATATAACTGTGACATACGAATACATTAATCAAAGTGCGAGCTTCGCGAGGATTTTTCGCTTGATATTGTGTCCGTAACTTATGGTCTCCTGGTAGCTTAATATCTTCGTGCATGCTAGTTTTTGGATCTGTCCTCGGTTATTGATATGCTAGATCATAGATTATTTTGAGATTGAAATTAAATCTTCGTAAGAAAAGGGTCAGGGAAATTATTTCTACAGGCTACGTTAGTAAGAAAAAACCGGCCAAGTGCGAGTCTTACTCGCACACAGGGTTCCATAGCTCCAAACAATATAATAACAATATTTTGAACTGTCATTCATTAGTTAGTAGTATTAGTTAGTAAACTTCCACACAACCGCAAAACTAAATTTGTTTTTCATAGTATGTTTATGAAAAACAAAGTTACTGCTGCAGTTTGATGAAAAAGTCCCATATCTCAAAAACTAAACATCATATCTTATTGAAACCAATTTTCGTTGATAGTTTTTTTTACGTTCTACAATCCTAAATATTTTCAGAATTTTCCTCCTCTTACTTTAGAAATTAGAGGGGGGGGGGACACACATTTTACCACTGTGGAAGTGGCTCTAGCGCAAACTATTCAGTTTAGAAAAAAATGATATTAGAAACATCAATATCATTTTTGAAGACCTATCCATAGATACCCCACACGTATGGGTTTGATGAAAAATGTTTTTTTGGTTTTTAGTTCTAAGTATGGGGACCCCCTTAATTTATTGTTTTTTTTTCTATTTTTGTGTGAAAATCCTAATGCGGTTTACAGAATACATCTACTTACCAAGTTTCAACAGTATAGTTCTTATAGTTTCGGAAATAAGTGGCTGTGACATACAAACGGACAGACAGACGGACAGACAGACAGACAGACAGACAGACAGACATGACGAATCTATAAGGGTTCCGTTTTTTGCCATTCGGCTACGGAACCCTAAAAATGAAATCATTTCTATTTGGAATAATTTAGTCACAAATAGGTACTTACTAATTCTAAGAGAAATGGACAAGCAATTTTGTCACCACCGTTGGTACCAAGTTCCTCAAACGCTTTTGTCAGTTTATAACAACCATGAAAGCATGACATCGTTCTAAGTAGGCAAAGCCACGTAGACTTGTTATTAGCTATTCTGTGGTCCTTGTGTCCACCCATATCCTCTGTATCCTCCGTATCTTCTCATGTCCGTAAGTCACTCCCTAATAGACGATACGTGAGGTGCCCTCTTTGTGCATAGTGATGTAACTGGAAACTGGTGGTACGCTTGGATTGTGTCGATGGTTCTTAAATTATTCTATTCAGGTCAGAGAATGAATTTGGTGAAAAGATTAAAGAATGACGTTTTTTTGGTGGTTGTAAAAGCAATAGCCAAAGATTAAGAGACATTGAAGTCTTATAAAAGTTGAAAAGAAGAACAAGAAAAATTACTCAAGATAAGACTTTTTACAATAGTGACTTTGCCATAACAAAAAAAAAGTTATTTGCCAAAATCTTATTCAAATTAACCGTCAAAAGTACACGAGCGCCCGTATTAAGTAACCTGAGCCCGTGTCCAGTGGAGATACACGTTATCTTAACGACCCCTCCCTAGGGGTAGGGGGTAGGATACACCCCCGATACACCGGCCAGATATGGAACGGCCAATTTTGGTCAACTGTACCTCCGTTACGACACTTGTTGTTTTGATCTGTTGATAAGTCTCCATCAACTGTTGTTGGTGATTACTTGTTTTTGGAATGGTATTGTAATTATTTCAGGGGATTAATTAGGATTTCTAAGAAAATAATGGGAACATGTAAAATCAACTGTCATATTAAGAGCGTTTTGAAGAGCGTGAGTTTCGAAAATGTTGTTTAGTAACTTTTTAGACCTATGTATCCTGCTTATGCGTATTAAATTTAATTAAAATCGGTCCAGGCATTTGGGAAAATAAGGATTTCAAAGTTTGTATGAAATGCCGTAAGGTGTAAACATTACTGTTTAAACATAATTTGATAAATGATTAGGATGTGCGTCACATGATTCATACAGAACTAAGTATTTCATCTGCCTAGTCTTTTCCCAGACCTCCACAACCCAGTAACTGGGTAATACGATACCCCCGGTAAGACTGGATGTCAGATTTTTGACTTCAGACTACTCGTAACGACTGCCAAAGATCTACAAATGACAGTCGGGACCAACGGCTTAACGTGCTTTCCGAGGCATGGAGTAAACTCGGTATGTAATTATGGTCACCCATCTACGGACCAATCTTGTGAAGCACGGCTTAACCTTGAAGATCGACCCATGCGGCTGTTATTATTTAGCCACCATCTCCTCCATACAAAACTATTTCTTGTTGCAAAATATTTTATCTGCGACCAAAACAAAAATAACAGTACTTTGTAATATTATAAGTTCGTTAATTAATACTTTTAGTAACACGATATTGTAAGTGTCGAGAGGGTTATTGTTTGCGAGGGTAACGGGTTCGGTTCCCCGAATAGATTATCCGAGTTATAGTACACTGAGTTTGCTTAGGATACTTGACGTTTACGGGGTTTCGGATATATTCAAGCTGTTGCCTTTTGAGGGTAGACAAACAAGTCTATGTATAGGAAGGATAAGAAATGATAATTTGTGACATTTTGTTGGCGAAAGTCGAGGAATATTTGGTACAGTTTACAACAATATAGAGCACAAACTTGCTTTTCTTTCGATCGTTTTTATAGTGTCCAGTTTATACTATAGAAAATAAGAAGGTAGGTATCTGTACCATAGATCTATCGGCTTGCTAGCGGCTTGTCGATTAGCTAACGTCAAATTCCAAAATTATGACGTAGCTACTCGACCAAAACCAGCCGTACCAGCTTGGCAGGATTGCGTGCCGTATCGACGGGGCCAGGGTACTCATCGGCAAACTATACTGCTTCAGGGAGAACAACACACGACCACGTGTGATGCGCTTTGTGAGGCGGGCATTCTCGGGAACTGGAATCAGTCCTCAAGAATACATGTCCCGTGTCACAGAGCGCATCGACATCCTGAAGCAGAAAGTTTATGCATGGGCGAACCGTATTCGGCGGTATAAGCGCAGGGTTGATCTATAGAAAAACTACTACTATAGACAATAAGAAGGTATCTGTACCATAGATCTATGTGTAATGGGCACACCACAGCTGGCCTTAAAAAGTTTTATGTACGGTTATACAGAATCATAATGGCAATTACTGGTATTGCTTCGAAATATCATCATCATCATTTCAGCACAAAAGACGTCCACTGCTGGACATAGGCCTCCCCCAAGTCACATTGACATTTTGGAGGGTTTTGCCATAATCGCCACGCTTGGCAGGTGGGTTGGCGATCGCAGTACGGTTGTTACAAAAGCACAGAGAACGCTGCTGCCCATTCTCTGGCAAATCCCTTAGTCGGCTCTTACGACACCCATGGGAAGATATGGGATGGTGCTATTCTTTACGTCCTACACCATACAGAGCATAAATATACTGCTTAGTTATTTTAACTATCAAAAGCGGTAAACCTACTTACGTACATAGTAAGTTAAATTTAATGTAAGTACTTAACTTATCCACACTATACCATAACAGAACACGCTTGACCATTTTTATATGAACCCCATCAATCGCGCGAATTCCATTTCACGAAATTCAAATTTCTACAAAACGGGTTTCGAAGACGCATTCCGAACGTGCATCTATCCCTTTTCAACGTGTGTTATAGACGTGTGTTTCTGTCCTTGTCGCTCACTCTATTTCCGGTAGTTCCTGCAACGTCCGCATTTAACGTCGCAGACTTAAAAAGTGGGTAGTATTCGGAAATCTGCTCCGCGGATGGCCGGAAATGATTTCTGTCCGTTGGGGGACGGGATGGATTTAGGTGGACAGACGTGACAATCGTGGGTAGATTAAAAAAAAATATTCGTTACTTGTAGGGGAGCATAGGGGGGGATACAAAAGCTGGTCTAGCTTTTCAATTTTTGATTTCGGTTTTCATTGCCAGTATCCACTATTTGGATAGACTTTTCTCCATCAATAAAAAGTGCGATTTTGAGAATAACTTTGTTCAAGTTTCATAGAGTAGGATCTATTTCCTGCAAACTTTTAAATATCGACAAGAATTTCGCTCACCCATCCAAAACCTAACCTGAGGTTAGGTTTTGGATGGGTGAGCGAAATTCTTACTATACCTAACCCAACCAACACAAACAAACACGACCCCAGTCCAAAGAAATAAACATTTTTATAACTTAATTTGCTGTCCACCCGCTTCTGTCGCCTTAATATTAATAAATTCTCATTGGCTGGATTCGCTTGCAATTTGCCCGTGCCGTCCAAAAGTAAAACTTATGACGCACCCTTAGTCCTAAATAAGTAGGGGTGGACGAAAAAACGAGGAAAATTCAGTAATATTTCCGTGGACAACACTGTCGGTGAGATATTGGAACCATTGGTTACGGTTACTGAACAATATTCATAGGAAGAAACAAATATAGAAAGGTTTAGGACCCGTTTGTGGGACCTGGAACTTTCTATAAGTTGAAAAACAAAACCTGGAGAATGTTCGTAAAAGTAGGTATATCTATCTAAACTTAATAATTATTATTATAAAGCTGAAGAGTTTGTTTGTTGAACGCGCTGATCTCTGGACGACTGGTTCGAAATCTTTCAGTGTTGCAACAACGGGGAAAATGAAGTGAATGAAGTTACGCGGAAGAGCTAGTCATCTATGTACAAAAATATCCTTAACATGAATCCACTTAAACAACTTGCGAATTAAATCCAATCCTCTCTTCATTTCCATGTGTAACAGTGCAGAAGAAAAAAAAACATCCCAGAAACAGAAAGAGGAAATAATTAATGTATCATCCCCATCCTTTAGAAGATAAAATAACATCAAGGAACCACTCGATCCTTCAAAATCAGCCAAGAAAACTACGCTTAGGTAGGTAGTATCATGCGAGCATTTATCTTAAGAATTTATCTAGGTTCATTCCGCAGCGGTGGTTCGTAAAGGAACCCGAGCCTTCGGTAATACTACACCGCTAGACACATGGATATACTCTGCGTTTTATGCGGCCTTAGTACATTATTATAATTGCTGTTATGTGGTTATTGAAATTTTCTATCATAAGCATCGCCTTTGGTATTTTGATTTTATATTTTTTAAGTGGCTTGGATGAATTGTGCATTGATGCATGAAGTGTGATTGTTTTTTCAGCCAGGTTTGTTACAATGATTGCGAATTTTTGACCTTTTTACAGTTTTCACGTTGGTCTCCTGGTTATTTAGATGAATCATTATAATCTCTTTTTTTTGAAATATCAAGAAGTCAATCATCATCAAGAATCGTTCCGGGCAAAAGCAGAATCTAATCATGTCACGGATGACAAGTGGTCACTGGACTTGACTCCCAACCAGTTCTTTCGAGATTAGAGATAGCAATAATATTTAAGTCTGACAGAGCAAGAATGAGTAAGAAGATTACGCTACACGACGTTATATATAGATTATAGTTTCTGCAGTTCCTTGTTTACTTTAATTTAAATTATCTCCATGTCTGGGTATTTCAAAGTTTCTGGGTTAACAATCAAGTGTCTTGTTTGAATAGTTAGCAATTGCATCTCGCGGGCTCTCGCTTGACTGGCGCGTCGTGCAGAGAAACTGTTCATGTAAATTGTCCATATAACTGTTGTTGCACAGCCACAACTGTATTTAAATAATTGAAGTGCTTTTTTACATTATATTTCCTCATAACCAAAGATTTTTTACATGAATTTAAAATCAGAAGTTGTAAACATTAACATAAAATAAAAATAACTTCTAACAATCAAAATAACAATGTCATTACCCGATACGAAACCTAATAAATTACCAGGAGATCATAAGTACAAGCAACTGAGCGCACCCAAAAACAATATGGAGTCTTGTCGCGCGACGGGCGCCCTGTACCGGGATTATTACAGACTTATAATTATTTTTAGCCCCCCGAAAGGGCTTAAGGCAGCTGCGTAGGATTTGTACTAAGACTGGCGTTATTCAATATTATTTTCTTTCGGGAATTTCGTGGGGAAAAGTTCCAGGTGAGGCATTATGTGAGATTTGCAGCGTCTGCGAGGATTTGACGATTAGAGGATGATGTAAGCCGAAAGTTTGTGGTAACGTTACTGATTTTGATTTTAAACGCAATGGATTAGCCGATATTTATGTGGGATTCTACTGTTTTCATGTACTACAAGGAAATAAAAGCTTATCGCCGGAACAACCATTATTTTTACGTAAGCTAGCAATCTCTCGCAACAAACTAAACGCTATCCGAACAAAATCTATGAAATTCAAACGCGACCGTTATTACACGTACCGCGGGCAATTTTAAAATTCAAAACGCTCCCAGTCACGGACATTCGGATTGTTACCAATATTGCATGCACCGCACTGAATTTAAATTCACATACAATACTCACGACTCCGCGTTAGCCACCAGATCATTTCACTTCCCTTTTTGGTCGTGGAGCGCTCGCTACCGAATTAATTCAAACGCTTCATTCGATTCCATCGAGCTACTGTAACTGTGTAATCGCATATCAATCGTTCCATATTCGAACACTCGACCTTTGTGGTCAAGGATTCGAACGTGGGACAACCATTCATTTGTTTCCCGCCGGCGGCCGACCAATCAGCGGCGCGCGCTGCGCAGGTGGCGCGCTGTCACCACGCGGCGTTCCATTTCCCGCAGCGCGTAATCGAATGAATATTACAAACGTCAAACTGACAGCTATGCAGTTTCACGCCCGATATATGGGTCGACTGCTCTTTTTACGCCGATTTCAAGTATTGTCTACGTGCGACCGCGTTTCATCGCACCCGTGACACGCGAATAGAAATTCGCGAGGTTTAAAATGTTATCGCACGAGTCGCGTTAGTGTTGACGCGTCCCGACCTACACCGGAACTGTTTTACAGGGAGCCCATAATGAAAGCACTTAGCGCTAAGCGAAGCAATTATAAGTAATTTGGAGAGCGGTAATGGGCGCGGACAAGCGATGCGCAAAAACGCGCCAAACGTAACGCGCTAAAAGCTCCCTAATTCGATTGCCAACGTATACTTTTTAAAGTTGGAGCTGGTCGACGAAATGGTGAGAAATATTCAATATTCAAAAAGGATGTACTTTTAAGGAAATAGCGGGACATAAATATTTTAGGGAGCAGGCTAATTGTGAAGGCTCACCGAAGATTGTAATTAAAACTCGCTCTTGTAACTCAGCGGGAGCGTACGGAAAATTCGCGGAATTCATAGTCATAAAGAAAGTGGGATTGGAGTCGGCTCGCTTCGAATGAAACAGAAATACCGGGGCTCAGGCGACTTTGCGAGCGTCACCTGAACAGCGCTGAGCGTACCGAGCGCCTTCTTCGGCCCTGGTGATTTATGGCCGCGGATCCGGACCGGTAATGAAATTGCACCCTCTCTCCTCCCTTGCCCCCCCTACCCCGTGCGCCGGTATCCATTCTAGAAATTACTACGCAACACTGAGTCGTGCACTTACGATTGTCTCGCCTCCCTGATATCCTGGTAGTCTTATGCTAATGTTTACTTTTTGTTCAAATTTCATCAATCAATATTTAAGTCGGGGGTTGCAGATCGATCCGCGACGTGAGTAATTTGAAATGTCAAAAAGACAGAACAAAAAGTTTGAGAAAGAGCAAAAAGTTTGACTAAATTTGGTTTGCAACTTCTACGTGGCAGCACACAGAGATTTTCCGAGGCTACGAATCCTTTGGAAAGGTAAAATGAGAGAGTGGATCAATCTCATGTCTACCATCAAATGCCGGACACATCGTCCAAAAATATCAATCTCCCTCCTCATCCAAAAAAAATATAGCAAAACCCTATTTCCTACATCCCAACTGAAGCACCATGGACAAAAAAGGAAAAACGAAAAAAAAAAACATAATTCCGGGCGCGGGAAATTGCGATTTACGCGGGAAAATGCCATAAAACACATACATAGAGGCATTGTTGGGTAACTTTTAAAAACGGATCACAATGGTTGCATTGAGCGTGACGCGGCCACCGTGGCGGGCCGCCGACGCTTTTCAATTAAAAATTCCCGCCACCAATAAAATATTCATTGAGGTACAAAGATTTCGTTAGTTACAGGTAGCTGGGAACTGAGGGTAACTTAGTTTCGTTGCGTTTGCCTTTTAGTTGCTCGTTAGTCGATTTTGCGAGAAGACGTTAACTTTTAAAGCATCTTTGAAGTTCAACGAAATGCCAAAAGCAGACTTAATTTAGAAGTGGACTGCATTTGTATGGTCATCTGGCAAAACGATATTGCATTACGATACTAAAAATTACATCTGATCACTGAAGAAGAATCAAAGTTGGCTTGGAATGAAATCAGAAAAAATCTGTCAATTTCTTAAACAATCTGTAGAGCTAAACATAGACCAAATCAACCATAGTAGTTATAACATTTACTTCCTAAAATCTTAGATGTTTTCTAGCTCTACAACTTTAAATAACCAAGTACTGACCGTTAAGTGCTGAAACAGCCACGCCCTGAGGATGTTGGTAGCCACCTTCGGGAAGATGCCCCGCTTCTTCTGATTCTTCTTGCCGTTGGTGTCGTCATCCTCTTCGCCCGTGCCTTCGCCCGAGCCGATACTCGCGTTGCTCGCGTCACCTGGGAATGGAGAAGATTTAATACTATTACTTACTCCTTGTATTGTAACTATAGCATAGTTAGTCTATAAAACCTTGTATTGCTTGGACACAGATTGACAGAAAGTGAGAGAGAATGGGCCATAATTCAATAGCTAGTGAGTAGATACCAAAAGTTGAATCTAATTAGGATGATTCAATAATTAAAGTTTACAGTATGTTTTGCTAGTATCTGATTCCTCTTTCAAACTAAGCTAGATTGTCGTGTGAAAGAGCTTTTAAGCATGAGAGTTACTGTAGACCAATGATCGTCGTATCACAGTTCGTTTTTCGATGTAGTAATCAGGATTCATGAAAATAGTACAGTATTGGTTTTGGTTCGCTCGTTTGCTCCTAAAGATTGTTTTGACAATTATTCTAGCCCTTTATATTTCTCGTTTCGGGTGAACTCTGCAATTATTACACCTTGCGAAATGAACCCGGGAACTGCACCAACAGCGTCAGCCGATTTGATGGCATTTTCGATTGGATTACGCAACGAGGCTGCGGCGGTCAAATTGGCTAATGCATCTGGCACTAGTAGCGGGCCTGGTTAATGCGTTATCTACCTGTGCAGTTTCGTGCTAGGTTGAAAGGTCAAGCTGAATTGATGGGCCTTTGCTAGCTCCTTTAGTTGAATTTAATACATTTTATTGATTGTGGAACGTAACTCGCTAGCTTCTGTCTCTGACTATGTCGTCTATGCAATTTTTTTGTCTTCACGATAATTGTATGTAGATTCTTATTCCTATGAAACGATGCACAACAAATAACCAAGATAAACTACACGGGTATTGAAAAAAAAATACCTCATTAAAACACATCCTATTTTTAATTGCTTTTTTTATAAACTGCCTAGTTAATCAACATTACTCATGCGAATGCGTTAAACACGTACAAACAAGACAAATTTCACATAATTATAACAACGAGTTAATCGAGTACCAGGCAGTTAGCGAACGCAGGAGATGTCCCGTTTGTACACGAGAGCGTCTTATCAAACTGCGTCTGGCATATTAATTAGAAACGCCAAGTTGTATTTATTTAATCACCTGACATACCGCTGATTCCTATCTTCCTGGTACCTACTGATAATTAATTCTTACTATGTTTCTTATATGCATTTTACGTCATGATCATTGATGAAGATAACGGATGTTCTAGATGTGAATACTTAAATGAGACGTCTTCATATAAGTCATAATTTTTATTATCTTGATGAACTCTTAAAATCATTTTGTTTTAGTAACTTATTTATCAAGTTATGGATATCTCTACGAAAATCTACATAAACTAACTACACTCATCTTTGGCTTTGCTAAACTTTTCCATAAAGTATTGAGCCGAAACTCTTTATAGCAAGTTCCTACAGAAATCTATCAGAAATTTAAGGGTTGCTTTTCCAATTACCGAAAGAGATACGGCGTCAGATGCTTTTTTCCTTTGCATTATACATGCGGATAATTTTGGATTCTGTACTACAGCTACCAGGCGAGCAGAACCAGGCAACAGGATAAACAAATTAGCGTGCACTGAGCCGTATCAAATATTCATCGTAGCAGGAACAAATCGAATCAGTAGGTAGCGGGGTGTGAGCGTCTTATTTCCTTACTCCATGTTGCTTTGTACACCGTTAATAATAAAAACCTGAATTCACTGTTCGTACCAATTCTTATTTCCCCACTTTCTAACATTTTCGACAGAGGTACCTTTTTTTTAAACAATGTTAAGTTACAGCTCCATGCCATTGGTTTAAAATAGTGTTGCGCGCGTATCGTTGGTGCATTTTATCGATAAAAATGTATGTCGTTGGAACGGAACGCGACGGGCAACTGTATCGAGTGTGCGTATCTCATTCGACCGGTGGCATGCACATTGTGATGGTAATAGGGGCAAAGTAATAAAATTACTCTTAGGCCATTACCCGTCGCCCCTCGATGTTGCGTGGCCACCCCAGCGCGATATAGGGTGTAGAAGACACAATAAAACGCTTCCAGTTTGACAAAAACAACGGGATTATTGTCTGTGTAATTGTTTTATACGTGTACCGAGATTTATTTTGTTAAAATTACGTTTTAAAAGTTTGGTTGTACGTGGTTTTTTATTGGAATAACTTTTTTGTGTGGGAGTTTTATTTTTACATTTTCCTGATTTGTGATTGTAAACAATCTGAAATAATATAAATGTTTGTATGAATTATTCGATTTTTATTCTACATGTACTGGATATTAAATAAAAATAGTTTTTTTTTAATTACTCATCCTGTATATAGGTTAGAGCGTGCCAAATCAGAGTGCAGTTGCATGATGCAGTGTTGTAATCCCCTAATTCATCTTAGCGACGCACACATACGCACTTACCCCTAATGTTTCTAATACACCCCCAAATGGACGAGCGCAAACATAAACAGATATGCGTGCGAAAAGTCAAGAGTGCAGCTTTTATCAAGTTAATTTTGTAGAATTAAAAATTGCTTTTTAATGTTAGCTGCTTCCCATCACAGTTTTTTGTGTGGAGATAGTTTCTAAGACTTGTGTATTGATGTATGATTTAGTAGTACTGCGTGGAAAAACAACTTTTGCTGCAAAACTGACGACGGCAAACAGTATTGCGTCCTCCTCTCGGAATCAATATTTCCTTATCCACAAAGGAATGTAATCAGCGAATTGTCGTGTGCCAACACATATCTATGTAAATCGTGCAAAATAAGTGTATTCATCCCCATACTTGCACCAACATACAAGTCCTATCCTAATCAAGCCATCGAGATGAATTCGATCAATAAAAACGGATTGCCCCATCACTTTATGTTTCCTTAGTACTTGGAATGAAAACATAAAAATAACAGAGTCGTATATTTTAACTAATTTTGAAAGAAATCGTTAAATAAACGATGTGTTCTATGATTCCTTATTATCCATTTTATAGATCCACACTCCATATTGGTTCTGGATGGATTTTATGGGATTTTTACTTCCATAGCTGAAAGTTATCGTGGTCACTCTAATTTTTATGTGATGATGGACTCTCAGGTAATTTTAGTACTTCATAAAAACTTCTTTAGGATCTATTTTACGGTTATTTCGATAAATAGTTTGTTATGGTTATGTCTTGAAGAAGCTGAATTTTATTCTTGTTTTTTATTGTAATTACTTAATTTCTTCAACAAGAGTTACGTCATTTAGATACGATGCAGTATATTTATTATGGTACCAACTGATTTTTTTTTAAATGTCCAATACTTATTAAAGGCTTGGGTGTTTTCCTCTCAAAATACAGATTATTAGAATGTACGAGATCTTTGCAAAAATGTCTAAGATTCTTTTATAAACTCAACAAAATAAACGATAGATGGGCTGTGTAGCATATGATACGAGTACGTCTAGGAAGAGTGGCAGCTTAGGTGACGATAAATAGAGAACTATGCAAAAAAAAGCTATGCTGCACCGACACCATATAATCAAGAAGAGCGATGAAACTTCCTCATTTATACAATCACATAAAATTACGTTTTAGCCTTATACATTGGACTGGTACTTATAGACAAAGTTCCTGGCTTCGGTAAAAACATTTGATACACCGTAATCCGCCACCATATCGGGCGTAACAAGTGAAACTGCTCATTAGGGCTAATCCTCATGGTGTGGTGTTTGCTCCCATGGCGTTTGTAAGCCGATTGGCGCAACCCGACACCGAATCCGCGACCCTCGGGCTGGGGCACGCGCCACTGCGGTTTGGGCCCTTTGTGTTATGATAAAAGAAAAGAGAGATGTGTTCTGGTCCTAGGTATATTTTTTTTTTGTATGTCCTGAAGCTGTTCCTGTAAGGACCAGCGGTTATGTGGTTGACAGTTTTTATACATGGCAAAGATCATATTATAGGGTTCTAGGGGGGGTTATGGGGTTTTTAGGGGTCTGGGGTTTGATGTGAGAAAATGTTACAATGTTGAGGAGCTCGTGGCTAAATAATAACAGCCGCCCAGGTCGATCTTTAAGGTAAAGCCGTGCTTGCCGAGGTTGGTCTGTGGATGGGTGACCATAATTACATATCGAGTTTCCTCCGTGCCTCGGAAAGCACGTTAATCCGTTGGTCCCGGCTGTTATTTGTAGATCTTTGACAGTCGTTACGTGTAGTCAGAAGCTAAAAGTCTGACATCCAGTCTTACCAAGGGGTATCGTATTACCCAGTTACTGGGTTGTAGGTCAGATAGGCAGTCGCTTCGTGTAAAATACTGGTACTCAGCTGCATCCGGTTAGACTGGAAGCCGACCCCAAGATAGTTTGGGAATAGGCTAGGCAGATGATGATGTGAGAAAATGTTACAGAGTCAATTAAGCTTCAGTCAATCAATTTTTGCGGTTTTTATACATGGCCAAGCAAATTATGATTTTTTTGTGAGACACTTTTTACAGGGCCAGTTTAGCTTCAGTAAATCAATGTTTGTGGACCTACTGAAGATACTACTGAAGAGACTGTAAGTAGTTATAAGCATTTGAGAAGATGTGGTAGGTACAATATTGATATAATTACTTCTTGTCTCTTCTTTCTGCTGTCTGGGTTGGAATGGCTGTGAATGGACTGTAGGTTCATATATTTGCTTTGATTGACCGACAGTTCTTGAAAGTTCGTTTCTTGACAGTTCCAAAGTACATGTAAGTCGTTTTGCTTAAAATAGGTCTTGAGTTTGGGTTTATATGATTAATGATAACATTGGCAAATAATTCGGAGCACGGTCACACAAATTAGCAAATTAGCAACTTATCACGTACTTATATCAAGTACCTTCTCTCGAGGAGGCATTTCTGATGCACCCTACCTTAGTCACAGAATCCCTATCTAGGAGTTACACAACTTACAAAGATTTTTAACGCAGAAAAACATCTTGAGATAATAATCTTAGGATAAATAGCGACATGTCTTTCGCCTACGACTCTTAAATAACGGGTTTTTCTCAACTAAACTGACCTAAAAGTTGCGTGGGATGACAGTTTATTTATATTTGTATCTTTTTTTTCTCCTCTTTTTTTTGACCGTTGCACGTTGTGCGGTCAGAATAAAACCTCGTTTGAGAAGAAATGTTTATTTGAAGATTAATATTGGCTGGAAGTTTATCCTGGTTTGTTATAGCTGGGTGGGTAATATTATTACGGTTGACAAAGATTTCATGTTGTTCGTAATTTTATGTTATGTCTTGATTTTCTAAGTGCCAAATGTCCCTGTACTGTTAAGTACACACCTGCCGAGCTTTTCGAGGATTAAAAGCGTAATGTTATGTTATGTTTATGACTTTAAAATAATTTCCTCTTAAAATGAAGTTGTAAAACCTTTCAACTACATAAAAATCAGGGACAAAGAAAGCAAATACTTTTCAGAAACGAGTATTACATCGATACATTAAAAAGAGCTCACCACTGTAAAGTCATTAATTCTGTTTTTGTACTTCAGATATTGTTAATTTCGAAATCACAAAAATAGGAACGGAAAGATCATGAAAAATATGTCAAAAACTGGTCTATTTCGATCCTGATGTGAGTACATCATTAGACAAGCACAAAGCGACCTCGTGTTCTGTCGGTGACACTCCAAGGAGATTTATCGAGTTACCGACATTAGTGCAGGGCGCAAATGAGTGCAGGGACTATCGAGTTGCGCCAATCAAATGGAAGCACCCGCTAGCTAGTGATGCGACTCGTGGGAAATATCGATATTTATATTTTATTTAGTTTTTTGATTATTGAGGCGTAGATGACTTTTAGTAATAAGAGAACCACGTAAAGGTAGATAAGATGGTTGAAACCTCCTACCTCCTCTACATCTACCTTCCTCAAATCTTCTTGTTAATAGCAAAAGCGTAACTATATACAATACTGAATAATTAACATATTGTAATTGCTGTAGAATATCAAATAAGTACAGGGAGAAATCTGAAAATTATACATTTGTTTTTATGATTTTTTATATTATATTTTATATAACAAATGTATAATTTTCAGATTTCTCCCTGTATTTGTAGTATAGGTACCCTATACATTTTGATTCCCAAAATTTCAACTGGATACCTCCACGTGTTCCCGAGATTAAGGGTCTTGACAGATAGACAGACAGACAGACAGCAAAGTGATCCTAAAAGGGTTCCGTTTTTTCCTTCTGAGGGACGGAACCCTAACAAGAGAAAACATTCAAACAACTCAAAAAAACACATCGACAACGAATCATCGACAATCCCAACACTATAGGGCGACAACCGCGGTGTCGTAATACGTTCAGCGATTTGATGGATTGGCTTCTTTGCAGTCCCTCCTATTTGCAAACACCCTTATCTGAGCCCCGAGGGGGGAGGGGTGAACCCTGGGGCTAATTAAAATTGGCACTCAGATATCCATGCACTTTCACCACACCCTATCTTCTATAGAACAAGGTTGATTATCCTCTAAATGAAGTGTTAGTGTAAGGTGGTTGTCATTGCATCAGAATCAGATGGATGTGGGAATGCAATATTTGAAATTGGAATTTATTTTAATAAGATTGATTAGGAGATTTTGCGTGACGGTTGTAATGTTCTGATTGGTTGATTTGTTCTTATTGGAATGTGTGACTATTTTGAAGCGTAACGCGCGAAGTGTAGCTAAGGGAGTCAAGTTTTTGAAATAGCTAGAGTTTTGTCACGCTTTGATTAGGTTTACAGTTGATGAAAGGGTTGATCGTAAAAAACGTTCATCATCATCATCATCAGCCAATAATGTTCCCACTGCTGAAACACAGGCCTCCTCTCTATGAGAGGGAGCGGGCTCTAATCCACCACGCGGGCCCAGTGCGGGTTGGTAGATGTCACAAGTCTTCGCATTTTTAGTTCTAGGACATGACGGTTTCCTCACGATGTTTTTCTTCATCGTTTTTGAGAGCAGCAGTGATGAAATAAATTACACAAAGTAATCCGCCTGCCAGGACCCATGGCTTAGTGCTTGTAAGTCGGGGCTGCCACCACTGGACCACCCCTTCTCTCGAAAAACGTGCTATCTATCTAAAATACTAGACTTCCTCTGCGTCGAAGAAACATATCCTATGTCACTCAATAAAAGTGTAGCCTTTCCACAGCGAAATAATTAATAATCAGATAAATAACTCCGTTACATCCAAACGTAAAACAAAATGTGTAAAAATGTAGATTAAAAAAAACTGTAAATATAAATCTACGTAGGTAGCTGGGTAGAACAAGATAAGTACCTACAGAAAGAAAATATCAACGACAGAACTTATCTAAATAAAACTTAAAACACTATCCCGTAATAAACTCCACAAAAATCCACTAACTCCCAAGACCTCATAAACAAAACTGACGATATGCCTAAAACAGCACAGTACTAGTGTACTCAACCCTGAAATGCGCGCCGGCGTTTGAAAACGCAACGCACGCTTAATTACTGCGAAACGAAACGCGAGGCGAAACGCAGCGTGTCAGCTCAGCGCTTGATGACTACGCTGTCTTATTGTGCTGTTTAATCAGCTTCGTTATTCTACGTGATGTATTGAGCTGATGGCTTTTCGGAAATATGATGACGTGATTTTTGCGAAGCTGGGTACGAAAATGAGAGATTTTTGTACATATTGTACAGGGATACCTAGGTTTGGTCGTCTTTTCATAAAATGTAGGTTTTTTTTTATTTAACACGGTAATAATGCATATTTTTTTGGAAACTAATGTTGTTGAAAGGATTTCAGGAAAAAAAAAAGAAATCAAGCGCAACATTTTATGAAGCTTTAAATTTTTTAACGATATGATGACAGTCTCGATTTTTTTGCATGAACAGTCATTATTGCATAAAGTGCATTATAAGTGTCGAAAACTCCAATAATAAAACTGATACTTTCACTCTGAAAGTTGAGTAAAGTGCTGAAGTGCAAACGATGATCAAAATATATTTAACGGATTATTAAAAAATGAGTGTCGCGATTCATCGTTACGTATTATTTTAATGGAATTTCGTATATAAACATCGCATTTACAAGAACACCAATAAACGTAAAAAGCTTTAAAACGTCAAAATATTACGCATAAAAGCACTCATATACGATATCAGACGTAAAAAAAATGTTTTTACGATTCAAACTTAACCCTTACAATGGCGCGGATCACGTCTCCGCGATTACGCAGCATTGAAAATTAGTTTAATATCTCAAATTGACGATTCCGCCCGGAACGGCCAATTAAGAGGGAATAACACTTGGAATTATCCTCCTGATAGCCAAGTTATGGGGTGCCTTTATGGTCCATTAAGTGTGCCGTAACTCGGGAGACGATTCACGAATATTTTGTACACACTAAATGTTTGAATTTACAACGATTCGCGTCTAGCGTTTACGATATTACCGCCGCTTGTCTAGTTGTAAAACTCAGCGCAGCGTTTTGTGAGTTACAAGTTGTTCTGAGTTAACGACTCGGTTATATTACGGTTATTATATTATGACGTTTACTATCACATCAAACATAGATTAGCTTAATTAAACATTCTGATAAGTTAATAAAAGTTATAAACAAATTGATGTAGGCAGTTGATGAGTTTAAGTTAATAATCTTGGTGGTGTTACCCCAAGTTATAACCGCACGTATTAAAGGATTAGTACAGTAAACAGCGACGTGTCGCTCGGGTGCAGTGGCCCTACGGTCGTGGGCGCCCCAAAACGCATAACGGCCGTTCATTCGCGCATTGATTTCAATTTGAATTTTAATTGCGGAATATTATACAAAATTACATTGCTTAATATTCACCCCGGGGCGGCGATTTTTGCATATTTTTAACCCTGTGTAGAGTCGTTTTGGTGCGGGTGGGTGCTGATAAAAATCGCATATATTAACTAAGAGAGGGCCGGATTTTGAGCGCAGATAGTCGGGCGGTTTTCATTAAAGCCGATACGAGCGAGATAGGTGTCGTATTTTATTGCTTATCCTCGGCTCGGTCCGTTCTGTAACGTCTTAAAATTCTACTTAAAAGATTGTGCTTTTGAGATTTTTGTGACATGTTTATGTTACTTCCGACGGTTCTCTTGATTTGGTGTATTTTTGCAGAAGATTATCTTTATCTGCTGTCTATCAAATTTATTCGTTTGAACTTTTAAAGTCCCAACTTCGCAATCAAAAAATCAAATCATTTGATACTTCGTAGACTTTTGTGACCTTAGAACAATAATAAGCTTCTACAAATCCAATCTAGAACGAACAGAAAAGCTATCAATTAAAGTCACAATCACCATAACAGAGCTATAAAGTTCAATTTTCCAGTCGCGTGACTTTTAATCAAGTGCGCGACAAGTCGCAACATTTGACGACAAAATATGCATTGGGTTTTTAAGTCAGATCAGTGCATGCCTAAACAGGGTTAAACGTATAAGGGGGTTGATCGCGTTTGACGTGGCATAATGCGATTTTGATTTGCGACTTTATTAATATGGTAATAAATTGAGTTTATGTTTTGTGAAACAGATGTGCTCCTTGGTGAGGTTTTCAATGATTTGATTTGAATATAACGATGTGTGATGTCATTATTAATGAAGACATGAGATTTTAAGTGTGCATTTTGTTTTCAGTAATTCATCAAGATATGCTTGTGGCTGCTGATTGAAAGGAACTGATTACTGAGATGACAACAAATAGAGAAGAATGGAAGAAGACATGCTGAACAGACCTCAAACAGATTGGATAAAGGCAAGAACATGATGATGATGAGATTCTAGATTCCCATTTTACGAACATTGAACTTCTTTCTACTGACATGAAAATGAAAAAGAACACACAACTCTGGAACACTCATGACAAATAAAACATAATCAGCATCAGATTTCCAACAGAAACAAGAAATGCCATTCCTTGATCCCCGTAACCACATTAATACGCGAAACATTTAAGAGCCACCTGACGTAACAAACAAACTGACATATTGCAAATTTTTCAAAGATTTCCATAAGATGTTTATCTACAAACTTACAAATACCTCAAGAGAAGGCTAATTGCGAAGACTCATGCCGCGATTGATATTTTTTAACAAAAAGTAATGCTTATAATCGTAAGCGCGTATCTTCACATCAGGAATGGAACGCAATGGCGTCAACCCCGTCAGGATTCCTTGCGTCTTGCTATCAGAGAGTTGATGAGCAAGAACTGAGAAGGAACGCGAGAAATGTATATCGAGTGATCAGATAGCTGTCCTAAAGGGAATATTTACGGAATGCCGAGTTCTCTACATACTTGTAGACGAGTTTCATGATGATCTGTATTTAGATACGTTATTTTTGTTAGTGACTTCATGCGTGACACATGTTGGGTTGTAAGCTTTGTGTTGAAAGTA
The DNA here is from genome assembly GCA_949152445.1 of Cerastis rubricosa. Taxonomy (NCBI): domain Eukaryota; kingdom Metazoa; phylum Arthropoda; class Insecta; order Lepidoptera; family Noctuidae; genus Cerastis; species Cerastis rubricosa. The sequence goes on along the minus strand of OX424534.1, from coordinate 21,413,910 downwards.
CCTACTACCTACTGTTTTGTTATTTACGACAGCTTTTGATCTCCCTATAAGAATTGCTTTAGTTAGGAATACTTAGATAGTATTTTACACTTCAAAAATGTTTTAACGTATTGACATTTTTATGACGAAAGTTATGGGTAAAATAATAATTAGATGCACAAGAAATCTCAAAATTATCACTGAACCAGTAAAAGCCACCTGCCAATCGGTAACTCCATAACAAACTACAATCACACTCGATTATGCTAATCCCACAAATATCGATAACGACTTACATTAAACACATAATTTTATTACATTTAAAACGTCTTTATTTACACAGTGCATTAACTAAAGCTATTTCCAATCAAATCATGGCGACATAAATCTGTTGCGTACGGCCGGACTGACAATAAAAACTGACGCGGCAGCGGGGGGTTAAATGCTCTCAGTAGGTATCCGTTGATTGGCGATTCCAGGGCTGGTGGAGTTAAGTTGAATTTTCTTTTTTATTGTGTTTTTATTGAGCACCTATTCGTTTTATGTGTTTGGGGTACAAGTCTAAGCGAATTTTGATAGAAGATGTATCATTAACTGCTTTTGTACTTTTATGAGGTAATTTTATGTTTTGAAGCGTGGATTTTTTGGATAAGACGTGGCTTGAGATTCTTGGGAAGAACAGGAATAAAGAAAGATGACATACCTAAGCATACATTTGACCATTGCAAGGAATCGTCAGAAATCCATGGTTTTGGTGTGGAGGTCATTTATGATGCAAAAGATGAAGAAATACTAAGATTTATGATTTAAATTTTAATTCTAATGTGTAAGACATTACAAAAGCATTTATAGAATATTAATTCGGTTAACACTGGGTGATGAAGATAATGTTTTGTCTTAAATTATGCTTCCATGAGCGGAAATAAGATTTAGATCGAGCTAAGGCTGTTGGAAACGATACGATACTTTCAACTTATGTTCTCCTTACTGACATTTAAACAAACAGACAGAAATACCAAGTTTCTCTGACATAAGCCACAAATCAAACGAGCGACTCCCTCAGATATTTCACTTAAGACAATCCACTTTCTTGCTCAACATTGCCCTGCTATACCTTTAGTTTTCCTTATCTATTGTAAATATTAATAGACACGTAACATAAACTGGATATATACAACATAAAACTAGTTATTTTAAACGCAACAAAAGGCAAAAGTCGCCTACACGACCGGTTCGAGTACTAGGATAGCATATACTTGCAGCATTTATCCAAGGAACGCTGTGTGAGGCCGTTCATACACCGTATTTATGAACACCGGGCGTTCATGATCCCCTGGTAACGTTACACCGCCGTGTTGGTGATTAATAAGAGGTTTTTTTGGTTAACAATGGTTACCGAAGGAAGATCTGTGTTTCTTGGGCTGATGCTCGGATTGTAGGGGATTTAAATAGAGAGTTATGTTGTGTTAAGAATGGCATGCCCTCTAATTAAAAAGATTTTATCAATGAGAAAGAAATGGGCTCATTAATTTTACTTAACAGAGTGCTTAAAGTCTTCTAGGAAACAAGAAACAGACCAAACTTCAAAATTATTTAAAAACTTCGCCTCTTTTTTGAAATAAAGTCACTGGAGCTTGAATAACCTTCTTGCCCTTGGTATCACAACACGTAAATTAATACCTAAAAGAACAAAAAAGAGTATTTATCAAAAAGCTTGCGGTGTCATCGTCCGGTGCTGATCACTCGATACTCGGTGCGCCGGCGCAGGAAACGATACCATCGCATACGCCGCAAAAATAAAGTGCCTCCAATCAAAGGTGATCTTTAAAAACGTCAAAAGTAATGTTTTGGTTAGTATCATCAATATTTTTAACGACGACAGTTTTCTTGCTTAGGATGTAATTAAAGAAATTCTAATAAAATTTTCAGAATTATAATAATTTGTGGGCGTAATTAAATTAGGAGCCAATAAGGGCCAAGGCTTATTTCTTTGAAATGAAACACATTCTATCAAAGATAACTCCAATGGAAGGAAACAATCATTGACAAAACCAAGGAAAAATAAGTAAAAAATTTCCCACGATGCATCTGCCACCGAATTTCAAATGGATGTCACCAAAAAGGTCTTTGAAATATTTAAAATTCTTTGAACAAACTGCAAAGCATTACTTAGACACTGTCTCCAAAATACTGTTACTCAGCCCCATTTAGACCTTACACGATCTAGAACTAAAGTCAGCCTAGATTTCTGCCTCAGTTCCGTCTAGCCAGTACAGAATGTTAAGACTAAGCTAATTGTTATTTGAATTTAGACGTGAGGAAAATAACAAGCAATGGCGGCCATCTGAATACTTATGAGGTGGAAGAGATATCATCCATCTTGTTAATAAGGCACTCGTGATTGTGTTTGAAATTAGTCTTGGTTTTATGTTTATGTTCGTACAAATTCTTATAAAACGTGGAGATATTAAGATCAGAACATCTCTCTGCAGCATATAATGACGTACGACGTAGAAAATAGAATTTAAAGTTTTGCGAAAAGGGTATCAGCTTATGACAGTGTTTGAAATTTTATCGGTATCAGAGATAGATCTACCTTTCGCAGTCCTTGTTCAGACGAGTTAAAACAAGTATGTAGAAGTAGTTTGCTTAAAATAGCCTTTTTGGAAGAGTTCTACTCTAAGATAATCAGCGAAGAAAATCATTGAAGTCGCATATAGATGACATGTTGAAGTAATTTTAAAAACTGATGTAGCCACTGAAATCGTTACGATTGAAGATTACTTTGAAATGTATGACATTGTAAATATAGAAATGTTACCGGAACATTTCGTCCGCCCAAACAACAGCAGGTATAAAGATACAAAATGATATCGCAAATGTTTGGCCGGTGACACAAGTAGTGACGGGAGCAACTGTCAGCACGCATCAAGCATCAAATTGTAATCTACTCGCATTGCACCGTCTAATTGAGGGACGCACCGGCACCGTAAACAGTGCGCTTTACGACTTGACGGCTACCCGCGCGACGGCGCGGTACGCACCGAATAAATCAGACGCAACACAAATATTACTGTCAGTTGCCCGCGCGTCATAAACGGCCGAGCCGTACGCGTCCAAAATAAACTCGTCAGATGCAGTTTTCGCAAATAATCCACGGATTAAGTCGCGATTGATGCGCGTTTTTGGTTGCGCGTCTTGTGGACATAAATAAGCGTATATATTTGTCGTGTAATAAGACGTTGACGTTGGCCAAATAGTAATTGGTCTCGGCTCAAGGGAACATGTTTACTGGGCGAGTTAATTAAGCCGCTCCTATTATTTAGCATCGTGCGTTATACGCGTCCCACCAATAAGCGTTTGTAATGCATTTTATGGGGCCATTTTTTATATGATTGTGGCCTTAACTATGAAGCTTTGCTGTACATATTTTAAGGACTATCTCCTTTTGTTTTATGTTATCCTGGTCTTGACATATCCATTATAGTTTAAATATATTGTTTCTGACAAAGAATAAAACTTTTAAGTACCTGTTTAATATTCCCTAAGTTGACATTTCATTAGGAACATGAACCGAAATAAATCATTCTTTCTATTAACAGACTACATGAATCTTGTAAAGCAATCAAGGAACCTAGGAAATAATTGTTACTGGTCCAATGTGCAAACACTAGAATCCTTTCAGATATAATCATTATATTAACTCTGTAGTATTAATTAAATTACCGAGCATAATACTCGTTTCTGCAAATGCTCTAGTAGGTACTAACTACGCTTGGCAATTTGTAATATTGATACAGATCTTCTAATTCTAAGCCATGGCTTTTTTTCCTTCTATTTGTAACAAGAATATGATGAAAACATCAAATTCATTAATTAATTTTGTGAACACAGGGTACAAAAATGATGTTGTATAAAAATGTTTGGTCCATCCTATGTTCCGCCGAAAAGCATACAAAATAGTGACGTTACAGTGTAGCTAAAGTCAATATTATCAAGTTTAAATTAATTATAAAAGTACAAAATCTCATAAAATACAATGGCAGCAAATTAAATTTGTCAAAAACACATCTCTCTTGCTTTAATTTTGGCTTTTACTTGATGTGTATTAGCTACTGCATAGTCGTTTTATTGTACTGCGTCAAAGGCTGTAGTAGCTTTGCTTCTAAGTTTGTATGCCTTCCACAATAAGAAAAGTCTTCAAGAACTTGGATTGAAAAAATGTGTTTAATGCGAACATATTTTTAATACTTCCGGTATTAAAAATATGTTCGCAGAAAAAACACATTTTTAACACATTTTTATTAATGAAAAACAAAAAGGCAAATGTCATGTGGCATCCGCTGCATCCATCTTAGTCGAACAAGCATTCCTTATTCAAAATCTATTCCAAAAAGAATTCAATTTAGACATACCGTATTCGAAAAATGTGCGCTAATTAACTAGAGTGACATTCTCGATTCGAAAACTAAATCAGTTTTTATTTTTAAATTGCCATAAAACTCTAGAACTCACATTCTCGATACCACTAAAACTAAACTAGAATTTTAAGTGCTATAATCAAAGTCAGGTGATCCAATGAAAATGTTTGAAATCTGTTAATGAACACTTAAATGCTAATTGTTATCGTCCAATCATTTATGCCGATCAATTAAAACATTTTCTGAAGTGTTATGATATTGGCAAAGATGTTAATTAAATTTTCTGTGCCATCAATTAGTCCTAGATTGATCGTAAACAGCTATCTAATTGAGAGACGAATCAACTTGAGAAGACGCTAAATTATTGACGTTATTAAAGTTTCATAAACCATAAAAGCACGATCATGAGTGTCTTAACTAAATTTAACTGGATTGGATCGACGAATAGTTGTACAGATGCACCAACTCTTTACAATTGACTTTAATTTATTTAATTCCATTAGTTCCGATGTTGCTCGTCATTTATATGGCGCTGCGATCGCCCGATCGGCCGCACCCGCCTTTTGTTCTAATTTTATTGAGTGCTAAACGATGCCCGCGCAAATGTCGCGACGCGTCTTTAAAATGTAAATTTATGCGGAACCACTGTGATTTATGTGGCCCCTCTAATGATCTGCAAACTTCTTTGAAATCGTCTCAAACTGACAATGTTCACACTCGTATCTAGATAATCTTGACGTATACTTAAAATGTTATTTATTTAACGTTTGCTAGAAACGATGTTCGCGGAAACTTAGGTACTGCCGACTGTTCATCACTGGTAACATTTTGACCTTAAACTGGCCTAGTGTAGCACGGAGTTTTAGCTAAACAAGAGATCAGCGTATCCTGGTCTTGTTAGGAGTGACTGGCGGTTGGCTGTACCTGCTTTTAGGTTAGAAAGTTAATTTTGTAACTGAAAGCGGCTATCTGTTACCATGTTAGGTTTCAAGTAATTTCGGTGTAGCGTCGTGGGAATTATTCCTGTTTATGTACGGGTTTCTAGAAAATGTTGCATCATGCGTACGAAATTGGATGGTGATGAAAACAGTGGACATAAATAAGTTTTATTTTGAGCTTGATTGCGAAGTGTCTTCATAAAACATGTTTAATTCAAAATTTGGTCGCATAAATTGTTATTTTTTTCGCAATTTTTTTTCTTTCAAAGTCTATCAATATAAATTCTGAAAATGCCTTTGTTTACGAATAACTGGGACATATCAATTTACAAGCAAACCATATTGAGCTAGTTTGTTTCCTCATAGCATACCAAGGCGGCATAAACGGTAACAATATGTAAACAATAACATAAACAGGGTGAGTCCACCTGCCTCACCTGAAAGTACTAGGTGCGCATACATATTGAAGAGATGGCGGGCGCTCGCGCGTTTGCATACCATGTTCAATTACGAACCCGGAATATGGCATGCATTATATAACCGCTGTATTGTAATGCTCTCTGGGTGAACCGTCGCCTGTTTACGTGGTCGAGATGGGGCCAAGGAAGATTTCTTTGCATGTAACTTATACATTTACAAAACGCTTGCATATAGAAGGGGAAAAGTGGGAAAACAATTTCAATAAGCTGAGAATTGGAAAACTTATCTAGGAAACAGGAACAGTATCCATTATGGTAGATTAAATACCTATTTTTATAATGAATATGTAACAAGTAGGTACCTGGCAGTATGATCAGCTGCAATTCTGGTAGGAGGGCTTTAATTAATTGTCAGTCATCATTGCACTTAGTGACTTCATTTTTAATTATTCACATGCATTCATAAGTGTCTGATGATAATAACTAATAATACGTAAAGAAACATTATAACTTTGTCGAGGCAGTAATGAAATAAATTGCAATTAGGTAATTACTATTTCTAACGTTCTATTTATTATAATAATCCTCTAAAAGTACTAGGTAATCATAAATCGTAAAGAGATAGCGAGCCGTCTCTGAAATTACTTAATGTTGCCAAGTAATAAGCAATAATTTCTTCGCAGGGTAATAGTTTAGCGACAGCGCCATCTATCGCCGAGTAGCGGTACGCGTCGATAAATCGATGGTAAAATAATTATCCCTACTATTGGCTAACTGCGGTTGGAAATTCATACCACCTTAGGCTATATAATTTTGAATAGGAGTAATAATATATGTTAGGTAATTATTTAGTTGTATGTGTGCGTAATACAACTTTGCATGTTGTGTACGTGTAAGTTATGTTTTTGATAATAATCTGTAGTCAGCCATTTATTTGGAACTTGACAGTTCTATAATTATTTCTGGTGTTTAAGCATGACAAGTGTCTAATTTTCAATCAGAATTTGCCAGGACACCTTTCTTTTCACTTATTGTGTGTCGCATATCGTAGTGACGACAGGAGTTTACGTCAACAGGACGACACATAGCGCTCTACTGAATATGACCCTGCTGCGATCATTATTCTTTGCCCCTGCAGGTCACAAGAGACGATTAACTCCGATTCATCAGCCGAACATCATACTAGCAGCACCTATCCGATGATTGCCTCTCTTCTTCGTCATCATCATCATCATTTCAGCCGAAACACGTCCACTGCTGGACATAGGCTTCCCCCAAGTCTCGCCACATTGACATAACATGGGGGGTTTTGCCATAATAGCCACGCTTGGCAGGCGGGTTGGCGATCGCAGTACGGTTGTCACAAAAGCACAGAGAACGCTGCTGCCCATTCTCAAGTCAAGTCCCTTAGTCGCCTCTTACGACACCCACGGCAAGATAGGGTATAGGGGCTCTTCTCCGTGGTAACAAGAAATACCTGTCGAACACAGATACAGCACCGTTCGTGGTCAACACACAGGTATGATATTTAAAGTTGTCTGGTAGTAGCTTCTGCCCGTGGCTTCGTCCGCGTCTAAGAAACATATTCCATGGCATTTGGTAATAGAGCTTCAATCAGTGAAAGATTTTTTGAAACTTGGATGTGTCGTTTTCTGAGGTTACCCCCAATATCGAAATTAATAAACTTATTTAGTACTAGCTGTCCCGCACAACTTCGTCTGCGTCACATTTTCCCCGTTTTCGCAACATTTTTCATTGCTGCTCCGCTCCTATTGCTCGTAGCGTGATGATACATAGCCTATGTCCTTCCCCAGGTTGAAATCTATCTTCTTGCCAAATTTCATTAAGATCCGATCAGCCGTTTAGTCGTGAAAAGGTAAGAAACAAACAGAGTGACTTTCGCATTTATAATACATGTATGTATGTATGTTTTAGTATGGATAGGTAGCATAGGGTAGGCTGTCCTGGGTGCTCAATAGGCTTTCAAATCGGTTTATATTACTGTAAATTTCAACAGGATCAACATAGGGTTTTTGGTGGTTAAATCAATTGAATACATTTTTGACTTTTTCATCATCAACACTCAGGATAATCCAAACAAATCTTCTAAGCCAGGAGTTAACAATTGAAATGCCAATCCCCACACCGGCTAGTTTCTAAGTGACAAAACGCGTTGTGGTTACGTCTCGACCGCGACATTACGGCTAGTTCTCGTTACCTCTCGTTTTATTGTACGTTTGTCAGTTCTCAACACTTTTTTTTAACCCTAACTAGGTGTTGGGACGGCTGCGGTTTGGCGAGATTGATGCTTAGCGAATTTGTTGGGTTCAAATGTGACAAATGGTTGGGGCTTGGTTATTTAGATTTTGGATGCTTTTAGAGGTAGGTATTTATTACTATGTTATTCAAATTAAGAAACGAAACAAAAAAATATGTTTACAATTGTCCTTTAAGATAAGACATTCTATAGATTTGTCATTGGGTGATTATTTGATAAACTAGAAATCAGTATGCTTAATCAAATCGTAGTCGACATCCCTCAAGACCAGTTCTACTCTATGCTGATTATAACTTTAATTGAAGGCTCACAGCATTTTTTAACAAGAATCCTGCCATAACTAGAACCTAATAAAGTACACACATATAATTACAGATAGCGACGTGGTAAATCCATAAATACACAGCCTACGTTAGGTATTGATTAAATAGTTACACAGCGGCCACGTTCAGGTAATCTGCGTGATTATTTCAAATCACCGACACATTACATTAAGCGTAATCTCTAGTAATGGCGGCGTGGTGTTGCCAGCCACCGGCACTCCCCGCCGAATTGTGGGAAAATAACAATCCTAAGACACCGTTCCGAAACCTATCAAAAACATTTAAATATTCATGGAAAATTTATCTACAGCATACATTTGAATTATAAATATACGTGATATTTAAAAATGACAGCGGCATGAATCGGATAAACATCGATTTCCCGTGAGAAGATTACATTATTCACACATTATACAATTATTTACTTAAAACCCTTTAGTATTTTTATCCGAGCTGCGAGCTCCGTGGATAGAATGGATATTGACAGCGAGGCGGGAAAGCGCGAAGGCGGCCATGACACTTTTTTCTTTTTAATTCGAAGTGTCACAGTGAACGGCAGAGTGCGCTTTATGGCTGTGTCAATATTTTATTATTTATTTTTTTAATCCTTATACTCGAATTACTCAGAGAAGATGAGCTAAGTAAGCAATTATAAAATCTTTATTTTTATTAAGTGTCTACTTTCACAAGTATCGTTCTCTTGATTACCCGTTTGGCATGAACCTTAAATGATATTCATATTATTTTTATTTATCCGCGTCTTTATACGGATTACGTCTCGATCGGAGTTACGCGTTTCGACTTTTACAAAAAAATAATATAATAAACATGACCGTAGCGAAAAAGCAATAAGACGCACGTCAGAAATAACTTGAATTACAATTTTAATCTTGTCAAATCCGAGTTTTTATTGTGATCGGGCGGTCCGCGTACGGTGGACATAATTTTCGTTTTCAAAGTTTATTTAATAAGGAGTTCTCGCTATAAGAAATCATATTAAAGTCGGCCGCGAAGCCGAGGGTTGGGGACCTCGTATAAATTCGCGATTTTTATATCCAACTCATTATTATTTTTGAACGTTCGAAACGGCCGCTTATGAATAAAAAGTCGACTTTATTTTGATGCAAAAATATTGTTAACGGACAAAAAGTTATCGGTGAGTCTGTCGGGCGCGTGTCGCGCACACTGGTCCACTCGCGCCCATCCGCCCGCTGGCCTTTATCGACGATATACAATCATATAATAAGCAAATACACCGTAGCAGTGTCCGTCACTCTGACAAAACTGCAATAAAAACAATCATATTATCTCCGTACGGTCTCTCTCGTCGGAATTAAAGATCAGTTAACTCGCTACACGAGATAAAAATGGCTACTGGAGATTTAAAAAATCCTCTCAATCATTCGAGAATATGAGCAGCATTCCTCGCATAGTGTATCTATTATAAAACGCCTGTTTTCCATCATAAACTTTTTTGACGGAACGTTTATTTTAAGTAGATGGGTATTTTTATCAAATTACTATAATTTTGGTCAAACAAAACTACGAGCTGTCAGAATTGACGTCGGTAAATCATCAACTTGACCCTTTTTTGTTACCTACTTTAATAATTTCGTTAAGGGCTTTTTAAACGGGCCGCATATTTGGAATAGCAGCCGGTACTTTATGGTCGAGATCATTTGTATTGGAATGTAAATGGGATCGCTTTAAAATTGGATTACAATAAAAATCACGAAATGCCCTGAGAATTATTTGAACTATTCGAACATCTGGACTGTGCGTACGGAATTAAAGCTGACGATAAAAACTTTACTAAAATAAACCCTATTGTATTCGGATAACAATGCGAGCTAATGAGTGCGCATCAATCGTCCGAAGCTGAAGGAAAACAAACATAATTAAATCAAGATAGTAGATATAAAGCGGAAACTATCAGGTGCAGTCGGGTCCGGGGGCCGGGGCTAGCTATGACTGCCGCAAGTCGCCGATAGCGCACCAGATATACAACATATCTCATTATTCATATCTCAACAAAGAGGGGCATAAATTACGCGGCCCGAAAATATCTAAATCCTAATCCATTCGCCTCGCTTGTCCCCGACTGAATCCGATTTTAAAATATTTATGAAAAGGCAACAAAAAGTAGAAAAAAACATGAGTCCAGAGACAGAATAAAAAAAAATAAAAAAAATACTATAAGCCCCGAGAGCGAACGTCGGAAAAAAGTTAAAATGATTGTAGGGCATCTCGATGTGGCGTTGTTTTTTTCTGGACGTATCCCCGTTTCATTAGATTCGTTTCAATTCTGTCGGGATTAGTCGGAGAAAGGTCTCTTAAGGATAAAATGCGATGTCCGTTGATTTATAAAGATCCTCTCTTTCGGGCGATGGGACATAATTAATTGTTCTTCGTGATCTATCGCCGTGTTTTTTGTGGAGCAGGTGATCGTAGTGAAAACAGAACGGAGTGGTGTGTTGTGTGCGGATGTAGCGAGCGGGAGCAGAGTACAGCGGGTAGCGGGTTGTGGTAGCGTGTGACGTGGACCCGGGAGCGTCGGGAGGCTGCGAGGGCGAAGCGGTCCACGTGCTCGAGCTCTGCTCGTGACAGCTCCCGAAATTAGTCACGTGGCCGCTAATAGCCCCACGGCGGGGGTGGCGTGCACTCGCCGTTTTTTCCGGCTCTCGTACGGTTGTTTACAACAGTTGGTGGCTATCGATCCGCCGCCCGGATATAGACGTAAATACGGCGTTATTCATCGAATGAAGGCCCGTTTTGTTTGCACACCGCCCCCGGTTTTGTCGTCTCGGCTGTTTTTCATCGATTTTCCACCGGACCGACGTGGCCGGTAACGTACACCGTCGTCGGTGTGTGTGGCAGCATGGCTCCGCTCGGAGCGAAGGTATTATGTATTATCTCCGAAAAGGTTCTCGATGCGCTTTTACGTGTAATCGGTGGTGATATCGGCGAGGCCTCATCTCGGTGCGCCCGCAGGCCGGCACAGGCGCGCGTGTGTGTGCCGCGCGCCTGTGTGCGTCCGGCTCTCGGGGCACACTGCTCGATTAGCGCGGCCGGCACCGCCACGCCGCCTGATTGGGCCATCCATCACCGCCGCCGCCCGCGCGCGCGCCCTCCACCCTGCGGCCCTCCGCGGCGCGGAGTGGCGCCGTCCTCCCGCGACTCTCGACCCTACGCCAGGCAGCCGAGGGTCCAGGTTGACGCGGCGCCGCCGGCCAGCTCCACCGACGCGTTAATGCCGCGACGCGCGCAACAGAGATCGAGGCGTATTTTTAAGACGGATACTTAGTGCGTTACATTATTATACTTTTGTTTTTTTTTGGTCGCGGGCGTGTAACCCACACGGTCCGTGTTTTCATATGGCGGCCGGGTCGACGCACCGCTCCGGTTATGATACCGAATGCCTTTAGATTTTTGATTGAGGTTTTATTTTATTTGGCGCGACGTTCGCCCCGATTACGTTTCTCGTATTCGTTTACCGCTCGGCCAGTTTTTGTTTCGACGAGTTTCATTGTTCGTAACGAGATCGATTTTAACGATAAGCCATCGCTTTTAATGAAGACGTGGGTGTGCTCGGTTGTACTGAATCGCACTTTTAAGATCAAGGCTACCAACCTATCGGCAATCAATGACACTTCCTCACTTGACTCACCAGAGTGTGTCGAACCTGAACTTTCTGTACCTAGTTCATTGAACAACATGAGCGTGAGTTAACGGTGGCTTCAGACATGACATAAACATGGCGACTGAGGGAAACTTCATGAGTTGTTTACATAAAGGAAAGTTTATAGGTGTATTAGCATATAATAGCGTCGCGGGGCGCGCCGGGTCGCAGGTCGGACTCCAAACAAATTGCATTCTCACGCACCGGACCACCGCGACACACGACAACTCTCAAAAGAATTAAGATAAACGTACAAATTTGTACGCATCGATTAATTGTCGCCGACGAGACACCGCAATCGTCACTTTACAAACTAAAGGCAATTTTTCAATGCTACACAACAAGATATCAACTAAATGGATAGTCATTATTAATATTGCCCATTTTACGATGCTTTTACGATGCCACGATGTTCCCTCAGTTTACTTCCGTAAACTTAGCGTTTATTGAGTTACATGTTGTGTGTAAGCGACATCGGGTTTACGATTCGATAGACATGAATTGTTTAATAAAAAATCATCGAATTTAGGAGTGTCAATAAAATGGGAACTGGTTGGATCTAAATTGATACTGACAGCTATGCCAGGGCGCATGAACGGAAACCGAACCCTTACTAACATAAAGAAAAACAAGTGGGATGTATTAAAACACACAATAACAGTAAATAACACGGTAGTTGAATAGAATCGATGTCGTTCGTATCGATACTCATTACAATGTAACGTTTTTACGCTCGTTTAGACGCCACAACGAATCACGGGCTGTTATTTAAATTGCTCAAGAGCCGAGAGTAATTTAACTCGAGAAAAACTGGTTCCGAGTGAAATTCGCGCGCTATCTCATCTCTCGTATCTCTTACGATCGCCATGTTGGCCGGAGAATAGATATACTTGACTTAATAGCGCCATTTGCGAACATAATAAAGTACATAACCGCTTGGTCATTGTACTGGACGTAATGAAGCCACGAGTGCAATTTTCGCGCGAGCATGACCTCGGCGGCCGATGGCTCCGTCGACAACGGCGCGGGCGAACTTTAGCGTCGAGCTTTAAAAGGTTCAAGCGAAATGAGCGCCCCGAGACCACTAGTAATACTAAAATGCATTTCTGCGCACTCGGGCGGCGAGCTTTGAGCTCCTCGAAACGTAGATTGAGATTAAACGACGCACGAGGATATGATGCGAGAGCAGACGCAGCAAGAACTGTTTCGGAGTCTTCGTCTTGAGGCGCTTGCGTCCCTTCGTCCCGAGCGGCTCGCTAACGAACAACGATTCCCGCTCTAATTTGCGGACATGGCGAGCGATCGATCTCATTGGATTTTTGAAAAAAGGAACACCGAAGGCACCTTATGAGCCGAGGCACAAATTGAGCAATTTAGTGCTCGCCCGCTCGCGCACGCCTATCGCGGGGCACCCATCTCGCTCGGCGCCTTTTTTCATTTTCATATATCCAACGTGAATCCTAAATGAGAATATTAAAAATTAGTTGGTTCATGTTTAGGAGGCCCTGCTTGTAATTATGTGCGCTCTGACTTGACAAATGAGTTCGAAGACCGCCGGAGACAAATCAATACATGGGACGCACAAAAAATGACGTTCGTCTAATAAGAAATTATAAAGAACCAGAAGGATCCGATAAGAATTTGTTAATGAACTTACAAAAAATATTAGGTGATCGATAACTTTTGGGATTTTATAAGCATTCATTTCTTTGAATAAAAATGCTTTGACAGATAACATACTGTTCGTTAACTGTAAATCAGTCATCTCCTATTTCAATACCCGCTAGGTGCATAGATACCTATAGCTGATAGTGGAACATACTACAGAATGATCTACCTAGTTGACAATGGCTAGCCGGGGAGGGTGCCATTACATGAAATAAAACAAACAACAGTTCACGGTATCGCGGCACATCCATGCGTCATTATCAGCGCATTGCTAATTTAGGTAAAAACACCGTTGGAGCGGGGAACCCTAGCAAGGCATTCCAACGCGCCCCGTCGCCATGGCAACCGACGCCGCGCACGCTCCCGCCAACCACCGCCCACCAAACAAACAACTAACAACCTTATTTTTTACAGCAAAGAGCTCTAATCGCCAACACCGCCAAATGAAGTTATAACGTTCTTTTACGACGCTCCACAATCGTCGATACCCAATCATAACAATGAAATTGCGACCTTAATGTCTCTCGGTAAAGTGCCATTCGGAACGCGCGAACGACTTAAGAATAGCGACATAAGGAATTGTTTTATCTCTTTCGCACGTCGTAAAGACGCGGTCGCGCCGTCTCGCTCGCGTGCCGAATCCTTTCTTGCTAAAGACGGAATCGATACACTTGATATTTCTCTTTCTGGCGCACTTTTTGTTCGAATCGTTGCCACTGTTAATCCGTCTTCGACAGCGTTCGTTAGATAAAAATCGTAAAGTGTAACTCACGAATAAATTGACTGCGATTCTTCGTGCGCCGTTTATTCCGTGTTCATTTTCAGAACATTTTCCTCTGACGAAAATTCTTTTGTGTTTTAAACTGAATGACGGGTGAACGCGCGAAGTACGGTAATTGATATAGTGTAATGGAAACGGGCAATGACGGTGACGTGTAAAACAAGAGAGAGATAGACGGACGTCGTTCGGTACGAGCAAGCGAGATGGTTATCGCAGTACGCGACTATTATAACGATGCATGTGCATTATTTTGTTACGGTAATTGTAACTTTACACCCACATGATAAAGTTTAATTTAGAACATGACAGGAGAAAGGTTCCGGTATTAGCTACTATTCGATAGATGGCGTTGATGTACCGGAGTTGGATTTGGAATTTCAGTTGCGGTATCAAAACAACTAAGTTGGGTCGTTTCGTTTAAAGTGAATTAAATACAAAAATAAACTTAGATAACTGTAAATAAGTAATAAAACATATTAATGTTAATAAGACAATATCATAGTAACGTAACCGAAGGGAGCAGAAAAACTGGTACAACTTATAAATCTTAGACATTTGTAACTGAACTGTCAAAATTATAATCTCAATTAGGCGCGCAGCGGTGCACCGGCAGGTTCTTTGCCGGCGGTAAAGTAGACTAAAAAATAATTGTCATTGCTTTTTCTTTTTTTTTAATCCTTTGCGATATTTTCCCCGGCGACCTTGTATTGGCAAGATGACACCGAGAAACGAGATCCTACGCACGATAACACATGATCGATGGGCTGTCGCGAGTGCGTGCGCGCCGCAAACATTCGATATTCATCCGAGAAAACTTGATATAATCGGACACGGGTTTCGATACTCAAAAAACACTATTCCTAAACCCTTAGAGTCTACATTAGTGTGCGATTGACAGATGTAAATGTCATTCGATTTTTCGTCGGCTCATTACGGGGAATCGATTTGAACTGTCATCGGGATGTTTGTTCGTTTTTCAAATTATAGAAACGGTGTTTGGATAAATTGTTTGTGATATAAATGCCATCGTAATTTGGTCAAGAATTTCGGAAACATTTTTTATCTGTTTTAAAAGTATTGAATCGATTATTTGGAACGGTATTCCCTGTATAATGCATATGCATGTGTTTTTACATAAACATATCTTTACCATGTACCAAACTTGCACTATTCATTTAAGTTTTGTACTTTCTACTTTATACACCTGTCTTTAAATAAATAAAAATGCCCATTACTTTTTCAGCATATAAAACTGCCGTTACTGTTAAGACCAGAATAATTCCAAGTGCCAAATACGGCTTTTTTATCTTTATCTGGCAATAGGTGAACGTTACTTCCAAAAAACTAGATTAAATTACACGATAAGTTTTTGTACAATTTTAGTCTGTAACACATCATAAAATTTTGCAATTCAAATACGGAATGGTTTTTTTTTAATTTTTACTGTTTTTTGTTTAAGCCAAATGTTAAAGACCATAGCTAGTCATCAAGAAATTTGAATATAGAATCAACGGTAGAAAAACATATTGTGAGGAAAAATCTCGTGAGGTATTCTCAAAGCATGCACGTAGCAAAAGTTCATGCGGCCATCAGTCAGGAGTACCCGTGACCTTGCGCCGACTGCTCCGGACACTGGTGATTGACGGCACCACCGCCCGCATGCTATGATCCCCTAGTACTTGTGCTATATCATCGTGTTGTATTCACGTGTGCTGTGCGCCTCGTATTTGAGTTTGTTCCTGTTTTGATTTTAGCTCTTCGTCCTTATTGTTGCCTGGTACTTTTATGATTATTTTAATTCCTAATGAGTTTTTTCATAAACTAAGTAGTTTTATTCTTCTTGATTATTTCTTGTACACTATTTTTTTGCTTACAGCTACGAAATAATAAAATACCGGGTAAAAGGATTTAGATCTGTGTTAAATCGTTGACGTTGATCTCAAGTTGATTAGAACAAACCTTTGAAATGATTTAAAACTTTATAAAAATGT
Source organism: Cerastis rubricosa (assembly GCA_949152445.1). Classification (NCBI taxonomy): domain Eukaryota; kingdom Metazoa; phylum Arthropoda; class Insecta; order Lepidoptera; family Noctuidae; genus Cerastis; species Cerastis rubricosa. The sequence goes on along the minus strand of OX424534.1, from coordinate 21,397,433 downwards.
CACAAAAATTGATTGTAGCGGAAATGGCGAGGAACATTTAATTTTATGACACTAATTTAAATTCTTAGTTAAAGACTATATTTGGTGTTAACATGTTACAACATCCTGAGATATAAATTCTAAATAACTGAGCCACATTTTGAAGTCTATTTTTAGCTGAAAACTCTCTAGGCAACTTAAGACCATCATCACTAAGATTATCACAGAGGTCCAATCCCCGGTTCTGTCCATACCTGGGTACTCACCGGGACTGCCCAGGAATACTGAGGAGTAAACCCGCCGCGCTACATCAGGAGGGGAAGACCATTCACGACGCGATGGGCACCATTTGCCTAGAAAAAAGAAAGAAAAATGGTTAGAATTTCATCCAAAAAGTTTTTATGCTAGATTTAGTGTAGCAGTTTCGTAATTTCTATTTTGATCTTTGGAGGATTTTGTTAGGGTAATTTTAGGGACTGTTAATTCATTGGCTTTAGATTTTTCTACCGTACTATGACGATCAGTATAACCAAGCGAATTGACTTGGACAATACATCGATAATTGTCGCTGATCATTTCACCTGGCGGCATATTCACTTTTTTTACGTCTTTGGTATCAATATTTATAAACCTTTTTGGAATGTCAATTTTGTATTCGCTTTAGAACTTCTATCTGCAATGTTATCATTTGCAAGAACATGCAGAGATACAAATGCCGTCGGAAGGATTATGTGCTAAGTTTTTTATGTTATTATTGAAGCTGAAGTAGATGTATATAAGATCTTTCTAAGGTTTTCATTATTTTATTATTTTTACCATTTAAAGATATTTTTGTAGTACCTCATCATCATCATCTGCCTGCCAGCCTTTTCCCAAACTATCGTGGGGTCGACTTCCAGTCTTAACAGGATGCAGCTGAGTACCAGTATTTTACATGAAGCGACTGCCTATCTGACCTCCACGACCCAGTAACTGGGTAATTCGATACCCCTTGGTAAGACTGGATGTCAGACTTTTGGCTTCTGACTACTTGTAACGACTGTCAAATATCTACAAATGACAGCCGGGACCAACGGCTTAACGTGCTTTCCGAGGCACGGAGGAAACTCGGTATGTAATTATAGTCACCCATCAACGAACCTCGGCAAGCACAGCTTTGCATTAAAGATCGACCCGTGCGGCTGTTATTACTTAGCCACGAACTCCTCTATTTTTGTAGTGCTTTCAAACTTGGTTTATGCGATGCAATAGGTACCTATTGCATCGCATAAACCAAGTTTGAAAACAATGACAGCAAAAATCAAATCATTCCTCTCCAGAAAAATAAAGATACATTCTAACAATCAAAATAGCCTCTAAATTAAATAAAAAGTACTTAAAAATTTAGAACCGTAGAGTACCAATCTAAATTAGCTTTTGTTTTTCCAAAGCGAAGGATACGGAGCCAAACCAATCTACCGTGAATGAACAGATTAATGAAAAAGAATGTTTTTACAGAAGTAGGGTGTGTTTTGGAATAGACAAAAAGGGGCAAATGGTCTGCTTACATTGTCTTTTGTTTTTGGCAAAGATACTGGCTGTGTTTAGTAGAATATTTAATAGAAGTAAGAAGTTTGATATCGGGATGCTTCAGTAAATTGTAAAGTAAGATGAAAAGTGTACAAAAATGTCCTATGTTTGTACTACTTATGACAAAGTAGAGGTTATTGAGTCCTACTCTGGTAATATCAAAGCTCACTGGATAGAGGTAGCTAATATCTTTCAAATTTTCTCCAATCTTATTGGTGCTGTGTGTCTGTCCTGCCTTTAAATCTCTTTCTGCCTGCTGTTCAGTGTTTCTTTCTTTATAACATCATTTATACAGCCCCGTCCATAGGTTTTCGGGTCTGCCTTCATCATCATCATCATCATCAATCAGCCTATAATGTTCCCACTGCTGGGACACAGGCCTCCTCTCTATGAGAGGGAGTGGGCTGTAATCCACCACGCGAGTTAGGTAGATGTCACATGTCTTCGAATTTTTAGTTTTAGGACATGCCGGTTTCCTCACAATGTTTTCCTTCACCTTTTTTGTGGACTCAACTGGGGTCTGTCTTATAAATTTATAACTATCAAAACATTCATTTGTTTTTATTGTATTTTTAGCTAGTTCTTTAACTCTGTCATTAATTTCAACGTACCTAAATTCTTCTGCGAGTATTTTGTTTTCATGTAGGAAATATTTGACACTAACATTTAATTTTGTTAAGTTATTAACACCAAAGTGTTCTGTTAGTGTTTTATATATTGCCTTGTTACCGTATAGGTTTATAAGTGCTATAAAGTCCTCATAAAGTTTCATTGTAATATCTACGTTACTATAATTGCTATGTCTTTCATTTACGCACGATGTGGGCATTAAAACGTATTTTTTGGTGCCCATACAATTATAAACCGTTTGTAAATACTTGGCCTAACTTCTCACCGAAATTTGTTCAGAATGTTGCTAGTTTATAATATCAGAAATTACGCATTTAAATATTTATATATGTTAATATGATTTAACTTGCCATTTGTAAGTTTTTCATTATTGTTATAACTACATAGTCTGTCGTCCCTCGGTGTAACCATTACAACTCGCACTAATGTCTTTTGTGACACATGCGACATCGCTTTTTCAACCGATTTCGATTCGGAAAGAAAAAAATCCTACATTAAGCTCTTCCCGCCTATCTAATGGATTCTTCCAACTCTCTCAGGACCCCAACGTCATTACGCAAAAAACATACAGAAAAAAAAACGGAAAAATACTCGACTCAAAAAAACACCTCCTGGGAGAACGAAGGTGTTACCGCCCCTAGTCTTTTCTTACCAAAAATAAGGGGAGGCAATATCATACACCATTAGCAATTTCGCTACTTTTTTAACGGTGTCACAGTGTATATTGTTGTGTTCGGTAATGCAGCGGGTCGCGCCTCGCGCCGTTAGTTCCGCCGGGTAATCAACGAACGTGCAATGCTTTTACTAAAGAATTGGCATCACAATACGTTGCTCATTTTACTGTTTAATTGAAAAATAATAAGTTATGTCGCGTCGTTGCAGTGGCCATAGCGCGGCACAGCGGGGGGCGACCGATATTTAAAAAGAACGCAACCACCATAATTTTCTCTCGCTTTATGTTCCTTTTTCGAAATTCGTAATTCGAACAAAAGCGCGCGCGGCGCAATGGTGCATGCATGATTGATAGCGGCCCGGTGACGTCACACACACACCGACAACGCTACAATTTTCGAACAAATAAAAAGCCTTGACCTCTGACTCTAAACTGCTCCATCTCTTGCTACCCTGGTACCTTTACAGCCAATTTGCGTTTTCCCATCCCCACGCAAACTGCAAACTTAAACTCAAAAACATAAAGTAGAATTACATCGTTGAAAAAAAGCGAAAATTACCCCATCGCAGCTCACGGTACAAGTTAACGCCATAAACAAATACTAAAAATCTTGTAACCGAAATAAGGCGGCACTCTAAATAAGAATTAAAGTAAAATTGCTGAGGTGTGAGTCCCGAGGCGAGGGGGCATTAGCGGGGGATTCGCGACGATATTCATAACGCGAAAAATTGTAATAACCTGGCGAATATCAGCTAGGGCAGAGGGTACACCTCCGTGTTGAGCCAAGGAGGGCGCGACCGAGGGATTTGTTAAGGAAATTGCCTAAATATGCCCGTTGCGTATCTCATGTGTGACGAGTAAGCCTATATTTAAAAAAAAAACATAACACTAGTTGAGACCGGATACTGAGTTCTAAGGAAAGAGTAAATTTTACGACAGAGGAATTAAAATTGTGTTCACCGTCGACTTTACGCGTCGCTTTATAGTGTAAAATTGTTTTAAACGAATACATAGTATGAATAAAAATGACAGTAATAACTTTTATGATAAGTCGTAGTTTATTACTTGGTTGTCGCACTTCCAATTTTAATTTCAATTTGTAATTACTTCGAATTTGTTTTTTTTTTTATAAGGCGAGTGTATTTTTTTATCGGTGTGGTATTATTTTCACAGCCAGTGTTTCGTCAGAAGTAAGTTAAAAATGATAAAAGAAAGAAATATTAAGGCCGGTGGATAATTGAAAAGAAAAGTTTACCAACTCATGTAAGGGTCACATAGACCTAGTTCCAACATTAAACAGGAACTAAAAAATATGAGATTTTATTTCATGCAAGTTTCACTGTTGAGCATGAGGTCCCGGTTCGATTTCCGGGTCGGGCAGTGTTATTAGGTTTTTCCATCAAGAATTTTTCGGCAGCAGCCATGGAGTCTGGATTTGTGCTCGCTTGATGGAAATAGGCTCGCCCCATTACATGGGACTTCAGACATAACCGGTGAAATGTGGGTGTACCATTTATGTGAAAAATTATGAATCTGTCAAAAGGCATAAATAGAAGATACCGGTAGAAACTTGGATGAACCTCAACTTTTTATATATTACAGTTTCAATTATTATTTACGTAAAAAACATTACCATGTACGTAAACCCGCATTCATAACTGATTATTAAAAAGCAATTAAAGTAAAATATAAGAGTAAATAACAATGGGCTGGTTCAAGTTAAAACACGGTAATTACTGTTCATAATTCTTTCTTTTTTTTTTTCATCGAATTAAAACAATTGTTGCGTCGAAAATGTTTTGATTTCTATCATTCTTTGGTGCTGTGGTTCTCAACTTAAAGTGGGCGTTTAGATGTCAGATAGCTTACTTGGGTGGAACTGGGGGCTTGAGTATGTTAAAATAGGGTATAATACTGGGTAAAGAAAACGAAATTCTATTTTGTCCGTCAGACAGCTAATACAAAAATATTAGACAAAAAGGTATTTTTTGTTTTATCAAAATATCAAAAAATTACTTAGTTAAAACTCATTAAAGTTGAAGATTCGGGGGCGCACTACGTCACAAGTAGGTATAAAAATTACCTACAAGTGACGTCATGCGCCATTTCAACTCAATATATCTCCGTAATTTTATGACTACGTGAAAAAAGGAAAAATACGTGTCCAATACTTTTCAATAATTTACCCGACTGACAAAAAAAAGAAATAGTGATCATCCCCTATTGGACTTATAAGTTGTTTTTAAGTATAATGTTAAACAGAATTCAAGGTTTGAAGCAAAATTTCATGGATTTTTCTATCTAATCTTCAAAGTATTGATGATGATGACATCTAGCCGATTTCGGCCACAGCGACGGCATTCGATTTCTTTCTAGGGTGGTTGTCCAGAGCTTTGGTGTGCTGCTCTTTCATGTGCTCTCAAGTGGCTAGCATATCCAACTTTGCCCGAAAAACTCCGAGCACAAAACGGACATGTCTGAACACCATGATGACATTTTAGGGTCTTCAAAATATAACTGTAATTATTAAAAAAAAAATGTTTTCATTTTACTAATATAATATAACTAGCTGTCCGGCGCAACTTCGTTTGCGTAACATTTTCCCCGTTTTGGCAACATTTTTTATTGCTGCTCTACTCCTATTGGTCGTAGCGTGATGATATATAGCCTATAGCCTTCCTCGATAAATGGGCTATATACCACTAAAAGATTTTTTCAAATCGGACCAGTAGTTTCGGAGCCTATTCAATACAAACAAACAAACAAACATACAAACAAACAATCAAATCTTTCCTCTTTATAATATTAGTTTAGATATAAATATAATGTTTTAAGTTAATGATGTTTGTTACTTATTCGCGCAAAAATTACTGAACAGATTTGGATGACATTTAGCACACAGATGGTTAATAAACCGGATATGTTAACAAAGAATTTTATTCCGATAATACCTATGCTCCCGTGGTACAATTACCGACATCCACACGGGCGCAGCCGAGGGCATTAACTAGTATGAAATTATCAGTTATAATAAGCTTTTATAATACCTACCTTCACTCTATATGACCATCTAAAAATCGTCTTATAATGTATACATGCGTCTTTCAAAAACTTTGAGAACCACAGCACTCGCGCATTTTAATAACAGTGATTGTACGAATCAAACGTTAAAATCTTCACAAAGGGGCATAATTTATATGGGCTACAATTAATATCGGCCAATAACAACTATTCATTAATGTTTTAACTACACACCTCAGTTCTTGCCGTTTTCGATCGAATTTAGGGGTTTTTATAATTGTTCTTTTTTATTTTCATTGTTGAAATGTTGAGATACTGTGTTATTTTGTTGATGCTAGATTGTTCAAATTGGGTTAATTTAAATATGGCTGGAGCGTTTATTTCTTGCGGTCTTGCTTGTGAATATTTTAGTAATTTATCATGAATCTTTTTCTGGTTTTTTGTTGGTAACAAGATTCTGTTTATGTATATCTTTATTCTAAAATTATAGTCTCAAGAAAATCTTTAATGTCTGCTTATTCCTTTGATTTCTACGAGGCTACAAAAAACAACAAAACAAAGACTAAACTTCACATCTGCCTACCCCAACCGGTCTCCTAGCACTTGCCGATACCTGTACCAGGGACACAAAGGCGCAGAAGATGTCCCTTCTCACGATAAATCACTCGCTTTTTCTGTTCGGTGCCTCTGCGTGTTTTATGCTCGCCTGGTATAGCACCAGCTGTCAGGGGGTTTCTTTAAAGCTTTTATTTTTTTACGTTTTTGATATTTAAAAGTTTTTACAAACTGCGAATCTAATAAAAACTTAGATTTGTTTTTTTTTCTGTAAAGTTGGACTTAGGAGGTGGCGTTTTGTATTTTCAGCCTATCCCCATAGTAAAAACCATTGGTACATGTATACCTTGTACCTTGTACTTACTAACTTACATACTTTCTATGTGTACCTTTGGACTTAGATTTAAAGTCCAGTCTGAGCCAGGTAAAGAAAAAATAGGAAAACCCGACTCGTACACTACGTGGATCCGAAAGCCCAAAAAAGTACAATAAACCAAACAGCATTCTAGTCTCTTTATAACTCAAAACCAAGCTGTATCCAACAACTTCTTTAACCCAACTGAGCTAATACATCTATAGCTTACCCGATCGACTAGGACCTCAACAATGGACCACCACGACCTCACATAAACCAATTTCCTTAATGGTCGCCGATAGTATCGGAGTAACTGCCTTTGAGCTCGACTGATCGCCCCTTGCATGTAGGAAGTGTTCGTTTGTGTGTTAGAACTGAGCTTGAGAATTGGAGGACGTGTTTTGATGTATGTATAGCCTTGTGTAGATTGGCTTGGCTTGAGACAATATGGTAAAGATAGAGATAGTGAAGATAAAATTTAAGGAAGGTATATAACAGAATATCACCCCTGTAATTCCCAAAGGGTTGACAGAGGGGTACATAATAGTACACCCATATTTCGACAATTATGATTAAGTCCAGGGCGCCGAGCCTATAAAGAAAGAAAGGTGGGTAGGCGGAAAAATGGTGGACCTCGACACCAGGGTGTAGGCAGTCCAAGGAAGCTATGGCCGTCCCTTGACGCAAAGCTGACCAGGCGCCTTCTGCGTCTGGACAGGGATGGCCTGCGTCTGGTGGCGGGGACCATCACTGGACACTGCTCACTGAATAACCACTTCCACACTCTAGGAATCACTGACAGTCCCCTGTGTAGCATGCATGGATACGGAGGAAACGGTGGCGCATGTGTTGCTTGAGTGCACCGGTGTCACCAAGATTCGCGAGGCGACCCTGGGAACACCATGATCCCTTGCGGATGGATGCCCTGAGAAGACCGGGAAGTGTGATCTGCTTCTGGAGGGAGGTGGGCCGGTTGGAGTACGGCCACTAGGGCTCACGCAAAATGGTCCACTTAAGGGACTAAGTGCGGAAACCAAAACCCCATGAAGAAGAAGGTAGGTAGGTATATCTTCTCAGATATTCAAAAAAAAAAACAGTAGTGTTTAGCTGATTGCGCAGACCAGGGAAGCATGGACCACAAAAGACAGGCCAATATACTCAGCGGTAGGCGGAAAATGGCTGGCAATGATGATCACGATAAAGACGTTATTCCAACTAGAAAGTTACAAAAGCTAACAGAGGAAAAGGAGGGGGAGGAGATTTCGTTAGTTTTAAGAGGAGTATTAATCCAATAAGATTATTTAAGCCATTGGTGGAATATGCGAGTCTTGCTGTTGATGTTACAGCCAATTTTCAATTAGATTTAATAGAATCGGATCAAGAAATACCTAAGAACAGTTTAAGTGATCCTAGGATCTGACTAACTCTGTGTTAATAAGGTGTTCAGCTGTTATTCAACAAGAAACTAATTCCAACTCTTTATAGGATCCATAATAAAAACAAGATCACTGACATTCGTCAACACAACAGCTAATAATCCAAAAATAAGAAGAAAAAATATCATTTTTAGCTCAAAAGCATTTCTAATTGCACCCGCCCAGGTTTGGGCGGGCCGCCCAACCGCCCAGCACTTATACCTAAGACAACAAAGCTCATTATCGCTTGAGAACGACTGTCTTTACTGTCTTACTAAACTTGATACGTCAATACGCAGACTTTGCAACGTCGTAAGAAAGCTTAAAGTGATCGTTTCAAAATGTGCTCTATTGCTTGAATGGGAGGGTTGTAAATCAGTTGTGTGGGTTAAGGGTCGTTGCCTTGTCGAGGGATGGTCCACGGATCTGTCTTATAACTCATCTGTAGATACAGACGGGATGGCAGATCGATAGAGTACCTACTCTTAACTGTTTGTTTGCTCTCAGGCTGTTTTTCATGTAATTTTCGGTGTCAGTGGTGTTTTGTAAGGGTGGTTCATGGTTTTAGATATAAATAAGACAGTCTTTGATGTTAATTTTCAGCTTTTATGCTGTTTCTATATCTTAAATCTTACGTATACCTACAAGTAAGTCGTAAGTCTGTTTGGTTTCACGTCATTTAAAAGTACGGTCTTGTCTTGGTATATACAGTCTCCAAAGGAGATCTTACTACGAGATACTGGTTACTTATCTCCTTTGCAGACTATACATAGCTTGCTCATTGACAAACAAGTAACACTAAGAATTGATAGCCTCTTTATAAGTATCTACTGCTGAAAAAAATAACCTCTGATGAAATGCTTACTTCGTCCGCCCCAGCTTTGTTGAGGTCTTATGTTCTTGCTTTAATGGGAACTGTTAATGTCGCCATCTTTATAAAGAAGTATCTATTCAAAGTTGGTTTATTTCATCACCGCTGCCCTCGAAAAAGTGGAAGGAAAACATCGTGAGGAAACCGGCATGTTAGAACTAAAAATTCGAAGACATGTGAGATCTACCAACCCGCACTGGGCCCGCGTGGTGGATTACAGCCCACTCCCTCTCATAGAGAGGAGGCCTGTGTCCCAGCAGTGGAAACATATGATGATGATGATTCAAATTTGTTGTGTATAGCATAGGCAAAAACAGGCTTTCTATAAGGGACCTAAAATATAACTGGCAAATGAAAGAAACCTCTACCAACCCTTACAGATTATAAAAGCGTGACATTATTATGTACTTACAACGAAGCAGTTCAAGTCCACAAAAACATAACCCAGTGACATTACAAAACATCAGAATCGTAAATAATATCGAGCGGAGTGCGTCGACCCCGAAAAGGCGTCCAGGAAGCCTATCCATTACTCGTGACAGCGTTTTTCAGACTGCCGCTGACAGCTGTCAAACTTGACCTTGACACATCCATCATGGCGTCTTGTGACGTCATTTGATAGGTCATCGGGCCGTATGGAGTAGTGCTTGCACGGTGCAACTAGTTGGTAGTTTTTATTGAGTGGTCGGGTGAATTAAAGGAGCCTTTGCAAGTAATGAAACTACGTAAGCATGCCTAATGAATCAGCTGTTCTTTTACAAGCTTAAAAGAAACGTCATGAGGGGAAGTCTTTGCCCAGCAGTGGGATGAGCCAGGCTTACAGTAACAGTATTCTCAATAAGCAAACATATAATAGAATAGCTGGTACGAACCCAAAGATCTATCTCTTCTTTCATGGAAGCTTTAGAAAGCGACGAATATAAAGTTTTAACTCAGAGTCGAAGTTTTGTCCATCAAGGCAAGAAAGGGGTCCTCAGAACCTGATGCAATACATCAAGAAAATACGGAAATAACAAGAAAAAAACATCACTCACCCATCCACTTTTCAACCTGGGCGTGAATGACCTCATGAATGTAACAAGGCACCCTGATCCAAATAAAAGTAACTCAAAAAAAAAACCAAAGAGGGTGGTAACAATAATGACAATTTGATAGTGCCACGTAGTGCATTGGGCGGTACAGCCAGCTCCAAACACATGTAACACGATGCGATGAGCTAGCAAAAATTTTAGCTGACTGTACTATAGGGGTGGGCGGAGGTGTCCCTTTTTTATCGACCTCGATAATTTGATAACGAAAAATTATCGGTTTATTTGTCACAAGTTTGTCGAATTGAGAGTTATTTAATGTTGTAATAAAATTAAGTTTTATAGGCACGCGAAGTATGCGTAAGTTATATGCGAATATTTTTGTTAAATAAGGCTTTATTTGCGTTTTAATAGTCTTTAAATTGTGGTGAATCGATTGCTTGACAGGACTGGTTACCTATTTATGGGTAATACCAATCTGGGGTTTTTATCTGAGTCAGGAAATCCAGAAGCAGCTGAAAACTCTTTAGTTTTGGAATCCGACGGTACCTAAATGCTAAGAGAGATATTATGTCTAATACTTCTTAAGATGAATGTCAAAAGAAACTTCTCATGTTCTCAGAAAAGTATTAATCAAGCAAAACTGCCAATGAACTTAACATAGACACAACTTGACCTAGAACCTCGTAACATAACCAACAATAACCCGACAAAACCCAACTTAAGAGACAATGCGGTACAAGTATTTTTTGTTCAACCCATTCAAATATTACCCATAACACAATATTAAAAATCGAGTAATACCACCAGAATGTAATAAAAAAAAAGTAAAAATACACTCTGGCACAGAATTCTGCCAGTCACGAGGGTCGAACGTTCCGCCCGTCATTTTCATAAATTTCACAACCCTAGCGCTACGGACACTTAAATGCCAACTTTACGAGGGACATATTAAGGTTTGATTTGGTATATTTACATTTGTATTTTATGACGTTCCTCCTTTGGGTCGTGACGGTATAAACGGTATGTATAGAAAAATTTGATTATTCATGGCGGGTTTGAGAAAAATTACACACGAGCCTTCGTGCTGTATGCTTCGTTACTTTGTGCTGATTAGCTGTTTTGATGCTTTTAGTTATGTATCTGTGAGTATCTTGATTGCTAACGAGGCTTTTTGGAAAGCAATGATGGGTGCCGGAAGTGGGAGGTGTTAAAATATATAAATTGGACGTGTCTTGGTTTGGAAGAGGAGAGGAGGTTTTCCTGCAATGGTGTTCAATTGCAGATTGTCAACAAGTATTGAAGTTCTTCAAGCTTCTAAATCATATCCAATGTTTCTGAACAAACAGACACTGAAACTTTTACCTGACAACCACAACCTTCAAAATACCATCACGCTATCCACAAGAGTACATGGCCGCGCCTCAATATCGATCCCAATTCACCAGGGTAGCAGGACAAGCGCAGAGTTTCCACAATGTATCGTACACGGAAGCGAAGACGCCCCGCGGCGCCTGCCAGTAACAGGCGAGCCTGTGAAAAGCGCTCTGTAGACTACGCTAATTAGTTTCAAGTGAAACTCTGTATGTTCCTGCGAGCCTAGTAATTTCGATTGAGAGTTTAATGATCTTACCTATAGTTAAGTTATTGTTATAGGGTTCAGTTATAGCTTCGGATCACGGCAGAGGGTGTAAGTAAATATTCATGAATAAGTTTTGTTCATATTCCGAAGACTTACATTTATTGCAACCTGTTCGTTTATAGTTATTGGCGTTTTAAATTAGGTTGGTAACGCATTTGTTATTTTGTGTTATGCGTTGTGTGACAAGAGGACATTGGATTTGCTGGTGAATGTTGCGAAGAGCATTCTTTTTATGGAGACTGCTATGCAAGGTTATAAGTCATAGGCTGGTCATAATAAACTGCAATATTACCAGCTGGTTAACAACTTAAGCCGCTTGACTTAGCTAAGTTTCAAGACCAACAATGCGCTTCTTTTCATCCTCACCATTGGTTGTTAAGACCCCTGTCGTTTTGCCAGCTTCGCACCTGCATCTTTTCCACACAACTGTTCACACCTCCGCCACTACCAACCTGCTAATCCACTCCTCGACTACCTTCCAACCAAACAAAACAACACTACCCTCAATCGCTGTACCACAAGCTACCACATTTCAAGAGCTTCTGCTCACTGACGATAGTTAACCATGTAGAATTGTAGACAGTTAGGCATCCCTCAAAAACTTGCGTGGAGGGCTGCGGGGGTGAATGGTAAGGGGGGTAGCCGAGAGGGGGGGCCGCGGGAACCCTCTGTAACTAAATTTTGAACTGTCACGTAGATTAATGATACCAGGCGGTGCGATACGCGGTAATGTCGAACGATTTGGATGGATGCGACAACGTGGCGAGTTTTTTGGGCTGAAGATTTGGTTGGGAATTATTGTAAGTTTTTGAAGGGTTTTTGAGATCGGCTAATGGGAGGAAGAGAAGAGAATTTTTAAGAGTAATCTGTGAAACATAGTGTTTTGCACATAATACTGAAGGTAAATAGCAGATCTGTTGCTTAAATGGTTAAGTTGTATGATGAAGTTTGTAGGAAAAGCTAGAGGGCTAAAGAGACATTTATTAACGATGTCATAAAATTATGGAATTGGCCCAATCTACCTTTATGCCACTCCTGTTGAATTACGTTATAGGAAAGCGACTGCTACTTTCTGTACACCCTCTGTGTAAGAAACTAGCTTTTGGTCGCGGCTTGGCTCCCGTTATGTACTGAAATTAACCCACGGGGACGTTTTAAATGTAGCCTATGCCACTCGGGGGTAATGTAGCTGCCCGTTAATAAAAGTTATTTTTTCCGAAGATTACCCCTACATACAAACTCTTCATAATATTTTATTCTGATAGTTTACTCATTTTTAAACCTACATATTTCCTCAACAAGTAATGGTAACTACAGTTTTTTCAAAGTGTAACAATTCTAAATTTGTTCTAACAAGCAACATCACATAATGCAGGCATGTCCACACTACAGCCATAGGCAACGACGGCGCGGCGCGGGGGTACCGAATGGATTTCGGAAATCGATTGCGTCCAAAAATATTTACGGAGACCACGTGTGCTTCACGCACGCACTCAGTGTGCGCACGCCTTTATATAACATGACATGTACAGCTTTATGTGGGCTATTTCTGACGAGTTTGAAATATCTTGAGTCTACAGAGAGGATGGATATAGAGAGGTGGAGCGGTGGCTAAGGAATCACGGGTGGGTAGTGGGATTGCATCCAGGATATGCACTTTACATTGACCAATTTCTTTCATCACCTTACCAGCCTTTTTCGAACTATTTTGGGGTCGGCTTCCAGTCTAACCGGATGCATCCGAATACCAGTATTCCACATGGAGCGATTGCCTATCTGACCTCCACAACCCAGTTATAACTGGGTAATACGATACCCCTTGGTAAGACTGGTTGTCAGACTTTCGGCCACTGACTACTTATAACGATTTGCAACTCCTTTCATCATCTACCGCTGCTCCAAAAGAAAGGTTTGATGAGGAAACTGGTGTGTATCTAAACTAATATTATAAAAGGAAAGATTTGATTGTTTGTTTGCATTGAATAGGCTCCGAAACTACTGGTCCGATTTGAAAAATTATTTTAGTGTTAAATAGCCCATTTATCGAGGAAGGCTATAGGCTATATATCATCACGCTATAACCAATAGGAGTTGAGCAGCAATGAAAAATGTTGCGAAAACGGGGAAAATGTGACGCAAAGGAAGTTGCACCGGACAGCTAGTATCCTATATTTTCAAACTTGAGACCCCGGTGGTGAATGATAACGAGCTGCTTCTCAGAAAGGAGGAGAGAGTCCTGGAATCCTAAACGTAAACCTATAATGTTCTAGCGTTAGCTAAAACATTGTATGTTGATTACGTGCAGGTAGCTGTGTGATAAGAGCAGCGGTGGCCTTGTGGTGGCAGCCTTGACTTACGAGCAGTAAGCCTTGGGTTCGAACCCAGGCAGGCGCATTACTTTGTGTAATTTATTTCATCATCGCTGCCCTCAAAAACGGTGAAGGAAAACAACAACAAACCGGCATGTCTTAGAACTAAAAATTCGAAGACATGCGACATCTACCAACCCGCACTGGACCCGCGTGGTGGATTACAGCCCACTCCCTCTCATAGAGAGAAAGCATGTGTCCTAGCAGTGGGAACATTATAGGCTGATGATAATGATGATCTGTATGATACTGATGATGAGCATTGTCAGTAAGACAGGCCTAGGTAAATTGGCGTGGTGACTTAAAACCATAAAGGACCAAATTGGAGAGTAAAATGCAGGACCTGAAAAGAGTAGACTTTGGGGAAGACCGATGACCAGCAGTGTTGAAGCTAAGTACAGGGAGTAGAAGACTTGGCTACTATTTTCAGGCACTGATAGTTTTCAGAATTCTTGTAAAAATGAAATGCATAATAAACATTGGATTAGTCAAACAACCTAAGTCAATTTTTTGATAAATGACGTCTTTACGTAGTTTTACCTATCGCATCGTCATGGTAGTGACAAGATTTAATTAAATAGAACCGATAAGGCTTAAAACCATAAAATATTCGATAATTAAAACAAATAAATAACAACTTAACATAGACCTAAAACCATAAACTGGCAAAGTTTACCAAAAATCCATTATCACCACCAAACAGAACGCCACATCCGATAAATTTAAAATATATACACCAAATGATTTAATAACAAAATAAACAATAAATAAACGTGAAAATTCACCAAAAACCGACCGCCCATTAAATTTATAGACCAGCTCAACAGAAGTCGATACACAATATTTAGATGAATATTCAATATATAAATAAAACCCCGACCTACAACAAGCGAGAGTAAAAAATACCTACTACAATATAAATTATGAAAAACACTACACTGACACACGGGCAGTAAACGTCACTACGATCAGCTGATCAAATATATTGCTACTATAAAAAGTGAAAACGCAAACTACTCTGCCCCTACGCCCATCCCTTTCCCTCTTACGTCACGTTAGCATGTTGAAGCGAGACAGAGAACCGGGTCGACGTCGCGTAAAATGATATATTAATGTCAGCTGTGTTTAGGACCTTGCGAGTCTACAAAATAATAGATGGTAACAAATAAATTACTCGTTGAGTGCATTTCTGAACGAAATTCGGGCGGTCGTCGACCGGCCGTGGCTGCGGTGCGTAAATCACGATTGATATATGACTCGCGAAGGTCGCCATCTTGAATGTTGCGTTCGAAATTTGAATGTGTACGCGCCATTGGCCCGTTTGTGCACTTGTCAAACGGATTTTGGCGGGATTTCGGTTTATAGGTTATGTTTACCATTTTACGGTGGGAGCATTTGAGATTGCTGTTTTGCAATTCAGATCTAATAGAGCCTTCTGTTTGATAGACTCTTAATACGGTGATGTTGGCATTATAAGTTTATGTTCACATAAAATATGGTTGTAAATTCTCAATGAATGATTGAGTTTGTGGACGTTGCGGTTGCGATGTTGAATCTTACATTCAGTTAAGCATTGGTGATGGCAAAAAGCGGCGGTTATACTGCTACTACTTCGAGCATTAGATTGAAAAATGATACGTTCAACAGGCTCATTTAGTACGCATAATGAGCATACTTTTTAGTGCACACGATGCCATCAAAAACAGAACAAACACGGGCTAATCGGACGTCAATCTGACAGCTACTATCAGCAGGATCTTTAATTGTGATTTGTAACAAATTACTTAGATCATTCTTTGCTAAACGGACAATTATCATCGGTCATAATTCTATAATGAATGGATGCAGTGAGTCAACTTCTTGATTGGAGGTTATGAAGCATAATGTCTCAGTTAGATAGGGTCCATCGGAGGCTGGAGATGAAGGGAATGGTAATATAGTGCGGTACAATGTGGACGGTTTTAGACCAATTTATATTAGTTGTGATTTATGTGAGGATAGATCGGATCTCTGTTCTAGGATACGCGGAAACAAGACACTGTCATCATCTTTATCTGTTGTGTTCCTATGGAACTGTACTAGACTGTCACTTAGAGACTGGTAATTGAACCTTTGATGCGAATGAAAGCTAACCTAAACATACAATCAAAAAATGAGTATAAAAATAATCTTACTATGGTCAATGTGACTTGATCACAGAACATCTTAACACCTTAAAAAACCTGGTATTAGAACATCAACAACAACATCGCAGGCGCTAGAGTTATGCCTTTTCCATGTTACGTCATAGCACCCTGTCCCTTTATTAAGAACCTAGGTCCTTCTAACTGGAGAACTGAACTATCCTGCATATTCTCAAAATGATGTATATGAAATCAGAATCAAAACCGACGATATCAATCAAAACTCATTCCACAGACAAGCTCTTAATTACAAAAATGAACACAGACACGTTACTTGTAATTTATGGGATCACACTTTTTCACTTGCATTGGTTTCCCTAGATAGAGTACTGTTAGTAACACGTGAAGATAATTAGCAGCACAATGTATGTTTTTCTCTCATGCATCATGGAGTCAGTGAGATTTGCGAGCGTAGATCTAGTTTTATGGAAGAGTTTTTAAGATTGCAATGGAGAGTACGCTGCAACCTACAATAAACAATGTCGAAATGGTGAACATTTTGGCAAACTACGAGCCAGCTACACGAAGAGTAAAAAATAGGTGTGAGTTAGGGAAATTCTGTGTAACAGTAATATTGTCACGCTTCTATTATATCCTTTTTAGGATTGGAATAAAGTAAGTATTAAGTGAAAAGACTGAAAGTAAAAAACTTGACTTCTTGGTACTTCGGAGACGGATGAAAAAAAAGTTAGAAAAAAAAAACATGTAAGACCCGATTCTCGAATTCAAGTTTTTTTTAGATTTTTGAATCATTTTTTTCATCCTTCTCCGAAGTACCAAAAAGTCAAGTTAGTAAGTATAAAGTTTTCCCAAGAATAGCCACTTTGAATTTATTATCTAACTTACAATCCGGCTTAGGGGTATTTATCAGAAATATTCAAATCCTACGGATCATTTACAAGTGCTCCTGTAATACTCAAGTTGCCACTTCACAAAACCATATCGATGAAGACTAAGAGCCATTCTAAATATTCTCATACATAATATACTTAATAATGAATAATCCAATTTAAATTCAAAACCGAATTATTCCTACTGCCACAAAAAAAACAATATGGCTACTACAACACTTTAAAAAACCATACCAACATAACAAAAAAAAAACATGAATTTCCAACTTACCCCGTTTCGCCGGCGGGTAAAACAATGTCGGCTACAACCGTGGTTATCTATCGCTTTTGTAATTAACAAGTAGTATTAACAATAGATAGGAATCAATGCTATTGCGAGCTGTGTTATATTGCTGCGGAACCATTAATCAAATTCAAGGGCCCGCGGTGGTTTTTGGAATAAAGAAACGGTTTAGAACTGATGGCATTCTTGAAAACCATAGTTTTAGAGAAATTGCTCAAAGCAAATCACTTTTGTATTTTGTATACTATGTTTTTTTTTAGTTTTTTGTTGTAGCTTAATATGGGAAACACGGAGTAGATTTTGATATTACAAAAACATTGTTATTACCTTCTAAAAAACTGCCTCGGGTATTTATCTTCTTAGTATACAAGAGAAAGCGGTGTCAAAGTTCATATAGCAACTTAAAATTCCTTACATAATCTACCAATCTAAACATACGGAACCATTGACCGAACAGAAATATGCAGATCCCAATCAAGTCGAAAGAAACAAAGCTTATTCTACCATTAATTAATATTATGAGTCGATACCGACGCGAACAAATCAACGCACAGACAGACAACCCGATAGCACGGCTTTGAAACAAAGAAAAAACCTCCTCACAGACCTCTCTGTCACTCCCAGAAGGTGTAAAAGAGATAACACTATCCAATTTCAGCGCAACGTTCGTATTTTATGATAAATAGCTGTACCAACGGCCGAGTGTGTTCCCGTGTCCGATTGATATTGTTTGCATTTAATTTATTTTATGCGTCAACAGAATTTTGCACTAAATGAATACCGCGTTTCCGGACTGACGGAATTATAGGATTTCACAGAAATACGGAACGCGTTTCCGAACGTTGTGTGCTTAAAATTCGACGGGATTGAAATGAATACGTCATTTTATATTTTTTTAATATTTTAAAATCAGAATTGGTTTTTTTGGAAGTGACGTGCGATACGAGGTTGCAATTTTAATTCGGTTTTTAAATATTCGTACATTGTAGTCTGATTGGACGATGCAGCTTTGTTTATGAACGCTCTATTCTGTTAATCAAATAATACTCTATGCTTTACACGATGGACTAGCGGTATATCTATAGAAGCCCCGCAATACCGTCTTTGCTTATAGGAATGCTTATTCAAATGTCTGGCAAGACAGCCTAGCCTATCGCTTACATGTGTAATTTAACATCATTAGCCTTTTTTTTTGCATGACAGCCTTTAAAAAGGTAAAGATCATTCATTGATTGGTCCATAGATAACTTGTGACGTCACCAACGTGACTTGCTATTCCCAATAAAGAACGGCATTCCAAATTATTTCTCTAAACCGTTTTGCACCGTACAATTAATTACTACAAAGGCTATTTTAGATTACACGCGCGAAAAGCAGTTTTCAGAAGGTCATAAACGACGTTTACGCAAATTGAGAATAAAAACCGTTATGGCACAGTTTTATGGTTGGTTTTTGTGTGTTTATGGCAAATGAGAGTTGTTCGAACGCCTATAAATTAACTGGTTTTAATGACCTAATCAAATTTTACGACGCGAGGCGAATCTTGTGCGGACTCCTAGTGTTAGCGCGATTGACTTATTGTGCTGAAGAAAAAAAAAAGTCCTGCGACCCATAATTATTTTTGGATTTTTATGAAGATTGAAATTTGTGTTACAGTCTTTTTACAAGAGCTGCTTTATGATTTATGATGCCTTCCTGAAGCACTCTTACCCATCGCATCTGAAACAAACAGAAAAAAAAATGTTTAAAAACACATTATGAGTTACCAAGTTTCATTATGTGAGATTTTGTCGAGTTATTTTTAGAATACGAAGGGAGCAGAGAAAGTTTTTTGAACACATTTTTTTCTTACAACCGTTTGTTCCAAGTTTGAATATTTAATCAAGTTTTAAGTTATCCTTCCGTTCTTAACGAACCGTCAGAAATGTCCTATAATTATTTGTCATGGTAAATAAGAATAGCCTAAGCTAAGTAAAAGTTACAGGGGTTATTTAAATACGGATAGAACAAACACCATCTCTATCAACGTTCTATGTAGCAAAAGCCCTAGTCCAGCGATCGTCACACTTTTTTGGTCAAGGGCCTCATAGGACAATTTGCGATAGTACTGAGGGCCGCACACTTGTGAATTGCATGTGTAAACTAGAAACGCAGGTGCAAGTGAATGTTAATAAAAATATGTATTTGAGATTTTTATTACAAAGGACAACTTAGGAATAACTTAATGAAACATTAAAATTTACATAGGTGAATTTTACGAATTAAGATATTGTATTTTCTTAATGCTCTGTATGGTGTCGGACGTAAAGAATAGCACCATCCCATTTCTTGCCGTGGGTGTCGTAAGAGCCGACTAAGGGATTAGCCAGAGAATGGGCAGCAGCGTTCTCTGAGCTTTTGTAACAACCGTACTGCGATCGTCAACCCGCCTGCCAAGCGTGGCGATTATGGCAAAACCCCCCAAAATGTCAATGTGGCGACACTTGGGGGAGGCCTATGTCCAGCAGTGGACGTCTTTTGGGCTGAAATGATGATGATGATTTTCTTAATAATTTCTTCTATGTCGACGTCTTTGGGACTACATGCAATCGTCATGGTGTCTTCTAAATGACTGGAAGGAGATTTTGATTTTTTAAAAGCTACATTTTCATAAATCATGTCATGTATCATTTGTAAAATTATTATGGTTCGTCGCGGGCCGCACAAATACCAGCGACGGGCCGCATGCGGCCCGGGGGCCGCAGTTTGACGACCACGGCCCTAGACCATCGTCTCAGAAGTCTTTCTTTGGGTAGCTGGATCAAGGATTCGATGTACGAGCATATCAAAGCGTATAATATTCCCATTGCTGGGATACAGGACTCCTTGCTGTGAGAGGAAATGGGTCTTTGATCCACCACTCCGGGTTATTAGAAGTTGGTAGATGGATGTAAGATGTCTTCATATATTTAGTTCGCCGGTAGATCGTAGGGATTTGATACATAATCAATATATTATGATGCGATTCTACAATTACTACTACTGCTTAGTACTATCAATTGACTACGTCTTAGATACAACACATCACGACTGTAACTCCTGAAAGGTTAGGCAGAGATTTACCTAATAGAACATCCACACTGCGCCAGTTATGTTTATGTCTCATGTTATAGGGGCTGAGCCTATTGCCATCAACCAGGCACAAATCCAGACTCTGTGGCTGCTACTGAGAAATTCCTGATGGAAAACCCAATAACACTTTACCCGACCTGAGAATCGAACTCCGGACCTCCTGCTCAGCAGCCCACTAGACCAGTCCAGGGAGGCAGGCTTCTTTGACAATATATTATAATAAGTAAATATATATATAAATTACGTGTCACGTTGTTTGTCGGGGATGGACTCCTAAACTACTTAACCGATTTTAATCAAATTTGCACACCGTGTGCAGTTTGATCCAACTTGAAAGATAGGATAGCTTACATCTCAATTTATAGTCGTAATATTATTTATAGCAAAATAAGTCACAATTATCTGTTAGCTCCAAACGATTCTAACAGATGGCGGTATCTGTTGACTGGATTGAGTAAGTATTCAATAGATAGCGCTATATAGGAGCGGAGCAGTAATGAAAAATATTGCGAAAACGGGGAAAATGTGACGCAGACGAACTTGCGCGAGGCAGCTAGTATACTATTGTGTTCCCTAACTTCGCATTTACAGTAACCTTCACATAAATATTCCGTAAAATTGACAATGTTTACGGATTTCCCAACGATTTAAAATCGGCTAATCTCCAAGATATAGTGTTTCGCCCCGAATCTCGCTGATACGCTATCACAAGAGTTCTCTTATCACCCTTATCGGCCCTGTCAGACACTTGACATTTGACAAAATTTTGACAGTTTGACAGGTGATCCGTCATTTCAAGGAGTTTCAATTCCAAACTATAGGGATCAGCTGTTAGATGAAAATGATGTAGCCTATTAGGTTTTTAGTTAAGTTTTTAAACGGGTCACTTCGCAATAAATAACTCACTAGTTAGTAACTAAGGTTAGTAAAGGATCTGACTGCTCGGGTGATTCACATGACCAAAGTCAATTTCAAAGGATTTTATTTAATTGTAAACCATTTAAAGGTTGACATGTCAAGGAATCTTGTGCATGCCTGTTCAAAAATTACGTAAAATTAGTAAAATTGATTGCAAACACCTAATCATGTTTAGACAGAAACGCAAAATATAATACAATTTTTGACATTGATGCCGACGGTGCATTTTCAGGAGTCTCGTACGAATATCATATTGATTAAAGATAGAGTCTTAAGAAATCTACCAATACTATCTACTCCTTGGTAATAAATCGATTCAAGATGGCAAACTGAAGCAGTAGCAATCACCACGTTGACAATATCATTCTTAGATTTATCAATTCCTTTCAAACCATATTTTGTTATGTTATCTATGGTGGAAGGAATAAATAGCACTTGCGGAATACTTAGATTATTTGTCGTACTGGTACTACTATCAATATTGTTAACAGGTTGAATAGTGTCAGTCAAATTTCTAAATCAGGTTAGGTTTTTTGTCCAAAATAGCTCAATAGTAGGTATGGATCTTTATCAAAATTCTGAAAGTTAAAGTACAAGACTTTTGTATGACTTTTGAAGGGTATAAAAACAGTACAATACTGCATGGTGGATAAAATTGTTTTACTTTCCTACACAAGATACAATATTATCATAAGCGATCCAGAATTTCTTTTCATCATCATCACCTTATTGCGTTTTAATCCACTAATAGACCAGCACGGGACCAACTGAAGCCGTTCGAGATTCTTTCTATAAAACTCCATACTGTTACGCACACTTATAGCCACCCTTACAGCGTCGCCTCGCATCTGGAACTGCTAGTTTATGAGTGCGAGGACATGGTGTAAAGTTCCTCGATACTCCTTAGAAAAGGGAGGATCATTCGACCGGACAGGTGTTGTGTCTGGTGGGCAACTGCCCGACAGTGGTTGTCGGGTTTTCCTATATAGTCTTAAGTCGATGTAAACTTTGCTTGCGAGATGTAGGAAATTGATGTTAGTTCTTCCGTCGTGTCATAGATGGTGCTGTAGTACTTTTTGTTGTAAGTTGATTTTTTTTGTAGGTTGCTACATCACTCGCCTCTGGAGACCGGAGGTCGATAGTAGAATAAGTCGTCTTGTAGTATTTTGCCGTGCCTGTTGGAAGGTTCGTTGCGGCATTGTTCACGGTGAGTCGGAACAGTCTCCGGTGGAGGTGCCTGAAGAGCCTGACGGTGCTGACCAGGAATGCGCTTCCGCTGCATGCTGGTGGTCAGTAATACCCATTTGATGCTGGCTGGCTGTGAGCCTCGCTGTTCGAAAGCTTGAGGAAGTGATGTTGATGATGACGTCACGTTGCTCGAAGGCTGCGTGCTATGCGAGTCTCATCTCTGCTGGTCTATCATGACCTCACATAACAGTATTCTTCTTCTTTATCGTATGGTCTGTGTCAGAGTTTTATGCGTGTATCTGGTGTCTGAGTTTTTATGCCGACCATAGGCCTATGCTAGGCTTTAAATTCCGTCGAGAAATATCTCTCAGGCATGCTGGTTTCCTCACGATGTTTCTCTTCACCGAAGCAAGTGATAATTATACCATACGCAAATGAATCTGAAAAATCATATTTGCGTGTCTTGGGTTCGAACTCGCGAACTTTGACGAGCAGCAGAATGTGGCTAGCATTATTTTTTTGAAGTGACATTAAAGTACCTGAAGAAGTTTAAATCCATTCAAATAATCTCTACTTTCAAAAAACCCATCAGATCAGCCACCCATCATCCCAAGGTTTGCAAGGATGAGCATTCTTTCAGCATTGGAGAGATGCTGGCTAATTAGAGAGGGGTTTTTCTCAGCAAACGTGCTTCGACGAAGCCGCCTTAATTCTTGTTTACATTCCGACGCCGAGCCGGTGAGTGACCGGTGATACTATGGGCTAACTGTCGGTTAGAATCTGGACGATTTGTAGGTTAACTGATGGTTGAATTGTGGTGTTAGAAGAGGCATTTGATGGGATATGGGGATTTTTTTTTGGATATGTAGGAAGTTTGGTTTGGTGTTTGTTTTGTTGGAAATATCGCTACTTTTAGTTTAGTTTGAACCGATCTTTCTCGAAACAAAATTATGTTGTTGAATCTGATGTAACCGTCTCCAAACCGACATTTACCTTCTCTTAATCAGACCATATCCCTCTCAAAACTCCCTTTACGACACGTTCCGTCTTCCGATCTTATCCATCAGTTAACCGTCGATCACGTTAACTCTCGATCGCCGTGCTCGGTGCAACCCGACGCGGTCTGAGTCGGCCCTACTTGGAAATGTACGTATGATTCCACTTACTCCATAACACCAGGCTTACATGACGCTAAAGCGGGGTATGTTCTAGACTTTTTTATTTTTTATGGGAATTTCTCTTCGGTTGTTGATCGGGAGTTAGGACGTTGTGTTTGTTGTAGAATATTGTGAATGGTATTCTAATTTAAGATGACGGGAGGAATTCGTTTTAAAAAAAGAAATCAAATCAAATCAAATCAAATCATTTATTTCAAATAAGCCAGTTACAGGCACTTTTGAATGGTCGAACAACAATAAAAATTAAGCTACAGTCCCAGTCACAAGACATAATAACTGTGAAAGTACTGTAGTTGCCCATTCCAAAGCGTAGATCTCTATGGAGAAGAATGGGCAAGAAACTCCATGGACACTCTTTTAAATCAGAATCTTGTTACAAAAACCTTGGTTACATCATTCATGTTGAGATGGTACATTATGTGAGAACGATGTAGCAAGACTTCACGTTAAAAGTGTCCACCGCAAAAACAAAAAAAAACAATTAAAAGATAAAATAATTAGTTCGAAATAAGCCGTGGCAGCTAAGAGACGACCAGGCACAACTGACAGCGCCCGTTCACGAACATGACGCATGGATCAGCCATCATTCAACTCAACCATTTTAAAGGGAACTAAACTAAAAAAAAGAAAGTCAAGACAAAATTTGGATTTAGCTAGAAAAGAAAGTTCAAATGGAAATAACGATAGAAAGACGAAGCCTACATTTATTGTGTAGTTATAAGGTGAGCGATCATTATCTTTAAAGTTTTGATTAATTGTAACTCGATGGAGATGACTGAATAACAGAACCATGTTTTCGGAGGCAATGATCTGACACAATAAGATGAATAATCTGCTATTGTATTTATATAATCCTGATAACTTATCTGGCCAAAACTAAATGATAACTATGTTATTGTGTTACGTGGTAACAGTAGGCTTTTTGTATGGCATATTGTTTTCACTGGATTGGGTTTAAGACATTTTTCAATGACAGAACTTGCTCCATCTATGAACTTTTTAAGCCGACCATAACGTGAAATTCAAATTATAGCAATAGACTAACGAGTTTGTATGCTTTACAAGCCGTAAGCATAATTAAAAATTAGCATTTACACCATTGACGTCATTGGCGGCTTTGTCACAACTCATGACATCAATAAATGTCAATTTGTGATAAATTAGAAAGTCGTTAGAATTAATGAAATTAGTCAATACTATCACGAAACTAGTCTCTTTTAAAAATAGTATAGAATAACCTGTCTGACACAAATACAGACCCGAACTACAGAAAATAGAATAGAAGACTCGTAATATTTGAAAATTAGCAGCAACACAGCGAAAGCAAGCGACTCAGCCGAACAAAAGTCAGTGCATCCAAAAAAGAAAGCGTAAATCTGTGTCCACAGCATGTAAGCCATGCTTAATCGAGTTGCGTGCTTCGCTGCGAGTGGGAGTTGGTCTTAATAAGCGCGGCTTATGTACTATAATAGTAGTCTGACGCACTCTAGCTATTTATACGCCTGACCTGTAACTTTGACATTAGATTCTAAGACCGAACGGCGAGGAAGAATGTTTTGATGGTGCAGTGGGTGGGTAGAAAGTTCATCAGTCAGGGAATTTTCGACGGAAACTGCTTTGATGTGTTGTGGGTGCTGATTGATGACGTTATTTGTGATGAGCTCAGTGAAACAAATCTCTATTGGGCTGATAGTGTCGTCACATTTCTTTTGCAGAAATATCTTTACTTGTTTCTCACAAGATCGCTAGGTTATACTATTTTACGGCTCCGCGAGTATAACGCTTTATCTTTGCATCCGTGTGTGCAATAACATCTTGAATGCCTGCCAATCCCTTAAGTTATCCCTAAGCTCAGCTGCTGAACCCTATATATAGACGAGTGACAAACAGACAAACACGCATTTAAATGTTCGTCGACATTAATGCAGCGAGTGACCAGGGCGGCTGTTCCGCGCGGAGGTGTCCTGTATAATTTATTGATGCGGCGACGGGGCTAATGCAGCGGGCGACGCTGACTGATAGCGCTGCAGCGCGATATGATACCAGTGACGCGGTTAAGTGCGATCGCTTGTAACGCTGATACCACATGGGATTCGCCGGCCTACACTCCTAACAGCTCGTGCGAGCCTAGTACACGTGCCTTACACTACACGGGCTGTTCGTTATTTTTTGGTCTTGTCATGCATGTCTCAAGAGATAGATGTCTCTTGGTACTTTTGTTAATTCTACTAGGGCGTAAGTAGTGCGTAGGATAGCGTTGTCGTTACTTGCAGTGTTTCATAATGTGACGTTGCAAGTGTTCAAAGATAGAACGTAATTACACCCTTTCAATGTATGCAGACAACGCTGAGCGTTAGCGGAAGCAATGGCTCTCGCCCATTTATCTACCCTCATAATTTAAATTCTCTCTCACATGGCGCATATGTTTAGTTTTCTTTTCAAACTTTCGCTTCCACTATTTTTCGAATGCCAATAAACATACAAAAATCCCCGTATCCACACGTATCTTTTATCATTTCCACTGTTACGCGATCCGTGAGCAAATCCCCGTATCCGGGGATCGCGCCGGGGATCCGGTAATCCCGGTTAATAACGCCTAGCGAGGTCCCGGTGCGTCCCCCCCTCGCCGCTCCTCAGACCAGACCCGCACTCCGTAATCGAGAATTAGTTGGGAGTTATAATTGCCCGGTTATTATCAACATTGATTACGTTAGGATATTGTTGGAGCCATTCAACGGTCTTTTATTTCTGTAATTGGACGTCTTCTCGTTGGATGATAATGAACAGTTCTTAATGTAAGGGGAACGCTTTTTTGTTCAAGTGTTTTAAGTTACGCGTTGCTTCTTTGTAAAAGGATAGAATTATCTTGCAAACTCAAACGAAATGTGCGCTTCATTTCCTTAAGTTCATTGTTTGTTTTCCCTCAAGAAAACAACCAAAACAGGGGGATAAAAATAAGAAGAAAATCCTGGAAAATTTGCCAATAGTTCCCCGAGCGGTAGCAGGGCCCCATACCGTCGTGGAGGATTGCGGGGCTAATGATTGTGCCGGCAGCGGGCTCCTACAAATCCCACCAATATGGAGTGCGGAAAATACCTGGAAAATGGGAATGTTATTTCCCTACCCTCACGCGTTACATTAAGGAAGAATGTATGGTGTGTAACGAAAAAGAAAATACTCGGCAACCGTCAGTCCCCCGACACTAAGTTGTTACTTTTAATTCACATCAACGTTTTTTATCACCACACAGTCTTTTGATGTCGGTCCATCTGTTCAGATTTCGTCGTAAGGGCTGGCCACACACGATCGTTTACGATTCGTAACAGTTTTACAGCCCGACAAACAAACAATCGGTTCCGAGCAACGCTGTAACCTGCTAAACGCTGGTATCAAAGTCAAAGCCGAATTTCTCGATTCCTAGTAACATAGCCTGGGATTATGTAAATAGAATTAAATGATTGTTCTTTTCTGTTTAACGCTAGTCAGTCAAACGTCGTATGAAGACATGTGAAGGAGTTTCTGTGAATAAAATAGTCTCACCTTTTCGAGAGGAATGCGTTTAAAATCTTTGCCAATTACCTTTACCCCTGTGGTGATAAAGGTAGTGGTGATTTACATTAAAAGTGTCGTAATGAAGAGAATGCCGCCATTGCGGGCTCGGTGGAACATGAAATTTTCTATTGGTCCGGACAAAGGGCTCGAATTAACGCGGTATTGTTCGGTTGGCGGCCGTCCGGCCGGCGCGAGACCACGATTAGTTCATTATTATTTAATTTTATGTGAAACACCGGTTACCTTTGCTCTCCTGGTACACTTGACAGGTACGAATTGGTTTTCAGGTATTTTATCATTTGTGGAGTCTAGATTATTAAAACGGAGCTTGTGCTTCGCAGGCTGAATGAATGCCTTTAAACAAATTAAGTACTGTTTTGTTCATCTTAAATAACGAGTTGTTTTAATGTAAGTGACAGCTACTAGAGATGTTGCGGTTATGGTTTCTATAGATGGAAATATTGTGAGTAGGAAATTCTGTATAGCTGAGCATTTGAACATAAGCCAAAATTAGACAAGGTGTAGCGGAAAGGGTATATACATACTTAAGGGTATGCTAAAGACCATCAAACTGAACATGTTTCACCACAAACAAACATCGAAATAACGAAAAAATTATTAGCTGCCCCATACAAAATTTCAATACCTATTAAAGCCAAGTGTATGGGGGCAGCTGATTTTTTTCGCTATGACGATGTTGGTCCGATGGAGAAACATGTTCAGTTTGATGGTCTGTAGCACAACCTTGAGTGTGTATATACCCTCTCCGTAACACCCTGTATAACAATCATCCCTCTTAAATCTGTTGAACTACAGCAATAATTAAGTACATGACATCAGTGTAACCAACAGACCAGACAACAAGCGAAAACGAAATTCTTACTGTGAAAAATGATCGTTACAAAACCAAGAATATTTTTGTTCCCATTAAATTCTTTTTCCTACAAAAAGCTAAAAGAGATCAAACATTTTTCCTGAATTTCATTGTTCCAGAAGCAAGTACCAGGGCGGAAGCATCTAACGGAGTTGTATTTGTTGTTACAGCTATATCAAAGGACGAGCAGCGCACGGTTCCCACTTTTCCGAGAATCGGTTCCGGTACCAACCTGCTTTGTTACAAGCGATACATTAGCCCTTTCTATTTATGTGTTCCTAGTGTATTGTTGGGAAATCATCCAATATTTTTCACTGGGTTCATTGGAAAAATCGTCTTGGATTCATAGAAGTTGGCTTTGAAATGGAATCTGTAAATTCAAAACTAAACAACACAACTGGCTTTAGTCTAGAGTAACATCAGTTACCTTATCTAAACGTGTCGATGACATTCTATCATTGAACAGACCCAAAATTTATCGACGAGTACTAGCTTCCTTAGGTACCTTCAGTAGCGCCAATCACCACAGCTCCTGTTATTTGCAAAGAACAGGGCAAAGATGACACTACATTTAATGTCTGATCGTTTGGAACAACACCCTCAATCAATATCAATAATCAATATCAATAATTTTGATAGGCCCTCATGGTAGAGTCATCTATGGACCTCCAAATGATGCATTATACGTTACTGATGCTAATGTAGAAGACGGCACAGAAATAGACTTGATATAAGAACTGTATTTCGAAAAGATCATCCAAGAAGACGCTATTAAAGCAGTAACAAAGGTGCAATGGAATGATAAAAGCCGAAATAAAGATCATTCATAGTAAAGAGGCCATGTCCAAATTCTTTTCAAAACTGATCACCCACTAACTAAATCTTATACGATAGTACAATAAAATAACGTTGATCCAGCCATTGCTTAATTACCTCTAGAGAATACTATTGTTTGTGCAGCATTATCACGAGATTAGCCGGGAGGCGAACTAGTAAAGATAAGGCTGGCTTCACGTCGACGACTACTTGTTTTAGTTTCGTCAATGTTTGAAGAATTTAGATAACTCTGGTCGCTGGATTGCGGCCGACTGTTATCAGAATATCTTAATTTTAATAGGCGTAAGTTTGTTCAGCAGTTTACTTAAGCCTCCTTGTGTTCGTGCGGTAAGATGTGATGTCCATCTTGTGGTACTGATGGTGGATAAAGAGAACAGTGGCAACCTAGTGGTACCTAGTGGTAACCCAGTAGTAACCTAGTTGTAACCTAGTGGCAACCTAGTGGTAACCCAGTGGTAACCTAGAGGTAACCCAGTGGCAACCTAGTAGTAACCTATCGGTTACCTAGTGGTAACCTAGTGGTAACCTAGTGGTAACCTAGTGGTAACCTAGCGGTAACCTAGTGGTAACCTAGTGGTAACCTAGTGGTAACCTAGTGGTAACCTACTGGTAACCTAGTGGTAACCTAGTGGTAACCTAGTGGTAACCTACTGGTAACCTAGTGGTAACCAGTTGGTAACTTAGTGGTTACCTAGTGGTAGCTTAGTGGTAACGTGCTCCGATTATCTAGTTGTTTGTTGGTGGTGGGCACACGCACTAAGACGTATTTTTTTTGGTGCAACTTATTTCACAACAACACAGTGCAGGAAATCATCGTGAAGAGTGTGAGGGCACAATGTCTCAGAACCATACAATTTGAAAAACATCTGTCATCTCTCAACCCGCACTGGGCTCGCGTATAGATTGGAGGCTGTGTCCCAGCAGTGCGAAGATAACAGGACAAAGAAAATTTTCAGTGTCCAGATTTAGAACCATCTATGTCATAATAAATGGGTTCACATACTTCTCTACTGACTCCCATTACGCAAGTCACCGTAAACACGCATCAGTTTATCACCAAAACAGATTGGCATCTATTTTCGATCACAGGAGCGAGCAGAAAGCCATCAAACGGGCGACCTGTCCTCACAATTACCAGGCAACCATGGCTGACGAAGATCCCATTTGTTGCTCTTTGATCTGCTGTCCAATTAATATATCTGCTGCGCTCTCATTACGCCCTGGTATTTCTGTTTCTTGTCGCGCTGGTAGCACTTCGGTTTACCGACTGTTTGTAATGTTGTATGTGTGTTTTGATTATTTCAGTGTTAAGTTTGAAATGACGATGTTTCATTACTAAGAGACAGTTCATCGAATGCCATTTTTCATGGCTTTTGATTATAATAATAATAAATAATAATAAATTTATTTCTATAACTTCATTAAACATTACATCAGTGCGGTCTCAACCCCTGAACTAGGACAACCTGTATGACAGGGGTTGAATTTTGAATTTGATTAGCTCTGAAACATCGGTACTGCATTTTTCTCCAGAAACTCATTGTTTGCCTGATCTTGGTAGCAATCATGAGTTAATTATTCAGGTTGCAAAACATCAAATCGAACAAATCTACGCAACAGGAAGTTATTTCTGCCCGCAAAACAAATCCAAACAATGCGAGCAATGGCCGTAGTTTCGCGTGCATCATTATAATTGCTTTTAACACCACCCTCCGCCCCTGCTCCGCCAAAATAACTAATTAATCAGTATTACGTAACTTTCCTTCTGGGGTGGCCAGCCCCAAAAATATTTGACACGTTACTGGAACCTTGTCAAAAGTGCAGGCATTCTTGAGATAAAACGCGTAAAATCTACATTCCAAATTCAATTTCAAATAAAACTAGTTATTTGATTACATGCACTTGAAATGTAGCCAATTCATACGAGAAGCTCATAGTATAATTTGATTTGCACTTTATATTATTATAACTTTACTGTCTGTCTACCCTCTAAGATAATCGCGAAGATAACACTGACTTATGGTATAAATAGCAGCAGTACCAGGAGTCCATATCTAGCGGGTAGGTGCACTGTTAATAAAGACGCTAAGCATCGCATGTCCGCGCGGCTAAAACGCTGGGCGTCACCACCACGCCCCGCAGGCTTTTAGACCGCGCCAGCTCGAAACTTTACTGCTTTCGCGTTTTACGAGCCGTCTCCGCATTTTGTTGCCACCAAAATTAGTTTCCACCGGCCATATTGCTAAACAGTGTGTTAAAAACCATACAGTTTTATCCCTCACGTTATCCGCCAAGATAAATTGCCGCACCAGTGGAGTTAATAGAAGAATAATGAAACAATTATCTGTATTGACGGGGTTTGCGTGTCCGTCCGTAGGTGCGAGAGGATCCCACGACACCCCACGCGCGTTACCAGGGGTGCATAAGAAAAAAAAAAGTACCCCATACGAAAATAATTTTGATAGACACTTCGCGTGCGACCAGCAATTATGTTATGCGCGCCTGACTGGCGGTAATTCGAATTTAGCACATTATCGGAGCGTTACCGATTATTTTCGAATAATAAGTACCGAATCGATGCGTTCGCACCTTTTTTTCTGTTATTTTAATGTCATTATAACATAGTTTACGTTGAACACATGTCGCTCGCAATTAGTGATGGGGGAATTTTTAAATTCGGTATTCAGTTTCAAAATTCGGATTATATAGTCAGATGGAAAGATCCACTGCTTACTATCAGGTAGCACTGTGTAAATGTTGTCTATAGCCGTGCGCAGACGTCTCTGATCTCAGAAGCAACATCCGGCGTTATCTAATCTACGGTCAGTGTTTGTGAAGGCACAGATGATATTCACCGAGATACGCCGAGGTTTATGTATCGAATGTGTCCTCGTTGTACGTCACACCGTGCCGTCTTTTTGGTACACATTTCACAATGAGATAACGTGGCCGAGGCGCCACACATGTCACCATGGCTTATGGTGTTTTTGTTATAAGAAAAAAAAACATTCTATAATGTATGTAATAGATAAACCGTGACGCCCACGGAACATTTCCGATACGTAACGACGTAAACTCGCATTATTTACAGTGTCGAGTATTGTTACAACAGATTACTGCAGTTACGTATTTGTCGAGCCCATTGAGTTTTTAAGTGGTTTTAAACAAACACCATTGAGTCGAGAACAGGGACCTCTTGTGCTGCCAAGCTGCCTCGGTAAATAACACTCGAGCTTGATATTTATTTAGAAAAATCTAATCTTGACGTGGAGTGTTTTATCTCCGTATCCGGTAAGATCTCGAAAGGTCCCAAAGTACTAAACACTCGAATGTTTATAAAAATTAAACATTCATGTGACAAACACAGTGTTTGTTAGTCTTTCTCACGGACCTATGAATGCGCAGGGGTGTTAGAAACAGCTCCGTGAATAACTTTTGAAAACGTATTAATGTCAACTAACAAGATATTCGTTGGTTTCACAACTAACAAGATATCATTTATAAAATGTATCTTTACAAAAATCCAGACGTCAAAGCATTTTTACGTTGATCAGAGACAGCAGAAATAATGAAGTACAAATGCCTATCCGTGTCTGTTCTATTACAGAACATAATAAGCGTCTCTCAGTCAAAAAGGCTGCGTGGAAACAGCAACAACATTAATTAAAACAAGTGACAGTTTCACACGACATTCATTAGGTATATCATGTCATTACTCATCCGTTTCTATTTCCGATACTAAGAGTTTTTCGGTACGGAGACGATGCCAAAACTCATGTCCCACGTTCAACTTGACTGTTAATTAATTTTAACTGATGCACACAGCGAAAGTTGGAATAGAATCCTCATACATAATAAGATGTATGAATGAACTGTACCAACTTAAATGAGGTGCGCCTACGTTCTTCTAACAAATATTGTCATTTATCAAAGCCGAAATTTTCGGAGTTGAAAGTTGGCGCTCACATCTGGAATCGGTCGACAGTATCGGTGTCGCATCACTAGTCGGTTACAAAAGTGAGAATGCACGAAATCCAGACTGGGATCGTTAGCGACGCGACACAAATTAAATTTACAATCGTATGTATCATAAATAAAACATAAAACACGCGCTATAAGATACAATTTGCTAAACTGTCGTCTATATTAGTATTCGACGGTCACGTCAAAATATTCAAATTGAATTGTGTCTCGTCATCGGCATACGAATGAATCGAGTCAGATTGTGACGTGCTTGCACCGAGTTAGCCGCTCTAGTGTTGTATCGATTTTGGAATCGATTATTCGCCATTGTTTATGACGCTTTGGGATTATGTTTTGTTTTTTCAAGCGTAGTTGCGTACTGTGAATTATGATGTGAATATTAATCGAGTAGGATGTTTTTTTAATGACATTGTAGATTGCGAACTGTTTGTTAATTCGTATTGTGTGTTTGCATGTTCAACGTTCCGTAATTAGTTTTTCTGTTTGGCACAACTTTACTGACTAGTTGCCTTGTTTTTAAGGCTTGAAATCGCTTTTCCTGTTTTAAAAGAGTACTCGACATGCAAAATTCGAAACTTTATGCGGGGTGAAAATGTGCTTCAAAAGTATCAAGATTATCATGTTTTGTATTAAAAAAATGTAAGAAAATAAGGTATAAAATGTTGAAGTGCCATAAAGCTGTCTGTGAGAAGATTCGTATGGGGTACTTTTGCATAATCGCGTTGTACCCCGGGGGCGGACTGGGGCCCGCAAAAATCGGCTAACAAAGTAACACTCCGCTCAAGTGTCACCAAGTGGCGGTCTCCAATTCGATTACCGAGTAGTGCCGCGATGCCGGGGGGACTCGAGTCTAAATAACTTAACTCGGTTTGCTCGAGTGCTCGATTATTCGATTTAGCCGCGATTACAATGCGTAAGTGTCGTCGAGAGTTTAGAAATGCGGTTTTCAAGTTTTTTGTGGATACTTATAGTTATTCGGATTTTTGGGTGATTGACACGATGTAGTGAAGGACAAAGTTCTTTATTTGTAGCCATTTATATTTGCAGGTGTAACGCAGTGATTATATTTGTATCGTTGATAAAGATTTGTATTCATGTTGTTTAACATTTTATTGCTTTTTATACGGCAGGAATCTTCAACTGCTATTTGGAAGTATAAAATGAGATTTTACAATGATTTTGGAGAATAAAGAAAAATGGAGATTTGTGAGGAACAGACAGACACCTGTGGTAAGGCCATTGCCATAAAATCCATTACTCGTGGATTTTTGAACGACACATTGCATTTCACATTAACTGTATTTTTGACGGCACGGTTGGCGCAGTGGTTGAGCGATCGACTGCTGCGCTGCGCGTCGCGGGTTCGATCCCCGCACGGAACAAATATTTGTATGGCCTACAGATAGTTGTTCCGGGTCTGGATGTTTGTGTATGTGAGTTTAAATGTTTGTAAACGCATCCACGATACAGGAGAAATTCATAGTGTGGGACAAAGTTTAAAAAATAAATAAAAATAAATACGTATTTACAAGGTCAAGGACAAGGTCCGTTGTTGACCAGGAATTAATACAGACGATTAACATAGACGATAACCAATAAAAGAGAAGAATTAACAATATTATTTATAAAAGGAACAAGTTTTCAAAATACCAGATCATTCGAACGTCCAAATTCGATTTATAATTTGTTTGAATGAAAACAGCAATGGGATGATGTGGTTATAATAAAATCGATAAAATAACTTTAACAACCCGTTAGATCACGAAAAAGTCTACCAAAACTAGAGAAGACTAATCAAATCAAATAATCGTCGTTTAAAATCAGTTCCTGCAATAAGTATTTGAAATATCGCACGACGACATATCCCAGTCAACCTCACACAAAAACCCTAACCCCACAGGCAGTCTTATCAAAATTGAACTAGAAGCATCGACAAACAACTGTTTACATTCACCCCCGGGTAATTGCAGTCTGTCTGGGAAGACGGTGGGGCACACCATCGAAATAACATAGCAGTATGCATGACAAGCTTAGGGCTGACATTGTTGTACCTTTCGAGGTAGAAAAGGCATGTTTGGGAAAGAAAAAGGAATGAGGAAAAGATATACTGATGATAGTAAAGATTGAAGAAGAAAAACGTTGGTGAAATAGTTGTACTCTGGTTTAATCGAAGGAATTAAAAGGTTAGGCAGGGAAGGTATCAGAAACAATAATAAAGAAAGCAGGGCAAATTTTTATTGGACATAGAGACAGTAAACCCCCATAAATCAATAATAATCAAATATCCCATAGTCAATTCGTCAGAAAAAATGGAAAATCTGAGACTGAAAATGATGCTGAGCAGTTTGAAAATTCAAGCATCCTATCTTACAGACCAAACTTGGTTATTGCAAAACAAAACCATCTAAATCCTACCCAATTTCCCCATGCAAAAATCTCTCCCATCACAATTTACTCCTCATCCAAGCAGCCCTAAAGTCCCCCATCTGATACGGAGTACACGGAACCTTAAGAGCCCATTGGAGCCCATCATGCCATCCCGTCAGACGTCGAGACGCCGATGTATAAAATCTGTATGAGAGAGCGTTAAATAAAGCCCAAATGGTTAATAAAACACTCTGGCTTCCTTTACGGGCACTCATCTTTGTTTAAGGCCAACTAGCGGGCTATCTCGATTAAGGGCTATCTTTGTATTTTTGTTGGGTATTGTGTGTACAGTATTCGCAATGTCGTAAAGTTTTGACTTTAAGATTTTGATACGGTTGTTTAGAGGTTCTGTGTGTGGGAAATGAGGTTTTAAGCGATATGTCATTTGAATTTTGCTGAGAATTATGAATCTGATTTTGAATAGTATTTTTTTCTTCGGCCTGATCTTTCTTGTTCCTGACGGATTGCCATGCCATCGGATTGCAACAGAGAATGCACCTGTGACGGTGCGCACGTATATGCGCTATAATATCACTTGTAAGCTTGGCAAGTGACCATCAAAATTGGACTCTGGCCGAATTATTGTAGATGAGAATTGATTAGAGATTTTGGTTTTAATTTCGTGCAATAATAATCCCGCTTAATACCAGTAATTACTCAATGAACTAGCCACTAAAGATACATAACAAAGCAATAGATAATGATAATGACTCAAGTGAAGAAAATCGACCATTTTCTATGATTACCAGTGCTTTATGTAGCATGGCGTGCTGCAATTATGCACGTATTTCTGAACACATGAAACGTGCAGTCCATTAAACAGAACGAGTTTTACCAATTATGCCATCGAAATAATAGATTAATAATTTTCCTAATAAAATTCATTGTCCATGGAACATTAGAGTTAAGCCACAAAAGGGAAAACTTCATGACAATAGGCAAACAAGGGATCTCTTGTCTTTATTTAATCATCGGACAATTGAATCGTCCCGTTCTATGGCTTGACAAATTCGCACGCCCCCGACATCGCCTTAAACGCGCACTTAACTCCTACCCTTTCCGTCTTTCACCCTCGGACGCTTCCATTCTTTTTATATCGCAACTTTATTAACGCATAAAGGTCTGCTGATGGGCCCTTTAAGAATTAGGATGCGTCCCGTGGCCGGGCGTTAGGCTCACTCGAGCCGAACAAATGGAGTGTTGGAACTTAG
This sequence comes from Cerastis rubricosa, assembly GCA_949152445.1. Taxonomy (NCBI): domain Eukaryota; kingdom Metazoa; phylum Arthropoda; class Insecta; order Lepidoptera; family Noctuidae; genus Cerastis; species Cerastis rubricosa. Next base: position 21,360,729 of record OX424534.1, on the reverse strand, counting down.
GCCGACTGCCGAATACGTCCGCGCGGGATTGCACTGTCCCATCCCTATTCGCAATTAAACCGCCCGTTATCACGTTGTTCCAAATTTGAATTTGCGTGTACTGATTTCGGTGGTTTCGTTATAATCGGGCCTTCGCTGCGAATTCAGATTAAAAACTTTTTAGTTACTTGTAGCCAGCACGCGACGAAATTTAAAGTTTTTTGTTTGAAAAGTTTCAGGGACGGGAAACAAGATTTTTTTTCTATTACGAATGTAATACACCAAATAATAGGGGGAAACGTATCTCAATACTCGTATCGACGTTGTGAAAGCAATCGGATTTACATGTCTACCGACGCCGTACTAAAACGAAATCATGAATGAAGCGCAGTATAGGAAACCCAAAACATTATCCTTATGCTCCCATTTTACGACCTTTACCCCCATCGAGTCGAAAGGGTCACATCGGTACGACACGCTGTAAAACCATCCCCGTCTCGCTCCCGCACGTTACTTACTCGTAAAACCGAAAGAGATAATCACGAAGATGAGTCGAAAATTATTTTTTTTATTATCACCATCGGCGGTGCTCTTTTATTTCCTTTTTACGGTCCGAGTACCTCATAAAAAGACAATAAACTTACTATTTACAGACCATCAGGAAATTGTTAGCCGAAGAGGTCTCTTTACGACACATGTTAGCCTGGTACCCAGTCCAAGTGATGCACTCTTTACGATTGGCGCGCACTAAAATGTTACGCGAATGATACATTTTTATCTCCCATAAGAAGTATATCACGCCATCAAAATAAACCGCAAAATGTTTACTGTTCCATGAATATCGAAGCGGTGCTACAACTATTAAGGAAATGTCCTCAAACTTCTATTAGGGATGATCTTCGTTCTTAATTCGCGGTTACTCGCTAACCAGGAGTAAACTACCAGGAGTGAACGAGAGTAAATATCTCCACACATTACCAGAACATCATAAAATCATAGACGTGTTAAAATCCATAAAGTAAAGGAGCAATCGGAAGCTCCGCGCTCTTCAGCTTTATTATTAGGGAATTTCGTCAAGAGTTTTAATAATAGTTATTAAAACGGCTGCCAGTGTTACCTAATACATCAGTTAAGTGCTCTTTTTATGATTTAACACTGATTCTCCCCGATATTACTGGCTATAAATTATAGTCGGGATTACCGGCTAAATTGTTTTATGATATTTTTTCATTGTTTACGACTGTAATGTTTTTTTTGTAATGCTTGATCGGTGAGGTCACGAGGCGAAGTATGTCGAGTGATCGTCGTTATGTGCAGGATATAGTGGAGCGCTCGGTTATGTAAAGTGAGCGATTTACTTATTCGTGTTAGTTTGCAATAATAGCAACGTTTACATTGGGGTTTTGTAATATCTGCCGGCGGTACGCGGGGTACGCAGGGCTCCGGGCGCGGGGCGAAGGCGCGGGGCTCCACGATTTCAATATTGTGAATTCCGGCGATGTTCTCTTAGTGCGTGTAATGAATTTCGGGATTGTCTTGCGGTTTTTCGGTTTCAACCCCTCTCGGGCCGTCGTCTATTTACTTTCACTCTATTGGATGAGCTTACATTATGTAAAAGACGGCTCGCATCGAACTTTTAATAACGATCGACAAATTCTTTGGGTTTTTCGTGAGCGGAACACATCGGCGAGAGGTACGCGTCGCCGCATGGCACCGTAGCATACCGAAATATATGTTAATAAGGGGTGCTATTATTTAGGTCCGGCCATTCGTATGATAAAATTGAACCAGTGATATTTGCCCGCAAACAATTCCTATGGAGATTTCGGTCTTGTTTCTGGGGTTAAATCTGTGCACGGGGATGATATACGGATGGGCCACGGCCCCGTTGGATTTTCCTTTTGCGAAAAATATCGTACAAACGGAAAGAAATACGCGCCCGGATCATAATACGGTCAAATATTGTCGTTCGTATGCGGATATCCGGGGAGAACCGCATATTATACTTTTTTTTTGTGTCAGCATTTCTTATGTACAAACGTATAATTTGGTAGAATTTACGTTGGTCGTAACGTCCTTTTATTTGACAAAAAAGTCCATGTCAGAGACGTGATTACACCATAAATACGGCTGATATGACAGCCACAGTCACTTGGTGTGGTTTCTGAATCTAAATGTGTAATGAACGGATAGTTTTCCCTGTCAGACAGATATTGAAGAAAAAACTCATAAATTGGACAATAGTAGGAAATCGTCGTGGTATTTTCATGCCATTTTTGCCTGCCATTTCTGGCAAACTATCTGCTCTACGTTCTGAATCCTAAAATACATGACCGAACACACTTCTCCTCATTTTAATCGTTTTGTGGGTCTCAAAGGCGTTAAGACGAGCCGATCTTAATTACCAGGCCAGCATAGACGGACGGATATTAAAAATTGTCAGCATTAAAGATGAAATTCAAAAATAGAAGTTAATTTTTTAACGTTCGCCGGTCGGTAGTTCGGTTTACGGACTGCGGTCGCGCCCCAGGCGAGGACCGTTCTAATTAAAATCGCTACGTTTTCTGTGGTATTCATTTTCATCCTTTAAAGCTCTTTTTGTTGCTTCCACCCTGGTTAGGTTACGTTATTGTTGTGGGTTGTAACTAATTTACATGTTAATGAGATGTTTGTTGTGTTTATGCCGATAGTTGGCTTAATAATTTTATACGTTCGCATTATTAGTTTCCTGAATGGGTCTGTTAGCTGTTTCTCTTTTTTGCGCAATAGAATCAACGTTTTTATTAAAACTGTGTTTTGTTGTCGATAAAACGGTTGTTTAGAAGAAATACTGCAGTTAAACTCGGTTCAGCTGACTAGAATGGGAGTCAAACAGCCGGCGCTCCTAACCTCAAGGAGTTACTATTATTTTTTCGAGTTATTTGTTTTAACATTCCTAATGTTCATTAGCATTTATTACAATGCTAACCGGGGTAGCATGAGCGCGCACGGCTGGCCGAGGCAGAGCCTTTGTTTCGTCCATTACGTATGCAAATGCTGTTCAAGTACCACCTGTACGCTTATGTTAGCCTGGTAAACAATTGCTAGGTGGAAATGGGAAGACATTTTTTTTGTCTCTGGGCTACCGGAGTTACCTTTGTGGGACATCCATTGTTGGTGTTGTTAAAGGAATTTCGAAGATTTGGATGAAAATGCGAAATAATTTGTTAGAGCTACTGAGATAATGAGACTGCTACCTGTCGTTAGCGACTGTCGAACATACTATGAGAATGATATAGACAGGAAGGAAAACGGTTTTCTAAGCACTACTGAAAGAAGTTGTAGGGGTTCTTGATCACGCCTACACTTGGATGATAAATGATATGTGACTGCTGATAGGATGTCGGCAGAAGGATCGTGTAATAAACAACACAACTCCCGGTGCTAACTATTTAATTGATACTTATTGACAAAAATGATAAAGTGCAGTGAACAAGTAATGCTACAGTTACAATATAAATACCGTAAAAAATGCTGACGCGCGCCGCGACGCTAGCTATGTATATAAAACTAAATTAAACCTGTACAGTTGTCTGTACAGAGGTTATAAAAAAGAGGAAAGCTTACAGCTGGTCAGCAACACAAATCTGAATTTGCAGAGCAACGAAATAAGACGCCCTCTAGTTCCCTTTCCTCTAATCAATAGAGATATTTTGTGAGGTTTGTCATCAATATTGTGATTCTGATTTTAGACGCATTTACTTATAATTATAATTATCAACCGTTGCCATAGTAACTACTGAAGTTATTATTACCTAGATCTAGTAGCAGACTGCAACAGGGTAAAGTGGAATTCAAACCCGACCACCGTCGCGGCGGTCTATACAAAAAAAAAAAAACGCAATTGAAAACATAAATAAATAAGTTATCAATCCACTCTTAATAAAAGTAAGTACTTTACTAATCACCTAAGTAGTTACTGTTATGTTTTCCAGCTCATAAAGTCTGGGCGATCGAAACTCCGTTTCAACAAAAACTTGCCATTCTTGTCAAATGGACTTATATCACGCCAGTACTTTCTCGGTTTCGTATTGTATGGTTTTATGCTTTCTTAGTACTCTAACTGGGATTTAGTGTTAGTACATAACGGAATATCACGGTTGTATATTGTTTGATCGATCCTAGGACCACATAGATCAGTTGAATAGCATGCATATGAGTCTAGTATACGTAGAAGATCATCGATTGATTGCCAGATTAACGTTAAACCTTTAAGCTAACTGAATTTAACTAATATTTCTATCGAGTAGAACTGTTTAAATAATTGCTGGACTTGCTCAGCGACGAACTGCAGTTTGCCAATCAAGGCGAGACAGCCCTTTTTCCCGATTAAATAATATTTGACCATTCTACCAAAACCGGAGTCCAGTTCCTATCAATATCGCATCATTAAACCGGACAATCACTACCCAATTCTCCCTTCATCTTACTCCAAATTGAACACTAAAGATTTCAAAATAATGCGCGATACAGCTGCCCGTCGGTTATGCTTGTAAGCGAAACATATTTCCCCCGGAACTGCTTTACGCATCATTGCTAAGTGAAGCCGACGGCCATGGCAAGCGAATTTTAAGCTCTGCAAGAAAAGCCGCTTACTTTAAAAGCAATCCGAAGTTATTTGAAACTTTGGAATGCGCTAGAGTTTGACTTTAAGATATTATTTAATGTATTTTTGAAATACTGCCGTTATTTTAAATACACATGTTTCGAAGTAGATTTTCTAATGAATCCACGACTTAAAATTATTGTTGAAAATCAGTTTGAAATCGTTAAATATTCTTCTTTTCATGTATTTTAAATTCTAGATTATTAAGACTACTTACTTTGTAGAAAAGCGAGTAAGAAAGTAAATTCTACTTAATAAGTAAGACATGTAACAAGCAAGCAGAAAGCTCCCATTCAACTAACATAATAATCAAAGAATGAACGCTAATTACTTTTGAAAACTGTCAAGGCATTCTTGACAGTAAATAAAGAGAGAACATACCATAACTTCACGCCTGTAATCCTCGAAGGACTAGGCAGAGGTGTTAGTACACCTACATTTCGCCATGACCATTTTCCGAAATGACTAAACAGATTTTAATGAAACTTCCTTCCCATTTCTGTTTTTAAAGATAATTAAAAATCGGTCTAATTTAGCTGTAAGATTATTTTTCGAAAATGTTTTTTAGTAACTTTTTAGACTCATGTATACTGCTTATGCGTAGGAAGATTCATTAAAATCTGTTCAGTAATTTCGGAAAATAACGACTTGAAAGTTTGTATGAAATGCCGTAGGGTATAAACGCTCCTATGTCCCATTTTATAAGTGGCGAAACCTAGCTGATTAGATTGATATACTCTAATATAATCATTATTCCAATCAATGCCACTACCCTGTCATCACCGAAAAGTGATAACATCAATCACCAATCACTATCTGTCATCACCAACAGGACGACGTCTATTCAAAAAGTACCAGGGCGGCATAACGCAAGAGGAGACCAAGACCACCAACGTTCGAATTTGGGAGGCGATTGAAACCAGCTAATGGCCCACAATGGTTGATTTGCAAACAGTTGGCTGGTGACAGGTCATTGTATGCTGATCGCTGCCCACGTGGTTTTGAGATGGCCGTATAAGCAGGTTATGGCGTTTGAGGTTTGATTCGCGGGTCTTATTGTGATTCGTCATTTGGGTCAGATTTCGATGGTGGGTGATACTTCTTCACTGGATTAAAAATACTATCTTTGAGAATCTACATGAAACTCGAAACAATTTTACAAGAAAATCTCAATCTTTCCAGTCCCAGTTATTAGAAACACAACTATACTATTTTTAAACACACGTTAAGTTTTAAGGAGGTAAACTCTGAAGCTACTCATCCAATTTCCACTGATGTAAAGCTACACCACTGCGGAGCGCTATAGCCATAGGATATGTTTCTTAAACGTGTACTAAGTCACAGGCAGAATACAGTCTTTAATATTTCACTTTCTGGCTAAGACATGAAGTCACACAGTAAGACATTGCCTTGATTATTACGTCTTAACCTAACTCTCAATATAAAATTCGACACTTATTACCAAAAAACCAATTCAAAACCAAAATGTTTCTAAAATTGCCGAAATTAAACCGATCACCCGCAAAGGCATTCCGTATTCAAAAATATTATTCTTATTTCGAAAACATAAGTTGCGTTCTATATTTGAATTCGTCGCGGGAACACTCCCCCTCGCCGCGCGGTAAAAAACGGTCAGTGCGAGTGCTGTTTACTGAAAATGGGTTCCGTGATCATTTATTTTGGGTGTTTCTCTTTTTAACTGAAAGAAATGATTCTGAATACTGACAATATAACCAGTATTTTCCTCAATTCCTCCTCCGATATTTGGTTCCTTTTCATGTCTTCATAATACATTTTTGTGTAGCTAAAATATTGCTACATATTTTCACCTTTCATTTCGACAATACTACATTCCTACTGCCTTTGTAACGGAATCCTAAGCTCAGTATAAAATATCGATCGGACACACACTCCTGCCGCGCGCCAAAACACCGCGTCGTCGTGATAAATTACCTTCGGGAAATTAAAACTGTCTTTAAAACAATACCTGGTTTTTTCTTCGTCGCTTTCACCCCTCTTTCCTATTCCCATCCCACTCTTACACTTGTATTTCTACATTTTGTGTCCCTTTCTAATTAGAAGAAAGAGGGGTCAGAATTGACATTTCTTTTTGAGATTTTTTTATTCTTTAATGTCGATTGCGTTATTTTAATTATTACGTTCCATGTTACGCTTAATAGGTCGTAATTAAAGATAATATTCAAAAGAATTGTTAGGTGTTACTTTACTTGTTAAATATCACAATAATAATAGAGTAGAGATACATAAATAATTGTGTATTGTGAGCCAGTTAACATGTGCTCCAGTCTATGGCATTACACCTATCTTTATAGGTTTTAATGATAGCTTTCTTACGGCATGCAATCTAGACTGAACATAACTACATATTTTATGTACTAGATCTCATAAACATGGCCTTAATGAACAAAACATTTCTATGTTACAATTTACATAAAAGAAGAACTGTTTTATAAATATTTTCTATTCACAATCACTGAAGCGTCGCTATCAATATCTCTAGGGAAGCGACGCCAGTTAACAATGAATGAATTATGGGGGAACGATTAAACATAAAAATAAAAACTAAAACATTCGCCGAAGATGCACAATCTCCTAATTAAGAACATCACAAATACATTAACTGAAACCCAAAGCCCGTTTCAAATCTAATTTCTTTTTTGACAAAACAAAAAAAGACTTAATTACTTTTTCTGACTATCACAAAAAGCGGGAGATAAGAGCCCTATTTGAATCCTCGTTATCATCACCTCCCGGCCACTTTCACCCTTCAATCTTTACCTTTTTTCTTTTCCACCCCCCGGAGGAGTACCTATCGTAATTTAAAGATAACTAATGCTCCGAGTCATTAAGGGACCGTGCCGAAGAAAAACGAAGAAAAGTAAAAGGAAATGCAGCCAAATGCATTTTTAATATTATATTTTTCCAAATGATAAGTTTATTTGAGTTTGAAACTCTTAAACGGGGAACTATTTCTATCGTGGACAATTAAACTCATGTTTCAAGCGTATTTTAATGTCTACAGCTTACTGAGAAATAGTGATTAAGAATCTTAAGTACAAATTATTTGAATAAAATTTATGTGATCTAATAATTAGGATTTTCTTTAATTTCGGTCCATTTCTATGCTTGAGCTTGTTTCCTGCTACATTTTACGATGTCCCGCGCGCGTCATCAAAAGTAAAGACGCTAAAGTGTTCAAAATATATTTATTACAATTAAAAATTTTATGAGCCAATAAAAATTGTAAATGAAAAAATCTTATGGGCTTTGTGGAAATAGGTCTAATTGACCCCGAAGATTTTTAAGCCCGGGGTTTAACGATCAAAAAAGTTAAAAAAAAAATGAAATTAAAAACGCTCTGAGTCGCGACAAGGTGTTCTTACTTTTTTGTTACTTAAAAATGTAATAATCCAACGGCAGTAAAATACTATCGGACATTTACGACAAATTCACACAAGACCTACTTAATAAATCTGACAAAATCTTAAATTTATGCTCGCGAACGCAGGACACGCGTCGTGATTATTTTACGACGCCGTAAACCTGGTTAGAATGCGGCCCTGGATGCTGGATAATTCGGGAAAAATCCATTTTAATTAACATATTTTTATGGCGATCGCGATGGAAATTATAAATAATGGTTTCATTAATATTTTTTCTAGTAATCACCGTTTAAGACGCTATTTCTCGTACGTATCCTTAATTTTATGATATTTGAGAACGTTTAAAAGTAGTAAAATACAGTATTATGATTTTCTAACGAGAAAAACGATATAAAGTTGAAAAATATATGTTTTTTAACGTTTTAATTTGTATGTTTCAAGTGAGGCCCTTCGTTTTATTTTAATGAAAGCAAGAAGTGTCGTCAGTTATTTTTATAATTTTTTTTCATGTCCACGTTTAGAAAATATTGTGAGTACGTCGAAAGAATGTTAAAAAGTGTTCTTGATTAAATAAAATGTCGCTAGGCCTCCGAGGGGACCGGCAGACGGAGTGCACGTGATGAGAATTAAGTATTACTGACATTAAACCTAGAACAGTAAGTAATGGATCGGATTTAACGGATAAATTAAAATAATCGTTGTAAATCGGATTTTTAACTTTCTCTGCTTATGTTGATGGGAACTCTCGGTAAAATAGGAATGCAGCTTTGAAATGTTCTTGTTTCTCTCCCATAAAGAAAACGTTGAGATTCAAACTATGTAATTTCCTTTTTCATAATTTCTAAACTTACCACCATAAGTTTTCTCAAACAAGAATGCCTCGCTTACCTGAAAAAAAGAAAAAACATTAAATAAGCAAAAACTACCAAACAAAACTACTAGGACAACATAACATGCAAAAATGTAAGCGGAAAACCCAAATTGCTGTTACCATATATCGCAACAAAATGGCGCGGTGTAGGTACAAGAAAATTCGTAAATATTTTTTCAAATAAATTACATGGGGCTAATGAAAGGGCCGATGTTTGGTCGGACGGACGTACGGACACAATGGCCCGGGGAACTATTGCTCTATATATTTTACTAAGAAAGACCGCGAATTCCGCTTAATAAATATCAAGTTTTTTTTTGTATTTTGGTCGGTAAGCAAAACTATTGTCGGATCTCCGAGTTACGCGCCTTAAAAGCCGCCATATTTGTTATTCAGGTGCTTGTAATTTATCCGGTGTTTCTTTACCAAGTTATTTTCTTCCAGGATAATACTTATTTGTGGTAGTAACTAGGTATTTGTTTCTTATTTATGAAGCTTTTGCTCCCGGAGTAACAAGCTGGAATAATTCCAGTATCTCTTTCTTGTATCGTAAACAACATGCTCGGGAAATGAGAAAATTATTTTCTACTTAGAGAAAATGAAAATCAGATTAAACCAATTAGAAAAACGTATTTTGTTGTTTTGTATTCTTATTGGAGGAAAAGTTTCACTTACATACTTTTTGTGAGCGATATAATACAGCGGTATTGGAGCCTATTCCTAATAAGAGGTTTGGTTGCGCATGGGGAGGGCCGGAGGGCCGGCGAATCTCGTCGAATACCTCTCGAGTCTCAGCCCTCCCAGAGGGACCATGTACCAAATCATACACTATAATTTTGGAGAAAAATATCACGGTAAAGGTTCTTATATTGCGCATGTATTTTATGTGTGGAACCCTAAAAGTAGAGGCTCGATAACTAGAATAGTGATGTGTATGTTTTTTGAATTTAGAATTATTATAGAAAGACGTTATGAGCTCGTGGCTAAATAATAACAGCCGCACGGGTCGATCTTTAAGGTTAAGCCGTGCTTGCCGAGGTTGGTCCGTGGATGGGTGACCACAATTACATACCGAGTTTCCTCCGTGCCTCGGAAAGCACGTTAAGCCGTTGGTCCCGGCTGTCATTTGTAGATCTTTGGCAGTCGTTACGAGTAGTCAGAAGCCAAAAGTCTGACATCCAGTCTTACCAAGGGGTATCGTATTAACCAGTTACTGTGTTGTGGAGGTCAGATAGGCGGTCGCTTCATGTAAAATACAGGTACTCAGCTGCTTACGGTTAGACTGGAAGCCGACCCCAAGATAGTTTGGGAAAAGGCTGGGCTGATGATGATGACAGATGATGATAGAAAGAGATTATGACATTTCAAAAAGGAGACCAGAGAAAAAATCGGTTTAAAATCACTATTTATCTACTGATTTTCATGCCTCGTTTCGTATATCTTTGAAGCCTTTGATACGGGTTTTTTTGAGTTATCCCACTGCCTACCCTCCGTAGTTAGTAACATTACACAGAAAGACAGACATACATTAATATTTATGTGCATGTCTCACATTATTACTGTGAAACGTCTACAAGACGCACCCGGTCGATGTGACCGCTTTTGACCGGCCATTTTGTTTTGTCAAGTATTGGCTTTGCGGGGAGACTTTTGCCCAGCAGTGGGACAGATAGGAAGAAAAACGTTTAAGACGAGATGACTACAGTAGGTCGATAAGCACAAACATAACATCACGCCGGTAGTCACCAAGGGGTTAGGCAGAGCTTTACTTAATAGTACCCCCACATTTCGCCAGTTATGTTCAAGTCCCATATAATAGGGGATGAGCCTATTGCCATCAACCGGGCACACATCCAGACTCCGTGGCTGCTACTGAGAAATTCCTTTTAGAAAAACCCAATGCCGCTTTGCCCGACCCGGGAATCTAACCCAGGTAGGTACGTAGGTAAGTGTCTAAGTAAATAATTCGAAAATTGACTACAAATTTTACTAAGGGGTATACTATTGCCAGGGCTGCGGGTTGTTCGAAAGAGATACCGTGGCCCTAAAACACAAAGGGCTAAGATGGAACATGGATGGGATTTAGTCAGTCACGTCTGACACTCCCTTCCGCTCCGCCCAGAGCGGGCGAAGTCAATTGATGATTTCCCACCCTAAAAAAAAGAAAAAAATGGGGTATACTATTATCTACACAGTTACTGGGTTGTGGAGCTCTGCTGGCTTACCATGACGTCTTAAAACATTATTGTTTTACTCTTTTTCCAGTGGGAAAGAGATGGCGCTAGACATTCTGTATAGCTCCGTCTCTTTCCCACACTGGAATAAGAGTAAAACAATACTGCTTTAAGACGTCATGGTAGTCCAGCAGGTATCCAGTAACTTTAAGTAAAAATACTGGTATTCAGCTGTAGCTGGGTCTAGAAGCCGGCCTCAACATGTTTGGGAAAAGACTAGGCAAATAATGATGTTTTGTTTTTTTTGCAACCTTTTCTCAGACACTACGCGGACCGTGCCATGAATGATGATGTTTGACTACTAAGAGTGGAGGTTCCAGTTTTGAAGGCAATTCCAATATCCCTTTTCTTTTATTAGTAAACCTAGTTACTGCAAAATCAGTTTAATAAATCAAAGTTTTCAAACAAAACGATGTAAACAAATTACACCAGCTTAGAATTGAACCGCACTCAAACGCTTACCATCCGCATTCCGACCATTATCACCAATACCCTTCGGACAAAAAAAAAACAACCATCCCTTCACAGACTGACGTCTGTCAGGCCGGGGGTTCGATCTCGGCTGGTGTAAAAATCTACCCTACATTTTACTGGTGAAATAAATTTTTAATCAAAATATTTTTGCGTCCCCTTGACAAAGGTATGATAATTCTTGTATTGTTGGTGACTGACAGAAGTTAAGTCAGGATGGGTGTGCCCGACTTGCACATGAATAAATTATTTGTTTGTCTATGCCAGTGATGGTGGGAATTGGTGATAGTAACTGTCATGGCGTCTGTGTGTGTATTTTTTTCGTAATATGATTTTTTTTATTAATAATTGCGTTGAAATTGGTAACAGATACGTGAAACTATGAAATTAAAGAAGGAAAGTAGGTAATTGAAAAGAAACAGTTGTAAATAAAAATAATTTTGTGGGTAACAGGCTAATTTTATGTATAGTAAAACCATTTATTTAAAAAAACATCATTAGCCGCTGCTGAACGGTTGTTTAGACTTTTATTCTATTTAAAAAGGCAAAAAAAACTTGAATAAACAAAGAAAACATAAAGCCTCCTTCTTTTTATAACATTTTGACATAAGCCATAAAAATGTTGCCATAAAAAAACAGCTGCCGCCGTTAGATTATCGTTGCAATAAATTCAAAACAAAGATACATAAGTTTTATACGAAGTGAAAGTAAAGGATAGAATGTTGACGCCATTTTCTTTTATTTATGCAGCCATGGCTATATACTTCACGATCAACTAAGTTGTTAATAGGCGCAGTATTTAAATTAAATTGTACCATCGACTATCGCTTACAGTTTTTATTATGCAAGAAAAGTTTACAAATAATCGTTTATGGTATCTTGTGCATCCGCAATTTAAAAAAAAGAAAAATATTATTAGCCAGTGTTGTTGATCTAACCTCACGAACTGATGGATTGATTATAGATAATGTTTTATACTTTTATTGTAAGCATTATAAAACTAGAAAGCTCAACGAGTCCTGGTGAACCGATTCAACTGTATTGGATTCCGCAACGAAATCAGAAATAACAAATAATAAATATTTCAAATATTTGATCAATATTGTAAAAAACCGGCCAAGTGCGAGTCGTAGTCACACGCACATAGGTTTCCGTAGCACCACAAACCGCAACCACAAAACGAAATTTGTTTCTCATAGTATGTTAATGAAAAACAAATTTACTGCTGCAGTTTGAAGAAAAAGTCCTGTATCTCAAAAACTAAAGATCAAATCTTATTCAAACCAATTTTCTTTGAAAGTTTTTATTACGTTCTACAATATTATTTTTTCAAGAATTTTCCTCCTCTTACTTTAGAAATTAGATGGGGGGGGGCACACATTTTACCACTTTGTAAATAATTATCTTTCACACGATTGTCTTTGAGAAAAAACTAGTTTCAGAAACCCGAATAGTATTTTTAAAGACCTATCTATAGACACCCTGCACGTATAGTTATGATTTTTGTTAGTTTCATGTCTGAAGCGGGCGAGCCCCCCCAAATTATTATTTAAATTACTTTTTGTATTAAAATAAAATCGTAAAATGGATCTACATCTACTTACCAAGTTTAAACTGTGTATTACAAATAGTTTCGGAATAAAGTGGCTAAAACATACGGACGGACAGACAGACAGACGTGACGAATCTATAACGGTTCCGCTTTTGCAATTCGGCTACAGAACCTTAAACACCACAGTGCGAAGGCAGACTTAATGTCTTGGGCATTTTCAACTAGTCTACCTTACCTTATTATCGTTATCACCTTTGCGAATGGGTTATAGAATCAATTCTATTTCCTAGTAAATGTTGCCTTTTGGCTCTGTATGGTGTCGGACGTAAAGAATAGCACCATCCCATATCTTCCCGTGGGTGTCGTAAGAGGCGACTAAGGGACTTGCCAGAGAATGGGCAGCAGCGTTCTCTGTGCTTTTGTAACAACCGTACTGCGATCGCCAACCCGCCTGCCAAGCGTGGGGATTATGTCAAAACCCCCCAAAATGTCAATGTGACACTTGGGGGAGGCCTATGTCCAGCAGTGGACGTCTTTTGGGCTGAAATGATGATGATGATGTTGACTTTTGAAATTGCTTTTCAATGGCCTTCAAATGGTAAGGCTTTGACTTTGACTTGACTTGTAAGTGTGTCAAAGGTCTAAATATTTCCAATCAAGATGGTCTTATTCCCAAAATCAACAATCGACGATTCACTCAAACATTTTTCCCACTCCCAGCCAAAAACACAAATCCTTAGGTACCTACAAACGATAAATAATTCACAACCCACTTCACACGCGACCTACAACCATTCAAACGAAAAAGAAAACCTTAAAACAATGAAAAAAACATTGAGGAACAAAACAACAATGTGTAAAGATTAATTCCAAAAGTTAAACAAAAAGAAATCCTGAACAAAATGACCAAAAGTTGCCGAAGTAAATGATAGTTGTTCAGTCACCGTAAAAATTATGGACATATACGTTGAGACGAAGAACATTTTAAGTAGTCAGATATAACAGATTTGCGTTGATTCGACACGGCTGTCTGTGGAGCGTTAGAAAATCTTCTACTTACATATTAATGAGGGAATTGTCTGAAATTTTAGTAAAGTTTTTTGTTATCACCCCGGTTCTGTTCTTTCACGGGCAGATATTGTTTAAAGTGATGTATTTTACGTCAGTTTTTAGTAAAAAGGACTATAGAATTGGTTACTCAACATCTTTTTGAGTTTCAACGTAGAGAATCATTGTTTGTGCTTGTACAATCTTTGTCTATCTTTTGCAGAGGCTCCTCTATAGTCTATTGGATTCTGGCATATCCACGTTGACACCATCTTTGCAAAATATGATAATAGTTAGGTTAAAAAGATCATTTACGTTAGCGACTGGACTGTTTCATACAGAGCTTAGACACATCTTTATTTAATCCTAAAGTTAGACTCTTTCTTTTCATAATTTCTATTGTCAATATGGAAAACGGTATAATGATTAATTTAATTTATAGTTTCAGATACTCAGATACAAGTGTTAAGTATTTTATTTTCTAAAACAATTGCTTTATTAAAAGCATTTCATCAAATACCTCTTAAGTAAAGTAATTCTCTTCACTAAAAGAGTTTTCATTCCCAGCCTTGATCTGGCAAAGAAAACGTTCCTCCATCACGCGAGCCAAAACTTTGGAATGGAATCAAAATAATTTCCATTTGGAATTCCTCTAGTGCTAGACTGTATTCACGTTACACTTTAGTTTACCAGGAATCTAATTTTCACAAACATTGTAGTGTAGGCATTTAGGACATTCAGAGCAGTTCCTTACTGCATTCCAACTTCACCTGCCCGCGAGACAAAGTCACTGCACCCGAAATTACTGTGAAATTGCATAACATTCTTCTTTTGAATTTGAATTGTAGATTTGGAATGACTAAAATGGCGGACTTAACTGAATGTCGGTTAGAATGTGCCGAATTTTAAAAACGAAGAAGCAAAATATTATATGTGATTTATACATATCTGCCCTCAAATAGATACTATAGTATTCGTGAAGCAATATTTAAATATTTATGTGTCTTTATTACAGCTAATTGTATGCAAAATTACACTAAACATATGCAAGCCAGCTACCAACTTAAAAATTGTAAACGAAACGATTACTTTCACAAAGAAATTTCAAATGACACATTGCTACCATTTCGTGCCCTTTCGAGAGACAGACAAACACACAAATAGGCTACTTAAATAAATATTTCAATGTTAAAAAATGTTAATATGTCGTCCAGGTATTCGTGAGCCGTCTTGAATTTTGGGAGAGGTTAAAATGTATGGGGTTGTCTGCTGTCAAACAAATGTGGGGTCATGTTAACCTGGCCGGTAGAAGAATGTCTTTTATAAAAGAATGAACGGTAGCGGTATGTAATGAGAACTGTACTTAGTTTACAAGATGCGTCCGGACAAATGCACGTACATTGTTGATTTTAAATAAATTTGACAATACTAACATAACACTAATGGGAAACAAATATGATGAATGAGTGGTAGCATCCGAAGACTCATAAATTATTGTAGAGACATGGGCATGGGCAGAAGAAAAGCTTGTGAACATGTTATAGCTACAAGATGTATTGAGAAAGTGCTCGTATAGTCACAAACTCTTCTGACTTTACCATACGTCACTGTACCGCATAGGTGAGGTACTAGCATCCTAGCAGGGGATATAAACCGGTTGCTATAGATCTATCAGTTAATCCAACATAAAACAGTTTTAATAGAAGTGATATTGAATAAAATACCGTCATTTATTAAAATACTGATGACAATCTCAAAATAACCAACCATGTTGACAAATATGAAAACAATACATCTCACACATGTCATAACCAACTTTCCAACAAAGAAATCCAATTTGATGATGAATAATCATGCTTCATTACTATTAACTTTGCCATGATCAAGCTTGACAGTATTTGTCCATTAAAATTGAACTATGAATAAAAGCTAACGACACCACCTGCTTGCATTACATTCGCAGAAACTCGCCATTCTTCTCAACAACTGTCACATGTACCAGGACACAATGAACTCAAACAGGCATCCTATTCAAATAACAATATACAATCCCATTCACGCCAAAAAAATCAGGTCAAAAATTAACAATAATCTAAACATGACAAAAATGCGCGCACGCATATCGCTCTAATTGTCGATTTGTTCATTGCATCCCTTTCACACTTCAGTATTTGTTGTTTTGCTGTCTCCGTCGCACGCGCAGCTGTCATGTGTGACGAATCACTTTGTCATTGTGTCAGTTTGGACGCTTCTCACCCTTTTGATGTGAGTCGTGATGATAATGTGTGCTTTCGCTTTTTAGGGTCCCGTGGGGTTGGTGTTAATTTTATTAAAATGATATTGTTTGATGCAAGAGAAGAGGGACATGAAAATGATGGTGTAAATGAAATTACAGTTGATAACATTTAGTTTGTAGGAGAATAACACTTTAAGCTTGTTGATAGTCTTGATGGTAAGCGTAATTTTGTTTAGAAAGAACAGTCTGCTCTCACAAAACACTTGCAACACCATTGATCCACTGAAAAGTATCTGATATTGAACAACAACCGAAATATCTAAAGCTAAGCTTGTCAAAAATCTAGAAAGAATACGTTCTTGTTACAACACGCCTGATAATAATTCATAAAGTAATATCAAATTGCAGTATCAAACTAGAACTCAAAAAGATTGTAGAACCAAAAGCTCAAAAGACCATCACAGCTCCCATGATCCGAAACATTACGCCAACATAACGCATACAGTTATACAATAGAATTAAATTCTGTGTGATTGCATTGTACACAACCCTTTGGTTTGGGAGTAAGCCCTTGTAATGTTAGGATTACAATACCGGGGACATTTGATGACTGGGACGTAGCAGACATGTTTGATATTTTTGACGATTTTGAAAATGTTACGAATGATAATTTTGAAATAGTTGTTGAGAGATGGGAAAATGGAACTAAAGATAGAGTTATAGATGTGTGCACTATTGTAGAAGGCAAAATTTATTAAATCATGTGAGAACATGAGCTTAAAGAACCGTTGAATTGTAAGAAAATAAACTTTGAAATTCCACCTAAGGTGTTAATTTGGATGCTTAAACGATCCTCGAACGTGAAAGGACATAACTTAGGATTATCAATCAAAGATACAAAACTAAAGGTTCAACATAAGAAATTGAATAAGTATAAAGTGTTGCATAAGCGAAACGAGGACTTCAAAATTTAAACTCAAAGCATTTATTTCAAACGAACCATTTAAAGACACTTCTAAATTGTCAAAAACAAAAACATGAAGCTAGAGACCCAGTGACAAGGCATAACAACTATGAAGGAACTATAGTGCTCATTCCAAAGTGTAGATCTCTATGGAGAAGAATATGATCCAAGAATGAGCCAAGATATTTTTTTTTTTTTTTGGAATGGCATCTCGTAGTGCAACCTAGGAGGTTGTCGTCTGCTTAACCGGACTATCCTGTGGGTGCCTTAAGAGTAAGGCCTCCAGCCAGGGCATAAAAACTTACAAGCTAAGCGACTACACGCTAAGGGCACCCCCTGTGGGGTACAAGCCTCGGCTTAGGGCGTCGCTGGGGGAGGACTGCATGGGGACAGGCTGGATCTGAATGATATCATTATTTAGGGGCTGATTTAAAACTACTGGCACAGCATCGCGGGCTAGCTCGAGCGAGGGTCGGGGAGGGCATGGACCGGGCCGTCGCGACGGACCTCGACGGCGAGGTCGGAAAGACGGCGGTTTGTGTCTGAACTTTTTAAGAGTGCTAGTCTCTTTGCTACTCTCCTGGAGGAGGGTGATAGCATCATTGGGAGTGGCGAGGGTATGCCGAGGACGGCGTACTGTACTAATGCGCGAGGGTTCGTAACGGGCGGCCGCTGCGATCAGGGGATTACGGTGTTTAATGGCGTTATCGAAGAAACGCTTCGAAAGACGTTTCATAAACTGAAGGACGGTGGGCATTCTAAGGTCTACGTGTAGACGCTCATTACGGACATAAAAAGGGGCTCCCGTGACTCTACGTAAGAACCGGTTCTGCAAGGTTTGCATCCTATGGATGTACTTAGGCTTGGTGTGAGCAAGACGCAAGCGTACATCATAATGGGGCGGATCACCGCGGTATAAAGGCGCAGCTTGCACTTGAGTGATAACTTGCTTTTTGCCGAAATCATGAAATGAAGCCTACCCATAGCAAAGGCAGCTCGGTCACGAGCTGCTTTGATATGCGCCGCGAAGACAGGTGGTTGTCAAGTAAGACTCCTAAGTACTTGGCTTGCTTCTCCCAAGGGATAGGCTTACCGTACATAGTGATCGGGCTGAGGAGCCAAGATATATCATGGCCTCGCTTTGTGTAGATTATCCGTCCAACGAGATCCCCATAAACTGGTTTAGTGTAGCGTGATCGGTAGCCGTGCGTACCCAAAAACAAGATGGAGAAATCAATAACAGAAATTCTTATATATCAGGTAATTGAACCTGATTACATTTCGTTTTGTAAGATACACGAGTCCCAAGGTCCTAAACCACAGATCCCACCGGGGAAATGAGGAAGCCTTGCTGAGGGTCGAGTTACCAGTATTTTGGTAACCACTCACTAATGCTCAGTGAAACGGTTACTCTTTTGTTTTTTGATATTGAGCCGATGTATTTTGGAGGAGTAGCTGTTACTACAAAGAGGTTTAAAATTTACAGGGTGATTGGTAAAACACCAACAACCTCTTAAGAGGTCATTCGATTCATCATTATGAACAACTTTTACTAAAAGACCAAACCCGAAATCGTGAAAAAAAAAAATCTGCTGTTCCCTATATTTTGACGACCTAAGTGAACGTAAAGTACGGAACAGCTGATTTCTTTCGTGATTTCGGGTTTGGTCTCATAGTAAATGTTGTTCATATAATGATGAGTACAACGACCTCTTAAGAGGTTGGTGGTGTTTTACCGGGTACAGGGTTATCCCTGTCTATGTAGCTGTCAGAAGCAATGTCGCGTAAAAACGACATGTTTTTGGCATTTCACTATCATTTTCTCCTATGTGCCACCAGGCCAGTATACTATATCAATATAATAACTACATTCAAAACGGGTGTGTAATATATGCCATAATAACAGATTATATATTATCACTTGAAATAACGTTCACATGATATAATTTTCATTTGCTATAAAAACAAATAACCTAATTTCATGTGATCTTATATTACATTTCAGATAAACTTTATTTGCTCTAAAAACATTTAGTATAACGTTCATTTAATCTATTTTTCATTTGACCTAATTTTCATATTTACTCATTTTCTGCCCAAAATTCTGTAGTGAATAAGTAAATATCAGAAAACATCATACTGTTATAACCTCATCTAACCCAAATTATTCACCAACAATAGCCAACCCAGATGGTTCACCCACAATAGGGGATCTGGCGCTAGTGGTCATGGTTCTAACCTAACCTAACCCAGATGGTTCACCCACAATAGGGGGGATCTGGAACTCTTCGGCCGCTGCTGCGGCACGCTCGCTTTGCTCGCTCGCCTTCGCGCGCTAATGGTCATAGTTCTAACCTAACCTAACCCAAATGGTTCACCCACAATAGGGGGATCTGGCGCTCAACGGCCGCTACCGCGGCACGCTCGCTTTGCTCGCTCGGCTTCGCGCGCTAATGGTCATGGTTCTAACCTAACCTAACCCGCATGCTTCACCAACCATATAGGGGATCTGACGCAGGAATGTATGAGGAATAATATACGAACTAAATACTATACTAACTGAATATTAGTTCAAATGTGTATAGAAAATGTTTATTAGACCATATAAAATTAGGTAAACTGAAATTATATCAATAATTCATTATATTATTTCATCGTTATACTAATCAAAAATTATATCAAATGAAAATAGGTCAAATTATGTTTTGAACTATACTAACTGAATATTAGTTCAAATGTGTATAGAAAATGTTTATTAGACCATATAAAATTAGGTAAACTGAAATTATATCAATAATTCATTATATTATTTCATCGTTATACTAATCAAAAATTATATCAAATGAAAATAGGTCAAATTATGTTTTGAAATGAACTTTTGTTATTATATCAAAAGGTACGCACGCATTCAAAACTTCATCATCATCATCATCATCATTTCAGCCCAAAAGACGTCCACTGCTGGACATAGGCCTCCCCCAAGTAACGCCACATTAACATTTTGGGGTGGTTTTGCCATAATCGCCACGCTTGGCAGGCAGGTTGGCGATCGCAGTACGGTTGTTACAAAAGCACAGAGAACGCTGCTGCCCATTCTCTGACAAGTCTCTTAGTCGCCTCTTACGACACCCACGGGAAGATATAGGATGGTGCTATTCTTTACGTCCGACACCATACAGAGCCATTCAAAACTTAGTAACAAAGAAAAAGAGCAATAGGTATATTAAGTAACTCCAATACATATGATAGGCGTGTCAATGTATCAGAATACTCGTAATTATGAACGATTCCCGACTACCTGCACGTTCAAAGGGCGAATTTTCCATTTCCAAATGAAGAGAAACCATCAACCAATCATAATTCGGGGAAAACGTAACTTAACGCGAATCTATCACGAAGTACCACGCCCCGGGGAAGTCGGGCAAACACCGACCCTCCGCTAATCTAATATTAAACACATTCGGATATTAGATACAAAGTGAGCATTCACAGAATTTAATAATCCCGCTCCCACACCTATACACACCTCCCTCTCACTCCTATACCTCCGTCCCTCTCTAACATGAATTATTAACAACAATTTTATGATTACATTTAGCATTGAGTGTAAGTGCGGGCGGGACGTGATACGAAAGTCGAATGGCCGGTGAAAAATGGCGGGAAAACGTTGCCAGTTAATATTTTATTGGTTTCGATAGGTTTGAGTTATGTAAGTCAGCCGGGGGTTCCGGTAATTTTCAATTTTGTGCCTGAAATATTGATAAGCTGAAGTCCCTAGAGTTCACTTTATTGGATCACTTGGAGCTGACTTGCAGTTCTGATGGTAGAACATTGTGATAGTAACTGGCGATTACTTAGTGCGTTTTCAATTTGTTATATTTCATAAGGGTACTTTCATGAAGTAAATTTTCCGAGTTGAACCAAGTTTACTTTTAAAATTATGAAAATGTTGACAGTTCAATACTAAAACTGCTGCCGATTTAAACTTCCGTTCAAAAAGCTTCAAAACCCAGCTCACGGCATTTCAACACGCTTATTTTAATTGAATTAACAAACAATCTTTCAAAAATGTGCAACAAAACCACCTAACAAAAACTTCAAATTACATAATACCCTCACAATTTACATAAAAATAGCTCATAACTCGCAAATAAAATTAAAACGCAAGATCATACGTCAAACGGCAAAAAAAATGCCATCAAACGCTACGCGATGCTGTTTAGCATACGACATTGCGTAAAACTGTTATTAGCACGCAAAAAACATGTAGCCAGCGCGACAAGGCTTTACCGACACCCGGATGGGACTAAGTCTTAGAAAATTCTAAGCACACGATGTCCACTCAGCGGTCATTTTGCCCGTGGATGGAATACTAAGGCACTGTCGGAATTGTGACGAATATAGAACTCGGCAGCGGGGCGAGGTAATTGTGTTTAGTGTTTACCCCACCTCCTCAAGGGTGCAGTAACACAATAATCGTAATATTTTGTATGAGCTACACTTGACGCCTCTTTTGGTTAAGAATTGCTTTCTAATTTACTGTGCATGGGACCGTGGAGTTTAGGGTAGTTTTTACCCTACTTGATGTGGAAAGGTTAAGTTTTAGGTTTGTGAGTTGCTAAATTACAACTTCCTGTTTAAAAATACAGGAACAGTTTTAAAAAAACCTTTTTCCTTCAAAGTTAAGCTAATTTTATTTTTTAATCACCATTATCATCATCATCATCTTAGCAGCTGGAAAAGTCCATCATTGGACATAGTCCTCCCCCAAAGCATCGCCACATCGACTGAAGTGCTTCTCGAATCCAGCAGACTGATTTATGAAATTCCAGAAACCACAAAGATGCTTACTATCAAAATTCCTCAACTTACCGTCACCACAAGTAAGGTAATTACCTTAATAAATCCAAAAGGACACAGCTAAGATCAAGGACCCCATTAAAGTAACACCTGGCAAACAGTATGTTTTATTTAAATATCTAAATCAGCATAGAACCAGCTCTCACGCTGGTATTAGCATGGTGAATAAGGATTTAATTCACATTGTGAAAACCCTATTGGGTTCTTAAAACTGTAAGGTTTTTCTGGATTCTTGCCAGGGTAAAAGGAACTGCTTTGGTCTGGTCTAGTTTGTTCATGGTGGGTTTTAGCTGTCAACTACACCAACAGTTGTAAATATCTTTAAAAAATATAATGTCTAAAGACGCAGAGGTTAAACAAATCTATATGGAAAAGTGAACATTACAATAGTCTTACAAACAGCATATTATTTGATCCAGCAAGTTAATTATTTATATAGGTATTCATCCATCATAATATTGTTGTCTATGAAAATTGACACAGAAGCTGTTTGCAAAAAAACTAAACGTAGAGAAAACTGAAATGCTGACTTTTCAGTTGTCAAATAAGGCTGAATAATTTTCCATCTCTGCCTCATTTCCCAACCAATCAGAAATAAAATTCTTATTTTAAACCAAACAAAATAAATTCAATCCACATCAATAAACATGGCGGACGCGAAAAAAATCATCTGCACAAGTGTCAACGATTGACAATTAGCAGTACCGTCCTGTCTGATCCAAAATTTTCGCATAATTGTCATTCGGTAATTGAAAAACGCAATTATGAGCGCCGAGAGCGTCAGTTAATTAATATTAAATTCTGAAATAATCGCCCCGCGCTCCCCCACACCCCCTCCCCGGGGAGACGGGGACATGGACTGATTGAATTATAGGCAAATTTTGAATTTTGAATAATTCACGGGAGTGAGTTAGCCCTTTATGGCACGCGGCGGAGGACGAGGGAATTTTTGCTTTAATTGGACCAGTTATTGTTTTGTTGAAACGGGTTCTGTGGTTCTAATTGTTTTTGGCATCTTTTTACTTCAGCGTTCAACCCATTAAGATTTAATTGCATTGCAGATAATAAAGACGTCTTATCTGACATAATAATTGTATTTATTATACCTACTCAGATAATATTGGTATAATATTAATTGCAGCTTTTTCTGACAAGTAATAACTGTGACCTAATAACAAATGATTTATGATATCAATATGTTAAAAGCACAGTAACTGTTAACTTCTTAACCTTAGATAGGCGCAACTGAATCATATTATTTTTTTCCATTCGTGAGAGACGTCGCCGGCTGACACGAAACGATTCACAATCCGCAACGCACATATTACGCAATTACTTATTCTCGATAGATAGACCAGAAAAAAGTTAAAAACAAAATGGTTCCTATTTACAGATCAGTACGGACACCGCGGCTCCACAAAATTCAATTTGGGCAGCATTTCGCCGCTCCCGCGTTGCGACAAACCAAACAATTACACATACGTGTGTCGAAAGCATAATTTTTCCACCAAAACTACATGGAAATGCGAAAAAAACACACTCGCTGACGCTTTGTTAGTTTTTCGCGCCAACGCGTCGGCCATTTTTGACAGCTGTCAAACGCTGCGCTAGTGATTGCGTCTTTTGTAGTCGCACCTTTTTGGAGACACGGATTTTTTACATAGAAAAATCAAAACGTCAACGCACTTGAATATTTTGAATGGTAAATATGAATAGCACAATGTAATCCCACACAAATTACCAGCGCATAGGAATATGAAAGCGATAAACCGAGATGCATCGGCGATACGTGCACACAATCCTGTCTCATTTCAATACCTATTGTGAGGTCGGCGCTAGTGTTGTAACGTCGTAACGTCCCGGTCTACGGACACCCATCAGTCATTTACGAATGAATACATGACAATCGATCGAGATACGAAAGGTAACATGTCTCGCCTGAGTGACGAGTGATTCTCGCGTTCCTGACGGATCTCGGAACGTTGACAAACGCTCGGCCGACGAGCCCTCACAGTTCTTTTTACAAATTTCAAGCAGAAGAAGTTTGACGTGCGATAGTGACGTGACGATGTGGACCTGTCAGTTTTCAATTGGCTCTCAAAGAGTGTTGACGTGGCAAGTCGGATCTAGATTCCAAGTGTGGACATGTTAATTGTTGCGGACGAAGCGTAGGAGTAACATAAACACACCCTTGACTTTTATTCTCACTCTCTAAATCGCGTGTAATTCGATATCACTTTTTGAAGTACGGAACCTACGCGGACTATGAAACCTGATAGGTCTTCGTTAATCGATAAATATAATCGTATATTCCGATGAGAATCGATTACTAGAACGGATACGAGTAGTTACTAAGTTGCAATAGTCAACATCATTAGGTATGTGAAGTGCGCTCAAGCGATGCGACGCGTCGTATAAGATTGTTTTTGTTTGACGCAAGAAAATAGATGTTGATCGTTAGAATTTACATATTCTGATGAGATACAGACTAATGATACGGTTGAAAAATAATTTTAATAATTCTGTCAAAGACTTCATTTTTAAATGACTTCAGTTATTGCAAAATAATTATCTAGTCGTTATTTTTAGTTTAAAATTATCTATTTCTTCAATATACTTTTAATCTTCCTGATATGGCAACACTATCACCTATCTATCACTGTGTTACCCACCTAAACGTACAACTTGACTTATTGCGGTTAAAAACAGCAAAAAAACTGTAATTTATGCTGAAATAATGAGCATTTAACTAAATGAGCCAAATAACCTGAGTTTAAGTGTTAAAATCGTATTCACCGCCGGAAACCAATGATTATTTCATCCTTTCAGTACATAATTATGGCATTTCCTCTAAATATCGCAATTAAAACATTGGTCATTGATTTAGACTAGCTGCAGACCGCGACTGTGGCTGTACCAAACCATGTTTCGAACTTAAAATGTTATCATCAAATCCAGGAAAACAGTGTTTTAGTTTAATCTGTTGGTTGGTAGGGTCCTAGGTTGGCCTATTGATAAATTATGTCATTGAATAGTTTGCCCAAGTAAACTAGGTACCAGAAAACGAAGAAACCGTCTCTCATTTTCTGTTGTATTACCTTTATAGCCCGAAAATGACTGCGAGCAGAGAAAAGTACTAGGTCCACATATCATGAAGGAACTCTACGTCTAAAGTTCTCCGGTTCATCATTCCATCCTAAAATTAAGTACAGCTTAGCATCTAGAAAAGTATCATTCCATTCATCAGGGTAGATTCCCAGTCCAACCGGATCCGGATGGAACTGAATGTTAAGTACACAATCCACTCACAAGTACTAGGGTATCATTATAATCTAGGAGCTTACCTGGATCTGTCGCGTCGAGGGTCTGCGGCGGGGGCTGGCTGAGGGGTCCGGGGGTGCCTCCGGAGCCCGGAGAACGAACATCATCGTTCACCGCGCCACCGTACGACAACGATGACGATGGCGGTCTCTGTTGACAAGGAGAGAAGATACGGTTAGCATGTGTGTAAGAAAGAGATGGTATTTCAGAGGTTGTGACTCGCTAAGGTAGTACCTAGGGACTGTACATGACCACTCTTAGATATGAGGTTCTTCATCAGCAGCTTACTGCTCTTGTCACTGTTACTTAGGTACCGGGGCATCACGATTTGTTTTTCCTTAAGGTGGATGCGCCAGAGTACCCCGCAAAATTCAATCTCGCCCTTTAAGTTCATTTGATGGTATTACTTTTTCTTGAAATAGTCTTGCAATGGTAGGTACCATTAAATGAACTTGAGAGAGTTGTATTGATGATTTTATTGATTATACTCGTAATGCTGTATATACATAATATGTGTTACGATCGCTAATAAACGTCGTTCAACACAAAGCCTGACACTGACTTACAAATTGCAAAAAAAGGCTCCAATTTTTTTTTCCTTGGTTTCCCTCACGCTCTACCTTAAGAACTTGAAAAATAAACGCCACTATCACAGATACCCAGAAAGATTGATCATCCAATAGAAATGTTTTCCATACATACATCTTCAAAGTCATCAGTTGCCTAAAGAAATGTTTGCGAGACTAATGTCATATTATTCAAAGTGAATCTAGGTCTGTCAGTTTGTTACATCTTCACAACTAAACTACTGAACTATTGTTGAAGTTCTTTTTCGGACTCAAATCTTGGTACTAGAGCAGAAAAGGATTACATCTTTTTTTACATCCAAATTAATAAAAACTTTTCTCTCAGGCACAAATTTCTACTTCAACCTTTGAAGTATCTACTCTTTTTGGAAACACCGCTATAACAAGCTCTAACAAGGTACCCGTACAGTCTTTTTATATCAATTATTGTATTAAACATAATTTGGACCCTTGACAGAATCGATTCAGCCGAATCAATGACGCGAAGCGAGCAACTGTGCCCGTTCGACCATAGCTAAATGCTTGTAGCTAAAAAAACACACATATTTATTTTGTTTGGGCTTAGGAAGTTGGTAATGAGCATAAGAATAGTTTCATGTACTGTGTTGAAATTAGACTGTAATGATTTGTAGGGTTTGTTAGTGTCAATGTTAAACATCAAGGTGTTTGATTTGTGGCTGCGGGACTGTTCGAAAGAGATACCATGGTCCTGGATCACAAAGGGCTAAGAAGGAACATGGATGGGTTTTAGTCAGTACAAGTCTGACACTCCCTCTTGCTCCGCCCAGAGTGGGAACCCCTCATTTGATGATTTCCCATCCGTAAAAAAAGGTGTTTGATTAGTTAGACTGTCTCGGTGGTCTAGTGTTCGCAAATCGCGACTGCTAAGCATGAGCTTCTGCGTTCGATTCCCGGGTCGACCAAATTTGTATTAGGTTTTTGCATCAGGAATTTCTTAGTAGCAGCCACGGAGCCTCAATTTATGCCCGGTTCATGATAATACTGTAGCCCCCTATTACATGGTACTTTACAATAACTGTTCTGTATAGTGTCGGACGTAAAGAATAGCACCATCCCATATCTTCCCGTGGGTGTCGTAAGAGCCGACTAAGGGACTCGCCAGAGAATGGGCAGCAGCGTTCTCTGTGCTTTTGTAAAAACAGTACTGCGATCGCCAACCCGCCTGCCAAGCGTGGCGATTATGGCGAAACCCCTCAAAATGTCAATGTGGCGACACTTGGGGGAGGCCTATGTCCAACAGTGGACGTCTTTTGGGCTGAAATGATGATGATGATTACAATAACTGGCGACATGTGGGTGCTATACATTCACCAATGCCGATTATGACAACTGCTTTTTGACAACAAATCACATTTAATCAGACTAGCGCTCAATCAATAATTCAGATTGTGAATCCAATTCAAACACTTGCACCGATTAACGAAACAAAATGACAACACAATCAATAAAATTTTCACTCACTCACTTCCCCAAATCACCTCCTCTTATTATTTCCTACCCTCAATTACCACCAGACTTCCCAAAGACGTTAAAATTAAAGCGTTCGGTTATTGTTGTAACACTTCGGGTTTTGTCGTAACACTTCGGAAGCGCTCGGGTAATGAGCCGACGCGCACGCCACTCTGACATTAGCGGCGCATGCGCGGTAAGCACCTGCCTTATGGCCAGCCTTAATGGTCAGGTTATGAAATAAGGAAGTTGGAGCATATTTAGGAATTTGTGTTAGTTAAGAAGTCTGTTTAGATATCTGCGGGATTATTTACGCTGGTACAGCGATGTTAACAGAAAGTGTAGTCGATAAATCCTAATTTAGTTAATGACAGTTCATGTTGACTAAAGTGCTAGTCTGTAGCTGTCCCACTGCTGGACAGGGACTGTATCGTATACAGCCTGGGAACGAGAACTGATCACCAGCTTTGCTCATTGCGTTTTGACTTCTTAATTCAGATACCAAGCTACTTTTCGAAATTCGAATGAATGTCAAAATAGCATAATACTCTATATCTTATGAGCGTTTACACCCTACGGCATTCCATACAAACTTTCAAGCCCTTATTTTCCGAAATGACTGAACCGATTTTAAAGTAAATTAATAGGCATAAGCATACATAGGTCTAAAAGTTATAAATATATTTTGGAAATGTCTTTAAACAAAAAAGATAATTGGAAATATCTGTTTCTATAGATTTATAATCGGTCTAATTTAGCTGTAACATTATTTTTCGAAAATGTTTTTAGTAAGTACCTTTTTAGACCTATTTATCCTGCTTATATACAAGATACGATTTATTTTTGGGGTGAAAAATCACAGTTTAAGGTAGGAGTCAATGTTACGCTCTCAAAACATTGTGCTGATGGATAGTCTTCCCTCACCAATCTGCACATAATCATTTCACATCTATTTTTACATGTATCTAGGTACTTCAGTCCTCACCAGCCAGTCCAGCAGTGAAAGCCTGGTCACTAGGCTATCACTACTGGACTGGCTACTAGGCCCTAGTGGTATGACCATCAGACTGCTAACTCATAGATTAAGGGTTCGAACCACGCACCTCTGATCTTTCGGATTCGTTTGATACGCACACCCTCTGTTTAGCTCCAATTATGCGTGAGATATTTCGGCTGAGCGGTATAAAAGCTCTGACACCAGATTAGGCTCTAGAGGAGCTCGTGGCTGAGTAATAACAGCCCCACGGGTCGTTCTTTAAGGTTAAGCCGTGCTTGCCGAGGTTGGTCCGTGGATGGGTGACCATAATTACATACCGAGTTTCCTCCGTGCCTCGGAAAGTACGTTAAGCTGAGCTTTCCCGGCTGATTTGTAGATCTTTGACAGTCGTTACGAGTAGTCAGAAGCCAAAAGTCTGACATCCAGTCTTAGCAGGGAGTATCGTATTACCCAGTTGCTGGGTTGTGGAGGTCAGATAGGCATCCGGTTAGTCTCGAAGCCAACCCCAAGATGGTTTAGGAAAAGGCTAGGCAGATGATGACCAGATTAGACTCTAACAACACGTAAAATAAAGAAGAAGTCTTAACCAAAGACAAGATTTTTGACATCTAACCTCATACTCCATGTCCGTACATACCTATTTCCATTACCATACCAATGATTGATACCCATCCATTCGGCTTACAGGTAATTACCGAAAAAACTCGCGTTTAATTGTAGCCCATGATAGTTGTTAACGATCGTTAGCTCATGAAACTGTGGCAACTGATGTATTGTTGCATTTAACTTGATCACTTTGGGTAATAGGGTTCTTGATTTTTTGGTTTAGAAGGTATGGAGTAACATACACATTCGACCTCCTAAATACTCCTAATTTCGAAACCAGGTCAGTCTGAACATTGTTGAAAGCTTTCACGGCTTCTAACTGAACTTACGCGGTCAAATACGGGATACCTTCCATGATTTTTATTTATGTTGACGCTGTTGCCATGACGCAATCATGGTGCTTGCAATATATCATCATCATCATTTCAGCCCAAAACACGTCCACTGCTGGACATAGGCCTCCCCCAAGTGTCGCCACATAGACATTTTGGGGGGTTTTGCCATAATCGCCACGCAGTACCGTTGTTATAAAAGCTCAGAGAACGCTGCTGCCCATTCTCTGGCAAATCCCTGAGTCGCCTCATACGACACCCACGGGAAGATGTGGGATGGTGCTATTCTTTACGTCCGACACTTCATACAGAGAAAATATCGTGTGAAAATATCGTCAAAATATCGGAAGCTCACAATTATTGAAAATCACGGAAGATATGCCGTAAGTGTCAGTGTTAGATCAGACCAATCTGTACGATAAATTCTTAGGCTTACGAAGTCAAAGTTTCTTAGGGCATATCTGATGTAATGATATACACGAGAGCAGCGGCGGCCCAGTGGTGGCAGCCCCGACTTACGAGTCGTATGTTCGAACCCAGGCAGGCGCATTACTTTGTGCAATTTATTTCATCACCCCTGCTCTCTAAAACGGTGAAGAAAACATCGTGAGCACACATGTGACACTTGTGACATCTACCAACCCGCACTGGGCCCGCGTGGTAGATTAAAGCTCACTCCCTCTCATTGAGAGGAGGCCTGTGTCCCAGCAGTGGGAACATTATAGGCTGATGATGATGATGATGATGTTGTACACCTGAGCACATACCTCGGAAACCTGTAAGATTACAGATACTTCAGAGACTAGTTACGAAATGTCATAGTGCCTGTTATTTTTACGCAGTATTTTCAGAATGGAACAAACAACAAAGCAACGATTTTTTGTAGAAGATCCAGAGGCCCTAAAACAGGGGCAATACGTATTTCAAAGTTTCAATACATTCATTACATTTTTGGTTCTACGTTTTTGCAGATAAAGTGTCCACCTTTAGGGCTTTATTATATCCTGAAACTGAAAGATCCAAACATCAAGATAGTTTAAAACATACTTAGCTCGAAATCTATATCTACCAGTAACTGAAACCCACATATATAGACATAGCACGTTCTAGCAAGAACGTTTAGAATTCCTTTACAAAAATAGACTGGGCAACTGGCGATTTCAATAATCATTAGGTACAAGAACTGTTTAGCCGACGCGAGTGGAACATGTGTTTGAACGGCTTTCGTTTTCGCGGCCGTTTTTGACGGGGAGTTCAATATTTTGAGCTAGATGTTTTTTTTTCTAAAGATTAAGGTGATTTTTTGATGGGATCCACACAGAAATTGACTTTCATGTAAACTCTACTGGTTGTATGGAACATCGTCTTATAATCCTTGTTTCGTATCTGTGGTGTTGTGGTCGTAAATACGACTACTGATCTTGGTGTTCTGGGTTCGAATGCTAAGGGTTATTTGGTTTTTTGCTAAGATTTTTCCAGTTTAAGGCCAGTGTCTAAATTTGTGCCTGGTAATGGCAATAGATTCGTCCTTTCGCTGATTTCAAACACAATTGGCGAAATGCGGGTAAAGTTTACTTCTGTCTATCCCTTCGCAAATACCGAGCTGATTTAATTCGAATTATACCGCCATTTTAGACCTGTCAAGAAAAACAATTCAAACACCTGTTCCAAATTCAAATCCACTAACCCTTTACCGAATTCTTTACAAATATAATCGAACGCCATTTGGCTACAGATGATTAAACTAATTCGAATTTCAAATTACGAATAGTCAGCCATTATTCGATGAGACTAATCGAGTATTCTGATTCGTTTGACAATCGATATTAACATGATTATCGAAATGTTACCTGGTAATGATTGGGTTGTATTATTACTATGTGATTAGTTATTGATTAACAGATAATAGGTATGTTTTGTTGTTGTGTTTGGTAAGAGTAGGTATGTGTTGGTTCGAGAGATAATGTCGGTTGAAAGGGAAGGTTGAACTAGTTCTTTCCGCGGTCGCAACGCATGAAGATCTGGGTTCGAATCTTATGTCGGTAGAGAAGTGTTATTCGGTTTTTCTATCGCGATTTGTGACTGGTTACTGTCAATTGTCTTGCCTTAATTTACATCATATATGGGGCTTTAACATAACTGGAAAATGGGGCGTAAATTATCAGTACAGCTCTAGTTGTGTAAGAAATGTCAGTAAAACAAATGTTCATACATACAAATGTTCATAACATATCATCACGCCTGTAATCACCAAAGGGTTTGGCAGACAGAGGTGTACCTAATAGTACAACTACATTTCGCCGGGCACAAATCCAGACTCCGTGGCTGCTACTAAGAAATTCTTGATGGAATAACTCATTGACACTGCTTGACTTGCGAATCGAACTCGGGACCTCGTGCTCAGCAGTTGCGCTTGCAAACACTAGACCAACGATACAGTGAAGTATGTATCTTGTTGAGTTATTTTATTTTAGTTTGTAAAATTTTATCAACAAAATGCTCTGTATGGTGTCGGACGTAAAGAATAGCACCATCCCATATCTTCCCGTGGGTGTCGTAAGAGGCGACTAAGGGACTTGCCAGAGAATGGGCAGCAGCGTTCTCTGTGCTTTTATAAAATGTGGCGACACTTGGAGGAGGCCTATGTCCAGCAGTGGACGTCTTTTGGGCTGAAATGATGATGATGATGATGAATCAACAAAAATCAACACTTAATACGACCTATTTGTAACTTCCGGTTGAAGCATTACAATAACTTAAATATATGCTTCCGAAAAAAAACGCCTTTGCTTTTCAATGATATATTCTCTCTGTTCTAGATTTCTGTCATGATCTTCCTAGTAATTGAAAATATTATAAGTAATATAAACTTTTAAAGGATTCCGTCGTTTTAATTATCACCCAGTACCTAAATTCCAATATATCTCAGCCATATTCATAGATAGTTTGTCGTCTACAATCAAATAACATTCCAAAAACGCAAGCTCAAGCCCTCACCATTTGTAATTGGATCGAACACCTCTAGTTAGTTTTTTTTTTTCACAGGAAACAATAGACAACCGTTTCACACCATATGGAGCAAATGCATCATTACTGTCCAGCCTGTTATTGTTATAATTCTGTTTACCCTACTGGCCGCCATTTTGATGTCGTTAGCGAAAACGTAACAACTCCACACTAACACCCATTTTCACACAAAGCTACACCTAAATTAATGCCTTTGATTTTCAACTCTAAGCTTACCGGTTAAAGTTGAGTTTCTAACAGTACAATAATCTTTAGGCAGTCATTTAGGTGTCACTTCGTGTTTATGAAAACGTGTAGGTATGATTCGTGACGGAAATCGATTTGGTAATCGACGTTTGTTTTGTTTTTTTTTTTTTTAAATTGGTGTGTTTGTTGACAACTGTTTATTTTGACCTTTATTGGTAAGGAGTAGTAGAAAGGGTTTTAAGATGATTATTTTTATTGTTGATGGATCAAATCGCGAAGAAGCGATAAGGAACTGATAACAAATGCTCGTACCTCCTATTTTTAGGATCACCGTGAAAACATTCATCATCTGCCTAGCCTTAAGATAGTTAGAGTCGGCTTCCAGTCTGACCTGATGCACCAGAGTACCAGTATTTTACATGGAGCGACTGCCTATCTGACCTCTACACCCCAGCTAGCATTAGATAATACGATAACCCTTGGTAAGACTGGTTGTCAGACTTTCGGGCCATGGTTGCCAGCCGGGAACAACGCCTAGCTAACGGACGTGAAGAGACTAATCTGCCTTTATTTTCCCTTTTCAGATGGCCTACCATGACGTCTTAAAACTTTATTGTTTTACTTCTTTTCCTGTGTGTGAAAGAGATGGCGCTAGACATCCTGTATAGCTCCGTCTCTTTCCCACACTGGAATAACAGTAAAACAATACTGCTTTTTAAGACTTCTTGGTAGGTCAGCTGGTGACATGTCTCATACATTAGACCTTTTTGAGTCGACTTTTGGAAGCAACCACCAAGTAATAAGCAGATCAAACATTTTTTTTTTCTTTCACGGGACTGGACATCCAAACATAAGGTACGAGAACACAACCTTAACAACCCACTTTCAACCCTAAAAAAAATACATAAAAATCTAATTACACACCCCATTACGCATTCAACATCAACACTACGAAAAGAATAACACTCGAAAGCACACTTCGACCTGAAGCAGCAATTATTTTTAACAAACAAATCAATGAACACGGTAACGTCGAGCAGGGTTAACTTTGGTTTAAGAAAACAATACGGTACAGCGGTTTAGGGTTGAACGAGATGGATAAAATTGTGAGTGGAGTCGTTTAAGGGAAGAATTGTAAGTACATGGTGTACTTGTTGAATAATTTACGTGAAATCAGAGTGTTACTTGAAGATAATGTCAATCCTAACTGAATTTTGCATCAGAGCATGTTAGATCAACGATATGTTATAGGAGCTTGCTAAATAATAACAGCCGGACGGGTCGATCTTTAAGGTTAAGCCGTGCTTGCCGAGGTTGGTCCGCGGATGGGTGAGCATAATACATACCGAGTTTCGTCCGTGCCGGAAAGCACGTTAAGCCGTTGGTCACGGTTGTCATTTGTAGATCTTTGACAGTCGTTACGAGTAGTCAGAAGCCGAAAGTCGGACATCCAGTCTTACCAAGGCGTATCGTATTACCCAGTTACTGGGTTGTGGTGGTCAGATAGGCAGTCGCTTCATGTAAAGTACTGGTACTCAGCTGCATCCGGTTAGACTGGAAGCCGACCCCAACGTAGTTTGGGAAAAAGCTAGGCAGATGATGAGCATGTAAGATCAACCCCATACTAATCTTACTACCCTACTATCACACTAATATTATAAAGACGGAAGTTTGTGAGTGTGTGTGTGTTTGTATGTTTGTCACTCCTTCACGCCTCAATGGCGGTACGGATTTGTATGAAATTTGGTATGTAGATAGCCTGTACCCTGAATTAACGTATAGGCTTTTTATCCCTGTCTGCGCTGGGAAACCGCTGGGCGCAACTAGTAATATTATAAACGCGAAAGTGTGGAGTTTTGATACTCAATCACGCCAGAACGACACGTAGGATACTTTTTATCCCCATCGTACGATCCCGTGAGACAATAACCGAAACCCAGGTGGACGAAGCTGCGGGCATAAGCTAGTATATAGGGTGACTGGTAATTAGTGACAGATATTTAAACACGTGATTGTACTCATGATAACAAACAACTTTCCCAAATAAACATTTTTTATACTCATTCAATTTTATCACAATAATACAACAGCCGTATGAAATTCGCGCGCAATCAGCTTGTGATAAAAGTGAATGAGTATAAAAAAAGTTTCTGTGAAAAAAATGCTTGTAATCATCTAAGTATCGGTCACTAATTACCATTCACCATAAATCATAAATGCATTATCATTTCATTTCAATGAGAGATGGAAAACGTTCAGAAAATCTACCTGCCCAAGTTGAACACAGGGCGACACATCAAACTATACGTTTCCAGTATAACATGACCTTGCTTTGTATAGATTTCGAATACAATGAGAGATTAGCTTAAACTGGTTTTAGCCCTGCGTACCAGTTTTCCAGACCCATATACAGGGTACAACGGAAAGGGTATATACATACTTAAGGGTGTGCTACGGACCATCAAACTGAACATGTTTCTCCATCGGTCTAACATTTTTTTTGGTGTATGGTAGTGTATACCTATTCGACCCGATTGGCAGGGCACATTGCCCGCAGAACGGATGGCCGCTGGGGCCGAAAAGTTCTGGAATGGCGACCGCAAACCGGAAGACGATGCGTTGGAAGGCCTCCCACTAGGTGGACCGATGACCTGGTGAAGGTTGCGGGGATCCGCTGGATGCGAGGCGCACGGTACCGGTCAATGTGGCGTCACTTGGGGGAGGCCTATGTCCAGCAGTGGACGTCTTTCGGCTGAAACGATGATGATGATGATGATTCGACCCTAATGTATGGAGCTCTTGATATTTGTTTCGCTATTACGATGTTTGTCCGATGGAGAAACACGTTCAGTTTGATGGTCTGTAGCACACCCATAAGTATGTATATATCCTTTCCGTTACACCCTGTATTTTGATAACACAATATTCCTATCCATTAAACCTAGTCATACTCACCACAATATTTCTACCCATAGTACATATTTACTCAAGTATTTGTCGACAGGATCAGCCCTGAACAGACCCCTGAATCAACCCGTCAAATGCACGCGGCCGATGAATTAAATCGAAAACAATTCCCAAAAAGAACAATGGAAGGGTTCGAACAAAACTTCCAGTTTGAATTTGGAACGGAGCGCACGCGCATGCCAGGTGGGGGTGTGTGTCAATGAAGTCGGTTAAAAGAGGGTAATGCGATATGTGTTATTGTTTTTGTGAAGAATTTAAATTTGATTTGTATTAAGTTGTATTGGAGATGTTTTGTGATTGTCGTTGGATTTTTATTTCTATTGTTTTGCTTAATTTCAGAAAATCGAGAGCGAAGTGAGTACCTCAAATTATAATAAACTAGCACTTCGCCCGCGACTTCGTCCGCGAATCGTATGTTACTCGGTAAAGACGTACTAATGTACGACTATCTAATGGTGAAAGAATTTTTAAAATCAGTCGAGTAGCTTTTGATTTAAATCGTAACAAACAAACAAGCAATCAAGTTTTTCCTCTTTATAATATTAGTTTAAAAAACCTTGCTTAGGTGATACGTCAGAAATAAGAAGAAGATTGATACATTATTCAAGCAGTGTAAGTATATTTTGATTTTTCTGCGAAATTCCAATTATCTAAGATTTCTAATTGAATATCCATAATTATTTCCAGTGAACCCATAAAACAACCTCACCGGATTTTTTTCTTAACGCCATAAAAGTTGTACTTTAATGACATACCCAATCAAAAGCGTTACAAACTCCAGTCTTCCACCCTCAAGTCACCTTCAAACATCTCAACCTACCCTCAAACTTACGAAAAAAACAAAAACAAAAGACGTTACATTAAGACGTATGGCGGTTCCCGATGACACCTAAGTAAAGTTTCATTTGGTCACATTAAACGTAATGGAAAAGTCGGATACCACGGGAACCTCCCCTCGGGTGGTAGGTGTCCATACTCCGTCTTTATCAGGGGACATGTGTTAGGGACCTTTTTAAGGGATGATTTTTGGAGTAGGTGACCCTCTCTTCTCTGATAGATAGCCAGTAAAAAAAAAAATTAGTCTAGATTGACCACTTTCTTCAAATACACTACTTTTCTTGTAGGATTAGATGAAGAATTGAGGGCCGTTCGTACGGTCATCCGCATTTCAATATAACACTTCATCATCATCATCATTTTCTTGCCCATATCCCAATTTATTTAGGCTCGGCGCATCATGTCTTCTTATTCCATACTTCTCTATTACTTGTCATCTGATGAGACAACTCCTTTCTTGCCATATAACATTTAACAAATCAAAAAGGGGAGACCGTCAAAATTAAGGGACTCTCTTGAATACTGTAAACAAGTGTTTGGTACTCACAGTAAATAAACTATTTACATCCTGCTAGCATATAGGCGCTTTCAGACTCAAATTGGTCCATTACTGTGCTATTAACACTTTCTACTACACAAAGGGAAATTTTTTCTCAGACTTTTATTTTCGGTACTAAAACTTTCATCTTTTGAAAGAGTTTGGTTTTTCGTCATAAATAAATATTATAAACAACATACAAGTTTTTAGTTGTTTCATATTCACTCAAATCTAAATTATTATCACACAGACACACCATTTCTATCCAATTCCAATAATAGCTAATACTCTGATCCCTTCACTGTAATTTCGCGCCCAACGTCACTTGCTGCGCTGCAGCGATACAAACAGTCGCTGCGACAAACACCCTGCGCCAGCGCATGTCACGTGGCGGGTGTCGGGTGACGTGGGAAATGCGATCGTTTGCCAATTTACTACGATTTGGGGTGAGCACACGACATGGTGACTCTCGACAGAGATATCGGCAATGTAATTATCTGAAAGTTTTGTTGATTTACGATATATTTTAGAGCACGTTAAGCCGTTGGTCCTAGATGTCATTTGAAGATCTTTGACAGTCGTTACAGGTAGTCAGTGACCCGAAAGTCTGACAACCAGTCTTACAAAGGGTATCGTATTACAAATTAACCTTGAAAACCCGGAGGTTAGATAGGCAGTCACTCCATGTAAAATACTGGTATCCAGCTGCATCCCGACAGTTTCAGTAGTTGGAAAAAGGTTAGGCAGATGATGGTGATCTATTTTAGAACCACTGTTAGGGTTTTATAGGATTCGAGGTTAAGTAAAGCCTAAAATGATTTCCCTACGTGAAAAATGTTTGATGTTATTCTAAAAACATATTTTTTAGGTACAATTGACAAATTTAAACTAATATTATAAAGAGGAAAGATTTGATTGTTTGTTTGTTTGCATTGAATAGGCTCCGAAACTACTGGTCCGATTTGAAAAATTCTTTCAGTGGTATATAGTCCATTTATCGAGGAATGCTATAGGCTATTCATCATCACGCTACGACCAATAGGAGTGCAGCAGCAATGAAAAATGTTGCGAAAACGGAGAAAATGTGACGCAAACGAAGTTGCGCCGGACAGCTAGTCAAAAAATATACTTAGAGGACTGTCTGAAAAAGGATGAGTATTGAAAAGACATAGGCTAGTCAACACCTACTGATTATATTATGATTTTGTTAGTAGACTTTAAAACAGTTATGGAAAATTTAACAACATGGAAGATGAACAGAGATCGAGAGCATGGTGCAAGAAACATGAGGTGAGAAAACACACCTATTGTTTTACCGCTTATGATTATTTCTTGAACCGCGTATAATATGATTATAAAAGTACGATGGATAGACTGTGTGAAGGATGACGTGGCTGGAAAGGAGGTGACAGCTGAGATGACAAATAATAGAGAAGTATGGAAGAAGAAGACATGCTGCGCCAGTCCCAAATAAATTGGGATAAGGACAAGAGATGATACCTAATTATAAAAGTAAACAGTTAATATTTTCAAACAACTTGCATTTGTTCTGGTTCTTTAGAAGATACACGAGTATATGATATGGGCAGGGTAAACTTAACGACAGACTACCATAAAAACTGCAGTAGATAGCCTTTTCACCAAATACGAGGGGCGTCTGTTCAATCCCAAGTTCGATTCCTGGAAGTGAAAGTTTTTTGCGATACCGACAGTAAGATGGAGCAAAAACGTTTGTAATATGTTTAACAGATGTCGGCATCGCCATCTTGGGATTTTGTCTTGATTGACATTTTGGAGTAGATGGGTAATATTTAACCAGGAAACCGTATGTGTTTACTTGTTAGGATATAATTATGTAATTATAGATTCCAACTTCCGATGCAGTCGTGTGGTTCCTTCATTTGAAAATTCAAGGTATTTTTGGTCGAAACTGTCTGTGACCTATGAAAAAGCGCTTAACCGATTATAGATTTCGACCTGATTAATGACGAATATTAGTTACAAGCTTGGTAACATGAGCTTCCCCGAGCAGCGTTCACATGGTAATAAAGCGTCCGGTGCACCGACGTAGCAGCAGGCAGAGTTCAGCTGGCCAATCTTTTGCATGATTCCCCACGGGAGAATCATCCCAGTACCACGGCACTTTTCCGAGCCAACACAACCGGAATTCCTAAATTCCACTAACAGTTACTCCCTGAGTCCTAACTTGGTTGGGAGTGGGTGTTCCGATGAAGTATGACATAGTATGACTACGGGTCCTCAACAAATACTATGGCTCAGCTCCTGCCCAGCTCTATGTGTAATTCGAGCTACACTTTGATGAACCTGTCCGAAGCCATCACCAATGGTGTCGTGGTTGCAGAGCTCTGGTCAAAGCTAACTTAATTATAAAAAGAGAATCATCGTCACAACAAAGAAGAAGATCCCACAGGAACGTATTTCTGGAATAAAGATGACCTTAACTCAGGTCTTGGTCTACTAATGCGTTAAATTTTATCTAAAATCTTTTTAACAGTTAAAGCGTAAAAAGGTTACAGACAGACCGAGTTACTTTCGCATATATGACAATAGCAAGAATCTCTAGCAAGAGTAGGTAACGCACAACTATGGCTCTAATACTACACATGCCCAATAATCCATAGTTAGCGATGACCATGAACTGCCTGCTTGATTGCCACCCAACATCATTAAAAAAACTTAATATTTTCCTCAAGCCAATCCCAATAAAATCTAGACAATATTATCACACGTCGCGACAGCTCCACTTAGTATTCAACAATACTTATCACCTACCTGTACTTAGTATTCCTAACATTAATACTAACCAAAATCGGTTCCGTACAAAATTAAGTACAATTAAACGATGTACAGTTGCACGCACGTCGGTACCTTGAGCTGGCCTGGCGTGGTGAGGAGATTCAATGGGATATGACGACATGAAGCCAGAACAGTTGTTACGTGTTCTTCCTCTTAGCGTAACAATACGTTGGGACCAAAATTCAGCTACACGAAATTTGCTCACTGATGCAAATGATGATTTGTGTTGAAGATCGTACTTTTGTACATTCAATGAGCTGCTGCAGTGAAGAAGAAAGTCGCGAATTTAACCAAAAAATCGAAAATATGTCATCATCATCATCAGCCTATAATGTTCCCACAGCTGGGACACAGGCCTCCTCTCTATGAGAGGGAGTGGGCTGTAATCCACCACGCGGGCCCAGTGCGGGTTGGTAGATGTCATATGTCTTCGAATTTTTAGTTCTAGAACATGCCGGTTTCCTAACGGTGTTTTCCTTCACCGTTTTTGAGGGCAGCGGTGATGAAATAAATTACACAAAGTAATGCGCTTGCCTGGGTTCGAACCCACGGCTTACTGCTTGTAAGTCGGGGCCATTGGGCCACCGCTGCGCGAAAATATGTGAAATACACCAACTCGCACAGGACCAGCGTGGCGGGAGTGTCTGAACATTGGACACATTTTTAGCTCATCATTGCCTAAGCTGTTCCCAAGTATGGTTCGGTCGCTTCGTGTCTAATCGGATGCAACTGAACACTGTTTATAAGAAGCAACAGCCTATCTAGCCTTCACAACCCAGTAGCTGGGCAGGAAACCAGAAGCAATGCTTCTTTTACGTCTTGAATCGATGTCTCAAATTTTGTTCGACCAGTACGTAGCAACCTGACATGTTTGTCATTAGCCTCATTTATGTCTTGGAGACTGCAGGTCGGTTGGGTCTGCATGATGAGCATGATGAAAATGGTTCGAGGAAAGTGTTCAGCACTTTGGATGGCTATAAAGGTAGAGGAAGACCAAAGAAACGATGGATGGACTGTGTGAAGGAAGATATGGTAAGAAAGGAGGTGTCTGAGATGACGAGTAATAGAGAAGTATGGAAGAAGCCATGCTGCGCTGACCTCAAATAAATTAGATTAGGGAAAGGAGAATGATGAATTGGTTCACAGATGTTGGAACTATGCTAAATAGTTTGGTCACCACTGACATGCGGCCCACTGTACTATTCAAGGGCAAGTTTTATGTCTATTTAATCTATGTTATTTATGTCACCGCTTTACGGCCATCGTGATTGCCATGTTAATGCCCCGGCGCCTGCGTCTGCGCATATTTGGTAACTTTCCATGTATTGTTAATTTGATTTGTATGTCTGTCTGTTTTTTTAATGGAGGGTTTTTCCAGTTCAGATTTGTATTGTGTCTATAAGCTAGCTAATTCTGTTCTAAAGGAGGCATCGAATGTTTTGTATTTTGAAGTAGGTGGTTTATGCAAGTCATTCAGGAAAATGTACACTTCCTTACTAGGATTATGGAATCACTGGTATTTTATGGGTATCTATGGATTTACCGGGGATTCTCCAAATAACTTCCTAAGCTGACAACAATTATTATAATCTGGATTCATCAGTACAATCTTCATTCCCACGACTATCGTCTATTAAACACACCAACAAAAAATTGTCGCGTACAACCAGTACAACAAAATCGTCAAGTAAATCCATAGGCTGAGCTAGTTAATAATATAAACAAAATGATTTAATAGAAAATACGCGGCCATAAGTCACTGACCGCTTGGGAACCTGACACCATGGTTCCTTACGTGGTACTGCATGACATATGATTATCATATTTTTTTTTATAAAGACTAGTGAAGTATGCGACTTTGCCTGTGATTTTTGTCATTGGCTTTGTTGTCTTTTGCCTAAGTTTTCGCGGCGTTTTAGGGTAATTCGCTGTTTTTGAGAAGTTGTCTTTCTGTAAACTTGTGAAAATCAGTTTAGTATTTAGACACTTCTTGTAAAGTCAATCTCTGGCAAAACCGGAAAATGCTTGTTCTTTCAAATATAATTTCGGAAAAGCATATTTCAATATGTAGGTACTTACAAGCTTAAAGCTTCGTTTTTGTTTAATTCGTTTTTATTCATGAGTTTTTTTAGTTTTATTCCCTGAAAAGTAATAAGCAGAGAGTGGATTGATAATTAAAATACTAGCTTAAGAGCTATTGCTTATATTAACAATATACAACATAATGTATGAATAAGTTTGCGTCTATGAACATTATGTTAAAAATATTGCAAATTTTTATTGTATGTAAATTTTCTTTTTATAGTCGTTACATGGCTGTGCTATGTATTTTTTTTTCATATTTTTTTTTTGTATTTTGAAAATATTCGTCTTTCGATTTAGTAATTGTTAGGCACATATTTTTTTAGCTTCTTCCGAACTTTAGCATATTTTGCGCCAAGGTTTGGATAAACTTTTCTTGCAGTCTTGTTTTCCAATAAAGAAAAATATGTGAAGAAAGTATAGGTAGTTCGATGCTGACAGCTATTTTGCTATTTGACCTTTGCGTTTCTAGCAATTAGTTAAAAACTCTTAATTACATTGCTAGTACTAAAGCTAAATCAAGTACGGCGTAACTACCATAGACTTTAGACATAAAAACCCCATTACGAATATACTTGCCTCTTAATTAAACCGAATAAATGCTATATAAACGTTTCTCTATGCAAAATAAACACTGCATGTACTAGGAGCGCTGAAAATAAAAGGAGCCTCGTTAACGACTATAGATTATAAGAGCTATGCATTTTTAATTAATACTCCGTGCTTTGGGCGTGAAAAAGCATGTTGCTTTGAAAAAATAAATTTAGAGTTTCAATTAAGAGAAAATATTTTTTATTTTTACTATCTGGACTTAGAAGCTAGTAAAAATTTAAAAAAGAACTTAGGAGGTGCAAAAAAAGCCTTAAAATAACA
Source organism: Cerastis rubricosa (assembly GCA_949152445.1). Classification (NCBI taxonomy): domain Eukaryota; kingdom Metazoa; phylum Arthropoda; class Insecta; order Lepidoptera; family Noctuidae; genus Cerastis; species Cerastis rubricosa. The sequence goes on along the minus strand of OX424534.1, from coordinate 21,317,826 downwards.
TCGACAGTTAAGAAAACAACAGATAATAAGTCGAAGTACGGAATGGAAAAATCCAGACACTTTTTTATGAGACTACTTTTACGCAAAAAAACAACGGCCCAAACAAAACACCCTCTTGATTGCCTCCAACTTTTTGTACATCCATTTTAATAGGCCCTGTACTAAGTATTAAGTACTGGGCATCTTTAACTTTCTCCCTAACAAAGCTAGACCAGTCCCGGTAAAATTAATATCGACTCATTTAGTATGCAAATAGTGTAGCCGGTTCTTATCTGCGTTGTCCGCTCCGTTCAATCAATGTGTCCTTTAGGCGCGCTATCTCCGTACGATCTTACTCCTGCCCTCTTATGCCGCCCTGGTACATAGATTTATTGCAGCACGATATCATTAACAGTATTTGTTTATCTATTTTTGTGAGTAATTGAGTGAAAAAGTTTAGTTTAGAAATGTATAAAATGTAGCTGGTAACTTGAGTAATATTTTAACTCAATCTAATTTTACAACTTGTTATGCGATAAGGTTGTACAGTATATTTTTATGGTTTTATTTTACATCTAAATCAGCGTTGTATACTTGAATTTTCTCTTTGTAATACTAAGAATAATATTTCCATAGATGTTGATGCTGCCAAAAGACTTGATTTAACCCTTCAAATTAAACTCCATACATAATAATGCCCAAACAAAATTAGTTCGTTTCAAAATAAACTAAAATTGTATTGAAAATATACATTTGAAAATAGGTCAATAGCTAATCAAGAGTGATTGTGTTGTAGTAATGGCTGTAGGAGGGTCATGTGCTATTGTTTAGGATGAAATCGGAGCCGGCGCGCGCGCCGCTCGGCCCCTAACAACGACTTGTGGGAAATGCGTGAAAGAAACGTGTTGACTCTGGTCTAGTTTGTGCTCAATTGGGGCATGTTTTAGCAGTGTATTTTGGAATATAGTTGTTTCTTTATTTTATGCGGTATGTAAGAGTTTTTTTTTATGTAAGGTTTCATGGCCTGAGTTCCGAGTACAGTGCATTACACTGTTACAAAGATTTTGTTGACAATTGTTTTAGTGAATAAGATCTGAACAGTCTACGCCAATAACCAATGTTGCAGATGAAAAGTGTGGGATGGAAATGGGAGATTTACATGATGCTGAGGCAATGGATAGCCATCGATCACCACACCATTAAAAACTCCCATTATTCCAAAAATACAAACATTCCTTCCAATCCTAAAAACAAATAGTCAATCAAAGAAACATCCACACATTCCGCCTACCTGACTTTCCCAACAAATGCTTTACAAAACCCAGATTATAAATAAAAAGCAAAAGATATATAGAACGAATTCATCAGCGGGTTCAGACGCATCGCAGACTTGTATCGGCAGTCAGTCCACGGCACACAGGCATTAATATTAAATTCAAAGTAAATATTCCTAGGCACAGCTCATTAGATATGCAATGTAACGGAACGGGGGGGCATAAATAATTCAGGGATCGTTCTCTGGTCAGCTATCGGTGTATGCCTCTTCCTATGCTACTTCCGGTCTTCACTAATTGATTTAACAATTGTTTCTATTTAAATCGCCACTTTTAATAGTTTCTTTAACATTAATTCGTTCAGGAAGTACATTAATTAAATTTGAGTACATGACTTTTTTGATGGCGCTATTTTTTATGCTAGACGTTGACTGATTAATTATTATGTATTTATGTGTACTTCGTAGACATGTCTAAGCTATGCAGTTACTGCTGCCCGTTGTTCTGTACCAAAGCTAGTTATAGACTTGGTTTAATTAATATATGCTAGCAGAAGTGTTGATCAGTTCATAGAAACTTTCCTTTATTTATATCAACTTGATATTCACACTATGTTCTTGCTCACACATTGCTATAAACTTCGAGGAAAACTATCATTATTACCACGCTTGGCTAGGCGAGTCCTACCCTAACTATCAGTGTGCAACAATCCTAACGTTATTCCCAACAAACATACACAAACTTCATCTACCACAACGCTATAAGGCCTATAAGTATTCAAATACACCACAAAACTAACCCAAATCCGGAAATTCAATAATCAAACCGAACCAGAGAGCTCATTCAACCGAATGTCTATATTAAAGCATTCAACATCGTCCATCAATAGAAACTGCGAGGTATTAAATAGGCTTTTTTCACAAACCGTTCATATTGTGAACTCAAAGGGTTCTGGCGACAATACTCACTCGGTTAAATTAACCGGAGTTTAATGCTTAATTGTTAGAGCGGCTAAGCCTTGGATACACGTGTCGGAGTTCCGCAGGGCGCTACGCTGGGACCGCTTCACAATTGATATTGAAATTTCTCCTTGCAATGTTTTTTAGGATTGCGGTGGCTTTTTAATGGGATTTGCGTCTGGTTATTAGCTTTTTCATTAAGTTTGATTAGTTTTTATGCGCGAGTGAGGTTTTCTGTAGTGGATTTCATTTGGTTTTGTGATTATTGAATTTAATTTGTGTTATTTTTTTCGATTTAGAGTTATAGTTCTTTGGGATAGTTGTTTCTAATTGTATGTTCGTGTAGAATACAATTCTATTAACATCTTTACTATTATGGTTTGTGGTAAAAATAAAAACATGTCTTCAAAACCTCAGCATTGTCATACTGAGGTTTTGAAGTCATGTTTTTATTTTAGACACGCCATAAACTTTATATACCACCAGACGCTTTCCCTCTCTAAACCCAAGACCACAAACACTAAGCTAAACCATCTTAAACCGCATATTTACAACCGCAGGGCAATTCACGGGAAAACCAAACAGTAATTACAGAACAAAAACAAATAACAGAGAAAAATCATTAGGGGTGAGCGTTAGGGGATGATTACAAAGGAAAACATGGGAGCCTGAGTGGTGGAGTATTGTCGGCTGATTGTGCAGTAGTTGGCTGGCTGCCGGAGGGTAGCGGGTTCGACAATAGAGCCGAGATTACTGCTGTCGACTGTCAGTTTGATGTGGGGCTGAATGTTTGTTTGATTTACACTTTCAATAAATGTTTAGTGGTTGTGGTGGGTAATGTAGTGGCCTGAGGCAAGTGTTATCTTTGAGAGCGTGGAGGGAAAGAGATTATGTTTCTAGTTGTTTGTATGGTAATTTTCTCCTTTGATGCGGACACGTGACATGCTATGAAACTTAATAATCACAGTGAAATTATTTAGTATTTCTTTACTAAGAAAGAAAGCAAAAACATTTAGTTGTCACAGAGACATGACGAGCATACAATTTGAGGAAAAAAAAAACTAACTAAACTTCACCTCTCCTTTCTCAAAGTTCAAGGGAATGACCATGGATGTGAGAAGAAAACAGCTGATTGAGAAGTGCTCGCAATCTGAATGGCATATTTAGTCATTAGTGTTTCCACAGCTAGGATAAAGCCTCTTTTCTGTGATCAAACTAGTGCTGCTGGGGAATTTGGTCCACACTTCTTCTCCATGGCTAGAACACTAGGAAGTAGTAAAGGTTGGTGATTCAGCAGACTCTCTTATGTAATTTGAATGAAGTCGTTCAAAAACTTGAAATTCTCAGCCTTATTTGCATAATAGTCTTTTGCATTAAAAACTACGGTTATTGCAGAGAATTTACTACTTCTGCATTATTTTACCAGTATTTTTCCTGCCAAATCCATTTTTTCTTTATCCAGGGCCTCATATTCAATATCATACGTCTGTTTATGTTTTCGCATGTAACACTACACCGCGATAGATTTGAGCCCTTTGTCTTACCCTCGGCCTCCCCCGCTCTGATCGCATTCTGAATAACTATGCTTTGTGCATTGATATTTATAATATTTGCTTTTGAATTTGCATTATTTTGTTGTGTATTAGTATTTTAAATGGCTAGATTTTTAAAGTCGTCAATATTTTTAAAATATGGTAAGAATGTATAGTCAAGTTTCAGTTTAAAATTTGTTACTCTGCTGGTATAAAATTTACTCAGAGTCTTAGAAAATATTATCGTCCAGCTACATTTTTTAATAGTTCATTTTGTCAGGCAAACTACCAGTATATGATTCATACGTACTGAATTCATGCTTTTTTCCCAAGAGTTAGACAAAAACCATAGAACTCCACATACTCTTTTTCTTCATCCACGTTTATATACATCAGTATCATCAGTAGAGAGCAGCGGTGGCCTAGTGGTGGCAGCCCAGCCTTACGAACAGTAAGCCGAGGGTTCGAACCTAGGTAGGCGCATTACTTTTTTAATTTATTTCATCACCGTTGCCCTCAAAAACGTTGAAGGAAAACATCGTGAGGGAACCGGCATGTCCTAGAACTAAAAATTTCAAGACATGTAACATCTACCAACACGCACTGGGCCCGCGTGGTGGATTACAACCCACTCTCTCTCATAGAGAGGAGGCCTGTGTCCCAGCAGTGGAACCATTATAGGCTGATGATGATGAGATAAAAAAATTGGTAAACTATTTTTAATTGTCCAGCTGATAGTTTCTATAACTACTTTGTTTATCTCATCTTACCTTTCCATTGTATAAAACTTTATATTTACCAACAAACGTAGTAGGTCTAGGTAACCTGATTAAACTCATCTTCCAAGAACTTATCTGTCGTCATATTTCTTGAGAAAACGAACGTCAAAGAGCGATTTATTTTCAGTTTGCTATCTGATAAAATGATAAACAAGTAAAAATACAAACATGGTATATTTGTTCAGATCTTGCAGGTAATAATTAGCAGAAATATTAATGATTCATGAATTTACAGGGAAAACAAGACTGAGATTATTTTGCTGACGTCTGAATTGGTTAAACGAGTAATTAGGACTTTTATGGTTTTACCGGGAAACGTAATCCTAAAGACGTAGGTTGATACGTAGGAGATGACAGTCACATTCCGGCCTACCTTCACGTCTTTAAGCAGTATTGTTTTACTCTTATTTCAGTATGGGAAAGAGACGGAGCTATACAGGTCGCCTAGCGCCATCTCTTTCCCACACTGAAAAAGGAGTGAAACAATAATGTTTTAAGACGTCATGGTAGGCCAGCTGGACTATTTTGTAACTGATACTGTGTCATTGGTTTAGTTGTCGCAAGCCAGATTTATGTAGAGCATGAGGTGAGGGTTCGATTCACAGGTCGAGCAAAGTGTTATTGAGTTTTTGCAACAGGAATTCCAGCCACGGAGATTGAATTTGTGCCCGGTTGAAGGCTAATAGGCTCGCCTAGGTGGGAGTTAAAACATAACATACTTTTATATAGCTATAATGTTGCTTTAAGCACAATTTTTTGTATTCCTGTTTTTTTTTTCTACACACTGTGTCTACATTTCTAATTCAACTTTCGATTCGCAGGTCTTCTGGAAGAAATTTCTTCAAAAATTAAATTCCAAAATCAAAATAAAAAAAAAAACTTCTTCCTCTTTTTCTGTTTTTTTCTTTACTTTTCTTTTCTTTCGAAATTAAATTGAAATCTCTTTTTTTGGAATTTTTTCTTTTCAAATAAGCAGTACCTTTGTGCTCTTGTATCTTAATGTATTGTCCTGTTAAGTGTTTTGTGTGTACATAAATAAATAAATAAATAACTGACAAAACCTGGGTGTGCCATTTAGGTACACCTCTGCGTAATCCTTCGAGGTATACAGCCGTGACGTTATGTATTTATAACCAAAATATAAATAAGACGAAGAAGAAGATAACTTCATACTTTACATACGCACTCTGCTATCAAAACACCAGTCAATTTTACCCAAACCAAAAACATAACCAAGAAACAAAACTTTCCCTTTTAGCATAACATTACAGAAACACAACGCATTATTTGCAATTGTCATCTTGAAATCCCGAGTCTCGAAACTGTCTTCTAAAAGCAAAGTACACTCTCCCGATAATAAAAAGAAAAGAAAAAAAACTCGAGAAAACTTCGTAACGTGAGGGAAAATATGATTGAAACAAAAGAACCAACTTGTCCCCTCTAAGTGTATTAAACCCACTGAAGAAGTTTTTGTAAAAGTGAAAGGGGACAAAGTGATATAATATATAAATACTTTCAATAATAAAAAGTTGATATCGATTCAAGTTTTCCTTTGTATGGAGTAATTGAAGAGGGAGAGAAAAGTTTTTAAGATGGGTTTCGGAAAATGTGTTTAAGAAGTGTCTCACATATTCGTATGAGAAAAGATGGTGATTATGTTTATAAGTTTACAACACTTGGTAAGAGTTTTCAGCTCAATTACAAATAATTGTGATTTGCTTCGATTCATACTACATCATTTCAGCCCGAAAGACGTCCACTGCTGGACATAGGCCTCCCCCAAGTGTCACATTGACATTTTGGGGGGTTTTGCCATAATCGACACGATTAGCAGGCGGATGTATGGTGTCGGACGTAAAGAATAGCATCATCCCATATCTTCCCGTGGGTGTCGTAAGAGGCGACTAAGAGACTTGTCAGAGAATGGGCAGCAGCGTTCTCTGTGCTTTTTGCAACAACCGTACTGCCATCGCCAACCCGCCTGCCAAGCGTGGCGATTATGGCATAATCCTCCCTTTGGGGGAGGCCTATGTACAGCAGCGGACGTCTTTTGGCTGAAATGATGATGATGATGATGAAATCCTGATACTACTATTGTTGGACACCAACGCGATAGTCCATCACATCTTCTACTACTATTTCTCCAGTTGGTATAATCGCTAGTGTCTTACAAATTATACCACATCCAACATATCGAAGTTTCAGGAATTCAGCGAGTGGAGTCGGAAAATGTTCAGGATGCATTATGATAAGCGGGCGGCGCCGGGGGACGAGCCGACACACTGCTGAAGATGGTACTTTATGTGGTTGTTAATGCACTGGTAGGTTTCTTAGATTTTTGTGTGGAGTTTCTTTAGAAGATTGTGATATTTGTAAATTTTATTTTTTCAGCTTTTAGTACATCTGGTCACTTGTAAAGTTTCACTGCTTTAGGTTTTTTTAGCTAGTAATACTCCTGTTGTGTGGTTTGCCCAAAATACATACTATTCGTTTATAATCATCATCATCATCAGATGCCTATAATGTTCCCACTGCTGGGACACAAGCCTCCTCTCTATGAGAGGGAGTGGGCTGTAATCCACCACGCGGGCCCAGTGCGGCTTGGTAGATGTCACATATCTTCGAATTTTTAATTCTAGGACATGCCGGTTTCCTCATGAAGTTATCCATCACCGTTTTTGAGGACAGCGGTGATGAAATAAATTACACAAAGTAATGCGGCTGCCTGGGTTCGAGCTCGTAAGTCGAGGCTGTCACTACTGGGCCACCGCTGCCCTCTCGCTTTGTTTATAATACGCCGCATTATTACGAAAATCTTATAAAACTTGTAAAGATTTCCAAATTAAATCTTTTTTTGCAAAAACACTAAGACTTCAGATTTTTTTCCATAACGAAACTACATTACTATATCCTCTTTTTAACAGCCACAACCAATCAATCAGCAGTAGACCAAAATCAAGTACTTAATAAAGAACAAAATCCCAAAAAAAACTTAAATCACAAAAGTTCACTTATTCGAAAAGCTGCCATGTCTCATGAAGTTATTGAAAAATAACAAGTCCTGAAGGTTCCGTTCGATTCGCCGATAACTTAACAACTTTTATCGAAAGGACACCGGATGAATAATAAAAACATCGTTGGGAATCAAATAAACAGGTGAACGCTGTATTGTGGCTTTGTCAAGCTTTCTGAATGAAGAGAGGAGATTTTGTTGAAGAATGTTTTTTTTAAGTGACGTAGGTATTGTGTATTAATTGAAAGATATAAATGTTTTCCTACTACGTTTCTGTTTCACTCTTCGAGGGTTACATTTTACATTCATCATGTTATGCAAGGTGATGGTTTTCTTTTGTTTTCCTAAAAGTATGATGATTTAAGAGCGTTTACTACTTACGTCATTTCATACAAACTTTCAAGTCCTTATTTTCTGAAACGACTGAACCGATTTCAACGAAACTTATTACGCATAAGCAGGATACGTGGGTCTTAAAAAGTTACTAAAAAACATTTTCGAGATGTCTTTAAGATAATAGGAAATTTCTGTTTCTATAGCTAATTTATAATCGGTCTATTTCAGCTGTAACACTGTTTTACGAAAATGTTTTTAGTAACTTACATTACTTTGACTACTATTTTGTGACTGTCTTACAGCATGGTCAAGCACTCTTCTCATATAAAGAAAGACCTGCAAATAATCACCACGTTTGATCATTTTTCTCTTCTTCTTCAACCCTTGGCCACCCAATGCTGAGTGGAGGTCTCTTCCAAATCTCTCCACTTTTGGCGGTTATGTGTCATGGCTATCCAGTTTCTTCCGGCCACTTTAATGAGATCGTCTGTGCACCTAGTCGGTTGTCTTCCCACATTCCTCCGTCCCGTCCGTGGTCTCCACTACAGCATTTTCTTCCCCCATATTCCATTCAGTCTCCGGCATATATGGCCCGCCCACTACCACTTTGTTTTTGCTATCACTTCCGCTACGTCCGTGAGCCTTGTTCGTCTCCATAATTCGGTTTCGTTTGCTCATTGCGTGTTAGCAATTCGAGAATATTTTGACCCCAACTTTCCTAACTTAAATCAGTAACATCTAATGCTGATATCTAAGATTAACTTAGCAATATTTGACTAGGTATAGCCACATCAAACACATTTAAATCCTAGTTCAAATCATTTTAAGATAAGTCGAAGTTAACTGTTGCTATAAATTTTTTCATCAATATGTTATCGGTCACCCAAATTCTTAGTTATCGGTTGATATAGTATTGATAAAGGTTCCCATGTTGGGCAGGAATGTTGCCATCAGCAAATATTTAGAATGCTGACTGATTTACGACTGTACTGATTTTATTTAGTTTCAAGTGTCGTGTGAAATAATTGGCGAAATTTTTGGTTTGGAGTTACATCACGTAGTACTTTTAAGTGACTGTTGATACATTCATCATCATCATTATCAGCTAATAATAGCCCACGTAGTACTTTTAAGTAAATGCTGATTGATTCATTCAATCAAATGCCAATAATGTTGCCACTGCTGGGACACAAACCGAGCCTTAGCTCAGTGGCTAAGCGATTGAGTGCTGCGCTACGTGTCGCGGGTTCGATCCCCGCACGGAACAAATATTTGTATGACCTACAGATAGTTGTTCCGGGTGTGGCTGTTTGTGTCATCATCATCATCATCATTTCAGCCGAAAGACGTCCACTGCTGGACATAGACCTCCCCCAAGTGTCGCCACATTGACATAATGGGGGTTTTGCCATAATCGCCATGCTTGGCAGGTGGGTTGTCGATCGCAGTACAGTTGTTACAAAAGCACAGAGAACGCTGTTTGTGTATGAGAGTATAAATGTCTGTAAACGCACCCACGATACAGGAGAAATTCCTAGAGAAGGGTAAAGTTTTAAAAAAAAAGATGTTTGTAATCCACTACGCTGTTTCTTAGAAGTGTATGATCATTCTTTGGCAGCCATCAAATCAAAGATATTATTGATAAAGTTAACAATCCCCTTAAGACGAATCCAACCATCTTTACTTACAGTAGTATACTTTAACTGCATAACTTTGTATAACTTCATTCTTCTGCGTCACACCTTTCATAAACTGGAGTAATAATAGCAACGCCATTATTATTAGTACAAATAGGAACATACTCTTATCTTGTATCCCCTTTACAATCAAAACAGGTCGTAACAACCGGTAACATACGAGTGACGTCATAAATAACAGAAAAATACAAATACACAACACTTTCACAACCCTTCTTGAGTAAGGAGAAAGCACAATTGTCGTCCGACAAAAGCTTTCCAAAGATTTATAGCAAATCTGTTTACATGACAACTGTAATGCCCCTCTGAAATCGTCCACGGAATTAATGAGTCCCCGGTATCACTTGCTAAGCTAACATTGGTCGCCGTTAATAATAACAGCCACCCCATACCACCCTTTAAGAATTCCCGACTAATAGAAAGTGGATAGACAGACACGATCCATCACGGGTGTCCCCCAGTCGATGTATTATTTATGGGGACATCCAAAACGCAACCCACTGCTAATCTTTCAATATCTTGAGAATTTCGGGACAGTACTTGGGGATCAGATTCTACCAGATCAGAACACAGATGCTATCAACCTTAAAGTAATGGATATAGATGCTATTTTTGTTGAAATTGTTGAAAATACTCTTAGTGATATAAAGGCAGAGGAATTCACAGATGGTAAAGAGACTGCGGTTGGTGTGGACCATATTTGTGGATGAATAGAGGTTAGAATAGATTGGTTTGGTTACCCAGATGACTTTGTAAAGTTAGAATAATTGTAGGATTTGTTTGTTTTGGTAAGGAATGAGAGTAATGGCATTGCATCGGATGCGGAATGAAATTAATGGTCGGTACCTTAATGAATTTTCGTTATTATAATGTGCGGTGGTAATGGGATTGTTTTTATTGCAAATGGACGTGGGTTGTAAATCTTATTTATGATTTTTAGTGTTGAATTAAAAGCTTTTACGGCATATTACGTAATTTCGTTCATTATCTCAATGCACATTATTTACTGTTATTGAAAAACTATGTTTTTTTTTGCTTCATGCTATCGGGAACAGCTTTTGTGTAAGTTATTCGGCTTTTCTGGATTGATAGCTTGGTACTTTATAATCTATTTTGAATGCCAATAAATCTTGTTATAGTTTATGTAGAATGTCTTTCTCACCTGTAGAAGCATTTGCACTGTATATAAAGACTATTTAAGTGCAAAAGTCAGAGCACCATCAATTAAAAAAAAACTCGATTTAATGAACTTATTTTATAAGACTGTCTGACTGATCAATGCAAAAACACACAGAGAACATGTTAAACAAAGGCATTTAACGATCCACTTCAATATAATCCTAAAGTCATGCTAATAGTTTTAATAAAGCCTTTACAGCCACATAAACTCTTCATAAAACTTCCACAATCAAACCAAACACCTCTTAAAAGCATATTTGGCCACATTAGTATAATCTACAGTAATATTATTCAAATCCACGTTTCAACTGAAAAATCCGACATATTTATACAAAACTAAAACTAAATCAAACACGGAACGTAAAGTTCTATAAATACTACACTTAGAAAGATGGTGGAAAAAATATTTTCGAGATTCAAGGAAGGGGGCCGAGAATAGATCCCTGTGGGACTCCTTTGGTGTAGTGTGTTATGCCCGTGACTTCTCTCCTATTTCTTATTTTATCGATATAATGTTAAAGGGAAGTGGGTATAAGTATGTCTGTTTGGCTGACGTTGAGAATTTCTGAATTTATTTTGTTTTATCTCTCTTTCTCTTCTCTTTATTTGAAGTATATTTCGTATTTGTTAATATTGAAGAGTGAGTGACTTTTATTAATTTGTGTCTATAACATTACTTGTAAGTTTTTTTACGTTCACCTTTTCATAGTGTTTAATTAATATCCTATAATATAACTTTAGAGAAATATTAATGTTCAAAAAATTATAAAGACATTGTTTATTCACTTGTAACTGTCGCTATAACTCAATCATTTAGTTTTTATTCTCATCTATCAAACGCAACACTAAAATCTAGACAAAAAGTGACACGTTTGTTTAAACTATTGAAAACAGGAAGTTTAAATTCGACACCATTTAGTGAGTCAGCCTCATTTACTACATTCGACTCAAGGATATACATATCAACGTAATTTACAATAATCCCTTGTTTTGACGTGGATTTAACTGTTTTTATTACTATCTAGCTAAAATTTATAGGTTTTCCACTATTTTATTTGATTTTTATTTTGAAAAAATCTATTTTTTCAATTTGTGTCAGTTATTTCGGCAACTGCTTTGTTTTATGGGTATATAAATACCTGTACTACAATAAATATGTGACGTGGCTGTCGGATTTAAGACTTAGCATATAACATTTTTAAATGCTTTTTGTTGAATGTTATGTGGGATTGTAACAAAACATTGTATAATAGTTTAGTTGTGATAGTTTAAAACTAGACGAAAACAAAGAATGACTGAGATTCTGATTTTCTCTAAATCTATTTTAGTTTTCATCAATATTTGATTCAAAAACTCAAGTTTACCTTGGGCACACTGATTCGGTAAAGGAAAACATTGTAAGGAAACCAGGTGGCCTACCATGACGTTATAAAACGAGTGGGAAAGAGACGGAGCTATACAGGTTGTGTAGCTCTATCTCTTTCCCACTCTGGAATAAGAATGAAACAATAATATTTTAAGACGTCATGGTAACCCCCCTAGACTTATACCTAATTAACATTAGTCTGAAATCGCCAACCCACCCTGAGCAAGCGCGGTGATCAATGCTCGTGGCCTGTATGAAAAGAGGCTTTTGCCCAGCAGTGGAACATTAATAAGCTGGTAAATTTATTATAAGAAAAGTCCCCAAAATAATAAATTTCATCATCATCGTGTTCCTCAAAGAAATCACTGTAAAAATTAGCAATCATGTCATTTATGTAGAGAGGTTTAATTCTTAAGTTATTTCTATAACCATCCTTAGCCGTAATATACATCTGACGGTATGTGTTGTCTATGTATGTCATACACGATTTTAAGGGCAAAATATATTTAGTAGTCTTAATTTGCTGTAGAACGTCGATCTCTTCAGACAGTACAAAACCATGCAATACAATACCTCTCTTTCGTCTTACCGACAGCCAACTCCTTTACTATAAAATATAAAATGGACTTACCTGAAACAAGATTTAAAAATAATGTAAAGAAAGAAAATAAAAGGTAAAATCCAATCATAGAAGATTCTCCATCATTATTATTAACATTACTATTGTTAATACAAAAATGGCTGACGCTAGTGATGTGGAGAGATGATATCCAATTTTTTTCGGATATCTGTAGTTAATGTTGGATATTCTATCGATATGTTTCAGTGAAAGGGTGAAGTTTTTGATGTTTTTTTTTATCTAATGTTTAGATAGTGTAGTGCGATCAAATAAACGCCAGTTTGATTAAGAATATTTTATTACTAATAAATTTAACATAACAAGAATAGCATTTAATTACAAAACAAATATTACATACTACTTAAATCGTATACCTTTTTGACATTTATACATACAATTTCGCTAAAAATCAAGAAGCTTTTCATACCAAAAATTACTAAAACATTTATTTTGTCGAGTTTGTTAAACCATTAAAAGAAAATAAATATGATATTATGGACCATTTAAAACTCACAGAATATTTTATCATAACCGTCCCAATATTCGTATACTTCGGATAATATCCGAAAAAAAGATCTGCATCTAGCCATCACTATTTATAATCGAAGAGATGTAAACTAAGCAGCGCGAGCGCAGCTCATTACGACGGTCGTAACGAGCGAGCGTAAATCATACGGACACCCAGAGGCCATTGTCTCTCTCAGACGCTGAATCGATTCTAAACCAATTGTAATGACCGATCCGCGAACATCGATCTCATTAACGTACTTATGATAAATGGTCGTATGAATTCGTTATTAGTATTCTATTCGATTTGTATTTTAATCGATTCAAATCGTTATCGTTTTTTTTATCTGATGATCAGTTTTTTTTCGATTTTGTTCAGGAGGATGTGGTCTTATTTTTTTAGAAAGTATTTTTATTATTAACTATCACATAACAAGGAAAAGGAGTGTTTTGGAAGTACCAATTAATTAATTAATTTCCGCCACCAAACATAACTAATCTACATAATAATTTAAGAACACATTAATTTTGAAACGAGCTAAAAAACGATCAAGAATTCATTCAAGACTAACTTGGAACACACTGAAAATCTAGCCCTAAATTCGTGGTGGTAGGGTCAGAAATGCGTTAATCATGATATTGGTGACAAAAGAGTGTTCTTGGTCGTCATGGCCCAGAATGCGTCGCGACTCTGCCAAATAATTGACACACCCGATGTCAACGCGGTCCGAGTGTTGCCAGATTCAATATTTCGCAATTTATATCTAATTTGAGATGTGAACGTTTTCGTTCTTTCTTCTTTTTGTTGACGGTTACTGGCACTTGAATTTATACATATAATTAGGTATATAAACTTGGGATCAGTACTTTCAAGTCTTTCGCCCTAGTTTTCTCTGTGATTGTCTCCTAAGAAGTATCAAGACAGAACAGCTATTGCAGGTGCAGTATATTCAAGAAGAAAAAAAAAATAAGACACGAATCAGTTAAAAGGGGTATTGTTTCTTTGCTTGTCATGGTCAGAGCAGGAATAGTAGGTACAGCATCTAATTCCAGTCATTAAGAAGGACATCTTCACTCGAAACATCAGGGCTGTTGATTGAAGACAGCGTTCATAAAATGCATGCATCATTGCTCGGAATTGTCATCAATTTTCAGCGTTCATCGCAACGTCCCAATGAAGCGACAATGTTACTACAAAGGACTGTTTGCCAACTAGCAACTCGTTTATACTCTATTAATCACGCAAAAAGTAACCCACTTATTACTAGATTTTACTAATTAACCTCGCTAGAAAATCGACTATTATCTCCAAAACAGTTAACCTTAAATAGAATGTGCGACATTCGAAATTCAAACCCGCATGTTCAAATTAATGTTCGTCCGTTTAAGAAAAACAATTGACACAATCGCGTTCGGGTGCGTTCGTTCAACCCGTTCGTGAATCATCGGGCGTGCTCGGGTTGGCATGGGGCCTAATCGTCGGACGTCGGGGCTCCAATATATCTCGTGCGCCGTCATCGGTGCCCATTCTTCGGGTGGTTGGGAGAGCTCGAAACTGTCTGGGTGTTGGTGGCCTGACAAATTGACGGTTCGTCAACACCGCGTCAGAGGCAACTTCTATTCAGTCGTCGCTTTGTTGACGCGTGCAGGGGACTGTTTTGAGTGTACACACTGTTTGTTTTTGTTCGGGAGTGTGGGTAGATTATGCGGGGATCTATCGCTGTCGGTTAGAATTAAATCTAACGTCAATCAAGAATGGTCGAACGATTTCTGCTATGTTATTGTGCTAGTGGACATGACGGCTGTTTGTAATCGTTCAATCAAGTTTGACTTGGAGGAATTGCAATGGGACTTTTAGCAAATCAGAATGGATGCTCTTGTAGAGCATAAAGACTGCTCAGATCTCGGTCCAGAAATGGTAAACAACCCAAAAGGAACTCAAAATGTGGGTTATGCAAACCGCTAAAACAAAACATCATCGTAAGAGTACCAGGAGACAATGAACGGGTGGCAGCCACGACGTCACCCACTAACGAGTGTAACTCGACTCCGTAACCGATACGTTCATTAAACCTCCTCGCTTGTACAGCCCGCCTAGTACCGTATACCTCTTAATAAAATGTTATAAATTTTGATACGAAAACTTTGTTATTTATCGTACTAGCTTTTGCGTGTGACTTTGGTCGTGTTTGGTTTAGATTTATTTTATTGTATATCTCTAAGATAACGCGACATATCTTAGTCACGGTTTATATACATACATTAGGTCTTAAACTGACTTCAGAATAATCAGCCCAAACCAAATTAAAGTCATTTCCAGTTCCCTGAGAATATAAAGCGACTATTTCTAATGATTCGTCAAAAACACCATTTCTAGTAATAAAACCTGATCTTAGAACAAAGCCAACGTAACTTTCATTCACTTATTCACAACACCTAAAACTAAAGAATGTTGAAGTCGCGTCTTAATGTTTAAATTGGACTTTTTACATCCATTTGATGCTTGGAACAAGCCATAAAATGTCACCTAACTCCATACTGATGATTTTAGTTAAAAAATAACTGACAAGCATGTTACACACTATATAAAATGGGTTCTGTACTACTACTACTATAAATATACAGAATATATCTTCAAGTAAACAGGAATATATTCAAGAACTCGTAAAAGATTATTAGATTTATGTGTATCTAAGAAAAACCCAAATGTCAGTTGGTTAATGGTTTTGAAATGTCAATACGTAGGATAGTACTTGGCAAGACGTGATGATACTGAGAGACTAGGCAATACAATAGGACACGTAAGCCCTGAAGAGTAATACGAATGATACAGACGTAGAAGCAAAAGCAGAAGACAGTGAAGCTGACATTTAGACCAATGATAATTATCAAAGGAGTACGACTTACACATCTTAGACATCTGCTTGACCAATGGAACCATGGTTTCTGTTAATTTTAAATGAAAATAAACTCTAGCTGTTCATGCCAAAGCAGAAGCCAGCCAAGAACATACTGTACCAAACATACAACTGAAGACGAAACAAGGACGAACTGATATCTCAATGGCACTCGATGGTGATGTGAGCTAAACTCTTTCAATACAGAGAGATGATAAAAGAAATGAGGATAAAAAGGATAAAAATAAGATTTCTTTGTTAACATTGAGAAAGTAGAAAAAGACTGGAGAGGCTTGAGGCTTTGCTCCACAGTAGTACAATACAGGCTTTTAATCATTCAAATAACAACAGATTTGCGATAACCCAACGGTACCCTAAAAACTAATTAGCGCCCAAAATAATTAAACACGAGATTCGAGCGGCGACGGCAAAAACTATCTGGCATTCGAATTTCACTCGCCGTATTTTGAAAATCTTCGCTTATCTTTATACAGATTCCTCACTTTTGGACAGCCAGAATGTCTTAATAAACATCAGCATCCAACCTAATTTCAACCTTAAACATCAAGAGCAACGAACAGAATTGTCTGGTGCAAATGTACGATAAGATGTTTCTTTAAATTCGAGGTGGTGTGTTTCAAGATGAATCCGAAGATTGTTTTCGTAAATGTGATTTGAAACCCATTAAGACTAAGATGAAATTTTAAAGTTAAGATTTGAATGTGTATTTAAAAAAATATAATTCAGTTCTGAGAAAAAATATGTGGGTACCTATAATAAATGTTACTGATTCTTATCGCCATTCGGAGGAAATATTGATTGTTTTTAATTCGCCGAAAAAAAGAATCCAATCTTTAGTATAAAACGTGTACATTGATTGTCTAACATATTCCTATTCTACGGGACTTTTAAAATTTCTCCATCTCAAGTCCTTATGGTTTACCTTGACGACATCATCATCAGTGCTATGAAAAAAAGCAGCTTCAATGTTAAGACTCACTCACTATATCATATCTACCTCTAAAAGAAAGTAAAGTAGACAAAATCCCACCAAAATTTATTTACCTAGTTCAACATACCCGACTAAAATCCTCATTATCTAGCTTATCCAAACTAACGGATTCAATTCCTTGTCTAACCAGACTCAGCTCAATACCATTATGTTACGTATAAACACAATAACATGGACATCATAGCAAGCATTAGAAGCATTTCAATGTACAGTCGTTGCCAGTTGATCCCGAATAGAAAGTAGCCAGTTACGTCATACGAAAACCAAAAGTGGTGGCACAGGTTCGGTACAGTCGTTGTCAAATCTACAGGCTTATTCTTGGATTAATTCGAATCAGTTAAATTTGATTTTGGACAAATTTTATTGATATCAATAAAAGTAAATTTAACCGTGTCTGTATTGGCATAGATATTGACAAAACATCGTCTAGATACTCTTGTACTTAGAAGATATATTTAAATTCTGCCATTACCAAACTTTCAAATGTCAAATTTTTATATCATTGCCTAAGAATAATTTGTAGCGTTACCTAACTATGATGCCAAAACAACTGTAGATTAAGAACTACTGAAGTAAGTGTCAATAAGATTTTATTTGTTTCAATTGAATATTCTAGAGGAATCAATTGACACTTGAGCGAGTAACATTACAGCTATACAATTTGAATAAGTTTATAAAAGTGAAAGACATGGCGGACCTCACGGCACAAGTATGCAAAGTGATAACAGTAGTTCTTGAAGTTATCAATATTGCCTACTTTACTGAAGCATCAAGTGCCACAGGTAGAACAGTAGCATTAGCACAGTACCATCTTAATACCTCTTGCGATACATGATTTTATAAATATTAAGAAACCAGACTTTAATATTGCTCCAGTCTTACCAAATAATGTCGTCTTACACAGTAACTGGGTTGTGGAGGTCAGATAGGTAATCGCTCCATGTAAAATACTGATATTCAGCAGCATCTGCTTAGGCTGCAATCCTAGGTACTCTTACAGCGTTTTGGAAGGGCTACGCAGATGATTTTATAAGTATGGGACTGTATGGGGTTTTGAAATTGATTTGAAGTTTTAATTGAAACAATAATTGTTTCCGAACGCTTACAACTCTAATCTCTTCAAAGTTAGAGTGAACAGGCTTCTTTTGGGTAAGGTCGTACCATCGTCGAATTTGTCTCTGTCATCTCTGACCTAGACTAGAGTCAAGAGCAAACCCATCACAAATAAAAAAAAGATAGCCAACATCAATATTACCAACAGTAAAAGAAAGACCTCTTCATTGCCTAGATTACCGTTAATCTGGTTCACGTCCTCTTAGTGCTAAATAATCGCATCAACAATACCGTATTGCGACATTTTAGGTTCAAAGACATCATTCGAATAAACAATGACCGCAGCATCCCATCTGTTTACAGATGACCCGACGAGACCAACAACTATGTCGCTAAGGCAATTCGAAAAACATTTAAAATTGTAATATATCCGAACCGGTAAATATTTGAAATTTAATAAACTCGATTCGTCCGCTTATACTTTTTAATTTTATATCTGTTCTGGCCTTCGGTCCGGTGTCCGAATGAATTCGTCGATTGTTTTTATCGATGCACCTTTTTTGGTGAAATGTTATCTTTTTGTATAACGGTGGTTTAGCTGTGGTGGTCTGTTACTTGTCGTGGTTTCGAGTGGCCTGTTTCGGCAGGATGGTTTAGTTATGTTTACTTGAAGTTGAAAGTAGTCTTCTCTTTCAACCATTCTGGGAATCCCTGAGATCTTTTCTTTAAGTCTCGAGAATGTTTGTAGTCGGAATAAAAAATTTGAAAGCTCGAATTACAAGCTAAAATAGTCCAAGTCAAAGAGAAACAACAGAACACGGAAGAGCAACAATGAAGCGTATCTCAACATTAATTAAGTCCCTAATGATCTCAAAACTAATCCAAATTAAACCGAAATCTTTTCTTACAAAAAAAAGTGACTCTTAAAGGAAACTTTATTCAAGTTGCCGAGAACTAAGTGCACACGTGCTGGCTCGTCTTCGGGTTAAAATTAGACGAACGGCGGCGAGGGGCGGTGGGGGGCGAGAAGAGGCGAAGCACCTTTTTATAGAAGCTCCTACAGAACCACTGTCTGGTATACACACGGCAAAGCCACAAAATATGTCTACAGAAGATCCACTCCTTACTGTGGTATAAGATCTTTTCCAGATGTTGGTTCACTAGCGTTCCGATCATCATCAGTCTGTTTGTTTACATAGTACAGTCCACCTTCTGCGTCTTCCTGCTCTGTGGTGTAGTCAAATGACGTATCAGCCGCTAACGAGGTAGTTGGTTTTTTTTTTAAACGCAAGATGTTTGGTTTCGCGCTTCGCCGGGCCAGTGTTGTGATCAATTATCGTTGGTAAATTAAAAATAGCTGATGTTTTCGTCAAATGTTTGGGTGGATCCGCTACGGAATTGGGCTTTTAGATAAGTAGAGAATATTTTATTCAGATTGCTTCTGAATATCTTGGACATTACTGTGTTTGTGCGAGATCTGCGTATCCAAATATTTATAAAGGAAGACCGGCGCATAATCACATCCGTAACCATTCAGGGATTTACGAACATTCAGTCAAAGTAACTGCATCATTCTTGATGCAAGCCACACAACCTGCACGCTTGCCAATATACAGGGAAACAATAAATCCATTTGAATATCGAGCTACACTTGGGGTGATATTCTCGTCGCGCGCAAATACCTTACGACCATAGACAAATATTGCTTTTTAAGAAATCCGCGAAAATTAACCTCATGGGAACCGCCAATCAGGTGTGCGCGAACGGAATAAAAATGGCCGATTTTTACATGATTCTCCAGTAAAACTGACAAGAGACGTGGCCGGTCTGCTGCATCGTTGCCGCTTGAATACAAAATACATTATAAGTGCACAATATTTGCATTTTGAATTACGCGCTTGAGGCTCGGCGCCTTAAAACTGTAGGTTGCGTGGACTCGCTAACGCTATTGGCTGGGTTCGATATAATTTCTTTTGTAATAAGCTTGGGAAAAAGTGCACTTTAAGGCAACGGCTGACTCTGTTAATTTAAATATGAACTGGAACTTATACAGGACATCAAAATTATAGGTGTTATATTCTTGTTATGTAAAGGAAAAACCAATGTCCGACAAAGTATATGTTAAATTGGCTATCAATATTTACTAGGGATAGGTAAACTATTAGCATTTCTCAATATAACTTGCCTCAAGCAAAAATCCGGAATAATTTACAATTTAACATTCAACAACTGAGACCTCTTTATATCTATGTACCAATAAAGCAGTCGGTGTCAATGTCAATAAGAATATATTTGAATTGGCAACACCAAGTTATCACATTCCATCGGAATAGCGGCATAAGTAGGTAAATTAAAAAAAAACACGCACAAAGATATCATCAGATCAGATTTGTATTGGGTAGGCGTGACATGCTCTGGTGGTCTGGCTACTTGACGTTCAAATAAATGAATTATCTGTTCCATTATGACGTCATTTGACAGTTGGGAGCTTACTGGCGGGTAAGCTAGGAAGTATGACGCAGCAATCTCCAATTTTGTTGCCATTTATCGTCTGTTTCAAATACTTTTGGGAAATTTGTTTCTAGGTGATGATTTTTACACTTTAAATACTCACATTCATTGGTGCATCATTGGAAAAGTATATTGGACGCCTGAATCCATTACTCATATCTCCTACATTGTGCATTGTGCTTAGCAATTCCTCAAAAATGTGTTTCTCCTTTTTCAAACCCTTTTAACCCAGATCCCTTTCAACATTCTCTTCAAGTTGTTCTTTCATTTCTTTAATTTTAATAAGATTAAAAAGTCTAGATCTAAAATACCAACTATCTTTAAGTTAAGCACAATTCCTACTGTGCATTATTATATCAAGGATAATATCTCTTAGTGCTAAGATAACATTGCTAGATTATGTCGTATGATTTAAGTTAGTCGTGAATGAGTCTTCTAGTAGCAGTAAGTGGATTACAGAGACTAGATTAGGCTCTGCTGTTCTGGTTTCATGTAGGCTAGTAGATGCTTTTAGATCTTTAAGGGTTTAGTCTTCTATGGCCAGTGTTATTTTGATGATTAGTGGTAATGCTGCTAGACCATTTTAGGTGAAGAAGTCAGGTCTAGAATTTGGCTTTATTCTGTTTTAGACATAACCAGACCAATATGACTTGGTTTTCTGTCTAGCATTAGCAGTCTCATATAGAACATTGACAGTTTTGGGAATAAATTGACCATTGCCAACTGGATGATTTTCATAACCTGCATCTGGCTTAGTCCAGCACTTAACCACATCTACTGCAAATCAACTTCCAACGAAAAATTCCTTTCCATCAATTCTTGAAAACCGAAATGGACCATCGAATTTCTCACGGAGGTACCCTAAAAAATTCACACGAACGGTTCCGTACGGATTAAGTTTATTTACCACGTGCAGCTTAGTTAAGCAGATAGGTTGCGCATGCTCGCCGCGTCTGTTCCGCGCGAGATTTCGATCAAATCGTGCGCAGCATTCGGCCACTGACAGGGTTGTCACTGAATTGATTTTGGCTGCATTGAGCTGGATTTTTGTGCCGCTCGAGATGAAATTGTGCGGTTGATACGGAAAAGATGTTACTGCTGTTGGTTGAGCATTAAATGTAACTTGAAATATTGGGTTTTTCTTTTCGAAAATGTCTAGTTCTAGTTCTACCACGGTGATTCTGTTAATCCTCTTTTCTCGTGTCCTGCCAGATTTTCTCCTTGTGCCAGCCCTAACTGCAACAACTGCGTGCGCGCACCTCACCTATACTAAATACATAATGGATAAATTTTACTTTGAACCGCGTTCGCTTCCATTCTCATGTCGTTTCTGGAATATTTCACTAATGAAAGTGTCAAAGTAGTATTTTTTTGCATATCTTCACGCGTCTCTGGTTAGAGGAATTAGCTGTATTTTAATGTGACTTCGTGTGTTCCAATAATTGGTTTCGTGTGTGAACTACCCACATTTTAATTAAATTCAAAATCTGCTCTCAAAATTATTATTTAATTGAAGACACATTCAAAACAATTTTTTACCAATAACGTACTAATCGAGCATTATTTATATGTGCATAAATTATCGGAAATACATAAAAGAAATAATAGATAGACGAAACAAGTCCTCATGCCTCGAACCTAGCAAAAAATCTTAATTATACGCATAGAAAAAGTGGGTCCAAAGATCTCACTAATCGCGTTACTGACTTATTTGGGGACATACAGACAGACAATGGCCACTAAACAGGTTAAATCGCAGCTTGGCGTACGAGACAAGCATATAATTAAAATACAACTTTACAATTTGCTTATACTGAACTGTAACAGGATCCAAAGGAGCTTCTATTTTCTGGAGCATAAGACAGGATTTCGACAGCTGAGGATTTGATTGATGACATTACAAGTTTGTCGATGAAGATATCGCTATATCGCTACGTGGAGTGAATCTTAGTTTTTAATAGTTTTTCTAAAGGAGATCACATTTTTATGACACTCACATGTGTTAGTTAATTGTGAAGTTTTTTATTGGACTTTTGGCGAGAATTTGTTCCTTTATCTTTATTGCTTCATCTACCTTCTTGGTCTTCGTCAAACAACAATGATGAATAAGTGAAATGTATGCAAAATACTTTTTATAGCGTTTTGGTTATGGTTCTGTAATAGTAATGGATCTACTTTTTATGGAATTAGCAGTATCATAATGATGAATATTCATGATGGTGCTTCTCAAGTTTAATTGGAAGTCAAAGTGACATTGATCGTCCATATTAATTGTTCTGTTAAAGCTTTTATAGAACCGCCAACTCCTTCAACAAAATGAATTGTCCAATTAGTACCATCATTTGTTTGTTTCAAGAAATCAAATCTCTTCAGAAACATCTCTAGACAAATCAGTCCAATATTTATTAAGTTTGCGTTATTTTAAATTAATTCCGAAATAAGTATCTGATAATTCTTCAGTCACTTCAAAAAACGGTACACTAACAAGCTACCTTGGCTCCTCATGATAGATCCTGGTGAAATAAATTTCGTTTCTAATTAACTCTAAGTTTCCTCAAGCATCCCGGTTCAAAGAAGCGCGGAGAGTGCGCCAGCGCAGTGTCCCCATCTGTCACACGTCACAGCTACACCTACCGCCTGCGCCGGCGCAGCTAATTATAGCCGCCATGCTAATTAATTGGGAGATGGCTGCTTCTCGACGTTTTTTGGAAAGATTTTGGCGACTGTCCCAAAGTTATATGAATTTTCGAAAGCCCAAAATTCAAATGCAATATTCTGAATTCTACACAGAATGGAGTATGGCTCAGGTTAAAAAAGAAAATAATAAGTGAAATGATATACCCTCGAGTGTAGATCGCGCGCTAAATGAACGAGAATTTAGAATTGACTTACGAGCTTTCTCTTAACAAGACAGTCGATTCAACAGGTGTCCATCGAACAGGTTGCTTGTTGAGAATCTGCGTTACGTTGACACTCGGAATGTGACTATCTTCAGTAAGAATGTTACTATAATTATTGTATAAAGTAGGAAGCTCGTCAGAAAGGAAACCATATTTAAAGAGCTGGCCGAGACCACCGTGATCATATTTAATTAGCAACACTCTCATTTCAAGCTGACGGCTCGAAAGATTCGAACTCTGAAATATACGAACATTTTTGAAAGATTCTCCCTCACATCTTGTGTAACACTCAGATTGATAGTCCTAACTGAACAAGTTTTTGTAATAATCCAAACATATTACTTCCTTTACTGATATTTCATCTTTTTATCGTCCGTTCTCGACGCCGGACGACATTTTAAAAGAATTATGACGATTTAATTTTGTTATTTTGTTACGCCGTGATATACTGTTGACGATAATTAATAATTAAACACAACAATAAAAAGTGCGTTGAACTGTCATACTTCAAATTGCAATTTGCGTGAAATGTTCTAAATCCCAACAGATAAATAGACACGTCATCATTAGACGGCGGTCGATGATAAAGTGCGGTGCGGCGGTGACAACCTGCGAGCGAGCAGGACAAAACATACGATAAATCAACTAGTAAGAAAGGGATAGATCATATAACACGTGAGATATAAAAACCGCGGCCGTTGATTTCATAATTTATTTGTTACACATTTGTCGTTCCGTGAAGATCGAGAGAGATACATGAGCTTTTTGTGGGCGACAGGGAAATGCGCATCAGATGTGATTTGAGTAATAATTTATAGTGTTTGTACAGCGGACGTCACTTACGACTTTAACAAGACACTTCATACTTAGATAACGAGGCGAAATAAAGAATCTGAAACGCGCTCCCGAAATTCTGTACCTTCATATTTAACTCAATTTAAATCTGGGTTGGGTGTTCTAATTTCGTAACTGATTTTATACAAACGCCATGTTCTTTTTTCATAATTAGAATAGTCAGTCATTTGCTTTGAGAGCGTTGCAGCGTCAGGACGGTTCCTTTACAGAGTATGTCGAAAATCAATCATGCGCATATTAGCGGGAGTTTTGGAACGCGCCAACTGGCTGTCGGGTGAGACGTGGCCGCCATATTTCAAGTACGTTTGAGATATATACAGGCGTTTTATCAATGCATCGTCGCACTGATTCCGATGATATATATCTAATTATTAGTGTTGTTAATGACATTTTCACGGAACATTCCCCGTGTCTTTGAGACCATTTGTATGATTAAATTATCGTATTGTTTCTTCTATTGTTCAAGGGATACAGATGGTTGGACTTGATGTATTAATGCTCTCCGTTCACTTTGTCTTGGTAAGTTTGAAGCAAGATCGTTATATTATTTTCGAGACATTTGAAATTTTTCTGAGCGTGTCATGGACTTTGTGCCTCATAAATTTTGGCGGATGCCAAGGGGCGGATTATGATTAATTTAGTACAACATGTACTAAATTATTCATAATCCGCCCCTGTGAAATAAACATAAGTAATTATCAAAATTATACAGCAGGATTTCTTTGTAGGAGACTTGGAAAATGCTTACTCATTCATTACACTGTGTGGTCTGATTCTTGGTGCCCAAACTATCCTTACTACCTAAACACCAGTCTATGAAATACACCATCCTTCCTTTCTTACACACAATATAAAATCCAAAAACAGACATCCAGACAGATTCCAACCTCTTAAAATTTCAAACTAAAAGTTGAACGTCCTGCAGATTCATCGGAATGATTCTGACAGTTTACGTTGCGGCCCAAGCCAGGGATAAAATATAGCTCATGTACAGACGGCACCGTAGCGAGGGGGACGGCACAGGCGGCCGGGGGGCGAGGGTCGAGGGGGGAAGACGTCCGCAAATAGCGACCATCACTGCCGAGCAAAACAATACCGGTATGATATTATGGTACAGTACGCACTGCGAGATTTGTGCGGTTTTAAGAATCTCGAGTGGTATGCGGATAATTACGAGGGAGATATGACGTCATTTGCCATTAGAAGATTCAATTGTGACGTTAAGGACAGATCAAATCGGACAGACAGATGAAATCTCAAATAATGAAAATGAAGTTATAGTGATGGAAATTTTGAATGAGACTGAAGTCACAGATTTCAAAAATTACTCTTCAAATTCACGTCGAGACAAAGAAACGCTAGTCTCTGTTCGCTCAGCCAACACTTTATATATAATAACATAAGCGTACAAGCAGGACAGACGGACGAGCGACAGCCGCGAGACGGACTATAAATAAATAATGCGCCAACATTTTATTATTATCATAGCATGGGCACGTGCGGGGACATTCTTGAGACGAAACTGGCAGCTTATAACGAACTGAAATAAACAGAAACGTCTGCTAGAACAACTAATACGTACAAAACTGCTAATATTGCGTCAGTACGCGCGTAAAAACGTGAAGATGACGACTTAAAACGCCTGTGACGTGCTATAACGTCTCATGTGATTATTAGACAGAGAATAACAGTAATTTCAATGCAAGAAAACAAGCACCCATTGCCAAAATTGAAGTCTCTGAGATTCTTCTCACGTCCCATCCAATTTCATGCCAAAATGTGGGAAAAAACTGATTCTAAATATACATTTCTAATTTACTAGCTGTATTTCGATTAGTTTTGATATCAATCACAACTAAAACTAGTTTTCGAATGAAAGTATCTTTTTGATATACGGTTTT
Source organism: Cerastis rubricosa (assembly GCA_949152445.1). Lineage (NCBI taxonomy): Eukaryota > Metazoa > Arthropoda > Insecta > Lepidoptera > Noctuidae > Cerastis > Cerastis rubricosa. The sequence continues at coordinate 21,291,457 of OX424534.1, read as the reverse complement.
TTTTGTGACTTAGTGCGCTACCGACCTCTTTCTGATGATGTTGCCAAAAGGAAATAAGTTTTACTGGTTAACCAAACTGCCCGGTAGGTTTCGCCAAAACTGTGTACAGTATGACCACTTTAAGTTTGCACTTCATGGTGGCGTTGCTTGTCAAGAAAAAATACATCGATATGTCAAACTTGGTTCATTTATTTTAGTTCTGCGCTTTCCCCGCCAGCACAGATGACTTGGTTGAAGCATTTGCTAGCAACTGTCATGCACTGTTTGGCATAATGTCATCTCATTTAATGCCAAGGTGCTGTTGTCATAATTTCCTGTTTAATACCAATGATTTTGCTCTTCTTGAATACCCAATATTTACTCCAAACCCGGTTTTATTAAACCACAAATCCCCCGTTTATGACGACTTAATTACTCATCAATAGTATTTTAAGTGCAATTAAAAGGCCGAAAACACGCGTTCTACGTCGTTTCGCTGGTTAATGCCATAAGAACCGTGGCTAAACACATCAATCATAAAATGTTATTGCTGTTACGAACAATTCTCAATTAGAAATGGAAACCGAGAGAGCTACTGCGGGCAGTTAGTGAGGGAATGAGGGTAGTCTCGAAGTTGTTATTGAATATAGTCTTCCACGAACATTTAACGTTTTAGGGGTTGAAATAAATGGTACTAGATTTAGGATTGGATTCAAGGACGGGATTTCACCAAATGAAGATTAAAGACTGTATTTGTTGCTGCTCAACCATTTTAGGGCTCAGAATAGAATTTTGCCCTGTTACTGAGTCCATAGAAACAGAAAAAATAGCCCAAGTAATAACTGCATGTAGAACATTAATTAGAAACCTTCTTTGACCTTTCACCTTGGCATATATTGATGACCTCGTGGTTTCATGCAAAGTTGTCAGACCAGTTATGTTGCCCAGTAGCCTCAGCTGTTCGAAAATCTTTGTCTGTTGACGTACGGTAGCCGGAAATACCATAAATTCCTCACAATGTTGCACTAGAACCCACCCCGTTAGATCATTCGGATATGCTCGCATTATTAGTTTCTATTTGCGAGTGGTAGTCGCCTCATTGATTATTATTTTAACGGACAATTAAAATTTGATGGCTTCCACTTCGTTCATCTTCGACTTGCCTCGTATTAACTGCCTCTGCGCCCCCGAACATATTCGCATTCAGAATTTAAATAAGACCTTATTTTACTTTTATAGGGTTCAATTTTGATTGACATATCCCACTCGTGTGATGTTCTTCGTTTAAAATCGCTACATATGAGTGTCGAGACTAACCGTCAATAAAAATAGTCGTAAATTTCTCAAGTGTTTCTTTGATTATCTACCTTACATCTGGTGCTTTAGGTTTACTTTTCTGTGATGTGTTAACAAATTTCAATACCGCACTAAGAAACGTGTGAATAAAAATCGTACGTACGCACATTCGTTAAGAATTGACACTTATTAAGGGGGTATAATTATTTTAATTGATATGACGACATCACTCTATTTAGTGATGTTGACCATTTAAGTGCTGAACAGCGTTTGATTTAGAATTCCTTTCTCGACATCTTGATTGACTTTGTTTATTTTTTTTTTTGCTCATTATAATTGATAGAGACTTTGTGTGTAATGATATCTTTTTGTTGAGCTTTTCTTGGAGTGTTTGTTTTAAATTGTGAATGGATATGATTGGTTCGATTTTAGACTGGCTCTATTCCTACTTACTTATCAGGAGTTTAGTCTTAGTGAAACATGGATGTTAGCAAGAATCAAGGCCGATTGATCAGAGAAAGTATTCCTCGGCTTTAAATTAAAAAAGGGTATCAAATACCTTCGTAATCGGTCATCAACCCAAACAAGCCGCCATTTAATCACCCAACGACCATCCACAATTAAGCCTAACGATACATTTTAATGAAAACTAATCCAGTTGTCCACGTTTATAACAGTTTTTTTTAGTATATCACATTGTATGCAACCGTTCCAAATTCAAATTGCCCGATTCGATGCCGAACTCGCCCGAAGAGCGGCCGCCGAGCGCGTGACCAATCGCTAATTAGGAAATGTGCTCGTATGTGTTCGGAAGCCGATCGGCGTTCTATAATTGAACTTTTAAATTTCGAAATTTTTGATTACACGAATGCTATTTCCACTTCTGGTGTTACTGTGTCGGCTTTTATGGTTCTGGGAGTTTTTTTGTGATATACTAGCGAATGTTCCCGGATTCACTCGTACGCTGACACCTTTACGAATCAATTATAAAATATAAACACTTCATTTTGATAGTAGTCCAACTAGTTTTAATCACTTAGACACAGACATAATCATACCCACTTAGGTGTTATATTATATAGCATTGATTTAATTAAGACTTGCTCTTAGATTAATCAAAAACAAAAAAAAACTTCTTATACTGTGCCAAGATCCTTGTCTACACGACGACAGATCCAGTATAACATGACCTCGCTTTGTATAGATTTCCCTTACAATGAGAGATCCGCTTAAACTGGTTACGTTTAACTTGATTTTTCGTCGTGTGTACTTCTATTTATTTTCTTAGGTTATTATTACCTGCCATTACTTTAATTCTAAAACACTGAAAACTGCATCAAAAGCCTTACCTTCTCCCAAATAATTAAATATTATCAATACACAGCCCACAAAATTCTTCATGAGCAGTAATATCGCACTAAGTAACAGACAGACAAATCACAATTTTATTCATATACATTAATTTCTATGAGAATAAGACATGTAACCAGCACCGGTTGTCGAATTGAGTTCAAAACAAAATTGGTTTTAACATTCCTGTAATATTCTCACACATCTCTTTAGAGCGTAATTAATAACACTTCTATGTCATTTTTTTAATCTATGAAGTTATAAATCGTAATTTTTTGGTTGGAAAAAAGTCAATCTTCCGAAAAAGTAATTTTGATTTTTATGTTGGCGTAAATTAATTGGTGTCTTGGTGCAGTGGATGGGTTCTTGACTTCCTACGCTGTTGCGAGTTTGATTCCCGAACTTAAAATTTAACTTCCAAAAATAGCCAAAAAGATCCTACTAATCTATCTTCTTTCTTTTCTTTCTTTCTAATATAATAAACGCGAAAGTTTCTACGAATGTATGTTTGTTACTCTTCACGCAAAAACTACTGAATGGATTTTGATGAAATTTGTTATGAAGATAGCTTATATCCTGGTTTAACACATAGGCTACTTTTTGTCCCGGTCTGCGCGGGTGAAACCGCGGGGCGTTATACATTATTGGTCGCGTAACTCGAAAAGATGTAGGCAAAGCCGATTTTTTAAACATTATTTCATAGTAAAATAAATTCATATTTATGAGTACCTAAACACAGCGACTCGAACGCACGGCTCGATCTTCAAAGTTAAGCCGTGCTTGCCGAGGTCGATCCATGGATGGGTGACCATAATTACATACCGAGTTTCCTCCGTGCCTCGGAAAGCACGTTAAGCAGTTGGTCCCGGCTGTCATTTGTAGATCTTTGGCAGTCGTTACAAGTAGTCAGAAGCCGAAAGTCTGACATCCAGTCTTACCAAGGGGTTTCGTATTACCCAGTTACTGGTTTGTGGAGGTCAGATAGGCAGTTGCTTTATGAAAAATACTCGTAGTCAGCTGCATCCAGTTAGACTAGAAGCCAATAAAGTTTGGAAAAAGGCTAGGCAGGTGGCCTAGCCTTTTTCCAAACTTTATTGGGGTCGCTCCTCCCCATCAACATCCCCATCAACTGGTTTTGTAAAGCTTGATTGGGTCACCCTGCGTACTTCACTTCCTTGCAGTATTGCCCACGTTTAGCCAATTACAATCACCCAGTTTATTGGATCTAAATTATTGTGCAAATGTGTTGGGTAAAAACGGTAATACTGCGTACTTTTTTTAACTTTGCCCCACACTAGGAATTTGTCCTGTATCGTGGGTGCGTTTACAAACATTTAAACTCACATACACAAACAGCCAGACCGGGTACAACTATCTGTAGGCCATACAAATATTTGTTCCGTGCGGAGATCGAACCAGCGACACGCAGCGCAGCAGTCAATCGCTCAACCACTGCACAAACCGTGCTGTCGAAATAAAAAAAAACCGGCCAATTGCGAGTTGGACTCGCGCACGCAGGGTTCCGTACCATTGTTTATAAAAACGAGCAAAAAGAAACACTTTTTTGTATGGGGCTCCCATACAAAAAAGCCCTTAAATATTTATTTTAATCTGTTTTTAGTATTTGTTGTTATAGCAGCAACAGAATCACAGTTCATGAGATACAGCCTGGTGACAGACGGACGGACGGACAACGAAGTCTCAGTAATAGCGTCGCGTTTGACCCTTTGGGTACGGAGCCTTAAAATCGTAGCGTTAAAATATATTGACAAAATAAATGCGAATATTTCAATAGTACAAAAACATTGCAATATCTATCAGACACATTCCTAGAAAATCTAGATATCTCAGATTAATCTGTCAGTCTTATTAACGGCTACATTTTTATCTCGCCTATAAATATTATCGACTGATAAGATCTCTTGTAAGAAACTGATGAAGTAGTTTCTCAATTGTACCTATTTACTGATTAGAACTATTAGCATATGGGAAGTGGTTTTATGCTATACAAAATCAGTTTATGCGGATCTCTCATTGTACGGGAAATCTATAGAAAGCGAGGCCATGTTATACTGGTATTTTTTTTCTTATTTTTTTTTTTAAGATTCCGTACCCAAGGGTCAAACGGGAGGGACCCTTTAACTAAGACTTCCCTGTCCGTCCGTCTGTCACCAGGCTGTATCTCATGAATCGCGATAGTTAGCCATTTGAAATTTCCACAGATTATTTATTTCTGTTGCCGCTATAACAACAAATATTAAAAACAGAATAAAATAAATACTATGACTCCCATACAAAAAAGTTTTTTTTTTTTTGTAAATAATTGTACGGAACCGTTCGTGCGCGAGTCCGACTCGCACTTGGCCGGATTTTTTTATTTGCTATTCCCTGGTTGGTAAAACAGAAGTTGGCTTTTGTTATTTTCTTCTGCTTCTTGGTCTCTTCAACATCATTTCACCCTGGAATCACCCCTGTTGGACATAAGCCTCCTCTTTCTTTGTCCATTCTACCTTCAACCAGGTGTTTTCCACGTGTTTGACTAAATTATGAACCAAACGCGCTGTTGAACGGCCCTGATTGCGTTGGCCTAACCTTGTCCTGTTTTCTTATATTTTTAAACTGACTAGCTCTTTCCAGTGACTTCGCTAATAAAGGAAATAACTTTTTTTAGTGGACCTTTCTTAGGTTCTATTAACATATCTTACGATAGATGCAACTGAAAAGATGTGTGGAAATCGGCTATGTCATCGTATGGGCGTTGCGGCGGAATGAGGAAAATGACGTGAGGGAAGTTTTGAGTATGAATGTGGATGGTTATAAGGGTAGAGGAAGACCAAAGAAACGATGGATGGACTGTGTGAAGGGTGATATGGCAAGAAAGGAGGTATCTCATGAGATGACAAGTAATAGAGAAGTATGGAAGAAGAAGACGTACTGCTCCGACCCCAAATGAATTGGGATAAGGGCAAGAGAATGATGATGATCTTACGATAGATGAAATTCCTATTGTCCCATCTTCTGCAGTGAATGATATGCAAGTCTTACAGTCAAACAGTTTAGGAACTTTATATGCAGAAAACAACATACTCCTACAGAAACTTATATATATTCTTCTCCACATACATTCGCAAAAACCCTGAACTCCCCTAAGATTGGGGGCGGAAATCCAAGCGGTTTGCAACAAATAGCGCAGCGGGGTTCCTGCCTGCTCCCCGTTGTCACGGCGTGATGGCCAGGGTTGGGGGCGTCCAGGGGATGTTTAGGTACAATTTCCGGTATGTTCCTTGTGTTTAGTTATCGGTACACTTGAGTTTTACGGTGTGTTGGTCGCGGTTTTCGTGTGAGTGACGTGTTCAAGTAGAGTTGTGTGTTTGGACAGGTTGTATTTATTGTTTTATGCGTTTTAGACATAATTATTCGTTTTTATTAAGTTGAGGTTTGTTAACGTAAGTAAATAGAAATCTATGTTACCATTCCTGATTTACTATTCTATTTTTTTATTTGCGTTGGGTTTGTTCTTGACTCAAAGTCTAGGTCAGAGATAAAAGAGACAAAGTCGACGATGGTACGAGCTTACCCAGAACAAGCCTGTTCACTTTAACTTTGATCAGATTAGGGTTGTAAGCGTTCGGAAATATAGACGCAGGTAGAAAGTTCCACTCCTTTGCTGTGCGCATTATGAAAGACGTTTTAAAATTCTTGGTGCGAATTGGTGGAAATAGCAATAAGGTAGAGATGGTAACTTGTAGTGCCTCTAGATGTCCGATGGTAGAAGGAGGCCTGTGGGATGAGGTCGTGGAGTTTTTGAGCACACTCACTGAAGTACAGGCTGTAGAAGACCGAAAAGCAGGCAACCTTGCGGCGATGAGCCAAGCTGTGAAGCTTGGCATACACCAATTTTACGTCGTCAATCAGCCTCTTTGCTCTGCGTTCCACCGAGACAAGCTGGTATTTAGCTGAGCCATCCCCAAGGTGGCAGCAATACTTCAAGCAGGATCGGACTTGTGCTTAATGTAGTGTTCAAAGCTGTCCAGGCCTTAGGTATCGCTTCACTCTATTTAGGATGCCCATTTTTTGGCCGCAGTTTGGGCTTTGTACTCAATGGTGGCGCAGAAGTTGAGACTGGACAGAAACACATGTACCACGCCAAGCATTCAAAAGTTTCGGAAACCACGTTTATGACACTAATCTGTGGTTTATTTTTAAGATTTCTGATGCTTCTTACTCGATGATTGTAAATTCTGTTTTGGTAGAGATTTATCTAACTTTATACGTATATATCTGGCTGTAAGAGTAGAGGAAGACCAAAGAAACGATGGGTGACTGTGTGAAGGATAATATGGCAAGAAAGGAGGTGACTGATGAGATGATGAGTAATAGAGATGTATGGAAGAAGACATGCTGGCTTGCCCCGAAAGAATTGAGATAAGGGCAAGAGAATGATGTTGGTATCTGGCGTTAAAGCATTGTATTTTAGTTTTAGCTCTTCAAGAAAGGGACATCAAAATGTGCAACCATTTTAGCATTTCTTTATCACTACTTAAGTAGGCACTTATCTCGACCACCTACATACAAATATGTCAAAATATTTATTGTCGTTCAGTTATTTATATTTTTGAATTTGGCCAATATTTTACGGAATGCTATAAAATAATATAATGTGCATTGTAAGGCAACGTGTGCCCTGTAGGGGGACTGTGGGCAGAAACTGCGCAATGACATCACCGCGACCTTTTTGGAGCAAATTGATGAGCACATGCAAGTGTGCTACATGAAGTACATACATATTAAGATGATTGTGCGCGAACTTATGGATATTTATGTGACCTTAATGGAAGGTTTCTTTTGTTGTGAAAAAACACTGTAAGTAGTATAAGTATAAAGTAATGTGGGTACCAAAAAACTGTTTAATAAAGCTAATTTTGAGTACCTACATTTTAGGTAGCAAAAACAGTAATTTATCTTTTTGGGGTGTAAGTAAAGGACGAAATTATCGTATTAACTCATCTATTTCTTGAGGGTTACTACATAAGCCAACTTAGCATACTTTTCAACCCTGGTCCTATTCTGTTTTGCCATCATCATCACAATCTTCAGCCTACCATCCCTCAATAAAATCAAAATTCATTCCCTGACATTTTTCATCACCTGCAACTCGATCACCACATAATCCAAGTATACTAACCCCATCACCATCTGCTAGCCTTATACCAACTATGTTGGGATCAGCTTCCAGTCTAACCAGACGCAGGTGAATACCAGTATTTATATGGAGCGACTGCCTATCTGACCTCCACAACCCAGTTAGTACTGGTTGAATATACGTTACGAAACCCCTTGGTAAGACTGGTTGCCAGACTTCCGAGCCACTGACTACCTGTAACGACTGCCAAAGATCTACGAAAGACAGCCGGGAACATTGGCTTGGCGTTCTGTCCGAGGCACGGATACCAACCTCACCGTAAAATCATTAATCCCACAATCTTGTCTTCCACCAAAATCACATGTAACAAAACAGTTGTACCTTCCTTCGGAACATAATTCATCTTCAGATTAAGACGTCGACTCCCCGTGGCCATCAAATGTACCGGAGCACATCAAAGCACAGCGGGAACAGTTCTTATTGCGAAAAAAATACCTAAAACGATCCCCTTTGTAATCTATATTTTGATTATATTGAAATAATTGAGCATTTGGAACGAATTGACGAAAAAATGCAGGAGTTAGACGATATTTTTTTCGGGGAAACAGTGAAATTTGTTGAAAATAACCTGCCGTTTTTGGGAAATGTTTGCTAAGGGTAGAACTTACGTTAGAAGCACATTAGAGGTAAAAGATAAAGATATTGATAGGTAAATGAAATAAAACTTATATACAGTTAAATACAGATAGATATGGCGTATGATGATGATGATGATGTTAAAAGAGAAATAACAATCTTTAAAACTGTTGGAAAAACAAGTAATGAAAATGAGTCTTGATTTATGAATGCAGTTTAAGATACTTTTCTCTCTTTAAAGGATACTTTCGAATTTTGTTTTTGAGAGCTTGTTGACATTGCATCAGTCCTGAACGAGTTTTTAATGAACTTAAGACAATTTTCGTGTTTCAAAATTGGCTCCCAAACATTTTAAAGGAAATTAAATACAATTCATCGCCTTTCAGTTCAAACGCAGTATTCAAATTTAATTCAAGCTGACGTTAAAATGAAAATTAAATTAAAAAAAATAACCTCTCTTCCCTTGCAAACAAGGAATAATGTTATTCTTATAAAGGAAATAATTACGCTGAAACGCAATGATAATAAATTTCAAACAGTTTACGACTAATTTATTAATAGAAATTTTGCGAGCGATCCTAAGGACAGTCGTAAATAAGAAAATGCCGGACGACCAATGGGTGGCCGTAAAATTTGCTCGCGCGACGCGATTGGTCAGCTCGTGGCCAATAAAAGCGCGTTCCAGATTTGAAACCGACGGTTTACGACCGGCAGGCGGCGTCTTTTTGCTGTTTTGGCGCCAAAATTGACAGCTCAGTCTTAAAATTCGAGTTATAGGTCAGTTTGGTTGGGATGCATTTTAGTGTTAATTACTTAACCCGGTTCGCAAGTGATTGGGCAAGGATTCAGGATCGTTCGAGCACTGAAGTAATGCTGGGCTCAATGTCAGGATCCTCATTTATAATAATGGCCACAAGACGTCTTGCCAAAACATGGTCTATTTTAAAAATCTCGTTTGTTTGGTGTCAATTCTCGACATCCCTAGATCCCGTTGACAGTTTTACTATCATCATCTGCCTAGCCTTTTCAACTAGTTGGATTATCAAAGCCAACTTAATTACCAAAAAGGAGAACCACTCCAAAACACTCTCTAATACTCAAACTACTAAATCTCTAATACCCCACCCAGCCAGTCAAAAACAGTATACATCCCAATGAATCCTCTAACCAAAACTGTCTCCATTAATTAAAAAGCCTGGCTTTATTTACGCAGATCATGTCATGCAAAGTGATGCTGATATATAATGTTGTAAAGCAGTCAGACTAATGAGAATGCGCTTGCGCAGACGAGGTGCATTACAAACGAGGCGCTGGTATTAATTATTAATAGATCCCATTTTATTCGTGGTTGTTGGAATATCTTTAACGTTTGTGTCCGGGATGGAGGTTATGTCTATTGTCTAGACGTCAGGGATTAGTGGTAAGACTGCCTTGTTTTATGACATTGACTGTCAAAGTGACATGGATATAGATGTCCGGGATGGAGGTGATATAGACAATTTTACTGTCTAGGCTGCAGAGAAAGAGGGACAGTCTCTATTGACAATTTATGATGTGTTTGAGGATTCATGGCCATCGTAATTATTAGTGAATCAGCCAGTTATTATTAGGATAATCATCGAATTCTACGATAGATTCAATTCCTATCATGCGAAAAATAAGTACAAATGACATCAACTATACGAAGAGTTGTTAAAACTTCAGCATCAAACCCACCATTCTGTCCCTCCATCATTTCTCTTGGCTCTCCGCAAAAAATTTTTTCGCTGAATACAAGAATTTTCTAATAACATCTCTTAACGTCAAAATAACTCATCCCGGAACTCTTAATTCCCCAAAAAAAGCCCATGTAGCAAGTGATAGGAATCCGTGACGGACGCATGACGAATCGTCTCCAGTCTCAAATCCCTGCTTTGTCCCCAACTGTCCCCAAGCCCCCTATTTTATTATATCTGCTTGCTCCCATACATAATTCATGGGAGATCCCCATATTGCTCTGTGTCGAATTATTGTTATTTCTGGATAGTGCTATGAATAATAAGTTGTTCTAATTCTGTTGCTCGTAATTGTGATTGGCTGTTGTCTCTGCTTTCTTTGATAGTTATGGGTTCATGTACGTGCTTGTTGATTCTTGGGAATTTGTCTGCTTTCAGTATTGTTATGGTTGACTGTTTTACTTTTATGATGTGCTTTAGTAGGAGGGTTTATATTAAAATGATCGGACGGATCTTCTTAGATTTTATAGGAACTGCAGTTATTGGATGTCAATATTAAGATTGAAGATGATACGTTATTCGACTTCATCTTCTTCGTTTTCTTATGCCTCTGCTTTGAAAGATTGGCAGTCAGCTCCTTGCAAGACTATTTTGATTGATTTCCTTAAAATTTGGTTCTCTTGTGTATGTACCATCAGCGTTCCTTCTTCTTACTTATTCATTATTAGACCAAACATAGCATTTTATTCTCTAACCTAACTCTTTCGAAAAACGTCGCTTAACCTTACTTTATCTGAAACACCTCACAACTTAACAACCAAATTATCTCCTTCAACAAGCTTTCCTTTAACACCCCACTTGTCAAAAGCCTCAAAAAAGAAAATAATAAAACATCAGATTGTCAATACTTTGGGTATATTTTAATGGCCGCTTCCCCTTCAGCAGATTAGAGGCAGGCGTGTCGTAAAGAAACAATTTCCCGGCTTTTCCCACGCGCCAGGGGAACCCAACTGCTTAAAGAAATACGGTACATGATAAAACTGCGATATTGTCGAGGGAAATTCGCACTGAGAATATATTTTCTTGAAGATTTTGAGGGTAGGTGATGATTTTTACTGTTTTATTTTATGTGGGTGTTTGAAAGAGCAGGTTTTGCAAGGTGACTTTATGTGCCTTCTACTAATTGTGGTGAGTTTTAAAGTAGCCGTTGGCTTGTGATTTTATCAGATTTGAAAGTACTAACGTTAGTGAGATCCTATTTGGGTAAACACTGTTGAGCAGAGCTTTATTTGGTGTACTTTTATGTCCTCTCTAAGAACTTTTATTATTGTGGTTACTTTGAAAATAAACTCGCATTAATTTCAAACAGAACATTTTATTGTTTAATCCGTTCAGAAAATAAAACTATAAAATTATAATCACATTGACATACAAGATGTACGTACACCAATTAGCATTATAATACATTAAGAGTTAGATTTTTAAGAAAAAAATATAGTTTCCGAAGCACGGAACTATCGCATCATATTCTTAAAACCTAACTTAGACAAACAACTACAGAAAATTTTTAAATGTTAAAAAGAACTCATATACAGACAAAAAAATAACTAATAATTGCTTCAGATAGAATTAATCGTCCCCAAGTTAACATGTGCGGGCGAAACCGCGCTCTTACATAAGTTAAGTATGGCTTCCAATGTTAACAATTGTGGAAAAATAATAATTATATAACACAAACAAAACAATTCAGTCTCAACGCCCAAAATATTCCTTAAAATATTAAACAAATTGTCAACGACGACGAAACTGTCGCGTCGACACAAAAACCAAAGCATAGATCCGAAATATTGAAAAAGAAAAAATCTGCAAAATTTTCACGCATTGTATAAAAATACAGCGAAACTTAATTCTTATTTATTTTTTACTTTAATATTTTAAATCGAGAGGAGAATGGGGATAAATGTACACATTAACTTTTTTAATATCAGCAACACAATGAACGCCACGATTAAATTTAATTTATTCTGTATAAGCATCTAGTTCTCTATTCATTAACGCACATACATATATTATCCGTTTATGATAATTACTCTTATCTGTACATTTGTAATAAAGCAGATGCTTAATTACAATAAAATGTACAAGAGTAGAGCAATCACACGGACATTCTTTATAACTAGCGTATACTGTGTACGTATTTTTTTTCCTTTTTTTTCACTAACTAAGTTGTAGTTAATCGTGCTATCCCATAGTAAACGTAAAATATTAACTATTTACGTATCATGTTTGTATTTACTAGCCAAAAACAATAACACTCTAGCAACTACCACCGTTAAATCAATTACAATAATTTAAAACTCTTAATTAATCCTTATTATCTCACTTAGGCAAGTTAAAGTTGTATTTTTACGTATACTTCGTTTTCCAATAGGTTTTTTAATACATCTAATTACGTTTTAAAATCTAAGCTCCGAAACGCGATGCTAATATTTTGTATGGCATTGTATTAACTGCCTCAAGACAAGAACAACGGCTCTCCAACTCATTTCTTGAATGTATTATTTACTTAAAAGTTATTTATTAGTATACACATATTACAATCAACGTTATACGTATGTTTTTTTCAATCGTATACATAAATTCCAGTGCAAAATAATAGTAACATGGACACAGGCGCGTATGTCCAATCAGCGTAACACTAAATAGAAACAAATCGAAACATGTGCTGTGCGGAACTCCGCGACATCAATAAAATATACAAAACGGCGTTTTTTATCATTTCTCATAGTGTTCAATCGCACCCGATTTCACCCCTTCACTGTAACGTTGATATGAAAAATAATATGGAAAATTTCGTTCATTTGTATGTTTGCTTTACTTTATTTACTTTAATTGAATCGTACAGTGTTAAGAGGTTGGCCAATTGCAAAAACGAAGATTTGTTCTAAAGGAACTTAAACTAGCGGCAGTTCCTCGACCGTCAGGTGTGAGCCTGAGGGTGTCGGAGCGGCCGGGAATGTGCCGGGCCCGAGGACACTGTGCGGCTGACACCATCGAGAAGCGGAAAGAACTGGTGGCCAGCACAGTGTCGCCGAGCGCGACATTACAACGAGGGAGGCGGGAATTTAAAACTATTTTGCGAGCACCCCCTTTTTATACTTCGTTTTTGCAATGGCCAAACTAAGAGCAGGGGTGCACGAGGTAGCTCGTGGTAGAGTTGGGTGCAAGCTGGGGATCACGCCTCTGAATCAGATGGGACTTGGTGTAGGGGGTACTCACGACATCGGGGGTGGAGGCGCCGTCGTGGCTGCTGTCGGGGGCGGAGCGCGGCTCGCCGTTGGTGTCGGGCGGGCGGGCAGACTCCCGCTCGTCGATGACCAAGTCGATGGGCATCTTGCCTTTGAGGCAGCTGATGTAGCGGTGGCAGAAGTTGTCACACAGCTCGTGTACCTGCGGAGAGGCTCAGGGTTAGAATCTGCTGGAGAGGCGCTTGAGGATGTTGTGGAAAGCGAAACTTGGGGTCTGGTATTGGTGTTGTAAACTTCTTGTTGGTCCACTGCTAAGCATAAGGTCTCTTCTTTGTTACGCCTATTAATAACCTAAACTTCCTACGTTAAGTCGAAAAAGTTGTTGAATCACTACTTGAAACACTACTTGAAACCAGCAGCTGAATTCAATCAGTCATTGACCGATGGTGATTTAAAATATCTATAATATTTTTACACTATTCTTCTCTATTAAAAGTGGATGATCTAATCTATGCTAAAAACTCAAGAACTGCTCAAAACATTGTTACAACCGTTACAGTCTACTTTATGAGTCGCTACGACACTAAACCCTCGTTCCGCTCACCTAAACCTAACCTTTAAACTAATATCAGCATACAAAGCTAAAAAAACACAAAACAATACAAAAAGGAATACATTTGGAATCGACCAACTGTCACACGAGTATAAAAAACTCGAAAATGAATCGTAAAACCGAAGGAAACACGATTTTTTTCCCATTTCTGCCTATAAAGGCACCCTGTAGGGTAGATATTAATTTTGTGCGCCGGCCTTATAAATTTTCATGGGTATAATTAACTTAGAAATTAACATAGAGCAATAAAATGGGTAACGAAACTTTTAGATAGCGTTTACACGGTTTAGTAATAAAATATCGGCAGGTGTAAGCCGGCTTTTGAAATCCTTATGACATTAGATTTTAGAAAACAGAAATGTATTTTGTATATTTGCTGTAAACTTGATAGAACAGCTTGGAGTTTTGGAAGTGACCTTTTATTCTAGAACAGATAAAATGTAAATTATCTATTTACTTTTGCCTCGCGTTTAAGCCATAGGTCCGTGTCACCTGGTGCTCCTCAATATCGTCACCTACCCTCTTCTTCCTCTACATTCTCTATTCCACTATTACTCTATTTTCTATGCCATATTTAGAACGCATGCGTGACTACCATACTATGTAAATACTGGGGCTGTCACCGAAAACATGATATATAATAATATTAAATTATTCATTGTATAATTTTGGAGTAATTAAGATGTCATCACTGTTGTGATGTACAGTTATGCGGGGGATCGTAAATTCGGAACTCTTTTGATGATAGAATTAAAGGCTGTCCACCCAGTTGAATTAGAATATATTTTGATGGGAATAGTAGCAAGGAAAGTGACTGAGTGATGCATGGAACAGATTAAAGAAACTATCATTAGTTTCTTTAATTTTACGGGGTCCCTGTCATCAGGGACCCCGTAAAATAAAATGATTTTAGAGAAAGATAGAAGGACAGTGAGGAAGATGGAGTTTGTTTGTTTAGTTTGTGTGTAGACAAATGATATCAAAATCATTAAAAACATAAAAGATTCTAGAAAGAAATCCATAGGTACTGCAGATTTTATTAAATTCATAATATTTTATTTCATTGCTTAGGTTTCGACATAACTCATCATAACATCCATTTTTTATATCGAAACAGGGTAAGAAACGTCAGAGTATTTGAAAATAGAACGCTACAACGGAAACGGATACGGTGCTCCCCGTTGACAGTTAATTATGTTTCGGGATACTAATTTCCTAATCGACAGGTTTTTCTAAATTACTTGACAACTGACAAGAAATGGGAGAAAAGGAAAAAATACAGATATTTAAACATCTGGTAAAAGTTGAAACTGATGTTGCTATATTTGAAAAAGAAATGGATGATGGAGATACAGAGGAAATTAATAGAGAAAGATAAAAATCTATGATATTGATGAAGCTACAAATTACAGGATGGATTTCATTGGAGGAGAAGACTACTACTTACATGATGACCTAAAAAATGGGTAATTTACCCATATAAATTTAATTAACAATTGACATTTCAAAAATGTACTGAACTGACAAAAGAAGTTTGAGAAAATTTTAAAATTACACTTCCTCAAGATTATCCTCAAATCTATTATCATCTTTTTACTTACCTACTCTTTTTCTAATTCTAGTTTTAGCTTTTTCAATGTCTTTGTTTGCAACACCACTCTTTTATATAGCCTTTCTAACCACGCCCAGTAACTTACAAAAAATACTACATGCAATCTTTTTGAACTGTCTACATATTTTCTTTGTTCAATAACCTTTGTCCAGAATCTTCAGTCGATTCAATATCAGCGATTTGCCGTTACCAAGACGTATATTATTAAAGATACACAAATGTATAATGTTAGGAACACGTTGACCCCTGCTAATGAGATGCATTCCAATGTCGAACTATGGCAGACATCTTTAAATTACGTTATAACATCTGCTGTATCAGTTTTATCGAAGTTTCTTACATTTTCATCTATATCGGGAGTCATAGTTGGAAATGTTTTATTTAAAATGCGACTTTTGCCCTCTTTTTTAGTTTTTTTACTTTCTTCGTTCCTATTTGGGATGTCGAACTAATGACAGTTAATAATATTATGTTCCTTCTAAAAATAATGAAATTAGGTGTGACATAAAATAAAGTATGCTTAAGTTGTCGTTCCTAAAACTCTTTCCAGAATTTTTAAATTTGGAATTCGTGATTAAGATACTGCGTCTCACCGATACTTCTCTTTTTAAATTTGGAACGAAAGGTGATACATAACGGCTCGTGACATTTGGGATTTTGAATATGGAATTTCTGCTTCTTAAATAAACTTCTTAGTCTTGCTTTTAAGAAGGAATTAGTTTAGATTATTAAGGATGAGTGTTGCCAATTTGACCTGTCTTTTTAGTTTGTCCTATATTTAATTCCAGTAAGCCTTTTCAGTCTTAGCCAATATGATTTAGTATTGAAAATATGTCAGGTTGTTAGGCAGGTGTCATGTAAGATGTTGAAATGTCTCGGCGACTGCCAGAAGTGTGGGCCGGAGTCAGAAGTGGGCCACGGCCAGACGAGTGGGCTAGCCGACTGGCCCGTTTGGGGAGGGTGGGGTTATGTGTTTACTGGAATAAGGAGTACTATAACTAACTAGTTATAGATGCTTTATAATATTTTTTAGATCATAATGTTATTTAAGAGCGTTTATACCCTACGGCATTTCATACAAACTTTCAAGTCGTTATTTTCCGAAATGACTAGAGAGAGCAGTATACATAGGTCTAAAAAATTACTAAAAAACAGCGTGAGGAACAAAAATCTAAGTTTTGTCATAGTCTTTCAGAGTAATTGAAAGCTCCTTACTTCGTAATAAACATTTAATTCGTTATTGTTCGTTCTCTCTTGTTAATTCTCAAAGTACCCATGTATTTATCGTTTACTTATGAAATCACTATTCTTTAATACATTAAATTAAATCCTAACAATAACATTTTATACAACAACATCCTAAATATCTTTCGAACCACATTATCATTTGCCAAGTCGGTCAAAAATTATAAAAACATCCCATTTCACTAAAAACTAGGCACTTCTTACTTCTAAGATTACGTAGGCGCAATCTTAAATAAAACCGGCCATTTTTATATAATCTATGGTTTTATTTTTATTTAATCTGTGCGTTTGACAGGCTGAATGCGCGCCCGCCATCGCTCTCCAAATGTCACATTATCGAATTTATTTTTTGATAATGTCATTTTTATTTTTATCTGCTGTTTATGCTTTTTTTACTTCTTGTAATTGGACGTTAGTTTTGAAATGAGAAGTTTTGACTGCTTTTTCCTGAATTTTATTATCTATCTATTTGACTGAACATGTGTACTTGTGTTGGTAATAATATTGTGATAATGACAAGCGTTTGTTTTAGTTTTATTAAGAATGTATTTTATGAGTTTTGTCAAAATTTTGCAAAGAAAGCTGTAATCGATTGTAAAAATGAAAGAGAGAAGAGCCATATGACTATCAATAATAACTTAAAAAAAGCTAACATTTTTTCAAAATCAAAATCTTTGCCTTTTCAAAGACAAATATTAATATTAACTGCACAAGTAACTACCTAGCTATTTAGAATTTCAAAACTAACATCAAACAGGAATCGAACCCACTAATTAATTCACCAATTAAACGTGTGAAAATCTAACAGTAAACCAACACCAAGTCGCCACGGTCCCATATAGTAATCCAGCAGTATAACGGTTATAAAAACGGGTCGGCAGTAAAACGTCCCGGGTTCGAGTCCTGTAAACCAACAAATCTGACATTCTGACCCGTCGTAAATCAGTTAAGCACGTTACAGATAAGAGTTTTTTTATGATACGCAAAGGAAATATGAAAAAAGGTTCCTGACTTTGTTTTGATGTGGTTAAGTTTGCGGGGTTGAGTGGCCATTGATAAGGTTTTTTTTTATTAAATAGTGCCACGCTAGAATGGGTTTATAGCTTCTTTAAATGGTCAACAAAATACCTATCTAAAAAGGTACGCATATCTATGAATCTCAACTAGTTATGAGATGACTAACAGCTGTTTCTCTATGGAGCAAAGGAATTTCCAAATAAAACAACCAAAGACCACAAATAAAAATAAAACGTTCCAATTTTAAAATTACTCGTTCACAATCCGGATTCGGACGAATGAACATCGAACGGACTCCGTAATCGGTCGTTTTCGATATTCGAAATTTTTGAAAAAGAACGAGTCTATTAAAAGGCTGACATTACCGAGCTACATCACATAACGTAATTAGGGCACAGTCAGACAACTGCGACTAAAAAAACGCTGTAACGACGACCAATCGCAGAGCCGATCGACCGAAAAGGACTCAACATCGAGCGATGTCGCCGGCGGCCATATTTAAAATATTAAAAACATAAATCAAAAACGTTATACGATATTTTCAATGTAAATATAATTTCGGGGAGTTTGTTAAAGAGATGGCGTCCAAGAATGTTAAACGTGTCTTTTTTGTCTAACGCAATAACATTATACCTCATTACCGACTATAGATGTTCTGTCAAAAAATTCTCGTCTGCATTCAAAAGATCTTTATTACGAGTTGTTCTTTTTTCGAAAAAAGAGGTAAAAAACCGAGCAATTATAATAAAAAGGGAGTAAAAAACAGTGCACTTAACGAGATCTTATTGTGCGCGAGTTGGGCCGTTGGACGTTTTTTCTTTTTAATTATTATAAAAGCTCAAAAAAACCACATCACCTGTGAACGGTGTGTAGTGAAGCGGAAACGGATCGAGCTAACGGCATCTTTTTTTAAATTTTATCCGACAAAAACCGAAGACGAGATAGAAGCCGACGTGTATGGGATATGAACGGACGGAAAAAATAGCTTTTTAGATCACAGAGACAGGTAAACGTGTCTGTCTGCATCTCAGACTTCCGCTTAAGTTATGTTCTCGGCTTTCATTGCTTCGGTGCCAAAGCCCACTTTCTATGCGCGAGCTACCAATCGGGTCAGCCGTGATAACTGGTCCCCGGGTGTCGCGAACTCTTCACCTCCGCCAACACAGATAAATAAACTCGAAATTTTCTTACAGGTTACATGACCCGCCATCAAATGTGTGTCTTTCAAAAAACAACTTTGGTTGTTTCTCACAAAAAAGAACAAACTCGCAATTCCGAATTTAAAAATCGATCATCCGTCCCGATGAATTGAACGATTTTCTTCAATCTCCGCGCGGCCCTCGCTATTTTGAATTTCGAACAAGGCATTAGTTTTTTTTTTTTTTTTTTTTCCAAAACTGCCTTTATCTCGCCCTCCGGCCAGCCAGGCAGCAGCGAGTTCCGTACAGCCGTACAGCGGTATCGCATTACACGTTATCTCGTTACCGCGGCTCGTATTAGTGCGTACGTTCGGTCGGACGTATCCCCAAACACACGGCGACTTAGACGCGCGGCGCCCGATATTTTATGGAATCCGCTGTGCTGTGAGAGCGACCGCTCAAGGTATCTCGTTTCTCGAGATCGTTCGTCTTGATATAGACGTTAGTCAAACTAGTTTCGTTGAAACGTGACCATAATATTGACAAGCTAAATTAATTCCTCGCCGGGCGACACCGCTCCTCGTAAAAACATACCGGAGATTTGAATTTTATGCTCCTAATTAATGCGAGCGAGCGCAAATTGTTCGATCTGATTGCGAATAGCAAAAAGCCCGCGTCCCGTCGCGTTACCGTTACATTGGAGAGTATAATGGCGAGAATTGGCGATGCGACACACGCAAGAAGCCGAACCGGTCGGAACGGAACGCGCCCAAATGGGAGATAAGGGAAAAACAAACAACATTCGAAATGCGAACGCCGATCCCATTCCCTCGCGAGCCGACACCTCGCGCACTACGCGACATTTAGTTTCGCTCTCTCCAAAGTAGGGCTGGACACGGCCTTATGTCTTAAATAACGACTTAACATTTTATTAAGTGTGGATCTGCCTTTAGAATCGAATGTTCTATTTTTAGGTCGCAAACAATTTATTATTTAACGAGAAGGCATCAAAGAAGTATGAACTGTGCCCTTAGCCTGTTCTTGAAGACTTGTATCAAATGTCAAGGATCGTTATGTAATTTCAATGTGACTTCAAAATGTTAAACTATCAAACAAATGCTTAGTTCGTAACTTCTAACATATTATCTTCATATTCTCGCGTGAATTCTTAATTACAAACACATTTTAAACTATTCGAAACGTGAATTTGATTAATTTAAACATCGAACGGCCAGTGCGTGCAGTCGTTGCGTGCCCCTAGATCGATACGATATCTCGATTTAAAATCGTGCCCAAAGATAATCGAAAGGTGTTATTTTTTTTCAAAACCGGTCCAAAGTTTCGATTCCAAATGTATTCCAACAAGATAGTAGGTAGATATACTTACTTTTTCTAATTCTAATAGATGAAACCGTAGAACTTGTATCGCTTGCACCATCTGTAAAGAAAAACATTATCTTAATCACATGGAATTAATATTCTTCGTTCTATTTTGTAGAGCTGTCGTGGGAGTGTTATTATGATCATACTATTAATAATTACAAAATAGTATTTTCAACATTGGATGTCACATGTTTCTGTATTTTTTTTTGTCCTAATTAGTGGTGTGATCAGTTCAAGAATGACTTTAAGTCCTTGGAAATTCGAATGCTGCTCCATGAAACGGTGATTTATGATAATTTAGTACTAATCTGTCAAAATGTTTGCGACCTTTAAAAGTTTTGTTTATTTCTAACAACAGATGAGTCCTGAATATTTTAGCTATACAGTTTTGCCTGAATATTTCGGATTGTACCTGCCCTTTTAGTCAGAAACGTGAGACATATAGTCTGTCCATTGGCCATCTCACAATACAAACTGAGCAACAATGGACTGACAATGTACACCGAGTTCCCGCTGTGCGTAGGGATGTGACATGTTTATCTTGTTTACTTAACATGTTATCGATACTCTAACCAGGTTTGTATCATGAGATAAATAATTTTTACGAATCTGAACAAATGGAACAATATTTTCTAAAAAGATTTAGTTTGTATAATGAAAAATTACTGCTGAAATCCTAAAAAACCTTCTAATCCATATTTTGCTTCCATAAATACATGTCCAAATTCCCAATTACAATTTCAAAAGTTCGAAGGCCACAAATATTCCTTTAAATTAACATAACACACAATACAAGCGTATGTTCACGCGGCGCAATTCAAATGCCTTCGTACTAAGATCCTATCAGCCATTGTTTGATAGTATTTGAAGATGTAATCGGCGACTTTTTTCGAATCGATATCTATCTAAAAAAGGCAGTTAATGCCGTTTTAATAGCGTCTTGATTTGTTTCTGATTGCCACTTGAGGACGCGAGCTGAATTCTAAAAGCGATCTTGGCTTATTTTGCTTTTGATTGATGATTTTACAGTCTCGAATTTAAATTTTGTACGTTTTCTGTTTTGAAGCTTCGTAATAAGTAATTTGGTGGTTATTAGTTGTTATTATGTATGAAATTGGTGTTTCCGGTAACAGTAACGTGTGTAGAAAATTGGTAATTGTAGGAAAAGAGTTTCTCTGTGTAATGTTAATGATTACAACTCAATTTATTTGTGATATTAGTATTAGATTTATCACAAAATAAATACTTTATAACTACGAGAAGTAATTGAGACTAAATAAAATAGCATCATAGCTCGAAAGGTATGGCAGAGGTGTAGCTATTAACACACCCAAATTTCGCCAGATATATCTTAGTTCCACGTAACAGAAGACGAACCTGTTTCCACTATTGCAGACTAAACTAAAAGTTTAAAAAATATAATTGCCTGTCTACTAGACCACAGCTATGTACTTTCTCTCAACCCAAAAACTACGCAGTTAACTATAAACCCACAGTCCCACAAGTACCAGCAACATCTGTGACGCTCGCGTCTCTGCAATATCAATTAAACAGTCGAAAGCGCCACAACGCCACAGCGCCACCCCTGTCTGTTTATTCAGACGTTTCGTTGACTCAGGCGACACCAACAGATAAAAATGTGTTTGACTTGTTTCACTCTTGCCACCGAGACGGGTTTGTTTAGAAAGGGGACTATGAGTGTCCCAATGTAATCCCTTGCTTGGAAACTGAATTTTGGTTAAGAAGCATCTGATTTTGGGTTTTAAAATTCATTGCCAAAGAAACCGAGGTACTGAAAGTATAGTGTTTATGTCGATAAAAGTTTGTTCATTTATTACTTACACAACACTAAACACAACTTTTAAGTACCGCTAAAGTACACTAACATGTTAAGGTTTTATTTTGTTTTTTTTTTTATTGCCAAATATTATACGCTTTAATTGTTAAATATACTGTTAAGTACCTCTAATAATGGTTTTAACACCACAATTTCAAGAACCTTAGAACGTTTTTATTGACAAAAAAATAAATTACAACTCAATTAATTAAAAGAAATTGCCGCATTAACCTCCTTTTTTTAATTATTAATAAAGAATAATCATAAAAAAGGAGTCTAAGGCCGCGATTCAATAAATAAAAATTTCAAGGGACAAATGCCATAACGTGTTAACACGATATCGTTTACTAATGACTCGTAAAATACAAAACTATTCGGTTATATTTACCCACACGCTACTGCAGTTCAACTATGTTTGAGGAAGCTTAAAGCCTCAAAAGGCTGTGACAGACCAAACACAGATGTGACGTGGGCAAACAACCTCCACGGGTCGTAACCAATCGCCTCTCAACCAAATGGGTCAATAAAACAGTTGATTCTTTGTTGGTTTTAGTCAACTTTAGTTTTTACTCGACTTTACGTACTTTGTTTCGATATAGTGTAACATCACTAGACTAACAAACGTACGACCCACGTGTTCTTTTTTCAAATGTTAAAAGTTTTTTTTTTTTTTTTGAAATTCGAACTTTTACCAAACCTTGCGGCCAGTTTTTTGGTAGCGTTCAGTTGATAGTTGTTGAACTTTTAAGGTGACTTCTCCTCTAAAACGCTTTTAAAACAAATCCTTCACAGTTTTAAATCTGCAATCAAAGCAGAAACCTCAGTACCACTCATTACTTGTCTACCCTTGGCCCAGATCTTCGCGAGACACTTAAAATTCGCGACATGGCGCGGGCGACAGACTGTAGGGGCCCCAATTACACTTGATAGTGCACTCCGCATTGTATTAACGACAGTTGGGGATAAAAGGAATCACCTGAGGCTGTCGGTGGGTAAATGTCTTTAGTGGAAGGTGTAGCATAGGATCGGGACTTGGTTTCGCCTACTTTTGCGAAGTTTTTGATGATCATCATTTTATTTCGCCAGAAAAGTTTGTTTAGGAATAAATTGTGTCTTTTTTCTTAGGCTGATTTTGATTTCCTTTGCCAATTTGGGTAAGGACGATAGATGAGGTTGATCATGATTTCTGAGGCATTATTTTGAATGGAATGTATTTCTAGGCTTCCAGAAGAAGGAAACATTTTATAAAGTATACAAGGTCTAAGAAAACTCATCACAAAGCCGTCAACCCAGGATTCTGAACACCAAACTAAGTAACGCTTCGCAAAAATTATTGCTGAGAAACAACTGTGGGGGGGAGGGATCACATTTTGCGGTAAAACTCGGTGTAACGCACTCAAAACATTGTACTGATGGATGCATTGAATAGTAAACGGGTCATGGTATTTAAAGTATAGTTATAAAATTAAAAACTAGTATTTAAAAAAAAACTGATAATATTTTGACCTTTGACGTCCAATATCTCAGTAACTAGAAGGTTCCCAGGTATGGTCTAGAACAGAAAAATTATCGCAATGATTTGGAGAACAAGTGCCTTTCGTTTTCGTTAATATTCTATTTACACCCTTTACAAACACTAAAAACATGATTGTCATTGTCTTTTTTTTCAATTTTTCATCATTGATTTCCTCAAAGATTGAAAATAAAAACCATAAACAAACGTTCAGACAGACAGACCTTTTTTCGTCTAAGGACCTTTTTCAAACACCTTTAATATGAACGCAGACGTGTCATGTGGTTCTCAAGAACCATCAACAAAACGGGCATTTTAATTATAACTACAAAAAAATACTCCATTTCAATTATTTCAAAAAGTCAATAATACCGTATTGAAATAATTTTGTTAAGTACGCTTTGTGAGTTTGCACAGGGGGCCGACCGCAAGTTTTTGTAGAAAAAAATATCTTATGAGATACTTAACCTGTTCTTACTTATACTAATTATGTGGAACTACTCAACAGCTTTTGAGGCCTGTGTGTTGAGTATAGGAATATGCTGAGCCCCATTGCTTCTTTTGCGGTAAATTACCAAGAAACTCTTTTGAAAAGAATTTATTTTAGTTTCGAAAGAGATACGCTACAAGCTACCTCAATCGGAGCTGAATTGCCAGGTTATCGACCCAGCATCAAGATTTTTTACTATCTTGCGGAAAAATAGCTTTATTTTTTAAATAAAAGTCAACTAAGTAAAAATAGCCGACCTCTCAGAAACAAACTTTGCAACTAGACAAACAGATGCGTCAGCCAGTGGCACCACATGTCAGTCTCAGGACGAAAAAACACAACACGATAATTCACCTATTAGTCGAGTAAAGTTTGTTCTTGGCCCGGATGTCGCCGCGTGTTGCACTGTTTGGCCATCTTATCTTACAAGCCGGGTAAAAACTCTCCATGTGGATGAATGACGCTTATCAACGTAGAACTGACAGCTTAGTTTATAAGTTTTATAACCCTACGCTACTGTTTCGTCTCAGCAAGCTTTACTTTCTCTAAATTTATGAGGCACGATGCATTAAGCAAACAAATCAGTCTAATAGTCAAGCTACGTACGTGCGTAACGGCGACAGTTGATAAAACGAAATTTTCAGTAACAAAATCAAATAACATGAACGTCGCCTCCGACCGGCGCGATTCGTAATGCCTTAGATTTTATTTGTTAAAAATCGGTTAAGTATCCGTGTCGAACCGCGGCCGTGGGTGGCCGCCATCTTTCTTTTATTATTTCACTTTTTGTCCCCGCTAGCCGCGGGAGGCACACGGTGCGATTCAGCTTTTTATGAGTGACAATATAATATCGTTTTTTTTCATCTTATTTCCCTATTTTGTTGTTCCGAGAAATATTTCTCGTTTACCTGTGCTTAATTTTGTACAGCTCTTTAGTTAATCAAATCGTAAATTAAGCTAAAATGTTCCCTATTTTATGGGGTATTAAAGTTATCCCACGTTTTATTTGTCTTGTGGTTACGTCATAAATGTGGACAATACTTACTAATGAATCGACCTCAGGGTCCGCTATGTAGTAAGGTTTCTCTTGGCGTATCTGTGGAAGAGAGAGTACATTTATTAGATATTTTTCACAATCATTATGAATGTAAAGTAAGGTTGTCGGGCAGTGGATTAATGGCGGGCGCAGTCGGGTCGTAATGCTTGTACGTGGCTAATAAAATGCTCGCTCGCTCCGGTGCGCCCGCGCACGCAGATTAAAAATATAGACTGGACAATTTACTGACTATAAATAATAATAACTGGATAGGTTCAGACTTTGTGGAAGATTGTGAGAACTTTCAGTCCAGATAATGTTACAAGTGTGCTGATAAAGTGATACTTAAATAAATGGAAGCCCTTTTATGTTAAGGTCTTTAATAATCTTTTCGCAGAAACTGCTTAACGTGATTGAGCTCTTAAACAAAAATTGTCTTGGAAGATATGTATTCTTAGACAGTGTTCTAAATTCTACTTATTCCTAAATTCATTTGCATAAAAACCTCCTTAGTTTCTTTAATCCCCCATTTTTCCCACAAACCATGTCTGCCTCTCTTTTCAGCCACGGTCGTAGGCAAATAATCTGTCCAATCTTTTACATAATCTGTGGCCCATACTTAAGAAACGCTTTTTTTCGACATTTAAACCCCGCGTTGCCCGGAAATGCGATACTATCATGCACACCGAAGCGGCCCGATTTTTTACATCTAGCAACTCAGTATATATTATATGTTAGTTGCCAACAATAATAATTATAAGTAGCATGATTATGTACTAATTAAACTTACATGACATAACATTTCCAAAACTATACTAATTTGCTTCCGACTTATATTTTGTAATTAAAATTACTAGTCTCATTATTCTTTGTGTATCTTGTTTAGTTTAAGAGCAGTGTTTGAGAAACCTCTGTTTTAAGTTCAGTGAGTAACTGTTTACACTTAAAGTTAGATGTTAATAATTGGGAAGAATTTTAGAATGTTTGTGGAAATAACTATGTAAATCAAGATAAAGTCAGTGATACAGTTTTGAAAGAAGACAAAGGTGAAGAAACAGCAAAACTGTAAGCAAAGACGAATAAAGCAAAAGAGAATGCAAACTAATCTTAAGATGACAATGAAAATACTACAAAACCTGGACACCTTAAACCTATATTACTAATTCGCCAACACCAGACTTATAGCCTATTAAAAGATTAAGACAATGCAGCATGCAATGTTTATGGACAAATAAACTTTAACAACAAAATGGTGTAGGCACAACGGATAGTTGCACATGCCTGTTTCAAATCCAATTAGTACTTAAACACCAATTGACATATGCATACAATACAAACAAAATCTATTGTACAATTTAATGATCCAACTAATAATGCCAAAGGCGCTAAAATTGAGGATTATATTGCTTAAGTTAATAACTAAACATAAATTTCATGGTGAGAATCGGAAAGGGTGATTCTAAATGACGATGTTGGCCCCAGAAATAACATTGCTATTATAGATAATTATTGACAACCTTCATCTTTCATAGATAGAACCGCGTCTGAAATCAGGTTAGGGATACCATAATTATCTATTTTAGTACATCCTCATTGCGCCAGTCATGTTTAAGACCCATGTATTAAAAGGCACGAGTCTATTGCTATCTTTCACTTAGTATTCAACGTAATAGTAAAGAATATCAATGATTATTTCAAATTTGTTGGAGAGTCAGAGATAAGCATTGGACAGACAGATGGTAAAAATAAAACAGTCAAGATTCAGATGGAATATTGCAGTAAATTGAGCAATCATAGTCCTTTAGAAGAACCTTAGTGTAAAACTAAAGACCTCGAAGAAACAGCCAGCATAGATGAAGAAAAAGAGTTCAGAGAGAGAGGACAGATCTAGGGAGTAACCAAATCCAGCAGTGGGTTGTCATTCATTGATTTGCGTAAGATTTTAAACGGTGAAACAATTACTGTAACTTAATAACTTCATAAGATACCAGATCAAAAAAATACACTAACAAACTTTTATGCAAATTATTTTTATATCTGGCTAATTGGTTTAGGATTCGATAGCCAATTATTGTAGAACATTAATTTATTTTTAATCTTTTAGTAATAATAAAATATAACTTCTTATTTTGGATTTAAATAAAGTGAAATTCGTATTAATTATCGTGTCAATTAATTTGTTTTTAATTTTATGAGTTGCATTTCTTTTTATTGATAAAAAAAAACATCACTAACGCATTTACTAGGTTCGTTTCTTTATTTGACTGTAATAAATGCACCTTTGACACAAGTTATTTTATTATTGAACCCTTGAAGAACATAAAAACTGAACTTTATAACATACAAGTTAACATCATACAAATTCATGCATTGTTATCCATTTCACATGGTAAACGACGGACATTTCTTTTTTTTTACTCTTCTCAGACGTTAACACTGCATTTTTACATTAAAAAAATATGATTTTAATTAAATATGAATATTTATAATTTGCTTTATTTGTAGAGAAGTGACAGCAGGTGCTTGAATTTGTATGCTTACTTGTGGTAAAGATACCCAGTGCTCAATTTTGTGACTTCACTGGACAAAAATATTTTATTTATTTTCCATAATTAATTGTAAATATTTATAAATTAACATTTAATTGTGAACAAATTAAAGATAATTCTGCTAGAAAGTAGTAAAAATGCAATAAATTTTGATGCAAAAAAGCTTCCTTGATTAATTGCAAGATAATTAAAAGCTATTGTCCCAACTTTATCTTTATTATTACCAAACATCTACAAGTCCTGCTGAACCCAGTTAAACAAGACAGTGCGAAACGTATTTATAAGATCATAAATTTCGATACAAAACACCGACTGATACGACGTTTTACAAAAATTATAAAAATGTCAGTTACCCATTTAACGTTTCAAAACTTAAAATAAACTTTATTGCGTTTGTTTTAAGGTGCAATTTACACTACTAAATGACCGTATCTTTAAGGTATGGTTATTAAAATGTATGGGATCGATTATTATGGGACTTAAATGTCATATAAAAATTATACATATTACTTGACCACAGATGATTGATACGGTTTCCATGCAATTTTGATTGGATTTTAATTATTAACCTTTTTCTCTCTAATGTAAAACTTTTTCATATCTTTTTCTATAATTATATAAACTCCGTTTTTAATTGTTGAGTTAGATTTTTTGTTGCATAGGTACGTAATAATATGTTATTGAATCGGGTTTAAATGTTATGATCATTTGTGTGATCAGATGGTTCTAATTTAATTTATATTAAACAAGCTGACCGGCGCAACTTCGTTTGCGTCACATTTTCCCCGTTTTCGCAACATTTTTCATTGCTGTATATAGGCTATATATCATCACGCTACGACCAATGGGAGTGGACCCATTGGTCGTAGCGTGATGATATATAGCCTTCCTCGATAAATGGGCTATCTAACACTGAAAGAATTTTTCAAATCGGACCAGTAGTTTCGGAGCCTATTCAATGCAAACAAACATACAAACAAACAATCAAATCTTTCCTCTTTATAATATTAGTTAAGATTATTCTTCCTGATGGTGTCGTATTGGGAGTAAGCGTTTAGTAAAGAGAGTTTCTAGCTCTGTCTAACTAAATGGTTAACTTTTAAAAGTGATTATACTTGAGTGAGTCCTGCCTGACTTACTCAACTATACTTTGGGTAACTAGTCCAGCTGTTCCATGCATCCATTCTTTGGTCTTGTCCAACTAAATATCATAGCCACATTCATACTCAAAACTTTTGATAGAAATTGGCTGTTTCAATATGGATGGTGTGAATTTGGGTCATCCATTGTGCACTCTCTAGGACTTAAATGAGGCACATGACAGAACCATACAATTCAACACATACTTGGTCCTTTAAAAATTGTAGTCAACAAATCAAGAAGTGTGTATAGTAAATGAATATTGTTCTAAAACCATAAGATTAGTTTCAAAACCAAAAAAAGCATACAAAAAAGTTTTTAATACATCAATGCCAACCCACCTTGAGCCGTAGATGGCAACAAATCATAGCGGTTGGTAATGACGGCCGTGCACTGGGTAGCGGCTTCGATCCCGCCCACGACATAATGGTTATCATTCCGCCTTGTGTCATTATTGGACACAACAAATTGTTATTTGCCTCTAGTTCAACTGCGGATGTGCTGGTGCACAGTGGGCTAGGTTGATTTCCTTGTGGACATAAATATATTTTTCCTAAAAATTGTTTTTCCAGCTTAGCAGCATAAATATGGCTTTTCGGACGTAGTAGTTATTAAATGTTATCTCAACAACAGGCTTGTAATAAATAATTCTAGTTAAAAATCCTTCAAAACTACATTTCTTGGAACGTTGAACAAATACGGAAAAACAGTATAATACTGACCACAACATTATTGTAATTTAACTTCTAAGTCACAAAAAAAGTGATAGATATACTCTAATAAGCGTGGGTTTTGCTGATTCTTAATCTGTGGGTCACTGATCTAGGAATGAATCATACGTTTTATGCCTTAGAAAATATTCACACCTTGTATTTTATTTTAATGGGTACTGTTGAGTAACGTTGTATAATTTTATTGCTTAGTCTCTTTCGTGTATTAACTATAATTGTTTCGTGAATCTTTAATTTTGATTAGTTTCGTAGTAGTATCTGTTAATATATTATTATCATCCTCCTGCCTTTCTGCTTCTTATGAGTGATTATTTTGCATGTCTTCTACACCATCCATACATCTGTATTACTACCATAACATTTTTCACCTCCTTTCTATCCAAATAATTTCAATACTTCTTCCATCGTTTCCTTGCGCTTCTTTGTATCATCTCGTTAATCTACTTCTACAAAATTAACAGCTTTAACTTCACTATCTTTAAAATGAAAATTAGATAAACCAACCAATTTCATTGTACTCCGTGTACCGGTGCAGATTGCTTTCAAATTCCCATTTCCTTCTTTCACCATCTTGGTTCGGTTCAGTCATTATTTCAACCAAGGCACTATCAGCACACACACAGACAAAGCACGCCTTTTACATACAAACATGTCATTATACAACTAATCGTGTCGATTCGTATCACTATAATGATAGACCAAAGTTACCAAAATTCGACCAATGGCGAATGTACGATCGAGGAATATAACAAACGTAAATATAGCCCCTCCCCCTCCCTGAGGCAAGGAAGTGTCTCATTTAGGGGGGCACCGACCCATGAAGCAAGACCAAAGCCCCTTTGGACACAAATTAAATGCTAATAAGACGATCGGCTGATACTCAGGCTTTGGAACAACAATTTTTGGTGTGTATAGGATGAGTTTTATGGGTGCTTTTGAGGCTTTAGTTAGTATGTTTAGTAATGGGAGTGGTGGTGTTTTGCATGTATTTATGATGGGTATTCTTAGGTTTTCTAATGCCTATATTTTATGTTCCCCTGAATTTAAAATATTGATGAAGACTGACTGCAAATATCTTATTATAGCTTAAATAGCAATGATAGTTTTTTTGTGTAACAACTCAGCATTATCTTCTTATAGCGATTTAAAACTTAATGTATCTATCAAGGAGAACACTTAGTTTTCAGTGTCTCTTTAGTTCTACTGATCTTTGAAGACTTAAAAGCGTGAATATAATAATGAATGCAACAAAAGTTTAACTCGTTCGCATCGGAACGCTTAATGCCTCCATTACAACTGACATCGGGACAAAAAACATCACGAATTGTTAGGTGTCGATACGTGGCAAAAATTCCCTTCGAATCGAGTTATTGCGTCCATATTTTTTATTTTAATCGATGCAGCCAACTGTATTCAATCGATTTAACTCGCAAAAAATGTGACAAAAGCGTTGTATATCTGTTTGTCCCGTAAAAATAAACAGGCCGTGAACAAAATAACTTTTGACTCGTCCCAAATATCTTTGTGATACGACAATTGTCGTTTTCTCTATTCATGGCGTTTACCTGAGGCTCATTGTTGCCACTCTTTGTGCACTTTCAGTCCAAATGTATTGTTTGTTTAATTGAATAAATGCCTTCGTGCAGTCCTTTGTCCTCAAAAGGAGCAGATCTCATGCGCATGTAACCACCGCGGAACAACACTCAAGTTAATCGATTAAACATTTTTTCCACTGAAAACTGGAATCGGGCAGTGTCCGAGTAACACTGATTTTAAGCACCGATTGCCCGCTACCTGGACTCTCCAAAAAACTACGGAACTCATCATTAAATTCGTAAGGTCCCAATCGAGACGTCCACATGTCTCAATGAATATTAAACCCTATTTGACACAAATTAAAGCACATTATAAATTGATGAACCGCAGGCACTTACGGCGACAAGTAACGGAATAACTGCGGCACCAAAATCGCTACCAAACGTGGTACCCTGTAATTTGTAATAAAAAATCTATTTATAAGATAAAATAAAGCACCGAGACGCTACCTAAGATGCCGAAGATCGATCTCGATGGGCTTTTTAATAAATCAAGAGGTTTCGAGCCATTTTGACGCTTGTCAAAGTTAAACGTACGATATAGAATCGCGCGTACCATAGTCTGGCTTTAATGTTAAGTTATTCTATAATGCTCAGAGGTCGAGTTTTGTAATTTAGTTAAGTCGCCTCCTATTTAATAACATTCTTGTACGGCCGGCGGTCGGCAGGTGCTTTTTTTTCGATTTTTTTGACTTAAAAAACGGTCGTTCGGCCGACCTCGCTACTGAAGTAGTTCGAATTTTAAAATTATAGTGTATTAATACGCGTTCCTGTTACGAAATTTTTATTTATAGAGCGCGCTTCTCGGCCGTACGTCGCGAGCGAGAGAGGACGCGCGCGTCGCCGCCTGACCGCGCGTCACGCCGCGATTGTTTTGGCGACCGCGACCGCTCCACATTTAATCACCTGTTTTGACACAACGACGTGCGAATATATTTATTTGGGCCGCTTTACTACCACCCATAAACGGACGTAATGAACAAATGTCTTTATGGTATACTTGTAAACGTCAAATATCAGTCATTTCTCCTTTGCGAGCACAAAAAATGCCATAAATATTCTTAACAAAATGGCTCCTACTGAATATTGTGGCCATAAACGTAGCTCTATAAAATGAGGTTTGGTTGTTTAACTTTTGTTCAAGCACTGTGTTGGAATTAAAAGAACTTAGACGCGGGTCCGACCTTTTGTTTGCGTAGTGTTTCTTTCCATAAAATATATGTAAATCATCTAGAAATTATTCATAACTAACTGGAATTTATAAATGTTTTACGGTTTGTTTTTGTGTTGTCAAAAAGTTTGTGTGCCAGTGGCCTTACAGCCCAAATTCTGTGTTGAAAGGTCACTCGCAGCGTATTTCGCACGATGACGCTCACAAATAAAACTGTTGCTCTAAAATTTCTAAATGACGCTTCTCGTTGCCTGCTGAGCATCATCCCCATTAGAAAAGGACAAAGCTCGAAGAGAAACAAGGATAGGAGACAGCCGAGCGTTTTTCGTGCGTTTTTTGTCCCGGAATCCGTGCGTTCAAAAATTTTATTTTAGTACAAGAAAAGTATTCAAAAGATACGGGGCAGGTAGACGCGACCGAACCGGGGGTATTTGCTTAGTTTATTTTTTTCTCGCACAAAGAATTCAAGTTGATTTATGGTCGTGGTGTGTGACGATTTGTGACCTGTAATTTCTGATGTGAGTTTTGTCACTACGGACTAGGGAGCTGATTTATTAATTCACGGACCGTTCGTCAGAGGGCGTGTTCTCGTTTTGACAGTTGTCAGTAACATATAAGTTTTGGACGCTCAAAATGATATTTAATTTTTTCTCAGTGTTTTGTTTTGTTTTGAACCGATTGAGACATTACACTAAGCACTGTGAAATTTTATTGCGGCAATTTGCACAATTTATTTTTTCGTCTGCAAAAAAATAATTTGACACAGTGTGTAATCTGCGACAGTATTTTTGTTTGTGGCATTCCGTTGTTAATTTAGTTTATAATGATCATTGAGCGTTGCGTAGTATTTTTTCTACGCTTGTGTTGATATTGCCCACTGTGCGAATCACGTGTTCTCATACAGAGCCATCATACACTAGAGTAAGTTACCTAACAGGTCCCAAGAGGGTCGTTTCGACCCGGAAGGTCAGTTTTTCGACCATTAACGCGATCAGAGGGTAGGTGTGGAATTAGTGGGTAGCAATAAAGGTGGTGGGTAATTACCCACTTCGGGGCAGTCGGTTAAATGGTGTCTCACTCGTTCTGACTATTACACTACTCGTAAATTTGTGTTAATCGCTTTATTTTTTGTTTATCTTACATGTAGATGTAGTTGGATGGTATTTTAATCTCGATTTTATTTATTTATTTAAACTTCATGTACAATAGTGGAACATAGGCGGACTTAATGCCACAAGGCATTCTTTCTTCTCTTCTTTTATTCGAGACATTTCATCATAATCTGCCTAGCTTTTTCCTAACTATGTTGGGGTCAACTTCCAATCTCACTGGATGCAGCTGAATACCAGTAGTTGACCTTCTCAACCCAGTTTAAAAACACTTAAAAAATACAAGATTTTTTTTAGAAAAACTTAAAAAAAAAAAAACAAGAAAAAAAATCTTCATTAGACATTAGAAAGTACAGGAAACAGTTTCTACTAGAAGTATTGGTATTTCCTTCATTAATTTCGTTTGCACAAAACTGAGAAGAAAAACACACCACAATTTCAAATGTAAAGCAAATTGAAATTACTTCTACTTACAAGTTGCAAGCAACGACTAAGCCCCTAATAACCTTCGCTAAAACAGACGTTGTACTGAACAGTATAAGGTCTATAATGCAATAGCTAGAAATTAACGAGCTAAACAAATCTAGGCCGATTAAGACGTTAAAATAAATAACTAGAAGATTAACTTATAATATATTATAGTTATTTTTAGGGCTCTGTGAAGGTTTCTATAACCAACTAGCTGTCCCGTGCAACTTCGGCTGCGTATTTTCTCCCTTTTCGCAATATGATCGCTCTTATACAGCGCCATCTATTGAATACTTACTCAATCCAGTCAACAGATACCGCCATCTGTTAGAATCGTTTCGAGCCAACAGACAATGGTGACGTAATTTGCAATAAAATAATATTGCAGCTATAAATTGAGATGTAAGCTATCCTATCTTTCAAGTTGGATTAAACTGCACACGGTGTGCAAATTTTATTAAAATCGGTTAAATAGTTTAGGAGTCTATCCCCGACAAGCAACGTGACACGTAATTTATATAGATATAGATTAACCATAGTTCGCTATTGCTGTGAGAATACTTTGAAGACAGCTTCTGTCTACGGATTCTCTATCAAAACTTCTCGGAAACCAAGACCCAAAAAGCTCTATACCATTTATTTGTTGTCGGCGCAGTATGTCTTCTTCTTCCATGCTTCTCTATTACTCGTCATCTCACTTAACACCTCCTTTCTTGCCATATCATCCTTCACACAGTCCATCCATCGTTTCTTTGGTCTTCCTCTACTCTTGTAACCATCCACATTCATGCTCAAAACTTTCGTCACGGCATTTTCCTCATTCATGCGCATCAAGAAAGAAAGAAAGAAAAAACGTTTATTGGTACATACCACAAGTACAAGACACCACAAGTACATCGCAAGATGTGGTATATCTACCATGTCGAATTATTAGAAAATTTCGTCTGGACCATAGAAAACTTAAAAAATACCAGATTTTTTTAAGAACTTCACAGAAATGTTCTTCTGACGTTCTCACTACGTTAATTTTTCACTCATCTGTTGAATTAGCACAAAGCTCTCTATCCCTTTCATCTTAAACCAACACCACAATAAAGTTTCACTCAATTGACTCATCAAAACACGCTCAGCAGTTGCTAAGATGGCCACTCACAAACTCACAACCTATTTACGTATGACTAACGCCATTATTTACGTGCTCCAGCGCTTAAGATAACAACAATACAAAAAAAAACTTTGAATTTATAACCCTTCAGATTTCTCATGACCTCACTGTAACATAAACAAACACAAAGACGAACAAACAAAATCTGAAACATGGTTTTCGTTGAAGTGCACTCCACACGCCGTTTCAAAAAACAAATAAATACGAAAAAAGGCAATATTTTCTAAACAATACACATTGAAATATAATGAAATAATAGTTCAACCCTCAAACGCGATCGGTACGCGTGTTTGTACTAAAATAAACGCGTTTAGTACGCACGCCATTATGAATACGTAAGCATACGCACCCTTGGTTTGCCTCTTTTTTTAATCAACCCCTCCTAAATCCCAGCAGGCTAAAATTAAAGTGTAATGGTGCAGTGTTTAATAACTTATCTGCGGGTTCGCTCTGTGTTTGGCTTTTGGTAATGTAATTTTTCAAGTTTAACTTTTAAAGGGGACGGGAAATCGATGCAAACTGCACGGAATTATCTCCCACAAAAGTTTTTAAGTATTATTACTACACATTTCCTCATTCTTAATGACGAACAAACACATGTTTACGATTAAAAACGTTCTCTTATTATTTTATAGGACATTTGTGTTGAACATATTGTATCTGTTTAATAACAAATTTATTGCGCGTGTACGTTTTATGTTTAAATAAATGCTTCGACTATTAAATGTTAATTATACGAACACTCAGTGCAGTAATAACAGATATACATAACCAAGACATCTTTAAACAATTGTTGTTCTAATAAAACTTAAGATGTTGGTGAAACCGGGGATTTTATAAAACAAACTGTACTATTACAACTCATACAATAACCCTTATTTGCTCACTCTGAACAAATTAGAAAGGAAGAAACTAATATCAAGAGCATTACCGCGTTAACCCCTAATCATCGACACATTGATGAAACAATCACGTGGCCCCCGGGTCTCACAGACCGAAGGGTTAGACGCATTACTGGACATAATCTTGATTGATCTGCTACAAATAATGTTGGTTTCGCGCCGCGTGACGTATCAACCCTTTGTGTTTTCTTTGTTCCGCGTACCGTGAGCAGAGAGAGGGTTAGATGCGCTTTTCTTGTCGTGGAAATTACTCGAAATATATAATGTAAAAGTTTGATAGCAAATGGTATTAGAGACAGGTTCGAATGAATGAAGGGGACAGCCAATGATGGCGTCCAGCTGTGCATTTTATATGATTCACAATAAAATAAAAGTACCAAGATAATGTTCTTTGAATATTAAGTAATATTTTCCGACTGCATATCATTAAGTCTCGTTGTGCAATGTAATGATAAATGCACGTCATTATACATAGCCATTATGTTTTAAAACCTAAAGTACCATCGTAATAAGCAAATTATTAAAACGACTACACAAAAAAACCCATTCCCAAATAAACAAAAAACAATCATGACGTAAAACAAAAATGGCGCGTACAATTTTCGCGCGAAAACCAAACTAAACTAATATGGCCGTCAAATTAGAATTTTCCACTACCATAGACTACATTTTACATTGGAATAGATTAAAAATAATTACAAGTTCAGTAGCCGTGGTGTATCATTTGCAGCGAAGTATATTCAGCGGTAAATTGACGACTAAGAAATTACAGGGTTTATAAGTGCAGTACTTGATCGGTGCTACTAGAAAATTGAATTATTCAGGGGGTTAAACCATAGAGTGCTGATTGATAGTACTTAGCTATTTAAAGATGCGTTATTATGTTGTGAAATACCGGGAATTTCATATTTATGCACGAATAGGGAGGAAGGGAATTTCCTTTGATGACTATTTTATTGGGAATTGACGAAGTTAGTCTTGGTTAGTTAGTCCTAATGTGTATTTCAAGTGTTTTTGTCTGGACTTTTTTCATTTTGACACATGCAATTGCAGGGGCAACCCTTATAAGGAGCTATTTAACAGACAGTAAGTAATTACATTTTTCTTTCAGTATAACTTGAATAAAATGACAAATATGGGATTAAAAAATTACAGAATCAATGCATAAAGATTAAAGAATTAAAAAACATCAGTTTTTATCGAAACTTAAGATACAAAAACGACGACAGGAGAACAGGGATAAAAAGACACACTCAAAAAAGAAATACTTATTAATAACATTTTTTGCACGTTTTGTTAAAAATGTGTATTTTTTTTTATACGAAACAGATGCATCGGGCTTAGTCTCCGTTACAAATTTTCACACACGAATTTTAATCTAAAAACATTGAGATAAAGTGCATTTTTGTTTATTTCGATGCTGTTTTTTTGTGGGTGTTGGCAGTTCTGTTCGTCCGTTCACATACGAGATTATAAATATTATTGTAATAAGACATTGTGATTCATGGTAGGATTAACCATCATTTTAAGCCCCCATCATGAATGCATGCATATGCGTATTTAGGACTGTTTATCTTGTAATGGCAAAGCGTGAGGGTATCGACTTTGATGCGTTTAGAAACTATTATGACATTAACATAGATAAATAAACAATATTAAAGGGATGCATAAAACTGTGCGAAATGTGAGTGTACTATAGGTAACTAGGTACTAGGTATGGACATCATATGTAGTGCAATTCATCATCATCAGCCTATAATGTTCCCACTGCTGGGACACAGGCCTCCTCTCTATGAGAGGGACTGGGCTTCAATTCACCACGCGGGCCCAGTGCGGGTTGGTAGATGTCACATGTCTTCGAATTTTTAGTTTCTTCACGATGTTTTCGTTCACCGTATAGAGAGCAGCGGTGATGAAATAAATTGCAAAAAGTAATGCGTCTGCCTGGGTTCGAATCTACGTCTTACTGCTCGTTATTAGTCGGGGCTAGCACCACTGGGCCACCGCTGCTCTAGTGTAAATGTCACTCGAAAATCAAAAGAACCATTTTTTAAAGAGCTAATTTTGTTGAAGAATAAATCAAAAGTTTGCTAATATCATGTTGGTAGAGTACTATTATAACATGAATACATGCTGAAGCCAATTTTTTCCGTATTTTCATCATTTTCTTTGCAAACAAACTATATTCATGTTTTAGTTTATATTCGGGGTGAAAAGCGACTAATCATCGCTGCAACATTAATTTCAATAAAAGAGGGTGGGGGTGGCTTTGTCTATGGTGTACCATCGACTACGGAAGTAGTACTGTCATTTTTTGCTGTGTATTGATCTAGTTCGTGTGTTCAGAATTTTGCTTGGATATACAATAAGAAAGCAATTTGTGGCAAAGGATTAATTTTCCAAATAAAATAATAAATTAAAATTTTATTGCAGACAGTCCATAGTTTTGTTAGTATGTTCTGTTCGTAACAATGGTGCAACCCGTGCAATGGTGTTAATCTTACTTTCAAAAACTTCAAATTTCATTTGAATTCCACAATTATACGCGGAGCAACAACATCTAGTCTTTTGGATCCTTTTGTGGAGGTCATTGCACTAACCATAAGGTCTAAGACGGGATATCCAAAGCCAAACATATATAGGTAAAGGAGAAACCAAGACTAAGATAATAAAGATCTTCAAAAGAGAAGCGCTGAATTTTACAGAAATAAAATAGTGGTTCTTCCCATTTTTGGGTGAAGATTAACTGTTGTGTCCCACTTTTGGGAAAAGTCTACTAATATAAAATAAAGCAATAAATTCACCCGCCGTCATAACAATCCCTACCAGAACAAACAAATTCAAAACCAAACACATGAATTCATAAAACCCATTCACTGATGACGAAATTAAACAACATCATAGGTATAGTCTACCCTACGTAGGTAAAAACTCCCTCTAATCCACGTCAGCTGCTTGTGACTGGTCGCTTCTCCCCAACCTACCCTTCGACTACCCTTATTTACACCAAAATAAACAAAGACCTCCCCGTCCTTCGAAATTCTTTATAACCAGAGGTCAAGTTAAACTAGCTCTCCAACGACCAGTATAACCCGGACGATTTTTGTAAGGTTTTTAGAATTGGGTGAAGTGTCAAGGAATCCTGGTCTACCGTGGATCCTAGCTGTCAAATACATAATGAGCGGGTTTATTTTTCATAGCTTTATGGTTAAAACGATCGATGGTGTCGCGAATCTTCGTTCAGTGTCGCTGTTGCCAATTTTTTAAAGTTTTCTGGCTGGTAACAGCAACACAGCTGACTGAACAAGAATTTTGAAAGGGAATTTGTGAGTCCAACACAGAAGTTGTATGAAATATAAGTTGGTTTTAGCTTTCTCCATTGGTTGCATAATTCAAAGATCGAATATTAAATATGGAAGAAGAAGACGTGCTGCATTTTCTTCAAATATTGCGATGAGGGTACATACGACACTCATGATGATAATGTTACCAAAAAAAAAACAGTTTTTCAGAGGCCGAAAAATCTCGAGAATAAATATCGCAGGTTAATTTTAAATCTGTTTTAAGCATATGTTTTGGACGAAGACAGCTTTTATTGGTTTAATTTGACGTGTTAACCATAGGTAATAATCAGAGGTCGGAACTAAGTAGAGTTATTTGTGTATGATACATTGTCGGTTGGCTTGATTTTGACAGATCTAAGTCCATTTGAACGACACTAGAACTCAGCATAATAACCGTAATTTTCAAGAAATAAGTCACAAATAAGTACGATGTTATAGCAAATGGTGAGATTAAATTAATTATTCTATTCATTTCCATTCCTTCAAAAGTGTTTTTCAAAACAGAATGAGAGGTTAAAGACCCGAACACTGCACAATTCGCTCGTTTTATACCAAACCAGTATTTGTACGGTTGTACGGTACTTGAAATTTAAAAATGGAATCAAAACGTTCGGCGACTGTCCGGCCAGTGTCGGCGAATGTCGGTGAGTGTCGGCGACGAAATCAGCCGACGTGTCGCGAAGAATGCGCCTGGAGACTTTGTAATTGCACACCACTTGATCTACAGTGTGTTTGTTCTTGAGGATATTCATTGTGGAGTAG
The DNA here is from genome assembly GCA_949152445.1 of Cerastis rubricosa. Taxonomy (NCBI): domain Eukaryota; kingdom Metazoa; phylum Arthropoda; class Insecta; order Lepidoptera; family Noctuidae; genus Cerastis; species Cerastis rubricosa. The sequence goes on along the minus strand of OX424534.1, from coordinate 21,251,269 downwards.
GTACTGTTTGCTGAAAATTGGGTTTGCTATGTGTAGAGCTCACCCAATTTTCAGGAAACAGTAATAAATAGACTGGCGTTTATATGGTGTTATCTGCCAAACGAGAAGATTTTGTTCTACCCACAGTTTTTTTTTTTTTTTTTCGAATCTGGATATGTGGAAAAGCAAGCAGTTCTCTCATTTTTCTTTAAGTTTTCTTTTGGTATCTGTTCTTTTGATTACTAATCTGATTTGTATCAAAACACAAACAGTTTGCAAAAAGAATTTATCTTAGAAACCAAATAAACCAACTCTCATTTAACTCACTATCTCTATCGTACAGAATTTCCCCAGATTTCCACTACAAACACCCTTTACGCAAAAGATTGCGCCTAGTAGTATTTATGTCATTATTAACCGGTGCGAATTAATACTCATTTAGCATCCATTTTTATCGCGAATGCTCTGACGGAGGCGCAAAAAGCTCATTCCTCTAGCACGGCCCGGCTCGACGGCTCGCCACCGGTTTTTTTGCTGGTGAAGAACCGGCTTTCTACCGAAAATGGACCGCTAATCATTGTTGTGGTATAATTTATATTGGTAAGCATTTGTAGGGGAGTTTATGATTGGTAAGGAGACATTTTGATTTGTGTTATAGAAGGCAGTTTTATGAGAAATTTTAACTGTCAAAGACACAATCTCAACCATATAACCTGAGTCTTTTTAAGTCGGTTTATTGAAAAGTTTAGACTGCTAGTAGTAGGTGCTTATTACCTACTGTAATTTGATGGTGCCTTACTTAGATTAAGTAGATACCGATATATTTATCAATATTACAATATTGGTAGATACATAAAACGTTTAGGTAAAATTAAAACACCCTTGAGACAGCCAAAAATTCACTGACCAATCACGTCGGCGCGCGTTACGATTGGCGTATTCAAATTCGGGAACCCTTGGACGAATTTAAATTTTGAACGCGTCCCTTCGCGGCCGTGATTCGTGTTCTATTTCCAAAATCTCTGCCATCCGCAGTGACCTCTGAACGACGTAGTATTTTGTTTATTTTATTTTCTAGTCGCCGTCATAGTTAGTGATGAAAGAGCATAATGTTTAGTTCATCGGCATATTAATGCCGCTTTAAACGGACAAAAACTCGACGCGAGTCGGTCGACGCGGCGTGTCAGGCACTAATTGAGAGGCGCACGCTATCGCATGGTGCAACCGGGCCTCAATCAGTAAGCAAAGGTTAGAGAAAATTCTCTTAATAACATACTTTTATTTAGTTCTGTCGGTGACCAGCCTTTTATAAAATTGCATAGATTATCGATGTTTGTAATCAGAATAAATGAATGACTGACCTTTAATTTGCTCGGGAATGTTTTGTATCGAGATCGAAAGAAGTAGCTCTAGTAAATTGAAAAACATTTTACATTATTGCAATGTAGAGCGGGTAAATGAAGTTTGGACTCTACTGGAAGTTTCTTAGACTGAAATTGCGTTGGAGGTTTTATGGGACAGTTACTACAGCATAAACAATGTCAACTTGAACTACCGAAACAAACACTACAGTAACAGGTATGTTGCTGTGCCAAGCGATAGTTACGAATCTAATAAACATTGTAACAGCGCTGGTTATCATGACAAGAATTCATTAGCCTCAATAATTGTGAATGCAGCGTGAAACGCATCTAGGCGCATTTATAATATTTTTTTCAACAAATAACATTTATTATATTAATGAACACTTTCACGGAGATGCCACAACAATAAAAGAGAAAAGTCCGAATGCCGTAACCTTGTAACGGCGGCTGCTGTAAATTATATTATCGACATTTAAAGGTATGATACTCGCATTTTCGCATGTGATTTAAGAAACGTTCGTTACATAAGGGGTTTTTTTGTCTTTATCACGTACGTGTCGTGGCTCCACTTCGTAATTAAATGGTCGCATCAATGTTACGCGACCAACGTCGCGGGTAATGCGTATTAAATAGGTGATATCCTTTACGCTCACGCTGGTGATTACGCAAAAAATACAACAGACTGTAATCGACGATTTGCGATTGCCGTTGTTTTCTTCGGCTCGTTGACCGAGGCCAAACGAGGTACGAAAATTAACTGACAAGTCTTGGGGAACTCGAACTCGTTTCCCACGAATTCGGGGTCGAGTGTATCTAAAACCCAACAAATTTTTATCAACAAACGAACCCGAAACAAGATGCGTAAGGAATTCCAAACGGCAAAAACCACTCGATGGGGACGATAAAACGAAATCACCGATGCGTTGTCGAAAAAAAAATGCAAGTGCTGCGTGCGAGCGAGATGACAAAAAACGTATCGTATCGCGGTTCCACTCTAGCGCGCGCAGCTAATGAATACTGCGTGGCGCGCTGCGCTGGCGCAGCTGCGACCAGACCGATCCGCCATTTCCATTATTTATTTTATTTCGGCGCGAAACGTTGAATTGGATCAGTACGACAAAGAGGTTAAATTGCGCGTCCAAATCCCATGACAATTGTCAATTATAGCGTTAAACGGAACACGGACAGATGTAAACAAATACACAATGTAGTGTCTGTTGACGCTGAGCATCATAATGTGAGCAGTATCTGTGGCAGCTTGACAGTGTCGGCTCACGGGTCGGTTGGCGGGGAAGTGATCTTGTGTGCTCAAGACTCCGTGCTGATCCCTTTTTGTAAATGAATACACAATATCTTGTAATACGGGATTGTAAAAGAATAAAACGTTGAACACTTTTCATCAACTTTCGACATTCCATGCATTGAATCATATGAATGCGTTGCACGAAGTACGTGTCTGCTTTTCAAATAAGTTATGTTTCCATCTGATACTCTATCTACATCATAAATCTATGGCCTACCGTAGTAAAATTTCTTCTAATCTTTACAATCTGAGACCGTCGATTGCGATGAAAAAACACAATCCGCGAATGCAAAAAATTCAATGACGCATAAATCTGTCTAAACCTCATATCTTGAGATAGATCATCTCGTCTGTGCGTGCGTGTGCGTGCCCATTACTAGGTTTTTTCCTGCGGCGCTACTTGCCTCGTAATTACAAAGTCTAGTTATTAGACGTTAACACAACAGTATTATTCTTTTATCGTTTAATCCGACATTATAAGATCGATTACTTCTCTATTAATATTCAGTAAACTAGCAGTAATGGCAGAAATACTTAGAAAATGCCTGTTGAAAGTGATTGACGGTGATCAGTCTGCCAAACAGCGGGCTTTGTAATATAACCATCTAATAGACTGTACATCGGCAAGACTCAATAAAATTGATGATGTTGTGATTAATTTTCATCGTCACTGAATAACGGGGAAAGTTAAATGTAATGAATAATTGAATGACAGAACATGAAATTTATAAATGTTTTTATAAAGCATAAGCTTGCATTATTGCATGCAAGTTGTAATGAAAAAAAACAGTGAAATGCGCATGATTTTCTGTTTTCACGCGTTTGAATGCAAACATAATAGTTAACAAGCGTATAATCTAAATACAAACACATAAAGAAGGAGATACAAAATCATCCTAAGTACTTAACCACTTACGGTACAGCCAAGTACCTCCCGATCCCGCAATACCAAGCCACCGTGACGCCATACAACAACCAATAAAAGTATACAATTAAATCGGAATGAACTAATATGAACTCAATACGTTGGAGTTTTGTGTGAACTGTACTAAAAAGCGTAGTAATGAGAACAACTCCGAGGTAACGACATCGATGCACGCCATTCAAACATCGCGTAAGAACAATGAACATATTGAAACGAGAAAGAAAACTGGTTAATTGACAAAAAATATGTCTTGTAATGGTTTGGATTTGAATGGAATCGGTTGATTAAGAACCGTAAGAAGCCGTTTAAGAATGACCATCAGAAGAATCAGTAAGAAAATATGACAAGGTGAAATAATCTGATCAATCCGGCTCTTAATTTTTAAAACTAGCAACATTCTAGAACTACATAAGTAATAGTAATTAAGTTAAAAGCACAGCTGATAGTAATTTACATAAACTGGCAGCCAACACCCGGTACTTTATCAGTTCCAGATATTCACAATCTAACATTGACTAATGAACTAATCAGAGGTAGACACTAGCTGTCAGACCAATGAAGCGTTGTATTATGACGTAACAATGCACTTGCAAGAAAAAAAATAGAAAAAAGAACCTATCGACATACCAAGTTCCCTCCGTCATTAGTGATGTGAACAAAAAAACATTTCGGAATCGATTCCCACATCGATAGATCGTCTCCTCGACAATTGTCAATTAAAATTCCCGCAACATAGTTTTAATTACATCTCATTATACTTTCCGTTTCTATTAAAATATCTTGATTTATCCAGTTATTTAGCGGAGGCGTTGTTTGCGATTTTTGTTTTAACGTCTCATTACACGATGGCTTAATAAGCTGTCTCGTAAATGGAATGTTGTTTGTTGAATGCTTCGGGTTTATAAGGCTGCCAGATTTAGCTTTAAGGGAAACGGAGCTTATGAAACAATTTGTAGCGAAATTATAGTGAAGGAGGGCAAAAAAAAACAACTTTATAATTGAAATTAAGAATCTCTTCTTTCTTGAATTTAATTTAAGTACATGACGTCACTGTGAGCTCGAGAAATGGCGGAGCACACTCAATCCTTGTCTCAATTGCCTCATTAATCCGCTGGGTGCTCTTTACTAGCAATGGACACGTCACACTTGACAGACATTAGAAAACATCTCTATCCAGCAATAAACAAACGAAACAAACGAACCATTCGAACTATAAAAATTGACTCACTGTCACTCAGAGAACGATTAATGACAACAAAAAGAGCTAAACTCATCGTCAGTACTCGAGTATCGAGTATCGAGCGTACTCGGTCATTGCATCAGCACGGTAGTGACGGCGAGTATCCATGATGGGATGACAGTATCACAACTAAACCGATCGTCCACGGGGAGGGCACTATATCAATCATTTGGCCCACAATCGCACCGCACGCCACTTAAATAAATTTATAACATATTAAGTACGTTGAAAATAAACACTTTACGGTTTATGATTTATTTCGTAGTATGAATTATGGACGTCACTTATTTAGCGTTAGAGAGAGAGGGAGATACGCGTTTTATCTCTATCTATTGCGATTTCACGTGCCACGGCTACCGATAAACGTTTTATTATAGTAATTAAAGCGACCGATTAGATTTCGTACGTGTTACGCGTCCAAACATTTGATAAATGTGTCATTTTACAGTGTTAATCTGTATGTGATAGTATATTTTTATGTTTACTGTCAGAGCGTCAAACGATAATGATTTCGTAATTTAAAAAAGGAATTTGTTACCTCATTAGTTGCGAAAGTCTTATACTTTTGCAACTAATGAAAAGAAGACAGAAATGAATAGGGAAAAAGAAAAATGGCAATAAAAATACAGGAAATTTCTTAATCTTTTTTTTTAATGTGCATTTCTATACCTATGCACTTCTATTCTATACCTAAGTACTGGATATTTGAAATGACCATTATATTTTTAGAAAACCAAATTAATTAGTGAATAATTTTGGTTTCTCCCAAGTCAGATAACATTTTGCTCAGCCAAGCATTAAAACAGTAAATATTATCAGGGAGGAACCTATGTCAATAAATACATAAACACTGGTCAGTTCCATGACACTGAGTGACTGGCATATCATTTATCTCGGCGAGGTCTACGGGTCGCCGCCGTTTCCACTTATAAATACAATTTAATTTCAATAATTATAATACAATAAAGTCTTTGACTGATAAAGAATCGATATATATTAACTCAGCGCTACGATATGAGACGCGGTTGATAGAAAAGTTATTTTTAGTTCGCTTTCTACTCCGAATGCATAAACTTCCTTCAAAGAAGTTACGCTCCATACATTTTTACCTCAACAAACATAAAAAAAGATAACAGAAAAATATTCTTCTATAAGCAAAAATAACCCCTCGCAAGGATATCAGCTGAATAATATAGCAATCAAATTTTGAAAGTGAAATTCAAATTGCACGTCGTTACAAAGTCACATCCGGTGGAATCGTGAATTTGAAGACATCAAAGTTATTTTTTTAAATTGCATATCAGCCGCAACATGTCAACAGCTATTGTGCCTATTGTTAAAAAAAAATGAAAAACCCACAAAGATATCGCGGTAGCATAATTTTGTTACAAATTACACGGTATTTGATTGTCGGTTTGTACAGATTACCAGTTTTACGAAGCCCCGGATTGTTACAAAATGACTCCATTTTCCTTTTTTACGTCAATAATACGTATTAAGCGATCTGCCTTGTCATGTTATTATAGGTTCCGTAATGAAATATCATTTTTATAAATGCGGCAACACTTTCTTTATAATGTTGCCATTTTAAGCGAGTGTCCTTCCAGGAAGTTTGTTCAGAATTTGAGAATAAACAATGTTTTTTTTTCTACTGGCAGGGATTATGGTTGAAGGGACGATCTTTTTTTTGTTTCTGCAGACGGAGTCGTAAATCAAGCTTGTCTTTGAATGTTACTTTATCAGCTTTTCTCGCTCTTATTACAAGGTGCTTTGTTAGTTTTATGGCCAAGAGTGTCTAGTTCGAAATGAAGAGGGGGACGCTTTGCTTCACAAATATTTTGGTTGTTTTTGATCAGCCATGTTTGAAACAGCTTTTTATGGCATCTAACACAGAAGAATAAACGTCGAAAATACTTGATTAAATAACGTAGAACTATGGAGAAAGGTCAACTTATATGTATTTCAAATCGCTTAAATGGAAGGCATTTTAAAATACCTAAATAAGCATAGCAATTTTATTAACATTGCGTAAGTAACAGAAAACTTAAAGCAAAAACTCATTCTTTCATAACTAAACATTTCTTATCAGCAAGTTAATGAAAATTGAAAGAAACACTCGCATAAAATCAATTACAATCAATTGAAAATTAATTCGAGTAGGTACTCACAAACTCGATTCAAAATCGATAACAGACCGAACAGCGAGACGCGACTGCGTAAACAATCGATAATCGCCATAACTCGTATTTACTCGTGCTCGAATTTACCATTACTAATTACAAGTTTATAGTTATTAAAAGCATTATGCAGGAGAAATTGCCGCTACTGATTTACTGGGCGCCATTTTGAAAGACATTTTAAAATTCGAATGAATATGCAAAGTTGCCAGTATGGTCTTTTTGGTTTTGCATTTATTTTTAAACTGGTTTAGGGAATCATTTTGGTGTTTACGTATTTTTATTGGGAAGATTTCTTAATTGCATTTCTTTTTACTGTAACAATCAGATTCAAAAATATGTTTTTTATACAATAATATTTCAAAATTTTCAATCAAGTAACCCTGGTTTTTTTTTTATTCGTTAAGCAAACGCAGCAGGTGTGTCGTGCCCAGTATTATTCCAATTCCCTTTCAACGAGTAATTCTAGTTGAGTTCGTTCCTTTGAATGTTTTTTATATCTTATATGGTTCAGTAAGGGAAACACAATTCTACCCTCTTTTGGTCTAGACTTCTGTGCTATTAATAATTTTAATTGATACCAGAGTTTTTTTTTGATACCAGTAGAAGCATAATATACCCGTGGATTTTGTCTCAAATATTTTTTTAGGACTACCCAGGGTAAATGTGTTTTTTAGTGTATTGTGTAAAGTTACTGTTAGCCCGCATCATCCTCCAGTTGAGCAAACGGCTCTCCCCAAAACTTAACAGTCTTTGGATTGGTCTAGCTTATTCCACCATTCCCTAACCTAACCAAACATCCAATATTTCTCAGCAGGTGTCCAAAAACAGATCTAAAAGGCCCTGAGACAAAGTTCTTTTTTCCTTAATTGATAGTTTACCTGTTTACTGAAGACTGCGATGTCTTCATTGAAGGATTCTGACGAGCACACGTCACCCCCCGCCACGCCGGGGTCTCGGGGGGTGCACGTGGCCAGCTCACACTTCTCGAAGATCAGAGCCAGCAGGGGGAACAGTGGGTGCCTGGAAACAGGGTACAAGTTTAGTGTATTAGTTTTATTTTTAATTTTGACAGTAATGGCTGTATGGATGGTAGGGTTAGTCTAAAAAGAAAAGGTAACTGTCAAATTCGAAATGAGTCTTTATTAAATTTGAAAACGAAGTTGCCCTGTTCTAGAACTGGAATCTCGATTCAAAACTGATAGTTTAACATAAACTTGAGTAACTTGAAGGCGAAAATAATAATCATCTTGCGCCTAGCCTTTTCCCAACTATTTTGGGGCTTCCAGTCTAACCGGATGCAGCTGAATACCAGTATTTTAAATGCAACGACTGCCTATCTGACCTCCACAACTCAGCTAGTACTGAGTAATATGATACCCTCTGGTAAGACTTTCAGACCACAGACTGCTTAACGACTGACAAAGAAATCGTGGAATATCTTACTTATTCTTAGGAAAATACTTATAAGAACTAGAAAAAACCATTCAAAACACTTTAATCACACATTTTACCTAAGAAATGACATCATAAAGACCAAAAAAAGCGCTAAAACTTAATAAAAGGTAGAGATATGGTCCAATTGCGAGCGGGGATGACCTCTCACGCGACTGATCTCAGATCAGATGCAGATGTGTACGTGATGCCGATATCATCTTTATAGTTCTGCCACTGTTGCGGGTGGGGTCCCAGTGAGAGCTGTTTGGACATTGTTCTATAAGCTACTGTATTGTAGGTGAATTGGGTAGGTAAGAATTTGAACAGCTAATATGGTGCAGTTTTTCTTTTGTTTCAGAATTAATATAGTTTCTAATAATTCATAAATAAGAGCTGGATTCTAAAAATCCCTTCATATTGCTGCAGAAGTCAACTAACTACCCTTTTTTTATTTATAATAAATACTACTTACTATCAATTAATACAATCTAGTGCACTAACCACACATTTTCCTTACTCAATTTCCCATAAGAAAACCTATAAAAATTTACAACTACCTAGAGTAAATATAATATTTTATTATTTTAATCTTTTACAAAATTATAGATGTATTGCTTGTCCAGTCGAGTGAGACGGAGCATACTACGTTTCCGTTCCGTACGCATTAGCAAATGAAACTCGAAAAAAGTTACTAAGTGCGTAGCGAAGGGTTCCGTAGTCTAAGACCATGGTATAGCGCATTATTTAAGTGCTAGGTAAAAGCTTGGAACTTTTTTATAGAAGTTTGTTGAATAAAAATTCAATTTATTTCATAAGATATTTTTTATCATTACCTGAATTCCTGTTTCGGAAAATCTTTTAAAACATTTCACCAAGTTTTGTGGTCATGCAACTTTAATTCATTGATGAGAAGATCAATTCTGCAACTTTGCAACAATCCAACAATACATATTTTTAATAAATAGACTTAATTAAATGATTTACATAACTCTCATCTTGTGCACGAGTTCTTCTGATTGGTTTCATAGCGAAATAATGAATTACCATAACTAATCACAGTGATTTACGATCTCATTGTAAATATGTCTGTTAAACTAAAAAACTGAAGTATTTTTTTACAATAAAATAATCGTCACAAACTTTTTGTGAATAATTCCCTTAAGATAACAACCTAAATCATTGAGATTGCATTTCACTTCATCTAATCGATAAAACTTAATTTGGCAACCTATTTACAAAAGCTCTCACTTCGAAAAAAAACCGAAAAGGAAGCTTACATAACTAAAAAGATTTAAAACTCAAAGAACCCTAACAGATCCAGTGAAATAACTAATACATACATATAAATTACACTTTAATTGCAATAACTTGTACAACGTTTGCTTTTTGCGCAAAAACGGCAATCAATGCGAATGCTTTCAATAGTTACTGACCTTTGCATCGTAGAAACACAACTTATTGCCAGGAAATTAATTAAAAAAGAAAACTTTAGGGTCTACTGCTGTTAGACACACTATAAAATTACTTTTTGTACTCTGGTAACTTATAACTACTCCTTCTATTTGAATATTGAAAAAAGGTTTTACTTTTCTGCCTGCTTGGCTATGGTATTGCAACTTATATGATATATGTATTTTCCAGTTACAACTGTGTTACCTCGAGCTTTAAGCTCATCAAAATTAAAATTGCAAACACGAGTGTTAAAGTTATCCCCGCAGTTTTTCCCTTCGTTACTATTTTATAAGTTACTAGCTGTCCCGCGCAACTTCGTCTGCGTCACATTTTCCCCGTTTTCGCAACATTTTTCATTGCTGCTCCGCTCCTATTGGTCGTAGCGTGTTGATATATAGCCTATGTTACTTCTTATACCTCCAAGAATATGTGTACAAAGTTTCATGATGATCGGTTGAGTAGTTTTCGCGTGAAAGCGTAACAAACAAACTTACATTCACATTTATAATAGTAATATAGGGTAGGATAACCTTATAACTCAATATAACGAGCAAGTTGGTTCATTTAATAAATTGATTTCTAGATAATGACTTACTTTAATTTTAATCTTTATTATAGGAAATGAAATGGAAAGAAATTATCCGTGTTTGTTTAGTGCCGAAATGAGTTTATTAGTTCTGCTTTCACGCCTCAGCTGATTGTATGTATTGCGATTAAGAATATACATAGATCGTAAGACCTAGAGACAACTGTATCCCTGCCTCATTAGAATAACAACTTGATAAATCATCATCATCTGCCTTGACTTTTCCTTACTGTGATGGGGTTGGCTTTCATGTCGCACATGATCTCAAATAAGAATGCAGCTGAATACAAAATTTTTTCATGGCCTATGAAGGGTGTAAAACACCTCTTAACGAAGCCGAAAGGCACTGGTTCTCCCTGTCATTGCGATATTTTTTTTGTTCTACACCATACCATGGAACCTTCTAGTTACGGAGATATTAGGGGTTATAGTTCCAACTTTTTGACAAGTATTTTTTTAAATACAAGTTTTTGATGGAACATTTTTACTTTGAACACCTCCACGACCCCCGTACTATTCTATCCGTCCATCAGCACAATGTTTTGAGTGCGTTACATTGAGTTCTAACACAAAACATGATTTTACACCACCCAAAAAAAAAGTCGTTGCCCAGCAATAATTTTTGCGTAAAGTTACTTAGTTTCATGTACAGAATGCTTGGTTGACGGCTTCGTGATGAGGTGATTTACACCCCGTATAACCTCCAGAAAAATTAGAGGAAAAAAACTTTTGTTAATAAAGCCGGCTAGATCGTTATCAAGCCTTTTACAAATCTCTTTGTGAAGTAAATACCGTTTGCAAAATTTATTATAAACGGATGCTTACTTTTATCTGTTCTCTTTCCATGGTTATTGACAACCACTGAAGAGATGATAATGATTCTCCATTGTATCTTCAGCCCTCTACCACTGGGACCCCACCACACTTCTCTCCCAATGGCGCCTAACCTCAAGTTTCTTGACAACTTTTGATCAGATTACATTAAGATCACTGCAAACGGACGGTAAAGCGTCAAATGTGACACCTTTATGTTCTTTATCTATCATCTGAAGGGGAGACTGATAGCCAAAGTTTGGCCAAAGATTGGGCCAAGTTTTAAAGTGGAAACAAACATTGGTAGGGTTGACAATACTTATAATTATTGGGACAATGGCGTTTAGGAGAGAGATTTTAATAGCTGATAATGAAAAACAGCTTACGGGCAATCAAAGTCATTAAAGTATTTGCTGGTTGAGCAATACATAGATAGATAGTTGCATATACGCTCAGTAATCTGGTATAACTATTGGTAGTATCTGAAACTTTATTACCATTTAAACAATAGAAGAGTAAAGGTAAAGTCTTCCCTATGGGCTACCTTTTTGGAAGATTGGAACTCATCGTCAAAATTTAATGTTCCCATCTTTTGTTACTTGGCGTTGTCTGTCAGTCAGTCACTGACTGGTTATATCTGTGCCATTATTGAAGAAGAAGAGCAGCATACAATGTCAAATAACCCATCAATGAAATATAACTTACTGTTTTAACTATCATCCATTGGTTTACAATATAACCTTCTTCATACAACATCAACATCTTACCCCAAAGGACAGGAAAATGATTATGATAATAATCTTGATAAGTTCAGGCAACTAAGATTTGTTGTTGAAAGACTACCAGTAATCTTAGAGAAAAAAAAACATAGCCTTAACCACAAAAATACCTCAAAAACACACGTTACCACTCACCCATAAATAGCGTCTTTGTCCCTCTTGTGTACGAGTGGCTCTCCGGGCAGGGCATGCGCGGGCGCCGCGGGAGGGGGGTAGTGGACCGGCGGCAGGTGCGGGTGAGACAGTCTGTGTTCGTGGTACATCGCGCCGCCCTCCATGTAGCCCCCGCCGTGGAGGCTCTCGTCGTACTGTTGAGGAAGAGCAAGTTAGATATGATGGTGAAGCTGCAGATGTAGAGAGAGACAGCTGTATGGTTGGCGATAGAGGAGTAGTAGTGTTTGAAGGTTAAACTGATAGAATAGGAAGTGGAGGAATACGTTTTGAAACTAAGAAAGAGATGGCTAGAGAAGGTTGAAGTATGAATGCTTATATAGAAGGTGATGGAAATATTAAAATAGAGATGAAAGAAGTTGGGAGAATGGTTGGTGATAGAAGAGGTATTGTAAATAAGGATGTTGAAGAAGATATGGGTGGAAATGGTAGAACAGCTGTTGAAAAAGCAGTTGGAAGAAGAAGGTGATAGGGATGAGTAGAAGGAAGTTGTAAATAAGGATGTGGACGGTGATAAGGCTAGACATGTTAGTGTTTAAATTGGTAGAATGGCTGGTATTAAAGGAGTAGGAAGTAAGGGTGTTGAGGAAGAAGATGGTTGCGGTGTAGATGATCCTAAAAGAGTTTAGAGTAAAGGTTGTGATGAAGAGATTGCTAGAGAAGAAGTTAAGAGTAAGGACGTTTAAACAGATAAAGTTGGAAAAGAGGCAGCTGAACAGGAGATGATTAGAAAAGGTTATGATGGAAAAGGTAGGATACAATGGAGTCACTGACTCCTCTATTGAAAAAAAAAGTTTAGATATAAAAACTTGGTATAGTGTACTTATCTGTTCAGGTAACAAGAACAAGTTCATTTAAAAATAATGTTGGGTGTGTATAATTGCGGCAGTAGTACAGTTTCACGAACAAATCACCTTTTATATCTTAAACTACACGGTCAAACAAACTTCATTCCCCCTTTATCTTAAAAGAAAATCAGTTAAAAGCAAAACCCGGCCATTATACTTCCTATACGCCACATTCCTCTTAAAGCAACAATTAAACGCACGTACAAAGGAGTTAAAAAAGAAAAAAAAAGATGGACTTGAAACGTTGAATATTCATTAAAAATGTTTAAGTCATCCCGATGGCTATCTAACATCAATGGCGATCCTCAATTAAACACCATAGGCTTTTAGAATGCGTGCCTGTGCTTTTAAGCAGATTAGAGCGTTTAAAAAAAATTGACAGGCCCTCTTGTGGTTCTTTTGTGTACTATTCTTTTAATGACAGATTATATTTTTAATGTATTGCTTGGCTGTATGGATATTGTTTCTTTGCCTATCTTAATATTGATTTAAGAAATAATAACGGATAAATTTTCATTGTTTTGAAATTGTATTTTCGAAACTACGGTCAGGTTATCCATAATTTCATAATTTGTTTCTTATTTATGCACATAATATTAATCTATAGGTATACATCATCAGTATCAGACATTTTGTTTGAATACATAATTAAAACGTACATTGACCTCTGACATCAAAATTTTAATATACTTACACTTTTATTACTTTTAGGATTATTTAATTCTTTCGACCATTAAATAAGGAATTCTTATTCTAATATTATTTATTTATTACAATGATGTGGTTTTAATCAACAGTTGACGTTATAATCATGCAGTTTTCAATTAAAAAAAACGATGAACATGTTCATATTTTTGATATTTCGAACATAAAATTGCTAAAAATAATATTCCATAATTAATTGCTGTCGATGGCCTGGTCCTATGCGAGAGCGCACAATGGTTTTCTTTTCGCGCCTAGAATTACATTTTCAGGAGCTGTTGGTAAGCATTTTTAATATTGTCTATGGAAATTTTATTACAACAACAACATTGCTTGTACTTTCGTTGTGGGTCGTGGCCGCAGGGATCCACACAGGTATACTTTTGTGCGTGCACTGTTCAATTGTACTTATTAACTAAAAATACAAAATGGTTGATACGTTCCATATTTAAATGCCATAAATGATCCTTCCTTCATTGGTCTCTCTATGGCATTACTCATGTCTATGGGCGTGTTAAAGCTATACCTACTTAAATACCATCATATTATTTAAATGTAGTCTTGTCATTTGTATCCTTATCTTAGGAATGGCCATAATGATTGAACTAACATTACAATTTTATAAGCAACAGCAATTATTATAAAATAATTTCCGCATTTTTGTAAATGTGACGTGACTGCAAAGTGTACTGCAGTTTTCAAAAATCAACTAAGAAAGTTTAGTTTTGATCTAGTGGTGCTAGCGCTACTGCTAAGATCCTGAGTTGGATTCCAGAGTTGAGCAGAGCAATTGGGTTTTTACACCTGGATCAGTAACAGTCCCGAGCCTGAATGTGTGCCTCGTTGATTCCAATATAGGGTCGTCCCTAATAGACATAAATAGCAAAATGTGAGTACACCTCTACTGAACCCTTCTAGAAATATTACAAATAATTTTCAGCTGCATTTTCTCGTTGTTTTCTTTTTCTTTTTACAGCCACATTAAACTTTCATGCAGTATATTGATATCGTCCATTTTGTGAAGCCGAGCCATCAAATAGGGTGACTATGCGTTTTGCAGCGATCGATAGACGTGCCCGGTCATTACCGAAGCTTACTTTTTTATTTTTTTTTACACTATCACTTCAACCCCGCTTTGTCTGGTTTTTAAATGTTTTAATTTTGAACCGATTGAAATGGGTAGTCATTTAGTAAAATCTTAGTGTGAATGTGGAAATTAAAATAACAAACCGTAATATTTGCCAGATCAACAATTTATTGAAAAGTTTTTTTTTTTGTAACTGAATTTACTTGCATAAAATATTCTTTTTTTTTAGTCTTTGAATTCTTCAAAATGCCAGTAACAAAACAAGACGCTGCCAGAATCTTTAAAAAAAAATCTTCTTCCAATTACTTACTACAAAGTTTATTTTCTAATGCGATACTATTGGCGAGGCGTTCTGTTTACGCTCTGTAAAAGTAGAAGGTATATAATGTACAATACTATAAAACTATGCATATTGTATAGTAAATAAGTATTTGTGCGATATACTAGGTCTCAATACCCGCTTCTCTTGCCACTTAATGCCAAGTAAACAATACGTTAATGTACAGATAGCAAAATAGATTCAGTAACACATTTTAGTAGGACTCAAAATTAAGTGTTGTTTTTGGTGGAGAAAGCACTTTCCAGTATTCTCGGGTAACTGGGTTGTGGAGATCAGATAGGCAGTGAATCCATGGAAAATATTGGTATTCAGCTGCATCCGGTTAGACTGGAAGCCGACCCCAACTTTGTTGAGCAAAGGCTAGGCAGATGATGATAGGGAGATTAACACCTATGCATATAGCACATAGAAATATAAAAATCTGTTGTCATTTATTATATCTATGGTTTTGGACTAAATTAAAATCATAGCTATGCTGATTGTAGTGATAATGTTTCTGATAACTGTTTTATAAACTTATTTTGTAGATAGTTCTATTGACAAAGCTCAGAACTTAACATTTATCGATAACATTGCTAACGGTACCACAATAAAGGAAATGGCTTACTTCTGCAACAGACGACACGCTAACAACATTAGTACTCAAACATAATTTATAATCGTGATAACCGACGTTAAAGTAAGTGACTTTATTTCTGATAAAGCCCATTGTTTTGTTGGCTGTACCTGCGCAGGTTTACTGCGCATTCAATACGTCACTTTATTAGTACGTTACTGATGTTTAAGTTCGTTGTAATTTGTTTTTGTGGTACCTTCGTGTTTGTGGTATCGGTTTTTTATCGGTATCGATAGTTTGTGTTGCTGACTGTACTTTAGTTCGGTCTTGGCTGGCGTATTATTAATTTATTTATACCTTGTAGACGGTATAAAGATGTTCCGTTAATGTTTATTTTTATAATCGTTTTTCTTAAGAAATTTTCTTTCCTCAAGTTTTTTTCTGTACAATAAGGAAATATTTTCCAAATAATTATTGCCTCAATATTATTTTCAGAATTAGAATTCTTCTCTACATTGTCATACCGTTACGACTGTAATTCCCGAAGGTTTAGGCAGAGGCGTACTTAAAGGTAAACCCACATATCGCCAGTTTTGTTTAAATCCCATGTAATAGGGGGCGAGCCTTTTGCCAATAAACGGGCACAAATCTATAGGTACAGTTTCATATGTACTACATATAAAACAAACTACTAAAATTACCTAACAATTTCAATTTCAACCAACATTGACCAATACACAGCCCAATCAAAGTTAATCTTGGAAAATTTAAATTTTCGCACTTAAACGACTAAATTATACCAAGTGAATGGAACTGGCCACCGAACTGTCAACCTTTATGTCTTTAATTTAGATATTACTCTTGAGTAACTGCATAGTACGGGGCAAAACTATTTACTATAAACTAGGTAATACCCGCAGTTTCACATGCATTCGAAAACGGTTTGTCTCTGCATCACCCAAAGGTTTTTAACTTTAGAATCAACTAGCTGTCCGGCGCAACTTCGTTTGCGTCACAGTTTCCCCGTTTTCGCAACATTTTTCAATGCTGCTCCACTCCTATTAGTCGGAGCGTGATGATATATAGCCTATAGCCTTCCTCGATAAATGAGCTATCAAACACTGAAGGATTTTTTTAAATCGGACCAGTAGTTTCGGAGCCTATTCAATGCAAACAAACAAACAAACAATCAAATCTTTCCTCTTTATAATATTAGTTTAGATAACTGCATAGTACGGGGCAAAACTATTTACTATAAACTAGGTAATACCCGCAGTTTCACATGCATTCGAAAACGGTTTGTCTCTGCATCACCCAAAGGTTTTTAACTTTAGAATCAACTAGCTGTCCGGCGCAACTTCGTTTGCGTCACATTTTCCCCGTTTTCGCAACATTTTTCAATGCTGCTCCACTCCTATTAGTCGGAGCGTGATGATATATAGCCTATAGCCTTCCTCGATAAATGAGCTATCAAACACTGAAAGATTTTTTTAAATCGGACCAGTAGTTTCGGAGCCTATTCAATGCAAACAAACAAACAAACAATCAAATCTTTCCTCTTTATAATATTAGTTTAGATGACGCAACATAACTTCACCGGCGACTTAGAGCAGTTGGCCCAGTGGTGGCAGCCCCGACTTACGAGCAGTAAGACGTCGGTTCGAACCCAGGCAGGCGTATTACTTTGTGTAATTTATTTCATCACCGCTGCCCTCAAAAACGGTGAAGGAAAACATCGTGAGGAAACCGGCATGTCCTAGAACTAAAAGACATGTGACATCTACAAACCCGCACTGGGCCCGCGTGGTGGATTACAGCCCACTCCCTCTCATAGAGAGGAGGCCTGTGTCCCAGAAGTGGGAACATTATAGGCTGATGATGAACTTCACCGCCGTGTACGACCAGCCGGCCCACCATGAAGTCCTAAAGCAGTATTGGTTTACTCTTATTCCAGTGTGGGAAAGAGACAGAGCTATACAGGATGTCTAGCGCCATCTCTTTTCCACACTGGAAAAGGAGTAAAACAATAATATTTTAAGACGTCATGGTAGGCCAGCTGATGTATGGAGGTGGAAGAGGCAAAAGGAGTATGAGGATCGTAGCAGGGGGTGTTCTACCACCCCCCATGGGGAATAATACGGCAGTCTATGTATGTAATCCCCGAAGGGTATGGCAGAGGTGAATTTACCTTTTACCTAGAAAACCCACACTTCGCTTTATGCTTATGTTCAAGTCCCAAATAATAGGGGGCAATCCTATTGTCATCAACTGGGCTCAAATCTCCGTGACTGCTACTGAGAAATTCTTGGTTGAAAATCCCAATAACTCTTTGCTCGACGAATCGAACAAGGATGTCATGCTTAGCAGTTACTCTTCCAACCACTAGACCACAACGTCATGTGGCATTTCTTTTAAATCAAGTGGACTACCATAACGCCTTAAAGCAGTATTGTTTTTATCTTATTCCAGAGTGGGAGCGAGATGGTGCTAGATGTCCTCTATAGCTCCGTCTCTTTCTCACACTGGAATGACAACTGCTATAAGATGTCATGGTAACCCCCAGTTTAGTAGTTTTAAAGTGATTATGTAATTAAACATATAGAACAGTACTAGATGTTTTTTTGCTATCTGCTTGTAAATATCAATTCATAATTAAAACAATGCTAAAAATATAATTAATCCCATAATTAAAAAAAAATAGGCCAGGGTAAATTGGAGCGCAGTGTTTTTCCCATGCCAGTGAGAATTTCTCTAGGCCAGTACATACGGGTGAATGTTTTATGTATTTGCCTTATTCAGATTAAGTAGTGATTGCATACATGTCGGCCATTATCAGGACATAACTCTGCTATTAATCTTTGCTACTTTATTTTTGTATACCTTACAGGATGTTTTTTTTTTTCACATTTTGTAACTATGGATTCATTCGTTTAATTTTTCTCTCTATGGATTTATTTTGTTTCTTAAATTGAATTCATTTATTTTGTAGGTAGTTTTTGAAGTTCGTGAAGCATGATATGGCTTAAAAGAAGGAAATGGGATGACGAGTAGGTAAAAGAGAAGTATGGAAGAAGAAGACATGCTGCGGCGAACCCAAATCAATTGGGATCGGAGCAGGAAAATGATGGTGATGATAATCCTTGATATCACCTGTATCAGAGTCGCAGGAAACCGAGAATTATGAGAGAAGGAACCTGGAGGATGATGATGTTGGGTTTTGAACATCCTACTTCCTATTTAATATTATAAACGCAAACCTTTGTTAGAATGTATGTTTGTTACTCTATCACGCAAAAACTACTGAAGGGATTTTGATGAAATTTGGTATGTAGAAAGCTTATACCCTGGATTAATACAGGCAATTTTCTGTCCCGGTCTGCGCGGGTGAAACCGCGGGGCGCAGCTTGTTTTATAATAAAGGTTTTGCATTATTGGTTCCTATATAAAACGCCGCTTAGAACACGTTGGTTTTTAAACCAGACTTCATCAAAGCAACAAATCTCTTGTAGAACAAGAAATAAAAACTGTCAATTATCTTCTATAGGACCATAAAATCCTCGAGACTTAGCCCAAACAATTAAAACATGCCTTCTTCTAGGGGAGCAAATCAACCACAGAATTTAACTGTCGGCAGGGGAGACATTACAGACAGTAATTAGCAGGAGGGGTACATTAACTCATTAATAATGAATCTTCAATCATTGCAAGCTTGTATCTAGACTAGGTTTCATAGTTTAGGCGCCATCACCCTAACTTAGGTATAGTTCACAAAGGGGAATGCCAAAGGGAGTGGATTCTCCTGTCATTATGACTAAACGTTGTCCCTTAATGTATGCGTTTTAAAGATAGTTCGTGGATCTAATACGTGGTAATATGTGAAGAAGTTCGAAAGGAAAATTGTGTGTGGGGAGGGGCAGTTTTTTTCCTTACTATTTTTTTAAAGGATAATGTTTAGATTATAGTGTTTGTAGAAGAGGTTGGTACCGTGTTTTTTTTTGTGTGTGAAAGATAATTTGTATGTTTATGTAACATAGGCACATAATAATTCCTTCATTCATTCCGAATAACACAATAATTATTTCTTTACATACAGAGAAACTAAAGAATATAACCGATTGTTTACTAATAATTCAGACCAGACCATTTTCAAGCTCAAGATTTATAAGACAATAGGCTCGTCCCTATTGAGTCCTTGTTCAGAGCTGGCAAGATGTCATTTTAATATTGGAAACACCTCTAACTAACCCTTCAGAGACAACAAAGCGTGATGTTATGTTATTTTTAATTATCTGACCATAGTCTCTGCTCACCTTTTAAAGCAGTTATCTTGATAATACCTAGTCCCACGAAGGTGACAATATTAATGATTATTGTGGACATTCAGACCATTACGACAGACCTTCATCAATAATATAATGACCATACGCAAGCAAACCAATGATAGAATAAATTAGTTCTAAGAAACGAGAATATTATTATTGACTAAATAATTTTGCTATTGTTGTTGTGTGTCCTGTTAACCTCTATTAAGAACTAAGTTAGATTCATCTGTCTTATAACCGAAGCTAGAAAAAGGATGATGCCAATATTTTTTCTTTGCGAGGACCTTTCTCCTTTTCTACAAACAATGGGTTTTATTAGGCAGAAATTGGGCATGCTCCTTTGCCTTTTTTAAACATTTAAGTGTCGCCTTTCGTTTTATATATCTCCAGGTGGTAAACAACCGTAGAAGAACACTGAAGGAAGCCATGCTCAGCGTAGAGCCATTTTATTAGAAACTAAATGTATTTCTTTTTCTGAGCGTGTCGATGATAGATAATAATGATGATAGATGGTAATGAGTCGGCCCAGAACCTAGATATGAGTATACTTAATGTTTGTGTACATAAATGATACAATACTTAAAAACTCATGATAATCAAAAGAATTGCACATTGTCTGCTCGGCGCCAATTTCTTTATCTTAATCTAATTCATACTTTCAAAACACAGGTAGCGTCATAGGATTATTTTTATTTACTAAAAAACCCAAGATAATATGTTATGATTTCTTATCGATAAAGTAGATAGTTTTTACGACATTCAATGAGTTTTATCTAAGGCCGGCGTTATATCTGAGATTAAATCCTAATCATTAATAATATAATCTGTATGCCTAAGGAATTTATGTGACACCTGTCAATTATTGTGTCAAAGTTGTTCTTTTTATTTATAAATATTGGATTGCGTTGGATACTGGCACTTAATGTTTTTTTAAGAACAATGGCAGAAGAAGATATTATGTGCTCACCACAAATAAATTGAAGTAAGAGGTGCCAGATGACGAATAAATGCCGTTGGATATTGCCAAAATCACAGTGATAGAGATCAATATTATCCCAGATAGGATAAGGCTAAGGGAAAACATTATAACCCTTCTCTTTGGTTCGCCATAGTCGGGTGAAAAGGATATTTTGATGACGATAGTTGGAGAGTAATAGAGAGTGAAACGAAACGAACGAGTGAGACGAAAGTGGCAGAGAGAAGTAATATTATGGAAGAGTAGCAGAACTGGGTATGCTCCTTAAGAAAGCCTTTACGATGGATTGAAAAGAATACATCAGTGGATGATATGAAAGTAAAGACTAAAGTGGATCAAGGCACAGAAGTATTAAAGTTTCATTGAGGTCATACTTAGCTACAAAATTAAATCGAAGATTTCATTGTTAACCAATCTGAAAAGGTGCCGTATGCCATAGTGGTTTACACTTTTCGGTTATCGTTTGAATGACTTAGGGTTAATTTGCAAAGTAACTAATATGAAGGAGGCACGTCCAAATTATTGAACCATCAACACCGCCAAGATGAGCTAATAAGGTAAGCTGTGTCTATATTAATAAAGCAAAGGACTTTGAACACTTGTGTGACAAGTCAAACAAATGAGCAAGCGAGACATCAACATAATCGTCTCCGTCGCTAGAGTAAGCAGAACCATGACGTCTTTTCGCTGAATTGACAATCAACCCGATTTAAATGGTTATAATTAAGCAACCAAACGTATATAACCGTACAAAATCGCAGCACTAACTATTTACAAGCGCTCAACAATAATCGGTGTCGTAAAAGTCGCCTTAAATCATAATTACTTATAAACTGAATCGTACACACATATGACACGCATTTTGAACTCTATTACCAAGTGATAAGGATTATAAAAATGTCCTTTATTAAACAAATCGTCGTAAAAAAACCTATCAAACGATTTTCGACTTTGTTTTTGTATAGTAAAGGTTACGTTTCAGTTTTGAGGTTATATTTGTGTTGGCGCGTTATGAAAATGGCGTCGAAGTTAGGTATTTTTATTGGAGCATGTTTGGAACAATGGATGTTTGTGAACGCCTAAAATTATTTTGTGTACGTTGAAGCTCGTTGCGGACTTTTGTGAATTTGATAAACGTGTCGAGAAACTTTAAGATTATGCTTACAGATTGAGTACAAAACTGTTCCATTTTTATGTTCAACGATTGTTTTCAACAAATAAAACTGGTCAGTTAGTTTCAAAGACTTTATTCGATGTAATTCGCATAATAATACTCAGAAATCATGCTTCGATTCACAAAATCATCAGTAAAAGAAAATACCTTCAAATTGTGTCATGGCGCCGAGAAAATTTTACCGCCCATTTTTCCAAAATGGCTACCGTGGAAAGGCGCGTTCCATTCATAATAATTCGACAACACGCAATGATCTTAGTTGGATAACAAACTACGCCTACGTTTGGGGGTGATACGGGGGTGAAATTTGCGTTTATTTAATCGACATTACGTTTGGTCGCCATGAAACAAATTAGCCGCGGGGCAACCGAGGCCGCCATGTCTAATTTTCGAATTCATTTCAGTAGTGTTGTTTTTTTTTGAGGTTATGTCAAACTTTGATTAGATTCTAGGTGTTATAAGGAAAGATTACTGTTTTTGTTATTTGCTTTACGTTTTCCTTCCCATATTAATGATCTTATTTAATTGTTTTATCCGTTATATTTTCCAAGACAAGAAATTATAGTGCTTCTAAGTAGTGTCACCACACTTATTTTCCTCATACACATAATGATATGTATTGGCAAACCAAGGGTTATTCATACTTTATGCATCCGATTATAAACCCTGTAATTTTGACAGATTCAAATTCAAAATGACAGATGTTTTTTTGTCGACCTCTTTACAACGTTATACAGCCTGTATTATTTTTGTAGGCGGGCTATTCATGCTTTCCGTTATACAAATGTAGTCAAATAGCCTTTGGTTGAGCATGTCCCTGGCCATGTTAACGGAACGATAGCTGGACAATGTCACACTCTCCGGTATTGGAAAATACGGTTTATTATTTAGTTCAAGTGTAGAGAAAGCACTGTTGATTTTGAATGGGTTCTATGGTTTGATTTCCATTATTTTCTTCTGAAGTCTTTATTTATTTACAAGTTGAACATTTCCATTATAACAATATCCATTTTCAGTCGTTTCCAAACTTGTTCTAGGAATACTACTAACATGTGCTCGTGTGAAATGCTCCTGTACCTACTACACCAGTAAGGCCATACCTTCTTTGTACCTCGTTGAAAAGTTTTTTTTTTATGGTACTGTTGCTCATTCCCGACCTCCATCGAAGCCCTAAAACCCTTGTTATTTCTCCACCACAATCAATCTAAATAGTGACGGTCACACGGTGACGTCACTCGTGGGCGGTTGACATATGGCGGACATTCTCATCTGCTCACTCACACCACGACATTTCCAACGCCAAAGAACAACACACAAAGATCCATAAATTATTTTCCCATAAAATTTTAGGTCACATTACATCACGTATGTATACCGGATAATTATAATTCTGTTCTGATCATATTCACACCTCGCCACAATTACAACGCTGGCAATTAATAAATGAAATAACTCTGGAATTGCCAGCAGTAAAAAATTGAAGGGATGTCCGTTTGGCGCGGTGGCTCTGAAAGTTGTTTTTGTTCCTCCAGAGACACCTGATGTGGATTTCCGTGTGAATCTCCAAGGTTTTGTTGACGTTTGAAATGCTTGTGCAGTCTCCTGAATTTCTTGCACAGGGCGCATCATAAATTCCAACGCAACGAGCCATAATTCAATGGTTGATTGTCTGCCAGTGTTTTTATTTTAATAAAAAAATGTCTGGCAACCCAGCTGATTCTATCAGTACTTCATTTGAAGTATCAACGGTTGCTTAGAGGTTGCCTTATTAAGATCCGTCTCATTCAGACATGTCAGCCACTCGACAATCTCAAACAAGAGGCATAACAATCAATCACAAGTCCGTGGCCCAATTGCTTGACTCCAAACGGTGTTGCTAGCGCTCACAGTCCATAAACAACATTTTTGTCAATAAAGCCCAGAATTCATAAATAGTTGTGTAATGTGCGGGCGCTAAGAATCGTCCGACACAAAACGTGTAATGACTACCTTTTGACGGCTCGAGAGCCGGTTCCAAAATTAAATGATACGTTTTAAAAATGGAATCGCTCAGTCCCGCCTTTTTTCCATCGAGATAACCTTTAGTCCATTTGGGTTGCCATAAAGAAAAAATAAGCATCTTAGCGTTTTAATTTTTTTAAATGACATTCTTGTGGTTTTTTCTCGCTGGGAATCTTACAGTGTAATAAGTTTACGGAGCGGCCGGTTTTTGCGCGCCATACTGTTTCATCGATTTGTTCCTTTAACACTATCAAAATATGATTAAAATTTTGGTGGGTCGCGCATTGTCGTGGGGGCAGCGCATACGTCATGCCGTCAAACGTTGATGAGTTCAGAACCCTGTTGCGCTAATTAAGCTCGCCGTTATTAATCGCTTCAGTTATTTAAATTTTGCTTGAAACGCCCGTGGCTGTGTGGGGTTATCGTTTTTTACGACTTGCGGTTACGAGATTAGCGTAGGTCGATTCCGAGAAGTAAAAATTAACTCTTTTGCGGCAACAGATATGAATGATATGTTCAAACGTCGCGGGGAGATGGGCGTCTTGCGCTTGCGTTACCTCTGCTACGGAAAGCGCTTATATATAAAAAGTAGATAAAATTAGACGAGGTTTTCGAACGCAGGCGGTTGGGGAAGACAGAACCGTCACTTGTACCCGACGCGGGGTGGGACATGATGAACGCCACCCTTAGCGTCGCCTGTCCCTCTCGCGCTCGCGTCCCACCGCCTATCGCCGTCGCCTTGCTGTCATCTGGCAACCTATTCACACGGCTGAGGGGCCACCAGAACCGATTCGTAACAGTGAATAATGCATATGAATAGCATACATCTAATAATAATAATTGACAATTGCCACATCAAAAAAACACTCTTTAATTTCCAAACAATACTTTTTACAGGCATAAATTGGCACTATAAAAATGATACATTAAAGCGAGGTAGGTAGCAATCATTCAGGTGTGTTTTTATGTATTCTTTATATTGATAGTGGTAAATCAAGCGTCGTTAGACGCTGCGAGATGCTCGTATCGAATTTTACTGCGTCCCGTTCGACTCGAACGTAATACGACCATAAAGCTTAGAAAAATCTCTGTGTATTAAAATATTAGCCGGCTGGATTGAGATGTGCCAGTTGACTCGGGAATTAACGCCGCGGCTGCGACCTCTTCAATTTACCAGCGACACAACATTATAGCGGGCGCTAGTCATAAATTCCGTTTCATTCATGATACACACAGCGTAAGAGACCAAAGAATGCTCCATGCGTTTGTTTCACGACCATAAATACTAATAAAACGGCCTCGTTACGGGGACAGTTCGAAAATCGGGCACACGACTTCTTAACGACACCTATTAGGGATCTTCTGTCTGGTCGATTTAATTGAAAAATTGTATCCAGAGCGTTGCAAGAGTTGTATCCGACTCCCGCGGCGGATGCGGGCCCAGACGTCCATTATTCCATTTGCCCATCCGCATGGGGACACGGCGACACCGACGCGACAGCGCTAACACGTGTCAATAAACCAATCGCGCGCCGTATCCGAACGCTGCGCACCTACCTTAATTACTGGCAACACTTCACTGTTCTATATTTGAATTCGAATCTTGTAGGGCCCGTTCTAAATTCGAGTAAGGTTGCGCTGCTCTCGAACCGAATCGCTTCGATATCCATTCTACGCCTAGAATGTTTTTCTTCTTGCTTTTTTTAATAATAGAACTGTGAGCGATGCCGGGCGCTCGAATTCGGTCGATTCGCGAGCAGATTTATCGTTCAGAAAGTACCGCGGGGGGAACGTTAACACTTGTTTTAAGGCCGCAGATGAAAGTTTTACTTCCCATTCCATTTTTAATTTGAACTCTTTAAAACATACACACAGCCGCGGTAATGTCCGTCTCGCGAGCTGTGAATCTGTATCAGCTGACTTCTTGACAAAGTTTTTTTACAGCTTATCAGAGACGCGCAAGTAACTTTTTTTATTATATTAAAATTAATTTTAAGCGACCATTAACCCCGCGGACCCGCGATTAGGTTTACAAATTGAAACTAATATGCTTTGGTTATCGTAATTCTGCGTAATAGGAATATCTTACGTGTGTAATGTAAACAGTGAGGTCAATAGCTGGCACATGAACCGCGGACGATAGCCGTGCCCTGTTATCGGCTGCTGCACTCAAGGGACAGTTCGAGACTCTCTCCCAGTCAGATTTCACGTAAATACGCGGTCGTTAAGATAACGATTTCCTTTCGACGCGACGGCCGCACTATCTTTTTGCTTTTATTCAAAGTATTAAAATAAGGACATACTTAACTACTTAAAGGATTTCCATGTTAATAATAAAATGAGCGCGCTTGCCACGCCTCGTTAAAATGCTCACTTATTCTAAGAAAATTCCAATTTCGAGCCGATAGCGTCGGGCAAAAAGTCCGAAAAATGTGTATCATCATAAATAAGGTTGACATTGTCCCGCGGAGCCGCCCACGCGTCGCTTATTACTGCGTCTGTCCGTTTGTCCGTTCGTTACCTCTATTGTGGCTGTGAATGCGAGATTAGCCACACCGACACTCGTGATTGACTATTTAAACTTCGAATTCTGTGAGTGACGCATTTCTGAACCGAGCCGGGTTGCTTGTCTTTTGTACCACCGCGGCTCGGATGCGTTCGCTTTAGGTATTTTAGTTTTGTATAATCTGTATAAGTGCTACGGACGCGTTCAGATTTATGTTAAGTGTGTTACGTCTGTCTTATAAATAAAATTGTTTCGTCACTATAACATTTGTAAGTGAAAAACTGTTTTTATTTTTAATCACCCGCGATAGTCTAACACCGACGTGTCAACCTCGTTAACGCCGACAAATAGTTGGCCGAAGAGAATTTTTAATTTCGTCTAAAATGTTTTATCAAGATTTACAGACGCCGCGGGATCATGTGAATTGGGCGCGCGTCGGTGACCAGCCACCGGCGGGACTCGTTCTTGGCAATAATTTGGTCATCGCCCCGGCCGGAGTGACCGAACACGCCGCCGACGAAAACAACCGACACACGGTTAACTAAATAAATCAATAGATACAATAAGCAGTGCTGAGCAACACTAATCTAAAAGATAAGCCTCACTAATTACTAGTAACGGCCGACTATTCATCTCGCGGCGGCCATATTTTACAAAAGTGTCAACGAAGAAAAGCGCGCGCTAAATAGCCTAGTAACGGACCGTCGTGATTCCAATTTCAAACCTCGTTATCGCTGCCCGAAAAAAGACGAGGCTGAACGAGATATCAAAAAAGGATTCGGAAAAAATTCGAACAACAAGTTTTTAAAAATGGAACGTTCGATTCTTACACATGGAGCGATGGGCCGCGCTGGACTACAGCCGGCTAGCACTCGACGCGCATTGTTCCAGCCCTTCGCACGGAACCGCCGAGTCATGTTACTTCAATTAATATTATTTAATCTGTATCTAGATCCCGTCGGCGTGTTAGAGGAATTATATCGTTTCGGGAGTCACCGCGGTAGGATTTGTCGATCGCACGATAAACTAGTAGTGTTTGATCAGCAAAAGAAATAGCGTGACATGAATATGCGAGTAGGAAACATATTTCGATATGAGCGTCCAAATAACTGTCGCCAGACGGGATCACGCTGATTTACGACACGGCGTTTGATGGCGTATAGTATTTTGACTAGAACGGCGCGTATCAATCAGTGATTCACGGGGTGTGCGCGTAAAAAGGATGTCAGTCGTTCGGCCAACAATAAACCCTCAAATTAGCGATCGCGCGAATTACCGTTGAATCTAAAGTGCGCAATTAACGCGCGTCTACAAAGAGCCAATTCGAAAATGAACAGCGATATTCAAATTGAAAATGGAACGCGCAGCGAATAAAACAATGAGAAGCGGGTACCTGCCCTCGGGTGCTCGGTATGCGAGCCGAGCATCTAGAGCGCTCGGCCGCGCTCGGCCCGCCGCGAATCCCAATTCAAAAATGGAATCGAACAGCAAAATTTAAATAACAAATTAGTGGGTGCGTTTATAAAGCGCGTCGAGCATCAGACTGATTCCAATTGATTTTGATGTCGGAATTATGTTAAGAGTGCGCGTCCGATAGTGCGCGAATAGAACATTATAAATAACAGGACTCGCTCTTTAAAAGCATATAAAATCATATCTTGAATATATTTCCTACATACCTATCACAGCTGAACACATGTTCGTCAGTTTGTATAAGTAACCAATTTATTGCATACCTACATTTGCGGATGCAATCATAAATCTAACTATTATAAAATATCAAGAGTGCGTCGCCGTTCATTAAACTGGCAGTGTGTGTACGTCTGTCGAGAGAAAATCGTGTGCGCCATCAATATTGTTCATTATATTAAAAGCTGGGACTGTTTCAAAACAGTTTTAAGTCGGACAATCTTTATCGGACACAAGAAATAAAACACGGAGAGGAATAAAAACGTACATTACGTCACATTAGTGTAATCTCCAATGTCTCCGATCGTTTCCTTGGATCCATTAAACAATACCGATATATGTGTATTATCTACGCCCACATTGGTGGTTGGTCTTAGGCCCTACGGCTAACCGACCGGCTCCGGTAAATAGCTATATTTCTGGCCATTAAAAAGTAATGTCCCCGAACTGGTCCCTCCGGTTTTTTACTTTATTATATTAATATATCATATTGTCGTATACCAAGTTATATAATTCATCAAAGATTATTTATATGGTCAACTCGGGGCGCTTGACCGTTTTATATTTAAATTAAACATGGAGAATGTCTGTGCTTTGTTAAAGAATTGCGCTTTACAATCAGTGTTCCATCAGAATGTATCCGGTATCTACTTAGCGTTTTCAAAAGTTCGTAGTAGAATTTGAAGCAAGAAGCTTGTGAATGGTCACAATATACCTTATAAAGGGACATTGTCTCAATAGAAATAGGTTCATCATCATTTTTCTGGCCTTGTCCCATTCTACTTGGGGTCGGCACAACACGTTTTCTTCCTCCATTCTCCCCTGTTAGAGATCAAGGTGTCTTTTACTCATTTCTCTTCCATTTCCTTCTTCACACAATCCATTTATCTTTCTTTGGCTTTCCTCTCAATAAAAATAGGTTCCTATCAAATATTTTAGACCAAATAAAAGACAGCTTATTCTATACCACATTATTTTCAAATGCGACGGCATGCGGCATTGCATAGGTGCATCATCTAATATATAAAATTCTCTTGTCGCGGTTTTTGTTACCAAACTCCTCCTAAACGGCTGAACCTATTTGACCGATAGGTTTTTTTTTTTATTGTATGAATTTTTGTGTGCATATCGGGAAAGTTTAAAAATCGGCCAACATCTATTTTTCATACCCCTAGAACCCATCAAAATTTCCACGCAAACGAAATCGTGGGCAGAAGCTAGTAATTTATAAAAATAATATAGAGGCTTTATTTTTCAAATAAAAAAACAATTTAAAGCTAATTGATGTATTTTTGGTTAGAGTTAACAAGCGGGTTCTGTCAAGTTTTCATAATTATTCGTTGACACTTTTCTTGAGATTACACTGATGATTTCTCTTATATCCTCTTGAAAACTTTAAAACTAAGATACAGTCATATATGATGAAGAGTACAAAAATGTTTCCATCGCAATTAGAACATTTTGTCTATTTGCTAATAAATTGACGATGTGTACAAAAAGGCCTATTGGCGCCCAGTGGCAGTATTTCATAATTTTGTAGCTCTAGTTTTTAATAACTATAAATATCAACTTTGCCAGTAGTAACAAGTAAGCCGTAATGAAAAAATAATTTCGACCCACAAAAACTAGTTAATCGCTGCACATTATTAATGAAAATATAATAGTACCATTTAAGCCGATAAAAATAATCGTAAGTGGCAACACTCAATTATATTTTATTATCTATTTCACTTCCCATACAACGTCGTAACTTAGCTTCAGGTTTCGCAATGTTGCCAGCGTTGAAAAAGTCGAAAAAAAGACAACAGTAATGTTGCCACGTTATCTTATACTTCAAGCGATGGCGGGACATTTTTCAACACTTAAAACATAAAATCGAGCGTTTTTTTATCGCGTAATGTTAACAGAACTGCCTATACAATACTGGTGTTATCTTTACTGTTGAAATAAGTGCCAATAATAAGTTTTAATGTTTTAGGAATGGCTGAAACGCCCGCAGATTGGCGCCGAAGACCTAGAGAAAAGATACTATAAAATGGCGGCCATCAAACATATGATTTGGGCGGAATTAATTTTATTTTGTAATTGGTGGAAATTTGTCCTTCCAACTTCTATACTTTTATTAGTTTTTGACCAGTAACAGGGTACTTTAATGCCCTAATTGGTATTCCTTGGAACAGGTGATAGGGTACAATGAGGATCAGCTGTTTGAGGTACAGAAGTTATAAAAGGGACCGTGTTGGATGTATAGTTGTTTATAAGAGGACATGCGACGGACCGAGAGTTAGTCCATAAATAAGACAGTGTTTTTTTTTTTATTCGGTTACAATATTTTTGAAGCCTCTATCCAATATTGTGTTTTTGTTGTATTTACTTATTTTAGTTTAATTTACATGAAGTCGTAGGATACGTTATTTTTGGTCTCAGATTTTCTTTATGATCCTTGTTATTTAGCTTTTTAAGTATTACAACGTTGGGATACCAGTAGTGTATTTCCATACCCTTAGTTACTTTTTTTTCTTTTGACATTAAAAAAAAACTGGTCAGAATCCCTGTTATATTTTCTTTTTGTTTGTTTTGCTTTAAATACTCTTTTTCAGAAAATGTGGGACCTAGAGCAATTTAATAAATCTTTTCTATAGATATTGTGTAAGATTTCATGTTTTTCTGCAGGTTACCATAAAACATGGCATTTTGCGCGTAGAGTGATAAAAATCAGTTTTTAGTTTAAAGAAAAATGTTTTACAAATTGTTTTTGTTTTATTTTTCACATAATTATTTGATTAGAATCTAAATACATTGTTCCTATAGTGCATCGGAAATATAAATACTTTAGACGTTTAATTGCAAAACTTTAATGATTTTGCCGAAAATTTTATGGATCATAAATTGTTTTTACATCCCTCATGTTGGCAAGATTGGTCAAAAGATAACATAAAATATTTTTTATTTAACCACTTTTATTGCGTTTATAATGGCAGTTTGAGTATTTTCGTCTTTCAAGATTTTCACCATAATGTATTTTTCGCATTCGATGAGTGTATTTAGATATATAGATATCTAATACGGTGTACAAAGAGAGAGGTTTTACATTTTGTTTCCCTTTTATTTTTACAATATTCAAGTAACAGCCGAATTAGTATCAACAGCTGATTTATTTGTTTCAAAAAAGTTTATTTTGTAAGAAAAAAATATTAGAAATAATATTTGCGTGAATAGGCCAAATAAGTTGTTAATGTGTCCGTCAATGCAACGGGACCACAATCGTAATTTATGCTGCCTTAAATAAAATTGGGAAAAATTATAAAATATTGTTAATATTGAAGCGTATCGCATAGATACCACAGATACACGTATTTATAACAGGAACAAGTCAACACACCGTATCCAGTACACATGTTATCACGTTATTTAGTGGGCCACCGCCGAAAACCAGCAGTATCGCCGATTATGACTAACTATTAGTAGACAAATTGATATCCTTATCTGCTATATCGTAAAATTTACGATTATACCACCGTTTACAATGAACGGACAAGTCTTGTGCAAATATAATTTGGTTCAGTTACGTGTGAATTAATTTTTGTTAACTTTATTGCGTAATGATCGATAATTGCGAGAAATGGCGCCTTTTTGCTATCGTATGTTGTTTACTAATTTTGGCTTACCGTTGAAATGTGGAGATAATGTGTGACGATGATAATTGTTATGGTATAAAATTTAAATCGATTTTCTGTTGTTGTACGGTAAGTGCTTCTTTTTTGTTTGCCAGACTTACTTACTAAATATTAAAATAACGTTTGAAGACTGTGAGTGTTGTCTTTTATTGTAGTGACGATACAATACTTAGTCGTGACAAAATTAGTAGCATTTAGTATTTGCTTTTATTTTGTCAGACGCCCCGTGCTCTAACAAAACCGACGGATTTGAAATCTTACTACAATTAATTTAAAGCTGTTTTAAACAAACTATATTACAGACATTTAGGTGTCATTGTCCGATTTACTAGAGGCAATAAACAGGTCATCATCGCAACTTAAAATTAAAACAACTAATTATAATTGCTATAAAATACTGAAAACTCCAGTATTCTTTACCGTCGGTGTTCATTATTTTACAGACACGCAAGAAAAACAGAAATTAATCATTTTTAAATAAATACAAAATTATTTAAACTAAACAATGTTATAAGATAAAGTATTTTAGTAACATGTTAATTATACTATTTATCTATTTCACGGTTTGTCTTGTACCTTTTTGCGAAGTGTGTTTTTTAAAGCACTAGACGTGCGGGAATCGGAAAAGTTATCGAATTAAAACAAACGCGTTATTATTTACCTCTACTATTAACGTTGTATCTTGTTTGCTACTTTAGTGATTTAAATTATAATTTATGTAAATTCATATCATCTTTATTTATCGTAAGAGGTTATGCAATAAATATTTAAGTTTTAGAGTAGTACGAGAATGTCTATTTGTTAGTAAGGTTCAATATACTCTTATTATGCGGTTTTACAGTATGTTAATTTTGATACATCGTAATTAATATATACCCAACCATAGAAAAGGAATTAAATCGTTTTTTTTTTACTTTAAAGACGCAACTCAATAATTGTGTCCTTAAACATATGGAAAAAAATATTTAGCAGCTTTAACTATATTTTTTGTGAAAACGTATCAATTTTAAGATGTATGTATATTCGAATGTACTGACAGAAACTATTAAACCTAGGTATTTAACTGTTTTTCTCATTGAACGTCATGAAGTGAATATTTTTATTTTTAAATAAAAAATATCTGAGTTTCTTTGCACAGTTGTTTTAACAGTGTGTTTAACATTAGGTTTCGTGAGTAATTGCGTACAAAAACATTGATTAAATAGAAATTAATATCATTTTAACAGCACGAAATAACTTTTAGAAACAACTACATAATCATACATACATTTGGGATATGTATATTCTGCAAAAGGTAAATCCTTCGTTTACAATCATCCGTTTTCCTTCCTACCAAAAACTTTTGTTTAGTAGCCCATACCATTGCTGGAGTTTTTATAGTAAAACATGATTTTGATTGTATTCTTCGAAATCGAAACTTCTAACCTACCTTTTATATACATTTTATTAAAATGATTCCGATAGTAAACTATCTTTGGCCTCAAAATTAATGGTAATCGCATACCATCATAACTAGGCTAATGCTAAACGTTATGCCATTATATGATATAATTATTATATAAATTATTTGAGTACCAATATGGTGTCTTACGCAGTTCCAAATGTGTCCAATTAAATTATTTTAATCTGATAATACTTAAACTCTGGCCGTGTGTTAAGTAGAATTACATTTTAGCTTACTTACTAAGTTAATGTTTTATAGGTTTTTTCTATCGATGGGTAAGTAGTGTTTTTTTTAACTATCATATGATTATATGCTACACAAATCACGGCCAAAAAAGAGATTCGGTACGATTTGCTAAAGTTCTTTATGGATGATAGAGTTTGATCTACATGGATAGTCAAGTAATTTATAAAGACGATTATTTTTGTATCTTTTTGCACTTAAAAACATATTTAACTTGAATTAAAGTTAGCGGAATGAAACCACACTATTCAGTAATATCTAAAACCTATGAGAATGCAAAGCACAATGTTGAAAGTATCCTACAGTATTTTACTTATACTTTTGCATATTAATAGCAGCAAAAATCCACTTTTTTCTGTTCAAAAACACGGAAACTGATTTTTTTTCGATTATTTGACCGAAGTTTTGGTATGCATCAGTGCGGCGGGACCACTTCTATGAGTTTAGGGGTCTTTTCGGTATTTAAGGGGTAATTTTGTATTTTTGAGAATTTTATCTAAAGTTGTATATTATTATTATAGTAAATCTTTACTTATTTTGTAAATAGGTAAAGCTTCTGTTTAAATGTGATGAGAGTTAGGTAATCTCTGAAACTACTCATCCGATTTCAAAAAATCTTTCACTGACGGAAAGCTATACTATTGTAGATTGTGTTTTTTGCGGGTGCAATAGCGGATAAAAGCTAGTATTTCATAAAGGTACTTGAGGAAGTTTTACGACCGTCGGAGGAATCAATGAATCGAATTCAATGTGTTTTAGTTATGTTTAGCTAATTTATAAACCGCGAATCGTTTCCTATTAAGTATCGTTTGACAGATTTGTTGTAATTGTAGTCGGTTTTTTAATATGCCTGTTAATTTAAGTTTTATTGCTACTTTAGTTATTTGATTTGCAATTTATGGGATGCAATTTTTTTTAATGTTCATTGAGGTTTTTACTTGTTAACATCGTTTCAACTATTTTGGTTTAAATGAAACGTTGTCAATAGAATGCTTCTAAAGGCCAAAGACAACTGAGCATTAGAACTTACATTTACATACGTAAATACCTACCACTGTTTGCTATCCAATCTATGCATAAAATTGAATAAACAAAATGGCCATAAATTTTGTAAGCAACATCTCCCAAAATCTACAAGAACATTTGATTTGACACTATAATGGGTTGCTATTTATATATTTATACAATTTAATAATACTAATTCCAAACAAAGAAGGATTAAAACTTTTATGTTTCCTACGCCAAAAACAATACAACCCTAAATCTTTAGAAAGTTGTCCCCAAGAGTTCCGTTAGGGGTACATCTTTGTGGCGCGCACCAAAAAAAGTTTTCCTTTTCATTGTCAATTGAATTTTATTGTCGGTTTCTGAGATACTCTTTTGTGTCAAACTGTGCGTTTAAAGCCGCTTGTAACTCGACAGATTTCACCGTGTCCCGTCCCCAACGCCCCGTAAGAGAGCATTCAACAATAGACTCCCCGCTGCATGCCATTTTATCCCATTTATTGTCCCGATTCATAAACCGAAGTTGCTATTCCGTCAGGTGTCCAAAATATGGAGACTTATTCATTTATACATCAATCCGATTTATTCTCCTGACCGCATCCACATCTCGCGAAGACGTCACTGCCCACTAATGCTCCCACTGAACCGTAATGGAATCGCTCATTCATATCACAGTTAAAAGTTTTTATTGAGTGAGAGATACCGTCGTGATTACATTATCACTGAGTGTTTTACGTTCATAATGCATTCATTTCGTTTTCATTATCACCGGTAATGCGTCGGTGGTGTTAGAGCGCGCTCTCAACCGCCATTACGTATTCCAACCGCGTCTTACTTGTTATAACAACTTCCCTGCTGTTGAACACACCTAATGTGTCGTTACAAACGTCTGACCATTTTTGAAACATGTCTCAACTCTGATTTGCTTTACTTTGTTTATCTCCAACTACTTCACGGTCTCTCAGTACGCGACCAACAAGTGATTCCCGCAGTTTATTTTGTTTTGAACACTTGTCACTGTTGTTACTATCATTATCAACTATCATAATGTCATTATCTAAGGATTTGGGATTTATCGCCTCTAGGCTATCAACTGTACTACTGCCGCAGCTGTCGTACTGGACGGGTGAGTGTGTGGTGTTGTTTGTGTGCTGGTCATCAGTGTACATACCCTAGGCTGAGCCATGAAAGCTCGGCCCGAGCCCGGGTGCAAGGCTCCGCTGGCCACCACGAACGTTTTTCGTCACGGGCCCAATCTAACACAACACACTAGCACGTGAACACATACACATCAATTATTTGACACCGTCACAGCGGCCCGCTAACTCACTAGTGTCATAATGCACTCGCGACGGATGTTAACTAGAGGTTTTGTATGGTTCGATCACGGGACGCGGCGTGGCCGAGCGAGGCGCGGGGAAGCGGGAGGCCCGGCGCGCTCGGCAGTCTGGCGGACACTGCCGCGGGCCGCGCGCGCGCTAGCGACGCCGGGGCGGGGCGTGTGGCCCACAGTACCCACCGCGCGCCGCCAATAGGAGCGCGCGCCGGCGAGCGCGCCGCCTGCCTGCGCGTGTGTGCGCCCCCCGCCCGCCACTCCGCGCGCGCGCCTCGACACAGACGGTCGTGCGCGTTTTTTCAACGGTTTTTGCGGCAATTACATGAGAGTTTTCCTCTGTTCGGATTTTCTGTTCTGTACCTAATCAAAATTGCTGAGTTCCTCTCGCACGGAACGCGTTGTGAGTTAGGTATCGGCGTTCGATGGTTTATGCTCGCTTGTGTATGTTTGGAGCGCGCCAATGGGATGACTTTGGATCTTTATTTACTTTAAACATCTTAAAGATGTTAAATTTTATTCAAGATTTTTCTCTGCAATCAGCTGAACATTTTACAGAATCCTTTCTAATAATAACAAGTGTGTCGTTGGTGGACATCGCGCGCATGCGCGGTCACCTCCGAAGTAGGACGGCCGTAGGTAAAAGTGCTTAATGTGAAAACTTTGTGATGGCTACACTCACCCGCGTCCATTCATCGTTTAGATTCAATCTTTGTATTTTGAAACTTCTTTAAACTAACCACGGGCCAAAAAAAAATAGAAATCAATTCTCCTGTTTCAGAAAATGAAATATAGGTGTAACTGCTTCCTTTTTATTCTTTTATAACTACTTTGCATTTATATTATTCATTAGTGGAACGGATAGTTGAGTAAAACAAAAGGTTTTAATTTATACGAAGACCTGAACAAATTCATAAAGGGTCACGCTAGCATGACGCACACATGCGCTTGTGCGTATTTTTTCAACAACGTTACTTTTAAGATTGTTTTATTTCTCGTAATTAGTTAATGTCTATGATTAAAGCAGAAACAAATCCTATTAATCTTATTGCCACTTTTATTTAAAAACCCCACACTTTTCGTCTACTGTCCCATTTACTATGGTTTTGATTTATTATCAAACATACAGACATTGAAATATTGCAATTTATTTAGCAGATTTTATCTTATCTTAGGTATGTTTGTAGATAAAATAGTTTCACACATATATAAGATTATCTATTCACATTTTTTCAAGTTTCCTTAAATTTTTGAAATAACTTCAACTTACAACATGATTTTATTGAACGTAGATGGGTATAAAAGTAGAGGAAGACCAGAGAATCGATGGATGGACTGTGTGAAGGATGATATGACAAGAAAGGAGGTGTCTGATGAGATGACAAGTAATAGAGAAGTATGGAAGAAGAAGACAAGCTGCGCCGACCCCAAATAAATTGCGATAAGGCCAAGATTATGATGATGATTATTTTATTGAATGTTTTTGGAAAATCTGCGGCGGAATCAATCAATACTTTTAACCAATAACAGACTGGCCAAAAAAAATAGGTTACAATACCAGGGTGAGCTGGAAAACCAATTACCTACCTACCAACTAATATTAGACTTACTAACGGCTTATTACCAGATCGAGATGAAACAGTAAGTTTGGGTATTGCAATACCTTTCAATCGAAAATAATTGGAGTACTACGTGGCATTGCGATTCCCGGACTCCTAATTTACAGAACAGCATCATTCCTGCCAATAAATCAATGCAGTCTTAATTTACATACTTATTTAAATGCCATTTCTTTTATAAATTGCTTTAGAATCTATCCAAAATAATTTCTAAGAAATTACTTTCTTAACCGATTAATTTTACATCGCATTTTATTCTAAACTTTCCATTAAAATTAAAATAACATGTAAACTTTTACTCAAGTTAATTTTATAGATGATATTGTAGTTTTCAAACAAGATACAATAACAGTATAAATTGCAAGACATATGATCTTACGACTTTGCTATGTCTGTGGTGTTATAGACATTCCTAACGGTACTTCAACTACCAAGGCATGTGTAGTTAACGCCTCGAGAGATTATAAAGAAGATGCTGCAACGATGGCCACAGATAAATTGAAGATGCACTAAGCTCAGGAAGAGGCTTAGAAGTTAATTTAAGCTTAGCTGGTTATTGTAAAACTTATTTACTACGCAAAATCTATACTAATAAAAGAGGACGAGTTTGTAAAAGATGTAGGAGGTACTCTCTAAAACCCCACAACAGATTTCAGAAAATATTAAATATTATTTACTGATTTAAAACTAAGGGTGATGATTTTAAAAACTACGCAATTACCGTTCGCGATAGGGTATGTTTCTCCAAAACAGAAGACAGCATAAGCTTGTACAAAATATTTAAATCTGTTAGTGTAAGTTTTGGAAAATTCTCTAGCTAGCCAGTTTAGTTTTAGTTAGGTTCTTGTTAAATGAATAATTATACACAATATATCAGACGGTGGTGAAGAAAATAGGTCATACTATGACGTCAGTTTAACAAATGGTGGACTCAGGCACTTTCTCGCACAGATTGGCGATCGCAGTTATTAACAGACTGAATGACGCTACTGTAACTTCTATTTTACATTAATGATTTTGTGATTTTTTAAGAAATTTTGGAGACATTTTTGCTGAGCATCAAACGCTACAATAAAAACATTCTGTGATAGTTGAAACTATCTTATGAATTTTACAATTACTTATATTATATTTAAAATAAGACGAAGTCTGAAAGTGGGGCCGTTGACTGAAAATCTGTGTGGTAAGTGGTTATCGTGGTATGGACATGTGATGAGGAGGTATAAAAAAAATATAGCGAGGGAAACGTTGAGTATGAATTTAGATAAGCTATAAGAGTAAGTACAGGAAGACCAAAGAAACGATGGATGGGCTGTGTGAAGGATGATATGGGTAGAAAGGAGGTGTCTGATGAGATGACAAGTAATAGAGACAGAAGTAGGTATGGAAGAAGATATGCTGCAGCCAACCCCAAATAAATTGGGATAAGAGCAGGATGATGATTTTAAATAACCACGCTAACCTAAGGCGGTGGTCATCACATTATGGTTGAATGGTTAAAAACTAGTTTAGTTATAAGCTTTTAAGAGTACGATGCTTACGGTATCACGTTGAAAAGGTGGCAAATCTTTCAATAACTAGAACTTAAGTGTTCGTAATGCACAGAGAGCGCTGAACAAACTTAGAATGAACCGTCGTTCACAGTAGTCTTCCTAACTTTAATTAGATCCTAATTACTTTACCTAAAACTATTTGAATGTAATGAAAACAACCCCTCTCGTGTTTCTCTTGCAAAAATACGACTGTCTACGAATCCAGCGGGTTTTCATTTTTGACAAATTTAACTACGGAAGGAGTAACATTTCAATAGCCGCTTCCTATTCAGAAAAAAATGGCTAACCAACAAGTTACCTAGCTTCATAGTTAATAAGAAATTATAAACTCCATTATGCTCAAAAGAAACATAAAAAACTACACCAAAAATTTATTTAGCGATAAATTGTGCGTCACAGCTCTTCTTCGTCAAAATGAATCGAAAATGAAAAATCAAGCATTCTAACACAATTTTGGAAACACTTCTTTTCAAATCCAACAAAAATTGTGGAAATCCACTTAAAGTGTCTATTTTACTCGCTAATAGAAAATAATAAAAACCTTCATCGCATTTTATTCCAGAATTTTTGCCGTATTCATCGTATAGGTCGTTTTATGTCGTATTGCAACTTTTTCATCTCTTGTCAAGTTTAATCGAAAAGAGGTTTTTATCAAAATCGATTGATTTTTTCTTACAAAAGAGTACCGATAGAATTCTTTATGGCTCTAACTGCATTGGTCTGAAGTACCTGTTTCTTGCCATAATGGTTATCGTCACGGGTATGAACATCAAAAGGAGATTCAACCTCGGACTCCAAAGGCGTAGGTACTTTCTTTCGTTCATTGCCTTTCTTACAATTACAAAATCACCGATATTATACCTTCACAGGCACAAGTCGACAAGGTCTACCAACAAAAAATCCTTTTCATTCAAGACATTCAACTCTTAACCTATTAGGAAAATATTCACTTTTGAATACGAGATATTTTTGATTCGGTGCGAAAACAATCCTCTATCTAGGTAACCTTAGGCAACCTCACCATCCACAAAAGTAACAAAGACTAGTTTTTTTATAGCTTGATTTCTAATTCTGTTGTATAAATTCAGAGATTAACATCATCGGTCAAAAAGAACTGTATGGCGAATTCTTTTTAAATAAAGTGACGTAAATTGACGTTGCTTGGGATGTATGTAAACTGAAGATTTACGGGTTTGTAGACTAACCTTCAGTAACAGAAGATAGCAGCAGAAAAAGAAAACTATAGACAAGTATGGGCTTTTTATCGTCTATAACCTGAAAGTTTTGAGTGAATGGGATAGGGCTTCTAGGAAAGTTTAGACAGTTGTCGCCGGCATCATTCATAGGGGCGATATACCTACAGAATATCTTAGGGATGACCTGCATACGCCATACCAGGAAACAGGCCACAAAAGCAAGGAAGCCTATAATAGTATGTATAACATAGCTGTCAATTATAATGGTTTTGTGCGATAGCGACCAAACCTGAGAAAATAAATAAGGATTTTTTAGATTATTGAAAAGTGAACAAAAAGTTGTTCCGTATGGTGTCGGACGTGAAGAATATCACCATCCCATATCATCCCGTGGCCGTGGGTGTCGTAGGAGGCGACTAAGGGATTTGCCAGAGAATGGGCAGCAGCATTCTCTGTGCTTTTGTCAACCGTACTGTGATCGCCAACCCGCCTGCCAAGCGTGGCGATTATGGCAACCCCCCCCCCCTCTTTATGTACACTTGGGGGAGGCCTATGGGCCTATGAGCAGTGGACGTCTTTCGGCTGAAATGATGAATGACGATGAACAAAAAGGTGACCGCTGAGATGAGGAGTAATAGAGAAGTATGGAAGAAGAAGACGTGCTGCGCCGGCCCCAAATAAATTGGGATAAGGGCAAGAGAAAAATGATAATTGAAAACTAAACAAAATAACCAACATTAACTGCATTTTAAAACACAAATTGATGTTTTAAACTAAGGTGAGTAGTCGATAATATTCGCAATGTTAATTATTGTCGGGTTGCATGTTGCAGTGAGCCCCGCCTTCAAGGCAATCAGGCTTATACACAACCCAGGGTGTGGACGGAGAAATAGGAGTTTCAGTCTTATTGG
Source organism: Cerastis rubricosa (assembly GCA_949152445.1). Classification (NCBI taxonomy): domain Eukaryota; kingdom Metazoa; phylum Arthropoda; class Insecta; order Lepidoptera; family Noctuidae; genus Cerastis; species Cerastis rubricosa. The sequence continues at coordinate 21,209,861 of OX424534.1, read as the reverse complement.
CTAAAGTATGGGGTGTATTTGAAATTACAGGGTTGGAAGTGGCATTTGATGTATATTGTACGTGCCGTTTTTTTTCTCTTGAGTTATTAAAACGGCGTTTTTAGGTAGCTGTGTTGTTCGTTGAGTACCTAACTGCTTTGTTTTTAACTAGATGTAGTCTGCGGCTTTGCTCGAGTTACAGTCGAATAATATGCCACGGGAAAGATTTAAATGTAACTTATCAAACTCTGGAATAATGTAGGTTCCCATTTGTGAAAGAATTTTTGAAATCGGATCAATAAGTCCGAAGATTAACCTTTATATCCAAATTTTATTTTTTATATCTAAACTAATATTATAAAGAGGAAAGATTTGATTGTTTGCTTGTTTGCATTGAATAGGCTCCGAAACTACTGGTCCGATTTGAAAAATTCTTTCAGTGTTAAATAGCATCTACCACATCAGCATTCATCATCATTCATCTAGCATTTTTACCATCTTTTTATACCATGTTTTTAAGCAAATAAATATTATTCTATTCTATTCTGTTCTAGCCCATTTATCGAAGAAGGCTATAGGCTATATATCATCACGCTACGACTAATAGGAGTGGAGCAGCAATGAAAAATGTTGCGAAAACGGGGAAAATCTGACGCAAACGAAGTTGCGCCGGACAGCTAGTTATTAGATACACATGATGATTACATACGGGGCCGAAACGTGGTCGCTCACAATGCGCCTCATCAGAAGGCTTAAAGTCACCCAAAGAGCAATGGAGAGGGCTATGCTCGGAGTTTCCTTGCATGATCAAATCAGAAATGAGGACATTCCGTAAGAGAACCAAGGTTTTATTTTTAATTGCCAAACTTCGGGGATCCGCTGGATGCGAGTCGCACGGGACCGGTCAATGTGGCGACACTTGGGGGAGGCCTATGGACGTCTTTCAGCTGAAATGATAATGATGATGATTATTAGAAATTATGGAGCAATGACGATTGCACGCTGTTGTTATATCACCATCATCATCACCAGCCCCTAGCCTTCAAAAGGTTCTAAAGATTGATGATTGAAAGTAAGTATGTTTCCTCTACAATTGATGTGCTCGATTTGTATGGATTGTGTGAAAAATGATATGAAGGAAAAAGGAGTAAATGATAGCATGACGAATGACAGAGGAGAATGGAGGAAAGAGACGTGTTGCGCCGACCCCAAATAAAATGGGAGAAGGGTAGGAAGATGATGATGTATGGTGTGCTGGTTTGCACGATCACCACAGTTGTATATGTTTTAGCTATTGTCTGAAATAGCTAAACCATATGCAACTGTGGTGATGGGTGTGGTAGTTCTGTATGGTGTCGGACGTAAAGAATAGCGCCATCTCATATCTTCCCGTGGGTGTCGTAAGAGCTGACTAAGGGACTTGCCAGAGAATGGGCAGCAGCGTTCTCTGTACTTTTGTAACAACCGTACTGCGATCGCCAACCCGCCTGCCAAGCGTGACGATTATGGCAAAACCCTCCAAAATGTCAATGTGGCGACACTTGGTCCCGGGAGGCCTATGTCCAGCAGTGGACGTCTTTCGGCTGAAATGATGGTGGCGGTCATTTGTAGATCTCGTCGTTACAGGTAGGTAGTGACCCGAAAGTCCGACAACCAGTCTTACCAAAGGGTATCGTATTACCCAGTAACGGTGGCGGCACTTGGGGGAGGCCTATGTCCAGCAGTGGACGTCTTTTGGACTGAAATGATGATGATGTAAAGTTAACTGTCACTTACGAGGATATATTCTGTGGTTATCATTTATTGTCTTCATCATCTGTCTAGCCTTTTCTCAAAATGTCTTGGGGTCGGCTTCCAGACTAACCGGATGCAGCTGAGTACCAGTATTTTACAAGGTTTTATTTATTGTAAGCTCCCAATATTTTTAAGTTTTTTTTGGGAGTTTATTAGTATTTCAGAATAATTGCTAGTTACTGAATTTAGTAGGAAGGTAATTGAGTTAAGGACTAAATTAGGATTTAAATATTGAGAAATAAAATGCCTTCTTGGTTAAAGATGGTCTGGAAGATATCGCTATCAGCGATAAGACTGCCGTTGTTTGTAACCATACAATTAGGAGTTTTGTAAGCCCGTTATGTTTCATTTTTGGTGTACAACAAAGTTTTATTCTATTCTATTCTTGGTATTGAAGAAGACACCTTAACTACAATTAAAGTAGATCTATTATCAAATCCTACTCAAAACTGGTCAATAGTCCTATGTCTAAGTCATGTTTTCGTCTTTAAACTATTGATTTAAAAACTATAACATAAATCACACATAATTTATTTATAAGCATTTAAAAACATGTTGAAGTCATCAATTTTATCTACATTTAAATGTTATAAAATAAAACGATGCATTTAATTGGCATATCGGAGGTTTATTTTGTGCGGTTGATGTTTAATTCATTTAGGTACATAAATTACTGATCGTGACGATTGGTATGAGAGACTATGAAAAATTTGAAATTTCTTTAAAACTAAATAATCCTATGCAACTTTGCTATTCTGAGTAAGCTAAATTAATTTATAATATAAACTAATATCATCTGCCTAGCCTTTTCCCAAACTACCTTGGGGTGGGTTTCCAGTCTAACCGGATGCAGCTGTGTACCAGTATTTTACATGAAGCGACTGCCTATCTGACCTCCACAACCCAGTTAATCTGGGTAATACAATACCCCCTGGTAAGACTGGATGTCAGACTTTTGCCTTCTGACTACTCGTAACGTCTGTCAAAGATCTACAAATGACAGCCGGGACCACCGGCTTAACGTGCTTTCCGAGGCACGGAGGAAACTCGGTATGTAATTATGGTTACCCATCCACGGACCAACCTCGGCAAGCACGGCTTAACCTTAAAGATCCACCCGTGCGGCTGTTATTATTTAGCCACGAGCTACTACTTTATAAACTAAAACACCTCATTAAGAGAAACCTTATCATATTCTTTATAAACTACTTTTACCACAACATTCTTCTCTCAAGAACCAAACTCTCGTAATTTTTCTTAAAAAACGAAGTTCGGCTGAATAAACTAATAAAACCGGCCAAGTGCGAGTCGGACTCGCACACGAAGGGTTCCGTACCATTATTTATAAAAACGAAAAAATAAAACAGTTTTTGTATGGAAGCCCCCTTAAATATTTATTTTTTTCTGTTTTTATATTTGTTGTTATAGCGTCAACAGAAATACATAATCTGTAGAAATTTCAACTGGCTAACTATCACGGTTCATGAGATACAGCCTGGTGACAGACAGACGGACGGACGGACGGATTAACGGACAGTGAAGTCTCAGTAATAGGGTCCCGTTTGACCCTTTGGGTACGGAACCCTAAAAACGATATGTAAGTATCCTTTTTCGTGTGGTTAGTAGATACCTAATCTTGTGTCAGTTTCTATGCCGTCCATGGCCCTCTGACTTGGCTTTCCATGCCGTCGAGAAATATCTCTCAGACATGCTGGTTTCCATGGAAATGGCTGGTTTTGATTGTTGGCATGATAGGTAAGTTAACAATCCGTTAATTTTATTAAACGACTAGCTGTCCCGCGCAACTTCGTCTCCGTCACATTTTCCCCGTTTTAGCAACATTTTTCAGTGCTGCTCCACTCCTATTGGTTGTAGCGTGATGATATATAGCCTATAGCCTTCCTCGATAAATGGGCTATATAACACTAAAAGATTTTCAGACCGAAATTGGACACTGGTCCAATTTCGGTCTGAAAATCTTTTCCGTAGTTCCTCAGATTAGCGCGTTCAAACAAACAAACAAACTCTTCAACTTTATTATTAGTACTTAAGCATTCGATTAGATTCGTAGGTAACCATTACTATACCATATGAGAAAAACCATAGATAAGGGAACTACTTAGATGAAATGCGTTACCCTAAATAAAAATTAAAGTATTTCCTATACTATCACACAGTCACAGACAGATTGAAGGACGCTACTGCCCATCGTGTTGACATCATCAAAATAATGATTAAAAGTCTTAATAGCAAAACAATACCTACTTAATATAAGCACAGTCATAAATTGTTTTTTATTATTATTTTTGATGATTTGTCGATGAGTTGAAGGAGAAACTTTGTCTGATCGTCGATTATGAAGTTTTTTAAAGGTACTTACTTTAATTTAGTGTTTAAAATATATTAATCATGATTGTCCACTCCTTTGATAGTAATCCCGCAAAATAACAAGGCTTACTAATAATCGGGAAAATTTTACATACCTACATACCAACTCAAGACTAAAATAAAAATTTTTGCAAATGAAAACCTAACTATTCACAAAATCGTAAATTACATTATGTTGATACTGAGATAATAAACGATGTAAAACGATGTGATGTTAAACCATGTAAACCATGTATGCGTGTTAGTGATTAAAAACAAAAGATAATTTTTACTCAGCGTTATGTTGCCGTCGCTTACTCTGAAGGAAAGTTTTAAGTCATGCACAAACTTACTACTAGCGCCATCTCGTATCGAGTAGCGGAACTAAACGGAAGTTTTTACAGGAGCTTTCAACTTTTTGTGGTGTCGTTTTTGTAAGCTATTTTACTGCTGTTGTGCTTTATTGCGATTTCAATTAAGATTAATTTAGAAACAAAAAATTGCAGTAGGTGTAATAAAATAAAATTATACCTACTAGAAAGAAAATTTAAACAGATAGCAGGAAATATTTTTATGCATCGTTTTCAGCACTCTAGACTATACCCAACTTGTTGTGAATTTATTTCGCTTTATAAACATTATTTAGAAAACATAATTTTCTCTCTGTCAACTTCAAACACATGACGGAAACAAATCGAAGAGAATTCGTTTAGCGCTGAACGCATTTAGTGATTTGTGGAGTAATTCATTACTTTGGGTACTTAAATCAGTAGCAATGGTAATAAGTCTGTTGTAGCAAGTAGGTAAACAATATCTATTGATTATCAATTCGCAACATTTTCACGCTTACATCCATTCTTTCTGAGTTAAAAGTTGCCAGAAATATCCTAAATACTTACAACTGCTGTGCAAAGGCTTCCTCCACTGTTATTCATTCAAGAATAACAGTGCTGTTGCTTCGAGACTTATAACAGTTGTAATTATTACAAATACCAACTAATAACATGTTCAAAAGAAACTAGAAAAAACGAAAAATACGGCCTAGATTTTAAGCCGGATTCCTATTCAATTGAAATTTTTAAAAAAATTGGCGGTTTTTTATAATAGCGATTGCCTACGTAAAACAACATAGTTAAGTCCGTACAAGCATAATAATTGGGGGTTTAATAGAGGCCCTAGCAGGACTTCGCGGTAATAGCTAAAAATCCATCGATTTTTGAATCAAAATACAATTATTCTATTGCATTTTAGTTAAATTAACAAGGCACTATCAGTATCATTCATAGATATAAATGAATTATGAAAAGATGCAGCGAGTAGGTATTTTTTAATTTTTACGTTACGTTTATACCGCGAGTTCTCATGAACAACTGTATCCAGGTAGGGTACTAGATCCTTTTAGAACTTCATATAAAGAAGCTTTCCGTCTCTGAAATCGGTAGTTCAAGAACTACCGAACTCGTATATACTCAACATACTTAAGTATTTGCTGAATACCTACTTATCCGTTTATTTCTTAATTGGAAGACCCTGCTGTGAGCCACAGACCCTTGGCCTACATTAGGACAAGAACATGCTGAATTTCAGCATAAACCACTCCGATAAAACATGTTTTTTTTCACCAACCGATGAAATTTAAATGTAGGTCTTATAAAAAAACATTTCAGGCACAAAATACATGATATTTGAAATACCATCGACTAGAAAGTATTTATGGTTTATTTTTATTAAATCCGCTAGGCTTATACTTTGTTTATTGCAAAAATCTAACTTCGGCCGACATTTTGATCGCTTTATTAGATCGCAAATTAACCCCGCATTGGAGAAGTTTGTTTTACAAGAACGACGGTGAAAAATATTGTAACGTTGCATGCTGTATTTATATTTCCGTTATTTAAAATACTTATTTTCGATCCTAGAAGATGTATGAGCTGGGTCTTCGATATAAGATAAGAGAAACAAGAGGGAACAAGGTTTCCTTACTGGAAATACACATTTTAACTTACACGCCAATTTAAAAATTAAATTGCTGTCCGGCGCAACTTTGTTTGCGTCACATTTTCCCCGTTTTCGTAACATTTTTCATTGCTGCTCCACTCCTATTGGTCGTAGCGTGATGATATATGGCCTATCGCTTTCCTCGATAAATGGGCTATATAACACTGAAAGAATTTTTCAAACCGGAACAGTAGTTTCGGAGCCTATTCGATGCAAACAAACAAACAATCAAATCTTTCCTCTTTATAATATTATTATTATATTATTAAATTTCGATTTAGATAAGAGTAAAACATTACAAAATATGATTTAAAAATTAATCAAATTATCCAACAAAGACACTTGAGTACAATACCTAACCTACCTATACTACCTACCATACCTTAAACTTTAGTTGATATAATATTGCTATTTGTGTGCTGAAGGTATTTAATTTCCTTCGTATTAACTTGCTTAAAACTCTGTTGTCTTTTACCCATGGCAGAATCCTACCTACATACAGAATAAATACGAACTAGGATAATTTTGTTAACAATTCTAGGTTGACTGTAGATGTAACCACAAATATTAATGACTCAGCAAAAGATTAGAAACAGCATACCTACCATAATCTAGTCATCATAATCACGCAAAACATTTTCTTGGAAATTCAAGGCGTCCATACTTCTCCGCCATATTAAAAAAATCTACACAGACAAATTTGTACGCGGAAAGCCGTGTGTTGATCCCATTATAGTCTTTTTTTTTCTAATTCCACACAAAACGAGGCTTCTCTTATTATTAATGACCAGGATTTAGTTCGTTTTTAATTAAAAAGTTCTCGTTTAACCTCTTTGATTCGTTTTAGTTTGTAATAAACGATTTTTAGAGGGTTATGGGTAGAGATATTGGTCCGACGGTCATTCTGTGTCGAGATGTTGACTTACTTGTTATATTTTTAAAGATTTCGTAAGCAATTTGAGTTACATATTACTAGTAGGTATTTCTACGATTTCTTCGACTAGTTTGTAGATAAATGACCATTTATTAGGTACATATCTAGACTCCCTCGTGCCTCGGAAAACACGTTAAGCCATTGCTCTCGGCTGTCATTTGTAGTTCGTAGTTGTGTGTTCTGTATGGTGTCGGACGTAAAGAATAGCACCATCCCATATCTTCCCGTGGGTATCGTAAGAGGCGACTAAGGGATTTGCCAGAGAAAGGGCAGCAGCGTTCTCTGTCCTTTTGTAACAACCGTACTGCGATCGCCAACCCGCCTGCCAAGCGTGGCGATTATGGCAACACCCCCCAAAATGTCAATGTGGCGACACTTACGGGAGGCCTATGTCCAGCAGTGAACGTCTTTCGGCTGAAATGGTGGTGGTGGTCATTTGTAGATCTTTGGCAGTCGTTACAGGTAATCAGTGACCCGAAAGTCCGACAACCAGTCTTACCAAAGGGTATCGTATTACCCGGTAACGGAGTTTTGGAGGTCAGACAGGCAGTCGCTCTAAGTAAAATATTGGTATTGAACTATTCAGCTGCATCCGGTTAGACAGGAAGCCGACCTCAACATAGCTCTGGAAAGGCAGATGATGATGATGATGACCTGAATTTGCCTTATTTAGGTATTGCTATAGTTATAAATGTAAAATAAAATATTTTCTTTAATTATATTAAATTTAAGCTAATCTATACTATTTATACTAATACTAATATAATATTATAAAGCTGAAGAGTTTGTTTGTTTGTTTGCTTGAACGCGCTAATCTCAGGAACTACTGATCCCATTTTAAAAATTCGTTCAGTGTTAGATAGCCCACTTATCGAGGAAGGCTATATGCTATATATCAATACGTTACGGCAAAAAGGAGCGGAGCAGCAGTTAATAATGTTTTAAAACCGGGGAAAATGTGACGCAGACGAAGTTGCGCGGGACAGCTAGTGACTTTATAAACGGTTACGGCAACTGTGTACCTACAAAACAAGTTTTAACTATCGTATCAATGCACACAATATATCAATGGACGTCACATGAAGACATGACGTTTTCATAAATTATGACGCACACAATAACACAAGCACTTGCCACCTAAACACACAACGAATGACAATTTAATAGTAACAAATGAAGTCGGTTAAAAGTTATTATTTCATATCGCGACAGGCTTTTCTTCGGTAACTGAGCAAATGTTATAAAAGACATAACTTTTTTACTTATCACTTCTTTTTTGCCCTTGCTGTAGGCCTTAATTTCAAGGCATCCACAGATAAGCAAAAGCTAGCCTCAGAGGCTGAACACTCCTTTCCGCTCCGCCCAGAGCGGAAGAAGTCACTTGATGATTTCCCACCCAAAAAAATAAAAGCCTCTGAAGCTAAAATAAGAGAAGTCATTAAAAAAAAACACTTCTTTCGTGTCGATGCCAAATGCAGATGGTACGATTGTCTATATTACTTTGGGCCAGTATGTGGCCACGCTAATTGCAGCGTCTGTGGGGTCTTTTAGGTCCTCTACAGAGCAGGTGTACACACCGGACACGCCAGCAAGTGGGGCATCGTCTGGTCGGGAGCACCGCAGTCACAGCAGTTTACCCATCACTTCAATTACTGCACATTGTCAGAAGGGTTAGTTAATGATTTGCGAATTTGTCTGTAAATTCTTTTGAAAAACAAAATAGCCGTCTAAGTTTCGATTTGGGATGCGTGCCAAAACATTTAGGTAAGCACAAAATACCAGCAGTTAACTTAAAGACAGATTACGCCAGTCTACCAGTCACCAGTCCATCAGTCTACCAGTCTTACTTAGGGGTATCGTATTACGTATCAATCGAGGAGAAGAACTGACGACCATTGATGACAACGGATGCTCGTGACGATGACGATTTCAGCAATGTTAAATTGAAAGAAAGAGCATTTTGTATTTGGGAAACACATTTGAAAAAAATTGCTCTGTATGGTGTCGGACGTAAAGAATAACACCATCCTATATCTTCCCGTGGGTGTCGTAAGAGGCGACTAAGGGACTTGCCAGAGAATGGGCAGCAGCGTTCTCTGTGCTTTTGTAACAACTGTACTGCGATCGCCAAACCGCCTGCCAAACGTGGCGATTATGGCAAAACCCAACTTATGTCAATGTGGTGACACTTGGGGGAGGCCTATGTCCAGCAGAGGACGTCTTTCAGCTGAAATGATGATGAATGATTTGAAAAAAGAGGGTGCGCGGTCAAAATGGCTACCAAGTCGGAAGGAGAAGTGGCGGAACAAACTCCCCAGCAACACATCTGTCTGTTAGGTTAGAAGAACTTACTATTATTGAAGCGGTTAAAGCAAACGAAGTCAGAGGCAAAGCCTAGTTGAATACATGACATCAATACAAATAAGATTGTTCATAACAAGTTTATTTATCGCATAAGGCTTATTAATCATAGGACAATGGTTTGCAAAACTGTATAGATACAAATTATTGTGGTATTCGTTTTCAAATGCTTATTAGGTAGAATAGTTGTTGATAAGGTGGAGGAGCTCGTGGCTAAATAATAACAGCCGCATGGGTCGATCTTTAAGGTTAAGCTGTGCTTGCCGAGGTTGGTCCGTGGATGGGTGACCATAATTATAAACCGAGTTTCCTCCGTGCCTCGGAAAGCACGTTAAGCCGTTGGTCCCGGCTGTCATTTGTAGATCTTTGACAGTCGTTACGAGTAGTCAGAAGCCAAAAGTCTGACATCCAGTCTTACCAAGGGGTATCCTATTACCTAGTTACTGGGTTGTGGAGGTCAGATAGGCAGTCGCTTCATGTAAAATACTGGTATTCAGCTGCATCCGGTTAGACTGGAAGCCGACCCCAAGATAGTTTGGGATAAGGCTAGGCAGATGATGAGTAGTTGATAAGGTGAACTAAAAGCCTAACAGGTAATGTCATTGACTTATCTAGACAGATAAACTTTCGCATTCGGCATATTTTTAAACTAGTGTACAAATATTAATAGGTATATTTTAAGTACATTTAGGGATATTGTGATTAAGTTCCTAATTCCGTGCGTGGCTTGAATTCCCTAGGCCCAGGTCTGAATTCTCATAAGTACTTAATTAGCTATTGTTCACCTAGACTAGGCCCACAAGCCTTCAACCCCGGCTAGTAAAAAAAAACTTCGTTACAATATTATGGAGAAACTGAATGGTTTGACTTTTGACAGTCAAAAAAACCTTAGTTAATATGCTCTGGAGTGGAATTCTCCGTCACATTCTGGGTTTCCTGACAGCTCCTGTGAGTCTTAGGTGTTAGAGTGAAAAGGTTCCTTCTAGGGAGGCATTTAAAATCATCGACCATCACCAGCACTTATTGCTTCAGGTCAAGAAAAATTTCAACCAAATACTTATCAAAGAAATTATCCATTATATGGTCCAATCATCAGTCGCTGTTTGCTGTTGGATTTCACGCAAATGATTTATCGCACCTTTAGAATTGAAGTGACTTAACTTAAAATTTTAAGAAAATTACTTTTAAACATCGAGCGACTTATAAACATGTATTCTATCAGTTTATTAAAAATAAACAGACCCTTTTAGGCTAAAAAAGGACAAACGTACTATTTCCGTCTCTTTCAAATCACGCGCTTACCGCGCGTCCCTCAGTATTGAAGGACCCATTCAGTGTTGCGTGGACAGTACTAAACGTTGGGTGCAGCGCGGTTGCTCCGTAAGCGACGTAAACTGTAATCCGCCGTTTTAATACTAAACGCAAGGTAAGTTATTTCTTCGATATTTATTTTTGAAACGCCTCTTTTTGGTTTTTGGCGTTTCAATTCTGAATGACAGTAATGTTGTGGTGTCGTATTTGTAATGCCGTCATTTTATTACTAAACATTGCATAAATGATCGAGCCACATTTTATATTATGGCATTACTTTACTAGCCGATTTTGTGTCTACGGAGACGTATACGAAAATAGGTTTCTTCTTTACTAAATTCTGTGTGGCTTAGCGAGCTTTATTGTAATTGAGTCTTTTTATTTTTATTTCAGTTAAAGTTTGAGATTAATAATGAAAAGAAGAGCTGATCACATTTTGCAACTATTAAATAGCCGAAATGAAAATACAATGATGGAACAGTGTGAAGAAGTGAGAACAGCAAGTTCCGAAGGTTCTACTAGTTTTCAAAATGAATCCGAAGAGTGTGGTAAGGAAAACTATTCAAAACTACCTACCTTGGATAAGACGACGGATGGAAGTACTAGTATGAATCCTGAAATTTTACTGCAAGTGGAATCTGAACAACGGCTTTTAAAGGATGTTCACAATACGTCGGAAATCAGTCGTGAGTATAACGTTGATTCAATTATTATTGAAGAACAAACATTACAAAATACGAGAGATCGGTCCAGTAGTACATCATCATCCAGTTCTTGTTCGTCATCATCTTCAAGTTCCAGTGCATCGTCGTCGTCATCAAAGGCTTCTTCATCGGCGAAACAAAACGGAGACCAAAAGAATAGTAACAGGTCACCTTCATTCATACCAGGTACTCTAACAGACTGCACTAATATAATTTGTGCCGAGCCTTCAACTAACAAAAGGCGTTTAGATAAAGACATAAACTACCGACAATCACCTGTGCATTCTGAGGAATCAGACGTTGATCTGAGTGACGCTGATCCGACCTATAACGATTCTTCGCTACGACGCTCTTTAACTTCATCAACCACCACATCTGACAATGAAAATGATGTAAACGATGCAATTGTTTCCTCTGAATTACTTCCACAGAATAAAAAATCTAGGAAGCGCCTGCGTAATCCATCTCAATGGAAACAAAATATCGTTAAATCGCTTCGGAATAGCGGAAAAGCCTACCAATCACTTTCAAAAACTAATAAAGAGGTACCTGCAAAAAAAGTAAGAGATAGTTGTGTTTGTAGACTTCGTTGTTCTGATAATGTAACCCCTGAGAAGAGATCCGCAATATTTGACTGTTATTGGCAGCTAAGTAATTTGGACTTGAAGCGATCTTTTATCAAGGCATGCATGATGGAGGTAAAACCCAAATACAAGTACACAAATGCTGCCAATCCTCGTAAACCAAACACTGCTTTTTATTTTACTGTTGATAGCCAAAGAATCCGCGTATGTAAAACTTTTTTTATCAATACACTAGATATAACAGAGAGACAAGTAAGAACTGTGAAACTGAAAACAAATTCCAACGGTTTTGTAGCAGAAGATCTTAGAGGGCGATCTAGAAGCCGAGCACCGATTGACCCAAGTCTTGTACAAGATATTAAAGACCATATTAATAGTATACCGCGCATAGAATCCCATTACCTAAGATCTTCTACAACAAGAGAATATATTGATGGCAGCAAGAGTATAAAAGAACTATGTAGGGACTTTAATACTAATCAAACCAAAGACAACAAACCTCACGCTCCATACTGGGTTTTTTACTTAATATTTACAACTGAATTTAATATTAGCTTTTTTAAGCCCAAAAAGGATTTATGTGACCAATGTACAAGATATGAATTAGCATCAGCAGATGAAAAGTTAGGTATTCAAGAAAAGTATGAAAAGCATATTAAAGAAAAAAATCTGTGTAGGGATGAAAAGAGAAGTGATCGCTGTAATATTAACGAAACTAATATTTGTGCTGTTTACGATTTAGAAGCCGCAATGACTTGTCCTAAAGGAGATGTTTCATCTTTTTATTATAGATCAAGACTTAATTGTTATAATTTTACCATAGTTGAATTAGCTCCTAAATCAAAAGATACCAATAAACAGAAAAGTGATAGTGAATTAGGTGCATATAAAGAAGTATATTGCTACTTTTGGAATGAAACACAGGGTAATAAAGGGGCGATTGAAATAGGATCCTGCGTTTTTGATTATTTAAAGTCTATTAGTGAAAATAATCCAGAAAAAATATTAAATGTAATATTTTATTCCGACAATTGTAATGGTCAAAACAAAAATAAATATATTGCCAGTTTATACTCTTATGCAGTGACCCATTTTGATAACATTCAATCAATAACGCATAAATATTTGGTTAAGGGACATACACAGAACGAGGGGGACAATGCACATAGTTTAATAGAAAAAGAAATAAAGAGAAACCTAAGATCTGGTTCTATTTACATACCTCAACAATATGTCCGTTTATTAAGAGGTGCTAGAAAAACGGGCACCCCATTTAAAGTAAAAGAATTAGACTACAATTTTTTTATAGACTTAAAAATGTTACAGACCGACTGGGGGTATAACTTTAATCAGGATATTGATAAAAATGCAGTGGGTTGGAGAGACTCAGATAGCGAGATAAAAGTGTTAAAATTTGTTAAGGAGGAGTTATTTGTATTTTACTATAAAATTTCATACGCCGAAAAAGATTTTAAGAAAGTAAATATGCGCAATAAAAGAAATAAAATGAAAGAAGTGGGTGAAATTAGACTATCGAAGGCTTATAGTAACAAAATAGAGCTAGCAGAAAATAAAAAGAAAGATTTGAGTTATCTTGTAAGAACTAAAGCAATCCCTAGTACATACGCCTGGTTTTATGACTCGGTTATGTAATTAATGACTACTTAATCGTTTAATTTGTTCTAACTTTAGTGGTGAAGCAATTTCTGTTATTGTTTAATGTTTTGATTTCTTAGAGGTGTTTTTGATTATGTTAATTCTTTCTCTAATAATTTTATAAACATTTTATGACTAGTTATTAAAATACCTTTTGATTTATTGTTATTTTTCTACTCTATAGTTTTTTTATAAGTGTTTTTACTTTTTTATCAAAGGTTTAGTTTTCGGAGTTTACTTAAAACTAGATCTTTATAAACTTTTTTTAGTTGGAAACCAATTATATTGCATTAAACCATAAGTTGGCAAGCATTTTATAATTTCAATTAAAAAATAATAGTAAATAATACCCAGTTGGGTATATGCTATGTGTAAGCTGACTGATCTCAGTATTCAATATTGTAAGCATCTATTAAGGCATTTTTCAAGACTGATTGTTTATTTTCTAATATGTATTAATAAGTTTTTTTTTTTATATGTGATATTGTGGTTTTGGTAGCAGTACCTAAGCGTTGATTGTGATTAGTGTTTAATGATGATTAGTGAGCAGAATTTCAAAATACACGATTACGAAAGCATACTCTGTTTTTCACTTTCCTTTAATTTGGCAATTCATTAATAATTAAACTAGCACATTCCAAAATTAGTCACCAAGTAAAAATATAACATCAGAATTTAATCGCCCCTTTTTTAAATAGTCACATTTTTTTTGTATTTTTAAGTAAAAAATAGACACTAAGTCAATTAAGCCAATCATATTCAAACGTTTTCGGAAAATAAGTGACATTTTTTTTTTAATGATTAAATAATAAAGGTTCTAATTAGTTATACTTACAGGTTTAGTATCCAATCATTAAAACAATTCCTACCCTACAGTTAATAACAAAAATTGTAACATCAACCGCTTAGCCTAAAGTATTATAATCGAAAAAGTAAAAAATGGCCAATTCTCCAATTACATTTTTGGCGCTCACCAAAAAACAAGAATTTTGAATTACGCCAGTACAATTCTAAACGTGCGTTATGACAATTTTGATCAGCTGCTAATCTTAAAATGACTCCTTAACGACGCATGAATCAATAATAATAAGTTGATTGATAAATATCTAGTACCATTAATTTCTCTACGGACATTTAAACGCGCCATAAAAAAACTCGTAAATCGCCGATTATTTACGTCATAAAATCATAACTATTATAATAATGTCGTTATTTTACGTTCACATTGCTATAATAGTTATGATTTAGGAAAAATAATAGCTTTTTTAATAATGGTCTTGTTGTAATTAGTTACTTTTTTAATGTTATTTGGCTATAAAATGTATTTTGAAATAGAATTTGGAGTAGTTCATTGTTAATTTTTGAATTCGAGAAAAATACTAATGTATCTTTTTGACAGCTATCGTAAAAGTCAACTTTGAGTTTTACAACCGGCCAGTGCGTTACATAGTGCGGTGAGGTAACTTGTCATTTTTGTAATAAAAAATTTTTTGACTATTAATAGAAATATAATTTATATTTCTGCTTAGGAGTTAGGACTGGCCAGCTCATCGTGGGTGTCATAATAAAGTGGATCATTACTTTTATTAACCGAGTTTTTAATTGAGGTGATTATAACTCGTAGGTAATAAGAAAAGCTCTGCTTCAAGACGGAATAATAGTAATTTAACCTAGGAAGTAAAGAAGACCCTAGTCGTATGTCAAACCTGCTTCGTTGAACATGAATTGACCCTAGAGCAAGAAAACCCATGATTTAAAAGATTAAATAAAGCTATAACTTCTAACATGTTGTCGATAAAAAAATATGGACATTGTAGCCGACGCGACGCCATAAAATTAGTGACCGTGCCCGCATGGAAACAAAGTTTTTTTGCATTAAATACTTAAAAAAACGTAAAAATAATCATGTTTACTTACTTTTAACAACATAATCGCCTTAAGCACATCACAAAACTAGTAAAATAAGAGTTAACTAAACGGATTACAAAATTGTTCGAAAGATCCATTATGGCGTCTAAAATGGCGGACAAATAGTATCGTGAAGTTTTATAATCCGTAAAACAGGTAAAAACGTATAAGACTATTACCATAGTAACGTTCAAAATATAATTTTAATTAAGCCGGTAATTAAACTTTGGTAAGTTCCGTAATTATTTTTATAGATAATATTTACACTCTGCTGTTTTTTAAACACTGTTTTGACACGGAAATGTAAGTACTTAAGTAACTAAAATTCGAATAGTCAATTTTATTCCATGTGAGTCAACTATAATCCACACGACTTGGCGAAAACAACGATTTTAACACTAGACACTATTTTGAAACACTCATTTAAAGACTCAGTAACTCCGATATTAATCATTTTTTTAAATGTTAAGTTTTTAAATACTGAATAGGTTATATAACTTGAAATTTTGAAATGCCAGTGACTACTGGGCGGTTGGCACTGTAGTGTTCGGCCGAAGGGTCTTGTACCAAAACATTGTAAGAACTCTTCGTGTTCAAGACGAAACCACTTGAAAACTATGGAAATACAGGGGCTTCCAAAGTTTGGGAGAGGTTAAAACTAACAATAAAGGCAAGTAAAGAAATGAATGTTAGTAAAGAGAGTATTACTCTGTACCCCCCCCCCCCCCAGGGGTATTACCCCTAGACATTGTCTAGGGGTATGACTGAATAATTATCAAACATAATTTAGACAAAGTAACGTTCACTCGTCGACAACTATGTATGTAAATATGGAAGAAATAAAAATGTATTGGATTGACATGCTAAGGCAAAGCTTATGTCAATTCTTCCCAATGTTGCTGTAAAATATGCAACAAATTTTTACCTCAAATGTCTAATATTTTGTCGAATATTAAATCTAATACTTTGTCGTATAAACCACTTGATTTTTACGGAAAAGTTGTAATTTTAGGCTTCAAAAATGTCACCTTCACCAAAAAGCAAAAAAAAAATACCAAAAGATTGGAATTCTGTAAGGAGATAAAAATAACGAAATTTAGAAAGTCCGAGAGACCTAATCAACCCACTCATTCGCAGATACCGGTATATTTTCAGACAAAACCTGTTGTCTACGCTTGTTAAAATGACAATACTGAAATTAGCAAAAACGTAATAATTCATTTACTAAGGCCGTTTTACTGTGTTAATGCTTCTCGACTCGAGGTTACATTATTGTCGCATAATTTAAGTACTTATATGACTTGAATCTTTATAACTCCAAGCTGGGATGTTGACTTGGTCGTCATTTTAAGATTTCCTTATTAAGTAAAATAATATGCATGATATATCTATATATTTTAGCAGTATGGAAGAAGAAGACATGCTGCGCCGACCCCAAATATACTGGGATAAGAGCAGGAGAATGCTGAAGCTGATCTGATGCTGCTCGTGGCTAAATAATAACAGCCGTTCGGGTCGATCTTTAGGTTAAGTCGCACTAGTCTAGGTTAATCCGTGGACGAGTCACCCATTACATACCGAGTTTCTTCCGTGCCTCGGAAAGCACGTTAAACCGATGGTCCCAAAGTGCTACCAAATATATCGTATTACCCAGTACTAACTGGGTTGTTGAGGTCAGATAGGCAATCAGTCCATTTAAAATTAGTATTCAGCTGCATCCGGTTAGACTGGAAGCCTACCTCAACGTAGTAGGAAAAAGACTTATTAACTAAAACATAAGAAAAACTTTGACCAGAACTTTGACAGCCACAGACAAGTTTCATTAACCTCTTGAACAATTTTTTCGAAGAAGTTTCAAACTTTTTGCACATGTTTTTGTGCGATTCTGCCCTACGACCCTTGGTGTCTATGGCAATATTTTGAAAGCACAACATTTATGGACTGCGAAAGTCGTCGCCGACGATTGACGGAACGTTTCTTTTGCTCACTTGAAATACAAACATATGGCTCCATTTAAAAGTTTTAAATATCACGGATTTAAATTAGGAATTAGTGTTTTGAAATTGGTTTAGTTTTTTTTTTTCTTAGAAAAGGGGCCTTTGAGTAGTTCGGGGATATTAAGTAAGATTGATTTCTTAGTTTTCTTACAAAAGTATTTTTTACATACCTATAGGTTTTCTTCCTATTGCAGGTTTTTCATAAAAGTACGTTCTGTTGTAAAATACGTAGTGGTAAGTATAATTAAAAATGTATTTTAACAAAATACTGCTTTTCTACTTAGACCTACATGAAGAAAGCGCCGTTTTTGGAATGGCATAATAAACTAAAAATATTTTGCGATTTTTGCACATATTGGTTAACAATCAAAATTTATTTAAGTACATTGAATTTTAATTATTGATTATGATTTATGAATTGGGTGAGTGTTTTTTTTTAATTCTTGAAATTCATTTTGTATTGAAAATAATACAGGCTTATTTTTCACACTACCTCAAACGTCTTTTCACTAAAACATAAACAAAACACACCACAAATTCATTTCACAAAAACTATGTTCTTTTTAAAATGTAAATATGCATGGCCTCTGGTGGCTTGGTAATGATACGGAGCATAAAGTAAGTAGAGGATGGCCCCGCCCCCTTCAATTTGCATGCCTTGCCTTTCGGTCGTTTTCGCTTTTTCTAATAATTATGTTAAACATACCATGTTGGTGTGCGTCGCTGGTTTTTAAATATATAGTAAGATTGTAGGTATTAGGTCTGTGTTATAATTTTAGTTTATATTACAAGTTTTTTACAAGACTAAAATGGCGTTAGATAAACATTGCTTACATGCAATGGCATTGCACGCAGATGAAAAAGAAAAAAAAACGGAATTAAATGTGAAGGTCCGAGGAAAAGGTCCAGTAGTGTACTGTTAAGGCTGATGGTTATGATGGATATCTTATTTTTAACAATATCAGCCAAAAGATGATCACTGCCATAGGCCGCTTCCAAGGGTCACCACATTGACCGATCTTGGACTTCTCACAATCGAGCGGTTTCTTGCTGCTTTTCCAACTCCTGAAACCTATGTCCACCTTGTAAATAGCCCTCTCTATTAGGATGAGTAGTAGGTTTGTATTAAATGCCACAATAGCATTCACGAGTGCAAATGCACAACCGTTGTACTCAGTCAGTTCTGGTACGATCTTGTTGAGTAGAGTATGTTTTTTTTTTATAAAGCTTTGTCCTACTCTAGGAATTTCTCCTGTATCGTGGGTGCGTTTACAAACATTTAAACTCACAACAGCCAGCTGTTTGTGTATGTGAGTTTAAATGTTTGGTTTTGGACCCGGAACAACAATCTGTAGGCCATACAAATATTTGTTCCGTGCGGGGATCGAACCCGCGCCACGCAGCGCAACAGTCCATCAATCAACCACTGCGCCAACGGTGCCGTATTTGCAGGACCAGTTTATTTTTTAAATTGTTGATACGAGAAGCAAAAGACACGAAGAGATTAGTAAAACATCTGGGTGCTTAGACAAGTTGCAATCGCTTTCAAAGTTCATTATTTTTTCTTCTTTCATTTCGACAACGACTTTCAATATCATTGACATATTTATTGTTTTCAGGAGCTTACGTCAATTTAACACATTTTTGACGTTTCTATCTTCGTTATCCCCCATATAATGTCACTTTGGCTCAGCCCCAGGTGGGTTACCAACCGAAACCAAAAAAAAACTATCCCTTACCACAGACTACACGATGTTAACCACAACACATTTACCAATCATCATTTCTCTAACAATAATGGATAGTTATTTAATTGACATGTCATCTTGAAGCCCTTTTCTCAGTCAAGCACCATTGTGTCTAGCTTAGGCAAATAATAGTATAACCAAATTAATATAATCGTCGTCCGAAAGGTGATTGATTGCGATGAGTCAGCCATTTTGAGTTTTTTGTCTATGCCCCGGAGTGAAATGGCGGGCTGTTTGATGTAAAACTGTCAGATTCGTTTAGTTTTCACACTTGGTTTTAATAATCTTTTTTGGGGTTTTTGCTGCTTCTTTTAATTAAGGTTCTTTTAAACCAAACGGCTTCGGACTGATCGCAAACTGGCTGCAAACACGACGGACTTTGACAGATCATACTTTTGTACATTATCTGCCAAAGTGCGGTGTCCAAATTTCGCAACCTGCAAGTCTTTGCAGTAATTAAAAAAAAGATATAAGCTTTCTTATTACGGCACATCAAAGTTAACTTCAGTTATTTTCCGGCATATCAAGGGTACCTATAGGTAATTTATTTATTGATTCATAGTTCGGTATGTAGTCCACATCACGTCCATATACCCACCGTTGGGCAAAGATCAGAGGTCACCGTCTGATCGACGATAGTGCGTGCGATGCCCATGCGCCGCCGCCGGCACAAAATGTTTGAATTAAAACTTTTATAACCTATCGTATGGAGTCTTATTGTTTCTTTTTTTATTACAGAGGTGACGCTGAGGTCAATCTGAATGATTGAAGACTTCGGTAGATAAGCTAAAGATAGAAGATAATAGTAAAAACGTGTGCTAAGTATTGAAAGAAGTATTTTTTAATTGAGTGAGGTTTATAATGTGGGAAATGTGGTGGTCTTAGTAAAGGATAATAAGCCTTACCTAGAATAGCGTTTAGGTCGAGTTCTGCGGCTATTTTCTAAACAAGAAGGCCTAACACATGTCACAGAAAGACAAGACAAAGTTACATTCTATGAGCAGTCTTAACAATTATGGAAAAGTCGAAAACTTATAAATTATTACTATTTATTACTTCGCTCTGTAGGTGCTGGTGTCGGACGTAAAGAATAGCACCATCCCATATCTTCCCGTGGGTGTCGTAAGAGGCGACTATGGGACTTGCCAGAGAACGGGCAGCAGCGTTCTCTGTGCTTTTGTGACAACGGTACTGCGATCGCCAACCCGCCTGCCAAGCGTGGCTATTATGGCAAAACCCCCCATGTTATGTCAATGTGGCGAAACTTGGGGGAGGCCTATGTCCAGCAGTGGACGTCTTTCAGCTGAAATGAAGATGATGATGATTTATTAGTTATGGTATCGCTGGTTCATATTCAGCTGACGACTAGGACGTAGACCGGCTCCTAGTACACTGATTTACGGACCTCCCTGTCATAATACATATTAAAGCCACCAAAAAACTACTTACAATCATGGCGGACATCGTTGTAGAAACACGTAACATTTTATAACTGATTGCCTTCAGTTTAACTAGCAATAGTCGAAAAGATCTGAAATCATCATCTGCCTAGCCTTTTTCCAACTAAGATGAGGTCGGCTTCCAGTCTCACCGGTTGCAGCTGACTATGGAGCGACTACCTATCTGGCCTACACAATCCAGTTACTAGATAATAATAAGATACCTCTTGGTAAGACCAAAAATCTGATATAACTTAACAGCATTTACGCAAAACAAAACATTTTCGAAAAATAGTGTTACAACTATACTAGACCGATTATAAATTATCGATAGGAACAGATATTTCCAATTATCTTTCTTTTTAAAAGACATTTCGAAAATGATTTTTAGTAACTTTTTAGACCTATATATCCTGCTTATGCGTATGAAGTTTCATTAAAATCGGTTCAGTCATTTCGGAAAATAAGGACTTGAAGGTTTCTATGAGATGCCGTAAGGTGTAAACGCTCTTAATGAAATTCTGTTCTTTAACCTCATAATCTTTTACCATGGCAGGAAGTCATATAAGTGAGAGGTGTATTAAGAGAAGATTAAGCAAGTAAACCCGGGAATTAAGCTGTACAGTGTCCGTCAGTCAATCAAAACCAACTAGTTGTTTCCGGTAGCTCCACTTGCCTTCTATACAAAGCTGAAGAGTTTGTTTGTTTAAACGCGCTAATCTCTGGAAATACCAGACGCATTTAAAAAAAGAATGTTACATTTGATAGCCCAGTTTTTGAGGAAGGTTATAGACTATTTAACATCACGCTACGATACTCAGGAGCCGGGTAAAAAACCGGAAAATCGCAGGGCACAGCTAGCTTAAACATATCTACTTTTTTTTTTTCATGTAACATGAATTGCCAGGTGCAAAAACTAATTCCTGACAAGTTATTTAAAACGTAGTGTATTTTATTAACAATATTGAGCCCTGTCTCCTTCGCTAGATTGCTGATAACGGCTGTACTAGGTAACCTGAGCGGTTTTACCTGTGGTCTTACGGCTGAATATCGTACGTATTTTAATTTATTGCCTAGTCATATTTCTAGACTTGGAATTAGTCAGTTATAACTTGGTTATATCCAAGCGTGGAGGGTCAGAAACCTGCTTGAAGGATCAGGTTGACAAAACCTGCTTTGTGGCAAGACTAAGACTTTTGTTTTCAGTGTTATTTAAATTATTAAAGTTTTAGTGAATGAAAAGTAGTTATGCTGTGATACAGATGTTAAAAGCATTTAATGGTTACCAATTTCTGAAAGGAATCTCAAAGTTATTCAAAAACTTATATTTTCACTGCCCAAGTGGTCATAATCTGCTCTACCTATTACAAGTTATTTCTAAGTTTTTTAGTGTACAGTGTCGGCATGAATCTTCATCATTTGGTCTTTGTAATTAGGCACGGAGAGCTATATTGGTACTTTACTTCATAAAAGATCTAACTCTGCCAAATTCGGCCAATGTAGTGACGTTGATCGGATTTGGCAAAGTGTGATTGATTTAATCAGTTCCATTACAATAAAAAATCTAAGTACTCTTAGATTTGAAGTAAAACAAACTTCGTTATGAAATCGCCAACACGCACTGAACAAGCAAGCGCGCTCTCTAAATAATTATCCTTTCTGTTCTATCTATGGATGAGGCCATTTTCAATCTGACAACAAACTCATTATAGAACAATTATGTGCAGAAGAACACAATCATTTTCCTTAATAACTTAAATTCATTTAAAACACTCAGTAAACTATTAAGGCTTGACCACGATTCACACGCAAAGCGAAACACGAGTTCCGAATTTGTTTAATTTATATTTATATCCGCAGTCGCCAAGAATAAAACAAATTAAAGTGGAACGGACCGACCTAGGCAAGCACGGCTTAACCTCAAGATCGACCCGGGCAGCTGTTATTATTAAGCCACGAGCTAGGATTTCTACGCGTAAAAAAAAGGCAGCATCGCCTGAAGACGTGGAAGGAGCCTTAAGTAAGTATAAAAGCTCTTTTTAAAACACTGCACAACACCATAACCAGTGAAGCAATTTTCGAGCAACAACAATACACATACCTACTGACATGGCATATGATTGGTGGGGAGCTAAGTGCCGATCTAATCGTCTCTGCCCCCGTGCAAGCTTAGTGATGATGATAGATGATGTTTTGTGGTACGTGTGCTGGTGTGATGTGGGGGTCATTAATTGTTTGTGATTTGGCGCGCGTTTGTGACTAGGTGTATGCAAGTGGATGGAGTAAATGGAGTATGTAAGGATCGTAGTAGGTCGCGGGCCTGTGGACGGTGAATAATGGGCTAGCTCACCGTCCGTCCGTCTATGACGACAGACCGTGCCGACGGCGCGTTCGTGTTCCACGCGCGCCTCAAGTAGATGTCCGCTAATCGGAAGCTCCGAGAGGGCTGATGCCTGCCAGGGCTGGAAAGAGATACCGTGGCCCTGGAACACAGAGGGCTAAGAAGGAAAATGGATGGGTTTTAGTCATTACAAGTCTGACACTCCCTTCCGCTCCGCCCAGAGCAGGAGGGATCATTTCATGACTTCCTATATGTGAAAAAAAAGAAGTAGCAGGCAGGTACTGAAGTTTTGACATAACTCCATTGAAAAAAGAAGACTTTTTGTATAGGTATGATTTGAGAAGTAACCTAACAGAATAAACCCAGAGAAATCATTATGGTTCAGTATTTGTGAGAGTAGCAGTTATTTATCCCGTGGTTTCCAGGTCATCATCATCATCAGCCTATAATGTTCCCACTGCTGGGACACAGGCCTCCTCTCAATGAGAGGGAGTGGGCTGTAATCCACCACGCGGGTTGGTAGATGTCACATGTCGTCAAATTTTTAGTTCTAGGACATGCCGGATTCCTCACGATGTTTTCCTTCACCATTTTTGAGGACAGCGTTGATGAAATAAATTACACAAAGTAATGCGTCTGCCTGAGTTCGAACCCACGGCTTACCTACTGCTCGTAAGTCGGGGCTGCCACCACTGGGCCAGCGCAGCTCTCCGGGATCTGATGTATTTGCTGCTTACCTAGGTCATAATGAAATTAATCTCGCAAAAATGGTGCTGGTATCCCGGTACTGGCTTCTCCAATCACGGCCGGCTGTAGGTATTCTTCGAAGATGTGGACAGTGGTGCGTGTTTATAAATGCTTCTGCAGGTCAACACAAGTACGGGGTTGGTCAAAAGCTTTTGCTATAAATAGTAAATGCGAGTTACGAAATTGGGTAGCACTACCTAGTTGCAGCCAGTTTCTTTCAACCGGGAAAATGTCCTGACTATTTTTATTTTATTTCAATTTTTTTTATTTGACGGCACTTTTGGCGCAGGGGCTAAGCGATTGACTGCTGCGTTGCGTGTCGCGGGTTCGATCCCCACACGGAACAAATATTTGTATGGCCTACAGATAGTTGTTCCGGGTCTGGCTGTTTGTGTGTTTTGACCGTCTATTGTTTTTTGATACTAACAATTTTGTTAGAGATTTTGTTTTGATTCGGGATCATATGTTTCTTCCAAAGAAAAGTCAACATTTTCTGGCTTCACTTTTATCATATTATATAAACGCGGTTATTAATGATTTAACTGAGACTAGGTTAAGTGATGATTGTGATGAAACAGTATTATCTTGTGTCTCCAATAATACTGTTACAGATTCTTTAAACTATTAGAGCCGACAAAAGAGAAGCCTGGTAATAATATTTTACTTTATCACCAGAATATAAATCGCTTCTCCGGCAAAATTTTAGACGTGGAACTGTTAGTTGATAAATACCACATGGATATTTTATGTTTCTGTGAAACTTGGTTAAAACCAGATAGGATGTTGTTTAATGTGAATAATTTTTCAGTTGCCAGTGCGTACAACAGATCCTCAGTGGGCGGTGGTACCCTGATACTTTGTAATAGCTGTCTCAGGTATAAGGAGAGGAAGGATATCACTGCTTACTCTGTTGATCGCTTATGTGAGGTAGCATGTGCAGAGATTGAAGGTCATACTGTCTTATGTGTTTATAGACCACCAGCATCAAACCTGTCATTATTCTTAATCACAATGGAAGAAATATTAAGTAAACTTTTCTTAGATAATAAATTAGTTTTTGTTTGTGGTGACTTAAATATTGATCTGTTAGTCAATTCACCAGAAAAATATAGGCTGGTCTCATTGTTTAAATCATTTAATTTAAAATATTTATTTAATGAAGCAACTAGAATAACAGCAACCTCGGTTTCATGCATAGACAATGTATTTACTAATTGCATAGTAAAAGAGTCGTTAATAATTAGTGGCGTCAGGTCAGACCATACTGGTCAACTTGTATCGTTTGAGTTAGACAAAAAGTTACACTTAGTTAAAACAATTCAATTAAGACCCCTTTCCAAAAATAAATTAATTTCTTTCAATAATAATGTTCTTAGCAACCTTAATAATGCTAGTTTTGATTCAAAAGACCCCAATATAAACTACGGTACATTATTTTCCACAGTTTGCCATGAATTCAATAAAACGTGTCCTATAAAAAAAGTTAAACTCAATTCAAAATCTAAATTTAGCGAATGGGCCACTACGGGAATAAGAAAAAGCAGAGATATTTTATATAATTTATATCACGAAAAATCTCTGACTTCAGATCAAGTCTTTCACGCTTATGTTAGAAACTATTCGAAAATATTCAAAAGTGTCTGCGCTCAAGCAAAATCTCAAATAATAAGTAATAAAATTGGTAATTCTAATAATAAAATAAAAACGGTGTGGCAGGTAATTAACAGAGAAACCGGTAAGACTCAACAACAAGATAAGAGTGAATTGTCTTTAAACATAGATAACAAAACAATTTCTGACAATTTAGAAGTCGCTGAGACACTAGATAATTTCTTTACTAACATTCCGTTAGAGGTTACGAAATCTCTCTCCTCTTCGGTTGAATTAGCTGAGGGCCTTCTTAAAGAGAACTTCACAAAAGACATACCAAACTTCAAATTTAAACCAGTATGTATTGCCACAATCAAAAACGCATTCAAAAGTCTCAATATCAAAAATACTGAAGACTTATGGGGGATTTCGGTCAAGGTTCTTGAAAACATTATTGACTCAATTGCGCCTGTCCTAACAGGCATATTCAATCAATGTTTGGACAGCGGCAAGTTTCCTGACTTGATGAAACATAGTAAAGTGGTACCAATTTTCAAATCGGGTTGTAAGAGTGATCCTTCTAATTATAGACCGATATCTGTGCTTCCAGCACTGAGTAAAATCTATGAAAAAATCATGCTGGACCAGATGTTGTCTCACTTTAACTCTAATGGGATACTGCATAGTCAGCAGTTTGGTTTCACGAAGGGTAGGTCGACAACGGACGCGGGAGTAAAACTCATCAGTCACATTCTGGAATCCTGGGAGAAGTCCCAGGACGCTATTGGCATTTTTTGTGATCTCTCAAAAGCGTTCGACTGCGTCGACCACAACACGCTGATCTGTAAATTACATCACTACGGAATTCGTGGACAAGCTGCTGATCTTGTTCTTTCCTATTTATCAAACAGGCAGCAAAAAGTAAATGTAAATGGGGCGACATCCTCTGGGTCTATAGTCAGGATGGGTGTGCCCCAAGGTTCAATTCTTGGTCCTTTCCTATTTCTTGTTTATATTAATGATCTCCCATATATGATGGCAAAATTATCGGATATAATTCTGTTTGCTGATGACACTTCGCTAATTTTTAAAATTCATAGGAAAGATAAGGATGTCATACATGTCAACGAAAGTCTAACTGTTCTCTCGAAATGGTTCGCAGCTAACAATCTTTTACTGAATACGAACAAAACTAAATGTCTAAAGTTCTCTTTACCAAATGTAACTCAACGTGACCTTAATTTAAATCTTGACGGCAAAAAACTTGATGTTATCGCGGAAACTGTATTCTTAGGAATTACTATCGATTCAAAACTGCAGTGGGGCGCGCACATTGGAACTCTTTCGGGGAGGTTAAGCTCAGCCGCCTATGCAGTTAGGAAAATAAGGCAGTTGACTGATGTAGCCACAGCTAGGTTAGTATACTACGCGTATTTCCACAGTATTATGTCTTATGGAATTCTGCTGTGGGGATCGGCAGCAGACGTTGATTCAATTTTTATATTGCAAAAGAGGGCAGTTCGCGCGATCTATAAAATGGGTCCTCGCGAGTCCCTTAGAGAAAAATTTAAAGAGATCGATATACTGACTCTGCCTTCACTTTATATCTTAGAATGTATTTTATACGTCCGCAAAAACCGAGGGCTTTTCAAAATTAGAAGCGACTTCCATAATATAAACACACGCAGTAAACACGAAATTGTAATACCCAAATTTAGATTAACAAAAACTAGCAAGTCATTTCTTATAAACAGTATACGCTTTTATAATAAGTTGCCAAAGTCAGTTATTGAACTGACCGATGGAAAGTTTAAAAATTGCATCAAACGTGTCCTTATTAAAAAAGCATATTACAAAATTAAGGACTATGTTGAAGATAAAGAAGTTTGGCTGTAGTTCCCTCTGCTCATGCGGCTTCCCTGGTAGCTCAAAAACGACACAAATATGTGGATGTCTCTAACTATTCCGAATTTTATTTATTCTATTCATTTTTTTTTCAGATGTTTTACAATAGTTTTCAAATCATTGCACCGTTTATTCATTGTGCAGAATAGTTACAGTACTGATGACTACATTTGTGTCAATTGTTTATTTAATTGTTCTTAGTTTTATTTTTACTTTTGTATAGATTCTTTTTCATTCATATTTTTTTGTGAATGTGTGGACATTGTAGGCTTTGTAATTTTTTTTTTTTTTTTTTTTTTTTTTTTTTTTTTTTTTTTTCAGCTTCATCTTTTTCTACCTTTTGTAGTAAGCGATGACTTATTGTCGGGCCTACGCTGTCCTCTCATACTTAAGTACTAGCGCTGTAACATCCAAATATTGTAGAACCAAATGATTTTAAAAGAGTAACCATGGAGTTTCTTGCCGGTTCTTCTCCATAGGAAACGACCAACCCGAACCGTGCCTCTTCTGTTGACGTTTTATAAGTGCCCATGTAGGCCTATGTAAAATAAAATATTTTGATTTTGATTTTGATTTTGTGTAAGTGACTTGAAATGTTTGTAAACGCACCGAAAAATTATAGTGTGGAGAAAAGTTTAAAAAAATAGTGCTTGGAGTCCCTCCGCGCAGAAGAAGTGAAACTTCATAATGTGGAAATGAGAGCTTTCATGCCCCTCCATGGTAGCGTTAAACGTTTAACGCAACCGAAAACGAAAACGCACGAGAAGTTACACTTAAAAAAAAATCTTTTGAAAATCGTCATGGATGTGCTCCACCTTGGGGTCGGCGTAAGCGTCTATCCTACGACTCCTACTGACTAAGCCACACGATGTTCTCCGCCTTCCACCAGCCGTGGTGCTGGAGTACTTGCTCAGTTTATCAGGCTCTCCCTACCAACCTTTGGCCCACATAACATGCGGACCCTAACTCCTGTCTGGACTGCCATTAGAAACAGGTACCCATTTTCCTAACCCCTCGAGTTTTACAGGCGAGAAGTAACCAATGTTCCAATTTTCCGAAGATGGAAAATAGGCAACATTATTGACTCCTTAGTACCTAAGTACAGTAGGTATAATAGGTCTAAAACTTCTCGTCTAGGTATGAAACAATTATTTTAATTAAATAGATAACTGTTCCGTAGATAACTAGTTTTCAGTCGCACGGTCTTCTGTACTGATACATAATTACTGTATTCCAGTCTTCTTCCTTGACAGCTAAATTATTGGGTATGAAGATAATCACTTATTTGCATAAGAAACTCTTCATTATTCATAGCACTAATAAGCTTCACAATGCAATGTAAAAACATTTATTAAAAAAGGTTTGGCTGTACTTCGGTTTTCATAGAATATATTAAGTTGATAATATTAAGCATTAGAAACACATTTTTTTTTAAGTTGAACTCTATCTTATAAGGGATCGAAATAAGGACCCTCTCGTATTGCACTACCTACTTAGACACCGACGCGAAAATGCACACAAATTTTCTTCGATATTTTTTATAATCTGTGGTTTTTCTACAAAAGTGCAATTCCTAACCTCCACGGTCAAAATTTATGGATGCGTCGGTGTCCTTTACCTACAACCCGTATTTTCTATACTTTTAGGTAGAGAAAACCATTCGATTTGAAATCACTTTCAGAAGAAAACATTAAGTACTGTCACAATTCAGAAATAGAATTCAATTTTCACAACTTTTTAATTGTCAAACGTAGACAGAGAAATTCTCTGTCTACGTTGTCAACAGATAAAAATCCATAAACAAAGAAATAAAACGATTTTGAAAATCGAACACCTAATTTTATGGCGCGTATTTCAACCTGTCACTAAAAGCGTTCTACCGATCGATTTTTAAATAGGAAGAATTCAATAAAACGTGGAATATTCGATAAAAAATGGAGTATTCCGTATTACAAACATTTTTAATTATCTTTACAGGTGTAGTAGAAGAGATTACTACTTTGCTAGACATTTGATTACTTATTAAGCAGTTATACCTACGTTAAATCGTTGAACCGCATCAAAAATAGGCGATTAACTATAAAAATGCAATAAAATATTGCCCATTAAAAATAATGACCAATCAAAGGAGGTTTCTATACAATTTTTACGAGCGATTCACATTAACGACATGTTTTAAATAATCTAGCAAGACAAATCGTGTCGCGATTGGTCTACGAGCTAAGGTCGGGTGGGTGGACCAATTATCGTCCGAGACCATGATCGATTATTTTTTTGTGAGATGTAAAGTGTTTAGGTATTGAATTTGGGAATTGGTTTCGTTTAATCGATGTGTGATGCTGAAATCGATTGGTCGAGTATATTTACCAATAATGTTAGCTGTTTTAATAAAACACAACGATGGTTGCTTCTTTTACGTAATAAAACATGTCACAAAGTCAGAAAATAAACATATTGGACAATTCTCATTAGTCCTCAAACAAGTAATATCCGATTTCCATCCCGTAAGCCAACAACCGTAGCTATAGCCCTTCTTATAATAAAGCTACCGACACAATATCTTCACCGATACGAGAGTCGTAACCTCAATCAAAATGACGATAAACTTTGACAAAAATTCCACGTTAAGCCGTCTTATAATTATCCATATATTTCCAAATCCAAGTTTGAAACTACCTGGCTGTATGGTCGCCATGTTTTTGGGTGACGCGGGATAAGAGTCTGGGAGATATTTAAATTTTAAACATTCAGACACTAAAAGGAGGCGATATGTATAATGATTTGTTATTTGTAAGTTGTTAAGATAACATAATTGGCGTTTTTTTTTGCATGCGTCTTTCGTCTGTTTTTTACGAAGTAGTTTGTAGTTTTTGTATGACAATTGTTTTTTTTTTTTTTGTTAAATATGTCAGATCTTAAACTGAAGTCGAAATAGGACATAATATAGTCATCTGCCTAGTACTTTTCCCAACTATGTTCTGACATACTGGACTGGAACAGTCTTACCGGATGCAGCAGAACTCATCCTCCTGTACATACATGGAGTGACGGCCTAACTAAACTCCACGACTCAGTTACTGGGTATTATAAATAGAAAACACGCAGTGAGACTAATTAAATAGGACTTATCCAGACAATTACAAAAAGCATGCGTCCTAAACCGAACAGCAATTATAACCGCGCTCACCCACGTCAAAAACGACCCATACACTGACGTTTATGAAAGAAAAAAAAACCTTAAACCTTTTAACAGAACTGGCCAGCGATAACTCAAGCGAAATGTTCAAACTGCATTGTAAAAAAAAGAAGATTTTCGAATTTTGAACATAGAAAGTGTTAGCGACAATAGGATATTCAAAATCTTGTTAATAAAGTCTCTAGAGGGTCGAGAATGTCGGCTCACAGGTGAAAAGATGGTATTGTGTTTTTACTTAAGTATAGAATTTACCTGACATATAAGTGTGTGAAGTACAAAATGGCTAACTATACAAAAACTCTTCATTATCATATGTTTTTGCCTTTTTTGCCGGTATTTATTGGATGTAGATAACTGTAATCTAGACCTAGATTTTACCTTTTATCAACACCGCACCCAGGTTAATTGCTTAAAAGCTTCGATGATTCACAAACCCCACTTCCATAAGTTAAAAGGCTAGCTTTTATATTAGTCATCCTAAGGCTCGGCAGGCATCATATTATTTTTCATAAACAAAATTCGCCGATTGGTTCACGAAATAATATTTAAATTCTTTAAATCGAGGCCAAACACTGGCAATACGAACATACGAAGCATCCAGCCGTGACAATGGTTAGAAAAAAAAATGTGTATTCGAAAAAAGAACGAGTCAGAGATAATATTTTTTTTCAATCCGCTCACAGCGTGAGATCGGTTTTGGAGAGAATTTCGGATTTAGAAGGCGTCATATGCGGAACGGTTTTTTCGATTTCATTTGAAATTGTCGGACATATGGGCCAGCGGGCGGTACCTCGTCAAATGTCAAGACGTTATTATTATTTACATCGAAATGGCGTATAATTATGTTTTTGAGGGCAATTATTGCTACCCCTAACTTAAGGATAAGCGCTTAAGCCGTCAAATACGTATAACATGATGGTGTTAACCTTATTATGATTAGATAGGTACCGAATCGCTGTTGATATATAAGTACTCGTAGAACCTTTAAAACTTCCTGCCGTGTTAGGACTTCCCAGTTCCCATGCTTCGTAATTGAGACGAACTAATATACCTATTCGTTTCTACTTATCGATCAACTATATACTAGTAGGTACCTAACAGAAGGCCCAAAGAACTTATGTTTATCGGTAAAAAAGAACAATTCAAACAGAACTTAGAACAGAGGCACGACGTGTAAAAAAAAAGAAAACAGCTTTTTTTTTGCTAAACTCAAATCGTACGGTCTGTTTTATCTGTCTATATATTGTCCTCCCTAGTCCATAACTGGTGTTTCGCCCTAAAAAGAAAATATCAAAATAAATACATCATCATCTGCCTCGCCTTTTCCCAACTATGTTGGGTTCGGATGCAGCTGAATACCAGTATTTTACATGGAGGACTGCGGCTATCTGACCTCAACGACCTAATTAGTACCTACTGGTTATCAAAATAAATAAGTGTAGATAACCCCAACAGGAACAGGACGTAAACGAATATTTACACAATTTACAAGGTTTACAAAACTATCTTATAATTCTCTTGAACAACACGTCATACAAAAATCAATATTTTTCAATAGTTCAATAGGTACCCAAAATCCCGCCGAGTGAGTTACCCGCGCAACCCGCCAAGCGTTTTTGTTTTCCCGCGTAAAACCTTTGTTTTTGGCGCGGGGAGAAGCGAGTGCTCTGATTGGTTCCCGCGATTTTTATCCATCGATCACAGAGCGATCACTAATTTATTAAAAGGATAAAGTTACCAGCGTAAAGTATTAAAATGTATACGAATATGGATTAAACTATTTAATTAGTAAAATGCAAATTCACAAACCCTATCATAAGTCAAACCAAATAAATAAGTCATCCTAAGTAAATAGTTATTTTGTCCGGACAGAGAAGTTTATTAAAACACCCACATTTCGCCTACCATGATTAAGTCCAATGTAATGAGGGCGAAGCTATTAATTAAAATGGACAATATTAAATAGGTGAGAACGCATGCTAAATTCCACCAGTCAATTAGTTTACTAGTCCATATGCTGGAGGTCTCATGTTGCGCTAAAACACCTGGTTCTTCGCATTCAGCGTCTAATTTGACAGCAACGCCATTTTTTATCTATCGGGGTCTCGGGCCACGGTAAGTGTATGCTTACGACTTTACCGGTGTTTTTTTTTTAAATCATTTTTTGAACGCTGCCCCATGCTAGAACATATTTCCCCTGTATCGTGGATGCGTTTACAAACATTTTAACTCCCAAACAGCCAGACCGTTCCGTGCGAGGATCAAAGTCGGGACACGCAGCGCAGCAGCCTATCAAAAATAATAACAAAGCTTGCACGTCTATCCAAAACATTATTATTTTTCCGGCATTGGTATTACTATTTGTCTTAATCCTACGATCTCCATGAATTCAGGGATTCGTCTGCTGTAGTTTCCATAAGTACCTTTAGACGAATCAGGTCACGTGGCTTACCATGACGTCTTAAAACCATAGGTTTTGTTTTAGTTTTATTCTAGAGTGGGAAAGAGACTGAACTAGACGTCCTCTATAGCTTCGTCTCTTTCCCATACTGAAATAAGAATTAAATAATACTGCTATAAAAGCGTTTATACCCTACGCCCTACGGCATTTCATACCTACAAACTTTCAAGTCGTTATTTTCCGAAATGACTGAACAGATTTTAATGAAACTTCCTACGCATAAGCAGTATACATAGGTCTAAAAAGTTACTAAAAACATTTTTGAAAAATAATGTTACAGCTAAATTAACTATCTATAGAAAAAGAAATTTCCAATTATTCTCATTTTTAAAAGATATTTCGAAAATGTTTTTTAGTAACTTTTTAGACCTATGTATACTGCTTATGCGTAGGAAGTTTCATTAAAATCTGTTCAGTCATTTCGGAAAATAACGACTTGAAAGTTTGTATGAAATGCTGTAGGGTATAAACGCTCTTAAGACGTGATGGCAATATCGATATGTTTATGTACATAAGTGCGATCTTATCGATGATCGACTAACCTTACTAACATAACTTTAAATAGTTTACCAGCTCTATTTTCATTACATATTCGCAATCTAAGTCATCTAAGTGAATCCCTGATCATTATAATCTCTTCAAAGTTCGAGTGAATCGGTTTTGTTCTAGACAAGCGTGCTCCACCCTAGACTGCATCAGCGCTTCACATCAGGCGAGTTGCGGCCTAAATCAAACTGCAACCATCATCAATCTCTTGCCTTTATCCCAATTTATTTGGGGTCGGCGCACCATGTCTTATTCTTCAATACTTCTCTATTACTTGTCATCTCACGAGACACCTCATTTCTTGCCATATCATCCTTCACACAGTCCATCCATAGTTTCTTTGGTCTTCCTCTACTCTTATAACCATCCACATTCATGCTCAAAACTTTCCTCACGACATTTTCCTCATTCCTCCGCATCACATGCCCATACCACGACAACCGATTACCACAAATCTTTTCAGTCACCGGCGCCACTTTCAGACTGAAAATCCAACTGCAATCCTACTGAATATTAAAAAAGGAAGTACATATTCCAATAACTACTATTTCCGAAAACATAAAAACATCAACTGAGTTCTAAATCTAGCCAACTCCAAAATTCTTTCATTCACAAATACTTTATAGGCATTGAGTCAATGGCTTATCTTAAAACGATGTTCTGCTTGTTTTAATGTCCATTTCATTCTGTTATTTATTCTTTAGATATTTAATTACCTAGCTTTCCTTGAATTTGTTTTGGAAAGCCACTTTTCATCTGCTTAGTATCGGGGATAGGAATTTCGATTTCTGTATTATTCATGGTACAGAAGCGTTTGAGTCGCAAAAGGGTATACTCCCCATTTCCTCTAAATAAATGTAAATACTGTCCTACTGCAGGGCTAAGGCATGCTCTCTTATGACTACAGGCCGTACGTGTCGACAGTGCGTTCGTGTTCCACGCGCGCCTCAAAGAGATGTCAGCAAATCGAAAGAGGGCCGAGGCCTGCCAGGGCTGCGGGACTGTTCGAAAGAGATACCGTGGCCCTGGAACACAAAGGGCTAAGAAGGAACATGGATGGGTTTAAGTCAGTACCAGTCGGACACTCCCTTCCGCTCCGAACAGAGCAGGAGGGGTCATTTGATAACTTAACATCCATAAAAAAACAAACATCCTCTCTGACCAAGGTAAGAAACAAGCAACATTAAATACCCTGATGCTCTACATCTATATAAGTCCTCTTAGTATGTCCTTTCGCAGGTATGCCGGAAGAGATTTGTTTAAAAAAAATATGCATTACCTTTGCACCAATCTTTCTTTTTTGTTTCTATTTCTGTCATACTTCCTAATTCAAAACTAATCGATGGTGACACGTTAACAGTAACAACACAACACTGTTTCATGGCCCGCGTAATGTTGCCAGACTAGAAAGTTTCAGATAGAACGAGAGCTATATTTTCCTTTGTTTCCATATGAATGCAGTAATTAACTTTGTTTCGTACTATTAGTTTTCTTTCTTTGGCCATTTATCAAGAGATAGACTAAACAATTTATGTTGTTTTTGCCTCATTGTCTAACGATGTTAGCTTTCGCAAAGAACCTCTTTCTTTAAGACACGATGTTCAATACGGTACCTATTAAATAAGGATACTTAGTAAATAATCTAAGAATGTTTTTTTATTTACTTTTAATGAAAACGAGTTTTTCAGATGTATGGTTATTGACGAACATCAGTCATACTTCTGAAAAACTCCCTAAACCATGGGACAACATACCAAATGTGGAGTTTTCTGCCATCAACACACAAAAAAGTATTTCAATAGAAAATAAAAAAATTGTGTCACCTCTTCTAAACGAAAGTTAATCAAACTAAATAATGAAAGTTTGGACATCAACCGTAGTTTAAGAAACAATTACACCATAGATCTTTATTCTATGGACACTTTAACTTAATTACTCTTCGACAGTTCGTCGCAATTACTAATACAGGATACAGACCATCGACTAAGACAAGGTGGTATTCTCTTGCCCATAGACAATACAAGCATCAATTTTAAACTTCGAAAAACGGATGTGTAGATATCTAACCTCCTTCATTTAGAAAGCCCATAATATCTCCAGCGAACAAGCG
The DNA here is from genome assembly GCA_949152445.1 of Cerastis rubricosa. Classification (NCBI taxonomy): domain Eukaryota; kingdom Metazoa; phylum Arthropoda; class Insecta; order Lepidoptera; family Noctuidae; genus Cerastis; species Cerastis rubricosa. The sequence goes on along the minus strand of OX424534.1, from coordinate 21,174,185 downwards.
CACATAAACGGAATATAACTTAAAAGAAAACTTTCTAAATTCAGACATAAACTTGACTTTACGGATCGGAAACAAAGCAACCAATCTATCTCGGTTAATACAACAATAACGCAATAACAACGCCATGCTAATTAACTAAACCGTCCGCCATTTTAACCTGCCGCCATTTTGTTAAAATATTACCGCGTAAATTAATATTTAAATTGCTCTTTCAGACGTCGAAAACTAATCGAAAGACACTAACTGCCTTTTGTTTGCTATACAAATAAAAATTATAAAACATCATTTAAGGATTCTTTTTTTAGAAAATAGATAATGCGCTGAACTTGGGCGATTAAGCATAAATTAAGTATTAGGGAAATTAGTAGTAAGGGGAATAAAATGCGTTGTTTCTTCTATATCCTTGTAAAACAGACGATTAAAGAAGGCAATGGAATAAAAAACAATGAAAACAAGCGACGTGATCGTTTGTAACGAGCCAATAAATGCTACCATGCACATTCCAATGTCAAATTTGAAATTCAAAGATGGCGGTTCGGTGGATTTTTTCATTTGTTTCGTCGCGTCAATTTGACGAAATGTTACCGTCAAAATAACGAAGTCACATTAATTTTGTTGACTTTTATCTATTCGATCTCGTTTTTGGACATATTGCGGTCGTAACCGACACCTTTTTGACTGAATTAGCATTTTGTTTTGTCAACGAACTTACTTTTACATAATTGTGTAGTTTTTTCATGTTTTATCGTAGATTCTTGATGTGCATAATGGTTTAGTGACAATGCAAATTGCTAATTTATGCCTTACTATTTATCATTATGCAATTTGCATTAATCTACAAGGCTCTGGTTATAACACTTACGTACCTCTAAATTAATCCTTAAAACCCAAAGAAAACGCAACTTTACTTCGTTTGTAACTTTCTTTCCGGAGAGCAGCAGTGGCCCAGTGGTGGCAGCCCTTACTTACGAGCAGTAGGTAAGCCGTGGGTTCGAACCCAGGCAGGTGCATTATTTTTTGTAGTTTATTTCACCACCGCTGCCCTCAAAAACGGTGAAGGAAAATATCGTGAGGAAACCGGCATGTCCTAGAACTAAAAAATCTAAGACATGTGACATCTACCAACCCGCACTGGGCCCGCGTTGTGGATTACAGCCCACTCCCTCTCTTATAGAGGGGGCCTGTATCCCAGCTGTGGGAAAATTATAGGCTTATGATGAATAACTTTCTTTGAACGACATGTCCAACCCCATCATAATTCGTTCAGCCGTTTTCAAGTTACTCGCACCCAAACACACACACATGATTGTCATTTATAAATAGTTTTGTAACATACGACCATAGCGGATCAGAGATAGCCTTTATAAGCTTTTTTATGACTCATAAAATAATACAGGTGGCCACTATAGCACCTGTAGGAGTTATGTTTAATATAACACCTTTTTACTATGTCATATGAACCAGAGACGAGGGCTTATTTACTTTTATTACCTACCTATATAGCTTCTGTAGAAAATAAAAGTAGTGGTTGGTAGCTCCGTAGAAACGACGCTACTTACGAATTGTTGTTTGTGGTTTCGAACTCTAGCAGACCTACCTTAATTTTGGTAAGTAGGCTAGTTTTTCGTGAGTAGAAACGACGCGAATTGTTGATTGTGGTTTCGAACTCTAGCAGGCCTACTTTAATTTGTGTAGACTAGTTTTTTGCCCGGCTTCGCGCTCGTTTTTATCTGAAATTATCCCACAGGCACATTTTATATGTACCCAATGACACTCGGGGATCATGGGCTTACTTTTATTTGTGTAGACTAGTTTTTCGCCCGGCTTTGCGCGCGTTTTTATCTGAAATTATCTCACAGGCACATTCTATATGTAGTAATGACTCTCGGGGATCATGTAGTTTCCTATTAATGAAGGAACCTTCGGAATTGCATTGGGAATTCCGTAAATCACCCCCTACGTCCTACATAGAAACTTTAGCTCTTGATTAGACTTCATTACCACGGCTGTCAGAGCTGTAGACACTCGCACTGGTCCCGCGTGTTGGATGTCTTACTCTCTCTCATAGCAAGGAGGTTTCCGTTACACCCTGTTTATGACTCGACGTAAGAACTAACAATCAATGAAGTAAGAACTAATAATCAATTTCCTACAAGTCGCAAGCAAAGTTTGCATCGACTTAAGAGTAGGTATTGAAAAACTCGACAACAACTGTCGGGCAGTTGCCCACCAGACATAACACCTGTCTGGTCGGAGGATCCTCCCTTTTCTATGGAGTATCGAGGAACTTTACATCCTGTTCCTCATACCCCCTAAAGTGCAACTCACACTAGTCAAAATGTATGAAACAGTTTTTTTTTGTTCCGAACCGGATTCGAAATTATTAACGTAATACGTATGGTATTCGTTTGTGCGTCGAAATCCTTTCCTCCCTGTATACAACTGTTTTATCGAATCCTAATTCATTCGAGAAGAAATCGAATCAATAACAAATTAAAATAAGTAATTATTGTGATTACACTTAATTATTTACCTTGATAATGATTTATACGGTCGCATGGCACCATTTTTGTGACAACAATTAAACAATTATGACAATAATAATTAGAAGACAATGTCATTATAATGGTGGCTGAACTAGGTAATGGGGATAGATTTTAAATAAATATCAATAAGTAAAGACCGGATTTTATGCAAATTAATGCATGTTTCAAAATCAAATTTTATTTATTCATACTAGGCATAATCTGCACTTTTTGAACGTCAAACATAACAAGAGACAGTCCCCAAAAACGCCCGGCCCTCCGCCATTTCCTAGTGTTTTAGCTGGGAAGAAGTGGCAGAACAAACTCCTAGCAATACATCTGTCTGTTAGGTTAGAAGAACCTGATTTTATACAATAGTGACATAAACAAAGAATCCATTATGTTAAATTATTGCCACATCACTACCCACATTAATATCATCTTTCATAAATACATTCAACGTTTCCTTGAATTTTCTACATCATTATTGTCATTTTCCTGTCTTTGAGTAATTTTTTTCGGGGTCGGCACAGCATACGTCTGTATTAGTCATCCTCTTAGTAGTAAATCCCTTTCATGATCTAATAATGCAATTGAGATCGAGACAACTCTCCACGATTGGTCAAAAGAAACAAACATTCAACAAACATCAAGAAACTGAAATTAGAGTAAACACAATCACCATTATTTTCCCTCCAAATTAAACGAGGCCATTTTGTGCGCCTCTCAAGATGGACACGTCTTCATTTGCAACAATGGTGTCTTTAAATCTCATATTATTGTTATTACTAATTGTGTTCTTCTACAAGACATAAGCACTTATCACAGAGTACCTAATAACAATCGGCACTAAAATAAATGTGTTCGGGTTTAAATGTTCGCACAGAGACTATTCTAGATAGAGGACAAAGTGACATTTTATCTTGTCAAAACAATTTCGGACTGACATTAGTTATACAAAAGCTTTTCTTGTCTAGCTTTTGTCTTTGGTCACTTCGATTTCGAACCTCGATTACTAAACTTTGCGTAGTAATAGCAGACAATTCGAAATCGATCTCATTTGTTTCTAAAGTAAGTAAATTATCACAGATTCACTTTTCGAATTCTGTTTATAAATTTTTTACTGGTTGAACAATAACTGGGTTCAATTGGGTTATGGAAGTCTGATAGTCGCTCAAAAATACTTGCATTCAGCTACATCCGATTAGACTGGAAGACGACCCCAACGTAGCTGGCAGAAGGCTAGACAGATGATGTAGTGATTTTTAAGGCAATCACTTCTAGGTGGAGATTTAAAGTCCACACACAGGAAATTGTTGAAATACAAATATTTCAACAATTTCCTGTGGATCTTTGCAACCATTTCATTTCGTTCACAGTTTGACATCTTGCCACTAAATCAATCACACAATCTTATTAAAAGAAACCTTATAATGCCAACAAAAAAAGCCATGCATGAATAAGTTAATTAGTATCAGAAAAAAACCCTCATTAACCGATAATAAACCCTTTTTATCGGTTCACCCGTCGTCCTACAGCCACGGTGTGAAAACACTTAACATAGCAAAAAGGTAAACACGGAAAAAAAGTAAAAATAATTTATTTCCGCAAAACATCGATATTTCATTCTTTTATAATCGATACTACGCCAAACATGTCATTCAGTGAATAATTTAAAAGCAAACATATCTTCATTACGAGTGAATGAGATTGTTAATTATTCATTCGTTCATTGTATTCCCTTTAAGAATGACAAGGAAATTGTCATTGACATCAAGTTGATTAAGGTCTATCTATTTCATATTAGTATGTTTGGATTTCACTTCCTTGCTTGTAATAATTCGTATTCGGTCGTATTACGAAGGTGATTAGCTTTGTGGTTTTATTTTTTGCGAAATAATCACTTTATTTGCGTATGTAGTACAAAATTACACTTTGCAACTGACACTCGGCTGGAGACATGGAAAGTGTAATTTTTTCAAATATGATTTCGAATTAATGTTGGGTGACTTTTTTAAAGAACAGATAGGTAGTTTTATTATAACCCAAAAAGTTACTGGTCATTTTAGGAATGCCTGGCTAGGACCGATTGCTTTTACTAAAACATTTCAACATTTTCAACCCAAGAAAGTAGTTTTTAATGGATATTTATGATAGGTATGACCATCATATACATGGATATCTATGATAATGTGGTAGAGTCTTATTGCAGCGCATGATGAACATTTCGGCATTTCCTAGAGGGTAATTAACAAAATGGGTATGAACATCAGTTTTACAAAATAGTTTATTTCAGAAAGGTACCTACTAGTTTTCATAAGAAAAAAAAAAAGCGTCACCTTTAAATTGAAACATGTGCCAAACTTAACATGTGCGAAATTACTGAATTGCGAATCACAACCCACGGTTCGGTTTATCTTCGCTACAAACATCCACATAACCACTTCGTAGTTCTTACAAAACACTACAGAAATCTGTAACTTACTTCCATTAAAATACAGACTTTCTGGACGAACTACGTTGAAGTATAAAAGATTAATGAAGCCTTTAATTTAACGGCAATAAGAATAAAACTTTATAAAACAATAAGCTGATTCCAAAATGCATGCTTGTTTGTTTGTGTGTGCGAGTGAGTTCGGTCGCGCGCGCCGCACGCTGCGCCGACGCACAAGATAGTGTCTCCCGACGACCCGACGCTTGCTAAGCCCGCTATCTCAAATCTCCTCAGGCCTGTTGTTTCATGTCTTTATCTAAAGAGTTTTGGTTTTAATAACAACATCACAATGTTTGCCAACTAATCCTCGCTTCCTCGCTTTGTTGGCGGATGCCAAACGGTAGCTGTTACATGACATACGGCTCTATCTTATCACACCCACTCTACAACATATGTTCACTAAACGCCTAATGGAGTTATTATAATTCAAACATTTCCCTAAAATACAAATCGTTTATGCAAACGCTAAAACACTAACACACAGCATGTCCTTTTTTTGTTACGGAAATATTATTAATCTGTATCAATGATCCGTGAATGTAATGAACGAACAATGGGAGCGTCTTAAGGAATCGTTCGGTCTCCGTCCGACCGGCTAATTTCGCGCCCTTTCACCTGTCAATCACACGTCACAGCGCGCGTAAACGACAGCGAGAAACTGGTATTAGCCTTAAACGAAAATGTACGTACAGCTATGTAAATTACGTTTTATTACACGAAATAAGAAACGAAGCCTGTGATTTAGTTAACGGGTGATAGGGAAATGAGTGAAATTATCTGTGAAAGTGCGCGGCCATTAAAGTTTTCGCGCGTTAATATGTCAATGTGACGTTTAGTTTCGCGCGCAAACTTACCGCTGCGTTGGGCTCCGTCGCCCAGGCATTTCGCGCGTCCGATTAAATTTTAAACGAGATTAATAACGAGAATGAAACAATTATGTTGACAATATAGCTTAATGTGGGACGTTTTGACAGACGAATGGCGTTCCCGGACGTCCAGAACACTTATAATCGTGCGGTTTACAAAACCATAAATAAGTATTGTTTTTTTTCTTAATGGCATCATTGCGTGTCGACATGCAATACGTTTCTGGTTAAAATGCAAGGTTTTTGCAAGATTTACGTAATTTTTTTCGCGTTTTTAGTTCGTATTTTCCATTTAACGCATTAGAAATGTTTTAAATTAACGTTATAATTTATATGCGGTAAACTGGCTGGTTATTAATACTAGGCATTACTGGCTGAATATTTTTTCTGTAGCCGCGTTATTACAATTTATTGTGTATCAATTCCGAAATGCCTTCCGTTGCGTTCATTATTTATGTTTTACGCAAATAAAAACCTGAAGTGGAATAGGCAGATATCAAAACAAACCTCTAAATAAGCCAATAAATGGAACAATGCAATAATGCTGTTAACTTTTTAATTACATAGGTAAGCATGCATTTTCAACACAACATTATTTTTTTCAAGATTGAATTTTCTGTAACTAGTCATAGATTTAAATTTATTTCTTTACTTCGTTAATTATTACATTGCTCATACTTACAGTTTAACAAAAAACGAAAGGTACAGCTAAGTTAATATACTATTAGTAAATAACATTAACCCGAGAAGGAAGATGTTCTAGAGCATTTTTATTTTACAACCCAATTCATTGTCCCAAATTCTACATAGAAAAACAAATATTTTTCATTACACACCGTATTTTTTTCTCTTAGTAGGTACTTAAAGTTCCATGCTTGATCTATACTTTTTGTTTATAAACTTTTTTCAGAACACGTTCGAAAATTTCAAATCTTCCTTTTTTTAAACATCACTCTGTATGCTCTATTCGCCAGCCGGCACTCAGCTCAGTTCGAGTGCGCCACTGATGGTAACTGGTCAGCGTAACATGTGTCAAACAGTACTCACAGATGTCAACACGTCGCTAAAAGCACTGATAGTGTGATAATGCAGCATGGTGGTCTGTTTGTGGACCTATGAAGATGGCTTGTATAGTTACTGGCTTTCAAATATGGAATGATAAAAATATTCAGCTTTATGGAGTGGCCTTTATATTAAGCCCGATGTGTTATTTAATGTCCGGGTCTTGTGGGCATTAACAAAGTAACATTCTATCAGTAATAAAGATGATGGAATAGACAAAAATGACAATCATCATCTGCCTAGCCTTTTCCCAACTTTAGTGAGGTCGGCTCAGTCTAACGTAATGCAGCTGAATTCCAGTATTTAACATGGAGCAACTGTCTATCTGACCTACACAACCTAGTACTTAAATAAGATTGGTTGTCAGCCATCAGAATAGTCAAAAATGTGGATATTGGCTGGATGTAAGTCACCAGAGATCTTCCATCCAGAAACTTTTCCACCCTGTTCAAATGCATAGCTTTGAAAACGATTGTTATCTTGGAGATACTACGGAAACTCGTAAGAAAAGTTTTGAAAATGAATCAGGAAGCCCTTAAGAATGATTTAGGAAAATTAAGGCAGTACGAAAGTACGGAAGGATAGACGATTGTATGAAAGTTAATAAGGTTAGTGAGGGGGTACACGATAGGTCGACTGATGGAGACGTTTCTAAGGCAAAGCAAAGAAATAAATTGGCGTCTTTATCAAAATCATAATAGGATAATAAAATGAATTACGTCACGTAGCTCCATCGGTATTCAGCTGGATCAGGTTAAACTGGATGCCGACTCGAACATGTTGGGAGAAGCAGATGATGACGTTACAATTCGTAAAATAGTTACAAAGAGACGATTCATAATTGCGACTGCGACCATTTAAAAAAAAATAACGTGATTCATGTTTATGATCATATTAATAATTCTGCTACAGCAGCAATTTTAAACCCTCAGATGGATAATAATTATTTATAAAAATAGGTGTTACCTACGTATGTATATCGCTATCTTATGTTTATTTCTTAAGTATAAATGCCACATTTTTTTTTAAATAGTGATGGTGCTGTTGTAGCACCGTCTTCTTCAGCAAACTCCAACATGCTTGTCTCGTTCCTGGCCTTAGATCTTTTACTCCAGGCTCAATGACTCTCGGGTCATAACTAGGAAAAAATAAGAAGAAAAAAAATGAACTATTCACAAAATGTGGACGTAAACTAGACTTATTTCAATTTATTCATTCTTGAACAAATTTACATTTGTGTCAACATAGTCCAGCGTCCGTACCACGACTTCTAAAACATTATTGTTCCATTCCTATTCCAGAGCGAAAAAGAGGCGGAACTATACAGGCCGTCTAGCTCCATCTCTTTCCCACTCTGGAATAGGAATGGAACAATAATGTTTTAAGCGTCATGGTACGCCAGCAGTAGTACCCAGTAGTACTATCAACAGCGTCTTCAAATGCAAAGCAGAACATTGTACTTGTACTACTACTTTACGCAAGGATAGATGTAGTTTAGGTAATTTACTTTTTATAACACTTTGGGATTTAGAATAAATTTGTGTCTAAAGTCGATAAAGACCAGTGAAGAACCTCTTCACTCTCGTCTTTCGGTCTACCGCTGATATCCTTCAAAAGATCAGTACCGAAATTGCATACTTTCTCGTATAGTCATTGCATACTCTCAATCTCATCAATCATTTCAGCCCAAAAGACGTCCACTGCTGGACATAGGTCTCCCCCTAGTGTCCACATTGACATTTTGGAGGGTTTTGCCATAATCGCCACGCTTGGCAGGCGGGTTGGCGGGTAGACTTTCAATCTCAATCCAAAGGATTCCAAATCTACTGATTGATTTATATTTTTGAAATATCAACACTTCTTTTTTACGTGTCGATGAAACTCAAATTGTGTTAGACCAGCACGCGTAGCATGACCACTGTAGAAACGGGTTTTTCGACGGAAGAATCGACAAAATGACACATTGTCATTGTCTATCTGTCATTATGTCGATTCTTCCGTAGACAAAACTCGTAGCCACCTGTACAGCTCAACATTTGCTTCGATATCTCCTATATCTTCAATGCACACAGAACATTGTTAACATGTTAGGCCGTCAAAATTAATTGAGTGGCATTGTCATTGAAGTGTGTTACACAATTACTCAGCAGGTCATACCTATATATTATTATAACTAGCTGTCCCGCGCTACTTCGTCTGCGTCACATTTTCCCCGTTTTCGCAACATTTTTCATTGCTGCTCCGCTCCTATTGGTTGTAGCGTCATGATATTTTTCAAATCGGACCAGTAGTTCCGGAGATTAGCGCGTTCAAACAATCAAACAGCTTTATAATATTAGTATAGATGTATTTATAAAAATAATATTAGAATAGTAAGTATAGATGTTCGTACTTAAATACTTAGGTACTTAAAGGCGTCTTTGAATGACGTCGTATGAAGTGGACGAAGAAAAAGAAGTTCTGGTTAGAACTACAGCAGATGGCTTTCTATATTTTGTGCCTACCCCATGGGGAAACGCCGTAAGTTTATGAAAGTATGTAGGTATTCTATAGATGCATTATTAGCATTTCTAGTTCCACATGCTATGCCATAGTTCCTTGTTATGTTATAATTTATTGAATGTGTTTGCGTATTTAAAGGGCACACACTCTGTGTAACTTGTACAGAAATATAATAAATTGTAATCATAATTAGGTATATTACTGAGTAGTAACTGTCACTCTGTAGGGCAAAGACTTCCTAGGGTCCAGAGAAGCGACCTTTTTTTAAACTACGATTTTGTAAAGGTCGAAATTGTGTTGAATTCTCATTAGCTACCGCAAAACTTTTACATTTAGGATAACCCTAGTATTCTTACATAACAAGTTCATTACAAATTACAATACAATACTTTATTTCAGGCAACAAGGCCCATAGAACACAATACATATATAATATAAGCATAAAAAGAGTAACTATAAACTAATACATACTTTATAAAACGAAATCTTTAAACTATTGTACACGAAGTGACGGCATCGTGTTGCACTGCGTGGTGTCGCGTAGCCTTCCGCGGAATCGCCGATACATGACACCCTTCGGCCAAAACTCCTCCTTGAGGAAGGTCTCGATATGATGAGTCGGAACTCGCACCACGAACGATTTGAAATTCGTGTTGTGGCGCGACTCCAAATTCTCGACCCTCAAGTTCCAGCTGGTCTTCACTCGTACATACTCCATGATCTCCTCAACCTTCGTGGTGTGATGTAGCCGGGACACAAAGAGCTGCGTCGTGGGTACTGCCGGACGCAGCTACATTTTGGGCATTTGTGTTTGGGGTTATTACGATTGCATAGGTATTACGAATTACTGAAGCTGATGGATTTCGTATACTAATTATATTTTGAACACAATCATAATGGAAATTGCTTTCATTGTAATTAACATCTACATATAACAATTTATTTAGAAAAATCTTGTGCTTGATTTGATAGCAAAATTCTACTGCAAATACAATGGGGCAAATGCAATTCAAATTTTTAAAAGTTTATACAAATAACAACGTCCATTGCTTAATTTACCTACGTTATAGAGTAGAAGAATTTATGTGTTAATTAAATTTATTTAAGTATTTTTTTTTATTATTCAAGTATTATTATTAAGTACCTATTTCTTTCAAAATCCTTCTTATTTATCATTGCAGGTTCAATTAGAGGCACACACTTTTGAACTTTTGTGTCTGAAAATGCAAATTCCTTTGTGTCGCTGGTTCTTCAGCGAGTGGCTATTCTACCAGAACATCACCTTGTTTTTAAAGCTGTTTCCATGTAGTCCTACCTATTCATCATTAGTCATTCTTTTTATCTCTCTTATTGAGAAGGGCAAGTAGCTTCAACTTTCTGATAGAGTAATGCGGAGAATGGCGTGAGTAAAGTTTGCAGTACATACCTATTTAGGGTGACTGGTAATTAGTGACCGATACTTAAACACGTGATTATACTCATGATAACAAACAACTTTCCCAAAGAAACGTTGTTTTTATACTCATTCATTTTTATCACAAGCTGATAGGCCAAAGGCGCGCGTGCGCGAATTTCATACAGCTGTTGTATTATTGTGATAAAAGTGAATAAGTATAAAAAAATGTTTCTTTGGGAACGTTGTTTGTTATCATGAGTACAATCACGTGTTTAAGTATCGGTCACTAATTACCAATCACCCTATATAATAAGGTCGGAAGCATTGCTTTACTAAGTATTATGTATTCTGTGTCGGAAGAGCAAAAAAACGATGGATGTAGGTACTTTGCGATTTTGTGAAGATATTTTTTATTTATTAGGTCTACCAACAATTGTTTACACTAAACTACAAACAAATATAAAACATGCATTTAAACTTTACACAGTGCAACAATTAATAGGTAAACGACACATGAACAAGAAAAGAACAATAATATGTAATTATGTTAATTGTAAGCTACATATTTGTACAACTTAACTGAATAAAGTGAATATTAAAAGCATTATTTCTTGAAAAATTACGTAAACACAATCCAAATTCGTTCACAATAAATCTGATAAACACTTCAGAAATTTACATTTTTGCATATTGAGAGAATCAAAGTGTAAATCAATAACATCACTACAACAATTCAAAACCCTACAAAACCTAGTACAAGGAGAGTTAGATCCCAACACATAAGTATATATCATCATCATCATCATCATTTCAGCCGAAAGACGTCCACTGCTGGACATAGGCCTCCCCCAAGAAGGGGGGTTTTGCCATAATTGCCACGCTTGGCAGGCGGGTTGGCGATCGCAGTACGGCTGTTACAAAAGCACAGAGAATGCTGCTGCCCATTCTCTGGAAAGTCCCTTAGTCGGCTCTTACGACACCCACGGGAAGATATAGGATAGTGCTATTCTTTACGTCCGACACCATACAGAACTAAGTATATATCTGATAATATAATTACTTAGTTAGGAAAAGGGTGACTGCTGAAAGGCTGATAGAGATGTACATCTCAGTACTTCGATAAGTAGTTAGCTAAACATCAATAGAAAAAAAAAATTGCACCAACTACAAATTTATTTGGAGCAAATGGTAGGGGGACGATGACTTTTAGTAACAAAAGGAGTAGAAGAGGCTCAAAGTCAAGACTGGGAGCGACTTCTTCTCCATAGGTTTAAATTAATTTCAGTTCTATTAGGTAACATAAAAAGCATACATTCTGTTGTCATCGTCATCCATACCCCGACTTCACTGGTTGCTGGTCAGATGCCTATTTTTGCTTGTGCGAATAACCCCACGCTCGTGTGTCAGCCTCTTAGCAATAGATTATAAACACCAGGCTGTCAGCCAAGCGTGCTGGGGATTATGGTTCTTCTGAAACATTGGTAGGCACCTACTAATATGGTAAGCACTCTTAGTAATGGCAATACGAATGTGTATTAAAAATAATTAGCACTAAACTAAAATAATTACTCAGACGATTCGGAAACAAGAATTATCGCGGAGGCATAAAGAAGTCACGGCATTTCCTTTAATTTGTTTCAGCATATTACCATTAAATGTACGAAGCATTACGCAACGCACTGAAACATTAGCATGTCTAAGATAACTATCAAACCGTCAACGTATGAAAATGTTTAACATAAAACAGGGGGTAGCAACCGCCCACCTCGAATACAACAGATTTATCGATCAATTTGTAACAAAACATCAAATAAATCAATCAAGCCAGACATCCTCACGTGTTAATTCACAAACATAAATCTCCCAAAGATTTACTTTATGTAACCCAGCCAAGTTTTGATGGCCCTATGATCGATACGAACCTTCTTGGACAGGGTGTCATCAAAACTGGCGACTTAACTGCCGCTGAAAAAACATTTACTTCAAAAATAGAATTCGGATTCCCGCGCTTAATTGCAGGCCCGCCAATGAGCGAGCGTTGCGTGCGAGCGGGAAAACTAAGACATAGAGCGAGATAGATGGAGTTGTGTTCGTTGACTCCGCCCCGTTAACAATATGGCGGTCGTGTTGATTGGCGGGCTGTGTGCCTCCTCCGGGAAAGCCGCGAGGGGAAATGTGGGGGGCGGCGAGAAAAGCCGTTTGGTTGCGCTCTTGTAATGGCATGTTTAATTAGTATTAGTAATTTAAATGCGCATTCAATGTGTTGAGTTATGACTGGTTTTGTTAATAGGTCAATTAGGGATTAATTCTGAGATTGGTCTTCACACGCATCTTTGCTCTGATGCCGTCGTAAGTATTTTTTCTTAGTGTGTCAGTCTCTTCGCAGTTTTCCTTAACGATTTATACTTTTTTTCCAAGACACTGAGGGAGTTTCAACTGTATTTTTTTATTTCTTTGTTGGGCAAGCTTTTTCACATAAACTTACGCGCAAGAGAAAGATTTGATTGTTTGTTTGTTGGTTACGATTTAACTCAAAAACTACTCGAAGGATTTTAAAAATTCTTTCACCATTAGAAAGCTACATCTTTACCGAGTAAGCTAGTATAGGCTATACAAGGTGTTGTTTTGCATCCTCGTCAAATTCAAGGAGGTAACTATGCTAATGATTCTCGTCTCGAATCAATAATAAAATGGGTAGGTAATTTTTATTTTTTGTCTTATTTACGGAAATCGGTAAGTGTGAACCACCCGTATTTTAAATGCGGGTCGTCTGATTCTCGCCTTATAACCGGGCTTACACACATACAAACAATCTCAAACGTTTATTCGATATTTTTTTATTCCCGAAACCACGTTAAGGGGGATATTCTGAAATACTGACTAACACAAACAACCAAAAAAATCAGCGTTAATTAATAATTAACTAGGTACTGTAATTTTAATTGATTATTTATGTCTTTTGTGTCAACCTCCTGAATTTTGACCATGATGCAAAACAACACCTTGTATTAAGTATATCACAATTTTCGCGGACGAAGTCGCGGGTAAGTGCTATTTCATAATTAGGCGACCCGAATCAGCTTCGCCCGCGGTGACGGATTTTCGTACAAACTTTCATTAATTTCAACCCATAATTCACCCGCTTTGGGTAAGTTTTTTTCAAAATCCTTTCTCAACGCATAAATTTGTCACAATAGCTATCTGTATGCCAAATTTTACCCCGATCCATCTAGTGGGTTGATCTGTGCGTTGACTGTCAATCAGGAGATCGATTTTTTTCGCAAGCACGACTGTTAAGCATGAGGTTTAAATTCCCAAAGTATCATTGGGTTTTTCCACTAAGAATTTCTCTGTAATAGCAGCCACTGAGTCTGGATTTGTGCTCAGCTGATGGCAATAGGTTTTTTGCCCCACTATTACATGGAATTTAAAAATAAAACTGGCAAAATTTGACTGTAGGTATTCTTAGGCACACCTCTGCCCTTCGTGGATTTATAGGTCTAGGTATGATCTTATGTGATTAAGGAATATAAATCGAGTTCCTACCTTCTAACATAGGTACCTAGGTAGGTACCTATTACCTACCTATATGCCGTGACGTGCGACTTATCGCCATTCCTTTTCCTATCATTTTCATTTTTATTTCCATTGTTCGACTGTTTTAAAGTTTATCCTCTTGCCCTTCAATATGTGGTACTACCTACTTAACCTGCTTTTATCCGTTACTTCTTTCACGTACTGTAATTAACATGCTTAAGGTAAACAGCAAAACTAACTTTAACGTAATTAGTTCAGAAACGTGTAGCGGATGATGATAAACTGCAAACCTAAATAAAGAGATGTATTATCGGATGAAATGTACTTAATGATCATTAAGTACCTAACTTTTAACTTCTCGCGTTTTGTTTAGGTGATAGCGAAAATGTAAAGACGAGATGTAGCCCTGTTATCATGTTCCTAGAGTTTTCCCTACTATGTCAGAGTCGGTTACTTCCACGCAAATCGGATTCCGCTAAACACCTATATTAACCAAGCATCATCACCCTTTAATGTTCCCACTGCTGGGACACAGGCCTCCTCTCTATAAGAGGAAGTGGGCTGTAATCTACCATGCGGGCCCAGTGCGGGTAGGTAGAAGTCACATGTCTTCGAGTTTTTAGTTCACAGTTTTGAGAGTAGCGGTGATGAAATAAATTACACAAAGTAATGCGCCTGCCTGGGTTCGAGCCCACGGCTTACTGCTCGTAAGTCGGGGCTACCAGCACTGGGCCACCGCTGCTCTAGCGTAACTCTCCATACTTGACATGGAGCCAATGTATTTCTCTCCACAAACCAGTTGCTGGGTTGGACTGGTTATCAAACTCCTGGGCTTCTGAACCAGTAATGCCTGTCAATTATCTTCGACGAAGGGTTCTTGATATGTAATTAATGGTATCAAACCCACCAACTTCGGCAAGAGTCGACCTGTTATTATTAATTTGATTAGGTTCTTTGCCAGTAGTTAGCAACGACCATTTATCATCTTTTGAGAGCAGCGGTGGCCCAGTGGTGGCAGCCCCGACTTACGAGGAGTAAGCCGGGCAGGCGCATTACTTTGAGTAATTTATCTCATCACCGCTACTCTCAAAACGGTGAAGGAAAACATCGTGAGGAAACCGGCATGTCCTAGAACTAAAAATTTGAAGACATGTGACATCTACCAACCCGCACTTGGCCCGCGTGGCGGATTACAGCCCAGTCCCTCTCATAGAGAGGAGGCCTTTATAGGCTGACGATGATGATGATATCATTTATCTGCCTCACATTTTCCTAGCTACTCGTATACCAGAATTTTAGGTGAAATGCAGCAACGACCTATCTAATCTCCACAACCAAGTTACCTACTAGCTATCTGAAACAGTATCATCGACGCCATTTAATTTAACCAACTACCACTTCAAATTAAAAGGCACCTTTCTTATTATTTTATTTAAACCGTGAAAAAAAAAGTGTTCCATGACTTTCATAAGCTTTGATAGCCGAGAGTTATGACGGTCGGACTGCCAAATCACAGGTCCCGAGTTGGAACCCAAGAGACGCACCTCTGATATTTCGGATTCATGTGCGTATTGTATAATTATTATCACAAGTTTCGGTGAAATCTCCTTCATCGTGAGGAAACCAGCATGCCTGAGAGATATTTCTCGACGACATGTTAAGCCAAGTCAGAGGGCCATGGCCGGCATAAAAACTTCGACACCATTTTTGGTACTAACCACACCAAAATATGAAAGAAAAAAACTTTCATAACTAAAACTATAGACCAGCCTTGAGGATCTCACAAATTACCAAAAAAACTTGGACTTGTCGGGTGTCAATCCGTAACTTCTTAAGAACCTAAGATTTACTTAACCACCGTGCCACCACATTCCTGACATCACTGATTCAATAAAATAAATTCGTTTCTAACAGTATTAAAAATGCCCGAAGTCAAAAAGACAAGTATTACAGCCGACATGATTAATTCTTTTATAAAACCAGTTTGGCAAACTGGTTGAGCTCACAATGTGAACTCTGAGCCCTGTAGCTGTAGGGAATATAACAACATCACGCCTCTTTTGCTCGAAAGGATAAGCACAGGCATACTTCCTATAAGAGCAACCATATTTCGCCAGTGGGTAATAGATCGATTCAACATCTGCCTGCCTTTTTCCATCAATGTTGGGGTCAGCTTCCAGTGTCACCTGAAGCAGCTGAGTACCATTATTTTACATGGAGCGACTGTCTATCTGACCTCCACAACCCAGTTAGTACTCGGTAATACGATACTGGTGATCAGACTCTCGGGCCACTGACTACCTGTAACGACTGTCAAAGATCTACAAATGACAGCCGGGACCAACGGCTTAACGTGCTTTCCTAGGCACGGAGGAAACTCGATAGGTAAGTATGTAGGTAATGGGTGGTCACCTATACACAGGCCAACCAAGGCAAGACACAGCTTAACCTAAAGATCGACCGGTTTATTAAAATTTAAAATAAGATGAAAATGAATAAAGGAAATAATAATAATCTTTATTGAACAAAATAATACCTTACAATTTGTTTAATATCTAGCTCGTGTTACACAATTTGTGAAAGTCGTACAAATTTATTAAACCCTGCCTCCTAAACTAGGATACCCTGTGTCTTAGGAGTCAGAGTTCTACTGTCGCTTGGACTTTATCTTAACCCTTATCAAGTAAACAGTACAAACGCTAAATCAGCAGATTATAAACGGTAAATACACATACAAAATAACATTAAAAAGCAACGAAATAGACGAGAATAAGGAATAAACTGTGAGTGATTGTGAGTGCTTGTGTGTGTGTGTGTGTGGGTGTGTGTATGAGTGTGCGAATCGATTGTCATCGGGGAAAATCCTGTGCTACCTCGTAAAAATGTTAATAAAAACCCCAATAACAATTTGCTGGCCGTAGGGCTGAAGCTAAGGACACCATCATCATCATCATTTCAGCCAAAAGACGTCCACTGCTGGATACAGGCCTCCCCCAAGAAGGGGGGTTTTGCCATAATCGCCACGCTTGGCAGGCGGGTTGGCGATCGCAGTACGGTTGTTACAAAAGCACAGAGAACGCTGCTGCCCATTCTCTGGCAAGTCCCTTAGTCGCCTCTTACGACACCCACGGGCAGATATGGGATGGTGCTATTCTGCACGTCCGACACCATACAGACATCTTGGTGTCAGGACAGCTCAGCAATAATGCTTATAACCAGACCAAACGGGCAGTTGGGTCGTAGGAAAAAATCTTCTCTCGTATTGGCTCGACGTGAACTAAATAACAAAACACGACGCTTATAATCCCCGGAGGGTTAGGCAGAGGTACTCTGTACACCTACATTTTGCCAGTTATATTTAAGTCCCATGTAATAGGTTGCGAGCCTATTGCCATGAACCGGGCACAAATCCAGACTCCGTGACTGCCTCTGATAAATACGTGATAAAAAAATCCAATAAAAATTTGCTGGACCCGGGAATCGTACTCAGGACCCAATGCTCAGCAGTCACCATTGCGACCACTAGACCAACGAGGTAGTCAGTGAACTAAATATGTATTACCTCCCATTTAAAATTAGCCTGACTCTCGAAAATTTTAGGTAGTAGGGGTCCCAAGGGACTGCCCAGAATGCACCAAACGTAGCTTACGTTTGGTATTCCCGCTGAGTTAGAGATATCATCACCTGCCGAGCCTTTTCCCAACTATGTTGGGGTCGGCATCTAGTCTAACCGGATGCAGCTGGAAACCAGAATTTTATATGGAGCAACTGCCCTCCACAACCCAGTTTAATACTAAATAATACAGTACGCCTTGGTAAGACTGGATGTCGGACTTTCGGCTTCTGACTAATCGTAACGACTGCCAAAGATCTGCAAATAATAGCCGGGACCAACGGCTTAACGTGCTTTCCGAGGCACAGAGGAAACTCGCTAAGTATATAATTATGTTCACCCATCACCGAGCCAACCTCGGCAAGCACAGCTTAACCTTGAAGATCGACCTGTGCGGCTGTTATAATTTAGCCACGAGCTCCTCTCAGCTTAATGCAAATAAAACAACATCCATGAAACAAAAGCCTGATAAAACCGTCATAGCAATAATTACTTCGTGCTACTGTAATTTTTCACTGCAATACTTAACCACTGAGGTCGTTTATCATTATGTATGTATCCGGCTTACCATTCTTTACCAAGTGTGATTCCTAATAGAGATTAGGAACCACCCTTATTCTAGCCGTAATCATAGAAGGCTGAAATGGAACAGAGGTCTATTCTGCAAATACTTAATAGGTACCTTCCTACAAATCCGAGCGCCCAATTGGAGTTTAAACTTAATAAACAACGCGGCTTTGTATGGTGTCCGACGTAAAGAATAGCACCATCCCATATCTTCCCGGGTCGTAAGAGGCGACTAAGGGATACGATTTGCCAGAGAATGGGCAGCAGCGTTCTCTGTGCTTTTGTAACAACCGTACTGCGATCGCCAACCCGCCTGCCAAGCGTGGCGATTATGGCAATACCCCCCAAAATATCAATGTGGTGAGACTTGGGGAGGCCTATGTCCAGCAGTGGACGTCTTTTTGGCTGAAATGATGAAATGATAAACAACGCGTTCACAGAAGAGTCAGTATATATGGTTATAATAAAAACCGGCCAAATGCGAGTCGGACTCGCGCACAAAGGGTTCCATACCATTATTTATAAACACGAGTAAAAAAATCACTTTTCAAAAATCTTTTGTATGAGAGCCCCCTTAAATATTTATTTTATTCTGTTTTTAGTATTTGTATTTATAGCGGCAACAGAAATACATAATCTGTAGAAATTTCAACTGGCTAACTATGGTAGTTCATAAGATAAAGACGGAAGGACGGACGGACGGACAGCGAAGTCTCAGTAATAGGGTCCCATTTGACCATTTGGGTACGGAACCCTAATAAAAGGACATGCTGAAATACAAAATTAAAGGACATCTAAGTTACAGAAGATCGTTATTTTTGTTTTTAAAATATGGGCTGCGTTTGGCTGCAACTCGCCTGATGTAAAGCGATGATGCAGCCTACGGTGGAGCACACTTGCCTTGAAGAAACCGTTTCACTCGAGCTGTGAAGAGATCCAGATTATAATGATCAGGGAACAGAGAAGCAGTGAATTCCACACACCGGCGGTTCGCACAATAAATGTATAAAGCAAAGCGATTTATCGAAAGATACCTCAGTGAAAAATTACTGGGTGTTGGTAAAGCTTAGACGCGCAAACTGTTAGCATTTATTCGGCACAATCATGTTTCTAGACGACCCCAATTATAATGTTTTCGTCGATTAATAAAAAGCTATATCATATAGTCATCATCATTCTCCTGCCTTTAAATTTATTTGCAGTCGGCACAGCACGTCTTCTTCTTCCATACTTCTCCATTACTTGTCACGTCCGCAGTCACCTCCTTTCTAGCCATACGATCCTTCAAACAGTCCAGAAAAAAAACATAGAAAGTCTTGCCTTTAGAATTTGTCATAGGTACCAAACCCCATTACCGTTGACACCACCACTACTAACGATCCATCACTACCGCCATCGCCCTTTGAAAGCCAGTCCGATGTCCATTTGTCGGAACAACGGTCGCTGATAACATCACTACATTAGATTAATTCACACGTCGAGGTGTCCCATAACTGCCGGACAGAGAGGCAGATGTTTAGACTTGTTAGTCGGAGCTATTTTTATGAATTAGCATAGTGTAGGTCCTCGATAGGGTGGTCAGAGATGTTGACCACACACATCTAAGCTAACATTATAAAAAGGAAAGATTTTATTGTTTGTTTGTTTGTTTGCATTGAATAGGCTCCGAAACTACTGGTCAGATTTGAAAAATTCTTTCAGTGGTATATAGCCCATTTATCGAGGAAGGCTATAGGCTATATATCCTCATGCTACGACCAATAGAAGTGGAGCAGCAATGAAAAATGTTGCGAAAACGGGGAAAATGTGACGCAAATGAAGTTGCGCCGGACAGCTAGTTGCGTTATAAAATAGGAGGTTTTTTTGTTAACCAAGCAATTTCTTTACTCAAGGATGAGCTTGAGACAAAATAAGGCTTAAGCTTTATACAAGGTGTTGTTTTGCATCTTCGTCAAAATTCAGGATGTTGTCACAAAAGACATAAATAATCAATATAAATTACGGTACCTAGTAAATTATTAAAAATTACTGCGTTTTTTTGTTGTTTAAATTTGTCAATATTTCAGAATAACCCCATTAACGTGGTTTAGGGATTAGAAAATTATCGAAAAAACGTTTGAGGTTTTTTGTTCGTGTGTAAGCGACGTTATAAAGCGGGGATCAGACGGCCCGTGTTTAAAACACGGGTGGTTCACAGTTACCGATTTCAGTAAATAAATAAAAAAAAGAAAATTACCAACTCATTTTATTATTGATTCGGGTCGAGAATCATTAGCATAGTTACCTCCTAGAATTTGACGAGGTTGCAAAACAACACCTTGTATAGGAATGATGACGAAAGAAAGGTTCTAAAATATGTTGGATTGACGTATACTTATGCAACCGAAAACTAATGGTAATCCCGTTATAAGACCTTCTAGAAATACGAAACGCTTCGAAAAGTATTGACTAATTGCCCTTTGGAATCATACCTAAGCTTTTTATTACGTAACACACACGGAAATGACAATCCCTTACATTTTGTCAATTCCACGGTTTAATTTTGCTGCTGAGAAGGCGAATTTTACACCAGCATAACCAAGTCAAGTCACTAAAAAGATTGTAACGATTGCTAGAATTCCTGTCTTAATAAAAGAAGGCTGTCCAAATGTAGTACATTGTCCAAAGCGTGTCAAAACATTTAAAAAGAAAAAAAAAGTTATTTGTCAAATTAAAATACAAAACTTGCACAGTGCAGTATCCTGTACACTCTGTTCCTTCTGTTCTTCTTACTAGTACTAAAGAAAGGAGTGAGTCCACAATCTGCGAACTTCAAGTATACGTCTCAATTGAACGCAAATTTATTTGAAGGTTAAAATTACTATTGCAAAAAAATGGCCGATCGTTTTGCAAACTCTAAAAAAAAAGTTTGCAGAAAAGCTTTAGAACGTAAACAAACTATTATAAACAGTTACAGCACATGTTACGTTACCACCTACAGCGTTTAAACAGAAGGTATTACATAAATCAAACCGTTTCACCCCATTTTGACAGCTCCAGACGCCATCTTAGATCACTGGCTCACTGCTCTCTTGTGTGGTCCACTTGAATAGCAATGACAAAATCTTTACCCAAAATATTGATAAAAATGTTGAAAACAGATCTTTGGATAGAGATTTTTTTACTTGAATAGTTTTAGAAACGGTATCAATCCATAGCAGAAATATTTTTGTTAGAGGTGTTGATAGTTTGACAGCGTGCCCGTTAAAAAAGGAGTGTTTTGGTGGGCTACTAAACGGAATGTTACGAACGGATTTTTACGTAGATCACTAATGAATTATGGTGCCAAGAAGAGTTCACATAGGAAGCTCAATTTTGGGAAAGGCATTATATTTGAACCTTTTGCCATCAATAATTAAGCTAAGTAGAAGTGAAACCCAATTACGTAGAGCTGTTAAAAAAAAAACTGAATGTAATAGACAAAGCTATGACACTTATGGAAGTTCTCTATCTGCATGGCCTTCGGCGTAAAACTACTGATAACCTACCTAACCAAATCTACCGATTATTCTATCACATTAGATAATTAGTATCGTTTTGCGTGGTATAGTGACTCCAAATAAGTGTGTCTGTAAAACGTCTATTTCCTAGTTTCATTTCCCACCGTACACCTAGTGTTATTGGGTTAACCAAAAGGAATTCCTCAGTTCTCACCACACTATACTGCTTGTGCTCGTCCCTATTACATGGAACTTGTCCAAATGTGGTTGTACTATAAACACCTTTGCCTAATCCTCGGGGACAACATGCGCGTAAATAACCCATCATAATATTCAGTCTATATGTTCCCACTGCTGGGGCACAGGCCTCCTCTCTATGAGAGAGAATGTGTTGGGAATCCAACACGCGGGCCCAGTGCGGGTTGGTAGATGTCACATGTCTTCGAATTTTTAGTTCTAGGACATGCCGGTTTCCTCACGGCGTATTCCTTCACCGTTTTGAGAGACATTGGGCATTTTTGGAAAATCTCGAGAGGAAACTAGCATGTCTGACTACGGTATATTAAGCCAAGCCAGAGGCCCATGGGCGGCATAAAACTCTGACACCAGGTTACTCACTAACCAAACGATATGAGAATAAGAATGCGAAAGTAACTCTGTTTTTCCGTCTGTTACATACGTTCTGACGCCTTAATAGCTGTACGGACTTCTAAGCGGGTGGATGCACGTGCCTGAACTAGTATATTTTTTATAAGTAACAAGCTCTCCGGCGCAACTTCGTTTGCGTCACATTTTCCCCGTTTTCGCAACATTTTTCATTGCTGCTCGACTCCTATTGGTCGTAGCGTGGTGTTATATATATTCCTCGATAATTGGGCTATCTAACACTGACATGAATTTTCAAATCGGGCCAGTAGTTTAGCCTATTCAATGCAAACAAACAAACAATCAAATTTCTTTGTAATATTAGTTTAGATGTTAATAGAACTACAAACGTCAAATTCTGCCATTAGTTAACACGACGCAGTTAATTCAGCCATATCAGTTCCATCGGCAAACATTTGCATTCGTTGCTGGTATGCAACTATGCAATGCAGGTGGACTACCCCTGAACAGTTTCGAATGTTGCAGCAAACATTGTGTCTAATTGCATTTCGCAAATTCCTGATCAAATGCTGATACGGTTTGGACTAGTATGGTAAGTTTTAACTGTTAAAACTCACGGAGCATACTTCTAAGCGGAACAGCGGTGGCCCAGTGGTGGCAGCCCCGACTTACGAGCAGTAAGCCGGTTCGAACCCAGGCAGGTGCATTACTTTTTGTAATTTATTTCATCACCGCTGCTCTCAAAACGGTGAAGGAAAACATCGTGAGGAAACCGGCATGTCCTAGAACTATAAATGCGAAAACATGTGACATCTACCAAACTGCGCTGGGCCCGCGTGGTGGAATACAGCCCACTCCCTCTTATAGAGAAGAGACCTGTGTCCCAGCAGTGGGAACATTATCGGCTGATGATGATGATACTTCTAAGCACTACACCGGATCAGTATCTAGTCACCTCATTTTTAATATTTAATCCTGATTCGAATAAGGAGGGATGAAACTCATGTGACTAAAAGAGTTATGGATATGAAGGTTGATGGATGGAGAGGAAGTGGAAGGCCGAAGAAAAGATGGATGGATAGTGTGAGAAATGATATGAAAGCCTTTATCTTTCAAGCGGTTAATTATAGGTTTTTTCCGGTGACCAGAGGGCTGGCCTACTTTTTGATCAAATAATCAGCATTGCCATCTAACGTACCAATGCCAGGCTTCTGGGCACTATTCCTGTTGAGAGCGATGTTCACGAATTTTTTGACGTCCAGTATTGCTTTTATTATTTTCCCTATGTACATCATCTGTCTAGCCTTTTCCCAAACTATCTCGGGGTGGGTTTCCAGTCTAACCGGATGCAGCTGTGGACCAGTATTTTACATGAAGCGACTGCCTATCTGACCCAGTAACTGGGTAATACGATACCCCTTGGTAAGACTGGATGTCAGATTTTTGGCTTCTGACTACTCGTAACGACTGTCAAAGATCTCCAAATGACAACCGTGACCAACGGGCAACGGCTTAATGTGCTTTCCGAGGCACGGAGGAAACTTGGTATGTAATTATGTTTACCCATCCACGGACCAACCTCGGCAAGCACGGCTTAACTTTGAAAGATCGACCCGTGCGGCTGTTATTATTTAGCCACGAGCTCCTCCTTTTCTATATGTACTTACATGTTTTTATTATTGTTTTAAGTTTGATGATAGGGATGTTTTGTCTAAGCAAGGTACCAAAATGCGGAAAATACAGTCAGCTGGAGAGCCATCGTGTTGATCAAAGCGCGTTCCTTCTCCGTATGTGGTGCGGACTTGGCTACGGAAGGTTTATAAATAATAAAACACTCTCCGATACTAATTTTGTAAAAAACTGCGACTGCGACACCTTTTTAAATTAAAATAAAACCTTTATGAAGGCAGCATTTAATTTATGCATACAGTACAGTCACGAGTACCTACTAATAATATGTATGCACTTTGCAACTTGTAAAAATGTTTGTTTCTTTGTATTGATTGGATTCTCCGTCAGGAATTTCTTAGTAGCAATCACGGAGTCTGGATTTGTTCCTAGTTGATAACAACAGGCTTGATAACAGGCAGATTGAAGTACCTACTATACAAGGTGTTGTTTTGCATCTTCGTCAAAATTCAGGACATAGTCACAAAAGACATAAATAATTAATTTATATTACGGTACCCAGTTAATTATTAATTAACGCTGCTTTTTTTGTTGTTTAAGTTCGTCAGTGTTTCAGAAAAACCCCCTTAATGTGGTTTAGGGAATAAGAAATTATCGAATTTAACGTTTGCGATTGTTTGTATGTGTGAAGGCGCGGTTATTGGGCGAGGATCAGAGTGGCCGCGTTTAAAACACGGGTGGTTGGTACACATTTACCGATTTCTGTGAATAAGAATAAAAAAATTACCTTCTCATTTTATTATTGATTCGGGTCGAGAATCATTTTAGCATAGTTACTTCCTTGAATTTGGCGAGAAGCCGAAAGACGTCCACCGCCCGACATAGGCCTCCCCCAAGTGCCGCCACATTGACATAACATGGGGGGTTTTCTCATAATCGCCACGCTTGGCAGGCGGGTTGGCGATCGCAGTACGGTTGTTACAAAAGCACAGAAAACGCTGCTGCCCATTCTCTGGCAAGTCCCTTAGTCGCCTCGGGAAGATATAGGATGGTGCTATTCTTTACGTCCGACACCATACAGTATATTAGGTAACCCTGCCTAACCATTCGCGCCTATGTTCTATGTTTATGTTATGCCAGTTTCTCACAATATTTTTCTTCACCGTTTTCAAAGCCGTTGTGATGATATTAATACAATTAGAAATGCACCTGCCGGAGTTCGAACCCACGATACCACTGAACCACCACTTCTTGTGATTGTGACTGTACGTAAGTACAATAAAAAGCAGATAAATAAACAATGCATGCGGAAGTGAGTCTCCGGAAGATGGCGTGCTGTCTTGCTACCGCGCTGTAGCGTGAGGTGGGGTGCCACACAGCGCGGGCAGGTTGGCAGTTCCTTTTTTATTTATATTTCAAAAATAGAACATTTTAGTTGATTAATGACAGGCCTGTCACATTTGTTTTACTACTGCCAGCAACAGCACCGACGGTTCAAAAGCAACCAACAAGGGAATAAAGATCATAATGATTTTGACTCATTTGCCTGTGACAGCAACCCCTCCCCACGATGAAATAAGTTGGCTACTTCTATCTGAATCCGTTTGACCATTAGACACCAGTTTCAAGAGAGTGTTGACCTAGGGAACGGACCCTAGAATCCAAGTTCGCGTAAGGCATTCAGAAACGGAAAGGTTTTAGTTTTTCATCATATAACATCACGCCTGTAATCCCCGATGGGTTTAGCAGAGGTGTAACTAATATGTAGTACACCCACATTTCGCCAGTTATGTTTAACTCCTTTGTAATAAGGGGCGAGCCTATTGCCATCAACTGGGCACAAATCTAGAAACCCTGACTCATCATCATCATCAGCCTATAATGTTCCCACTGCTGGGACACAAGTCTCCTCTCTATGAGAGGGAGTGGGCTGTAATTCACCACGGGGGCCCAGTGTAGGTTGGTAGATGTCACATGTCTTCGATTTTTTAGTTCTAAGACATACCAGTTTCCTCACGATGTTTTCCTTCACCGGTTTTGAAGGCAGCGGTGATGAAATAAATTACACAAAGTAATGCGGCTGCCTGGGTTCGAACCCACGGCTTACTGCTCGTAAGTCGGGGCTGCCACCATTGGGCCACCGCTGCTCTCACTCTCCGTGACTGCTACTGAAAAACTCCTGAGGGTAAATCTCAATAACTAAATATTGCCCGACCCGGGAATCGATACCAGGACGTCATGCTCAGCAGCCACGTATTAGTTCGTATGTTTGACAGTTAGATTGACAATAATACTGCGTAAGTGATACTGTTGGAATATCTTAGTGAAAGGGATTGTCATTCCGTATGTGTTACATAAGTGGAGTGAGTGTGCGAAGCTGATTTTATTATGATTTGATTATTGAAAGGATGGTTCATAGGTAAAATGATGGCCATAGAGAAGGTGACTCCTGTAAAGAGTAATAGAGAAGAATGGAAGAAGAAGACATGTGACCACAAATAAATTGTGATAAGGGCAGGAGAATGATGAATATACAGGGTGTAACGGAAAGGGTATATATGTTACCGGCCAAACCCGATTTCAGGCCAAACTAATTTGTCCTAGGCCAAACTGGTTTACTGGGTTATCGTGTCAGGATATACTAACCCAAACAAAACATTTACAATGCGCCCAACTTGGATGTGGCATCGCTCGCTATACGCTCACTCAGCTCGCGCGTTTATGGTCACAGTTCTAACCCAACCTAACCCATTTAGATGGGGCGCAGAGTACTTTTGATTCAGTTTGGCCTAGAACAAACTAGTTTAGCCGGAAATCGGGTTACATATACATACTTAAGGGTGTACTACAGACCATCAAACTGAACGTGTTTCTCCATAGGAAAAACACCGTATAGCAAAAAAAATATCAACTGCCCCATACATTGGGTCGAATAAGTATTGAAATGTTGTATGGGGCAGCAGATAATTTTTTCGCTATTACGATGGTTGTTCGATGGAGAAACATGTTCAGTTTGATGGTCTGTAGCACACCCTTAAGTATGTATATACCCTTTCTGTTGTACCCTGTTTATGGTGACTGGTAATTATTGACCGATACTTAAACACGTGATTATATTCGTGATAACAAACAACTTTCCCAAGGAAACTGTTTTTTTATACTCATTTACTTATCACAATATTACAACAGCCGTATGAAATTCGAGCGCGCGCGTCTGCGACCTATCAGCTGAGAGCCGTGTGACGTCATGCTGTCTCAATACTATCATACCGTGCAACAGTGGCTAAGCAGAACACTCGCGCGGCTCGCAAGCTCGGTCGATAAGTGCGCCCGCGCCACGTCACGTGCCGTATGCGGTGTAGTACGTAAGCTACCAAAAAAATATTTCTTTGAGAAAGTTGTTTGTTAAGATGAGTATAATCACGTGTTTAAGTATCGGTCACTATAATTACCAGTCACCCTATACAGGGTGTTACAGAAAGGGTATACACATACAGAAGGGTGTGCTACAGACCATCAAACTGAACATGTTTCTCCATCAGATGAACATCGTAATAGCGAAAAAATTATCTGCTGCCCCCATACAAAATTCAGCACCTATTCGACCCAAGTGTATGGGGCAGCCGATATTTTTTTCGCTATTACGATATTTGTCTGATGGAGAAAGATGTTCAGTTTGATGGTCTGTATCACACCCTTAAGTATGTATATACCCTTTCCGTTACACCCTGTATAAATAAAATATTGAATTAATCAATAAAACTTTTACGGTCTACCGAGACTGACCAAATATTTGCCGTTTCCTACACAAACCAAAAAGTGCCGGTTCTACTTTAAAGCTACAAAACATATAAAAACAAAAACAAAGCAGAACTACTTTCTATAAAGTCGCACCGCACGCCGGACAAACGGACACGTGTTTTTGTCCGAGACGTCGAGTACGAATTACGTCAGCAGTGTAGTCAGTAGAAAGTTATGTATCAGAAAGTCCACTTGTACCTACTACTAAATCATAAATCGCTATTCTTCTTCTTGTGGGGCTTAGTTAGAGTCGGCTTCAAGTCTAACTGAGGGGTCCGTGGCTTACGCCCCCAGAGGTCGAAGCACCTGTGGCCGACGCCCCCGATTCGATTTATTGTTTTTTCACTTAGTACAGTAAAAGAAAAAAGTGTTTCACTATAATAATAAAGACCTTATCTGAATTATGAGATACTCTGTATGTCCCAAATTTAAGAACGTTTTCCCCGATTATTTCCCGAATTTGATTTCAGTAGCCAAGTTAACCAATGATGTTTATGAAGTTACATTTAAAAACGATGTAACTCAGGTAATTGGTAAGAAAAGTGAAATCGAGTACAGCAACACCATTTGCATAGAGCGACCGCCTTTCTAACAAAAATAATAATCAAATCACTATAATATGAAATGGTTCAAATTGGATAAAAGTAAAACACGAAAGTAACGTAGTAGCTCGCAACACTACAATCGCATCGCATTACTCGCATTCGCATTACTATGACAAGACTTCTAATTGCGAGATTTATTATTAGGTTTCTTGTTTTTTATTATGGTATTTCTTAAAATATTTATTAGTCAATTTTATGTGTATTTGTGTATTAGTATCTATGTAATTACATACAATTTCGAAATTAGTTACATATTTTTATATATTATTTTGTACCTCATCACAATGTTGTCATTTTTAACCCAATGGTTGACTGGTAGAGAATGCCTTGTGGCATTAAGTCCGCCTATATAGAACCGCCTATGTACATGAAGTTTAAATAAATAAATAAAACAAGGTCTAACATAACATAACGCCTGTACCCCCACAGTACACCCACATTTCGCCAGTTATGCTGAAGTCCTATGTAGCAGGGGGCGAGCTTATTGCCATCAACACGGCACCAGTCCAGACTCCTTGGCTGCTACTGCGATATTCCTGATGGAAAAGCCTAATAACATCTTTGCCCGACACAGGAATCCAACCCAGAACCATAAGCTCAGCAGTCGTGCTTGCAACCACTCGCCCTACGAGACAGTCATTTTGAAAAATATTCAAGCACTGGAGCACAGCTTTCTAGGCTTCAAGCTAACTGACCATTACCAACACCGCACTTTGCTCCAAATTACTAACGCTGTTCTTAAAGGCCAAGCTGAAGTGGGACTAGGCTGACCACGTCAGCCATCATCATTATTATCATTAGCCTATAATGTTCCCACTGTTGGGACACAGGCCTCCTCTCAACGAGAGGGAGTGGGCTTTAATCCACCACGCGGGCCCAGTGCGGGTTGGAACGTCAGCCTTATAGGTACCTAAATAGCTGTGGGCCAAAATAACTAACTTACTATAAAATAACTTCTATGTGGAGCCCTGAAACATCCGGATGGCGTCGGAGTAGATTAGAATAGATAAAAGAAGGCCGGACGAGCTGGATAAACCAACGAACAGTGGTCTACATTATCTCTGGATCGACAAAAATGGAAGTCGTGGGAAGAGGTCATTGCCCAGCAGTGGGATGACGCAGACAGTAACAGTACGACATCGCTTCGCAAGCAAGCGACACTTTTCGTACTGTAGTTTTCACGTTTAAGTTATTCTGAACCTTTTGCACCTTTTCTGTTTAGTGGTAAATGCACAACTGTAATAATCTACATTCGCGTACGATCAATTAGTTAATGGCTGCCGTATTTGCATATTTTAGCAATTACTTCGCATTTTTGGCGCGAATAAAGTGTTTTTAAGTAAGATGTAGACCAAGGGGCATTGTTCTCCACTTCATTATGCTAATTTCTTTTATTACAGCATATAACGGTATTGTTAGGTTTTACACAAGTAAAAGAGGTTTTATATAATGAGAAAGGATTTTACGAAACTCCTTCTGAAGTGGATTAACGGGACACAATTCCGAAGACGAACTTTTAATCGCAAACGACAGATGCGACCGCAACTAAATAAAAAATATATATATATATATATAAATAATATGTATTATATTTTTATCATTTATCATAAATTTATATATAACTGGTTTCTTCGTAACCATCACGCGTATTTTTCTGGAGGATTTGGCAGTGCTTGTATTATTAAGTTTTCTTTCAATAACATTGCCCTCTGTTTAGTAAATAGTCTATGGTCGGGTTTTCAAAGACAATCCTCACGTACGCACGAAGACCAATCAAGCCACGAATAACCAAATTACGCTGATGTCTCATTGGACGGGAAGCTCATACAAAGTGAGGTCAGGTTATACTGGATATGTATGGCTTGAAGTGTCGCTAAGTGTACAGAGGCCTACGCAATGGCGTGTCTAAGGGCCAACAATTCGGCAAGCCCCTAGGACAAGCATACTTCAGTAACCCTAACATCATGAAGAGAAGTATGTTTTAAGGGCAATCTAAGCTTAAAAGACGATGAGACCGCCGTTGTAACCATAAAATTAGCAGTTTTGTAAGCCCGTTATGTTTCATTTTTGGTGTACAATAAAGTTTTATTCTATTCTATTCTATTGTTATAGGTCTGTATGATAGTACCGCTGCTTGGTTTACCATAGAACACACGGCGACAAATTAACCTATACATTTCCAGTATAACATGAGCTCGCTTTGTATAGATTTCCCGTACAATGCAAGCTCCCCAAAACTGGTTTTATATAGCTTGATTACAACAATATTTCGTTAAGTGGAAATATTAAGTTTTCCAAGTAACTCTACGAAAAAGTGCGAGTCTTAGCGATTGGCTGTGGTTAGCAGTTACGGTAACCTTTGGAACTTTAAAATATGGGTTAAGCCTATACTCCGCAGGACTGCAAAAACGTCAAAATAACACACGAATTGCCTTAATAATAAATTGTCATCATAACGTTATATCATATCCCATATCTTCCCGTGGGTGTCGTAAGAGGCGACTAGGGGACTTGCCAGAGAATGGGCAGCAGCGTTCTCTGTGCTTTTGTAACAACCGTACTGCGATCGCCAATCCGCCTGCCAAGCGTGGCGATTATGGCAAACCCCCCCAAAATGTCAATGTGGTGACACTTGGGGGAGGCCTATGT
The DNA here is from genome assembly GCA_949152445.1 of Cerastis rubricosa. Lineage (NCBI taxonomy): Eukaryota > Metazoa > Arthropoda > Insecta > Lepidoptera > Noctuidae > Cerastis > Cerastis rubricosa. The sequence goes on along the minus strand of OX424534.1, from coordinate 21,142,854 downwards.
CCAGCAGTGGACGTCTTTTGATGATGATGATGATTATAACGTTTGTTACTCAATAAGAGTACACTCTTATACTACTCGTAGCTTTAATAGACAGCTTTTAAAACGACCTCATCATTAACATACACAAACAATTGCAATAGTATTCCTCAAAAGGCTGGATGGACTGTATTTAAGAAGGATAATTTGGCTGTGAAAGACACCAGTAACAATAAAACCACACGAAATAAAGTTTATAGTGGACTGTATTTAGGTTGGATATGCACAAAGTACATTATTGAAAATGCTCTACGTGTGACACTGGCAGGTGGTGAACGTAGACTGCCATTGATCCGTTCACTTGAACGGAATGAGTGAAATTACTATGCATGCTTCATACAATGGCTAGAAAAAAGGTGACTGATGAAATTACGAGTAATAGAAAAGTATGAAGGAGAAATCATGCTGCGCCGACCCCAAATTAATGGAGATAAGAGCAGGAAAATGAAGATGATGGTTCTTCAAAGGGCTCGAAAGAGCTGCCTAGTCCACACACACGTTTCCAGTTCTTATATCCGCAAAGGAAAGTTTCTGTAAAACAAAAAAACTATCTCTTCCAAAAACGTGTTGATAACTGCTTTTAAGTACCAATGTAAAAGTCACTTTTGGACTTCCACCAACCTGCTGAAACTACATTCACATTCAATGGCGTGATTGTTTTTACATAACCGATTTTAATGAGCACCTCTTATTGAGATGTTACTTAAGTACCTTTGAAAGAAAGTATATTTCTTAAATTTAGTCAATCGTTAAAGTGGCTTTTTAACACGCTTTTTAAGCTTCACCCGTATCTAAACACTAGCTGGCCCGCGCAACTTCGTCTGCGTCACTTTTTCCCCGTTTCCCCAACATTTTTCGTTACTGCTCCGCTCCTATTGGTCTTAGTGTGATGATATGTAGCATAAAGACTGCCTCAAATGGCTATCTAACACTGAAAGAATTTTTCAAATCGGACCAGTAGTTCCTGAGATTAGCTCGTTCAAGCAAAAAAACCAACTCTTCAGCTTTATAATATTAGTAAAGCTGTTAAAAAATCTTAGAAGTTTATTATGACCCACTTCCCGGTTTCCGATAGACCTGAAGTTTTGCATTTCTGTTTAGTTTGGATGACAATGCATGGTTAGCTAATTGACGTCATTCTAAATTCAATATGGCGGACTCTCTAAGGCAGCGGATTAGTTATTTTTTATGCCATTAATCCCATGATATGGGTATCAAATGAAACGGTTTTAAGAAGAATACGAGAAATAAAATGATGTCACTCTAAAGCGTGTTATTATTTATTTAGCCTGAAATGGTGGGACATTTCCTCTTCCGAGTCATTCCACTTTTCTCGATGCTGTGCTTCTTCGCGCCAATTCGTGGGGAAGTCAAGGCGTCCCGCCATCTTCTCCTAGGTCTACCGCGACCCCGTCTAGCCGATTGACATTGCTTTAGTTTTCAGTAAATATTAATTAGTTGAATGACGGACACACATTCTTGGTAGAAGCTGGATGACCATAGCCAAGGAACGAGTTGAATGGCGTGCGATTGGAGAGGCTTATGTCAACAATGGTCTGCTGTAGGCAATGGATGATAAATATTTATGGGGTCTATTGGTAGTACTCAGATATTGGTCAACCCCATAGGCCACGATCTTCTTTATCTTCTTCTGCTCCATCGTCTCTGAATATTTCTTCTTGTAACTTCTTTGCGGAAAGGGACAGCTCAGCATCAGGGGTCTACTCGCTAAATGTTTAATGATATAATCATAAACTGCAAATATGGATACTAATTAGCCATAACACAATGTATTTTAAAGCTATATTATTTATCACAGTCGCACTATCTAATTAAAAACGATAAAATAAAACAATCTGTCCCATAAAACCTCTATAATTTAACTTTCTATCGCCCATATTAATAACTTCAAAAAGAATTGAGCACATATACAGAAGAAAAAAAAAACAAAATCAAGAGCCTGGTATACTTCTCCTTGTTAGCTCGAATACTACAATCAAACTTCACTATGAAATCACATACTACTGTATAAAACCAATATGCATGTTATACATTGCTTCTTTTATTAGTAATCCAAATTCCCTGCCCGGGTATAAAACCGCAATGTACAAGCAATAAAACAGCAACGCCTTCTCAGGGCCTCAAGTCTGCTATTACAATAGTGTCAGAATGGCCTATCATTGATTTCATAATTGTTGATTTTGACAAGTTTGGTAATCTACTAATTATAATGGCATCATTATGACTTCACAATGGTCAACCACTGACACTCAATTGAAAGAAATGGCATAGACTTTGACAGAATTTAGCAGATTACGAACTTTTAGCAAAATGACAATGGGATCGTGTTGGAATGACGATGTTTATAAAAATAGCAGACTTGAGGCCCTGTTCTCAAATCCGATAGCATCATGGTGCGACGGTCCTATCACTGAATGGAAAGGCGCGTTGTTCATTTCACCAAGTATAAAACGCTTGTGGGGATCTGAGAATGCACCAGTCAATACTTAGAAGTCGACAACAGCATCTAAACTATTCAACATGATCGCTTTTGTAAGTGTTTTCTTAATTATTTAATGTAAAGTGACGTAACAACGACATATCAAATGGATCGGGAAATTGTGACGGTTTTCCTGGCTGTATAATGTGGTTCCTTTGCGATTGGCAGTTGCTTCTAAAAAAGTGTGATCTTAAAACATGGCGGCTTTTTTCGAACTGTCAGAATATTGTTTTTGTTACTTCTCACGCTCTGAATGAGAATTAATAATACATAATGCATAGTTTAAATCGGTGATTGCTTGTGACATAATGACTCTGTAATGTTACATCATAACTTTGTAACTACCTGTTCTGGTGAATGGGCTATACGTTCACCTGACACCATAGACAATCATTAATTTCAAATAATATTCTAATTTTGAAATAGAATCCCTTTGCAGATGCTTTTTAATTATCATAAAGTTTTAATGTAAATTACATTCGAAATAGTGGAATGGCCCGGAAGTCAAGTGCATAAGCGCGACATAACTGGTTCGATTCCGACTAGTACTTATTCATATATCTTGGACATTTCAGACTAACTGTAGAGGAAACCTATCCTTATAATAGTATAAAACCACTTGTTTTTGATTTCCACATTTCTGAAAAAAAAGAGAAGGATTCCTGTTTGCCCTTCCTAGATTGCAGCTCTCTAGCTCCAAAAGCGGAATCGTTAGACGTCAATACTAATATAACACCCCATTATCTTCCAGAAAACAACAGCCATCCTCCTTCTAGCGACCTTCGCAGCCGCCCGACCCTCAGACGAATGGGAGCCGGAAGGTCACTCCCACTCTGAACACACGAAGCCCTACCACGTCACGGTTGTGAAGAAGATCGGTGTCCCGGTCCCGCATCCCGTGGCGGTCTCCGTCCCGCAGTACGTGAAGGTGCCCATCCCGCAACCTTACCCCGTCCACGTCACAGTGGAGCAGCCTATCCATGTGCCAGTTTATAAGGTGAGGTTTTGATTACTCTTCTTACTTACTAGCTGTCCCGCAACTTCGTCTGCGTCACATTTTCCCCGATTTTGAAACATTAATAATTGCGGCTTCGCTCCTTTTTTTCGTAGCGTAATGATATGCCTTTAGCCTGCCTCGATAAATGGGCTATCTAACACTGAAATAATTTTTCATATCGGATCAGTAGTTCTTGAGATTAGCGCGTTCAAGCAAACAAACTCTTCAGCTTTATAATATTAGTATAGATTAGATAAAGTTTAAAATCACTTGGAGAGGACTTTTTATAAAGCCAGTTATTTATGCCATTAACATCATTGATCCGTATAAATAGAATAAACTTTTACCAATAAAAAACCACATGGTTCTTATGAGGGGAAAACCGGGAAAAAATGGAAAAAATCATCAAAACTCTAAGGCAAATGGAAATTAAGCACTTCTCTTCGATCAATTCGGTACAAGCTTTAATGCTGGCGTTTAATAGCTCATGATTGCTTGCTAAAGAATAATTAAAATTTAGCTAGGAATAGTAGGGCCAAGAGTAAGTCACATTCTATGAGTGATAACAAAATTGGCAAGTCAAAAAGCTACCGAAAATCTGTTGGAAGTCGTTGCAAAAATACCTACAAAGGTTTTGGAAACGATTGTCTCAAATCCTGAAACCAGTAGCTGAGCTATTTGAGTGACCAGCACTGTATTGCGTAACACGTAAATACGTTCCCTTTCATTTTGATACTGTCCATTACGACAGCTTGCCCACGTGCATTTCGTAGTTAGGGTGTTTTAGTACTCAATAAGATAGGTGAATAAACGCAAATTTTGATTAGGGCGACCCAGGAATTATTGCTTGTAGCTAGATTTAATTGACTTCTTAAAGGCTGGAGTACCTGCCTCAATATTATAACAAAATCCGCTAGAATCTTAATTTTTCTTGCGGATGCTTTTTTCAGTCAGTTAAAATTAAATATTTATAAAAATTAAAATTCAAGCTTTAAAATATAAAATTATTTTATATAGAAATGAATCAGTTTTATTTTTAATCAAATTAATTTTAATAAGGCACTTATAATAAAATCAAACATTTAGAATAATATGGCTAAGATGTAAAATATGAAATAATATTGCCATAGATATAAAATATGTTGCAATTATTAGTAGTGCAATTTGTCATCAATCTTGAATCTCCAGTGCCTTCCTCCAAATAATTAATCCTTCTATGTTTACAGTACAGATTAAATTCACTTTCGTTTTTTTTATAATAAAACTATTTTCTTTTTTTTATGCTGATTAATTGCTGCAATTGCTACTATGATTCATTCTTAATTCAGTTGATTTCCATGACTCATGTATATTTATTGTCTGTAGTAAAAAATACTACGCGAATTGTGCGACCGCTTAACTGTGGGTAATTGTGCTCATACATCATCTCTTAATTAATAATTAACTTCACGATATCGTGTTACATCATTGCAGCAGTAGCACTTACATTGATTTTTGTTGAATTTTCTTCTTGATTTAACTGTCATTCCTACTAGTCCGTCTCAATTTTTTTATTCTTGCAACACTGGCTTATTCTGCCAAAGGCGGTTCCGGTCTGTGTCAAATATAAAAATATGCACTAATTAGCATTAATTTTAAACACGTATATCGTCTTAACAAAAACAAATAAAAGGAAGATAACAATTTAATACGCACATAAAACGGACACAACACAACTCTTTATTACTTTCACGATTGGTTTCATAAAAAAGCTATAAATTAATCGCTGTAAATTGCCTTTCTTTGTCTACCTTCTGTTAAAACTAATTATCACCATTATAAAACATTTACATGCACCTTTTACATTGACCATAACATAAACTTGGAACCAATTAGGTACACTTACTCCCTAGAGGCAAGACGACATTCTCCTAGACATTAATTCAGTTAAATTTAAACCACAAAGTTACTGCCAAAGGAGAAACTATACAATTATTTTACACGGCAAATAAAGTAGTACTAAGTAGATGTTATATCATAGTTATTGTGTCTAGATGCGTTTTTGCAATTATCTCATAACGTTACCCATTCATTGCTGCATCAAGTTACGTAACCCAGTCGGCCATGACAGAAAGTAAAAGCGCGGGCAGTCAGGCGTGCGTTTGAAAAAAGAACAGTGCGTTTGTGACAGTTTGCAGCTAGTTACATTTGGATACGTTCTATCATCGAAAAATAGAACACCCAATATTTAAATTTAAATTTTACCCAAATAAGTATTTAAGTGCTTTCTTCTTCCGAAATACCCATACTTATGTTGACGAGTACCTATTTTAGGACGTTCAACTAATCGCTCAGTAACCCCAAAATTATGTCCTCCAGAAAGCAATATACTAAACCCAAAACTCTTTTCAGGTCGTCCCCCAAATCGTGGAGAAGCCAGTTCCCTACACCGTGGAGAAGCCTGTCCCCTATGAGGTCGAGAAGCCCTACCCCGTTGAGGTCGAAAAGAGGGTCGAGGTCCCTATTCCCAAGCCTTACCCCGTGCATGTACCTGTCTACAAACACGTCTACCACCACAAAGGAGGCCACAAGCACTAAAAAATCAAATTTAAAGTAAGGGGCATTGAGGTTCTATAGCTTATTTTTAAAAGCAGGGGTTGCCAGTGTAAATACAAATTTCGTAGATCTGATGGAGATGTAATTCCATCAGTGTTGACCTATGTTTATAACGTTGTGATATTTATTATTGTGTGCAAACAAATAATGTTGTTGTCTGTGCTGTTGATCGCGTTTTTGTTGACTATTGTGTAATTGTTGTTGATTATTTTTAATTTTAAGTGTTGTACATTAAAAGAATAATTTTAAACTATTATTTTGTAATTATTCGGGTCTTGTAATGTTCCATTTTAATCTATGAACTCCCGTAAAGTGGTTCCCAATAATCTATGAATGCTAAAATGTAACACGGTTCCCTTCTCTGCACATTCCGATATTTGAATCGATTCAAAAGTAAATCGATATCTTAGTTAGTATCTTGTTTGGCATCACTGCAGTCCAACTTTCACTGAGCGGCGGTCAAGGCTCCGGTCAATGACTCCAAGTCTACACACCGAGACACTCGCCACATCAACTATACATTACCGCACATGTATAGCATACAGCCAACCCTTAATCATTGTAAGCCGGTAATGAATGTTGCATGTGGGTGGCTGATTATTTACTCGAATCGTCAATTGATTGCTCGCAAATAAATTCGATCCTTCGTTTTATTTTTGTTTACACTTGAGTCATTGGATATTTTTAGGAGTTGGATGTTGTGGTTGTAAATTAAGATATAAGATAGCATTCTTGATATGGAGTATAAAAATGTCGTGAGGAAAGTTTGGAGTATGAATGTGGCTGAGAAAGAGAAGACCAAAGATGGATGGACTCTGTGAAGGACGATATGGCAAGAAAGGAGGTGACTGTAGAGATGACGAGTACTAGAGAGGTGTAGAAGAAGAAAACATACGGCACCGACCCAAAATAAATTGTGATAGGGCAGGAGAATGATGTTGATTATATTAATCAAAATCAAAAGTCATTTATTCAAATTAGGCTGATCAGCACTTTTCGAACGTCAAAATTACAAGAGACAGTCCCCCAAAACGCCCGCCCTTCGCCACTTCGTAGTGTTTTAGCTGGGAAGAAGAACTGGCGGAACAAACTCCCCAGCAACACATCTGTCTGTTAGGTTAGAAGAACCAGATTTTGTGATATAGGGAGTATACTCGTACTTACATGTACACACACCTTTTTTTAAAGGAGGGTAGACAGAAACTAGAAAACGCCACCTGCTAGACCTCTTACACAGTCCTTCCGCCTTATCTACGCTCATACATCTGGTCATACAAGCACGCCGGTTGCAAATTGCCTGTAACGTTCCCAGCGCTGGGAAACAGTCCTAGTCTCTGTGAGCAGTCATAAGGGCGTGCAGCTTGGTGGATATAGGGAGCAAGAGCATTCTATTTTAAATTTGGAAGTTGGAAAAGAGTCTGACAGAGTTGATACTAAAGTTGTTGATACAAAATTAAAACCAAAAGATACTATTAGCTTGTACAACAAGTAGAATTCAAAGGATCTCCCAATAAGCGGAGAATAAGTAGAAGATGGCGGGACGAGCCGAACAAAACCAACAAGCTATGGATCACTGTTCTGGATATATCCATAAAAGGGATCCCGACGCGTCTACATCACGCTTGGATAAAAATCTGACAACTTTTATTGAACTGAAATATTTTAAATTTTGTTTTTCCTCTTGAAAAGTTATGAAATAATTGGAATTAGAATTTTACTACCGATATCCGGATCAGCCTCTCAGTTAAAAATCCTGCACTGTTGAAGTTAGGCATTCCCCAGGAATCACAAATTCCAAAAGTTGCGAGTCGCTAAGTGGACCAACGAATAGACCTAGTAAACGTACATGAAATCTGCTGGAACCGAGAAGCGTGTTTTATTACACTCAATTCTTCTAGAACGTGATATAAGCCCATCCCTTTTATTTATTTATGGCTGGGAAATCATCAAATGACCCCTCCTGCGTGTGAGACTTGTACCTACTGACTAAAACCCACCCATGCTCCTTCTTAGCCCTTTGTGTTCCAGGGCCGCGGTATGTCTTTCAAACAGTCCCGCAGCCCTGGCAGGCATCGGCCCTCTCGGACCCCTTCCGATTTGCTGACATCTCCTTGAGGCGCGCGTGGAACGCGAACGCGCCGCGCCGTCGACACGGATAAGCCCATCCCTCACTTATACAATGTAATAGACCTGGTGACCAAATTTCGGCTATGGCGTTAAATCGGAGCGGGACTGCCCATCGGCGCGGAAGGCATAACAGTCACAAATGTGTGTAGGTCAGATAAGTAGTCGCTGCATATAAAATATTAGTATTCAGCTGCATCCGGTTAGACTGAAAGCCGACCTGAACATAGTTGCCGATGGTGATGAAGTGTGTGCGCAGAGACAGGTGCAAGCTCGCATCTCCTACTCTCGTCGTCTTATGGGAAGACAATCCGACACGATCGGAGTTACTTAGTAAGATCAGACGCAGGACCGATATAATAGGTCATACAACGGTTCAATTATATAGTCTAAATCTAAACTAATTATAAACTGCAGGAATGATTTGATTGATTGTTGGTTTGTTTGTTTGCATTGAATAGGTTCCGAAACTACTGACCCGATTTGAAAAATTCTTTCAGTGTTAGATAGCCCATTTATCGAGGAAGGCTATAGGCTATATATCATCACGCTACGACCAATAGGAGTGGAGCAGCAATTAAAAATGTTGCGAAAACGGGGAAAATGTGACGCAAACGAAGTTGCGCCGGACAACTTGTAATTATAGAGAGAGCAGCGGTGGCCCAGTGGTGGCAGCCCCAACTTACGAGCAGTAAGCCGTGGGTTCGAACCCAGGCAGGCGCAATACTTTGTGTAACTTGTTTCATCACAGCTGCCCTCAAAAACGGTGAAGGAAAACATCGTGATGTTCTAGAACTAAAAATTCGAAGACATGTGACATCTACCAACCCGCACTGGGCCCGCGTGGTGGATTACCCACTCCCTCATAGAGAGGAGGCCTGTGTCCCAGCAGTGGGAACTAATTATATAATGTTAAATCATATAATACATTAAATTAAACTTATAGTCACTTTATGACGCCATTCCAGTTTTCGACAAGACATTTTACCACCACCTAGAAAATTGTTATTTCATATGGAGCAACTGCGCACCGTATATGTTCGTGAGAGTCTTCCTAACCGACTAAAGATAAACTGCACTCATTATTTAGTAATCTAGCACAGATAGAAATGATTACCCTATAAGCTACTTTTATATGGAAAGCGAGGCGGTGGCGACGCGATGGATGCGCGTTTTATCTCTCCGTCAGGGAGAGTGGGTAGTAATAATGAACCCTCCGGGCCCAGTGAGGGTTGGTACATTTTACATTTTTTATTTTAGCTCAGACCGATTTTCCGGTTTTAGCTTTACGGTTATAGTCAGCCTTTGTTTAAAATAAATGTGTTTAGTTGTGTCTTGTTATGTAGGTAAAAGTATCCTTGTTATTGATGGAAAAGTACTAACAAGTAATTAAATAAAAATATAAATTTGTATTAGGGCACATCTGACAACAAACTGTTTTACAGTTTGGGAGAAATAATATGTATATTTTTGAAATTATATTTTGTAACACGGATGTTACAACGAATAAACGCTTTATTTTTTTCCTTACGATGTTTTCTTTCACAGGTTTTGTGACAGAAGTTGGTTAGAAGTTAGAATCAAAGACATTGAAATATTTACGAGCGATAGACGGGGCAAAATTAAGAAATTCGTAATCCAATATTTGTTACTTACTCAGTACCAAGTCGCTCTGTCTAGAGTCAAACGCCTGCTTGCCAGTAAGCATTCGAGTGTCATAATCGAAAATGTTCGAGATCAACATTTTTGTATGAAAATATTCCCAATGTCCGGTCTGTAAGTCTTTGAAACCTCTTTATTTATTTATATTTAATACTTTAAGCACATAGTACAGAGGCGCAATTAATGCCATAGGCATTTTCTGCCATAGGCATTTTCTGCCAGTCAAGCTTTGGGTGATGCAGAGACAAACAGTGGTAGGTGTACCTATATCTAAAAAAACATTGGTCAAATGTTGGTTGGTTTGGTGCTCTTGTGTTAGAAAGAACCATGCGGGCCCAGTGCGGTTAGTGATACGTCTAAGCTTACCATGTTTAGCTTTCAAATCGCTTGTCTTCGCATCCAGTAAGCTAAAACCTTAAAACTGACCACAGCATGATGCATAGATTATGCAACGAAACTTAAATTATCCTAGATGGTGAGATTGTAAGCACTGGAGAAGAAGAGAAAGTGAAATTACTCGAAAGCAACGCAACGCGAGTGCTTCCTGTTGCGCGAGTATATAATTATGCCATTGACATTATACACCATATACTTACGTAATATCTAGACAAGGAGTTCCGTGGGCTTTCCGGATATACGAGTATGCCTAGAGATGGTAGTGTAGGAGCTCATGCGGGCCCAGAATCTACTGCTGCTATCAAGCAGACGTACCTTATTATTCGGGTTGGAAGTGTACCTACACTATACTCATCATTATCTGCCTAGTGTCCCAACAACTATGTTGGGGTCGGCTTCCAGTCTAACCGGATGCAGCTGAATACCAGTATTTAAATAGAGCGACTGCCTATCTGCCCTCTACAACCCAGTTGGTAATACGAAACCTTTGGGAAGACTGGTTGTCAGTATTTCTGACTACCTGTGACGACTGTCAAAGATTTACAAATAACAGCCGGGACCCTTTCCGAGGCACCGGGGAAACTCGGTACCTATCTAATGGCGACAAATAAAAAACATTGTTGTAATGATAGTGTTGGCCATGGCCAGTTTATAAACTTAAATCTACACTATAGCAATTCTCACATGACACCGCTGGTCCGCTTGGTTGGGAGGAGGAGGCGGTGAGCGCCGCTCGTCCGCGCGGTCTGACAGTGTTTTTGTGTTGGCATAAACGTGTTTCATACGCGACAATACGACCCATGCCATAATGTCCATCCAAAGGTTTTCTGGAAGATATCGCTATCAGCGATAAGACCGCCGTTGTAACAATAAAATTATTAGTTTTGTAAGGCCGTTGTGTTTAATTTTTGGTGTAGAATTAAGTTTAATTCTATTCTATTCTATTCAATTCTAACCGCCCGACCGTGGTTCATAAAACATTCTGGTTTAGCTGAGCTTATAAGGTATCGTGCGGTGTCGTATAAGAATCGCCTTAACATCAGTAAAGTAGTAAGAGTTTGATACTTTAGATCTTTATCACTTAAACATCAGCGATGTCCTCGTTGTTCAGGAATCTCTAAGCCAGGATTCAGCAATAAGAAACATTAAAATAGAATTACTCGTCAAGGGTAGCAAGGAGAGGAGAAGTTGGCGGGATGCCTTGGATGGCTTCCTCGCAAATTGGCGTGAAGAAGCACACCATCGTGAGATGTGGAAGGAATGCGGGGAAGCCTTTGCCCAGGAGTGGGACAATAGGGTAGTAAGCTGAACCACAACAGGTTTTTTAACATCATCAAGATATGCGTCATGCGGGCCTGTGGACGGTGAGTAATGGGCTAGCTCACCGTCCGTCCGTCCTTTGACGACAGGCCGTGGGGACGGCGCGTTCGTGTTCCACGCGCGCCTCAAGGAGATGTCAGCAAATTGGAAGGTGTCCGAGAGGGCCGGTGCCTGCCTGGGTTGCAGAACACAAAGGGCTAAGAAGGAACATGGTTGGGTTTTAGTCAGTACAAGTCTGACAGTCCCTTCCGCTCCGCCCAGAGCGGGAGGGGTTATTTGAGGATTTCCCTTTTCATATTCTGTTCTGCCTGTCATGCACAACTAACTGCTTGCTTCTGGATTAGGCAGCCTGCAGAGCCGTCGCTGTGTACTGGACAGAGAACAGAAGAAGAAAGAGGACATCAATCTGCACGCAATATCAAGATTGCTCAAGATCAGTAAGCCAGAAAGTTGAAGCTAGGGCCCCAGTAACGTAAAGCGTAGTTTTAGATTCCATGGAAACCCCGATCAGTCCAGTAAAAACGCTACAACTAGTACCAAGTATTGTCCAGTTATCGATAATCGATATGGACCTCGGTGCAGCACTAGCGCAGGTATCGATTAGACTCCTGCGGCGTACGAGTCACATTCATATCGTATGCTCACATGTAGTTTTAATTTACTCAGACGTAAAAATACTCCAGTACTCTATAAAGTATCATTCTATAATGAGAAAATGCGAATGTTTTGAATAGTTAAATTAATGCTGAAGGCTTGGGGCTAATTCCTGATGATGCATATGTGGGAGTTTTAAAAGAAAACTTAGAAATTCAGCCTAAAACGTTACCACTCCTGGGACACAGACCATGTCCAACCATTCCATCTACATCTAAACTAATATTATAAAGAGGAAAGATTTGATTGTTTACCGAAACTACGGGTCCGATTTGAAAAATTATTTCAGTGTTAGATAGCCCATTTATCAAGGAAGGCTATAGGCTATATATCGCGCTACGACTAATAGGAGTGGAGCAGCAATGAAAAATGTTGCGAAAACGGGGAAAATGTGACGCAAACGAAGTTGGCAGCTATATCAAATACAGGAAGGAGTATTTGAGATGAAAACGATGATGAAACGATTTGTTTGACGTTTTGGGAAAAAGTGCCGTGAAAAGTTCGCATTTGGACACAGTGAGTTTCGTGTGTCGGGAACAGAATTGAGTTGTGAGTAACGGTGGTAGTGGTATGGAGCGCAAAAAACGATCAAGAAAGATTACAAATGTTATTGATAGTGTTGAATGATGATTCCAAAACAGAAGAAATTTATGAATTCTGGATGTATTTTTACTAACTCTTAAATCTAATATATTATTGTAGAACTGGTAAGGTGACCACGATCGTACCCTTAAAATCACATAATCTACGTGTGAACAATTATCTAGAAATCCTGTGTGATCATGTCGGGACACATGAAATAATAGTTACACCGTAACGGAACAATTTGTTCCGCCTGTTCGCCGCAAGGGGCGCTGCGGGCGATACGACCCTTTTTATTTTGAGCAGTTTTTAGGGATCCATAATTAAACAAATGAATCCTTACTGTTGATGGATAAAGCACACTTAAAAGGTACTGCACTGGATCGGCATTACCTCACCTAATTTTCACTAGCTGATCCCGTTTTTAATAGTCCTATATAAAATCAATATAATAATAGTAGCCAACCGGTATCGGGAACAATGCCGAATATTCTTTCAATTATATGTATCATTAATTAGATATTGCTGATTATATTAGATATTGTTAGGTAGGACTAGTTTATTTTTATAAGTTTTTCATTGTTTTATATTGTTAATATTATTTTTGAGACCGAGCTATCGCATTAGGGACATACCTGTAATGATAGTTGTAAGGGAGATTTTAATAAATAAATAAACAGGGTCCAAGCCACCGGTAGTCAGGGCTCCAGAGAAAGGAACCTCCTAACAATACGAGCCGTGTCTAGGAGTACCGCTTTCTGAATCAAGCTGTTGATCCAGCTGCCTATGCGACAGCCTCCTCAGGTATTGGTCGAGGCTCTTGGCAATTAAGCCATTGCCTGAAACGACTATCGGCACAATTGATCGCTGAGTTCACAACCCACATGTCGACAACCTCGCGAGCCAAATCAAGGTACTTGATTTGCTTATATTTCCCGATCCCTTTTGGCTACAGTGAGTATGTGTATGTTGTAGAATTTTCTTTTTGAAAGGATCCGGAACGGTTTGAGATAAAGCGAGCAATGCTTCTAGATGACTATTGACCTTAAGTTGCTACTGAATTTCGTGACTAAACACCATTTCTTAACCAGAGTAGGTAAGGCGTATGAACCGGAGGCGATATTAGGTGCATAAGAAAAAATTACTCGTAGCAACAATACACCTGCCTAACCTCTTCCCAAACTATCTTGGGGTCGGCTTCCAGTCTTACCGGATGCAGCTGAGTACCAGTATTTTACATGAAGCGACTGCCTATCTGACCTCCACAACCCAGTAACTGCGTAATAGGATACCCCTTGGTAAGACTGGATGTCAGACTTTTTGCTTCTGACTACTCGTAATGACTGTGAAATTTCTGATCTCCAAATGACAGCCGGGGACCAACGGCTTAACGTGCTTTCCGAGGCACGGAGGAAATTCAATAAATAGTTATGGTAACCAATCTACGGACCAACCTCGGCAAGCACGGCTTAACCTAAAAGATCGACCCGTGCGGCTGTTATTATTAAGCCACGAGCTCAACAATAAATATCATTCATCATCATCATCATTACAGCCCGAAAGACGTCCACTGCTGGACACAGGCCTCCCCCAAGAAGGGGGGGTTTTGCCATAATCGCCACGCTTGGCAGGCGATCGCAGTACGGTTGCTACAAAAGCACAGAGAATGCTGCTGCCCATTCTCTGATAAGTTCCTTAGTCGCCTCTTACGACACCCACGGGAAGATATGGGATATACATCATTAAAACCTTTGAATTCTTAGAGGATTATACACACGGCGTTACATCCAGTTGTTCATATCTAGTATAACATGGCCTCGTTTTGTATAGATTTCACGTACAATGAAAGATCTGCATAAACTGGCGTTGCATAGCTTGATTGGTCGTCCTGTGTACGAGCTCGACAGTCTTAATTACATTTTATTTTTCCCGTACTTAATAAATGCTCAGAAAACCTGCCTTTGAGGTATTGCCCAGAATCTGAGTGTCAAAAGTTCTAAAACAGGTCGAACACAACACAATGGCGGGATCACACTTGTCCCCGCATATCTCCCGCTCGCCTACACTGCGCACACGCACCTGCCACCCCCCACGGGGGGCCACTCGGCCTCCTTTCATGCCAACGGATTAATGCCACGATTCCTTTGCCTGTTTTTTTTTATTTCATTTAAAAAAAAATATATCTCTCGCGGATCGGAGATGGTAAGGTTGGTTAGACGACTTTTTTTTTAATTTTAGGTTTGCCATGTAATCATGTTTAAGCTTGTTAAGTGGGGTACTGACTTTCAGAGTGATTTTATTCACATACAGAATAATAATTGAATTAATAAATTTAACTGCACGGTTGGCGCAGTGGTTGAGCGAATGGCTGCTGGGCTGGCTGCTGCCCTGATAGAGTCACTTTATCTACTCCTTCAGCACGCATTTTCTGTAACACGCCCTGAAAATTTCCATACTAGGTAAAAACGAAGCCGTCAACGGGTAATCGGTCAAAGGGTATCTAGTTGGGAAAGCGTACTACAGTATTTCAGAATTTTTAAATGACAAAGTGCAATATTAATATTTTTATAATTTTTGCAATTTATAATTACAATTTAATTCAAGTTTATAATTTATTGTTTGAATCTAATTTTTATAGTTTGCGTGAGAATAAATGTTTTAAGCTCTGTTTTCTGTAATAACTTTTACTGTATATTTGTATGCCACAAAGGCCGAACATGATGGATCTTTTTTGTTTATGAACAACCTGCATGCCTTGTATGTATACTCATGTTTCCACAAATAAATGTCTTGTCTTGTCTTGTCTTGTCAACCAAGCATTCTGTAGATCAAACAAAGTCACTCCAAGCAAAAAAAAAAAACTGGGACACGATTTTTCTTTATTCACGATTTACGGTATGACTTAATGTAACGAACTCAAACCGTTATGCTGATGGATGCGGTGAGTGGTATAGGGGTCATGGAGGTAGGTATTTAAAGTATCATCATCATCACCATGTCAGCCCAAAAGACGTCCACTGCTGGACATAGGCCTCCCACAAGTGTCGCTTTGATATTTTGGGGGGTTTTGCCATAATCGCCACGCTTGGCAGGCGGGTTGGCGATCGCAGTACGGTTTTTACAAAAGCACAGAGAACGCTGCTGCCCATTTTCTGGCAAATCCCCTATTCGCCTCTTAAGACACCCACGGGAAGATATGGGATGGTGATATTCTTTACGTCCGACACCGTACAGAGCATACAGACATACATATTTAAAGTAGAATTAAAGCATATTTTGTCGCACTGTAGCATGATCCACCTTCCTCATCCTGCGTATGCTGACGATGCCCGTTCGTGGAGATCAACCCAGAATTGGACTTGTTTGCTGGAAGACGATAATATTAGCTCGTGGCTAAATAATAATAGGCACCCAGGTCGATCTTTAAGGTTAAGCCGTGCTTGCCGAGGTTGGTCCGTAAATAGGTGACCAAAATTATATACCGAGTTTCCTCCGTGCCTCGGAAAGAACGTTAAGCCGTTGGTCCCGGCTGTCATTTGTAGATCTTTGACAGTCACACACAGTATCGTATTACCCAGTTACTGGGTTGTGGAGGTCAGATAGGCAGTCGCTTCATGTAATATACTGGTACTCAGCTGCATCCGGTTAGACTGGAAGCCGACCCCAAGATAGTTTGGGAAAAGGCTAGGCAGATGATGAAAGACGATAATGTTAGAATCTTTGTGGTTCTGTGAGAAGACCGAGTTTAGAATTAACTTAATTTAGTATTAAGTACATACATAATGGCTTAATGACCTACTAAATGTAATAAATAAATAACAATAAATTAAAACTTGTGTTTAAAAAGAAACTTGTGAAAAAGTTGAAACTTATACCTCTGATTAATATCTTCGTAATTAGAAGGTTCCCAGGTATAGCCCAGCACATAAAAAACATCCCAATGATGGGAAAAACAAGTGCTATTCGGCATCGTTTAGGGTATTTTTCACGAAGTATTATGCTGTCACTCATTTCTCTAAAGAAATGGCAGTACCAAACCAATGAATTTTTTAATCATACATAGTGCCCGAACAATCTCAATCTATAGGAACCTACCCACTTCAGCACTCCAATACATAAACACATTAAACATAACAATAACCGCTGTTATCCTAAATTAATGCGTGCACGCACCAAACGCACCGGAATATTTTCAACAAGTAAACAAAGCATCATGTCAAACTAAATAACCTTTGAAAAATACACCACGTTACGCTGTTACAGTCCCTAATTCTACGAGATACAGTTTAAAATTACATAAAGTTATCATTTGTGTAACGGTTAAGGCTTGCGTAGACGAGGAACTTTTGTCGGCGGAGGACAAAACGAAATCTCAAAAATATAACAGGCTAAAATGTGGGAGAGCTATAGGACATCTCTGCATCATCATCTACCTTTTCGGTTCGGCTTCAAGTCCAACCGGATGCAGCTGAATACCAGTATTTTACATGGAGCGACTGCCTATCTATCTGACCTCCAAAACCCAATTAGTACTGGGTAATACGATACTCCTTTGTAAGACTGGTTGTTAGACTTTCGGGCCACTGACTACCTGGTCTGACATCTCTGCATAACCCTTAGCGCTAGTCCAGAAACGGCGGGAACCGCGCGGGGACCACGCGGTTTCGTCTGAACGATTTAATAAATATCTACTAAAATAAAACTTGAGTGGTTCCCACGCGATTCAGAAACCACGCGGTTCCCGCCGTGTCTGAACAAGCACTTACAAAAAAGACGTCTAGTACCTAATGATGTTATGGTACTTCATTATCATTTTAGCCCGAAATCACAAACTGCTGAGTATAGGCCTCCCTTTTATCTGTCATACTTCCTGCTTTCGTGCGCCCTCCCCTCATCTTGGTGTTTGCTGCATCCTTGGCAATATTTGAGCGCTATTGCGCGGCCGTGGTTTCTATGGCCTAACTTTATGTTACTTGAGAACAGCTAATAATATTATCTGCAAAACTCATGTATAACGCAACACACACGCATCTAAGTAAATTCCCAACAAAACTCCCTCGTCTACGCAGGCCTTAAGTGTGCTTTTCTCAGGTCATAAACAAAGTTCGCGGGCGGGAGATTTGCCGCGAAATCTGGATAATTTCGCGCGCTTCGCCAACAAACATGGAAGCGGTGCCAACAGCTGAAACCTATGTGTCGGGATTACGAACTCATTACGTCATTTCGAGCTTTACATTGAGAAATTGGAAAAGGCCATAATTTTCCCACTGCTGGGAATTAGGCCTCTCTATGAGCTGTAATCTACATAGCTGGCCCAGTGTGGGTTGGTAGATGTCATGTCACATCATCATCATCATTTCAACGGAAAGGCGTCCACTGCTGGACATAGGCCTCCTCCAAGAAGCGGGGTTTTGCCATAATCGCCACGCTTGGCAGGCGGGTTGGCGATCGCAGTACGGTTGTTACAAAAGCACAGAGAACGCTGCTGCCCATTCTCTGCTAAGTCCCTTAGTCGGCTCTTACGACACCCACGGGAAGATATGGGATGGTACTATTTACGTCCGACACCATACAGAACGTCACGTCACATGTCTTCGAATTATTGGTTCCAGGACATGCTGGTTTCGTCAGGATTTTTTCCTTTACCGTTTCGAGAGCAGTGGCGAAGTAATAAATTAGGCACTGGGTGGGTAATGCGCCTGCTCTAGTTTCAACCTACGACATAAACTCGTAAGTCGAAGCCGTTACCATTAAGCCACTAATTGTCCTCAGATTATGAAATAACGTACAGTAATTCTAATGGCCTAGAACGCTGAAAATCACAATTTAATAAGTGTACCTGTATTGGCATAGCGAAAAGTACGACAGCTTCATAGTACAAAATGTACTACAGCGCCATCTATGACACAAATGAAGAACTAGCATCAAAATTCTGAATTGCGCTATCATAGTTTTCTGCGACTTCTGCGTAGGTATATAGAAAACCCCGACGGCAATTGTCGGGCAAGTAGCAAAGCAACATCAGATACCACCCTCGTCTGTTTGGACTATGAAGGATCCTCTCTTTTCAATGGAGTTTTGAGACTTTACACCCTGTTCCTCTTCTTATCTTCTTCTTATAAATAAACTAGCTGTCCGGCGCAACTTCGTTTGCGTCACATTTTCCCCGTTTTCGCAACATTTTTCATTGCTGCTCAACTCCTTTTAGTCGTAGCGTGATGATATATAGCCTATAGCCTTTCTCGATAAATGGGCTATCTAACACTGAAAGAATTTTTCAAATCGGACCAGTAGTTTCGAAGCCTATTCAATGCAAACAAACAAACAATCAAATCTTTCCTCTTTATAATATTAGTTTAGACTAGTTTAGATACCTCATTAAATACTTATGTCAGTATCATGCCATGTCTGCGAAAAGTTTAGAGAATACAACACGCATCCCATTAAAAAAATATCACAGCATCAATCCAACAAAATTTACATTCAAGCATATTAGCAATACTTCAAAACAGTTTTAAAATAGACATCGAAAATATCCAGATTGTCTGTGTCTGTAACATAGGCCTCCCCCAGGCGTTTCCATAGCTCACGATCTTGAGTTTTTCTCCTCCAACTCAGTCCCGCAGTAGCTCCTAAATCGTCTTCCCACGTTATCTTCCTCTTTCCCTCTCTATAATATTGACATTGCGGTTATCGCCGTATTAACCGTAAACCATTTCTCTATTACATTTAATATCATACGTCGTGCAACAATGCTAATTCTATTCCAAAGGGGCTCTGGCATCCACTTAATAACAAAACCGTTAAAGATAACAGCATAAATTTAAATACCACAGCTCCCTCACTAACAACAATACCTAACTTTAATCTAGCATTATTATAACTAAAAATTCCTAGATTCTAGAACGGTCAGTCCATTACAAAAAGTAATTAATCAACCCTTGCGATGCGATTGCATGTGTTAACGTACTATTAACGCGTTATTATCAAGCCGTTTGCGTGCGGTCAAGTAGCGGTGGCAAGTCGATGCAAATTGTACGCTATTGCCGCGCCCTGGCCCCGCCCCTGCTCAGGGTTGGCCGGCTGACGATTAATAAGCCCTTAGCAAAGGCCCTTCGTTCTACACATGCTATTTTGAGACGAAATTGGCCGGTAAGAAAGACTAAATGTTAGCAAGACTGGCTAAAACCGCGCGTTTCTTTTAAATGTTTTCAACATGGTATGCTGATAAGGGTTAAAAATTGTAGCGCATACACGTATAATTAAGCTATTTTGACACGAAATTGTAAGGTTAGTAAGACTAAATTGAAGGACTGGCTAATAACGCGCATTTGTTTCAAATGATTTCAACATGGTGTGGTGAGGGTTAAAAATTGTAATCATAGACTGAGTTAATAATTGCATTTTTGCATGCAGTTACTGTTGTATTTGTTCATTAGCTCGGGCTAACGTCTTAGTCGGGCAGATGTTGCATTCAGGTTTGTTGTTTTATTCTTAACTGAGACTAACTAAGGAGACATAGCTGCCAGTAAACTATTTGGTAAATTGTAGCTTTTATTTGATTATTAAGGGTTCCGTACTCAACAAGGAACCCTTATATGTGCCCCCCCTCCTCTACCAACTAAACGGTTGTAGTTAGAAATTCAAATGTCACGGCAGTAGTACCTATATATAACGAAGTTTAAAGGAAAACTATCACACTTAAGTGGGCTTTACAAGTTTACGAGTAATAGTCGACCAATTGTATTTGACTCGAAAATTTCGAACAACTCCATAGAAATGTCAAAACAATTAAAAAATTAAAACTTTCCGTGCAATGTTGTCGGATCAGATGAGGATTTGTATAGGAAGTCAAATTAGATAGGTAGACATGTTTGGCTTTTAGTTAGAGCATGGTACGAAACTATCAGTCAGCGAATACGACCCGCACTGGCCGCACTTGGCTGTTATAAAAACTACGGATCCCTACACTGCGCGTGGCCCGACACGCACTTATTTTTGAGAGTACTTACGTAGTCTATTTAGGTGCTACGTGGAAAAAAATGTTAGTCAAGAATATGGGAAGATAAATATGTATGCCTTTCTGTACCAATGAGAAGATCTGCACCAGCGACAGTAGTTCATTTAATAGCATGCCGGTTTTCTCCGAAGGGATAAACTGAGGTGACATGTTTATTACGCTCATCCACATTTTGCCAGTTACAAGACTCAAATTATAGAGAGCGAGCCTATTGGTATCCTAAAACCAGAGACACAGGAAGGAGAAGTAAGATCATTAAAAAAATGTATAAAAAATCCTCATGTTTTGTTAAAATGTTGCCACTAGAAGACAAAAGAAATCGTGGACTCAATAGCATACACCAATACATCTGATACGTACTCATAAACAAACACCCGACAGAACACCGGTTGACATTCCAACCTCGGCACACTCAGCCAGATAACCCATCTGCTGTCTAATCGAACCCACCGATCGACAACCAATAACAACCACTAATCTTCAATCAAAACTCCCAACCGCACGGGATTTTCGACCATAGACTTACGCACCGAAGGGTTAACTGTCAAAAACTGAGTGCAGTACGTGTTTGTAGTTTTAAAAACACTCGGCATACCTCTTTGTCGATGGTACGTCTCAATTCTTAGGAATATATCTCTCATAACTTCGAATAACTGCGTCGTTCTGATGTGGACATGACTGATTTGAGGGCACATTGTGACGCAGCACGGATACATCTTTTGAATGTTAGTTTCCTGGTACTTTTCTTCTAGTCAATCGCGGCAATCCCCTATATATTATGATAAAATGACGAAATGTGGGTATTTAGGAATTGCTAGTGTCACCTCTGCCAATTCCTTCTCGAAAACAATTTTTTTTTTGTCTCGTTACCGTCGACATATCTCTTCTTTATTTTGGGCGTTTCAAGTACGTAAACTGATTAATGTTTTGGTAACACCACAACAACTTTTTTAAATTACCTATTTTTGCTAACGTATGTTTAGATTGGTGATTGCACGTCAGCGAACCTAACGTTCATACATAATGTTTATAAAGAAATTACTTAAAATAAGACATGATGATAATCACCATCCCTCAAAACAAAAACTCTTTAGCAACCAATCATTTACGTTGTCCAGAAAAATACTTCTAGAAGATCTATTTGACGTCATCAGTTCATTTCCCGTTAATATCCCAGATGTCGACACCGCCATTCTATGTCTTAATTCACCTGTCAAACTTGAGCATCGACTATAGACTTACATTAGTCAAACTGTCAAACTACCACAGACAACTGTCTATTAGTTGTGCGCGAACACGCAAGATTGCCGGTAGCAAAAGTATTAAAAAAATGCAGGTAAAGATGAAGTGGGGTCTCTGTGGTTCCGTGGAGTATGGTAACTGCATATTGGCAGGTAACCTAGTTAACATAATACAAATCTAACACGATTGCCTTACACACTTAGTGGTTACCAAAATATAGACACTCTTATTTGTAATAAGTGTATAAAAGCAGTAAACTCACTGTCATAATTGGTTAAACTTACAAATGACAGAAGAGTTAAAAATAGACTTATCAAGTCATCAGCTATGCCTGTATAAATGACAAGAGAATCACGATTCAAATCAAAATATAGCAAAAAAGGGAAAAATCCTAGATACCAAAAATATCTCTAATACGGCAAACGCTCTAAGCCAGATCGCCTTGACTTCCTCGCTTGCCGATAGCAACATTAATCTTAAGCTCTATTATTTGACCCACCTCAAAAAGCCCAAACATTGTGGCATTAAATCACTCGTGGGGAATGATTTTGACAAACTACATCCCTAGTGACGCGCCGTCAACATCGATGATAGACTTGCCGATTTAAAACATAATTAATGGACGACTCTAAACGAATTACCGGCACAGAACCGTTTATCAACTTAAAAAGAAAAAAAAAACTTTGGCAGACAACAATGGCGGGATTTGAATTGAATCCTCTAAACTTTTGTTTGGACATCTAAGGTTTTTCAATGAATGTAGATAAATTAAGTCAATTTGCATGTGCTTTTGTGCCTTTAGTTTTTTTTAACGACTGCGATAGCAAGCTGAAGTTGTTAAATGGCTGCGGTGGCACTGAAATGTGGGTAGTTCAGTGTGGTTAGAGTGACATCATCCATTTACATGCTGAGGAGTATTCGGATTGTTATTTGATCCGTTCCTTCATGAAGATGAAGTTTTTGGAGGTTCTCGTAAAATTTTACATCAGTCAGCAAAACAAAATTTGTGCATTTGATTTGCTATCAGCATGTGTGTAAGCAAGCCGCTTATCAAATAAAATGCCAACGTAATGAGAAAAGGTACGATTTACTCGCAGAGAAAATACTGATGCTCAGACTAGACAGTATTATAGCCTTGACGTCAACCAAAAGCCCTACCCTACTCCATTTTCCCTCCCGTCAGATCACACGGAGAAATAAAATCCATACAATTCCATATCAAACACATAGATTTTATTAATACCTCCTGAACTCCAATAATGAGACATTAATAGTCTGTTACAAAATTATTTTATAAGACAAGCTACCAATTAAAAAGAGTAATGGCATTGGGACTTTGCAGGTGAGCATTCGCAAGCTGCACGCACTCAGTTAAATTACACACAATGTAAATTAACGGGCAGAATGCGCTGGAGTCATCTGTCATAATCGCAGACAGATTCTGTAGGTATCTGAATATTAAAAGGCAAGTTTTCTGGACTCCTGGTAATGAAGAAGGAATATATGGATGTCTAAAATTTTGGGTTTACCTGTATGGGCGCGCATTTTTGTGTCGAAGTACTTTTTTGGCCCAGTGGTGGCAGCCCCGGCTTACCCAGAACCCAGACAGGCGCATTACTATGTGTAATTTATTTCATCACCGCTGCCCTCAAAAACGGTGAAGAAAAACATCGTGAGGTGTCCGGCATATCCTAGAAATAAAATTTGAAGACATGTGACACCTACCAAACCGCACTGGGCCCGCGTGGTGAATTACAGCCCACTCCCTCTCAAAGAGAGGAGGCCTGTGTCCCAGCAGTGGAAACATTAGGCTGATGATGATGACTATTTTTAACTAGACGCGTGTTCGACATGTCCAGAGACGCGTCTCCGCGCGGGCTAGCACCCTTCATCATGATGTGCATAGCCTTTCCCCAACTTTGTTAGGGTTAGCTTGCAGTCTAACCAGATCCAGCTTCATATCTGACCTCCACATCTCAGTTAGTACTGGTAAGACAGGTTGTCAGTATTTCTGGTCACTAACTTCCTGTTACGACTAATGACAGTCGGGAGCAACGCTCCCGGATCATTTGTAGATCTTAGCTTTAGCTTAACATGCTTTCCGAGGCACGGCGGCAACTCGGTATGTAATGGGTGATCACCCATCCATGGAAAAACCTAGGCAATCACGGCTTAACCTGAAAATCGACCCGAGCGGCTCCCATTACCCTTCATGTGACACAAAAAAATTGATTGTGTGATTGTAAAAAGTCGGCCATGTTAAAATTTTAAAGGGCGCGGTCCCGTTCAGGAATACACATCAATTTGTCAACGGTAGGCGTTCCAACTACAGTTAATTGGTTACCAACAGCTGATGATAAAAACTCCTTTGTTTAATTTACAATTTATACGACACGCCCTGCGTTACTTTTTACACTGTTTTTCTAAATATAAATGTACCCTTATCGAAGTAAATTATTGTTACGATTAAACGTTTAGTTATCACGATATTAATGTGTTAGTTGTTGGTTAAAGAAATGGTTTTCAAAACATGCTTAGTTTCTTTGCACTCTCACCTTTCTACTGAATAACTGAACGAGACGAGCTGCATAAACCTCATCTTTTTCTTTTATAATCTCTGTAGTATCCTTCATCTCTGAGTTATCTAATTTTCTTTGTAGCTAAGTAGCTATGTCATCTTCTCCTCCATACATAAATCCATATTTTCTTTGGTCTGTCTCCAGTAGCCTACACCGAGTTTACTTTCTTGCCATGAGAATGATCGTCTTTGATGCCGTATCTACAATCAATCTTTCTTTTTTTCTGCCATTTCTAATCATGTGGGTAATCATATTAACCACCCATGTAGCACTAGCATAATGTCTTCAGATTCTCCTCTGCATCACATGCTCATGCTCGCACAACAATCGGCTACTTTACAGCGTTTTCGTAACCGGTGATACATTCTTCGTATTACCAGGTTCTATTTGCTAGTTCATCAAAATGTTTGCATTTCACAGTATTATGCCTAAGTGTTCTAGATCTATATTGATTTATGTTAAGACTGAAATTGTACCAACACTTATCGCAAATAAACTGATTTGATTTGAAAATCAAAATCAAAAGTGAACGTCAAAATTACAAAAGACAGTCCCACAAAACGCCCGCCCTTCGCCAATTCCTAGTGTTTTACCTGGCAAGAAGAAGTGGCGGAACAAACTCCCCAATCATCTCATCCAATGCAATAATTTAATTATTCGTCCGAGCCTAAAAATGGTCCGATTTTGTTGTAGGATAGTCCATTTTTTTAAGTCTTACAACTGCCTTTCTGATTCTTAACCCGACTTTTCGGCACTTTTGTACACCTTTTATTTTCGATTTAAATTAGATACGACCTATCTTCAGGCGACATCTAAGCAGTGGGGATCAGCAGTAAATTACCGCTGAACTGGAGCGATGCACTGCGGCATTGTATGCAGATGTGAGGACATCCGACCAAGTCCTCCGACACAATTTGCATCAACTTTCGGAACAAGAAATTTGTAAATAAACCGCCCTCGTACCTAATTATAACCTCCGTGGCCATACACCGTAAAATATCACGTTTGCGTAAAAGTAAGTAATATCTACCACAGATAACATCGTAAAAATACCACAAATGAAAGTAGAGATACTTTTATCTGACAATTTATCGTACGCAGGTGCCGCATCTAAACACAAACGCACCTACGTACACTAGCGTCGTTATCGAATATCATTTTCAATTATATAAACAATAGCGATCGCCAGCCATTGTTCACATCACAATAGCATCGCTCATTACTCAGACGCTCGTTAACTCACCGGCCGCCGCGAAACACTAACTTTATCAGCGGCCCACGTCAAAATATCTACAGATCTCAAACTATATCTCCGTCCGACACAATCGAACTCAAATAAAAGCAAAGAACCGAACATGACGCCTGAACGCAGCCCAGAAGCCAGATGCGTATCGATGCGCCAAAAAGCAAAATTCGAGTTTCGAACCCCGTCGGTGATATGACGTTTCCCGCGTTCCTTTTTCGAAAGTGCCCGCGAATTGTCAACCGTCGCATAGACAGCGAGCGCATTTGAATACTGTCGATTTGAATATAAAGGTCGGCATTCACGTGTCGCCGCCATACATCAACCGAGAAGGCTTTAAGTCTTTCGAGCGCTTTTCGGACACAAATAAGCGTCTGATGTTCGACAGGACGCGCATAATACGGTCAGATTTAGTTCGGCCCCGACGCGAGCTGCACCGCGCCGCTATTTATGAGACGGTACGTGATGAAAGCACGTTTACTTTGGCGGCTATTTCGCGAACGGGGTGTGAATGTTTTAACTGCAGCGGGCTCGTCTCAACCTCATTCCATCGGCGCTTATGTAAATGACGACTTCAAATGCATTAAGATAATCATTTAAAATATTTATAGCGTGTAAACGTCGATATTAAGGCGGGTAGACACCCACGACAGAGAGTCCGTATCGTCTTCGGCCATATTTCATTTGGCCACAATTACAACCATTAAACGGGGCGCAACTCTTTGATATTTCTTATTTTATTTATTGTAGCAAACTTATTAGGATACCGTGGCATTAATGATGACAGATGAGGCGGGGTATCTGGCTTAATGCGCTCCGTGGCGAGTTGTAGAGTTGTGCTCGCCTGCTCGCCTGCTTGCGCGGTGTAGTTTGTTGATAGTTACAAAATATATTCGGGTAAATCATTTATTTCATGTCGAAACGAAGGCAATTACCGTGCGTGTGTGCGTCTACACAAGCGTTCACCAGACATGCAGATGTCTATTTTCAGTATTTTATCTACCCACACAGTTACCGTTGGGCATAGAACTACAGGCAAGTAATTACTTAACGGCCAGTTAACGCAAATGGCAAAGATACCAAGTATTTAAAATGCGTAATTGAAAACAATATTTAATGGTATTTTATCGCGACAGAACATTGCATGTTATTAATGTCGGGCTGCCGTAATCTACATAACAAAACTATTACGTTCAAAGAAAGGCATCGGACCATCGAAGTGAGCCCTTTTGTTTGTGAGACAAATGTCCATCATTAACCAGACAATTATCAACTTGCTTTCTGAGAAGCTCGGTGAGGTCACGGTGTTAACAGGAAAAAAAAGTTAAAATTAAGAATTAGGGGAATCCAACTTAAACACGAATGCCTGCCTGACATAAACACTAAAGATTTTCACCGTAGGTAAGGCTGACTCCCCAAGTGCAATTTTCATACTTGTCAACAAAAAGAAGTTGATTTGTTTTTCGAACAGATGCTGCTTGTCTCATAAGCTTGTATGTGAGACCTCTTACTCTTGTCAATCAATACGCAGTCCGAGGATCGCTCTTTAGATAATCTTAAAATGAGAACTGTAGTTCTCTCAATGATGTTCTAAATACTACTTATTGTTTAGGTTACTTATCAAAAGTGCACGATACCATCCAATACCATAGTTTCAAGTCATAGACAAATAAGCACAGACAAAATCACCCGAATTTGAATAGCGGACGCACCGAACGGAAACACGTTGTTTTACCGCGTTTTAATTTAATTTGAATTAGGAATGTCGTTGCGCTGCTGGCACCCCGCCGCGTTAACAAATGGCGGCGATACATCACGGCGATGATATCTCTTTCAACTTTTGAACGCAATCCGGCGTGGCCGCAAATTAATAAATTATAAAAGATAAAAAAATAATCCCACATAGTGAAATATTAGGAGACGAATATGTTCAAAATTACTGATTTTGACAGTAGCTAGGTAATGGATACTCGTTTACGGTTTTTGAGTTAATTAATCTTTGGGGACGCAATACGCCATTCGTGTGTTAATTAATTGTTGTCCTACATTATTAAATATGATGAAGATTAGTCACCTCACAATGATTATATACGTATCATTTAGAGGCAACATTTTGATTGTCTGAATGCAATTTTATTTGTATCTGAAATGCCTGCACTTGCTTCCCAATACTTTGCCATATTCAGTGACAGCTGACAGCTGTAGTTTCAGTGTGGTACGGTACAATGACAAAAAACTGCAAGTATTGATGTAATCACAGTTTGTATGAAAGAATACTGCAGCTTCGTTGCATTAAAATATTCTATTCCCCGTTTTGAATGGATCGGATCTAACGCCTACAAATTTTATTAGAGCAATGTTTTGTACAAGACATATAGCTGTGCCATAGTGATAGGCGTATCATTCGCATAACATCCAAACAAAGAACATTTAAAAAAAGCAAAAAAAAAAGCTATTTGTGAATTGTTAGACTTAAAACATAAATCAGAAATTATTATCAAGAATTATAAGACATGAGGTTTGAGAATGCTGATTCAATTAGTAATCTACAACACATGGCAATACAAATGGCAGCACTGAAGGTTAATGGCACTTTGACATTGACAATATTAACGTTACTGGCTCACTGTCACTGTCAAATCTGTCAGTAGTTCTGTCAGCCAGTTCTAAGTGGAAGGAGGACCCAAACAGAAATTAAAATTCAATCCCCACCACGGAGTTCAGCTTTCACCATGGTACCGGAGTTCCAGACTCACTGCTTCGCAGCGTCATATAGTAAACGCCGGCCGACTTCTGACGCTAAACCTAACTGTAACTGTTTATTCACCAGGCCACGGCAATGTTCGCGAGGGTGACTTTCTATCCCACCTTATTATACAATGTGGTGATGGAGAAGGTGACCAGCAGGCGCTGGTACGACAGGATGGACGATACTGTGATCTTAGGAGCACTACCTTTCCAAAGTATGTCAAAACAGGTACGAATTTGTAGGTTATTAATTGATGACCAATTTCTTTTTAAATTTCTTTTTTTAAATGAAACCATAGTTTATGGTATGTGGCAAAGGTACATTTGAGTAGCCTTGAGGTAGTTAGCATGGTAAATAGTATGACTAGTGTGTACTTGTTAGTTATTTGATGTTTATTTTATTATTCATGTTCATACAAAGTTCTGTGTTTTTTAAATAGATATTACCTAATGTAACTGCTGATATTTGTCCTTTATGGTATATGTTTTATACAATGAATTTTCTTGGTACTCTACTCAAAAATAAATACTTTCCTATTGAACAAATACCTCTGCTATAAAGTTACTACTTCAGTTATTTCTACTGAGTACTATGTAGCACTCTAACATTAGGAAGCACCCATCCACATCCATGCCTTTTATCTTGGAACTAAGAAAAGAGAACTTCACAATATCATAGAATACTGGTATTTTCTACTGTGTCAATGAAATAACCATCAATTAGGTGTACACAAATTTGGGTGGCCTACAATAAAGATGTTTATTCTTCTCCATAGAGATCTATGCTTTGGAATGGGCAACTGACGAACATGCCTTGTGACTGAGACTGTAGCTTTTATATCTTTTTGTTTTTGACAATTCCATTCCATTCAAAAAAGTGCCTGTTTGAAATTATTATTCTAAGGTTGAAAACAAGTGATTTTATTTTGACTTTTCATTATAAAGAAAACAATGAATTGTGAAAATAACATGAATCTTTTTTCAAATTAGTCTGTTAATACTTATCAATGTAAAATATAGTATTAAATAGCATTAGACAATTGCTAGCATCAGTGCTGGATCCGGGGGGGCTAAGGGGCTCAAGCCCCCCACCAAAAGCAACTCAGTCCTCCCATGACAAATCATGTGCAGTCCTTGACTCATAGGGGTAATGACCCATCCCTTTGTTGTTTGTTGTTAAAATACCTAGCAAGTTTTCTGATATTTTGTAAATTATTGACTACCTGCCTCAATTGTTCAACAAGAGAAACTTTACGAGGCAGAATGCTAAAATCTTCAAGCCCACTTCGCTTGCTAATCACTCTAGCGTTTTTTAGTTCTGTATAAGTTGACGGAGTCACTTTTAATCTCATCACTGTAACTTAATATCCGGGGCTGAGGCAGGCTCCTTCAATTTTGAAGCCCTCCAAAATTTCCTCACCAGTTTCAAGCCCCTCCCAAACCAAAATCTTGAATCCGCCACTGGCTCACATCATACATGGTACAGTCAAAAGCAAAAATGTTTGTACACTTAGTAACAAACAAGTTAGCTACTCATAAAGTTTTGGTATAATTTGTTGAAGTATGATGCAATTCACAAAAGTATTGTGACCATAAAGTGTGTCCCAATGTCTCTTCTTAAGAAAAAAATTGGCTAAATCTAAGTTGGACTCGGACAGACAGACAGGACGAATGTATAAGGGTTTCGGTTTTGCTATATGGCAACAGAAACTTAAAAATCATGTGTATAACGAATATTCCTATGCATAACCAGCCTCTAAAATACCCACTGCTGGGACACAGGCCTGCTGGCTATGAGAGGGAGTGAGTTGTATCACATGGACTCAGTACTTGCTCATGACCCTCTTCTCTATTATAATGAAGAAAAATATGTATTTTGTGTTTTTGTTGTTACGTAATTCATCCATGAGAAGTTCTTTGCATAATTATTAAAAAAAAAAAAATAACTTAGTCTTACTAAGTATATTAATTCTGCATCCAATGACGTTTAGTTTTTTTGACAAATACTTAAAATTGCGTTCGAACTTCAAATACAATATCATCATCATCTTTATTTCAGCCCAAAAACGTCCACTGCTGGACATAGGCCTCCCCCAAGCGTTGTTTTGATCACATTGACATTTTGGGGAGTTTTGCCATAATCGCCACGCTTGGCAGTACGGTTGTTACAAAAAGCACAGAGAACGCTGTTGCCCATTCTCTGGCAAGTCCCTTAGTCGCCTCTTACGACACCCACGGGAAGATATGGGAAATATAATATGTTCTGCAAATCCAGTAGTTTACTACTATCATATTTACGTCGTAATTATTGAATTTGAAGGATTCACTTTTCTATCTTCTGGGCCTAACAAAAATAAAACAATTAAAGCTTAATTGCTTCTATCATAATACCATTAGTTGACAAATGCTAGTTTATAATGTTACACCATTAATACCTGTTTTCATAAACACTTAATACTTATTAAATTCCTAAATAAAGCCCATTGTTTGATTTTCAATTCTTATTATGTGCAATCATATTAAAGATATTCATTTAGGTATGTCTGTTAAGGAAAATATGCTTAAGTAACACTTTGAAGTACAATTTTGTTCTAAACTTAGCATTCGTTCAGGAAAATGATCCAACAAACAGCATACCTTATAAATAAAATTGTCCCAAACATGGCCGCCTGAATTCCTTCCAGCTCATGAGTCATTTCACTGCACTATTTTTAAAGTCAGCATTAATTGGCACAGGCAGGCGGTAAAGTCGATTTATGTAGCTAATTACTAATTGCTTTGGGTCTGCTTTGAGTTCAACAAATGCCACCAAATCGAATGTGCAATGCCGATTTGAATCACAATTTTTTTTTTTAAATTACTTTATATGTCCTTGTACCAACTTTTTGGAATGCGGAGTGACTTCGCAACTACCCAATTTAACTACATAATAGGTACAATATAAGTTTTTTTGAGTTGTCTGGTTTTTAATCTGATATGCGACCTGTAACTAAAAACTTTCTTTTTAAAGTAATTTGATAAAACATTTTTTTTTTCATTTTATGCGTAAATCATAATATTTTAATGGCCCCGTTTTTTTCTTTTCAGTTGAAAGATGACGAAAACATGAAAGGAGTGGTGTCAATGAACGAGACATACGAGTTGAAAATATTTTCCAATGATGCAGAGGTAAGGATGCCTGTTTTTGTAAGGTTGAAACTGTTCTTGATAGGACGAAAGGTTGGACAGAACTGTAGGTACCTTCAGTAAAACACTAATAATAACAAATAAGGGTTCCTTGTTAAGTGTTCCTTCCAAGATGACGCAAACTTAGTGAGTTTTGTATAAAATCTATTTTAAGCAAGTATATTCAAAGAAAAAACTCTGAAATATTTTTTTTTTTTAAAGATCCTAGCAACATTGCGTAAGTACAATAGACTGCAAGAATTTATAAGAAGTAAGACATAATCACGTAGCTAATTAACTTGTATTGTGTAGAATTTACTGCGAGGGCAATCAATTGATAAGCAGATCAACATAATTATAACGTCGATTTGCCGCGTTTTTAGTTCCGCCATTTTGGCTGTCAAACATTAACGGTCATTGTGATATAAAATTAATGATAATTAGAGTTCCTAGTCTCTGATTTTACATTGTAAGAGCGCATGGGTAAATAATAATAGCTGCAGGGGTCAATCTTCAAGTTTAAGCCCAGCTTATCAAGGTTGTTCCGTGGATGGGAGACCATACGTTTTTCACGAGTTTCCTCCGTCCTCGTAAAGCACGTTAAGCCGTTGGTCCCGGCTGTCATTTGTAAATCATTGACAGTCGTTTCAGATAGTCAGAGGCCCGAAAGTCGGACAACCACTCTTACCAAGGGGTAACGTATTACCCAGTAATAAGAGTAACTGAGCAGCGTTGGCCCAGTGGTGGCAGCTCCGAATTACGAGCAGTAAGCTGTGGGTTTGAACCCGAGCAGGCGCATTACTTTGTGTAAATTATTTCATCACCACTGCTCTCAAAACAGTGAAGGAAAACATCGTGAGGAAACTGGCATGTCCTAGAACTAAAAATTCAAAGACATGTGACATCTACTAACCCGCACTGGGCCCGCGTGGATTACAGCCCACTCCCACTCATAGAGAGGATGCCTGTGTCCCAGCAGTGGGATCATTATAGGCTCAAGATGATGAAGAGTAACTGGGTTTTGGAGGTCAGATAAAGTCGCTCCGTGTAAAAAACTGGTATTCATCTGCTTTCGGTTTGACTGGGAGACGAGTTGTTGGGAAAAGACATTGAGTACTAATTCCGTATAAAAAACTGTTCGTTTTCCTAAGGCATCGTCCTAATAGAACGCGAATGCGCGCTCATCGCGCGAGTAAGCGATGTAGCGCGATGGCAAAATCTGGGTGTCCTATCATCGCGCGAAATGACGACGCGAGCGAGCGAGGGGCGAGCGCCGACGCAATTATCGCACGAATTTCAATTAGGACGCCTATTCGTATTCAATATGTTTGTTCGCGCGTTCGTGCGAATAGATTTACAAACATTTGAGTCGCGCGACTGAGTCGTGCGACGGTGCGATTGTCAGTTAGGACACCTATTCGAGTTCAATATGTTTAATCGCGCGTTCGTACGAGTAAAATTCGACGCTACGATGAATGCGCATTCGCGTTCTATTAGGACGATGCCTTAGATTCAAATAATTATCTAACTTTATCCAGTCTCCAATAATCCTAAGAATCTGTAGTGCGCATGACACATAACTGCCAATTGATCGGTTATCTGCTGTTTAGAATTCGAAGCATTGAATAAGACCTTTGTGTCCATATCTCCAGAACAGTAGTTCATCAGTGCAGGGGTCTTTGGAACGTATTCAAATTCGTTTTGTAATGCTAATTCTGTACATGTATTTTTAAGACGTTTGGAGATCTAAAATGAAGATGTTGATTTATGAAGGTTTTTCCTTCCTGTTTATTTGATATATATATAGCTGTCCCTCGCAACTTCGTCTGCGTCACATTTTCCCCGTTTTCGTAACATTTTTCATTGCTGCTACGCTCCTATTGGTCGTAGCGACCCGTAGTAATTCCTGAGATTAGCGCCGGACAGCTAGTTTATTAATACTTGTAATTGTTTCAGTTATAGTCTAGTAAGATAGTTATAAATAGCTTTCATATTACTATCTTCTGGGATATAGTTATATTCTTAGAAATATAACTATTTCACGGCTATTTACATGGTATGGTCGAAAAGTTTCCGGCTTCAACTTTAAAATTAGGGCACTGAAAAACAAAAAAAGATATTGAAATAGTATAGGTGAAGTTAGGTAAGGCACATTAACACATTTTTCTCTTCATTCTCTCACACACTATCGTCGACATTTCTTTTTCATTTTTCCTTTCGCAGGTCTGCTGGCAGAAATTTCGTATGAAATAAGCAGTACCTTTGTACTCAAATATTTTATGTATTTTCCTGTGATTTCTACTGTGTGTAGGTACATAAATAGTAAAATAAATTAATAAATAAAAATGGAATGATATAAAGGAAGACTACTACTTTTTTAATGTGGGTAACTATAGAAAACTTTTACTGACATGATAGTTATATATCTCTGATAAGTCTGATTAGTTTTTAGGGTTCCGTACCCAAAGGGTCAAACGGGACCCTATTACTGAGACTTCGCTGTCCGTCCGTCCGTCTGTCCGTCTATCACCAGGCTGTATCTCATGAACCGTGATAGTTAGCCAGTTGAAATTTTCACAGATTATGTATTTCTGTTGATGCTATAACAACAAATACTAAAAACAGATAAAATAAATATTTAAGGGGGACTCCCATACAAAAAAGTGTTTTTTTCTCGTTTTTTTTATAAATAATGGTACGGCACCCTTCGTGTGCGAGTCCGAGTCGCACTTGGCCGGTTTTTTCCAATCCCTAAACGCAACGTTTATTCCGAAATCGCGTCACGTAGTTTACGGCGAATGTGTCGTTTCGCTTACTTCGCAATGATGACACAATAAATTCGGAAAAGTATATAACTTTAAATACTTAAATATTGAGCATAAAATTTTGTTTAAAATCTGAAGGTACCTAAATTATTCAATTCATAAATGTGCGCAATTTGTTACTTACATTTAACCTTGCGTTTGACTTTAAAAATTACGTTATGACATTGTGATGTTAATAATTTTGAGTAAGTAAGTACATATGTGTATTGATTTCTAGTAGAAATTCTTCATTTATATAATTTTTTGTTTTTAAAAAACATTGCCCCACACTAGGAATTTGTCCTATATCGTGGATGCGTTTACAAAGATTTAAACTCACATACACAAACAGCCAGACCCGGAACAACTATCAAACTCAAAGCGTTTATTTCAATTAGACCATTACAGGCACTTTTGAAAGTCAAAAAATAAAAAAAAAACGCGAAGCTACAGTTCTAGTCACAAGGCATAATAACTTATGAAAGTACTGTAGTTGCCCATTCCAAAGCGTAGATCTCTATGGAGAAGAATGGGCAAGAAACTCCATGGACACTCTTTTAAATCAAAATATGTTACAAAATCTTGGTTACATCATGCATGTTAAGAATTACAAATATGTGAGAACGATGTAGGAATATATCTATCTGTAGGCTATACAATTTTTTGTACCGAGCGGGGATCGAACCCACGACACGCAGCGCAGCAGTCGATCACTCAGCCACTGCAGAAGAACAATTAATGTGATGATCACACAGGCATACGCAAAATATGGAAATTTTCCTCCCATTTATAGATTTCCTAGATGGGTAACCTAGGTGGCCTATGGTTTTGTTTCGTTTCGTAGATTAAAAAAATTTAATGCAATTACACAAGCTTATGCAAAATATAGATATTTTCGTCCCATTAATACGTTTCCTAACAATAATTTTCTTAATGTTTCAGAAATGGCGGGAGCAAGGCGTAGAGTTCCTTCAGCTAGCAACAACAGACATATTCGAAGCACCCGACCAGGATAAACTCTTCGAAGGAGTCACTTTTATCAATAGGTAAAGAAAACCATGAGGATTTGAGTTTAGATCATAAGACTACGCTTTTCGGTTCATATTTTGTAAATACCTCGACGGAACCCCACCTTCTAGACTGCGACGTTGATCTTGTTGTCTCTAACACGACGGCTGAGCATGAGGACTTTGATTCCCGGCTCGGGCAAAGTGTGATTGGGTTTTTCTATTAGGAATTTCTCAGTAGCTACGAAGTCTGGATTTGTGCCCGGTTGATGGCAATCCGGCTCGCCTCCTATTACATGGGACTTAAACACAACTGGCGAAATGTGGGTGTACTATAAGGTACAACTCTGCCTAACCCTTCAGGTATTACAGGCGTGATGTTATGTTACATCATCAGCCTATAATGTTCCCACTGCTGGGAGACAGGCCTCCTCTCTATGAGAGGGAGTGGGCTGTAATCCACCACGCGGGCCCAGTGCGGGTTGGTAGATGTCACATGTCTTCGAATTTTTAGTTCTAGGACATGCCGGTTTCCTCACGATGTTTTCCTTCACCGTTTTTGAGGGCAGCGGTGATGAAATAAATTACAGAAAGTAATGCGCCTGTATGGGTTCGAACCCACGGCTTACTGCTCGTAAGTCGGGGCTGCCACCACTGGGCCACCGCTGCTCTTATGTTACGTATTACGTCAATCCAATACATTTTTCGGTTTTTCATCATCATTATCGCTATTAGAATGTCCCTTCGTCTAGCTATGCCCACAAATATCATAATAGAAGTACTTAAACTAAATTGAAGAGTTATGTAGTTTTTATCAGATTTCAAAAATCTTAAGTGCCAATTATAATAAATGTATGTAATAACTAATCTACTGCAACGATCCTTGTTACTGACTGCAAGACCGGTACAAAATCATTAGCTTGGCATGTCAAGGAGATAGGTAATAATTGCTTCACACAAGGTTCAAAATCGCTTAACACTGCATCATCATCATATACCTGCCCTTGTCCCATGGTACTTGGGGTCGGTGCAACACGTTTTTAGGGTTCCGTACCCCAAGGGTCAAACGGGACCCTATTACTGAGACTTCGCTGTCCGTCCGTCCGTCCGTCTGTGACCAGGCTGAAGCTCATGAACCGTGATAGCTAGCCAGTTGAAATTTCTACAGAATATGTATTTCTGTTGATGCTATAACAACAAACACTAAAAACATAATAAAAATACCCATACATAAAAGTGTTTTTTTTGCTCGTTTTTATAAATAATGGTAAGGAACCCTTCGTGCGCGAGTCCGACTCGCACTTGGCCGGTTTTTTTCTTCCATTCCCTTCTATCAACCTTCACGCCATCATTTACTCCTTTTTCTTTCATATCATTCCTCCCACACTTCATTCATCGTTTCCTTGGTCTTCCTCTCCCTCTCTATCCATCCACTCTTCTTTCTGTCAAATATTGACCTGTTAATGATTTTCCGTCAGATTCCTGCCAGTTGACAGGAAGCTGTCAGGCATACCAACTGACAGCGAACAAATAAACAGCGGCTCTGTGTACGTGCACTGCAAGGCGGGTCGCACGCGCAGCGCCACGCTCGTCGGCTGCTACCTCATGATGGTAAGTGTCACTTTCGATATGTGACATATGTCACGTCTGACGTATGTCAAGGGAGACGTACATGCTAAGGTCCAAAAGTTTCCGGCCCACATCATCATCATCATTTCAGCCCAAAAGACGTCCACTGCTGGACATAGGCCTCCCCCAAGTGTCGCCACGTTGACATTTTTGGGGGGTTTTGCCATAATCGCCACGCTTGGCAGGCGGGTTGGCGATCGCAGTACGGTTAAAAGCACAGAGAACGCTGCTGCCCATTCTCTGGCAAGTCCCTTAGTCGCCTCTTACGACACCCACGGGAAGATATGGGATGGTGCCATTATTTACGTCCGACACCATACAGAACCGGCCTACACATTAGATAAATCAGAGATTAAAAACTATAATTTTGCTAAATTACTGAAGTTTTCTCTAGTTCATCATCTGCCCAGCCTTTTCCCTACTTTATTGGGGTCGACTTCCAGTTTTACCGGATGTCGCTGAATACCAGTATTTTACATCGAGCGACTGCCTATCTGACCTCCACAACCCGGTTAGTACTAGGTAATAGGATACCCCTTGGTAAGACTGGTTGTCAGAAAGTACCTGTAACGACTGCCAAAGATCTACAAATGACAGCTGGGACCAACGGCTTAACGTGCTTTCCGTGGCACGGGGGAAACTTGGTATGTAATGAACGATGGCCACACATCCACAGACCGACCTTGGCACGCGCGGCTTAACCTTGAAGATCGGCCCTAGCGGCAGTTATTATTTACCCACAGGCTCCTCAAACAAAAATGGGTTGAAGTAAAGGGGGACTATATTGGACAAAAATTGTGGGTATCTAGAGAAAACTTCAGTAATTTATTGACATGATAGCTTTGTATCTCTGATTAATCTAAGGTGTATCCGGAAACTTGTAGACCGTATCATGTACTAGCTGTCCCGCGCAACTTCGTTTGCGTCACATTTTCCCCGTTTTCGCAACCTTTTTCATTGCTGCTCCACTCCTATTGGACGTAGCGTGATGATATATAGCCTATAGCCTTCCTCGATAAATGGGCTATATACCACTGAAGAATTTTTCAAATCGGACCAGTAGTTTCGGAGCCTATTCAATGCAAACAAACAATCAAATCTTTCCTCTTTATAATATTAGTTTAGATAAGCCAGCCTTAGCTTGAATATTTTCATTTGAACAGAAGAACGGCTGGTCCCCGGCTGAAGCCGTGTCGTACATGCGCACACGCCGGCCTCACATCCTCCTCCACACGAAGCAGTGGGAGGCGCTCGACATCTTCCATAGACAACACGTCACGAGGACGTGAGTGTTGCCAGCGGGGAAAATATTAATATGCACAAATACTGACCTCATTTGTTTCGACGCCCGGTTACTGTGTTCAATGAGATAATTGTAGCGTTTTATAATGTTAACGGGTTATGTATGTCAAAGGGTTGAAGAAGAAGAGAAGAAGATAATGTTAACCAGAAAGCGCTAGTTCAGAACTGTTTGTTCATAAATAATTTTTAATAATGTGGTATACAGGACATAGGGTTTGAATTTTTTATCTTTATAGCTGGCATTGTCATTATCGCCATCTTGATTTTTATTCAAGTTGCGGCGGTTTATGAAACTGTCATTAATAGGGACTCTGAAACAAATAAAAATGGGATCGTCCATTAATCACGTGAGGCTTGAACGAAATATCATATTTCGTGATTTTTGAAACCCCCTTTAGCAAAAATCACGAAATATGATATTTCGTTATTTTTGCTAAACCCCTTGGGAGGGGGGGGGGGTGTAGTAAAATATCACGTGTATTATAATTATTTTTCATCAAACGCGCGATTTCTAAGGCCCCTAGCACACGGCGTATTTTAAACGAGCTGACGACGCGCAGATGACGCGCGTATACGCGCTTCATACGAGATTTGAACGCAACCTTTTACCTTAAGCACACAGGGCGATCGTGAAACGCGCGTCTGCTGCGCGTATACGCGCAGATACAGCGCTGCGGGCGGTGCGGTGGCGTAAGCAAGCGTCCCTCCTCTACCCCTCCTCCGACCCCTTGTACACGCTACAAACGAGTTTCGAACGCGCTTCACACGCACGTTTGTATCGCGTTTTACGCGCGTTTGTTTCTTTAAAAACGCAAAAATCGGCATCTACGGCGCAGAAAACGCGTGTTCCTGAAACGTGCGTCGTCTGCGCGTTTAAAATACGCCGTGTGCTAGGGGCCTTAACCGAAAAGCGGCGTGTAGTGTGATCATGAATCGCCGTTGCAAGGCAACGAACGATGTATGTACATGTATTAAAAGATAATCTTCTAAAAAATTTAAGAATCTTTGTAGGTTCTAAAAATACACGTGATTTTGAGTGTGCGCGGTGGGGTTAGTCTTAAACCTCATCACGTATCACCGAGGGGGAGGGGGGGTTACAAATGCAAAAAGTAAAAAACATCACGTGATTAAAGGACGGCCCCAATGTCCGGAGATATGATTGAAGAAAGTAACGCGCTGATGAATTATTTGGAGCTACTCTATGAGATAGATTTTACATCTTAACTTTAAAGAAAATTCAAAATGGCGATGGAGTTACTATGCCACTTTGATTCCATGCTATGTGAGGCTGCAGTTTTATAGTTGAAAGCAATATTTTCAGCATGGCTTGCCCGCTATAAAATAAAATGTATTTTACGTATTCTTTGGACAAACATTTACTGGCATATGTACAGTCAGGGTAGTAGAAACATAACCCATAATTTAAATAATTTAAATTAAAAAAAAACAATTTCACTTGGCATACATTCATAATTTAAATTAAAAAACAATTTCACTTGGCATACAGGAAAATGTAAAGTGAATTATTATTTATGTAGTTAGAGAATTACATAGTTACAATATGACAAGTACAGTACAGCTCTGCCTAGCCCCGTGGCAATTAAAGGCGTAATGTTATGTTAGTTAGACAATTTCATACAAAACAATATTGACACAAAATAAGTACATATTTACGAATTGAAATATCGCTCGTTCGTAAGTAGGTTAAATTATTATTTTAGTTACAAATAATAAATATTTTATTGATATATTAAATTTTATTATTATTTAAATACGCCCATGTTTTATTTTCCGACCGTTGGAAGGAAGAAGTAACCCAGTTTCATGACTCTCCTGCCTCCTCTTCTGCTGTATTCTAATTTATTTGGGATCGGCGCAGCATATTATCTTCTTCTTCCATACATCCCCATTACTTGTCATCTCATGAGAGACCTCCTTTCTTGCTATATCATCATTCACACAGTCCATCCATCGTTACTTTGGTCTTCCTCTATTCTTATACCCATCCACATTCATACTCAAAACTTTCCTCACGACATTTTCCTCATTCCTCCGCATCACATGCCCATACCACGACAACCGATTACCACACAAATTTTCAGTCACCAGCGCAACTTACAGACTATCTCTTGTTTACTCATTTCTTATTTTATCCATTCGCATAAAACCACACACCCTCATAGCAATAACCCCGTTTAGTTTTCCATTATCATCATCATCAGCCTATAATGTTCCCACTGCTGGGACACAGGCACCCTCTCTATGAGAGGGAGTGAGTTGTAATCCACCACGCGGGCCCAGTGCAGGTTGATAGATTTCACATGTCTTCGAAATTTTAGTTCTAGGACATGCCGCTTTCTTCACCATGTTTTCCTTCACCGTTTTTGAAGGCAGCGGTGATGAAATAAATTACACAAAATAATGCGCCTGGGTTCGAACCCACGGCTTACTGCTCGTAAGTCGTGGCTGCCACCACTGGGCCACCGCTGCTCTGCTGGGCCACCGCTACTCTCTGTTTTCCATTATGAAATAACACTTATTTTATTTGAAGTAGGTAAAATGGCACGCAGTTACATTCAATTTATTTCACTTTTACAATCGCTGGTTATTCTGACCGAGTTTTAAAGCAATAAAATATACAAGTGAGTGCGTGTCGCTTTTCTGGAAAATAATATTAAAGTATTAAAAGGATTTTACACAATTTCAACAAAATTATCATGAAAAGAGTATTACATGTAAGTTATTTTTTTTAACTGGAATTATTATGTCTTTCTAAAAACACTAAAGTAGGGGGAGCTCGTGGCTAAATAATAAAAGGCCACACGGGTCGATCTTCAGGTTAAGCCGGGCTTGCCAAGGTCGGTCTATAGATGGGTGACCATCATAACATACCGAGTTTCCTCTGTGCCTCGGAAAGCACGTTAAGCCGCTGGTCCCGGCTGTCATTTGTAGATCTTTGGCAGTTTGGCAACCCGAACCGAGCACCTTTGTTGCCGACGTTTTATAAGTGCCCATGTAGGCCTATGTAAAATCAAAATATTTTGATTTGATTTGAGTCGTTACAGGTAGTCAGTGTCCTGAAAGTCTGACAACCAGTCGTACCAAGGGGTACCGTATTACCCGGTACTAACTGGGTTGTGGAGGTCAGATAGGCAGTCGATCCATGTAAAATACTGGTATTAGCTGCATCCGGTTAGACGCCGACCCCAATAATTGTGGAAAAAGCTATAGGCACATGATGATGAACAACACTAACTTAAAAACATCATCATCATTTAAGCCGAAAACGTCCACTGCTGCGGTCCCGTGCGACTCGCATCCAGCGGATCCCCGCAACCTTCACCAGGTCATCGCCTTTCATCGCATCGTCTCCCGGTTCGCGGTCGCCATTCCAGACCTTTTCGGCCCTATCAGCCATCCGTTCTGTGAGAAATGTGCCGTGCCCACTGACACTTAAGTTTGGCAATTCTTTGTAACAAACAAACAATCAAATTTTTTCCTCTTCTTTATAATATTAGTTTAGACATCGCTTCTTTGAAGTTCCCCAACAGTGTACTTAAATTGCCCTTAAGCCAAATACTTCATAGTTTTTTAATCTCTTCTAGGCCCCAAAAAACGCAGTTTTATGTGCATTCTTCGTTTTTATAAAATCGACGCATTGTGCGAAAGTCTTCGCTAATCTGGACGTGACTGAATTCTGTGACAAACAGAAATCGTTGTGCCCTCACACCGAGTATGATAAACACGTTGTGTGTGAATACTACGTAAGTATTTAAGTCGTCTCTAGTATAGTGTGAAACAAACTCGCTTCCCGCCGTCGTTACGCTTAGATCTTTAAACTCCGCAACGGATTTTGATGCGCTTCTCATCAATAGACAGAATGATTCAAGAGGAAGGTTTAAATTATAAATGTTTGTTGGTTATAAATGTATAATTTACCTATCCCTGAAAAACACATCAAAATTTCCACTTAACGAAGTCGCTCTCAGCAGCTACTAGTATTAGGAAGGTACTTACCTATATGATTGCATATATAGCACATTGAGGAGCTCGTAGCTAAATAAAAACAGCCGCACGGGTGGATCTTTAAGGTTAAGCCGTGCTTGTAGAGGTTTGTCCGTGAATGGGTGACCACAATTACATACCGATTTTGCTCCGTACCTCGAAAAGCACGTTAAGACGTTGATCCTGGGTATCATTTGTAGACCTTTGACAGTCGTTACGAGTAGTCAGAAGTAAAAACTCTGACATCCAGTCTTACCAAGGGGTATCATAGTATTTCCCAGTTACCTACTGGGTTTTGGAGGTCAGTTAGGCAGTCGCTTCATGTAAAATACTGGTACTCAGCTGTATCCGGTAAGACTGGAAGCCGACCCCAACATATTGTTTCGGAAAAGGCTAGGCAGATGATGATGATTGCATAGCACATTTACGTATGAATACCTACTATAACAATAGAACAGACGCGTGCGCCGATGTTGATACCGTCGGTGACTTAAGGCCAAGAAATGTCTTACCAAGGGGTATCGTATTATACGGGTCATATTGGTAGTCGCTCCATGTAGTAAAATACTGGTGTTCAGCTGCATTCGGTTGGACTCGCTGAACCCAACATGGTTGGGGAAAGGCTAGGCAGATGATGAAGAAGACATCTCACCAACACGTATATTGAACTCTCTCTCTGCAGGGAAAAACAGGACCCTCATGTTCGAAGTTTCGAGAACTACCTTTTAATATAAATCATGTGGTGGATATAATAAAGCAAATTAACTCGTATGTACCTCCTCATTATTTACGTCTATCTCGGGTAGCGTTGGCAGTACGTACGTACTCCAAACGTGCTCCCTCACTTGGAGCATGCGACTATAATGTAAAGATACACAGTCGAGCATAATACCAATGTAGGAGGAGAACTTAGTATTACAGAGCGCAATCGGTAACGGTACAATTTTTAGCAATCATTTGTTTAAGTACAAAATCGAATCTTGGATTGTTACATAACAGACGAATGCTCGTCAGTTCAGGGAGGCAGTATTGTAATGTAATGCTCAGAATCGAATCTGAAATGTTCAAACGAACGCTCCAGGTGAGAGAGCACCTTTATATAAAGGATGTAACAGAATAAGCGCAATACCTCTCAGGTGGTGATTCAGTCCATTAAACTCAACAACTTTCCAATAAGAGACACATGCCTAAGTCGAAAAGTAATTGTATTCTTCATATTAATTGCGTCCGTTGATGCGTTATTTTCCAAAGTCCAATTAAGTCCATAAAATAAATTACCTGTCCAGTGTCCGTACCATGACTAGAATAGGAATGGAACAATAATGTTTTAAGACGTCATAGTACGACGCTGTTCAAAACTTGATACCATCCTATTCCGCCCAAATGCACGGGACAGCAGGCTGATAATTTTTTTGGTGTTACAATGTTGGTACCATGGAGGAAGTTGTTCAGTTTGATGGTCAATATCATACCCTTAAATATAACCACATATTTCAAAGTGTAAGGGACATAGAAACACAAACAGTTACTATGTGC
The DNA here is from genome assembly GCA_949152445.1 of Cerastis rubricosa. Classification (NCBI taxonomy): domain Eukaryota; kingdom Metazoa; phylum Arthropoda; class Insecta; order Lepidoptera; family Noctuidae; genus Cerastis; species Cerastis rubricosa. The sequence goes on along the minus strand of OX424534.1, from coordinate 21,098,708 downwards.
TCAGGAACCTACAGCCTCAAAATCAAAATACATATTTTATTTTACATAGGCCTACATGGACCTAAAAAACGTCGACGGTTTGGTTGTTTCCTATGGAGAAGAACCGGCAAGAAACTCCGTGATTACTCTTTTAAAATCATATGGTTTTACAATATTTGAATGTTACAGCGTTAGTAGGTACTTAAGTATGGGAGGACTGCGTAGGCCCCACAATAAGGCGTTGCTTACTACAAAAGGTGGAACAAGATAAAACTAAACTACTTACGTAGCAAATGTCCACACTTTCACAAAAAATAGATACCTAGGTAATTAAAAAGTAATCTATACAAAAGTCATAATAAAAAGTTATAAGAAGACCAAATTAAACAATTGACACAAATGTTGACATGCTATATCATACCACCATAGAAATTTATCCTATGTAATTTAAAAACGATATATATAGATGCCATACGTTTAGACCGCGTAGGTATTGCACTTTTGTAGGAAGCAGGAGATTTTATTTCCGATGATAAAGTTCCATGGTATGTTGTACTGAACACGTCGTAACCATTTGTGCCTCGATGTCCCTTCCACTCTGTTTAGGGAAGTGGAAACTATGGCTTTCCTGATTAATTCTGTCGCGAGTTCCAAGATATTTATCACTACAGTTTGAGGTCTCAAGCAGCCAGAGGTCAGGCAATAGGAAAAGACCAGCAAACGTTGCCACAAGCATACGGAATGATGGAAGTGGTAAGTAAAAACGGTTTTCACTATTTAGGCGTATCTAATTCACTCAAAAACGGTGTTGGAAAACATCGTGAAGAAACCGGCATGATCTAGAACTAAAAATTCGAAGACATGTGCTATCTACCAACCCGCACTGGGCCCGCGTGGTGGATAACAACACTCCCTCTCATAGAGAGGAGGTCGGTGTCCCAACAGTGGGAACATTATAGGCTGATGATGATGATGAGGCGTAATTCTACTGTTGAAGAGGAGGTTCTGTTGTCGATTCCCAGGTCGGGCTGTGTTATTGAGTCTTTCCATCAGAAATTATTCAGTATCAGGCACGGAGTTTGGATAACCCTTCGTGGATGATTGGCGTAATAATATGCTATGTTTAAAAAAACCGTACACAAACGAACTTTGTATAGGTACATACTTACATGCAGGAAAAACCCCAACGCTACACACATGTTCGAATGCACCTGGCCCCCTATTCACAAACGCTTCGATTCGATTTCGATGGGAAAAGTCGTATGTCTATCTCGCTCGCTTTCGTAATGCCAAAACAAGATAGACACACGACTTGTCGAATCGAAATAGAATCGAAGCTTTTGTTAATACGGGGGCTGATGCGGCACAGACCGCCACAATAAAAATGTAAACGCCACTCAACTTTGCCAAAACAGGCCCACCGACCATGATTGCGTGTAGCGTAAGGCTTATTTTCAATTACCTTGGTAAAGTGGTTGCCAAATCCTCTTAGAGCATGACGATTTCATTAGTAAAGTGTCAAAAATACTTATGTCTATAACACTGGTTATTTTAAAATTTACAGGACTGGGACCCCGAGTTGGCGTCTATCGCAAGGATAATGGTTAATCAGTGTCCCGAGACACACAGGCACTATTGCGCCGCCACCGGTAAGTTAATCGGTTTTATTAAGGAGGATCCTCCAACCAGACAACACCTGTTGTTGTCACACAGTTGTTGTCTATATAGTCTTAAGTAGATGTAAACTTTGCTTGCGAGATGTAGGAAATTGGTGTTAGTTCTTCCGTCGTATCATAGATGGCGCTGTACTACTTTTTGTAGTAAGTTGCTTTTTGTAGGTCGCTACACGTATATGTGACAATGGCGTTCAAAAGGTTAATATGCACCACTGCAGTACGCGCAGTTGGCTGTATCTACGTCTCATAGAAAAGCGATGCAACTATTTACGTTAAAATTATGGTTTGTTTTTAAGAGAAATTCACGGATCCAATAATGATTTTCATGTACGGTTCCCAAACCGATGAAGACACTGCGCCTGAAGTAATCATTGCAGATATATTAGCAGTGTGGGACTCTGCTTCTTCTCATATGACAACTGCAGATGAAATACTCAGTTCACCTGATTTAAAACGGTAAGTTCTGGGGTTCTACTATACCTCCTCTTAAGCAAGTATTGTTTAAGGTGTAAGCGACAGGGGAGCTGCGCGAAATTCAAATTTTCTTAAGTTTTTTGCAATTTGCCGCTTAGCGTCAGGTAGTATTTTGACCAAAATATGATACGCGGCCGTCATCATCATCATCATCAGCCTATAATGTTCCCACTGCTGGAACACAGGCCTCCTCTCTATGAGAGGGAGTGGGCTGTAATCCACCACGCGGACCGGTGCGGGTTGGTAGTTGTCTTCAAATTTTTAGTTCTAGGACATGCCGCTTTCCACACATTGTTTTCATTCGCTTATTTTGAGAATAGCGGTGATGAAATAAATTACACAAAGTAATGCGCCTGCCTTGGTTCGAGCCCACGGCTTATTCTGTAAATCGATTAGATGGTCGGTCGAACAGTGATGTTTCAAGATAATATGCTTTCGCGCTGCCGATGATTCGAGCTTATAGTTATTTGAAATTTTGATGCATCGAACTGTCGCGCTCGTAATCTATAGAGTTAACGTTTTCGAGCAAGTGTTATTCGATCGCACGTCATTCGATTTCAAGTAGGGAACCCGGTTTTGAGACAACGTTACGGACAATACTACACAGCGTGTAACATGTAAAAGGTGTGGTCATTCTTAATCGTGTGGTACAGACAATCAAACTGAACAATTTTCTCTATGGGACAAACATCGTAGTTACAAAAAATAATCAGCTATCCCGTTCAAAACTTCAGAACGGGACATGGACAGGGAGTTGTTGACATGACTGGAGAAGAATCTCTATTGTACATAAAAATGGTGGTGGCAAACGTCACGCACATAGGCTGCGCCGCTGCAGTCCATGAACAAGAAAGAAACAGTAACCGAGTACTTGTGAGTATAAAATAAAATGAAAACCTTGCGGCTTTTAGCTCATACAAATGTATTTAGGCAAATATTGTTTTACTAAATGATCTATGTACGTATATCCATCCTTGATATACCTGTTTTGATTTTTTCCATTTTTTTTTTGTAGTTTTTTCAATACGTTTTTAATTTTTTGTCTGTCGGTGTGCCTTTCCGTCTGTCTGTTTGTTCCGACTAATCTCCGAAACGGCGGGACTGATTTAGACGGGATTTTTACGCGCAAATAGTGTGGTGATATGGGGATGTAATTTATATCTTAGGCTACATTTATTTAAAGAAATCAGAATTCAGAAGAAAAATTTCGGATTCCGTGCAAAAAAATTAAAACGCTTTTTTTAAGTGGTTTACCAAAAACCGATTCATTTAGAGAAGTCATTTTTTAAAATAATTTCACGCTTTGGTATAAAGATCGCGGGACAGAGCTATTTTTTTAATGATTATAACAATGATAATCTTTATTTTCTAGTCTGGGCAGCTTTTATGCTACTTGTCACACCATTCAGAGCCGGGTACTCTAGTCTACAACACGACAGCACCGATCTCTGGTACCATGTATACCCGGTGCGGCTGTCCACCAAAGTATAAAGAAACCAAAGACTGCCTTTGCGACCTGCCCCCTCCATCTACAAAACGACCAGACCCGACTACCAATCAGACAGACCCTTCGACACACCAAAGTAAGTTGGAGCTCATTTCTCAACTCGATCATCTGCTCTCAAAACGGTGATGAAAACATAGTTAGGAAACTGGCCTGTCTTAGCTGAAGCCAAGTGGCATTTACCAATCCGCACTGGGCCAGCATGGTGGATTACAGCACACTCCCCCACATCGAGTGGAGATCTTTTTCTTTGTTTTCGTGGGGAATCCTTCAAAAGGCGACCGGTCTTTGACCGCCAGGGAGTGTGGGATTTATACCTCACTAAAACTACCCCTGTGGTCACAATCCGCACAGGACGGGAGGCATGATTTCATCGAGAGGAGGCCTGTGTCCCAGCAGTGGGGACGGTATAGGCAGCATATGCATGCTTAACTGCCCCTGTGGCCCTGTTCCTAATTAAGTTACATGGTAGGTATGGACCTATCACCTGTTTTAAGTACCAGCTAGTAGAGCTTTAGGAGTATTAGGCTCAGGGTGTAAAGTTCCTTAATATTCTATCGAAAAGGGAGGTTCCCTGATTGAAAAGGGAGGATCCTCCGACCAGACGGGTGTTATGCCTGGTGGGCTACTATAGCCCACCAGGCATAACCGCCCTGCTGTGCTGTGGGCCCTGCAGTTGTCGCTTAAGAGCGTTTACGCCTTACGACATTTCATACAAACTTTCAAGTTATTTTCCGAAATAACTGAACCGATATTAATGAAACTTCATACGCATAAGCAGGATACATAGGTCTAAAATGTTACTAAGAACATTTTCGAAAAATTGTGTTACAGTTAAATTAGACCGATTTTATATTATCTATAAGTAGTAATAGAAGTTTCCAATTACCTTTTTTTTTAAAAAGACATTACGGAAATGTTTTTAGTAACTTTTATGACCTACGTATCCTGCATGTGTATTAAGTTTCATTAAAATCGGACCGATTTTAATTAAACTTTAAACGCATAATATGTCGTTTCGGAAAATAAGGACTTGAAAGTTTGTATGAAATGCCCTTAACTGGCGGATTTGTATCTTATTACGAAACGTTTGTTTTATCATGTTATTTTATTTCCAGCCAGTTCCACACCAGCGTATTATAACAATATCAATAATTACCAAAAATATTTAGATGAAATGTTTAAAAAATTCCAAAAGTCTATCGGTTTGTCTACAGGTATGTATATATATTCTTTAAGAATGCATTCATTATAACTTATTTTAGACTTTCCACACCGAATATCCAATCTCCCCACGCATGTAGGATTGTAGGTTGTATAAGAGTATTTTTTTTTTCAACCCTTGTACGTCACTATCACTACCTACATAGTATAAAACAAAGTCGCTTCCCGCTGTCTGTCCCTGTGTATGCTTAGATCTTTAAAACTACGCAACGGATTGTGATGCGGTTTTTTTAATAGATAGAGTGATTCAAGAGGAAGGTTACATGCACAATATAGTAGAGATACTTTGATAATTTTAGAGGTTTCCAATGTGATGTCGACATACATTCTGTAGTATATTTAGTATCAACATTGCACCCATGCGAAGCCGGGGCGGGTCGCTAGTTATCTTATAATACTTACTAGCTGTCCCGCGCAACTTAGTCTGCGTCACATTTTCTCCGCTTCTTTTGGTGGTAGCGTAATTATATATAGCGTATAGCCTTCCTCGATAAATGGGCTATCTAACACTGAAAGAATTTTTCAAATCGGATCAGTAGTTCCTGAGATTAGCGCGTTCAAGCAAACAAACAAACAACCTCGTCAGCTTTATAATCATCATCATCATTTCAGCCGAAAGACGTCCACTGCTGGACATAGGCCTCCCCCAAGTGTCGCCATATTGACATAAGGGGGGTTTTGCCATAATCGCCACGCTTGGCAGGCGGGTTGGCGATCGCAGTACAGTTGTTACAAAAGCACAGAGAACGCTGCTGCCCATTCTCTGGCAAGTCCCTTAGTCGTCTCTTACGACACCCACGGGAAGATATGGGATGGTGCTATTCTTTACGTCCGTTGACACCATACAGAGCTTTATAATATTAGTATAGATATGTTAAGTTGTCCATGCAGGTTGATGGTTTAAGACGTATTGCGGATCTACAAGCTGTTCTTTTGAATCCTCGTCAAATTCAAGGAGGGTATTTTTATGTATCTATTTTTTAGGGTTCCGTACCCAAAGGGTCAAACGGGACCCTATTACTGAGACTTCGCTGTCCGTCCGTCCGTCCGTCTGTCACCAGGCTGTATCTCATGAACCGTAATAGTTAGCCAGCTGAAATTTCTACAGATTATGTATTTCTGTTGATGCTATAACAACAAATAATAAAAACAGAAAAAAAATATTTAAATATTTAAATTTTCCCATACAAAAAAAGTTTTTTTTTTCGTTTTTTAAATAATCTTACGGAACCCTTCGTGCGCGAGTCCGATTCGCACTTGGCCGGTTTTTTTTTTATTTGTTTATAAAAACAAATCGGTAAGTGTTAACCACCCGTGTTTTAAATGCGGCCCGTCTGATCCTCGCCCTAGAACCACGCTGTCACACATACAAACAATCACAAACGTTTATTCGATAATTTCTTATTCCCTAAACCATGTAAAAGTGGTTTTTCTGAAATACTGACAAACCTAAACAACAAAAAAAGCAGCGCTTATTAAATTGATTATTTATGTTTTTTGTGACAACCTCCTGAATTTTGAAGTGCAAAACAACACCTTGTTTACGTAAACAAACTGCACTTACCCACTGCATCCATTCGAATAAGAGACACAACGAATCAAGAAAAGTTGGATCGATTATTAGGGTCTACCTAGTGCGAAAGCATTCAAACAATTTTTTTATAGTTCGGGTAATTCAGATCGAATGCAGTGAGTAAAAAGTGAACGCCATTTTCGGTTCGGATGACGCGACCAGAAATCAAATAAATATCATGTCCATCGTTCCATGCAGGATTTCCGGTGAGGGCACATTGAGAACACAAATGGACATCCAGCAATGGTTTTCACAGCACTTGTGATGTGAAACCCATTGCTGAGTGTCTTCGAAGCCCTTGTGAATCCAAATCGCACTTAACTGTGAAGGGGGGAGCGCCATGGTAAGCCGCGAAATTATAATTTTCTTTGGTGTTTTGCAATTTGCAGGACAGTGTCTTTTTTTTACGGATGGTAAATCATCAAATGACCTCACTGCTCTGGGCGGACCAGCCCCCGTATTCACAAACGCTCGGTTTCGATTTCGATTCGATAAGTCGTATGTCTATCTTGTTTTGGCATTACGAAAGCGAGCGAGTCAGACATACGACTTTCCGAATCGAAATCGAATCCGAGCGTTTGTGAATACGGAAGCTGAAGGGGGTGTCATACTTGTACTGACTAAAACCCATCCATGTTCCTTCTAAGCCCTTTGTTTTCCAGGGCTTCGGTATCTCTTTCGAACAATCCCGCAGCCTTGTCAGGCATCGGACTACCCTGGCGCTTTCACCTTAAAATTAAGTAGTAATATGAATAACCGCGACTTGCCCATGTTACTACCACTCCTACTAACAGTAGTTATACGGGTAATTCCATTCACTTGTGTTACTACCGCAGTAGTAAGTAGTAACACGGGAAATGATTAATTTCCTGTGGCCTCCGGTTGCAAGTAAAAAAAAAGAAAGAAAACATTACAAATAATAGAACGTTAGAAAGATAATTAGTAAAAGAAATAAGACATTAATTGTAGAACCGCCGTTCTTTAATTCAACGGGGAAGGTGCTTTCCTTAATCAAGAAGGAACGGACACCGGCACTGTGGATACCGCCGCCCACATATTTCACGGATAAGCCGCAGGTTTCCTTATGGAAGCCCCCGATAGATTGGACATCTACATCTCATCAAGAGCTGGAAACTACAAAACCACTCATACTAAAATCCAAACACCAGAAAAAGCTGCAGTGGGCTCCGCAGCAAATTCTAGAACCGATAGTCCAAAACAACATGCGGTGGGCAACGCAGCAAGTACTGGAACCTATAGTCCAGAAAAAGGAGAAATGGACACTGCAGCTCGAGGGGACACAACCAACCATAATACCCAAGCCTGGTGGGAGAACTCCATCAAAATGCAACACTGGAGTAAACTGCCCGCCAAGGATTGTAATGCTGCCAGTTTTCAGTGTTCAAAATGTTCATATGCATAATAGTCGTAAAAGCCGTCCAGGACAAAACCGCAGGTAATTTATTACTTGATGTATCGAAATAGAGTCTCGATAATCTAGCTGAACTGCTAAGAATGAGGTCCTGGATGTATTCGATTCCTAAGTCGGTGGTGTTATTGGGGTATTCTTTCTGAAACATTCACAGTTGCATCCGTCGTCATCTTTTAAACTGGAGAATACGGGTGTAATAAAGGTTCACCCATATTCGACCTTTGCAACAATTTCTTTCTATGCTGCATCTAACGACTAAGTTCAACGAGGCTGACTTATAATAATGAAAATTCAGTGTCCACCTACATAGAAAAAATGTGTGCCTTAAAGTATCTTTTAAAAATTAACTATTCGATATCTATTTTTACAGATTTGGCAACACCAGTTTGGTACACAATACTATAGCAGACGATGATTTTAGTTTTTCTGAAGAAGATGAGGTATTTTTCTCTCTTCATTTATTATAATATAGGTAAACGGTTGTCGTGGTATGGTATAATGAGGGAAATGACGTGAGGAAAGTTTTGAGTATGAATGTGGATGGGTATAAGAGTTGAGGAAGACCAAAGTAACGATGGATGGACTGTGTGAATAATGATATGGCAAGAAAGGAGGTCTCTCATGAGATGACAAGTAATAGAGAAGTATGGAAGAAGAAGACATGCTGCGCCGACCCCAAATAAATTGGGATAAGGGCAAGAGAATGATGAATACCTAGCCCTGACCCTTCTTATAAGCTTATCCGGAACTCAAAGAGGCTATCGATGAGGTGTAGGTAGGAGTATCCCTCGGGAATTCGTCGTGAAATTTAAAATGTCGATGAAAAACCGTATGGATGATACAATTAGGGCAAGGGGTGGCAATACGAGCTAGGTCACAAGTGACTACGACAAAAGTTTATTTGTCAAAGTTCCGTACCACAAAAGGAAAAAACGTATACATTATAGGATCACTTTGTTCTCCGTCTATCTGTCTGTCTCCCAAGACTCTTTATCTCGGGAACGCGTGGAGGTATCGAGTTGAATTTAAAATCATATATATGTAGATCTACAGTCCCTTCAAGCTGTGAGCGTAGGCACTAGCCTACATTTGGCGCACGACATGTTTCACATCATGTTTATTTATTTATATAGGATCTCCAACAAAGAATGTACACAGAACATGTGAAATAAATTATGGATGACAAAAGTATCGCGTAGGTGTACTCCTTCACTTACAGGAGACCACAGCGTGCATAATAGAATTTATGACTAAGCTAACAAAATTTACAATATTATTAAAATATATTGATAATGTTTAAAATAAATAATTAAAATTAACACATCAGATAATATTAAATAAATGAAAAATAATAAGATAAAGATAAGATAAATGAGAAATTAACAATTAAATAAATCTTTAAGACATTTCTTATACTTTAGAATGTTGCTCAACATGTTGAAACTTTTGCCCGGAACTTTTGTTTAGCAACGTTGTCTGTCTACGTATGATCAGTCTTCGACGTCATGTCACCAGAAACTAATACTGATTTCAGCGGCGGTGGTTATAATTTTATCGTATCAAAAAATTAAAAACCACGTTGTAGGGTTAGAAATTACTAATTAAATTGAAGAAGTCACCACAACCTGCCAAACGTTGCTTAGTTCTATCTAAGCGTGCCCCCCTTTTCTCAACTGCATGTTGCACGGGAACAAACATCAAGCTTCGCAGCCGCCAGCTGGCAACGTCGCGCGTTGTTGTGCAATGCTGCCGAACATGTTGAGCGTCACGCGTCAATTGTTGCCTAAATACGACCGTTTATGCCGTTTATCTCTAGGGAATCAAAATGTATAGGGTACTTTCTGTTGACCTAGAACTAGGAAATTTGGCAAGTAATATCGTCTTATACTACAAGTACAGGGAAAATCTGAAAACTATATATTTGTATTAAATGATAAAAAATAATGAAATAGGTAATATGTATTTGAAACATATTTTTTTATGATTTAGGTAATTAACGCGCATAACATTTTTTTTTAGATTTTGTACGGAACCCTCGGTGGGCGAGCCCGACTCGCACTTGTCCGGTTTTGTTACTTGAAATCCCTTTATTCTTTTTTTAAGTGACGTAATTACGATCGAACAAAATATAACACTACCGTGTCGTGAGCACAAGGAAGAAGAATGTTTGTGTCTCCCAGATGATCGGTTGCTGGGGAGTTTGTTCCGCCACATCTTCTCCCCAGCTAAAACACTATAGGAAGTGCTTAAAGTAGCGTCTTGGGGGTCCGTCAGTCAAAGTTTTGTTTCTCAAATAAATTAATTCCTAAAAATCATTGTTGCAGATACCTCAAAACCTAAGCTTATTACGATCAAAACTACTTCAGACTGTGCGGAAGATAAGAAAAAATGATTTATTACACTTTTTCAGTCAAGAACAAAATCTGAAACCCGTCTATCGACAAATGGAAACGACGAGAAGTAACCAAAGTATTTTGGAACCTATTGAACCTAAATTGGAACCCTACAAAAGTACCCTGGTCCCCTCCGAACGGAACTCGGCAACCTCAGAACGTAATTTGGAATTCATAAAACATATTCTGGAACCCAACCTTCCGGTTCAGACCATGATTCCACGATCCTATGACGATCATAATGAGCAGGGCAAGAAGAGAGCAATGAATCTTTTGGACGAGGTAGAAAAAAGAGGAATGACAGCCAGACTCAATAGCCGAGAAATAGTACACTTTGACACAAAAATGCGACGGATTTATAAAACCTGGATGCAGATGCGTGATCAAATACAGTTTTAATACTTTGCGGGACAGTAAACGCTTAAAGAAGTTTTATTATTGTTCTTATTAAACCACAAAGCGGATTCTTACTTTATTCCAGCAAATTCAAGCTTTAAGTTTTTTTTTTTTTAATTTGAAACCTCTTTCTGTCTGGCGTAGGTACCTATACTTAGTAATAATTTTTGTTTTAGAAGGCTAGAGGGTTAGATAAATCTTGTTTAATTACTTTTGCCTAGTTTAGTGTCCCGCAAAGTTTAGTCTAAGTTAATCATAACTTTAAATTTGAAAAAAAAACTTAATTACTTAGGTGGGTATGTTTTTAAACGAATCAATTTTATAAGTACCAAACGAAAGAAGGTCAGCGCTAGCGGAAGTAAACAATAGACCTGCTCTGCGTTAGCGGAACTAAATCATGTTACACTGCTAAATGAATATCAACCCTAGGCCTTTTATCTAAAGTTGCGCCGCGTCGGTAGGGTTTTTCGGGATGAGAATGACGTGTTAATTTCTGTAATTTTATTGAAATAGTGATGCATGGTTCTTTTGGTGCGTGGCTTTATTCGGAACTAACGCCGCCATTTTGTTTTTCTATTTAATTTTCACAAACACCTCTCCACTCGTAGACGGACTATACTCCAATACACTGATTTTAGTTATTTCGCTTTGTCATAATATGTTTTTTTTATAATTTTTTTCTTATAAAGAAGATCCCTTTTAAAAAAAAAAAATAACGTTGCCCCACACTAGGAATTTCTCCTGTATCGTGGGTGCGTTTACAAACATTTAAACTCACATACACAAACAGCCAGACCCGGAACAACTATCTGTAGATCATACAAATATTTGTTCCGTGCGGGGATCGAACCCGCGACACGCAGCGCAGCAGTCAATCGCTCAGCCACTACGCCAACCGTGTCGTCTTCATTTGCAATTGCAGTCTTATAAATCCTTCTCATTTTAGCACCAAATTGTGTTATTTCTCGGCTACTGAGCTGGACATTACTTCCATTTTCTTTAAAAAGATCTGGAATGTGCATTTCGTACTCTTTTTAAATTTGTCACTACGGTTGTTGTGTGATAATCACACGACGATCGTTATGAAAAACTTAAAAATAATAATGAATATTCTAAGTAGATCTTTATGAAGTAAAGGAAAGACAGTTCAACTCTTTAGCTGAGAAATAATAGAAGTTGGTGCATAAATGAGAAGAATCTATGGGACCGTTCTATGCACATTAAAAGGAGGCTGTTTTCCTAAATTCCTTTGTAGGCTAGTTGCCTACTCTACCAACCTTTCGGCCGCCTTGCCCATGTACCTACTTACTAGTACGTGAGTGATATATCCGAAGATAGGCGAAGTTAAGCCGAACAGCACGGCTAGCGGCTCGACGCGCCGCCGCCTCCACACCGCGCGCGAGGTGCGCCCCTCGGTCGCCCTCGCCAGTCCGCGTCAACTAACGCAACGGAACGTACTAATTCTATTCGCGCCGCGCACCAGTGTTCAAACTTTGTTAACTTATTTTATATTACGTTAAACTAATAAACTTTATTTATTGTTTGAGCTGTGTTTATTTGAAGAGACCCGTTTATCCACACAAATACACACATAAACTCTACAGTGGTGACCCCGACAAGTTAACACGTGCAACAAGTGCTATAGGTACCTAATTCAGTGTAAAATACGTGGACTCATAAACTATTATCTTCAGTGACAGGCACGATGAATGATGCTGAGCTCGTGAAGGAAAATGCGGAACGGACTGAATCTCGAGATGTCTTTCGTGTAGGTGTGCGCGTCCCGCCATTTTGGCCGGAGAAGCCTGCGATTTGGTTCGCACAAATTGAAGGACAGTTCGCGATATCCAATATTACGGCGGACACAACAAAGTTTTATTATGTTGTCAGCTATCTCGATCCACGTTACGCAGCAGAGGTCGAAGATATCATTGTGAATCCACCAGCGACCGATAAATATGGGATATTGAAGGCGGAACTCATTAAACGACTCTCAGAATCCCGGGAGAAAAAAGTACAGCAACTGCTGACACACGAAGAGCTTGGCGACAGGAAGCCGTCGCAATTCCTCCGACACCTGCAACACCTCGCTGGTCCGAAAGTTCCTGAAGAATTTTTAAAAACAATATGGTCAAGCCGCCTGCCCACCCACATACAGTCCATAATCGCGTCGCAGGCAACCGTGCGTCTCGATGCGCTCGCTGATCTCGCCGACAGAATACATGATGTCGTGCCGAGAGGTCATCAAGTTGCAGCGACATCAACACATGGGGTGAGTGAGATGGATAATAATATAATGTGCAAACAAATGACCGAGCTAACGAGGCAAATCCAGGAACTTACGCAAAAGGTCAATGACCTTTCTCGCCCAAGCCGATCAAATGGACGCGAACACCGCTCAAAATCCCGCCAAAACCGATCGCAGTCACGGAATAAATACCCAACATGTTGGTATCACTTCAAGTTTGGCGCAAAGGCCACCAAATGTATTCAGCCATGTGATTTTCAACCGGAAAACTGCACAAGCAGTCAGTAATGGCGGCTGACGACTGCTCTACTTGTAAAGGCCGCCTATTCATCACAGATAAACGTACTGGCATACAGTTTTTGGTAGACACGGGATCAGACGTATGTGCCTACCCTAAATCCTACCTACGTAATCAGCTGCAAAATAACAAAATATGTAACTACGAACTTGTCGCAGCGAATGGGACTCCGATACCTACATACGGTACATACCAACTAAACCTTAACCTCGGATTACGTCGTGACTTTACATGGAAGTTTATTATTGCTGACGTTTCAAGGCCCATCATAGGCGTCGATTTTTTAAGCTTTTATAATTTACTAGTCGACTGCAGACAACAGAAATTGATCGACTCAATAACAAACTTAACCGTCGGCGCGCCTTCATCTCACGAAACAGCACACGAGCTGCTGTCGTTGAAAATGTTCACAGGTCATTCAACTTTTCTCGACTTGTTACGATGTTATCCGGAAATAACAAGACCAGCTGGATCTCAAAATGTACCAATTCACAATACAAAACACCACATTAGAACAACGTCTGGCCCGCCGGTAACATCACGACCGCGTCGTTTGGCACCCGACCGTCTCAAGATCGCGAAAAAAGAGTTTGAGGAAATGGTACAAAATGGAACAGCTCGTCGCTCTGAAAGTCCCTGGTCGTCCCCATTACACCTTGTGCCCAAAAAAGACGACGGCTGGAGGCCATGTGGCGATTACAGGCAACTTAACGCGCGTACAATACCTGATCGGTATCCAGTGAGACACATCCACGACTTCGCATACCAACTATCAGGATCCACCAAATTTTCTAAAATTGATCTCGTGAAAGCATTTAACCAAATACCGGTCTTTGAAGACGATATTAAGAAAACAGCGATCACAACACCATTCGGACTTTTTGAATTTACCGCCATGACCTTCGGTTTGAGAAACGCTGCGCAGACGTTCCAAAGATTTTTAGATGAAATACTTCAAGGATTAGACTTCACGTTCGGATATCTAGATGACATCCTCGTGTTTTCAAAAGGGGAGACAGAGCACATTGGACACTTGACCAAAATATTCGACCAATTAAAAAAATATGGAGTCGTAATTAACACCAACAAATGCGTTTTAGGTGCTAGCGAAGTTACTTTCTTGGGTTATCACGTATCTGCAGCTGGTATACGTCCCCTCCCAGAAAAAGTAAAGGCGATCCAGGAATACCCCTTCCCTAAAAATGCTAAAGAGTTGCGAAGATTCCTAGGGATGATTAACTTTTACAGAAAATTTCTCCCTGGCGCCGCTCAAATACAAGGCCCTCTCAATCAAGCTTTAAGTGGCCCAAAAATCAAAGGAACGACGCCCATCACCATAACACCTGAAATACAAAAAGCTTTCGACGCATGCAAAAATAACTTGTTAGAAGCCACACTCATCTCGCATCCTGATCCACAAGCTGAATTAGCACTATTTACCGACGCTTCAGACGTGGCCATCGGAGCTGTCTTACAACAGAAAATAAATGACAGCTGGCAACCACTAGGATTCTTTTCCCGCAAGTTATCTCCTGCTCAAACGAAGCATAGCACTTATGACCGTGAATTGCTCGCAATACATGAAGGAATAAAATACTTTAGGTATATGGTCGAAGCGAGAACATTTAAAGTGTTCACCGATCATAAACCCATTACATTCGCCTTCACGACAAGAAGAGACAACTGCTCACCACGTCAACACCGCTATCTAGATTATATATCCCAATTCACAACAGACATCAACCACATCTCAGGAAGTGACAACGTAGTCGCCGACGCATTTTCACGACTGGAAAGCATCGATACTACCATCAACTACAACACGAACAGGAAAACGATCAAGAGTTACAGAGTTTGTTACAAAACAACACGGCGTTACAGTTAGAAAGAGTGAAAACTATGGATGCCTACATTTACTGTGACCAGTCTACTTCACGTCCTAGGCCATTCATCACACCATCTTTCCGAAAAGCAATCTTCAATAACCTACACAATCTCAGTCATCCAGGCCCCAACGCTACTGTCAAACTAGTGTCAGAACGATTTGTGTGGCCTAAGATTCGTCGTGATTGCAGAACATGGGCTCAACAATGCACTGATTGCCAACGCAACAAAATTACCCGCCATACCCACTCTCCTCTTTCCTTATTTCCTGTTCCTTCCAACCGTTTTTCCCACGTCCACCTTGACATAATAGGCCCTATGCCACTTTCTTCTGGTTTCAGGTACTGCCTTACAGCTGTAGACAGGTATACTCGATGGCCAGAAGCCTACCCTCTAGCAGACATCACTGCGGAGACCTGCGCTAGCGCTTTCATTTCTGGCTGGGTGGCTCGCTTCGGATGTCCAGAGAAAATAACCACTGACCGAGGAAAACAATTTGACTCGCAGCTGTTCCAGTGCATGCCATGTCGTCGATCATAGGCGCCTATCATTGCCCCACTACAGCTTATCACCCACAGTGCAACGGACTAGTGGAGAGAATGCACAGACAACTGAAAGCCGCCATAATGTGCCACAACAACGCGCAATGGTCGGAGGTACTTCCACTTGTTCTCCTGGGTATGAGGAGCGCCTGGAAGGATGACCTACATGCCTCTTCAGCTGAATTAGTGTACGGCGAGCCACTCCGGTTACCTGGTGAGTTCATGAAACCAATAACACACAACACCGTAGATGAAGCTGACTTCGCAGCACGGCTAAGAAAACATATTTCGAGACTTTCACCTGCATCAACATCTGGCCATGGCGAGAAAACTTTTTACGTACCTAAAGATCTTAACACAGCCAGCCATGTCTTCCTGCGGAAAGGACCTTTAAAGAAGTCATTAGAATCACCTTATTCCGGTCCACATAAAGTCATAGAAAGAGGATCAAAAACCTTTACAATAGACGTCCAAGGGAAATACACAACTGTAACCATTGATAGGCTAAAACCAGCCTACATGGCCAACAACTATGATGGCTCGAAAATACCTCCTTTATTGCAACCACCCCGTCACAAGCTTCATCGCCAAAATCGCCACTACCGCAGCGGGCAGCATTGCCACTGCCGCAGCGGGCAGCATCGCCACTGCCGCAGCGGGCAGCATCGCCACTACCGCAGCCGGAAACCACCACAAGAAGCGGGAGAACAGTAAGATTCCCGCGACACCTTTTTCACTATCGACCGTGACCACGACCGTCTCAGCGGGGGAGTGATGTAGGCTAGTTGCCTACTCTACCAACAGTTCGGCCGCCTTGCCCATGTACCTACTAGTACGTGTATTCGGTATATCCGAAGATAGGCGAAGTTAAGCCGAACAGCACGGCTAGCGGCTCGACGCGCCGCCGCCTCCACCCCGCGCGCGAGGTGCGCCCCTCGGTCGCCCTCGCCAGTCCGCGTCAACTAACGCAACGGAACGTACTAATTCTATTCGCGCCGCGCACCAGTGTTCAAACTTTGTTAACTTATTTTATATTACGTTAAACTAATAAACTTTATTTATTGTTAGAGCTGTGTTTATTTGAAGAGACCCGTTTATCCACACAAATACACACATAAACTCTACACCTTTATGTCGGGTTTAAAAAACATTTAAAAGATTGTACAAAATGATAGCTAATTTTAAAACTATAATTTATTGACCGTCAATGGTCATGAGACAATTATTACTTAGGTATACCAAAGGTGGGGTGGAGTAGTGAAGATAGTTCTGTTTTCCTTCTGTTACAAAATTAACATATAAAGAAGCATGATTAAGGCAAAGATTTTAAAAACTTATTTGGCTGGCGCGTACCTTTGCTTAGAACTGTCCCTGTCTTTATCTTGCATTTGTAGTTGAACAGTTGTGGGGCAGTGACGGAAATACCGCTTCGCCAAAGTTCGTTTTGATTAGTGGTCTCATAGGGACCTCACACACGGCCGGGCATGCGGCGTAGGCATGACCGGCCGCTATCTTTAACAAAATCTGTCTGCCCGGTTCTGCTACCATAATTCGGGTATGATCTTCTGCGGAAAAAGTCGTGGTCGTAGCCGAGTAGTTCACGTATCAAAGGAGATGGAGGGCCATGCACTTTGTACGTTGTGAATTCGCTTTTTCTAGACAAGCCGTAGCCTTACGTTTAGGGCGTCTGCTAAAACAGGCGCGGGCTCGTATGACGGGTTTTCTAAGAAAATTTTGACAGCGGGCCTTTAGGCGCGATTGGATTGGGTAACAAAAGGTTTAAGTAGATCGACGTAGCCCTGCTGCGCGGGGCTCCTATTTCTGGTTGCAAGGTTTAAAGTAACCCAACGAAGTGGATGGTGGGGTTTAAGTTCGCTCAGCAAACCCCGCCATCCCCTTCGAACCTAAACTGTCCGATTTGGGGTGCCGTAGGTTCCGAGCTCGCTTCGCTCACTCTTGCATTCTACGAGTATGTTCTCCCTGACGCAATACCTTTTTTACGATGTTATAATATTACACCTAGTAACATTATGCGAATTAAATTTATGCCAAAACCAATTATTTTTTGCCTATATATATATATATATATATATGTCGCCGCAAGAGCGTCTATGTGCTAAGACTATTCATTAATCTTATTAAGAATCAACTTAATAATCCTCATTTGTCATAATATTGATGAACCTGCCATGCAATCTGTGTGGGGCAAGCATAATTATTACGATAATCATTTGACTAAACGCCATCTATTGGCTTGTGTGTTAACTACTGCGCAAATAATAGATTCGTTTAGCTTAGATGGCCTGTAATTTATTAAACAAAAGCCTTTAGCTAGAACTATAGCCAAAATTAAGATTAGCAAATATTTTATGATAGCTGGGATTTTAGCAATGACAATTTGGATTTTAACAATGGCTCATTTTGTTAGGCGGCAACCCAGTCTTGTGGGAAAGAACGCCGAATAGTCAATTAGTGAATTTATAATTTGTAGCAACAATTAAATCAATTTCTAGAACTAACTACAAACTTAAAATTAATAAGATTATTTTACAGAGTATTTTATTAGTGGTAAACCAGTTCTTTGTATTTAATCCTTTGATCTGCCGAAAATGGTTTTAAGCATGCGATTGTTGTAAAAAGTATTAAAGCTACTAATTAAGCTTGTAACTTAATAACGCCTTTGCATTTGTGAATATTGGTATTGTTTAATTACTAAAATAATTAATTGTGAAGTATTAGTATTGTTTTAATGGAGTATTACTGAACTAACTATGTAATGAATAATTGGACTGATCTAATGAGTGTAGTACATCCGCCCACTCAGAGCCGCGGGCGCACCCAGAGATGTCATTCGAGTTATCTCGCGATTAGAGAATTGAAATATTAATGAATTGAAAGTAGTTTTTGAAGTGAGCAATAATAAGTTATGTTAATAAGAACTGTAATCATTGAAAGACAGATCCAAAAGACACACATTACGTCAACCATGTTTGTGAATGGGCGGCTCAACTTAAGGAAAGTTTATAAGTGTTAAAGTGCCTGTAACTGGTTTATTAAAAATAAACATAAGGTGTTTGAGTAAAGTGTTGTGTGTGATTTCAATACCCATCCACCTAATTAGCAATAATGAAGAATAAAGTTGCACAGTTAGCGACTGAAAGGCAATATGGCGTCGATATTCATTTATGGTGGAATCCCCGCCTTGATATGTATATATATATATATGCAAAAAATAATTGGTTTTGGCATAAATTTAATTAAAATTAAATTAATTTAAATTATATATATATATATATATATGTTATGTTATATAATGTCCATAACCTGTTTACTAGTAACGCATTAATCAGTTTTAGTGTGTTACATTGAATTTTACCGTAAAACGTGAATTTTGAGACCAAAAAAAAAGTTGTTTCCCAGCAATAATTTTTGGACAATTACTTAGTTTGATCTACAGAATGCTTGGTTGACGGCTTCGTCTAGGGTCCATTTATACCTTGTATAGTGGTGTAGAATTTCGGAAAAATTTAGTATTTTGTCCTAAACCCCGAATTGGACCAACTGCGAATTGGACCCACCTCGAATTGGATATGTTTTAAACATTGGACCAATCGCGCCTAAAGGGCAGCGGGCACCCAGTCACCCATGCCAGTTTAAGCGGACGTCTTGTATACATCTCGGACGTGACTGAGACATGCGTAGCGTAGTGACTTGTATTGTAAATTTTGTTGCCCGCGACTTCGTTCGCGTGAACATTTTGACGTGCATGTTTGAGAAAAAAAAGGTAGCCATGTTCTTCCCCAGGTTATAATCTATCTCCTTGGCAAATGTTATTACGATCCGATCAGGCGTTTAGTCGTGACAAGGTAACAAACAAACAGTTCCTTTCGCATTTATAATATTAGTGTGGATAAACAAAAATCTGCAATAAAAATCATCATTTCTCAACTATAATTTATTCTACAATAAATAAAATCCCACCAGAAGGCGCATAAATTTACATATAGAAGAACAAAATAAATGATTTAACGGTAAACAATAAAATAGTTAAAACAACGACATTTCGAAATCTTATGCATTTTTAAGTACCTACCAATGTCAATATTTTCGCAGACTACCCTGCAATGAGCTACAACTCAGCTAATACCATATTAATATCGAAAATTCATTTGCCAACTTGAAAAGAAACCTTTTATAATCAAATGAATGATCAAATTGGGTTAGTTGTTGCCGAAGATTAGTAACTAAACTGCTGAGTAGACATAGCATAATGGACCTTGATAGCATGGCCGAAAGACATAAAATTGCAACCTCCTGCATAATAATTTTACAATGCAATAGAACCGGCAGAATCGCCAGACTTACCCATCGAGTTTCAGAAAGAGACAGTAAAAGGGAGTGAAAGAGAACGCTCAACGTTTTTTCTGAAACTCGATAGGCCGTTACCGTTAATTTTACAATAATACTTTAATCAAACTATCATAGTTATCAATAACAATTTATGACTTTTGGCGGTCAGCCTTGATAGCCCAAATCTGCCTGATGGTGTTGGCGATGCCGACGTCGTGACTGATCAGGTAGAAGAGACCGCCAAGGGTTGCTATGGAGATGAGATACACAAGCCCGAGAGCAATTTTTGGAAGGAAAGGCCCCACAACACTGGCACGAACGTAATCTATGGCGATGGCTTCGAGTCCCCTGCAAGAGAAATGCACAGAATTAGTCGTTAATATCTAGGTTAGGATGTGTGGAGTGACTCAAATGGATTAAGTTAGAAATGAGTATGTAAGAGGAAGTTTGAAAGTGGCGCCTGTTACAGAAAAGATGAAAGGGAGTCGTCTGTCTTGGTATGGACATGTGATGAGGAGGGATGGAACACATGTGACTAAAAGAGTGATGAATATGAATATGGATGGATGGAGAGGGAGAGGAAGACCAAAGAAAAGATGGATGGATTGTGTGAAAAATGATACATGAAGGAAAAAGGAGTAAATGATAGCATGACGAAAAACAGAGGAGAATAGAGGAGAGACGTGTTGCGGCGACCCCAAGTAAAATGGCACAAGGGTAGGAAGATGATGATGATCTAGGTTACATAACATCACGCCTGTAATCCCCGAAGGGTTAGGCAGAAGTATACCAAATAGTACCTTTTTTACGGATGTGAAATCATCAAATGACCCCTCCTCCTGCTCTAGCCAAATAGTACCTGGGTCTACACCCACATTACGCCAGTTATTTTTTAAGTCTTATGTAAAAGCGTGCTAGCCTATCGCCATATACCGAGCGCAAATCAAAACTTCGTGGCTGCTACAGAGAATTTTTTGATGGAAAACTCAATAACACTTTACCCGGCCTGGACATCGAACCCAGGACCATGTGCATCAGGATTGAGGGCCCATTTTTTAACCTTATGAACGCCAGAGCATAAACGCACTCGCGTGCCCTCCACGCCAAGCCACAAAATCACCGCAAATACTTACAAATAAAAAAAAGGGTTCAAAAGCATTATCAACTTATTTCTTGATAAGACATTAAATATTTAAGATATATAGATCACATTTTAAAGATATAAAAGTAAATACAAACAAAAGTAATAATTTAAATAGCTTATTTCGTGTTATAGTGCACCACATTTTTGTCACATATTTGTGTCGTTGGCGTACAGCGCACGCGCTTATTTGTCACGTATATGCGACAATGGCGTTCAAAAGGTTAAATAACGAAAGGGGCCGTTCAAGTATTACGTAAGCACATTTTTTGCAACTATTAACCCACCCCTCCCCCTCATCAGCAACAGTAAGCTAAGCTCTTACCCGTCCCCCCCATGCTTACGTAAACATTGGTAGAATTGATTGATTCATGCATGAGCAGCAGTTATAAGTGACAGACAAGTGAATAGCGCGCGGTAATCCCCTACTCAGTTCTAAGCGAGTACCTAAACGTGTTCATTATTCGTAGGAATCCCCGAAAATGCATTTCGTTTTCAAGCATAGACAATGTGTGGATTGCCATAAGTGTAAAAAAGTAAATAATTACTGCTGACGTAATCACCATCTAGATCCCCCCACCACCCATGTCATCAAAAATAAGCAAAGCAAAGACCCACCCGCCCCCTATAGTGCTTACGTAATACGTGAACGGTCCTAAATAAGAATTACAGGAAAATTAGTTAAAAATAGTAAAAACTTAAAGCAAAGAGCCACAAATTTCCTAAACGTGAATTAAAACTTTTACGATTAATTAACTTGGGCCCTCAATCCAGACGCGTGCATAAAGTGGCAACCTTACCATGAGGGTATCATGTTACCCAGTAACTTGGGAAAGGCTGGGCAGATGCTGATTATGTTACCCGTTACTTTTTGGATCACACCAGGATTTATTCTGCTCCAAGAGAGCATTAGACCCGTAAGGTTCCAGTGGTCGCGTAAGACCCAGTTTACCAGATCAGGTAGTAGCAGCCCAGAGTCTGCATGCGTTTATGGCAATAGACTGCCATATTACCTAGGATTTACAGTCACGAGCACTAGTATGAATAGGTAAGTACACGTAGCAACGTCTCAGAGTGATTTTCTCCCGCCGTCATTATCTCAAATATAGTATTTCAGAACTCATTACGAAATAGGTCTGATCTTAAGAGTTACCATCGATATTCCACGACAAAACCGCTTCAATTCCCTCGTGACTGTACTACACGCCTCTGCCGACCCCTTTTGGGAATACAGGCGTGTTAATACACATTTTATACTCTATGGCACTACAACAACCGAAAAAAAAACCTTGACCTATGAGCATCTCTTGCTGCCCGCCCTACGGCCGCCTCCCTTCCTCTTCGTATGCTTGGGCTTTTTCATGTTCCTCCAAATCCTCCAAAAAGCTCTGCATAGCCCGATATCATTGAACACGAGGTAGAAGAGGCCTCCAAGCATGGACACGGATAGGAAGTAGACGAGGCCTATTGCAATCTTGGGAATGATAGGTCCGAATAGGAGCACACGTACATACTCGATTACCATAGCTTCCATGCCCCTGAGGAGTGGGAAAAAAGGATAGGAACACGGGGTCTACTGCCACCTCCGAAGGCCCGAACTTTACAAAAGCGGAGACGAGCGAAAACCGATCACATTCGGCAATCACGCGTCGCTCGTCTCTCCTGTGATTCATCGAATTTGGCACATCTCTCCACTCCGCTCGTGTCCGCTTTGGGAGTCCGGACCTCAAGCAGTATTATTTTAATCTTATTCTAGCGTGGGAAAGAGATGGAACTAGGCGTCCTGTGGATCTCCTTGTCTTTCCTACACTAAGTAATACTGCTGTAAGAGGTGGAGGTACAGCCCCAGGTATGGGAAAATATGTGTTGCGCCAAGACCCTAAGTATAATGGGGGTAAGGGCGGGAAGATGATGATGATAAGGAATGGGAAAGGAAGCACAGGACTGTGAAACCATGCCTGTATTCTCTGCGGGAGTAAGCAGAGATGCCTTAACCTTACTTTCAAGTACCTACCTATGAAAATACTGTTTCAATTTTTTTTTTATAAAAGTGTAATCCTGTTCAGGTTAAATTCTTATGCAATCTGTCTCTACGGGTAGATTCATCTGTATTTAGAACGTCAGAAAGGAAATTGTTTTGAAACAGACATTAGGTAAGGTTATACTTCCGTCTATTTCATGAGAGTAGTTTAATGTCATTCCACAAACCATTCACTTAATCACCAACATAAAACTTCAGCTGAGATAGCAGCTCTAGTTTTCTACATTTGTATCAATGAAAAATTAAATTACTTTATTACTTAGAGGCTGTTTGTGTGTTTTTAAGTCTATTAAATAAATCTTAAGTGAAGATATAGACACACTAGATATTCCACCAAGTAGGACCTCCATACATGCCTGGAGGGTCTTTTAAGCTCATTTTTAAATGCTTACCAGAAAGAATGTGCGACGATGAGGATAGCGAGGGCCGCGTCGAACAGCTTGTTCGGGAGGAGCAGACCTAAAGGTACTAATGGTATCAGGAGGCAAGCCACTCCCTTCTCAATCACCCACAGTTTAGAATGGTCGTGAGGTTGTCCCGCCATCACAGGAGATGTCCGGAATGAACGCACCTGAAAAACACACATCATGTAATCTTAAAGTTTTGTTTTAAAGTTTGCTATCATCATCATCATCATCATTTCAGCCGAAAGACGTCCACTGCTGGACATAGGCCTCCCCCAAGTGACGGCACATTGACCGGTCCCGTGCGCCTTGCATCCAGCGGATCTCCGCAACCTTCACCAGGTCATCGGTCCACCTAGTGGGAGGCCTTCCAACGCATCGTCTCCCGGTTCGCGGTCGCCATTCCAGAACTTTTCGGCCCCATCGGCCATCTGTTCTGCGAGCAATGTGCCCTGCCCACTGCCACTTAAGTTTGGCAATTCTTCGGGCTTGGTTCTCTTGAGTTTGCTATAAATTACAGAAACATACAAGGTCTTTACATCAAACTAATTAACTCTACGCTACGCTAAAAATTATTGCTGGGAAACGACTTGTTTTTATGGGTTGAAAAATCACCGTTAGGTATACGGTAAGACTCAATGTAACACACTCAAAACATTTTGCTGATGGTTGCATTGAATAGTAATCGGATAATGGATACCTCCATTATCCGATTACATTAAAGTACAGTTAAAAAGATTAAAACTAGTACTTTTTAAAAAATACAAAAAATGATGGAAATTTGACGTCCATTATCTCAGTAACTAGAAGGTTCCCAGGTATGATCCAAAACAAAAATATAACCGCAATGACTGGGAGAACAAGTGCTTTTTGGCTTTGTTAATGGTCTATTTACACCCTTCATATCTACTATATAGAATTTTCAATTCATGAGTAAAAAAGCGCCTATGCTAACGTGGGCTGACTGAATGAAGGGCAATACGGGTTTACAACAACGGTTTACACTGAGTAGGATTCAGCAGGATGCACCACGGCAACTACTAGAAGTACTAACTGGGTTGTGCAATCAATTGCATAGGTGACCTCACATAAGCAGTTACTCCATCTAAAATACAGTTCAGCTGCATCTGATTAGACTGAAAGCCAACCCCAACAAAGTTGGGAAAAGACAAAGCAATGATGAATACGGTTCTATAATTTACTGGGAAAAGATTATACACTTCCACAAAAATTAGTTGACGGAATAATTGATAAGAGTTTTCCTCTCGCATCAGCTGAAGGCCTTATGTTCAATTGCAGTCTGTGGGCATAAAATAGAATAAACTTACAGTGTTAATGATTGGCGTGCTGTTGAGTTCCTTGAACAGGTGTGTGGTAACAGGCACCACACTAGCCACGGGCCGCTGCAGGGATGTCTGTGTTGCTAACTTCATAACTTGTTGTGTAAATACCCGGCTTCCACATACTGCAATTCCAACAAAGATTTTTAGAGGTATGAGGGTGTCTATGTAATCCTCATACATACACTATTGAAAAGGGAGGATCCTCCAACCAGAATGGTGGGTTACTGCCCAACAAATGTTGTTGGGTTATTTTATGTAGAATTCAATAGAATAAAATAATTTATTTCAATTGTCATGGATCATAAAATTTAACAAACAGCAAACAACAATCACACAGATATTTAATACATTATTATTACTAGAAGTGATTAAAATCAGTAGTTGTAATAATATTCATTTTGATTGCTCAGCAAATGAACCATAGAGCAATGGTTAAGGCAATCAAACCTCTGCACAAATACACTCAGGATGCCGCTGGAGCTAGCAGGAACCCTGCAGACCAGGGATGTGCACCGTTTGCGCATAGTTGTGTAGAAACAGTAAACTTGTAATCTGGTGAACATCCCTGATGTGCTACAAAATCAGGGCAGCCTCATCAGCACCCCCTAAATGCATTATTATATTGCATATCTTGTATCATAGATGTCACTACAGATCTTGTATTAGGCTATGTTGCTACAATTTCTTTTCAAAGTTAGTTTTTAAAAAGAAATAGTTGCAGAGAGGTGGCAGAGAGATAGTATAGTAGATTATAGTTTTCTTGTTCCTAATAAAGACCTATTGTTGAGAAGGTCTGCCAAATGTGCTTCTTCTATAGGTACACTTAAAATGCAGATTAATATTTCTGTTTTTGCTTCAAAATGCAACCACAGCAAACAGGTTCTTCAATACTGTTTAATTAATACCTCTTAAATCTTGATTTCTTGCTTTGGAATATTATTTTAATAGATTTAACTCTTTACATCTTCTTACGTCATTTGAAACAAGTTTTAAAGAATTTAAACAGGTTTGGAATGATGATTTTTGGAGGACTTTTGTTATTAGAATGTGATATTGCAATTTTATAAAAAGTGGAATATATGGGTATGATAGTGTGGTATGCATACAGCCTGTGTCACATACAGGTAGGTACAAAATTGGAACTACAATGAGCACATTGTTGATTGAAACAAACATGTTATGAGCAACAAGGAAACCTTGTTTTTCTATTTGAATTAGTATTTTTGTGCTGAAATGTCGAAAGCTAAAACAAAATGGTAAATATGTCTGGGCATAATTCATTTGGAGCTAAACGAAAAAGTAACTATACTAGTTTTTTTTTTTAATATACCTACTCCTTTTCCCATACAGACGCGCGCTCCATATTACTCAACACTCAAACTTTAGGTAAATATGCATCCGAATATCCGATCTCTATAAATAACATATCTATAACACAAAAAGGAACTGCATTTTTAATCAAATATTCTTTACATCTTGTTGACTTTTTAGGTAGTACTTATTGAGAACTGCGCTCCTAAGGGTCGCAGGGGCGTCTTAGCTCTATTACTGGACATTTAACTCGACAAATCAGACCGAGTAGGAGAGAATAAAAATAAATTACAAGAAGCTCCAATAATCTTGAGAACTTGAGAGTAAAAAACTTAAATCAACTACGGTTATGTAATAGCAAAACAACCGCTACAGCTGTATAATTACCTGAAGTCCGAAGAAGCGTTGATAAGGCCATTTTTGAGCTTACTTCGATATATTTTACGACAGAAAAGAAAAACAATCCAAATATTTAACACAGCATCAAGTTCCGAATTTTTTTTATCAACTCAAAATAACAACGATTCAAAAATCGAAATGTGACCGACCGTCAAGTTGTCAATGTCACAATTAGATTAGTGTCACACAACGTCACGCAGGGATTGAAAAAATTAGTTTTTTATTTGTGATTTATAGTGTTAGTGGACAGTAGATTTATGTTTATGATTTATATTTAAGCTTAACAGCAAAATTTTATTGAAGAGAAATCTTCAATGGTGCTGAGAAAATCAAATAAAACAATTATGTACATAATTATTTAGAAACTAAATTTTCGAGTCATTTGAGGTTGAAAGTCTGGGGCCGTGGTCGGAGTGCTCAGGGCCTTTCTTAACGCCTAGTTGAAGCTTCCCGAGACCCATGGGCTGGCCCAAAGATTAGAATACCAAACGGCTGCGGCTGGCTACTACCTTGGCCAGTATTGCCAGCCATACAACGTGGCAGGCGCTGCCGTTCTTTTGGGCACATTACTAGCTGACAGCATTAAGTAAGAGTTTTTTGGTGCCCTTTTATAGTTTGTTGTTTAGTTTTTTTTATTTACTAGTTTTTAATTGTATTGATGTATATAGTTACTTTCTATACAAATAAATAAACCGATAATTAAATAATCATTAAAATCGTTTGGAGTAAAAGGGAATTCAGTTTCAGGTATATATATTCTGTGGTTTGGTCTGTCTGTGTCGCATCCCTAATACTAGCAGACTGACAGAATGACAATTCATTTTGGTGACTCCAAGATATTGAACAATTTTGTTTTGCTTTTGCATCGTTTCGGCATTAACACCAAGTCTCTTACAACTCATTTAGAATAAATCAGAAAATGGCTACAACAACATTAGAGGATAAATCTATTTGGGAAGATGGCGAGGAGGCACTCAGCGAGGAAGTTCTCCGTATGCCGACAGACGAAATCATCAGCCGTACGAGACTCCTAGACAATGAGATTAAAATCATGAAGAGTGAAGTAATGAGGATCTCACATGAATTGCAGGCGCAGAACGACAAAATAAAGGAGAACACTGAGAAAATTAAAGTGAACAAAACATTACCTTACCTTGTATCGAACGTGATAGAACTGTTGGATGTAGACCCTCAAGAAGAGGAGGAGGACGGTGCTGTGGTGGACCTGGACTCGCAGCGTAAAGGGAAATGCGCGGTCATCAAGACTTCCACCCGTCAAACATACTTTTTGCCAGTCATTGGCTTGGTAGATGCTGAGAAGTTGAAGCCAGGTGATCTTGTGGGTGTCAACAAGGATTCGTACTTGATATTGGAGACTTTACCCGCAGAGTACGATGCCAGGGTCAAGGCCATGGAGGTGGACGAGAGACCTACTGAGCAGTACTCAGATATTGGTGGTTTGGACAAACAGATTCAGGTCAGTTAGCCACACAAATATTTTGAAGTTTTAGTCAGTGTCGCCTTAGGGGCCCCTAAGATGACCCACTGACCGGCAGTTTTCTAATCTAAGCCAGGCTAAATAAATAATAATTTTGTTTAGAGACCTACTTTTTCAAAACATATTTAAATGGTTAAACTGAAATTCAAATTGTCTTTTCCAGGAGTTAATTGAAGCTGTGGTCCTTCCGATGACACATAAGGAGAAGTTTGTGAATCTCGGCATCCATCCACCCAAGGGAGTGCTTCTGTACGGTCCCCCTGGTACAGGCAAGACTTTATTGGCAAGAGCTTGTGCCGCACAGACCAAGTCTACCTTCTTGAAGCTGGCTGGACCACAACTTGTGCAGATGTTCATTGGTAAGATCTCAATTATCTTTACTATATTTTTTTTTACCAAAGTCGTCAGTGCACTTCATGAAGAGTCTTTCCTATTTTGGTGTGAGGGGTCAATAACACTGTTGTCTAAAAATACACTAAATCTTTAGAACAAATTACTAGTTAAAGAACATTTTTAAAAGCAGCTTGTAGAGGAATACACTGAAAAGAAGAAAGTAAAACTTGGAGAAAAGAAAACAAAAAACAATAGTTTTCATAAAATATTGTTGCATGAATAGAAAAGCCAAAAAAATTATACACGCATCAATCTAATTCTGTTTCAATCTATATATGTATATAAAAAAATCAATTGCTGTTTGTTTGTCTCTCTAAAACTTGAGAAGGGCTGGGCCGATTTAGCTGATTTTGGTTCTGATATGTTTGTCGTATTCCAGGGAAGGTTTAAAAAATGAGAAAGGAAGGGTAGGGTAGGTAGGTAGGAAAAAGTGCATTTCAATGCATGCCAGGTATGTGTATACACTGCTAGTATTTGATATTTAAAAGTGCCTTTTAATGGCCTAATTGAAATAATGGTTTGAGTTTTAAGCAATAATGGGACAGGGTAGTAGTAAATAATCACTTAATCATCAGCATCATCAACAGCCCAAATTCACCTACTGCCGGGTTTAGGCCTCCCTTTTCTTTTGCCAATCTCCACGGTTCTGCACCAGTAATAATTACTTTTTATTCCGTTTATTAATTTTAAAAGAGGATCGATCTTTAAGGTTAAGACGTGCTTGCCGAGGTTTGTCCGTGGATGGGTGACCATAATTACATACCGTGTTTCCTCAATGCCTCGGAAAGCATCTTTTGTAGATCTATGACAGTTGTTACTAGTAGTCGGAAGCCAAAAGTCTGACATCCAGTCTTACCCAGGGGTATCACATTACTCAGTTACAGTTGCTTCATGTAAAATACTGGTACTCAGCTGCATCCGGTTAGACTGAAAGCCAACCCCAAGATAGTATCTGAAAAGGCTAGGCAGATGATATTAATTTTTAAATTGAGTGCGGAACTCACTGTTCCATTTCGGTCGGCTAATGACTAGTCTAGTTCTAGTTAGGTATATGATTAACAACACTCTTTACTTACAGGTGACGGTGCCAAACTGGTCCGTGACGCCTTCGCTCTCGCCAAGGAAAAGGCTCCCGCAATCATCTTCATTGACGAGCTCGACGCTATCGGTACTAAACGTTTCGACTCTGAGAAGGCTGGAGACAGGGAGGTGCAACGTACTATGTTGGAGCTCCTCAATCAGCTTGATGGCTTCAGTTCTACTGCTGATATTAAGGTATTTACTAAATTGGTTTTGGTTAGCAACCTAGGCATAGATGTGCTTTATGTTACCTAATGTGACAATCATTTGAAATGCGACTTTACAAAGAATACTGCACTTTTTTTTTGTTAGCATTCATTACGTTTTTTTTTTTTATTTCAAGTTATGGACAAGTAATTTATTCAAAATGTTAAACTATAAAACAAATAATGATTATTTTCTTAGAAAACAATCTCGTTAATCTATCGCGATATATTGCAATCAACGTCTTCTTGATTCGTACGCCGCGTCCACATCATTCTTGTCTAGGGCTGCCATCATCAAAGCCGAATAACTATGAATTTATTTGACGTTGCTGGGCAAAGACTTCTCTTTGCTTCCAAACTTCATTTTCTTCCACACACATAACCACAGTTTGCACATGGTGGAGTCTTGTGCAATCTCTGACCTTGTTTGCTGAATGCATCCGCCCCAAATGTCCAGCCCACTTAGGAGTAGGCTGGACATTTCGAGAGAGCTTCCAGGTTGTAGACAACCTGGCGGTCTTTTATCCAACATCCGCTGTTTATGTTGTGAAGAGCATGATGGTGGTTCTAACAACATCTTTTCGCTTGTTACCTTGCAGCTTCAAATCGAAAATCATCATCATTCTCTTGCCCCTATCCCAATTTTTTTGGGGTCGGCGGAGCATATCTTCTTCCATACTTCTCTATTACTTGTCATTTTATTTTATCCATCGTTTCATTCTTCCTCTACATTATACCCATCCACATTCATACTCAAAACTTTCCTCACGAAATTCCTCCGAATGACATGCCCATACCACGACAACCGATTACCTCACATCTTTTTCAGTAACCGGCGCCACTTTCAGGCTTCCTCTAATATATATTACTCATTTCTTATTTTATCCATTCACGTAACAGCACACCTCCCGCTTAGCATTCTTATCTCTGCCACATGCAAATGAATTTCATTCGTCCCTTTTGTGGCCCAACATTCTGATCCATACAAGACAGCAGGCCAGGCTTCAAATCGAAATTATTTGTGTCAACAAATTAGCCATATTTCGACATTAATTTCAGGTCATTGCAGCTACAAACAGAGTAGACATTCTGGATCCTGCTTTGCTCCGTTCTGGACGTCTCGACAGGAAGATTGAGTTCCCTCACCCCAATGAGGAGGCGAGGGCGCGCATCATGCAGATCCATTCAAGGTATGCTTCTGTAACACTCAAGCCGTCATCATATTGCACACATTCCATTCATTGTTTCTTTAAACATTCTGGGTCTTTGTTCCAATTCACAGATCAAGCAGTTTTATTGGGGTTTTCCAGAATTTCTCAACACAGAGTTTGGAAGTAGTCAGTATGATACCCCCGTACCTCGGAAAACACGCTAAGCAGTTGGTACTGCACCTTATATCTCTTTGGTCGTATCGGATTGCCAACCCATCGTTCTATAAGAGAGAAGAAAGAAAATAGTGTACCTGTGTTTGTGCACATACTTCTGCTCTGCAAAATTGCCTGCGGTATTGGCCTTTTTAGCCTCCACTGAGATTGGCCAACCTCACCGAAAGCGGTCAGGAAGACTACATATATCCATAATAACTTCGGAACTTTTCACGTCATGTATTTTAATCAAATCAAATTTATTCGTATTCGTAAATGTAGGTTTCATTACAATAAGATGTTATACAGAAATGGTTAGTTCGCTACATTTTACCCGAGAGCATACATATCATAATAGAGTTAGGTATGTCAAAACAATAGACACAAATTTTAAATTAAATAACACAATTACATCATCATCATCATTTCAGCCCAAAAGACGTCCACTGCTGGACATAGGCCTC
Organism: Cerastis rubricosa; assembly: GCA_949152445.1. Classification (NCBI taxonomy): domain Eukaryota; kingdom Metazoa; phylum Arthropoda; class Insecta; order Lepidoptera; family Noctuidae; genus Cerastis; species Cerastis rubricosa. Next base: position 21,067,091 of record OX424534.1, on the reverse strand, counting down.
CCCCAAGTCACATTGACATTTTGGGGGTTTTTGCCATAATCGCCACGCTTGGCAGGCGGGTTGGCGATCGCAGTAATGTTGTTACAAAGGCACAGAGAACGCTGCTGCCCATTCTCTTGCAACACAACACAAAACAACACAACAACAACAACACAATTACATATTAACACACAATTCCTTACGTACCAACAACGCATTTTTTACAGTTTTAATTTTTCATCATCTACTACTTCCACAGAAAAATGAACGTTTGTCCCGATGTGAACTTCGAGGAGCTCTCCCGTTCCACTGACGACTTCAACGGCGCGCAGTGCAAGGCCGTCTGCGTGGAAGCCGGTATGATCGCACTCCGTCGCTCCGCCACCGCAGTCACTCACGAGGACTTTATGGACGCTATCTTGGAGGTGCAGGCCAAGAAGAAGGCTAACCTCAGCTACTATGCGTAATAAACCACTATTGTATGAGTTGCTTATTAATTTGTAAGTTTATTGTAAAATAAAATATTGAAAAATTGTTGGTTTTTTTTTTAGCCTACAGACTTTTTTCCCCGGTCTAAGTGCTCAGTGGTTAAGGCATTACAAGTCGCGATAGGTCTGTGATTCGTCCGCGATAAGCGTCAATATTCCCGCACCATGCAGCCACCTCAGCAGTAATTTGGTGAATGCAGTTTGATTAATGATTACAAGCCAGATATTTAAGATTGCAATTTACTTGACCTTAATATTAAAGATTTCCTGATAGGCGTCTAAAAGATTTAACAAAATCAAGCCCGCTTTCCCAGAAATTAGCTTTAATCACTGACTGACAATTTACAACACTAGGAATGGTCGTTTCTGACCGGCGAACAAATTGTCTATTTTCTGCTCAGCGATTTATTTTTGTCCACATCTAAAGGGTGTAAATAGACAGTAAACGCACGAAACCGAAAAGCTCTTGTTCTTCCCGTCATTGCGACTATTTTTTGTTCCGGTCATTTTTTCATTGTTTGGATTTTCTGCTATATTGTACTTGTCTTTTTTCACGAGTTTTTTAATTGTTCTCTAGATCAATCAGTGTTTTGAGTGCGTTACATTGTGGTTTACCGTAAAATGTGATTTTTTCCCCAAAAAAAAAACTGATGTACATGTACAGAATACTTGGTTGACGGTTTCGTGAAGGGTATTTTTACATCTTGGATGTGCACGGCATCACATGTTTCCATGCTCCTATCCTTTCCCGTCGCGCGTCGCTTAGAAGTATCATAAATGCTAAAGCAAAAAAAAGCGGGAGTGCAGCTCGGCAGCAGGCTCTGAGCTACCTATCTGGCGTGCTGACTTATTGATAATTAAACTAAACAAAGAACATTTGCGCATAGGCATAATGACTCCAAGGCCAAAGCAAAGAGTAGAATGCAAGTTAACCAAACGGATATATAACCTGCCCTCGTATTCATACATACGCTTCGATTCGAAAACTCGTATTTCTATTTTCCTAGCTTTCATTTTGCCAGAAAAAGATAGACTTAAGCCGAGGTCCGAACCCGACAGGGGGTGCCCTTAGCAAGCGCGGTCATTTAGAATATCTAGTTTGTAAGCCCTGGCTGGGGGCCTTAAATTCATTTGAGGTCACCACAGGATAGTTCGGTTGAGCAGTAACCACAGAGTTCTTTGGCAGTAACAACCTTTAGATCTGCGAGTGGCAATACCAAAAAGAAAGTAATGGGGGCAAGGAAAAACCTTCCCGTGCTGCGCTGTGTTGTCATCTTACAAAATATACTGACCATTGAATATTATTTTTAAAACTTGAGCAAAAGCTTGTTTATTACCGTTAGTGACTTCGGGTCTGAGAGGTTAAATTAATAACATTCTTTTCCGGTTGCTTTGCATTTTTTGGATATTTTTTACAATTGGGTTAACGAAAAATTATTTACGAATGCATCTTTAAAAATTGGCAACGCGCGTGCGTGCGTCAATTTTGAAACATAAAAATAAAGTCAGAGATCAAATTTTTTGTAGATTTTTTGTTGTAATTTAATTTTAAAATAGCAATAAAAAAATTAACCGTAGAAATGTGAAATTATTAGTGTTAACAAGTTAAACTTCTTAGATATCAATACCACCGGCGAAGACATACTGGCCTAAGTCGTAAGTATATAAATATAACCTATGCTTGGAAAATTGCAATTTTACACTGGCTAAAGTAAAGGTAAAAATCTATACTTGAGCGTAATTTGTGGGCAAATGTCGCCGTTGTTGATTTGTGGATGCTTTTCCAGTTTGCAGTGTGTATGCTTAGAGCTTGATTGATACTTCGTGAAACCTTCTGCATTCTGTCGTATTGCCTTCTCCTGCAGTCAAATAAGTACTCTGCAGATATTACCCATGCATAATTTTATTATTCTATGTACAAACTCTTTCCATAAGTTTTCGCATAAATTTTGCCATACTTTAGCTTATCAGTAAAAAGAATTCAAGTTCTAATAAGTTCTAAATTAAATAATATAACAAATCCTATTAATAACTATTTATTAAGTCTCAATCTTGCTTTGGAACAGCCTAGAAAATATAATGAAATTTTGAAGTCAGATTTATGCACACCTTATAAACAAAATTAATTTAAAACAAAATAATGGTTAAATTGTAAGTAAATAATTTTGTTTTCTGCTACAAAAGAGCCATGGATCAGGAAGATGAGGGTGAGCCTAGTTTTAGATTACCACCAGGAGATATACCCAAAGTCCACTCAGTACTCAACCAACGCCGTCCACACTCCAGGTTCCTTTTATATAAAACTAGTTCTATAATCAACATTTCTTCACATTTTATTTATTAGTTTAATCTTAGTATATTTTCTTTTATTTATTTTATCTAATAAGAAATTTAAAAACAAGAACATAAAGATGTACTTGACTGAACCATAATCTACTTGGTGTAAGGATATCTTGACACAAGCATTTTTAACACTTACTTATTGTTATTTAGTTTAATAAATTACACAAAAAAAAAAATTGTTTTTGGTTTTTACATCTACACTTTATTTTTTATTCTAACATTTTTTTTTAAATCTTTACTAACATAGATTTAGGCCTGCCTGCATCAAATTTACTAAATGCATTAAATAAAAATGTTGTTCTGCATCTGCCATTTTTTTTTTGTTAAGTGAATAGAACAATACCTACATATATTTGTATACAAATTCGGAGCTGTATGCGTCCTGATTGCAATGCAAGTAGGCCTTCATTATATATTTTTTTATATTCAATATTAGCAAACAAACACACCCAAATAGTTAAGTAAGAAAGCACACAAAAGATTCACAAATATAACCCTCCTCTCAAAACCTCTTTCACTCAATCATGCAGCTTTCAAGATTTTCACACTTATATTTAATAAAACATTTGTTTAATATTTAAGTTCGCATTTTTTTATAACCAATAGGTGCACATTTTCGAATTCATATACATGATAATTTAATTATGGATAGGAAAAATGAAAAAAATCGTAGTAAAAAAAAAACGGATTTAAATAAAATATACATTTTAAACACTGAGTCGAATGTAGGTATCCCTCCCGTATTCTGAAGCTCTATAATACATATAATACTAAATAACAAGCAATCGACTGTAAACTAATGGCAAATTGAAACCTTTTGCAAATAACATTTTTACGTCTTTGTAACGGTAAAAAGTTTTTAACTACTGTATTGCGACGGATTGAAGTAGGTGGTTATTTTTTTTACTTGCAAAGATCGCGGTTATTGTTTACGGAACGGTTATTAAACTTCTGTGGGCTGTAACTGCTTTTATTGTGACAACGATATAATAAAAACGGGTAAGTGTTTATACCTTACGGCATTTCATACAAACTTTCAACTCCTTATTTTCCGAAATTACTAAATCGATGTCAATGATAGATACGCATAAGCAGCATACATAGGCCTAAAAAGTTACTAAAAAAAATTTTCGAAATGTCTTAAAAAATGATAAGTGGAAATTTCTGTTTCTATAGATAATTTATAATCGGTCTAATTTAGCTGTAACACTATTTTTAGAAAATGTTTTTTGTAACTTTTTAGACCTATTGTATCCTGCTTATGCGTATGAAGTTTCATTATAATTGGTTCAATCATATCTGAAAATAAATACTTGAAAGTTTGTATGAAATGTCGTAAGGCGTAAACGCTCTTAAGTCTCTGTCGTTTTGGCATAACAAAACAAAGTTAAGGGTGGTATTACACTTATCAAATATCTTTGTCCAATGTACAGTTGGGGGAAAGCAGTTCGTTACATTTGTTTGTTCGCTGTTCGTGTACATTGGACAAAGATATTTGATGGAATACCACCCTAAGGGGGAATAGCAAGAGTTGACCGCGAAATTCAATTTTTCTTACGCTTTTTCCGGTCAGTGTCAGGTTTTATGTTGAACAAAATATGAGCCATAGAATGTAGTATATCTAATTGGACTCATTAAAATCATCCATACAACCCCTTGAAGTTCATTTAATCCCATTGATTATTTTTTTATTTAATTTAATTTTGAAATGAACTTGGAGGGTTGTATTGATGATTTTAATGATTATAACTCAGTGAAGCCGGTGTTTCTCTATTCTGTATGGTCTCGGAAGAATAGCACCATCCCATATCTTCCCGTGGATGTCGTAAGAGGCGACTAAGGGACTTACCAGAGAATGGGCAGCAGCGTTCTCTGTGCTTTTGTAACAACCGTACTGCGATCGCCAACCCGCCTGCCAAGCGTTGCGATTATGGCAGAACAGCCCCCCCTTCTTGGGGGAGGCCTATGCCCAGCAGTGGACGTCTTGCGGCTGAAATGATAAATGAAGCCGGTGTTACGGTTGCGAATCATATTTCAATCAACACACAACCAGACACCGTACCTACAAATTGCAAAAACGTATGAAAGCTAGAATATCGCGGGCTACCAAGTGACTCTTCATCACCTGCCAAACCTTTTCGCAAGTATGTTGGGGTCGAATAACAGTTTAATAGCATGTAGCCGAATACCATCTTTTAAATGGAGCCACTGCCTATATGACTTCCCTTACCTTCTCACCTTTCCTTCTCTGACGTAATTCAATATGTATTAAATAAATGGCGGAGTAGGTTTTTTAGGTCCATAATAACAGAACAGAACCCAGTATAGTAATAAAATAAAACTTGAAAGCATAATGTTACTATACTAATATGGTCATTACGTAAACAAAGTATTGCCCTCTAAAAAGTTCATAAAAACTTTTTCAGTGTCAAGAATTATTTTGCGTGTGTTCTCATAATTACGTTAGAACTCGACAGAAATCGTATCCCGTAGCCTAGGGCAACGTTTTCTTAGCAAATATCAATAAATTTAAACACCAGGAGCGGTTCTCAAATACTTAAAAGGGATATTCCTACCCATTAGCTTGTTAGACTCGTAGTTGCAAGCGCGACTGCTGTACGCTAGGTGCAGATTCGATTCTCAAGTCGGGCCATGAATGTTGTACTGCCTGACTTGATGATCGAATCCATTCCCAGCCAGGGCCGTCATAAACCAATTGGAGACCCTGGCGATTTGAGAATGGTAGGGCCTTTTTAGGATGCAAAAGCAAGCCTTAAATTTAAACTTCTCCCGCCCCTAAAAAATATCCTTATGCTCCAAATATCGACTTAAGTCTTCCGCGGGCTCAAACATTTTATTATCTTGCGGTCCAGCCGGGGATATGTGAAGTTTCTTATGCCAGCATTGACAGCTACAGGAACTTAAGGTCTCCTTGAATCGTGAGGCCCTGGGCACGTGCCCAGAAAAGATGGCCCTGTTCCCAGCCCGTAGTCTGGATTGTCGATGGCAATAGGAGCCCCTTCTTATCATAAATAAAAAACTTTTCAAGTTCCTTCCTGCATGATGCACGTAATAGAAATCTGTTGTCATCGGAAGACCTGAGACTAGAGATGCTGTGATGCATTCTACAGCTTCTGCAACAAATCTTTTCCTGTTAAAACAGCACAGCTATGGAATGAATTGCCTGTGTCAGTAAGGCGCGCCGAAACTGTGTCCACTATAGAATTATGGTCCAAAACCACTACCTCTCTGCTTAAACATACATAATTGTGCGCTCTTGTTACGTGATGATCATATACATGTATATATATTTTAATTTAGATTACTAAATGCTTTAATATGTATGTCTATTATTATTAGAGATCGGATATTCGGATGCAAATTTACCTAAAGTTTGAGTGTTTACTAGTATGAAGCGCGCGTCAGTTTGGGAAAAGGAGTTTAATAAAAAAAAAAAAAACTAGTTTAATTACTTTTTCGTTTAGCTCCAAATGAATTATACCCAGACATATTTACCATTTTGTTTTAGCATTCGACATTTCAGCACAAAAATACGAATTCAAATAGTTGTTGTATTTTTTTCCTTGTTATTTTCAAAAAACTTGCCAGGTTTTAAATAAATTTAAAATATTCGTTGCGATATTTTGAGTACTACATTTTATACTTACTAAAGAATTATGAAATTTCGCAATCCCGCGACAAAAATTTGCATTTAAATAGCCGCTTCCATACTTTTGTACCTTTTGCCAGGAAAAAACGTACTCTATGTAAATATGCTTCTGAATATCCGATCACTATATAATTATTATTTAATTGGTAAACCACAGACTACCTACTCTTACAGTATTCTCCCTCTTTCTGTAATCCATCCAAAGGTTGTCTTGAAAAGATCGCTTTTTAGTGATAAGACCTGCTCATTGTGTCCCTTATGTGAAATGTTTTATTTTTATAAATGTTATTTGCATGGTGTACATAATAAAGAATATTCTATTACTGGGAAAAAGTGGGTTTAATAAAAGTACACGTGTCGCTGTGATGTTATGTTCCATTTGAAAATTCTTAGTAGCTGGCGAGTTTTGATTTGCTCGCTTTTACTTAGAACTTATAAATGACGGAATGCGTGTGAAATGCCTTTTCGATGAATACAGTATTTATGATTTCCTTTTTGCTTTTTTCGGAGGAGCTCGTGGCTAAATAATAACAGCTGCACGAGCCAATCTTTAAGGTTAACCTGTGCTTGCTGAAGTTGGTCCGTTGATGGGTGACCATAATTACATACCCAGCTTTCTCCGTGCCTCGGAAAGCGCGGTAAGCCGTTGGTCCCGTCTGAGATCTTTGACAGTCGTTACGAGTAGTCAGAAGCCGAAAGTCTGACATCCAGTCTTACTAAGGGGTATCGTATTACCCAGTTAGTGGGTTGTGAAGGTCAGATAGGCAGTCGCTTCATGTAAAATACTGGTACTCAGCTGCATCCGGTTAGACTGGAAGCCGACCCCGACATAGTTTAGGAAAAGATTAGGCAAATGATGATAATTTGCTCTTTACTACGACTTTGGTTTTAGACAAAATATACATAATTATTAAAGCTATTAGAGCTTTTAAATGCTCCCCAATCTTTTGTAGTTCAAAAATCTATTTGTTTTATGGCATATCTGTCACCCTAACCCTCTGCTTTACCGAGTAAGTACCGAAAGTACCCCTTGAGTAGTTCGTTCTTTCACGCGAACCCTGTGCCAGGCACTGATGGACGATTTTTTTGCCCCATCACACAGTGGAACGAATGTATGGGAGCGGTTGGACGTAGACATGTCCGAAAAAAAAGAGTAAAATTATGCCAAACTAATGATGCCATCTTATTCGATTACTTAATGCCTTCATAACTTGTGGTGATGAATTTCTTCATAACTCCCATATTTCGGGAGTAATTTGAGAAAATGTGAAATTTTACTATGAAAATGAGTGTATCGAGCTCTCTCCCTCCTGATTCCGGGCTTGTTTCAAGTAGCGGTCTCTAATATTATAATGCTAATACTAAGAGCTATATTTAATACTAAGACACATAGTGCGCCAAATGTGCACTTTCTGGGATAAAGAGTGATGTTTATTTTATAACACAATTTTTTTATTTTTTGTTTATTTTGTTGATTAAAACCGTTTTTCTAAAGGTTTACCTAATTACAATAACATTTCTGAGCAGCCAATTAGAGAAGATATAAGCTAATTAGGATATATAATTAGGGACTTAAGGTTTACATATAAAACTGATGCACTAATGATTACTGATAAGAACATTGCTATTATTTAATTACTAAATGGCTCTTAATACACTAATTTAGCATGCATCATTTACTATCATTATTATCACAATAACTAATTACCTTGCAATATTTAACAAAGGATACCTGGGATACCTGGATTTTATATAAATAGGTCACTATTAGTAACTTTAAAATCAGTGTTGATTTACACCTCGTTGTATCCAAGCTAATCTCGCAATGTATTTTCCAAATTTTAATACAAATCTTGATATTCACGTTGCTTTATGCGCACGCGCACATAAAGATTTACGCGACTTTAACTATTTGTTCAGTGTTTTAAAAGATAACAGTTGTGTTCAGTTATGTGAAAGTGCTGAAACAAGTTTAAAAGACTGGTGTCGTCGATTTTGCTACCGCATTTATGCAAAATGGACACAGTCTGGAAGAAGCACAGATAAGTTTCGGAAGAAACATGAGATTTGGCTACAGGCTGCAATTCAATGGCCGGAATTACAGAATGAAAATATGGAACCTTCTACAGAAAATATAAGTGACGTCATCGAGCCCATAATTTCTCCTGCTAAATCTGATGCTTCAACTTGTACACATCCTAGTCCTCGTAAATCTTTTGAGGACCTTAGTAACCGGCAAAAAAGAAGACGCACTGAAGATAGTCTTTCATGCAGCAGTAGCAGCGCTGAAATTATGTTTTCGGCCGAAAGGGCGCTTCAAAAGGCAGGACAAAGCGATACAGCTTATGTTATGAAATACTTGACGGAGAATCCAGAAGAGGCCTCAAAAATCAAAGCCTTCATTGAAGGTAAATCAATTCAGGTACGGGAAATATCCCCTTTGAAGGCATTGGCTCTTTATGTATCGATGAACTTATCGAAATGGCGCTATAACACTCTTCGGGATTTCAACACTCAAGAAGGAGCTCTTCAATACCCGAGTTACTACATGTTGGTTAAAGAAAAAATTAAGTGCTATCCGGCCAAAGAAGATCTCACAGTTACAGAGAGCTCTGCAAAAATCAAATTACAAGCCTTGATGGATTTAACCTCAAGAAGACTTATTAGGTCGTTAGAAACCCCTGTTGATCCCAATCAACAGCTCGTATTGACCAGCAAATGGGGTTTTGACGGATCATCTAGCCAAAGCATTTATCATCAAAGGACGAGTGAAGATGAGCAAATCGATCTTGCTAGTAATTTTATGATTAGTCTTGTACCACTGCGGCTCGTCTCAAAAGGTGTAACAATTTGGGAAAACGAGCGACCATCTTCCACTTCATTTTGCCGGCCAATATTGTTTAAGTTTATAAAGGAAACCAAAGAAAATGTGCAGAGAGAGATGGCTGAAATCGAAGCAGAGATTGAAGCCTTAACTCCATCCACCATCACTGATGGAATTAGTGTCAAACACCAACTGCTGTTGACAATGATTGATGGTAAAATTCATTCCATTATATCCAATACAGCAGCTTCAGTGTGTGACATATGCAAGGCTTGTCCTAAAGAAATGAATAATTTAGAGTTAATCAAAGATAAACACGCAAACGAGGACATGTATAAATATAGCTTAAGCACCCTTCACGCTTGGATTCGCTCAATGGAATGCTTATTACACATTTCCTACAAATTAGACATAAAATCATGGCAAGTAAGGGGTGATATAGCAAAAAGGCAAGTTGATGACAGGAAGAAAAGAGTTCAAGAGGCTGTAAGAAGAGAAACGGGCTTACTTCTCGATGTTGTGAAACAAGGCAGTGGATCCACCAACAATGGCAACTCGGCAAGGAGATTTTTTGAAAACTACACTAAATCTGCTGAACTGACCGGAATAGATGCTATGCTTTTAAGAAAAATCTGTGTGATCTTGCAGTGTATTTCATCAGGAGAGAAGATCAACGTAACTAAATTCCGAGAGTTCTGCTTTGATACTGCTAAGCTTTACGTGGAGTTATACCCATGGTATTATATGCCTTCTTCACTTCATAAAATTTTAATGCATGGGCCAGACATAGTTCAGAACATGTCAATTGTGCCCATTGGTTTTCTATCCGAAGAGGCATCTGAGGCTAGAAATAAAGATTTTAGAAAATATAGAGAGGGGCATTCTCGAAAGCATAGCAGTATCTCATGCAATGAAGATATTATGCACAATCTTTTACTGTCTTCTGATCCACTTGTTACAAGTATCCGTCCAAAAGGAAATAAGTTTGTAAAAAAATCTTCTTTTAAGGAATTTTATGAGCTTACGGATTCTGAGAAAAGTGATATCGAATTTGTTAACATAAATGATTTAGCGGACATCGATTCTGAATTTGAATTAATTGATGATGATGATGATGACGAAGATAATTAAATGATGTTATTGTTTTAAAATGTGTAACTTAGTAAATTAGAGCTTACATCTTAATTATTTATTGTACTTTTAATGAAACTAGGTAATTTATTATCAACTTACTTAAAAGTCATACTCTCATCAGTTCTTGTGAATATTTTTGTTAATATATATTTCTGTATATATATAATATATTTATAGACCTCTTAATAAGTCTGTCTGCGGTTTAAAGTAAATACAAATGGGGAAAAAACGTTTTTTTTTTTTAAATTTTCATTTCCTTTTATCCCAGAAAGTGCACATTTGGCGCACTATGTGTCTTAGTATTAAATATAGCTCTTAGTAATAGCATTACGATATTAGAGACCGCTACTTGAAACAAGCCCGGAATCAGGAGGGAGAGAGCTCGATACACTCATTTTCATAGTAAAATTTCACATTTTCTCAAATTACTCCCGAAATATGGGAGTTATGAAGAAATTCATCACCACAATTTATGAAGGCATTAAGTAATCGAATAAGATGGCATCATTAGTTTGTCATAATTTTACTCTTATTTTTCGGACATGTCTACGTCCAACCGCTCCCATACATTCGTTCCACTGTGCATCACGGTGTAATAGCGAGAATCACCGCGATACACCTAACAGCAGTCACGAAAATGCCGGTAATACTGTTTAAACAACTTTATTTTCAGTAAAAACGCGCCAAACAAATAATTAAAAGCAGCAATAATGTGAAAATAAATAGCATCTAGAAATGGATCCTTCTACTCATCGAAATCGTTGTTTAATCTCATTTTAGACAAGAAAAGCATGACGAGACCTCCGCTGCACAAAACTCTTAAACAGAAAATTACAAGTGTTTTTGAACTTTGTAGGAGTCAGTCAGTCAGTCCGAAATTTGAAGCTTTTCCCCAATCCAAAAAACGTATAAAAAAAGAAAATGTTGGCTATGGCGGGCAATGCCAGCTATTGAAGCATACATTAAGCGCAACTGTAGGCATCTCGGCCAAAGTAATTCAAAGAACACCGTAGCGCCTACGCTAGTTAAAGTCGATATTAGTCCGAGATTTATGCAATCCTCGGTTTTGTCTACGTCTTTTCGTATCGGTGATAGGTACTTTTAAATCACTTGGGTGCAATAAGTGGTCACGCCAATATCAGCGTGAGTGGCCCTCATAGGTGTAGTTATATGGACACTAAAGACAGTCCTGCAAATGGGTCATGGTCTGGAGATCTCCGCACTCACATTGTGTGTCGACTGAGCCAGTAATCCCACATCTTGCCATGTTTATTACAGCAGTCTACCTGGGTAGGTACGAAAATTATTGAAAGGAGTCATGCCGATGAGGCCACGAAAACTGGGTCATCAGCTAGTTCCATAACACGAAAAATGTTCGTAAACCTCACTGACAAAAGGTAACTCGAATAAATAATTCAGGAAATAATTAAGATGCAAAAATGTATTTATTCCGCGACCTATTTAGGATTAATGCTCCCCAATTTTTTGGATCAGCTATATTTGCTGTAACGACATTTATGGGAATTGTGCACGGAAGCGGGTTAAAGGAAATTAAGGTTTTTTGCCTCAAAATTCAATCCATAAATTGTGGTTGGCTCGTGGCTGATCCTTTAGCTTTTGCGTTACGGGTCGTGGCTTCGATGACCGCGCTGAGAAAATACTGGTAAGCGTAAAAACGAGGGTCTGGACACGGGAGGTTGCGAGTTTGTAGGTGTAAACGCCCCGAATGCAATAGAAAATAGCCGTGCCAACACCGTTTCTTAAACTTTATCTTTAAAATCAAAGTTTGTACTGATCTCCTCGACGACATACTTACAGAAAAACGGTCCCGAAAAGAACCCACAATGTCTCCATGTGAACGAACTCTAAATGGAATTCAACTTGTATTATTTCGCGAACCATTACGTTTTGTGGCGCTTTAACTATAACACGAACACCTAAAACGAAAAAGAAAACCTGAAACTTTATTAGGTACTCTTGTGTCCAATAAAAGAATCAGTTTGTTTTTCGCAAAAAAAGTTGTTGTGATTGCGGGAATTTGGGTAGCAATGCCGTCAAATCATGATTGTACAAAATGTATTAGGGCACAATAAGTTAATGTACAGTCCGGAAATGAACAGCTTAGCTACGCTTATATCAAAATACTAGCTGTCCCGCGCAACTTCGCCTGCGTCACATTTTCCCCGTTTTCGCAACAGTTTTCATTGCTGCTCCGCTCCTATTGGTTGTAGCGTGATGATATATAGCGGCATTTCATACAAACTTTCAAGTCCTTATTTTCCGAAATGACTGAACCGATTTCAATGAAACGTAATACGCATAAGCAGGATACATAAGTCTAATAAAAACTAAAAACCATTTTTGAAATGTCTATAAAAAAAAAGATAATTGGAAATTTCTGTTTCTATACATAATTTATAGTCGGTCTAATTTAGCTGTAACACTTTTTTTCGAAAATATTTTTTATTAACTTTTTAGACCTTCATATGTATCCTGCTTAAGCGTATGAGGTTTCATTAAAATTGGTTCAAAAATTTCGGAAAATAAGGACTTGAAAGTTTATATGAAATGTCGTAAGGTGTAAACGCTCTTAACTCTCGAGCCTGTAAAAGCCCTTATCAAAAACTTAACCCTACATCGCTGCCTTAACAACTTGTCAATATCAATACAGTAACGAATCACCTGATTCACCAGTCGGTGTGCATCGCTCACCCGTGACGGACGCATTGTGCCCCGCGATCATTGTTTATTTACGAACGCGAACTTATTCAGGACGCTCTGACTCAACTCGATCGGTGTTAATACTCGTAACCATGGTTTTTGTGTAAGTAGTTTTTTTTCTTGGTTTTATTTTATACAACTTAAGTGTTTTCTTTTTAATTCTAAGACAGTTTTTTGTCTATTTTCTTTTGAGCGATAATGATTTGTGTGAGGTTTTATGGCATGTTTTTTTTTTTAATTAGATATTTGACGACAGTTTTTATGATCTCAAAATTTTCAAGTCATATTTTTTTGATAAAACGTTCGGGACTCCAGGGTTAAGAATACGAACTTATTAAGCAGTACCTACTATTGCACGGGGTGAATAGGGACACGGGGGTGAATCGGGACAAAACTTGGAATGGGATTTCATCGTTGAATACAAATAATTCGCAGGTAACTTAAAAGCTATTGGGATCATTTCTGTTTTAATTTAATAAACAATAGAGTATTTTTAGGCTACCAATAATATTTAAATAACTTGAAAATGCCTTTCAAAGTTTCGTCCCGATTCACAATGTTTGTCAGTACTCAATTAGTTGATTGATTCATTTAATTTTATATTTTTGGTGAGGCTCAAGGCCGCAAGCAAGTCTGTGTTTTGCATTAAAATTTGTAAGTTTTGAGTCATGTGCGTCAAAATAAACGCTAATAGTTTGACTGAGCAAAAGTTCGTCATTTGCAAATACATGCAATGTGCTTGTAAGTAGCGTTGTGATACAATTAAAATATTTCTTGATTGAAACGTGTAGATCAACTCATTTCCTTACACGTTATTTTTATGAAGAAAAACATGCCATATCGCACTCGGTAATAGATAGTAGAGCTTTCTGTTAGTGAAACGATTTTTTAAATTAGATGTTTTGTTTCGGAGATTAACTCCTACATCCAAACTTACACTTTATCTCTTAAAATATTAGTAGGTACGTTTAGCCCTGGCCTGACGCAGTGTCGTAAAATCGTACGCCAGTCAAAAACACTTAATATGAATATAACGATTAATTATCATTAACAAAAATACTTTCTTTTGCTTTTGCGCCTTAAACCAGCTTCAAGATCAAGTACTTAAAGTGAAAAAATATGTTACTGTTAAATTATAACTAGCAGGGAAAAAATAGCTAAGCACACGCACTGCCATACAGTTCTAGGACATGTATGGCGTTCAAACTGCATTTATTCATAAACTACTAACTTATTTATGGCGCATTGTACCAACATTTATTAATATTTATTTATTTATTGAATGCACAATTTACACAATTATAGTTACAAGTGGGTTACAACTGGGCTTAAAACTAGAGAGTACATGACGTTGTTAGGGCGCAGCAAAATAACTTAAAACTAATAATATTGCAATGAGTATCTTATACAGGGTGACTGGATCTGGACCCGCCATAGCAAATTCGCATATAGAAGTCGTTCGCCAATATAAAAACACTAGCTGTCCCCGGCATGCGTTGCAATGCACTTTTCACCTACCATATCTACCTACCTACCATACCCTACCCTACTCTACCCTACCTACCTACCTACCCTACCCTACCTACCTACCTACCTACCTACCTACCTACCCTACCTACCTACCCTACCTACCTACCCTACCTACCTACCCTACCTACCTACCCTACATACCTACCCTACCTACCTACCCTACCTACCTACCCTACCTACCTACCCTACCTACCTACCCTACCTACCCTACCCTACCCTACCCTACCTACCAACCCTACCTACCAACCCTACCTACCAACCCTACCTACCAACCCTACCCTACCCTACCTACCCTACCCTACCTACCTACCCTACCCTACCTACCTACCTACCTACCTACCATACCCTACCTACCTACCCTACATACCCTACCTACCTACCCTACCCTACCTACCTACCCTACCTACATACCCTACCTTTCCTGAATTTTCTATGCTATAAACCTCACGGAGCCCGAGACCTTTCCAACGAATGCAAAACCGTGGAAATCGGTTCGTGCATTCTGGAGTTATAGCGTCAGGAAGGAAAACCCGACTTATTTTTATATAGTAGATTTAATTAAGTAACCACGTTTCCGAACAAACAATGCTCTTTCAATATAGTCTATGGCTGTGAATGACATTGACATTCGTTACGCGCGTTTTTTTAAATATGCAAAATTAAATGTATATTTTTCAATATTTCTGAGAGATTTTCTTAATATTTTTTTCCGTAAGAACCTTCTCCTAATAATAACAAATACAACAAAAAAAGAATTAGTGAAATCGGTCCAGCCATTCACGCGTGATGCCATGACCAAGGAAAACGGGTTTAATTTTTATATATATAGATTAAATGTATATTTTTCAATATTTCTGAGAGATTTTCTTAATATTTTTTTCCGTAAGAACCTTCTCCTAATAATAACAAATACAACAAAAAAAGAATTAGTGAAATCGGTCCAGCCATTCACGCGTGATGCCATGACCAAGGAAAACGGGTTTAATTTTTATATATATAGATAACACTTTATTATTACAACTAGCTGTCCGGCGCAACTTCGTTTGCGTCACATTTTCCCCGTTTTCGCAACATTTTTCATTGCTGCTCCACTCCTATGGGTCGTAGCGAGATGATATATAGCCTATAGCCTTCCTCGATAAATGGGCTATCCAACACTGAAAGAATTTTTCAAATCGGACCAGTAGTTTCGGAGCCTATTCAATGCAAACAAACAATCAAATAATATTATATTATAGTTTAGATAAAAACAATTTATTTCAGACCTTGATCCATAGGTATCATATTAATAAAACACCATAATAATCTCGTGACCCGGATAATGATTGCGAATTAATACGTAAATAGCAGTAGGTCGGGAAGCATGCATGTTAGTCTGACAGGGCTGCATATCGGTACTTGCATCGGAAATCGGCACGATATATTGAGACCATGACTCATTGACGGGCGGAGCGGGAAGCTGAAATGACTGTGCGTAAGGAACAATGCTGCAATGTTACTCAGTTTAGTAACACTTCTCTTTAGACATTGTATTGACAAAAAAAAACAGCTAAAAAGGGGAAAATAAGTTTACTTCCGTAAGTCGACTTTTGTTTGTTACATTGCGTTTTTTGCCAATGCCTTCCGGAAGTAAAGTTATTTACCATTTTTTGGTGTTTTTTTTTTTGCAAAAATGTGTTTTTACATCAGCCTTTTCAGTGGTGATATTATAGTATGGCATCTAACTCAAATTCTAGTCGAGTAATACTTACTCGACTAGAATTTGAGTTTTTACAATTTATGACCATTTTTTTTTTTGTAAAATTATGTTATACTTATAAGCATCAATGTTTGCTGCGTTGCGTTGCTGGTCTAGTACAGCGCTGCCTATTGTAATTTGCATCGGAAATCTGCACGTTATATTGAGCCTATGACTCATTGATAAGCAGAGCGACAAGCTGCAAAGAAAGAATGACGTAAACAGTTTTTTTTGGCTTGTTACAGAATTGTTGTAAGCCATTTTTTTTCGTTATTGTAAGTTAAAAACGTCAAAATGGCATGTTTTTCAGTGTTTTCCTATTTTTGAGTTTATAACGTCGCATTGACAAATACAAAAATGAAAGCAGAAGTTAAAATAAATTAAAACAAAAGTTATAGTAGTTTTTTTAATTAAAAGAAAACTACTGATTGAATTGTGGAAATATGGTTTAAATCATAGACCTCGGGTATAAATATGCAATAAAATTGACAACCTACCCCAATAAATTGCTACCAAGAAACACAAATGTTTATAAACCCAGCACCGTATCCTCAGCCTAACGCTAGGGTGTCTCCCTCACCATGTGGCCATAAAACCGGCGATCGATAGATGTAGGTGCGCGTTGCTAAGGTTACTCTCATTTGCCAAACCAACCCTTAGGTTATTGCCTTATTGGTCTGCCTACACCCGTCACGGTGGATGGACACGATTTTTTATTGATTAAATATAATTTTATACTTAATATGCGTTTTTTTATTAACCGGTATCTTTGTTTGGATTGTAGGGCCACTTTTTCTAATGGTAGCAACCAAATCGAAGTCTAAAATCAAATACCATTTATTCAAAGGGGTTTGGGTAAAAGTGGCATGATTTTTCAAGTCTGCGGCCACTGATGAAAAATATTTCATTAGTATGAACACAATAAGACATTCATTTTCTTCTATGCAAATGCAAAAATGCATCGGAGCCGGGAAATACAGGGTGAACTTTTCAAGTGGGTGGAAGGCCAAATCCCAAACTATGAGGAATAGCGAAAAACACTCAAAGGAATCACGAGCCTAATTTTGATAAAAACTAAAACTGCATCATTGATTTTTTGAAAAATCAATATTTTTAGCCAGAAATCGAAACCGTGACGTGTTAATTTTGAAAAAAACCATCCTGTATTAATACACCATTCGATAGTGTCGCTGCTAAGGATCAAATTCTGGGAAGTAATGACATACGGCAACCGATAGGAAATAGTTAATTTTTGATAAAATACAAATCAGTATGCAAACTGTTAGTGGGACCAACACAACTTTGACTTCAGATATTTCAGCTCCGATTTCATTTTCGGCAACATTTTTTTAGGAGTCATTATTATCATATATCCCACCATACGTTAGCAAGAATTATCATTGTGGCCGCTGTGAAGGAAAATCATGCCACAGGTCCATACAAACTTACCCAATGCCCTTTGGCAGATTTCAGAACTTTTTGAACGGCTTAGGGGACAGTATCTGTATACCTAATCAGGTTTTAAAGTTTAAGCTGTAATTCATAATATAACAAACATAACATTACGCCTGGAAGCCCCATAGGTTGAGGCAGAGGTGTACCTAATAGCACAGTCAACAAAGGA
Source organism: Cerastis rubricosa (assembly GCA_949152445.1). Lineage (NCBI taxonomy): Eukaryota > Metazoa > Arthropoda > Insecta > Lepidoptera > Noctuidae > Cerastis > Cerastis rubricosa. Next base: position 21,049,040 of record OX424534.1, on the reverse strand, counting down.
GATAAGTAACCAGATTCTCATACTAGTATGAGATTCTGGTTACTTATCTCCTTTGTTGACTGTACATTCAGTTCTCGTCAGTATTGCTAAGGCCGATGTAATAGGGGGCGTTAGGTTAGCAACTGAGACTTTCGTGACGGAAAAACCCCGTTAATTCATCTGTCAATATTATAAGAGACAAAAAGAAATAATAGTTAATTTAAAAGAGTCCGATGGTTAGATCATGAATTCATGATGAATGAAAGGCGACAAACAAAAGGTATTCACAAGCCAGAAGTGTCTGGGTCATGACACGACGCCCTAGAAGGATAAACACGACTGACCTGACCTTATTCTTCAGATATGTCAGGTGCGTGTAGTACTCGCTACCGGCGTGCAATCGTGCAAGTAAGACCAGGGGCCTGTAATGGCCCTTTAGCAGAATCATCATAGGATAATAATAAGAATCACTAAACAATTCTCAAAATAGTCACAAATGCAGTTAATATTATAAATCGTCACGTTACGTCACGTTATTATTCTGCTAAAGCTGCCATTTTAGAAACCCAAATGTAAAAAAAATAGGCGAGATAACAGGGTATGTACGAATTGTAGCAGGTGGCGTTCAATAGTTTCTCCTTAACTCGTGAGAAGAAGTGTGAGTCTTTGTATGTTCTTCTTCTTCTTCAACCCTTGGCCACACAATGCTGAGTGTAGGTATCTTCTAAATCTCTCCACTTTTGGCGGTTATGTGTCATGGCTATCCAGTTTCTTCCAGCCACTTTAATGAGATCGTCTGTCCACCTAGTTTGTATGTATGCATAACTAGCTGTCCCGCGCAACTTCGTCTGCGTCACATTTTCCCCGTTTTCGCAGCATTTTTCATTGCTGCTCCGCTCCTATTGGTCGTGGCGTGATGATATATAGCCTATAGCCTTTTTCGATAACAGGGCTATCTAACACTTAAAGAATTTTTCAAATCGGACCAGTAGTTTCTGAGATTAGCGCGTTCAAGAAAACAAACAAAAAAAAAACAAACTCTTCAGCTTTATAATATTGGTATAGATTAATTAAAGAATTTCAGCACTACATGCTGTATATGCTAATATACAAATATTACGGTCGGTAACAACTTGTACCATTCGATCAGAATTTGAAACATTCTCAATAATCTCATTGCATTCGTAAAGTTATGCTCTACTTCTAAGTTCGCATGCCGAAGTAATTTATTTGATACCTGGTCTGTGACCTGGTGCTAAACGACGGTTTTAAGGTCCTTAGCCATAAATTCGCCGAGTATGGGCTAACTGGTGATTTGGCGCCCAAATGGGCCAATCAAATATGTGTTGAATATGGATGCATTAATTAAGCAAATTAGTGTGGTGAATATTTCGTTTACACGGTGGTTGTAGACAATGCTAATGGTACTCCCTAGTTTGGCACCATAATGTGTGTTTTGGGCTCTGCTATGATTTCCGAGACATTCTCGAGCTCACTTCTTCTTAGCGTATCGAAAGCAAATCGCTAAAAATGTTAAACCTAAAACTCAGCCAAGCGAACTAGCTGATGTAGTCACAAGATCCTCAAGTGCGTAGGTGGCTGGGAATGCAGCATAACATGGAAGGTAGGCCTTTGTCTGTGGAGACACGCCGCATACACACTTGAGATCTGAGCCGTCCATGAACACCATCTATAGAGATCGTCTTTGCTAAGGCCGACTTGGGTTCAGAGCTTGGGTTCGAGCTCTACAACAAAACGTTATAAATATGTAGGTATATCGAAAAACATTTATCGCTCGAGATTAGACGTTTACGACATAACATCTCGACTCTCACGTGTCTAATTTAACAAAATCATTTGTTTGAGTTAGATTGAGTATCAGCACTCTTAGAATTTCTAAAATACGTAAGACACAGTCTGACTGACTGCACAAAACATCCATCCGTCACCACTTCCTAGTATTTTAGCAGGGAAGATGAAGAGCTACAACAGTCTCACCAACAACACATCTGTTTGTTATGTTACTGTTCTATTATTTGTTGTTATAGTCTGTAACGCTCGGGAATCAGCCCCCCGGTATTCATTTTAAACTCATTATTAATTTACTTTTCGTGCCAATATTCATGTCTAAAGTTCAAGAACTTTTTATTACAATAAGGATACCGAGCTCTGATTAGAATTTTGATTAGAAATTCGTATTACTCATCAGTGCCTCAGTGGATGTATTCTGCGGCATCCTAACAATGATATCGATGCTTGATGATTGAAAAGTCAAAAATGTATTGGATTGAAATAAGCTAGGTACCGAAAAGATTTCGTCAAAAATCTGTTGGAATTCGTTACAAAAATACGAAACGCTTTAAGACGTGTCAAGAATGACTACTCGTGTATGTTCTGTTTAAATAAATAAAGATACTATTATTATATCGTATTCTCAAAAGATGAGGGTTCGAACCCAGGCAGGCGCATTACTTTGTGTAATTTATTTCATTACCGCTGCGCACAAAAACGGTGAAGCAAAACATCGTGAGTGATCTAACAACCCGTACTGGGCCCGCGTGGTGGTTTACAGCCCGCTACCTCTCATAGAGAGGAGGCCTGTCTCCCAGAAGTGGGAACATTATAGGCTGATGATGATGATGATTCTCAAAAACCCACATCAAAATCAATAATACTAGTCTAAAACTTGGCGAAAATTTAAATAAACTCCGTTCAGCAGTTTTTAAGATTACTGCAACTAAACAACCAGACGGCTGACTACACTTAGTAAGGAAGGAATTGATTGATTGATTTGATTGACCATAGCGACCACATGTTGGCATGGCTTGCAACGCTTTTATGTGCTTATAGAATTTACAGAGATTTCTATGGCTGCATGTTATAATTTTGGCAAAAGATTTTTCTAGTATGTCTTCCTTCATCTTTGATGTTTTAGCTTTTTTGAAAAAACTTCTTATGTATTATTTACGCAGGAATTTTGTTGAATTAGATTAAATATTATAAATAATTCAACTTAAGCTGCATGCCTGGCTATAGATTTTTTACAAACACAGTAGTTAAACGAATCTGGGTGTACGTTCCTAAACGAAAGATTCCATCATTTTATACGAGTACACAATTATCCTGACTGCAAAATCACAATTCATTCGACGAATCTACACGTAGTCTGACACTCCCTTCCGCTCCGCCCAGAGCGGAAGAAGTCATTTGATGATTTCCCATTCTAAAAGGTCTGGTTTCGACCAAAACCGAGAAAAACGTTGCGGGGAGAAAGAAATCGGCGAGCCTACCAACCACATTGGATGACATCCACTTCGCTACTTCGTCACTTTTGTTATTCTTCTTGAATCTCGAGATCTTGCACGTCACCGCACCGCTCGACGCGTCTCCACTTTGGTTGAAGCCGGACCTAACTTATCACCTTACAATATCTACAATGTAATTCCTTTTCTAGTCCACATGTATCGTCAGACACCTCGAATCCGTCTACATCAGGCCTTACAACAGCAGACACACAGCTCGAAGCCAAAATGAGAAGAAATGACGAAGATGTCCCAAAAGAAAACGAGGGGTCCGTTTCAGACTGGGTGTCTGGCGGACCCATCGGCACAAAGGGAGCAGTCCTGGTCTTCAGGTCTTGTGTTCTCGCATCCAGAACGTCTTCCTTGGAGTCGGAAACGAAAACAACAGGTAACAACACAGGGACTGCAATACTACTGAACAAAGCCAAGAATATGGCCCGGAGACTGGTCGCGGAGCCTCACTCTTTCGCGGTTAGGCCGAAAAATATAATGCACGATGTAATGGAGACATTTGGGAGTAGTAACAACAAGTACAATGGGACTGCTTACGTGGTGCGTCACGTGAGTGATGCGAACATGCTGGAGGCGGTGTGCACGGTCGAGCAGGGCCACGAGGAACGGGATTCTGTCTCCCACAAGCGGGACATCGAGGATGTGCTCCACGACCTCGGCAAGATCACGCTGAAGAAACATCTGAACATCGAGAACACGACAGCTAATATCAAACCGCCGGAAGAACCGCCACCTCACAGTTCTAAGGGTAAATTTTGTTAAATTATTCCTAGCGTGTAGCGATAGCAATCTAAATCGAGTTTCCCCATAATTCGATTCGAATGTCAGTTCAATGTCCAGTGGCGTCAACCAGTTCCTGTAACGTGCAAACTGTAAGACACACAATACACCATATTATGTGTGTAATCTGGTTGTTGTAGCATTAAGGCTGACACTCTATTGAGGCGGAGCGAAGGTATAACGAATACGATCTGTGGTCGGGGGTTTTACTAAGATTTACCGGAGAAAGACCCGTTAAAATATTGGTTAATCTACCTCCTTTCATCCTGTGCGGTAGTTACCCCCAAAACCTAATAGTAATATTTAATTTTACTCAGCTTCGTTGCCTAGAAAACGCTGGCGTACGACTTAGAGGCGTTTTTAAGAGATTGGTCGGAGAAAACCGCATGGAGAGAAGAGTGTAAGGATATGGGGGAAGCCTTTGCCCAGCAGCGGGAGAATGTAGGCAAAGGAAAAAACTAAGCTTCAGCCATCGAAATTTATTTGACACTTATATACCCTTTTCAGACAATAGCGATAAAAAAATCAAGAAGAACAAGGGTAAGCACAAGCGTAAGGCCCCAGTATGTCAGCGCTCGACGTCGCCTGGTGTCGATAGTGATGACTCCGAACATCTGCTGGTCAAGGAAGTCGAGAGCGTCAAGGTAGGTTAAGGCCAATATTTATAACCTCTTTCGTCTGACAGTTTAAGCTAATTTAAAAAAATTTGCTGCTGCTTACATTTTGACCGTGTAGGCATTGCACTTTTGTAACAAACAGCAGTTTTTTTTTCAGGGCTAAGAACGATGTACTCTCTTCTTAGCATGTCGATAGCAAATATTCATGAAATACATTTGGCCCAAAATTCAATATCTTCTATATACAGGGTGTAACGGAAAGGGTATATACATACTTAACGGTGTGCTACAGACCATCAAACTGAACATGTTTTTCCATAAAGAAATATCGTCATAGCGAAAAAAATATCAGCTGCCCCATACATTTGGGTCATATAAGTATTGAAATTTTGTATGGGGCAGCAGATATTTTTTTTGTTATTACGATGTTTGTTTGTGGAGAAACAAAGTTTGATGGTCTGTAGCACATCCTTAAGTATGTACCATATGTGTATGTCCCTTTCCGTTACACCCTGTATATATATAAATTACGTCTCACGTTTTGTGTCGGGGATGGACTCCTAAACTACTTAACTGATTTTAATCAAATTTGCATACCGTGTGCAGTTTGATCCAACTTGAAAGATAGGATAGCTTACATCTCAATCTATAATAGCAATATTATTTTATTGCAAATTAAGTCACAATTATCTGTTAGCTCCAAACGATCCTAACTGATGGCGGTATCTGTTGTTTGGATTGAGTAAGTATTCAATAGATGGCGCTGTATAGGAGCGGAGCAGCAATGAAAAATATTCCGAAAACGGGGAAAATATGACGCAGACAAGGTGCGCGGGACAGCTAGTATTTAATAATGTTCTAAACGGCCCTGATTTACGTTCAAAACTATTCAGGCACTTTGCTTTGTGTTATTGCTTTCATCAACACTGCTATCAAAACGCTGAACGAGAGCATTGGGGGCGTCCTTTTATCGCGTGCGGTTCGAACAGGGAAGGAGGGGATTAGAATCACGATGGGGGGGGGGGGAGAAAAACAGAGATTTTTTTTTCCTGGAAAAAAAAAATATGTGTGACGTGTAGTTTTTTTTACCAATAATGAATTAAAACTCAAGCAAGCTAGTTTATGCGTAGGCATTAACTTCCATATAGGCATAAAGGAAGCACAGCAACTTGCTCAATAGTGCGCTTTCAAATACAATCGAGAATAAATAAACTTAAAATATGTCTGTTCTGTATGAAAATAAGTCTGCTAGACTACAAATGTGCTTAGGGGGCACCTAAGCACATTTGTAGTTTAGCAGACTTTATTTTCTCTAAACTATAAAGAGAAAAGATTTGATTGTTTGTTTGTTTGTTTGCATTGAATAGGCTTCGAAACTACTGGTCCGATTTAAAAAAAATATTTCAGTGGTATATAGCCCATTTATCGAGGACGGCTATAGGCTATATATCATCACGCTACGACCAATAGGAGTGGAGCAGTAATGAAAAATGTTGCGAAAACAGGGAAAATGTGACGCAAACGAAGTTGCGCCGGACAGCTAGTATGACATAACCCTCATTTACCTGCTGCCGCAATCCCAGAAAGTCCGCACTCAACGGTTTTCAACTAAAATTAAACTCTCATTCCACCACCAGGTCTTAGAAAGCAGTCACATGCCAGCCCGACTCCTCAGAATAACCTACAAGCTGGTGAACACAGAGACCAAACTCCTTCATCGGTTACTCCAAGCCCATGGTCTTCAGGAAGCCATGACTGATGGCAAGGAGTTCAACCTGCTCTGGTCAGGACTTCATCCCAAGCCTGATGTCCTGAGGGCTTTATCACCTTACCAGAGAGTCAACCACTTCCCCAGGTGAGGATTTGAGTACGGAAACGTGAATTACTGTCAGTATTTTTGAATTTGATTTTTTAAATTCTTTTTTTCTCGTGAAATTTTGCAAATGGAGAATGAAATGGAGACCCCAAATAATGTGGGAAGGAAGATAATGACTCGTGAAATTTTGCTACGATGCGTCAATATACAGGGTTATTGGTAAAACACCAACAACCTCTTAAGAGGTCATTCTACTCATCATTATGAACAACTTTTACTATGAGACCAAACCCGAAATCGTGAAAAAGAAATCAGCTGTTCCCTACATTTTAACGAGTTATGTGAACATAAAGTACGGAACAGCTGATATTTTTTTCGCGATTTCAGTTTTGTTCCCATAGTAAATGTTGTTCATAATGATGAGTACAACGACCTCTTAAGAGGTTGTTGGTGTTTTACCTACAACCCTGTAGTGTGAATATTTAGTCAAAACTCGGCGTGCCTCCATGAACAAAAGGCAAAGCGACACCTTTGCCAAACAATTTTTTCTTCACCAATATAATTCGGTCGGACGACGGACCATTCTACAAACTGCTGACCACTATATTTTATCATAAAAAACGATATGATAGTTTCACAGTAAATCCGATAGAGAGCAATTTAGATCAGAATATATAAACGATTTTCATTATCAGAATGATTTCAGCCCTTTTCTTAAAAGTAACTCTCATAAGTAATCCTCATTCAAGAATATTGACAGTAGTTCACTGTAGGCCGATGTTCCTTCTGCGCGAATTGCTGAATGCCCACGGTCTGCTCGAAGCGAAAGAGAACTCCACCAGGTGGACACTCTTGTGGTCTTCGCATCTGATCCCCTTCGAAATCCTCCAAAACTTGAACAAAATACAAAAAGTCAATCATTTTCCAAGGTAAATTCTTGCATTGAATTTTTTTTCTGCCCTTGGTCACCTATTAAAGTTTGGTTTAGGAAAACATCGTGAGAAAACCAAATCAGCATGCCTGAGAGATATTTCTGGATGGCATGTTAAGCCAAAGCTCAGGCCCATAGGCTGCATTAGACCTCAGACACCAGCTTACGCGCTAACTACACAAAAAAGACAAGAAGTCTGAAGCCCAAAGGTGCAAGCAGTCTTAGCATAGGGTATCGTGCTACTAAGTGAACTGGGTTGTGGAGGTCAGATAGGCAGTCGCTCCATGTAAAATACTGGTATTCAGCTGCATCCGGTTATACTGGAAGCCGACCTACATTGCCGACAGAACATCATTGAAGATGACTTAAGGGCGCCCAGAGGAAACTTCGAAATAATTCCGTTCGTTTGATCCCTTGCTGCATCGTTATTATTTAAGCTTTAGTTATGAAGGTAATTTGTAAGAAATTGAAGGATTCACTCTATAAATCATACACTTTAGAAACACGAATACTTGTAGTTTTCTCGATAGAAAATAATGCCAAAGTAATCTCTAAAAAGGAAATAAATCCTCAGTACGGCGTAAAATCTTCACGGAAGGTCGTCAGCTTTTAAATAATAACAAAACTACATGTTTTCTATAACGTACACATTTTAGATTTTCTTAATGTGTATTGGTTTTAATATGAAGGAAATACCTAAATTAGCGCGCGTTCCGCCCATTATAACTAGAGCCGCCACTCTTCCCGGAGAGTCGCGCGCGCCTGTCTTACGCACACATACACGGAGCGCATAGATACCTACACGGTGCGCTCTTAACTACGTTATTATCCTTTCAGATCCTACGAGCTGACTCGCAAAGACAAGCTCTTCAAGAACATAGAGAAGATGCAGTACTTCCGAGGTCTGAAGCAGTTTGACTTCATCCCTACTACGTTCCTGATGCCGGCAGAGTACAAGGACCTCTGTACTACCCACTACAGGACTAAAGGACCTTGGATTGTGAAGCCGGCTGCTTCGAGTAGAGGGCGGGGGATTTATATTGTTAATACTGTAAGTATCATTATAAGTTTTAAAATTGAAATGGTCACTGACACTGATAACGGGATATTTACCATATTTACAACGTGATACTATGCTCTGTATGGTGTCGGACGTAAAGAATAGCACTATCCCATATCTTCCCGTGGGTGTCGTAAGTGGCGACTAGGGGAGTTGCCGGAGAATGGGCAGCAGCGTTCTCTGTGCTTTTGTAACAACCGTACTGCGATCGCCAACCTGCCTGCCAAGCGTGGTGATTATGGCAAAACCCACCAAAATATCAATGTGGCGACACTTGGGGGAGGCCTATGTCCAGCAGTGGACGTCTTTCAGCTGAAATGATGATGATGATGATATAGTTTTTAGTGCAGTTTATCAGGAGAGCAGCGGTGGCTCAGTGGTGACAGCCCCGACTTACGAGCAGTAAGCCGTGGGTTCGAACCCAGGCAGGCCCATTACTTAGTGTAATTTATTTCATACCGCTACTCTCAAAAACGGTGAAGGAAAACATCTTGGGGAAACCGGCATGTCCTAGAACTAAAAATTAGAAAACATGTGACATCTACCAACCCGCATGGATTACAGCCCACTCCCTCTCATAGAGAGGAGGCCTGTGTCCCAGCCTTATAGGCTGAGGATGAAGTGCAGTTTATCCGTGATTGCCGCGAGTGCTGTTGCATCGTGAACTCAAAACTTCATCTTTGCATCAATATTTGTGTAAAGTTCTTTTTCTTGACTGCTTCGTTGGTCGAGTGACTGCTGAGCATGAAGTCCTGGGTTCGATTCCCGGGTCGGGCAATTCATGGAATTTCTTAGTAGCAGCCACGGAGTCGGGATTTGTTCCCGGTTGTTGGCAATAGCCTCGCCTCCATTGGACTTAAACATAACTGCCGAAATGTGAGCGTACGATTAGGTACACTACTGCTTAACCCTAGACTACCCTACAGGCGAGATGTGATGTATGTTTTTTTTTCTAGCCCGAACAAATCCCAAAAGGCGAGAGCGTAGTAGTAGCGAAGTACATAGACAAGCCTCTGCTAATCGGAGGTCACAAATGCGACCTCCGCCTGTACGTGTGCCTGACCTCCATCGACCCTCTCCTCATATACCTGTATGAAGAGGGACTGGTGCGGTTTGCTACGGTGAAGTATGATAAGACGAACAAGAACCTCTGGAATCCCTGCATGCATCTGTGTAATTACAGCATCAATAAGTATCATACGGATTATATCAAGTGAGTCGATTTTGGTTAAATTTTAGTTTAATAAGTAGCTCGTATGCACCGCTTTGAAGAGGGGACTCTAGTCGGTAATTGAAAGTATTTGAAGAAACTATTGCCGTCGTGCTGCGCCCGACCCAGCCCCCGTAAAGTGCGGAAGGGACAACTACAGCTCAGGCTGATTTTACCTACTAAAATCTTGACCAAAAGACGTTTTGTATTCCGCTGTTTTCTTATTCAAAACTAAACTGATCTAAATAATTCTTATATTAAAATTAAGAGGAGGATATATCTATGCTTCTATTATTTTCTTTTTGGTTAAAAACTTGTCTTTTGGTCAAAAATTTGTCTGATAGTCGTCTGAACATGGCGGTAAAAACGGGCTTTTTTTCGGGATTTTGGATGGTCATAATTCTTTAGTAATTACGTTTTGAAAAAAAAAGTATGATGATGTATTAAAAAGACCTCGATATTTTGGAAAAAAAATCATTGCTTATATAATATTGCTAGACCCACGGTTCCTAACCTGGGGTAAAAAGTGGTAATATACTCAAAGATTAGACCAAATCTAGCTCGCCAGTGCATTTCATGCCCTAACTGTGTAATCAAATGACAAGTCAGAGCCGAGTTTCTGTGATAGCGCGCGAAAAATACTTACGTACGGTTTACGTATTGTATGAGTAAGCCTGATTTTTTTTTTCTGTGAAATTATTAGTTTGAATATCTCACCGCAAGGAAACATGTCCTTTGGTAACATGAGGGAGGGCGGGAGGGGTAAATCAGATTCTCTAGTTAAGTCATAGGGGTGACAAGACCGAAAAGGTTAGGAACCACTGCTCTAGACGCATTTTCCACGAAGAAAACAGCGGAATACGTTTGTATGGAAAAAGGCCCTCTAGAGTCCCCTCTTAAAGGCGCTACCAAATTAATTTTATTACTAAACGCGGGCGATGACTGTAATCTGTATCGCGCAAATTCGTTATTTTTCATATTCAGTCACACTTTTTATTTCGATTTCCTGCAAAGCATTATTCAAAATAGAAGAAATACAGGTTTTCGCAATTTCACTATACGTCAAATTAACATCTTACAAAATTGTAGCAAATGCTCCTTGGTAATGCATTACATAATTCCTCTTTCTCCCTTCATTGATTCTATTGTCTTTAGTCTAAAACGAATTAAGTACAGGATGGGAGGGGAAAACGATGCGTTGGAAGACCTCCCACTAGGTGGACCTATGACCTGGGGAAGGTTGCGGGGATCCACTGGGTGCGAGTCGCACGGGACCGGTCAATGTGGCGTCACTTGGGGGAGGTGTATGTCCAGCAGTGGACGTCTCTCGGCTGAAATGATGATGATGATGATAGGAGGGGCACTGCCGCTAAAACGGTAACCACGTACTTCATTCTGAACCTCACGGCGAAAAATGTCAATGTGGGAGGCAACATAGACATTTTTCAGCAGTTATTTAAACAAAAGCAGGTGTTTCCTACAAAACTGCAATACCTACGGACAAAATGTAGGTGTATACTTAGTTTTAGCGTCGGTGTCCATTCCACCCTGTATATTTATATTCTCCTCATCATCTGCCTAGCCTTTTCCCAAACTATCTTGGGGTCGGCTTCCTGTCTAACCGGATGCAGCTGAGTACCAGTATTTTACTTGAAGCGACTGCCTATCTGACCTCCACAACTCTGTAACTGGGTAGTACGATAACCCTTGGTAAGACTGGATGTCAAACTTTTGGCTTCTGACTACTCGTAACGACTGTCAAACGGCTTAACGTGCTTTTCGAGGCACGGAGGAAACTTGGTATTTAATTTTGGTCACCCATCCACGGACCAACCTCGGCAAGCACGGCTTAACCTTAAAGATAGACCCGTGCGCTGTTATTATGTGCTTTCCTAAGACACACAGCGTTGAGTTGAAGAAAGCTGATGTAAATTCGCCTTAAATTAGTTATCTGTGGTTAAAACTTACCGAATTGTCCATGGTTTTATACCTGTCTCTCTCTTTCACCAGCGTGCATCCTTTTCTAATCGTGAAGGATGCTTGACACGAAGCTGTCAACTTCATAGCGTTTGTAAATTTTGCCGGTAAAACATCGAAAAATTTTCCAAAGTTAAAAAAGTGTGAAAATACAATAATGTATTGTATTAAATTTGCACATAGCGTTTATTTAGTGTACGTTTCGCTTTTGTTTTCGTTATAAATTAGCGTTTTATGCTGAATCCGGGCGAAATTGTGCGGATAAGTGTCGGAGGTGAACAAAGTTCGAGTGTTGTTGTTCCGGATTAAGATCAGTATTCGAATAGGGTGAGACCTGATGACTCGTCATCATCATCACCTTCTTCATCCTCGGAGGATGAGGAGGACATAGCTTCACCTCCACCCAACAAAAGACGAAAAGTTTCACGTAAGTACAAACAAGTTCAAACTTGTTCGGACCCGCGTGTAGAGAAACTTATTCAACAAGTGGTGTTTATATTTAGTTATTTAACTAACTTACATCGTCTACCGACTAATAAATCAGCGCAATTGCCTGAACAACGAAAAAGCGATCTGACTCCATCCACATCGAATTTTTTGAGTAATCCGACAACTTCATTGTGTGTGTAAACTCTCAATAAATGAACTTGGTACAGAGTTTGACGAGAAAACAATTAATATTCTACACGCTGACAAAGAACGATTACAAGAAATTTGATACTCCTTTTACAAAAAATCTTTTACAAAAAATTTGATACTCCTTTTCAGAAAGGCATTCATTATAAAAAAGCTTTACAGCTTTGCATTGCTAGTCCCGGTTTCGTAGGTCTTAAAGTTAATTAATACTTGTGACATTTTAACAAGACCAGAGATTATTTAGCTCCAACTGCGCAGTTAGCAACAGGTTTGTCTAACAGTATATTGGAACAAAGACAGCAATTGCGGTTAGGATTATAAGATTTGCTTGACTGGGCATCAGCAAATCCTAATAATTTAGTAATAACCCTAATAGTTTAGTTAGTTATTATTTTCTTATAATAACTAACACATTTTTTGAAATATTTCTGGTACTTTTGGTCCAGGGTCTCCGTCATATAAAAAATCTGCTATGCAGATGGTGTGTTGTAAAAGGGCAGAGTGCATTGAAGTAAGACAAGACCATATTTTAAAAGAGATTGAAAATCTAAATTTAAGAACTATACTTCTAACAATTACACAGCAAATAACACACCTCCCAACACCAATAATAAAAACAGCTGACTAACTGAGGGGGTTGTCTAAAGGTCCATGCCCATTTATGGCAACAACAGGGAGCATACAATTGTATTTTGAAATTAATAACAGCTGGCCGCTTTATTATATTTATAAAGAAACCTCCCTTTCGGTATCTAGACAACAAGTTTGCAACCCAGACAACAAGAGACATGACAAACATGATCTTTTACTTGAAACTAAAGCAAATATTAGAGACACTACTAATACTCAATCCGTGTTTGTCTAGGTCTAATGTTTTTGTAAAAAGATCAGACAGCGGGCTATGTCCCATCTTTGACCACAGAGGTCTCAACTCGTATGTGTCTGTGAAACATTTCTAGCTAATTTCACAAACAGATGTAACCAATTTCGTGCAGACAACCGATTGGTTAGTGAAATTGGACATTCACCGGGCTTATTTTCATCTACCAATTGCAGAAAAGCACAGGAGGTTCCTCCTTGTGATTTAAAACAATGTAGTGCTACAATTATTGCCTTACCATTGGGCCTGTAATCGGCCCCAAAAGATTTTGCCACAGTAACAAACTGGATTGCGGAAATCCAACAAGCACAAGGTTTCTGTGTAATTGTGTATTTGGATGATTTTTTTTGGTCAATCAGGATCATAATGGTTTCTCAGGTTGCGGAAACATTGAGAACGTTGGATACCTTGGGATAGCACCATTCCAAAAACACTGTCATTCAAACACAAAAGAAATGTATTCTGTATTTGCAGCCATAAACAGTCAGCGGATGACTCTACAAGGTGCACACAGACATATTCAGTCCAACAACAGGACTCTTGTTGCATACCTCCGAAACGAGAGGGGGAACACTTTCCATTTCTTTCCTTTGCACTACTAAGGTTGACAATCAGTCTCCTAAAACTTGAGCAGTTACATTTAACTCTCTTAGCCACTTACCTCCCGGGGAGTCTAAACGGAATTGCTGATCGCCTATCAAGGGGTCGCAAAGTACCAGAGTGGCATCTTATACCCCAAGCCACGGAGGCTATATTCAAAGTTTGGGGCGTCCCAGACGTAGATCTATTCGCGTCATGAGAAAAGGCTGTTGTACCAAAGTACATTAGATTGCAGAGACTGTTACTCAGTTTTCTGCGACGCTTTCAGCCGACCATGGGACTATCAGCTGGGCTGGGCATTTCCCCCACCCAGCTTAATACGAAGAGTACTAACTCATTTGAACAATGCCGAGGGCACGTACATCCTAATAACATTAGAATGGACCAAATGCTTCTGGCTACCCGACCTTCGAGCGAGAGCCATAGCACAGCCTCTTCCGATAAAGAACCTGCGGAAGGTCCTAATAGATCGGACTACAGGCATATCTGTGCCAGGTGAAGAAGTTGACCCTCCTTGCCTGGAATGTTGGGGGGGGGGCGACTAAGTCTCTTAGTGGACTATAGAGGCACAAAACTTGTTTAAAAGTAGCTGGCGGACATTTACTTTAACAACTTTATAAGGCCCGAATTAAAAGATGGTTATCCTGGTGTGACACAAATCGAATTAATTCTAAAGCACCTGAAGGTGTTCATTTTTGGCAAAACTATTTTTAGAAGACAGACTAGTTTAAAGAACTATTTTCCTGAATAAATCAGTGTCTTAACTTACTGTGCAACATCAAAGGTAGATATCACAAAACAATTTTTAATTCATCAGATTCTAAAAACCATTGCACTTGCTAAGCCAGCAGTTCAAAAACTTTCAATATGGGACACTGCAATATTATTTAACTGACTAAAGATGTCAGCAAATTCAGGTTCTTTATTTGAGATGGCTAGGTTAAGAGCTTTCTCGTTCTAGCCTTAGGTTTTAGGTTGTAGAATTCAACATCTCACATTATTAGTAAATAGCCCTGAAAATGTTATTAAGTATCCTATTTCTGTGGAAGATGAGATTAGTCTTTGGCCAAAGTTCGGTTCACAGACAGATTAAAAAACACAGAAACGGTCAGGTTGGTTGTTGCGGAAACACCCAGACCATCGTGTCTGCCCTATTAGACACGTTAATAACTTTATAGAAATCTCAAAATAGAAGAAGCATAGACAGGACTGTCACAAGTTGTATTTATTTTTCTATCTGGAAAAGTAAAACAACCAGCTTCAAGAACAATGATTGGAGGTTGGATAAGTAGTATCTTTAAAGATCCTAATATTGATGCCCCATCGGGCAGCATCAGCTCACCTATAGCCTCTGGGTATTGGTTGGAGAATAGATGTATAAGAAATCTGTACAAGAAATTCTTGACAGAGGAAACTGGAAGAGTAAAGTATTAAAACATTTCAGAAATTATACTGTTGTCCAGTAAACAAAATTGATAATACCAACTCCAATGTTGACTTACTGCAGTTAAGTATTTATATTATTGATAAGGTAAAGGTGTAAAACCTTTTATAAAGAAAACTTAAATAACCAATGCCTTGATAAAGTTTTAATTTAGAATTATTTTCTTGTAACTATTAATTATCCTGGTCAACAAAATTTTTTAACAAGGAGGTTACTAATTTGGAATAACCTACCCTCATTAGAACACTATATTTATTTTGATTTGATCAGGTCTAGTTTTAGTGTTAAAGTGACTTCAAATTTTCTCGGAAATCACCCATTAAATTACTATAAAAGATTGGTCTAATAGCTTTTATCTGATAGTAAGAGTCTGGAGTGTAATATGTTATTGAAAATACATTCCCTACATTCACGGTTGGGTCCTTTCACATCTGAGCACCGTCAGCAATGAACATGGTGAAAGATTCCACTAAGACATTTTCTACAATATAAAACCATCAGGGCTAGTGTAATCTACATATAATAATGCTCGCAGATTACTGTTGGACATTACAATGAGACCGCCCTAAAACAAAAACAATGAAAATTAATAATGGCATTGATAATAATACTACATTACTTTTACAACACTTTGTGTATTAAAACCTTCAAATACAATAAAACTATTGTTATTTGAAATATTCTAAAATCATTTCTATTATCACTATTGTCTTTCTTAACATACTTAGCTAAACAAAAGTTTGCATGTTACATTCTGAATTTTTGTTGACCAGTGTTATTTATTTCTTGTCAATTTCTGAAGAAGTTCCCAATTAAGGAAGGAATAAGGGATGATTATTAAGGGAGGATAATTTTTGCTACATTGAGTTAAAATAAAACTGATTTTTATTCTAAAACAGTGTTATAATTCATTCATCATAGCGTTTGCATTTACCACCAGCAGATACCAAACAGGTCTTCAACTCAACGCTGTGTGTCTTAGGAAAGCACATAATATGACTGTTTTGCATTCCAACAAAACAGGTATTATGTGTTGAATAAGACACACAGCGTTGCAGCAAGTCTCTTGCCGGTGCTTTGAAGACTCTATGAAGTTGAC
Organism: Cerastis rubricosa; assembly: GCA_949152445.1. Taxonomy (NCBI): domain Eukaryota; kingdom Metazoa; phylum Arthropoda; class Insecta; order Lepidoptera; family Noctuidae; genus Cerastis; species Cerastis rubricosa. The sequence continues at coordinate 21,032,697 of OX424534.1, read as the reverse complement.
AGCTTCGTGTCAAGCATCCTTCACGATTAGAAAAGGATGCACGCTGGTGAAAGAGAGAGACAGGTATAAAACCATGGACAATTCGGTAAGTTTTAACCACAGATAACTAATTTAAGGCGAATTTACATCAGCTTTCTTCAACTCAACGCTGTGTGTCTTATTCAACACATAATACCTGTTTTGTTGGAATGCAAAACAGTCATATTATTTAGCCACGAGCTCCTTATTTATATTCTCCTAATTTAATCAATAATGTTGTCCAATAGATGCGACGACCCAAACGCCGGCAACATAGGGCACAAGTGGACGCTCTCAGCACTCCTGCGTCACCTGCGCAAGCAAGGCCGCAACACCACGGCTCTGATGGCTGCCATCGAGGACCTGGTGGTCAAGTCCATCCTGTCTTCAGCTCAGACCATCACTGCGGCTGCTAGGGTGTTTGTACCCAACTTCTTTAACTGCTTCGGTAAGACACCTGCCAAGCCCTTTGCCAATTATGTAAGGATCTGCTTCCAGCCTTACCGGATGTAGCTGACTTATTTAAATCCTCTGTATGGTGTCGGACGTAAAGAATAGCACCATCCCATATCTTCCCGTGGGTGTCGTAAGAGGCGACTAAGGGACTTGCCAGAGAATGGGCAGCAGCGTTCTCTGTACTTTTGTTACAACCGTACTGCGATCGCCAACCCGCCTGCCAAGCGTGGCGATTATGGCAAAACCCCCCAAAATGTCAATGTTGCGACACTTGGGGGAGACCTATGTCCAGCAGTGGACGTCTTTTGGGCTGAAATGATGAATGATGATGCAGTGCTAGGAACCATCATCATCTACGTAGCCTTTACGAAACTTTATTGGGGTCGGCTTCCGGTCTTACTGGATGCAGCTGAATAACAGTATTTTACATGGAGCGACTGCCTATCTGACCTCCACAACCCAGTTAGTACTGGGCGGCACCCCGTGCTAAGAAGCAGTGCCTGGAGCCGTACTAGCAATATGTATGGCTTGATGGCAAATGGGTTGTATGAAAATTGTAAAATAGCTTCGAATGTGTGAAGGCTTAATAGCGCTGGATAAGCTAGCGAATTTAATATTTTCAGATAACATACAGTCTGAAACTGTCCTGTAGGCCAGGTTTATAAAAATTGCAAAATGTAGTTAGTGTCTGAGATAGTCTCTTGACAAAACTCCCCTATTCCCCACCTCCCTGCTCCACCGCTCGCGCTCTGACAGCAGCGATGGCCCAGTGGTGGCAGCCCCGACTTACGAGCAGTAAGCCGTGGGTTCGAACCCAGGCAGGCGCATTACTTTGTGTAATCTATTTCATCACCGCTCCCCTTAAAAACGGTGAAGGAAAACATCGTGAGGAAACCGGCATGCCCTAAAACAAAAAAACCGTAGGCATGTGACATCCACCAACCCGCACTGGGCCCGCGTGGTGGATCCCCACACCCACTCCCTCTCATAGAGAGGAGGCTTGTGTCCCAGCAGTGGAAACATTATAGGCTGATGATGATGATAGTGCATTGTTGTTTCAGAGTTGTTCGGCTATGACATTCTGATCGACGACATGCTGAAGCCGTGGCTGTTGGAAATCAATTTGTCGCCCAGGTAACATTTTCTACACCTTCATCACAGCAATTTGAAAAAGTATATTGACCCGGAACTGATAAAGTCGGAACTATCGATGGATAATGCAGTAGAAGTGCTAAGAAACACCAGCAATCTTAGCGAAGATTGCAGATGTGGTATTTTGTGAAATAGTTTAAGGATCTGTTCCATAAATACACTAGCATCTCGTAAATTAAACTCATGAAACAATATGAAAAGAGTATATTAGTCTCATTTGGTATTTATAGTGGTCGAACTCTGACAAAATGTATTATCCTAAGATCCCGGTATACAACGATCTTCACCGAGCTGGTTAATGGATGAAACTTATTTTATATTAAATTTAATATGTCAATAAATATATTGCATATGGGTTGTCTAAAAGTCCAGGATATGATTCATTTTTTTTTTTTAACATTTCACCGGTTTGGTTCATAACATTCCATACCAATCGAAAGTATAAAGCCCATTAAATATGCAAACGTTAGGTTACCTTTTTTAATTCATCAACGAGACCGGTGCAAGTTACTAGTATCGATTTACCTGTTTATACCTACCTGCCTACCCGAGAGTTGTGACGGGAAAAGTAAAGGCAATGTAACGTTTGCATATTTTATGGTATATACTTTCGATTGGTATGGAATTTGTCTATTAACCAAACCGGCGAAATGATTCAAAAATAAAAAAATACTGTCTGAAATTTTTTAGACAACCCGTATGCTATATATTTATTGACATATTAAATTTAATATAAAATAAGTTTCATCCATTAACCAGCTCGGTGAAGGTCGTTGTATAACGGAATCCTATACTATATTGTGTTCCTTACCCAGCCTGGCCTGCGACAGTCCACTAGACGCGCGAGTGAAGTCAGCTCTACTAGCAGACACCCTGACCCTGGTGGGTCTACCGGCCTTGCCCATGTGCAAGAACGACATCTCCACGCAGAACAACTCACTCAAGATGCGCATCGGCGCGGTAAGTTCATCATCATCACTATCCACTGCTAGACACATCCCGACCCTGGTAGGTCTACCCGCCGTGCCCATGTGCAAGACTGTTCCAAAACGCAGATCTCTTTGGAGAAGAATGGTTAAGAAACTCCATGGACGCTCTTTTAGTCAAAGAAACTTATGCTACAGAACCTTGATTCTTATAATAAACAGGATCTTGTCGAATCTCATTTTTTTTTTGTTAAAATTGCTCATTTTCTTGCTTACCGTACACTGTTGCTGTTGCCCAAAACTGTGAACGCAGATTGAAATTTTTCTAAAAGTAAAAGATGTCTCGTAAGACCGTTTTCGTATAATTCATATAGCTGTATAAATCTATCCAGTGTATTCGTTTGGTGTCTGAACCCAACTTTACATAAATTCATTCTTTAAACTTTCCAAATGGACAGCTTATTTTTATTCGAAGAGTAATTACGAAAACAATAATATGTAGAAAAAAAAACATAAAAGCAACATGCTTTTATCACGCTCTCTGTTTACTATCATTAAAGAGTTCCACTCCTCCGGATTCTGATGAATTGACGAGTAATAGAGAAGGATGGAAGAAGAAGACATGCTGTACCGACCCCAAATGAATTCTTATAAGGGCAAGTGAATGATGATGATGATAAAGAGTTCCACTATCCGACTCCTGGTTCCATCATCAGATCCTCGTTAACAAGCCCAATCTATTGGACTCCTGAAAATAAATCATATGAGCCCAAACTCAAAGGGTTTACTAGTAGACACTGAAGAGTTCCCCCACCTCCTGGCTTCATCATCAGATCAGTTCTTCCAAGATATCATTACAAAGTTATAACTAAGTGAAACTAACAAGTCTAATAAATACTACCAAAGCTGTGCTCTTAAAGTAGTACCCAAAACGCAACTAGATGGCGTTGTCGTCGAATTAGATCGCGCTATGGTTTCGTTACACGAGTCTCCTTATGTACCGGAGTCGTTGTATGACACTTTAATAACCGTAATTTGAGCGGCTATGCGGAAAAATTAAGACAATTTTTGAATTCAACGTAGCTTTAACTATGTTGATCATTATTTATCCCAGTTTGTGATTTGTCCCATTGTGTATAGTTATAATTCGGGCCCCGAATTGCCCCGAATTAGAATTATAACTAACAGAAAAACTCCGAATTTCGGGGTTACTCTTTCTTTTAAAAATCCGAGTAACAGGCAGGATTTAGAGCAGATCAGCAGAGCTCCACAAGGAACTAGGAACAGGAAGGGCCCTCCCGAAATTAAGTTACAAGCTTTTATTTAATTTCATGTCTGTAATCAAATCTTGCAAATTAAATTTGACACACTTCCGGATGTCCGATTGAGCTGAAATTTTCCACACACCTTTGGTTCTAATGGCAATACATTTTTATGACAGACATAACTTAATCCTGCAGTTAGGATCGTCTCCTAACGAGGGAACTCCTCAACGGTTAATGGCACAGACGCGAAAATTTCTATATATGTTCATATTTGATAGATAAACATGAATTTTATCATGATCTCATCTTGCAGCCAGGATCGTCTTCTCACGAGGGAACTCCTCAACGATTAATAGCGTGGACACGAAACTTTGCATACGAGTTCATATTTAATGGATAATTACGAATTGTATCATGATCTCATCCTACATCCAGGATTGTCTTTTCACGAGGGAACTCCTCAACGGTTACTAGCACAGACATGAAACTTTGAATAGATATGCGTTCACTTTTGATGAATAAACATAATTCCTGTTGTTACCTGATTTTACAGCCAGGATTGTCTTCTCACGAGGGAACTCTTCAACGGTTAATAGCACGGATATGAAAAAAGTGTTGAAATAGTGATCTGCGGTCAGAAACGATTACTTACGACAAAACTTAAATTGTTAAAATAAAATTATAAGTTAAAAAAACCCTAGTCAACTACAAAAGCTTGTCGCGTGAAAGGTGAATGCTATAAAAACTATACGCGACAAGTTTTTGTGAATACTCGTTTATCGTTTTCATTTACTCCAAGATTTATTCACAGCTTTTCAGTGGATCGTTATAAACGCTAGTTTAAAAAAAAAAACTTATAATTTTAAAAGTTAATACTTCCTTTGTGTGGTAGTAGTAACTAGTAGAGTTCCTAATATCGATATTTTTGATAACCGCTTTTGTACAAAACGATGAATGAAGTAAATTGGGCTGATCGGTCACGCATGGGGGAACTAAACGTAAATAGGTACCTATGTATTTACGTCAGGCGGTCATAAAAATTGTATTTTTTCTTACGTATAAAATAAAATTATAAGTTAAAATCTTTTTCAAAAACTTTCTTTTAGATAGATGCACTGAAAAGATGAAAATAAATCTTGGAGTAAATGAAATCCTTTATCGTTTTCTTTAATTTTATTTTAACATTGTTAGTTTTGTCGTAATCGTTTCTGACCACACATCACTAACTCAACACTTTTTCGTATCCGTGCTATTAACCGTTAAATGTTTGTTCATCAAAAGTGAATGCGTATCTATTCAAAGTTTCATGTCTGTGAGTCACCGTTGGGAAGTTCCCTCGTGAGGAGACGATGCTGGATGTAGGAAGAGTTCATGATAGAATTCGTGATTATCCATCAAATATGAACTCTTATGCAAATCATCGTGTCCACGCTATTAACCGTTGAAGAGTTCCCTCGTTAGAAGACGATCCAAACTGCAGGATTAAGTTATGTCTGTCATAAAAGTGTTTTGCCATTAGAACAAAAGGTGTGTGGAAAATTTCAGCTCAATCGGACATCCGGAAGTGTGTCAAATTTAATTTGCAAGATTTGATTACAGACATGAAATTAAATAAAAGTTTGTAGAAATGAAGTTCGTGAGGCCCCTTCCCTGTGAATGTGTGAACTGTGAAGCCCTGCTCTAAATCCTGCCTGTTACTCGGTTTTTTAACAGAAACCCCGAAATGCCCCGGCCCCACATTATGATTTTCCACGTTGGGACTAGAGATGAGTCTGATATCATGTCACAGGTAAAAATCATCGATATTTTAAAATCATTTCATCATGCAATGACAAAGAAAAAATCATCAATGCTTTTAAATCATTACTAGAATGAACGCAAACTTCAATGATTCGGATCGGACGGTCCCGGGACTCCCGGGCCGTCTCGGGCGTGTGAATTGCGACGTTCCGAGGCTGCGCGATCGGCGATTCTGTAGTCACAGAACTCGCATATTTCGATAAAATCACCGGTACAGGGCGTACGAAACGGCAATAATGCTTTCACTTGCGTTTTTTACGTTTGGGTGCGAAATGCTCTGCCTTATAATACCCTGCCTGCCTGCCATGAAAGTCACAAAGTAAGAAATATTTAATTACGAGCGCTAACTGACAAACTCGACCAATGCCTACAAAAAAAAACTAATGATAATTTCACTAAGCCGTTCCGCGATCATTTGAGTATCTACTCACAATTGAAGTGACGAGGTCTTAAACTCAAATAAAAATCATTTATGATTTTGTCATTGTTCCTGTCATCGATATTTTTTTGTCATTGTCATGCAGTAACTAATACAGAAAAATCATCACTCAGCCCATCTCTAGTTGGGACAAGATTATCGGATAAAGATCAACATAGATTAAGCTATGTTAATTCAAAAATTGACATTATTTTTCGATTAATTCGGTTATTGTAGTTCCATACAACGACTCCGGTATATAAGGAGACTCGTGTAATGAAACCATAGCGCGATCTAATTCGACGACAACGCCATCTAGTTGCGTTTTGGGTACTACTTTATGAGCACAGCTTTGGTAGTATTTCTTAGATGAATTTTAACGCGCTTATGTTAGTTTCACTTATAATAATGTAATGATATCTTGGAAGAACTAATCTGATGATGAAGCCAGGAGGTGGGGAACTCATCAGTGACTACTAGTAAACCCTTTAACTTTTGGCTCATAATTATGATTTGTTTTCATGTGTCCAATAGATTGGGCTTGGTAACGAGGGTCTGATATTGGAACCAGGAGGTGGATAGTGTAAGTCATCATCATCATCATCATTCACTTGACCTTATCCCAATTCATTCGGGGAAATACTCGAAAACCAACATTTGAGGAGCTCGTGGCTAAATAATAACAGCCGCCCAGGCCAACTTTAAGGTTAAGCCTTGCTTGCCGAGGTTGGTGTGTGGATGGGTTACCATAATTACATTATCGAGTTTCCTCCGTGCCTCGGAAAGCACGTTAAGCCGTTGGTCCCGGCTGTCATTTGTAGATCTTTGACAGTCGGTACGAGTAGTCAGAAGCTAAAAGTCTGACATCCAGTCTTACCAAGGGGTATCGTATTACCCAGTTACTGGGTTGTGGAGGTCAGATAAGCAGTCGCTTCATGTAAAATACTGGTACTCAGCTGCATCCGGTTAGGCTGGAAGCCGACCCCAAGATAGTTTGGGAAAAGGCTAGGCAGATGATGACTCGAAAACCAACATTTCAGAGCAAAATTTCCAAATTACTGTAAGTATGTACTCGGTGTTTAATCCGGAGCTTTGAATTCTGCCTGCTGAATGTAATAGGTGGCCCCTATTATATCATCTGCCTAGTCTTTTCCCAACGATGTTAGAGTCGGCTTTCAGTCTAACGATCTAATCGTATGCAGCTTAATACCAGTATTGTGTGCCCCTCTATTATGTAGGACATAAAATAAACTAGCATAATGAAGGAGTTCTTTGTCGACACCTGCGGGCAATCTAATAACAGTACAATACGTGCGACGATAACCTTCTAAAGCCGTCGGCATAGGCACGGGCTAGTGTGATATAATTGTAGTCGTCCGTATGGCAGTGCCGTCGCGTGCACTCCGCGGAGAACGTGTTCGTGCGCGGCAAGCGCGCCGCGGGCGAGGCGGGCGCGGGTGCGGGCGCGGGCGCGGCGCTGACGGGCGAGGAGCTGCGCCTGGTGCGCGCCGTGCGGGCGCAGTACGCGCGCCGCGGCGGGTTCGTGCGGATCTTCCCCTCGCAGAACTCCTGGCAGAAGTACTCGCAGTATTTGGGTAAGTGAGCAGACGCGTACGGCCGTTTGGATTAACTTAGGCGACACATCAAGATATACAAAACCAATTTATGCGGTTCGCTTATTCTATTGGAAATCTATACGAAGCGAGGCCATGTTATACTGAAAATAAACAACTTGATGTGTAACCGTGTGCACTAGTTTATGTCCGATCGGCCAGGCGATATCAGTCGCCTCAAAATATAAAGTCAACGATCGTTCGGTGTTATCCAGCTGCGGGCTGCCCGACATTGAAACGATATGCTGGCCTACCATGACGTCTTAAAGCAGTATTGTTTTACGGACGGTTTGACGTAGCTATAGAGGATGAATAGCGCCATCTCTTTCCCAAACTGGAAAAGGAGTAAAACAATATGTTAAGACCGCCTGAACCGGTAGGCCGCCTGAACGAAAAAGCAGTGTCATCGATCGATCACAATCTAGTTGCACTTTTCAAGATAGGTATTCCAAGAGAACAGTGAAGTCAGTTAGCGATCGTAAAATGAGGACAATCGAGAAAGCCGACAAGTATTTTCGCGAATTTACTTTGATTGACATTGATAACGTCACATCAAGTTTGCCCCTGCGTCAGTAACACATGACGTTTGCCCACAGACCCGGTGACCGGCATCCCGGTGTGCTCGACCTCGCTGAACAACAACATCCCGTACCAGGTGGTGCAGCACAACTACAACCTGCTGGTGCACTCGCACGTGCTGCCGCACTTCCAGCACGCCACCGTCGCCACCAGCCTCACCGACACGCCGCAGAGGTACGCCTGCAGCATTCACCTAAAACATGCCCACTGCTGGACTTAGACCTCCCGCTAATATCTTCACGATGATCGGTCTTGTCTGTTTTTTGTTCTTACTACCTTCTTCATCGGTGTCGATGTTGTCAGAGACGCCGGGCGATTTTTCCCGAGAGACAGAGCGTGAACATTGCTCGCTAGCAGCACGCGTAGCATGACCGCCGTAGAAACGGGCTATGTCGACGGAGGAAAAGACAATCTGACACATTGTCACTGTCTATCTGACATTATGTCGATTCTTCCGTAGAAAAACTAGTTTCTACAGTGGTCATGCTCCGCGTGCTGGTCAAAATAGGTGATTAGTGCCCGTTCTGTGCCTCTAGTAGGTATAGAAATAATAATGCTCATGTGTTATTTTATTCTACTGTCTACCATAGTGTTTTCTTTTTAATATTGTTATTTTTCTATTCAAATTCTGACTAATTTCATGTACTAGTTTTTAATGTTCAACCATAACTTGAACGTGTGGTGAAACTGTTTGAGTAAGTTGGTTATAAATAAATAATTAAATTCTCATTCTAGCCCCCGTATTCACAAACGTTCGGCCCCAGATTTTGATTCGGAAACCAAATATCAGACCGAGCGCTTGTGAAACGGGTGCAGACTGTGCGACGAGGTGGTTGGCTACAGTTATCGCCGCCTAATATTGTAGATGGAGGATCCTCTGGCCTTTGAAAGACCATTCTATCCATCCATCCGATTGACAGCATATGTACTGTGTTGTAAATATTGTCCAGGCTAAAGCGCTACGAGGCAGTAAGCATCACCTGCCAGGCGCCTGCAGTGTGGCTGGGAGAGACCACGCCGCAGCATCACGACACGCGCCGCGCCAAGGAGCTCGTTAAAAGACAGCTCTGTGAGGGCATGAAGCTTACGTAAGTACAAACAGAAAAAACATACAATATTTACAAACGCAATCGCTCCATGTCAAACGTGTCCAGATCCTTCTGTTAAGACTGGAAGCCAGTAGATTTTCTACTTATCCTTCAACACTTCTTCTTCCAGCCCCAAGTTGGTCCTGTTAGGGAGTGACTACTCTTATCTTACTCTACTGTATGTGGCAATAAAAACAAAAAAGATATGTCGTCGATTCGTCGACGTTACTTTGCAAGTGGACTCTTCGCCGAACAACCGACAAAGGCGGTGAAACGTGATAGGCTCGAATTAAATCCCCGTCGATAAGTTTGATCACTTTCTTAATGGCGTTCTGGTCTTGTTACATGATTATTATCTATTATATTATGTATGCTTTATGTATATTATTATGTTACCATAATAATATACATAAAGCATACATAGCGACGTAGCCCGAAGAATTGCCAAACTTAAGTGGCAGTGGCCAGGGTACATTGCTCGCAGAACGGATGGGCGATGGGGCCGAAAAGTTCTGGAATGCAGGCCGCGAACCGGGAGACGATACGTTGGAAGGCCAACCTCTAGGTGGACCTGATAACCTGGTGGAGGTTGCGGGGTCCCGCTGCATGCGAGTCGCACGAGACCGGTCAATGTGGCGTCAATTGGGGGAGGCCTATGTCCAGCAGTGGACGTCTTTCGGCTGAAATGATGATGAGTGATGATGATATTATAATGTAATTGGTAAACCACCTGCAGTATTTTATCTTCCTGGTCTTGTAATCCATCCAAAGGTCTTCTTGAAAAGATCGCTTTTGGCGATAAGACCACCCATTGTGTTAGCCCAAGCGAAATGTTTTTTTTTTTTTTTTTTAATTTATTTGTATGGTGTACATACACAAAAATATTGTATTCTATTATCTGACAATATGTATGGAAGACGGAGACACGCTGTGCCGACCCCAAATAAATTAGGATAAGTGCAGGAGAATGATGATTATCCGAGAAGATGTAGGTGTACTGTACACTGCTTTTGAAGACATCTTAAAGCAGAATTGTTTTAATCTTACTCCAGTGTGGGAAAGAGACGGAGCTATAGAGGAGGTCTAGCGCCATCTTTTTCCCAGCATGTGTCAGGCAACTGTTGTCACGTTCGGTACGCTCGCAGCATGGGCGAGTCCCGGCGCGCGTTCGGGCTGTTCCTGACGCACGTGCTGAAGCGCGTGTCGTCGCCTAGCAACGAGCTGGGCGTGGCGCACGCGGCGCTGGTGCTGCGCTTCCTCAAGCGCGCGTCCGCGTCGCTGCGCATGCCCTACAATGTAAAGGTGACGAGCTATACGCATGCTGCACGTGCTGATATACTTGCACACTCATTTTAAGTAGGATGTGTTTGATAGATCCCCTGAAAACTTTTTTTATAGTCTATGATAATTCGATGCATTTGATAAAATTTTAAGGATTTAGAAGCGAATATCATCATCATAGTATTTGAGGAACATCCATATCATTTTAAAGAGCTGTCGACAGATGCCGCACTTCCATCTTCAGTTACATGCATAGAGAGCTACCCCTATTTTTTTTGTTCACACCGCTTTTGAGTAGCGGTTTATAGAAGACACGAGACCCCTTATACACAAACGCTCGGTTTCGGAAAGTCGTATGTCTATTTCGCTCGCTTTCGTAATGCCAAAACAAGATAGACATACGACTTATCGAATCGAAATCGTAACCGAGTGTTTGTGAATACGAGGGCTGCTCTCAAAATTTAACGGCTTGGGGCCAACAGTCTCGGAGTAAAATGGGTGTGACATACGGATGGGCAGGACGAATCTCAAAGACTTCCGTTTTTACCATTTTGCAACGGAACCATAAAAGGACCGTGTATTCCGTTAAATCTGATGATCACATTTTGTAAGATAGGACAACCTATCTAGATCAGAAATGGTTAAAGACAATCAATGAGTATTAACAGCTGATTTTTTATGTTTAGATATTTAAATTAATAATTATTTGGGGATCGATTAAACATATTCCAATAAAAACTAACTTAGTAATTAAATAATATTATGTATCTCTATTTATGTATGCCTAAATTAAATATTGTTGTATAATGTAATTATTCAATTGGGTGTTGTTTATGTGTTGCCAAATGTAGAGTTTTAAAATAATATTGTATTTATACAGGGTGTAACGGAAAGGTAACTACATGTTTATCCATCAGACAAACATCGTAATAGCGAAAAAAATATCAGCTGCCCCATATATTTGGGTCGAATAGGTATTGCAATTTTGAACGGGGCAGCAGATAATTTTTTCGCTATTACTATGTTAGTCCTACGGAGAAACATGTTCAGTTTGATGGTCTGTAGCACACCCTTAAGTATGTGTCTACCCTTTCCGTTACACAGTGTATATTGTGACCATACTAACTCTGGCTGTGTACTAATGCGTTCCTTTTCCCGCTGTCTGTCTGCCTACCCGGCAAGTGACCTGGCTTGACGTTACTAATGTATGTTTGTCAGCTTTTCTAACATATAAGAGCTGGTTCCCATTGTGAAGTGACATTTTGCTCAAGTAATCTGACTTCTTATAAATTGATTTTGCTGGGTTAAATGCTAATATTTTTATTGAGGTCAAAGGGTAACACCAGGGTATGCTACGAAATTCAAATTTTCTTGCGGTTTTGCAATAAGCAGTTAAATTATAGTTCGTGGCCGTCACAAATATGGCATTACATAGTTATCATCATCATCAGCCTATAATGTTTCCACTGCTGGGACACAGGCCTCCTCTCTATGAGAGGGAGTGGGCTGTAATCCACCACGCGGGCCCAGTGCGGGTTGGTAGATGTCACATATAATTGTTAGTATCCTCTCGATGTTTTCCTTCACCGTTTTTGAGGGCAGTGGTGATGAAATAAATTACACAAAGTAATGCGCCTGCCTGGGTTCGAACCCACGGCTTACCACCACTGGGCCACCGCTGCTCTCATAGTTATAATCATGAATATAACCCCTTTAATTTAATTTAATCCCGTTGAATGACTATTTCAAGAAAAACTCATTTTGCGGGAATAAATGAATTTGGAGGGTTGTATTGATCGCGAGCCTGTGGAAGGTGAGTAATGGGCTAGCTCACCGTCCGTCCGTCTTATGACGACAGACCGTGCCGACGGCGCGTTCGTGTTCCACGCGCGCCTCAAGGAGATGTCAGCAAATCGGAAGGGGTCAGAGAGGGCCGATGCCTGGACTGCGGGACTGTTCGAAAGAGATACCGCAGCCCTGGAACACAAAGGGCTAAGAAGGAACATGGATGGGTTTTAGTCAGTACAAGTCTGACACTCCCTTCCGCTCCGCCCAGAGCGGGAGAGGTCATTTGATGATTTCCCATCCGTAATAAAAAAAGGGTGGTATTGATGATTTCGATCATGATTGATTATAATATAACATATTAAAGTAATATTTGTTCCGGTCGCAAATCACATTCTAATGAAATTGCAAAAAACGTACGTTTCCCTTCCACCCTAACGACTGAACGCATTTTAATGATATTGAACAGAACGACTTCCTGTTGTCACAACACAATGGGAACTTGATCTACTGATCTTGCACGCTTCACTGTGGCTTTACTTAGTTAAGAAATCATTCGTACAATTATCATGATGCCGCAATTTCTTTTATTCATGATGACTTATGAGCGTTTACGCCTTAAGACATTTCATACAAACATTCAATTCCTTATTTTCCGAAATGACTCAACCGATTTTAATGAAAATTCATACTCATAAGCTGGATACATAGGTCTAAAAAGTTACTAAAAAAGAAACCGACTTCAGAAAACACTTAACGCACTAAAAAGTTAAAAATAATACTATAACCTACCTATATTAATAAACCTCACCTAACCGACGATTAACCTATGATAAAATTTAATAATTCTTTGGAGTCGGTGCCAAGCAATATAATTTGAATTAATTAATGAATTAATATTTAGAAACTGTAAGATGTTTTGTTTTTCTGGCCTTAGTATGTCTATATAGTCATTCAGGTATCGTATATTGCTTGGCACCGACTCCAAAGAATTATTAAATTTTATCATAGGTTAATCGTCGGTTAGGTGAGGTTTATTAATATAGGTAGGTTATAGTATTATTTTTAACTTTTTAGTGCGTTAAGTGTTTTCTGAAGTCGGTTTCTTTTTTTGTAAAAAAAAATTTTATTAGTTAATTTTTAGTGACATATTTTTAATCTAATAATAAAATATGGGTAGGCCTAGTAAAGATACTTTTCGTGTGAGAAAAGGCGTCGAACTGAAACTGAGAAAAAGGAAAACGATTAAAAGAAATTAGGGAAAGAAATGATCAACGCATTTTGAAAACAGACTGTCAAAGCAGATGACCTACATGTTACGTAGGTTGAATAAGGAAAGTCAAGAAGTTAGTCTGTGGTACACCTGGAAAGTGCATACCGTTACAATTCCAACAAGCCCAAACACAGCTAAGATACATTGTCTTATTTTGGAGTTCTAGTGCCTTTCTCTTGGCTTCATCATCAGATCTGATGATAAAATGGTTCTTATTGAACGCAAATGCTTCATTTGTTGTAGAAAATACTAAAATCGCTGTACGTTTTCCTATAAAACTTGAAGAGTTCCCTCGATTTTGCCAAAATTCAATCATCAGATCCCGACTTGGTGACTATGGAACCAAATGGAAAGCATAGGCTTTGGAATAAAAAAATAATTTTCGAAATCGGTTCGTAAATGACTGAGTTATGCGCAATGCAGAGTAAACGAAAAGTTAGAAATATTTAACTTTTGTTGATTTTTTCAGAAACGGCTTGTCTGATTTTGATAAAATTTTCATGGGACCATTTGGGAAGTATACGCTTTCAAACAAAAAAATAATTTTTCAAATCGGTTGGCAAGCGACGGAGTTATGCGCGAACAAACATAAAAAAAAAAAAAAATACAAACATCCGAATTGAGAACCTCCTCCTTTTTTAGAAGTCGGTTAAAAATAGTGTTACAGCTAAATTAGACCGATTATAAATTATCTATAGAAACATAAATTTTACAATTATCTTCTTTTTTTAAAGACATTGCGAAAATGTATTTTAGTAACTTTTTGTTGTATGTATCCTGCCTATGCGTATGAAGTTACATTAAAAATCGGGTCAGACATTTCGGAAAATAAGGATTTGAAAGTTTGTATGAAATGCCGTAAGGCGTAAACGCTCTTAAGAGGTCATTCTTACAATAATCATGATGCCCCAATTTCTTTTAATCAACCCAGTTACTGGGTTGTGGAGGTCAGATAAGCAGTCGCTTCATGTAAAATACTGGTACTCAGCTGCATCCGGTTAGATTGGAAGCCGACCCCAAGATAGTTTGGGAAAAGGCTAGGCAGATGATGATGAGTACATATTGATTTGATGATTTCATTTATTCAATAATTGAAATAAAATTTTCATACTTCACGCATTAAACCATTTTTAATCCAAACCAGTGTACGATGGTAGAATGTAGCCTCATTCAATAGCGTTGCTTTGTGCCACAGGATTCTTAGAACCCTCAATTTCACCACTTAAAATGATCGCGGTCAGCACATCTAAACCGAGTTCTAAAGCTGTTAGTATCATAATTGCTGTGGAACATTAATATTGCAGATTTTGGACGCGTTTTAATTTGCGTTTAGTTTTATTATTGGTGAAATTCTCTCGTCGTGTTTGTGGTGCAAGTCCAAAGGCCGGAGCAGAACAAATGCGACCGTAAGTGTGACGTTTGCATGTATACACGTTTGTTACGTGATTGTTATGACAATAAAGATCAGAGTTGATGATCAGTCTGTCTGCAACATCACACGCCTCGCGCACGCACATAGTCTGCTCTGGTCTTAAGACTTCTAGTCCAAGATGATCCCTTGGGCCAGACTTCTTGTCCAAGATGGTCCTTTGGGCCAGACTTCTTGTCCAGGATGGTCCCTTGGGCCAGCTTATACCCCTAGCCCCTATTGTACCGATTAATTCTCGAGCTCTTAGGGTCCACCGGCGAAGATGTGCGACAAAGACCGCTGCGCCGTCATCGCGAAGCAGCTGAACGACTTCCTGTACATGTACTACAGAGAGACGGACTTGTACACGGACAGTGAGGACAAGGAAGGCTGCGTGTCTAATATACACTTTGCGCAGTTCCTGTATTCGGCGAGGTGAGCATTCTATTGTGAAGTCTTTTTTTTACATTTTTAATTTCATTTTAAGCCAAACGACATCTGTATAAGTAGGTAAAAAAGGTAAAGCGTTTTTTTTTTACACTTATTCGGTTGCCAGCAGCTCAACCGGGCAATCTTGTGGTCGCTTCATAAATAAAGCCTCCAAACAGGCATCTCTTTTCTGAAAACGATAAAGAAATCATCGTGAGGAAACCGGCATGTCCTTGAACCAGAAATTCGAAAACATGTGACATCTACCAACCCGCACTGGGCCCGCCTAGTTTATTACGGGCTAATTCTCTCTTACAGAGATCAGGCTTTTGTCCGACATAGACCTCCTAAATCATCGTCAAATGAGTATTTTTTGTGATTCTCTCTTATCCAGTGGAGTGTTCCAACTCCGCCAGGTTTTTGGTCCATTGGAGAGCCTAAACAAAATACAATCCACCAGCGACAACGATGATAGTTTTGGGTAATGAGGAACAGGGTGTAAAGTTCCTCAATACTCCATTGAAAAGGGAGGATCCTCCGTCCAGGCAGGTGTTATGTCTGGTGGGCAACTTCCCGACAGTTGTTGTCGGGTATCTCTATATACTCTTAAGTCGATGTAAAATTTGATTGCTAGATGTAGTAATTGATATTAGTTCTTCCGCCGTGACATAGATTGCGCTGTAGTACTTTTTGAAGCAAGTTGCGTTTTGTAGGTCGCTACAATAGTAAAGTCCAAGTTTCCCTTCCAGCGAGGCGGACCTAGAAGACGTGCTCCTGCTACAGCTGCGGATGGAGAACTACCAGACGACGTTCCTGGGCGACGCGCGCAACTCCTTCTGTGTGGACCTGCCGCCCTCCAAGCTGTGCGGCGAGCCCGCGCGACACACGCTGCTCCGGCACCTCGCGTGTCTGTCGCCCAACAATACCAGGAAGTACAGGTAGGTGCCGACGTGTTGCAACAATACCAGGAAGTACAGGTAGGTGCCGACGTGTTGCAACAATACCAGGAAGTACAGGTAAGCACACGGTGCCGACGTGTTGCAACAATACCAGGAAGTACAGGTAAGCACACGGTGCCGACGTGTTGCAACAATACCAGGAAGTACAGGTAGGTGCCGACGTGTTGCAACAATACCAGGAAGTACAGGTAAGCACACGGTGCCGACGTGTTGCAACAATACCAGGAAGTACAGGTAAGCACACGGTGCCGACGTGTTGCAACAATACCAGGAAGTACAGGTAGGTGCCGACGTGTTGCAACAATACCAGGAAGTACAGGTAAGCACACGGTGCCGACGTGTTGCAACAATACCAGGAAGTACAGGTAAGCACACGGTGCCGACGTGTTGCAACAATACCAGGAAGTACAGGTAAGCACACGGTGCCGACGTGTTGCAACAATACCAGGAAGTACAGGTAAGCACACGGTGCCGACGTGTTGCAACAATACCAGGAAGTACAGGTAGGTGCCGACGTGTTGCAACAATACCAGGAAGTACAGGTAAGCACACGGTGCCGACGTGTTGCAACAATACCAGGAAGTACAGGTAAGCACACGGTGCCGACGTGTTGCAACAATACCAGGAAGTACAGGTAAGCACACGGTGCCGACGTGTTGCAACAATACCAGGAAGTACAGGTAAGCACACGGTGCCGACGTGTTGCAACAATACCAGGAAATACAGGTAAGCACACGGTGCCGACGTGTTGCAACAATACCAGGAAGTACAGGTAAGCACACGGTGCCGACGTGTTGCAACCTTGCTTTAAGCTTATAAGGTTTATAACTAAACTTGCTCTGTCATCTTCCGTGGTTATTATTTTAACTTTGTATCGAGTTCCAGTAGTACTCGTAGTAAAATGTAAAGAAGGTAAACAGATTTGTTTGCTCCTAATTATTTATTTGCCATCCACCCGCATTCTCCTTCCTTCTCCTTCTCAATAATCATGGAAAACATCCGGTAAATGACCGCTTTCGTTCATCGCGTCCAGTCTGAACAGAGACCATCTGTCGCACCGGGCTGAGTGTACGTAACGATGCCCTGAGGAAAAAAGAGTTTCTTGCTGACCGATTTAGAAAGTGCAGAAGAATCAAATCAAAATCATTTATTTCAAGTAGGTCAGTTACAGGCACTTTAGAATAGTCGAACAAAAATAAAAATGAAGCTACAGTCCCCAGTCACAAGACATAATAACTGAAAGTACTGTATTTGCCCATTCCAAGCTATGGAGAAGAATGGGAAAAAAATCTACATGAATGACAAGTGATCGATTGCCAACATTGGGGATGGAAACTGTGGAACTAATGGCGCTACCATAGCTGGTTCCAAGCATCGTCATTGGTTGAAAATCTGGTAATGTCATTTAATATTTCATAATAGCTCGACCTCATTGGTCAGATTGAGAACCAGCTATAATCGTGCCATCTACAATTAGCTTTTAACGGTCTTCCCCTTTGCGGTTGTATAGTTCTGTTCAAACTTTATGGCGGCTCGGAAGTAAGCTGCGGGTGACGGTCGATGGATAATATTATGTTTTCAGACATTTATATGTAAGTGACTTTAACGATTGGTTGACTGCAGTCTAATTATGCCTACAGCAGGGGCCTACCGACGTCTTAAAATATTGTTTTACTCCTTTTCTAGTGTGGGAAAGAGATGGCGCTAGACATCCTGTACAGCTCCGTCTCTTTCACACACTGGAATAAGAGTAAAACAATACTGCTTTCAGACGTCATGGTAGGCCAGGAGAGCATTGTAGCGCGTGAAAATGCCATACTCCTAGATTTTAAAATCAGAAAAAAAGTTGTGTTAAAAAAGGCGTTAGTTATATTAGGTCTTTACCTATGAAATTGCCGTTTTGTTTGCAAAAAGTTAAAGTATTTTTTTTCGAACTTATTTATTTCTTTTATTCAAAGTAATCACCCCTGCAATCAATGCATCTTTGCCAACGCTGTGGCAGTTTATGGATGCCCTTCTTGAAAAAATCAGCTGGACGGGAGACAACAAACTCTTCAAAGGCGTTTTGTACTGCCTCTCGGGAATTGATTTTTTTTCCCGCTAAATAGTTGTCCAAATTTTGGAAAAAGTAATAGTCGGAAGGCGCAAGATCTGGTGAGTATGGCGGATGAGGGAGAGCTTCCAATCCCAACTCATGCAGCTTAGAGACGGTCTGTTGTGCAGTATGGGGCCGCGCGTTGTCGTGAAGTAGCAGTGGAGACGACCGATTGACCAAAGCTGGTTGCAGACGTGCGAGTTTCGCCATCATTGTGGTCAGTTCTTCAATGTACACATCTGCAGTAATGCTCTCGCCGTTTTGTAAAAAGCTATGATGAATCACACCAGCACTAGACCACCAAACTGTGACCAACACCTTTCTAGGGGTCATTTTTCGTTTTGCACATTGCTTTGGTACCGAACCAGGATCTAACCAACTTGCTGAGCGCTTTCGATTGTCAAAAAGAATCCATTTTTCGTCGCACGTAACAATTCGGTTCAAAATTCCTTCATTTCTATGCCTGTTAAGCAGCGCAAGGCAAGTCTCGACGCGTACGTTGCGCTGGCGATCGTTAAGTTCGTGGGGCACCCACCTATCAAGCTTTTTTATCTTGCCAATCTGTCGCAAATGGACCAATATTGTTTTAATGCTAACATCAAAAGCTGCTGCCAGCTCAGCTGTAGATTGAGTTTCATCAGCTTCAACAATCACCTTTAATTCATCATTGTTGACCAAAGTTTCCGGACGACCACGAGGTTCATTTTTCAAGTCAAAATTCCCAGAACAGTTCTGTTTAATAAATTGCCAAAAGAGCTAAAAAAACTACACATTAACTTATTTAAACAAAAACTGAGAAGTTTGCTTTGTCAAAAATGTTATTATTGTGTATCGGATTTTTTATCAGATAAATTTTGACATGTAAATGTAATTTTTGTAATGTAATTTGCTTTTTTGACTATATTGTAATCAATCATCATTATTTATCTAAATCTGAATTATATTTGACATTTACCTAAAAAAATGTTTTGAAAATTATCCAACAAATTATTTTGACATTTATCTAACAAATTATTTTGACATCTACCCAACAAATTATTTTGACTTCTGTTCCTTTAGTAATCAAAGAATACAATCATTTATGTAGTTAATTTGTATTTCAGTATGAGTAAGCTCTTTATTTGCATGTAAAAATTGTAATTAATTATTTTTGTATGCCTACAATAGGCTGATCATAGCGCACATTAACCTTAAACATGTCCAACCACTGTACCTACCTATGTATCACAAATAAAGTATATCTGTATCTGTATCTGTATCTGTATCTGTAACGGAACCGAGCAAACCAATAACGGGTTGTGCGTTCGTTTGTACAGTTCTCTCCGTAAACGTCGTTGATGTTACGGGTCGTTTGTGCCGCGTTGGTGCCACGACGGAACTCATATTCCATAATTACACGAAATTTCAAAGTATCCATTATGAGGAAAAATGTTGAAATGTAATGAAAATACAACGCTAATCAATAAACAAAAGATTGATTTTGTAAATAGAATGTCATATTTTTAAAACAAAATTAATTTGAATTTAGAACTTATAGCCAATCAAAACTTTTTTTTGTTTGAAAAAGTCTGTACTGCAATACGGCAATTTCATAGGTAAAGACCTATTATTATATACAAAGAAAATACATAGACGTAGTTTTCTGCTGTGAAATTTATCAAACAAATAAAGTCGTTAAAAGAGAGGTGAATTATAAAATGCGAATGTTTTCAGTGCGGTAACTAGGAATCTCGATGTTAATGTATTCGCTCTCTTTGACCCCCAGATCTGAGTGGATGACATGGATCAACACGGCTTCCAAATTGGGGTACACTAAATCATACATGTTTGGCTTTTAAACTTTTTATTTCTTAACTTTTCTTCTACATTTTTCTCTTTTTGCAACATTTTTTTCTGCTGCCTTTCATGATCATGATTCTGTTTGAGCACCGAACTGTGTGAAAAATATTGTTGTCCTTTACAAGCGGATGAATTAAGAAAGAGATCCAAGATGTGAGAAGTGTGTGGTTGCGTCATAACCATAACGATGGCAACCACCCCGATCATTTTGTTCAGCGAACTCGAACGCGGTGGTCGTGCTGAAAGAGGATGGTTTTCGGAACAAAATGAGTGGCCGATTAATTTCGAGACGCGTGATAACACAAAATCGTAGTACCAATCTTTGTTAAAAATAAGAATCATAGAACTTAGAGGTAAATTACGACACACGGATTTCATTTTTTTTTACCCCTACCCTTATCCTTGTCGCAGCTGGTCACATTTGTGAGAGTCCCCCCATTGACATCACATATTTTGCAGTTTTACATGTTCATTCATACAGACATTCTGACGACACGGTTGGCGCAGTGGTTGAGCGATCGACTGCTGCGCTGCGTGTCGCGGGTTCGATCCCCGCACGGAACAAATATTTGTATGACCTACAGGTAGTTGTTCCGGGTCTGGCTGTTTGTGTATGTTAGTTTAGATGTTTGTAAACGCACCCACAATACAGGAGAAATTCCTAGAGTGGGGCAAAGTTTAAAAAAAAAAAAAGGTAGAGTTAAAAAAAAAAATAGAGTTGATAATATTTTAACGTTTTCGTACACAGTTCAAACTTCGTTTATTAATTCAAATGTGCCGTCACGAATATTGGGACCCCACCACCCCTTGTCACACAATGTCATACTTCGTCGACCCGCAGCCCCCCTCTTAACGTGTGACGTAATTTATGTATGGACCCTTAACTCTAAAAAGTTTATTTTCCCTGACCCGCTGCTAGTTTACGATAACGACATTTTTAATTCAGTCAGTGCTCGAAAGAATCTGTAACAATCTTTGAGTGTCAAGATTGGCTTTATGTTTGCTTTAATTGTTAGTTTGTCTTTCTCTCTAACAATAAATCGTTGTAGGATTCCGTAGTTGAATTGAAGGTAGGTGTTTTATCATGACGATAAAATCCTGAACCAAGGTCTTAAAAAAAAAAAGACTTGATTGAATTGGAATTTAAATGCGTATATGTATTTGAAGCCATTTCATACAGAATCTCATAGATCATTTCATAAAAAAAACTCCCATTAATTCTTTAATTTATTTCCGAGCCTATCCCAAAGCAGGCCCTAATTATTTTTAATTACGGAACCCTACAACGTCGTTTACACTTTGACTGGTAAATTACGACAGCGGTAGCTATACGAATGTCTTGATGTTTGATACCGAATGCGGATATTTGGTCTCTTAATTATAATACAGCAATGCCCCCTAGTTATCCGGTTGGGAACGGAGATCTTATAAGGGGTCTCGACAAATCTGTGAAGCGGGGCAAGAAAATCACAGCGTAACGACAAATAGTAAGAAAAGTATCAAGAATGTGTAAGTCGCGGTATAATCTCTTCGTGTGGCTTTAGCAATACTAACAACAAAAGATATGAGGTTGAGGTTGTAGTGATTAACGGTTTGCATGCATGCTAATCGTAATTACAATGAAGCACGTAATACCTTCTGATCCCAGATTGCACAAAACTATGCAAGCTGTATGCCATTGCTATTCACCGACTAACTAACCTACGTTTATACGGACGATTTTTCACAACATTTTTTTACTGCGCTCTGGATTTTCAACTCTTAGCGTCGAACCGATGGTTGAGAACACAACACAGAGCATTCTTGAAGCGTAAAAATGGTACTTTTGGAATACAAACTCTTTCGGGCGCCAAAAATGCATGGCGCGGTAAAAAATCGCCCTTACTACGTAGGCTTAGGAGTTGTTATGGCATAAAAGCTTGTTGCTACTTCCAAACTTTGGCGCTACTTACAGGCATGTGTATTTTATTAATTCATTTTATGTTTCATTTCTATACTTTGAATTTTCTTGTCACGTGTTGTGGTCAATTTTTTCACACTGAATTTGCCTAGGTGCATAACACAAGCACTGAATCACGCAGGCGAAAGAAATCTTAGTCCTGCCTCACGCTAGGCGACATACGTTTTATTTAATAACCAAAGGTCGGAATTAGGTAGAGTTATTTTGGTACTTGCATCGAAATGTTGATATTAATATGGATCTTCCCTTGCGTGTGCGCATTGGAATTTTGCAATTTCTGACATTCGTTGTCGATGGTTTAAATTGTGTAAAAGTAAATAACTTTTTTATTTAATAAATCACGGGTTTTTTTCTGCTCTCTATAATTAATCTCGGGATTTAAGGCATATCCACTTTCTTCTTTCGCTGTATGAAATCAGTGTAAGTACATAAATATCTCTACCTAATTCCGACGTTTGTTAATAACACAACGAAACGTTGGTCGCTCAGACCATGATCTTTGTCGTGCCCGCCCAGTGGGCAACAGGCTTTATTTAATTTTACGGCATAACTAGCATTAGGTAACCCAAAATAAACTTGCTTAGAAAAATGCTAAAATTATGAACGCATCGAAAATTCAATAAAAAATGTTCAATTCTTTCATTTGTCTTATTTAACGAAGAGACGAACCTTGCCAGAATTACGAGAAGAATTTAAGATAATTACTCGTATCTACTATCATGCTTTTTAGCGAACATTTTGAAGGAGCGACTAAATTCTTTAGAAGGATGCTCCAGGGTAGCCCTAAGACCTTATTACAATGACATAAGAATCACATGCCGTGAACTCTTCGACATCATTTTCTCTATCAACCGTAACATCCCTTTGAGATGCCGATCTACTTACTCGGTGCTTTCTGAAGGACTTAGCCCGAAAAGCCAAAGATTTCTTAACGGTTTTATTAAGAACCTTGGCAGACTATTAACCGAACATCAGGTGACCTTCCATGACGTCTTAAAACATTATTGTTTTACTCCTTGTCCAGTGTGGGAAAGAGATGGCACTAGACATCCCGAATAGTTCCGTCTCTTTCCCACACTGAAATAAGAGCAAAACAATACTGCTTTAAAACGTCATGGTTGTCATAAGTCAAGAACAAAATGAAACAAAAACCAGTAAATGACAGAAGTACAAAAGGCGTATTTACGTCGCTAACAATACCTCCATTTTATTTCCAGGTCCTCAGACTCCCAAAGCCGTTCAGAGACAGACACGGAGAGCGATCAACCAAGCGCGGCGTTCACCAGCTCGGACATGGTGCTCAAGGACTCCATGAAACAGGAGAAGCCTCTGCCCCAAGCGCTGAAGTACGCGCGCTCATAACAATCTTAGTACACCGTGTCGCGCCCTCTGTCCTACTGCCTAGGAATTTTGAAGAAGTCAATTCACATAAACTTATGTACATGGGTACATAAAAAACAGGCACTTAAAAACACCTTCTTAAAGGTTACAGAATTATAAGTGTTACATGTTGAATCGGTAACAGAATCAAATATGTAACAGAAATGTATCTGTAACTAATATAAAAGTATTAACAGTGTTAATAAGTGTAATAGGTAAACGCAGCGTACTAAAGCTATAATTGATTATTTCAGTTACACATATTAACACTTATTAACATATAAAAGGTTACAGTTTGATTCGGTAACATTATTGTATCTGTTACATTTAAAAGTGTTTTTCTGTTACAACTGTTTTAAAAACAGTGTTAAAAACACCTTATTACGGTTACAGTTTGAGTCCCTGCTTATCAATACGCTGGAAGCATAGTTCTGTTGGTCGTTCCCTATGGAGAAGAACCGATAAGTAATTCCAAGGTTACTCTATTAAAAACCGAATTCGAACACTTATGACAAATTTAACACTGCACATCTAAAACGCGTTCAAAAGCTGTAATGTAGACACTGACAGTTTTTGAACGTGTATTGGAGGTGTTTTCGAACGCGTTCAGTTTCATTAGTGAAATTTGACCATAGACATCCATACAAAAAATCGTGAGGAAACCAGCATGCTTGAGAGATATTTGTCGACGGCATGTAAAGCCAAGTCGGAGACCCATGGGCGTCATAAAATCTGACACCAGGTTACCATGAAGTCTTAAAAAGTATTGTTTTACTCCTTTTCCAGTGTGGGAAAGAGATGGTGCTAGACATCCTGCATAGCTCCGTCTCTTTCCCACACTGGAACAAAAGTAAAACAATACTGCTTTAAGACGTCATGGTAGGCTAGCAAGTTAGGCACTACCCACATGATATACACAGAAGATCTACACATCTGGTTTAAAGGTTATGGGAGCAGGTCACAGGCGCTCTATAACCTCAAGCTTTCTCACTGGGTTTGCAGCGCTTCTGCGATGCAAGTGGACATATGTCACAATAGTAAATGAAGGGTCCTCCGATAAGAGTGTTTACACCTAACGGCATTTCATACAAGCCTTCAAGTCCTTATTTTCCGAAATGACCGAACTGATTTTAATGAAACTTAATACGCATAAGCAGGATACGTAGGTCTAAAAAGCTACTAAAAACATTTTCGAAATGTCGTTAAAAAAAAAAAGTAAATTGGAAATTTCTGTTTGTACAGATAATTTATAATCGGTCTAATTTAGCTGTAATACTATTTTTCGAAAATGTTTTTTAATAATGTAACTTTTTAGACCTATGTATCCTGGTTATGCGTATGAAGTTTCATTAAAATCGGTTCAGTCATTTCGGATAGTAAGGACTTGAAAGTTTGTATGAAATGTCGTAAGGTATAATCGCTCTTAATCACATGAGGTTTTTAGGCCATTTTTATACCCCTCTATCCTCCTTAGTGATACGTCGTGAGGTTACAGCCTACCCCTTGCCCCTTCTCCCAGCATCACGCATATTTTTAATTATTGAAAAGGTCAGAGAGTTAATCTTTTTGAAGTGACAACGTCTAAGAAATCGATGTACGCCGACTGCACGCACGAAAAATGATGGCTCATTGTAACGTTACGATCGGCTTGAGCGTCCGACTTGCTATTCACAAAATTATGCAAACGTTTCATCAATGTTTTGTTATGACGTTGTCACGTTAAACTATCGTCCGTAAACCGACTTTACAGACAAACGATTTTTTTTGTAACATTAAAAAACAGATGGTTATCTTACAAATTCTCTTGCACGGGATTTTACGTGGTCACACAATTCAATCCGATATTAGTACAAATATACAAGATGTTGTTTTACATCCTCGTCAAAATTCAGTAGGTTGTCACAAAATACATAAATAATCAATTTAAATTACGGTACCTAGTTAATTATTAATAAACGCTGATTTTTTTGGTTGTTAGTTCAGTATTTCAGAATAACCCCCTTAACGTGGTTTAGGGAATAAGAAATTATCGAATAAACGTTTGAAATTGTTTGTTTGCGTGGAATCGCGGTTATAGGGCGAGATTCAGACGGGCCGCGTTTAAAACACGGGTGGTTCACACTAACCGATATCCGTAAATAAGAAAAAAAATTACCTACCCATTTTATTATTGATTCGGGAAGAGAATCATTAGCATAGTTAGCTCCTTGAATTTGACGAGGATGCAAAACAACACCTTGTATTCATTTATTTACTTCGATTTATTCCTTTTCGCGTCACAAGAATTACACGTGGTTGTCACACTATCCCCTCTTGATTTGCCGTAATTTCTTTTCTGACCCTCTCACCCCCTGTTTGAATCCCACGCGATTAAAAGACGGCCCTGATGAGTAACAATGACAAGCTAGACGTGATGTTACATTACGTAAAAACATCCAGAGATACGTTTGCAATTGTTTCAATATTTTTTAAACAAGTACAAGTATTTCTTCTTCAAAATCTTTAGTCAGTAAGGCGTAAACTTACCTCCTGCTAGTCATTCCTGCTAGATAGCTCTCCCTTCGTGTTTCCTCGCCTTTGCTTCTCTACTCACCCTCCTTTCCACTATAAGAATCCAAAGATAACCAGAGGTCGGAATTAGGTAGAGTTATTTTTGTGCTTGCATCGAAATGTTGATATTAATATGGAGAGAGAATTATCTTGCCTTGCGTGTGCGCATTGGAATTTTGCAATCCGACCTCGGATGGTTTAAATTGTTTAAAAGTAAATAACTTTTTTATTCAGTAAAACACGGGATTTTTCTGCTCTTTAAAATTAATCTCGGGATTTGAGGCATATCCACTTTATTCTTACTACCTAATTCCGACCTCTGATAATAACAGATCGACGGTGGAACTTTAAAATTGTTGTAAGGGAATATTGAGATCGCTGATGGAGTCCAACGTTCGGCGCTAAGCGGAACGTTCAAAATTCAACAGCATGTCAAAGTTTCTTTCGGCGTTTCAAAATTACAGTGTCGAGATTATATCCTGTCCATATCCTTTAGAATGTACAAATGATACCAAATCTAGATGAAAATGTTAATGTACAAATTATAATGTAAAAGCGTTACTATGGAGCAAACAGCCGAATTCTCAAAAGCAAATAATTTAGTAGCAAGAGTAGTACTATATCGACAGGAAATTTGTAAAAACGTCAAGTGTCTTTTGAGAGTTCGGAAATGAGATTTATCATCAGATCGTAATGTTAAATTAATATATAAAACAACTAGATACGAAAACATCGTTTTGATAATGAGTCAGTTAAAATATGTGATATTAGATCATTGGTAACGCCCCTGACTTAGGCCACGGCTGGCACATTACTAAGTGTAATTTATTTCATTACGACTGCTCTCAAAACGGTGAAAGAGAACATTGTGAGGAAAACCAGTAGGACCCAGAACCAAAAATTCGAAAACATATTCAAAATCAAAATATTTTATTTTACATAGGCCTACATGGGCACTTATAAAACGTCGACAAAAGGTGCTTGGTTCGGGTTGCTCGTTTCCTATGGAGAAGAACCGGCAAGAAACTCCATGGTTACTCTTTTAAAATCATTTGGTTTTAAAATATTTGAATGTTACAGCGGTAGCACTTAAGTATGGGAGGACAGCGTAGGCTCGACAATGAGTCGTTGCTTACTACAAAAGGTAGAACAAAACGTACGAATTTACAAAGCCTACAATATCCACACATTCACGAAAAATAGGTAAATGAAAAATGAGTATTGTGACATCTACCAACCCACAGAGTGCCTGCGTCGTGTTTTAGTATGGCCCTGGCTCTCTCACAGAGAAGAGCCCGGTTTCCCAGCAGTGGGAACATTATAGACTGTCTTTGCATGATCTGATGATAGATTTGGCCCATAGTCAGCTTAACAACCAACCTTGTTATATCATAAGATAGAGATAGCACTACCCTAGTATAAATCTATCTCTTTCTGTCAATTGTTATCAAGGAAGTGACCATACTTGTTGACGCGAATCGGTTGACCCGATCAGAAAGGACTTTATGTCTTTCCAATAAAAGCGAAAAAATACGCTATTCACCTCGACACCCCGCCAAACTAAATATTCACACGCGCCTTTGCATGGCGGCTTTGGGTAAGCAGTAACTACAGAGTGCCATCTGCTACGATCTATACATACTCTTTCCGCCTCATCCACGTTCATACATTTGGTAGCGAAGCTGGTATTTCTTTCTGAACAACATGACGCCTACACTAAATGCGTTAAATTTGGCAATACGACTTAAGCTGATTCGCGTCGTTAAGTGTGGGTAGTCCCTTAACGATGATTCTCGATGTCCTTCACCTGCTTGTTCACCCACTGGTGGACAGTGGCACTTTCTGGGGGACAGTGGCACCATCTGGGGGACAGTGGCACCATCTGGACAAAGAGAATTATTTAAAAAACAACATGTTGCTGTTACCAATGGGTGTCTATCAGGTGGGGGGCAACGGGAATCATCGCTCCCTTAATAGTTAATCAGTAGTGCGATGATATCATTCGCGCAAACCGTCACATTTGCCTTCCTTTATAGTACAACAATCAAATGCACGATTTGCCTTCTAAAGTTAGCAATAATTAATATAACCATGGTGTTATTTAAGACATGTTCTATTTACTGTGTACCTGGCACTAGATATATAATGATCAGACGGTGCTATGTTTTAAAAATCTGTTTGTAGTTTAGTGGCGATTATTTATGAGGTGACTAGCATTGGACATTATCTGCCTAACCTTTGTCCAACTATTTTGGGTTCGGCTTCCAGTCTAAACGGATGCAGCTGAATACCAGTAATTTACATGTGAGCTACTGCCTATCTGACCTCCAGAATCCACTTACTTGGGTAACACGATACCCCGTGGAAACAATTTCAATTGTCCGTTTAGAATTCAATTCAAAAGAAGGTTCTAAATTCGACTTTGTTTACTAGAACACATTTTAACTTTTGAAAAGTGGAGGTTCTTCTTCTTTTTAAACAAAAGAATTACTAACGTCCTTTTTTACTGTTTTCAACGCATCTTATGCCGCAAATTGGGAGGAGCGTTTCTTTAAGCTTGCAGTGGGTCATTACAGGGGCAGTTCCTTTAAACGGCTCGCTGCACACCACAAAAAAGACTACTCCGACTTACAAGCAGAGTGCATGAAATAAAGGGAATCCTATCTGTGCAATGGAGTATGATTGTGTGTGTGGAGCCCAGTCAGGTGATGTGCTCCACCATTTGTCCGGTTGTCGTTCTCAACTGCCTGCACCTTCCAGGACAATGAGGCAATTGAAAGAACTGTCCAGGTCGCTACGTAATGGTTGGACGATATTTAAGTCGAAGAAGAAGATTAAAGTTTATACTTCGCTTAGAATTGAGTCCTTAAGAACGACCGAAAGGTGGTAGCGATCCCAGGATACACTGGACGTATATTTACCCCCTCCAGCGAACCGAGGATGCACTGGACTGGGTCTTCGTTTTTGGCAAAAAGAAAGTACACTACACCCCTTCAGATGTTGTCCATGTGCTAGTTGCATTGTAGCGATCGCCTACCAAGGAAATGCTATAGACTGAAGTAGCAATAGGTACTTACAAACAGCTGTAACATGTGATTTCTATGATTGTATTCAGGTAGTTTAGCTTGCTCTATTACCAGATGTTAGTCTATGGTTTGATGTTGTTGAGTTAGGAACGTTTTTTAGCTGTAGGACGGCTATAGGCAGAGCAAACAAAGCCAGGTCAGGTAAAGCCCCTATTTTATAAGGTCCAGGAGTTGCCATTCTGATCATATCTTCTTTACATTGGGCGATATCGAGACATCAAGCCTTTATCGACATATTGATGGTAGAAATTTGAAATGCAGTAAGACATTGCGCTCGTTGCATTTTGTAGTTTCGGTGGTAAGCCGAACGTTGCAAATCCCTCAGCACGTCACATTTCAAATTTATGGTGTCGATATTTTACATAATGAGGAATCTAGATTTGGGAGGCTCCTCTCAGTAGTTATACTGCCTAACATTTAATAATTAAGAGTGTTCAAGAGGATTATACGCGGGCTAAAGTTTTTATATCAAGCGCATTATAAAGTAATGTTTGTCACTTCTTTTCAATTCAAGAAGTTTTAACTGTATTCGCGAAATGGGCAATGTATGCGAGAGAAAGGATGAGAAAAACATCAATTTGAACTTGTCATTAGAAATGTAATGAAATTTAATTATTACCTATCCGTTTTTATATGATTCCGCGAGTGTATGCATGCCGCGCATTCTCCTATGTATGTAGTATTGTAAATCGTTGTGATTTGATAACCTATGCTAGTCGACATGGTCACACACACAGTGCGCAAACGCCAAAGTCTCGAATTATTTATTTTATTATTTAAATTAATTAGCTTTTTAAAATAACATGTATTTGGAATTCTCAGAAGTGATCTGTAGTCGTAGCTATATTTAAAACTTCAGATCTGTCTTCTTCTACGAAATAAATACAAAAGTATAAGCAATAATGTTTATTGTACTTTCAACGATTTACCGTCCACTGCGCGTGATCGCATTTTATTTAAGAATCTCATGAAATTTTAAATTGAACTTATTGATATTTTTTTAAAGTATTACTACTTTTAAGCTAGCAGTGTTTAGTTTAGTTGCGTTTGTTTGTGATAATCAGAGGTCGGAATTAGGTTGAGTTATTTTTGTACTTGCATCGAAATGTTGATATTAATATAGATCTTCAAAGAAATCCCTTGCGTGTGCGCATTGAAATTTTGCAACTTCGGACATCCGATGTCGGATGGTTTAAATTGTGTAAAAGTAAATAACTTTTTAATTTAATAAATCACGGGATTTTCTGCTCTCTATAATTAATCTCGGGATTTGAGGCATATCCACTTTATTCTTTCGCTGTATGAATTCAGTGTAAGAACACAAATAACTCTACCTAATTCCGACCTCTGGTGATAATCCAAAATTAAATTATTGTTTAGCTCAAAATCTGCAATGGATATTGTGGAGACTGCAGCTACTGAAATATTATGCATTTATGGGCAGCATTACTTAACTACGAGTAAATTCAGCTACAATTATATTTTAAATCATAAATGCTACCAATGCAGCTGTAATACCGTTATTTAAGCCACTTTATTTTGATCTCTAATGTATTTTGTATTACTGTTCTAATATATTCTTTAAATTCCTTTATTTGCAGCTGAGCTGCTTTAGATATTCTCCTATTTATTGAGTATTAAGTTCTTATTTTAACCTATGTTTTTAGCGAATATCATTGACTTTTTAATTTTATAAAAGCTTGATTGTAGTACTAGTGCCATAACCCAAAGATGTAAGTCGCAGTGTTTCTTGTAATATTGCTGTCACTGCCGACTTGACAAGTGAAGCGTAGCTTGAGTACAAACTGTGAGATAGTGAGATACATCGGCAAAGTTTTAATCTCATATTATTATATACTACGTGAAAATATATTTTGAATATGCTAAATAAAAGTTGGAAGCAATTTTCTTTTGTTTTATTGGAGTTCCCCTTTTTGTGCGTTCACGTTCAAAATATATGGAGCAGCAGATTTTTGTGTGTCCATGTCTCTTCCACTCTGTAGAGAAAACGAATCGAAATCACCATGTGGGCTGATCGTTAGTGCCGCCAGCTATCCCGTTCATCAAACGACTTTTATAAACTCCCTGTATGGCGCGTCACAGTGAGTGAGAGAACATTTACGTGTGACTGACACTGGCATGGCCACCATCAGATATTTCAATTTTCATAACACACAAAATTAGTCGCTAATTATCGGAATTCGTCGGTCACTGGTTCAAAAGTTATAAGGGATTATAGGTGGCCGATCTGGAGAGCATCTAGCCAGCTTGGCCCAATTCGAATCTCAAATACTAGGGCACCTAGCGAAGATCTCTTTTCTCCCCTTAGTCGTAGTCAAGAGTCAGTCGCCAAATATCTGAATTAGTCGGTAACTGGTTCAAAAGTTAAGCGTTTCTAAGTGGCCGACCTGGAGAGAATCTCAAATTCAAATATTTTTATTTGTAGAACATAGGTAATTAAGGTACAGATGTTAATATTCATTAGGTATATGAACGCTATGTCTTGCCGTTAACGGCGTACAAATATTTTAATTGGCCACATTTATATCTTGAAACAGGATCTTGTGACATCACAAAAGTTTTTGATAAAAATGGCCAATTTCTTGTTGACTGCACCTACACTTTGCCCAAAATTGTGAATGAAGATTGAAATTTCTCAAAAAGTAAAGGAGATCTCCTAAGACCGTTTTAGTATAATTCCTATAGGTGAATAATTCCATCCAGTGGATTCGTTTCGTCTCTGAACCGATCTTTACATGAATTCATTCTTTAAACTTTTCAAATGGAACGAACGAAAACAATAATATTTAGTACTAAAGGCAACATGCTTTCATTACGCTTTCTGTTTACTACCATTATTGAAGAGTTCTACTATCCTGATTCTGATGATATGACGAGTAATAGAGAAGTATAAAAGAAGAAGACATGCTGTGCCGACCCCAAATTAATTGGTATGAGGGCAGGAGGATGATGATGATGAAGACTGATTATCAGACCCTCTACGAGTACAATAGATTGGGCTTCTTAAAGCCCAATCTATTGGACTCGTGAAAAGAAATCTTAAGAGCCCAAACTCAAAGGGTTTACTAGTAGTCACTGATGAGTTCCACTACCCATCTCCTGGCTCCATCATCAGACCTTCGACAAAAAGTAGGACGTGGGACTGTCTATTACGCAGGTATTTAGGAAAATGGAAATTTTTGAAATCAACATAGCTTCAACTATGTTGATCTTTATTATCCCAGTTTATTCCAACGTTGAAAATTATAATTTGAGATATCGGGGCTTCAAAAGGAACTAGGAAGGGGCCTCCCGAAATTAAGTCGCAAGCTTTTATTTAGTTTCATGTCTGTTATCAAATCGTGCAAATTAAATTTGACACACTTCCGGATGCCCGATCTTTGGCACTAATGGCAATATATTCTATGACAGACAACTTAATCCTGCAGTTAAGATCGTCTCCTAACGAGGGAACTCCTCAACGGTTAATGGCACAGACACGAAAATTTGTATACACGTTCATATTGGATGGATAAACATGAATTTTATCATGATCTCATTCTGCAGCCAGGATCGTCTCCTCACAAGGGAACTCCTCAACGGTTACTAGCACAGACATGAAACTTTGAATAGATATGCGTTCACTTTTGATGAACAAACATTAACGGTTAATAGCACGGATATGAAAAAAGTATTGAGTTTAGTGATGTGTGGTAAGAAACGATTACGACAAAACTAACAATGTTAAAATAAAATTAAAGAAAACGATAAAGGATAGTTTTCATTTACTCCAAGATTTATTTTCTTCGTTTCAGTGCATCTTTCTAAAAGATAGTTTGAAAAAGTTTTTTAAGTTTTTTTTTTTTAAACGTAACAAAAAATAGACCCTTTGTGTCCGCCTAAAGTACGTGGGACACTCAGAAAGTTTTGCGAAACTAAAAAAAATTGTTCTATACGTACATATATTTTTATTAAATCTTTTCAAAGTACTTTCCACCAGCCTCTATACAAAGATTCATGCGCCTAAACCAGTTTTCAAAACACTTTTTCCAGTCCGCCGCAGACACCTCGTTTACAGCCTGCTCGAACCCAGCCAGCGCATCTTCCGGCGACGAAAATTGTATCCCTTTGAGCTGATTTTTTATTTTTGGGAATAAAAAGAAGTCACACGGTGCTAGATCAGGGCTGTAAGGAGGGTGACCCAGGAGTTTGACTGGCGTGCTGTCCAGGAAGTCCCTCGTTTTGAGTGCGGTGTGCGCAGGTGCATTGTCGTGGTGGAGCAGTAGCCCGCGGAGCCCTGTGTTTGGTCGCTTGTTGCTTATAACAGAGAAAACTTCTGGCAAACATTTGGAAGTATACCATTCGGCATTAATGCTTCTTTGATCCCGTAAGGGAATTGATACCAAGTGGCCAGTCAAATTAAAAAAGCTAGCGATCAAAATCTTACCCCCGCTTCTAGATCGCTTCACTTTGGTAGGCGTTGGCTCATTTTGAAACACCCAAACAGTCGACTGGCGCTTGGTTTCTGGGTCGTATTGATAAATCCAGGACTCATCACCTGTAACGATGTCGTAAACACGCCGAGACGAGCCTGCTTCAAATTTGTTAAGCATATCACGGCACCATTCCACCCGGGCCTGCTTCTGAGCATCGGTGAGGTTGTGCGGCACCCAGCGTGATACTATCCTCCTCACGCGAAGATGGCTGTGTAGAATCTCGTGAACGCTTCCCGATCCAATCTTCAATATGTGTTGAATCTCCTGATATGTAATTCGCCTATTGTCTTGGATTAAATTTTTCACTGCTAGCACGTTTTCTTCGGTAACAGCCGTCAAAGGGCGACCGCTTCTTTCGTCATCCCCCAAAGTTGGTCGACCGCGCTTGAATTCGTTATACCAACGATACACGGTTGCCTTGGAAGGGCCTTCATCCATGAATGCCATTTGAAGTCTATCGTACGATTCATCCGGTTTCAGGCGACACTTGAAATCGTATAAAATCATAGCTCTAAAATGTTCCCGGCGCAGATCCATATTTCAGTGAGACACAATACTTTGAATTAACTCGCAAAAAATGTGGAGGGAAATTTTGAAATTGGAACTTACTTATTTTTACTTATAAATAATCATATTTTCGAAAAACATAATAACTGGCCAGTCTCCCATATATAAAAACTTTTTTTCGCAATACTTTCTGAGGGGCCTGGTATAGGTACGCGTGACCGATCAGCCCAATTTACTTCAATCATCGTTTTGTACAAAAACAGCCATCAAAAAGATTAATCTTAGGAGCTCCTCTACTGCTAAATACTTGAAAACCAAAATTTCAGAGCTAAATTTCCATATGTTAAAAATACTTTAAGAATGTACTTGGTGTTTAATCCGAAGCTTTGAATTCTGCCTGCTGAATGCAACAGGTGGCCGCCTGGCTCCATCATCAGATCAGCTCTTCCAAGATTTAATTGTTAGTTATATGCGAAGTTAACATAAGCGTGTTAAAAAGACATTGCTTTATTTTTTTTTTCAATATCAATGGGTACTATATATAATGGTTAACGGTTTATTTCTCTTTACATTAGATTTTTGGTGTACCATTCGATCACAGAACATATATACCCTTAAGCGGGTTCGATAGTGTCGCTGCTAAGGATCAAATGGGAAGTAATGACAACTGAAAAAAATTACTATTTATGAGGATTTTGTTTGCTATTTTCGGACGCAAGTGTAGTTGTTCAAAGGATCTAAAATACAAAATCTTAAAAAAGGCAGCACTTCGGATTGATCAGATTCTGTTTACATTGTTGTGTGAAGGATGTTATGGCTAGAAACTAGAAAGGGACCTCGAATAGCGACCCGTGCGGCTGTTATTTAGCCATTAACTCTAGTAAAATAAAACACGCCATTTAGCAGAGAAACATTTATTTGCTTGCATTATAAAACACTACACGGTTCTTGGTCCAACAAAAGAGGGGGTAGCAGTCTTCCGGAAAAGTCACAAATTCACAAAGTTTCCAGTCTTGAGCTTGCTCATCCGGGCGCCCAATCCCTGTAGAACATAGAAATAGTATGAGCACCACGAAACAAAGGCCAGATGAGACGTGAAGGTTACCATACATGGATCTGATCGGTTTGACATAATGCGTGTAACATGCGTCGATCGGGCTGTTTGGTATCCACGAATTTTAATTTTCCGGCCGTTGTAGACGATCGATGAATTTGCCCATGTATGGTAGCCTTGACCGTGAAGTTTCCTTGCCAGAAGAACGTTTACGTAACTTTATTGTAGAATTGTAAATTGAAACACCGACTAGGCCTGGTAATCGTTATTTTATTAGGATATATTCGGCCTCCATGCGTACTGAAGTTTTAAGCGCAATGATTATTCCGTAACAAAACTCGAAATTTTTATTCTGTGCAATATTGTTGGATTAGAGAAGTATAACGCACTGTATGCACATTGGTTTGGAAGTTCGACTTTCGAGCTCTTGGCTCAGTAACGCACGCCTCTAACGTTTGCTTTCCTCAGCCGTACTTACGATTTGTAATTTTTCGCATTCCTCAGTCTTCTGTCGTTGTCGCCTAACGTATACAGCGTAACGCCGTCGCTTTAGCATCGACTACGCATCGCCGCCGTAAGCTCGTCATCATCATGCCGCATCTAACTATCTGAAAGGACTCGCACGCACTTTGTCGCCGTTCGACAGCGTTATGTAATGTTAGCAGAGCCGGTCAGTTGTCCGTTTGTAGAGATCACGTACAGTGACACACGCAGAGCAGTCAGTCTGGGGTGCGCTCGCATCAAGTTACGTGGACGCAATTTTAGAGTAGGACTCTGGTTGTTATTTTAAGTGTAGGTTTGGAGGCGGGGTTTAAGTAGCCTAAAACGAATCGTATCGAGTTCAAGTTTTAAGAGGTTTTTTTATATCTTTGAGAGATAGAGATTAAGAAGATCGCTAGATGTCAATGAACGCACCCCTCTACGGATCACTGCCTGCAAACAGTCATACATTTGCAACAACCAATGTCAGATACCGGTCAGACCGAGCCAACCGCGCGACTTTACGGTAGACATCCTGCAATAAAACCACAAAATTTAAACAGAAGTACCGCAACCAAGGAGCAGCAGTATTCGAAGCCAAAGATCTCAAGGTTTACATGCATGAAGTGTTTAGTGCCGGTAGGAGAGTAATTAAAGTAAAATTTATTTCTAAGGAATTTAATCTAAAATGTAAATATACAACTTAAACAAAATGTACCTTAACATTTAGACTTATCATTATGGAAATTAATCAAACAATTATATAAAACTAATTCGATCATATATGTAACATGGAGCATGTCATCAATCAGCAGGTGAAATGAAAACGTTCCGTCAATATATCTCTCATTTATTACAATATAAAGTGATTCACATAATTTTTCACTCGTACTGGACTTACAAGCTACGGTTCCGGGACGCTCGCGCGCGCACGTACGTACGCTCGCACGCAAGACGTCGCAACGCGATTGCGGCTAGTTCGACCGTCGCCCGGCACTAGGTACTGATTTGTTCGTGTCACGAGGGACTACTACGAGCTAGCCTAGGCTCGGCGTCGCCGCTAGTACCGGCGCGGGCCCCCCATGCCGCTCAGCTCTCTACCGCGCGCCGCGCCGCCCCCGCTATACAAACAACACGACACGTCACGACCGACCCTCAGGGAAACAGTGACCACACCGCCTTAGCTCATAGTGAAACCGCACCTCGACTAGATCACGCGCTATCGTTACTGTATCATCATTGTCAACAACCGTCTAATATGTTTCGCATGTTAACGTTTTATTCACTACAACCTAAGAGGCGTCACACAGTTATCTGGGAGCGAGCGTCGATCAACATTGATATTATGACAAGTCACCTCATTTTGTTCAGGCCTATTTCGTATTGTTTAGCCTAATGAGTGTCCCACTGCTCGGCAAAGGCCTCCTTTTTCTCTTTCCAAACATCTCTGTCCTGTGGAATACCTGGCCATCTTCGCCTCGCAAACAAGATCAGATCGTCACAACACCTTCGCCGCGGTCTACCTCGACATACTACTTTAGCAGCATTCAAATTGTTTATATGTTGAACATGTTTTACGAGATATTTTCAGATAATTTGAGTATGATCTATTAACATGATGATGTCGAGACGCAAGGAATGTAACAGTTAGCAAGAAGTAGACAGGTGATTAGCATGTTATTTATGAAGTCAGTATCACATGATATTAATGCACAATCTTGTTTTTAGGAATTTGTTAGCATGTTTTCCTGTTTGCTCAAAATTAATATGAATATGTGGTATATTTTCCTGTATCTCTTTACTCGGTTACTATTAAAAATTCCAAGCCGTAAAACTCAAACACAACTTAACGCAATGCCTTGTTATGTTTGGGCAATCAATACGGATTGTACTCCCGTCTTCACTCGTGTCTTTGGTTATGGTGATGCGTTGACGAAGTTCTATTAGTCAATTCGCGAATTACTGTTTTTTTTTCCAAAATCTAACTTCAGGCTTGGTAAATCGTCCGCATGGACAAAGTCTCACAATATCCTGTGTTCTGTTACCAAAATCCATATAGCTTTTCTGCTATTTAGGCTGTTTGAGTTTCAATTTTGAGCAGATAGGAAAATGTACCTAAATGATGACTGTTTACTCCATGCCAGCTGTTACTTAGGTAATAAGTGCAACATCTTACCGTCCCATGGGAGGGTATTGCTGCGCATAGGGATCTCTGTCATATCCGCCGGGGCCAGCTGCACCGCGCCTGGAATGCCACAATTAATAATGAATATATTTAGATGTATGTAAAACATGGTGTGGAATGTAGACTAAGTAAAAGGGTGTTAGGATTCTAGAAGGCGATATTCCAATCGAAAAATGTGGGAGTATCTGTATGAATATAATCTGCGGGCAGTCAAATAATATTTTGGTGAATGAATGTGGTGTTATGAATGAAAATATGATCTAGAGAAAAGAGCTCCATTGAGTGAAAAATTTAATGAGACATCAGAAGCAACTGTTGAAACTAACAGTTGAACATGTCGGAACAATGATTTGTTGGACCAACCTAGTCAAGCAGATAGGCGGCTTAACCTAACGATTGACCCAAAGTGTTCTTTATTTTGCTGTCAGAGATACTTTTTTATTAAATGTTGATAATGTAATTATTACAACTTGCAAGATACAAGTATGAAATATGAGCTAATTGGAGCAATTACTATTACAGCATTTAAAATGATGTATCAGTCAATGAGTCACAGGGGTTTATGACTTAGACAAAATAATTTACATAATTAATTAGTCATAGAATTAGACAATAATTAGAATTAGACTTAATAATTTTAAGTGTTCAGTCGGTAAACACCACATCACTGGCAACTCTGCACGCCAACTGTGTATGAAAAATGTTTCCAGCACAATAAAAATAACTAAACTGATAGGCTGCATATAAGCGATATGAATAACAGTAAGTAAAAGATACAAAACTCACATTGGGGAGCGTCGGCTGAACATGTCACCGTTGGGCATCTGCTGCGGGCGCGGCGGCAGTGAGCGCTCGTACGGCATCTGCTGAGGAGCCGCCCTCATAGGCGCCCGGCGGTCCATCAGGTCGCGCTCGTCCGCGTACATCGGCGCGCGCCTATCGTCCGCGTACATGGGCGGCAGCTCGTCGTAGCGACGCTCCTCTGCATACATGGGCGCTGCGCTGGCATACGGATCCCGCGCGCCGCGCTCCATCAGCGCGAACCCGCGCCGGTCCTCTCCGCCGTACCCATTGTAGCGGTCGTCGTACACGGGCGGCGGTGGCCTCTCGGCGCGCTCGTAGGGCATCGGGCGCGGCGCCATCTGTGGCGGAGCGCCAGGCGGCGGGCCACGCGGGTGTGAGGGACGCTCGCGCGAGTAGGGCGAGTCGCGGGGCGGAGGCCCACCTCGCATGGGTCCGCCACCGCGCCGGTCCATACCCCCGCGCATGCCTCCCCTCATGCCGCCGCCGCGGCCGCCGGGTCCTCCTGGTCCACTGCGCTGTCCACGTTCCTTGATGCGACCGCGCTCCACTGAGATGATGCCGCCGTTGAACGTCGTACTATTGAGCGCGCGAATAGCGGCCGAAGCCTGCTCTTCTGTTTGCATGTGCACGAATCCGCATCGGTTCATTATATCGCACTCGGTCACGACGCCGAAGCGCTCAAACAATTTCCGAAGCTCCTCCGGCTTCGAGCCCTGCGGCAGGCTACCGACGAACACCTTCGTTTGCTGAAACGAGACGAAATTCATCAACACAAGCCCAAGAAATCGTACAATTTGTATTAAAAAACACTGAATTTCACTCACCGGCACCATTGTCTAATAATTTCCTAATTTAACTTAAATATATCACAAAAATCCACCGCCGCTATTTTAGCGCAATACACCGAAACTGCTTTCCGATCAAAATGGCGGACCGGAACTTGCAGAATGATGCTAACCTCAACGACGCAATCAAAAAGTATGGGTAAGGAATACATGTAATTGGTCAGTTAAGCTTAACAACAAAAAAATACGTTTGTGATTGGTTAAAGCTAAACGTCACTTTTGTTTTGGCCAATACAAAACAAGGAATTCACACAACAACCTTAAAAAAAACCGTAGACAAAATGCTTTTTTTCATGGTAATGCTACATTGTCATTTGCGCCACAAGGTCAAAAATAAACATTCAGTAAAACTTCGCCACAGCGCGAGCGGTTGGTTTAGGGCATACGAAACGGGTTTTTAATCCCATAGTAAAACCGGGAAAAACCGGTTTCGACTACGGGACTGAAGACCCGTTTCGTATGCCCTGTTGGTTTTTACAACAAAATATTTAGGCATGGTAATTATTGGATAACCTTGAAACATCCTTGAAATAGCAAGAGTAGTTCCCGAGATTAGCGCTTTCAACCAAACAGACAAACAATTCAGCTTTTATAATATTAGTAGACATAGAAAAAAAATAGTAGATTAACTTTTTTTGTTGTATATCTTGAAAAGTTAATCTTAGTAGATAATTCCCGTGACTCGAGAGCTGGTTAGTACCTTGGCCAGAAGCTAAGCGTTGCCACGTGCCATACAACGTGGTAACGCTGCCAGTTTTTTGGCGACATTTTCAGTTTACAGCTTTGAGGAGCACTACCGATCACTCAATGACGTCTTAAGCAGAGGTCCGAACCTCAAAGGAAGTACCCTTAGCGAGCGATCATTTAATGTATTCATTTTGTTTGTAAGCCCTGGCTTAGATTCATTTGAGGGCACTTTAGAATAGTCCGATTGAGCAGTATTATACATTTATAAGCAAGGGCTACGGCATTAACGTCGTCGTCGTCCATGTTACGAGCTTACTGAAGGACATTGTTCTTCTCAAGGCAAGTTTGGTGGATGTACAGACGAGGTTAGATGCATCCCAAAATACTGTTGCTGATTTGCGCAACGAACTCAACGAGCAGCGTCAAAAGGCAGCGGTATCTGGGTCTCCGTCGGGTGCATCGACCGTGAATACGCGTCGCGGAGGTGACCTCGACGTATCGGTGGCTAGTTTCTCGTCAGCAGTTTTGTCGCCGTCGTCAACAAGGAATGCTGAGCATGCAGAGTGCGCGCCTCGTGTGCGCCCCGCTCCCGTCCTTATGGCTACTTCCCATGTCGCCACACGACCGC
The DNA here is from genome assembly GCA_949152445.1 of Cerastis rubricosa. NCBI lineage: Eukaryota > Metazoa > Arthropoda > Insecta > Lepidoptera > Noctuidae > Cerastis > Cerastis rubricosa. The sequence continues at coordinate 20,991,651 of OX424534.1, read as the reverse complement.
TGCCCGTTTCTGCAGCGACTGCGGAATCTCAACTTGATTGTGGGGATTTTGCTACCGTAGTTGCGGGCAAAACTGCTCGCACAGGGAAGCCTGTGCCTGAAAAGGCACCAATTCGGGCTGATAATGGTTTGGTGTCGGTGCTGAAGAGGAAGCGCCGTCAACGTACCAACAAGAAGCACTGCGGCACGGCTCCATCGGGGCCCAGTGTGACTATTAGAGCTGATAAGCCGAACACTCCGGTGTACATCTCCCGCCTACATTACACTACTAAGGCGAAGGACATCGTGGAGTACGTGCGTCAGAAGCTCAAGTACGTGACGAGAGTGCAGCTGTTAGATTCGCGACGCAACGTCAACTTTAAGGCGTTTGTTGTGCGAATACCAACGTGCTATATATCTTCACCTTGCCAAGAGGACTTTTGGCCGCAGGTAATGGTGTTCAGACGCTTCCACGGGCAAATGCCACATTAACGCACAGTGTCATAGTATATATAGTATAGTGCAGTGAAGTGCTACTAACATAGTTTTTAAATTTCTATTTACTAACATGAGTTGTATTTTTACGATAATATATTATATGGTAGTCTGTAAGGTATCTATGGGCCAAAGTAGCCTGAGAATAAATGAATGTTATGTTATTAAAAAAAGCGTTGAGGACATGAAGTATTTATCTATAGAAGAAGTTTTTTGAGTTTTTGATACAACTTTTTTGTTTATTGATGGTTTATTGACTTTATGCTATTTTCTAAACCAATATTATAAAGGGGAAAGATTTGTTTGTTTGTTTGTTTGCATTGAATAGGCTCCGAATCTACTGAACCGATTTGAAAAATTCTTTCACTGTTGGGAAGCTACACTATCCACGGGTGATATAGGCTATATTAAAGTTTCAAAAAAAATTGGGATCCTTACTAAAACTCCAATAATGTAACCCAAGTTGTACAAAAATTTAACATTCTTTACATCGCGTGCGCTGCAAAAACTATTGATGATAGAATAAAATAATGTACTACGACTTTGCAGAACACACAATTATTTACAAAAATTGTCGCGACAGCATAATTATGTCTAACTATTTCTAGTTATGTGTGTATTGTAAATTTTGTTTGAATTTTTTGTTAAATACCCGTGCGAAGCCGGGGCGGTCTGCTCGTAAATTATAAATGTAAATGTTGTACTTATTGCTATTAATTAAATTTTAATTAAGGACTATTCATTCAAAAAGTGTTAGGCAAACCACAAGAGTTTTACAAAAAGGAACATAAATGATAAGAATGAAAATAATATGATTAACCAACTTTTAATAAATTGTAAGATATGAATTACTTATCTAGTAATTAACTAAAAAATCATGTCGTCTAGCACACTCTGGTGTATGTAACTACAATAACTACAGTAAAATAAATATAAACAGTTTTGTTAGGAAACGACCTGCGTTAAATTACAAGCTGTAGGTATAGAATCGGGAATATGTGGGTACACAGCAAAGTTATAATACATCTTTCAGTCATTTTCCATTTGGTTTCGGTTACGCTACAATTTCAAATAAAATTAATGTTATAATTAGGTATTCTACATAAATTGTTCAATATTATATCCATTAATTATAATAGCAGCATTAGTTCAGAAAAAAATATTTGTCATACCTACTTTCTACACAGTGAAATAAAATTACTGCCAGCAGTTATAGTCTTTTTCCCCTTTGACTTAAAATTATAATTTGTTATGTTTACATGTTGTTGACATCAGCCAACCCAGCGATTTACCACTGTACAGCTATACAAAGATCTTTTTGCGCGTGGCTTAAACAAGAACTATCACCACCACCTTGTTTTCAATTCAATTTCACAAATAAATGATAACCAACACCTCTCCACTCAATGTCATACAAACGCCAAAAGATCCTTGTAGCACTGTATTTCAACAAAAATGGACACCCAATATATGATGACACCGTTTTCTTAACTAAATTATAGTCTTTCCATTAGTTACTATGTTACTATAGTGAGGGAAGAGAGAATGCACCTGTGCCCACTCACTTGAGCACTACCGTAAAATGTTTCCCGCGTCTGTGGCCGTCTGTGTGTTTCTCAGTCTCAGCTAAGATTGGCCATGACCGACAACGGTCAGGGAAGACTATTTCATAAGTTACCAATGTCAGCTAAGACTATCTAGATACACAGACGCGTTATTCACAGCCCTCATTAACTTTTTCACTTGGTAATTCATGGAGTTCCTTACGAACTCAGCTAGATTATACTTATTCAGTTCACCGCACGGCTGACTACAGTTAAATATTTCTAATAATCTTAACTGAATCTTCTCCGGCTCATTCTGATGGATAAGTTTCGGTGGGATCCTTTTGGCCTTTTTGTAAATACTTTCTGCGATTATTGTTAAGTTATAAGTCAGCATGTCGTTGCTTTTCCTCAGCTCGGGCCGGGCCACTCGCCCCAATAAATAGCCTGAAAATATCATAAATTAGTTATGCACATTGTTAAGATTCTTGAACCGGACAGTAATCTATGGAATTTATACTCGATTAATATCAATTTTACTGATAATATGCATGATAGATTCACATCCATCAGTAGATGTCAATCAAATATTGTTTTGTAACTTTTTATTGCATTTGTGATTGTACATCAGTTTTGTGAATTAAATAAAAAAAAATATAAAAAAAGATAGAAATAGCAGGACGAATGTCCTCACGGACGACTGCGTTGATCCAATTTCATGTAATTATATATTTTTATTATGTATTTCAATTAATTTATTTCCATCAATAAAAGAATTGAAGTGGTAGCGCAAGCTATACTTTGTGTGGGTGTCAAGTTATGTTCCCAAAAACACATGATAGTTTACATACATGTTAGAAACTTAAATTAAGTTTTCAGCCTGAGTATGCGTACCGAGTTATCATGCGTAACTTAAGATAACTATTTGGCGCCACAGGTTAAAATCCATCCATCGAACTCTGTGTATGAATACTACTGAATATTTAAATCTAAAACGTGTTTATTTTGTGATAAATTGGCTAGGCACCATATTCTTCCATGTAGAATGTAAATATGTACAGTGTGAGATTCCAGTAGAGAAAGTGGGAAACATTCACATTTCACACAAAAACACGTAGTATGGTGTGATAAAGATTTCAAATAAGAGGAGGGAGTGAGAAAAACAGCCAACATTTACATTTTTTAGTCGGCAAGCAAGGTATTTCATTCATAAACCCTCAACTAATATTTGTGTTTCGCTTCAAAAACTGCCGGTGATCGTAAATAACATCGCTTCATTTGCTATCACATAATTTAATCAGTATGCTTACCAACACAGGCTTTTCCCCATTATTTTATGATGTCTTACATACAATATTATTATTTTGTCATTTTTTGATATCCCATTTCTTTTCGCCCTCACACATTTCTGCATATCACATCTGACATTTGCAGAAATTGTAGCCAGCGGGACAATTGCCATGATTAAAATAGTATAGTACCTAGAGAATACAATAGAAAACTATCTTACCTCCAAACAAGCATAGCAAGCCAGTAAGAAGCACAATGATGGCTAGAAGGCGCTTGGTGACGTGTGGAGCCTGGCTCACGCAAGACCTGCGCTCGATACTCATAATTTAAAAAAAAGAAAAAAGGTAACTTTATTAACAAAATATTCGCGGTACTCGAGTCGTTTCCCGCGTGAAATGGTAATAATTCGTGAGCGCCGTTGGACGGCCGTGATTCCTATTTTATTTTTAGATAACTGTGCATGTTGTGTCTCCGTCGGTGAATGATCTGTCCGTCTTGATGTTTTTTCAAAGAATTCCTCAATGATTTCAGTTTCCTTTTCTGTTGTTGTGACGTATGGTTTATTTTTGTTATGTATTAGGTGGTTTACTGTTTCTGTAGTGCGTCACTCGCTTGCTTTATGTGGGCATGTGGTGTTTGTCTAGCCCGCTTCTGCGTCTTCCGCGTCTAGCTTTCTGAGAATTAATGTTACCCTGCCATTGTGAAGGCTTTCGTTCGAGTTCAGGTGGATATCCTGTATATTTGCATCCCTGTCCCACACTCCAAGTAAGATTCAAATGGGTTCCCTACTCGAAATCGAATAACACTTGCTCGAAAACGTTAGCTCGATAGTACTTGAATTATGACCGCGACAATTCACTACCTTGATGCATCAAAATCTCTTAAAACTATAAGCTCGAATCATCGGCAGCGCGAAGCCCATTGTCTTGAAACATCAAAATCAACTATAATCATGAAAACAAATGAAAGTAATAAAATAACATTACAAATAAGTACTTGATCTACATTTATTCCATATTTTGTACTAACGCCAGCACAGCATTACATTAATATATTTTTTTAGCAACATATTGTTTATTTTTAATAAGATTTTCTGGACATGACGTTTTTTATTTATTTATTCTCAGGTCCCCAAAAAAAATTTCTACAAGAAATGCGGGTGTGTGCGTGACTGCGTGTCTATTGCTTTGACTGAACTGCATGTGTAGTAGTCGCGGTGTGGTAGGGGCAAACTGGAGACATAGGTTTCCGATACATTTTCGTGTACCGGGCACATCTCCTTGTTATCATATCTATGGTTAGGCCAACGAATAGAATAGTTATACCACAAGGAAATTTAGGCTGTGTGAATGGAACAAAGGAGTCTGCTCTAATTTTTTCTTCATAGACACTAAACTAGAAAGTGGTGGAGGGCGTATTGGGGACTGTTTTGTGTAATTTAGATGTTCAAAAAGAGCCGATTTACAGCTTTACGCATACAAGAATAAAAATACGGTAATATAAGATTACATAATTATTTAATGTACAACAATATAATCTATAACATTACAAGTATCAAAAATAATTCTTTAAACCTATATTTTACAGAATCATACTCATAATTATTAAATTGTAGTGATAATGTCATTCTGAATTCAAATAATTTGTTGGTCCCTGCCATATGCGATAAAAAAAAAAATTAATTGTTTGAGGTTGTTTTACTCAATAACCATAAATAAATGCTCGCTTTCTCTAACACCAAAAACACCACCTAAATAACGCTCTTTTGGATTTCCAACTTTCGGCTCAGCGTCGAGGGTCGAAATTCAACAAAGCAATAATGTGTATATATCCATTTAGAAGTCTCTTAGTATTAGTGAAAACGGACATAAGTCATGAAGTTTAAAGCCAGATTTATAACCTTATTTACTAACCAAGATTTTAGTAGTACAACTATTTATTTCCATTCGTTTTACCATTTTTGCGTTTGTAATTGAAGAGCGGGGCCTCCTAGCACAGGTATATATTTTACTTAAAAGGAGGTCTCTATGTAAGATTTACTGTTAGAGTTGTACAAGTTTCTGCAATAAACCTTATTTTTTTTCTACGTCATTTATATGAAGGGGTATCACCAAGGGGTATTACCCAGTTAGTGGGTTGCGGAGGTCAGATAGGCAGTCGCTCCATGTAAAATACTGATTTCCAGCTGCATCCGGTTCGACTGGCAGCCTACCCCAACATATTTAGGAAAAAGGCTAAGCAGATGATGATGTCATTTATGTGAAGTTAGGAATACGCATGCCCGTATATTGCATGTTATACAGGGTGTAACGGAAAGTGTATATACAGCTGATATTTTTTCGCTATTACGATGTTTGTCCGGAGAAACATGTTCAGTTTGATGGTCTCTAGCACACCCTTAAGTATGTATATAGCCTTTCTGTTACACCCTGTATAAGTAAGAAACGACGGATGGACTATTGAAATATGATATGATGATAACTAATATTAATGAAAACATGATTGACAACTTATGATTGTGACTTACAGTGGCATGCAAACTACTTACATAATACTGTTCAGAAACTCGTATAGCCTAATGAATGTTTACATTATAATGTTCCTTTTTCATCTCTTTTACCTTAGAAATTATCATAATACCTACAATCATTTAAAATCGCATATAATAACACAGTAAGGAATGCTGCATGTTTATGATTTAGAAAATGTTTTTTGACTATCATCTAGCATAACAGTTGAAACAGGAATGACGCCGCGGTTCCGTAGGTTTTTTTTTTGTGAAAAAACAGACTTAAATTCAAAATTATCCTAAGATTAATGCGTGGTCATATTCCGCCATGTATTCCAGGTACTTATATCATGGCTGGTTTCTTTTAACGAGCATAAAAAACATATTTTAATGACTAAAGCAGACCTTCATTACAGTTCAAGCATAAAATCTACTGGCCCATATTGAACAGAACTTTCAAGTCTTCTATAGTGAGCTTGGAGTTGTTGGTTTTCTTGGCACCCGTGAGGACGTTCTCTGCTAACTCTAGCTTGGCTTGCTGTAGCTTTCTGATGGATTGCTCCACGGTGTCAACGCACATGAATCTGGAAAGATAAATAATCAATCATATCTCAATTTAATATCGAGGAGGAGGAGGAGGAGCTCCTGGCTAAATAATAACAGCCGCACGGGTCGATCTTTAAGGTTAAGCCGTGCTTGCCGAGGTTGGTCCGTGGATGAGTGACCATAATTACATACCGAGTTTCCTCTGTGGCTCGGAAAGCACGTTAAGACGCTGGTCCCGCCTGTCATTTGTAGATCTTTGACAGTAGTTACGAGTAGTCAGAAGCAAAAAGTCTGACATCCAGTCTTACCAAGGGGTATCGTATTACCCAGTTACTGGCTTGTGGAGGTTAGATATATAGTCGTCTTCACGTAAAACACTGGTATTCTACTGCATTCGGTTAGACTGGAAGCAGACCCCAAGATAGTTTCGGAAAAGGCTAAGCGGATGATAATAATCTCAATCTAAACTAATATTATAAAGAGTAAAGATTTAATTGTTTGTTTGTTTAAATGTTTGTTTGTTGGTTTGCATTAAATAGGAACCGAAACGGGTATCATTTAAGCTATCACCAATTTAATTAGTTTTGTGTTTCTTAAATAATAGGGTTTGTCCTCAAAATAGTAGATCTGTCACCAAAATGTAGTCACCAAACAATGCAAAATCAGTTCCACAATAAATCACCTAAAATCCTGAGATATAAGGTCTAGTACCAAATAAATGTTTTTGTATGTATTATAATAGGTGTGTCCTAATAAGTATTTAAGCAAACTAATTTAAAGAGATCACCAATAAATCATATTATGTTACTAGAAAAACTAAGGCGTTGTCGACGTAGCCCCGCTACGCGGGGCTCCTATTTCTGTCTGCAGGGTTTACAGTAACCTAACACGAAGGGGATGTCGGGGTCTTAGTTCGCTCGCTCCGCTCGCTCACTAGACCCCGCCATCCTCTTCGAACCTAACCTGTCCGAGTCGGTGTGCACAATGTCTCGTATAAAGCATTTCTTCATAGAAATAAGGAACTGATCTATTTATTTGGTGACAGATCTACCATTCCGAGCACAAAGCTATTATTTAAGTAATAAAACTATTATTATAAGAACGAAGTTTATATTCATCTAATGCACTACAATTTTATTGGTAATCCATCTCTTATTTTACACATGTATCAACATTTATTTGATAATTCATACCTGGGAACACTTTTTGTTTATCTGAGAACGAAAATATTTCGTGGCGATAAATCTATTTACTAGGTGATACAACTTTGATGACAAATATAAATTTTGGTGACAAGAAATATAGTTCCCAACCGAAACTACTGGTCCGATTTAAAAATTCTTTCAGTGTTAGATAGCCCATTTATCGAGGAAGGCTATAGGCTATATATCATCACGCTACGACCAATAGGAGTGGAGCAGCAATGAAAAATGTTGCGAAAACGGGGAAAATGTGACGCAAACGAAGTTGCGCCGGACAGCTAGTTGAGTACAATCAACTTTTTACATTATGTTTAAGTCCCATGTAAGAGGGGGCGACCCTATTGCCATCAACCGAGCACAAATCCGGACTCCGTGGCTGCTACTGAAAAACACCTGATAAAAACCAATAACACTACCCGACCAGGGAAAGGAGACAAGGACCAAAAGCTCGGCGGGCGGGAAAAAGAAAAACCACATCTACTATTCAAACAATCACTTTAATATTGTATAAGAATCCGCAAATCTTTTATTACTATTAGATAATTGGAGCAACTGTGCGGTTACGTCACAAATTACCCGGCGATGTGAATATCTGGCATTCAGCGCGCTCTTCAGGAAAGGAGCTATTTGCTACGAGAATACTTGGCAGCTAGCGCGCTCGTGTAATCACTATGACTTTCAAATGCGCCTCAGATAGCACACTGCGTTGTGATGCGCTGGGACTCAGTTGTGACGGATATTTAGATAATATTCGGTTTCATCATTTGATTTTTTAAAGCATATTTTCAGAGGTTTTACACCATTAATCTTTGGGTCAACTACTCGAAAAGATCGCTGGATGTTCCGCGCGTCCAATACAATAATGTTTTTAGGATGCTGTTGCGATTGCCTCGTTTTTGCCTCAGAAATTGTTACAGTAGCCCGTACATCAGTACGGGCTACTGTAACATTTCATTTCATTTCACGGGTTTCATGCCATCATCCGCAAGAAAACAGCCTCGCTCCTGAGTAGAAGAAGAGGCAGTCACAATAGCATTCTGAAAACTGTGGCGGCCGATACTTCCTCCACCATAGTAAGGCAATTGGTGAGAAGACCCTAGTACCTAGTAGACCTTATTATTTCGTGTTATAGTTGATGGCAAATTAATGAGATTAATTTGTCTTGCAATGGCAATGGAGCGTAGCATAATAGGTGTGAAGCGTACAGATCGCGTTAGGAACACCACCCTGCGTTCCATAACTCAAGTTGCAGATGTCGGAGAAAAAACAGCCAAGCTAAAGTGGGCTGGCCACGTAGCTCAAATGCACCCAGAGAGGTGGGCAAGGATCGTCACTCACTGGAAGCCTGACGGAGGAAATCGCCGTCGAGGTAGACCGCGGCGAAGGTGGTGTGACGATCTAATCTTGTTTGCCGGGCGATCATGGCCAGATATCGCACAGGATAGAGACATTTGGAAGGAGAAAGGGTAGGCCTTTGCCCAGCAGTGGGACACATGAGAGGCTAACAAAAAAAAAAAAAATGTCTTTAGTTAAGTTACTAACAATAGTGTTTAAGTGCAAACCTGTTACTAACAATTTATGGATCTCATAGCTGTCTGAAATAAAATGGTTTTATTATTTGTTTCGTTTTTCCCAACTTTGCTGAGGTCAGCTTCCAGTCTAACCCGATGCAGTTTCATCATTATCTTAAGCAGAAGCTTTATACTGACATAATTATTTTCGACACTTGTGTGTGCAAAATAATAACAGCGCCACGTTCTTCGCCGAAGTCGGTCCATGGACTGGTGATCATCCATTTCTCTTAGCTACACAAATGTTCAGGTCAGCATAATTCGGCTGATGATAATAATTATGCACATTTTCGCTGAGAAAAAGCCGCTCGGCTTATACAGAATTGTACCAATAAACCGAAAGAATACGAATTAGCGATGACACATGGTCGGCGCAGTGACTGAGCGATTGGCTTAAGCGCTGCGTGTCGCGGGCTCGATTCCCACACGGAAAAAATATTTGTATGACCTACAGGTAGTTATTCCGGGTCTGGCCGTTTGTGTATATGAGTTTAAATGTTAGTTAAAACTTTAGCTGCCAAGTTAAATTAGTTTTACTTGTATGCACAAGTCATATAAGCTACGCATAATGACGATTCGGTAAGCAGGTTGTGCGCACACGCACGAATTATTGTTCGACCCGTATACTGGGTGCTAGGCACGGAAAGTGTTAACGCACCCACGACACGGGAGAAATTTCAAGTGTGGGGTGCAATTTAAAAACACAGTTAACTGCAAAATAAACTGACGAATCGAATGTACCGACCTGAATAAGGGTCTATCATCACTAGTGATCGGATATTCGGATGCATATTTACCTAAAGTACGTTTTTTTCTGGCAAAAGGTACAAAAGTATGGAAGCGGCTATTTAAATGCCAATTTTTGTCGCGGAATTGCGAAATTTCATAATTTTTTAGTAAGTATAAAATGTAGTACTCAAAATATCGTAACGAATATTTGAAATTTATTTAAAACCTGTCAAGTTTGTTGAAAATAACAAGGAAAAAAATACAACAACTATTTGAATTCGTATTTTGTGCTGAAATGTCGAATGCTAAAACAAAATGGTAAATATGTCTGGGCATAATTCATTTGGAGCTAAACGAAAAAGTAACTAAACTAGTTTTTTTTTTTTAATAAATTCCTCTTCCCAAACTGACGCGATCCATACTAGTCAACACTCAAACTTTAGGTAAATATGCATCCTAATATCCGATCTCTAATCATCACCTTTGTTCAACAGTGGTCGGTACAATCATGATAATGATAGTAGTTGTTACCTGTATATGTTGACGTCCTTGGTCTGCCCGACCCGGTAGATCCGGTCTTGCGCCTGCTCCTCTAGCTGCGGGTTCCAGTGAGGGTCCAGGAGGAGGAGATGGTTGGCTCCACACAGGTTGAGGCCCACGCCACCCGCGCATAGGGACAGCAGCATCACCTGGTATACAGATTCGATTATTAGATAACGTCTAGATTCTGTGCAGAATGTTTTACTGATTTTATTTAAGAATACTGTCAATAAGAGAGATTATTGAATCCATCGATTGAGAGGTAAGAAATACTTCGTCATCTAAACTAATATTATAAAGAGGAAAGATTTGATTATTTGTTTTTTTGCATTCCGAAACTACTGGATTTGAAAAATTCTTTCAGTGTTAGATAGCCCATTTATCGAGGAAGTCTATAGGCTATATATCATCACGCTACGACCAATAGGAGTGGAGCAGCAATGAAAAATGTTGCGAAAACGGGGAAAATGCGCCGGACGGCTAGTTATTAAACATTTATGTTATCGAATTAGTTTAAGGCAATAAAATTTTGTAGTTAATCCCAGAAAGTCATAGAATGCTACTTATCTTTAATCATGTAGCAAAATTTTGATCCACAAAAAAATATATCGGAGTTGATGAACCACAAGAACGGAGGAGTGGATAGGTGCCCAGCAGTGCGACAATACAGGTTGATATCAAAGTCCTTAGTTTAGGCCGTCTATGGGCCTCCGACTTGGATTTACATGCCGTCGAGAAATATCTCGGGCGTGCTGGTTTTCTCACGATGTTTTCCTTCAAGTGATAATGATACAATACGCACATGAATTCGAAAACTTAGAAGTGCCTGTCTTGGGTTCGAAATTTAGACCTTTGACTGTGCAGTCCGACGCGACGGACACAACAATAGACTATTACTGCTTCATGATATCAAAGTAAAGAGTTACTTAAATATACCTTGACGTCAGACTTGGGATCGTTGATCTTCTCCAGCAGCGGCGGCCTGGCGGGCACGGGCACGTTGCCGCTCAGCGTCACGCAGCGGATGTTGGCCTTCTTCAGCTGATCCTCCACCAGACGGAGTACTGATGTCCACTGGGATACTACTACTGCCTTGTCGCCTGAGGACATAAGGAAAATCGTGACAGTATGTTCCCGGGTCGGGCCAGTCTTATTGGGTTTTGCCATCAGGAATATCTGCAGGATGGGTTCATGATACAAATCGTGATTATCCATGAAATATGAACTCGTATGCAAAGTTTCGTGTCTGTGCTATTAAATGTTGAGTAGTTCCCACGTAAGGAGACGATCCTGACTTCAGGATTAAGTTATGTTTGGCATAAGAATGTATTGTTCTTTGAACCAAAGATGTGTGCAAAATATCAGCTCAATCGGACATCGGTTAGTGTCAAATTTAATTTGACATTTGATTTTTTTAGATTTTATTACAGTCATGAAACTAAATAAAAGCTTATAAAAATTAAGTTCGGGGGGCCCGTCCCTTCGTTGTGGAGCCATGCTCTAAGTCCTGCATGTTACTCTGATTTTTAAGTTTCTGTTAAATATCCAAGAAGGTTTCTGTTAGAAACCCCGCCCGAAAATGCCCCGAATTATAATTTTCCACGTCAAATTGGGACATATGATAAACTCGGATAAAGATCAACATAGTCAAAGCTATGTTGAATTCAAAAATTACCATTCTTTTTAGATAACCGTAAAAACGACGGTTATAGTAAAGTGATATACAACGACTCCGGTATATAAGGAGACTCGTGTAACGAAACCATAGCGCGATCTTATTCGACGACAACGCCATCTAGTTGCGTTTTGTGTACTACCTTAGCAGCACAGTTGGAAGTATTGAGATGAATTTTAAAAAGAAAAAGTTAAGTCTTTTTAACATGCATAAGTTAACTTCACTTATAACTAACAATTTAATCTTGGAAGAGCTGAACTGATAGTGGAGCCAGGAGGTGTGGAACTCTACAGTGGCTACTAGTAAACCCTTGGAGATTGAGGTCATATTATGATTCGTTTTGATGACTTCCATATCTCCCACGTCCGACTTGCTGTCGAAGGTCTGATGATGGAGCCAGGAGATGGATAGTGGAACTCATCAGTGACTACTAGTAAACCCTTTGAGTTTGGGTTCATATGATTTGTTTTCACGAGTCCAATAGATTGGGCTACTTGACGAGGGTCTGATAATCTCTTCATCATCATCATCATTCTCTTGCCTTCATCCCAATTAATTAGGGGTCGGCACAGCATGTCTTCTTCTTCCATATTTAGCTATTACTCATCATCTCATCAGAAGATCGTTCATCATAGTTTTAATTCAGCTTTCTATACATGCAAACATTGCAAGTTAAATAAAAGCTTGTAATAAAAGTGAATTTATTTTATGTAGATAAGTCAACAAACTATAAAATCTAGTATCCAAATACGTAATTGAAAATAACTCATTACATATCGTTCTCCCCTACATACAATCTTTTTCTGACCCTGTCGTAACTCGATAAACTACAAATAGTTTTCCTGTGTATAAATGTATAGCTTCATTCATTACCATTAATAATATTAGATTGTAATACAAATATATTTTCATTAATATATTATATATCATCATTCATTAGTAATATCTAGTTTGTTAAATTCCTACTGATCCTATATCCCAAATTCCGTTATAAAATTTCTTATTGATAAACTCCAGTTTCCCTAACTTTGTCTCCTTCATTCTAAAAAACTTGACATTGGCTAAATGCATAAACCGTGCGAAGCCAGAAAAAAAACTCGATAAACGTCGGGCTTACCTAGGCCCTACAAAACGCTGCTCATAAGCGCGAAATCACGTGCTCGCATCCATACGAATTTTTCGAACCCCCATTACCCCTCCTACAAGAGAGCAAAACAAGAAACCAGCACCATTAGAAAAAACAAAAACAGAAACCGATCCGTATTCCGGCCTCGCCGTCGAGGCCCTTCGCAACGCCCCTGTAACAACACCCCCCGACCCTTGCCCGACGAGCTAGCCCGCGCCGCTGAGCATGTAACATTAAATTCCTCAAATAATAATAATATGAACCAGCCTGTCCCTTGCTGCACCCCTCAATGTCGTCCTAAGCCGAGGTCCGAACCCCAGGGGGTGCCCTTAGCGAGCGTTCATTTAAATGTAACTAGTTTGTAAGCCCTGGCTGGGGGCCTTAAATTCATTTGAGGTCACCACAGGATAGTCCGGTTGAGCAGAAATAACCATAGCATGTTCATCTGCGAGTGGCCATATAAAAAAAACCATACGAATTTAGTTCTGAATTCTGACACCCGAGCGCGGGTTACTTTGGCGCCACATCTTGCTTTCTCTGTTGACATGAAAAATGTTGTCATTTTTTGTAATGTTTTCAATCCTATGATGTATTCAATGTCTGTACTGTGATGTGTACATAATTTACTATTTGACTACAGTAGACACTACACACTACGTACAGTGAGTGCTTTATTCCCAAAGGGAAGCCGGCAGGAATCGGCTTCTTAGGTACTTTCGGGCCTGGTGGACAACGATTAATTATTCAGATAAGCATGTTAAGTGCCACTAGCAAGTTTTAGTGCCGAAACTACCGATTTTTTCTCATCTGCCTAACGTTTTCCCAACCATGTTGGGGTCGGTTTCCAGTCTAACTAGTCTATAAGGGTAATACGATACCCCCTTGGTAACACTGGTTGTCAGACTTTCGGTTCACTGACTACCTGTAACGACTGTCAAAGATCTACAAATGACAGCCGAGACCAACGGCTTAACGTGCTTTCCGAGGCACTGACGAAACTCGGTATGTAATGGATGGACCACTCATCTACGTGGTGGAAATAATTCTTTCAAATTCAAAATCCTACTAAATTATTTTTCACCACGCGGGTGCTGGATCCGATATATTCTCAAAATTTCTGCGGAGAGCGAAGGGAGGTTCACAAAGTAGGAGGCCAGGAGAAATGAATCAGTCTTCATGATAATTCGTTGTACATACCAACGTAACGCCTTCAGCGGGGCTCCCACAATCTGGTGCGACCTCGAGATGGCGGGTCACAATAATTTTCCGTGGTCCAGGATCACCAAATCACACAAGCACACAACGTTCGTACGGGGTCTATCCCCTATTCTTATAAAAGGGTGCGCGCGCGCAATAATTAGAGTTATTTCGCGAATAATCGTGAAGGTGAAGGACATGCGTCTATCGTCCTTCATGTGTGGCGTAGAACTGGTCCAGCGGCCCAGTCAAGGGCACGTAGAGGTCGCGCGCGCAGCGTCGCTGTTGCGGTCACCAGCGCGCCACGCATATATTGATATACACATACCAATACACACAAAAAAAAACCACGGGTTTTACCTAAAGATCGACCCGAGCGGCTGGTATTATTTAGCCACCAGCTCCCCTAAATGTTCTAACCTACCTTTATTAGCGAAGACCTCATTGTTGAGACACTCCATCACAGCTGTGATCTTGGAGGAGGGGTTGCCGAGGTCGAACACCGGGTTATTCGGGGATAAAACTGAGCGAATAGCCTCTGCAGCCGTCGTGCCTTCCTGCGCTGGACCTTCATCTTCATCTTCGTCATCTGACTTTTTGCTGCGACTCTGTGATATGAAATTGAAGCATTAAAGAAGTTCGAAGACTTAGCTTGTTTAAATCGCGTTCAAGCTGTCAGACGATACTGCCAGGTCTTGATCGCGGTTCAGGTGAGGTATTCGCGTTCAGGTATATTGGTGGAATCCGTTCTAGGTCTGCTTGCACCACAAATCACTATATGAGTGATTAACGCTTAAAACCGTAGTGAAGTAAGACACTTGAAAAAAATCTTCAAGGAGCTGGATGTAAATAATTTGAAAAAATCAAGATTTTGTGTCAATTGTCAAGTTACAGGGTTATTTTAAGGCTAAATAACAGTTCATAAAAATTTTATATATATTTTTTTTAATGTTTGTTACCTCAAACTCCGTCATTTATGAACCGATTTGAAAAAAACTTCTTTTATGTTAAACAATATACTTTCCGGTCCCATGGAAATTTTCCTTTGACGAGGTTCATAGCACAGTTCTCACAGGCTCTGTATGGTGTCGGACGTAAAGAATAGAACCATCCCATATCTCCCCGTGGGTGTCGTTAGAGGCAACTAACGGACTTGCCAGAGAATGGGCAGCAGCGTTCTCTGTACTTTTGTTACAACCGTACTGCGATCGCCAACCCGCTTGCCAAGCATGGCGATTACGGCAAAACCCCACCAAAATGTCAATGTGGCGACACTTGGGGGAGGCCTATGTCCAGCAGTGTCACAGTTAAGTTTGTGGTAGTTCGACAGTAAAGCCAAGTCTTACCTTCCTCTTGTCCTCGATGGACAACTTGTTGAGTTCAGCCAGTAGATCCTGTCCGGCCGGGTCCTCCTGCACGTCAGCCGCGCTCTCCTCATCCAACATGGCCGCGATGAGACCACAGTGGCAACATACTTGCCGCAGACGTAAGAGGAGAACTAAGATCTCGTGGGACTTGACTGGTTGGGCTCCTGAAAAAAAATTAAGTCGTTGAATGGGTCAAAACATCTTTTCATTATTTTGAAATACTGACAAATTTAAACAGCAAAACCAGCATCGTGTAATTAACTAGGTACCGTAATTTAATTGGATTATTTATATCTTTTGTGACTACCTTCTGAATTTTGACGAGGATGCAAAACAATACATTGTTTATGTTTTCTGTCTTCTGACTTTTGGATGTAAGTAGGAGGTAAATGGGATAGATGGATAGTAATACAAACAAAACAGGGTTCAGAGGCCCTAATAAGAGCGCCCAACGTAAACGTTAGATAAATTTGAACGATTTTTGAAGCGAAATGCAACTATCAACGTAAAATCCAGTTTTTTTTTTAATTCTCGATAAAATAATTATTTGTAGGGGGTTTAGAATGCGTACGAGTACGTTGTAACCGTTTTCGCGTCGGTATCCCTCCCACCCTGTATTTAAGTACCATCATCACTACATAGTATAAAACAAAGTCACCCTCTGTCTGTCTGTCCCTATGTTTGCTTAAATCTTTAAAACTACGCAACGGATTTTGTTGCGGTTTGTTTTATTAGATAGAGTAATTAAAGAGAAAGGTTTATATGTATAATAAATGCATAATATAGTAGAGAAACACTGATAATTTTAAAGGTTTCTAATGTGTTGTCGTAAATAAACACATTTATTTGCGCTTACATTGCAAACGCTGGCTGCACCCTACGAAATAGATCAAAATAATGTACTACAGCATTGTACATCTTAAAAAGGTCTACAAAAAAGTCCGCGATGGTATATGCCTATCTCTTAGAGATAACTCACAATAACCATTTTTTATCTTTTACTTTTTACCAGAAATAATGGCTTATTCACGAACCGATTTTAAGCAATCCAGCATTAATCCTTATTCACTTAAGTACCTTAAATACATTGTGCACTTAATATAGATAAATATGGCCCTGTACAGCATGTAATTTTAATGAAAATTTTCGAAGATATTACAGATTTAAAATGCAGGGACATAGCGGTAGCGGCAGCGCCAAAAAAGCTGTTAACGTTGTATATAAAGACATTCTGTAGTATATTTAGTATCAACATTGCAACCGCGCGAAGCCGGGGCGGGGTCGCTAGTATAAAATAAAACGAGTTTTTAAATTAAAATCCTCCGAGTTTACGTTACTTTTACACCGCACGATATCGTGACAGGACCATGAAATAAGTCAAGAGTCACAGTATTAATAACATTAGAATCATGGATACGATTACATACCTTGTAGAGCGATCATTTTCTTATGCATCTTGGCGTACGCGGTGTCTTTGCCGACGTTTGTGAAACCCTGCGCGTCTGCATTCTTCTCCGCGCGCTGGTGAAGGAACTGGGCGAATAGCGTCTTAGAGAATACTAGCACCTGCAGAGTAAGAGTGAGAATTGTTTACAACAGTGGCATAAGTCATTAAGACGATGGTAAAGACTGATGAAGAATTCATTCATTCATTTATCATCATCATTTCAGCCGTAAGACGTCCACTGCTGGACAAAGGCCTCCCCCAACTTCGCCACATTGACATAACATGGGGGGTTTTGCCATAATCGCCACGCTTGGCAGGCAGGTTGGCGATCGCAGTACGGTTGTTACAAAAGCACAGAGAACGCTGCTGCCCATTCTCTGGCAAGTCCCTTAGTCACCTCTTACGTCACCCACGGGAAGATATGGGACGGTGCTATTCTTTACGTCCGACACCATACAGACGTATGAATCCAATTCCATCGATGAAGAATTATAAACCAAAAAATCAAAGTAACGTGACTTTAGGGGTATGTTAACAGGGTGTAAACTTTTTCATCCTCCTTGAAAAGTTATCCATTAGATATTTGGATCCTCCAAACATCTAATGGATAACTTTGATTGCGCGATGTAGGATTCTTAGTAGTTCATAACTAGTGCAGATGGTGTGCAGTAGTTGTTAACTTATTTTTGTAAAAAGTATTTATTAGTTGATAGTTATTGTTTTTTTTTTATACTTATATACGTATTGTGATTTATGGGCCCTAGTTGCCTGAAATAAAAGATATTGTATTGTATAACTTGCGTCAAAGATGACCCTACAAAATCAATTTGGCTATGTGCCATCGCTACATATGATATCTAGCCGGGTGTGGTATCTAGCGGGGTTTTGTGTGTTGAATTTGAGAGGCCTATTACAGGTCCTTCAATGGGGTCTTAAAGGCGGAAGATGAGAATGATGGCTGCTAAATGTTCTGGAATTTTGTAGTACTGACCTTCTGGTAGACGTTCATCTCTCTGGGCGTGAGCGTGACAGTCTTGACGTGTGCCGCGCGCTGCGGCAGGCACGCGAGCTGCCCGCGCTGCACCAGCTGCACCTTCGTGCGCCGCAGTAGCAGGCACTGCATTATTGTGCTCAGGCGCTCCTGACCGCCCAGACTCTTGTTGTCGATCCATTTTTTCCACATCTGGGAAGGAAATTGGATGTTTATGAAACTGTAGCATAAGATGAGCATAGAGAATATGTTTCAGTCATCTTTCTAGCCATTTCCCGTTGGGGTCGGCTTCCAGTCTACCCAGATTCAGCTGAATAACAGTATTTTACATGGAGCGACTGCCTATCGAACATAGGAGTTTGGATGGTGATCTTTTTGGCAGGCACTTTAAGTAATAATTTTCACTGTTACTGCACAGTGAGATGTTCATAATACAATTAACTAAAAGCCAGTCTTGTGCAAAACGATGAAAGGACAAAAGCAAACCGGCATGTCCTAGAACCAACAAACTCGAAGATAATACGTGCGGTATGGTAAAGCGCAGCAACAAAGGGAGCGGGCGTGGGTCGGGAGACGCGCGGGACGGGCGCGTTTCGGGTGACGCGCGCTACGGCTGCGGGACGGGTGACGCATGGGACTGGCGTGGGTCGGGTGACGCAAAGGACGGACTGGGTGACGCGTGGGACGGACGCGAGTCGGGTGACGCGCGCAACGGATGCGGGTCGAGTGACGCTCAAGACGGGCGCGGGTCGGTTAACGCTCGGGTCGTGTGACGCGCTGGTCGTGTGAGGCGCGAGTCGGGTGACGCGCAGGTCGGGTGATGCGCGGGACCTGAGCCCGTCCCGGTCCCAACCTGCTCTGTTTGTGGTGGTGGGCGACGGGCGCAGCTCACGCCCGTGACCCTACCCGCGCCCGCTTTCTCTACGATTTGGGATTAATTACCAATTGTCACGGTGTATGTCTTAGCAGTGGGAGAACATGATAGGCTGATAATGCAATTTGTATATTGTAACAAACTTGCTTATTCCTTGATGAGTGAGGAGGAAATAAGCCAATTTGTATGTTGAAAAGGAAAAATGAATATTTTAATGATATAAAAATTATTATCAAAAACCTGCTTATCATGAGGATTGACTCTTGAGGATAGACTGTTGAGGATAGACTCTTGAGGATAATAGTGCTTGTTGCGTAATGCTTAGTTGCGCGTTTGATTGGCTGTTGGCCGGTTTCTGAATGATCCTTGGCGCCGATCGAGCCTCACGAGTGTGATATCAGGCATTTCTGATGACCTGAGTATCCGAATGCGTCATGCGAGACGTGTGTACACGATCCCTCCAGCTAGGGCGTGTTTGCTTGTGGGTGGACTTAGAGCAGATCCACCCTGAATACTACTTCACTGCGTAGAAACGGACTCCCCATTTTGTCTCTGAAGGACTGACCCTTCCACTCTGATGGATACTTGAATCTCCTGATCCTTGTGTTTTCGAATTTATTTCTTCATGGATTCAAATTTGTTGCGTTCGTCGCGAAAACGCAACCAGCCAGTATTCAAAACAGCCAGTAACAATAGGTGAAAAACCTTGGTCATAATATTTTTATAAATATAACTTAGAATATCTTTACACAGCAAATATTCGTAATTATTTATAAAATACAACAATTGAACTCACGTATTGGTGATAATCAGTTTAATAATATAAAATCTAAATGAAACCTCCACAGAGAATTTGGCTGGTAACAATTAAAATTAAAAGTAAATGACAGCTGACAAGTTTGATGTAAAAAATGTCACAACAAGAAAATATTTATAAAAATTTAAACGATTGGTAAAATGCTAATGTAAAACCAATAAAAGTATGAATATGGATGATAAGTGTGAGTATGAAGTGTCTGTAGTAAGCTAATACTGAAATACACACATCAACACGGTCTAGGGATATTTAAAAAAAAGCGAATTACTATCAATGTGTTAATTATTTATATGACATGTATATATTTAAAAGATACGTTATTTAATATTCTACCATTTTTTAATAATGGTTAAGGTACTTCGATTAAAATTTCAGGATTTTATGGAAAAAAATTGAAGCATAGACGGAAACCGTATATGAATAAATTTTTAATTTATGAGTAAAAACTGAAAAAAATAGAAAAATCATTTAATTTGTGTTTATAAACTTGAAGTTAGTAGTCTGAGAAAGCGCCCATGATGTTCATAACACATCGGCAACGATTCGGCATGGTCAGAACAAGGTTGTCAATGTCTTGCTGCGGAATATTGTCCCATGTCTTTCTGAGATGCGCAAAAAGTTGATCTTCTGTAGCCAGATTTCCAGGAACTTCCTTCGGGGCTCTTCTTTGCAGCATATCCGACGCATGCACAATGGGATTTAGATCTGGCGATTGAGCAGGCCAGTCTAAGGCCCTAACATTGTGTGAATGTAACCAAGCTGCTACCGTTCTCGCCATGTGTGCCCGGGCATTGTCGTGCATGAGCAGGAAATCTTGCCCCATTTGTGTTCTGTGGGGCAAGATTACGGGCCCCAGCACCTGTTGGACGTATCGTTCTGCCGTCATATTGCCCCGCACCCAAACGAGATCCGTCCGTCCTCCAAGACAAATTCCTGCCCAAACCATAATTGTTCCTCCTTGGTATGGGTGAACTTCCTGAGGGTTCTGAAGACGGCTCCATCGTCCAGGAACTCGCCAAACACGCGTCCTTCGTGAATCTGGATGAAAGCCGAACCTGGATTCATCCGTGTACAGCACATTGGACCATTGCTCACGGCCCCAGTCCACGTGGTTCCGAACCCATTCTAATCGTCGTCCACGATTGCCTCTCCGTAAAGGTGGGACCCGGAGTGATCTACAAGAGCGCAAATTGCTTTCATGCAGTCGCCTTTTTACAGTTTGGTCACTCACAAGCACTTGGTGTTCCACTCGCAGCCTTTGGACCAATTGAGTCGCCGTTGCATTTGGTTGAGCTCGCACAGTAATTTGCAAAAATCGATCTTGTCTGGGGGTAGTGATGCGACTTGGCCCCCGGTGCCTCTCCGCTACTTCACCTGTGGCACGATAGCGTGTCCACAATCTTGAAATTACATTTTGGTGGGTCCCTATGGCCTCAGCAACATTACGCTGAACAGACCCAGCTTCCAGCATTCCCACAGCTCGTAACATCTCCGCCCTCGTCAAATGTTGGCGTTGCATGGCTACAATACCTCAATTTTAACTTTATCTTTCGTTTAAAAATGAAAAAAAACTGTAAGCAAACGTAATTCGTATTGTTTTCTAAATTTCGCACAAATGAAAATTCCCTCTCCTACACATCAAGACATTTTTATGCCACCGAAACAAAAGAATTTTCAAAAATTTGAATTTGGATTTAGTCTGAGATAAATTACAAACAAATCGGTGTATAAAAGATTCCAATGCGGCCAGTACTTTTCGAGTTATTTAATTGAGTATGAAATATCCCTAGACCGTGTTGATGTGTGTATATGTACTCACGGTGAGATCATCGAACGGCGAACACCTCAGAAACTTGAGCAGCGCGAAGAGGTCGAGGTCCTTGTTCTGCACGGGCGTGCCCGTCAGGCACCAGCGCCGGCGCGCGCGCAGCCCGGCGGCGGCGGCGCACGTGGCCGACTTGTGGTTGCGCACCACGTGCGCCTCGTCCAGGATCACGCGCCGCCACAGGACGCGCATCAGGACGCCGTTCTGCGGTGTGATGAGAAGCTTTAGTAATGAGAGTAAAAATAACAACTAGTAATAAAAACAAGAGTACCAGACGAAAGGTGGACGAAGATCACCACCAACTGGTACCCTTTGAACAAAAAGCGCAGACAAGGTCGACCACAAATGAGATGCAGCGACGATATTGCAAAAATAGTAGGTAAAATTTGGAGTAGAGTAGCTAGAGACAGAATAGCATGGAAACGAATGGAGGAGGCTTTCACCGCTTCTAGCGGTCCTTGTACATAATATAATAAACAAGTATATACATAAATCGAGAAACATATTACTACTAACATTTACACTTTAAGCCAAATATGTAATACTAATCATTAGTTAAGCTAAACAAAATTGTAGAAGGAAAATAAAGCTATTTTTAATTTTATTTATTTTAATAAAAACAAGTAGCTATACTGTGCAAGATTCTGATCTTGCTAAGGAGTTAGTTCCGTTCCTTCTTCTCCCTAGCCCTATGAAATGGTGAACGCCAGACGTTTTTGGGAACTGTACTCAATACTTTTGCAATGTTATTCTTAAGTGTACCCTGACTGTCTAATGTTATTTAATTGTTTAACTGTTCAACAAGCTTATAGTAAAACACATTGTTAAAACTAACTTATAAATATAGGAGGGACAATTTTATTTTTCGTATTCTTTACAGCATACCCTTTTTCTTTCAACTACGCAGTAATGTTATCATTAATCACTACAAAACCGATCACAAAGTATGTCTTTTTTTGCTTAGAACCAAAACAGTGCAGAAAGGTTATATGAAATCTCATTATTGCACTGTTTTTCATTACTGCACTGTTTTAAATTTTAAATTTGGAATTAAATTTACCACAGAGGTGTAGTGTCTCCTATTAAGTTAATAAAATGTATGCATTAGATCAAAAAGATTACTGGCTGAAAGTAAAAATCGGCTGAATAACACTGACTTGGTGAAAAAAAAAAACAAATGGCGTGCATTTTGTACCATTGTAAAACTTTGATACTTCTTATTTACCAAATAAAAAGGTAAAAAGTCATGGAAATTGACAGCGATAGCGATATGAATTCAACTCCAGAAAATATAAAACAGCTGCAAATGAAGTTGTTAATAACCTTTAATAACTACTGCACTTGTAATAATTGTATGTTTGAAGAGATTAATTAAACTTTGTTTCATTAACTTGAGTTTTTATTTTGAGTAGGTATATTTAATAGTAAGTAATAATAGTAAATATAAGTAATTTTAAGTAATTAATGCACTCGTGATAATTTAGTGCCCTCGCATGCGCTCGGGCACCAACATAACACTCGTGCATTAATGACTCACTTTGCGCTCGATGCAACAATCTACTATTAATTAATACCCATATCATAAGTGTGCAAAAAAATAAATAGTCCGCCTTCTTTGGAAGTCCGCCATATTGGATTTAGAATGATGCTGTTAGAAAAATCCGTCAATATACTGATGTTGATACCGCGAGATTGGTCTATTTTAGTTACTTTCATAGTATAATGTCTTACGGCATTTTGTTATGGGGACGGGCTGCAGACATCGAGTCTATTTTTATTTTGCAAAAAAGAGCCATCAGGGCCATATATAATCTCCGTAGGCGCGATTCTCTAAGGGAACTGTTTAAGGACATTAACATCATGACGGTACATTGCCAATACATTTACGAAAACATAATGTACGTAAGAAAAAATCTGCATCTTTTTAGCAAAAGAGGTGACAGACACAATTACAATACTAGAAATAGAGACCAATTAGTTCAGCCAGGCTTCAGACTCGCTAAAGTAGACTCATCTTTCATGGGGTACTGTTTAAGATGCTATAATAAAATTCCACAGAGTATTCTTGAACTGAGTGAGACGAAATTTAAAACATGCATTAAACGCACACTTTGTAAGCAGGCTTATTACAAATTGGACGATTATATCGCTGATAATAATGCTTGGCTCCATGCCGGTCCTGCTCCACAAGGACAGGTTCGCATAAATTGATAGCATTAAATAGTATTGTTGGAGCTGCTGAAGATTGTACAACTATCTTTGAATTGTATAAATTCAATTAATTTAGTATTATATAATCGCATAGCCCATATTGTGTGAGTCCTATGTGCTAGATAGCTATCATTTACTGGAAACCTACGTCTTTTATTGACTTGAATGTGCCCTGGCGGTTGAGAGTATGTCATGCTCACTCAAATGTCACGCTGATGGCGGCGTGTGTGTCGGGTCATTTAGTTCCCTTCAAAATGGTTGAGTTGAATGATGGCTGATCCATGCGTCATGTTCGTGAACGGGCGCTGTCAGTTGTGCCTGGTCGTCTCTTAGCTGCCACGGCTTATTTCGAACTAATTATTTTATCTTTTAATTGTTTTTTTGTGGACACTTTTAACGTGAAGTCTTGCTACATCGTTCTCACATAATGTACCATCTCAACATGAATGATGTAACCAAGGTTTTTGTGTAATGAAGTAACAAATGTAATGTAACAAGATTCTGATTTAAAAGAGTGTCCATGGAGTTTCTTGCCCATTCTTCTCCATAGAGATCTACGCTTTGGAATGGGCAACTACAGTACTTTCACAGTTATTATGTCTTGTGACTGGGACTGTAGCTTAATTTTTTTTTCGACCATTCAAAAGTGCCTGTAACTGGCTTATTTGAAATAAATGATTTGATTTGATTTGAATGAAGTCACTGAGCTAACCATGCATTGTTAACGTGTATGCAAAATTTCAGCTCAACCATTTGGCGATAACTGTTTTAAAATTCAGTTGCCAGAACTGTACCTTTATGTTGTCATTGTTTTGTAAATAGTTGTCATTGTAAACTGAACGGCTGTAACGCAAGCTGTCCTATTTTGCGGATCATTAGCTCTACTACCTCTGGGCACTCGCCAAAATATCCGGTTTCGATACATTGTACCCACCAGTGCAATCTTACACGTAGATGGCGAATTGGCAACCCGCTTGAAATCGAATCCTCCACTAATTATTTTAAATTTGAATATATTTTTTAAAGATGGTCAGAAAATTATGACAGGATTTTGTTTTCGGCTAGTGAGATGTAAGAGATAAGGGAAGAGAACGTAGAGAATAGAATAGGAAAATATAATTATGAAATAAAATAGAGATCTTAGGGAAACGGAAAGAGAACAGAGAGAATATATAACTTAGGGGAACAGGAAGATAAATGAAGAAATGGAGACGATAAGAACATGGAATAGAGAAAATAAGTAGAGGCAGAGAAAAGTAGTGAAGAGAGTAGATTAATTCTTCACATAAATCATCTAATTTTTACGCAGTAACGAAGGAGAAGCACTTAGGATACAGAGAGGATATCTTAGGAAATAGAAGAAAAACTTTAGGGATTATAATAGAAATGTGGAGCCCTGAGACAGCTAGACGGGGTCGCGGCAGACCGAGCAGAAGATGGCGGAACATCTTGGATGGCTTTCTCGTTAATTGGCGAGAACAGGCATTAAACAGAGAAAACTGAAATGAATGTGGGGGGTGGCCTTTGCCAAGGAGTGGGAAAGATCAGAATAAAAACAAATTCAAAAAAAAGAAATCAGCCACGAGCGTTCGGTGTAAACGTAATGGTGCGATTCCACCTAAAATTGTGCGCAAACATTTTTGCCGCACGTTTGTTCGCAAACATTTTGTGTAGCACAAAACGGAAACGTTTCCTTCGGCAAAGGTGTGCGTAACTTCTGATCGCGCACATTGCACCTCATTTGTGAGGGAACATGTTAGTACGAGGGCCCATCTCCATTATGTTTGCCTCAAATTTTACGACTGAAACCGTTTAAAATCAATTGGTCATTATGATTCCAAAAATGCATCACGTCTGAGCTGACCGCATTTTTACTAATATCTTAATTTTTTTAATTGTAAGTATTTCAATTTTATATTCATAAATAATCATGGAATATCTTTTTTTGGTACCATTTATCTAAATTCTCGCATCCTGCATAAGTTCGAGTTTCACCTATCTGTTAGTTTAGTAGAATAGTCCATATTGACAGTACCTTCTCATTCTCCCGCAGCATGATGTTATAAGTGGTGAGCACGAGGTCGTGTGTCGCCAGTCGGTGCGGCAGCGTGGCGCGGTGTGCGCCGTGGTGCATGGCGATAGACAGCGCGTGCGACTGGCAGTGCTTGGTCACTTCGCCGCTCCACTGCGCTATCAGGGAGGCCGGGCAGACGACTAGGGTGCCGCCTTTTACCACTGGTACAAGAAACATAAGATATAGTTGGTTTAAAACTTTCGGTGCTAAACAACCAGCATCATAATCATCATCATCAGCCTATAATGTACCCACTGCTGGGACACAGGCCTCCTCTCAATGAGGGGGAGTGGGCTTTAATCCACCACGCGGGCACAGTGTGGGTTGGTAGATGTCACATGTTTTCGCATTTTTAGTTCTAGGACATGCCGGTTTCCTCGCGATGTTTTCCTTCACCGTTTTGAGAGCAGCGGTGATGAAATAAATTACACAAAGTAATGCGCCTGCCTGGGTTCGAACCTACGACTTACTGCTTGTAAGTCGGGGCTGCCACCACTGCTCTGTCCACCCCGCATATGGGTCGAACAATACATCGTTCGTTTGCCTACAACTCGCCTACCGAGTTGTCGTGATACGTAGCTATAGCTGACTTGTGAGTTTTGAGCTTAAAAGTAAAAATGAATTATTTGAAGTTAGCAGGAAAGTATTAAACGAGCAGAAACAGCTCGTCTCACATGACAGTCATATGTTTGGGTATGGACCAGACCATCGAACTGAACAACTTTTTCCATGGGATCTGGTAATCGCAAAAAAAAAAATCTGCTACCTCATACACAAGTTAAGACTAGTGTCCAGTAAAAAAATAGTCCTTAATGCCTATCATGGATATGTTTCATCAGTATTGCGTTACGGTCTAGTGTTATGGGGTAATTCGGTGGATGTGTGAAAGAGCATTCATAGTACAAAAAAAATGTATCAGAGCCATGAGTGGAGCAGAATATTTTGACCATTGCAGGCCATTATTTAAGGAATTAAAAATTCTCCCACTCCCATGTCTGTCTGTATATTTTTGAAATTTGCCTGTTTGTGAAAAAATACCCTATTTATTTCTATTAAATGAACAAGTCTCTGAAATACTGAACAAAAGAAATGTCGATAAATTATTAGTACCTGCTCAGAGATTGCAATTATACAGCAGAAATGCAAGTTGTATGACAATTTAAATTTATAATAAATTACCACCAGCCCTGAGAATGTTACCAATTAATAAGTTTAAATGTAGACTGTTTGTTTGGCTCTTAGACATGCGTTTTTACTCCGTCAATGCATTTTTAAAACATATTTTTGATATTGTGATTAAGATCATAACATAATATACATAACTAGCTGTCCGGCGCAACTTCGTTTGCGTCACATTTTCCCCGTTTTCGCAACATTTTTCATTGCTGCTCCACTCCCATTGGTCGTAGCATGATGATATATAGCCTATAACCTTCCTCGATACATGGGCTATCTAACACTGAAAGAATTTTTCAAATCGAACCAGTAGTTTCGGAGCCTATTCAATGCAAACAAACAAACAATCAAATCTTTCCTCTTTATAATATTAGTTTAGATAGATAATGCCATTACTACTCTGACATTATTGTAAATTTTTTACATTATGATCTTTATTTTTGACATCGTGATTTTTAAGTATTATTTTTTTTTACATTATGGTTTATATTTTTGAATTAACCATGGTTTTTTTTTGTTATTATAAATAACGAATTTCGAATGAATATCAAACGGTCTAAAATTATAAATTCAAATTTCATATCTTTATATAATATTCTTGAAATGTACCTAGTTTTGTTTTGCATGTACCTAACATATTATCTAATATTTCTACACCAGCAATGATAGTATGTGTGAAACTAAATTTAATGTAAGATCTCAATGTACCATAAACTAAGAAATAAATAAATACAATACAAAACTTCAATACCTACTCGACCCAAATGTATGGGGACAGCAGATTCTTTTTTTTTGCGATTTGACTATTCAAGCCGATTTCATAAATACCGAAAACATTTGGTTTTAAATCAATCCGGTTTTAGAAAAAAACACCTACTATAAGGTATTCTTACAAACCTTTAAAAATGATTTACGAAAATTCTAAAGGGGTTTAATTGGGCATAACGTTCGTATAGAAGTTCATCATTTTCTATCACACAGTTTTTCAGTCATTAAGAGCGTTTACACCAACCATAAGGCATTTCATACAAACTTTCATAAAAAAGTTACTTAAAAACCTTTTCAAAAATGTTTTAGTAACTTTTGAGACGTACGTATGCTGCTTATGCATTTGAAGTTTCATTGAAATCGGTTCAGTCATTTCAGAAAATAAGAATTTGAAAGTTTGTAAAAAATACCCTACGGCGTAAACGCTCTTAAATTACCAAGAAACAAATAATGTTCCTTATGCGTAGTGTAACTGTATAGATCAATAACAATATAATACTTACGCTTTCCCTTAGTGGGCGGCTCATCATCATCATCATCTTCATCATCGTCGATCTTGCCTTCCTTGTCGCTCACGATCAGAGCTATCATGGTGATCGTCTTGCCGAGACCCATGTCGTCCGCTGAAGAGGAAGGGAAATGTTACTGATAGAATTTTCACCCGCTTTTCTGAAATTCTCCTCATCTGCCATCAACTATGTGTGTCTGATACTATTTGAACCAGATGCAGAAAAATACCAGTATTTTTCTTAACTTAACGGGCTTGGCAGTTTTTAAATTGCCTGTAATCTAAATAGGTATTTAAAATCCAATTACTTCTAAAAATATAACCGCAGTGGTATTTTGCAATTCGTATTTCAAAATAAATACCCCATTTTTTTATTTTCAATTATGTCAATTTGACGCTTGCTAACAGGGCTTTTTACTTCATGGCTTTCGGAGCTTTTGCCTTCTGACTCAAGAAGTCAAGAGTGACAGGTCTCTTACCCAGTATGCCAGCCCTGGGCCGCTGTGTCTCCCTCCACTTCAGCCAGGCTAGAGCGTGCAGCTGATGTGGCATCAGCTTGGACTTCATAGCCTTCGGAGCCGGTGCCTCCTGGCTCTCAGCAGGCCGGGAACCTAGTGACTCGTACAAGTCACGCAGACGGTCCAAGATGAGGTTGCGTTCCGCCATATGCGTCGCCATAGCTGAATTATATAGGAAAGCAATTAATTACATCTGCGATTTAAATACTAAACACGAATGCGGTAACTACCCAATTTAACCACACTAATTCAGCTCTGTTCAGCTTTTATCTATAGAAAACCACGATCTTTTATGGAGATGCGTACGCATCCGATCAACTTCCCATGTTTATTCAGTTTTCGCGGTAAACAAGTATAAAATGAAGACAAATATGTTTATATACTGTCCGTGTACAAAGCTGTTTCGCTGCGTTCAGCGCTGTTCCGCCATGTTCAGGCCTGTACGCGGTCGCAACGCGTCGTCGAAGAGTCGGGAACAGTCCACGTTCAGCGCCGAACGGGGCTGTACACGAATGGTTTTGTACGCGGCTGATGTGCTTAGAACATAATGTTGTCAAAATGACTGCGTTGCAGGTGTCATCAATCAGGTACATTAACTTCAAACATGAAAAACATGCATACAAACAACTTGAGTTTTCCGTATTTCGTTACTTCCCAGAATTTGATCCTTGGCAGCGACACTATCGAATGATGTAATAATACAGGGTGTGTTTTTTTGACTTCGTGAGTGTTTTTCGATATTCCTCAAAGTTTCGGATTTGCCCTTCCACGCCCACTTGAAAAATTCATCCAATATACGTAGATACATTTATTTTCAACCCTCAGTTACAAGTATGGAGAGCCTCCCCTATTTTTATTTTTTCAATATTTCGCGTCTTATTTGTGTAGTGGTTTATAGAAGGCAACTACTCTCTTTTCAACTGTGTATTGCCAATAGTCTCTGAATTAAAAGTCTGTGACATGCTGACAGACAGACAGACGGACAGACCGATTCCATAAGGGTTCCGTCCATTTGGCAACAGTACCCTAAAAATGGCTATATTATAATCAGTGATCGGAGTAGGTAGATTGATTTTTGGTACTTGTATCATAAATGCACACAAAAAGAATAAAATGGATAAGCCATTTTTCCGGAAAGTAATTCCGGTATTTCCGGATTCAATTAAATATTGTTAATGTTGGTAGTGATATTATTACTACTGAATTCAAAAATTAAAGGAAGATATCAAAACTAAATTAATTTATTATTTATCTGTTGAATGTTTGTTTTAATAATGAACTAATTCCGGAGGAATGTCTGTATTAATATATACGTTTCGGATCAATGACCCCAATTCAATCTACATACTCCGATCACTGAGTTTAATGTACAAAAGTAGTCATGAGTTGATTTCGAATTACTCGTATGCTGGTGATTTTATCGAGTCTTTAGTTTATACTTACCACTTGGGTGGGTACCCAAGTGGTAAGTATAAAATTATAAGTCCGGATTTAAAAAAAAAAGAGATTTTGCGTGTTCGCTTTTGTGAATAATGAATAAGATACACTGCATTATATTATAAAGGTTAGACCAATACGGCTCAAATTTTCCCAAAAGGTTTGTATTTTTTTTTCTACCTACCTGTTACCCAGGTTATGCCCAGAGTATAGGCCATCCCTAGGTACCCAACGTGCTTTTTATTCATCGAGCTTTATATTGAGGCTCGTGCAACGAAACCATAGCGACTTCTAACTCGACGCCAACTCCATCTTACGAGCGGTGGTGTAAGTTTTTCACTCAAACTTTCATCCCTTAGTTATTATGTATATACATATTTGCTACGACGTTCACAATATATGTAGTACATGAAAAGATTTTCGAAAAAAAAAAATTACCGACTCCCAAAACTAAAAGGAAGGAAGTTGGTGACTTTTGTTTGTTTTTTTGACGTTTTTGCCACTAACTTCCAAAAGTACAGTTATGTTCCACTTTTTATTGTTTTTTTTTTACCCTTAAATGAAAAAGATTTTATTTATATACTTTTTAGCTATGGGTTTATCACACAAAATCCTTTTCAGGTATCAATTTTACATTATAACTATGCGTAATAATGAAGATAACTCATAAAGTACCTAAGCAAAGTTAATAAAATTCATATGGGACCACCTCTGAAGTATGACCAACCAAACAAAAAAAAAAGAATCATCGAGATAAATTCATAATACAAAAAAAAAAAAATCGAATTAGAACCTCCTCCTTTTTTGAACTCGTTTAATAATATCAGAAAGCACTTACCCTGCTTGCCAAACATCCGTGGCTGGACAGCATTGCTGGCTTTCTGCAACTCGTCCCAGGTCATCTTCTTGTCCTTCCCGAAACCGTCTCTGGCGATGTCGGCGGCAGTAGGATTATCTGCGAAAATTGAATTATTATTAACATTTAAATCAACTGTCCCGTGGTTTCGGTATCCTCGAGTCCCCATTCCACACGATCGGGGTGCTGGATAGTCACGAGATGATCGAACTTAAGTGATAAGACAGGCAGCCGGGTCAAAAAAAAATAGTGTGTGGAGTCCCTCCGCGCGTATGAAGTGAAACTTAACGCAACAGTGCTTTCATACCCCCTCCATGGTAGCGTTAAACGTTTAACGCAACCTTGATGGAAGTCGCTTATGAAGTTTCACTTAAAAAAAACAATGATGGGATTGATGAATTATTCTGCACAAATTCAAACACTAAAAACATATTAAAAGGCTGCCTAAAGTCTAATATATTGAAACTTCGGTATTGTAAAGTCAGCGTTAAACAAAAAGAACTAACGGGGAGTTCTAAGTGATCAGCACACAGCTTAACTATATTATCTCCATGACTATAGCTGATCAGCGCAACTTCGTCTGCCTCACATAAGCCAAGCGGATGTATTGCCCGTTTTTGTATCGTTTTTCATTGATGCTCCGCTCCTATTGGTTGTAGCGTGATGTTATATAGCCTTCCTCGATAAATGAGCTACCCAACACTAAAAAAAACTATTTGAAACAGTCGTTTCTAAGATTAGCGCGTACAAATAAAACTCTTCAGATTTGTAATCTAATCTAATATACTACTAAAGCTGAAGAGTTTGTTTGTTTGTTTGCATGAACGCGCTTATTTCAGGAACTGCTGTACGATTTAAAAATCTTTCGGTGTTTGATAGCCCATTTATCGAGGAAGGCTATAGGCTTTATATCATCACGCTACGACGAAAATGTGACGCAGACAAAGCGCGGGTCAGCTAGTATTATTATAAGTAGATTATCAGGGCTATTTCAGAATGACCACATCACCCGACTTACGAGGTTGAGTCAAAGTTTAGTTTCCTCACCTGGTTCCACCACCATATTGGCGACCTTGTCTCCTTGGCGCCGCACCTGCTCCTCCAGATGCGTCAGTCTCTCGATCAGCTTGCTGCCCCGGTCCGGAAGAGTGTCCATGTCCATCTCTTCCAACAGGTACTGCAAATTGAGGCGGGGATATACTTTCAGAATTGGACTCACCATTGTTTGTCTCTGCATCACCCAAAGATAGATGCTTAGGGCATTAAGGCCACCTCTGTACATTTGTGTGCTTAAAATATTAAATAAGTAAGGACAGTTTAGATATTGTCCAGAAGCCCTAGTAGTTTTAAAGTTGGTAACTATCTGGTTACCATTTTATTTTGAACCAAATAGTCAAATCTATCTATATTTTAGGTTTCATCATCATCATTTCAGCCGAAAGACGTCTACTGCTGGACATAGGCCTCTCCCAAGTGTCGCCACATTGACCTGTTCCGTGCGACTCGCATCCACCGGATCCCCGCAACGTTCACCTGGTCATCGGTCCGCCTAGTGGGAGGCCTTTTAGGTTTCATTTTAAGCAACTGGAGTTTTACACACATATGAAAAGTCTTTCAAATATTCAACCGAATATTTATGATGCAAAATTCAGTTAACGATACGACAAAATCTAGGGCAGACAAAATCCTTGTGTACACTGATTATTAAAGGCAACAGCTGCCCCATAAATTTGGACAGTGGAGTCACTCTGAATTTTAATGCAGCATCTAAAATCTAAATAACATCAGGCCAGTAATCCCCGAAGGGTTAGGCAGAAGTGTATCTAATAGTACACCCACATTTGGCCAGTTATGTTTAAGTCCCTTGTAATAGGGCCGAGCCTATTGCCAACAACTGGGCACAAATCCAGACTCCATGGCTGCTACTCAGAAATGGAAAAAAACCCAATAATAAATTTGCCCGGCCCTGGAATAATAATAATATGTTTTATTTATTTTCACTCACAATGGTTTTGTAGCACTTAACAGTTTTGACCTATATAAATTCACATTTTGAGAGTTGGTGGCTGAAGAAGGTTTTAGAAAAAAAACCTGTATTACATACAGGTCTCCAGGCCCCAGTTAATGGCATCATAAATAAATAGGCAGGTAACATGTTTTCTACCATCATCATCATCTGCCTAGCCTTTTCCCAAACTATCTTGGGGTCGGCTTCCAGTCTAAACAGATGCAGCTGAGTACCAGTATTTTACATGAAGCGACTGCCTATCTGACTTCCATAACCCAGTAACTGGGTAGTACGATACTCCTTGGTAAGACTCGATGTCAGTCTTTTGGCTTCTGACTACTTGTAACGACTGTCAAAGATCTACAAATGACTGCCGGGACCAACGGCTTAACGTGCTTTCCGAGGCACTGAGGAAACTCGGTATGTAATTATGGTCACCCATCTACGGACCAACCTCGGCAAGCACGGCTTAACCTTAAAGATCGACCCGTGCGGCTGTTATTATTTAGCTACGAGCTCCTCAACATGTTTTCTACCAAACAATTATAAACAAAAATAAATAAATGTAAAGAATCAAACCAGGACTTCATACTCAGCAGCCGCACTTACGAACACTAGAGTACAACCCGTACGAATTAACAGTGCACCTCGCTGGAATGCGACCCCTCTCCCGCTTCCCCGTGTGGCGCCCCGCGCAACCCAGGTTATCGACGTTATTGGCTTACCGACAGAGTGACGTCACAGCGCCAGGTGCAAAGTTAATTCGGACGGGTTGCAACGAGACGGTCATCTAAAATCTACTGATACGAAAAACATATAAAAAAAAACTCACTCTAATATTCTTCAGGTCCTCATTCAACGCTTCTAACTTCATGAGCTCTGATTCCCTGACCTGCTTCTTGACATAAACCACCTCTTGGTTAGGATAGCTGGGCGGCGCGAGGTACTTCCTTATGGTTTGGGATTCAGGCTTCATACTGATGGTCTGGTCTTTTTTAGGAGTCGGAGATTTCCGGGGTTTCGGTGACTTTTTTTCTGTAGGTACCTATTGAAATAATACACATTTTTAGGCTTTAATATTTCTCATTCTATTTTGTGTGTTACATGAAGTTATCGAGTTGGCTTTGAAAGATCATAGCTCATCTGGGAAATCCTAACCTCCTAATTTTAAATAATCCTATCCTAAATAATATTTTAAATGGGAATGTAAGTTTGTTTGCTACCGTTTCAGGATGATCAGTTGAACCGATCCTGAAATTTTGCATATACGTTGTCAGGTGTACTGAAACGGACATAGTGTACCTTTCATTCCGAAAAAAGTACTGGAAGTAAGGAAAACAACAAGAACGTTGATAAAAGATGGCGCCACATATCCGAGACGGTTATTGTCAAATTCAAAATTTACGCGAACGAAGCCGTAGCTAAAGCTAGTAATAGTATATTTTTTTCTTTGCCTGTCAAGCCTCTCTCTATCTTGCGTGATCTCTGGCCATGGTCGCACCGCTTATAATATAACAAACTTATATTCTATTTTCCAATGCTTTTCTATTTTAAAATTAAAAATATTCATTGCGTTATTAATATTATCGACAGACGAATTTTTTTTAACATATATAACAAGCAATGAAAACTGATTGTCCTCAAAATCATTGGATAGGATGGGATTGTGATATAACATCACGTTTTACAATTGGGGTGCTAGTCGGTGTAATTTGAGCTATTATACTAACGCGAAACTAGAAATGAGGAACTGAAACGAGGAGTCTTACAATATCTAACCGTAGCTCAAAATTAATCATCCAATTCAAAAAATGGAACACTGGGTAACAAATGTGATGCACCTCCCTGGAAAAAATCCTGCCGGCGCCCATAAATCTATCTCTGTATGTCTAGTGTCATATGCTCGTCAGGTAGATATCGTGCGTCAAATCGATAATTGCTATTAAATTTTTTGTATGAAAATATTCCCAATGTCTGTACCTAACTATCAACAATAGCCCATGGCAACATCATTTTCTAAAATCTATGTCACAAATGACCCATCAAGATGTTATAAATACGTTCTTCACGACTACAATATACTAAGTAGGCAGGGTCAGTAGTGGTAAGAACTCACCGGTTTCGGAGTGGGACTTCTAGGCATCTTGAGTTTTTGACCCAATATTCAATTCACAATAAATAACGAGAAACATTAAGAAAAACTTTCATGCAATTATTATCGTTAAAACCACACCAAACAAAATTAAAGAACACTCTAAAACTAATTAAAGATGATAAATAAAATAGGTAACACGACAGAAAATGGCTCACGTAAAAAGTCGGTTGAAAGACTGAATTTGACAAATAGAATGTCAATCTACCTTCAGTTTTTAATTAATTTATTGTAACAAACGTCAACAAGTAGGCTATACCTACTTTTGAGGTTTCTATAGAGGAATGAGTATTCTTTTCTTTGATAAAAAATACTATGAATAATAATAACATTGAATTGTATGGTATTGTATAGTACTTAAGTACTAACACTGTAACAGAAAAATTGCAAAACCAAATGATTTTAAAAGAGTAACCATGGAGTTTCTTGCCGTTTCTTCTCCATAGGAAACGACCAACCCGAACCATGCCTCTTTTGTCGACGTTTTATAAGTGCCCGTGTAGGCCTATGTAAAATAAAAATATTTTGATTTTGATCACTTTAAGTGTGCAGTTCAAGGAAGCATTGCTTTTCAAGAAAATTTGCATCAATATGTCAAAATTAGTATATTATTCTAGTTCTGTGTTTTGCACCTGCTCAGATAGTTGAAGATATGGAACTCAATTATATTGCTGTACTGTCGCCAAAAATAAAAGAGGCACATCTGAGGAAAAAATGGACAGAAAAACTAGTACAGTTCGCCAAAAATAGGGATGAATATCCTTACCTCATCGTCATCATCACTGCTCAGCGCAATAATCTCTGGCTTCGTATCAATAATAGTGACGTCATCGTCATAGCGTATAAAATTCTCCCTCTCCTTCTTCGCAATCAAGTGATTTAGCACTATGTTCTTAAGTCCATTAGACGCATTCTTCTCTGAATCATTTATTATGATACACTCATCCTTATTTCCTAAGGACTTCCTAGCGTTTCTAGTTTCGTTTGTAATGTCCTGTAGTGGACTGGAGAATGGGGAGCATGTTATCTTTGAGGAGTCCAGGTCTTCTGGTGTCTTTTCAGGGGTCTTTGGTGGAAGACCAGGGTCGGGGAGGTCAGTGAGACTCACTGTAGAACCGTGGTTTGAGTTTGAGTTTCGTGGGCTCTGAAAGGAATATTATGGTTTAGAAGTGCAACTAGATTATGGTTGATTGATGTCTGAAATAATAATATGTCTCGAATATGTCATTTTCCGCGACCTAATCGAAGCGATTGGTCGCGCGTTTGTCCCGCTTATACGTCACTGATTCGTTTGGAAAACTGGAAGGGCGTTCTGTCGGTGCGACCACGCGTTCGGTTGTTGGCGAACAAAATGAACGCGATGGTTAAGTCTTCGCCCGACCTTTGGTGCTAGCGGATTAGCAGGCCCAAATTTCCATCGACCAAAGTTGAGTAGGAGAAAAGATGGGGAGCAAAATTAATATTTTAGTGGAATGTTGTTTAATCCTTAGTCAGACTGACTTGTATGCCACTGCGATTTAAAACCAATTCAAACAAATAAATATGAACGCCTTTCGAGCCCATACTTACATCATCAGACTCAATAAAGTCAGACTCATCACTTTCATTATCCTTCGGTATCACACCCATGATACTCATCCGTGTAGCTCTGGACATCACCATCTGATCCTCATCAGGACCATCGTCTTCGCTTTCTTCCTCATCACCTTCTTCTGAAGCTTCATCACTATCGTCAGAACCATCATACTTCAGTGGAGCTGTCCTATCAGCCTTTGTACTCTCATTTTTCTTGCCCTCATCGTTATCATTGTCACTGTCATTACTTTCTGACGGGTTATCATCTTCCATTATACTGGATTCAAGTACTTTTTGGCTGTTCCCACTCTCAATTTTCAACGGAGTGTCTTTCATACATTTCAATTTCGTATGCTTGTCATGTTCTATGATAATCGAGTTTTCTGTGTCGGAATCAATGAGTATCATACGTTTCTTTGTTTTACGTCCAATGATGGACTCGTTAGGGTTTAGAGATTTTTTCCTCATTGGTGGTCTGCGTTTTGGTACTATTTCTGGAGATACTTCCTCTGTTATAGAAAATAATGGTTTTGTTTAGTTAGTTTTATGCCTATTTTCATTAGAACTAGGCACGCTCTTATTAGGCATTAATTTAGGTCTTTCTTTTGTAAGTGAAAGCATGTATTAGTTAAATAACATCAGAGATATTAGAGATAGCATATTACAGCAAATGTATTGTTTTTAGGGTGTCGTAGCCAAATGGCAAAAAACGGAACCCTTATAGATTCGTCATGTCTGTCTGTCTGTCTGTCTGTCCGTCCGTATGTCACAGCCACTTTTTTCCGAAACTATAAGAACTATATTGTTGAAACTTGGTAAGTAGATGTATTCTCTGAACCGCATTCAGATTTTTACACAAAAATAGAAAAAAAAACATAAATTTTGGGGTTCCCCATACAAAGAACTGAAAACCAATTTTTTTTTTTTAATCATAGCCCTACGTGAGGGGTATCTATGGATAGGTCTTCAAAAATGATATTGAGGTTTCTAATATCATTTTTTTCTAAACTGAATAGTTTGCGCTAGAGCGACTTCCAAAGTGGTAAAATGTGTGTCCCCCCCCCTCTAATTTCTAAAGTAAGAGGAGGAAAATTCTGAAAATATTTAGGATTGTAGAACGTAAAAAAATCTATCAACGAAAATTGGTTTCAATAAGATATGATGTTTAGTTTTTGAGATATGGGACTTTTTCATCAAACTGCAGCAGTAACTTTGTTTTTCATAAACATACTATGAAAAACCAATTTAGTTTTGCGGTTGAGTGAAAGTTTACCAACTAATACTACTAACTAATGAATGACAGTTCAAAATATTGTTTGGGGCTATGGAACCCTGTGTGCGAGTAAGACTCGCACTTGGCCGGTTTTTTTTTTATTTGTGGCATGAGCTGCTTCTAACTAAATTCTCACATTGTTTAGCCTGGGATTGTCAATTATTACTTAAATATATAGCTAACTAAATAAAAAATAAATACCTTCATCTGAAGAGCTTAAAACTACTTTATTGGAAGACTCGGACTGCCTTCTAATACTGCCCCTGTTGCTAGCATCTAAGAAATAAAATTACAATTATTTGACGGAAAACTGTACCTCTTAAGGAGGTTTACCTTATATGATTTTCACACAACAAAAATGTTTACAAAAAAATTGATAGCCTTTCTGCTCCACTAGTTTCCACTTTTGTGGAGTACTTGCTTAAGAGTAGATTCTACATTCCTCAAAGAAAATTTATCTGAAGATTCAAACATTGGCCCTTAATCAGCCTGGGTTAAGAGACGGTTGCGCCTCATATTATATAAAGTTATTTGGTATATTTTCATTTCAATAACATTTACAAAATATAGTAAACATGAGTTATACCAACAGTTGATATAATTTCTTAAGATATAACATTTTTATAGCCTAAAACTTATTTTGTATAATGTTATTGGATATAACATTTATTTAATCGAAAATCATTAGGCCTATTGTTTAAAATATGTAATATTGATACCATCTTTTTTGCTAACACCATGATTCAAAGCAATCCGACTCTAACGGGTTATATTAGGTTAGAAGGTTAAGGCGGGAGTGGAGCGGAGTGCCTGGTGCCCTCTGTGTTGGTGAATCATTATGGTTAAGTTTGGTTAGAACAGTGACCATTAACGCGCGAAGGCGAACTAATGTAGCGAACGTGCTGCGGAAGCGTCGTGACATAAACGAATCGCTGCAAAACCGAATCCACGTAGTCTTGTCTGCCCTACCCCAAGAGTTTTATTTAAAATCGCGTAGGCGCGGTGGTGAGCGTGAAACACATCTGCGACGATAAGATCGCATGGGACCGCCGGAGCCCCGCAGCGCCGGAGCCGTGACAAAAACCATGCCTGCTGCCAGCTTGCTTGCATGCTGCATGTATGGTGTATACTAGGCGTTTTATCATATTAGACTAAATAGGTTTTATGTCTTTTGAGTGGTATATCAAACGATTTTATACTCAATGTATGTTAAGCTTATAAAAATTAGTTACTTTAAAATGATATCAATAGTTTATTATATTAACTGATCATTATATTGAATGAAATTATAGATTCAGTTATTATATCTTGTAAATATTATAGATTTTGTATTTATATCATATATTACTTACCCTTAAGAGACTTATTTATGTTTTTGTGTAATATTAAGATTATATTTTATTTAAATATTACACTTACCTTCATCACTGCTGGATATGACATGGCTGTGAGCAGCACTGCTTTGTCTAACCACTGACTTAGATACTGTGTTTCGTGCATTCTCCTCGGTTTCACTTTCATCTAAAACATAAATAATACTTTGCTTTTAATAATATTATGTAAAGTATCTATCTAAATAAGTGGAAGGACATTAAGTGTATTATGTTGTAAAAACTTGTTGCTACTGATGAACTGGCTAAACTACACTTATAAGGTTATGTGCACATCATTTCTTGTGCATTTATTGGTTATCCTGAATCATCATCATGATCATCATTTCAGCTGAAAGATGTGCACTGCTGGACATAGGCCTTCCCCAAGTTTCGCCACATTGACCGGTCCCGGGCGACTTGCATCCAGCTGAACCCCGCAACCTGAAGACATGAATCAAATAAAACCCACATAAACATATGAGGTAGGCAGACTCTACTAAGTATTTGTTTTCCAATAAAATGAAGGAAGCTACTATTACTGAAGACGAAAGCGTATCAAAATCGTATGAAAACCTAGGGACATATTTTATGATCCGAAAATGCCATGAAAAACAAGTTCGGATCGCCAGCGCTACACAAATAGATGCATTTCATTACCGTCTGTTGTAGATTCTTCAGATTCTGCCACAAAAACTGTGTGATTTTTCTTCTTTGCTCCAAAAGATTCTTCAGCTAGGCTATTGTCAATAAATTCAGATTCGGAGCCGCTGTCGGCTCCTGTCTCATTACGATATTCAAAGAATGAATTCTCCATTGTATTCTCTAATAATGATGATAACTATTAATTCACAATACACAAATATTCATTATTTATTGAAAATAAAAATAATGACCATCATTCAAAACAATTTTTGAAACTAAATTGTCGTTTGCAACGTTTTGTTTTTGCTTCTTCTTGAATGATGGGTGACTAATAAATTAGACAAAAACAAACTACAAAAAAAAATTACATTACGATGATTGTGAAAATTTAGAGAAACCGAATTAATAACTGTAAAGAAAAATACATTTAAAAATAAAGATAATCAAGTTACGTTTTGTTCCTATTCAGGAAGACCCAATATTTCTTTTCTGTGGTTGATGACAATGGAATGACATTAAAGCGTTCCAGATTAATGTGATTATCACGTTTTGAAGCATGATTCAAAGCAATTTGTTCTGATCAAGTACTAAACAGTTGAGTATTTCATTTCGGGAATATGAAACGCAGTCCTATTTTGTGTTTTGAATTTGATGCACATCTGCCTGCTGCTAAATCATCGAATTGTAAATAATCTAAAGAAAACCGGAAAAGTGCTTTGATTACTCCTTACATCATTTAAACCAATAAGAACTTCAAGTTGTTAAAATGACTGAAGTTCAATTACAGGAGTTCAAACTAGATCCCGATTCGGAGCTTAGGTTCGAAGTTGAATCTAAGAACGAAAAAGTAGTTTTAGAGGTAATATGGGACGAAATCAATAGCAAAATTCTTGCCATATGGCATAGTGTATAGTAATTGTAAATCTGGATAGTATTCGAGAATGTTGAAACCATATGTTAGGTTAAATATGTTGTTGTAGGTCAAGAGTGGATATGCGGAGCTTTTTGGCACGGAGCTAGTGAAAGGAAAGCCCTATGAGTTCCACACGGGGGCCAAGGTGGCCGTCTTCACGTGGCACGGCTGCACAGTGGAGCTGAGGGGCCGCACTGAAGTCAGTTACATAGCTAAAGAAACACCTATGGTAAGTCATTATCCAGCTGTCATATTCTTCTCAAATGTCCTCCAAAACTCATCATTTCCTAAAAAACTCACCCCTAAGATGACTCTCTGGCCATCTGTATTGTCCCACTGCACAGAGACTAGAGGTCTCCTATCTTAGGTAGTAATTTTTGAAGGCAAATCAGTTGTGGACACATTATTAAATTGTCACATTACAGTGTTTCCTACTATTTGAGTCTTCAGTAAAGTTATAACCTACATTAATTTGTGCCTCTGCAACTGCTCCAATAGTAGATATTATGTTAGTCATCCTAATCAACATTTTGTGATGGCATACTTTTGGTATGCCCAAATGGGCGGTCCACAACCGCATTGCAATGTTTAATTGCATGCTTGGACCCTAATGTCTCATACCCTAAGTTCTTATGCATGATGGCTCCTGTACGCAATATACACACTTTAGACATGGAGTTTCTGAAACTGGCCCATTATACCATACAATGCATGATTGCTCATAAAATTAAGAAGAATTGGCACGAGAATAGAGAAGCTTATGCCCATCACCGGATTAAGTTAGTCTGTGGATGATGATATTAATGATTGCAGAATAATCATATAGCAGTAAATAATAAATAAATAAATAATAAGCCTTTTTATTTCTCATCTCACAATATTTAAAAAAAAAAGAAATTATATTAAGTATGCAGTAAGTGTTAGTTGTGTTAGTGTTTGTCTTATTCTAGTTAGTAGTGTTATTTTGTTTCGGTATCTTTTGGAGATGTAGTCCCATTTCGGGTAAAGGCCTCCTCCATCCGCTTCCAATTCTCCCGATTTTTGGCTAGGGTCCGCCAGTTTGTGCAAGCAGTCTGGGCTATGTCGTCTGCCCATCGTTTGTATGGTCTTCCAACCTTTCTTTTCCCCGGTGGTCCTTTCCAGTTTGTGGCTTGTATCGTCCATCTGTCGTCAGTGAGCCTTGCGATATGTCCTGCCCACCGCCACTTCAGTGCTAGTGCTTGTGTTAGAGCATCTGTCAGCATAGTCTTTTCCCCTAATTTTTGTACTTCGCACCTTGTGAATCCTTCTTATTCCTAGCATGCTCCTTTTCATTGCCCTCTGGGTGGTTGTAATTTTTTTCTTGGTTCTGTCAGTGTGAACCCATGTTTGGCAGCCGTATAATAGGCAGGGTAGTATACAAGTGTCCATTACTACTCTCTTGAGGTTCAAGGAGTAGTGGCCTTTTAGAATTTCTTTTAATGACCAGTATTTTTGCCATGTGATGTTTACTCTCCTTTGTATTTCCTCTTCGTTATTTGTTTTGCTGAATGTCACTTGTTTTCCTAGGTATGTATAAGTTTTTACATATTCTATGCAATTTCCCTTGACCCATATTGGTTTTTCATTGCTATTCGTCATTACTCTAGTCTTGTTTGCATTCATTTCCAGACCTACCTTGGAGCTTTCTGTGGCTAATGAACATATCATTTCCTGTAGAGTGTGTGGTGTTTCTGCCAGTATGACGATATCGTCTGCGAACCTGAGGTGGTTAAGGTATCTCTTGCCTATTTTAATACCTTTTTGAGTCCAGTCTAGCTTCCTAAAGACAGTTTCCAAA
Source organism: Cerastis rubricosa (assembly GCA_949152445.1). Classification (NCBI taxonomy): domain Eukaryota; kingdom Metazoa; phylum Arthropoda; class Insecta; order Lepidoptera; family Noctuidae; genus Cerastis; species Cerastis rubricosa. Next base: position 20,948,625 of record OX424534.1, on the reverse strand, counting down.
ACAGCTATGAAGAGTTTTGGTGAGATGGGGTCTCCTTGTCTCACGCCTCTTTCGATCTTGATTGGGTCCCCCCTTGTTTCCAGTTTTACCTTACTAGTGCTGTTAGCATATATGTTCTTCAAAATGTTTATGTATTTTTCATCGACGTTGGAGAGTTTCAGTGCTTCCCAGATTGAGTTGTGACTAATTGTATCGAAAGCCTTACTGTAATCAATGTATGCTAGATATAAAGGCTTGTTAAATTCTTTGTACTTCTCCATTGTTTGTTCCAGTGCCTTTAGGTGGTCAGTTGTACTAAAACCCGAACGAAAACCTGCTTGTTCTGTTGGTTGAGAGTCATCAATTGTAGGTGCTATTCTGCTTAAGATGATAGATGCGAACAGTTTATATGTACTTGCCATCAGACTAATTGGCCTGTAGTTGCCTATGTCTAATGGATTTCTTTTTTTATAGATTAGTGTTATTTCTGAAGTGCACCATTGTTGTGGCACTATCTCAGCATCTAATATCATGTTGAAGAGCTTGGTGAAATGTTGGAGTATAACAGGTGCTCCTAACTTAATGGCTTCGTTGGTTATACCGTCGGGTCCTGGGCTTTTCTCATCTTTTAGCTTTCTGATATGGTCATATACTTCTCTTTCAGTTATTGGGTTTATTGTTGTTGTAGAATCACTATGATCTTGTGTTTGTGGGGTGTCGTTATGTATCTTTCTCTTGTACAATTCTTTGTAAAAATTTGTAGCATGGTTAATAATATCTTTTCTTGTTTTTGTTTCTCTTGTATTGTCTTCCAACTTCTGTATCCATGTTTTTTGTAGTTTTATGTTCTTTAGAGACCTAAAACTACATTTAGCAGTATTTTGATAAAAACCTCTTCTCTTTTCAGGTAGTATATCTTAATGTCCATGCAGCTCTTGAACAACAGAGAGTGGCAGCAGAGCAGGAATCCACACGAGGTCCCGTCACCATGGTAGTGGGACCTGGGGATGTGGGCAAGTCTACCCTGACGAGGATACTTTTGAACTACGCAGTGAGGATGGGACGGAGGCCTATTTATGTGGAGCTGGATGTAGGCCAGGGGCATATCAGTGTACCTGGCACTATTGGTGAGTAGTCTGGCTATTTCGTCACCCTTGTATCTCTAAATTTTTTTGGTTAGCCAATGGCGTCCGGCTGCTATACCTTCTATTTAGTAGAAATCATTCATTGTCAGACCATGGACAACTGCTGGCTCTAGAAGCGCTACAGTTTCTTGTATAACAATGATGATTATTAAGGAAGGATTTCTGTAAATTTGTTCCCGTTCAGGTTAAATACTGATTCAAAGTTCATCATTATTGTTGATGAGAAATACGACCGGCTCACTGTTTCATAATATTTCGTAATCAAAGTATTAATTTTTATTGCAAAATATTACGTTTTTTGATGATTCATTCAAAAATGATCTAGTATTTGTTTTGTTAGCCTATACTGTACCTCACCAACCCATGCTGGGAAAAATACTCTTCTTTTATCTTCCAAACCTCTTTGTCTTTGCAAACTCGGCTCCCATCCGCCCTGAACACATCTCCCTACTATGCTAGCTGTATTCTGTTTAAAAAACCCAGAATCTTTACTTTACCTACAGTTTTCATCATCATCTCCTTAGCCTTATCACAATATTGGCTTCTAGTTTAGCAGGCAGGATGCAGCAGAATTTCAATTTCAATAGCCCTTCTATCCTAAAATCTGTTATGTTATGCTACAGTACATCTCAGAGTTCAGAGTGCCTCTTGGCAATTACAGCAGAATACTAGTATTTTTTTCATTTATCATAATGTACCATAAACAGGAGCGCTCTTGGTGGAAAGACCGGCATCAATTGAAGAAGGCTTCAGTCAGCAAGCACCGCTGGTGTATCACTTTGGTCACAACAATCCGGGAGAGAATCTGGAGCTGTACAACACTATTGTGTCCAGGTTGGCCGAGGTCATTGCTGAGCGATGCGAAAATAATAAGAAAGGTAACTGGTGATTATTAGATATTTCACGAAAGCATGTAAAGCCAAGTCATAGATAAAATATAATCCATTTTTACTTGTATGCCCAAATTGCGACGTCTCGGTAGGCAGGTTGTGGGCACACAAACATATTATTGTTCGACCAACATGTTGGATGCTTCGCACTGAAAGTGTTAAAAAAGAAAAAAAAAACAGGTTGAATTAAACACAGCATCTTATTTGTTTATTTTGGAGTATGAAGATGCACTTGTATAGCAGACGTCCATAGTCGACGGTTACCACTTGACACCACTCTAGGGCATTTCAATTTATTTGTAATTGGTATTGCAGCTTCAACATCAGGAGTGATCATTAACACTTGCGGGTGGATCAAGAATGCAGGGTACAAAGTCCTCACGCACGCCGCGCAGGCTTTTGAGGTAAGCAGACTTGCAGGCTTACCAAGATTACCAGAGAGATACGGATTTAGAAGAAGATAAAAAAAAAGTTTTACAAATTCATTCATTCACACTGCAAGTGCAACTTGTTCTTGACATTTTTTTTAAAAACATGAGCTCTATCATTAACACTTAAAACATGAACCTTAGAACATTTACAAACTTTACTAAATAAAAACAAAATGAAAAATTTCGCGAGCTGACACACTGACTTTCGTGTGTCGGAAACAGAATCGAGTTGTGAGTGACAGTGGTAGCGGCACCGAGCGCACAAAACGTATAAGGAATAGGCTAGATCGTTTTGTCTGCTCATAAACATCCACCCGCAATAACTTCAGTTTATCTGTGACCTGTGAAGGCGCTTGCAAAAATGCCGAAATATCGGGAACTCAAAATAACTAGTAAACATGGTAAATATCCCGTTTTAACGCGTTAGTGACCATTACAATTTAAAATTTTGACGGCAAGGTTAGCGCAGTGGCTGAGCGTTTGGCTGATGCGCTGCGTGTTCGATCCCCGCACGGAACAAATATTTGCATGACATGACCTACTATTACGATTAATTGTTCCAAGTCTGGCTGTTTGTGTATGTGAGTTTATATTTGTTGTAAACGCACCCACGATACAGGAGAAATGCCTAGTGTGGGGCAAAGTTTTTTTTAATTTGCCATGGGTTTGCTCTTGACTCTAGTCTAGGTCAGAGATGACAGAGATTCCTTCAAGATTAAAAAAACTTGATGAGTTTTCCCTCAAATCAACGTTCGGCTCAGCGGCGAGAGTTCAAAAGCCAGCAACACGTTTTTATTTAGGTGTCAGCTAGTCGTTTCATCCTTTAACTACAAACCTCATACCTTTATGACATTCTACTTATAAAGCTCGGAAGTTTTCAAACCTACTAACGCTTTACTGTAAAGATCAATGCTAGTAATAAACTAAAGTGACGTTTTATTCCCTATTTCCTTGCAGGTGGATGTAATCCTGGTGCTGGATAACGAGAGGCTATACAACGAGCTCAAGAGGGACATGCCGAAGTTCGTCAAAGTCGTGTACCTGCCTAAGAGTGGAGGCGTGAGTTATTATACTTCCCCTTATTTTGAACTAGCTGTTTCCCGCGCCCTTAGTTCACGTGAAAATATTACAAAAATATTATTTCCCTATTTGAATCGGATTTTTTTTTAAATCTCAAAACTCTTCAATTTCAAGGGTTTTCTTTTTTTGCACAGAACCCTAGCCTTTTTCAAATTAAAGTAGCTTAAGTTACTCTTTATAACATCCTATCTGCCAGTAACTCCCGTCAAAATCGGTTTAGCCGTTTCAGAGATGAGCTAGAATACACAGACAGACAGACAAAAATTTAAAAAAGAAGTTTTTTTTGTTTTAAGTACCGTATGTACCTACTTACTGTTATTTTGCTACCTAGCCTTTTCCCAAACTATCTTGGGGTCGGCTTCCAATCTAACGGGATGCAGCTGAGTACCAATATTTTACATGAAGCGACTGCTTATCTGACCTCCACAACCCAGTAACTGGGTAATACGATACCCCTTGGTAAGACTGGATGTCAGACTTTCGGCTTCTGACAGCCGGGACCAACGGCTTAACGTGCTTTCCGAGGCACGGAGGAAACTCTGTGTGTAATTATGGTCACACGTACCAACCTCGGCAAGCACGGCTTAACCTTAAAGATCGACCCGTGCGTCAGTTATTATTTGGCTAGAATTCTTACAAAAATAAATTATAGGTGGTGGAGCGTTCATCGACGCAGCGCGCCGAGTCCCGCGACGCGCGCATCCGCGAGTATTTCTACGGCAAGCGAACTCCCTACTACCCGCACTCCTTCGATGTCAAGTTCACTGATCTCAAGATTTATAAGGTTAGTCAATAAAGCTAGAACATAACTTTAAATAAAACCTGGCCGTCTTTTCCGCTGCGTTTATTTTTTATATGAAGTCTTGAAGCTGTGTCAATATTTTTTGGGTACCAAACTTGGAAACCATTATGGTTTCGCAGGTATTCAGTATGTCAAAGTGCCAACGTTTTTGACGTTATTTTTACGTTCTAAATGTTATGACTAACTTAAATTACTCCTGCAATTTCTTTTCCGTTGCATGCTACTATAAAGTGGACTGAGTAGTGATGTGTTATTAACATAGTTTTAAGGTTCTATTTACGAACACAAATTGTATAATCTGTGGTCCAAAGTTGCCTGAGTATAAATGAATGTTATGTTATAAACAAAGTATTTTGACTTAAAGTAAAAGTCGTAACCCATACCCATAAATTATTTTTGTTCAATGTTGCTGAGTTGGGTTTACAGAATTTATTATTTATTTATTTTCCCTATCTACATTACAATTATCATTATAGGGTTACCTAATGGGATAGTGTACACAATAACAATATTAAATGTAACTAATTACAAACAGCTCTGAATAAATGAAATTATCTCTATATGGTGTCGGACGTAAAGAATAGCACCATCCCATATCTTCCCATGGGTGTCGTAAGAGGCGACTAAGGGACTTGCCAGAGAATGGGTAGCAGCGTTCTCTGTGCTTTTGTAACAACCGTACTGCGATCGCCAACCCGCCTGCCAAGCGTGGCGATTATGGCAAAACTCCCCAAAATGTCAATGTGGCGACACTTGGGGGAGGCCTATGTACAGCAGTGGATGTCTTTTGGGCTGAAATGATGAATGATGATGATGACAAACAATGCATTGTTTGTGAACTCACTCAGAATGACTCGATATTGGGTCTTTTTAACCGACTTCTAAAAAAGGAGGAGGTTCTCAATTCGGATGTTAGTATTTTTTTTTTTTTTTATGTTTGTTCGCGCATAACTCAGTCATGTACGAACCGATTTGGAAAATTATTTTTTTATTTCAAAGCCTATGCTTTCTATTTGGTCCCATAGTCACCAAGTCGGGATCTGATGATGGAATCTTGGCGAAATCGAGGGAACTCTTCAAATTTTATAGGAAAACGTACAGCGATTTTAGTATTTTCTACAACAAGTGAAATATTTGCGTTCAATGAGAACCATTCTACCATCAGATCTGATGATGAAGCCAAGAGACAGGCACCGTAACTCTTGTTGACTTGTTGTAATTGTAACGGTATGCCATTTTCCAGGTGTACCACAGACTTGACTTTCTTTATTCAACCTACGTAACATGTAGGTCCTCTGCTTTGACAGTCTGTTTTCGCGATGATCAGGGTTCTTATTCAAAATGCGTTGATCATTTCTTTCCCTAATTTCTTTTAATCGTTGTCCTTTTTCCTTTTTCTCAGTTTCAGTTTGACGCTGTTTTCTCATACGAGACGCATCTTTACTAGGCCTACTCATATTTTATTATTAGATTTAAAATATGTCACTAAAAATTAACAAATAAAATTTTTTTTTGCAAAAAAAAAAACCGACTTCAAAAAACCCTAAACGCACTAAAAAGTTAAAAATAATACTATAACCTACCTATATTAATAAACCTAACCTAACCGACGATTAACCTATAATAAAATTTAATAATTCTTTGGAGTCGGTGCCAAGCAATATACGATACCTGCTTGATTATATAGACAGACTAAGGCCAGAAAAACAAAACATCTTACAATTTCTAAATATTAATTAATTAATTAATTAATTCAAATTATATTGCTTGGCACCGACTCCAGAAATTATTAAATTTTATTATAGGTTAATCGTCGGTTAGGTTAGGTTTATTAATATAGGTAGGTTATAGTATTATTTTTAAGTTTTTAGTGCGTTTAGGGTTTTTTGAAGTCGGTTTTTTTTTTGCAAAAAGAAATTTTTTATATCCTGTATCGTAATCTCTCGCTAGCACTGCGCGAGTCTTAATATCACGAGTTTTAGAAAGCTTCCCCATATAATCCCCTGTCCCGCAGGTGGGCGCGCCGTCGCTGCCCGACTCGTGCATGCCGCTGGGCATGCGCGCACAGGACGCGCTGACCAAGCTGGTGAGCGTGTGGCCCTCGCCGGCGCTGCACCACCGCATCCTCGCCGTCAGCTTCGCCGCGGGCCCGGACGACGATGTGCTGCACTCCAACTTGGCTGGCTTCGTGTGTGTGTGAGTACTACGTCACTATTTATTATCGGGAACTTAAAACAAATAGTAAATTTTTTTTTTTCTTATATTTACTTTTTTTACAATTCGTTTTTTGTTAATTTTAAACTTTTTTTTTTTTGCGTTCAGTATGAGTCCAATAAATACTCTTCTTTATTTCTTTCAATTCTCAAAAACCCATCTGCTTAGCGTTTTCCCAACTATGTTGGGATTTTTAACAGAAAATCCAAAATCGCTCGACAGAAGTGATAACTTAATCTAAGTTGAACCATTTAATATTGAAAGAGCCTGCCTACTAATGCCGTATGCGTAAGAGAAAGAGAAGCCAGACAGAATGGCGGTGTAACGTGTTACGTTACGAAGCGGCTTACCCTCCCTTAAGAAGTTATCACTTCAAAAAGATCATCCAAGTTAACGAATATGTTCTGTCCCCACAGCACGGCAGTGGACATGGACCGTCAGATGCTGACGATCCTGTCTCCGCAGCCGCGGCCGCTGCCCAACACGGTCCTGCTGCTCTCGGAGCTGCAGTACATGGACAACCACTAGTCCGTGCTCTTTGGCACCCGGATGCGTCACGTTTTCTCTAACATCTCGCTCTCGCGTTAATGGAGTGAGTTGGGGTGTGCTCTTTTCGTTTTTGAAGTGTAATTTGAGTAACTAGTTCAAATAAAAGGTGTTATGAATCATCATCATCTGACTAGCCTATAGTATGTTGGGGTTGGTTCGGATGCAGCTGAATACCAGTATTTTACATGGAGCGACTGCCTATCTGACCTCCACAGTTAGTACTGGGTAATACGATACCCCTTGGTAAGACTGGTTGTCAGATTTTCGGGCCACTGACTAACTGTAACGACTGTCAAAGATCTACAAATGACAGCCGGGACCAACGGCTTAACGTGCTTTCCGAAGCACGGAGGAAACTCGGTATGTAATGGATGATAACCCATCCACAGTGTACGTAATACAAGTGACAAGTTCAAATACAAGGTGTAAAAATAAGCAGTTTTATATATTTTTTCGTGTTATTTGAACAATAAATATCTGGATCAGTTCTATTTACTCTGCGATTTTAGGGTTAGTACCATGGTAATAGTATTCATAATTCTTAACCCACAGTTACAATAATGACTTAAATACCGTCTTAATTGCGTAGCATTAAGGGCGGTTTTTCTAGTTCCAGTATTTATATTATTTTATTATATTATATATTTATTTAATGGCAGCTCGAATACTCTAAAATAAATTGCCATGTTAGTCAAACGTTAGTAAACTTTAATTTTATGTCATATAATTAAATTGTAATAATTATATTGAAGAATCAATCAATTAAAGAATTTACGCAAAAGATGTACTTACTGAGAGAAAAACTCCTAACTAAAAATTACACTGCAAAAGAAAAAGAGCTCACTATCAATGATTGTTACAAAACGTTGCGCAGCCGGGAGTCAAATTCACGTACTTATGTTTAACAATGTTTACGGAAACTAACACTACTACTTTCGGACTTCTAACTCCGTTCGAGTTCGAAAAGTTAACAAACCCCTTAGATTTAAATCATAGATATGAATAGAGTTGGGACTTAGTCGACTGTAAAAAGTATAGGTGTAATACCGCAATTTTCATATTTCAACAAGTGAAGACCGTACAAAGAAATGGCTGGAGTAGCCCGATGTGGCCCGCGTCTGTGAGCTGAGTGGTGGAAGACCACGAGGCGCCGACATATAACGGCGGGTAGCTGGTAATTAGTAACCGATACTTAAACACGTGATTATACTCATGATAAAAAACAACTTTCCCAAAGAAACATTATTTTTATACTCGAATTTCATACGGCTGTTGTATTATTGTGATAACATCCAATGAGTATAAAAAAATACGTGTGGCACTCGGGTACTGCCGCGGAAAAGCTATTGCATAGCATTTTTTATCAACTTATGCAATTATAATATTTATGTAATATTTTTTTTTTCTTTGGTATTAGTTCAAGTTACACTTTTTGAGCGTGGTGACGGATTAGAAAACAATTTTTTTGCCATTTTTTCCAAATTCGGGTTGTTAGGTTTTTTTCGTTACGGAATTTCTTTATTCGGTCGCCGCGCTCAAAGCCCGCGATAAAAGCTATGCAATAGCTTAAAAATGTTTCTTTGCGAAAGTTGTTTGTTATCATAAGTATAATCACGTGTTTAAGTCACTAATTACCAATCACCGTATATGTGCCCTCACCGTATTTAGGTCACGCTGAGATGAACAAGCTCGCACAGACGCACATCCCGCATGAAACAAATACGATGTGCAGTATGCGTGAGCGAGACAATACTATTTTCTTTCAACTACGCAGTAATGTTATCATTAATCACTACAAAACCGATCACAAAGGATGTCTTTTTTGCTTAGAACCAAAACAGTGCAGAAAAGTTATATGAAATCTCATTATTGCACTGTTTTTCATTACTGCACTGTTTTAAATTTTAAATTTGGAATTAAATTTACCACAGAGGTGTAATGTCTCCTATTAATTAAGTTAATAAAATGTATGCATTAGATCAAAAAGATTACTGGCTGAATAAAACTGACTTGGTGAAAAAAAAAACTAATGGCGCGCATTTTGTACCATTGTAAAACTTTGATACTTCTTATTTACCAAATAAAAAGGTAAAAAATCATGGAAATTGACAGCGATAGCGATATGAATTCAACTCCAGAAAATATAAAACAGCTGCAAATGAAGTTGTTAATAACGTTTAATAACTGCACTTTTAATAATTGTATGTTTGAAGGGAAGATGAATTAAACTTTGTTTCATTAACTTGAGTTTTTGAGTAGGTATATTTTGTCAGGGTAGTTGAAAGAAAAGCAGATTACGCACCTCGATAAAGTGAGTAATTAATGCACTCGTGATAATTTAGTGCCCTCGCATGCGCTCGGGCACCAACATAACACTCGTGCATTTATTACTCACTTTGTGCTCGATGCAACAATCTACTATTCCATCTCATCGTCAACGCAATAGAAAGATGAACATATTTTGGCGCGGTATGACGATTCTATGATATAAATCTACGGGAAACCCGATACGAATAGGTCAGTGACACCGTAAATATTGAAGACATGTAATACCTCTCAATAAAATAAAAAACTTTTATTAGGTAGTGATGTGACGAGTGATACGATCCCACTGGATTTTAAAATTGACTGTAAATATATTTAATTAGCTTGTAATTATGTAATAATAAATATTTTTCTACGAATCTGTGTATATTATTCGAATGACCTACTATTACAGCGATATGACCGCCATTGTAGACAAAGAATTGTCAATATTGCAAAAAAAAACTGTTACAATTTAGGTGTAGATGATTTATTCTATCTACCTAAAAAGTTTTCTATGAAATTTTGTTGTGTACACTATTCAGATGGTTCTGTCAATTTATTAAATTTGTCCTTGAATAAATAACATGTATTGTATGGATGGTTTTCTTGTTGTTTTGCTTTGTTTTTGAAGTGAAAACTTCTTTAGCGGCGTTGTGCACTTTTGTGATGGGTAAAAAATGTTAAACTCGCGTCAGGACACGTGACCGCCGATTTTATTGCCATTAGGTTACGAAGGAATTTGAACTTTATGACATCTGTCACACACAAAACCTTCGGTTTCTCCAAAGAGGTAAAATTCGTAAGACGGATTGTAATAGTTCTGAAGTGTTACATTTTTTATGTAACATAAATTGTCATGTTCGTGTACGATAGCGCAATAAATGAAAATTGTATTATTTTACCACATAAATGATAGTACTTTTATACGGTTAATTAAAGCAACTCGTGCAAAATTATTCCCTAACCATTCCAAAATATCAATAATGCACGACGTTAATATTCAAGTTTTCACTTTTTTTTTTTCACCTACTCTCCTTCGGTCTGCATCACGCAGTTTCTCCCTCAACCAAATGCCGGGTGGTTCTCAGCTACAGAAAAGGATAAAGCTTGATGCGGGACCCGTGATTGGTTACAAAGTAAAAAATACAACCATTTCGTTTCCAAAAAGTTTTATTTACAAAAATAGAGGTAGTCGGTATTATTTATTTACAGGAAGACTTTCAATAATACTTTTCGAATTTCATTCAAACTTCAATAGGTACCATTAAGGGGTGCTTCACATAACTTCGGGTATGATTCGGCAACACCGGGCGGCTATGCGGCAAAGAGTTATGTAGATACGTTAGGGAAGGCTTTTCCCTACTTGGTTTAGACTGAATCGAGCCCCAACATGATTCAGAAACAGTAGATGCCGAACGGAATTTACCGAGCGGCACGAACTAAATAAATTAATCACATAACATAATATCACGCCTGTAATCCCCGAAGGATTAGGCAGAGGTGTACTGTACCTACACCCACATTTCGCCAGTTATGTTTAAGTCCCACGTATTAAGGGCGAGCCTTTTGCCTTCAACCGGGCACAAATCTAGACTCCGAGGCAGCTACCGAGAAATTCGTAATAGAAACACCCAATAACGCTGCCCAACCCGGGAATCAAACCCAATACCTCATACTCAGCAGTCGCAATTGCGACTACTGGACCAACGAGGCAGTCTAAAGGCACTTATAAAATTCGGCAAGTATTACCGAATTGAATGTACCGACCCGAATAGTGTAGCATTCCTAAGGCAGTTCTCACACCGAGCAGCTTGGGTTAATGAACCATTAAACATTTTATGGGCAGTATTATTATTGCCCTGCTATACAAGCTTGAGAAAATAAAATACACTATAGCTACCTAAAAATAAATACCATTTACAAAACGCACTTCTTCGTTTCGTCTCAAAATTATAAATAAAAATAAGAATTATTACTAAACTATTGGATACAGAGTTTTCTTTTTATAATAATCCATATTCTATATATCTGTTCATTGGAATTCTGGGACGCAGCAACTACGAAATATAAATATTATGCTTAAAAAAAACTTCAGTTTCGATGTTTCAAGTGAGTTTGCTGCTAAATCAGACCATAGTCCATAACATACAAATAGTTAAAACTTTAGCGCAAAGACAAAAGTTACAAGAGTCCCTAGCATGAGCGCGTGGTGTAAACGTTATAGACCAGGGTCGATAATTTTTGAAACACAAAAAAAATAATAGTAGGATGAAACTCATTGGAAAAGGAGGAGAATATTATAAAAATGAAAGAAAAAAAAAATGTAGAAGATAAAAATAAAAAAACCAAAAACTTGGTTTTTTGAATTTTTCACATAAATTTTGAGGTTATATGAAAAAAGTGGAAATACAAACGTTGTAGATCTTTTTATTACCTACAACTTTGCCATTTGACTGTTTTTCATAAGACTTGTAGTTTTGCCGGAAATCAATATAAACCGTTTTTTACCCTTAAAAGCTCCCCCCTTCCCCTTCCCGATCTCAGATCGCCCGTAAATTATATTTCCTTTCTTTTTTATAATATTCTCCTCCTTTTCCAATGGGTTTCATCCTACTATTTTTTTTTCACTATTTATTATATTTAAAGGCTTCTACCCTGGTCTATTACGCAATAAGTCGATTTTTTTAAATTAAAAATACTAGTTCTTTTCACATATAATATCTTCATCATTTCAAGAATTTATTCATATCTATGGATGATACTGATTGTGCTTGTTGAATGCTATAGGATAATTGTATTTTCGATTCAAAAATCTACGTATGTAAGTTAGGTACGCTCATAATAGGGTCTCAGATCTACCGTATAGCAGATACGGTGTTTGGTAGCTGAGCGCTGCGGGAGGGATGTAAATGCAAAAATGACCGAGCTGAACGAAATATTACCCCGCCGATACCATCGTCTCGTCTCAGTTTAAAAGGTAGGCCAGTAGCTTTCATCAATTATGATCGTTTACGCCTTACGGCATTTCATACAAGCTTTCGAGTCCTTTTTTCCGAAATTACTGAACCGATTTAAACGAAATTTAATACGCATAAGCAGGATACATAGGGCCAAAAACTTACTAAAAAACACTTTCGAAATGCCCTTTAAAAAAAAGATAATTGGAAATTTCTGTTTCTATAGATATTTTATAATCGGTCAAATTTAGCTGTTACACTTTTTCGAAAATGTTTTAGTTATATTTTAGATCTATGTAGCCTGCTTATGCGTATGAAGTTTCATTAAAATCGGTTCAGTCATTTCGGAAAATAACGATTTGAAAGTTTTTATGAAATGCCGTAAGGCGTAAACGGTCTTAAGAAAGTAGCCTCAAATTAAACTCCCATGTCCTCATTAGGGGACAAATATCCTAAACCGTTCATCGAAAACTATTAAAGTTATAGTTTGCGGTGTTGCCAGACAACACGAAGCCGGGCGACTTCGTGCAATACCTTTGGAGTCAAATCTTGGGACATTTTATCCCTCATAGAGGCACGTACATGGCTTTAAAGCTCCCAATTGGCATTTCTCGCCTCCGTGCAGTCGTTAAAGTCTCTTCAAAGTAGATATAAGTATGACGATCAGTTCTGTTGTCTATTCTGAGTGTCTCTAGAAGGTTCTGTGTTCTCTTTAATGTGTGACTGCGCGAATTTGATGGCGACCCGCATCGCGTCTTGGACTAGTTGCTCGCAGTTTATTAGGCTCACCTGCAAATGGAAATGTTTAGTAAGGCTCGTAGCTCAGTACTGGGCTGACACAATTTAGATTGCTATTGATAAGAAGTAAATGTAAGGATATTTTACTCAAACGAAATGTCAAATGATGTCTATATCTTAGATTTTCTACTTTTACAATTCATTATTGTATAAAATCTATATTTCCGTGGTGTCAACGCTGAAATGGCAAAAAAAACCGGCCAAGTGCTAGTTGGACTCGCGCACGAAAGGTTCCGTACCATTATTTATAAAAAGGAGCAAAAAAAATCACTTGTTTGTATGGGAGCACCCCTTATATATTTATTTTATTATTTTTTTAGTATTTGTTGTTATAGCATCAATAGAAATACATAATCTGTGAAAATTTCAACTGGCTAACTATCTCGGTTCATGAGATACAGCCTGGTGGCGGACGGACGGACGGACAGACAGCGAAGTCTCAGTAATAGGGTCCCGTTTGACCCTTTGGGTACGGAACCTTAAAAACGACGGATCCTAAGTTCATTTCTTTTCACATACATCTTAGAAAATGTATGCAGCTGTTTTTATTTTCGCGTAGTATTTTTTTTTTAATAAGAACTGTCACATGTCACAATTGGTCATTAATTTTTGTGTCACCTGTAATGTATTGTTGTAGGACAAATACGTGAAATGAAGTTCTAGGTTAGGGTCAGGCCCTGCCAGGGCTGCAGAAACTGTTCGAAAGAGATACCGCAGCCCTGGAACACAAAGGGCTAAGAAGGAACATGGATGGGTTATAGTCAGTACAAGTCTGACACTCCCTTCCGCTCCGCCCAGAGCTGGAGGGGTCACTTGATGATTTCACATCCGTAAAAAAAAGGTCAGGTTCAGGTGCGAGGTACTTCATACTGTCCGAGTAAGATCAGTCACCAGATGTATGAACGGGGACCAAGCAAAAGAAAATACTTATGTAAATATCAGCAGGTGGCGTTCTGTAGTATTTGCCTATACCAGTGAGGTAAAAGGATGAGTTTTCGTTTGTATGAAGCTTTAACAGTAGGTGTACCTTAGAAGGTGTCATCTCAGCCCGCGTGAGGTCGGCGCGCGCCCGCACGTCTGCACCGAACACTCGCGCGGCGCTCGCCAGCCAGGCGCGCGCGCAGAAGGCGCCCGACACCATGTCCTGCACACGCACGCTCATTTATTACATCACATGTTCCTGATCCCCCGTTAAAAAGAGCGGATCCTCCGACGGAGTTGTCTGGTGGGCTAATGCCCGACGGTTGTTGTTGGATAGAGCGATGCAGGATTTTAGCTCATAATTTACGTCATAGATGTCGCTAGTAGCAGTAGCAGTGTTTGTGTATTTTTGATAATGTTTGTTCGGACCTATGTCTAACAGCGGACTACACTAGGATAGAGTTGATTGACTGATATCACCACTAGTGACCGTTCTGTATGGTGCCGGATATAAAGAATAGCACCATCTCATATCTTCCCGTGGGTGTCGTAAGAGGCGACTAAGGGATTTGCCAGAGAATGGGCAGCAGAGTTCTGTGCTTTTGTAACAACCGTTTTGCGATTGCCAACCCGCCTGCCAAGCGTGGCTATTATGGCAAAACCCCCGTTATGTCAATGTGGCGAAACTTGGGGAAGGCCTATGTCCAGCAGTGGACGTCTTTCGGCTGAAATGATGATGATGATGACCACTAGTAATCAAGCCTTTACCCTTTACTTTAAGAGTGAAGCATTTATCGGTTTCGTTGATTCGTAATCTGTCATACCGAGGGATTTCTTGTACCCTCTACCGCCTGGGCACACCTTCACTGCACACAGAGGGAATGCTTGTGTCCCAGCAGTGGGAACGTTACAGGCTGATTATATTATGAACATATGACGGACCTGTGGCACAGTGCATCCCGCTACTAGCACTCCGCCGGCACAGCCCAGCACCATAGTGGGTATGCTGTGTCGCTCCGCCAGCACAGACTTCACGCCGTCGCTCTGCATCAGGTATGAGCAGCGAAGGAAGTGGACCACGAACCGTCGCCCGTCTTGGGCTGCTTGGGTCACCGCTTCACGGACTTCTGTCTCTGCTATTGAGCTGGAAGAATTGAGGAACTTTGTATCAGAAAACATCGTTTAATTTTTTAATAACAACAACAAGTACGTTTTATTATAATACTATGGTAAAGTAGTACAAAGATAGGAGATAACAGAGAGGGGCTCGTGGCTAAATAATAACAGCCGCACGGGTCGCTCATTAGGGTTAAGCCGTGCTTGCCGAGGTTGGTTCGTGGATGGGTGACCATAATTCCGTACCGAGTTTCCTCTGTGCCTCGGAAAGCACGTTATACTGTTGGTCTCGGCTGTCATTAAAGTAGTACGAGTAGTCAGAAGTCGGAAGTCTGACATCCAGTCTTACCAAGGGGTATCGTATTACGCAGTTACTGGGTTGTGGAGGTCCGATAGGCAGTCGCTTCATGTAAAATACTGGTACTCAGCTGCATCTGGTAAGACTGGAGGCCGACCCCAAGATAGTTTGTGAAAGGCTAGGTAGATGATGAAGTGTCGTGAGGAAGGTTTTTGAGTATTAATGTGAAAATCTCGCATTCATTTCCTTCAGCCCATATCATCACCATCATCATCATCAGCCTATAATGTTCCCAATGCAGGGACACAGGCCTCCTCTCAATGAGAGAGAGTGGGCTTTAATCCACCACGCGGACATCAGACATGTGACATCTACCAACTCGCACTGGGCGAGTTGGTAGATGTCACATGTCTTCGAATTTTTAGTTCTAGTACATGCCGGTTTCCTCACGATGTTTTCCTTCACTGTTTTTGAGGGCAGTGGTGATGAATAAATTACATAAAGTAATGCGCCTGCCTGGGTTCGAACCCACGGCTTACTGCTCGTAAGCCGGGGCCCATAATCATCATAACCAAACACGACATACCGTTTCAGTCACCAGTGCCACTTTTAGACTACAATATTATAGTATAGGATCCCGCTATACAACGACCTTCACCGAGCTCGTTAATGGATGAAACTTATTTTATATTAAACTAGCTGTCCCGCGCAACTTCGTCTGTCACATTTTCCCCGTTTTCGCAACATTTTTCATTGCTGCTCCGCTCCTATTGGTCGTATCGTGATGATATATAGCCTATGTCCTTCCCCAGGTTGAAATCTATCTTCTTGCCAAATTTCATTAAGATCCGATTAGCCGTTTAGTCGTGAAAAGGTAACAAACAAACAGAGTGACTTTCGCATTTATAATACATATTAGTATGGATTTAATATGTCAATAATTATATTGCATATGGGTTGTCTAAAAAATTTCAGACAGTAATTTTTTTTTTAATATTTCACCGGTTTGGTTAATGGACAAATTCCATACCAATCGAAAGTATAAAGCCCACAGAATATGCAAA
Organism: Cerastis rubricosa; assembly: GCA_949152445.1. Taxonomy (NCBI): domain Eukaryota; kingdom Metazoa; phylum Arthropoda; class Insecta; order Lepidoptera; family Noctuidae; genus Cerastis; species Cerastis rubricosa. Next base: position 20,932,074 of record OX424534.1, on the reverse strand, counting down.
CGTTAGGTTGCCTTTTCTTTTCCCGTCAACTCTCGGTTAGGCAGGTATAAACAGATAAATCGATACTAGTAACTTGCACCGGTCTGGTTAATGAATTAAGGCAACCTAACGTTTGCATATTTTATGGGATTTTATACTTTCGATTGGTATGGAATTTGTTTATTAACCAAACCGGTGAAAAGCTTATTTTTTTTTTATTAATAAATCATATCCTTGACTTGATTTTTTAGGCAACCCATTTGCAATATATTTATTGACATATTAAATTTAATATAAAATAAGTTTCATCAATTAACCAGCTCGGTGAAGGTCGTTGTATAGCGGGATCTTAGCCTATTATTATTTTAGACTGTAATAAAAACAATTCGTAGTCTAGTAGTGCTGAGCATGAGGTCCTAGGTTAGATTCCCGGGTCGAGTAAAATGTTGGGATTTCAATCACCAATTTCTCACTGGCAAAAGGCTCGCCCCTTACTACATGGGACTTAAAACATATCTGGCAAAATGTGGGTACTATTAGGCAAATCTTCGCCTAACCCTTCAATGATTACGGCATGATGTTATGAAAAAAGAACCCCCCCCTTTTTTTTACATAGTAGCCTCAAAAGGTGAAACACTCACTTCAAAGCCAGATCATTCTGCTGCACCTCCCTCTTGTCGAAGCTGTCGAGTAGCGCCAGACACTTGGCGTACTCCGCGTAGGGGGCGCCTCCAGTGCCGCAGAGCTCCCTCAGCTGTTGCTTGATGAGAGACACCTCTTCTCTCTTCCTCTCAGGGTCTACTAAGTCTATAACTTGCTCCAGTTTTTCGGCACGGCAGAATAGTTCCCGGGCCTGTTAAATAATGAACAGGATTATGAGAAGTTTTACAATTTAAGAGCGTTTACACCTGTCAAATGTCTTCGAATGGGACATTCATCAACAAGAATACAAATTCAGGAAACTCTTAAGAACGTTTACACCTTAAGGCATTTCATACAAACTTTCGTGTTTTTCCGAAATAATAAACTTAATACGCATAAGCAGGATACTTAGTTCTAAAAAAATCATCATCATCCGCCTACAATGTTAAATGCCACTGCTGGGACACAGGCGTCCTCTCTATGAGAGGGAGTGGGCTCTAGTCCGCCACGCGGGCCCAGTGCGGGTTGGTAGATTGCGGTAAGAGTCTAGTTTCGACTAGTTCTAGTTTCTAAATTTTAACTCAAATTGAAGTATGTAATGTCACTCAATAATTAGTTTAGGCTTCTGTAAGTAATAAAAATAAATAAATAGTAACTTCATAACTGTCTCGAAAACCAAATAAGTGCTGTTATAAAACTCTGCCATTTCATTTGTGTTCTGTTTGTTTATGTTGTCTAAAAAGCCTACTTTTATGCCTATTTGTTAAATATTGTATATCTGGTTCTTCTAACCCAACAGACATGCTGGGGAGTTTATTCGACACTTTTTTCTTAGCTAAAAGACTAGCAAGTGGCGATGGGTGTGCGTTTTGGGGGACTGTCTCTTGCAAACTTTGACGTTCAAAAAGTTCTGATTATCAGCCTAATTTAAAAATAAATTACTTTTGATTGTACACCGATAACTCTAATATATAGAATCACTAACTAAAATGACTAAGACACAGGCACATACACCTAGTTTAGGAGTCAGAGCATTAACATTATTGTGACCTATTTATAAGCCTCATATGCAATAAAGAATTTTTCATCCCACCATCTCGGAAAGAGTATTTTTACTCTTCGATATCTGAGTGCAAAAGCCGTTTTTATTCTCTAGAGGATAAAGTAAATTGAATTTAGAACATCGTGTGCACTAAGTTTGTGAATTAAAAAAAACATTAAACCTATTTACTGCTACCTCTATGGTGCCGAATATATAATACAACTTTTTTTTAATTTGTTAAAAACTCAAGACTCGGAACCTTCTTGGTGTTCTTTTCAATTTCAATTTGCTTTGTACGCGGTTCTTTACGCGGCATTTTTTCACGTCATTGTTAATTATACCGTAATATTATTTTGTTATAATTTAAAGATTATTCTGTAATACTTACCTGTCATAATGTAGTAATTAATACCTAAACTGAAATAAAAGTGTACCTATCTTGTGATTGTAAACGTTTTTTTTTGCATTTAGTCATTTCCTCGCTGAGGTGGAATGAAAAGTTACGTGTTGCACTCGAGTGCAAAGATTTTTCACCTCGTGCTCACTCGCTGCGCTCGTGATTCAATTTTAGAATCTTTACCTTCGCTTGCTCGGTCATAAAAATTTAACACGCGGTTAAAAAGCAACTTTGCACTCTTGTATAACAAATAACTATTCTATTTATTATTTATAACTTTCCATATAGTGCTACGATACCTGTTTAGCTCTTTCGCCGGTGAGCGCATGCAGGGTGGGCGTCTGGCCGCCCGCGCCCTTCACCAGCGTCACGCAGAACTGTCCCAACGCTCCCGTTGATGGTACGTGGGTACCGCAGCATAGCTCCCTTAGCAACATATAATATTGGTATATCAGATAGTGGCGGTACTTTTAGCCTAAAACCTTGGCTTGCCCTTATAACTGGAGATCGGATATTCGGATGCATATTTACCTAAAGTTTGAGTGTTTTTTATTTTATTTTATTAATTTTAAGAAAACTTACAGCTAGTACATTCAAGTAGTAAGAAATAATATATAGAAAAAGGCCAATTACAAGTTTTCACTTATATAAACTTATGTATAAAATTTAAGCGACGGCATTGATAGCGTCAAAGATAAACATAAACATAGAAGCATCTGAAGGGATTAAACAAAAATAAAATATATTTTACAACAAAGTTGCTAAACCTCAAAGAAAAAGTTACTTAATTTTTTTTTAAGCTTCTGGACACTATTTGTAAATAAATCAAGCTCAACATCACGGCACATCATATTGAACTTACGGCATGCTCTTAAAATATATGAATTTTGTCTGTATATAGTTTTAACAATAGGTACATGGAGAAGATGAGGTCTCCGAAGAAACACAGACGGTACACGAAGTCCAATCTTGGCCACCAGCTCAGGGACGTCAGTGGATCCGTTCATTATATTAAATAGGAAAGCAAGATCTGCAATGTTTCTTCGCTCGTGTAAGGGAAGAATATGAAATTTCTTACACCGACTAGTATAGTTAGGGAGATAACAATTTGAGCGATATTGAGTGTACCTTAAAAATCGCCTTTGTATGCTTTCAAGGCGGTTAATATAAACATTATAATTTGGATTCCAAATTTGAGAAGCATACTCGAGATGGCTACGGACAAAAGCACAGTATAAAATTTTCATCGTTTTGACATTCTTAAACTCAGCAGAGACCCTAAAAATAAAACCCAACGCTTTAGAAGCCTTGTTGACTACATTGTCAATGTGCGCATCAAACAAAAGCTTTGAGTCAAAAGTTACCCCAAGATCCTTGATGACGTTGACTCTGGCAATTGGGGTATCCGAAAATTTGTAATCATACCTGATTGGGTTTGGCTTACGAGTAAATGTACATACATAACATTTTGAAATATTTAAATCCAACCTGTTACTATCGCAGTAATCATGGAACCGGTCCAGATCCTTCTGCAATAAGTGTGCATCCTCAATGGTCGACACTTGACTCAGAATTTTCATATCGTCCGCATACAATAAAATTTTAGAATTATGAAAACAAGAGGCGATGTCATTTACGAAAATATTAAATAAAAGAGGTCCTAATAAAGATCCTTGGGGAACCCCCGACGGAATGTACATCGCTCTCGAGGTAAAACCATTGAGGACTACAGTCTGGCATCTATTTTCAACATATGATACAAACCATCTGTACAAGTTACCCCTCACACCAATCCCTAACAGTTTTTGCATTAGAAGCGCATGATCTATTCGATCAAAACATTTGCTGAAGTCAGTATATATAACGTCGACCTGAGACCTCCTGGACATATGATCTGAAAGATAATCACTACAGACCACGAGATTGGATGTGGTGGAGCGACCTTTTAAAAATCCATGCTGGTGTTCAGAAAAACTTAATTTAAGTGAAGAAGAAAGTTGTACGTGCACAATTCTCTCCATTATCTTAGCGAACACGCAGAGTTTGGAGATCGGTCTATAATTTTCAACGCTGTCCTTAGGTCCTGTTTTATGAATCGGCGTTATATATGCTGACTTCCAGATTGTGGGCACAACTCCCAAGTCGAATGACCGTTTGAATAGTAATGTCAATGGAATGGATAGACACCTGGCACATTTGGATATAAAAATTGGTGCAATGTTATCCGGGCCAGCGGATTTGTTAATATCCACCTGCTCTAGCAAACGAAGTACCTCCTCCTCGCGCACGTTAATAGAGCAGATGTCTGATACGAGACCAGTAGACTGATCCGTTCTCGCAGAGGCTAAGAATTCATTTGCGTCGCGTCGCTCTTGGAAGTTAGAGAAGAAATAGTCGCCAAACATATTGCAGATATCCTCCCCCTCACCCGAAGACAATTCACCAAATTTTAGCACGGATGGGTAACAGTTGGTTTGCTGTTTGGATTTAACGTATTGCCAAAAAGCCCTAGGATTTTTAGAAATGGCTAATTCAATGTTTGCAATATAGTCTTCAAACATTTCCTTCTCCAGATCCTTAGCCCGTTGACGTAAGGTAACAAAAGATTGATAGTCCGAGATATTACCATAGGTTTTAAATTTTGAATGAAATTTTGACTTTTCTTTAATAATTTTGATAAGAGGGCTTCTGTACCAAGGAGGATACTTACCCCTTGGAGCGAAAATTTTAGATGGAATATGTGCTTTACAAAGGAAGTTGATTGTGTCATAAAAAAATTTAACACTTTCTTCAAGAGGCTTAGAACTTAGCTCTAATGGCCAATCAATTGTCATCATTTCTTCAATTATGGCGTCATAATTTCCATGAGCATACAAGAACTTGACTCTAGGCAGAGAATACAGCTGATGAAGTTGAACAAAGTCAGCAGAGATGCAGAGTGCCTTATGATGTGAGTCCTCGTGCACTAGGGGATCCATGCTGCAAGAGACAGCCACTTCACTGTTAGACAAGACGAGATCCAGAATCCTATTGTTCACATTACGATATGAGTTGTACTGAACCAAATTGCAAGCGGTGAGAGTATCACAAAGCTGGTTTGAATGGGACCATGCAAGTTACCAGGACACAGATCTCCACCGTCCACTGGCGCTTGCCAGTCAATATTCGGTTGGTTAAAGTCACCGACCACCAAAAACTTATCTGCGGGATGTTTAAGAACAATATCAGCTAAATTACTAGAAAAATTATTGAGTTGTATCATTAAAGAGTTGCCAGACTGTTCGCCACATATATACACAGTACATACATGTATTTTATAGGTAACTTTAGGTTTCTTTTGGTGTAAAGTTAAGGTAACCCACAGGTCCTCGGCAGACGAGCACCATTCGTTGCGGACATCGGCAACTAGCTCTCGACGTATGGCTATTAAAACCCCCCCACCCATAGTTTGATTAGTGTGTGAGTAACATCGATCACGCCTCCATACAAAATATCTATCATCAAACAATTCGCTATCGGATATACCATCAATAAGCCATGTTTCCGTAAGACAAATGACATCAAAAGAATTCATACAAACATTTCTGTAGAAAACAGATGTTTTCGTCCGCAGCCCCCGAACATTCTGATAGAAAATACTAATAGGCGCCATAATAATTTAATTGCAACACCAGAACAATGATTGAAAAGATATAAGGTACACTCAGACTAAGCGCCAAGTCAAAGCTGTAGAAAATAAAAGTCGGCTTAAATAGCAAGTGGTAGCAAACTAATGCGAAAATTATAGTAAATAAATTAGATTGCATAGAATAAGCGCAATAAATCGAATTCAAACCAAAGAAAAAAGTATTTTTAAAGTTGTATAAGTTATGAGTAAGAAATTTCATGTGTAAGCCGATCTCACCTCTAAATGCACACTCATAGAGTATAAAACGACAATTACCAAAGCTTAATGAGCCGAATGAATAGGCGACACTAAGCGATAAGAGAACAAAAGGCAGGCGAGAATGGAATGCGTGCAAAAAATACGTACCTATGTTTCTCAAACTTAAGCCGAACGAATTCACGATTAATAATAATGTGTCCACAATATTTACTAAACAAACCTTTTCAAGAAGGGTAAACAACTTACAATTAAGAATAGACGTTTCGATTAAAATAAAAACTTTTTTAAATCTTGCTCTGTTTTGATGTGATGTTTCGGAGACGTGGTGTTTTTTCGTATAAGTATTTTGCATCCTCTAACCCACACATGTTCAAAGCCACGCTCTTTGGCTTGAGCTTTGGTTTTATTCAGTAGGAGTTTATTTTCCAATGTAAGGTGATCGTTGATGTACACCCTGTTATTGCCTTGTAAGCCCAGATCTCCAGCATTTAGTTTTTTATGTTTCTTCGCAGCAGCTATAAAATCATTCTTCAGGTAGCTGTTGTGTACTGAGCAAATAATGTTTTTATTTAGTTTGTCATTACGTGTCGGCACCCTTGCAATATAGTTTATGTGTTCCTTTTGAACATGAAAATCAATTTCTTTACCGATCTTGGCGATAATCGCGAACAGGTCTTCATCCTTGGATATTGGCACTCCTTTGATCTCGATATTGTTCATGCGAGACCTCTGTTCATTCTCAGACTGCCGATTCTCTAGCTGGATAATTCGATCCTGCAAATTGAGTATCACTTCTTTAGTGTTCTTCATGGTTTCGATTTCATCTTCCAGAACTGACACTTTACTTGCTAAAGCTTTAATTTCTTGACCGTAGGCCTCAAAGGACGATTTCATTTGTGAGACTTCTTGCCGTATGGTTTTTAATTCCGCAAGCTCACCCTGGATAGCCTTCACACTCTCGATCAACGCAGGCAATGCTTCCATTTTAGCTGACAGACGTTGAAGCTCAATCATGATTGTCTCCGAGTTCGCTGGTGATGTTACCTTCAGACAACCAGTTTGAGGACTGGCAACCGGAGTAGCCTTGCAGCTTTGACATTTCCATGTCAATTTACGATCGCCAAGTTTTCGCCATCCAGCTTCAGTTATCCCAGCACAGGGAAAATCGAATTTCGCCTTACAGGCAACACACGTAGCACCATCTCTCGATTCCGTGTCACAACGTTTGCAGGTTGACTAGTATGGAGCGCGCGTCAGTGTAGTGTGCAGCTCACCTAACCTTATATTTGTAACTGCACACACTAATTATGGGCATTATTACACGAATCGTCGAATTGAACAGTTCTCTTTTATTCTGCTTACATCACTCTAATACATGGCGACCCTTAGCCAGCAATTAAAATTTTGCAACTAACGAGCAAAGCGAAAATGTCAGAAGTTGAAAAAAAATCAACAAGATTTATACTGATGGAAGTTTGTGAAGACGAAGAAAATTAGAAGAAAGAAAGCAATGAAGATTTTAGAAGTTTATAAAAGAAACAGAATCATACCCGAAGAATTTGTTTGAAGAACTAACAGCTAAATGAAATAAGAAGTCGGAGTGCCGGGTGCCGGGAGAATGCTCAAGCCTTATGATGAGAGGATATGCAGGGCGCCGGGAGATAAATAGTTCGGGTCCGATGTGGAGCCGCTGGGAGTCAGTTCGAGTCCAAGTCCGTTCATCCACGCCACGTGAGACGTCGTGACCTACATATACGTTGTCAGTAAAAAACGTACCTACTGCAATGTAAGTTTTGCACAGCTAACATATTTATATTATAAAAAAAAAACATGTTATTGTAATTAGAGTATACTGTATTATTTAATATTTAGTTTTGGAGAGTAGGAATGTCCCAACAATTGCAAGATTTGCACGCAAAATTCAAGTATTTAAGAGAATATTTAGTAAAACTAGGTCCAGATAGGCGTAGACAAGATTTAGCTTATACGAAACTAATAGAAGCAGAAAAAGAATATAATAAACTGGATTGTATTTTGACTCAGTTGAACCAAGAAGTTAAAGATCGCAAGTTAGACAAAGAAGCTTGTGAGGTTTTCCAAACATTAATTCAGGAGGTTCAATCAAATTTTCAGAAAATAAAGGGTTTACTTTCTTTAGTAGATAGTAGTAGTCAAACTAATTCTAAGGATTTTATAGAACATTCAGATTGTGGTCTAAAAATGGCTGACGCATTCGATATTAGAACGGCAATTTCTCTTTTGCCGGTGATGAATGGCCAGGAGCAGGTGACCAATCAGCTTATTGATGGTATCTTGCTTTATAGTTCGCTTATCAATGATGCCAGTAAAACTCAATTGATACAGTTTGTGCTAAAAACGCGTCTCTCGCCTAATGCAAAATTGCGTCTTAAAACTAATTACACAGATGTTGAAAGTTTGGTAGAAGACATACGTATTTATTTGTTACCGAAAAAATCGTCTGTAGCTTTACAAACACAATTGTTTAAGGCTACTCAAGGCCGTAGGAGTATAGAAAAATTCGGTACAGAGATCGAGGAGTTGTTTGTGAATCTCACGATTGCACAGGCTAACGACAAGCGCGATGCATATGAGGTTTTGAGACCACTCAACGAGAAGACTGCAATTAAACGATTTAGCGATGGTTTGGCCGATAAGCGGCTCAGCACCATAATTGCATCACGACAGTTTGCGTCGTTGTCTGAAGCTATTACGGCTGCGGTAGATGAGCAATCCATGTCTGTCCAGTCACAAGACCAGGTTATGCAATTTAGGGCTAACCAAAACTATAAACGTGGTAGCTTTAGAGGTTCTCGAGGCCGAGGAAATAGACAGTTTTATAACAATAAAATTTTTAATCAAAACTCAAACAAAAACCATGAAAATAGCATAGGTCAAAGAACTTCATACAGTGTAAATCGAGACAAACAGTCAGCGTCAGCATTTACGCGGACGTCCGGTGCATTGTCAGCGTGTTCAGCATAACGCGCAACATTCCAATGTCCAAGAAAACTTGCGCAATGATGACACAAATAGTCATGAAAGACTAGAATTTTTTCGTACCTAAACCATACACTCATTCAATTCATAGTTTTAGTAATTTTTGTATAATTAATTGTCAAAATAGTAATGTAGATCTTAATTTACTGATTGATAGTGGAGCAAGCTTATGTGTGCTTAAGTATGAATGGTTGTCGCGACATAGGAATTTAATGAATTTAGTAAAACAGGATAAGATAGTTATTAAAGGAATTAGTGGTAATTTAGAGTCATTGGGATATATTAATTTAGAAATTATAATTAATAATGTGATTTTCCGACAGAAATTTTACATTTTTGAACACTTATCGTGCGCCGCAGAAGGTATACTCGGGCAGGATTTTTTTGAGCGATATAACGCGGTATTAAATTATAAAAATGGTACTCTGAGTTTAGAAACCCGAGACCAGTCTGTTAGTGTTCATGTTAATAAGAATGAATTTACAATTCCGCCCCGTTGCGAAGTAATTAAACACATCCCGACGTCACACAACAGTGATTGCGTCATTTTGTCAAAGGAAATTTATAAGGGAGTGTTCACAGCGGGTGTAGTATCGAAGCCACATAATGGAATTATTCCTGTTAGGATTTTAAATACAACTGATAGTTCAGTTAATATAAATATGTCAGATTTAATTATTAGTAGCCTAGATAATTTTTATGTTTGCAAGTTTGACCACGATGGTAAATCAGTGGATAGAGTCAGAACTATGCTTACTACTTTACAACTCCATACCTATTTAAATAAAGAGGAACAAAGAGGCATTGAAAACGTATGTGCCAAATATGCCGATGTTTTCCATTTGCCAGGAGATAAGCTCACTACTACTAATTTAATAGAACATTCAATAAAACTAAAGGAAAATGCGTCTCCAGCGTACGTGAAGCCTTATCGATTGCCTAAAGCATTGAAAAGCGAGGTACAAAGACAAATAGATGAAATGGTTAAAAACGATATCATTGAAGAGACAATTTCAGAATGGTCAAGTCCAGTTTTATTAGTACCTAAAAAGACAGATAGGTCAGGAGAAAGGAAGTGGAGACTTGTAGTGGACTATCGCCAACTCAATAATAGGATACAGGATGATAAATTTCCGTTACCCAACATCACTGAGATTCTAGATTCGTTATCAAATAGCATCTATTTTTCAAAATTAGATCTCAGTCAAGGTTATTATCAACTGTCTTTAGAAAACAAGTCTAGGAAGTTTACTGCTTTTACAACAGACAAGCAGTATCAAATGAAACGATGTCCAATGGGACTTAAGACATCGCCTAGTGCTTTTGCTCGTCTCATGACAATAGCAATGTCTGGGTTAAATTATAAATCATGTTTCTTATATCAAGATGATTGTATTGTCGTAGGAAATTGTCTTGAAACGCATAACAAGAATCTTATAAAAGTTTTAGAATGCCTAAGAAAAGTGAATTTGAAACTAAATCCTCTTAAGTGTGAATTTTTACGCAAAGAAATCGTTTATTTAGGACATAAGATTACTTCAGAAGGTATATTTCCAGATCCATCAAAGGTAGAATGCCTGCAGAAATACCCTGTCCCGCAGAACGTAGACGAAGTCAAGAGATTTGTTGCATTTGCTAATTATTATAGGCGTTTTATTCCAAAGTTTGCTGAAATAGCCTATCCATTGAATGCGTTATGTAAGAAAGATGTAGCGTTCGTGTGGAGTGATGAATGCGAGCGAGCATTTTACAAGCTAAAACAGATCCTTACTAGTCCGACTATACTTGACTATCCGGACTTTAGCGACAATAATACTTTTACGTTACAAACAGATGCATCAAAACTTGGATTAGGCGCCGTGCTGTCTAATAGCAATAGCAAGGTAGTCGCGTATGCCAGCCGTAACTTGAAACCAGCTGAGACACGATATCCGGTGATTGAGTTAGAATTACTTGCTATTGTATGGGCAGTTCGACATTTTAGACCTTATTTATATGGCAAAAAGTTTAACATAAAGACGGACCATAAGCCATTGATTTATTTATTTAATATGACAGATCCTTCAAGCCGGTTAACAAAGTTTAGATTATATCTTGAGGAATATGACTTTGAAATCAGCTATGTCCAAGGACGGCACAACGCAGCTGCAGATGCATTGAGCCGGATACCTATTACATCCAACAGCTTAAAGGATATGAACAAGCATGTAGTATCGGTCATGACAAGGGCACAGACTCGAAGGTTACATACTGACTGTGACAACAACGACATGACTACTGAGGTATCCGCTACTTCAAGGCCTGATCAACCTAAGGTAGTGGAAATCCTCAAACGACCAATTCGCAGCGTTGAATTGATATTATGCACTAATAAAAATACAATAAATCAGATAGAAAAAACAAAACATTTCACAAGCGATAATGGAAACTGCAAATACGTGCCAGAAAAATCAGCAATTTTTGTGATTTCTCGATCGTTATCAACCGTAAGTGTGTTAGCGAGAGAATTACAACGTTTTTGTAAGCAAATCAAACTAAACGAGCTCATAATAATCAAAAGCAAGCGCAGTGAAATTTTTGTAAACAATTTTATAAAGGAAATGAGTCATTTAAATGATATTCCTAAGCTACTTGTTATTAAAGATGTGACAAGAGTTACTGACAAAGACACGAAAACTGTGATCTTAAATGACTTCCACCTGTTACCTACAAGTGGTCACGCGGGGGTTAACAGAATGTTAAATAATATTAGGAAGTACTATTATTGGCCAGGAATGACTAATGACGTAACAGAATTCGTAAAGAAGTGTAGAAGTTGTCAGATTCAAAAGCATTCCAATAGGCATACGAAGGAGCCGATGGTTATCACATCCACGGCATCCACCGCTTTTGAAAGAGTTAGTTTAGATTTAATGGGTCCTTTAGATGTAGATAATTTAAACTATAAGTATATTCTGACATTACAGTGTGATTTAACAAAATATGTCGAAGCTTATCCTTTAGAAAAGAAAGATACTGTTTCTGTAGCTAGGTTATTTGTAAACAATTTTATTCTGAGGTATGGTATCCCTAAAGAGATAATAACAGACCAGGGAACAGAGTTTATGTCATCAGTTTTTACTGAGATTTGCAATTTGTTGCATATAAATAAACTGCATTCGACAGCCTATCATCATGAAACTCTAGGAGGTTTGGAAAATACTCATAAGGTTCTAGGAGCTTATCTTAGGATTCAATGTGACAACAACAAAACAGATTGGAGCAGTTGGCTTCCATTCTGGTGCTTTTCTTTTAACACTACAATTCACTCTGAGACAAAATACACTCCATTTGAGTTAGTATTTGGAAAAAATTGTAATTTACCATCTAATATAGCACAAAATTCATATGTTGATCCTTTATATAATCCTGATTCATACCCTTTGGAGCTAAAATACAGACTTCAAAGAGCACAAGCTGAAGCTAGAAATAATTTATTAGTTAGTAAGGAATTAAGAAAAATTAATTTTGATAAAAATGTAAATCGATTAAAATATAAGAATGGAGATTTAGTTCTAATTAAAAATCAAGTAGGTAATAAGTTAGATAAAGTTTATTTAGGACCATACAGAGTTATTGAAGATGTATCACCAAATGTAAAAATTTTAAAAGATGACAAAGAATATGTAATTCATAAAAATAATACAAAACTGTTTGTAACTTAAAATACTAAGATAAGATGTTTTTTTTTTATATAATATTAGGCTTTAAAGTGTATTACTTTTGATGTTGTATTGTGTTAAGTAAAAAAAAAAATGCATTATGTACTCACTAATGTAATAATAACATTTTTTTAAAAAAAAGGGGAGGTGTAGTGTGCAGCTCACCTAACCTTATATTTGTAACTGCACACACTAATTATGGGCATTATTACACGAATCGTCGAATTGAACAGTTCTCTTTTATTCTGCTTACATCACTCTAATACATCAGTATGGGAAAAGGAGTTTATTTAAAAAATAAAAACCAGTCTAGTTACTTATTCGTTTAGCTCCAAATGAATTATGCCCAGACATTATTTACCATTTTGTTTTAGCATTCGACATTTCAGCACAAAAATACGAATTCAAATAGTCGTTGTATTTTTTTCCTTGTTATTTTCAACAAACTTGCCAGGTTTTATATAAATTTAAAATATTCGTTACGATATTTTGAGTACTACATTTTATACTTACTACAGAATTATGAAATTTCGCAATCCCGCGACAAAAATTGGAATTTAAATAGCCGCTTCTATACTTTTATATCTTTTGGCAGGAAAGACCGTATTTTAGGTAAATATGCATCCGAATATTCGATCACTACTTATTATAACCTACTAGTTTTTATGAAGTTAGGGTTTCTGAACCGTCTGCTTGCCCTAGGGGCTTGCCGTCTTGTTAGCCCCTAGGCACGTGACTGATATCAGAGTCAGAAGTAGGAGTGTTGGTAGTTCGGATTAGGAGAAAATAAAAAAGAGAGAAAATACTTTTCTTACAAGACAAACATCTTCCAGTGATAGATTAGTGGATGACCTACAAATAACCTAAAGTAATAAGATTCGGACAGTAAAACAGTTGACACAGACAGTAACTCAGTGAACACACACAGTAACACAGTGGACACAGACAGCAACACAGTGGACACAGACATCAACTCAGTAGCCTCAGGAAGTAATTCATTGAGGACAGACAGTAACTCACTTGGACACGAGCGGCGGGTCTGCGGTGACGAGCCTCAGGCCAATCTCAGGGTAGGTCTCACCAGGGACCGTTAATACTGACGGCTCGCGGGATAGTTCCACGCTCGTCAATACGCGGGTCGTTATGGGTGCGTTGCAGCTTATTGATTCTCTGTAAAAGTTAGAAAATAGTGAGCTAGACCTTCTGACCTACCATGGCGTCTTAAAACATTATTGTTTTACTCCTTTTCCAGTGTGGGAAAGAGATGGCGTTAGACATCCTGTATAGCTCCATCTCTTTCCCACACAAAGGAGTACCTGGAAAGATATAGGGGAGACCTTTGCCCAGCAGTGGGACATTAAGAGCGTTTATACCCTAGGGCATTTCATACAAACTTTCAAGTCGTTATTTTCCGAAATGACTGAACAGATTTTAATTAAACTTCCTACGCATAAGCAGTATACATAGGTCTAAAAAGTTACAAAAAAATATTTTCGAAATGTCTTTTAAAAATGAAGATAATTGGAAATTTTTGTTTCTATAGATAATTAAAAATCGGTCTAATTTAGCTGTAACATTATTTTTCGAAAATGTTTTTTAGTAACTTTTTAGACCTATGTATACTGCTTATGCGTAGGAAGTTTCATTAAAATCTGTTCAGTCATTTCGGAAAATAACGACTGGAAAGTTTGTATGAAATGCTGTAGGGTATAAACGCTCTTAACGGCTAATTTAAAAAAAACTCACCTAATAAGATTCTGTACAGCCAAAATCGCATCTTGCGACAACTTGTCTCCATACACAGACAGATTGAGACTCAAGCCCTTCTCCGTAACATTAGACCCTGTGGGACACACAGCACTGTTGGGCAAGACCTTTCTCACTGCAGCATTCAACAAGTGTACTCCTGTATGATTCTGCATTAACGTTACCCTTCTATCTTCATCAATTTCTAGTTCCACATCCATGTCAGTGTGTACTGTCGTTCTGTTCCCTTCCACGGAAAAATAGCCCTTATGGAACACAAAATCTTGGATTTTAAAGACGCTTCTGACATCCAAAGCAACATTTTCATTGATGAATATCATTCCTTCGTCTCCTGCCTGACCACCTTCTTCGCAGTAGAAATTTGTTTCTTTTGTTACTAGGTAAAAGGGTCGCTTTTCGCATGCTTCTAGATAGTCTAGCCAGATACAATCTTCGTTTAGCATGCCTATTAGTTTTGTTTTCAAGGGTTTGAATTCAATGTCCTTTCCGTTTGCTGTGTAAGTGTAGTCATATTTTGGTGAATCGTTTGTGTTGCTGTATCCATTTTTCTTAAGACTTTGAATCGCTTCTTCGAAGAGAAGTCCTTTAGATTTTTCTTGTTCTTTGAATGCAGTCTTGTGCCTCGTCTTGTGTTTGGACAGAAGTTTCCAGAAGCCTTTGTTGTCTATGGTCAAGTTGTTGAGTTTTGCGATGCGGCTGATGATGTCTTCTTGAAAGCCGTGCGTGTCATACAGTTTGAACACTAGTTCCCCTGGTATTTCGGTTGATTTTTGTTTGGCCATTGTCTGTGGAAGTTTAGACAGGTTAGTAAGAACAAGAAGATAATTATAAACTTGTTGTTAACTGAGTTTTATGTTTAAGTCAAATGTAACAGGAGGCGAGCCTATTGCCATCAACCGGGCACAAATCCAGACACCGTGGCTGCTAATTAAAAATTTCTGATCGGAAACACAAACCCAATAACAATTTGCCCAACCTGGGAATCGAACCCTGGATTTCATGCTCAGCAGTCGCGATTGCCATCACTAGGCCAACAAGGCAATTAAATAGTACCATTACACAACGGTGGTAAATTAACAGCTATCTACAAGGCTAAATGTAATAAAAAATAATGAAAAAATGCTAGCGTAAATCTGTGGACGACGTGGACGTTTATCTAACGCAATATGACCAAAAACAACTGAAATAAAAAACTTGCTGTTTTTAGCTAGGCTAGGCAGATGATATAACTTATGACGTTCGTTTTACGTAAAAGTTCTAAATGCTAAGGCTTAAAAGATTACATGAAAAACATCACAAAGAAATAGAAAGGCAGAAGAACTGTCTACTTACGTCTTTAAAGTATTTATACCCCTGCGCAAACCCTGCCAGCTCCACATCAACCAGATCTTCGACCTCAGGGTACTGCTTGGACAGTTCCTTCCACTTCTTCTTCAGCCCTGCCCTCATCTTGGCATACGCCTGGGCTTCATGGTCTATGATAAGCTTAGCATCGGCTTCCTTAGCCAGGAGTTCGGGGTAGGTGGAACCCAGGGTCTGTGCCACCTCGTTGTACAGGATCTTCAGAAGTTCAGGGTTTTGGAAGACGTCCGTTGAGATTTTGAAGGATTTCCTCATTATTTGTTTTAGGTTTAGACTGGAACAAGGGTTTGAATTTAGATCTTATTTTGTCCAATTTACGCATAAAGAGACTCAAGACGAAAGTCTATGGCCAGTGTGTGTTGCCAGTGATTACATGCGGGACCGAAACGTGGTCGCTCACAATGGGCCTCATCAGAAGGCTTAAAGTCACACAAAGGGCAATGGAGAGGGCTATGCTCGGAGTTTCCTTGCGTGATCGAATCAGAAATGAGGACTTCCGTAAGAGAACCAAGGTTACCGACGTAGTCCGAAGAATTGCCAAACTTAAGTGGCAGCGGGCAGGGCACATTGCTCGCAGAACAGATGGCCGATGGGGCCAAAAAGTTCTGGAATGGCGACCGCTAACCGGGAGACGATGCGTTGGAAGGCCTCCCACTAGGTGGACCGATGACCTGATGAAGGTTGCGGGGTCCCGCTGCATGCGAGTCGCACGGGACCGGTCAATGTGGCGTCACTTGGGGGAGGCCTATGTCCAGCAGTGGACGTATTTCGGCTGAAATGATGATGATGAATGATGACCAATAGACTTCGAACCCAGGTTGGTTGCAGCAAGGAAAACATGCACCTCAGGAGAAGATTCATGAATGACTTTGCCCTGGAGTGTAAATGTGGTGCTGTTCCACAAACGATGCGGTACTTAATATCGTGTCCTGCGTGTCCTGCTGTTTGTTCATTACAGGAACTGATGGACGCTACAGAGGGCGCCAAACTAGTGGCTCAGTTCTGGGCCGACACAATTTAGATTGCCATCGACACGCTAGGATGAAGAAGTGACCAATCATAAAAATTAACGTCTGTGACCATTTTACGAATAGTAACGTTAACCGTAACGTATGATTCTGTCAAAGTGGCCTCTTAAGACATTTTCTTCAGCTTTTTGCAATTTCATGAGATAGTCAATCAATGGGATGAAATTAACTTAAAGGGCTTGTATTGATAATTTTAATGACTTTGGGGGTAATGAGGAACAGGGTGTAAAGTTCCTCAATACTCCATAGAAAAGGGAGGATTCTCCGTCCAGGCAGGTGTAATGTCTGGTGGGAACCTGACTAAACTGTCAGGCAGTTTTGCCTGACAGTTTAGTCAGGTTTCTGTATATAGTCTTAAGTCATATGTAAACTCTGCTTGCGCGATTCAGACCATATTAGTTCTTCTGTATACTCATAGATGGCGCTATATTACTTTTTGTTCAAAGTTGCTTCTTTTAGGTCGCCACATGACTAACTCTGAAAAGCCATATATATTCGTTACGCCATATTTTAACAAACATATAATACATACTCACAGAGACCTACTAAATGCAAAGAACGTTACGATGTTTTACTAATTCATACAGTTAACTGTTCATGGTAGATGAAATAAGAATTACTTAGAAGCAGGGAACACTCCATCCGCCAGACAGACGCTGATCATCCTCACATGGTCTGCCAGTCTCCGGTAGGCTGCATCCACGACAGCATTAGGGTCGAACATGCCGCGGTATGGCGCGACTCCTTTACTGTTCTGGACAAAGTAAACTTTAATGATTATGACTTTTCGTTGGTCGAGTGGTCACAAGCGCGACTGCTCAGCATCACGTTCTGGGTTCGAATGGTCAGGCAAAGTGTTATTGGGTTATTCCATCAGGAATTTCTAAGTAGCAGCCACGGAGTCTGGATTTGTGCCCCGTTGATGACAATTGGCTCGCCCCCTATTCATCATCAGTCTATAATGTTGCCACTGCTGGGACACAGGCCTCCTCTCTATGAGAGGGCCCAGTGCGGGTTGGTAGATGCCCGCCCCGTTAATACATGGGACTTAAACAGAACTGGCATGTGGGTGCACTATAAGGGAAACCTGTTTAAACCTTTGTGTTTTACAGACGTGATGCTATGTTAGTAACAACGATGCGTCGACCCCAAGTAAGTTGGAATAATGACAGAAAGATGATGATGGGTTTTTACAGGGTTGCTAGATCAAGAAAAAAGTTCTATCCCAAAAAAGGGAAGAAAATATCTCCAATGTACCAATACTGGGATAATACGTGTTACTTTTGGGAAGTTTCAAATAGTTTTGAACTCTAATAACGTCATGATTCGCTACGAAATTGAGAATTAAATAAAACAAAACCCATTTTTACACATTTTCCAACAGAACCCTATGAAGGAGTAATAATAGTGTGATGGTTGAAAGGCGAGAATGAGGAACTTCCCATCCCCAATCCCCATGTTCAAGAAAAAGCTGACTAGTTGGTTGTGGTATAATTGTTTTTATGACATTGGCGAATATATGGAATATTGTAACAATCCAAATGACATGTATCTAATTGATTTTGAAATTGGTCCTATTTAATTTTTAATTCTAATTATAACCATATTATTCATTCATAATGGACTTATTGTATCACAAATTTTAAATGTATTGTACTAGCTATAAGATTGACATGTGAATATTTGTACACCACATCGTGTGGTAGATTGTATTGAACTAAACAAAATATTAACACCATACTATGTAAAACTACATTCTTACAAATAATGACGGCACGGTTGGCGCAGTGGTTGAGTGAGCGACTGCTGCGCTGCGTGTCGCGGGTTCGATCCCCGCACGGAACAATTATTTGTACGGCCTACAGATAGTTGTCCCGAATCTGGCTGTTTGTGTATGTGAGCTTAAATGTTTGTAAACGCACCCACGATACAGGAGAAATTCCTAGTGTGAGGCAACGTTTTTTAGGGTTCCGTACCCAAAGGGTCAAACGGGACCCTATTACTGAGACTTCGATGTCCGTCCGTCCGTCCGTCTGTCACCAGGCTGTATCTCATGAACCGTGATAGTTAGCCAGTTGAAATTTTCACAGATTATGTATTTCTTTTGATGCTATAACAACAAATACTAAAAACAGAATAAAATAAATATTTAAGGGGGGCTCCCATACAAAAACTGTTTTTTTTTCTCGTTTTTTATAAATAATTTTACGGAACCCTTCGTGCGCGAGTCCGACTCGCACTTAGCCGGTTTTTTTAAAAACTAGCTGTCCGGCGCAACTTCGTTTTCGTCACATTTTCCCCGTTTTCGCAACTTTTTCATTGCTGCTCCACTCCTATTGGTCGTAGCGTTATGATATATAGCCTACAGCCTTCCTCTATAAAAGGGCTATATAACACTGAAAAAAATTTCAAATCGGACCAATAGTTTCGGAGCCAACTAATGCAAGAAAAAAAAACATGTTGCACCGACGTCAATTCACATGGGACAAGGGGATCAAGATGATGGTACATGCCTTGTTAATCGCCTTGATGATCGGCTGGAACAGGTCGGTGTCGTAGTTGGTGGGCACGTCCTGCAGGATGGTGGCCATGCGCTCCAGCCCCATGCCGGTGTCCACGTGACGCTTCATCAGTCCCCGCACTTTGCCTTTGTCATCTCTAAAGACAAGACAGAGGCGTTAAAGCCTGAAATAACAGCAATTTGCTCTTATAATTAACACTTTGGCTGCCAAGTTCAGGAAAACCATTTTTGTTTGTGTCCCGAAATCTATAGCTAAGCATAACGGATGACCCGGGGTTGTGGCAGGCCTCATTCACTCGACCATACCTACAGCGATAAATGCCTACACTTTCGCGTGGCACAGTGGAACGAATGTATGGGAGCGGTTGGACGTAGACATGTCCGAAAAAAAAGAGTAAAATTATGCCAAACTAATGATGCCATCTTATTCGATTACTTAATGCCTTCATAACTTGTGGTGATGAATTTCTTCATAACTCCCATATTTCGGGAGTAATTTGAGAAAATGTGAAATTTTACTATGAAAATGAGTGTATCGAGCTCTCTCCCTCCTGATTCCGGGCTTGTTTCAAGTAGCGGTCTCTAATATCATAATGCTAATACTAAGAGCTATATTTAATACTAAGACACATAGTGCGCCAAATGTGCACTTTCTGGGATAAAGAGTGATGTTTATTTTATAACACAATTTTTTTATTTTTTGTTTATTTTGTTGATTAAAACCGTTTTTCTAAAGGTTTACCTTATTACAATAACATTTCTGAGCAGCCAATTAGAGAAGATATAAGCTAATTAGGATATATAATTAGGGACTTAAGGTTTACATATAAAACTGATGCACTAATGATTACTGATAAGAACATTGCTATTATTTAATTACTAAATGGCTCTTAATACACTAATTTAGCATGCATCATTTACTAATTATCACAATAACTAATTACCTTGCAATATTTAACAAAGGATACCTGGGATACCTGGATTTTATATAAATAGGTCACTATTAGTAACTTTAAAATCAGTGTTGATTTACACCTCGTTGTATCCAAGCTAATCTCGCAATGTATTTTCCAAATTTTAATACAAATCTTGATATTCACGTTGCTTTATGCGCACGCGCACATAAAGATTTACGCGACTTTAACTATTTGTTCAGTGTTTTAAAAGATAACAGTTGTGTTCAGTTATGTGAAAGTGCTGAAACAAGTTTAAAAGACTGGTGTCGTCGATTTTGCTACCGCATTTATGCAAAATGGACACAGTCTGGAAGAAGCACAGATAATTTTCGGAAGAAACATGAGATTTGGCTACAGGCTGCAATTCAATGGCCGGAATTACAGAATGAAAATATGGAACCTTCTACAGAAAATATAAGTGACGTCATCGAGCCCATAATTTCTCCTGCTAAATCTGATGCTTCAACTTGTACACATCCTAGTCCTCGTAAATCTTTTGAGGACCTTAGTAACCGGCAAAAAAGAAGACGCACTGAAGATAGTCTTTCATGCAGCAGTAGCAGCGCTGAAATTATGTTTTCGGCCGAAAGGGCGCTTCAAAAGGCAGGACAAAGCGATACAGCTTATGTTATGAAATACTTGACGGAGAATCCAGAAGAGGCCTCAAAAATCAAAGCCTTCATTGAAGGTAAATCAATTCAGGTACGGGAAATATCCCCTTTGAAGGCATTGGCTCTTTATGTATCGATGAACTTATCGAAATGGCGCTATAACACTCTTCGGGATTTCAACACTCAAGAAGGAGCTCTTCAATACCCGAGTTACTACATGTTGGTTAAAGAAAAAATTAAGTGCTATCCGGCCAAAGAAGATCTCACAGTTACAGAGAGCTCTGCAAAAATCAAATTACAAGCCTTGATGGATTTAACCTCAAGAAGACTTATTAGGTCGTTAGAAACCCCTGTTGATCCCAATCAACAGCTCGTATTGACCAGCAAATGGGGTTTTGACGGATCATCTAGCCAAAGCATTTATCATCAAAGGACGAGTGAAGATGAGCAAATCGATCTTGCTAGTAATTTTATGATTAGTCTTGTACCACTGCGGCTCGTCTCAAAAGGTGTAACAATTTGGGAAAACGAGCGACCATCTTCCACTTCATTTTGCCGGCCAATATTGTTTAAGTTTATAAAGGAAACCAAAGAAAATGTGCAGAGAGAGATGGCTGAAATCGAAGCAGAGATTGAAGCCTTAACTCCATCCACCATCACTGATGGAATTAGTGTCAAACACCAACTGCTGTTGACAATGATTGATGGTAAAATTCATTCCATTATATCCAATACAGCAGCTTCAGTGTGTGACATATGCAAGGCTTGTCCTAAAGAAATGAATAATTTAGAGTTAATCAAAGATAAACACGCAAACGAGGACATGTATAAATATAGCTTAAGCACCCTTCACGCTTGGATTCGCTCAATGGAATGCTTATTACACATTTCCTACAAATTAGACATAAAATCATGGCAAGTAAGGGGTGATATAGCAAAAAGGCAAGTTGATGACAGGAAGAAAAGAGTTCAAGAGGCTGTAAGAAGAGAAACGGGCTTACTTCTCGATGTTGTGAAACAAGGCAGTGGATCCACCAACAATGGCAACTCGGCAAGGAGATTTTTTGAAAACTACACTAAATCTGCTGAACTGACCGGAATAGATGCTATGCTTTTAAGAAAAATCTGTGTGATCTTGCAGTGTATTTCATCAGGAGAGAAGATCAACGTAACTAAATTCCGAGAGTTCTGCTTTGATACTGCTAAGCTTTACGTGGAGTTATACCCATGGTATTATATGCCTTCTTCACTTCATAAAATTTTAATGCATGGGCCAGACATAGTTCAGAACATGTCAATTGTGCCCATTGGTTTTCTATCCGAAGAGGCATCTGAGGCTAGAAATAAAGATTTTAGAAAATATAGAGAGGGGCATTCTCGAAAGCATAGCAGTATCTCATGCAATGAAGATATTATGCACAATCTTTTACTGTCTTCTGATCCACTTGTTACAAGTATCCGTCCAAAAGGAAATAAGTTTGTAAAAAAATCTTCTTTTAAGGAATTTTATGAGCTTACGGATTCTGAGAAAAGTGATATCGAATTTGTTAACATAAATGATTTAGCGGACATCGATTCTGAATTTGAATTAATTGATGATGATGATGATGACGAAGATAATTAAATGATGTTATTGTTTTAAAATGTGTAACTTAGTAAATTAGAGCTTACATCTTAATTATTTATTGTACTTTTAATGAAACTAGGTAATTTATTATCAACTTACTTAAAAGTCATACTCTCATCAGTTCTTGTGAATATTTTTGTTAATATATCATCATCTGCCTAGCCTTTTCCCAAACTACCTTGGGGTCGGCTTCCAGTCTATCCGGATGCAGCTGAGTACCAGTATTTTACATGAAGCGACTGCTTATCTGACCTCCACAACCCAGTAATTGGGTAATACGGTACCCCTTGGTAAGACAATATTTGTATTTTTGTTAATATATATTTCTGTATATATATAATATATTTATAGACCTCTTAATAAGTCTGTCTGCGGTTTAAAGTAAATACAAATGGGGAAAAAACGTTTTTTTTTTTAAATTTTCATTTCCTTTTATCCCAGAAAGTGCACATTTGGCGCACTCTGTGTCTTAGTATTAAATATAGCTCTTAGTAATAGCATTACGATATTAGAGACCGCTACTTGAAACAAGCCCGGAATCAGGAGGGAGAGAGCTCGATACACTCATTTTCATAGTAAAATTTCACATTTTCTCAAATTACTCCCGAAATATGGGAGTTATGAAGAAATTCATCACCACAATTTATGAAGGCATTAAGTAATCGAATAAGATGGCATCATTAGTTTGTCATAATTTTACTCTTATTTTTCGGACATGTCTACGTCCAACCGCTCCCATACATTCGTTCCACTGTGCGTGGTGCCGCATGCCGTCGCCACTCCACCGGTCGGTTGTAACCGCTCGTGCATGCGTTAATTTTGAATAAGTTTTGGAATAGTGAGGAATGGCTGGTATAAACCATTGCTCATTTGACGGATGTGTGTCCAAACAAGGAGACGAGAGTGTAATTTTTTTCATCAAAAACGTTTTTACATAATTACGAAAGTAATTTAAAATGTGATTTTTTGTTTGTTGAAATATCTTAATTGTTGTTGATTGTTTGTTAATTACAAATGAAGGACTTTAATATTCATTGTCTATCTACCAAATTGACCATGTAATCATACGCATAAAACATAATATAGATTACGTAGTCAAGTAGGTAGATAGACGATGAATATTATAGTAGCAGCGGCAAACCGACAACTCTAGCACCACAGCTTGTGCGTCACACCGAGCCCGACAGCGACAGAGTTACGCGTTAAAAGAGAGCGGCAACGTTTAGGTGAATATCGCGTTAGGCACGGAGCGCTTATGCGAGCTGAATTTCACTTTGTTGCTCAGTAGCAAGAGTCGCTATTTCTATTAATTGTTTCGCGAAGTGTCTCTTCTGTACTTGTACTATTTATTCTGTGGTGTGGGCACACGAACGAACTATTGTTCGACCTTTATGCTGGCTGCTTAGCACCGAAAGTGTAAATGTCGAGTCCTGTTAATTTTAAGGGCTTTTAATGTTGGACAAAATGATGTATAATTGTTGTACTGGACTTCTCAAAAGCGCTTAATTTATGTTTTGGTTAAAAAATATCAACTAACCTGCGACAATGAATAAAAACTAAATTCCATATCTCAGTGAGTGAGCCATCAGGATTGACGTAGTGTATCTCAGTGCATGGACCGCATGGGCCACTGGTGCCCATCTCCCAGAAGTTGTCCTTGGATCCTTTAGCCAGGAGCCTGCTTTCTGGAACACTAGAAGAGACACAAAATACTCATATTTAAGTCAGGAGGATAAAGGAATGAAGCTATTAGAGCCAGAGACACTGGCGAATGACAAACTTATTTGAGAAAACTTATTTGTTCCCAATGACCTTCGTGCGGATGAAATTATTACTATAAAAAGTATTTTTTTTTCACTATCATCTTTTTCTACGTTTTGTAGTAAGCGATGATTTATTGTCGGGCCTACGCTGTCCTCTCATACTGTTCAGAACCATGCTTGTTTAAAAACCCGTTCACCAAGTTCGTAGGTCAAAATGTAAGAACAAATTGTAATTGTTGTACATAGCCTAACTAGATGGCGTTGTCGTCGAAATAGAAGTCGGTGTTAAGATTCTCCTCCATTTTGGTTAGGCTCTTTGTCAATAAAGTTCATTTTAAGATCAAAATACATCTCAGATCAAAAGATCAGTACATAGTAACAGTTGTTTTATTTTACATTCGACCTTAATTATGTACACACTAAGTTCAATTTACGAGTACTTGACCATCCTACGCGTCTGGTACTCAACATTGGTCCTTCGAGCCGGATGAAGAACCGCTTTTTGCCCGAGTACTCGTAGTGGAACGCTGCGGCAAGAGTACTTGGTCCTCCGCATTGGCAGCGACAGCTCCGTCCAGGGCTGTGGACGAGCTCGGCAGCAGCAGCAGGAAAGTGGTGACCAGAAGGGCACCATTTGCATCCAGATCAAACGGGAGAGGCGATCGTATACGTCACCCCCCACAGTTCAACGTGTCGTCACAGCAGGGACGTCACACTCCAGTTCAACGTGTCATCACAGGTGACGTCACTTGCAGTTCAGATGTGGTCAGTGGCCAGCAGAAGGCGCCACTAGCAGGTTGAAAACGGTGTTTGTGTGAAGTGCAGTTTTGTGAGTACATTTTATTTATTTACCTTGTCCACGAATTGGATGTCGAGTCAGACGATTTTGAACTCTATTCCAATAAGGAGTTAAACTTAAAGAAATTGTGAAGTAGTTTAGACTTAGAATAATTTCGTAATTTAGGACTTAGAATATTTTAAAGAAAACGGGGGAACGGGGAACCTATGCCCGATTTCCACCAGATTTTGTGCGTTTCCAAACACTTGTAAAATTTTAAGTAGTGATTTGGGACTTGTGTTATTTTTGTTTGATAAGATTGTTCAAACTTAGATAATTTTAGTCAGCTGTTATTCACTTATAAGTTTACTGCTTAAGTTTGCAAAACTCAGAAATTTTTCATATTTGATTTCTTTTGAAAAGTTTTTATTAATTTTATTCTTACATTGATTTTATACATTTGTTGTGTTAAAAATTGAAGGATTAATTAACGTTTTAAAAGGCCAACAGAATGTTATCACAAAGGGATTAACCAATTTTAAGAAATGTAGTGAAGATAGATTAGCGCTGGAATACATTGAAACAAGGCAAGAATTATTAGAAAGGGATTGGGCATTGTTTAAAGAAAGTAACACCAAAATATATGAATGTAATAAAGCAGGAGATATAGGACAGAAAGTGGTTGATATCTATGATGCCACAGAAGACACTTATGTTATTTATAAAAGTTTAATGAAAACAGCTCTTAACAAAATTCGGTTAGTTAAGGGTCCTGTACATCAAACAGATAATGCTTCAACTAGTGGAAGTAAATCAAATAGTTCTTTTGTTAAGTTGCCCAAAATATCCATTCCTATATTCTCAGGAAAATATGATGAATGGACAACATTCCATGATCTTTTTACATCATTAGTACACAAAAATGATACTTTAGATAATGTGCAAAAGCTTCATTATTTAAAAGGTCACCTTTCTGGCGAAGCAGAGCGATTAATTCGTCATACTCCTATAACTGATGCCAATTATATGCAGTGCTGGACTCAGTTACAGAAGCGTTACAGCAATAAAAAATACCTAACAAATTGTATTTTTAGGAGGTTGTTTGGTCAAAAACGTATGCAAGTGGAATCAGCTACAGCTTTGAAAGAGTTGCTTGACACCACGTGCGATTGTCTTAATGCGTTAGGTAATTTGGGGATAAACGTGAGTACATGGGATGTCATTATAATAGACATTGTTACCTTTAAATTAGACAACGAGACGCGTAAACAGTGGGAGCTTAGTATTTGCAACGATGACTCCAACAACGACTTACCAACTTTCGATCAATTTAAAACTTTTATTGAAAATCGGTTTCGTGCGTTAGAATGTTTGGAACCTAAAAGGACACCAGTTCATCAGGGCAACAACAATAATAGAGGTTCATTTGTTCATATTCCAAAAGCAATGATGGCTACGAGTTCATCAATAAAATGTGAGTTCTGCTCAGAAGATCACAAACTTTGTTTCTGCAAGAAATTCACAAAGCAGTCAGTTGATGTTAGACGTGATTTTGTAGCGAAACATAAGATTTGTTTCAACTGTTTAGGCGGAAATCACATTGTCTCTGAATGTAGAAAACCTACCACATGTAAGGTTTGTCAAAAGCGCCATCATTCACTGTTGCATTTAGGTCAGGAGTCGGACAAAGGGGACCGTCCTTCGACATCATCGGCTATCGACAGTGTTAGTTCACCTAATACTAGTCCGATTGTGTCGTGTCTGTCGACAGGCTATATTCCCAAGCCCAGACAGGTTTTATTAGGCACCGCGCTAGTAAAAGCCGAGTCACGCTTTGGTGAATTCCAGTATGTCCGAGCTTTGCTAGATCAGGGTTCGCAGGCATGTTTTGTAACAGAGGCCGTAGTTCAGCTACTCAACCTGAAAAAAAACCCTATTCAAGGAACTATTTCAGGCCTTGGTGGTAATAGTTCAACCATGGCAAAGTACATGGTACATTTGAATATCCAATCTCGGATAGATTCAAATTTTAACCTAAACATTAAAGCTTACGTACTAAGTAAAATTACATCGTACTTACCTGAGTGTAAAGTCGACACTACCTTAAATTGGTTAAGTGTTAACACGCTGCAGCTTGCAGATCCACAGTTCAACACCCCCAATAAAATAGATGTTTTACTGGGTGCAGATGCTTACTGCTACATTGTAAAGGAAGGTATAGTCAAGAGTCCATCGGGCACTCTCATTGCACAGAGCACCACTTTAGGGTGGGTCCTTTCAGGTGTAGTCAGTTCAAAGCATAACACAAAAAATATAAAGGTACATTGTGCGCAGTTCAATGAGAATGATATGTTAAAGAAGTTTTGGGAAATTGAAGAACAAACTAGTACTAAAAAGATATTTACACCAGAGGAGAAGAAATGCAAAGAGTTTTATAGTGAGACTACCAAGAGAGATAGCGATGGTAGATATGTAGTCAGGTTACCTTTCCGAGACGAAGATCCTCCTTGCAAGTCTGGCAATTCACGTGGCATAGCCAAATCGAGATTTATATCATTAGAGCGACGATTATCAAAGAACAAAGATTTAAAGGAAAAATACACAGAAGTAATAAATGAATATTTACAGTTAGGTCATATGAGGCACGTGAAGAAAGATGATGACAAAAAGGAAGAAGCAGTGTATCTACCACATCACGCAGTCATTAGGGATGACAAGACCACAACTAAAGTTCGTGTTGTTTTCAACGCTTCTGAAAAGAACAACAAAGGAGTGTCACTAAATGATACGCTCATGGTTGGTCCAACACTACAGGCTGATTTACGTCACACGGTTTTAAAATGGAGAGTACATCCTATAGGACTTGTAGCGGACATAGTTAAAATGTATCGCCAAGTGAAGGTAGCTGAAGAAGATGCAATGTTTCAAAGAATACTGTGGCGTGACAGTCCAGAAAAAGAGATACAAGATTATGAGTTTTTGACTGTAACGTTTGGAACATCTTCTGCACCGTACCAAGCGGTCAAAACTTTACGACAGATTGCTGTTGATGAAGGTGAAAACTACCCATTAGCTGCAGATAACGTTTTAAATTGCTTCTACATGGACGATTTAATGTCAGGATGCAACAGTGTAGAAGAAGGCATTGAAATATATAAGCAAATGGTAGCATTATTAGGAAAGGGTGGATTTATATTACAAAAATGGAATAGTAATAATCAAGAACTACTTAAGCGTATAGAAACAATTGAAAACAATGAAGATAAAGAACAACGAGATCAAACTAGAACAAATAGAAATAAGGACAAAACAAGAGGTCAAACAGATATTATACAGAACAAAAATACATAAATATATATATTAGAGAAAATAGATCACAAAGAAGGGTTAGAAATCAAATTAGATAGTACAATAAAAATTTTGGGACTTACCTGGAACCGCAACGAAGATACTTTCCAGTACTCAGTGAATCTTCCGCCGCTGACGACTGCACCTGTAACTAAAAGGTCAATTATCTCGGACATAGCTCGATTGTTTGACCCACTAGGTTGGTTAGCTCCTAGTGTGGTTTTAGCTAAAACGTTCATCCAAAAATTATGGCTTGCAGGTGTTAGTTGGGATGAAGAACTAAAAACTGAATTAATAAACGAATGGAGTACTTGCCGCAAAGAGTTGACACTACTTAGCAAAGTTCGGATACCTCGTTGGGTTGGAACTAAGCTGGATGATGATCTTGAGCTGGATGGCTTCAGTGACGCCTCCAAAACCGCGTACTCAGCCGTGATTTACTTGAGGATAGTAGATGTTGTCGGAAATGTTCATATTTCATTGTTGGTTGCAAAAACCAGAGTAGCCCCCGTCAAGCAAATTAGTATACCTCGTTTAGAGTTATGTGGAGCAGTTCTGCTGTCAAAACTTCTGATAGAAACAGCAGATGTCCTGAATATTTCGAGGGACAAAATCAAGGCCTGGACAGATTCCACTGTCGTGTTGGCTTGGCTGAACAGCCATCCAAGCAGATGGAAGACGTTTGTGGCGAATCGAACCTCAGAAATATTGACCACGATGAAGGCATCTCAATGGTTTCATGTGAAAACCAAGGACAACCCAGCAGACTGCGCCTCACGAGGTGTTTTACCTAGTGCATTAATAGATAATGGTTTATGGTTTTCTGGACCACCATTTCTAACTCAGAGAACAATAGTTTTTAATAGGCCAAATGATTTGAATATCGACTTAGAGGAAACAACAAAAACACATTGCTGTAGTGCCAGAGGTTTCAATGTTTGAGCGGTATTCGTCATTACAAAAATTAGTTAGGGTAATCGCATATTGCCGACGTTTTTTTAAAAAATAACACTTTTAGACAAAGTTATTTACAAAAGTTAGAGCTAGAAGCAGCTTTAGAGTGTTGTATAAGACAAACTCAAAGAGATATATTTACAACAGAATATGCTGAGTTGAAGGAAAAAGGGTATTTAAACACTAAATCGAGTAAATTGAAATCACTTTGCCCGTTTCTTGACACAAAGGGTATTATGAGAGTTCGAGGACGACTTGCAAAGTCGGAACTGGACGAAAATTCGAAACATCCGATAGTCCTACCACATTCTAGCCATCTGACTCATCTTATAGTTGCAGATGCGCATGAGAAAACACTGCATGGTGGTCCTCAGTTGCTGTTAAACTTTTTAAGGTCAGCCTATTGGATAATAGGTGCCAGATCTCTTATCCAACAACATGTCCGCAAATGTGTTGTTTGTGCAAAATTAAATTAAAAATTTAAAAAACCCCCGACACAAAAATCTCTAAAAATCCAAAAATAAATTAATCCAAGCGTCGTAGCGTCGGGGGTCCGCTTTGTTCTGTGCTTGTACTAAGCGGTCTTCTTAGCGGTCCCCCGACGCTACGACGCTTGGATTAATTTATTTTTGGATTTTTAGAGATTTTTGTGTCGGGGGTTTTTTAAATTTTTAATTTAATTTTTTTTCATGCTTTTTAAACTTATTTTATTTTTTCTTAGCCTTGACTGTCCTACTCCTGGTTAACGAAATCAAGGAAAGATATAAATTTAAAAAAAATATGACAATTTTAGGGGGGGGGGGGGGTGCACCCCCCCCCCCTCAGCAATGCCCATAAAGATAAAGATAAAGATAAAGATGCATTTATTTGTATAAACATGTGTGTCATGATACATAGATATGCACATATGGATGGAAATCAAGTTCAGATGATTGCTGGTTCAACATGTTTTGCCAGATTCGGCGTACAAAATAGTTTAAAATACCTACTTTATTGGAAGTTACAAAATAAGAAATAATTAGATTACATTAGTCAAAAAAATTACAATAGTCAAAATTCAATCAATTCAAATAATACATAATAACAGTAAATAGAAAAATAATGTCACTAAAGAAAAATTGAAACAATAACATTAAAACAAATTAAAATTAAATATAAATTCAAAATTTGTCATCCAAAAACTCCGTAACACTATAGTATCCCTTATTCAAAAGCAATTTTTTTAGTTCTCTCTTGAATGAAATAGTATTCAATATCTTAAGGGAATTAGGAATTTTATTGTATATTAATGGGGCCATGCATATTACACTTTTTTTTAGAAATGCTGTTCTGGAGGAGACTGATTGCACCCAAAGTCTATATTTCTCACGTCTATTTCTACCTGTATTATTAGTCAGAAGGGGAAACAAATTAGGATTAGATTTTACAAATAATGATATTTCTAATATGTAAAGTGACGGAAGTGTTAGAATTCTGTGCTGTAAAAACATTGGCTTGCAACTGTCAGTAGTTTGCAACCCAAACATAGCCCGAATACAACGCTTTTGAGCTTTGAACGCAGTGTCCTTATGAGTTGAGTTGCCCCAGAAAATTATTCCAAATCTTAATACTGATTCAGCTAGCCCATAATATGCTGTAAGTAAAGTATCTGCGTTGACCGTCGGTGCTAACTTAAAAAGAGCATATGACGAAGTACTAATTTTTTTACAAAGTTCATTAATGTGAGCTTTCCAATTTAATTGCTTGTCAATGGTCAAGCCCAAAAATCGGGCTGTTTCAACTTCTTGTATTGTATTTCCTTTATATACTAAATTAAATTTTGATGTATTGCGTAACTTTTCTCGTTGACTAAAATGCATTATTTTTGTTTTACTGAGATTCATTTTCAAGTTATTTTCATTAAGCCATGTAATTACAGAATTCAATGACTCATTAATATCGGAATGGTAGTTAATCATATTTTTAGGTGCTATGGTAACAGTACTGTCGTCAGCAAACAATGTCATGGGTTCCTTAGTTGCATTTGGTAGATCATTAATGTATAGTAGGAACAATGGAGGGCCTAATACACTTCCCTGGGGAACGCCATATGTTATATATCGCTTATCAGAGCAGAAAACGTGTTCCCTTTTAGTTTTAATATCAAATTTTGATATGTGGGTAATTTGTTGGCGGTCCGATAAATACGACTTTAACAACTCAAGGACATTCCCTCTTATACCATAAGCCTCAAGTTTATTTAGTAGAATATTGTGGTCAACATAATCGAATGCTTGAGACATGTCACAATAAATAGAACAAACGGGTAAAGATTTGTCAACTTGTGAAGAAACTACGTATAAAAAGTCATAAACCGCCATATTAATGTTTTTATTTTTTCTGAAGCCTTTTTGCTCATCACAAAGGATTACATTTTTGTCTAGGTAGCTATTTATTTCACTGTAAATATATTTTTCAAAGATTTTTGAGAAAACCGAGATTTGTGCTATGGGTCTGTAGTTCTCCATTGAATATTTATTATCTTTTTTGAAAATAGGCTTAATAATTGTCAATTTGAGGTCTTTTGGGAATGTCCCACTCTGTATACAAAGATTCAGAATATGGCATAAGTGATGAGAGATATCTTCATTTACTGCCTTGATTACCGTGGTCGAAATACCATCATTTCCTACACTGCTAGTATTTTTGAGATTTCTTATAATCTTCTGCATGTGATAAGGTGAACAGGGTGATAGAAACATTGAGTTCAGTTGGGGATTTATTAAGGCTGTGACTTCTTTTCCGGCACCTGGAATAGGATTTACTTTTTCAATGAAATAGTTATTAAACGCATTGGCAATTTCTGTAGGATTTCTTGTTAAGTTATCGTTAACTTTTAATTCATTTATTGAGTCTTTTGGAATATTTAATTTGATACTATTTATAATTTGCCAAGCTGTTTTATTTTTATTAGTCGATGTTTTTATTTTGTAATTGTTTTGAGTGCGTTTAGTAAGGTTTATTATTCGTTTAAGTAGTTTTGAATATGTTAAATATTTTTGTTTATTTGTTGAAGTTGGTTTCCGTCTGAAATTCCATAATAATTCTCTTTTTTTCTTACTACAGGTCTTAATTCCACGTGATATCCATTTCAGCTTCGTATTTACTTGCACAGTAATTTTTAGTAGCGGAAAACACAAATCATAAAATAATTTAAATGTTTCTATAAAATAATGGTATGCTGCTGTTGGATCACTTGTATTATATATTTCACAAAAAGAAAGACATTTTATGTATTTTCTGAATTTATGAATATTTTCTGAGCTGTAGTCACGCCTCATTTTTTGCCAACATTTTAATTTAAATATTTTCTTTACTGGAAGCTTAATTAATTGGGCAGTGTGGTCTGATAGGCCGAATTCTAACACATCTGTCTTACACTGTTTTTTAAAGTCATGTGCAAAGTTGTCTATACAAGTCTTACTCGCTAGTCTTGTGGGCTGCTTAAGTGCTAATGTGAGATTATAATTAAACAATAAACATTCAAAATCCAATGTGGCATTATTGCTCTTCATGATATCTATGTTAAAGTCACCCGCTAGAACAGTATTATGATGATTATTAAGTTTAGAAATACGATTTAGAACATTGTCAAGCCTTTCAAAAAACACATTGAGATTGCTTTGTCCCGGTACACGGTATACGCAAACTATAATAATTTTTAAATCTAGTAACTCTACTGCACAACATTCTATTACATTATTTATGGACAATTTACTAATTTGAGAAATTTCTTTGAACTTGTGTACCTTATTTACTAGGATACATGCTCCACCTCTTTTATTACAAGTACGACTAAAACATGCCGCTAGTGTATAATTAGGTATGCTCAGGTGTTGCTCATAACCTGCTAACATAAAATGCTCAGTGATACATATTACATCAATGTCTATATTTTGGTCATTGAGCTCTTCTATATTTACTAACAGTTGGTCAGATTTACTGAGTAGTCCCGCTATATTCTGATGCAAAACATTGACATATTTAAAGTCGAAAAAACAGTGACGATGTATCTTCTGCAGTATTTACAATATTTTCAGTAGCGGTAGTCAAGTAACTCACAGCAATGTCATTAATGAAATGCAACAGACCTTCAAAAATATTGCGTAAACCGTAGTTATTTATACGGCCTGTCGATAAGTTAAACATTGTGTGATCATACGTCAAATTGTAGTTAGAATCAAAAGAATATGCATGTTCATGAGTTAATAAATCTAAGTATAATAAATTATTAAATGTTTCAATTCTCCAGTTGTAGATATTGTTGTAGCTTCTAAGTTTAAAGGTAGGAACACAGACTATAACATTAGTGTAAGTAATTTGTTTTAGAATATCACGAACGTTTATAATAGTATTGAAATAGTTGTTAGTAATTTTAAAGTCTTCTTCTCCAATGAATAATATACAAAAGTCATTCAGGGTATAGTCACATAATTTTGTTTCAATTCCGCTAAGAAGTTGCTCCAATGTTCCGTTTGGTGTTACATAATGGCAAATATCGAACTTGTCAGTAAGTAAATCTTGAGCTATCGACAAGACTTTATTTGTTTTATTTGCACTCAGTATACAAATTTTGTTTTTATTGGCAGGTACATGGAGCAGGGTTTGTCTCTGTTGTTTCGTAACCTCAGCACTGTTAGTAATATTTTCTGAAGATTGGTTTTTATGGGAGGCTGTCGTTGGTTCGCTGAAATCAATTTTAGTTTGTTTTACTTTTATGGCTTTACTTGACTTCTTGATCGGAAATGAGGTTTTGTGCATGACTGGACTACTTGTTATCTTTTTGTATAAGCTATTCTTCTTTAGTAATTCTTCATTTGTTTGTCTGAGATTGCAATTTTCTGTTGATAACAACTCAATTTCTTTATGAGCGCTTAGTAGCTGAGCCTCTAGATCTCGTAACTTATCATTTAGAGTTTTTACTAGATCATCGTCATGGTCAGATAAGTCTGGCATACTGTTTACCGTGTTCTCTAGGGTTTGTGAGATGACACTGTCATCGTCAGTTGTTACAGAACGTGTTCGATTACGACGAAATGTGATGTTATCCAGAAAGCTATTCATGGCTACTTTTTATTATTAAATATCCACCGCTTGTCGTGAGAGTGTTTAAATATAAATTCACTAGCTTGAAACACTCACAAAAAGTGAACGCAGAACTCGGATTCGAACTCGGGATCCCTTGATTCTGTAAGCAATGACGCGTCCTTAGCCACCACGCCAGCTGTTAGCTCACAAATATGTTCGAAATTATGGCGCTGATTCCGTAATGGTTTTTACAAACTATTGTTAAGTGAAGGTATGTTGATTTTTTATCCAAAAACTTCTCACAATCCGAGACCACTTTCTTCTTCTTCTTCTAAAAATCGCAACTTGAATAATTCACAATGGTAACTGTGTCACAAACATGATTTCCCTATGGATTGCACTATGTTTACTAATATTGAACCAGGTTTCTTCTTCGAATAAGTAAACAAAACCTACTGGATTGCACTGTCACTTTGTTTGAGTAATTTATTGCACTTTTATTGAGAATTTCGAAGAGATAATACTTTCACATGTTATTTGCACTATTAACATAATCTTTTACTGATTGATTTGTTTCAAACTGTATATTTACTATTATAATTAATTTAATTATGTGGAGTTGATGTTGATCCAATCGCCTACCCTCTTCGACATCCATCGATAATATCCATGGTGATAAGCGACAACATTTCAAATAGACTACCTATGAAAGTTGTTTATATCCCTACATCAACTAGAAAAGAGGTGATGATCTTCATACGGCTGAGCAGATTTTCTCAAAATATAGCTAAGAACACTCTCGATTAAAATACCTTTCAAACGACACCACTTTTATCAAAATCGGTTCATCCGTTTAGGAGCTACGATGCCACAGACAGACACACAGATACACAGATACACACGTCAAACTTATAACACCCCTCTTTTTTGGTCGGGGGTTAAAAACAGAGGGCTAGTGTCAGAAATCAACTGATGGGTGATCTTCCATCAGTCCGATGTAGACCAGCACGACCATTTTTGCATAGCGGAGTGGATTATGCTGGACCCATAAGCATAAGAACAACAAAAGGCCGTGGTCATCGGTCATACAAAGGCTATATATGCCTTTTCGTCTGTATGTCAACACGCGCTCTTCATTTAGAGGTAGTCAGTGACATGAGTACGCAAGCCTTTTTAGCCGCCTTCAGACGATTTGTGTCTAGGCGAGGTCATTGTGCCAAAATATGGAGCGATAATGGCACTACGTTTGTAGGTGCCTCCCGAGAGTTGCAACATTTGGCATCCATTCAGGCAGAAATAGCAGAACAACTTGAGGCCAACGGTACTGAGTGGCACTTCATTCCTCCCCATAGCCCTAATTTCGGTGGAGTTTGGGAAGCGGCTGTGAAGTCCACAAAGTTTCACCTCAAACAGGTCATTGGTGATGCCACTTTGACGTATGAGGAAATAAGCACACTCCTCAATCAAGTAGAAGCTTGTTTAAATTCGCGTCCAATGAGCGTCATTAACGTTACTGATCCTTGTGAACCGATACCTTTAACTCCTGGACATTTCTTAATTGGAGAGCCAATAGTAAATGTACCAGACAAGAACTATGATAGTACAAATGTTAGTTATTTGTCACGGTGGCAATTTATTCAAAGGATGCTACAATCATTTTGGAAGCGATGGTCCCAAGAATATTTGTCCAATCTTATGAACAGGTACAAATGGTCTTCAAAAATTCCTGAGCCAAAAATTGGTGACATTGTTCTTGTTAAGGAAGACGATTTGCCGCCAAGTCGTTGGTTGTTAGGTCGCGTAGTAGAGAAACATCCCGGTGCTGATAATATCACACGTGTAGTCACATTACGCACAAAATCTTCTACTATTAAGAGACCAACTTCCAAACTTTGTATTTTACCAGTTGCAGATCACTGAATTTATGTGTTTTATTTTAAATATATGTTATTTATTTTAGAAGCTTAGCCAAATAAGTAATTTTAGTTCAAATGTTAGATGTTAAGATAGATTTAGTACAATTTTTTAATTTAAGTTTTTATGTCATACCTTAGATCAAATTTATGTCAGATCCAAGACGTAGCTCATGAATGACATTCCTTCAGTAATGTCCTTGGTGGGCGGTATGTTCAGAACCATGCTTGTTTAAAAACCCGTTCACCAAGTTCGTAGGTCAAAATGTAAGAACAAATTGTAATTGTTGTACATAGCCTAACTAGATGGCGTTGTCGTCGAAATAGAAGTCGGTGTTAAGATTCTCCTCCATTTTGGTTAGGCTCTTTGTCAATAAAGTTCATTTTAAGATCAAAATACATCTCAGATCAAAAGATCAGTACATAGTAACAGTTGTTTTATTTTACATTCGACCTTACTTATGTACACACTAAGTTCAATTTACGAGTACTTGACCATCCTACGAACTTGGTGAACGGGTTTTTAAACAAGCATGGTTCTGAACATAAGTAAGTATTTTTTTTTCACTATCATCTTTTTCTACGTTTTGTAGTAAGCGATGATTTATTGTCGGGCCTACGCTGTCCTCTCATACTTAGGTACTAACGCTGTAACATCCAAATATTGTAGAACCAAATGATTTTAAAAGAGTAACCATGGAGTTTTTTGCCGGTTCTTCTCCATAGGAAACGACCAACGCGAACCGTGCCTCTTCTGTCGACGTTTTATAAGTGCCCATGTAGGCCTATGTAAAATAAAATATTTTGATTTTATTCCCTCCATAATTATTTGAATTAGATTTTGTTAACAAATACAAAAGTTTTAATTTTTTGCATGGAACCCTAATTCTTTGTCTAAAATAAATGTAGCCTAAGTTATTCCTTATAACATCAGCTCTCTGCCAGTAAAAGTCTGGTGGGAATCGGTCCGTATTTCGGAGGATAGCTGGAACTAACAGAAAGACAGACAGAAATTTGAAAAAATATCTACTTGCTATAAGTACTGTATATGCACCTATATGTATAGGATTTAGAAGTCTTATAACATACTAGCTGTCCGGCGCAACTTCCGTTTGCGTCACATTTTCCCCCTTTTCGCAACATTTATCATTGCTGCTCCACTACTATTGGTTGTAGCGTGATGATATATAGTCTATGTCCTTCCCCAGGTTGAAACCTATCTTCTTGCCAAATTTCATTAAGATTCGATCAGCCGTTTAATCATGAAAAGGTATCAAACAAACAAACAGAGTGACTTTCGCATTTATAATATATAAGTATGGATTAAAAAGTTTGTATCCCTACCCAATAGCCTTCCAGATATCCCTGCATTCAGTATCTGCCTTCAGCCCAATGGCAACATCCCCTGAGAAGTATGTCACCACCAAGTTCTCCGGTTTCAGTTGGTATGGTCCGAGGAGCAGGTCCCATGCCATCTTACATGCATCTTTCTGTGATAAAACCAATGAAATTTTAGTATATATAGTTGTTGATAGTGGACACAAAAGGATGTTTGAAATGAAATATGTTTATTGAAACTGAAAGATAATGGTTATAGGAAAACTTGTTAGCTGAATGAAAGTATTTCTAAACCAAGAATTTCTAAGTATCTTTTAGAGAGGTAAAATTATTTTATTTCCTCTATTAGGGACAATTTTTTGCTAGAAAGCTAAAATATTGCTGTTGTGATAGAAAGTTACACTGAGAGGAATAGCATTTACAGTGTGGAGGAGAAACCAACACACAAGAAGTTACACATATTCAGTATGTCCTCCACATAGAAATTTTTAATCTGTGGTTAATAAAAATTGGCTGTTTCATACATTTTGAAGTGTAGGTATTGCAATTTTGTAGGAAACATACTTATGTGTGTTCAGAAATTACTTATCAACACATAAGGAAGAATGGTAAAATTGACTTTTATGTGGATGGAAGTTGCAAGCAGGAGATAGTTAACAATTTAGCTTTATAGTGAGTGAGTAATTAATAAGCTGATTTACTATAATACAAAACTTCACCAACATGCACTGTGCCTGAATGTAAAAATTAAATGGTGGTGTACTCTCTCCTTCTGGTAAACAGGCCTAAGTTCCAGTAGTGAGATTCCAATAATATTCACCTTATAATAATCACCAAAAGACCAATTGCCGAGCATCTCAAAGAAGGTGTGATGGTGTCCGTCAGTGCCAACCACATCCAGATCATTGTGCTTGCCACCCACCCTCACACATTTCTGTGAGTTCACCACTCTCGCGGCAGGGGCAGCCACTTTGCCAAGAAACACACCTTTGAACTGAAATTCAGAATTATTATGTTTATTGTGAAAACAAAAATATAGTAGAATGTGTGAGCTCAACAGGTGCAAGCTATAATAAACAGGCATCCATTATTTAAGTACTGGTGGTGCATCTTTCTAAATCCCTTGCTTAGAGTTATGCTATTGCTAAGGGTATCTCTATTACTTGGGACTAAACAGCATAACAATAGTTTTAGACTGATCTAGAAAAACACAACATTGGCATTTTGCCACTATGAAGTATGATGTTGGTCAAGTTGGTTTACCATATATAGGCCTCACTAAACTTAACTTCCCAAAGATCAGAATAGAGCGTAAAATCAAGAAAGTATCTGCGTAAATACCAAAAATAATGTCAGCTTACCTGGTTCATCCCTGCATTTACAAAAGGCACACTGGGGTCGTACAGCGGCACAACAGAACTCGATTTGACGTGCTTATGGCCATGATTTGTCTCAAAATATTCAATAAAAGTGCTCCTAATAAAACTACTTGAAGACTTTAACCGAACCCAGGGCTGGTCAAGAACGATACCTCTTCTAACCGGTGCCCGAAGCATTTTAGGTTATGGAGTAGTTATAGCCACTCTAAATAACAGATTTAATGTTTTCTACACGATTTACATTTGTTTTTACCGAAAATTCACTGTAAACATTAAGTGTTAGAGTTTTGTAAATTTTCGTAAAATTCGGCAAACTCGAGCAGTTTTAGCTGTCATTATACTATCTGTCAGTGTGTCAGTGTCACTATTTCATTCATGTCAAGTCAACCGTTGACAACCAAAAAGTTAAAAATTATTGGCATAAAATAAAAAGTTAAGAGAAATTAATAAGGCTAGCTTTCAAAAAAAAAGTTTTGAAAATAATTAATAAGATCGAATCTACCTCTGTCATTATCTGCATAGCCTTTTCTCAACTCTATTGAAGTCGGCTTCCAGTCTTACCGGATGCAGCTGAATACCAGTATTTTACAACCTCGAAAATCCAGTTAGTACTGGGTAATACGATACCCCTTAAACGGCAGCATAACGCGCTTTCCGAGGCACGGAGAAAACTCAGTATGTAATGATGGTCTACCATCCATAGACCGGCCTTTGCAAGCTCGGCTTCATATTTAGCCACGAGCTCCTCCATTATAATAGTCTGTTCTTGTTTGTAAAAAAAACTATGTTACACCGTACTACCGTAGCGCTATACCTAATATTATCGCATTCATACCCTTTCAGAGCCGGGTACTTCCTAGAGCATAGCTTATTCCTATATCGGGATTATTTTTTCTAAGAATCGTCATCTGTTTGAAGAACTTCATATCGATATTTTTTCGACATGCCTAGGCTGATACATACAGACAGAATGAATGACAGCTGCTGTCTGTAGTTTAGTTTGACAGGCGATACTGTGAAAATGCTATTCTGTGAGAAAAATTGTGAAATAAATTAGTTTAATGGCAAATTATTTAACTTAAAACGACTTTATACAATGCAAGGACACGTGTACGTTCGCTAGAGGTGATAATTGTTTGCTCTCTTTCATCATATAAACAAAAATCAGGTTACAAAAAGTGTTGGATTTAGGGACACGTAAGTCTTTTCGACCGATGCGAGATAATAAATTGAAATTATGAAGCGTTTGGAACTTTACGTCTTGTATCTATGCATTGTTTTGTCGGCCGGTGAGTTGTTGGGGCCAGACGCACGCAAGAAAAGCGAGAAAAATGATGAAGAAGAGGAAGGCAACGAAGGCTTGGACTCCAAATATACTACGGTGGATGCCGACTACTTCAAAGAGCTGAAAGATGCTATGAATAAGGAAATTGTGACGCTTCAGGAGTATGCTGATGCTCTGAGGAATACCAAAGATGTGCCTAAGGATGAAGAAAGCAATAAAGGTGGAGTTTTGTTATTCATTCTTTATGTAGTTTTTATACTCGATTTCTGTTACTTTTTGGTAGTTTTATTGGTGCTGTTACATGCAAACTTCATACAGTTTGACGTGCAGTATATTATCAACATTGTCATCCTTGCTGACACTTATTTATTTATTCAATAAGAACTCCAATAGCATTAAACATATTACATTGACTAGAAATATGCTTTTGATATTCTCAATAAATAAATATTTTTCAGCTATATCCTCTACTGGACACAGTATAATTTGTCCAAAACTTGCAGCTACCTCAACAAACTATAGAAAAGATTAAAACATCTGTTTGAATAGAATTTCCCTGTATGTTGAATGTTTGCCATTTATGTGTATTTTAATGGGACAAGCCTGCCACTTAATCTCCATATCACTGCAACTTCTGAAAGCCAGAATCAACTGTGCCATGAATGTCCCAGAAAAACAATTTAACTATCTTGGATCCCGCAACAAAATAAATCAGAAAAGAATAGTGGAGGAAAAACCGGCCAAGTGCGAGTCGGACTTGCGCACAAAGGATTCCATACCATTATTTATAAATAAAAACAAGCAAAAACATCACTTTTTTGTACCCTTAAATATTTATTTTATTCTGTTATTTGGGTTCCGTACCCAACTAGGGTCAAACGGGACCCTATTACTGAGACTTCACAGTCCGTCCGTCCGTCCGTCACCAGGCTGTATCTCACGAACTGTGATAGTTAGCCAGTTGAAATTTCTACAGATGATGTATTTCTGTTGCCGCTATATCAACAAATACTAAAAACAGAATAAAATAAATATTTAAGGAGGCTCCCATACAAAAAAGTGTGTTTTTATAAATAATGGTGCAGAACCCTTTGTGCGCGAGTCCGACTCGCACTTGGTCGGTTTTAGCATTTTTTGTTATAGCGGCAACAGAAACACATAGTCTGTAGAAATTTGAACTGGCTAACTATCACGGTTCATGAGATACAGCCTGATGACAGACTGACGGACAGCAAGTCCCAGTCTCAGTAATAGGGTCCCGTTTGACCCTTTCGGTATGGAACCCTATAAATATAATTTCCATTTATATGTATATTGAATATTATTGAATTGCGGAAACAGCATGGCTAACCTAAACTATTATTGTAATGCAGATAGTCATCTAGACCAAATGGAGTATACCCTCAAACTGTTGAAGAAGAGCCTCCTGAGGCACACGGAGACTGCCTGGATACATGACCCCAAGGCTTCAGAACATTCTGAACATGAAATTGAGGTAAATAATAGCACAAATAATTATTTCATTCGGCTTCTCTTTATTTTCTGTAAATGAAACAAAATAAGTAATAATGGCATTTTGTAGTAAGCAACTACTTTTGTCGGACCTATGCTGTACTCCCATAGTTAAGTACTAACGCTGTAACATTGAAATATTGTAAAACCAAACGATTTTAAAGAGTAACCATGGAGTTTTTTGCCGGTTCTTCTCCATAGGAAACGATGATGAACCTATGTAAAATAAAATACTAGATTTTTTCAATAAAAAATTTCTGCTTTGTAATAAAATTTGCAACACATTCAATTATATTATAATCAGAATCATTTATTTGTTAAACATAGGTATTCAAATTAAGGATTTTAAAAGCAATAAAGGATTTCAACCTCTTTCCATGTTTTATAATTACTGATAGGGGTTCTCCATACATACAAATTTGAATAAAAAATTAAATACTTGTTGTTGTGTTAAATACTTTCCTGCTAAATAATAATAATAACAAAGTTGTTTTTAATGATAATAATTATATGCCTAATACAGAAATTGGATGAGAACCCACAAGACATCTTGGACACTCTGCCACCATTGCCCACAGAGGAAGAACCTGAGTTGACACCAGAGCTGAAAGAAGGTACACACACATTTTTAGCTATAGAGCACGTACTGATACCACATTGTCAGTACATTGTTTTGTATTCTTAAAAGAAATTTGTCATAGGTGTTTATTTAAAAAAAATAAACACCAATTGCACCAATTGCCTCTTCAGTAAAACAACTGTTACTGTATTTTGGCTTACAGTATTTACATTGACTGAATAACAAAAATGGATAATTTTTATCGATTAATACGTGCGCACTTCGCGGCGATCTGGAGTTTAAACTGCTTTTTCATACAAAAGTTCAATGAATACATGGTCAAAATGTATCAAACAGCCGATTTATTTTTAAATTACCTGTTTACGGTTGGTGTCCCTCCTATCCTGTACAGGGTGTAACGGAAAGGGTATATACATACTTAAGGGTGTGCTACAAGACCATCAACCTGAACATGTTTCTCCATCGGACAAATATTGTAAAAGCGCAAAAATTAACTGATGCCCCATACAAAACTTCAATACCTATTCAACCCAAATG
This sequence comes from Cerastis rubricosa, assembly GCA_949152445.1. Taxonomy (NCBI): domain Eukaryota; kingdom Metazoa; phylum Arthropoda; class Insecta; order Lepidoptera; family Noctuidae; genus Cerastis; species Cerastis rubricosa. Next base: position 20,889,083 of record OX424534.1, on the reverse strand, counting down.
TATCACATACATACAGGCATATGGGAGATTGAGATAGTTTGAACTTCTTATACAAATGCTCAAAAAAAAGGAATCTTTTGTTTTAGTTTTCATGAGTATTTGTAATAATGACGGGAAGAATGACCTTCAAAGAATAATAGAAGAAAAGTACATCTAGGTCTAGGAAAATGAAAAAAAAACCACTTAAATGAATGCAATTTTTTTAATATTGTTGTATGGTAACCTTGATTGTCTTATCATTTAGATTTTATCGCTTCAAGTAGCAATTAAATGTTGTTTTTGTAATGTTATCATTTAAATACGTTACATGCAGCTGTGTTAATTTTATTAATGGTTTTGCAATAGTTTTTTTTGTGGCTTGTCGAATTCCAAACATTTTTAACTTCAATGTTGAAAAAACACAGAGGGGATATTATTCATGATATTATGATAACTTTTACACCCACATTTCGCCAGTTATGTTTAACTCCCATGAAATAGGGGGCGAGCCTATTGCCACCAATCGAGCCCAAATCTTTACTCCAAGACTGCTACTGAGAAATTCCAGATGGAAAAACGGCTCAGTTGGCGCAGAGGCTAAGCGATTTGCCGCTGCGCTGCGTGTCGCGGTTTCGAGTCCCGCACGGAACAAATATATGTATGGCCTACAGGTAGTTTCCGGGTCGGGCTGTTTGTGTATGTGAGTTTAAGTGTAAACGCACGATACAGCAGAAATTCCTAGTGTGGGGCAACTTTTGTTTTCTTTTTACTCATACACTTTCCCGTGCTCTGTATGGTGTCGGAGGTAAAGAATAGCACTATCCTATATCTTCTCGTGGGTGTTCGTAAGAGGCGATTAAGGGACTTGCCAGAGAATGGGCAGCAGAGTTCTTTGTGCTTTTGTAACAACCGTACTGCGATCGCCAACCCGCCTGCCAAGCGATTATGACAAAATCCCCCATGTTATTTCAATATGGCGAAACTTGGGGGAGGCCTATGTCCAGCAGTGGACGTCTTTCGGCTGAAATGATGATGAAGATGATGACACTTTCGCCAACATAAGAATCGAATCCAGTACATCAATCTCAACAGTAACTTATTCACAGCCAAGGAACTCTACGACGTTGCAATGGCGAAGCTAAACCGTCGCTCCCCAGACCTTCGTGGTGCCATCCTTCAGATTAAACAGGCGGCCGACAACGGCTACATCCCCGCTATGATCAAGCTGGCGTGGTCGTATCTGTTCGGAGAAGGAGTCGAACTTGACCTGGACAAGGCGAAGAACATATTCGAGGAGTTAGCTAAACAAGGAAATGCTGATGCTCATGCTGTAAGTTTTTATTTTTTTGGTGGAAATCAAAAGTTATTTATACCTATTTAGCTGAGAATCCGCAGTTTTTGGGCGTCAGTGTTGGTAAAAAATAAACCGCCATCAAAAAAAAAAAAACATTGAAGTGACTTTTGTTTCAATGATTCTGTGTTTTTGCCACCAACTATATTTTTGCAAAGAAATTGATATACAAATATTCGCTATGCATTTATTTTACATTGTTAACAATACATTTAAGGGCGCGTTTACAATTCGGCCCAAATTTTGCTGATTTTCGGTATATTTTGTGGCTAAACTAAACCAAATCAATTATAATTAATAACTAATACAGATAGATTGGTTCTTCATCTTCAAATTCATGAAACATTTTTTTTTAAGTTATTTGTTTTTTTATATTGTAATCACGATCTTCCGTTGACATGTTTACGAAATCGGCTTGAGTTTAGGAACAATTTTTGTTCTACAATCAACATATTTTAAGATTTCTAAAAATACGGTAAGTAGGCAGACATAGTCAACTCTAAATCTAAGAAAAAAAAAAATGCCTAAGTGTCACAAACTCGTCGAGGAGTTCCAGTAGCAGGCACAGAAGTACACCTTCAGGTCGGTCCATCAATTCCGGAGGTAAGGTCTCATCATAACTAACAAAACGACCCCAAACTCGGTACACCTAGCTCAACTCGTCGAGAAGTTCCAGTAGCAGTCGCCGAAGTACATCAGGTCACTCCATGAAGTCCGGAGTTAAGTACGTATTACATAGAAGTAAGAGAAATAAAAAAAACTTTTAAAGTTTCAAAATTAGTTCACTTGACACGAGTCAATGTAGTAGTTCGATTCGAAGCCTGTCAATTTTGTAAACGCGTCCTTAACGCTTGTTTTCTCTCTTGGCCATCTTGACATTCTGTCTAGACGTTACTATTAAATAGCATATTTTCGAGTTCTACAGTTATTTTAATCATTGCATCCCAAAATATCAAAAGTCAGAAATGGCATAAAACAGTTTTCCAAAAGCACTTCACCACTTCCTAGTGCTACAGCTGGGCATAAGTGACGGAACGAACTCCCTAGCAACATATATGGCTGTTAAGATGTGGCCTACCATGACGTCTTAAAGCAGTATTGGTTTAATCTTATACGATAGTGGGAAGCAGATGGCGCTAAACGTCCTCTACAGCTCCGTCTCTGTCCCTCACTGGAATAAGATTAAAACAATACTGCTTTAAGACGTCTCAGTAAGCTCCCAGGTCCCCCTAGAGAGACAGTGATCATCTTATGGAGTCGTCAAACGTAGGGCAATAGTCATATTTTGAACCTGGTAGTGTCTTTATATGGATTAAAAAATACGCGCTCAAAAATTACTTTTATAGCTATGGAGGTCATCATCTGCCTAGCCTTTTCGCAAACTATCTTGGGGTCGGCTTCCAGTCTAACCGGATGCAGCTGAGTACCAGTATTTTACATGAAGCGACTGCCTATCTGACCTCCACAACCCAGTAACTGGATAATACGATACCCCTTGGTAAGACTGGATGTCAGACTTTTAGATTCTGACTACTCGTAACGACTGTCAAAGATCTACAAATAACAGCCGGGACCAACAGTTTAACGTGCTCTCCCAGGCACGGAAAGCACGCGCGCGCACGTTTATAGCTATGGAGGTATAAGAGTTATTTTAGAGCGCGCTATTGAATTAACTTAACAATATCATAAATTAAAAATCCACCAGCACATTCAGTCTCTCATATGACATTTAAAAAGGTTCGCCGTTTTTATACAAGGTGTTGTTTTGCAACCTCGTCAAATTCTAGGAGGTAACTATGCTAATGATTCTCGACCCGAATCAATAATAAAATGAGTAGGTAATTTTCTTTTTTTTATTTATTTACTGAAATCGGTAACTGTGAACCACCCGTGTTTTAAACACGGGCCGTCTGATCCCCGCCTTATAACGTCGCTTACACACAAACAAAAAACCTCATACGTTTTTTCGATAATTTTATAAGCCCTAAACCACGTTAAGGGGGTTATTCTGAAATATTGACAAATTTAAACAACAAAAAAACGCAGTGTGTTTTAATAATTTACTAGGTACCGTAATTTATATTGATTATTTATGTCTTTTGTGGCAACATCCTGAATTTTGACGAGGATGCAAAACAACACCTTGTATAGTTCAAAAATACTCATTTTTCCAGGGCATGGGTTTCCTCTACGCGACCGGCATCGCCGTCCCAGTGTCCCAGGGCAAAGCCCTAGTGCACTACACGATGGGAGCCCTAGGTGACAGCGACTACGCACAGATGGCGTTGGCGTATCGCTATTGGAGCGGCAACACTGTGCCCAGCTCGTGTCCTAAGGCCATGGACTTGTATATGAAGGTGGCTTCGAAAGGTAGGTGTTGTTGGGTAGATGGCCGGGCATGGCTTGGCTCGGCAAAGCTATACAGGATGGAAGGGAGACTGACGCACAAACGGTTACCATGGGAACCGATAACTTTTCCGAATTTCTTTTGTTCGAATGTCATTTACCGAATACTATTGAAGTATTGACCGGCGTCTTTTTTAGGGTTCCGTACCCAAAGGGTCAAACGGGACCCTATTACTGAGACTTCGCTGTCTGTCCGTCCGTCTGTCACCAGGCTGTATCTCATGAACCGTGATAGTTAGCCAGTTGAAATTTCTACAGATTATGTATTTCTGTTGATGCTATAACAACAAATACTAAAAATAGAGTAAAATAAATATTTAAGGGTGGCTCCCATACAAAAAAGTAATTTATTTGCTCGTTTTTTTTTAAATAATGGTACGGAACCCTTCGTGCGCGAGTCCGACTCGCACTTGGCCGGTTTTTGCTATATTCATTAATTGACATATGTTTAGATCATCGAAGTATCATGTCGGGGCCGCCGCTGTTGCTGCTGCTGCTGCTGTTGTTATTTTCAAATTAATCTTAGGCGTTAGATGACCCCAAAACAGCCCATCAACCCCTATAGATGCAAAACATTCACGATCTTGAAGATCGTCGGTTTTATATTACTTCGGTTTTGTTAACCATTTAATGTAATTCAAAATCTAATCTAAACTAATATTAATAAAGAGCACAAATTTGATTTTTGTTTGTTACGATTGTGGGTGTCGTAAGAGGCTAAGGGACTTACCAGAGAATGGGCAACAGCGTTCTCTGTGCTTTTGTAACAACCGTACTGCAATCGCCAACCCGCCTGCCAAGCGTGGCGATTATGGCAAAACCCCCCAATATGTCAATGTGGCGACACTTGGGGGAGGCCTATGTCCAGCAGTGGACGTCTTTGGGCTGAAATGATGATGATGATTGTTACGATTTAACTCAAAACTACTCGACTGATTTTTAAAATTCTTTCACCATTTGAAAACTACGTCTTTACCGAGTAACATAGGCTATATTATATCACAATTTTGCCGGAAGAAGTCGCGGGCGAAGTGCTAGTAACATATAAAATAGTACCTGACAGTTAAAGTCAATTAAATATACATATTCCTTCTTTTATTTTTGAAGTAATTTAATATGCGATGCCATTTATTCCAGTGGCAAGTCAAGTAACATTCAGTGGCGGGCCAGCCATCCAGCGCACGCGCCTCATCGACGAGGCGGAGGGCGGCGGGCCCGGCACGCTCGACACCGACCTCATCGAGTACTACCAGCTGCTGGCAGAGAAGGGCGATGTGCAGGCGCAGGTAACTAGCAGGAAAGAAAGAAATTATTTATTAGTGTCACACAGGAAAAAAAATCAAAGGGCTGCCTTTTTTTTTTCGCAATCGTTCTTCTTCTTAGCGTGTCCACAGCAAATCGCTAAATATATTTAGCCCAAAACTCAGCCAATCGAACTCCGCTCGCTGATGTAGTCATAAGATCCTCAAGTGCGCAGGTGACAGGGCATGCAGCGCAAGATGGAAGGTGGGCCATTGTCTGTGGAGACACGCCGCATACACACTTAAGATCTGAGCCGTCCATGAACCCCCATCTGTAGAGATTGTCTATGCTACGGCCGTCTTGGGTTCGGAGTCTATTTAGAGATTACCAAGTCGCCCACGGCAAAGCATGCCCGGGTGGAAGGGTTAAGACTGCATAACGACTGCCGACAGAAGTGAAAACTCGAAATAATGGCATTACTATTCTTTTTTTTTAATTTTTCATTGAAATCAATTATAGCCGCTATACTACGCGTCGATAGTCTAGCGCAATACGTCACGAGCATGTCGAGGTCATTGGTGAAGCGAACTCATATTTTTACCCCTACAAAAAATCGCTTAATGCAGCTAAAGAAGTTTTCACTCCAAAAATCGTTAAAATTATGTTATGACTGAATTTTTAATTGATATTATGTCATTACATCTATTAACATATGTGTATGATACAGGTCGGTCTGGGGCAGCTGCACTTCCAAGGCGGACGCGGCGTGACGCTGGACATCAATAAGGCATTGCACTACTTCCAACAAGCCGCTAAGACGGGCAACGCTGTCGCCAACGCGTTCTTGGGCAAGGTATGTATTACTATCATATAATAATATCAGTATTCCGTTACTTAATCTCCTGAGGTTCGATAAGGGGAGGGGAGGGAGGGAGGGTCAGAAACAAATTCTCTTTTTGCCGACGTTTTATAAGCGCCCCTGTAGGCCTGTGTAAAATAAAAATATTTTGATTTTTGATTGCAGATATATTTGGAAGGTGGCGACGGCATTAAGGCTGACAATGAGACAGCGCTACGATACTTCAGGAAAGCTGCTGAACTGAACAACCCGGTTGGACAGAGCGGACTGGGCTTCATGTATTTACAGGTGAGTAACTTAATGGCCTATCCGTCATTTATTTTTTGTATTTAAAGTTGCCATCTCTACCTTATTGCTATTCCAACAAATCGTACTAAGCGTTTTCAAACGTCTTTTTTAATGCGCACAGCAACGAAGTGCAACTCTCTGCCTGCGTCTGCGTTTTCGAACGCTTACAACCCTTATCTCTTCAAAGTGAGATTGAACAGGCTTCTTCTGGGTAAGCTGGTACCATCGTCGAACTTGTCTCTGTCATCTGTGACCTAGACTAGCGTCCAGCGCAAACCCATCGCAAATAAAAAAAACTATCTGACCGTGGCATCACTAGCGGGCCCCAGCAGAATACCAGCGCTGCGACATTTATATTTTTTAAATGGCGCAGCACCATGCTGAGATAGGGGACTTTTGCCCTCGTACTAATCGTACATTATTTTGATATTTGGTCTCCTTTTAGAAATTCAGTTTTATTTCCTTTGTTTTCTTTTTCATTGTTTGTCCTATGTGAGTTCAATAAATACTTTTTTTTTCTTTTTCTTTCTAATTGATACTAATTTAGTCATGTTTGGATAGAGATACTTTTCTTTGAGACTATTGACCCGTGTTAAGACATAAGATACTCTTACTGGTCTTTCCTTGGTGGTGCTTTCCCATACGATAAGTTCTGAACCCCACGCGGGCGGATGTGCGGGTTGTAATCGTTTGTGCGTTGATGGCCCTTCTGTACCTGTATTTCCAGACGGGGTAAGCACAGGTGTATAATACGTGGGTGTTATGCATATCGCCAGTAAGGCGTTAATAATGACCGCAAGGAATTCAGACTTATCTAGTGAACAAAATGATTGTTGATTGCCTGAAGCATCCCCTTGCTGCACGCGTAGCATGACCACTGTACAAACGAGGTTTGTCTACGGAAGAATCGCCATAATGACAGATAGACAATGTGTCAATTTGTCCGACATAGCCCGTTTCTATGGCGGTCATGCTACGCGTGCTGAGCAATATCCTCTTCCTGTACGTTACAACACTTTCTAGACTTCTAGTACTAATGTGACGATCGTTATTTATTTGTTCGTAGGGTCGTGGAGTTCCAAAGGATACGACCGCGGCGTTTAAATACTTCACGATGGCCGCCAACCAGGGCTGGGTAGAGGGGCAGCTGCATCTCGGATTCATGTACTTTGGTAAGCTGAATCGGGAAAAAAGTATCAATCAGTACTCAAGCAACGTTAACGTGAATTAAAACTAAATATTTTGTATAACATTTTATGTCATGGACTTCCGCAAAGTAACGCCGGATTCTATAACTCATGTCCAATAGAGAGTGGGACTATTGCGATGGTCGCGGGCCTGTGGACGGCAAGTAATGGGCTAGCTAACCGTCCGTCCGTCATATGACGACAGACCGTGCCGACGGCGCATTCGTGTTCCACGCGCGCCTCAAGGTGATATCAGCACATCGGAAGGGGTCCGAGAGGGCCGATGCCTGCCAGGGCTGTGGGACTGTTCGAAAGAGATACCGTGGCCCTGGAACACAAAGGGCTAAGAAGGAACATGGATGAGTTTTAGTCAGTACAAGTCTGACAATCCCTTTCGCTCCGCTCAGAGTGGGGAGCGGTGGGTCATTTGATGATATCCCATCCGTAAAAAAAAAGCCTGTGGTAACAGGCTTTTTTATATATATAAACCGGGCACAAATTCTGACTCCGGGCGACTGCTGAGAAATCCCCGACAAAATGGTTCATTAACCGATAATTTCCGTTTGACAGGTGGCATCGGCGTCCGTCGCGACTTCAAGCAAGCCAACAAGTACTTCTCGCTAGCGTCGCAGACGGGTCATGTGCTAGCGCTGTATCATCTCGGGCAGATGCACGCGCAGGGCTTAGGGGTGCTGCGCTCCTGTACCACGGCCGTAGAGGTGAGACTAAGTTTTAATCTGCCATGGCCACTAACCGTTAACATGGCCGGAGAAAACTGCCCGGAGTGGAGGTGGCTATTGGGGAGGCCTTTGCCCAGCTGTGGGACGATATAGGCTAGAAAAAAAATTTAACAGATTTTCAGCATCAGCGTCCCTGAAAATTACGTCTGGAACGATAATACTGAAGTAAACAGTAGTTTAATACACATTTATTTCAGGTTACAAGAAAAATCACATCATAACTCGTATAAAACTATTCTTCTAATCCCAATGACATTCTCTGTCACCAAACGTATATTGTTCCTCCACGGTGGTTTTATGGCATTCAGGCCACGAACCACCAAGGAGTCTTTAAGCGTCGCGTTACACTTCTATAAATATTTTTAGGGTTCCGTACCCAAAGGGTAAAACGGGACCCTATTACTGAGACTTCGCTGTCCGTCCGTCCGTCCATCACCAGGCTGTATCTCATGAACCATGATAGCTAAGCAGTTGAAATTTTTACAGATTATGTATTACTGTTGCTGCTATAACAACAAATACTAAAAAAAGAATAAAATAAATATTTAATTTATATTTATTCCCATACAACGAAGTGATTTTTTTTCTCGTTTTTTAAATAATTGTACGGAACCCTTCGTGCGCGAGTCCAACTTGCACTTGGCCGGTTTTTTCAAATACGACACACACTACTTTAATACGATACACTACCCAATTCATTCAATAAACTCAATTTTAAATTTTGGTATCAGGATCCCGACCTTGAAAATGGCATATATGACGAAAGCTATGCAAATATTGCTGGCCACTATCTCCGATTTTTTTTTTGACCTCAGTTTCGCCATCGGCACCTCCAACAGCCGTGTGATAAATAAAAACATCCTCATTTCCTTTTTGTAACAGTTATTCAAGAACGTGTGTGAGCGTGGGCCATGGGGGTCACGGTTGATGCTGGCCCACGCCGCCTGGCGCGCGCGGGACTCTGACTCATCCCTACTGCAGTACCTTGCGCTATCTGAGCGAGGATATGAACTGGCGCAGACTAACGCTGCCTTCCTGCTTGACACTGGTGAGTACTGTAGACTAGTGGTGGTACCTTCATACAAGCCCACAAGCTTGGCTTGCCCAAATAAACTACTCTCTTCATAATGTTCTGGTTTCTGAACAGACAGCTTGCCTTATATATCTTGGATATTTATTTTCTTTTTCAAGTTAAGTTCCGCCGGCTTCCCTATTGCGACCCCACATAAACTAGCATAAGGGAAGAAAAACGACGATGATGCTGACTGTTGATTTGAATAACGCGCCAAAAATAAATGCATTTTAGTAGATTTAATATTTGATTCCCACAGCCCTCCAAAGTGGGGGGCGCGGGGTGGACTCATTTTCCACTCTATGCGGTAGCGGTTAGCAAGTAGTTCTTGCAATTGAGCCTTGGCTCCAACAAAATTTGTTCCGTTATCGGAGTATAAATAAGAGACAGGTCCTCTATGGGAAATGAATCTTTTAAAAGCGGAAATAAAAGTGTCCGATGACACGTCAGTAAACAATTTGATATGAACTACTTTGGTAACAAAACAAATGAATGTGTAAGCCTTCTCACTTCTTTGGCCTCTGCGTCTACGTAACGTTACTTTAATGGGACCAGTGTAATAAAAATAGCCACTTGGAAGTTACGACAAATAATAATATACAAGTTGTTGTTTTACATCCTTGTCAAAATTCAGAAGGTAGTCACAAAAGACATAAATAATCAATTAAAATTACGGTACCTAGTTAATTCAATTATTAATAACTTTTTTGGTTGTTTAAGTTTGTCAGTATTTAACAATAACCCCCTTATCGTAGTTTAGGAATTAAGAAATTATCGAATAAACGATCGAGAATGTTTGTATATGTGTGGAAGCGCGGTTATAGGGCGAGAATCAGACGGGCCGCGTTTAAAACACGGGTGGTTCATACTTACCGATTTCCGTAAATAAGGAAAAAAATAAAAATTACCTCCCCATTTTATTATTGATTCAGGACGAGAATCATTAGCTTAGTTACTAATTGAATTTGACGAGGATGCAAAACAACACCTTGTATTTGTCGTAACTTCATTCCGCGAGCATGAGGTCTTGGATTCAGTTCCAGCATCGGTCAGTCAGTCGGTCTTTATCGGTGGGTTTTCTACGAGGTATTTCTCAGTAGCAGCCTGTAGTCGGGATTCATGCCCGGTTGATGACAATATATTGAACTACTAATTCGTTCGAAATCGAACTATTGAACGAGACATAAATGCGAAATGCGAAATGTCGGTGTATTAAATGGTACGCCTTTTTTACGTAAGGAAATCCTTATGGATGTACTACGTAGTTGATTTTAGTCAGACCACACGACTTCTGGCATAAACACACATTTGTAATCTCACAAACGTCGTCTCGGGCAAAGAGGAGGCGTGAGCTGTTTCTCGCCCTCACGTTATATGTGAGGGGCGCTCGGAAATGCCACGAGATGCCAATTTCAGTCTATGTGCTCAGACAACTTACTTACCCACGTCCATCGCCAGCAGGCTACTTTATTTGGGGGACGAATGAAGGCATTGTCGGCCCGCCTCCTGCCCCCACCCGTTCGGGCGCAGATTGGCAGTGGAAAGCATTTCACTCTCCCTTTCTGCTGCCTCCTTTATTGCTATGACTTATTCGGCGTTAAGCTACGGCTAGCCATGAATTATAGGGTACGCCTTGCCTAACCCTTTTATAACTGGACTCCGCGTTACGCTTGAAGACCGAAGAGAGTTTAATCGCGTGTATCCACGCAGGTGAAGTGCGACTGTTCAGCGAGTCAGAGCGGTGGTCGCGCGCGCTGCAGCTGTGGGCGCGCGGCGCGGCGCAGGGCTGCGGCGCGGCGCGGGTCAAGCTCGGGGACTACCACTACTATGGGCTGGGCACGCCGCAGGATGCGGAGGCCGCGGCGTACCACTACAGGTACGTTGTACAGGGAACTGCGACCCGGCGCGGGTCAAGCTCGAAATATCATGTTTTACAGAAATAATTACCACATTTTCCCTCAATACTTTCATGTCATGAGCCGTTTGGTCTCTGGCTTCCAACTTACTTTAATCGACTTTTATCATAGACTCCATCTTATTTCGACTCCACTAACTCTTTGGTCTATCGCTCCCGTGATCCCAGACGTAACATTCATGTTTCATCTTTCAGGATAGCGTCAGAACAGCTCCACAACGCGCAGGCGACCTTCAACCTGGGCTACATGCACGAGCGAGGCCTAGGGCTGGCGCAGGACGCGCACTTAGCCAAGCGCTGCTACGACCTCGCGGCCGACACCTCCCCTGACGCACGTCTGCCTGCTGCGCTGGCTCTGGCCAGACTGAACGCTGCGTCCGCTATACATCAGATACTTGATGTAAGTAGACACTACTGCTATACGTGAACTAAGGCGTCCGCTAAAACATGCACGGGTGCGTTTTCACGTGTTAAAAAGTAGTGATCGGCGCCAAGAGGCGCGGGCGGCCATTTTAACAGCGGGCACCCGCTCTGTGCACCCCCGCACTAGTTTTAGCGGACGCCTTTAAGCCCTAGTCAATTCTACTTACGTCAAATGCGATCTCGGGAGTAAGTTGGAAAACAAGTTGTTTTCTTTGCAGACCGTCGCGTCTCACTTGAGCTAAATGATTGAGTGAACTTCACATTATTTTAAGTACAGTGGCGTCTTATAGGAAAATGAAACTTATTGGTATAAACATTAAGTTTTAGCCAATAAGGTTTATTTTCTTATAAAATGCTTGACCACAGTCGCTTATAGCAATATGCGTATTAGTTCGGTGTTGTGTTTTATTTTGATCCACAGCAACCTCACTAAAGACGATAATCATCAGTCATTCTTTCAGAGTCCGTTGGCAGTGCTGTTCCTATCGGACTCCACGTTGCTGTCGAACTGGGACCTGTACCTCATCACCGCACTTCTGGGGGCTCTGGGAGTCGTGGTCTACCTGAGAAGGCCGGCCCAGCTGCCAGCTGCCTAGTCGACGCTGGAGTCTGTTGACACCCAAAAGGAGTAACCACACTTGTCTACCGAAATCGGCTTGAACCGATCACGTATGACCATGTGACATATGTAGTTCGGCAGTGTCGCGTCAACCGAAATGAGTCGAATGACGATATTTTCTGCTATTATCACACCAGCCTATTTATGTCCCACTGTTGGGCAAAGGCCTCTTCTCGTACAGAGAAAGCATGAGCATTGATCACCACGCTTGCTGAAGTCGGGTTGGCGATTCTAGACTTACATTTATTATAAATCCAGGTTTCCTTGCGATGTTTTACTCCACCGATGTCTTTGGCAGCAGTACATATGAATTTGAGAAAGCCAGATCATTACTTTTCCGGTTGTCAACCGCTTGTCTTGCATGGACGTAAGGCCCTGGTCATCATCAGCCATGACGTCTTAAAGCAGTATTGTTTAAATATTATTCCAGAGCGGGAAAGAGATGGCGCTAGACGTCCTCTATAGCTCCGTCTCTTTCTCCCACTGGAGTGATAACTGCTTTAAGACGTCATAATAGCCCCCTTGATCGGTTCAAGCCAAGTCCTCTTCAAGAAGTGTGGACCCTAAGACTCCTAGTTTAATTATCTTGTGAAGTGTAGTGAGTCTCTTGTGACAGAACTGTGATTTGTACATAAAAGTGAAATATACATGTGTAAATAAAATGTGAAAATGTTTTTAAATTAAAGTTGAATGTGTTTTATTCAGTATTTTGTTGCATTTTGCATCGATGAATAATTTGTTCAATTTATGGGGATTTTTTATAATGTTGAGGAAAATTTAGAGGAGTAGAATAACGCCCGGTTTCTTGATTACCTCAATTTAACCCGTGAAGTCTAAAATTTCAACGTATTGTTCGTAAGATTTGTTTAATCTTAGTTGTACGAACAATCAAGCTATATAAAAACCAGTTTATACGGATCTCTCATTGTACAGAAAATCTATACCAAGCGAGGCCATGTTATACTGGAAACATAACTTGATGTGTCGCCATATGTGCAAGGATCTTTTTCACCAAGCCAAAATCGAAAGTTTTCATCCGCCATATTTCACCACCAATGTTTAAAATAGTAACAAGCTAACAGCGTCCATGTCAATGTGATTCTCGAAGACTAGAATACTTACACCAAAAGCTCGTTTCATAGAAAGTAATGCTACAGTTTGACAAGTCCTCTACTTAAAATGTTTAATACAGAAACTAGGTGTGAATAAAAACAATATTTCTTTAATAAAAAAGTTTATTTATTTATAAGTAACTTATTATTAAGTGATTACACAACAGTTGTTCGATTCCTACATTAAAGTTACTAAGTTAATTTTAAATGTGTTTTTATTTTAACACAAAGTACATATGAAAAGATACCTCGCTATACAATAAGCGGTAATTAACAAAAAAACATGATATACAGTTGTATAGTGTATTATTATGCCTAAGAGATATTTCTCGCCTTACGACATTTCATACAAACTTTCAAGTCCTTATTTTCAGAAATGACTGAACCGATTTTAATGAAACTTCATACGCATAAGCAGCTAAATTAGACCGATTATAAATTATATATAGAAACAGAAATTTCAATTTTTTTTTAAAAGACCTTTCGAGAATGTTTTTATAAATTTTTTAGACCTACATATCCTGCTTATGCGCATTAATTTTCATTTTATAATCGATCTAATTTACTGTAAAACTATTTTTCGAAATGACTGAATTTTAGCCCTATGTACGCTCATGCGTATGAAGTTTCATTAAAATCGGTTCAGTCATTTCGAAAAATAAGAACTTGAAAGTTTGTATGTAATGCCGTAAGGTGTAAACGCTCTTAAAGAATTAGGTTTAAGGTTGATTTTTTAATGTTTTGGGTCCAGCACATCAAGATCTATACTTAACAAGGGAATCCCTGTAACCTCTAAATGTATAATTCCGAGGGTCCTTCTGTATCTGGTGTACTGGGATATTAACAGGCCAGTAAAGAATATGTTTCTTGTTTAAATTGATCTGTGTAAGTGTACAGTATCTCATGACATCATGCCCCTTTCCAGCTGTTCAATCTTCCTTGCGATGTCATCAGCCGAGAACGCGTAGTCCACCTCCCCTTCATTTTTCATGTCAACATCTCTTGTAGTTTTCTAAACAGGAACAAACAGAATTGAAAAATTATTAATGAGTTAAAAAGGAACATATTGGTCGGATAAATTAAGAGTGTATGTAGTAGTCAATCTACACGAAAAGAAAAACGATATTCCCTATATCTTATTTAATTTACAAACCAGTGGTTCAACCCACAGGTAGGATTATTGGATAAAATATCATCATCATCATCAGCCTATAATGTTCATACTGCTGGGACACCGACCTCCTCTCTAAGAGAGGAAGTGGGCTATAATCCACCACGCAAGCCCAGTGCGGGTTGGTAGATGTCACATGTTTTCGAATTTTTAGTTCTAGGACATGCCGGTTTCCTCACGATGTTTCCTTCACCTTTTTTGAGAGTTAATTGTCAGACCGTCGAGACCTTCGGTTTAACGAAGTTTCCGAGGGTCTTGTTATGTAGTGTGGTCTCCTATCCACGACCTACTTTGTTAAGCGTACTTATCCGTCGATTGACCCGGGCCTCTGCTATTATTCAACAACGAATCCCATATTAGAGAAATAAATCGTACCCAAAACTGAGCATACTCCGGCGACACAGCCTGCAGTTCCGCGATCTTATCCTCCATATCCTTCAACCTTCTATACACGTCCTTAGACACGGGCCCGATGTTCAGATAACTCTCGATGGCCACCACCCGCTCGGCTATGGACGACGGTAAGCCCATGTGGTCCGTCTGATCCGGGTACATGTCCGCTGCTGAGACGGTCTGAGGACCCCATTCGTTGTTGACTTTCCGGACTGGGAACAAGAAAATAATTTAATTGGTTATTTTGATTGCGTAGCTGCATGAACACGTAACCGGAGTGCGGGCAAATGTATGAATGTTGTCGAGGAAGAAGGAGCCCAATTCTCATTCACACAAGGTCTTAATTTTAGCAGTAGAAACATCTACACATCATCATCTGCCAAGCCTTTTCCCAAACTGGCGTCCGTCGGCTTTCAGTCTAACCGGATGCAGCTGAGTACCAGTATTTTACATGAAGCGACTGACTATCTGACTTCCACGACCCACATCAGTAACTGGGTAATATGATACCCCTTGGTAAGACTGAATGTCAGACTTAACGACTGTCAAAGATCTACAAATGACAGCCGAGACCAACGGTTTAACGTGCTTTCCGAGGCACGGAGGAAACTCGTTATGTAATTACACAAAATACAATTCAAATAAGGAAGTGATCTTTTTATAACTATTTCATGCAGACGAAGCTTACGGGCAAGACCTAGTTGTAAATGTGTAAGCCGATTATGTACCAAAACAAATTAGTACACTTACTTTTCAAATGCCCCTTCGAATCGCTCCTCCTAACGAACTGAGTCCTAACTCTAGCACAGGTCTCCGTCTCCATATCATCCTGCTTATTGGGTATGAAGTCATGAATATTACTGATGTTCACTTGTTCCCTCTTCCGTTCTATAAAGTTATTGATACGCTGCTGCAGTTCTTCGCAGGAGACGTTGATCTGGACCAGGGTTTTGTCGACAGGTGGCGCTGGATTCGGGGCTGGCGTTGGAATTGGTGTCGAGTCTGGTACTGTGCCTGTAATGTTTTGTGGGTTTTAGCTTGCAGGTTTTGTTATAGTAGGATTGTTTGGTACAACTCTTCGAGGCATACAATTTCGCCCGGACTTTGTCAGGAAAAAAATATTTGGCGTATTTGGAGGGCCGAACGTTTAACAGGCGTACGCCCGGACAAAACACCGGTGGCAGGTAATCTATATTTTCGTTTTCTGTGTACGGAGTCTGCTATCAGCCTGAAGACGACGGAGGTAAGGAGTGTTTTAATTGCAAAATGTGAATGTGAATTTATGATACAGCCTTTCTGTCTGTCATATTATATTCGCTGCATGTTCGATTATACAAAAATCATTTTTTTTTTATTTTACATAGGCCTACACGGGCACTTATAAAATGTCGACAAAAGGTGCTCGGTTCAGGTTGGTCGTTTCCTATGGAGAAGAACCGGTATGAAACTCCATGGTTACATGGTAAGGTCCAAAAGTTGCCAGCTTCAATTATCAAAATCAAGGGTTAATATCCAAACAAAAAAGGATTGAAATAAAGGGAGACTATTTTGAACAAAAATAATACTTTTTTACTGTGGGTAGCTAGAGAAAACTTCAGTAATTTAGTGACATGATAGTTTTGTATCTCAGATTAATCTAATGTGTAGGCGGGAAACTTTTAGACCTACGTGATATGTCGTCTAGTTGATTTAGGTATTATCAAATTCTTCAACACTTTACACCTACTTTTCAAGGTCATTCGTGTTCTTCTTTAGCTCCATTTTGGGGCCCAGGTGAATAAGTTTTACTGTACATTTCTTGCTACCCTTTTATGCTATCATTTTCGTATGAAACAGTATTTTTTTAATTTTGGTTAATCTAAACTAATATTATAAAGAGGAAAGATTTGATTGTTTGTTTGCATTGAATAGGCTCCGAACCTACTGGTCCGATTTGAAAAATTCTTTCAGTTTTAGATATACCATTTATCGAGGAAGGCTATAGGCTATATATCATCACGCTACGACCAATAGGAGAGGAGCAGCAATGAAAAATGTTGCGAAAACGGGGAAAATGTGACGCAAACGAAGTTGCGCCGGACAGCTAGTTTTAATATAAGTAGTATATGATCTACTAGTTGGTGGCGTGACGATCAGGTCGGTAACTATGACGTCTTAAACCAGTATTGTTTTAATCTTATTGCAATGAGGGAAAGGGACGGAGTTGTAGAGGAAGTCTAGCGACATTTCTTTCCCAGTATCTAGTAATAAGATTAGAAGAATACTGCTTTAAGACCTCATGGTAGGCCGCCTGCACGAGTAGCATGACATGTAGTCAGTGCCCAGCGTTACTTGACCTTACAAAGAAGAAGAGGGAGAGCGGAATAATGCAGCGTACTGACTGTATATAGTATGTATATGCGCACTTTCTTTCCGATAACTTGGCACGCATTCATATCAATCTGCTCAGATAATTATCTGAGCAGATTGATAAGAATGTGAGCATGTGGCACACATTCTCATCGATCTGCTAAAACAATGTTTTCTACTCTTAATTTATGATTTAACATTTTGGAATTGTTGTCTTTTTAATTTGTAGTTATAACATTTGTATTGTTTTTATTTTCTAGACAAGTTTAATACAAACTTTCAGTTAAAAACATTTGTGCTACCAACTACAGAAAAAAGACAGATGGTAAATTTGCTGCAAAACTGTTCTATTCTATTAGAAAACAAATTATTCAAACTTATCAAAGACAAGAAGATATAAATCTAAAATTATATTTATCTCTTTAATATAATTGATATAGGTTTAATATCCCTATTACTGTATTCGTGAAAAAATATCTTGCGTGAAAAATTCTATAAAGCTATTTAAGGCGCATCTTAACTTGCCAAGGTGGTCTATGGTGTAAGAGGTAAAGCCCTTGATTGGTTTCAAAGTTATTTGTCGAATCGCCAGCAAAGAACATTAATATCAAAAATATCAAATAACACGAAGATTACATATAAATCTGAACTTAAAACTAACAGCTGCGGTGTACCACAGGGGAGCATTTTAGGGCCTCCTTTATTCCTAATCTACATTAATGATCTCGACGAGACCCTGAAACACAAATGCACATTATTTGCTGATGATACAACATTAACCATTCGATGTTTAGACAAGAGTAGCATAGAAGCCGAAACTAATAGTGAATTGAAAAATGCAGTACAATGGCTACAGCAGAATGGTCTACATGTCAATCTAAATAAAACTAAAATTGTACAGTTTCAAACACATAATACTACACTTACTCCGATTTCAATACTTTACGACAATACCGTTTTAAAACCAGTACAATCAACTACATTTTTAGGTATCAGTATTGATAACAAATTAAACTGGAAAGACCATATTGATAATATATGTAGTAGACTGAACAGATTTGTATTCGCTCTTCGTAAATTGAGACGTATAACCAGTAAAGAAACAGTTCTTAACGCATATCATGGATATGTCTCGTCGGTGCTGCGTTATGGTTTGGTTGTGTGGGGCAACTCAGTTGATGTAGACCGGGCTTTTATAGTGCAAAAAAAATGTGTTAGAGCCATATGTGGAGCTGACTATTTAGACCACTGTAAACCATTATTCAAGCAATTAAAGATACTTCCCTTACCGTGTCTCTACATACTTGAAATCTGTTTATTTGTGAAAAGACATTCCTATTTATTTCCCATCACTGAACATGTTTCCAAAAGAATTGAAAAAAAAAACCCAAACAGCTACTAGTACCAGCCCAAAGACTTTGTTTGTATAGTCGAAATGCCTACTGCATGGCTATAAAGATTTTTAATAAATTACCATCACATATTAGACAGCTGCCTATAAATAAATTCAAACGTGCATTATTTTCGTGGCTTCTGGAAATGTGTTTCTACTCTGTAAGCGAGTTCATTAATCATAAGTTTTAATAATTAATTTATAATAATAATAATTTAAAAAAAGGAAATGTATTGTAAATGTACTTATAATTTATTTTTATTTGGTGGTTTCTCTTAATAAGTTTAATATTTGTGTGTATCCACATTATGATTATTTTAAAATTCTAATATTTCTACACCGGCAACGGTAGTATATGTGAACTATTATAAATTGTAAGATCTGTATGTACCTACCATATACTCAGAAATAAATGATATTCTATTCTATTCTATTCTATTCCAATACAATGAAAACAGTCCTTAACTATTAATAACTACGCCCCACATTGGAATCGAACCTCTGACCTTATCAGAATGTTATCACCACAGTACATCACTCGGTTATCAATGAAAACTACTAAAAACAATCTTAAACTTTATTTTTGATTACTGCATTGATCACTTAAAAACTATTGCCTTCAAACAAAAACAAAAAAAAGTTATAAATTAGAATATAAAAAAAAATTGCTTTCACCCAAACTTTTTATTAAACTTCAAACGTTTTTGGGTTTTAATGTAAATAAAAAGAGAACTACTTATAAATAGAATTAAAAAAAAAACTAGACCATCTCACAAAAAAACAAACTGTGAGAAAGTACGTGCATTTCATGCTGTGTGCATTTAAAAAAAAAACAATTTATAGATATAAAACATTACTTACGTAATAAGTCTTCAATAAACAACTCAAATGAACTTAGTTCGAAAATCAATCTTCGTTTAGAAGAAATAAATTCTCTATTCATACAACATTATTACTGTTCACTTTTTGTCAAGACAATTTTATACATCGTGTGTCACGAAGTATGCATTATATTCTTATCATCATACAAAGCAAGTTTTATACCAACGATAAAATATAAATAAATAAATAATCTTTAAAATAAATAAAAAACTGAGCAGCCAATCCTTTTCCCGCAGTAAGCGGTTACATGATAGGAAATTGTCTTGTTTGTTGGTCAAACTTAACATAAAATCACGCCTATAATTCCCGAAGGGACCAGCAGAGGTGTAACAAATAGTCCACCCACATTTCGCCAGTTATGTTTAAGTCCCATGTAATAGGGGGCGAGCCTATTGCCATCAACCGGGCACAAATCCAGACTCCGTGGCTGCTACTGAAATTCCTGGTGGAAAAATCCAATAATACACTCCCCGACCCGGGAATCGAACCCAGGATCTCGTGACCAGCAGTCGCGTTACCAACCACTAGGTCAACGAGACAGACAATGAATTAAACATTTCTAGCGTCAAGAGCGTTTACGCCTTACGACATTTCATACATACTATGAAGTCCTTGTTTTCCGAAATGACTGAACCGATTTTAATGAAACTTCACACGCATAAGCAGGATACATAGGTCTAAAAAGTTACTAAAAAACATGAATGAAATGTCTTTAAAAAAAAGATAATTGGAAATTTCTGTTTCAATAGATAATTTATAATCGGTCTAATTTAGCTGTAACACTTTTTTTCGATAATGTTTTCTATATATCCTGCTTATGCGTACGAAGTTTCATTAAAATCGGTTCAGTCATTTCGGAAAATAAGGACTTGAAAGTTTGTATGAAATGTCATAAGGCGTAAACGCTCTTAAATATGTTTGGTGAGACAGACCAACAGTTGGTACAATTTCCGATCATGTAAACGCTCTTAAAACTTAGCGCGTATGTAATTCATATAAGTTCAAAGAAAGAGTTTTTGAACAGCTCCTTATGTAACAACCAGCTACTAATAACCCTGCTACTCTACTTTGTTTACCTTTTCTTCATTGACAAGTTTTAAGTAGTGTATAAGTTCTGGAGGGTTACTTTGAAGTCTTAAAAGCAGTATTGTTTTATTCCAGTGTGGGAAAGAGACGGAGCTATAGAGGACGTCGAGCGCCATCTCTTTCCCACACTGGAATAAGATTAAAACAATACTGCATAAAGACGCCATTGTAGGCCATCTGTTCTATAGACAATTTGTTTTATACCTGATGCAAGCGCTTGTGGACAGCAAACAATGTAAATAACGTATTTACTACCTAATTTAACACTACTTAAAGTCCTATTTGCATTGTACGTATTTGGAACTTTTGGCAGCCTAATATGCCAGCAGACAAATATGCTAATATCAACCTTATCAGCTGGATCTATACTATATATAACATCACGCCTGTAATCCGCGAAGGGTTATGCAGAGGTTACCTAATAGCTCTGTATGGTGTCGGACGTAAAGAACAGCACCGTCCCATATCTTCCCGTGGGTGTCGTAAGAGGCGACTAAGGGACTTGCCAGAGAATGGGCAGCAGCGTTCTCTATGCTATTGTAACAACCGTACTGCGATCGCCAACGCGCCTGCCAAGCGTGGCGATTATGGCAAAACTCCCCAAAATGTCAATGTGGCGACACTTGGGGGAGGCCTATGTCCAGCAGTGGACGTCTTTTGGGCTGAAATGAATGTACCTTATAGTACATCCACATTTCGCCAGTTATGTTTTAAGTCCCATGTAATAGGGGCGAGCCTATTGCCATCAACCGGGCACAAATCCAGGCTACGCGGCTGCTACTGAGAAATTTCTGATGGAAAAACCCAATAATACTTTCCCCGACCTATGAATCGAAGGTCCTCATGATCAGCTGTCGCGCTTATCACCACTAGACCAACGAGACTGTCTTTAACTCGCGTTTTTAACAGTAAGAGAATACCTTCTTCATTTATACGCCATATAATTAAATATTGCAAAAATACACCTTGGTAGGTATAGGGGATGATCACTATATTTTTTTCTTTATCTGTCGGGTAGATTAATGAAAAGTATTGGACACGTGGTCATAAAATTACGGAGATAATTAGTTGAAATGGCGCATGACGTCACGTGTAGGTAATTTTATACCTACTTGTGACGTGGTAAGCCCCCCCCACTCTCCAACTTTAATGAGTTTTGACTAAGTAATTTTTTGATATTTTGATAAAACAAAAAATACGTGTCTAATTTATAGGGTTCCGTACCCAAAGGGTCAAACGGGACCCTATTACTGAGACTTCGCTGTCCGTCCGTCCGTCCGTCCGTCCGTCTGTCACCAGGCTGTATCTCATGAACCGTGATATTTAGCCAGTTGAAATTTCTACAGATTATGTATTTCTGTTGACGCTATAACAAAAAATAATAAAAACAGAAAAAGATAATATTTAAGGGGGGATCACATACAAAATTTTTTTTTTCGTTTTTGTAAACAGTGGTACGGAATCCTTCGTGCGCGAGTCCGACTCACACTTGGCCGGTTTTTTTGTATTACCTGTCTGAAGGACAAAATAGAATTTCGTTTTCTTTACCCAGTATTATACCCTATTAAATCCAACCCTCCTTTTGCTCATAGCTTTTTTCAACATCCTAACAAGAAAAGAACTTTTAAAGCTCAAAAGGATCTATCAGCTACACCTAGCACTCATCATCTGCCTAGCTTTCCCAACTCTGTTGGGGTCGGCTTCCAGTCTAACTCAAAACCAGTCTTTTACATGGAGCGACCACCTATCTGACCTCCACAACCCAATTAGTACTGGGTAATACGATACCCTTTGGTAAGACTGGTTGTCAGACTTTCGGGCCACTGACTACCTATAACGACTGTCAAAGATCTACAAATGACAGCCGGGAACAATGGCTTAATGTGCTTTCCGAAGCACGGAGGAAACTCATCCACGGGCCAACGTAGGCAAGCGCGCCTACAGATTGAACCAAGCGGCTGTTATTATTTAGCCACGAGCTCCTAGCACTCACTATACCTAGCACTAATCAACATTATTGCATAATATTCTAAGCCTAAATTATAACCCTTAAACCAATAACAATAGAGCTCAAAATTAAAGACGAAAGCTCTCTAACATAGGAAGACTTTAACCATTCAACTATGACGTCTATCTAATCAAAGAATGATAACATTGCGCCTGTAATCCCAGAAGGGTTAGGCAGAAATGTACTTAATAGTAGAACCACAATTCCTGAGTTACATGTTAATGTAACAGATTTAAACAATTATTCTAAAATACCCTAACAACGATGTTGTTTAAACCAGCCAGGTAATAAAAGCTGCTCCGAATTAAAGATAACAACTATAGTTCTGTTCAAACTTTATGGCGATAGCGGAACACAATTTTAAGTATCAGCAAGGCGCAGAGAACCCATCGTCTTGGCTGTATAATGCGCAGACCATCACTTGTAGCTAACTTCAGAGCCGCCATGAAGCTTGAAGGGACTATACAGTATACAGGGTGTAACGGAAAGGACATACTTAAAGGTGTGCTACAGGCCATCAAACTGAACATGTTTCTCCATCGGACAAACATCAGCTGCCCCATACATTTGGGTTGAATAGGTATTGAAATTTTGTATGGGGTAGCAGATATTTTTTTCGCTATTACTATGTTTGTCCGATGGAGAAACATGTTCAGTTTGATGGTCTGTAGCACATCCTTAAGTATGTATATAGGGTATGTTAACCGTTAACGCTGTATATTTGACGGTTAGTTAAACTTTGTTTGTTCGGGAGTTATTGATCTAAACTTCTAACAGTACGCTAACTCAAACGCAAAGGAGCTATCCAAAAACTCAGCCAACGGTCTGACCGTTGCAGGATCTCCGTTTAGTGGACCACGCACATTCGACGTTCTCCTTCCAGACTGGCGCGTCGCCTTCGTACACCTCCTTCTTCCATATGGGCACGCTGGCTTTCAGGGTCTCTATGCAATGGGATACAGCGTCCAGGGAATCTCGTCGGTGGGGGCTGCTTACTGCTATCACGACTGATGATTCTCGCGAGGGGACGAAGCCGAGTCTGTGGAAGAATTAGATTTGTTATTTAAAATTGAATTGGACAGATAATTGTTCAATGCATGAGATCGTAAACGCAATCGGCGTTTGAAGTGTCTTTACACTTTCGAATGTTTTAATAAATTGAAAATGCTTCCATAGCTATTTAAAATACTTTAATTTAAAATATACATAACTTTAGTTGGTTTATTTGTTAGGTGGCTTCCAAGATGGTTGCTTTCTTTTTCACCATGTGACAATAGACAAATTCTTGTGCCATATTAAATTTGTGTTGCCATACTTTTTTTCTAAATACACTACAGCGTCTGTATACTTGTAATAGGCGTTGATGGGCGTAACAACACACTTAATAAAGCCAAAAGGCACTTGTTCGGCTGCGATTCCTCTGAAGCGGAGCGGAGCAGAGCGGAGACGAGCTGTGCCGCGATTCACCAATCACATGGCTTGAAATCCACATCTCTTCTCCACTCCGCCATGTGATTGGTGAATCGCGGCACAGTTAGTCTCCGCTCTGCTCCGCTCCGCCTCAGTGGAACCACAGCCTTCTCCCCGTCATTGCGATATCTTTTTTGTTTTGGGCCATTACTATACCATACTGGGAACCTTCTAGTTACAGAGATATTGGATATTATTACAACTTTTTTTACAACAAATTATCACCATCATCTGCCTAGCCTTTTCCCAAAATTTCTTGGGGTCGGCTTCCAGTCTAACCGGATGTAGCTGAGTACCAGTAATTTACATGAAGCGACTGCCTATCTGACCTCCACAACCCAGTATCTGGGTAATACGATACCCCTTAGTAAGACCGGTTGTCAGACTTTTGGCTTCTGAATACTCGTAACGACTCAAAGATCTACAAATGACAGCCGGGACCAACGGCTTAACGTGCTTTACGAGGCACGGAGGAAACTCGGTATGTTATTATGGTCACCCATCCACAGACCAACCTCGGCAAGCACGGTTTAACCATAAAAATCGACCCGTGCGGCTCTTATTATTTAGCCACGAGCTCCTCAAACTTTCAATACCTCCTTGACCTTACTATTCAATGCATCAGTACAATGCTTTAATTGCGTTCAATTGAGTCCTACCGTAAATCGTGATTTTTAACCTCAAAGAAAAAAAAAACTTTTCAGAGCAATAATTTTTGTGTAGACTTAATTTGTATACAGAATTTTTGCTTGGCGGCTTCGTGATGCCTTCGTTTACACCTTGCATAACAGCCTGTTATGCAATGTGAAAATGTTCTGCCGGATATCCGGCGGCCGCATATCCGGCTATCCGGCTACAAGGTTGGCCGAATATCCAGTATCCGGTTAAACTGCTATCCGTTTCATCTCTAATAACAGCACTCTCATTTTTTCCATGTTTCTTCTTATAATACAAGTTCTGTATGTATTGGTGTCAGTGTACCAAACGTCATATACATAATTAAATTAATAATAGCGATATGGGGCCGCTATTGAGATGTGCGGGACGATTTAGATGTCTGAATTGAAACAAGAATCTGTAGAAATTTGCAAACAGCGCAATTTTTTAAGCGTTGTGGCGAGAAAGATGTGTTTTTTTTATAGAGAAATTCCTTACGCAAAAACTAAACAACATTTGCTCTACAACGAACCCAAAACGCAATGCTAATAAGCAATCGCAGTAAGTTAAGTTTATTATGTTAATTAATACGCTAATGCTAAATATCTATTTATTAATAAGTAATAACAAAAAACTATAAAACAAGGTCACACATCACTTTGATACTACATTCATATACACTTCTAGTGGCTTCTACTTACAACTTGTTTAACTATGAACCTTACACTTATGTGATAGAGTTCAAAATAAATACAGCAACAAGTTAAAGAGGATGCAAGCAATTTTCTATGGATACTAATAATGCTGTTTCTCTGACCCTGGCAACGTACCTACGATGGTTTTTTAAAAGCATGTATTTACTGAACACGTTTTATTGTATGACAGTGATAACGTTTCTATTCCAAATGATTTTAAACGTAGTAACGTAAGTAACCATGGAGTTTCTTGCCGGTTCTTCTCCATAGGAAACGACCAACCTGAACCGAGCACCTTTTTGTCGACGTTTTATAAGTGCCCGTGTAGACCTATGTGAAATAAAAATATTTTAATTTTTAAGGTTCCGTACCCAAAGGGTGAAACGGGACCCTGTTACTGAGACTTCGCTGTCCGTCCGTCCGTCTGTCACCAGGCTGTATCTCATGAACCGTGATAGTTAGCCAGTTGAAATTTTCACAGATTATGTATTTCTGTTGATGCTATAACAACAAATACTACAAAACAGAATAAAATAAATGTTTAAGGAGGCTCCCATACAAAAAAGTGATTTTTTTCCTCGTTTTTATAAATGATCGTACGGATTTGGATTCGTGCGCGAGTCCGACTCGCACTTGGCCGGTTTTTTATATCATCATCATCATCATCATTTCAGCCCAAAAGACGTACACTGCTGAACATAGGCCTCCCCAAGTGTCGCCACATTGACATCAATTGGGGGGGTTTTGCCATAATCGCCACGCTTGGCAGGCGGGTTGGCGATCGCAGTACGGTTGTTACAAAAGCACAGAGAACGCTGCTGCCCATTCTCTGGCAAATCCCTTAGTCACCTCTTACGACACCCACGGGAAGATATGGGATGGTGCTATTCTTTACGTCCGGCACCATCTGGTTTTTATATACATCCATATATACATAATATCACGCTTGTAATCCCCGTAGGATTACGCAGAGGTGTAACGAATAGTACACCCTTATTTCGCAAGTAATAGGGGGCGAGCCTATAGCCATCAATGGGCACAACGGGCACAAATCCAGACTCCGCTACAAAGAAATTCTTGATAGAAAAACTTTATAACAATTAGCCGACCCGGGTGTCGAACCCAGGCCAGGACCTTATGTTTAGCAGCCGCGATTGAAAAACTAGACAAACGAGGCCATTTTGTTTCTATGTATGTGTGCTAATAGTCCGGGGAATTTACGCCGAATATTAGGCTAACTTTGCATTAATTAAAAACAGCGATTTTTTTCATTGAATGTGTAGGGTATGGACAGGAGAGTATATTAAGCTGTATCCCGCGAAAAGTTCACCTCCGCGTATATGTTTTTTTTAAGAAAACGTCTAATATGTATATAACTTGGTGGAAAAAAATATAAACAGGTATGTTTATTCGGAGTATTTGTAGAACAGATTAAGTACTACAAGTAGGTCAGAAAATTAAACATTTTCGTCCACGGAACACTCGTTTTTTTTTTAAAAATCTTATAATTTGACTTCGTACTTAAGGCAAAAATATTAACAGGACAAAAATAGTGCTAAAATGATTTATATCACCATGTCTAACTATTATTATGAAAATTAAACAAATTCTGCTCCGGATTTCACAGAAAATCAAGAAAATCAAAAAATCTTAAATACTACTTACGGCAAAAATGTAACAGGATTTAAATTCATTGAATAATGAGAAATATATAAATCCAAACCTTAATCCCCCAAAATTAAACAAATTAGAGCGATAATTCATATTGTCAAAGTAAAAATTAAATTACGATGCACGGTGTTAGCGCTAAGCAGCGTGCGGCGTACGGCGTGTGCTAGTGTGCGTAAACAAGATAAGCGCTGCGTTCACTGTGTGAGTATGACTGTGTTGTTGTTTGAGTCGGTGTTTTATTGAGTTACGCGATTGTACACCTTATTCATATTACGGAAAGATCAAATTCCTATGAAAGTGCTGCGCCAAATACAAGAATAAAGCTTGCAGACGTATTTTACGTAAACATTAATTGATTTTTTTTTCACGATTTGCTTTAAAGTGTTTAATTTTCGTGTAAATAGGTTAGAAATAGCCTTTAGATGAAAGTTAAACTAAATTAAACCCTGTTACCTTTTTGCCTCAACCGCTATTGTAAAAAAACTGGTAATAATAACTTCCGGTAGTACAATTTGTTTAATTTTTTTTATTGGCGGTGTAATATATTAATTTAAGTTATTTTATGTAAAAAAACCGCTGTTTATATTTTTGCCTTAAGTACAATCCAAAAATTTCGTAAATGTTTTTTTACCGTAATTTCCGTGGACGAAAATGTTTAATTCTGAAAAAATATATTACTGTCACCAATTCTTTACCTAAAGTAACTAAATTTGTCCTGTTAACTTTTTTTCCCATGTTTTTATTCACAAAAACGTGTTTTCGTCTTTTTCAGCTTGATCCGGTCTCGGAAAATGTTTAATTTTTTTTTATTATTTGAAGAGCTAAGGTCAAGTACACGATTCAAGAAAAAAATCGCTGTTTATATTTAATGCAGGGTTCAAATCTAAAAGCCCCGGACTATAAGGGTTCTGTTCGAAATGAAAAGAAGGAATAATTTTCATAGCTAGCCAAATTATTGGTCGTTATTAGACAACTTTATAAATAAGAAATTTTTGAAAAAAAAAATTACCGTTGCAAAAAGTCAATGAATGAAACAAACAGAAGTCACAGACTCTAAGAACCTCCTCAATAAAAAAGCCTGGTACCAAGCCAGTTGTTTTTACAGTATTTCAGCTATCCGTCATAAAAAAGCAAATACCTCATCAAATGCACATAAAAACGTTAACAAACATAATTATTATCGCCTAACATAATGACTGATAGTTTTTCTTTTACTCGCATGTACTTAATCGATGTTATTTCCTCATAAAATGCTGTTATCAGGTCTCACAAGTTATTGAAGAAGTGTTCAATGTGTAATTACTTCTAGCTTTAGTCGACTTTAATATAAAAATAAATAAATAAAAAATAAAAAAGCCTTTAATTCCCATTTTCCTTAAAAAGACGTTATAAATGTACATAATATTTAGTTTCTTTGTTAGTAGTTTTCTTATAATCTAAGTTAGTATTTGTTTAGATATGGGCCCCTCCACGGGTGAAGGCCTCCTCCAGTTCCTTCCATTTGTCCCTGTCATTTGCAATATTCTGCCAATCGTTTCCTGCTGTATCTATTATGTCGTCAGCCCACCTTCTCTTCGGTCTGCCTACTCTTCTTTTTCCATCTGGCCCTTTCCACTCTGTCGTTTTAGCTGTCCACCTACCGTCTTTGTATCGTGATATGTGGCCAGCCCATTGCCATTTCAGTTTTAGGGCTTGCGTAAGGGCGTCAGTTACCGTGGTTTTTTGCCTTATAACTACGCTTCTTATTTTGTGTATTTTCCTTACGTTCAGTATGCTTCTCTCCATGGCTCTTTGTGTTGTTTCAATCTTTTGTTTGGCTCTTTTCGTGAATACCCAAGATTGGCAACCGTATAGCAGGCAGGGCAGTATGCAAGTATCTAATATCTTTTAAGATTTCCTTGAGTGACCAAAATTTCTTCCATGTTATATTTGCTCTTCTTTCAACTTCGTCTTCGTTGTTTGTTTTATTAAATGATACTTGTTTGCCTAGGTAGATATAGCTGTCGACATATTCTATTGTGTTTTCTTTTACATTAATAGGCTTTTTCTTGCTGTTTGTCATTATTTTGGTTTTGGTAGCATTCATTTCTAGTCCTACTTTCGAGCTCGCTTGGTCCAGTGAACATAGCATTTCTTGAAGTTCTTTTGGTGTCTCTGATAGTATGACCATGTCATCAGCGAATCTTAGGTGGCTTAAATATAAATTGTTTATTTTTATTCCTTTTGTTTTCCAGTCTATCTTTCTGAATACGTTTCTAAAACCGCAATAAATAGTTTAGGTGACAAGGGGTCACCTTGTCTGACTCCTCTTTCAATAGCTTGTTCCAGTGCTTGTATATGGTCTAGTGTACTGAAGCTAGAGCGGAAACCTGCTTGTTCTATTGGTTGTGCATTATCAATGTCTTGTGTTATGCGTTTTAGAAGTGTTGAAGAGAAAACTTTATATATATTTGCTAGTAAGCTGATTGGTCTGTAATTGTTGATGTCGAGGAGATTACCTTTTTTATGTAACAGTATGATATCCGAAGTACACCATTGAATTGGCACAATTTCCGTTTCTAGAATCTTATTGAATAATTCTGTAAGAGGACCCAGTAAAATTGGTGCGCCTAGTGCTTCGTTAGTTATCCCATCGGGACCTGGGCTTTTGTCTGATTTTAATTGTTTCAATTGTAAGTATATATCATTCTCGTCTATAGGTATAATTGTTTGTGCGTTTTTAGCCTGAATTAATTCTTTAGCCTTTTCGATGTTGTCTTCTTTGCTTTTGTATAGTTATCGGTAAAAAGTGGTTGCCTGTTGTATAATATCTTGACTTGTATTGGTTTCTTTATTTTTATCTTCCAATTTTTGTATCCATGTTTTACGTAAATTCAATTCTTTAAATGCTCTTTTTGTGCTTCCGAATTTGTTTAAGTTATCCGTTATTATTCTTCGTCTGTGCTCACTATAATCTCTTTTGATCGCTTTGCTGGTTTCTTTGTATAATCTGCTTAATTCTTTCTTTGCGTTTATATCTTTATACTTTTTCATTGCTAATTCACTACGTTTATTTATTAATGCTATTGTTTCTTCACTAAGTATTTTATGTTGTTTTCCTTTCCTAGGGCTACTTCCATTGGTTTGGCTAGATGTTATGGCTTTTTCCAGTTCATCATAGTAAGATTGTACGCTTGAAATTCCTTGTAAATTGTTTTCGATATTCAATTTGAGGCTAGCTTTGTAATGTTTTATTTCGTCGTCAGTCTTGGGTATTTTTGGTAGTGGTTTAAAGTTTTTCCTGCTCTTTTTCGGTTGGTTTAAGATAAATGTTATTTATATTATGACTTTAATATAGCGTTATCATAATTGCCACTAATTAAATTGCAAGTCATTAAAACGACAAGATCTTTTTGCCTACACTCAAATTTCGCCATATTATTTACGGCCGCGTATCATATTTTATTCAACACTAGCAGCCTTTGTCTAAACTAATATTATAAAGAGAAAAGATTTGATTGTTTGTTTGCATTGAATAGGCTCCGAAACTACTAAAATTCTTTCAGTGTTGGATAGCGCATTTATCGAGGAAGGCTATAGGCTATATATCATCACGCTACGACCAATAGAAGTGGAGCAGCAATGAAAAATCTTGCGAAAACGGGGAAAATGTGACGCAAACGAAGTGGCGCCGGACAGCTAGTTTTATATATAAAGAAGATTATGATTCTTTCTGCTAAAGCGCTCATTTTAGATTTAGACCACATCGAATTATTTCTCAGTTGCAGCCTACTCGCATCTCCCCGGTAGAAATCCCGGAGTGGACCACCTGCACGCGTAGCATGACCACCG
The DNA here is from genome assembly GCA_949152445.1 of Cerastis rubricosa. NCBI lineage: Eukaryota > Metazoa > Arthropoda > Insecta > Lepidoptera > Noctuidae > Cerastis > Cerastis rubricosa. The sequence continues at coordinate 20,858,284 of OX424534.1, read as the reverse complement.
TAGAAACGGGCTATGTCGACGGAAGAAACGACAAACTGACACCATTGTCATTGTCTATGTCTATCTGTCACTATGTTGATTCTTCCGTAGACAAAACTCGTTTCTACAGTGGTCATGCTACGCGTACTGGTTGATGCCAATCTGTCTCCTTAGACGTGATTTACCTAAACGAAACTGGTGAAATATGGGTTTATCATAGAAGAGTACCTACCACCTCCTTACACGTGATTTGCCGTGATCTGCTCAGTAGGAAGGGGGGTTCCGCAGGGCTCGATCCTTGGGCCAGTATTGTTTATATTATATTGTGCAGATTTGATTCGAATTATTAATAAATGTAAATACCATATTTATGCCGATGACACCCAAGTTTATATTTCATTTAAGCCGGAAGACTACGAGCAAGCATTAATGGATCTTAATGCAGATCTTGAGAGCATAGTACAGTGATCTAATGCTAACACGCTTGCGTTGAATCCTACAAAAACTAAATTTATGCTTTTTGGTACCGTCAACCAGCTAAGTGGAATTAAACCCTGTGCCAGCTGTGTAACAATTATGGGTCAGCCTATCGAACTGGTCTATGAAGCACGTAACCTGGGTCTTATAATGGACGCGGAACTCCGATTTCACAAACACGTGACTGAGTGTATCCGTAATTGTTATTATAGACTTAAGATTTTATACAAAGCCCGTCCGTATCTTAGCGAGGAATTGCGTGTTTTGCTTGTGGAGTCTTTGGTTTTATCAAAGTTAAATTATGCGGACACAGTGTATGGTCAACGACTTCTGTCGAAAACCGAAAGATTGATCCAAAGACTTCAAAACGCCTGTGCACGCTTCTGCTTTAAAGTTCCTTTTAGGGGACATGTTACACCCTTCTTAAATGAGCATAACATTTTAAAAATGAAAGCTAGACGCAAGCTGCACCTGGCGACCCTACTCTTTGGAGTTATCAAGTCTCACTCCCGTTCTTACCTATACGATAGACTGACATGGACTCGTAAGCACGGAATCGGAGAGGGCCGAAAATGTTCCCAACAGCTTTCCTTTCCCCAGCATAAGTTAGCGGTTTTTAGGGGCAGTTTTCGTTACGCAGCTACCAAATGTTGGAACAATATCCCGCCTCCCATAAAGTTCAGTAAAACTTGCTCGACATTCAAATTAAAATTAAAGTTGTTTTTATTAAATCACCAAAATGAATTTCAAGATGTTCGAGCCGACATGTCAGCCATTTGACACACAATATATTTTTATTATTTAGGTCATATCAAGTAGGTATATCATTGTTATAATCATATGCATTTTTTTTATTTTTTATTTTATAAGTTTATTAATTTTTAATTTTTCAATTGTAAACGTTCTTTATTTTTACCAATGTTTAAGAATTTAATTTAATCAATTTTATACATACTTACGTTTTATCAGTGTATGTCATCAATTTTAATTTTATTATTGTTTCTTTTTTTATAGTTTTTCGATTTTATCATTTTGCTTTTTATTATTGTCTTTTTGTTATTTTTAATAATGGGCACAGTATTTTATTAATTTTACACGTTAATTAATTTTACCAATTTTATTATTTTTATCATTTTTACTTTTTATTGTTTCTTTATGTATTTAAATAACAATATAATTCAATTGGAATTTGTGCAGGAAAAAAAATACTTTAAATATGTGTTTGTTTATGTTTTCGAGCGTATGGCACTCGTGGGCTGCAGCTGAAAATCAGCGTCAGGTGGTACACCTTGTGTTGCCATCTGACATTATGCTGAGCTGAGGCCCTTTTGGCATTATTAGTCTTGTTTGTTCATTTATTTTGAATTATTTTTAAGGTGTTATTAATGCCAAATAAAAACAATTTTCTTTCTTTCTTTCATTTAAACGAAACTGGCGAAATGTGGGTTTATCATAGGAGAGGAATTCCTGTGGAAAAGTGATAAAGCAATATAGAGTAGAGATGGGCCGAATATTCGTTTTATATTCGGTATTCAGCGTATTCGGCTTTACCGAATATTCATATTCGGCCGAATATTCGGCTGAATCACCTAATATTCGGCAAAGTGATACTCAAAGTTTTTACTGTTATTGACCCGTGTATTATCATGATTTGAGTGTACAGTGTAATGAGGTAAGTATTTTAGAGCGTAGCTTTCTGTTTTTGTCGCCACTGAAGGTTTATTTTCAATTAAAGTAGGTTGGTAAAAAAAGATAATAACTTAATGCAAAATATAGGTATCTAGTTGTTTTAGGATTACATGCTGTGTAAACTCTTTAGAATAGTATATTATAATCAGGCCTTAATTGAAGAAAAAAGGCTGGCAGCAATCCGCGCGCTTAGCGTAAACAGGTTTAGACCAGCATTTGTGCGACAGAACGGAATCAAATGTACCGAATATTCGGTTCGGTAAAATTTTTACCGAATATTCGGCCGATTGTTCGTATTCGGTGAAACCCATGTTCGGCCCATCTCTAATATAGAGGTAGATTATTCAAAAGAGAGAACATTATCAGACAACAGTAAATATGCAGTGACGCCGTAGGTAGTTATAATTAGATGCAAATGTAGCTGATGTAAACAACGCCATTATAATGAAACTTTACTTTGCAGTTTGAGTACCTACCTACTACAGTATGAAGTGTCCATTTTTTTCCTATGAGTTTATGATCCATGTTCCTTGTGGAAAATTATCCATGGAATTCCGTCTGAATCGCCATCCACCTAGATGTATTGCGCAGGGTACCTATGCTAGAATATAATTATGTAGGTATGCTTTTAGAAAACTCGAGAAAAGAAATATTTGAATTTAGAAGTGTATATCTTATCTATATCCATCGCACATGGGCCCGAAACTTCTCACAAACATTGCATCAAACTTCCTTTTGTTATGTTATCTATATTGTTATCTGTTCTCAGCCAGGCTAAGAAGTTTTATTTATAAGTATGTAGGTCATGTCACTTGTAATCATTACGACATTGAGTTACAAGTTCATTTACACTGATTCCCTAGTCAACAAAGCAATTTGCGACCTATTGGTGAGACTAGCTACTTAGCTAGTCTCACCAATAGCCTATATAGCCTATATACTTTAGGTAGTCTAGGATAAAATTTCGCCAATTTTGAATAAAGTTCGCTATGTAAGCGTCTCATATGACTATGAACTTTATTGAGTTAAAGTTAGTGTTCATATTCAAATGAAACGGTGGCTCATATTGATATCCGCCTCCACACAAGTTCCTTGAGATTAGAAGATGTCGGAAAATAGATAAAAATTAACAAATCTGTAGACACCTAGGCATACGATAAAAATACACTGCCCAGTGCCCACAACGTATGATTCTATAGAGAGTGTTATTGTGAGCTATAGTGCTAATGAATACGACCGACTCATTAATATTAATGACCAAGAACTTGAAACACTAAGCGAGCACCTACATAACGTTTAACATAAGAGAGAACATAACATTGAAATTTCCTGTCATCTATATCAATATTGACGCTCGAATAATTTCAAGACTGCTTACTCAAGTGTTCAACAAGGCCTTTATTTATTTCAAAATTCAATTCAATAACCAATAAAATAATATGTCATAAAACAAAAGTGAATTCAAATATGCTATTTTTCCTTTAGATATTGATTTTGAGGACCTTTCGATGGGGTTGGTTGAGTTGGTTTTGAAACATCATTAATTCAAGTAGCACTAGATAGGCCCCGAAGCTATCTCTGCGGTCGGAGACAGTGCGTAGAAGTGACTCGCATAAACAAAAACTTGACATCAACAAACTGCATATATCACTTTATGGGCAATCGGTCAGGAGTACCAAAAGGTAGTATTTTAGGACCTCCTTTATTCCTTCTGTACATCAACAATTTACCGAATGCCACTAATTATAAATGCGTGCTGTTTGTTGACGATGTCTCAGTGATTGTACCTAGCAATAAAAACATTCAAAACCATGAAAGAGAAGTACACGAAACACTAAATGACATAGTTTATTGGTTAACACTAAATGACTTTAAGGTGAATTTGTCGCATGCTTCCTATAGGTGAGATGTGTAAAGCACTAATTTCTTGTAACAACCATTGTATCAAATTGCTGGCGAAATAAATGATTTATGATTTCAGTCTATTATAAGCACATCACTGTGCTCGATTTTCGGGTCATTTTCAACCATACAAAGATTTGCTTTAGTTAGGATGTCGCATATTTTATTGATCGTGGAGTCGTAGTTTTGTCAATTACTATCGGTTCAATGGCTAAACGGTCTAGTTCTCTGTCGAATTACCCCGTTCCCTGATTCAATCCTTTACAATAAAAAACACTCCAAGTCTCCAACCAGAGGTTTTGCCTGATTTTAAATGTCACTATAATAAGTTGAAAATTTTGCCGATTTTAGCACGAGTCTTAAAGTACATAAAGAACACAAACCTGTGGTATATAGCTATATTGTGGATGGCGGGCCACTTGTCGCGAGCCTCGTCGCAGATAGCCTTCATAGCCTTGATGGCCATGGGCTCGTATGCCTCATACTCCAGCCTCACCACCTGGACAAACAACATAACTGATTAAGAACAATATGAGTGAGAGTCTTACCTTGGTCCGGTAACGGGTCCATGCTTCCATGGTCCACCTGGCAGGTCATAAACCGTCTTCGGACGTAAATGGGTAAATGCAACTTCAACGTGAGTTAATTTTTTCCTGGATTCGATTCCCAGGTCGGGAAAATTGTAATTGGGTTCATCCATCAGGAATTTCTCAATAGCAGTCACGGAGCCTGGATTTGTGCCCGGTTGATAGCAATAAGCTCGCCCCCTATTGTATGGAACTTGGCTAAATGTGGGTGTACCATTAGGCACACCTCTGAATGACCCTTCGGGGATTACAGGCGTGATGTTTTGTTATGTATTTTGTAACTTCATCCTCATAAGGTGGGCTGCTGCGACAGAACAGTAGGGAGGTGTCGGCGTAAAGCTGTATTGCAAACTATGCTCCTACTATACTTACTACCTTCTGAACCCCACAATATGCATCTAAAGTGACCTATGCGCGTATAGGAGGAGGAGGAGGAGGAGGTAAGCCTTTGCTTAGAAGAAAATCGTGAATATCAAACGACTTAAGTTACGACATCATTAAGGTAGTGTCATCATTAAGGCCTGAGGAATTATAAATTAGTCACATAAGTTTAGCTTTTTTATATTAAACACAACTTTATCTTGAACGGTTTTGTATTTTATTTAGCAGAAACTATGATGTTCAGTTTTTTGAATGGCTTGACGTCCCAATGTAAACTACAACCTATTGTTAAGTTAGTTAAGTGAATTGTGATTTGTTGTTTGCGAAATAAATGTACTTAAACCGAAGTTGCCCATGTAACTCTTTAATCTAAAAAAAAAATTCTGACTGACAAACCTCTTAGCTGAAAAGGTAAGATGGTCCGATGGTGGTGGATTCAGCCCTTCACTATAGAAGCACACTACTTATTAAATTCTTATTCGGAACGAAAAGTGAAAACAACAAAACTTAAGGGCCCAGTCTAGTAAACTTGACAGCCCGTCGAATATACACGCAGGTTTACAAGGTTTTTTGACTAAAGTTATTAATGAATTGCAATTATTTTTAGTGCAACATAATATTGGGTATGCTTTTCACCAAAAAAATATTTAAAATTTTCATTTGACAACCAACGATTTGTAAAAACATTACGTCATTTTTATCATGTTACAAGAAGAAGTTTGGCAAATAATTCACTTAATAAAATATTTACCAGATAAACTTTTATTTGATAACGTGTTATTTGACAAACAATTCATTTTATATTCATGTCATCTCGTAAAACAACGTATAATAATGCACCATTATGCAATTTCCAAAAAAATAAGCATTTATTAGCACATGGGAAATTTTAGTTAATAAAACAATAAATATTTAGGATTCCTGAGCGAGCGAAGCGAGCTCGGGACTTTGAGCACCCCGACTCGGATAAGTTAGGTTAATAGGCAGGTAGAGTAGCTTTACCATCTCAAATACGCCAAGGTGTTAAAGAGGAAAGTCTTTGCACACACGCTTTGTTTTTGTTTTTGCTACGACTTTCCGAGTTTTGCACAAGTAGACTATAGGCCTACAGCCTTAAACTGTTTACTAATAAAATAAGTACCTATGTATGCAAAAACAATTCGTGTTCCAAAACCTGTTTGGTTTGGAACTCAATTAACTAGTGACGTTGTATTTGAACAACTGATAAATGATAACGCTCATGTTTATACACTGTTTAGTGCCAAACATTAATTTCGGAGACATGCCCCTTTACATCGTAGATATAATCACCCACCATAGACATGTAGACTGGCTTGTCAATACACACACTCCTCCTGCCTAGCCTTTTTCCATTTTCCAACAATTTTGGGTCGATATCCAGTCTGCATCTACATGGAGCGACTGCCCATCTAACCTCCTGAAGTTATTACCGGGTTATACAATACTCTTTAGTAAGACTGGCTGTCGCACTTTCGGGCCACTGACTACCTGTAACGACTGTCAAAGATCTACAAATGACAGCCTGGACCAACGGCATAACGTGGTTTCCGAGTACTCGGTAAGTAATGGTCAACCATCCACAGACCAACTTAGGCACGCCTGGCTGAACCTGAATATCGACCCGAGCGGCTGTTATTATTTAGTCACGAGCCCCTCCAAAGACCTACAGAGATAATAAACCTAAGATAATATATTGCACTCAACACCACCTATATGCCTACTTATGTCTAAAATTAGCTATCGTTATCTCATTGCAGATTACACAATATTTTTCTTTGCGAACCGTTCGAACTAGGGCTTCCAATCTCATAATACCGAGATATCGGTATTGCGGGATCTCGCATCATTTTCCAATCTCGCGTGTTGGGGGTTTACGGGCGCGGGATCCGCGGGATTTTTGGGACTGGATAGATTTCTGATTCATCTCCAAAATCCTCGTAGTTACCGTCGTGTAATGATGAAACATTTCGGCCTCCAATGAAAAGAGTTCAGAGGCTGATCTAGTATGAAACGTCAATGAAGAGGTTTCGCCATCCGGTTCCGATCTTACTTTGCAACATGTACTTTTTTTCGGTGTTTGTTTCTGTTGTCTGTTTTAAATAAACGGTCTAATTTTATTGATCTCATGCTAATAAAACTTAAAAAAATATAATAAAACTTAAATAAAAAGTGGAATTATGTTGATAAATTCATTGCTTTTTTACCTTTACAAATACTAATATATTTTATATGCGGGATCCCGCAAATACCTGGGTTCGATTCTTAGGTCGAGCAAAGTGTTATTGGGATTTTTATCAGGTATTTCTCAGTACGAGCCACGGAGGCTGAATTTTTGCCTGGTTCAAGGCAATAGGCTCGCCATTATGACGTGGGACTTCAACGTAGGACGAACAAAATAACAATTTACCCGACCCGGATATCGAACCAGGACTCATGATCAGCAGTAAAGGTTGCGACAAGGCAGTGCTACTACCTAGACTCATACTTCGAATAACTACACTCAGTATAAACCTGTATTGGCTTCACCTTACTGTATGTTCTGATGTTTAACTTACATTTAATCTAGTGCAAACATTTCTAGTTCTAAATTAAATTGTTTTAATTTGGTGGTAAAAATGTATGTATTTAGGTCCTACTATCATTTTCATATACCTACTACAGACAAATACTTAGTGGATTCATAATTTTTAAATTCTTGAATGATGTTGATGATCCTAGCTCGATATTCCTCCTTATCATTAAGATCCAGTTAGCAGTATGACTTTTCCAATAAATTTCGAACTAAACTTAATTTATATGTCCATGTAATAATGTTATATGTCCAAAACCTATTTTTTAAACTAAATAAACAACAGGAAGCTTAGGCGTCTAAGTACATCCCTCCACATAGCTGTCATCCGGAAATATACCCAGAAGACAGGCAGCATCTTCCCCTAAATTGGATCTTAATTTGACATGCTTTCTGTTACATGCTGTCAAAGATTTAAATCTAGTTGTGCTCTCCATGAAGAGTGAGTCACTCACAAAATATTACCTACATGCGGAATGTGAGAACATTCCGCATGTAGGTAATATTTTGAGTGAGACAGTACTATTCAAATGTCATTGTTAACTAAACAGAAACATGGCCTTATTATTTTTCTAAAAATAAAATGGTAGTGGGCAGGCCATGTCTGCAAAGCTGTGGGCCCCCATATCACAAAACTTAAGCCCTGATACAGCTACAGAGGGTCGTGGCAGACCAAGGAGAAGATGCGGGACGCTTTGGATGGCTTTCTCGTTAATTGGCGACAAGAGGCACAAAAAGAGATAAGTGAAAGGAATGGGGGAGGCCTTTGCCCAGGAGTGGAAAAGTTCAGGTCAACAAAAAAAAAAAAACTAAAAATCTTCGCAAGCAAACCCCAGAGTGATCTATTAGATACAGTTTTAACGGTGGATATTGATAGAGCTCATACAGGTTATTCATTGAAATAATATTTCTTTTAAACAAATATAAAACATTACCAACCTTTTTGCCTTCAAAATTGTCTCTAGTAGTTCCGATGAAGACCGATATAGCTCCACATTTGTCATCGGTCACTAGATCCGTGATCTCATCCACTAACAGCTTATCCATCGTCAGCTTTAGATGATCCATCTTAGCTTGTTTTTTGTTACTTTTATTTTCTAGTAAGGTTTAATAGAGATTGTATATTAGTGCTATTTTAGATCAGTCTGCTATTGTATTAGGTATATTAGGAAAAATACTGAGGTCTCAATGCTAGCATTCAGAGTTCTTCGACAGTGGTCTAAATTTTAACCACCGCTGATTGGAGGAATCACAGCAATACTATCTCGTTCCCTAATATCAATATAAATATTCTCTTCACAAACAATTTCGTTTTTAGCCAACAGAATATTGTCTTTTATAGATTGCAAATTGTAGTTTTCACTAATAATGTTCAGGAGTTTCTTGTAGCTGATCTTTGGGGGGAGACGTATTGTAGCCTCCCTGGTTCCCGCCAATTCTTTAGAGCGCGCGAAAAATAATAGTTTCACACTGACTTCATGCTCTATTTCCATAGTTTACACTGTAATAAAAAAAGAAATAAATTAAAGATGACATCATAATTATTTATTGATTAGGTCCGATTCCTAGGTCACGCAGTGTTAGGGCCCGGTTGATGGCAATAGGCTCGCCCCCTATAACATGGGACTTAAATGGGCGAAATGTGGGTAGGTATACCTCTATCTTAAGCTTCGGGGATTACTGGCATTTCAAATATGTTACATGTTATGAATGTTTAATGTATAATGAAGAGCAGAAGAAGAATAAATACTTTAGTGTACACCAAAATTATAACTCAATGGCTGTCTTATCATAGCAATATTTTCTAGAAAACCTTTGGATCAACTAAACAAACTCAAAATATCAGTTTATTTACAGTTCAAACAATAAAATGTCAGCTCACTATGGTATTTTTCTTGGCAAGCAATTCACTGTTATTATTACTGAATGATTAATTGATGACATGCACTATAATTATGTGCCAATTATATCCTATACTAATAACAGTGCCGGATTAAGCAAGCGCGGGGCCGGTAGCAAATTCTTTCAATTTTTTTTGTAGAACTTGTGCGTTTCCCGTATGAAATTCGGTGTTTTATTTACGCCAAGGAAATAGTTGGGTACCGAGTGTCTGACGTGAATTGTCTTTATAGGAAAAGTTGAAACGTTTTTACGTTTTTGTGATATCAAAAACATTCAACATACCACATCTTAATAAGTTTCACTCAAAAAATTATGCTCAGGCAGAGATGAGTGGGTTTAAAAAAATATGTGGGGCCCTCTTTCGCGCGGAGCCCGTAGCAATTGCTACTCTTGCTATGTGGTTAATCCGGCACTGACTAATAACTGCAAGTCCAAAACTTGATTTAGGCATTTAAAGTAATTCATAATACAGATATTTTTTAATAAAAAGACAACTTAATGGAAAACTTAATTGATGATATCTGTTTTTTCACAGGAAAGTTCAAAGCTTAAGTTATCAGTCAGTACAAGTCCAAAAAATAATAACTTAGCATTCCTATAGATATTAATTTAATGTGTTTATAAAAACTATATTATAGCATGACCAGAAACTTTCATTAAAACACCTTTCTTAGACTCGTGTCAATTTTGAACCAGTTATTAAATAGCAAAAAAAAAGATACAAAAAAATATATAATTAAACATACTCTATTGGCTGCACCCACGCCCGTCCACATAAGACTTATTTAAATTTAGAACTGGATGGCAAAAATAAGCTAAGTAGGTTCCTATTGCGCCAAAAAAATTGGCGTAATTAAAATATAAACTCGCACAGAACGTGTGTCGTATGACACGGTCACACATGCACTAAAGCTAAAGGTAACGTACTGAGGTAATGACTGGACGTCTAACTAAACCATAGCTGTTTATTGCGATCGCGATCTCTGAACCATGAACAAAAAGTAGCTGATAAAACAACTATAATATACAAATAATTATTTTGACGTTACTGTTTGGTGTAAACAGTTTAGTTTACGAAAATGATTAATACCCACGAAGTTATTACGTACATATATTATTTTTGATAACATCGTTGAGGTTATAAACTTAACCTTGACATTTGTTTTGGTTCAAAATAAATAAAACTTTCAAATGTATACTTACAATGTTCATTGTAATTTTTGTATAAAATTATTACCTACGTTGAATTCTAATTCTTATAAATATTTTCAACATTTATTTATTTTTCTACGAACATCTGATAAAGTGACAATCAGTAATGTTTAGTTCATGGAGTAAGTGACTTCTACATCAAATACAAAAAACAAAACATGCATCAAATGATTGTGTTGTATTACTAATTAGTAACTGGTAATTATTGTTAATGAATCATTAATACGAAATTATTTACAAATTACTAATAATTTACCCACTGTTCAAAACTTAAAACTTGCTTCGTTAACGAATTTTTTAACAACTGACATTAGTAATGTAAAGGTGCTTGCACGCTATTTTTATATACATGTCAGTAACTGTTATTTTCATTAAATTACGATGTTATAAAATATCACTGCTGTGCAATCGTTGATTTACGACTTATTGACTAGTTCTAAAAACATTAATAATAGTTCTAATTGACAAGCTACTTGCCAACATTAGTTAAACAAAGAAGTATATAGTTTTCGATTAAAGACTTTCTGCCAACTACGCAAAAGGATTCTGTTATATAGTGTGTGGTTTATATAATTAAATGCATATTTTATAATATCATCTCAACCTTTTATTTTTGACATTAAGACAGTAACCAAGATAAACAACAAAACTTTAACAAAGAACACTTTTCTATGACAGATTCCATATCAAAATTAATAGTTTTTAATTGGTTTTGATCATGCGTTGCTTACCATTCGGGGAATATAGAAACGTTTTCCTCAGATTTTATAATCAAGAATAATCTTTAAATCGCTACGCATCTTAACAGTTAATAACTTGACAAATGAAACTGATGGCTTACCAAATAATGTTGTTTTTTTGAAAAAAAAGAAACTGTTTGGAGTTTTACAAGTGTAAACCCGTGTAGCTCTGAATTTAAAATGCCATTGTTGCTGACTATTTAAACGTTTATTCAGAATCATTTTTAACCATACATCATAAGCATATTGATTTAGTTATTCTTTTATTTTTTTAAGCTTTACTCACACAAAAGGCAGAAAAGTGGACATCTTTACCAGGATTTTGACAATATTTATAAGAAGGTTGCTGTTCCTAATTAAAAATGTATTCTCACACATATTTCTCATGAGGGTGGCCTACCAGAATGAATTAAAAGAACTTGTTGAAATGTTCTCCAAAATTGTTACAGTTCGTTTTAACGTTATAAATTTACAATCGTGAATGAATTATTTTGTAACGTGTTTATTAACTAAAAATATTTACGGCAACAAAAGCTTCTATTTAATACGGTATTTTAAAAGACTGCCATTGAATTAACAAATTGTGTTCGTAAAATAATATTACAACGTTAAAATAACAGCTATTTTTAAACGACCAGCTATTTTAAAAGTAACCGTTTTTCTTTGGTGTGGTGCGCACACGCCTTTCTATGGACTGACATTTCAAATTATAAAAAGTTACCGGATTTCAAACGGTCTCGGATCGGGCGATGTATTTGTGTTTGGGTTCAACATCTCTGCATCGCATTTTGGCAAGATTCCCTCGGGCGCGTGCGTTACATAAATGAACGTCGCGTTTCGTGCCACACAAAAAGGATAAAAATAGATTTTCAGAGTGAGTTGCGTGTTCACATCACCGACATTTTTGTTTTTCAATGACATACATACGCGCGTCGCCGCTTGTACTACGACGTATTAGAAATCTTAGTGAAACCATCTGAAATCGGCTAACTGTAAACATTGGACTGATTTTTTCTTTGTGTCTCGCTCCAGATTGACGCATCGAGGATCGAGTGCGGGCGGCTTCTGTAGTGACTGAACTCCGTGTGGTGTGTGACGGGTGATAATCCAAGTGTGTGACTAGTGGACGTGCGGGATGGCTCATCACGTTGAGCCGATGGACGTTGACAGTGATTTTGATAATAAAGAGAACAGTTTACATCACAGCAATGTGCTGCCCTTCACAGAGAAGGGTTACGAAGAGCTGGACGTGTCTGAACTTAACATGAAACTCAGGTATTCCATCACTCCAACCTCCTCGCCTATGTCTAAGAGCTACACCGCTAATTGTGTTGATAACAGGGGCCTTGAATCACGTGATGACCCACTTAATGTCACAATTAATGAGAATAGCAATTTAAGTCGATCACTTAATTCAAATTTGACAAAAAATGATAGTGTACTAAAATCTCTCAAAGCTTTACCGCTCCAAGCAATCTCCACAGAGGAATTTGGTGACAATAATAGAAGCACATCAGTACTTAGGCCTCTTGATACCACAATTACAGAAGATAATGCAAATGTAACTGTCACAGTTAGCGGTCCAAGTGATAATGATGAAAACTTGTCACTGTTGAGTTCATCATCATCTGCGGTGCCAACCCCTGAAGCAACAACACCGACAAAGGATAACCTGAAGAATGATGGTGGTAGTTCTCCTATTATGCGAGGGATCAAAACTGTTCTCAACATGTTTAGGTCATCACAGAGTCCCATACCACCAGCTGACAGTGAAGATATTGTTAAATCTGACATACTCAGCCCCTCAGAAGCGACACTATCAGCAGAGGATGCCAAGTCACTGGCAATGTTGGCTTCAACACCTATTTCTACTCATCGGAAGAAAGAAGCGAGTCCAACAAAAAGAAACAGCCCGCAAAAAGAATCAATTGTTTTTAATGATGACCTTGAGAAAGAGCTGCAGTGGAAAGATGAAACAACCATCATATTCAGTCAGGAGCGTATTCCAATTCACAAACTATTTTTTCAACAACCTCAACCTGAAATTAAAAACACCATCCAAGATGTAGCATTGCCTAGACAAGAAGTACAAGATGATATGAATTCCACTGTTGAATATATGGATATTTCATACAATGATTCCTTTAGGGACAGAACTATGACTGACATACAGAACAAAACTGACTGCACTTTTACTGCTGAATCAGATGCAGAATTTGTTGACTGTGAAACAACATTTACTAAGAATGATTCTCTATTGGAAGATCAGGACAAGACTCCAGTGAATGACAAAACACAAGATTTTGACTTGACAAAAGACATAGAAAGTATAAATGAAAACACAAGTGCTTCCCGCCTGAAACAAATTATTTTGAATACCACACAAGATATATTAGATGCAACCCTATCTATAACACCTGAAGATTTGCTTCCTGAAGCATTACTCAAAAGTCAAAGAAAACCAGGGCAAGACAATAAAACAAATACCATTGTGTACCAGGTACCTCAGACTGAAAACACAAGAGTCATCCCAAGTGAGATTGCACTGGATGAAGTCAATGAATCAATTGATTCCAAAGTATTTGTTGAAACCCAAGAAAACTCAATAACATCACAAGAAGACCTGCCTGTACTAAATCACACAGTAGATGTTACAAACCAGTCCATGGATAAAATTGAAGAATCAAATGTAACAATAACCTGCGAAAATCTAATTCAGTCAGTATTAGATCAAACAGTTGATATAACAAATTCAGTGACACATACAGAAGATGAACCCAAAGTAACTGAAATAATGGAAAAGATTTCATCTCATACTGTTACTTTCGACAGCCAACATAACATTCTTGATTCAACATCAGTTAATGAAACACAAATCATTGAAGATTTTAGAAGACTGACCACAAACCATAGCTATAATTTGACTCAAGATATTATTCAGAATGAACCCAATAAAACTAGTATTGATACCACAAATGTCACTGAATATAACTCTTCAAACTTAGCTGAGACTATAAACACAACAAATCATAATCCTGATACCCTAGAAGAAATAGTAAACAAATCATTACTTAATCCTGATGATGCAGAGAAATCTAGTCCTAAGGAAGCATCAATGACTGAATTGGCCGCTGATATTCCTTTACCAGATGAAGATGATCTTGACAAAGAATTGAATTTTCTTGCTGATGAGACTGAATCTTCTACCCTACCTATCAGTTGGCCTCGTGATATTGTAGACAATATCAATGTTCAAACAGCGTTCAATGAGATCATTAACCAGTCACTTGAAAAAGCAAAACAAATAATAGAAGTAGAACTAAACAGTGAAAATAAAACTGTATTGCCTCAGCCACTAACATTAAACCCTTCAGATTTCGAACGGGGCAATAACTTACAGAATGAAACAATGACTCTCGATCCAGAAGTAATAGGGTCAGTGCCAGAAGTTATTAAAGATACATCTATGAATGAAAAGCCACCATTTACTGAAGAACCACAAGTTGTTACCGTTGCTGTATTACCTGAAACTGTACCGTCATTGAATATTGATACTCAACTTAAAATTGATCAAGCTTATGAGTTTGAAGTTATGAACCAGACAAGAAATGTTACAGAGAGCTTAAATTCAACAGTTATACAAGATTGTGAAGAAATTATAAGATTGAGTCAACCCATGGACATCAATGAAAGTGTAATTGGGCTGAAGCCTTTGCCTGACATTATTAACCAGGCAAATATTGTACCTAATGTCGAAAATATTGAATCGAGTCTAAACATGACTGAACCAGCAACGCTAGAACAATCAGTTATTTTGCCTGACAATCTCGAAAATGTGGCAAATGCAGTTATTAATCCAGAAATTGTGCCAGAACTTTTGTCAGATGTTTCTGAAATAGCTATTTCTACAGAACCTGTTAAGTTGTCAGGAGACAATGAAATACAACCTGCTGATACAAATGCCCCAGTCAGTGAAAGTGCTGACATTAAAACTGAAGATGACGAAATCCTACTTTCTGAAAACAACAGCCCGTTTGTATCAGTAATGGCTGAAAACATTGCTTCTGAACAAAATATTGATATACAAAATATCGATCATCGATTAGCGACGGCCGGAAAAGTTGTCTTTACTCCACCAGTTTCTCCCCCAATTGCTTCTAAAGGATACAACTTTAATTTTGATGAAATGGATGATCCATTTGCCACGAAAACTAAAATAAGGGTGTCGCCGTCGCTTGATAGCCCAGCTAAAGCTGTTGAATCAATAGCGACCTCTAGAAGTGTTGAAAAGCCAATGCCGAAAAAGGAAATGATAAATAGGCGAAAATCGCAACCTGAAAGGAAGAAACCTGTTGCTCCTAAAAGGAAATTCAATTCGACTTTTAGTGATTCAGTTAGTGACAAAAAAGATGAGAACCCTGTTGAGGTACTCGCTGTAGGTGACATAAACCTGAAATCTCCAGCTAATGTAGCTTTGGAACCAAATAATGTTACTATTGAAGACAAATTACTTGATGAAGCCAAAGTTGTTCACGAAAAAACAATAAATGTAGTTCAAGAAGTGCATAAATTAGAGGAAGAACTTAAACCTAAAGCTGAAATTGAACAACCTGTTATAACGTCTCCGCACGCTGAGTTTATTGAAACTGATGAATCTGCAACTACTCTATACAAAGATACAAAATCAACTTCTTCATCAGATCAGTCTGCATACTATACTGCAGCCACATCATCAAATGAAAGCTTCCATTCAAGAAATGTGTTTAATATACCTGAGATTGATGACAAAAACTTCAATCCCTTTGCAACAAAATCTAAAATGCGACAGTCCCCACCTCCGAGCCTTGACGTCGAAAATCCTTTTGCTACCAATAGTAAGATGAGAAATTCTACGGATTGCCCCATTATTTCACCTCAAAATGATGAAATAGATAAAACACAAGATGTCGCAAAAACTGATTTACCTGAAGACAAAATGGAAACTGAATTAATGGAAAAAGATGGTTCAGGTAATCTAAGTAATACAACTACTTCGTCTAAAGCTACTGATGAGAAAAATACTACAATTAAAGAAGTGAATACTGAAGACGAGGACACAATAGAGGGACCATTCCTGGAAGCAGAGGATTTGAATGTTGATGATAAAATGGCTGATTTTGATGGCGAGAATATTGACATGATGCAATTCAATGATTTACCAACTCAAGGAAACGGTGAAAATGGCGACAATGGCGAATTGTTTATTGATGCGGAAGCTTTCGAGTTCCTCCTGAATCAGAACAAGAGTAACACTGTTGTTGACAGCGGTAAAGAGAGTTTGTTCCTGAAATTTGATCCTCTGTTCGCAAAGAGGATGTCTTCTATTTCGTCTGAGAGTTTAGTTGCTTCTTTAAATAAGTTCCAGAAAAGACAGAGTACACCTACTAAAGCGGCAATGCCCGAAAAATATATCAAGTCTCCTATCGCTGGGCCTTCCAACTTGAACACAACCCAGGAGATGAATGTCTCACACAACATAGACATGACACACAACTTAAGTGAGGAATTGAACGAAGACCTTAACATCACAGTCTCTAAGCCGATGATGGTCGTGCCTCCCGCCATCAACCCAGTAACACCAAGAAACAAATCATTGACCCCTAACAGATCAAACAGGCGTTCTCTTACATTCACGTCTCCTGCCATGGCCGTTATTGACAGACTACTGTCTTTGAGCGGCAATAGTTCTCTTCTGCATGACACCACAGTAACACATGCCACAAGAGAGCAGAACGAAGCCGACTTAGCTCTTACACAGCTACGAGAGCTATTAGCCGAAAAAGAAATTAACGTTTACAGTCTTAGATCAGAAAGTAAAGAACTAAAAGACAGATTAACTTCACTACAATCTCATTTGAAAAGTTTAGAAGACGAAAGTCAAGATAGATTAAAAAAGATCAATGATTTAAACGGACGGTTGGCTGAGAAGACTAAGATCAATAGGAGTATGGCGGCTGTAGTCGAGGAATATGAAAGGACGATAGCTAGTTTGATCTCGGAAACAGCTCAGGACAAAAAGAGACACGCGGAGGAGAGAATAAAGTTAATCAGTGAAAGAGACGAACAGACGGCGCATCTTGCCAGCATGGAGGTGTCCTTCAGCGACCTCCACAGCAAATACGAGAAGAGCAAACAGGTCATACTTAACTGTAAGGCTAACGAAGACGCCTATAAGAAGTCTATTAAAGAGTTTGAAGAGAATCTCATAAAAATGCAAAGCAATTACGAGCTTCTAAAGCAGCACGCAACGTCTAAGCTCAACCACGCGAACCAAGAGTTGGAGAAGATGAACAAGTCACATGAGGCAGAGGTGTTGAAGCTTAATGCCATGATTAAGAGGAAGGACCTCCACATAACCTCGCTTGAAGAGTCTCTTGCACAGAAGACGAAGGCAAACGAGGAGCTGACAGCCATATGCGATGAACTAATTAACAAAGTCGGCTGAACTAATTTTAGGCTCTACATTAATTGTGTCTGTGATCTAGGCGAATACTACGAGGCTCGCTTTTGTGCTTATCTTAAGATAAGTAGCATTAAGTTTTAACTAGTCTCTACGATATTGTGCCAAATCATTTTAGTGTAACGACATTTTATTCCTGTTGTTCATTATATACTCAAAGACTGCAAAATGTGATAAAATTCGAGTTCTATAATCATGTTACAGTTTATGCTTTTTATAATATGTAATTCAATTGAGGTCAATTAATGTTTCAATCAGCACTTCTTACCATTGCACTATTATATTATGCCGGCCATAATGAAAGTGTGTGCGGTGGACAGTAATTCAGACACAGATTTTGAAATAATTCATAAAAATCTATATTTTTTGCATGTTTAATTGTTGTATTTAAAGTGCCCAAATATTTATTTTGTATGCGAAAATTTTTGTCTAAGGTTTTTGGGCAAGTATAGAAGTTCACCTAATGATATTTTTGTAAATATATATTCGTGAAAAACTATTATAGATATTTAGATGTAATAATGTTTAAATCCTGTATTTGAAACCTCTCTGAAGTTGGCATGGCAAATATAGCATGCAAACAAATAAAGTACTGGATAATTAGCCGTTAATTAACCCCTAATTAACCATGGAAACCAAAAAGTCGCTATTTCAATAACTGTTTCGCGAAGTGCCTCTTCTGTACTTGTATTATTTATTCTGTGGCTCATAATTAGCCGCAAATTAAGCACTGTTGATAAAGACTATATCTATAAGCCTGGAGGTCCGAAATTAAATTATCGAAATAAGGCCAGGTCATTTTACCATCTCGACAGTACGAAAACGGCTGTAATGCCGATCAAACATATTTAACGCTACTCGAAAGAGGCTTACTATCTATCTATCTACCTATTAGCACTAATTGCCGAAAATTAACCGGAGCCGGAAAACTCAAAAACCGTTATGCATGCCAACTTGAATTCAATTCACAGTAGTCACGCTTCTGACGCAGGGTTTTCAGTTATGTAATTAAAAATGCTCTTCTTAATTATTTTGAATCGCGTAACAATTCTTTTCAAAACTATCTTATCAAACGTTAAATTATATTATTTAGTTAATTTACGGCTAATTATAAGCCTTGGTTAAGTTGTCTCGGGTTGTCTAACTGATTTTAAAACTTTTGCTCGCTAACTTTTAGTGTAGTTGGCATGTAAAGCGATTTTCGGGTTTCTCGGCACGCCGAATTTTTTTGGTGTCACGGTTAATTTGTGGCTAATTATGAGCCTTGGTACAGTTGTGTAGGTCTTTCGTAACCGATTTTAAAATGTTTGCATGCCAACTTCACCTGAAGTTGACATACAAACCGATTTTAGGGTTTTCAGGCGAGCGGAAAATTTTTGGTTTCCATGGTTAATTAACGGCTAATTATCCAGTACTTTATTTGTTTGCATGCTATATTTACTATGGCAACTTCAGAGAGGTGTATTTGATGGCGGTGGGCTGTTTTGGACTAACGTCGTAAAAGCTATGTTGCATGTTACTTTCATATGGCTCATCGCCGAGCTCGAGCTTGTGTCAGTTGATATGCGTTAATATTGAAGTCTCATTACTGACCAGCCTATATTCCTCTATTAGTTTTAATATTGCATCTCATTTTGTTCCGTATTGTTAACCAATCTCTGACATTCTCAAAATTAATTTTCAGTCGTGTGACACATTTTTAAAGTTAATATTTTTTCGACTACCCGAGTAGCTGAACCACGAAAATTTTAACTTAATATCGGGTTGTTTCGTCATTTATTTTTGTACGATATAGACGTAATTATTTTAGTTAATAAATTTGACATCTTATATAACCATGTATTTATTATTTAACTCACATATCCCGCGACTTTCTCAACGTTGATGTAAAAGCTCTAAAAGTGTCATACATAATTAATATGTCATCATCATCATTTCAGCCGAAAGACGTCCACTGCTGGACATAGGCCTTCCCCAACGCCATATTGACATAAGGGGGGTTTTGCCATAATCGCCACGCTTGGCAGGCGGGTTAGCGATCGCAGTACGGTTGTTACAAAAGCACAGAGAACTTAATATGTAAACAACACAAATGTTACATGTCACAGAGTAGGAAAACTGAGGAACGAGGAAAGTTGGGACAAGAAAGAATTTGTCTCCACTATAATATTATTATAGTTGATATTAGCGATGGCCTTCTGTCACCTCATTATCACACTATTAAAAATTTTGCTAAACTAAACGTAATCAGCCTACGTTACGACTGCTGAAGAACATACCTCTTTCTGGGATGAGTGGGTCGTAACTCACCATACGGGCTGAGTACTGGTTGCCAGATGGTACCACATGACTCAATATTATTGTTTGAGGACATGCCAGCTTCCTTACGATTTTGTTATAGACAAACCTCTTAAATAAGCTTACGTCCGAATTCGATTTATTTGTATTTTATAGCAAAAGCATTTTACACCGTACAATTTATAACCTCTCTGAAGTTGGCATGGCAAATATAGCAGGCAAACTAATAAAGTACTGGATAATTAGCCGTTAATTAACCGCTAATTAACCATGGAAACCAAAAATTTTCCGCTCGCCGGAAAACGCGAAAATCGATTTGTATGCCAACTTCAGGTGAAGTTAGCATGCAAACATTTTAAAATCGGTTAGGAAAGACCTAGACAACTGTACCAAGGCTCATAATTAGCCGTTAATTAGCCGCAAATTAACCGTGAATACCAAAAAATTCCCGCATGCCGGAAACCCGAAAATCGCTTTACGTGCCAAGTACACCACAAGTTAGCATGCAAAATTTGTAAAATCAGTTAGAATTGACATAGCTGATAAGCCGTAAATTAACCAAATAATAAAAAATAATGTAACGTTTAAAAAGATAGTTTTTAAAAGAATTGTTACATGTTGTATAATCACGAGAGCAACTTAAAATGTGATTTTTTGTTTGTAAAGATATCTTAATGACTTTGGTGTCAAATGAAAGATCTAGGTCTAAAACCATTTTATACGTTTGATTCAGGTAAATGCGTCTACGCGTTTAGGATATAATTAAGAATTAGTATAGGGAAAATGTCTTCATCAACAGTGGTTAATTTGCGTCTAGTTATGAGCTTTGCTTGGTAAAGTCACAGAATAATTAGTACAAGTACAGAAGAGGCACTTTGCGAACCAATTAATAGAAATAGCGACTCCTGCCTTGCTCTTTTCTAACGCGTAACTGTGTCGGTCTCTGGCGCGGTATGACGCACTAGCTGTGGTCCTAGGGTTGTCAGCTAACCGCTGCTACTATAATATTCATCGTCTATCTACCTGACCACGTAATCTATCTTATGTTTGATGCGTATGATGATTACACGGTCAATTAGGTGGATAGACAATGAATATTAAAGTCCGTCATTTGTAATTAACAAATTAAAACAAACCTTCAATCTTTAGGCTACCTAGATAGCTCTTTGTTTAAAATTCCTCATTAACTTACAATAATAATATTTTCACATTTTGCATTAAGAGCGTTTATACTCTACGGCATTTCATATAAACTTTCAAGTCGTTATTTTCCGAAATGACTGAACAGATTTTAATGAAACTTCCTACGCATAAGCAGTATACATATATCTAAAAAGTTACAAAAAAAAACATTTTCGAAAAATAATGTTACAGCTAAATTAGACCGATTTTTAATTATCTATAGAAACAGAAATTTACAATTATCTTCATTTTTAAAAGACATTTCGAAAATGTTTTTTAATAACTTCCTTTAACTTTTTCAAACGTATAAAATGGTTTAAGGCCTAGATCATTCATTTGACACCAAAGTCGTTAAGATATCTCAACAAACAAAAAAACACATTTTCAAGTTGCTCTCGTAATCATACAACATGTATGAAACACGTAACAATAATTTTAAAAACTATCTATCAAACGTTAAATTTATTTTGTTATTTAGTTAATTTACGGCTAATCAGCTATCTAGCCTTGGTTAAGCTGTCTAGGTCTATTATAACTGATTTTACAAATTTTGCATGCAAACTTGTAGTCTAGTTGACATGTAACGCGATTTTCGGCTTTTCCGGCACGCGGGAAATTTTTAGTTTTCACGATTAATTTGCGGCTAATTAACGGCTAATTATGACCCATGAAACAGTTGTCTAGGTCTTTCCTAACCGATTTTAAAATATTTGCATGCTAACTTCCACTGAATTTGGCATACAAACCGATTTTCGTGTTTTTCGGCACGCGGGAAATTTTTGGTTTTCACGGTTAATTTGCGGCTAATTAACGGCTAATTTTGACCCTTGGTACATTTGTCTAGGTCTTTCCTAACCGATTTTAAAATGTTTGCATGCTAACTTCACCTGAAGTTGGCATACAAATCGATTTTCGCGTTTTCCGGCGAGCGGAAAATTTTTGGTTTCCATGGTTAATTAGCGGTTAATTAACGGCTAATTATCCAGTACTTTATTTGTTTGCCTGCTATATTTGCCATGCCAACTTCAGAGAGGTCAATTTATACGTTTCTTTGCCTTTCTCGTGACATTTCAATAAACTTTTCGAGCACGATACTACCATAAAATGCCGTGCACTATTATTTTGTCTACGGCGGCGTGCTCTGAGCACATCTATTTTAAAAGAACAGCTTTACGGCCTTTTTTGTAGACACCGCATTTTATATTCCAATAGTTTATTTATGTGGTCGTTGTGGAATTCTAATGAAAATGAGAAGACAACCATTTTTTAAAGAAATTGAATTTCAAGTAATTTATTACTGCAGTCATAGTACGCACTACGCAGCGGTAATGCTAATAGTTTTTCACCGATTCACTAAAAAATCTTTTGGTCACCTTTATGTGAATATGACTGACAAGAGGTGGCACAGTCGTAAGGTAGTGACGGCTTCGACTTGCGTATCGACGGGATGTGAGTTCGAACCCTGGCAAGCACATTTTGCATTATTCTTCCATTACCACTGCCCTAAAATCTGAAAGAAAAGATGGTGAGGAAAAAGCATGTCCACCAAAAATCTAAAACTTATGACATTCACCAATCTGCCATGGGCCCGCGTCTTGGAGAATTATGGTTAATTATATATTATATCACTCCCTCTCACATAAGGTTTAGCCTTGGTACCTGGAAACGTTATAGGCTGATTACGCTTAAGTTATGCTATTATTTAGGGTACAGTGTGATCCTCCGACTGATAATATACGCATTACCCACATAAAAGAACAGGAAACCACAGGAGAACGCTATTAGGAAAAGGGGGAACACGGGTAATGTAGGTCAGCCATGTCAGATGTTTGATACCGAAATCTGAATAGGTACTCTGTTAACAAGCGTCGGGCGTTGGATAATACAAATCAAAAATAAAACACCGGAAGATTCCTGGTAGCCCTTGAAATAAGAGCCAATCCGAGAGGGCAACTGTCAAGGAAACAAAAACCGGTTTAGGTGTTATTTTAAGTTTGGGCTTACGTGAGAGATGAGGTGGTTATCTGAGACGGTTGCACTGTCCGCTATGATAAAATGAAAGAGTCTGTGACTAAATAACCACAGATCTCTAATAAAAAACATCTTTAAGTACCTACGTAGTACATATATGGGTACGTAAGCAATATGTTATTATACCAAGGTATGTATCATTACACCCAGTCAGCTCGGGACTAGCAGGAGAATAAAATTAACATTAAATTGCACGCGAGCTCTATGGCGGGCAGAACTTGGCAGAATTATTCACAAACGGCTCCGTTGCCCCTGCATACGTTGATAAATGTGTGAAATATGTACTTTATGCCGATCTAATCAGTGCCAGGCCGTGCCACGACAATTTTGACGAAAAAAATGCCATCTATGAGACTCCCGCCTTTCCTCGTTAGGATTCCAAGCGAGGAGGTTCTATGTCGTTGCCATGGCAATGTGTGACAAACATTGCCAGACATTTTCATTATGTAGCGATCAAAACGGGTCGGCTAACGATTATGTACGAGTGATGTATGACGAGACGGTCAACGTGGTGAATGCTAGAGAGATCGACAGCCCGTCGAGTGAAGAGGAAGTGGTAAAAGCAACGATGTCCAAGTTTAACCCTCCGGTGAGGCATACGGCGAGGCATGACTTCGATTCGGATAGCGAAACTGAGTCGGAAGATGATAAGTTTTTAGAGAATCTCTCTGGGGAAGATCAGGTTAGTATTTCTGTTGCTTAAATTTTTATTTGCTAGTTATCATTCGATCATAGATCACTTTTCGTCATGTTATCTATATTATGGGCATTCAACTTAGATACCTCAACTTTCTTTGTCATTTCCTTGATTAGATATCTATGCATTGTTCTGGTCACAGCAATTATAAAGAAATTTCTGTGTCAAATAAATAAGAACTAATTACAAGTAACAAGGGTAATAGGACGTCACGAATACCTTCATTTATTTACCAAGTATTCCAATTCGTGTTCGTAAAGTCTAATTACATCTTGCATTAATAAAATACCAGCAAAATAACATATTACACGCTTCAATTACCGTTCTTACTTCTTATAGTTTAATTTCTCCGCTAGGAGTTATTTTTACTGTAGACAACAGTAGACGAACAAAAGCAGTTATTTGCGCTACGGCATTCAAGGAATTTAGATAGACAGCCGCTAGAGAGGCGGCCATATTGCGTAGATTTAATTTCCCCGCCATAGTTTGCATGGCGCCACCTGTTCGCCGCTCTGTTCTTTACGCCCTCTGTAAACATAGACAATTTTGGAATGGGTTCAATGATCAAACGTTATTTATTCCGGGTATGGTTAAAAATGGTTTTTATGTCCGAAACTGTCGTAAAATGAAGACAAGGAAGTTGGCAAGGGAAGTCTTCCTAGTTCAGGAATATCTTAGAACAAATACGTGAAAGTTTTAGCTAGTCAGTCGTGCAATCTACTTATTATCCGTTTGCGAGCTGAATTATTATCCAGCGATAGTTGTGCGATCGTGCGAGCAAACGCACGACCATATTCATTTATTCATGGTATGAATAGGTGACTTTTTAATTAGTGCCTTAATGATATTAAGACAAGACTTTTAGGAATAGCATTGTTTCGTTTGAGTGTAACATAGGTACATTTTTGAATGCGTCAAAACAGGTCAAAAGAGCGTAACCGCCGAAATCACGTTGCATTTGTCTTGCTATCATGTGACCCGCACTCGATGCAAAATTAGTCAGACAGATTTAGGTCGAGTGTCGAACGTAAATGCTCGCATGTTTATTTATCAACTCATTTTTGCGACGCAAATTATGCTCTTGTCCCTGCATAGTTCCTTCTTCCTTAGGACGAATTTAAAGAAACTAAACGCGATCTGCACATCTAGCCCGTGTTCATCTGTCAAAATTGTCATTGACAGCTCTTGAACGCCGTTTAAATGTGCTGATCTCGCTCAGTTTCGTTGTTGACATCCGCTCATAATGTAATCAAGTGTTCTATGCTACAGTCGCCAGACAGAAAGTCTCAGTCCCAGCCCTTTGACAAGTCTTCAGAAGTCCCGAAGGTGACCAGAGCTGAGCTGATGAAGTCGACGACCAGTGGCAGGGCCAGATCCGCCGCCAAACGTGACGACTCTTCTAACTCAGGTTAGCATAGTTAAGACTAGTTCCTTGTCTTCGGACTGCCTTGTGTTGTGATCACCGTCTAGCCAGCTGCGGATTGCCAGCGCTACTACTGAGCATGAGGCCTGGTTCGATCCTCGGGTCGAGCAAAGTGTTATTGGGTTTTTTCAGCAGGAATTTCTTAACAGCAGCCCGAGCCTAGATTTGAGCCCCGTTGATGGCAGTAGGTAGTCGCCTCTACTTCATGCGACTCGAAACATAACTGGCAAAATCTCGGTGTACCATAGCTACACTTCTGCTTAATTCTTCGGGCTTTACAGGCGTGAGGTTTTAAATGTTCGTCATAAACTGACTCCTTATAAGTCTTGCTGCAAAAAACCTCCTACGTCCGTCCGCGAAAACAACAGTAGTACGAGATGGTTCATTAAAAATGTACGAAAATATCGAATATACGCGATGCGCTGTGGCCCGATGTGGCTGTAGTGTTAGTGTACATTGTGCGTATGCCTTTAGCTTAGTTTTTAGTCTACATCTACAGTGACTGCAGCACGTGGGTCGTGGGTTCAATACCCGACTTAGACATCGACAAAATGTCAGGTTAATGGCCTATAGCATTTACGTGCTTTTTTCGCCTATCCATGGAGCTGGATACATAACTTGCGACATGAAATCTGTCCTGCGTGAAAATTCTCCTTACCAACTGATATAGATCCCGATTTTGCACCCTAGTGAATGAAATAACTCATTCTCCCAATAGAATGCAGTTCCGTTATGATGAAACTCCTAATAATCCTATCTGAAACAATGCTGTAATGCGTTCAGCTATTTTCAAACTCGTGCAAACAGTCTTTGTTTACATGAGTCTGTAGATATTGCGGCGATGCTGTGCGTGTGTGCTGTTTGAGTAATGGCCTACAAAATAACTTATTACATTAACATAACATATGTGTTGTATGTTATGTTATTGACATGTAATTGACTTTTCCAAAGCACCAATAAAAATAATACTATTAAAAACATGGTTTCGTATACGGGGATATAACAGCGCCAATTTCTAAATTCCGGGCTGCTATGAAGCACTACTCATCATCTGCCCAGCCTTTTCCCAAACTATCTTGGTGTCGGCTTCCAGTCTAACCGGATGCAGCTGAGTACCAGTATTTTACATGAAGCGACTGCCTATCTGACCTCCACAACCCAGTAACTGGGTAATACGACACCCCTTGGTAAGACTGGATGTCAGACTTAGCTTCTGACTACTCGTAACTACTGTCAAAGATCTACAAATGACAGCCGGGACCAACGGCTTAACGTGCTTTCCGAGGCACGGAGGATATGTAATTATGGTCACTCATCCACAGACCAACCTCGGCAAGCACGGCGTAACCTTAAAGATCGACCTGGGCGGCTGTTATTATTTAGCCACGAGCTCCTCGAGCTATGAAGCACTACTACCTTGTGGAAAAACCCAATAACACCTCGCATGGGATTCGTAATTGAGCCCCAGGAGACCAGTGGGCTAGTTCATAATTCACCTGCCTCCATTTATTCCTATATCCCTATTTATTTCGGGGCGGTGCAGCATGTCTTCTTCTTCCATACTTTTCATCTCAGCAGTTCCTTTCCAGCCATATAATTCTTGTCCTTCACACAGTCCATCCATCGTTTCTTTGGTCTTAGACTAGTAGGCCAGTTGTGACCACAAATATGTAATGCAAACGTATAATAATGAATGACAAATGGTTGCGGTTTTGTTGAAACTGAGACGAATCCAACAATGTGAGTTAACGCTCTACTTACCTGAATCTGTCACAATCCCTTTATACATGGGGTTACTGTAGCGGACATTGTGACGCCATCTTTATCAAGGATTTAGTACCTGAATGTAAATTTTCCAGCGCTGTTTTATAGTTACTTGCACATTTTACTCTGTTTCTAGGAAGGCAAAGAATTGCGAAGTGTTCGGAATTGCAGAGGTCCATAGGCGGCGGTGATTCTATACCTTCAGGTGGGCTCAGTCCGCTAGTTTCCATCCATTATCATCTGCCTAGCCTTTTCCCATGTTGGGATCGGCTTCCAGTCTGACCGGATGCTGCTGAATACCAGCATTTTACATGGAGCGTCTGCCTATCTGACCTCGAAAACCCAGTTAGTGCTGGTTACGATACCTCTACCTTCCATCCGTGAATATAGCATAAGCAGCCCATAATGTTTCCAACGCTGGAACACATGGGCCTCCGTAAACCCTCTCGAGGACCCAGTGCGGATTGCTGTATGTAATAACGTGTTCTCATATTTTTCCTCACAATATTTTCCTTCGCCGTTTTGAGAGCAGTGGTAACCCATTATACAGAAATAATATTTGTACTTCTAGATTCGGAGTCTGGAGATTTGGAACCAGGTCCAATGGATCCGGTGCTGGGCAGCGGTCGCAAGCGGGGCGGCGGGGTGGTCATCCCAGCTGAGGGCGCCTACGATCCCAAGAACTTCCAAGATCTGAAGGTGCCTCCCGAAATGGAGAATATATTCCAGTATATTATGAAGTAAGTTCTACCAGCATATCTTTTTCAGCCGCCAACCCAGTTCCGATTTAAAGGTGAATGTGGATGGGTATAAGAGTAGAGACTCTGTGAAGAATGATATGGCAAGCAAGGAGGGTGTCTGATGAGATGACGAGTAATAGACAAGTACGGAACAAGAAGACATACTGCGTCGACCCGAAATAAATTGGGATAAATAAGGGTAGGATAGTGATGATCGGTGCTGCTGTATTCACAGGCCCATAAGTATTTCAGTTTTGCCCTTGGGATTGCAACACAGCCTTTTTTTAGGGTTCCGCACCCAAAGGGTCAAACGGGACCCTATTACTGAGACTTCGCTGTCCGTCCGTCCGTCCGTCTGTCACCAGGCTATATCTCATGAACCGTGATAGTTAGAAAGTTGACATTTCTACAGATTATGTATTTCTGTTCCTGCTATAACAACAAATACAAAAACTGAATAAAGTAAATATTTAAGGGGGGCTCCCATACAAAAAAGTGAATTATTTGCTCGTTTTTATAAATAATGTTACGGAACCCTTCGTGCGCGAGTCCGACTCGCACTTGGGCGGTTTTTTTTTTTTAAGGATGGGAAATCATCAAATGACTTCTTCCGCTCTGGGCGGAGCGGAAGGGAGTGCCAGACTTGACTGACTAAAACCCATCCATGTTCCTTCTTAGCCCTTTGCGTTCCAGGGCCACGGTATATCTTTCGAACAGCCCTGTGCAACACACAGCCTTAGGTACCAATTTACTATTACGTAGGCTGATAGCTTGTTTAGGTCCAATTACATAAGCGACTCTAATTTCCGGTAACCTGATTTACAATCGGTCCAGTCCAGTCCACCGTTCACAGGTCTTTCCCAAGCTGCGCCATAATCCTGTCTTCCGCCTTTTGCATCCGATCCGACCCAGTCACTTTTGTGGAGTCAATGCTTTCCCTTATTTACGGCTATTCCCCATAAAGCATCTAGACAACATCGATGATTGCAAATGGAATGTTTCTCTTACTATAGTATTTTTGTTAAAAACACTTCCAACCCGCCAATCTATATGTAAGTGGGTTTGAAGATAAGCTGTTAAGGAAGAAGCGCCAGGGTAGCGAAATTAAGGCTGTACCGTCATTGTCAGGGTATTATACGTATGTTAAGAGCGTTTACGCCTAACGACATTTCAACAAACTTTCAAGTCCTTATTTTCTGAAATGAATGAACCGATTTTAATGAAACTGCATACGCATAAGCAGGATACATAGGTCTAAAAAGTACGTAACGTACTTAAGTACTAAAAACATTTTCGAAAAATAGTGTTACCTACAGCTAAATTAGACCGATTATAAATGATCTATAGTAACAGAAATTTCCAATCATCATTTTTTTTAAACACATTTCCAAAATGTTTTTAGTAACTTTTTACACCTATGTATCCTGCGTATGCGTATTAAGTTTCATTAAAATCCGCTCAGTCATTTCGGAAAACGGATCGGAAGGACGAATTCTGTAACAACATACGTGTTACGAAACCGGGTCATATTTTGTTTAAGAGCGTTAATCATATTTTAATCAATATACTCGGCTAATGGCTAACCTCTGGCTTTGACCTAAAGCTTCGGAACATCAGTTCTAGATGGAAGAAAACCACAGTTTATTTCAGATAGCAACATCTTAACATCTTACTGAATTTATATTATCGAGACCGGTTGCTAGTGAGTCACCAGTGAAATATTTGCTGTCTCATGTTTGAACGGTGCAGTATTCCGAAAGCGGGTGTTACGGGCGTGCGATACTTTATGTAGGTACTTATGTGATCAATTTAATGTGGCCTGCATATAAGTAATATGCAGGCACGTTGCCTTTTTGCAGCATTATTATTGATTGCGGTACGGCAAACTACGGCTCGACTATGTCCAATAATGTAATGCCGACCGACAAAAAAACAGCAAGGAATTTCATTGAATGTGCACTTATACTATATTCACACTTCAATTTTATTTATTTATATGTAAAGATATATTATAAACTAGCTGTCCCGCGCAACTTCGTCTGCGTCACATTTTCCCCGTTTTCGAAACATTTTTCATTGCTGCTCTGCTCCTTTTGGTCGTAGCGTGGTGATATATAGCCTATGTCTTTCCCCAGGTTGAAATCTATCTTCTTGCCAAATTTCATTAAGATCCGATCAGTTGTTTAGTCGTGTTAAGGTAAAAAACAAACATACAAACAAACAGAGTGACTTTCGCATTTATAGTATTAGTATGGATAGTATGGATGTATGCATTAAATATTTTGAACTTGAATTCTGCCTAACTCATCGAAGATCATAAGCGTAACGATACTGTTATGAATGAAACTCAATATTAAACAGCTGAACAGAAAGTGCCCCATTAATATAAATTACGTGCACAAAATTAGATTCATGCGGCCTCATTGATACTCAAGATTTGCTAGTTATCATAATATGCACAACAGCTCAACAAATATAAACTGTATGTTTTATTAGGTAAGGTTTAAATTAGTGTTGGTTTTGATTATGAGCTAGGTATGTACTAAGTGCAAGGTTGGATAGTGGGCAGTCCACCCACATTGGCTATGAAATAGGATCGCTGTGACCTGATTTGTAAGACGGGATAGATTCACGGTCTACGTATGATTTAACCAGTGGTGTCTAATCTTAGTAATTTGGAAGAATTTAAGCTGTCGGACGTAAAGAATAGCCCATCCCATGTCTTCCCGTGGGTGTCGTAGGAGGCGACTAAGGGACTTGCCAGAGAATGGGCAGCAGCTCTGTGCTTTTGCAACAACCGTACTGCGATCGCCAACCCGCCTGCCAAGCGTGGCTATTATGGCAAAATCCCCCCTTTTGGGGTAGGCCTATGTCCAGCAGTGGACGTCTTTCGGCTGAAATGATTATGATGAAAAGGCCAAACTTTTGCATGACCTTCCGGACATTGGTCGTCCAGGTAGCTTGCGGTCTACCTCTCCCTTTTTTTTTGTGGCCTGCCAACAACTGGGCCAAATCGAAACTCCTGATAGGACAACCCGACACTTTGCCCGACCTGGATTGGAACCCAAGACTTGTTGCTCAGCAGAAGCACTTATAAACTAACTGATGACTAACAGACCGATGATGCATTTATTTAAATTAAGGGCACTTTCCAATGATCAGCTATTAAATATTGAATATCATCCATTATTGAGATATCAGGTGACTCGGAAGTTTTATTATAGAGATTTGATACCTTGAATATTATATAACGAATGAATGTTGTTTTTTTTTCCAATTAGTGACCGCGTGTGGCTTGTGTGAATGGTTTTTAGGGTCTTGTGTGAATGTGTTTTAGGGATCCGTACCCGACT
Organism: Cerastis rubricosa; assembly: GCA_949152445.1. Taxonomy (NCBI): domain Eukaryota; kingdom Metazoa; phylum Arthropoda; class Insecta; order Lepidoptera; family Noctuidae; genus Cerastis; species Cerastis rubricosa. Next base: position 20,826,838 of record OX424534.1, on the reverse strand, counting down.
CGCATCAATGGAACACTGTAAGACTAGGTCCTCCGGCTGTCTGCCTCTGGAATGTATCGTTAGAACTGTATTAGTCGCTGGAAAGAATTTCCATGGATATTTTTTTAATCAACCTTTTTTTATTGACATCTTTCGAGTCATAATCTTTATGATTTTACATGAGGATTTCCCAGAAGCTGTGAGAAAATTTAATTAAAATTTCTAGTATTAATACTTAATGTTCACAAGTTGAACCACAAAATAGACAGGTGCCTACAAAATGTCTACTCTAAACAACGAGCGAAAACGTACAGTCACAAGCACTAATAAGTTTAGAGTAAGCTTAATTCTAAAGAGATTTTCTATCCATTTCAACTTGAACTTCAAAATGTTTTGCAACCCGCTCGTATCAATCCCGGCTGTCAGTTGTAGATCTTTGACAGTCGTTACAGGTAGTGGCCCGAACCCGTCTTTCCAAGGGGTACCGTATTACCTGGGTTATACGGTAGTACTGGTACTGAATGGGTTGTGGAGGTCAGATAGGCAGTCGCTCCATGTAAAATACTGGTATCCTGTTGCATCCGCTTAGACTGTAAGCAGACCCCAAAATGCTTGGGAAAAGGCTAAGCAGTTGATGATGTGTTCCTTTCTGTACGTGCACCTAATTTTGGTAGTGGTATAAAACCGCTTGCTGACCTTCATAACTTACTTTTTATTTTGTGCTTATGTTGAACAATCAGAGTGATTGCATCAGGCTATTGTGCCGCCGTCGTTAAACATATTAAAAGTTGTGAGCTTTCAAATTGCTTCCAATTATCTCATTGACTTGAGACGGCGTCCGCATATTAAATTAAAATGCTAAGTATATAAAAAGTGTCTAAATAATGTTTCTGTTGTAACGGACCATGATGAGGCCATTCATAACCCCGGGGTTTAAAGTATACAAACAAAGAATCAAAACGATTATCCTTGTTTACACGAAAAAAACATCGAGTGCGGTTTTGATCGATGAGATATTTCGTAGATTTAATAAAATGGCGTAGAATTGCAATGACCTAAATCCAGCACTGCAAACGAGTCCAGGCCATTCACAAACGCTCGGATTCGATTTCGATTCGATAAGTCGTATGTCTATCTTGTTTTGGCATTACGAAAGCGAGCGCGATAGACATACGACTTTCCTAATCGAAATCGAATCCGAGCGTTTGTGAATAGGGGGCCTGGGCGTCTACTCTCTATGCACGAAACCCGTTGTCACGGCCGAACTTTCGGGCGTTTCCTACTCCGCAGCACCAACGGACATAACATTAGTTCGGGGCCCGTACTAAGAATGAATGACAACTCGATTTGACAGTTGTGCCTACTCGCTAAGTGTTTTTGTCCGTTCGTAATATTGAATTTGACAGTTGTTACGACGGATTGTTATGTCATTTGATACGACATGAAAATAGTTATCGTTTTGTCGACGAAAGTTAAGTTTTTTGAGAAAATCAATACTGTGGGTGCTTTTTAATGCTCGAAGAAGCTCTACGGAAGATCGAAGGCGATGCCGTCGATTATCTTGCACTAAAACTTTCATTTGGCGAGTATTCCCGATGTTGAATTCACGGGAACTAATGGCTCATACGGAAAATATTGAAACATCTAGGGGAGGATCTATCACCTCCAAGAATGAAGGTAGGTAGTGGTTTGATCCAAGTATCAAGGACTAAGCTCTGCAAATTATTGAGTTGTATTACCAATCAGTCCCACCTATTTACTGTTGTTTTTGTTTACTTTTAGGTCTTTGCTGCTCTCAATTTTCATCAAACTCCTTATCAAGGGCTAAGAGTGACAGACATATTCGTGCAATTGCTGAACAAGGGACTATGGAAATAGGTGAATGACTATGTATTCTTTGGAAATACTTACAGTCTTCTAAGAAAACCACACTTCTAATAATAAAATGTCAATAACTTTGTATTTACATTATTGATTGATTCTAAAAGAACCACCATGTAACCATGAAGTTTCTTGCCGGTTCTTCTCCATAGGAAACAACCAACCCAAACCAAGCATATTTTTGTTGACGTTTTATAAGTGCCCATGTAGGCCTATATAAAATAAAAATATTTGATTTTGATAGGTACTTACATATAATAAATATTTTACAAACAGTTTATTATGCTTACAGGACATAATGGGTGTTGGGACTGGAGGAAGATTCTGATATAAGTAAAAATAAAGATTTACTCAATAAAAGCATTGTTTTTTCATAAATGGAGACTTTTATTTTTATTAGACACCAATAAAATTTAAAAAGAAAATACAATCAACAATACACTATTACAAGCAAAACATATTTCCTTTATCAAATCATAGTTGCATAGAATGTATGTATTGTAGAAAAGAATAGAAACAATAAAGTTTTTCTGACATACAGGGAGCCGGGTACATTCTGCCTGAGTATTGGCTTACATTATTTAACAGATGTCAGTATCAATAAGATTATGGGTAAAATTATGAAATAAATTATTACCATACTATCAAATTATTTTAACAAGATAGATTATACACTATTACAAGCAAAACATATTTCAATACTCAATTATTTATTGTATTCCTTATGTGTACAAAGATGTTATTAAATAAGAGAGTTTGGACCCAGTCTGGCACAGCAACATTAGGAGAGAGGATAGCCCTCTTTCTCTCAGTAACTCACTCAACTGTATTATTATAAATTAATGGATCAAATCATTTATTTGCATAGAATGTAGATATTGTACAAAAAAGTTTTCTGAAATACAGTGAGCCGGGTACATTCTGCCTGAGTTTTGGCATGCAATATTTAACAAATGTCAGTATCAATAAGATTATGAAATTATAAAATTACAATACTATCAAATTATTTTAACAAGGTAGATTATACACAATAGTAGATATCAAATAATGACATTACAAAATTTTACTGATGAAATGACATACATATTCAGAAAACACATTACAAATAATATTTTTAGATCAAAAAAGCATTGAGTTTATTTTCAATTTTTTATGCTGTTTGTAAGTTTATTTAATATTATTGGACCCATGCAAAAAACACTTTTTCTAAGTAGTGCTGTTTTATAACCACCGATAACTTGATTATTGAAGTCTTAAATTATTGCAACAAACTTAGTTTCAATCAATCAATCACTTTTATTCTCAGGCATCAAAGGGCCATAAATACAATCTACAAATTAATCTTTTATGATTACTAAACTAATACATGTTGAACACATTTACAAAAAACTATTGTAGCTTGGTCGGCCACATATTGCGCTGAGTTGAGAAATTGTATAGCCTTGCGTCAAAATACCGATACACGATTCCCTGCAGCCAAAATTCCTCCTGCATAAAAGCCTTGAGGTGGAGTGTTGTGAACTTGTGACACACAGCACACAAGACTTGAAGTTAATCTTGAGGCTCTCCACTCTTAAAGTGAACTTGGTGTTGCTCCTTATATACTCCACGACCTTCTCTGGCGTCGTGGTGTGATGTAATTGGGACATGTACAGCTGCGTCGATGGAATAGCCGGACGCAACAACTAATCGGACCTGTCAATGCGGTACCGCACTGATGCGAGTAGGCTTCTTCTTCCTCGTTTACACACGCATGCAGTCTTCTTTATCAGGCTGTCCTCGGCTTGATACTGGTGGCAACGCGCTCCGAGGGCCCTGGCACCCCTGGTGTGTGTGAGTTTTGGTTGCCGCTGATATTGCAATAACGGCGGCCGATTAAGCACGTCCCGGTGTTGATGTGTAATCGTTTAATTTATTACGGAAAGTTCCCGTGTCGTATTAATAAAGCGAATTATGTATATTTCAAAATTTGTAAACAAAAAATTGACACTTCATTAAAACAACATTGCTGTCAAAAGAAAAAAGGCAAAGGTATAAAGGTATAAGGCAGTATAAAGCCTCAATCCGGACAAAAATGGCAAAAATAGTTCAATTCTTCATATAAAGACATAGTAAAAGGTATTTTCTTTTAAATGTGGTCATTTTCTAACAATAACAATGTCATTTTTTTTGTTTAAAATCATTAAAATCATAAAGTAAGTAAACCGGTAATGGACCGGTAAAATAGCCCAACTCTATCGCCATTTTTCATTCGTTCACTAATATTGTCTAAGGTCCCGTTCGTAGCTCGTGAAGCCGTTGTCACTAGGGAGTAGGGTTTATTTCTTAGTGACGGACGTCTTTAGTACGGGCCCGTGTCTTCGTTGACGGAGTTAGAGAGTAGACGCCCTGGTGTGGAGATCACGTATCGGCAAACGTAGTATCGGTGTCCCCTTATGTCGTACAATCAATCAGCAACCGTAGATGGGTGCTATGCCGCACCATGTGAGAGGCGTATGTCCAGCGACTGCGATATGTACAGTAGCCGAGTGCAAAGATTCTTTTTTATTCTTCTCCATCTCTCCTACAGATACACTCCTCAAAAGATCGACATTGACCTGAAGCTGCAGCCTTTCGTGCCGGAGTACGTGCCCGCCGTGGGCGACATCGACGCGTTCATCAAAGTGAGCACGCCGGCGTGCAACGTGCGCGCCGCGCCGCTAGCTGAACATGTGTTGGAGTATATCGACAATTTAGGTAGGTTATTGTATGAAAAAAGATTGCAAGCAGCAGAGATGAGAATGTTGAGATGGATGTCTGGAGGGACTAATAAAATTATTGGGTTTTCCATCAGGAATTTCTCAGCAGCCACGGAGTCTGGATTTGTGCTCGGTTGATGGCAATAGGGTCGCCTTCTATTACATGGGACTTAAACATAACTGGCCAAATGTGGGTGTACTATTACGTATCTCTGCCTAACCCTTCGGGGATTACAGGCGTGATATAATGATGTTAAAAATGTAAGCTGAGATACAATACTATATTAGGTCGTCCGCTAAAAGTCGCGACCGTACCTCCTCGCTTGTCCTTATTCAAAAATTGTAAGAACGCTAATCTTACTTTTTTTTTTACTTAAACGGTGTGGGCGCTTGTGGCGGGTTTTTAAGGATATTTTGACAGCGGACGCCCTTAAAGACGTGACAATCCATTTCATTTTGAAAAACGAACAAACAAACGGTTGAATTAATGTGGCTATGACTTACCAACAACAACGTGCAACAATGGGGAAGCCCGTTAAAAGCTAATTGTAGATGGCACGACTATAGCTGGTTCTCAATCTGACCAATGAGGTCGAGCTATTATGAAATATAAAATGACATTAATAGATTTTCAACCAATGACGATGCTTGGAACCAGCTATGGTAGCGCCATTAGTTCCACAGTTTCCATCCCCATTAATAATACACCATATAACAATCATGATAACGATGAACTTTGCCCGAAAATATAAATTACTTTTTAATTCGGTTATGCTATAGATAGTCGTTTTATACCACAGAAGACGTTTTAATTCATTTAGATTAATTTTCAAGATAGGTACTTTAATGAACGCCGTGCACACATGGCTTTTTAGGGGCCAGATAAATTAAATGTGTATTGAATAAAAACTCATCATCATCATCAGCGTATAATGTTCTTACTGCTGGGACACAGGCCTCTTGTCAATGAGAGGGAGTGTATGTAATCCACCACGCGGGCCCAGTGCGGGTTGGTCTATATCTTGGAATAAAGACTCGCAAAATCACTATACAACAGGTAGCCATGACGTCTCAAAGCAGTATTGTTTTAATCTTAACTTAGAGTGGGAAAGAGATGGCGCTAGACGTCCTCTATAGCTCCGTCTCTTTGCCACACTGGAATAAGAATAAAACAATACTGCTTTAAGACGTCTTAGAGACCCCCCAGAGAAGTAGGTTGGATACCAATCTTTGACTGCTGAACCAACTATTTCTGCCGCCAAACAGCGTTACTGTCTTTCAGTGTGAAGGGAATGGATGCCGGTTTTAATTATCGAAACATTTTTGAGTGCATACTTTTGGAGGAGCTCGTGGCTAAATAATAACAGCGGCACACGTTTATCTTTAAGTTTCAGCCGCGCTTGCCTAGGTCGGTCTGTGGATGGGTGACAATCCCTAACATAGCGGGTTTCCTCCGTGCCTCGGAAAGCATGTTAAGCCGTTTGTCCCGGCTGTCATTTGTAGATCTTTTATAGTCGTTATATGTAGTCAGTGGCCCGTAAGTCTGACAACCAGTCTTTCCAAGGGGTACCGTATTACCTGGGTTATATGGTAGTAAGTACTGGTACGGACTGGGTTGTGGAGGTCAGATAGGCAGTCGCTCCATGTAAAATACTGGTATTCAGGTGCATCCGGTTAGACTGGAAGCCGACCCCAACGTTGTTGAGCAAAGGCTAGGCAGATGATGATGCTTCTATACTTTTTATAAACATAACCTTGTATCTTTCTTTTTATAAAGATACTAGGTGTCCTGCGCAACTTCGCCTGCGTCACATTTTCCCCGTTTTCGCAACATTTTTCATTGCTGCTCCGCCCCTATTGGTCGTAGCGTGATGATAAATAGCCTATAGCCTTCCTCGATAAATGGGCTATCTAATACTGAAAGAATTTTTCAAATCGGGCAACTAGTTCCTGAGATTAGCGCGGTCAAGGAAACAAACAAACTCTTAGGCTTTATTGTTAGTATTTAAAGATTAACAAGTTGAATACAATGTTCCAGGTTTAATGGTTCTGGATGAGCCAGCCGCTGAACAGAGCGACTCAGCGCTACTTCACCTGCAGCTCAGAGCCATCTCCAAGACTAGCAGCGCCAAGTCTACCGTGGTAAGTCTAGCATTTTATCTAAGTATTTATTAATTGACCACTAATTATAGCAACATTACAGACTCGTCCAATACGATGCAATAATCATAAAACTTGAGAGGTGTCAAGGGACACCCGGATGGAACGAAGTTCCTTTTAACTGGTTTTATTTCTATGAGAGAGAGAGAGACAGACAGAGAAACACGCACACGCCGCACGGCTTACAACTATAGCAATTGTCCCTGTCCGTGTCCCTTTCCTTGTCCTTGTCCCTGTCCTTGTCCTTGTACGCCGCACGGCTTAGAACAATAGCAAAAAGTGTCGTTACAACTTTTTTGGTCTTAATTTTTTCCGTCTAGCCCCCTTTCGCAACGCGCGATAAGGAACTTCGTTCCAAAATATAAATAAAAGTAAAATAATCATAAAAGTTTGTATGTGTGTGCCTTTACGCTGTAACGGCTGTACAGATTTGGGAAAAATTTAGTACACAGACGGACTATGACTAATGACATAAGGACTACTGTATGTTCCTGTGGGATAAACAAAATATAATGTGGTAAATAACGCGAAAACGCAAGCAATGTAATTAATAAAAACACCGTGAACTTGTGGAATAAAAGTTATTTACCTTGTATTCTGTATAATTAGTGCTAATAATAAATAACACACAGGAAAATATGTATGTTTATGTGTTGTAAGGTGCAACCACACAAACGCAATTCAGCAGTTTACGTCGCATTCATTTCAACTCATACTAATTAGTTCAGTTCGCGTTGTGCTATCAAGTCAGCCAGGCGTCCTCGTTACAGCTAACAAGGGCCGCGTCACTCACTTCATTTCCACACCATCAGTCCATTAAGTTCATTTTACTTTAATTACGTTTGTAAAATACAGTTAGTGTTTTAATAATTTACCTTTTTTCATTTTATTCACCTATCCAGCAAGGGATGATACGTGTGTCGTTATCGTGCGTATGCATATATCCCGGAAAAGATGAACAGGTGATCTATGTATCCAGAATTCCAAGTTCGAAAATCTGGAATACGTGTTCTATCTTCTTAGATGTTTCTGTAGATCATTCTTGTCAATCATTATAACAAAAAATTGTCAGAAACGTAGTTAATGTATACTGAGTTTCTTTCTGTTGGAGCTGATAAAATATGTCCTTGATAGTATTTTGTACGATAAGAGTTCAACAAAAAAAAAAATTGCGAAGCTTGTTATTTTTTTTATTCATATCTGTGCGTCAATTTTGTTGTATGCAAGGCGCCAATCAAGCTATGCAAAACCAGTATAAGCGATCTCTCATTGTTCGAGAAATCTATTATAAATCGAGGACATGTTTTACTGGAAATGTATAGGTTAATATGTCGCCGTGTGTACAATAAAATGTTGGTATTCAATTCTATTGGATTGTATACTTGCGATTTACTTTCCAAACATTTAAACGTGTTTTGGAAAACGCAACTTAAACACCCATACATAAAGTTCAATTTAACTAAAACTGGGCTTTTTAAATAGGACTATTTATTAAGAAATCGACTTGATTCAAACGTGTTTAAAGTTGATATTCATTTAACTAATAGCCCAGACCGTTACCACTCACAACAGCTTGAATACTTACAGTTGACGAAGAAGATAGAGAATGCGGAGAAGAACTCTAAGGCCATCGAGCGCTGGATCAAGGATGTCAGTGAGCTGCATCTGTCCAAACCGGCTCCCACTGTGGCGTATACCAGGTACCATACTCATTGAGCTTTACGGTTTGTTGTCCACGACGCTATTAAAAAGTCAAGCTGCGAGACTAAAATGGGACTGGGTAGGCCATGTCTGCCGGATGCCAGCACAGCTGTGGACTCCAATATTGCAAGACTGGAGCCCTGAGACAGCTAGACGGGGTCGCCGCAGACCGAAAAGAAGATGGTGGGTCGCTTTGGATTCCTCGTGAATTCGCGAGAAGAAGCACACCATCGAGAGAAGTAGAAGGAATGGGGGGAAGCCCAGGAGTGGGACTTACGGGCTAAATAATTAACTAATTAGTAGCCAGAATGTCACGGCACTCTTATTTTAATAGGGGTCAGTAAACCAAGCATCAAACACAAACTGGGTAGTCGATTTGAGTTATCCTAACTGTCCGGTTGACCTAGCTGCAAGCGCGACTGCTGACGTTGAATCCAGGGATTGATCCCCACAGGTTGAGGCAGTCATCATCATCATAATTTCAGCCGAAAGATGTCCACTGCTGGACACAAGCCTAGCCCAAGAATGGGGGGTTTTGCCATAATCGCCACGCTTGGCAGGCGGGTTGGCGATCGCAGTACGGTTGTTACAAAAGCACAGAGAAGGCTGCTGCCCATTCTCTGGTAAGCTTGAGGCAGTGTAATAGGATTTTTCGATGACGCATTTGTTGTTTCTAAATAGCTTTTGCGCAACCCGATCAGTTATTTGCAGACTGGCTTATATTTTTACCACTACGTGACCAATTTGGGTAATTCTCGTCCCAGACAACTATTTGCAGAATCACCTTATTTTATACATTATTATATCTCTATACGTATACGCCACTTACCCTTCCATCGTTTTTAAATCTAGCCCTCATTAAACCAAACATCTTAATTCCAGTAAAATGCCCGACATCGATAGCTTGATGGAAGAATGGCCAGAATCCATGGAGGAGACACTCAACGAGGTCGGCTTCCCTCCCGGCACCCTGGACTGTTCCCTCTCCCAATACGTGGACCTCGTGTGCGGGTTGTTTGACGTGCCCATCGCCGGAGACACCCTGAACGATAGGATCCAAGCGTTACATCTGCTGTTCAGTCTGTATTCCGCGGTCAAGAACTCGCAGTTATATGCTGAACGACAGAAGGAGAGGAGTGATAGCAATGCATAGTGTGTTAAGAATAAATTAGTTTTGTTTTTGGAAATTTGGTGTTTACTTTTAAATAAGCTTGTATTTAACTTGCCTTGTTAGTACATGTATTGGTCAAATCTTGCACTGAATTTCAAGCCAGTTTCCCAACCTATTGATCTGAATTTTTCACTAACTTGGTTCTTGGTACTATAATAGACATGACTTGATCCTGGACCCAAGATCGACTTCTCACGAGTGAACTCCTCAACGGTTAATAGCACGGCGACGAAACTTTCAATAATTACTTACTACTAGCTTAAGAGCATTTATGCCTTACTTTATACGCATAGGCAAGATACATAGGTCTAAAAAGTTACTAAAACGATTTACAAATCATCTTTTTTTTAAAGAGATTTCGTAAGTGTTGGAGAATGTCGGAGAGATGTATCTTGCTTATGCGTAGTTTTATTAAAATCGGTTCAGTCATTTCGGAAAATAAGGACTTGAAAGTTCGTATGAAATGCCGTAAGGTGTAAACGCTCTAAACAGACAGACGACGTAATTATGCGTGGAACCTTGTCACGTGTCAACGGCTGAACTAATTTCGATGTTTAGCATACAGATAGACCGTTACCTGGGATAGGGGCACAGACACATTTTTATCCCAGTCTGTATGTAATACGTTCTCGTGGAATAATTTCAGACTATGAGGGTGAAGACGCGGCTATACTGATGATACTGGTAGACTGCGTCACCTAACAGTTGGGCAAAGACCTCTCCCCATGACTTCCAATTGTCTCGATCCAGGGCCAATGTGGACCACTGGTCGCTGGTCTCGTCTAGCTCGTCTCGCCATCTTCTACGAGGTCTACCACGTCGCCTTCTGGCTGTGTCAGGGCTCCAGAAAGTGGTTATTTAGGCCCACAGATCATTGGGCATGCGGCAGAGGCCAGTTCAGTCCCACTTCAGCTAAGCGGCTTTTTGAACAACATCAGTAATTTGTGATTTAGCGCGCAGTGTGGTATTGCGTACACGGGGTTTGACGCATTTGGTGCACATCTCAACTTGTACACCATGCTCAAATGGTGAAATAAGAATTTTTAAGAAAATTACCTACGCAAAACCAATGATTCTTTCATTTTTAGAAAAAATTTCCAAATCTCCTCTCATATTAGAAGTGCTCCCTTTGCGAAATGCACCAATTGAGAAGTGCACCAATTGAGAAGTGTGCCATATGAGAAGTGCACCAGTTGCTAAGTTCACCATTTGAGCATGGTGTACAAGTTGAGATGTGCACCAAATGCGTCAACCCCGTACAAGCTCGGTTAGTTGGCTGCGCTCCATGGCACGCTATAAGTGAGTTAAAAAAAAAAACAATTTGTTTCATGTAAATTATATTTATTATAACTCAAATGAGATCTACATTAGGGTATCTGGAAGACTACATAGGACTAAAATATTACATCTACACTACTCATGTACCATAGAAAAATATTTTATTTAAATATGCTATGATTATTTCATCATTTATTTTATTCACAATAAATTACATTACATTTTTCTAGTACATGACTGTTTAACTAGTTTCCAGTGACTTCTTCAAGTTTTTTTTTTTATAAATAGTTCTTATTTAGAAGCTAAGTAATAGGGCCGTGATTTATAAACGTTACCTAGCACATATTTTGGTTAAACGTTAGTCCTGTCACTATCTTATTACTAGGAAACTATAATTGCAGGAAATAAACAGCAATATGTCTAAGCCAAAACGCGGGCTAAGTAGCCTTTATGAATCCCGACACAAGAATTCATGAAGGAAATCCCACTTTTTTTTTACATACTCAACTTTATCAATAACACTTGTAACGGGATATTTACCATGTTTATTATTTGTTATGAGTTCCCGATATACGAACAAGAAAGAGGGTAGACCGTTTTGTCTGCTCATAAACATCCACCCGCAATAACTTCAGTTTATCCGTAATCATGGCGTTTGCAACAGCGCCGAAATATCGGGAACTCATAGCAATATATAAACATGGTAAATATCCCGTTACAAGTGTTATTGATAGTGTTAGTGACCATGTCAGTTTAAAAACTTATATATTCAACTTTGTTTTATGATTTTTAGGCAATTTGTATTTAAAATCTCCATTGTAGTCTTTTAGAAACATGCTAAGGTCAGTTACGTTCATAAAAGTGTGGTCTTCCTTTAGTAACTACGTTTATTAGGACCCTTTGAACGTCGACATTTTTATAATTGATACATTTTTAATGACCTATAAATTTTATTAGTAATATTTGAACTAAAATTTTAATCACGTATTGCCTGATTTCTATACAAGGCGGCACCTTAAGTAATAGTTAATAAGAGCTCCGTTGGGTTTCCCAGTGCAGCAATATTCTATTATTAATTATAAACATAACAAAACATCACGACTTGTAATCCAATTAGTGCTAGGTAGAAGGGTACCTAACAGTAAACCGTCATTTCGTTGTTATGTTTAAGTCCCATTGAACAGGGGCGAGCCTATTGCCATCAGCCGGGCACAAATCCAAACTCCATGGCTGCTGCTAAGAAATTCCTGATCGAAAATCCCAATAACATATTGGCCCGACCCGGGATTCGAACCTAGGACCTCAGCAGTCTCACTTGCGACCACTGGACCAACGGAGCAGTCATTAATTATTCATAGATAAAGGCGCCGCTATAAGCCAATGAAAACGGGTCCTAAACACGTGATTGTCCTCATGATAACAAACAACTTTCCCAAAGAAACTTTCTTTTTATACTCTTTTTAGGGTTCCGTACGCAAAGGGTCAAACGGGACCGTGTACCAGCAGGCGACTTCTATTGCGACATTTTCTCTATTACTGAGACTTCGCTGTCTGTCCGTCCATCTGTTACCAAGCTGTATCTCATGAACCGTGATAGGTAGGCAGTTGAAATTTCTACAGGTTATGTATTACTGTTGCTGCTATAACAACAAATACTAAAAACAGAATAAAATAAATATTTAAGGGGGGCTCACATACAACTAAGTGATTTTTTTTCTCGTTTTTATAAATAATGGTACGGAACCCTTCGTGCGCGAGTCCGACTCGCACTTGGCCGGTTTTTATAAATAATGGTATGGAACCCTTCGTGCGCGAGTCTGACTCGCCGGTTTTTTTTTATAGGCCAAAAGCGCGCGAATTGCGCGCCTGTTGTGTTATTGTGATAAAAGTGAATGAGTATAAAAAATGTCTCTTTGGGAAAGTTGTTTGTTATCATGAGTACAATCACGTGTTTAGGTATCGGTCACTAATTACTAGTCACCCTATATTTACAATTTAAAACAATGAAGGTGCATTTAGATTTACAATGTTCTTATAATTCTCTACAACTTAAGGCTAACGGTCGCCATCCAAAGGGTCTACGTCATCGACACAACGAAATTTACACTAAACTCTAAAATATTATTATGTACACGTTACAGCAAATTTACAAAGCATCATTATCACAGTTTTCCATAATTTGCACCCACTCTTACATACAAACATACATTACATACATAATTCTCATTTTTCTTAAAATTTGGTGGTCAACCAAATTAATACTTTAATAGAACTGCTGTTCTGCTGTGTGTGCTGCTGCTGTTCTGTGGATTTTCAACGCACAGCTCAATGCTGCGAGTTTAACCTTTGAACGCCAGCGCATAAACGCACGCGCGTGCCTTCCATTCCAAGCCACGAATTCACCGCAAATACTTACAAAAAAAAATAGGGATTTCAAAGCTGATAACAACTTATATCTTGTTAAGACATTTTATATTTAAGATATATAGATCACATTTTTATGATATATGAATAAACACACAAAAGTCATGATTTAAATTGTTTATTTCGTGTTATAGTGCACCACATCTTTTGTCACATATTTGTGTCGTTGGCGTACAGGGCACGCGCTTGCTTGTCACGTATAAGTGACAATGGCGTTCAAAACGTTAAATTCCGACAGGACAATAATATTTAGGCATTTATTTGGATATCATTTGTAACGGGATATTTACTTTGTTACAAATGTTATTGATAATGTTAGTGACCACTTCAGTTTAAAAACTTAGATTTATTTAGATATCGGTTCGTTTTGGTGAAAACCGATCGATTTAGTAACATGAGCCATACTTAAGAGATCCCATACGTTCTTTTCTTCCGTCCCCCAAGGCCTCTATCATGAACACGCAATGTTATCGTAACGTTAAGATTTTTAATTGTAGGTAGATTTTTTTGCGACAAGTACAATCAGTATTGTAGCGGATATAACAAGTTGATACAAGAGACATCTATGACGCTAATGAGGAACTAAATTCAAAATCCAACACAATATTATTATTAGAGTTAGGATAAGAACATATAGAGAAACCCGACAACAACTGTCGGGCAGTAGCTCACCAGACAAAACTTCCGTCTGGGGGGTTTATTCTTATTCCAGTGTGGGAAAGAGACGGAGCTATTGAGGACGTCTAGCGCCATCTCTTTCCCACACAGGAATAAGATTAAAACAATACTGCTTTAAGACGTCATGGTAGGCCACCTGGCCCCCTATCCACAAACGCTCGGATTCGATTTCGATTCGGAAAGTCGCAAGTCTATTTCGCTCGCTTTCGTTATGCCGAAACAAGATAGACATACTTACGACTTATCGCATCGAAATCAAATCCGAGCGTTTCGATTCGAGCAAACACCGCCGTTCTTTAAACCCATAAAGTATCAACCATAGATATCTCGTCTTTAAACTAAGTTAATATCATGATCTGCGAACTGAGAATTTCCATTTCTTTTTAAATTATTTTATGTATAGAATTAACGTTACATTCACTATGCGCGTTAGTGAGTAAGACCCACGGGTTACAACGGTATCGGAAATCAGGGCTCAAGCTCCTAAATTACACAAAACAAACATACTAATTAGCCCTTGGGCGTTTCCAGGGAACGCTACAACAAGCAATCTCAGGGTAACAATAGGAAAAGAAAACAAATGAAATAGTAATATATTTAGACCCACTTGCAAGACACGTCATTGAGTACTTTTAGCATGAAACGAATGTTGCGTTGTACGGGGGTAGATACGTATTTAAAGTAAAACTAGAGACCGTATTATCATCATCATCATCATCATCATCAGCCTATAATGTTCCCACTGCTGGGACACAGACCTCCTCTCTATGAGAGGGAGTGGGCTGTAATCCACCACGCGAGACCAGTGCGAGTTGGTAGATGTCACATGTCTTCGAATTTTTTTAGTTCTAGGACATGCCGGTTTCCTCACGATTTTTTTCTTCACTGTTTTTGAGGGCAGTGGTGATGAAATAAATTACACAAAGTAATGCGCCTTCCTGGGTTCGAACCCACGGCTTACTGATCGTAAGTCGGGGCTGCCACCACTGGGCCACCGCTGCTCTCACCGTATTATATGAGACTTGAAATCTTTTACATATGCATAAAATACTCGACATTTGCAACAAAAGTGCCAAAATAAGCAAAATAAAATTGAAGTGGATAGTATAAAAATGATTTTCTTTTTCTATTTTGTTATTAAAAACTTTAGTAATCGAGTACTGTTCTAAATTATTAATGGTACGATTGAACCTTCTATTGTTTAAAAAAATTTATCCAATCGGCTATTTATATTTAGTTGCTTTATTTGTAGGTATTACTCTGTTAAATTTTTCCAGTTAGATACAGTTAAAGCTAAAGGAAACAAGCCCAAACTATGCATTATCTGTTATCTATCGATTTTAGCTAAAATATGCATTATCCTAAAATAACAACCATAATATACAAATGCATATAATCAGGTCTCTAGTTATAACATTTAAAACTTGTAGTCAAAAAAGTAAATTGAGGAAAAAGTTGCAACTTTGACTTCTAATATCTCCGGCATGGTCCAGAACAAACAAAATCGTAATGGCCGAAAGAACAGTAGTGTATTTTTGTTTGTGTCTTACTGCTTCGTTAAGTGTATTTTAAACTCGGGTGTTTTGTTCTTGTTTGAGTCGTTTGTCTCGTTGTTTTTGTTTGTCATTGATGATAGTTTCGTGTTGAAGAGGAAGCGCCGTTAACGTACCAACAAGAACCACTGCGGCACGGCTCCATCGGGGCCCAGTGTGACTATTAGAGCTGCTAAGCCGAACACTCCGGTGTACATCTCCCGTCTACATTACACTACTAAGGCGGAGGACATCGTGGAGTACGTGCGTCAGAAGCTCAAGTACGTGACGAGAGTGCAGCTGCTAGATTCGCGACGCAACGTCAACTTTAAGGAGTTTGTGGTGCGAATACCAACATGCTATCTGCACCTTGCCTTGGAAGAGGACTTTCGGCCGCAGGGAATGGTGTTCAGACGCTTCCACGGGCAAGTGCCACATGAACGCACAGTGTCATAGTGCAGTGAAGTGCTACTAACATAGTTTTTAGGGTTCCGTACCCAAAGGGTCAAACGGGACCCTATTACTGAGACTTCGCTGTCCGTCCGTCCGTCCGTATGTCACCAGGCTGCATCTCTTGAACCGTGATAGTTAGCCAGTTAAATTTTCTACAGATTATGTATTTCTGTTGACGCTATAACAACGAATAATAAAAACAGAAAAAAAAATATTTAAGGGGTGCTCCCCAATAATAATGTGTAATAATGGTACGGAACCCTTCGTGCGCGAGTCCGACTCGCACTTGGCCGGTTTTTTATGTTTCCATTACTAACACGTCTTGTATTTTTACGATATATATGTTAGTCTGTAAGGTATTTATCTATGGGCCAAAGTTGCCTAAAAATAAATGAATGTTATATTAATGCTAAATGCATTTAATGATTTGTGGTCCAAGTGGCTTTTAATTTCTAACCTGCGCGGTTAATGTTTCCGTAATATCATCCTAAACTAGTGGGTTCACGAATGCCAAGTTCGGTGGCATTAGTCTCAGTTATTACCAGAGGTCGGAATTAGGTAGAGTTATTTATGTACTTAAACTGATTTCATACATCGAAAGGATAAAGTCTATATACCTCAAATCCCGCGATTAATTTTAAAGGGCAGATAAATTCCGTGATTAATTAAATAAAAAAGTTATTTACTTTTACGCAATTTAAACCATCCGACATCGGATGTCCGAAGTTGCAAAATTCCAATGCGCACACGCAAGGGAATATCCATATTAATATCAACATTTTGATACAAGTACAAAAATAACTCTACCTAATTCCGACCTCTGGTTTATTAGACATAATTCTAAAATTGAATAAGCGCCATCTAGTGACAATAATGGGAAACACATTTTAGTTTTTTTTTATCACACCCCAAAACCGTTCGATCGCGAATTTTAATCATATAATACTCATATTTATGAAGACTTGTAATTTCTATGGTATGTCACATCTTGCAGGGGTATAGGCAGTGTTGTACGCTTTCTCCATATCCGCATTATCACTTCATCAATTCTAACATATCACACTTCAAAATTTCACTTTAATTATCTTAATTAAACAGTCTCAAAACCGTGTCTTTTAGTCACTTTGAAAAATATTTTTTTTTTACGTATTTTCTTTAGTTTTTGTCGTCAGTCGATAGTTTAAACGATTTCATCACACTGTTTTAAGTGGCAAGTTGCAATGATACTGTTAATGTTCTTGCACGTTTTAATGTATTTCAGTCACTGTCTTGATTACCTGTAACAGATAAAAAAAGAACATTTTAATAAAAGGAACAGGTTATACCCGTGATACAGCATTTACTTGGTCAACTTACAAAGTCAAGATTCAAGAGGAAGTAGGCTGCAAGAGTAAAAAATCGGCCAAGTGCGATTCTTACTCGCACACAGGGTTCCATAGCCCAAACAAATATTAAAACAATATTTTGAACTGTCATTCATTAGTTAGTAGTATTAGTTAGTAAACTTCCACTCAACCGCAAAACTAAATTTGTTTTTCATAGTATGTTAATGAAAAACAAAGTTACTGCTGCAGTTTGATGAAAAAGTCCCATATCTCAAAAACTAGACATCTTATCTTATTGAAAATAATTTTCGTTGATAGTTTTTTTTTTACTTTCTACAATTCTAAATATTTTCAGAATTTTCCTCCTCTTACTTTAGAAATTAGAGGGGCGGGGGGGGGGACACATTTTACCACTTTGGAAGTGGCTCTAGCGCAAACTATTCAGTTTAGAAAAAAAATATATTAGAAACCTCAATATCATTTTTGAAGACCTATCCATAGATAACCCACACGTATGGGTTTGATGAAAATTTCTTTTTTGGTTTCCGGTTCTATGTATGGGACCCCCCAAAATTTATTGTTTTTTTTTTCTATTTCTGTATAAAAATCTTATTGCGGTTCACAGAATACATCTACTTACCAAGGTTCAACAGTATAGTTCTTATGGTTTCGGAAAAATGTTGCTGTGACATACGGACGGACAGACATGACGAATCTATAAGGGTTCCGTTTTTTGCCATTCGGCTACGGAACCCTAAAAACATAAATGGCAAAAATTCGGATATAATTTGAGATCAAAATTACCAAATGCTCCATTTTTTGCAACTTTGTGTACCCCATAATTGCTTAGGGGCAATTTAAGGGGCTCCTAATTATCAGCACCTGCATATACCGGTTGATCATGCGAAAATTCAATTAAAGTGCCAAACTAGAGGCTGAAAAAAGGACCCTGCACGCAGCACGGACCGCGAGCTTTCATCATTATCATCATTTCAGCACCAAAGACGTCCACTGCTGGACATAGGCCTCCCCCAAGTGTCGCCACATTGATATTTTGGGGCAGTGGCGAAGGGTGAAAATATTGAAAGGGGAAGCCGAAGAAAAAAATGAGAATTTAAAACTTTGTTTTCATTTTTTTTTTTCGTTTTGGTCATCAGCGAACGCGAAAACCACGAAAATGACACCCATGACGAAAATACTAGAAATTTACGTCACGCTTCGGCGCTATTTTTAATTTTGGCGTCAGTATCTCATGATAAAAATACCAAAAAATTCTAACTTATGTATTATAACGATTAAATGCACAGGAACTATTAACAAATAAAATATAAGTTATAAAACCTTTTTGGAACAAGCTTTTATAAAGATGCACTGAAAAGAAGAAAATAAATCTTTAAGTAAATGAAAACGATATAGGATAATTTTCACAAAAGCTTGTCGCGTTTAGTTTTTAAAGCATTTACCATTCACTCGACAAGCTTGAGGTAACTATAGGAATTATTTTTATTTATAAAAAGTGAACGCGTATTTATACAAAGTTTCATGTCTGTGCTATTAACCGTTGAGGAGACGATCCTGGCGGTAGGATGAGTTCATGATACAAATCGTGATTATCTATCAAATTTGAACTCGTTTGCAAAGTTTCGTATCTGTGCTATTAAACGTTGAGGAGTTCCCTCGTGAGGAGACGATCCTGGCGGTAGGATGAGTTCATGATACAAATCGTGATTATCCATCAAATATGAACTCGAATGCAAAGTTTCGTATCTGTGCTATTAAAAGTTGAGGAGTTCCCTTGTGAAGAGACACTCCTGGCTGCAGGATTAAGTTAAGTCTGCCACAAGAAGTATTGTTCTTAGAACCAAAGGTGTGTGCAAGGTTTCAGCTCAATCGGACATCGGGAAGTGGTTCTAATTTAGCTTTCCTTAAATGCAAACTTTGTCGTAACTCGATAAACTTCGGCTTACCTAGTTCCTACAAAACGGTGCTGATAGCCGCGAAGTCACGTGTCCGCGTCCATACGAATTTAGTTCTGAATTCTGACACCCGACCATCGGCTTACTGGCGCCACATGTTGCTTTCATTGTAGACATTAAAAATTTTGGCATTTTTGTAATGTTTTCAATCCAATGTATTCAATGTCTAGACTGTGATGTGATACCTACAGATGTGTACATAATTTACTATTTGACTACAGTAGACACTACGTATATAGTGCCTTGTTCCCAAAGGGAAGCCGGTAGGAATCGGCTTCTTAGGTGCCTTCGGGCCTGTTTTGGGGGGTTTTGCCATAATCGCCACGCTTGGCAGGCGGGTTGGCGATCGCAGTACGGTTGTTACAAAAGCACAGAGAACACTGCTGCCCATTCTCTGGCAAATACCTTAGTCGCCTCTTACGACACCCACGGGAAGATATGGGATGGTGCTATTCTTTACGTCCGACACCATACGGATACTCGAGACCGCGAGCTTTGGTTCACAGAAAAATATGTAATTTTGTAACAGTTATAAGCTATACTGCTACAAACTTACATATTGTATAGCGAGTAGATAGGAGCTCTTTTTTAGCCTCAAAATATTCTAGTTTAAGACTTATTCGACTGTACTGTGTAACTTTCCGACGTCGAATGTTCTTACTTTTTCTGTGACATCATTTAAAAAAAAAAAACAGAGCTTCTAGAGGGTCTGCTTCCCTGCTGCTCCCCACCCCAGAGGCTCAGTATTTTTGTATTTAAATCTTTTCCTATTTCCTCCCTACCTTGGCGACGCCGATGCCTCTCACAGAGAAGAAAGAGGCTTGTGACCCAGCAGTAGAATCATGCTAGTCTCACCTGCTAGTGGTAATGGAACAAGTTGAAGAGTCTCCGGTTGAAGAACCGCTGCTGCTTGAGCTCGGACAGCTCTCGCTCGTCGTCGTTGCGGATGCAGAAGTAGCTCGTGATGGCGCTACGGCAGATCGGGCACTTGTCTAGCTTCGCTGGAATATGAAAGGAGACATTTTTGATATTTTGGTCTGATGAGGTGAGTGAAAGGAGACTAATAAAAGGTAAATTAAGAGGAAAAAATTGAAAACAAAAAAAAATGGCCAAGTGCGAGTCGGACTCGCGCACGAAGGGTTCCGTACCAATATTTTAAAAAACGAGCAAAAAAGTAACTTTTTTGGGTGCTCCCTTAAGTATTAGTATTTCTTGTTATAGCAGCAACAGAAATACATAATCTGTAGAAATTTCAACCGGCTAACTATCATGGTTCATGAGATACAGCCTGGTGACAGACGGACGGACAGCGAAGTCTCAGTAGTAGGGTCTCGTTTGACCCTTTGGGTACGAAACCCTAAAAAGGGCTTTGAAACATCTTTTACACTTTCGGTGCTAAGCACCCAGCATAAGGGTCGAACAATAATTCGCTCGTGTGCGCACAACCTGCCTACAGAGACGACATTATACGTAGCTATAGATGACCTGTGAATTTTGAGGATACAAGTAAACATGAATTATTTGAAGTTAGCAGCGTAAGTGTTGAAACAACCTAACTCTCGCAATAAAATACTCGATAAAAATAAAAATGAATCTCATTCAGATCATAATTGCAATGATCTTTATAGTTGTGCATTAAAACTAATAAAAATAGCGTATTTTAAACAGTAAAATCACGTAAAAAAGCGAAATCGGCAAAATATCGTATACAGCCTCTTAACAAGAAAAATGTAAACGCCGGGAGAGAATGCACTAGTACCACCCATGGCATTGTATAGGCACATCTATAGCGGATAGTATAACGAGTTTTTCGAGTCTATGTACCCGCGTGTGTTCTTCTAGTACACTGAATTTTGATGTTTATTTCACAATCATTTAGAGAATTTGTTTCGAAAAGTCATTAATATTAAACTTACATACCAGGCCCCTCAGAAAGTATTGCGAAAAAAAGTTTTTATATATGGGAGACTGGCCAGTTATTATGTTTTTCGAAAATATGATTATTTATAAGTAAAAATAAGTAAGTTCCAATTTCAAAATTTCCCTCCACATTTTTTGCGAGTTAATTCAAAGTATTGTGTCTCACTGAAATATGGATCTGCGCCGGGAACATTTTAGAGCTATGATTTTATACGATTTCAAGTGTCGCCTGAAACCGGATGAATCGTACGATAGACTTCAAATGGCATTCATGGATGAAGGCCCTTCCAAGGCAACCGTGTATCGTTGGTATAACGAATTCAAGCGCGGTCGACCAACTTTGGGGGATGACGAAAGAAGCGGTCGCCCTTTGACGGCTGTTACCGAAGAAAACGTGCTAGCAGTGAAAAATTTAATCCAAGACAATAGGCGAATTACATATCAGGAGATTCAACACATATTGAAGATTGGATCGGGAAGCGTTCACGAGATTCTACACAGCCATCTTCGCGTGAGGAGGATAGTATCACGCTGGGTGCCGCACAACCTCACCGATGCTCAGAAGCAGGCCCGGGTGGAATGGTGCCGTGATATGCTTAACAAATTTGAAGCAGGCTCGTCTCGGCGTGTTTACGACATCGTTACAGGTGATGAGTCCTGGATTTATCAATACGACCCAGAAACCAAGCGCCAGTCGACTGTTTGGGTGTTTCAAAATGAGCCAACGCCTACCAAAGTGAAGCGATCTAGAAGCGGGGGTAAGATTTTGATCGCTAGCTTTTTTAATTTGACTGGCCACTTGGTATCAATTCCCTTACGGGATCAAAGAAGCATTAATGCCGAATGGTATACTTCCAAATGTTTGCCAGAAGTTTTCTCTGTTATAAGCAACAAGCGACCAAACACAGGGCTCCGCGGGCTACTGCTCCACCACGACAATGCACCTGCGCACACCGCACTCAAAACGAGGGACTTCCTGGACAGCACGCCAGTCAAACTCCTGGGTCACCCTCCTTACAGCCCTGATCTAGCACCGTGTGACTTCTTTTTATTCCCAAAAATAAAAAATCAGCTCAAAGGGATACAATTTTCGTCGCCGGAAGATGCGCTGGCTGGGTTCGAGCAGGCTGTAAACGAGGTGTCTGCGGCGGACTGGAAAAAGTGTTTTGAAAACTGGTTTAGGCGCATGAATCTTTGTATAGAGGCTGGTGGAAAGTACTTTGAAAAGATTTAATAAAAATATATGTACGTATAGAACAATTTTTTTTAGTTTCGCAAAACTTTCTGAGTGTCCCACGTATCTATACAACAAAATTAAATTAAACTGTACAGTTATTTCAAAATAACAGCGTTTTACTGAATGCATATAAAATAATATACGGCAACCACAAAAAAAAAAATCAATTTTTAAATTTTGTCTGTCTGTTCCGGCTAATCTCCGAAACGGCTAAACCGATTTTGACGGATCAACCTAGGCAAGCGCGGCTTAACCCGAAGATCGGCCCCGTGCTGCTGTTAGTATTTAGCCACGGGTACCTTAAAACCGGCCAAGTGCGAGTCGGACTCGCACACTAAGGGTTCCGTACCATAATTTATAAAAACGAGCAAAAAGTTGTAATTGTATGTGAGCCCCCTTATATGTTTATTTTATTCTATTTTTACTATTTGTTGTTATAGCAGCCACAGAAATACATAAGCTGTAGAAATTTCAACTGGCTAACTATCATAGTTCACGAGTTACAGCCTGGTGACAGAGGGACGGACGGACAGGGAAGTCTCAGTAATATGGTCCCGTTTGACCCTTTGGGTACGGAACCCTAAAAACCGAATCCTTGAACCAAACAGGTTGAGATCCGCCACCTAAGGTCGGGCTCTCAAGGCGCCGGTAACATTGAAGGCGCCGCATTTGTATTGATAGCCTGAACGCAGATGCCAAAAGTGCGATCAGAATAATAAGTGATTGGTTTGGTTGCACAGTGAAGGTTGGAAGCAATGCTATATAGACGCTATAGTGAAGCGATTAACGAAGGATAGTAATAGCTTTTTAAGGTTCCATACCCAAAGGGTCAAACGGGACCATATTACTGAGACTTCGCTGTCCGTCCGTCTGTCACAAGGCTGTATCTCATGAACCGTGATAGTTAGCCAGTTGAAATTTCTACAGATTGTGTATTTCTGTTGCCGCTATAACAACAAATACTAAAAACAGAATAAAATTAATATTTAAGGGGGCTCCCATACACAAAAGTGTTTTTTTTTGCTCGTTTTTATAAATAATGGTACGGAACCCTTCGTGCGCGAGTCCGACTCGCTCTTGGTTGGTTTTTTTATTAACTAACCATTTATGACATTTATTTAGAGATCAATTAATTATTTGAGTTAGGAAATTTTAATGATGTTGTTAGATTAAATTATGAAATATTTTATAATAATGATAAATAGTGTATTATATATCCGTGTGTTTGTAGTCTAAGACGTGTTGCTGTATGTTCAATTTTATGATCCTTTGTGATTGAAATAAATGATTCTATTCAATATAGGCTTGCGTTTGGCCGCATCTCGCCAGATGAGAAGCGATAATGCGACCTAGGAACGAGCACGATTGCCTAAAGAAACCGCTTCGTCCTTTTACTAGGAAGCCGTTAACGCTTAAATGGTCAATTTTTGCTTTTAGATACAAAGTGATAGAGTTCAAAATTCTGTATCTTTCTGTATTAGAAACATTATTACAATATTAATAGTTCCAGAGTAAAACTCTTCTTCGCTAAATATACGCTATCATACCTTTACAGCCGCATTTTTGATTATTTTGGCCTGATCTTAAGAGCGAATGTGGAGGCATTGGAAATAGCCGTCTTTAGAGCGTTTATACCCTACGGCATTTCATACAAACTTGCAAGTCGTTATTTTCCGAAATGACTGAACAGATTTTAATTAAACTTCCTACGCATAAGGCGGATCATACATAGGTCTAAAAAGTTACTAAAAACATTTTCGAAATGTCTTTTAAAAATGAAGATAATTGGAAATTTCTGTTTCTATAAATAATTAAAAATCGGTCTAATTTAGCTATAACATTATTTTTCGAAAATGTTTTTTAGTAACTTTTTAGACCTATGTATACTGCTTATGCGTAGGAAGTTTCATTAAAATCTGTTCAGTCATTTCGGAAAATAATAACTTGAAAGTTTGTATGAAATGCCGTAGGGTATAAACGCTCTTAACTTAACTACAAAGACGTATTCTGTTTTTTTTTTAGAAACAAAGATTTGCGCATTTTTTTCTATTATCTCGAAACAACTTTTTGGGCTTATTAACGTCCTTCGAGTTAAAAGACCGCGACGACAGAATGTTTGTCTTATGTTTTTGGGTGGCAATCAAGAATAGGTATTTTTGGTAAATAGTTACTACCGCCTATGCAGATTTACAAAACCATAGACAGCACAGGTGCATTGCCATCCCAGAAAAAAACACGTAGGTACCGGGCCCGAAGGCACCTAAGAAGCCGATTCCTGCCGGCTTACCTTTGAGAACAAGGCAATGTACGTAGTGTCTACTGTAGTCAATTAGTAAATTATGTACACATCTGTGGTTATCACATTACAGTACAGGCATTAAATACATCGGATTGAAAAAAAAGAATACCAACATTTTCCATGTCAACAAAGAAAGCTACATGTGGCGCCAAAAGTAAGCCGGAGCTCGGGTGTCAGAATTCAGAACTAAATTCGTATGGACGCGGACACGTGACTTCGCGGCTATCAGCAGCGTTTTGTAGGGACTAGGTAAGCCGAAGTTTATCGAGTTACGACAGTGTTTGTAATGTATAGAAAGTTAAATTATAACCACTTCCCGACGTCGGATTGAGCTGAAATTTTCCACACACCTTTGTTTCTAAAATCAATACATTCTTATGACAAACATAACTTAATCTTGCAGTCAGGATCGTCTCCTCGCGAGGGAACTCCTCAACGTTTAATAGCACAGACATGAAATTTTGCATACGAGTTCATATTTTATGGATAATCACGATTTGTATCATGAACTCATCCTGCAGCCAGAATTGTCTTCGCACGAGGGAACTCCTCAACGGTTAATAGCACAGACAAGAAAATTTGTATGCACGTTCATATTTGATGGATAATCACGATTTGTATCATGAA
Organism: Cerastis rubricosa; assembly: GCA_949152445.1. Taxonomy (NCBI): domain Eukaryota; kingdom Metazoa; phylum Arthropoda; class Insecta; order Lepidoptera; family Noctuidae; genus Cerastis; species Cerastis rubricosa. Next base: position 20,801,459 of record OX424534.1, on the reverse strand, counting down.
CTCATCCTACCGCCAGGATCGTCTCCTCACGAGGGAACTCCTCAGCGGTTAATAGCACAGATATGAAACTTTGTAAATTTACGCGCGTACTTTTTATGAATAAACGTAATACCTGAAGCTTGTCGCGTGAATGGTAAATGCTATAAAAACTAAACGCGACAAGTTTTTGTGAAAATTATCCTACATCGGTTTAATTTTTTCAAAGATTTATTTTCTTCTTTTCAGTTCATATTCATAAAAGCTTGTTTCAAAAAGGTTTTTTATATTATACTTATTTTATACAGTGTTTTATGTAGTTCTTGTGCATTTAATCATTCCATTACATAAGTTATGAAAAAAAGATCAAGTTGGATCCTTCGAAAATTTTTGGTACTTTTAACATGGGTGACATTTTATTGGTTTTCGAGGTCGCTGATAAAGACACCAAAATTAAAAATAGCGCCGACGCGCGACCTAAATTTCTGTTTTTTTCGTCATGGGTTTCATTTTCGAGGTTTTCGGGTTGGCTGATAATTAAAACGAAAATTGAAAAATGCGATGAAGAAAAACAAAATTAAAATTCTCATTTTTTTCTTCGGCTTCCCCTTTCAATATTTTCACTCTTCGCCACTGAGGTACCCTTTTAAGCTTCGCCGCAGTCGGGTAAAAAAGAGAAATGTCTCTTATGCCTCGAAAGACAGAAACCCTGTTCTTCTTGTCTATCTAAATTCCCCAACCGGTATAAAACCAAAAATAAATTAAAAATAATAAATACATCGTAAAGAGTAATTACTTTATTATTTTATGATTTAAACTCATAAATTCAATTCACTGACTGATAATACGCAGTGGCGTGCCTAGCTAGGGCAAGCAGGATGAAACCCTAACATCTTGAAGAGTTATAAGCAGAGGTCAGAATGAGGTAGAGTTATTTACGTACTTACACTGATTTCATATAGCGAAAGAAGATATACCTCAAATCTCGCGATTAATTTTAAAGAACAGAAAAATCCCGTGATTTATTGAATAAAAAAGTTATTTACTTTTACACAATTTAAACTATCCGATATCGGATGTCCGAAGTTGCAAAATTCCAATGCGCATACGCAAGGGAAGATCCATATTAATATCAACATTTCGATGCAAGTACAAAAATAACTCAACCTAATTCCGACCTATAGAGGTTATAAGCATAGATCGGAATAGGTAGATTGAATTGGGGTCATTGATCCGAAAGGTATATATTAATATGGACATTCCTCCGGAATTGGTTGCTTTGATTGAAATTTAAGCGTATCAATTTATAAAATGTTATGGCCATTTAAAGAATAAAAATAATTATTAATGCTTCGATCGGAATTCGATTGTTTTTATTATTCAACAGATAAATAATAAATTAATTTAGTTTTGATACCTTCCTTTAAATTTTGAATTGAGTAGTAATAATATAACTACAAACATTAACAATATTTAATTGAATCCGGAAATATCGGAATTACTTTCCGGAAAAATGGCTTATCCATGTTATTATTTCTGTGTGCATTTGAGATACAAGTACCAAAAATCAATCTACCTACTCCGATCTATGGTTGGGCAAGCCAAGCTTTTAGACTTGTATGAAAGTACCGCCACTTATTATTTATATTAATTAACTACATATAACTACGTATAATTAATTATTTTTTATTTTAATCTTGCAGTTATGTGTATTGTACTCATGTTTTAGCAAAATAAATATCTTGTATCTAATAATAAGCAGCTAGGGAGATCCATATCAGGTAGGACAAGACAGGTTCTTTAATTTCATTAAGCGTTATAATACTAATTACGTTTTTATGATGCAATAATGGTTGTAACCATTAATAATTATTCTTGTTATGCCATGTAAACTTGTAACAATAGGCTATAAAATATAATATCCACGCTCTTAAAAGGATGTGTAAGTCAAAGTTGATTGTTCACCGCATCCATAATAAGATTATGCAATAATTACTCTTTCTTTCCCTTTGGTGTAGTGGTGCTAAGCGCGACTGCTGACCTTGAGGCCCTAGTTTCGATTTCCGGGTAAAGTGTTGTCGGGCAAAGTGTTATTGGGTTTTTAACCCCCGACCAAAAAAGAGGGGTGTTATAAGTTTGATGTGTGTATCTGTGTATCTGTCTGTGGCATCGTAGCTCCTAAACGGATGAACCAATTTTGATAAAAGTGGTGTCGTTTGAAAGGTATTTTAATCGAGAGCGTTCTTAGTTATGATTCGAGAAAATCTGCTCAGCCGTTTGAAGATCATCACCTCTTTGAAGATCATCACCCGCCAAAAGAAAATTAATCCAAGCGTCGGCGTCGTAGCGTCGGGGGACCGCTGACCGCAAGACAAGTACAGAACAAAGCGGACCCCGACGCTACGACGACGCGAAGCTTGGATTAATTTATTTTTGGCTTTTTAGAGGATGTTTGTGTCGGGGGTTTTTGAATTTTTTTTTTTTACATTAGTAATTTCTCAGTAGCAGCCAAGGAGTCTGGATTTGTGCGCGGTTGATGGCAAAAGGCTCGTCCTCTGTTGATCATCATCATTCATAATTTCAGCCGAATGACTGCTGGACATAGGCCTCCCCCTAGGGGGTTTTGCCATAATCGCCACGCTTGGCAGCCGGGTTGGCGTTAGCAGTACGGTTGTTACAAAAGCACAGAGAACGCTGCTGCCCATTCTCTGGCATTCTCCTCTGTTACATGGGACTTAGACATGACTGGCGAAATGTGGGTGGACGATGTATATCTCTGCTTAAACCTTCGGGGATTACAAGCGTGATATTATGTTATGTTTTACCTCATCAAGGTTGAACGGATTTGGATGCAATTTAACACACGGATAGATAACCGTGTTTAAACAGAGATCGACAGAATATACTGTAGTGTACAACAAAATTCTAACACATCTCCTTTAAAATATTGCTTATTTTATTGTTAAAATGGCGGTATTATCGCTGATAGCACCTTTACTTAGCAAATCTTAGCTTAGAATGTTACTGAATAAATAAATAATATCAAGCAAGCTCACAACTTTTTGTTTCATGCTGTTGTGTATATCCTTTTTTGGGGTCATCCTTTAATTACGTGAGGTTTGAATAGGGGGAGAGGGGGCCAGAAATAATAAATAAACTATCGCGATTAATCACGATTGGAAGGATTTGGGGTATAATGCGAATTACACCAAATTTTTTTCGTGGGACTAAAATAAAATGCGAGCAAGCGAATTTTTATTTAAAAATCCGTTTACTTAACTTTTTTTTTTAAACAGATTCTAAAACTATCTGATTTCATACAATAATAAAAAATACACGTGATACTAGGAGGGGGTAGGAGGCTTACCCTAAAACCTCATGACGTATCACCAAGGAGGTTGGAGAGGGTTGGATATAAAAGTGGCTTAAAAAACCTCAGACTGTCAAAAGTTGCAATCAAAAGCGAGTGTTTTATAGCTAAACATATCCTCGCTCGTACATGGAAGTGTGGTTCAAAGTTAATTGCTCACCGCATACTGTATAAATCACGGTACCGTGACCGGAGTTGACAATAGTCTTTATAAATTAAAGCCGACACAAAATAACATCAATATTTATGTTTGTTATTGACATCTGATGTGTACCTACTGTTGATTCTATTGATATTGTTGTTCTAAGATGCAGTGATACAGGGATCTTTAGGCGCTCGAATTGCGTTGATAGAGAATCGTAGTTTTGTTGGTAAACATTTGTGAAAGCATTTCATAGAATTTTATGAAAAATAAAACAAACGCAACATAGTAGAGCGAGTTGCAACTGTGGCAATGCGCACAAATATACTATAAGATTAGAATATTAGGATCAGATTAGATTAGATGGAAACCAGAGAACACTTGTAGTACATACCAGTAAAAACGACATACAGATTATAAGATAAAGATCAGAATTTTTTTAAGCGTCATCTGTTACTCATACCTGGGTGCTATGTGACAGTATTTTGGTAATAGCGAGAGAAACGTGAACCTGGCTTAAATACAGGGTGGAAGGAACACCGTTTTGTTCGTCTCGCATCGGTGTTTCTTCCTTGAATGTACAGGTTAACTAGAAAAGGTATGAGTTTCGGGAATATTCGCTTTACGAAGATAGACGATGATTGATAAAACGCATACTTTGGCTGGGAGATCCGGAGATCCGCAGGTTTCTGGAAACATGTGTAGGTACATAAGATACTCATTACAGGAACTGATGGACGCTGCAGAGGGCACCAAATTAATGGCTGAGTTCTGGGTCGACACAATTTGTCCCATCGACATGCTAAGAAGATACTCACGCAGACAGTCGGCGCAAAGACAGGCGTGTCGGCACGGCAGAAGCGCGCGCGACAGCGGGTGCGCGGCGCACACGCAGCACAGCGCGTCCGCCGCGCCGTAGCCCTCCGCCGGCCCGCCGCACTCGCCGCTCACGTACAGTTGCTGCAACACCAACCACATCGTTATACACTGTGGCACCGCCGACAACGAAGCGACTACCTTGTAGTGGCACTAGAAAAAGTACTACAGCACTATCTATGACACAACTGAAGAACTAACATGTTCTGCATCGCGCCAGCAAAGTTAAGTAATCAGAGTATAGGAGAACCCGACAACAACTGTCGGGCCCACCAGACGGACGAACCTTCCTTTTCTACAGGGTATGAAGAAATTTACACCCTGTTCTTCATACCCCTAAAGCCTATAGAAACTATCAGGGCAGCAACATTTACTATAACTAAAGCTTATTTCGCAAAAAAAATTTGTAAACGTGATATGAAAGTGTTTATGGTGAGAGCATATTGTATAAAGGCGTTCTTTTGCTCAATAAGCCTTTGCTGCTTGAGTAGTTCGGTAAAAATATAGCATGCTGTATTTTGACCGAACTAGTTGGCGTCAACCCCTTCACCCCTTTAACGTGTGACGTAATTTATGGATGACCCCTAATCTACAAAATTTGTTTATAGTTTTCCCCTTGCGATTCACCATCCCTATTAGGCTCACTCACGCGGACTACTCTGTATGCCTTGTGGCTGGCCATGCCTTCCGCCACTGCAGTTCTTTCAGATATAAAAAAACTTGGAATATAGCTCATCATCATCTTCTTGACCTTGTCCCATTCTACTTGGGGTCTTCGCAACACTTTCTCTTATTCCATTTTCCCCTTCAGGCATCACGGCATCATTTACTTGGATCGTATGTCAACCTATAGCGAATCAAACTCTTAGCTTAGGGTTCGTGGTTTTTTTACCCCTCCCCCGTCCTTGTCACACTTGGTCACATTTAAGAGACCCTCCCCTCCCTAGTGTGACGTCACATATCTTGCAATTTTGCATCTAAAAATTATTAAATAAAAACTGCATTTCCGAAATAAGTAACTAGTAGAGCGAGTGTGAACCTGCCAACAAAACAATTTAAACCTTACAGATACAGATAGAGTTGGAAATATTTTAAGTTTTTCGTTAATAGTTCAAATGTTAATGGCATTTTAACACTCAGATGTATAAGATTTGTTGAACGAAGAAATGTGACGTCACGAAACTTAGGACCCCCTCCCATCCCTGGTCACACAATGTTACACATCGTCGACCCCCTCCATCCCCCTTAACGTGTGATGTACTTTATGGATGATCCCATAGCTAGACTGACAGCCCAGTCATGATGACCCGACTATTCTGTGCTATCATAATCCTTTGAGTAAATATAGACTTAGAATAAATAATAATATTTACATTTTAAATATTGTCGTTATTTACATGTATTATTATTACATAGATTTACATAAATACATTTCAATTTTATGCGTAATTGTTTTATTAAAAATATCAATAAATTATGGCGACGGAAATAAACATTATTTTGCATGAAACTGCGAATATACAAGTTATTTAAAAATATGTAAAATGGAAACAGAATGGTGAATTCAGAGACGATATTATTTTTTGTTGTTTGTTTTGATTTCATTGTGACTGGGATGTCGGTAATAGGTTGAAGACGGTAGTAGTTTTTAATATATTACAAGTTTTCTATTTTGTAGGTCATACGCCTATATAGGTCTATTTTCCTACATGACAGATAGAAAATAACCTAAGTGTAATTTCAATTCACTAATAGAATTTTTGTCTTAAGTTAATATCAAATTACAAGGCCGATTATAAAAAAAAACCATATTTATCTATACATGATGTAACGCAAAAGGCAATCAGCAGTAGTACCTTTCAGTTGGTGATTCAATCTGATCATCAAACTGCATCACTTTCACAAAAGGAATATAGGTAGAAAAAAAACAATTGGTTCATCTAATGGGGATGGAAACTGTGGAACTAATGGCGCTACCATAGCTGGTTCCAAGCATCGCCATTGGTTGAAAATCTGGTAATGTCATTTTATATTTCATAATAGCTCGACCTCATTGGTCAGATTGAGAACCAGCTATAGTCGTGCCATATACAATTAGCTTTTAACGGTCTTCCCAATTGCGTCAGCCGATGCGTTATTTTTAATGAGAAGTCCAAAAATGTTATGTACAGTGTAATAGTCTGAATCACCACCTAAGAAGTGTTGCACTTTCTTTTCTATTTACTTTATTTATTTAAAAAAAAACCATTGCCCCACACTAGTAATTTCTCCTGTATCGTGGGAGCGTTTACAAACATTTTAACTCACATACACAAACAGCCAGAATCGGAACAACTACTTGTAGGTCATACAAATATTTGTACCGTGCGGGGATCAAACCCGCGACACGTAGCGTAGCAGCCAATCGCTTAACCACTGCGCCAATCGTGCCGTCAAACCGTGTCGCTTTTCGCGTTATACATTGTAGACTTCTCAAAATGTATTGAATTGACTTAAGCTACCGCAAAACAAAACACTTTGGAACAGATTATCACCTTCTAAAGTCTACAGATAGAGCGGTAGACAGAGCATGAGAAATAGCACATAGTATTCCACCGTCAACTTTCGCCAAGGAGTATGGATTTGTGCACGGCTGATGGCAATAGGCTCACCCCCTATTACATGGGACTTAAACATAACTGGCGAAATGTGGGTGTACTATTAGATACACTTCTGCCTAACCCTTCGGGGATTAAAGGCACGATGTTATGTTGTTACCTTCAAACAGGACAGGTGTCCGTTCGCTTGCTTCAAGTACTGCGCGATGACACCACTCGGCAACGCACACTGGTCGTCTCTGATGTGAACTACGCTAATTAACGCCACCTGCAAGCAGAAAATGTATTTTTGAACACACATGCCTGTACTTTTAGGGTTCCGTACCCAAAGGGTCAAAACGGGACCCTAATACTGAGACTTCGCTGTCCGTCCGTCTGTCACCAGGCTGTAACTCATGAACCGTGATAGTTAGCCAGTTGAAAATTCTGCAGATTATGTATTTGTTGCCGCTATAACAACAAATACTAAAAATAGAATAAAATAAATATTTAAGGGGCCTCCCATACAACAAAGTGATATTTTTGCACGTTTTTATAAATAATGGTACGGAACCCTTCGTGCGCGAGTCCGACTCGCATTTGGCCGGGTTTTTAAATATATTATGGGTACAGGATCCCATAGAGAAAGAAAGACTAGAATGTCCCATCAACATCATTCTCCTGCGCTTATCCCAATTCATTAGGGGTCGGCGCAGCATGTGTTTTTCTTCCATACATCTCTATTACTCGTCATCTCAGCTGTCACCTCCTTTCTAGCAATTTCACAGTTCTCACAGTCCATCTATCGTTTCTTTAGTCGTCCTCTACTCTTATACCCATGTACATTCATAATACAGAACATTGTGTACCATGTTTCTGTAAATACACCGACAGGCAGGGCAGCGTGCAAACGGGAACGCAGTAGAGGATCGAATTCACCACCTCCCCTACTGACATCATGTCCTATGGACCAAAACAGCAAGGACATGACTGCGGACATAGCCTGCCTATATGGACGAGCTTTCACTGCTGCCAGTTCTTGACTAGTAGGTAACTAAAGTTTTCAATGCAAGATCAGACAAGCTGGTAAGGATGGACGCCGGAGACAGTTACATTCAGTAATTAGTAATAATAATGTCGGGCATGCTACCGTCCGGGCGAATCGATCCGTCACATTATCTCCGGGTGTTCTCGTCTAGCTAACGGAGAATACTTGCATAGACACAACCTTGTAGCCAGGATTATCCATCACCAACTTGCTCTGAAATACAGCCTTGTGGAATCGCAAGTGCCTTAGGTATGTGCCCGACCCAGTTCTCGAAAATGGCAATATCATACTGCATTGGGATCAATGCATCATCACTGACAGGACTATTGTATTCAATAAGCCTGATATAGTGGTGGTGGATCGATCAGAGGGACGCGCAATGATTGTTGACATAACGGTTCCACATGACGAGAACCTCGTGAAAACCGAGAAAGATACGCAAATCAAGTATCTTGACTTGGCTCGCGAGGTTGTCGACATATGGGACGTGAGTACAGCAGTCATGGTGCCGATAGTCGTGTCGGCCAATGGCTTAATAGCCAAAAGCTTCGACCAACAACTGAGGAGTCTTTCGCTAGGCAGCTGGATCAAAGGCCTGATTCAGAAAGCTGTACTTCTGGACACAGTGACCACCTGACCACCGGTAGCCCGGACCCTGATCCCGATGCCGCTGGCTACTATTATTTATATTTTGAAATGATTATTTATATAATTTTGAAAAAAAAAATGTAAATAATAGGTATTAAAATGAATAAACGAAATGTTTTATTCAAAGCTTAAATTGGTTAAATGTGTGGATTACTTTATGGAGCTGACAGCTGTCAGTTTCCGGAACTACGACCACAATTTGTAAGTACCAGTTGGACGGAACTTTAAAGCTGTTAGGCAGCAGAAATAAGTAAGCATGTTCAGTGTTATTACCACCTTAAAAAAAAACACAATTAATTCCTATGCGGGTTTCACCGGGTTCATAGTCAACTCAAGGCCACAGTTTTTGAATCCAAAATTGCGATATTAGAATAACCGGATAATCCACATATTCTAATATCGCCTTTTTAGACGAAGCCAATGTAAAATTCTATCCGCAGTTCGCATCGTATTGGCGGAACGGTACACTTCAATTTAAAATATTAATACGACTGCAGTACGTTGCGCACGTGTTTGTGTAAGAATTTTATTTGCAGAGAATTATTGAACAGGCCTTGGGCTTCAGAGGTCAGCGTTTATTTAGGTTTTTTTTTTACAGAATTGGCAAATGCGTCAGAGCCTTGAAAGGACTTAACATACATACATGAAGTTACACCCAGGCGGAAACTAAATACCAACCATCGATCACAAAATATTGGCACCGTCTGATTGGGGAAAATCGAGCATATCTGGGAGCGCCCAAAATTACAAGTAACAAAGAAGTATGGAAGACCCCAAATAAATTTGGATAAGGGCAAATCATAATGATCTGGGAGCGCCTGAAAGTATTTTCTGGTTAGCGTGAACTAGTCAAGTTGACTGCGATACGCTTCTACATAGATTTCGTCGTATTTTTTTTAAAGATCCCCATTTCCAGCTTCGAACGAAAATATAAGTTCAGTAACTATATTCTTACCGTTAGGACCGTGCACTATTAAGCGTTGCGTTGGTCTGGGTAGGTAGTTCCCTTACAAGACGGAGGAAGTGATGGTCGGAGAAATCCGCTGGATTTGCATCTAAGAGGAACAGGACCGGTCGGTCTGGCGATGATTGGGGAAGGCCTATGTGCCTAGTGGACAACTTTCAGGAAAAACTAATTTGGTAAGTTCAGTAACTATATTCTTACCGTTAGGACCGTGTACTATAAAGCGTTGCGTTGGTCTGGGTAGGTAGTTCCCTTACAAGACGGAGGAAGTGATGGTCGGAGAAATCCGCTGGATTTGCATCTAAGAGGAATAGGACCGGTCGGTCAAGCGATGACTGGGGAAGGCCTACGTGTGGTAGTGGACACCTTTCAGGAAAATCTAATTTGGATAATTTACATAGGTACCATTTTTTTTTCTGCCATCAGTGCCCCTAAGTCTCATGACTGTTCTGCTACCACCGATGATGCATTGGAAGTGGCAAAGTATTGGTTTATTTAAGAATTTGCTCGCATATTGTACTAAACAGGAGATCCACGATCGACGATCTACGCAGAGTGGCTGGTAGCAACTGCATGAGGCTTGCCGAGAAGCAAGTCAAGTGGCGTGCGATTGGAGGATTTATCCTGTAGTAGACTATTTTAGAATGATGATGGTGAAACACTATTTTCATAATCAGAATAGAAAAAACAGAGAGCCGGGACGGCAGTCAAAAAGGTGACACGTAAAAATTATGATTTAAACTAAAGCATTGACTTTAGCACCAGTTCACCTTTTATTTGCTTCGCCCCCCTGCAATACCATCGAGCCGAAGAAGTCTTAATTATCAATCAATCATTTTATTATAAGGCAACTTAGGCCCATACATAAAATACACAAACTAATCTTATATAATAAAAAAAACGAATACATATTAAAAAATCTTATTAAACTATAACTTAACACGTAATGTTGACGGCGTCGTGTTCCGCTGCGTGGTGTCGCGTAACCGTCCTCGGTAACGTCGAAATACGACACCTTTCGGCAAAAAGATAATATGATAAATGAATGAAGATAATTGTTGATGCTTACCGTATCATCAGGCCTCAACTCTCCGGTATCCCGCAAATCTCGCGCGAGGATCACCACGAGAGGGTAGCAGGACCGAGGAGGTGGTCCCAGGTGAAGCGGTTCCTCTGTCGATAGCCTGAGGGCTTTCTCGTCATGAGGGCTGCTTCTGAAAAGGAAATATCGGTCATCACGAAGGTCCTAATACTGAATACATAGATGATAAAACCTCACGCCTGTAGTATCCGAAGAGTTTCGCAGAGGTGTGCCTAATAGCACACACACCAATGTTAAATGGCACATATGATGGCTAGGCATATGATGTTCATCGTTACTTCGACTATCGTCAAAACAATAGTGTTGAGGGAGGGAGGTCATGGCCGCTGGAAGCCGAACCCAATACCAGGGGACCTACTCTCTTTCTCCAAAACGTAACTTCGGCAACGAACGAAAATTAAACGTAGTTACGTTTGTGACCTTATTCTATATCATTTGCGGACGCACACAATAACATTTAATACATTCGTTCACGTTAATTGTCTGTGAATTCGAACTTCTTGTGTGCGTCCGCAAACGATATAGATTAGGGGCACCAACGTAACTACGTTTAATTTTCGTTCGTTGCCGAAGTTACGTTTCGGAGAAACCCCCAGCATCGTTGGAAAAAGGCTAGGCACATGATGACACATAACCAATCTAAGGAAGGATTGTATAAATAGGAAATGAAATAATGAAATAGGAAATGTATAAATAACATCTTTTTGTACTTATGTTCACAAATAAAGATTTGATTTGATTTGATTTCATATAAGGAACTGGTCAGCAAATCGAAACAGCTTTAAGTTGTCTGTTCATCTCATAATGGTAAGGAATTTTGACATTGAAAGCTCGTGATTGCGGATTGGATGTGCTATTAAATGTGGACTTAGCTCAAAGCGACTTTGTTACATCTAATACTAATACTTATATTATTATATATTATATAACTAATAAAGCTTACTTATAATAAAGGTGAAGAGTTTGTTTGTTTGTTTTGCGCTAGTCTCAAGAACTACTGGTCCGATTTGAAAAAAAAAAAAACCGTGTTAAATAGCCCATTTATTGAGGAAGGCTATAGGCTATATATCATCACGCTACGACCAATAGGAGCGGAGCAGCAAAGAAAAATGTTGCCAAAACGGGGTAAATGTGACGCAGACGAAGTTGCGCGGGACAGCTATACCACATAAAGCGTAAATCTGGTAAAAAATAAACTATCGATAATAATATTCTTTTCTGCACTGGGAAAGATCACGGCCAACTTGAACTAGTATTAAAATACAAGTTTATTTAGTTGTTAGTTAGTATTAATAAAAATATGATATATGGCAGTCGTTAGTTAAATTATTCAAAATATAATTAAGTGTGTAGGTGCAAATGTTAATTTGACTGAGAATGTCATATTAGTAACTGCGATGCTGTCGACTACTATTAACACAATAATTTATCAAGATTTGGAGATTACATATGCCTATAGATAAAAAAAAACAAAGAAGATATATTGCACATCAGGCAGTATTCAGCATGTATAATAAATGTGAAGTCATATTTAACGTATTTTACTATTGGCCATCAAACTGATTAATGTTCTCCATGGGAATATTATCGTGATCGAAAAAAATAAATGTTCAGTTGTCTCATACAAAAATTACTAGACCCATATCAAAATCAAAATCAAAATATTTTATTTTACATAGGCCTACATGGGCACTTATAAAACGTCGACAGAAGAGGCACGGTTCGGGTTGATCGTTTCCTATGGAAAAGAAACGGCCAGAAACTCCATGGTTACTCTTTTAAAATCATTTGGTTCTACAATATTTGGATGTTACAGTGTTAGTACTAAGTATGAGAGGATAGCGTAGGCCCGACAATAAGTCATCGCTTACTACAAAAGGTAGAAAAGATGATACTGAAAAAAAAAAATGTAAAATGTATGGGACAGCAGACGTTTTTGTGTACCTTTCTTGTCATAAACGGTGAGCAATGAAATTTTGTATGTAGGGCTGTACCAATTTTAAGGAAACTCGTTATGACCGATAGCTGATTTTGTTATGTGTGTTTTATCTAGTTTAGTTGCGGTTCTAAACGAGATAAGGAAATATCAGGTTGTTTTGCGTTAACAGAACGGTTTAAAATAATTTTAAGTTGAAATCAACTAATAAATAAAGGGAAATTATAAATGTAGCCGCAATTTTTTTTTGACTTGATAACCCTACCTCTACTTTTATTGTAAGCCAAGGGAAAAGACGAAGACTTCTAATAAACTAATTCGTCGTTTTTACAACGCCAACTAAATATTTCTAATTCATTCAATTCAATTCCATTCATTTAATTCAGACTCAATTATCCATAATTTGGTTAGTTGGTAAACTTAAAATTATGTTAGTAATTAAATAATCATAGACAGAAAGAAAGCGTCAATTATTTTTACTTGTCTCCTTGATTTATACATCACCATCTAAATTACTAACTTAGCCACGGATTTTTAACTCACCAACATTTTACTTCTTACAGCTTCAACCTATGTTCTTTTATAAATATATATTTTATTTATTTATTATCTATGGAAGACTTACAGCTAGGAAAAAACAGATAAACAAACTAGTATGTGAGATAGACAGCTAATTAAAAGTCCTCACTTCTAAAAACAGAATATAAAGATAGGGTGTGAACAACACAAAAACACAGTTACAAAAAAAAGGTATACAGTATCACCTCCAAGGTTAAGCTAAATTCACATTTCAGATGCAACATTCAATACAAGAATAAAAACTTGAAGAACCAAAATCTTAATTAAAAAAGCTACAGCTCAGACACTTTCTGGCCGAGGACACACTCGTTATGAATGCATCAAAATCATGCTGTTTACACATGCTATTAAAGCTTCTACTTGCACGCACTATAAATGAATTTTGCCTGTAATTCGTAGAGGTAAATGGATCACGCAACGGAACGTTCCATCGCTTTGACCTTCCGGGAACGTTAAAATAAAACTTTGGATAGGATATCGGAGTTGTTAATAGAATTATTGAATATTTTAAATAATTAAATACAATCAGAAATAGCTCGCCGATTAATTAAGGGTAATATATGATACTTCTTACAGAGATTGAGGTAATCTTCAGACCGGTAGGGCACTTTCTGATGATATCACAAATACTTGATGAACCTTTTCTGGATGCTCTCTATACGATCAATGTACTTGTGATAACATGGATTCCAGATTTCAGATGCGTGCTCCAAGTGACTTCTAACAAAAGTACAGTAAAGAATTTTTAAAGTTTTGGCTTGACTGAAGCACTTGGAGAGCCGCATTATGAAACCTAGTGCTTTAGATGCTTTAGCGACTATGGCATCGACGTGAAGTTCAAACGTAAGGTTAGAATCGTGATATACCCCCAGATCTCGGATGCAGTTCGTTTTAGGTAGCAATTGATCACCCAAGCTATACGATGAAGGTATAATTGAGCGCTTTCGAGAGTATGTTAGAACCGACCTTTTGGCAGTATTGAGCCTACTCCTACGACAATAAGCCTCCAGACGACATAAATCATCCTGAAGTGCATGTGATGTTATTTTGGCATAGATTTTCATATCGTCAGCAAAACACAACAGTTGATGTTGGATGAGATCAAGCAAGAGTTGATGTCGTTTATATTCTATAATGAAAAGTAATGGACAGAGTAATGAACCCTGGGGGACTCCACTGGGGACAGGCACCCAACTAGACATGTAATTGCTTAGTACTACTGCTTGGGATCTGTTCTCCAGATAGGAAGAAAACCATCTGAGTAAATCACCTCGTATTCCCATACTATATAACCTTGATATTAGGATCTCATGGTCAATCCGATCAAAAGCCTTACTATAATCCGTATAAACGACATCAACCTGCTTTGTTGATGTCGTTTATATACCGTTGTCCATGGCGTCAGTAATAAAATCATTGAGCAGAATTAAGTTAGTGACGGTAGACCTACCCTTCAGAAAACCATGTTGGAAGGAACTAAACAAAGAGCACTTTACTCGTACACCTGGTTATAGATAATCCTTTCAAAGATTTTTGCCACAATACAGAGCTTGGATATCGGCCTGTAGTTAACAATTTCTGTTTTGACTCCTTTTTTGTGAATGGGCGTTATGAAACCCGATTTCCAAAGTTTTGGTACAACACAAGCGTCCAATAATTTTCTGAAGAGAAGCGAGATAGGTTGGGCAATAGAAGTCGAACACCGAACAAGAAATTTTGATGAAATATTTCAGGCATCAACTCGAAAACTTCATTAATATAACTTAGCATGTAAAATAATAAATCGTATTCTTTTAAAATTAAAATAGCAACTGCTACTGGACGCTACCACCAATGAGAGAGCGCTATTCAATTCATTTCGGACGAGTCGTTTCTTGTAGTCAGAAAAATAATAGTCCATTAGATTGTAGATCTTTTATTAAGTTAAAATAAACACTAACACTCCTCAACATAAAAAGGCATTGCGGCAAGGAGAACATAAGATGAGAGAGTGAGCGTAGCGAGTTCGGGACTTGTGGCACCCCGGCTCGGACAGTTTAGGTTCTATAAGAGGCGTAGATGGGGGAGTCTTGTGAGCGAACTAAGACCCCACCATCCAATTCGTGTTGGGTTACTTGCAGACAGAAATAGGAGCCCCGCGCAGCGGGCACACGTCGACAAAACCTATAAAAAAATATTGGTGTTTACCGTGAACTTGTAAGTGAATTTAAATACTAAAAAAAGCTATTCTACCCAAAAAATGCTACGATTGTCTTGTTTCTTATATTTAGTGGCTATAGTTAATTATTTGATGATTATTTTAGGTACATTTTATGACCAATATATTAATTACAGAATGAGTTATGAATTTGTCATACATTACCCATCTATTTTTTTTTTAACAAATCTACAAACAAAAATAAAATTTGCGTAAAAACCCACTATGGTTATTGAATATGGTTACTAAATTATGTCCTCTAATCGCGTTCAATAAGGAAAACCGAACATACAGTGTGTCCTTTTTTATACCAAAACTAAATAAGCCAACGTCAAGACAATGTAAAACCAATATTACAATCAATAAAAAATAATTTGAGTTGAATAATTTAGTAAGATGTCCTCGAAACAAAAGTTACGTTAGTGAAAGATACGAGTATGCCTGATACAATAATGTTTCGTGGATTTCAAAATGAGGAGAAACAAAAACCGTTGATAAAAGCCATAACACCATGCTTTGGTCAAAACTGAGCATAGCATTCATAAGAGGGTGCATTCCGAAAGTTGGCAACGTCGCATATCTATCAAATCAATTATGCTGTTTTGATCAATGTCCATCATCTGCCTAGCCTTTTCCCAAACTACCTTGGGGTCGGCTTCCAGTCTAACCGGATGCAGATGAGTACCAGTATTTTACATGAAGCGACTGCCGATCTGTACTCCACAACCCAGTAACTGCGTAATACGATACCCCTTTGTAAGACTGGATGTCAGACTTTTGGCTACGTAACGACTCGACGACGCTCGTAATGACTGTCAAAGATCTACAAATGACAGCCGGGACGATGTGCTTTCTGAGGCACGGAGGAATTTCGGTATGTAATTATGGTCACCCATTTACGGACCAACCTCGGCAAGCACGGCTTAACCTTAAAGATCGACCCGTACGGCTATTATTATTTAGCCACGAGCTCCTCGAGTTTTGAAAAGTTAAATTATTAATTAAATATCGCTCTGATATACACTAAAATTTTTATCATGAATTGCCACAGAGTGTTTCTGAATGATTCGTTGCGACAGTCTTTGGGAGTTTTTAATTTCTTTTTAACACATAATACGAAATATTACGCTACTGCTACGATATTAATTATTGCAATTCAAAATCAATATTTCTCAATAAATTAATCAAAATGCGAAATATTTGACAGTTATTTGCGACATTGCCACTATCAGAACGCAAGCTCTTACATCCGTATCTATACTATCTATATTTCTATAAATCAAGGCAACATGAAGATTACTTGAGAAAAAGTTATTACTTAAGACACGATTTTTAGGGTTCCGTAGCCGAATGGCAAAAAACGGAACCCTTATAGATTCGTCATGTATGTCTGTCTGTCTGTCCGTCCGTATGTCACAGCCACTTTTTTCCTAAACTATAAGTACTATACTGTTAAAACTTGGTAAGTAGATGTATTCTGTGAACCGCATTAAGATTTTCTCACAAAAATAGAAAAAAAACAATACATTTTAGGGTTCCCCATACTTACAACTAAAAACCAATTTTTTTTTTTTCATCAAACTCGTTCGTGTGGGTTATTTATGGATAGGTCTTCAATTTCAATTTTTTTCTAAACTGAATAGTTTGCGCTAGAGCCACTTCCAAAGTGGTAAAATGTGTGTCCGGGGGGGGCTCTAATTTCTAAAGTAAGAGGAGGAAAATTCTGAAAATATTTAAGATTGTAGAACGTTAAAAAAACTATCAACGAAAATTAGTTTCAATAAGATATGATATTTAGTTTTTGAGATATGGGACTTTTTCATCAAACTGCAACAGTAACTTTGTTTTTAATAAACATACTATGAAAAACAAATTTAGTTTTGCGGTTGAGTGGAAGTTTACTAACTAATGAATGACGGTTCAAAATATTGTTACTATATTGTTTGGGGCTATGGAACCCTGTGTGCGAGTAAGACTCGCACTTGGCCGGTTTTTTTTATTCTGTTGTTTTAATAACTGTTTGAAGTTACCACTGTCAAAAATTAGAATTCTTTGCTTTGCTTTCTTTGAAGAAAGAAACTTTGCTCTTACTTTCGTTCAAATTATTGTCCAGTAGCACTTCATCCGCGAAAATTGTGATATAATATAGCCTATGTTACTCAGTAAAGATGTAGCTTTCTAATAAATAATAAAATTCTAATGGTGAAAGAATTTTTTATTCGGTCGAGTAGTTTTTTGAGTTCATCATCATCATTTCAGCCGAAAGTCGTCCACTGCTGGACATAGGCCTGCCCCAAAAGGGTGGGTTTTGCCATAATCGCCACGCTTGGCAGGCGGGTTGGCGATCGCAGTACGGTTGTTGCAAAAGCACGGAGAACGCTGCTGCCCATTCTCTGGCAAGTCCCTTAGTCGCCTCTTACGACACCCACGGGAAGATATGGGATATGGGTTTTTGAGTTAAATCGTAACAAACAAACAAACAATAATTTCCTCTTTATAATATTAGTTCCAAAATCCATACTAATATATAAATACGAAAGTAACTCTGTTTGTTTGTTACCTCTCCACGACTAAAAGGCTGATCGGGTCAGTCTTAATGAAATTTGGCAAGAAGATAGATTTCAACCTGGGGCTATATATCATCACGCTACGACCAATACGAGCGGAGCAACAATGAAAAATGTTGCGAAAACGGGGAAAATGTGACGCAGACAAAGTGCGCGGGACAACTACTACTTGCATAATTTTGTAATTACCTAAACTCCGGTAAACACTTCGACTTGTTTATTGAAACAGGTGTAATACTCATGCCTCAAAACCTAGTGAACATTTTCTTATCACACTACTTACCTACAAGAATCAGTCGTGAACAGAACATACCTAACATCACGCCTGTAATCCCCGAAGGGTTGGGCAGAAGTGTACCTAATGATACACCTACATGTCGGCATTTATAGGTGGCGAGTCTACTGCCGTCAACCTGCCACAAATACAGACTCCGTGGCTGCTTTTAAGAAATTCCTGATGGAAAAACCTCAGTTACACTTTGCCCGACCAGGGAATCGCACCCCGGACCTCATGCTCAGCTGAATACTAGACCAACGAGGCAGTCTCTGTATGGTGTCGGACGTAAAGAATAGCACCATCCCATATCTTCCCGTGGGTGTCGTAAGAGCCGACTAAGGGACTTGCCAGAGAATGGGCAGCAGCGTTCTCTGTACTTTTGTAACAACCGTACTGCGATCACCAACCCGCTTGCCAAGCGTGGCGATTATGGCAAAACCCCCCTTATGTCAATGTGGCGTTGGGGGAGGCCTACGTCCAGCAGTGGACGTCTTTCGGCTGAAATGATGATGATGAGGCAGTCTCACAATATCAATTCATAAATCGATTTTCAAAGCATCAAAGGAAAATTCAGCGAAACTCGAGCTAGAAGTCTTTCAAACTGTGGGAACAAGACAGGTGCTAGTTTCATCGAACCATTAGATCATCATTGTGGCTTCAATCGTATTGTCCGTCGATTGAGGTCACTGTTGTTGTTTTGTAGTTCTATACAATGGATGGAAAACTTCTTTAACGACAGTTTTTGCTCTAGTGACGTGACGTGACAAAACATTTATATCTAAAGTCGATATCAGATGCTTCACCCATTTTATTTATTTATTTAAACTTCAAGTACATTGGTGGTACATAGGCGGACTTAATATCACAAGGCATTCTCTAACAGTCAACCTATGGGTCAAATAGGAATAGGACAGCATTGTGGTTAAGTAAAAAAAAAAAAAATTTGAAAAATACCATTTTGCTAACATAAACTGATATACATAAATAGGTACATACTAATACATATACATACCGAACAAATAAACTAATATAATATACTAGCTGTCCAGCGCAACTTCGTATGCGTCACATTTTCCCCGATTTTGAAACCTTATTAATTGCAGCATAATGATATATAGCCTTCCTCGATAAATGGGCTATCTAACACTGAAAGAATTTTTCAAATCGGATCAGTAGTTCCTGAGATTACCGCGTTCAAGCAAACAAACAATCTCTTCAGCTTTATAATATTAGTATAGATTATAATACATACAAATAATCTTTAATACTAGAAACCTTATAATAATACACACGCACACATACACATTACAACACACATACACATCGCACACACATACACACACACACATACACACATACATTACAAAAACATACAATTTGGTTCTTGTATTCGGCTCGTGAAGGCAGAAGTTCCTGGCTGAATAAATTACAGACGCTCGGATTTATTTTCAGGTTAAGCCGCGGTTAGCTAGGTTGGTCTGTGGATGTGTGACCTCCCATTACATACAGAGTATACCCCATGCCTCGGGCAGCACGTTAAGTCGTTGATCCTGGCTGTAATTTGTAGATCTTTGACAGTCGTTACAGGTAGTCAGTGGCCTGAAAGTCTAACAACCAGTTTTACCAAGGGGTATCGTATTACCTAGTACTAACTGGGTTGTGGAGGTCAGATAGGCAGTCCTCGATTTAAAATACTGGTATTCAGCTGTAGACTGGAAGCCGAACCCAACATAGTTGGAAAAGGCATCTTCCACTCGAGGTGAAATGTGTGAATACCGCGGATCAAAAATGAAAAATTAATTAGATTTCAGCAGACAGGAGCAGATGTACGTTCATTCCCAAGTCATTTCATCGGAGTTGTGTGAATGTGAAATAAAACAATAATAAACAGTCATTCAAGTGAACCGATCATTTTAGTGAACCGTCTGATAGCAGCAGGAAATTAAATTATTAATTTTCATCTCAGTTGTTGTGTGCTGAAATAATAATAGTGCTTTAATTTAAAGTTAATTGGATATTGAAACATGGAAATGATAACATCGTTATTCTTTCCTCATTTTAATTTTGATTATATGTTGCTACATGTCTAGACTTTTTTTAAATACTGGCCTGAAGGCCAGATCTCTTACTTAAAAAACCTTCAAATTACAAGCTCAGCGATGATAAATGTCAAAACTTTGACGGATTGAGACAGATTAGAAAGTGAATGTTACTTTTGAATCAAATCGAAATACGTGATTCCAACTGTGAGGTTTTCGGTAATCCAACTAATATTTTCGACTACAACCATCACTACGCCTCAACACATTTGTTTTTTTTGGTTCCGTACCCAAAGCGTCAAACGGGACCCTATTACTGAGACTTCGCTGTCCGTCCGTCTGTCACCAGGTTGTATCTCATTAACTGTGATTGTTAGCCAGTTGAAATTTCTACAGATTATGTATTTCTGTTGCTGCTATAACAACAAATACTAGAATAACATAAAATAAATATTGAAGAGTTTTTATAAATAATGGTACGGAACCTTTCGTGCGCGAGTCCAACTCGCACTTGGCCGGTTTTTTCTTGGCCTATGTTGACGACATGATGGTCCCATAATAACTTCTAGTTTAAGTTAGTCTACTAGTTAACTATCACGGTTCATAAGATACAGCCTGGTGACAGACGGACGGATGGACGGACGGACTGCGAAGTCTCAGTAATAGGGTCCCGTTTGACCCTTTGGGTACGGAACCCTAAAAAAAACGTATTAAAGGCGCTCATAATTCATAAACTACTCAAGTAAAGTTAATAAAACCTATATGGGAACCACCGAGTGGGCTCAAGAATTTCGTAAATCGGCCCACGGAGTAATCGGTGTGATGGGATATGCCCCGTAGAATACATACCTCCTCCTGTTTTAGAAGTCGGTTAAAACTATTTTATAATTAAATTTTTATTAGTAGGTATTTAGCCGGTTTGCTCTCTATGGTGTCGGACGTAAAGAATATCCACACCATGACACCATCCCATATCTTCCCGTGGGTGTCGTAAGAGGCGACTAAGGTACTTGCCAGAGAATGGGCAGCAGCGTTCTCTGTGCCTTTGTAACAACCGTACTGCGATCGCCAACACGCCTGCCAAGCGTGGCGATTATGGTAAAACTCCCCAAAATGTCAATGGGAGTTGGGGGAGTCCTATGTCCAGCAGTGGACGTCTTTTGGGCTGAAATGATGATGATGAATGAGGTATTTAGCCTAAAAATAACTCGTATTTCGAAGTAGGAAGTCTGGTAGGTACTGTTTACTTTCCTGGCCAATATGATTTTAGCACTATACGCTTGTGTAGTTGCGCGTCAAGCAAATCTTTACCAGCAAACAATGCAGCATGCATTTAATACGTTTTTACTCAAAGCCAAACTTTATCCTTATACCAAGTTTTACGTGCCTAGCGTTTTAACGACACCGATTATCCTTCGCACTGTCCATTGATACTTGATAGGGAAAGTCCATTTTGGTTTACAGATTAAAGAAGAGAGCTCTTGGCTAAATTATAACAGCCGCACGGGTCGATCGTCAAGGTTTAAGTAGCGCTTGCCAAGGTTGGTTTGTAGATGGGTGATCATCAGTTATATAACGAGAAGCGCGCTGAACCGTTGTTCCCGGCTGTCATTTGTAGATCTTTGACAGTCGTTACAGGTAGTTATAAGTCAGTGGCTCTAAAGTCTGACAACCAGTCTTACCAAGGGGTATGTATTACCCAGTACTAACTGGGTTACGGAGGTCACATAGGCAGACGCTCCATGTAAAATACTGGTATTCAGCTGCTTTTGTTTAGACAGGAAGCCGAACCCAAGTTAGTTGGGAAAAGGCTAAACATTATGATGTTCATCTTACATCCGAAAAATTATACTAATATTATAAATCTATAATCTAAGATACTAATATTATAAAGCTAAAGAGTTTGTTTGTTCGCTTGAACGCGCTAATCTCAGGAACCACTGATCCGATTTGAAAAACTCTTTCAGTTTTAGATAGCCCATTTATCGAGGAAGGCTATAGGCTATATATCATCACGCTACAACAAATAGGAGCGGAGCAGCAATGAAAAATGTTGCGAAAACGGGGAAAATGTGACGCAGACGAAGTTGCGCGGGACAGCTAGTCATCAATATAATCGTGTCGAGGTCATGGCCGCTGGTACAATGACAGAGAGTAACACGTCTGCTATTAGCATAGGAACGTGACAAGTACTGATTAATTCTTCTTACGGTCCCCGTTCCGTAGCTTAATGAGTATTTAGTTAGGGATTGGTTGACTGTATGGTGTCGGACGTAAAGAATAGCACCATCCCATATCTTCCCGTGGGTGTCGTAAGAGGCGACTAAGGGACTTGCCAGAGAATGGACAGCAGCGTTCTCTGTGCTTTTTTAACAACCGTGCTGCGATCGCCAACCCGCCTGCCAAGCGTGGCGATTATGGCAAAACCCTCTAAAATGTCAATGTGGTGACACTTGGGGGAGGCCTATGTCCAGCAGTGGACGTCTTTTGGGCTGAAATGATGATGATGATGATGAGGTTGACTGACTGACTGACTGAGAGACTGCAAGTGTGTTTAGGGGTATGTATAACAGGGAGTTAGTTCTTTATCCCTATAGAGAAGGCAGGATCACACACAGTCAGGTGTATATCGGGAACTCATAACAAATAATAAACATGGTAAATATCCCGTTACTAGTGTTATTGAGAGACAGGTGTTGTGTTTAGTGAGCTACTGCCCGACAGTTGTTGTTGAGTTTTTCTCTATTACTGGAACGAAGTTCCTTATCGCGCGTTGCGAAAGGGGGCTAGACGGAAAAAATGAAGACCAAAAAAATGTAACGACACTTTTTGCTATTGTTGTAAGCCGTGTTGCGTACAAGGACAAGGACAGGGTCAGGGACAGGGACAGGGACAAGGACAGGGACAATTGCTATAGTTGTAAGCCGTGCGGCGTGTGCGTGTTTCTCTCTCTCTCTCTCTCTCTCTCATAGAAAGCAAGCCAGTTAAAAGGAACTTCGTTCCATCCGGGTGTCCCTTGACACCTCTCAAAGTTTTTTAAAGTGTTAAGTCACGGATAAGTTTAACTTCACGATTTAGGAATTTAATATTTGTTCTTCATTTTTAACCGACTTCAAAAAGGAGGTGGTTATCTTTTCGATTGTTTTTTTTTATGTATGTACCTACCCCGATTACGCCGAGATTTAAGGTCCGATTTACGTGATTCTTCTTTAGTTTGGTGCGGAAATTTTTTAGAACTATGTTTTCTGCTTATGAGTATAAAGTTTTATTAAAATCGGTTCAGTCATTTCGGAAAATAGGGACTTGAAAGTTTGTATGAAATGTCGTCAGGCGTTAAGGCTCTTAAATTACTCGCATCTACATATAATACCGCTAAACGACAACTGCAATTCTTTTTTAGGGTTCCGTACCCAAAGGGTCAAACGGGACCCTATTACTGAGACTTCGTTGTCCGTCCGTCCGTCCGTCCGTCCGTCCGTCCGTCTGTCACCAGGCTGTATCTCATGAACCGTGATAGTTAGCCAGTTGAAATTTTCACAGATTATGTATTCCTGTTGATGCTATAACAACAAATACTAAAAACAGAATAAAATAAATACTTAAGGGGGCTCCCATACAAAAAAGTGTTTTTTTTTTCTCGTTTTTTATAAATAATGGTACGGAACCCTTCGTGTGCGAGTGCGAGTCGCACTTGGCCGGTTTTTTATTTTTCCTTGACGATGTAGTACAATCTACGACAAAAAGCCTACAATATTTGTGTAAGGTTACAAAACAAATTACAAGTTTAAATGGATAAAGTTTTAGGCAACCTGTAACCTTTTTCTCTAATCTTTGCCTTTCAAAGGTCATAGAGCATTATGAAAGGTTTACGCCAAAGGTTGGACAATGCTCAGGAACTTACCCTTACACTTTTGCTTGGGGATTTTTAGCCTTGGGCTTGGGAGCTTTGAGGTTACATCATCAATCAAGTAGGATACTTAACCTAACCCTATCTAGTCTGGAGACCTGGGAATCTAATATATGACCAGTTTGATTCCTCCGGGCCTCGGAAAGCACGTTGAGCTGATGGTCACGGCTGTCATTTGTAGATCTTTGACAGTCGTTACGAGTAGTCAGAAGCCAAAAGTATGAAATCCAGTCTTATCAAGGGGTATCGTATTACCCAGTTACTGGGTTGTGGAGGTCAGATAGGCAGTCGCTTCATGTAAAATACTGGTACTCAGCTGCATCCGGTTAGACTGGAAGCCGACCCCAAGATAGTTTGGGAAAAGGATTCCCTGATCAGTCAGTGGTACAGACTGTGTCTATTATGAATTTCTTAGTTGCAGGCAAGAATCTGTTTATCACGGTTGATGCCAAATAAGCAATAGGTGGACCCCAACATAGCTTTTCCCAACTATGTTGGGCTCGACTTCCAGTTAATTAAATACCCCTAGTATGTAATCGAGCGAGCCTATTGCCATCAACCGGACACAAATCCAGACACCGTAGCTGCTGCTGAGAAATTCCTGATGGAAAAACTCAATAACAATTTGCCTGACCCGGGAATCGGACCCAGGACCTCGTGCTCAGCAGTCGTGATTGTAACAACTACAAGACCATCGAGGCAGTCTTCCTCTATTGCATGGCACTTAAGAGCGCACCGAGGGAACGATACATTATTTCGAAATAATTCCGTTAGTATGATCCCTTGCGGTATCGTTATTACTTAACCTTTAGTTATGAAATTAATTTGTAAGATATTCAAGGATTCAATCTATAAATCATACACTTTAGAAACACGATTACTTGTAGTTTTCTCTATAGAAAATAATGCCAAAGTAATCTCTAAAAAACAAATAAGTCCTCAGTACGGCGTAAAACCTTCACGGAAGGCTTTTAAGTAATAACAAAACTACATGTTTTCTATAATGAATACATTTCAGATTTTCAAAATGTGTATTGGTTTTAATAATATGGAGGAAATACCTAAATTAGCGCGCGTTCCGCCCATTATAACTAGAGCCGCCACTCTTCCCGGAGCGTCGCGCACACATACACGGTCACACGGAGCGCATAGATACCAACCGCCAGAAGCTCGGTGCGCTCTTAATACGTAACTGTCGAAATTTGGATGTACTATTAGATAAACCTATGCCTTACTCTTCAGCACCATTATCTTGGTATGCCTGGCAGTCAGACTTTCGGGCGTTTAACTACCCGGAACAACTCTCAAAGATCTACTAAGGACAGCCGAGGGTTCTCAGTACGTAATGGGTGATCATGATCAACCATGCAAGGACCAACCTCGGCTACCGTACCTTAACATTGAAGATCGATCAGACTGTTCTAACTTACCGACGAACTCCTTAGAGCGCGCCGTTACGCGTGTACATGTGGAGATATAAAACTCGTTGGCGGGCGTGGCTAATATGCATCTTATTTAGTAACTTTTTAATTTATTTAGTTTAATTTACTTAGTATTCATTTATCTAGTTTTTATTTACTTATTTATATACTTATTTACTTGTTTAGTGAAATATACGACGATTAGTAACAAAAATGAGTGCGTCAAATTTCATAAATTGAGTTTTGGCCGTATAGATATTATGGGAAAACTACTGGATGTATCTCTACTCAAAATAAATTATTTTAACTTTTCAATAAATTATCTATAGCTGAACGGTTTCACTTTTTCCATTTTCATTCTAGATAAGTTATATATTTACGCCCAAAGATGAGTAAAAATTTGTGTTGAAATACGGAAGTTTTGACGCTCATAACTTTCAAACCAATATTTTTTTTCCAATTCTGCTTCCATACAGGGCTAGATAATGACAAGACAAGTTGATATTTTTTTTAGTTTTGAACCTACACCGTCAAACAGACGAGTAATCACCATACTACGTTTGTATGGAAGAAAGGCCGACTTGTGTATCCTTAACATTGAAGATCGATCAGACTGTTGTAATTTAGCGACGAACTCCTTAGAGCGCGCCGTTACGCGTGTATGTGAGGATATAAAACAATGCACTGGAGGTCATGGGCACTCATGGGTGATGGCTCCGTAACTCAGTATTGTGACACAATGGTGAGAGTGTTGTGTAACATCAGTGGAACACAATGGAGGACGATGATTCATTGTATGTCTGCAGTCAAAATATTTAAAGTTTAAGACGATTATATGTAGATTTTGTTGGAAAACACTTTGTATGCATATTAGTGCAAATGCAATTTTTTCATGAATATTTTCCCGTTTTTGTGGCAGTATATTTCGATTGTGGTAGGTTATGTCTTGGTTATACAGGGCGTAACGGAAAGAGTATATACACTGTCTGTAGCACATACATAAGTATGTGCTACAGACCATCAAACTGAACATGTTTCTCCATCAGAAAAATACCGTAATAGCGGTAAACAAATATCTGCTGCCCCATACAAAATTTCAATACCTATTCGACCCAAATATATGGGGGCAGCTGATATTTTTTTCACTATTAAGATGTTGGTCCGATAGAGAAATATGTTCGTTTTAGCACGCCCTTAATTATGTATACCCTTTCCGTTACTTCCGTTATTTCCGGCCTCTACGTAGGCAACGCCACGGGGAAAAGTGTGCGTTAACTTTATAAATAAATTCAGAAACGTCATATCTTACCGATACAAGTATTGGGCAGGATAATCAGCCGGTAATGTTCCCACAACTGGGACACGGCTCTTGTGGGACAAGATAGTCAGTACTTCAAATTATTTACAATTCACACTGTGATTATGAAATAATCTATGTACAGTCAGGGAAATATACAAAGTGTAAGGGAGACCGACGTGAAAACAAGAAGAAATTGTTCATCGGTATTTTTTTTTATTTAAAACGTGTTTCTCTCCGGTAGTGTCGGCAGAAGTAAGAACTTGAATATTAACGTTGTGAATTTTTGATATTTTGGAATGATTAGGGAATAATTTTGCACGAATTGCTTTAATTATATAGTATACATATGTGATTCATTTATTGCGCTATCGTACACAAACATGAAAGGGGAATGCCCATAAAATGCTTTAAATGGACAAAAATTACGAATAGTCCTTAATTGTATTTAAAATAAAATATGTATAATGACATAATTTTCAAGTTTGTTAGGTCTGTCACCAGGCTGTATCTCATGAACCGTGATAGTTAGCGAGTTGAAATTTCTACTGAATATGTATTTCTGTTGACGCTATAACAACAAATAATAAAAACAGAAAAAAATAAATATTTAAGGGGGGCTCCCATACAAAAAAGTTTTTTTTTCGTTTTTATAAATAATAGTACGGAACCCTTAGTGCGCAAGTCCGACTCGCACTTGGCGGGTTTTTTAAAATACCGTTTAAAAAATTATATATGGAGGGGTTCAGAAAGATGTACTGAGTTTGTGGTAAGCGTTTTCGCGTCAGTGTCCTTTACACCCTGTATTATTTGGCAGATTATAGTCATTTCAATAAAATTGCATAGCGAATTGAAGGATTTTTTTACAACAATGTTTGATTTGCTTTAGAATTTTAGATACATATTCTTTCTGTTTTATGATCACTGTTACTGCCTGCACTATTGCAGTTGGCATGGACTTGCGCCGAAGACACAATCATTATCATCATCATCAGCCTGTAGTGTTCCCACTGCTGGGACACAGGCCTACTCTCAATAACAGGGAGTGGGCTGTAATCTAGCACGCGGGCCCAGTGCGGGTTGGTAGATGTCACATGTCTTCGATTTTTTAGTTCTATGACATGCCGGTTTCTTCAAGATGTTTTCCTTCACCGTTTTGAGAGCAGCGGTGATGAAATAAATTACAGAAAGTAATGCGCCTGCCTGGGTTCGAACCTACGACTTACTGCTCGTAAGTCGGGGCTGCCGCCACGGGGCCACCGCTGCTCTAAGACACAATAGAGCTCAGAAATTATGATTATGTATGTCGCAACATGGTTGCAACGTGCAACAGTTACCGTAGAACAATTACCGTTCATGCGCTTCTAGTGTTTCTAAGTCGTTTAGCTTAAGAAATACTCATAGTTACCTCATTTTGTCATCCTTAGTTATTGCTATCATTGTTCTGGTTATTTTCTGAACTAAGTTTTATCTCGATTCGCTGTCGGTCTTTATTTTCAATTTAATTTTGTCAATCGACTTGTTGCGTTTGACTTTCGCAACGAATTTTACGAAGTCTTGTTGGCAGGTATGGATATTTATATGCCATGATATTTATAAGTATATGGAGGCGCGGGCCTGTGGACGGTGAGTAATGGGCTAGCTCACCGTCCGTACGGCTTATGACGACAGTCCCTGTCGATGGCGCGTTCGTGTTCCACGCGCGCCTCAAGGAGATGTCAGCAAATCGGAAGGCGCCCGAGAGGGCCGATACCTGCCAGGGCTGCGGGACTGTTCGAAAGAGATACCGTGGCCCTGGAACACAAAGTGCTAAGAAGGAACATGGATGGGTTTTAGTCAGTCAAGTCTGACACTCCCTTCCGCTCCGCCCAGAGCGGGAGAAGTCATTTGATGATTTCCCATCCGTAAAAAAAGGTGTGGATATTTTCTAGCGAGAATTTCCAGGAGTTTGTTGTTGCTATGTTGGGAATCTAGGACAAAGAAAACATATCCTTATAATTATGTATGTATTACCGAGTTTACTGATGGTCTGCCACTTTTCACCTTATGCCCTTAGTTATAAAGTCGAAACGCAGTTCAACATCACTGAACTAGGTAAGTCTAGAATTCAAAATTTCGACTGTGAAAAGGATTTTTAGAGCAGAAGGTCAGAAGGATATGAATATAGCATCCGCGTTTTCCCATGATTATATGCGGTTTACAAAAACACAAAATCCGTATTTAAACTTCAATTAGATATAACCGCGAAAAACTACACAATACCACTAACGGAAGTTTAATCTCTACCTAGTACAAAACCAAGTTCATGCCAGTCAGATTTTATCTTAAGTAAATACAAGCTAATCAGATTAAGTTTGTTTTTCAATTATCGCTCTTGTGAGTCAAGTAAATATGGGAAAACCCGAAAATAATTGTGGTGTAGGCAACGGTTAAGAACCTATGTATGCGAATTTTGAGAAGTTGGGTATCTTCAAAACGTCTCATGTTTCTAGATAAGGCTTCCTTAGGTATACTTTCAGGGTATGAGTAATTTTGTCTCAGAACGGAATACTATCGATGATTCATTCGAAAAGGCCCGATCAAGATCTAATCTTACGATTGATAGATGACAAAAGATATTTATTGCTGAAAAATAAAGATTGTCAAATTTAAATAGATGAAAGCAGTGTTTATTATCTGACTACGTTGAGAAGAAACACCAGAACAAACGCAGAGGTAGTATAGCCTCTTTTAAAGTGCAGTCATGGTCATGATTACAGTAGGAAAGGCAAACTC
Source organism: Cerastis rubricosa (assembly GCA_949152445.1). Lineage (NCBI taxonomy): Eukaryota > Metazoa > Arthropoda > Insecta > Lepidoptera > Noctuidae > Cerastis > Cerastis rubricosa. The sequence goes on along the minus strand of OX424534.1, from coordinate 20,771,762 downwards.
AAACTCAAAGTATTTAATAGTGTGATTTTTTGGTGATACATTAGGTCTTAGAGTTAGATTGTGGTAACTCAAAAAACTACCCATTAGGGCCATACACTATTTTACAATATAAGAATCTAAAATCCATATTATATATAAATCCGTATTACATACAAATGAACACTAAAACAATACTTACAGACAATTAAATTCAACCAATTAGTACGAGTATAATTCAGAATATTATTAACTCAAGATTTAGAATTTGCAATCATAAATACATAGTTATAGACAATTAAATACATTTAATTATTTATCAATTCTTACAATTAACATTTAGAATACAATTAAGTCAAGTTTTTTAATTTGCAAAGGAAGTAGCAACAATTTTTAACACTGGAAGGAATCATGTGTGCTCTTGAGATGCTGTTCCGCCTCGTAAACAAAGAAAAATATTCGGAGTTGATGACTAACCTTGTAAATAAAGATTCACTATAATAAAAAGAAGAAGCAAATTTATTCGATATTTATTTATTTATTCCGTTTATTCATTTAAACAACATATTTTTTACATTTTTAAATATTCCTAAATAAAATCAATAAAAAAAACATTTAAAAATAAAAAAAATAGTAGCCCACCGGTATCGGGAACAGGGTCCAAGCTACCGGCGGTCAGGGCTCCAGAGAAAGGAACCTCCTAACGATACGAGCCGTGTCCAGGAGTACCGCTTTCTGAATCAAGCCCTTGATCCAGCTGCCTAACGAGAGCCTCATCAGATATTGGTCGAGGCTCTTGGCAATTAGGCCATTGGCTGATACGACTATCGGCACAATGATCGCTGAGTCAACAGGCCACATGTCGACAACCTCGCGAGCCAAGTCAATATACTTGATTTGTTTATCTTTCTCGGCCTTCACGAGGTTCTCGTCATGTGGAACCGTTATGTCAACAATCATTGCGCGCCGCTCTGATCGATCCATCACCACTATATCAGGCTTATTGGCTACAATAGTCCTGTCAGTGATGACGGATTGATCCCAATACAGTGTGATATTGCCATTTTCGAGAACTGGGTCGGGCACATACCTATAGTACGGCACTTCCGATTCCACAAGGCTGTACTTCAGAGCAAGTTGCTGATGGATAATCCTGGCTACAAGGTTGTGTCTATGCAAGTATTCTCCGTTAGCTAGACGAGAACACCCGGAGATAATGTGACGGATCGATTCACCCGGACGGTGGCATGCCCGACATATGTCAACCGTGCCATCCTTCACAATAAATTTCCGGTAGTTATTCGTCATCATAACTTCATCCATAATTGCACAAACAAAACCTTCGGTTTCTCCAAAGAGTTCCCCGGAACGTAGCCAGGCTACGGACGCTGCATGGTCTACATCAGGCCCATGCAGGGCACTGAAGTAGCGTCCTTGAAGCTCCTTACTCTGCCATACTTCCCTGCGGTCATTAGTGTCAAGCACTGCAGGTTTGCGCCAGTTCTCTTTAGCCAAGGAGAGCGGGGTGAGGGCCTCGTCCATCGCGACCACATCTCGATGCATTCCCACGTCGGTTTCTAGGAAATATTCCCTGAGACTGCATATCTCGCGATTGTGGAGTCTTGGCGTTTAAAAAGCCTCGACCTCCACAACTCCGCGGGATATACAGTCTCATAACCGAAGAACGTGGGTGATGCATTCGATATGCCGTCAACAATGTACGGACCTTCCTATCCAGGCGCCTAGTTCTGTTTGAGTCCATTTGAGTACGCCGAAAGAGTACATCAATTATTTATTTATTATTAGGCTTCTCAACAATGAGTACACTGTTACATAATAATTTGTACATTGTAAACTTAAGTCAAAGCGCCTCATCACTTACAGAAAAGCACGGCATGCACTACATTATACGCAGATAATTACACAATTGAATAATTATATAAAGAAATACAGATAGAAAAGCTAAAAAAAAAAAGATATGTCTCTATTCTGTCCACTGTTAATCTTCAATTCATAATTTTAACCACCGCTTTCAAGATTTGAAGCCATTCCACTATGTTTGCTCTAAAATCTTCAAAACATATAAAACAAGCCGGTTTATTTAAAGCAAATAACGCCTACACAATTAACTAATAAAACGCGCTCGAAATAGACATCATGCAATTCTTTTAGCCGGACCAGAACTTATTGAATGCTCCCTATACTCTTGGTATGAGTTCATTGAACTAGCAGACAGTGGACATTCTAAAGATAGAACGTACTGGATTACCGATGTTATTAAGTAGAAAAAAAGGATCCACTGTCGTATATATTGTTTGAGCTCCAGGCTATTAGCCAAGACTCATCATCTGCCTAGCCTTTTCCTAACTATGTTGGAGTCGGCATCCAGTCTAACCGCATGCAGCTGATTACCAGTATTTTAGATGAAGCGACTGCCAATCTGATCTCCACAACTCGGTTAGTCCTGGGTAATACGATACCGCTTTTGTAAGACTGGTTGTCAGACTTTCAGGCCACTTACTACCTGTAACTACTATCAAAGATCTAGAAATGACAGTCGGGACCAACAGCTTTACGTGCTTTCCGAGGCACGGAGGCAAATCGGTATGTAATGGGTAGGTGGTTACGTATACACGGACCTAGGCAACGCGGCTTAACCTAAAGATCGACCAGAGTGTCTATTATTATTTAGCAACGAGCTCAAAGACGGAGACTAACATTGACCTTTCTGAATTTAATTCTTGGGTCAAATGCACCAATAATTTTCAATTTAATTAGCATCTTTTAAAAGTAGTCTCATGAATTAAAAATCTAATTAAGAGATTAGTAAAGGTTAATTCCTAGTAAATAAGCGGTGTTTTGGAAACCAGGGTCGCCCAAAAGTACGATCCGTTGACGATATCGTTTGAAGTTGTGGAAAGCACCAAATTGAGGGGCGCACTGAACTCGGAGGCATGGTAGAAGGATATAGTTATTCTGCTTGAAACGGAATCCTGCACTAGGCGTCAAACACGCTTGGCATTGGTTAGGCAAAGTATAATAGACCTTATACAATACCCTATATTTTTTGTTACTCTGTATGGTGTCGGACGTAAAGAATAGCACCATCCCATATCTTCCCGTGGGTGTCGTAAGAGCCGACTAAGGGACTTGCCAGAGAATGGGCAGCAGCGTTATCTGTGCTTTTTGTAACAACCGTACTGCGATCGCCAACCCGCCTGCCAAGCGTGGCGATTATGGCAAAACCCCCCAAAATGTCAATGTGACTTGGGGGAGGCCTATGTCCAGCAGTGGACGTCTTTTGGGCTGAAATGATGATGAATACCCTATATAAAGGTGTGTCCAGTTTCTATATTTTTACTTTTTTGCGAGTCTTACTCGCACACAGGGTTCCATAGCCCCAAACAATATTTTGAACTGTCATTCATTAGTCAGTAGTATTAGTTGGTAAACTTCCACTCAACCGCAAAAGTAAATTGGTTTTTCATAGTATGTTAATAAAAAACAAAGTTACTGCTGCAGTTTGATGAAAAAGCCCCATATCTCAAAAACTAAACATCATATCTTGTTGAAACCAATTTTCGTTGATAGTTTTTTTTACGTTCTACAATCCTAAATATTTTCAGAATTTTCCTCCTCTTACTTTAGAAATTAGAGACACACATTTTAAAACTATTCAGTTTAGAAAAAAATTATATTAGAAACCTCAATATCATTTTTGAAGACCTATCCATAGATACCCCACACGTAGGAATATGATTAAAAAAAAAAATGGTTTTCATTTCTATGTATGGGGAACCTCAAAATTTATGTTTCTTTTTTTTTTCTATTTTTGTGTGAAAATCTGAATGCGGTTCACAGAATACATCTACTTACCAAGTTTCATCAGTATAGTTCTTATAGTTTCGGAAAAAAGTGGCTGTGACATACGGACGGACAGACAGACAGACAGACAGACATGACGAATCTATAAGGGTTCCGTTTTTTGCCATTTGGCTACGGAACCCTAAAAATCAATCTACCTACTCCGATCTATGGTTATAATCTACATTTTTGTTAATAACAAATTTTCCTATCCTGTGAACCTTTTTGTCTGAAATAAATATTTTTATTTTTTTACAACTTGCGGTAAGTCTTGGGAAGTTGGGAGGTACCAGTTAATTGTAAAGTGATGATTCATGATGAGGAAGAGATCTTTAAAACCCATTTTGCTTTACACTTCGCACAAGAACTAAAACATTAGGTTCCTTTTTTGTCCAAACGAGACCAAGTCAAAAAACCGGAGTGATGACCTTAAAAGTAACACTCGATGTGTAATACTTATAAGGAATTAGACCGACAAAATGAACAAACACTTTGCTTGACCATGATTCATGGTAAATAACAGTTTCGCCTTTTTTTTCTTAGGTGACGGAACAGTAGCTAATTATTCTATGTTGAGTTTTCAACACTTGGGAGCAAATAAATCGTGCCATTTCCTTTTTTTTCACGAACAACGGTTAATATTTTTATGGTAATATGGGACTTATCAATTCGAACCATATATCGCCTAAAATTTTATTAAATAACCTTTACAATTAGGGTAAATTATTAAACAATAACCTTATTGAAATGATAAATTATTGGCTCTGAAAGAAAAATGGTAATTTTGACAGAAAATTTAGTATGGTTAAAACAGTGTCAACAAGTGTCTGTAAGAGTTGCACCTCAACTAACAGCCCTAAATCGCATTTTTTCATGCATCCTGTCTGTCGCTCAGAAACAGAGCGTGCTGTCGCGTCCTGCGGCAATTCCGCCCTGTTTCTCGCTCTAGCAAATGGGAGGAGCATGGAAAATGCGATTCCGTGGTGACAGATGAGGTTCAAACCTAAACTTTCCACTCCTCGACTGTACGCACCTGACTACTTGTACAACACATCCGGTACTCTAGAAAATCGAAAGTATTATAATGGCGTATGAGTGTAAATTGGCATAAAAACCGATGTATGTTTCGGTGTCAATGTAACGGTTCTCTCTGCAAACAATCTCCATTTATTTATGAGCTACGGTGGCCGTGAATCATAGTAGAGTATTATTTTATGAGTGGTGCAAGTGATGAGCGATGAATGATTGTTCCGAAACCTTAGGGGTACCTACCTACCCCTACCGTTCGAAACAATTGTTGACATTTCCAAGAAACGATTTTATGTAGAACCTGCGGGTAGATAGGGCTTTCCTAGAATAGTACATTAGTTAAACTCAAACTCAACTCAAAACTCAAAGCATTTATTTAAATTAGACCATTACAGGCACTTTTGAAAGTCAAAGAACAAAAAAAAAAGAACGCGAAGCTACAGTCCCAGTCACAAGACATAATAACTTGTGAAAGTACTGTAGTTGTAGTTGTTGTGTTGTGTTGTTGTTGTTAATTCTATAAGTTCTGGTAGTCGTATAAAATACAATCTGAAGATAAAATTACTTTGCTGTGATTGGCGTATACCTTGGAACATTATGGAAACTTGTAACATAAAGGAAACAGTTACATACCTCAGGTATGTAACTGAATCAGGTATCTAACAGAATTTCTAAGGAAACTTTTACATACATGAGGTATGCCACTGTTTCCTTAGAAATTCTGTATCGGAACAGAAAATTAGCATCGTCCCATAAGAAATGATTTTTGTGAATATTAAACTTTTTACGCCTAAGTTTTCGCACCTTACGATACGACTTCATCGTCTGATGAACTTGAACTTTCACTGGACGAATATCGTGATAACATTTTATTACTAAAATGAAATCTAAGTATTAAGTATTGCATTAAGTATCTAAGTATTGCAGTGAAACCTCCTACAGCTTTGACGGTGACTTTTACTTTAGCAGCATCTTATTGAGCAGTAACAGTTAAAGTCAAAACTAACAGCTAAAATTGTGAAGAAACGAATTTAACCTTTACTTTTACCGTCACTTTTGATGAAGAAATTGCTGTTAGTAATAAATCGGTCTGTCTAATGTAGCAATTTTGTGTCGAAAATGGACGGGATCAACATTTTTGTATGAAGATATTACCAATGTCCGCTCTATAAGTCTTTTAAATCTCTTTGCTTACTTATGATCACTCGTACTCCGCTTATTAAAAAAGTGTAAAGAACAATATCAAAATTACCAACTCGATTTCTAACGGCACTGTTATCGTTTCCATGGTAACCGCACAACGGCAAAACGCCACAGTTTACACTTCGCGCTCGTGTAAAGTAAACACACTAATGTACACTTGAGTAGAACAGTATCGAGAGAGACACAGTCAATATGACTTTATAATTATCGAGGCAATCGCCATAACGGTTTCTAACGAGACCGTGTTACTGGGAAGAACGAGAAAGTAAAAGGTTTTGAAGAGACTTTCGCTTTTATTAATGATCATCATCTGTCTAGCGTTTTTATCTTGAGGTCGGCTTCCAGTCTAACCGGATGCACCTGTACACCAGTATTTTACATGGAGCGACTGTCTATCTGAGCTCTGCAACACAGTTACTACTGGGTAGTATAATACCCCTTGGTAAGACTGGTTTTCAGACTTTCGAGCCACTGACTACTTAACAAATGTCAAAGAACTACAATTGACACCCGGGACCAACGGCTTAACTTACTTTTCGAGACAAGGGAGGAAACTCGGTATGAAACGGGTGGTCACACATCCACAGACCAACCTAGTCCAGCCTTGTTTTTTTTCTTCAGTGTGGAAATCCTCGATGGATGTCGCCCGCACTGGGGAGAGCGGAGGGCTCTGTCACTATTACTGACTAAAACCACACTGGTGTTCCCTCGCACACTTGCGTCGGGGGCAGCGGGATATAATGCGACATCCGCTGTCCCGGACTGTAATAGTGCCGGCCCGCTTGACCTGTGCGGGCGTCGTCCCTGGGAGAGGTGAGGTGTACTCCCCCTGTTACATCTATGAGAGGCGCGCGTAGAACACAACCGGCTGCCGTCTCGGATCCAGTGTGATGGGGGGCGACGGATTTCCCCGAATCCGTCGCCCCTGGACCAGTTTAGGGGGGCTGGAAGAGGACGTTATCTGCTCTCTGCCAGCGCCCGGTGCGTCTGTTGCGGGATGGGAAGGAGCTCGTGATCTCCCTCTACCTTTCCGCAGCTTCCTTCTGCGACATGACGGTTTCGCAGAAAGACACCGCGTCCAAGGACTCTGTGCTGTCGACTATCGTGCGAACAACAGTCGGCAGCCACAGGTCTCCCCGTATCTCTGTAACGTGGGCACGGCGCGGCTCGTCCCATGCGGCACATTCCGCCAAACCTAGGCCAACCTGGCTTAACCTGAAGATTGATCCGACCGGCTGCTCTTATTTAACCACGAGCTCTTCTGACGCACACACAAGCAATTTTTATGAGACTTTCAGACTTTTGGAGAAGTAGTCCATTACTACTTCTCCAAAAGTCTTGATGACGTCAGCCCTTATGAACCATTTAAATATCTCAAGTTAAAAGCTTTTGTGACGTCATAGGAAGCCAGGCAGACTAATAACATTGCTAATGAAATTCTATCCCTTAAGTGAGCCTGTGTACTTAATAACAGCGTTAATGTTGGAGACGTTGTTATGAAAATGATTCACAATAACGATATTAGAAGCCACGAGTAAGTAATTAACTTAAATATTGGGTAACCTTTTGTAATATTAAATCACGTTTGTGATCCTCGCATGTTTAAGCAGAGATATACCTAATAATGCACTCAAATTTCACCAGTTATGTTTGAGTCAAGTCGTATTACATGAGAATAGGGTGCCATCATCATCATCATTTCAGCCAAAAGACGTCCACTGCTGGACATAGGCCTCCCCCAACTGTCGCCACATTGACCGGTCCCGTGCGACTCGCATGCAGCGGGACCCCGCAACCTTCACCAGGTCATCGGTCGACCTAGTGGGAGGCCTTCCAACGCATCGTCTTCCGGTTCGCGGTCGCCATTCTAGAACTTTTCGGCCCCTTCGCTCATCGTTCTACGAGTAATGTGCGCCCTGCCCACTGCCACTTAAGTTTGTCAATTCTTCAGGCTACGTGCCATCAACCGGGCACAAATCCAGACTGTGTGGCCGCTACTAAGAAATACCTGCATAAAAACCCAATTATGCTTTGCCCGCATTGGGAATCGAACCTATAAAGACCTATGCTCAACAGTAGCGTTTGCGACCACCATTAGACCACTCGTACGTCGATCAACTACTGCTGCAGTTCCTCAAGATTCAGAACGATGTTAAGAAGTAATGATTAACTACAAGTAACCTTTTACATACAAAACTGGTGTGAACAAAAATTGTATTATTCCTTACTGTACTAGATGTCGCGCGCAACTTCGTCTGCGTCACATTTTCCCCGTTTTCGCAACATTTTTTAATTGCTGCCCCGCTCCTATTGGTCGTAGCGTGATGATATATATCCTTCCCGATGTCCTTCCCCAGGTTGAAATATATCTTCTTGCCAAATTTCATTAAGATCCGATCAGCCGTTTAGTCGTGAAGGTAAAAAACAAACAAACAAACTGAGTGACTTTCGCATTTATAATATTACTTAGTATGGATTTTGATATATAGCCTTCCTCGATAAATGGGCTATTTAACACTGAAATAATTTTTTAAATCGGAGCAGTAGTTCCTGAGATTAGCGCGTTCAAGCAAACAAACAAACAAACTCTTCAGCTTTCTTTATTATTAGTAGTAGGTATATATAGCTTTACTTAGACTGCCTCGATGGTCTTGCGGTCGGAAGCTCGACTGATGTTCTGGGTTCGATTCGAAGGTCGAGAAAAGTGTTACTTATTTTTCCATCAGGAACTTCTTAGTAGCAGCCACGGAGTATAGATTTGTTCCCGGTTGATGGCAATAGGCTCGCCCCCTTTTTCTAGGGGTTATAAATGATAAATGATAAATGATGTTTATTTTGCAAGTAGGTTTTTACAAACACTTTTACACGTCAATTTTTTTAAACTAGATGGGGCCGGTGTTTCGTACCTGACTACTCTGAGAAGAAACAGCCGAAACAAACTCAGAGGTCACAGTCTCTTTTAAACATAATGGTTTAAACATAACTGGTGAAATGTGGGTCTATAATTAGATACATCTCTGCCAAACTGTTCTTATAAACAGTATACGCTTTTATAATTAGTTGCCGAAGTCAGTTACAGAACTGACCGATGGAAAGTTTAAAAATTATATTAAACGTGTCCTAATTAAAAAAGCATATTACAAAATTAAGGACTACGTTGAAGATAGAGAAGTTTGGCTTTAGCCCCTTCGCACATGCGGCTTCCCTGGTAGCTCATAAACGGCACAAATGTGTGGATGTCTCTAACTATTCTCAATCTTATTTTTTTTTTCCTTTCTTTTTAATCAGATGTTTTACAATAGTTTTTAAATCATTACACCTTTTGTTTAGAATAGTTACAGCACGGATGACAACATTTGTGTCACTTATTTGATCTAGTCATTTTGTGATATTTTCTATATTTTCTTGTTGTATAGACTCTTTTTCTTATTTACCGATTGTTTGTAAATGTGTGGACATTGTAGGCCTTATAGATTCCTAGATCCTTGGTAACTTTTTATTTCGTTCTACGTTTCGTAGTAAGCAACGACTTATTGTCAGGCCTACGATGTCCTCCCATACTTTAGTACTAATGCTGTAACAGAAATATTGTAAAACCAAATGATTTTAAAAGAGTAACCATGGAGTTTCTTGCCGGTTCTTCTCCATAGGAAACGACCAACCCGAACCGAGCCTCTTTTTGCCGACGTTTTATAAGTGCCCCTGTAGGCCTATGTAAAATAAAAATATTTTGATTTTGAAACCTCTGATGTTATACTTTTATGTACCATGAGCAATTCATAAATTAAGCTATTAGGTAACCTATACCAACAAAACTGGTTTATATATAATGATAAATAATTAGTTATTTAATTATGCCTAGAAGTAATTATGATGTATTTCTTTTTCAATGCCAAACAAAGTTTACTGAATGGATTGAAATGTAGAATTCAAGTATTAATTATATGATAAGATAATTAAAGACCTTCATTAAAAAGACGTAATGTATTTGATAATATGTTATTATATACATAGAGTCTGATAATGCGATTTTAATATTTAAAGCGAATCGCGCCAGGGGTCATATGCATTGGGAAATAAAAAAATAATAATTTATTTGTATGCTATCGGCCATCTGCTCTGTGAGCAACGTGCCCTCGTACTTCCTTTTGGCAGTTCTTCGAGCTATGTAGGTTACTTTGGTTGTCCTGTGGATTTCTTCATTCCTGATTTGGTCACGCAGGGAAGCTCCAAGCATAGTCTTCTTCATTGCCCTTTGGGTGACGATCAACCTTCTACTGAAGTCCATTACCCACTACCTGCGCCCACCAGTACTTGAATGGGGCGAATGAGAGAGCTGCAGGCCTGAAGGCTCCTATGGAGCCGATTCCTGCCAGCTTTCCTTCCCAATAAGGCACTCTACGGAGTGTCTAGGTCTTCAGTAGTCAAATGGTATATTTTATACACATCTGTGGGTAAGTGTAATCACTCATCATAGTAGAGCTAGAGCTGTTCAAGTCGCTTCGTTCTGCTGGCGTACCATGACGTCTTAAAGCAGTATTGTTTTACTCTTATTCCAGTGTGGGAAAAAGACGGAGCTATACAGGATGTCTAGCGACATCTTTTTCCTACACCGGAAAATGAGTAAAACAATAATGTTTTAAGACGTCATGGTGAGCCACCTGGGTCTCAAGTCTGCTATTACAATAGTGTCAGAATGGCCTATCATTGATTTCATAATTGTTGATTTTGACAAGTTTGGTAATCTACTAATATAATGGCGTCATTATGACTTCCCGATGGTCAACCACTGACACTCCATTGAAAGAAATGGCTTAGAATGGTAATATCGAACATAATGACAAATGAATGGACAGACAATTTGACTTTGACAGCTAAACAGACAAAATATTGAGTTTTCTAATTTCACATTTATGTTTTCTGCTATTTACAAACTTCATACTACTTCAGATTGCTTATAACACTAATAAATAATATGTAAAAATATATATCAATGAAATCTGGCATGAATAAATGTTTAAATTTATTAGTAGTTTTTCGAAAATCATTTCTACTAACGGGTTTTATAATAATGGCAATACACTAATGTAATAACACAATTCTATAACGAGACCATTGACAGACCAATGATCGACCACTATGAATTTAGCAGATTACGAACTTTTAGCAAAATGACAATGGGATCGTGTTGGAATGACGATGTTTATAAAAATTATCAGACTTCAGACTGGTCGTACAAAATTTTAATCATCGATTCAAGAATGAGGCTCATTGTCAAAGTGACACTTCATTATAAAAGACAATTGTTCGTAATCAACCATTCTAAAGTCTCGTATGAATCACTATGTGCTGAATGTCCTAAAAAAGACAGGAGATTGACTTCTGAACTGATTGACCGAATTCTACATAACTAGTTGGTACACATGGCGACACAATAAGAAATGGCTTCGCTTTGTAAAGGTTTCCCGTCCAATGAGAGATCTGCATAAACTGGTTTTTGTATAGCTTCACTGGTCGCAATACGTACAGTTGAATTCAAGACTACTAATGCATAGGTCATATGAATCACTTCTTGTCAAATGTAACAAATTTAACGGCTATGAAATGTCACATAAGTAAACAATGTATTTAGTCAGATAACACGGTCAAACTATTTAAATAATTGACCTCTTTTGTAAATTAGCTCTTTCGCAACAGAAAATGGATTTAGGTCTTAGGGTAACCTGGCGAAATGAGGTTGTAACTAAGGACAAAAGACGGCTGTAGGGTACACCTTTGTCTAAATCTTTGGGCGTTACAGATGAGACGATATGGAAATGATATGCAACAGAAAATATACAGGGTGTCCAAGAACCTGGCGTCCAACTGGATTCCCACGATGCCCCAAGTTCTAACAGTACTCAGAAAAATATTTTAAAAAATCCACCCCATGTACTTACAGAATTATACTGATTTAAAAAAAAAAGGGGAAATGAGCACCCTTTTTTTTTTTTTTTTTTTTTCGGATGGGAAATCATCAAATGACTTCTTCCGCTCGGGGCGGAGCGGAAGGGAGTGTCAGACTTGTACTGACTAAAACCCATCCATGTTCCTTCTTAGCCCTTTGCGTTCCAGGGGCACGGTATCTCTTTCGAACAACCCGCAGCCCTGGCAGGCATCGGCCCTCTCGGACCCCTTCCGATTTGCTGACATCTCCTTGAGGCGCGCGTGGAACACGAACGCGCCGTCGGCACGGTCTGTCGTCATAAGACGGACGGACGGTGAGCTAGCCCATTACTCACCGTCCACAGGCCCGCGCCTACGGTGGCCGGGGGCCACTGGTTGCCCCCCGACGCCCGGGGCGTCTCCCGCGGCGGCTGGGACGTGAGGTTCTCTCCCTCTCACGTTCCGCCACCTCCTTCGCTAGCATGACTGCTTCGCAGAAGGAGGCGACGGCTTCCCATTCCCTCTCGCTCCGGACCATGGATTGAACCAGGGCCGGACGCGAGAGGTCGCCGCCGCCAATCGCCGCTACGAGGACACGGCGGTGCTCAGCCCAAGCGGGGCATAGCTCCACAGTGTGCTCCACCGTGTCCTCCGGCCGATCCTCGCAGTGGTGACACCCGGGCGTTTCCTCCCGCCCGATTCGGTGCAGGAACCTCCCGAAACAACCGTGTCCGGTGAGGACCTGCGTCAGGCGGAAGGTGAGGGCGCCGTGGCGCCTCTCTAGCCACTCCTCAAAGAGGGGACTTATCGCCACTATTGTGGCGTGCCCTGCACGGGGTTGCGACAGTCGCTCTCTCCATGTCGCCATGAGATCGCGCCGGAGGTCTGTCCGCTGAGCGACAATTTGCCGCGGCAGCGGAGTTTCCCCCCGGCGTAGTGCCTCCGCGCGCCATTCGTGCAGGCACGCGAGGACTATCGCCTCCAGATCCCATGGCGGCAATCCGGCCAAGAGGCTCGCCGCCTCGCCGGAGATCGTGCGGTACCCCCGGATCAGCCTTACGGCTACCACCTTCTGGGGCGCGTTCAGGTAATGGGCGGCTCGCCGCCTCAGAGAACGCGCCCACACCGGGGCCCCGTAAAGGGCCATGGACCGCACGACCCCCGCGTAGAGCCTGCGGCAGGAGGCGTTTGGACCCCCCAGGTTGGGCAAGAGCCGCTTGAACGCAGCCCCTGCCCGTTCCAGTTTGGGGGCCAAACGTCGGAAATGCTCCACGAAGTTCCACCGGCTGTCGAGGACAAGCCCTAGGTACCTCAGCGTCGACTCGACGCCGATGGGAACCCCTCCTACCGTCAGTATGGATCCCGACGGTGGCGCATTCCGAGGCCCATGAAAGCACATGGCCTCGGACTTGTGCGAAATGAGCACCCTGTGACATACTTTTACTTTTTTTTATCAAAATTTTTTTTTTCAAATTAATGTGTAAGTATTATACCTTTTTAAAAAGAGGAATAAACGCGTCAAAATTTGACGTCACTTGCCATACTATTTTGGTACATTTTTTTTACACTACAGTCGGTCAAAGTTGCGAAATTCAATAGTTTTCCATATCACCTTTAGTTAAAATAATATTTTATTTTAAAATGGTACAATAAGTACATTATTTTTACATTCTATTTAGACACAGCAATACCCTAGATTACAAAACCTCCAAGAAATATCGAAATTATCAGCATTAGCAGTCACAGCATTCAAAAGTATGTCACAGGGTGCTCATTTCCCCTTTTTTTTTGAAATCAGTATAATTCTGTAAGTACATGGGGTGGATTTTTTAAAATATTTTTCTGAGTACTGTTAGAACTTGGGGCATCGTGGGAATCCAGTTGGACGCCAGGTTCTTGGACACCCTGTATAATACTAGCTGTCCCGCGCAACTGCCTCTGCGTCACATTTCTCCGTAGAAAAAAATTCATTCAAATCGGTCCAGCCGTTTAGGAGAAGTTTAGTGACATACACACGTACAGTAAAATTATATAAATGATTGGCATTATCTGACAGTAAATAATAAGAATTTCGTCTGTGTTTCCGAACGCTTGTTTACAGTGAACAGGCTTCTTCTGGGTAAGCTCGTACCATCGTCGACTTTGTCTCTATCATCTCTGACCTAGACTAGAGTCAAGAGCACACCGATCTCTAATGAAAAAAAAAATAAGGTTGTTGTTTTATAGACAATGTCCTCTACAATAACAAATCTATTTCTCTATACCTAATTAAATTATAAATAATTCTGTCAACAGGATACCGTTAATACATATAGAATACCAAACATACATTTATTTCGCTTATTTACCATTCGTGTGTACTTATTCAGTATGTAAACAAGCTAAGTAGGTACCTACGGTATTGTGTGTTTGTTTATTATAAACCAAAACAACCGATAATAATATGTCTTAAATGAGTCAGCCATACATTGATTTTCCTGTCTGTTATACATAAACACCGCATGGGGGTTTAGTTCGCATGAATCCCTGAAATAGTTTTAGGGAGGCCAATAGTTCGTTTTAAACTAATATAAAACAATAATTTCTGGATAACAACTTTATAATATGTAATGTCGGTGCAAATGATTGCTTAGCAAATTGACTAATTATTAAACAGTCTTTAATTTAAAAACAAAACTGTCACTCAAATCACGTTCGTCAATCTGCTTAACAGCTAATTTCCATGATTGCACATGACATAAACTGGTCTCTAAATTAATAACGAGTGCCCGCGCTGGGCTCGCGTGGTGTATCCTACTTCCTGCCACAAATAAGAGGCCAGAGGGCTGTCTCCCACCCGTGGGAACGATATAGCCTGACTGGCAAATCATGCTTATGCTTTCTATTATCTGACGAGTAGAGATACGGCAAAGCATTACCGTTATATGGTAGAAGTTCCACGAAGCCGGACAAAGCGTTATGCTTCGACATTTACTGTGGGAACCGCCAGTCAGTGGAATTCACTGCCTGCTCAAAGTTCGAGTGAATCCGTTTCTTTAGGCAAGCGTTCTCTACCCGAGGCTGCATCATGGCTTCATATCAGTTACAACCAAAAGCAAGCCTATTTAATTAAAAATAAAATGCTAATTCCTAGTGGCGAGCCTAAGGGCCAATAATACGTCAAGACCATAAGCAAGAAGAGTGTTCAGAAACCTGAAGAGTAGTAGGTTATAAGGACAAGCCAAGCTTGTGGGCTTGTCTGAAAGTGCCGCTACTACTTATACACCAAGAGCGACTTACTTTGTGAAGTTGAAGTTATTGGAGGCGAGGATCTCCGCCAAGGATCCCCACAGTGTCCTGTGTAACTCTCGCACTGGAGCGCCCCACCAGCTCGCGTGCCAGTACCGTACTGTCGACGATACGCAGCAATTCACACCTGGAACGGAGCAGAACATAAGTAATGATAGGACACGATGTTATGTACAGTGGAGGAATTTAAAGGTTCGACACCTTTAGGGCTGATGACTGAGATGCAAAAGAAACTCGAAAAAAAATTATTCGCATTTAGTAATTGCCAAAAGTTTTCGTTTTCTAACTGCACGGCAGTGTAGAGTGACAAGGCAGGATGAAGTAAGGAATGATATTAGAGGAAGTGTAAAAGAGGCGCCTGTTACAGAAAAAAAGGAAGTAGTTTGACTCGGTATGGATGTAATTAGGAGGGATGAAACGCATGTGACTAAAAGAGTGAAGGATATGAGTGTCGATGGATGGAGAGGAAGATGAAGGCCATATAAAAGATGGATGAATGATATGAAAGAGAAAGGAGTAAGTGATGCCCTGACGTCTGACAGAGGAGACTTGTAGACGACAACGTGTTGTGTTGACCACAAGCAGAATAGGACAAGGGCAGGAAGATGATGATGGTGAACTGTACAGCAGACTACCGTAAAGAAATCTGACGTACAGTGAAGAAAGAAACTTATACTATACAACATGTAACATAATTAACGCACATCCTGAAAGTTGTTTGTTCAGAATCGTTTACTGAATCGATTTCTATCATTTTTAATATAGGTTATTTTTTATCCCAAAAATAATTGAAACTACGTAAATTACTGACACACTACCCCTGTACAGTCAAACCAACTAAAATGGACCGTAACTCAAGGCAATAAGACTTTAAAAGTTCAGTTTCATTTGTATTAATACAAATTCCGTCTTTTAATATAAAATAAAAAAAAATCAACCTTATTTTAAGGAAGTTAAAGTCTTTACTAATCAATGTCTATACATGTTTAACTAAAATTTCAGAGCATGTATTATGATTATAATATAATACTGTAATTGGGGTGTTTGAGGGTGTGCGTTTATTACGTTACATGTTGTATAAGTAATTTAAATACAGCATACTTTGACAATATCTCTGACGGAACCGGCGTTATATTCACACTGTTCCTAACCCCAGATAAAGTAATAGTTACAACTTGTCAACCTTCTATAAATCTGCCAGACTATCCAAAATATTTTAAACGCCTAATGCTAATCGATTTACATTACGAATTCATACTGCCATAACTTTATGCATATTGACGCGGTTTTTTGACGTTTATGACGAGACAATGAGGAAGTGCCAAAAATGTCAGATTATTGCTATTTCATGACGTGTATTTTAGGGAAACAGAGATGTCCTAGAAGTAATTTATTTATTTAAACTTCATGTACAATAGTCGTACATTGGCGGACTTAATGCCACAAGGTATTCTCTACCAGTCAACCATTGGGTTAAATACTACAACATTGTGGTAAAGTACAAAAACAATATCTAACAATATGTAATTAATTTCAAAATTGTCTTTAGGTTACATAGATACTAATATACAAATACACATAAAATAGACTAATAAATATTTTAACAAATACCAAAATAATAAAACGAGAAAACTAATAATAATTACTGCGACTAGAATTCTAACTGCGAGCTACTTCGTCTGATTTAAATAGAGGTTCCGAACTTTTTTTTTTAAATAAAATAAAGTAATCATGATATGTGACATTTACCAACTCGCTCTCCTACTCCACCTCAAAGAGACCAAGCCTGTATCTCAGCAGCCAATTGATAACAATAATATCCTGATTATACCTAAGTGCACGAAAAAAAAAAATGTCGACATTTTGTTTTGCATCGTGCGTGCAGCAGGTTAAAAATACAAGTTTTAGTTTTACTTAATTAAGTTGACAGACACGGAACTGTTTTTTTTTAGCATGATTATGTTAAGAAGGTTTAAAAAAAAGAACGATCCCATTGAATAATGTCGCGATTTGACCTGTCAGACAAAAGTTAGTCTGACAGCGCTCGCGCACCTGACATTGAACGCTTCTTTCGACACAAACCGTCGCCTACGCAACCAATCTTAGAACGTTTTGTTATGCAAATTAGTTTATTTGGCTGATTTTTGAGTTCGTATGGAACGAATATTTCAAACTCAAAAGGTTTTTCGGTCATGGTATGCGCTTGCGTTGGCGGAGGAATGAGGAATAGACAAATTCGAATCCAAAATATTTTATTTTACATACACGGCATACACCTACCTACATGGGCAATTATGAAACGTCAGATGCTAGTTGCTCGAAATGGTCCATCATCAACATCATCATTTCAGCCGAAAGACATCTACTACTGGACAGAGGCCTCCCCCAAGTGTCGCCACATTGAAATAAGGGGGGCTTTGCCATAATCGCCACGCTTGGCAGGCGGCTTGGCGATCGCAGTAGGATTGTTACAAAAGCACAGAGAACGCTGCTGCCCATTCTCTGGCAAGTCCCTTAGTCCCCTCTTACGACACCCACGGGAAGATATGGGATGGTGCTATTATTTACGTCCGACACTATACAGAGCAGCGAAATGGTCCAGACACTCGGAAAGTAAGTAACTATTCATCATCTTTCACGCAATCCATCCACCGTTTCTTTGGTATTCCCTACTCATGTCATCCGCATTCATACTCAGAGTTTTCCTCAAGACATTTTCTTCATTCCTCCGCATCACGTGCCCATACCATGACAACTAAAAAGTTGGCGAATAGTGCGGTTTTTTTTTCAAAATGACGTGGTATCACAAATGGTTGTGATAAAAATATTCGAGCTATATTAGTTAGTGGCAAAATAACCCATTAGTTTACCGTCTGTCTGTCGGCGTTGGCAGCTCTTCAAAACGACCTAGCTGATAAGTAACTAGTACAAGTGTAATCATAATATTTTGAAGAATGTCTTGTTCTATTGGATTTTATAAAGGCGATTACACTACTGTCATTTGTTGTAGAAAGTCGTTACGAGCAGTCAGAAACACAAAGTTCTGAGAACGAGTTTTAATAAGGAGTATTAGAGGAGGACCGATGACCTGGTGAAGGTTGCGGGGATCCACTGGATGCAAGGCGCACGGGACCGGTCAATGTGGCGACACTTGGGGGAGGCCTATGTCCAGCAGTGGACGTCTTTCGGCTGAAATGACGATGATTAGAGGAGGACGCCTGATAGACAGTATCATGCTGGACGTGTAACAAAATGTAATACCAGGAGTATAGACTGGATAGTATTCAGCTCAGCTGCATCGGGTTAAGACTAGAAGCCGACCCCGAAATAGTCGGAAAAAGGCTAGGCAGATGATGAGCAGTGAAGTAGGAGTTGACTTTTGTCTTTACACTCATCATCTTCCTGTCCTTGTCCCGTGGTACTTGAGGTCGGCGTAGTACTTTTTTTTCATCCGTTCTCCTCTGTTAACCGCCTCATTTACTCCTTTTTCTTCTTTCATATCTTTCCTCACACAATGCATCCATAATTTCTTTGGTCTTCCTCTCCCTCCCTCTCCATCCATCAACAAGTTTAGTGTCCTCACACTCACTCCTGGAATATTAGCAAGAATGTCAAAGTAAAAGTGAGTTTGAATTTTTAAACGTAAATAAATGTTGTAATACTTGAATGCAATTGCAACTTTTCGATATCATTTTGAAGGTCGCGTAGCTGCAATTTTTAACCAATTTTGGTTTCAAAAGTTGATTTGGACGACTTTCAAATGCAGCATTTAAATGTTTTTTTTTTTATATTTAGAAGGCGAGTACTACGCAACCGTCTCGTTGACAAAACTTGTGTATCAGCGTATAGTGACGACAATTGTTCTACAGTTCGGTCTAAAAATAGGACAGTGCCGTGGGTATGAGAGGCGACCTAGGGTTTGTAAATATTTGCACTAGACAAATATTACACAACAATGTTACTTGGCTTTTTTCATGGATGTGTACACGCAAGACGGAAAAGGTACAAATGAAAAAGTAACAAACAAAAATTACTTTGTTTTTAGTGGCATAAATGTTAATCTTGGGTACTTATTAATTGATCAACTGTATTCTTGAGTGATTGGGTTTTTTCTTTAGGAACTGCTCAGTACCAGCCCGGAGGCGGATTCGTGTCTATGGCATGGCAATAGACTTGCCCCCTGTTATACCTCTACTTAATCCGGCGAGATTGCAGGGCCTCAAACTCAAACTCGAAGCATTTATTTCAATTAGACCATTACAGGCACTTTTGAAAGCCAAAGAACAAAAAAGAAGAACGCGAAGCTACAGTCCCAGTCACAAGACATAATAACTTGTGAAAGTACTGTAGTTGCCCATTCCAAAGCTTAGATCTCTATGGAGAAGAATGGGCAAGAAACTCCATGGACACTCTTTTAAATCAAAATATGTTACAAAATCTTGGTTACATCAATCGTGTTGAGAATTACTAGTATGTGAGAACGATGTAGCGGGCAAGTTAAGAGCGTCCAGAGTAAAAGACGAAATCAATAATTCGAAAATAAAGTTAAAAATTTAATAATTAAAATAAACCGTGGCAGCTAAGAGATGAAGTCTGCAATTACAATAGTGCCAGAATGGCCTATCATTGATTTCATAATTGTTGATTTTGACAAGTTTGGTAATCTACTAATATAATGGCGTCATTATTGACTTCACAGTGGTCAACCACTGACACTCCATTGAAAGAAATGACATAGAATTTGACAGACCATTATGAATTTAGCAGATTACGAACTTTTAGCAATATGACAATGGGATCGTGTTGGAATGACAATGTTTATAAAAATAGCAGACTTGAGGCCCTGGTGTGATGGCAAAGAAATATAAAAAAAAAACAGTGTGACGGTGTTTGTGATGTTGTATTTTTTATCAGTTGTTGACGTAACTATAATCAAAACAAATTGATGTTTAGTGTGTAAATCTGCATAGCAAATAAGTCCTCCGACTGTACATGAAGTTACAATAAATTAAAACCTTTCTATTCTTCTTTTTCGTCGTTCCCTCACTGCTGAGGATCGCGACCACATAATATGATATGGCTCCAAATCTTGCTGTCTCCTGCAGTGTGAACCGCTCACTACAGGCCTTCTATGCAAACATGCCAAACAAGTGGGGTGTCATTTTTATCGAAAGAATGCAAATAAAGTCGTGCTTTTAGCAAGTTATTTGCATTGCTTACTTTGCGATCAAGGTCACTGGTATAATGAGTAGAAAGTGTTTGCAAGTTCATTCAGCCGATGTATTTTTAGAAGTGACTTATTGACCCAGGTCAAATGAGATGCTCTGTTCTGTATGGTGTCGGATGTAAAGAATAGCACCAACCCATATCTTGCCGTGGGTGTCGTAAGAGGCGACTAAGGGACTTGCCAGAGAATGGACAGCAGCGTTCTCTGTGCTTTTGTAACGACCGTACTGCGATCGCCAACCCGCCTGCCAAGCGTGGCGATTATGGCAAAACCCCCTTTATGTCAATGTGGCGACACTTGGAGGAGGCTTATGTCCAGCAGTGGACGTCTTTCGGCTTAAATGATGATTATGATGATGAAATCGATCGACGTCTAGCCCTTCGCGGAATTCATGTCGCGGATGTTGTTAAGTGTTAAAATTTCACTTCCCCTGTGAGAATATCTATAAATGAATAGCCCAGGAAATTAATTAAACGATTCGGCACATAAACATGCGGAATAAGGTGAACGCACTTAACATGGTCACCCAGAGGTTCGACATTAAGTGTGGGCGCGCATTGCGGATATCTTACGACGATCACCAGACCAGTAATTGCCAGGTTTTTTTAATTTGGATTATCTCGTTGACGGTCGCAAACGTAACTGCTGAGGTCCTGAGTTCGACTACCGGGGCGGGCAGGGTTTTTGTATTTTTCCACCAGGATTTTTCAGTAGACCCCTAGGGGCCGGGGGTGGTGGTTGTGCCTTCTTTGAGTTGCTGTGCATTTTTAGTGTCGTATTATGAAATTTTGATGATATATTCGAATATATCATCAAAATTTCAGTGCGAGAGACAGATGGAACTGTATCCCTTTTTAGGGTTCCGTACCCGAAGGGTCAAACGGGATCCTATTACTGAGACTTCGCTGTCCGTCCGTCCGTCTGTCACCAGGCTGTATCTCATGAACCGTGATAGTTAGCCAGTTGAAATTTCTACAGATTATGTATTTCTGTTGCCGCTATAACAATAAATACTAAAAAACAGAATAGAATTAATATTTAAGGGGGGCTCTCATACAAAAATGTCTTTTTTTTTTGCTCGTTTTAATAAATAATGGTACGGAACCCTTCGTGCGCGAGTCCGACTCGCACTTGCCGGGTTTTTTCAGTTTTAGTAACTGCCCTGTGTTTTGAAATATCGGAAGAACGGAATATGAAGAAGAAATCTTGCGATAATACATACATATATAATATCACGCCCTAAATTTACCCCAAGGGGGCAGGCAGAGACCATAGTTCGCCACCTTCCTTCCATCCTTACATACTCCTTGCGATAACAATCCTAAAAAAGTTTAACATTTACTCAATAAACTAACATTTCACCTGGCGAAATGTTATGAGTTATCGTTCATTATGAAGTTTACAAATACAGTCAGTCACGTGTGAGCAGTAAAGGCGATTAAACATTGCGACAAACGAATCACGTGTTTGCAATATAATGTTAACACTAGCTGTGCCCGCGACTTCGTCCGCGTGGAATTTAAAAAAAAGTTATTTAGTTTTAGCCTTAGCCTAAATTACTCCTTATTACATCAGCTATCTGCCAGTGAAAGTCCCGTCAAAATCGGTCTAGCCGTTCCAGAGATTAGCCGGAACAAACATACAGACAGACAAAAATTGTGAAAAATGTTATTTTGGTATATGTACCGTTTATACATTCATATGCATATAGTAAAAAGCGGTTATTTTAATATTACAGACAGACACTTCAATTTTATTTATTTGTATAGTAGATGGATACAGGTCAACTGAAGCAACTGAATACTTAAGACCACGCGCAAATTATAGACTTTTACTGAAACATTTCTGTTAGTTAGTACTTGCAACCGGCGAGCATGTCATCATCTGCCTAACGTTTTCGCAACTATGTTGGTGTCTGCTTCTAGTCTTACCGGATGCAGCTGAATACCAATATTTTACATGAAGCGACTGCTTAACTGACCTCCACAACCCAGTTAGTACTTGGTAATACGATACCCCTTGGTAAAACTGGTCGTCAGACTTTCGGGCCTGTAACGACACCATAGTAACTGGATTGTGGAGGTTAGAAAGGCAGTCGCTCCATGTTAAGAGCGTTTACACCTTACGGTACTGCTCTGTATGGTGTCGGACGTAAAGAATAGCACCATCCCATATCTTCCCGTGGGTGTCGTAAGAGGTGACTAAGGGACTTGCCAGAGAATGGGCAGCAGCGTTCTCCGTGCTTTTATAACAACCGTACTGCGATCGCCAACCCGCCTGCCAAGCGTGGCGATTATGGCAAAACCCCCCAAAATGACAATGTGGCGACACTTGGGGGAGGTCTATGTCCAGCAGTGGACGTCTTTTGGGCTGAAATGATGAATGATGATGACACCTTACGGCATTTCATACAAACTTTCATGTCCTTATTTTCCGAAATGACCGAACCGATTTTAATGAAACTTCATACGCTTAAGTAGGATACATAGGTCTAAAAAGTTACTAAAAATATTTTTTATGAAATGCCGTAAGGTGTAAACGCTCTTATGTACTAGTATTCAGGTTCATCCGGTTAGACTAGAAGCCGACCCCAATAATTGCGAAAAGTCTAAGCAAATGATGAAGAACAGCTAATGAAAACAGTGAAAGTTTTGTAGACCAAGAAAAGGTTGAACAAATTGACCTATTTTTCATTGTATAAACATCAGGTGAGATTTGGGTTTAAACGCTAGTCTAGAGTAAATGCTAAAACTGCTTTTACTGACGTGAATGTATTTAAATTGAGCTCGAAATT
This sequence comes from Cerastis rubricosa, assembly GCA_949152445.1. Taxonomy (NCBI): domain Eukaryota; kingdom Metazoa; phylum Arthropoda; class Insecta; order Lepidoptera; family Noctuidae; genus Cerastis; species Cerastis rubricosa. The sequence goes on along the minus strand of OX424534.1, from coordinate 20,748,456 downwards.
GCTTACTCTTTTATTATTTAAATAAACGGGTAACGGTAACTTCAGAGTAAATAATCTCTTATCTTCTTTTTGATCAGTTAAATTGGCTTAAGAGCGTTTATACCCTACGGCATTTCATACGAAGTTTCAAGTCGTTATTTTCCGAAATGACTGAACAGATATTAATGAAACTTCCTTCGCATAAGCAGTATACATAGGTCTAAAAAGTTACTAAAAAACATTTTCAAAATGTCTTTTAAAAATGAAGATAATTGGAAATTTCTGTTTCTATAGATAATTCAAAATCGGTCTAATTTAGCTGTAACATTATTTTTCGAAAATGTTTTTAGTAACATTTTAGACCTATGTATACTGCTTATGCGTAGGAAGTTTCATTAAAATCTGTTCAGTCATTTCGGAAAATAACGACTTGAAAGTTTTTATGAAATTAGCGACGAGTTAAAAATAAAAAAAAAGCCCACATTCCACTGTTTTGAGTTTTCACTTCTGCTGGCAGTCCGCCTTTTTAGTCAACTGATCCCAACACCCAAATGGGTGTTACAACACAAATCGATCGATCGTCGATCGATGCCATCGATCGATAGTAGAATGGATTAGTCAAAGTCGATCTACAGTTTCTACTACACCATTCGAACGATCAACGTCGACCGATGGCATCGATCGGCGGTTGATCAATTGTTTATCGCCTGGTAGTCGTCGATCAGCCAAAGCTACCACACCAATCGATCAACGTCGACCGATTCGATCGATGACGATCGATCGATTGGTGTAGTAACACCCTTACTACCTGTTTTTTCTTGAAAATATCAGTTTGAAAACTGTCCAACATTTTCCGCAAAAAATATTACTTACCTAAAGAGCATTGGGTAAGTTTGTATGGACCAGTAGCATGATTTTTTTTCATAGCGGCCACAATGATAATTGTTGCTAACGTATAGGGGAATATATGATAATAATGACTCCTAAAAGAATTTTGGCGAAAATTATATCGGAGCTGAAATATCTGATGTCAAAGTTGTATTGTTCCTACTAACAGTTTGCATACTTTTATGTATTTTTTTTTAAATAACTCTTTCCTATCGTTTGCCGTATGCCATTATTTCCCAGATATGATCCTTAGCAGCGACACTATCGAATGGCGTAATAATACAGGGTGTTATTTTTTTCAAAATTAACGGGTTCGATTCCTGGCCATGAATATTGATTTTTCAAAAAAACCAATGATGCAGTTTTAGTTTTTATCAAAATCGGGGTCGTGACTCCTTTGAGTGATTTTTGCTATTCTTCGTAGTTTCGGATTTGGCCTTCCACCCACTTGAAAAAGTCACCCTTTATATCTCGGCTCCGATGCATTTTGGAAATAATTGTTCATAGAAGAAAATGAATGTCTTATTGTGTTCTTACTAATGAAATATTTTTCATTAGTGGCCGCAGACTTAGAAAATCATGCCTCTTTTACCCAAACCCCTTTAATTCTTCACAGTCTTATCTTAAGTGCCAAGACATAAGCCAAAATAATCTTGAATCAGTCGTAGTAAAGAATAAAATAGAATTTATTTTTTGCAAATATACATGTCGCCGCAAGAGCGTCTATGTGCTAAGACTATTTATTAATCTTATTAAGAATCAACTTAATAATCCTCATTTGTCATAATATTGATGAACCTGCCATGCCATCTGTGTGGGGCAAGCATAATTATTACGATAATCATTTGACTAAACGCCATCTATTGGCTTGTGTGTTAACTACTGCGCAAATAATGGATTCGTTTAGCTTAGATGGCCTGTAATTTATTAAACAAAAGCCTTTAGCTAGAACTATAACCAAAATTAAGATTAGCAAATATTTTATGATAGCTGGGATTTTAGCAATGACAATTTGGATTTTAACAATGGCTCATTTTGTTAGGTGGCAACCCAGTCTTGTGGGAAAGAACGCCGAATAGTTAATTAGTGAATTTATAATTTGTAGCAACAATTAAATCAATTTCTAGAACTAACTACAAACTTAAAATTAATAAGATTATTTTACAGAGTATTTTATTAGTGGTAAACCAGTTCTTTGTATTTAATCCTTTGATCTGCCGAAAATGGTTTTAAGCATGCAATTGTTGTAAAAAGTAATTAAGCTTAATAACGCCTTTGCATTTGTCGATATTGGTATTGTTTAATTACTAAAATAATTAATGGTGAAGTTAGTATTGTTTAACTGAAGTTTAAATGAACTTACTATGTAATAAATTACTGTACTGAACTAGTGTGTGCGTATTTCCGCCCACGCAGAACCATAGGCGCAGCGAGACGAGATGTCGTCGTCGAGCTAGCTCGCGATTAGAGAATTGAAATATTAATGAATTGAAAGTAGTTTTTGAAGTGAGCAATAATAAGTTATGTTAATAAGAACTGTAATCATTGAAAGACAGATCCAAAAGACACACATTACGTCAACCATGTTTGTGAATGGGTGGCTTAACCTAAGGAAAGTTTATAAGTGTTAAAGTGCCTGTAACTGGTTTATTAGAAATAAACATAAGGAGTTTGAGTAAAGTGTTGTGTGTGATTTCAATACCCATCCACCTAATCTATATATATAAAAATGAAACCCGTTTTCCTTGGTCACGGCATCACGCGTGAATGGCTGGACCGATTTCACTAATTCTTTTTTTGTTGTATTTGTTATTATTAGGAGAAGGTTCTTACGGAAAAAAATATTAAGAAAATCACTCAGAAATATTGAAAAATATACATCTAATTTTACATATTTAGAAAAACGCGCGTAACGAATGTCAATGTCATTCACAGCCATAGACTATATTGAAAGAGCATTGTTTGTTCGGAAACGTGGTTACTTATTTAAATTCGAGCATCATTTGTTCGGAAACGTGGTTACTTAATTAAATCCACTATATAAAAATAAGTCGGGTTTTCCTTCCTGACGCTATAACTCCAGAATGCACGAACCGATTTCCACGGTTTTGCATTCGTTGGAAAGGTCTCGGGCTCCGTGAGGTTTATAGCATAGAAAATTCAGGAAAGGTAGGGTAGGGTAGGTAGGTAGGGTAGGTAGGTAGGTAGGGTAGGTAGGTAGGTAGGGTAGGTTGGTAGGTAGGTAGGTAGGGTAGGGTAGGGTAGGGTAGGTAGGTAGGTAGGGTAGGTAGGGTATGTAGGGTAGGTAGGTAGGGTAGGGTAGGGTAGGGTAGGGTAGGTAGGTAGGGTAGGGTAGGTAGGTAGGTAGGATAGGGTAGGTAGGTAGGGTAGGGTAGGTAGGTTGGTAGGGTAGGGTAGGTAGGTAGGGTATGGTGGGTAGGTAGGTAGGGTATGGTAGGTAGGTAGGTAGGGTATGGTAGGTAGGTAGGTGGGTAGGGTATGGTAGGTAGGTAGGTAGGGTATGGTAGGTAGGTAGGTAGGGTAGGGTAGGTAGGTAGGTAGGGTAGAGTAGGGTAGGGTATGGTAGGTAAGTAGATATGGTAGGTAAAAAGTGCATTGCAACGCATGCCGGGGACAGCTAGTTAGCAATAATGAAGAATAAAGTTGCACAGACAACGACTGAAAGGCAATATGGCGTCGATATTCATTTATGGTGGAATCCCCGCCTTGATATACATAATACTTATTGTAATAAAATAATAAATAATCAAGGCTCAGCCATATTTTCCATTCGGCATGCAAACATTTACTTACATTATTTATGAAACATTACTAGTGCTATTTTAAAACTAATTACAATTCAATAGACCAATTAATTAACTAAAATATTTTTCTCTGCCAGAAACTCAGTTACACTGTAGTACGTTTTATCTATCAAAAATTTATGTAGTCTACTCTTAAACATCGCGGCATTTAAATTTAATTTAAGTTTAATTCCTAGTCACACTTTTTATGCATTTTGTCACTTGAAGGCGACACATTTTTTTCTTTTTTGTTTAGTCGAATTAGCATACTTAGTGTATTTAACGATAATATTCGTAACAAAAATTGGCAATTAGCGTGATACTAGTAAAAACCATTTCAGCATAGCAACTAGTGCCCGTTTTTCACCAACACTAGGCGTTACCTAAACGGATGTCTAGATAAAATGCGCTGTAAGTTGATAATCTAACAAGGCACTTTCTCCTCTAAGCGTGTCGATGGCAATCCTAATTGTGTCGGCCCAAAACTGAGCCACTAGTTTGGAGTCCTTTAGTAGCGTCCATCAGTTCCTGTAATGAACAGACACGCAGGACATGATATTAACACTTTGGCTGCCAAGTTAAAATAATCCCATTTTTACTTGTATGCCGAAATCTATAGCTACTTATAACGAACCGGGGGCGTCGGGGGGCGGGTTGTGCGCACACGAACGAATATTGTTCGACCCGTATTCTGGGTGTTGAGCACCAAAAGTGTTAAGTAGCCGGTCGTTTCAGCAGCATCACATTTACTTACATTCTTGGGCAGTCTTCGTGCTTTTAATATTTTAAAAATATCTGTCTAAAACCGTGTTTAAAAACAACATGAATCACGGATTCAGTGGTTATTTGCATAAGAGAATAAAGGAATTACAAAACGTCTGTATTGTTCGAATAAAACAAAACACGAACCCATTTGGACATAAGTCTCCGCCATCTTGCTTTTCCAATGTTTACCACACTCACATACAATTACAAATGGCGTCGTGCCGCTGAATTTGTGAAATAAGGACAACTTGTACTATTGCTCCACATCCAAGTTCTAGTATGCTTATTTAAGTAGGCATAAGTCGATCTCGGCTTCCAGTCTGACGGGATGCAGCTGTATAACAATATTCTACATGAAGCGACTGGTTATTTCACACGGTTTACACGTTGAAAACTTATTATTTGCTTAAAAAATACATCATCACATAATACTCCAATGGTCTCAAAAGATGAAGGAAAACGTCGTGAGGAAATCAGCATGTCTTAGAAACAAAAAATCGTAGACATGTGACATTTACCAACACGCACAGCGCCCGCGTGGTGAATTACAGCCCACTCTGAGAGGAGGCCTGTGTCCACGAGTGGGAACAATATCGGCTGAACATGCTTATGCTATGCATTTAGGCGTCGGCGTCGCCTGGTTTTGCAATCTCAAACTATGAAAATAGAGGATTCCCCAATACTTCGTTTCTTGTCTGACAAACGATGTCGTCATACGTTTCATCGCTAAAATAGCCCCAGACAGCATTAATTGACCTTGTGATTTACCAAGCGTTGATTGCGGCATTTTCCCTTCTCGTTCGTTAGGGAGTTCAAGTTCAGTGTAAGTCTTCATGTACTTTATTGTAGACTAGCTTTTGTCCGCGGCTTTGCTCACGTTATAGCCAATGACGCTCGGGGATTCCCGATCAGTAAGTTATAAAAAATTATCCCCTACTTTCCAATCTTATAAAATTTACCTACTCAACTCATATAGGTAATTTAGTTGCCTTTATTCTGATATTCAAGCAAAATTTTCTTTGTTTGAATTTTTGTAAAAACCAATTTACAGTATAAACATATTCATTTATCCCCATGCTATTATAAACTAAATGATGCTATGGTTCAGTTTCACTGTTTTCAAAGCTCAAAAGTTCAGTACGCATGTACGCAATAGTCAAGCGGTCATCATTTCAGCCGCCGAAAGACGTCCACTGCTGGACATAGGTGTCCCCCAAGAAGGGGGGGTTTTGCCATAATTGCCACGCTTGGCAGGCGGGTTGGCGATCGCAGTACGGTTGTTACAAAAGCACAGAGAACGACGACACCCACGGGAAGACATGGGATGGTGCTATTCTTTACGTCCGACACCATACAGAACAAGCGGTCATCTGAGTTTAAACATGTTGTTCATTCATATTAAAGATTCATGTATTTGACTGTTAATACTCAATACTCAATTATTTATTACATTCCATATGTATTACAAAGATGGCGTTATCAAATAAAAGATCAGTATGGACCCTGTCGGGCACAGCAACCGCTACACCAACGAAGCAGTAAAGAATGTATATACGTATTTACCTTTACTCCACGCGCACGTACCGTGTAATCAGTACAAAAGCGTGTATATAATGTACTACAAACAATTGTCTTCGTAACTCCTCGCTTTCTACATTCTCCGTGATCCATGACACGAGGCGGCCACGGTTGATGGTGCATTTCTTCAACCAGGTTATGAGTTTAACGTTAGCTGTATGCTTGCCGTGTTAAGAACCCCCGACCCTTGCTCGACGTGCCAGCCCGCCGCTGAGCATGTAACGTTAAATTCCCCAAATAATAATAATATGACCCAGCCTGTCCCTTGCTGCACCCCTCAATGACGCCCTAAGCCGAGGTCCGAACCCCACAGGTGGTGCCCTTAGCGAGCGTTCATTTAAATGTAACTAGTTTGTAAGCCCTGGCTGGGGGCCTTAAATTCATTTGAGGTCACCACAGGATAGTCCGGTTGAGCAGAAATAACCTTAGCAGGTTGATCTGCGAGTGGCCATAATAATAAAAAAACCCGTGTTAAGAGCGTTTACGCCTTACGGCATTCCATACAAACTTTCAAATCCTTATTTTCTGAAATGAGTAGGAAACATAGGACATAACATACAACTAAAAAGTTACTAAAAAATATTTTTAAATGGCTTTTAAAAATGAAGATAATTCGAAATTTCTGTTTCTATGTATAGATAATTAAAAATCGGTCTAATTTAGCTGTAACATTATTTTTCGAAAATGTTTCAGTAACTTATTAGACCTGTGTAAACTGCTTAAACGTAGGAAGTTTCATTAAAATCTGTTCAATCATAAACGCTCTTAAGAGCGTTTACGCCTTATGGCAGTTCATACAAACTTTCAAGTCCTTATTTTCCGAAATGAGTAGGAAACATAGGTCTAAAAAGGATAAAAAAACATTTGTAACAAATCCACAAAAACAAAACAAACTCTGTTTAACATATCGTCACATCATCGGTGTAGGCCTTTTCACAAATATATCGATTGTGGCAGGTCGGCTCCCAGTCTAACCGGATTCACTTGAAAACCAGTTTTTACATAGGGCGACTACTTATTTATATATTCAGAAATACATTCTAAGCTTACAGTTTTTTTACCAAAACTCTTAGAGGCGAATAACTTATCTGACGTTCAAAATCTAGTTCCCATCAATAAGACTGGTTATTATACTTTCAGCCTTCTGTCTAAACTAATATTATAAAGAGGAAAGATTTGACTGTTTGTTTGTTTGCATTGAATAGGCTCCGAAACTACTGACCCGATTTGAAAAATTATTTCAATGTTAGATAGCCCATTTATCGAGGAAGGCTATAGGCTATATATCATCACCCTACGACAAATAGGAGCGGAACAGCAATGAAAAATGGAAAACGGGGAAGATGTGACGCAGACGAAGTTGCGCCGGACAGCTATTCTACCAGTAATGACTGTCATAGGTTTACGAATTACATCCGAGTGAGCAGAGTTTATAAGTAAGCTAAAAAAATACATTTTTTCATCAGTAACATCTATTTTGTCATCTGTTTCGTCTATTTTGGACTACCAACTTCTTCCTGTCTTCCTGTCTATGGCACTCGGTAATAATGTAGCTCTCTATCAATTCTAATACCCTTTAATAAAGACTGTATTCCGGCGGTTTGTTTGGTGCCACCGAGTTTCGTACCGCAGCATGGGATAGGCTTATGTACAGCATCATTCATCATATAAGTTTTCAAAATGACATGGTCACTAACACTATCAATAACACTAGTAACTCATAACAAATAATAAACATGGTAAATATCCCGTATATTTACCATGTTTATTATTTATTATGAGTTCCCGATATTTCGGCGCTGTTGCAAACGCCATGATCACGGATAAACAGATCACACACGGGCCACACGGAATCACGGAACATTCATCATCATCATCATTTCAGCCCAAAAGACGTCCACTGCTGGACATAAGCGTCCCCCAAGTGTCGCCACACTAACATTTTGGGGGTTTTTGCCATAATCGCCACGCTTGGCAGGCGGGTTGGCGATTGCAGTACGGTTGTTACAAAAACACAGGGAACGCTGCTGCCCATTCTCTGGCAAGTCCTCCCTTACGACCCCCCCACGGGAAGATATGGGCTATTCTTTACGTCCGACACCATACAGACCCCAACATGTCCAGCATTGGACTGCAATACTCCAACTTTATAGTGTGGTGAAATAAACTTAATATTAAATGAGTTAGAGGTTAGTGCCTCTGTGCGTCAGCGTGCGTTAAATTACATGACGTAAACAATAACAGTAGTTCCATTGAGAATTCTGTAAAAAAAAAAACATATCAAGGTCAACGACTCGGCCGGAATCACTGGGTAATATAACAGCGTATCGTAATGATAAAGTAGTTATCTAAATCTATACAAATAAATAAAATTGAAGTGTCTGTTTGTAATATTAAAATAACCGCTTTTTACTACTAGCATATGAGTACCTATACTAGCTGTCCGGCGCAACTTCGTTTGCGTCACATTTTCCCCGTTTTCGCAATATTTTTCATTGCTGCTCCACTCCTATTGGTCGTAGCGTGATGATATAAAGCTAATAGCCTTCCTCGATAAATGGGCACTCTAACACTGAAAGAATTTTTCAAATCAGACCAGTTGTTTCGGAGCCTATTCAATGCAAACAAACAAACAATCAAATCTTTCCTCTTTATAATATTAGTTTAGATACGGTACATATACCAAAATAACATTTTTTACAATTTTTGTCTTACTGTCGGGTTGTCTGTCTGTTTGTTCTGGCTAATCTCTGGGACGGCTGGACCGATTTTGACGGGACTTTCACTGGCAGATAGCTGATGTAATAAGGAGTAACACAGGCTACTTCTATTTCAGAAATCAAATTATTATACAAAAACAAAAAAATCTAAAATTATTATTAAAAAAAACGTTTTTTTTTTTAATTTCATGCGGACGATGTTGCGCACACAGCTAGTACTTACTATAACGTAACTAATGCGAGTGGAGCTGTACCGTTAGTGTTTACGTTTGGATTACGCGAATGGTTAAGTTTAACCGGCTTTGTGGGTGGAATACCGATATGCTACCAGTCCGTTTGCAGTAATAACCTTGTTAAGCCAAGTGGTCTGACCGTCGGACTGTCAAGTCATAGGTCTCGACGAGTTCGAACCCAAGACACGCACCATGTTCATGTATAGTATAATTATCTCTTGCTTCGGTGAAGGAAAGCACCGTGAGGAAACCAGCATGCCTGAGAAATATTTCTTGACGGCATGTTAAGCCAAGTCGGAGCCCATTGGCGGAAAGACGAAAGACCAGTGTTTTAGGAAGGGTGCACTGTGTGAAGGATGACATGGCTAGAAAGGGGGTGACTGCTGAAATTACCGCTAATAGACAAGTATGGAAGAAGAAGACATGCTGCGCGAATAAATTGAGATCAGGGCAAGATAATGATGAGCAGTCATTAAACTTTTGAACGCCATTGTCACATATCCGTGACAAGCAAGCGCGTGATCTGTACGCCAACGACACAAATATGTGACAAAAAATGTGGTGCTCTATAATACGAAATAAACAGTTTAAATCATTACTTTTGTGTGTGTTTATTTATATATCTTTAAAATGTGATCTTAAATATTAAATGTCTTAAGAAATAAGTTAATAATACTTTTGAAATCCCATTTTTTATTTGTAAGTTTTTGTGGTGAATTTGTGGCTTGGCGTGGAAGGCACGCGCGTGCGTTTATGCTCTGGCGTTCAAAAGGTTAAGGTGCTAACAAGGCAGTAGGAAAGTGCTTGTATTATCACTGATTGCCCATTTTAAAGAACGCCCGTATGATGGATGTACCGTCGAGTTTAAAGGGTTGTAACGGAGCTAACGTTTCCGCCTCCGCAGCTGCGGAACTTCCGCGAGAAATCGTACCTCCGCATCTGCATCCGCCTCCGCAAAATTTTGGCGGAGTTGTATTGGAGGTATATTTACATCGTTGACATACAATCCCACAATGACATGACACTGGGCGACTTGGCTGCATGTTGCGAGCGCAATGGCCTTAGTATGCTTGTGCGGTGGGGACGCGGACAGGGAGTAGGGCCGAGCGTATACGTCAAATGATACATGACAGGAAACCACTCGTCGAATGTCTCGGTCGCACGTAAGTTTAGTTGTGTTTACTGAGCCGTGATTGTGATTTAGTGCTTAATTAATAGTTTACTTTAATCAAATCGCGCGATGAAGCCAACTGAGACTAAGCAGTTTTTTAGAAATATATGAAAATTTTACTAAATGTAAAGTCTGTGGAAAAAATATTCAAGAAAAGGTCGAACTACAACATACCAGCAAAAAGAAAAAAAAATGAAAAGATTGTAAAATAGAAGAACAACAAGAAATTAAAACTGGCAACGTCCGTTATACCATTACAAAAAGCAGCTGACTTTAGAAGAATCCTAAAAAAAACTCTACTTCACATCCGCCTACGTTAACCTCCGCTTCCGCGGAGGCGAAGGTCATCACCTCCGCATCCGCCTCCGCCTCTGCTAAGGAAGCCTCCGTTACAACCCTATAAAACCCTTAAACTTGCAATTACTGACGTGTTACGAGCTTGTATTTACCCTTTTTAGTTAGTATCCCAGAAAAATCCCTGTTAAGTATCAATTTTATATTGTACTAGAAGTTATTAACACATCATCCACATAAACGGAGAAGAATATTATTTTATTAGAGAGGATAACTCATAAAGTACCGGTAAATCCAAGAAATACAAGAACAAAAAAAAGGGACGTACATAAATTCGTCCTTTTTTAGAAGCCGGTTAAAAACTGGTTGGGGCAGGCTGGATGCGGGAGGGGGATGAGGCACAGCAGGCTGCTATGGCGCAGGTGTGGGGCTATATCCAGAAGCGGGGTGCAAGCCGAGTTGACATTTCAAAGGCAGTATAATGCGTGTGTTTACTTGTAGGTTCTCATTGTTCCTATCAAGGCGAACCGTCGACTAAGTGAAGGTGATGAAAATTAACTGGATGCGTAAAGTTTTGGGGCGCGAGAGGACTCAGTCCAGCAGTGTACGTCTTTTGGGAGAAAGGCGATGATGCGCAAAAAACGTTGACAACAAGTTGGATTTCCCTTCATCTTGAGGGCAGAAAACTTTCACAAAGGCCCCCTTTGTGGAAGTTTAAAGGCGCGATTGGATAACTTAGTTAATTTAATACTCAACTCGAAATGGATTAGGGAAACGAGTCCTAATCCTAATTGTGGACGTAATTTGGTGTACAGACAGACCATTCGTAATTCGGATCGTGTTGTATGCATTTGGACATTAGAACCTTTAGAGCCGTGTTCCCATAACCTGTTTATATCGTCATTCCAGTCGCTAGATCTACCTGCAGCTGCAGATCAACACATAAGAGTCACAGTTAAACACTATCCAGTCTAAACTACACCGTATTTTCTAGACTTACGGTTGTTATCACACTGTATATTCCTCGATTAGGATATTAGCCATAATGACTGGGGAGCTTGCATCATTTGCTGCATCGCATCTTGTGACCTAATTGGCAATGCGTTGTGTCACCTTGCCAAACGATGCTTCATTATTTTGTTTTTTTCTGTCTGTCTATTTGGGATACAGATTTGCTGGATTTATTGGTCTTTTTAGTTAATGAATGTATTCAATTTTCAATTCAGCGAAATACCAGTATTTTTAGCTGGTATCGTGTTACCCAATAATTGGGTTCGCTCCATATAAAGTACTGGTATTTCGCTGAATCCGGTAAGACTGGAAGTCGACCTCATCTTAGTTGAGAAAAAATACTAGGCTAATTTATTTTGGGATGTTTGTTTTGTCTAAGGGATATTTATGGAGTCGGTAATTTTAGGCGTTGGAAGGCCTCCCACTAGGTGGACCGATGACCTGGTGAAGGTTGCGGGGATCCGCTGGATGCGAGTCGTACGGGACCGGTCGTTCCCGTCGTTAAGTCGTTTGTTTTAGTAATGAAAGCTTTATATCAGTGCATGGCCATATGGATTAGGGTTTGTAGCGAAACTACAAAAAGTACTACAGCGCAATCTGACACAAATTAAGGACTAATATGAAAATTCAAAATTGCTCAGTTAAAATTATTCGCGACTTAAGACATATCTTAGGAACAATCTGACAACAACTGGCAACAAACCAGACAAAAGCACCCGTCTGGTGGGAGAATCCTCCGGCCTTTCGACGGCGGATAAAGAACTTTCATCCTGTTATTGTTGTCCCCATAAGTCAATGTCTCGTGTCTTTTACTGTATACCGTATAACTCAATGATCAAGAGTTAAAGAGATTGCTTTATCTTTCCCCGTGCTTAATGCCACAGCAGCGGAGAGCAGCAGTAGCCTAGTGGTGGCAGCCCCGACTTACGAGCAGTAAGCCGTGGGTTCGAACATAGGCAGGCGCATTACTTTGTGCATTAATTTATTTCATCACCCTTGCCCTCAATAACGGTGAAGGAAAACATTGTGAAGAATCCGGCATGTTTTCTAAAACTAATAATTCGAAGACAAGTGACATCTACCATCCCGCCCACGTGGGCCCACGTGGTGGATTACAGCCCACTCCCTCTCATAGAGAGGAGGCCTGTGTTCCAGCGGAATATTATAGGCTGATGATGCTGTGCTTAACGCAATGAAGGAAAGCATTTGATTCGTATTTTCGATGAGTTATTTTACGTACTGAGCTATAGACTTGTAAACTACAAGTATAGTATACCTAGCTGTATAAGAATGTCGATTGCGAAATTTTCGCATTCAAGCTCAATCTAGTAACAGTTCAACGGCAGACCTTCAATTAATCGAAAGTGGTCTTGCTAAACCCGATAAGGGAACTTATAGGATAGGAAGTGAAGTCTGGCAGGTCTTAATAATTATATCGTAAGCGTGATTGAGTTATAACAGGAGATTATTGGATACGGAAATGGGCGGAGGTGTAAAAGAAATAGGAAGTGGAATTACTTTTATTGTAATTTTGATACCTCATAAACAATCCCTTTGTATTTAAACATTCCGGAAAGGAGTCGGAGTCGCAGCAAGCCCTCTAAAGAACAACACAATCTGCCTAACTTTTCCCAATATTTTCAAATCTATGTTGGGGTCGGCTTCCAGTCTTACCGGTTGCACATGAATTACCATTATTTTACATGAAGCGACTACCTATCTGACGTCTACAACCCAGTTACAACCGGGTAATAATGATAGCCCTTTTTTTTCGGATGGGAAATCATCAAATGACTTCACCCGCTCTGGGCGGAGCGGCAGGGAGTGTCAGACTTAACTGACTAAAACCCAACCATGTTCCTTCTTTGCCCTTTGTGTTCCAGGGCCACTGTATCTCTTTCGAACAACCCTCTCGGACCCCTTCCGATTTGCTGACATCTCCTTGAGGCGCGCGTGGTCCCCCGACGTCCGGGGCGTCTCCCGCGGCGGCTGAGACGTGAGGTTCTCTCCCTCTCACGTTATAATAATACCCCTTGGAAAGTCTTGGACTTGGTTGTCAGACTTTCGGGCCACTGACTACCTGTAAGGACTGTCGAAGATCTACAAATGACAGCCGGGACCAACGGCTTAACGTGCTTTCTGAGACACGAGTGCACTCGGAAAGAACTCTGCTTATTGTGTAGCCACGAGCTACTCCTACATATAACGTCTTCCTATCTGAGGAAACGCTTTTCCTACTCCCGACCTTCTGATGCACCTTGCAGGTCGCATCTTAGAAAACTCCTTAAATCCCCTCCCCACTCTACCGACTTCTACTCCTACTCCTTCACTGTACACGCTGCTGTGCGGTTGTGGAATTCACTGCTGCCTGACATAAGGGACTGCCAAACTACTGCAGTTTTCAAGACACGAGTAAAAGAACGTTCCGTAGTGTTTTTTTATTTATTTTTTGGTATATATTTTGTTTTTGTATTTATACGTTAGTTAGTATATTTTTATATGTATTTTAAATAGTTATTTGCTTGATGTGTTATGTATTCCATTCTCTCTTCTTCTTTTACACACTATGTCTGCATCTCTTTTTAGGGTTCCGTACCCAAAGGGTCAAACGGGATCCTATTACTGAGACTACGCTGTCCGTCCGTCCGTCTGTCACCAGGCTGTATCTCATGAACCGTGATAGTTAGAAAGTTGAAATTTCTACAGATTATGTATTTCTGTTGCTGCTATAACAACAAATACTGAAAACCGAATAAAAAAGATATTTAAGGGGGGCCCCCATACAAAAAAAAGTGTTTTTTTTTTATCGTTTTTATAAATAATGGTACGGAAACCTTCGTGCGCGAGTCCGACTCGCACTTGGCTGGTTTTTTTATATATCCTTTCGCAGGTATGCTGGAAGAGATTTTATTAGAAATAGGCATCACATTTGTACCTATTTTCCTTTCTTCTTCTCTGTATTAAGTGTGAACCTACATAAAAATAAAATAAATATAATGCACATGGAAGTCTACTTGACTGCTACAAAATAAATAAAAAAGGAACTTACCATTATAGCCTAAAGGCGCATTCTCTTCTATCTTAAACGTGAAAGGTATGTGTACCCTTTGCATGAGAAGTCTAGGGGGCTGCATGGTGCGCGCCCATGCGTCTTCCCGACCCTCACCCATTATGCCTATGACCTCCATGTTCCTGAAAGCAAAGAAAAGGTTTTTTAGGTTTTGACATAACATCACGTTTGGCGTTCTGTGGATTTTGCCTACTCCCATGAAAAAAAGGCGAGTTTATGTATGTTATGTATATATTGTAAAATAACAGATAGGTTTGCAACCAGTAATAAAAATAAATCACAAAAGTCCAAGCAACCAGGATATTTATGTATTTTTTTCTATGTTTTCTCGTTGGTGTCATGCATCAAGAGAAGCGGAATTTAATACACCATTTAATTGTTAAGTTTTTGTTAAGAAGTTGTGAAAAAATTAAATTAATAAAAAATCTGAAATAAGGCGAAAAGTTTAAATTTAAGTTTTTGGGATTAAAAAGAAAATGTGAGGCCTAGCTATGAACTAAATTTGAAAAAAACATTTCAAACAGCTTTTTAATAATACGTTGGACTTCTTAAGGCTCGACGGATCTACATCGGCGTCAGATACCGAACATGAGGTTTTATCACCTATGGTATTAGTCTCTATTCACTGGAAAGATGTGTAAAAAGTTATTCAGGTAACTTAAAATTTTGGTGAAGATTACTTAAAACTCTTCCCCCAAGCAAATCCCATTAATGATTAATGGGATTGAAATCAGCGAATTAAGCAGGCCGGTTTAATACCGTGATATTGTGTTCGCTGAACAAATTTTTTACTTATTTCACGATTTTGCAAGCTCATTATTCCGCATTGAACGGCCATAGGTTACACATTCCGGTCACGGTATTGTTTTGTTTTTCATTTAAATAGCCTTTTTTACAGATGGGCAATCATTAAATGACCCGCTCTAGGCGAGAGGGAGTGTCAGACTTGTACTAACTAAAATCCATCCATGTTCCTTCTTAGCCCTTTGTGTTCCAGGGCCACGGTATCTCTTTCGAACAATCCCGCAGCCTGCCAGGGCTGCGGCATCGGCCCTCTCGGACCCCTTCCGATTTGCTGACATCTCCTTGAGGCGCGCGTGGAACACGAACGCGCCGTCGACACGGCCTGTCGTCATAAGACGCACCGTCCACAGGCCCGCGCCTACGGTGGCCGGGGGCCACTGGTTGCCCCCCGACGCCCGGGGCGTCTGCCGCGGCGGCTGGGACGTGAGGTACTCTCCGTCTCACGTTCCACCACCTCCTTCGCTAGCATGACTGCTTCGCAGAAGGAGGCGACGGTTTCCCAATCCCACTCACTCCAAACCATGGATTGAACAGGGCCGGACGCGAGAGGTAGCCGCCCCCAATCGCCGCTACGAGGACACGGCGGTGCGGTCAGCCCAATTGGAGCAGAGCTCTACAGTGTGCTCCACCGTGTCCTCCGGGCGATCCTCGCAGTGGTAACACCCGGGCGTTTCCTCCCGCCCGATTCGGTGCAGAAACAGTCACGATATTGTTTTGCATTTAAATAGTCTCATATCAAAACGAGATCGATTCTTCTACCCGGGCGATTTCCATCCCAGACCAAAAGCGTTCTGCTTAGACAAGAATGAAATTCTTGAGGATTCCGTAATCGCCTCTGGTGGATTTTTTCGAGTTTCTTTTTATAATTTGTTATAGTTGGCGTGTTGCTCAAGACTTTTTTGATGTGTGTGTGTACATTCGATTACAAAGTCATAAAATTCGCGATTAAAAATTTTAATGTCGATTTTGATCGCAGTGCGGTTGTTGCCAAGCGGTACGATTATGGCAAAACCCTCCAAAATGTCAATGTGGTGACACTTGGGGGAGGCCTATGTCCAGCAGTGGACGTCTTTCGGCTGAAATGATGATGATGATGCTGATGATTTATTACTGACGGAATCAATATGCGTATAGTAACTATTGTTTTAAGATCTAAGTTAGTAGGTACACGTGTTTATGATAAAATTTCACGATAACGCCACTGGTATTTCCTAAAATTTAGCATCGAATTTATGATTTCTTAAGAAGTATGCACTAAAATAGGTCCCAAAATAAAATTGTCTTACGTTTTTTTCAATTTGGCGGTCAGTGTTAGGCTGTATGGTGAACAAAATATGATTTGCGATCGTAATACGCATGTACTTACAGAATTATAATCATTAGAATTATTAGTATAACTCTTTAAGTTAGAATTGGCCTCAAATCTCTCATTTTATTTTATTTTATATGAGGTTTTTTATCTCCTAGCCTGCTCTGTCCTACTCCTGGGCAAAAGCCTAATATCATCATCTGCCATCACTTGCCTAGCCTTTTTCTCAAACTATCTTGGGGTCGGCTTCCAGTCTAACCAGATGCAGCTGAGAACCAGTATTTTACATGAAGCGACTGCCTACCTGACCTCCACAACCCAATAACTACGTAATACGATACCCTTTGGTAAGACTGGATGTCAGACTTTTGGCTTCTGATTACTCTTAACGACTGTCAAAGATCTACAAATGACAGCCGGGACCAACGGCTTTCCGAGGCACGGAGGAAACTCGTTATGTAATTATAGTCACCCATCCACGGACCAACTTTGGCAAGCACGGCTTAACCTTTAAGATCGACCCGTGTTATTATTATTTTGCTATGAGCCTAATAATCAGATAAAAATTTGAAATGGAAACATAGTCGGTCACTGTTAATAGTATAAACCACCTTGTATAGCCTGGTTTAGTTACGACAACAGCTAAAGTAGGTGCCATCATAGGAGCATTTGACGAGAGTTAAGATTCAAAATCTGTGTCAAGTTGCAAGTGGCAAGTGGTACTAGTTTGTTAGTATATGCTAATTTTTCGCCAAACTGCTAGTATTGGTTAACTGTATGTACTATGTCGTCATATGTAGGTAGGCGGGCGGTAGTCTTCAACTAGTTCTGTCAAACTATCTGACAAGCACGTTTCAGTCATTCATCATCAGCCTATAATGTTCCCACTTCTGGGAATCAGGCCTCCTCTCTATGAGAGAGTGGGCTGTAATCCACCATGGTATTGTCATGGAAGATGTCTTCGAATTTTTAGTTCTAGGACATGCTGGTTTCCTCACGATGTTTTCTTTCACCGTTATGTTTCCGTCATTATTCTTAATTAGATAATTGTAGTATTTTATGATTTGTGTTTCAATGTATAGAAGACTAGAGGCTGAATGGAACTCTCTTTTAGGTCACATGACCATGATGGCCTGAAACACAGGTTTAAATAAACCTAGTTCGGGCAGGTCGCTACCAAACATCTAAATTGAACTATCATTACTTGCAACTTTTGAATATGTATGTTTTAGTTATAATTTACTTATAAGTACTAACTATACCATAGTATGAGAAATAATACTACTGCGCCTAAATGTACACTTTTTTTGTAATACTTTTTAAATAAATTTATTTCTTTAATTTTATATTATTTATTTATAAAGATTATTCAATTTGTATTATTTAACTAGCCGGTAAGGAGAGGTTATAAAATAATACTTACCTATTTGAATAGGATTTTTTAACAATTTTAAGGGCCTAAGGAGTACCTTATAGCATCAGCTATCTGCCAGTAAAAGTCCTGTCTAAATTGGTCCAGCCGTTTCGGAGATTACCCGGGAAAAACACAAAAAAATATAAAAAAATATATTCTTGGTAAAATCTTGCATTTCCTCAAATGACTCAAACACTATTCAAAACACCTGCAAAATATTTATTACCATCTCTTATCAAGCGTCATCAACAACCAAGCTTAAGCAATATCACCACATTATCATAATAAAATCTTCACGTCCTTTTTGAATTACAATGTCATTTATTTTAATTTCATTAAGCACTGCCTATGCCCTCGGTTTCGCCCGCCTGATCTCTGGTTATTGTCCCACGGCATCGAACTACCCGGATAAAAAATAACCTATATGTTAATCTGTGTGCCAAATGTCATCGAAATCCGTTCAGCCTGTAGCGATCTACAAAAACCGGCCAAGTGCGAGTCGGACTCGCGCACGAAGAGTTCCGTACCATTATTTATAAAAACGAAAACAAAACAGTTTTTTGTATGGGAGCCCCAATAATTTTTTTTCTGTTTTTATTATTTGTTGTTGTTGATGCTGTATGGTGTCGGACGTAAAGAATAGCACCATCCCATATCTTCCCGTGGGTGTCGTAAGAGGCGACTAAGGGATTTGCCAGAGAATGGACAGCAGCGTTCTCTGTGCTTTTGTGACAACCGTACTGCGATCGCCAACCCGCCTGCCAAGCTTGGCGGTTATGGCAAAACCCCCCCTTGGACGATGCCTATGTCCAGCAGTGGACGTCTTTCGGCTGAAATGATGAAGATGATTATTTGTTGTTATAGCATCAACAGAAATACATAATCTGTAGAAATTTCAACTGGCTAACTATCACGGTTCATGAGATACAGCCTGGTGACAGACGGACGGACAGCGAAGTCTCAGTAATAGGGTCCTTTTTGACCCTTTGGGTACGGAACCCTAAAAAGCAACTTATAACAAAAATTACTACAGCGCCAACTATGATAAAACTGAAAACTAATATGGTCTGAATCTCGCAAGCAAAGTTTACATCGACTTAAGACTATCTTACTTAATAGATATAAATTACGCGTCACGATTTTTGTCCGGGACACCTAAACTACTTAACCGATTTTAATCAAATTGGCACACCGTGCGCAGTTTGATCCAACTTAAAAGATAGGATAGCTTACATCTCAATTTATAGTACCCTAGGCTATATATCATCACGCTACGACCAATAGGCAAAGCAAAAAGTTATAGCAGGTAGCAGAGCAGCAAAGCAAAAAGTTGCGAAAGCGGGGAAAATGTGACGCAGACGAAGTTGCGCGCGACAGCTAGTATACTATAAATTGCCCACCAGACATAACACCTGTCTGGTCGGAGGATCCTCCTTTTACTGCTGGGGATGAGGAACTTTACACCCTATTCCTTACACCGCTAAAAGCCGTTTTGGCGTGATTGAGTAACAAACATCGATCTATTCACCTAAACTTTCGCATTTATAAATAATAGTAAGATAATAATAGTATATTTGACATCAATACATCTATACAAATAAATAAATTTGAAGTGTCTGTTTGTAATATTAAAATAACCGCTTTTTACTACATGCATATGAATGTGTATACGGTACATATACCAAAATAACATTTTTTAATTTTTTTATGTTCGTCTGTTTGTTCCGGCTAATCTCTAGAACGGCTGGACCGATTTTGACGGGACTTTCAATGGCAGATAGCTGATGTAATTTGGAGTAACTTAGGTTACTTCTATTTAAGATAATATCTAAAATGATTTTCTAAAAATAATAAAAATGCAAAAACGACAGAAAAACTCCATCACTTTTTTTGTTGTGCCCGACAGGGTCCATAATTGTGTCTATTATTTTTTATTCGACCACCTGTTATATGTACATTATGTATGCAATAAACGATTTGATTTGATTTGATTTGTTGAATTCCGCGTGAACAAAGACGCGGGCACAGCTAGTACGTAATAAAACACGTAATCATGACGTATTAGATGTTCACATTATTTACTAACAAAATAATATGCCTGCTTACTGTTCATTTCATAATACAAATGTCAAGGGCAAAGCAAAGGAAATATACTTAATGTAATATGGAACCAGCAGTTATACAATAAGAAAATAAATAGTTTAGTAACCTTGTTATTGTTAGGTCTATTTCTGTTAAGAGCGTTTACACCTTACGACATTTCATACAAACTTTCAAGTCTTTATTTTCCGAAATTACAGAACCGATTTGGATGAAACTTAATACGCATAAGCAGGACACATAGGTCTAAAAAATAACGAAAAATATTTTCGAAATATATTAAAAAACAAAAATTGGAAATTTCTAATCGGTCTAAATTTAGCTGCAAGTAACACTATTTTTCGAAAATGTTTTTTTGTAACTTTTTAGACCTATGAATCCTGCTTAACGTGTATGAAGTTTCATTAAAATCGGCTCAGTCATTTCGGCAAATAAGGACTTGAAAGTTTGTATGTAATGTTGTAAGGTGTAAATGCTCTTAAATTATGGATGTAAAACACGTATACCTGGAGCATCCGTAACCGGTTTGAAAAAGGCTAAATAGCTAGATGAAAGATACTTTTATTAAGAACCTGTTTGTCTTGTCTGACTTGTTGTTTGCACAGCAAAGGAGCTGATAGACTCTAGTGAAAGTGCCAAACTCGTCGTCAAAGGGAACATTCAATCAAATCAAATCAAAATCATTTATTTCAAGTAGGCCAGTTACAGGCACGACCAGGCACAACTGACAGCGCCCGTTCACGAACATGACGCATGGATCAGCCATCATTCAACTCAACCATTTTGAAGGGAACTAAATGACCCGACACACGTGCCACCATCAGCGTGACATTTGAGTGAGCATGACATACTCTCAGAACATTCAAGTCAATAAAAGACGTAGGTAGGACGGAGGCTATTTAGATTGCCATAAATAAGCTAAGAACATACAATAAATGCCCTTCTAAAGATTGAATCAGGATGTATTATTTAATCATATTCTCACACTAGTCTTACAATGGTCCTTCTTATAGGCTATTGCGGCTATTGGCTTCGTTGAATCCTACGATATCTTCAATTGATTCCCACAATACACAATAAGCTGCGGAAGAATGTACAGACACGAGTAATATACAAGGTGTTGTTTTGCATCCTCGTCAAATTCAAGGAGGTAACTATGCTAATGATTCTCGTCCCGAATCAATCATAAAATGGGTTGGTATTTTTTTTTTCTTATTTACGAAAATCGGTAAGTGTGAACCATCCGTGTTTTACACGCTTCCCGTCTGATTGTCACCCTATAACCGCGCTTTCATACATACAAACAATCTCAAACGTTTATTCGATAATTTCTTATTCCCTAAACCATGTTAAGGAGGTTATTCTGAAATACTGACAAACTTAAACAACCAAAAAAATCAGCGTTTTTTAATAATAACTTAGAGACCGTAATTTTAATTCATTATTTATGTCTTTTGTAACATCCTCTTGAATTTTGACGAGGATGCAAAACAACACCTTGTATTATAATGTAAATACTAAGCAAAGTAGTTACTGCAGGGTGATTTGGTTGCATTCCTTTTCAACAATTTTGACTCGATAACTTGGGGTCCAACCAAACTGGGTTGTGTCTCCACCTCTCCACCATAACATAAACAGCTGATTTTGAGAAATATACGCCGCGCTGGACAGAATGTTAAACTGATACTTTTTTGATAGCTGATGAACGCATCGTTCGAAAACCAATTTGAGTTGTTTTTTAATCTTTATTTATTTACGGAGTTTTTTCTATGAAGAATATGTTGCCAAGTGTATGTATTTTAGTGCTCGTGACTGTAGAGACGGGGACACATCAAGCGATACATGTCCAGTATAACATGGTCTCACTTTGTACACATTTCCCGTACAATAACAGATCGGTATAAACCGGTTTTGTATAGCTTGATTGTTCGTCGTGCGTAGACATGGCATCACTTAAGTTTTTATTATTTTAGTTAACATGGGAAATATTAGCTAAAATAATACTTAAATGATAAAAACTGCGGCTTACGGATGGACCATTATCTGGATTAGGATATCAGGATACCTTAACAAAGTCAAATAAATACATAATCAAAATAAATAAACCAGCAACGCTACACAGACGAAAGTGAAGTCAAAGAAAAGCAAAAAATAGAGGTTAATAAAACTTCACCTCAATAGTTTTTATAACAAACTAGTTGTCCCGCGCAACTTCGTCAGCGTCACTTTTTCCCTGTTTGCGCAACATTTTTCATTGCTGCTCCGCTCCTATTGGTCGTAGCGTGATGCGATTGCGTGATGATATATAGCCTATAGCCTTCCTCGATAAATGAGCTATCTAACACTGAACGAATTTTTTAAATCGGACCAGTAGTTCCTGAGATTAGCGCGTTCAAGCAAACAAACAAACTCTTCAGCTTAGTATAAGTATGGATAGAATTTCAGTCATTTATTGTATAAACAAGGACGTATCTATCTTTACCAGTGAAGTGAATATGAATAATGTACGCAGATTTGCTACAAAAAATATTGTTTTCGGAAGTTACTAGTATTGCCAATTACAGTTTACCTTGCGAGTATAATAGCGTGAAGTACACATAAAAGGTTTCAAAATTAAAATTACCTTTAACCTCACAATCAAACCCATTATT
This sequence comes from Cerastis rubricosa, assembly GCA_949152445.1. Classification (NCBI taxonomy): domain Eukaryota; kingdom Metazoa; phylum Arthropoda; class Insecta; order Lepidoptera; family Noctuidae; genus Cerastis; species Cerastis rubricosa. The sequence continues at coordinate 20,725,665 of OX424534.1, read as the reverse complement.
TTAATTTTCAATGGCAAAACTTATTTTTAGAATGCATTTATCTACAAAAGAATAAGTTTTGTAGATTTAAACACATTCAAAAATTAAGTTTTGTTATTAAAACATTAAATTAATGGTGTTGACTTAGAAATCGTCACATTTCATAATTTAGTAGCTGTCCCGCGCAACTTCGTCTGCGCAACATTTTTCATTGCTGCGCCGCTCGTATTAGTCGTAACGTGATGATATATAGCTTATGTCCTTCCCCAGGTTGAAATCTATCTTCTTGCCAAATTTCATTACGATCCGATCAGCCGTTTAGTCGTGAAAAGGTAACAAACAAACAAACAGAGTGACTTTCGCATTTATAATATTAGTATGCCTTTTTGCCATGTGGGTATAGGCAGAAACCACAGACCGCCACCTCACCGTATTTTTTAAACATCTACGGTTTAAACAAAAACCATGATTTTTGTAGAAACTTCATCATCTGCCTAGCCTTTTCCCAAACTATCTTGGGGTCGGCTTCCAGTCTAACCGGATGCAGCTGAGTACCAGTATGTTACATGAAGCGACTGCCTATCTGACCTCCACAACCCAGTAACTAGGTAATACTTCTGACTAGTGACTACTCGTAACGACTGTCAAAGATCTACACCTGACAGCCGGGACCAACGGCTTAACGTGCTTTCCGAGGCACGGAGGAAACTCGATATGTAATTATGGTCACCCATCCACGGACCAACCTCGGCACGGCTTAACCTTAAAGATCGGCCCGTGCGGCTGTTATTATTTATATTTTATATATTTACTGTACAATCATAAATTCTTCATCAAGAGATATTTAAAGAAGGGATATAAACTAATTGTCCACAAATGATAAAATAAGAGGAAGTTGTCAGTTGTCCACAATATTTTATTTCCGGAAACTAAGGAATCGCATCATAACTTGATTTTAGTGGCATTAGAAAATTTGAAAAAAAAAACAATGATTTTCTGATATCTGCAACGGATCTGGAGGTAAGATAGGCTGTCGCTTCATGTAAAATACTGGTACTCAGCTGCATCCGGTTAGACTGGAAGCCAACCCCCGCATACTTGGAAAAGGCTAGGCAGATGATGATGTAGATTTAGTTATTAGTGTTCTTTTCTTCCGTAGATATCTTCTATTCTCGTTAGTTCCATGGCTGCAACTTGTCGGAAGACAGCAACAAAATCAATGTATGTCTAAACTAATATTATAAAGAGGAAAGATTTGATTCTGTTTGTTTGCATTGAATAGGCTCCGAAACTACTGGTCCGATTTGAAAAATGCTTTCAGTGTTAGATAGCCCATTTATCGAGGAGGGCTATAGGCTATATATCATCACGCTACGACCAATAGGAGTGGAGCAGCAATGAAAAATATTGCGAAAACGGGGAAAATGTGACGCAAACGAAGTTGCTAGTCGTTAGATAAATCTAATGATCTGCGGCGTCCTAGAAAGAATAGGCAATTAAAGCGCGTGCTTCCACATCACCGCTAAATACCGATCATTTATCCATTAACATAATCTCACTCAATTAATCATCATTTTTATATAGATTAAATTTAAATTTGTGCTAGATATTTCAGAACAGGTTACAAGTCCTTGTATCGATCGTAAAAATATTTATAGGTTCTATTAATACCTACCATGTTATATTTTTGATCTGTGAATGTTATGTTTTGCTAAATTATACAAACTTGTGAACTTTCACAGTTTCGTTTACCTGTGATGGTAACTCGAGCAAATTTTATATTACAACTAGCTGTGCCCGCGACTTCGTCCGCATGGATTACTTTTAATAATGATTTTAGATTTTTTTTTAAGTTAGAAGTAGCCTAAGTTACTCCTTATTACATCAGCTATCTACCAGTGAAGGTCCCGTCAAAATCGGTCCAGCCGTTCCAGAGATTAGCCAGAACAAACAGACAGATAAAAATTGTAAAAATTATATTTTGGTATATGTACCGAATATACATTCATATACATGTAGTAAAAAGCGTTTATTTTAATATCACAAACAGACACTTCAATTTTATTTATTTGTAATAGATAATGTGAAAGATAAAAAATTAAATTAAAAATTTAAAAAACCCCCGACATAAAAAACCTCTAAAAAGACAAAAATAAATTAATCCAAGCGTCGTAGCGTCGGGGGTCCGCTTTGTTCTGTGCTTGTACTAAGCGGTCTTCTTAGCGGTCCCCCGACGCTACGACGCTTGGATTAATTTATTTTTGTCTTTTTAGAGGTTTTTTATGTCGGGGGTTTTTTAAATTTTTAATTTAATTTTTTTTTCATGCTTTTTAAACTTATATTATTTTTTCTTAGCCTTGACTGTCCTACTCCTGGGCATAGGCCTCTCCCTTTCCTTCCAATTTTCTCGATGTTGTGTCTCTTCTCGCTAATTAACGAAACCAAGGAAAGATATACTTAAATTTAAAAATATAAAGAATGGGGGGAGGGGGGGAGGGGTGTGCCCCCCCCCTCAGCAATGCCCATGGTGACAAGCGACAACATTTCAAATTTCAAATACACTACCTGTGTAAGTTGTTTATATCCCTTCATTAGCTAGAAAAGAGGTGATGATCTTTAAACGGCTGAGCAGATTTTCTCGACACATAGCTAAGAACACTCTCGATTAAAATACCTTTCAAACGACACCACTTTTACCAAAATCGGTTCATCCGTTTAGGAGCTACGATGCCACAGACAGACACACAGATACACAGATACACAGACACACAGATACACAGATACACACGTCAAACTTATAACACCCCTCTTTTTTGGTCGGGGGTTAATAAATGCCCAAATGGGCAAAACGAGCGAGAAAAAATATAGAAACAGGGTAGGGAGACCTTTACCCTGCAGTGGACACAAATAAGGACCTCATCTACTAATAAGACCATTTTCCCCTTTTTAACTTTTTTAATGTACAAGTCTGCTTAGTTTCTTTACATCTCGAGGATCAAGCAAGTTTGTTACAGCCCTTACAGGGTCCATATTTATGTACTAGCTCTAAGCCCCTTGTAACATCTTTTTGACAATATGGAATGCAAAATAAATGAATATGTGTCGGCTGGATTTTATTTTAGAAAAAGAGTTAAGGCGCTCTTCTAGGCGACTTTCATGCTTTTGAGGGGGTGAAGCAGATGAAGAGGGGCGTCGAGTAGTCCCTTTAGTCCCGCCTACTGGCGGGGTGCCCCGCTTGAATCACGTCGATGTGCGACGTCAATAAATGTATAGAAGCTTAATTTCAAAACTCATTATAAAAGTACGAATAGCCCAGCGCGCCGCTAGCCTACTTCGCTCATTGCTTCCGCGGTGATCCCTAGGTTCGAACCTCAATACACGCTATTCTTTTTTATCTTATTTTTTTAATATAAGGTATGTACCTACATTTCAATATCGCATTTTTTTAAAAATATGTTTATATTTTTGTTTTCTTATTTTTTCCTAATAAGTTATAGGTTGATTGTTATTTTGGATTGTTTGGTTGTTTGGATTGTTATTTTATAGAAAAGGTTATCGAAATATTATCGAATAGATTCGTCAAACGAATAATAAATAATTCAAAGCAGCCTCATGGACAACCAAGGGCATTAAAGTCGGCAGTAAGAGGTTGTCGAATCTCCGACTTGCCGACGACATGGTCCTTTTTGCCCACACAGCCCTGGAACTACAGACTTTGCTCCAAAAACTGCACGCGTAGCATGACCGCCGTAGAAACGGGCTATGTCGACGGAAAAATCGACAAAGTGCCACATTGTCATTGTCTATCTGTCATTATGTCGATTATTCCGTAGACAAAACTCGTTTCTACAGTGGTCTTGCTACGCGTGCAGTTTTATTTTTTAATAAAGAAGTAAATTTAAAATTTATTGTTCCATTAAATTTAGAATTTGACAATAGCACGTGGCGCCATCTATTGTGATAAGAAATTTATTGTTGTTTTCTTCCGGATCAGTACTTTTTGTCGGGATGAAAGGTATCCTATGGCCGTTTGTGTACACCTTACAACGTACATGCAGAATTTGAGGATGATCACTTCATTGGTTTAGGCGTGAAGAGGTAACAAACAAATTTTTAATATAAAAATTTTCGCATTTATAATATAATAACTAACTGCGCGCGACTTCGTTCGCGCGGACTTTTTTTATTTGTATAAATAAAATAGATTTTGGACGATTCTCAGACCTACCCGATATGCACACAATTTCATACAAATCGGTTCAGCCGTTTCGGAGGAGTATGGTAACTAACACTGTGACACGAGAATTTTATGTAAGATATAAGTATAATATATAAATATATATTTAAAGAAATATTTATTTATATAAAAATATAAAATTAGGCTCAAGATAGAGAAATTAACTTGTAGCGGTTCGATATTAGTTCAATGCTAGCTCAGTGGATAAGACCGTGCGCCTCACACACGAGGAGTTGAAAGAATAATCACAGGAAAGAGACAGACGGAAAGTAGTCGCCGTCAAGAATTGGCAAGTTCAGAAAGACAGGACACAGGTCAGAGTATTTTTGGGTTTTGGCTCCTACTATCGACGGTTCGCAAAGAATTTTGCTGACGTTGCGAAACCTCTACACAAACTCACTGAGGAAAAGCGACAATTCTGTTGGGACAAGAGCTGCGATGTCGCATTTTAGGAATTAAAGAAACGTCTGTGCAAAACACCTATTTTTAAACAAACCAAACCGGAAAGAAATCATTGCGTTACTCGACGGGCTACTGCCGTTGTAAAGACATTGCAGCATTTCAGTAAATAAAGTCTTTTGCAAAAAAAAAAAAACGGGCACCATAGATTTTTTCTCTATTTCAATGAAAAATAACAAGAAAGAGGTTTTATTCATTTGACAATGTATTGGCATGTCATTTGAAGCATCCTGGCATGATTCTTTACGTTCCAAATTTAAATTTTGAAATGAGCAAAAGAAAAATAATTGATTATTGTAAAATTGCTTTACTAATGGCGCGAATTGCTGAAACGATATTTTTACTGATTACTAAAATTTTAAAACTCTTTGCAAATTAAACAATTGAATTTTTCTTTTTACATTAAATACCAGTTTTTGATATGAGTTAAAAGCGATAAGGGCCGGTAAAATTATAGCCCTACTTGAAGAAGGTCGTTCGCAAACTTACGTGTCTCAGCGGCTAAATGTGAGTCGTTCAACTGTCCAGAGGACTTGGCACCGGTATCAAGAGACCGCTTCGGTCAAAAGAAGATCTGGTTCGGGAAGAAAACGATGCACAGAACCAAGAGACCGCTTTTTGGTGAGTCAGGCGTTGCGGAATAGTAAAGCATCAAGTGTGGACCTGAAGAAGAGCCTTGAAGAAGAGGAGTAGAAGTTAGCTTGTGGACGTTCAGGAGGAGGCTTTGGCTGCCAATATCAGGAGTTACCGCCCGGCTCGGGGTCCTTATTTACTCCGTGAGCACCGTGTTGCTCGACTTTAGTTTACTCGAAACTGTGCTTCATGTACTCTGGAGGACTGGAATAAAGTATTGTTTTCTGATGAAGCTAGAATCTCTTTGTGCGGAGAGGACCGACGCCGACGAGTGCTACGAAGACCACGGGAACGCTATGCGGAAGTGTGTTTCGAAGAAATCACTCCTTATGGCTGAAGCTCCGTTTTGTATTGGGCAACAATTAATTCGACGCAGCGTACGGAGTTAGTTTTCATAGAAAATGGAACATTAAAAGCACACCGGTACATAATGGAGTTCCTAATTCCATATGCACAACCTGCATTGACTGTACTTGGGGAAGATTCCATTTTTATGGACGACAATGCTCGCCCACACCGTTCTGACGACGTGGAAGCGTACATGCAAGAAGTTGGGATCCGTCGTTTAGATTGGTCCGATCGAACTCCTGACCTCAATCCAATTGAGCATGTCTGGGATGTTCTAAAGAGACGGGTAAGATGAGTGCAACCTGCTCCACAAAACATCAGGGAGCTAAAACGAGTCATTGCAGAAGAGTGGGAACGTATTCCTCAAAACGTTATTAAAAACATCGTGGAAAGCATACCCAGAAGGATTCAAGTTGTGATTTTGGCAAGAGGAGGTCACACTCGTTATTAGGTTTTTACATTTGTAACTTTATTTAATCAAAAAAAGTAAAAAAATCTTCTTGTCTTTATGCCGACCACTTCTTATTGTTTGGCCGTGTACATCGGTTTGAAAGAATTGATCGACTTTTTAAAAAAAATATTGCCGAAGTTCACTTCACGCGTTAATTTACACGATTATAAGTATACACGTCATTGCGTGAAATTGTGTGTGTGTGTGTGCCAAAGTGTCTTGCCATGAAATTTAATTATATACGTCAAATAATTAAATTTCATGGCAAGAGAACGATGATAACTCAAATCGTCCTTAGAACGTAATTTCCTTAGGTGCCCGTTTTTTTTTGCAAAAGAGTGTATTTGCTGGGACGAAAGTTCCAGCTGCGAACTGACCATGCTGTATTGAAGTGGCTATTACAGTTCAAAAATCCGGAGGGACAAGTGGCGACATGGATTGTGATGATGGTGGATTGAACTACTGCAAGAGTTCGACTGCATAACTGAACATCGCACTGGGAGAACTCACGGTAACGCAGACGCCTTGTCAAGAAGACCTTGTCCTGAAGATTTTAAGCACTGTGCCAGGCAAGAGACTAAGGAGGTAGCAACCGTGAGGGTGCTTAGAACGAATCTCAGTGATGAATGGAAGGAAACCCTACAGCAGGCTCAGCAAAATGACTCAGAGATCAAACCGATCTTCGAGTAGATCAAAGCTGGTGCTCCTAAACCCAAGTGGAGTGATGTGGCAGCGATGAGTTCCATCACGAAGAGTTATTGGGCCCAATGGAACAGCTTGGTTATCCAGGATGGAGTCTTGTGCCGTAAATGGGAAAACGCTCGAGGGGACAGGTGTCATCTACAAATGGTTGTCCCTAAAGCCAAAGTACCGGATGTTCTACGGCTCTACCATGATGTATGTTCAGGAGGACATATCGGGGTAAAAAGGACTCTAATGAAGATCCGAGAGCGATTTTACTGGATCCACTGTCGAGAAGATGTGGAGGACTGTTGTCGTAAATGTATCACTTGTGCGGCTGTGAAAAGACCCCAAACACGCAGCAGAGGTGCATTAAAAGTGTACAACGTTGGAGCCTCCTGGGAATGGTGAGCCATTCTCAGAGAGTGAAAGTGGGAACAAGTACTTAATGGTTGTCATGGATTATTTCACAAAGTGGCCAGAAGTGTTCGCCATTCCTAACCAAGAAGCTACAACTGTCGCAGATAAATTGGTTCAGGAAGTTTGGAGTACCCTTAGAAATTCACAGTGATCAAGGAAGGAATTTTGAATCACAAGTATTTCAGGAGACTTGATGAATGATGGGTACCCACAAAACAAGAACCACTTCTTACCACCCACAATCTGATGGAATGGTGGGACGCTTTAACCAAACGTTGTAGATAAATCTGCCAAAAGTCGTAGCAAGCAGGCAAAAGGATTGGGACAAGCACATACAGCCGTTTCTTCTGTCCTACCGTAGTGCAGTCCACGAAAGTACGGCTGTGACACCAGCCTTCGCGAACTTTGGAAAGGAATTACGGTTGCCCGCAGATTCAATCACTGGAACTGCCCCTGATGCACCACGCAGTGTTACAGATTATGCAAATGACTTGCGTAACAAGTTGAACGATGTCTATGAGCATATCTGACAATTCGGCCAAGATGTCTGAGAAGATGAAGACCCGTTATGACCAGAAGACGAACAGAAGAGGTTTCGACGAGAATTCACTGGTGTGGTTGCATAACCCAGTGCGTAGCAAAGGTAAGTCTCCGAAATTGCAAGCAAAACCATACCATATGGGATGGACCATACTGAGTCGTGACCAGGATTGTCCAGGGTCAACGATGTCACCTACCGAATACAGAAGGGTCCACGAGGTGCGCCTAAGATCGTACATGTAGATCGATTAGCGCGATACTACGGGACTAACGATGCTCGGGACGAGCATGTCTAAGGAGGGGCAGTGTTACGTTGCCTGCTTTACGAGAACATTCTAGGATTACGTTCGAGTCTAGAATGATCCAGTATGTCTAGAAGATTCGAGAATAATCCTAGAATGTTCCACAATGGAAATGTCTAGAAACTTTGAGAAAGTTCTGGACCTTTCTAGAACTTTCTAGAAGGATTGGTTCCACTATAAAGCTATTTGGAAGGTTCAAGAAGGTTGTAGAACTTTCTCGAAGGATGGGTTTCCCCTAAGGAACTACCTAGAGATTCACGGTAGTTGTGGAAGTTTCTCGAACATGAGTCGGCCATATAAATAGGCGACGGGTGCGGAAGTGAGTTAGTCATGCATTCTAACTCACGCGACGAAGGAGCGGCGCAGACCAGCTATTCATTCGCTTACATGGGCGGCGTTACACAGTACATTGCCGCTCAAATTCAAACACTACGGCCCCTAGTCTGGAGCGCGATCGGCTAGCTCTGAGAGGGTCTGCAGACGGGGGCCAGCATCCTTAGCGGTAGGATGCGCCAACAAAGTCACCTCCGTCACAGGTCGTCATCCGCTGGGCCTCCTCCGGGCAACCGGAGGTCTCACCTGGCGGTGACAGACCGCCGAGGTGGCGTAAAGAAAGCGGCGCTCGCTACGGTAACGTTTCACCGTAGCTAAGCGCGCAGCGCCCAGCGCCGCTGGCGACTCCTACCGGACAAAATGACAATTACACACTGGCGTAGGCGTTTACTGGCGTGGTACGTTACAGGGTTTTTCAAAGAGGAACCTCCTAACAATACGCGCCTTGTCCAGAATTACTGCTTTCTGAATCAAGCCCTTGATCCAGCTGCGAAACGAAAGACTCCTCAGATGTTGGTCGAGATTTCTAAGCCAGTTAGCAGTACGCGGACCTTCCTATCACGAAACTTGTTTCCGCCTGACAAAAGACTGCTTAGCATCTTATTTAGGCGGCCAAAGGAGCGTTCCCTCAACGATTGTTTCATGTCAGCAGTATTGATGCCTAAGGCTTCTGACATTCCCAAATACTTGTAGGTTTCTGTTGAGAAGAGGAATCGGATCGGAGATTCTGGAATCCCATGGATTCCATAATCTCGCTTCACATGCATGACTGCGCATTTGTCAACAAGTTTCTGTAACCATCAGTAGCTTCATCAGTTGCAAATTGTTGGGGGCAAAGAGTTTCATATCAATCATTTACATGGTTGGAAGGCAAGGTATGACCACCTCTTCTCAACCGAAAGCCCAGACCTGAACCCCTCAGTAGCATGCTAAGAGGGTTTAAGGTTAGGCAAAACCACAGGGCCTCCCTGTGGTCTTGCCTAGCACTGGGTGACTTAGCTCAGACTATCACCCTATCTACAATAAACTTTAAAAGGTCTAAAGATAGCCACTCAGAAACTGTATCATTAATGGCTTTTAAGTGTCTTCGCAGTCTTGATATAACTAAAAGTTTTTCCGAATTATACTATAGCTGAGCTAGTGTTTGTGAGGGAATCCCCGAAAAAGACAGCTGTGCTAGCTACATATTATTATTTTGCTTAATGTTTGTATTTTGTTCTTGAAGTTGTGAGGCCCGCCTCTGCCCCCCCTTTCTGCTAGGTTACTGGACAGACGGGTGCGTGGATAGACGAATGAAAGGGTGGACATACGGACGGGGCGGATGGAGATATGCATGAAGAGGTGAACGAACAGTAAGAATACACTAAATTAAAACAATCTAAGTCTAAATAAATTTTATTTCTTATTTTGATGATTTTAGCAAAATCTAAATATATAAATTCTACACGACACAATTCTTAAAAATGTTGTCTTCTAACATAAGACGTTTTCATATATGGTATCTCTCGCGCTTTTTCGTTGACTTATTTACATATGATAAATCACTTTTATTTTGTTTATGGTTCCTCTACATTTTATTCTTGACAATTTACAAAATAGATGAAGTTGGCGCTTACGAAATTTTTCGATATTTTTATCATTGGTGTCATTTTTGTAGTTTTAAGGGTCGCTGATAACGAAGATTTGGTAAAAAAAAACTTCAAGATGGTGCGGATGAAATTTTCAGTTTTTTCGTCATGGGGGTCATTTTCTTGGTTTTCGGGATCGCTGAAAACGGGAATGACGAATAAACAAAATTACATTATTTAAGTTTTCGGATTCCCTTTGCAGAACTTTGACCCTTCGCCACTGAGGTTCCCCACCCACAATTTTGACTCTTCGCCACTGATGATCACTAATTTTTTATTTACACATTTTATGACTAAAATCGAACAAAAATTTACGCGAACGAAAAACTAATCATAAAATAAAATATAATAAACAGCTTTCAACAACAAACAGATCGAAATTTAATTGAAAAAATTTGAGCGGCGAGCGGAAAAAAGTGACATACGTCCATCTAGCAGCGCGCCTCAGCGGTCACTGTCACTCTGCGTAGAAATAAAAGAGATGCGACAAGACGCCGCGAATGGCGTGATGTTTCGTTCGACTTGTTCGAATAATTATCATTAAAAACATGAATCCTTACAAATATAGTAAATAAAACGAAAAAGAAAAGCGACAGTTCCCTTTATTATTTTATATTACATCATCATTATTAATTTAGTCAAGATTAGTTGAGCAGTAGTACAGTTACACTTGCTTGAAAATCAGAACTTCTCGATTTTTTTTTTATCGGGATGTTTTTCCAAAAACGTGTTTTGGGCCCGAAGGTTACCTCATAAATATGGTCAAGAGTAACATATATTTTTTTTGTTGCTCTAAAATGTATACATTTGGCTAAAAAACTGTTCAAAGTTGCCTGTTTTGACGAGGCACAGCGTCTTAAGATTCCATGCTAAAAAAGAAAAACCCTTGCTAACAAAATTCAATTCAAAGAGGAAATCAATATTTTGATGGTAATTTCACGCGAACGGAGGTTGCAGACAACAGCTACATTATAATATGTATAATTTATTCGTCTACTTGTATTGTAGTATAACTGATGACCGGTGACTCATCGTGGGAATTACGCATTTAAACTCAATCACATTAGATTGTAATTAAGTAAACACTTTGTTCTCATAAATTATGAGAGCAAAGTTAGGGGTTATGACAAGCACTGAGTCATAACCGCTCAAAAGGATTTCCGTAGGTGCTGTTAGTTCACAGTCACTAAGTTACACTGTAGAAATTAATGCCATAATATTCATCATCATCATCAGCCTATAATGTTCCCACTGCTGGGACACAGGCCTCCTCTCTATGAGAGGGAGTGGGCTTTAATGCACCACGCGGGCCCACTGCGGGTTGGTAGATGTCACATGTCTTCGAATTTTTAGTTCAGGGAGGACAGGCGTGATGAAATAAATTACACAAAGTAATGCGCCTGCCTGGGTTCGAACCCACGGCTCGTAAGTCGAGGCTGGCACCACTGGGCCACGGCTGCTCTCCTTAATATTATAGGGGTATAAAGAACAGGGTGTAAAGTTCTTCATCCCCCATAGAAAAGGGAGGATCCTCTGACCAGAAGGGTGTTGTGTCTGGCGGGCTACTGCCAGACAGTTGTCATCGGGTTTGTACGATGAGAGGAAGCGAGGAGAGGAAGACCAAGGAAACGATGGCAGGATTGAGTGAGGGATGAATGATATGAAAGAAAGAGGAGTAAATTAATATTGATACCGTGAATCGTCTCACAGAGGAGAATGGATGAAAAAACACGTGTTGCTCCGACCCCAAGTACCTTGGGACAAGAGCAGGAACATGATGACCATAGATCGTAGTAGGTAGATTGATGTTTGGTACTTGTATCATAAATGCACACAGAAAGAATAAAATGGATAAGCCATTTTTCCGGAAAGTAATTCCGGTACTTCCGGATTAAATTAAATATTGTTAATGTGTGATAGTGATATTATTACTACTCAATGCAAAATTTAATGGATACCTTCCTTTAAATTTTGATGTTTTAGTTTTGAAGAAAAATTTCAAGGATACCTTCCTTGAAATTTTTCTTCAAACAAAATTAATTTATTATTTATCTGTTGAATAATAAAAACAATCGAATTCCGATCGAAGCATTAATACATTTTTAGGGTTCCGTACCCAAAGGGTCAAACGGGACCCTATTACTGTGACTTCACTGTCCGTCCGTCCGTCCGTCTGTCACCAGGCTGTATCTCATGAACCGTGATAGTTAGCCAGTTGAAATTTCTACAGATTATGTATTACTATTGCTGCTATAACAACAAATACTAAAAACAGAATAAAATAAATATTTAAGGGGGGCTCCATTTTTTTACTCGTTTTTCTAAATAATGGTACGAAACCCATCGTGCGCGAGTCCGACTCGCACTTGGCAGGTTTTTTTTTTTTAGCCTTTTTATGGCCACAACTTGTTATAAATTTCAATCAAATCAACCAATTCCGGAGGAATGTCCATATTAACATATACGTTTCGGATCAATGACCCCAATTCAATCTCCCTACTCCGATCTATGATGATGGATGACATATACATCGGTATATTCTTTCACGACCACAACCGTCTGCGTCGTGCAGTAGTCCAACAGATACAACACCGGTCTGCACACGTCGCATGACCACTGCAGAAACGAGTTTTGTCTACGGAAGGATCGCCATAATTCTCAAACTCAAACTCAAAGCATTTATTTCAATTAGACCATTACAGGCACTTTTGAAAGTCAAACAACAAAAAAAAAAAGAAAGCTAAGCTACAGTCCCAGTCACAAGACATAATAACTTGTGAAAGTACTGTAGTTGCCCATTCCAAAGCTTAGATCTCTATGGAGAAGAATGGGCAAGAAACTCCATGGACACTCTTTTAAATTAAAATATGTTACAGAATCTTGGTTACATCATTCGTGTTGAGAAGTACTAGTATGTGAGAACGATGTAGAAATACGGGCAAGTTAAGAGCGTCCAGAGTAAAAGACGAAATCAATAATTCGAAAATAAAGTTAAAAATAAAATAATTAAAAATAAACCATGGCAGCTAAGAGATGACCAGGCACAACTGACAGCGCCCGTTCACGAACATGACAGATAGACAATGACAATCTGTCATTTTGACGATTCTTCCGTCGACGTAACCCGTTTTTACAGTGGGCATACGTGCTGGTCGGAGGATCAAATCCTTTCTATAAGGGATGAGGAACTTAAGATCCTGTTTCTCATACCCCTAAAAGTAAGTTACGTAATTATTCCGTTGGAGTTTTACTTGGCCTACCAACTAATATTTATGTTCCTTGTAATATCATCATCATTCTCTTGCCCTTATCCCAATTAAAGATCGACCCGTGCGTCTGTTATTATTTAGTAGCTTTACAGTCATTAGTATTTTATTTTAATAGTGTTTAAATCATTTAATGCTTATTATAATATATTATTGTTGAAGAGTCGATTACATGCTGAACTTCCTAATAATATGTTATTCATATTTTTAATGTTTTTAATAGGTGCATATTCTTATTAACTTAAGTGCATCAATTACATAGAACATGATAGGTCACAGATGTTTAGCTCAGTTGAAAGAAAATGTACAAAGTCGATCCTTGGCCTTATGGCAACATATATTGTTGCCATAAGACTTAAAGATACATTATGAAATAAAAACATCCCACTCTGCAGTACATAGTAATAGTATTTTTTGTATCATCATCATCATTTCAGCCGAAAGACGTCCACTGCTGGACATAGGCCTCCCCAAACGGCACATTGACAAAAGGGGGGTTTTGCCATAATCGCCACGCTTGGCAGGCGGGTTGGCGATCCCAGTGCGGTTGTCACAAAAGCACAGACAACGCTGCTGCTGAGATTATTCTCTGGCAAGTCCTTTAATCGCCTCTCAAGAGGCGATTAAAGGACTTGCCAGAGAATGGGCAGCAGCGTTGTCTGTGCTTTTGTGACAACCGCACTGGGATCGCCAACCCGCCTGCCAAGCGTGGCGATTATGGCAAAACCCCCCTTTTGTCAATGTGGCGTTTAACGCTGCTGCTGAGATTATTCTCTGGCAAGTCCTTTAATCGCCTCTTACAAGAGGCGATTAAAGGACTTGCCAGAGAATGGGCAGCAGCGTTGTCTGTGCTTTTGTGACAACCGCACTGGGATCGCCAACCCGCCTGCCAAGCGTGGCGATTATGGCAAAACCCCCCTTTTGTCAATGTGGCGTTTGGGGAGGCCTATGTCCAGCAGTGGACGTCAATATGACGTCGTACAAAAAAGGACGTCATACAAAAAATCCCCATATCTTCTCGTGGGTGTTGTAACACCCACGAGAAGATATGGGGATTTTTTGTATAGGCATAAAAAAATTATAATAATTTACCCAAGGACATTAAAAGCAGTCATTTAATTGGTATTTTTAAAAGGAAGCTAAAAGACTTCCTGATTAAAAAGGCATAAATTAATCAGTTAAGAAAATTCTTGAAGAAAAATAATTATGCGATGATGAATGATTGTGATTCTTAATAAAATGACATATAAATTATAAGAATATGAAATGTATGATATAAAATAAAATGTATGAATACTAATAATAAGATAATGTAAACTGGAACAACTGTCATATTCAGTGTGTGTATTTTTTTTTAATATTTAACCTTTTAAATTGCAATGCCCTAACAGGCAACTAAGTTATAAGAACCTACCTATTGTCAACATCTACAAGACTACACTTAGTTCGCAATAAAGAATTTCAATTTGAATTAGAAGCATATTTTTATTAACTTAACTGCATCAATTATTAGAACATGTTAGGTCACAGATGTTTAACTCGAAAGAATATGTTCAAAGTTGATCCTTGGCCTTATGGCAACAATATAATAGAGTTTAATAGTGGTTTGAGCGCTTCATAGAAAAATTAAAACAATTTAACTTACAGTTCATTTAAATAGTCTAGTCTAGAAGCTATTTAATGTTTAGAAACACGTGCACTTTATTATGTAAATAATAAGAAAAGTGTCGTCAGTTTCTGTATGGTTTGATTGTAGGTAGGTACAGTTCTCCTAGTAATGTATGCACTTCGGCAACCAACGTGTATGAAAAAAGGTTACTACACACATCAAAAGTGTCTAGGGATCAAGCATTTTTATGCGGATTTCTTGAGATTGAGATGTGGCTTTGTAATAAATTTATGATTTTATAAATTTATATGGATCCTTTTTGGTGCATTTCATAATTTGAATCAGGAACTGTGAATCAAATTCGAGTAAAAGATGAAAATCAGCTGTCAATATTTTCCCTATAAAAACATACAACGCATTGAAGACATTATTAGTGCTACTGTTTCCCTACTACTGATTAAAACCAACGTTATTATGGAGCGGCGACGTCATTTAAGCAGGGAAGAAATGCTCAGAGCCGTGGGAATGATAGAAGCTGGTTCCCGGCAACGTACTGTGGCTTTAGCTCTGAATACAAGTCAGAGTGTTATCAGTCGACTTTGGACACGTTACCGAAGCACTGGTACCGTGGCTGAGCGCCATGGAGGACGGTATCGCTGCACCACACGGAGACAAGACCGATACATTCAAATCTTAACTTGAAGAGCTCCAACAATAACCGCCATGATGTTAGCCGTGAGGCTTCATCACTCTTCAGGGAACTTAATTAGCGACCAAACAGTCAGAAACCGCTTGCATGAAGTGAACCTTCATTCCCGAAGACCGCTACGGGTACCACCTATAGCAATGCACAATCGTAGGATTCGATATCAATGGGCTCTTGAACACAGAAATTGGGCAGAAGAACAATGGCGTTTCGTGTGCTTTTCTGATGAGTCTCGTTTTGGTATGAGACCGGATACAAGACGTATACGACACTGGAGAACCCCTGGACGCCAACAGCGATTAAAATCCTGCCAGGAAGTCCATCCTTATAGTGGTGGAACCATCATGGTATGGGCGGGTATTTGGATCGGCGGAAGAACTGAGTTGATTTGGATCAGAGGCAACCTCAACGCTCAAATTTTTGCTGAGACGATTGTATAAGACGTCATCGTTCCTCTACAAGTGCAAATCGGTCCCTTATTTCAGTTAATGCATGATAATGCACGACCGCACACCGCAAGAGTTGTAAGACAGACTCTCGCCGCAGCTAACATCAATGTCCTGCCCTGGCCTGCTCAGTCGCCAGACTTGAACCCGATTGAGCATGCATGGGATATGCTACAGAGAAGAGCTCTGCCGAATATGGAGGGTATCCAGTCGCAAGAAGACCTTTTTTTGTTGTTGCAACGAACATGGGCGGCCATTCCACAGCGTGATTTGGATGAACTCATTTTGAGTATGCCAAACCGATGTTCTTGTGTTGTTAGTGTTCGCGGTAGAAACACGGATTATTAATTGTTTAAGTTACCCAATAAAATTTTAAAGAAAACTGTTATTTCAGTCTTTTTTTCGAACTTTAATGTTAGTGGTTCAAATGTCAAAAATCCCTTTATTAGAAAATGGCAAATTTCTTTATTAATGCAAAGGTGACTTGGTTTATCGTTACTGTGACAAACGAAAACACTTTATTTGATGAATCCTTAAAGAAAATTTTAATTAATATCAATCAGGAGAAAAGTTATTGCAAAAATATATGTTGATCCCTAGACACTTTTGATGTGTGTAGATCGAATTTTGAACACCGCAATCTGTCGTCGGACGAAAGTCTACGACGCCAGGGGGTCTACTCTCTAAGTTCGTCAACGAAAATACGGGTTTGTCCGTAACTAACTTTATACTTCGAAATGAACCCTACTCCCTCATATTTTTGGATTCATGAGTTTTGAAAACACATCGGGAGTAAGGACAACTGTACAATTGTGTTGTCATTCATTTTTAGGTCGGGCCCCTAATGAAACTGATGTTCGTAAGTGATACGGAGTAGGAAACGACCGTAACTTGGGCCGAAACTACGGTTTTCGTGCTTAGAGAGTAGACCCCCAGGGACAGGCGATACGTCTCAAGTGAGTTCTGTTTGAAGTTGTCATGGCAAATGTAGCAGGCAAATAAATAAAGTATTGGATAATTAGCCGCAAATTAACCGTGGAAACCGGTTTTCGATAAAAACCCATAAACAAGGGGGTCCAAAATCCAAAAGGGTTTTTCGAGTCGCTGTTTTTTTTTTGTCACGGTTAATTTGGCGTTCATCTATAGTTAATTATTCAGAACTTTATTTGTTTGACTGTTTAGGTGGTATGAGGAACAGGGTGTAAAGTCCCTCGATACTCCATAGAAAAGGGAGGATCCTCCGACTAGACAGGTGTTATGTCTGGGGGGCAACTGCCCGACAGTTGTTGTCGGGTTTCTGACTCTTTAGTCGATGTAAACTTTGCTTGCGCGATGTAGGAAATTGCTGTTAGTTCTTCCGTCGTGTCATAGATGGCACTGTAGTACTTTTTGTAGTAAGTTGCTTTTTGTAGGTCGCTACACCTGCAATATTTATTTGTTATTCTAACTTCAAAGAGGTGTTGGGCAGGACATACGGTTAGACGCGGAAAACGTCAGTAGAGTTAAATTTTGACCGTATGGTGGCTAACGCTGGGCCAGACAAACCAAGGCCGTCCCAAAGCGCGATGGGTATCCACCAAGGTCTCAACTTGACCTTTATGTATTGTTTCTATAATTTCCAGACAGTAATTATAAGTACTTTTTTTTACTCATTCTCAAATTTCGAATGCAGGTCACCCTCAGACCGATTAACACTTGATGTCATCTCATGAATTAAGTATTATTTAGTCATTGGAGCATAATCTTTGTTACCGAAACAAAATATATGAATGAATAATTATGTTATCTATACGGTCCACTAATATTTAAAAAAAAACCGGCCAAGTGCGAGTCGGACTCGCGCACGAAGGGTTCCGTACCATTATTTAAAAAAACTTTTTTGTATGGGAGCCCCCCTTAAATATTATTTTTTTTCTTTTTTTATTATTTGTTGTTATAGCGTCAACAGAAATGCATAATCTGTAGAAATTTCAACTCGCTAACTATCAGGGTTCATGAGATACAGCCTGGTGACAGACGGACGGACGGACAGACGGACGGACGGACGGACGGACAGCGAAGTCTCAGTAATAGGGTCCCGTTTGACCGATTTGGGTACGGAACCCTAAAAAAGGTAAGTTTGTCAGTTTGGATGTATTATAGAAAGTCGAGCAAAGAAAGTTCTTTTTGTGAAGTCCTAGGGATCTTTCTAAGAAAGGGTTTTTTGTAAATTCTATCACCAGGTGAATAGGAAGGATATCGTTTGAACGAAAAATCTCATTATTTTGTGTTTTTAAACTTAGAACAAATACACAACTAACTACAATAATTGTCCCAGATCTTGAGCATTTCCTTCTGTAGAAGTGAATTGTTGGGTCCATTGGTGCTAAAACTATCCTTTTCAGGAGGTGTTGCAGTTCGAAGGGGAAAGAACGAAATCAACAAGGTGGGTTGCTGGCTTTTATTTATAATAAACTAGCTGTCCCGCGCAACTTCGTCTGCGTCACATTTTTCCCGTTTTCGCAATATGTTTCATTGCTGCTACGCTCGTATACAGCGCCATCTATTAAATACTTACTCAATCCAGTCAACAGATACCACCATCTGTTAGAATCGTTTGGAGCTAACAGATAATTGTACCTTAATTTGCAATAAATAATATTGCGACTATAAATTGAGATGTAAGCTATCATATCTTTCAAGTTGGATCAAACTGCACACGGTGTGCAAATTTGATTAAAATCGGTAGTTTGTTTCAAACAACGTGACACGTAATTTATATATATATAGATAAATATAAACTAGCAACCAACCACTGTGGATTTCGTACTTTACTATTTATTCGTTTTTAATTAAATATTATTCTTAAATGCATAAAAATAATACTTATATTATTATCCTGCTTTGAAAGGTTAAGTCAAATGAAGGAGAACAGATCAATATTCTCATAAATTTTTCTTATCAAGAAAACAAGAATTTTGACATTTGGTTAGATCAAAAAATATATTCTTTTATTAACTTCTTAATGTCAATTAATAACAATATGATGATACAAAAGTAGTTACATAAGCTTCATAATAATTTAAATAAAAATAAAATGTATAATAGTTAAGATACTAAAACTATTAATAACAATTGTAACAATAAAAACTTCTAAGATACTAAAATATATATATTTTTTTAGTATTCGTTTTTTGAATATGCATTTTATGAATAAGTTATTACATAAAAGGTCAATAAACAAGTATCCTTTTAAACTTAGTTAAATTCCTCAAGAACAAAAAGTGTTATTGAATAATACTGTGTTTTATAAAATACATTATGTGAGTATTTTGTTTATGTATATAGCATACCACTAACTACCAGTCATATTCTCTCTGCTTCTCCTTTAATCCATTAAAAGGTTGTCTGCTGCAATAATGCTTTTAGCAATAAGACCTACTACATATCTACATGGTGGAAGGGACAGCGTTGCTAAAAGAGTTTCCATGTTTCGAGTACATCTATCTGGACTCCACATAAGAATATATTCTATGGTTCAGAATAATGTAATTATTTAGTGTTGGTCTCCCTTCTACCTTGTATATATGTTAATGTATGTGGTGTGTAAACTACATACATTAACATGATGATGAGTATTCTCATCATCTGCCTAACCTTTTCCCGAACTATCTTGTGGTCGGCTTCTGGTCTAACCGGATGTAGCTGAGTACCAGTATTTTACATGAAGCCACTGCCTATCTGACCTCCATAACCCAGTAATACAATACCTCTTAGTAAGAATGGATGTCAGACTTTTGGCCTCTGACTACTCATAACAACTGTCCAAGATCTACAAATGACAGCCGGGACCAACGGCTTAACATGCTTTCCAAGGCACAAAGGGAACTTGGTATGTAATTATAATGGTCACCCATCCACGGACCAACCTCGGCCAGCACGGCTTAACCTTAAAGATGAACCCGTGGGGCTGTTATTATTTAGCCACAAGCTCTTCAACAAATAATAAAGAGTATTTATTCTATTCAATTTTATTATGCATTTTATAATTCAAAGGGATGAGACATCTATGGACATCAACAGTGCCAGAATGGTGGATTATGCCCATTCCCACTGATCATCAGACAAGTCACATCTACCAACTAGTAAGAGCCCAGTAGAAAGAGGCATACCCGGTTCTTTCAAAGTATTTGTCAAACTGGATACATGCATTACTGCCAAACCTCACTGGGATTGCTTGGTGGAGTATGGCCCACTCTCACTGTCCCTGATGACGGAATGTTAAAGCTGATTATATTATTGACTGCATTGTTGGTGAAGTGGCTTGGGAGTTTGACTGCTGCGCTGTATGTATGGCCTACAGGTACTTGTTTTGGGTCTGGCTGTTTGTCTATGTGATTTTAAATGTTTGTAAATGAGATGACCCACAACACAGGAAAAATCCTATGGAGTTGCAACATTAAAAAACCGGCCGAGTGCGACTCAGACTCACGCACAAAGGGTTAAGTACCATTATTTATAAGAATGAGTAAAAAAAAAAAACACTTTTTGGATGGGAGCCCCCTTTTTATTCTGTTTTTAGGATTTGTTGTCATAGCGGCAACAGAAATACATAATCTGAAGAAATTACAACTGGCTAACTATCACGGTTAATGAAATACAGCCTGGTGACAGACGGATGGCTGGACAGCGAATTGTCGGTAATAGGGTCACGTTTGACCCTTTGGGTACGGAACCCTAAAAAAAGATGTGTATACAACAATGCATAACCAACTATAACTTTATAGTTTCACTCTTATCTCCATCACTATCAGCTCGCACAACAAAGATATTTGTAATACCAGATAAGTACATACAATAATGACATGCTTGTAAGGCACTAAAACTTTTTATTTTATTTCTGTTTTCACTTTCAAATTCCAGAATGATACTTCAACAGCAAACATGATAAATTTAAAGTGAAAGTGAGTTTCTAGGTTTTCTTATAAGTAGCTTTCTTTATTTTTTAGCTATTGCATTCTGTATTTGGGTTGATTCTATAAAATGAAATATCTGTATTCATGTAATCATTCCGCCACTTTTAATAGTTTGTTTTAAGAGCTAAGAACAGCTAAAGTGTTTCTAAAACCAGCTAATCAATTAATGGGCATCAAATTAGCTCGAAACACTTGTACAATCTCAAACTCAGACCAATAATTTAAATAGATTGTACCACACGAATTTGCCACATTATTATTATTCATGCTCTATTACAATGGGTTTGGCCAAAGGAAAAAGTCTAGTACATTCTGCAGGATAACAACAATCATCAACATATATTATTATAGCTGTATTCCTTATCTGTAGTGGAAAACTCACCTGAGTAGGATGACTAACATTACGAACAGCGCCACGAGAGCGCCGATCATAATAAAAATATTTGGCAAATCTGCCAGAGTCAGCCCCGTAGTACCCATTGTCCGCTCCTCACTGTCACAACACTAATTTACAACACAATAAAGTACCACTATCGACGGTAGCACGCATCAGGTCACTACACTATCTAGATTTTCATCTCAAAAAGTCACGACCTTGCTACAAGATAAATTTGCAAAACCCGAGGATCGTACTCTTTCATTTATTTCATAACGAGTGCAAAATTTACACCGGGTTTATTGCGCAAAAATATTTTCGTAAGAACATTAAATTATCAGCGGTGCCAGCGGACGCGACGACTGTACGTTTTATCGTTACATTTTACCGTTCACAAACAATAACAATGATCATTGATCGAGAAATCAGGCAAATAACGTGTTCTCGTTCGCGAGTTTTTGACAGGAATGAAATTCTTACCAACTTTTGCGTCGACGAGTCGTCAATCGCAATGCGAATGCAGCGCATGACAATAGAACGAATGAAAGAGTACGCAAATGCTGCCTGCCCGCATGTCTGAACGAGATAGACGAAACAGCTGGCTCTGTCCACGACAGAAACATTCGAAATGTTTCCTCACGCGCGGTTCAGTATAAAATATTAGGATTTTTAACATTTGTGTATTTTTATATTATTCTATGTGAATTCAGAAGTGTTTTATTAATTTAGATTCAGATAAAGGTAGTATTTTTAGTGTATGCATTCCATGTCTTTTCAATACCGAAATTTTTCAGTAACGGGAAGTAGAAAATAATATTTTTGTTACTCCACCACTAATCTTTTCTCATTCATTTCGTTCCGGGATCCAAAGCAATTTAATTAATTGTGTTTCAAGGACTTCGTTGAGCTTCATCGCCTCGGCGCTTTTCTGATGGTAGCAATTGTAGATTCTGGCTTCCATTCATGTGTTGCTGCAGTGCAGTAACAGTTTCATCAAACACATGACCCTAATCCGTTGCGCTTGCCAACGATGCAGCTTCAACGTGAATGTTGAGCATGGGCCATGGCGTTATAGTTCGATCATGCAAGACCTATTGAGTAGGAGGCTTCATTTGTGCCCGATTAAGTATTGGGACGTCAAAAAGCGCGTTGGGTAGATGATATCGACAAAGTCGCGGCAAACACTTGGATGAGGGCAAGGAACTTATATACTAACTGGAATTAGTACGAGCAACGGAGCAACTCTAAAGCTTTCCGAGCGAGACAAACTTCTAGAATGGATGCCATCTCTTTCTAATAGGGTATCTACTATTTTGTACTAGCATTTAGGACAGCTATCATTGTGTTTAAACTTGCTGGCACCCGGTAGTAGTTTATTCAAAATAGCGGGGTTTAAAACTTGATGGAGCCGATATCTACTTATTAGGGTAAGGGGATACTGTAGGATCACCTACGTGGTAGTAAGGCGTATTCGTTACAATATTTTCATGATCTCTGTTTATAGAATCTAGAGGATTGTCACCCTAGTCGTAATTTGTAAACAAAGTTAAAAGAACTTACCTGAATTCCACATCTAGCAAACCCCTCACCCCTTCACACAACACAATTTTACCAAATTTAAAGTGGAATTATGTACTTACCTATAAATATATAAATTACGTGTCACGTTGTTTGTCGGAGATGGACTCCTAAACTACTTAACCGATTTTAATCAAATTTAAACTTGAAAGATACGTACGCTATCCTAATAGCGTACATCTCAATTTATACTCCCAATATCATTTTATTGCAAATAAAGTTACAATTATCTGTTAGCTCCAAACGATTGTAACAGATGGCGGTATCTGTTGACTGGATTGAGTAAGTATTCAATATATGGCGCGGTATAGGACCGGAGAAGCAATGAAAAATATTGCGAAAACGGGGAAAATGTGACGCAGACGAAGTTGCGCGGGACAGCTAGTATACAATAAAAAGCACTTGGGGTAGCAAAAATACGAATTCCGCGCGAAAGTCTATCGGCCATAGGTATTTTAGTGTCATATTTTGAATATGAAATTAATCCCGTTAAAACCCGTTAACGATTTATGTGCTAGTTTAACTATCAACGTGATTTCAGATATCTTCAGATATATGTACCTAGGTACTGTGGCAATTGCAAGACAAGGACACCATCCACCCTCGTAGCTATCTCGCTCTGAAGGTTTTTTCCTTTGGCATAGAGTTCGTATTAATTAAAGTAGTACAAACTCTACTTGTTTGAGATTAAGTTCCTTTTGAAACGGTTTTTTGATATTGATGTTATGTTCGTACTCATTCTAGTTAGTATACTCATAAAAGTTCCTTGGGTAAGAAACACACAAAACCGAGAAGTATGGGCTATACCCAGGTGTGGGTGGTGATGATGATGACAGTAGGTTTGCAACTGAATAATTACCAGTATTTTACATGGAGTGACTGCCTATGACCTTCACAACCACAGTTAGTACTGAGTAATACGATCATCATTCATCATTTCAGCCAAAAGACGTCCACTGCTCCGGCGGCCTCCCCCAAGAAGGGGTGGTTTTGCCATAATCGCCACGATTGTCAGGCGGGTTGGCGATCGCAGTACGGTTGTTACAAAAGCACAGAGAACGCTGCTGCCCATCCTCTGGCAAGTCCCTTAGTGGCCTCTTACGACACCCACGAGAAGATATGGGATGGTGCTATTCTTTACGTCCGACACCATACAGACGCTAGTAAACGCGAGTAGTAGACGCGAGTAATACGATACCTTTTGGATAGACTGGTTGGCAGGATTTTGGGCCACTGTCTAACTGTAACGACATACAGTAATGTATGACGTACAAATGACAACCGGGAGCAACAGCTTAACGTGCTTTCCGAGGCAAGCAGGAAACTTAGTATGTAATAAAATAATGCGTAACAATATAAATCGATTGGAACTTGTGCAGAAAAAAAAAAGACTTTAAATATGTGTTTGTTTATCTTTTCGAGCGTATGGCACTCGTGAGCTGCAGCTGAAAATCAGCGTCAGGTGGTACACCTTGTGTTGCCATCTGGCATTATGCTGAGCTGAGGCCCTTTTGGCATTATTAGTCTTGTTTGTTCATTTATTTTTTATATTTTTTAAGGTGTTATTAATGCCAAATAAAAACTATTTTCTTTCTTTCTTAACCTGACGATCAAATCGAGCGGCTGTTCTTATTAACCCAGAAGTTCTCTTTAAAGAAAAAAAAAAGAAATATGCGAGTGCACATCACTTATTCCTGTTGGATATGAATGTTGTAATAGGTAGGTACAGGTATGGTATATTTTGGTTGGGTAGGAAAATACTAAAACTAGCGTGTAAAGTCTGTTACCATATCATAAAGAAAACCCATTATGATAGGCTGCCAGTGCACATCAAAACTCTAGCGCGTTTTTCATGGTGATAGGTAGAAGAGAACTAGGTAGAACGCGACCAGCACGCGTAGCATGACCAATGTAGAAACGAGTGTTGCCTACGGAAGAATCGACATAATGATAGATAGACAGTGAAAATGTGTCGATTATTCTGTAGACAAAAGTCGTCAGCAAAATCATGTTTATCTTTCAGTGAAGCTTTCTTCTGAAGGCAGTAATCGGTCTTTGAACTCTCTGAAAATTTACACATATGCGCTAAGCATAATTATTTAGTTTAACATACAGTCTGTCATTGATCTGGAAATTGCAAACAACGCAACAAGTGAATTTTCCGGACTACACTGGCGGTTGATTACACCTTATCATTTAAAATCACTTAGCACTTTCATAAGCATATCTAATCTATATAATATCTGTTCTATATTTATACTAATACTAATAATAAAGCTGAAGAGTTTGTATGTTTGCTTGAACGCGCTAATCTCAGGAAGGTCCGATTTGAAAACTTCTTTCAGTGTTAGATAGCCCATTTATAGAGGAAGGTAATAGGCTATATCATTACGCTACGACCAAAAGGAGCGGGCACCAATGAAAAATGTTGCGAAAACGGGGAAAATGTGACGTAGACGAAGTTGCGCGGGACAGCTAGTTCATAATAAATTCTCTAGATGATTGTCTAGTGTGCCTTCTAGCTAAGCCTAGTTAAGATTATCCGTGCGAATCCCCTAGCGCAAATGGTACCAACCTACTCTAAAATGCCTCTGTTCCACGACACAATTTTATGTAAATTACACGATTATGCTGATGTACCTACTTACACGGGAACCCTCTGTTTTAAGTGGCAGTGTAAATGCTACATCGTAAATATAGGTAGAGGGGTAATAAATTATGAAGCTTGAACTTGATAGTAGTGTGAACATTATTTTGATGAATATTACTATAATTTGATTGGTGGTGAAAGCTCTTCATTTTGTGTTTTATTTGGGTTAAAATGACAGAACTACTTTTAATACTCATCGCTATTTTTTCCCATTACGTGTTTTAGTTCTAAATTAATAATGTTTAAGTTAGTTAGGTTTAATATATCAAATGATTATAATTTAATCACTTTAAGATGTTAAATATTGTTTTAAAAATCATAAATGGTATATTGTTAGAGCTCCTTCCGCCTTTGATACAGGATTATCCTAGTAGAACACTGTGAGACCTTTATTTTTTAATTAAGATTATTTTTGATTCATTGACCCATTTTTGATTCTGAATATTTTTTTTTATTAGGAGGCCTATTTTTACTAACACTAGGCGCCACTTAAAGCGGGTCTAAGCGAAGTTTTATTTAGGCTTTAAGTTATAGGTGTCTTTATTGAGAGAAAAAGACATCAATCTTCATTTTTTTAGCCTCTTCTGTTCCACGGCTGGCCAAAGACCTCCTTTTGTTCCTTCCAGGAGTTCCCAATTCCTCTTTTTCCGTGCCTCCTCGAATCAGCCCTCGTGGTACACGGATCCAGATCGTCTCACCACCTGTAAGTTTCCATCATCTGTCTAGCCTTTCCCCAAACTATCTTGGAGTCGGCTTCCAGTCTAACCGAATGCAGCTGAGTACCAGTATTTTACATGAAGCGACTGCCTATCTGACCTCCACAACCCAGTAACTGGGTAATACGATACCCCTTATTAAAACTGTATGTCAGACTTTTGACTTCTGACTAGTCGTACGTAACGACTATCAAAGATCTACAAATGACAGCCAGGACCAATGGCTTAACGTGCTTTCCGAGGCACGGAGGAAACTCGGCATTATGGTCACCCATCCGCGAAACAACCTCGGCAAGCACGGCTTAACCTTAAAGGTCGAGCCGTGTGGATCTTATTATTTAGCCACGAGCTCCTTACCTCTATAAGTTTCCGTCGCTCCAAAAAACTACCAGAACCAAAAATTCGAAAGAATGTGACACACACGTCATCAAGGACCGGCGTGATTTTTGATTGACCGTTGATTACAACCCACTTCTACTCCAAGAAGGGAGGTCTGCGTCACAGCAGCAGTGGGAACTGCGTCCGTACCATGACGTCTTAAAACATTGTTCCATTCCTATCCCAGAGTGGGAATGAGATGGAGCTATACGACCTATATAGCTGCGTCTCTTTTTCACTCTATATCATAATGTTTTAAGCGTCATGGTACGCACACTGGTAACGTGATAGGCTCATGATCATCATCATCATCATCATTTCAGCCGAAAGACGTCCACTGCTGGACATAGGCCTCCCCCAAGTGATGCCACATTGACCTGTCCCGTGCCCCTCGCATCCAACGGATCCCCGCAACCTTCACCAGGTCATCGGTCCACCTAGTGGGAGGCCTTCCAATGCATCGTTTTCCGGTTCGCGGTCGCCATTCCAGAACTTTTCGGCCCCATCGGCCATCCGTTCTGCGAGCAATGTGCCCTGCCCATTGCCACTTATGTTTGGCAATTCTTCGGGCTACGTCGGTAACCTTGGTTCTCTTGCGGATGTCCTCATCTCTGATTCGATCACGCAAGGAAAATCCGAGCATAGCCCTCTCCATTGCCCTTTGGGTGACTTTAAGCCTTCTGATGAGGCCCATTGTGAGCGACCACGTTTCGGCTCATGATGCTCGCATCTAATTACCTAGTATAATTTAACATATCACGCCTACATATTACGCCTTGTAAACCACGAAGGCTGAGGAAGAGTGTACTTAATAGTACACCCACATTTTGCCAATTATGTTTAAGTCCCATGTAATAAAGGACAAGCTTATTGTATCTACCGGGCACAAATCCAGACTACGTGGCTGCGTCTAAGAAAATCATGATGGAAAAACCCAATTACAATTGGCTCGACCTGGGAGTAGAACCCTCTCATTCTCAGGAATCGCGTTACGACCACTAAGCTAACGAGGCAGAGGTTTCATTTTACGTCGAGCTTTTATACCTTTATAGGCAGAAAGTCCCAGGGATCTATAAGCAGAGGTTACGCCCGCAGTGAAAAAAAAAAGAAACACATGGTGGTGGGCAGATGGCGTATGGTCGTGGATACTGCAATCGAAGCGGTCTGTTTTCCAAGCACGTTGAATAGTGATTAAGGCAAAATGATTTTAAAACCTTTTGAATTAATCGTTACAGAGGTCATTCATTTGGATTCATGCAGCAGTTAACATATCATTAATCTTATTTACTAGCTGTCCGGCGCAACTTCGTTTGCGTCACATTTTCCCCTTTTTCGCAACATTTTTCATTGCTGCTCCACTCCTATGGGTCGTAGCATGATGATGTATAGCCTATAGCCTTCCTCGATAAATTGGCTATCAAACACTGAAAGAATTTTTCAAATCGGACCAGTAGTTTCGGAGCCTATTCAATGCAAACAAACAAACAATCAAATCTTTCCTCTTTTTATAATAATAGGTCTTTACCTATGAAATTGCCGTATTGCAGTACAGACTTTTTCAAACAAAAAAAAGTTTTGATTGGCTATGAGTTCTAAATTCAAATTAATTTTGTTTTAAAAATATGACATTCTATTTACAAAATCAGTCTTTTGTTTAATGATTAGCGTTGTATTTTCATTACATTTCAACATTTTTCCTCATAATGGATACTTTGAAATTTCGTGTAATTATGGAATATGAGTTCCGTCGTGGCACCAACGCGGCACAAACGACCCGTAACATCAACGACGTTTACGGAGAGAACTGTACAAACGAACGCACAACCCGTTATTGGTTTGCTCGGTTCCGTTCTGGGAATTTTGACTTGAAAAATGAACCTCGTGGTCGTCCGGAAACTTTGGTCAACAATGATGAATTAAAGGTGATTGTTGAAGCTGATGAAACTCAATCTACAGCTGAGCTGGCAGCAGCTTTTGATGTTAGCATTAAAACAATATTGGTCCATTTGCGACAGATTGGCAAGATAAAAAAGCTTGATAGATGGGTGCCCCACGAACTTAACGATCGCCAGCGCAACGTACGCGTCGAGACTTGCCTTGCGCTGCTTAACAGGCACAGAAATGAAGGAATTTTGAACCGAATTGTTACGTGCGACGAAAAATGGATTCTTTTTGGCAATCGAAAGCGCTCAGCAAGTTGGTTAGATCCTGGTTCGGTACCAAAGCAATGTGCAAAACGAAAAATGACCCCTAGAAAGGTGATGGTCACGGTTTGGTGGTCTAGTGCTGGTGTGATTCATCATAGCTTTTTACAAAACGGCGAGAGCATTACTGCAGATGTGTACATTGAAGAACTGACCACAATGATGGCGAAACTCGCACGTCTGCAACCAGCTTTGGTCAATCGGTCATCTCCACTGCTACTTCACGACAACGCGCGGCCCCATACTGCACAACAGACTGTCTCTAAGCTGCATGAGTTGGGTTTGGAAGCTCTCCCTCATCCGCCATACTCACCAGATCTTGCGCCTTCCGACTATTACTTTTTCCAAAATTTGGACAACTTTTTAGCGGGAAAAAAATTCAATTCCCGAGAGGCAGTACAAAACGCCTTTGAAGAGTTTGTTGTCTCCCGTCCAGCTGATTTTTTCAAGAAGGGCATCCATAAACTGCCACAGCGTTGGCAAAGATGCATTGATTGCAGGGGTGATTACTTTGAATAAAAGAAATAAATATGTTCGAAAAAAAAATACTTTAACTTTTTTCAAACAAAACGGCAATTTCATAGGTAAAGACCTAATATGTATTAGTTTACATTCAGTTATTTCTAAATCTAAATTAATTATTAATTACTATTCATAAAACAATTAAAACTAGTTACTTAATTAAAACTAAAATAACAACAAATTATAAAAGGGCGTCAAAAAACTCCTCCTCAACGCTGTAACGTGGCCAAGAGACTGGCGGCGTTGCCACTTTGTATGGCAATACTTAGCCTCTGGCCAAGGTAAAACCCAGCCCTTGGGTCACGGGAAGCGTCAACTAGGCGTTTAGAAATTTCCTTAAAAAGGCTGTGAGCACTCGAACCCCACGGCCCCAGAGTTTCAACCCCAAATTCAGCAATGGATTGTTTGCATTATTCACGTTATTTATCGTAGGATCATCGAGTATGGCTGGTGTTCCCCATTGGAAATTATAGAGCTAATAAACGAAACTGCATTGACATAAAAATATTAACCCATTAAGTTAAGGAAGTGGAAAAAATACCCGTAAATACGATATTAATGGTTTTTTATTTCAAAAAATGCCTTTTAAGTACCATAAAATCAAATTGGAAACATTATTTTCTACACTGCTAGTCGTAAACTCGTAAATTCGTAATATTTCTGGAATGAGTCGAATCCAAGTCGTTGGCTATGAAAAACTTCGCGTGCCCCAATGTTCTAAATTACGAAAAAATATTCAAATTATACTACAGTAGGGGTTTTGTAATTGGGAAAGAGTATACGTTCTAAATGTAGGTACTCATGCTTTAAAACATAAACCTTTTTTTTAAGGATGGGAAATCAAACGAGGGTTCCCGCTCTGGGTGGAGCGGAAGGGAGTGTCAAACTTGTGTTGACTAAAACCCATCCATGTTCCTTCTTAGCCCTTTGCGTTCTAGTGCCACGGTATCTCTTTTGAACAGTTCCGCAGCCCTGGCAGGCATCGGCCCTCTCGGACCCCTTCCGGTTTGCTGACATCTCCTTGAGGCGCGCGTGGAACACGAACGCGCCGTCGACACGGCCTGTCGTCATAAGACGGACGGACAGGGAGCTAGCCCATTACTCATTGTCCACAGGCCCGCGTTCTAGCTTATGCCTGCGCCTTCGTCCGCATAGAGAGCGAATAATTGACCCACGGGATCCTACGCAGGGACACAACAAGCGATAAATTCCAGTATAACATGGTCTCGCTTTGTATAAATTTACCGTAAAATGAGAGTTCCGTATTAACTGGTTTTGTGTAGCTTGATTGGTCGTCGTGCGTACTACCAGGATAATCTTGCCAATCCAGGTGGCCTACCATGACGTCTTAAAGCAGTATTGTTGGGTAAGAGTGGGAAAAAGACAGAGCTGTACAGGTCGTCTAGCTCTATCTTTTTCAAACTCTGGAATAAGAATAAAACAATACTGCTTTATGACGTCAAGTTTTAGCAACTTTTTAGACCTCTGTATCCTGCTTCTGCGTATTGAGTTTCATAAAAATCGGTTCAGTAATTTCGAAAAATAAGGACTTGAAAGTTTGTATGATTTCATACAAACTTTCAAGTACGCGTTGCGCCGTACGGCGCGGCGTAAACACTCTCAAGGGAACAAGAAATTATCGAATATTAATGTTTGAGATTGTCGGTATGTGTGAAAGCGCGGTTATAGCCTTAGAATCAGACGAGTCGCGTTTAAAACATGGGTGGTTAAAACATACACACGTCCGAAAAAAAAAACCTACTCATTATATTATTGATTCTGGTCGAGAATCATTAGCATAGTTACCTCCTTGAACTTGACGAGGATGCAAAACAAGCAACATCTTGTATAAGGGATAGATCACTTAATGGGTAGACCTCTTTGACAACCGTTAAGGGTTGTCGGAAAGTCTAAAGCTGACAATCAGTCTTACCCAGTAGATACTTGGGGTGTGGAAGTTAAATAAAAGGGCTGGCTGGAAGCCGACCCCAAAAGAGTTGGGATAACGCTACGCTACGGAGATTATGATCTCCAAACAAAAGCTCAACCTGATTCTACAAGCTCCTAAAAAAGTACCTTAGAACTTAATTGCTTATGTGTAAGTAACTTGCCTAGAATTATTTTCTAGTAGCATTTTGTTTGCAATCTTCTGGTAGCATTTTTTTTGCAAAATTGCTTAATTATGTCTAAGCGCTCTTTTAGGTACTTCAATTTGACGAGGATGCTTAACAACAGCTTGTTTAAAATAATATTAAAAACATAGTAGCCCAATTTTATCAGGAATTTGGCCCAACATCAGAGCTCCAGAGAAAGGACCCTCTTAACAATACGAGTCGTGTCCAAGAGTGCAGCTTTCAGAATCAAGTTTTGATGCAGCTGCCTAACGAGAGCCTCATCAGGTATTGGTCGAGGCTTCAAATACTTATAGTCGAGTGCAATTAGACAATAAGGTGGAACAAAGTTTATAAGTAATCGGATTTTCATGGATCTTTTTTATTGGGTTCCTAGAGAAGAAAGCTAATGGGACTCGGCTGGTACCATATTTATTTAAAAGTCTGCGTCGCGGGTTATTCATTAAAATGTTATGCCCTCATGACGGGAACCCACATGACATGTATTTAAAGTCGATTACGATGGGGCCTCGAGTCCGCGACAATCATGCATGAAATCTTTATGAAAGTATAGTCCAGGAGACAGACCTTTTTTCCGAATGTTAGTCTTTTTTATTTTTCGAAATCTGAAATTGAGTAAGTATTTTCTAATACTTTGGTATGTGTCTCATCATCATCAAAACGAGAGGCCATGTGTGTTGGTCACCTAAACATAAATTTTATAAAATGCAGTGTTGGTTAAGAAACTGATTAAAATAAGAAAAAATAGTATTTAATTAATTTTAAATTTCCAACCCGTTAACTCAGTGTGATAATTATTAGAAACTAATTTGTATGGTTTCCTATCAAAGGTCTCCCTGATCCACTTCCACACAGTTCGTTTCGCACACAAACTGAGCAACTAAATATTTTCAAAGATTAATTCCACGGAGTTTCTGTCGATAATAATACAATAGAGAAATAAAATAGTCGGGTAAAAAAGGAGTCGATCCTCTAGCCTACATTCCGCCCTACCACCGCGGTTGTCATGTACACAGGGCAACAGAAACTGTAAACAAACCAGCGATCGATATTCTCGACAACCACAACTAAAAGCTTGGCAGCATTCGTGACGACAACTCGTGTACAAAAATTAAAAAAATTATAATCGTCATCTGTTAATTTAGATACCGGCGCGAATTTTGACATACATTTTGGCGGGATATGGTCGAGGTGTTTAACGTTCGGATACGCGAATGAAGGATTCTATTGTGTGGGACTGTTCGCGAATCAAACTGTGGAACAACGTGGCATCCTGTATGGAGAAATGGTTCGGTGATAAACGGTTGTGGTTATTCGGCAACAACCTGCCGCTGCTACCTAGAAGGTAAATAACTAGTGGTACGAAAAAACAGTTTTAATGAACTGAATTCAGTGACGTGAAAATACTAGAGTGAGTTTTGTACAGACAGAGTTCATTGTTACGGTTTTCTTGCATGAAACTAACTATTTTCCTAATCAATACTTTTTTTGATTAATTACGCCTAACGATCGGAATTTACTTACCTTTATTCGTAGACTATCGACCATTATTTTAATAGCTTTTCAATTCAATTAGATATCCTTCAGATTGGGAAAGGCATAATTTTGTCTTTACTAAAAGATATCAAGCTCTTGTGATTAAAGAATGTCATTATCACGGAAAAATGGAGGATTTATTATGTGTATGTTCGGTCCTATAATCGTTTGCTTAGAAAGTTTTAATGAGTGAATAATCATATCTATTCAGTAATCACTAAAAATATAATTCTTTTATTTTTAGATGAATGTGCATTTACCGTCGATAAGAACGGATTAAAGAGAAGAGAAAAATATATACAAAAGTTGTCTTGACTTAAGAGGAGATTTATATAACACATTCTCTGTAAAATTAAACAAATATAAAAGTCGTCAGTTGCACCTTGCTATCACTACGCAGACTTGATATTGCTCGTCATATTGATCACTTTAGTATTATCTCTATCTTGATGTTAGGTTTTACCAAAAACACAAAAAGCATCATTTATCCTAAAACTAACACGAAATAGAAACAGGGGTGACAATGTTTACCCTAGTTTGTGTAAATTAGCAGCGAACTTGAACTTGAAAACATCCCCTAACTTAGACAATGAGTTCTGCCTTGACACAGAACATGAATAAAGCAGAAACTAAAAAGTTTATCAAGTCTTCTTCTGCTTCGTATAGTTGGCACGAAAGAACCTTCCGTTCCCAGTTCATTTGCCGTTAAGGCTAGCTGTTGTTATGTTGGCTAACCTGAGGTTTTAATGATTCCACTGTAGAACATATGTATATTCTACGCAAATGTCAGGTCTGCCAACATCATCATCTGCGTAGCCTTTTTCCAACTGTTAGGGTCGGCTTCCAGTCTAATCAGATGCAGCTGAATACCAGTATTCTAAATGGAACGATTCCCTATCTGACCTCCACAACTCAGTTAGTATTGAGTAATATGGGATACCTTTGGTAAGACTGGTTGTCAGACTTTCGGCCCACTGACTACCTGCAACGGCTATAAAAGATCTACAAATGACAGCCGGGTGCAACGGCTTAACGTTCTTTCTGAGGCACGGAGGAAACCTGGTATGTAAAGGGTGGACACCCCATCCATAGACCAACCTAGGCAAGCGCAGCTTACCTATACATCGTCCGAGTGGCTGTTATTATTTAGTCTCGAGCTCCTCCGGTCTACCTACTTCAGTTGAAATTTGATTGGCCCTATACTTCACCTTTACAACGGCGTTGTTAGTTACAGCAAGAGGTCACCTTGATTGCATATTTTGGGGCACCAGAAAGGAGAGACCAAGAAAGGAGGTGGAACATTGCTTGCGATACACCTCCTCATCCGCACCCTGCTCTTGTTCTTTTGGAGTAACGCATTAAGATAAGATAAGATAATTTATTTGCTTAAAACATGGCATTGTACGAGTGTGGACTTAAATCTTCCCACTTGGGCTCGAAGACGAAAGACAAAAGTCGTCCAATAATGAACATAGGCGTAGGTACTACAAAAATAAGCCCATTGAAATAATTAATTACGAAAAATTCGTTCGTAGAATGTAACTGCCAGTTTCTTATTAAAAATATGAGCGTGACAATAAACACATTATTCACACCTGCAGTAAAAGATAATAAACGAAGTTTTAGAGATAAGATAACAAAGAAATTAAAAGCAATTAACAGGTAGATGATATGCTATTACTGCAATTAGATTGATTGAAACGTGATCGATTGCTGCCGACTTATCAAGATGATGACATTTTATATATTTGGTAGACATATAGACGACGTCATTTTGTCGAAAATTATCGAAACTGAGGCTATTTTACGCTGAAGTTGAAGAGTCGTTAATTGACCCCGCGTTTATATCAGTGTATTTATTAAACACATGTTGTATGTATATGATTGTTGTCTGCTAGTTTCGTTTAACGTTTTTACTATAAACAATAATACTAGTTGTTTACAAAAAGTGGCGTAAAGGTCAAAAATGTGAACCAAGTAGTTATAATACAGGTCTGAAACAACGTCAGCACATGTATGATATATGTTGTATGCACACATGCTGTAACACAATTGTATATACAAGACGTGATACAACGTGTGTGGAGTTTGCACGTGCATTAAAATAGATCGGTGAGATGCCATAAATTGTCATGAGCTCCCGGACTACAAAAAAACTTTATAAAAAAACTGTATTTATATCAAAAAGAAGATCCAACACATCTTAACAATCTTCTTTCTGGTCCAAGAAAAAAATGGGCAACTTAAATTAAACGTCAGAATTCAGTCTCCGTAGTAACTCTGGTCATGTTAGGTTAGGTTTAAAATAACCCGAAGTAAAGAAAATTTATTTAAGTTACTTACTGCTTTCTGCAAAATCTTGTTCGAGAGCAGAAACAAATTATGCAGTCTATTTTTTCTGTAAGGAGTTAAAATCACAGTGTCAAGATGAAAGGAGAAATAAACAGAGATATCGTGTCGCCGGACGTGGTCAGTTTTAGGTACTGCAATTGAAATTTTTATATAGTCAAACGGTGTCGGTTTTGCTCTGTATAATAATGAGCCTCTGCGCTGTAGTTCAAAAAGGTTTTCAGTGTGCTACGCCGTAGAGATGCGACCGTAGTCCTGCGCTACGCCGTAGTGGTTCAATCATAGTCCTGCGCTACGACGTAGAGGTTCAATCGTAGTTCTATGTTACGCCGTAGAGGCTCTATCGGGATCTTGCGCTACGCCCGCTGTAGGGCTGCCATCGTATTCCTGTGCTGCGCCGTGGATTCTAAACTGTTGTCATATGCTACCCCGCAGAAGCTCGTCGACGTATGTTGTCCTGTGAAACGCCGTAGACGCTTGGCGTTAGTACTAGGCTACGGCTATGTCGTAGAGGTTCGACGGCATTTTGTACTACGTCCACCGTAGAGCTGCAAACGTAATCCTGTTTTGCGCCAACAAGTCTTGACAGTTGTCTGCTACGCCGTACGAGCTAGGGTATTATCCTGTGCTGCGCCGTAGAGTTCAATCGTAGTTCAGTGCTACGTTTTAAGGCTATACATATTCTCCTGTTGCATGCAACTGTAGAGGCTCAATCTGAAAAAAACAAAGCCGTTATTTTTCTATCTTCCTTTTCTTCCCAACGTGTCCTGCAAAACACAATGTTTTTTCTCAACTTCATAAAATGATTTTAATAACCCGTTCTTCTTTCTTTGCCCAGAATTTTGCTGATCTAGGCTTATTTGGCGCAGCCATGAGACACACAATAATTATTTTTTGTGTTTAGGTTTAAATTTTTTGTTACCTTTTTTAACCCTTTTTCCCCACCAGGTCACGCGCGAGCAGTCGCGCGATGGAGCGGTACGAGAAGCTCGCCAAGCTCGGCGAGGGCTCGTACGGGCTCGTGTACAAGTGTCGCAACAGAGACACCGGCGAGATTGTTGCTGTCAAGAAGTTCGTCGAGAATGAGGACGACCCGCTCATTCGCAAGATTGCGCTCAGGGAGATTAGGATGCTTAAGGTGAGATATTTTGGTTATATGTACATTTACGTTATATGGCTAAATGGGTCGATGTTTAGATTAGGACGAGCTTGTCTAAGATGGTGGGTGACCGATTACTTACCGAGTTCCCTCCGTGCCTCGGAAAGTACGTTAAGCTGTTGGTCCCGGCTGTCATTTTCGTAACAGGCAATCAGTGGCCTGAAAGTCTGACAGCCAGTCTTACTAAGAGGTTTCATATTACCCAGCCCTAATTGGATTGTGGAGGTCAGATGTGCCAGTCGCTCCTTCTAAAATACTGGTATTAAGCTGCATCCGGCTAGACTGGAAGATGACCCCAACATAGTTGGAAAAAGGCTAGAAAGATACTGTATCTAAACTAATATTATAAAGAGGAAAGATTTGATTGTTTGTTTGTTTGCATTGAATAGGCTCCGAAACTACTGGTCCGATTTGAAAAATGTATATAGCCCATTTATTGAGGAAGGCTATACATCATCACGCTACGACCAATAGGAGTGGAACAGCAATGAAAAATGTTGCGAAAAAGGGGAAAATGTGACGCAAACGAAGTTGCGCCGGACAGCTAGTATATTATATGGTTGAGACTAGCGCAGACCATGGAACAATGGAACATGGAATGTGTGGTCCATTGCTCAAATGTGAGAAGGCCTATACTCAGCAGTCAGCAGTTGGTGGAACAAGGCTGCCGATGATAATGATGATGATATTTAAATGAATATTTTACATTGTAGCGACCTACATGAAGCAAATTATAACAAAAAGTACTGCAGCGCCATCTATGATAAAACTGAAGAATTAATATGGTCTGAATCTCGCAAGCAAAGTTTACATCGACTTAACACTTTATAGAAAAACCCGACTACAACTGTCGGGCAGTAGCCCACCAGACACCCATCTGGCCGGGGGATCCTCCCGTTTCTATAGGGTATGAAGAACTTTACAACCTGTTCTACATACCCTAAAACATCGATGCTATTGAGGACACTGATTCTATCCTGGTTTGGAGCATCTTGTTAAAAAGTCACTTATCTATTAGTTTGAGTTCCAGAACGTATTATTCTCAACACGTAATAACGTAAAATTAACTAACACCTCACGAATCATGCCCCACGGCTCTTCGTGCATTTTAATTTTCATTCTAATCTATAATGAAGCAAATCAATTCTAGCTATACAGAAATAATTTGGTACACACAAACACAACGTGTGTCCAAGCGATAGTTATCTATTTTGATAAAATTCTGTATCCTTCAAATGATAATACGAAGGACGTTCAAAACCGCGTTGGGCTGATAATATCACCACAGTCGAGAGAAACACCTGACTGTGAAGTTAGGCAGAATGGAAAAGAGGTCTATACAGCAGTTGGTGATTCCAGGCTGATATGGTGATGATGATGATGAAACGATAAGCTTACTGCTATACTCACGTGAAATCATCTGCCGTATTATCATTTATCTGCCTAGCCTTGCCCTTTAAACCAATTGTTGCTCAAATTTCGTATTGAATTTACTTTGTTGCATTTATTGTATACGTACGGGAAACTGCTCTGTATGGTGTCGGACGTAAAGAATAGCATATCTTCCCGTAGGTGTCGTAAGAGGCGACAAAGGGATTTGCCAGAGAATGGTCAGCAGCGTTCTCTGTGCTTTTGTAACAACCGTACTGCGATTGCCAACCCGCCTGCCAAGCGTGGCGATTATGGCAAAACCCCCCATGTTATGTCAATGTGGCGAAACTTGGGGGAGGCCTATGTCCAGCAGTGGACGTCTTTTGGGCTGAAATGATGATGATGATGATGTATGGGAAACGTTTGAAAATACTCTCTAGATTGACTATATATTTCTACCCTGATAGGAAACGAAAATACGTATAATAGTATTTTTTCCTTCGCAATGCTGACGTGACGCGACCTTAAAGCTCTAAGTATATCGTTTGCAACCTTCCCAAGGCCGTGAGCACCAATAAAGAGAAAAGACGCCGCAATATCGATTTATGCATTCACAATGAGCATGAGAAATAAATGTGGTATCATATCTGTTCTAAGAATTGTGGCTATTAAGTCATTAGTAAGCTACGTCGTATTCTTCGACATCAAAAGACATGACCAGAGGTCGGAATTAAGTAGAGTTATTTGTGTACTTACACTGATTTCATACAGCGAAAGAATAAAGTGGATATGCCTCAAATCCCGAGATTAATTAAATAAAAAAGTTATTTACTTTTACACAATTTAAACCATCCGACATCGGATGTCCGAAGTTGCAAAATTCCAATGCGCACAGGCAAGGGAAGATCCATATTAATATCAACATTTTTTCGATGCACGGTATCTCTTTCGAACAGTCCCGCAGCCCTGGCAAGCATCGGCCGTCTCGGACCCCTTCCGATTAGCTGACATCTCCTTGAGGCGC
Organism: Cerastis rubricosa; assembly: GCA_949152445.1. Lineage (NCBI taxonomy): Eukaryota > Metazoa > Arthropoda > Insecta > Lepidoptera > Noctuidae > Cerastis > Cerastis rubricosa. The sequence goes on along the minus strand of OX424534.1, from coordinate 20,686,677 downwards.
GCGTGGAACACGAACGGGCCCTCGATACCGCCTGTCTTCATAAAACGGATAGACGGTGAGCTAGCCCATTACTCACCGTCCCCAGGCCCGCACCTACGGTGGCCGGGAGCCACTGGGTAGCCCCCGACGCCCGGGGCGTCTCCCGCGGCGGCTGGGACGTGACGCTCTCTGCCTCTCACGTTCCATCACCTCCTTCGCAGAAGGAGGCCTCCCATTTCCTCTCACTCCGGACCATGGATTGAACCAGGGCCGGACGCGAGAGGTCGCCGCCGCCAATCGCCGCTACGAGGACACGGCGGTGCTCAGACCAAGCGGGGCATAGCTCTACGGTGTGCTCCACCGTGTCCTCCGGACGATCCTCGCAGTAGTGACACCCTTGGTTTTCCTCCCGCCCGATTCGGTGCAGGAACCTCCCAAAACAGTCCTTACACCTTGCATAGTTAAAAGTGTTAAATTCTTTAGAAGTAAATGTTACTTACACTATAAATTTACCTCCCCCATATTAAGTTGATTGATTGGGTCGACGGACTCGCCCCCCATCATATGAAACATTACAGGGTAGTTGGAAAACAGTGAGTGTGAGTACGTTGACCTTTGCATGTACCTACCCCTTCGGAAACCATGTATGCGTGACGATAATTGATTATGTAGTTATTTATAAGAAGTTTTTTTTTCTCGTGTGGCTCCCTCTGTCTGTAACTGAGCATGTAATTTATGGAGGGATCGTTTGTTTAAACTACTAAAGATATTTTAAAAGGTTAGAAGTTGAAGAACTGGATTTAGATAGTGAGGCGTCAGGTGCTGCACAAAGGGGTTGTAAGATTTTTGTGAAGCGTGGCCTGGCTAACATTCGCATTTTTTTTTTCATAATAGGCAACTACGCATAAAATATGTACTAAATGATAGCTGGTATCAACACAAAAAAGTTTTGTTTAAAACAAAATCTTCTAATTTTTCAACGATATTTAAAATAAAATCAGCTGTTCCATCCATTTTTACCGTGTAGGCACTTTTATAGAAAACAGCTGTTTTTTAACAACCGATGAAAATTTTATATGTGGCCTCGGCTCAGAAAGATGTACTCGAAACGTGGTTACCATTTTAGCGTTGGTTTCCCTACCAGCCTGTACAAAAAGAAATTATATTAGCATATTAGTTTTCTGTAGTGTGCATTTAGTTCTGTATGGTGTCGGACGTAAAGAATAGCACCATCCCATATCTTCCCGTGGGTGTTGTAAGAGGCGACTAAGGGACTTGCCAGAGAATGGGCAGCAGCGTTCTCTGTGCTTTTGTAACAACCGTACTGCGATCGCCAACCCGCCTGCCAAGCGTGGCGATTATGGCAAAACCCCCCAAAATGTCAATGTAGTGACACTTGGCGGAGGCCTATGTCCAGCAGTGGATGTCTTTTGGGCTGAGATGATGATGATGATGATTAGTTTTCTCGCGCAACTTCGTTTGCGTCACATTTTCCCCGTTTACGCAACATTTTTCATTGCTGCTCCGCTCCTATTGGTCGTAGCGATGATATATGGAAGATTATAGGCTTATAATCTTCCTCGATGAATGGGCTACTTAACACTGAAAGAATTTTTCAAATCGGACCAGTAGTACCTGAGATTAGCGCGTTCAAGCAAACAAACAAACAAAAAAACAAACTCTTCAGCTTTATTATAAGTAAAATTACTAAGTTATTTGTTAACAAATGATCATTGTCCCCAGAACCTGAAGCACCCGAACTTAGTGAACCTTATCGAAGTGTTCCGGCGCAAGCGCAAGCTGCACCTCGTGTTCGAATACTGCGACCATACGGTGCTGCATGAATTGGAGAAGTATCCTGCTGTGAGTACATACCCTTATATTTATACGGAGTGTTGTTTTGCATCATCGTCAAATTCAAGGAGGTAACTATGCTAATGATTCTCGACCCGAATCAATAATAAAATGGTTACGTAATTTTTTTTTTAAGTCTGTACCACCCGTGTTTTAATCGCAGCCCTTCTGATTCTCGCCCTATAACTGCGTTTTCACACATACAAACAATCTCGAACATTTATTCGATAATTTCTTATGCCCTAAACCACGTTAAGGGGGTTATTCTGATTACTGAAAACTTAAACAACCAAAAGAAACAGCGTTTATAATTAATTAGCAAGGTATCGTAATTTTTAAATTTAAATTAAATTTAAATTGATTATTTATGTCTTTTGTGACAACCTCCTGAATTTTGACGAGGATGCAAAACAACACCTTGTATGGTGCTTCATGCAATTGGTATAGGAAATACTTATAAGCAACTACATTTAAAACGCTCCTTCGCTCGCGTTACCGGTCTGAATTTATCCCAAGGGACATTTTAAGAGGGACAGTCGAAGATATTTCGTTTCTGATGCTTATGTATAAAATTCACGAGCTCGAAAAAGCGCCATCGCGCATTTTATGAAAAACTTGCTTCGTTATTTTGGCTTTATAACAAGGTGGCAGAACCACCATACCTACCACATAGAAAACCACATAGAAACAACACATGGAAAATTTTCATCGGAAATTTAAAAAAACCGGCAGTTCCATAAATTTTGACCGTGTAGGTATTGCACTTTTGTAGGAAACAGCTGTTTTTTTTATTAAATTTCCCCTGAAAATTTTCTCTGTGGAAGGGCCGGGTGTTTACAATGATGTAGGTACTTAATACTAGGTAAGTGTTTTCGCGTCAGTGTCCCTTCCACCCTATATAACGTTCTTATTCCCAATTTTTGTCATCTATTTATATAGATGACAAAAATTGGGAATAAGAACGTTAATAAAAGTGGTCGAAGTATTTCAGTTTCTCTGAATAGAACGCTAAAGTTGGTAATTTCACGCAAATATCACAGTCGAAATATCATCATCGTCATTTCAGCCGAAAGACGTCCACTGCTGGACATAGGCCTCCCCCAAGTTTCGCCACATTGACATAACATGGGGGGTTTTGCCATAATTGTCTTGATAATATGTTTAGTGATTGTCATGCCGAAAATAAATTAGTATTAAGTGACTTATCTTCTGATCACTGTGGACTAATAGCTAGCTTCCCTATGCCATTAAATAAAAAGCCGCGCAAAATAGAATGTAGGCCTTATACAGCTAGTCGTTGCAATAAATTTAAAAATAATATAGCTCTTAAAGTTACATCGTCAATAGTGGATCACGAAACACCTAATGAAATTTATGAAGCCCTTTTTGATGTTGTTCATAATGAGTACCAATCTGTTTTTAAGTCTAAAACTATTAACATTAATGGGCCTTCCGCTGGCTTCAACCAATGGGCTACACCAGGTATTTATAAAAGTCGAGCTAGATTATACGAGTTATATGGTCTGAAACAATACCGATTTGATACAAATTTTCTAGAGTATGTTAAAAATTATTCAAAATTATTTAAAAGGATTTGTGGTATTGCAAAATCAAAATTTTTAGCTGACACTATAAAAAATTCTAATAATAAAGTAAAAGCCACTTGGAAAATTATAAACAATGAAACGGGTAAAACTGTTAAACAAGACAACCAACTTGATATCATGGTTGATAACAAATTAGTTAATAATCCAGCCGACGTAGCTAAGGCATTTAATGAGTATTTTGCTAGCATACCTATAACTACGACTCGCTCTTTAAGTTCGTCGCCGTCTAAAGCCGAAAACCTTTTGCATAGTAGCGTGCCCAAATGTGGTCTCGTATTTAGTTTTGAACATGTAACACCTCGTGATATAGTTAATGTTTTTAATTCACTTAAGTCTAAAAACACAGGTGATTACTGGGGTATTTCCATTAAACTTTTGAGTAATATAATAGAAATCTTAGCCCCCTATCTTGCTGTTACTTTTAATAAATGCGTTGATTCAGGTACTTTCCCTGACCTTATGAAAAGCAGTAAAGTCATCCCTCTATTTAAATCAGGCAGTAAAAATGATATTGGTAACTTCAGACCAATTTCTATATTACCTGCATTTAGCAAAATTTTTGAAAAGTTAATACTTAATCAATTGCTAAGACATTTTAATCTAAACAACCTTCTTCACAACGATCAATATGGCTTTACCAAAGGTCGTTCGACTACAGATGCGGGGGTTGCTTTGTTGAAACACATATTTAACGCGTGGGAAAACGCGCAAAATGCAATCGGTGTTTTCTGCGATCTCTCAAAAGCTTTTGATTGCGTACACCACGACACGCTTTTACGGAAACTACGTTATTACGGTGTTCAAAATGAGGCCCTAAATGTAATAGATTCGTATTTAAAAAATAGATTCCAATGTGTAGATGTCAATGGCGCGAAATCTTCCGGGCTACCTGTTCAGCTAGGTGTACCTCAAGGCTCAATACTGGGACCGTTTTTATTCTTGGTTTATATCAATGACTTACCATATTATTTGAAGGGTATTTGTGATGTAGTACTATTTGCTGACGATACCTCTCTTATCTTTAAAGTAGATAGGAATAGACACGATTTTGGAGACATAAACAGCGCTCTATCAATGGTCACAGATTGGTTCACAACAAATAACCTTGTTCTTAATGCCAAGAAAACTAAAAGTATTAAATTCGCCTTACCAAATGTTAAAAATCTAGGTCCCAACATTGTTCTCGGCAATGAGGAGCTTAAAACTGTTGATTCAGCTGTGTTTCTGGGTATAACAGTAGATTCAAAATTACAATGGGGTCCACACATATCAAGCCTAGCGGGTAGGCTTAGTTCGGCCGCATATGCCGTCAGAAAAGTTAGACAATACACTGACGTTGATACAGCACGGTTAGTCTATTTTAGTTATTTTCACAGTATTATGTCCTATGGTATTCTGCTGTGGGGCAAAGCCGCTGATATCCAAAATATATTCGTTCTTCAAAAACGAGCGGTTCGTGCAATTTACCAGCTGGGTGCACGAATTTCTTTGAGAGATTTTTTTAAAGAGATTGGTATTCTCACGGTAGCTTCACAATTCATCTTTGCAAACATTTTATATATTAAACAAAATATCCATTTGTACAGTAAAAACAGTGATATTCACAATATAAACACTCGAAATAAGCATAAACTACGTGCTCCCTTTCACCGGCTTCATAAAGTTCATAACTCATTCGTAGGGCTTGGTATTACCTTTTTCAACAAGCTACCATCTTCCTTTCTAGATTTGCCATTTAATGCGTTTAAAGCCAAAGTAAAATCTAACCTTTGTTCAAAGGCCTACTATTCCATTAACGACTATTTAAATGATAAGAATAGTTGGTCGCTGGGTTGAACTCAAGACAATGTTTGTGTTCTTTCTCCAAATTAGCTTACTGAAATGTGATATAACTTCATGAATAGATTCCTTTTTTTATTTTTTATTTATATACATTTTTTTTTACTTTATTTTATTTTTTTTCGTCGGTATGCACGTGTAAGCGGGCACGCCCTTTAGTCTGGAGGCTTTATTTTTTTTTCTTTATTTTTTATTTTTTTATTTTATTATTGGTGTGTGCTAGCTGACATGTGACATTAATTAGATTCTTTGTTTATATGAACTTGAACACTATTGTGTAGAATCTGGTTCTTCTAACCTAACAGACAGATGTGTTGCTGGGGAGTTTGTTCCGCCACTTCTTCTTCCCAGCTAAAACACTAGGAAGTGGCGAAGGGCGGGCGTTTTGGGGGACTGTCTCTTGTAATTTTGACGTTCAAAAAGTGCTGATTATCAGCCTAATTTGAATAAATGACTTTTGATTTTGATTTTGATTTTGAATCGCCACGCTTGGCAGGCGGGTTGGCGATCGCAGTACGGTTGTCACAAAAGCACAGAGAACGCTGCTGCCCATTCTCTGGCAAGTCCCTTAGTCGCTTCTTACGACACTCACGGGAACATATGGGTGGTGCTATTCTTTACGTCCGACACCATACAGAGCAAGTTGAAGTGTAGTAGGCTTAATTTGTTTTGTAACTAAACCTACGCGCGCCGATACCCGAAATGTAGTTATGTTGTTGTTGTAAGCATCAACAACATACCTATATTTATTTTCAGCAACTTTGGCCCATAGATATAAACCTTACTGACCAGCATAAATATTATTAAACTAGCGGTCCCGCGCAACTTCGTCTGCGTCACAATTTCGCCGTTCTCACAACATTTTTCATTGCTGCTCCACTCCTCTTTGTTGTAGCGTGATGATATATATATATATAACCTATAGCCTTCCTCGATTAATGGGCTACCTAACGCTGAAAGAATTTTTCAAATCGGATCAGTAGTTCCTGAGATTAGCGCGTTCAAGCAAACAAACAAACAAACAAACTCTTCAGCTTTATAATATTAGTATATATATAATTTGTGTAAGTAAATAAAACCATACAACACCTAAACCTTACAGCCTGTACCTACGTGTAATGCTAAACGAGCTACATTATTAATATGTATTTAAATGACATGCCTTTGACTTAATCAAAATCAAATCAAAATATTTTTATTTTGCATAGGCCTACATGGGCACTTATAAAACGTCGACAAAAGGTGCACGGTACAGGTTGGTCGTATCCTATGGAGAAGAACCGGCAAGTAACTCCATGGTCCACCAACCAAATCATTTTAAAAGAGTACTTTTAAAATGATTTGGTTTTACAATATTTGCATGTTACAGCGTTATTACTTAAGTATGGGAGGACAGCGTGGCAGGCCCGACAATAAGTCGTTGCTTACTACAAAAGGTATAACAAGCCAAAAAAAAAAAAAACTACAAATTTACAAAGCCTACAATGACCACACATTCACAAAAAAAAGGTAAATGAAACAGAATCTATACAAAAGTAAAAATAAAACATTATAAGAACACAAAATTAAACAATTGATATAAATGTTGTCATCACAGTCAAGACTGACATGCCTAAATATTTGTCGCAGTTGTCATGGTTTATTTCGTTAGACTTGTTCATCATGTGGGCAGAACATGAGTTTCGTGCAATGAAAACACACACTACACACGGTACACTGCTTTTATCGAACTAACAAATTACTTGAAATTACAATACAACACAATAACACTAGGCACCATGAATCGGGGAACAGTTTCGGGACGTTTTGACTCCGCCGCGATCATACACTGACTTGTCCTTGCAGCGAGCTCGAAACATCACGACTCTGTAGAAGCGCGCTTAGGTGTGGGTAGACTGGTAAATAGGTCGCGTGATGCTACCTTTGGCGCGCTTGCCGATTCATTTTCTGTCCGTACTAATGACCGGATCCGACAGGTAAATGAAAAAGAATCTATACAAAAGTAAAAATAAAACATTATAAGAACACAAAATTAAACAATTGACACAAATGTTGTCATCACAGTCAAGACTGACATGCCTAAATATTTATTACACAAAGAAAACATTTACCAAGTAATGAAACATTCACAGTCCTGAAGAAATACCTAAAGGGAACGACCCATGTAAACGAACTGTAAATAAAATGGTGGAATGACCTTCGTACTTCGCAGTTGGTAATTTCTACTTTTTGCCTTTCGACAAAGTACACAGCATTTATTCTGATATTGCGTGTAAAACAAAATTCTTTCGTACTTGTTTATTTTTTACTGACAGCTATTTGTTAGTGTTTTGGGCCTCTGAGATATGAAAACAGACCTTATCTTTTTGGATGGTTGTCTATAGGTAATTCTAGGTAGACGAAACTCAGCTAAACAAGCTTTTTTTATGGTGGCACTGCTGTAGGGTCATCTGCCTAGCCTTTTCCCAACTTTGTTGGGGTCGGCTTCCAGTCTAACCGGATGGAGCTGAGTACCAGTATTTTACATGAAGCGACAAACTATCTGACTTCCACAACCCAGTAACTGGGTAATACGATGCCCCTTGGTTAAGACTGGATGTCAGACTTTTGGCTTATTAATTACTCGTTACGACTGTCAAAGACCTACAAATGACAGCCAGGACCAACGGCTTAACGACAAAAACAACAACTTATACTCAGTATGTAATTATGGTCACCCATCCACGGACCAACCTCGGCAAGCACGGCTTCACCGTGATCGTGAGATCGAGCCTTTTAAAAGACTGGTTGTCAGACTTTCGAGCTTCTATCGACCCGTAACTACTGTCAAAGACGTCAGAAGAAAATCATCTGTCTAGCCTTTTCCCAACTTTGTTGGGTTCTGCTTCCGGTGTACCCGAATGTAGAATACCAGCGTTTCACACGGCATCGACAGTGGATGTAACACATAAATAACATCATACCTGTTATCTCCGATGGGATGGGCAGAGGTGTACCTAATAGTACACCCGTATTTCGCACGCTATGTTTAAGTCCCATGTAATAGGGGGCGAGCCTATTTATATATTTTAAATTTTACTAACGTACCTGTAAGTATCTGCCTACTAACATAATATGGACTTGTATCGAGTAATATGTGCCTAGTCTGAAATAAATATATTCTATTCATTCTACTCTACTCTATTCTATTCTATTCTATAAATAAGTCCAGGAATATTTTGGGGTTTCACCTTGAAATGAGAGATAGTCAGCTATAGACTACTGTTACTGTTAGCTTATGTCATCCCACTGCTGGGCAAAAGCCTCTCCCCATGACTTCCAAATCCCTCGATCCAGGGTCAATGTGGACCACTGGTCGTTAGTTCTGTCCAGCTCGTCCCGTCATCTCCTGCGAGGTCTACCGCGTCGCCTTCTGGCTGTGTCAGGGCGTTGGGCCACGTTGCGGTTATTTTGTCTGCTATGATACTGTTAATAGTTAAACATAGCGCGCGCTCTGCCTTCTATCTCGAAAATGGTTTAAGATATAAAAAAAATGTTTGAACAAAAGTTGTAGGGAATTTTATCCTCACAATTTTTTTAAGAAGTACAAATAGCATAAAACCCATAGGTAACGAGATATTTGCAATAAATATGCAAGTAAAAAATTGTTTTTATTTTGACCTTTGACCTTGGAATAGTCTAAGTCGCGGACATCCTACGATAAGTAAGTTTTAAGACAAGTTTTAGGATGTCAAAATAAAGGTTTATCCAGCTTTATAGCTGGCTATCTCTCATTCCGAGATACTTCCCTAATTTGTCAATTTTTCTTGGCCTATATTGCTTTCAACCGAACTTCGATCCAAATTTTGCGGCTGCTGAGAAAAACCTAATGGAAAAACCCTATAACATTTGCTCGACCTAAGAAAAGAACCCTGGCCCTCATGACCAGCAGTCGCGCTTCCGGTCACTAGATCAACGAGGCAATCAGAGAGTCAGTGGATGTGTGTAATAAATTCATAATACACTGCCGAGCAATGAAAAAGTTCCACCCACAAAATACAAACAACGACAAACACCTTAATATCTCCTAAGACATAGAACCTAGCTTCATAAATTAAAAAGTATAATGAAATCTATTTTATTATGCAAACGTAAACTCTTTTAAATACTGGTCTTTTTGAAACTATGGATAAACAAAGTAGAAAAACCAAAATTTTTGGGGTTTGAAAATTTCGGAATACATTTGTTTCGTTTTTTTGTTTTGCTTTTGATTTCATCCTTGTTTTCGCCGTTGTGAAAAAATTCTTAAATTGTAAAGTCTTGCGGCTCTCGTACCCATAAATCATGCCTCTATCACCCGAGGATTGTACGAGAATCATCACTATGGTGGAATTGGGGACCAGCCAAAGAAATACGGCCAGAATAATGGACGTGACACATACTACTGTACGACGAGTGATCCAAAGGTTTAGGGAGACTGTATTAAACCTGAGAAGACCAGGTACTGGCAAGCCAAGGTGCACAACAGTCTGAGAAGATCGTTTCATTGCTGCAGCCATGTTAAGAAATCGACATCAGGCGGGATTTGCGGTTCAGCAACAACTTTTGCAAGTTCGAAGGGAGCCAATAAGCAAGTGGACAGTCAGGAGACGTCTTGCCGAAAGAGGATTGAAGCCTTACAGGCCAGCAAATGGCCCAAAACTGGAACGGCATCATACATTTTTTTTTAAACATTTTATTTAAAATTTGAACACAATATTTACGTTTTTAGCTGGTAATATTCTGATGCGCTGTTAAATGTACTTCAATATTGCAAACGGCGTCATTAAGAGCGTTTATACCCTACGGCATATACATAGGTCTAAAAAGTTACTAAAAAACATTTTCGAAATGTATTTTTCAAAATGAAGATAATTGGAAATTTCTGTTTTTATAGATAATTAAAAATCGGTCTAATTTAGCTGTAACATTATTTTTCGAAAATGTTTTTAGTAACTTTTTAGACGAGAAGTTTCTTTAAAATCTGTTCAGTCATTTCGGAAAATAACGACTTGAAAGTTTGTATGAAATACCGTAGGGTATAAACGCTCTTAAGCTAGTCTTTCCCGTTTAGAAGTAATTTGGTGCTATGTCACTGGAACTTTTTATTGCTCGCGAGTGTAACTATAATCAAAATAATTTGGTCTACCTACGTGCCACGTACAACGAAATCTTAATTATTTCATCATATGAAATGATGAAATAATTAAGATTTACACACTAATGTACCGCTGGTACAATACTCAGCTGATATCTAGGACTTAGATTGGCTCCCAGTAAACTGATTTACGGAGTAGCAACGGACCTCCCATAATCAAAATAATTTGGTCTACCTATGTGCCGCGTTCATCAAAATCTGCTCTGTAAAGGGAGTAGACAGAGAGATAGTTTCATTCTTTCGTATTGATACCTAGCTGTAGCCCGCGAATTTCGTCCGCCTGAAATTATTATAAAAATATTACTTCCTATTTGAATCAGATTTTATTAACAATTTCAGGGGTTTTATTTTTTTGCACTGAACCCTAATCAGCCTCTGCCGAGCCTTTTCCCAAACTATCTTGGGGTCAGCTTTCAGTCTAACCGGACGCAGCTCGGTACCAGTATTTTACTTGAAGTGACTGCCTATCTGACCTCCACAACCCAGTAACTGGGTAATACAATACCCTTTTAATAAGACTGTATGAGACTTTTGGCTTCTGACTACTCGTAACGACTGTCAAAGATCTACAAATGACAGCCGGGACCAACGGCTAAATGTGCTTTGCGAGGCACTGATGAAACTCGGTATGTAGTTATGGCCATCCATCCACGGACCAACCACGGCAAGCACGGCTTAACCTTAAAGATCGACACGTGCGGCTGTTATTATTTAGCCACGAGCTCCTAGAGCACGGAACCCTAATTATTTTTCTAAAATAAAACTAGCCTAAGTTACATCAGCTATCTGATGCAGTAAAAGTCCCGTCAAAATCGGTCCAGATGTTTCGGAGATTGGCGGAAACAAATAGACACACAAAAATTAAATCATTGTTTTTCTTATAATTACCGTATACACCTACATAATAATCATAAATCATTATTATCTCGACATCAAGAATTAAAGGCGCTGGTTCACATAATAATATGTACAATTTTTTACAATCATGTACAATCGTAATTATGCATTCAGTAACAAAGCCATTATTTTGAAATTACAGACACTTAAATTTTATTTACTTGTATGCATAGATGTTTGTATGGATTATACTTATAATCAGACATCACATGTCTGCTATAAATGACAAACCAAGTTTATCTTCGACAATTTTTAAAACAGTGATATAAATTTTTAAAACAATCTTATACTTGTAAATGCGTTATTGTTGCATTGTTTTCGCCCGGATACTTTTGTGATCAAGTTTTTAAAACGATTGCATATATATATATTTTTAATGTATTTATTTAATTAAATTACAATACAGAGGTGTTACTTAAGACTAAACTCGCCAAACTTTTACGTTTGAAGGCGAATAAATAAAATCAAATCAAATCATTTATTTCAAATAAGCCAGTTACAGGCACTTTTGAATGGTCGAACAACAATAAAAATGAAGCTACAGTCCCAGTCACAAGACATAATAACTGTGAAAGTACTGTAGTTGCCCATTCCAAGGCGTAGATCTCTATAGAGAAGAATGGGCAAGAAACTCCATGGACACTCTTTTAAATCAGAATCTTGTTACAAAAACCTTGGTTACATCATTCATGTTGAGATGGTACATTATGTGAGAACGATGTAGCAAGACTTCACGTTAAAAGTGTCCATAGCAAAAACAAAAAAAAAAAACAATTAAAAGATAAAATAATTAGTTCGAAATAAGCCGTGGCAGCTAAGCGACGACCAGACACAACTGACAGCGCCCGTTCACGAACATGACGCATGGATCAGCCATCATTCAACTCAACCATTTTGAAGGGAACTAAATGACCCGACACACACGCCGCCATCAGCGTGACATTGGAGTGAGCATGACATACTCTCAACCGCCAGGGCATATTCAAGTCAAATCTTCTATTAGTTGCTGCCCTTGACGTCGCGGCGTCATCATCATCATCATCATCAGCTTATAATGTTCCCACTGCTGGGACACAGGCCTCCTGTCTATGAGAGGGAGTGGGCTGTAATCCACCACGCTGACCCAGTGCGGGTTGGTAGATGTCACATGTCTTCGATTTTTTAGTTCTAGGACATGCCGGTTTCCTCACGATTTTTTCCTTCACCGTTTTTGAGGGTAAAGTGATGAAATGAATTACACAAAGTAATGCGCCTGCCTGGGTTCGAACCCACAGCTTACTGCTCGTAAGTCGGGGCTGCCACCACTGGGCCACCGCAGCTCGCGTTGCGGCGTCAGCTTGCATGATTATTTTATAAAAAAGGATCCAGGTTGAGAATTAGCTTATTTTTTGTCTAAGTCTGAATGCAACTTAAATGTCAAATTTCATAAAACTACCAGTTCACAAATAGAGAAACGACGCTTGTATTTATAGATATAGATAATAGATGAATGGAAGTAATACAGGTTGATTGCTAATCGGGAACATTCCAAATATGTGTTTCTTGATCTTATTTGCAACAATTTTGACCCAATAACTTGGGGTCCAAACTGAGATGTTTTGGGGAAATCGAGCTTTAAACGTTTTTTGCTTGTAATTTGAAAGAGTGCACCCAATTACTAATGATAACATAACATCTCGCCTGTCTCCTCCGAAGGGTTAGGCAGATTTGTTGTACCCAATCAAAATCAAATTATTTTATTTCCCATACCTAGGCCTACATGGGCACTTATAAAACTTCGACAAAGAGGTGCACGGTTCGGGTTGGTCGTTTCCTATGGAGAAGAACCGGCCAGAAACTCCATGGTTACTCTTTTAAAATCATTTGGTTTTACAATATTTCTGTTACAGCGTTAGTACTTAAGTATGGGAGGACATCATAGACCCGACAATAAGTCGTTGCTTACTACAAAACGTAGAACGAGATAAAAAGTTACCAAGGATCTAGGAATCTATAAGGCCTACAATGTCCACACATTTACAAACAATTGGTAAATAAGAAAAACAGTCTATACAAAAACAAAAATGAACAACATATCACAAAAAGACTAGATTAAACAAGTGACACAAATGTTGTCATCCGTGCTGTAACTATTCTAAACAAAAGGTGTAATGATTTAAAAACGATTGTAAAACATCTGATTAAAAATAATGGAAAAAAATAAATAAGATTGAGAATGAGAATAGTTAGAGACATTCACACACTTGCTGTTTATGAGCTACCAGGGAAGCCGCATGTGCGTAGTGGCTGAGGCCAAACTTCTCTATCTTCAACGTAGTCCTTAATTTTGTAGTATGCTTTTTAAAAAACCGGCCAAGTACGAGTCTTACTCGCACACAGGGTTCCATAGCCCCAAACAATATAATAACAATATTTTGAACTATCATGCATTAGTTAGTAGTATTAGTTAGTAAACTTCCACTCAACCGCAAAACTAAATTTGTTTTTCATAATATATTTATGAAAAACAAAGTTACTACTGCAGTTTGATGAAAAAGTCCCATATCCCAAAAACTAAACATCGTATCTTATTGAAACCAATTTTCGTTGATAGTTTTTTTTACGTTCTACAATCCTAAATATTTTCAGAATTTTCCTCCTCTTACTTTAGAAATTAGAGGGGGGGGGGGGACACACATTTTACCACTTTAGAAGTGGCTCTAGCGCAAACTATTCAGTTTGGAAAAAAAAATATTAGAAACCTTAATATCATTTTTGAAGACCTATCTATAGATACCCCACACGTAAAAAAAAAATGTTGGTTTTAAGTTCTCAATATGGGGAACCCCAATTGTTTTGTTTCTATTTTTATGTTAAAATCTTAATGCGGTTCACAGAATACATCTACTTACCAAGTTTCAACAGTATAGTTCTTATAGTTTAGGAAAAAAAGTGGCTGTGACATACGGACGGACAGACAGACAGACAGACATGACCAATCTATAAGGGTTCCGTTTTTTGCCATCCGGCTACGGAACCCTAAAAAGGACACGTTTAATTTAATTTTTAAACTTTCCATCAGGTCAGTTCTGTAACTGACTTTGGCAACTTATTATAAAAGCGTATGTTACTGTTTATAAGAAATGACTTACTAGTTTTTACTCAAAAATGTTTGTAATGTGGTCATTATTTTGACAACCTTGTTTGAGCAAAGTCGACCTTGCCGTTCTGTTTCAAGGAGCGGCCGGCAAAGTTTTGCTAGCCGCTCTAACAGGCCGGCAATGTTTTGCCGGCCGCTATTTTGACGTTTCAACGTTTTAAAAAATCAAATCCAAAAAGATTTTATTTACAACACAGCTGTTTGTATCTATAGAGATAGGTACAAAAAGATTTTATTCCATATTAGGCTGTATAGTTCTAACTACCATTGCTAAAAAAAAAAACAAAGAAGTAACAAAAGCGCGGTTCAGCGAAAATTTAATTAATATATTTTTTATTTAAATTACTTGTTGGTTTTATTTAGATTAGGTACTGGCATTTTTGAGTAAAGCACTATACAAACCTTGGCCCACAATGACTGCTTCGCTGGTCACGCTATGATTGCCTCGAGTTAGCCTAGCTACGCTCTAGGCCTTTCAGCTTGGCCATCATTGCAGCCCTTGCTGTCCTCGCTGTAAAGGCCTCGACCTACGGTCTCGGCCTTTATCTCAGCTCGTCCATCAAGTGCTGCACGCTGACCGCGTTGTTTCGGCCTGGAGCTGCGCTACGCTGCGCTGTCGGCCACTATCAGCGCGACCAGCAAAGGAGTCATTATAGACCGCGGCAGTAATGTACTATTATTCCATATTAGGCTGTATAGTTCCAATTACCATTGCACGAAAAAAAAAAAATGAAGTAACAAAAGCGCGGTTCAGCGAAAATTTTAATTAATGCGTTTTTTATTTAAATTACTTGCTGGTTTTATTTAGATTAGGTACTTACTTGCATTTTTGAGTAAAGCACTATACAAACCTTGGCCCACAATGACTGCTTCGCTGGTCCCGCTATGATTGCCTCGAGCTAGCCTAGCTACGCTCTAGGCCTTTCAGCTTTGCCATCATTGCAGCCCTTGCTGTCCTCGCTGTAAAGGCCTCGACCTACGGTCTCGGCCATTATCTCAGCTCGTCCATCAAGTGCTGCACGCTGACCGCGCTGTGCCGGCCTGGAGCTGCGCTTCGCTGCGCTGTCGGCCATAATCAGCGCGGCCAGCAAAGTAGTCATTATAGACCGCGGCAGTAATGTACTATAGTTCATCTGAATACAATTTCGTGTTCACTGCGTGTGCAATTATAGTACACCCACATTTCGCAAGTTATGGATAAGTCCCAAGTAATAGGGGGCAAGCCTATTGCCATCAAATGACACAAATCCAAACTCTGTGGCTGCTACTGAGAAAATTACCGTTGGAAAAACCCAATAACACCATGTTCGACTCTGGTATCGAACCCAGGATTTCAGAATCAGCAGTCGCGATACCACTCCACCAACGAGGCAGTCAATTACCTATCACCCTGCATAAATTGCGTGTGGATGGCATTATCTCTTGATTTAGGTAAATAATGTAATTTTGATCTCGATGCTATAATACCTAGGTAGTCTAGGCACTATTAGCACCAAAAAGTAAGTAAGTTTTTCACCTTCGAAAAAAGGAATATGTCATGAAGGCTCCCGTAGACAGGCGCGTCGCGACGCGGCTACAAAACCTACGTAGAACAATTTCTATGAAAACGCGCGCGACGCCACGCTTTTCTGGGTTTTATTATCACTTTTCGAGAGCGCGGCACGCTCAGCTTCAAGAAACAAAAGATTCGTAGCACATTTTATATGCAGCCGAGCCTGCCGCGTTCGGTCGCGCAGCGTCGCGTGGCAACGCGCCGCGGCTTCAACTCGTTGATCGATTACCGATCCTATAACGTACGAAAAAGCGATCGAAAATTTTGAAATTTGTTTTGTGTATAATTACGTAATTTGAAAATAGACTTTTTTATTTGTATAGATATTTGATTCATTTTGATTTTGAAAGTTTCATTCATCATTCATTATCCAAAAACAGAAAAGAAGAGACAATTTTTATTTTATTTTATTTTTAACCTATTCTTAAAATTGGGTTTGTCTTTGTAGGCCAAAGTAGGTAATTATAATACTCGTAATATATTCAATCTCTCGTTAGGCAGATGGATCAAGGGCTTTATTCAAAAAGCGGTACTCCTGGACACTATCCTAATCTATCACATTTCAATCGCTTTTCGATACGTTAGGATCGAGTAATCGATTCGATGCCGCGCCGCGTCGCGTCACGCCTGTGTGCGAGGCTTCGCCATGGTGCAACACCGCTACGCCGCGTGGCGCTGTCACGCTGTCGCAAAGTGAACAAAGGCCTCCGCTTAAGTCGAATTTATTCACCTGGGAGATAGCTTCTATGTAAAATTCTTCCGAGGTGAAATGAGGACACCAAAAGATCTACTTTTGTCATCTGGGTAATTCCACCCAGGTGAACATAGTGGTATGAACAGTCGCATCGCGTCGCGCCTGTCTGCGGGAGCCTTAACCGTTTATAAAATTTATTTCTCACACATGCATGGTACAGACTAACTAATGAGCTAGCGAGTAGTGACATCATTTTTCTGCATTTAGAATCAATCGGATTCCAAACAAAATCTTTATTACACATCGTGTAACAGAAAGGTTATAGTCATATGAAAGGGCTTGGAGAATCATTATCGTCTGCCCAGCCTTTTCACAGCTATTTTGGGGTCGGCTTCCAGTCTAACCGGATGCAGCTGAATACCAGTATTTTACATGGAGCGACTGCCTGTCTGACCTCTACAACCAATATATTACTGTGTAATACGATGATAGGTACCCCTAATTTTTGCTTACCTAAACAGTATTTAATTAGTCGCAAGGGTTAAATAAAAAAATCCGGCCAAGTGCGAGTCGGACTCGCGCACGAAGGGTTCCGTACCATTATTTATAAAACAAAAAAAAAACACTTTTTTTTATGGGAATCCCCTTAAATATTTATTTTTTACAGTTTTTATTATTTGTTGTTATAGCGTCAACAGAAATACATAATCTGTAGAAATTTCAACTGGCTAACTATTACGGTTCATGAGATACAGCCTGGTGACAGACGGACGGACGGACAGCGAAGTCTCAGTAATAGGGTCCCGTTTAACCCTTTGGGTACGGAACCCTAATAACAAAAAGGTACATGTCAACTTGTAACTTGAATGACCTGAGCGGCTGTTATTATTTTAGCCACGACCTCGCACTCGTATAGCACGAGAAAATACTAACCAATGTGAGTTGAAAAGCAAGTATTTTTTGTTTATTACCTACTGAAAGCTAAAAAGGATTTCCATCACGACCCCATTTAGTTCAAAATGGCAAAGGTGAACGAAAACATCATTGTAAGCAAAACAAATAAAAACTCGATTCGCGATTCTATTTTGGTTAAGCGCTTTCTGATCGATTTTAACGCGAGGTACGATGTATTTTTATCTTTGATAAGTGGATAAGGGTTCAGGCATATGGAAAACATTTGAGGTCATCTAATCTTGAAGGAGACCGCATGGCTTGGAGACGTATCATATGTGGTCGCGATCCTCAGCAGTGAGGGAACGACAAAGAAGAAGAAGAATCTTGAAGTAACAATATTGTCATCACGTCGGGGTCACCAGTTTAGGGGTATGAAGAACAGGGTGTATAGTTCCTCGATACTCCTTAGAAAAGGGAGGATCCTCCGACCAGACAGGTGTTATGTCTGGTGGGCAAATGTCCGACAGTTGTTGTCGGGTTTCTTTATATAGTCTTATAGTTGATGCAAACTTTGCTTGCGAGATGTAGGAAATTGATGTTAGTTCTTCCGTCATGTCATAGATGGCGCTGTAGTACTTTTTGTAGTAAGTTGCTTTTTGTGGGTCGCTACATGGGTATGTGAGTAGCGGGTGGTGGGTAAATGACTGCCGCATTGGTCTTCTAGTAGCCAGTGCGACTGCTAAGCGTGAGGTCTTGGTCCGATGCCCAGGTCTGGCAAAGTGTTATTGGGTTTTTCATCAGGATTTCTTTAGTAGCAGTCAGTCTGAATTTGTGCCCGGTTGATAAAACACAAATTTCAGCAATAGCTTGCATGGAACCGCTTGACCGAACCGAGGCAGCAGTAAAAATATCCTTCTCATCTAACAGAACGGAATCGCATTTTTCGTGCTCCTATCCTTTTCTGTCAATCAGAACTGTCATTTGCTAGAGCAAGAAACAGAGCGGAGATGCTATCGTAGACGGCAGCATCGCTGATGCGTTCGGCAGCACGCTTTGTTTCTCGCTCTGGCAAATGACGGTTCTGAGCGACAGAAAAGGATACGAGCATAATCAGCATACAACGTTCTCACTGCTGCGAAAAATAGGGTAATAAATAAAAGCTTTTAAAAAAAAGCTCCTCTTTAACCTTACCATGAAGATCTTTTTCTCTCCAACAACGTTAGAATGTGTCTTCTGGATTGACAAGAGCCTTAATGTTCTAAAAGGGGCCTGCCAATCCAAGTTCGCAACCAAACTTGCAATTACAACCCTCGTCTCTGGAGGGAGACGTTTGCTAAATAAACATAAAATAAATGTCTGTCGGTGCGTACAAGACTGTCACGTCAGGTAGTCGGTTGGGAAATGCGAGAAACATAATGTGTATGTCACGCGATCTGTGACGTCACGTTATACGTAGATATTTGCAATTCCGTGCAAGAATTTTCTGGATTGTTTGTTTTTCCACTGTTATGTAATTTTTGTTTTATTTTATTTTACACAACCTCTTATTAAGTGCCTCTTTGTAACTTCAAGGTTATGTCTATTTAAAACTGCATATTTTGAATTACATAAACGAATTAAAACTTTATGCAAAATAGTACCCATTGAAAAATGAATAAAAAATATACTAAATTAAAGCGCTTTCTAAGCTTTAAGGCTAGGATATTTATATATATATATTTTTTTTTTTTTTTTTTCCCATGAAATCTGCAATCAGCCCCAGAGCTATAATCAGATCTTTTGAAGTACTAGTACTGTTGAGATTGCACATCCATCGATATTTAATCTCATATTTTTAAACTCATCTTTGTGTTTAGATTGACGCCAGTCGCATTCTTTTCAGCCGAAATATGCTGTCATTGGTATTTATTAGTTTTGCAGCTAGATGATTTCTATGTACTGTGAGTCTTTGTTTATAGGTCAAAGTAGAACTTTTAATTTCTTCCTTAACTGTCGGGATTTCTAGGTACTCATGAACTTCAGTGTTTCGTGTGAACCATGGTGCGTTGCAGAGAATTTTCAGAACTTTATTCTGGAAGCGCTGGAGGATTTCTGTGTTTGAGTGGCTTGCTGATCCCCACAGTTCTATACCATATGTCCAGACCGGTTTAATGATACATTTATATATCAGGAGTTTGTTTTCCAGACATAGTGTCGAGTGTCTGCCCAGTAGCCAGTACATGTCTGCAAACTTTTTGTTTGCCTGTTCTTTTTTTGCCTTTATGTGATCTCGCCATGTGAGTCGTCTATCAAGGTGCACGCCCAAATATTTAACGGTCGTTTGGTGTGGTAGGATGGTTCCGTCAAGAGTGACAGGTGAGCAGTCGCCTCTTTTTAGTGTGAAAGTGATGTGTACTGATTTCGCTGGGCTTGCTTGAACTCTCCACTTCTTGAGCCATAGTCCAATTTTATCCAGGCATTTTTGCAGTTTTGTAGAAGCTGTGTGTGGATCTTTGTTACAGGAGAGAACTGCGGTGTCATCTGCGTAGGTGGCAGTAACTATTTCTTCTGAGATAGGTAGGTCAGCAGTGTAGATTGTATATAAGATTGGACCCAGTACGGAGCCCTGCGGTACACCAGCTTCTATTTGATTGATCGATGATAGACAATCTTCGCATTTAACCTGAAATATTCGGTCTTGCAGGTAGCACTTCAATAGCATAAACGCTGTATTTGGGAGGTGTAGCTTTAGCTTATATAAAAGACCCTTGTGCCATACACGGTCAAAGGCCTGTTTTATGTCGAGAAAAACGGCTGAGCAGTATTCTTTCCTCTCCAGTGCTTGCCGTATTGTATGAGCCACCCTATGTATTTGCTCTGTAGTTCCATGGTGTGCACGAAAACCGAACTGGTGATCTGGTATTAATTTTTGTTCTTCGAGTATTGGGAGTAAGCGTCTCAGAAGTAGCTTCTCGAAGAGCTTTGATAGTAAGGGGAGAAGACTTATGGGCCTGTATGATGTTACTTCCGTGGCGTGGCGGGCTTTCCTGGTTTAGCTACCATGTTTATAATAGACACTTTCCACAACTTTGGAAAATATTGTATTCTCAATATTGCATTGAAGAGGATTGTGAGCAGAACAATGCCTTTTTTTGGCAATTGTTTTAGAACTTCTGCCGTTATTAAATCAAACCCTGGTGCCTTTTTTTGCTTAAGACTTCTTATTGTTTTTTTAACTTCTGCCGGTGAAACTGATTTCAGTGGTAAAGACATCTGTTGGTCACTGTTGAGGAATTCATCAATTTCTTCTTCGGTCTGGGCGATGTCGGGTTCGTTAGGTTTAAACACGTGCTTTAGATAGTTAGCAAATAGCTCAGCTTTATCTTGAGGTTTTCGTGACCAGTTACCATCAGCTTGTCTTAGTGGAGGTATGTGTTCTTTTGGTCTTTTTAATGAATTAGTCATTTTCCAGAGTGAATAGTCCTCAGCTTTGTTTGGTGACAGGGTTTTTAGTTTATCTTGCAGGGTACTATTCTCATTTTCTTCAAGCACTTCTTTGAGCTCTTTTTGAATTTTATTGAGTGCTGTTTTGTCTTCTCTATTTCTGCTGGTGTGCCACTGTCTTCTTAGTTTTCTCTTTTCAGTTATCAACTCTTGGATTTCCTGGGTAGCGTCGTAACTTTGTGGTTTAGGTTTTATAAACGGAGTTGTTAGCCAGGCTGCCTTTTGAATTAGGTTGGTCGTATACCACGCAGCGTTTTCTATATCTTCTTCAGTTTTTAGTGGTATACACAGGTTAGCATTTTCTTCGATGTATTCTCTAAATGCCTTCCAGTCAGTTTTGTGATTGTACAAGGTCTCACGTGGTTCTTTCAGTATAACTGTGGTACTCAGTGTGCAGATGACAGGTGTGTGGTCTGAGGAACCGTCTAGACACGATTCTACTTTTGTATAGAGTCCTGATATTCCTTTTGTGATAAAGAAATCTATAAGATCCGGAGTTTTGCTGGGATCTGATGGCCAGTTAGTAGGTTCCCCTGTTGATATTACATTGAGGGCATTGCTATCAATTACCTTTTTTAGCTCTCGGCCTCTTGTCGTCGTGAGTCGCGAGCCCCAAAACGTATTTTTGGAGTTCCAGTCTCCACCTGCAACATATCTCTTACCCAGTGTTTTTAGAAAGTCTCCAAACATTCTCTCATCTATGCGGTGTCTCGGAGGACAGTACACTGCTGCCACATTTAGTGAACCCTGCCAATCATTTATTGAGATGACAGCAGCTTGTGTGTGTGAGTGTTTAAAGTTTGGTAAAACGTGGTGTTTTATGTTTTCTTTAACTATTACAGCCGCCCCAGCATGAGATGTTCCATCTGGATGGTTCGCGTAGTATATGTTGTATCCTTTAATTTTAACTACTCTTTGGTCTTTCATGTGCGTTTCTGTGATTAGAAGGATATCTATTTTGTTATAGTTAATGAAAAGCTCAACCTCTTGCTTATTTGGAGATAAGCCATTTATATTCCATGTAGCTATGCGTAGGAATTTCATTTTTTCTGTTGGGCTATGAGGGTTGTTAAAAGGCCCATTAGGGTCCCTATTTGTTGGATGAGAATGTCTATCTTCTCTGATTGTTTAATAATAATTTGCTCGAGGGAGCTTGTGGACTGAGATTGTGTATTCTCTTTTTTTCTATTCCAGTAGTTGGTATTTGTGGTGTTGGACATATTTTCAGGTATGTTCGCTGTGTTTCTTTCTTGATTAGAATGTTGTCTAGTGTATCTGCTAGGTTTTAGTGGAGGAAAATCATCTTTTTGAGGTGGTGGTATAAATGGAGCTTTCCTTTTTCCAGCTTGTGTCATTTTTCTTGCTCTGATCTCTTTATAAATTTGGCAGCCCTTGTAATTGGCTGGATGGTCACCACAACATAGAGTACAAGTTGCTGGTGTGTTCCGATCCTTTTTCGGGCAGTCAGTGGTTTTGTGTCCCTTTGCACACTTGACACACCTATATGGGCGCATGCAGTTATTTTTGGTGTGCCCATATTGTTGACACCTAGTACACTGAGGAATGTCAGTTGATTTCTTTGGATCTTCGATCTTAACTCTCGTGTGGTATATTATATTCTATATTTTTTATTTGCGGGTTATTGGGGCTAGGTTCCACATTTACAAAGAACATGTTCAGGGGCATTTTGTTTTTATTAGATCTTGCACAAACAATTTCGCCTCGCACCCTGTTTCCCGTTTTTTCTATTTCTTCCATTATAGCCGATTTGGGGGTAGTGTGATGTAAGTTTTTGATTACAACTCTGTAGCATTTATTTTGCTTTTGAGTGAATGTATGACCAATGAGGCCTTTGGCACGGATTAGATCAATGAGACTTTTATATATTTCAGCTGACTGTGTCATCACTCTTAGCTGGTCTCTATTAATAACTTTATATGAGTAACTGCCAGTAGGTACAGACTTATCTAATAGTTCTGTTAATTGGGAGAGATCTTCTATGCCATATAATATTAATCCCCGCAGGGTTGGGTAGAAGTGTACCTATTAGTACACCCACATTTCGCCAATTTTGTTTTAAGTCCCATCTAATAGGGGGCGAGCCTAATACCATCAACCGGGCAAAAATCAAGACTCCATGGCTGCTACTGAGAAATTCCTGATAGAAAAACTCAATGACACAGGCTGACTGTTTGGTATACTTGTCGAATTATTATCAAGTTCCTATCCACTTTTAAATATCGCAGATATAGATCAATTACGGAGTTTCTCTCGTGTCCAAGGTTCTTACCGACGAATTATGATCAGTATATCCATAGCGAAAATTAAGATCGAAAAGCATAGTTTATAAAGGAATTCTGACCCTGTAGATTGACTAGTAGAAAATGCATTAAGTCCGCCTCTGTACTAAGTGCTTTTTGTAAGAAACAAATAATGATTTCTCAATATTTGGCTTCATTCACTTGCCCTGTACAGTTTTACAGAACTCAAACTCAAACTCAAAGCGTTAATTTCAATTAGACCACTACAGGCACTTTTGAAAGTCAAAAAAGTAAAAAAAAAGGCAAAGTTATAGTCCCAGTCACAAGGCATAATAACTTGTGAAAGTACTGTAGTTGCCCAATCCAAAGCGTAGATCTCTATGGAGAAGAATGGGCAAGAAACTCCATGGACACTCCAAAATATTGTTCCGAAATCTTTGTTACATCATTCATGTTGAGAATTACAAATATGTGAGAACGATGTAGAAATACGTGCAATAGCATCCAGAGCAAAAGCGATCAGGAACTCCCCCAAATATTCAGAACCTAGAATGAAAACATTTGAACCCTTAAATGACAAGTAACTACACGGTTTATCCATTCATTTTACAGCCACTAAATTGCTTATAAAAAAGATGGTTCTCAGTTATCGGTAACAGTCAATTTCCTTACAGTTAATGACTGTGGAAAACATTAGCGAGGCGGTTGAAACGTTCCGACCGCATTGATAGCCGCAGTGGCATGCAACGAACGTTGCTAATCGCTGATAAAATATGAACGGTATAACGTCTACCACCACGGTGTAACGTTCGAGTGTGTTTTAATTAAGTATAACTTTTTTTAAAGTGTTTTACACTCAACAGCAAAACTAATTTTTCTTTCAACTACGCAGTAATGTTATCATTAATCACTCAGAAACCGATCACAAAGGATGTCTTTTTTGCTTAGAACCAAAACAGTGCAGAAATGTTATATGAAATCTCATTATTGCACTGTTTTTCATTACTGCACTGTTTTAAATTTTTAATTTAGAATTAAATTTACCACAGAGGTTGCCTCCTACTAAGTTTAATAAAATGTATGCATTAAATCAAAAAGATACTGGCTGAAAGTAAAAATCGGCTGAATAAAACCGAATTGGTGAAAAAAAAATCAAATGGCGCGCATTCTGAACCATTGTAAAACTTTAATACTTCTTATTTGGCAAAAAAAAAGTTAAAAAAACATGGAAATTGACAGCGATAGCGATATGAAATCAACTCCAGGAAGTATAAAACAGCTGCAAATGAAGTTGTTATTAACCTTTAATAACTGCACTTATAATAATTGTAGGTATGTTTGATGGGAAGATGAATTAAACTTTGTTTCATTAACTTCAGTTTTTTTAAGTAGGCATATTTTGTCACTGTAGTTGAAAGAAAAGCAGATTACGCACCTTGCTAAAGTGAGTTATTAATGCACTCGTGTTAATTTAGTGCACCAACATTACACTCGTGCATTAATAACTCACTTTGCGCTCGATGCAACAATCTACTATTGTTTTACATAATAAGATAATGTGAAACAAAGGTCCTGCTGTAGTTTCACAAAGAAAGTCACATTTTTCAAAAGCTAAATATTTAATCTTATTCAGAGTTCTTTTTACGTTTTACAAACCCACATTTTTCGGAAAAGCTTCTTGGCTTAAAAATTTGAGAGGAAAAATTTGATGAGAGACACAATTTTAAGGCTTCAGAAGCACGTATCTCATCAACTATTAACTTAGTGATTTACTGACCTTGCTTGCATGAGGGATTATTAACCGGAAATCATAATTAACCTTGCCTAAATATATGGTTG
Source organism: Cerastis rubricosa (assembly GCA_949152445.1). Lineage (NCBI taxonomy): Eukaryota > Metazoa > Arthropoda > Insecta > Lepidoptera > Noctuidae > Cerastis > Cerastis rubricosa. The sequence goes on along the minus strand of OX424534.1, from coordinate 20,661,463 downwards.
AAAGGCGCGCATTTCCGTGCTCTATTTAATAAAAAACGGGCCATGAAAAAATATTTGGAATAGTTGCTAATTTTATCCTCTACCATTTTTATAATAAATGTCAAAATCATAGGATACCCATAGAAAGCGAGATATTTGAAAAAAAAATACGATTTTAGCGGCCTTTGACCTTTATTAACTTAAGACGCAAGATTATATATTATTATGATGATATATTATTTTTTGTTTAATGGACCTGTGATTTTTGTAGTAAACAAAAACCTCATAATTGATTGGCGCTCGTAGCGCTTTCCCGTAGCGCGTAGCAAGCGCTACGCGTAGCAACATGCGTAGCAAATTGCGTAGGTGACCGCTACGAGTGTTGTTCATGGTTTTCTAACTTTAATGATCGTTTTAATTTCTTATAAATAGAAAATATGGGTTAAAAAAACAATAGTGTTATGTGAAACGGGTAAATATAAAATTAAGTGTCCTAAATAAAAGCTCTTTAGCCTTATTAGGTTTGTAGCTGATTTACAAGGATTATCTATCCCTGACTCCCAGCAAACGATTAAAAAGTCGAGGCATTTTTGAATTTCGCAAATTTTTTCCGGCGCCGGACGCGTGCGACGGTCGCACGTTTCGTTGTCAACGGACTTGTGCGATAGCGTTCACTGATCAACGTGCACCGGTAGACGCTTGTCGGGACACGCTCAACCGCCTGCGCTATTTGGCCATTACGGGTTAGGATGCGCACACGCATTTCCATGTCTCAAAACTACTCGTACAAGTCCGCGCGCATGCCCACGCCGCTGTGTAAGAATGTGTAAACATTCTTACACCGCCGGTTTTCAACGGAATTCAGCGCACGCGACCGGCACCGGTCGCATTCTGGAATAAGCATTACAGGCTCAAATGTTTGGGCTTTAAACCCAAGCCAGAAATAGTTTTCTAATGAGACATATAATTAATAATCTTTGCGTTTAAATCGAGCGCTATGTGTTCCATTAGTATTTTTCTCAACTTCACGAACGCTTGTTCTACCGCCGTATTAAAAAGTGCTCCTATTCCAGGGCTGTCCAGAGCTCCTGTCCAAGCAGATCATCTGGCAGACACTGCAGGGCGTGGCGTACTGCCACCGACACAACTGCATCCACAGAGACGTCAAACCGGAGAACATACTGCTGACCAGTGAGGGGGTCGTCAAACTATGCGACTTTGGCTTCGCTAGAATGATCAGTGCGTATTATCAGATTTATTTACCACTAGCTCCAACTCAACTCAAAGCATTCATTTCAATTAGACCATTAAAATAAAAAAAATAAAATTAAAAATAAAATTAGCTTTATTTTCCTTCTACAATTTGGTTTAGCTTAACTAATGATTAGTATTACATATTTGGCTTAAAGTGTAAATGTTAGTAGTAATATGTTTCTCGATTTATGTATATACTTGTTTATTATATTATGTACAAGGACCGCTAGAAGCGGTGAAAGCCTCCTCCATTCGTTTCCATGCTATTCTGTCTCTAGCTACTCTACTCCAAATTTTACCTACTATTTTTGCAATATCGTCGCTCCATCTCTTTTGTGGTCGACCTTGTCTGCGCTTTTTGTTCAAAGGGTACCAGTTGGTGGTGATCTTCGTCCACCTTTCGTCTAGTACTCTTTGGAAATGTCCAGCCCATTTCCATTTTAATCCAAGTACCTTTGTGGCCACGTCCTTTGCTTTGGTTTTACTTCTAATTTTTGAATTCTTTACCTTGTCTTTGAGTCTGTGGTTCAAGTAGCTCCTTTCTATTCCTCTTTGGCACACTTTGATTCTTTCTAAATTTCGTTTCGTCAGGGGCCATGTTTGACAGGCATATGTGAGTGTGGGAAGTAAGCATGTTTCCATGGTTCTTGTTTTTATTTTGGTTGGCATCTTACTCTTAAATATTTCTTTTAGAGCCCAGTATTTGTTCCAGGTGGATTTGATTCTTCTGTCTATTTCCTTTTCTGTGCAATTTTTAAAAGTAATTAGGTGTCCTAGGTAGATGTACTCTTCGACGTATTCTAGATTGATGGATGAAATTCTAATTGGTGCTTTGTGTCTGTTTGTCATAAGTTTTGTTTTTGTTTGGTTTACTTCTAAGCCCACTTTTTTGCTCTCTACAAATAGCGACTCTAACATTGACTGCATTTCATTTGGATCTTCCGACATCAGCACGATATCGTCAGCGAATCGTAAGTGAGATAAATATTTGCCATGTAAGTTTAGACCCTTGTTTTCCCAGTTCATCGCTCTGAATATTTGCTCTAATACCGCTATGAATATTTTAGGGGAGAGTGGGTCACCTTGTTTAACTCCTCTTTCGATTTTACAACTATTTCCTGGTTTCTCGAGCATAATCCTAGAGTTACTATTTTTGTAGATTACTTTTATTAGATCGATGTACTCTTTGTTGATTCCTTGCATTGATAGAGCTTGCCATATAGAGCTATGGGAAATTGAGTCGAAGGCTTTGCTGTAGTCGATGAAGCACAGGTATAAGGCTTTGTCATACTCGTTGTATTTTTCCAAAACCATTTTCAGAGAGTGTATGTGGTCTATGGTAGAGAATCCGCTCACAAATCCTGCTTGTTCTACTGGTTGATTTTCGTCTATTGGTTTTGTCAATCTTCTTAGTAGAGTTGCCGAAAATAGTTTGTAGAGATTTGACATGAGACTAATGGGTCTGTAATTGGATATTAGTTTCGGGTCTCCTTTTTTAAACAAAAGTACGATGTTTGAACATGTCCATTGCCTGGGTATTTCCTTTTGATCTAGTATTAAATTAAAAAGTGACGTTAGTGGTTTAGTTAGGGTGTTTTTTCCAAATATTATCATTTCATTTGTTATGCCATCTGGGCCTGGACTTTTTTCGCACTTGAGTTTGTCGATTGAGTGCTCAATTTCCCATGTGCGGAATTCTGGTACGTTGTCTGTATTTACAGGATTAGTTTGTGCTTCTTCTGTGGAATCGCTGCTTTTTTTATAAAGATTTTTGTAGAAACTTGTAGCTACTTTTATTAAATCTTGTCTGTTTGTTATAAGGTGGCCAGATTTGTTCTGCAACTGATTCATAAGTGTTTTTGTTTTTGTTAGGTATTTATATGCTTTTTTGACAGCGCCAGTTTTTTCCAGGTAGTTCTGTAAGACGTTTTGTCTATATTTTTTGGTGTTATTTTTTATCTTCCTATGTATCACTTTGTAGAGCTTGCTTAGCTGTTTTTTTTCTTGTTTGGTTTTATTTTCCTTATTTTTCAGGATATGTTTTTCGTTTTTAAGTTTGATGATTTCGTCGTTTATAACTGTTTGTTTGCTTGAACTTTTCTGGGGTAGGATAGCGTAAGTGGAGCTTTTCAGGATACTTCTCTCAATGTGGTCGTAATACTCTTGTACAGTTTCCGTTTCTTGTTCTTCGTGTTTGGCTAGTTCTTCTGTGTATTTCTTGAAATTAATATTTTTATGGGGTTTAGTTTGGAAGTTAGAGCGTTTTTTCTTGTTGCTGGCTGTGTTTATTTTTATTCTGATGATACGGTGGTCGCTTGGGTGTTTAAAGTTACTAAGAACGCTGAAATCTTCAATAATTTGCGGCTTGTTTGTTGCGATGTAGTCTATTTCGTTCTTCGCCATACCGTTAGGTGACATCCACGTCCATCTTAACTTAGGTGATTTATTAAACATTGTATTAGCTATTCTGAGGTTGTGTTGAAGACAAAAGTGTATGAACCTTTCACCTCTTTTATTTCTTTTCCCGTAGCCATATTTTCCCATCACACGACCTTCACCTTCTTTTGGTAACCCAATTTTGGCATTTAAGTCGCCGAGGAGAATTGTGTTGGTTGTGCTTTTCTCGATTGCTTTTCCTAAAGATTCGTAAAAGTTTTCCATTTCTTTTTCTTCAGAACTAGATGTCGGTGCATATGTTTGGATTATGGTAAAAGTTTTCTCGTGAATCTTAACATGAATCAATGCTACTCTTTCTGATATGCCTATAAAATCCTGTACTTCAATATGTTTCTGATTTTTTACCATGAATCCTACTCCATTTCTTCCTTTGGTTTCACCCATTAGGTATAGTCGGCACTCGTTCCTGTCTTCCACGATGTACCCTTGTTTGCGGCTTTCACAAATGCCTAGAATGTCCCATTTTATCTTTGATAGCGCATATTCTAGTTCAGTTATTCTGGTTTCATTTGCCAGGGACCTGACGTTGAAAGAAGCAATGTAGGTTTTGTTTTCGGTTTTTGGAGGGTTTTGGTCTACTGACCCCGCGGTGACCAACCGTATTGGGGTAGCTAATATTTATCAAATACATCTTTTTAGTGTGGACAAGCGTAAACGTATAAAATATGACGTTATCTCTGTAATAAAAGTTATAAAACTTTTATTACAGAGATAACGTCATATTTTAGCAAGACGGCCGTCATTCCAAGTTTTTCTTTTCATAATTATGATTTTATCGAGCCAGTTTTCTTTAATAACTAGTAAGTTCTGTGATTGAAATACAGTTTTAATTTAGTTTTGAGTATGAATGTGGATGGTATAAACTTGAAACTCAAAGCATTTATTTCAATTAGACCATTACAGGCACTTTTTAAAGTAAAAAAACAGAACAAAACGCAAAGCTACAGTCCCAGACACAAGGCATAATAACTTGTAAAAGAACTGTAGTTGCACATTCCAAAGCGTAGATCTCTATGGAGAAGAATGGGCAAGAAACTCCATGGACACTCTTTTAAATAAAACTATTGTTACAAAATCTTGATTACATCATTCATGTTGAGAATTACAAATATGTAAGAACGATGTAGAAAAATACGTGCAAGTTAAGAGCGTCCAGAGTAAAAGATTAATAATAATTAAAAATTAAAGTAATTAATATGAACCGTGGCAGCTGTTGAACTTACACTGCCACTCACATGTATGTTCCGTGATTGTCAATTATTGTGAGATCCCGATATTTCATCGTTATTATTACCGCCATGATCGCGGAATGACTGGTGGGTGAATGGTAAATACATTATTACGGGCCGTCCACTCATGACGTGATGTTTTTTAGCACTTGTAACCCCCCCCCCCCATTGGTGATACGTGGTGAGGTTTAAGACTATCCCCCCCTCGCCCCCACCCAAAAACGTGTATTTTTTAGTTCTACAAAGAAGTTTTTGGTTTAGAAATCGCGCGTTTGACGAAAAAAAATATTACACGTAATATCTTACTACACCCCCCGCCTCCCTTGTGATATTTCGTGATTTTTGCTAAACCCTCTCCCCCCAAGTCTCAAGTCTCACGTGATTAATGGACGGTCCCTCAGCTGCAGATCATGGCGCCGCGCCGGCACAGTGCGCTAGTAACACTGTAAGTTTAGTTATAAAACGTGAATCCTTAAAACAGAACTAGCTGTTGTCCGCGACTACGTTCGCGTTAATAGACGTGTATGCGTGAAAAGAAAAGGTGCCTATGTGCTATTCCAGACTATATCTTTGTGCCTTCATCCAGATCCGTTGATCCGTTCTGGCGTGGTTGAGGAACAAACTTCCATCCATCAAAACTTTCGAATTTATAATAGTACTAGCTGTCCCGCGCAACTTCAACTGCGTCACATGTTCCCCGTTTTCGCAATATTTTTCATTGCTGCTCCGCTCCTATACAGCGTCATCTATTGAATACTAACTCAATCTAGTCAACAGATACCGCCATCTGTTAGAATCGTTTGGAGCTAACAGATAATTATGACATAATTTGCATTTGTTCTGTATGGTGTCGGACGTAAAGAATAGCACCATCCCATATCTTCCCGTGGGTGTTGTAAGAGGCGACTAAGGGACTTAGCAGAGAATGGGCAGCAGCGTTCTCTGTGCTTTTGTAACAACCGTACTGCGATCGCCAACCCGCCTGCCAAGCGTGGCGATTATGGCAAAACCCCCCCTTCTTGGGGGAGGCCTATGTCCAGCAGTGGACGTCTTTCGGCTGAAATGATGATGATGATGAATTTGCAATAAAATAATATTGCGACCATAAATTGAAATGTAAGGTATCCTATCTTAGGGAGAGAACCTCACGTCCCAGCCGCCGCGGGAGACGCCCCGGGCGTCGGGGGGCAACCAGTGGCCCCCGGCCACCGTAGGCGCGGGCCTGTGGACGGTGAGTAATGGGCTAGCTCACAATCCGTCCGTCTTATGACGACAGACCGTGCCGACGGCGCGTTCGTGTTCCACGCGCGCCTCAAGGAGATGTCAGCAAATCGGAAGGGGTCCGAGAGGGCCGATGCCTGCCAGGGCTGCGGGTTGTTCGAAAGAGATACCGTGCCCCTGGAACACAAAGGGCTAAGAAGGAACATGGATGGGTTTTAGTCAGTCAAGTCTGACACTCCCTTCCGCTCCGCCCAGAGCGGAAGAAGTCATTTGATGATTTCCCATCCGAAAAAAAAAAAAAAAAAAAAAAAAAAAAGGTATCCTATCTTTCAAGTTGGATCAAACTGCACATGGTGTGGAAATTTGATTAAAATCGGTTAAGGTAGTTTAGGAGTCCATCCCCGACAAACAATTTGACACGTAATTTATCTATATATAGATTAAGACTAGTTACTGACTACTGAAAGAAAAAAAAAAGTCTCAAGTGTCTGAAAGTGCAGAGGTTAACACACTTCAGACACTCTAGTAGTGCATTTACAGACATTATTATACATTTAAATATTCATGTGTGCCTCAGTTTAATGTAACACATTAAAATATAAAGGTCAAGTTCCTGTCAATTTTCACACCTTATCGGACAAAAGCATCGAGCACTTATTATTGCAGTATAGGTACGAGTTACATACCCATAAAATTATTTTATGAACATGCAAATGGTTGATGCAAATTGTTAGCTTGCTAGTACGAATATTATGAATACAAATTATTGAACGATAGTTTTACAATATCCTTTTTTTACTTGAAACGGGATATTTACCAAGTTTACTATTTGTTTTGAGTTTTCAATATTTCGGCTATGTTCCAAGCGCCGTGAATGCAATGCAATGCATGTCTGCATGATCCCGTTTCAAGTGTCACTGATAGTGTTAGTGACCAGGCCAGTTTAAGAACGTATACCATTTTTTTGATGTGGATGTATGCCGCCTGGGGAGAACGGAGTTTTGTATTGGACAAAAAATCTAAGTTTGCAACCAGAAAACCGGCTCTGCTTTCAGCCTTCGCAATTGTCATTTGTTGTGTTGTTGTTGTTGTAACCTTAAGATTAACCTGCTACCAATTCCTAGCACCTATCCTACCCTATTCCTAATATCCTATCCTCCAACAGGTGGCAGCTGTTCCTCGGAGTACTCCGTCCACACCATGATCCCCTTCGGCGTTGATGTGCGCAGGAGAGCTAGTAACTACCTAATTTTGTTATTTTATGCATACTGGAGAGCAGTGGTAACGACTTACGAGTTTCAGGTCCTGGGTTCGAACTCGTGCAAGCGCATTACGTTGTATAATTTTTATTTCATCACCACTGGTCTCAAAACGGTGAAGAAAAACATCGTGAAAAAACCGGCGTGTCCTGGAAACAAAAATTCGAAGACATAGACAGCCTATTATTTCCCATGGAAGAAGAGGTCTGTGTCCCAGCAGTAGGAACATTACAGGTGAACAATAGTAGTAGTATACTAATCTAACAGGCCCCTAAGCCAAGAGCAATTTGCCTAAGTGACATGCGTATACGATAACGATTTCGGAGCAAACAAATGAAAGAAGTTGATGCTCAACATGCTACGAGTCGATGTGACTTCCAGAACGAAGCTCCTCGCTCGAAGGAATTCAAATTCCCTCGTAACCGAATGTCAATCCATCTTACGAATATTCCAGTTTTGGAAACCCACACTCAATGGCAGATGTCATAAAGTTCAAATTCCTTCGCAACCTACGTAACCTGACGGCCACGTGTCCTGACGCGAGACCTGACGCGAGTTTAACATTTTTTACCCATCACAAAACTGCACAACGTCGCTAAAGAAGCTAAAAAAAACTTAAATCTAAACAGAAAAAAAGATAATATTGTGTTTCTCACGGCTGAGCCAAATAGGCCCAGTTCAGCAAACTGCCGAGCAGCTAGTGCCCATCGCACTAGCACACCCGCACACAACTTACAACCGCTAAAGCATTACTTACTGTTGTTACGGGATTCCTTCTTTTCGCATAATGTTCTTTGTCCTAATATACTTCGGCATAACGATTTTGGCACATTTTGTTTTGGCATAATAATACTTCGGCATAATTTTTTTAGGCATACATTTTATGTTGGCATAATCATCTTAAAGACTAATTTGTTTTGGCATAATTTGATTCGCATAACGTTAGTAGGCCTAATGACTATTAGCATAATAATATTTAGGCATACAATTAATATTAATAACAAAAACAATTTTCATGGAAATGATCCATAACATTATGTAACTTAAATGATTTTTCAATCGTGAGATAACTTTTATCGGAAGAATATATTAGATGTTGTGAGACTTTGAGTGGAAATGGTGGTGGTGAACTTGTAGTGCCCCATACATAATTCTGATCAAACCAATTTGCTATAGTTTCTGTAACAATTAAATAATATTGTTGGTTAAAAATTGAATATGCTGTGCAACAAAAGTTAGTGACAGAACCGAATTGCTGCAAAACCGACTCCACGTAGTCATGTTTGTCCTACCCACTGCTTTTTTTTCGGCGGCGGGTAGTTGCCTAAATAAGACGCGAAAAATTTTACTCTCTGAATATAACTAAATTTAATTAAAATAAATATTATATCTACACATTTTTAAATGAATAACAATTGCTAATCATTCCTACCTGCCAGTTGTGTGTTACTCCTTGACTACAATCACTTAACATAACTTAGCATACAAGAATGGATTCACTGAAAGGGTCAATCTCTGAACTGATGGCACAATTTAATGACAGAATGTCAAAATTTGAAGCTGAACTGACCAAGACGTCACCTAACACTACACCCAGCAGCAGCTCAGTCAGCCTTGCAGCGGAGTATGCAGCATTCAAGGCATTTGTTCTTGCGGCTCTCGGATGTCTTCAACAACAGCTGGAGGCCCTCGCAAAGGATGTCGATGCACTGGAGATGAGAGGCCGCAGGAAGATGCTGCTTGTCCATGGTGTTGCAGATGTGAGCGATGAAGAGACATCACTTGTGGTCGCTGAAGTTGTCCGTGACAAGCTGATGTTGGACACCTTTTCTGTTACTGCTGTTCGTCGGTGTCACAGAATGGGCAAGCAGAGCAGTGCTGGTAAGCCCAGACCCATATTGGTCAAGTTGCAGGATGTGGATATCCGGGACAAGATTTGGTATGCAAAAACCAAATTGAAAGGTTCTGGTATAACCATATCGGAATTCTTGACCAGATCGCGGCATCAAGTCTTCATGACGGCACGTGATAGGTTTGGTGTCACCAACTGTTGGACCAAACAGGGCTATGTTCACATCCTGGGAGTTGATGGGAGGAAGCATCGAGTCGTCACTGGCAGTGAGCTTAATACTATCGATGTGCCTGAACTGGTTGCTGATGAGCCGGAGCGCCAACTATACTGCATGCAAGCAAGCATAAAAGCAAGTTTAAATAAATTTATGCTTTAGGATATTATGCTTAGTAAAAAAGTTATGCTTTATAAATTTATGCTTTAGAATATTATGCTTAATCATTATTATGGTTAGAGAAATTATGCTTAAATAAATTATGCGTAAGCTGTTATGCGTTATTATATTATGCGAAAATATAATTATGCCTAACAAAATTATGCTAAGTTATATTAGGTCTTAAAATTTTATGCAAATGGATAGGGAACCTGTTGTTACGACTGCCATCAGGATTGACTTAGGGCACCGCACTATATTGGAGAACGCACACTAGGTGGTCAAGGATGTCTGGCTGCGGCAACCATAAAAACGCGCATGATTCCACGGTAGCCAACTGCCAATGTCTGCGAGCACTGAGAGCAAGACAAAGCGAATGTGTGTAGCTACTCGGTCCCCGCGCATTTACCGTAGCACACTCACATATTTTGTTGTGTTCCAAAACGGTTGATTGTAACAAACTGAGGTTCAAAATATGATGCTGCCGTCGAGTGGCCTGCTCAATAATTTGTTTTCAGCAGCCTGTCTGGTGTACAAGGATGCCCTTAAGTTTTCCGGCAGCTTAAATTCCACTTTTCATTCGTATTGCTAATAGAATGTAATTTTGTCTAAGCCGTCTGTTGACACATGAATGAGTCATTTGAGTTCCTACCGATAGCTTTACGGTTTACGGTAAATAATTGATTGACCGAACCTACTTATTATTTTAGTTCATTATAGTGTATTTGTCGGTTGTTTACATCATCATTATGACTTGATATTTCTAGTTGTAAGCAATGTAGGTACATGTTGAGTTGACAGTATTACGCAGTACTTTCGTACCACCTACGTTGTTCACACCCACAGTATGTTGTCAGTAGGTAATTAAAACAATCATACCAATAGATAGAAATGTTAATATGAAAATAATAAGTAGATAGGTATTATGGAGAATGCTATATCAGTATGCTTCTGTATGTTGTCGGTCGTAAAGAACAGCACCATCCCACATCTTCCCGTGGGTGTTGTAAGATGCGACTAAGGAACTTGCCATAGAATGGGCAGCAACGTTCTCTGTGCTTTTGCAACAACCATACTGCGATCGCCAACCCGCCTGCCAAGCTTGGCGATTATGGCAAATCGCCTCTGCGGCGTAGGCCTCCCCCAATCTTCTCCATTTTTGCCTATCTCTCGCTTGTCTCCTCCAGTCAGGTTCACATCTTTCTTTAAATACATCTTCCCAGCGCTTTCGCGGCCTTCCTTGCTTTCTTTTTCCATCTCTATGCGCCCACTCCACGATTTTCTTTGCCCAACTTTCGTTTTCCATTCTACAAATATGTTCTGCCCATTTCCATTTCAGACTTCTTACTCTTTCTACTATGTCCGTTATTCTAGTTTTTCTTCTTATGTCCTCATTAGTCATTCTGTCAGACAATCTTATGCCAACACACTTCTTTCCATTTTCCTTTGCATGACCCCGAGTTTGTGCTCGTCTGCTTTCCGTAGTGACCACGTTTGGCAACCATATGTAAGTTTAGATACATAAGTTATATTAACAATATATGTATACAGGGCATTGTCCTCACCAGCAGACGGTAAAACAACAGCAGTAAGTATCTGCAGTCATTCATTTAAATTTAAAATTCATCCAAAGTATGGCGAACTCATTTAAAAGGTCAATCTGATGTACTTATGCTAAATGACTTTCATTTAAATGTATAATTGGAGCACGTACCGAATTAAATGTGAATGAACAATAAATAATTACACATGTCAATGCTTAATTTAAAAACGAATTCACAAACACGACTGTCTGGTTGACTGGCTCATTGGTCTAGTCACTAGACCAACTACTAGACTCTAGTGGTTGCAAGCTCGGCTTACTTTATCCTGTAACTAGCTGTCCCGCGCAACTTCGTCTGCGTGACATTTTCCCCGTTTTCGCAACATTTTTCATTGCTGCTCCACTCCTATTGGTCGTAGCGTGATGATATATAACCTATAGCCTTCCTCGATAAATGGGCTATCTAACACTGAAAGATTTTTCTTCAAATCGGACCAGTAGTTTCGGAGCCTATTCAATGCAAACAAACAATTTAAACAATCAAATCTTTCCTCTTTATAATATTAGTTTAGACATACACACAAGTATTTTAAATTTTAAAAGAATATTATCATCAAGGATAGAATTTAATGATATTTTGTTTTGTAACTATGTCTAGAAGTTGATACCTAAATGACGACTAAATTTTTTTAGGTATTTTAATTTAATTTTAAGTTTGCATACTGAAATAAAAAATAAAACAAAAATAAAATATTTTTAAGTCGGTGAAATATGTGAAACCTTTTTATGTATAAGACCATATTGCAAATTCAATAATAATAATTGTTTGCAATGCTATATTTCATGCAAATAAAGAATCTTGACGGCTGAGCATAAAGTCCTGGGATTCCCAGGTTGAGAAAAGTGTTATTGAGTTTTCCGTCAAAAATTTCTCAGTAGCTGCCACAGAGTTTGTATCTGTGCCCGGTTGATGGCAATAGGATCGCCACCTATTACGTAGGACTATAACATAACGATTCTGTATGGTGTCGGACGTAAAGAATAGCACCATCCCATATCTTCCCGTGGGTGTCGTAAGAGGCGACTAAGGGACTTGCCAGAGAATGGGCAGCAGCGTTCTCTGTGCTTTTGTACTGCGATCGCCAACCCGCCTGCCAAGCGTGGCGATTATGGCAAAACCCCCTTTATGTCAATGTGGCGTTAGGGGAGGCCTAAGTCCAGCAGTGGACGTCTTTCGGCTGAAATGATGATGATGATGAACATAACGGGTGAAATGTGGGTGTACTAATTATAAGGTACACCTCTGTTAGCCCTTCGGGGACTGCAAGCGTGATATTATGTTATATTTCACAAACGTTTACCGACAACGCCGACATGTCAATGTCATTCATAAGCTTATGGATCCTTCTAGCACTGTATTTACTGCGTACAAATATTGTCGCTTTGTCCGAGCCGCTCGACCCCTTTTCAGAGCACAGACCTATCGATTGGTCAAATAAACGTGCTGCAGAGAAGTCTAGGCTACTTCTTAGAAATTCCAGACGGTCGCCAGACCTAGGGATGGTCATGACCTGCTCAGCCATCGTGCATCCGATGCCTGGATGAACGCGCAAGTGATTAAATTCAATTCAATTCATTTAATTCAGACTCAATTATCCACAATTTGGTTAGTTAGCTAGTACACTTGAAGTTATATTAGTCATTAAATAATCAGAGACAGAAACACGTCACATTACGACTAAAAACATCAAAATACCTTTAAAAAAATTATGAATGTCAAATATTTATTAATTTTCCTTAACAAAATTGATCAAATCTAACTTATACAATTTCAAAGCTATTTGGTAATTTAAATTACGTTTTAAGTTTTCGCGAAGCCCAATTTTTTAAAGTTCAAGAAGCAATGTATTAAGAATAACAAAACATAACATAACACCAAGCTTGTAAACCCCGAAGGGTCAGACAGAGGTGTACCTAATAGTACACTCACATTTCGCCGGATATGTTTTAAGTCCCATGTAATAGGGGGCGAGCCTATTGCCATGATCTGGGCACTTATACTGACTCCATAGCTGCACTTTGCTCGACCCGGGAATCGAAGCCTGGACTCAGTGCTCAGCAGTCATGCTTGCAACCACTCGACCAACGGCAGTCAGTCGAGAGGAATATCTATTGTTTATTAATCTTCTTTTACTCACGGAGCAGCTCGTGGCTAAATAATAACAGCCGCACTTCGATCTTTAAGGTTAAGCCGTGCTTTCCGAGGTTGGTCCGTGGATGGGAGACCATAATTACATACCGAGTTTCCTCCGTGCCTCGGAAAGCACGTTAAGCCGTTGGCCCCGGCTGTCATTTGTAGATCATTGATAATCGTTACGAGTAGTCAGAAGCCAAAAGTCTGACATCCAGTCTTACCAAGGGGTATCGTATTACCCAGTTACTTGGTTGTGGAGGTCAGATAAGCAGTCGCTTCATGTAAAATACTGGTACACAGCTGCATCCGGTTAGACTGGAAGCCGACCCCAAGATAGTTTGGGAAAAGGCTGGGCTGATGATGATTAATCTTCTGTTACTCCAACAGACCTTATCAAATCTACTGCGTAATTCCCAAAACACTCTTGGGTCAAGATCCCGGTATACAACGACCTTCACCGAGCTGGTTAATGGATGAAACTTATTTTATATATCTAATTTAATATGTCAATAAATATATTGCATATGGGTTGTCTAAAAAGTTTCAGTCCAGGATATGATTAATATTTTTTTTTTTATATCTTGACACATTTCACCGGTTTCGTTAATAAACAAATTCCATACCAATTGAAAGTGTAAAGCCCATAAAATATGCAAATGTTAGGTTGCCTTTTTTAATTCATTAACCAGACCGGTGCAAGTTACTAGTAACGATTTACCTGTTTATACCTGCCTACCCGAGAGTTGTGACGGGAAAAGAAAAGGCAACCTAACGTTTGCATATTCTAAGGGCTTTATACTTTTGATTGGTATGGTATTTGTTTATTAACCAAACCATTGAAAAGTTTCAAAAATGTACTGACTGAATTTTTTTAGGCAACCCATATGCAATATATTTATTGACATATTTAAATTTAATATAAAATAAGTTTCATCCATTAACCAGCTCGGTGAAGATCGTTGTATAGCGGGATCCTATACTATCTGCTTTACGTATGTGGTCGAGCTCGAGCAGTTTAATTTTTAAAACGTAAATGGCAATGCATGATAGAACGAGTTTCCTTTAAAATCGTAATCTTCTGATAGAAAAGTATGTTACGCTATTGGGGTGCTGCTCCAATATTTTAAACTCCGCGGCCTGTTCACACTTCCTTGCCTGCCTCGATCTAGGTGAAAGATAAGTAAAGTAGACCGTTTACCAGGCTTTGCCTTATCGTCGTATCGGCCTCTTTCGTCGATCGGCCTCTCGTCGATTTAACCGACAGATACAGGTCATATCGACGTCATTACGTCGGGTAAAGAACGATGGTACGCATAATTTGGTATCATGTGCATAATTTTATTGTAGCTCCGATTCGATTCTTATTAGGGAAATGATTTTTGAAGTAATGTTTTCTTTCCGTTTGGGGATGTAAATGAGTGAAGCAGCTGTTCATATTATTCTTTATTAGTTTAGTTTATATTCGAACCAGCCAGGATTTATGAAATGAAAATTGTTGGTATCACAATGATGTATGAATGAAAAAAAAATTGTCTTTATCATAAAATCAACTGCAAATAATATATTTATTGTCAACAATTTGGCTTCTATTAAAAACTGTACATCTGAGTGAGGTTACTTTGTAGAAATATAAAAAGGTACAAAGGTAGGTACCCGTCTCTGTTTTAGGTGCATTTTGTTCATTCGATTCTAGTCTTCAAATTATTATTTTTATATAAGGCATCTCGCCGGCTATGTCCTTGGCTTCTGCTTAACAGAACGATAAAAATTATGTACTAATGAAAAATGCTAATAGCCATAAAAATACTCGCGAACTCTGACCATTTACCTTCAAATAGCAGCTGACATACCGCGAAACGTTTTAATTTTTTAACAGCTATGTTCGACATTTACGGTCGTCCCATACCGTACCTAATACCTACCCATAGGTAAATAAATACATACGTCGCATGACTCAGGTTATTTCAACTTCACGTGAGCATGAACAAACTTATCGATTCCAGCTTTAAACATTCAATGATTGGGTGATTTGTTAGTCTGTATTCAATATTTAGAAATTGTTTCGATTAGTACTTTTGCAACCAAAAAGTGACCAGAGAGGTTTCGTTAGTCTTGTCCTCGCAAGCACTATTGTTGAGTATTAGTAAGGCCTTTTTTTCGTAAAAAAAAGGAGAGAGGAGAAGAGAGGGGTCATTTGATGATTTTCCATCCGTATGGGAAATAGAGAGCAGCGGTGGCCGAGTGGTGGCAGCCCCGACTGACGAGCAGTAAGTCGTACGTTCGAACCCAAGCAGGCGCATTACTTTGTGTAATTTATTTCATCACCGCTGCTCCCAAAACGGTGAAGGAAAACATCGTGAGGAAACCGGCATGACCTAGAACTAAAAATTCGAAGACGTGTGACATCTACCAACCCGCACTGGGCCCGCGTGGTGGATTACAGCCCACTCCGTCTCATTGAGAGGAGGCCTGTGTCGCAGCAGTGCGAACATTATAGGCTGATGATGATGATGGGAAATCATCAAATAACTCCTCCCGCTCTGGGCGGAGCGGAAGGGAGTGTCAGACTCTTACTGATTAAAACCCATCCATGTTCCTTCTTATCCCTTTGTGTTCCCGGGCCACGGTATCTGTTTCGAACAGTCCCGCAGCCCTGAGTATTAGTAAGGCCTTGGGTACCAATCCCAGAGGCAAAGTGTTCTTATTGTTTTTTTTTTCCATAAAATTTCTCAGTTTTGAAGTATTTTGTACACGGTTGACGTTAATGTGCTCGCCGCTATTACCTGCATGGAACTTAAATATGACTGGCGATATGTTGGTGCACTATATAGATGCACTCCTGTCTAACCTTTAGATTACAAGCGTGATGTTATATTCATCTATCTATACGTTTGTTTGTTTGCTTGAACGCGCTAATCTCAGGTACTACTGGTCCGATTTGAAAAATCAAATCAAATTCTTTCAGTGTTAGGTAGCCCATTTATCGAGGAAGGCTATAGGCTATATATCATCACGCTACGACCAATAGAAGCGGAGAAGCAATGAAAAATGTTGCGTAAACGGGAAAAATGTGACACAGACGAAGTTGCGCGGGACGACTAGTGTTAGTACATTTTTCATTCATGGTAGTTAATCAAAGGTGTCGTCTACGAACCAGACAGACACAAATCAAATCACGCCAACATGTCGTTTGGACGTAAAACATCGAGTTAGATTATGATCAGCTAATTTGATTAAGTACCAATGGTACCTACGCTTGCAGCCATTATTTTTATGTGTTTAGATCCTTAAAATATCAAGGGGTAGACAGGGGTGAAGGTTAATAGGTATTGTATACAGGGTGGCGCCGACAATACGACAATAAATTAAAATGCGTACACCTCATGACGTTCCCAGTCTGCATACAAAAATTCTTTCGAAAATATCCAGTAACTTAGTAACATTCTCACAGGCCCTTTTTTATTTTCTTTATGCTCTTTGCTAGCACTGACCGATTAACGACCCCCGCATCGGTATAAACGCTAAATACATGTGGCCAACTCGCTACTTCAAAAACCTTTGCCAAATTCGTTAGTTCAAATTAGAGTGCAAATTATAGGTACCTCATCATATGCCTAGCCTTTTCCCAAACTATCTTGGGGTCGGCTTCCAGTCTAAGCGGATGCAGCTGAGTACCAGTATTTTACATGAAGCGACTGCCTATCTGACCTCCACAACCCAGTAACTGGGTAATACGTTACCCCTTGGTATGACTGGATGTCAGACTTTTAGCTTCTGACTACTCGTAACGACTGTCAAAGATCTACAAATGATAGCCGGGACCAACGGCTTAACGTGCTTTCCGAGGCACGGAGGAAACTCGATATGTAATTATGGTCACCCATCCACAGACCAACCTCGGCAAGCACGGCTTAACCTTAAAGATCGACCTGGGCGGTTGTTATTATTTAAAAAAAAAAAAAATAGATCGTTAATTTTTTTTATTTTTGTTTTAAATTATAGGTACCTAAGGTTTGTAATTGTAAACCAATATTAAAAATGGTGTTGTATTTCGTTGACAGTTTTATGCTATTTTTTTTTTCAATATCGATATTTAAAAAAAAAAAAACAATAACTGTATTAACAGTGTTTTTATTTTTTGTCGTATTGTTGGCAGTTGGTATGTACCACTCTGTATACATTCACATTTAGATAAGATTTATTTATTTGTTTAAACATTGTATACATACAAGAGCATGCAGAGATGCAGAGCATCGTTTGAGTCCAATCATGTTTAGCCGTAAGTATCGGCGTACAAATATTTCGCATAGCATTGTTAATAATTATCAATGAAAATAAAAAAATAAAAAAAACTTAAAATAGGCACTTAAAAAGTTTACAATTTAGGAACTCTGTATCTCTCTATTAAAAATTATTATTATTTTCTAATGTCAGTAAAAAAAGATAAAAATAAAATATATATAAAAAACTGTATTAATGTCGATATCAATTAGTATTAATGTCAGGGAAAATATAGAATTATTCAATCACAACATTAATGTCAGGGGAACAAAAATAAAATTATTAAATCACAATATTAATGTCAGGGAAAAGATACATTATTCAATCACAATACTAGTAAATTAAATCACAATATTAATGTCAGGGAAAAGATACAATTATTCAATCACACAAAAAAAATCTTTTTCCGCTAGATATTCGGAGACACTATAATATGCTTTTTGCAAAAGAAACATTTTCAATTGACGCTTGCATGCCTCACCACCCAGCTCCTTCCAAAGTTTAGGCAATCTATTAAATATTAGTAGGTGCCATGCAGACGATACTTTTGCGCATGAGTGCAGTTTTTGCTGGATAGACTTGAAGAATAGTCATATCCCGTCTGTTACGCGGTACCAAGTCCTGTAGACGTGGAAACAAATTTGGGTTTGTTTTAACAAACATTGCGGTTTCGAGGATATAGATACAAGGAAGAGTTAATAGTTTGTATTTTTTAAAATAAGGTTTACACGTATCAACCGTTTTTAGCCCAAACATAGATCTAATGCATCTCTTTTGGGCTTTAAATGTCGTGTCAGCGTCGGTAGAATTTCCCCAAAATATAATGCCGTATCTTAGGTGAGACGCAGCTAGGCCATGGTATGCCGCAATTAAAGTATCAACGTTCACGACTGCAGCTAGAGAGTGCAATGCAAAAGCAGAACTACTGATTTTTTTGCAAAGGTTCTCGATTTGTAATTTCCAGTCAAGCCTTTTATCAATTATTAGTCCAAGGAATTTAGTAGTATTTACAATTTCAACAATTTTATTATCTATATTTATGTCCATATTTTCTAAAGTCAAACGTTGGCTGAAATGTATGATTTTAGTTTTATCTAAATTAATCTTTAAATTATTATTGTTTAACCATTCTATTATAGATGTCAAGGTATCGTGAATGTCAAGTTTATATTGGATCATGTCATTGCTAGTATTGGAAATTGTCACCGTGCTATCATCTGCAAATAAGGTCATAGGGTGTGAAATTGATTTTGGCAAGTCATTAATATATAGTGTAAAAAGTGGAGGTCCCAATACACTACCTTGTGGAACCCCAAAAGTAGTATGACGTTCAACTGATAAGTGTATCTCTTCCTTTTTAGAGATTGTATTAATTCTAGTGATTTCTGTCTTTTGTTTTCTATGGTATAAATAGGATTTAATTAAATTAAGCACATTGCCTCTTATACCATATGCTTCAAGTTTTTTTATTAAAATGTCATGATTTACGTAGTCAAATGCTTGAGTCATATCGCAGAAGATAGCACATACCGGTGTTTTATTGTCCACTTTTATCAATACAGTGTATAAGAAGTCGTAGATCGCCATATTTATAGTTTTATTTTCGCGAAACCCCTTTTGCTCATTACATAATATATTATTTTTCTCCATGTACCCGTTTAATTCCGTTTGAATGAATTTCTCAAATATTTTTGAGAAAATAGGAATCAGAGAAATAGGTCTGTAGAATTCCATGAGCTCTCTATCTTCTTTCTTAAATAATGGCTTAACGATTGCTATCTTTAGTGCGTCAGGAAACGTACCAGCTACAGTACATAAATTTATAATATGAGACAGATGGTTGCATATTTCAGACGATACAGCTTTTACTACTTTGGTTGATATGCCATCGTACCCCACGCTATTTGTGTTTTTTAAGGCCATAATACTTGTCTGTACCTGTTGTGGTGTACAGGGTGCCATAAACATCTAGTTTTTGTTGTTTACGATGGGTCGTGTAGTATTGTAACTGGACTGGGTGGGTTGTATTTTATTAATAAAGTAGTCATTAAATTGATTAGCAATTTGTTTCGCATCAGTAATTGTGTCATTCTTCATTTTAATTTTCGAAATATAATTTTTGGGTACATTAAATTTACCTTGATTTATAATTTGCCAGGCGGTTTTACATTTATTGTGTGATGTTTTGATTTTAAAGTTATTTTGTGAGCGCTGTGTAAGAGTTATAATTTTTCTAAAACGTTTAGAGTATTCTTTAAAGCGAGTTCTATTTAATTCATTCGATTTTAATCTGTAAGTCCACAGAAGTTGCCGTTTTTTTTTACTACAGGATTTAATACCTTTAGATATCCACTTTGGCTTTGTTATTACATTTAACCCTAGTCTCAGGAAAACAGAGGTTATAGAAAAAAGAGAATATTTCATGAAATTTGTTATATGCAATGTTCGGGTCGTCAGTTTCATATACTTCGGAGAAATACATTTTGCTCATACAATATTTAAATTTAGATATATTTTCCTTGCTGTAATTGCGTCTAAAAGCACTGTATTTGTCGATCGTACATATTTTATTTACCGGGCATTTCAATATCTGGGCAGTGTGGTCTGAAAGGGCTAACTCTATGACTTCTGATTTACAACGTTTGTTATAATTATGCGCAAAGTTATCGATACATGTTTTACTTTCCATTCGAGTAGGTTGATTTATTGCTAGTTTTAGATTGAAGCTAAGTAGAAGGCACTCAAATTCCCTCGACTGATAATTCCTTTTTAATATGTCTATATTGAAATCGCCTGCTATGACAACATTAGTATAGGCATTTTTCGATAATTCATGTAAGACTATTTCAAATTGATTAAAGAAACTATTGAGATTGTTCATATTTGGAATTCGGTACACACATACAAAAGCAGTCTTGTACTTGGTGAGCTCAATGGCACAGCATTCAAATGTCCCTGTTATTGACATTTTTGCGATTTTTAATAGCTCTTTCCATTCGTGTCCATTTCTAATTAGGATACATGATCCACCTCTCTTAACTTCTTTTCTACTATAGTGAGCGGCTAAGGAGTAGTTTGGTAGGCTCAGCTGGTTTTCGTAGCCTTCCATCATAAAGTGTTCTGTAACGCATATTACATCCACTTGTATTTTTACATAGTTGTGCGTAAATCCCATGATTTCCATGTTACAAAGGTGCGAGCCTATTGCCATCAACCGTACCTACGGATAACGAACGCAGCCTTTTATGAGAATGCTGTGTTAATTAAGGGCTTAAGAGTTATCAAATCAGGTTTTTAAACCCCGACCAAAAAAGAGGGGTGTTATAAGTTTGACGTGGGTATCTATGTGTCTGTGTGTCTGTCTGTGGCATCGTAGCTCCTAACGGATGAACCGATTTTGATAAAATTGGTTTCGTTTGAAAGGTATTTAAATCGAGAGTGTTCTTAGCTATGTGTCGAGAAAATTTCCTCAGCCGTTTGAAGATTATCACCTCTTTTCTAGTTGATGAAGGGATTTAAACAACTTCCACAGGTCTAGTCGATTTGAAATTTGAAATCTTGTCATTTGCCACCACGGAAATGGCCGAAAAGATTTAAAAATTTTGCTCTCTTTTTAGTTCTTTAGAATTAAAAACAGTGTAATATTGAATAGATGTGCATAAAATATTTTTTATACATGATTTTCATGTAACAAAGGGGCGAGCCTATTGTCATTGAACGTACCAAAGGATCACTAATGCAGCCTTTTATAAGAAAACTATGACAATAAATAAAAATGGTGCAAGACTTCTAGTTATATTGATCAGCAAGCCCAATTGCGTAACATATTACCACATTGCGTACGTTTAATCACAGGCCCAAGGATTTCGAAGGAAGTTCCTAATTCTATTGTTCATGGATTTTGAAGAAAGTTCCTAATCCTATTCTACATTAGAATTAAGAAAATTGGCGATAAATGTTATTGAACCATCAAATGAAAGGCATTGTCATTGTGTATTACGTATTTATTTTAATATAGAACTAAAACTAAACATTTGCTAGCAGTGCAGGGCCATTAAAGTAGATCACCGTTGTGGTTGTATTTGCAATGTCTCGCAATGTTTGACCTCAATAGGCCAATATCGTTCGTTATTGGTTCATGGCTAAACTGATGTAGTGTTGTGTAGGTCAGTCAACTTGGCGCTTCTTCGGAGCGATTGCGCGAAATCACGCACTAACTAGCGAATCCTATTGATCTAATGTATGAGTTCATGTTGTGAATGTTCTTTGTGGGATTCGTAGTCTAGAGTCGGTAGACATGGCACGAAACTTTCTTTCTTATCTAAACCCGCCTGAAAAGATTCAGTTGAGACAATTTATGAAACAGCTGATGGTATATAATAAAGATACGATTTACTTTTGTATAAAATTGCTCATTCTAACAAGATTTTCATCAACTTGCCACCTCCACCATGCACCTCCCAACGTGCTTTTTATGCTAATAGCATATTGTCATCATCAGCCTATAATGTTCCAACTGCTAGGTCTCAGGCCTCCTCTCTATGAGATCCCTACCACGCGGGCCCAGTGCGGGTTGGTACATGTCACATGTCTTTAGTTCTAAGACATTTAGGGTTCCTCACGATGTTTTCGTTCACCGTTTTTGAGAGCATATTTTTTTCGCTGCTTTTACCAATGTATGGCACATCATGATCTTCCTGCTCCTGTTCAATTATATTTGGGGTCGGAGCAACAAGTTTCTTTTCCGTTCTCCCTGTCATACGTCACGGCATCATTTACTCTATTCTTTTTTATATCATTCCTCATACAATCCATCCATCAACATTAATATCCATCACTCTTTTAGTCGCATGCGTTTCATCCCTTCTCAACAAAATAATCAAACGCATTCATTGAATGAAACCAAGAAGTAAGCGTGAAAGCCCTGCCGACCCTGGCATAAGAAGAGGTGAAAATCATTAGATTTCGCATTGCACGGAGCGCAGCTTCTAAGTGGAATACTTAACCTGTGTCCCCCAGTAGGCAAACTGTTAGCAGCCGACTGAGTTTGTGGCGTATCGGTTTAGTACGCCCAACCATACGGGGTGTAAATCACCTCATCACGAAGCCGTCAACCAAGCATTCTGTTCATGAAACTAAGTAACTTTACGCAAAAATTATTGCTGGGAAAGGACTTTTTTTTGGGGGTGTAAAATCATGTTTTGTGGTAGAACTCAATGTAACGCACTCAAAACATTGTGCTGATGGACGGATTGAATAGTACGGGGGTCGTGGAGGTGTTTAAAGTAAAAATCTTACATTATAAACTTGTATTTAAAAAAATACTTGTCAGAAAGTTGGAACTTTGACCCCTAATATCTCCGTAACTAGAAGGTATGGTGTAGAACAAAAAACTGATCGCAATGACAGGGAGAACCAGTGTCTTTCGGCTTCGTTAAGAGGTGTTTTGCACCCTTTATATTTGAAATGGAGTGTCCACAGTTTCCTAGTTTTAAGACTCAGACGACTAGACGACACTAGTAGACCAAGTCGTTTTAAGACTCAGTCGGCTGCTAACAGTTTGCCTACTGGGGACACAGCCTTACTTGCACTTGCACAATGCGACTAGGTCTTGAGGTAAAACATGGTATCCAGTAAGAACTTAAAATAAATTTCATCATCACTATCATTAACACCGGAAACGGTATTTATTAAGTTTTCTATTTGTTATGAGTTCCAGATATTTCGGCGCTGTTGCTAACGTTACGATCACGGATAAAACTGAAGACTACTGACTTACCTACTGACTATATTTCGTTTTCATTCTCCGCTCCGTATTCTATTTGCAGCCGGCGCAACATTTCATTTCTTCTTCTATGCTTCTCCATTATCAACATCTGAGTATTATTCTTTGGTCTACTCCTACTCTCACAGAAACCTTCATACTCTCACCTTTCGCTACGACACTGTTCTCATTCCTCCTCATCACATGTCCATTCTAGCCATAATTATCGTCTATCGCAGTTCCGTCGATTGATTGGTCATCTTCTACTCTTATTGGTTATCCATAGCTCGCGGCTAAATAATAACAGCCCCACAGGTCGATCTTCAAGGTTAAGCCACGCTAGCCAAGGTCGGTTTGCAGATGGGTGACCATCCATTTCATACTGAATTTTCTGTGTGCCTCTGAAAGCATGTCATTGGTAGATCTTTGACAGTCGTTACAGAACTTACAGGTAATCAGTTGTCCGAAAGTTTGACAGCCAGACTTACCAAGGGGTATCGTATTACCCAGTACTAACTGGGTTGTGGAGATCAGATAGGCAGTTGCTTCATGTTAAATAATGGTATTCAGCTGCATCCGGTTAGACTGGAAGCCGACCCCAACATAGTTGGGAAAAGATGATTCAATTCATTCATTCTCAAAACTTTACGGTGTATACTACACCTGCATGCTGCTTAAAAAAAAAAAAAAAAAAATATTTTTATTTTACAAAGGCCTACAGGGGCACTTATAAAACGTCGGCAAAAAGGTGCTCGGTTCGGGTTGGTCGTTTCCTATGGAGAAGAACCGGCAAGAAACTCCATGGTTACTCTTTTAAAATCATTTGGTTTTACAATATTTCTGTTACAGCATTAGTATTAAAGTATGGGAGGACATCGTAGGCCTGACAATAAGTCGTTGCTAACTACAAAACGTAGAACGAAATAAAAAGTTACCAAGGATCTAGAAATCTATAAGGCCTACAATGTCCACACATTTACAAACAATCGGTAAATAAGAAAAAGAGTCTATACAACAACAAAAAATAAATAGAAAATATCACAAAAGACTAGATCAAATAAGTGACACAAATGTTGTCATCCGTGCTGTAACTATTCTAAACAAAAGGTGGAATGATTTAAAAACTATTGCTTATTTTTTTTTTTACTATTTATTTATTTACTTACACTCCATACAGTCACTGCATTTTAAGTGCTAACAGTAAAACCGCATTAGCCTTGAAAATTATCGCATTGCCAAGAGCAATGCCTTATCGGGTGGTACCTAACTATTTAGTCTTTACTGAACGTATAAGTTCTTTAAGCAATTATTTTAATTCATGGTCTGTCTAGATTATAGTGTAAAGCTAAATGCTAATTTTGTTTATGAACATAAATAAACCAGCTTTTGCCAGCGACCTTAACCGTTACAGAATTTGAGTTTACGGTCTTCCATCTTGGATTATGGATGCTTTCAATTATTAATTTTAATTGAGAGACATCAACAGACTAGCTTTTGACAATGACTGTCCGTCTGTGTTTTGATTTAGAAAACCAACTTATTTCCTAAACCCGACGGATTGACTTCAAAATAATTTCTTAATGCTTAATAAAAAAAACATACACGCGACATCTCATGATTAATCAGTGTCCAACCCTTATTCCATTTTATTTGGGGGCGGCTGCGCCGTCGGCTTCTAAACTAATATTATAAAGAGGAAAGATTTGATTATTTGTTTGTTTGCATTGAATAGGCTCCGAAACTACTGGTCCGAAAAATTTTTTCAGTGTTAAATAGCCCATTTATCGAGGAAGGCTATATATCATCACGCTACGACCAATAGGAGTGGAGCAGCAATGAAAATGTTGCGAAAACGGGGAAAATGTGACGCAAACGAAGTCGCGCCGGCCAGCTTCTTCAGTCTTCCATACTTCTCTCTCTAATACTTGTCATCTCAGCAGTCACCTCCTTTCAGCCATATCATCCTTCACACAGTCCATCCTTATTCTTTGGTCTTCCTCTACTCTTTAAACATTCATACACAACATTTTCCTCACTACATTTAATTCCTCCGCATCTCATGACCATACCACGATAACCGATTATCACACAACTTTTCAGTCACCGGCGCCACTTTCAGACTTCCTTTCAAGTACTTATTCCTTATTTTACCAACGTATTAGACGCAAAAAATCTATAGTCCGAAGAAATTATTTGTCCGCAACATTTTCTTTAAATAAAACAAGGTCGAACAGCTGTTAATCAAGAACAAGAATACCCTCATTTAACGCACTTATGCAAACTATCTTACTTCAAACGCGCACAATCACGAAAGGCTGTATAAGTTACAGCCTATGTGTGTGGGTGTTCGTCGGCAATTAATCAAGCTACCAACAAAGAACCATCTATTCATAGGTCGCGTAGCTTAGCCTTTACCTTTGCCCTTTAGCGAGTCTTTTGTAATGGTAACTGCGTTGAAACACCTAGGTACCTACTATAGTACCTACATTTACATTGCGGAAAATTAAAAGGTAGGTCGTAGATTGCTTAGGTGTAGTTATTTCATATTTTGTAGCAGTATTGTTGAAAAAACAAAGGATAATTTTTGTTTGTAATTCGTAATCAATTTCTTACATAATAACCTGATTCTTCTAACCAGTGAAAATGATTGAAGGAATCGTGTTAAAAGTGGATAGGAATTATAAAATATATCAGGTGAAGTGCTCATTTTTTCGACTAGTTTTGAAGTCCTTACTCTAACACGAATCACGCTTGACAACCTCATGAAAAACGATTCATTTAAGTCCAAAATTTGTTGTAAAACAGTCCCGAGAAGATTATTTATTTATTTAAACTTTATGTACAATAGTGGTAACTATTGTACACATTGTATACATAGGCGGATTTAATGCCACAAGGCATTCTCTACCAGTCAACCTTTGGGTTAAATACGACAACATTATGATAGGGGTACAAACAAATATTTACAAATAACTAGTTCTCAAAAATTCATATACTAACATAGATACTAATACACATTATACTTCATAAAATAGACTAATAAATATTATAACAAATACCGAAATAAAAACCAGAAACCTAATAACAATTACTATGAGTAGACTTTTATTGAGTACTATTTAGTCTGACTTAAATAGTGGCGCAGATTCGATTTTTTACCCACAAGTGAGTGTTACAAATTACTTCGTGATAAGCTGTGCACTGTAGGTACTGTAATGCTCGGTTTTCCTCATTCTCTGATTTAATGAATGCTGCAATTTAAACTGTTACATTACAGGTTGATGCTCCCGGAGTCCCAGTTAGACGAGACCTTTCATCTTACACGTACTTTTCATATTTCCGCAAATGTTCCCCTTTTACTTACGCGTCTTGAGACAAACTAATGAATAATATTCTAAACTATCTACACCCCGCGGATAAAAAGTATCCTATTTGTTAATCTAGGGTATAAGCTATCTACATACCAAATTTCATACAAATCCGTTCAGCCATAAAGGCATGAAGGAGTGACAAACATACAAACACACACACACACTCACTCACAAACTTTCGCCTTTATAATATTAGTTTGCCAAAGAAGTAACCTACAGTCTTTCTACCAACATGTCCAGGTCCCGGTGAGAGCTACACAGACTATGTGGCGACGAGGTGGTACCGTGCGCCAGAGCTTCTGGTCGGTGACACCATGTACAGTACGCCGGTGGACGTCTGGGCTATAGGTGAGTAGACTATCAGGATAACAACTTGACAAGGCCTTGGCTCCCAAGTCAAACTATTTCAATTCGTCATCAGACTACCTGAATAAAGTACAGTAACATAATAGTCAGTTCAGCAGTCGCAGATCAACAAGGCGGTAGGATACCCTGGTGTGAATACTCCACGATGTGCCAGGGTAGGTACTTAGGTTAAGAAAAAGTTCGTCCTTGTAAAACGTCGTCGAAGGATACTCAAGGTGAAAACATGACGGCGCGTTCGAGTTCCACGCACGCCTCAAGGAGATGTTAGCAAATCGTAAGGGGTCCGAGAGGGCCTATTCCTGCCAGGGCTGCGGGACTGTTCGAAATAGATACCGTGGTCTTGGAAAACAAAGGGCTAAGAAGGAACATGGATGGGTTTTAGTCAGTACAAGTCTGACACTCCCTTCCGCTCCGCCCAGAGCAGGAGAGGTCATTTGATGAATCCCAATATGAAAAAAATAAACACCTCAGCATCATCCTAGAATACGTTGCGACATCTAATGCCCAGCTGGCCTACCCTGACGTCTTAAAGCAGTATTATTTTAATCTTATTCCAGTGTGGGAAGAGATGGCGCTACACGTCCTCAATAGCTCCGTCTTTTTCCCACACTGGAATAAGATTTAAACAATACTGCTCTAAGACGTCATAGTAACTTCCTGATATATTAACGTTATAGTTAACTACATATTCTTTCGATAAGCCCTGTCACTGACAAGTCGGAACAAGTCAAAACATGTGCGAAGTAACGGATCAGCTTTTCAGATCTATGAAGATCTTAACCTCTTGTCATAAGGTTGATAGTTTCTTAGCTGCGCTAAAATTACGTTTTACATGGGTTTAACAATTTTTCCATTTTACATTTCAAAGGGGAGGCCTTTGCCCAGCAGTGGGACACATGAGAGGCTAACAAAAAAAAAAAAAAAAACATTTCAAATGCCTGTCGCAACTTCCATTTTCATCAGTCACCGTCATCTGCCTAGCCTTTTCCCAAACTATTTTGGAGTCGGCTTCCAGTCTAACCGGATGCAGCTGAGTACTAGTATTTTACATGAAGCGACTGCCTATCTGACCTCCACAACCCAGTATCTGGGTAATACTATGTTCCTTTTGGCTTCTGACTACCTGTAACGACTGTCAAAGATCTTCAAATGACAGCCGAGCCGTATTATTTTGAGCCACGAGCTCCTATCCGAGCATATTCATCAGTCAACATTCGGTGTTATTATAATTTCATCAGGCGCTTCGTTTTACAGGTTGTGTGTTTGCCGAGCTCCTTTCGGGCGAAGCGCTATGGCCAGGCAAGAGTGACCTTGACCAGTTGTACCTAATACGGAAGACCCTCGGGGATCTCCTGCCCAGGCATATGACTATATTCTCACAGAATACCTTCTTTCAGGTAAGTTCGGAATGGGAGCAGATTTTTTTTCGGTTAACACCATACGGCATTTCATACAAACTTTCAAGTCCTTATTTTCCGAAATGACGGAACCAATTTTAATGAAACTTAATACGAATAAGCAGGATACATAGGTCTAAAAAGTTACTAAAAACATTTTCGAAACTTCTTTAAAAAAAAAGACAATTGGAAATTTCTGTTTCTATAGATAATTTGTAATCGTTCTAATTTTGCTGTAACATTATTTTTCTAAAATGTTTTAGTAACTTTTTAGACGTGTTAATACGTAAAGTATGACGTTTCATCAAAATCGCCCAGACATTTCGGAAAATTTGTATGAAATGCCGTAAGGCGTAAACGCTCTTAGTCCAGGTTATAATCTATTTGTCTGCTAAATTTTATACAAATCCGCTCCGTACTTTTAGCGTGAAAGAATAACAAACATGATCCATTCATCAATCCATCCACACAAACTTTCGCATTTATAATATTAGTAGGATTGTTACTAACTGTTAAGAAATGTTGCAGGGCATGGCTCTGCCGGAGCCTGGAACGGTGGAACCTCTCGAGAAGAAGATCCCGTCGCGGTACTCCTGCAACGAGCTGGTGTTAGACTTTATGAATGTGAGTATACTGTTATTATTTATAGTGGTTCTTACCTAGCAGCAACAGCAATCTTTGCACTTCGAGGGTTCCGGACCATTCCTGAGAATCTTCCAGTTTGGGAGATATTGGAAGTCAGAGTTTCAAGTTTTGAAAAAGTTTTTTTATTTATACCTACCTCATCCTCATCATCATCAGCCTATAATGTTCCCACTGCTGGGACACAGACCTCCACCCTATGAGAGGGAGTGGACTGTAATCCACTACGCAGGCCCAGTGCGGGTAGGTAGATGTCACATGTCTTCGAATTTTTAGTTCTAGAACATGCCGGTTTCCTCACGATGCTTTCCTTCACCGTTTTTTAAGGCAGCGGTGATGAAATATATAACACAAAGTAATGCGCCTGCCTGGGTTTAAACCCACGGCTTACTGCTCGGTAAGTCGGGGCTGTTACCACTGGGCCGTCGGTGCTCCTTTACCTACCTACAAGTTTTTTTCTTTTAACTAAGTATAAAGTACCTAATTGTAATTATTTTATCCTAAGCTGCGCCTTAAAGCTCCCAGGTTCCGAACTTTGATAGAATTCACAGAATCGAATTTCGATAGTCAGTCCAGATTTTTCTAAAAATGTTGGTTTCTTCCTTTTCCAGAAATGCCTAGACAAAGACCCTATGATGAGGTGGACGTGCGAGCAGCTACTGAGGCATCCTATCTTCGAGAACTTCCTCTTCACAGTACCACATTCAGACCATGAGGAGTATGAAAAATCTAGAAGAGCACAGGTATGACAGTTCGAAGCAGAAATACGCAATACCACCAATATTCCTCGCAATCAGAATATGAACAAGGCTATCTTACTCCTAGGACCTAACTAAGTAGTCCGTAAAGATCCCAAAACTGGAACACAGGTCTCTTCTTCGTGAGAAAGAATTTGCCGTCATCACGTGGATGCCAAATGTCTTCGAATTTTTCGGTACTAGGACAGTCCAGTCGATTCGGAAAGTCGTATGTCTATCAAGATAGTCATACGATGTATCGAATCGAAATCGAATCCGAGCGTTTGTGAATACGGGGGCAGCAGGCATAACGAAGTTTTCCTTCACCGTTTTACGAGTATACGCATTTTTAATTTTAATAAGCTGCTTGCCTCTATAGGGGTACGAAGAACAGGGTGTAAAGTTCTTCATCCCCCATAGAAAAGGGAGTATCCTCCTACCAGACTGATAGTGTGTCTGGTGGACTGATGCCCGACAGTTGTTGTCGGGTTTCGTCGCTTATAACTTTGAAATCGCCATTTAGGAATTTGATGTTACTTCTTCATTTGTGGTATAAGGCGCTGCAGTACTATTTGTACTATGTTGCTGACGTTGCTGTAGAGCTTTCGTGGTGTCGCTACACCACCGTCAAAATATTATAAAAAAAAACACTGCTTTCTTATAACTATGCTGACCACTTATAACAATTCTGCAGAAAGAGGTTGCGGACCGTAACAAGACGAGCGAATTTTCGGATTATAAAAGCTCCAAGAGCCTTTCAACGTAGGCTCAGTCAGTTCGAAGAAGAAAGACGGAAAAGCCTTCCTAGGCCCGCTATAGTGTCGCTTGAGCAGGGAACCAGAGTCGTGAAATGAACTCAAAAAGTACGATTGTAGAATGTGGGAGTGACTTGATGACGCGGAATATGCTTGAGCCGGCCAAAAAATCATCAATAAACGCTTTCTTGAAATAAAAAAGAAAACGGCAAGTTGTTTCGGCTGGATAGGACACCGAGCCGAAATAAATGCGACTAATCGAGTGTGCCTAGGTAAATTATTGAATCTGAAAATATGCATTTCTTTTTAATACCGGTTTTCGGTCAGCTGAGCATATAATTATGTATATTATGTACATTAATGTGCTTCCTAAAAACAATTTCGTTTGGTAAAAGTAATACACACATCAAAAGTGTCTAGGGATCAAGCATTTTTATGCGAATTTCTTGAGATTGAGATGTGGCTTTGTAATAAATTTATGATTTTATAAATTTATATGGATCCTTTTTGGTGCATTTCATAATTTGAATCAGGAACTGTGAATCAAATTCGAGTAAAAGATGAAAATCAGCTGTCAATATTTTCCCTATAAAAACATACAACGCATAGAAGACATTATTAGTGCTACTGTTTCCCTACTACTGATTAAAACCAACGTTATTATGGAGCGGCGACGTCATTTAAGCAGGGAAGAAATGCTCAGAGCCGTGGGAATGATAGAAGCTGGTTCCCGGCAACGTACTGTGGCTTTAGCTCTGAATACAAGTCAGAGTGTTATCAGTCGACTTTGGACACGTTACCGAAGCACTGGTACCGTGGCTGAGCGCCATGGAGGACGGTATCGCTGCACCACACGGAGACAAGACCGATACATTCTAATCTTAACTCGAAGAGCTCCAACAATAACCGCCATGATGTTAGCCGTGAGGCTTCATCACTCTTCAGGGAACTTAATTAGCGACCAAACAGTCAGAAACCGCTTGCATGAAGTGAACCTTCATTCCCGAAGACCGCTACGGGTACCACCTATAGCAATGCACAATCGTAGGATTCGATATCAATGGGCTCTTGAACACAGAAATTGGGCAGAAGAACAATGGCGTTTCGTGTGCTTTTCTGATGAGTCTCGTTTTGGTATGAGACCGGATACAAGACGTATACGACACTGGAGAACCCCTGGACGCCAACAGCGATTAAAATCCTGCCAGGAAGTCCATACTTATAGTGGTGGAACCATCATGGTATGGGCGGGTATTTGGATCGGCGGAAGAACTGAGTTGATTTGGATCAGAGGCAACCTCAACGCTCAAATTTATGCTGAGACGATTGTATCAGACGTCATCGTTCCTCTACAAGTGCAAATCGGTCCCTTATTTCAGTTAATGCATGATAATGCACGACCGCACACCGCAAGAGTTGTAAGACAGACTCTCGCCGCAGCTAACATCAATGTCCTGCCCTGGCCTGCTCAGTCGCCAGACTTGAACCCGATTGAGCATGCATGGGATATGCTACAGAGAAGAGCTCTGCCGAATATGGAGGGTATCCAGTCGCAAGAAGACCTTTTTTTGTTGTTGCAACGAACATGGGCGGCCATTCCACAGCGTGATTTGGATGAACTCATTTTGAGTATGCCAAACCGATGTTCTTGTGTTGTTAGTGTTCGCGGTAGAAACACGGATTATTAATTGTTTAAGTTACCCAATAAAATTTTAAAGAAAACTGTTATTTCAGTCTTTTTTTCGAACTTTAATGTTAGTGGTTCAAATGTCAAAAATCCCTTTATTAGAAAATGGCAAATTTCTTTATTAATGCAAAGGTGACTTGGTTTATCGTTACTGTGACAAACGAAAACACTTTATTTGATGAATCCTTAAAGAAAATTTTAATTAATATCAATCAGGAGAAAAGTTATTGCAAAAATATATGTTGATCCCTAGACACTTTTGATGTGTGTACTTATTGTTTTCAGCTTAAAATGGATTTTAAAAAGAAATGCATATTATAATATTCGATAGTTTACCTATGGACAGTCACAATGTGGTAAAACGACGTAATCGGCTTAAGCTGATCCGCGTCGTTAATTAATTTTGTTATAAAAGTATTGAAGTTTGTTTGTTAGTTTTAAAGATTAGGTAATTTCGCGTGTATAGCAAAAAGTATTGAATTGGGTAGTTATTATAACATTGCGTGAAGGAATGAGAAACCATTTTTAAGTAGGTCGGTATACAATATGTTTCCGTAGTTAATCGTAATCATTGTGTAGATAGTTTTAATAAAAATGAGTTTACTTTATCGCATGTATTTTGTTGTTTTGTACTTATTGTTCTTGATGGAAGGGACATCGTCGCACATACGGTTCCCAATTATCCAGTACATCGAATTGTGGGAATCGTTTGCGCGTCAATGTCCCTTCCACCTCTGGGCCTCAAGTCTGCTATTACAATAGTGTCAGAAGGGCCTATCATTGATTTCATAATTGTTGATTTTGACAAATTTGGTTATCTACTAATTATAATAGCGTCATTATGACTTCACAATGGTCAACCACTGACACTCCATTGAAAGGCTTATAATTTGATAGAATTTAGCAGATTACGAAATTTTAGCAAAATGACTATGGGATCGTGTTGGAATGACGATGCTTATAAAAAATAGCAGTTTTGAGGCCCAGCGTATATCGGTCCAGTGCCCACAAGTCTAACTGCAATCATATTTTCTGTACGATGGTACGGAGAATACGGACTGCACCTGGTATTGGCTGTCTAGTCTGGTATAGGTCACCATGTCTGTCCCGGGTCCCGAGCGAGATGAGGAAATTACTATTTGAAACGTTTTAATGGTTTGGCCCTTTCGTGTACGGGCTCTTATCCAACCAGACTTATTTCTCAAACGTGTCAAATCACCCTAACCGAAGCCACATTTTGTTCCCAACACTGCCGTATATTGATATTGTTTCCTTGCAGGTGCAATCATCACCGTTGCTGCCCCAACTGATAGTGACAGATCGGAGTCAGCCAGTCAGGAACAAGAAGACAGAGCTTGATTCCAGGAGTCACCTGCCGACCATCTGACCAGCGCCGCGGGTGCGCTTACTACCCTCGTTGTGATTAAATGGTTCTTCATGTTCTGACTGGCTTTTATTTGTGATAGCAATATCTATAAGTAGTAGTGACAGTCCCTTACACACGTACTTTCAACTAACATAGCCACGTAGTCAGCCCAAGTTGTTTCTCTTGTACTTAGTGAATACCACCATATCAAGGCGCGTGGCCAAAACCGGAACTAACACCACCCACCATCTTGTATATATTATTTCATTTCTCAAATGTGAATCCTTTTCGCCGTCATGGCGTGAAATGTAACAAACAGAGAGACACTTTCGTATTTATAATATTAGGACGGGGTTTTAGGGTTCCGTAGCCGAATGTCAAAAAACGGAACCCTTATAGATTCGTCATGTCTGTTTGGCTGTCCGTCCGTATGTCACAGCCACCTTATTCGATGTGCCGATCCAGCAAAAAAAGGAGTCTTGTGATAAAAGTTTTTTCACAGAGTTCAAAGTACGAATCGCGCACGTTAGTTCAAAGAAAATGTGTAGGTTTGTAGCGATAGTACGAATTCTGAGAGGCTCATTTTTAGCCTTTAAAATATTTGTGTGATACTAGTACGCTATAATTTATTACTTACTAATTCTGTGGCATCAGGCAGGAAAAATGATTAGGTACTTTTAAAATACTGAGCCTCTAGGCGGGGGGGCAGCTGCTCACTCCTGTCGACACCTATTACATTCAAGAGCGAGCGAAACGTAGGGATGTGACCCTCCACATACAAAATCGATTATTAATTAATCGATTGTTTTTCTTAGCATGAAAACTCGAATAATAAATAATCGATTTTTCTTTAAAAAATAATCGATTGGTTATATTAATCGATTTTTCCTAAGTATATATACAAAAAAAAACAAATATTTGCGTCTTTTTCTAAAATCAGTTTAAAATTACCCTAATAAGAAAATAATAAGAATCATTTAACTAAACTAAGGTATTTTTATTTATTTTGAATCCATAATTAAATTACAAGCTAAGATACAGTCTAAGTCCAACCCGAACCGTGCATCTTTTGTCGACGTTTTAAGTGCTCATGTAGGCCAATGTAAAATAAAATATTTTGTTTTTTTTTTTTAATAATGTAATAGATTCATTTTGACAGCTCAAAATAGAGAACGCAACTTTGCATAACTTGTACCAAACATAAATAAATTTTTGTTTAATTTTATTGTTTTAAATCAAGTAAGAATCATTTGTCATATTTTGATGAATTATGGCTATCCCTTTTACTGGTAGAAGCATGTTTTTATGTCAGAAAAATAAAATCTCGTTTTATGGAATCATTGTGGGTAGTTTAATAATTAATGTTCAAGAAAAAAAAATATCCATGGTTAGAATAAGAAAAAAAAATGGTGGCAATATCCTTGCCAGCACCAGTCTGGGCCTTCACTAATTTTCTTGCAGTTGGTGAAATAATTTGAAACATGGATGTATACATAGTGCCACTTTACACCGTTCACATTCTATTTTAGACCTCTTATTATTTACTTTAGTGCTGCAGTAGCGACACCTCTTATAAGTATCTATTTCTATAGGCCAGTGTTCACCTAATCTTTCAAATCTGATTTCTTCTGGTACACCGTAAATTCTTTTTTGTCTTTCATCACTCTCTTCCACTCGTTTCTTTTTTTTAGTTACATATTTTGGCGTTGATTGGAATGATCTTTTTCTAAAGGTTTTATTATCCACCAGCTCCCTTGAAAGAACAATTCTGAATTCTTTTTGGCTCATAACGTTGTGCACTCGGGTGTTCGTTTGATGTAATATATGGGCATTGGTTATTGCAACATCTATCAAAAAATAAAATATTCGGGTCCACCATTTGCGACTTCTTCTACCCACGGCATATGATGTTCTTTTTTGGTCGAAACGATCGACACCACCCATACGTTTCGTATATTCTGGTATTAGTAATGGGCATTTGATAGACTTTTTTGAACCATCTTTTTGAGTTCTATTACAATTTCTTTTTTCTTTAGGATGGAATGCTGTGCTTACAACATTCACTTGTTTGGTATCTTTCCAAACAGCAAATCCTACATTCTTCTTGACCCTCCACTTCCATTTTCCTTTCTTCAGTTTTTTGAGCTTTGTACTTGCCCTATTAGAAGCTTCCGCTATCTTCTGATCTTCTTCTCTGTTTCCAGTCTTTTTTGGTTTCTTTACCAATAGAGGTAAATCGACCCGATCACTTCGAATTGTTGCTGTACTGTAGACACCTTGTTCATATAGTTCTTGCAATAGGACAAAACTTGAAAAGAAGTTATCAAAAGCCACATGACCACAATAACCATTTCTCAATAAGGGCTCGCATAATGATTTTACAACATTCTTTCCCAGTCCTGTCTCTGCAGTATCAGTCTTGCCTGTGTAAACTTGGAATTGATATAGATACCCTGTATTACTGTCAGCTCTGCACCATACTTTGTATCCTCGTTTCACGGGTTTCATTGGCATATATTGTTTCAGGCTAGAGCGACCCTTAAATTTAATCATGCATTCATCTATCGACTGAGAATTCGTTGTATTTGCATTGTTTTGACATAAATTGTTCAAACGATCAATAAGGGGCCGTAATTTATACAATTTATCATAGTTTTCGTCATTACGGCTCGGCATTGTCATATTATCATTGATATGCAAGAGTCTCAATATCTTTTGGAACCTTTGCAATGTCATAGTTTCAGCTATTTCTACTACATGTAATAGTGGATCACTTGACCAATAGTCCTCGATTGTAGGGAGTACATGAATACCCATCTGTATTATGATGCCAAGAAATGCTTTGAATTCCGGTACAGTTATGGATGTCCAGTTTCGTGCGTTTTGTTGTTCTGCATATCTGTTTGTCTGTATTATTATATTTTCCATTATTACATTATCAAAGAACAGTTCAAAATATGTAACTGGTCTTGTTCTGTTCGGTAGATTTTTGGTGCAGCGTAAAGGTGGACAATCGAAGTTTTCCAAGTTAGGACTTTGTTGCCAAGATTGCTTTTTCCATTCGACCTCATCTGCATCCGATTCATCATCTGATGATGAAGAAAAGTCTGAAAGGTTTGGGATTTCTCCGTCTTCAGACACAGATGACTGAAATCTTGCAGTTTCCAATGGAGAATTATGAATTTCTGCTCTAGATGTAGAAGGTTGAGGTGAATTTGTTAGGCCGGGACTTTCTTGTACTTGTTCCGATGCTGAGCTAATTAGAACATCTTCACCTAATAACACGGAAAGCAAGTCTGAATTTTCAACGCACTCGGTATCTGTCACTTCTTCATCATCTTCAGATAAAGAGCCATCTGGTATACCGAATAGATTTTCAAGCTCTTCTTCTATTTGCTGGTCTGCTAATACTTGTCTTCGCCTACTCATTATCTAAGAAAATGTGAAAAGTAAAAATTACTTATACATTTCTATACAAATCTAAAAAAACCGGACAAGTGCAATGGTAATGGTAACTGGTAATGGCATATATGTTGCCACCATGTTCGGAGCCAATTTTGAGAACAATTAGTAATTATTGTTAGAAAATATATAGTAAAGCATAATTAGAATACGATTTACTTTACAATAAATATAAAATCTTACCGTGGCTATGTCGCAATATGAAGATTTTCTTGGATTTTTATACAGATCGCCAACTTATGAACTTTTAAAAAATACTTCCGTTCAAGAATATGTCAAATGTCAAATGATCCAATGTTTTCTTTTTTTTAATTATCTGTGATGCGTTCCTTATCACGCAGAATTGGTAATTTTTAAGTAGTAGTATTGCCGTACGAGAAAAAAAATAAAAAAGTTGGTGGCATAAATATTGCCACCACCATTAAAAGGGCTATTGTATAAACTAAACGAGTTCTCGAGAAATATCAACTAAATACATTTTCAACCCAAATATTAACTAAATACAAATTTTAGGTACTTCTGGTTATTATTAATATTGCTAATGACACAAGAATGTTTTGTTTCGATGAACTGTTTTAAATTGGTAGAATTACTACACGTTTTTAATATTTAAGGGCAATATTAACATTGAGCATTGCCAGATTTATTGTCAATAGGTACTAAAATATTGACGCCATCTGCCTTTGGGTCATTGACATCGTCAATTAAAAACAACTTAATACAAGAGTTGAAAACACTAAACATGCTGCCATGTAGACGCACAGATGGCGTTAATGTTATAGTGATGGACCTAATAGTAATTCTAGTACCTAAGTCCGGACTAAATATTGGGGCGTGCCAGAGGAAAATAAATCAGCAGTGCAAAAACAAAAATCGATTTTTCGCAATATAAAAATCGGTAATAAAACTCGATGATTTGGAAGGAGATAATCGATTTTATATCGATAATTTTTTACAACCCTAGCGAAACGAGCTCGAAAATCTAAGCAGCCCGCTTCGGATAGGTTAGGTTTTCTTTTGATATAAGCAATACAAATTAAAGAAGTATTTGAATATGGGGCGGCAGGCTTGAACATAAATAGTGCTCCATGTAAAATACATAGCTACATCTAGTTAACTAGGTATTATTCTTTGTGATAGACACATTGAATAAAACATTAAAATTATTTATTTAATATTGTTTTATTTTAACTTCATTACATTTACTAGTTACAAACATTATGCCGTGTATCTTACATTTAAAACCGGCCATTTTGATCTTCTTAAATTATTATTTTTACTTTTACAAGACAAGCTGTGCGGTGGCATCAATCAGAAGAAGGCCTTTATTCCCTGAAAGAATTAAGTAATAAATATAGTAAAATACTTGTTTTTATAGGTGAAACATGTTTTCACTTTGTTTCAAACAAGAACCAATTCTTATTTACAATTTTGTTCAGCTCTTTGCAACAAGTATAGTAGTACAATAGATTTGACAAACTTTTTTAATTTAATGTAGATGTAAATAGTTTCTAATAGATTTCTTCGAGAACTGGCTGTATACTATTAGGCTGGTCGCATATATACGGTTTCCTTGTCTAGTTTCCTGATCAGGAATTCAGATTCAGAGACCTGAATGCATCACTTAAAAAAAATTGAATGTCTGCACTAGGCGTACGGAATTCCGAATCTGAATTCCCGACCAGGAAACCATACATATGCGGCCATCCTTAGGCTGTATATGCAGTGTATTTCAATACACTAGTGGATTTTTTCATAAATTTTTACAAGTGTTTTATTTTGGTCACAGATAGCTATAAACTAAGTCAAACATGGTCTAA
The DNA here is from genome assembly GCA_949152445.1 of Cerastis rubricosa. Classification (NCBI taxonomy): domain Eukaryota; kingdom Metazoa; phylum Arthropoda; class Insecta; order Lepidoptera; family Noctuidae; genus Cerastis; species Cerastis rubricosa. The sequence goes on along the minus strand of OX424534.1, from coordinate 20,622,454 downwards.
TAATTTTTTTATAATCAGGGGTGAATGTTGAAACAAAGAGCCCTTCGCACCTTCGTCTTGAATGTCAATTCCGTCTCGGCTGCAATGACAAAGTTTGCCAACTAGTATCAAAATGTACTATAGATTGCCATTGACACGCTTAGAAGGTGCAAATTACAATCAAAACCAGGAGACAGAAAATGTAGAATATATATTTATATCTTAGAATAAATGTGGGTACAATACAAAGATACAATTAACTTTTCTGTCTACAAGGATTTCTCAAATTGGACTACTAAACTTTATACTTTAAACATGTGAAGGACTGGAAACAAGGATAGGAAGCTAGGAACTGAACTGCAACAAATACCAGTGCTGGGAAGCAATGTTAAAAAAACAAGAAATACATAAACAAATGTTTGTTATTGAGGAAACTTGAGGATCAATATGAGAAACGAACTACAGTGGTTCTAACTCTAATTTATTAAGAAAACATACACTATTATAGTCATTACAGCAAGTCAGTGGTCCTTGAAAAGACTGGTTGTCCAACTTTCGTCTGACAACCAGTCTTTCCAAGGGGTTCCATTCTACCCAGTAGTAACTGGGCTGTGGAGTTCAGATAAGCAGTCTCTCTATGTAAAAGACTGGTATTCGGCTGCATCCGGTTAGACTGGAAGCCGACCCCAACATAATAAGGAAAAGGCTAGGCAGATGATGATGATGACACTATTACTATCGGAGTACACTCAGTCACAAACTATCATAATCAGGTCACAGAACTACGAAGTTAGATCAGAAATTACTTTCGTAATCGGCAGTTTGTTCCTTTCTTCTTTGGACACCAACGCGTCGACTTGTTGCAGTCTGTACCAGCCGTAGTGGGCGCCAACAATTGCAGGCACCATTACAATAAGGACTATGTTGTTTTTGAAGAACTGAGCCACCTTCGTCATTTTGCCAAATTTAGAATTATCGGTTTTTTTTTAATTGTTTTTCGTTATTGTTAAGTACGTAATTTGGGATGATTGATAGATACCTTTCCTTGTCAGCTTTTTGTCTTTTTCTAGATTTTTATAATGTAAAATGTTTGGAGAGGTGGTTTGAGTGTTAAAATTTTTACTGCATCAAGGAATCCTTCATTTGGCCGGTTTATATAAATAAATCGACTGTCAATGTCATTCGCACAGCTGATTGACAACTTTTAGAAACGTTCCAACCTTCAACATGGACACAGTAGTTCAATTTATTCAAACATATTTTCATAATTCATGTTTTATTTTAAAGTGAAGAATACAGTTACATCAAGAAGCATAAAAAATATGTCAAAACATTTTAATCAAGATAACAGAGTTATTTCAAATACTAAAAAAATATCTATTTTATAATTTGTGATACTGGGTTTCGAACGAATCTCAAACGTTTTGTTATAGCCTCTAAAAGAAAAATAATTCAGTCATATTTTCTCAAGAACTGAATTAATAATCTATTAGTACTTTCATTTCAAAATATCTATAATTTGAAGACTTTTCGAGCATTTTTGGAAATAGTATGTGTTCTTTGCTTCAATGCACCTTGAAATAACTACTAACTTTCTGTTTGCATCTACGTAAATTAAACGCAAAGTGCGGTGTTTGTTACGTTTTATACTTGCCAATCAAAATAGTCTAGAAATATTTATTAGCCAATCACAAACCGTATACAATTACTACTTTTGATTTGACACATTCAAACTATTTGATTTGTGTCAAGAAAAACGTGCCTCAAAAACATGGTGGCAGCTCAGTGAAGAGGGTGAACCGCTCGACTAGTCATTAAAATAACAGAGGCTTATTTAGCAGGAGTGTTTGATACAATTTGTAAGTACACCTCTACCTCCTGCTTAACATAAATCTCGAGAAAAAATAAGTGATGAAATTATTTTCTTAGGTAAACACCGTGTAATAAGCTTCATAAAACCCGAGGATGACGTCTGAAGAAACCCAAGTATCTGATGAACTGAAGGGATGTTACGAGAATCTTATTGTAATCGACATTGGCGCGAATCTGACGAACAAGAAATACGGCCGTGATCTCGATTCTGTCGTGCAAAGGGCAAAAGATGCAGGTTGGTATATAAAAAGTAAAAAAAAAAACATTCAATATGTGTGATTGCGTGTGTAGAATGATTCGGTGTTACAGTGTACTCGCGTTAAAAGTAATTTATTCATTTAAAATGATTGCACATTGAATACCTTGCAAGTTACTGGGTTATTGTCATGCTACATATGTTTTTGTGCTTGGAATGTTATGTATTTTTATGTGTGCAGTGAAATATGATCTAGCACTTAATTGTAGGTGAAGAAAGCGGTTTTTGTTGCGTACTAGTTTTCTAGTAATAAATATAATATACACTGTTTATCTTACATGTGGTTTATGAAGTTAATTTCAGAGGAAATTGTTGTTTTTAAAATTAGCAATGACTAATGCACAGGCCGTTGTCTTTTTGCTTGTTGGTTTACCAAGGAAAATTTTATTAAGCTTTAGCACAATAAGACCATTTATAAAAACCAGTAAAGCAGTAATTCTCCCCTATTATTGATAAAATATTTATTCAATAATAAAAAAGAACAGAAAAATTAAATCGCATCTTTCAACCGAAAAAAATACTGTAAGCATATATTTAATTCCAACTGCATTCACAATGACTAAAACAACTTTAAGCAGTTGGTCTGTTTAATGTTGTGATTTGTGGTGTATGCTTGTTTGTTTTATGTATCTACAATAGTTCCAAAACTGTTTGATGAAAGATAAACAAACCTATTCCAGTTAAATTATTGTAAACATTCACTGAAGGGAAAAAGAAACACTTTTATTAATTTGTCTATACATCATAAGTTATCAATGATATCATACTACTTTTACCAGCAATTGTTGTTTGAAGAACATCTTTTGTTTACACTTTGATCAAATAGTTTTTGAACATGGTATTTAACACTTTTGTTACTAAGTTCAAATAATTCATTTTTAATTGTATACTCAAAATTCTCAAGTCTATAGCAGTGTTCCGCAAAGTGTGTGCCGTGGCACACTGGTGTACCATACTCATTAGCTGTACCTCAGAAAAAATCTATTATCTCTTAAAGTTAAAAAGACAGACAGGAGAAAAATATCTTATTAAACAGCCGCAAAACACACATTTTTCATTTATGGTGTACCTCCAAATTTTCCGATTTCTTAGATGTACTTAGAGCACAAAAAGTTTGTGGAACACTGATCTATAGCTACGTATAACGATAACTTGGGAGGCAGGTTGTGCGCGCAGAAACGAATTTTTGTTCATCCCATATGCTGGATGCTTAGCACCGAAAGTTTTAAAACTAATGCATTCGTATTATCTATTTATTTTACTGTATTATTAGTTATTGTATTATTTCTTGTAAACCTGCAAACATTTGTGCAGGTGTCCAAAAGATCATGGTCACGGGCACTTCGGTGCGGAACAGTAAGGAAGCCCTACGACTGACTCGCCTCTATCCCAGCACAATTTACTCAACAGCCGGTGAGTCTCTTATATTACAGCTTTATTTGTGCACTTCTAGTGTTATCAGGGCTGTTTTAGCTTCACCAGATCAGTTCGTGAATAAGTGATGTATCACAGATTTTACATACAAGTTAGGTATTTTAGGTGTATAGTTAACGGATAATTGGCCACTTTCAACACTGAGAATTTTTGCATATTAAGTATTTTTCAACTGTTGTAGACTAGTTAAATATTAATTACAATTGACTATAGTACATAAGGCAACCAATCATAAGCTGAGAGGCCATGTTTAACTGGAAATGCATAGCTTGATATGAGGAATAGTGTAGTCTGTCGTCGGTATGGTGTTGGACGTAAAGAATAGCACCATCCCATATCTCCCCGTGGATGTAGTAAGAGGCGACTAAGAGGCTTGCCATAGAGTGGGGAGTAGCGTTTTTTGCAACAACCGTACGTCAACCCGCCTGCCAGGCGTGACGATTATGGCAAAATCCAGGGGGGATTATAATGAGCGCAATACAAAAATGGCTTCTAGTACCGGGCAGCCCGTCTGCCCTGGACTATGGTAGTGGTCGAGGTTACGGCGTGTCAAGGTGTGCGAAGAATCTCCGGAAGGGATCCGGCTGCCTATACCAACTTGACCTGGCAACATACCCAAGCGAACACTCCGGACCGACGAGAAGATAATGGAACTCGAATAGGAATTGAGCAGGTTGCGATGGAGAATTGTGGGATTATCTGAAGTCCAAAGAGAAGGGGAGGATACGATAATTCTGAAATCCGGCAACCTGCTCTATTTCCGAGAGGGTAACCGGCAGTCCCAGAGTGGTGTTGGGTTTATCGTCCACAAGTCCCTTGTGAATAACGTGGTAAAGATCGAGAGTGTGTCGACCAGGGTGGCGTACCTTATACTCGGAATATCCACAAGAGATTCGCTGAAGGTCATACAGGTCTACGCCCCGACCTCGGCACACCCCGACGAGGAAGTGGAGACCATGTATGAGGATAGTTCTAAAGCCATGCATGGTTTCTAAACTCACCTCACATTTGTCATGGGGGACTTTAACGCGAAACTGGGCTAAGGAAACGGGGATGAGCTGCAGGTGGGACAATTTGGGGTTGGACGTGGAAACCACCGGGGACACCAACTGGCTAGCTTTATGGAGAAGCAGAACCTCTATACTGAACTCCTTCTTCAGAAAGCGTGAGCACAGAAAGTGGACCGGGCAGAGCCCCGATGGTTCAACTAAAAATGAGATTGACTTCATTATGTCAACCAAGAAGCACATGTTCAATGAAGTTTCTGTGATCAATTCGGTGAAAACCGGGAGCGACCACCGCATGATAAGAGGCACATTGAACATCAATATTAGGCTTGGAAGGTCTCGACTGATGAAGTCTACGCTCAGTCCAGCACATATCAAGATCCAAATCCCCGAGAGCTTTCAGCTTGAACTCCAGAAACGTTTCGAGTGCCTAGACAGCTCAGTGGACGAATACAACGATGGGTTCGTGGAAACTGTCCTTACGACAGGGTCTAAGTTCTTTAAGACACGTCGTGCACAGAAGAACAAAACCTCTCTGATTATACTCTCAAGCTCATGAAGGAGCGGCGTGAGATGATCCTGCAGTCTTCAGACGAGGTGTGGAAATACCGGCAGCTCAATAGACGGATCTCTAAATCAAGCGACCTCCGCCGCTTTAATACCGAGCGTATAAAAGACGGAATTGAGCGGAATAAAGGCTCCAAGGTATTTGCAAGAGATCTGGCTATTGGGCAGAGCCAGCTTACGAAACTGAAGACCGACGATGACAGGATCGTATTCGCCAAACTGGAGCCACTGAGGGAGATCGAGAGATTCTATGGGCAGTTGTACACGTCAACCAGTAAACCCGCTGTAAATATACCGAATGACTCAAGAGCTAGACTATACCGAAGGCATCCCGGACATCAGCCTGTTCGAGATTGGGATGGCTCTGAAACCTCTTAAAAACAACAAGGCACCGGGTGATGATGGAATAACGGCCGAACTCTTGAAGGCGCTTAAGGCCCTTCAGAAGTTGTTTGATTCCGTCATACTCGAGGGGAAAACGCATGAAAAAGGCATATTGCAGGGGCGACAATGCCCGGTTGAAGAACTATAGGCCCATCTCACTTCTAAGCCATGTCTACAAGTTGTTTTCAAGAGTCACCACGAATCGTCTAGCGCACAGGTTTAACGATTTTCAGCCTCCCGAACAAGCCTCATTCCGAAAAGACTTTATACGCATGGCGACCGCGAACCGGAACACGTTGCGTTGGAAGGCCTACCACTAGGTGGACCGATGACCTGATGAAGGTTGTGGGGATCCGCTAGACGCGAGTCGCACGGGACCAGTCAATGTGGCGACACTTGGGGGAGGTCTACGTCCAGCAGTAGACGTCTTTCGGTTGAAATGATTATGATGAATAGTATAGGGAAAGAAATAAACTATGGATGAACTGTGTGAAAGAAGATAATTGAAATTACAACTTATTGAGAAGTATGGAAGTATGTACTGTGCTAAACCCAAATAAATGAAGATAAGGCCCGGAGAATGATGAGATATCTAATCTATAGATATTTTTATCTGTAGTCTTAAATTTTTCTATGATTCACTGTGATATATCATCTAGAATCTAAAATAACATACAATAGTTTATCAGCAAACATAAATTGTCATTTTAATAATGTAAACAAATAATTTATTCAAATCAAAACTATATTATTTTTTATTAATACTCAATTTGTCATGTGGTAATTAATTTTCTCATTCAAGAACAAGACAGTTAATTTAATTATCCTAATGACTATTTATAAATTATGCCAGTAGTTAGTATTTATGTTGAAATAAATGAATATAATCAACAATTTCAAGATTTTTTATATTACTGGATAAAGAAATAGGTCATTTAGATAAAATCTGACCTAGAGAGTCAAGAGCAAAACCACCGCTAATAAAAAAAAATAAAAAAGTCATAGAGTGCTTTCATTCCAGATATGTGACGTGGAAGTTTCACATTTTTTCATTTTAATTGAATATATTATCGTGCACTAGCACTAGTTAATACTATGCACCACATTCGCCTGCTTAGCTAAACATTTTGGTGGTTTGGTTATTTAACTTAACAACTGCTATTGCCAAATTAGCCAAGTCAACGTCATCATTTCAGCCCGGAATGACCCACTGGTAGGCCTCCCTTTTTTCTGGCATACTTTCCGGTTCTGTGCGTCACTTATCCAGGTGTTTCCCGTGAATTTGATGATATCGTCGACCAAACCAGCTATAGGACGGCCCTGGTTTCTTTGACCAAACCTTGTCCACCACTAGGTCAAAGACTTGCCCCATCGGCCATCTCCGCGGTTAGCTAGATGTCCTGCTCAGGTCCACTTGAGGCGCATCGCCTGGTCCCCGACGTCGTAGACTTTTGTCGGACGGCAGATTTCGGTGTTACGTACTCGATGTAAGAGGGTGCTGCGCATGCCGAGCATGGCTCTCCGCTCCATGGCTCTTTATGCCACTCGTAAATTGGCCCAGTAGTTCTAGAACCATAAGCCTTCAAGCAGATAAAACGACCTTTTCCTTATTGAACAAGATTATGCAAAGTATTCAAATATTAATTTAAATGTATGTAAAGGTAATTACCCTACTTTTACATGAGCTATAATTAAAATTTTGTAACTCTCTCTTTGTTATAAATTCATGTGCATAATCTTAATGACTGTATGTGTAAGTAGGTAAAGACTAAACTTAGTAAGTAGATAGTTAGTTAGAGAATTGCTAGTTATTTTAGCACCTTTTCTGTCAATTATTTTTCTTAGCCTTTTCGGCTGAGGTAGTTTTGGCAGCCTATATCAGACTAGGACAGAAGAGCTCGAGACTAGGAGGAGCTCGTGGCTAAATAATAACAGCCGCACGGGTCGATCTTTAAGGTTAAGCCAAGCTTGTTAAGTGACCATAATTACATACCGAGTTTCCTCCGTGCCTCGGAAAGCACGTTAAGCCGTTGGTACGGGCTGTCATTTGTAGATCTTTGACAGTCTTTACGATTAGTCAGAAGCCAAAAGTCTGACATTCAGTCTTACCAAGGGGTATCGTATTACCCAGTTACTAAGTAGTGGAGGTCAGATAGGCAGTCGCTTCATGTAAAATACTGGTACTCAGCTGCATCCGGTTAGACTGGAAGCCGACCACAAAATAGTCTGGGAAAAGGCTAGGCAGATGATGATCAGAATAGGACAAAAATTACGAAATTTTCAGTCACTGTGTATGACTGAAAATGTCGTTAAATCAAAAGTTATTTTGTGACGATCTAACTTTAACTAAATTCCACTTTAGTACTCGTACGTAATAAATACTAGGTCCATCTATATTTATTCTTACCGCCGAGCAGTTTGCTGTAGAATTGGATACCTTATAGTCTGAGATATTAAGATATTGTTGTTTAGATCGTAACTTTACAATGTATGTAACGCACAGAGATGTCGATGTTTAGGCATTTAACCCGTAACACTAGAACCCATTTAACATTAGCACCCGTGTGAAGAATGGACTATTAAACAACAAATTAAACCTTTCCATTGGTCCAGGTGTACACCCTCACGATGCGAAGTCGATGATAGAGGAAGACATGTGGGGTGACTTGCACGAGATCGCAGCAGCACCCGAATGTGTGGCCGTGGGTGAATGCGGCCTCAACTACAGCAAGGACTTCTCCGAGCCCCATGTGCAGCGGGACGTGTTCAAAAGACAGGTTAGTAGGTCGTAGACATAATACAACGTGTTACGTTAAATGCGCAAAACCTGAAAATAGTTTGATCACAATAACGAGCAGAATCAATTGAACCACTTTTTAATATAGGTCACATTTTTCAAAATATCTTCATAGAGAATGTTGCCCTGTCAATTTTTGTTCATAGGTCAAGCCATCACGTGCGCAAACCCGCAAAAATAGGTTAATAAACACAAATGTTTGTCGTCCAATTTAAATTTTCTCATACGCGGGAAAAAAAGAAAGAAACGATCAGAATTGCCAGTAACACTAAAACAGCACATACAAAGTTTACGTTAATTTTAATGTTTTTTTTTCTCGCAGAATTAGGTCAATTGAATTCAAAATCATTTGGGGTGTCTGAGGTTTTGCGCATTTAACGTAACACATTGTATAAGACGATATTTTCGTTTGGCTGCAACTCGCCTGATGTAAAGCGATGATGCGGGCTAGGGTGAAGCACGCTAGCCTTGGAGAAACCGTTTCACTCGAGCTGTGAAGAGATCCAGAGTAATTATCAGGGAACAGAGAAGCAGGCTGTGAATTCCACACACCGGCGGTTCGCACAATAAATGTTGTTATGTTGGTTGATTGTAACCGCAAATGGCAACGCCGCTGCCGGGTCTTTCATAGCTGATTTTACAGACCAACTTTTGGGGACAACCCCGTAAAATTTATTATAAACCATTTATATGAAATACCTACTAGCTGTCCCGCGCAACTTCGTCTGCGACACTTTCCCCGTTTTCGCAATATTTTTCATTGCTGCTCCGCTCCTTTTAGTCGTAGCGTGATGATATATAGCCTATAGCCTTCCTCGATAAATGGACTATCTAATATTAAAAGAATCTTTCAAATCGGACCAGTAATTCTTGAGATTAGCGCGTTCAAGCAAAGAAAGAATCTTTCAAATCGGACCAGTAATTCCTGAGATTAGCGCGTTCAATCAAACAAACAAACAAACTCTTTAGCTTTATAATATTAGTATAGATTGACATATATCTGCTGTTCAATACAGTTTTATCGGGCTAGCATTTTTGCATTGAGAAACTGAAATTCGTATTTAAAATGTGTTTGTCGCAGTTTAAAGTCGTTTCTTATTCATGTTCTTTGAGAGCAGCTCCGCTTTGTGTCCAATTCCGAACACCAAGTAGCAACATGGGATACATCCGTACTCTCAATAACAATCATCTGGATTGATCCTGAACTTACGACGACAACCCGCATTCATTGTCCAATCTTTTCAATAGCATCACTTACTGCATTCAATACCAATGACTCAGCCCCCAAAGCGATGCGCTACAACGTTCCCGTACAATAGAAATAGTATGGAGTTTATAAAACAAACTGCTTTATATTCATAACTTCTTTTCTTCGGTGCACGTAATCAGTGCCTTTAGAATTGCAATATAAATAATTTCCGGCACCTTTGTTACGTAATACATTCGTAATCGCGAAGCTTGCCTTTTGACGATTCTGTATTGTGCATTTTGTTTGCTAGTTATTGAGGAAATAAGTTTACTAAGGTCCGTGTTCCACCATCACCATTTTCTGCCCTTATCCCAATTTATTTGGGGTCGGCGCAGCATGTCTTTTTCTTCCAAACTTCTCTATTACTTGTCATCTTATCGGACAACACTTTTCTTGCCATATCATCTTTCACACAGTCCATGCATCTTCTTTGTCCTCCTCTACTCTATGGGTATAACCCATCCATATTAATATTCAAAACTTTCCTCACAACATTTTCCGCATCAGATGCCCAAACCACGACAACCGATATACCAGATTGTTGTGAAACAGCAGTGGAAACGGTTGAGCAGAAAAGAAAGGAAATATCTAATATCTCTGTTTAGCCAGTACGCATCTCCGGACAGCTTCGGTGGATCCACCCTAGCTTCTAAGCATCTCTTCAGCTCTCTCCTCTCCATTTCGCACATGTCTGGGCGTAAAACAGGATCCAATGGATTATAAGCATAATCAAGTTCTCACTGGTGGGACACAGGCCTTCTCTCTATGAGAGGGTGTGAGTTGTAGTCCACCACGCGGGTCCAGTGCGGGTTGGTAGATATCACATGTCTTCGATTTTTTAGGTTCTAGGTTCTAGAACATGTCGGTTTCTTCACGATGTTTTCGTTCACCCTCTCGACAGCAGTGGTGATGGTTTCTTTATCACTGCGATGATTACATTTAGGTTTCCTTAGTCTTAAGGTAGCCATATACATAAGGGTACCTGGACCTGACAGGTTTGCCTGTGCAGTTGAACTGTACGTATGTAAACCGGAGCGTGCATATGTTGCAAAACTGTGCTGCTCTACGCAGCGTAGGTCAAGCTTACCTGACGAGTGTACCTGTACAGGTAATCCTGTCAGGTACACTAGCGCGTATGGCTTACTTTTAGCGAAAACAGGAACATTCATAAATGTTTAGATAATGTATCTATCTTGGTAGCGTTATTGCACGTACCTCGTCTGTCGTTCACAGTCCGGAATTCTCCATTTTAATTTGTCCTGGCATGAGGCCAAGCTCGACTTCAGTAAAACATTGTAGTCTTAACTAGTTTCTATTTGCAGTTTCCACTATATTTGGTCACGTCTCACTTCTTTGTTTACCAAATGAGTTTGCGTCAGTGAGATTGTGTTTAGAGAAACTGAAATCGTTATGGATCACGAAACTGCTGTATTGCTAATCGATTCAGCATCTCATGTAAGATGAATCGATGTTTTTAATTCGCTCAGGTGAAAAAGGGAAACGCTTTTATTTTCCACAACGATATTTAAGTCATAATTTAATTAATACGTTTTTATTTTATTTGGCGAGTAATAGAGAAGTGTGGAAGAAAAAGTCATGCCTGCGCCGACCCCAAATGAGTTGGGATAATGGCAGGAGAATGATGATGATGACTCTGGATGTCCCAATGCTGGGAAAAATCCCTTCCAGGGGGGGATATGGGGGAGACCTCCCCGATATCCTCCCCCTGGAATATTTTTTCCTGCTCCACCTCGAGTCGGCCATTTTATATAGCCTCACGCCTTTTCCTATGCCATGGTGGTTGGCAGAAACTGAAGAGCGCCTCCTACGATCCCTTTTGCTTGTACGACCAGGAACAGTTCAAAGAAACCTAGTTCCAGAGAATTTCCTATTAAAAACTCAAATAGCTAATAGCTGTAGACAGAACTAGAAATCGGTCTGCAGCCGCTATTACGACTAATAAACCACAATGACCGGTTGCGTAAAAACGCGTGTTTATTATAGTCCAACAAAATAACGGTAGGTAATAATTTATGTTTGTAACAATTTAGATTTGCTCTGTATGGTGTCGGACGTAAAGAATAGCACCATCCCATATCTTCCCATGGGTGTCGTAAGAGGCGACTAAGGGATTTGCCAGAGAATGGGCAGCAGCGTTCTCTGTGCTTTTGTAACAACCGTCCTGCGATCGCCAACCCGCCTGCCAAGCGTGGCGATTATGGCAAAACCCCCCAAAATGTCAATGGGGTGACACTTGGGGGAGGCCTATGTCCAGCAGTGGACGTCTTTTGGGCTGAAATGATGATGATGATTAACAATTTAGATTTACTCGTATGATATATTGCCGTGGCTAAATAATAAAAGCTTAGGGTTGATCTTCAGGTTAAGCCTCGGTTGCCTAGGTTGATCCGTGGATTGGTGACCACCCATTACATGCCGAATTTCCTCCGTGCCTTGGAAAGTACAAGCGTTGGTCCCAGCTGTCATTAGTAGATCTTTGACAGTTCTAGTCATTACAGGTAGTCGGCGGCCCGAAAGGCTGACAACCAGTCTTACCAAGGGGTATTTATTTATTTTACTACTTATGTACACACAGTAGAAAACACAGGAAAAAACAAAATATTTGAGTACAAAGGTACTGCTGGGTATCGTATTACCTAGTACTAACTGGGTTGTCGAGCTCAGATAGGCAATCGCTCCGTGTAAAATATTGGTATTCAGCTGCGTCAGGTTAGACTGGAAGCTGACCCCAACTTAGTTGGGAAAAGGCTAGGTAGATGATTAGTACCTATGATATCTTGCCTGTCTTCTTCTTAGCGTATCGATGGCAATCTAAAATTATGTCAGCCCAGAACTGAGCCACTAGTTTGGCGCCCTCTGTAGCGTCCATCAGTTCCTGTAATGAACAAACAGCAGGACACGCAGGACACGATTTTTAAGTGCGCATCGTTTGTGGAACGGCATGGACATCACTCCAGGGCAGAGTCATTAATGAATCTCTACCTGAGCATGTTTTCCTGGAACCAACCTGGGTTCGAAGTCTATTTAAAGACTTCCAGATCAGCAATGGCAACTCATGTCAAGGTGGGACACTCTCAGCAGTACCTCGCCTGTGTAAGAGGTTATTAAGTAACTCAATCATACATAAATAAACTCAAGCCTCTTCCCATGGGGGTTAGGCAGAAGCTACCGATCGCCACTGCTACGATCCTGACTTAGTTCTGCTTCATCCACGTTCATACGGGGCCATACCCAGACGCCGATTGCGTATACTACGCACCTGACCTTTCTGAGGTATATTACGAACTTATAGCTGTCCCGCGCAACTTCGTCTGCGTCACATGTTCCCCGTTTTCGCAACAATTTTCATTGCTGCTCTGCTCTTATTGCTCGTAGCGTGATGATATAGCCTATAGCCTTCCTCGATAAATGGGCTATCTAACTCTGAAATAATTTTTCAAATCGGATCAGTAATTTCTGAGATTAGCGCGTTCAAGCAAACAAACAAACTCTTCAGCTTTATAATATTATAGTATAATAGTATAGATAGATAAGGTCAGTGTGTGTCCTTCTAGGGCGTCCCCTCTTGGCGCTTCCACGCACATCTGCCTTGTAAATAACTCAATTATTATGTTGTTATAGTCTAAACTAATATTATAAAGAGGAAATATTTGATTGTTTGTTTGTTTGCTACGATGTAACACAAAAACGAATCGACCGATTTAAAAAATTCTTTAACCCCTAGAAAGTTACATCTATACCTACTGAGTAACATAGACTATATTATAGCAAAATTTTCGCGGACGAAGTCACGTGCGAAGTGTCTAGTAGTCTATAAGTCACAAAATACAACAACATCTTCTATAAAATTCTCGTGTCACAATGTTCGTTACCATTCTCCTCCGAAACGGCTGAACCGATTTGTATGAAATTTTGTGTTCAGATCTGGTAGGCCTGAGAATCGGCCAACATCTACATTTCATACGCAAAAAAAAAACACGCGAACAATGTCGCGGGCAGCAGCCACTAAAATATAAAACAAGTAAAGTTACACCCAGTAAAAATATGAATACTTAGATTAAGAGTGTTTATACCCTATGGCATTTAATACAAACTTTCAAGTCGTTATTTTCCGAAATGACTGAACAGATTTAAATGAAACTTCCTACGCATTCAAAACGCATGTTGAACTGAACGTTGAACATTCTAAATGCTTGAACGTCCATTCATACTATATTAGAATGTATGGACGTTCAAGCAGATTAGTACCACGTTTTTTTTCTAGTATTTTATCTGGCAACGCAACTGTTCGCGTGTATGTCTTACCGAGTGAAGTCGTTATATGTAATTGACAAGAAACAGCTATCGTTTCGTGTAAGTCTTAAAAACAGACGCATTAGACGGACCATAGAATTAACACCTTGTAATGAGTGTTAAGAACGTTTACTCCTCACGACATTTCATACAAACTTTCAAGTTCTTATTTTCCGAAATGATTGATCCGATTTTATTGAAACTTCATACGCATAAGCAGGATATATAGGTCTAAAAAGTTGCTATAAAACATTTTCGAAAAATAGTTTTACAGCTAAATTAGACCGAATATCCGGGGCAAAAGATATTTCCAATTTTTTAAAGACATTTAGGAAATGTTTTTAATAACTTTTTAGACCTATGTATCCTGCTTATGCGTATTAAGTTTCATTAAAATTAGTTCAGTCGTTTCGAAAAATAAGGACTTGAAAGTTTGTATGAAATGCCGTAAGGTGAAAACGCTCTTAAATGATCATGTGAAACGGCTAATCAATTAAGTAGTTATTGTATTGTATGTAATGTTTTTTTAAATGAGGTGCTCGTGGCTAAGTAATAACTGCCGCTCGGGTCTATCTTCAGGTTAAACCGGGCTTTACTGATGGTTCTTGGAAAGGAAACCCATTACATACCGAGTTTCCTCCGTGCTTCGGAAAGCACGTTAAGCCGTTGGCCCCGGCTGTCATTTGTAGATCTTTGACAGTCGTTACAGGTAGTCTGTGACCCGAAAGTCAGACAACCAGTCTTACCAAGGGATATCGTGTTAAATACCCAGTAATAACTGGGTTGTGGAGGTCAGATAGGCAGTCGCTCCATGTAAAATACTGTTATTCAGCGGCATCCGGTTAGATTAGAAGCTGATATCAATGTGGTTGGGAAAAGGCTAAGCAGATAATGACGAATGAATGTTAAATGATCATAGCTCATCATAACTGCACGCTAATTTTGCGAACAACAACTTGTGAATGTATTAGTACTGCCATTGATCCACTCGGGTTAAATTTGTTCAGTGCATGCGCCTACGCAGTACTGTGTTACTATATAGGAATATTGCAGTAGTGCTACTTTGAGATACGGTAGAAAAGTTATTTTTTTAGCCATACTATCATTGGTTAATCTTTGGCAGTCGTAACGAGTAGTCAAGAGCTTGAAATTGACATGCAGTCAGGGCCTCAAGTCTGCTATTACAATGTCAGAATGACCTATCATTGATTTCATAATTGTTGATTTTGACAAGTTTGGTAATCTACTCATATAATGGCGTCATTATGACTTCACAGTGGTCAACCACTGACACTCCATTGAAAGAAATGGCATAGAATTTGACAGACCATTATGAATTTAGCAGATTACGAACTTTTAGCAAAATGACAATGGGATCGTGTTGGAATGACGATGTTTATAAAATAGCAGATTTGCTTGAGGCCCTGTTTTATAAAACAACTGGGTTGTGAACAGGGACCGTACAACCCCGTTTAAGAGTTAAGCCTTTCGAAGGGGTAAGCAGTTTATGAGGTAACCCCTTGAATGGGTTCTATGCTTTAAAGCCAGTGAAAGCGTTACACATCAATATGGATAACCCATTGAATGGGTTCTATGCTTGAAACCCAGTGAAAGCGTTACACATCAATATGGATAACCCATTGAATGGGTTTTATGCTTGAAACCCAGTAAAAGGATTACACCATCATTATGATAACCCATTGAATGGATTTTAAACTTGAAACCCAGTGAATGGGTTACCCACTCATTATGATAACCTTTATACTTTACATTTCGGGGAGTGTGCGATGGAATTGCATGATCTGATTCCGCCTAGCCCGTTTCATCATCGGACTACCAGACGTACGGCGATGCGCCATCGGTACTTGGTGGACATCCCACACATACGCACTAAGCGTTTTGGGAATACTTTTATAATGCGTACCGCTAAGGAGTGGAATTCCCTGCCGGAGTCTGTGTTTCCCGATAGCTACAATCTGGAGGTCTTTAAGTCAAGAGTGAATAGGTTTCTTCTAGGCAAGCGTGCTTCACCGTCGACCACATCATCGCTTACCATCAGGTGAGATAGTGGTCAAGCGCAGGCCTATTGATAATAAAAAAAAAAAAAAAAAAAATATAATATAAGGGTTTTGTTCGGGTTACTATATGGTTATTCAACAACTTGTGCGAAGTAAGTGGTGGAGCATCTGGCCTTCACTAGATATCGTAGGCTTGTAGACGAAACACGTGCTACCTATTAATATTTAGATGCCTATATAGTAGGGTGTGTGTCCTGAGTTTCTGACAATATTGTTGTTTTGTGAGTTATTATAGGCAATGGGTAAGTAAGAATTTTGACAATATTTATGTGAATAAAAGACTTCGAACTTTTTTATATGGAGCTTGGCATACCTAAAATTGCAAGTACCTAAAATGACGTGTTTTGACGTGCACAATGCAATGCTCTAAGATGTACACATACGCCAATCGACAGAGAAAACAACAAATACTCTTTGACAAAATGTCGTAAATGATATTCTTATTGAAATATTTTACTTTGAATAGAGATCAGACGGGATAATATAATGCCTTGGAAGGTGGGTAGGCCTTTGGTGTGGGATGCAACATGTGTCGACACCCTTGCGCCATCCCATCTTCTTAGCACGGCGGGCTGTGCTGGGGCGGCTGCTGCTGGTGCAGAACACCTCAAACGGCGCAAATACAACAACCTTATTGGAAACTATATATTTGAGCCGTTTGGGGTTGAAACATTAGGATCATGGGGTCCGAGTGCTCATTGAGTTTTTTGAGATGTAAGCAAACGGTTGGTCGACTCTTCACGTGACCAGAGGACTGGGCTTTACTTCGGCCAGAGAATCAGCATTGCCATCCAACGTGGCAATGCTGCCAGCGTTCTGGACACTTTTCACGTTGACAGTGATGTGGACGAATTTTTTGACGCCCAATGACTACTGCCCCTTTTTATGTACGCGTTCGTAGTTTTTTATTTTATTATTATTTAAGTGTATATATAGGTAGTTATTGTTAGTTAAGTTAACATACTTAATTAACAATAACTTAGACTTTGAATATTTGTAAAATAAAATCATATACATACCGTGTTCATTTAAGTTGCAATCAGGTAGAAAATGATTATAAACAGTAAATAGTACTTGTCGTTAATGGTAATATAACCTTTTTTTTTAACGGGGGGAAACCTTCATAAGGTGCCTGGACTTTTGGAGAAAAGACCAGGGAGTGTGGGATATTTACCTCACTAAAACCACCCCGGTTATAAATTGTATAAGACCTAGCTACTTTCCGAGACATTTCGTATTGTAAGACTTAAAAAAAAGGTTATTTTTGGCATTAATGAAAATTTTTTAATAAATGAAATCTAAATGGGTACTACTTTTTATATTAAAAAACGGTTTAAACATTGATGTGTTCAAAATAAATGGAGTCTCAACCACGCAAGGCGTAAGTTTTTTTTGTTTTTCTTTGCAAGTGTTCAGCACTTTGACTCTTCGACATTTGAACAGGCCGCGTGTCCTAGCCATATGTGTGTGTGTGTATGTCGCATGTACCTAGCCAAAAACAATGTTTAGGAGTAGGTACTATTAAATATTTATACTGTGATTTAGGCAGTCCTCTAGCACTGGAACATACCGCTCGAGATAAGTACCTACAGCTTGCGACAGTTGCGACAACCTCTAGTTATATGTATTGTAACTTGTAAGTCAGGCAGGGACGGGACTATGACGCGCTCAGCAAGCGAGACCACAGCGAGACACATTAGGAATCGCGTGATATCGCGTATAACGCGACGCCCGCGGTCCGCGCCGCACGCCCCCGAAAGAACGCGTCTTTTAGATTTTATTTTATTTTTGTTTATATATTTGGTTTGAGAAACTATAAGAAATATTTTTAGATAATTTTGAAAATGTATTCACCAAAATCTGGCGATAGTCTACCTATACAAAATATTTACTTTATTTCTCCATGCAAATGTTTTCCGACACATATAAAAAGGTAGGTACCTATGTACTTATCGTATTTTATTTTTATTTCCGGAGCGGCCCCCTTTTTTTTTTGTTTTCGGGGTAAACCTAAAAAGGCGTCCGGCTTTTGGGGATAAGACCGGGGAGTGTGGTATTCTTACCTCACTAAAACCACCCCGGTGGTCACCATCAGCACATTGAGAGGGACATTCTGTTTTATCTTAAAAGACCTGCCATCAGAACCCTCCCAACGCCTGGTAGGGCACCTCTCTGGGGGACTGTAAAGGGGTCTCCCTTATGCCTCGCTGTGCACGTTACTCCGTGACCACGGTGCTACCGTCTTTTCTAAGGTCATTTGAGTGGGCGGACAGAGTTTCTGAGCGCCCGTGATATCATGAAAGAGGCAGTTTGGGTTACGGCGTTTTAAGCATCGAGGCGGTTGCTTCGCTGATGCCTCCTTGGCCGAGTGGATGTGCTCTGTCACGATGCTCTGCGGCCTCCTGGATTATCACGGTTTCACAGGAGGCCACTTCAACTGGCATTTGTACACCAAAACACGACATTTTAAGTACTTGCAACTTTAGGTATGCCAATGAGTTTCGATGCTTTTTATGAAAACCAATTAATAATAACAACGAATATTAAGTGAACAAAAATTTTGACTTTTCAGCAGTTCAGCTTTGTGCAATTGTTTTGACGTCAAATAATATTTTCAGATGTGTATCATCAGAACAAGAAACGATCTCATTCGCCAGCACTTTTTAGCGAAATTATGCCACAGTTTAGTCAAGATATACGACCAGTATCTCCATCAATACTTCGACAAAAAATAACGCATGCAAATATCAAGCAACAAGTGACGCGTGGTAACAAAGAAAATATAGAATTGGCGGAAGTAAAGGACTATGACACAAATAAGATTAAATGTAAAGAATGTTCATTTTACGATAGCGATAATAGAAATGCAATTTTTGGACAGCTGATCGCTGAAGAGTTTAAATACATTAAGCCATGTGTGCGCACCAAATGTTATATAGAAATTTTAAAATATTTGCAACAAGCAAAAGGTAATCATATAAACGAAATAGAGACAGGGGATAGCGAAAATAAAGAGTAAATTTCCAATTTTATTATTTTATTAAGTAATCAGCAAACACAACACAAAAAAGATTTATTGGTTTCATAATGACACCCCCGTCAAGATGCTCCAAAAACAAATCATTAACATATATTAGAAATATGTTAATGATTTATCAAATATAATTATAATTATTAATCAGTATTTATACTACAATTCCTATCGCGAATCACATTTTGACAGATATGACCTATTACTGTGCTGCAATTAGCAAAAAACATAATACAATTTGAGTTTCGCGGGCTACTTTGACAGTTCCCTCTTAATACTTAATTTGCAACAAAGAAAAAAAAACCATTTTAACAAAAATCAACAAAGATCAACCCAGCTACAATCAATTTGTAGTCAGTTGATTATATTTTTTTTGTCAAATAGGATTTTCTTTTTACTTTCCAGTTTACTTATTTTCCTCAGAACCGATTCACAATTGTTAATTCTGCGGCGAAATTATCAATAAATCCTTTTTTCTACTGGATTTTATTTTTCAAATTAAAATGGGACCATCTCTGAGATATATTATTACAGTAAAAATTTTTTTTTTTGAATATCTTTATAAAAAGTTAAGCGTGATCATACAAAAACAAATATACATGTTGAATTGGGAACCTCCTCTTTTTTTCGTCGGTTAAAAATAATTAAATTCAACGTTATGATTATGATTACAATAATACAGTTTGAGAAAAAAATATGTTTTTGTTTTCAAATTACCTACTATAATTTTATTCTCTTCTACGCCTATGTAAATTGGTCCTTAGATCGGTCTTCATTGTCATATACATTTATTTGTTTAATGTTCTTAAAACAACTAATAAATCAATATTAAATCGGTAATTTTTCTTTCATTGTCCGTGTCATCTCTTATACTTTCTAAAATTGTTCCTAAACTACTTAAAATGTTTATAATTATTTTTTTATTCAAACAAATCATGATTGGACCGAATCAACATGATATCTTGTAATAAACATCCGCTAATATTACTTCGTAATGGGTTTAAAATATATTTTACTGATGAAAACAACCTCTCTACTGACACTTGTGTTGCTGGAGCAGCCAACACGCAATTAGCGACGATTGATAAAGGATTAGTAGGTCCTTTGTTGGCCCAGTGAGCTAGTATGTTTTCATTTAAAGGTATCCTTGGTTCATACCTTAATTTACTGAGCACGCTCTCAAAAGTATTTAAAGAAGGTCTAGGAAGTCCACGCCTTGTTTCGGTTTCTCGTAACATCTTTTCTAAGTCAGAGATGTCACTAAAATTTTCGGTGTCATGCTGGCTACTGCTCGCAATTTCAGGTGTCAGTTCATCAGTAACAGTCTCAGAAGATCTTAGTCTTTGTAACTGCTTAAAAGTGTCACATATTAATATTTGAGCCTTTGCACATTCCTGATCCGATAATACCACATTGAGGCGGCCATCTAAATACAAATTTTCGAGTACTATATCGACATTTAACAAATCGCTTTCCCTTGCTTTCATACTTTGAGCTAATTCGCTTGCAAATGGGATATAAATGGATTCCACCTTCGATTTGCAACTGAGCCATTCCATGTAAAAATCGCTAATGGTGAGTTGTTCTCGTTGCAGAGCTAATGTCGCATCATTTATGGGCTTAAAGCAGGTGAGTAAGTCTGTGATTTGTTCCCAAAAACTAGACGAGATAATAGTTGAAACTTCGGAGTAGCTTTCACATATATCTCTAAGCGAAACTATTCGAAGCAACATTTGATATGTAGAAGTCCACCTAGTTGGACAATCAATTAATGGTTTGTTTAAATTAGATAACTTTATCATGTTCTTCACATTAGGCCGGCGTAAAATTTTTACAATCTTTCTAGCTAGTTCCAGGCAAATTTGTACTTCTATATTGCGTGCAATAGCATCTTTGACAACAAGTTGTAATGTATGTGCCGCACAGAGCATAGCACGCGGCTTGAATGATTCACTAGCCATCGTATTAAGAAGGCTGTCGACGTCCAGATCTAAGTGTATATGACTACCGGAGACCTGCTCATTGTCTCCCTCATCACCTTCGTTTTCGTCATCAGAGTCATTAGAGGTATCAACATTTATTTCGTCTGTTGATGTGGAACAATATTCAGTCAGCAACTTCGTCATTTTTTTAAAATTACTGCCGTTGTCTGTTGTAATCGAATAAATTTGAGCCGTTGAGATCTTAAAATCATCTAAAACCTCTAAAACTTTGTCCTTTAAGTAATCTCCTGTTTGTCTCTCTAAGACTTCCAAGACAGCTAAATTTCTGACTCTTATTCTACCTTCTTTTATGTATTGCAAATTAATACCTAAAAAATTTCTACCTAAATATGTTGCTGAATCCAGTTTTAAACTTATTAAAATATTTCTCACTTCTGATGCAATCGTTAATCTTATCTGGTAGGCTTTTTCTGGTATCATTCGCCTTATTGAGTTTATATTTATCTGTTTGGTCTGAGCATTAGATGGAACAGCTATATTAATTATGTCTTGGAACGCTTTGTCTTCTATCAATGTAAATGGTCTTCCATGTATTGTTACTAGTTTGACACAATTCTGTTTTACTTTATCTGTCGTTAAAATATCTCGAGACGTGCTTGGTTGAGGCTGAATGTTTTCTTTATTAATATTAGTAATGACTAGGTATTCTTCAGAATGCTTTATTGATATATGATTCTTTAAATTGGTCGTATGCTTTCCCTGGAAAAAAGGTAGAAATTTCAATAGATATTACAATCCAATCGGCACTATGATCTTCATGTATATGAAAGGGGTTGGCCAGCATAAGAGATCCATAGCCGTGCATTTGGAAGTCGCCAGAAAGGGACCATCAGGATGGCGAATGCATGTTCCGCCGAATAGACATCATCAAGGTCATTAAATGTTATCCTCCTGTACCAGCTACCCCTACCAAAATAGGTAAAAAAATTGTCCGCTTCTTAAGCCTCGTTTCTGGAGACGCGGCGGGGCGTCGGGCGGTGTCCACGGTGTTGCACGCGGCGGATTCAGTGGGCTTAGTGTGAGGAGGTAGGGTAGGGTCGGTAGGGTAGGGTAGGGTTGGGTAGGTAGTGTAGGGTAGGTATGGTAGGGTAGGGTAGGGCTGGTAGGGAAGTGTAGGTAGGGTAGGGTAGGGCAGGTAGAGTAGGGTAGGCAGTGTATGGTAGGTAGGGTAGGGTAGAGTAGGGCTTGCAGCTTTTCATTAAGCATAACCTAAATTTCTTAACCTTTCAACTGTATATATTTTATTTATTACACCTAGTAAACTTCACGAATGGCTCTCCTTTCTTAAACAATCTCTTCCCGCCGCCGCGCGCCGTCCGCTCCCGATTCTGGGGGTCTACTCCCTAAGCACGAAATCCGAAGTTTCGGCCTTTGTTACGGGCGTTTCCCACACCGTATCACCTACGGACGCATGCTTCGTTAGAGGTTCGAACATAGAAATACGTGGGACACTCAGAAAGTTTTGCGAAACTAAAAAAAATTGTTCTATACGTACATATATTTTTATTAAATCTTTTCAAAGTACTTTCCACCAGCCTCTATACAAAGATTCATGCGCCTAAACCAGTTTTCAAAACACTTTTTCCAGTCCGCCGCAGACACCTCGTTTACAGCCTGCTCGAACCCAGCCAGCGCATCTTCCGGCGACGAAAATTGTATCCCTTTGAGCTGATTTTTTATTTTTGGGAATAAAAAGAAGTCACACGGTGCTAGATCAGGGCTGTAAGGAGGGTGACCCAGGAGTTTGACTGGCGTGCTGTCCAGGAAGTCCCTCGTTTTGAGTGCGGTGTGCGCAGGTGCATTGTCGTGGTGGAGCAGTAGCCCGCGGAGCCCTGTGTTTGGTCGCTTGTTGCTTATAACAGAGAAAACTTCTGGCAAACATTTGGAAGTATACCATTCGGCATTAATGCTTCTTTGATCCCGTAAGGGAATTGATACCAAGTGGCCAGTCAAATTAAAAAAGCTAGCGATCAAAATCTTACCCCCGCTTCTAGATCGCTTCACTTTGGTAGGCGTTGGCTCATTTTGAAACACCCAAACAGTCGACTGGCGCTTGGTTTCTGGGTCGTATTGATAAATCCAGGACTCATCACCTGTAACGATGTCGTAAACACGCCGAGACGAGCCTGCTTCAAATTTGTTAAGCATATCACGGCACCATTCCACCCGGGCCTGCTTCTGAGCATCGGTGAGGTTGTGCGGCACCCAGCGTGATACTATCCTCCTCACGCGAAGATGGCTGTGTAGAATCTCGTGAACGCTTCCCGATCCAATCTTCAATATGTGTTGAATCTCCTGATATGTAATTCGCCTATTGTCTTGGATTAAATTTTTCACTGCTAGCACGTTTTCTTCGGTAACAGCCGTCAAAGGGCGACCGCTTCTTTCGTCATCCCCCAAAGTTGGTCGACCGCGCTTGAATTCGTTATACCAACGATACACGGTTGCCTTGGAAGGGCCTTCATCCATGAATGCCATTTGAAGTCTATCGTACGATTCATCCGGTTTCAGGCGACACTTGAAATCGTATAAAATCATAGCTCTAAAATGTTCCCGGCGCAGATCCATATTTCAGTGAGACACAATACTTTGAATTAACTCGCAAAAAATGTGGAGGGAAATTTTGAAATTGGAACTTACTTATTTTTACTTATAAATAATCATATTTTCGAAAAACATAATAACTGGCCAGTCTCCCATATATAAAAACTTTTTTTCGCAATACTTTCTGAGGGGCCTGGTATAAAGTACAGGAGAAGTGGCAAGGGGGCGTGTCTGTGTCCGCTCGACATGATCACAGCAAGCATGTCATAGGCAAATGGCCGTCTCCGCGAACTAGTGCGCTTTCGATCGTGATCGTGATAAGTTACAAGAATGCCGTGTTGTTTAGTGGTTTCTTGTAAAAACCGAAGCATAAACCAAAACTTTGTGTATCATGGAATAACTTACCATATACAAGTAGAAGTATTTTACTATATTTGTCTTTAAAATCATGAAAAACAACAAATCGTAAAATATTTCTTGATTCTACCATGTTAATTTTATTTCCAAATAACATAGCGATTGTACCATTTTTGCAATAAATACATTGCTCTGTAACCACTATCTAAGTTTGTCACTAAGTGACTGGACCAAGCAATGTAAAAATCACAAAACCATACTTTATTAAGCAGATGCGTCGCGTAGTACGGCCGCTGCTTCTTGCGACGAGTTAGTGACGTGCTTATGCAAATCCACTAACATAGGCTATCGACAACAATGTCGATTGACGGATGAAATATTGCTATTATAGTTTATAACTAGGTATGTTTATAACTGGTGTTTACTCACTAACCTGGGGGTCTACTCCCTAAGCACGAAGTCCGTAGTTTCGGCCTTCGTTACGGGCGTTTCCTACTCCGTATCACATACGGACGCATGATTAGTTCGGACCCGAACTACTAATGAATGAAAACATAATTTGACAGTTGTAACTAATCCCGATGTGTTTTCAACCGTCCAAAAAATTGAATCATTACGGAGTAGGGTTCACTCCGAAGTTCCGGAGTACTTTCGGACGGGCCCGTTACTTCTCTGACGGAGTTAGGGAGTAGACCCCCTGCAGTGAGTAAACACCATAGCTGGGGTTCAACATTATCTACTGTTCAATACGCTATGACAGCCTAAACCAACGTAATTGGATTTTTGATTGTTTTAATTTTATGATTTACTTAATAATATTTATTTTTTTAGCTTCATATTGTTTATTTTTACTATAAAGTTTTTTTATTTTCAAGAGACCAATTTTTTTTTGTACCTTATTAATGGAAGAATCGATAACTTTTCGATTTAGTCAATAACTAGCGTATTATGTAAAATAAATTGCTTTTGCACAGCATAACGATAGCGACCGATGTTTTTGTGTGAGTAAGTTGTGCGGTGCATGGAAAATACACGCTGTGTTTAATGGGATAAAGTTTATAATTGATTGTGTAGTACGTTCTGATTTAAGAGATGCGGGTGTGTGCGTGACTGCGTATCTATTGCTTTTACTGAACTGCATGTGTTGCCGTGTGGTAGGGGCAAACTGGAGACACAGGTTTCCGATACATTTTCGTTTACCGGGCATATCTCCTTCTTTATTATATCTATGGGTTCGAACTAAGAATTAAAAATGAATGTCAACACCATTTGATAGTTGTCTCCTGTCCCTCTCGAGGTATTTTTAACCTTCCGAAAAATTGAACTTGATACTTGTTTTTAAATGGATCTACGAAGTCGGATAATTTTCAGACGGGCCCGTTTCTTCGTTGTCGGAGTTAGAGAGTGGAAGTAGGCCCCCTGATTCCCGCCACCGTGTTTGACGTCGCGTTCAACGCTACATGCTAGAGGTTCAGCCGCGGGACACCACCACTCTTGCTTGACGCCCCGCGCCTTCATAAACAACATCGCATAATGCCATATTATGTTTGTGTTTGCGCGTGTGATAACGGCCGCTGCACGCGCCGCTTCTCCGTGAACAGAAAAAAATGTCTAACACGCCTCGAGACGCCAAGCTGCATGTTCCGCGCGACGCTCTACGGCTCTAGAAACGAGGCTTTAGAAACTTTGCCTCTGTCTCTGCACTGCTAACCATAACTCGGTTGTACCTATCAGATGCACTGAGACGTACCATCATACCTACTTGCCAATTTTCTAACCTGCTTCATTATTCGAATGTTCTTTTCCGAGTTCATTAAATTACCTACCTACGGCCTATCTTAATGGTAAGTCTACCATACAATTGATATTTCGAATTTAGATTGATAAATTATTTAACATACTTAGTTACCTATTGTAAGGTTTTAAAGTGAAGGCAAATTATAACAAATAATTGTAGATATCACGTTACCTTTAAGAAATGTCCACATAAATTACATTTACTTTTATTATTTGATGCATCATAAGAATAATAACGATGTACAGCATCTCGTTTCGGTTTAGGCATTTTTAAAATACAAATTGTTCAAAATTCACAAATTCAAAGGCACTGAGCACTGAGAACAACGCGAAAGACGACCGGATAAAAAAATCAAACGGCACAAATGACAACAAATTATAAACAAGTAAGTACCTACAGACATGAAAAAATCATAATAGTAATTTCGATATCTGGTTTGCAATGCTAAAATGAACTCTATAGAACATGCAGTAATGATCATAGATCCCTGTTTACAAGTCGTTAGGTAACTAGCCACAAAGGCGCCGCCGCCGGCATCGGCACCACAAAGGACACTTGACGCCTGCTATGCCATTTTGCAACCTATGCCCATCGTCGAGAGATCATATTACATTGCTCCAGTCAGAATAATACGCTGTTATTATTTTATACTGTCTTCATACCTACCATACATGAAAAAGAAAGAAATATCGTTGAAAGTGTAACCCTTATAAACGGCTTTAATTAAGCCCTTTCGAAAGGGTTACCAATATCGTATGGGTTTTTGATTAAGACTTTCGAAAGGGTTACCCATATCGTATGAGTTTTTGATTAAGCCTTTCGAAAGAGTTACCCATATCGTATGAGTTTTTGATTAAGCCTTTCAAAAGGGTTACCCATATCGTATGAGTTTTTGATTAAGCCTTTCAAAAGGGTTACCCATATCGTATGAGTTTTTGATTAAGCCTTTCAAAAGGGTTACCCATATCGTATGAGTTTTTGATTAAGCCTTTCGAAAGAGTTACCCATATCGTATGAGTTTTTGATTAAGCCTTTCGAAAGAGTTACCCATATCGTATGAGTTTTTGATTAAGCCTTTCAAAAGGGTTACCCATATCGTATGAGTTTTTGATTAAGCCTTTCGAAAGAGTTACCCATATCGTATGAGTTTTTGATTAAGCCTTTCGAAAGAGTTACCCATATCGTATGAGTTTTTGATTAACTGCTTATAAAAACCCAATCGAAAACCCTTTCAATGGGTAACCAGAATGGTCCCTGGTTGTGAAGGTCTGATAGGCAGTCGCACATTTAAAATACTGGTATTCAGCTGTATCTACTTGAATTTAAAGCCGTTTTGTTTTGTCTGTTCATTGTCCGTCGGTCACAGAACGGTTATTTTTATTTATTCTTCAGAAGTAACCTTGCCTTTGCCGATTGAAAACACCCATTCATGAAGGTAGATGATATAACTAGAAAAGGGAGTGACCTTCTGAGAAGACTAGGCAAGTATGAAAGAAATAACCGGCCAAGTGCGAGTCGGACTCGCGCACGAAGGATTCCGTACCATTATTTATATTTATAAAATGAGAGCCCCTTTAAATATTTATTTTATTCTGTTTTTAGTATTTGTTGTTATAGCAGCAACAGAAATACATAAACTGTAGAAATTTCAACTGGCTAACTATCACGGTTCATGAGATACAGCCTGGTGAAAGACGGACGGACAGCGAAGTCTCAGTAATATCGTCCCGTTTGATCCTTTGGGTACGGAACCTTAAAAAAGATGATGCGCGGACCTCCAATAGATTAGCGAAACGATGGCACAATGATGAATATGTCGTGTGGCTAAAAGAGTGAAGAATATAAGTGTTGATGAATGAAGAGAGAGAGGAAGACCAATGAAACGATGGATGGATTCTGTGGAATGATATGAAATTTTCTTCCATTCTTCTCTGTCAACAAATAGGAGAATGTAGATATGGGACAAGGGTAGGAAGGTGATGAATAGTGACTATGACGGTAGCAGGACTAACTGCTTAGAATGCATTCAATGGGTAAGACTTGGTAAGACTAGTTTGACGGCACGGTTGGCACTGTGGCTGAGCGATTGACAGTTGCGCTGCGATTGACAGTATCGCAGTTTGTGTATGTGAGTTTAAATGTTTGTACACCCACCCAGAATACAGGAGAAATTCCTAGTGTGGGGCAAGGTTTAAAAAAAACGGGTTGCACTCCGGAAGTGCCGGCAGAAGTAAAACTTGAACATTGACGTGCATTTTTGATATTTTGGAATAGTTAGGGAAAAATTTTGCACGAATTGCTTTAATTATCAGTTTAAAAGTACAATCATTTATGTGGTAAAATACAATATTCATTTATTGCGCTATCGTACACAAACATGACAATTTATATTTAACACTTCAGAACTATTACAATCCGTCTTACGAATTTGACCTCTTTGGAGAAACCGAAGGTTTTGTTCGTGCATAAGATGATTATCCAGTTTTGGAAAGCCAAACTCAATGACAGATGTCACAAAGTTCAAATTGCTTCGTAACCTAATGTCAATCCGTCTTACGAATTTTCGACGTGAGTTTAAGATATTTTACCCATCACAAAAGTGCACAACGCCGCTAAAGAAGTTATCGCTTCAAAAAATTCCATTTTAACACATCCGACCTTCCCTAACATTCGACCTTGACGTTGACCTTACAAAACAAAACACTGATACTTTTATCTTCTCCTACCTACTACGTTGGCACTGTTCTAATTCGGGTGCCTGGTCCCATTTTGCAACACTCAAGTTCTGAGTCAGACGTGCAGTCATGACCTGTTTTAGATCGTTGAAGCATTTTTATCGTATGTTCCTGTTAATTTGATGAATATTTAGGTTTTATACTGTAAGTGGTTTGGGCTCGTGACTAAATAATAACAGCTGGGTCGATCTTTAGGTTAAGCCGTGCTTGCCTAGGTGGGTCCGTGGATGGGTGACCACCCATTACATACTGACTTTCATCCGTGCGTCAGAATACACGTGAAGCCGTTTTTCCCGGCTGTCATTTGTATATCTTTGACAGTCGTTACAGGTAGTCAGCGGCCCGAAAGTGACAACTAGTCTTACCAAGGGGTATCGTATTACCCAGTGACTGGGTCGTGGAGGTCAGATAGGCAGTCGCTTCATGTAAAATACTGGTACTCAGCTGCATCCGGTTAGACTGGAAGCCGACCCCAAGATAGTTTGGGAAAAGGCTAGGCGGATGATTATTACGCAAGGAGCTCGTGGCTATATAACAACAGTCGGGTTGAAGTTCATGTTCGCTTTCAAAAACAGGTACCTGTGATATCGCGTAATCCACTTCAATCATCTGCCTATCCTTTTCCCGACTATGTTAGGGTCGACTGCCAGTCTAACCGGATGCAAGCTTTGATGGCCGATGACGCCGAAAATGGGAATGGCGACCGCGAACCGGAAGACAATGCGTTGGAAGGCCTCCCACTAGTTGGACCAATGACCTGGAGAAGGTTGTGGGGATCCGCTGGATGTGAGTCGCACGGGACCAGTCAATGTGGCGACACTTGGGGGAGGCCTATGTCCAGCAGTGGACATCTTTCGGAAATGGTGATGATAATGATGATGACTGCCTATCTTACCTCCACAACCCATTTAGTACTGGATAATACGATACCCCTTGGTAAGACTGGATGTCAGACGTTTGGCTTCTGACTACTCATAACGACTATCAAAAATCTACAAATGACAGCTGGGACCAACGGTCCAGCGGAGGAAACTCCGTATGAAAATATGTTCACCCATCGAGGGACCAACCTCGGCAACCACGGCTTAACCCTAAAGATCGACCAGTGCGGCTGTTACTATTTAGCCACGAGCTCCTTGCGTAATCCACTTCAATAATAATAAACAATACTCGAATGTGTTACAACAACTTCGGATACCCTAATACGCGTTATCTTGGTCTGTGACACATTCGAGAAGTGATAACACAATCAATCGACGTCTACCACTATTAACTAGTTGAAAAACCCAAGGTGACTTTGTTTACCTATCTGTCTGTGGAATAATACGTAAACGCTTGTATTTCTTTTAGGGATAGAGGTGTACAGTATATCCACAATTAATCAACAATAGAAAAATATCCACACTATGAAATCCGACAGTAACTCTGTCGTCTGAATGGCTGAACATCATCATCATCATCATCAGCCTATAATGTTCCCACTGCTGGGACACAGGCCTCCTCTCTGTGAGAGAGAGTGGGCTGTAATCCACCAAACGGGCCCAGTGCGGGTTGGTAGATGTCACATGTCTTCGAATTTTTAGTTCTAGGACATGCTGAACAGATCGATCTTAATTCCCAAGTCAATGATTATTTCATGTCTGCCTCGTTGTCTCTTCTTCGATACTTCTCTATTACTTGTCATCTCATGAGATACCTCCTTTCTTCCTATATCATTCCTCACAAAGTCCATCCATCGTTTCTTAGGTCTTCCTCTACCCTTATACCCATCCACATTCATACTCAAAACTTTCCTCACGACATTTTCCTCATTCCTCCGCATCACATGCCCATACCACGACAACCAATTACCACGCATCTTTTCAGTCACCGGCGCCACTTTCAGACTTCCTCTTATGTACTCATTCCTTATTCTATCCATTCGCGTAACACCACACACCCTATTACATGGAACTTAAACAACTGGCCAACTATGGGTGTTCTATCTGACGAAATGTGGGTGTTCTATTAGGTACTACTCTGCCATTATTTCCTGATAATTTCTGTCACTCATCATTGACTATGTTTTTCACAAACTTTAATTGAAACCTATCATATTACTCACTAGTAATTACAGCTAAACACAAAAATGGCGTCATTTGGTGATCAACACGCCACCGTGTCAGCGACTATGTCAATTTGTTTTTATACAACATGTTTAATTTTCTTTCATGTAATCGACGCTTTAATTGTGCGACAATTGGGTAATCAATATCGCTTTTACGAGTATATGTTAAGTAGCAATGCGCAAGCTTGCTATACAAGGTGTTGTTTTGCAACCTCGTCAAATTCTAGGAGGTAACTATGCTAATGATTCTCGACCCGAATCAATAATAAAATGAGAAGCTAATTTTCTTTTTTTTATTTATTTACTGAAATCGCTAACTGTGAACCACCCGTGTTTTAAACACGGGCCGTCTGATCCCTGCCTTTTAACGTCGCTTACACACAAACAAAAAACCTCAAACGTTTTTTCGATAATTTTATAATCCCTAAACCACGCTATGGGGGTTATTCTGAAATATTGACAAATTTAAACAACAAAAAAATGCAGTGTTTTTTAATAATTTACTAGGTACCGTAATTTATATTGAATATTTATGTTTTTTGTGACAACATCCTGAATTTTGACAAGGATGCAAAACAACACCTTGTATAACTATTATTGGGCGAGAAATCAAAACATTAAGATTTCTCAGCTAAATCTAGTATAATGTTTTAAACACTACATGTTTTAATGTTTTACCTTCACCTCAATGAAAAACATCATCAAAAATGGTTACACAGCGAGACACAAAATACTGACTGTATAATACGTGAATTAGTTTTCAAACATGTAAACAGATACTTAATTAATATCATGTGTTATCAGAAAAAAACATTAAGTTCATTTTCCGATATATTATTTTTCGTATATCAATAGCATTATGTAAGCTTATTTTAGAATAACTAAAACAATAAATAACTAATTAACAATTACAATAAAAAAAACTAACTACAAAACAATAGGATGCTTAGGTGTCTAAGTACTCCTTTACATCGCTGCCACATTCGCAAATGTGCCCAGAAGACTGGCAGCATTGCCACGTTGAATGGCAATGTTTCCGATGTAACTTCTATCATTTTAATGACTTCTCAGACATGCAACTTATTATGACTAAAACATAAAGTTGATTCTTATAAGTGCAATTAACATAAATCATCTAAAACAAGGATTTGACTACAGTTTAGAATTACACTAGCTTGAGAAGCAGAAACGGAACAATATTTTCTAAAAACAAACATAAATAAGCGCTTTGCAACACCAGCCATTTTAAAATGTTGTTTTCGTGAATGCACATTCCTCACTAATTAAAGTTTGTTAGTGTTAATGAGTGTTTGTGTATTGATAAGTAGCAGACAATTGCTCTTTGCACATTTGTAACCAGAACATGACGTGCATATTGAGGTCATCAGCCTTGAGGTAAAAATATTGAAGTATGAGAAATGCATTCATTTGAGGGACTTATCATCAGCCTAGCATTTTCCCTATTATGTTGGGGTCGGCCACCGGATGCAGCCAATACCAGTATTTCACATGAAGCGACTGCATATCTGACCTCCACAACCCAGTTAGCATACCATTAAGCCATCTTGGATATCCAGACAATATTACCTATTCATCATCATCATCATTTCAGCCGAAAGACGTCCACTGCTGGACACAGGCCTCCCCCAAGTGGCGCCACATTGACCGGTCCCGTGCGACTCTCATCCAGCGGATCCCCGCAACCTTCACCAGGTCATCGGTCCACCTAGTGGGAGGCCTTCCAACGCATCGTCTTCCGGTTCGCGGCCGCGATTCCAGAACTTTTCGGCCCCATCGGCCATCCGTTCTTCGAGCAATGTACCCTGCCCACTGCCACTTAAGTTTGGCAATTCGGGCTACGTCGGTAACCTTGGTTCTCTTGCGAATGTCCTCATTTCTGATTTGATCACGTAAGGAAACTCCGAGCATAGCCCTCTCCATTGCCCTTTGGGTGACTTTAAGCCTTCTGATGAGACCCATTTTTACAATGGACCACGTTTCGGTAGGTAACAATATTATTATTATTTACTAATTCGACTCTCGATTTCAATAGTTTTTATTTCTAATGGGAATAATGCGAGTAACCTTAGTCATACCAAGACTATTCCTATTGTCAATATCGATCCTATACTTCACCTCTACGCATAAACGATACTATTGTTTGTTAGAAAGTACAATGTGCTTATGTACAAATAAACATGTGCACAAACGACAATGAATCAGAGATAACAATGATATAAGATTATTTATGAATCATTCATATAGGTAAGGTATGTAAATAATGAATGACTACTGAATTTGAGGAGCCCGTTGCTAAATAATAACAGCCGCTTCAGGTTAAGCCGTGCTTAGATTGGTCTGTGGATGGGTGACCACCCATTACATACCGAGTTTCCTCCGTGCCTCGGAAAGTATGTTCAGCTGTAGGTCCCGGCGCGCGGCGGTCATTTTAGATCTTTGAAAGTCGTTACAGATAGTCAGTGGCCAAAAAGTCTGCCAAGGGACCAAGGGGTATCATATTACCCAGTAGTAATTGGGCTGTGGAGGTCACATAGGCAGTCGCTCCATGTAAAATACAGGTATGGTGGTGGAAGCCGACCCCAACATGGTTGGGAAAATGCTAGGCAGATGATGATGGGTACCATTTTATCCCCATACAATGCGTGGTCACTCATCGACGACATTTACAGACTATTATGATGTTTGCTGATGGGAAATACTATCGGCTCAATAGCTTGTCTCATCATCTGCCTAGCCTTTTCCCAAACTATCTTGGGGTCGGCTTCCAGTCTAACCGGATGCAGCTGAGTACCAGTATTTTACATGAAGCGACTGCCTATCTGACCTCCACAACCCAGTAACTGGGCGATACGATACTCCTTGGTAAGACTGGATGTCAGACTTTTAGCTTCTGACTACTCGTAACGACTGTCAAAGATCTACAAATGACAGCCAGGACAGGCTTAACGTGCTTTCCGAGGCACGGAGGAAACTCGATATGTAATTATGGCCACCCATCCGCAGACCAACCTCGGCAAGCACGGCTTAACCTTAAAGATCGACCTGGGCGGCTGTTATTATTTAGCCACGAGCTCCTCATTAAATTAAATAGCTTGTCTAATCATATAAATATTCTACTGAACATCAAAATACCTAAAACAAATTAAAGCTATCCCAAATAAAATTCTTCCTTATAACTCTAAACATTTACAACGACGGAAACATCGCCTCGATCTCTCGTGATCAAAGGACTGAGTAACTAATGTCGAACTATATTTAGTTCGGTCCAGATGCGAGCGACTCACGCCCATCAAGATTAAGATGGCTATCAATGTGAGAAATTGATGGTTTTCATTTATAAAAACGTTGAGGAAGACAGTTTTTGGTTATATTTATTTGTGGATTTATGATTTATGTTTGGTTTTGATATAATTAGGAAATTGAGTATTATTTCCTTTATTCATCTATAATCTTATCTTTTATATTTTTACATATTTCTTACAAAAAAAAAAATTAACAAAAAACATTTAAAAATATAAAAAAACAGGTTTCCGCCGATAACAAGAGCAGGGTCCAAGCTACCGGTGGTTAGGGCTGCAGAGACAGGAACCTCCTCACAATGCGGGCCGTATCGAGGAGTACCTACTGCCTTCTGAATCTGGCTCTTGATCCAAATCCCAAGTGAGAGCTTCGACAGATGGTCGTCGAGGCTCTTGGCCATAATATACATATTTTTATTACTGGCTGTCCCGCACAACTTCGTCTGCGTCACATTTACACCGTTTTCGCAATATTTTTCATTGCTGCTCCGTTCCTATTGGTCGTAGCGTGATGATATATCGCCTATAACCTTCCTCTATATAGATATAGATTTATGCATACAGGAAGATTTGAGAGGAGCTCGTGGCTAAATAGCCACACGGGTCGATCTTTAAGGTTAAGCCGCGCTTGCCTAGGTTGGTCCGTCGATGGGTGACCGCCCATTACATGTTGAGTTTCCTCTTTGGCTCAGAAACCACGCTGAACCGTCGGTCCCGGTTCTCAATTGTTGATATTTGACAGTCGTTAAAGGTAGTCAGTGGATCAAAAGTTGACAACCAGTCTTACCGAGGGGTAGGTATCGTATCACCCAGTACTACCCAGACTGGTTTGTGGAGGTCAGATTGGCGGTCGCTCCATGTAAAATACTGGTATTCAGCTGTATTCGGTTAGACTGGAAGCCGACACCAATATGTATACTTAGTTGGGACAAGGCTAGGCAGATGATGATATAGGCAGATTTGAGTACAAGGGTTAATGGTGTTTTCAATTCTTCATCCAGGAAGGGACCAACTTATAAACTACGAATTAATATAGACATAGGATATGATTTGTTTTATAGTCTCAGATAACTTACCGTAAGTTTAAAATTTAAACAGGCCCGAAATTGTATAAATTGTTCTATTGAACAAAGATTAAATATAGAATTTAAAAAAAAAACCGCTGGAAATAATGAAACCGACTTTGATTTGCAAATGACTGACAACGTCACTATAGATAGTTATCATTTTAGTTCATGCGCATGCACTTTTATGCATTATATGGCCAATTAATAATATTTATCAAATACATCTTTTTAGTGTGGACAAGTATAAACGTATAAAATATGACGTTATCTCTGTAATAAAACTTTTATACCAACACGGCCGTAATTACAAGTTTTTCTTTTCATAATTATGATTTTATCGAGCCAGTTTTCTTTAATAACTAGTAAGTTCTGTGATTGAAATACAGTTTTAATTTAGTTTTGAGTATGAATGTGGATGGGTATAAGGGTAGAGGAAGACCAAAGAAACGATGGATGGACTGTACGAAGGTGTCTGATGAGATGACGACTAATAGACAAGTATGGAAGAAGACATGCTGCGCCGACCCCAAATAAATTGGGATAGGGGCAGAAGAATGATAATAAATCGTTGTTGGAAACAAGTTCGAAGTAATCAGATGATCAGCCTTTAATATTCCAACTGCTGGGACACAGGCTTCCTCTTTATGAGAGGGAGTGGGCTGTAATCCATCACGCGGGCCCAGTGCGTGTTGCGTGGCGTGCCAGGGCGTGTTGGTACATGTCATGTCTTCGAATTTTTGGTGCTTGGACATCCCAGTTTTGACGGCACGGTTGGTGCAGTGGCGGAGCGATTGGCTGCAGTGTTGCGTGTCGCGGGTACGATTCCCGGACGGAACAAATATTTGCATGAGCTACAAGTAGTTGTTTCGGGTCTAGCTGTTTGTGAAAGTGAGTTGAAATGTTTGTAACCGCACCCAAGATACAGCAAAACATCAAGAGTGGGGCAAGGTTAAAAAAACATGTCTCCTCACGATGTTTTCCTTCAAATGTTTCCTTTGCTGTATTAACCTGGGTCTTTTGACAACCCTTGTTATATTTTAAAAATACTGAAAAAGTTCTAAGTGTATTACGAGTATGCAGTCAGTTTGTGTAGGTACATATACGCGTGAGGCACTGCTCTGTCTTGGCTGTGGGAAGTGTGGTTTGATAAGAAGCTGATTCATCTGTTTTGCCCCAACATCACTCTTGAAAAATGTCGGATCACTCGAGTTTATTGAAAAACAAAACTGTGACTAATAGATCTTAAATAATGGTTTTTTAAGTTTCAGTAAGCAGAAATAGAGAGGACTTTAAAATAGTGATTGTGAATTTAGATTTATTTTATTTTAACCATTAGGTACACAGGGAGTATGAACATGTATTTCCATCGGACAAACATCGTTATAGCAAAAAAAGTATCAGTTGCCCCATACATTTGGGTCAAATAGGTATTGAAATTTTGTATGGTGCAGCAGAATTTGTTTTCGCTATTACGATGTTTGTCCGACGACAATACATGTTCAGTTTGATGGCCTGTAGCACACCCTTATGTATGTATATATCCTTTCCGTTACACCCTGTATATTTTGATTACCCCTGAACAAAATTCAGGCCCCTGTTGTCGCTGATTTCAATTAATCTTCTCTTAGTGAATCTCCATTGTCTTTATGTTTTGACAGTGCGTGTGCGCAGTTTATCAGCTAGTAAGATAATCAATCAGTCATCCAGACACTGGAACTTTCATTTTTATGAAATTTTAATTAAATAATAAATTAACACAAACTTTCTATTTGTTACAGGTTGAAATGGCATGCGAACTACGGAAGCCCCTATTCGTACACGAAAAAGAAGCTCAAGACGACTTAATAAAAATTCTAGACGAATATGCAAGTCGTCTTCCCGCAGTTGTAATTCACTCCTTTACCGGCTCAGTGGAACAGGGCCTTAAGTATATCGAAAAAGGGTTCTATTTGGGCATCACAGGGTATATCTGTAAGGACAAGTCTGATGGAGGAATTAGGAGGCTGCTATCCGAAAGATTGTTACCTCTGGATAAGTTGCTGGTTGAAACTGATTCACCTTTCATGTACCCGAATATGAGGGCTTCTAAGTTGCCGTTGCATGTCAAGGATTCTTTGACTGAAAGGTGAGATTATAAATACTTATACAGGGTGTAACGGAAACGCTATAATATGCATACTTAAGGGTGTGCTACAGACCATCAAACTTAACACGTTTCTCTATCGAACAAACATCATCGTAATAGCGAAAAAAATATCAGCTGCCCTATACATTTGGGTCGAATAGGTTTTGAAATTTTGTATGGGGCAGATAATTTACGCGGTCGCGGACAACAGCTAGTGTAGAATGAAGTAGGCTACGATTTAATCGTTTTTTATCGTACCATGAAATTGGCGTGTGACTAAATCGTACATGCAATTAAAATCGACGCACGATTAATATTTTGGTAGACTGTTTTTAATTCTAAATAAAAATTATGAAATCTATACCAAGTAATACCAACACAATGCGAAAACAAGTCTACCTGTTTGTCAATTATTTACGCCTTACTGGTTGAACGGCATTTTTATGAAATTGGAGCACAGGTAATACATGATCTGGATTAGGATACGTTTTAACCCAGTTGCACGTGCTTGTGGGATAATATCCAACCTCGCACTGTACCTAGGGTAGTTGAAAACATAAAACACAATAAAAACGGTTCTAAAAGTTATCTAGTTAAAGCTACCGAATGATAATTAGTCAATAGTCATTAGTCATTTATTCTGAACAAAAATACATTTGTGTTGAATACAGGATTAATACAATAATAATAATCAATAAAAGTTACAATCAATAATATAGATAAAATGTCAAAAATAAAATAATAAATCAACTTAATAAAAAAAAAACTAATAGCATGTCAAGCATTAAGGGAATAATCAATAAAAGTTACAATTATTATGGCACTGCGCTAGACGCTGGTTTATTGGGCCATGTCTGATAATGATAAGATTATCAGCTTCTGCTATTGATAACAGAATTTAAATAACATAACAATTTTATCGGGCAACGTGCTGTTTTATGGTATTGTTGATATGACGTGTGAGTTGCTGTGTTGATAGATTTTGTCACATACATCTAAAATGAAACGTCTTAATTCGGCATTGTACTTAATTTTCTCTGATCTTGCGTTTACGCCTTACGACATTTCATACAAACTTTCAAGTCTTTATTTTCTGAAATGACTGAACCGATTTTATTGAAACTTAATACGCATAAGCAGGATACGTAGGTCTATAAAGTGACTAAAAACATTTTGCTGCCACTGCTGGGACACAGGCGTTGTCTATCTATGAGAGAGAGTGGGCTATATAATCCACCACGCGGGACCAGTGCGGGTTGGTAGATGCCACATGTCTTCGAATTTTTAGTTCTAGGACATGCCGGTTTACAGTTTTTGAGGGCAGCGGTGATGAAATTACACAAAGTAATGCGCCTGCCTGGGTTCGAACCCACGGCTTACTCTCAAGTTTCATAATCATATTATTTACTCTTAATTTTCCAGATCCATGAACTTTGTAAACCGCTACTGCACATTTCAACGCAACGAGCCCTGCGCCCTACCTGCTATAGTGGAACTGATCGCTGGCTTCCTGGGCCAGAAACCTGAGGACGTGGCCCTTGCTACTGCGTTCAACGCACTCAAAATCTTCGGCTTGAGCCAGTGAGTCCAGTTATACCCCCTCTTACTTACTGAACAACTATTTTAGGGGCGAAGGGGGGTTGTTGAAGCCTAAAACAGATCTATATTTTGACTAAAATAATTTTTTATATAA
This sequence comes from Cerastis rubricosa, assembly GCA_949152445.1. Classification (NCBI taxonomy): domain Eukaryota; kingdom Metazoa; phylum Arthropoda; class Insecta; order Lepidoptera; family Noctuidae; genus Cerastis; species Cerastis rubricosa. The sequence goes on along the minus strand of OX424534.1, from coordinate 20,583,737 downwards.
GAGGGTAGTCGCGAAAAAATATTTAAGAAACCCCTCTTACTGTAGATCAGTTTTGTATTGATTAGGGAAGGGGTTGAAAAGGGGTGTTAAAGTTTAGAAAGCAATGTCTGCAGGTTTTATGGAAGGGGAGAAAAAAAATGGTCTATATCTTGACGAAAGTAATAAAATGTATAAGTAAGAGGGTTATATACAAGATATATTTATAAAGAATCGAACATTTGTGCCTTAAGCGCCTTGACAGTGCCTTGATTACAATGAGAGTCAGTTACTCCCGTAAAAATTATATATTTAATCAGATTATTGTTTTAAAGAGTTCGATTCATCAGAAACGAATCCCAGTTATTTATAAAATGATTATATTTACTTAGCTGATGAAATGGTTTCTTCGATCGTCATCCGAAAAATTCATGTCTTTTTTTTGTGAAACAAAAAATAATGAATTATATATTTACAAAACTAACCTCGAAAATTGAAAATACTCATGTTCTTTGTTAACGTGCATTTCGATAATGACAAAAACGACGATTTTTTGCTAGATAAAAGAGATTTTTTGTGGCACAAAGAGGCTATCCGAGTTTTTGCGGCTAATTTTGGCGTTCGATTTTTTATCGAGTCAAAATGGCGCAAAACTTGTCCTAATTCGATACTAAAACATTCGATGATATCTTGCCATTGAATTAGATAAAACTAACATTAAATGTTGCCTCTCTAAATCGTAAGTTTGCCGACGTAGGTGTTACAAGTTTTTGGGAGTTGTAATCGGGATATTGGAATATATTTGACCTGGCAACATTTTTTTACGATGTCAAAGTCTCAATGTTATTAAATTATCACTAAAGCAGCTATTTTGATTGTGATTTAAATTATTGAAGAAGAATTAGCTTTACAGATTATTCAGCGTTCATATTTATTTATAGTTTATCATCTGTGAAGTTAGTTTGACTTTAAATTTCAGTATTGAAAAAATGTGATGATTTATATGACTTGAGAGCAGAGATGTCCCGTGGCATGGAGAGTCGGCCTCATAAATAGTGTCCTTCCCTTTAATGACTATACATTACAAGATCTATTTGTCTTTGAGACATTTAGATAGTAACTATCTAAAAAAACAGAATAGACCACTAAGGTGCAAACTGTTTGCACCTTAGTGGTCTATTCTGTTTTTTTATGCCAGTCAAGTATACTCCAACATGGCCGACAAATAAAAGAATAATCATAATAAAGAAAGAAACGCTACGCAAGTTACAAAAGCGTACCTGAAACGCGCCAAGTCGTAATAATTGCCATTTTATAGTACTTGGTATTTTGCATAATGTACGAAAACCTTTTAATTAAGTTTTTTTTTACTATGAAATGTGGCTTTATGTATGCACACGCCTTTAAAATTTGGTGGCAATCGGGTTTAGTCATACTGATCTCAAACCGTGTTTGAATATTAATTTTGATTTATATTTTCACTAACAGGATTATACTTATCGTCTGAAAATGAGTTTTTCGACGATTTTTTGTTAATTTAGGATTGCAGCCCATTTCCGCTATAATATTTAGTTGTAATTAATGTTTAAGTGTAAGAAAATGTAAACCATATTTGATACTAACACTTGAACGTAGATATAGTAATAGGCGATGTGTTTAGTTTGACTTTGAGATAGATATTTTTTCGCCAAATATTTAAGGACGTTAGTTTTGTTTGTGTTTAAATATGTATTTGAATGAGTCTGATAGTTTGTTTTAGAGGCGGAGTGGTAAAGAAACTGATTAGAAATCTATAAATATTATTTTTTTACACACGTGTTTAATAAGGGTTTCTTGTAAGCAGTTTTTTCTTTTTTCGCCTCGATTAACAAACTCGATCGTTTTGCCTTTGTCAGCGAATATGGACTGCAACCCTAATCCCTATAACATCGACCTGTTGCCACTTTTAATCTATGTGCACGGTGTTAGATATCTCTAGTTAGCCTCGCTCTGCGCAGAGCATTCCTAATCGAAATACAATATTTATATTTCATCGAATATTTGTAAATAGTTTGAAGGAAAAAAATGTGTAATTAATAAATAAATATAATAATTTAATTAATGTTAATTTAATGCTAGTAGTCACAACGAAATCAAAGACTGCAAGTATTAAATAATATGTGAAACCTGACACGTTAATTGTTTACGTTTTTTGTATCGATATTTTTTACGTATTTAATCGTTTATTGTGTAAGAAGTAATGTTATTTCTTTATTTTTTGACACTTTGTTGTAGTGTGTAAGTGTGGGCCGGCGAGTTGGTCTCTATGTATAGATAGATACGGTGTATATTGCGATTGCTCGTCGGCTCGGGTCGAGTAGTGCCTTCGATGAAACGTCCTTTTGTGATACAATATTTTCATAGAATGTACAGGTTATTTCTTTCAATATACAATTAAAGAAATTAATTTTTGGTTTTTATTTAAATAATCTTGAAGTCTTGACTACCAATATCCTTTAACAACTATGAAATGGCTAAAACTTCAACAAATTGACGAATTTGCTTAGCGATTCAATTTCCTCACTACCAGTGAACATACAAGAGTTAAAATGAAAAGCAGAAAATCACTTGGAATTTAATTTATTGCTACTTACATACAATTTTTGGCAGTCAATATAGTACTTGTACTAAACAACATCATCTGCCTAGCCTTTTCCCAAAATATCTTGGGGTCGGCTTCCAGTCTAACCGGATGCGGCTAAGTACCAGTATTTTACATGAAGCGACTACAATATGACCTCCACAACCCAGTAACTGGGTAATACGATACCCGTTGGTAAGAGTGGATGTCAAAGTACTAAACATAAGATACAAATAACACATAAAACAAGATAACTTGGATTTTATCGTTGTCTACATATTACTAGAATAGCATGTTTAGGCATACTAGCATAACGTAACATAATATCTCGGCGTACCCCGGAAGAGTTAGGCTGAGGTGTACCTATTAGTACACATACATTTCGCCAGTTATGATTTAAAGTAGTATGTAATAGGGGGCTAGCCTATTGCCATCAACCGGGTACAAATCAACAGGCCGTCACAAGCCCGTTATGTTTCATTTTTGGTGTACTATAAAATTTATTCTATTCTACACTTTGCCCGACCCGGGAATCGAACCCGGAACCTCATGCTCAGCAGACGCGATTGTGACACCTAGACCAACGAAACAGTTTAGTGATACTATTTTTTTTTTGCTGTGGAGAGAAGACGCTGTTGACGCCCAAGTAATATTAAAACAATTTGTGTTAAAAAATGCTAGAAGTTGGTTCACTACAGAACACGGACACTCCTCGGCGCCTGCAGACGGATTTGAATGCTGTCTGTGACAGATGTGCACAACGGCGGATCCAGGGGGGGGGTCATGGGGGTCATGACCCCCCCCTGAGCTGGTTCCAGGACTTAGGTGGACCAATTGAACATAATGATTTTATTTATATATTTTGCCACCATATAGATTTTATGTAACTACATACCTTGAATATTTAATTAATTTAACCGGACTGGCACTTCTCCACGTTCAAAAAACGTACCCATTGGCGTAAATGACGTAATAACGCGTTTCGGGAGAAGACGTAAAAGAAAAATTGATTTTGTTATTTAAATACATGGTGTTTGGTGCATCGTGTGCCAAATTGAAATTATCGACTGGGCCCGGGTCATCTGCTATTCATTCAGACCCCTTAACAATTCTCATGCACTGTGGATATTTCTTCATTGACTTTTTATTGTTTTATTAAAGAATACCCAAATTTTACATTCAAATACAATAAGTCGTACACGCTGAATTTTAATTTTATTTAGATGTGCATTGTATTCCAGTACTTTTAAATTCAAAATTAGTGACAGCCATCTAGTTTATTTTTAATTTACTCGCAAAGTTTCGGACTCCACTTAAAGCTGTCCATGCTACAGCTATTTACATGGCTAGAAAAAAAAAACAAAAGCGACCGGGATCTTCCAACACCCTCAAAAATTCTCTAGTCTATCCTCTTGCTAGTAATGTGCCACATGCTATAAAAATCCTTTTACAACTTTGGGAATTCGCTAGAATTGTGTATCGAGTCACAAAATATTAAATTCCAAATTATGATTTAAAAAATATTTTTGCATAAATGATACTTGAAAAACTTATTAAATCTGTTGGGGGGAACGGGGTTCACAAATAAAAAAAAATGCAATTTTATCATTTATTTTTCCGGCAATGCGTGGATTGGTCGCGATGGTCCTATTGGCCATCGCGACCAATCCACGCATTGGGGAACACATCTTCACACAAAATTATTAAATAAATGTTAAAAATGCATTTTTTTTTATTTCCCCTCCCCCCAAAAGAGAGATATGAGACAGATTTTACCTTATTAGAGTGAGATAACAGATTTAATAAGTTTTTCAGGTATCATTTAAGCATAAATATTTTTTTAAATCATAATTTTGAATTTAATATTTTGTGACTCGATTCACAATTCTAGCGATTTAAATCTAAAAAGTAATTTATTGATTTAATCTAAAAAGATTTTTATGGCATGTGGCGCATCACTAGCAAGAGGATAGACTATAGAATTTTTGAGGGAGATGGAAGATCCCGGTCGCTCTTGGTTTTTTTTTTATAGCCATGTAAATAGCTGTAACATGGACAGCTTTAATTGAAGTATGTCCGAAACTTTGCGAGTAAATTAAAAATAAACTAGAAGGCTAATGTCACTTATTTTGAATTTAAAGTACTGGAATACAATACACATCTAAATTAAATTAGAATGTAGAGTCTTAGACTTTTACTTTTTATTTTTTATTTGTATTTGAATGTAAAAATGTTTGGGTATTTTTTTAATAAAACAATGAAAAGTCGATGAAAAAGATCCACAGGCCATGAGAATCGTTTAGGGGTCTGAAAGGATAGCAGATGACCCCCCCAGTCGACCATTTCAATTTGGCACACGATGCACCAAACACCCTGTATATTTATTTTGTCTGTTTCTATTTTGTTTGTTGGAAACCCTTGTGGTACCACCTCTTCTGTTTAGCGGAGTTTTGCGTCATACCCCTCGACATACCTCTAGCTGTTATGACAAATCATTCACCACGGGTATGGAATATAAATAGGCTGCCTTATTCCGTGCGTGATAGTGCTTCTCTGGATGTCTTCAAGAGAAGATGGCAATATGTACGTATATGTATATGTATATGTACAAGTTATTATGTGTTAAGTCAATAAAGAATAAATATTTTTAAGTACAGTACTTACGTATATTAATAAAATACCTACTTTTTACTTGTATATAATTGTTATCAAAATTAAATTATGAGTTCTTGACTTGACCACGACTATGTGACCCCCTCCTGGTGCCAAAGCTGGATCCGCCCTTGGATGTGCAAAGAACTCACTTTCGCCACGAATTTTGTTAGTACTGCCGCCTTTAAGAGCGTTCACGCCTTACGACATTTCATAGAAACTTTCAAGTCCTTTTTTCCAATATGATTGAACCGATTTTAATGAAACTATAAAAAAAAAAACTTTATAAAATATAGGTCTAAATAGTTACTAATTCATTTTCGAAAAATATTATTACAGCTAAATTAGACCGAAATTTCCAATATTTCTTTTAACCACTATGCACGACAAAATTTTGACACATGACACATCAGCTGAATCGGCGGGGTGATGCGAATTGTCATGAATTTCACGAAATTTTCATCAACTTTCAGCGTTCGATTTTATTATGAAAAATATGTCACGGGACCTGTTACATACGATAAATTTGAGGTTAATATCTTCAGTATCGTGTTGAGGTCGGTAAAACGGAGTCAGTCTATTGCCAAATATGCGTAAAATACATATTACTACACCCTTCCAAAAAGTAGGTACCTTATATGCGCTGGAAATAATGTACATAGGCATGCTTATCGTTTGCTAAAACAATTTGGAAGGGCAAAATAAAAACAGTAACATTCTATCAGCATTCTTATTTTTACCATTATTCACACATAATTTCTTAAAAAAACCCAATCAAAGTCTAGACAAATATTACTGAAAACTATGTTGTAACATAACACTTCTTAGTGCTGACCGAAAACCCAGGTTTCTTATTTACGATTAATTAGTTACATTCAGCCTAATCGATAATCGCAATTAAATCGAGTTTGAAAAAAAAAGAGTTGAGACTGAATAAAAACTCATAAGTATAATTTTAAATAATTATTTAATTTTGAAATTGGGCTTAACCATCTTTTTTAATAATTTCATTAAGTAATTATTAGATCAAAAGCATCTTATAATTAATTAATGAACGTTGACTTCATGGGAAGGAGATTTATTACTAAGTAATAAGAACGACAGAAGGCAGTAATCCCAAAAAAAAACAAGTCAACATTTTAATGATTAGGCTTAATTCCCGCCGATTCTTTTTCGATTTGAAAATTTAAATAAAGAATGCGCTCGCAATTATCATTGTTTAAGTATTTTAATTTTACTAGATAACATTTTAAGAATTTTATTGTGTAATAGGTATCTGAAGGTTGGTTAAAAGAATGCCCGGGATCTTGGAAGGCATAGTAAATAATTATTATGATCTAACACGATAAATTATATTTATTCTTCCAAGATTGTGTATCGTATGATGGGGTTATTGTTATGTTACAGCTAGTCAGTGGCCCGAAAGTATGACAGCCAGTCTTACCAAGGGGTATCGTACTACCCGATACTAACTGGTTTGAGGAGATCAGATAGGCAGTCGCAGGTCGCTCCATTTAAAATACGGTTATGCAGCTGTATCTGGGTAGACTGGAAGCCGACCCCAACTGTTGATGATGATGGTTGACAATTGGCAATTCATAAGCCGTTTCAAGGAACATTAGTTTATTGTTTCAAAGCGGTTCACTGTCCAGTCTAAAAAGGTTTTTGAAGTAATAACTTCTTAGGGGAGGGTAAACCGCTTCGTAACGTAACGCGTTACGGCACCACTCTGTGTGGCTTCCCTTTCTCTCACGCATACGGCAGCAGGCTTAGATTAGTTTAAGTTATCACTTCTGTCGAGCGTCCCGAGACGCACACGTTTTTTTTTTTTTAATCTGCCATTTTTAGGTTATCCATCAAAGGCCGAGTCACTTGAATGAACAGCAATAGATATGAACCAGAACCATCAAGAGTCTACAAAATATACGAGTAAGACTCTTACTCGAGAGTCTTACCGTATACTTTGGATAGTTTTGTTTAAAATGGTTTCTTTTTCATTTTTGGGGTAGCTATCCCTAAACCTAGCCTATCTAAGCAGGTGTAAAAAAAAAATTGTCGATCAAAATTATTGGAAAAAAGATAAACTAAATTGGAAAGACATGGACAGGCCTTTACCCGCAGTGGGACAGAACAGGCTGATAAATGAAGTAAAGAGTAAATACCCATTAACCAACCCAACCATAATCAAACTACATAATTCTTTTTTACTATTCCTACCGAGATTCTGTGCATTCTACCAATCTTCAGATAGTTCAAAAGAAAAATTCACAATAAATTATCTTTAATTGTAAAAAATGCCTACAATACAAATTGGAACAGCGAACGAATTCTAAATTTAAATTTTGAGATGGATAAAAAAATCGGCGCGAATTTAGTCATAATATCAGTCCGTGCTGTTTATTGCTGGGTCGGAATGTACGAAAAACAATTAAGATTAACATTATAAAAGCCTAAAAATCATTATAATAAATATTTACTGTATTTTTTTTATTTTAATTTTCATCAATCGATTTCTTAAATTTCTCAATTTAATTACTCGAGTTGATCAAAGATTACAAAAAATAATCGATTGGAATAATCGCTTTCACACATCACAATAATTTAAAAAAAAAAATGGTCGTCTATTTCAAAATACAAATTGAGCGGTGGTAATGAATATTATGTGTTATTAGTCCCGTATTAGTAAATAACGCTAAGATCTGGGCATTTTCATGCGGTTTATAATATTTGAAATGATATTTGTCATGTTTGTTACCGAATCTATACGCGTGTGTGTGTTATATGTGAAAAATAAAAATGTAAACACGCACGATTGGCGCGAAACTTCGACTTTAGATTTCAAAATGCATCATTACCACTGCTTATTTAAATTGAATTAAGGATGAATTAGCCGCATAATTAAATGACGAGTTGATTATTGTCCATATAGTGGAGCTCGAATGTTCGAAAACCACAATTTTTATGATTTTTAGCCTCGAACAGCACAGCCGTCAAAATGGCGATGACCGTATTTATGCACTTGAATTTTATAAGGGTAAATTAAGATACTTGCGCGCTATTTACAGAAGTTTTAATGGCGTTGATATATGAATTTTTTATTCAACTTTCTTAATTAACGCACACTCACAGTATTTAATAATCAGAAAATTAAATCTTTGCATAAATTATGAGGATGACGAATGACTTAATTGCTAGCCCCTTTCGGGGCCCATACCAACCCAGCGGAGGTTTGTTCGTCGAGCCCCTTTGGGGGCCCGTACCGAACTATATGGTTAAAGACATTTCTTAAAATGTTTTTACATCTTTTTAGACCTATGTATTCTGCTTATGCGTGTGAAGTTTAATTAAAATTGGTTCAGTAATTTCGGAAAAAAGAACTTCAAAGTTTGTATGAAATGCCGTACGGCGTACACGCTCTTCAGTTACCAGTACAACGATTCCGTGTTTTATGTGTATTGGGCCAGTACAGCGATTTTTTTTATCTGTTTCCTACGAAAGTGCAATACCTCTAGGGTCAATGTATATAAAAGCTGATGTACTGATTACATGATAATAGTTTGTGTGTTTGTGTTCACCCTGCATAAGTTACAAAGGCCAGGCTAGGTACATTAATAATTTTAATATAATATTTGACCGACTACTAAAAACATAACAAATTTAACGTCAACAAGAATCCTCGCTTGAGGAGCTTACTTTCAATATCAATCTAAACATACTTGCTCTAGACGCGGAACTTTCCATTCAAGCACATGTCAATACTTCTATTCACTAAATACAACTTTGGGCAGCATTTTTGAACGTCTGATAACTTTTCTCTGAGGAATAAATCTGGCGGTTTGACAGCTTTTGTAATAACCAAAACAACCTCATCAAAATCCGTTGGGGTTTAAAAATATGTGTGACTTTAATTATTTAATCTTCAGATAAAGTTTCACATGCACAAAAACTCATACATCAATTTCAAATTAAGGGTCGACAATCATTAACATCATCATGATCTGTTTAGCCTTTTCGCAACTATGTTGGGGTCGGCTTCCAGTCTAATCGGACGCAGCTAATACCAGTATTTTACATCATTTTTTAAAGACAATCGATAATAATCGATCGGCATTAAATAATATCAAACTGAAGTCGGATTTCAAGGATATTGATCCGATGTCTTTTTCCCTAAATCCATGACCCTAACTGATGTTATTTTAATTAAAACAAAACCATCTAGATACTAGTGTAAATTGTCAATTTGACGCGGCAATGGATGAGCTATAGGCGGAACAAATATTTATATGGCGTACAGATTGTTGTTCCGGTTCTGCCAGTTTGTGTATGTGAGTTTAAATGTTTGGAAACGCGCCCACGATACAGGAGAAATTCCTGGATTCGGACAACGTTTGAAAAAAATAGAAAAAATAATAAATTTGATAGCAGAATGACTAGTAGGTACGCACGACTACTAATCAAGCTATGCAAAACCAGTATACGCCGATCTCATCGTACGAAACGGTCATACAAAGCGAGGTCAGGTTATAATAGAAATGTATAGCTTGATCTGTCGCCATGTCTACTATTGAAATTGAAGTTCAAACTCAGCTTACAAGATCAGAGATGTACCCCACTCACAATTTTGCCAGTTAAACAAAAAAAATTAACAATTTTTAATAATAACCTAACTATCACAGTATATCCTAGCTCTTGTCGAGTTTCTTCACGACGCCTGGCGGTGGGGAGATCAGGACTTTCCTCGAGAGTCTCACCTGCCCCGACACCGGGTCGCGACCGAAGTACTTCACTTGGATTTCAGACCCGACTTCTAGGCCAAGTACTGAGGGATGCTGGATCTGTGGAGTAAATTAAGTGTTAGATGGGTTTGGAGCTAGATTAAGACATACATTTGGTTACACAACTGGTTATAGAAAAAGCATCAAAGGCAAAAGAAAAAAAAAACATCAAAAAAAGCAAAAGCATCATCTCTTTGTGTTACTTTTTATTTATTACTTATGAGCAGAAAGAAAAGAAACCAGCCAAGTGCGAGTTGGACACGAGCACGAAAGGTTCCGTACCATTTTTTATAAAAACGAGCAAAAACATCACTTTTTTGTGTGGGAGCCCCTTTAAATATTTATTTTATTCTGTTTTCAGTATTTGTTGTTACAGCGGCAACAGAAATACATAATCTGTAGAAATTTCAACTGGCTAACTATCACGGTTCATGAGATACAGCCTGGTGACAGACTGACGGACAGCGAAGTCTCAGTAATACGGTCCCGTTTGATATTTGGGTTCGGAACCCTAAAGAAGTACCTACTACACACCTACACTAGGTCACACTTGCATTCCCTAAAGTATAGCACACCCACATCTCACCAGATGTAAAAAGAGGCGAGCATATTGCCAACACGTGGACACAAATCTAGTCTCCTGTCTGCTAATTAGAAGTACCTTATGGAAAATCCAATAAATTAATATTGGATTTTTCTATTAGGGGCCATCATTTAATCACGGGACGTTTTTTATTCTAGTTTTATAGCCCCTCTCCTCCTTGGTGATAAGTTTAGATCGGAGTAGGTAGATTGAATTGGGGTCATTGATCTGAAACGTTTATATTAATATGGACATTCTTCCGGAATTGGTTGATTATTAAAAAAGTTTTCAACAGATAAATAATAAATTAATTTAGTTTTGATACCTTCTTTAAAATTTTTAATTGAGTAGTTATAATATCACTACCAACATTAACAATATTTAATTGAATCTGGAATTACTTTCCGAAAAAATGGCTTATCCATGTTATTATTTCTGTGTGCATTTATGATACAAGTACCAAAAATCAATCTACCTACTCCGCTCTATGGTGATAAGTCGTGAGATTTTAGGCTACCCCTCTTGCCTCACAGTATGACGGAGCATCCGAGCATCACATGCTTTTTAGGGTTCCGTAGCCGAATGGCAAAAAACGGGACCCTTATAGATTCGTCATGTCTGTCTGTCTGTCTGTCCGTCCGTCTGTATGTCACAGCCACTTATTTCCGAAACTATAAGAACTATACTGTTGAAACTTTGGTAAGTAGATGTATTCTGTAAACCGCATTAGGATTTTCACACAAAAATAGAAAAAAAACAATAAATTAAGGGGGTCCCCATACTTAGAACTGAAAACCAAAAAAAAAAAATTCATCAAACCCATACGTGTGGGGTATCTATGGATAGGTCTTCAAAAATGATATTGATGTTTCTAATATCATTTTTTTCTAAACTGAATAGTTTGCGCTAGAGCCACTTCCAAAGTGGTAAAATGAGTGTCCCCCCCCCCTCTAATTTCTAAAGTAAGAGGAGGAAAATTCTGAAAATATTTAGGATTGTAGAACGTAAAAAAAACTATCAACGAAAATTGGTTTCAATAAGATATGATGTTTAGTTTTTGAGATATGGGACTTTTTCATCAAACTGCAGCAGTAACTTTGTTTTTCATAAACATACTATGAAAAACAAATTTAGTTTTGCGGTTGTGTGGAAGTTTACTAACTAATACTACTAACTAATGAATGACAGTTCAAAATATTGTTATTATATTGTTTGGAGCTATGGAACCCTGTGTGCGAGTAAGACTCGCACTTGGCCGGTTTTTTTTTATGATTGAAAAGTTCAGGTTGTTTTAGGCATCTCTCGCTCAAACGAATTGGTAATTGAACCCAAGGTTAAGGGACCCTCATGCTTAGCAATAGGACTTGCAACGACTAAACGCAGGAAGCAGTGAAATAAAAAAAAAAGTTGTCACCTTTCTATGATCCAGCTGCGTATTATGCACTAAAGCGGGCGCCATCCCGGTGAACATAGTGACCAGCACACCCATATCCTTGACCTCCACGACCCTGGCCTTGTAGATGGCGCCGAACTCCAGCTCGTGCGTGTTGTCGCTGCTGAGCCACGCCTCCACCCGCGCGCGCGCCTCGCTCATGGCCGCTTGTGACGGAGCGAACACGCTGTACTTTATGTCGTCTATGGGAGTCACCTGAGAACCGTTTTGGTTTGTAATAAGTTTTTAAAACAAGAATTAAAAGGCCTCAACACAATTAAGAAAAAAAATAACCTTTACAGATTCGTTCTATTCGTCAATCTGTCTGTGTGTCCTTATGTCACGGCCATTTTACTCACGAGACTGGTAGCACCACACATTTGAAATTGGACCTTAGACTATAGACACCAGTGGACGTAAGGAAACAGGAATCTGTTGCGGTTTTTCAGCCTTGGGCATCTTGGTCTTGGTGGTGGTTCATAGTATTATACTCCCCTTAGGAGTGTTTACGCCTTACGACATTTCATACAAACTTTGAAGTCCTTATTTTCTGAAATAAGTGAACTGATTATAATAAATCTTCATACGCTTATGCAGGATACATAGTATAAGACACTCTATGAAGTTACTAAAAACATTTTCGAAAAATAGTGCTACAACTCAATTAGACCGATTATAAATTATCTATAAAAACGGAAATTTCCGATTATCTTTTTTTTAAAGACATTTGGAAAATGTTTTTTAGTAACTTTTTAGACCTATGTATCCTGCTTATGCATATTCAGTTTCGGTTCAGCCATTTCGGAAGAATATGGACTTGAAAGTTTGTATGAAATGTCGTAAGGTGTAAACGCTCTTAACTGTTTAAAGTCTTTGTACTATTTATAAAAATAGCTTGATATATAAAATCAACAGTTACCGTGACGCCAGTCTCAACGTACAACTTCTTCAGGTTAGCGCCGCCCATGCCGAGTAGCTTGGGGCGCTTGTGAACCTCCACCTCCAACTCCTCGATCACTGGCATGTTGTCCTTGTGACCTTGTCTGGAACAAGACCGTGACAAGAAGTTCTTATTAAGATATAAGAAAGCAACGAACTGCCTATTTCTACCAGTAGAGAACATACCAAGCGAGGGCCTTTTTTATGGTAAATGATCAAATGACTCCTCTGGGCGAAGCAGAATGGAGTGTCAGACTTGTACTGACTAAAACCCATCCTTGTTCCTTCATAGCCGTTTGTGTTCCAGGGCCACGGTATCTCTTTCGAACCCAGCAGCCCTGGCAGGCATCTGCTGACATCACCTTGAGGCGCGCGTGGAACACTCGCGCGCCGTCGGCACGGTCTGTCGTCATAAGACGGACGGACGGTGAGCTAGCCAATTACTCACCGTCCACAGACCCGCGACCAAGCGAGTGTGTTGGGTTTGAATCCCAGGATGGGCAAAGTGATATTTGTTTTTTTCCATTAGTAATTATTTAATTGTAGCCTGGAGTGCGGATCTGGTGTTGCTTTGTTCACGTTCATAATTCTGGTCATACCGAAGGCCAGTTGCGAGTACTGCGCACCTAACCTTTCTGAGGAACGTAACCAATCAAGTCAGTGTATGTTCTTTGAGGGTGTCGTCCCGGCGTCGCCACTTTTAGCCCTGTAAATAATCTTTTTAAGACGCCTTGCATTCGTCCTCTCATCATTCATCATCATCATTTCAGCCGAAATACGTCCACTGCTGGACATAGGCCTCCCCCAAGTGTTCCCACATTGACCGGTCCCGTGCGACTCGCGTCCAGAGGATCCCCGCAACCTTCACCAGGTCATCGGTCCACCTAGTGGGAGGCCTTCCAGCGCATCGTCTTACGGTTCGCGGTCGCCATTCCAGAACTTTTCGACCCCATCGCCCAGCCGTTCTGCGAGCAACTGCCACTTAAGTTTACAATTCGGCGGACTACGTCGGTAACTTTGGTTCTCTTGCGGATGTTCTCATTTCTGATTTGATCACGCAAGGAAACTCCGAGCTTGGCCCTCCCCATGGCCCTTTGTCCTCCCAACATGACCTAACCATCTGAGCAAACAAAATTTTGTTGCAGGATATAATTCTAAGTTACTTGATGAGCTTATGACTGCATCAGTAAGCAGAGCTTGCATAGCTGAATTTTAGATTACATCACAAATGCAAAGAGAAATATATTTTTTAACAAACAGGGCATGTACGCACCTAGGCTTATCAATACACAGGTTCATAACATCAATGATCCTGCTCTTAGCGTCACAAGCCTTCTGTATGGACTCCATGACGATCTTCAGTGGCAGACCGGACAGCTTGATATCTGCCTGCAGAGCTGTGATGCCTTTCTTTGTGCCGGCCACTTTGAAATCCATGTCGCCCATGTAGTCTTCTATACCCTGGAAGAGAATGGAGTTAATGGAAAGACATAATTTGCTTTTTTTCTGCTTGTCTCTGCATCACCCAAAGGTTGACTGGTAGAAAATGCCTATGGCATTAAGTCCGCCTCTGTACTATGTGCTTGAAGTGTTAAATAAATAAATAAATAATTTGAGTGACAGAAATTAAAGGAGTAAATGAATAACTTTTTCTATAGGCCTTTGGAATTGGGGGTCTGAAATATCGTAAAAATCTGAGGTTGGCTATATTTATACGGTGTGGGTTTTTGGGTCTTATATTTTTTTGAAACAGTTGTTTTTGTCTGCTAAATAATATTGCTAAACCATAATAATTTATTCGACTGGTTATCGAAACATAAAAAAAGTATTTTACAAAGCAGTTTATATAGGCGGTTAATGATAGTTTTTAAATGAAATCTTTTTTCAGAATATCTGTCTCTAGTATAGACAGGATGTCCCATTAGTGCAAGAATTGCCTGCAACCAAATTTACAAACTTAACCTCTTCATAATATTAGTATAAACTCTATTCTAATATTATGAAGAGGTAAAGTTTGTATGTTTGCAAATTGTTGTTAATGTTGTTTTTTGTAATGTTTGTAAACGGAAATCTTCAGTATCCCGGATTATCATCATAAGCTATATTTGCGACGTTATTGTGGAATAATTTTAGACCTTACGCGAGCGACGCCGGGGCAATAGCTAGTAACTTATAATTCTGTCGCTTAACTTCAAACTCGGATAAATCCAATTCTGAGTTTTTTTAAGATTTTGGTATCAAAAGAAAAGGGAAAAAAAAAGTTTTTGAACAATTTTATCAGTTGTGTATAAATCCGAATGGTTCACTGGTTCCGGAAATAAACCGTTAAAATCATAATATTTCATCTAAGTCAGATAGATCCATGAGACAGTTTTTTTTTAAATGTAGTTAAGTCCATGAGAGCCAATCAGCGAATTGAGTTTGTTCAACATGGCCGTCACTCAACGTAAACTCTGCGACAGTAACCTCTGCTTTTTTATTGTTTCGACACAATTACAGTAATTTTGCCCGATCACATAAAGCGTACATCCTCACATTTCATTTTCAGCAGATTATTGCATGTCTTTATAATAAATTCATACCGTTACCAAGGGCGCCAATACACAATAGAGGTAAAAATCCAAGACTCACTAACAAATCAGTGAGTATCCTGTAGTCCGCTATCTGGCCGCTCTCGTCGGGCCTGGAGACCAGACCGATGGCCACTCCAGCGGCGGGAGCTGTCAGCGCCACGCCCGCGTCCATCAGCGCGAGAGAGCCGCCGCACACTGACGCCATTGAACTGGAACCTGGAAACATAAGAGTCAGTTGAGAATAGAGATTATGAGAACTGTGCTTTGACCTTCTAGATCTATATACAGAGTGTAACGGAAAGGGTTTATGCATACTTAAGGTTGTTGTAAAAATATCAGCTGCCCCATACATTTGGGTGGAATAGGTATTGAAATTTTGTATGGGGCAACAGATAATTGTTTCGCTATTACGATGTTTGTCCGACGGAGACAAACATGTTTATGTTCAGTTTGATGGTCTGTAGCATACCCTGTATATACAGGGTGTAAAGGAAAGGGTATTTACATACTTAAGGTTGTTGTAAAAATATCAGCTGCCCCATACATTTGTAATTGTTTCGCTATTACGATGTTTGTCCGATGGAGAAACATGTTCAGTTTGATGTTGTTTGATTCTGTAGCACACCCTTAGGTATGTATATACCCTGTCCGTTACACCTTGTATAATAGAGATGTGCCGACTATGACTTTGGCCGACAAGCCGATTAACGGTTGCAAAAAGACCGACTCCGAGCCGAGCCGATCACGGTTTTGGGAGTATTCGGAAATTTCCGTAACGCTTCGTTGACAGCTGATTCGCGCGAATTAAGTGATCGACACTTGAGTAGTTTAAAAAAATACTTTATTTAGACAAGCAGCGTTACAGTAATTAAGATAGTAATGTTTATTCTAATAAGGAGACATGTATTTATATTTAATTATTGCTAAGTTAACAATATTCTTATACACTACTTATTTGCTACTTTGAGGTGGAGGGGGATTTGCTGATAAAGCGAATAGAGTTAGGGTCGTCACACTTAACTCCTCCCTCCCTAAGAGAGAAATTATCTATAGGCAACTCTGTAGTCTTTAGAGAATTTCGTCGAAATCTCTTAGTCACTGACTCTCTTCTTTGAAATAAAAACCCAATGACGAATACCATTATAATGGCGTAAATACTTATGGTCCATACACTGATTTTGTCACTGACTATAATAGTTTCACCATCACTGACACTATCACTGTATTTGGCTTGGTTCAGCAGTTCCTTGACGTCGCCTAGATCTACTCCTGTGAGATCTATCTGCTTGGCTGATGGGGTGACATCTCTGCGTAGTTCGGGCATCTGTACTGGTGGTAGTCTGAAGGAGACTAAACTGGTGTTCATGGGTGTTGTGATTGAGATATCAGCAATCTGTAAGGTACAACGCTGACTTGGCACTAGTATGTATGTGCCTCGTAGATTGTGTCTGCGGGTCTCCTCTTCGCAGTGCTCCGTTGCAATAGTTTCCTTTTCCGTGTATATCAACCAGTGAATGCTGGATATAGGCTGCACCTTGGTTTCTTCTATCTGCTCCTGGTGTTGCTTGCAATTACTGAAGTTATGTTGTAATAACATGAGCTGTTGGATACATGTTTCTTCTGCGTACTGTACCACGTTTTCATCGGAACAGAGATATGTCTGATCTTCTATTTCCTTACAGCCATCCACTACGGATCTGTATTTCGACTTGTTCACTATTAGGTAAGGATATTGGGGTATAATGATATTAGGTTTATGAGTTAGCTGGTTGTAGATTGGGATAGGAGTAACTTTATAATAATTGTATGTGTTTTTGTCTATTAATGGAACTTCTAATACAAATATAATTTTTCTGTTATCTATATAGCCCTTAATTTCTATATTTCCTTCTAATTTTACTAAGTTATCTAATCTTAATGGATAAATTAATTTATGATGTTTTCTTATGACATTAAGAATATTAAATAATTCCGTGGAATTTACTATGGCTGAATGTAATATGTGCATTTTACTAAAAGCAATAGCAGTTTCCAATTCAAAAATAATGGAATAAATAGTACGACAATTATTTAAAACTTGATTCATACTATTCATTATGGTTAAAAGGTTAGAGTACTTGGTTTGGTTTTGAATAAGTGTTTGAAAGTGTCTTATTTTGAAGTCCAAATGTCTAGTATTAAAGTTAATGTCATCAGAAACATTGAGTAATTTATCGAAAGCCTTCTGCATTAATGATACTTTTCGTTCTATTGAATGTTCCCTATTTCCTAAATTACTAATTTCTACATTATATTTTCTGGCATCTTCGTTATCTAAATTTCCTGTTATTACCTTAATAAGAGATCCTAATGGGTTTATAATTCCTCTTCTTGTTCTGCTAGAGGGTAGAATCTGTTTTAACCTATCTTTTGTCAATTCAATAAATGATTCAATTTGTACTGTCAACCCTAAAAGTTCTCTATGTATCTCGCTATTACTATGACTTATAATTTTTAACTTATTATACTCTTCTATATTATTTTCTAACTGGACAGTTAGCGAATTTAAATCTATAGTCTTAATAATATCCCAATGGTTAGTCCTTATCAGAGCTGTTCCAATCCGAATCGGAACTATTCCCGGATTCTGGTCGATCCTCTGGATGTTCAGGGTCGTCCCTTGATCCGCTAGGACGAGCAGTATCAACCACCATCTGTGAAGGGCGTTTGACATTTCTTAATGCTACTTTAGTGTTTCTATTTTTAAGCTTAACTGGGACTATGTTACGTTTAGGTTTTCCGGTGACCATTGCCTTTTCGTATCGCGGCAGTTCTTTTGCTTTCCTAGTCCTAGTATTTTTCATAAAAACCGTGTCACCATCCACTATTTTTGGTGGGTCCTCCCCTCCTTTCTTGTCTCTAACTAAGTTTTTATGTCCAATCATTTGACTGCTTAAATGCTCATAAAGAGTTTTCAAACGTTTACGGTGATCCTGTAATATCTTTTGCATTAAGGTTTTGTCCCTGTCAATATCAAAAGCATTTCCAGACTCTGTGTGCCCGAAGACTACTTCGTAAGGTGTGAAACTCGTCGCACTATGAATAGTATTGTTATAACCCATGATCGCATATGTCATAACAGAAGCTGCATCTAAACTAGATTGTTCATATTTTGCTAACCTATATATTTCGATAATTGTGGAATGAAATCTTTCTACTATTGCCATTGAATTAGGGTTGTTAGGTGTCCCTATGTGTTGCTCAATTTTGTATAAACTTAACATTTCCCTAAGCAATTCATTGTTAAACTCAGTGCCTGCATCACTACTTATTTTTTTTGGTATTCCATACATACAAAAATATTTAATTAGGGCTCGCACTACCTCGGGTGTGCTTTTATTGGGAATCTGTATTGCTTGACCTAACTTACTAAATGAGTCTACTATAGTTAAGTATTGATTTTTCTCTATATATAACAGATCTATAAAAACTTCTTGGAATGGACTGTCTGTAGTTTGTGTTAATTGTATAAATGGTTTTAGAGGTTTCCTGTCATACTTCATTTTCTTACATTCTTCACATGCATTAATAATAACTGTAACTGTTTCTTTCATATTGCTCCACCAATATGCTCGTTTTAACTTCATTAGAGTCTCTCTAATACCTCTATGACAAGTCTTCCCTTGATGATATTTGACGACTAGGTCTTTCTGATCACTTTCATCCGTAACATTCACAATTCTTTCAGTACATTCGACAAAGTTTTGCGTTCCCTTTTTGTAGAGTGATGTAACTACATTAACAAATGTTTTTCTATGGCAATGGTCCTCAAAGTAAATGAAGTACTTATTTTTGTAATCTATATATTCTTTAAGGAAATTTTTGACTAAGTTTTCGCTGTTACTAGGGGGTAGATGGACTTCAAAAATTTTTTGTTTGTTATTAGAGATATCTTTTACACAGATATCGTCCCTGTACCAGGTGAAAACATGAATTTGCCTAGCTTTGGTATCTATCGCTTCGTTAAGAATAGGAATACCTTCGTGTTCCCTATTAGATATTGAATTGGCTGTCTCGGCGTCGCTTTCAGAATCAGATAATTCTATCGTCTCTATTTGTGGTTCTTTAACGCTAAGTTTTACGATTTCGTCCGTCACTTCTTTCAAATGCTGTTGTAATCTCGCTTCCTTCTCGTCTACGTTAACGATCATTGATTCCGAGTCATCTTTTGTTATATTAATTTTAATACGCGATAAGGCATCTGCATTTGTATTTTGTTTACCTTTCTTATAATATATATCGAAATTATAGTCCTCTAAGCGTAAACGCCATCGAGTTAGCTTGCTATTAGGTTCTTTTAATGAATTCAACCATGCCAAAGGTCTATGATCGGTATATATTGTAAACTTTCTGCCGTATAAGTAAGGCCTGAAATGTTTAACTGCCCATACTATGGCCAATAACTCCTTTTCTATCGTACTATACCTAGATTCTGTATCGCTTAGTTTTCTACTGGCAAAAGCAATCGGTTTGTCTGATCCTATAGTACCTTGAGAAAGTACTGCACCTACCGCAACGTTTGAAGCGTCTGTTGTAAGAATAAAAGGTTTTGTGAAATCGGGGAATTGTAATAAAGGTGCATGTGTCAGCAACTCTTTACATGTTTCAAAACTTATTTTATATTCATCATTTATCTCGATCTTTTTTCCCTTCTTCAGGCATGCTGTCAGAGGTGCAGTTATCTTAGAAAAATCTTTTATAAACTTTCTATAATAACCGATTAACCCTAAGAAACTCTTAATCTCTGTAACTGTTTTGGGCAAAGGGTATTTCAGAATAGCCTCTATTTTATCGTTGTTAGGCTTAAGGCCATCCCTAGTTATTGTATGACCCAAGTACATTACTTCCTTTCTCAAAAACTCGGACTTATCAAGCTGGACTTTTAAGTTAGTTTTTCGAAATCGCTCGAAAATAGCCCGTAGTTTCTCTATGTGTTCTTGTAAACTGGTAGAGAATATGATGACGTCATCAAGATACACAAGGCAATGCAAACCTTGCAGACCCCTGAGGACGTTATCCATTGCACGTTGAAATGTGGCAGGCGCTGTTTTCAAACCGAAAGGCATTCTGTTGAATTCGTATAAGCCAAATGGTGTTGAAAACGCAGTTTTTTGCCTGTCTTCTTTCTGGATTTGTAATTGATGATAGCCAGACGCAAGATCTAAGGTGGAAAAATACATACTCTTTCCTAGTTTATCAAAAAGATCATTGATATTTGGCAAGGGGTACTTATCGTCCACAGTTATCTCATTCAAACGTCTATAATCTACTACCATCCGCCACTTTTGCTGTCCAGAGGCATCTAATTTCTTTGGAACAAGGTGGACCGGTGCACTCCAAGGAGAATTTGATTCTCGGATTACATCGTCCTTTAGCATTTTATCCACTTGGCGCCTAATCTCATCTGTTTGAGCGGGCGGCAACCTATAGGCTTTTACATTAATGGGATCCTCGTTTACCGTTCTAATTTTATGTTTCACTTCGTTAGTGAAAGACAACGGTATGTCCTCACAATAAAAAATATCCTTATATTCCTCACAAATATTCATAATCATCGTTCTTTCCTCCTCATTCATATGATCTAACCTTAATTTTTTTAAGTTGTTTAATAATAACTCATCCATTCTGTCTCTGTCGCTTAAATTGTTAACTAAGATCTCTCGGTGATTGTAAGGTTCAACCTGAAAGGGGTTAGTGACCTTGAGGGTCATTTCTATGTTCTTGCAGTTTTGAATAACCGTATATGCATAACCATTTACGCAGTTAACTAACGCACAGGGCATTCGAATTCCTTGAGTCAATTCTTTAAAATCTAAAATAGCCTCGCCATTAGTTAAATTTACGGGCAGTTTCACCCTTAACTCACTACGTGGCGGTAAAATATAAGTATCTTTTAGCGCTGAAGAATAAACAAAAGGTATGTCAGTATTCCTTGTACATAAAGTTAGTGTTTGGTAATCAATTTTCGCCTCTAATTGCTTTAATAAATTGCTGCCTAATAAACCGTCATAGTTATTGTCAACATCGTAAACGTAAAACTTATGACCTTCAGAACTCTTAAATATTTTGGGCAAAGGAGTTAAAACGACTTCTGTATGCATACTAACACCATGAGTACTGACTACTTCGAATGGCTCTTTGTAGATAGCATTTTTAAAATAATGGTAAGCGACACGCCGACCTATAAATGATCTAGAACTGCCAGAGTCTAACATAAAAATTGCATTACCTAGCTCTGGAATGACAATGTAAGGCAAAGAACGATAATTAGTACAATTTAAAACTATTTTTTCTCTCTGTGTGAGGCTCTTAGGTAAAAATTCTCAATCTGTTCAGTTTCATGGGACGTGCTTGCTTGCGGTTCGCAATCGCAAGTATTTTGTTCATTATTATCGTATGTCATAAGTGAATCATTATTCGTATAATTTACGCGTCTAGAGTTAGCAGTTCGCATGGTAACATCGGTGTTTGAACCCGAGTTTGCCGGCGTTGCATTATGCACTGCTGACGTTCGCGGCGCGGCCTGTTGATTCGACCACGGCGTTGACCTACTTTGTTGTGGCAACTGATTTTGCGCATTATTTTGGTTCCTAAAAGAATTTCTATATTGAATTGAATTATTTGGAGAGTTCGTTTGAGTAGTATTTCCTGTTGAACTATTTTGTACTGGTGTACTAGGTTGGTTTTGTGGATTGGACGTACGTTGGGAATTACCATTATTGTTGAAAGATTTTCCTGTCGGTTTTGAACTAGTTTTACTTCTATTATTTCTAGATTCATAAACCGTCTGAAAGTTTTGCTCTTCTAACACTACTTTCAAGGCATCTTCTAGTGTCGTCACATTCCTTAATCGTACCAATCTAACTAAATAAGGAGGTAAATTATATAGAAAAACATTCAATGACGAATTAGTATAAATATGCTGTTTGGCTTGACGTAAATTCGCATCGTCTACGGTTTCAATTATTTTTGCAATCAAGACACTACGCAAGTTTTGAATCCTATGACAGAAATCTAAATAACTTTCGTTATGATTTAGTTTCATAGACTCCAACTCTAATACTAAACAATCTTCGGTTCTTGGGTCACCAAAATGTTGTGCCAATAATGTTTTCAACTCCAACCAAGTACGAATATTATCCCGTTCGCCTACTAGATTCGCGGCGTCCCCTGTTAATCTACTAGTAAGAACGTGAAATAGGTATTCATTTTGTACTTCTCCCCCTTGGAATGTATTTATAATATATTCACATTTCTTTATAAAAAGTGGGAGTTGTCTAGAATCGCCACTAAACTCTGGAATAATTTTTGCCATTGTTGACGGAACCTGCACGATTTGATCCATTTTAAAAGAACAGAAACACAATAAGAGGGTGTAAACTAAAACACTAAATACCTAACTAAGTTAATCTTATTACGCCAGTTATATCGTAATAAAATAAAATAATGTTATCACGGTATTGCTCAACCCCTAATAACACAACACATACAATTAAAACAAAGAGGAAAATGATAAAGGAAAACAGAGAGGATAGTGAAAAAGTTTTACTCACAGTCCTGTAGTTACTCCCATCTCCTCCTTGTGACTACTATCAAATACTGCGCTAGCCGTTGTGCCTGGTACTTAATAGATTTGTTTGTTCGGGAATCTCCGTTGAACTGTAGAAACAGACGTCCAGCTGTGCTTGTAGAGTTGTATACGTCGCGAACTGACTACGGAGATCCTACCGGCTGCGCCAATTAAGTGATCGACACTTGAGTAGTTTAAAAAAATACTTTATTTAGACAAGCAGCGTTACAGTAATTAAGATAGTAATGTTTATTCTAATAAGGAGACATGTATTTATATTTAATTATTGCTAAGTTAACAATATTCTTATACACTACTTATTTGCTACTTTGAGGTGGAGGGGGATTTGCTGATAAAGCGAATAGAGTTAGGGTCGTCACACTTAACTCGCGCAAGTCGCAGCCGCCGCCTGCGAGCATGTCGGAACATGTTTTGTTAACTTCGATTCTAAAATAAAAAGGTTTTGGTTTTTTCACTGGCAGATAGCTGATGTAATAAGGAGTAACTTAGGCTACTTCTATTTTAGAAAAAATCTAAGATAATTAAAATAAAAAGGCAAAAATAAAATCAACTAAACGGACGAAGTCGCGGGCACAACTAGTTGATAATAAAGAATCCAATGCAAGTCAGTCTAAATTTGGTCTAAATGTGTTCATTTTTGTTTTTATTAAATACCGTTTTTCTCACATTGTCTTGTTACTCAATACAAAAAAACACTCACCATTAGACTCCAACACCTCAGCCGTGAGCCTCACAGTGTAGGGCTGGTGCGGCACGACGGGCAGCAGGCCTCGTTCGGCTAGGGCTCCGTGTCCCGCCTCGCGCCGCCCCGGGCCTCCGGTCCGACCCACCTCGCCCGTCGCGTACGATGGGAACTCGTAGTGGAGGAAGAAGCTTTTTTCTTTTAGACCACTGTGAGACGAAAAATGAGGCTTTATAGGCAAATATACATAAGTAGTAAGTGCATGTGTCTGTATCCCTATTAAAAACTAGCTGTCCGGCGCAACTTCATTTGCGTCACATTTTCCCCGTTCTCGCAACTTTTTCATTGCTGCTCCACTCCTATTGGTCGTAGCGTGTTGACATATAGCCTTCCTCGATAAATGGGCTATATAACACTGAAAGAATTTTTCAAATCGGACTAGTAGTTTCGGAGCCTATTCAATGCAAACAAACAAACATACAAACAAACAATCAAATCTTTTTTTTTTATAATATTAGTTTAGACAAGACGATTGTGTGTAGTTATGTCAAATCAAAACAATTAACGTAACATAACATCGTGACGGCACGGTTGGCGCAGTGGTTGAGCGATCGATTGCTGCGCTGTGTGTTTCGAGTTCGATCCCCGCACGGAGCAAATAATTGTATGGCCTACAGATAGTTGTTCCGGGTCTGGCTATTTGTGAATGTGAGTTTAAATGTTTGTTAACGCACCCACGATAAAGGAGGAATTCCTAGTTTGGGGCAAGGTTTTAAAAATAAAAATAAAAAACCAGCCAAGTGCGAGTCGGACTCGCGAACGAAGGGTTCCGTACCATTATTTATGAAAACGAGCAAAAACAAAACACTTTTTTGAATGGGAACCCCCCTTAAATATTTATTTTATTTTGTTTTTAGTATTTGTTGATATAGCGGCAACAGAAATACATAATCTGTAGAAATTTCAACTGGCTAACTATCACGGCTCATGAGATACAGCCTGGTGACAGACGGACGAACGGATGGACGGACAGCGAAGTCTCAGTAATATCCCGTTTGACCGTTTGGGTACGGAACCCTAAAAAACATGCCTATAATCCCCGAAGGAGGGTCAGGCAGGAGGGAAGGTGTACCTAATAGTTCACCCACATTTCGCCTATTAAGTCCCATATAAGGGGGCAACCCTATTTACATCAACCGGGCACAAATCCAGACCTCATGGCTGCTACTTTCTGATGGAAAAACTCAATGACACTTTGCCCAACCCGGAAATCGAACCCAAGACTTCATGCTAGTAAGCAGCAGTAAAGACCGCAAACTGAAATGAAGCTTCAGAGCACCAAACACGGCGACATCACTTACCTGGTCAACATAGTGAGTGTGTCCATCTTGAGCGCACTCTCCGGCGAGTCAAACGCTACGGTGCACAGAACTTGGGTCTGACCTCGCTGGAACACAGCGCTGCCGTGTAGGGGTTCATAGAGGGACACCTGGAAAACATTAAGATAACATCAAAATCAAAATATTTTATTTCACATAGGCCTACATGGGCACTTAGAAAACGTCGACAAAAGAGGCTCGGTTCGGGTTGGTCGTTTCCTATGGAGAAGAACCGGCAAGAAACTCCATGGTTACTCTTTTAAAAGCATTTGGTTCTACAATATTTGGATGTTACAGCGTTAGTACTTAAATATGAGAGGACAGCGTAGGCCCGACAATAAGTCGTCGCTTACTACAAAAGCTAGAAAAAGATAATAGTGAAAAAAAAAAAAAATTGAAATTTAATAAAAACTGCGTCTTTCCTCGAAGTGTTAGGAAATGTTGTACCTAATGGGTGCAAAAGTACCCTTAAGAGCGTTTGCGCCTTACGACATTTCATACAAACTTTCAAGTCCTTATCCTAGTTAGTTAGTTTTTGTCCTTAGTCTTAGTCTTTATGTAGTTCAGTCGAAATGACTGAACGGATTTTAATGAAACTTCATACGCATAAGCAGGATGCATAGGTCTAAAACTTACTATAAAACATTTTCGAAAAATAGTGTTACAGCTAAATTAGACCGATTATAAATTATCTATATTTATATCAGGCCCGAAGGCACATAAGAAGCCGATTCCTGCCGGCTTACCTTTGAGAACAAGGCAATGTACGTAGTGTCTAGTGTCTACTGTAGTCAATTAGTAAATTATGTACACATCTGTGGTTATCACATTACAGTACAGGCATTAAATACATCGGATTGAAAAAAAAAATACCAACTTTTTCCATGTCAACATAGCAACATGTGGCGCCAAAAGTAAGCCGGAGCTCGAGTGTCAGAATTCAGAACTAAATTCGTATGGACGCGGACACGTGACTTCGCGGCTATTAGCAGCGTTTTGTAGGGACTAGGTAAGCCGAAGTTTATCGAGTTACGACAGTGTTTGTATGTATAGAAAGTTAAATTAGAACCACTTCCCGATGTCCGATTGAGCTGAAATTTTCCACACACCTTTGTTTCTAAGATTAATACATTCTTATGACAAACATAACTTAATCTTGCAGTCAGGATCGTCTCCTCACGAGGGAAATCCTCAACGTTTAATAGCACAGACACCAAACTTTGCATACAAGTTCATATTTGGTGGATAATCAAAATTTGTATCATGAACTCATCCTAGCGCCAGGATCGTCTCCTCACGAGGGAACTCCTCAACGTTCAATAGCACAGACATGAAACTTTGCATACGAGTTCATATTTGATGGATAATCACGATTTGCATCATGAACTCATCCTGCAGCCAGGATTGTCTTCGCACGAGGGAACTCCTCAACGGTTAATAGCACAGACAAGAAAATTTGTATGCACGTTCATATTTGATGGATAAACATGAATTCTATCATGATCTCATCCTGCAGCCAGGATCGTCTGCTCACGAGGGAACTCCTTAACATTTAATAGCACGGATACTTAACGTTGCATACTAGCTCATATTTGATAGATAATCACGATTTGTATCATGAACTCATCCTACCGCCAGGATCGTCTCCTCACGAGAGAACTCCTCAGCGGTTAATAGCACGGATATGAAACTTTGTAAATTTACGCGTTCACTTTTGGTGAATAAACATAATACCTGAAGCTTGTCGCTTGAATGGTAAATGCTATAAAAACTGAACGCGACAAGCTTTTTTATAAAATATCCTATATCGTTTTAATTTTTTCAAAGATTTATTTTCTTCTTTTCAGTTCATATTCATAAAAGCTTGTTTCAAAAAGGTTTTTTATATTATATTTTTATTTTTTTATACAGTGTTTTATGTAGTTCTTGTGTATTTAATCATTCCATTACATAAGTTATGAAAAAAAGATCAAGTGGGATCCTTCGAAAGTTTTAGTACTTTTATCATGGGTGACATTTTCTTGGTTTTCGAGGTCGCTTATAAATACACCAAAATTAAAAATAGCGCCGACGCGCGACGTAAATTTCTGTTTTTTTCGTCATGGGTGTCATTTTCGGGGTTTTCGGGTTGGCTGATAATCAAAACGAAAATTGAAAAATGCGATGAAGAAAAACAAAATTAAAATTCTCATTTTTTTCTTCGGCTTCCCCTTTCAATATTTTCACCCTTCGCCACTGATTTATATTAATGATCTCCCTCACATGATGGCCAAATTTTCTGATATAATTCTATTTGCTGAAAATACATCGCAAATTTTTTAAATTGATAGAAAAGATACGGACGTCTTACATGTCAACGAACGAGCCTTAAGTTTTCTCTACCAAATGTACCACAACGTGACCAAAATTTAAATCTTGACGGCAAAAAACTTGATGTTATAGCGGAAACGGAATTCTTGGGGATTACTATCGATTCAAAAATGCAGTGGGGCGCGCACATCAGAACTCTTTCGGGAAGGTGAAGCTCAGCTGAGCTTCTCCTTTGTGAGAAATAGGCAGCTGCCTATGCAGTTAAGAAAATAAGGCAGTTAACTGATGTAGCCACAGCTAGGTTAGTATACTACGCTTATTTCCATAGTATTACGTCCTATGGCATTCTGCTGTGGGGATCGGCAGCAGACGTTGATTCAATTTTCATACTACAAAAGAGGGCAGTCCGCGCCATCTATATAACAGGTCCAAGTGAGTCCCTCAGAAAAAAATAATTAAGAATATTATAAGTGCCCGTGTAGGCCTAAGTAAAATAAAAATATTTAGATTTTTATAGAAACAAATTTCTAATTATCTTTTCATAATCTATCGAACCTGGTACTCATTTCGGAATCCCCCACTGCTGGGTATAGCCCTCCCCTTTTTTCTGCCACAGTTCCCGGTTCTGTGCGTCCCTTATCCAGGTGTTCCCGGGGACTTCGACGATATCGTCGACCCAACGAGCTTTAGGAGGGCCCTGGTCTTATTGGCCTGACCTTGACCCCACCTCGGTCAAAACCTTGCTCCATCGGCCATCTCCGCTTCAAGCCAGATGTCTTGCCCAGGTCCAATTGAGGCGCATCGCCCGGTCCTTGACGTTGTAGACTTTAGTCCGACACATGCTATGCACATGATAGCATCGATTGTTTGTAAATGTGTGGACATTGTAGGCCTTATAGATTCCTAGATCCTTGGTAACTTTTTATTTTTCGTTCTACGTTTCGTAGTAAGCAACGACTTATTGTCAGGCCTACGATGTCCTCCCATACTTTAGTACTAATGCTGTAACAGAAATATTGTAAAACCAAATGATTTTAAAAGAGTAACCATGGAGTTTCTTGCCGGTTCTTCTCCATAGGAAACGACCAACGCGAACCGAGCACCTTTTTGCCGACGTTTTATAAGTGCCCCTGTAGGCCTATGTAAAATAAAAATATTTTGATTTTGATTGATTGAAAAGCCAAATTCCTACATTGCATAGATCTCAAGAAAAACTTTGTGAGAAACAGCCAGGAAATTTAGATTATAGGGTTTCGATTTTCATCATTATTCTGAACCTTTAAGTAGAATAGTTCCTTACCTGACAATCAATATTCCTGAGCTCATCAAGATGCCGCCCATCACACCGTACGTCATTCTCGAAGATCATTTCTCTGAATATGTGCTTTAGGTTCGCGTTGAAGGCGTCTTGTAACAGTGCTACGTCGGCTTCGGTGTCTCGCAGCTGGTTCATAACGGTCTGACGTAGGTCCGATATTGCGTTGTCGCGGGACATCTTGTCGTGCGAGTAATCACTGAAAATATAGTACTTAGTTGATTCCGTTTATTCAATTTCTTAAATAGGGTGACTGGTAATTAGTGACCGATACTTAAACACGTGTTTGTACTCATGATAACAAACAACTTTACCAAAGAAATATTTTTTTTATACTGATTAACTTATATCCCGTTTGAAATTCGGGATTGCGAGCCGCGCTGGGGCTCTCTCTGTTCTCTGTTTGCCCACTGTGGCACGGTACGATAGTAATGAGACAGAACGGCGTCACGTGGCTAACAGCTGATAGGTCAAAGAGGTGCGCGCGCGAATTTCATACAGCTGTTGTGTTGTAATAAAACTGAATGAGCATAAAAAAAGTTTCTTTGGGAAAGTTGTTTATTACCATGCGTATAATTACGGACATGTGGCGCCATCTATTTTAAGAAGAACGTTATTGTTGTTTTCCCCGGGAACAGTATTTTTTTGGGGATGAGAGGTACCGTATGTCCGTTTCTGTACACCTGACAACATATATGCAAAATTTCAGGATGAACGGTTCAGTGGTTTAGCTGTCCGGCGCAACTTCGTTTGCGTCACATTTTCCCCGTTTTCGCAACATTTTTCATTGCTGCTCCACTCCTATTGGTCGTAGCGTGATGATATATAGCCTATAGCGTTCCTCGATAAATGGGCTATCTAATACTGAAAGAATTTTTCAAATCGGACTAGTAGTTTCGGACCCTATTCAATGCAAACAATCAAATTTTTCCTCTTTATAATATTAGTTAAGAAGAGGTTACAAACAAACAAACTTACTTTCGCATTTATAATATTAATAATATTAGCAATAATATATTATTAACAGTTAGGACTTTCTGTTCACCTGAGTATTTCCCTTATTTTCATAGAAGACAGCGTATTGATTGCATCAACAATGTTTTGGTGCAGCACTGCCGGCGATTCATACACTCGTTTGGTCATGCCACGTTCTTTCTGGAGTTTCTCTATGCCTCTCACTATGTGCTGGGCCTCTTTTGTGCCTAAATAAGAGTAAAGTTAGTTAGTATCATCATCATCTGTTTTTGAAGTGAAACTTCTTATGCAACTTCCAACAAGGTTGCGTTAAAGTTTAACGCTAGCATGGAGGGGGTATGAAAGCACTGTTGCGTTAAGTTTCACTTCTTCCGCGCGGAGAGACACCACGCACTATTTTTTTCTACTTTTCGTAGTAAGCAACGACTTATTGTCGGGCCTACGCTGTCCTCCCATACTTAAGTACTAACTCTGTAACATTCAAATATTGTAACACCAAATGATTTTAAAAGAGTTATCAAGTTGCCGGTTCTTCTCCATAGGAAACGACCAACCCGAACCGAGCACCTTTTGTCGACGTTTTATAAGTGCCCATGTAGGCCTATGTAAAATAGAATATTTTGATTTTGATCTTCCTAGCTGTTTCCCAACTACGTTGGAGTGAGGTTCCACTCTAACCGGATGCAGCTGAATACCAGTATTTTACATAGAGCGATAGCCTATGTGACCTCCACAACCCAGTTAGAACTGGGTAATATGGCTACCCCTTGGTAATACTAGTTGTCAGACTTTCGGGCAACCATAAAAAAGTTAGTATACTAGTTCTACATTCTGTACAGTCCAGCACGCGTAGCATGATCACTGTAGAACCGAGTTTTGTCTACGGAAGAATCGACATAATGACAGATAGACAATGACAATGTGTCAGTTAGTCGATTCGTCCGTCGACATAGCTCGTTTCTAGAATAGAATAGAATAGAATGCATTTATTTGTCAGAATATTGTACAAAGCTGTTGTGAATTATGTATTACGATCATAATATTCTGCCGTTTCCGGCGTACAAATATGGTTTGTTAAATTATGGTCCATCATTACATTAAAATTGAGAATCACAAATCATCATTAGAAATACAAATAATTTAAATAAATTGAACAATATCTGTTTATGAGATTAATTATATAAGTAAAAATTCGATGAAGTCAAGAAGATTAAATATAATTTATGGGCAAAAATGTCAAATATTCAGGTAAATTTTTCAGTCATAAAATCTTCAGTCGAGTAATAACATTTGTTTAAAAGAAGGTTAAATAATTTACATTTAAATGTTCTGAGGCTGAGAGCTTTGAAGCCATCAGGTAATTTGTTGTAGACAGTAATGGACATGCAGTATACATTATTAGAAAATAATTTAATTCTACGCCTTGGAACATTAAGCATATGCACTTTTCGGCTGGGTCTGGATACAACATCATTAAATAAGTCAAATTCGTGTCTGTTTTGGTGAACAAAAATACAAATTTCAAATATGTACAGTGCTGGAAGTGGCAGTATTTTAAGTTTTTTAAATAGTGGAACACAACTGTCCAGTGGGTGCGCTCCACAAATGGAGCGCACGCATTTTTTTTGAGCTCGGAACACTCTTTCGAGTTCAACCGAATTACCCCATATTATAATACCATAACGTAAAATGGATGATACATAACCATGGTATGCACATAGTGCCGCATTAACACTAGCCACACGTGTTAGTCTATATAGAACGTATACAAATCTATCTATCTTCTTACAGAGATAATCAATATGAGATTTCCAGTTACAGTTTTTGTCAATTATTATCCCCAAGAATTTTGCGTAATCAACCTGTTCTATTGTCTCGTTCCCATACTGTATTTTAAGCCGTGGACGCCTACTGTTATATGTCTGGAATTGTATCATATTTGTTTTGTTAATGTTAATATGAAGATTATTGCGTTCAAGCCATGTGATAATTTTATGTAATGTCATGTTTATTTCATTTTGGTACTCAACAATGTCGTCATTTTCTTTTATAATACTAAGGGTCGTATCGTCAGCGTATAATATGCATTTGTGGGAAGTTACATTGGGCAAGTCATTAACATAAAGCAAGAATAGAGGTGGCCCTAGTATAGTCCCTTGGGGAACACCGCAGTTGTTTTCACGATACTGAGACCTATACGTGAGCTTCTGATTTCCTGTTTGTCCCGAAATCTCAACACATTGCTGTCGGTGTGTAAGGTAACTTTCAAACCATTTCAACGCGTTACCTCTAATGCCATATCGGTCTAATTTATAAATTAACAATGTGTGGTTCACGAAATCAAATGCCTTGGACATATCTAGAAAAATGGAGACAATTGGTAGTTTATCATTAAGGCTTTTCGTTATTAATTTTAAAAGGGCAAAGCAAGCTGTTGTGGTCGATTTATCTTTTCTGAAACCAAATTGATCTTCACTAAGGATTTTGTATTTGGATAAAAAACTGGAGAGTTTTTCATGCATGGCCTTTTCAAAGATTTTTGCCAGTATTGGTATGAGTGTTATAGGGCGGTAATTATTCATTTCACTTCTATCACCTTTCTTGTGGATTGGTTTCACAATTGAGAATTTTAGCCGTGAAGGGAATAAACCTTGCATAAATGACAGATTAATAATATGGCTAATATGGATTGATAAAAATGAAGAGCATAATTTTAGAATTTTTGTGCTAATTTCATCGTAGCCCGTAGAGTTCGTAGATTTTAGGGAGTTTATTATTTTATATACATTTGTGGCATTAGTTGGAGTCAAATACATAGTGTTTGGAAGATAAGTCATTGGTGGTGTGTAGTCAATAGATGGGTCAATGGTGTCATTCGTTAAATCAATAAAAAAGTTGTTAAAAATGTCAGCTATCTTTTCAGGTTGAGTGTAAGTTTGATTATCCAATTGAATTTTATGAATGTCATGAGAATTTTGTTTTTCGCTGGTATTATTTTTTATTACTTTCCAGGCAGCCTTGCATTTGTTGGTGGATTGAGATAGATAACGCGTGTTTTCGCCTTTTTGAGCCTGCAACATGCATCTTTTTAGGATAGCAGTATATTTACAGTAGGTGTTTTCATGACGTTTTTTATTTGCTGTTGTGAGACGATATTTTAGATATAGACGGCGTTTGTTTAGACAACACTTTTTTATGCCTTTTGTCATCCAATTATGTTTTATGGGCTTAACAGTTATTTTAAACTTTATAATGGGGAAACATAGATTATAAAATAATATTAGAATGTCATGGAAATAATTAAATGCAATGTCAGTATCTTCAGTCTGGTAAATATCTGAAAAAGACAATGAAGACAGACAGTTCACAAACTTATCCATATTATCTTGATTAAAATTGCGTCTTTGTTCGAAATAGAACGGTCTTTTAATATTCGTGGTGTCAACCGTTACCTCAAAGCATATAGATTGTCCTGTTTCGTGATCAGATAGGGCTAGGTAGTGTATTTGGGGCTTAACGTTTTGGATATTACTCGTAATTAAGTCAATACAAGACAATTGTCGTGTTGGACTGGTAATATGATTATTTATGTTATAGTTTTTTAAAATAGATTCTAGCTCTTTGAAATGTTTATCTGCTTTTATAACGTCTATGTTCCAGTCACCACATAATATGATGCTTTTATTATTTCTTTTCACAAGTTTTGTTAAGAGGAGGTTTAAATTTTCTAAAAATAATTTAATGTTTGAATTTGGGGTTCGGTATATGCAGATAACATAAAGTTTTAAGGTTGTAATTTCAATTGCACAGTATTCGAAATAATATAATTTGGGCTCAATTAAATTACATAAAGGTTTACAATCAAGGTTTTTTTTTATCAATATACAAGTCCCACCCCTACGTTGATGCGGCCTTGAAAAGGCTGACACTACCTTATAGTTTTTCATAATAAGATTGGATTCTGCCCCTTGTCGTATAAATGTTTCACTGAGACAAACAATATCGATACTCAAATTACTTTTCTCTAGTTCCGTTATTGATAATTCTAGAAGGTCTTTTTTGCTCAATATACCCGCTATATTTTGATGTAGAAGAGAACATTTGCGTCTAACCTCGAAAAAACATCGGTTGGCTAGTGTTTTCAGGTTTAGAAATATGATTAGCGGTCTGTTTTTTAAAATAATATGGGATAGTTCCTTTTTTGCACATATTTGTTTTCGTAACATTGTTATTATAGTTATGTTGCATACCTTTGTTTCTACATCTTGATTTTAATTGTGAAGTTACTAATTTCTGGTAGTTTATGTTGTCAATTTCTATATTTATTTTAGAACACATGAAGCGCTTCGAAACAAAATTAATGTTATTAGAGCTTACCATAACATCAGATGTATCAATGAATTGACAGTTTGGATAATTTTTCACAATCAGTTTTATGTGTTTATTTAAGAGGTTAGCATTTAGGTAGCGATTATTTAGGACGTTTAGGATGAACACTTTGTTATTTTTTACTTGATGAAGTGAAGAACTTAACTCAGTTAAAAATAAGTAGGGATTTTTATCGTTACTTCCCACACCTAATACGATAATGTCGTCAGTTTTTAGTTTTTCTGTTAATTTGTCAAAGTTGCACAGGACTTGTGTACTCGTGGCATATGGTTTCGAGATTCCCGATACCGAGTATATGTTGTTCCATTTATTATTGTTTCTCTGCGTTGTTATTTCTTGAGCAAATTCCCGTACTTGTTGGTCACCTAATACTAGTATCCTTGGAGAAGGTATGTTGTTGCTCAGTTCTTCTACTTTTTCTTTGTTTGGACTCTTATTTTGGTCCGTAGATGTCGCTAAATTTTGTGTCGTGTGGGCCATGATGTCACGCTTTAGAAGGGGTGGTTGAGGAGTTTTGAGCTCATGGTTTACTGGATCAAAATTGTTACTCTTCGGGGGTGTAGAATGGGGAAATGTACCAGTCTTTCTATCGAGATTGAGAGGTGTAGAATGAGTAGATGTACTGGTCGTTCTAATGAGATTACGTTTACGTGAGGTCGTTGGTGTCATGTTTTTCGTGTCGGATGAGATGATTTTTTTATAAGTATTAATAATTTTCTGTCCCTCGCCTATATCCATTTTTAGTCGGAAGTTTTCGCTGTTCAAGTTTTCGATCTCTTGATGTGCTGATTGAAGTTCCGTTGTTAATCGTCTAATTGTTTCATTGAGGTTGATTATAGTGTCGTTATCATTCATGGACGTGCTTGGCAAGCTCTTCATGGTGGTATCGAGCAATGACGAATTATTTGTAAACAAATGATCGAGTGAATTTGCCCGTCGTGGCTTTCTAGTGGTAATGTTCTCTAATTCCATTTCAAATGAGTTCATAGTAGTAATCTATTAAATTAAGTTTTATCAGTTTGCAATTAATAAACAAACAGTAAAACAAAATGAATCCAAAAATCTAAAGTCAAAACCAAAATAAATCCAAAAATTTTCGTCGATGTCCAACTGTGATTCGAACCCGCACCGCTGAGATTCTATGTACTACCGACGACGATAGCCTCTGCGCCACGAAGTGACTTGTAGAATGATATCAAATTGTCAGACTGTTTCTTAGGGCAGTAATTCAAGTGGATGGTCCGTCGTCCTGCATAACCATATAAGGTAACGAATCGGTCCGCACAAACTTTCGATGAATCACTTTGGGTCACGTTCACAACACATGTCTTTTTGTTTGTTGCTCACTTTTTTGAATAGTTTTTTGATTGTATACGGCGCACTGTTTGTTAAATGTCTATTTCAATATGAGATTATTGACACTTGTACTTTTTACTATCGATTGGTATAAGTTTGGACTAATTTTGTGAGTATTTATAATTTTAAGAAAATATTAACACGGAGCTTCAAATATTTGCATGCGCTTCGTACGATGGCGCGCGATCGACGGCTCGACGGTTCTACGGCGGTCATTCTACGCGTGCTGGGCCAAAGTATGTAAAGACAATTTGGTATACCAAAATGACTAACAATTTTTTTGACTGAATTGACTGCAAATTCAAATCTCAACTGTAATTTTTGTGCTAATTATATAATATGAAAAGGATATGTAGTTATTTGTTGTTGTAAGCCGTGGGTTCGAACCCAGGCAGGCGTTATTTATTTCATCACCGCTGCCCTCAAAAACGGTGAAGGAAAACATCGTGAGGAAACCGACATGTACTAGAACTAAAAATTCGAAGACATGTACACATGTGCGGGATTACAGCCCACTCCCTCTCATAGAGAGGAGGCCTGTATCTCAGCAGCGGGAACATTATAGGCTGAGGATGAGATGGAGTTATTGATGTAGTGTGGTAATTTGAATTAATTTTTTTTTTCCGACTTTACATATTTAGCGAATTTAAAAGACAATTATTTTGTTAGAAATCGCATTAGATTTAGCTGGCAACAAAGTAATGAAGCTTTTTCTAAATTAAATGACTTTACTAATATTTTTGTAACAGAACAAAATTACAAATCTAGACTTACTTGCATACCTAATTTGATGGCCTTGAGCAAGTCCTGCTGCAGAATGTCCTGAGCGCTCCCCTCCATCATCACGACCAGGTTGCGACTGGTTGCTGCCACCACTAGGTTGAGGATCGACTTCTCAAGGTCCTTACGGGTCGGGTTGATTATTACTTCATTGTCGATTTGACCTAGTCTACGAGAAAAGGAATTATTATTACAAATGTACCCTTTAATTTGTGGAGCCCCCGCCGAGTGTAACTGAGGTCTCGGGAAACGTTACCTCACCATTACGTATCGCGCTGATACTGAAGGCAACATCACTATCGGAAACTCAAAAACAAATAGTAAACATGGTAAATATCCCGTTTTCAGTGTTAATGTTATAATTTTGACGGTGCCCCCAGGCACCAGGCCAGGCGTCAAAATTAGGCGTGAGATCGTCAAATAATATGTACATCTATATATATATTTAAATTACGTGTCACGTTGTTTGTCGGGGATGGACCCCTAAACTACTTAACTGATTTTAATTAAATTTGCACATCGTGTGCAGTTTGATCCAACTTGAAAGATAAGATAGCTTAGATCTCAATTTATAGTCTCAATATTATTTTATTGCAAATTAAGTCACAGTAATCTGTTAGCTACAAACGATTCTAACAGATGGCGGTATCTGTTGGATTGAGTAAGTATTCAATAGACGGCGCCTCTTTATAGGAGCGGAGCAGAAATGAAAAATATTGCGAAAACGGGGAAAATGTGTCGCAGACGAAGTTGCGCGGGACAGCTAGTGTATATATGGCTATCGAATTGAAACTTCTTTTTAAACTAATATCAACTCAAATAACAGTGCTAAAGCCCATCACACAGATTTATTCACCAACCACAGCATCCAGTAAAGCAAACTCCCCCACACAATGTAGCTACCTCAGGTGTTTGTCTCAGTTACGGTGGAAGCACCAGGGCATTGACCTGGTTTGCAAAAATCAATCAAAATCAAAAGTCATTTATTCAAACTAGGCTGATAATCAGCACTTTTTGAACGTCAAAATTACAAGAGACAGTCCCCCAAAACGCCCGCCCTTCGCCACTTCCTCGCAGGTCAGTGGCAGGCTGTATAGTGCACAAAATATGATTCACAACCTTGAATCATATTTTATTTATCTACATATTTATGTCTATATATATTATCTATTATGTCTTGGAGGGTTGTGTTGAAATATAAGAAATCAATACAACCCACTATGTTCATTCAATCCCATTGAATGACTATTTTGATGAAAAATTTGCAAGCTACCTTCACACATGCTCCATAAGCAATAAGCTGAAGTAATACAGGAAAAAACAGACAACAATATGTGTGAAGTTTGTGCGTTGTCTAGTTTTGTTATTTTTTACTTTTGAATTACTAACATTAGTTATAAGCAAAATTAGTGTTACTAACAACCTTGCCTTGCCTATGGACTTTTATGTCTGAAATAAATGATTTTTATATATATATTATTTTATTTATATATTAATACCTGACAGCACCAACAGGACCATTCCAAGGCACATCAGACAACGCTAAAGCTGCACTTGCTGCGTTAATGGCAACCGTCTCTGGTGGGTTTATAGAATCAACCGCTAGCATATTGCAGACTATCTGGGTGTCATAGAAGTAGTTGTTTGGAAATAGAGGCCTCAGGGAGCGGTCGATCAGGCGTGAGGTTAGGATCTCGCGTTCAGTTGGACCTAGAAAAAAAAAAGAATAATGGAAAAGTTCTTGCAAAAAAAGGATAATGGTAAATATTGGTCAGAAAGTTGAATAACTCTCTGAAAGCTAAACATTTTAATGTTTAGAAAGGGTAAATTTAAAAAGCTTGTAAGTTTTTCTTGTGTGTATAGATATAATTAATTTATACAGGATGGGCAGTAAGGGAAACTGCCTTAACCGATGCAGCTACACGAAAATGGTCTTAGGAGATCATCCATAATATTTCGTGAAATTTTGATGCACATTCAAAGATTTTCTAAAAAAGTAGGTATAGTTCCCCTTGCTGCCCCGCTAAAATTTTCCGCCTTGTCTAAGAAGGTTCATAAATAAAAATATGAAAATAATTAAATTCATATAACATTCATGTATAAAAAAACAAGGGTGAAATACTATGAAAGGGAGGCTAAGATTATAGCCCATAGTGCATTGCAGGTTTAACTCTAACCATATACCATACAGAAAATGCAAAAACTTTTTCCACCACACTTGCTCAATATTATGTTACCATTCAAATATCAAATTGATTTAAAGAAAAAGAAACTACTTACCTAATTCCCTTCTAAGAAAATTTGTGGGTATTCGTCCAGCTGCCGCTGCTTTCTGTCTATAATCTACCACAAGCGGTAGGAATGATGAAGAGCTTTGCTTTGCCTTAGAGACCACTGTGGCTAGGATGGAGGTGTTTCCCAAGGTTGCTACACAAGCCCCATCTGCAAACCTTGCATAGCGGCCTGAAGACAGGTTCAGTGTGGTCCTGGGGAGTAAATAAAAGTCTGAGAATAGTAGGATAGTTTTCACAGCAGTTTATTATTGGAAAAATTCTGCAGTTAAGCACAACTTTGATTGCTCTACGGCAACAACAACTATCGACTGTACCACGACCAAGATAGAACGCGGGGATGGGTAGTTTGTTTCGTTAATATTCTTACATATTTTACAAATAAAATATGTAACAATATAACCTTCTAAAACATAACCTCAAACTTACCTGTTTGTAAACTGAATATCAGTTTCGGAAACGCCTGAGTTTGCTGTAAAATATCTACAATAATTTCCTTTATTCGTTATTCGTGTTAAATTTAACTTTTTAATTGACAACATCTTGTAATGTTGTAATTTCAGAGGGGTCAAAAAAGGGCATCCAAAAAATTACGACACACGAAAAGTTACAGTTTCTCAAATTCGATATGTGAAATACTGTTTTATAGAAAGTAAGAAGGAAATGAAAAGATTAGGCATAAATACTTAAAACTATTTTAGCGATTTAACAATGGGGAATTTTACAACGATTTCTTCAGAAGAACACAACACTCGTTCCAGTTCTAACAGATAGATCTTTTTTTTTGCTTAAATAAATGATTTGATGGAGAACGAATTAGAACTTTATATCTTCTCTTTCTAAAGGGCTGGAACGTTTTTAACCGTTCAGAAATTTCTTTTCATTTACACTTCACTGGCCGATGCGTGATGGATTGGTTGACACAGTGCATGCTTTTAAAACAGTAAGAATATTCCGATTCCATTAAATTTTTACGGGTGCAAGTGATTCAACACATTGATTGGCGAATGTGAAGAATAACATGTAGCATTCATAAACGTGATTTAAAATGTCAAGTCGATAGTATTCATTCTTTGTTCTGATTGGTTCTTTCCTGTGAAAAACTCGGTTGTTGATCAGCTGTTTGTCAGTAATTGTCAGTTCATTCAAAATCTGAAATGTCAATCAATGTTGTGTTTTGTTGGTCTTAACTTTACTAATGAATTCACAAGCTCAAAATGAAAAAAGTTCAGGGTAATGATTCATTTCAGCGAATGAATTACCTGTACCAGGTAAGATTCCAATCTTTGCAATGTGCCAGTCTTATAACTAATTCTGAACAGGCAGTTTACCACTTGTATAAAAACAATTTTAACAATAATTATTTGTTTTCAGATCAGCAAACTTATAGCAGGGAAGAATCCAACCTTATCTTCATACTATGGGAACCTTATTGTAAATGTTGCCAAGAAAAATGTTTTAAAGATGTGAGCATACAAAATCTTGTAAAATTCATGTAATTGCCTAAATTAGGTTATTGATAAACTGAATGAATACCTCTACCTACACCCCCGTTGATTATCTTGTGGCCTGATCGTGTTGTGGTATTTCAAGGTTATATCGCCAGTATGCTTCATTAAAATTCCTTGTGGTGAAAATGTATGAGGGGAAAATGTCTGTCTTCTCTTCTTAGTGCGTCAATGGCAATCTAGATTGTGTTGGCCCAGAACTGAGCCACTAGTTTGGCGCCCTCTGTAGCATCCATCAGTTCCTGTAATTAACAAACAGCAGCACACACAGGACACAATATATTACATAGACTGTCTTCAAAAGTGACAGTTTCTAAAAGTCGTTTGTTTGTATGGAAAGTAGCCACAACATTGAAAACTTAATTTTGCCTTTAGCAGCAGCAACCGAGGCATCTCCTTGCACTGTGATCCAGAGTATGAGTCCCAACTTACTCCGCTTTATCCAAAAATGCGTACAACAGACCGTTTTAGTGCCTATGGACAGTGCAGACTGAAGAAACCACATAACATCACGCCTGTAATCTCTGAGCATATCAGCAGAGGTGTACCTAATAGTACTGCTACTTAGAAATTCATAGTGGGAAAGCACAATAACACTTTGTCCATCCTGGGTTTGATTGCCACTGTAGGAGCCTGTAGGACTGTGTAGGAATACTGTTACTATCGCCATCTTAGGTACTTTACAACCACTTAATTATTTTAAAAGAGTAACCAAGGAGTTTCTATCTGGTTCTTTTCCATAGGAAACTACCAACCGTAA
This sequence comes from Cerastis rubricosa, assembly GCA_949152445.1. NCBI lineage: Eukaryota > Metazoa > Arthropoda > Insecta > Lepidoptera > Noctuidae > Cerastis > Cerastis rubricosa. The sequence goes on along the minus strand of OX424534.1, from coordinate 20,542,812 downwards.
CCATGCACCTTTTCTCTTTGTTTTATAAGTGCCCATGTAGGCCTATGTGAAATAAAATATTCTGATTTTGATTGACCACCAACATAACTAAAAGATGGATGATTTAATTTGGGTCACTTCTGTTGTTTTGTATTATTATCTGTGTCATTATAGCTTCTATTCAGATGACATTACTTTAATGCAGTTTTTTTAAAGAGTGTTTACGACATGCGTATTAGGTTTAATTAAAATCGGTTCAATAATTTCGGAAAATAAGGAATTGAAAGTTTGTATAAAATGCCGTAAGTTGTAAACGCTCTTAACTAGTAGAGTGGTTATTTTGTTCCTCTTAATTTATTGCAGAAATCCTGACATAAAAAGGCAGATCTGCAAGAAGTGCCGATGCATGCTTATACACAAGGAGACAGCCACTATAAAACTCAAAAGAAACAACGGAACTAAAATAATACAGTTGTCATGTAATACTTGTGGCGCCAAGAGGAATTTTCCCGCCAATAAGAATCAGGAACATAGAATATGGTTAGAAGATCCTAAAGCTGTTGTTGAAATCATAAATTAAATTATTGTATGTAATGTTGTGTTTTTTTTAAGCCAGTAACTTCGGCTGTCATTGATTTTCTTTGATGCATTGTTGGTAGTCAGAAACCGGAAAGTGTGGCTGAATTATGATGCTGCTAAAGCAACTATTCTAGGCCCGCTGTCCCCGTACGAGTATTCACAAATGCGTAGATTCGATTTCGATTATGAAAGTCGTATGTCCATCTCGCTCGCTTTCGTAATGACAAAAAAGTATAGACATAGGACTTTTCGAATCGAAGTGTTTGTGAATACGTGGCTGATCTGGCTTGCTTCCAGTCTAACCAGATGAAAATGACTGTCTATCCTCTGGGGACCTAAAATGGCTGCCGTACCACAATCAGTCTAAGATAATCACGTTAAAATTCTTAAAATAGTCATAGACGCAGTTCTAAAAAGTTACTAAAAAACATTTTCGAAAAATATGTAGGTAAGTGTGTAACAGCTAAATTAGACTGATTATAAATTATCTATAGAAACTGAAATTTTCAACAACCTTTTTTAAAAAAAAACATTTCGAAAATGTTTTTTAGTAACTTTTTAGACCCACGTATCCTGCTTATGAGTGTTTAAGTTTCATTAAAATCGGTTCAGTCATTTCGGAAAATAAGGACTTGAAAGTTTGTATGAAATGCCGTAAGGTGTAAACGAGGTCGAAAAAACGCCGCAATTGTCGTCCAGTTATCGCTACAATCGTCACCCATTTAACGCCGAAAAACCATTGCCTTGTCGGTTTAGTGGTTGTGCTGAGCATAAATCATAGAGTCATATGTTCGATTCCTAAATCAGGCAAAAAGCCAGCCTTCCTAGTTAAAAGCAGTATATCCATGTAAAAATATGGATTACAAACAGAACTGAGCATGATGACTGAACTTCAGGTTCACATTTATGGTGTCATATTGTGTGTGTTCATGTACTTAAATAAAAAACCGGAACCCTTATTGGATCATATTGTTATCCGTCTGTCTGCCTGTCTGTCAAGACCCTTATTCTCAGGAACGCGTGGAGGTATCAAGCTGGAATTTATATCAAATACTCAGGTACTGTCCCTTGGAGCTGAGAAAAAATCAAAATTCTAAGCCAATGCAATCAAAAGATACAGCCGTTTATGCCGCAATTTTCCGCAAATTTTCGACACTCGCAAGTGAATCCAAACCTACAGGGTACTTCCCGTGAACTCAGAATCTTGAAATTTGGTACGAAGCAACGTCTTATAGCACAGATAAAGGAAAAATTGCGAAAACCGCAAATTTTCAGTTACTTCATATACTATTTTTTTTTTTGTACGCAACCCTCGGTGCGCGAGTCCGACTCGCATTTGGCCGGTGTTTTCTAGTAAGTAGTGTACCTACTACACAAAAAGAAGCAGCCTTCATTTTGATAACGTAAACTAAGAGTAACTTGCTCCGAGCTTCGCTGGCAAGCCTCCAGCCATTCGATGTAACACATGGCTTCGAACGTCTGATTATATCGCGCGAACTTGCGCCTTGTTTTGGTAACTGTACTCTGAACTCTGATATAACTAGGTGAGTCGCTATTTGTGACTAGGCAATGTAGTACTCAAACTCGCACTTACTTGCTTACAAGTAAGCTAAAGCGGCCATATAGGCCCCAAGCTGGCCTACCATGACGTCTTAAAACATTATTCTTTTACTCCTTTTCCAGTGCGGGAAAGAGGTGGCGCTAGACACCCTTTAGAGCTCCGTCTCTTTCCCACACTTGAATAAGAGTAAAACAATACTGCTTTAAGACGTCATGGTGGGCCAGCTGATTGGTATTTGTTTGTAGGCTAGCTGCCTACTCTACCTACAGTTCGGCGCGGCGCGTGGAGCCGCTAGCCGTGCTGTTCGGCTTAACATCGTGTATCTTCGGAATTTCGGATATACCGAATACATCCTAGTAGGTACATAGGCAAAGCGGCCGAACTGTAGGTAGAGTAGGCAGCTAGCCTACATGTTGTCAAAAGTAATATAAGACGAGGTCGACTATACATATTCTCTCAGGCGAATACGACGCTTAGTTTGTTTCAGATATCTCATCATTCATCATTTCAGCCCAAAAGACGTCCACTGCTGGACATAGGCCTCCCCCAAGTGTCGCCACATTGACATTTTGGGTGGTTTTGCCGTAATCGCTACGCTTGGCAGGCGGATTGGCGATCGCAGTACGGTTGTTACAAAAGCACAGAGAACGCAGCTGCTGATTCTCTGGCAAGTCCCTTAGTCGCCTCTTACGACACCCACGGGAAGATATGGGACGGTGCTATTCTTTACGTCCGATACCGATATCTATTTATAGTTAAAACCTTGTTTCCCTGCATTTCAGAAGGTCATAGGTATTCTGCATTAACGGAGCTTATTTGCTGAGCAACGTTTTTAACGTAAGATAACTGTGTTAAGTTTCATCACCACTGCTCTCACAACGGTGAAGGAAAACATTGTCCTAACCATTTTTTTTCTTTGAGCTTATCTGTAACCAATCCCAAACTATAAGCAGATTTGTGCCCTGTCATTTTTATCGTGTGTAAGGAGCTCCTCAGGAAAAAACATCTCATCCTTCACCATGGCGCAAGTTTCTGTACACCATGGCGCTTCAGTCGTTTAGTGTAGCTGATAGTTGCTAACGTGGTAGCTCAGTCGTTTGGGTGAGTTTCCAGCCGTTATTTATATTTATTCCCTGTTAGTTTTAACTGCACCTTAACAGTTCTCATGCAGAGCCTCATGGTGTTCTGTGTTGGTGACAACCAAACATTTGATGATGTCTTCAAATGTTTGATTGTCACCACACACTCCGCTTGCCCACCGCTTGTTACATCCAACCCGCACAGAGTCCTCATGGTGACTGACCGTGGGTGACCCTATACATGGAACAGGCCTGAGAGCAAGCAGTGGGAACATTGTGGGAATATTATGCAGACTGTGCCAAATTGGAAAATCGTTTTTTTTTAGATCCTTGCCTCACATTAGGAATTTCTACTGTATCGTGAGTTCTTTTACAATCATTTAAAATCACATACTCAATCAGCCAGACCCGGAACAGCTACCTTTAGGTCATGCATATGTTATTTAGGCTCAGTACGTTTGGTTGAACAAAAAGTGCTGACATTTTAGATGAAAACCCTTTATTGCTCAAAAATAAAGCATGCCGTATTCGAGATCATATTCAAGATGTTTAGGGATTCTCTTCTGTGGTTTTGGGTCTTCTTCCTCCGTCTCTGGTTTTAACTTCTCTGATTCTGACTCTAAATTTACACCGCCCATTCGCCGGTTCTTTGAAAAGAAGAGAGACAAAATCGGATGCGTCCGCTGGAGATTTGACAGTTTCTCCCTATTAACCGTCCCGTTCACAATTATGTCCCTGAACGTGTCATTGTTGAGAAAATTGTCATTAACACCTAGGACTTTATTCAAACTATCTTGCAGTTTGATGTCGTACTTCATCATGTCCAACTCATGTGCATCCACAACAGACTTACGGTCCTTCCTGTATTGCAACTTCATTTTCTTTATAAAGTCCTGTATCTGTTTCGTCTTCCTGAATCGTTGTGCAGTCCCGTTTCTATAGGCTCTCTGCAATAACTTTGTGATTTCTGTCACTACTTTTTTAATACTATTTCTGATTTTCTTCTTTAGCTGAATCCTTGCTCTTTTCCTTCGCTTAGCATATTGCTTTCGTTTCCTCCGTGCCCGGTGTCTTATTTCGCGTGTATTCTTAAAATTCTCATCATCAGTGTCCGTGGTTAGGCTGTTTTCGTGTTCGAAGGACATGTCCAGCCCCTGATATAAATCGTAAGAGGTGCGTTCGAGTGCGCAGCAGACGAACATGGTTTTTCCGCAGAAGGAGTCTCCTCTATATATTCGATACTCTGCGTCGCATTCAGGCGCGAGCGTGCAAGAGCCCCACGGAAGGTCATGTTGGTTTGGATCACCGCATGCAGTTCCGTATGGTCCTTAAAGTATAAAGAATCGGGATGTATTAATAAAGTTAAGCTATAATATAAGTATTTGAAGATGACTGATGGTAGATTACGGTAAGCTTTCTTTCACAGGGAGAAGGTAGTGTGAAGCGTTCCCTTAGGTAGATTGTTAGAATCAGTGGCGTACGCAGGGACCTACAATACGGCAATCCCACAAGGCAAGCAGACTGTTCAGAAATCTTTGCGTCGTGAAGAGTAGAAAACCAAGAAAGTTACAAGACCAAGCCAAGCTTTTAGGTTTGCATAATAGTACCGCCACTATGCTGGATACACATTGATCTCATTTCCTCGTAAAGTGATATCAAAAGACACACACACAATACGCTTGCGGCTAGTTATCTTTTTGTCAGATATCCTATTTAAAATAATATAGGTACTTACGAGCTACTTTCATGTTTACCACGTCACCCCTGGGTTCTGTAGAGTTCAGTGCGTCGAACTTCAGCCGCAGCCTCTTCTCGCCCCAGTCATCAAAAAATAATTGTTTCTCCTCCTCGTCTTCAGAACCGGAACTAGAAGAATCTGTTTTCTTCTTCTTTTGCCATAGTCTTCTATTCTTTAGCGAATTAGGTAAGCGAGTTGCAGGTGAATGAGTTTCAATATTTTCGTGTTTACTTCGAGTTTCAGTCAATTTTGAAAGAATATTACGTTGAACCGTGTCATCATTACTCGTCGCGACTGGACTATCATCTTGCAAGAAGTTCTTCAAATCTTTTAGTATTGGAATGTCATTGTTTTCATTTTCAGCTTCAGATGAATCCAATATTGCTTGAAACTTTTCTTTTAGATTCGTAAATTCAGTTCCATGAGTAGCGTTTAGAAACAAAACGAAAAGCGTTAGGTAAAAATAATGCATTTTATATCGACATTTTTTATATGTCGTCCATCTGAGGTTTTCTTTGAAAAACGTTTTTTTTTTATCGGGTGCTATTACAATCAATATTGAAGCTATTAAATATTTATGTGTGAATGTATTTTTAATAAATCTTTCGATATTGGGTAGGTAGTATTTGTAGTTGGATTTGATAAGCAAGGTTTACCTGACTGAAATAACTGAAAACTTCAGAAGGGGTATTGTAGGTTTACTCATTTGTTAACAACTTTGGGACCAACCTTGAAAACAGAGTTTTACAAACCAAGTTCCACAAATTGGTCACATAGTAAAAGTTGATCACAGAGTTGAGTCCATTGACCCCTTTTCAGGTATTCAGTTATCTCAATTAGGTACTACATAATAATTATTTACTTTACGTAACTCTCAGGTGGTGAAAATGAATCGAAAAAAAATTTGACTTCCCATACAAAATATCGCATTGACTGACGCAATTCATTAGTATGAAGACTTCAAATTCATTCACTTTTTGGCCCATGTTCCTTATGTAAAGATGTCCAGTTTGATGGTCTGAATCATCATCTAAGAGGTGTTGCTCTTATTCTGGTACACTCTGTTAAATAGATCTTAAGTATGCTAATACATAATCACAAAACGGTGAAGGAAAACATCTTGAGGGAACCGGCATGTCCTAAAACTAAAAATTCGAAGACATGTGACAACCCGCACTGGGCCACGTGGTGGATTACATCCCACTCCCTCTAATAGAGAGGAGGCCTGTGTCCCAGCAGTGGAAACATTATAGGCTAATCAGGCTTTAATGTTTCCGCTGCTGTAGCATAGTCATGCTTATGCAGCGCTAATAAAAATAAATAAAAATTAAATTTTAAAAAACCCCCTACAGAAAAATCCTCTAAAAAACCAAAAATAAATTATTCCAAGCGTCGCGCGTCGTAGCGTCGGGGGTCCGCTTGGTTTTTTTCTTTTGTTAAGCGGTCTACTTAGCGGTCTCCCGACGCTACGACGCTTGGATTAATTTATTTTTGTTTTTTTAGAGGTTTTTACTGTCGGTGGTTTTTAAAATTTTTAATTTAATTTTTATTTCATGATTTTTAAACTTATATCATTTTTACTTAGCCTTGATTAGGGGGTAGGGGGGTGCAAGCCCCCCCCATCCCTTTCGGCAATGCCCATGGTGACAAGTGACAAGATTTAAAATATAAAATCGACTAGACCTGTGGAAGTTGTTTAAATGTCCCTTCTTCAACTAGAAAAGAGGCGATGATCTTCAAGCGGCTGAGCAGATTTTCTCGAAACATAGCTGAGAACACTCTCGATTATAATACCTTTCAAACGAAATCAATTTTATCAAAATCGGTTCATCCGTTTAGGAGCTACGATACCACAGACAGACACACAGATACACACGTCAAACTTATAACAACCCTCTTTTTTGGTCGGGGGTTAAAAATAAAATACAAAACGTCAATTATTTTCCTAGACAGTTGCGTCATCGACCAACACCGTCGCGTTCCATGCACGGAGCGTCAAGAATTGTCGGCGAACATAGTCTCATACTTTTCTCTCATACTTGGAGGACCTCGTGGCTAAATAATAAGAGCCGCACGAGTCGATCTTTAAGCCGTGCTTGCCGAGGTCGGTCCGTGGATGGGTGACCATAATTACATACCGAGTTTCCTCCGTACCTCGGAAAGCACGTTAAGCCGTTGGTCCCGGCTGATATTTTTAGATCTTTGACAGTTGTTACCAGGACTCAGAAGCCAAAAGTCTGACATCCAGTCTTACTAAGGGGTATCGTATTACCCAGTTACTGGGTTGTGGAGGTCAGATAGGCATTCGCTTTATTTAAAATACTGGTACTCAGCTGCATCTGGTTAGACTGGAAGCCGACCGAAGTTTGGGAAAAGGCTAGGCAGATAGACGATGATAATCTCATACTTTTCATTATATAGAATATTTTTTTCCCTGATTCTTTTATAGCACGGTATGGTACGGTGTAGTAGACGGAATCCTTCGGGTTGTTTTCGAAGAGGAAATATAAAATGTATTTTAATGGTTGACTGAAATTCATTATTATTAAATCACATCATTCATACAATATTTCCTTCCTTTAGCCCATTATGTTTACCTATAAATGTTGGTATGTACTAAAGTATTTTTTGGCGGCCATGTTGATCGAGTTTATAAAGTGATTTAAACGTTTTAGGGTTCTGTAGCTACATATCTTAAATGATTATTTTGCGATAGAATTGACGCATTTGATTGTGTTTTTACCCGATTGAGGAGGGTAGTGTGTTTATCAGTCTAATTATATGTAAATAATATGTGGACAGTGTTGTGGGTTGCATTATAGCCTATATAATTGTTTTTGTTAAACTAGTTGTAAGTTCTCATAATGTAACTGTTTATTGTCCCTTGCAATAAAAAAAAAATAAAAAAAATATAATTGTTCGTTTTTGGCGCTGTACAGAGAGACCAAACTTGTGGGCCGATTTTGATTATTATTACGTCAATCGATTTGTCTTAATCTTGCGCGAGTGCCACTAAAGACATGATAGTAATCAAAGTCAATATGGCTAGATGCCATATTGCGAAAAATTTAAAAATGAAAATCATCTATAGGCCTTTCGTACCAAAAAAAAAACGAATAAATCCCGACTTCCCGCATTCTTATTTTGAAAATCAAGAAACAAGCGCACAGAGAAGCAGGCGGGTCACAATGTTTTAATCATTTTAAATTTCAGTGGGTCCCGCCTGCTCCCAAATGCGCGTGTTTTTAACTTTTCAGTCGGTATTTTTAACAGTATGTATCGCTATATAGAATAAACATCAAATGGCATGTGTTTAATCGATCCCCAAATGTATTCCTTTTTTGTATTTACTAAAAATCCTTAAATTCTTCAATGATAAATCACCTTTTTGTGATGTAGCCGCGTCACTGCTGCCAAGTTCATACTACGGAACCATTAGTGCGCGATTCTGAGTCGCACTTAGCCCTTTTTATAGTTTCACCAGAATTTTAAAAATAAGCTATATAAATATTTGATGTGTGCAATATTTATTGCAATACTTCTCGATAAAAAATACGGTAAGTACGTTCTGTGTTTTTATGGAAAACTTCTGATAAGAACCATGTCGGATATGTCGAAATAAAATGCATTATTTTCACGTAACGTTACTGGTTTTCTCCCTTAACGATATCCATGCATCTATTTACTCGCATCTAAAAGAGAATGTCCAATCCTTGCTGGATGACGATCGAGGTATAGGAGACATCCCTATACGCCGTGTCGATGGTCTGCGGTACTTCCATAGCAACAAACATGAGGATGCAAAAGATAAGAAATCTGCTCAGGAAAAAGCCAAAGTATTACAGAGCGTAAGAACTCACGAGCAGAAATTAAACACTGGACGAGATATGTCTTCTTCAAAATTCACTGGAGTTCACTCCAAGGTAAAAGGATACTATCACATGGACCCAGTTTTAAACGAATTAAGGCATAGAAGAATTGGAATTCAGAGAAGGAAAGGAAGCAGCGAATCTGAAACTAGCTCTGACTCGGAAGAGCAGTACTGGAAGGATCGATGGAGTGAGCATTGGATGCAGAAGAAGTTTGAGGCACTTAACTCGACACAACCCAGGGGTGATGTGGTCAATATGGCGGCTGCTCGTAAGTATTATCGACACATAAGATAGCATCATGTTTGTAGCTTGTAATGTCTGAACGGTTAGGCAGAGATGCACCATACAGTACACAGCCAAATTTCGCCAGTTGGTGTGAATCCCATATAATAGGTGACGAGACCCATCGACCAGGTACAAATCCAGACTCCGCTCTTCTATTAAGATATTCCTGATGAAAAAACCCAATAACACTTTGGCCGATCTGGAAAACAAAGGAGGTTGTGATATTTTGTATGATTATTAGACTGCAGCATCCATTTTGACTACCTGAAAAATCAGACATTTATTCAGTTTTAATTTTATTTGTGAGATGTTTTAAGGTCCATGGGGCGTTCCCTGCGGTGATCCGAACCAGCACGACATGCCTTGGGGCAACTGCATGCTCGCACCTGAATGTGACTCAGAGTATCGCATATACCGGGGAGACTACTTCTGCGGCAGAAGCGCATACGTCTGCTGCGCTTTACTAGTCACCAACTACGACATGTACCAAGGACTGGACATGTCCTTCGAAGGCAGCAGCTTCCAGACTGACTCCGACGAGAAAAACCGTGAAAACAACAAAAAAACCGAAAAGAAAAAAAAGAATTCACAAAAAAGGAAACGGAAAAGAGAACGAGATAGAAGGAAGAGAAGAATAGAGAAGAGTATTAGAAAAATAGTCAAAGAAATCAGAACTATATTGAGGAAAGCCTATAGGAATGGAACAGCTCAGCGGAAGAAGAAGACTAGAGAATTGAAGAGGTTTATAGAATTAATGAAGAGGCAATACAAGAAAGATCGTAAATCTGTCGTGAATGTTCACGAGTATGAACTGGTGAAGATAGACGAGAAATTGCAAGCGAAGCTGGATAAAATCAAAGGTGTGAACGAAAACTATATGTACAACGATACGTTTAGAGACATAGTCGTGAACGGGACGATAAATAAAGAGAGATTGAGGAGTTTCTTAAGAACCCATCCTGATTTGGCAAACTTATTCAAGCATAGACGAACTGGTTTGAATTTGAAGCCAGAGACAGTGAAGCTTGAATCGGAAGAGCCAAAGTCTGAAATTGACGAGTTAAAGTTAGTAGTTGAAGAGCCAAAGCCAGTCAAAAGAAAGCCTCGACTTCGTGACTATGATGTCGAGTACGGCATGCTTTATTATTGAGCAATAAAAGTTGTCATTCTGTTTGCATATTGTTGATTTACTTACTTTACTTGATTTACTTTACTTTATTTAATCAAATAAAAATAAAGTTACCACTGAAAAAGTGATTTACTTTTTCAGTGGTAACTTTTCTGTTTCGAAAATCAGCTTCACGGTGATGACGGTGGTGTGTCTGGCGATGCAACTTGCGTCAACGTCACACACGCTTGTCACTGGTTTCATTCGCGTGGGTGTCGTTGCAATGCAAGGCGTGTCGCGGTATCTTGTGGCCATGCTTTAGGCCCTGACTCCAACAAAGCGGAGACTTGCTGAGATGTGCAAAGCGGAAAGGACAGAAGATGTTGTGTGTCTGTGGCTGACTTTGTTTATCCGGTGCGAATAGCGCCCAGTTTTTCTCACCCAATCCAGGTCATGCCTTGAAAAATATTATTTTAGCTCTAAAAATGACACGGCACACCAACACTAAAATTTGATAAATATCCTGCACGACGCTCGTGCATAATGCATTCGTGTATCTAGTTTTATCGTGCAGGTTTTACTAAATTCCTCCGCGCAGTATAACGTGCGTTTTTGTCCCGACAGCAAACCATTTCCAATTTATGTTATTCCCAGTTAAAAACTGTATGTTGGCGTTAAAGTCTAATACTATGGCAGCCTCGATGATGTAAGTATACTCTTTCCAGGCCATTTTGTATAGGACAGCGTTTATATTTAATTGTTCTATCAAACTTATTCAGCAATAGAGCCCAAAAAGTACGACAAACAGACAAAATCTAAATGTATAAGAATGACCGAAACTTTCTTTCCTATTGGGCCATTATACTGGATAATGTTTTGGTAGATAAAACGCCAAGATGTCTTCAATAGCGGTGTATATTTTGCGGTAAGATCCCCTTTTGTATTCTGTTCACGTTGCACCCTCCGGTGGTATACATGTAGGGGCAGGAAGTAAGCGGAACACTAAAGGTGAATACTGTTGTTACGTGTCATCTTTCTTCACGACGAAATATAGGTAAAGCAGATGTAAAGTTAATATTAAGCAATAGCTCATGGCCTTAAAAAATATGAGTCAAAGCAAGACATGTTAGTTTAGAGCATATCGCAAGTCAGACGCGCTTTTGGAGCGACAGGACACAAGAGACGCGCGTGCGTGTGGTTTGATGCAATTTCGTCACGCATCGCGGACTCCACCGAAGCGAAGACGAGACGTCAAGCGGGGAGATGTGTTGTAAATCACAAAAGAATTTTGTTATTTATACTCCACTTAGTGGAAACAGTTGAGTGGTTCCGACCGACGTCGCGGTCCGTCGCGACGTCCCGGTCCTTGCCCTCCCCGACCCTCGCTCGAGCCAGCCCGCGATGCTGTGCCAGTAGTTTTAAATCAGGTCCTAAATAATGATATCATTTAGATCCAGCCTGTCCCCATGCAGTCCTCCCCCAGCGACGCCATAAGCCGAGGCTCGTACCCCAAAGGGGGTGCCCTTAGCGAGTAGTCGCTTAATTTGTAAGTTTTTATGCCTTGGCTGGAGGCCTTACTCTTAAGGCATCCACAGGATAAAGCAGACAACCTTATAGGTTGAACTGCGAGATGCCATACCTAAACAAAAAAAAAGGTTGAAGTGTCTCGTTAGGCCGAAGGAGTCCGAAGACGAAAAACGACATAAGCGGGCTGCAGAGAACGGTGTGCGGTGAGCTGTGTTCTGTGTGCGGCGTACGGTGAGCGGTGCACATCTCTCCTCTCCGCTTTGCACATCACAGCTTGTCTACGCTTTGGTGGAGGCCGGCCCTTAAGCCAAACGCTGTTTCACTCTTCTTCTTTCATCAGGACGAAATAATAATATATTGAAAGTGTGTCCCTAAGGTGTACTCTCACTTTTGTTGAATAACAAAGCCGCCTCGTAACAATCACTTAGGTAACATACTTTTTTGGCGTTCATTCGATCCGCGCCGATCAATAGGTATACTGCGTTCAGTACCTGCCCTTGCCGAATTAAATCTGTTCCACTCATAGAAATCAGCTTTTTTAGAAGCCCGCAACTGTTTACAAGGCCAGATAAGGTAATCGGCAGTGCTAATCAGAGCGGCGCCTAGGGAATGGGTCGGCTTCGAGCCCAACATCTAGATGCTGATAAATTAGGCTTAATTTCAAAGAGGAGGGTCGAGAAAGTAACTTATTTTGCGTGGTAGGAAAAGGTTATGAAATAGGCTGCTTTTTTAGCAGCCTATTTCATTCAGCAAAGTGATTTCAGTCGGGAATGACGATAGATAGCTAAAATGTAAGCATTATTATTTCCACAAAGTATGGGAATATTTACGATGGGCCTCATCAGAAGACTTAAAGTCACCCAAAGAGCAATGGAGAGCGCTATGCTCGGAGTTTCCTTGCGTGATCAAATCAGAAATGAGGACATCCGCAAGAGAACCAAGGTTACCGACGTAGCCCGAAGAATTGCCAAACTTAAGTGGCAGTGGGCAGGGCACATTGCTCGCAGAACAGATGGCCGATGGGGCCGAAAAATTCTGGAATGGCGACCGCGAACTGGAAGACGATGGGTTGGAAGGCCTCCCACTAGATGGACCGATGATCTGGTGAAGGTTGCAGTGATCCGCTGGATGCGAGTCGCACGGGACCGGTCAATGTGGCGCCACTTGGGGGAGGCCTTTGTCCAGCAGTGGACGTCTTTCGGCTGAAATGACGATGATAATGATGATGAGGGAATAATTACCTACATATAATCAAGCCTGTAATCCCCTAAGGTTAGGCAGAGACGTAACTAATAGTACACCCACATTTCGCCCGTTATGTTTAAGTCCCAAGTTATACGGGGCCAGCCTATTGCCATCAACCTGGCACAAATTCAGACTACGTGGCCTCTACTGAGAAATTGCTGATGGAATAACCCAATAACACTTTGCCCTACCTGGGAATCAAACCCAGTATCTCATGATCAGCAGTTACTAAGTCATCATCATCTGCCTAGCCTTTTCCCAAACTATCTTGGGGTCGGCTTCCAGTCTAACCGGATGCAGCTGAGTACCAGTATTTTACATGAAGCGACTGCCTATCTGACCTCCACAACCCAGTAACTGGGTAATACGGTACCCCTTGGTAAGACTGCTATCAGCAGTTATTAAGTATGGTTACTTATGTGTAGGTCGTGGATTCGAATCCAGACAGGCATTTCACGTTGAGTAATATATTTCTAAAACACGGAAAACAGATTTTCAAAACGGCGAAGGAAAACAATGGGAAGAAGCCTATATTTATGTCCTACTAGCTGTGCCCCGTAGTTTCACCTGCGTAGACCGGGATAAAAAGCCTATGTGTTCATCCAGGGTACCTACCTACCTACCTATAAGCTATCTGCATACCGAATTTCATACAACTCCGTTCAGCCAGGCGTGAAGGCGTGATAAACACGCACACACACTCACTCACAAACTTTCGCCTTTATAATATTAGTGTGATATATCACCGTGAAAGACACTTGACAAGTACTAAACGCACTGGACCCACGAGATTGATTATGCCTATGTCCCAGCAAAGGGGAACATTTTAGACTGATTAAACCCGCAACATCATAGCCTATCAATTTTGTTTTATCTGGATTTGTTTAAACTTAAATACGCAAATCGTACTATAGTGCAATTCTATTTATTTATTTATTTAAGATCTACAACAAAGGATGAACACAGATCATGTGAAATAAATTATGGGCTTCAAAAGTATCACGTAGGTGAACTCCTTTACTTACAGGAGGCCAAAGCATGCATAATTGAATTTACATCTAACTTAACAAATTTATTTATTAAAACATATTTTAAAAACTTTAAGAGAATTAGAAGTTTCAGATGATAATAAAGAAATGAAAAATAAATTAACAATTAGATAAACCTTTAGACATTACATACATTGCAAGAGATTCACTGATGTCTATAGAATTTACATTTGCTAACGAAATGATAATATTATGCGCCAAGCGTGGTGATTATGGCAAACCCCCCCCCCCCCTTCTTGGGGGAGGTCTATGTCCAGCAATGGACGTCTTTCGGCTGAAATGATGATGATGATGATGAACGAAATGATAATATTATTTAAATATATAAAAAAATCAAAGAATTAAAATTAAAACACATAAACACACAAAACAGATAATACTTATTACATGAAGAATAATATTTTTAACCTGTTACCAAGATTTTCAACCCAGACCCTAACCGTGCCTGCACCTTTTGTCGACGTTTTATAAGTGAACTAGGTTCCTAACCAATGTGTGTACCTAAACACACAATTCACCACAAAACAGCAAATTAAAAAGCCTTTTCATCTTCCAAATAAAACGTAAATCTGTGAACATTTCTTTCATACAACGGCTCATCGACTACGAAACAGCACGTCCGTAGATTACCACTGCAAACTTACCCATGCTGACTAATTACTGAAAAAAAGAGCTTATGTCCTTGGCATAGAGGTTTTGGGTTTGGTACGAGGATATTGGGACTAAAGCAAAGACATGTCGGAACATGGTTTTGGAATACAGCCAGCTTGCGCGCCGTTGTTTGCGAAGCTATCTCATAGTTAGGTATTTTAGTTGTAAAATCTGAAGTTTATGAACAAAGAACTGTTTCAGAATATTGGTCAGTGTAGTTTAGACAAAATATTGTGTGAGGCTTGATTAAGTTTTTGGTTTAGCCAGCTGAGCTACTTGTAAAAGAACCATTTTTAAACGGTTTTTTTCATACCGATTTACCGAATTAGTGCCGATAAAATGATCTAGCCTATGGTATACAGCACTGATGACATTTGTGTCGTAGGTACTAACATTCTGTGTTACATTCAAATATTGTAAAACCAAATGATTTTACAAGAGTAACCATGGAGTTTCTTGCCGGCTCTTCTCCATAGGAAACAACCAACCCGAACCGTGCAGCTTTTGTCGACGTTTTAAAAGTGCCCATATAAGCGCGAGTACAGCGGTGGCCAAGTGGTGGCAGCCCCGATTTACGAGCAGTAAGCCGTGGGTTCGAACCCAGGTAGGCGCATTACTTTGTGTAATTTATTTCATCACTGCTGCCCTCAAAAACGGTGAAGGAAAACATCGTGAGGAAACCAGCATGTTCTAGAACTGAACATTCGAAGACATATGACATCTACCAACCCGCACTGGGCCCGCGTGGTGGTACAGCCCACTCCCTCTCATAGAGAGGAGGCCTGTGTCCGAAGTGAGAACATTATAGGCTGATGATGATGATGTTATGTTATGTGAATAGATTAGCAAGACAAACTCACAATCTTCAACAGCGTTATCGTTATCAGTGATACCTATTAAGCTTTAATGACAGCTATAATAAAAAAAACCGGCTAAGTGCGAGTTGGCCCCCGCACCGAGGGTTCCGTACAAATTTTTTTTAAAATATTTTTATTATAAGATGTAACTAAAAATTTACGGTTTTCGCAATTTTTCCTTTTTCTGTGCTATAAGACGTTGCTTTGTATCAAATTTCAAGATTCTGAGTTCACGGCAAGTACCCTTTAGGCTTTGATTCCCTTGCGAGTGTCGAAAATTTGCGGAAATTTGCGGCATAAACGGCTGTATCTTTTGATTGCGTTGGTTTAGACGTTTGATTTTTCCCCAGCTTCAAGGGACAGTAGACCTGAGTATTTGATATAAATTCCAGCTTGATACCTCCACGTGTGTCTGAGAAAAAGTGTGTTGACAGGCAGACAGACGGACAGACGGACAGACGGACAGACGGACAGACGGACAGACGGACAGACGGACAGACGGACAGACGGCCAGACGGACAGACGGACAGACGGACAGACAGACAGACGGACAGACGGACAGACGGACAGACGGACTTACGGACGGACAACAACGTGATCCTATAAGGGTTCCGTTTTTTCCTTTCGAGGTACGGAACCCTAAAAACATAAGGAACTTGATCATAGCATAGGATGTTTTCAGAAAAATGTGCAAACACAGAAATCTTTGAACATTCAACTATACCCTTGTGAAAAAGTACAACAAAAGGTAACAATAAAGATTAAAAATTATTCGCTTTTCTGTAACCCTCAGGTATTGTCTTCCAGTTTCATATTGGGAACATTCCGACTTGGGCCAGCGTTTAATATAAAAATATAATACATTTTGTTTTGTTTGCTTAGGCCAGTCCTTATTGAGTCGGACCCCGCGGGGTTCGCTGTATAAACTATGAAATTCGTTTACATTTGCTTGGAGGCCAATTTTGATAGTGTGTAGTTTTTGGGACTGGCTAGATTTTTTTGTTATTGGAGGTGACTTGGAGGAAATTTCACATTCAGGTAAAGAGGTACCTACCGATCTACCTAATACTCTTTGCCTATCACATTTAAATCGCTCCCAATGGGCCTCATTAGAAGGCTTAAAGTCACCCAAAGGGCAATGGAGAGGGCTATGCTCGGAGTTTCCTTGCGTGATCAAATCAGAAATGAGGACATCCGCAAGAGAACCAAGGTTACCGATGTGGCCCGAAGTATTGCCAAACTTAAGTGGCAGTGGGCAGGGCACATAGCTCGAAGAACGGATGGCCGATGGGGCCGAAAAGTTCTGGAATGGCGACCGTGAACCGGGAGACGATGCGTTGGAAGGCCTCTCAAATAGGTGGACCGATGACCAGAAGGTTGCGGGGACCCGCTGGATGCGAGTCGCACGGGACCGGTCAATGTGGGAACACTTGGGGGAAGCCGTTGTCCAGCAGTGGAAGTCTTTCGGCTGAAATGATGATGATGATCACATTTAGGCGCATTACTTTGTGTAATTTATTTCAACACCGCTGCCACAAAAACGGTGAAGGAAAACATCGTGAGGAAACCGGCATGTCCTAGAACTAAATATTCAAACACATGTGACATCTAACAAACCCGCACTAGGCCCGCGTGGTGGATTACAGCCCACTCTTTCTCATAAAGAGGAGGCCTGTGTCCCAGCAGTGGGAACATTGTAGGCTGATAATGATGATCACATTTAGAGTAAATAATTAATCTAGACCTTGAAATCCACTAGATTATCTATTTTTGCGTCGACAAGTACAGCGTGTACAGTCGGCATCAGAAGTCGGTTAGCACTTATCATTATTACCCCAAGGTTTGTGCTGATCAGTGTGATCTGATGTAATATTGTTTTGCGAACTAGTGTAACCATTGATGAAAATATTGTTACGTCTTTTATTCCAGTTTGTTAATAAAGATCGTCCTAAAACTAAGACCTTTATATATTTGGATATTATGTATAGCGGCTTTCGTTGCTGACCGTACTTCAATAACTTCCTCCTTGGGACCACCATCGTGACATGTGGCAATTGAATTTGATTGATTAAATCTTGTTTTATTTAATAATAATACTCAAACTCAAAGCATTTATTTCAATTTGATTGATTAAATCTTGTTTTATTTAATAATAATACTCAAACTCAAAGCATTTATTTCAATTTGATTGATTAAATCTTGTTTTATTTAATAATAATACTCAAACTCAAAGCATTTATTTCAATTAGACCATTACAGGCACTTTTGAAAGTCAAAGAACAAAAAAGAAGAACGCGAAGCTACAGTCCCAGTCACAAGACATAATAACTTGTGAAAGTACTGTAGTTGCCCATTCCAAAGCGTAGATCTCTGGAGAAGAATGGGCAAGAAACTCCATGGACACTCTTTTAAATCAAAATATGTTACAAAATCTTGGTTACATCAATCGTGTTGAGAATTACTAGTATGTGAGAACGATGTAGAAATACGGGCAATAATAATGTTATGACTTCGGATATTTTTGTGTTAAGTCTGCTTGCTGGCCTACCATGATGTCTTAAAGCAGTATTGTTTTGCTCTTATTCCAGTGTGTGAAAGAGACGGAGCTATTCAGCATGTCTAGCGCCATCTCTTTCCCACACTGGAAAAGGAGTAAAACAATAATGTTTTAAGACGTCATAGTAGGCCAGCAGTTCTTCTAACCTATCAGACACATATGTGTTGTTGATGAAGGGAGTTTGTTCCACCACTTCTTCCCAGCTGAAACACTAGGAAGTGGCGAAGGGCGTTTTGGGGAACTGTCTTGTGTAATTGACGTTTAGATTCGATCTTCGGCCTAGTTTGATTAAAAAAATAAAAATTCATAATTTTAATATATTTTTACTTTTTTAAATTTTATAAATGACTCTGGATTTTGATTCGTAATCGCGGAAAAAAAAACAGCTATCCCAAGCAGTACTTCTGTACACGGCGCGTATTATTAGGAGGTTCCTTTCTCAACAGCTCTGACCGGTAGGCTACTATTTTTTATATTTTTAAATGGTTTTTTTTTTAATATACAATTTTGTGAAAATATTTAAAAATGTAAACTAGATGTTATGAATTTAGTACTACCAGTTATTGTTATAGAGGTATGGGAAACAGGGTGGACAGTTCTTTACTCTCTGTTGAAAAGCGAAGATCCTCCGACCAGAGGGGTGTTGTATCTGGCGGGCTTTTTTGTAGGGATGTACCTACTTTTTATCCTAATGTTGCGGATAACTGGTGCGATGTAGGATTTTTCCGTGACGTCAGGTAATGCGTAGGTAGTACATAATGATGTGATAGATGCGGCCACGGTGTGTTCCGGATTGAACTGCTAAAATCAAGTTAGTAACTCAAATTAATTACACAAGAACAAACACAACACCTAAAATGAAATTTCGACCTGATTCACACATTCTATTTACGTCAATAATTTCGTTAATAGCACTGCTGTTTAACATTTGCTTAAAGAACGTCACCTTTACTTATAAGCATAATGAAGCCCAAAATTACCTGAGCGCAAAAAAAAAAAAACTATTGCTCGCGTAACGTATTTGAATAGCGAATTATCACCTACACGACATCCAGTCAACGTGTTGCGTGACGTGGCACGTGTTCCTGAGGTACGGAGGTACGGACGGCATATATGAATAATAATAGTGTGTCTGTCTGCTGAACGTGGGGCTTTCTAGTAGTTGGAAGATTAATCTTAGAAGATACTAGCTGGCCCGCGCAACTTCGTGTGCGTCACATTTTCCCCGTTTTCGCAACATTTTTCATCGCTGCTCCACTCCTATTGGTCGTAGCGTGATGTTAAATAGCCTATAACCTTCATCGATAAATGGGCTATCTAACACTGAAAGAATTGTTCAAATCGGACCAGTAGTTTCGGAGCCTATTCAATGCAAACAAACAAACAAATCTTTCCTCTTTATAATATTAGTTTAGAAAGTTTAAACTAGCCGTTCCCGCGACCTTTGTCCGCGTGAATCTATTATAAAAATATTACTTCTCCATTTGAATTCGATTTTGCTAACAATGGGGATGGAAACTGTGGAATTAATGGCGCCACCATAGCTGGTTCCAAGCATCGTCATTCGTTGAAAATCTGGTAATGTCATTTTATATTTCAAAATAGCTCGATCTCATTGGTCAGATTGAGACCCAGCTATAGTTGTGCCATCTACAATTAGCTTTTAACGGTTTTCCCCCATTGATGTTCAACTTTACCGTTAAAGAATTAGGTTCAAGATTTATTGGAAAAAGGAGATCATCCAGATTGGCCTGATTTCTAAAGTAATCTTATTAAAAGCAAATATAAACTTATTATTTGAATAGAGCATAACATAATAAACATTTTATTGTTATACCTAAGTCGTAAATAATTATGTCAACCGTGCCGTCCTTCACAGTAAATCTACGGTAGTTATTCGTTATTATAACTTCATCCATAATAGCCCAGACAGAACCTTCGGCAGGAGCGTAGCCAGGCTAAGGAAGTTGAAAGATCTACATCGGGCTCATTCAAGGCCCGGAAAAAGCGTCGGTGAAGCTTTTTACTCTGCAATACCTCCCTGCTGTCGTTAGGTTAAAGCACTACAGGTTTGCCCCAGTTCAGAGTGTGACGCTTTGGTCCGCGATCACATCTCGATGCATCCCCTCGTCGGCCTCTAGGAAATATTCCCTTAACATCCGTAAGCTCTATTTAATTTTTGCATTTATTTCAATTGGGTGGCAAAAAAAAATAGATTAGCCCAATCTGGGTGATCTCAGATATTTCGTGGTCGAATAACTTCTCGGTGAATTGACTTACGACTTAGGTGTGGTAATAAAAAATGTTTATTATGGTCTATTCAAATAATAAGCTTAATTTTGAAATTAGCCCAAAATGTATGGCGGCTGGGTGATCTCCTTTGACAGCAGCCTATCCATGTTCCTTCTTAGCCCTTTGTGTTCCAGGGCCACGGTATCTCTTTTGAACAGTCCCGC
Source organism: Cerastis rubricosa (assembly GCA_949152445.1). Classification (NCBI taxonomy): domain Eukaryota; kingdom Metazoa; phylum Arthropoda; class Insecta; order Lepidoptera; family Noctuidae; genus Cerastis; species Cerastis rubricosa. The sequence continues at coordinate 20,522,269 of OX424534.1, read as the reverse complement.
AGTCCTGGCAGGCATCGGCCCTCTCGGACTCCTTCCGATTTGCTGACATCACCTTAGACCTTAAGATGCAATTGTAAGTAATTTTAAGATAACATTCACAAAATATCTTAATAACTTAGATTTTTGCGTTCCAGCCCTATGACGTAACACTTTTATATCACTGCTTACTTATATAAACGATTTTACCATGTTGCTTTATCTTTTTTTTTATTACATTTTTAACACAGCCATTAATACAAAATTAAGTAAGCCTTGTACTCTAGCTTTTCACAGAAGCACAAACATTCTAACTGTATCGTCTTCTAATAAATTTTTTGGGTTCCGTACCCAAAGGGTCAAACGGGACCGTATTACTGAGACTTCGTTGTCCGTCCGTCCGTCTGTCCGTCCGTCTGTCGGCTGTATCTCATGAACCGTGATAGTTAGCCAGTTGAAAGTTCTACAGATTATGTATTTCTGTTGCCGCTATAACAAAATATACTAGAAACAGAATAAAATTAATATTTAAGGGAGCAAAAAAATCGCTTTTTGTATGGGAGCCTATACAAAAACGTGATTTTTTTGCTCCCTTAAAAATTTTTTTTCGATATATTCGATTCGATAGATCGACCCGTGCGAAAAAAGTGATTTTTTTGCTCATTTTTATAAATAATGGTACGGAACCCTTCGTGCGCGAGTCCGACTCGCACTAGGCCGTTTTTTTTTCAAATTTGTCTGTTCGAAAACGAAGACCACAATAATTGATAAACTGCCGAAATGAATAACACAGGCATAAACGACTGTGTTATCCACCCGCTGATTCAGCAAAAAGTTTAATCGTCCATTTAAAAAAAAAACCGTCTCTTCATAACAGCCAGCGTCACAGTTTATACCTGTTACGATTTGAAGACTAATTGCAACTCACTTGGATGTCAGCCTCCGCAGTGTCAGCCTCATTAGTGGAATAACAAGCAGCGTAATGGGCATCCAAAGGTTTTGAGGTCATTTTTGAAGACTGACGGTCAAATGGCGCTTAGGATGAAACGGTTGCATAGTTTGCCAGTCTTCGCGGTTATTTGAAATGGTGGATACTTGCTAAAAACATTATGAATAGGGTGCGAGAACAATTTGCTGTCATTTGTAGATCTTTGACAGTGGTTACAGGTAGTCAGTGGCCGGAAGGTCTGACAACCAGTCTTACCAAGGGGTATCGTATTACCCAGTTAACTGGGTTGTGGTGGTCAGGTAGGCAGTCGCTTCTTGTAAAATACTGGTATTCAGTTGCATCTGGTTAGACTGGAAGCCGTCTCCAACACACTTGAGGAAAGAACAAGCAGGTTGGTGTGTGAACAAGTTTGTTTATTTTATAACATATGTGACCACTTTCCACTGGGTCTAGGCTTACGAGGTACCTCATGCTCAGCAGTTGCTTGCGACTGCTGAGCATGACGTTTTGGGTTCGATTCCCAAGTTGGGCAGTCTGGATTTGTGACCGATTGATGCCAATAGGCTTACCCGCTTTTAGATGGGATTTAAACATAACTAGCGAAATATGGGTGTACTATTAGGTGCATCTTTGCCTATCCCTTCGGGTACTACAGGCGTGATGTTATGTTAAGTACTTTGATTTGCCGAGGCCTTTCATCACAGCAATCTCGAGTATCAAGTTTAATTTCTATTTTGAACGTTACACAGGGGTTTTAAAGTTCAAACTAAAAAATCGCTTCTTCACCCTTACAATGTAAATTGCCTATAGGCAACCTAAACAGCTCAACAATACTGCAAGCCGTTACTCTTCCTTGAACTCGAGTGTAAGCAGCTCTTCGCTCAAGCTGTCACTTCAATACATTACTGCTCGACGCGCTTCTAAATACTGCTCGTAAGATCGTTTATATGGATGCTGTACGGTATTTTAGATAACAGAAGCTTTTATTTATTTTTTACTAGCTGTAAAAAACCAATAGAGAAAAAAATATGTGTGTGTGTGTGTCAAATTTTATAAAATATTACTGGGATATTAGAATCGGATTTTGTTAACAACTTCAAGGGTTTTTTTTGCTAGGAACCCTAATCCTTTTTCTAAAATTAGTGGCATCTTATAACTTCAGCTATCTGCCAGTAAAAGTCCTGTCAAAATCGGTCTACTCTTTTCGGAGATCAGTTGGAACAAACAGACGGACGGACAAAAAAAAAATGTTTAAGTACTGTTACCAAAGAGCAATTGAACGCAGTATACTGTGTGTTAAATTAACGTATCATATTCGAAACACAATACTGCGCTCCAAAACAAATATAGCTGACGTGGCTCAAAAGGCTGCCCAACTCAAACAGGGCTGGACAGGACATGTCTGCCGCATGCCGGACAACCTGTGGGCCATAATAGCAGGAAACTGGTGCCCTGACACAGTGACGCCGGGTCTCTGCAGGCCACGAAGGAGATGGCGGGACGACAGGCTCCATCAGAACTGGAAGGAGGAAGGGCGGGGTTTGTGAGAAGTGGAAGGAGTGGAGAGAGGATCAAAACATCAAATTCCTTAGTTATGTCTTTATTAGTCCGCACTGCCCGTTAACAAAATATTTGGCGGCCTTACCGGATAATGACGCCCCTGACAAACAACCTACCGCGCCGCTATTTTGTAATTTTGCTGGTAAAAGTTATGGCAAGCGATTCCCTAAGTGACTGGGGAATTAATAGTAAGAGGCTGGGCTAGGCAGGGATCCAGGTAAATGGATACCTTGTTTCTGAAAGCCTTAAATGAATGGGTTCATTTATACCTTGCTTTCAAAACAATTGCAATTGTGTATATCATATCGGGTCTTATTAATCGCAATTTTTTTAATACTCAAGATTTTTCATTCAAGATTGCTGTATGTATAAATTAACATTGTATTTTTGGAGAGCCCGTGGTTGAGTAATAACCAGAGGTCGGAATTAGGTAGAGTTATTTTTGTACTTGCATCGAAATGTTGATATTAATATGGATCTTCCCTTGAGTGTGCGCATTGGAATTTTGCAACTTCGGACATCCGATGTCAGATGGTTTAAATTGTGTAAAAGTAAATAATTTTTTTATTTAATAAATCACGGGAAATTTCTGCTCTCTATAATTAATCTCGGGATTTGAGGCATATCCACTTTATTCTTTCGCTGTATGAAAACAGTGTTAGTACACAAATAACTCTACCTAATTCCGAACTCTGATAATAATTTGAAGCATATCCACTTTATTCTTTCGCTGTATGAAAACAGTGTTAGTACACAAATAACTCTACCTAATTCCGAACTCTGATAATAATAGATGCTCGGGTCGATCTTAAGGTTAAGCCGAACTTGCCTAGGTTGGTCCGTTGATGGGTGAACACCCATTTCCAAAAGGTAGAACAATATGGCGACCTACGAAAAGCAACTTAGAACAAAAAGTACTACAGCCATCTATGAGTAAACAGAAGAACTAATATGGTCTGAATCGCGCAAGCAGAGTTTACATCGATTTAAGAGTATAAACCTGACAACAACCGTCGGGCAGTTGCCCACCAGGCACAACAACCGTCTGGTCGGAGGATCCTCCTTTATCAATGGAGTATTGAGGAACTTTACACTTTGAAGGACGCGATGTAGGAAATTGATGTTAGTTCTTCCGTCGTGTCATAGATGGCGCTGTAGTACTTTTTGTAGTAAGTTGCTTTTTGTTGGTTGCTACAGGTGTTTCTATCAGGAAATTCACAGTAGCAGCACTCACCCCCTATTACAACCCTATTACATGGGACTTAAATATAATTGGGGAAATGTGGGTGTACTATTATTATTATTCCCCTCTGCCTAATACTTCGGTGATTACAGGAGTGATGTTATTATCAATAATAAATCTCTGTGGCTTTTCCTAGGCATATATACAGAAACCATCGATGCTTCTGTTGTTATGGTAACCAAAAAGTTGCAGTCGTCATTGTTTCGAGGTCGTTTTGCCAGATTTATGGCTTGAGTGCATAACTGTGGCGGGAATACCTGTATTAGGGAGAGCGTACACTCTTGTTTTTCATTTCAAATTAAGTATTTTTGGAAAAATTTTGAAATTTTCGCTACATGAAATATAATTATGAAAAGAATTAAATGGAGTTTCTTTTACGATATTTTTACAGTCTTTCTCAAAATAAGAATATTGGTTTAAATTCTTTAGACAACCACAGCCGTAAACCGCAGTAGTAGAGAACGTAGAAAAGGTAATAGGCGCCACTGCAGCATTTATACATGGTGGAGGAGACACCGACGCACAAACGGAACAAATATTTTCATGGCGTACAGGCAGTGGCGTAGCGTGCCTTGGCGGGGCCCCGTATAAAAAATTGTTTGGGGGCCCTTATGTAGGGTAAAGATTTCTAACAAAAGAAAAGAAAAATGTTTGCATAAAAATTAAAAAAAAAATTATTCACCATAATTATCTATCTGTCACATTTCAAAATTTTTAACAAACAATTCAAATTAAATATTACACTCTTCTTGCCTTTTTTTCGGCAAATTGATTTAATAAATCATTTATAGCTGATGATGACTTTAGCTTTTCTAAAGTTTTTATTAATTTTTGCTTACGCACGTCGGGGGCCCCGTATAATTGATACGGCAGATACCGCGGTAGCTACGCCCCTGCGTACAGGTAATTGTTCCGGGTCTGGCTGTTTGTGTATGTGAGTTTAAATGTTTGTAAACGCACCCACGACATAGGAGAAATTCCTAGCGCAAACTATAATGAACTAAGAGTAATAACCTACTAGTAATATATTGCAATATACACGCATATAAATAAACAACTCGACTCTCAAGCTGTAGAAACTAAAGTCAATATTTACCCCCACCAATGTGTATTAACTTTAAGTTCGCCTCGCACTACATATGCGGGTAGTCGCAAATTTATTGCAGCGAGCGACGGGGAGCGGTGACGTATTTGTGTATCTTCACGACTACGCTTCTGGGAGAAAGCAGATAATGAAGTGAGGGAGTTATGTAGCAAAAGACGGATTTAAATTGTTGTTTCTTAATTGGTTTTCTGATTAAAGTAGTTGAATAATTTCTTTGAGAGTATCGTGTAGACTTGTAACTGGGTTGTGGAAGTGACATATGCAGTCGCTCCTTGTAAAAGACTTAAACAACCAAAAAAATCAACGTTTATTAATAATTAACTAGGTACTGTAATTTAAATTGATTACTTAGGTCTTTTGTCACAACCTCCTGAATTTTGACACGGATGCAAAACAACACCTTTTATATTAATATTGAGTTACATGTGTCTTATATTTAGGTAAAGTTAGGTAAGGCACAAACTTTTCTCTTCCTTCTCTCATACACTATCGTCTAAATTTCTTCTTTTGCAGGTCTGCTGGCAGAAATTTCTTACGAAATAAGCAGTAGGTACCTTTGCACTCAAATATGTTACGTTATTTTCCTGTGTTATCTACTGTGTATACATTGTTACACGCAGCTGCATAAGGGGAATCGCCGACTCAGCACCCAATACTTTTATTAGAGAAACATAGTTAACACGGAAGCGACTAGCTGACCTTGTGACGCACGGACCTAGATTTGCTAATTACTGTAATTCCGTAAATCTTCATTCCATATTCATACTTCGAATACGTGTATTCACACTTAGGCTAGGTAAGGATATAATTAATGTAATTATTTTATTTAATAAAATACTAATTTCTAAATCTAAATTAATTACTAAACATAAAACTAGATAATTAAAACTATTACATAAATAATAAAATAAATAAATAATAAATAAACCGTCCTTAAAACCTGATTTTTTATCGTCTACATCGTTTTTCATTCTGAAATCAGTGAACTATTCTGATTCCACTTGTGTAAGTAAGTACCCTTACATAAGAGGTAACAGAATGGTATAAGTAGATGACTATACAATGAGTGCATCGCTGTGCAACTTCGAGTTCTCGTTAAATGCTCCGTCGGTACCACTTAGTGCTGCGATCTAAGCCTTGCATGTTATAGGGCTGTCCCCAAAATATATTTTTTAGCCTAGCCTACTCTGTCCCACTTCTGTGCTTAGGCCTCCGTCCACTGTTTCTAAAGATCTAATGTATTAACTCTGTATAAAACTCGTAAAAAGTCTGTTTGTTGGAAATAAATTCATTTAAAAGACATGCAATGTTTTTATTACTGACTGTACTTTTTGACATGCAAATTTGTAGGTACTGATGACCAATCGGGAACATCGATTTTAAATAAAAATTCATTTGTTTTCTTAAGATGACGAGTTGGGACACCTTGTATGAAAAAAATTGGTCAAATCGCAACAGTGACGAGTCTGGAATAACTCTGTAAAAAGACCTTACCAAAGCCGAGATGCACTTGTTCAGGAACATACCCGGTCAAAATTCCAACTTTTTTACGTCTTTTTTTGGATGGCTGATCATCCGTGACCATCTTTGATCATCCCGTGATCATGGCGCTTGCAACAGTGTCGAAATATCGGTAGCTCACTATTAATAATAATCGCGGAAAATATCCCGTAACTGACCGTGTAATTTTAATATCCTCCTATGGGCACTTATAAGACGTCGACAAAAACGGTCGAGGGGTCGGTTCTGGTTGGTCGATTCCTATGTAGAAGAACCGGCAAGAGACTGCATGGCTACTCTTTTAAAATCATCATTTCTGCCCAAAAGACGTCCACTGCTAGACATAGGCCTCCCCCAAGTGTAACCACATTGACATTTTGGGGGATTTGCCATAATCGCCGCGCTTGGCAGGCGGGTTGGCGATCGCAGTATGGTTGTTACAAAAGCACAGAGAACGCTGCTGCCCATTCTCTGGCAAAACCCTAAGTCGCCTCTTACGACACCCACGGGAAGATATGGGATGGTGCTATTCTTTACGTCCGAGACCATACAGAGCATAAAAAAAATATAATAAAATCATTTGGTTTTATAATATTTCTATGTGTGTGTGTGTACGTATGTGTGTGTTTGCGTTAGTACTTAAGTATGGGAGGACATCGTAGCCTCGAGTCCTCGACAATAAGTCGTTGCTTACTACAAAACGTAGAACAAGATAAAAAGTTACCAAGGATCTAGCAATCCATAAGGCCTACAATGTTCACACAATTACAAACAATCGGTAAATAAGAAAAAGAGTCTATACAAAAACAACCCTTTAATGTTAAGAAATACCTAGCCCTTATTAAATAAGGTGCGATGGAATTTAACGCGGGTAAAAGACAGCTAGAATGGACATTATTATTATCAAAAAATGTAACCTATTTATTTTATTTTTAGTTAAAATAGAGTGATTTTAAGAAATTAATTTTGATATTTTTGTAGTTCATTGGCAGTCTAATTCAAATTTAATTTTAAAGTTTTAGGGCTGATGCCGTCATCACTGGAATGATTCCTTTTACCAGTCGACCATTTAACAAGTGCGTGACACATTAATTACAGTTTATTTTTTTAAACTCAAATGAAGCTGAAGAGCTCATGACCAAATATTTGCCTCATCTTTTTACGACTCACTTCAGAAATTTCAAAAAATTTCCGCGTCACATCTGATCTGACTGCATTTTCAAATAAATTAACGAACTGTTTCATAGCAATCTGTCTGATTTTCAGAATGTAGTTGAACGATTAATAAGGTTTGGCTGTAAAACGATGCGAAATTGTTTTGGTCGTGGGCTCTCGTGTTATAACGAGAAATAAGTTCCTGAGATGACGTCATTGAAGGTCAAATAAAGGTTAACGACATTTCTTTTAAAATAAAAATGATTAGGCATTTTTTAAAATTTTGACTACTCACAAATGATTAGCGACCTTATACCTCGAAATGGTTTTTCAATTGGCAAATTAAAAAAAAAGAACATTCCCAATTGAGTAATATTAGCAAATTCACAACCCTACTGTCAATCGATCGCTGTCTCCATATTCGCTTGAAATCACGCCCACGGCTGCAATTGTAAGCAAAACATCACTATATTGGTTCGCGACGCATATCGTACAGCCGTACTAGCATAGGGCTCGAGGTATTTAATACTGTTTTGTAGTTCCATGGTATTGCTAGTATATATTATACTCGGTTACTGTTTTTTTGGGAATGCTGTCTCTAAGGGTTAAAAAGAGTGTCTGTCTCTTGTAATACTTAAAATAAAAAAGTGCTGAAAATCGGGGGGATTGGGAAAAAAAACTGGTTTTTGATTTGGAACTTTATTTTGAAACTGATACTGTGGGAGTTTTTTTTATTCCCTGAAGGACAAATAATGCATTGGATTCCGAGCGGGAATCGAACCAATTGTACCAGAGACAAAGTTATGCATGATAAAAACGAGGCTTACAAAAACAAGTATTAGAACATTAATGTTAAACGTTTGGGGATCAAACTCACGACCACCAGTTTACCATTTCACCCCTACACCTTTACGGCATTATTACCACTTATTCATTCATCACAATTTCTCCCTAATCCCCTAAACGACTACACACCTGAAATTCAAAAAACACACATCACAAAATACACATTTCATGTTAAACACATTAAAAAACAGCTCTAAAAGATTTATTCGTTTTTAATACCCGTCGGCTTTAAAACAATAAAAGGATCGTGTTGAAAAAGGGCGTTCGTTACAGTCATTTGGCGTGTGGTCCACTGGTGTTCCCCTTTTTACACGCACGTGCGGAACCGCGAACTGAATTCCAACACAATGTTGAACAATTTTGGTGAACGAATTTAATACGTTGTAGTCTTTTTTTGTGTTTATTATATTATGATTAGAGATCGGATATTCGGATGCATATTTACCTAAACTTTGAGTGTTGACTAGTATGGAGCGCGCATCAGTATGGGAAAAGGAGTTTATTTAAAAAAAAAAACTAATCTAGTTAGTTTTTCGTTTAGCTCTAAATGAATTATGCCCAGACATATTTACCATTTTGTTTTAGCATTCGAAATTTCAGCACAAAAAAACGAATTCAAATAGATGTTGTATTTTATTCCTTGTTATTTTCAACAAACTTGCCAGGTTTAAAATAAATTTAAATTATTCGTTACGATATTTTGATTACTACATTTTATACTTACTAAAGAATTATGAAAATTGGCATTTAAATAGCCACTTCCATACTTTTGTACCTTTTGCCAGGAAAAAAACGTTACGGGTAGTCAGAAGCCAAAAGTCTGACCCTTTGCCCAACTATATTGGGGTCACCTTCCAGTTTAACTGGAATGCAGGATGCAGCTGGATACTGGTATATTAATAATACATGGATCGACTGCCTATCTGACCTCCACAACCCAGGTAATACGAGACCCTTTTGTTTAAGATTGCTTTTTCAGAATTTCGGACGTCTGACTATACTTAACGACTGACAAAGATCTACAAATGACAGACGGGAACAACGGCTTCACGTACTAGTACTGTTTATTTTATTTTCTTATTTATGTTATCAAATATTTATGCTGTTTTGGCTTCCGTAAGTTATGTCACAGGTGACCACTGAAAACCAGCGCTGTGCTGTGGGTCCATGGCACAGCATCATGCTGAGTGGTAACCTGCTTGTCGCAGTCACGACGTGCAAGCAGTACACATTTTTGTTCCGTCCTGTTTGTACTTTTGTTTTTTTTTTCTTGCTTTGTACCTGTTTATTGTTTTATTTTATTTTTGTAATTTTGTATGCACGTCATGTCCCTGCGACAAATAACTATTTTTCTTTCTTCTTCTTACTTTCCGAGGCATAGAGGGGTGCCCATCCACGGACCGACCTCCAGTGCGTTACAGAATTGTTTTACATTTTAATAACTTTCGACTCAACACCACTCTATGACTGCCTCGTTGGTCAAGTGCTACTGCTGGGCATTAGGTCCTCGGTTCGATTCCCGGGTCGGCCAAAGTGTTATTGGGTTTTTCCATCAGTAATCCCTCAGTTGAGAGCAGCGGTGGCCCAGTGGTGGCAGCCCCGACTAACGAGCAGTAAGCCGTGGGTTCGAACCCAGGCAGGCGCATTACTTTGTGTAATTAATTTCATCACCACTGCCCTCAAAAACGGTAAAGGAAAACATCGTGAGGAAACTACAACTAAAATTACTCTATCTAAAATTTCGAAGACATGTGACATCTACCAACCCGCACTAGGCCCGCGTGGTGGATTAAAGCCCACTCCCTCTCATTGAGAGGAGGCCTGTGTCCCAGCAGTCGGAACATTATAGGCTGATAATGAAACTCTCAGTAACAGAGAGAGACAGTTTTGTGCCTAGTTGATAGCAATAAGCTCGTCCCCTTTTACGTAACTGGCAAAATGTAGGTGTACTTATGGGTACACCTCTGCCTAACACTTTTTGGATTACACGCGTGATCATTCATCCGGAAGACCACTTCCGGATGAATGATCACGCGTGTAATCCAAAAAGCGTGAAAAAAAATTAAATTAAAAATTTAAAAAACCCCCGAAGTGAAAGAACCAAACGACGTAGTGTCGGGGGACCGCTAAGTAGACCGCTTAACAAAAGCACAAAACAAAGCGGGCCCCCGACGCTATGACGCTTGGATAAATTTTTTTTTTTTTTTTGAGGTTCTTTCACTTCGGAGGCTTTTTAAATTTTTAATTTAATATTTTTCACGCTTTTTAAACTTATATTTTTTTTTTTAGCCTGTGCTATCCCAGTCCTGGGCATAGGTCTCCTCCCATTCCTTCCAATTTTGTCGATGTTGCGCATCTTCTCGCTAATTAACGAAAAACTGTTTTTTTTTATTTTTTTATCCTAATCTTTTAGGGGGATGGGGGGTGTGCGCTCCCTCCCCCCTGGGCGATGCCCTTGGTAAGAAGTGACAAGATTTCAAATTTCGAATCGACCGGTTCCGTGATGGAAGGGGTGATGACCTTCAAACGGCTGAGCAGATTTTCTCAAAACATAGAACACTCTCGATTAAAACACCTTTCGAATGAAACCAATTTTATCAAAATCGGTTCATTTAGGAGCTATGATGCCACACACAGACACCCAGATACACACGTCAAACTTAAAATACCCCTCTTTTTTGTCGGGGGTTAAAAACTTATAACACCCCTCTTTTTAAGTCGGGGGTTAAAAATAAAAATAATTATTAATGCTTCGATCGGAATTCGATTGTTTTTATTATTCAACAGATAAATTAATTTAGCTTTGATAACTTTCTTTAAATTTTGAATTGAGTCGTAATTATATTACTACCAACATTAACAATATTTAATTGAATCCGGAAATACCGGAATGACTTTCCGAAAAAAAGGCTAATCCATGTTCTTCTTTCTGTGTGATTTTATGATACAAGTACCAAAAAACAATCTACCTACTCCGATCACTGTTATATATAATAACTCGCGACAATTAGGCCATTGCCTAACATCTAGCTCATTTAATTACACTGCCAGTTTCGATCGCGTGTTTCTACGAATAAAATAAAATATTTTTAGGTTCCAGTTGGTTACTATAAAATGTAAGTACTGTGCTCTTATATTTTTATTCCTTATTGGTCAGACACACGAAAGCTTTCGAAATGTTTTTGGTTAGTATGCTTGTAATTTTCCTATTACAGGGTAACGACCTCTTCTCCTATGTTAAGAGTCAAGGTTTCTTTGCATTGCAGGAAATTCTAGTGTTGTAAAACTTATTGGTTCATGCACTTCAAAACCATATGGCAGTATCAGTGAGCGGAGTTCGTGTGCTCTGAATTTTGGGCCAAAGATAATATTTGAATTTTTTGTAGCCATCGACATGTTGAGAAAACGAAGGGCATGGAAATTAATTTTGCTAAAATAATAATAAGTTACGCTACGTTAGCGACGAGCTGATCAACAGGAATGAATAAACCATTATATAATAGTTTTATCATACATGTTAGAAAAAAAGAAAGAAAGAAAATAAGTTTATTTGGTACATGCCGCAAGTACACACAATATTAAACAAAAATAATCAAAAAATACTTAAATCTAAAGAAAAATAGGGATAACTACAATTTATGTATCTAAACAAAACAAAAAAAGGAATCATTATTGTGTGTCTCACGGCTGCGCCAAATAGGGCCACTTCAGCAAAATGCTGGGCAGCTGGACCTGCGAAGGTGATGTGATGGACGAAAAACAGTTTCATATTTTGTGTCAGAGTGTATGTGTATGTGAACGGGTACTTAAATAAAATAAGACTGTGTACAGCACTAATAATAAGAAACAAAAATAAAACTAGGCAAAAATACCAAGATAATACTAAGATAAGTGCCGAGTGGAGAGTAGTGGTGGCCCAGTGGTGGCAGCCCCGACTTTCGAGCAGTAAGTCGCAGGTTCGAACCCGGGCAAGCGTTTTAGTTTGTGTAATTTATTTCATCACCGCTGCTCTCAAAATGGTGAAGGAAAACATCGTAAGGAAACCGGCATGTCCTAGAAGTAAAAATTTGAAGACATGTGACATCTACCAACCCGCTCTGAGCCCGCGTTGTGGATTAAAGCCCTCCCTCTCTCCTTGAGAGGATGCCTGTGTCCCAGCAGTGGGAACATTGTAGGTTGATGATGATGAAGTGCCGAGTAAAATAAGAAGGTAAACAAATGGGATGGACGCATGACAAAAAACTAAAGATCTAGAAACCTGTTTTGCACGTTGCCGGATTTCTAACGCACACTACATTTTATTACAAGACTTACGCTGCGAGCAACCAAGCACCACGGACTAATAATTAAAACAGACAGCGTTTTATCATTTTTAATTAAGTGTGGATTGCATTATGGTTGTTGTGGATCAGCTTATCGCATCAATTCCTATAGAGAGTCCATTTTTTTTTCAAAACTCGGACAACTAGTGTGGGTCAGTTTCATGGTCCGAGAGACTACACGGCTTCTGTTTGTTATCTTACACCTTTTATAAATACGAATATTATAGCTCTTCTGTCAATGATAATTGATCATCACGCTTCATTACCACTTGAAACTTTAGGACCGTTTCCACAGACACCAGATAGCACTTAAGTCTTTAAAATTAAATATTGGCTTAAGTGCCATTATTTTTTTTCAAATACTGCCTTCCAAATGATTTTAAAAGAGTAACCATGGAGTTTCTTGCCGGTTCTTCTCCATAGCAAACGACCAACCCGAACCGTGCACCTTTTGTCGACGTTTTATAAGCGCCCATGTAGGCCAATGTAAAATAAAATATTTTTTTTATTTTTTTTTAAAATAAAAGCAAAGCGCTCTGTTGGAATGGATTATAAAAAAAAACCAATGTACACTTTTAGAAATGTTACTTATTTGTTCAGACACTATAATCCATGTCTTTGTTATTCGTTAAACTTAAAGTTGTATTTGTTATCAAAGTAGCATTGAAACAGATAGATAGGTACACACCGCGCAGTGAAAACGGACCTATGCCTATCTAGGGATGTTTTCCGACACGCAGAATTTTTATAACATTAGATTCGTTTTGTGTGCCTCCTTGGTCGAGTGCTCGCAAGCCCAGCTGCTGAGCATGATGTCCTGTTTCGATTCCCGGGCCGGCCAAATTGTTATTGGGTTTTTCCATCAAGAATTTCTCAGTAGCAGCCACGTAGTCTGGATTTCCGTTTAATGGCAATTATAGGCTCGCCCCTTATTACATGGGACTTAAACATAAATGGCGAAGTGTAGGTGTACTATTATGTACACCTCTGCCAAAATCTTAGGGGATTTTAAGCGTGATGTTAGTTTCGTGAAAGTGAACGAAGCAAAAATCACGTAGTTTCTGCTTACTTTATAGAAAAACTGCGTTATTATGACTAAAAAGTGTCGTACGTAAGTACCCTTTCTGACCCATGGAACACCAAAGTGGTTCACCTAGGTGTTCTGCGGTTAATTTTCTGTACCCCTGGTTCACCTAGGTGTTCCGCGGTTCATTTTCTTTACCCCTGATTCGCCAAGGTGTACCACGGTTAAGTTTCTGTACCCCTGGTCCACCAAGGTGTTTCACGGTAAACTTTCTGTACCCCGTGCTTCTGAATACCTACTTGGCTCAAGCTCAATGTTAAACTCGCAAGCATTCTCGAGTTACAAACTCACTTACAAAAGTTGATTTTAAAACTGAAACTTCTAACACTATGTTACAACACCTGTTTTAATTCCCTGGTTTTAATCCCCTAAGTGTCAAACAATAGCTCGCAGATTTCAGTTCAAACACTAAGTTTGACAACCTCAAGACTTCGTTCGAAATTTAAATCACGTCCCAGATCTTGGAAACTCGTTAATAGTGGATTCTTTACGAATAGTCGAATGCCGATTGACTATAGATTAGGCTCATTATTTTCTCTTTCTGTCTGGTCTGAAATAGCCTAAAATTTTCTTGCGGTTTTGAAGTCGTTAGATTCGTAAAAATATGGACAAACTTTATAGATACTCCTATAAAGTTTGTCCATATTTTTACGAGTTTTCGAGTCGAAGAACAGGGTGTTAAGCTCATCTTCCCCCATAGAAAAGGGAGGATCCTCCAACCAGATGGGTGTTATGTCTGGTGGCTACTGCTTGCCATTGTTGTGGGGTGTTTTCTATATAGTCACTAAATCGCGGATAATTTTAACTAGGCGATTTAGAATTTTCGATGTTAGTTTTTCACTTGTGTCATAGATGGCGCTGTAGTAATTTTTGTACTATATTGTAGTCGTACTTTTTGTAGTGCCGCTACATGTTTGTGTGTAAATTAAACTATTTGGTCCGTTCGGTTTTACTCGCTTAGTTTGAAACGGCATAATCTCAGCATTCTCTTGCGCCGACCCCAAATAAGTTGGGATAAGGGCAAGAGAATGTTGTAATTGAAACGGCGTAGTCGCTCGTAGCACTGAGCTACATCGTAGCAGTGCTACGAGTTTACCTCGTAGCTCTGCTACGGCGTAGATGTCCACACGCTTTTGAGAGCTTTCTCTGTAATATGAGACCACATGGCTAAAACCACTTTTCATCAAGCCAGTTACTTAACTAACTAATCCTCTCTGTTCCCCTCTCCCCTCCCCCTTCCAGTGCCGTAGGTTAACATTTTTAAAACATCGACATAGTAGCGAATAGACACTTGAGTCAAGAACTTGAAACTTCAAATAACGAGCTCCATGCAGCCACAATATGTCGAAGAATAAAGAGAAGTACTGAATAATTTAATTACTGAATAATTATTACTCATATGTCATCAATTAGAGAAACAACATGTGGTGTACCCCAAGGAAGTGTCCTTGGGCCCCCGTTGTTTCTCATATATATTAACGATTTGCCAAAATGCACTGACCATCAAACTGTTTTATTTGCCGATGACAGTACACTTTTAGTTCCATGTAAAAATATAGAAACTTACGAAGATGACATAAACAAGTCCATTCTTGACATTATAAATTGGTTACTCAGTAATAAATTAAAAATTAACATAGATAAAACAAAGCTTATGACATTTTATCAAAGAACTAATAAACTTAACTTAAACATAACTTATGCAGATCAAACAATAGCTGAAACAAGCTGTGCTAGATTTTTAGGACTTCACTTGGACACTCACTTAAACTGGAAATGTCATGTAGAAACTGTTTGTAAAAAACTAAACCAGTACTCTTATGCACTCTATAATCTAGCAAAGATAGTAAATAAGTCCGTTGTTCTAATTTCTTACAACGCCTATGTTACATCTACATTACGTTTTGGGATAATATATTGGGGAAATTCCACCGACAAAGAAATTGCGTTCAAGGCCCAAAAAAGATGTGTGCGGGCTGTGTTTAAGCTCAAACCAACTGAAAGCTGTAAGCCATATTTCGTGAAATTCAAACTACTTACGTTGCCCTGTTTGTACATTTTTGAGACGGCAGTATTTGTCAAGTCTAACTTTCATTTGTTTGAAACATTGAGATCAAAACGACGCAACAGAGAGATATGCGCTAAGCCGCATAATACTGCTCTTTTTAAAAAAAGTTTTTTGGGTGTGGCACCTAGGATATATAATAAGATCCCTAGAAAAAATACAGAAATTAAAAACATACACGATTTTAAAAAAGCCTTCCTCAAAATACTACACGAAAAATCCTATTATACGGTGAACGAATACCTAACTGACACATCATTATGATTACCTATTTTTATTAACATTTTGAATTTGAATTATGTAATAATGTGTGATAATAATATTGTTTTTTATATTTTTTAATTTTCATTATTTTATACTGTTTGATAATTAAATCAGCATGTTTGTATCATAATAATATTTGTACGCCGATGACGGCTTGACATAGCGCTCATTAATAATTACAACATCTGTACCTAACCTACCTATGTTCAACAAATAAAATATTTGATTTGATTTGATTTGATATTTGATTTGATAATATAAAGAGATCTAGATTTCGCGATATTGCGGAGGGTTATAAATATAAATAAAGTTCCGGTTTCAAAAGACTAAGTTTAAATAGTTTGGTCATGTAAAGAAAATGAGTGAAAGGCAACTAACAAAAGGTATTTACTACAGGTAAACGATGGGATTTTGTAAAAACAGGTGGCCGTCCATTTCCAGTGTGGGAAAGACATGGCGCGAGATATCCTGTATAGCTCCGTCTCTTTCCCACACTGGAATAAGAGTAAAACAATACTGGTTTCAGACGTCATGGTAGGCCAGCTGCAGTTCGTTAGTTCATCTTAAATGATAGTTATTACGAACAAAAATATTAAAACTAAGTGGTTTTACGAGTGGTTTTAAAAATCATTAACGACATGATTATTTAAAAAGAAGAATATTGTTTGCACCTAAAAGGTTTTTTTACAAGCGCTCATAATTATATCGCTTGATGGAAGTCAGGACCTTGTATGAAATAATAACCCCGGACGTATAAATACATTGTTTACTTTTGCATGCATAATTTTATTTCCATTTTTACCTGTAAAACGACTGTAAACACATGTACCATTATGTAATTATTTACCCTTCGCAGCTAATTAAATACTGTTTAGGTAAGCACAAATTTTTTATACTAATGCGCTTAAAAAATGGGTGTTTTGAATATAAAATACTGCGAAAAAACTCAGCTGGTGTTAACCACGTTGAGCACCCAATTGAGCCACTCTCCTCACCCAGTTGAGCTCGTGGCTAAATAATAACAGCCATACGGATCGATCTTCAAGGTTAAGCCGTGCTTGCCCATAATTGCGTGACCATAATTACATACCGAGTTTCCGCCGTGTCTCGGAAAGCACGTTCAGCCGTTGGTCCCGGCTGTCATTTGTAGATCTTTGTCAGTCGGTACAAGTAGTCAGAAACCGAAAGTCTGACATCCAGTCTTACTAAGGAGTATCGTATTACCCAGTAGCTGGGTTGTGGAGGTCAGATAGGCAGTCGCTTCATGTAAAATACTGGTACTCAGCTGCATCCGGTTAGACAGGAAGCCGACCCCAAGAAAGTTTGGGAAAAGGCTAGGCAGATGATGATGATGTTACCCACGTGTTGTAAAATTGTGAATAACCCCATTATTAAGATCAAATATGAGATAACAAGATTAAGATTTGTGTTAAATAACAAGAAACCACACAACACACATTACATACCGAGTTTCCTCCGTGCATCGGAAAGCACTTTAAGCCCGGCTGTCACTTGTAGATCTTTGACAGTCATAACAAGCAATCAGAGGCCCGAAAGTCTGACAACCAATCTTACAAAAGGGTAACGTGTTACCGAGTTCTACCGGCCAATTAGGCAGCAGCTCAATTAGATAGCAGCTGAATACTGGTATTTAGCTGCTTCTGGTTAGACTTGAAGTCGACCCCAACATAGGAAAAGCTAGGCAGATGATGATGATTTTCTAGGATTTCTGTTAAATAACATGAAACCGTATATATATATTTGTTACACTGGAATGCCATACTTAACAATTATACCAATGAAGCACAAGAATATCTAAACATATTCAGCTGTTGATCGAGGAGCTCGTGGCTAAGTAATAACAGCCGCCCAGGTCGATCTTCAAGGTTAAGCCGTGCTTGCCGAGGTTGGTCTGTGGATGGGTGACCATAATTATATATCGAGTTTCCTCCGTGCCTCGGAAAGCACGTTAAGCCGTTGGTCCCTGCTGTCATTTGTAGATCTTTGACAGTCGTTACGAGTAGTCAGAAGCTAAAAGTCTGACATCCAGTCTTACCAAGAAGTATCGTATTACCCAGTTACTGGGTTGTGGAGGTCAGATAGGCAGTCGCTTCATGTAAAATACTGGTACTCAGCTGCATCCGGTTAGACTGAAAGCCGACCCCAAGATAGTTTGGGAAAAGGCTAGGCAGATATATTTTCAGCTGTTGAGCATCCATCATCATTCGAACGGCAGCGGCGGCGGGTTTAATTTTCGCGGGTCGGGCAAATTGTCATTGGGTGTTTCCATCAGGGATTTCTAAGTAGAAGCCATGGAGTCTGGATTTGTGCCCGGTTGATGGCTTTAGGCTCGACCCCTATTAAAATAATAATATCATCATCATCATCATTTCAGCCGAAAGACGTCCACTGCTGGACATAGGCCTCCCCAAACGCTACATTGACATAAGGGGGGTTTTGCCATAATCGCCACGCTTGGCAGGCGGGTTGGCGATCGCAGTACGGTTGTTACAAAAGCACGGAGAACGCTGCTGCCCATTCTCTGGCAAGTCCCTTAGTCGCCTCTTACGACACCCACGGGAAGATATGGGATGGTGCTATTCTTTACGTCCGACACCATACAGAATAATATTAATAATATAGCTATACATTAAGACCTTAAATCTAGAAACAACATTTTTCTTACATAATTAAATTTAAACTTATTAATATTGAAATTTCTTTATTTTCTGCAGATCTGTCTGCCAATCGCCAAAGGCCTCCTCCAACCTATTCCATTCTGACCTTTCTTGGGCCAGTCTGTTCCTCATCACTCCTGCTACCTGTCGGATGTCATGATTCCATATATTTTGTGGTCTACCTTTCTTCCTTATACCTTGTCCCCCCTATTACATAGGACATAAAAATAACTGGCGAAATGTAGGTTCACTATTAGGTACACTTCTGCTTTACACTTCGGGGATTACAAGCGTGATAGTATGTCTCCTTTGAAATTGGCCACAATTAGGTCTGAAAGAAGACCCATTGCAATTTGGAAAAAAAACATGTTCATTCGATTATCACCTTTAAAACATAACTTACAGGAAATACACTTCACAGTCTCCTAAAACATACCCAGGTCGACTTGCGAGGGGTTCAAAAAGGAAACGTTTTGGTTGGTTTGTTATCACGACCGACAGCGTATAGTTGAGGACCCTTAAATTAGTACAATTCCTATGTACTGAGGGCTTATCGTAAACATTTGATGCGAACGTAAAACCTTCAGTCATAAAGCCGGCTGCATTGACCCGGCTTAGAATGTTCAGTCACAGAATAGATAGATCCAGAAGGCTTGGCAAGGACAGACGCACACACATACGGCCGTTGTATTTCTTATAGGTTTACGCAGAGGTGTTTCTAAATTTTCACTCGCATTCGGCTGAATTACGTTTAAGCTCCATGTACCTATGCCAGTGGGCGACGGTATTGCCATCAACCGGTCTCAAATCTGAGCTTCTACTGTGAAACTTTTAATGGAAAAACTTTTCTTCTGGGAGTCAAATCGAAGACCTAATGTTCAGTAATAGCGCTTGTGACCACTACACTATCAAGTCACGCGAAACGATCTCAAACAAATGACAGTCCTATGTGCGTTTGCGCTTACTGTAAGTACGTGAAGGGTGTTTATGTGTGCGTGCGTTTTCGCTTATTGTATAGAGTTCTCAAACAAATGACAGTCGCGAGTGCGTTTGCACTCGCTGTACGTGAAACGTGTCTATCACTTGTATCTTTATTCAAGTTAAACTTATTACTTAAGTTTATGTAATTACTTATGCAACCATTTTTCTAAACTAATATTATAAAGAGGAAAGATTTGATTGTTTGTTTGTATGTTTGTTTGTATTGAATAGGCTCCAAAACTACTGGTCCGATTTGAAAAATTCTTTCAGTGTTAGATAGCTTATTTATCGAGAAAGGTTATAGGCTATATATCATCACGCTACGACCAATAGGAGGCGAGCAGCAATCAAAAATGTTGCAAAAACGGGGAAAATGTGACGCAAACGAAGTTACGCCGGACAGCTAGTATGCAATATACAAGAATTTGAACGAAGTAAGAACCGTCAAAGAATGCAATTTAGACAATTTTAAGTTCATGCATTAATTATTACTAAACTATACAAATTATTAAACCATAGAACAAAAATCGTACCATTACTCAAGTAATCACTTCACTTTGACTTGTTTTACGGGTGTTAATGTCCATACGTTGTCGCACGTTTTATGAATAGAAAGCTAGCCTTCTGATAAGTGTCTACTCTATGATTAAGTAGTCTGTGTGCGTACGATATGGATGATGCGACCTTCAGAAGAGTTATAAAAAACGGGGGATGTGCACATTTCGAAATATTGAGTAAGTGAGTGCGTTGAATGGAAAAGTTCTGATTGACAGATAAATGATGGCAAAACTATTTCTTCTTTCTTTTTTTAATAACGTTGCTCCACACTTGGAATTTCTCCTGTACCGTGGGTACGTTTATAAGCATTTAAACTCACATACACAAACAACTAGACTCGGAACCACTATCTGAAGGCCTTAAAAATATTTGTTCCGTGCGGGGGTCGAACCAACGACACGCCGCGCAGTAGTCCATCGCTTAGCCACTGGTGTCCCAGACTAGACTAAACTGTGTCCCAGACTAGACTAAACTAGTAGGTATTAGGGATCCATAACACGTAAACACGTTATCCGGAACCGGCCAGGCTTCGTCTCTGGGATTGGACCATAATCCACCTGTGAATGTCACATATGTAACAATTTGGGGCTCTAGAATTTTTGAAAATCCTATGAAAAACCCCAATAGCCTTTAAGTTTCAGCACTCTTCATTAGTCTTGTGCGATCACTAGACCAACCAGCAATTTTCTCTCTTACTTTCACTGTAATAAATATCATTGAATCCCCGTCACTACCATTAAAATGGCTGACATAGCAACCGCTAACGAACCTCGACTATCGTTGTAAATACAACCTAGCTTTCATTTTATTAAGTTAATGGGTGACGCGATGGACTGGCGTGGAATACTCGGCCGCTGTGTAGTGAATAGTTAATAAAACCAGCGGGAAGGATACGGTTTGTCGATCGCTTGGGGGTGTGAGTGTTGGCGAGCGAGTTCAAAACAAGTTTCTTAAAAAATTAAGGCATACCTCACAATCATATAAGAACGACCTAAATAATTACATACTTAAAAAACTTACAAGTTAATGTCGTTTTTTGTGTCTGTCTGTGTGATCATCTTGTTCTGCCTACCCATATAGAAGTAAGATGTGTGTTTATTTATGAGATTGTCCTAAAACCCGTGTACTTACATGTATACATATGTAAAAATTTCAACTCAGAAGAAACTTTTTAGAAAAATTAGAAAACACACAAAGGAGAAAGAAAGAAATAGTGTTTAAAGGACACAAAATCAAACAAATTGTATAAAAAGTAAACCGCGAAAAAAAAATACGAAATGAACTTGTCCAACACTGTCACATAATTGTTAAACGATTATACATTCCACTTACGGCCATGACAAACACCAAGTACCACACACTCAAATATTTACCACTTCTTATAGCAGTATCATTTCGATAATCTCATTTCTTCTTTTTTGTTTTGTATAGTGTCGGACGTAAAGAATAGCACCATCCCTTATGTTCCCGTGGGTGCCGTAAGAGGTGGCTAAGGGACTTGTCAGAAAATGTGCAGCAGCGTTGTCGGTGCTTTTATAACAACCTAACTGCGGTCGCCAACCCACCTGCCAAGCGTGGCGATTATGGCAAAACCCCCCTTATGTCAATGTGGCGTTGGTGGAGGCCTATGTTCAGCAGTGGACGTCTTTCGGCGGAAACGATTATGATGATGATGATAACAGTATAATTTCCATAATCCCATTTCAGCATGGGGAAGAGATGAAGCTATACAGGATGTCTGGCATTATATCTTTCTAAGATTAAAATAATCCTGCTAGAAAAGGTAGCTCACAGGATGTCTGGCATCATATCTTTCTATGATTAAAATAATCCTGCTAGAAAAGGTGGCTCGTGGCTAAATTATAACAGCCGCTCGGATACGGAAACTTCAGGATAAGCCGCGCTTGCCTACGTTGGTCTGTGCTGTGGATGGGTGACCACTCATTACATACCGAGTTTCCTCCGTGCCTCGGAAAGCACGTTAAGCCGTTGGTCCCGGCTGTCATTTGTAGATCTTTGACAGTCGTTACAGGTAGCAACCGGTCTTAACAAGGAGTATACCTTCTATAAACTGGGTTGTGGAGATCAGATAGGCAGTCGCTCTATGTAAAATACTGGTATTCAGCTGCATCCAGTTAGACTGGAAGCCAACCCAAACATAGTTGGGAAAAGGCTAGGCAAATGATGATGAAAAGGCGGCATTAGGCCCCCAGTTACGGAATTCCAACCCGCGTCCAGTGAAACCGTACACCAGTAATAAAACGTATGGGTTCGGGCGCGGCGCCTGCGATCATCATAAAATGGATCCACAGCCCGTGACCACGCCACTCAATCATACATACGATCTAGTTTGTGGCACTTACTGGAGGATCGATCAGCTGCTTGCGTTTGACTAGTTTATGTGTGTGTGGTGTTGTTTTTAGATACACCGCGTTTATTTTGCTTACTTTAAAGGCCGATTAAAAGAAAGTTTTCTTAATGTAAAACGAGCTACTCAATAATAATATGTCGTCTTTTAATGTTTGCAAAGAAGATAGCTGCCTGTGTACCGACATAAATCAAGTTCGTTGTTTGTAAACTCATTGTAAACCACATGTAAGTACTAAAAAGACCTGGAAAAAAAATAGTTATCCGGATTTTTCCACTTCTGGGCAAAGGCCTCCCCCATTACTTGCACTTTTCTCTGTTTTTTGCCTCTTCTCGCTAATTAACGAGAAAGCCATCGCATCTTTTAAAAATGAAAATATGCCGAATTGTCAGGATTTATTCCGTTAGACTTGGACACGATGTGGGCAGAAGATGGGTTTCGTGTAATGCAAACACACTGGGTGCGATATACAAGCTGTTTTTATAAAACTAACAAAATTCCTTGAAATTACAATTTAAAACAATAACACTGGAGAAAGACTGCGTCTTATCCCAGTTGTAACCGTCCCTTTGTGCCCATTGGCCTTGGAAGTGGAAATTATGTTTTTCCTACTCCTCCGCTGTTCTTTTCTGATTAATTTCATTGCTTGATTCAAGACGGTTAAATTGTGACGGTTAAATTGAGCTTCATTGTCTCGGCACTTTTCTGGTGGTCGCCTCAGTTGTTTCTGGTTACCAGGAGTTGTAGTGGTTGGGGAATACAGTGGTGGGCATATCGCAATAAAAAAGACATTGGGCACAATGAATTAGGTACAGTTCCGGAACGTCTTAACTCTGATGCGATCAGACACAATATATCGTCCTCGCTACAAGCTTTAAATATACCAACTCTGTTGAAGCGCGCTAAGCGTGGGTATGGGTAGATTTCTAAGTAAGTCGCGTGATGTTAACTGCACACTGGCGCGCTTGCGATTCGAAAAGGCGAAAAGTGATGGTTTAGCACGTATTACATCATCATCATCCTCATCAGCCTATAATGTTCCCACTGCTGGGACACAGGCCTCCTCTCCATGACAGGAATCCACCACGCGGGCCCAGTGCGGGTACGTATTACTCATGTGACTCAAACAAGGCTTCAGAGCGGGTGCAGTCGGCGAACGCAATCTGAAATGGAACAGTCGGATCTAAGGAAAGCAAATCGCTTTTCGTAAATCTCGTTGTTAGTCTCACCGCCCAAGGTCATGAACAAGGCTTTACTGACTTAAAAAATGCTAACAAATCCCTTAGGAATTGGTCTATCTATCTATACAAAAGTCATTGTTAACTAAGGCTAAGGCTTTGCTTGACTAACTGCCAATCAGTCTCTGAACAATTTTGCGCCCAACTGGTTTACTATATCCGTAAGCCGGTTTGGCATAAAACAGTAACGAATACAATGTTTTTTCTTTTTGTAACATC
The DNA here is from genome assembly GCA_949152445.1 of Cerastis rubricosa. Taxonomy (NCBI): domain Eukaryota; kingdom Metazoa; phylum Arthropoda; class Insecta; order Lepidoptera; family Noctuidae; genus Cerastis; species Cerastis rubricosa. The sequence continues at coordinate 20,498,158 of OX424534.1, read as the reverse complement.
CGTAATAAAGCTTGGCCCAAAACAAAGCCGAGCTGAAATTGTAAGGTTTGATTTTGGGCCACGCGCGTAGTAGACGGTCGACTTCAAAACTAATAAACCCTGCTGTCATATCGTTATGAACGAATGAAAGGAATGAAAGAACAGGAACAAGAAGTAACTCAATCACCGTTCCGTAAATTATATCGCTAGGAAATCATGAACAATTAGCTGGAGGAAGAATACCGGAACCACGGCCCAGCGGCGACCGGAAACGGATACGAGATAGCAACATGGCGGCTGTTAACGTTGTTTTGTTGCTCTTCGGAAAATATGGAAGAAACGATTTGACTGAAATGAATGAACGAATGAACGTAATGAAAAGGCAACGAGGTCAATGTTTTCTAAAATTGAAATTATTTAGCGGAGTTACTTAGAACCGATTTCTTTTCATAAACCCTTATGGTGTTCCCCATATTCCACAGTCGTTACAGGTAGTCAGTGTCCCGAAGGTCACCATACCATTGTAAGTCTGATTGTTACCCAGTACTAATTAGGTTATGGAAGTCAGATAGGCAGTCGTTCCATGTAAAATCCTTGTATTTAGCTATGTCCGGTTAGACTGGTAGCCGACACCGACATGTTGGGAAAAGGCAGGCAAATGATGATGCTGGTGTTCCCCAAAGCCAAGCAGAATTGTTAGTATATACCCATATTTCTCCGGGTATGTTTAAGTGCGACGTAGTAAAAGAGAGCATTTTGCCTTCAACGGGGCACACATTCAGCCCCTAGGCTGCAGTTTGCCCAATTATTGTGTTACGCAATGACAATTTATCATTGCCCGCGGGCCTGTGGACGGTGAGTAATGGGCTAGCTGAGATGTCAGCAAGTCGGAAGGGGTCCAAGAGGGCCGATGCCTGCCAGGGCTGCGGGACTGTTCGAAAGAGATACCGTGGGCCTGGAACACAAAGGGCTAAGAAGGAACATGGATGGGATCAGTACAACGCTGACACTCTTCTCCGCTCCGCCCAGAGCAGGAGGGATCATTTGATGATTAACAGACAAAATAACATCACGCCTGTTATCCAGGATATGGTAAGAAGAGGTGTACTTTAATAGTACCTACACCCTCATTTCGCCAGTTATGTCAAAGTCGTGTCAGTCAGTTGTTTTTGTCTAAAGGTATTATATTGGAAAAATAAACAAAATAGTTAAAGGCAGGTGGCCAGTAACAATTTTGGATGCAACGCTGCCTTACAAATGCCCCGGTTTTCCTCATGTGATTTGTTTCGGAATTTCCCGACAAGTTTCACATTTAGGGGAGGAAAAGTTAACCAAAAGCAAGATCTGACTAAGTGATGCGATTTAACTCATCATCTGCCTAGCCTTTTCCCAAACTATCTTGGGATCGGCTTTCAGTCTAACCGGATGCAGCTGAGTACCAGTATTTTACATGAAGCGACTGCCTTATCTGACCTCCACAACCCAGTAACTGGATAATACGATACCCCTTGGTAAGACTGGATGTCAGACTTTTGGCTTCTGACTGCTCGTAACGACTGTCAAAGATCTACAAATGACAGCCGGAACCAACGGCTTAACGGGCATTCCGAGGCACGGAGGAAACTTATGTAATTATGGTCACCTATCTACGGACCAACCTCGGCAAGCACGGCTTAACCTTCAAGATCGACCCGTGCGGCTGTTATTATTTAGCCACGAGATTCCATTGAACTATGGTTTTGCAACTCGTCATGTTTCTGGGAAATGAAAGGAAAATTCTTACCGGCCTATGAGGGGTAAGCATCGGTAAAATATCACCAACTTCCATACGCATGCTGTCATTTCCTGTTTTACGCCGTCAGGGGATAAATATTCAAAAAACCTTTCTTAGTCTTCCAAGATGTGTATATTTTTTTTTTGTAAATATATCTTTTTATTTGATCATGCTGTTGTATGACTATATTAATAAGACAATCGCGATTTGTATATTAGCGGAATGACATGACCCGAACGTTCAGTTACCATCGATCGAACGATCAGCGTATAATGCTACGCCGTGTTGTGCGCAGTGTACTTGTACTTAACAAATAAGTCCTAAATATTTATTTATTTATTTAAACTTCTTGTAATATAGTGGTCATAGGCGGACTTAATACCACAAGGCATTCTCTACCAGTCAACCATTGGGTTAAATACTACAACATAGACAAAAAAATATTTACAAGTAGGTAACTACTAGTTTTCGAAAATTCATATACTTACATCATTTATATCAATGACTTACATAGATACTAATACACATTCTACAAATAAAATAGACTAATAAGTATGACGGCGCCTTTGCAAATGGCTTCATATGATGCACGTTGCAAACTAAACTGTTACCACAGACGAGAGAGAAGCGGTCTACAATTCTCTCTGGCGGAACGACAAGTCGTTGCGGGTAGCCATATTGACTTGGGTAGTTGTCAAGGAAGGTAGCGCGTAACGAGACGTTGACGGATCGCCGATGTCTGTTTGCTTAATCTAATTAAATCTGGTGCCACATATCTTAAGTAATTCCGATGCAGCGGGTAAGAGCCTTTATCAGAATTGGGATGAAGAATCGCGCCCTCCACGAAAGTAAAGCCAAGTGAGGAACATAACCAATGAATTTTTCAAGCAACAAGGAAAGCGTCCAAACCTGCGAGCACAAATCATCAAGAGGGTACCCTCACAAGTTCATCGGGTTTCAGACCGTTTCTTTTCTTTTCGATAAGTAGGTCATCTGGGTCATTGCTTAAACATGGCTAGTTTAATTGGTTTATGGGTGACATCATAATCAGTTAACCTTACTGGCATCGGAGGTTATGATTTAAAATGCACGATGGAGATCATACCATTAAAATAGGCGATATTATGATAAAATAGGTTGTCGGCCAATAAGTTGAGGAATTATTAGACGCTGGCGTAATTTGTAAAAGTTCTTTGACATCTGGAGTTACGCGCTTGTCTGGTCCACATGTTTCAGTCGAAAAGAAAGTGTGTTCAGTCGAAATGTCACTGTTGTCCGGTTAATGCTTTACGATGATCGAAGGGACGAAGTTGCCCGGTTTATGATGTTTTTCCGATGACGTTGGTCGAAGGGACGCTGTTGTCCGGTCCGTACACTGGTATGGTCGAAGGGACGCAGTTGTCCGGTCCAAACGTTGGTATGGTCGAAGAGATAATGTCGTCCGGGCCATGCAGCTGATAGCGGCTGGTTGAGGGGACACATTCATCCGGTCCAACCTTAAGTTTTCTCTGGTCGAAAGGACAGTGTCGTCCGAGCCATGCAGCTGATAGCGGCTGGTTGAAAGGACACACCCGTCCGGTCCAGGTGTTAACTGTTTAGAGAAAGGTGTCGTCCGGTCCATGAGTGGTCGAAAGGACACACGCTTTCGTTGTAGGAGAAAGGTGTCGTCCGGTCCATGAGTGGTCGAAAGGACACACGCTTTCGTTGTAGGAGAAAGGTGTCGTCCGGTCCATGAGTGGTCGAAAGGACACACGCTTTCTTGGTAGGAGAAAAATGCCGTCTAGTCCGTGAGTGATTGAAAGAATACACGCTTTCTTTTGTTCTGAAACAGTTACAGTTACGATGAGAGCAATGTTTGTAATAGTTTGTCAGGTTGGACGAGCGGATGTCTTGGTGATTAGACATTGTTTGTTCCAGGAATACAATAACGCCCGAGGACGGTCGTATGTCAGTCTCGCCGTGACGGCGCCTTTGCAAATGGCTTCATATGATTCACGTTGCAAACTAAACTGTTACCACAGTCGAGAGAGAAGCGGTCTACAATTCTCTCTGGCGGAACGTGAAGTCGTTGCGGGTAGCCATATTGACTTGGGTAGTTGTCAAGGAAGGTAGCGCGTAACTTGACGTTGACGGATCGCCGACGTCTGTTTGCTTAATCTAATTAAATCTGGTGCCACATATCTTAAGTAATTCCGATGCAGCGGGTAAGAGCCTTTAAGTATTATAACAAATAACAAAATAAAAAAAGAGAAACCTAATAATAATTACTATGACTAGACTTTAAATTGAGAGCTATTTAGTCTTATCTAAATAGTGATAGCTAAATTTCTTTTCAAAACTGGATTTACTTTCGGTTTTTTTAATGCTAATGTGTAGCGAATATCATTTCAAAACTTCAACAAATCACAAAACATTCACACTTTATTATCTCCATGACTCAAAAGCTTGTTTTTAGAACTAAAAACTCGTGTTACCCCTGACCAACTTATCAACCCTGTTTGTGAACGCCAGCCGCAGTCATTTGGACAAAACTATGCGGAATAATAACAATAACGATTAGCATTTCCATCCCTGTGGTGTTGCCAGCGTGGCGACCCTTTCCTTGGTCACTATTATAGGTAGGGTTACCAGGTTACTAAAATACCAGTGCGTTTTTAAATGTTACAGCACCATTCTGATGCAGGGGTCTTTTGCCATCGTACAGAACCAATTTAGTTTTTATTAATTGTAAAAAAAATGTTTACTTTTTATATAATTTTGAATAATTCTCATTTATTTATTTCTGTGCAAATAATTTAGACTTTTCTAAAATGTTTTTTATAATATTATTTTATACAAAATATTGTATAAAATAATATTATAAAAAACATTTTAAAATAAAAATAAAACAGTAGCCCACCGGTATCGGGAACCAAGAGAGTCCAAGCTATCGGCGGTCAGGGCTCTTGAGAGAGGAACCTATATATACCTATATAATTAACTATTGTAGTTTTAGCCATTTTGTATTGTCCTGTGCAAGACAACTGAATACTTTTTCATTCCTTTTTTCAGTTTGAGGTTTTTGGTAACTCTGGTCCACATTAGCCCTGGATCGAAAAACTGAAAGTTATGCGTTTGCCCAGCAGTGGGATGACGCACGGGTAACAGTTGAAATAAATCTTTTACATTCACAAAATAATCCGGATACACTCATATTCTTTTTTTTTCAGGACTGTAAACTATTGTGTTTTTTGTTGACTTTTTTATAAATATTCCGTTTTACGTCAAAGCCGGCTGTCGCCGAAAACCGGCGCTAGGCGATGGTAATTTTACATGAATGTTTGAAATATATTTAATACTTGCTTTTGTTTTTTTTTTACTTTATCTGTGTGAGTCTTGTTTAATGTGCTTACAAGATTTTTCTCTCTTTCTTACATCTAATCGAAATGTCCAGATAAATGATATTCAAACAAAGTACAGGACGTGTGGTTGCCAGAAATCAGACATGTCCGGATAAATCCATATGGCTGGTAACCCTAATTCTAGGGGACACTATTTCACTACAGCGAGGGAAAGTTTGCGGCGATGAAATTTTGTTTTGCTGCAGAAGGTAGAACTTGGAGAAAAAATGGGAGGGTCAATGTACTGCTAGTTTCGAGCAGTTTTGGTGGTGGCAAGAAAAAGATGTTATAGACGCTTTGAATATCTTCTACTTAACAGCGTAAACGCCTTAAATTTTTAATGAAACTTTATACTCATAAGCAGGATTCATAGGTCTAAAAACTTACTAAAACATATATTAGAAAGGTCTTTAAAAAAAAAAAAACTGGAAATTTCTGTCTCTATTGATAATTTATAATCAGCTCTAATTTAGCTGTAACAGTATTTTTCGAAAAATTTTTGTAGTAATTTTTTTTGACCTCATATCCTGCTTATAAATACGTATTATTAATTGCGTTTCATTGAAATCGGTTCAGTCATTTCGGAAAATAAGGACTTGAAAGTTTGTATTCAGAAATGTCGTAAATATGCTCTTAATGTTGCGAGCTAAAAGCATAGAAGTCATGAATATACACGAGAATATTTTGCTTGATAAAAAATAGAATACAACAGAATAAAATGGAATTAGCTTGATTGTACACCAAAACTGCAACAGAAAAATACAGCTAATAAAAAGAAAAAAAAATGCTGATGCTTCTAATAAATATATAGAAATAAGTAGAGTTTTGTGTAGTTGTGCGTTAGGGCTAGAAGATCGTATCCGTTCGGAAACGAATTATATAGTTACGTGATTTGCAAAGCTTGAAATGAACTAAGAAGGCTTAAATTATGTAACAGACATTTTATCAGCAAATTCGCACACGCATTAGTAAGATCCCACCACATCGAAACATCATCATAAGCCTATAATGTTCCCAATGCTGGGACACAGGCCTCCTCTCTATAAGAGGGAGTGGGCTTTAAACCATGCGGGCCCAGTGCGGGTTGGTAGATGTCACATATCTTCGAATTTTTAGTTCTAGGACAAACCGGTTTCCTTACGATGTTTTCCTTCGCACTTTTGAGAGCAGCGGTGATGAAATAAATTACACAAAGTTATGAACCTGCCTGGGTTCGAACCTACGACTTACTGCTCGTAAGTCGGGGCTGCGACCGCTAGGCCACCGCTGCTCTCATCAAAACATACAAACTTACAATTAGTGAGATTCCACAATTTTTAACCAATGTCGCCCTGAAAACGTCATCCAAACGCCAAAACATCTCTGTATCTCTATAACACAATATTTATCGTAAATAACGTGTAAAATACTACATTTCCTATGTCTTTATTCACCCACAAGATTGTTTAAATAAGAGAAGCACAGCTAAAGCGGTTGCTCTAGATAAACGCGGTATATCCCGGGATATAGGTCAGTACGCAGTCCCGTTTTAAATTCCCGGATACCGGATATGGCAAGGATCCTTATCATGGCACGCTGAAGTTGGACTGCGGTGTGGGGATCGATTTTATAAGTTCGAGTTTAGATAAAAAATATTGGTTTGCGGGGAGGAGGTATGCGGGTTTTTGAAGTGCTTTAAATGAGTGGTCAGATGTGTTTATTGTTAACTGGAGTTTTCAGCGGCTGGGCTATTTGATTTTATTTTATTTCTAAGTGAAGGAAAATTAACGACAGATATGTCAAGTAGGTATACAAGTTTTAGCCTAGTCTTTTCCCAACCATGTTGGGGTCGGCTTCCAGTCTAACTGGATGCAGCTGAATACCAGTATTTTACATGGAGCGACTGCCCATCTGATCTTCACAACTCTGTTAGTAATGGGTAATAACCGCCTAAGACTGGTTGTCAGACTTTTCGGCCACTGACTGCAAGTACTTAATCTAGTTTTATTTTCTAGCCACAACACTAGACAGCTGAGATGTTTTAAAACATTATAAGATTATTTTTAATAACGAGGATATTTTGAGCGTGGACGAGGCGAAAGGTGTAGGTATATAAGGATCGTGGCAGGTGGCGTTCAATGTATTCTGCCTTTTTTCCTGCCTGTATTGGAATAAAGTACAAACAGTCGCCTTACGCTCCGGTCGCCTAAATAAGAAATAAACTAATTTAAAAAGTATTACAAAAAAGTATACATTTAGGCGCAGTAGTATTATTTCCCATACAATGGTATAGTTAGTACTTATAAGTAAATTATAACTGAAACATATTCTAAGTTGCAAGTAATGATAGTTCAATTCAGATGTTTGGTAGCGACCTGCCCGAACTAGGTTTATTTAAACCTGTGTTTCAGGCCATCACTTTACATAGCACTATTTAATTAGGACGTTTAAATTATAAAATAAAATAAATCTATTAACAACTGTTAGTATAATAAAATTGGTACAAAAGAAAAACACTAAAACTAGCTTATTAAGTAAATATGTACAAATAGATACCTACGACAGGATAACATAATCATACTACAACTTCTAGAAGTTTTTCTGTGTCTGTGTAATTAAGTTTCGCCAAATAATCCAACATAACATAACTACATTTTTCATAACTTAAACTATAGAAGTTTAATATCTTGTTAAGTCTATTATAAAGAAAAGGTTTAATGGGGCCTAACTAACCACGAAAACGAAATAACCACTTTCAATATATTTTTTTTAACCTTATTTGGGACACGCAACATAGATATTATTATCTAGTACTACGGTCGTAATATACCACAAACATACAAATCCTGATAATAAACAAATTTAGAAAAGTTAAAGTTTGGAAAACCGACTTACGTTTAAATCATTCGTAGATATGGATAAACATATACAAGGTGTTGTTTTGCATCCTCGTCAAATTCAAGGAAGTAACTAAAGGTGCTAACGATTCTCTTCCTTAGTCAATAATAAAACAAGAAGGTATTTTTTTTTTCTTATTTACGAAAATCGGTAAGTGTGAACCTCCCGTATTTTAAACGCGGCCTGTCCGATTCTCGCCCTATAACCGAGCTTCCGCACATACAAACAATCTCAAACGTTTATTCAATAATATGTTATTCCCTAAACCACGTTAAGGGGGTTATTCTGAAATACTGACAAACTTAAATAACCAAAAAAATCAGCGTTTATTAATAATTAACTGGAATCCATAATTTGATTTGGTTATTTATGTCTTTTGTGACAACTTCCTGAATTTTGACGAGGATGCAAAAAAAACACCTTGTATATATGTATCTGATGTATGAGACAGTTCCCATCTTGTTTGGTGGCTGTAAACATGACGTTGTCGTCAAACGACGGTTTAATTCCGCTGGCTTGTTTCTGCCTGGATTTTGATTGCTTTGGGACTGACGTGATGGGACGCTGTTTTATTTGCATATATTTTACGTACTAGGACTTGGTTGAGAGTTTGTACCGAGTGAGTATCACTTTGGATGTCTTATGTACTCTGTCGTGATTTAGTCGCAAGTAGGTCCTCATTTTATATATCTTCATCTTTTATTAAATTACATACGTACATTATTTACAAACTACGATATAAAATTAAAATAAATTATGTACAAGTATCAAAATAAAAGGGTACGTCAAAAAAATTGTCGACATTATAAAAAGTGCCCAGAAGGCTGGCTGGCTGGCTGGTCAGAGGGGGAGAGCCTCACGTCCCAGCCGCCGCGGGAGACGCCCCGGGCGTCGTGGGGCAACCAGTTCCACCGGCCACAGTAGGCGCGGGCCTGTGGAAGGTGAGTAATGGGCTAGCTCACCGACCGTCCGTCTAATGACAGCAGGCCGTACCGACGGCGCGTTTATGTTCCACGCGCGCCTCAAGGAGCTGTCAGCAAATTGGAAGGGGTCCGAGAGGGCCGATGCCTGCCAGGGCTGCGGGTTGTTCGAAAGAGATACCGTGGCCCTGGAACACAAAGGGCTAAGAAGGAACTTGGATGGGTTTTAGTCAGTCAAGTCTGATACTCCCTTCCGCTCCGCCCAGAGCGGGAGAAGTCATTTGATGATTAAACATCCTAACAAAAAAAAAAAGGCTGGTGGCTTTGCCACGTTGGATGGCAATTCTTTGGCCAAAAATAGTTATTTGTTATACAAGAGTGCAAAGTTGCTTTTTAACCGCGTGTTCAATTTTGATGACCGAGCAAGCGAAGGATTCTAAAATTGAATCACGAGCGCAGCGAGTGATTCAAAATTAGAATCCTGAGCGTTAGCGAGGGAATCAAAAGAGCACGAGGTGAAAAATCTTGGCACTCGAGGGCAACACGTAACTTTTCATTCCACCTCAGCGAGGAAATGACTAAATGCAAAAAAAAAAAAACGTTTACAATCACAAGATAGGTACACTTTTATTTCAGTTTAGGTATTAATTACTACATTATGACAGGTAAGTATTACAGAATGATCTTTAAATTATAACAAAATAATATTACGGTATAATTAACAATGACGTGAAAAAATGCCGCGTAAAGAACCGCGTACAAAGCAAATTGAAAAAACCGGCCAAGTGCGAGTCTTACTCGCACACAGGGTTCCATAGCTCCAAACAATATAATAACAATATTTTGAACTGTCATTCATTAGTTAGTAGTATTAGTTAGTAAACTTCCACACAACCGCAAAGCTAAATTTGTTTTTCATAGTGTTTATGAAAAACAAAGTTACTGCTGCAGTTTGATGAAAAAGTCCCATATCTCAAAAACTAAACATCATATCTTATTGAAACCAATTTTCGTTGATAGTTTTTTTTACGTTCTACAATCCTAAATATTTTCCTCTTCTTACTTTAGAAATTAGAGGGGGGGGGGGACACACATTTCACCACTTTGGAAGTGGCTCTAGCGCAAACTATTCAGTTTAGAAAAAAATGATATTAGAAACATCAATATCATTTTTGAAGACCTATCCATAGATACCCCACACGTATGGGTTTGATGAAAATTTTTTTTTTGGTTTTCAGTTCTAAGTATGGGGACCCCCTTAATTTATTGTTTTTTTTCTATTTTTGTGTGAAAATCCTAATGCGGTTTACAGAATACATCTACTTACCAAGTTTCAACAGTATAGTTCTTATAGTTTCGGAAATAAGTGGCTGTGACATACAGACGGACAGACAGACAGACAGACAGACAGACAGACAGACAGACATGACGAATCTATAAGGGTTCCGTTTTTTGCCATTCGGCTACGGAACCCTAAAAACCGGCCGGAAAGTGCGAGTCTTACTCGCACACAGGGTTCCATAGCCCCTAACAATGTTTTGAACTGTCATTCATTATTTAGTAGTATTAGTTAGTAAACTTACACTCAACCGCAAAACTAAATTGGTTTTTCATAGTATGTCTATGAAAAACAAAGTTACTGCTGCAGTTTGATGAAAAAGTCCCATATCTCAAAAACTAAACATCATATCTTATTGAAACCAATTTTCGTTGATAGTTTTTTTTACGTTCTACAATCCTAAATATTTTCAGAATTTTCCTCCTCTTACTTTAGAAATTAGAGGGGGGGGGACACACATTTTACCACTTTGGAAGTGGCTCTAGCGCAAACTATTCAGTTTAGAAAAAAATGATATTAGAAACCTCAGTATCATTTTTGAAGACCTATCCATAAATACCCCACACGTATGGGGATTATTAAAAAAAAAATTTTGGTTTTCAGTTCTATGTATGGGGAACCCCAAAATTTATGGTTTCTTTTTTATTTTTGTGTAAAAATCTTAATGCGGTTCACAGAATACATCTACTTACGAAGTTTCATCAGTATAGTTCTTATAGTTTCGGAAAAAAGTGGCTGTGACATACGGACGGACAGACAGACAGACAGACAGACAGACAGACATGACGAATCTATAAGGGTTCCGTTTTTTGCCATTTGGCTACGGAACCCTAAAAAGAACACCAAGAAGGTTCCGAGTCTGAGTTTTTAACAAATTAAAAAAAAGTTGTATGGTATATTCGGCACCATAGAGGTAGCAGTAAATAGGTTTAATGTTTTTTTTTAATTCACAAACTTAGTTCACACGATGTTCTAAATTCAATTTACTTTATCCTCTAGAGAATAAAAACGGCTTTTGCACTCAGATATCGATGAGTAAAAATACTCTTTCCGAGATGGTGGGATGAAAAAGCCTTCTTCATCTTGTGTTTTTTTTTCCAGAACATAACATAACATCACGCATGATCACTCAAACCCTTCGGTTTAGGCAGAGGTGTACCTAATGATACACTTACATGTCGCCAGTAATGTTTAATTTCCATGTAATCTTAAATCAATGTCTTCTTCTAATGCAGACTCCGTGGCTGCTACTAAGAAATTCCTGGTGAAATACCCAATAATACTTCGTCTAATAAACTGGGAATCGAACATGGGGCTACATGCTCAGCATTCGCAGTTGCGACAACTTGACCAACGAGCCTACTAAAGAACCTTTGTCTCTAGTAACCGCAGCCGATCCACAGTTGATCCATTCCCGTATGACTTATGACCCCTAAGATGAAAGCTAGGCGTGAAATTCTATTTTTTTTACGTTTTTGGCAATATACAGTTCAATGTCGGGTTGTATGTTAGTTAAAACATGATTTGCAATCGTAACAAATATGGCTTTCATCATCATAATCAGCCTGTAATGTTCCCACTGCTGGGACACAGGCCTCCTCTCTATGAGAGGGAGTGGGCTGTAATCCACCACGCGAGCCCAGTGCGGGTTGGTAGATGTCACATGTCTTCGAATTTTTAGTTCTAGGACATGCCGGTTTTCTCACGATGTTTTCTTTCACCGTTTTTGAGGGCAGCAGTGATGAAGTAAATTACACAAAGTAATACACCTGCCTGGGTTCGAACCCACAGCTTACTGCTCATAAGTCGGGGCTGCTATGGCTTTTCAGAGTTATAATTATTAAAATCATCAATACAACATTCTAAGTTTATTTAATCCCTTTGAATGACTTTTTCATGAAATAGTCGAAGTCAAAAACCAAAGAAAATTAAAATTTGGACTGGGTCATGTTTCCGCCATATTTCGTCCACAATTCCAATCACAGTTTTCAATGGCGTCTATAAAGTGACAGCCAATTGACAATTGTCGTTTTCGACAACCGTTCTTACTATAGAGACGACTTTCCTTCCTTTTCAATACGATTCTCTCCAGGCGAATTGATGAGTGCTCTTCAATTCAAAGTCGTTGAACATTCAATTGTGTTCAACACTGACAAACGACTGAGTTCGACAAATGGATGAAAAGATTTATAGTTTTCTTGAGTGTTACTTGAAATACGTGACAAATTTTACGATGTGGAAGTGTGTCCAAGGATATGTAATCCACACTTTTTTTTAGATATAGGAGACATGATGTGTATTCTGTAGTACATACGTAATATATATTGTATTATATATTTATATATATATAAGATATCTTATTTAAAGTTCGATATTCATATAAACTTGATTGCGTTTCTGTAAATATAGAAACAACATTCAAAGCTTTTACTCTTTACGAATATCAATATTCTTTAAATTGTTTAGTTTTTCATAGCCTTTATTTAGAATGACAATGACATTTTTATGTCATCACATTTCCGTTCACATCGGTCAGTCCTTTAATACACAACCTCTTTACATCCCCCCCCTTCCGGGAAGAGTATTGTATCACAAAATTTCATTGAACATCTTCTAAATTATTGTCGTCTTCAAATGCAGGAGCAGGGATTAGTTTGGTGATGTGGAAGAGATTTGATTCTGATTTTCTATGTCCTGTATTTATTCTGTATATTGAGTTTGACAGTTTTTCTATTATTTCATATGGTCCAGTCTTCAACTCATCACTTACTTTGCACCACTCTTCATTTACTTTGCACCTTATTTTATTGACCAGGGTTTAGTCTTTCGTTGATTCCGTTTGAAAACGGTGCATTTACCGCTGTGAAAATGATCGGAATATTTTTTCTTTCTAGGAATAGGTTAAAATCTTTTGAATTTATTCCTGGGTACTTATCACTTCTTCCAGGAAATAATTCTTGAATTGCATATTGTCATCGTCATCCATGTAAGTCTTTCTTAATTCATCTGATAAAGTTACCCATAAACACCGCTTTTCATGTCTTCTCTGCAATGTATTTTTTAATGTTTTATAAATCTCAGTTTCCATTAATTTTCCATGGGCTTTAATACACAACCTCTTTACATATATATATTTATTTAGTTTTCAAACTCAAACACTGATAACCGGATATTTACTATTTGTTTGGAGTTCCCGAAATTTCGGCGCTATTGCAAACACCATGCTCACAGATAAACTGAATGGAGCAGGGACAAAAACGTCAAAGAAAAGATGGGTGGACTGTGTGAGGAATCCTATGAAAGGAAAAGGAGTAAATGATAACGTAACGGCTGAAAAGGGAGGATGGAAGAGAAAAACGGGCCAAGAGCAAATCGGACTCGCAGACTAAGGGTTCCGTACCATTATTTATAAAAACGAGCAAAAGAATCAGTTTTTTGTATAGGAGCCCTCTTAAATATTTATTTTATTTAGTTTTTAGTATTTGTTGTTATAGCATCAACAGAAATACATAATCTGTAGAAATTTCAACTGGCTAACCATCACGGTTCATGGGATATAGCCTGGTGACAGACGGACATACTGACGGCCGGACAGCGAAATCTCAGTAATAGGGTCCCGTTTGACCCTCTGGGTACGGAACCCTAAAAACGTCTTACTCCGACCCTTAAAAAGCAGGTCAAAAGCAGGAAGATCATGCATCATATCGCTCCGCTCGCTCGAAGCATTTGTCTGTGGGACGGGGACACTCCAGGTAGGATAGGTCATCCTGTCACAATATATCATTTCGAGCTCAAGCTCCAAGCAAATTGGTTTGCCGATACTTAGCATAAATCCCAAGTCTCTGGAGGCTTGACAATATTTTGCGATATTAAGGGAAGATTTGTGATGGTTTGTGTAAAGATTTAAGCCAATGGTGTGCCACAGTTTACCTATCTACTTAATCTTACTTATTCTTTCTGTTAGCCTGCATCACCAAACTACTGGCCAAAGGCCTCTTCCCATGACTTAGGAATCTGTCGATCCAGGGCCGTTCTGGGTCTGTCCAACTCATCGCGCCAACTCCTGCGAGGTTTACCGCGTCGCCTTCTGGCTGTGTCAGGGTTGCACATAGTGGTTATTTTGGCCCACAGCTCGCCGGGTATATGGCAGACATGGCCGGCCCAGTCCCACTTCAGCTTGGCGGGTATTTGAGCAACGTCAGTAATTTGTGTTTTAGAGCGCAGTGCAGTGTTCTGTATTATGTTCGGTTAGCTTAGCCTAGCATACAGCGCTCCATTGCACCGTGCCAGACTTAATATTGGGAAAACGTCGTACAAAAAAATGATTCTCAGCAATCATGTTTATTGTTGGCTCTGTATGGTGTCAGACGTAAAGAATAGCATCATCCCATATCTTCCCGTGGGCGTCGTAAGGTGACTAAGGGACTTGCCAGAGAATGGGCAGCAGCGTTCTCTGTGCTTTTGTAACAACCGTACTGCGATCGCCAACCCGCCTGCCAAGCGTGGCGACTATGGCAAAACCCTCCAAAATGTCAATGTGGCGACACTTGGGGGAGGCCTATGTCCAGCAGTGGTAGTCTTTTGAGCTGAAATGATGATGATGATGATGAATCATGTTTACGTAGAGTTACTTAGCTTGATGTACGAGTACAGAATCCTTGGTTAACGGCTTTAAGAAGACACCTTGTATGCAAGTCTATGCCGAAGGAAAAACAAAAGCCAACAATTTTTTAAATGCGGTCGGTAAGACTGACGATTTGCTTGACTGACCTTTATGTTAGTTGTCACATAATAGAGTACGAAATAATCTCTGCGTCAATGATCTAAGATATTTAGTTTTTACCTGAACCAGCAGTTGCTAATTCACCGATTATTTATGTAGGGTAAACTTGCCTAATTCGTACCCCTTAAGAGAAAACCATCATATTTAAGAAATTAGGAAAGATAAATTAGTTTTAATTAAAAGCAATTTTTGTTTGCTAAATGCTTTATTGTTTCTATACTCAAATTTAACATAAAACTTAAAAACTACAAAAAAAATAAACAATTTAAAAAAATCTAAAAAAAGTACGATTTAAGATCATTCATCCCAAATCGTACTGCTATATCCTTAATTCGTACTTTGAGATCTATTCATTGGTCATACAGTATTGAGAATCAGCATCATAATCAACAATGTGTTATTAAAGCAAGTAGTAATTCATAACAAATTCGACGGATGGTCTCGCCAATTCTAGGCAATCATCGCAGTTATAACTAAATCGTACCAGTACGTTTTAAGAACTTAAGTCGAAGTACGAAATAGGAGCAAGAGCCAAATAAATTTTAAATTTACCCCCAAAAAAATTGACAACAGTTACGCGTATGATAACACGTCAGATTAAATCGCAAAGATACACAATAATACGTGTCAAATCGTAAAATAGGTTAACACGACCTAATTTGAATAAAACTCTTACGAAATGTATAAAAATATTACAGCAATAGTTGAAAAAAACTTGCTTTTTCAATATTTTTGTCGAGAACGGCTTCCCAGGTGCCATCTGTCTGGTGGTAGAATGGCCGACTGTTATATCTATTTTTTGACACTAGAGGCGCTGCTAGCTGTTACCGAAGCCGAGTTTTAAGTGGAGTACGAATTTGGCGTAAGTACGAATTAAGCAAGTTTACCCTACATTCGAAAACTAGACTCTTACGCCCGCCACAAGTTACCTACTTTAAGTATTATATATTTGAATGTTCTACCTAATAAACTGTCAATCATTAACGGTCACAAAACAGTGATTTTATTTACTGTGAACATCCCTTGTGATTCGTCCATCTACATACTACATCTCAGTGTACGGAGCTAGTGCCCGTACATTTTTGGTCCTTCGAGCCAGATTGCCACTACTGGAACAAACAGTCCTGCAAGTCGAACAGATAAAAACTGTTCCTACTTAGGATATCGAATCGGTTTGACTGGTCTTCCACAAGCGGATCGCCCCAGTCAGATTGAGAAGGCGCACAATATCGTAAAGAGAGATTCCTTCGGACCCGGCGATTGCCACAGGAAACATCAACATTTGGTGGTTCGAAAACTACATCCTAACAATTCAACAGTGAAGTCAGTAAAGAACAAAAACGTAGTTTATTTTGTACTAGCTTATGCCCGCGGCTTCGCTCGCGTAAATTTAGAATTTGGCAATAATCGTCTCGGACATCTGGCGCCATCTATGAACGTTGTTGTGGTTTTCCTCGGGATCAGTACCTTTTTTCGGGATGAAAGGCCCTATGTCTTATAATCCCGCGTAGTGCCATCACACCTCTCTGTACGCCATTTAGAAGAACAGTTTTGGGATCCAATTCGCCTGTTGCAAGAATGTGTAAGGCAGTAAATGACTACAGTGATGTTATTGATCTCCACTTTGACTCTCTTGCTAAACTAAAAGCCATCCTGATTCGTTTACCAAGCAACCCCTAATCACAGTCAATTATTATTAATATTCAATTGTGTCAATTTTACCATTGTTCTTAATTTTATATATACGTAAATGGTTTTTTTTTTTGTTTGTTGTTTGTTATTTATATGTTTAATTATCAATTTTATTGAATGGATTTTTAATTTTGTGTCGATCTTTTAGTATCAATTTTATTCGAGGAACTTTAATTTTATGTCAATCTCTCTAAAACATCAATTTTACCAATTTACTGTAATCTAATTTTAATTTATCTTTTACTACATAATGTTGTCATTTTCATAAATTATATCTTAATTTAAATTATCAATCAATTTTGTCATCATTCTGTATTTCACTATTTCAAGTTTAATTTAATTTTATTGAATATTGGCGCTTAGTACTTACTAAGTTAGCTTATCTTCCGAATATACTGTTTTTGTGCATGTGGTGTTTACCTATAAGTAATTGTTGCACTGTAATTTAATTTTAGAATGTATTATGTCGCTGTATCCAGTGTAAACAATTGTTGGTAGACCCTTTAATAAATAAATAAATAAATGTCTGTTTCCGTACACCTGACAATTTAACGTATATGCAAAATTTCAGGATGAACGGTTCAGTGGTTTAGGTGTGAAGAGGTAACAAACAAACAAACTTACTTTCACATTTATAATATTAGTCAGGATAAGGACCAACTAACTAACTAGGAGGAACTTGTTTGTATAGTTACTAAATAGTGCTTCTCACGTATTAGGCAGTCAAGAAATGGCACGCTTGGTTTTCATACGGATTGTGATACTTGCGTTCATCATGATCATCATCATCATTATTTTGCCCTAATCCCAATTCATTTGGGCGCAGCATGTCTTCTTCTTCCACACTTCTCTATTACTCGGCATCTCATCAGACACCTCTTTTCTTGATTTAATATCATCACTCACACAGTCCATCCATCGGTTCTTTGGTCTTCCTCTACTCTTATAGCCAGCGTTATCTATATATTTATATATCTATGGTCATAACGTTCTAGCTCTGTCAAATTTAATAGAGAATTATTGAGTAAGTCAGCTACTTATGATTAGTTAGGATCCCACGCGAATCACAGTTAACTGGATAAACGCTGCTCTGTACTTATAGCAACTGACTCAGCTATTATATAAAGATTATTATTACTGGGGATGTAAGTGGGCACACCTATCATCGCAGTGCCCCAAGTCAACCTCACCTGCTCGTGGTACATCCTGCTGAATAACAAACGAGGCTCTGACGACCGATAAATGGCGGTATAACCATTTCCATAGAAGCGTTCGCAGCTAAATAGCGCAGACTAGCGACGGGCAGCAGCGTCACTAGTGCGAGAAGCTGCGATCTGCGATCGCCAACCCGCATGCCCAGCGTGGCGATTATGGGCAAATCCTTTAATGGCAAGCCAAAATCAACCATGGCCCCCAGTTCCCGGCGGCCTTGCTATTCCTGATCTTGGCGGCGGTCACGGTAACGGCAAGGTAGGGGGTGCGAAGAATCCCCGGGTTACGAATGGCCGCCAAAAACAACTGACCTTGGCGACGTATAATGGACGCACGTTACGGCTCGACGAACACTTAGTGCAGCTAGAGGAAGAACTCAGAAACATAAGGTGGCACATTCTTGGCTTGAGCGAAATCCGAAGAGAGGGGGAGGACACGATTACCCTCGAATCAGGCCACCTTTTGTATTTTCGAGAGGGAGATCAGCTATCCCAAGGCGGAGTCGGGTTCCTGGTACACAAATCTCTCTGTGACAACGTGGTAGAAGTCTCCAGTGTCTCGCACAGGGTAGCATACCTAATAGTGAAGCTAACCGAGAGGTATAGCCTCAAGGTTATTCAGGTCTACGCACCGACCTCGGGACACTCGGACGACGTAGTGGAGGAAATGTTTGAGGACATCTCCAAGGCCTTGCACTCTACCACTAAGGCCCACTACAGCGTTCTCATGGGAGATTTCAACGCTAAAGTGGGAGGGAGTACAGAATTGCGGTGAATCGGTAGTAGGATCATATGGGTTTGGCAGCAGAAATCATAGGGGGCAAATGCTTGTCAACTTCCTTGAGAGGGAGGGGCTTTTCTTGATGAATACCTTCTTTAAGAAACAGCCTCAAAGGAAGTGGACGTGGCGAAGCCCCGACGGTGTGACGAAAAATGAGATAGACTTCATCATGACGGATAAAAAGCATGTATTTAGAGATGTCTCGGTGATCAACAGGTTCAATACCGGTAGCGATCACAGACTTGTTCGTGGCTCTCTAAATATCAACTTCAAGCTGAAGCGAACCCGTTTGATGAAGTCTAGGCTACGTCCAAATATGCTTCAAACTATGCTAGGATCTGAAGCGTTCCAGTCAGACCTGGAGAACCGATTCACGGCCATGGAAACCACAAATGACGTTGACCAGGCGCTCGACCTAATGGTGGAAATCCTCAGGGAGGAAGGAACGCGTTTTTGCAAGATGCGGCGTACGGGCAAGAAGTCTAAACTCTCGGAGGAGACTCTGGAGCTTATGACGGAACGGCGTGAAAACCCACCCATCACTTCGGCAGAACTACAGGCACTGAATAAGATCATTAGGAAATTGGTACGACGCGACCTTCGATGCTCCAGCACACGTTCAATAGAAAAAACGATAGGGCAGAACCGGGGATCGAAGGTGTTCGTCCAATCACTTGGGAGGAGCCACCTGACGAAGTTGACAAAACCTAGTGGGGATGTCGTCGTTTCGAAGCCGGAGATTCTTACGGAAGTTGAAAACTTCTACGGCCAGCTGTACGCATCGCATACATCTCGACCTGATCCCGAAAATGAGGATTCCAGAGCCACCTTAACCCGCCATTTCACAGAAGACCTGCCTGAAGTCAGCCTAGATGAAATCAAGGCGGCTCTTAGACAGCAAATGATTAAAAATGGAAAAGCCCCTGGTGAGGATGGGATAACGACTGAGCTTTTGAAAGCGGGAGGAAGTCCAGTGCTAAGAGAGCTTCGGAAGCTTTTCAACTCGGTCCTATTCTCTGGGAGAACTCCAGAAGCGTGGAGAAAGAGCGTGGTCGTTCTTTTCTTTAAAATGGGGAACAAGACCCTATTAAAGAATTACAGACCCATTTCGCTCCTTAGCCACGTATATAAGCTGTTTTCAAGAGTCGTCACAAATCGTCTAGCGCGAAGACTCGACGATTTTCAGCCACCGGAGCAGGCCGGGTTTCGAGGAGGATTCAGCATCATAGACCACATTCACACAATGCGGCAGATTATACAGAAGTCCCAAGAGTATAATCGGCCTCTGTGTCTTGCATTTGTCGACTATGAGAAGGCTTTTGACTCTATCGAGACTTGGTCCTTGCAGCGATGCCAAGTGGACTGGCGATATATCCAAGTGCTGAGAAGTCTGTACGAAAACGCCACAATGACCGTCCAAACCCAGAACCAGCTAACAGGGGGTATCCCATTGCGTCGGGGAGTGAGGCAAGGGGACGTAATCTCCCCGAAATTGTTCGCCAACGCACTGGAGGATGCGTTTAAGACGCTGAACTGGGAAGGACGTGGCATTAACATCAACGGCGAGTACATCTCACACTTGAGATTTGCAGATGACATCGTCATACTGGCTGAATCGCTGCACGACTTGCAGCAGATGCTGAATGGCCTAGTTGATTCTTCACTACGCATTGGTCTCGGGGTGAACTTGGACAAAACGCAGGTTATGTTCAACGAACACGTCACCCCAGGACCTATTGTTGTCAATGGCGCTCCTCTCAAGGTTGTTCAAGAATATGTTATATGAATGAATGAAGAATATGTACCTCGGGCAAATTCTGCAGTTTGGTAAGAACAACTTTGAGAAAGAGGCTAACAGAAGAATTCAGCTGGGCTGGGCAGCGTTTGGGAAGCTTCGTCGGGTCTTCTCGTCGCGTATTCCACAGAGCCTAAAGACTAAGGTCTTCAATCAGTGCGTCCTGCCTGTAATGACTTACGGGGCCGAAACGTGGACACTCACGGTACGGTTGGTCCATAAACTCAAGGTCACTCAGCGAGCTATGGAGCGGGCCATGCTTGGAGTCTCTTCAAATCAAATCAAATCAAATTGTTTATTTGCATGAAAATACATGGTTCACAAGGGAAGATCTTACAGCCTTAAAGTCATTGTATTCTGCCTGCAAGCAAGCGTGCAAATTATTCATATTTCAATTATCACAATTATATAAAAAATTAAATATCACAATTATTAAGTAGTTTCAATTATTAGTACATATTGCTACATTATTATCACAATATTATTACGCATTATTATTACATACAAATGTCCTTAATTAATTTACACTAAATTCCTTAACTAATCCATCAAGTATTTTTATGTTCTAAAAATTCTTTTATGCTGTAGAAACACTTTTCTTGTAACCACTCTGACAATTTTGTTTTAAAAACATTACCCTGCAACAATTTAAATTCATTTGGTAGGGCATTATAAATTAATATTTATTAATATTTATTTATTAATAATCTTTGAGGGATCGCATCCGGAACGAGGTGATCCGACAGAGAACCAGAGTAGTCGACATAGCCCACAGAATAAGTAAGCTGAAGTGGCAATGGGCCGGCCATATTAGCCGTAGAACCGATGACCGTTGGGGCAGACGTGTTCTTGAGTGGAGGCCGCGAATCGGCAAGCGTAAGGTGGGACGCCCTCAAGCTCGGTGGAGCGATGATCTTCGCAGGGTAGCTGGTAGCAACTGGATGAGAGTTGCCGAGAATCGGGTTAACTGGCGAGCGATTGAAGAGGCCTATGTCCAGCAGTGGACTGCGGTAGGCTGATGATGATAATGATGATTATTACTGAGACATTGTTGCTTTACTGTTTGTAGTTAGTTCCCGTAATTATACCTACGTAGGTAGTTATTAATCTTTCTAACTTTCTTTTTATACTTATAAGTTTTTAAACTGACATGGCCACTAAAACAATTAATAACACTAAAAACAAGATATTTACCATGTAAACTATTTTTTAGTCTTTATTTAATGTAAATAACTACTATGCACTCATTAGCAGGACTAACCAAATAATAAATTAAATAACTATAATAAGCATAAACTATAAAAGGGTGTTAAAAAACTCCTCCTCAACGCTGTCAGCTGGTAATGTGCCCAAGAGACTGGCAGCATTACCACGTTGTATGGCAATACTTATCCTCTGGCCAAAGTAAAAGCCAGCCTTTGGGTCACGAGAAGATAAACGCAAATCTCCAAGACCAAGCACATTATTAGGGCTGGGACAGAAAAAAGAGAAACCTGATTTCAATTTAAAAATATCATTCGCAGTTCATAGGAGCTCGTGACTAAATAGTAACAGCCATACGGGTCAACTTTAAAAGTTAAGCTGTGCGCGCCGAGGTTGGTCTGTGGATGGTGACCATCATTACATACCGAGTTTCCTCCGTGCCTTTTGTCCGCCGTTGGTCCTGGCTGGCAATCGAAGATCTTTGTCAGTCGTTACAAGTTGTCGGAAGCAGAAAATCTGACATCAAGTAATACCAATGGGTATCGTATTACCCAGTTATTGTGTTTAGGAGGTCAGATAGGCAGTTGCTTCATGTAAAATGCTGATATTCAGCTGCATCCGGTTTAGGCTGGAAGCCGACTCCAACAAAGTTTCGGAAAAAGGCTAGGCAGATTAGCTGTTCAAAACATTATCCAAATAAAAACATTTTCTATTTTAAATATCAGCGACTATTTTTCATGTCCTATCTAAACCGGTAACAAAGCATTCTGTACAAATTGTACTTATGTACGTACTTATATATAGGCTAGCCGTAAGTCCCATTTACGTCCATTTCAAAATTAAAGATGGCGGCTTCGTGGAACATTCGAAATTGGCTAGTAAAGTTGAAGTGGAGTTATATGGATAACAATGTCTAATATAATGACATTGCGCCATAATTGAAATTGCGGAGATTATGGAAATATTGTTACCGCAATGATTTTATAATAGATAGATAGATAGATAGATAGATAGATAAATCATTTATTTAGTGCACACAAAAGACATAGCACAACACACAGAAGCACAATGAAATGACATAGATTACATAAATATACCTTTAAAAAAACAAGGTGCAAACAGAAAGAAAAAATAAGAATAAGCAGATTTACAAAATTGTTATAGTAACACCATGACATACTTCAAATAAAATAACGAGTATACAAAGTGCGGTGTGCGTCTCAAGGTTGCACCAAATGGGAGTCCAGCTCAGCATGTGTCAGGCATGCACCTGACGCTGATATTCTGCTGGATCCTTTTAATGACATACGGACGTCGAGTAGACGATATAAATTGGTGTTGTGTGTGAAAGTGTTATTTATGCACGGAGTGAAATTATGTAAGTATACCCTCAACTTAAATTTAGTAATCTACAGTAAGTTTAGAGTACTGTATTGGAAACGCTCTTGTTCATTGGTGAGTGTGTGATTACTTGGGCATTTTGTTTTGTTATAAATATAAAGTGTATATAAATAAAGATCTTATAATAGGTACTAATATTATATTACAGTAACGTAGGTGCGAGGAAAAAAAAAATATATAAACGATTTGGCTAGACTAAATTATGTCCATAATAGATAAATAAAAGTTAATAAAATATAATATAGTTATTGAAAAAGTTAATAAAATATGTAGATATTATGATTATAATTATTGGTCAACAAAAGATCCACAAGCCGAGTATTCCATTACCAAGTACCTCCCTCGTTTACAGGTTTGTGACCACGACTAACGCTATAGATAGACAGATTGCCTCGGAAGGAATACAACAGCTAGTTATATAATGGACATGTTCGAAACAGTCATACCCAGTTTTTTCTGCGATTCGATAAGGAACTGCCGCAGCCGAACTCTGAAGGTACCTAGACATTTAAGATTCCTTATCGGCGGGGGAATATTGTTCCAGCATTTGGATGCCGCATATCTAAAACTTCCCCTGAAAGCAGCTGTCTTATGCGGTTGAGTGGAGAGTTGCTGCGAGCACTGCCTACTTGCGCATTCTCTTCTGCTAGTAATCCAGCTCAGTTTATTATACAGGTAGGTCGGCTGCTTGTACTTTATAACTCCAAAAAGTAGGCATGCCAAGTGCAACTTACGCCGCGACTTCATCTTAAGGATAGAGTGCTTATTTAAAAATGGCGTTACGTGACTTCTTGGTGGGATTGAGAAGCAGAATCGAGCGCAGGCATTTTGCACCCTCTGGATAAGTCGCTCAGTTCTTGCCAATATCCGAGGGCCAATAACTGTATCTGCGTAGTTGAGGTTGGATAGCACGAGTGATTCAACCAGCTGGATACGCAGCTCCTCTGATAGATAAGGCCTTATTTTATAAAGGACCTTAAGCCGGTAGAAACAAGTGCGCACTGACTCTGCCACGTGCGCTTCGTATCTCAACCCAACGTCCATGTTCAGACCCAGATTACGTGCCTCATTGACTCGACTGACCGACTCACCCAGCAGGGTAACGTTAAGTGATGTCGGCAATGAGCTGATTTGGTTCTTGGTTCCAAACAGCATGTATTTGGTTTTAGTAGGGTTAAGTACTAAACCATTATTTTCAGCCCAGCATGCTATCCTGTCCAGATCATCGTTAAGATCCTTTATCGCGATGTCATAGTCACTTGGCTTAAAGGAGATATAGACTTGTACGTCATCAGCATAAATATGGTACCTACATTTCTTCAGGGAACTTATGATATCCGCACAATACAGAATAAAGATAATGGGGCCCAGTATTGTGCCTTGCGGGAC
Source organism: Cerastis rubricosa (assembly GCA_949152445.1). NCBI lineage: Eukaryota > Metazoa > Arthropoda > Insecta > Lepidoptera > Noctuidae > Cerastis > Cerastis rubricosa. Next base: position 20,473,634 of record OX424534.1, on the reverse strand, counting down.
TCCCCTGTAAACAGGAGTGAGTGACGAAACAAGAGATGAGCCATTATTCAGACGTATTTCCACACGCTGCCGACGGTTGGTAAGATAGCTTTGGAACCAGTGAATCGTATTTTGGTCGAATCCATAGTATTTAAGCTTTGAGAGAAACAAATCTATATTAATGCAGTCAAAGGCACGCGAAAAATCAAGTAGAACAAGAAGTGTGCACATGCCCTTATCCTGAGCTGACAGAATGTTATCTGTTACATCCAAAAGAGCTGTGGAAGTACCACGCTGTTTGCGAAAACCTGACTGTAGCTCAGGCAGGATGTGTTTGTCCTCTAGATACTTGGAAACCTGCTGACATACCGCCTTTTCAACAACTTTAGAAAGGCAAGGCAGAATACTAATAGGCCTAAGGTCTTTTAAGTCAGTTGGATTTGTTTTTTTAGGCAATGGCCTAACGATAGCAATTTTCCAGATGTCGGGAAACGTTGCTGAGACAATTGAGCTGTTGACAATGTCGGTGATGGATTTTAGTGTATGTGGGAGTGTGAGCAAAAGCATATTCAGGGTAACCCCATCACAGCCTTCAGCATTAGATTTTAGCTGCCGGAAGTATTGTAGAATTTGATCAGCAGTTACTGGTTGTAGTGAAAATGCGAAGCTATCATCACCATAAAGATGAGATTCAAAGTAGGTATGTTGCAATGTATTGCAGATAGGGTTACCAGGAACACTCAAAAAGTGGTTATTAATTTGGTTTGGATCTCTGAAGTGAGGAGGAAGGTCATCAATTTGTTTCCTTGATAATACAGTGTCTTTTAAATTTTTCCACAATGTTTTAGGATCTTTAATTTGGTTATTAATATTGAATTTAAAATATGCAACTTTTTCATTAAATATGGAAGTTACCACCAGAGATTTCAGCTGCTTGTAGTATGCCTTTTTGGAGTCTGATTTCGCTTTACGGTACTTAGTCAGAGCGTCATCCCGCAAGTGCATCATCAATCTAATTGTCTCTGTTATCCAGGGATGTTATCAAGTTGTACCTCAGTTATTGATCCAGCTTAGTAGTTCCGCTCTGTATCAATAGATGGCGCTGTTTTGAACAAATGTGAATTCTGGTTTGATGGCAATTTTATGGTTTCTTAACACCATACAACAACACTGGGCTAAACAGAATTGCAGCACACTATCGAGCGACACTTCACAGCTAGTTTTAACTGTATTCACTAATTGGTTTTAAAATTTTGGATGATAAGGGTAGATTTAGTTCACTGGTGTACTGGTATAAGTTTACACAGTAATTACTTTGTATACACTGCACTTGCGCACTAGATAACGTTCCGCATCTTGAATTACAGTATGTAGAAACTTTCTGTATTATAACTGTTCTTTTAAATGGGTTACTTTATTTAAAACACTATAATCAACAGTAGGACGTACCGACTTACTTGACGTCCGTGACGTCACCAATTAATAGGTACACATTACTTGTCTTCGTTCTAAAAAGTAGGTAACATTTTAGTTTATGGGCTCCATGTACAGTCACGGGCAGTGAAATGTAATAATGTAAACTTAGCTAAATTCAAAAGCGAATGTAATGTTTTAAATTAAAATTAACTCCCGGTACTAAGCCGGAATTAATTTAAATTTAAATGTGTACAGATTAATTATCGTTTAGTCTACCATTTAAACGCTAATTCCTTTTGTGATTGCGGCTGTTAGTCACAATTAAACAGAACATGACAACATTCCAATTTTAAATAAACATTTCCGCGAAAGCTGTATATGCGACAACCACAGACTAAAACCGCGGGTAAATAATGTAGGCACAAAATGGTGGCGATTAGCTGCCGTAGGCGAGAAATGTTAGAAGCATATTTATTATGAAATCACGCTTGTAATCCCCGAAGAATAACGCAGAGGGGTAAGTACCGCTGAGAATGAGGCTCTGGGTTCTCAGTAGCTTTTTATTTCAATTGGTTCAAAAATATTAATCATCATATATTCGTCACGCGTGATTGCGGCTGTTAGTCACACAACTTAAGGGTAAATATGTTCTGTGCAATTAAAAAGAACATGACAACATTCCAATTTTAACTAAACATTTCCTCGAAAGCGACGACCACAGACTAAAAAGGCGGGTAAATAATGAAGGCACAAAATGGTGGTGATTAACTGCCGTAGGCGAGAAATGTTAGAAGCATTAAATTTATAACATAACATCACGCCTGTAATCCCAGAAGATCGTTTGATGGCAATAGGCTCGCCCCCTATTAGACTTAACATATCTAGTGTAATGTGGGTGTACTTTTATGCACAACTCTGCCTATAACCCTTCGGAGTAATACTGATATTACGTTATATTGTTATTACTAACGCATTATTGTTAAAAAGAGTTTTGTTATAAAGTTTTGACAGCATGGTTGACACAGTGGTTGAGCGATCGACTGCTGCGCTGCGTATCGCGGGTTCGATCCCCGCACTGAACAAATATTTGAATGGCCTACAGACTAAGACTTGTTCCGGGTCTGGCTGTTTGTATAAGTAAGTTTCAATATTTGTATTGTATTGTATTTGTAACGCAACTTCTATACAGGAGAAATTCCTAGCGTGGGGCAACGTAAAAAAAAAGAGTTTTTAGACATCTGTTGAGATTTAAAACGCTTCCTGACAACCGAATAACCGACCAGAAGCAGAAATCCTATTCTTCCTTCAAGCTTTGTGCTTCAGTCCGAATAATAAGATTATTTAGCAGCTCAAACCGCGTTTCGCCAGAGCAAACGGACTGTTCTAAAAATCAAAACTTCGTTTCCAATTTATCCGTTGGAACAACAGAAGTCGGGCGGGCGATTTTGTAAACGAGTTGAGGGCTGTAAAACCATAAATTGCTGTTATTATGTCATACAGTACTGTTTTCTGGCTAAACGGTATACGAGGAATACACAAATATACGGGGTGTAAATCACCTCATCACGAAGCCGTCAACCAAGCATTCTATACATGAAACTCAGTAACTTTACGCAAAATTATTGATGGGAAACGACTTTATTTTGGGGGGTGTAAAATCATGTTTTGTGGTAGGTACTCAAAACATTTTGCTGATGGACGGATTGAATAGTACGGGGGTCGTGGAGGTGTTTAAAGTAAAAATCTTCCATTAAAAACTTGCATTTAAAGAAAAAACTTGTCAAAAAGTTGGAACTTTGACCCCTAATATCTCCGCAACTAGAAGGTTCCCAGGTATGGTGTAGAACAAAAAAATGAACGCAATGACAGGGAGAACCAGTGCCTTTCGGCTTCGTTAGAGGTGTTTTACACCCTTTATATCATCATCATCACCATCATCATTTCAGCCGAAAGACGTCCACTGCTGGACATAGGCCTCCCCCAAAGGGGGTTTTTTGCCATGATCGCCACGCTTGGCAGGCGGGTTGGCGATCGCAGTAGGTAGTTGCAAAATCCACAGAGAGCGCTGCTGCCCATTCTCTGGCAAGTCCCTTAGTCGCCTCTTACGACACCCACGGGAAGATATGGGATGGTGCTATTCTTAACGTCTGATACCATACAGAGCAACAACACACAAACAACAAATACAAATATTTATACTGAAATGTAAATATGTATACAGTATAAACAGTTTTTTCCGATATGGAGAGGGTTTAGAAAATCTGTCATTTGTTTTTCTTTACCGGAAGCGAATATTCAGCCAGCCGGCTTTAATAATGTAAGTATAAATCATTCTCAGGCTCAAGAAAGACACGACTATCTAAATCTCAAAGTAGCATCGTAGCTCATCACTATCATCTGCCTTGCCAATTCCCAACGATGTTGGGGTCGGCTTCCAGACTAATTGGATGCAGCTGAATACCAGTATTTTACATGGAGCGACTGCCTATCTGACCTCCACAACCCAGTTGGTACTGGGTAATACGATACTCCTTGGTAAGAATGAGTGAATGACTTGGTAAAGCACTATCTTACCTACATTTGCTTAAACGGTCTACCTGAATGTTAAAAATAACTCATAAAACGGCTGAAAGCAGAACCTTGCGGTTGACACGTTAAAAGCTAAAATCTTAAGTGAAATCTGCTTTGAAACTAAATATTTTTAAAAGTGTTTGTTTTATTTCTACTCCGTGGTGCGCTGTCAAGGCGGGGTTGTTTTGCTGTGCGGCACGTGTATACCTACGTAAGACCTTTTTAAGCACTTACACTTAAATGATTATCATAATCTTCATCATTTCAGCCCAAAAGACGTCCACTACTGGACATAGGCCTCCCCCAAGTGTCGCCACATTTAAATTTTGGGGAGTTTTGCCATAATCGCCACGCTTGGCAGAGGGGCTGGCGATCGCAGTACGGTTGTTACAAAAGCACAGAGAACGCTGCTGCCCATTCTCTGGCAAATCCCTTATTCGCATCTTACGACACCCACGGGAAGATATGATGGTGCTATTCTTTACGTCCGACACCATACTGAGCCAAATGATTATGGTATTATGTAATGGGCGAATTTCACCAAAAAAAGCCAAGCGAAGGAGTGGAATTACCTGCTTGCGTCGGTGTTCTGAGTTCGTATAACCTGAGTCTATTTAAGTAGCGTGTTAATAGGCTTCTTTTGGCTTATGTTATATCTCTCCTCAGGACAAGCATGACGTCAAGAGTGGACCCACTAAACATTTTTAAAATATTTTCACTGATATCAGCGTGGCTGCTAAATGCAAGTTTTTTGTGGCCATGTTTAATTCATTACGGTTTTTACATCTTTGTTCATGTAAATATTATTATAACTTATGGTTTTTAGCGTTGTGGCTTTTTGATAGTTTAACGATTTACCGATTGTGTACAGTTTCATTTTTATTTAGACAAGTATATTTAAATAAAAATGAAACTGTACACAATCAGTGTTACTAAACCATTATATCGGTTTCATTGGAATTTGTCCTATACAATATTACTCAGCAATTCGGTGTAATTAACCAACGATAAGCGTACATTATACCTACTGGCTTTTCCGGAAACCTGAACAATGTAATCAGAAACCGCAGGGTAAATCGTTAAACTATTCACAGCCAAAAGGTTAAAAACCACAAGTTATAATAATATTTACATGAACAAAGGTGTGAAAACCGTAATTAATTAAACATGGCCACAAAAAACCTGCATTTAGCAGCCACGCTGAAATCAGCGAAAATATTTTAAGAGAACCTTTAAATCGCCGTTACAAAATGCACTGATCATACAGAAGGTACACTTACAGCTCTCCTTCGTTGATAACAGACACATAGCACTAATCCTTGTTTGTGAAACGCATACTATTTATAGATAAGATCTTACTGTTAACTGGGAATAGCGATCCATCCGAAACTGGAGAAATGCTTTTGAAAACGGCCGTTTAATAGGGCCCAAACGTGACATTGGGTGTGACGACAAGCGCAACAAGCAACAGCACGACAAGCGACTTGCGACAGTGACTCGTCAGTCCCCGTTCTCCAGTCGCACCCGCTGTCAACATATTGTCTCTACAATTGATTCGATATTGTAAAAGGCAGACTTCTGTAATAAGAAGCTCGTGGCCAAATAATAACCTCGAGTCGATCTTCAGGTTAAGCCGAGCTTGCCTTGGTTAGTCCGTCGATGGGTGGCCACCCATTACATACCGAGTTTCCTCCGTGCCTCAGAAAGCAGGTTAAGCCGTTGGTCCCGACTGTCATTTGTAGATCTTCGACAGTTGTTAAGTAGTCAGTGGCACGAAAGTCAGTCTTACCAAGGGGTATCGTATTACCCAGAACTAACTAGGTTTTGAAGGTAAGAAAGTGGCTCCACGAAAAATACTGGTATTCAGCTGCATCCGGTTAGACTGTAAGCCGACCCCAACATAATTTGGGAAAGGGTTGGGCAGACTCTTACGCTTAATTTACGGATCTAAACTTCTGTGTCTACCTTTGTTGTCGTTCGCTCCATAATCGAGGTTGTTTTTCCTGAAGAAAAGAAAGAAATGTTTGCTATCCATTAGAGCTTCGCTTAGTCGTGAATGTCTTGTTTTAGTAGGCAAGGAGACAGTGGGCATTAATCACTGGATATCGCTTTATTAAACCGTGTCTAATGGGTTTTTTGTAAACGTGTACGGGGGTTTGAATGAAAATATGGATTCCTTTGGTTACTTCATTCGATTAGAGTAAGCTTGGCTATTTTTTTAATGTGTTTAATTACTGATTATCTTTTGCTGCGTTTTTCGAGACGAAACAATGATGAGAATCTGTTTCGAGTAAGTGTGAAAGAGTTTCTTTTTAAAAAAACAAGCCGCCTTCTCATGTGAGAGCTACCACACAGGGTGGAAGGGGCAAACGATTACCATGTATTCAGTACAACCCCCTCATAATAATATAGGAATTGTTCATAATCATCATCAGCCTATAATGTTCTCACTGCTTGGACACAGGCCTCCTCTCAAAAAGCGGGAGTGGGTGTTTTCCACCACGGGGGCCCATGGCAGGTTGGTAGATGTCACAAGTCAACGAATTTTTTGTTCTAGAACATGCCCGTTTCCTCACGATGTTTTCCTTCACCGTTTTTGAGGGCAGCGGTGATGAAATAAATTACACAAAGTAATCCCTGGGTCCTGCCTGGGTTTGAACTTACGACTTACTGCTCGTAAGTCGGGGCTGCCACCACTGGGCCACCGCTGCTCTCAGGAAGGAATTGTACATCGTTATTTAATTTGAAGCCGTTTCCTACAAAAGTGCAACCACACGGTCAAAACGTATTAAAAAGCTATTAAAACAAAAATTATACGATGTGGGTAGGTTCAGAATTATGTATCAGGAATACATGGCAACCATTTAGGCGTCCTTATCACCAAGTACATTTTGTAGAATCGGAGGTGTATTTTCTTTGTAGTAATTAATTTCGCTACCACTGCTCTCAAAACCGTAAAAGAAAATATCGTGAGGAAGCCGGCATGTCCAAGAAACAAATGTTGGGGGACGCGGCTTTTCCATTTCCTTTGATGTCTGGTCTGGACCAATATCGAGCTTTAATAATATTTCACGTATTTCCTTTTGCCTTGCGTTTTTATCCCATTAAAACTTTGTGTGCTCGTTAAAAAAAAGTTTTGTTAACGAGTTTGGTATATTGATTCCGACTCCTCGACTATTATAAAATGTGTTTGCATTTAATTGTACTGAAAAAAATAATGTAAATCAATAAAGCTATGCTTAATTATTGCGTGCTCTGTATGGTGTCGGACGTAAAGAATAGCACCATCCCATATCTCCCCGTGGGTGTCGTAAGAGACGACTAAGAGACTTGCCAGAGAATGGGCAGCAGCGTTCTCTGTGCTTTTGTAGCAACCGTACTGCGATCGCCAACCCGCCTGCCAAGCGTGGCGATTATGGCAAAACCCCCCAAAATGTCGTGTGTGGCGACACTTGGTGGAGGCCTATGTCCAGCAGTGGACGTGTTTTGGGCTGAAATGATGATGATGATGATGAATTATTGCGTAAATTTCTTCAGTTAATGTTAGCTTTTAGGCTTGCTGCACGCTTTGGTGCAAACTGTCAATGCAGCAAGTATTTGTATAAATTCATTAAATCACATTTTCCCCGTTTTCACAACATTTTTCATTGCTGCTCCACTCCTATTGATCGTAGCGTGATGGTAAATAGCCTATAGACTTTTTCAAAGAATTTTTCAAATCGGACCAGTAGTTTCGGAGCCTATTCAATGCAAACAATCAAATATTTCCTCTTTTTAATATTATCAATAACACTAGTAACGGGATATTTACCATGTTTATTATTCCATGTTTTTTTTTTTGTTTGTTTATTATTTTTATTTTTTTTTGTTTATTGTTCCGTGATCATGGCGTTTGCAACAGCGCCGAAATATCGGGAACTCATAACAAATAATAAACATGGTAAATATCCCGTTACTAGTGTTATTGATAGTTTTAGTGACCATGTCTGTTTAAAAACTTTTATAATATTAGTGTAGAAAAATAATATATAAATGTGGGGTAGTAGTAGTAGCAGTCGATAGAATGAACTAAAATCACCATTCTTTCGTGTTCCTACTCTTCCTCTTTAGCCTGTGGTTAGTGTATAACCAGGTTTCAGAGTTTTTAAGCTGCCCATGGGCCTCTGACTCGGCTTTACATGCCTGTTCCTACTGTTCTGCTTTAAGAAATGGTGAAATCTTTTTTACAAAAATATGGAACCGACTTTTAACAAAATTCTAAAAAAAACCATTAAGATGAATTGATAGCCTCTTCCTTTTGGCCGGTGGTTAAGAGCGTTTACGCTTTAAGACATTTGATACAAACTTTGAAGTTCTTATTTTCCGAATAGGAACAATAGGGATAGGAATAGGACATAGGTCTAAAAAGTTACTAAAAATATTTTCGAAAAATAGTGTTACAGCTAAATTAGACGATTATAAATCTAAATCTAAACTAATATTATAAAGAGGAAAGATTTGATTGTTTGTTTGTTTGCATTGAATAGGCTCCGAAACTACTGGTCCGATTTGAAAAATTCTTTCCGTGTTAGATAGCCCATTAATCGAGGAAGGCTTTAGGCTATATATCATCACGCTATGACCAAAAGGAGTGGAGCAGCAATGAAAAATGTTGCGAAAACGGGGAAAATGTGGACAGGTAGTTTATCTATAGAAACATATTTTTTTTTATTTTTTTTTTAAGACATTTCGAAAATGTTTTTAGTAACCTTTTAGACCTATGTATGCTGCTTATGCATATTAGGTTTCATTAAAATTGGTTTAGCCATTTCGGAAAATATGGACTTGAAAGTTTGTATGAAATGCCGTTAGGTGTAAACGCTCTTAAATCAACATGCTCTTTTCTTAGCCGAATCAAATAGCCAAACACCAAAACTTATCCAATCAAAGGCCACTCCTACCTACCCCAGTTTTACACACATCATTGCGCATTTAATTATCACTAATTGCCCCTTAAGATCCCTACAGATTAACAACCCGGAGACTAGGCTCAGACCCTATTGATGGCGATAGGCTCGCCAATGATGCACTTACACAAATAATCAAATCTTATAGAATAAGTATAAAAGTAAGTATATATAGATTTATTTACTTATCGTCAGCTTGATTTTATCGAACGTTCCTGTGAAATATTAAGATTAAAATTGATCATCTCTTTTCATTGGTCTAAAAAGTTTCTAAGAAACTTTACAAAAAAATAAGAAACAGAAAGGGGAATGCCCATAAAATGCCTGAAATGGACAAAAACTACGAATAGCCCTTAATTGTATTGTATAAAAATACAGGAATCATTAAAATATTTAACTTGATATCCGTTTAAGTCATTCTTATTTTTATTGGAGGTCAGTGTTTATTTGACACGAGTAAGTGACATTCAGCCAAGTAGTAATCGTCAAATAATCCCAAACGAACTATTTTATAGAATTAGTGCACAGTAATCATGAATTTAATATTTCGACCTATTTGTACCATAAATATAATTCAAATAATATACGCATGTCAATATTAATTAAAATCAAATTATTTTTAAAGAGAAAACTTATCGTAGGCTGTATGAATCGCATGTCCTTTGTCTTACTGACAGTTTGACATTAAGTACTGTATTTTCGATCGTTTGGTTACTTGATTTTTAGTTTTACGCTTGCGACTTGTTTTAACTAACCTGCTTTCAATACGACGTTGTTGTGTGTTTTGAACTTGTGTCCCGTGTACATTTAGAAGTGGATAAAAACCTGCACTGTGATAATTGTTATCCTTAACCTGGACTCAACCTATATTTCAGAAAAAAATGTTTGTAACAGACTTCTACCTAGTTTTTTGATAATTATTAAAATTGTAATAGGTTACCTACGATAAGTAGTAAAATTTGGCGTATTTCATTGCTGTTCGTTTCAGGCATTTTTTGATATGGGGGATGGGCATTGCCCTTTCCAATTATCTTTTTTTTTTAAAGACATTTCGAAAGTATTTTTTGGTTACTTTTAGACCTTTTACCTTAGACCTATGTTTTCTGCTTATGCGTATTAAGTATCGTTAAAATCGGTTCAGTCATTTCGGAAAATATGGACTTGAAAGTTTGTATGAAATGCCGTAAGGCGTAAACGCTCTGAATAGGATTTCGATCGTCTATATGGTACAAGTATGTAAAACACAAATAGTTCTACAAGAGCATCCATGTAGTTTCACACTGGTTCTTCTCCATAGGTTACCATGAAGGATTATTTATACATACAAATAAATTAAATTAAAATTCCTGTTTCTAATTTCAAAATATCAGATTTTTACTGAATGCATAATTATGAAGGCACACGGTACTTATAACAAAACATCTTATTTTTAGTCTCTTTGTCTACTTGATTTTAATCTCCGAAACGGCTGGACCGTTTTTGACGGGACTTTTATTGAGAGATGGCTGATTTTACAAAGACTAACTTAACTAATTTTGTTCCGGGCACAAAAAAAAACACTCTTGAAATTGTTGACAAAATTCAAATAGAGAAGCAAAACTTTTATAATAATTTCACTCGGACGAAGACAAGCGGGCGACAGCTGTATGAAATAAAACCTTTTAATGTTATCTGATTTGTCATTAACTCGTTTTTTATCAGACGTGAATATCTTGGATATCAAGCTTATCTGTAGGCACCAGTAATGAGCTGCCAGTGTGGAAATAAACAGAATATCATTAATGCTCACCGAAGCAAGCTGGCTTGAGTTGGTAGATATAATTACTCATATACTGTCGGGAACAGGCACCCAATTAAGTTGTTCTGTTAGGAATTGATGCATTGATGTGGTAGGGACCTTCTGATTTAAGTGGAGGGGAAAATGGCGGGGAGTTTATGATAGAGAGCACTATATACTTTAATTAGATTTTGGTATGTATGTGATTGGTCAAGGTAGGGTCCTTAAACATTAATATACAAGGTGTTATTTTGCTTTTTCGTCAAAATGAAGGAGGTTGTCACAAAAGACATAAATAAACAATTTAAATTAAGGTATCTAGTTAATTATTAATAAACGCAGATTTTTTTGGTTGTGTTATTTGGTCAGTATATCAAAATAACCCCCTTAACGTGGTTAAGGGAATAGGAAATTATCGAATAAACGTTTGAGATTGTTTGTATGTGTGAAAGCGCGGTTATAGGGCGAGCATCAGACGGACCGCGTTTAAAACACAGGTGGTTCACAGTTACCGATTTCCGTAAAAAAGTAAAAAAAACGGTACCTACCCAAAATGGGTAGGTAGTTTTTTTATTGATTCGGGTCGAGAATCATTAGCATAGTTACCTCCTTGAATTTGTCGAGGTTGCAAAACAACACCTTGTAGATGTCTATGGATCTTGTACATTTTTTCTCAAATGTTTATCACTAACTCCCTCTTGTTAATGTCATTCAAAATATACTTGTACAAGGATCTGTTAATCGAAAAATCAGACAACCCAACGCTATGTTTTTTGTTGTTTATCAATGAGATTAAGATCCGTTTCTTCTTTTACAGTCTTTGTCTGCTACGATGTCACCAACCATTTAATAAAATCCACTTTTTGAAAGATAGATTCGAAGAAGAATTTTCATGAAGCTAAGCTTTAGCTAGCCTTTTCCTAATTATTTTGGGGTCGGCTTCCCGTTTTACCGGATGCAGCTAAATACCAGTGTTTTATTGCCTTTCTGTAGTTAGTACTGGGTAATACGATAAGCAGGAGAGTAACGGTGGCCCAGTGGTGGCAGCCCCAACTTGCGAGTAGTAAGCTGTGGGTTCGAACCCAGGAAGGCGCATTACTTTGTGTAATTTATTTCATTTTAGCTGCTCTCAAAAACGGTGACGGAAACATCGTAAAGAATCCGCCATGCCCCAGAACTATACATTCGAAGACATGTGACATCTAGCAACCCGCACTTGGCCGTCGTGGTGGACTCCAGCCCACTCCTTCTCATAGAAAAGAGGCCTGTGTCCCAGCAGTGGGAACATTATAGCTTATGATGATGCTGATGAATACGACACCCGTTGGCGAGACTGATTGTCAGACTTTCAAGTGACTTACTAAATGTGTTACGACTGCAAAAGATCTACAAATGACAGCCGACACCAACGGCATAACGTGCTTTATGAAGTATGTAGAAAACTCATTTTGTAATGGGTGGTCACCCATCCAGGGACCAACATAAGCAAGCGCAGCTTAACCCAAAGATCGACCCGAATTGCTGTAACAAACTAACCTCGAGGCAAAGTAAAACTTCATATGCCCAAAAAACCCCAAGACGCAAATAAACGATATCGACTAACCGCCTCAAAATGTTTAATACGGGGTATTGTGGAGTAGGGTATTGCAAACGATAAAGTTGGTGTGTCCGATATACAACGATTAAATACATTGTAAAGGACACGCGAGCGCAGTCCTAGGCACGCAAGAACACTTTGACTTAAACTTTTAATGACATTTGCACGAGTAGTTGGCCGTTTTATAATTAACAACTAGAACTGGGGATGAGATAAATTGGTTACAGGGGAAGGCAATCAGCAGGAGCTCGTGGCTAGATAAGAACAACTGCTGGGGTTGATCTTCAGGTAAAGTCGTGCTTGCCTAGGTTGGTCCGCGGATGGGTGGCCACCCATTATCTACCGAGTTTCCGCCGTGCCTCGGGAAGTTAAGTAGTCTCGGAGTAGTTAAGCCGTTGGTCCGGCTGTCAATTGTAATTGACAATATTCCGTCGAATATAAAGTTAGCACTTTCACAAATAAATTTTTCATCGGTAATTTAAGAGCGTTTACGCCTTACGAGATTTCATAAAAACTTTCAAGTCCTTATTTTCCGAATTGACTGAACCGATTCTAATGAAGCTTCATACGCATAAGCAGGATACATAGGTCTAAAAAGTTACTAAAATACTTTTTAGAAAAATAGTGTTATAGCTAAATTAGACCGATTATAAATTATCTAAAACAACAGAAACAGAAATTTCCAATTATCTTTTATTAAAAAGACATTTCGAAAAATGTTTTTTATTGACTTTTTAGACCTATGTATCCGTCTTATGCGTATTAAATTTAATTAAAATCGGCTCAGTCATTTCGGAAAATAAGGACTTGAAAGTTTGTATGAAATGCCGTAAGGTGTAAACGATCTTAATTAAAAAAAAATGCTGTTCCATACATTTTAAACATATAAAGTATTGCATTTTTTTTTAAATTACCGATTATTTTTTTAAGGAAAGGGGTTTGGAATGAGGTTCTGTATACGTGGTGTTCGTTTAAGGGTAGATGTTATGTTTCCATATCCTATAAACACTAACATTTCGCTAGTTATGTTTGAGTTCCTTGTAGTAGGGGCCAGCATTAATGTCGTGATCGAAAAACTCAATGGAACTCATTATCTCCTCATTTTTGTTTTCATATCGTTTATGAAGTCCCAAAAATAAAGTTTCTGATTACCCTTGACCAGTACCTACTAAAACGCGAGGTTGTTGACGCTGATAAAAGACTTGCTTGCGTGTTCGAGTAAGAACCATTGAAATGTTATGATGAATCAATTGTTATTACTGTTGTGACATCACTATTTAGTAAGTAATTAGTGTCACACCACTAGTGATTGTCGATGACACACATCCGTCTGGTTGCTATAACTTGATCTCAACCCGTCTACTACGGACTGTCTGTATTAATGTAACCTGTGCCCTGTGATAATAAAACCTATTATACCAACAGTATCTTTCATTGCTACTACTGAACATAACATGGTGTCAGAAGTTATATGGTGTCATAACATGGTGTCAGAAGTGGGATACGAAGAACGTTTCGAGTTAGGTACATCCCTGGTACATACTAGGGATGTACCTAACTTGATGTTCCTAGCTAAGTGACAAGTGAGTGAGTAATAGTAAGTAAGTGAGTGTTAGTGTAGTGAGTGAGTGAGTGAGTGAGTTAGCTAACAGCAATATTAAGATCGATCCTTAATCACAGTACACAGTAGTCATCGAAGGGCTCGGCAGAGGTGTACCTAAAAGTACACCTACATTTCGCCAGTTATGTTTAAGTCCCATGTAATAGGGGGCGAGCCTACTGCCATCAACCGGGCACAAATCCAGACTCTGTGGCTGCTACTGAGAAATACCTGATGGGAAAACCCAATATCACTTTACTCGACCCGGGAATCGAAGCGATGAATGAGGTTCTCGGTTCGATTAGCCGAGTTCGAGCAGTCACGCTTGCGGCCACTAGATCAACGAGGCATTCAGTAATCATTACTATTCAGACTAATGATTCGACTTCATAGTTCATCCAAGCAAATAAATAGGTGACTTCCTTAGCGCTAAGAGCTTATCGAGTCGCCTAGCGAATCATTCATCATCATCATTTCAGCCCAAAAGACGTCCACTGCTGGACAAAGGCCTCTCCCAAGTGTCACCACATTGACATTTTGGGGGGGTTTTGCCATAATCGCCACGCTTGGCAGGCGGATTGGCGATCGCAGTGGGTTGTTCCAAAAGCGCAGAGAACGCTGCTGCCCATTTTCTGGAAAACCACTTAGTCGCCTTTTACGACACCCACACGGGAAGATATGGAATGGTGCTATTCTTTACGTCCGACACCATACAGAGCCTGGCGAATAGCTGAATGAAATTAACGTTATAGAAATTATGCCTTCGCTAGCGAGTAACCATATTTTAGATCACTAGGCTCTAGGCACTAAACAAGCGACCTATCAGTGCGTTCGAAGCCTAAGGCATCTCGCATTAAATATGAAATGCATAGCAACGTCTTGTTAGTTGTTCGCTCCATGTAAAATACTGGGTTTCGTCCCCAACATAGTTGGGAAAAGGCTAATGAAATGAAATAAAATTAATTTATTTGCCAGATTATAGGCACACAATAACATGGTAAAAATAAATCAATACTCACTATATTCGGCTTATCAGAAGTGCAAATATTTCAAGTTGGTAATTACATGCATAAAATCATAAAATTATATTAATGTCACTGTAGCGACATAAAAAAAAGCAACTTATAAAAAAAAGTACTACAGCGCTATCTATGACACGACGGAAGAATTAACATCAATATTCTACAATTCGTGCATTCTGGCAATTCGTTGAAATATTCAAAAATAAGGCTAGGTCGATGCTGACTTCTGTGCTATCATTATTATCCTCATCTTAGTGGCCAAGTTTAACTAATGTTAGGTGTTCTTGTTACAGATTCTGTTCCTTTTAGACTATATTCATGTAGAAAACGGTTCACCTATAGTTGAACCAGCCACATATTTCCATTTCCATAATTACGTTAAAGTTTCAGGGACAATAAACTTTACTTCTAATGAACGTCAATAAAGTCGTCTAAAACATAACTGTGCCCAAAACTAAGTTTTAATAAGTCCCCAGTTGGCTGATGTAATAAGCTTTTTTCCACCGTCAAGTTTACGGGCCGCAACGCCAATAAAACTCCATCTAGTAAGGTGAAGAAACGTGCGCGTACGGGAACAGCTCTGCGGCTTAAGAGCCCACTGATATACACCAAGTAAAACAGAAAACCACCATCGAAATTTCCCCTATACAAGCAGAAATTTGGATCAGAAACTGGTTTGACTGATGAGCCAAGTATCGGATTACAGGCCACTGATAAACAACAGTTGTAGACTTTGGCAGTTCCAACTCTAATGTTGACATAAACTTGCTCCACCAAATCACCTCCTAGCTTGTTTGGAGTCGACCTACTGTAAATTCGGGCGCTGTACTACGCGGAAACAGCGGGCGAGGGTGAGGGGCGGGGCGTCATTTCGTCGCGACGCTCAGTCGGGCGCCGGCCTCGTGCAGCGCCGGTCGCCGCCTTTCACGTGGCATGCGGCCCGCGCTCGCCGCGATCGCGGCTTGCTGCGCGGTAACACGCGCCGAGCCGTCTGCGCGTCTCGGTCCGCGCAATATTACCCCACACCATATCCTCGCATGTTCCGATGGGCTCGTCCTCCCTGCGTGGCAACCCCTCGAGGATGTCCCAACCTACGAGATCGCCTTCCGAGGCGTCATCTACTTCCTCTGCCTCATGTACCTCTTCATCGGAGTGTCCATCGTCTCCGATAGATTTATGGCCGCCATAGAAGTTATAACGTCGAGAGAGAAGGAGGTGCGCGTGCGACGAAACGGCAGCGAACAGATCGTTGTCGTTAGAGTATGGAATGAAACCGTCGCTAACTTAACTTTGATGGCGTTAGGTTCTAGTGCACCTGAGATCCTATTATCAGTAATTGAAATCGCTGGGAAAAACTTCGAAGCTGGTGATTTAGGACCCGGAACCATCGTGGGTTCAGCTGCTTATAACTTGTTTGTGATCATAGCCCTCTGTGTTGTGGTGATACCAGATGGAGAAGTTAGGAAGATCAAACATCTCAGAGTATTCCTTGTGACAGCGACGTGGTCCATCTTCGCGTATGTGTGGCTCTATCTCATACTCGCTGTCATCTCACCCAATGAAGTGGAGATTTGGGAAGGACTTGTCACGTTCCTCTTCTTCCCCGCGACGGTCTTAACAGCATACATCGCCGACCGTCGGTTACTCATGTACAAATATCTAAAGAAGGGCTATAGAGTCAACGAAAGAGGAGTCATTGTAGAGGGCGAAGGCGATGGCTCAGTTGAAATGGCTCTAAAGCCAGGAGGAGAAGAATTCCTCTCTGAAGATGAAGAAGGAAGAGAACAAGAAAAGTCTAGAAGAGAATATGTGACAGTACTTAGAGAATTAAGACGACTACACCCCGAAGAAGATTTGGAAACTGTAGAGAGAATGGCTCTGGAAACGTTGATGTCACGAGGTCCGAAATCGAGGGCATTCTACAGAGTTGCAGCCACTCGCAAAATGACAGGAGGAGGTGACTTCTCTAAAAAAATATCTGAACGAGCTCAAAGTGATCTGAGCGAAGTGAAGGCAGAGTTACAGCGGAGAGAGTCAGGATCCTTATCACTTGAGTCACGAGGACCAAACCTCCGCTTCGATCCAGACCACTACACCGTGATGGAGAACTGCGGGTCCTTCGAAGTGAGGGTCGTCAGAGCTGGCGATTTGAACGGAGACGTGACAGTGCAGTACACCACTGAGGATGGTACAGCAGAGGCCGGGTCAGACTACATCGCTGCTGCAGGATCCCTGACGTTCAGACACGGGGAGACAGAAAAAACCTTCAGCGTTCAAGTGATAGACGACGACGTTTTCGAGGAAGACGAGCATTTCTACGTACGCCTAACATCTCCTAGAGGAGCTTGTTTAATATCGCCGTCTACGGCAACAGTGGTTATTCTGGACGATGATCATTCCGGTGTGTTCTCTTTCCCGCAACGGGACTTCGAGCTGACGGAGTCCGTAGGAACTTACGACTTGAGGGTCGTGAGAACGGCAGGCGCTCGCGGCAAGGTTAGGGTGCCCTACTGGACAGAAGACGGCACCGCAAAGAGCGGTGCTCAGTACGAGACTGCTCAAGGCAGCGTGATCTTCGAAAACAACGAAACTGAGTGAGTACTCTTTCTCTTATAAATTATTTATCTTTATTATTGAACGTTTTCAGGGTTAAGTTCAGAGAACACCCCTCTGTTTTACATATTTATTTGGTGATGAATGAGTCTACTTTAATATTTATGACTATGATAGCTGTGTCTCATACTTAATAATCAAATGGATGTTTTTTATTTACGCGTCAAAAATAACCTACAGTTGTAGTACTTCCATCGATTTGAGCTAAATTAGGAAATTTTGATAGGTACGTGTTTGAGGCGAATTAGTGCGTTCCACACCCGCTTCGTTGCGGGTGTCGGAATTTAAGTCTACTAATACTTTAAGTAGTTTCATGTAATAATAAAACACTAGTGCAAGTAGGTCTTCACTTTAACACTTAATTTGAAGGTACTTACTCATTTTGGTAAGGTGTAATCTATTTAAAGTACGATTAAACGTTTTCCGTCAGTTGTTTTATGTCTGTCATCGGCCGCTTCAGCCGATTACCTTATCAACCAAATTGACAAATGACTCGAAAATCGTAATTTTCGGCAATTAGCTTAATGTCTTTTTCTGCCTCTGCTGAATTCCGCTGGATCAAAGAAATATTAACGAGGGTCGCATTTTGGGTAATTACACCGACGCGGAAGTCTTGCTAATCCGTTCTTGTGCCCGATGTGCATTACCGAAAAAAAAAACGATGTTATAAGGTTTCTCGTGAAGCCGTGGAAGTGCCAAATGAGGTATAGATTCGTCGGCCCGATTAGTGCCGGGCCGTTGCGTGATCCGACGGCCCTTGCTCGTCAATGTTATACTGAAATAATCCCTTTTAGATAATCCGGCGGTCTTGTCACCTTTGCTATCTTGTAGGGCAAATGTTTTTAAAACCCTTCGTGTCTTTTGAATGGGAAGGTTTATACATACTTATTGAACTATTTAGGCAACCCCAAAGTGTTTGTTACACTTTATAGGAGTTGCTTTATCATGCTGCTTTAATTAATTTCAGGAAATTGGTATTTTTCGTAGGTTAACATGATTCCGATTCTGCATTCGATTGTTATATGGACAAAACATTTCGTCTTTTATTTATTCAGTTTTTGACCAATAATGGTTTGTATGTAGATGTGTACTTGTAGAAACAATAGGCACTGGACCAGGACTAATTCGTATTGATCTATTACTATGAATGCCTATTCTGATGAGGTTCTGAACATGACCAGGATGATAAGCCACAAAATTGATGGCCGTTGGATAAAGCAATGATGATACCACAAAAAAGTCCTAGATAACCTTTTTGGTATAAAACCGTTCAAACCCTTTTTCAACCTGAATAAAATATATATCTGGGAAAGTCATCGCTGAAAAAATTAAGGATCACGTAGCTTTGAATCTAATGGTCGTAAGAATAAAGCAGTTTTTACGTTGGCATAAAACTTGCCGATTCAACTGTGTCAGCATTTAGGCTTCATGTTCTGATTATTTAAAGCTATCATAAATTTTGATTTAGAAAAATATTATGAATATTTGTGAAGTGATTTATGAACTAAATTGACTTTACTTTTTTTTTCTAGCTATTTGATAATTTGAAAATTCATGAATGCGAGAATATCTTTGACATTTACAAAATATTGTTAACCTTTTCCCTTGAGAGGAATTGAATGAATCCGAAGGGAAATACTTCCGACGTCTTCTAATTTTGAATTGAATTGTATGGAACGATATTGACATTCATTCCATTCAAATAAGAATCAAAATGACATTAATTTGAATGAAATGCGATCTGGTTCGAAGATTTTGGGTGAACTGGCTGGTTTATTAAAACGTTTTGTAGATTTCAATCTATTGGGTAATGAATAAATAGTTATTGATGAATGGGAGAAGGAAGGGGAAGGCCATAGAAAAGATAGATGGGTTGTGTGGAAGCAAAAGGAGTAAATTATACCGTGACGACTGACGGGGGGGGGGGGGGGGAGAGAAAGAAAGAAAACCTTAACGTATTACGTCGATCTCAAGTAATATAGGAAAAGGCTTCCATGGGCAAATCGGTTGATGCAAACTGGTTTTCTACTACATCCGTTTAGACTGGAAGCCGGCTTCTATGTATTTTGGAAAAGGTTTATCAAACAATGCTACAAAGACCGGACAATTCGAATGTCATTTACCGCCCTCGGTACATGTTCTTCGAATTGATGATTGATGGTAAATTTTGTTTTTTTTTTTTGTTGAAAAAATAAGATGGCGACAGCGGCGTTACTTTTAATTTTGGCCAAGCGCCAAAACTTCCTTAATCAATATAAATAATAATATTGATTAAGGAAGTTTTGGCTAGATTTTAATTTATTTAAACTTCAGTCTTTTCTTTAGTCAACCGTGAAATAGGGCATCAAAAGGTTAATTAGATATTATACAAAATATTATCTAATTAATTTCGAAATTGTAAGTACTTGTAAGTTTTTATTTTACCCTTTTTAGCTGTGGTAATCTCACATAAATCCTAGCCAAGTATAAATTTTACATTGTAACTAGACACTAGAACATCGTCCAGACATACGAAATAGAAAAAAAAAATGCATAATAAACAGGATAACTCAAAAAGCACTTAAGCAAAGATAATAAAATTCATATGGGACCTCCGCGCAAGTTTCCTCTACTAAATGAAAAAAGAACCACTTTAATCGAACAAGTAATTACGGAGAAATCGGTGTACATACATGGAAAAAAAAGATGCTAGTCGAAAAAATAACCACCTCATTTTCAAGAAGTTGGTTAAAAATAGACTAATACGTCCATCGTCGTCCTTATTCGTTGGCTTTAATATGTCGATTGTAGTTTGATTCAGTACATTTGAGGTATTAGGGACCAACCTATTCGTTTAATTCGCTAAGTGGTTGGCTTTCTGTGCTCAGTGTCGCAATGTCATGATTGTCCAGAGTGAATCAAATCAAATCAAATCATTTATTGCATCCATAATGTACATTTAACAGGTGGTCGAATAAAAAAAATAATAGACACAATTATGGACCCTGTCGGGCACAGTAAGTTTTAAATAGGTAGAGAAAGGAAGACTGCTCCTCTAATTTTTCTTGTCAAAAGAAGAGTAATTATACTGCTGCTGCTTGCACTGCTGGGACACAGGCCTCCTCTCTGTGAGAGGGAGTGGACTGTGTCCACCACGCGGGCCCAGTGCGGGTTGGTAATTTACTTATATGACTAAATAACTATTTTATTTTATTGTTTGCAAAATGGGACTAAACAAAATAAACCATCATTTATTTCAGACAAAAAAGTCCATGCAAAGTAAAATTGTTAGTAACAAAAAATTTGCTTAAAATTAATGTCAATAAAATAAAAGTTAAAAGAAACTAGACACACCCCTACACAGTAGGCTCATCGGTCTCGCAAATCGTGGCGGTCTCTTTATCCGTGAGACTTAAATATGTTCGCAGACATTTTAAAAGTTATTACAATTATTATAATTTCGAAGTATTTTATATCCTATTTATTATTTTATATTTCCGTTTACTTTTCATTATTTATTTAAATATATTAATAATTAAGTATTATAATTTACTATTTTTTTGTTATTTTACATATTAAATGTCTGTTATATAAATGTCTGATAATCATATTTATGTATTTTTACTAAATTTATCCGTAAAATATTCGTTTAATGAGTAATAGCTTTTTTTAAATTGAGTATTGCTTTAATTTATTTAAAAATATACTGGCTTTGTTTTGTTGTTTTATTTCTTCTGGCAATTTATTATATATTTTTATTGACATTGCATAAGGACTAGAAGAGTGTAATTTAAGGCGGGAGGGTGGCAAATTTAGTCTGTTTTTATGGCGAAAGGAATATTTTTTTTGTATAAAATCGTTTGCAATTTTGTAGTATTTTGTCAAGATTTTTATAAACAGCCTGGGTCACTATTATGGACTCTGTTCTTTTTTTTAAATTGAAATTATTATCTTTTTTTAATTGAATTCTTCAATAATTCAGGAAAACATTTAAACAATAATTACTATATGAACGTTTTTCTATTATACCATCATTACGGATAATTAAAAGTTATTATGAACAGGAAAATGAGTTCCTCGGACCCCGTGACCTTTCAATAATTGTTGCAGTCGAATTGCTAGGACTTGTATTATGATTGTTGTATTATGTCATGGGATGAGGATTTCCCATCCGAAAACACAGGGTTCCATAGCCCCAAACAATATTTTGAACTGTCATTCATTAGTTAGTAGTATTAGTTAGTAAACTTCCACTCAACCTCAAAACTAAATTGGTTTTTCATAGTATGTTAATGAAAAACAAAGTTACTGCTGCAGTTTTGATGAAAAAGTAACATATCTCAAAAACTAAACATTATATCTTATTGAAACCAATTTTCGTTGATAGTTTTTTTTAAGTCTACAATCTACAATCTTAAATATTTTCAGAATTTTCCTTCTCTTACTTTAGAAATTAGAGGGGGGGGGGACACACATTTTACCACTTTGGAAGTGGCTCTAGCGCAAACTATTCAGTTTAGAAAAAAATGATATTAGAAACCTCAATATCATTTTTGAAGACATATCCATAGATACACACGTATGGTTTTGATGAAAAAAAATATTTAGGTTTTCAGTTCTATGTATGGGGAACCCCAAAATTTATTGTTTTTTTTTATATTTTTGTGTGAAAATCTTAATGCGGTTCACAGAATACATCTACTTACCAAGTTTCAACAGTTTAGTTCTTATAGTTTCGGAAAAAAGTGGCTGTGACACACGGACGGACAGACAGACAGACATGACGAATCTATAAGGGTTCCGTTTTTTACCATTCGGCTACGGAACCCTAAAAAGGAGTTGTATTTGATACTTGGAAATATGTTATTATTATTTACAAATTACAAATACATCTATACTTGTAATTTGTAAGTAATTTCTATATCTAAACTAATCTAAACTAATAATATTATAAAGAGGAAAGATTTGGTTGTTTGTTTGTTTGTTTGCATTGAATAGGCTCCGAAACTACTGGTCCGATTTGAAAAATTCTTTCAGTTTTAGATAGCCCATTTATCGAGGAAGGCTATAGGCTATATATCATCAAGCTACGACCAATTGGAGCGGAGCAGCAATGCAAAATGTTGCGAAAACGAGAAAAATGTGACGCAAACGAAGTTGCGCCGGACAGCTAGTGTAATATAAATAAAAAAATAATTAAAAAAAACATAAACCAAAACAAAATTCAACCCTGAAACAGAAAACCATCGCGATTGTATACCGAAACTACGCTGATACTAATTCAATAATATAAAAGCTGGCTAATTTCCCTCTTATTTACGGTCTCAGTAATAAACGTAACTTCACCGTTATAAGCAAGTCTACCCTTGTATCAAAAACCGTAACTTCGGTTTTGATTATGTTAACTTTTACTTTGGACGAACAATTTTATTTTCCCTTTTCGATGTGGTATTAAGAAATGTTTTTGGATTGTTTGCGTGTTGTCGATGTGATTTTTAACATTGTTAAGGTTTTGTTTGTGTGTATTAACCGTTAGATCTTGTTGAGATTATTTGAAGAAATCGATACTTCAAGAGGTTTCGTTGAAGAATTATAGTGTGGATGTAGATGCTGTGTGTCTTTCACTGCTAGAAATATACTTCTAGCAGTGAAAGTGAGTCTTCTTTCTTCTATATAGTCTAGTGCGCAAGCGCGATTGCTGAGCATGGGGTCCTAGGTTCTAGTCCCGGGTCGGTATTGCTTGTCAAACAAATCCATCGATTTGTCAAACTTAGTATATATTTTTTATTATCTTGTTCTACCTTTTGTAGTAAGCAACGACTTATTGTCGGGCCTTCGCTGTCCTCCCATAATTAAGTATTAGCGCTTTATCATTCAAATTTTGTAAAACCGAATGAGTTACCATGGAGTTTCTTGCCGGTTCTTCTCCATAGGAAACAACCAACCCGAACCGTGCATCTTTTGTCGAAGTTTTATAAGTGCCCATGTAGGCCTATGTAAAATAAAATATTATGATTTTGATATTATTTTAATTCTGTGTTTTCCCGTCTATACGGTTAAGTTGGTTGAAGTGTAAATGCTTTGAAAACAATTTTCACTCGAATAAGTTTGGCTGAGTGGGTTGTAGTGATGTACTAACAACTGCTATCATCATCATAATCAGCCTATTATGTTCCCACTGCTGGGACACAGGCCTCCTCTTTAAGAGAGGGCTGTTAATCCACCACGCGGGCCTAGTGCGGGTTGTAGTAGTAGATGTCACATGTCTTCGAGTTTTTAGTTCTAGGACACGCCGGTTTCCTCACGATGTTTTCCTTCACCGTCCGGCTGCTACATCCGTTGGTAAGCAAATATTTATTTTTATTGCTGTTTACCAGACGAAGAAATAAGTGTTCACAGTTACTCAAAGGGAGACAAAAATGATTCATGCAAATAGCTACTCTAATTAAATAAACCCTATTATAAATTATTGAATAAATATTCACGTTAGCAAAACACTGGAGTGTGCTTCTATAGCCCCGCCAGGAAGCTTAATTATAAAATAAATCAGGCTGTAAAATGTGGTCATGTTATTTAGTGGCCGTTAGTACACCACATAAAATATTGTCCACAGTTGTACGGGTAATAGCATGTACTTACTATTGAGTGTACAATGGTAGGGAAACACGTTAGTGTTGATTAAAATTTTGTCATTAAATTGGCGTTCATAGTTTGTACATTTAACCAGTCTTACCAAGGGGTATCGTATTATCGGATTATTCCAGAAATCCCCACCAACAAATCCCCACCAGTGGGGATTGTTACTTTTTTTTCCAGAAATCCCCACCAGCTATATAGTGGGGATTTCTGGAAAAAAAAGTAACAATCCCCACCATGTGGGTGTTTCAGTATCCGTGATCCATCGTAATATTCAACGATACAGACAGACAGGATCTTACGTGCGCAGGACAAGGCGGAAATCGTGCAACCAGTGCCCTAGACGACCGTTTTATAAGAGTGCAAACTTTGAAGGGAGAAATCGTCGTCAAACGGCTGTTTAAACCAGTCGTATTACTCATAACATACCGAGTTTCCTACGTGCCACGGAAAGCTCGTTAAGCCGTTGGTCCCGGCTGTCATTTGTAGATCTTTGACAGTCGTTACAGGTAGTCAGTGCCCAAGTCTGATAACCAGTCTCACCATGGGATATCGTATTGCCCAGTACTTACATGGTTGTGGAAGTCAGATAGGTAGTCGCTCCATGTAAAATACTTGTATTAAGCTTTATCTGGTAAGACTGGAAGGCGACCCCAATATAGTTGGGAAAAGGCCAGGCAGATGATGAGTTGGTATACTTTTGACGTGACAACGTCTAATAAATCGATGAACGCCGGCTGCATGCACAAAAAAATTACTCATTGTACGTTACGATCGGGTTGTACGTTACGCTTATTGTAACTTTACGATCAGAGCGTGAGCAATGCACGAGCGAGCGAAAGGCACGATTTGCTTGACGTTCGGCTTGCGCCGCATCTATCTCTCTTCCACTCGATTGGCTTATGCGTCTGAGGAAAAGAAAGACAGCGGCAGCACACAACTTACATCTACACGTGAACTGTTTCCTCGAATGTTTATAAAGTGAAGTGAAAAGTTAATGTGGTTTTCATTGTTTATTACAACAACAAAATTAAAAGTATATTTATCAATTAAATTGTAGGTAGATTTCATTTCACTTTCTCTTTGTATCCATAAAAAATAGTGATAATTCAACAAAAATTATTCTATTTTTAACCCCCGACCAAAAAAGAGGGGTGTTATAAGTTTGACGTGTGTATCTGTGTGTCTGTCTGTGGCATCGTAGCTCCTAAACGGATGAACCGATTTTGATAAAATGGTTTCGTTTGAAAGGTATTTTAATCGAGAGTGTTCTTAACTATGTTTCGAGAAAATCTGCTCAGCCGTTTGAAGATCATCACCTCTTTTCTAGTTGATGAAGGGATTTAAACAACTTCTACAGTTCTAGTCGATTTGAAATTTGAAATCTTGTCATTTATCACCACGGAAATTGCCGAGTGGGGGGGCTGCACCAAAATTATCATATTTTTTAAAATTCACAACTTTTCTTGGTTTCGTCAATTAGCACGAAGAGGCGCAATACCGAGAAAATTTGAAGAAATGCGGGAAGCCTATGCCCAGGAGTGGGACAGTCAAGACTAAGAAAAAATTATAAAAGTTTTAAAAGCATAAAAAATATTTAATAATAAATTAAAAAAACCATGGCATTTTAGAGGTTTTCTGTGTCGGGGGTTTTTTAAATGTTATAATTTAATTTTATTCATTCAATGTTTTGTTATGACGTTGTCACGTTAAATTATCGTCCGTAAACCGACTTTAGAGACAACTAATTTTTTTTCTACTTTTATAAGGACGAACTTTTAACGAAGAACTTCGAACGACGAAGTTTTAGGCAGAGGTGTACCTCTGCCTAAAACTTCTGCTATTGTAGGCATGGTGAAATACCTGCCTCATTGGCCTAGTAGTTGTAAGCGGTACTGCTAAGTATGGGGTCTTGGTTTCAATTCCCAGATCGAGAAAAGTGTTATTGGGTTTTTCCATCAGGGATTTTTCAGCCACGGAGTCTGGATTTGTGCCCGGTTATTGGTAATAGGCTCGGCCCCTATGGAACTTAAACATCCTCATTCATCATTTCAGCCCAAAAGACGTCCACTGCTAGACATAGCCTCCCCCGACTGTCGCCACATTTAAATTTTGGAGGGTTTTGCCATAATAGCCACGCTTGGCAGGCAGGTTGGCGATCGCAGTACGGTTGTCACAAAAGCACAGAGAACGCTGCTGCCCATCTCACCTCTCCAAACCTCTGGCAAATCCCTTGGTCGCCTCTTACGACACCCACGGGAAGATATGGGATGGTAATATTCTTTACGTCCACAGAGCTACTTAAACATAACTGGCGTAATGTGGATGTGGGTAATAATGCGTAGACCTCTGCTTAATCCATCGAGGATTAAAGGCGTGACATTATGTGATCTTATAAACAGATTTAGAAAAAAAAAATGTAACTTTTCTCCCCAATTTAAAACGTTCCCATGGGTTAATTTACTTACATAACTGGAGTAAACCCATGAGCAAAAGCTAGTTTGTTGCATTCTTCAAATCAAATCAAATCAAAAGACATTTATTTAAATTAGGTTAATCAGCACTTTTGAGCGTCAACATTACAAGAGACAGTCCCCAAAAACGCCCGCCCTTCCTAATGTTTTAGCTGGGAAGAAGTGGCGGAACAAACTCCTCAGCAACACATCTGTCTGTTAGGTTAGAAGAACCAGATTCTATACAGTAGTGTCCAAGTTTATATAAACAAAGAATCCATTACATCAAATTAATGTCATATGTCAGCTATCGCGCACCAATAATTAATAAAATGAACTTCTCAACTAACAAAAACCTAAAGCAAATCACACCACATCTCATGAAATCTAGTGCATATGATTTCCAGGTACCTATCTATTGGCCTACGTCTCTAAAAAGGTTTATTACCTGGCCACGTCTCCTGTCTCCGCTAAAATGTACTCCCATCGCGCACTTTATCAGAAAAATAAACTTAGCATAAACAACACATACTTAAAATTCTAAGTGGGGACTCTTTTTCGTAATACTGCGGCGAAAACATTATATAAGTTACCGCAAACCACCTGCACTGTTGTTAAGTAACTTAAGTATATAACATAGCATCGCGCCTGTAAGCCGCGAAGGGTAAACCAGAGGCATGCTTATTTTTAGGGTTCCGTACCCAAAGGCCCAAACGGGACCCTATTACTGAGACTTTGCTGTCCGTCCGTCCGTCTGTCACCAGGCTGTATCTCATGAACCGTGATAGTTAGCCAGTTGAAATTTCTACAGATTATGTATTTCTGAGCAGCGGTGGCCCAGTGGTGGCAGCCCCGACTTACGAGCAGTAAGCCGTGGGTTCGAACTCAGGCAGGCGCATTACTTTGTGTAATTTATTTCATTATCGCTGCTCTCAAAAACGGTGAAGGAAAACATCGTGAGGAAACCAGCATGTCCTAGAACTAAAAATTCGAAGACATGTGACATCTACCAACCCGCACTGGGCCTGCGTTGTGGATTATAGGCCACTCCCTCTCATAGAGAGGAAGCCTGTGTCCCAGCAGTGGGAACAGTATAGACTGCTGATGATGTATTTCTGTCGCCGCTATAACAACAAATATTAAAAACAGAATAGAATACAAATTTAAGGGGGCTCCCATACAAAAAAATGTTTATTTTGCTCGTTTTTATACATAATGGTACGGAACCCTAGTTTATTTTTTAATTTTTTTGCGATGTGCTTGCTCTTGACTTATATAATTTATATAGTCCTGTCAATTTAGACATCCGAGGGTACAATATTTCGAACCCAGCTCAAAATTGGAAGGATTGTTCTAAACACCATCATAAATGAAATTTAAAAAATCCTCACCCATCCAATGCCTAGAAAAAAAATTACTCCGGGTCAAAGGTCACAAAAACGGAGTTTTAGTGATTTTCAGCAAAACCGCAAGTTTTATGAAATTGCAAATTTTTGTACCTTCACTCCTATTTTTTGGTCTTATTTGACCGGACTAATAGTATACCGACAATTCACCAATTATGTTTAAATTAAATCCCATGTTATAAGGTGCGAGCCTATTACCAGCAACCGGACAAAAATATAGCCTCCGTGGCTGGTACTGAAAATTCCTGATGGAAAAATCCAATAACACTTTGCCCGACCCGGGAAACGAACCCAGAAACTCACGCTCAACGGTAGTGCTAGCGACCACGAGACGAATGAGGTAGTTTGTTAAGTGAAGTAACTTACATTGTGCTTAAAAGCGTTTACACTTTACGACATTTCATATAAACTTTCAATTCCTTAATTTCCAAAATGACTGAACCGATTTTAATGAAACTTCATACGCATAAGCAGGATACATAGGTCTAAATAGTTACTCAAACATTTTCGAAAAATATGTAAATTAGCTAGATAGATCAGCTAAATTAGACCGGTTATAAATTATCTATAGAAAATTTCCAATTATATATATTTTTTTAAACACATGTCGAAAATGTTTTTTTGTACCTTTTTAGACCAATGTATCGTGCTTATGCGTATTAAGTTTCGTTAAAATCGGTTCAGTCAATTCGGAAAATAAGGACTTGAAAGTTTGTATGAAATGCCGTAAGGCGTAAAGTGTAAATCTTGATTGGCTGTACGCAGGTTACTCAATCTAAGTTTAGAGCTTAATTTTAACCGAGTTTAAGTTACCTAATTTAGCTTAGTGTATTCGTCTAGACTAATTGCATACCTATAAGATAAACTCATGTTAAAACAGGGTAAAATTGTTTGTTTTGTAAGAGATTGGAAGTACAGATCCGGTTAAAAATCTTTATATTAATAGAAAGTTACATTTTTGCCGAGCGCCATTTGTTCCATCCACGATCCATGTATTTTATGTTACTGTTGCAAGATATCCACGAAAACGAAATCACCCGCTGAATTTAGCCATAATTTTTTTTTTGTTTCTAATACAGTACCAAATTAAATAATACCAGAAATCGAACTCAGAATGTAATACTCAGCAGTCTCGCTTACCGAACAACAAGGCTCCGAACTTCTAAAATATATACCCTATATTACCGAAACGACTAACGTTATGACTTGATTACCTCCCTCAACCGCGCGTATTTGGCTTGAAGACAACTTAAGCGTGTAAAGTATAACTTTTTTGGCTTAAGTGCTTGTTACTTTGCGGAACTTTGTTACTTTAACCGTAAATAGATTTTCTATAATACCATAAAGTTAGCTTGTGGAGCTCACGGCTAAATAATAAGAGCCGCACGGGTCGATCTTTTATGTTAAGCCGTGCTTGCCGAGGTCGGTCCGTGGATGGGTGACCATAATTACATACCGAGTTTTCTCCGTGCCTCGGAAAGCCGTTGATCCCAGCTGTCATTTGTAGATCTTTGACAGTCGTTACGAGTAGTCAGAAGCCAAAAGTCTGACATCCAGTTTTACTAAGGGTTATCGTATTACCCAGTTACTGGGTTGTGGCGGTCAGATAGGAAATCGCTTCATGTAAAATACTAGTACTCAGCTACATCCGTTTAGACTTGAAGCCGACCCCAAGATAGTTTGGGAAAAGGCTAGGCAGATGATGATGACCATAAAGTCAGTTTGTGAAAGTAACTGTCTTGATACCAGCATGAACACGCGGAGTAAACGTTACGTCAATGAGAACGATTTTTAAATTAAAACTGTCCAAATGTGTGTGTGATTAAAAATCGTTCAAATCTATGTTATTTTTAAATCGTGCGTTCATGCTACATAAAACTTATTTCAAATATTATCTACCGTAAATATTTTTCTAATTTATTTTATTTTGTTTTTGGTTCACATATATTCACATATCTTTCTTCGCTATATAATTATAGTCGGTAGATGTAAAATAATAGCATTCAGTTCTTAGAATGGAAGCCGACCCCTTCGTCTTCTTAGCGTGTCGATGCCATCTTATGTGTCGGCACAGAACTGAGCCACTAGTTTGGCGCCTTCAGAAACCTCGATCAGTTCCTGTATTGAACGAACAACAGGAGATGCAGGACACAATATTAAGTGCTCTAGCAGATATAGTGGGAAAGAAGGGCACGCAGATCACAATAACGATTTACGAGTATAGTAAGCTGTAGAGGGGCTATGGTTAACTAAAATAGAAATTGACTGACAGAAACAGAAACCCACTTATTTTTTTGTTTGCTCTTGACTCTTGTCTATTCCAGAGATGACAGAGACAAAGTCGACGATGGTACGAGCTTACCCAGAAGAAACCTGTTCACTCTAACTTTGACGATATTAGGGTTAGATTATACCTGTTTCTGTTTCTCTGCCAGGTAACTTATTTGCTAGATAATTTGATTAAAAATGATTGATTAAAAACGATCGCTGCCAATAAAGGCACTAAGAAATAGGTCATAAATTAATTAATAATAATAGATTTGTATCTAGGCGCCACCTTACCTTCGTTCATAATTTCGATCAGGCACGCCTTAGGTTTACGAAGGAGGTCAGCACTAAATAGAATATACTCCGTGATTACCTTGGCGGGGTCACCTTCAGAATAACTTTATGGGATTCTAAGAAATCAACTATTTTTACCTGGTTTTGCATTGTGGATTTGATAATTTAATAGGTGAACAGTATGAAGAATATGGGTAGGTAAATGAAATATCTTGCCAAGGGGTCTTATATTAGGGCTGCGGGAGTGTTCGAAAGAGATACCGTGGCCCTGAAACCCAAAGGGCTAAGTAGGAACTTGGATGGGTTTTAGTCAGTACAAGTCTGGCATTCCCTTTCGATCCATCCAGAGCAGGAGGGGTCACTTGATGGTTTCCTATGCGTAAAAAAATAGGGTCTTATTGTAACATGACACCACGCCTGAAATCCCGAAGGGTTACCCAGAGGTATCTAATAGTAAATGGCGAGCCTACTGCTATCAACCGGGCACAAATCCAGACTCATTGGCTGGTTTTGACAAATTCCTGGTGGAAAAAGCCAATGACACCTTACCTGATCTGGGAGTTGGCCCTTCTCCCAGAACCTCATGCTCAGCAGCAGCAGTAGCCACCACTAGACCAGCAAGGCAGTCAAAAATACAAATGCTATTTCCAAACAGGCTGTATAAAATAATTAGGAGGATCAATAAAACCAAACAATAATTTATCTAGTTAAAACTTAACTGGGAGCTTATGCTTGTCGGTATCCAATAAAACTTTTTCGTTCACCAACTTGCGTACAAACTAACCGCTCGTAAGTGGTTTCGGTGTTGCCATAATACCGCCATTTCGAGGGGATATTTTGTGCTTTTCCTGGTAATTGTACCCAACCAATTAGTTTAGGGTCAGGAGAGGGATCTTGACCATCTGAAGGGCTTTAGGGCAATGATACATTGTTGCTGACATGGGGTACTCATAACTGATAGCAAATATTGCTTTTGTTAATTAAAATGTTCCGGCGAGAAGGCTACGAGTTCGTAGCACGCTACGAACTACGCCGTAGCATGCTACGATCTACGCCGTAGCACGCACGAGCTACGCCGTAGCACGGTACGTAGCGCATCGAGAGCATCTCACAGCATTCCTTGCTCGTATTCTATGTGTTTTCAATCGCTGCCTCAATATGCAAGTCCCACATTTGGTGATATGTATTACGAAGATATTTATTCATAATATTCAGTGGTATTTCAGTTCTGTGGTAAAAAAATCCGTTACAAAATCTTAAATAACAACTACTCCGCAATCTAACCACATAATTACCACTAAATTACAACCAACTAAATGCTTGTCATGTCTGACCACAGCCTAACACGGCCGAATTCAAATTACTCAAGTCGCTAACACAGTTATAACATCTCAGCAGATTAGGGTTGACGCAATCGGGACTTCGGGGTTCAAAAGACCAATTTAGAGCTCGAAGGACCAAGTTAGGTTTGTGTTTAGCGTAGTAAGGGATTTTGTCTTTATTTTCGTATTTTAATTATTTACTGAAGTGCTAGATGAAATTTGTAGGGATATTTAGTTACGTACTAGTTTTAAGTTCATCATCATCATTCATCATCATTTCAGCCAAAAAGACGTCCACTGCTGGACATAGGCCTCCCCTAAGTGTCACCATATTGACATTTTGGTGGGTTTTGCCATAATCGCCACGCTTGGCGCCTGCGGGTTGGCGATCGCAGTACGGTTGTTACAAAAGCACAGAGAACACTGCTGCTCATTCTCTGGCAAATCTCTTAGTCGCCTCTGACGACACCCACGGGATGATATGGGATGGTGCTATTCTTTACGTCCGACACAATACGGAATAATAATAAGTTTTAAGTTAGGCTAGGATTTGCTCAAATAGCTTTCAAGACTGGTTCGTTGGTCCAGTCTATGCGAATCTGCTCTGGCTTCTTCGTTGGTTTAGTGGTAGCAACGTCATCTGTCTAACCTTTTCCCAAACTATGCTGGGGTCGGGTTCCAGTCTAACTGGATGCAGCTGAGAATCAGTATTTTACATGAAGCGACTGCCTATCTCGACAACCCAGTAACTGGGTAATACGAAAGCCCTTGGTAAGACTGGATGTCAGACTTTCGGCTTCTGACTACTATTAACGACCTTCAAAGATCTACAAATGACAGCCGGGACAAACGGCTTAACGTGCTTTCCGAGGCACGGAGGAAACTCGGTATGTAATTATGGTCACCCATCGACGGACCGACCTCGGCAAGCACGGCTTAACCTTGAAGATCGACCCGTGTGGCTGTTATTATTTAGCCACGAGCTAAGTGGTAGCAACATTCCAGGATTATTCCTTGATCTTCTACAATATCCATACTGCTATATTCTAGACTCGAAGGTGATCTAGAATGTTATCGTAAAACAGCTGACACAACGGAGTCTCGACACAAGTCCAGACTCCTTGGCTCCGAACCCAGGAGTTCATGCTGAGCAGTCCTGCTTGTGACCACTAATGTTCCTATAGATAATATTAATACTATCATCACCATAATTTAACGATACACCTTGTTCAAACAGAACTTTCAACATATAGGGACCAATTTCATAATTATTAACAAGACACTTTAACCTTACCCTGTATTTAGGGTTCCGTAGCTCAATATACAGTAATGTACTGTTATTTTTTATTTATTTTTTCTGGCTCCATTCAACGACTGTCCGGATTTCCGGCGCAAAGGTTGACCATGAACTGGGTCAGATAAAGTTGCCTACGATATTTTCTATTCTAGTAGTAGGTAAATAATAATTTCTGACCTTCACGTCGACGAAGCTGCTACATTTTTTAAGCTCGTAAAAAATATAAAGCGAACAAAATTTGAAATATTCTCAGAGGTTCTTAAACCATTTTTACAAACGGTACTAACTTGAAATAACTGAAAATCTCTTAAAAAAATTATGATCGCACATATTAAAAAAATTATGTCCAGAACAGGAGATTTTTTTTCGCAATTTCAGGGTTAGTCCCAAAGTAAAAGTTTTTCATAATGATGAGTAGAAACACCACTTAAATAAGTTTTGAGTGTAATATGGTACACAATGGTCTTAAACAAAATTAGAATGGTTCAAACAACTAAGATAAAACATAGCATGCAAAATTGAAGGGTAATTGAAGGGGACTGCAAAATGTTACCAGGCATAAACATTTTTATTATAACAACACTGTTAAAGACAACTATTTTTCCAAGAGCTTTTGCCGGTTCTCCGTCCTAGTAAACGATTAATTAGAATTTAGCTTCTGACGTATCATAATCCAACATACAAACATACATAAACACACACAGGCAAAAACCACAGAACGCACTTGCTACGTAATACTCCTTAAATACTCCTTTTACCTCGTCTACGTTCATCTATCAGCTGGCCTACCATGACGTCATAAAGCAGTATTGTTTTACTCTTATTCCAGTGTGAGAAGGAGACGGAGCTATACAGGATGTCTAGCGCCATCTCTTTACCACACTGGAAAAGGAGTAAAAGGAGTTTTAAGACGTCATGGTAGGCCACCTGGTCATACACGTGTAGCGACCTATAAAAAGCAACTTACTACAAAAAGTACTACAGCGCCATCTATGACACGACGGAACAACTAACATCAATTTCCTACATCTCGCAAGCAAAGTTTACATCCAAGTGGATGTAAACTTTGCTTTTTTTGACTATATAGAGAAACCCGACAGCAACTGTCGGGCAGTTGCTCACCAGACACAACACCTGTCTGGTCGGAGGATCCTCCCTTTTCAATGGAGTATTGAGGAACTTCACACCCTGTTCCTCATACCCTCTAAACACGCACGCAGCCGTCGGTAGCGCGTACTACGCACCTGACCTATCTGTAGAATATACTGAACTTTCAGAACATAAGCGCCAAGATTTGTAGAAAATAACATCATTATATAGGATTTTGAAGTCCGGAACCCTTCCCGACCCTCTCTCGCACTTGGCAGGTCTCATTTGGTCCTGATACCGGCCCTGAGGACCTTACATTAGCAAGTTTATAATGGAGCCTGCCATAGTCCCCGCCTCTTGTAAACCATTTGTGGCTTCATTGTGGGAATTGTACCGGCGAAGGCTTTCAGCGTTTCTTTCACGCTATTATGTAGGTTGGTTAGGTGCTGAACGGTGTTTTGAAAAACCTTTTAGTGTTAATAGTTAAAGTTTAGATTTAATTGTCTGTAGACATTTTCTAGTAAACAATAAAAAAAGTTTTTATTTCATTGCATAGCATATTTATTTATTTCGGATTACCAATGAGTTTGTGTTACAATTTCTTATATAAAATTAAATCTAGAAAATAATATATGGACATGTAACGCATACTAATTATAGGTAACCACATTTTACCTATTATCGAGTACACATGCTATTAAATGAAATTAAAATTAGGAACACATACAATCATGCAATTAATTATTAGAATATTTTAAACTATAAAGACAAATCAAATTAAAAATAAATAGTAAGAATAAAATAGAAATAGAATATAATTTAAATTAAATAAAAATGATGACGGTATTTTATTAAATAAGTTAATATTTTAGTAAGTAACTATAAAGAAGTTTCAAAAATTTCGTACAATAATCCCTTCCATGCCAGACTTAACACAAAATAAGTTGATTTATTCAAGAAACAAGTCATTCCATGCCTTATTTTGAATCACACAAATTACAATTTTACACTTGTCTCGATCACCTATGAGCTGCAAGATTTCTTATAGGATTTTATTTCATACGCTACCTAATTGCATATCAGTATTGTTGGAAGTTGTTCTAAAAATACAAAAATCTTATAAAAAAGATTGTAACTTGGAAATATCCTCTGATCTATTTCAGGTTAAAACCACACTACCTAACTTGGAATCACAACTTTAACCATTAAACAAATAAACAAGTCTAAAACAATGTCGGTAAAGCAGTGCCAGCCGACATCAAACTGCTTAATTTGAATCAAATTATTCAGAGCGCCTTGGAGTCGGCTCTAGTATCAAATTTGTAATAGCTTTTGCCATAATCACCACGCTTGGCAGGCGGGTTGGCGATCGCAGTACGGTTGTTACAAAAGCACAGAGAACGCTGCTGCCCATTCTCTGGCAAGTCCCTTAGTCGTCTCTTACGATACCCACGGGAAGATATGGGATGGTGCTATTCTTTACGTCCGACACCATTCAGAAGAAGGTCTAAGAATCAAATATTTGAAGACATGTGGTATCATCATCTGTCCAGCCGTCTCCAAACTCTGTTTCGCTTCCAGTCTGACTGAATGAAGCTGTATACCAGTACTTTACATGGAGCGACTGCCTATCTGACCTCCCCAACCCAATTAGTACTAGGGAATACGAAACCCCTTGATAAGACTGGTTGTCAGACTTTCAGGCCACTGGCTACACGTAACACTCGTTACGGTTTTGGCAGTCGGACAAAGATCTATTAATGACGGCCGGGACCAACGGCTTAGCGTGCTTTCTGAGGCACGGAGGAAACTCAGTGTTATTATTGAGCCACGTGCTCCTCTCTTGAAGACATGACATAAATGAAGTATCAAATCGCGCTATATACTGGGCCCACGACGTGGATTATAGCCCACTCCCTCTTACACAGAAAAGAACCGGATCCCAGCAGTGGGAAGGTTAAAGGATGATTATGATATGGTACATCTTCAACGTCAATGTTCCGTAAATCGGAATGTTCCGTATGGTGTCGGACGTAAAGAATAGTACCATCCCATATCTTCTCGTGGGTGTCGTAAGAGGCGACTAAGAGACTTGCCTGAGAATGGGCAGCAGCGTTCTCTGTGCTTTTGTAACAACTGTACTGCGATCGCCAACCCGCCTGCCAAGCGTGGCGATTATGGCAAAACCCCCCTTATGTCGATGTGGCGTTAGGGGAGGCCTATGTCCAGCAGTGGATGTCTTTCGGCTGAAATGATGATGATGATGATATCTTCAACCGTGTATAGATAATTCGTGTAATGCCGTTAGGGGCTTAGAATGTTGGGGACAAAACCACTCTTTATATAGGTTATATTTTAGGTTTTGCCTGGGGCCTAGCATCGAAGATGGAGAAAATTATCCAACGGTAACATACTACCGGCATTAAAAGGCTTTCTCAAATTATAGCCCTTGTTAGGACATAGGATACTTTCTAATCCTATGTCTTAACCTAGGCTAGAATTGCAGAAACACCATTTTGCATTCAAGGCGTGAAATGGACAAACAGATTTACTTTCGCACTATATCTATCAGTATCTGAACTATGCATTTTGTACAGTCAGCAACAAAAGTCCATGAACAGATACTAATTTTCAAAACACCTGAACACTAAAACGGACCATAAATCACTTATCAGAATAGAGTACACAATAAGGTTATCATTTCAATTTTACAAAAACGCTAAGCATTAATATTTTCATAAGTCGCTAAACATCATTATAGCGTAAGTCGATAACTATCGTTTTGCCGTAAGTCGCTAAACATCATTACAGTGTGAGTCGATAATTATCATTTTGCCGTAAATCGCTAAACATCATTACAGCGTAAGTCGATAACTATCATTTTTAACCCCCGACCAAAAAAGAGGGGTGTTATAAGATTGACGTGTGTATCTGTGTGCCTGTGTATCTGTGTATTAGTGTGTCTGTCTGTGGCATCGTAGCTCCTAAACGGATGAACCGATTTTGATAATATTGGTTTCGTTTGAAAGGTATTTTAATCGAGAGTGTTCTTAGCTATGTTTCAAGAAAATTTGCTCAGCCGTTTGAAGATCATCACCTCTTTTCTAGTTGATGAAGGGATATAAACAACTTCCACGGGTCTAGTCGATTTGAAATCTTGTTACTTGTCACCATGGGCATTGCGAAGTGGGAGGGGGGGCTGCACCCTCTTCCCCTCTAAATTATAGTTTCTTTTTTAATTTATAACTTTCCTTGTTTTTAACCACCGACCAAAAAAAAAGAGGGGTGTTATAAGTTTGACGTGTGTATCTGTTTATCTCTGTGTCTGCCTGTGGCATCATAGCTCCTAAACGGCTGAACCGATTTTGATAAAATTGGTTTTCGTTCAGAAGCGCAACACCGAAAAAAATGGATGGAATGGGGAAGCCTATGCCCTGGAGTGGGACAGTCAAGGCTAAGAAAAAATAAAATAAGTTTAAAAAGTATGACAAAAAAAAAAACTAAAACCTCCGACACATAAAACCTCTAAAAAGCCCAAAGTAAATTAATCCAAGCGTCGTAGCGTCAGGGGACTGCTTTGTGCACAAAACAAAGCACAGAACAAAGCGGACCCCCGACGCTACGACGCTTGGATTAATTTACTTTGGGCTTTGGACTTTTTTTTTTTTTTACTTTTGGACAACTGTCGATAAAATCACAGACTTGGGCAAATATTTGGCAAACGGCAAAAAACAAGAGGAATTTAAATGCATTTTTGTTTTTGGAATTCCAAACATATCGTTAATACTCTTTCAGAAAAAATAAAAACTACTTGCATGCAAACGGATTTATATTTCACAAAAATCTAGACTTCAGAAAAAGGAAATTCATGCCATGTAAATGCTTGGCCCAATAACGGAATCGAACCTACGGACATTTGCATAGGAAGCGGACATTCCCGCGCGTACTGTAGAGGAGACCTGTCGAAAAAGTTTAATAGATTTTCACATTGAGGCAAAAAGTCTATGCATGACAATGTTAGTAAAACTAGAGCTGTATACAGGGTGTAACGGAAAGGGTATATACATACTTAAGGGTGTGCTACAGACCATCAAACTGTACAGGTTTCTCCATCGGACAAACATCGCAAAAGCGAAAAAAATATCTGCTGCCCATACAAAGCTGCTGCCTCAATAATCAATTCATAACATAACATCACGCCAGTTGTCCACGAAGGGTTAGGCAGAGGTGTACTTAATAGTACAACCACATTTCGCCCGTTATGTTTTAAGTCCCATGTAATAGGGGGCGACCCTATTGCCACCAACCAGGCACAATCAAGACACCGTGGCTTCTACTGAGACATTCCTGATGGAAAAACCCAATAACACTTTGCCCGATCTGGGATTCGAACTCGGGACCTCATGCTCAGCCGTCACTCTTGCAACCAGAACACCAACGAGGTAGTCATAAGTATCTTACGGTGTCAATATCTACTAAACGAGTTACCTTGTTTTTTTCAATAATTTCACTTTTTAGAACCATCCGTCTCTTTCCTTTTTAAATGGGAATTAAACATTCTTCACACCCACACACACACACCACACACATACACATACACGGTCACACACATACTAACCCATGAATTAGTAATAAACACTTTTGTAATGTGTATTTGTTTGCCCAATATTACTTACCGCATTTGTGTACGAGTGCATAATAATGTTTAAATGTGCTTTCGAAGGGGTGGAGACCTGGTGTCCTGAAATACAGGCTTTTCGTCTAGCTCAGGCACCAGTCTCCCGCAGTATTATAAAAGCCATGTATTGTTCACGAAATCTAATAATGTAATAATTTATTGTGGTGAGATATAAATAAATCTTTATCTTATGTTAAATATATCTGACAAAATGTGGGTGTAGTTTTAGGTACACCTCTAACACCTCTGTCTAACCCCCGGGATTATAGCCGTAATGTTATGTAATTTCTCAAAATAACCTCACGAATATTCACGGACTCCACCGTCCCCCTATAAATGCCAAAAGGTCCTTGGAACTCTGCACATAGTTATTTCAAAAGTGTGTCAACGACAAATAGAGACATTCTTCAACAAAATATTCCCATCATTTACGGGTGAAATCCTACCCTTGAAACGACCCCATCGATTTATCGAAACCACACGACACCCGCGCTCCTATATCCTCACATCGACATGAAAAAATCTGAGTTTTCCCATCGTAGACAGCCCAAGTATATTCAAATAAGCTAAAAAAATGTCATTTTATGGGGTACTACGAATGCAATCTCAAATATTTCGATGGGAGACAACACATTTGTTCCCAGATTGTTCCCCGACCTTTGCATAAGAGATGCAATATACGAGTACCCTTTCTCCTCGTTTCACCCCTATTCATATTGTTCATTTATTTTATTTAGAAATTCGCGAGATTTTTCGCGGTTTTTGCCACGCTTTTGGAACGAAAGCCCCCAAGTTGTTGAGTGTAATTTATTATGATTGTGTCGTTGCGCTCTGTTTTTAGAAACGAGGAATAAGGGTTGTGTTTAAGTTATTTTTATGTTTTTGTGAAGTTCATTTTAAAAGGCTGAAAATATGGAAAAAGGTTTTTACTTTTTTTATTAACTTTTTGGTTCACTCTTCCCTAATCTTTTGGGGAAAATAGGTGAGTTGTTATGTTACTTTTGGAAACAAATTGTAAGTTAACAAGAAATTTTGACGGTACGGTTGGCGCCGTGGTTGAGTGATCGACTGTTGCGCTGCGTGTCGCGGGTTCAATCCCCACACGGAACAAATATTAGTCAGATAGTTGTTTCGGGTCTGGCTGTTTGTTTATGTGAGTTTAAATGTTTGAAAACCACGCACAATACATTTCCGACACAATTCCTAGTATGGCGCAAGGTCGGAAAAAGTAGTACATTGACTATTCTAAACGATTATGCTTTCCTTCACCGTTTATCTCAATTTCTTACGCTAAATACCTATGGATTATATTTAAAAAGACTCCCTGGATACCACATTTACTTAAACGCCCTGCGCAATAATCAAAGGGCGAATTTTTATCTATATTTGAAAGCAAGCCATGTCAGCGGTCCACAAGAGCCCGATCACATCAATTTTGCTTTCTATAATAATGTAGAAGTGACTCGCGACGTTCAAACGCGCTGTTTATTTCTGTTCACACCAAACCCATGATTGATCCGTGCCCAAATTAAAACATTGCGTGCACATCTAAAATAACACGAAGGTTACTTGGTAATAAAATAATTCTTTCGAGGCCTTGCTAAAAGGTCTTCAATTATGTTCCACATGTTTTTCTTTACGTTTACCGTGAAGAGTGAACGTTGTAAGTTTTATGTAATTTTTGGGGTGAAAAGAGGAAAAATAGAGGTGTTCGGGTGATCGATGAGGGACGCTAGAAGAGGTATGAGGATCGCTTTTATATCATGCGCCTCTTTTCTGTTTTATTTGGAAGTGAAGGATAGTAATAGTTTCTGGTTTCAAAATGTGCTGCACGCCGTTTTATGATTGATTAAGCTTGATATCTATGTCCACGAATTACCTTTTTACAGTCAAATAACTAAAGCCTACTAATATTATAAATGGGAAGTTTGGGATGTATAAGCATGTCTGACGACTTAGAAAGCCCTCAGTCTTCGACTTCGGGCTTCTTCTAGAGCCTCGATCGTAATTCCTTACTTACCGACCTTAATACACAATGTACTATTATATCTCGGGAATACAATCTCGTAGGACAGTTAACGGAATCCACTCCAAATTATGAAAACTACGACCAATAATAGATCTAATCACTAATAGTCACTAATTATCGATTTGGTGTAATGTTTTGTCTAACAAGTCATATAATTGAGGTTTGATCGAAGTTAGTTTGACATTGTATTTCAATGCCATGATCATAAAAATTAGATTACCATGAAAATAACTCATACACAAATCGATGCGGTCATCAAATAGTTCTGAATCAGAACCCTGGACGAAATTGAGGTCAACAACCGAGAATTTTGATCGGTAAATTCTTATTACGATTTTCTCAATATATGCTCTATTTTCTAAGAAATATAAGGAGTGGTACATACCATATTATGTTCTGCTAGGGTCGGCATAGTTCGGTACAACCGAGCTGCGAAATCAGAAATGCGTATTATAACGTTCGGGAAAAAACCACTTGGTTTATTAGCTCACACAGCTCCATTTAGTAGAAAGCCCCCGCGGCCTACTCGGCCGGAGCGTTGAGGGGTTAGCACATACTAAGCCGACCGACCACGATTAAGTGAGAATAGATGCCGAACGGACTTCAACGGTCGGTAAAAGCCGACTGAAAGCTATTATGTGTTGTAATTGCTTCAGGTCGCCTTTATTGTAGTTCAACAAATATAGCCAAATCAAAT
This sequence comes from Cerastis rubricosa, assembly GCA_949152445.1. Lineage (NCBI taxonomy): Eukaryota > Metazoa > Arthropoda > Insecta > Lepidoptera > Noctuidae > Cerastis > Cerastis rubricosa. The sequence continues at coordinate 20,431,965 of OX424534.1, read as the reverse complement.
GTGTGGATCGAAGTGGGTATCACCCCTGAAAAATATCAGGCAGGCGACTGCCGTTGAGCCAACCAATATCTATGTATGGATTTTCTGACTTCCTTTACTTTCATAGTTGCTATGTCACGTTCCTGGCTGCACATTTTCTAAGATCACGTCCAATGGGTGTGTACTAAATTTCTTGTTCATATTTTCTTCATTATTTCCTGGTAAGATTTTAGAAAAATACACAACGCTTCTGCCAGTAGGATTCGCTATTCAACTTTTGACATGAATTTATATGTGCATTTAAGAATAAGTCAAACGATACATGAATCTTTTGGCGCTTAAAGACAGGAGGATATTGCTGGTAATAATTTATGAAATAGAAAAAAGAAGATGGCGACACTGATATTGGTTTCGGCCAATTATTGTCATAAATGTGCTTAAAACTTAATCAATAACCTGTTTTTATGATTGAATGCTCGGATTGCCAAATCAGAGGTTTGATCCCAAGATACGCACCTCAGATTTTTCAGATTCATGTGCGTATTGTATTATTATCACTTGCTTTGGTGAAGGAAAACATCGTGAAGAAAACAACATGCCTGAGAGTTATTTCTCGACGGCCTAGTTAGAAGTCCGTGGGTGATATAAAATTCTGACATGAGGTTAGGTTCAAACCACACGATAAAGAGAGAAGATGATGATGAATAGTAGAAAAGAAGTATCAAAGTGAATTAAACTTCAAAGCTAGATTTTATATTATGGATGGGTAATGTGATGTTAAAAACGACCCCTAATAGCAAACAAAAAATTAGATACTTTTTGTATCACGAACCTCTCAAGGTAAAAAAGTCTCTCTTGGTCATTACAGTGTTAGCGATAACCTCTCTTAGCTTACCGTCCGTCTGTCTTATGACGACAGGCCGTGTCGACGGTGCGTTCGTGATCCACGCGCGCCTTAAGGAGATGTCAGGAAATCGGAAGGGGTCCGAGAGGGCCGATACCTGCCAGGGCTGCGGGACTGTTCGAAAGAGATACCGTGGCCTTAAAACACAAAGGGCTAAGAAGGAACATGGATGGGTTTTAGTCAGGACAAGTCTGACACTCCCTTCCGCTCCGTCCATAGCAGGAGGGGTCATTTGATGATTTCCCATCCGTAACAAAAAGAAAAAAGCTATAACTTCTCTAGAAATCACAACTGCCAAACAACATACAATATCAGTTCGAGGAGCCATGTACCGTTGCACAGTTACACGGCTTGTTACGATAGAACTTCGACTTCAATACCGACACAGATGGCACCAAACACTTGGCGTCACGTATTGGCGTACAGATGTTCTGGACTTAATAAGTTAGAACTTCTGAAATTAGACAGGTCTAGGCTAGGGTTTGCCGGAGTTCTACAGTTGTCTTTGGACATTTGGAACTGGAATACTTTGTGAAGGAAACTCTTTGGGTACACGAAAGAGACAAGTTATCGGGGACCAAGTTTAAAGGATCAAATATAATTTTTCTTAAAATGTGGTCTGGCTTTTTACAAACTAAAATAGCGACCTATCTCTACTTCACACTGCATGAGAATTTACCTTTTAGAATAATTTCTCTAAATCATGGTGAAACCTTCATCAAAGTCAAAATGTTCGTGTAGTTCAGATGATTTGAGCTATCATAGAAGAAAGATTCACAGTAAGTCAGCAGAAAGTGGCGGATAAAACCCAGCAGTGGGTGATTCCGCTGATATCATGATGATGATGAAGCGATCACAAAGTTGGACTCGAAAAAAGACTCATCATCATCAGCCATCTGCCTAGCCTTCTCCCAAACTATTTTAGGGCCGGCTTCCAGTCTAACCGGATGCAGGTGAGTAACAGTATTTTACATGGAGCGACTGCTTATCTGACCTCCACAACCAATTAACTGGGTAATACGATACCCCTTGGTAAGATTGGATGTCAGACTTTCGGTTTCTGACTACTCGTAACGACTGTCAAAGATCCATAAATCACTCGAAAAGTGACTATTATTTTTTTTTAGAGAAAAAAACATGTTTTTTTTGGCATATACCAAAAGTGCATATAACATTAAAATAATGAAAATTCTTAAATCTAAACACAAAGAAGATAATATGGTTGACGCTACTGCGCCAAATAGACCCAGCTCAGCAAAATGCCGAACAGCTAAACATTTATGCAGACATACATATTATAGAAATTGAGTAATACTATTGACAAAATATACATTAGTCTTAACTTCATAGATAATAAATTTAAAACGTTGACGTCACTAAAAATCCATGATGAGCACTGTAATTCATCTTAATATCAAGGGCAGATCCATCCACCACTCAAGCCCATAGTAAAAAAATAAAAGCGAGCTTAATATTGTACATAAACCAACAGCAAATATGTAAAATGTTGGTAATTAACGCTCCAGAACGTCGATCATTATTATGTTAATTTAATGCTCTAATTAACAGCATTAATTATAGCTGTTTGCTGTGGCAGCCTTATTTCACACAGTCATTAAAAGGTCTAGAAACATTAATCTTCGGTGTTCACAGTTTTATATTAAGTTGAAAAGATTATACTAAATAAAATAAACCGTCATCATCATCAGACTGCAGCAGTCCATTGCTGGAAATATCTCTCAGTCAAAATCCACTCAGCTTGTTTCTCGGCAACTCTCATTCAGTTGCTACCAGCCACACTGTGGAAATCGTCACTACACGTGCCCTGAGAGCGTCCTAGGTCTAGGTCTTATAATCTCCATTTATTTATTTATTTATTAGGTACACCAACAGCAATACAAAATTAAAAAAAAAAACAAAATCAAAATATTTTATTTTACATAGGCCTACATGGGCACTTATAAAACGTCGACAGAAGAGGCACGGTTCGGGTTGGTCGTTTCCTATGGAGAAGAACCGGCAAGAAACTCCATGGTTACTCTTTTAAAATCATTTGGTTCTACAATATTTGGATGTTACAGCGTTAGTACTTACGTATGACACGACAGCGTAGGCCCGACAATAAGTCATCGCTTACTACAAAAGGTAGAAAAAGATGATACTGAAAAAAAAAACACACAATAATAAAAACACACAATAATAAACAAACAATAATAACACAATAATTCATAGTACATAGGTACTATGAATTACAGGAAACAATAAAATTAAAATAAAAGCGTTAGTTTCAGCATTGCAAGTTCAAGCATTCACCATAGTAACAACAACATAAAATTCATTCCTTCAATTTGAATATAATATAAAGTTTACTTAAAACTAAAAAGGTCATATGAATTAAGATGACTTAAGTACGTACTATAGATGTGATATCTAAAACTTGTATTTTCATTTTTGTTAACTAGTAGCGCATTGGCACGTGGAAAAGTGAATTGAAAGAAATCTCTTTTTTAACGGAAAATTAGTACACTGCCGTAGGTACCTTAGAAACTGATCTTCTAAACTTGTTGAGGGAAACACCAAATCGGTTTCCAGAGATGTGCAGGAACTATTATAGTTCCTACATATTCATTGGTATATTATCATTACTGCTGCTTTCATCACCACTGCTCGTTAAACGGAGAAAAAACAAGGAAACTGGCATGCCTTAGAATCAAAAATTCAAACTTATGTCATCCCGTATTGGGCTCGCTTGGAAGCACTTACTGGTGAAAGGCCAGTTTTTAGCAGTGTTGACGTTATAGGCTGATTTCGTATCTTTTCTAGACATAGCAACACTGTTTGGATGCAAAAAAGTATGATAGTAGTTCCAAGCACAACACAACGAACTTTTTCACAAAAAGCCACTGTAAACAGTTTTTTTGTTGGTTCTCTACAGTACTGACGTATATTTCCCGAAAGTAATTTCGAGGAGCTTGTGGCTAAATAATAACAGCCGCTCGGATTAATCTTCAGGTTAAGCAGCGCTTGCCTAGGTTGGTTTGCGGATGGGTGCCCACCCATCATATACCGAGTTTCCTCCGTGCCTCGGAAAGCACGTTAAGCCGTTGGTCCCGGCTGTCATTTGTGGATCTTTGACAGTTGTTACAAGTAGTCAGAAACCGAAAGTCTGGGTCTGGTCGTCCTAAATCGAGGATAAAAGCCTCAAAAACACCTGATAGTGTTTTATATGTCGATTGTCGAAAAAGACTAAGAATTCAAAAACCATTTTTCAAAATATAAGAACACACAGCCTAAGCGGCTGAGTTCCACAATGCATAAAATTGCGTATTTAACAAGAGGTCTTGAGGAAAAATATTTAAAAAAATATACCCTAAAAAGGTTAAGTAGTCGTAATTTCAGATGCAACCATGAAGTAAAATATAACACAAAATGGCGTAGCTGAATTTTTAAAACTCAAAACTGATTTTCCCCCAAGAACTTCAAGCCTCCAGATATTTATTTTACTTTCAACCAGCTACGGAAACGTTGATTATTTCGATTGGAGCACCGAAAACCCGTTTCGTTTGGGCTTTTCCTTTTATTTCTAAAACGAGCTATGTTTGTATTTCGGACATGTGTCGTCGCAAGACTAGTACTAGGTGCAGACTAACTTTTCGTTGGCAGGACACGGACACAAAAAATATCTGTCGAAACGTCCACGAAGCTACATTGTGTAGAATGTAACAGCACTGTAATTTGTTGGTACATTTTGTACTATGTAGGATTTGTTCACGACTTTTTTCGCAGCCAAACCTCATCCTAGAGTTGATGTTGGATTATCCTTAATAATGACAACTACTGTTCCGGGTGCATCATAGTTAATTGCCACCCCCTTTTTATATTCAGTTCATGTTTAGTATTAAACCACTCAGTTACAGCTTTACCATCTTTATTTTTTTAACAAAAACGATGCACCACACTAGGAATTTCTCCTGTATCGTAGGTGCGTTTACAAACATTAAAACTGACATACAGAAACAGCCAGACCCGGAACAACTATCTGTAAGCCATACAAATATTAAATTTGTTCCGAGCGGGGATCGAACCCGCGACACGCAGCGCATCAGTCGCTCGCTCAACCACTACCCCAACCGTGTCGTCACCTGCGATCAAAGCGCCTTGCTAGGTGTCCTTCCCAACTCCATTTTTCTAATTCTAATTCTGCGCAAACTAAAAATAAAAACAGTGGCTGCATTTCATTCACTGGACGTCCATTCGAGAAAGTTTTTATTTGTTTGCTCAACTCTTGTCCAATTCCGTAGAAAGCGTACGTAGTGTACATGTACTCAAACAAGCAATTTGGTACAACTTGCAGCTACTTATAGACAATGTTGAGTGCGCTGCGTGGTCTAATTTTCCAAAATTTTGCTTCTGGTGAATGCCTGTTCTTCCTTACGATGTTTTCTTGATCCATTTTTAGAGCTTTCAAGTTATTGCTTTATTAATAAATAGTTAAAGCGTGGCAGAACTTGGCAGACGGCCATCAAATCTGTCATTACAATTTTATTAATAATTCACTCAGTTTATCATGGCTCTACAAAACTTATTTTGGTTCCAGTCTACTTTAGTTTTTATAGCTATCGTCCGTATTGCCTTCTACACTAAATTCTAAATTGATCGTCATTATCACTATAGCCTTTCTCGTAATAAGTTGAGTCGGCTTCCAGTCTAATTGGCGGCAGCTGATTACCAGTACTTTTTAGTCTCTCTGATCTCCACGAACTGTCAACGGGTAATGCAAAACCCATTGCCATGGCTGGTTGTCAAATTTCATGCTTCTATCTAGCCGGCTGACTGCCTCTCGTTGGTCTAGTAGTGGCAAGCGCGACTGCAGCATGAGGTTCGATACCCAGGCCGGTAAAGTGTTATTGGGGTTTTCCATTTGTTGATGGCAATAGGCTCGCCACCTATTTCATGGGACTTAAACATAACTGGCGAAGTGAAGGTGTGGGCGAAGTAGGGAGTATATAATTTCAGCCGATAGACGTCCACTGCTGGACATGGGCCTCCCCCAAAAGGGGGGGTTTAGCTATAATCGTCACGCTTGGCAGGCGGGTTGGCGATCGCAGTACGGTTGTTGCAAAAGCACAGAGAACGCTGCTGCCAATTCTCTGGCAAGTCCCTAGTTTTGATACCTTCCTTTAAATTTTGAATTGAGTAGTAATAATATCACTACCAACATTAACAATACTTAGTTGAATCCGGAAATACCGGAACTACTTTCCGGGAAAATAGCTTATCCATGTTTTTCTTTCTGTGTGTATTTATGATACAAGTACCAAAAATCAATCTACCTACTCCGATCAGTGCTGATCATTCATGTCTCCCAAATACTAGCCACGTTCCTCCCAAATACTGGCAACATTCCATGGCCAAAGGTACTGCCAAGTTCGGAAGAGAATGCCAGTCACGAATGATCAAGATAAGGTCTTTGCCCCGGTCTGGGAAGATTCAATAAAATGTTAAGAGTTCAGGTAGGTATTACTTCGTATTTTTACGAAGATATAAAACATTTGATTCACGTACGGCGTCTGTCTTCGTTTATCGTTTCACCTCAAAAAGAGGGCCATAGAGAATAGTTGAACGCAATTTTTATAGAAAACAGTCAAAAAGGTGAATAATTTATTAAACAATATATAGACATAAGTGTTCATAGAGAGCAGTGGTGGCCCAGTGGTGCTAGCCCCAACTTACGAGCAGAAGGCCATGGGTTTAAACCCAGGCAGGCGCATTACTTTGTGTAATTTATTTCATCACCGCTGCTCTCAAAAACGGAGAAGAAAAACACCGTGAGGAAACTGGCATGTCCTAGAACTAAAAAATCGAAGACATGTGACATCTACCAACCCAAACTGGGCCCGCGTGGTGGATTACAGCCCACTGACTCTCATGGAGAGGAGGCTTGTGTCCCAGCAGTGGGAACATTATAGGCTGACCTACAGCACGTATTAAAAAAGTGTGGTCATATTTAAGGACAATAAATCAGAACAACTTTGTCCATAGGACCATCTAGCAGTAATCGCAAAAAATACTTAGCTGTCCAGCACAAAATTTCAACATCACGCCTTTAAACCCAGAAAGGTTAGGTAGAGTTGTACCTAATAGTACACCTACATATCGTAAGTTATGTTTAATTCCCATTTTTTAGGGTTCCGTACCCAAAGGGTCAAACGGGATCCTATTACTGAGACTTCGAGGTCCGTCCGTCCGTCCGTCTGTCACCAGGCTGTATCTCATGAGCCGTGATAGTTAGCCAGTTGAAATTTTCACAGATTATGTATTTCTGTTGATGCTATAACAACAAATACTAAAAACAGATTAAAATAAATATTTAAGGGGGGCTCCCATACAAAAAAGTGAGTTTTATGTACTTTTTTTATAAAAAATGGTATGGAACCCTTCGTGCGTGAGTCCGACTCGCACTTGGCGATTTTTTATCATATTATTATCTTGTTCTACCTTTTGTAGTAAGCAACGACTTATTGTCGGGCCTACGCTGTCCTCCCATACTTAAGTACTAACGCTGTAAAATTCAAATATTATAAACCAAATTATTTTAAAAGAGTAACCATGGAGTTTCTAGCCGGTTCTTCTCTATAGGAAACAACCAACCCAAACCGTGCAGCTTTTGTCGACGTTTTATAAGTGCCCATGTAGGCCTATGTAAAATAAAATATTTTGATTTTTACCGGGCAGAAATCCAGAATCCGTGGCTGCTACTGCGAAGTTTCTGATGAAAAAACCGAATAACACTTTGCACTTCCCGACCTGGGAACCGAACCATGGACCTTCTGCTCATCAGTCACGCTAAATAAACAAAAACAAAATTTCAATTTTACCCAAAAAATTATATGGGACAGCTGAATATTGACACGCCTTTTTGTCATGTTTTATACACAACGAGTTTTTACGACATGTTTATGTGTTAACGATAAACGAAAATAGTATCCGTCACATGAATAAGACATGTTTTATACATAATATAATGTCAGTGTAACTGCGGGGTTGTCGTGCATTTAGCGCATTACGCACAAATTGAAAAGCTGAACTTCTGACTACTTTAGTGTAGCATATCGCGTACATTTTTTAATAATGATTTAGTTTTCTTCTGTCATGTTTTAAACATAATCTGCAAGAAAGATGTAATTATTACGCGCACAGACAAAATTGCACTCTATGTATGTAGTCAAGGGCAATGTAATTAAGTCTCAAGACTCTTTCTGCCATCAAAACTTTAGTAATACGAAATAATTTGCAATAAAAACCACTCTAAGGCGGAAGCGAGGGTTGCTGAGCTACATAATTGAAGCCCTGCAAGACAAAATATGCGTTGTTTGTCAAAAAACGGTCCCCATTCCAAACTCGCAAAATGTAGCTTCAGCTTAAAAAAAGGTTGAGTATCCCCACTTTAATCGAGGAAACTTTATGCGAGATTCGGCTTATACAAACAAGATCTAAACACACGGCCATAAAAGCCTTTATTGCTCAATTTGCATCGTCCATTTTTGTTCCAGGCTAAGGGCCCTAGCTCACCGCGACGTTGTACCTGCAATACAGTCGCGAAAATGTCGCAGGCTGTATAAAGTTACGAGCAATGAAATGTATACACTTAGCTATCGAAATTCAAAGGCGATTATTTCGTGGAAGAGCGGTTTCTACTTTGAGAAAAGACCTATTTCCTGTGAAAACGTATAACTTTAATCAATACAGTAGGAGCAAATCACTTTTGAAAGTTGCTTCGTGTATACATAATTATGGATCGTGACTGTGCATTCTCCCCACGTTACCTTGATTCTATGTCGCTACTAAAGTGATTCTGTCACGTATCAGTTGCTTTTTCATGGCTTCTGTCGCGTGTTGCCAGTTCGAATAAAATCATCGACTGCAGACAGCAGCAACAGACGACGTATCGCTGCGACACGACTGGATTCCACGGATTTATATGAAATACCTTCCACAGCTAGCGTCTCGTCGCCCGACAGCACGTTTCACGATCGCAGACAAAGTGTCGCCCGAACGCATATCAGTAGTGGCACGTGACCTGCGGCGTGTCGCTGCGACATGTCGCAACGTACCTTAATGCGCTACAACGGTTTTTTTACAGCCGTAGACCGCGATACCGTTGTCAGTTCAGTTGCGTATCAATCGCGCGTTTCTATAATTTCTGTCACACGTTAAAATGCTGCAATGCGTTACCGCTCCAAAAAGTCGCCGTGGACGAAGACCCTAAGGGTTAATAAAACTGCTTCAATAAGACTCCCTGTAATACAAAACGTTTTCAATAAATGTGGGTCCTTCGGCTTTTTCTCGAGGCTGTTGGTCCTAATGCATAATCAATGCACCGGGTGCTAAGCACAGTCTGTTGCCAAGTTTACCCCCTGAAATTGTTTTCTAGTGCCCTTACTAACTGTCCTAGAATGCACGTGAAAATAGTTTAAAGTTTTTTAATTTGGAAAAAGTGCAGCGGAAAGTTTTAATCGTAGTAACAGCTTATAGGATATGCTTTGAAACTGCAACTTGCTTTTAATTTAAAAAAAAACCTGTCAACGTCAGTTTTTAAAATGATATACAGAAGAGTTGCTAATATATTGTAATTCTAGCTGATTATAAATAAAATAAAAAAACAAGTAAGTAGGAATTATTTATACCCATTTATTTATTAATGTACTGTTTTAAATATTTCCTTATAAAATAATACATTTAAAAATATAAAATAGTAGCCCACCGGTATCGGGAACAGGGTCCAAGGTCAGGGCTCCAGTGAAAGGAACCTGTAACGGTTAGGACTACGCAGGGTAGGATGCGTAGGCCGCTGACAAGTAGGTAGGTAGGGTGTTCTTCAGTAAAACAGCCGGACTAGTTGATACATATATTAAGAACTAAGATAGGTCGCGGGTACGCTGTCACTGAGTTCCGTCCGCTCACTAACACTTATACAAGAAGGGTACCGTCCCTTGGCAGCACGTGCAGACGTGGGGGGCCTGTCAGTACAGGCTCAGCAGTAGATCTCCGGAACTGTAGCGGCCAGGGCTGCGCAGGGTAGACTGCGCAGGCACCGGCTCGCGTGGCGGTAGGCCGCAGGTGAGCAGGCCAAGACCTGGCAGCGCACTGGCACAGCAGTGGGTAGCGTGCTTAGGTAGCGAGCGTAGGCAGCGTGCAGGAGCAGGCAAGGGTGCAGCAGTAGATAGCGTGCTTGGTAGCGCGCTTAGGTAGCACGTGTGGCGTAGGCAAGGGTACAGCACTCAGCCTGAGCGAGGAGCCCCTAAAACCGGGGCTCACAGAATCTTGAGGTCAGAGAATAACTTCCTTCAGCTAAGCCAGCGGAAAAGAAATGCTCGAGCCATAGCGTCCTGTCAAAAACTAGAGTTGTACCGCGTTTTTAGTGAGGTCCCTAGTTACTTACTAATAGTGACATTTTAGAATCACTCGACTAATTTCAGTTGAAAACCTCACAACGCTACACTAACAATACGAGCCGTGTCCAGGGGGTGCTTTCTGAATCAAGCCCTTAATCCAGCTGCCTAGCGAGAGCCTCATCAGGTCGAGGCTCTTGGCAATTAGGCCATTGGCTGAGACGACTATCGGCACAATGATCGCTGAGTCCACATCCCACATGTCGACAATCTCGCGAGCCAAGTCAAGATACTTGATTTGCTTATCTTTCTCGGCTTTTACAAAGTTCTCGTCATGTGGAACCGTTATGCCAACAATCATTGCACGCCGCTCTGATCGATCTACCACCACTATATCAGATTTATTGGCTACAATAGTCCTCTCAGTGATGATAGATTGATCCCAGTACAGTGTGATATTGCCATAATCGACAACTGGTTCGGGCACATACCTATAGTACGGCACTTACGAATAAGGCTGTATTTCAGAGCAAGTTGCTGCCGGATATTCCTGACTACAAGGTTGTGTCTATGCAAGTATTCTCCGTTAGCTAGACGAGAACACCCGGAGATAATGTGACGGATCGATTCACCCGGACGGTGGCATGCCTGACATATGTCAACCGTGCCATCCTTCACAAAATGATGTATTATTATTAAGTTTTAAAGAACACATCAGTAACCTAACATACCAAATTTGTAGAAGGTTTAGACGAAGTGACATTCTTAATAATGACCTTTAAGGTAAGCCCAGATTTCGAGAATATCTCACCTTACTTACAAAAGAAAGATAGGGGTTCGTAGTCGAAGCCAATACTCCATAGAATCGTTTACTGCAAGTGTTGGCACTAGCTCTCAGTGGCCTGGCGCCATTGTGAGATGGGCCAGTATGGGCCAGTCCCTCAACTCGCTCTTTTTGTTCCCTGTCTGTTAAGTTTTACTGTCTATACCAGTAAAGCGGGAAGTCATATTTGTCTTCGGGATTTAAATGAAGGGTTGAATTATTTTACGTATTATAGGAAAAAGATAAAATATTCTATCAGCTATTAATAGAAAAGTCAAAAATATATGGGACTGGCGTAAACAGTCGATAAAATTATTTTTGCATTGATGACGGAATTGATAGTGACAGAATCCACAGAATTGAAATTCAATAGCGTCATTGTATTGCACACTTCCACCTACAAAAAGAACAAAATTCTAGTAAGTGCTACTGTTGAGCATAAAGTCCTGGGTTTGATTCCTATGTTAGGCAAAGTGTTAGTAATTCTCAACACGAATGATGTAAGATTTTATAACATATTTTGATTTAAAAGAGTGTCCATGGAGTTTCTTGCCCATTCTTCTCCATAGAGATCTACGCTTTGGAATGGGCCACTACAGTATTTTCACAAGTTATTATGTTTGTGATAGGGACTATAGCTTCGCGTTTTTTAAATAAATGCTTCGAGTTTTGAGTTTGAGTTATTTCATCACGAATTTCTCAGTAGCGGCCACGGAGTCTGGATTTGTGCCAGGTTGATGGTGAAATGAGGGTGTACTATTCATCATCATCAGCCTATAATGTTCCCACTGCTGGGACACAGGCCTCTAGGTTTTTTTTTTAAACGTAATTGAAAATAATTGTTTTTAAATCGGTAACCGAAACCTTAATGACCGCACTGCACGTGTTAGAAACAGCGGGCATAAACTGCTCATAATATTATCTACGTTCACACTCGTCAACTAACTTACTTAGCAACCCCAATCAATCACAAACATAGTATACAAACTCAACATCGACTGACGCCAAATTAAGTCTTTATACAAATATTTGTGACGCCCAGGCCAACGTTCCAACAATTTGTTATCAATCACTCCATTGTTACCATATGAGTGATAAAGCCAATATTGGGTTCTTCCTTTTATATCTCCTCTGGGCAAACAGCGTTTCTTTTATTTTCCTCCGGTGTCCAATGAAATGGCGTCGAAAAGAATAAGTTACGCGTTTTCTCGTGTGCGTATTTTTCCTTTTAGCGAGTAAAGAAATTGGGTTTTTGGCTTTGTTGCAGTAAAATGGATTAATTTTCATGTAGAGGAAAGATGATTTCTTTATTAAAATAAGAAGAATCTGTGTGGTTCTTTGAAACAATATGCTTCGCAAACCGAAATGAATGTTTAAATAAAATCCATTGAATTTTCAACGCTTGACTTACTACCGTCAGAATTCCAATAGTGCAATAACATTTACGTACGCTTTCGGTTAGCGTTACTGAAAAGGGCGATAATTAGACGAGCACCAGCTCTAACTCATAACGCGTTTAAAGTTACCTGTATTTATATCCTATAAAACTCATTGAAGTTATATTTAATATTCCATTGGATTTAATTGACAATGAAACCATGGTTGGCGCAGTAGCTAAGCGATTGGCTGCTGCACTGCGTGTCGCGAGTTCGATTCCCGCACGAAACAAATGTTCGTAAGGCCTACAGATAGTTGTTCCAGATCTGGCAGTTTGTGTATGTGAGTTCAAATGTTTGTAAACGCACCAGCCATGCAGGTGGGAGCAAAGTAAAAAGTTCACAGTGATCCATTCTGGTTTTTGTTTGTTACTTAAAATGCACTTAGAAATACCTTAAATATCCAACAAATTAATATCACGAAGAAAATCCGAAGAAAAAAAAAAAGAAGTAGCTAACGTAAAGGAAAGTTATAGAGTTCAATTCTTATTTTGCGAAAGTGTAACTTCCGTACGGTTGTCAAAGTTTGACAGTTGCTCCGATGCGAAGTAAAAAGTTTGTAAGTCAGGACTGAGCAATCTAGGGCACCAGGATTTCTTGACTGTAATGATTTATTGTTTGAAAGCTGGAGCTTGAAAATGGTTCTTATTAATTGAAATTGCTCATACTAGTATTACTACCTAGGCGATCGAGTTCTGCTCGGGTGATAATAGAGGGAACGATCTTTCCTAGATATGAAACCTAGCTAGATTGATTTTTCGCCCCCGTATATCACTTTATTGCAACTGTCATCGACACAGTTACAGCCATTTTCGAGAACGTAATTACAAATTATAAATATACAAATATTTCTCATTTATTACCACTGGATATTTAATGATCAGATTTTATAAGAGTCAGTAAGATCAGATTTTGTAAGTCTGGAGAGTGCGAAACAGTAGTTAGAAACAATAGTTTAAATGTAATGTTTTTTTTAATGTTGCCAAAATTTAGGAATTTCTTCTGTATCGTGGATGCGTTTACAAGCATATAAACTCACAATACACAAACAGCCAGACCCGGAACAACAATCTGTGGGCCATACAAATATTTTTTCTGTGCGGGGATCGAACCCGCGACTCGCAGCGCAGCAGTCGATCGCTCAACCACGGCACAAACCGTGCCGTGAAAGTAAGGTAGTGTAATAAAGAAGATTTGTAAGTCTGGCAACAAGTCCTACCATGGAGTATAACTGGATTGTGGTGGTCAGACCCCAACATAGTTGGCAAAAGGCTAGGCAGATGATTACTCTGATAAAGAGGCTCTCAAAACTTGTATGTATACTCATGTTTCCACAAATAAATGTCTTGTCTTGTCTTGTCTTGTAAAACACATCACATAAGCAAAGCCTTAACATATCTCATCAAGGTCACTTGATGAGATATGATAAGCCTTTAAATTAATGCCTGTGGGAAATTAATGTCAATTAATTTCCCACAGTGATATACGTCTCATCATCATCAGCCTATAATGTTCCCACTGCTGGGACACAGGCCTCCTCTATATGAGAGGGAGTGGGCTGTAATCCACCACGCGGGCCCAGTGCGGGTTGGTAGATGTCACATGTCTTCGAATTTTTAGTTCTAGGACATGCCGGTTTCCTCACGATGTTTTCCTTCACCGTTTTTGAGGGCAGCGGTGATGAAATAAATTACACAAAGTAATGCGATATACGTCTAGCATTAGTTATTAGCCACCTTTAATATGACATTTCTAAACAACAACATTTTTTGGTTTTATTTTTAACGTCACTACGGATTTCTCCTGCCTCGTGAGAGCGTTTACAAACATTTAAACACACATACACAAACGGCCAGACCCAGATAACTGGTTTTAGCAACATAACATCAAATTTGTATTGCCCGAAGGGAATTTCCACCAGTTATATTTAAGCCGCAGTAATAGGGGGCGAGCGTATTGCCAACAACCGGCCATAAATCCAGATTCCGGGCCGCTACTGACCTCGCTGTAATACTAACGTATCAAACATGTGAAATGAAATCCTGATTATGATCTTTATTGGAATAATAACACTGAATTATGTGTTGTAATATTATAAAATAGTTCATGCGCGCGACTTCGCCCGCATAGAGTTTGGTTATTGTCACTCGGAGAGAGCAGCAGTGGCCCAGTGGTGGCTTACGAGCAGTAAATCGTTGGTTCGAACCCAGGTAGGCGCATTACTTTGTGTAATTTATTTCATCGCCGCTGCCCTCAAAAACGGTGAAGGAAAACATCGTGAGGAAAACGTCCTAGAACTAAAAACTCGAAGACATGTGACATCTACCAACCCGCACTGGGCCTGCGTGGTGGATTACAGCCCGTTCTCTCTCATAGAGAGGAGGCCTGTGTCCGAGCAGGTGGGAACATTATAGGCTTATGATGATGATTGTCACTCGGGATAAACAGTATTCTATGTGTTAATGCAGGTTATAAACTATCCGTGTGTCATACAAATTAGTTCTGTAGTTTTTGCGTTTAAGAGTTACTAACATCAGTCCTCACGAGTTTTCGCATTTATAATAGTAGTTAGATGTTCCAGCATTCGATATTAATTATTCACTAGTTTTGTCTGAGACTATTGCACTTGGTAATGATGCCATCTAGCCGATTTGGGAGCGTCTGCATTCGATGGCTTGCTACTATGGTTGTCAAGAGCTTTGGTGTGACGATTTTCATTTGCTCTTAAGTAGCTAACTTATCTAACTTTTTCCGAAAAGAGTGACATTTAAATATTCACACAAACAAATCGGCGGACCTTACAAAGTGACATGTCTAAACCCATGGTCTGAGCGTTATAAAGATTCAAACGATTCTGTAATTAATTTTATGAAATAGTTTTACATTTTTACGAATGTAATTCAGTACTCGAAATTACCTTTTACTTAACACTAGCTGTCCAGCGCAACTTCGTTTGCGTCACATTTTCCCCGTTTCCGCAACATTTTTAATTGCTGCTCCACTCCTATTGGTCGTAGCGTGATGATATATAGCCTATAGCCTTCCTCGATAAATGGGCTATATAACACTGAAAGATTTTTTCAAATTGGACCAGTAGTTTCGGAGCCTATTCAATGCAAACAAACAATCAAATCTTTCCTCTTTATAATATTAGTTTAGATTATACTTAACATTACAGTCAAATTATTATAGTCCTTTCGCCGTAGGACGGTGCGAGTAATATTATTATATAAACCGTTCCTTTTCAGTCTTGAACGTTACCCTGATTTACAATCATGAAAGAATATTCTAGCTGGACCCTGAATACCATAGTTGTAAAATACGGAATCAGAAATAAATGTAGTAAACTTATTTAAAAGGAACGATTTATTAAATATCACCCGCACACCATCTTACGACGAACGAACTATAATGGTAAATAAAAAATTGGTTGTTTGTAAAGTCGAATAACAACATAACATTAACGGACAATAGTTTAACGTGACAACGTCATAACAAAACACTGATGAAATGATTGCATACTTTTATGAATAGCAAGCCGAACGCTCAAGCCGATCGTGCCTCTCACTCGCTCGTGCAGCGCTCTCGCTCCGATCGTAACAGTACAATGTGCAATGAGTCATCCCTTTTCGTGCGTGCAGCTGGTTTTCATCGATTTATTAGACGTTTTCACGTCATAAGCGTTACGCTCTTGTAACATCATCATCATCATTTCAGCCCAAAAGACGTCCACTGCTGGACATAGGCCTCCCCCAAGTGTCGCCACATTGACATTTTGGGGGGTTTTGCCATAATCGCCACGCTTGGCGGGCGGGTTGGCGATCGCAGTACGGTTGTTACAAAAGCACAGAGAACGCTGCTGCCCATTCTCTGGAAAATCTTTTAGCCGGCTCTTACGACACCCACGGGAAGAAATGGGATGGTGCTATTCTTTACGTCCGACACCATACAGAGTCTTACTCTTGTAACGTTCTCCTGTAAACCATGTGTTTAGACTTGTCGCTTTGTAGTACATATAAGTAAGGCCCGTCAAAATAGCACATGCACACGTATACATATTATATACCACTCAAAGTATCTATGCATAAAATTATATTCTGCAAGTCACACAAATCTTGGGCGCGAAGCACAGAGTTCGTGAGTTATTACATGTTGAATAAGATGATGTGGTTCCTACATCCTGGCCGAAGTTGGGACCCTCATTAATGCGACAGCATACATTGTTATTGGAACGGCTCAGTATTAATACAAGTTCTCTCTCTCTTTGGCAAAGCTAAGAATACTTGAGGAACTTTACTTATTAACAAAGTTTGTGTCGCGTTGCTAAATCTAGGTTTTTTGTTAACGGTGTGGCTGGAATTTTAAGTGGTGTTAGGTTAGCGTTAGTAAGCACGGCTAAGAATGAAAAGAATTTACGTTTTGTTTAATTATGTTTGTCGTTTACTGTGAGTAGGGAATACCAATAGGTGCACATTTTATTTTCAGATTCTTGCCATTACGTCATCTGCCTAGCTTTTTCACAAACTATCTTGGGGTCGGTTTCCAGTCTAACTGGATGCAGCTGAGAACCAGTATTTTACATGAAGCGTCTGCTCAAATTTTAACATTATTTTTTTACCCTTTAACCTTTTTTCCTATCCAATATTCTTTTCTAATTAATTCAGATCGGGTTCCGAAAGATATAATTTAATTGCCTAATAACAGTAGCAGTTAACTGGCGGACTTTCCGCAATTTTAGGGACGTTTCGTAATATTGGCTAACCCAGTTTAAGCTGATAGAATAGCTTATTTACTTAAAATATAAAACTTGGCATTAAGAATGCTCCTATCTTATCTTGAAGATATTCCGATTAAACGTTTTGGAATTTTCCAAGACAACGAGTTCGTATGCAAACAAAACGTAATTATATTTGCACTACCTAAATGGCGATTCGTGTATTCATGTATTCTATTTTTTTCTTTGTGTATCCATTACTGATTATATTCAAACGCAATGTATATTGTTATTGAATAAATAAATGAATGAATGAATGATTTAATTTTCATTGTAACTGTGCATATAGACGAAAAAATGTAAATAATTTGTTCAGTGAGCGACATTCGATGATCTTTTCATGTTCTTTTCATATTTAACTTTGAAAAATTATCACTAATCGACTTCTTTTTGAATACTTAAATGCATGTTTTGAAGTATTCTGTCCTATGTATAAAAATATGTATTACATACCTAAAACTTCTAAAATGATGTAGAAATTGTATTTAAATTCAATAAAGTTAGTAGTACTGACACGAAGAAGATTTTTATATTTACACGATCTCTGTGAAGCACGTATTCTTGCTAGCTTTTTATTAAAATTCTCACACTTATTTCCTTTGTCGCCCGTAAATATTACAAAGTGATAGGTTTACCTCTAAAATGCTGTTACGAGAGCATATTTTATTCAAACACCATTATTTGGGTCTGGCAAGCGTGAGCCATTATTTTAGATAAAACTTTATGCTCGTGTGAAACATTGTGGCCACACTTTAGGATCTAGGGCTGCTTTTTAGGGTTTGTTAGCAAATTATTTGCTTAGTGGTTTAGCGTAAGTTTAGCTAATTTCTAGAAGGTACTAAGTACTTAATAACATCACGGCTGTAGTTCCCGAAGGGTAAGACTGAGGTATAGGTACATACAGGCCGTGCCGACGGCGCGTTTGTGTTCCACGCGCGCCTCAAGGAGATGTCAGCAAATCGGAAGGGGTCCGAGAGGGCCGATGCCTGCCAGGGCTGCGGGTTGTTCGAAAGAGATACCGTGGCCTTGGAACACAAAGGGCTAAGAAGGAACATGGATGGGTTTTAGTCAGTCAAGTCTGACACTCCCTTCCGCTCCGCCCAGAGCGGGAGAAGTCATTTGATGATTTCCCATACCAAAAAAAAAAAGGTGTAGGTTCATAATTATACACCCACATTTAGCCAGTTATGTTTAAGCCCAATGTCATTGGGTGCTTGCCATCAACCGGGCACAAATCCAGACTCCGTGGCTGCTACTGAGAAATTCCTGATGGAAAAACCTAATAAAATTTTGCTCGACTCGGGAATCGAACTGCTTTATCTTGTTCTACGTCTTGTAGTAAGCAACGACTTATCGTCGGGCCTTCGCTGTCCTCCCATACTTAACTACTAACGCTGTTACATACAAATATTGTAAAACCAAATGATTTTAAAAGAGTAACCGCAGCGTTCTCTGTGCTTTTGTAACAACCGTACTGCGATCGCCAACCCGCCTGCCAAGCGTGGCGATTATGGCAAAACCCCCCCTTATGTCAATGTGGCTTTGGGGGAGGCCTATGTCCAGCAGTGGACGTCTTTCGGCTGAAATTAACCGTAGAGATTCTTGCCGGTTCTTCTCAGGAAACTGTGCACCTTTTGTCGACGTTTTATAAGTGCCCTTGTAGGCCTAAGTTAAAAAAAAAAAA
Source organism: Cerastis rubricosa (assembly GCA_949152445.1). Taxonomy (NCBI): domain Eukaryota; kingdom Metazoa; phylum Arthropoda; class Insecta; order Lepidoptera; family Noctuidae; genus Cerastis; species Cerastis rubricosa. The sequence continues at coordinate 20,412,973 of OX424534.1, read as the reverse complement.
TTGATTTTGAACCTAGGATCTCATACTCAGCTGCTCCGAGCTGTACCGAATAACATCCAAATCTGTTCAGCTTTTAAGGCGTAAAAAATTCACATATCCACACAGACAGCCAACTTCAACTTTTATAATTTTAAGAATTATAAAAGCAAAAGTCACTCTGTTTTTTTGTTTGTACGTATGTTTGTTACCTTTTCAAGACTAAACGGCTGACCGGATCTTAATGAAATTTGGCAACAAGATAGATTTCAACCTGGGGAAGGACATAAGAGCATAGATCAATAGGAGCGGAGCAGCAATGAAAAATGATGCGAAAACGTGGAAAATGTGGCGCAGACGAAGTTGCGCGGGACAGCTAGCTTATTATAAGTACGGATAAGCTTACCTATTGCCTTGGATACATCACGCCTCATTCTTTAAAGAGTTTGTAAAACGTCCATCTATAACACACCGCAATTGAGACAAAAATGTAGCTAATCATATAAGCTTATCAAAAAAAAAATAGCGTTCAAATAGCCAACGCACAGGAATTGTGGCCATACCTTACATCCTTCTAGTTTCCAACATCTTGCCAAAAACAAAGTTTATTATTCCGACCACCTAGACCTTACTTCGTGAAACTGCTAGACGTACAGAGATGTACCGAAATAGTTTATGTACTCGTAATATCTTCGAGACACCATTCGACCACAACACAGCGAATACAACCTACACAGGTATGTACTCCTATAATTGCTAGTGATGCACGAAAGATCCAAGAGATACACTCTAAAGAATCGGTATAATTAATGATGTGGTACTCCAATATTTCCGATCGTTACAAACGAATAAGATATAATGGTTGGATAGATGAAAAGTACCGTGCCTCGGAAAACACGTTAAGTCGTTGGTCCCGGCTGTCATTTGTAGTACTTTGACAGTCGTTACGAGTAGTCAGAAGCCAAAAAGTCATACCTCCAGTCTTACCAAGGGGATTGTATTACACAGTTACTGGGTTGTGGAGGTCAGATAGGTAGTCGCTTCATGTAAAATACTTCTACTCAGCTGCATCCGCTTAGACTGGCAGCCGATCCCTAGATAATTCGGGAAAAGGCTAGGCAGATGATGATGGATAGAGAGGGAGAGGAAGACTAAGGAAACTGTAAGATATTCGAGACGGGCTTGTAGTGAAACGACCGCTGGTTGGTTACACACTGATTTATTGTACCACATGATGAAGAGTGAGGGCGCAGCCATGCACACATACGTACTTACACTCTACATTTGTAACAGAACCGATTTATGGATTGTATGAGAAATTAAATGAAAGAAAAAGGAGTAATTGATAGCGTGACAGTTGACAGAAGAGAATGGAAGAAAAAAACTTGTTGAGTCAACCCCAAGTAACACTGGACAAAGGCAGGAAGATGATGATTTAGTAGTTCTCAAGAAAACCCCTATAACCAAACTTACAAACACACAAATTTTACCTCTTTATATACAAGGTGTTGTTTTGCATCCTCGTTAAATTCAAGGAGGTAATAAGCTAAAAATTCTCGACCCGAATCACTAATAAAATGGGTAGATCATTTTTATTTTTTTCTTATTTACGTAAATCGGTAACTGTGAACCACCCATGTTTTAAACGCGGTCCGTCTGATCCTCGCCCTATAACCGCGCTTTCACACATACAAACAATCTCAAACGTTTATTCGATAATTTCTTATTCCCTAAACGACGTTAAGGGGGCTATTCCAATATACTGACAAACTTAGACCGTACCGTTATTTTAATTGATTATTTATGTCTTTTGTGACACCCTCCTGAATTTTGACGAGGATACAAAACAACACCTTGTTTAAAAAACAAGCGAAAATAAAAATGATGCTTTTCATTGCTCCTCTCAACATGACCAAACCAACTAAGCGAGTATGATTTTCAACTCTCAAAAAAGTACCAGTTACAAAACTAGTCCTTCTATCTAAACCGATCTATATAAGTATACCACATGGTAGCTCAGTTGATACTCAGCACTTTTATGGGTTTAGGAGATTAACCGTTTAGCCCCGAGCGATCTGGTACCGCTGTTACGAGTATACTCCGCTGTTATTTATACCAGGTATTTTTATGAATAAAATCACAGTTGTTACTTTGTCTGCTAGTGTTTTTTTTTACGTTAAACGGATTATGAGTGGCTTTATTAGTCTAATGAAAGGGGGTGTGGGGTTTTACTTTGATTATGCATCATGTAAAATGTATGTAGGTGATATGAAGGACAAGCTCTGGACAAGGAGACTCAAGAGTTCAAATGTTATGTTACTCAAGGATTTCGTTTCTTGAAGTTCGAGAAATATTGAAAACTCCTTGAATGAATTCAGTACGTACAGTCTGCAAAGGAGATAAGTAACCTGGGCCTCAAGTCTGCTATTACAATAGTGTCAGAATGGCCTATCATTGATTTCATAATTGTTGATTTTGACAAGTTTGGTAATCTACTAATTATAATGGCGTCATTATGACTTCACAATGGTCAACCACTGGCACTCCATTGAAAGAAATGGCATAGAATTTGACAGACCGAGACAGATTACGAACTTTTAGCTAAATGACAATGGGATCGTGTTGGAATGACGATGTTTATAAAAATAGCAGATTTGAGGCCCAGGTTATCACACTAGTAGTATGAGTGCCTGGTTACTATCTCCTTTGCAGACTTTACATTATAATAATATGCAAACTACAAATAGACTAAAAATAAAAATATGTACAAGTACCAAATTGGGAAAATAATTACAGGTCGTCAATAAGTTCGTCCACATCGTTGTCACTAGGAGAAGTGCCATGGCTGGCCGCATTCCCAAGTGGGGCAATATTGAATCTTTGGCCAAAAAAGGCCGGCCCTCTGGTCATACTCCTTGTTAGTTTAACATGCATTGTTTATTCATTTTTCTAACTTATTTTTTACATTTTTAAATATTCCTATATAAAAATCAATTAAAAAAAAAACATTTTAAATTATAAAAAATACATACATCGTTTATTATTTCTTAATTTAAAGAGAAAACCCTGAATTTGCACTTTACCAACCTCAGAATTTTCTGTTTAATGAAACCTCGCCCAATAAAACCTCGAAAAACAAGTATAAAATAAATAATTTCTAGTTAATTAGTGGCTTTATTACGTTACCTTGGCCTTGTGTAATAAATATTAGTCGTTTAGGGATAATCAGTGGGGCACGCGATGGCAGTAACAGTCGATGGTTCGTATTGATTTCTAAGAAAAATGCGGTTTGTTGTGTGGAGATTTTGGGTGGAGATTTTTTCAGTGTTTCCGATTGACGAAATGTTTTGTTTGTCTCATTAAGTAAATATGATGACAATAGGTTACATGTGACATAAGCATAACTGCCGAAATGTGAGTCTACTATTGGTAGATACGTCTCTGCCTGACCTTGAAAATTATGATCAAGGTGGCATTCAATTCTTAATGACATATAAGTTTTTCAAAACATTTAGGTCCCCGATAAACAAATTGCGAAAGTTAAAATAATCAAATAAAGGCTTTTGTTTATTGCAAATATCTCAGACACTATTTCAGATATCGGTATTGGAAAAAAAGATTCTTAAGGAACAGGAAATATCTTTAAAAAAAATATACATCTCGAAACTCCACCACCAATATTTATAGTTTTAATTTGGAGGTAAAGATGCACGAAGCACGAGTGAAGACGCTCCAACGCCCGCTTGGCAGTTCGCTCAGTAAAACGAAAAATATTGTTTTACCTATTTATCTAATATGAATATTAAGAAACAATAAAATTCAGGTACTTTTAGAATACATGAATGAAAATCCGTTGCTTTTTATTTTCTTTTTCGCGATTTTTCAATAATTAAGCTATTGCTAATTAAGGGTCCCTTACAAGTTGGAGTTTTATATAATATCCCAAATGTTTTACAAATTCAATTACTGAGATTTTTTCTACTCTTTGGAGCTATTTCAAAATATTACCGTTGGAAATTAAAAAAAAAAATATTTATCATTTTTTATTAACACTCGAAGTAAAGTAGAATTAAAAATAAATATTGGTCTCAAAACACGACACATGTTTTTATTGATGTTTGAAAAAATATGAAGCGTAAAAAATTAATTGTTGATATTAAGTATTTTTTTAAATAGACAAAAAAACTCCAGCTTCATATTTTTTTTATTACATATAACAATTAAATAATTAATATGTAAGGACAGTCGAGCCTGTCGGCTATCATCAAAGGTAACATCATAAAACGCAATTAGGTTTTCCTGTCCGTCGGTGAAAATATTGCTCCAAAACCACATTTGTCCACATTTTTATCCTACCTATTTTCCGCGATTTTGTTCACGTACTTCGTATTAAATTCCCCGTAAGATGTGACCTGGCGTTTCGTAAAAATACAGTTTTGTAAGTGCATTTTACGCAGATAGAAAATGTGCATTTTGCTTACAGGAATATATGTTTCTCAACTTTAACTCTCTGAGGTATATAACAAATATCAATTGCTTTGAATCTTCAGTGCTGTACTTTTCAGTATGTACATAGAATCGTGAATCGTGCTCATTCTTCTCTTTGCAAAACTACATTTTCGAAAACGCTATTACATAGAATCAATTCAATTTCCTTATAAATGAAGTCATTTAAAGTTATTGGCTTTTATTTAATTTGCTTTGTTCGTTAGTATGTATTTTAAATCTTGCAAATGAATTTCAAACCTGTTCCCCTCAATCGATTGAGCTGGAAATAAGTGAGCGAAAACTGAGTAGCTCACACCTATGGTTCTGGTGCCAATACCTTTTTATGACAGACATGCCTTGATCCTGCAGCCAGGATCAAGTCATGATGAGGTGATCACGAGAGATCTCCTCAACGCTATTAAACGTTGAGTAGATCTCTCGTGATGAGGTGAGCACGGACACGAAACTTTGTAAATGCATTCAATGTTTATTCTTATTTATTTCTCTCAGAACCTAAATAGTTTCTATGGACAAGGTTAATAAGGTTCTGCAAGAAAGAGACGAAACGGCCGAAATGATACGCAAGCTGAAACTTAACGATACGCAAGCTGAAAGATTGATCGATACTTAGAATATATATCTTTTTCTAAATTTTTCTCGGATTTTTTACACCATCGCATAGTTTTCTACTAGAGCAACAGTTTATTTCCAGAAAAGATTTTCATTTGAGCTACCATTTTGGAAATATAGATCGTTTTATAAAAATAATATAATTCGGAGGCCCATAATTCAGAAACGGTTCGTCTTGCGCCCATACTTCTCAGAACCTAAATGGTTTCTATGGTCAAGGTTAACCCGAAACTGATATTTTTTTCAATTCAAATTTCCGAGTATTTTTTTGTTGGAAAATCCACCGAGTCCCAAAAATGTTTTTGAACTAAAAATGTTTTTTTTTTTGCTTCCTTTGCTGTTCATAGTGCTCCTAAGCGCATACTCCAACTCCAACTAATCAGCCCCTAAGACGACCCACTGACCGCTTTTTTTTTTCATTTGTACCTGCCGATTATAAAACAAAACAGTAGCACATGTAAAGATATAGACACACATAAGTATTCAAATCGTACATGTGACATATATTTCTTGCGACGTTGTGTTATTTGAGTCCGCCCCACCCCTTAGGGAAGCCATGTAATGTACAATTTAATCTGCCGCGTAAGTGGAATACTACGCACTGTGGTACCGCGATACCACCTTATTACAATATAATCTGTATATCGGAATGCTCACCGCAATTTTGTCTATGGAATCTCATCAAACGCTTACCGTAAATTAGGTGCTGCATTTATCAGCCTGTTATCATTTGAAACGGCTTCGACTTACCAGTGGCGGTTCGCAGGTTCGAACTCAAGTAGACGTATTAATTTGCGATAATTATTAGGTCAATACTACTCTAGAACACAAAACTGGCGAAATGTCGGTGCAGTACTATGTACACCTCTTTTTTTTTACGGATGGGAAACCATAAAATGGTCATCCTGCTCTGGGCGGAGTGAAAGGGAGTGTCAGACTTGTACTGACTAAAACCCATTCATGTTCCTTCTTAGCCCTTTGTGTTCCAGGGCCACGGTATCTCTTTCGAACAGTCCCGCGGCCCTGGCAGGCATCGGCCCTCTCGGACCCCTTCCGATTTGCTGACATCTCCTTGAGGCGCGTGTGGAACACTTATGACACGGCCTGTCGTCATAAGACGGACGGGTGGTGAGCTAGACCTTTGTCTAACCCTTTGAGGATTACTGACGCAGGGTCATGTAACTACTCTCTACATCGTGAAGGAACCGGTATTTCTTAGAACCAAACCGTCGAATATAATGTGACATCTACTTCCACACACTGGGCCGTCTAGTTCTAGCTTCTACTTCCCAGTAATGGGAATGTTATTGGTTTGTTGCTATGTTGTGAGTGACCCTTTGTCAATTGTCTGCATTTTACAAATATTTGGATGGTAAATTGTAGGTACTGTTAAGAAATCACAATCGGGAGAACACCGAAACGTTTGTGTATTAGTGGATTTGGGGACGAATCTTAAGAGCTTTTACGCCTCACGACATTTAATACAAACTATCAAGTCCTTATTTTCCGAAATGACTGAAACAATTTTAATGTAACTTCATACCTATAAGCAGGATAAAAAATATTTACGAAAAATAGTATTAGAGCAAAATTACACCGATTCTTTATCTATAGAAACAGAAATATCCAATAACCTTTTTCTTTTAAGGAATTTCAAAATTAAAATTTAGTATATTTTTAGACCTATGTATCCTGCTTATGCGTTTTAAGTTTCATTAAAATCGGTTCAGTAATTTCGGAAAATAAGGACTTGACAGTTTATATGAAATGCCGTAAGGTGTAAACGCTCCTAAGTTGTATGTCAAAACCGTAAAAGGCTATATGTAGTTTCTCCCTACACCCATGAGAAAGATACGAAAAACGAAGAAGAGAAGAGAAGAATTTTAATGACTACGCTGTTCCTCCAAAAAAAAAAAACCTATCTGATTAACCAACCCGTATTTTACCCCCCTAAGACCCAATTCAGAGCAGTAATAGAGAAGCAATCTTCTTCAAAAAAATACCCTTTTTCCTTTTCATAAACAGCTCTTATGCAACCTATAAACGTACGCACCTATGCGGAGCCAGCGATCACGTTTCATAGATATACAAATAGTCCCTAAGGGCCTCGTTTATGCGACATTATACTTAGAGAAGGTACTCGCGGGGAAACTGAGAAAATGGGCTCTTGAAACTGGTTTGTGTATGTAATAGTCATTGTTTTGTACATAATGTAAAATTGCACCCTGTATTTGTGATCGTTAATGATTGTTTGTATTTCTACTTCTAGAATAATCAGTTAATTGAAATTTACAAGAGTAAGTGAGAGACTGATTTATAATTATAACCAAAGACGATCGCTCTCGTTGTTGTTTTAGGATCAAATCTAAACGTTATATTTGAACTCTCGTACAACTATTAAAAAAATAAAGTTTAAACAAACAACGTCCTGACTCGAGTTTATACAGGGACCAATTTAAAATAATTTATATATATGTATTATGTATATTATGTGTTTATGTTAATTGTTACACTTATAAATGCAGGTAGAACGAAATTATAAATGTACTGTGTAAACAATTGTTGGCTAACCATCATCATCATCATCATTTCAGCCGAAAGACGTCCACTGCTGGACATAGGCCTCCCCCAAAGGGGGGTTTTGCAATAATCACCAAGCTTGGCAGACGAGTTGGCGATCGCAGTACGGTTGTTGCAAAAAGCACAGGGAACGCTGCTACCCGTTCTCTGGCAAGTCCCTTAGTCGCCTCTTACGACACCCAAGGGAAGATATGGGATGGTGCTATTCTTAATGTCCGACATCTACAAAACCCGTTGACTAACCAAATAAATAATATTATATAATATTATAAAGCTGAGTCCTGGGTTCAATTCCCGTGTCGGTCAAAGTGTTATTGGGTTTTTCATCATAAATTTCTTAGTAACAGCCACGGAGTCTGGATTTGTGTGTTTTACATGGGACTAAAAGAAAAGTTTAAGTGGCGAAATGTGGCTGAGCTATTAGTTACACCTCTGCCTATCCCTTCGAGGATTACAGGCGTAGTGATGTTATGTTATGTTATTTATAATTTATAAAACACATTCTTTTTATTTTTTTATTTTATAAAAAATATTGCCCCACACTAGGAATTTCTCCTGCTTCGTGGGTGCTTTAACAAACATTTAAACTCACATACACAAACAGCCACCCCGGAACAACTATCTGTAGGCCATACAAATATTTGTTCCGTGTGAGGATCGAACCCGCAACACGCAGCGCAGCAATTGATCGCTCAGCCACTGCGCCAATCGTGTCGTTTATATTATTAGTTATTACCCCGCAATATAAGTTATTGAACAGTGACGGCATAATTTATTACAGTCTAACGGCTTCACTATTATTGATATAGAAATTACACACGTACGATTATAATTTATGGTTACATTTTGGGTGTAACTAGATAACTCTTAACATAATTTATACAACGCAAATTGAGTATTCGAAATACTCGATGTGGAGCACTGTAGCATTTGGTGATTAGATCCATGTTTCCTGATAATTTTCACAATGGACTTGTATGAACATTCTGGTGTTCAGGTACCTCTGGTTAGACCTTGACATAGGTGGGGAAAGACTAGGCAGATGAATAAGAGCATGCTCATATTTCAAAAAGAATGATTTCTGGTTTAAAAGCGTTTAGGCGTTACATTTCATGCAAACTTTCAAGTCCTTATTTTCCGAAATGACTAGGTCTAAAAAATTACTAAAAACATTTTCGAAAAATAGTCATCATCATCATCATTTCAGCCGAAAGACGTCCACTGCTGGACATAGGCCTCCCCCAAGTTTCGCCACATTTTGCCATAATCGCCAACTCACCTGCCAATCGTGGCGATTATGGTAAAACCCCCCAAAATGTGAATGTGGCGAAACTTGGGGGAGGGCTATGTCCAGCAGTGGACGTCTTTTGGGCTGAAATGATGACGGCGTTGCGAACAGGGTCTGAGCTACCGGTGGTCAGGGCTCTTGAAAGAGGAACTTCCTAACAATGCGCGCCGTGTCCAGAAGTACTGCTTTCTGAATCAAGCCCTTGATCCAGCTGCCAAGCGAAAGCCTACTCAGATGTTAGTCGAGGCTTTTGGTTATTAAGCCATTGGCTGAATGATTAACGGCACAATGACTGCTGTACTCACATCACACATGTCGACAACCTCAAGAGCCAGATCTACATATTTGAATTAAAAAAATGCAAATTGTTATTGATTATAGCCCACTATCCACCATTTACGACCTCATCATTTACTAGCCAACCCTTTACCTGCTAAAAGGGTAAGTATTACCCACTACACCGTATCAGTAACTAAGCTTATGCTTTCATAGTGAGCGCAAACCGTAAGTGGAACCTATAACTTTTAATTTTTAATGTTTAGAGTGGGTAAAGGAGGGAGGGGAGAGCGTATCGTATCCGGGAAATTTACCGTACATCGACGAATATGATTATAAACTCAAAGTGTATGTATTGTGCTAAAGTGGTTTTGGGTACATGGTTCCTTATAATAAGATTGTCTTCTAGAGATTTTACTTTTAAAACCATTCCTATTTGATTGGTTGTGCCTGAGTATTTCTAAATCTAAATTCTAAAGAAGAAAAATTTGATTGTTTGTTTGTTACGATCTAGCTCAAAAACTGCTCGGCCGATTTTTCAAATTCTTTCACCATTAGAAAGCCATATCTTTACCGAGTAACAAAGGCTATTTTATGTCGCGGACGAAGTCGCGGGCGAAGTGCTAGTCAACAATAAAAAGGCATGCGATGAGGACATTTTAAACTGCGTTTGAGAGATGTCATTGCCTTATTGTTATCATTGCTATGCTATGGAATATTGACAACGCCAGCCTTTGAACTCAGTTTAGATATGCTGATCGAGTTCAGTTTAACTACTCATAATCTTTTAGATTTCGATTATAAATTAATAAAGAACCCTTGGAAACCTTTTGAACTTAGAAATTAATCCATGTTTAAATCCATTTTTGAAAGTTAACGAACTACATTTTTTTAAGAGATTAAAGCCGTAGACAGAATTACATCACCCAAGTAGTTGACCACCCATCCTAATTATATTTAATTTATAAAAGTTAAGAGCACTCTTGAGTGTTATCAAAGGAACTAATACCTATCAAGGGACCAATAGTAGTCTTGTAAGGCCATAATTCGACTGTAACAGAGCCTTGTTTATTGTTCCTTTATTTTATTTAAAAACAGAAAACATTGTATTGTAAACATTAGTTTGTAAACCCTTAAATAATATCATAAATCATTTCATTCCAATAATAATGAAGGAATTTTCAAAAAATTAAGAGACTGACGTTGAAAGTCGTTGCAGTACCACGAAATACTTTGAAAGCAATTGTCACATCTTATCATTCCCTGAATGTGATGTGTTTGCGGATGGATGGAATTAAGTAATGCTTATATGTCTGGTGTTCTGTGAAAAAAAGTATGCAAGAGTGTCCACTGTTCCGTGGTAGTTTTAGTTTAACTTAGTGAATGTCGTTAATTTTAGTTTTTATCTTCATATGTTTCTATGTTAATTAATGTAATTGGTGTTACCGTAAATTCTAGGTCCTAAGACGACCCGTATCTTGACAAAATCTTAACCTACCTAAAATGCATAGCCAAGCCTCAGCTTCGATAACCCCACATCTGCTACCCAGGCAACTATCACCAGCCGACATTAATTATGGAACTTAGCCAGAACGCAATTTGTTATGCTAAACTCGAAGTGGAGTGCCATCGCAGCGTACGAGCGAGAGCTATAGTAAGTAGCTCGAGCTAGCGTGGTTGGTTAACATGCTTGCAAGCTATTAAAGGCATCGCTATTACTTAGACTATAAGCGGTATCGGGTTAAGAGGGTAGCGTGATGATTTGTAGTAGATACTTTTATAGACTACTTGATAAAATATACGTTCTTGCATTTTTAAGGGTTAGACAAGAATAGTTTGACAAAAACCGCACATACTCGTAAGTAATTTTATTACCGTGTCGGAGATAGCGTGCTTAAAGCAGAATTAAAATTACTTATGGCATTTTGATAATTTATTCGAAAGCATATTCCATTTTTTGTTTGTCCAAAATGAAAAGTCTAGTCGTTTTTCGTAGAATATGTCCCCAAATGTAATCATACAAAATGTAACCCTATAGAAAAAATCCTTACGTCTCAAATTACAGAAAAGATGAAGTCTCAGCAGTTCATTTGAAAACCATATTCCCTAGATAATTGTGCTCGACCCAAAAGGAAGTCAAGTATAGAAATAGTTTCGATCAAAAATTGCTCATACGGCTAACCAAGCCACATAAACTCGACCTTGATAGAAAACACCGCGGAACACACCAGAAGATTAGTTGCATACAACAAGCCAAGACACGCACGCACACGCCTACGTATATCAACGCGTACGTTTGGCGGTCACAAACAAATGGCGTTCCCAGTGACTGTATGTGAAGCCAAACCGTACTGTATTACCCAGTACTAACTGGGTTGTGGGGGTTAGATGGACAGTCATCATCATTCTCTTGCCCTTATCGCAATTTATTTGGGGTCGGCGCAGCATGTTTTCTTCCGTACTTCTCTATTACTTGTCATCTCATGAGATACCTCCTTTCTTGCCGTATTATCCTTCACACAGTCCATTCATCGTTTCTTTGGTCTTGTCTTGTAGTCGCTCCATTTAAAATACTGGTGTTCAGCTGCACCCGGTTCGACTGGAAGCCGACCCCAATATAGTTGGAAAAAGGCAAGGCAGATGATAATAATGTCCACTGACCAGCAGCGGACTGATGATGATGATGTTTTTGCTTGTTGGATGCAGCTGGCCTTCTGCATCCATCTATTTTGTGCCAGTACTGAGGCCTATACCGAAATCAGATAGGAAAAGTAGGGTAGTAACACCATTTTCAAAGGATTTTATTCCCCAACTCGGTCCGTAAATTTCCGTAGGGAAATGCGAAATTTTCATACATTTGATATTTTGTTTACGGTCCGTGAATGCTGCTCGTAGTTTTAGCACTTGAGATTATACGAGTTTTTGATGTACGTTTTTATGGTTTTTAGGTAGGCCCGCCTCGTTTTAGTTTTGCGTTTTAGCTTTGCTGTGCTAATGATAAAGTTTAGTAGGTGAAAATTGTTTGTCTGATATTTTTTATTTAACAAACCATTCTGATTTCAGAATATGGGATGATAATTGTTCAAATTGCTCTGTATGGTGTCGGACGTAAAGAATAGCACCATCCCATATCTTCCCGTGGGTGTCGTAAGAGGCGACTAAGGGACTTGCCAGAGAATGGGCAGCAGCATTCTCTGTGCTTTTGTAACAACCGTACTGCGATCGCCAACCCGCCTGCCAAGCGTGGCGATTATGGCAAAACCCCCCAAAATGTCAATGTGGCAACACTTGGGGGAGGCCTATGTCCAGCAGTGGACGTCTTTTGGGCTGAAATGATGATGATGAATTGTTCAAACACATCTATAGCTCGAGTCACTAAAAATTGACTGACAGAAAAACCCTATTACATTTGACACGATCTTGGTATAATAATCTAGGTATAGGTAATTCAGGACCTACTCAGCAGATTAGACAAAAGGTGTTCGCATAAAATGCTTTTAAAAATATTCGGATAATATTGCGGTTCGCTCGTTTCCGGGCATCATTTTAGCATAACGTTTCTCTCGTTTCTTTAAGGCATCGTCCTAATAGGACGCAAATGCGCGATCATCGTAGGTTCGCGCGAATTTTACTCGTACGAACGCGCGATTAAACATATTGAACTCGAATAGGTGTCCTAACTGATAATCGCACGACGCGATCGCGCGACTCAAATGTTTGTAAATCTATTCACACGAACTTAGTTCGTACGAACGCGCCATCAAACATATTGAATTCAAATAGGCGTCTTAATTGAAATTCGCGCGATAGTTGCGTCGGCGGGCCGCTGTGTCCGCGCCCCTCGCTCGCTCGCGTCGTCAATTCGCGCTATGATAGGACACCCAGTTTTTGCCATCGCGCGAACACGCGATTGTCGCATCGCTTACTCTCGCGATGATCGCGCAATCGCGTTCTATTAGGACGTGCCTAATGTACCTTTAAAATAAAAGTATAACAAAACAAAACAAACTTTTCCGACGTGCCGTCGCAACCGTTGATATTTCAGTACCGCCTGAAAAGTAGCTCGTGAGAGATCGCACTTTGATAGTTTTCTACAAAGTTTAATGTTCCTCTTAGAGTTGAACGGCTGATAATAGGCATGCGATTTCATTTTTGTTGGCAATAGGGACGGTTTTAAGCGACAATGAACTCTAACCGAAACGGTATTTAGTGCTCTTGTCGCTTAATACAGTCCGAAATTAAGTTGATTGGTAAAAAATCTGTGAATAATTCTCTGAAGAGAACTCGCGGCTAAATAATAACAGCCGCACGGGTCGATTTTCAAGATTAGGCCGTGCTTGCCGACGTCCATGGATGTGTGACCATAATTACCTACCGAGTTTCCGCCGGGCCTCGTGTCCTCGGAAAGCACGTTAAGCCGTTGAACCCGGCTGTCATTTGTAGATCTTTGACAGTCGCTAAGAGTAGTCAGAAGCCGCAAGTCTGACATCCAGTCTTACCAAGGGTTTACCTATTACCCGGTTACTGAGTTGTGAAGGTCAGATAGGCAGTCGTTTCATGTAAAATACTGATACTCAGCTGCATCCAATTAGACTGGAAGCCGATCCCAAAAATGTTTGGGAAAAGGCTAGGCAGATGATGATGATTCTGCGAAGAGAAATTTAATTAACCATGGGGAGTGGACCGAAAAACTCTTTTTATAAAAAACTAGCTGTCCGGCGCAACTTCGTTTGCGTCACATTTTCCCCGTTTTCACAACATTTTTCATTGCTGCTCCACTCCTATTGGTCGTAGCGTGATGGTATATAGCCTATAGCCTTTCCCGATAAATGGGCTATATAACACTGAAGGAATTTTTCAAATCGGACCAGTAGTTTCGGAGCCTATTCAATGCAAACAAACAAACAATTAAATCTTTCCTCTTTATAATATTAGTTTAGAAAATACTGTTCATTTGCTTACTGCAAATCACAGGGCATACCTCACCGCTGGTTTTTTTCTCGCACACACACATCAAAATTTCCCCGCGAACGAATTCGCAGACGACTGCCTATCTAAACTAATATTATATATAGGAAAGATTTGATTGTTTGTTTGCATTGAATAGGCTCCGAAACTACTGGTCCGATTTGAAAAAGTCGTGTTAGATAGCCCATTTATCGAGGAAGGCTACAGGCGTTATCATCACGCAAACGAAGTTGCGCCGGACAGCTACTTACTATCTAATATTATAAAGAGTAAAAATTGGATTGTTGGTTCTTTACGATTTAACTCAAAAAGTACTCGACCAATTTTTAAAATTGTTTCACCATTAGAAAGCTACATCTTTACCGAGTAATATTAACTATATTATAGCACAATTTTCGCGGACGAAGTCGCGGGCTAAGTGCTAGTTATATTATAATTTCGAATATTTGGATAGATGAATAATTTGTTTGTTACTCAATCACGTCAAAACGGCTGAATGGATCTGAATGAAATTTGGCATTGGCATTGTAAATAACCTGGATTTATACGTAGGATAATTTTTATCCCGGTATTAAGATCTCGAGGGACAATAATTGAACTTCACGCAAAAAAAACCGTTGTATTACTTCCAAGTAGTCGTCCCACTCAACAACAACGCCAATGAAGTGATCTCCCTTATCAGTCAAACCAGTAATCACGAAATACTAAGCCTCAGGCCAAAACTAGTAAATAAACAGCACTGGCTTGGAATTGCGATAACAAAACAGATATTTCCGATACCATCTAAATGGCATTGACAACACAAACTTACTAAATGCGTCTCCGAAACTCAAAACTCCGCACTAATCCTCCAAGCGCATCAACGAATTAAACGCAAAATGTAAAGTTGTTGACTCGGCGTTCGTTTACAAAGTTATAAAAGTGGAGAGACAATCGAAAATCATTCGTATGGTGAATATTTAAGGGTTTATGTGACTGCAAATTGTGTGGTACACTCGTAGGTAAGTCTAATGGACTCGGAATGTCCTCAAATGGTTTAGTTCCTATTTACTGTAGGCGTTTAATTCTCAAACTAGTTACGAACTACGAGTGGTTCTTGGGAATGTCGAGTGGAGGCGTAAATGACAGCATAAAGCATATAATTAAATGTTTTGTTACCTAGGAAACTTCTCCACCATTTTTAAAACATAATATCACGCTTGTAAGCCAAGGGATAGGTACAAAAATGAAAAAATAAAAACAAAAAAAACAAAAGTCATTTATTCAAATTAGGCTGATAATCAGCACTTTTTGAACGTCAAAATTACAAGAGACAGTCCCCGAAAACGCCCGCCCTTCGTCACTTCTTAGTGTTTTAGCTGGGAAGAAGAAGTGGCGGAACAAACTCCCCAGCAACAAATCTGTCTGTTAGGTTAAAAGAACCAGATTCTACACAATAGTGTTCAAGTTCATATAAACAAAGAATCTAATTAATGTTACATGTCAGCTAGCACACACCAATAATAAAATGTTTAAAAAAAAACTAAATAATTATTAAAGCCTCCAGACATAAAGGGCGTGCCCGCTTACATGTGCATACAAACGAAAAATAATAAATAAAAAAAAGGAAAATAAATAAAAAAAAGTAGAACAAGTACATAATAGTACACCCACATTTTTACCAATTATGTTTAATTCCATGTAATAGGCGAGCCTATTGCCATCAAAAGGGCACAAATGCAGACTCCGTGGCTGATACTGATAAATTTCCGACGGAAACCCCCAATTACAATTTGGCCAATGATCGATTCCCGGGAATCGAACCTCATCCACAGCAGTGGCGATTAGGACTACTAGACCAACGAAGTTTTTAGCATTTTAAAGATTCAGTTTTTTTGCACTAAATATAAACATACATAAGCCAAGACCATACCTTATCCAGGAGGATGAGCTCGTAGCTAAATATTACCAGCCGCACGGGTCGATCTTAAAGGTTAAACAGTGCTTGCCGAGGCTGGTCCGTGGATGGGTGACCATAATTACATGCCGAGTTTCCTCCATGCCTCGGAAAGCACGTTAAGCCGTTGGTCCCGGCTGTCATTTGTAGATCTTTGACAGTCGTTGCGAGTAAACAGAAGCCAAAAGTCTGACATCCAGCCGTACCAAGGGGTATCGTATTACCCAGTTACTGGGTTGTGGAGGTCAGATAGGCAGGCGCTTTATGTAAAATACTGGTACTCAACTGCATCCGGTTAGACTGGAAGCCGACCCCAAGATAGTTTGAGAAAAGCCTATGCAGATGATGATCCAATCCGAAGCGTCGTATCGTTAAGAGGAGGTGGAAATTTCGGAGACATGTTCCATCTACCATTTCTTTGGTCAATTTCCTCACGATGTTTCCCTTAACAGTGTTGAGGGCAATGCATCAGATAGTTCCAAGAATACAAATAAACGAGGTGACGTAAGTTCTGACAATTATTTATAGTCATACCTATGTACAGTGAGACTGTTAGCTACACGCGTACGAGGTTTTTTTTTATATAACGCTCTTAGGATACAGGAGAAACCTATACCTATACCTGGTGTGGAGCAACTAGGAATTTCTCCTGTATCGTGGGTACGTTTACAAACATTTAAACTCCAACAGCCAGACCCGGAACAACTAACTGTAGGCCATACAAATATTGGTACCGTGCGGGGATCGAACCCGCGACACGCAACGCAGCAGTCGATCGTTCAGCGACTACGCCAACCGTGCCGTAGATGATTGCAGATCAGTGATTCATCCTCATAGTGGATGACTAAAGAGTGTCGCGTGGGCTACACCGCGATGCAAAATACCTCTTACAACACATTCCTGTCTCGTTGATTTAGTGGTCATAAGCGCGACATTTGAGCATGAGGTCACCGGAGTTCAATTCAATTCATTTATTGGTGTGATTTTTGGTACATTTTACATGAGATCTTAATAATGAATCTAAACATTTATGTATAGCTTTTGTCTTTGTTGTTGAGAATAAATGAAAAAAACACAAAATAAAACTAAATATTTACATAAACTAACTAACTAAATATATGTCGCAGTTGTCCTGATTTCTGTCTCTGTAGAAGCGCGCTTAGGTGTGGGTAGACTGGTAAGTAGGTCGCGTGCTACCTTTGGCGCGCATGCCGATTCATTTTCTGTACGTACTAATGACCGGATCCTACATATAAACTAACTTAAAAACAACAGGGCGCTTAGGCGTCAAAATACTCCTCCCCATCGCTGTCATCCGGAAACGTACCCAGAAGTCTGGTAGCGTTAATTAGTTCCTCAAAAATCTACCTTAAAGTTGTATTCTCTTTCACATAATTAGTAATAATAATAAAAAAGAATAATCAACATATTAAAATAAAATAATTACAACAAAACACAACATAACTTAAGACAGATAATATAAGCAAAACATTAACAATTGAGATAGGTACATCAAAATAAAGAATAGAAACAAATATAATAATCATCATCATCAGCCTATAATGTTCCCACTGCTGGGACACAGGCCTCCTCTCCATGATAGGGAGTGAGCTGTAATCCACCACGCGGGCCCAGTGCGGGTTGCTAGACGTCACATGTCTTCGAATTTTTAGTCCCAGGACATGCCAGATTCCTTTCGATGTTTTCCTTCACCGTTTTTTAGAGCAGCAGTGATGAAATAAATTACACAAAGTAATGCGCCTGTCTGGGTTCGAACCCACGGCTTACTGCTCGTAAGTCGGGCTGTCTCCACTGGGTCACCGCTGCTCTCTAAGATAATAATACAATCAAATTAAATCATCGATTCGTAGGTGTTGGTGGTTCCAAGCCGCCGAGTTGAGCTTGACTGATTGCAATAGGATCACCCTTTATTACATGGGACGTATACGTAACTGGTGAAATGTGGGTGAACTATTAGGTACACCTCTGTCTAACCCTTCGGGGATTACAGTCGTAATGTTATGTTAAAGATGAGAGAATACATTTTTTTACGCTTTTCATATTTTGGTAGGTACATTACTGAAAAGGGTGTGTTGCTGTAGATGATAAAATAATCTATACATACAAATAAATAAAATTGAAGTGTCTATTTGTAATATTAAAATAACCGCTTTTTACTACATGCAAATGAATGTATACAACGTGTAACGTTAAATGCGCAAAACCTCAGACACCCCAAATGATTTTTAATTAAATTGAGCAAATTCTTAGAGCAAAAAAATCATAAAAAAACGTAAAGGTTTTATGTGCTGTTTTAGTTTTACTGGAAATTCTGATCGTTTCTTTCTTTCTTTCTTTTTTTCCCGCGTATGAGAAAATTTGCTCTGTATGGTGTCGGACGCAAAGAATAGCACCATCCCATATCTTCCCGTGGGTGTCGTAAGAGGCGACTAAGGGATTTGCCAGAGAATGGGCAGCAGCGTTCTCTGTACTTTTGTAACAACCGTACTGCGATCGCCAACCCGCCTGCCAAGCGTGGCGATTATGGCAAAACCCCCCAAAATGTCAATATGGCGTCACTTGGGGGAGCCCTATGTCCAGCAGTGGACGTCTTTTAGGCTGAAATGATGAATGATGAGAAAATTTAAATTGGACGACAAACATTTGTGTTTGTTAACCTATTTTGGCAGGTTTGCGCACGTTATGGCTTGACCTATGAACAAATAGATAGGGCAACATTTTTTATGAAGATTTTTTGAAAAAATATGACCTATATTAAAAAGTGGTTCAATTGATTCTGCTCGTTCTGATCAAACTATTTTCAGGTTTTGCGCATTTAACGTTACACGTTGTATTAGGTACATACGTATACCAAAATATATATTTTTTTAATTTTTGGTTTGTCTCTTTGTTTGTTCCGGCTAATCTCTGGAACGGCTGAACCGATTTTGATGGGACTTTCACTGGCAGGTAGCTGATATAATAAGGAGTAACGTAGGTTACATCTATTATATAAAAAATCTACAATTGTAAAAAAAAAGTAATCCACGCGGACGAAGTCGCGGGCACATGTAGTATAAAATAATATATTTTAATACCTCGCCATTTTGCAGTTGCGTCTGTTTAATTCAGTTAAATGTGGGTAGTTAGTCTTGTAGATAAACTTTGAGCTGGGTAGCTGTCATTAGCATACGTAGTAAGACTTGAAAGTCGTTACTTTATATAGCTTTTGGTAGAACCGTTAGTCCGCCATATTTAATCCAAATGGATGTATGGGGGGCCAGTCAGAACCCTGAAAGTCTGACAATCTGTCACTTTGATGTGAAGGTCAATACAGCGGTCTCTCCATGTAAAATACTGATATGCAGCTGCAACATTTTAGACTGGAAACCAACCCCCAGCAAATGATAATGATGGTGGATGGATGAGGCAATAGGTTTTGTAGTAGTGTTGGAAGGCCCCACAATGTGGATCTAAAACCTAATCATAGCCACGGGAATCAGTCGATGTGGTGACTTATACAAGGTGTTATTTTGCAGCCTCGTCAACATTCAGGATGTTGTCACAAAATACATAAATAAAATCTATATAAATTAAGGTACCTAGTTGATTATTAAAAAACACAGCTTTTTTGTTGTTTAACTTTGTCAGGATTTCAGAATAACTCCCTAAACGTGGTTTTGGGAATAAAAAAATATCGAATAAACTTTAGCGATTTTTTGTGTGTGTGTAAACGAGGTTCACATTTACCGATTTCGGTAAATAAATAAAGTGACTCCAAACGCCAAAAGCTACTCGAAACTGTCAAATTTTCCCAATCAACCTTGGACCTAATTCTT
The DNA here is from genome assembly GCA_949152445.1 of Cerastis rubricosa. Lineage (NCBI taxonomy): Eukaryota > Metazoa > Arthropoda > Insecta > Lepidoptera > Noctuidae > Cerastis > Cerastis rubricosa. The sequence goes on along the minus strand of OX424534.1, from coordinate 20,392,992 downwards.
TAACGATAAAGTTAAAAATCTATTTAAGTTTGACAGAATTAGGTTGTAGATTGATGTGCTGGCTCTCTGTACCTTCCAGGGCGTTTAAGCCGTTCGTTTCCACTTACACCTGCCTTGTACCTTTTATATTTTATAGTGCGTTAAAAGTCTGTTATATAAGGCGCTTCCAAACACAAAAGGCACGTAAAACCATTGTGTTTTCTTACCCACCTCAAAGTCTTTAGAAGAATATTATTCATATATACCTGAGCGTAGAATAGAGATACATAAATATGCCTTTTGTGCAGGTATTCCACCAAGTCATGCCGTCTTGGAATCTCTTGCAGTACCTATTTCCGATGTATCTTGGTAAAGCGGTTTTGTATTCAGATAGAAACAACTTGTGTTTCTTTTTTGCTTGATGCAAGTACAATTTTATTGTATAGGAGATACGATTTAAAATGGAATCCAGATGTGTATTTTGTTGCTGTGTAAAGCTTTAAGGCATTGTGATAGTTCAGTACTGCCGGGAACGTCGTAAACAAAAGGCTTTTTAGAATTTATTTTAGATAATTATTTCTAACAGGAACTGCTTTAACATGTTGACGCACGCTTTCAGCCCTCTAGGCTTCGTTTATTTGTAATAGGGGCGAGCCTATTGCCACCAAATGTGGCATCCGGACCAGCCCCCGTATTCACAAACGCTTCGATTCGATGTCGATCGACAAGTGGTATGTCTATCTTTTTTTGGCATTACGAAAGCGAGAGAGATAGACATATGACTTTGCGATCGACATCGAATCGAAGCGTTTGTGAATACGGGGTCAGAATGAAACCATGTTTTCGGTAGGAAATGTTAATTCGATTTGTTGTTGTTTTCATTTATTTTTAATGTTTAGATCACACGTCAACATCCCACTACTAATTCGATTCAAATAAAAAAACCTGCCAAGTGCGAGTCGGACTCGCGCACGAAGGGTTCCGTATCATTATATATAAAAACGAAAAAAAAAAAAACACTTTTTTGTATGGGAGCCACCCTTAAATATTTTTTTTTTCTTTTATTATTATTTGTTGTTATAGCGGCAACAGAAATACATAATCTGTAGAAATTTCAACTGGCTAACTATTACGGTTCATGAGATACAGCCTGGTGACAGACGGACGGACGGACGGACGGATGGGCAGCGAAGTCTCAGTAATAGGGTCCCGTTTGACCCTTTGGGTACGGAACCCTAAAAACTGTTGTATAAGGGTCACGAGTAATCGACGGAATTCGACGATTTGTCCAAAAAGAGAGCACAAACTATGGGTGCACGTTCGTCAGGTGTCGATGTCAATGGATGCGTACGGCTTCCTATACTTACCATACTGTTTTATGTCCGTCACGTCATTATCTCGGGTCCAGTTGAAAACCAGCGTCGGGCACTAGCTGCTCGGCAGTTTGCTGAACTGGGCCTATTTGGCGCAGCCGTGAGACACACAATACTATCTATTATCTTTTTCTGTTTAGTTTTAGCTTTTATTTTTTGTTGTGTGCATTTGTGGCATGTGCCAAATAAATGCGTTTTCTTTCTTTCTTTTCTTACTTTGTGCTCTCTATGTGCGATCAATATGTGTAGTGACCCCGGACCCAACAATAATCCGTTGTATATCGGCAGTTCCACCGTATAAACACAACCTAAAAAAAAAACCAAATAACTCTTTCAGCAAACTCATTGAATACCCAATCAATATGCTTTCACTCACTGCCTATCAACGGAGCTCGATGGAAAAACAACACTCACTTAATAGAAAACTGTTTCAAGGAAAATTGGGGAAAAAACAATGATTTGCACATTTTTATCGTGTGTTTACGAGAATTCTCGTATAGTTAAATAAATTGCGTGGATTTGATGAGGCGCGCCGTGTGCCTGTGATGTAGGTATGTGTGTGAGACGATGTCTGTAAGGAATAAACTGACAGCGATTTCGAACTTAGATGTAGTGCGTTCGTTCGTTCGTATTTTTAAGTTCCACATACTAACATAATTGTTGTTATATTAGTATGTAAATTTAGGTTAAGGTATTTATCTATATGGTATGGCTCTGTATGGTGTCGTACGTAAAGAATTGCAACATCCCATATCATCCCGTGGGTGTCGTAAGAGGCGAGGAGACGACTAAGGGATTTGTCAGAGAATGGGCAGCAGCGTTCTCTGTGCTTTTGTAACAATCGTACTGCGATCGCCAACCCGCCTGCCAAGCGTGGCAATTATGGCAAAACCCTCGCCAAATGTCAATGTGGCGACACTTGGGGAGGCCTATGTCCAGCAGTAGACGTCTTTTGGGCTGAAATGATGATGATGATGATTTATCTATGGGTCTTTGTAACCTGATAATAAATGGATTATTTATTATAATTATTGAGGAGCTCGTTGTTAAATAACAACAGGTGCTCGGGTCGATTTTTAGGTTTAGCTAGCTATGCTTGCCTTGGTCCGTAGATGGGTGACCACCCATTGCGTACCGCGTTTCCATCGTGCCCCGGAAAGGACGTTAAGCCGTTGGTCCCGGCTGTCATTTGTAGATTTTTGACAGTCGTTACAGGTAGTCAGTGACCCGAGAGTCTGACAACCAGTATTACCAAGGGGTATCGTATTACTCAGTGCTGACTGGGAGGTCAGATACGATGTAAAGTACTGGTACAATTATCAAAATCGAGTTAAACTTAACGGTTAGATTGAGTTGTTTTTTTTTGTTACCTCGTAACCTCGTGATTACTGGTCTGATGTACGAGATTCTTTTTTCCGTTGGTAGCGGAAGCTCGTGCGGTGGTCCCATATTTATTTTAATTACCTTTCTTGGCTTGCATATAGGGGAAAACTTAATTTACACTTTTAAGTGTTTTATCTTCAAAAATCGCCTTCATTTGGTAACTTGCACCAAAACTAAAGGTGATTCTCGGAATTCCTTCAAATTCTCTTGATACCCGGGGCGACGACCCGACATTGCGAAGTCAGTTTTGTTCTCATTTGTGTGGAAAGCCGACTTTGTAGACAAATAGAGCCGCGACTTTGATGTTTGTACACGACCGATTTGAAGAGTACTATTTAATTGCGAAATAGCTGAGGTTTTGCCTGAGGGGATTACAAACAACAACAACTTTATTTTTAAAACGTGGCTCTTATAGGCACTTGTTATAAATCAGATTGTTGCTGAGGAAAATCATACCGTGTTCATGCTGTCCTTACTTCCTAATCCTATCTATATCTTAACTTCCTAACTAATCTAATCTTTCTTCTTTTATCTATCTTCTTCTAATACTAATCTATACTATATCTTATAAAGCTGAATAGTTTGTTTGTTTGCTTGAACACGCTAATCTCGGGAACTACTGGTCCGATTGAAAAAATCTTTCAGTGTTAGATAGCTCATTTATCGTGGAAGGCTATAGGCTATAATCATCACGTTGCGACCGATAGGAGCGGACCAGCAATGAAAAATATTGCGAAAACTGGGAAAATGTGAAGCAGACGAAGTTGCACCGGACAGCTAGTACACACCTAAACCACTGGACCGAAATTTTGCATAAACCACCTACCCCGAGAAAAACAACAATAACGTTCTTATCATAATAGATGGCGCCACGTATCCGAGACAATTTTTGTCAAATTCTAAAAACAGTAATTTTAGATTTATTTTACATTTTTACGTCTCAACGGTTTTGAATGCGTTAGGCTATAGGATAATTTTATCCTGGTAAATAATGCCGTGATGTCTGACAATGGAAGTAGAAAACGTGTTGCGCCGACCCCAAGAAGAAACAATGGACACGGACAGGAGGATGAAGATGATGATAAATATGATCTCGTGCGATAGTGTGATGTTACAGTCTATCAAAGTTTTCAAACATTACTTTTATCAGAAAAAAAAACCAATTCCAAAAAAAAAAAACACTAAAAAGTAGAAAATAACCTTACTTTCGGCAGACTTGTTGGTATATTTTTTTTTTGCCACCGATTTCCGAAAGTAAAAGTAAGTAAGTAGTATTAGTAAGTAGTTATTTTCTACTTTTTAGTGGTTTTTTTTTGGAAGCCGGTTTTTTTTTTGTATAAAAGTTTTAATTTAAGTACCCTTTTTAGTTGTGTTATCTCACGTAGGGAGTTCTGTATGGTGTCGGACGTAAAAGAATAGCACCATCCCATATCCTCCCGTAGGTGTCGTAAGAGTCGAATAAGGGACTTGCCAGAGAATGTACAGCAGCGTTCTTTGGGCTTTTGTAACAACTGTACTGCGATCGCCAACCCGCCTGTCCAGCGTGGCGATTATGGCAAACCCCCCAAAATGACAATGTGGTGACACTTGGGGGAGGCCTATGTCCAGCAGTGGACGTCTTTTGGCTGAAATGATGATGATGATGACAACATAACTTAAGACAGAAAATATAAGCAAAGCATTAATTTTTATGGGACCAAATGGCTACTATTCCGCATCATAAATAAGAATCTTATAGAAATCACGTAAATCGGATCATAAATCTTAGAGTAATCGGTGTACATACATAAAAAAATACCAATAGAATTGAGAACCTCTTCTGTTTTGAAGTCGCTTAATAAAATAACAAAACATCACGCCTGTAATCCCCGAAGGACTAGACAGTGGTGTACTTAATACTACTCCTACATTTTACCAATTGCCATATTGTCTAGCTGAACACTTTATCTAAACTTTGTACAATTTTAAGGAGCTACGGAAACCAATTCCGCCTTTCATCTTCATCTACACCTACATTTTACCAATTGCCATAAATTGTATAACTGAACACTATCTAAGCTCCGTACAATTTTAAGGAGCTACGGAAACCAATTCCGCCTTTTATTTTTCTTCTATAAACAAGGAACTAAAAAATGGCGGCCATGTTTCCCGTTTGCAGAGCTCGTACATTTAGAGATTGCTGCGAAAACACTAGAATTTTAAATGATCTTCGTTTTTGTAGGGGTCCAATTAAGGTCTGCTAGCAAATTGAAGGTTCTGTTTTAATAATGTATTAGGTACGCTTGTGTTTTCTTTTGAAATTGATGTTTATAAACATGTTTACGTATAATTTAGAATTGTCTTTCTAAGTATTTTATTTTGCAAAAATTGGTACAGTACAAGGTGATAATTTGATAACAGGTCGGTTCAGCCATATTTAATCAACAGCCATGCAAAAGTTATGGTTTGAAACTAAAATTATGAATGCACTAGAAAACACAACAAGAGTTTCAAATCACTACTAAGTGGTTTAATACAAAAAGAAAAGAATTATCATAATCAACACCAAAATTATTATACAGGTTATTATAATAAGATAGTTAAAGTATAGCTACAAACAACTTTCCCAAAGAAACATTTTTTCATACTAATTCACTTTTATCACAATAATACATACAACAACAGCCGTATTAAAATCGAGCGAGCCTCTGGCCTATGCATGTGATGAAAGTTCATGAGTATAAAAAAAATGTTTCTTTTGGAAAGTTGTTTGTTATCATGAGTATAATCACGTGTTTAATTATCGCTCACTAATTACAAGTCACTCTATATTTATATTAGTGGTGGAGGTCAGATAGGCAATTGCTTCATGTCATCATCATCATCATCATTTCAGCCCAAAAGACGTCAACTGCTGGACACAGGCCTCCCCCAAGTCACATTGACACTTTGCGGGGTTTTGCCATAATCGCCACGCTTGGCAGGCGGGTTGGCGATCGCAGTACGGTTGTTACAAAAAGCACAGAGAACGCTGCTGCCCATTCTCTGGCAAGTCCCTTAGTCGCCTCTTACGACACCCACGGGAAGATATGGGTTGGTGCTATTCTTTACGTCCGACACCATACAGAGCCTTGCCATTGCTTCATGTAAAATACTGGTATTCAGCTGCATCCGGTCAGACTGGAAGCCAACCCCACCATAGTCAGAAAAAGGCTGGGCAGATGATGATGATGATGATATTATAAATGCGAAAATGATTCTTTCTGTTTGTTTACGTTTTCATGCATAACGGCTGTACGGACTCGATTAAAGGCATACAAATAGAACATGACCTGGGTTAGGACACTTTCTATCCCAGTAATACGATCCTTTCCTCCGATCCTCGAACTTGTAAATGCCAGTAGAAAATAAAGAATACGATTATTTTGGCCAGGCTTTTCATGTTCAGGATGTTATTTCCTTGTTATGTAATGTTACTAGTAATATTAAGATATCTATGAAGAACATAAGATCAACTTTCCGCCATAAGACACTACTCTAGCTGATGGCAAAACACGTTCACTCAAATCCAAAGTAGTAACTTAGGTTTATCTCAAACTTCTGGCATCAAAACTTTTAGCATCACAACTTTTCGCTTAGGACTAAATCTTTTCCAACTTTGCGACCTAAATTTGCCTCTACGTACCCAAGTCTAAGTAACTGATTGGCCACAAGCTGCTCGATCAACCCGGCTGCATAAAACGAACAACAATTTTTTTTGCAGACAACGACTGCAAAAAAAATTGAGAAAAGTTGCTTTTTACCGTTTGTTTTTTTGACTCATTTCGACGCGTACTAATGCGACGGGAGCAAAAGACACACGCGCGAACGCAAGTCGCATCTCAAGTCTCATCGCCCGAAGCCTTGGACAGGGTCTAACCGCAACACAGCTCACTGATTCACCGAATTCAGTTCATATTACAGAATTTTGTCGACATAGGATTGGTTACAATTAAAGGTTTCTGCGGAACAGGTGACCTACCATGACGTCTTAAACCAGTATTGTTTTAATCTTATTCTAAAGCGGGAAAGAGATGGCGCTAGACGACCTCTATTGCTCCGTCTCTTTCCCACACTGGAATAAGAATTTATAAGACGCCATAGTAACCCTTCAGTCCGTATGGTTAAAGCCTCACATTGTTTGTCACATTGATTGCCTCAATCATTCTTTGACGGATAATCCAAGGATGATTGAGCCAATCATAGAACCAATTTTGAATGTGCATATAGATTTCTTGGAAGTGGATTGTTTTTTCAGTTTTGTGATGGTGGGTTTATAAGCATACGTTCGACATACTTAAAATGATGTCGTCAATGGTGTTTTGTCATGTCGACTTTGTTTTAGGAGTTTTTCAGTCAAATTAAGATAATTATATGGTTACTAAAAAGCACATGAAAGAGCAGCATACTTACTCAAACATTTTTTTGGGGAGGAATGTTACTGTATACGGTAGAATCCAATTGAACACACTCAAAACATTGTGCTGATTCTATGTATTGCATAGTAGTGAGTTGTGGAGACATTAAAAAAAAAAAGTTTGAATCTTTGACCTCCAATATCTCCTTACTAGAAGGTTCCCGGAACAAAAAAAAACGGGCTGCACTCCGGGAGTGCTGACAGAAGTGAAAACTTGAATATTAACTTTGTGTATTTTTGATATTTTGGAATGGTGGAACAATTTTGCACGAGTTGCTTTTATTATCAGTATAAAACTACTATCATTTATGTAGTAAAATAAAATATTCATTTATTGCGCTATCATACACACGCATGACAATTTATATTACATTAAAAATTTAACACTTCAGAACTATTACAATCCGTCTTACGAATTTTACCTCTTTGGAGAAACCGAAGGTTTTGTTTGTGCATACCCAAACTCAATGACAGATGTCATAAAGTACATCATAAAGTTCAAATTCCTTCGTAACCTAATTTCTATCAGTTCGATCAGGACACGTGCCACCTGACGCGAGTTTAACATTTTTTACCCATCACAAAACTGCACAAAGCCGCTGAAGAAGTTTTCACTTAAAAAAAAAATATCGCAATGACGGGGAACAAACTGCCTTTCAGTTTCGTTCAGGATCATTTTGCACCCATTACATATGTATCAGACAACTGATTTATACCTCACGATGCTAGAATTATAATTTCACAGACGCAGTGGCTGCTACACTGGTCTAGAGATGTCCCTGGTTGATGGCAAGAGGCTCGTTCCTTACTACATGGGACTTCAACATAACTGGCGAAATATGGATGTACTATTAGGCAAACCTCTGAACGCTAAACGCCGGTAATTTATCCCCGCAGGGAGAGGTCCCTTCGGGGATAAATTACCGGCGTGAAGTTATATTATGTTACTGGAATTTGATCGCAACTTTTATAGATTTCAGACATTTGTTCTTAGGTAAAACCTGTAAAATCTCAGTCATGTTTACTCTTCTCAGTCGTAACTGCTTGCTTTCGAAACAATCACGTTTCACATCTTCCAAGTATACTTTACGACTTGAAGTTGGACATTTAAAGTTGGAGTAACGACTGTGGAAGTAATTACATAAAATATACGTTTCTTCACGTTTTATGGCAATGTTTAAAAGGTAATTCTGAGGAAAACTTACGCACAAAATAAGCTTATAGATTATATAATATAGGGTAAGGGTAAAAGAAAGGTAGGTCTTTAAAGAAAATTTACCTCTTTTACGGGTACGTAACTTTAGTTATGTGTGTGTTTAATTGGAGCGGCACGTGACTTCGCAATTATAGCCGCATGGGTCGTTCTTCAAGGCTAACTCGCTCGCCTATGTTGGTATAAGGATGAGTGACACAGCTAAATCCTTCCGTGCTTACAAAACACGTTGAACTGCTGGTTCCAACTGTTATTAAGGGCCGATTTACATTGGTCAAGGTCAGTGCGAGTAGCGACTACAAGTACTTTGGCGAGTGGTGAAAACCTTACAGTGACTATTGACTCGTTACTGCCCGATCGGTTGACAACACTATCCTTACCCACTTGTCGTTCTGTGTTTTCGCATACACTGTGTGGTGCAAGCTAGACTGCCGCACCAGAAAGGGGAGTAAAGCAAAAAGCGATTAGACTGGCTAATTTCTCACAGGGATTCAAGAAGCGGCTGCAGAGATAGCTCGTCCATCAAGGCGGGGTATGTCGGCAGTCGTCTCCTTGCTGTTTTGGCCCATATGGCATGATGTCGGTTAAGCTTTAAGAGGTTGTGACCTTACGCACAGTACTTATTTCTTCGCTAATATCTTGACCATTGTAAGTCGTGCATTATAGATCTTGCACAGTCGTTATGGCTAGTTGGAAGCCCAAAAGTCGGACGACCAGCAATACTTAATAGGCATTTTTCTTTTTGCAAATTGTACGAAGTTCATTTATATCCGGGAAAAAAGTTACAGAAAAGACTGCCGAGTGTTTTAGCCTAAAATTAGTAAATTAGTACAAATATTGTTATTATTTTAAAATCTTTGTACGTTTTATCTTAGTACGTCCTTTTAAATCATAATGGCAGGAGAAAGTGTGTCTGTTTCTTAATTAAAAGGAGGGTAATACATAGCTGAAAAAGAATTGAATACGTAACATAAATAAATATAAGAGTGGCAGGTAAAATACCTTACCTACTTTACTTTTAATCTCCATCTTTAAAAAGTCGGCGGAATCAAACCTAAACACACATCTACACAACCTTTCAATTTCAGAATTTAGATTAAAAAAGCCCCTTACAGCGCAAACTCTTTGAACGCTGAAGCGTACAATTTTCAGAAAACACGGATCAAACCTGCCAAGTCTTGATACAAAAAGGGTCATCTTAAGAAAATACAGAATAAAATATTATCCCCAAAAAGAGGGATGCTGCGTGCGTCATATTGATGACACACATCTTCCATTTATTTTTAGCTTCGCACGTAAGTATTTTGTCGTGACAGATTTGATGGTGTGGTCTCAATGTTAGAGGGAGATGACTTTACTTTTGAAAGCTACGATTTAATTTGTTTCATCATTGACTTTTCCTAGTGTCACGTAAACATCATAATCAGTCTAATCTAATTTCTCAATTGTATTGAGTTCGGCTTCTAGTCTAATCAGATGCAGCTGCATACCAGTAGCTAACATGAAGCGACTGTCGATTAGACTGTTGCTGGTTTGTGGGCATACCAGCAACTGTGATACGACACTATGTTTTTATTAATAAAATAAAATAAACGTCCTTTGTTTGCAGCATTGGGAGATAAACTCTAGCACCCACATTCTAATAGCCTTCCCAAATCCATTTTTGAACTATGTCGACCTTTTGTTGCCATGACAACAGTTGAAAACACCCACCAAATCGTATTCCTAGAATTTCTTGGCTGCTATTGGCAGATCTTTGAATTAGATACCTCCTCTAGCTAGCTATCTTTGTCAAACCCATATTTGCATTCTGCTTCAATTAATGCTAAAGATGTCACTTTTATCAAGGTTAAAGATAGATAATTAATAGTTTTCTTGTACTTCAAATTTGACCGATGAAAAGTTGGCGTTTATATGTCAATTTATAAAAAAAAACAGGGCGAAATATAGGCGTAGTTAAGTCCGAAAAAGTTCAGTTCATGACTAAGAACAGTAAGTGTAAATAACAAACAAATTTACTTTAGACTGTTACTGTTCCAGTGCGGAGTAAAGTTCCCTTCTTATGCAAAGAAAAGCACAAATAATTGTTCACCGACCGTGGTCAAAGCGATGCCTGCACCGATATCAGTGATGTCCAAGATTAACTTAGAAAGTACTTACAGATGAATAGAAAAAAAAACATTGCTAGTTGACCAGATTAGAACGTTTTTGGATAAGAGGCAATTCTTCAACCACTGGACCATTACGACATTCATTAATTCCACGTCAAGATACGACATTAAAAAGTAACTTAAGTAACTAAGGTTCGTAACCACAAGGCATTCAGACTTTTTCTAGAAAATTTTAAACAAAAATGTAGACAAGAACCTTCTCTAATATATTCATAACAAAAACTTAATTAACTTAACCGCACTTAAGCGTTAACTAGAATTAACTTGAAACTTAAACTTCTTTCTCTCAAACACAAATAAAACTGCGAATTTTAGTATGAAAAGGCAAGAAATCACTTGAATTTAATTAAGATAGCTAGTAAATCGTGCTTTCTGAGAATGTCTGTTTTATTTTAAATAATCCAGCGTTTTCAGCGATGTTGTTTGAACGAGAAAAGCTATTCAATCTTGTTGAGCGTCCGCTTGATTGATGCTGTTTAATGAATTGCTTTATTTTGTAATGTAATGCCAATTAAAAAGAACAACAGATAGTATGTCCATGCTAAAGTGTAAATTAGGAACAATATAATACCACCATACCATTTTTCATTACCCACATGCTACGCTCGTAGCGCTACGAAGTAGCACGTTCTTGCTACGCGAGCTACGGCGTAGCTCCTGGCTCTAAAATCTGTTTAAAACTTTTTTGTGCATCATTTTCGGGTTTTGCACTATAGACCAGACCCAAAACATTTTGGTTGCGATTGTGCGCACCATAATTATTTTAATAGAGAAACAACCTATTAGAAAAACAACTTCGACTCACAGGTACGTAATCGTTCATGAAATCATTTGAATTTATGTTACGTTTACTCTGCGCGTTCGTGTAAGGTTAAACTGCGCATAGCTTTTCAGTCGATTTAACTAAAGAAACAGCTGTATTATTTTAACACAATAAATTCTCCTGTACGTCTAAGTATAATAGCTTTAGTAAATAAACCCAATTTTTATACTTACAAAAGAAATTTCCTCATACCATCCAAAAATTGGATACTATATTTTCCTTAAGATTAAACATAATTCACTGAAATATACGAATTTAAATTTAACTTGGTAATCTAATTACAACTCCGCTTCGTTGATTAGCGAATTCTTGAGTCTTCCCTCTGATTATTTCACTGGAACTCGTACAGTCAACCGCATGCACACCCAACCATTTTACTTTGATAACGCCTTTATTTCTTAGCAGTGAGTTGGTTTTTGTGAGGTGGTTTTGGTAATGGAGTGCGGTCGACCGTACCTATATTGTGGGTCCAAGTATCTATGTTATTTTAATGTTACAGCTTTATTTCTGTAATGGGAAAAGTTCTGTATTTAATATTGTAATATTTCGGTAGCTTACGGTTTGCCGCTGTCCTAATAGAAGTGCTAAAAGAAGAGCTCGTGGCTAAATAATAACAGCTGCACGGGTCGACCTTTAAGGTTATGCCGTGCTGGCCGAGGTTGGTCCTTGGATGAGTGAACATATAATTACATACCGAGTTTCCTCCGTGCCTCGGAAAGCACGTTAAGCCGTTGGTCCCGGCTGTCATTTGGAGATCTTTGACAGTCGTTACGAGAAGTCAGACATCCAGTCGGGGTATCGTACTACCCAGTTACTGGGTTGTGTGGATCAGATAGGTAGTCGCTTCATGTGAAATACTGGTACTCAGCTGCATCCGGTTAGACTGGAAGCCGACCCCAAGATAGTTTGGCAAAAGGCCAGGCAGATGATGAGATGATGAGTCAAATACGTGATTGTCACGATCGAAAACACTCAGAAAAGAACAACGAAAGAGCAACAGTATCTATAAATAAGTCAAACATGAATAATAGTAATAACTTATGATACGATTTGTATTCTGTAGTTGCTTGAATTAGGAACTGTCAAAAGTTAGAATGCTTAGCTTTCTTTTCTTTGACGGTTCCTACTTCGTTCAAATTCTGGTTTATTGCATAAAAATGGTTGATTAAGTAATTACTTATACTCGATTAACAGCTATAAGTTGGCTATAGATGGATACCAGGGTAAGAAGAAACATAGTTATAGCAATCTAGCTGCCCGGCTTTTTGCTGAACTGGTCTTATTTGGCGCAGCCGTGAGATACACAGCAATTATCTTTATTTTTGTGTTTTGTTTTAAGCTTTCTTGTTACTATTTTGGCAAAATGCTAACGTCAAGAAAGCGATGATGGTCGCGCTTTTCACGAGTTTTGACGCGTTCATAGACATAATGTGTCTGCGCCTAATGGACGCGCTAACAACGATCTTGACGTGCTTCGGAAGACACCCTAAGTTTCACGTGTTGTCACTGACTGTGTCATTTGTCATTGTCAGTTTACGAATTCTTACTTTAGGCGTAGGTTGTTGTTATCGGTTTGGTTTGTAGGTTTGATTCATGAGTTTTTATGTAGTTTTGTGTGCAATTGTGACCTGTCAAAATCAAAATATTTTATTTTAGATAATCCTACATGGGCACTTATAAGACGTCGACAAAAAGTGCACGGTTCGGGTTGGTTGCTTCCTATAGAGAAGAAAATCTATGGTTACTGTGATAAAATCATTTGGTTTTACAATATTTGAATGTTACAGCGTTAGTACTAAGTATGGGAAGACAGCGTAGGTCCGACAATAAGTCGTTGTTTACACAAAAGGCAGAACATGATAAAAAAAATACAACGAATTTATAAAGCCTACAATTGCCACACATTCATAAAAAATAGGTAAATGAAAAAGAATCTATACAAAAGTAAAACTAAAACATTATAAGAACATTATATTAAATAATTGACACAAATGTTGTCATCTCTGTGCCAAATGAACCTAATTTATTTCTTTCTAGTTTTCACTTCCCTCCATATCAAGGAGACAAAATAGAGCAAACCAACAAGCACAGAAAACCCCTCTTATTAATGGCAAAAAACGGAACCCTTATAGATTCGTCATGTCTGTCTGTCTGTCTGTCTGTCTGTCCGTCCGTATGTCACAGCCACTTTTTTCCGAAACTATAAGAACTATACTGTTGAAACTTGGTAAGTAGATGTATTCTGTGAACCGCATTAAGATTTTCACACAAAACTAGAAAAAAACAATTAATTTTGGGGTTCCCCATACATAGAACTGAAAACCATTTTTTTTCATCAAAGCCCTACGTGTGGGGTATTTATGGATAGGTCTTCAAAAATGATATTGAGGTTTCTAATATCATTTTTTTCTAAACTAAATAGTTTGCGCTAGAGCCACTTCCAAAGTGGTAAAATGTGTGTCCACCCCCTCTAATTTCTAAAGTAAGAGGAGGAAAATTCTGAAAATATTTAAGTTTGTAGAACGTAAAAAAAACTATCAACGAAAATTGGTTTCAATAAGATATGATGTTTAGTTTTTGAGATATGGGACTTTTTGATCAAACTGCAGCAGTAACTTTGTTTTTCATTAACATACTATGAAAAACCAATTTAGTTCTGCGGTTGAGTGGAAGTTTAAAACTAATACTACTAACTAATGAATGACAGTTCAAGATATTGTTTGGGGCTATGGAACCCTGTGTGCGAGTAAGACTCGCACTTGGCCGGTTTTTATATTCTCAACGAAATCGCTGGCATTGTGTCCCTACCTAAATCCCCGATCACTTAATAGGGGTTGCCATTTCACGCACCTTAGGGATTACGCGTGAACAGGGAATGTATGACACTTGTTTAAACTCAAAATAAACGACGATATTTTCCGGTTTAAAGCGCGTTGGTTCCGGTAAGGATTAAAAAGGTGTTAGGTAAGTATTAGCGGGTGGAACATTTTTTGTTGGTAATTTTTCATCATTAATTTTGGAGGAGTTACGGCCACTCTAGAGATTCATTTTAATAAAATCGGTTGTAATTGTATGGTTTTGTGATGAGGAGGAATGGAATGAAAAAAAATGTCGTAAAGAAAAATACTGTATGAATTAAAAATCAAAAATTTGGATGGATATAGTTCTCCTGATCGTTTTTCGGTCACGGCGGCCAATCTTGGTGGAGATTAGCCATCGGCGCGGGATATATTATAGTGCACAGGTGCACTCACACGCCATGCATCTATGTCTATTTTTGTTTAGCCTGCACTCATACTCCCAATTATTTTTTATTGTTTTTGTAGTGTTTATGATATTCATTATGGTTGTTTTATATGCAGGTACTGTTCGTTTTATTGTCCTTAGTCATGTATTAAAATGTTTACGCTGTCTTGATTTCCGTACGTTTTTTTTACGGGTGACCACTGAAAACCAGCGCTGTGCTGTGGGACCCCCATAGCACAGCATCATGCTGAGTGGGAACCTGTTTGTCGCAGTCACGACGTGCAAGCTGACGAATCTTTTACTTAAATTCTGTTTTATTTTGTTATTTTTAAAATCCTACTGTTGTATATTTTATGTTATTGTACTTACAAATGTTTCTTATGCTTTGTACCTATGTTTACTGTTTTCATTTTGTATGCACGTCATGCCCCTGCGACAAATAAATATTTTTTCTTTCTTTCTTTCTTTCACTCTCTGTTCCTTTACTCTCATAGTCCGATGGGACGGCAATCCGACACGACTGGAGAGAGATCAGGTGCAGGACCAACGGCTTAACGTGGTTTTGCCCGACCCGGGAATCGAACCCAAGACTCCACGCTCAGCAGTCGCGCTTGCAACCATGAGGCCAACGGGGCAGTCAAGTTGGATGGATAACGGGGTAGGAGAAGAGCCATAAGCCACAATTACCCAGTACTAACGGGGTTGTGGAGGTCAGGCAGACATTCGTTTCACGGAATATACTGGTATTCAGCTGGATCCGGTTAGACTGCAAGCCGACCCCAATTTTGTTGGGAAAAGGTTAAGCAGGTGATGATGAGGGTAGAGGAAGACCAATGAAACGACGAATGGGTTGTGTGAAAGTTGATATGACTGCAAACGGAGTTGACCTGACAATCAGGCTAAACGAGAACTAATAAAGGGTGTAACGGAAAGGGTATATACATACTTAAGGGTGTGCTGCAGACTATCAAACTGAACATGTTTCTCCATCGGAAAAAACAT
This sequence comes from Cerastis rubricosa, assembly GCA_949152445.1. Taxonomy (NCBI): domain Eukaryota; kingdom Metazoa; phylum Arthropoda; class Insecta; order Lepidoptera; family Noctuidae; genus Cerastis; species Cerastis rubricosa. The sequence continues at coordinate 20,377,367 of OX424534.1, read as the reverse complement.
CGTAATAGCGAAAACATTATGTGCTACCCCATACAAAATTTAAATACCTATTCGACCCAAATGTATTGGGCAGCTGAATTTTTCAAATATATTGGACAAACATGTTCATTTTGATGGTCTGTAGCACACCGTTAGGTATGTATTTACACTTTCCGTTACACCCTGTAGAACAAGAAATCTAGACGCCAACCCAAAATAAATTATAACGGATGCCTCATATTTATAGCAGAATGTAACCAACATAGTATACACTTAGAAACCCCGTATATTAAGCATTCAGCCTGCCACAGCTGTCTTCTTAAACACAGGTGTGCTCAATCCCCTATTAATCTTTAATAATGCTTGAGCCACGTCTTACGTACCCCCTGAAAGATATGGGGGGACTACCCGTCACGAATTCTCGGAAATAAAAAGGAAAAAAATCTTACCAATACGAATGAATGTTTCGAATGTATACAAGTTGTTGTTTTGCATCCTCGTCAAAATTCAGGATGTTGTCACTAAAGACATAAATATTCAATATAAATTACGGTACCTAGTAAATTATTAAAAAACACTGCATTTTTTTGTTGTTTAAATTTGTCAATATTTCAGAATAACCCCCATAGCGTGGTTTAGGGATTATAAAATTATCGAAAAAACGTTTGAGGTTTTTTGTTTGTGTGTAAGCGACGTTATAAGGCAGGGATCAGACGGCCCGTGTTTAAAACACGGGTGGTTCACAGTTAGCGATTTTAGTAAATAAATAAAAAAAAGAAAATTACCTACTCATTTTATGATTGATTCGGGTCGAGAATCATTAGCATAGTTACCTCCTAGAATTTGACGAGGTTGCAAAACAACACCTTGTATAGATATCTTAAGTATGTTTGTAAGTTTGTGAATTTTCAACACCTTAACGACTGGACGGATTTGCATGACTGACTACATGCCTGAAGCGTTTGAGGTGTTTCGAATTCCTACTACGGTTTTCAACAGGATTTGTAGATTTTTGGTAGTAGTTACAGATAGTTAGTAGTTAGTTCGTTCTGTATGGTGCCGGACGTAAAGAATAGCACCATACCGTTTCTTCCCGTGGGTGTCTTTAGAGGCGACTAAGGGATTTGCCAGAGAATGGGCAGCAGCGTTCTCTGTGCTTTTGGTAACCGTACTGCGATCGCCAACCCGCCTGCCAAGCGTGGCGATTATGGCAAAACCCCCTTAAGTCAATGTGGCGTTGGGGAAGGCCTATGTCCAGCAGTGGATGTCTTTCGGCTGAAATGATGAAGATGATGATGATGATGAGTTACAGATAGTCAGTGGGCCGAAAGTCTGACAACCAGTCTTATCAAGGACTATCGTATTGCTCACTAGCTGTCCGGCTAGCTGTCCGCAAATTCGTTTGCGTCACATTTTCCCCGTTTTCGCAACATTTTTCATTGCTGCTCCACTCCTATTAGCCGTAGCGTAATGATATATAGCCTATAGCCTGCCTCGATAAATGGGCTATCTAACACTGAAAGAATTTTTCAAATCGGACCAGTAGTTTCGGAGCCTATTCGATGCAAACAAACAAACAATCAAATCTTTCCTCTTTATAATATTAGTTTAGATAGTTTAGACTACTAACTGCGTTGTGGAAGTCAGATAGTCAGTCGCTCCATGTAAAATATTGGTCCTCCACTGCCTTCAGTTAGACTGGAAGCCGACCCCAACATTGTTGGGAAAAGACTAGGCATAAGATGATAATTTTCAACACGATTTAGACATGACCGGTTTGTGCCAGTGCATTATATTTTTTTTAATTTGTTTTTTGACGGCACGGTTGGCGCAGTGGTTGTGCGATCGACTGCTGCGCTGCGTGTCGCGGGTTCGATCCCTGCACGGAACAAATATTTGTATGGCCTACAGATAGAAAGAAGAAAGAAAGAAAAAATATTTATTTGTCGCAGGGACATGACGTGCATACAAAATGAAAACAGTAAACATAGGTACAAAGCATAAGAAACATTTGTAAGTACAATAACATAAAATATACAACAGTAAGATTTTAAAAATAACAAAATAAAACAGAAGTTAAGTAAAAGATTCGTCAGCTTGCACGTCGTGACTGCGACAAGCAGGTTCCCACTCAGCATGATGCTGTGCTATGGGGGGCCCACAGCACAGCGCGTATGTGAGTTTAAATGTTTGTAAACGCACCCACGATACAGGAGAAATTCCTAGTGTGGGGCAAAGTTAAAAAAAAAAATAGACATTTTCTTCATTGTTATAAAATAACGTCGTTTCGTCTAAAAAATCTAGACCCAGAGTAGGACATAGAATATCTCTGGAGTACGTTTCCGTGGAATAATTAAAAAACATATTATTGCTGTCTTTCAAACTCCACGCAAGCACTGTCGCGGGAAAAGCCAATATTTGAATTTTTACAAAAGAAAATCTCTTAAAGATCATTTGATATGCGTATCATGAACGAAATTATTTTTTACGGCCCCGCATTTGAGATTATTCGAAAGCCACGATCCGACATATTTTCGAGGTCGAATAAAATTGGGATAAATATACACGATAAATGGGGAGCAAGGTGAATTATTTATTTCAGGGTAAGACAGATTCTTGTGGGTTACAACCACGCATGAGTGGGTTATAATCTATTATGTATGGATATTTTAGAAATCATGACAATGTAGAGGAGAAAAGAGTATTGGAAACAGTACCTCGATTAGACGCCTGTTTTTTAAACTCACAATTTTTCTGCGGTGGGATCACACTTAGGATATGAACTTCCAACCTCATGCACGTCAAGCGGTCTTGAAACTTCCGGACTATTTACACGTTGAAGACCCTTTGTGTAAATATTAAGTGTATTATTGCTAGTCGTGATACAAAAAAAAAAAACAATATTAAACACACAGTTAAAAGAAAAATACAAACCCAAACTTATTTATTCACTAAAACAATAAATTAATTAAAATAAAATGTTTTGCAAAATACAAAAACCAACTAACGCCGACACGGATTTGAACGAACATATCTTTTGGGGGGGTAAGAACTTAATGGTGCTGTGTGTACGTCGAAACTACCGAACGCTACCTACTACGGTCGTAACAATGAAATACTCCCTTTGCGACAAATATTCATCATTCTCTTGCCCTTATCCCAATTTATCTGAAGTCGGCGCAGCATGTCTTTTTCTTCCATACTTATCTGTTAGCCGTCCTTTTCCTACGAGTTCCCTTTTTAGCTATAGCATCTTGTACACAATCCAATCATCCGGTTTTTTGGTCTTCTCCTCTAATCGCATTACCAAATGTGCGTTAACCTCTTGAGTGTCACATGATACTTCTTATGTTCATCAAATGATTATTTTGCGATAATATGAAATAAAGTTGCCCCAATCATACGCAGAATGGGGGGAAGTTAAAATGGCATTCTGAAGGTACTTGCGGAAAGACTGGATGGGCCTACATAGGTACCTACATGTTAATAACTGTCTGATAATTACTTTTATGACATTGGCGAATATAATGGAATATTGTAACAATCCAAGATGACATGTACAGTCTGCAAACCCTCCATCCTCCATCTCCTTTGCAGACTGTACTTAATGTTGCAGTTGGTTTTATAAATAATAACGATTACCTGTTTAATTCTAATTATAATCATATTATTAATTTATTTTGGACTTATTGTATCACAAATCTTAAAATGTATTGTACTAGCTATAAGAATGGCATGTGAATATTTGTACACCACATCGTGTGGTAGAATATAATGAACTCAACAAAATATTAACACCGTACTATGTAAAACTCAATTTTACAAATACATTCTTATTCTAAACTACGTCATGCATAAGGCTTGATAAACTTACCTTTGATAATAATGTCTAATATTATAAATAGAATCGTGTGTACTAAGATATGTAGTTCTAAGCAATTGTTACCAAGAGAACCAAGTTTACCGACGTAGCCCGAAGAATTGCCAAACTTAAGTGGCAGTGGGCAGGGCACATTGCTCGCAGAACAGATGGCCGATGGGGCCGAAAAGTTCTGGAATGGCGACCGCGAACCGGGAGACGATGCGTTGGAAGGCCTCCCACTAGGTGGACCGATGACCTGGTGAAGGTTCCGGGGAGCCGCTGGATGCGAGTCGCACGGTCAATGTGCCGACACTTGGGAGAGGCCTATGTCCAGCTGTGGACGTCTTTCGGCTGAAATGATAAATGATGATGATGATGAAGCAATTGTTTATACTAACACTATGTTTATGGGTCATGTTGTCTTATTTTTATTTATAGGTGCATATTAACTGTCACGGTGGCTGTCGCTCATAGGACCTTGGAATTTAACGTTTATTTTCAATAATTACACAATCTGGCTGTATTATTCGACTAATCTAATAATACGACCGGTTTTATTGTTCTTCCATTATCATCATCATCAACTGAAACTCGGCAATATTGTGAGCTCAGATGCAATAAATAAAAAACTTCCCTTTCTTCAACATTATTTACACGGAGTAAAGATACTCATTATGAAAGTGCTCCCTAGGTAGACAATATTCTTTTGAAAGAAATTCAATAAGAATGGCTTTATAGATCTACGCTAGGAGCATAAAGGCTCTTTCAGACAGGCGTGACGCGACAGCGTAACGCAGCATATCGGTGTTACCGCGTTGCGAAGCCTCGCACACAGGTGTGAAGCGGCGCGGCACGGCTTCCAATCGATTTCTCGATCTAATGAAAATCGACCGTAAAGTAATAGATTAGGATATCTTAAAATTAGGTTGTCCTACGGATTTAAATATTTTTGGATAATCATTTTTATGCTACATTAGCACTTCGCCCGCGACTTCGTCCGCGAAAATTGTGATATAATATAGCCTATAATACTAGGTAAAGATGTAATCAGCTTTCTAAAGGTGAAAGAATTTTTAAAATCCGTCGAGTAGTTTTTGATTTAAATCTTTACAAACAAACAATCAAATCTTTCCTCTTTGTAATATTAGTTTAGTAAACGTTCTATCGATCTTTTGTTTCTTGTCGCGGAGTGTGTCGCGGCGTGCCGCGTGGCACGTGTATCGTGTCGCGCTCTCGAGAAAACCCAGAAACGCGTCGCGTCGTGCCACGTTGCGCCGCGTCGCGTCGTGTCTGTGTGAACTTTCCCGCGCGTTTTTATACAAATTGTTCTACGTAGGTTTTGTCGCCGCGTGCCTCGTAGCACCTGTTTGAAGGAGCTTTAACGCTTTGTGCGCTTATAACGATTTTTCACAACAAATATTAAGTTCATATCCCAGAAAACATTTTTGTATTCGTTTGATTACAGAAAGTGTAGATGATGGTTGTAAACAAAACCATGAAAAGATAAATTGTTTTTTTTACAGCCTCTATACAACTTCAAACTGAAGGAACTAGCAAAACACATGTGATAGATGTCGATGTCTTAACAAGATTTAACAAATGATGTGATGATGTTATGACATGCTGGCTTATCATGACCTCCTAAAGCAGTATTGTTTTACTCTTAATCCAGTATGGGAAAGAGACGGAGCTATACAGTTTGTCAGCGCCATCTCTTTCCGATACTGGAAAAGGAGTAAAACTATAATGTTTTAAGACGTCATGGTAGGGCAGCAGGTCTTATCCAACAACTTGAGTTTACTTGAGAGGATGGGACAGATCAAGTTTCATTGAATCCAAAGCAAATACTATGGAGGAAGCTAATAAGACTAAGATTATATAATTCCAAATATTAAATAATATGATGTCAATATCTTATCTACGAAGTAAACTCATAATTGTTTTCCGACGGAAATCATTATGTTTTTTACTCCAGCGTCCTTGTACCCGAATAATCGCTCTTAAATTGATGGGTATTGCTTGGTTAATTTGATCTTGTCCCTGAAAAGAAAGATTTTGTCACCATTTATCACGTACACATAAGTAAGTTGCTATAGTTTCCTATGTCAGCTTCTATCCTTCAATCTACTCGACAGCTCTTGATTAGAACCTAGATTAATACCTGTCTAGCATTATTCTCATGTACCACTTATTAACTGAGCTGGCAATCTATCTTTGCGTCTCCAGATGTGTAGGTACAACGTAGTTTTGTCAGGGAATAGAATAAAATAAAATAATGTTAAAGGAAAATTAAACATTGTTGAAGAGAAGGTAGAGTTTAATTTCCTACAAAATGTATGGGTAATGTTTTTGTAATTTCTGTTTTTTCTTGTTCTCAAACCATGGGATTCAAAAAGTCTATGGAACGAATGCCATAGAGTTTTTCCTTTTATTCATTTACACAACATACAATTAGATTTTTAAATATTTTTCCAAAATTATATAAAATAAAATATATTTAAAAATATAAAAATAGTAGCCCACCGGTATCGGGAACACGGTCCAAGCTACCCGGCGGTCAGGGCTCCAGAGAAAGGAACCTCCTAACAATACGAGCCGTGTCCAGGAGTACCGCTTTCTGAATTAAGCCCTTGATCCAGCTGCCTAACGAGAGCCTCATCAGATATTGGTCGAGGCTCTTGGCAATTAGGCCATTGGCTGATACGACTATCGGCACAATGATCGCCGAGTCAACATGCCACATGTCGACAACCTCGCGAGCCAAGTCAATATACTTGATTTGTTTATCCATAGAGTTTTTTTAGATCCTTTATTTATTTTCTTAACATATCCTTTACATTTTTAAATATTTTTACAAAACAACATATTAAAAAAAACATTTAAAAATATAAAAAATAGTAGCCCACCAGCATCGGGAACAGGGTCCGGGCTACCGGTGGTCAGGGCTCTTGAGAGAGGAACCTCCTGACAATTCGTGCCGTGTCCAGAAGTACTGCTTTCTGAATCAAGCCCTTGATCCAGCTGTCAAGCGAAAGACTTCTCAGATGTTCGTCGAAGCTTTTAGCTATTAAGCCATTGGCCGACACGACTATCGGCACAATGACTGCTGTAGTCACGTCCCACATGTCGAGTTTTTTTATTATTATGATTAGACAAAGGATCGACAAAAATAGTTTTTTTTTATGAATATCGCCTCTTTCTTCTACACCTTGTCCAAAAACTGTGAATGCAGATCAAAATATCTCAAAAAGTAACGGATCATCTTCTAAGACAGTTTTGCTCAATCACAATTTTAGTCCAAAGAAACGATGGATGGACTTTGGGAAGGATGATATGGCAAGAAAGGAGGTGTCTCATGAGATAACGATTAATAGAAAAGTTTGGAAGAAGAACACATGCTGCGCCGACCCCAAATAAATTGGGATAAGGTCAAGAGAATGATGATGACAATATTCTACCATGAATACCTGTAATTTGTACGGTGTAGGTAATAGACAAAGAGCTATCTAACCTACCGTAGCTAAACTTTCTGGTACAATCGTCCCGTTGTTAACGTGGATTACGCCTTACTCCAGAGAAGGGATGTACCTAACAATTAGGGTAATGAGTCCCATCCCTGTCTACCCACTAAACTAGGTTAAATATTCAGAGGTAGGGAACTTTTATTGGGTACTTCTTATTTTGTGAATTAATCCGTCTTTAAGGAACGTTCACGCTGTGGCGAGGTAGTGCTTCCTTACCTAACCCATGCGTTCCACCGGCTGAAACTCTGCCAACTGGACATCAGTTGCCATGACTGACCTGGAGGTCTTTAAATAGACTCCGGACCCAGATTGGCCGCAGCAACAAAACCTGCTTAGGTGGAGATTCATTGATGACTCTACCCTGGAGTGTTAATGTGATGCTGTTCCACAAACGGCACAATGCGGCACTTAATATTGTGTCCAGCGTGTCCTGTTGTTTGTTTATTACAGGAAATGATGGACGCAACTGACGGTTTGACAGTTTAGATTATCATCGACACGCTAAGAAGAATACTGAAGCAAATCTCACATAGGATGTTATGATAGAAAGTAACACGACGAGTTAGATTTTTGATGCGAGCAAATTTCGTACCGAATCCCGTGCGGGACGAAATTTTCTGGCGCGTCATTTCGCTTTAGTGTGACCAGAGCTTTATAGTTCTTTAAAAGGGGCTTGTACACAAATCTGCGACACGAATTGCTGCGATGCGATTTCGTGTGGCGTCTCGTCCTTCCACGATTTGGGTGACCATTCCTTCGACGACCGTCAACTGTACTGATCGTATTTTGTAAACTAGGGTGTGACATGGATCGTAAAAATAGACGTATCATCGCAGGAATGTGCGATGCAAATCAATTTGCAAGTTGTTGCGATGCGTCGTGGGAGCCCGTAGACTTTTACGATGCGACGTCGCATCGCAGTTTTGTGTACAAGCCCTAAGACAGGCACATCTTCATTATTATTCGAGTAACAGCACCCAGCTACATTGAGACACAATGTCTTGTTTAAATATCTAACAAAAAGAATTTTGTTAATTTTTGCTGTCAAGGATTTTTTCTCAATAGTTAAGATAGGTTTAAACTGCAAAAAAAAAGACCAACATAAATAAGCGGATAAGAAAATGCTTAATTATTAAAAGGAAAATAAGCAAGATCGAACGTTTCAACTTCTAAAAGTAAAGAATATCAAGCCCTCACCTAAAACACAAAACCCAAACAGCCTATTATTTAACACCAGCTATTTAACGCCAAAAATGCGACCAAAACCGCGCAACACCGTTAGCACTTAATAACCATCCAGTGCGAAAGAGACGTTACACAGAAAAAAAGACACGGAGCATATTGTGGAACGAAATTATTACATCATCTCTTTAGGCATGTTTATCGAGGACGGAAAATTAAGGAAATGGTTTAACTAGAAGTGACTTGTACGGGAATGGGGAAATGTCGTGAGGAAATTTTGAGTATGAATGTGGATGGCTATAAAAGTAGAGGAAGTTAGGTTAAGGTTGTGTTTAGGCGGTTTTAAATATCATGACCATCATTTCAGCCGAAACACGTCCACTCCTGGACATAGACATCCTCCAAGTGTCGACACTTTGACCGGTCCCGTGCGACGCGCATTCAGCGGATCCACTCAGTAGTATCCACGGAGCCTGGAAATGTGCCCGGTGGATGGCAATAGGCTCGCCCCCTATGACATGGGACTTAAACATAACTGGCGAAATGTGGTTTTTTTGGGGATAACAGGCGTGATTTTGTTTATAGTAATGTTAAAAATATCTGATCTCTTTCTTCGTGTTACCAAATATCGCAAAATAAGATTCATTATTCTAATTAAATATGATAATAGATGAGTAAAGATTCTCTTTTTGATGAGTATTTTAGATTGTCCACCAATTTATTTTGAAGAGTTCTTTTTAAATTAATGAATATGGACGAAATACAATCGCATTTTTATGTACATAATTTGTCTTACAGAGGCAGATTATCGTCGTAAATATTTTTTTTCGATTTGTTTCTCTTATTTCGGAGATACAGAATTACATAAAAAGCTATTTTTGTAGCCTTCATTAATCAAGCTATAATTCTTATGACAAAGGCACCAATATAATGGAAAGTACTTCATTATCTTTAAAACAATCTGAATAATAATCGTACACTTTTTTGTTTGGCTTATAGATAACTATTATTACCCGGGGTTTTGCCCGCTTTTACGTTTGAAGTCATACCGCTTCATCGTGCTACTGGGATTTAAAAATTATTTTATCCAGGTCCGTTTGTCTATTTTCATCAATATTTCTTAGGGTGTGAAAATGTAAAAGACGAAAAAATCTACAGACACAAATATTTACTTGCGCATTTATAATGTTATTAAGAATTTTCCAAAATATTCGCTTCTAAACAGACTAGGTACCTATTACAAATATAATTTTACATTAAAAGAGGTCCTTTTTAGGGTTCGGTACCTAAAAAGGAAAAAACGGAACCCTTATAGGATCACTTTGTTGTCCGTCCGTCCGTCCATCCGTCCGTCTGTCCGTCTATCTGTCCCCTTTTTCTCAGGATTACGTAAAGGTATCAAGCTGGAATTTATATCTAATCAAGTTTACTGTCTCTTTTATCTGTGAAAAAAACAAACTTCTATGCCAACGCAATCAAAAGATAAAGCCGTTTATGCCGCAAATTTTCGACACTCGAAAGGGAATCAAAACCTACAGGGTAATTCCCGTGCACTCAGAATCTTGAAGTTTGGTACGAAGCAACGTCTTTAATAGCACAGATAAAGGAAAAATTGCGAAAACTGTAAATTTTTAGTAACATCATAATATAATAAAAATATTCTTGATCATTTTAAACTTACTGTCGTACGACAGAACCCTCGGTGCGCGAGTCCGACTTGCAATTGGCCGGTTTTTTTAACTGTCATATGTTGATTTTATTTCAAAATATATTACAAAAGATTGTTTGTCGGGCTGATATACGAAATCCAATACGGCTGATCGTAAATAGTCTGGTGACTATCTTTATTACGCTAGACTATTTTGTGAGCAGATTTGGTAATTTTCTTTAATACGTACTTTCTACGTTTTGTAGTAAGCAACGACGTATTGTCGGGCCTACGCAGTCCTCCCATACTTAAGTACTAAGGCTTGTTAAACCAAATGATTTTAAAAGAGTTACCATAGAGTTTCTTGCCGGTTCTTCTCCATAGGAAACGACCAACCCGAACCGAGCACCTTTTTTTCGACGTTTTATAAGTGCCCATGTAGGCCTATGTGAAATAAAAATATCGTGATTTTGAAATATTTTGTTTTATGTAGGGGTATCGTATTACCCAGTACTAACTAGGTTGTGGAGGTCAGATAGGCAGACGCTTCATATGAAATACTGGTATTCAACTGCGAGTGCTGTTGACTGAGAAGCACCAACATGTTGGAAAAATTAAATCTTAAATTTAAAAAACCCCCAAACTATAATAACTGTGAAAAACAAAAAAATACTGAGCTTTTAGGGGGAGCGGGGGTTACAACCACCCCTCCTGGAGATGCCCATGGTGACAAGTTACAAGATTTCAAATTGCGAATCGATCAGAATTGTGGAAGTTGTTTTATATCCCTTCATCAACTAGAAAAGATATCAGGATCTTCAAACGGCTGAGCAGATTTTCTTGAAACATAGCTAAGAACACTCTCGATTAACACATCTTTGAAACGAAACCAACTTAATCAAAATCGGTTCATCTATTCAGGAGCTATGATACCACAGACAGACACACAGATACACACGTCAAACTTACAATACGCCTCTTTTTTGGTCGCGGGTTAAAAAGGAAAGGCAGACGATGATTTTGTACCACGCCTGTAATCTGCAGAGGTCTCCCTTATAATTATCCACAATTGGCCAGTTATTTTAAGTACCATGTAATAAGGAGCGAGTTTATTGCCATAAACTACAAATCCAGACTTTTTGGCTGCTACCGAGAAATTCCTGATGGAAAAACTCAATATCACTTTACCCCTGGAGGACCTCATACTCAACAGTAGCGTTTGCGGCAACAAGATCAACGAGAAAACCACAGCCATTTCCAGCTTCCAATCCTACATCTGCGACCAGATTATAACTGTAGACATGACAAGGAAAAGACAAGAAATAATCTCGTAAGACGATGACGTCATGAACGATGTCATGTCAAATAGCGTGACGTCATAGATTGCGTGTCTGACTACAGGCTTCCAAATATCTTGATTAAACTACGTAAGGCTTGTCACACATGACTGGGTAGACACTTTTGATTCGGCAGTCTCGGTAACTTCGCGTTGCTGGCACGACATACAAAAAATAAAAAGGTTATTTTTATTTTGTACACACTACTTTCAATCCACTGCAACTTCTGCAAGCCAGGATCAATACACGAAATATAATAATACACATCCACCATCATACTTCAAATGTTATACAGGGTTATTGGTAAAACACCAACAACCTCTTAAGAGGTCCTTCTACTCATCATTATAAACAACTTTTACTTTGAGACCAAACCCGAAATCGTGAAAAAAAAATCAGCTGTTCCCTACATTTTGACGAGTTATGTGAACATAAAGAACGGAACAGCTGATTACCAATAACCCTGTATATTTTCTGTTCCCTGATAATTATAATCTGGATCTATACAAAGCTCGAGTAAATTGGTTTCTGCTAGGTAAGCGTGCTCCACCCTGGAACGTATCTTCGCTTCACAGGCACGTTACCTATCCCAAGCTTATCATATTATTAATGTGTGGATGTCTCTAAATAGTCTCAATCTTATTCCTTTTTTTCCATTCTTTTTAATCAAATATTTTACTGTAGTTTTTAAATCATTACACCTTTATTTAAAATAGTTACAGCACGGATGACAACATTTGTGTCACTTGTTTAATCTAGTCTTTTTTTTGTTGTTGTGTAGACTCTTTTTCTTATTTACCGATTGTTTGTAAATGTGTGGACGTTGTTGGCCTTATATTTCCTAGATCCTTGGTAACTTTTTACCTTGTTCTACGTTTTGTAGTAAGCTAGAACTTATTGGCGGGCCTCGATTTCCTCCCATACTTAAGTACTAAAGCTGTAACATACAAATAATTATAGTAAAACCAAATGATTTTAAAAGAGTAACCATGGAGTTTCTAGCCGGTTCCTCTCCATAGAAAACGACCAACCCGAACCGAGCACCTTTTCGTCGATGTTTTATAAGTGCCCATGTAGGCTTATGTGAAATAAAAATATCTTGATTTTATCTAGTATAAAAAAATGTTGGTGGCTCAAAACATTGCCTATGGCCTCAAAATATTATTTATGGCGTCGGGTCGTTGAGAACAGTGCTCAGGTCACTTTGGTTTCTTGTAATGGAGCACAGATATTTGGCATAAGAGGTGGAAGGTTTGGGACCTCGACATCCACACTCTGCTGACCTTCTGACGAGGTACCCTAACCTCGTCGGAAGGTCAGCAGAGTTATAAGAATAACAACCGAACCGAAACTATCACACGAACAGGTATATTCGGCTTTCATTTGCCTGTTGCTAATCGGCAAACTCCGTTCGGCATCTATCATCACTGAATTAAGTTTGGGCCGGCTTGTCAAAACTCGAAACTTTTTATCATTAGAACACGACCATTAACACGTTGGAACTGAGACGGAAGTGATGCACTACTATAACTACTAAATAATACAAGTGACGACGCGACTACTCTAGCTCGGTGTTCATAGCTCCGGACCGGCTGCGGCGGTCGCGGGCCTGTGCCTCTCGGAGCCTGTACGCACCTCCCTCTGTGCGTACCCAAACTGCTCGATATGCAGCCACAGCCTAGGCGATAAATCTGCTAAACGCCCTGATTGCTCACGAACTGGATATCGGCGTGTTTAAGAGCAGCAATAAAGCTATGCTTAATTATTGCGTTAATTTCTTCAGCTAATGTTATGTTGTTGGCTTGCTGCATGCTTTGGTGCAAACTGTAAGGGCAGCAAGTATTTGTATAAATCTAAACTAATATTCAAAAGAGGAAAGATTTGATTGTTTGTTTGTTTGCATTGAATAGGCTCCAAAACTACTGGTCCGATTTGAAAAAGTCGTGTTAGATAGCCCATTTATCGAGGAAGGCTATAGGCTATATATAATCACGCTACGACCAATAGGAGTGGAGCAGCAATGAAAAATGTTGCGAAAACGGGGAAAATGTGACTCATCGAAGTTGCGCCGGACAGCTAGTAAATAATAACTAAGTGTGAACCACCCCTAAGTTATGTTAATATTGACATAGAAAAGTGTTTGTCTGAGTAGGACAGGTATAGATGTGTTTGTGCCAAGTTGATTAGCTAAGCTAAGGAAACAACATCTTTAACCCTCGAGGGGGTAGGTAGAGCTGTCTAATACACCCACATTTCACCAGTTTTGTTTGAGTCAATATTACGTTATTTTTTTATTATTTATTTAACTGAAAGTTCGCTGATATTATTTAACATACAGCACTTTTAAAGCCCTTTATTTTTTTCCTTTGACACCAGTCAAAGTAAATTAACCAATAAAACCATATTATTATTATCTAATAACACACACGATAATAGTAAGACAATAAAGGCAGTCTCACACGATTTAAAATTAATGGTCGCGTGCGTGCCGCTGACTGCTAATTTTCTCATTAGTGTACACGCGACTTATTCTAACCTTAAGGTTCATAAGGAAGCTTATAACATCACGCAGTTTTACTCGGAAAGGATAGACAGAGGTGTTTAAATACACCCATTTTTTGTTAGTTGTGTTTTAGTCACATACAATTAGAAGCAACACTTTTACCACATACCGTTGTATTTCTATAGATTCTGTTTCTTGGATGCATCCAACTTTTTTTTGTAAAAGAATAATTTATTCACCTACTCTAGCTACTATATTTACAAATTAAAAAAAGAAACTGTTATTATACTACAAAGAACATGTAGTCTTTGCGCCATCCATCGTTTTAGAAATTTCCTTTAAGGCAATCTTGTTGGCCACTCATACTGAAAGTGGTCCATTTTCATAATTACCATACTCTCCTAAAATATGTCCCTCATTTATCGTAATAAAATGTGCATAATCTTCTTTCCCTATTCATACCTTTTCTCCCAAAAATGCGGCTGCCCAATTTCCAACCAACTCTCCATTACATTAAATTACGGAGATACCTTCACGTCCATCTTAACTAATTAGCTGGCGCCATATTACTTTATCCTCTCTCCAGCTGTACACTAAGTAAAAAGGTCCAGCAGGTTGGCTATGAAATCAAATCAAAATATTTTTATGTTACATAGGCCTACACGGGCACTTATAAAACGTCGACAAAAAGGAGCTCGGTTCGGGTTGGTCGTTTCCTATGGAAAAGAACCGGCGAGAAACTCCATGGTTACTCTTTTAAAATTATTTGGTTTTACAATATTTCTGTTACTGCGTTAGTACCTACTTAAGTATGGGTCGGTAGTACTTAAGTATAAGGAGGGCATCGTAGGCCCGACAATAAGTCGTTGCTTTCTACAATACGTAGAACGTTATAAAAAGTTACCAAGGATCTAGGAATCTATAAGGCCTACAATGTGCACTTATTTACAAACAATCGGTAAACAAGAAAAAGAGTCTATACAACAGTAGAAAATATTTAAGGCTAGATTAAACAAATGTTGAAAGAATATCTCTGTAAGCACCATGTAGACGTAATCTTACACGCATTAATTTTTTTCGAGGTTATCGTAAAAAGGGTGATCTTCAAGGTTAAATATTGCTTTCCGAGCGGAATAACCATCCTTAACAAATCAAGATCATTCTGAGTCTTGGAGAGCACGTCAAATTGTTGGTCGTGTCTGTCGTTAGTGCCTGGGTTGTCGAAATCGAAAGGCCAAAAACCATGTCAAAAATCGGTATTCAATTGCTCCCTGTTACACTTAAAGTCGACCCCAAAATACTTGAGAAAATGCTAGGCTGAGACAGATCGGTCTAGCATTTTCAGGACATGACCTTCTGTACTATTCCGTCCATCTGTATCTGTTTCATCAAGAACTCACGGCATTTATCTGCGTCTAAAGAACTGATGGTACAAAGCTACGGCACTGACTGGCTAGTGTTGTACCTACATTCGCTCATAAGAACGACTTTGAAGTGAACAGAATGATGTTGTTTGCCTACTTGTATGGGTCCGTTAAGGAAATTTTGGTTGTTAGTCTCTGCGTTATTAATTATTTAATGGTTGAATAGTATTTCTTCGTCGGCAAAGTGCTTTTAATATTGGGTTTTTCCATCAGAAATTTCTCAGTAGCAGCCACGTAGTATAGATATGTGTCCAGTTGTTGGCTAGACTCGCCCCTTTTACATGGAAATTAAACATAACTTGCGAAATATGGGTTTTTTATTTGGGAAGTGACTTTGTTTTATACCATGTAAAGAAGATGTACATTTCTGCCCCACCCCTCAGGATTACAGGCCGATATGCTAAAAATCAAAAGTAAAAATACTGTGAACATCTCGGAACTGTATAACGTTGAAGTAAAACAGCCATACCCATCGTATAACTCAATTAGCTGATACGTTCCGGTGAAGGTCCGACCTTACGCGTAAGTAATTATATTGAAGCAGGAAGTGATACGACTGTGAAGGGTTTCTTGTTAGCGTGGGGTTATTTTTAGTTTGATTGTCAGGTTGTTCGTTTAAATAGTGTTATTCGACTATTGGATTCAGTGGAATTCAATATGAAAGAAAATTTATTTTTGACTTGAAAAGGAAAATTGTTCATGGTTGTCGAACATGTAGATATTGTAGAAATTAGACGTGGCTATATTATACTATGAAAGGGTTTTCAGCGACATTTTCGCTTAGTTTATAAGATTTTTGCCCTGGCTGGAGGCCTTAAATTCAAGGCTTTACCGGTGTACAGGATTTACCGGTTAAGCAGTAGCCAGCCTCAAAGGCTGAACTGCGAAATGCCATACACAAAAAAAAAATATATATAACGTTAACTATATAAGAAAATGGACCACACTTGCACGAGGATAAAATTCAATGAACACTCAGTGCCATCATAAAAAAAAAACTATATAAATAATAAAATAAATTAAAAAAAAATAAACCTTTTAATTTCAGTAGCTTTTACAAGTAAAATTACAAACACTGGGTCATGCAAAAAAATATTTGAATTGAAAGGATATAAGGATATTTGAAATGATTTTTAGTCATTTAGGAACAGTATAGGTTTTTTTATTTCATTTTAAAATTAATGAAAATAAAAACAAACTATACTTTTCCTAAATGACTCAAAATCGTTTGAGAACCTGAATGCAATAAGCAGTCTGCCTAATTTTTGGGTTGGCTGAAAGTTATAAGACCCTACAGTACCTACTATTTTAAAAGGCCAACAATAGTATAGGTCTAAACACAAACAAAATTCGATATAATTTCCCATTTACAAAATTACAACTACGAATGAAAATCTATAAAAACTTTCATCCGTTATTTTAATCAAATCAAATCAATTTTATTTGCATAAAACTTTGTGTAAAAAGTTGTTTTCAGTTTTTTTTTTGAGCATACATGTTTTGTTAATATCACAGCATGTAAATACATATGGTTACATTACAGAAAGTTTCCCGTAGTTTACATGTCAATAAAATTTTCTAAGCAGTATAAATTATGTTTAAACACTCATATTTTTTACTGCTTAGAAGATTTTTTGTATGTACCTTTTTTTAAACAATCTCTGATTGAAGGTTTTTAAATCTTCTGTAATTGTTCTAAATACCTGAACACACTGGCTAAACAGTTGTTAGCTAGTCTTGGTAGATCATTTATAAGTCTGTGAGGATCTCGCCGGTTTCGAGGATATACATCCTCTGCCTTTTTTTAATAAATCTTGATACTTCTGAACAAACATGCATACTTCATAAACATAGGGAGAGAGGGTAGCGGTAATAAACAAAGTTCTTTAAATATTGGCCTGTAATTTACCCCTTTATATAAATAACTACTATATACATTACTAGCTGACCGGCGCAACTTCGTTTGCGTCACATTTTCCCTGTTTTCGCAACATTTTTCATTGCTGTTCCACTCCCATTGGTCGTAGCGTGATTATTTATAGCCTTCCTCGATAAATAGGCTATCTAATACTGAAAGAATTTTTCAAATCGGACCAGTAGTTTCGGAGCCTATTCAATGCAAACAAACAATCAAATCTTTCCTCTTTATAATATTAGTTTAGACAAAGATTAAGAAACCAATAAATTAAATAACTGAAATAACAATAAACTATAAAAGGGCGTCAAAAAACTCCTCCTCAACACTGTCAACTGGTGCCCAAGAGACTGGCAGCATTGCCACGTTGTATGGTAATACTTAGCCTCTGGCCAAAGTAATACAAAGTAATTTTCAAACAAACTCTTCCTTAATTTAAAAAAAAACTTTCATTATTTAGTTTTATGCTTCATTCGCTATGTAATGAACAACTTTTACAAGGGACCAACTTTAAAAAAAATGTTCAAATAGCTGATTTTTTAAATGAAAATAATCAATTTGTACTATGTTACCAACTCAAAACTATCAAAAGCAGCACTCAAATATGTCTCTCATTTAACCTCACACCCTGTTTGATACAAGGACGGAAGACGATTGTGGATAAAACACGAATAATTTTGCAAAAGATAGCACAAGTTATTTGGCAGCCCAAAACTTCGGGAAAGGGGTAGAAACAAAAGTTTTCGAATCCAGAATAAGAGTTGATGACGACAGTTGGATGACCTGCGGAACTTAAGCTTTTAAAGAAACGAAGTTCGAAATAATAATTTATGGAAGTTTATATTTGTAGCACAGACCAACAATTTTTTTTTCACAAAGCATTTGTACAGAGACGCTCTTTCGATAGTGAGAAACTATAGATCCTAAGAAAAAATAAAGCTGAAAAGTTTGTTTGTTTGGTTAATCTTAGGAAATACTGGTTCGAATTGAAGTTTTCTTTAAGTGTTTTCTAGCTGATTTATGGAGGAAAGCTATAGGCTATATAACATCACGCTACGACCAATAGGAGCGGAGCAGCAATGAAAATTGTTGCTAACATGGGGAAGACTAAGTTACGCGGGTCAGCTAGTGTAGATATAACCAGACCATATTGCGAACATGCGTAGTACTTAGTAATTGGATAAGACATAATAATATGTACATATCATCGATACGAAAGAAATGATCTATATATCTGCTACGTTTTTCCTGTTAAACAAATGTTACTATAGTTTAAACGAATACTTAAATGATAAATTATAAGTAACTCAATAACATACGCCTACCTACTTATAATGCACAAAAAAAAAATGTTTTTTTTTATTTCTTATTACAATTAATATGGATTATGGAGCATCTAATTAAATATCTTACCATGTACAAAAAACAAGTATTAAATACGCAATAAATTAGAATAGTAATTAAAACTACAATTAATAATTTAAAAAAATATATGATTTTAAAAATGTTACTAATTGATTAAATAAATGCATATAATCTACACAATAATAATAATTCTAACATTCCATTCAGTAATATTAAACAGTTTATCTTACTAACTAAAAATATAATTTATCTAATTAAGCACCCAGTGTTCTTCCTCCTCTCTCCTACCTGATCTTGCTGTGCCCGACAGGGTCCATAATTGTGACTTATATAATTACTTCCTTTCCATCTATGTAAATACATTATGGTACGCAATAAAGAATTGAGAATTGAGAATTGAATACGTCGCCGTAGCTTTAGTGAGCTACGCCGTGGCTTGTGTTGGAAGCGTGAGCTACGCCGTAGCAAATAAAATATTCGAATGAATTACGAGCCCCAGAAAAATTATATCTTCAGTCTATAAAAAGTACAGATATCAAAGAATCCAGTTTTTTTTTTGTGTCTAATTCTTGTTCTCTTTGCGTGTCGATTGTGTGCGGTTTAAAGGAGATTGACCAAAAGCATTCTTGAAAAGTTGCAATATGAAAACCAAATTAATTATTAAGGGACTTCACAGAGAATGGGCAGCAGCTTTCTATGTGCTTTTGTAACAACCGTACTGCGATCGCCAACCCGCCTGTCAATCGTGGCGAATATGGCAGAACCCCACAAAATGCCAATGTGGCGACACTTGGGGGAGGCCTATGTCCAGCAGTGGACGTCTTTTGGGCTGAAATAATGATGAATGATGATACAAATTATTTGCTTATTTTTTACAAGCTTTTCACTTCAGGCATTTTGTTTTCGTATCCGGAATTATGATTTTAAGATAGGTACGATTGCTAGGTACATTTCCGTATAGTCATGCTGGACGTTTCCTTCTCTTCATTTATACGAGTTACGTACCTAAGTATGAGCCTTTACATAAAATCATCACGAAAATGAAATTAAACTCATAAACAGCTAAATAATTAGTAATATCATAATCATAACGTAGGTACTGTATATGTATTTCATAGCTCCGTTGTGAAAATATTTATTTTTGTGTTTCGTCTCACGAAAATGCAACTGTCAAGGCAGATGACTGACGTACCGGTAGGGATGGCCATTATTCCTGAACAAGATCGATTTTTAAACCTATCCAAATCGCAGGAAGGAATCGATTCAGAAATAAATTGACTTCTGATATATCGATTTACTTGACCTATAAAATCGATCCTAGATCGCCATCCTTAAGACCCTAATCCCTATCTGACTGAAGTTGTTTTATTTCGATAATGTCACATCAACGCTGCGAGGCCATAAAAAGCACGATTATTCGTTTTTCACGATTATTCACGTTTATTTTTTTTTCAATTAGCGACTGTTCTCTTATTTTGTTTTTAACTAACTTCGTTGTTTTGTACCTACATGAGTGATCTGTCGTCATTTTATAAGTTGCGATTAGTTTAGACATAATTTTTAGGTTATCTCCGAATTTGTTTAATTACTTAAAACACGGATACTTGTGTGAAAGTAAACACTTTTATTTAATAGTATATAAAGCGTAGTCTACAATAAATAAAGATTTATTGTGTTTCAACTTAAGACGGATTTCCATACATGGTTGGTCATGATCCTTTTATCCAATCTCTCTACAAACATAATTTTATTTCAAATTATGTAGAGGATTTTAGCTATATATTATATGTAATTATTATATTCTTTATTTTCGAACAACAATGATCCAGCATGTTAGTAGACAATATTAAAACTTATTAATAGAGTTAGGTTAGTTAAAATAATATAACAGTATTGTATTATTGTGGAAAGGACATCCCCGAATTAACGTTAAGTGATTGTCTTTCTCTCTTTTAACAGCCGGAGAGTCGAAACTCTCCGCCATAGTTTTTAGAATGCTGTTGCCACTCGCCCGCAACCTGGACAACACGGACGTGATTTTCTTGTGAATGACGGCGTGGAAGCCGTCAGTTCAGTTTTGCACGGGGCAATACAATTCAGAAATCTAGATGTTTTGACAAGTCACAAAAAATACAAGGTGTTGTTTTGCATCCTCGTCAACATTCAGGATGTTGTCACAAAAGACATAAATAATCAAAATTATTTACAGTACCTTTAGATACTTATTAAAAAACACACTTATTTTTTGTTGTTTAAATTGTTCAGTATTTCAGAATAAAGAATAACGTGGTTTAGGGAATAAGAAATTATCGGATAAACGTTTGAGATTTTGTTTATGTGTAAGCGAGTTTATAAGCCGAAGATCAGACGGGCCGTGTTTAAAACACGTGTGGTTTACACTTACCGATTACAGTAAATAAGAAAAAATATTATAATTATTGATTCAGGAAAAAATATATTATTATAATTATTGAATCATTAGCATTTCCTTCTTGAATTTGACGAGGATGCAAAACAACACCTTGTATAATCCGAAACCGAAACCGTTGATTAAATAAGGCAATTTATTTCCTAAAAAACTCCATGAGGATAATCATGTAACACACGTAAAAACCGGACACTGACTGCGTCCGACTACATAATTAGTAATAACTTGATTGTTATTGACAGTAGCAAATTGGATATTAATTTTATTAATTGCCGGTGTTCGTTCGAGGCAATTAAGTAATACAGATATTATTACACAGTTTGTCTGGTGGGATTTTAAGTCGGGAAATGTTTAACAAACTTTAATCCCTCTTTAGGGGGTGAATTTTCGAAAATCCGTTCTTATTTCTCACCTTCGTTATGCAGTTATATAAAGAAAAAACTGTGGAAAAAATTGATGATGCAAAAATATTGGTGTTGAAATAAATTAATTTACCAACCTTCGATTCTTGGTTTCCACTACTCTGTATGTTACTTTTCTTCATGTGGCTTGCACAAAACTTTGGCATCATTTTGTTGTCCCAGAACTTTGGCATTTCCACAGCGTCAGTGGAGTGTCCTAATACAGGCATCTACTTGCTTAAAAGGACACTTTTATCACTAGCTATGTAGTACAAACCTGTTTTAGAAAATAAACTATTTGTATTGAAGGAGACCATAACTGTACAAAAAAATACACTCATCGATGGCAGCGCAGAGGTCTCTTTGGCTGCACGATTTAGGGGTAGAGGACAGGGTAGGAGGTGGAGCTGATTGCGACGGTGGTCCACACTCACACCCCACTGCCAGTCCAAGGAGGTTGTGTCAAGCCGGTATTATAAAACATAGTCACAAAACCCAATATATTCGAAAATGGTGTTACTACACCCTCCAAAATTGCTTTATTTCGTTGTTTACTGGCCCAGTGATGTTTATGGCATAGGTTATAAATAACACTTAAATGTTATTATTATTTATTAGGGTCAAACCCGTTACGAGTTAATCAGAATTAGGGTCACTTCATATCCCACCCAGGTTGGTTCACCGAGGGTAATTTAATATACACCCTGAGGCTTTACATAGTTTATTATGTGGTATTAAATTGCTGAAGGCATTTTCGTTAGCCATTATTATGGTTTAAAAATCATTTAGGAAATGTTACTTCATAAGCTAGTACGCCGGCCTGTGGACGATAAGTAATGGGTTAGCTCACCGTTCGTTCGTCTTACGACGATAGGCCGTGTCGACGGCGCGTTCGTGTTCCACGCGTGCCTTAAGGAGATGTCCGCTCCGCCCAGAGCGGGAAGGGTCATTTGACGATATCTGATCCGTAAAAAAAAGGTTTTTCATGGTTTATTTTGTGGTTTTAAATTGCTGAAGGTATTTTCATTAGCAATGATTATACAATTAGGAAATGTTACTTCATTTTATTAGAGACTGCATTGTTGGAGTAGTGGTCACCAGCGCTGCTGCAGAGGTCCTTAGTCGATTCCGAGTTCTGGCAAGTGTTATTAGGTTTGGGTTTTATTTATTTATTTTTATTTATTTATTAAAGGGTCTACCAACAATTGTTTACACTGGATACAGCGACATAATACATTCTAAAATTAAATTACAGTGCAACAATTACTTATAGGTAAACACCACATGCACAAAAACAGTAAATTCGGAAGATAAGCTAACTTAGTAAGTAATAAGCGCTAATATTCAATAAAATTAAATTAAACTTGAAATAGTAAAAAAATACAGAATGATGACAAAATTGATTGATAATTTAAATTAAGATATAATTTATGAAAATGACAACATTATGTAGTAAAAGATAAATTAAAATTAGATTACAGTAAATTGATAAAATTGATGTTTTGGAGAGATCGACATAAAACTAAAATTCATCGAATAAAATTGATGCTAAAAGATCGACATAAAATTAAAATCCATTCAATAAAATTGATAATTAAACATATAAATAACAAACAACAAACAAAAAAAAGAACCATTTACGTATATATAAAATTAAGAACAATGGTAAAATTGACACAATGGAATATTAATAATAATTGACTGTGATTAGGGGTTGCTTGGTAAACGAATCAGGATGGCTTTTAGTTTAGCAAGAGAGTCAGAGTGGAGATCAATAACATCACTGTAGCCAGTAGGTTAGGGGAACTTCTAAAGTCGAAATGAAGCCCGAAATCTAGATTAACCAGCGCCAGCCTGGGTTCGAATCCACGGCTTACTGCTCGTAAGTCGGGGCTGCCACTACTGGCCACTGCTGCTCCAACACGCTTGATATTATGGGCATACCTATGCAAGTATCCAATTCCCAGAGACTGGTTAGTAAGTTTTATACTCTTGCTTCTTGGCTAGGGGTTTAACCAAAACATAGGAGCGTTTACGCCTTATGACATTTCATAAAAAATGTCAAGTCCTTTTTTTCCGAAATGACTGAACCGATTTTTATGAAACTTCATACGCATAAGCAAGATACATAGGTCTGAAAAGTTACTAAAAAAAAATTTTTCGAGAAATAGTGTTACAGCTAAATTAGACCGATTATAAATTATTAATATATTTTTTTTAAAGCCATTTCGAGAATGATTTATAACTTTTTAGACCTATGTATCCTGCTTATGCGTATTAAGTTTCACTAAAATCGGTGCAGTCATGTCGGAAAATAAGACTTGTAAATTTGTATGAAATGCCGTAAGGTGTTAACCCATTTTAACACACCATCAATAGATACATATTACATATTATTCAACTGAAAAACGGTTAAGAAGCGACCTTTGTTTTAAAAATATTCATGACCCTCGGAAAGATAAATTTATCTAAGTTATAAATCTTGTCATATTTCAAATGGTATAGAACAATTAAATAGTACTTCTCAGTCTATCGTCGTCTCCGTTTCATTCAATATTCCGATATTCTGAATTTCGAGAAGGATTTCATCTAAGGCATTACTTTCTATTGTTGAAATTTTATTGAATTTGCGGAATTAATTCGACTTTCCACCGTCTGTGATGAAATATTACCTTTAACCAAAAATAAATAAAGACTTTTTTGTCCCGGTCTAAAGTTGAAGTCCAGACGACTCATGCGAGTAGGTTCAATCGAATGATTGATGATGTTTTTAGGGTTCCGTACCCAAAGGGTCACACCGGACCCTATTACTGAGACTTTGCTGTCCGTCTGTCCGTCCGTCCGTCCGTCCGTCTGTCACTAGGTTGTATCTCATGAACCGTGATAGTTAGCCAGTTGAAATTTTCAGATTATGTATTTCTGTTGATGCTATAACAACAAATACTAAAAACAGAATAAAATAAACATTTAAAGGGGCTCCCAGACAAAAAAGTGATTTTTTGTTCGTTTTTATAAATAATGGTACGGAACCCTTCCTGTGCGAGTCCGACTCACACTTGGCCGGTATTTTTTACTCCACACACTCACGACTCCGATAAAACTACACAGGGATGAGCGTTCATCTGCACATTTAATTTAAATTTTTAATCATTCACTATTGTAATAAAAAACAAATAAATAAATATACAAAAGTAAAGCCTCAGATTCCAGCTTTAGGAAATAATTGTTACACATTAAACCTCCAATTTGCACCAATCTTAACTACCTGTTTTGAACCAATCCCACTATTATTAAAGTAGAACGAAACAACCTTCAATTCCGAGAAATAATCACTTCAGTACAATCAAACCGAGAATTATGGCTTAAACTGCTTCCATTGCAGTCACGCCACTTGAAAGCCGCGCCTCGTCAGGGCATATGACGTCATTAAAGTTACGTCACTGACACATCATTATTGACATGAGTGTTACGCGTGCCTAAATTGATAGGATGCTGATTGAGTTTAGAGATCGGGCCTTGGTTTACGCGGGTTTGTACTGAATGTGGCAAAATGACAAAATATCGAGATTTTTGTGCTGTACTTTAGTAAAATATTTAAGAGCCGCATCATAATCGGTTGCGTAGCATAGAAGTTCTAGCGTGGAAATTTTAATGTGTGATAAATTGTACATACAGGCTGTAACGGAAAGGGTATATATACGTACTTAAGGGTGTGCTACAGACCATCAAACTGAACATGTTTCTCCATCGGACAAACATCGTAATAGCGAAAAAAATATCAGCTGCCCCTTAAATTGGGTTGAATAGTAATTGAAATGTTGTATGGTGAAGTAGATAATATTTCGCCTTATACCCTTTCCGTACACCCTGTATAAACATACCTCTTGAATAATTCTATATATTGATGAACACCGCATCAAAATCAGTTCCGAAGTTTAAAAGATCTAAGCGTACAAACGGCGGGAAACGACTTTGTTTTATGCTATGTCAACATTTAAATATAAAACGTTAAGAAATGTTTTTAGTTTGTCAAGTGATAAAATCCATGCATAGCTGGGTCGGATTTCTAGTGCAGTATAACTTATATAGTTTCGTATATGGATAGGTAGGTATACAGGGTGTAACGGAAAGGGTACATACTTAAGGGTATACAAGTCGGTCATTCTTCCATACAAACGTAGTATGTTGATTACTCGTCTGTTTGACGGTGTAGGTTCCAAACTAAAAATTTTATCAACTGGTCTTGTCATTATCTAGCCCTGTATGGAAGCAGAACGGGAAAAAAAATATTGGTTTGGAAGTTATGAGCGTCGAAACTTCCGCATTTCTACACTAATTTTAACTCATCTTTGGGCGTAAATAAATAACAAATGTAGTATAAAAATGGAAAAAGTGAAACCGTACATCATCATCATCATCATTTCAGCCGAAAGACGTCCACTGCTGGACATAGGCCTCCCCCAAGTGTTGCCACATTGACATAACATGGTGGGGTTTTGCCATAATCGCCACGCTTGGCAGGCGGGTTGGCGATCGCAGTACGGTTGTTACAAAAGCACAGAGAACGCTGCTGCCCATTCTCTGGCAAGTCCCTTAGTCGCCTCTTACGACACCCACGGGAAGATATGGGATGGTGCTATTCTTTACGTCCGACACCATACAGAAACCGTACAGGGATAGATAATTTATTCAAAAGTCCAAATAATTTATTTTGAGTAGATACATCCAGTAGTTTTCCTATAACATCTATACGGCCAAAACTCTATTTATGAAATCAGACGCGCTCATTTTCGCTATAAATCGTCGTATATTTCACTAAACAAGTAAATAAATATATAAATAAGTAAATAAAAACTAAATGAATGAATAATAAATAAATTAAACTAAATAATTTAAAAACTTACTAAATAAGATGCATATTAGCCACGCCCGCCAACGAGTTCGAGCCGTCGACTTGTGCAACCTTAAGGGTGTGCTACAGACACAAAAATAAATACAGACACAAATGCAAAAATTAAAGAAAATATGACAAAGGTGTATTTCACTTTCAAATTAGGTATATGATTTTTTAATCGAAACACTTTTAAACTAGCTTACACTTGCTTAGCTTTTGCTTTTATATATTATAGGCTTTGTTTATCTATGCTAGCATAATTGAACTCCACTTCCGTCAAACATAATATAAGTATAACGTTTTAAGTACCCAATTGCCATCGCATGTGCTACTTTTTTCCGTTATTTCTTAAAATTTTATTTTAGTCCATCGCGCTCGGCTGCTTGCAGCGTATTGACGAAGTGCACGGATTAATTAAATATTGTGCGTCTAGTAGTTTAGGACCGATACGTGCGAAACAGGTTTTATGTTTATGTTTACGTTCGTCCGTCCCATTTACTTTGGTACCTATCGATTTTTGTGTTGTTTTGCACTTTTTCTTGTTTTTTATAAATATGCAGTTTTATTTATTTTATTTGTTATTATTGCACTGATATTTATTGTATATAAGTATATACCTTTTCATACACATAATTCATAACACAAATTACATACCTACTAAACTGTTTTTGTCCGTCACGTCATTTATCGCGGGTCCAGTTAAAAACCAGCGTCGGGCACTAGCTGCTCGGCAGTTTGCTGAACTGGGCCTTTTTGGCGCAGCCGTGAGACACACAATATTATCTTTTTCAGTTTTAGTTCTAAGTTTTATGTTTTTTTTTTATTTTGTGCATTTGTGGCATGTGCCAAATAAATATGTTTTCTTTCTTCTTTTCTTCAGACCATCAAATTGAACATGTTTCTCCACAAACAAACATCGCAGAATGAAAAAATTGTCTGCTGCCCCATACAAAATTTCAATACCTATTCGACCCAAATGCAGAGGGCAGCTGAAATTTTTTTCGCTTCGACGATGTTTAATTGTGGAGAAATATGTTCAGTTTGATGGTCTGTAGCACATCGTTAAGTATGTATATACCCTTTCCGTTACAACCAACCTGTATATGTATGCATTACAAAATCAATCAGAGATAAATGACAAGCTAACAACGGATTATAAGAGCTGTTACCGCACCTGTCCATATCGACTTGTATCAATCATTTAGTGCGACATGATTGATAGATTGATGCGACTCTGAAACATACCACATCCATTCGTATGACATCGAAATATGAAATTGATTGATAGCTCCTATGAAAAATATGAGATCGACATTGAAAATCAGGCATCTGTTCATTCTTGAATTCCGTGGATACTCGTATAATTAAATCTACTTTTCATAACGTGTTTTTTTTTCAATCAATCATTTATTTCCAGATCATACAATGTAAGTATCTTAATGTATGTTTATCGTATTTTATTTGTATGTTTACTGATATGTATTACGTATGTAATATAATTATAAGTTTAGTTTTGAATGTACTGTATTGCACATGCTCGTAAGTTTATCCTCTTTTGCAAATCTTGCAAACGAAAATTTGTATGTACAAAGTGTTGTTTTGCATCCTCATCAAATTTAAAGAGGTAACTATGCTAATGATTCTCGTCCCGAATCAATAATAAAATGGAAAGGTATTTTTTATTATTTTTCTTATTTAAGAAAATCGGTAAGTTTGAACCACCCGGGTTTTATACGCTCGTTTGATCCTCGCCCTATAACCGCGCTTTCATATATACACACAATCTCAAACGTTTATTCGGTAATTTCTTATTCCCTAAACCACGTTAAGTGGGTTATTCTCAAATACTGACAAACTTAAACAACCAAAAAATCAGCTTTTATTAATAATTAACTGGGAACCGTAATTTTAATTGATTATTTATGTCTTTTGTGACATCCTCTTGAATTTTGACGAGGATGCAAAACAACACCTTGTATATTGTTTTTTGTGCAATAAAGAATTCGAATAAGTAAGTTAGATTAAAATTGAGTCATAGTGGTGAAATATTAACCGACGCTATACAGGTCATCGAGACGAAGGAAAAGTAAATGAATGGTAACACCAAAAAAAATATAATTACAGACTAAAACTCGAAAACATCTTCACACCCTCCTAAGAGCAGAGGAAATAACATTTGCCGTAACATTCCAAGTTAATAGACCCTACAACATTTTATTAAAATAAGCTACATTCCCGTTTAATGCTACCTTTAGAGGTTGTTAACAAAAATGGCCGACATTATGTCTGTATTACCGTAATAATTAGGGTTCCGTAGCCGAATGGCAAAAAACGGAACCCTTATAGATTCGTCATGTCTGTCTGTCTGTCTGTCTGTCTGTCTGTCTGTCTGTCCGTCTGTATGTCACAGCCACTTATTTCCGAAACTATAATAACTATACTGTTGAAACTTGGTAAGTAGATGTATTCTGTAAACCGCATTAGGATTTTCACACAAAAATAGAAAAAAAACAATAAATTAAGGGGGTCCCCATACTTAGAACTGAAAACCAAAAAAAAATTTTTCATCAAACCCATACGTGTGGGGTATCTATGGATAGATCTTCAAAAATGATATAGATGTTTCTAATATCATTTTTTTCTAAACTGAATAGTTTGCGCTAGAGCCACTTCCAAAGTGGTAAAATGTGTGTCCCCCCCCCCCTCTAATTTCTAAAGTAAGAGGAGGAAAATTCTGAAAATATTTAGGATTGTAGAACGTAAAAAAAACTATCAACGAAAATTGGTTTCAATGAGATATGATGTTTAGTTTTTGAGATATGGGACTTTTTCATCAAACTGCAGCAGTAACTTTGTTTTTCATAAACATACTATGAAAAACAAATTTAGTTTTGCGGTTGTGTGGAAGTTTACTAACTAATACTACTAACTAATGAATGACAGTTCAAAATATTGTTATTATATTGTTTGAAGCTATGGAACCCTGTGTGCGAGTAAGACTCGCACTTGGCCGGTTTTTTGAATAGAGTACGCAGTCCGCAGTGCGCAAATCACATGAATTAAGTTTTTATTGGAAGAATACTAAACTGGACTGAGTTTTGCCAAAATGAATCAACCTTATCTTAGGTGCGTCTACAAACATTTAACACACACAGACAGCCAGCCAAAACAAGTCGCATACACAAACAGCCAGGCCCGGAACAACTATCTGTAGGTCATGCAAATATGTTGCGTGCGGGGATCGAACCCGCGACACGCAGCGCAGCAGTCTATCGATCAACCACAGCGCCAACTGTGCCATCCAAACTACACCTAACTAACAAAGCTGTGTCAGTTAGACGTATTTTACTCAATTTCCTCACTATATGTAATTGAGTATGAATGTAGATGGGTATAAGGGAGAAGACACACGGTGCGGTGCGGCGCCGCACCGCAAACATTTTGCAGTACTCATGTGGTATGCGGCGCCGCGTCTCATTCAATCGAAGTGCGGTGTGCCTGCGGTGCGGGGCCGGAACGCACCGTCTGGCATATCATTGATTTTTATATGCAGGACGCCGCAGTGACATCACTCCGGCGCCGCGCCGCGACCGTACCGCACCGTGTTGCGGTGTGCCTGCGGCGCGGCTCCGGAACGCACCGTCTGGCCTATCATTGATATATATATGCAGGCCGCCGCAGCGACATCGCACCGGCGCCGCGCCGCGACCGCATCGCACCGTGTGGCTTCTCCCTAAGAGTGGAGGAAGACCAAAGGAACGATGGATGGACTGTGTGAAGGATGATATGGCAAGAAAGGAGGTGGCTGATGAGATTACGTGTAATGTAAATAATAACGGAAGAGGAAAATGAGATTCCTCTTCCGTTATTTTTGATATTGTTACACGTTATTTTGCGCACCGACCCCAAATAAATTGGGGTTAGGGCAAGAAAATGATGTCGTCTAACTAACGCAGCATTATAAATGTGGCTTATTCCTAAACAGCCTTATACATGTGTATGGACAAGGTACGCTTAGAACAGATAAAACAATTACGTCTGAAAATAGGCGGAATTTTGATGTGGGTTAGTACTTGTTGGCAGAACTAACTTCTTGATAAGATTCTGTTGCACGGTGTTGAGTTAAAACGCATGTTTTATATTTGTTTGTAGTTTAGTGTAAACAATTGTTGGTAGACTCATTAAATAAAATAAAATAAGAAAACCGGGCAAGTGCGAGTCAGACTCGCGCACGAAGGTTTCCGTACCATTATTTATAAAAACGAACAAAAAAAAAACACTTTTTTGTATGGGAGCCCCCTTAAATATTTATTTTATTCTGTTTTTAGTATTTGTTGTTAAAGCATCAACAGAAATACATAATCTGTAGAAATTTCAACTGGCTAATTATCACGGTTCATGAGATACAGCCTGGTGACAGACGGATGGACGGACGGATGGACGGACAGCGAAGTCTCAGCAATAGGGTCCCGTTTGACCCTTTGGGTACGGAACCCTAAAAAGGAACTAATCGAATAAACAGTTGCAATGGTCAGATAGGCAGATGATCCATTTAAAATACTGGTATAAATATGCATCTAGTTAAACGGGAAGCCGATCCGAACATAGAGAGAAAAGACCAAGCCAAATTTAATTTAAATTAACAAAACATGACGACTGTAATGCCCGAAGGGGTTAGGCAGAGATGTACCTAATAGTACACCCACATTTATGTTTAAGTCCCATGAAATAGTGGTGTAGCGACCTACAAAAAGCAACTTACTATAAAAAGTACTACAGCGCCATCTATGACACGACGGAAGAAATAACATCAATTTCCTACATCGCGCAAGCAAAGTTGACATCGACTTAAGAGTATATAGAAAAACCCGACAACAACTGTTGGGCAGTTGCCCACCAGACTTAGCACCTGTCTGGTCGGAGGATCCTCCGTTTTCTAAGAAGTATCGAGAAACTTTACACCCTGTTCCTCATACCCCTAAAGAGGTAACATCTAATGCCATCAAACGGAAATAAATCCAGATTTATGGCTGTTACTCTAGAATTTTGAAAGCTAATAACACTTACCCAGCCTGGAAATAGAACCCAAGATCTCAGACGTGTTTAAGTCACATGTAATAGGGCGCGTATCTATTACAATGGATGTGTGAAAATTCCTAAAACTAAATATTTTCCCCGTGGCATGTTAGGTTAGGTTATTATTGTTGAATGCCATGCGTAGCAGTTCTCGTGGCCTATCCACCAAGGCGACAGTAGACAGTAGGAGGTGTTTTTAGTGGGTACAAGTCCCACATAACCAAACCGTCTCCCCGAACGGCGCGGTATGTATTAGGCATTTTTCAAAACTTAATAAAAAAAAAAATGGTTAGGTTACGTGACCCCTAATTCAGTTCTAAGCTCTTTTGAAACTGGGATTAACCACTCAGTGGGTAAAAAAGGGATGAAACGAAAAGCGTGCATTAATTTCATAGAATTTCAACCCGCTTTAATAAAGTCTGCAGACTAATTTATTACAGAGACAAAGACTCGCCCCTGGGGTATAATGTGTTAATTTTGGATCTAAAACAAAGTTTGATAATAATTAGTGGGGTGAGTTTTTTAATAATAATTGGATTATTTTCGTGACATTTTATATTATTATTAAACTAGCGACCCGCCCTTGCTTGCCACGGGTGCAATGCTGATACTAAATATACTACAGAATGTCTTTAAATACAACGTTCACATCTTTTTTGTCACCGCCGCAACCGCTAAGTCCCTGAATTTTAAGTCTGTAATATCTTCAAAAACATTCATTTAAATTAGATGCTGTTAAGGACCATTTTGATCCATATTAAATGCACAATGTATTTAAGGTACATATTTGGATAAGGATTAATGCTGTAACGCTTAAAATTGCTTCGTAAATAAGCCATTATTTCTTGTAAAATGTATAAGATAAAAAAATGGTTATTGTGGGTTATCGCTAAGAGATAGACATATACAGTTGCGGGTTTTTTGTTTGTGTTGGTGTTGTACATTACTTTGATCTATCTCGTAGGGCAGCCAGCGTCTGCAAAGTGCAAAAAAATGTGTTTATTTACGACAACACATTAGAAACCTCTAAAATTATCAGTGTATCTCTACTATATTATGCATGTATTATACATATAAACCTTCCTCTTAAATCACTCTATCTAGTAATAAAACCGCATCAAAATCAGTTGCGTAGTTTTATAGATCTAAGCATACATAGAGACAGACAGACAGCGGGTGACTTTGTTTTATACTTCATTGTAGTAATAGTGATAGTTATATTATATTCTTAGGGAGCTCGTGGCTAAATAATTGCAGGCACTCGCGTCGATCTTCAGGATAAGCCGCGCTTGCCTAGGTTGGTTCGTGGATGGGAAATATTATTTTGTTTCTGCTGTTTATGCATTTATTGCTACAATTGTATCAAAAAACCGGCCAAGTGCGTCGGACTCGCACACCGAGGGTTGCGTACAAAAATTATTAAAAATATTTTTATCATGTCATGTAACTAAAAATTTTCGGTTTTCACAATTTTTCCTTTATCTGTGCTATAAGATGTTGCTTTGTACCAAATTTCAAGATTCTGAGTTCACGGGAAGTACCCTGTAGGTTTTGATTCCCTTGCGAGTGTCGAAAATTTGCGGCATAATCGGCTGTATCTTTTGATTGCGTAGGTTTAGAAGTTTGATTTTTTCACAGCTCCAAGGGACAGTAGACCTGAGTATTTGAAATAAATTCAAGCTTGATACCTCCACGCGTTCGTGAAAAAGGATCTTAACAGACAGACAGCTGGACAACAAAGTGATCATATAAGGGTTCCGTTTTTTCCTTTCGAGGTACGGAACTCTAAAAATCACCACTTGCCCAGCTGGGGTGGATTCCAGTCTAACCAGATGCAGCTGAATACCAGTACATGGAGTAATTGCCTATCTTACCTCCTCAACCTATTTATTGGGTAATAGGATACCCCTTTGTGACATAAATTGTCAGATCTTCAGTCTTCTAGACGTGACTGTCAAAGATCAAATTGAAATCTATGAAAAATATTCCACCAAATGATTTTATACTTTAGCATAAAAATTACTTTTAGAAATTACTAGCTGTTCGGCGCAACTTCATTTGCGTCACATTTTCCCCGTTTTCGCAACATTTTTCATTGCCGCTCCACTCCTATTGGTCTAAGCGTGATGATATATAGCCTATAGCCTTCCTCGATAAATGGGCTATATAACATTGAAAGAATTTTTCAGTGTATCGGACCAGCAGTTTTGGAGCCAATTCAATGCAAATAAACAATCAAATCTTTCCTGTTTATAATATTAGTTTAGATTAGCGTTTCATGCAAAATAGGTCTTAAATTGTCAAGAATATCCCGTGTCATGTCGTTAAATACCTTCGTTTTTGCTCAAATAATTTAATTTCGCGAATCACGGAACGTTTCAGTTGCGAAATGAAATATCTTTATTTGGTTATTTGGTTTTGAAATTAAGAATTTGCTGGGTTGTAATAAACAGATTCCACAAATTATATATCTCCTATAACCTGTCAGCCTTTAAAGCAATTATAGGTTCTAGATTCAACTTGAGGAGCTCGTGGCTAAATAATAACAGCCGCACGGGTCATTTAAGGTTAAGCCGTGCTTGCGAGGTTGGTCCGTGGATGGGTGACCATAATTACATACTGAGTTTCCTCCGTGCCTCGGAAAGCACGTTAAGCCGTTGGTCCCCGGCTATAATTTGTAGATCTTTGACAGTCGTTACGAGTAGTCACAAGCCTAAAAGTCTGTCATCCAGTCTTATCAAGGGGTATCGTATTACCCAGTTACTGGATTGTGGAAGTCAGATAGGCATTCGCTTCATGTAAAATACTGGTACTCAGCTGCATCCGGTTAGACTGGAAAGGCTAGGCAGATGATAATGAGATCCTAGGTTCAACTTCTAGGTCAGGGAAAGTATTATTGGGTTTTTCCATCAAGAATTTCTCAGTAGGAGCTGTCTGGATTTCTGCCTGATTGATGGCAATTAGCTCGATATAGTAACTCTGCCTTATCCGTCGGGGATTACCGGCGTGATCAATGTGTATGAAGATCTCATATAGACTGGAAAAATTGGCTTGTGAATTCGTGATTATTTCGAATGATTGAAATTGTATGATGTGCCCTCGGAAACCGGCATGTCCTACAACTAAAAATTCGAAGACATGAGACATTTAACAACCCGCACTGGGCCCACGTGCAAGAATACAGCCCACTCCCTCTCATAGAAAGGAGGCCTGTGTCCCCGCAGTGAGAACACTGTAGGCTGATGATGATTATGATGGTGTGCCCTCACCAATTTAGGTCATGTGAGTGAGCAAGACAAAAAAAGAGAAAGAGAATAATATAATGAATACTATTCAAAACCAATTATTATTCAGTGCTAAAGAAAAAAAATCGTTACCATTTTCGACGCGCAAGGGTGATTCTGAAGGTTTTCTTTTATTGTTTAATTAAATTATTATTGAGCGAACCAGGGTTATAACATCGTATATAAGTCGTATACATTTAAGTGCCGACAGCGTAATCATTTTAGAAGAGGTCGTGACAGTTTTATTATTTGATTTAATTAGGACAAGCTCTCTTGCTTGGCAGTAATTTTGTCTAGTATATTTTTGTTTTTAGTGAGTGTCATGAATTTCTTATTTAATTGTTTGCTTTGACGAGTATAGAAGAAGTATAGAAGTAAATTGCTACCAATTGTTACAACATAAGCACTACTACTACTACAAGGTGTAACATAATAAACGCAAGACCTCCCGTGTGGTCTCTCGGACCATGAAACTGAGCCACTTTTGTTCTACGAGTTCTTGAAATTCACAAAAAAAATTGGACTTTCCATAGAAACTGACGCGATCAGCTGATCAACATGTATGGTAAAAGTAAAAAGAAAGGTATGCATTTCCAAAAGTCATAGAACAAAGTTGTTCAGTTTTATGGTCCGAGAGACCACACGGGAGGTCTTGCGTTTATTATGTTACACCTTGTATAAGAACAAAATAAGAAGGAATATTATAACTGTACAAAGATCTTCTGGCGCGTGGCCAAATAGGAATTGACATAACCATAATGTTTTTTAATCATCATCTGCCTACCCTTTTCCCAACTATGTTAGGGTTGGCTTCCGGTCTAACCGGATGCAGCTGAACACCAGTATTTTACATGGAGCGACTGCCGTCGGACAGGCAGTCGTTCCATGAAACATCCTCCACAACACAGTTAATACTGGGTAAAACGAAACCCTTTAGTAAGACTGGTTGTCAGACTTTCAGGCCACTGACTACCTGTAACGACTGTCAAAGATCTACAATTGACAGCCGGGACCAACGGTTTAAAGTCCTTTCTGAGGCACGGAGGAAACTCGGTATGCAATGGGTGGTCATCCATCCATGGACCAACTTAGGCAAACGTGGCTTTACTTTCAGTTTAAGCCCAGCTTGCACGCTTGCTTAAATAATAACAGCCGTATTTATAGGAAAAATTATCATTTAATGAGGACCCTGCTGTAGTTCTGTATGGTATCGGACGTAAAGAATAGCACCATCCCATATCTTCCCGTGGGTGTCGTAAGAGGCGACTAAGGGATTTGTCAGAGAATGGGCAGCAGCGTTCCCTGTGCTTTTATAACAACCATACTGCGATCGCCAACCCGCCTGCCAAGCGTGGCGATTATGGCAAAACCCCCCTTATGTCAATGTGGCTTTGGGGGAGGCCTATGTCCAGCAGTGGACTTCTTTTGGCTGAAATGATGATGATGATGATGATGAGGATTCTGCCAGCACATCTCAGGATCAACCTGAGATGTGCTGGTAGGGTCCTTATAAACTTCTGCCTCACTAGCCTGCACCAACTAGGTAGACCCTATTCTTATTTTAAAATAAATATCACAATATACGTGGGACACTCAGAAAGTTTTGCGAAACTAAAAAAAAATGTTCTATACGTACATATATTTTTATTAAATCTTTTCAAAGTACTTTCCACCAGCCTCTATACAAAGATTCATGCGCCTAAACCAGTTTTCAAAACACTTTTTCCAGTCCGCCGCAGACACCTCGTTTACAGCCTGCTCGAACCCAGCCAGCGCATCTTCCGGCGACGAAAATTGTATCCCTTTGAGCTGATTTTTTATTTTTGGGAATAAAAAGAAGTCACACGGTGCTAGATCAGGGCTGTAAGGAGGGTGACCCAGGAGTTTGACTGGCGTGCTGTCCAGGAAGTCCCTCGTTTTGAGTGCGGTGTGCGCAGGTGCATTGTCGTGGTGGAGCAGTAGCCCGCGGAGCCCTGTGTTTGGTCGCTTGTTGCTTATAACAGAGAAAACTTCTGGCAAACATTTGGAAGTATACCATTCGGCATTAATGCTTCTTTGATCCCGTAAGGGAATTGATACCAAGTGGCCAGTCAAATTAAAAAAGCTAGCGATCAAAATCTTACCCCCGCTTCTAGATCGCTTCACTTTGGTAGGCGTTGGCTCATTTTGAAACACCCAAACAGTCGACTGGCGCTTGGTTTCTGGGTCGTATTGATAAATCCAGGACTCATCACCTGTAACGATGTCGTAAACACGCCGAGACGAGCCTGCTTCAAATTTGTTAAGCATATCACGGCACCATTCCACCCGGGCCTGCTTCTGAGCATCGGTGAGGTTGTGCGGCACCCAGCGTGATACTATCCTCCTCACGCGAAGATGGCTGTGTAGAATCTCGTGAACGCTTCCCGATCCAATCTTCAATATGTGTTGAATCTCCTGATATGTAATTCGCCTATTGTCTTGGATTAAATTTTTCACTGCTAGCACGTTTTCTTCGGTAACAGCCGTCAAAGGGCGACCGCTTCTTTCGTCATCCCCCAAAGTTGGTCGACCGCGCTTGAATTCGTTATACCAACGATACACGGTTGCCTTGGAAGGGCCTTCATCCATGAATGCCATTTGAAGTCTATCGTACGATTCATCCGGTTTCAGGCGACACTTGAAATCGTATAAAATCATAGCTCTAAAATGTTCCCGGCGCAGATCCATATTTCAGTGAGACACAATACTTTGAATTAACTCGCAAAAAATGTGGAGGGAAATTTTGAAATTGGAACTTACTTATTTTTACTTATAAATAATCATATTTTCGAAAAACATAATAACTGGCCAGTCTCCCATATATAAAAACTTTTTTTCGCAATACTTTCTGAGGGGCCTGGTATGAGCAAATCCACGTTGCTTGAACCATTACTTCTAAAATAGCTCATAATACCTAACAAAAACATCCTTGCTCATACCAAAAGGGAAACAGACCGTAAAGATAGTGATATAAACTTTACGGCGTCATCAGATTTGATACATTAAGGGCCTTTTCAGACGTACCGAAAAACGAATAGCCTTAATCATGCGCCATTTACTTAGTAGTCCGTGACAACGGATGGATGTTTGACATCGAGCTTCAATAAACCTCATTTTCAGGATTTATAGTAGAATATCAGCGTTTTTTTTTATATATTGGCTTGCGTTAAGCGCACCTCGTGGGTCGTAGCTCGTGGCTTAATAATAACAGCTGCACGGGTCGATCTTCAAGATTAAGCCGTGCTTGCCAAGGTCGGTCGGTGCATGTGTGACTATCTTTACATACCGAGTTTCCTCGGTGCCTCGGAAAGCATGTTAAGCTGTTGGTTCTGGCTGTCATTTGTAGATCTTGGAAAGTCAGGTGGCCCGAAAGTCTGACAACCAGTATTTCCAAGGGGTATCGTATTTACCCAGTATTAACTGGGTTGTGGAGGCAGTCGCTCCATGTAAAATACTGGTATTCAGCTGCATCCGATAAGACTAAAAGCTGACCCCAATAACCTTGGGAAAAGGCAAGACAGATGATGAGGCTTGCGTTTAGCCGCTACTCTCCTGATGTGAATGCGGCTTAGGGAGTTGCATGCTTGCCTAGAAGAAACCGCTTTATTCTACATATTAAATGTTATGCAAGATCATCATCATCCCTTATCCCAATATATTTGGGGTCGGCGCAGCATGACTTCTTCTTCCATACTTCTTCTTCTTCTACTTGTCATCTCATGAGATACCTCCTTTCTTGCCATATAATACTTCACACAGTCCATCCATCGTTTCTTTGGTCTTCCTCTATCCTTATACCCATCCACATTCATACTCAAAACTTTCCTCAGGACATTTTCTTCATTCCTCCGCATCACATGACATACCACGACAACCGATTACCACACATCTTTTTAGTAACCGGCGCCACTTTCAGACTTCCTCTAATGTACATACTCATTAATTTTTTTAATGGTTCAACATCGAAATCTTATATCAATGACAAAAATTTTAGAAGATAAACGTACCTATTATCGACAGAGATATTCCTATAGATGATATAGTAGTAGATAAGTACTTTATTTGTGCAAGATTTCGAGATTCTATTTACTGATCTTCTGATTTAATTACAACTTTGATTTTATTCGCCACGCTAAAAACCCGTTTTAATAGCTGGCATCCATACAAACAAGTTTGGTATGAAGGAAAATCTTTTCAAGCGTCTCGTTTCCGAAAAAGCTATCAAAGTTGTGCTGATGGCGAAGATAGTAACTTTGATGGCTTATATCTCGAAAAATACCGAAGCCGAGAACTGTAGCAAAGAAATGCCTACGTGCATCAAACGAAGCTTTTCAATACACTAAAGAAATAAAAAAAAAGAAAGAAAAGTATTTTTGTTATTAAAATATTAAATTATTGAAGCAATACCGAATTATTAAAGGTGAAATTATGGGAATACACAGCAGATTTTGTTGGCATTTTGACGGTTTGTGAAATGTTACTGTAAATAATAATTTCATTGATTGTACTGTTTTATGTGTTAGTGAATGTTGGAGATGACGGAATATTGGAGGTAGAAGGGTGTTCTATTTGCTCTTGAGTAGTTATAGAAGGCGTCAAATCGTTATTGGCATATGAAGTAGAAGGGTGCGGTTCAAGGCAAAACTTCTAAGTGGCTGGCTCCAAATTTATTGCTTGTCTTGGCACTAATGTTTATCTTGTTGTGTATCGAGTCTTCGATATAAGATTCTGCAACTGTGTTAGACCACCATCCGCCATGACGCTTTATAGTCAATAATATGTCGGCTCCAGCATCAGCCAGCAATGAAGCTGAAGTACTTCTAAAACTAACTCCGGTGTGAGAATCAGCACCTGGTAATCCTAAAAATTAGCGATTTCCTTTTGCATAGCACCCTTTGGTTGGTTGTACGTGGCACCAATTGGTTGTACATTTACCCTTTTGATAATTGTGGAAAAAGCGATCATTTGTTGTTTTTGTTAATCGTAGAGCTTCGTATTTTTTTACTATGTAATAAAATGGTCCGTGAAGTGTAAATGTTCGTGGTATATTCTTTTTAGTTTAGGGGTTTAATGAACAGGGTGTAAAGTTCCTCAATACTCCATTGAAAAGGGAGCATCGTCCGACCAGTCAGGTGTTATGTCTGGTGGGCAACTGCCCGACAGTTGTTGTCGGGTTTCTCTATATATAATCTTAAGTCGATGTTAACTTTGCTTGCGAGATGTAGGAAATGTTAGTGCTTCCGTTGTGTCATAGATGGCGCTGTAGTACTTTTTGTAGTAAGTTGTTATTTTTTTTGTTGTTCGCTACATTAGTATGGGTGATTTTGACTAGAAGCAATTTACCATGAACAATTTCGTTGATAAATTAGAAAGTTCCTGACGTCTACATCCTACATTATCCCAAATATTAACGCAACCTGGAAAGAAATAAAACACTGGTTAGACAGGTATCGTTTAGCGTGCGGACGTAGGCTAGGCAAACTAGGCTTAGTAAGTATTAGTTCAATTACTGACCTTTGTTGCCAAATACTGATTTTCCGGAGCTTCTTTCACCTCTGTTTTTGCAGGAGCGTGCTTTTTAACATGGAAAATAAACTCCATAGCGTGTTAGGCTTAGATTTAATAGCCAGTTCATTGATTTTCCATTGAAGAAAATTTTGAAAAGTTGCCATTTCTTTTATGGCAACTTGCTATCGCAAGCATTTGTGTCTCAATCACAATATCTGGCGGCGTAGCATCTAAAGAATTCTCTTCAAACCTTAATTTGACATTTTTTCGCAAAGAACATAAATTATTAATTTGCTTAACCTTCGCAGGCGGGCGCATGAAAAGGAGAAATCACTTGGTTAGTGATATAGGTATTTTTATATTTCACATAATGGTGGCGGTATTTTATCACATTTTTACGACCTTTATTATGGTATACATTTTATTGTTCAAAGCTTAATATAACTCAAATGAAATAACAATTATTCAGGATTTAGACTAGTCTTTGCGATTTAATTGGATGCAGTGAAATGCAAGGAATCGTGGATCGGACGGCTGAAATATGTAAAACAAATTGTGAAATATGTCTTTTTCATAATTTTAATATTTGCCGTCTACGAATAAAACACAAAACAAAAAGACATAAATCCGGGTCTTGATGCGCCTTTTACTCCGTAGCAGCGTAGCAGGTCGTGATCTCGTAGCAGCGTAGCACTCGTAGCTTATGACTACGTGTCGTAGCATCGTGGCAAAGTTGACGAAAGTGCCGCTACACAGCATCCCACGGCCAAACTAATCTTCGTGTTGTATGAAAATGTAGGTGGACTCGTCCACTCCACGCACGGATGAGTGTCTAGTAAATAAATGATACAGGTCGCTAGTGTGGCAATTTGGCAATCCTCTCTTAGTAGATCCTCCTTAGCAGAGGATGGTCGACTTTATGTAACGTGAATTCAAATCTAATAATTGATGTTATCGTAAATTTTATGACACTCTAAAATATAATGCACCCGGAGGGATGGGCAAAGAATCCACTAGACACCTGAGGTCGACCGCGGCGATGGTGGTGTGACGATCCGGGGGGCTACTATGACGTCATAACGCAGTATTGTTTTAATCTTATTCCACTGTGGGAAAGAGACGGAGCTATAGAGTAGTCTAGAGCCATCCCTTTCCCACCCAGAAATAAGATTAAAACAATACTGCTTTTGTTTTAATCTTATTCAAGGGTGGGAAAGGGTTGGCGATATACGTACTCTATAGCTCCATCTCTTTCCCACACTAAGACGTCATGGTAGGCTACCAGATCATATTCGCGTGGCAAACGTGGCCTGAATTTAAAAAACAGAAAGGTTTGGAAGGAGAAAGAGGAGACCTTTGCACAGCAGTGGGATACACAAAAAAAAATGGTTGATTTAAATCCTATTGAAAAGCAAGAAAAAAAATGCAAATTGTAGCTCAATCTGAACTTTATGATTATGTGAGTTCCAACGTTGCGTTTTCTAAAAACACATACTTGTACGGTACGTTTGGATACTAAATCGCAAACGCTGTACGTGTGTGTTGGTCGCATACGTCATCATAACGTGTGATGTGTCACCAGCGATGATTCATGATGATTTCAATTCACCGCGATTTGTTGCCTCAGTAAATATACAGGGTGTAACGGATACGGTATATACATACTTAAGGGTGTGCTACAGACCATCAAACTGAACATTTTTCTCCATCGGACAAATATCGTAATAGCGAAAAAAATTTGAGTCGAATAGGTACGGAAATTTTGTATGGGACAGTAGATAATTTTTTCGCTATGACGATGTTTGTCCGATGGAGAAACATGTTGAATTTGATGGTCTGTAGCACACCCTTAAATATATATATACCCTTTCCGTTACAGCCTGTATATACATATAGGTCAGGTGTGTGTATTTATTTCCGCGTAGTCGGTGATATCATATTTTCCTCCTTTGTGAGTGTGTTGCCATACCTATATATATAATAAAAGGTATTATTTCTTGTCTTTGTTTTATTTCTAAGTTTCGATTGCTGGGTATGGTTATGTTTGTCATCATGTCTTTTTACCGGATTTCTTCAGTAACAAAATAAAATTAATCAATATAAAAGCATTTATTACAAGTAGGCCAGTTACAGGAACTTTGAATTGTCAAATA
The DNA here is from genome assembly GCA_949152445.1 of Cerastis rubricosa. Classification (NCBI taxonomy): domain Eukaryota; kingdom Metazoa; phylum Arthropoda; class Insecta; order Lepidoptera; family Noctuidae; genus Cerastis; species Cerastis rubricosa. Next base: position 20,334,863 of record OX424534.1, on the reverse strand, counting down.
TAAAAAACCGGCCAGCTGCGAGTAGTACCCACACGCACACAAGGTTCCGTAGCACCAAAATATAAGAAAAAATATTTTTAAGGCTCACTCATACGTTGTTGTACGTATTACATTCAACAGCAAAACTAAATTTGTTTTTCATAGTATGTTTATGAAAAACGAAGTTACTCCTGCAGTTTGAAAAAAAGTCACATATCTCAAAAAATAAATATCAAATCTTATGCAAACCTATTTTCGTTGAAAGTTTTTTTTTACGTTCTCCAAACCATTCATTTCCAAACATTTTTTCAGAATTTTCCTCTTACTTTAGAATTAAGAGGGGGAGGGGTACATTTTACCACTTTGGAAATCAATGTGGCTAAATAATAACAGCCGCACGGGTCGATCTCTAAGGTTAACGGTTAAGGTAAATGGCTTAACCTTAGTGGATGGGTGACCATAATTACATACAGAGTTTCCTCCTTGCCTCGGACAGCACGTTAAGCCGTTGGTCCCGGCTGTTATTTTTAGATCTTTAACAGTCGTTACGAGTAGTCAGAAGCGAATAGTCTGACATCCAGCCTTACCAAGGGGTATCGTATTAGCCAGTTACTGGGTTGTTGAGGTCCGATAGGCAGTCGCTTCATGTAAAATACTGGTACACAGCTGCATCCAGTTAGACTGGAAGCCGATCCCAAGATAGTTTGGAAAGACTTGGCAGATGATCCCTGGCGTGTGAGGCCTGTGTTTCTGTAGTGTGACTGTTATGGGCTGACCATTTCACAGTGTAGTTTGATTCAGTAACCATATTTTTTTGAGCCCGACTCGCTCTTAGCCTGTTCGATAAAATATAGTTTTCTAACTCTCCCAATATCCAAAACTATATACTAGTTCAGCAACAAATTATGGTACAAATGTTGTTGATATTACACGTATACGTGGGACACTCAGAAAGTTTTGCGAAACTAAAAAAAATTGTTCTATACGTACATATATTTTTATTAAATCTTTTCAAAGTACTTTCCACCAGCCTCTATACAAAGATTCATGCGCCTAAACCAGTTTTCAAAACACTTTTTCCAGTCCGCCGCAGACACCTCGTTTACAGCCTGCTCGAACCCAGCCAGCGCATCTTCCGGCGACGAAAATTGTATCCCTTTGAGCTGATTTTTTATTTTTGGGAATAAAAAGAAGTCACACGGTGCTAGATCAGGGCTGTAAGGAGGGTGACCCAGGAGTTTGACTGGCGTGCTGTCCAGGAAGTCCCTCGTTTTGAGTGCGGTGTGCGCAGGTGCATTGTCGTGGTGGAGCAGTAGCCCGCGGAGCCCTGTGTTTGGTCGCTTGTTGCTTATAACAGAGAAAACTTCTGGCAAACATTTGGAAGTATACCATTCGGCATTAATGCTTCTTTGATCCCGTAAGGGAATTGATACCAAGTGGCCAGTCAAATTAAAAAAGCTAGCGATCAAAATCTTACCCCCGCTTCTAGATCGCTTCACTTTGGTAGGCGTTGGCTCATTTTGAAACACCCAAACAGTCGACTGGCGCTTGGTTTCTGGGTCGTATTGATAAATCCAGGACTCATCACCTGTAACGATGTCGTAAACACGCCGAGACGAGCCTGCTTCAAATTTGTTAAGCATATCACGGCACCATTCCACCCGGGCCTGCTTCTGAGCATCGGTGAGGTTGTGCGGCACCCAGCGTGATACTATCCTCCTCACGCGAAGATGGCTGTGTAGAATCTCGTGAACGCTTCCCGATCCAATCTTCAATATGTGTTGAATCTCCTGATATGTAATTCGCCTATTGTCTTGGATTAAATTTTTCACTGCTAGCACGTTTTCTTCGGTAACAGCCGTCAAAGGGCGACCGCTTCTTTCGTCATCCCCCAAAGTTGGTCGACCGCGCTTGAATTCGTTATACCAACGATACACGGTTGCCTTGGAAGGGCCTTCATCCATGAATGCCATTTGAAGTCTATCGTACGATTCATCCGGTTTCAGGCGACACTTGAAATCGTATAAAATCATAGCTCTAAAATGTTCCCGGCGCAGATCCATATTTCAGTGAGACACAATACTTTGAATTAACTCGCAAAAAATGTGGAGGGAAATTTTGAAATTGGAACTTACTTATTTTTACTTATAAATAATCATATTTTCGAAAAACATAATAACTGGCCAGTCTCCCATATATAAAAACTTTTTTTCGCAATACTTTCTGAGGGGCCTGGTACATCAACCAACAACACCCCCGTCTCCCTCCCTAATGTGAAACGAATGACGCGGCACGTTGCAAAAACGACGCGATGTGACAACGTTGGTGTGGGGGCGTATATTATTTTTTGATCACACACAAATATACAGCACTAACTTCTGCATGCGGCTTCGCTCGCGTTAATTTAGAATTTATCAATTCTTCTTCTTCTTGTCGTATCGATGATACTTCTTTGTTAGATGGTTTGGGCCCAGTAGGTAGCCACATTTACTGCGGCGTCAGAGGTTATTTAGGTCGTCGAGAGTGCAGGTAAACGGACACGTGGGACACTCCAGCAGGTGGGGCATAGTCTGATCCGGAGCGCCGCACTCGCACTCGGTGTTGGAGGAATCAATGATACCCCATTTTGCCAGATTATGTTTGCAGCGGCCTACTTGGGTACGCAATCGGTTTAAAGCTTTCCAGATAGGCCACTGCAGGTCACTACCGGGAGCCAGGTGTTCTTGGGGCTTCACGAAGTTGTGAGGTGGAGGACATCTTTCTTCCCACAGCTTGCTTCGTTCTTTAGGTGGCCTGTTTTGGATTGCGAGGGTGGAGCGCAAGAAACTTTTGCAGCTTTTAAGTCTACCCGGAGTAGTTGTGTGACCGTAGAGGGGATGTCGGGAATCGAATTCTTGGATCTTTTTTTCCAGCGCGCATGTGACATCCCTTCGTACAGCCGGTGGTGCGATACCTGCTAGCGGATAGAGCTTATTGAGAGGTGTTGGTTTTAGGCAGCCCGATATTATCCGACACGTCTCGTTTAGAGCAGTATCAACTTGCTTTGCGTGAATAGATCATTTATTAAATTGATAATTTATTATTTCCTTTATTTATTTTCTTAACATATCCTTTACATTTTTAAATATTTTTACAAAACAACAAATTAAAAAAAACATTTAAAAATATAAAAAATAGTAGCCCACCAGCATCGGGAACGGGGTCCGGGCTACCGGTGGTCAGGGCTCTTGAGAGAGGAACCTCCTGACAACTCGTGCCGTGTCCAGAAGTACTGCTTTCTGAATCAAGCCCTTGATCCAGCTGTCAAGCGAAAGACTTCTCAGATGTTCGTCGAAGCTTTTAGCTATTAAGCCATTGGCCGACACGACTATCGGCACAATGACTGCTGTAGTCACGTCCCACATGTCGACAACCTCGCGAGCCAGATCTAGATACTTGAATTGCTTATCTTTCTCTGCTTTCACGAGGTTCTCATCATGCGGGACCGTTATATCAACAATCATTGCGCGACGCTCCAATCGATCTTTCAACACAATGTCAGGTTTATTGGCAACAATAGTCCTGTCAGTGATGATAGGTCGATCCCAATACAACGTGATATTACCATTATCGAGAACTGGGTCGGGGACATACTTATAGTATGGCATTTCTGATTTCACAAGGTTGTATTTCAAAGCAAGTTGCTGGTGGATAATCCTGGCAACAAGGTTGTGTCTGTGCAAGTACTCTCCGTTAGCCAGACGAGAACAACCAGAAATGATATGTCTGATGGACTCACCCGGACGGTGGCATGCCCGACACACGTCCACCATCCCGTCCTTCATAATATGTTTCCGGTAGTTATTCGTCAGCATAACTTCGTCCATTATTGCACAGACAAAACCTTCAGTTTCCCCGAAGAGGTCACCAAAACGCAGCCAGGATACGGACGCTAAGAAGCCTACATCGGGCCCATGTAAGGCCCGGTAAAAGCGTCCGTGAAGCTCCTTGCTCTGCCATACCTCCTTGCGGTCATTAGTGTCTAATACTACAGGCTTGCGCCAGTTCTCGTTAGCCAAGAAGAGTGGGGTAAGGCCCTTGTCGACTGAGACCACATCTCGGTGCATCCCCACATCGGCTTCTAGGAAGTATTCCCTGAGACTGCATACCTCACGGTTGTGCAGGGTCTTAGCATTTAAGAAGCCACGACCCCCACACTTCCGCGGTATATACAGTCTCATTACCGACGACCGTGGGTGATGCATCCGATTTGCAGTAAGCAGTACGCGGACCTTCCTATCTAGGGCATCAAGTTCTGTCTGAGACCATTTGAGTATGCCGAAAGAATACATCAAAACCGGCATGACCCAACCGTTGAAGGCGCGCACCTTGTTTCCGCCTGACAGAAGACTGCTTAGCACCTTATTCAGGCGGCCAAAGAAACGCTCACTCAACGATTGTTTCATGTCAGCAGTATTGATACCTAATGCTTCCGACATACCCAAATACTTGTAGGTTTCTGTTGAGGAGAGGGATCTAAGGTGTACGGAATCCGAGAGTTGAGTTCCCACGGATTCCGTAATCTCCCCTCGCTTCACATGCATGACTGCACATTTGTCCACACCAAATTCCATCCTGATGGCGCTACTGAAAGTTTCAGTTACCTTCAGTAGCTTCATCAGTTGCAAATTGTTGGGGGCAAAGATTTTTAGATCATCCATGTAAAGAAGGTGAGATATGACCTGACCACCTCTCCTCAACCGATAGCCTAGACCTGAACCTTCCAGCAGTGTGCTAAGAGGGTTCAAGGCTAGACAAAACCACAATGGACTCAAACTATCACCCTGAAATATACCACGCTCAATCCTTATCGGTTCGCTGTTCCCCTGCATCTGTCGACATCCTGGATAGCGAAGGACCGTCCTCCATTGCCCCATACACGACTCAAGGAAGGCGCGTAAAGTTGCATCTATCTTGTACAACTCCAGCACCCTTATGAGCCATGTATGCGGAACCGAGTCGTAGGCCTTCTTATAATCTATCCAACATGTAGACAGATGCCTTCGGGAGCGGCGAACCTGTTGGCTAATGGCCATATCAATGAGGAGCAGCTCCTTAGTACCACGGGACCCGTTCCTACATCCATTCTGAGAGGGAGACATGATGGAATTACTCTCAATATGTTGGTTAATTTAAGCTCTCAAAATGGATGTAAGAACCTTATAGACCGTTGGTAAGCAAGTGATAGGTCTATAATTTTTGGGCTCCGCAGTACTACCTGATTTATGGAGCAGGTGGGTAATGCCTGTCGTCAGGAACTGGGGCAGCGACCCTGACTCTAAGGCAGATTGAAACTGGGACGCCAAGCGAGCGTGCGATCTTTGGAACCATTTGATCCAGAAGTTGTGCAGTCCATCCGGCCCTGGAGATTTCCAGTTTGGTAACGGACGGACTGCACAAGCTACGTCTTGGGGGCTGATGATAATTGCCCCCATTTCTGGTATTGGATCACACGCTTGTTCAACCTCCCGGGTCCAACCGCCCTCAGTGTGACTGACAGGCACCGACCAGATGCTGCGCCAGAACGAACACATGGCGTCATCATCCGGCAGGCGCGTGTCAGTCACCCCTTGGTCTGGTCGTTCCCAAGCCCTATATACCCACCTTTCATCGCTTTTGAATGTGCGATTCTGAGTGTATCGCTCCACTCGCCGCTTGTACCTACGAATACGGCTTGCCCATGCACAGATCTTCTGCTTCAGGAAGTCGATACGCTCTGTGACGCAGGCCAAATAATCACGAGAACTAATGCCAGTTCCCGAGAACGCCCGCCTCACAAAGCGCATCACTCTAGGGCGAGTATTGCCCTCCCTAAAGCAGATTAACTTGCCGATGAGTACTCTAGCCTCACCGATACGCCGCTCAATCCTGCACTGCCAAGATGGAACAGCTAATTTTGGTCGTGTAGCTTGGTCACTGTCAGGAAATTTGACGTGAGCTACACGACATGCCGCTACGGCTGCACAGTACAATATTGAGTGGGTATCAGCAAGGCCTTCGCTGCTGTCAAAGCAGTTTGACAGCAGCGAATCTAGAGTACAGACCAGCGCCTTGTTTTTCTTGTGCATAGGCAAACGAGGTAAGCGTGGTCTAAGTTCAGGCGGTGTGGAGCGATACTCTCGGAACGCACCCTCCAACGCGCTCCTCAATTGTGCGTTGCACTGGGTACTCACGGTTATAACTTCGTCAACATCCTCTTCACAACCGCGATCGGATCGCGGCGAAGCACTGGATACATTCTGCATCTGCGCCGCGATCATTGGCGAAGCAGGCGTAACTGGGTTACTCCGTGAGTCGAGGCGTAGTCGATCAAGTACAGTGTCATCCAACATATGGTTACGTTGGATGACCCGCACCTGATCCGATAGTCGCTGCGCCGACACGCTGACAGCTGGTTCAAGCACCTGAAACAGAGAGAGCATCCGACCACGGTACGCAGTCAAGTTGCTTCCCCCCTCAGTAGCCCCATAATATGCGCGCATGACGTTCTCATTAATGGACTGAGTCCATCGCATGCGCGACACATTTCCACCGGCAGCGGGGACCCTGTTCGGGGCCTGTTGGCCTCGAGGTCCCAGGCCCGCTGGTGGCCGTCCTCTTCCTCGTCGTCGTGGTGGTGATGGCGTCGACGGCGGGAAGAAAAACTCGTCGCTGGAGCTCGACGCAACTGCAGCGTTCGGTGACGCAGCGCACACGGATGTGGCGTATCCCGGTGGCTGCGAGGCGGAGCTCAGCGACGAGCCCGGAGATGTTGGGAGTGCCTCTTCTTGAAGTCTGGCTCGGTGTCGGGTTAGCATCGGTGACATATTTAACAACGGTTAAAAATGCATTTTTGGTGTGGTCCAGTCCAGGTTTTTTTTACTGTGAATTGGTTTTATTTTTGTTGGCATGATTTATTTGTTACTTATTACTTTTCCTGGATTAATTTTATAGAATAATTAAATAAAAATTTGTTTTGGAAAAAATTCTGACATGTCACTTTGACACCCGAGCCACAGATTATTATTTATTATTATTAATTTTTTAATTTATCAATAAACCCACCACAGTCAACCCACAGTCAAACCATTACTACGGTTTTGTGGGGCTTAGTTTATAATTTTTCATACCTTATGTCTAAATAAATAAATAAATTAAAATAACCGGCTTAGACAGTGGCGCCATCTATAATCATAAGAATTTTATTGTGGTTTTCCTCGGGAACAGTACTTTGGTTCGAGATAAAAGGTACCCCTATGTCCGTTTCTGTACACCTGGCAACGTATATGCAAAATTCCAGCATGATCGGTTCAGTGGTTTATGTGTGAAGAGGTAACAAACAAACAAACTTACTTTCGCATTTATAATATTAGTTAGGATTAATATTTATTTCAAAAAGTGTGGTATTATTAAAGGGACTATAGAACTGAATGACTTTCTTTATGGAACCAATATTGTAATCGCGAAAAGGGAATCAGCTGACCCTAACATTTGGGTCGAGTAGGTATTAAAGTTTTGGTTTTTTTTTACCTTAAATATGGCCGTTTTTTTTAATACATGCTGTATGTACTGTAGAATGTGTTGTTTATTTTATTTGATTAAGATTTCTTGTAAATAAATAAATGCAATTCATTCAAAGTTGTTTCATCTCTTAGCTGCCACAGTTTATTTTAATTACTTTATTTTCGAATTACTGATTTAAGTTTTTACTCTGGACGCTCTTAACTTGCCCGTATTTCTACATCTTTCAACATCATTCTCACATACTAGTAATTCTCAACACGAATGATGTAACCAAGATTTTGTAACATATTTTGATTTAAAAGAGTGTCCATGGAGTTTCTTGCCCATTCTTCTCCATAGAGATCTACGCTTTAGAATGGGCAACTACAGTACTTTCAAAAGTTATTATGTCTTGTGACTGGGACTGTAGCTTCGCGTTTCTTTTTTTGTTTTTTGACTTTCAAAAGTGCCTGTAATGGTCTAATTGAAATAAATGCTTTGAGTTTGAGTTTAATATGATTTTAGTACCAGGGCAGAATCACCTAAGTATACTCCACCCTATTACATCGAATTTAAAACATAATCCTCCTCAACTGTCTCGTTAGTCGAGTGGTCGCAAGCGCGACTGGTTAGCATAAGGTCCGCGGTTCGATTCCCATGTTGGGCAAAGTGTTATTGGGTTTATCCATCAGGAATTTCTCATGAGCAGCCACAGTCTGGATTTGTGCCCGGTTGATGGCAATAGGCTCGCCCCGTACCTAATACATGGGATTTAAATATAGAATAAAATAAAACTTTATTGTGTACCAAAAATAAAACTTAACGGGTTTACAAAACTGCTAATTTTATGGTTACGAGTATAACGGCGGTCGTATTGCTGATAGCGATATCTTGCAGACAACCTTTAAATGGCGAAATGTGGGTGTACTACTAGGTACATCATCATTTCAGCCGAAAGACATCCACTGCTGGACATAGGCCTCCCCCAACGCCACATTGACATAAGGGGGTTTTGCCATAATCGCCACGCCTGGCAGGCGGGTTGGCGATCGCAGTACGGTTGTTACAAAAGCACAGAGAACGCTGCTGCCCATTCTCTGGCAAGTCCCTTAGTCGCCTCTTACGACACCCATGGGAACATTCCATACGGAACCACTATTGGGTACACCTCTGTTTAACCCATCGGTGTGATTACAAGCGTGATGTTTTATGATATGTTAAAACATATGTGACACACTATTCCATCTTCTATTGTATATTGGTGTTCTATATGTATTTTTCTGTCCAAACGAAACCGAGACAACAGACATAATATTATATTACTAGAAAAGTGAGCGCTTGAAATAATGTGAGAAGATTTCTTAATAAAGTATCATTCATTCTTTTAAACGTTTAGTAAGTATCAGTAGAAAATATACTATTCTTCGTACTTTCAGTTGGCATCCATTTGAATGCAACGCAACACTCTGGGGTAACTCATTTCTTTCCAAAAAATAAAGTCATTCATACAAATTTATTATTATGTAAATATACAGAGGTCTTTATTTTCTCGTGAATGAGATCATGAATATCTTTGTTCAATGGAACTATCTCCAGCGTTATAAACATAACATAAGATCACGCCTGTAACTCCGTAGAGTTGAGTGAAGTTATCATCATCATCAATCAATATCAATATTATAATAATATATCATCATCATTTCATCATCAATATTATAAAGCTGAAGAGTTTGTTTGCTTAAACGCGCTAATCTCAGGAACTACTGGTCCGATTTGAAAAATTCTTTCAGTGTTTGATAGCGCATTTATCGAGGCTATAGGCTCTATACCATCACGCTATGACCAATAGGAGCGGAGCAGCAATAAAAACTGTGGCGAAAACGGGGAAAATGTGACGCAGACGAAGTTGCGCGGGACAGCTAGTAAATGATTATTTAAGGTGTCTGGTAATTAGTTAACGATACTTAAACACGTGATTGTACAAACAACTTTTCCAAAGATACATTTTTTTAAACTCATTCATTTTTGTCACAATAACACAACAGTTATATGAAATTCGGGATTGTGAGCCGTGCGGGTGCTCTGCCTACCCTTTGTGGCACGGTACGATAGTAATGAGATAGAACAGCGTCACGTGGCCAACAGCTGATAGGTCACAGGCACACGCGCGCGCAAATTTCATATGACTTTCGTGTTATTGTGATAAAAGTGAATGAGTATCGAAAACGAAACCGACTTGCCCCCTCGGCATCATCATCATCATCATCATTTCAGCCGCGAAACGTCCACTGCTGGACATAGGCATACCCTAAGAAGGGGTGGTTTTGCCATAAACGCCACGCTCCGCAGGCGGGTTGCCCCCTCAAGTTCACTCTAATAGAAAACTGCTGTATACAACGCGACGGCAAAATTTCAATAAGTGAGTATTGAAATTTTGGCTTCGCTTTGTATACAGGAGTCGGAGGAGGGGCTGTACTATTAAAAACCGAACAATCAATAACACCAACTATCAATTAATAATCCCACATTATTATCAAAAATACCCCATAAAGCAATGACCCCATAAAATATAATGAGCTCCCACCGTAAGAAAAGACATTATTAAGGCGTGATGATTGCTATACACTCTATTAATACCTCATCACTGTGTCTACGTAATTAAATAACATTTACCACAGAAAATTCAACCTTAGCACTGTGAGCAAGGGTTCAAATTCTATCGTTTTGTTAGCGAAACAGTCATTCATCATAGACGGCTGGTTGGCTTTAGAAAAAAGCGCTTTTCGCTTTATTCGTGAAGGGTAGGTATTGTGTGGTAAGCCGCGCTTGAGTCTTTGTTTATCGCTATGCTGTGATCTTGGCTTGAAAGCGATTTAATCTAGGTTGGTTTGTTATTGATGTGCTTATGCCTCGTCCAAACGTTACTACTAAGAAGTCGGGCCTAGGTTAGATTTCCGGGTTGGAAGCAACAACATTTTTGAATTGTGATGACCGTGACCAGGGGACAAGTTGAAATCGATTTCAAAACGTTTTGTATTTATACAACAATTTTCAACTAGACTCACATAGGTAATAGTCTCCACACAGCAATATAATGGGTGTAAAAGTACCTTTAACGAAGCCGAAAGACACTTGTTCTCCCTCCATTTTTTTTTATTCTAGACCATAAAAACAAAAACCATTCGTGTGAACCTTCTAGTTACGGAGAAATTGGGCGTCAGAGTTCAAGTTCATGTTTTTTCACATATTTTATTTTAAATTACAAATTTTAATGTTATAACTTTAAATAGGGGTATTTAAAGTTATAACATTAAAATTTGTAGCCGCGAGAATTGAGCCCTACCGAAAAACTTAATTTTTCACCCCAAAAAAAACCGTTTCCCGTCAATATTTTTTGCGTATAAGTACTTACTTAGTTGAACGTAGAGAAGCTTGGTCGACGGCTTCGTGATGAGTCGACTCCAGTATAACTGATGACAACTGAATACCCGTGCTTGACATGGGGTGACTGCCTATCAGCAGGCCTACCATGACGTCTTAAAGCAGTATTGTTTTGCTCTTATTCCAGTGTGGGAAAGATACGGAGCTAAAATGGGGTGACTGCCTATCAGCAGACCTACCATGACGTCTTAAAGCAGTATTGTTTTACTCTTATTTTAGTATGGGAAAAAGACGGAGCTATACAGGATGTCTCGCGCCATCTCTTTCCTAAACTGGATAAGGAGTAAAACAATAATGTTTTAAGCCGTCATGGTAGGCCACCTGATATTTAAAACCCCGACACATAGTTTCTTGCCCATTCTTGTCCATAGAGATCTGAGATGCTTTCGAAAGGGCAACTACAGTACTTTCACAAGTTGTTATGCCTTGTGACTGGGACTGTAGTATTGTTTTCTTTTTAACATTCAAAAATGCCTCTAATGAAATAAATACTTTGATTTAAGTTTGAGTTTGACACCACACCCTCCTACCAGTTTACACGAAACCCTTTTTTTACGGATTGGAAATTATCAAATGACCCCTCCCGCTCTGTGCGGAGGGAGTGTCAGACTTGTACTGATTAAAACCCATCCATGTTCCTTCTTAGCCCTTTGTGTTCCAGGGCCGCGGTATCTCTTTCAATCAGTCCTGCATCCCAGCTGGCTACACGATACCCCTTGCAAAGCCTTAGGTTATCAGACTTTCGGGTATCTGATTAATAGATAACGACATGATTTATATAGTTCACATTTGAGACTGTCCAAATGAATTGGGATAAGGACAGGAGAATGATGATGATGATTTGAGACTGTCTTATTGATCTAGTAGCCGCAAGTAGAAGCATGAGATCCAGCGTTCCACTCCCAGGTCGGGCAAACTGTTATCGGATTTTTCCAACAAAGATTTTCTCAGTAGCAGCCACGGAGTCTGGATTTGTGGCCAGTTGATGGCAATAGGCTCGCCCCCTATTACATGAGACTTAAACATAACTGGCGAAATGTGGGGTGCACCCTTCGGAGATGACGGGCCTGTTGTTGTGTTGATTTATATTTCTTCATTAATTTTGAATGATCACTTTCATTTCTTATCAGCGAAACCAGAAACTGATGCTATACAAGAGAGGGCCACAAATCATTTTTAAGTTCCCCCTTTTTCAATTTATTTCTTTCCGTGCGCCGCTTGGGAACAATATTTTATGGAAACAGTAACAGTAATAATACTTCCATTTGCATTTATTTCGTTATTCAAGGAGGTGACTGGATACTTTCATTGCTAATTATAAAAAAAAAACCGGCCAAGTGCGAGTCTTACTCGCACACAGGGTTCCATAGCTCCAAACAATATAATAACAATATTTTGAACTGTCATTCATTAGTTAGTAGTATTAGTAAACTTCCACACAACCACAAAACTAAATTTGTTTTTCATAGTATGTTTATGAAAAACAAAGTTACTGCTGCAGTTTGATGAAAAAGTCCCATATCTCAAAAACTAAACATCATATCTTATTGAAACCAATTTTCGTTGATAGTTTTTTTTACGTTCTACAATCCTAAATATTTTCAGAATTTTCCTCCTCTTACTTTAGAAATGAGAGGGGGGGGGGACACACATTTTACCACTTTGGAAGTGGCTCTAGCGCAAACTATTCAGTTTAGAAAAAAATGATATTAGAAACATCAATATCATTTTTGAAGACCTATCCATAAATACCCCACACGTATGGGTTTGATGAAAAATTTTTTTTTGGTTTTCAGTTCTAAGTATGGGGACCCCCTTAATTTATTGTTTTTTTTTATTTTTGTGTGAAAATCCTAATGCGGTTTACAGAATACATCTACTTACCAAGTTTCAACAGTATAGTTCTTATAGTTTCGGAAATAAGTGGCTGTGACATACAGACGGACGGACAGACAGACAGACATGACGAATCTATAAGGGTTCCGTTTTTTGCCATTCGGCTACGGAACCCTAAAAAACAGAGTAAAGAAAAGTACTTAATATTTATTTAATCGATCTTTTAATACTTTTTTATCTTGTAATGATGATCATGTTTTTTACTGACTGATATTTTTCTCACATTCGGGTTTTTAAAAAAAATCTATTTAAGTTAGTAGCCGTAACTAAGTTTTGTCACTTTTTTATATGGGCTAGCTTAATTAAGTACTGTGAGAAATACGCGCGAGCCGAGCGAGCGAAGAGAGCAGTGCTAGGGCAGTGGTCGAGACCCGTATTCAAGTTTGTCACGTACCTAGGCTAGGGCACATCAATACTTTAGATTCCGATTTTTTAACCGACTTGAAAAAGAAGGAAACTATTATTACCGCTTTTTTTCCTTAATGATAGCACAAGTATTGTGCCAAACATATCCTTAAATAGGAATTGTATTATAAGTTTTTATACTGACAGGGTCACTAACACTATCAATAACACTTGTAACGGGATATTTACCATGTTTATTATTGTTTTGATTTCTCGATATTTCGGTGCTGTTGCAAATGCCATGATCACGGATAAACTGAAGTTATTGCGGTTGGGTGTTTATGAGCAGTCAAATTGGTCTACCCTCTTTCTTGTTTGTTTTTTGCGCTTCGTACTACACGTACACGAACCTCACTGTGTCCACTCGCCGATTCGCGAAAAGTTCTGTAAAAAGTTCGCGAGTGGACATAGTGAGTTTCGTGTGTCGGGAACAGAATCGAGTTGTGAGTGACAGTGGTAGTGATACAGAACGCAAAAAACGAACAAGAAAGAGGGTAGACCGATTTGTCTCGTCATAAACACCCACCCGCAATAACTTCAGTTTATCCGTGATCATGGCGTTTGCAACAGCGCCGAAATATCGAGAACTCAAAACAAATAATAAATATGGTTAATATACCGTTACAAGTGTTATTGATAGGAATTGTATTGTTACTGAAAGTATGTATATTAATATAGCCCATTGTTCAACAGTGAATATTGTCTAAAATTATAGCCCCGAGCCTCCATTACAAATGTATGAAACCGAACTTTAGTTGTTCTTTATCATAAAATTTTGTAAACTTTGCGCATCTCCAGTTGTTTTACGATAATATTAGAACTTGTACGCAATTAAATATTCCTTTGTACAATTTTACATCAGTTAGAATGTTTGTTGCCTCTGAATAATGTTTTTGTTCAAATGTTAATAATATATTTTGGTAGAGAAAGAGCAGATAGATACTATTGTCGTGTTACATCTACAATCATAGGAGGAGCTCGTGACTAAATAATAACAGCCGCACGGGTCGATTTTTAAGGTTAAGCTGTGCTTGCCGAAGTTGGTCCGTTGATAGGTGACCATAATTACATACCGAGTTTCCTCCGTGCCTCGGAAAGCACGTTAAGTCGTTGGTCCCGGCAGACATTTGTAGAACTTTGACAGTCGTTATGAGTTTTCAGAAGCCGAAAGTCTGACATCCAGTCTTACTAAGGGGTATCGTATTACCCAGCTACTGGGTTGTGGAGGTCAAATAGGCAGTCGCTTCATGTAAAATACTGGTACTCAGCTGCATCCGGTTAGACTGTAAGCCGACCCCAACATAGTTTGGGAAAAGGCTAGGCAGATGATGATGATCTACAAACATGAACATAACATCGCTCCTGTGACCGCCGAAGGGCAAAAGTAGAGGAATAGTGTACCTAAATATCACCAGTTTTGCATTCGTAAATAATAGATAACTTCGGACTTATTTGGCGCTTGTGATAAAACGTAACCCCTAAAAAGGGTCAGAGCCCATTCGTCCCCTAAGATTCGCACCCTGTGCCCACTCGTCCCCTGGAACTTTTGAGGGGCCCATTCGTCCCCTGAAGAATAATTATTTTTATTAATTCTTCTAATATAAGTACATGTATATGTGTATACTGCAGCTTGGTAGTCCTGGTACGGTCGCGCAGAAAAGGCTAAAATAAAAAATATAGTAATTCGGTAGATATCATGTTTATTTCAAATAAGATTAACACATACAAAATCACAATGTCCTAGAAACTAACAAAATACAACTCTTTTACAAAAATCAGCCTTGATTGACCATCATATAAATAAACATTAAATATAAAATATGCAAAAAAATAGAACACATATCAACAGTAAATAATCACTTCTTATTTTTTTTTGTATATTAGGTCTTTACCTATGAAATTGCCGTTTTGTTTGAAAAAAGTTAAAGTATTTTTTTTTTCGAACTTATTTATTTCTTTTATTCAAAGTAATCACCCCTGCAATCAATGCATCTTTGCCAACGCTGTGGCAGTTTATGGATGCCCTTCTTGAAAAAATCAGCTGGACGGGAGACAACAAAGTCTTCAAAGGCGTTTTGTACTGCCTCTCGGGAATTGAATTTTTTTCCCGCTAAAAAGTTGTCCAAATTTTGGAAAAAGTAATAATCGGAAGGCGCAAGATCTGGTGAGTATGGCGGATGAGGGAGAGCTTCCAAACCAAACTCATGCAGCTTAGAGACGGTCTGTTGTGCAGTATGGGGCCGCGCGTTGTCGTGAAGTAGCAGTGGAGACGACCGATTGACCAAAGCTGGTTGCAGATGTGCGAGTTTCGCCATCATTGTGGTCAGTTCTTCAATGTACACATCTGCAGTAATGCTCTCGCCGTTTTGTAAAAAGCTATGATGAATCACACCAGTACTAGACCACCAAACTGTGACCATCACCTTTCTAGGGGTCATTTTTCGTTTTGCACATTGCTTTGGTACCGAACCAGGATCTAACCAACTTGCTGAGCGCTTTCGATTGTCAAAAAGAATCCATTTTTCGTCGCACGTAACAATTCGGTTCAAAATTCCTTCATTTCTGTGCCTGTTAAGCAGCGCAAGGCAAGTCTCGACGCGTACGTTGCGCTGGCGATCGTTAAGTTCGTGGGGCACCCATCTATCAAGCTTTTTTATCTTGCCAATCTGTCGCAAATGGACCAATATTGTTTTAATGCTAACATCAAAAGCTGCTGCCAGCTCAGCTGTAGATTGAGTTTCATCAGCTTCAACAATCACCTTTAATTCATCATTGTTGACCAAAGTTTCCGGACGACCACGAGGTTCATTTTTCAAGTCAAAATTCCCAGAACGGAACCGAGCAAACCAATAACGGGTTGTGCGTTCGTTTGTACAGTTCTCTCCGTAAACGTCGTTGATGTTACGGGTCGTTTGTGCCGCGTTGGTGCCACGACGGAACTCATATTCTATAATTACACGAAATTTCAAAGTATCCATTATGAGGAAAAATGTTGAAATGTAATGAAAATACAACGCTAATCAATAAACAAAAGACTGATTTTGTAAATAGAATGTCATATTTTTAAAACAAAATTAATTTGAATTTAGAACTCATAGCCAATCAAAACTTTTTTTTGTTTGAAAAAGTCTGTACTGCAATACGGCAATTTCATAGGTAAAGACCTATTATTTACCAATATCGATTCAGGAGTCCGATTATTTGTTTGGACACCCCTTTGCACCTGATCTATTTTATTTTTTGATAAATTCGCTTCTTTATGTAGAGTGTGTAGACATTACAAACTATTTGGTTTATTTCTACCATTAACGAGACAATTTTACATCGTAAGCCTATCGACAGGTTATATTATTATCATGACGGATTATCATTCATCATAGCTCTTTTTTCAATGATCTGTTATGATTTATTAAATTAATTCCGTTAGTAAACTGTTCACAAGTGTACTATGTTAACCGTTTCTTATGTAAAATATAGCTAATTTTATCTCAGGGGACCAATAGGCATCTGAATAGGTGCCGAATCTTTAACTTATATTGTATATATATTAGAGGGGACGAATGGGTACCTTAAAAATAATATTTTTTATTAAAATATTAATTGGTCCCCTACCAGGAGACCAATGGGCACCTATATAGGGGCCGAATCTACAACTTTTATGCTGGGGTACGAATTTTAGGGGACGAATGGGCTCTGACCCACTAAAAATGTGGGGGAGCCATGTTACGTACCGATATGGTGGTTTGTAAATAAAAAACAAGCGTTTTCACAGCTTCAAAACATGATTTAATTTAAAGACTGTCGTTCCTAACAACAAAAGAATCCTTTACTAGGTTAATTATAAATAACCAAAGATCTTAACTACTTAAACCTAACCAAGAGGGCGCCAGGAAGATTTTGGCAGGCATCACGCTCATAGAACCTTCTAATCCAATGAAGAACGGCCGGCTGGCATAGGTTCTCACCGGTCATGTGGTGGTAATATTTTAAACAACAGATATAAACTTTACAAACGGTTTGGCATGTGCACTTAGCAAAATTTCCAAAAATCTTCAACAACTAAAGTAGTATAGCCAGTAAACTTCTGCCAAACCTAATAGTAAGGACAGGTGTGAAATTATATTTACTTACTAGCTGGAACACGCAACTTCACCTGCGTCACACTTACCCGATTTTGCATCATCTTTTCATTCATCTCCTCTGACTACACAATTCAAACCAGTAGTTCCCGAGATTAGCGCGTTCAAACAAACAGGCAAACTCTTCATCTTTTTAATATTATATATTAAAAAGTTGCAAGAGTTAGTTTGATTATATTAGTATACTAGCTGTCCGGCGCAACTTCATTTGCGTCACATTTTCCCCGTATTCGCAACATTTTTCATTGCTGCTCCACTCCTATTGGTCGTAGCGTGATGATATATAGTTTATAGCCTTCCTCGATAAATGGGCTATCTAACATTGAAAGAATTTTTTAAATCGGTCCTGTAGTTTCGGAGCCTATTCAATGCAAACAAACAGTCAAACAATCAAATCTATCCTTCTTTCCTCTTTATAATATTATAGTTTAGATAAATAATACTTACATAAATGTAATAAGCTAGCTCTGCAAGCGAAAGGAGTCTTTAAAATATAGCACTTAAAGATATCGAAGAATAGATACGACGTTCGTCGCCCGTCCGGAGTAGTCGTGTATAACTTTATTCTCAAAATCCTTTAACTGTTGCTCTTCAAATATAACTAATAGTAACACAAAGATAGAACTCAAACTGCAAAACCAATTAATTTCTAATTACGCTGTTTCGACCCTGTGTCCTGCGGTTCAAGAACAACAAGCCACCCACGGACGTTCCCGCGCCAGCTTGCCTCACCTCCGCGTGAGTAGACCAGTTGCTATTTTTTAACTCGCTCGCACAGTGACTCGCGCGTCACACGCGGTGCGTGAGTGTACAAACCAAGTAAATCCCCGATAAGTACACGTGCCCTCATCATTGAAGTTGAGTGTGCATTGAATACTGTCACACTATTATGAATGTTGTACAAAGATCGCCGCCGCGCAGCGCAAGCGGCGGATCGCAACCCGATTTATCAAAGTTAAGCTCGTTAACAGTGGACCCGCAAATTACCTTTCGAAATAAAAGGAAACATGAATGTGAATGCACATCCGAAATTAAAGAAATGCGGTCGGAATTGTCCCGTATCGGTTCGTTGCTAGAGAAATACGTTGTATCCAATGAGCAGATTATTATTAAAATGCAGGAAAGTATAGCAGAGGTCAAAGCTGAGGTCACTGAGTTGAAGTCATGTAACGAACAAACAGCAGACATGATTCGCGGAAATACAGCTCAGATTAATGAGATTAAATCATCGACATCTAGCATGATATCTGAACATAAACAATTGAAAACAACTGTATCACAATTGGAGAAACAATTATCGATGGGGGAACATAAAATTAAATCCTTTGAGTCAGAGCTTAACACATTTAAACCTACCTCTGAACCTTCGATTTCAAACTTTCAAAATCAGCTGTGTCTGAACGAACAAATAATTAAGGAGGTAGCAAATCGGAATAGCAGAGAAAAAAATGTTATTGTTGTGGGCCTGCCCGAACAGTCCGCTGCTGGCGCCGAAGAACGAAAATCCCAAGATGACGCCGATATTTTAAAAATTACTTTACTGGTGGGCCAAGACCTCCCGAAACCGATTAAAATCTTTAGAATAGGCAAGTACTCGCCGGGAAAAAGCCGCAGAATCAAAGTATGTTATGACACTTCAGCACCCGCAAAGCATCTCCTACGTAATAAAGAGAAGTTGCCAGAAAACATTAAAATATTTTCAGACCAAACCCCAGCCCAGCAAAAATATTTTAAGGATGTAAAAGAAGAACTAACACGTCGTCAAAATGATGGAGAGAATGGACTGACTATAAAGTATATTAATGGCACACCTACAATAATAAAAAACCACCCTTCAAAAAACTACGAACAATAAACGAAACCATACCTACGACAATCGCTAGCAATACCTACCAAGTTATCAACAATTACCAAAATATAGAAACTAACAAATCACGGCTCAGATTTTTCTACCTTAATGCTCGAAGTATACGCAAAAAAGGAAAATTTGACGAACTTAAGTGCATTCTACAATCGCTTCCTAATACGATACATGTTATCTTACTGACTGAAACTTGGATAAGAACTGAAACACAAGCCTTGGAACTACAAATAAACAACTACTCACACTACTACAACTACAGAACCGATTCAAGAGGAGGTGGAGTTTCAGCATATGTCCACAATGACCTTAAACACAGCTTATCAGATTCTAAGTACACAGGAGGAAACAACTATCTATGGATACGACTAGAGCGATATGCACTGGAAGTAGGAGTCGTATATAACCCCGGCGATACTAACTACGCGGATTTTCTTGAGGTTTATGAGTCCCAACTACAGCAAAAAAACAGAGCAATAGTGTTCGGAGATTTTAACATTGATCTGCTAAACAAAGACAAAAAGACTAAACAATATCATGAACTTTTGAAGGGAACTGGACATACATTAATAAATAAAATTGCTAAGAAATATTGTACAAGAGAATCGAATACTAGAAAATCCATTTTGGACCATGTAAGTTCTAATCTGAAAGACGATCACTTCCACATGGCAATAGCTGACTCTTCAATGTCAGATCATAAACAAATATATGTTGAACTCAAAAAAACTAAATCCCCTCGAAAAATACGGACTCAATACGAAGCCATTGATTTTACGAAACTATATGATATGCTAGAAACAACAAACCTTGAAGAATTAGATGATAATTATGCAGTGCTAGAAAACAAAATAAAATCAATAATTGATAAAAGTAAAACAACAAAGACCAAAATTCTGAACCTACCCCAAAACGACTGGATAAATAGAAACATAATTGATGATATCAACCAGAGAAACGCATTGTGGACAGATCTAAAGAAGAATCCAAAGAACATCACCCTGGAAGCAGAATTTATCACAAAAAGAAAACATGTTGCCAAAAACATGCAAGATACAAAGAATATTTTCTACTATAAAAAGTTTAGCGATTGTATTAATAAACCCAAGAAAATGTGGAATTTGGTAAACATTCTAGCCAACAATAAAATTAAACTAAATTGTGCTCCTTCAAAACTATTGATCGATTCGAAACACATTACGGACCCAAACGAAATTTGCCAGATTTTCAACGAATACTTTGCCACCATTGGACCCCTTTTAGCTAATGAAATTCCTAAATCATTTCACGATGATCATACACATGCTTTACCAAAAACTCCTCCAGAAGACACTCCAATGTTATCAATTCTTGATCCGTGTTCTACAACTGAAATTACAAAAATCATATCCAATCTCGACCCTAACTGTAGTACTGGATTAGATGGAATTAGTACCAAAGCAATAAAATGCATACAAAATTTAATTGCGAGCAACCTGAGCAAATGCTTCAATAAATTGCTAGTTGAGGGTAATTTTCCCGATTCTCTGAAAATGGCGAAGGTCACTCCCATACACAAATCGGGTTCAAAAATGGACCCAGGTAACTACCGACCAATTTCAGTGTTGCCAGTTTTGTCAAAAATATTAGAAAAAATCCTACACAACCGATTGTATAAACATTTAACCTCTATCAACTTTCTTTCAGACAGACAATACGGGTTTAGACCAAAAAGCAGCACACTAACAGCTACAGTCGACCTCGTTAATAAAATCAAACAAAATGTTGATGGAAAAAACATAGTCCTTGGTATCTTTATTGATCTCAAAAAAGCGTTCGATACCGTAAGTCATGAATTGCTACTTAAAAAGCTAGAAACTATCAAAATTACCGACAGTGCACTAAAAATGTTCCATTCTTATCTAAAAAACAGGTCGCAGTTAGTTAGAACGGATAATAATTATCAAAGTGGCACATTACCCATAACGTGCGGCGTTCCCCAGGGATCAATCTTGGGCCCCCTGCTCTTTTTGATCTACATAAATAATATCCAGGAACTTCAACTACATGGTCATCTTACTCTATACGCAGATGACACTTGCTTATTTTATTTTGGACCTTCTATTCATGATTTAGTTTCTCAGGCTCAAGACGATTTAAACACCCTTTTTTCATGGTTTCAATACAACTTATTAACAATAAATATTTCTAAGACATGCTATATCTTGTTTAAAGCAAAAAACAAAATAATACCCCCACATAATCCATTACTAGTTAACAATATACCCCTACAGCAAAAATCTTGTGAAAAGTATCTAGGCTTAAGAATGGATAGTTCTCTATCTTGGACTGTTCACTTGGACCATATAAAAACAAAGCTTACGTCACTACTTGGATCCCTCCGAAACATAGTTAGATGTATTCCACATAGATTACGTCACACCATCTATAACGCCTTAGTAAAACCACACCTACTATATCTGGTTGAAATTTGGGGCAGTGCGGCCAAGACGAAGCTAGCAAATCTCCAAGTTGCACAGAACAAAATAATAAAAATGATTTTTAACTACCCATATCTAACATCAACAAGCAAAATTTATGAAGAAACAAAAATAATGAACATTAGACAGTTATATATTTACAATACATGTATTTTCATTCGTAAGGTACTCAACAAAAGCATACAGACTAATTTATCGTTTACAAAAGTGAAACAAGTAACCCAACGTAGCACTCGCAGAGCTAGTTTTCTGATTTTGCCGAAGATGAGAACTAAGTTTGGCAAAAAAATGTTAACATTTGAAGGAGCACAATTGTACAACAAAATACCCCCATGTATTAAAAAATTACACTCATTCAATGCATTCAAAACTCGTTTAGCTGAATATCTGATTACAAATAACACTATTTCTAAAACATGAATTCATTGGATGGGTGTATTTTACAAACCTAATAATTGTTATTGTAATGATTGCTTCCGTGACGTCTGTGACGAACTGTAAATATAATTTATTTTAAGCATTGTTCTCATGTAAGTGACTTTGTGTCTTTTTTGAGAATAAATATCTTTAAACCTAGAATAACGAACACTCCTTTCATAAATATTTAATGTCCCATTTTCAATTCTTGGTAATAAACTTTAACAAGGTCTTGTCATTATTAATAGCCTGAACAAGAATAATATAAAGTTTTATGGAACTTGAAATATCAGTAACGTACACTCAACACTTTAAAAGTTTTAAAACCTTTCCCAACAGTATCAGTTACTTTGATAAAGTAATACTTTTGGAAGTTTTGGGTCTTACTGCTATTATAATTAAAGACTTGCTTTACAGATCTTTTTTTTTGTTATTGGGATGAAATCTTCAAAAGGGGACAGCTGGCTTATCATAACGCCTTTTTTTTTTAGTATGAGGAATCATCAAATGACTTCTCCCGCTCTGGGCGGAGTGGAAGGGAGTGTCAGACTTGACTGACTAAAACCCATCCATGTTCCTTCTTAGCCCTTTGTGTTCCAGGGCCACGGTATCTCTTTCGAACAACCCGCAGCCCTGGCAGGTTATCATGACGCCTTAAAACAGTATTGTTTTACTCTTATTCCTGTGTGGGAAAGAGACAAAGCTATACAGGACGTCTAGCGCCATCTCTTTCCCACACTAGAAAAGGAGTAAATCAATAATGTTTTAAGACGTCATGGTAGGCCAGCTGGACTTTGTTTTACTTTTCTACCAATTTTAAGTTTTCATGACCCTTCTTCTTAGCTCGTGGCAAAAACAGTAGCTCGGGTCGATTTCCCGGTTAAGCCGCACTTGCCTAGGTTGGTCCGTGGATGGGCGACCGCCAAATACATACCGAGTTTCCTCCGTGCCTCGGAAAGCACGTTAAGCCGTTGGTCTCTTCTGTGAAATGTAGATCTTTGACAGTCGTTAAAGGTAGTCAGTGGCCTGAAAGTCTGACAACCAGTCTTACCAAGCGGTATTGTATTACCTAGTACTAACAGGGCCCAGGGTTGTGGAGGTCAGACTCCACAACCCTGGGCCCTGTTAGTAATCCCCTCCTCATATCCGAGATGGGCAGTGGGGCACCGTGGGGTGCCCGTGTACCCGGCGGCGGGTAGGTGCTCCATGTAGTTTGGCGCCTCTAGCACCGTCCATCAGTTTATATAATAAACAAACAACAAAACAAACAAAACATGAAATTAATTACCCCGTCGTTTGTAGAATTGATCCTTAATTTGATGTGATGACGATGCCTCGAGATCCCTACCCGATGACTTAAACTTGTGAGTTCATAACCTAATAGAATAGTTCAGATTCAGATAACTTTATTTACTCAAATAGTTCTAGCCTTTGTCAACTGCGTGGGGTCGGCTTCCAATCTTACCGGTTGCAGGAGTAAAGATAAAAGGTTTATTTTGCACATGTCACTAGAGCGGGGTGCACTTTCCACAATAAAAAAAAACACAGCTAAAATTACATAAACACAAAGAAACTGATAATTTTTGTGTGTCTCACGGCCAGGGACTCTAAAACACCTTTATAAAGGTTACAGAATTATAAGTGTTACATGGTGAATTGGTAGGGACTTAACAGATTCAAATATGTAACACTTTTAAATGTGTTTTCAACCGTAACATATCTTTAACAGATATAAAAGGGTTAAAAAGTGTAACAGGTAAACGCAGCGTACTAAAGCTATAATTGATTATTTCAGTTACACATATTAACACTTATTAACACATATAAAAGGTTACAGTTTGATTCGGTAACATTATTGTATCTGTTGTATTTAAAAGTGTTTTTTCTGTTATAATTGTTTAAAAAAACAGATACTTATTACGGTTACAGTTTGAGTCCCTGATCACGGCAGACCCAAATAGGCCCAGTATTTAACATGGAGCGAAGTAGTAAAATTCTGTTTATATCCTCCTTATTTCCTACTTACAACGACCTCGGTTAGAAATGTCGATATAAAGATAAACATAGACTTACCTTGACCTACCTTCAAGGTTATGACATTTGATGAAAACACTGGTAGTCGGTACAAGTTTTAGTATGAATGTGGATAGGTAGGTACGGGAATACCAAAGTGGACTGTATGTAGGATGATATAGCAAGAAAGGAGGTGACTGATGACATGTCGGTTAATAGAGAAGAATGGAAGAAGAAAACATTCTGCTCTAACCTCAAATGAATGAGATAAGGGCATAAAACAACAAGCCAAGCAGATCAAGAATGATGATAATGGCTGGGAATGGTGATAATGGCTGGGAGTACGTACATAGAATGACATCATCATCATCATCAGCCTATAATGTTCCCACTGCTGGGAAACAGGCCTCCTCTCTATGAGAGGTAGTGGGAACATTATTATATCCACCACGCGGGCCCAGTGCGGGTTGGTAAATGTCACAAGTCGTCGAAATTGTTTATATTTTTTTAGTTCTAGGACATGCTGTTTTCCTGACCCTGTTTTCCTTCACCGTTTTTGAGAGCAGCGGTGATAAGATAAATTACACAAAGTAATGCGCTTCCCTTGGTTCGAACCCACAGCTTATTGCTCGTAAGTCGGGGCTGCCACCACTGGGCCACACCTGTTTTCCAAAATATATATAATATAGAATGACATACTGCTCTAAAAAGCTTCCGTTTTACTCTTTATTTCTTAAGGGGATGGTCTAAACGACCGGTCCGGCGAGGGGACCAAACTGAGGATACGGGATTTTAACGGATAATGTACTGAAGTATGACTGCCTTGTTGGTTTAGTGGTCACATGCGCGACTGCTAAGTACGACATCCTGGGTTCGGTTCCCAGTTCGAGCAATATTGAGTTTTTCCATCGGCAACAGTTACGGAGTCTGGATTTGTACCCAGTTAGTGGCTATTGACTCGCCACCATACATGAGACTTAAACATAACTGGCGAAATGTGGGTGTACTATTAGGTACATCTCTGCATAACCCTTCGGGGATTACAGGCGTAATGTTATGTTATATACTGAAGTACCTGTCAATACAATCCAATCCGTGTACATCATCATCATCATTTCAGCCCAAAAGACGTCCACTGCCGGACATAGGCCTCCCCTAAGTGTCGCCACATTGACATTTTGAGGGGTTTTGCCATAATCACCACGCTTGGCAGGCGGGTTGGCCATCGCAGTACGGTTGTTACAAAAGCACAGAGAACGCTGCTGCCCATTCTCTGGCAAGACCCTTAGTCGCCTCTTACGACACCCACGGGAAGATATGGGATGGTGCTATTCTTTACTATACTATACAGAGCGTACATTTCGCGTACACATCCATGTACAATTACAATCCAATTCTTGTTTTTCTTTTTGGCATCATAAAACCGCCTCGTAACATTTTTTCCTGTTCGTTTTGCACAGTCAAATTGTCAACCATTCTCTCCGGGCCTATCCAAGGCTTTATATGGATTTATCCAGTTATTTGTTTGTGGAGGTAAAATGGATAGTTGCTACTCGTAAATAAAATTTTCAGGATTGTTTCTAGGGTTATGAAAATTATGAATGTTATGTTCTGCTTATAGCCCTTTGCCAATAATCAAAAGCTCGGTGGTCTGACAAGCCTACCTATCTATTTAGCTTACATATAAAACAAAAATTGCTTCTGCGTTGTGTAGTCTTTTCCCAAACTATCTTGGGATCGGTCTGCTACCAGTCTAACCGGATGCAGCTGAGTACCAATATTTTACATGAAGCGACTGCCCATCTAACCTCCACAACCCAGTAACTGGGTAATACGATACCCCTTGGTAAGACTGGATGTCAGACTTTTGGCTTCTGACTACTCGTAACGACTGAAGACGATATGAAGACCTAAATCTTTTCGAAACTGGCCTGCAAACGCTCGATAGTACTGGACTCAGCGCAATTTCACGCCCCGTTGCTTCCAACTTGGACAGACGTGTCCACCTTAGTATAACCCTGAGGTTTTTACAATGCATCTTGGACTAAAGAGATTGCATTTCTTAGATTTAAATTGAAATAGAAAACTGCTAAGAGATTGGAAAATCACGAGGTCTATTTTCAGCATTCGTTTTCTGCCTAGTATCGTGATTCTTTGTAAATTTTTGCAACGTTATAATTATTATTCCATATCAGTAGCTATTTTCACTTTAAACTTGAACGGATACAAATAGAGAAAATACGGGGTGTAAATCACCTCATCACGAAGCCGTCAACCAAGCATTCTGTACATGAAACTAAGTAACTTTACGCAAAAATTATTGCTGGGAAACGACTTTTTTTTGAGGGGTGTAAAATCATGTTTTGTGGTAGAACTCAATGTAACGCACTCAAAACATTGTGTTGATGGACGGATTGAATAGTACGGGGGTGTTTAAAGTAAAAATCTTACATTAAAAACTTGTATTAAAAAAAAAAAATTGTCAAAAAGTTGGAACTTTGACCCCTAATGTCTCCGTAACTAGAAGGTTCCCAGGTATGGCGTAGAACAAAAAAATGATCGCAATGACGGGGAGAACCAGTGCATTTCGGCTTCGTTAAGAGGAGTTTTACACCCTTTATAAATTAATTTTGTCAGTATTTCAGAATAACCCCATTAACGTGGTTTAGGTAGTAAGAAATTATCGAATAAACGTTTGTGTTTTTTTTATGTGTGAAAGAGAGGTTATGAGGAGAGGATCAAACAGGCCGCGTTTAAAACACGGGTGGTTGACTCTTAACGATTTCCGTAACTAAAAAATAAATAAAAAAATACCTACCCATTTTATTATTGATTCGGATCGAGAATTATTAGCATAGATATCTCCTTAAATTTGACGAGGATGCAAAACAACAGCTTGTAAATAGGACGTATGTACAGACAGCGTCATTAAGTAGTAAACTGCCTGGCGTACTCAGTCGGACTATAGAGGGGTTAGCACGTACTGACGTTGTCTGTACGCGAGGCAAAAAGAGTTTGTAAGGATCGTATCAGGTGGTGTTCAGTGGTTTCTACCTACCCCCATGCGAAAAAGGCGTGAAGTACATGAAGTATGTATGTTAGCACGACTTGAAATATTAAAAAAAAACCTCTACACCTATTGACAAAATGATAGTATATCAAAAAGTGAATAGCAAAGAAGTGAGACATACAAATAGTGAATTGTAAAGGTTTCATTTGGAGGGGAGTGTGAAAGGGCCGAATGTAAACACTCGTGTAGAAGGGTAAGTGCGCCGAGTTAAGGCGAAGATGGAAGCTTGTTTGACAGTTTTATTTTTAAAGCTAAAGTAAACATTTTCGAAATGTGTTTTAAAAAAACCGGCCAAGTGCGAGTCGGACTCGCGCACGAAGGGTTCCGTACCATTATTTATAAAAACGAGAAAAAAAATCACTTCGTTGTATGGGAGCCCCCCTTAAATACTTATTTTATTCTGTTTTTAGTATTTGTTGTTATAGCAGCAACAGTAATACATAATCTGTAGAAATTTCAACTGCCTAGCTATCACGGTTCATGAGATACAGCCTGGTGATAGACGGACGGACGGACGGACGGACGGAAGGACGGACCTACGGACGGACAGCGAAGTCTCAGTAATAGGGTCCCGTTTGACCCTTTGGGTACGGAACCCTAAAAAAGATAAAATTTTTGTTTCTATTGATAATTTATAATCGGTCTAATTTAGCTGTAACACTGTTTTTTTCGATAATGTTTATTAGAATCTTTTTAGACCTATGTATGTTGCTTATGCATATGAAGTTTCATTAAAATTATTAAATTCGGTTCAGTCATTTCGGCAAATAAGAACTTGAAAGTTTGTATAAAATGTCGTAAGGCGTAAATGCTCGTAAGGTAGTGATTTTTTCGGTCTTCTGTTTTCCGGACTAAAACCCAGTCTCTTATTTTAAGTATTATTGTAGCTCCTTCGAATTCACAATACACTTTGTATTACAGCTCTGAACCCAGTTTTACTGTCGGAGGAATGAAAGTTCTTGTTTTTTATATGTCCTCTGAGGAAACCTTGCCAAAACTACGTTGATATCGTGGAACAACTTCACTTTAACAACACAAGAAAGTGTTTATCACAACGGATTATATTTACTGGTAATATGTAGGTGCACCATAATTACATATCGAGTTTCCTCCGTGCCTCGGAAAGCACGTTAAGCCGTTGGTCCCGGCTGTCATTTGTAGATCTTTGACAGTCGATACGAGTAGTCAGAAGCTAAAAGTCTGACATCCAGTCTTACCAAGGGGTATCGTATTACCAAGTTACTGGGTTGTGAAGGTCAGATAGGCAGTCGCTTCATGTAAAATACTGCTACTCAGCTGCATCCGGTTAGACTGGAAGCCGACCCCAAGATAGTTTGGGAAAAGGCTAGGCAGATGATGATGTAGGTGCATACCTCTGTAGTGATTTTTTTAATAACCTTAAACGTGTCATTTCATCAGTTTAATATTTTCGACATTATTTGATTTTTACAGTTTATATTGATTTAAAAAAGCCGTTCTATTCTAATGTCAAACAGTTGAGTAATGTGGACGTAATCAATATTGCTCATCCCCCTAAGTTATTAGCGCGATAATATATAGCCTATGTGCTATTCAAGACTATCAATTATCTTTTTGCCAAATGTTAACCAGATCCATTGAGTAGTTATTGCGTCAAAGAGTAACAAACACACTATTAAGAGCTTTATCTAGACTTGTTAAAATAATTTACTAGTATTGTAATCATTTTCTTAAATTTTTCATAATTTTACTCATAATCTTATTGGTACTGACATTATTTGTTGAACCTGTGAGGTTGGAAATTAATGGTTCTAAATCGACTTCGATCGACGCCACGTTTGGCGCAGTAGCTGAGCGATCGATTGCTGCGCTGCGTGTCGTGGGTTCGATCCCCACACGGAAAATATATTTGTATAGTCTACAGATAGTTGTTCCGAGTCTGGCTGTTTGTGTATGTGAGTTTAAATGTTTGTAAAAGCACCCACGATCCTGGAGAAAGTCCTAGTGTGGGACAATGTTTTTTTTTTTTAATTAATAAAATAATAAATAAATCTACTTTAGAAGTCTCAGCCTCGTTGGTCAAGTGGTCGCAAGTGCGACTGTTGATCATGAGGTTCTGAGTTCGATTCCAGGTCGAGCGAATTGTTGTTGGGTTAACCATCACTAATTTCTCAGTGCCAGGAGCTCTACTCTGTTTCTCCGAAACGTAACTTCGGCAACGAACGAAAATTAAACGTAGTTACGATTGTGCCCCTAATCTATATCGTTTGCGGACGCACACAAGAAGTTCGAATTCACAGACAATTAACGTGAACGAATGTATTTTAAATGTTATTGTGTGCATCCGCAAATGATATAGAATAAGGTCAGAAACGTAACTACGTTTAATTTTCGTTCGTTGCCGAAGTTACGTTTCGGAGACAGAGAGTAGACCTCCTGTCACGGAGTCTGGATTTGTGCCTGGTTAATGGCAATAGGCTCGCCCTAATACATGGAAATTTAACACAACCGGCGAAATGAAGGTGTACCAATAGGTATATCTCTGCCTAAGCCTTTGGCGATAACAGGCGTAACGTCATTTGTGTGTAAAAATCTTTAATTTATTAAATTAAAACCAAACCAAACTGTCTCATTATGTATCTGTGGAGAACGTGGTTGATTTCACATTTGTATAATTTCTGTGTCCCTTTTTTCTCGTGTTTTTTTTTTTCTCGTGTCTACTTTTTGTATTTTTAATGTGTAATTGTTTGTTTTCCCTAATAAATAAAATGAAATAAAATCACCGAAGACAAGGAACATCCTAAAATGCAGAAAATTTTATAAGTACAGTGCCCTGCACCATTACCTGACTCATCTCAAAAAGCAAAAAAGAGGCAAATGGGTCACGTAATGCTGCTCACTGACTGTACTACGGAATGATATAAAATGAACATATTATTGCCAATGAGAAATCTTTATTAGGAACACCTTTTGTAGGTATCATCATCATGCGTCATCTGCCTAGCCTTTTCCCAACCTATGTTGGGGTCGGATTCTAGTCTAACTGGATGCAGCTGAGTACCAGTATTTTACATGAAGCGACTGCCTATCTGACCTCTACAACCTAGTAATTGGGTAATACGATACCCCTTGGTAAGACTGGATGTCAGACTTTTCGCTTCTGACCACTCTTAACGACTGTCAAAGATCTACAAATGATAGCCGGGACTAAACGTGCTTTCCGAGGCACGGATGAAACTTGGTATGTAATTACGGTCACACATCCACGGACCAACCTCGGCAAGCACGGCTTTACCTTAAAGGTCGGTCCGTGCGGCTGTTATTATTTAGCTACGAGCTCCTTCTACCTTTTGTTGGTATATAATCCATTATATTCGTGAAGGTCCTACATTCATTGAATCATAAAGTTTCAGCGAAGCAGAAAACTAGCTTGAAAGGACAGACGCGTAGAGGTCGTAAAGATTGTCCGTGATAACATTATAGTGCTAAAGTTTTAATTTCTCGCTGCAGTAAAACAAAGACCATTTTGCAATAAAAGCTCTTTGGTCGGTAAGGAAGGAAAAATCTATATCAACAACAAAAACATTCATTTATTTATCATGCAACTTTGCCATATATACATACCTTACAGACTAACATTCATATAAACGCTGTAACATTCAAATATTGTAAAACCAAATGATTTTAAAAGAGTTACCATGGAGTTTCTTGTCGGTTCTTCTCCATATCTTCTTTTGTCGACGTTTTATAAGTGCCTAAATAGGCCTATGTAAAATAAAATATTTTGATTTTGATGATTATGATAAAATAGAAAAGAAAGAAAGAAAAATATTTCTTTGTCGCAGGGACATGATGTGCATACAAAATAACAAAAATAAAATAAGACATAAAACATACAACGCAAGAAGAAAAAAATTATTAGAAGTACAAACAGGACGGAACAAAAAAGTATACTGCTTGCACGTCGTGACTGCGACAAGCAGGTTACCACTCGGCAGCATACTGTGCCATGCTGTTACACATGCGGTACAGCGCTGGTTTTCAGTGGTCACCTGTGAAATAACGTACGAAAGCCAAGACAGCATAAATATTTGAAAACTTAAATAAGAAAATAAAGTAAACAGTAGGTACTAGGATTATAAAATAAAACAATTATAGTCTTTAAAATAAAATAACACTACAACAATTGACAAACAAAACTACAACAAAATACAATTTCTGTTAGTAAATAGAACCTTAAAACTACACATGAAAGTAACACTTTACTTGTGCACTATATCGAACTAGTATTTGCCCGTGGTTTGCTTCTATTCGGGCTGAAAAAAATGCAGGTAGTTAAAACTGGTTGGCTGATAGACAAATCCTTAACTTTATGAGACATTTCGATCTGCTTTCAAAGATTTCGAAAAAACGTGTCGTGAAGAAAATGTGTTCCCTGACACTTTTTAGGGTTCCGTAGCTAAATGGCAAAAAACGGAACCTTATGGATTCGTCATGTCTGTCTGTCTGTCCGTCCGTATGTCACAGCCACTTTTCTCCGAAACTATAAGAACTATACTGTTGAAACTTGGTAAGTAGATGTATGCTGTGAACCGCATTATGATTTTTTTAAATACTAATTAATCCTGTTTCTTTTTTAAAAACTCGTGGTATTTGTACTGGAAAAGTCAGAAATTGCACAAAAACTTTACAAAAACGTTTCACAAGAAAAAAAAAAACGAAATGAAGTAAGAAAGACGAGTTAACGAGTGAATTTTATTCATTTTAAATTTCAATGGACAGTACAGTCAATTCACAAAATACAAGGCTCGAACGCTGGCTCGAATGCTTGGCTCGTATGCTGGCTCGAATGCTGCTCGTATGAAAGGCTCGAGTGGATCGCAAACAGTCGTAAAAGAGGCGCAGATTGAGTGTTACTAAGTTAAGGCGAAGCGTTTTATCAACACGAATCTATATAGATTCGTGCCGTTTGGCAAGGCGTAAAGATAAAACATAATGTCTCTCGGTCAGACATAGAAAACAACTTGCATAGCCTGAGGTGGTAAATATTTGCCAAAATAAACAATCGTGGACCCTGTCGGGTACCTACAGCAAAAGAAAGATATGTGGATATCAGGACTTATCATTTAAGTATCTTATAATCTATCTTATATTTTTTTTGCTTTTTTTTTTTTTTTTTGTGGAATGGCATCTCGCAGTTCAACCTAGGAGGTTGTCGTCTTTTTAACCGGACTATCCTGTGGGTGCCTTAAGAGTAAGGCCTCCAGCCAGGGCATAAAACTTACAAACTAAGCGACTACACGCTAAGGGCACCCCCTGTGGGGTACGAGCCTCGGCTTAGGGCGTCGCTGGAGGAGGACTGCATGGGGACAGGCTGGATCTGAATGATATCATTATTTAGGGGCTGATTTAAAACTACTGGCACAGCATCGCGGGCTGGCTCGAGCGAGGGTCGGGGAGGGCATGGACCGGGACGTCGCGACGGACCTCTTTTTTTGCTTTATCTTATTCTACATTTTGTAGTTTGCAATGATTTACTGTCGGGCCTACGCTGTTCTCACATACTTAAGTACTAACGCTGTAACATTCAAATATTGTGAAACCAAATGATTTAAAAAAAACCGGCCAAGTGCGAGTCTTACTCGCACACAGGGTTCCATAGCCCCAAACTATATTTTGAACTGTCATTAATTATTTAGTAGTATTAGTTAGTAAACTACCACTCAACCGCAAAACTAAATTGGTTTTTCATAGTATGTTAATGAAAAACAAAGTTACTGCTGCAGTTTGATGAAAAAGTCCCATATCTCAAAAACTAAACATTATATCTTATTGAAACCAATTTTCGTTGATAGTTTTTTTTACGTTTTACAATCCTAAATATTATCAGAATTTTCCTACTCTTACTTTAGAAATTAGAGGGGGGGGGGGACACACATTTTACCACTTTGGAAGTGGCTCTAGCGCAAACTATTCAGTTTAGAAAAAAATGATTTTAGAAACCTCAGTATAATTTTTAAAGACCTATCCATATATACCCCACACGGATGGGTATGATTAAAAAAAATTTTTTGGTTTTCAGTTCTATGTATGGGGAACCCCAAAATTTATGCTATTTTTTCTATTTTTGTGTGAAAATCTTAATGCGGTTCACAGAATACATCTACTTACCAAGTTTCAACAGTATAGTTCTTATAGTTTCGGAAAAAAGTGGCTGTGACATACGGACGGACAGACAGACAGACAGACAGACAGACATGACGAATCTATAAGGGTTCCGTTTTTTGCCATTTGGCTACGGAACCCTAAAAAGTAACCATAGAGTTTACTGCCGGTTCTTCTCCATAGGAAACGACCAACCCGAACCGTGCATCTTTTCTCGATGTTTTATAAGTTTCTATGTAAAATAAAATATATAAATTTTGATTTTGAAAAAAGAACATTTTAGTACGCAGTCGCTCCATGTCAAATGCTGGTATTCAGCTGCATCCGGTTAGACTGGAAGCCGATCTTAATGTAGTTAGAAAAAGGCTGACGGATGATGATGGAAGATACCTACAATCAGTACGTCGATTCTGTAAAATTCATACAACAACTCGCATTACACATCGCTATTCACTCTCATTTCGCATAAGGTTCAAAATTACCTTGATTTTGCATTCAGTAAGCATCACCTACTCACTAGCCACTTCTTACGTCATCTCATACTTTATCTGTCGAAACCTCCCAGTTAATTTAGTTCAACTCGCTGACACGCTCGCAAGGGTTGCGCTAATGTTAATTCGAATTATCAACCGAGTTTTTAGAATACCAATCAAGAAACTCACAGCGGATTCAGATTCGAAATTCTAAATGAGTTGTTACAGAATCACACTGCTGCAAGCTAAAGCGATCGACACAATATACCCTCTCTTGTATAAAATACCCTAATATAAAGAAACATTAATACCACAAATATCCCAAAACTAAATAAATACTGTAAAAAGTAACGTTCACAATGGTTTTCAAAAGCAATGTACATTCCGAGAATCTCGAGCCGAATGCTCAAAGGATTTTAGGGCTCTTAGAGCTCCCAGGCCCATGAAAATTTCTTACAATATTAGCCCTCTTACGCTTGTCAATATTTGGGTTTTAAACACCCCTATTCTCAACTTGGCCCCTAATTGCGACTTTGGTATTGTTTCGCTGAATAACTGTTCTGAATGTTATGCTTAATGGCTGTATTTAATTGTTACGGATAAGTGAAATAAAAGAATAAGCCTAATAATAATAAGAGTCTGGATTTATGCTCGGCCGCACGAGGTTGGTCCGTGGATGGGTGATCATAATTACATACTGAGTTTCCTCCGTGCCTCAGACAGCACGTTAAGCCGTTGGTCCCGGTTGCCATTTGTAGATCTTTGACATTCGTTACGAGCAGTCAGAAGCCGAAAGTCTGACAACCAGTCTTACCAAGGGGTATCAGATTACCCAGTACAACTGGGTTTTAAAGGTCATATAGGCAGTCGCTTCAAATAAAATACTGGTATACAGCCCTCTTTTCCCAACTATGTTGGGGTTGACTTCCGTTCTAACCGGATGAGGATGATGAGGATTTAATAAAAAATGTCAAACATTCGCCAAGTCGTAAAACCGTGCGACGTGGGTAGCTAATGCAGTATAAAGCAATTTATACCTTATGTTGTTAGACATAAAGAGGTGACTTAATTGGTGACGAATAATAGAGAAGTATGGAAGAAGAAGACATGTTGAACCGACCCCTAATAAATTGGGATATGGGCTACCTTACCGTCCGCCCGTCTTATGACGACAGGCCGTGCCGACGGCGCGTTCGTGTTCCACGCGCGCCTCAAGGAGATGTCAGCAAATCGGAAGGGGTCCGAGAGGGCCGATGCCTACCAGGGCTGCGGGTCGTTCGAAAGAGATACCGTGGCCCTGGAACACAAAGGGCTAAGAAGGAACATGGATGGGTTTTAGTCAGTCAAGTCTGACACTCCCTTCCGCTCCGCGCAGAGCGGGAGAAGTCATTTGATGATTTGCCATCCGAAAAAAAAGGCCAGGTGAACGATGAGGCTAGCCCTTAAATGAACGCAGATTGGCCCATTTATTTCGACATCGCTTGGTGAGATACCTCCATACGTTCATGGAACAAGAAAGTATAAAAGAGTTCATCAGTCATGAGACTATAACTCCCGCTACCAGCGCGGGATGATGACTGGTGCCCTGTTCTTCGACATAGCAAAAGCCTTCGACAAGGTCTGGCACAACGGGCTGATATACAAGCTATATCAGCTCGGTGTGCCTGATCGTCTCGTACTCATTCTACGTGACTTCTTGTCGAACCGCACCTTTCGGTACCGAATCGAAGGTGCGCTTTCCTCCCCCCATCCTATTCGCGCCGGAGTCCCCCAAGGGGGCGTCTTATCCCTACTCATCTTCACGCTGTTCACCAGCGATATTCCCAATAACCCCAAGGCTGAGTTAGCGCTTTTCGCTGACGACACAGCCATTTACTGTTCTGGTCGGAGCCCAGACAGTATCGCTCGTAACCTCCAATCCTCCGCAAACGCCTTAGGCGATTGGTTCCGGAAATGGAGAATCGAAGTCAATCCCGATAAGAGTCAGGCGGTTCTCTTCTGTAGGCCACGCCAAATCCTCCCACCCACTCCCATCCCGATCACCATGTTTGGCAAGCCTATTCCTTGGGAAAAGCGAGCCAAATACTTGGGGGTAATCCTTGACCAACGTCTCACCTTCGGGGAGCACATAAAGACGATGCGTTCGCGCGCCGCTTTCGCTCTCGGTAGACTCCATTCCTTATTACATGCACGCAGCAAATTGTCCCTTAAGTGCAAATTGCGTATTTACACCGCGTGTATTCGCCCCATTCTGACCTACGCTTGCCCAGTTTTCGGACAAGCTAAGGCGTACCAGATCCATAGGATGCAGACCCTCCAGAACCGCTTTCTCCGAAAGGCCACGGGAGCTCCGTGGTTCGTTAGGAATGAACAACTTCATGTTGATCTGAAAATCCCCACCGTCAAGCAGGTCATTAAACGCCTTTCAAAGCGTTTCCTAGACTCTGCTGAGAAACACCCCAACCCACTAGTGGTGTCGGCCGCCCGATACGTCCCCACCAGAATAGGGAAGATTCGACGACCCAGGCATATCCTTGTCGAACCCGATGACCCCATTACCCTCCTTCAAGAGAGCAGTAGGGAAACTAGCACTCTTCGTAAACACAAGAACAGAAACCGATCCGTGTTCCGGCCTCGCCGCCGAGGCCCCTCGCGACACCCTAGTAACATCACCCCCCCCCCGACCCTTGCTCGACGAGCCAGCCCGCCCAGCTGAGCATGTAACGTTAAATTCCCTAAATAATAATATTATGACCCAGCCTGTCCCTTGCTGCCCACCCCTCAATGACGCCCTAAGCCGAGGTCCGAACCCCACAGGGGGTGCCCTTAGCGAGCGGTCAATTAATTGTACTTAGTTTGTAAGCCCTGGCTGGGGGCCTTAAATTCATTTGAGGTCACCACAGGATTGCCCGGTTGAGCAGAAATAACCTTAGCAGGTTGATCTGCGAGTGGCCATGTCAAAAAAAAAAATGAGACTATAACTAATCTTAAAGTTACATTTTACATTATATTAAGAGCGTTAGGCCTTGACCTTAATTTTTCGAAATGCGAACTATATGTAGAGGACAGTACCGACAGACAACTGAATATTTCCAAAATTAACGCAATAGCTCCTGACATCAAAATTATTGAGAAAAGCTCTCTTCGTCTCCTTGGGTCTCCAATCCACGAAAATTCTTTTCCCGATTTTATCGATGAAAATTTTAATGATGTTTCGGAAAGATTACTCCAAATTAACATGCATTCGGCCATCACCATAATTCGTTACTGCTGTTTCGGCCCTAAATTAACATATTTCCTTCGTGCTTCCCCTTTATGGAAGCAAACACATCTTTTGGACAAAATGGATCAAATTATCAGACATACTTTATCATCCATTTTAAATGTGGCTTTGGACGACCGAGCTTGGGCACAAACAAGTCTTCCCATTCGCATGGGAGGACTCGGCGTCCGCAAAATTTCTAGTATTAGTTTACCAGCTTTCATATCCTCGGTCCACGGCACTGAGAAATTAATCAGGAATATCCTGGCTTCCACACTGATTGATTTTGATGTGCCGTGCCACTCCGAGGCCATCGATGCTTGGAAACTCGCTTGCCCGAAAACTGAAGAACCCGACAATCCATTTTCCCAGAGACGGTGGGACGAGCCGCTCTGCAGAGTAGTTCAGGACAATTTACTTCACACAGCTGCTACTACTGCTGAGCGTGCGCGACTGCTTGCTGGGGTGAATGGGAGTCGGGTCTTTGGCTTCACGCACTCCCATCGTTGAGCATAGGCACTTTGTTCGACGACACGACCTTCCGCCTCGCTGCTTCCTTACGTCTTGGTGCCGCCTGCTGCACTCCTCATCGCTGTCACTGTGGTGAAGCTGTCAACAGCCTCGGACACCACGGCCTGTCATGCAGCCGAAGTGCGGGCCGTTTTGCGCGGCACGCGAACATAAACCACATCATCCGACGAGCTCTTGTTACCGTCGTCGGCGTTCCAGCTGTCTTAGAGCCCAACGGCAAACTTTCAAGTCCTTATTTTGCGAAATGACTGAACCTATTTTAATGAAACTTCATACGCATAAGTAGGTCTAAAATGTTACTAGATTTTCGAAAAATATTGTTACAGCTAAATTAGATCGATTATAAATTATCTATAGAAACAGAAATTTCCAATTATATTTTTTAAGACATTTGAAAATGTTTTAGTAACTTTTAAAAGCTATATATCCTACTTATGCGTATTAAGTTTCATTGAAATCGGTTCAGTCATTTCGGAAAATAAGGACTTGAAAGTTTGTATGAAATGTCGTAAGGTGTAAAAGCTCTTGAAGTTACATGTTACAGAATATTAAGTTCGACTAAAATTCCTGACAAAGTCGGTTACAACTGAATAGTTTCGATTGAGTGCAAATTATACCTATGGTTAGTGAAGAAATATTAATAAATGGTATTCTATTTCGTTATCAATTTTATGCTAATTAGGTCGTTCGAATATTTTTTCTTTATTTCTATGTTAGAATTTATTTGATATCATCTGCCTAGCAAAACCAACAAATCAGCAACCTCTACAAATGACAGCCAGGACCAACGGCTTAACGTGCTTTCCGAGGCACGGAGGAAACTCGGTACGTAATTATGGTCACCCATCCACAGACCAACCTCGGCAAGCACGGCGTTACCTTAAGGATCGACCCGTGCGGCTGTTATTATTTAGCCATGAGCTCCTCCTGTTAGAATTTATTTGATGGTTTTAAAATATTCCTATGAACAATTATTACTAGTGTTTTCACTTATTGCCGTCGCCACCTGGTGTTACGTAAGTATACACTACATAAGAAAGGATTTTTTGAAAATTCCGTCTAAATAGCTAAATAGGAGATGAAAGTCTGTAAAGAAGTTCAATATTCACGCTAGTGGGAAATCCCCCGGCTTGCAGTCGATAAATTCAATCTACTTCAGCTCATCATTTCTTATATTGCGACCTCAGCACATTTTATGACCTTTTATACCACTTACAATTTCTTACGACCACCTTTATATATCTTACGCTTCGGCCACGACTTACACGACATGCGACACGCGACTTGCGACGACGATTGCGAAGAAAACAAATGCAATATGAAAATAAGAATGAAGTTGTTTACAGCGTTCGACGAGTCACTGCGACTTGCGAAACGACACGGTTTGGCGTGTATTACTTGAGAAACAGATGACTATCGATTTTGAGGGCGAGAGCATCAAATTAATATACCATTGTTCATTCACAGTTATTTTATACACCTCACATAGACCGTTAAGTTTACGTCAGGGCAGTGGGACGTCATCATAATTCTACTGTAGCAGATGAAAATGACGTAAGTAGAACATTCAACAACATTAACAACGTTTTCAACTACAGCGTTGAGCTTGTTCTTAGGATTCAAAATGTATTTCATTATTTATTCTGACTACGGACACCTTTATTGTGCGTATCCCAACATTCAAGTTTTGAACGTTTTTAGGGTTCCGTACCCAAAGGGTCAAACGGGACCCTATTACTGAGACTTCGCTGTCCGTCCGTCCGTCCGTCCGTCCGTCCGTCCTTCCGTCCGTCCGTCCGTCCGTCCGTCTGTCACCAGGCTGTATCTCATAAACCGTGATAGTTAACCAGTTGAAATTTTCACAGACTATGTATTTCTATTGATGCTATAACAAAAAATACAAAAAATATAATAAAATAAATATTTAAGGGGGGCTCCCATACAAAAAAGTTATTTTTTTGCTTGTTTTTTTTAAATAATGGTACGGAACCCTTCGTGCGCGAGTCCGACTCGCACTTGGCCGGTTCTTTCTACTCTATTTTGTGTGTACAAATTCTTCTGCTCGCCAGACTAAAACACTGACACTGTCCTGCAAAATGTGTCGTTCTTGCTTGACACAACTCAAATCGCACCGGTGGAGGTCGTGAACGGGCCTATAATTTTACTGCCGCAATCTTCCGATTAATACGATACTTTAGCGGCCTAATAACCCGTAAAGTATTTTCCTAAATTAAATCATCTATCTACTTTGGACACCTGGTACTGATTTCGGTATTGATATAGATTGCGGTATCATTAATTTGGAGTTAAATTGGTGCTTTATGTTTAAGTATCTACTATATTTTCCTTAAGGGAATAAAAATGGAATCCTTTTCCAAATGAGTAGTGATTTTTATTTTATTCAGGACTGAGAAAAGAATATTTAAAAATGTAGGATATAAAAAAAATACTACTTAAAAATAGACAATAAATAGAAAATTATTAAATTGTAGCCCATTGGTATCGGGAACAGGCACCAAGCTTCTGGCTGTACCTTGTACCTTGAACGTTGGCTGGATTCCAGAAGGTTACGTAACAATCAAGACGTATCCAGGATTACCATTCCCTAAACTAAACCCTTGATTCAGCTGCCTAACCTCCTCAGATATGTGTCCAAGCTCTTGGCAATTAAGCCATTAGTTGATAGGACTTTCCACCACCACTTTATCAGGCTTATTGGCTATATTGTAGCCAATAAGTCTGATAAAGCCCTGGCAGTGATGATGAAATGATGCCAATACAGTGGGATATTGCCATGTTCAAGAACTGGGTCGGTTACATAGCTTTAGCAGGGCACTTCTGATTCCATAAGACTGTATTTTAGACGATTTCAGTTTCTGATAGATAATCCTAGCCAATGGTTGGGTCTATGCAAGTACTCTCCGTAAGCTAGACGAGAACACCCGGTGATAATGTGACGGATTGATACACCCGGATGGTGGTATGCCCGACATGTTCAACCGTGCCATCCTTCACAATAACTCTCCGGTCATCCTAACGTCATCTATAATTGCACAGACAAAACCTTCGGTTTTCCCGTTATTATTAAAGTTATTTTAATAACAGCCACAAAATAAATCAGGCCATGTTATTAAATTCTACCAAACTCAATAACTGCCATAATCTTCTGATCCCACCATAACAATACCCCATAACTTCCACGCCTGAACCTTTATATCTTAACTTATAACTCCATTAAATACCCATAAGAATAATGCCCTATTTTGTTGGAAGCGATAACGGGCGTGCGTTTTAGTAGCTTTCCTTCTGGTAGTAATAGATTTGGCATTAAATAGAATAGATCATTTATTTCAGGAATGCACCCATTTACTAATTTACATGATCTTACAAAAAACAACAAGAAATCGGTCTTATTCTTGTTGGAATATTTATTGCCATTTGTAAAGAGACCATATAACCAAAGTTTGCTGTAGAAGGTGGCGCTGCATGGCGAGAAAAAATGCATCGATATGTCTTGCTATATTTATTTTAGTGATCTATTTAGGTGATTTATTTTGGAGATCTTAATTACCACCCTGTATACAGTTTCACTAAGTATTTTACATGTATGTATTACCTCATCGATCCGTCTGAACATGGTAATAAATAATACGAGTAAAAAGAACACATAAAAGAACCTAAAAGAAAAGCGAAATATACGTATATCAAGTTAAGACATTCTCGTATCGCACACGTAATAGTGTCACGAACAAATCGGATGGCAGCGCCTTAGAACTTATTACTCGGGGGCATTCAGACAATGTTTAATATCTTGAGTTAAAGCCAGGGACGTATCTAGGTCGGAACAGGTTGCAAGTTGATGCTTTGCTGGACCCATTTGGTTGGAAAAATGCGTGAAATTAGCAGAGGTTGGAATTAGGTAGAGTTATTTGTGTACTTACATTGATTTTATACAGTGTAGGAATAAAGTGCCCTTTCGAACCCCTTCCGATTTGCTGACATCTGCCTTGAGGCGCGCGTGCAACACGAACTTTGAGCTGGCCTCGTATGTCATCATCATCATCATCATCATTTCAGCCGAAAGACGTCCACTGCAGGACATAGGCCTCCCCCAAGTGTCGCCACATTGATCGGTCCCGTGCGACTCGCATCCAGCGGATCCCCGAAACCTTCACCAGGTCATCGGTCCACCTAGTGGGAGGCCTTCCAACGCATCGTCTCCCGGTTCGCGGTCACTATTCCAGAACTTTTCGGCCCCATCGGCCAACTGTTCTGCGAGCAATGTGCCCTGCCACTGCCACTTAAGTTTGGCAATTCTTCGGGCTACGTCGGTAACCTTGGTTCTCTTGCGGATATCCTCATTTCTGATTTGATCACGCAAGGAAACTCCGAGCATAGCTCTCTTCATTGCCCTTTCGGTGACTTTGAGCCTCCTGATGAGGCCCATTGTGAGCGGCCTCGTATGTACTTTCAATAAAATAAGGGACCAGTACCTATTTACTGTTTTTTATGATTACCCGTCTGTGCCGCGTATAATCAGTGACCAGTCCTTTCTTTTCATTTAGAAAAGTAAGAAAGGATTGCAGTGCCTCAGAACTTATTCCCTACCCTCCAGTATTCTGACAATGTTTAATATTCTAGGGAAGTCCAGACCCGTATCAGGTAAGAGGTGCATAAAATGTATGCCATTGTGCTGTAATTTAGGATGCAATAAATGATTTTATTGTATTTCGTGTGTGCATTTTATGTGCTCTTGTAGTCTGCGATGGATATGAAATATTTTATGGAATACGAGACAGTTATTGTTGTTTCATAGTTGCGATTATATTCGAAAGGGTTGTAAAAGTGGTGGGATTTTTCTCTTTTACATACATCATCTATCAGCAATTACGTTGTTAATCGATTCTGAAACTTACCTCCGACAAACGTTTCTCTGCCGAATGAGCCGCCGACAGAATGTTTCGTTTATGAATTTTTCAACGACAGAACCTTTCTGTTACGAACGTTTCGCCGACAGAATCGTTCACCAAAGAAGGATCCGTTGATAAATTCTTATTTAGGCATAGTTTGACTGTACTAGAGCCTAAATCTAAAGATGATTCATACGTTTTAAAAGGTTAAAAAAAATAAAAATTATTAGCTTAAATCGAAATCATCAGAAATTTAATTTTCTCGAGATATCATCGCTCTGTATGGTGTCGGAAGTAAATAATAGCACCATCCCATATCTTCCCGTGGGTGTCGTAATAACGACTAAGGGACTTGCCAGAGAATGGGCAGCAGCGTTCTCTGTGCTTTTGTGACAACCGTACTGCGATCGCCAACTTGCCTGCCAAGCGTGGCGATTATGGCAAAACCCCCTGTGTTATGTCAATGTGGAGAAACTTGGGGGAGGCCTATGTCCAGCAGTGGACGTCTTTCGGACGGATATGATGATGAAATGATGATCATCAAGAATCTTTTTAATGTGTGACGGGCGGTGTTATATTATGTAGCATATTATTTTCGCACAAAACTGAGAAAAAACGACGAATCAATCTTTCAAAAAGTTTAATTGTCTGTGATCCTTCCAGAGTTAGATTAGGTTAGGTTAGGTTAGTAGTAGCAGCCCCGACTTACGAGCAGTAAGTCGTAGGTTCGTACCCAGGCAGGCGCATTATTTTGTGTAATTTATTTCATCACCTCCATTCTCTCAAAATGGTGAAGGAAAGAAAAACATCGTGAGGAAACCGGCATGTCCTAGAACTAAACATTCGAATACATATGACATCTATCAACACGCACTGGGTCCGCGTGGTGGATTAAAGCCCATTCCCTCTTATTGAGAAGAGGCCAGTGTCCCAGCAGTGGGAACAATATAGGCTGATGATGATGTTGATTCCACCTGGATACAGGGACGCACAGAACCGGGAAGTGTGGCAAAAAAATGGGGAGGCCTGTACCAAGTAATATGTGATTTCGAGCTATGATGATGATAATGAAGTCCCGTACAATAAGAAATGAGCTTTTGCCATATTTGCAAAAATCAAAAAACCAGAATGCTACTAAAAAAAACTATATAAAAATCCAGAACCACTCGATTTAAAACTAAATAAAAAGTAGTCGACAAACTGTGCGAGGTAGAGAGGCAACGGGATAGGATAGACAAATGGCGATGAAAGATTTTAAGTGGTGCACACTTTGCTAGCAATTCATGGCGATGGAGGACGTCGCTAATTGGAGAC
This sequence comes from Cerastis rubricosa, assembly GCA_949152445.1. Taxonomy (NCBI): domain Eukaryota; kingdom Metazoa; phylum Arthropoda; class Insecta; order Lepidoptera; family Noctuidae; genus Cerastis; species Cerastis rubricosa. The sequence goes on along the minus strand of OX424534.1, from coordinate 20,291,007 downwards.
CTGGGCCAACACTATTGTCTCTTAGTTGTATACAGACGTATATAGTTAATATTTCAGCTGAGATAAAGTTGTGTTACTTAAATATACAAACAGTGAAAATATTCGTAGGATAAAAAATAAAAAAAAAACAAAAAGAGTGAAAACTCAGATTATAATAAAGTTAGGTTTTAAAATGTTCACGTACGGCATAGCATAGAATTCAATTTGATGTCGGTATTTTCCAGACAAACATAAAATATTTTCACAAAATCCTTCAACTCAATAAAAACACAATTCTTGCACTACGCACTATCTTTACAAAAAGAAAAACATGACCAAACTCGGCTCTTAATCATTTGTAGACCCCCGATCCTAGACAACATAATACCGCTACTTGTTTTTGTGCTACCCGTCCCTAATCCGGCCCTGGCGTATGCTAAACTACGGGACAGCCCACTTTTTGCTCTCAATTCTTAAAGTGACGTTTGATAAATGGTGGATGTCTAAGCGTGCTGAGCTGTGCATCTTTTAAATTCCTTTTTAAGGTTCCGTTTTTCGCAACGGAAACTTTTTGTCTCAGGACTAGCTCGCCACGCTGACTTGACAGCCTTTTTGGTCTAGTAGTCATAAGCGCAACTCCTGAGCATGTGATCCAGGATTCGATTCCCGGGTCGGGCAAATTGTTATTGGATTTTTCCATCAGAAATTTCTTAGTAGCAGACACGGGGTCTAGATTTGGGCATGGTTGTTGGCAATCGGCTCGCGCCATATTGTATGGTACTAAAAGTGGGTGTACTATTAGGTACACCTCTGCCTGTCCCTTCTGGGATTACAATCAGTCGGGCTCTAGCAGCTCGGCAATTTGCTGAACTGGGCCTATTTGGCGCAGCCGTGAGACACACAATTATATCTTGTTTTTTTTTCTATTTCGGTATATTTTTAAGTTTCTTATTTTATATTGTGTGTATTTGTGGCATGCCAACAATTTTTTTTCTAATTCAGAACTCAAATTCAAATTTGAATTAAGTTTTTTTTTCTTTCTTCCTTTTCTTTACTGTGTTTTGGTACGGAAAAACGGAACCCTTACTGTTAAACTCGATTTGCTCCGGCCCTGTTTTTCCAAAGTACTATGATTTACGGTAAAAGAGATTTATAGCGCTTTCTTCGGCTACAGGGATTTGAATATTCTTTAGTTTGTGGAGTTTTGGGAAGTGAGTGTTAAATAGGGATCAAGAATGATTGATATTTTATTTTAGAGTGTTTTGTTCCTGAGTTGGAATAGTCTGGAGTTTTTGTTTGTTTTGTGTTAACACTAATACAGGTATTCTGGTGTTGTGCCTACTGCTGTTGTTCATCATCATCATCAGCCTATAAAGTTCCCACTGCTGGTACACAGGCTTCCTGTCTATGAGAGGGAGTGGGCCGTAATCCACCACGCGGGCCCAGTGTGGGTTGGTAGATGTCACATGTCTTCAAATTTTTAGTTCTAGGACATGCCGGTTTCCTCACGATGTTTTCACCCCCTCAAACCTGTTAGTACTGGGTAATACTGCTATACTATTAATAATAAGACCCATGGGACTGCAGCGTAATGTCAGTAGCATGCAGTGGAGTTAAAATATTACTATAAGTAATTTAATTTTATAGCCAGCAACTTTTATTTTATATTCGATTCGAATTGAAGCGCTGACAGTGTCCATGGGGGACGAATAATTTGAATCACTTAATTCTTTACCATGGGTAGGGAAAAATGAAAATAGTTTAGATTGGAGCCTGAGTAATGAGATTTAAAAGATTTATAGAGCGGCTATTGGTATTATTTTCATAAAAAAAATTTTGATCCCCTACATTTTCGAGTTTAACACACGAGTATTATTATGCTACCTGACAATCGAGCGTATGCCACTAGAAAGACCACTTTGTTTGTAACTAAGTATATTTGAGACAGCATTGGATTACGATTTATTTCGTCTTGTCACGTCATACTGGGTAAATAAAGAAAAGGCTAACGAAAATAAACCGAATTCAAGTCCACTCGTTTTACCTTAACGAGATTAGCAATAACGCAAAGCGCCACAGGGCCATATTTTCGTACAAAATATTTCTATTCTATTCTATTTTTGTTAAATATTTTATGTTCGTCAAAGTTATGTCACATGAATGCAACCTGACAAGCTGACGTTCTAGACTAACGCTGTAACATTTAAATATTGTAAAACCAAATGATTTTAAAAGAGTACATAACCATGGAGTTTCTTGCCGGTTCTCCTCCATTGAAAATGACCATCCCCAACCGTGCACCTCTTGTCGACGTCTTATAAGTGCCATAAATATTTTGATTTTGGTTTTGACTGATCGAAATATTACTAAAATGTAATATTTACAGGCGATCTTCTCCGTTTTGTCCCGTCTATAGCTCGTAATATTTATATGACTTTCAGCCTGATGGACATGAGTGAACGGTAAATAAAGAAAAATGTTGCCATATCTTTGAAGCTAAACATACCATTTGTCTTGCCAGTTTGTAGATAACAAATTTACTAAAAAAAAGTTTGGCTTTTGATTGACTTGATTCCCTTTTGATAATGACGTGCAAATATATAGTGTACCTGAAAATTGGGATTACGCATAGAAAATCAATTTTCCTTTACCTGTTTTCACACAAGAATAATTAGTTAAATGGATAAAGAACTCCACACGAGTAGGTATCACACACAAGTTCTCGCACGTTTTTAATCTCATTCCATCGTTTCGTTGGCAAAATAATTGGACAAACGCCTCTTAACTGAATTACGGGATTATCCGAAGGTAGGCAAAAGAAATCCGTGCCAACAGATTCTGTCCGTGTAAGATAAATCTTAGTATAAAAGGAATTTTCGATGATAAGGCTTTCTTTAGTAGATAATCTGTTAAAAGATGCTTAGGATTTTGGATCGGTGTTTTTTCGGATTAAGGGCCTTGTCCAATAAAGACTCATGGAGATGTTTTTCAGACAAAGTATTAATTTAAGTAAGTAATTTGAAGTAAGTAGGTACTTAAAATTAGCATTGGGCGAGGAGCTCATGGCTAAATAATAACAGCCGTGCTCGCCGAGGTTGCTCCATGGATGGGTGACCATAATTACATACCGAGTTTTGTCCGGGCCTAGGAAAGCACGTTAAGCCGTTGGTCCCGGGCTTTCATTTGTAGATCTTTGATAGACGTTACGAGTAGTCAAAAGCCAAAAGTCTGACATCCAGTCTTACCAAGAGGTATCGTATAACCCAGTTACTGGGTCAGATAGGCAGTCGCTTCATGTAAAATACTGGTACTCAGCTGCATCCGGTTAGGCTGGAACCCGACTCCAAGATAGTTTGGGAAAAGGCTAGGTAGATGATGATGACTTAAAATTAGCATTAATATAGTTCTGCCATAAAGAGCCTACCCGCAACCTCTTTTTGTTTAAGTAGCCTTGTATGTCCCACTGCTGGGCAAAGGCCTCACTCTTCCACTACTGCTCTCGAACTACAAAGTATGCTCCAAGTCTCTTACATGAAAATAATCCAACATTTTTAATGTCCTCATTACTTATTCAATACAATCAATCTCATGTTTCCAAAACATTAATTGCTTTGAACAGATTTTAAATTAATCATAAACTAATTAAAATCAGTACAACTATGTACTTCGGAAAATGCAAGAATTTTTGATGTCCCTCCAAAAGAAATACGCTCAAGTAATAGTGCCATTTTTGGAGTTCTTTGTTCAAATAAGCAATTCTGTTTATATATTTTTTTCATACAATTTCTAGAAAGATCACATAGTTATTTTTACTAAAAAGCCGCTTCTAAAAACAAACACAAAAATGACACAAATGTCTCGATACTCCAAGAACTTCCCAACGTCTCTCCACAATAGTACAGTTCAAAATACTCACTTTCTTCGGACACGTTTCAAGGCGAGACAGTCAGTCTATAGAGCGATTAGTCGTCCAAAGAAAAGTGGAGGGCACTAGACCGCGTGGAAGGTCTCCCATGCGTTGGACCGACCAGATCAAGTCTGCTGTGGGTCCCGTGCACGAATGTACCCGGATGACATCTAATCGGGCGAGGTGGCGGGACATTGTAAGACGCATTACTTCTGCCACAAATAGTAGCAACACTTCATGATAACCACGACCGCTCTGTCAAGAGCGTAACGGCTAAGAAGAAGAAAAACAAACAAAATAAGCCCCCCTAGTAACAGCAAAAAGGGCAAAAGTGTACGACAACATTATTGAGTAAAAGTAGGCGACAGTTAGCCGACTAGAGTCTAGACCTGAAATTGGGTTACCATGGCGTCACTAGTAAATATAACTAGCCTAAATATACTATCGATTGTTACAACATCACGTTTCTAATCTTCAATAGGTTAGGCAGACTTGTAGGTACTTACATGGTTTAAGGACGTTTACACCACGGCATTTCATACAATTTTTCAAGTCCTTATTTTCCGAAATGATGATGATATGTAGCAATTCGATATACACTGTTACATTTTAATCGTTTTAATCCCTTGGAGGGTCGATTCGGTGCATGAAACGCTATCGATTTGTAGAGATAAAATTAAAAATAATTTCCTTTTTTGTAACCTCGATCCAATTTTCACATTAGTGAAAAAGCAATGTAAACCATTAGTAGTACCATTTGAAACTCATTTCGTACCATATGATGTGACCACACACACATTTTGCGAATATAACGTTATCACTTGCTATTTTTAGGGTTCCGTATCCGAATGGCAAAGAACGGAACACTTTTAGTTTTTTATTTTATTTTAAGCGATACAATGCTGTGTAAGTTATTTATGAATAGTATTTTGAAAGTTGAATCACCCGTCCAAGGGATTAAAACGATCAAAATTTGACGGTGTATATTGTGTATCAGAAAAGTGGTTTAAAGACATCTTAACGATCATTGTCAGAGGACAATGACAGTTGTAAGAGAATCGCAATGACAGAGGTCATTACGATTCTCTTACAACTTGCTTCACGGGACCTAGGGGTATCGTTACCCAGTACTAACTGGGTTGTGGAGGTCAAATAGGCAGTCGTTCCATGTAAAATACAGGTATTCATTTGCATCCGGCTTGACTGGAAGCTGACTCAACATAGTTGGGAAAAGGCTAGGCAGCTAATGATGACACCTAGGTTGGGTAGGTATTGAAGTTCGCATGAGACAGCTGATTATTTTCTGAAGCTCTCGGTGCAAATGATGTACACCAAAGAAAGACATCACAATATTGTATTTATTCAGCCTTCGCCTCCTGTTGTGGACTGTGAACTTTTATAAATTATCGTCACGACCTGCCTCTCTCCTTCAAGTGAACATTTTACTATTTCAATTGCTATATTTGGCTCAACACACAGGAATAAGCGTAATTTTATGTTGTAGGATATGTTGTTACCTAATATATATTTGCCAGCAAAAATGCAACTGTATTGTAATTTATGATTATTTGTATACCTTGTATTCAAGGATTTTATAGACACGATAACCTGAATATAAAATCAATACTTTGCCCCACGCTAGTGATTTCTCCTGTATCGTGAGTGCGTTTACAAACATTTAAACTCACATAAACAAAGAGCCAAACCCGGAACAACTTCTTGTCAAGGCATACAAATATTTGTCCCGCGCGGAATCACTTGGTAGCGCAAGCCAATCGCTTAACCACTGCGCCCACAGTGCCAAAAAGATAGAGCACATGTGTATTTAAGCATGTTGAAATATCTATTTCTCTTTTATTCTCAGACATCATGTTTTAATGTGACTATTTCATCAGTGACAATGCAAAGTAAAAACCGCTCCATCTCTCACCTTGCACCACACATTACTTCGATCTCCCCATACGTTATAACGCGTTATTGAAGGTATCGATACGCACGTTATAACGTTAATAAATACAGTCGCCAACAAATGTTCCCACGTGCGTACAGGCACATACATTTATTTATTTTATTTATTTATTTATTTAAAAAACACATACACTATCATTACAGGGTTACCTAATACAATAGTGCAGTTATGGTTATATAATAGATAAAAAACGTAATACACATAAATCTTAATCTAATAATTATATGAATAATCTGTGGCTCGGGTGTCAAAGTGACATGTCAGAATTTTTTCCAAAACAAATTTCATTTAATTATTCTATAAAATTAATCCAGGAAAAGTGATAAATAACAAATAAATCATGACAACAAAAATAAAACCAATTCACAGTAAAAAAAACCTGGACTGGACCACACCAAAAATGCATTTTTAAATATTGTCACCGATGCTAACCCGACACCGAGCCAGACTTCAAGAAGAGGCACACCTACCATCTCCGGGCTCGTCGCTGAGCTCCGCCTCGCAGCCGCCGGGACGCGCCACATCTGTGGGCGCTGAGTCGCCGGTTGCTGCAGTTGCGTCGAGCTCCAGCGACGAGTTTTTCTCCCCGCCGTCGACGCCATCTCCACCACGACGACGAGGAAGAGGACGGCCACCAGCGGGCCTGGGACCTCGAGGCCAACAGGCCCCGAACAGGGTCCCCGCTGCCGGTGGAAATGTGTCGCGCATGCGATGGACTCAGTCCATTAATGAAAACGTCATGCGCGCATATTATGGGGCTACTGAGGGGGGAAGCAACATGACTGCGTACCGTGGTCGGATGCTCTCTCTGTTTCAGGTGCTTGAACCAGATGTCAGCGTGTCGGCGCAGCGACTATCGGATCAGGTGCGGGTCATCCAGCGTAACCATATGTTGGATGAGACTGTACTTGATCGACTACGCCTCGACTCACGGAGTAACCCAGTTACGCCTGCTTCGCCAATAATCGCGGCACAACTGCAAAATGTTTCCAGCGCTTCGCCGCGATCCGATCGCGGTGGTGAAGAGGATGTTGACGAAGTTATAACCGTGAGTACCCAGTGCAACGCACAATTGAGGAGCGCTTTGGAGGGTGCGTTCCGGGAGTATCGCTCCACACCGCCTGAACTTAGACCGCGGTTACCTCGTTTGCCTATGCACAAGAAAAACAAGGCGCTGGTGTGTACTCTAGATTCGCTGCTGTCAAACTGCTTTGACAACAGCAAAGACCTTGCTGATACCCACTCAATATTGTACTGCGCGGCTGTAGCGGCATGTCGTGTGGCTCACGTCAAGTTTCCTAACAGCGACCGAGCTACACGACCAAAACTAGCTGTTCCAGCTTGGCAGTGCAGGATTGAGCGGCGTATCAGTGAGGCTAGAGTACTCATCGGCAAGTTAATCTGCTTCAGGGAGGGCAATACTCGCCCTAGAGTGATGCGCTTTGTGAGGCGGGCGTTCTCGGGAACTGACATTAGTTTTCGTGATTACTTGGCCTGCGTCACAGAGCGTATTGACTTCCTGAAGCAGAAGATCTGTGCATGTGCAAGCCGTATTCGTAGGTACAAGCGGCGCGTGGAGCGATACACTCAGAATCGCACATTCCAAAGCGATGAAAGGTGGGTATATAGGGCTTGGGAGCGACCAGACCAAAGGGTGACTGACACGCGTCTACCAGATAATGACGCCATGTATTCGTTCTGGCGCAGCATCTAGTCGGTGCCTGTCAGTCACACTGAGGGCGGTTGGACCCGGGAAGTTGAACAAGCGTGTGATCCAATACCAGAAATGGGGGCAATTATCATCAGCCCCCAAGACGTAGCTCGTGCAGTTCGTCCGTTACCTAACTGGAAGTCTCCAGGGCCGGACGGACTGCACAACTTCTGGATCAAATGGTTTCAGAGATCGCACGCTCGCTTGGCGTCCCAGTTTCAATCAGCCTTAGAGTCAGGGTCGCTGCCCCAGTTCTTGACGACAGGCATTACCCACCTGCTCCATAAATCAGGTAGTACTGCGGAGCCCAAAAATTATAGACCAATCACTTGTTTACCAACGGTCTATAAAGTTCTAACATCTATTTTGAGAGCTAAAATAAACCAACATATTGAGAGTAATTCCATCATGTCTCCCTCTCAGAATGGATGTAGGAACGGGTCCCGTGGTACTAAGGAGCTGCTCCTCATTGATATGGCCATTAGCCAACAGGTTCGCCGCTCCCGAAGGCATCTGTCTACATGTTGGATAGATTATAAGAAGGCCTACGACTCGGTGCCGCATACATGGCTCATGAGGGTACTGGAGTTGTACAAGATAGATGCAACTCTACGCGCCTTCCTTGAGTCGTGTATGGGGCAATGGAGGACGGTCCTTCACTATCCAGGATGTCGACAGATGCAGGGGAACAGCGAAACCATAAGGATCGAGCGTGGTATATTCCAGGGTGATAGTCTGAGCCCATTGTGGTTTTGTCTAGCCTTGAATCCTCTCAGCACACTGCTGGAAGGTTCAGGTCTAGGCTATCGGTTGAGGAGAGGTGGTCAGGTCATATCTCACCTTCTTTACATGGATGATCTGAAAATATTTGCCCCCAACAATTTGCAACTGATGAAGCTACTGAAGGTAACTGAAACTTTCAGTAACGCCATTAGGATGGAATTTGGTGTGGACAAATGTGCAGTCATGCATGTGAAGCGAGGGGAGATTACGGAATCCGTGGGAACTCAACTCTCGGATTCCGTACACCTAAGATCCCTCTCCTCAACAGAAACCTACAAGTATTTGGGTATGTCGGAAGCATTAGGTATCAATACTGCTGTCATGAAACAATCGTTGAGGGAACGTTTCTTTGGCCGCCTGAATAAGGTGCTAAGCAGTCTTTTGTCAGGCGGAAACAAGGTACGCGCCTTCAACGGTTGGGTCATGCCGGTTTTGATGTATTCTTTCGGCATACTCAAATGGACTCAGACGGAACTTGATGCCCTGGATAGGAGGGTCCGCGTACTGCTGACCGCAAATCGGATGCATCACCCACGGTCGTCGGTGATGAGACTGTATATCCCGCGGAAGTGTGGGGGTCGTGGCTTCTTAAATGCTAAGACCCTGCACAATCGTGAGGTATGCAGTCTCAGGGAATACTTCCTAGAAACCGACGTGGGGATACACCGAGATGTGGTCTCAGTGGACAAGGGCCTTACCCCGCTCTTCTTGGCTAACGAGAACTGGCGCAAGCCTGTAGTATTAGACACTAATGATCGCAGGGAGGTATGGCAGGGCAAGGAGCTTCACGGGCGCTTCTACCGGGCTCTTCATGGCCCCGAGGTAGATTTTCTAGCGTCCGTGTCCTGGCTACGATTCAGCAACCTCTTTGGGGAAACTGAAGGTTTTGTCTGTGCGATTATGGACGAAGTTATTCTGACGAACAACTACCGGAAACATATTATGAAAGACGGGACGGTTGACGTGTGTCGGGCATGCCACCGTCCGGGAGAATCGATCCGACACATAATTTTTCTGGTTGTTCTCGTCTGGCTAACGGAGAGTACTTGCATAGACACAACCTCGTTGCTAGGATTATCCACCAGCAACTTGCTTTGAAATACAACCTTGTGGAATCAGAAGTGCCGTACTATAAGTATGCGCCCGACCCAGTTCTCGATAATGGTAATATCACGTTGTATTGGGATCGACCTATCGTCACTGACAGGACTATTGTTGCCAATAAGCCTGACATTGTGGTGATAGATCGATTGGAGCGTCGCGCAATGATTGTTGATATTACGGTCCCACATGACGAGAACCTCGTGAAAGCAGAGAAAGATAAGCAATTGAAATATCTAGATCTGGCTCGCGAGGTTGTCGACATGTGGGATGTCAATACAGCAGTCATTGTGCCGATAGTCGTGTCGGCCAATGGCTTAATTGCCAAAAGCCTCGACCAACATCTTAGTAGGCTTTCGCTTGGCAGCTGGATCAAGGGCTTGATTCAGAAAGCAGTACTTCTGGACACGGCACGTATTGTCAGGAGGTTCCTCTCTCAAGAGCCCTGACCACCGGTAGCCCGGACCCTGTTCCCGATGCTGGTGGGCTACTATTTTTTATATTTTTAAATGTTTTTTTATATGTTTTTTGTAAAAATATTTAAAAATGTAAAGGATGTGTAAAGATAATGAATAAAGAGATATGAATAAGTAATTAATAACTATTAACAATTTTACAAAATGCGGCCCGTGTGAATTCACTCAGAGTACAATTAAAGCAGTCAATCTGTTGTGACACCATATTGAGTGCACGTAGCGCGCGCGTCAGCGGCGCGTGCTGCAGGAGGTTGGTGCGAGCGGGCGGCACCCACAGCAGCGGCGGCCGCCTCCGTCGCCCCACATACCCATCCGGTACACACAACGCCACCGTGCTAAGAACGCCTGGGTTGTGTATTTTACCACGCATTATCTTAAACAAGTAAGTGGCGAAAGCTACTTCCCTTCTTACTTCCAGTTTATAGTAGCCTACCATGCCCAGCACAAACAGAGTAGGATATAGCAGTGGATACCCTGGATACACACCATACAGCTTTAAGTACAGGAATCTCACAAACTTGTTCTGGATACGCTCTAACATTAGTTTGTACTTGGCTTCATGTGGCGACCAGATGACAGCATTGCATTCCAAATGACTTTTTACAAGCGCTTCGTACAACGATCTTAGAGCACTGATGTTCGTGAACTGATATCCTAGCCGCAAGATCAACCCTAAATTGCGATATGCTTTTTTACAAACATCCGTGGTATGCTTACGGAAATTTAAATCAGTTGTGAAACACACGCCCAAGTCTTTAACCTCTGAGACACGTTGCAGTCGGATTCCATCCATGCAATATTGATAATGACTTGGGTCCCGTGCACGGGAAAAAGATAAAACCGAACATTTGGCCACATTGAAAAACAACTTATTGCTATGACTCCACTCTACCACCCTATTAATATCCTGCTGCAGTACGTCATGATCAGTTTCCTGCTTTATTTTATAAACCAATTTCAAGTCATCCGCGAATAACAACGGTATGGATTTATTGACTACACTCGGCAGGTCGTTAGTGGTTAAAATGAAGAGAAAAGGCCCTAAATTAGTGCTCTGACTGACTCCTGATCTAGTGAAATAGGGCTCAGAGAGCTGCCCACTGCAGTCGACGTACTGACAACGGTCTCGTAAATAGCAAGCGAAAAACGACAAAGTGTGAGGTGTACAGCCTACCCCAGCCAATTTAGCCAAAAGGACGTCATTATCTACTGTGTCAAAAGCCTTCCTGAAATCGAAGTAGGCAACATCTACCTGTTGACCCGCATCCACCGTCGGTACTATATGTGTCATAAGATCCAGTAAGTTGCCTGTTGTCCCCCGCCCAGGACGGAAACCATGCTGTGCGTCGGACAACAGAGCGCTAATCTGTGGATACAGGATACCGTGAATGGTTGACTCAAACACTTTAGCTGGAGTGCTTAATACCGCTACAGGTCTATAATCGCTGGGTATTGAACCTCTACTCACTTTAGGCACGGGTACAACTCGCGTAAGTTTCCAGCGCTCAGGAAAAGTTGCGGTCTTGATACAGACGTTGAACAAGTGTAGCAACGGCTTAACCAACACCGCACGGCAATCCTTAAAAATGTACGCTGGTATACCATCTGGCCCGGCTGAGCGCTTTGGCGGCAAGTGTGCGAGTGCGCGCTGTACGTCCGCGGGGCCCAGGCTCGCTAGGTGCACCCGTGCACCCAGCGACGCGCCCGCCGCCTCGCCCGCACTCGCCGCCGCCACACTCAGCTCGGGAGGTTCCAGATTGTACACAGACTGAAAAAAACCGAGCGAACTCATTGGCACATTCGGATTCCGATAACACCCGTCCATCCTTAATTAACTTGCGCTAATTCGAATCGCCTTTCCTAGACCTAACATACTCCCAAAACGCTCGCGGTTCCTTCGCCAGGTGCCCTTGCACGCGGTTGCGGTACTGATCATGCGCTCGTGCAGTCTCGGTTTTCACTCTCGACCTGTATCGTGCGAATTCCACGTAATCATTTCGTGATTTACTTAATTTATATTTTTTATGTAATAAATATTTAAATTTTATATCTTTAATAATTTCAGCTGTATACCAAACTGGATAGTTGTATCTATTATATACATATGTAAACGGGTACAGTTTGACTTTTGAAACTACTTTTGAGTACGTACTTTTGAGTACGTTTTGAGTTCGTTGGTTGTAGGTCAAGTATTAGGTAATACCAAAGTGCTGTTTAGTTTATCGAGATTCACATTGGTTGAGGATCGAACGATTTTTGAAAGGATGGGGTTTCCTATCGACAAAAATTACGAATTCATACAAATTATGTAGTTGAACGTCCACTCATACAAATATAGTATTTACGTTCGATCTAGCCTACACTGACGAAAATTAATCAAAAAGTCCGATCCTAAGACTAGCTTAAGCGCTATGCAATCGTTTTCTCTTGGTGTTTGTGTTCTTGTTGTTTTAAATTGTAAGGCCGGTTTCAGATTAGCATATTTTCGGCGCGTATAAGCTTGTTTGTAAGCGCGTTTCGGCGTTGACGCGCTTTTTGCCACACGCGCTTCTCTTACGAACGTCGACGCGCTAAATTGCACGTATAAAAACACTTGTCTGAAACCGCTTTTATCATTTCCACTTTACTTTTTAAATGCAATACCACTTCGAGTGCAATTAGACAATAAAGGGGAACGAAGATAATTTTTTAGAAAAACGCGAGTGGCGAAATATTTTTTTATATCTTTCTTCGCTACACATCTAAGAACTTAATAAAAAAAAGTCCCATAAAAATCCGACCACTATAAACTCCGTCCCACCTTATGAGTATTTTTTGTCTAAATGCACTCGTCTAATATCTCAGTCGGAAATTTTTCCAACCCTAACGAGTGCTGCCATCTACCAACTGCCAAGACGCTGTCATAACGTTCCGAGTCCATTATGATGGCAAACAGTCCACCCCATAATGAGGTTAACGTCGTGATAATATCATTTATGACACGCTTGTGGTCGTAAATAAGACATTACCCATAAATTGAAGTTATATTTCTGTTATATTTATGGGGAATAACATAAATCATGGTAGATTAGGGAGAAGTCTAATTAGTGGGAAACCTCAGAAAATTAGAAATGACTCAGACTCAGATGATTTATATAGCCCAAGGGAATAGAGGCCTAGTGGTCATGGCTCCAACTTACGAGCTGTCGTGGGTTCAACACTGGCACTTTACTTTGATTAAAGTATTTATCAACATCTGTTTAGCATTTTCCCAACTATGTTGTGGTCGGCTTCCAGTCTAATTGGATGCAGCTGAATACAAATTCTGTATGGTGTCGGACGTAAAGAATAGCACCATCCCATATCTCCGTGGGTGTCGTAAGAAGCGACTAAGGGACTTGCCAGAGAATGGGCAGCAGTGTTCTCTGTGCTTTTGTAACAACCGTACTGCGATCGCCAACCCGCCTGCCAAGCGTGGCGATTAGGGCAACATCCCCAAAAAGTCAGTGGCGACACTTAGGGGAGGCTTATGTCCAGCAGTGGACGTCTTTTGGGCTGAAATAATAATAAATAATGAATACAAATATTTTACATTGAGCGACTACTTAACTGACCTCCACAACTCGTACTAGGAAACACGATAACCTTTCATCCCTGTCAGATTTTCAGGCCACTGACCATCTGTAACGACTGTCAAAGATCCACAAATGACAGCAAGGACCAACAGCTTGACGTGCTTTCCGAGGCACGGAGGATACTCGGTATGTAATAGGTATTCACCCATCCACGGACCAACTTAGGCAAGTGACCTATAACTTGAAGATCGACCCAAGCGGCTGTAATTATTTAACCACGAGCTCCTCAAATTGTCTAACACGAATGCTAACAAACCTGTGAAAGAAAACATCGTGAGGAAGCCAGCACGTACTTACAGATTAGACAGAGATATGGTATTCTAATAAACGTAGCCTGAGCCTTAGGGTTACGTGTCGAGCAGTCCACACTTATCCTTGGCAGTGCGAGCACGTACCCTTAAAATCATTCATCTGCTTACTGATAATTTGGTGGTTTTATTCTAAACTCTAACTAGTGTAACTGGTGAACACCACATTAAGACATTCTGTCTCACAGAGAGCAGACCTGTGTCCTAGCCAGTCCGGAACGCCTGATTATGCATTCTTCTTCAAAAATACATCCCAATATATGTATTTTCGGTCAGCATTTTTCCTGCAGGTAAACACCTTCATTATTCTTCATGAATTATTCATATAACATTTCGATTTATTCGTATGTTTGCTTCGCTTGTCACCTTGCGAATTGTAGGATGCCATACAAGTTGCGAGTGACGCGGCTAAGCGAAATAGGTTAGCTGTTTGTAAGACAACGACCTTGTACAGTCTAGAACTCTAGGTGCTCAAACCTGCGTCAGATAGTACTTTTTTTCGTTTACTTCAAGTGGGAACATATATTTATGATCTTTTGTAGCTACAGTTGGAGAGCATTTTCACAGTGCTGCAGCAACAACATCATCAGCCTATAACGTTCCCACTGCTAGGACACAGGCCTCCTCTCTATGAGAGGGAGCAGGCTGTAATTCACCACGCGGGCCCAGTGCGGGTTGGTAGATGTCACATGCCTTCGAATTTTTAGTTCTAGAACATAGCCGGTTTCCTCACGATGTCCCATCGTTTTTGAGGGCAGCGGTGATGAAATAAATTACACAAAGCAATGCGCCTGCCTGGGTTCGAACCCTCGGCTGATTGCTCAAAAGTCGGGGCTGCCCCCACTGGGTACCCGCGTGGCTGTTATTATTTATCCAGAGCCCTAATCATCATCATCATCATCAGCCTGTATTCGTCCACTGCTGGACATAGGCCTCTCCCATGACACGCCACTGAGCACGCTCCTCGGCCACTCTCATCCAGCTCTTGCCAGCTGCCTTGCGCAGATCATCGCTCCACCGAGTCTGAGGACGTCCTACACTACGTTTACCGATCCGTGGTCTCCACTCAAGAACTCGTCTACCCCAACGGTTATCGGTTCTTCGGGTTATATGGCCGGCCCCGCGTGGCTGTTATTATTTATCTAGAGCCCTAATCGAGCTATGTTGTAATCACCATAATTCGATTATTCCAGTCTTCAACAAAAAAAAAGCAACTTATCACAAACTAATTTCCAATACGATCCAATACTAATTTTCCAATCGATCACCATCAAAATATGATAGAATAATCAGTTATCAGTATCTAAATTACCTAATATAGTTTCCCCATCAATTTATGGTGGGTATGTGCCTATGTTATCGTCTGCATAGCTAAGTCATATCGATTTTTTTGCCGGGCCATCGTTTATTTTCCAAGTTTAGAACCGTCCTTCATTTTAACGGACGGCATGGAAAATGTATGTGGTTCGAAGTTAATCGGGTGTACGACACAACCTTGCATGTCTTGAGTTTCGTTAGAAATGATTTTGCTGAAGGTTATGTATTTATGTTAAGTTGATGCACATAATAAAACACACTTGCATGGTAACAATTTACCGAGACTCCTTCGTGCCTCGAAAAGAATGCTAAGCACCCCGGCTGTCATTAGTTGATTATTGAAAGTCAGACAACCAGTCTTACCAAAGGGTGTATGATCTAGTAACTAGTTTGAGGTCAGATCTATATGCAGTCGCTCCATGATGTAAATATCCAGAGCTAGGTAATATTTAAACACG
This sequence comes from Cerastis rubricosa, assembly GCA_949152445.1. Taxonomy (NCBI): domain Eukaryota; kingdom Metazoa; phylum Arthropoda; class Insecta; order Lepidoptera; family Noctuidae; genus Cerastis; species Cerastis rubricosa. The sequence goes on along the minus strand of OX424534.1, from coordinate 20,275,384 downwards.
AGTTCGTGATCGTACGAGTAGTTGGTTGTGTGTAAGTTAGTCTTTTACGCAAATAAGGGCTGAACGGATGCGAATCAAATCTGTTATGTAGACAGATAGGTAATAGAATATATCTACTTCCCCTACATAATGAAAGAAAGAAAAAACGTGTATTGGCGCACTGCTGCCATAAGTACACACAATATTAAAAAAAAAAACAAAAAAAATACAAAAATAAAAACTTATCTACTTATAACATGAATATATATACTTGGGAAAAGAAAACTCTTCCAGGTAAGGCGGGATAAGGACATTGCAAGACGCACAGAAAATGCCTGAAAGAGTTACTGGTCCCTAAAGGAGTATTTTAAGGGCACTCTGCCCATGTCCCTGAAGCGAAAGCTAATGGACATGTGAATTCTCGCCATCTTGTCTTTGCCTAACAACCAAAAGGCAGACACGGGGCCGGGGCCGCGGCATACGAAGAAGGAGATGGCGGGGCGAACTGGTTGTCTTCCTTGAAAATTGGAAATAAATACCACAGAATCATGACCGTTGGAAGGAATTGAGGGAGGCCTTAGCCCAGCAGTATAATAACGTAACGCAACGTTGGCTCTGTATGGTGTCGGAAGTAAAGAATAGTGTAGCGACGTACAAAAAGCAACTTACTACAAAAAGTACTACAGCGCCATCTATGACACGGCGGAAGAACTAACAGCAATTTCCTACATCTCACATGCAAAGTTTACATCGACTTAAGAGTATATATAAAAACCCGACTACAACTGTCGGGCAGTTGCCCGCCAGACATAACACCTGTCTGGCCGGAGGATCCTCCCTTTTCAATGGAGTATTGAGGAACTTTACACCCTGTTCCTCATACCCTAAACTGGTGACCCCGAAATGGACGTCAGCGCAGCCTTCGAGCAACATGACGTCATCGGCATCAACATCACTTCCTCAAGCCTTCGAGCAGCGAGTCTCACAGCCAGCCAGCTTCAAAACGGGTATTCCTGACCACCAGCATGCAGCAGAAGCGCATTCCTGGCCAGCACCCTCAGCCTCTCTTCAAGCGACCATGGCACAGCACACTGCACTTTCGGCCGGTCGAGAGCTTCTAACTCCCGGTCGACACCTCTCTAGCTGTCTGCCACATCGCGGCACTGCACCACATCCGACTCACTGGAGCAAACGCAGCCGGCCCGGACTCACTGGGGTTCGCCTCACCATCGCAGACTGTTCCGACTCACCGTGAACAATGCGGCAACGAACTTCAAAACTGGCTTGGCAAAATACTTCAAGACTCATTCAACTATCGACCTCCGGTCTCCGGGGGGGAGTGATGTAGCGACCAACAAAAAGCAACTTACTACAAAAAGTACTACAGCGCCATCTATGACATGACGGAAGAACTAATATCAATTTCCTACATCTCACATGCAAAGTTTACATCGACGTAAGAGTATATAGAAAAACCCGACTACAACTGTCGGGCAGTTGCCCGCCAGACATAACACCTGTCTGGCCGGAGGATCCTCCCTTTTCTTAGGAGTATCGAGGAACTTTACACCCTGTTCCTCATACCCCTAAAAATAGCACCATCCCATATCTTCCCATGGGTGTCGTAAGAGGCGACTAAGGGACTTGCCAGAGAACGGGCAGCAGCGTTCTCTGTGCTTTTGTAACAACCGTACTGCGATCGCCAACCCGCCTGCCAAGCGTGGCGATTATGTCAAAACCCTCCATGTTAAGTCAATGCGGCGAAACTTGGGGGAGGCCTATGTCCAGCAGTGGAGGTCTTTCGGCTGGAATGATGATAAAATAACGTAATAATACAGATGGGTTATAACTTAAATTAATGCAAAGGATACTTTTTATCCTGGGGAATGACTCCACGCAGACTAAGTCGCGGTCAGAAGTTAAAATGCGAGTCACACAAAACAAAGTATTTTAACCACTACTAAAACAATACAGAAAAAGTCCTCAGAATTCCTCTCACACTCCCTCGGGGTAGGCTTTCCAGTTAAGTTCAGTTAAGTGAGTAAGTCTTATACTAGCAATCGGTAACGTTCGGGAACCTTCGTTAACTAAGTCGATCACGTGCGATCCGTAATTGAGAGTGTTTGGGTTCATCGCTGACGTAAAAACGCCAAGTTCTTGTACATTTTGTGGGTTTTTGGGTCGAGTTTTATGAGGTAGACAGTTTTTATGGGTTTATATATTACTGATGTGGCGGGATAAAATAAAACTAAAAATAGATGAATTTTACAGCGTGGATCAGAAAAGTGTGGTCGTGTCTAAAGGCTCTTTTTAAATTGGGTTCATATTCATATTATATTTGCGTTCCACAATGATATACAGGTGTTCATCATCATCATCATCATCATTTCAGCTCAAAAGACGTCCACTGCTAGACATAGGCCTCCCCAAGTGTCCATTTTGATCACATTGACATTTTGGGGGGTTTTGCCATAATCGCCACGCTTGGCAGGCGGGTTGGTGATCGCAGTACGGTTGTTACAGAAGCACAGAGAACGCTGCTGCCCATTCTCTGGCAAGTCCCTTACTCGCCTCTTACGACACCCACGGGAAGATATGGGATGGTGCTGTTCTTTACGTCCGACACCATACAGAACTAAAATACAGGTGTTATAAAAGGCTTAAAACTAAGAACAATATTATGGACCCTGTTTGAGTGTTTCTGCACTAGTGCAAGCTAGTCGGATGCGAAGGATCTATTCAGTAAAAATATCGATCAGCAAGATGTGGTCATGTTTAAGGGTGCTTTCTATTTTTGATTTCCGCAAGCTAGTCGGATATGGAGATATTTTTTACAGAAAAAATATTAGTTTACTCATACATTTGCCTCAAGTACTTATTTACGTCATGTATGGGCAGCAGCTGCTATTAAAACGGAGAAGGAAAACATCGTGAGGAAAAAGGCATGTACTAGAACTAAAAATTCGAAGACATGTGACATTTACGATCCCACAATGGGCCCGCGTGGTGGATTACAGCCCACTCCCTCTCATGGAGAGGAGGCCTGTGTCCAAGCAGTGGGAAAATTACAGGCTGATGATGGTGGGACATTTCGATGTTGGTGCCGTAGATAAAGTTGTTTAGACCTTTCTGATGTAATATGCAGTATATTCCCACGGTACCTAATGTCCAACCACTTTGAAAGTATTCTTCGTTAAGATAAGAAATACTTTTACCCAGGTCAAGCTCTACCTTAGTACCAAACATCCAAGACCGTTCTATGTTGGCGGGTTTGATTTCCGCACTTAATCTATCAAGTGGACCACTGTACGTGGGCCATGTTGGCATCCAAAGTCGTTAAGTCATTAAGGTGTGAAAGTGGGTGAACACTCAAGATGACAGCTGATAGAGTTACTATACTGTATTCATATTCATTTATTTGCGTTCTGCAAGGTAAGAACATGGTGTTAACAAATGGCTTTGAGCTAAGAGCAGTTGTAGACCCAGTCCTGTACAACGGCTCTTAGTTCTAAGCCATTTGTTAAAATCAAATCAAATCCATTTATTTGCCAGAATGTAGGTTTACACGGTGGTGTGATCGTAAAACTAATAGTGGCCCCTTTACATTCCACCATTGCATATGGTGTGCAAATATTTAATTTTAACCTTGGCCCTTTTATTATTATACTGAGGTATGTACATTGGTATTATAATAATTGTAAAAATAATCATAAAATATACTAACAAATACTCTTCAGCATCAACAAATTAAGATGTCATGCATGCATGTAATTAGAAATAAATTCGTTAATTAATATTGATGTCAAAAACACCATATTTTTAGTCCTTGTTGTAGTTTTCGTTAAGCCGTTGGTCCTGGATGTCATTTGTAGACCTTTGACAGTCGGTACGACTAGTCAGACGCCAAAAGTCTGACATCCGGTCTCACCAAGGGGTATCCTATTACCGAGTTACTGGGTTGTGGACGTCAGATAGGCAGTCGTTTCATGTAAAATACTGGTACTCAGCTGCATCCGGTTAGACTGGAACCCGACCCCAAGATAGTTTGGGAAAAGGCTCGGCAGATGATGTTGTAGTTTTTGATAACTTGGCGTGCACAACTACCGTGCTTCCAACTATGTACTTTTATCTCTTGATACCTAGCTCACGATTAATGAAATCTCATCTCGGTAACGGCTTTCTGAATGATCTATAGATATTATAAGTTTTGCATTCTATATTTTGTCTGTCTACACGTAGACCTTAAAATGCCCACCGTCCTTTAGTTTATGACACGTCTTTCGAAGCGTTTCTTCGATAACGCCATTAATCACCGTAATACCCAGATCGCAGCGGGCGCCCGTCACGAATCCTCGCGCATTAGTACAGTACGCCGTCCGAGGCATACCCTCGTCACTCCCGATGATGCTATCACACTCCTCCAGGAGAGTAGTAAAGAGACTAGTACTCTTAAAAAAATCAGACACAAACCGCTTTCTTTCCGACCTCGCCGTCGAGGTCCTTCGCGACGTCCCGGTCCATGCCCTCCCCGACGCTCGCTCGAGCCAGCCCGCGATGCTGTGCCAGCAGTTTTAAATCAGCCCCTAAATAATGATATCATTCAGATCCAGCCTGTCCCCATGCAGTCCTCCCCCACCGACGCCCTAAGCCGAGACTCGTACCCCACAGGGGGTGCTCTTAGCGTGTAGTCGCTTAGTTTGTAAGTTTTTATGCCCTGGCTGGAGGCCTTACTCTTAAGGCACCCACAGGATAGTCCGGTTAAGCCGACGACAACCTCCTAGGTTGAACTGCGAGAAGCCAATCCAAAAAAAAAATATATATATATACTATATTTTGTTTCAGCCTCAGCGATTTTGTAGAGTCCTGTATAATGGAGATTTTATTTAGAAACAGCTGTTACGCCACGCGACTTCGACCGCGTGGAATTTAATGAAAAAATATTGTTTTATTAATCGACTTTTCTTTCTATAATAGTAGCAAGTTACTCCTTTTAACAGTAACAGTCCCGTCAAAATCGGTCCAGCTGTTTCGTAGACTCTAAATTTAGTTCTTATAACATTAAAAGTCCCGTCAAAATCGGTCCAGTCGTTTCGGAGATTAGTCGAGGTTGCGCGTGAATACGTACACGTACTATCGCGGTTACAGACGGTCGACTACTTTTCGTTCTTATTACTCGAGGTATATGAGTGAAAAGTGGTCGACGGTCAGTGAGCGCGGTAGTACTTGTATCTTCAGGGTATTTGTGCACACCTGGGACGTGGTACTAGTAGGAACAGTGGGGTTGTAGTTCATATGAGTCCTAAATAACCCTCCGTTCTCCGGTTCTCCCCAGAGCAATGGTATCTCTAAGGATTTCAAACAAAAAAGTCTGAAAAAAGAATCGCAAAAAATAAAAACAACTTCAAAAAATAAAACGAAAAAAAAATACCAATCAAATTGAGAACCTCTTCCTATTTGAAGAAGAGACAAAAAACTTTAGCTTCAGAAATCGGTGACTTTTGATTCAGTTTTTTTTTTGCCACGGACATTTTTTGCCCCCTCCTTTTATGTTAACTGGTAAGATTAAATCCTCCAAATGATTTCATCAAATCGCCCAAGTGAATCAACCAACTTAGCAATAATAGAATTTATTTCTTTTTACATTATCGTTCCATAAAATCGATAGACCAGGAGTTGACAACTTTTAATGGATTCAAAAGAATCCGGGACCATTATCTTTGACAAAATAAAAGCGTTTTAATGTTTGACGTGGTCTTAACTGAGTTTGATGGTAAAGAATGTTCAATTTTTGCATATTGTTTTGTTTTTCTGCACGTGACGGGTCTGTTTGGTATTGAAAGGAAAACTGTACAACTGTATATTTAACTGAAAAGATAATTTAATATAATATATTGTTTTTGAGATATATTGAATAGAACAACCCAACAGCAATCTTATTGTTAAGGGAATAAGGATCACTGTGAATTAGATAATGACGAATGAGGTAAAATAAAACCTAACCTAACCTAATAAAGTTACCGACGTAGCCCGAAGAATTGCCAAACTTAAGTGGCAGTGGGCAGGGCACATTGCTCGCAGAATAGATGGCCGATGGGGCCGAAAAGTGTTGGAATGGCGACCGCGAACCGGGAGACGATGTGTTGGAAGGCCTCCCACTAGGTGGACCGATGACCTGGTGAAGGTTGCGGGGACCCGCTGGATGCGAGTCGCACGGGACCGGTCAATGTGGCAACACTTGGGGAGGCCTATATCCAGCAGTGGACGTCTTTCGGCTGAAATGATGATGATGATGAATGAGGCAAAATGCCTGTGAAAAGAAAAAAAAACAATTAAGTAAGCTTATTTACATGCCTAGAAAAAAAAAAACTAAGAATGAGGTAAAATTAAATCCAAGCTGTTTTTTGCACATTTAAAATGTTGCTAGTATAATATGAGAAACATTTTGAATGCAAAAAAACGATACAATCGTATAAACATAAGTGAAAGTTGCAATCGTTTTTTCCTCAAATAAAACAAAATACCATTAAATAAGTATATTCAATGTAAGTTTCCGTAAGCTTATCAGAAACTGTACCAGTCTTTATTATTTGCTAAAACTAATACGTAAGATTTTTTTTTTAATTTTCACTGAAAACAGCCTGATTTATTATTTAATTTGTGAGGGAACAAGGAAGCGCCGGCTTTCATAAATGGAACAACTTTTTACGCGACATAAGATATACACTGCATAAACTGTTATAACTTGGTGGTTTAAAAAAAGAACAATGTGATTCTTGAGTTTTTTTGAAAAAGGGATGCCTTTTTTTTTTAAAGAAATGGATATTTCGTTTAGTTGTCAGAGAATGCCTTTTTTAAATGTTTGTATTTTTTAAGTTGCTTAGTAATAATTTTCTCTGGCACATAAATGACGTACCTATTGCAGCATTATCACGCTGTTTATTGATTCGGCTGAATAAAAACTATTCTGTTCGTGTAAGTCGACCTCATTTCTAATCATTTTACTTTTTCTTACTTCGGTTCAAATACCTAAATTATTTGTAATTTAAAGTCATCTACCTAAGGAAGATAATTTGAATTTTGTAGCGCCGTACTGAATAGTCGGTAGCTATAAGTGTTTTTTACAAAGAACCGGTATGTATTTGAAACATTTTAAATTTGTACTGCTTGAAAGATTCTTTTGGAGCATGGTGTTAATTTTTCTGTATTTTTCTCACCATAGATTCGCTCAGAATCGGTTCTAGGACTTTAGACCTAGCTGAGAACTAGTGACTCGAATACTTTCGGCGCCGCGTCAATATACCGACCAGGGGTCGGGAGACGCGTGCTAGCGGTTGACTCCGAGGCTTGCCACCTAAGACCCGGAGCAACAGTCAGGTTACGAGCGAAGATCCAGACCTTCAGGGAGAAATATCACGGTGTCAAATTTCAAGAACAAATTTTGTTCTAATCCTTCTTTTTTTATAATCTATAGCAATAGTGTAGTTTTTTGTACCATCATTTAATATATTTAAGCCCTTCGTGTCAAAAGGTCGCGCAATGTATTTTTTCCGGTGTAGTAATTTAGCTCGGATACAATTTGATCGCGCCTAGGGCTGAATAGGTGTTGCAACCCCTTCTCACCTTCTGGTTTTAATTTTCAAAATCACAGATTTTATACAACTCTGAACAACCCATTTCGCTGCTTTACTTAAAATCACATTATATGTCGCCAATTGATTTTTTCTTTCTTTGATCCTTTTAAATTTTTATATAGAAAATTTGTATTAGGTTTATTTTTATATCCGCAAAATTATACGTATTAACATGTAGCAGTGACGACTTTTATTTTTATTTACGCTACACTATGTATGTTTTAGATATTATAGAAACTTGTCATGACAATCGAAATTATTTTTTGTCGACAAAAATGACGATTACCTATTATTTTTGTACCAATGAAATTCTGTTATCATACGGATTTCTGTCCTTATGGCTGTAATATGAGTGCTGTGCCTTTTTTAACCGACTTCTAAAAAGGAGGAGCTTCTCAATTTGGTTGTATTTTTACCTCATATCGCCGTGAAAGGAAGCTCACGCTGTGGTTCCATATAAATTTTATTCACATTGCTTGGGTAGTTTCTAAGTTATCTTCTATAATACATATTTTTCTTCTGTCTATGTGGATGATCTGTGAATAGCTTTTGGTAACAGTGGAAAATAAATACTCGACAAGAATTTAGGTGAGACCATCATATGACAAATAAAAAGTCGAAAATATAGTACATTATGTATTAAGGGCTGTAAGTAAGGAATTACGAACGAGGCTCTAATAGAAGCCCGAAGTCGAAGACTGAGGGCTTTCTGAGTCGAGGTTCGTAATTCCCGTACCGCCCGTGAAACATACAACGTTTTTCATCAGATTTGCGAGTAAATAAATAAAATTATAGGGCAGAAAAAAAATGTAGCGAGATTGCAATGGAATTCTGTTTAGATAAAATTTTAAGACAATTTTTCAATTGCGTGTAAAGTCCTTGCTTGAACTTGGATTACCTGTGTGTTGTGCTATAAATTAAAAAAAATTACTTACTGACCTTGGGTTTCATGACAAAAAGAAAGCACGAGGGTTTTATATGGGGCATTACGGCCATTAAGTTAACCTGTATGTTTAGATACTGCTTACGTGCAAGTGTGATGAAAAATAACTTTTTTGATGTTTTTGCAGTTGAGATGTTTATTTCAAAAGAACCTAGAATTTCATTCAGACCATATTTAACCTATTTTTTGTCATTGTTTACAGAAAATTCATCCCACTACATATAATAGAAGAAGATAGTTACGAGAAAGATGTACTCTTCTACGTCAACCTCGGTGATCCGGAGTTACTCGGGGGTAAGAGTTATTTTTATTAAGTACTTTTTATTATTGTGTATAAGAATGTATCTATGACTTTCTTGTACACAATGGCCCATGATAATCCATCGAATTCCATTGAATGACTGAAATTACTGGTTCACATATTCCATTCAATTTACCTTAAAAAATGGGTATTTTCTTGTCTGATTCAAGTCCTATTTAAATCGATTGAAAATGGAATGAAGGCATTGTGGACACTGTACAAAAATTTTGTATAAAGTGTAGTAGGTACTTATGTACTTCTATTGTATGTAAGATAGTCCCATCTTTCTAATTTATTTGCATTTAAAATCTGAAACAAAGTTAAACTTCAGCTTTCAGCAGCCCAAATAGAGGAAAATATGCTTTTGCAAATGTTTTTTATGCAGATATATTAAACAAACTAACATTTTACAAGGGGGAATAATAAAAAAATAAAAAATGTTTATGTCAATGTTGTTGAAAGTCGTTTTATAAATTCAAAACACTTGAAAAACAATTGCCATTTTTATTATTTTATGTTTTGTCCCAAATGACGGATGGGATTTTCACATACAAAAGTGTAAAGTATTATTAATCTTGTCGAAGTAATAGGTATAGATCTTTTTATACGTAGATTTAGAAATACATTTCAAATGAATATTTTATTAGGCATTTCAATTAATTTGAATTGCAAAAATTAAGCTTTCGTGATTTGGCCTGTCAATTTGGACCGCGATAAAATGAAATGGAGATCTTTAGAGATTGAACGAAAATATTGGTCTCTCAATGTTTTTTAAATCGTTTCAATCATTATTATATATAAACAGGATGGCTCGTACTGATTGCGGTATTGAATTTCACTGATTGTTTTGAAAGAATTCATTTGTTTTTATTTGACAACATTGATGGTAATTGAATGATGAGATTTGGTTTAATTTTATCTTTTTATTTTGGAGTTTATTGATGAAATAAAAATACAGCCCAAAATATAAACACAAAAAATATAACCGTTACGTATTGATTGTATTGTTTTATAGATTCGAAAGAACCCATTTTTTTTTGGCATTTTGGTCTCTGAAACCTGAAATAAATGTCTCGTTTTATAATATTACATTACGCCTATAATCCTGAGGTATAAGGCAGAAGTGTATCCTTTACAGTACAGCCAGAATTTGCAATTAATGTTTAAATCCCATGTCTTAATCCCATGTCAAGAAGAAGACGTTCTTCTTCAATCCTTGGCCACCCAATGTTGAGTGTAGGTCTCTTCCAAATCTCTCCACTTTTGGCGGTGATGTGTCATGGCTATCCAGTTTCTTCCGGCCACTTTAATGAGGTCGTCTGTCCACCTAGTCGGTTGTCTTCCCACATTCCTCCGTGCCGTCCGTGGTCTCCACTCTAGCATTTTCTTCCCCCATCTTCAATCCAGTCTACGGCATATATGGCCCGCCCACTTTCACTTTATTTTTGTTAACACTTCCACTATGTCCGTGAGTCTCGTTCATCTCCGTATTTCGGTATTTTTCACCCGGTCATAGGCGGCAAAATGATTTTATCTAATTATGATCTAATTTATTATTAACTGCTTCATTGGCCGAATGGTCACAAGCGCGATTGCTGACCATGAGGGCCTGGGTTCGATTCCCGGATCAGGCAAAGTGATATCGGTTTTTTTCCATCAGGAAATTCTCAGTAGTAGCCGCGGAGTCTGGATTTGTGCCCGATTGATGGCAATAGGCTCGCCCCTATTACATAGGACTTAAAACACCTACGCCTAAACCTGCGGGGATTACAGGCTTGATTTATGTATTTATTTATTTGAAAAGACATGTACAATATAACAGAAAATCGAAGTAATTGTACAGTGAAAAGAAACATATTAAGAATAAAGTATGATAAACATTTTAAATAAAGTACATACTTAAAATTACAACAAAAAAAAAAGTCATCTTTCAAGCATCCTCCTAATTAATGAATTAATATTAATTGTACAGTAAAAAGAAACATATTATTATTTAGAATAAAGTATGATACACATATTAAATAAAGTACTTAAAATTACAACAACAAAAAAGGTCATGTTTCATGCATCCTCCCACAGAACAAGCACAAAAAAAAACATGTTTCGTTCATCTTCTCACAGAAACTCAATCATCCACCACATACGTCTATCCAAAAATAAATATACGTTATTTAAATTGACATTATGTTATTTTTATACATAATCCAATTTCACAGGTCAAATTGCCAAGCATTTGGTTATAAGTTTATTGGTACTAGTTACAAAATTATATTAATTACTATAATCATAGTTACTAGCGCATGTTAAACTACGATATCAATAAATATTCTTGTTTACTTTAGAATAGCATGATATTCATTATCACTTGTTAGCATGTGTAAATACAATCTGGTATTTTATTAATTAATTTTGAATTTAATTAATATTTCCACTACTGGATATCCTATCCTATCGATTTTGTTAGAATACTGTATTTTAAATGAATGATTTAGAAAGTTTGTCGTTAATATTGTATTAAAATTTATTGATTACAGTTTGGTCACATTTTAACGTTAATTTTGAAAATCTGAAAATATCGGTCTTACTTTTTATCGTGATTTTAAAATAATGGTATGGTATTATGCAAGAGTTTAGAAATGTGTCTAAACATAAAGATTGAAGGGCGTGAAATTTGACCAAATTAATTGAACACACAGCAAAATATTAAAAATCAATAAGATTGTCACTTTAACCGAGTTGCACTCCTTACACTGTAAAGGTACGATTCTGAAAGCGACCAGCACAAACGCTAACCGCAGCAGCACAGCTGACCGCAGCGACGTAACTGATTCTATGTAGCCCAAACAAATCGCTCGTAGATGACGACATTGCTGTCTGTTACCGTTTTCATGGCAACCAGTCGTGCTGCAGTCTGTCATTGTGATTGGCTTTACCACTACGGTTGCTGGTTGCGGGCGCTTTCGGCTCAATTAACCGTGCCGCGGACTGGAATGGATGCAAACTTCTGTAACGAAATCTTACATAGCAAAATGAACTTTATGTTTATATTGTGTAACGTACAGGCTTGTACACAAGGTGTAACATTAAGAAATGTACAACCTCTCATGTGGTGACTTAGATCGTGATACTAAACGAGTTTTGTTTCTTTGCTTTACTATTTAGCTTTTTATCATACTTACTATAAAAAGTTAAAAGTATGGAATAGCAGATTTTTTTTTAAATTAGCGACGAACCTTGTTTTTTAGCGGCGCGGGCGTTCCCGTCCGCCTTGTTGAAACTTCAGTTTTTTCTTGCGATTTTCATGAACTCCTAGAACAAACGTTGTTCAGTTTCATGGACCGTGACACCACACAAGAAATTTTATCTTCAATATTTCAAACATTGTAGAGCCAAAAAATACCAAGCAACTTTCGGAAAATTTTCGCGATTTGTCGGGAATCACGCAAGATCCAGTTTGTACATTACACATTTGCTATAAAGTTCATTATGATTTGAAAGATTTCTTTACAAAAAAATCGCTTAATATAATTAGAGACGTAAGCTTGAACACAACTTATGATAATAATTATGCTGTGCGTTCACCTAGTACGCAATAACCTAGAAATTAGTCGTCTATCGCTTATTATTTCCTTTTGTTTGTGCATGGTATAACTCTAATTCGGCAGAGGTGTATGAAATGTTCCACCCCGACGCGTCGGCACCAGTACAATTCTCGCCCGGTAAGTGATAGCGTAGCAATTTATGTAATGGACGCAACGTACGCAATCGTTTTTTGAAGCGAGATTTTTTGTTAAAGGGAATGTGGTGTTGGGTTTTAAGGAAAATTTGGATAGAGTGTCAAGCGGATGGTTTTTTCGCCTTGTCTCGACGCTTCTTTTTGTGAAATGAATATTCCCACATTTATTTGAGGAGTTGTGTCATCAACTACCTACTGAGGCTATCTTGTAGCGTTTTAGTTGAAAACAATATTAGTATCGACCACACAAGAAACCGTATCGTTAACAAATTACGTATTTAAGAGCGTTTATACCTTACGACATTTCATACAAACTTTCAAGTCCTTATTTTCCGAAATGACTGAATCGATTTTTATGAAACTTCAAACGCTTAAGTAGGAAAATGTTATTTAATATTTTTTTAAACCTATGTAGTCTATAAAATTACCAAAAAAACATTTTTGAAAAATACTGTTACAGCTAAATTAGACCAGTTATAAATTATCTATAGAAACAGGAATGTCCAATTATTGATGTGATAACTTCATAGGGGAGGGTAAACCGCTTCGTAACGTAACGCGTTATGGCACCACACACCACTCTGTCTGGCGTGCCTTTCTCTTACGCATACGGCAGCAGGCTTAGATTAATTTTAGTTATCACTTCTGTCGAGCGTCCCGAGACGCACACGTGTTTTCTTCTTTTTAAATAAGACGTGTGAAAATGTTTTTAGTAACTTTTTAGACCTATATCCTGCTTATGCGTATGAAGTTTCATTAAAATCGGTTCAGTCATTTCGGAAAATAAGGACTTGAAAGTTTGTATGAAATGTCGTAAGGCGTAAACGCTCTTTAGTTACGTTTACACCGCAGGCTCATGCTACCTCTGGTTGAGACTAGCGTAGACCAAAGAAGAATAGCACACGAGGGATCAGTGGGTAGAACAAGGCTGCTAATGGTGAATAAGGCTTTATTTTGATTTGCTGGTGATACTAATTGTGAGCGAGATCATCTGTAATTCTTACAACCATCTGGCTGTTGGTCTGCCTACACTTTTCTATTCAGTGTATGTTTGAACATAACATTGATTTTAATAAGAAGCCCAACAATTATAAAGTGTAATTATATTTGTTTTATAATTTTTCAAAATTGATGTTACGTATACTCCCCACTTCCATATACCTCCAAAGGCAGCCTTACTTTGACCTTGTTAGTTATAAGAATACTATAGCAGTATATTCCAAGAATGCGTTTAAATATGAACGTAGCTGGCGTCATAAACATGTCATTATGGCCGACGTTGCGTCCATTACAGCCATTTGTCACTGAGAATGGATTGGCGTGATAAGCACATAGCTCGACGCTAATAATATTAGCTATCCGTAGAAGCAATTGTGTTTGTCTGACCTAGATTGGTACACTGTCCGTTAAGTTTGTTCGAAAAGTATCTGGTAACTGGTTAAACCAATAAATAAGAAAATATAGAAAAGGATAGGAACGCCACTTTATAGAGGAACTTACAAATTGAGTGGGTTGATTTAATTGTTTTATTTCAACCTCAAATTTTACTTCAAAATCATGTTTAACATGTTTTGAGAAACATGTTAAATATGATTTTTAAGTTTTACAATTGAGTGTAGTTTTGCAAAAATGTGTACCCACATTAAAATTGCTATCTTTTCACGATTTTTGTTCAAATGATTGAATTGAATTGTTGTACCTAATGATTTTGGTTAAGAAACGCTAATTAATTGTAAATTATTTTACTGGATAGTAATATACCATATTTAAAATAATGTATAAGTTGGACTTATTGAATTTAATTAATGTTAATAAGAGATTGTGACTTGGCTGGCTCATTTTGGCAGCCCAATTGAGATTAATTTTATAACTTAAAATTTTTCGGCCCCAATTCCATAATTACTCAAACAAGAATTGTTGGAAAAAGTACATACTTTTGTTAACGCTTCATCAGATACTTCTGAAACAGACCGTATTTCTTTATACACCACACAAACTATCTTCAGAAATGTTAGATTATAACAAGATAGCAAGAAAAAATGGAATTGTTAAATGAGCCGAGATATGGATTTACGATTGGTACGTCCGATTTAGACAAGATCTCCAACCCGATAACTTCTTTCTATAAAGAAAATGGGTTTCTGAATGAGCGAAAAAAATGTTGAGACGTTGAGTCGAGCTAGCTTACAAAAATGATTTAGCTTAGGAATCTATTGTACGGTAGATAGACAGTGGTAATAAAACCAGTTTATGCGGACCTCGTATTCTATTAAAAGTCGGGTTTACGCTAGGCCAGGTTAAAGTCAAAGTGACAAGCGGCCTACACACACGACGGCACATTAAAGTAGACATTTCCAGTATAACATGGCCTGGCTTTGAATAGATTTCCCTTACAATGAGAGATCCACACAAAATGGTTTTTTATAGCTTGATTGGTCGCCGCGCCGTGCGTAACTACCTAGGTTTGTTTAGGGACCTCCACTGGAAGCTTTTTTTATGTTTCTGTTTGATTGTGTGTGTTTTTAAATATACTAAGGTGAGTCAGAAATTGGATTTTTTGTGAAAAATGTCATACATTTGTTTTTCTTTTTGTCTGCATTTCACGTAGCTTAGTGCTTGTGTATCGTCTATACAATACAATAATAAGTATGTTTAATGTTCGTGCCAGTTAAGACCTACCGCTTAACGAGAACGGTTCTGAGGTAGATACGCGGTGCGGTGGAGGGGGGGGCGGTCACATGTATCGAGATCAGGCCAGTTTCCACCAAACGTCGAAATCCTCGCGCAGTTTTTAGGAGTCACTGAGTAAAGGACTGTATGTGTATTGACTTTCAGTACAAAATTGGGCGCTCGCGCATGCTCGACTTTTGTTTTTTTTGTGAATGGCATCTCGCATTCGTTTGCTTTATCCTGTGGATGCCTTGAGTGTTAGGCCTCCAGCCAGGACATAAAAACTACTTACAAACTAAGCAACTACACGCTTAGGGCACCCCCTGTGGGGTACGAGCCTCAACTTAGAGCGTCGCTGGGGGAACCAGCATGGGGACAGGCTGGATTTGAATGATATTATTATTTAGGGGCTGATTTAAATCTACTGGCACAGCATGGCGGGCTGACTCGAGCGAGGATCGGGGCATGCTCTACCGTCTCTCCGTCGAATTTGATAGGTACCTAGAGTGACATTAAAAAGTGCGCAAACTGACCCTCCTTCTCCCACTGACGGGCGTCAACACCCCTGCCCCCCTCATGCATCGAGCAGCTGCAGTTCTGTCACAGTTATTATACCTTAATTCAACCTTATGTTAATGAGAATAAAGGTCAGAAATAACAATGAAAAGTACCTCTGGCACCGTCTCAGTTAAAAGGTATGCCTATAGTTGCTTATAACTTTGTATAGCTATCTAATTGCCATGTTTATAACTGTGTATAGCTTTCTGGTGATTTTTATTGTGCGATTTAAGGCACTTAAATGACTTCATATCGGTATTAATATTGAACATGTTCTTTTAAAAACATGACTTTGTGGTATCGATTGAAAGTAATACGGATTGAACGAAACGAAACCCATAAAACTGCTTAGTTACTTGCTTAGTTTAGTCTGTGTCATCCCACTGCTGGGCAAAGGCCCAATGACGTCCAAAACTTTCCATCCAGGGCCAATGTGATCCACTGTTTGCATTACAAACACCAATTTCTTTTTTCGCCTTCCATTGGACGACACACGACAAAATGAATGTCTAAAAACAAGTCAAACCGCATAATTTAAAAGTGAATTAGATTACAATTGTACCCAAACTCCACGAATCGAAATAAAATCGTTCGACACTAAATCATTGGGTAACAGTTCGATCAGTAATATTTTACGTACATCCTGTATAATGTAGTGGTGTACGATCCAATCCGATACTTTACCGTATCGATACAATAGGATACGATACTCCCATATTTTGATGAATATAATTATTCTTAAAGATAAAGATATATTTATTTTGTAAAGACATGAGTTTGTATACAGGTCCTATAAATAAATGAAAAGAAGATAGAATAGACTAAAAGTTTATTCATCATCATCATCATTTCAGCCGAAAGACGTCAACTGCTGGACTTAGGCCTCCCCCAAGTATACATAAGGGGGGTTTTGCCATAATCGCCACGCTTGGCAGGCGGGTTGGCGATCGCAGTACGGTTGTTACAAAAGCACAGAGAACGCTGCTGCCCATTCTCTGGAAAGTTCCTTAGTCGCCTCTTACGACACCCACGGGAAGAAATGGGATGGTGCTATTCTTTACGTCCGACACCATACGGAATAAAAAAAAAAGTTTATTGTACACCAACAATTGAAATATAGTGGTTTCACAAAACTGATAATTTTATGGTAACGGCGGCTTATCGTACATATATAGCCATTTAGGAATGGCGTACAATTTTTTTTTTGTATTGATTAACTGCTTGGATGGGTAGAGAAGTACAAGTAAGTAGAATGAATGAATGATGGAATACATTGTCCGAAATGGCATTATCAGTCAATACAAGAAGCAATAAAAAAATAAAAAAAATTGTTTTGTCTTAAATGGGGGAATAAAAGGTTCGATAAGATACTTACTTGCGTTTGTATCAATATAAATTAATTATCATGCGTATCAGAAAACGAAACGATACGATCCGATATTTGAAAAATCGGATCAAAACCATTCGATACGATCTAGGATCGTCTCGCATAGTTGCGATTCTGATATATCAGAGTATCGATATAAATGCAAATAAAGTATATCCCTAGTAAATGTATGTCGCTTACAGAGTGTTAATTCAGTCGTTATGGACAATGCCCCGGTACTGGATGAAACCACTGATTAATTTAAGCTTCAGCTATTAAATTGGTCCTTTAGAAATTGTCAAAAGGTTTAATGATGTGAAAGAGTGCAAGAATGCAGTATGGTGAGTGAATTGCACTGCAAAACAATGTTTAAAAAAAAAGGTTTTTTAGGAACTTTTTAGACCTATCCTGCTTAGGCGTTGAGTTTCATTGAAATCGGTTTAGTCATTTTGGAAAATAAGGAATTGAAAGTTTGTATGAAATGTCGTAAAGCGTAAATTAATGCTCTTAACAAGTAACATTCTTTGTAATTTAACGTGGAGATAATACACAAAAAAAAACACACGCACAAAAATCTTAAAAATGTATATTTCCTCAACTTAAGTGAATCTTTCACTCGAGTTAGCCATCTCAAATCAGCTTACCTAGAGCATTGCCCACGATACATATATATGTCGATATATGACATATTCGGTCGACTGACAAATAGTTGGCAAAACGAAAGCCAAATAAAACCCTTGATAGAATTGGTGGACGATTTATTGATTCTACAACACCTTACCCTTTTATGTTGGTGACAAATAAGGGATTATATCAGATGGAAAAGCCAGGGGTTCTCCGCAAATATTTTAGTTAAATAGATATATAGTTCATTTATTCAGTGCACGCGAAAGACATAGCACAACACACAGAAGCACAATTAAATGTTGTTTTTTTTTTTTTTTGGGAATGGCATCTCGCAGTTCAACCTAGGAGGTTGTCGTCTGCTTAACCGGACTATCCTGTGGGTGCCTTAAGAGTAAGGCCTCCAGCCAGGGCATAAAACTTACAAACTAAGCGACTACACGCTAAGGGCACCCCCTGTGGGGTACGAGCCTCGGCTTAGGGCGTCGCTGGGGGAGGACTGCATGGGGACAGGCTGGATCTGAATGATATCATTATTTAGGGGCTGATTTAAAACTACTGGCACAGCATCGCGGGCTGGCTCGAGCGAGGGTCGGGGAGGGCATGGACCGGGACGTCGCGACGGACCTCGACGGCGAGGTCAAAAAGACGGCGGTTTGTGTCTAAACTTTTTAAGAGTGCTAGTCTCTTTGCTACTCTCCTGGAGGAGGGTGATAGCATCATCGGGAGTGACGAGGGTATGCCGAGGACGGCGTACTGTACTAATGCGCGAGGGTTCGTAACGGGCGGCCGCTGCGATCAGGAGATTACGGTGTTTAATGGCGTTATCGAAGAAACGCTTCGAAAGACGTTTCATAAACTGAAGGACGGTGGGCATTCTAAGGTCTACGTGTAGACGGTCATTACGGACATAAAAAGGGGCTCCCGTGACTCTACGTAAGAACCGGTTCTGCAAGGTTTGCATCCTATGGATGTACTTAGGCTTGGTGTGAGCGTACACGACGCAAGCGTACGTCATAATGGGGCGGATCACCGCGGTGTAAAGGCGCAACTTGCTCTTGATTGACAACTTGCTTTTTGTCGAAATCATGAAATGAAGCCTACCCATAGCAAAGGCAGCTCGGTCGCGAGCTGCTTTGATGTGCGCCGCGAAAGACAGGTGGTTGTCAAGTAAGACTCCTAACGCCTTGGCTTGCTTCTCCCAAGGGATAGGCTTACCATACATAGTGATCGGGCTGAGCGCGGGTGGCTTATTCTTACGCGGTTTAGAGAAAAGAACTGCCTGGCTCTTGTCGGGGTTCACCTCGATTCTCCATTTCCGGAACCAAGCGCCTAAGACGTTGGCTGAGGTTTGGAGGGTGCTGTTAATAGCGTCGTGACTACGACCAGTGTAATAGATGGCCATGTCGTCCGCGAACAGGGCTAACTGTGCCTTCTTGCTCTTGGGGATGTCACTGGTGAACAGAGTAAAGATAAGGGGAGAGAGCGGGGAGCCCTGAGGGACTCCGGCTCGAATGGGGTGGGGGGAAGACAGTGCCTTCCCGATGCGATAGCGGAAGGTGCGATCCGACAAAAAGTCTCATAAGATGAGCACGAGACGGTCTGGCACTCCCAGTTTGTACAACTTATATAATAAGCCGTTGTGCCAGACTTTGTCGAATGCCTTTGCTATGTCGAAAAACAATACACCCGTCATCGCTCCACGCTGGAAGCCAGCGCTCAAGTGTTCTACGATGCGGTGGGCCTGTTGAATGCAAGAGTGTCCGGTCCTGAAGTCGAACTGTTCGTTGGGGATGAGACTCTTAGCCTCGGCGAAGTCTTTGAGGCGCTTATACATAAGGGGGAGCACTGGGACTCCAGGCTGTCGGCTAGGCATTCGGCCTTCTCAGAGTCGTCGAATGCGACGCTCTTATCGGGTCGACAATTAAATGACACAGATTATTACATAAATATTTTGGCGGTCCTACTGTGACTAATAAAAAAAAAAACAGTTTAAAAAAATATTTTCTGGGAATCTACATTCTATAAACTACTAATAATAAAGCTGAAGTTTGTCTGTTTGTTTGTTTGTTTGCTTGAACGCCTAATCTCAGGAACTACTGGTCCGATTAGAAAAATTATTTCAGTGTTAGATAGCCCATTTATCGAGAAAGGCTATATATCATCATGCTACGACCAATAGGAGCGGCGCAGCAATGAAAAATGTTGCGAAAACAGGGAAAATGTGACGCAGATGAAGTTGCGTGGGATAACTAGTCTTCTATATATACCAATATTACAAAACTGAGTTTATTTGTTTGTTTGCTTGAACGCGCTAATCTCAGGAACTACTGGTCCGATTTTGAAAATTCATAAAATTAAAAATCCAGGTTTTTTTTCCTTTTGGGAGCTTCCGTTGCGTGCGCTGCGTAAACGGTTAAAGTTTTGTAAAAATCTTGTATGACAGAATTGTTTCCCTTTACAAGTTCTAAAAAAAGTTTGCGACAGCAAGTTTTAAGGTTGGTTCACTATGACCTTTTTAATGATAACCAAATTTGTTCTAAAATAATGCATTATTTGCGAAGGTGTTTTAATAAACATGATATTAATCCTTACAATCCTTTAAATAAATACGTTATCGTTGTCACATCATTCGATTTCAATGAATATCTTAGGAGAAATCGCAGTTATCAAATAACATCGCAGCAAAATAATGATCAAGTACTGCGCGCGTATTTATGATGTGTGTGTGATGTAGGTACCTAAGTGAGCTCCTCAACGCACGTATTATTTAAAAATATTTTCACCTTCTACATAAATAAAGTCGCGGGTAGAGCCTAGTACGTCAATATGTAGCTTATGCACGCGTTTTCGCCCGAATTGTATGTTTTTTTTTATTGATTGTCACTTTGTATACATGCCACGATGACCTTGAGACAACTAAATATTTTTTGCTTGCACCCAAATTTTCAGTGAGAACTTTTTATTATGTCCTCTCTCAAATAAACTGCCTTTGATTTAGTTATCACTAGATTCATGTCGCACTACCGTGATGTCGATGTTTAGTTTGTCGCACTAGGGTGATGTCGAGCTACAGGTTGTCGCACAAGCGTGCATTCGACCTATAGTGAGTCGCATTACAGTTTTATCGCACAAGCGTTAATCGCGCTTCCGTGTGTCGACCTCACGTTATACACTCCACCGGATCATACTATCGAAATAAAAATCTATAAAATATCTAAATTAAAAATTTAATCTATACAAGTTGTTGTTTTGCATCCTCGTCAAAATTCAGGATGTTGTCACAAAAGACATAAATAATCAATATAAATTACGGTACCTAGTTAATTATTAAAAAACACTGCGTTTTTTTGTTGTTTAAATTTGTCAATATTTCAGAATAACCCCCTTAACGTGGTTTAGGGATTATAAAATTATCGAAAAAACGTATGAGGTTTTTTTTTGTGTGTAAGCGACGTTATAAGGCGGGGATCAGACGGCCCGTGTTTAAAATACGGGTGGTTCACAGTTACCAATTTCAGTAAATAAATAAAAAAAAGAAAATTACCTACTCATTTTATTATTGATTCGGGTCGAGAATCATTAGCATAGTTACCTCCTAGAATTTGACGAGGTTGCAAAACAACACCTTGTATATCCGTTCAGTAAGTATTGCGTGAAAGAGTAACAAGCAATGATCCATGCATCCATCCATCCTCACAAACACGACAAGAAGACTTGACGCCATTTTTGTTTACCAAATAACGCATAAAGTAAAACACTTTAAACAGCTACCAATATAATTACTACTTGGTTAGTTACGTTATCATGACCAACCAACGAGGAGCATGAAAAACATCACCCTCCTTTCTGCCACAATCGGGTAAAAAGATAATCGTTCTACGATCCATTGCCCCGAGCAATCGTATCAATCTATCAAACAGCAAGGAAATGAATTTTTCTATCTCAGTCATTTCATTCAGATCAGAATCTCTCATCAATCCTTCAGTGTAAGGAACAGTATAAACAAGATTTTTTACGACTACTTTTTATTACTTTACTAGCGACCCAACTCTTCTTCGCACTATTTTAATAAACTCAAACTCAAAGCATTTATTTCAATTAGACCATAACAGGCATTTTTGAAAGTCATAAAAATCAATATCAATATCTTGACAAAACATGGAATCCGTTTAATTTGAGTTTTACACAAAAATGCAAACACGTCATCTCTATGCAGCATCATCATCTGCCTAGTCTTTTCCCAAACTATCTTGAGGACGGCTTCCAGTCTAACCGGATGCAGCTGAGTACCAGTATTTAATATGAAGGGACTGCCTATCTATCCAACCCAGTAACTGGGTAATACGATACCCCTTAGTAAGACCGGATGTCAGACTTTTGTTTTCTGACTACTCGTTACGACTGTCAAAGATCTAGCACGGAGGAAACTCGGTGTTATTATGGTCACCCTTCCACGGACCAACCTCGGCAAGCACAGCTTAACCTGAAAGATCGACCCGTGCGGCTGTCATTATTTAGCCACGAGCTCCTCTTAATCTTTCTGAAGTAAATTCTCTAAGCGATGGTATAAACCTAATTAAATTCCGTTATGGAGTTAAATTCAACCTGTTTCAAGTGTCATCGAAATCTGTTTAGCTGTTCAGTCGTACAAAGGGTAATAGACAATCTAACAGACAGAGTAGTTACTATATTAGTATGGCTTTAAAGATCTTTTGCAACGTTTTTCAAATTATTTCTAGCATCCCATTTCAAGGAATGCACTTGAATTACCATTCGTCCTATAAACTCGCATATGTAGTTTTCTGCCCCTTGGGTTAATTAGTCTTGATCCGCAATGTGTGTGTTTGGAATTCCAGTCTCCTCCGCAGATAAAAACTGAACCCAGTTGGTTGAAGAATTGCTTGAAGACGTCAGCCCCTATTTTATGTCTAGGTGACACAACACTCTCTGCAATCTACTGCGATTGCAGAGAGTGTTGTGTCATTGTTCTTGTGTTGTATTTTAATTGATGTAGCCTGTATTTCCTCGTTTTGGAAGGCTCAAGCGGATAAAGGTAGGTATTATGGTTAATGAAATTTAATTTCTCAATAAGAAATTACAACGATTTCACTTACTCTCAAACATTTTGGAACTCAAATATAGTATTTCATATGAACTTTAACATATAAACTAAGTACAAGTACTTTTTTTCTTTATAATAAACAGTTAAATAAAATTTAATTTCGTATTCAACTAAAATACCAAACACAAAAAGTTTTAACATCAACCCGCAAAAGAAATAATAATAATACTAACTAATATTAATACCGTAGGGTACCGTACCGTATTACCTATAAACCACACAATCATATGCGGTAATTAAACCCGTAACCGTTACCGCAGATGGTTGATTGTCTTTTGGCGCAATGCCTATCAATTGTAATATAACTTTCCGTAGACAGGCTTTATATTTTCTATATTTATATTTAACTAGCTGTCCCACGCAACTTCGTCTGCGTCACATTTTCCCGTTTTCGCAACATTTTTCATTGCTGCTTCGCTCGTAAGCTATCCTATCTTCCAAGTTCGATCAAACTGCACACGGTGTGCAAAGGGGAATGCCCACCCGCCATATAAAAAAATGCCTGGAATGAACAACAATGAAATATACGCCAAATTTTTCTACATATCGTTGGTACAATTTACAATTTTAATAATCAATTAATTTTTTTGGTTACAATTTTAATAATTATCAAAAAACTAGGTAGAAGTCAGTTATAAACGTTTTTTTCTGAAATATAGGTTGAGTCCAGGTTAAGGATAACAATTACCACAGTGCAGGTTTTTATCCATTTTTAAATGTACACGGGGCACAAGTCAAAACACACAACAACGTCGTATTGAAAACAGGTCAGTTTTAACTTGCTTTAGCAAGTCGCAAGCGCAAAACCAAAAATCAGTAAACAAACAATCGAAAATGCAGTACATGTCAAACTGTCAGTAGGTAAGGCAAAGGAAATGTTTTATACAGCCTACGATAAGTTTTCTCTTTAAAAATAATTTGATTTTAATTAATATTGACATGCATATATTATTTGAATTATATTTATGGTACAAATAGGTCGAAATAAATTAAGTTAATGATAACTGTGCACTAATTCTATAAAATAGTTCGTTAGGGATTATTTGACGATTCTTGCTTGGCTGAATGTCACTTACTCGTGTCAAATAAACACTGAACTCCAATAAAAATAAGAATGACTTATACGGATATCAAGCTAAATATTTTAATGATTCCTGTATTTTATACCCTACATAAACAAACTTGAGAATTATTTCATTATACATATTTTATTTTAAATACATTTAAGGACTATTCGTAGTGTTTGTCTATTTCAGGCATTTTATGGGCATTGCCCTTTGATTAAAATTGGTTTAGTAGTTTAGGAGTCCATCCCGGACAAAGAACGTGACGCGTAATTAATATAT
Source organism: Cerastis rubricosa (assembly GCA_949152445.1). Lineage (NCBI taxonomy): Eukaryota > Metazoa > Arthropoda > Insecta > Lepidoptera > Noctuidae > Cerastis > Cerastis rubricosa. The sequence goes on along the minus strand of OX424534.1, from coordinate 20,251,105 downwards.
GTATATATAAAGAAGATAATATTTTATGAGTTATGAGTCGAGCTACACAATATCTGTCAAATGCTTGCTCTGACTGGGCAGGTCCACTCAATTATGTGCGGTTCTTTCTTCAAAAGACCATCTCAGACATTAATCTCCATGGTCCTCATGTGACTTAACCAAGATTATATCTACACCTTGTAAGAGTCTATGTCCTCTGACTTTGATTCAGCTGTTTCTTCTCAGAGTAGTCAGTAACGAAACACGGGCCATATCTAGTTTTTAAAAAAAACATATAAAACTGTTTGTAGAAACCTATTTGCAAAATAGACATCAATATGACATTAATATGATAATGAAGAGGTAAAGTTTGTATGTTTGTAAGTTTATATGTAGAAGTAACATTCCGAACTACTGAACTGATTCCGAAATTCTTTCACCAATGGGAAGCTACAGTATACCCGAGTGGCTTTATCTAAAAACTTCCCGTGGGTTAATTCCCGACCGTTACAAAGCGAGCGAAGCCGCGGCAAATGCGTTTTAATCATTTTTAAAATCACTTCCATATTCAGTTCTCGGAACAGGCTTCCTCAAGTTCACCGAGAAAAACACGACCCAAAGTTTAATTCCACCGCTGAAAGAAAGCCCATCAAAGTAAACTATACCGGAACTCAAGCACGGATCTCCATAAAAAGTAAAACTTCTGGACCCGACCATGAAACTAGAGGTCGAATCTGAATAACACAGAAATCTGAGGGTCCGAAACATTATGTTGATCTTGTAAGGAACCCACGTAGCCGTTATCCGTACGCGTCTCCTGAATACTTTATGACGGAACCCTAAGATGTGACGTGAAGATTTTATTGGAAACTTTTTTAGAGACTTGGTAAAAACGTTTTTGGAGTATCAAAATGTTATAAGGAACTGTGAAAAAAGTTGGAAGTTCTAATATTATACTGGTGTTGTGGTATAACATATAAATAGAAGTGACTTTTTTAGGCTATATAAGCTGTTGTTTTGCATTCTCGTCAAATTCAAGGAGATAACTATGCTAAAGATTTTCGACCCGAATCAATTATAAAATGGGTAGGTATTTTTTTGTATATTTATGGAAATCGGTAAGTGTAAACCCCCCGTGTTTTAAACGCGGTCCGTCTGTTTCTCGCCCTATAACCACGCTTTCACACATACAAACAACTGCAAACGTTTATTCCATAATTTCTTATTAAGGGGGATTTTTTGAAATACTGTCAAACTTAAACAACTAAAAAAGCAATATTTATTAATAATTAACTAGGTACCGTAATTTAAATTGATTATTTAGGTCCTTTGTGACAAACCCCTGAATTTTAACGAGGATGCAAAACAACACCTTGTATTGTCCCACTGTTGGGCAACGATTTCATCCACAGCTTTCCACTCGTCACGTCATCATTTTCAAGGTCTCCCTCGGCGACGAAAACGGTGTACTGGCAGAAACTGCATGCCAACTGGAGCCTATCAGTCTTGATGCATTCTACAGACAGAAATGACCTTATCAACAACACTTGTAACGGGATATTTACCATGTTTATTATTTGTTATGAGTTCCCGATATTTCGGCGCTCGCAAAAAACGAACAAGAAAGAGGGTAGACCGTTTTGTCTGCTCATAAACATCCACCCGCAATAACTTCAGTTTATCCGTGATCATGGCGTTTGCAACAGCGCCGAAATATCGGGAACTCATAACAAATAATAAACATAGTAAATATCCCGTTACAAGTGTTGTAGAAATGACCTTAATTTTCTGATGAATTAAGGACATCCGCCCTTAATAAGATCCTTAACCTTCATTGTGCTAATATCAAGAAATAGAAAACAGGAGCTGATTTATTAGGGCCAAGTGATTACACCTTTTGTAGCACTTGTGTTCATAATATTATTTGTTATTCCACTACGCAGTCTAGACACGATAGAGTAGTAACTACTGACGTACAGCTACGGCAACAAACTAAACATTTCTAGTATAACATGGTCTTGCTTGGTATATAGTTCCCGTACAATGAGCGACCCGCTAAAACTGATTATGTATAGCTTGATTGGTCACCGTGCGTACCTACTGCAGCTCAACTTATTATTATTATAGATAGCCTGTACTGTCCCACTGCTGGGGCAAAGGCCTTCCCTCCATTCCTTCCAACGGTCACGATTCTGTGCTACTTCTTTCCAATTCTCAAGGAAAACAGCTCAACTTATTTATTTATTTAACTTAGTATTCAGGACAAGAAAACACTAACGAAAAAAAAGGTTAGCCACGTTTTGTTTTGTAAAACTATCACAATATAGCCTAGGGCACACTTACTCAAGTTTCAGAAAACACCGGTGTTTCTTAGGCACTAGCTAGCTCATATATTTTTGCAGTTTTCCGATTCGTTTTTCTCCGTAGCTGTTGACTATACAGAAAATATTTGTTTAGAATATTTATGCTCACTGCGGTAGTCTCCGAATAACTATGCTTTTATTATTATTCCACTAGCTGCCTGGTCAGACTTCGTTCTGCCAAAAGTTTTATGTTTTTCCGTGGCCTTTAAGGAACATACAAAAAAAAATTGCCGAATTGGTCCAGCCATTCTTGAGTTATGCGCTTACCAACATTCATTTTTATTTATATAGATAGATAGATGAAAAACCCAATAATAATTTGCCCGACCCAGGAATCGAACCAAGGACCACAAGCTCAGCATTCGCGCTTACGACCACAAAACCAACGTGGCAAATTCCTTTATTAAATACATATTTAATTAAACACACATAAAAAAAAAAACGAAACAAAACAACACAAGTAATCCGCCTTTCGTCTGCATTAAAAACATTTATTCGGTACATTTGGAGCTATGAGGAAATAAAGAAAACAGGCTTAAATTTGTTATGCAAACCTTTGAATATTTCAGGCAGACATTTTGTTACACTCGCTGGAACATTATTTTACTTTTGATCGTCAGTTGGGTGAATATAAGAAGACAGAAATATTTAGGATTCGTAAATTAAGTTCGAGAGCAGCGGTGGCCCAATGGTGGCAGCCCCGACTTACGAGCAGTAAGCCGTGGGTTCGAACCCAGGCAGTCGCATTACTTTGTGTAATTTATTTCATCACGGCTGCCATCAAAAACGGTGAAGGAAAACATCGTGAGGAAACCGGCATGTTCTAGAACTAAAAATTCAAAGACGTGTCATCTACCAAAACGCACTGGGCCCGCGTGGTTGAAAACAGCCCACTCCTGTGGCCTGTGTCCCAGCAGTGGGAACATTATAGGCTGATGATGATGATGATGAAATTAAGTTCAAATAATGCTCCCAATTAAAAAGAAAAAAAGCCAGGGCACAGTATTTAAACTGTTATAAAGGGTATAAATACACCCTTAGGGAAGCCGAAAGGCACTTATTCTCCCCGACATTGCTATCATTTTTTTTTGTTCTGGACCATACCTGGGAACCTTGTATTAACTGAGATATTGGACGTCAAAGATGCCACTTTTTCAAAAGTTTTTTAATACTAATTTTCAATTTTTGTAACTGTACTTTAATACCGTTTACTACTCAATGAATCCATGAGCACAATGTTTTAAATTACATTACATTGAGTTTTACAGTAAAACGTAATGTTAAACAATTATTTACTTAGTGACTTAGTTTGATCAACAACCAAACCAACCAACCAACAACTTACCAAGGGGTATCGTATACAACAGCCGCGCGCCGTATGAAATCAGCGCGCGCGCGCCTGTAGCCTATCAGCCTGTGATAAACGAGAGTATGAAATTCGCCGAGCGGCAGAGTGGCGAGCGGGTAGGCAGAGCACTGCCTACCCACTGTTGCACGGTACGATAGTAATGAGACAGATCGGCGTCACGCGGCTAACAGCTGATAGGTAACAGGCGCGCGCGCGCGAATTTCATACGGTTGTTGTATTATTGTGATAAAAGTGAATGAGTATAAAAAATGTTTCTTTGGGAAAGTTGTTTGTTATCATGAGTATAATCACGTGTTTAAGTATCGGTCGCTAATTACAAGTCACCCTATATACGGTTTACAGGATATTGTATTAAAGAAAAATTCGTCCATTGTATATCTGTAAAAAATTACCCACCATATAGGATAAAATGTTGTTGAAAGTACCTTTACCTATCTCGTTGTTGGGTAGGTATTTAGGTGACATTTAAGATGTTTTGCATATAAACATCCTCCTTAGCCTACAAGAAGCAACAGAACAGTATTGCTTCGTTCGCAGGGTGTAGTTATACTGTGACTTATATACCTACCTTTGAAACTACAGACACATTTAAAGAGTTTGTAATTTCAAGATATTGAAGATAAAGGTTTTGAAGTCATTTTAGTCCTTATTGTTGTTGTATTAGCTTTTTTCTTGTAGAATAGAATAGAAGTTAGCTAGAATGTTAATTAGTTATGATTGCCTAAATGATATCCAGTAGTGGATTTGTTGAAATCATATAATTTACATGTGGGCATTCTTTTCCCATTTTAAATATATTATAAAATATTTTTATTATTATTTTAGATCTGTAAATTATGTACATATTTAATTCTAATAAACATTTATACAGAAAAAAATTACATTCTTAATCACGAAAAGAACAAGAACAAAGGTTTTATAATATGAGGCCACTCCATTTCTTTTAAAGTTTAGATGCTACTACAGTCTAGTTTACATTAGTAGAAAAAGAGTAGAGTAGCTGAAAATACAATTTTTTATAGTTCCGCTGATGTTTAGAGCCATTTAAATTAACCATGTTAGTGAATGTGGAATTGGACAATGATTTAGCACGTCCAATAACAACAGAAACATTAAAGTCTTAATTTAGTAAGTGTAAATGTGGCAGATATGACAACTGAACGTTAGGGCGTACAAGCATTTCCGTTTTGATTAGGGGCAAACAAACCTTAGAATTGTGTTTTTTACTTACCTGTATCTAGTAGCGTATATATGTATTTTACAATTACCCACAGTACCACTGGACCAGCAGTGTAGAAGGAAAAAAAAATTACCCACAGCATCACCAGTAGTGCGGTTTAGTAGTGTAGAAGGGGTGTAGAAGGGAAGGAAGGGTGAGAAATCCAGCCATAGCCAAAAAAATTGGAGACAAGTGGCATCTACCAACTCGGACTGAGCTAGTATAGTGGATTTTAGCACACTCCCTGACACAGTACTAACGCCTGTGTCCCAGCTATGGGAACGTAATACTCTGATTGTCCTTACTGCCACATTTTTATAAAAAAAGAACTTGTACACTGCAGCGAAGCAAACGCAAAATTAACGCGATACAATCGCGGTGCTATCGCTGGCTGCGTACCCTCAACCACAGAACCAAGACTTGAATCACTACTATCATGATACATCGGGATTCATCTAAAGTTTAGATGAATCCTCTTTATAATATTAGTTTAGATTCTAAACTAATATTATAAAAGAGGAAAAATTTGGTTGTTTGTTTGGATTGATTAAAGATTTTCCACATTTTTCCATTTTCCATTCATTTCATTCATTTCATCATTCATTCATACATCATTCATTCATTTCATTTTTTCATTTTTTTTTTTTTATTATTTTTTTCATTTTTTTTTCATTCATTTTTTTTTTTTTCCATTTTTTTTTTTTCATTTTTCATTTTTTTTTTTGGAGCCTATTGGCTCCGAAACTCCTGATCCGATTTGAAAAAATCTTTCAGTGGTATATAGCTCATTTATCGAAGAAGGCTATAGGCTATATATCATCACGCTACAACCAATAGGAGTGGAGCAGCAATGAAAAATGTTGCGAAAACGGGGAAAATGTGACGCAAACGAAGTTGCGCCGGACAGCTAGTAGAGAAATAAATGCGCTATGCTTCCACATATACTGTTCAAGCCAGTCTCTGGAATTTACTTTATCTTCTCTATTCCCTGATTATTAGGTTTAGGCGCAGAATGCCTAATTCTCAAAATGGCAACTGAGTCGCAAAAGGACTAGTTCTCAAAATGGCCAATAATCTGGGTCTATTCAAAGTGCCAATGAATTGGTTCTTCTAGGCAAGCGTGCTCCACCCTATGACCCTAGGCAGCATCATCGTTTCACATCATTTCAGGCGAGTTGCAGCCAAACAAAAACCTCTTTATTTATTTATTTTACTATTTATGTATTTATTATACATGTTTGTAAAACATAAAATATTTGAGTACAAAGGTACTGGTTATTTCAAAAGAAATTTCTGCCAGCAGACCAGCGAAATGAGATCCTTTCGCATGTCTGATGGCAGAAATTTCTTCATATTTAGTTATATTTGATATCTATGAAGAAAAAATATAGACAATAGTGTCAGATAGAAGTAAGAGAAAAGTGTGCTTATGTGCCTTACCTAACTTAACCTATACTATTACCTAAATATAAATACATAATGCTAAGATATATAAACAAATTTTAAAAAAATGTACATATTAATAAATCACAATTGAGAGGAAAGCTAATGCACTTTCACTTTGTTTTCGAACATTGAAATGGTATCTTAGTATAAAGAGAAAAAAAAACAGGTCGTCCCTACAATGTAGTCAGAAACAGTCGCGCGTTTATATCGCTTCTATTGCGCTTTGCAAATGTGACTAACGCGCGACAGTATTGCTATAAGCCGCAATGGGTGGAGGGCCTGAGATCGTGCCGCATCCTCTCCACTGATTACATTATCGGTACCGGCTTAGAAAATCTAGTTTCCCCAAGGGTTGTAAAGGTTGGAACAATAGTAAATAAGATTACTATTTCACTGAGATATGGATGGTACCGGTACTTTGCTATAAATATTGATACGAGGTAGTAAAATAATAAAACACATATATCTGAACTAGCTGTCCCGCACAACTTCGTCTGCGTCACATTTTCCCCGTTTTCGTAGCATTTTTCATTTCTGCTCCGCTCCTATTAGTTGTAGCATGATGATATATAGCCTATAGCCTTCCTCGATAAATGGGCTATCTAACACTGAATGATTTTTCAAATCGGACCAGTAGTTCCTGAGATTAGCACGTTCAAGCAAATTAACAAACAAACTCTTCAGTTTTATAATATTGGTATTTATTGAAATACTGGGTCAGTATGAGGACAGTCTTATTCAAATATTAGAGCTGCAAGTGATAAATGAAATCATGTAACATATTATCACGCCTGGAATCCGAAGGAGAAGGGATAGGCAGAGAGGTGTACCTAATAGTAGCTTAAGCCACATTTCGTCAATTACCTATCTACAAGATGTTGTTTTACAACTTCGTCCAAATTCAGGATATTGTCACAAAAGACATAAATAATCAATATTAATAGTAGTTAATTATACCTAATTAATTATTTAAAAAATCGCTTTTTTTGTTGTTTTTTGTCAGTATTTCAGAATAACCCCCTTAACGTGGTTTGAGTAATAAGAAGTTATCGAATAAACGTTTGAAATTTTTTGTATGTGTGTAAGCGAGGTTAAAAGGCGACTATCAGACGGGCCGCGTTTAAAAAACGCGTGGTTCATACTTACCGATTCTCGTAAATAAGAAAAAAAAGATATTACTTACACATTTTATTATGATTCGGGTCGAGAATCTTTAACATAGTTACCTCCTTGAATTTGACGAGGATGCAAAACAACACCTTGTATATTTAAGTTCCACGTATTAGGTGGTGAGCCTATTGCCATCAATCGGGCTCAAATACAGGCTCCGTAGTTATCTACTGAAAAAAATCCTGATCGAAAAACCCAATAGCACTTTACCTGACCAGGGAATCGAATCCACGACCACATGCTCAGCCGTTGCGCTTATGGTCACTAGAGCAACGAGAAAGTCTGTGTATTTTTGTGTCATCATCATTTCAGCCCAAAACACGTCCACTGCTGGACCTAGGCCTCCCCCAAGTGTCACCACATTGACATTTTGGAGGGTTTTGCCATAATCGCCACGCTTGGCAGGCGGGTTGGCGACCGCAGTACGGTTGTTACAAAAGCACAGAGAACGCTGCTGCCGACTCTCTGGCAAATCCCTTAGTCGCCTCTTACGACACCCACGGGAAGATATGGGATGGTGCTATTCTTTACGTCCGACACCATACAGAGTATTTTTGTATGAAATAAAGCAAATATTTTTGTCTAAGACCCGTCACTAACAAGATGATGTCCTGAATGCAACCGTGTCGGCATTTAGGATAATTTGATTGTCATAATTTAGGCCGAGTCCCCTGTGATGTATTCAGCTTCGGATAGCTCCATCATTACTCCTCTTTTTATAATAATTGGATTTCCTCTGGCGTGGCATGTCGTAAATTAATCGCGAAAATTGGGACTGTGTTTTGTATCCCGTGTTTTATAACTTCCTCATTTTTGAGTGCCAAGAGGTCTTAACATAAAGATCATTTACGCCTTACGACATTTCATACAAACTTTCAAGTCCTTATTTTCCGAAATGACCGAACCGATTTTAAAGAAACTACATACTCATAAGCAGGATACGTAGGTCTAAAAAGTTACTAAAAACATTTTCGAAAAATAGTGTTACGGTTAAAATCGACCGATTATAAATTATCTATATAAAACTAAATACATTTTAAATATGTTTTTTAGTAACTTTTTAGAACTATGTATGTTGCTTATAAATACGAAGTTTCAATCGGTTCTGTCATTTCGGAAAATAAGGACTTGAAAGTTTGCATGAAATGCCGTAAGGTGTAAACACTCTTAAATCTTACACTCAATTTCTTATGAACGCTACTGCTAAGTAACAATACTTCCGGTTTATCCGATTCTCAACCTGGTTTTATAGGGCTTTTCTATCAGAAACTCAGTAGCAACCTGGAGTCTAGATGTGTATCCGGTTGATGGCAATGGGGTCGCCCTCTGTACCGTAGGCGTAGAACAAAAACGTTACTGGTTAATAATTTATCATTGGGACCTACCTGCCTAACTCTGACAGGAATTAAAGGCGTGATATTATTATATGTTGTGTTCCTTTGAATTAAGGTTAAGGGGTATGTACTTGATGCATGCCAGGGCTGCGGGACTGTTCGAAAGAGATACCGTGGCCCTGGAAAACAAAGGGATGAGAAGGAACATGGATGGGTTTTAGTCAGTACAAGTCTGACATTCCCTTCCGCTCCGCCCAGGGCAGGCTAAATGACCGCTTCAATTGATCCCATCTCCCAATCTCGTTTCCCATCTGTAAAACATAAGGGGTTTGTACTTATAATAATCGGACCTCTCTCATGTAACATGGTGCATTACTTTTTAACGTATGACCTTAGCAAAGATAAAATAAATGGAGTGGCCTCAACTAGATCATTTGTCCATTATCGATTTATACTTACACTAACACTAGATTAGACCTAAATGCAGGATTATCTAAACAAAAGCGCATTTTTGCATTTTCAACACTCTGCTTAGTAGCAAGACTTAAAAATCCAACGTGCAAGAACATTCAGACATTCGCCTTTTGGTAAAAACTGGTATGACACTTTAGCTCGTTTTTGCCTAACCAAAGCAGCCTCTTTTGTTGTCTTGCACCACTTTTCACAATAAATAACAAGTAATCAAGCGAGCACTGGTCTGTTCTGACCTACCCTTACTTTAATTTTCCTCCTTAAGACCTTCGACTCAACCCAGTCAGTTATTTGTATCAGAGGTCCTAGCACGAACTCACTAAACCTTACGTAAAATCGAGAGAACGATTAGAACATTTTTATGGGACCAAATGACAACTATTCCGCATCAAACTAAAGAAGATTCACGTAAATCAGATCATAAATCTCAGCGTAATCGGTGTACATACGTAAAAAAAACAAATGCCAATAAAATTGAGAACCTCCTCCTTTTTTTGTTTCAGTTTATTCGTTTTAGGTTTTTTTTTTGATAAATGATAAAATAGTTATCATATTCGATTCAAAATCCTTTGAATTGATTTGCTCTTATCTACCGCTTGGTTTTTGTCCCTTTAAAAGAGATCATGGGAGAAATACCTACACCGTCCCGTTCAATTTTACAAGGTGAGGTTGGCACATGTACTTTAAATGGGAGAATGGATCAAATCTAGTATCATTTACCACTGTATTACCTACGTTTAAAATTGAAGATAGATCAGCTCAACTTTTACGTGACAATTGCTTACTTCGTGAGTTCGTGCTCGGCCTACCGTATTGCACATTTTTTTAAAAAGACCCTACTTCTAAATATTCTAATATTTATTTTATATTATTTTTTCTTCTTCTGTCTGCTTTCTGTCGCCGGAACTGTATCTTTGTGTGCACAAGTAAGATTATATGGTTTGTTATACTTAGTAATACAATCAATGATACAGTAGGTAGATACGTTGCGTAGCTAAATACAGGATCAAATTGATAAGCTTGCAAAACGCCACAGGCGTGACGGGTATACCTTTTTAACTACGACAAAATTGAAAAAAAATATTTGTTTTTTTTTTCGGATCGAAATGACACCTGGGAATAATGCAAAAAATTGTTTGCAATATTCCATTGCACGGGGTGAATAGCGATGCGAGGGAGAATAAGGACAAAACTTTGAATGGGATTTCATTGTTGAATACAAATAAAGCGTAACTAAAAAGCTATTCGGATTATTTCTGTTTTAATTTAATAAACAATAGAGAATTTTTATGTTACCAATAATACTTAAATAACGTGAAAATGCCTTTCAAAGTTTCGTCCCGATTCACCACCGTGTTCCTATTCAGCCCATTTTACGGTTATGTTACCTTTTTCGGATTTTTATCCAAAATATATTATGTACCATGGACCCAAGTCTTCGAAGGTATTTAATCTTCACCGGCTTGTTACGCCACCTCTTATAAGGAATATTACCATGTATAATACGGCTTGTGGGACAACGATTTCTACTATAACATGAATTTAACTGAACAGTATGAAAACTAAAAAAAATACCACGATCATGTTTTTAGAACAAATCCGCCCATATGTGGCAATCCGTCCAAAAGTAATAACATTTTTGTGTCAGACAGTAAATTTGGTCAAAAATTGCTTTGAATTAAAATAATCGAATCGGGGGCGTCGGCCACAAGTGCCTTGACCACTGGGGGCCTAAGCCACGGACCCAACGACTCGTCATCTCTACAGAGATTCACTGGTCAATTTTAATTCTCCTTTTGTACTTATTTTATTTCCTCAACTGACCTAAAGTATTGTCTTGCGTGTCAAAAAAGGATGGCCCTAAAAGTTGTAAAATTGAGGACATTTTTAATCTCATTTCTGGGTTCATTTTTGTGTGACGTATCTACCTATATAAATGCAAATGATACACTAGTGTTCTATGTTATACCGCTTTGCATTAAGCTAGTTAACATTTTATGCAAAAAAGTATTTTGTCTATAAAAAAGAACGCATTTAGCATATTTCCAGCACAACTGCTATAACGCATTTAGCGCTTTTCCAACTTTTCATGGTTTTTTTTGCAAAAGAAGCATCCCTTTGAGAGTTTTTCAGGATGATTAGGACTTTTAACATTTATTTCTTCTACGTGAGTTTCTGGTTTATCAAAAAGAGGCATCTCATTCAGAACTTTTCAGGATAGTTAGGACTTATAACTTTTACTTCTTCTTCTTCTACGTGAATTGATCAAAAAGACGTGACATATTATGTTTAATCAGAAATAAAGTAAAGACAGAACAATATTGTTTGATTTTCAACTATCATATAAAAACATATTTATTTGGAACACGACAGAAGTGCACACAACACCACAAAAAATAAATACTTAATTTTTTGTATGTGTTTTTTAGTACTTTATTATTTTTGTGAAACCGGCATGTCCTAGAACTAAAAATTCGAAGACATGTGACATCTACCAACCTGGACTGTGCCCGCGTGGTGGATTGAAGCCCACTCCCTCTCATTGACTGCGTCCCAACAGTGGGAACATTATAGGGTGATGATGATGATTATTTTTTTAAGTTTTAATAAATAGCCGAAATAAACTCAAAGGTCAATCTTAATGTCTGGACATTGGTTACGTCACAAATGAGGTTCCTGTTACAAATATATTACCAAAAAATGAACAGATATTTTTAGAGTCCTGTAGGTCTGAATGAAAAAACGGTCCCGTTATAGGATCAAAATATAGGGTTATATTTGAGAGGCAAATTAGAAAAAAAAGAGCTTTGCAAACTGTACCGTATGACATATCAAATGAATGATTTTGAGATATTTTTGACATACGCAAGCAAAACGATGCTCCCCGATTCAGTACGTTACCGAAATTTTCTGAATCAGGGCAGTTGAACCGTTAAAATTGTGTTAGTAGATCGAGAGCAAATACACGATGCTACAGAGCGTGAAATTACGGGCTCAGTAAAACGGATCGGATCCGGACGTGTTAATCTAACTGGCAGAAATGATCCGGGTTTTAATACTTTTATTGCTGGCTAGGTTTCGACCGTAGTTTCGTTCCTATAGGTACTTACTAGTGGAGTAATAAACTGGAGCAGTGGTGGATTCAAGTAGTATAAATAAGCCTCGACATACTGACTATTACTTACTTAGTATCTATCGGTAAGAGAGCAGCGGTGGTCCAGTGGTAGCAGCCCCGACTTACGAGCAGTAAGCCGTGGGTTTAAACCCAGACATTTACTAAGTATTGAGTAATTTATTTCATCACCGCTGCTCTCAAAAATTTTGTAGGAAAACATCGTGAGGAAACCGGCATGTCCTAGAACTAAAAATTCGAAGACATGTGACATCTACCAACCCGCACTGCGCCCGCGTGGTTGATTACAGCCCTCGCCCTCTCATAGAGAGGAGGCCTGTGTCCCAGCAGTTGGAACATTATAGGCTGATGATGATGATGACGATCAATCGGTGTACTAGGTTGAATAACATTTTTTTATTAAATGTTCGGTGAAATATTATAGAGTTAATTGTGCGAAAAAAAAACAGGTTTTGACGCAGTATCGACAATTTGCATGTCATGCATCCTAACCGATACTCGACACATTAAGTCAATATCTCTGGAGGATGCCCTCCGGAGGAGTGAAACATGTGTCGAGCATCCTGCATCCAAGCCTGGATCTTTTAGTGTCATGAATTTTGCAAAGTAACGCTTGATTTCATAATTTGTCTTACGATGTTTAATGTTTTTAAAATTATTGCATTTAAACAAAATAACGCACTCATTTTTCTTCAAGATGACGGTGCTCTGTCACAAAATAAACTTCTCACATAAAAAGCCATACCTACTTATACATTTTGTATTAGAAATGTGAAAATAACTGTCTACCTGCAACCTTTTCACGCAAGGCATTGGATCTCGTGAAAAATTCCAAACTACACGCGGGCAAAGCCACGGGCATAACCTATTATTGCATGAATTTTTCACAAGTATTTAGTAAAGACCATTCATCATAATTATGCTTAGCCTTTTCCCAACTATGTTGGTCGGCTTCCAGTCTAACCTGATGCAGCTGAATACCAGTATTTTAGATGGAGTGACTTCCTATCGGATCGGTGGCCCAGTGGTGGCAGCCCCGACTTACGAGCAGTAAGTCGTAGGTTCGAACCCAGCCAGGCGCATTACTTTGTGTAATTTATTTCATCACCGCTGCTCACTAAACGGTGAAGGAAAACATCGTGAGGAAACCGGCATGTCCTAGAACTAAAAAATCGAAAACATACACAACACAACCCGCACTTGGCCCGATTAGTGGATTATAGCACACTTCCTCCCATTGTGAGGAAGCCTGTGTCCCAGCAGTGAGAACATTATAGGCTGATGATGATGTTGACTGCATATCTGACCTCCATAACCCAGTTAGTACTGGGTTGTAGCGGCTGTTTATATTTAAACCACGAGCTCCTCTTACTTTGTAAATTCCGTTATTTGATATTTTTCATAATACAAAGCGACTGAGACAGCGTAAATCTATTTTACGTTGACAATTAAAATAAAGTGAATTACTCAATTTGTAATCAAAATAAATTACATTTTCATTGGATCGTCAAAGAGTTTGATTATATAATTAAAAATTTAATAGTTTTTACATTGTTACTGTGTACTTGGTGTATAAAGAGTTACTAACGACTTAGACGTGACTTCATTGCGATTTAATTTAAATTGGAGCTATACAAGGTGTTGTTTTGCATCCTCGTCAAAATTCAGGAGGTTGTCACAAAAGACATAAATAATCAATTGAAATTACGGTACCTAGTTAATTATTAATAAACGCTATTTATTTGGTTGGTTTTGGTCTGTTTAAGTTTGTTAGTATATCAGAATAACCCCCTTATCGTGGTTTAGGGAATAAGAAATTATCGAATAAATGTTTGAGATTGTCTGTATGTGTGAAAACGCGGTTATAGGGCGAGAATCAGATGGGCCGCGTTTAAAACACGGGTTGTTCACACTTGCCGATTTCCGGCAATAAAGAAAAAAAATACCTTCCTATTTTGTTATTGATTCGGGTCGAGAATCATTAGCATAGCTACCTCCTTGAACTTGACGAGGATACAAGATAGCAGTTTGCATCCATAGGTAAACTATATACAGGGTGAAACGGACACCGAAGCACACCACGTCGAAATTTTTCATCTTAATCTTAACTAATAATATAAAGAGGAAAGATTTGATTGTTTGTTTGTTTGTTTGCATTGAATAGGCTCCGAAACTACTGGTCCGATTTGAAAAATTCTTTCAGTGTTTGATAGCGCATTTATCGAGGATGGCTATAGGCTATACATCATCACGCTACGACCAATGGGAGTGGAACGGCAATGAAAAATGTTGCGAAAACGGGGAAAATGTGACGCAAACGAAATTGCACCGGTCAGCTAGTCAGTCAATAAAAAATAAATCAGCTGTTTCATACTTTTTGACCGTGAAGTATTGCACTGTAGCAAACAGCTATGTCCCTCTTTCACCCTGTACAAAATAAAGTTAAAGTAGGTACAGCAAACGAGAACGTTACAACACGTTGCAAAATTATAAACTAGAAAATGTATTTTGGAAGGATCATGTGAATAATAAAATAATATTAACTTTTAACAAAGATATCTCCGTAGTTTGTTAAGTCGTTCCGGTACAATTGTAACATGTAAAACTTGGAAATTTTATTTGCGGTTATAATAAAGCTATAAGATCTCAAAACAATTTTTAAGTGCTATATACGGAAAACACTCAATCACGGAGGAGCTCGTGGCTAAATAATAACAGCCGTCCAGGTCGATCTTTAAGGTTAAGCCGTGCTTGCCGAGGTTGGTCTGTGGATGGGTGACCATAATTACGTATCGAGTTTCCTCCGTGCCTCGGAAAGCACGGTAAGCCGTTGGTCGCGGCTGTCATGTGTAGATCTTTGACAGTCGTTCCGAGTAGTTAGAAGCTAAAAGTCTGACATCCAGTCTTACCAAGGGGTATCGTATTACCCAGTTACTGGATTGTTTAGGTCAGATAGGCAGTCGCTTCATGTAAAATACTGGTACTCAGCTGCATCCGCTTAGACTGGAAGCCGACCCCAAGATAGTTTGGGAAAAGGCTCGGCAGATGATGACTCAATACAGATTATTGGGAGTACCTACACCTACCTACTCACTATTCTACGGTTTCGCACGGCGAGTCAACTGAATACGCAATCAGCTGCCTATCATTCCTACACAGATGCTTGGCTGTCAATCCTACTAAATTCAAGTCTCGTTGGTCATATTTTCGGGTAAAAATACGCTTTATAATTTTGTTTTAGAGCGTATAGAAGGCATAAACGAACCCGAACACGAAGCGGTCAACCAAGCAATCTATACGTCTAACTAAGGAACTCGGCGCAAAAAATATTGCTAAGGAACGATTTATTTATTTGCTCCGTATGGTGTTGGACGTAAAGAATAGCACCATCCCATATCTTCCCGTGGGTGTCATAAGAGGCGACTAAGGGACTTGCCAGAGAATGGGCAGCGCGTTCTCTGTGCTTTTGTAACAACCCTACTGCGATCGCCAACCCGCCTGCCAAGCGTGGCGATTATGGCAAAACCCCCCCCAATGTCAATGTCGCGACACTTGGGGGAGGCCTATGTCTAGCAGTGGACGTCTTTTGGGCTGAAATGTTGAATGATGATTAATTTATTTGGTGTGAAAAATAACGTTTTTTAACGGTATGACTAAATGTAACGCACTTAAAACATTGTGCTGATTAATGTAATGAGTAGGAGGTCGTGGGAGTATTTAAAGTTGTAACGAATGTATTAGTTAGAATATACTGTATTGTCCAACTCAAAATAAAAAAAAAACCGGCCAAGTGCGAGTCAGACTCGTGCACGAAGGGTTCCGTACTTACTAGTTCCGTTATTTATAAAAAGGAGCAAAAAAAAACACTTTTTTGTATGGGAGCCCCCTTAAATATTTATTTTATTCTGTTTTTAGTATTTGTTGTTATAGCATCAACAGAAATACACAACCTGTAGAAATTTCAACTCGCTAACTATCTCGGTTCATGAGATACAGCCTGGTGACAGACGGACGGACGGACGGACGGACGGACAGCGAAGTCTCAGTAATAGGGTCCCGTTTGACCCTTTGGGTACGGAACCCTAAAAAGAATCTTCTTTCGAACTTCTTTAGGAGCGATCTTCATCCTCTGCCTAGCCTTTCTACTACGTTGCATTATAGGCGTGATGTTTGGTTGTAGTTCCATTCTACTGCTATTCATCGGCTCATGAGCACCCCCCCAACATAGAACTTCCCGGAACATAGCATAAGACTCAACCCATGCGCGTCTTATTTAAAATTCTAGTCAGTGAAGACAATATAGAATGAACGTTGCATATATTAAACAGATCACGTCCTACCCTTATATATAAAATAAAAAGAACTGTCCCGAAGCTATTACCCTGAACGAAATGACTTTACATATAAACGGGAAAGTTAAATTATTTTGGTTTTTAGGGTTCTCTACCCAAAGGGTAATTCGGGACCCTATTACTGAGACTTCGCCGTCTGTCCGTACGTCCGTCCATCCGTCCGTCCGACCGTCTGTCACCAGGCTGTATCTCATGAACCGTGATAGTTAGACAGTTGAAATTTCTACAGATTATGTATTTCTGTTGCCGCTATAACAACAAATACTAAAAACAGAATAAAATAAATACTTAACGTTCCTATACAAAAAACACATACATTTTTTGCTCGTTTTTATAAATAATGGTACGGAACCCTGCGTGCGCGAGTCCGACTTCCACTTGGCCGGTTTTTGATTAAACTTTTTGGATAAAAAAATTGTTTTTATTTACTTACTATGCGCTCATGAGGTCAACTGCTTCGGGTCAGCACATTCGAGCACCAGTGGCCCAGTGGTTCCAGCCCCGACTAACAAGCAGTAAGCCATGGGTTCAAAAAGGGGTGAAAAAAAGGAAGGAAACCTAGAACAAAATATTCGAAGACATGTGACATCTTCCAACCAGCACCCCCGCCCACTCCTTCTCATAGAGAGGTGGCCGTCTCCAAACAGTGGGAATATTACAGGCTGATTATGCTTATGCATAAGAGACGCACTGCACGTTACCATTGCTATTCCACCAATTCGCACTAAACGTTTTCAAACGTTTTTCATAATACGTACAGCAAAGGAGTGGAACTCTGCCTGCGTCTGTGTTTCCGAACGCCTAAACCCTAATCTCTTCTAAGTTAGAGTGAACAGGCTTCTTCTGGGTAAGCTCATACCATCGTTTACTTTGTCTCTGACATCTCTGACCTAGACTAGAATCAAGAGCAAAATCCACTGCCGATAATTATTTTTTAAAAATGCCATAAAAATAAAGCCGACTCGAAGCTATAACTACACACTATGCTGGACATAGATCAGCAGGTATGAGCAAGTAGCAGTTATCCTCATTTGTAGGTATAAGCTTTTGACAGACCGCGGTTGGTGTATGTTATCGCAACACATTCTTTTTTTTTAACCTTTTCCCTACACTAGGAATTTCTCCTCTCTCGTGGGTGCGTTTACAAACATTTAAACTCACATACACAAACAGCCAGACTCGGAACAACTATCTGTAGGTCATACAAATATTTGTACCATGCGGAGATCGAACCCGCGACACGCAGCCCAGCAGTCAATCGCTTATCCACTGCGCCAAACTTGCTGTCTATCGTCTTAGACAATAGTGGCTCTCAGACGTGCTACACAAAAGTTCGGATGGGTTATTGAATTTATTTAGAAATACGTTCGGGAAAAGTCGCTCGCTTTAGCTTGCATCATGCTGAGCTGAATATGATTGTAGCCATTAACCGATGTTAGATATAAACCGGAGTTTGCCGGTCGACACTTGCCATATGAAACTCGATTACCTATCTTTCTTTCTTTCTTTACCGTGTGGTTAGTGCTTAATCTGGTATCGGAGTTTTTATGCCGACCGTGAACCTCTAATTCGGTATTTATATGCCGTCGAGAAATATTACTCAGGCATGCTGGTTTTCTTACGATGTTTTCCATCACCGAAGCAAGCGACAATTTATACAATACTCATGAATGCAAAAAACCAAAGGTGCTAACTCAAGACCACGAGAAATTGGCAGTCACACCACTCGGCATTCACCGCTTATCGTTTACCTATATTACTTCGAGTCTTCTTTGTATTCAACAAATACTCACGAATTGAAAACCCGAATTGGTGAGTAGCATCCCTAGTAAAGCCATGATAAATGGACCTGGGAGGCTATTGTCTCCATGTTCTATTGCGGAAATTATGGCCACTATCCGTTTCGCAATTAGGAGGATAAACCGGATTGATATATGGATTCTGTACCATTTCATTTGCAAAATAGGACTTGCTGCCATCCGCTTGCCTTCTGTTCCTATATAGGGCCTGATGGGAAGAGTAGTGCCATCGTCCCCCATAAAAGAAGACGCTGATTATTGTAGAGACGATGACATTACTCTTCCCATCTCATTCTATGTACCATACCTTACACATACCTATGACTTTAGGGACAGGGGCGTCTCTGACTTTAAAGGAGTACCTACAACTAGAAAGGATTTTTAGAAACTCAAGATTTTTTTGGGTATTTTTTACTCAAACAAAATTCAACTATTTCTTGTTACGGGAACTATATGCTACTAACTATAATTAGTCATAAAAACTAACTTAGTCGTAAAAATATTTAAATTTTCATGAACTGAGTGATTCACAACTTTACTGAAGCTCTAAAAACTAGGTACTACAGTAAGTTATTCACAGTCTACGGAATTTAATAAATTCAACTGGAGATCATAAAACCAGAAACTCATTAAAATGAAGACATGATTAATATTAATGCTTGATTAACAGACACAGACTAATCTAATATAACCGTTTTGATTGGATTATGCCAGCTAAAATGCGAAACACATTCAAATTGCAATGCTCTTCATTTTGACAATTCAACTCGTAGACAGATTCAACTATATTCATTGCGCTGTTTACGTCGTTAAAATTAAAAATTCTAAAATTAAAAGTCTGAAAAATTGTTTTGCTCAACGACGTAAACAGCGCAATGCATGTTGTTGAATTGTCAAATTGAAGAGCTTTGCAATTTAAACGTGTTACAGCAGCAATGGATTAGGAATTTTGTTTAGAATCTTTCGAATTGTGATTGCGAGTGTGTTACGTAAGGCACATAATTTTTACCAGGTAAGTTTGAAGTAATGATTCAGTCAGTCCACAGACAATACTGTTTTTTTATTGAGTCCTATACATTCTCCTTGTAAATCCCTCCATGTCCCATTTACTGTCCAAATTCAACGTATTCTAGCATCATATTAAATGTGTTAAAAAAAAAGCCAGAACATTGACATCTCTTTTTCCAAATTCCTAATATTGACCCTGTTTTTCGCAGATGATGACAATCCTGTAAATCCTGGAAATGAAGTCAATCACCTGGCAACATTACCCGAGGAAGAGGCAGTGGTCGCTATGATGGGACTCCCAAGAGCTGGGGAGATCACCAGAGCTCAACTCAGGATTAAGGAAAGCAAGGAGTTTAAAGTAAGTTAATTACTGCGGAGAAAACAAATGGATTAGCGTGTCACGACTGCCTTGAGTCGCCACGAAGCCAATTGGAGAGGGACGGTTTAGCACATAATAAGGTGGTTTCATACCAGTGAGGCGAGGAGAGAATGGGATGGGGGGGAATTGATATCTCGCTGACCCTTTAACATCGAAAGATGTATATCAGCACCTTTATAGATGCAGCCACATATTTAAATATTGTATAAACACTATCAATAACATTAGTAACGGGATATTTACCATGTTTATTACCTGTTTATCCGTGATCATGGCGTTTGCAACAGCGCCGAAATATCGGGAACACAAAACAAATAATAAACATGGTAAATATCCCGTTACTAGTGTTATTGATAGTTTTAGTGACCATGACAGTTTAAAAACTTATATTATAAAAACAAATTGCAATATTTTTGTCTATTCCCCTAGTATCGAGGAGCTCGTAGCTAAATAAAAGCAGCCAATTAATCTTCAGGTTAAGCCTTCACTAACGCACTTGTAGCACACTTGGTGGTCACCACAAACCAAAAATTCAAACCATGGGTGACCACCTATTACTTACCAAGTTTCCTTCGTGATTCCGAAAGCACGTTAAGCCGATGGTCCCGGCCACACACCACAACCAGTCTTACCTAGGAGTATCTTATTACCCAATACTAACTGGGTTTTGGAGGTCAGATAGGCAGTCGCTGCACGTAAAATACTAGTATTTAGCTACATCCGTTTAGACTGGAAGCCAGCCCCAACTTAATTAGTGAAAGGCTAGGCAGATGATGATCTCATCTAATCCTTGCCTGGCCAGTGTGAAACTACCTTTACTCACGCGACGTAAATCTACTAGGTTTCGTGCGCGAGTGAATTAAATGTACATCACTTGTAACATCCTGTATATTTGTACTGTTTTGTTTCAGAACACAGTAGACAAACTTGTACAAAGAGCAAACGCATCAATTATAATAGGCACGTCTTCGTGGAAAGAACAGTTTTCGGAAGCGCTGACTGCGAGCTCAGGTAAGTCAGGTATACAATACAGGTGTATAACAAAGTGTGGTCATGTGCAGGGGTGTGAAATAGCCATCAATCTTAAACTTCTTCCAGGGGTCACCTGCTTTTTTTTTGCTACTGCGATGTTAATCCGTTCTGGAGCTCGTGGCTAAATAATAACAGCCGCACGGGTCGATCTTTAAGGTTAAGCCGTGCTTACCGAGGTTGGTCCGTGGATGGGTGACCATAATTATATACTTACCCAGTTTCCTCCGTGCCTCGGAAAGCACGTTAAGCCGTTGGTCCCGGCTGTCATTCGTAGATCTTTGACAGTCGGTACGAGTAGTCAGTAGCCAAAAGTCTGACCTCCAGTCTTACTAAGGGGTTTCGTATTACCCAGTTTCTGGGTTGTGGAGGTCAGACAAGCAGTCGCTTCATGTAAAATACTGGTACTCAGTTGCATCCAGTTAGACTGGAAGCCGACCTCAAGATAGTTTGGGAAAAGGCTAGGCAGATGATGATGATGTTAGTCCCATGGAGAATATTGTTCGGTATGATGGCCTACATGACACACTTTTATATGATCACACCGTTCTGATACATTCTGTATAAAATGATCATGTTATGTTCTCTTTTCGACTGCTTAACCGTCTTATTTGTTTTTATAAATCGTCTTATTTTAAAATAAAAATCAATCCCAAAAGATGCTATCGATTCTGGATATAGTTTTGTAACATAACAGACAAAAAAAGTAAAAGAGAACCTAAATAAATGTATTTTCTGTTTATTAATTCTATTTCGTTGTGAGGTTAGACGTTCAAAACTGCGTTTTAATGGCATGGTTTTACTTTGACTTTGATTTTTTAACGAATTTTTAAGGTAAAAAAACCCAGAGCATCTTCGAGCAAGCTAAATCAATAATTATGTGTTTAGTGCTTCATTAAACGGCACTTGTCACTTGCCATTAAATGTGATAATATTTTTGTTTGTTGGCCGATACGTCGCAAAAATATTTTAATGAACTTACGACGATACTTGCAACACCCAACGGCGTCCTGGCATAATTTTAACGTATCAACCTCGTCAGACATGTAATTTTGCTTTAAGAACGTTTACGCATTACGACATTTCATACAAACTTTCAAGTCCTTATTTTCCGAAATTACAGAACCGATTATAGGAGGAGCTCGTGGCTAAATAATAACAGCCGCCCAGGTCGATCTTTAAGGTTAAGCCGTGCTTGCCGAGGTTGGTCTGAGGATGGGTGACCATAATTACATATCGAGTTACCTCCGTGCCTCGGAAAGCACGTTAAGCCGTTGGTCCCGGCTGTCATTTGTAGATCTTTGACAGTCGTTACAAGTAGTCAGAAGCTAAAAGTCTGACATCCAGACTTACCAAAGGGTATCGTATTACCCAGTTACTGGGTTGTGAAGGTCAGATAGGCAGTCGCTTCATGTAAAATACTGGTACTCAGCTGCATCCGGTTAGACTGGAAGCCGACCCCAAGATAGTTTGGGAAAAGGCTAGGCTGATGATGATAGAACCGATTATAATGAAATTTCATACTCCTATGCAGGATACATAAGTCTAAAAAGTTACTAAAAACATTTTCGAAAAATGGTGTTACACCTAAATTAGACCGATTATAAATTATCTATAGAAACAGAAATTACTTTTTTTAAAAGACATTTCGAAAATATTTTTAGTAACTTTTTAGGCCTATGTATCCTTCCGGCCCTGGTTCAATTCATGGTCATGGAAGCCGTCGCCTCCTTCTGCGAAGCAGTCATGCTAGCGAAGGAGGTGGCGGAACGAGAGAGGGAGAGAACCTCACGTCCCAGCCGCCGCGGGAGACGCCCCGGTTGTCGGGGGACAAACAGTGGCCCCCGGCCACCGTAGGCGCGGGCCTGTGGACGGTGAGTAATGGGCTAGCTCACCGTCCGTCCGTCTTATGACGACTGGCAACGACGGCTGGAAATGCCGTAAGGTGTAAACGGTCTTAAGAGATATTTGATCACATTTGTGTGTCCCATTTCTTCTTCTTCTTCTCATTACCTTAAAATTCTCTTTGGTTATATTACATCTAAGCCCATGATGTTAATTTCAAATGTTGTACAACTCCTAGGCTCTGATGACCCTGACGAGCCACCTTCGTGCTTCGACTACGTGCTTCACGTCGTCACGCTCTTCTGGAAGATCGTATTTGCGTTGATACCACCCACTGGTAAGTTATACAGAATTTTTGATCTACTATGTTGACTCGTCTGTCACACTTTCCGTCGAAACTGCGTGTATTGAGGTCGCCTCTGTACATTTTTGTGCTTGCAGTGTTAAATATACAAACTTAGTTTTAGTTTACCCTAAACTTCCCAATCTCATTTTACTCATCATAATAAAAAAAATAACATTATGGGACGAACCCTAAAATCACCATAATTACGGAGCTGATTGACGCTACTGAAAGTGCCAAACTCGTCGCCAAATTTTGGGCAGACTCAATTTAAATTGTCATCGACAAGCTAAGAAGAAGATTACGGGGCTAAAAGTTGAATTTTACATTGCTACATGTTAAAATTTATGTTAGTGATTTCAGATTTATGATGAGTACCTAATTAGCTGAAGTTAAACTAAACTTTACCAAGTTGGTAACTGTACCATGTTTGGTTTTGATGTACACAAAGAGACAACACAATGTGATAAATTTCATGGATTTTTTATGCGTACTAAAAATGCCGTAATGATATTTTGATGTGGTTATCCGCATCTTCTAGACAATTTCTACTAGGGAGTCGAAGGATCTGAAGAAACCGCATTGAGCCAACACGGTGGATAGATTACAGCCCACACCCTTATACAGAGAGGAGGCCTGTGTCCCAGCAGTGGGAACATCATAGACTGATTATGCTAATTCTTGATATTTTGGTTCACAGACAT
Source organism: Cerastis rubricosa (assembly GCA_949152445.1). Lineage (NCBI taxonomy): Eukaryota > Metazoa > Arthropoda > Insecta > Lepidoptera > Noctuidae > Cerastis > Cerastis rubricosa. Next base: position 20,227,162 of record OX424534.1, on the reverse strand, counting down.
TGGTGGTGGATACGTTTGCTTCGTCGTGTCAATCATCTGTATCGGCCTCGTGACAGCCGTCATCGGAGATGTGGCGTCGCACTTCGGCTGCACGCTGGGCATCAAGGACTCTGTCACAGCTATTGTCTTTGTTGCATTGGGGACTAGCATACCTGGTGAGTTAAGTCCGTTGTATTAGGGTCTTTTATTTGATAGATTTAAGGTACACACGCACCACGCACGCACAGGTCGATCGTCGGGTTGGAGGTTAAGCCGTGCTTGCCGAGGCTGGTTCACGGAAGGGTGACCATAATTACATACCAAGTTTCCTCCGTGCTTCGGTTAGCACGTTAAACCGTTGGTCCCGGCTATCATTTGTAGACCTTTGACAGTCGTTACGACTAGTCAGAAGCCAAAACTCTCGCCAAAAAATCGTATTACCTAGTTTCTGGGTTCTGGAGGTCAGATAAGCAGTGGCTTCATGTAAAATACTGGTACTCAGGTGCATCCGGTTAGACTGGAAGCCGACCCCAAGAAAGTTTGGGAAAAGGCTAAGCAGATGATGATGACCTAGCAAGGTACAGTGCAAGGACTAGCAAAAGAAATGTTGGTTGTCAGGCGGGAAGATGGGCAGACCACATTGTTGCCATCAGGAAAAATCTGATAAGGCTGGCACTGAAACGTGGAGATACAAAAAAGCGACATCTGTACCGAGCAGTGGGTGAATTCTGGCTGAGGATGATGATGGTATACTTGATAACATCGTTTGTCTCGTGGTCGCGAGCGCTACTGTTGAGCATGAGGTCCTGCATACGGTTCCTGGGATTAGAAATTCTAGGTTTCTCGCCGAACTATGAGAGTAGAGAGGGGAAGTGAGAGAAATTTCTGTCTGCGCGTACACTTGTGCACTAATAACATTTGTATATGTTGCGTCGATGGCTAGTCTTCGATGAGATTAGCCACCACAACCATAATTGATTGCCTGCCTATAAAGACCAGCTAATTAATAGAAAAATCACTCAATAAAAAATAATATACCTTTGTCTTTGAAATTGGTTGCCGTTCGCGCGTTATTAGGTAGTTTAGTATCTACCCTATCGTTATTCCAATTTATTAACGGTCGGTCGGGTTCTTCTTCTGTACTGACTTTTTTGACTGTCAAAAGTGCCTGTAATAAATGCTTTGAGTTTGAGTTGAGTATGAGTTTGCTTTTCGTCAAATCCTTTCTAGTTTTTAAAATAAAAACATGAATAGCGCAACCAAACAATTTCCTCTGTTCAATATTTTTAAAACAACTCAATTTTCTAAATCCACTTCAAGAAACTATCTTTTCATGTTATCTAAGATGGGAACACAGCTTCGAGCGGTACTCAATGGCCATGTTCTTAGCGAGAACCGCTTAGCTACTGAACCAAACAGCTTAGGGCACATGTCCCACCGCCCACGAAGCGACTAGTTATCGCGGCGATTGTTTTGCTCTAGAGAGAGAGTTTTAAAACATTTTTGGGCCGGTGTAAGTTAAAGAGTCATCATCTGCCTATCCTTTTTCCTAACTATGTTGATTATTTTACATGAAGCGACAGCCTATCCAGTAACTGGGTACCACAATCCAGTAACTGGATAATACATAACCCCTTGGTAAGACTGGATGTCAGACTTTCGTTTTCTGACTACTCGTAACGACTGTCAAAGATCTACAAATGATAGCCGGGATCAACGGCGTAACGTGCTTTCCGAGCCACGGAGGAAACTCGTTATGTAATTATGGTCACCCATCCACGGACCAGCCTCGGCAACCACGGCTTAACCTTAAAGATCGACCCGTGCGGCTGTTATTATTTAGGCTCGAGCTCCTCGTTTAAGTAAAAGAGGTACATAGTATAATTACTAGCTTCACCCGGGTGGATTTCTATAATTGTCCCAATGGATCATACCTACTATCGGAATAAAAAGTATCCTATGTGATAATCCAGATTGTAAACTATCTGTGTGCCAAATTTCATCAAAATACGATTTTTAGTTTTTGCGGGAGGAAGTAACGAACCTCCATACATACACCTCTTCGCAATTTTTTCCATTTATAATATAAAAAGAAGAGATAGATCGAATCAGCAGGTGTGGTCATTTAAGTAAAAGATCATCAAACTGAACAGCTTTTTTCGTTGTATCAATATCTTATTCACGGTAAAAAATAGAACTGTCTGAAACAAAACTTCAATACCTACTACAAATGTATGCGATATCTGTTAATTGTTTGAATTCTAACAAACAAAATGTTTGGTTAACTCTACTCGCAAATCGCTGGCAGTGAGGCGCCTACAGAAAAAGAGCTGGAGAAAATGTTTGAGATTTTTATAAGTAAGCTTCTCTTTGAAGACAGGGCCGTGTTTTAATATTGTTAGCTTTCAAAGTTTATCGAAGGAAGCAAAATAAAAAAATCTTTAACTTTGGCCTAGAAAAGTTTAGGTTGAGATATTATTCTTTGACAAGACGAAAACATTTAAAATGTCTTAGTAAGAAAAAGCTTAACATAGACGAAAATTACGGTTTCTGTAAATACGCTTTTTATATAACTTCTGGTAAGGAAGATATTGAAAGTCAAACTCCGTGTGTTAACTGACTTCTTCATACAGGAAGAGGTTTTCAATTCGATTGGTATTTTTTTTATGTATGCGCATGATTACGCTGAGATTCCTTATCCGATTTACGTGATTCTTCTTTAGTTTGATGCGAAATAGTTGCCATTTGGTCCCATACAAATTTAAGATAGTTTGGGTGAGTAGTTTTCATTTTATGAACATTTTATTTATTTATTTACTAGCTGTCCGGGGCAACTTCGTTTGCGTCACATTTTCCCCGTTTTCGCAACAATTTTCATTGTTGCTCCACTCCTATTGGTCGTAGCATGATGATATATAGCCTATAGCCTTCCTCGATAAATGGGCTATCTAACACTGAAAGAATTTTTCAAATCGGACCAGTAGTTTCGGAGCCTATTCAATGCAAACAAACAAATAAACAAACAAACAATCAAATCTTTCCTCTTTATAATATTAGTTTAGATGTACGTTTTTGTTTACGTGGACGATGTAATTTTTTCATTACAATGTAAAATTATTACTTGACTAGGATTTATGTGAGATCTCACAACAAAAAATGGAGAAATAAAAAAGATTATACAAAAAAATAACCGACTTCCGAAAGCAAAGTTAATTTCCACTTGTTAGTGTTTTTTTGGAAGTCGGTAATTTTTTTTGTAAAAAATATTTTTTGACTAATCTACTGCTATTCAGCATGAGGTCCATTCTCAGATTGGACAAAGTGTTATTGGGTTTTTCCATCAGCGATCCGCTGGTAAAAGCTAGCTAGCTAGCTACGGAACTTAGACAAAACTGGCGAAATGTAGACCGTGTAATATTAAGTACATCTCTGCCTAAACCTTCGAGGATTACAGCCGTGATGTTATATAAGCGACATAAAGTGATCAATGTTCTTCGTACCAACTACTTTTGGCACCGTTGCCAGGCGCTTCAAGCATAATACCGGCGACATTATGAACCAACCATATTATTTATAAGCTCATATAATTAATGATGGCTTCTTCTTGCGGGAAGAGTCCATTTTCATTACTCTTTGGAATAATGCCCATTACGGGAATCTGAAGAAGGTTGACAGTAAATAATACAATCTGGGAGAACGAATGTGTTTTGTTTTTTTCTACTTCTCGGTTTATTCATGGCTAGCTTCAGCGTACGACTTTACCTGCGACTTTTTCCAATCATTTAGGTTCGGCTTCCAGTCTAACCGGATGCATCTAAATACCAGTATCATACATGGAGCTGCTGATTTGAAAGAGATCAATCGTCGAATCCGACTCGGTAGGGCAGCGTTCGGGAAGTTGCGTGGTATCTCTCGTCCGACTAACCGCAGTGTGTCAAGACGAAAGTCTATGACCAGTGTGTGTTGCCAGTGATTACATACGGGACCGAAACATGGTCGCTCACAATGGGCCTCATCAGAAGGCTCAAAGTCACCCAAAGAGCAATAGGTGACTTTGAGTGATCAAATCAGAAATGAGGACATCCGCTAGAGAACCAGGTTACCGACGTAGCCCAAAGAATTGCCAAACTTAAGTGGCAGTGGGCAGGGCACATTGCTCGCAGAACGGATGCCGATGGGGCCAAAAAGTTCTGGAATGGTGACCGCGAACCGGAAGACAATGCGTTGGAAGGCCTCCCACTAGGTGGACCGATGACCTGGTGAAGGCTGCGGGGATCCGCTGGATGCGAGTCGCACGGGACCGGTCAATGTGGTGACACTTGGGGGAGGCCTATGTCCAGCAGTGGACGTCTTTCGGCTGAAATGATGGTGATGATGATAACTGATCTGACCTCCACAACCTAGTTAGAACTTTGTAGAACTTACGATACCCCTTGATACGACTGTTAAAGATCTACATGACAGCAGAGCTGAACGTTTCTGGGGAAACATGGTATATTATGGGTAGCCACGGACCAAACAAAGCAAGCACAGCTTTACATAAAGATCGACTCGACCGGCTGTTATTATTTAGCCTCGAGCTTCTCATCAGTGGAAACATTATAGGTTAATTATAGTTTATGCTATCCATTTTTCATATCTTCTAACATATTTTCTTTTTCCCAGACACGTTTGCGAGCAAAGTAGCAGCATGTCAAGACAAGTATGCTGACGCGTCCGTGGGAAACGTCACTGGGTCGAATGCTGTGAACGTGTTCCTTGGCATCGGAGTCGCCTGGACTCTGGCTGCCATCGTCCACTGGTATAGGGGCGAAACGTTCTATATTGATCCTGGGAAGTAAGTACTCGTATTCTTCTTTTAAGACGACGCAATTGCAGATAGCAATTTTCATAGCGTAATGTCGTACGGGTACGGCATTCGTTTGTGCCTACCCAAATGTCCTTGGTTTATGAGTCGAGCTACACGATCTCTGACAAATGCTTGCACTGACTGGACAAGTGCTCTCAAATCTGTGTGGTTCTTTCTTCAAAAGACCATCTCAGACGCTAATCTGCATGGTACTCATATGACTTGAACAATGTCTAGACTTTAAAAGAGACAATGTTTTTAAAAACTTAATTGCAAAAATAACAGCTTTTCATTTCATTTCAAAGGACGGAGTAAATTTGACCGATTTTAAAATTGAAGATATTTATGTTGCACATAATTCACTTTGTTTTACTTGAATTACATTATTTGCAGGATGACAGGGAAACTCGAACTATTCCTTGAAAGAAGTTATTAAATACCAGACCACTTAACTAGGGGTCCAAAACTGGATGGTTTTTCCAAGGAATAGGTCGAGTTTCCCTGTCACCCTGGATACATTGTGCTTGGCCCAAAAATCAAATCAAAATATGTGAGGATTTGTGTTTACGGCTTAGAAATCATTGGAACCTACGTTACTTTTTTGCCACGCGTTCTGGGTAGAGCTCAAAGAAACAAATACTCAAGTCGACACAATTTGACCAAAGAACGAATCCAACATCCATAATAGATTTTTCCGCGGGTTTTGCCAAATCATGGTTCGGCCAATAATATGACAAAGCCGACATGTGTTTAGAAGCCCTGATAAATATTTTATTTATCATGATCATTGTCTTCCACAGCCTAGCTTTCAGCGTCACAATGTACTGCTCCGAAGCCTGCGTAGCTGTTCTAGTCCTGGTCCTCCGTAGACGGAAGAGCATTGGAGGAGAGCTCGGAGGACCAAAGAGGATCAAAATCGTCACCTCTATGTTCTTCTTCTCCCTCTGGCTGATCTACCTAACAATGTCCAGTTTAGAGGCTTACGACGTCATTCCAGGCTTCTGAATGTCCAAATTCTGGTAACATTGTGTCTATAAAACACGAGCGCGTGTCTTTTAACTTTTATGTCAGTCTACTTAAGGTTAAATTTGTAATGGTTGACACGCGCCCGTGGAATGCGAAATTTTTAAACTTCAGATCTTTTTTGTCGGTTACGACCTTCTTGCTGGCGGTGGCAAACTTAAATGTTTGGAGGATGTAATTAAGAAGGTCGTATGTGACAATACAAGGTTTGCAGTCGATTGTGATAAGGATAGTCTAAATGTGTACCGTGTTCAAAAGGGCTTGTTTAGCAGCTGATGATGAGAGGTTTTCATTCAATGTAACGGAACAACGAAATGCGAAATAACAAAACAAACAGGAATTTCAATGTAGAATTATTTCTTTTCAGATAATGCTTGTTTGCATTTACACACTCATGTCATGTCCTGTTATAAGAGTTTTTTTTTCAATTTCGATTCACACTTTCAGTTTTTTTTTTTTTGAATTTTTATTTCGCTGTTTCTCCCATGCGAAACAGCGGGGAATTGCTCGTACCTAAATGATTACCTATAAATCCAGAACTTTCTATACCGTCTCATAATCAGCTGCATCTGAACATGCTCTATGATCTATGTGCTCAAATGTACAGTCGAGACATCGATTGTACAGTCTAGACGTCGATTGTACAATCCAGACGTCGATTGTACAGTCTAGACGTCGATTGTACTCTTTCTTCCTTCTAGAACTTTCTCTTTCGATCCACTTATAATAATCTGGGCCTGTACCACAACTTCTTATAGCAATATTACTTTATTGCGACTTTAGTGTGGGAAAGAGATGCAGCTATATAAGACGTCTAGCTTCGTCTCTTTCTAACACTGAAGTAAGATTAAAATAATACCTACTGCTATTAGAGGTCATGGCAAACCACCTGATAATAATCATTTAAATAAGCCTTTGAGGCTGTGGTATGTATAGAAGATAAGAGTATAAATAGATTTAACAAAAAAAAAAAACAAATTCTGTACGTCATTATAAATGTATTGTAGTTTTTGCAGGGGATTTTGTGTCAAAATGAGCATGTATTGGCCAAGAATGTCACGTGATACCCAGATTGTATCAACAACGATCCATGCAAAAGTACCTAACTTTATCCGTTATTTTTTTTACGCCGTATCAGCTGAACTGTAAAAGACCGATGTTTTTTGGATCAACCAAAGTACATCGGACATACCAAATCGAAAGTGTGTTGATAAAAATAAATCATTAAAATTTAAAGGTGACAACGTTCTTTGCCAATGTGTGTAGGTTATACGTATACAGGCTTACCCGCTTACAGTGCCCTGAAATGTTTTTTTAAGCCTCTTGCGAAGAGCTTTCCGTGAAACCCTCATCAAAGGAAAACATAAAATCAGATGATCAGATGTTCAGTCTTCGGTCTACAAGTTTTAAATTACTGGTAAACTTATGGCGATAATCATTGAAGATCTCGAAACATCTTTGCCAAGCAAATATTTTTTTCCGTTTAATCATTTTTTTCTATTAAACTATGAGTTAATAAAACATATTGCTGAACATAAAGGTATCTTGGAAAGCCATTGACGAGGGTCTTTTAAAAAGCATTTAATACTACTTCACTTAAACGGGCCACCCTATATATAAAATGTCTATAAAAACATCACGTTACAAGATTTTCCATTTTAATAACCGCCAGACATGATTAACGCAGTTAATTTGATGTGACGATGATATTTTAATAATGTGAGCCAAGATTTTGTATACACGGGTTCATTTAGACTTTATATCGCAATTAACTATTATAAAATATTTTGACGTTGGAGAGATGCCACACAATGCGTTGTCGGTACGTTGCGACACCTGGACCCCTATTCCCAAACACTCGGATTCGATTTCGATTCGATAAGTCGTGTGTCTATTTTGTTTTGCCATTATGAAAGCGAGCGAGATAGACCTACGACTTTCCGAATCGAAATTAAATCCGAGCGTTTGTAAATATACGGGGCTGATTATTGAAACTGCGTCTTTCTATTCATACGATGTTTGGCAACGCAACGCCTAGGTGTTGGACAAAGGGGCAGGGACACGAAGCGGGGAGGACGGAGTGGTGCGACGATATTATTTATAATTTCGAAGGTTTTTAAGCTGAATCGTTGTGATACCGCTCATACGTTGCATGCGTGGCACTTGGTGCATTGAAATCACAGCGTTGCTATGTCGCAACGTTTCAGCAACGTCCGTGTGGCATTCCTCTTAGAGTTTTAGCGACAGCATTTGCGATAAACATATTCAACGATGGAATGTTTTAAAAGTTCCAATTATATCGCAATTAACAATCTAAGTGATGGTTCATTGAATAAAAGCCAATTTGAGTATGTAAATAATTATGTTAGAAATAGTATTTTTTTTAATTTTTGTGTGTTTTAGTGTGTTGCCGCTAGAAAATGTTTTGTTTGTGTAAATACTTGCAAACTCACATGATTTCCATAGGAGTTAGTTGTGTTAAATCGCAGTGTTCAAAATGTTTTGCTTTACTGTGATTAAAGTTGGGTTACCCAAGTCAAGTCTGTCTCAGAGAGAATATTGCTCTGTGAAAAAAAAAAACACGGCAATCGCAACAAAAAAAAGTCAACATATCAATCAAAGAAGGTTTATAGTTAGGAGAATTTTGATTAAAGCAAATAACTCCATTTTATTCCTTTATCATGTGGTTAATACCTAACATGGTGTCAGACATTTTATGCCGCCCTTATGAGCCTCTGACTTGGCTTTATATGCCGTCAAGAAATATCTCTCATGCATGCTGGTCTCACGATCGATGTGGTTAAACAGACGCCAATCGTAATTTGACTTTAAACAACGTCTAGTAAACCCCCAGTAGAAGCAGTTGAAAATTGACTTTAAACAACGTCTTTAAGTAAACTTCCAGTAAAAGCCGTTGAAGTATTTTACAATTAAGACCTCTTGGAGATTTTTATATGGCACGATTGTCTAACTAAACTTTATAATCCAATTATGACATTAAAGAAAGCCACTTTAATCACAGTCAAGATAAAACATAAAAAATAATGCCGTAGTATTTTAGAGAATATTATGTAAATAATATGATAAACTCAGATTTATTTAGCATTAGATAAAGCTTTAGAGAAACATATTACTAGAAAGTTGGCAAAGCTAAAACGCTTGCAGAGTACGTTGGTGTAATAAAATAAATGTTCGGAGCGAAACCAACAATTTGATACCGATACTGATTGTTACCGATATAATTACCAATCGAATTGAAAAACAGAAGTGTTACATAAATAAATAAACATCGCTTGAGGTGCATCCATTCCGATATTAGTTTTTGTGGAGTATTATTAAGGTTTTTAATTGAAAGTGGATAACAACAGATAATATGAAATAACAGATAGTTTCTTAACGATGTCATTGAAAAATGTTGCGTCATAAAATAGGCAAGCGTATTCCACCCAAAGCAGCACCATCGCTTCACCTCAAACGAGTTGCAGCCAAATCTAAGCCTATTTAGTACAAAAAATATAATAAGAATAAAAACTTCAATAAATAAAAAAAAAATACTTATAAAAAAAAAAAACTTCGACTTAAAATAAAAACTTCGATGTGGATGCATCTTTATAAAGCAAAGTTAGACCATCAATTCAAGAAATCAATTTTTTCATCATCTTGTAACATGCCACTAAACATTGGAATAAAATTACATCTGAAATCAATAATTATGATTTGAATTAAAATAATTGAAAAACATCTAAATCATGATACAATTCGGTGCAATGAAAATCGTTGTTTTAAAATACGAAATCGGATAGTTGTAAGAACTGCCATAATTTTAAGCATTGATATTTATTTTTAGATGGCTTGTGTTAAAGGATATTATCGCTATATTTAGATATTATATGTAGAAAATATCATTCGTTTATTTATTTTTTAAATCCCTTGAATATTTTTTTCGCTTCACTTGCTTCTAAGCTTTTACTCTTTCGCTGAGTATTTTAAAATCTTATATCGATTTGATACAAAATGATTCGAAACAATTTTATTCACTATTTGTTCATCTTTCACTTGAAGTGAAATGTCTAAACATGAAGTGAAGAGCATTCATGCGCCTGTAACTTTGTTCATGCGCCTGTTGTTTGAAAGTGGAATGAAACAAAAATGGATGCGAGTGAAGCATTTGAAATCAGCTATATCTTTTACTAAATTAATTGAAACATGAAAAAATCAGCATTGAGCAGGAGTTTCAAGAAAACTATAGATAGATGGTCAATATGTAATCGTAATTAAAATAAAACATCAATATCATATCAAGACCCCTCCGAGGTTCGGAAAGCACATCAAGCAGTTGGTTCCGCCTGTCAATTGTAGATCTTTGACAGTCGTTACGAGTAGTAAGACGCCTGAAGGTCTGACAACCAGTCTTACCAAAGGGTATCGTATTACCCAGTACTAACTGGGTTATGGAGGACAGACAGGCAGTCGCTCCATGTATTCAGATGCATTCGGTTAGAGTGGAAGCCGACCCCAACGTATTTGGGGAGAGGCTAGGCAGATGATGATGATGATGCATTTGATATCGAGATGGTGATGATTAAATGAAACATTGTTCCACATGTAAGTTTTAACTGTATCACTATCGATATAAGAAAACTATTTCGAGTCGAAGAATCGTACGCTTTACTATATTTCACGTCTATCTCTAATCTATATCTTTGTTCATTCTCTATAATAAAAATTTCTGCCTGACTTCGGACCAATATTGTTATTTTCGAATTTATTTTAAAGTAGAATATTTTCTACGCTTTCAGTAGATTTTCTAAAAATGTTCACTGGAACTCTTTTAAAACTTTACGTAAAATATTTATGCTTAAAGCTATTTGGACCTATTTCAAACATATTGCTTTTATGTCGACATAATTTTTAATCCTACATCTTTGAAGTTTTAGATTATTAATTTACTAGGTGCGTACCTACCTAAAATTTTTCCTTACCTGCTATAATAATAAATTTATACACGGTGCAGAACGGGTCACCGTACACAAGCTTTTATGAAGAATTCAGTACCAACATTTTTCAATTTTTTGTCAGTATTGAACCAGGAATCCAAAACAGGTTTTTTTTATCAGGTGAAATGATTTAAAATAAGGAGCAGTTGTAAGTTGTATTAACAATGAAATTATTACTACATGGTCAAAATGCCAACTGACGAAAACGTATAAAAATACGCAAAATAAAGTTTTTCATTGTTTACTCTGGAGAATGTAGAATAATGTACTGAATTCTCAAGTCACGAAGCCCGTTACACCGTGTATAATTATAAATTCTTCCTAAGTATCAAACTTCCTAGAACAAACTATTGCGAAGAATATTGTCTTAAGCTATAATTAAAATCGATACTAGTCATTCTACATGAATATTCGATAGTCAAGTTCTATTATTGCCTTTAGTACTGTGCCTCCATTTACGTGCCCTAGGTATTTTAATATTCAAATAGCAGTTTTGATAAAACGTTACATCATCGGTTTATTGCATCACTGAGTTGAGGGGCTTGTGACCGTAATCGTCGCTCTTCAAGGAGAAGCAACCCTAATCCAGGCCAGTCCGTAGATGGGTAACCGTTGATTACATTACTAGACCCGTTTGTATCTTTTTAAGCACGTAAAGCACGTAAGGTCTTGGCTGCGTTATGCTGTTCTTCAGATCTTTGAAACTCGCTATAGACCACAGTCGGAACTCCAAAAGGACTTCTAGTCTTACCAAGGGGTATCGTGTGCCCTTTTTTTGAAGGTCAGATAAGAAGCAGACGCTGGCATAATTGGGTAAAGGCTAGATAAACCTTTTAGTTTTACTTTTCTAGCCGTTCACGCATCATTCCACTAAATCAATTGAGAACCCTAGCAGATTGTCCATTTCGATCATTCCAACGAAATGCCTCCAAAAATCTCTTTTAACCAAACACAAGCCAATTACAGTTCTTCAAGATTTAAATAGACTTGCATGTTGAACTTTCAATCAAAGTTTCTTATTGCTTCGACTTTCGTCACAAATTACCATCGAAAAACTTTCTCTATACCTATAGACCACGGGTACTTGTCTTATTGAAGCAAAGTTTAATTTTATTTTAATCACACCCTGTTGACTTCGGCGCTTCGTTTGAAAATGCGGTGTGAATATTCATTAAGTTGATCTAAATGTTAGTATTGAAAACAGACAGACGGAATTTTTAAATTTTCAATGAAAAGCAGAAATAAAGCGGTAGGACACAGACGATTTAAATTGTGTTAATTTGGTTTTGTACTGATAAATAAATCCATACTAATATTGTAAATGCGAAACTAAATCTGTCTGTAACCTTTTCGCATTTAAATGCTGAACGGATTTCGACGATTTTTGAACTTGGTTTAGAACGGATACTTTTCATCCGGTTAACAACCTGGATGAAAAACACAGTTACTTTCGCATTTGTAATGTTGGTATGAATTAATTTATCGGTACAAAGCCAAAGTAACATAAAATCTTCTGTGGGTCCGTTTTATTTTTCTTTTTCATTGAGAATTAAAATATTCCGTCTCTCTGTTTTCGGATAATTATCATCCGGGTTACTATCCGGATGAAAAGCACCCGTACTACTACAGAGAACTTACATCTCGTGCGATTATTTCTGATAACCACGCAGGCGAAACAGCTGGCTAAAACTAGTGTAAAATAGACTTGCACAATTTAATACAACATGACTGTGCTTTTGAGATTCTTGACACTAATGAAAGTGACACATATGAAGCTAAATAATTTTGAAGAAGATTCAATGTGACTTCAAATTTGTTGTGCAAACGTCTGGAATAAATGAAGTGAGGGTTGATTCATGTGGGTGTTCCTATTTAGGAGCTGGTGGAAAATATACACGAGAATTTTGTCCATGTCTGGGGATTTTAAAGGTACTTTTAAAGTTGATTCCGGAGGTAACCGCAAATCGCAGCGACAAAGCCCAATGACAGACCGCAACGACAGTACAAAATGACCAAATTAAGTTTGCAGTTCAAGATGGAGTGGCGTGGCTTGTCAAGATAATTTGCATCGCTATGTCAAACTTGGCACATCTATTTTAGTTCCGTGTTTCTCCACCTGCACAGATACGTTAGTTGGCGTAATGATCGCTATGTCACTCTATGAAAACATTTCTGTAGATGGCGTCGTTGCTAACCGTTGTTTTTTTCTTCAATATTACGCGCTACTGCAGTATGCATGTCTTGCGTTCTATTCCTAGGTCGTTCAAAGCTTAATTGGGCCTGCCATTAGGAATTTTGAGTCTGGATTTGTGACGGATTGCTGGCAATAATATCGGCCCAATACACGGGACACAAAAAGTAACCTAGTCGGAAACAAACGATACATACACCTCTGTTTATCCCTTTGGGATTAAAGGCGTGAAGTTATTAATTATTTTTGGTATCTTTTGGCACAGTACTATAGGAAAATATTTCATATTTCTATCTTAATGTCGTTCGTGATTAGATTCCTCAGATTCTTATATCGTACCTATTGTAATATAAGATTTATGTTTTGTAGTTATATTGAACTGATAGTGTATATTATATTATGGCGATAGTTCATTTTAGATCAAGTGTTTTGTTTCTTTTTTGTTGTTATTATTGTGGTACCTAAATGATTTAGTTCTACGAACGTTAAAGTATTTGAAGAAAGTTGAAAAAAATGGTAATTTTATACTTTGTTTCATTAAAAATAAAACTCAGAACGCTCTACCTAGCCTCTCGAATACCAATATGTATAACTTACCAAAATTCAAAAGCTATTTTCTCGTGAAAGAACGATTGCAATGATAAGACTTATTTCATTATGAGATGGGTCCCAAGATACTAAGTTTGTAACAAACTTGGAATTAAAATCAATAGGAAAAAACACTTTTAAAAATTTCTAAGTGTATACATATTGGTGTTCGGACTGTTCAATATAAAAAATGTATATCTACTACTAAGACCCAGTTAATTAAAAGTTAGCACGCTTCGCCATTTTTTGATATTCGTTTTCATTAACAACTTTCTCAACTTTTTAAATTAAATTTTCATGAAAAAAAATGTCGCACACGAATATTTCAAACACCAATAACAATTTATTTTTGAATACCGTCCGAAAATATGAAAATATGATTTTATAACTTTTTCCTAACAGTGGAATAGTGAATATTAACAGTAACTATAATATTCACATTTTTAACGTATCTATTTTATATCTGATTGAAAAATGATTTTATAAATGTTCAAAATTTACACGGTCAATAAAAAGTGTTTTTTTTTTAAGAATAGACAATAACTTGTATATCTGCCGAAATAACTTTAAACGAAATTTTTATGATTTTAAATAGTTATTTTTCAACATAAAAAGTTTTATTCAATAAGTAGATACATTTATTTAAGAAAACAATAAAATAATTATAATATATTTAAAGGTTGATTTGTTAAAACCTAAAAATATAAGGTATATTATATTTACATGGATTGCGATCACATTTGAATATTTGCTGTCCTATAAGGACTAATTCAATAAAAATCTTTATTCTATTATATTTTTAATAGCTGATAACGCAAAAAAATACACTTTTTAAAATCTGGGTCGAATAATTTGATCTGCTTTTTTATAATCCTTTCTTTTGAAACATATACAGAGTTATTACAGCGAATATTTATAATATATACAAACAATTCATGTGTTTATTATTTCGTATACGAAGATTCATTACATGTATTCGTTAGAAATGTATGATATAAAAATTGTTTTAATTTGAGAGAATGTAATGAAAAATCATGATATTACTACCAGAAGAAAGATGTATAAATGATGAAATAAAAATGTAGATAAAATATGCCATAGTATTATGAAAAAAGTTTTATGTAGAGAAACATATATTTACCATTTAGATATTGTAAAATGCGAGTTTTAGTTTATCCTGTAATCATCGTAATAATATATTTTCTTTTACTTGAAAAATAAATCCTCATATTATATATATCCTCATATTATATGACAAAATTAACGCTCAGAATGATTATATTTAGAGAAGTTTCAATGTGATACCTAAGTAAACCTCTTTGTAATCCTAACTAATGTATTATTTGTAATTTATAGTTCCTAAATAAAGTTACTGGCCTATTATGCTTTACTGGACCCAATGCGCGGTCGACAGAGATGTAAATTTTCGTTTCAGCTGCAAGCACCATTATTTATTGAAATGTGTATTTAATTTAATAGGTAAAAGAATCACCCTGTATAGAACTTAACCGACTGCGCATTAGTACTTCTTATAAGCGTTTATTTTCTGATATATTTATCTCTTAAATAACTTCAATCTTTCTAGCTATTATAAATAGAAACTAAATGTGAATGTATTTTATTTCGTAGATAAATGAATGTCATAACTTTTAAAGTAAGAACAAACGAGTAAGTTAGAACAAAAAATGAAACACGCTTTGGAACTTTTGGAGTAAGTTCAGTTCAAAAGTCCCTTGAATTGTGGATTTTAAAAATGTTTACTAAAAAATCAAGATCTCAGTCTTAGTAAAGTCAAATTTTTATTTCCACCATAATACGGTAGTCCAAATATATATCAATACAGTTAAATTGCAGACAAAGGCATGGATCAGTACTATAAATAAAAAAAGTACAAGCACCTCTCGACGTATTCTCAAAATTATTTTCAGGAAAAAATCTAAAAGTGAAGTGTGAATCGCTGTACAGCACGACATAATAATGAAAAAGTCTTCCATACTACGATATCTGGCCTGGCAATTTATGTATATTGAAAAGTGTACTTTCAGAGGAGACAGATATATCCGAAGGCGTACTTTTCAAGAGTTTTTTTAAATGTTATGACATTCAAATACTAAATGTTAGTTGTAACAGAGAAAGCACGCCGACAGTCGTTATAGTTAATTATGTTATTTTGATATTAATTATTGTTAAAATAAAGTGTTTGTTAAGTACTATGTTTGGTATTTTATTTTATCTACCAATTTTTCCATAGAATTTTATTATTAAAAGAATAAGTTCATGAAATCATGATTTTCCAGCTATCCGGAAAAATACACCGTTATTGGGCTGATTTTATTGAATGCCTCGTGTGTCTATTGGTCACAAGAACTTCTGCTGAGCTTGACGGCTTGGGTTCGATCCCCTATTCAAAAAATGTTATTGATTTTTTTCCAACGGTAATTTGTAAAATAGGCTCGAGCTCCTATAAGATAGAACTTAAATATGACTATTAGATACACCTCTGGCTAACCCCTTGGGAATGTAAGCGTGATGTTAGGAATGTCACATTTAAGGAAAGGAGACTTAGGTACAGTTGTTACAGAAGTGACAACGTTCGAGGCTGATAAAAATTGTTCTCTGCATACTCTTGGCGAATCACAAAATCAAAATATTTAATTTTACATAAGCTTAAATGGGCATTTACAAAACGTCGACAAAAGGTGCTCGGTTCGGGTTGGTCATTTCCTATGGAGAAGAATAGGCAAGAAACTCCATGGTTACTCTTTTAAAATCATTTGGTTTTACATTATTTGAATGCGTTAGTACTTAGTATGGGAGGACAGCGTTGGCCCGACAATAAGTCGCTGCTTACTACAAAAGGTAGAACAAGAAAAATACAGGCGTAATGTTATTCATGTAAATATTGACAAAACATGCAGGCCAGTTTGTTTATTTCTCGTTCCGATCCACTAGGCTGGGTCACTGTAAGCGAATGCACCACAAAAACGAAATCAGGGAAAAAAAAAACAAAAGCTGAAATCGATTTTCGGCCAGCGTGTTCGTTGTGGAATAAAATTGGAATCGAACAAAAAGGACCGATTCGCTTGTCTTTGATAGATACTGTGACTGAAATGTCGGGGTGAAATTGAATTGTTGGTATCTGTGTACAATCATGATCAAACATATTTTAAAGCTTAAAAATAATAAATACGCTTAGTGTCAAAACACATAATTTTTTGAACAAGCTTCTTATTATTATAGGTAATTTCTATTCGTATTCTTCTCAACAAACCCTTAAAATACTCATATTATGGGTACGCAGGTGCATTAAAAATTACTAGTCCGCCATCTTTGGGAGTCCGCTATATTAGATTTAGTATGACTTTTTTTTACGGATTGGAAATGATCAAATGACCCCTCCCGTTCTGGGCGGAGCGGAAAGGAGTGTCAGGCTTGTACTAACTAAAACCCATCCATGTTCCTTCTTAGCCCTTTGTGTTCCTGGGCCACGGTATCTCTTTCGACCGTCCCAAAGCCCTCGCAGGCATCGGCCCTCTCGGACCCTTTTCGATTAGCTAACATCTCCTTGAGGCGCGCGTGGAACATGAACGCGCTGTCGATTTAGAATGACTTTCCTGAGCTTTTAAGGTGGAAGCGACCGACGGGTTGGCTCGCGAAATTCAAATTTTCTTACGTCAAGCATTGTCATCCAAACTAAATGTGTATGCAAGATTTCAACGCAATCGGTAGGGGATAACTGCTTTAAAATTCAGTTGCATGATTTGACCTATACGTACCAACAAACACAGAAACATTGCAAATGAAATACAAGCTTGTCTAAATCGAAACTAATAATAATATATAAACAGGAAAGATTTGATTGTTTGTTTGCATTGAATAGGCTCTGAAACTACTGGTCCGATTTGAAAAAATCTTTCAGTGTTATATTGCCCATTTATTGAGGAAGGCTATAGGCTCTATATCATCACGCTACGACCAATGGGAGTGGAGCAGCAATGAAAAATGTTGCGAAAACAGGGAAAATGTGACGCAAACGAGATTGCGCCGGACAGCTAGTAACAAATAACAGTGGCGGTGACGACAGTAGCGGTCGGCGGAGTAAGTAAGGTGAAGAGCAAATAACTCCTGGACTGAAGACTGCGTGTCAGTAATTGGAGCGTTGGACGAAGATAAGCCTATGTGTGTCTACTAGACTGCGACAGGCTGAGCAGTAACGTGTCTAGGGGCCGACAATACGGCAAGCCCGAATAAAGGCAAGCAGACTGGTCAGAAGCCCTAACATCATGAAGAGTAATAGGTTATAAAGCCAAGCCAAGCTTTTAGACTTGTAAACCTTGTACACAGAAGGCATACAAAATAATACAGACCTTCCTTCTCACAATCATCTTTTTCAAAGAAAATACAGCTTTAAATATAAGTCATATAAATGTAACTCTGAAGATGAGTTTATCTGGGGATCGCTTGGGATTCTGCAGACATGATAAAAATAAGACTAGTTTTATCACTGTCGTCGCGGTTTATACGTCCGCATAACATAAGAGCATGTTTATTTTGAAAAATACGCTTGCATTTATTGTACAATGGCGCACTTAATGTCTTGGGCATTCTCAAAAAAGCTACCGAGGAGCTTTTGCTTTAGCTCTTTGATGTCAATACGGTTGAATATTTTTAATAGTAGTGGTATATTAGTTGTAATAGTAAGTATCATCTGCTTAGCCTTTTCCCAAACTATCTTGGGGTCAGCTTCCGGTCTAACCGGATGCAGCTGAGTACCAGTATTTTATATGAAGCGACTGTTTATCTGACCTCCACAACCCAGTAAATGGGTAATACGATACCCCTAAGTAAGACTGGTTGTCAGATTTTTGGCTTCTGACTACTCGTAACGACTGTCAAAGATCTACAAAATATAGCTGGGACCAACGGCTTAACGTGCTTTCCGAGGCACGAAGGAAAATGAGTATGTAATTATGGTCACCCATCCACGGACCAACCTCGGCAAGCACGGCGTAACCTTAAAGATCGACCCGTGCGGCTGTTATTATTTAGCCACAAGCTCCTCTAGTAATAGTAAGTATATAGCCATTGCGGAAATACAAAACTCTTTTAAAGTGATAGTCACTAGCCCACCTCAGGAGTTCAGGACAATCTATTATGAACGTTAAAAATAAAGTTTTTTTAGTTTAATGAAAAGAAATAAAAACCGGCCAACTATGAGTCGGACTCGCGCACCGAGGGATCCGTACAAAAATTATTAAAAATATTTTTATTATATCATGTAACTAAAAAATTACGGTTTTCGCCATTTTTCCTTTCTCTGTGCTATAAGACGTTGCTTCGTACCAAATTTCAAGATTCTCAGTTTACGGGAAGTACCTACCCTGTAGGTTTTGATTCCCTTGCCAGTGTCGAAAATTTGCGGCATAAACGGCTGTATCTTTTGATTGCGTGGGCTTAGAAGCTTGATTTTTTCACAGCTCCAAGGGACAGTAGACCTGAGTATTTGATATAAATTCCAGCTTGATATGTTCACGCGTTTCTGAGAAAAAGGATCTGGACAGACAGACAGACAGACGGACGGACATCAAAGTGATCCTATAAGGGTTCCGTTTTTTCCTTTCAAGGTACGAAACCCTAAAAACATGTTTGCCATAAAAAATATGGTCACCAGAATTAAAGGTGTAGATATGCAAAACTTCAGCTCGTGGTCACAATACGCGGTCGAAAAATGGTTTTCAATTTAGAAGCGAACAACTTACATACATACATGCAAATTAAATAAAAGCTTGTAACAACATAACGTTCAAAATCCTCTGTCACACTGTTGTCACTTCAAACTGCACTGTTCAGGGATTAATCTTATCAAAAGCTATGGCGAGGTATCCATTAAATCCTGATCGTAGTCGATGGATACTCTGTTATCGCTACGAGATTGCAGCTTCTGGATCACCGCAGTCTCCGGCTACTTGAGATGTTAAAGATTCTGAGGTATAGATCGGATTGCCTGCAAACGGAGAGATATCAGACGAGATGTAATTTAAAAAAAATACTTAATTTGGGACCCGTACCATTATGAAGTAGAAAGAGCTCGTGGCTAAATAATAACAGCCGCACAGATCGATCTTTAAGGTTAAGTCGTGCTTGCCGAGGTTCTTCCGTGGATGGGTGATCGTTGGTCTCGGCTGTCATTTGTAGATCTTTGACAGTCGTTACGAGTACTCAGAAGCCAAAAGTCTGACATTCAGTCTTACCAAGGGTATCGTATTCCCCAGTTGCTGGATTGTTGAGGTCAGATAGGCAGTCGCTTTGTGTAAAATACTGGTATTCAGCTGCATCTGGTTAAGACTGGAAGCTGACCCCAGGATCGTATGGGATAAGGCCAGGCAGATGATGACCATTTTGAAGTAGCACTTATTGGTTGAAATCTTTACCCCATGAGAAAATTGCTTCAGCATGTTGCTAAGGTGCCTTGGAAATCGTAAAAGAATTTACTACGCCTGACACCCAGCATTATGCAATCTAAACATGAAAGTGAGTAACTATAATACATAAACGATTTTTGTTTGGGTGAACAGTCACGGCAAAAGCTTACGGTAGAACTAGGATTCAATGTATAGTCCAGTCATTACGTACATTCAAAAAAGAAAATGAATTTGCGCTTCTAATTTTTTAATATGTTGTAGGGGATACCTAGAAAAGCTTAACTTGAGATTGTCGACCAAGCTTTCCTAGGAGCTTTCGCCGCCATGTTGAAAAAAGGGGTAAAATTTGTTTCTCGGCAATAACTCGGCTATCCGATGAGATTTCGAAAATTTTTGTAGGACACTTTTTGTAGCTTTCTTTGTGCTCTACAATAACGCCTGAATCGTTTTTTTTTCAATTCCACAATTTTTCATATTTATTAAGACCGAAAGAAAAAAAAAGGAAAAAACAAAAATTGTGTCCAAAATTTTTTACTTTATCGATCGATATCTCGATAACGATGCATGATACGCTAAAAATGATTCAGGCGTTATTGTAGAGCACAAAGAAAGCTACAAAAAGTGTCTTACAAAAATTTTCGAATCTCATCGGATAGCCGAGTTATTGCCGAAAAACAAATTTTAAGCGTTTTCCAAGATGGCGGCGAAAGCTCCTAGGAAAGCTTGGTCGACAATCTCAAGTTAAGCTTTTCTAGGTATCCCCTACAACATATTAAAAAATTAGAAGCGCAAACTCATTTTCTTTTATTTGCCTTTTTTTCGGACGAAATGACTGGACTAGTAACGCATTTAACATTCTGTTGATGGATGATTTGAATAGGAGGGTGCAGAGGTGCCGCAGGAGAAGAGTGAGTGAATTTAAGACTGCACCTGGAAGGATATGGAGGAGGCCTTTGCCCAGTGGTGGCTGGGACATACAAGGCTAGTCAAAACGAAAATGTTTTCGTAATGTAATGTGTGTGTGTGTCTTCACTATGTGAGTTCGAAATAATAATAATATAACGGTCCCACATGACGAGAACCTCTTGTGCTAATAGTCGTGTCGGCCAATGGCTTAATAGCCAAAAGCTTCGACCAACATCTGAGGAGTCTTTCGCTTGGCAGCTGGATCAAGGGCTTGATTCAGAAAGCAGTACTTCTGGACACGGCACTTATTGTTAGGAGGTTCCTCTCTTAAGAGCCCTGACCACCGGTACCTGGACCCTGTTCCTGATGCCGGTGGGCTACTATGTTTTTATATTTTAAAAGTTTTTTTTTAATAATTTGTAAGTTATTGGTAATTTTGTAATTTATTTCAAAATGTAATGATGAATAAACGAATAATAATTGTGCGAAAATGTCTACATTGATGCCTTGGTAATGCGACGTTATGTTTTATCTACGCCTTTTCCTAATTGAGATTTAAGTTGTAGTCCGCAAATGATGCTCGGAAATATTTTTCTGACGTAATTGATAGTACAACTTCATTTTGCGCTCTTTCCTTCACGTCCTCGGTAGAAACATAAGGAATTGTACTCGTATTGTTCAACTAACATACATTCTTTTGAGAATTTCAAAAATCTGCGTCATTGGCGTTGTGGTCACAAACGCTGCTGCTAAATATGAGGTCCTGGGTTCGATTCCCACGTCGAGCAAAGAGTTTTATCACCAGGTGGCAATAGGCCCACCCCCTATTATTATTTTTGTCTTTCGCTGTCTTGGTCAGCAACATAATTAATACAGGTATCAACGATTTTTTTGAATGCGGATTGTCGATATTGTTGAACTGAGGAAATGAGAAGCATCATAGTGACAAGAATCATACTAGAGCCAGCCAATCCAGGAACTCCTCGCTGTTTTATCAAATTAATCTTGAAAAATAAAACGCTGCCGTTCTCAACGCAATCATCGCCCGTAAGTTCCCTTGAGAGAAATGAGAGTAAACGGCTCAAATGCATTTTTAATTCGCCCGCTGCGCCTTGGGTAAAGTAAGTACTTCTTGAAAATAAATGTCGGCCCGTAAAACACCCAAGAAGAATCGTTCCAGCTAAGAACTACGTTCTACAACGTACAAATTAGTTTCTGCAATCATGTTAGGGTCTGCTCTGAAATATGCAAGTTTTATTCTGTGTAAGTTTTAATGGGTCTGTGATTATTTTAAAAGTAGACTAGGTATTGTTTCATCATCATCATTCATCATTTCAGCCCAAAAGACGTCCACTGCTGGACATAGGGCTCCCCCAAGTGTCACCACATTGACATTTCGGAGGGTTTTCCATAATCGCCACGCTTGGCAGGCGGTTTGGCAATCGCAGTACGGTTGTTACAAAAGCACAGAGAACGCTGCTGCCCATTCTCTGGCAAGTCCCTTAGTCGCCTCTTACGACACCCACGGGAAGATATGGGATGGTGCTAATCTTTACGTCCGACACCATACGGAGCGCTAGGTAGAGGTATTGTTTAATAAGGTAATACGTTTTGACCGATATATACCGATTCGTTAGTCTTACCAATTATTCGTTAGTCTTGCTCTGTATGGTGTCGGACGTTAAGAATAGCACCATCCCGTATCTTCCCGTGGGTGTCGTAAGAGTCGACTAAGGGACTTGCCGGAGAATGGGCAGCAGCGATCTCTGTGCTTTTTGTAACAACCGTACTGCGATCGCCAACCCGCCTGCCAAGCGTGGCGATTATGGCAAAACCCCCAAAATGTCAATGTGACTTCGGGGAGGCCTATGTCCAGCAGTGGACGTCTTTTGGGCTGAAATGATGATGATGATGATGATGAGTCTTACCAAGGGGTATCGTATTACCCAGTTACTGGGTTGTGGAGGTCAGATAGGCAGTCGCTTCATGTAAAATACTGGTACTCAGCTGCATCCGGTTAGACTGGAAGCCGACCCCAAGATAGTTTGGGAAAAGGCTAGGCAGATGATGATACCGATTCGTTCTGTGAAGTAGTATCATTTATTTCAAGTAGGCCAGTTACAGGCACTTTTGAATAGTCTAACAACAATAAATATTAAGCTACAGTCCCAGTCACAAGACATAATAACTGTGAAAGTATTGTAGTTGCCCATTCCAAAGCGTGGCGCGTCCAAAGAATGGGCAAGAAACTCCATGGACACTCTTTTAAATTAGTAGCTTGTTACAAAAATCTTGGTTTCATCATTCATGTTGAGATGGTACATTGTGTGAGAACGATGTAGCAAGACGTGCACGTTAAAAGTGTCCACAGTAAAAAAAAAAGACAATTCAAAAATAAAATAAATAGTTCGAAATAAGCCATGGCAACTAAGCGATGAGGCACAACTGACAGCGCCCGCTCACGAACATGACTGCCTATCTGACACATACACACACAGTGCACTCCACACAGTTCGTACTGGGTAATACGATGCCCCTTGGCTGTCGGACCACTGACTACCGCTAACGTCTGTCAAAGATCTACAAATGAGCCATGATCAATGCTTTTACAAGCTTTCCAAGACACGGAGGAGACTCGGTATGTAATAGGTGGTGGTGTCATCCACAGAACGACCTTTTCAAGCGCTGATTTACCTTGAAAACCGACCCATCATCATCAGCCTATAATGTTCCCATTGCTGGGACACAGGCCTCCTCTCTATGAGAGGTCACGCGCGCCAAGTGCGAATTGGTAGATGTCACATGTTTTTGAATTTTTAGTTCTAGGACATGCCGATTTCCTCACGATGTTTTCCTTCACCGTTTTTGAGAGCAGCGGTGATGAAATAAGTTACACAAAGTAATGCGCCTGCCTGGGTTCGAACCCCCGGGTTACTGCTCGTAAATCGGCGCTGGCACCACTGGGCCACCACGGCTCTCAACCGACCCGTGAGCCTGTTATTATTTCTAGAACTGTCTTAAAATTAATAACGCGTATGTGGCATTGCTTCAATTCCATAAGATACAACTCGAGTGTTCCTTGTTACCGTAGTTTTATTTGCGGCAAGTGGCGGTGGAATCCAACTTCTTGCGGTCTAGCTTGCGGTGGCAGTTTAAACTATAAGCGGAAGCGATTTAATTATAGGGATAAAATATTCTGTAATAAGGGTAATTTATGTTTTGATTAAAACAGATACCAGTTTCTGTGTAGTGATAATTTGACTCTGTACCGGAGATAATGATGAGATAATTAAAGTAAAGTAATTCTGACTGAATGACTCGTTAGTTCAGTGGTCACCCGTTGATGGCAATAGTTTTTTTTAAATATAAATCGTTCGCCCCCTGTTACTACATGGAACTTCAACATAACTGGCGAAATGCAATTTTTTTAAACGTTTCCCCACTCTAGGAATTTTACATGTATTCATTACTTGTATCGTAGGTGCGTTAACAGACATTTAAACTCACATACACAAACAGCCAGACCCGGAACAACTACCTGTAGGTCATACAAATATTTGTTCCGTACGGGGATTGAACCCGCGACACGCAGCGCAGCAGTCAATCGCTCAGCCACTCCGCCAACCGTGTCGTCGATGTGGTAGTATTATTTGGTACAAACTGGCCTAACCCGTCGCGGATTACAGGCATGACATCATGTTTGCATGTATATGTAATAAATTTATATTCTTCCTGAAAACCGCTGAAGTTACCATCTTAGCTTGCAGAGTAAGCAAGCTGAAGTGACATTGAAAGCGATTGCCGCTTGTTTAGGTACTCTAATCGCTTTAATAGTGACACTATGTATTGTTTGAAATAAGACAGTGGGGTCTGAAATATATGTCATCATCATTCATCATTTCAGCCCAAAAGACGTCCACTGCTGGACATAGGCCTCCCCCAAGTGTCGCCACATTGACATTTTGGGGGGTTTTGCCATAATCGCCACGCTTGGCAGGCGGGTTGGCGATCGCAGTACGGTTGTTACAAAAAGCACAGAACGCTGCTGCCCATTCTTTGGCAAGTCCCTTAGTCGCCCCTTACGACACCCACGGGAAGAAATGGGATGGTGTTATTCTTTACGTCTGACACCATACAGAGTTAATAAAAAAATATGTATTCATAATTAATTTAAGCTTATCAAATCGATGAGAGCGTCGGTGACGATGACCCAGTGGTATCTACAAAAAGTTGGTGGTTACAATTGACCCGCACTTTAATTTTGTGTAACTACTCGTAAATATGAAAAAGAAACAGCTGATCCCTACATTTGTTCCAGATAAGCGACCATAAATTTATGAAGCCACTTATATTTTTTCGAGATTTCGTGGTTGGTCCCATAGTAAAAGTTGGTTATTTCCATGAGTGCTAAACGCCACTAAAGTTTTGGCCACATTAAAAAAAAAACAATCCTTTTAGGCGTCTATAGAGGTGTTGTCTGTGTGTAGGTAGGCAGAGGTATAAATCAAAGTGACTGCCTTAGGTACTCAGGGTTATATTGACTAGTTCACACGCACAACATATAACAGTTAGAAGGAGAATAATCATCATCATCATCATCATTTCAGCCGAAAGACGTCCACTGCTGGACATAGACCTCCCCCAAGTTTCGCCACATAGACATGACATGGGGGTTTTTGCCATAATCGCCACGCTTGGCAGGCGGGTTGGCGATCGCAGTACGGTTGTCACAAAATCACAGAGAACGCTGCTGCCCATTCTCTGGCAAGTCCCTTAGTCGCCTCCAACGACACCCACGGGAAGATATGGGATAGTGCTATTCTTTACGTCCGACACCATACAGAGCAAATAATAAAGAGAGAATAATAATAGCACAATAACAGATAGTTCACAGTCACAGTAAACACAAGAGATATAGTTCATGTAGGCGAAATACGGAAACAATAATCAAGATTATGTAGCAGAAATAAATCAATGCGCACGCGTCGTTATAAGGTTCGTACCAACCAACGATCGCGCGCTGCTCCCACCTCGCTCGCCCGATCTACGTCACGATGACGTAAATAGCGCGATGTGTGATTCCAGTACCTATCTAATCGCCCGACATCATCCGACATTATATTGATGTAAACAATATAAGATGCCGGTGATGTGTAATAAGTGATTATTATACATACATTTAAATATTATGTGTTTATGTTTGTGTATAAATGTGTTGTATTGTGTAACTATATAATACAACTATATAAACTAAATAGTACTTAAGTGTACACCCTACACGTCAAATCGCTTCCTCCTACATATCACACCACACGCTTCACAATTTCGCTGTAGAAGTCACAATTCAAGTGTGTACAGGCCACATTTCAGGTCTGCGAGTTGCTACTGATTTGTTACTCAGTGATACTCAACTCAGTGATACTCAACTTAGTGAGAGTCGAGCCTGCTGGGAATGTTTGAGTATGTTGAGTTTGTTTGAGTATTGTTCCACGAAGTCGAGTATAATTATATTCCGGTGTTCAGTTTGTGTTACATCTCGACTGTTACGTTTTAATTATGATTTGAATGAGTTAGGTTAGGTTATAGTCTGTCTTGGTGGTCTTGTAGTCACAAACGTTACTACTGAGCATGATGTTCTAGGTTTGATTTCTAGGTCGAGCAAAATGTTATTGAGTTATTTTATCACGAATTTCTGATTCAGAGCAGCTACGGAGCTTGTTTGATGTCAATAGCGTCATTCCCTATTATATGGCACTTAACTTTTATTACTAATCACTGCCTCATTAATCCTAAAGATAATAGTTTTGGTTGTTGAATTGTGATCTGGCAAAGGCTTGAGTTATCATTAATTATTTAACATAACATCAAGCCTGTAGGTTTTTCATGAGGGGTTTAGCAGAATCATATGTGAAATATCACCGTCATATTGTTAGCCAGATACATTTAAGCCCCACGCCATGCTGTGGCATACCCAATGGAGATTAACGCAGTCAAAGGCATGAGAACAAGAAATTAACACTGTGTTCCTTTCCCTAATCGATGATGATTTTCTTGAGACATTGCCGTCATCTATACCGCCTCAAACAACATACACAGACGCGTCTTACAAAAGCGATGTTGGAGTTAGCCGCGTAATAAACATAATAATTATATACGCAGAAACTCGAAAAATCAGTCAAGCAGTAGCTCACCAGAAGGGTAGGGTGACTGGTTGGAGAGTCCTCGTTTTCCTATGGAGGATCAGGAACTTAACACAATGTTCCTCATTTACCCTATTACACTCTTGAAGACGTCACGTACTACACGGCCACGACCACGACTTTTGGCCGCAGCCGCTAGACCGGGAAGGAAGCTTTGTTTCACAAACGGGCGTCAGACCATTTTCGTTCAAGGTAGGGGCCGATCATGCGACAAGTCGTGGTTGTGGCCGCGTCGTGCGCGAAGCTTTTTAAACTTGTCGATAGGCACCTAAACCTTTGCAATAATTCATTCATTATCGATTGAATGATAACTCGGTCGCCTACGAACTTATTTGGATGCCTTTTGTTCCCTTGCCAGTGAATTCACACATTAGATTATTTTTCGGAGCGGATAACTCTTCTTGTCCGAATGAAGGATTTTGATTAACTTCAGCCCCCGTATTCACAAACGCGCGGATTCGATTTCGATTCGGAAAGTCGTATGTCTATCTTGCTCGCTTTCATAATGCCAAAACAAGATAGACATACGACTTATCGAATCGAAATCGAATCCGAGCGTTTGTTAATAGGGGGCCTGGTGCTGCTGAGGACGTATGTAGCTTTGTCGATAAACACTGTTGCTAGCGCTTCGGCTGAGCTTGGAGACCTGGGTTCGATTCCAGGTTGGGAAAACCGTGTTACCGGGTTTTTCCATCAGTAATTTCTCTGTTGCAGCCATGGAGTCTGGATTTGTGCCCGGTTGATGGCAGTACTGTAGACTCGCCACTGATTACATGGGACTTAAACATAACTGGCAAAATATGCGTATTTAATTAGGTGCACCTCTGCCGAGCCTTTGGGATTACAGACGATGATAAGATGTTACGAAAAGCCCGCTTTAAAACTTAAGAAAATCGGAAAATCTGTGTTGATGATAGTCATCTTTCAAGTTTTAATAAAACTGTCTGAATACAGATACCGTAACGGCTTTCAGGTCAGTGAAAGCGAATGAAAAAAGTCGTTTTAACTGGACCACCACGAATGCATTATGTTAACAGGTCACGGGTCTTTGCGGGACATCGCGGGTCACAGGAAAATGAAGTTTTATTTAAAAGCTGATTTAAGCACAGTGGATAATTTTCTATAAATCTTTGGTGTCTATTTTTAACCGACTTCTAAAAAAGGAGGCGGCACCGACTCCAAAAAAATGTTAAATTTGAGTATAGGTTAATTGTGGGTTAGGTGTTTATTAATATAGGTAGGTTATAATATTATTTTTAACTTTTTAGTGCTTTTAGGGTTTTTGAAGTCGGTTTTTCTTTTTGCAAAATAATAAAAAAAAAACGGTTAAGTACATATTTTTTATCTAATAATAAAATATGGGTAGGCATAGTAATGATGCTTTTCGTATGAGAAAACGGCGTCATACTGAAACTGAGAATGAAAAAAAAAGGATTAAAACAAATTAAGGAAAGAAATGCTCAACGCATTTCGAATGAGAACCCTGACCAGCGCGAAAACAGACTGTCAAAGCAGAGGACCTACATGTTACTTAGGTTGAATAAGGAAGATCAAGAAGGTTATCTTCGTCTTAGTTTGATTCGTACTCGATTGGCCACTGAAAGCCAAGAAGATTACGATCATCGTATATCTTTAATTCGTTCGAGACACAGCAAGGAACAGAAGAAATATTTTAAGTACCGAACAATTTCACGACTTGGTGACTATGGGACCAATTGGAAAGCATAGGCTTTGGAATAAAAAAAAGTGTTTTCCAAATAGGTTCGTAAATGACGGAGTTATCCGCGAACAAAAAACGCAATGCAGAGTCCGTTTTCGATAAAATTTTGATGGGATCGTTTGGAAAGTATACCCTTACCAAATAAAAAAATAATTGTTCAAATCAGTTGGCAGGCGACGGAGTTAAGCGCAAACAAACATACAAAAATAAAACAAACACCCGAATTGAGAACCTCCTACTTTTTTAGAAGTCGGTTAATAATTATATAGAACATTGGTATCAGTTGCGAAACTGATTACCACATAATGAATCGAATTGATATTGATCATTAATATTTTGTTTTATCTTTAATCTTCACTCCCGCGGTGCGTGGAAAGTTCCTGGTCCTCCATAGGAAAGTGAGGATTTTCCGACCAGTGGAGTGTTGTTTCCGGTGAGTAACTGCTTGACGGCTGTTTTGGGGTCTCTGCGTATATAATTATTATGTTTATTGAACTCCGACATCGCTTTTGTGAGACGAAAATCTGTTTGTGACTTTAGCCAGTCCTGCAGAATAAGTGCTTTGTGCACCGCAGAGTTGTCGTGCACAAAATAAATATGGTCATTTGGATAGGCAACTCGCACTGTGGGTAGAATAACATTTTTTTGCTATGCTTTAAATTCATAATCGAGAAGCTCGTGGCTAAATAATAACAGCCACCCAGGTAGATCTTTAAGGTTAAGCCGTGCTTGCCAACGTTGGTCTGTGGATGGGTGACCATAATTACATATCGAGTTTCCTCCGTGCCTCGGAAAGCACGTTAAGCCGTTGGTCCCGGCTGTCATTTGTAGATCTTTGACAGTCGTTACGAAAAGTCAGAAGCTAAAAGTCTGACATCCAGTCTTACCAAGGGGTATCGTATTACCCAGTTACTGGGTTGTGGAGGTCAGATAGGCAGTCGCTTCATGTAAAATACTGGTACTCAGCTGCATCCGGTTAGACTGGAAGCCGACCCCAAGATAGTTTGGGAAAAGGCTAGGCAGATGATGATGCTTTAAATTCATAATCGTATGTCATTCAAAATTTAATGATTTTGAAGACGTTAGCGTCCTTACTACGAATGCGATGTGTGCGTGGCAGTCAATGACAATCACGCACACATTGCATTCGAACGTACGTACAGTACCGAATAGTTTTGTAGTATGCGTGTCTGGTTACTTAACTCTTTTGCAGACTGTACACCTCTACCTAACCCTTCGGCGAAGTATCGTCGTGATTTAATAATTTTATTATAAGTTTTTTTTTTATCTTTGTCGAGACCTTTTTACCGATCAAATCAAATAAATTGTGTTCTTTTTTCTCACCAGAAACCCGACTTCGGCGCCTACAGAGGTCCTGCCATTCACGTGGACCCCAAATAACATAGACCACTCAGCCATACTTAGATATGGACTCGGACTTCACACTCAGCAGCAGACCTGACCATGCCAGGATGGCATTTTGGGACTTGTTCTACAACCTGTATGGAAAGTACCAAAAATGGTATTTAAATTCAGACGAAGGAATGCACTTACACAGTTTAGAATTGATTTGAAACAATTAGTTTCAAATCAATTCTAAACTTTGTAATGAAATTACTGTTGAATTTGTTCCCGTTTGAGAACATATTTTGTTTATATTTTAGACCGACATAAAAAATAATACATAGTTAAAATAACCAGCAAAGACTGGCCTCTAACTACGTTGAACCTGCTTACTATGCCAGACCAATGCAATGATTTGACTTACAGATCATGGCACACGGCATCTTGTTTTTTACAGCGTGATCGATCGTCCATGTGGTACCAATTATCAAACAGAACAACTTTCTCCATGTTATTGCAAGAAAAGTACCAGTCGACGGTAGAATACTTCAGTACGCTGTCGGCACCGCTCTTCCAGGAAACTGATGTCTAACCCACATATTGTTGCACAACATTTTTGGCCATGGTACTTAACCTCTCGAGCCCGAAGTAGATTAGTAGATTGTTGCATCGAGCACAAAGTGAGTTATTAATGCACGAGTGTTATGTTGGTGCCCGAGCGGACGCGAGGGCACTAAATTAACACGAGTGCATTAATTACTCACTTTAGCAAGGTGCGTAATCTACTTTTCTTTCAACTCATCATCATCATTCATCATTTCAGCCCAAAAGACGTCCACTGCTGGACAAAGGCCTCCCCCAAGTGTCGCCACATTGACATTTTGGGGGGTTTTGCCATAATCGCCACGCTTGGCAGGTGGTTTGGCGATCGCAGTACGGTTGTTGCAAAAGCACAGAGAACGCTTCTGCCCATTCTCTGGCAAATCCCTTAGTCGCCTCTTACGACACCCACGGGAAGATATGGGATGATGCTATTCTTTCCGTCCGACACCATACAGAGATTATTTCAATGAAAAAAGAAAAATTCTTTTCGTGAAAAAATTTACCTAGTCAAAATAAAAAGTCAAGTTAGTGAAACAAAGTTTAATTCATCTTCCCTTCAAAATATTTATCCCTCGACTTTTGCGGCAAATGGTTGTTAACAACTTCATTTGCAGCTGTTTTTTTTTACTTTCTGGAGTTGAATTCATATTGCTATAGCTGTCTTTTTCCATTTTTTTTTAACTTTTTTTGCTAAACAAGAAGTAGTATCAAAGTTTTACAATGGTACAAAATGCGCGCCATTTGTTTTCTTTTCACAAAGTCGGCTTTATTCAGCCGATTTTTATTTTCAGCCAGTATCTTTTTGATCTAATGCATACATTTTATATTAAACTTAATGGGAGACATTAAACCTGTGTGGTAAATTTAAATCTAAATTTAAAACAGGGCAGTAATGAAAAACAATTCCTAAATGAGATTTCCTAAAACATTTCTGCACTGTTTTGGTTCTATGCAAAAATACATCCTTTGTGATCGGTTTTGTAGTGATTAATGATAACTTGAAAGAAAATAATAATAAAGAAGATTGGTATCAGTTGCAAAACTGATTAATTACCACATAATGAATCAAATTGATATTGATCTTTAAGATTTTGTTTTATCTTTTATTTTAACTCCCGCGGTACGTGCTGGGAAATACCAAGCCTTTTTAGATTAGACTGTAACTCTATATAAATAGCAGTTTAATAATCTTTCTAGTAATGTCACAAGGCCTGGTCATGAAGATGTGGTCGGTCGTAGTGTTGCTCTCAGTTTGTGCTTCAGTGCGAGGTCTATCTAGAATAGATCCTCTTGTGTCTACCAATAAAGGTCTTATAAGAGGACTACGGTTTGGAGATGGGTACGCCAAATTCTTGGGTGTGCCTTATGCCGTGGTAGATGAGAAAAATCCATTTGGGGTAAATCTTGTTTTATTTTATCTGTTATTATTACTGGTTGCTATTTAAAATTTCTTCCAAATTTTGACCTTTCTGAAACATACCCTCACATAATGTTATTTCAAATACGGTGTGCAGACGTAAATCTAACAAGTTTATTTATTTCTCCATACAAATATAACATGTCGAACAGAATTTGAATGCAGTTAGAATTAAGCACAAAAAATAAATATGAGCAACTGCGTCCGAGATAGGCTGAGCCTGTATTTCAGGTTACAGTTCTCTTCCACAAATTATGAGCGCTATTAACAGTGGTTGAACAATTCAGATAATCACTTTTTTTTTAAATACAGAAAAAAATGGTTTAATGTGTGGTGTGTTTGTGGATGTTGTATTGTGGGTGTGGGTGCATCTAAACGAAACGAAATGCTCAAGTACTAAATTTTTCAACTTAATAACTTTTTCATTCTGTCTAATTTTATTACTATTTAATTGCAAGGCATTTTAACAATGTATTTTACGTTACAGGCATCAGTACCACATAATGGTTTTGACGACATCTTCGAAGCTTACGAATCAAAAACGTGCCCTATGGTAAGCAGAGGTGTTCCCACGGGTACCATCCACTGCCTCACCTTGGACATCTACGTGCCAAGCATCGCCGACTCGCGACACCGCTTGCCTGTGATGGTATGGATACACGGAGGGGCATTCATTGGAGGCAGTGTATTAAGTGCAAACGAACCAACCTCCCTTCTACAGAATGACGTCATTATTGTAGCTATTAACTACAGACTTGGTATTTACGGCTTCATGTGCTTAGATACACCTGAAGTGCCAGGCAACCAAGGGCTTAAAGACCAAACATTAGCGCTGAGATGGATTCAAGAAAACATTGCAGCTTTCGGAGGTGATATAAACAAAATAACTCTGTTTGGTACAAGCGCTGGTGGCATGTCCGTGAATCTACATTTATATTCCTTAAATGAAAAGCTATTCAACCAAGTCATTATACAAAGTGGACCAGCTTTGAGTTACTGGATGATGGTGGAATCCAATAATACTATACCTTTAATTCTTGCTGAAGAATTGGGCTTTAAAACTTCAGATTTAAACGAAGCGCTGAGTTTTCTTTCTTCGGTTGATACTCACTTGTTAGTACAGTTAGCTAATAATTTGAAAATGACTAGTGCTTCGGGCAATGATCAACCCCTAACCAAGCCTTGCGTAGAGAAAGAATTTGAAGGAGTTGAAAATTTCTTAACAGAGCATCCTATGAATTTCAAATCTACAAAAGCTAATAATATACCAATAATCATTGGTCATACTGCAAGAGAATTTGCTTTTCAGTATGCTAACAAAGATGAAATATTTTACGAAACATACGATCCGAAAACACTATTCAAAATGGGCTTTGATATGGATAATGATTTGGAAGACGCTTTGAATGCAGTGAGTCACTTTTACTTTGGTGATGAAAAAATCAGTAGGAATGTCTCAGAAGAGCTTGTAGAATTTGGAACTGATTTAATATTCGGGCACTCGACAAAGAGGATGGCTGAAAAACTGCTAGAAAGTGGTGCCGCCAAGGTATACCGATACGTTTACTCGTACCTTGAAGCTAATCATGGAAATGAGATGTCATATTTATTTGATGCAAACCCGTGGGTGGACATTCCAGAAGATGAATTCATTGATCGATCTAGAGTAAAGAGTCGTTTAACCACGCTTTGGACAAACTTTGCTAAATATGGGTGAGTAATAATAATTCATAGAAACAATAAAATTTAATTCAAGGACTTTGATGTCTCTCGTTTCTGATTTTGGTTTTGTTTTGTTGTGTTTGGTTTGATTGGTCTAGGGTTCGATTTCTAGGTGTTATTGAGTTTTTCCCTTTAAGAATTTCTAAACAACATCCCGGAGTTTGCATTTCTGCCTGGCTGATTCAATAGGCTCGCCCATTTTTAACTGGCGAAATGTGAATGTACCCCTCTGCCTAACCCTTTGGCGAAGTATCGTCATGATTTAATGTTTTTTATTAGTGATTTTTCTTTATCTTTGTCGAGAACTTTTTATCGATCAATCATAAATTGTGTTCTTTTTCTCACCAGAAACCCGACTCCGGCGCCTACAGAGCTCCTGCCATTCACGTGGACCCCAATAACAAAGACCACTCAGCCATACTTAGATATAGACTCGGAATTCACACTCAGCAGCAGACCTGACCATGCCAGGATGGCATTTTGGGACTTGTTCTACAACCTGTATGGGAAGTACCAAAAATGGTACTTAAATTCAGACGAAGGAAATGCAGTTTAATTTTTTCAAATCAATTCCAAACATTGTAATTAAAAGACTGTTGAATTTGTTCCCGTTTGATAACATTTTTGTTTGTATTTAATACCCACTGAAAAAATAAAGCATAGGTACAAGGCAGGGCACACTTCAGTGGTAAAATAACCAGCATAAGCTGGCCTCTGACTGCGTTGAACCTCATTACTATGCCAGACCAATTCAATGATTTGACTTACAACTCATGACATGAGGCCACGCTAGGAGATACCAAAGGGCCACCACTGCTCTGTGTCCTTGGTGCAAGACGAAAGGTTCAAAAACCCAGCAAAAGTGATAGACAATTTTTTTTCTTTGGAGAATAGGCCATCTGATATATTGTAGCATTTAATAATGAAACGCATGTTGATTTATTTTCTGTTATCTCTAGATTGCAGTGGTAATATTGGCTAAGCCTGGTTTAACGGGAATATGGAGAAATACGAAAAAGAAAACGTAAAGGGGTATAGATAAAATTGGCATGTTGTTTTAAGTCTGCGGCCACTAATGAAAAATATTTCATTAGTAAGAACACAATAAGACATTCATTTTCTTCTATGAACAATTATTTCCAAAATGCATCGGAGCTGAGATGGTGAATTTTTGAGACAGGGTGAATTATTCAAGCAGATGGAAGGCCAAATCCGAAACTATGAGGAATAGCGAAAATCACTTAAAGGAGTCCCGATCCCGATTTTGATAAAAACTAAAACAACAACATTGGATTTTTGAAAAATCAATATTCCTAGCCAGGAATCGAACCCGTTGATTTTGAAAAAAAACACCCTGTATTATTACACCATTCGATAGTGTTGCTGCTAAGGATCAAATTCTGCGAAGTAATGACATACGGCAAACGATAGGAAAGAGTTAATTTTTGATAGAATACAAAACAATATGCAACATGTTAGTAGAAACAACACAACTTTGACATCAGATATTTCAGCTCCTATTAAATGTTCGGCAAAATTCTTTTAAGAGTCATTATTCTTATTTATACCACTATACGTTAGCAACAATTACATTAGTGACCGATAAAAAAAAAAACATGCACAATAACCTAAAACCGTGCGACACTGTCAAATGAGTGCATTGCATCGGTATTTTAAGTTAAAGTCATGCTCTGATCAATTATAAATAGTATCTAAAAAGTCACTCAGCTGTATATGTAGTACTTGAAGGATCTTCATGTGATTTTTGCAATGTCATAGACTGATTTACGAGAAAAGTTTTATAATAAACTCCGCAATAGTACGGCATCGCCCTGAGATTACTTTCAACTTTCCCCGTCATCATCATTCTCTTGCCCTTATCCCAATTCATTTGGGGTCGGCGCAGTACGTCTTCTTCTTCCATACCTCTCTATTACTTGTCATCTCATGAGATACTTCCTTTCTTGCCATATCATCCTTCACACAGTCCATCCATCGTTTCTTTGGTCTTCCTCTACCCTTATACCCATCCACATTCATACCCAAAACTTTCCTCACGACATTTTCCTCGTTCCTCCGCATCACATGCCCATACCACGACAACCTATTTCCACACATCTTTTCAGTCACCGGCGCCACTTTCAGACTTCCTCTAATGTACTCATTCCTTATTCTATCCATTCGCGTAACACCACACATCCCCCAACGTTGTTGCGCGTTGTCGTTGTTGTTTCAACTTTTCCTTTCAGTGAGAGAATTTATTAAATCGTGACATTGCATCAAAATACTTTCAGTAAAAGGTTCCGGAGATAATCTCGGACCAACAGACGAACACGGTTTGGACCTTTATTAATAGAATAAGTATTTAATTGTAGTATTTCTTAGTAGTAGTAGTAGTGGGGAGCTCGTGACGTAATAACAACACACACAATAACAGCCACTCGTGTTGATCTTTAGGTTAAGCCGTTGGTCCTGGCTGTCATTTGTAGATCTTTGACAGTCGTTACGAGTAGTCGGAAACCAAAAGTCTGACATCTAGTCTTACCAAGGGGTATCGCATTACCCAGTTACTGGGTTGTGGAGATCGGATATGCCTATCTAGTCGCTTCATGTAAAATACTGGTACTCAGCTGCATCCGGTTAGACTGGAAGCCGACCCCAAGATAATTTGGGAAAAGGCTAGGCCGATGATGATGAAAATCTTTCTAATAGTGACGGAAAATCTAAAAATCACTTTAACGAAATCTAAAATAAATAATAAATAAATAAATTGTGTTTTATTTCAGGCAAAATACCCATATACAACAATTAAAGACAAATATAATAGTGAGAACAGTAAAGAAATCATATAAATCTAAAATACAAACAAACAGTAAATGTCAAATATGATGTTGCCTGTCACTGTCAGCAACCAAAAAGTTGGATACCACGATGATTTTTAAACTACCTTCGCGAAATTAGCGATAATGTTCCTCTCCGACCTCATTTTGGCCGGTCGCGAGTCGCGGTAATTAAAATAGCATTAAAACAATTTCACTGTTCCAATATTGCCTATTTTACATAAATTAAGCAGATGTTATTACCACACCCGATGGTAATCATATCTGCTTTAATTATCTTATTCTTTATTGCACATAAAATTAAAAGATATACACACAAATAATATATAGCTTATGTACAACGGCGAGCTTAAACCAGAATTGGGTTTTCTTACAGCAAACCTTATTTTAACAGAGATATTTGCCAAAGAGAATACAGCTTATGGCATGAACTAGCACTTTTTACTTAAATCAACTTATTTTATAAACTAAACTAATACATACAATATAATAAACGTAGTACATACTAAACATATATAGATCAACATACATATAAAATACTATATACATACAATAGTCATGTTGACAGGAAATGTTTTCTTATTCCTCTCTTGAACACGTCTAACGACGGGCTATCACGCAAGGAGTGTGGAAGAGACTTACAAAGACGCACAGCACGAAAAGTAAAAGATCCATCATACCGACTTGAGGAGTGGGGAGGGAAGCGAAGGGGAAGAGATGACGATGAGCGACAGGGTTAACCTCGAGGAACAAGATATTGAAAGCGTTCCCGATGTTACGAAGGAGCTTTAGGGTTATGAAGAACAGAAAAGAGAAAAGAAAGAATGTGAGAATCTCGACGCTGCCGAATAGGTAACCACTTCAGCTGCCTCCGAAATTCCGACACATGGTCGTACTTTCGAAGCCCGAAAATAAAGCGGATACGCAAATTTT
Organism: Cerastis rubricosa; assembly: GCA_949152445.1. NCBI lineage: Eukaryota > Metazoa > Arthropoda > Insecta > Lepidoptera > Noctuidae > Cerastis > Cerastis rubricosa. The sequence continues at coordinate 20,189,428 of OX424534.1, read as the reverse complement.
GCAGACGTTCGAGCTTATCGAGAACTTCTTCAGTTGCATCAAGAAAACAGACGTCAGCATAGTAGGAGAGGTAGAAAAAGAGATTGAGCATGAGTAATTTTTGTTTGAAAGGGCAGGAACTTCTTCAGAAGTTCCTGCCCTTCCTGCCTGTTCCTGAAGCGTCTTCAGACGCTTAAGTGACCGATACGAACAAAACATCCTCTTGCTTACTTCAGCAATGTGAACATGCCAAGATAGGTTGCAGTTCAAGTATACATATATAGTGTCTTGTGATATAGTTGGGTCAACTAACAGACCATAATTTTAGCCCACTGATGTTTTGAAAATCATTATTGATGGCATCTATGGCTCCTGAAAGGTCTTCTAGTTTAATTTGACGATAAAGCTGCAAGTCGTCTGCATAGAGATGATAATGAGAAGATTTGAGATTAAAATCAGTGATAGCGTTAATGATAATGGAGAAAAGAAGAGGAGAAAGGACGCCACCCTGAGGAACGCCCGCAGAAAGATCACACCAATCAGAGTAAGCCTCATTCACGTGTACCGACTGCAAGCGACCTTGAAGAAAAGAATCAAACCAAGCAGTCACAGGAGGAGATATGTTAAGAGAGGAAAGCATACCTAAGAGGATGTCAAAATCAACTGAATTAAAAATGCACTGGTGAAGTCCAATAAAACCAACACTGTGAGGAGCCGGTTTTCCATGGCCAATCGGATGTCGTCAGTTATTTTAATTAAGGCTGATACTGTGCTGGGGCCATGACGAAATCCAGACTGGTAAGGACTAAGCAGGCAATTAGAAAAAAAGAAATGGGATAGTTGATTATTAACAACACTTTCAAGGACTTTAGAAAGGATTGGAAGTATGGAGATTGGACGAAACTGAGACACTGTAGAGGGATTTGAAACTTTGGGAAGAGGCAAAAGATAGGCCTTCTTCCAAGCAGAAGGAAAGGAGCTAGTAAAAAGGGATACAATGCAATGTGTAAAATTACAGGAATAAGGACATCAAGGATAGGAAGAATCATCTGAAGTTGGAGCCCATCATCACACACTGCCTTTGTGGAAATAGATGTAATGGCCCGTTTTTTTAAAGTAAAAAACGCCCCTTTTCACGCATTTTTTGGTAGATGACACTGAACGTCACATCATCATCAACATTTCAGCCGAAAGACGTCCACTGCTGGACATAGGCCTCCCCCAAGTGTACATAAGGGGGGTTTTGCAATCGGACTGACCTCCAGCGCGATCTCATGGCGACATGGAGAGAGCGACTGTCGCAACCCCGTGCAGGGCACGCCACAATAGTGGCGATAAGTCCCCTCTTTGAGGAGTGGCTGGAGAGGCGCTACGGCGCCCTCACCTTCCGCCTGACGCAGGTCCTCAGCGGACACGGTTGTTTCGGGAGGTTCCTGCACCGAAACGGGCGGGAGGAAACGCCCGGGTGTTACCACTGCGAGGATCGGCCGGAGGACATGGTGGAGCACACTGTGGAGCTGTGCCCTGCTTGGGCTGAGCACTGCCATGTCCTCGTAGCGGCGATTGGCGGCGGCGACATCTCGCGTCCGGCCCTGGTTCAATCCATGGTCCGGAGCGGGAGGGAATGGAAAGCCGTCGCCTCCTTCTGCGAAGCAGTCATGCTAGCGAAGGAGGTGGCGGAACGTGAGAGGGAGAGAACCTCACGTCCCAGCCGCCGCGGCAGACGCCCCGGGCGTCGGGGGGCAACCAGTGGCCCCCGGCCACCGTAGGCGCGGGCCTGTGGACGGTGAGTAATGGGCTAGCTCACCGTCCGTCCGTCTTACGCCCCTGGAGCGCAAAGGGCTAAGAAGGAACATGGATGGGTTTTAGTCAGTACAAGTCTGACACTCCCTTCCGCTAACTTTAACCTTCCGCTAACTTTGGCGATCGCAGTGTGGTTGTTACAAAAGCACAGAGAATTTAACGCTGCTGCCCATTATCTGGAAGTCCCTTAGTCGCCTCTTACGACACCCACGGGAAGATATGGGATGGTGCTATTCGTTACGTCCGACACCATGTAGAACAAATTAACCGTCACAGGAATAAATTAACTCGCAAAAAAATATTATATTTATGTAATCTTTTGTTTGTTTACTATAATAAATTGGTCACTTTTTTTAGGTGTAATATAAATATAAAACGTAACATTTCTTTTCCTTTAAGATTAAAGAATCTTAAAGTACACCATTTTTTTTCGGCCCCCCAGAAATTTTACGTCGTTGCAGTCGGGAATTTGGTTTTCTTACTATTTTTGTTCTTCTAAAACACAAAATCCGTGACGTTCTTCGTCACGGATTTTGTGAAATACAAAACTATTTTTTATACTCTTCCTACTAAGGTCACAAGGATTGCATAATATGTAGTTAGTGATAATACTCGTATTTCTATCAGTATGTGATTTATTGAAAGATCTATCCAAAATCGTCTTTCTACAAAAGGAAGTCGGATTAGAAGACTACAAATTGTAGATGAGTACGCGAAATTATATGAAGTGCTTAGTCCTCGATAATTTAATATTTACTATGTAGTCCCACTATTTTCCATTGTGTTCACGCGAATATTTAGAGGGTAACATCCTGCAAAAAAATATTATACTGGCAACTCTCTCCAGCTTATGTCATTCACTATTTTTCGCGCCGTGTTGCGCGCACGCTATTTTATTAAAATTAAACTTTTACAGTTTTTTGAGTTAATTGTTTCGATAATATCACTAAACAATGCCTAAAGATAAAGATAAGTTGTGGCGAAAGTTAAAAAAGTTGGAGAAAAAGTTGAAAAAACGGCGTCAACGAGTTAGTTTATCGTCATCGTCTTCGTCGGAGGAACAAGATCAGGAAATGATTCCTGATGAACCCGAGACATCCGAGGTACCTGAGATTATAATCGAGGAAGAAAACACAGGTATGTATGGTTATGTGTGATACCGGAAATTTCAGATGGCAAAAATTTATTACTACGTGCCTACCCGCCATTTTGACAATGAAGTTCATTGTTAAAACAGGACCAAAAAATCCTCAAGTTGAGGTACAAAGCCCATTTTAATGTATATCTAGAAGTTCTATGATATGCACGTGTAGTATACACGAATTCATATTCGCTAGACTAAGTTAGTCTAATGAGTATTGTATGCTTTTTAGATTCTCAAGAGCTCAAAGACTTGGATGAATCAATATTGTCTGCACTAGGAAATCCTTCTAGTTCGGAAAAGAAATATGCGGAAGATATCCACCCAGAAATTATTAAACGTGTGGAAAACATTTTAGTAAATGGTATTGACAAGGAGGTGGTGGACGAGATATATAAAAAGTACCTAATTCCAAAGAATTTGCTGCTATTGGAGGCACCAAAATTAAATATAGAGCTGGTAGGCCTATTGAGTGATGCAATCAAAGAAAGAGACAAAAGAGTGGAAGACAGACAACAGCAATTGGGAATTGCCACAGCAGCAGTATTAACGGTTATAGATAATCTCATAAAGGACCATCACAATATGAAAATATTGAAATTTTGACCGATGTGTCAAGACTATTAAGTGATTTACATTACAATGACACCACTACCCGTAGGAAATTGATTGAAATTAATTTGGATAAAGACATAATTAAAACAACTGATACTGCTAAACGGGACAGTTTTCTCTTTGGAGAAAAGTTTAATGAAAATGTCTGCTAATGCTATCAAGAAGGCAGCCCCTTCTATACTAAAGAAAACAAATACACCTCGTAAAACTGCACATTTAAAACAGTCCACATATTATAATGATTTTAAAAATAAGGAAAACTTCAATGCCCCTCTTCACAAGAGTCGAGCCAAACAAGGGAGGGGGGGCAGGTATCAACCGAGGACAACTGGGAGACAACACCAGCTAAAGAACTCTTCGGGCAAACCATATCACAAGTCTGTGCGTCAAACATAGAGGTAAGGACATTAGCATGTCGCCTGAAACATTTTTATTCTTGTTGGGAAAAGATCACTCAAGATAAAGTTATCTTGTCATGGATAAAAGGCTATAAGATTCCATTTAAGGAAATTCTCACCCAAAATATAATTCCAAGAAACTGTGCATTTTCAGAGTCTGAAAATACAAAAAATTCAAAAGAGATTGATAGATTATTAGAATTGGGGGTTATTAGAAAGTGTCCACCTGTCAGTGGACAGTTTTTATCAAAAAATTTTGCCGTATCCAAGCCAAATGGTGGTACCAGACTTACATTAAATTTAAAGTGTTTGAATAAATTTATTCATACGGAACATTTTAAAATGGAAGATATAAGGACTTTATGTAAACTTATATCTAAAAATGATTACATGTGTACAATTGATTTGAAAGATGCATATTTTTTAATACCAGTTGATAATCATGACAGGAAATATTTAAGATTTTATTTTAAGAATAATAATAATAATATCTATGAATTTAGTTGTATGTGCTTTGGATTATGCACTGCCCCACACACTTTTACCAAGATATTAAAACCAGTTATAAGTTATCTACGTAGTAGAGGATTTAAGTTAGTTATTTACTTAGATGATATTATGTGTATTGGAGCATCTCTTAAAGAGTGTTTAGATAATAGCAGCAACACAGTAAAACTTTTAGAGTGCCTTGGTTTTTGCATAAATAAAGACAAAAGTAATCTCACACCCAATCAAACTGCAGAATACCTGGGATTTGAAATAAATACAAGAGATATGACCTTGTCAGTGACAGATAAGAAGAGATGTTCAATCTACACATTGATTAAGAAGTATTTACATGTTAATCATTGTAGCATAAGAGACTTTGCTCAGCTCATTGGAACTTTAACAGCTTGTTGTCCAGCTGTGAGTTATGGGTTTTTATACACAAAACTTTTTGAAACACAAAAATGTTTTGAATTAATTAATCACAATAATGATTTTGACTCTATAATGAACATAAATAGGGAGTGTATAAAGGATTTACAGTGGTGGCAGCATTGCATAAAAACTATTAGAAATCCTATTAAAAACTTTCAGTTTGCAATTGAAATTTATTCAGATGCATCTCGTACTGGTTGGCGAATATTTTGTGATGGCCAGGTAGCAAATGGATTTTGGACAGAAGAAGATAAGATGAATCATATAAATTATTTGGAGCTTTTAGCGGCTTTTCTGGGTTTGCAGTGTTTTGCAAAAGAATTAAAGTCTTGTCAAATTTTATTACGTATAGACAATACTACTGCCATCGCTTATATTAATAGAATGGATGGTGTTCAATTCAAAAATCTTAATTGTCTTGCTCGGGATATATGGCAATGGTGTGAAGCTCGAAAAATTTGGTTATTTGCATCTTATGTAAAATCAAAAGACAACAAAGAAGCTGATCTAGAGTCTCGAAATAAGAATGTTGACTGTGAGTGGGAACTATCCCCTGAAGCATTTCATCAGATAGTAGAAGCATTCGGAAATCCTTCGATAGATCTGTTTGCCACTAGAGGTAATACAAAGTGTGATAGATATTTATCTTGGCATAGGGATCCACTTGCGGAAAATATAGATGCATTTACTGTCAATTGGAGAAAATACCCATTATTTTATGCATTACCACAATTTGCATTAATCTCCAAAACAATTCAAAAAATTAAAGACGATCATGCTTTTGGTATTTTAGTTTTTCCTATTTGGCCATCACAACCTTGGTATCCATTTATTAATTCCATGATAAGTTCAGAAATTAAAGTTTTTAAACCATCAAACCAATTATTGTTGTCACCTTCCAGAAATCTGCACCCTCTGCACAGCAGTCTTTCCCTGGGGGCCTGCATATTATCAGGGAAGCATTTAAGAGGCAGTTGATACCAGATGGCACAATTCAGGTCATGATATCTTCATTGTCAGATAACACTATCAAACAATATTCAGTAGCACTACAAAAGTGGTGGATTTTCTGCAAGGGTGAAAACATTTATGATTTATCTATTGCTAAAATATTAGAGTTTCTTACACAACAGTTCAACAATGGCAGTTCACATACATCACTCAATACTTATAGGTCTGCATTATCATTAATCTTAAGTTCTGATGTTGGGACAGATGCTCAAATAAAGAGGTTCTTTAAAGGCATTTTTAAAATACGACCAAGTCGCCCAAAATACAATGATACCTGGGATCCATCAATTGTGCTTAATTTTATAGAAAGATGGTACCCATTACAAGAATTGTCACTTGAAAACTTAACCAAAAAGCTGGTTATGCTTTTAGCACTTACAAGTGCACAAAGAATACAAACCTTATCTGTAATTAGATTAGATAGCATAGAATTTATTGATTCAGGAGTAACCGTAAAAATCACTGATTTGTTAAAAACATCTGTGCAAGGAAAAACACAGACTTGTATTAAGTTACCACGTTTTCACCAAAAACCTGAAATTTGTCCTGTGATTACATTACAGTATTATATAAATTATACAGAAAAATTTAGAAAACTTGAGTTGCGTAATACAGAAAAATTATTAATTAGTTTTAAAAAACCTCATAATTATGCTAGTAAGCAGACAATTAGCCGTTGGATCAAACAAACCATGATGGCCAGTGGTATAGATATTAAAAAATTCACTCCTCATTCAACGCGTCATGCATCCACGTCAAAGGCCAGTCGAGAAGGTGTGACGTTAGATACTATTTTTAAAACAGCTGGTTGGTCTGTGGGATCCAAAGTATTTGCAAATCATTATAATAGACCTTTATCTGGAGAAAATGATAATTATCTTTTTGCAAAGGTTGTTTGTAATTCTAATACTAATTAATGTATTAATTAGAATAATAAAAGGATGATTTCATGTTATTTGATTGTTTATTTTCAGTATGAGTTGTAATTTCCAACTTCTCTAAACATCTACATAGTAAATATTAAATTATCGAGGACTAAGCACTTCATATAATTACTTAATTAAACGAACTTACCTGAAGTGAAGTTCTATTGTAATTATAGGAAGTGCTTAGTCCTCGATAATAGGTACCCTCCCTAGCCCTAAACAAGACCAAAGTTTGTTTTTTCCCTAGGATTAAAGTTGAGAAATTACTGTATTTTAATTTCATTGCAGATTGCTCTAAATAGAATGACATAAGCTGGAGAGAGTTGCCAGTATAATATTTTTTTGCAGGATGTTACCCTCTAAATATTCGCGTGAACACAATGGAAAATAGTGGGACTACATAGTAAATATTAAATTATCGAGGACTAAGCACTTCCTATAATTACAATAGAACTTCACTTCAGGTAAGTTCGTTTAATTAAGTAATTCTCGATTGTGCCTAATGTACTTACGTTACGATGTCAAAATACATGGAGGAATCAATCTCTATAATACTGAATTATATAAAAAAAACACCAAAAAAAAACATTTTTAATGAAAGCTTAAAAGAGTATACAGGTTTAGATTTTTTCCGGATTACTTCGTCTCTGGGCTACACCTTTCAAGGGTGCTATTTTTCTTTGCGACCCGCATTGTGCCTTTCGATTAAAGAGAGCAGGTGTACGATTATGGATAATCCTAAAGAAAACCAGACGCATAACAGGCCGGGAGTTTATTCTGAAGATTTATCACTTTTTATGCGAGTCCTTCTTATTTAACCCATGCATTACAACAGTCAGGCGGAAAAAAGCTTCATTCATGTAATTCGTCGGTTATGTTTTCTCTGAAATGTTTATAAATTTTAAGTAAAAAAGGCTACAATAAGGGACGTATAAGGCTTAAAACCAGTCAAAAGTTTACAAAAAAAAAAAACAGTAAACAAGTAGGTTGATAACGTTTTTAAGATTAACCGCGAACGGAGCGAATAACATGTTATAATTACAAACCTTTGAGAAGAACCAAAAACTAAAAACATAACACAAATTAACAAGGCTGTAATCCATAAAGGGTTAGGCAGAGGAGTACCTAATAGAACACCCACATTTCACCAGTTATTAAGTCAGTTATTTTTAAATCCCAAGTAATAGGGGCGAGCCTATTCTATAAATAAAAATTGTTGTAAAATAAAAGACCTGTTTTAGGGCTCGAAAATCGAAAACTTATTAATAGGTAACCTACTTCCTAAAATAGATACCAAAGATTTATAGACAATCATGCACTGTGTTTAAATCAGCTTCTAAATAAAACGTCATTTTCCTGTGACCCGCGATGTCCCGCAAAGACTCGTTACCTATGAACATAATGCATTCGTGGTGGTCCAGTTAAAACGACTTTTTCATTCGCGTTCAGTGATCTGAAAGCAGTTACGGTATCTATATTCAGACTGTTTTATTCAAACTTGAAAGGTGACTATCATCAACACGGATTTTCCGGTTTTTTTTTTTACTTTTAATGTGGGCCTTTCGTAACGTCTTATCATCGTCTGTAATCCCAGATGCTCAGCAGAGGTGAACCTAATGAAACACGCGCATTTCGCCAGTTATGTTTAATCCAAGTTTGCTGGGGAGTTTGTTCTGCCACTTCTTCTTCCCGTTCCGCGGACGTTTTGGGGGAGTGTCTCTTGTAATTTTGACGTTCAAAAAGTGCTGATTATCAGATAAATTTGAATAAATGACTTTTAATTTCCTTCTTTTGAGTCCCATGTAATAGGTGGAGAGTCTACTGTTACAACCTGGCAAAAATCCAAACTCCGTGGCTGCAACAGAGAAATTACTGATGGAAAACCCGGTTACCCTTTCCCGACCTTGGAATCCAACCCAGGTCCTTGCTTAGCAGAACCATGCTCAGCAGAAGCGCTAGCTACACGATTTCAATTCGACAAGTCGTGTGTCTATCTTGTTTTGGCTTACGAAAGCGAGCAAGATAGACATACGACTTTCCGAATCGAAATTGAATCCGAGCGTTTGTGAATACGGGGGCTGAAGTTAATAGAAATCCTTCATTCGGGCAAGAAGAGTTATGCGCTAGAAAAATAATACGTAATGTGTGAATTCACTGGCAAGCAATTTGAGTACGCCGAAAAAGTACATCAAAACCGGCATGACCCAACCATTGAAGGCACGCACCTTATTTCCGTCTTCTTATAAACTATCCAACATGTCGACAGATTCGTTCCTTTCGGGAACGGCGAACCTGTTGGTTAATGGCCATATCAATGAGGAGCAGCTCCTTAGTACCGCGGGACCCATTCCTACATCCATTTTGAGAAGCGGACAGGATCGAATTGTTATCAATGTGTTTGCTAATTTTAGCTCTCAAAATAGATATAAGAACTTTATACACTGTCGGGAGACAGGTCTATAGTTTTTGGGCTCCACAGTACTACCCGATTTATGGGCCAGGTGAGTTATACCTGTTGTCAGGAAATCAGGTAGCGACCCTGACTCTAAGGCTTACTGGAACAGTTATGTTTATTACGAAGCTAACTCCGACATCCCTTTTGTAAAATCGCGTCTGTATATATTGTTTGAGGCGGTATAGATGGTGTCTCAAGAAAATCATCATCGATTAGGGAAAGGAACACTGTATTAATTTCTTGTTCTCATGCCTTTGACTCCGGGCAATCGCCATTAGGTATGCCACAGCATGGTAGCGTGGGGCTTAAATGTAACTGGCTACCAATATGACGGTGATATTTTACATATGATTCTGCTAAAGCCCTCATGAACTACATAAAGCTTTTATCTTTTATTGTAAAATTAATGACAACTCAAGCCTTTCCCAGATGAGCCAGATCACCATTCAGCAACCAAAAATATTGTCTTTAGGTTAAATGGATTACCCTAATTATGTGGATTAAACATCAGTTTCCTGGAAGAGCCGACAGCTTAGGTACTGCCGTATTGTAACGTCGTAAGGTACTTTTCTTACAATAACATGGAGAAAGTTGTTCTGTTTGATAATTGGTACCACATGGACGATCGATCACGCTGTAAAAACAAGATGCCTTGTGCCGCAAGCTGTAAGTCAAATCATTGGGTTGGCCTAGCATAGTAAGGACTGGCCGGATCCCCACCATGGGACCTGGAGGCGAAAGCCCTCGCGACACTGCATCGGTGGCGCGAGGACGCCAGGAATCGGGGCAAAAGGCTGGTGCAACGACAGATCACGCTGCACCGGTCTCAGCTCCGACAGGTCATGGTGGCAGAATGGCGGAGGAGGCTTGACCATCCCTCCGCCGGCCTCGACACAATCGAGGCGATACGGCCAGTACTCGAAGACTGGCTCGGGAGGAAGCGCGGCTCCCTGACGTTTCGGGCGACGCAGGTGCTCTCGGGGCACGGCTGCTTCGGGAAGTACCTGTGTCGCATAAGCAGGGAGCCGGACGCTCGGTGCCATCACTGCGTCCATTGTCTGGAGGATACGGCGCGGCATACGCTGGCGGAATGTGCCGCGTGGGATGAGCCGCGCCGTGATCTTGTCACAGAGGTAGGAGCAGACCTGTCGCTGCCGGCCGTTGTTCGCACGATGGTCAGCAGCACAGAGTCCTGGGACGCGGTGGTGTCCTTCTGCGAAACCGTCATGTCGCAGAAGGAAGCTGCGGAAAGGGAGAGGGAGATCTCTAGTTCCCTCCCATCCCGCAGCAGACGCACCGGGCGTCGGCAGAGGGCGGATAACGCCCTCTTCCGGCCCCCCTAAACAGGTCCAGGGGCGACGGATTCGGGGACATCCGTCGCCCCCCATCTCACTGGACCCGAGACGGCGGCGCGTAGTGTTCCACGCGCGCCTCTCATGACGTATCGGGGGGAGTACACCTCACTCCCCCCAGGGACGAGGCCCGCACTGGTCAAGCGGGCCGGCACTAGTCCGGGGCAGCGGAAGTCACATTCGTTCCCGCTGCCCCCTGACGCAAGTGTGCGATGGAACACCGGTGTGGTTTTAGTCAGTTGGAGTCTGACAGACCCCTCCGCCTTCCCCAGGCGGAGGACATCCATGCGGATTTCCACATCGTCAACAAAAAAAAAAAAAGCATAGTAAGGAGGTTCAACGCAGTTAGAGGCCAGTTTATGCTGGTTATTTTACCACTGAAGTGTGCCCTACCTTGTACCTATGTACTATTTTCTAAGTGGGTGCAAAATACAAACAAAAAATATGTTCCGAAACGGGAACAAATTCAACAGTCCTTTATTTACAATGTTTGGAATTGATTTGAAACAATTAAAGTGCATTTCCTTCGTTTGAATTTAAGTACCATTTTTGGTACTTTCCATACAGGTTATAGAACAAGTCCCAAAATGCCATCCTGGCATGGTCAGGTCTGCTGCTAAGTGTGAAGTCCGAGTCCATATCTAAGTATGGCTGAGTGGTCTTTGTTATTGGGGTCCACGTGAATGGCAGGAGCTCTGTAGGCGCCGGAGTCGGGTTTCTGGTGAGAAAAAGAACACAATTTATGATTGATCGATAAAAAGGTCTTGACAAAGATAAATAAAAACCGGCCAAGTGCGAGTCAGACTCGCGCACGAAGGGTTCCGTACCATTATTTATAAAAACGAAAAAAAAACTTTTTTGTATGGGAGACCCCCTTCATTATTTTTTTTTTCTGTTTTTATTATTTGTTGTTATAGCGTCAATAGAAATATATAATCTGTAGAAATTTCAACTGGCTATCTATCACGGTTCATGAGATACAGCCTGGTGACAGACGGACGGACGGACGGACAGCGAAGTCTCAGTAATAGGGTCCCGTTTGACCCTTTGGGTACGGAACCCTAAAAATCACTTATAATAAAAAACATTAAATCATGAAGATACTTCGCCAAAGGGTTAGGCAGAGGTGTACATTCACATTTCGCCAGTTAAAAATGGGCGAGCCTATTGTATCAGCCAGGCAGAAATGCAAACTCCGGGATGTTGTTTAGAAATTATTAAAGGAAAAACCCAATAACACACAGCTCAACCTGAAAACCGAACCCTAAACCTCATATTCAGAAACGAGGCACATCAAAGTCCTTGAATGATTTTTTTTTGCTTCTATAAATTAATGTACTCACCCATATTTAGCAAAGTTTGTCCAAAGTGTGGTTAAACGACTCTTTACTATGGATTGATCAATCAATCCTTGTTCATCTTCTGGAATGTCCACCCACGGGTTTGCATCAAATAAATATGACAACTCATCTCCATGACTACCTTCAAGATGCGAATAAACGTATCGGTATACCTTGGCAGCACCACTTTCTAGCAGTTTTTCGGCCATCCTCTTTGTCGAGTGCCCGAATATTAAATCGGTTCCAAATTCCACAAGCTTTTCTGAGATATTTTTACTGATTTTTTCATCACCAAAGTAAAAGTGACTCACTGCATTCAAAGCGTCCTCCAAAGAATCATTATCCATATCAAAGCCCATTTCGAATAGTGTTTTCGGATCGTATGTTTCGAAAAACTTTTCATCTTTGTTAGCATACTGAAAAGCAAATTCTCTTGCAGTATGACCAATGATTATTGGAATATTATTAGCTTTTGAAGATTTGATATTCAGAGGATGCTCTGTTAAGAAATTTTCAACTCCTTCAAATTCTTTCTCTACGCAAGGCTTGGTTAGAGGTTGATCATTGCCCGAACCACTAGTAATTTTCAAGTCAGTAGCTATCTGCACTAACAATTGAGCGTCAACAGAAAAAATAAAACTGAGTGCTTCGTTTAAATCTGAAGTTTTAAAGCCCAATTCTTCAGCAAGAATTAAAGGTATAGTATTATTAGATTCCACCATCATCCAGTAACTCAAAGCTGGTCCACTTTGTATAATTACTTGGTTGAACAGCTTTTCATTTAGGGAAAATAAATGTAGATTCACGGACATGCCACCAGCGCTTTCACCAAACAGAGTTATTTTGTTGACATCTCCTCCGAACGCTGCAATGTTTTCTTGAATCCATCTCAGCGCTAATGTTTGGTCTTTAAGCCCTTGGTTGCCTGGTACCTCAGGTGTATCTAAACACATGAAGCCGTAAATACCAAGTCTGTAGTTAATGGATACAATAATGACATCATGCTTTAGAAGGGAGGTTGGTTCGTTTGCTTCTCCTGATGCACTGCCTCCAATGAATGCCCCTCCGTGTATCCATACCATCACAGGCAAGCGGTGTCGCGAGTCGGCGATGCTTGGCACGTAGATGTCCAAGGTGAGGCAGTCGATGGTACCCGTGGGAACACCTCTGTGTACTTGAGGACACGTTTTTGATTCGTACGCTTCGAAGATGTCGTCAAAACCATTATGTGGTACTGATGACTGTAAGAAAGAAGAAGATCGTAGTTAGTAGCTTGAACAACTTCGTTTAGATGCACCCACACCCGCAACACAACACTCACAATACGCCACACACAAACACAACACACATCAAACCAACTTTTTTGTTTTGTTTTGGAAATTGATTTTTATTATTTCTTTTTTTTTTAAAGAGATTAACTGAAATTCTCAACCATTGCTAATAACGCTCATAACTCGTGGAAGAGAGCTGTGACATGAAATACAGGCTCAGCCTATCTCGGGCGCAGTTGCTCATATTTATTATTTGTGTTTAATTCTAACTGCATTCAAATTCTGTTCAACATGTTATATTTATAAGGAGAAATAAATAAACTTATTAGATTCACGTCTGCATACAGTATTTGAATTATCATTCTGTGAGGCTATGTTTCAGAAAGGTCAACAATTGGAAGAAATTTTAAATAGCTAAAATAAAACAAGGTTTACCCCAAATGGATTATTCACATCCACCACTGCATAAGGCACACCCAAGAATTTGGCGTACCCATCTCCAAACTGCAGTCCTCTTATAAGACCTCTATTGGTAGACACAAGAGGATCTATTCTAGATAGACCTCGCACTGAAGCACAAACTGAGAGCAATACTACCACCGACCACATCTTCATTGCCAAGCTTTGTGACATTACTAAAAGAGTAAGATGAAACTGCTATTTATACATACTAATCTAGAACGGCTTGGTATTCCCTAGCACGTACCGCGGGAGTTAAGATAAGAGATAAAACAGAATCGTAAAGATCAATATCAATTCGATGTCATGTGGTAATCAGTTTTGCAACTGACACCAATGTTCTATAATATTATTTAAGTGAAAATATTTGTGTTTGTGATATCGCCAAGCGGTTGGTCGACTCTTCACGTGACCAGAGGGCTGGCCTTTTTTTTTGGCCAAAGAATTAGCATTGCCATCCAACGTGGCAATGCGGCCGGCCTTCTGGGCACTATTCCTGTTGACACCGATGTGGACGAATTTTTTGATGGCCTGTATTTTGATACTTGTACATATTTTATTTTTATTTTATATCTATTTATGTAGTTTATAAATAATATTCATATGTAATATCATCAACCAAAGACTCACAATCGTACCAAAGCCAAAATGTAGTGCAACAATATGTGAACCATCACTTTCCTGGAAGAGCCGGTGCCGACGGCGTACTGCCGTATTGTAACGTCGAATGGTACTTTTCTTGCCATAACATGGAGAAAGTTGTTCTGTTTGATAATCGGTACTACATGGACCATCGATCACGCTGTAAAAACAAGATGCCGTGCATTATTAAAGAGCGGTCTTTATAAATTTACATTTCTACTAGCAACCAGCTCCTGCTTCTCACGAAGCCAGCTATCGGGTCCAAAACTGCCCCATTCAATCAATTTCAGAAAAACCAATCATAAATATTCACAAATATCATTGAAATTGACGTACAAAAATAGTGACAATAAAATTTAATATATTAGATGGTAGGTCAAATCGCTAATAATATAAATAAGTAAGGAGTATTTTGACGCCTAAGCCTCCTATTTTTAAGTTAGTTTATAGTTAGTTAGTTTATGTAAATATTTAGTTTTTCAATTAGTTTATACTTAGTTAGTTAGTTTATTAAAAAACTAATACTATACTATACTGAAACTAATATTATAAATAGGAAAGATTTGATTGTTAAAAAAAAATAAGTAAGCTCTCTAGAAAAAAAACTTTGTGTAATTTCGCCACAAACCATCAGTTGTTGTTTTGAATAAAAGCTAAATCATAAAATCTATGTCGCTGGTGTTGAGCTACTTACGTATAATATATGTTTAGGTCCTTGGTATGGTCATTTATGTGACTTGTCTAAGGCTTTCCATATTGTTTATAAAAATAAATTAGCAACGTCCCTGTGGTACTAGAAACACTGCTTCGGATTTTTTAATTTGGATAATATGATCTAAAGAGAGGACGTTATTGTCAAAAGATCTCCGGGTTCTCTTGCCAGTATTGGAGTTCCGCAGGGCTCAATCCGTGGTCCTATTTTATTTCCCGTGTATATCAACGATCTTCCTTCCCCTATATAGAATGAACATGGAATAGTGTTATTACTAGATGACACATCACTTTTACACAGACAGTTATTGATTATATAAATAACGCTCTCTCTAAAGAAAACATTGGTAGTACATAATTTAATTTTATTCTAGAAAAATACTAAATGGCTAAAATTTCTGATATACAATCAACGCGGTCTATAAAATCCGTCGTTTAACTAATGTAGAAAAAAACTAATCTAGTCGAGATTCGATTGTTTTGTGATTTCTATAATGTGCGTCCATTCCTTGGTACACTTCATCGGGTCGTTGAACTCCTTAAGTTCTAAGTTCAGCTGCATGTTTACTAAAACATAATCATGTTAGTAAACCACAATACAGAAAGATCTATGTGCATGATGATATATGTGTCTGAAAAAACCATTTCAGACGAGAACCTGCATGGTCTGACTGGGGCAATGTGTGAACTTCAAATAAGATGGTGAACTCTGAGTTATTTTCTATATTTTCAGAGTAGTCGAAAAAAAAAACACCGACCACAACTTGTTTATAAAATAAAATTTTGTCATATTATTGTAAGAATCGCCCTGAACAATCTAACAATGCGTTTAGGATCTTGGCGGGGTGGCGATACCCAATTTTGTAGCGGTTCATAGGTTAAATCTTAAAGAAAACAAACACGAATGTTTAAGACCATTAGTGATTATTTAAGAATAAGAAATATACAAATAAAATGGCAATAGTTATAAATACATTGTTCCCTAGTTTTGGCCCCTTATTGCACTTTATTGTTTCGGTTGGATACCATTTTTGGTACTTTCCATATAGTTCGTAGAACAAGTCCCAAAATGCCATCCTGGCATGGTCAGGTCTGCTACTAGGGGTGAACTCCAAGTCCATATCCAAGTATTGCTGAGTAGTTTTCGTTATTGGGATCCACGTGAATGGCAGAAGTTCTGATGGTTCCGGAGTTGGGTTTCTGACGACAAAGAAAAGCATTTTAGCGACATCAATAAAGATTGCTTTCAAATCTTATTGAAAGATCTAGATCTAAGATCTTAATCTCATTGGCTTCACGGCATTTAGTGATGCCGACTAGGGTACTATCCTTAACGGCAATCCTGCAGCAGACAAATTGTTACTTTGTCAGTGTTTGTTTTTGTCTATATCTTTCTGTTATGTATCTATCTATATCTGTTTTGTACATGAGCCTTGTTACTTGAATTAAACATATTTTATTTTATTTTTTAACTCATTTAATGATAATTATTAATTTATCTAAATAACTTATTTAAACTCGTACTCACCCGTATTTAGCAAAGTTGGTCCAAAGCGTGGTTAGTCGACTTTTTACCAGTGCTTGCTCAAGTTGCTGATCCTCTGTTATATTTTCAGAGAGGTTTAACTTCGTGTCAAATAAATATGACAGTTCAGCTCCATGAGCTGCTCCCAGATATGAGAATACGTAGCGGTAAACCTTGGCCGCACCACTTTCTAGCAGCTTTTCGGCCATCCTCTGTGTCGAGTGACCAAATATTAAATCAGTTCCCAATTCTACAACCTTCTCTGAGAGGTTCTTACTGATTTTATCATCACCAAAGTAAAAGTGTTTGACTGCATTTAAAGCGTCTTCTAAATCATTATCCATATCAAATCCCATTTCAAATAGCATTTTCAGATCGAATGTTTCGAAATACGCGTCATCTTCGTTTGCAAACTGAAAAGCTAATTCTCTTATGTTATGGCCAATGATAATTGGAGTGTTACCAGCTTTAGTAGATCTAACATTCATAGGATGGTCAGTTATGAAATTTTCAACACCTTCAAATATTTTCTCAACGCAAGGCTTGGTAAGAGGTTGATCGTCGCCCCCACCACTAGTAATTTTCAATTCAACAGCTGTTTCAACAAGCAATTGAGTTTCAACAGTAGCAAGAAACCTCAGTGCTTCATTTATATCTGAAGTTGTATGGCCCAATTTTTCAGCAAGAGTTAAAGGTATTGTATTATTAGATTCCACCATCATCCAGTAACTTAAAGCTGATCCACTTTCTATAATTACTTGGTTAAACAGCTTTTCATTTAAGGAAAATAAATGTAGATTCACGGACATTCCACCAGCGCTTTCACCAAACAAAGTTATTTTGTTGATATCTCCTCCGAACGCTGCAATGTTTTCTTGAATCCATCTCAGCGCTAATGTTTGGTCTTTAAGCCCTTGGTTGCCTGGTACCTCAGGTGTATCTAAACACATGAAGCCGTAAATACCAAGTCTGTAATGAATGGCTACAATAATAACATCATTTTTTATGAGGGAGGTTGGTTGGTTTCCTTCTCCGAATGAACTGCCTCCAACGAAGGCCCCGCCGTGTATCCATACCATTATTGGAAAAGTGTTGGTGGTAGATCTGTCAGGGACATAGATGTCCAGGGTGAGGCACTGGATAGTACCAGAAAATCCACCACTGAAGCCCATTTGGGGACAGCTGACGTTGCCATTCTTTGCTTCAAATGGTTCTTCAAAATACGGGTATTTAACTGCTGCCTGCAAATAATATTGAAATATTAAAAATTAAGATTAAAATTTGTCATAGAATAATCTATTAAATTTTAAATTCGTTTCTTAAAATGACTAAATGAATGTCCAAATAATTAGATGGTCTGGTATGATATATTTAATATATCATAATATAAACCATAATATATCTGGTATGATATATCATAATATAGGTACTGCCTAGTTACAAAGGAGCGCCGTGCGCCGGTGACTGAAAATTAGTGTAGTGATCGGTGGTCTTGGTATGAACATGTGATGCAGAGCAGTGAGGAGAACGTCGTGAGGAAAGTTTTGAGTATGAATGGCTATAAAAGTAGAAGGGGACCAAAAAAACGATTAATGGACTTTGTGGTGGACGATATGGCAAGAAAGGAGGTCTCTGAGCAGATGATGAGTAATACAGAAGTATGGATAAAGACGACATACTATGCCGACCCCAAAAATTTGGGATTAGAGCAGAAGAATGATAGTGATATGTGATGCACCTATATTGTTAATCGTCCTACTTTTAGACATAGCCTCGTCTTTTTAAATGCCATCCACTTCGGTCCATCGCTAGTTTCATTTTTCACAAAGCATATTAAGACTTATTATAAGACATACGAATGTACCTATTCATTTTCAAAAAACTTACCCCAAAGGGATTGCTCTCATTTACCAATCCATACGGTACACCCAAGTATTCGGTATAGCCTGCCTCGTTCCCAGATCCTACGATGGTACCCGCCGGCGTGGTTAAAGTCTGACCATTGGAGAAACTAAATATCGATACAAATAACACCAAAAACCAAATAGAGTGGGACATCTTTACTAGAACTAGTCAGGACAGACTAGTGGTTAATGTAAACACTTCTCGGCAGTAAAATAATAAACTATTTTGTTTTGATGCAGAAACCCACTTCACAGTTGAAGTGTCAACATTTCCTCGTTATTTCAAGTGGGTTTTCTCAAGAACCAAACTATTGATATTGAAAACTAGATAAGTGCCCGCGACTTTGTTCGCGCATTCACATATTTTATGTGTAAGAAACGTATTTTTTTTTTAATTCTGGGCCTGCCTCAACCCCCCCAAATGTATATGTCGGCGCCTTTGCAAAAAGGCTTCATATGATTCACGTTGCAAACTAAACTGTGACCACAGACGAGAGAGAAGCGGTCTACAATTCTCACTGGCGGAACGTCAAGTCGTTGCGGGTAGCCATATTGACTTGGGTGGTTGTCAAGGAAGGTGGCGCGTAACGAGACGTTGACGGATCGCCGACATCTGTTTTCTTAATCTAATTAAATCTGGTGCCACATATCATAAGTAATTCCGAGGAAGTGGGTAAGAGCCTTTATGTATGTTAGGCTGTAAGGTATATACGTATCGGCCAAAGTTGCCGAATAAATGTATGTTGTTGTTGTTGTTTTGTAGGCCAACTGTTTATTGTTTCGCGATTACGATGTTGCTCCCATGGAGAAAATTGTTGTGTTTGATGGTCTGTAGCACACCCTTTAGTATGTAAACAAGCTGGAAAGGACACCGAGGCTAAAAAAATTGTTGTGTTTGATGGTCTGTAGCACACCCTTCAGTATGTAAACAAGCTGGAAAGGACACCGAGGCTAAAAAGGTTACCACATCCTACATCACTCTGAGCCCCCAATTTTTTTCGTGGTTTATCAAATATATATCAAAACCGGCCAAGTGCGAATCGGACTCGCGCATGAAGGGTTCTGTACCATCATTTATAATAGCTGTCCAGCGCAACTTCGTTCGCGTCACATTTGCCCCGTTTTCGCAAGATTTTTCATTGCTGCTCCACTCCTATTGGTTGTAGCGTGAATATATATAGCCTGCCTTCCTCGATAAATGGGCTATCTAAAACTGAAATAATTTTTCAAATCGGACCAGTAGTTTTGGAGCCTATTCAATGCAAACAAACAATCAATCAAATCTTTCCTCTTTATAATATTAGTTGCACTAACTGCAATACCTACATGGTCAAAATGTTTGGAACAGCAGATTTTTTCAAAATTACTGATGACAATCTTAATTCTATTATGTCTTCAAAATGATGTACTGATTAAGTAGTAACGATTTAAGCGTTGGTGTTCCTTCCACTCTGTTTACCCTTTTTGTTAAACATTGTATTTATACCTACTCATCATCTGCCTAGCCTTTGCCCAAACTATCTTGGGGTCGGCTTCCAGTCTAACCGGATACAGCTGAGCACCAGTATTTTACATGAAGCGACTGCCTATCTGACCTCCACAACCCAGTAACTACGTAATACGATACCACATGGTAAGAATGGATTTCAGACTTTTGGCTTCTGACTACTCGTAACAACTGTCTAAGATCTACAAATGACAGCCGGGACCAACGGCTTAACGTACGGTACTTTCCGAGGCACGGAGAAAACTCGGTAATTATGGTTACCCATCCACAGACCAACCTCAGCAAGCACGGCTTAACTTTAAAGATCGACCCGAGCGACTGTTATTAGCCACGAGCTCCTCGTAGGTATTTTTACCGACTAAAATTGTTCAAAAAAGAAGCGAAACTCTAGATGCTCTCCACAATATTCCATGTTGTTGAGTTCTGCAGTAGTTTGAAGAGCCACTCGAGCTCAGAAAGTAAGGACGATAATAAAAGGAATGCTGTTGGGAATAGTTTTTGCAAATAAAACTATCTGTTTTACATTCTACGGTACTAACTACTCTCCAAATGATTAATTTGGTTTTTCTGGATTGCTGTCAAAATAATAAGCATTTGGCATGACGTTGGCTAGGATTAAAGATACTATGCAAGTAATAGAGAGACTACTAGAGTAAATTTCGTAGAAAAACTCCGTCGCCATGTCTCAGTGACGCGAAAGAAAGTATTGCTCTGACACTTTACGATATAATCTATTCTTCTCTAATCATTACGATCTAATTAATGTGGTTCATTATAAATAGTTTTATTTTTTACTTTTTGTATTATTGTTGCTTTTGTATACCAACTTATTAGTAAAAGCCCTCTCCCGGTCTACTGCTTTGCTGTGCCCTTACAGGATCCATATTTATGTACCTAGCTGTAAGCCCCTTGTAACGTCTTTTTTACAATATGGAATGTAAAATAAATGAATATGAATATGATTTCGCTTGTTCCCATCTTTTCCGACCCGCAGGTGAAATTGCTGGCAAAAGCTGGTATAGGGGGAATTCAGCTTGTTGCAATACGTTGCTTCAAAATCGATTAAACTGATACAATGGAAGCTGAATGAGGATTATTTTCCCGGCGAATGTAACCGCATAATATATCAGATTGCTAGCCGGGAATCAATAAATAGATATGTAACAGGCACGGATTTGGGAAAGCGGGATATACCAAAAATTCATAATAATAAAAAAAAGTGATAAGAAGGCAAAGTGAAATTGCAAGATATCATCATCTGCCTATATCCGACTATATTGGGATTGAGTTCCAGTATAACCGCGCCTGAATATCAGTATTTTACATGGAGCGACTGCCTATCTGACCTCCACAACTCAGTTAGTACTGGTTACTACGATACCCCTGGATAAGACTGGTTATCAGACTTTCGGGCCACTGCCATTGACTACCTGTAACGACTGGCAAAGATCTACAAATGGGGACAGCTAAACCATAGTCGGGACCAGTTGCTTAACGTCCTTTCCGAGGCTCGGAGGAAAGAGATTCGTGAGAGAACCGAACAATACAGTGCGGAACCTGTAATGGTACAATTTGTAACAATCTCTTATTTCTGTACAAAATCCAATCTTGAATTGTTACTGGTAACAACTGCTGTCTTACGGGAAGCGTCTATTTGTAACGTAGTGCTCAACAATCGAATCCTATTAGTATCACATTAGAGGCAAATACGCTTTTACTCAAATTGCACTTTCAATAATTATGTTTGTAGCAGCACTACAAAAAATACTACAGCAACATAGTACAAAAAAGTACTACAGCGCTATCTATGACACAAATGCAGAACCAATATCAAATTCCTAAATCGTGCAGTGAATGTATGTCCCAGGAAAACCTGACAGCAACTGTCGGGCACCAAACTTAACCCCCGTCTCCTGGATCCTCACTTTTCATTGGCGGATAAAGAACTTTACACCCTGTTCTTCATACCTCTATTCAAATGTATCTTGTGGTCACAGCTAATTCTGCTGGTTTTATTCCTAAGACGGGCAATGTGTTATTTTGGGTTCTTCCGTTAGGACTATCTGATTAGCTGGTTTGGTAACATTACTTCAGAACTTTTTTCATTCGAACTAACTACTAACTTGACTCCGAATGTATTATTAAGGAGAAAGGCATACCTGCCAGGGCTGCGGGACTGTTCCAAAGATATACCGTGGCCCTGGAAAACAAAGGGCAAGTAACATGGATGGGTTTTAGTCAGAACAAATCTGACGCTCCCTTCCGCTCCGCTTAGAGAGGGAGGGGTTATTTGATGATTTCACAAAAGAAACAAAAAAAGGGGGAAGGCATAAAATTAGCTCATACTTGGTTCTCTAAAAGTCCGGCCCTGAAGCAAGTGGAAAACGTTCATAGCAGATGGCAAGGGCCGCCAGTCGCATCATTTCCGGTGCCGGGAGCAACCAGAAGCGTCACGGTATGATTCTGCCTTGATGTGAAATGTAGGAAAATACATACACACGACACGACGTTGCAAAGAGGAATACTGTAACATCATCGTGATATGGTGCGAAATCGTATCTACGACACAATCAACTTGAAAAATAGCTTACTATGTGTGCTTTACTACAAAGCCAAACGTTTTCAAAGGGTCATTTTATTTGGGTTTCCAGCAAAACAAAATGTATTGCAGTGAAGCCCTTTTGAGTATGAATGGATCTTTGTTACTCTTTCAAGCAAAAACGACTATGAATATATACATAGTTGATACCTTTATTAACACAACTTTTTATTCCGGTAAGTACTACGTTCCCCTGGGATTAATTTAACTTCTAATATTTCACAGCAACATCTTACCATAGCGCGTCTAAAGCGCCGAGTGACAGCGCTAAGATTTACGTGAGCACACACAAGTAGCACTTACTGTTAGCGTTCATACCTCTTCACCACAAGATACGTGCTAAAGCCCCATTCATGACCTCGGGTGATGCTACTCGTGACGCGATGAGGATTTGCGTCAAAATCTTTCGACGCGACTTCAGACTAGCGTATTTTTTGGTGCGTATAAACTCGTATTTGCTTACACGGAACCATGCGCACCAAATACATATAGCGCTTATTTTTTTTTAAACTATGGGTTTTATCAGTAGCGGTATGTTAGTATCTCTCGCTTAATGATAAATTATGTTTTTTTTTTTTCGAGATTATAAGAGCGTCAATGCTTGTGTGAGTCCATCCCCTACTTACACTACATCTTTTATCCATCATATTCATACGCAAAAATTTCCTCATGACATTTTCCACCGTCGAGCTTCTTTCAGACTGCCTCTTATGTACTCATTTCTTATATTATGCATTCGCGTAACACCAGTCATCCCCCTTTGCATTCATCCCTTTTGTTGCCCAAAATTCTCATCCATACAAAACAGTAAGTCTAATGTTTGTTTTAAAAACCTTCCTCTTAAGTTTAATAGGAATGCGGGAGGGGCAAATATAAAAATACACAATGAGAAATAGATAATTAGTTATTTATAATTTTTCGTATCGCATCACTCGTTTCGAAAAACTTTATCTATTTTCCACCTCCATACCATTTCTGCTGGTCTTTATAGAGTCTGTAGAATACGTCCCAGAAAGCCATTCTGTCTTGGAAGGGTCTACCTTCAAGGGTCAAGTCGGAGTCTAGATTTAGGTAAGGTTGAGTGGTCCTCGTGACTGGCTCCCATTTAACTGCAAGCAGCTCCGATGTTACAGGTGTCGGATCACTGAAACGAAATTTATTGCATCTTGAGTGTCATAAAAAAAAAAAACAGAACCTTTCTAAAGGACAAAAAAATCCATCATCTAAGAACGATCGATTGGCATTGCTTGAGCATTGCGTCAATTTAATATTATTATTTTTGTATACTGACACAAATCACGGTGTTCTCAGTGGGCATTCAGGAACTATAAAAAACTGTTAGTTCATTTTCACAAAAGGACTTCTGTTAGAAATCAATAAATGCTACTCACCCGTACGTTGCGAAATTTGTCCAGAGAGTTGTTATCCAGTCAATCATGAGTTGATCTTTGGGAGTAATTATATCTCCTTTGAATATGTCGTAGTCAAACAAATATCCAAGTTCATCAGCATGAATAGCTCCTGAACTAGTCAAATTGTACGCCGCCTTCAATAAATTTCTGCCACCGCTATATGAGAAAATGTACCGGTAAACTGTTTTAGCACCCATATCTAAAAATCTTTCAGCCATTCTTTGTGTTGGGTGATTAAATATAAAATCTGATGCAAAGTCTGTGATTTCATCTTTAACGCTTTCACTTGTTTTCTCGTCTCCAATATAAAAATGTCTGACGTCATCTAAAGCATCATCTAAGTTATCACCTAAGTCAAATGCTTTGTTTACTGTATCGAAGTTATAGTTTGAGAAGAAATCTGCGTCTTGGTTTCCGTACTCAAAGGGCAGTTCATTATTTGTGTTACCAATTATTATTGGAGTAGTCTTCACTTTACTTGACACAATATTTATAGGATGCTCTGTTAAGAAATGTTCGACGCCGTCAATATTCTTTTCTATACAGGGTAATGTAAGAGGATTTTTGGTGCCTACAGATCTAGTTATTTCCAGATCATGCGCTAGTTTTACTAATGTGTGTGCGTTTACAGATGCAAGGTAATCAATAGTCTCGACTATATCATCAGCATTGAAGTCTAATGCTTCTGCCAGTTTCAAAGGTACCATGTTGTCAGAGTCTACCATTAACCACGGACTTAAAGCAGGTCCACTCTGAATTATTGCTTTCTGGAATAAACTTTCATATGAAGACAACAGGTGGAGATTCACAGACATACCACCAGCACTTTCACCGAACACAGTAATTTGTCGCGCATTTCCTCCAAAAGCATCTATATTCTCATTGATCCACCTCAGAGCTAACACTTGATCTTTGAGTCCTTGGTTTCCTGGTACTTCTGGAATACCCAGGCACATGAATCCGTAAGCACCGAGTCTGTAATTGATTGCTACCACAATGACGTCATTTCTCAGTAAAAAATTAGGGTTGCCGAATTCACCAGCGCTGCCACTGACGAAACCACCTCCGTGTATCCATACCATTACTGGCAAGCGGTGTTGAGAGTCTGCGATACTTGGTACGTAGATGTCCATGGAGAGGCAGTCAATGGTACCGATGGCCACATTGTTATTTACTTGGGGGCATACGTTCGACTCGTACGCTTCAAAGATGTTGGTAAAGCCAGGATACGGGACTGACGTCTGTAAAAAATTGTTGCAATTAACTTCATTATTTGTAATTGAACTACTCTTAGTAGTATAACAACTTAATTCGAAAGAATATCGGTCAGGCGGTCAATAGTGATAAACAAGTACGCAAGAGTAGTGCAAAAGTGTGTGCATAGATACATGTGAATTCTCTATTCTATTACTCTCATAAATCAATGAGACGACAGTTCAACACAACTAGAGAGAGCAACTCATGAGAACGGGAAGTACCCTCATTTTTGAAGTGAGACGATCTTCAAAAATGTGAATTACTAGACCGAATCTCTTAATTACGTTGACTAAGACGCTTGAATTGTTCTATCTAAGAAAACTGTTTGCCGTTCCAAAAAAAAATGTCAACACAGACGGACAACAAAGTAATCCAATAACGGTCTTTTTTTCTGTCTTTTCAGTTTCGGAACTTTTAAAGTAAAACAATTAAAAACTAAGAAAATCTTACCCCAAAAGGATTGTTCTTATCCACCACCGCATATGGCACACCCAAGAACTTCGCATAACCATGGTCAGACCAAAGACCCCGGATCAGACCCCTCTTCGTAGAAACAAGGGGGTCTACCCTGAACAGACCTTGGACCAGACCACAAACAGCAACTAACAAAATCACAGACCACATGTCCAATCGTAGAGACATTGTAGGTGGCAATGATTCCAAACTATCTTAAATTTTGAAAGACGAGCTAAGATAAAAGACAAGATAGCATCGTAGTGATATCGAGTGCTTGTTAGCTGATGATATTATTGATAAGATGAGGATGTAAGTTGGGATTATAGTAGATAGGGGATCATGAGAGCGTTATTTTGGTCTTGCGACTGTCGGCAGTATTAATTTTCTTTTTTTAAATTTGTTTAGTACGGTATGAAAGTTTAAGAAGTAAAAAAAAACTGGTAGTCAGCTGCATTTGGTTAGACTAGAACCCATCCCCATCACAGTTGGGAAAACGCTAGGCAGATGACAGGATGAATGTTTGAATTGAAGTTCATCAGTTGTTTGCTAATGGGATGTAGAATACATTCTAAAAAACCGGCCAAGTGCGAGTCGGACTCGCGCACGAAGGGTTCCGTACCATTATTTATAGAAACGAGAAAAAAATCACTTCGTTGTATGGGAGCCCCCCTTAAATATTTATTTTATTCTGTTTTTAGTATTTCTTGTTATAGCAGCAACAGTAATACATAATCTGTAGAAATTTCAACAGCCTAGCAATCACGGTTCATGAGATACAGCTTGGTGACAGACGGACGGACGGACGGACGGACGGACGGACGGACGGACGGACAGCGAAGTCTCAGTAATAGGGTCCCGTTTGACCCTTTGGGTACGGAACCCAAAAAACTGAGTTTTTCTAAAACCTGATGTTTTAGAATAAAATAATTATTAAGATTTTGATTTCCACAATCGGAATTTTTATTACAAGAAAAACATGACCGAAATATGAAAGAATTTCTGAGATGTTGGACGAGATAGGAAAAGTGAAGATTGACTTTGTAAGAACGGCTGAACGCAATACCAGAGTAAAAGTCGGTAATAGAGAAGTAATAATATGGAAGACGAAGACATGCTGTGCAGACCTGAAATAAATTGGGAAAAGGGTCGGAAATGAAATAAATACAAGGTGTCAATATATATTACATTTATTATATTTGGTTGAATATTATATATTATTTAATCAAATAATTAATACAATGAAAGTCTGATCAGTGAATTGAATTTGTTCTTAGTTGTGACGAATGACTTAAGTTTTATTACCAATTTCCACAAAAAGATTTAATTATATTCACTACCAAGTCATTGAAATTTTTTTTTTGGTTAAACGACGGTACGTTAGATGAATTTATACAGGGTGTAACCGAAAGGCTATATATATACTTAAGGGTGTGCTACAGACCATCAAACTGAACATGTTTCTCCATCGGAAAAACATCGTAAAAGCGAAAAAATTATCTGCTACCCCATACAAAATTTCAATACCTATTCGATCCAAATGTATGGGGCGGCTGATATTTTTTTCGCTATTACGATGTTTGTCCGATGGAGAAACATGTTCAGTTTGATGGTCTGTAGCACAGCCTTAAGTATGTATATACCCTTTCCATTACACCCTGTATATTGTTTAATTTATTATATGTATATTTCTTTTGTATTCTACTTTTCATATTCATTTTCTACTAACTTTTGTTTCACATTTTCTGGATAGTTAGTTTCCTTTTAATTAATAGAACCTCCGTACCATCTCCGCTGGTCTCTATAGACTCTGTAGAAAACGTCCCAGAAAGCCATTCTGTCCTGGAAGGGTCTACCTTCAAGGGTCAGGTCGGAGTCTAGATTAAGATAAGGTTGCGTGGTCCTCGTGATGGGCTCCCATTTGACTGGAAGGAGCTCCGATGTTACAGGAGTGGGGTCTCTAAAAAAAGAAAAATATTGTTTTGGTTTGAATATAAAACAGCATAAAAAATAGTACAAACATTATCTTGCACGAATCATTTAATGCACTTTGGTTACTCATCATCATTATTCTCTTGCCCAATTTATTTGGGGTCAGCGCAGTATGTCTTCGTCTTCCATACTTTTATTACTTGTCATCTCATGTGACACCTTCTTTCTTGCCATATCATCCTTCACACAGTCCATCTTTCGTTTCTTTGGTCTGCCCCTACTCTTATAACTATCCACATTCATACTCAAAAATTTCGTCACGACCTTTTCCTCATTTCTCCGCATCACATGCCCATACAACGACAACCGATTACCACACATCTTTTCAGTCACCGGCGCCACTTTCAGACTTCCTCTATGTCCTCTTTTGTTATTTTATCCATTCGCGTAACACCACACTAATGCTAAGGGGGATCCTTAGCATTCTCATCTCAACCAGATGCAAATGCCTTTCACTCATCCCTTTTGTGGCCCAACATTCTGATCCATGCAATACAGCAAGTATAACCATTGTTTTATAAATCTTCCCCTTAAAATTAAGGGGGATGCTGGAGTCGCAGATTTACTTAGGTTGCTTTGGCTACCAAATGACGGACGCAACAAATGACTCTTGACTTTGTGTTACAACTGTTATATTGCTAAACCTTTATTAAATATTTCCGGATCAAAAGGCCAAAATTATGTTAACTCACCCGTATGTAGCGAAGTTAGTCCAAAGAGTCGATATCCTGTGAACCATGAGCTCATCTTCCGGAGTCGTAGTGTCTCCACTGAACAAATCATTATCAAATAAATATCCGAGTTCGTCAGCATGAACGGCTCCCGTAGTATTCAATTTGTACAGTTGCTTCACAAAATTTCTGCCACCGCTGTATGAGAAAATATACCGGAAAACAGTCCTAGCACCAATATCTAAAAATCGTTCACCCGTTCTTTGTGTTGGGTGGTTGAATATAAAATCTGACGCAAAGTCGGTGATTTCATCTTTAACGTTTTCATTTGTAGTCTCATCCCCAATATAAAAATGTCTGACGTAATTTAAAGCATCCTCTAAACTGTCCCCCAAATCAAATGCAAGGGATACCAAATCGAAATTATAGTTTGTTATGAAATCAGCATCTGCACGTTCATACCTGAACGGCATTTCATTGTCTGTGTTCCCAATAATGATTGGCGTATTCCTTACTTTGGGGGAAACTATATTCGCAGGATCCTCTGTAATAAAATGTTCAACGCCGTCAATAATCTTTTCAACACAGGGAAATGTGACAGGTAACTCATTGTTCCTAAAATTTGTTATTTTCAAATCGTAAGCTAGTTGGGTTAATGTGTGTACATCAATAGATGCAAGATAATCAAGTGCTTCATGCGTATCTTCAGTAATAAAATCCAATGCTGCTGCTAGTTTTAAAGGGATCGTGTTATCAGATTCCGCCACTATCCAAGGGCTTAAAGCAGGACCACTCTGAATGATTGCTTTCTGGAATAAACTTTCATAGGAGGACAACAGGTGGAGGCTCACAGACATGCCTCCAGCACTTTCACCGAAGACAGTAATTTGTCTCGCATTTCCTCCGAATTCCTCGATATTCTCATTGATCCACCTCAGAGCCAACACTTGATCTTTGAGTCCGTTGTTTCCTGGTACCTCTGGAATGTCTAGACACATGAAGCCGTAGACACCAAGCCTGTAATTGATTGATACAACAATGACATCATTTCTCAGCAATGGATTTGGAGGGCCGAAGACACTTCCACTGCCGGTAACGAAACCGCCGCCATGTATCCATACCATGACTGGTAAGCGGTTGTGTGAGTTGGCGTTAGTTGGCACGTAGATATCCATGGTGAGGCAGTCGATTGTACCGAAGACAACATCGTTGTCAACTTGAGGGCAAGCGTTTGACTCGTATGCTTCGAAGATGCCGTCAAAGCCTGGATGTGGGGCTGCCGCCTGTGAA
This sequence comes from Cerastis rubricosa, assembly GCA_949152445.1. Lineage (NCBI taxonomy): Eukaryota > Metazoa > Arthropoda > Insecta > Lepidoptera > Noctuidae > Cerastis > Cerastis rubricosa. The sequence continues at coordinate 20,159,794 of OX424534.1, read as the reverse complement.
TTTATTTACTTATGTTATTTTAAAAAAAAATGTACACACTTAATACAGAGAAGAACAAAGGAACAGAAAATAGGACAACCTACACACCTGCGAAATGAGATGTGAAAAAAAATGATGCAGACATAGTGTGCAAAAAAAGAAGAAAGAACTGAGTACACAAAGCATAAAGCAAATAACTATTAAAAATATAAAAAAAGCAATATAAAAATATACTTACTAACGTATAACTACAAAATAAAATATATACCCATAACATAAATACCTATGCAACTATAACGGGATGGAAAGATAATGTTTTTTTACTCTTCTCTTGAAAACTGCAACAGTTTGGCAGTCTCTAATGTCAGGCGGAAGTGCATTCCACAACCGCTTGTTATTTAATTAATAACATTTTATAACTTGAGTCTTTTGGATTGGGTCACAAACTCACGACTTTTCTCATTCAGCCATCAGCATCACACATGGCTATGCCATGATAAACAATTGCCTGTCACTATGTCTTGACTACCGACGACCCTGTCAGACTTCATTTTGATCAATCATTTTTATCTAAGACCAAAGAAATTATATCGAAAAATGTATAATCATTATCATCTGCCTAACTTTTTCCAAACTATATCGGGGTCAGTTTCCAGTCGAACCGGATTCAGCTGAATATCAGTATTTTACATGCGGCGACTGCTTATCTGACCTTCACAATCCAGTTACTATAAAAAATATGTTAACTTACCCCAAAAGGATTGTTCTTATTCACCACCGCATATGGTACACCCAAGAACTTCGCATAGCCATGGTCAGACCGTAGACCCCGGATCAGACCTTTCTTCGTAGAAACAAGGGGATCTACTCTAAACAGACCTTGGACTAGACCACAAACAGAAACCAACACAATCACAGACCACATGTCCAATCGTAGAGACATTGTTGTTGGGAATGATTCCATATTATCTTGAATTTTGAAAGACGAGCTAAGATAAATGACAAGGCAGCTTTGTAGTGATATCGATATGTTAGCTGATTATACTTATGATAATCTGATGATGTAAGTTGAGATGATAGTAGGTAGGGGAAAATGAGAGCACTATTTTGGTCATGCGACTGCCTGCATTATTGATTTTCTTTTTTTTAATACGGTTTGAAAGTTTAAATAGTAAGAAGAGCTTGTGCAAAACTGGTAGTCAGCTGCATTCGGTTAGACCAGAAGCCATTCCCAACATAGTTGAGAAAACGGTAGGCAGATGACAGGATGAAAGTTTGAATTGAAGTTCATCAATTTTTCTGGTAGGATATTTTACATTCTAGTAAACTAAGCTTTTTCTAAAACTTGATGTTTTAGAATAAAACATTAAGAATTCAATTTCCGACATTGGATTTTTTATTACTTACAAGAAAAAAATGAAGGCATTTCTGAGACGAACGGACATACAAGTAAATAATGCTTTGCTAGAACGGCTAAACGCAATACCAGTGTAAGAGTTGGTAATAGAGAAGTATGGAAGACGAAGACATTATGTGCAGACACTAAATAAATAGGGAAAAAGGCCGGACAATAATAAGGGCCAGAGGGCTAAACGAAATAAATACAAGGAGTTTTAGAACATATTTATTGTATATGTAATCAAATTACGAGAATGCAAGTCTGATCAGTGAATTGAATCTTTTCTTAGTTGTGATGAATGACTAAAGTTATGTTACCAATTTCCACAACAAGGTTGAATTATATTTTTAAAAATATTTTTTTTCAAGGTAAATGACGACGGTACCTTAGATTTATATATTGTTTAATTTATTAGGCCTATTTGTTTTGTATTCTACTTTTCACATTAATTCTCTACTAAATTTTGTTTCACATTTTCTGGATCAGTTATTTTCTTTTTATTTGTTAGAACCCCCGTACCATCTCCGCTGGTCTCTATAGACTCTGTAAAAAACGTCCCAGAAAGCCATTCTGTCCTGAAAGGGTCTACCTTCAAGGGTCAGGTCGGAGTCTAGATTAAGATAAGGTTGAGTGGTCCTCGTGATGGGCTCCCATTTGACTGGAAGCAGTTCCGATGTTACAGGAGTCGGGTCTCTGAAAATAGGAAACCATTTTTTTGGTTTATTGAAATGAAACAGCATAAAAAATATTACAAACATTATCTTGCACGAACCATTTAATGCACTTTGGTTACTTTGATTACCAAATGACGGAGCAACAAATGACTCTTGACTTTGTGTTACAACTGCTGTTATATAGCTTAAACTTTTTTTAAATATTTCCGAATCGTTGTCGACACAAGTAATTTAGTAAAAGTTAAAACTTTGCCAAAATTATGTAAACTTAATACTCACCCGTACGTAGCGAAGTTAGTCCAAAGAGTCGATATCCTCTGAACCATGAGCTCATCTTCCGGAGTCGTAGTGTCTCCACTGAACAAATCATTATCAAATAAATATCCGAGTTCATCAGCATGAACGGCTCCCGTAGTATTCAATTTATATAATTCCTTCAAAAAATTTCTGCCACCGCTGTATGAGAAAATATACCGGTAAACAGTTCTAGCACCAATGTCTGAAAACCGTTCAGCCGTTGTTTGGGTTGGGTGATTGAATATAAAATCTGACGCAAAGTCGGTGATTTCATCTTTAACGTTTTCATTTGTAGTCTCATCCCCTATATAAAAATGTCTGACGTCATTTAAAGCGTCCTCTAAACTGTCCCCCAAATCAAATGCAAGGGATACCAAATTGAAATTATAGTTTGTAAAGAAATCACCATCTGCATGTTCATACATGAACGGCATTTCATTGTCTGTGTTCCCAATAATGATTGGCGTATTCCTGACTTTGGGGGAAACTATATTCGTGGGATCCTCCGTAATAAAATGTTCAACGCCGTCAATAATCTTTTCAACACAGGGAAATGTGACAGGTAACTCATTGTTCCCAAAATTTGCTATTTTCAAATCGTAAGCTAGTTGGGTTAATGTGTGTACATCAATAGATGCAAGATAATCAAGTGCTTCATGCGTATCTTCAGTATTAAAATCCAGCGCTGCTGCTAGTTTCAATGGTATCGTGTTATCAGAATCCACTAACGCCCAAGGGCTTAAAGCAGGACCACTTTGAATGATTGCTTTCTGGAATAAACTTTCATAGGAGGACAACAGGTGGAGGCTCACCGACATTCCTCCAGCACTTTCACCGAAGACAGTAATTTGTCTCGCATTTCCTCCGAATTCCTCGATATTCTCATTGATCCACCTCAGAGCCAACACTTGATCTTTGAGTCCGTTGTTTCCTGGTACCTCTGGAATGTCTACACACATGAAGCCGTAGACACCAAGCCTGTAATTGATTGATACTACAATTACATCATTTCTCAGCAATAGATTTGGAGGGCCGAAGACATTTCCACTGCCGGTAACGAAACCGCCGCCATGTATCCATACCATGACTGGTAAGCGGTTATATGAGTTCGCGTTAGGTGGCACGTTGATATCCACGGTGAGGCAGTCGATTGTACCGAAGACAACATCGTTGTCAACTTGAGGGCAAGCGTTTGACTCGTATGCTTCGAAGATGCCGTCAAAGCCTGGATGTAGGGCTGCCGCCTGTGAATTTATTTACTTATGTTATTTAAAAAAAATATGTACACACTTAATACAGAGAAGAACAAAGGAACAGAAAATAGGTAAAAAGGTGATGCTTATTTCTAAAGAAATCTCTTCCAGCATATGCACCTGCGAAAGGAGATGTGAAAAAAAGAGATGCAGACATAGTGTGTAAAAAAAGAAGAGAGAACTGAGTACACAAAGCATAAAGCAAATAACTATTAAAAATATAAAAAAAGCAATATAAAAATATACTTACTAACGTATAACTACAAAATAAAATATATACCCATAACATAAATACCTATGCAACTATAGCGGGATGGAAAGATAATGTTCTTTTACTCTTCTCTTGAAAACTGCAAAAGTTTGGCAGTCTCTAATGTCAGGCGGAAGTGCATTCCACAACCGCTTGTTATTTAATTAATAACATTTTATAACTTGAGTCTTTTCGATTGGGTCACAAACTCACGACTTTTCTCATTCACCCATCAGCATCACACATGGCTATACAATGATAAACAATTGCCTGTCACTATGTCTTGACTACCGACGACCCTGTCAGACTTCATTTAAATCAATAATTTTTATCTAAGACCAAAGAAATTATATCGAAAAATGTATAATCATTATCATCTGCCTAACCTTTTCCAAACTATATTGGGGTCAGTTTCCAGTCTAACCGGATTCAGCTGGATATCAGTATTTTACAAGCGGCAACTGCTTATCTGACCTTCACAACCCAGTTACCATAAAAATATGTTATCTTACCCCAAAAGGATTGTTCTTATCCACCACCGCATATGGTACACCCAAGAACTTCGCATAGCCATGGTCAGACCGTAGACCCCGGATCAGACCTTTCTTCGTAGAAACAAGGGGATCTACTCTAAACAGACCTTGGACTAGACCACAAACAGAAACCAACACAATCACAGACCACATGTCCAATCGTAGAGACATTGTTGTTGGGAATGATTCCATATTATCTTGAATTTTGAAAGACGAGCTAAGATAAATGACAAGGCAGCTTCGTAGTGATATCGATATGTTAGCTTATTATACTTAAGACAATCTGATGATGTAAGTTGAGATGTTAGTAGGTAGGGGAAAATGAGAGCATTATTTTGGTCATGCGACTGCCTGCATTATTGATTTTCTTTTTTAATGCTGTTTGAAAGTTTAAATAGTAAGAAGAGCCTGTGAAAAACTGGTAGTCAGCTGCATTCGGTTAAACCAGAAGCCATTCCCAACATAGTTGGGAAAACGGTAGGCAGATTACAGGATGAAAGTTTGAATTGAAATTCATCAATTTTTCTGGTAGGATATTTTACATTCTAGAAAACTAAGCTTTTTCTAAAACTTGATGTTTTAGAATAAAACATTAAGAATTCAATTTCCGACATTGGAATTTTTATTACTTACAAGAAAAATATAAAGGCATTTCTGAGACGAACGGACATACAAGTAAATAATGCTTTGCTAGAACGGCTAAACGCAATACCAGTGTAAGAGTAGGTAAAAGAGAAGTATGGAAGACGAAGACATTATGTGCAGACACCAAATAAATTAGGAAAAGGGCCGGATAATAATAAGGGCCAGAGGGCTAAACGAAATAAATACAAGGAGTTAGAGACCATATTTATTGTATTTTATTGTATATGTAATCAAATTAATAGAATGAAAATCTGATCAGTGAATTGAATCTGTTCTTAGTTGTGACGAATGACTAAAGACATGTTACCACTTTCCACAACAAGGTTGAATTATATTTACTACCAAGTCATTAAATTTTTTTTCCATGTAAACGACGACGGTTCCTTAGATGAATTTATATATTATATTGTTTAATTTATTAGGTTTATTTATTTTGTATTCTACTTTTCACATTAATTCTCTACTAAATTTTGTTTCACATTTCCTGGATCAGTTATTTTCTTTTTATTTGTTAGAACCCCCGTACCATCTCCGCTGGTCTCTATAGACTCTGTAAAAACGTCTCAGAAAGCCATTCTGCCCTGGAAGGGTCTACCTTCAAGGGTCAGGTCGGAGTCTAGATTAAGATAAGGTTGAGTGGTACTAGTGATGGGTTCCCATTTGACTGGAAGGAGCTCCGATGGTACAGGAGTAGGGTCTCTAAATAAGGATATTTTTTTTGGTTTTAATATAAAACAGCATAAAAATAGTACAAACATTATCTTGCACGAATCTTTTAATGCACTTTGGTTACTCATCATCATCATTCTCTTGCCCTTATCCTAATTTATTTGGGGTCAGCGCAGTACCTCTTCTTTTTCCATACTTTTTATTACTTGTCATCTCATGTGACACCTTCTTTCTTGCCATATCATCCTTCACACAGTCCATCTATCGTTTCTTTGGTCTGCCTCTACTCTTATAACTATCCACATTCATACTCAAAACTTTCGTCACGACATTTTCCTCATTCTTCCGCATCACATGCCCATACTATGACAACCGATTACCACACATCTTTTCAGTCACCGGCGCTACTTTCAGACTTCCTCTATGTCCTCTTTTGTTATTTAATCCATTCGCGTAACACCACACTAATGCTAATCCTGATCCTTAGCATTCTCATCTCAACCAGATGCAAATGCCTTTCACTTTTTTTGGGTTACTATAGTTACTTGACTTATTCACCGGTTAAGGGGGATCCGTAGCATTCTCATCTCAACCAGATGCAAATACCTTTCACTCATCCCTTTTGTGGCCCAACATTCTGATCCATGCAAGACAGCAAGTCTAACCATTGTTTTATAAATCTTCCCCTTAAAATTAAGGGGGATGCTGGAGTCGCAGATTTACTTAGGTTGCTTTGGCTACCAAATGACGGACACAACAAATGACTCTTGACTTTGTGTTACAACTGTTATATTGCTAAACCTTTATTAAATATTTCCGGATCAAAAGGCCAAAATTATGTTAACTCACCCGCATGTAGCGAAGTTAGTCCAAAGAGTCGATATCCTGTGAACCATGAGCTCATCTTCCGGAGTCGTAGTGTCTCCACTGAACAAATCATAATCAAATAAATATCCGAGTTCGTCAGCATGAACGGCACCCGTAGTATTCAATTTGTACAGTTGCTTCACAAAATTTCTGCCACCGCTGTATGAGAAAATATACCGGAAAACAGTCCTAGCACCAATATCTAAAAATCGTTCACCCGTTCTTTGTTTTGGGTGGTTGAATATAAAATCTTACGCAAAGTCGGTGATTTCATCTTTAACGTTTTCATTTGTAGTCTCATCCTAAATATAAAAATGTCTGACGTCATTTAAAACATCCTCTAAACTGTCCTCCAAATCAAATGCAAGGGATACTAAATCGAAATTATAGTTTGTTATGAAATCAGCATCTGCACGTTCATACCTGAATGGCATTTCATTGTCTTGTTCGGTGTGTAGTGTCGTTACGGTTTGAAAGTTTAAATAGTAAGAAGAGCTTGTGAAAAACTGGTAGCTGTATTCTGTTAGACCAAAAGCCATTCCCAACATAGTTGGGAAAACGGTAGGCGGATGAGAGGATGAAAGTTTGAATTGAAGTTCATCAATTTTTCTGATGGGATATTTTATAAAAAAAAAAACTGAGCTTTTGCTAAAACTTGATGTTTTAGAATAAAATATTAAGAATTCAATTTCCGACATTGGAATTTTTATTACTTACAAGAAAAATATGAATGAATATCTGAGACGAACCGTTTGCGTTTTGCCGTTCTAAAATAACAAAATGCAATACCAGTGGAAGAGTAGTTAAAAGAGAAGTATGGAAGACGAAGACATTATGTGCAGACACCAAATAAATTAGGAAAAGGGCCGGATAATAATAAGGGCCAGAGGGCTAAACGAAATAAATACAAGGAGTTATAGACCATATTTATAGTATTTCAATGAATATTTAATCAAATTAATAGAATGAAAGTCTGGTCAGTGAATTGAATATGTTCTTAGTTGTGACGAATGACTAAAGTTATGTTACCACTTTCCACAACAAGGTTGAATTATATTTTTAAAAATATTTATTTTCAAGGTAAATGACGACGGTACCTTAGATTTATATATTGTTTAATTTATTGGGCCTATTTGTTTTGTATTCTACTTTTCACATTAATTCTCTACTAAATTTTGTTTCACATTTTCTGGATCAGTTATTTTCTTTTTATTTGTTAGAACCCCCGTACCATCTCCGCTGGTCTCTATAGACTCTGTAAAAAACGTCCCAGAAAGCCATTCTGTCCTGAAAGGGTCTACCTTCAAGGGTCAGGTCGGAGTCTAGATTAAGATAAGGTTGAGTGGTCCTCGTGATGGGCTCCCATTTGACTGGAAGCAGTTCCGATGTTACAGGAGTCGGGTCTCTGAAAAAAGGAAACCATTTTTTGGTTTATTGATATGAAACAGCATAAAAAATATTACAAACATTATCTTGCACGAACCATTTCATGCACTTTGGTTACTTTGATTACCAAATGACGGAGCAACAAATGACTCTTGACTTTGTGTTACAACTTCTGTTATATTGCTAAAACTTTTTGTAAATATTTCCGAATCATTGTCGACACAAGTAATTTAGTGAAAGTTAAAACTTTGCCAAAATTATGTAAACTTATTACTCACCCGTACGTAGCGAAGTTAGTCCAAAGAGTCGATATCCTGTGAACCATGAGCTCATCTTCCGGAGTCGTAGTGTCTCCACTGAACAAATCATTATCAAATAAATATCCGAGTTCGTCAGCATGAACGGCTCCCGTAGTATTCAATTTATATAATTCCTTCAAAAAATTTCTGCCACCGCTGTATGAGAAAATATACCCGTAAACAGTTCTAGCACCAATGTCTAAAAATCGTTCAGCCGTTGTTTGTGTTGGGTGGTTGAATATAAAATCTGACGCAAAGTCTGTGATTTCATCTTTAACGTTTTCATTTGTAGTCTCATCCCCAATATAAAAATGTCTGACGTCATTTAAAGCGTCCTCTAAACTGTCCCCCAAATCAAATGCAAGGGATACCAAATTGAAATTATAGTTTGTAAAGAAATCAGCATCTGCATGTTCATACATGAACGGCATTTCATTGTCTGTGTTCCCAATAATGATTGGCGTATTCCTGACTTTGGGGGAAACTATATTCGCAGGATCCTCCGTTATAAAATGTTCAACGCCGTCAATAATCTTTTCAACACATGGAAATGTGACAGGTAACTCATTGTTCCCAAAATTTGCTATTTTCAAATCGTAAGCTAGTTGGGTTAATGTGTGTACATCAATAGATGCAAGATAATCAAGTGCTTCATGCGTATCTTCAGTATTAAAATCCAGTGCTGCTGCTAGTTTCAATGGTATCGTGTTATCAGAATCCACTAACGCCCAAGGGCTTAAAGCAGGACCACTTTGAATGATTGCTTTCTGGAATAAACTTTCATAGGAAGACAACAGGTGGAGGCTCACCGACATGCCTCCAGCACTTTCACCGAATACAGTAATTTGTCTCGCATTTCCTCCGAATTCCTCGATATTCTCATTGATCCACCTCAGAGCCAACACTTGGTCTTTGAGTCCGTTGTTTCCTGGTACCTCTGGAATGTCTAGACACATGAAGCCGTAGACACCAAGCCTGTAATTGATTGATACTACAATGACGTCATTTCTCAGCAATGGATTTGGAGGTCCGAAGACACTTCCACTGCCGGTAACGAAAGCGCCGCCATGTATCCATACCATGACTGGTAAGCGGTTGTGCGAGTTGGCGTTAGTCGGCACGTATATATCCACGGTGAGGCAGTCGATTGTACCGAAGACGACATCGTTGTCTACTTGAGGGCAAGCGTTTGACTCGTATGCTTCGAAGATGCCGTCAAAGCCTGGATGTGGGGCTGCCGCCTGTGAATTTAAGTGGTATTTAATTATTAACATTTTGTAACTTAATTCTTTTGAATTGGGTCATAAATTTCTCACGACTTTTCTCATTCTGCCATCAGCATCACACATGGCTATGCCATGACAAACAATTGCCTGTCACTGTCTTGACTAACAGCGACCCTGTCAGACTTCATTTTACTCAATCATTTTTATCTAAAACCAAATAATAGATATCGAAAAATGTAAAATCATGATCATCTGCCTAGCCTTTTCCATCGGGGTCAGTTTCCAGTCTAATCGAATTCAGCTAAATATCAGTATTTTCCATGCGGCGACCATATCTGACCTCCACAACCCAGTTACTATAAAAGATATTATGTTATCTTACCCCGAAAGGATTGTTCTTATCCACCACCGCATATGGCACACCCAAGAATTTAGCGTAGCCATGGTCGGTTCCAAGACCCCGGATCAGTCCTCCTTTCGTAGAAACGAGGGGGTCTACCCTGGACAGACCTTCGACCAGACCACACACAGACACCAATAAAATTAAGAACCACATGTCCAATGCTTGAGACATTTTTGCAATGACTACGGTGACTTATCTCGAAGTTCGTGTTGAAGGATTGAGACAACAGAAGCAGCATCTTGTTGACAAGTATAGCTATCTGATCTGATAAGATAGATTTTGATAAACCGGTGATGCAGTTAGGATTGACAGTTAAATGTAGTTTACTTTAAAAAAAAAGTAAACTACATTTAACTGTCAAACAAAATCTTGAATAATCAAAATCAATGTAAAAACATTGATTTTGATTATTCAAGATTTTGTTTGCCTTGTCAAAATTCAGGAGGTTGTCAGAAAAGACATATTTAATATTTGTAATGTATATTTAATGATTATGATTTATGGTTCCTAGTTAATTATTAATAAACGCTGCTTTTTTTGTTGATTAAATTTGTCAGTATTTCAGAATTGACGTGATTTAGGGAATAAAAAATGATCGAATAAACGTTTGAGATTATTTATATGTGTGTAATCTTGGTATATGTGTATGGTCTATAGGGCGAGGATCGGCCGAAAATACACATTCGAAACACGGGTGGTTCACATTTACCGATATTCATAAATAAATAAGAAAAAAAAATATCTACTCACTTTACTATTGATTTGGGTCGAGAATCATTAGCATAGTTACCTCCTTGAATTTGACGAGATTGGAAAACAACAGCTTGTCTAAGTATACTTATTAAAAGCTTTTCTTTTTGTGCCCGTGGTTTCCCTCGAGACAAGTTTTTTATTCACGTCTAATGTAACAGAGGGCGAGCTCATTGTCATCAACCGGGCAAAAATCCAAACTGTGACTGCTACTGAGAAATTCCGGATAGAAAAACCAAAATAATACTGCCCGACCTAGGAATCGAACCCAGGGCTTCATTTTTAGCAGCAGCGCTTGCGATCACAAAAAAAAATACAGACTAATCAAACTTGAAAAGAGCTCATGAAAGGAATTGTGGGAGACAAACAACACCGTTTCTAACTCAGAAATTATAACGGTTCTTTTTTTTATTTCTAGTTTCGAAACCTTAAAAGTAAAACCATTAAAAATCAATAAAATCTTACCCCAAAAGGATTGTTCTTATCCACCACCGCATATGGCACACCCAAGAACTTCGCATAGCCATGGTCAGACCGAAGATCTCCGAAGACCGAGGGTCTTCGGTCTGACCATGACCATCAGACCTGTCTTCGTAGAAACAAGGGGGTCTACCCTGAAAAGACCTTGGACCAGACAACAAACAGAAACAAATACAATATGCACTCTTAGAGACGTTGTAGTTGGCAATGATTCCAAATTATCTTGAATTTTGAAAGAAAAGCTAAGATAAGTGAAAAAACAGGTTAGTAGTGATATCGATATGATAGCCGATTATACTAAGGATAAGCTGATGATGTAAGTTGGGATAATAGTAGATAGGAGAAAATGAGAGCATTATTTTGGTCTTGCGACTGCCTGCATTATTGACTTTCTTTTTTTTAAATTTGTTCAATACGGTATGAAAGTTTAACTAGTAAGAGGAGCTTATGTGAGTCAGCTGCATTCGGTTAGACCAGAAGCCGTATCCCGAACATAGTTGGGAAAACGCTAGGCAGATGACGGAATGAAAGTTTGAATTGAAGTTCATTAATTTTGCTGATGGGATATTCTACATTCTAAAAAACTGAGCTTTTTCTAAAACCTGATGTTTTAGAATAAAATATTAAGATTTCAGTTTCAGACATTGGAATTTTTATTACAAGAAAAACATGACCAAATAAATATACAAATAAAAAAATACAAATACAAAAAAATAATATGAAAGAATATCTGAGATATTGGATGGGATAGAGAAAAGTGAAGATTCACTTTACCGCCGAACGCAATACCAGAGTAAGAGTAGGTAATAAAGAAGTATGGAAGACGAAGTCATGCTGTGCAGACCCCAAATAGATTGGGAAGATAAATTGGGAGAATAATAAGGGCCGGAAGACTAAACGAAATAAACACAAGGTGTTGTAGACCATATTTATTATATTTTATTGAATGTATTATCAAACTAATAGAATGAAAGTCTGATTAGTAAATTGAATCTTTTCTTAGTTGTGACGAATGACTAAAGTTATATTACCAATATCCACAAAATGATTTAATTATATTTACTAACAAGTTGATGAATTTAAATATTGTTTAATTTATTATATGTTTATTTCTTTTGTATTCTAGTTTTCATATTTATTTTCTACTAAATTTTGTTTCACATTTTCTGGATCAGTTATTTTTCTTTTATTTGTTAGAACCTCCGTACCATCTCCGCTGGTCCCTATAGACTCTGTAGAAAACGTCCCAGAAAGCCATTCTGTCCTGGAAGGGTCTACCTTCAAGGGTTAGGTCGGAGTCTAGATTAAGATAAGGTTGAGTGGTCCTCGTGATAGGCTCCCATTTGACTGGAAGGAGCTCCGATGTTACAGGAGTCGGGTCTCTAAAAAAGGAAAAAAAATGGTTTTAATATAAAAAAAGCATAAAAAATATTACAAACATTATCTTGCACGATGACTTTGTTGAAGACTCATCATCATCATTCTCTTGCCCTTATCCCAATTTATTTGGGGTCGGCGCAGCATGTCTTCTTCTTCTATACTTCTTTATTACTTGTCATCTCATGAGACACCTTCTTTCTTGCCATATCATCTTTCACACAGTCCATCCATCGTTTCTTTCGGTCTGCCCCTACTCTTATAACCATCCACATTCATACTCAAAACTATCCTTACGACATTTTCCTCATTCCTCCGCATCACATACCCATACCACAACAACCGATTACCACATATCTTTTCAGTCACCCGCGCCACTTTCAGAGTTCCTCTTATGAAATCATTTCTTATTTTATCCATTCGCGTAACACCACACATCCCCCTTAGCCTTTTCATCTCAGCCACATGCAAATGACGTGGCTTTCATTCATCCCTTTTGTGGCCCCTTTTGTGTGTAACATTCTGATCCATGCAAAACAGCAGGTCTAACCACTGTTAAAAATCTTCCCCTTAAGTTTAAGGGGGATGCTAGTTACTTTGATTACCAAATGACGGACTCAACTAATGACTCTTGGCTTTGTGTTACAACTGTTATATTGCTAAACCCTTTTAAAATATTTCCGACCAATTGCCGACACATGACATTTATAGAAGTCAAAATTCTGCCAAAATTATGTAAAGTTATTACTCACCCGTACGTAGCGAAGTTAGTCCAAAGAGTCGATATCCTGTGAACCATGAGCTCATCTTCCGGAGTCGTAGTGTCTCCACTGAACAAATCATTATCAAATAAATATCCGAGTTCGTCAGCATGAACGGCTCCCGTAACATTCAATTTATATAGTTCCTTCAAAAAATTTCTGCCACCGCTGTATGAAAAAATATACCGGTAAACAGTCCTAGCACCAATGTCTAAAAATCGTTCAGCCGTTGTTTGTGTTGGGTGGTTGAATGTAAAATCTGACGCAAAGTCGGTGATTTCATCTTTTACGTTTTCATTTGTAGTCTCATCTCCAATATAAAAATGTCTGACGTCATTTAAAGCGTCCTCTAAACTGTCCCCCAAATCAAATGCAAGGGATACTGAATCGAAATTATAGTTTGTAAAGAACTCAGCATCTGCAAGTTCATACCTGAACGCCATTTCATTGTCGTTGTTCCCGATAATGATTGGCGTATTCCTGACTTTGGGGGAAACTATATTCGCAGGATCCTCCGTTATAAAATGTTCAACGCCGTCAATAATCTTTTCAACACAGGGAAATGTGGCACTTGAATCAATGTTCCCAAAATTTGCTATTTTCAAATCGTAAGCTAGTTGGGTTAGTGTGTGTACATCAATAGATGCAAGATAATCAAGTGCTTCATGCGTATCTTCAGTATTAAAATCCAATGCTGCTGCTAGTTTCAACGGTATCGTGTTATCAGATGGTTTTATGGTCAAAGGGCTTAAAGCAGGACCACTTTGAATGATTGCTTTCTGGAATAAACTTTCATAGGAAGACAACAGGTGGAGGCTCACCGACATGCCTCCAGCACTTTCGCCGAAAACAGTAATTTGTCTCGCATTTCCTCCGAATTCCTCGATATTCTCATTGATCCACCTCAGAGCCAACACTTGATCTTTGAGTCCGTTGTTTCCTGGTACCTCTGGAATGTCTAGACACATGAAGCCGTAGACACCAAGCCTGTAATTGATTGATACTACAATGACATCATTTCTCAGCAATGGATTTGGAGGTCCGAAGACACTTCCACTGCCGGTAACAAAACCGCCGCCATGTATCCATACCATGACTGGTAAGCGGTTATATGAGTTGGCGTTAGTTGGCACGTAGATATCCACAGTGAGGCAGTCGATTGTACCGAAGACGATATCGTTGTCTACTTGAGGGCAAGCGTTTGACTCGTACGCTTCGAAGATGCCGTCAAAGCCTGGATGCGGGGCTGCCACCTGTGAATTTAATTGTTTTATAATTAAAAACATTTTATAACAAAAGTCTCACGTCTTCTCTCATTCAGCCATCAGCATGACACATGGCTATACCATGACAAACGATTCCCTGTCACTCTGTCTTGACTAATGACGACCCTGTCACACTTCATTTTACTTAATCATTTTTTCTAAGACCAAAGAATAGATATCGAAAATGTATAATCATTATCATCTGCCTAGCCTTTTCCATCGGGGTCAGTTTCCAGTATAACTGGATTCAGCTGAATATCAGTATTTTACATGCAGCGACTACTTATCTGACCTTCACAGTCCAGTTAATATAAAGAATATGTTATCTTACCCCGAAAGGATTGTTCCTATCCACCACCGCATATGGCACACCCAAGAACTTAGCGTAGCCATGGTCGGTTCCAAGACCCCGGATCAGTCCTCCTTTCGTAGAGACTAGGGGGTCTACCCTGGACAGACCGTGGACTAGACCACACCCAGACACCAATAAAATTAGGAACCACATGTCCAATGCTTGAGACATTTTTGCAATAACTATGGTGACTTATCTCGAAGTTCGTGTCGAACGATGGAGATAACAGATAAAGCAGCATCTTATTGACAAGTCTATCTGATCTGATAGGACAGATATTGATAAAAACATTGATGCAGTTTGGGTTTAGAGGTAAATGCTTGTAAATACAATAATAAATACTTGTTTGTACCCGTGGTTTCTCTCGGACAAATGTTTTTGTTCACGTCTCATCTAAACTAATATTATAAAGAGGAAATATTTGATTGTTTGTTTGCATTGAATAGGCTCCGAAACAACTGGTCCGATTTAAAAAAATCTTTCAGTGGTATATAGCCTATTTATCGCGGAAGGCTATAGACTATATATCATCACGCTACGACCGATAGGAGTGGAGCAGCAATGAAAAATGTTGCGAAAACGGGGAAAATGTGACGCAAACGAAGTTGCGCCGGACAGCTAGTATAAAATAATTTTATTATTGATATAAATTTTATAGTTTTTTCGATTTTATCATTATGCTTTATATTATTGTCACAGTATTTTAATAAATGGGCACAGTATTTTATAAATTTTACACGTTAATGAACTTCACCAATGTTATTTATTTTATATTTTTTACTTCTTATTGTTTCTTAATGTATTAAGTAACAATATAATTCGATTGGAATTTGTGCAAGAAAAGAAAAACTTAAAAGACTTTAAAAGTGGCTTGCCCGGACACGGATCGGCCCGAGAACCCATTCTCCCAGAGACAGTGGGATGAGCCGCTCTGCAGGTTGGCACGGTATAACCTTATTAATACGTCTACCAATACTGCTGAGCGTGCCCGCCTGTTGGCTGTGGGTGAGTGGGAGTCGGGTCTCTGGCTTCAGGCACTACCGTCACCTAACATAGGCACTTTGCTAGGTGACACAACATTCCGGCTCGCTACATGTCTGCGATTGGGCGCTCCTAGCGGGGCTCCACATCGCTGTCGATGTGGTGAAGCAGTCGACGGCCTCGGACACCATGGCCTTTCCTGCAGTAAGAGCGCAGGTCGGATAGCACGGCACGCTAGCATTAATGATCTAATTCGTCGTGCTCTTGCCACCGCCGGGGTGCCAGCTGTCTTAGAACCCAATGGCTTGGCACGTGTCGATGGGAAGAGACCAGATGGTATGACCATAATGCCATGGAAGTTGGGTAGGCCTTTGGTGTGGGATGCGACTTGCGCCATCCCATCTTCCTAGCACGGTGAGCTGCGCTGGGGCGGCTGCTGCAGGCGCTGAAAACCTTAAACGGCGCAAATACAATAATTTAATTGGTAATTATGTATTTGAGCCGTTTGGGGTTGAAACACTAGGGCCATGGGGCCCGAGTGCCCATCTTGTGTTTCGAGATATCGCCAAGCGGTTGGTCGACGCTTCACGGGACCAGAGGGCTGGCCTCTTTTTTGGTCAAAGAATCAGCATTGCCATCCAACGTGGCAATGCGGCCAGCCTTCTGGGCACTTTTCCTGTCGACAGCGATGTCGACGAATTTTTTGACGCCCTGTTATTTTGATACTTGTACATATTTTATTTTTATTTTATATTTATTTGTAGTTTGTAAATAATGTACATATGTAATATACAAAAAAAAAATATGTGTTTGTTTATGTTTTCGAGCGTATGACACTCGTGGGCTGCAGCTGAAAATCAGCGTCAGTTGGTGCACCTTGCGTTGCCATCTGGCATTATGCTGAGCTGAGGCCCTTTTGGGGTTATAAGTCTTGTTTGTTTATTTATTTTGTATAATTTTTAAAGTGTGATGCCGAATAAAAACAATTTTCTTTCTTTCTAACAGAGGGCGAGCTCATTGCAATCAACCGGTCAAAAATTCCAACTATGTGACTGATACTGGGAAATTCCGGATAGAAAAACCCAAATAACACTGCCCGACCCAGGAATCGAGTGTATAACGTGAGGTCGACACACGGAAGCGCGATTAACGCTTGTGCGACAAAACTGTAATGCGACTCACTATAGGTCGAATGCACGCTTGTGCGACAAACTGTAGCTCGACATCACCCTAGTGCGACAATCTGAAGATCGACATCACGGTAGAGCGACAAACGCTTGTGCGACATTTGCTCGACATTACTGAAGTGCGACACTACTCAAGTGCGACAAACGCTTATGCGACACTGACGCCTAAATAGGGTGTAAAATAATCCTTCACAAGCCATCGATGCTGCTTAGTTTGATGTACTGAATGCTTCGTGCATTCAGTACATCATCTAAGCAGCATCGCTCAACAATTATTGTTGTTATATAATTATTATAGTTGGACAAATGTGAAATTTCACTATACTTGCACTTTAGTGCACTTTAAAGTACTGAAACATTTTGCTGATGGATGCATTGAATAGTACAGGGGTCATGAAGTATTTGAAAGTATATTACTAATAAAAAAATTAAAAAATTAAAGTTGGAACTTTAGCATGGTCCGCAGCAGAAAAATCGCAATAAAGGGAAAAACCAGTGCCTTTCGGCTTCGATGAGGGCTTTTATATTTTAAATAAAAATAAGAAAGACACAGTTTATAAACAAAATAAAATATATTAGAAGATAAACAACATTGGCAATTCCAGAACAATTAAAATGATGAACCATTAACAAATATTTATGTTATATTTTATAAATTCAATGTCTATATTTTTTTTCTCAAGATAATCCCAAAAAACAGCTATTATAATCAATATTAAAATAAATATAACATATTATAATCTAGAAAGCGCGAAAAGTAGCATAATTTCAAACAAAATAATCGATAAAAATACGAAATTATATCTATCGATTGAACGTTGCGAAACAAGTTCCTTTAAATTATTTTTGGTACTTTTTACTTCCATGATTGTTTTACATTTGACTACTCTGGTCACTGACAAATGACAGACAGGTAATAAGCCAAATAAATTACCAAGCGCGTGTCGCACCTTGTACAATGCAGGGTTCCACAGTCGGAGTGAATATTTTTTGCATTGTCATCATTTTAGCCCAAAAGACGGCCACTGCTGAACATAGGCCTCCTCCAAGTGTCGCCACATTGACTGATTTTCGGGGGTTTTGCCATAATCGCCACGCTTGGCAGGCGGGTTGGCGATCGCAGTACGGTTGTTACAAAAGCACAGAGAACGCTGCTGCCCATTCTCTGGCAAGTCCCTTAGTCGCCTTTTACGGTACCCACGGGAAGATATGGGATGGTGCTATTCTTTACGTCCGACACCATACATATAGCAATGATGAGGGATTTACCATGCACCGCATTAATTTAATCACAGCAAAATTATTTTGTTATTCAGTGTGCACGGTGCACAGAATATTCTGTCTCTCCAATTTTCATCGATGTGGTGCCAATGGTCTCGGAATAAACCGGCTGCGTGCAATCCTGACCGCACATTTTGCTACGGCTACGGAACCCTAAAAAGCGTCAATAGTTCGTTTTCTTTAATTCCTTTTCGTTTTACTATATTCCTTAAAAGTCGATTCCTTGATTGCCAAATCTCACAAAATTTTCAGTGAGAACTTGTTATAATGTCCTCTCTCAAATAAGCTGACTTTAATTTAGAAATCACTAGATTCATGTCGCTCTACCGTGATGTCGATCTTCAGATTGTCGCACTAGGGTGATGTGGAGCTACAGTTTGTCGCACAAGCGTGCATTCGACCTATAGTGAGTCGCATTACAGTTTTGTCGCACAAGCGTTAATCGCGCTTCCGTGTGTCGACCTCACGTTATACACTCCCAGGAATCCAACCGAGGACCTGATTGTTAGCAGTAGCGCTTGCGATCACAAAGAAAAAATACAGACTAATAAAATGGTAAAAGAGCTCATGAAAGGAATTGGGGGAGACAAAGAACACCGGTTCTAACCCAGAAATTATTCTCTTAAGAAGCAGTACGTTTAACCGAACCGAACTTTTCCATTATCCCGATCGTATAATGTCGTTTGATGGCAAACTTTTCACATTTATCGGATAATTTAATTGAATAGAAATGATCTTTTGTTCTTGCCGTGGAGGCTATTGAGAGATCGACGCCGCTTTGAGACAAAGAACTTTTGAATTCTGCAGGTGACGCACATACGGAAGGCTTGTTGTTGCGTATACGCTTAGTTTTTCTGGTAAACACGGTTTAAGGCAACTCACACCGCTTGGCAGCACTATGATAGCTTGTTCTAAAGTCCAACACAGCCTCGCTGTTGGATCCAGGGCTGCGTCCAAACAAATCAGATCTTCTCAAAAGCCATAAAAGCTTTATTTAAAAGTTATTCTATAACATTTTGTATGATTTATTTAATGATTTAAGATAATTTATAGAATTAGGAGATTTTTTGCAGAAATCCATGACATTCTATTTATAAAATATTTAGTTTTGATTCCACAAAAAAAGTTCCAGGCTTGGATGCAGGATGCAGCACCGCCCTCCCGTCCGCGCAAAAATACGCACATGCAGGAAAAGCAATAGTACTCGTAATTAGCACGCCATGCACCCAAACCTATACTCGAAGTTAGACTGGAAGCCGACCCCAAGATAGTTTGGGAAAAGGCTAGGCAGATGATGATGAAATCTGAAAGATAAAAATATACAGTATAATCTGTCTCGATAATACTACCTCTACTAAGCTTTTCCTATATTGGGGTAAGGTTCAGCGGTAGCCTAACGAAGCCTACCCGGAAGGAGCTAAATACCAATAATTTACATAGCGGGACTGTATATATGAGCTGGGTAAGACAACTCACCTCTTGGGTAGGACTGGTTATCAGTCTTCTGACTATCTATAAAGTCTGTCAAAGATCTACTATGACTTAGGGCCGGTTTCACAAAATCTGATCAACATATTGTAACTGCGTTCAGTATCATTATTTATACCTACTCGAAACGAACACATAGTTCTTTAACGTGGTTTAGATGCTGATCATCTGATCGTGTTTAGTTCATTTGGTGAAATTCGCCCTCATTATAGTGTTTATTTTGAGATGTTATATTTATCATTTGATCATAATTAAAACTCGAATCTATCTTGCATAACAGTGAAAACAAAATCTCGTCAAGAAATGATACGGATCTTGATCAAACGCGGCGAAGTAATCACTGTCGAATGGATGAGGGGGAAGTATCTCCCTCATGCCACCCCCACCCCCCGCTAATGGGATAATCACACAAAACGGGATGGTCCATTTTATGCAAACGAAGTTTTTCGGAGTAACCACTTCATTATTACTGTGATTTCGGGAATATCACGCTGGATTTTTAGCGAAAATGATGTTTTAAATCTGAAAATGGTATATTTACCTAGGTTTATAGAAGGTTATGCTTAAGACATTCAGTTTGGAAAATATTTTAGCATTACCAGCTAAAGAAACATCATTTGAAGAGCAGATTTAGTCAAGCAGATACCTTAAGAGCGTTTACGCCTTATGACATTTCATACAATGTTTCAAGTCCTTACTTTCCGAAATGACTGAACCGATTTTAATGAAACTTCACATGCATATGCAGGACACACAGGTCTAAAAAGTTACTAAAAACATTTTTATTTAGTAACTTTTTAGACCTAAGTATTCTTTACGATGTATTCTATTGTATGACGTCTTAAAACATTATTGTTTTATTCTTATTCCAGAGTGGGAAAGAGGCGGCGCTATAGAGGACGTCTAGTGCCATTTCTTTCCATCTCTGGAATAAGATTAAAACAATCCTGCTATAAGACGTCATGGTACGCCACCAAGGCTTCAAGTGAGCTATTTTTATAAACATTGTCATTCCAACACGATCCCATTGTCATTTTGCTAAAAGTTCGTAATCTGCTAAATTCATAATGGTCTGTCAAATTATATGCCATTTCTTTCAATGGATTGTCAGTGGTTGACCATTGTGAAGTCATAATGACGCCATTACATTAGTAGATTACCAAACTTGTGAAAATCAACAATTATGAAATCAATGATGGGCCATTCTGACACTATTGTAATAGCAGACTTGAGGCCCTGTTGTGAGGTGACATAGCAAGACAATCATGATGCGCTGACCAATAATGAATATCGGATGATTTTAATGATTCATTAGGGTCTAGCGAGTATCATCAGTACGTCAAAAAACACTACACAAAAAAACCAACATTATCCACTTCAAAAACCATGACATTGTAAACTTAAACAAGCCTGTGATCTGAAGTACATCAATACATCATTGTCTGGCTGACCCGCCAACGCCATCTGTCGGAAGTTTCGTAAATCAACACCAGAGGTCATTAATCATAGCGTTGGACGATGTCGACAGTCAGCGATGTCCATTTTTTGCTGTTTTTATTAATTTAGAGAAGAAAAGTTAAGGGCTAATTTAAATTTTTGTTGGTTCATTTAAGTTTATTTTTTCAGTTTTTAACAGTATAATGATATTCAGGAAATAACGGAGTTACCAACATAGCTTGGAGAGCAAGGAATCGTAACTGGAAGTGGGCTAGTCCTGTCAGCTACCACAACAAGTTACCTGCACATGCTCCGTTGCTTTCAACGCACAGTGACATAGTGCACAAGTGAAGTGGTATCTACTAATATAGTTTTAAGGTTCTATTTACTAACACAAATTGTACTTTTACTGCATGAATGCTAGTTTGTATAACTTAGAGACTAGCTATCTTATACATAGATAGATAGACATACCTACAGGTTGCTATGAACTGACACTCAGACGTTTACCAGTAGAAATTTTTCAAAAAAAACTTGCTGTTCATTTAAAGTGCAATACCTACACGGTCAAAATGTATGGAACGGCACAATTTTTATAATAATATAATATAACAAAACATGTTTTTATTTAATAATAATAATAGTGTTGTTGATAACAACTGCATTCATCATTTATGTTCAGTTGAAAACCAGCGTCGGGCACTAGTTGTCCGGCTGATCTGGGCCTATTTGGCGCCACACAGTATTTCTTGTTTAGTTTTATGTTTTTATTTCTATATTAGATTTTCTTTTTTATATGTCGCAGTTGTCTTGATTTATTTCGTTAGACACGGTCATCATGTGGGCAGAACATGGGTTCCGTGCTATGAAAACACACACTACACGAGGTACACTGCTTTTGTCGAACTCACTTACTACTCACAAATTACTTGAAATTACAATCCAACACAATAACACTAGGCACCATGAATCGGGGAACAGTTTCGGGACGTCTTGACTCTGCCGCGGTCAGACACAGACTGTCCGCCTCATAGCGAGTTCGAAACATCACGACTCTGTAAAGCGCGCTTAGGTGTGGGTAGACTGGTAAGTAGGTCGCGTGCTACCTTTGGCGCGCTTGCCGATTCATTTTCTGTCCGTACTAATGACCGGATCCTACATATATATTGTTTGTATTTGTACCAATTGCGCCAATAAACGTTTTTTTCTTTTTTTCATTCTATGACTTATTATGGTGGTTTTACTTTTTTATTCCGTGGTTCAGCTTTGAATGAGAAACTCCGAGCACAAAGCGGAGTTGCAAACAATACAACCTCCATAAATAAATCATTATCTCTCAGACTTACCAGGAAAAATAAACAACAAATCATTATTGGGAAAACTGGGGAAGATTACGAGATTATTAGCTTAAATAAGTAGATAAGGAAAGTGACGGCAAATAAATTTGAACAGTTAAACTGTGCCGCCGGACGCAGCGACGCGGAGAGATACCGAAATGCGTTAAGTTATTTTCCCTTACTACTGTAACTCATAAAAATCATTAATTATACTGGCCTCGTGGCTAAATAATAACAGCCAATCGGATCGATTTTCAGGGTAAGTCGTGCTTGCCTAGGTTGGCCCGAAGATGGGTGACCACTCATTACATATAGAGTTTCGAGTGCGAGAGAAAGCATCATATGTCGTTGGTTTTTTTTTTCGGATTGTTAATCATCAAATAACCTCTCCCACTATGGGCGGGGCGGAAGGGAGTGTCAGACTTGTACTGACTAAAACCCATACATATTCCTTCTTAGCCCTTTGTGTTCCAGGGCCACGGTATCTCTTTTAAACTGTCCCGCAGCCCTGGCAGCGGGCCGAAAGCCTGACAACCAGTGTTACTGGGTTGTGGAGGTCAGATAGGCAGTCCCTCCATATCAGCTGCATCCGGTTAAAAGTGGAAACCAACCCCAAAATAATTGGGAAAAGGCTAAGCAGATGGTGGTGGCCTTTGAATTCTTTTGCTAAAGTGCAAAGACCCTCTAGCTTTTGCCTGGGTGGATGTCATCTATATACTAACGGCTTCAATCTCCCCAGGGCATGATCTACCGATGCGATGTACCAAATTTCATCCTTTCTAGCGTGAAGCAGTAGGAAACAGAAAGACAGGGAGGAAGAGTTACTTCTGCATTTATATTATGGATATAATAAAAGCACCATTCATGGAATCTTGACCGGTACGGTCTACATCACTTTTCACCTCATTGATCGCATTCAAATTCGGTCGAGGATCATCTTTAAACCGCATTTGAAGTGTCTTGTTACGACAGACGTAAACATAGTAGTAAAGACCGTAGGACATAGCATTAACTCATTTCCTTAAAACAGGCGATGTAGGTACGTAATGCGATGGTCAGTACACACGGTGACCGTGCCGACGGCGCGTTCGTGTTCCACGCGCGCCTCAAGGAGATGTCAGCAAATCGGAAGGGGTCCGAGAGGGCCGATGCCTGCCAGGGCTGCGGGTTGTTCTACAGAGATACCGTGCCCCTGGAACGCAAAGGGCTAAGAAGGAACATGGATGGGTTTTAGTCAGAACAAGTCTGACACTACCTTCCGCTCCGCCCAGAGCGGAAGAAGTCATTTGATGATTTCCAATCATAAAAAAAAAAATAAAAAAAAAGTACACACGGTGACACCTCAAGCTTCTCAATTCTAGCATAACATACCTTCGCTTTGGCTCTGTATGGTGTCGGACGTAAATAATAGCACCATCCCATATCTTCCCGTGGGTGTCGTAAGAGGCGACTAAGGGACTTGCCAGAGAATGGGCAGCAGCGTTCTCTGTGCTTTTGTAACAACCGTACTGCGATCGCCAACCCGCCTGCCAAGCGTGGCGATTATGGCAAAACCCCCCTTATGTCAATGTGGCGTTGGGGGAGGCCTATGTCCAGCAGTGGACTTCTTTCGGCTGAAATGATGATGATCATGTACTGCGATCGCCAACCCGCCTGCCAAGCGTGGCGATTATGGCAAAACCCCTCAAAATGTCAATACGGCGACACTTGGGAGAGGTCTATGTCCAGCAGTGGACGTCTTTTGGGCTGAAATGGATGGCTTCGCTTTGTATAGGTTTTCTGTCCAATGCGATATTCGCATAAACTGGTGTTGTATAGCTTGATTGATCATCGTGCATACAATTTTTTTTTTGAGCTTTTGGTGGAAAGTACGTCATTACCGTTCTTGGAGTAACAGACCTTGGAGATAAGCCTAGGTCCACCGATGTCGGTTTTGAACTTCATCTTGGTGCGGCTCTTGGACACAAATGTTGGGAGCAGCTTTGCGGTACAAATTAAAAGTGCCAAAATCTTTATTACTCAATTTAGTTGCCATCGATAGATACTCTATGGAGGAGCTCTTGGCTAAATAATAACAGCCGCACGGGTCGATCTATAAGGTTAAGCCGTGCTTGCCGAGGTTGTTCCGTGGATGGGTGACCGAATTACATACCGAGTTTCCTCGGTGCCTCGGAAAGCTCGTTAAGCCGTTGGTCCCGGCTGTCATTTGTAGATGTTGACAGTCGTTACGAGTAGTCAGCAGCTAAAAGTCTGATATCCAGTCTTACCAAGGGGTATCGTATTCCCCAGTTACTAGGTTGTGGAAGTCAGATAGGCAGTCGCTTCATGTAAAATACTGGTATTCAGCTGCATCTAGTTAGACTGGAAGCCAGCCCCAAGATAGTTTGGGAAAAGGCTCGGCAGATGATGATAGGTACTCTTAAAAAGGATACAAAATCTCGGTACCTACGAAAGAGATATTTGAGGGGAGATTTGTACGCCTTGACGAAATGTGCGTCGGCCTTTATAATCACTTAGTAATGGGTAGTAAAAATAGGTCAAGGGTCGTCTTTAGACCGATCAATGGCTTTTAAAGACAGTATACAAACCCAAGTTCCTACCCAACCAGATCAATGCTGTCGTAAAATTGGCCTTATATGATTTCTTTACATTTTAACCTAGTATATTGAAAATGTTGATGCCCACTGATCCGTGACTGACGTGCTGCCTTCGTTGGTCTGGTGGTCACAAGCGCAAATGCTTAGCATATGTCCGTAAGGATTGAGGAGCCACATCAGATTTTTAAATATGATCATTAAATCCACTTTTGCATTAAATATAACTAGTTTTATATTTTGCTACTAAATCTAGAATTCGTGCTGCAAAATCAGCTACATTGCTGCTAAATAATGGTGAGATCAGATTTTTAAAATGTGATGTGGCTCCTCAATCTTTACGGACATCTTCATCTTAGCATGAGGTTCTGCGTTCGATTCCGGGTCGGGCAAATTGTAATTGGGTCTTTCAATCAGGAATTTCTAAGTAGCAGCCTCTGACTTTGGATTTGTGCCCGGTTGATGGCAATTGGCTCCCATTAAATGAGACTTAAAAAACATCAGTATCGAAATGTGGGTGCACTATGAGTTATGAGGATTACAGGCGTGATGTTTTGTTATGAATTTGCGCTAAACATGACGCATCACAATAAATATGTACCTACTTTCGAATCATGCTTCACTGATAACCCAAGATAATACCAGTTTTTTGTTTACAAACGAGACTCGATGGTTTAGATTGGACGTGCGGAATACTTTCCGAGTACGAGTTCGGAGTTTCCAATCGAGAACCTATAGGTAGTAAAATCATTGCGAGTCGACATAAAATTCTTTTTGAAATATTTTGCCCATGCTGGTTCATTTGGTAAATGTTATCTAAACTATATATAATAATAATAATAATAAAAAAAAAAAAAAAAAAAACTGGCAACTCTGTGTGTCAACACGTAAAATCATTATCCTTATTCCTTTTTTACCATAAAATATTTATTTTAATACCCAAATTGTTTACCACTGTATTTTAAATAAGTCGAAAACTCATTTAACCACCACATATTTGAAAAATTACTGAAAAGAACCATAACAAATATCCAAAAACAAGACTGAAGTGAAATGACATCTGTCAACGTTCCAACGTCGAAAACGAAATGGAAAAATCATGCGAAAATGGAATGATGTAATTCAATTTTACAATGATAACACGAGCTGCTACACGTCGCGCACGCCCACCATCCCCGGACTCGTCGCTGAGCTCCGCCCCGCCGCCGCCGGACCCCGGATCACCTGTGTCACCGGCAGCGGCAGTCGCGTCGAGCTCCAGTGACGAGTATTTCTCCCCGCCGACGTCGCCAACACCTGTACGTCGGCCGGGGCGAGGCCGGCCACCGAAAAGCTTGGGACTTAGGGGCCATCCGGCCCCGAGCCGGGTCCCCGCTGCCGGTGGTTGTGTGCCGCGCATGAGATGGACTTATTCCATTAATGAAAACGTCATGCGCGCATACTATGGGTCTACAGAGGGGAGAACTAACCTCACTGCGTACCGTGTTAGGATGCTGTCTATGTTTCAGGAACTTGAACCAACTGTCAACGTTTCGGCCCAACGGTTGTCGGATCAGGTGCGGGTCATCCAACGCAATCACATGTTGGACGACGCCGCACTTGATAGGCTGCGCTCAGAGGTACTGAGCAACCGTATCATCTTGACTTCTTCACAAACCACGACACAAACAAGTTTCGCTGATGATGCCATTCCACCGCGGCCCAATTTTACTGTTGTAGAGGAAGATGATAGGGTTGCCACGGTAAGTAGCCAGTGCAACGACCGATTGAGGAGTGCTCTGGAAGATGCGCTTCGCGATTATCGATCCACTCCTACCCAACTTAGGCCCCGATTACCACGGTTACCCATGCATAAGAAAAATAGGGCGCTGGTGTGTGCCTTGGACTCGCAACTCAAAAATATATTTGAGCATAGCGAGAACCTCGTTGATACGCACTCGATTTTGTATTGTGGGGCTGTAGCGGCTTGTCGTTTAGCTAACGTCAAATTCCAAAATTATGACGTAGCTACTCGACCAAAACCAGCCGTACCAGCTTGGCAACGCAGGATTGAGTGCCGTATCGACGGGGCCAGGGTACTCATCGGCAAACTATACTGCTTCAGGGAGGGCAACACACGACCACGTGTGATGCGCTTTGTGAGGCGGGCATTCTCGGGGACTGGAATCAGCCCTCAAGAATACATGTCCCGTGTCACAGAGCGCATCGACTTCCTGAAGCAGAAAGTTTATGCATGGGCGAACCGTATTCGGCGGTATAAGCGCAGGGTTGATCGGTACTCGCAGAATCTCATGTTCCGGAGTGATGAAAGGTGGGTATACAGAGATTGGGAGCGACCCAAACAAAATGTGACAGACGTATGCCGTCCAGACGATGCCACTACTAGTTCATTCTGGCGCAGCATCTGGTCGGTGCCCGTCTGTCATACTGAGGCTGACTGGATGCAAGATGTCGAGCGAGTGTGTGAATCTATACCAGAAATGGAAAAAATTATAATAACACCTTTAGATGTTGCCAGAGCAGTTCGTCCGTTACCGAACTGGAAATCTCCGGGACCGGACGGACTGCACAACTTCTGGCTTAAATGGCTGAGTAGTTCACACACTCGCCTGGCATCTCAATTCCAGTCATGCTTAGAGTCTGGGTCGCTACCAGACTTTCTTACAACGGGTGTTACCCACCTGCTTCATAAGTCCGGTAGTCCTGCGGAACCCAGGAATTATAGACCGATCACGTGTTTGGCGACGGTTTATAAACTTCTTACATCCATTTTGAGAGTGAAGATTAACAAGCACATCGATAGTAATTCCATTATGTCGGCCTCTCAAAATGGATGTAGGAATGGGTCCCGTGGTACTAAGGAGTTACTCCTCATCGACATGGCCATTAGCCAACAGGTTCGTCGATCCCGCAAAAATCTGTCGACATGTTGGATAGATTACAAGAAGGCCTACGACTCTGTGCCACATACATGGCTCATGAGGGTGCTGGAGTTGTACAAGATTGATGCAACTCTACGCGCCTTCCTTGGGTCGTGTATGAGGCAATGGAGGACGGTCCTTCGATATCCAGGATGTCGAAAAGTGTCAAACGTGTATGTGACCTGTCAATACCGCTCCGGAAAACAAATTACCAAATAATAGTTTTTATGTGCTCAATACACCTATTTTATACATTAGTGCAGTCTGCGATCCGAAAAGTATATGTGTGAGTGTTATCTAAGATAAAGAAGCCTGTTTCGCATGGAATATTACACCAACAGTGCAAGAACATAATTGCAGTCAAGTGGATTAAAACCCAACATCATCATCATACCAGGTTGGCTTTCAAAGATTTATGTTACATATTCATAACACAATTGAAATTGCATGGATAAATCAAACACTGGAACAAAACACATACTTAGTAGGACAGTTGAAGATTTGAAAACTACATTTCTATATGTAAACAAAGAACAGGTGATTCTCAATAACCAATCACAGATCAGCACATCATCACTGACTGAATGATATTCGTTCGGAAATTGCTTCTGCCAACAAATACTCAACTTGGATACTAGTCTTTTGACATTGTTCTAACACATTCCAATACAAGAAGCATTTTTTGAACTTTTACTTATATTCATCATGGATCTCGAGCAGAACATCACATATCGCACTGGCAAACCCCGACGAGCAAGCTCACTTGTCGATCTATCAAGAAGTGAGTCTCCTCTTTTTGATACCACTATGTTAAGCCTACCGAACACATCACTTAACGAAAGTCAAACGGTTATTGAATTAAATGAGAAAATAATTGAACTTACAAACCAATTGACTAGTGCTAACCATGAGATTGACAACCTAAACACTGAGAACTTTCGCTTAAAGTCTGACCTCAACAAAAGCTTGAAAGTCGTTGAAACTTACAAACACCTAAGTTTAACAGATAGCACAAACCTAACACCAAATCGGAATAGGAAGAATAAAACTGGAAAGTCTACCCCAAGCAAAGATACCAACTCTTTGCAAAAATCCCACCAGGCAACACAAACTGATATATCACTAGACCGAATAGCACAGCATCACGAAGTCGCCTTACCTGTAGAAGCGGAATATCTGTATTGTTTACAAACGCAAAGTAAAACGCCTACCCCCGACATGCAAAATAAAACAAAAACGCCTACCCTCAACAAGCAAAGTAAACCGATTACTTCAATGACAAATCCTAAACTTAAACAAAAATTACAATTAGAAACGACAGATTGTCATGTATGCATCCTGAGTACGAACAACAAGAACAAAGTAAGAAACATAGCAGAAACGACACTTAGTAAACATTCTAAGAACATTTGTCATTATTCAATGCCGAACTGTATAACCGAACAGTTATTATCTGACATAGAAAACAAATTAAAAGATTTTACATTCAATGATTTTTGCATTATACTGATAGGGGAGGAAGATTTCAACACAACAAAGGACTATGTACAGCTCGTACTGTACTTTCGGACGGCCCTACAAAAGACAACACATACTAATGTTATACTCTGTGCTCCAACATATAATCTCAATGACTTTAAAACTATGTACAATTGGAGGGTCGAATTATTTAACAACCTACTTTATTTCGACACATTGACCCATGAGCATGCTTACTTTTTGGACTCAAATAAGAATTTATCCAATGATTATACTATGTTTTCAAAACGGACTGGATTACTTAACAACTATGGCATGCATACAATTTTCAAAGATATTGACAACTTTATTCAAGGACTAAAAACATATGACATATCTTATAGACAAACCAATATAAATGAGCATAACCAAACCGACCAACTTCCGAGTAATCAGTTATTTCTATGACAACTATCTACATATCATACACCAAAATATAGCAGGACTCCTAAATAAAGCAGATGCTCTTACTGTGTGCCTAGAAGAGCTCTGTACGAAGAATATCGACATTGACGTGATTTGTATCTCTGAACACTTTATGATGTCAGGCTATGAAGACTTTTTGACTATTCCCAACTTTGACCTAGCTGCGTGCTTTAGTCGAGCAGAATCAAAACGAGGTGGAACCTGTATCTTGGTTAGAAAGGGACTTCGATGGGTGGATTTGCCTGCCATAAATGAACTAGCAATAAATAAGTCATTTGAATGTTGTGCTATTGAATTAACACAGTCAAGTACCATTGTCATCTGTATTTACAGAATCCCAAAAACTAACAATCTGTCCATATTTTTTGACCGCCTGGAAAAATTATTACTACTTATAACAAAGAAACAACAAAACATTATAATATGCGGTGATTTCAATATTGACATGTTAAAACTTAGTAATATATCTTTAGATTTACAATGTCTGCTCCTCAATTTTAATTTTAAGTTAGAAATTAACCAACCTACCAGGTTAAAAAGTAACACATGCATTGATAACTTTGCACATAATCTTGGTACTAAATGCAAAGCTGATGTATTTGAATTTGCTTTGTCAGATCACACGTGTCAATTATTGAAGTTTCCCATAAAAAGGACTTGGCGCATAAATCATTGGTATGTAAAACAACGTGACTTTAGTTTGGAAAACATGAATAAGTTTAAAAACTGTATACAAAACATGTCTTTTTCAAATGTTTATGAATGCGAGGATGCAGATAAGGCTTATAGCCTATTTCTGGACACTTTTTCCTTGTTCTATCGTCTGTGCTTCCCATTTAAATTTATAAAAATTAGGCTACATAAACGACCTCAATGGGTGTCGCGGGGAGTTAGAGCCTGTAGTAAAAGGAAGAGAACACTTTTGTGGAGTTACCGTCTAAACCGAAATGAGGCAACTAAAAGAAAACTTAATGATTATACTAATACCTACAAGCGAATAATTAAATTAACTAAACGTGCACAAAATACCTATAAAATAAAATCCGCAGTTAATAAATCGAAAGCGACATGGGAGATCATAAATAAGGCAAAACCTAAGCTACCTAAAAACATTATTTCAAACATTACAACTGGGAATAAAAACATTACAGATCCCCGTGAAATAGCTAATGTTTTCAACGATTTTTTTGTTGACAAGATTAAACCTGTCCTTAATACCGGAAAACGAGTTACTTCGAATATAATCCAATCTAACAACTCTATGTTTATGGCACCTAGCCACGAAGACGACATAAAACAAATAATAAAATCCTTAAAAAATACTAAGAGCGTGGGACATGACGGTATATCCACAGAAACTGTGAAATATGTGTCAGACAGCATTAGCGGCCATTTAAGCCACATAATTAATTTATGCATATTTCAAGGTATATTTCCGACCGAACTAAAGACTGCGGTTGTAAAACCACTTTACAAAAAAAGCGATCGAGATAAAACGGAATCTTATAGGCCGATCGCACTTGTTCCTATTTTTTCAAAGATTTTCGAAAAATATATATATGAACAAATTCATAAATATTTGGTACAGCAAGACATATTAACGGATGAACAAAAAGGTTTCAGGAAAAACAAAACCATTAATATGGCCATTTATGACTTTTTAAATAATGTAATCGCAAATGTTGACCGAAATATACCGGTGTGTTCAATTTACTGCGATATGACTCAAGCCTTTGACTACGTAGACCACAATATACTACTTACCAAATTAGACGCGTACGGTTTAAGAGGCAATATCCTACAACTTATTGAGTCATATCTAAAGAATCGTAAACAATATGTGGAAATTACACAGGTGGATCAAAAAACAAAGCATGAAATAGTCTATCGGTCGCGTGATAAAATAATTAAATATGGTGTGCCTCAGGGGAGCGTGCTTGGCCCCCCTCTATTCATACTTTACATAAATGACCTGCCAAAAGTAACGGAACATCACATGACGTTATTTGCCGATGACAGTACAGTTACCATTGACTGTAAAGATAGACTAAAATATGACAAACTAATATATGAAAATGACATTACTAATACTATCAAATCAATAATAAACTGGCTTAATAATAATAACCTTAAGATAAATATTGACAAAACTAAACTAATGACATTTAACCAACGGAAAAATTTGACTATGAATATTTTTTACGAGAACAACAAAATAAATCAAGTTGACACAACCAAATTCTTAGGGTTAACCATAGACCAGCGACTAGATTGGAAAGCACATACGATAGATTTAGCGAAGAGGCTGAGCAAATCTGCATATGCCTTATATAAACTTGCGCCAGTCATAGGAACGGACGCTATTGTTACAGCATACCATGGCATGGCTAGTTCAATATTAAGATATGGAGTTATTTTTTGGGGAAACTCATCGAATAGGGAAATTGTTTTTAAAGCCCAAAAAAAGTGCATCAGGGCAATGTTTGGATTAAAATGTACAGATTCATGTAAACCCTTTTTTATTAATTGTAATATACTGACACTACCCTGTATGTACATATTCGAAGTTGCAGTATTCGTTAAAACCAACCCAAATCTGTTTCCCAAGTTATCTGACAGAAATAGCAGAAGTCGACGACACATCAATATGTTGTGCTCGAGACAATCCAAAACAGCTCTGATGCATAATAGTGTTTTTTGTATGGCACCAACTATTTATGACCATATACCTGAATCAATTAAAATATTAAATATACACCAATTCAAAACACACTTAAAGAAGTTTCTGTCAAGTAAATCCTATTATAATATAAATGAGTTTCTGAAGGATAAAATATTACTATAATTTTTTGCTATAATTGACATGTCTGAATTTTTTTTTTCCTTTTTGTATTATAATTTTATTGTTTGACATCCGTTTGTGTACTTTGACATCATGAATCTTTGACAGATTTTCTACCGACTTCATACCGATTATTTGACATCTATTATTGATATGTTTTAATGAGCTCTGTTTTTTTTTTCATTATTGTATGACATCTAATTTTTGAATTAAGTATTTTTAACTTTTGCTATATAATTGATTTTTTTTTCCTCTCATGTATACAATTGTTTTTATTTAATTGTCATTTTATTTTTGCATGTAATGCTACTTTTTATAATCTGTAATAGATATGTTATAATAATCTAAAAATTATGCATGGAATACTTACTGGAAAAAAATTCTAAATTAAGACATTTATTTGTCCATATTTGTACGCTTCACAGCAAAACATAGAGAATCAACTAAGCATAATGTAACATCTCACACACAGTGTAACTACCTATGTTTACAAATAAAATATTCTTATTCTTATTCTTATTCTTATTCGACAGATCCAGGGAAACGATGAGCCTGTATGGATTAAACGGGGAATATTTCAGGGCGACAGTCTAAGTCCTCTTTGGTTCTGTCTAGCCCTGAATCCTCTAAGCACATTGCTGGAGGATTCAGGTCTAGGCTACCGGTTGA
This sequence comes from Cerastis rubricosa, assembly GCA_949152445.1. Classification (NCBI taxonomy): domain Eukaryota; kingdom Metazoa; phylum Arthropoda; class Insecta; order Lepidoptera; family Noctuidae; genus Cerastis; species Cerastis rubricosa. The sequence continues at coordinate 20,126,248 of OX424534.1, read as the reverse complement.
GGAGAGGTGGTCAGGTCATATCTCACCTTCTTTACATGGATGATCTGAAACTCTTTGCCCCCAGCAAATTGCAACTGATGGAGCTACTGAAAGTCACTGAAAATTTTAGTAGTGCCATCAGGATGGAATTTGGTGTGGACAAATGTGCAGTCATGTATGTAAAGCGAGGGGAGATTATGGAATCCGAGGGACTTCAGCTCTCTGATTCCATACACCTAAGATCCCTTTCCTCATCCGAAAACTATAAGTATTTGGGTATGTCGGAAGCGTTAGGCATTAACGTAGCTGACATGAAGCAATCGTTGAGGGAGCGCTTCTTTGGTCGCCTAAAGAAGGTACTAAATAGCCTTCTTTCAGGCGGGAACAAGGTGCGCGCCTTCAACGGTTGGGTCATGCCGGTTTTAATGTACTCTTTCGGCATACTCAAATGGACTCAGACCGAACTGGACGCCCTGGATAGGAGAGTTCGTACACTGCTGACCGCAAACCGGATGCATCACCCACGATCATCGGTGATGAGACTGTACATCCCGCGGAAGTGCGGGGGTCGAGGCTTTTTAAACGCGAAGACCCTCCACAACCGCGAGGTTTGCAGCCTCAGAGAATATTTTTTGAAAGCCGAGGTGGGTATGCACCGAGATGTGGTCGCAGTGGATATACTAACTACCGATGACCGCAAGGAAATATGGCAAGGCAAGGTTCTTCACGGACGCTTTTACCAGGCGCTTCATGGGCCCGATGTAGATTTTTTAGCGTCCGTGTCCTGGTTACGTTTCGGCGACCTCTTTGGGGAAACTGAAGGTTTTGTCTGTGCGATTATGGACGAAGTTATGCTGACGAACAACTACCGGAAACATATTATGAAGGACGGGACGGTGGACGTGTGTCGGGCATGCCACCGTCCGGGTGAGTCCATCAGACATATTATTTCTGGTTGTTCTCGTCTTGCTAACGGCGAGTACTTACACAGGCACAACCAAGTGGCCAGGATTATTCACCAGCAACTTGCCTTGAAATATGAACTTGTGGAATCTGAGGTACCGTACTACAAGTATGTGCCCGACCCAGTTCTCGAGAAAGACCATGTCACGCTGTACTGGGATCGGCCTATCATTACTGACAGGACTATTGTTGCCAATAAGCCTGACATAGTGGTGATAGACCGATCAGCGCGCCGCGCAATGATAGTCGATGTTACCATCCCGCATGACGAAAATCTCGTGAAAGCTGAGAAAGAGAAACAGATAAAATATCTCGACTTGGCTCACGAGGTTGTCGATATGTGGAATGTGGACTCGGCTATCATTGTGCCGATTGTCGTAACGGCCAATGGCCTTATGGCCAAGAGCCTCGACGAACATCTGTCGAAGCTCTCACTTGGCAGTTGGATCAAGAGCCAGATTCAGAAGGCAGTACTCCTCGATACGGCCCGTATTGTGAGGAGGTTCCTGTCTCTGCAGCCCTAACCACCGGTAGCTTGGACCCTACTCTCGTTACCGGCGGAAACCTGTTTTTTATATTTTTAAATGTTTTTTGTTAATTTTTTTTGGAAGAAATATGTAAAAATATAAAAGATAAGATGATAGATAAATAAAGGAATATAATATAATATTATAAAGAGGAAAGATTTGATTGTTTGTTTGTATGTTTGTTTGTTTGCATTGAATAGGCTCCGAAACTACTGGTCCGATTTGAAAAATTCTTTCAGTGTTAGATAGCCCATTTATCGACGAAAGCTATAGGCTATATATCATCACGCTACGACCAATAGGTGTGGAGCAGCAATGAAAAATGTTATGAAAACGGGGAAAACGTGACGGAAACGAAGTTGCGCCGGACAGCTAGTTTCTAAATAAAATGGCCGCCAATCATGGACAAATAATACCATTTTTTGAGTTGAGATCGTATAGAAATAGAAGAGAGGGTTTTTTCATAACATAAATTCACTAAAAACATGTTATTTTATCCAGTCATCATCTGCTTGGCCGTTCCCAACTATGTTGGGAACGGCTTACCAGTCTAATCGGATGCAGCTAAAAACCAGTATTTAACATTGCGCGACTGCCTATTTGACCTCCACAACCCAGTTAGTACCCACTGGATGTTACGCTACCCCTTGGTCAAAAAAATAATCAAAATCAAAATATTTTATATTACATAGGCCTACATGGGCACTTATAAAAAGTCGACAGAAGAGGCACGGTTCAGGTTGGTCGTTTCCATTGGAGAAGAACCGGCAAGAAACTCCATGGTAGTAACCATGGAGTTTCTTGCCGGTTCTTCTTTTAAAATCATTTGGTTCTACAATATTTGGATGTTACAGCGTTAGTACCTAAGTATGAGAGGACAGCGTAGGCCCGACAATAAGTCATCGCTTACTACAAAAGTTAGAAAAAGAGGATGGTGTAAAAAAAAAATAAAAAAAATTACAAAGCCTACAATGTCCACACATTTACAGAAAAATCATCATCATCTGCCTAGCCTTTTCCCAAACTATCTTGGGGTCGGCTTCCAGTCTAACCGGATGCAGCTGAGTACCAGACTCACAAAAAATATGAATGAAAAAGAATCTATACAAAAGTAAAAATAAAACTAAGAACAATTAATTAAGCAATTGACACAAATGTTGTCATCAGTACTGTAACTATTCTGCACAATGAAAGACTGGTCTGGTAAGACTGGTTGTCAGACTTTCAAACCATCTGGCTTAACAACATGGCTTTATATGCTTTCCTAGGCACAGAGGATACTCGGTATGTAACGGGTGGTCACCCATCCACGGACCAACTTAGGCCAGCACGGCTTAACCTAAACATCGACCCCAGCGGGTATTATTATTCTATTAGAAAAAAAAAATCTTTACTATGAACTTTGTTGGTACTAATATTCCGTTTGCCTACCTTATCCACGTTTTCCACAAAAGATTTATTAACAACAATTAAGTAACAAACTATAAGAATACGCAGGAAATCCAGTATTGTACTCAAACGGCTTGAAAAAGAAATAAAACGACGCCACGAAATTGGTCCCACACTAAATTCCAATTTATGGGCCCTGGTACGGATCTCTAAACTGTAACGTGGCCTTCGCATTGCGAATCCCGGATTCCCGGGATCTCCAACGTTTTAAAACTTTTATGTCCCACCTTAACATTCGTGGCTCAGTGGCAACAGCTCTAATCACGAGACGGAAGTCGTGGGTTCGTGCTCAAACGCATTACTTTGTGCAATTTATTTCATTACCACTGCTCTTAAAACGTGAAGGAAAACATCGTGAGGAAACCAGCATGGCTTTTTGGGTCTAGGAGACCCAAAAAATCGAAGACATGTGACATCTACAATCCTGCACTGGGCCCGCATTGTCTGTGAGTCATATTAAGTGGACTCTTGTTTACATTGTACCCATTTTAAACTGTTAATTGTATTGACTACAGACACTTTCACTACAAATAGAATTATTAACTCATAAAGTTGTAATAATACTATCCTAATATTAAAACTACATTTTACATTGTAAAATGCATCTATTTGAAAAAAAACTATCCTTCGAAAAACCTCACCATATTCAAAAAGCGCGTTTTGCGTTTCACAAACGAAAAAATAACTTCATATTTTACCCAGGCTTCACATAAATCCCGTTTTGTTATCCCGGTCTAGTCCCGTACTAGCGGGCTTACGTACTAACTCCGATACATTGCGACAATGTCCCACATGACATTGTCATTCGTGAACACAACGCAGAAAAAATCCCGCAAACTGTCTCCGTATTGATAGGATTCACGATTTGATTTATTCGATTATCTTGGCAAATAAAATTGATTTTGTGTAAGGTATTTTTTTATTGTTGGCTTCAAAAAGGAATGAGGGATCGTTGCTAAGTAATTATGGTGGTCTATTATCGTAGGTATACTGAAAGGCCCTTATCCCTTCGTGCCTTTGGCCCCGGCTAACATTTTTATAAATCTTTGACAGTCGTGGTTTGAAATTCGAAAGTCTGACCACCGGATTATTGGGGTTTTTTTTTGACAAGTCCGCCACACTATTCCCAAAACACTGCAACTCCTGTAAGCCACAATCAACAATAGCGACCACCAGAAAAGCACCGAGACAGTAAAGCTCGACGAAGCCCCAGAGAAACAATTTAACTTTCTTGGATCGCATCCACTCCATATCAGCAAGAGACAGAACGCAACAAGGCCAATAGAAACAAAGGGACCTTTACTACCGCCAACCACTAATTGAGTTGCGGGAAAAGGCTTATAGACAGAATCAGAATCAGAATCAGAATCTTTATTTGTTAAACATAGGTATTTACATAAAGGTGTTAGGTTAACATATTAGAGCGCTATGTTTTGCCGCGAAGGCATACAAATTTTAAATGAAATGTAACTAAAATACTTAAAAAATAAAAACTAAACTAAACAGACAATAAAGACAAAACTAAGCATAAACTTAAAAATATTAAAAATCATCGTTTATAAAATCTTGAACAGTATAATAACATTTTTCTATTAATAGAGAGGAGAGAGCTTTCTTAAATTTTGATAGGGGCAATGTTCTTATACTATCGGGTATTTTATTATAAATTTTTGAAGCCATTCCAAAAAATCTCTTTTTCATCAAAGTGGTTCTGCATTTAATGTCGCACAATTGATTTATATATTGAGAACGCATTGGAGTTTTTTTTACATCGGAAATTTTCGTAAAAAGGTGTAAATTCGTTTTAACAAACAAAGTAGTCTCGTAGATGTACATAGATGGCATAGTAAGTAATTTTAAGGATTTAAAATGGGGAGCACAAGTTTCGGTAGTTTTTAAGCCACACATTGATCGAATACACCGTTTTTGAGCTTTAAAAACAGTCTCTCTTTCAGTAGATTGCCCCCAAAAAATAACACCAAACCTCAGAACTGATGCCACCAATCCGTGATACGCTACTAAAAATGTTTGTGTATTAACTTTTTTTGAAAGCTGATAAAGTGCATATGCAGATTTGTTTAATTTTAGACAAATTTCTTCGATATGTGGTTTCCACGTTAGTTTACTATCCATTTTTATACCTAAAAATCTAGCCTCGTTTGTATCTTCTATTTTGTAATTGCCATATTCAACGTGAACTGGAGGTTTATCACACCTTTGATGAAAGTACATTACTTTTGTTTTGTTTAAATTAATGACTAGGTTATTGCTATTGAGCCAGTTAATAATTTTACTTAGACAATAATTAATATCACTCTCGTAACAGACAGGATTAGTGCACTTTACAACAGCTGTACTGTCATCGGCAAACAGTACCATATTTTGAGATACGACTTTTGGGAGATCATTGATATATATTAAAAAGAGAAGTGGCCCTAGCACACTACCTTGAGGTACCCCGTATTTAATAGCTCTTGCTTCAGATGAGTAAATGGTTAATAAATTGCTTTTTGGACAAAGTTGTGATATTTCTGTGCACTGGGTTCTATTATCCAGATACGACTCCAAAAGTTTCAAAATATTTCCTCGTATTCCATAGCCATACAGTTTTTTAAGCAAAATTTTATGACTCACATAGTCAAATGCTTTAGTCATATCGGTATATAGAGCACATACCGGAGTTCTTTCGTCGACAGACGTCATAATATGAGAAGGGAGGTCGAACAGTGCCATATTTATATTAATATTTTTTCGAAATCCTTTTTGCTCATTGCAAAATAACTTATATTTTTCAAAATAATTATAAATTGAATTGTAAATTACTTTTTCGAAAATTTTTGAAAATATAGGAACTTTTGCTATGGGTCTATAGTTTTTAACATCAGATTTATCATCTTTTTTAAATAAGGGTTTAATAATTACTTTTTTAAGACTATTAGGAAAAACGCCGTTTGTTATGCTTAAATTAATAATGTAGGTCAGTGGTCGTGCTATAACTTCTTTGGTATATTTAACGACCTGTGTGCATATTCCATCATAGCCTACAGTATTTGTATTTTTAAGATTATTAATTATTTTGATTAGGTCAATAGGTAAAACTGGTTGCATAAATAATGACTGTGAAGTTAAGTTGTTAAAAATATTTTTACTAGCCGGGGTAACGTTACTATGTATATTATTTTCAATCACATCTACAAAAAAGTTATTAAATTCATTTGCAATCTCCTTGGGATGTGTGATTGTAAAATTACCTTTCTTTAAGGACGGTATAAGTTGTTGTGGTAAGTGATATTTTGACTTGTTAATTACTTGCCATGAAGCTCTAGATTTGTTTTGAGAAGTGTTTATGAAGTGGTTATTTTGAGTTTTCTGTGTTAGTTGTATAATTTTTTTGTAAATCTTAGTATAATTCTTAAGATCAAGTTTATTTTTACAGTCTGGTTTAAATCTATACAACCAAAGTAATTTTCTTTGCTTCCTACTACAGATCTTTATACCACGAGATATCCATTTGGTTCTAGTATTCGTTTTTATCGTTACAGTTTTTGTTGGAAAGCATAATTTATATAGCATCAAAATGAATGCAGATGAGTATGTTGCTTACAGAAAGAAAGGACATGGGGCTAGGTCATTGCACGACCAGCCAGACCCAAAGAGATGGCCCTTTTGTTTATAAGACATAACTCGCACGTCCCCACACGAGGTAGTGGAATCGGCCTCACTGGGTCATGGTGCCCGCTACGCATGATCAGCTGATACCAGTCGACGTTGTATGAGAATGGACGGGGCCCAAGGGATACATTGGGCCCCCGACTTATGGTAGTTGTAGGAACCAGGTGTTTAGGTCCATACACTGCCAGCGTCACCGGGTGATCACTGAGAAACGATTACTCTTCTTCTTCAGAAACATTAGCGGCCGGAGTGACGGTGCTTGGGTGATTTTGTTTCTGGCTAAAGGTGCGTCACCGACCGAACCAGAATCCAGTGATTTGCTGTGGGCCCCTCATAGCACAGCGCTGGACCCGCAATAATAAAAGCCGAGCTTTACTAATCACGTTAAGAATCACAGTCTCCCCCAGTAAGAGACGAGCCGATAAGCGGTCACGTAATCAATACAATAACAAACCTATTATTGACACGAAAACTAATTAACGCGTCCCAATCAGTGTAGTTTTATTTGAGCTTGCGAGCGGTCATATGAACGTATTATAAAACTACGGTACGTTTTGACTTTAAACTACTCACTTACCTACATAAAGAAATCGCGTTTCAGAAATCAAGGTTTTGTGTTCAGTGTTATAGAGATCAGATTTCATGGTTGTTGAAGAATTTTGTCGGGTGTAGTAATTTAAACGATTTCATTTGAAGAAAGGAAAAAGAAGATTGAAGACAAATCAAGAGGAAAGGAGCATTTTTGGTGAAAGATTCTGCGAGAAAACCGAAAGCAATGGATCCTGAAAGGCAGCCATTACTGGGGCATGGTTCAGATGTAAGATGCAGACGATTCGGGTATGTACATACCTACTATATATTGCATCTTTTGAATGGAATAGAATAGATTATACTTTATTAAACATCAAATTTGAAACACAAATGTTCAACAAAATTGCTAATTATTATGCTATCTTCCAGACAACCACTTAGGTACTTCATTTGTTATTGCTAGTTGTGGTGTTTGTAACCTGCTCTTTCCAGGATTTATAGGAGGCAAATGATAAAGTTGTATAAATGTCTAACATTGATTCACCGCCTCGAGAAGAAGAAGATTGCTAGTTTCTGTCAGTCTGATTCAAGAATTCTTAAGCGCAAATAAACCTGCGGAGCGTTGTGTGCTGAGGTTCGATCCCCAGGCCTAGTACAGATTTTTGTGCTCTGCGAATTGACTGGATTTCTGCCTGGTACCTGAATAGTTCTCTCCTACACACGTTCATGCATAGCCTATCAGCATCCATAGCGAGCTAAATGGACGCAATCGCGACTACTGAGTTGAGATCCTGGGTTTTCCTTCAGCAATTGCTCAATGCTCAGTAACCAACACGGAGACTGGATGTGTGACAGGTTGATGGCAATAGATGGATTATAAAATAGATAAATAATTTACTACAAAAATATAAACTATAACGCTAGATACAAGTTTTCTTAAATCTATGTCAAGTTCACTCATGATTTGTGCCTGAACTAGGTAATGCTGTGTTTCAGGCGATTGAAAGTAACATTAATTGATTAAATAATCACCTAACATTTTAATCTATTTGGTACATGTGTAAACAGTTGTATAAAATTATAATTACTTAACTTACTAACTAATTGGAAAAACAAAATAACAATAATACGAACAATATTTACTTTAATCACAGAAATAACTTCTCTGTATCTTCATAAGACATAGCTTCAAGAGTTTCCTTAAGGAATTTCTTCTAAACTATTATTTAAGGAGTACAATCATGTTCCCATTATTTAAACATAAATGTCGAAATGTGGGTGCAGGTATAGTTACGTACACCTACCTCTACCCAACCCAGGATTAGGCAAGATTTATAATTTTATGATCCTATGTATAGGTACTTACATAAGAGTTTCGTGGCTAAATAATAACAGCCGCACGGATCGATCGTCAAGGATAAGCCATGCTTGCCGAGGTCGGTCCGTGGACGGGTGACATAATTAGAGTCCAGAGTTTTCTCCATGCCTCGGAAAGCACGTTAAGCCGTTGGTTTAGACTGTCATTTGTAGATCTTTGACAGTCGTTACAAGTAGTCAGAAGCCGAAAGTCTGTCATCTAGTCTTACCAAGTGGTTTCGTATGACCCAGTTACTGGGTTGATGAGGTCAGATAGGCAGTCGTTTCATGTAAAATACTGATACTCAGCTGCATCCGGTTAGACTGGAAGCCGACCCTAACAAATTTTGGGAAAAGGCTAGGCAGATGATGATAAAGTAAAGGTACCTATACTTATGTTAAAATTAACTAGATGGACGTTAATTTGACGTGAGTATCACGGTATGGTTCTATTTATATTTTATCAGTCTCTTGAATAGGTATTAATACTATTTAGGTACCTAACTGCTATCAGTCTTGTGACACTTAATTATATTTGACCCTCAATAACCTAACATGATTACTGAAGATAAAAACACTTTAATTTGAAGTCATTTGGAAGATTCTTGGAACTAATTGTATTTTTATCAGTTTATTAAGTGTGACTTCTCATTTCTGGGTTAAAAAAAAGATCAACATGTGGTTGGCAACAGATAATATAATAATTAACAGAGATATAGTAAGTACGTCATAGTTCTTTTGGCGTTTGAATTACAATGACATTTATTTATTTACTTACCAGACCTGTGTGATCTGTGTGTGTAAGAGAGCAGTAGTGGCAGCCCCGACTTACGAGCAGTAAGCCTTGGGTTCGAACCCAGGCAGGCGCATTACTTTGTGTAAATTATTTCATCACCGCTGCTCTCAAAAACGGTGAAAGAACACATCGTGAGGGAGCCGGCATGTCTAAAAATTCGACATTAAAATTTGTGACATCTACCAACCCGCACTAGGCCCGCGTGGTGGATTACAGCCCTCTCCCTCTCATAGAGAAGAGGCCTGTGTTCCAGCAGTGGGAACATTATAGGTTGATGATGATGCTGATGTTCACTGATTCCACATTCTTCCTTGTTTCAGACCACTAACCACAGAAGAGGTTCAGACCGCCCGCCAAGACATAACATGGCGCCGGACTCGCTTCTTCCTAGTCCTCATGTTTTGGGCATTAATAGCGATGTTCCTCTCCATAGTCACGTGTATCGTGATAACAGCTCCTCGATGTAACACTCCTGGGACTGGAGAGAATCTGCCAAGTGTCCCGCCAGTGCATATGACCTTTGCTCCCTTGATTAATAAGATGAATGACGATCGAACGTACACATTGTAGAAGACTAACTGCGCCTATACGCACGGCGACCAATCGAGCCATATAAAGGCAGTTAATGCGGATGTCACATTGTACGGGAAATCTATACTAAGCAAGGCCATGTTTTACTAGAAATGTGTGGCTTGCTAAGTCGCCGTGTGTACAAGGTGTAACAAAACATACGCATAACCTCTCGTTTGGTGTTTCGAACCATGAAACTGAATAACATTGGTTCCACGAGTTTTTTTAATTCGCAAAAACAAAAATGGTCTTCGTAGGAATCGACGCGATCTACCGATCAACACGTACGTCTTATTTTTTTTATTTGCGATGGGTTTTCTCTTGACTCGAGTTTAGGTCGGAGATGACAGAGACAAAGTCGACGATGGTGCAAGCTTACCCAGAAGAAGCCAGTTCGCTTTAACTTAGAGGAGATTAGGGTTGTAATCGTTCGGAAACACAGACACAGGCATAGAGTGCCTCCTCCTCAGCCTCCTTTGCTATGCGTATTATAAAAGATATTTGAAAACACTTAGTGCGAAATGGTGGAATAGCAATAAGGTACAGCTTGGCAAAAAAGAGTCTGACGCGGTGACAGTTGCAACTAAAATTCGGACTGGGCATTGAAGCCTTCCATGGTGTTTGCGTAGCGTCCGAGGGACTGAACCACCCACTTGGAATTGGGATCATATCCCTAAAAATAACAAGTATCAAAATCTGTTGAGTTGTTGTATTACGGGTTGCCACAGTTGCGATAGTGGCGACCTCATTTATTCCACACTCTTTTTGCCAGGGTAGGGATAGTAACTTGCAGTAAGTAAGTAGGTAGTACTTAGTGGTAAAACTAAAAAAAGTCATGAATTGACAATCAATATGATCTGATCATGTTTGCGGGGCTAACATGGCCAGAGATCGCACACGATAGAGAGGTACAGCACGGTGGAGAAGTGCAAGCAGAAAGGGGAGGCCTTTGCTCAGAAGTGGGATACAATCTAGGTTGGAAAAAAAAAAAACTAAAAGTCATAGATAAAAAATGAATATATCATAAAAGTGATCCAGTTTCATGGTCTGAGTCACGATACGAGAGGTCTTGCATTTATTAAGTTACAGCGATCACCAGTCAAGAGAGGCAAAAAAAATTTTTATTAATATTTTTTTTCATAATTATGTTTGAGTCATCTAAGGATTTTTTTTTAATGATTGGTATTGTTTAGGTAGATATTTTGTAGTTTAAATTGTATAAGACTGAATATTTTAGATAAAAAACGAATAAAAAATTGAACGATTTCGTTACTTTTTAATCGACTTCAAAAAAGGTTCTACGGTGCGGAGTAGTTTGGACCTATATGATTGAAAGCGCATCAATTTTGACAAACAAGTGGATGACGTGTTTCTACACAAGCAGCGCCACCCGAGTGTCTCAAGTTTTTTGGTTAAGTAATATTTAATTAAGTAAATAATAATCTCAGACGTTATCAATGCATTTAATGAACTTAAACACTGCAACTTTGCAAAACAGATGCATTACATATTTATTTATACATTATCTTATCGTTCAACGTTTCTTGAACTCGGCAGTACATGAAGGTCTTAAGACATCAGACTACTTATATAGCGTTGTAGGGACACCGATGCATAAACGGTAACCACGTACCCTATAGTAGATTTTTCAACGGTGAGTAATTTAAAATAATCTGCTGTCATATTTTGACCGTGTAGTTATTGCTGTTTAGTAGGAAAAAGATACACTATAAGTTGTAGTTTAAATTAATTGTGTTTCAGTTTGTATGCTGTAGAGGATTTTAGGAATATACTACGAATTCACTTTCACATATCGTAATAATTTATTTATTTAAACTTCATGTACTATAGTGGTACATAGGCGGACTTAATGCCACAAGGCATTCTCTACCAGTCAACCATTGGGTTGAAAAGGATAACATTGTGATAGGGTACAACATAATAACTAAAAATATGTAATTAATTTCGAAATTGTACATAAAAACGAATACACAAATACACATAAAATATACGAATAAATATCCCCTACAACAAAATAATTCCTTATAAAACAAAATAATTCACCGTCACGTGAGCGAAGCCGCGGCCACTGGTAGGTAGTACAAAATAAAAAAAAACTATTGAAACAATTCGATTTATTTTTATTAGATATTACAAACTAAGTTTGTATAAAAGTGTATTGGCCGTTAATAAAGTAAGTTTCCATTTTATTGACAAGGCAGACGTACTACTTAATATAAGCATAAAGCACTGCAAGGAATCAGTGTCGCACCAACTCGAGTTGTTCAGGACTAACCTCCATTTTGCAACACACTACCGAGTACAGTGACGGTCTGCCACTTTTCACCCTTATGCCCTAAGTAATAAGGTTGAAAAGAGGTCGATCATCAGTGAACTCGGTGGTACACTTATAACTACAGTAACGGAAACAGCGGGGTTTACCATGACGTCTTATATTAGTATTGTTTAACTGTCACTCCAGAGTGAGAAAGAGACGTCTATCTTCATCTCTTTTCCACGTTGGAATAGGAAATGTGTTTTTCCTATTCCATTCCAATGTGCTGCATTAACCTTTGAACGTGGGTCCGCGCAATCCCACTATACTGCCGGAACGCGGCAGTACAGTGGGATTACTTCTTGTATTGATATACAGGGTGTAACGGAAAGGGTATATACATACTTAAGAGTATGCCGATGCCTGCCAGGGCTGCGGGTTGTTCGAAAGAGATACCGTGGCCCTGGAACGCAAAGGGCTAGGAAGGAACATGGATGGGTTTTAGTCAGTCAAGTCTGACACTCCCTTCCGCTCCGCCCAGAGCGGGAGAAGTCATTTGATGATTTCCCATCCTAAATTAAAAAAAAGGGTATGCTACAGACCACCAAACTGAACTTATTTCTCCGCAAAGAAACATCGTCATAGCGAAAAAATACCAGCTGCCCCATACATTTGGGTCGAATAGGTATTGAAATTTTGTATGGGGCAGTAGATAATTTTGTAGTTATTACGATGTTTGTTTGTGGAGAACATGTTCAGTTTGATGGTTTGTAGCACACCCTTAAGTATGTAAGTATATACTCTTTCCGTTACATCCTGTATATTTTTAGAGTTAGTTGGCGGATTCACGTTCATACTAAATGCACACCAAAGGTTCAAACAGGTCATGAACAGCAGCAAACAAGGTTACAGTAGGCCGACCACCCTGGTGGCTAAGGTGGTTACCATAACTTCTTAAAGCAGGATTGTTTTAAAATCACTCCAATGTGGGAAAGAGACGGAGCTATAGAGGACGTCGAGCGCCATCTCTTTCCGACTCTCGATTAATATTAAAACAATACTGCTTTAAGACGCCATGGTAGGCTACCTGATCCGGTTACATGGTTACGTTGGGTTGACGACGAGCTGATGAGGAGAGGTGATACCGATTCCATGCAGTGCTTATATAAACGTTGACCTCAAGCCGGCACCAGATGTAGTTCTTCAAATGTTTGATTGCTTTTAAATGCAAAGAGCTCGAATTTGTAGGTCATTATGTATTTGACGCTTAAACAGATAATCGTCATCCTACTTATTAAAGAAAATGACTTCCTAACTAACTAATACATATCTGCTACTAGATTTTTACACAAGTTCCTTTTATAAACAACTTACGCCTCCGCTCCAACTTAAAATCATCGGGTTTCAGAAAAGTGAGGTACAAAGTTTACTCAACCCAAAGGTATGGTCCAACTGATAATTTTTGGCGATTACGATGGTGGTCCCATTGAGAAACTCAACAACAAATATGGTCATTATTGATCATGCACATTTCTGAAACACGCTGTATAAAAATATAGTACATCATCAGCCTAAAATATTCCCACTGCTGGGACACAATCCACCACGCGGTCCAGTTCGGGTTGGTAGATGTCTCAAGTCTTCGAATTTTTAGTTCTAGGACATGCCGGTTTCCTCACGATGTTTTCCTTCACCGTTTTGAGAGCAGCGGTGATGTTATAAATTACACAAAGTAATGCGCCTGCCTGGGTTCGAACCTACGACTTACTGCTCGTAAGTCGGGGCTGCCACCACTGGGCCACCGCTGCTCTAAAAATATAGTACTTACTCACAGTAACAAAAGTGAACCATAATTCTGCCGTTCTAAAAGTAAAAGCGGTTTCGAGAGCATTTAAGTTTCGTAGGTTTTATTTTTCTTTTTACTTAATTTTTTTTTGATAATTAAATGGATTTACAAATTGTTTTTATTATTATTTGGCTTAGTTCATTGGATGCCTATTTCTTTTATCTATTCGATGTCAGATCTGCAAGATACTCCTATCCTATATTTGTGAAATACCGCTTTTGAGCTTAGCATGGCAGACTTATTGTGTGACAGAAATACATACATTGAGAAAGACAAATTTATACAGATATTTACAAGATCACGGAAACAATTTACTCTAAGGTACCTAGGTAGCTGTTGCCCGTCGTCGTGTGTTTTTTGTAATCTATATACAAGCTGTTGTTTTGCATCCTCGTCAAATTCAAGGAGGTAACTACGCTAATGATTCTCGACCCGAGCCAATAATAAAGTGGTGAGGTAATTTTTAGGGTTTCCGTACCCAAAGGGTCAAACGGGACCTTATTACTGAGATTTTGCAGTCCGTCCGTCCGTCAGTCCATCCGTCCGTCCGTTTGTCACCAGGCTGTATCTCATGAACCGTGATAGTTAGCGAGTTGAAATTTCTACAGATTATGTATTTCCGTTGCGGCAATAACAACAAATACTAAAAATATGATAAAATAAATATTTAATGTGGGCTCTCATACAAAAAAGTGATTTTTTTGCTCGTTTTTATAAAAAATGGTACGGATCACTTCTTGCGCGAGTCCGACTTGCGCTTGGCTTTATTTATTTACGGAAATCAGTAAGTGTGAACCACCCGAGTTTTAAACGCGGCCCCTCTGATCCTCGGCCTATGACCACGCTTTCACACAATTACATACAATCGTAAACGTTTATTCGATAATTTCTTATTCCCTAAATCACGATGGGGGAATACTGACAAACTTAAACAATAATAAAAAACAGGCCAAGTGCGAGTCGGACTCGCGCACGAAGGGTTCCGTACCATTATTAATAAAAACGAGCAAAAAATCACTTTTTTTGTATGGGAGCCGCCATTAAATATTTATTCCATTCTGTTTTTAGTATTTGATGTTGTTATAGCGGCAACAGAAATACATAATCTGTAGAAATTTCAACTGGCTAACTATCACGGTTCATGAGATACAGCCTGGTGACAGACGGACGGACAGCGAAGTCTCAGTACTAGGGTCCCGTTTGACCCTTTATAAGTTAATTAACAATTAACTAGGTGCCGTAATTTAAATTGAATATTTATGTCTTTTGTGAAAAAAGAAAAAGTGCATGAGAATTTGCCGGTTGGTCATAACTGACCCTTTGGTACACAAGTTGACCACGACCCTTGTTGGGCCTCAGGATATTTTTTTGTCCTTGTAACATTCCTGTGGGATAACTTCCAACCTCCACACGAGTAATTTCGCGGGCAACAGCTAGCAGGAACAGTATACTAATCTAAGTAGTTGAGATTAGGTTTCTAGTTTGGGACCGTTCAAGTACTATAGGGGGGCGGGGGGTCTTTGCTTTGCTTATTTTTGATGGCATGGGGGGTGGGGGGATCTAGATGGTGATTACGTCAGCAGCATTTATTTACTTTTTACACATATGGCAACCCACACATTGTCTATGCTTGAAAACGAAATGCATTTTTGGGGATTCCTACAAATAATTAATGCGTTTAGGTACTCGCTTAGAACTGAGTAGGGGAATTACGCGCGCTATTAACTTTTCTGTCACTTATAAGTGCTGCTCATGAGTCAATCAGTTCTACCAATGTTTACGTAAGCATAGGGGGGAGGGGTAAGAGCTTTGCTTACTTTTGCTGACGAGGGGGAGGGGTGGGTTAATAACTGCAAAAAATCTGCTTACGTAATACTTGAACGACCCCTTTTTCTTTTATTTTAACAAAAGTTACAATATTAGTAACTAGTAACATTAATGCTTACAAAAGTAGTCACTTGAATAATATATTAAGATCACTTTTCACGTAATACTGAATGATTGTTAAAGTACATTTATATTGTTGAAACAAAAGTACTTAGAAGCAATATTTTATTAACTTGTCGCGGTAATATATAATAACTGTCTTAATCGATTTATATGAAGAAATATAAAATAATCAACACTTGCTTGAAAAGTGCCTCTATATGCATCGCGTTTAGGTACAGATTGCAATATAGTCGATGACCGTCCAAACGATTTTTTTTTTAATGGTGGTCAATACTTATGGCCATAAAAAAAATCGAACAAGAACTTCTTGATTTACTACAAGTGTGATGAAAAACGCAATTTAATAAGCGAGAGTAGGTGTCATTTCCCATTAATATGAAATTATACTATACCTACTCTTTCGCGTGAAAGATAATCCGAAAAAAAAACCCGAAGGTATCGCGAAAAAATACCATTTACTTAGGTGTAAATAAAATAAAATTCAAAACATACACAATTTCACGTACTTACATAGTTAATTAATCAAATAACAAAATTCGAATGAAAAATGAAATGCTAACGATAAAAAGTATTTGTTACACTTAAGTTTTTGTTTCTAAGTTTACACAGATATCTAAATAAATATCGGAAAGAAAAAAATCAATCGCCGAATTACATACATAATTGTCACCCCAAACCCATTTGGCAACAATCTGACCCTTTCGTGAACACTTTCATAGTAACCTAGTGTTCGTTTTCACTAACAATAAACAAAACTTAAATAAACGCCTAAATGCAAAGGGTCCGTTGCGTTTATATTGCTGGCTCAGCGGATGGTAGAAATTCTGAGACAGCATTTAATTTTATAATATGACATTTAAATAAGTTTACCTTAGAGTTCATATTCTTCTACTTCATGTCGTTGGCACAACAATATACAGGGTAAAAGAGAGACGCACAAACGGTTAGAAAGCATACCCCCACCACTCCACGTAAAAAAATCAACAATATTTAAAAAAAAAACTGCTGTTCCGTACATTTTGACGGTGTAGGAATTGCACACTTCACTTTTGTAGGTAAGAGCAGATTCCACCCTGTATTTAATCACCCAGAACTTCACAATTTCCACGGCTTCACCGGAGGCAGTGCAGAGGTCTCTTTGCTGCATATTTGAGGGATCAGCAGGCAGGATTGAAGGTTAAGAATAGTTTGCGACACAGCTCAACACCCTGCTGCTGTTCTATCCAGGTAGCCCCCACTTCACAAGATTGGAGTCTTATCTTCCCATTTGCATCCGAAGACGGTTCAGTCAGTTTCCGGAGACCCAATGCAGGTTAGACCATATAGCATGATACCGACTAGATGGTAGATAGTGAGTGGGTGGGAGAGGTCTTTTACCACAGTTTGCGATATTGGGCGTCGGAAAAATAAGCACAAGTATCGTTGGTCAAGTAATCAACCGACATAGGGAGTCAGGAATGGAGTATAGCGCGTAAAGCTGTGTCTCTTCGGACCTACTTTGGTGATTCTGTTTAGCTAGAACTGTAAGTTCTTGGAGAGCATCGTCGAGTATGCTGCGACGTTTTGGATATCTGAAAAAGAAGAAAGAATATCACATCTTTATCTGCTTACCCTTTTGACAGCTACATATGTTGGCTTCCAGTAGGAGCTCGTGGCTAAATAATAACAGCCGCACGGGTCGATCTTTAAGGTTAAGCCGTGCTTGCCGAGGTTGGTCCGTTGATGGGTGGCCATAATTACAAACCGAGTGCCTCGGAAAGCACTTTAAGATGTAGGTCCCGGCTGTCATTTGTAGATCTTTGACAGTCGTTACGAATAGTCAGAAGCCGAAAGTCAAACATCAAGTCTTACCAAGGGGTATCTTATTATCCAGTCACTGGGTTGTGGAGGTCAGATAGGCAGTCGCTTCATGTAAAATACTGGTACTCACATGCATCCAGTTAGACTGGAAACCGACCCCAACATAGTTTGGGAAAAGGCTAGGCAGATGATGATATTTTGGCTTCCAGTCTTACCGGATGCAACTGAATACCAGTATTATACAACGGAGCAACTGACTAACAGACCTGTTGCTTGACACAGCGTTCAACGGTTTGTCCATACTATATGAGCACAAAATACGGCTATGTATCCGTCCACACTGACCTGACCAACGCGCTCTCATATTTTGTGCTCATATATATTGTGATTGAAAAGAGCACAAAGAGGTCTTATATCGGCATATAGGACAAAAATCATAATCAAAATATTTTTATTTCACATAGCCCTACATCAGAGCACCTTTTTGTCGACGTTTTAAAAGTGCCCTTATAAAACGTCGACAAAAAGGTGTTTGGTTCGGGTTGGTCGTTTCCTATGGAGAAGAACCGGCAAGAAACTCCATGGTTACTCTTTTAAAATCATTTGGTTTTACAATATTCCTATGTTACAGCGTTAGTACTTAAGTATCGGAGGTCATCGTAGGCCGGATAATAAGTCGTTGCTTACTAGAAAACTTAGAGCAAGATAAAAAGTTACAAAGGTTCTAGGAATCTATAAGGCCTACTTTTTGTATGGAGGAACCGTCGAACGAAGTTGATCAATGAGACATGAACATAACACGATACACTTTTGTAAGACTGATTGTATGGGTGGAGAACTTTTTGTCTAAGCATGCAAGGCCACACAAGATGTCTCAAGCTTGTCTCGTTGGAAAAGTAATATTCTTAATATACAAAACCGGCCAAGTGCGAGTCTTACTCGCACACAGGGTTCCATAGCTCCAAACAATATAATAACAATATTTTGAACTGTCATTTATTAGTTAGTAGTATTAGTTAGTAAACTTCCACACAACCGCAAAACTAAATTTGTTTTTCATAGTATGTTTATGAAAAACAAAGTTACGTTAAGTTACAAAGTGCTGCAGTTTGATGAAAAAGTCCCATATCTCAAAAACTAAACATCATATCTTATTGAAACTAATTTTCGTTGATAGTTTTTTTTTACGTTCTACAATCCTAAATATTTTCAGAATTTTCCTCCTCTTACTTTAGAAATTAGAGGGGGGGGGACACACATTTTACCACTTTGGAAGTGGCTCTAGCGCAAACTATTCAGTTTAGAAAAAAATTATATTAGAAACATCAATATCATTTTTGAAGACCTATCCATAGATACCCCACACGTATGGGTTTGATGAAAATTTCTTTTTTGGTTTTCAGTTCTAAGTATGGGGACCCCCTTAATTTATTGTTTTTTTTTTCTATTTTTGTGTGAAAATCCTAATGCGGTTCACAGAATACATCTACTTACCAAGTTTCAACAGTATAGTTCTTATAGTTTCGGAAATAAGTGGCTGTGACATACAGACGGACAGACAGACAGACAGACAGACAGACAGACATGACGAATCTATAAGGGTTCCGTTTTTTGCCATTCGGCTACGGAACCCTAAAAATGACGTGTCAATATGTTCGTACTCGTTAATCTCCGAAACCACTCAAGCAATTCAATTAAATTTTGTAAATGTGTAGGCTTGGTTCCAGCTTGAAAGATAGTTTTGGACGGCATAGGGGGTGCTGCTGTAAGTAAATGTAAGTAATTGCACCCGTGCGAAGTCGGGGCGGGACGCTAGTTTAAATATACTCTCAGACGTTATCAATGCATTCATTGAACTTAGCCCTGCAACTTTGCAAGTATATGTGTTACGGGCAATTTGATAAGTCCGGGCTCTATTAATAATGGCCGGTCTGTACTCATAATGCCCGACTCAATTGGGCGATGTGATTAAAACAGCATGATTCATCACTTTTCCCGGCCATTATGAATAATTCCCACCCTATCTTGGGCAAAGTAATAAAATATGTGAACTGTAGTGTTTTTGTTTATTAAATGAAATTAAACTTACAAAATTTTCATGAAAAGTTAACAAAAATGAACCTAACCTAACCCAATTGCCCGGCTACAAGTAGGGAATTATTCATACTGCCTGTTCAACCATGAACATGCAATATTTACACGCGCCAACAACAGTATCACAGCGTCAGCGTTAAGAGCGACATACCATCATCGTTCCATGCGCCGGCAACACCGGCACACCGTCAGTGCGAAGATGTGGCCTACTGAGATCTTCGCTTCATCGGCTCGATATACACACAACACACATGTAAATAACTATCAATGTGTATTTACTACAAAATCTGTATATAATTAAGTTCAATATTGTAATGAATCAGTCATAAAGTTGGAGTCGAGTGTGATTTATCTCCTATACTTCCTCTCACTGTGGCCAAGACACCTTTAGCCATCATCGGTCCTATGAGTCTGTAGGATCGGCAGTGAGAAAACCATTTCCTGTGCACATTGCACGACGTACACAAACCCCTATTCCTACCCAAGTTCCGTCTGTTACCGTAGGTCTCCTTGTAACAGACTTCCCTCACGGTAAAACCAACGTAACCACGTTTGGTATGGTTTGTATGGTAGGCTAGGGCGTTAGGTAGGGTGCTATAGAGGTAATTACTGTAGGGCTAGGATAACTAGACTGCTGGTAACTACTGTAGGGCTAGGTTTGTAGTCAGTAGGGTCTTAGGTAGTGGACTAGGCTGGATTGTCTCAGACGTAGTCACATCGTACGCGCTTGGAGTAACGGCCGTACTAAGCTGTTATTCCCGGTTCGTACACTGCCCGATCCAAGTGATAAATTCAAGCTATCTCAAAGTATAAGAAATGTCTTAAAGATTTATTTAATTGTTAATTTCTCATTTATCTCATCTTTATCTTATTATTTTTCATTTATTTAATATTATCTGATGTATTAATTTTAATTCATTTAAACATTATCATTATATTTTAATAATATTGTAAATTTTGTTAGCTTAGTTATAAATTCTATTATGCACGCTGTGGTCTCCTGTAAGTGAAGGAGTACACCTACGCGATACTTTTGTCATCCATAATTTATTTCGCATGTTCATTCGGTCAAAGTGATAAATTAATCACTTTGCCCATCCCACTTGGGCATTATTAATAATGGCCGGTCCCTACTAATAATGCCCAGTTAATCACGTTGCCCGTAACATATGCATTCATATTAACATGCATCAATTTATTTATTTATACACATTCTTATCTTACTATGATACTTGGACCCCGATTCTGTGTAGGTGCATTTGACGTACTTAAAATAATTAGTACTTATACCGAGTGATTCTTTAGGAAAACCGAATTGGTTAGACTCTTAGAGATACCGGAAAACTTTCTTAGGAAACTTAATATACCTATTTAATTGTTTAAGTGTTAGTTCTAGTTCTAGCTTTTGTAGTAAGCAACGACTCTTTGTCGGGCCTACGCTGTCCTTCCATACTTAAGTACTAACCTGTAACATTCAAATATTGTAATACCAAATGATTTTAAAAGAGCAACCATAGAGTTTCCTGCCGGTTCTTCTCTATAGGAAACGACCAACCCGAACCGACCACCTTTTTGTCGACGTTTTATAAGTGCCCATGGACGTCTATGTAAAACGAAATATATTGATTTAAAAAAAATAAAAAAACTGGCCAAGTGCGAGTCGGACTCGCGCACGAAGGGTTCCGTACCAATATTTATAATCGAGCAAAAAAAACACTTTTTGTATGGGAGCCCCCCTTAAATATTTATTTTATTCTGTTTTTAGTATTTGTTGTTATAGCATCAACAGAAATACACAATCTGTAGAAATTTCAACTCGCTAGCTATCACGGTTCATGAGATACAGCCTGGTGACAGACGGACGGACGGACGGACAGCGAAGTCTCAGTAATAGGGTCCCGTTTGACCCTTTGGGTACGGAACCCTAAAAAAACGTTGTTTATAAAAAATAGTGAAATAAACAAAATAATAGAATGCCGTTTGACTCTGATTTATGAACGGATCATTTCATTGCAAGGGAAGAAAAACATCGAGACAGCAGAAGTTAATTCAATTTTGTATGGAAGAAAATCAGACCATTTTTTTTAATGCTTATCATTTATTGACTTTTTCATGAAATGGTCATTCGCTGTCAGTGCTGGCGCATCCAACTTAACGATAATTTCATTGTATGGGAAGAAAGCATGACAATACTACCCTCACTTTTCGCTAATTATGTTTCAGTACCCATCTTACTGGGATCGTGTCCTAGAAAGAAATGTTACTTGGTAATCTTTAATTTATTAGGGACACAGTGAAGTTAAAAAAAAACGCGAATAATCGCCTTCCGTTCTTGAAGTTTCAATTATGCCGTAAGAGTGCGGTACGGGTTCAATAAAATGTGGTTCGCGTGTGAAAGCGGAAGCCGCTCCCGCAAAAAGGCTAGATGCGAGTCTTACTCGCACACAGGGTTCCATAGCCCAAACAAATATTAAAACAATATTTTGAACTGTCATTCTAGTTAGTAAACTTCCACTCAACCGCAAAACTAAATTTGTTTTTCATAGTATGTTAATGAAAAACAAAGTTACTGCTGCAGTTTGATGAAAAAGTCCCATATCTCAAAACTAAACATCTTATCTTATTGAAACCAATTTTCGTTGATAGTTTTTTTTTACTTTCTACAATTCTAAATATTTTCAGAATTTTCCTCCTCTTACTTTAGAAATAAGACGGGGGGGGGGGGGGGGGGGGGGCACATTTTACCACTTTGGAAGTGGCTCTAGCGCAAACTATTCAGTTTAGAAAAAAATGATATTAGAAACCTCAATATCATTTTTGATTTTTTAATGAAAAAAAATTTTTTGGTTTTCAGTTCTTTGTATGGGACCCCCCAAAATCTATTGTTTTTTTTCTATTTTTGTATGAAAATTTTAATGCGGTTCACAGAATACATCTACTTACCAAGTTTCAACAGTAAGTATAGTTCTTATAGTTTCGGAAAAAAGTTGCTGTGACATACGGACGGACAGACAGACAGACAGACATGACGAATCTATAAGGGTTCCGTTTTTTGCCATTCGGCTACGGAACCCTAAAAACCGCTAGTTTAAAACTGTTATAACTTCACTGTCTTAAATTCGTTTCACGACACTGTACTCACGCTTCGCAAACCGGTGTGAACGCGTGCGCAAGCTCATCAACATCAAGCGGCGCGCCTATCGACGCGGCCAACATGCGCACGCACGACGCTTCGCATGACAGCGCGAGGACGTTGACCCGGACCCGACTCAGTACGGGCTGCAGGCCTAACGATATTAAAATCGATGTTATTTGTGTGTTTATCTGAGGAAAAAAGAATTGTATTATGTTAGAAAATGCATCCACGTTTAAACAATCATATTATTTGTCTAATACAGCTTTAACAGTCGACCAGGACAAACATCGTAATAGCGAAAAAAATAACAGCTGTCCCATACATTTGGGTCGAATAGGTATTGAATTTTGTATGGGGCAGCTGATATTTTTTTCGCTATTACGATGTTTGTCCGATGGAGGAACATGTTCAGTTTGATGGTCTGTAGCACACCCCTAAGTATGTATATACCCTTGCCGTTACACCCTGTATATATCAATACAAGAAGTATATTTATATATTATATTTGCTCCTAGAATTGTATTCTGAGGATAAACAATATACCTAGTCCTTGGTTGCTAGCCATCAGAGACTTTTAAATATTACAACGAATTAAAATGATTCTATCAACACTTATTCAATTTAAAACAAGAAAGACTGATTTTGATTTTTTTTAACCTGTTTTTTAACGCCTTATAGAACCTACTTTACATTAATTTTCCATGGAAAAAGTTTACAACAAGAATCAAAATCTAGCGAGTTTCACTGACCTGGTTTTCGCAATGTCTCTTGGAGTTTTTACTCATTCTTTCACTGGCAGTGATGAAGGTGACGGAGGTCGTTTGACTGCAGTTCGATTTCTCTGCTTCACACCAACTCAGCGCACGGTTTGTACTACCTGCTGGATATAATTTTACATTCTGGTATGTTTGTTTCGTGAGGAAAGTTTTAAGTATGAATGTGGATGGATATAAGAGTAGTAGAAGACCAAAGAAACGATGAATGAACTGTGTGAAGGATGATATGGCAAGAAAGGAGGTGAATGTTTAGATGACGAAAAATAGCGAAGTATGGAAAAAGACATGCTGCTACGACCCCAAATAAATTAGGATAATGACAGGACCATGATAATATTTGTTTGTCATTTTAAAATCCACCCGCAATAACTTCAGTTTATCCGTGATCATGGCGTTTGCAACAGCGCCGAAATATAGGGAACTCATAACAAATAATAAACATGGTAAATATCCCGTTACAAGTGTCGTTGATAGTCATTTTAAAATAGCTGACATAAAAACTATTTTGTAAATTCTAAATCATCTGCCTAGCCTTTTCCCAAACTATCTTGGGGTCGGCGTCCAGTCTAACCGGATGCAGCGGAGTACCAGTATTTTACATGAAGCGACTGCCTATCTGACCTCCACAACCCAGTAACTGGGTAATACGATACCCCTTGGTAAGACTGGATGTCAGACTTTTGGCTTCTGACTACTCGTCACGACTGACAAAGATCTACAAATGACAGCCGGGACCAACGGCATAACGTGCTTTCCGAGGCGCGAAGGAAACTCGATATGTAATTATGGTCACCCATCCACAGACCAACCTCGGCAAGCACGGCTTAACCTTAAAGATCGACCTGGGCGGCTGTTATTATTTAGCCACGAGCTCCTTATTTTGTTAATTCTAAATAACTGACATAAAAACGAATTAACATATCAGTTATTTCTTTAAAAACTGACGTACCCAGTATGTCAATTTTTTAAATTTGTCAATTAGGGCAATACTTGAGGGGTGGGTAAAACTCATGAAAATGTACAACTTTTTCTACGTACCAAAAATAAAATCGAAAAATTATACACAAATTACTTTGGTACAGTTATGGTCGTATAACTTAAAATTTTTAGTAGTTTTTTTTTTCATATTCTAGAGATAGTCCTATAATAAAATATGCTGATTTTTATGAGCACAAAACTCCCTTAAAGTATTGCCCACGTTTAACCAATCACCCTGCATAAATTGTAACGACAATCCTAAAAACTGACGATAAGGGACCTCGCGCACTACCCGGTCACGACTACGACTTTTGGCCGCAGCAGCCAGAACAGGAAGAAAGTTTGGTCGCACGACCAGGCGGCAGACCAGTTTAGTTCAAGATACGAGGCCCGTGCGGCCAAAAGTCGTGGCCTAAGGGTTTTGGTTCATCACCATTCTGCCGAAATACATCGGCTAAGTCTAGCAGTTGGCGCCTTTCAGCTGATATGATGATTTTCTACTAACCTTCAGGACTCTTAACCGTATCTGGGTTAAGTTTTTGTTTAATAAAGTCTAAAACATCTATGTATGGCACTTTGTGTTCCTGAAACCTGAAAGGACAAAAAGTAGTGTTATTTGATTAAAAATGACATAAATTTAAAAAAAATGCGTAGATAGTTGCGTTTTCTACAAGCTGTATGTGTGTTTCAGAACTAGAGAAAGCATAAATCGCAAAAATAGGTTTTTTGAGATTTCTGCCATGAAATAACTTTTTATGACGCATAAACAGGACAAGTTTTATTGAAAAAATAGTTTTCAAACCAGTATGAGATTCTAAAACAGGAAAGATTGGCATCGCTACAAGTTTTTGTGAAAATTGGGCCTTTTAAACCAAACGTAGTCTCAAAGAAAGAAGAAAAGAAGATTGCAATTTTTTCTTACCTACATAATACTGGTCGTTTCGTGCCTACATAAAGTTATGACCTACATAAAGTTATGAAGTCTTAAAGCAGTTGTCATTTCAGTGTGAGAACGAGACGGAGATATAGAGGACGCCTAGCGCCATCTCTTTCCCACTCTGGAATAAGATTAAAACAATGCTGATTTAAGATCACCTGACCTGATACCGAGCAATCTCTTACCTGACTCCATCCCAGCTCTGCACCCTAACGACGGCGTCGTCGTGCAGCAGCACGAGCGCGGCGCGCTGTGGGTCGTGCGCGGCCGGGCTGGCGGGCGCGGCGGGGCAGGCGGCGGCCGCCAGCCCGGCGTGCCAGGCGTCTCTCGCCAGAGCCGCCCGCCGCGCCGCCGCCTGCCCGTCGCGGCCGCTGCCCGCCGTGCCCCACACGCACGCCACTATCAGCGGCCACTGCCGGTTGTGGAATACTCAAACTTTAACTATAAGACGAAAAATGGCTGAGCGATCGACTACTGCGCTGCGTGTCGCGGTATCGATTCCCGCACGGAATAAATATTTGTATGGCCTACAGATAGTTGTTTCTCGCCTGGCTGTTTTTGTATGTGAGTTTAAATGACTGTAAACGCACCCACGATACAGGAGAAATTCCCAGTGTGGGACAACGTTTCAAAATTTTGAAGGGAACTAAATGACCCGATACACGCGCCACCATCAGCGTGTTTTGACTGAGCATGACACACGTTAACCCAACTAAGTGCAAGTTTACCAAGTCTTTAATGCTCAAGTTTCAAAAGTAATGTGTCGTGATTTACGCAATCAAATGCTTTAGAGTCATTAGAATATTTTTGGTGAAAAAAAATATTTTAATGGCGTCTGGGGACTCTTCTCACGCTATAAATATGTGCTTTTATAAGCTTACACCGGCGTCAGTTGTACAACGTCCCTTGGTGAAAACATACTGTTGATCGTGCAAAATTTTGTTGGTGTTAAAATCATTAAGCATTTTATTAGGAATTGCCTTTCAAATACCTTGCTAAAAACTGGCAACACGGATACAGGTCTATTATTAATAGTATTTTTTCCGTCTCCGGATTTTCTCCGGAACCAAAATGATAAACACCACATATTTTTCGTATTCCAGATATACGCATGAGAGAAGGTCACACTTCAAGGTGAAGCAGCGCTAGCTTAGGTCGTCTCCGTGGATAAGTGCCCATATATTACATACAGTGTTTCCTCCATGTCTCGGTTTTTTTTTCACAATTACCATGTTGGTTTCAAGGAAAACGTTCAGTTTGATGGTCTCACACCCTAAAACATGATTACATCTTTTTGATCCTCGATGTAGATCAACTCTTTATTTCAAAAATACAAACCTCAACATTTGGCAGTGATGTAGAAGGTACATCAATCTCCATCTTCTTCAAAATGGCGGCCATTCTCTCCAGGGACATGGAAAAGCCAACTGAACTGGACTTTAGTTCGGCACTATCGTGGTCGTTTTCCGTTCGCGCTACATTCCAGAATTCCGATACTAAAGCGTCGTATCTGTGGAAATAAATCTTATTTTGAAAAACTGAATTTAGCAGGGAGCAAGGTCTCACAGCATAAGCAAAAAAAAAAAAATCTACTCTCTGCAACATTTGCAGAGAATTGACGGTGACGTATAGGCACCGTTGAATGTGCGAACATGTTTTTCAAATGCAAATGTAAGGTTGTTCACGGAATAAAATATTTTTACTCAAAAATGCATGTAATGTGGTCATTATTTTGACAACCTTGTTTGAGCAAAGTCGACCTTGCCGTTCTGTTTCAAGGAGCGGCCGGCAAAGTTTTGCTGGCCGCTCTAACAGGCCGGCAATGTTTTGCCGGCCGCTATTTTGACGTTTCAACGTTTTAAAAAATCAAATCCAAAAAGATTTTATTTAGAACACAGCTGTTTGTATCTATAGAGATAGGTACAAAAAGATTTTATTCCATATTAGGCTGTATAGTTCCAACTACCATTGCTCAAAAAAAAAAAACAAAGAAGGAACAAAAGCGCGGTTCAGCGAAAATTTTAATGAATATATTTTTTATTTCAATTACTTGCTGGTTTTATTTAGATTAGGTACTTGCATTTTTGAGTAAAGCACTATACAAACCTTGGCCCACAATGACTGCTTCGCTGGTCACGCTATGATTGCCTCGAGCTAGCCTAGCTACGCTCTAGGCCTTTCAGCTTGGCCATCATTGCAGCCCTTGCTGTCCTCGCTGTAAAGGCCTCGGCCTACGGTTTCGGCCTTTATCTCAGCTCGTCCATCAAGTGCTGCACGCAGACCGCGCTGTGTCGGCCTGGAGCTGCGCTACGCTGCGCTGTCGGCCATAATCAGCGCGACCAGCAAAGTAGTCATTATAGACCGCGGCAGTAATGTACTAATTATTTATCTTTACAGAACCCTTTACTGTGCGTGTTCCGACACGCAACTGGCCAGTTTATTTTTTAACGGTTTAAGTTTTTAAAAAGTTTTTGCACTGACGTGAATTCTCGCCAGTAGTTACAATTGTATACCTACGAGGAAGTCATTGTTTCTGCTAGTTGCGACGGTGAAAAATTGCGTGGTAACCAGATGGCTCGGTATAGACATGTGATGCGGAGGAAAGAGGATTAAAAGTAGAGGAAGACCATAGAAACGATAAATAGACTGTGTGAAGAATGATATCGTAAGAAAGGAGGTGTTTGATGGAAGACAAGTAATAGTGTAGTAAGGATGAAGAAGGCATGCTTCGCCGACCCCAAATTGGGATACGGGCAGGAAAATGGTTAGGTACAATTGCTTACCTTCCACCAGCTGCTATCAAGTCACCTGCCCGGTGTTTGGCGGTGGGTTTGTGATCAGTGTTTCTTACCACCGACATCTGCCAGAATACGCCGGAGTGCTGGGTCGCGTTATACGCTAAGAAAGGCGCTACTGACATTGAGCACTGCAACAATATGAGCAGAACAAAGAAGTAATATACAGGGTCAGTTTTCATAAAACAGTAAATTTTAAAATTAAGATATCTATTATGAACCGTAATTGAGTGTACCTACCTACCCTACCCTATCCTACCTACCTACCCTACCTTACCCTACTTACCTATTAAACCTTCCTTGGACTTTTACAAATATTTCAAAACCAAAATTTGCCTAATCGGTCCAGCCGTTGTCGAGTTTTTTTTGAGAGTA
This sequence comes from Cerastis rubricosa, assembly GCA_949152445.1. Taxonomy (NCBI): domain Eukaryota; kingdom Metazoa; phylum Arthropoda; class Insecta; order Lepidoptera; family Noctuidae; genus Cerastis; species Cerastis rubricosa. The sequence goes on along the minus strand of OX424534.1, from coordinate 20,097,443 downwards.
ACAAACGGCATTTCGTATATATATACATATATAGATTTTAATCATTTTGTTGAGTCCTGTGCGATAAAAATCAATAAAATTACTTTCACTAACCTCTGCCCCCAGTGCCTTAGCGTTCCGATACACAGCCTCCAGATCGCGCACGGCGCGTGACACGAGCTTGCTCCACTTGGCGTGCTTCACGAAGGGCGTGACGAGTTCCCGTACTTCGTGCACGCACACGTCAGCTTCCATCAGACGCAGTAGGTTCGATACGTCACGGTTTGTCACGCAGAGGGAGGTAAGGTGGGTTTGCAGTTGTAGAGATGTTATGCGGCCTAAGGAGAAGTAAAAATAGTGATGGGGATTTTTTTGTTTTTTGACTGGACCGCTTGCAGTTCAACTCTAGAAGGTTGTTGGCTGCTCAACCGGACTATCTACTTGGAGTCCTCAAATGATTTTAAGGCCCCCAGCAAGGGCTTACAATGCTAGGGCTTACATGTTCGTGAGCCGCTGGGACTCGCCGATGTAGCGGCACTGGTTGCGACTACACACTGTGGGTGGTCGCGTCCAGAGTTTGCCATAAACTGGCACTCCTGTGCAGTGCTTGATTTCTGTGGCTTTGATTTTGTATGTACTTACTAACAATAGCTTTATAAGGTTTTTTGTGTTACTAACAGTATATGGACTACGTCTGGAATAAATGTCCTGTGCCCTTAGCGGGCACCAGTGGGGTTCGGACCTCGGCTTAGGGCGTCATTGAGGGATGCAGCAAGGGACAGGCTGGGTCATATTATTATTATTTGGGGAGTTGACGTTACAAGCTTAGCGGAGTCGGGCGGTAGTGTTGACAACGAGGTCTTTCAGAGATAATTCGATTTTAACAAATCACGCGGATGACTCGTCAGTTAATTTGTATGAGAAACAGGGGGGAGGGAGCCAAAACACTGTTCTGTGGGACACCATATCTTTATACACTATTTTAAAAAAAGACTGTCCGATCCGAAAGGGGCATACGGGTATACCAATGACATTACATTATAAGAAGCATAAAATATTCATGAAAGTAAAAGTGAAGTACGAGTAGGTTGGGTACAATTTCTTTGACGCTGACGAAGTCGCGGTCACAAGCTACTCAATACTCTTGACTTACCAAAGCTAACATCGACGAGTACGGGGTACATATCGGCATGTTTGTCCAGCGGAACTCCACAAGACATCAGCAGTGTTCGCAGCAACTCTGTGTGGTTCAACTGTATCGACACTTTCAGGCCACTCTCTGTTGCCGCTCGACTCGCTACTACTAACAGCTCTGCATCCGGCCATAGAGATTCTGTAATAGATATAATAACATACCTGTATTCTCCATATATCGGAAAAGGCAGAATTACCAAAACTTCAAGGAAGTTAGCCAGTTGTGGATAATACCTACCTCTGATTTAAAAGCTTTTTAGGGGTATGAGGAACAGGGTGTATAGTTCCTCATCCACCGTGGTAAAGGGAGGATCCTTCGACCAGACAGGTGTTATATCTGGTGGGCAACTGCCCGACAGTTGTTGTCGGGTTTCTCTATATAGTCTTAAGTCGATGTAAACTCTGCTTGCGAGATGTAGGAAATTGATGTTAGTTCTTCCATTGTGTCATAGATGGCGCTGTAGTACTTTTTGTAGTAAGTTGCTTTTTGTAGCTTTATTTCGGCACTTAAAAATCGTTCCGTGATTTTATGCAGAGGTATTATCCACATGGTTCTTACCTCCTTAAAGTTTAGGCAAATAGACTCTACCTATTCCGATCTCTGGTAATCACCTAAGGGTAGGAAGTGTACCGTCACGTGCAATAATATGTATCATCATCATCATCATTTCAGCCCAAAAGACGTCCACTGCTGGACATAGGCCTCCCACAAGTGTCGCATTGACATTTTGGGGGGTTTTGCCATAATCGCCACGCTTGGCAGGCGGGTTGGCGATCGCAGTACGGTTGTTACAAAAGCACAGATAACGCTGCTGCCCATTCTCTGGCAAGTCCCTTAGTCGCCTCTTACGACACCCACGGGAAGATATGGGATGGTGCTATTCTTTACGTCCGACACCATACATAATATGTATACACTTATAGTAATAGTAACTTATAGTATTTATTGGCGAAAGACTATGGCAAACTTCAAATGTGATTTCTAAATTACCATGCTCGTGACTGCATAGAATTACAATCAATACAACAAGAGAAAATCAACTTTAAAATTTTCCATTTGTTTACATACAATTATTTCCTGCCTGAGCCTGGAATCCAGTGGGTCAACTGTGTAAAAACCGAAAAAGTGCCGTAAAAAGATCGCGTGGACACAGTGAATTTCGTTTGTCGAAAACAGAATCGAGTTGTGAGTGACAGTGGTAGTGGTACGGAGCACAAAAAACGAACAAGAAAGAGGGTAGACCGATTTCTCTGCTCATAAACACCCACCCGCAATAACTTGAGTTTATCCGTGATCATGGCGTTTGCAACAGCGCTGAAATATCGGGAACTCAAAACAAATAATAAACATGGCAAATATCCCGTTAAGTGTTATTCATAATACAATTATTTGTGGATCAAACCCGCGATACAGCACCGAGATCGTTCGGCTACTGTGCCAACCGTGCTGTCTTTCAGAAGCGTTAAGTCTTTACACCCATTATTAGATCTTGCCGACCGATCTTGCATACAGAACATGAGAGCAAGGTTCAACAAAAATAATTACTTACCATTCATAGGAGTAATAATATCGAAGGCGCACTCGACTATTTCCCTCGGGTGGAACCCTTGTACATGTTTCTCCCGAAACACCCGATCTACAACGTATCGACGCATAGACTTAGTTCCAGAGTACGCTGTGTGCCTGTAAACAAAGAAAATAAATAAAGAAAGAGCATTTTTTTAACTACACAGGACAAGAATTGCATCATCAGCCTATAATGTCCCCACTGCTGGGACAAAGGCCTCCTCTCTCATAGGGAGTGGGCTGTAATCCACCACGCGGGCCCAGTTCGGATTGGTAGATGTCACATGTCTCCGATTTTTTAGTTCTAGGACCTGCCGGTTTCCTCACGATGTTTTTCTTCACCGTTTTGAAAGCAAGTTGATGAAATAAATTATACAAACTAATGCGCCTGCCTGGGTTTGAACCCACGGATTACTGCTCGTAAGTTGGTGCTGCCACCACTGGGCCACCGCTACTCTTGTGTGTAATTATTGTCCTTATGTATACTAGCTTATGCCAGAGGCTTCGCCGGAGTGGAATTCGTTAATCGACCCGCGGGATACTAAAGTATTCTATGTGTTAATCCAGATTATAAACTATCTGCGTGTCTTTCATCTAAATGCGTGCAGTAGTTTTCACGTGAAAGAGTAACAAACATCCATACTATCATTCATACATATTCATCCATCCTACCAAAATTTAAAATTTAAAATATACTAGCTGTCCCGCGCAACTTCGTCTGCGTCACATTTTCCCCGTTATCGCAATATTTTTCATTGCTGCTCCGCTCCTATACAGCGCCATCTATTGAATACTTATACTCAATTCAGTCAACAGATACCGCCATCTATTAGAATCGTTTGGAGCTAAAAAGCTAACAGATAATTATGACTTAATTTGCAATAAAATAATATTGCGACTACAAATTGAGATGTAAGCTATCCTATCTTTCAAGTTGGATCAAACTGCAAACAGTGTGCAAAGATTAAAATCGGTTTAATAGTTTAGGAGTCCATCCCGGACAAACAACGTGACGCGTAATTTATATATATATATATAGAAGATAGAAGATAATAGTAGTAAGTGTTAAGTAGGATAAGTTCCGTCATACCTTGCAAACGGCAGTCTCAAATCATGTGGTAGATGGACAACTGACCCCGAAGCCGTCATGACCTTCACGGCATTGGGGTACTGGTCCCACGCTGAGGCGCGCGGGATCAGCAGAGGGGGCGAGAACTCTGAAGCGCCATGACTGCGGAACACCTGGGGAAAAGGCAGACAGATAGGTAGATAGAATAATACATGGTGGAAGTGACATCGACGCGAAAATGGTCACGTTTTGAGTACAGACAGCGTCAGCATGTGCTAACCCCTAAAGTTTTAAAATGTTACACTGCTACAACATTGAATTCATTTCGAATAATCTAAAGGACTCAATGTTTCCACCCGGCATCGAACCATCGCATTCACAGAGCTGCGTGTTACGGATACCAGCCGGCTAAACAAATTAGCCAGCGAACCCTTGAAATTTGCGATGAAATTGGTCATTAGTATCGTCCGAGTCTCTGTCTAATCAATAGATGTTAAAACTTGAAGGTATCCATTAATGTTACTTACTTACGTTCTCTTTATAAAATTAATCCTATACCCTCGAGTTATAACGTTCATCAATCTAAACATCTTAAAAAAAAATCTGCTGTTGCATACATTTCACCGTGTGCCTTTTGTAAGAAACAGCTGGTTGTGACCCATCCACCCTGTATATATTGTACACCAGAATTGGAAGCAGGTAGTTGCTAAATAGTGACAGCAGTACGGGTCAATCTTCAAGGTTAAGCAGCGCTGGTCAAGGCCGGTCCGTGGAGGGGTCCTGCGTGCCTCGAAAAGCACGTTAAGCCGTTGGTCCCGGATGTTAATGGTTGTTACAGGCAGAGGTCCGAAAAGTTTGACAACCAGTCTTACAAAGAGATAGGGAAATTGGTTACTGCTATGATTCGACGATGCATGAGATCTGCCGTTATCCAACCATAGTTGTATGGTTGGATACGGGCAGATCTCATGCATCGTCGTCAGACGATTTTCATAAAGAGATATATAGATAAAACCGCGCAATTGGATTTTCAACATCATCATTATACAATGTATAGATGATAATACGAAAACTACGTCGCCTCCGGTTTTTTTTTGTTAACTTTCCTTTTTAGTTACCAGTTTTTATTTTTTAGTTTAGTTTCTTTATTTTTTTATTACATATGTACAATATTTACAAACTACAAATAGACGTAAAATAAAATATATGCAAGTATCGAAATTACAGGGCGTCAAAAAATTCTTCCACATCGCTGTCAACAGGAAACCTATCAGGGGACCTATCAGGAATTTCTCAGTAGCAGCCACGGAGTCTGGATTCGTGACTGGTTAATGGAAATATATGGATAATGCTCGGTATGGTGTCGGACGTAAAGAATAGCACCATCCCATATCTTCCCGTGGGTGTCGTAAGAGGCGACTAAGGGACTTGCCAGAGAATGGGCAGCAGCGTTCTCTGTGCTTTTGTAACAACCGTACTGCGATCGCCAACCCGCCTGCCAACCGTGGCGATTATGGCAAAACCCCCCAAAATGTCAATATGGCGACACTTGGGGGAGGCCTATGTCCAGCAGTGGACGTCTTTTGGGCTGAAATGATGATGATGAATGGCAATAGGCTCGTCCCCTATTACACGGGACTTAAACATAACCGGCGAAATGCGGGTGTACTATTAGCTCTGCCTAACCCGAAGGATTACAGGCGTTATGTTAATGTTAATTGTTTACCTTACCTTTAGGGACACAAAGAGCAACATAAGCATTTCACTTACAAATAAAAATCAAACTATTGACGTAACCTTGGAAGCAGTATAGGTATCTTATATCATTAAAGTACGAAAACTGTTTTACTTAAAAACCTAAAACGCGTTTTTTTATTTTAAAAAAAACTTACTTATCAAAGCTATCGATTTTAATGGATTTACAAACAAAATTAAATCATTAAAATAATGCTTAAATTGACCATTCATCATAATGTTTGAAAAATATGTATTATATGTGTTAAGTTAATGAAAACATGTCATTAAGTAAAATTTTAACTAGCAAAAAGAATCGACGAGGATGGGATTCGAACCCACGCGTGCAGAGCACATTGGATTAGCAGTCCAACGCCTTAACCACTCGGCCACCTCGTCATGTGGCACTCATTGCCTAATTATGCACTAGTTTCAGAGACCCGATAAGGTTTTCATTACCATTTAATATTTTTATGAATTATGGTGCATCAACACCGAAGTAACTTTTTGTATATCAAAAAACACTAACCGATCTTTGTATAGGGGCCATCCTAATTACCTTCGGAATTTGCTAGCTTAGGGTTTTTAGACAAAAACTTGCTTGCTCGGGTTTTTAATTAATTATTAGTAACACATAATTATTATACTGATAGACGTCACACATTCAAATCATTTGTAGTCCCATGAAAAAAATACACGTGATTCTACCCCAAAAAAGAGGTCCCATAAAATTCCATCTCAGAAAGCATCCGTTTTTAATCCACGGATGCTTTCTGAGATTGAGATTTTTGACCAAAACAGACAGTGCGAAGAATAGTGAACGAGAGTAGCGCCCACCACGCTATCCGAGCCATCTCATCTTCTCACAGCCTGATCGCAAGATTAAATTGGAAATAAGAACCCATACAATTTTCTAGAAAGTATAACTCGGTAACTATCAAGAATAGCGTAACATACATAATATTATGGGGTATTTTCGAATACCCCTGGGCATGAAGAATCAAAGATTTTTATGTCGTCTCTAATTAGAGTTCTCTGTATAAGGAACTCATGGCTAAGTGACCATCTTTGATAAACACTAGGTTTTTAAGCCCCGCCTCGTGATGTAATTGTCTTTTTGGTTTTTATATATATGGACACTTTTAATGTGCACGTCTTGCTACATCGTTCTCACATAATGTACCATCTCAACATGAATAATGTTATCAAGGTTTTTGTAACAAGATTCTTATTTAAAAGCGTATCCATGGAGTTTCTTTCCCATTCTTCTCTATAAAGACCTACGCTTTGGAATGGGCAACTACAGTTATTATGTCTTGTGACTGGGACTGGAGCCTCATTTTTTTTGTTGTTCGATTAAAAAGTGCCTGTAAGTGGCCTACTTAAAATAAAGATTTTGATTGGATTTAAGGCTGCCCCTCCTACTCCCTCCCACCATCACGTGTAGTTCCAGAATCTCTTTTAATAACGTCACTAATTAGTTCACCCGGTACAAACGTGACATTTCTCACCTTGATGACAGCATCTTTAATCTTCAGCAGCATGTCGTGGGCCTTGCTCTTCATGTCGTTATGGTAGGTGTAGTCTTCGGCAGGCGTCGGTCGCTGGTCTAAGCACGCTGCTATCAACCTGGGTAGTGTTGGGCATATTAATTACATTAAAAATTAACTAAATTTTTGACGGCAGAATTGGCGCAGTGGCTGAGCGGCTGTCTGGTGCGTTGCGTGTCGCGGGTTTGAGCCCCGCACGGTAAAAATATTTCTATGGCTTACAGATAGTTGTTCCGGGTCTGGTTATGTCAGTTTAAATGTACACGTCACAAACATTGAAACTCACATACATACAAAATATTTTTCTAATTAATGTAATGAATTGTTACAATTTTGTATAGTTAATATGATTTATTTTAAATGTGTTCTAAGCGTAAGTTATGGTTGAATGAGAGATTGGTTGGGTCTTCTGTATGATGCCGGATGTAAAGAATAGCACCATCCCATATCTTCCCGTGGGTGTCGTAAGAGGCGACTAAGGGACTTGCCAGAGAATGGGCAGCAGCGTTCTCTATGCTTTTGTAACAACCGTAATGCGATCACCAACCCGCCTGCCAAGCGTGGCGATTATGGCAAAACCCCCCTTATGTCAATGTGGTCTTAAACACTTGGGGGAGGCCTATGTCCAGCAGTGGACGTCTTTCGGCTGAAATGATGATGACAAGAGATTGGTTTCACGAATTTATTATACTTACAAAATCTTTTGTCCTGATATCAACGTACAGTTAAAACCACTGAACGGATCGGGCTTAATTTGACATACAGATAGATTTATGACGCGAAGAAAGTATTTTAACCTTATTAACCCCATCCGAATCCTTTGGTCCCGTTTGAGGGCCCCTTTTGGGCATCGCGCATTAGTGATCGCTGACGACATTGATCCCTACTTCACGTACGATTAGAGTTTAAATTTGCCGGTATGAGTGTAACCCATTTGGGTTCCTCGGGGTCTTAACGGCGGATGATGTAACTAACCCATATGGGTTCCACGGTGCCGTGCAGGCCCCTGGCGGCCCGGTCACTGAGCGCGTGTGACAGCAGGCCGGACAGCGCGCCTTCCGGCACGGCGCGCGGCACGTGCTCGCTTGCCAGCAGCTCGGCGCACGTGGGCCGGACACTCGGCTCGTGGTGACAGCACTGACCTGTGGTATCCCCTGGCGGCCCGGTCGCTGAGCGCGTGTGACAGCAGGCCGGACAGCGCGCCTTCCGGCACGGCGCGCGGCACGTGCTCGCTTGCCAGCAGCTCGGCGCACGTGGGCCGGACACTCGGCTCGTGGTGACAGCACTGACCTGTGGTATCCCCTGGCGGCCCGGTCGCTGAGCGCGTGTGACAGCAGGCCGGACAGCGCGCCTTCCGGCACGGCGCGCGGCACGTGCTCGCTTGCCAGCAGCTCGGCGCACGTGGGCCGGACACTCGGCTCGTGGTGACAGCACTGACCTGTGGTATCCCCTGGCGGCCCGGTCGCTGAGCGCGTGTGACAGCAGGCCGGACAGCGCGCCTTCCGGCACGGCGCGCGGCACGTGCTCGCTTGCCAGCAGCTCGGCGCACGTGGGCCGGACACTCGGCTCGTGGTGACAGCACTGACCTGTGGTATCCCCTGGCGGCCCGGTCACTGAGCGCGTGTGACAGCAGGCCGGACAGCGCGCCTTCCGGCACGGCGCGCGGCACGTGCTCGCTTGCCAGCAGCTCGGCGCACGTGGGCCGGACACTCGGCTCGTGGTGACAGCACTGACCTGTGGTATCCCCTGGCGGCCCGGTCACTGAGCGCGTGTGACAGCAGGCCGGACAGCGCGCCTTCCGGCACGGCGCGCGGCACGTGCTCGCTTGCCAGCAGCTCGGCGCACGTGGGCCGGACACTCGGCTCGTGGTGACAGCACTGACCTGTGGTATCCCCTGGCGGCCCGGTCGCTGAGCGCGTGTGACAGCAGGCCGGACAGCGCGCCTTCCGGCACGGCGCGCGGCACGTGCTCGCTTGCCAGCAGCTCGGCGCACGTGGGCCGGACACTCGGCTCGTGGTGACAGCACTGACCTGTGGTATCCCCTGGCGGCCCGGTCGCTGAGCGCGTGTGACAGCAGGCCGGACAGCGCGCCTTCCGGCACGGCGCGCGGCACGTGCTCGCTTGCCAGCAGCTCGGCGCACGTGGGCCGGACACTCGGCTCGTGGTTTAGGAGCCATCTGCAATAACCATGTAGCGTGATCAGATCAAAGGGGTGACTATGACTTAAAGCAGTATCTTATTCAAGTGTGGGAAAGAGACGGAGCTATAGAGAACGTCTAGCGCCATCTCTTTCCCACTCTGTAATAAGATTAAAACAATACTACTTTAAGACGTCATGGTAGACCAGATCAGTAATGGTCTAATTTAAATAAATGCGTTTTGATGCAATTTTCGATCAAAATCAGTGCTTGGCCAACTTGGTCTGACAATGCGGTGCGGGGAGCGGTGCGGGCGAGAGAACGCGTGCGACTTACATGTCCACAGTGAGATCGCGGGCTTCTCTCAAGTAGTTGCGTGTACGTTGTTTATTCAATTATGAACGAAGAAGATTTATTTCGATTGAAAAGTTGAAAAGATTAGATTTAGATTGTAAAGTTCTTACTGTGAACAAACATTTTATTTCGTTCCACAATCGTAAATGCACTGTTATTTTTGTATTGCGGATATTTGGACCTCAACAATGCAGGTCGTGCTTGAATGGCACTTATTAATTCTTCTACATTCAATTCTACAAAAGACGCCATTACAATAAGCGCGATAAGTTTGAGATTCCCGTGTGGCGCGAGTTGCCCGCGAATAGCCTGTGACACTCAGAGACAATATAGGAAGTAACCAAGCTTTATCTCTTTATAATATTAGTCTAGAATCTAGATCATCATCATCTGCCTAACATTTTCTCAAACTATCTTGGGGTCGGCTTCCAGTCTAACCGGATGCAGCTGAGTACCAGTATTTTACATGAAGCGACTGCCTATCTGACCTCCACATCCCAGTAACTGAATAACACGAAAGCCCTTGGTAAGACTGGACGTCAGACTTTTGACTTCTGACTGCTCGTAACCACTGTCAAAGAACTATAAATGACAGCCGGGACCAAAGGCTTAACGTGCTTTCCGAGGCACGGAGGAAACTCGGTATGTAATTATGGTCACCTATCCATGGACCGACCTCGGCCAGCACGGCTTAGCCTAGAAATTCGACCCGTGCAGCTGTTATTATTTAACTACGAGCTCCTCGTAATATTAGTCTTGATTAAAACCATATATAAAACTCTCGCTCATAAATACAGTACGAGTCTCGATAATTGCAAAATTTACAACAACAATAAGTTTTAACATACCTGATCACATGAATCTGCCTAGAATTCTCCTCCTTCTCAAAATTCTTAGGCATTATCGTATCTTTGCTTCTCAAGTTAGTGAGGACCACCATCCTTTCCATCCCTGTGTCCAGGGTGGGGTGGAACATCTCAAAGAGGATGATGCCTAAGGAATAGATATCCACTTTCTGGTTGTAAATGACCTTGGATCCAGATTGCAGGAGCTCCGGGGCTACGTAGAGGGCTGTGCCGATCTGGAAAGAGTTTTGGGTGTTGGTATAGATTTTTTGACGCCCACTTTGTTCATTGTAAGGCATCGTCCTAATAGAACGCGAATGCGCGATCATCGCGCGAGTAAGCGATGCGACCATCGCGTGTTCGCGCGATGGCTAAAACTGGGTGTCCTATCATCGAGCGAATTGACTACGCGAACGAGCGAGGGGCGCCGGCACAGCGGCCCGCCGACGCAATTATCGCGCGAATATCAATTAGGACGCCTATTCGAATTCAATATGTTTGATCGCGCATTCGTACGAACTAAGTTCGTGCGAATAGATTAACAAACATTTGAGTCGCGCGACCGCGTCGTGCGATTGTCAGATAAGACACCTATTCGAGTTCAATATGTTTAATCGCGTGTTCGTACGAGTAAAATTCGCGCGAACCTACGATGATCGCGCATTCGCGTTCTATTAGGATGATGAGGGTAAAAATGGTAGAAGATTGTCGTATTTTATAAAAAATTTACTTTGTAGGTGTGTGGCGGTGGTTTTTCACCACACAAAGTGTCTTGCAGCGGAGGAGGTGAATCATCATAAAACATAAAAAAAAAACATGCTTAAAAGTATGAGGTGACTTAGCATCTGTTTTGGTACGTGATATCTATCAAAACCACCACGATCGACTTTTCACAATAACCAATTCTTCTTATCTATAGTAAAGAACAATTTGATATTATGAAAAGCCAGTAAAGTGAGATACTTCCACTGAAAAAGCTTCAGCGTTTATAAAATGACGTAAGTCTGGCGATCACGGGATCCCCTTCTATATTGAACGATAACACCGCCATTATAACCCTCAAATTCGCAGTAAGTATTGTAAAACCGGTACGTTAAAATTTTGGTGTACAAAAAAGTATATTCTATACTCTTCCTGCCACGAGAAGGTATAAATTTTGTAAACAAAGAACTTCTACTAAGTTACGTAGCGACAATTCAATCAAAAACAAATAATCCCAAATTCAATCAACTCAAAGTAACACATGTAGTACGAAATTAACAAGCAATTTCACTTGGTCGGGTTATTGTTTAGCGATATAACGCCCTGTCGTCTAATGTTTTGTAGTACTGGAACTCTTTTGACTTACTGGAACGTAAACATTTGGGCCGCGTTGAGTTTCGAATGCGTTTCAGTTTATTTGTTTTGTTTTCGCGGATTTGGTTATCATTTGATCCAAAGATTGCGTAACCCTAAATGTGTTTACAAAATTTATCTTTTCGTGGCGGGGAGTATAGTCTACTCTATTGAACTTGGTCTTGTAAAAAAAACTTAAACTAGCAGCGAGCCAGTGGCCCAGTGGTGGCAGCCCCGTCTTACGATCAGTAAGCCGTGGTTTCGAACCTAGGCAGGCGCGTTACTTTGTGTAATTTATTTCATCCCCTCTGCCCTCAAAAACGGTGAAGGAAAACATCGTGACGAAACCGGCAAGTTCTTAACCAAAATATCGAAGACATGTGACATCTACCAACCCGCACTGGGCCCGCGTGGTGGATTGTAGCCCACTCCTTCACATAGAGAGGAGGCCTGAGTCGCAGCAGTGGGAACATTTTAGGCTGATGATGATGAAAAAAAACTTACCTGTCCCGTAAGTGAGCCATGAATTTCTTCCTGTTTAGCTTTTTCTGAAACATGATTGTAAAAAAGACTTAATACATTATACTCTAGTACAAAAAGTAAATCCATACATTTTAATACTGGGACATCTTACCATCCGCAGGCAAAGCCGTGAATGCTTTAGTAGCAAGCCCGAAGTCTCCAATTTTGACATGGTCGTTAGAATCCAAGAAAATGTTGACGGGCTTCAAATCTCTGTGGATCATTCCTCTTTGGTGCACGTGGGCTAGGCCTTCGACGATCTCCCTGGAAATTAATAAAGAATAATTAAAAACTTGCTGTTTCGGGGGTCTCAAGCGATACTGCTAACCATGAGATCCTGAGTAAGATTTTAGGGCAGACGAAGTGATATTCCGTTTTGACCTTCATTGATTTTTAGGGTTCCGTACCCAAAGAGACAAAGGGTCCGTCCGTCTGTCACCAGGCTGTATCTCATGTACCGTGATAGTTAGCCAGTTGAAATTTCTACAGATTATGTATTTCTGTTGCCGCTATAACAACAAATACTAAAAACAGAATAAAATGAATATTTAAGAGGGCTCCCATACGAAACAGTGCTTTTATTTTCGTTCGTTTTTTTTAAATAATTATACGGAACCCTTCGTGCGAAAGTCCGACTCACACTTGGCCGGTATTTATAACATTTCATAGGTGTAATGAATACCTACAATTAGTGTCCAATTGAAGGTCGATTTTGAAATGAGACCCATGCCCCCACGCGTGGCATTTTTTCTGCGCTCTCGCGCATTCGTAACAGTTCGTCCAGTTTCAATGCTTGGTAGCAACTTTCTACTTTGACCAAAACTTCGGCCCATTTTGGACGAAGACGAAGGTTTGGCCTAAGTCGAAGCATCTGTTGGACCCTACCTACTAGTACCTACTATACAATTATTTGTTTCGTTATGTCACAGCTTATTGCTATTGACGTGGTTCTTTAAAAAGGTCAAGTGCGTAGTACACACAACCGGAGTGAGAGTATGACAAGGTGGGCTACCATGAAGTCTTAAAACATGATTGTTTCACTCCTTTTCAAGTGTGGGAAAGAGATGGAGCTAGACATCCTGTATAGCTCTGTCTCTTTTCCACACTGGAATAAGAGTAAAACAATACTGCTTTAACACGTCATGGTAGGCCAGCTGATCTATGAACGTGGATGAAGCCAAAGGAGAATGTTAAGACCGTAGTAGGTATTGGCAAGGGTCTGTAGTTCGTGCCCGTTTACACCTATGGGAAAACCCCATGAGTTTATACATGTTATTTTTTGGGTTAAATTATAACTTGATGGCTTCTTCGTGTAAGCCATCAAGCTATAATTTAGGTAGAAGGGATGGAATAACCTTTGACCCAGAATTGAGACAGTTGAGGCTAACAAAGAATAATAAAGCCTTACCTAAACAGTCTCCATGCCCTAAAATGTTCCTGATACAGGCCACTATCGATGGCCTGCCTCAGGGTATGCTTCTCACAGAACTCCATCTGTATGTACAGGACCTGTTGGATACGTTCTGAAGGCTGACGGGGCGCGTCCACTACGTCTTCCGAAGGTATAGTCTGCGATGCATTGGAATCGACTTCGAATTCTATGCCGGAACTTGATTCGTCTTCTGGTCTGGGGAGTTGGAAGACAAAACATTCATAGAATTGCAGACTGAACCGCAACTGCAAATTGCAGCGGCTAAGCCACTCTAATAGCTTAGACTCAGTGCGGGTTGGCAGATGTCACAATCACCCTGAGAACAAAAGTGACCTAACTCGAAATTTTCGTTTTGTGGGAAATAACAAAATTGTGTTCGAGTTTTGCACAAAATATGTGATGATTGTTCGTCTTTTTCTGGCACGATAAAGTCACTTTTGGATTCACTAGACTAATGTCTATGTTATTAGGAGTAGTTTTAGGTATCTAACGCAATTGCCGGTAATTTTGAGTTCGGGCACTTTCGTTCTGACTGTGCTACATGTTTTCGAATTTTTGGTTCTAGAACATGTCTCACGGTTTTCCCACGAAGTTTTCCTTCACCGTTCTAGCAGTGGTGATGAAATTTAATCTAATATTATAAAGAGGAAAGATTTGATTGTTTGTTTGTTTGCATTGAATAGGCTCCGAAACTACTGGTCTGATTTGAAAAATTCTTTCAGTGTTAGATAGCCCATTTAACGAGGAAGGCTATAGGCTATATATCATCACGCTACCACCAATAGGAGTGGCGCAGCAATGAAAAATGTTGCGAAAACGAGGAAAATGTGACGCAAACGAAGTTGCGCCGGACAGCTAGTATATTATTCGAAGTAATGTGCCTGACTGGGCTTGAACCAGCAACTGGTAAATGAGGTAAGTTATAACTGAGTAACCATTGCGCTCCGCAGTTATACCAGATAAATCTATTCAAGAAAAGCTACCTGTACCTATGTGCGTCCGGAATCAACGCTTATCTTCGGAAATAAAACGCTCGATGATGAGATCTAATATAGTTTTTACAACCATGAAAAAAGGTCTATTTTGTATTATTATTCTTCTTACAAAATTAGATAACTGCGACAGGAGTAGGTAACCTGACAGAGAGAAAACTTTAAACAAACGCGCAATGATAGTGCACTGCCACAAAACGTAGCAGGGCAAATAGAGGCTTCGCCTTTATCGTTGATACTTTGTGGCGCGGAGGAGCTCGTGGCTAAATAATAACAGCCGCAAAGGTCGATATTTAAGGTTAAGTCGGGCATGCCGAGGTTGGTCCGTGGTGACTGTCGTTACGAGTAGTCAGAAGCCAAAAGTCTGACATCCAGTCTTACTAAGGGGTATCGCATTACCCAGTTACTGGGTTGTGGAGGTCAGATAGGCAGTCGCTTCTTGTAAAATACTGGTACTCAGCTGCATCCGGTTAGACTGGAAGCCGACCCCAAGTTAGTGTGGGAAAAGCCTAGGCAGATGATGATGATGACTCTGTGGCGCGGCGTTCGTGCAAACTCGGAAATACGAAAGTTACCGAAGCCCATACCTTCTCTGTTTTAACTGTACTGACCTTGTAATAGCAAACCACGGGTCTGGTTCATCATCATCGTCGTCATCCTCCTCGGTGTCAGATGAGGTGTTCGTCTTCTGCATAGGAACCTCTGACATTGACCATTCCACCTTCACATCTTGGCCCAACTTGGCCACAATGCCTAAGGAACACAATTAATTGTAAAGATAATTTTAAAAAAAAACTCCAGATTGGATAAATACCCTAAGATATAATTATGTTATTACAATTTACATCGAATTTACCATTTCATTAAATCCTACCTGTTTCCTGAATGAGGCTAAGACCTGTATAAAACAAATAGGTTTAAATTGTGGTACTTATAATATATGGTGTAAATTTTTTAGGGTTCCGTACCCGAAGGGTCAAACGGGACCCTATTACTGAGACTTCGCTGTCCGTCCGTCCCGCGTCCGTCTGTCACCCGGCTGTATCTCATGAACCGTGATAGTTAGCCAGTTGAAATTTCTACAGATTATGTATTTCTGTTGCCGCAATACCAACAAGTACTAAAAACATAGTAAAATAAATATTTAAGGGGGCTCCTATACAAAAAAGTGATTTTATAAATAATAGTACGGAACCCTTCGTGCGCAAGTCCGACTCGCAGTTAGCTGGTTTTTTTGACATGTTTTTTTAAGAGGTTTTTAGTTATTGTTTTTTTTAGTTATTCAAATGAATCGTATTATTATTTTGTCTTCGTGAGCCAATGAACACAGTAGCAAGATGCGAGTGACAAAGAGAACACTAGAGAAGAGTTCCGTACCATCGTATATTTTTAACTGCATTTTTTTACAGGCGAAATCTGCGTGTTCTATTAGGTACACCTCTGCCTAAACCTTCAGCAATTACAGGCGTGATGTTATGTTTTTTTTTAATTTCAGTAAAACACAACAATCTTGTAACTTTAATATGTTTTTATTATTTTTTGCTATAGCGGCCATAGCAATATTCTATGAAAATTTTAAGTGTCTACCTGTTACGCTTTAAAAGATACAGCCCTCTGAAGGACAGACAGTCAACCCCTAGCAATAAGGTCCACTTAATACGCAAGACGAGAAGACCAATCAAGCTTTAAAAACCAGTATAAGCGAATCTCTCATTGTGTTTTTCTCACATTTTTTTTTTTTTGTTAGCCTCTCATGTGTCCCGCTGCTGGGCAAAGGCCTCCCCTTTCTCCTTCCAAACGTCTCTATCATGTGCGATATCTGGCCATGATCGCTCGGCAAACAAGATTAGATCGTCACACCACCTTCGCCGCGGTCTACCTCGACGGCAATTTCCTCCGTCAGGCTTCCAGTGAGTGACGATCCTTGCCCACCTCTCTGGGTGCATTCGTGCTACGTGGCCAGCCCACTCCCACTTTAGCTTGGCTAAAGTGTGAGTGTCTCATTTAATTTTTAAAATTTTATTATTTAACTTTTCATGTTATTTGTGGACAGTTAAAATTTTATTAGACATGGAAAATTGTTGTGTTAATTAATTTTTATATATTATTTTGATTGTATATATAAACTAACTAGCTGTGCCCGCGACTTCGTACGCGCGAATTTAACAAAAAAGTTATTTAGTGTTTTTTATAATAATTTTAGATTTTTTCTAAAATAGAAGTAGCCTAAGTTACACCTTACATCAGCTATCTGCCAGTGAAAGTCCCGTCAAAATCGGTCCAGCCGTTCCAGAGATTAGCGGGAACAAACAGACAGACAGACAAAAAAAGTAAAAAATGTTATTTTGGTATATGTACCGTATACACTTTCATATGCATGTAGTAAAAAGCGGTTATTTTAATATTACAAACAGACACTTCAATTTTATTTATTTGTACAGATATAATAAAGAGGAAAGATTTCATTGTTTGTTTGTTACAATTAACTCAATACTACTCGAACGATTTTAAAAATTATTTCATCATTATAAAGCTAAAAAAGCCAAGCGTGGCGATTATGGCAAAATCCCCCATGTTATGTCAATGTGGCGAAACTTGCGGGAGGCCTATGTCCAGCAGTGGACGTTAAAAGGGCTGAAATGATGATGATGATGATTATAAAGCTACATCTTTACCGAGTAACATAGGCTATATTATATTACAATTTTCGCGGACGAAGTCGCGGGCGAAGTGCTAGTTTATAATAATAGTATTGTGGGGTGTGTATTTATTGTATCTGGTTTTTGAATTACTAACATTAGTTTTAAGTGAACCTACTAACAGAAAAAATATGGTGTCGGACGTAAAGAATAGCACCTATATCTTCCCGTGGCTGTCGTAAGAGGCGACTAAGGGATTTGTCAGAGAATGGGCAGCAGCGTTCTTTGTGCTTTTGTAACAACCGTACTGCGATCGCCAACACGCCTGCCAAGCGTGGCGATTATGGCAAAACCCCCAAAAATGTCAATCTGGCGAGACTTGGGGGTGGCCTATGTCCAGCAGTGGACGTCTTTCGGGCTTGAAATGATGATGATGACTAACAAAATTATGGGTCATTGTGTCTGAAAATAAATAAATGAAACGAGATTAAATGAATGAATGATGAATGAGAGATACGCTTTAACTGGATTTTTTGCCCTACTTAGTAGTGAGGCCATGTTTTTATTGGAAATGTGTACCTTGATGTGTCGCTGTGTACCATCTGGGTACGGAACCCTAAAAAACAGAAAAGAACACTGTACCTACCTTGTAAACTATCCCCACGCTTCTTCACATCAGGGACCTCAACTTCCGAGCTGCTGTCATCTCCCTCAATTTCAACACTGGACTCGATCCAAGCGTTGTAATACCGGACCACGTTCTCATGGTTCAGTCTGGACAGCAGTTTAACTTCGCGAGTTATCTTCTTGTTTAACTGGACGCTTTCAGGGTTAAGCTTGATCCGTTTGATCGCGTAGAATCCGCCGTCGAGTTTGTTTTTTACCTGTAACGTTCTGTTTATATTGGGAACCTGGTACTGTTTTTACATTGTCATTTAACCTGTGATTTTGCAGTTATGACCTTTATTCTCGTTGCCATGTTGTTTATGGGCTAAAATAGCCACTATGTGGAGCCCTGAGACAACCAGAAGGTGTCAGGGGGGACCTATTACTGGCTGATTTTTTCGACAAATGTGTCGCATAGTCAGTTAATTAAGTATAATAAATAGGAATCGCTAACTACAACACTTCTTACATGTTTTTTTAAGTCATTTTTTTTGCCCCTCTATTGGAATTGCTCTTGAATCGTGGGTGGGTTTACAAACATTAAAACTCACATCCAAACACACCCAGCCCGACTGACGGAACAACTATCTGAATTGTTGTACAAGGCTCACCCATTTTATTGTTACACCTTATTTTATGTACCTACAATCTATGCAAATAAATTTTACTTTACTTTACTTTAGGCCATACAAATATTTGTTCCGTGCGGGGATCGAACCCGCGACACGCAGCGCAGCAGTCGATCGCTCAGCCGCTGCGCCAACCAAGCCGTAATGTTTTGCAATTTTTTTGACAAATATGTCACATAGTAAGTATTAATGAATAGGAATTGCTAATTACAACACTTTTAAATGTTTTTTTTTCAAGTCAATATTCCTCAAGGTAGTACCATCGATAAATAAGTTTATTGCCTATTATCTAGGATGCCAATATATTTAATGGCAACATACATTTATTACTCAGTTTCGAATCAGATCTCTTTGTTACACGTAAACGGTAAACGTATTATGTAGTTAACTTTAATTTAGCATAAAAGATACTAGCTGTCCCGCGCAACTTCGTCTGCGTCACATTTTCCCTGTTTTCGCAACATTTTTCATTGCTGCTCCGCTCCTATTGGTCGTAGCGTGATGATATATAGCCTTCCACGATAAATGGGCTATCTAACACTGTAATAATTTTTCAAATCGGATAGTTCCTGAGATTTGCGCGTTCAAGCAAACAAACAAACTCTTCAGCTTTATTATATTAGTATATAGTTAGTATACATACTGTTTGCTTATAAATGGGTTCCGTCGTCGTAAAGTTTGCAAATCTAAATATGTACCTTCAAGACATCTCCGAAGGCTCCCTTGCCGAGCCAAGTGAGTACTTCAAATTCGGCGTGCAGGCGAGAATGACCGTTAGTGACAGGGCTGGAGTGTTGAATCTTGTTTACTGCTTCATCGTCCTGTATACATTATGATTTAGTAGATCTACTTATACAGGGTGGAATGGAGACCAACATAGCAAATAAAATAGCAATAGATCATTTATTTCAATCGCAAAGGATCATAAAATTTAACAAACAGCAACACATCTTAAACTACAATATTATATTATTTTATAATTACAATACATTATTTTTATTATAAAATAATATATAATAAGATATCAAATATTATACGATAAAAACTACTTAAGAAATTCAGAATTCCAACAAAATAATTATAATTTTCTAACTCAAATAATTAATTGACATCTAAATAAATGTCATAAATGGTTAGTTAATTAATTAAAAATAGTAAAACTAATATTTTTAAGATGTTTTAAAATTATTATTAACTAGCTTTTGCCCGCGGCATCGCTCGCGTTAAGAAGTATTATCATTAATTAGGTATAGTTTTAGCGGGTTTACTTTTGTTTAGCGTGTATTTCAGTTCAATCAGTCGAAAATCTAAGAATATTTATACAAACTTTCATCCCCTATTTTATCCCCTTAGGGGTGGATCAAAATCCTTTCTTAGGGGATGCCTACGTCATAGTAGCTTTATGCATGTAAAGTCTCAGCCCGATCGGTTTAAAATTGACAAAGTTTCATCCAAACTTTCATCCTTTATTTTATCCCCTTGGGAGTAGAATTGATCAAAATCCTTTCTTAGCGGATGCCTACGTCATAACATCTACCTGCATGCCAAATTTTAGCCCGATCCGTCCAGTGGTTTGGGCTGTGCGTTGATAGATCACTATGTCAGTCAGTCAGTCAGTCACCTTTGAATTATATATATTTAGATTGATTAAATATTATTACTAACTATTAAAATGATGATGATTTAGGTACCTCAGAGCAACTGCCTTCATCGTCCTTTATCTTACTGCTGGGCGGTTTGGCAGGCGCGTCGATAAGAAAAACATGGTTCATCAACTGTTCCGCTGACCATTGAGATTGCTCATCTTCCGTTAAACACCTGTTTTTAAAAGTAAAATAACATCATTCTTATAATTCCTGAATGGTCAGGCAGAGGTGTACCATCACCAAACTGGGTATCGGACCACGGTAAGGACTATCCTTGCTTGCAGCGTTAAAACAGTTAAAAACTTTCTATTACTTGGTCCCTTTTTTTGTTTTATTTCTATTGGTCGAAAAACGGTAGTCAAACTTCTGGGATCATTAACAGAGCGTGAGATATTTTTTAAAACAAAACATATTTAAAAAAATGGTCGAGTTTTTCGGTTAACGTTTTTCTTGTTTAAGTACTATTGGTCCACAAACTATTTGTGCGGACCAATAGAAGTAAGGGTGTTAAACAGATGTGATCATCGTGTACACGGAATTTTGTTTGAAAAATGAGCCCACTTTTCTGATAGTACCTAGTAATAAACCTTTACTTCGCTAGTTATGATTAAATCCCATGTATTACTGGCCGAGCTTATTGACATCAATCGGGCACAAACCCAGACTCCGTGGCTGCTACTAACTAAAATCGAATAGGCCTTAACCCAACCCGGGAATCGAAACTAGAACCTGCTCAATGTACGGTAATGGTATGCAACAATTTCTCATGTTTGTTGTAGGATTCAGCATTGCATCAATGGTTGGAAATCCAACAGTGCATTTTGTTTAGCATTAATTTCGGTGTCACCTACTATCTTCAAAAGCAGCATTGGATTCAAAACATACCTTGCAAAGAAATCCTTAGCAGAACTTGGAAGATCAGGAGGTATTTCTAAATAGGTTCGTTCTTGTGACACAATTGACAGTAACATCTGTCCTGTAGCATAAATATCTTGAGCTGCTGTTTGCCTGAAAACAGTATCACCATCACCATCATTATCAGTCTATAATGTTCCCTCTGCTGGGACACAGGCCTCCTTTCTATGAGAAGGAGCGGGCTGCTATCCACCACGCGGGCTCAGTGCGCGTTGGTAGATGTCACATGTCTTCGATTTTTTAGTTTTAGGACATGCCGGTGTCCTCACGATGTTTTCCTTCACAGTTTTTGACGGCAGCGGTGATGAAATAAATTACACATAGTAATGCGCCTGCCTGGGTTCGAACCCACGGCTTACTGCTCTTAAGTCGGGGCTGCAACCACTGGGCCACCGCTGTTCTCCAGAAACGACATACAGAAAACAGTCTAAGATATATTTTTATAACGCCATCTGTTGCTCAATAACGGAACTTGTTTTTGCTGTAGACTATGATTGAAGCGACTTCATTGCACGCCATCTAGAATAAAGTTTGAGTACTAAAGACGGTCCTGCACAGATGTTTTAGCTCAGACTTTGCGTCTCTGTCAGAAAAACACTGATCTTTAGTACCGTAGCAAAAAGCACTCGGTGTCGGTGTAAGGTTGCTGGCACTGATGTTGCTGGCACTGATGAGTCTGTCAAAATTAAAGTGATTCTTATTCTTGTTACAGTACGGTTGCTGAAGGATTGTCGCCGTCAGAGGTAGATTACTGAGAAGGGTCTGTTGTTTTTGCATAGACATAGTTTCCGGACGGAGAAGTAACATAGAGAGAGAGAGAGAGTGATTGTGAGTGTCTTTGGACACAGGAGTATTAACAGGACAGGAAGTTAAACTATACATTTAATTAAAAAGACAGAAAGATAAGGAAGCTATGCACTTCTTCGGGTCGGCACATTCGTTCCGGCAGTATTTGTTTAACAAATCAGAACCGTGGCAGTCACCACGCTGCATACATCGGGAAATATTTTGCAAAGCTAAGCAGATAAACACCTCGGAAACCAGTTTAAAATTATTAGCAACCTTATAAGTTACTGTAAATTCTTTGATAGGCAATAGTTTCACCTAGAATTATCTATTTGGCTTTCATTCAGCTCATGCCGAGCGATAAACTGTACGGTATTTACGATCACTCAATTATGTTCAGGTCAGCGCGAAATAATTCGAGCTAATCTGCGTGTCTTTTTCCCGAAACTATATGAACAAATTTTCGAGTTTTCCGCAATGATTGAATTGAATTTGGACAATGTCGACACGAACTTGTGTATAACCCCCATCCAAGGGAAAATAAGTAAGTGAAACATGATCATACCTTCATCTTACCTGTCACAATAAGCGTCACCATCAATCATCTCCGCGAGCCTCATATCAAGACCAATCCCCACCAACTTGACCCCTCCAACGTCATCCAGGAACACATTCTGACCCCGCACATCCTTATGCACGATCCCAACACTATGCAGCTCTTTCAACGCCCCTAACACCCCCAAACCAACATGCCTCAGTAACTTTAACCCCTCGTAACGCTCACTTAACACACTCAGTCTAAATTTAACACTTTTCAAAGCACTACCTAGAACAAAATTCCTGAATAAATATATGTACTGTTTTGTAGTCCGTTTGTTTGCGTCTTTTATTGTTTCCATGGCTATGTAGGGGGTTAAAGTGGGGTGGTTCAGTCGAGACATTGCTTTCAGATCTTGTTGCATGGAGGTTAGCTGGCGGGTCCTTGTTTGGAAGTCGTTGGCAGGTGGAGCGATCCATTTTTTAGCGATCAATCGCTCTCCTTCGTCGTCGATCGCTAGGTAGGTGGTGGCGCCGTTTGAGGAGTGACCTGTTGAGGAATCTTTACCGTTATCTACATATATATAAATTACGCGTCACGTTGTTTGTCGGGGATGGACTCCTAAACTACTTAAGCAATATAAATCAAATTTGCACACCATGTGCAGTTTGATCCAACTTGAAAGATAGGATGGCTTACATCTCAATTTATAGTCGCAATATTATTTTATTGCAAATTAAATCACAATTATCTGTTAGCTCCAAACGATTCTAGCAGATGGCGGTATCTGTTGACTGGATTAAGTAAGTATTCAATAGATGGCGCTGTATAGGAGCACAGCAGCAATGAAAAATATTGTGAAAACGGGGAAAATGTGACGCAGACGAATTTGCGCGGGACAGCTAGTATTTGGTTAAAGTTTTAAAGAAGAAGAAGTAGTAAGATAGTGTTAGTCTTCATACATCCGAGCTTTCTTTACTAGTATTTTTAAGCTTCCTGCGATTTTACATTTATAAAAATTTCAAGAATCAAATATACAACATTCTACATGATTATAACTTCTCAAGTGCTTATGCCAAGTGTATATTCGTGCACTCAAAACGGTGAAGGAAAACATCGTGAGGAAACCGGCATGTCCTAGAACTAAAAATTCGAAGACATGTGACATCTACCAACCCGCACTAGGCCCGCGTAGTGGATTACAGCCCACTCCCATGCATGTGTCCATGTGTCCCAGCAGTGGGAATATTATTTGCTGATTATCCTTATAACTAGAGATCGGATATTCAGATGCATATACACCTAAAGTTGGAGTGTTGACTAGTATAGAGTGCGAGTTTGAGGACCAAAATAATCATTGTTATTAGCCCAGTCATCATTTCCATGATCCGTCTTTGAATTCAGTTACTAATCAGCAAAATTTTAAAGTAGAAGCATTTTTTTACATGTTTCCACAAATTTCTTGCCTAGTTTTAAACAGAATAAATGTTATAAGTTAAAAATATGTTATAAGTTTTTATATGTACTTAAATATTTTTTTTATTTTCCGTTAATTCGGGATAAAAATATTATAAGATGCTTCCATACTTTTGTACCCTTTGTCGGGTAAAAATGTTCCCAAAATATCTTGGGGTCGGCTTCCAGTCTAACCGGATGCAGCTGAGTACCAGTATTTTAAATGAAGCGGCTGCCTATCAGACCTCCACAACCCAGTAACTGGGTAATACGATACCCTTTGGTAAGACTGGATGTCAGACTTTGGGATTATCGGATGCATATATTTACCTACATATAACTTTACAGCTGCTAGGTTGAAGTGGAACTGGGCTGGTCACATCTGCCGCATGTCGGAGGTGCAATGGGCAAAAATAACCACTCAATGGATTCCAGAGAGCAAGAAACGACAACGCGGCAGGCCCAGAAGGAGATGGCGGGACGAGTTGGACTCGTTCTCTAAGGATTGGCCTACAATCGCACTAGATCGCGAAAAGTGGAAGGAGGGAAGGGAGGCCTTTGCCCTGCAGTGGGACAATATAGGCTTATAATAATAATAATAATCTGTGGCTCGGGTGTCAAATTGACGTGACGGAAAAATTTTCCAAACCAATTTTTTATTTAATTATTATGCAAATTTAACGCGAAAAACTATTTTAACATAAAGAAACATGGAAAGAAAAATGAAACTAATAAATAAAAATAGAAAACTGACTACTCTGCACCACAAATGCATACAATAGAACCATCATAAAATATTGTCACCTATGCTAACCCGACACCGAGCAAGACTTGAAGAAAAGGCACACCCAACATCTCCGGGCTCGTCGCTGAGCTCCGCCTCGCAACCGCCGGCACGCGACACATCTGTGGACGCTGCGTCACCGGTGGCTGCAGTTGCGTCGAGCTCCAGCGACGAGTTTTTCTCCCCGCCGTCGACGCCATCACCACCACGACGACGAGGAAGAGGACGGCCACCAGCGGGCTTGGGACCTCGAGGCCAACAGGCCCCGAACAGGGTCCCCGCTGCCGGTGGAAATGTGTCGCGCATGCG
The DNA here is from genome assembly GCA_949152445.1 of Cerastis rubricosa. Lineage (NCBI taxonomy): Eukaryota > Metazoa > Arthropoda > Insecta > Lepidoptera > Noctuidae > Cerastis > Cerastis rubricosa. The sequence continues at coordinate 20,072,365 of OX424534.1, read as the reverse complement.
ATGGACTCAGTCCATTAATGAGAACGTCATGCGCGCATATTATGGGGCTACTGAGGGGGGAAGTAACTTGACTGCGTACCGTGGTCGGATGCTCTCTCTGTTTCAGGTACTTGAGCCAACTGTCAGCGTGTCGGCGCAGCGACTGTCGGATCAGGTGCGGGTCATCCAACGTAACCATATGTTGGATGACAATGTACTTGATCGACTTCGCCTCGACTCACGGAGTAACCCCGTTACGCCTGCTTCGCCAATGATCGCGGCCCAAATGTTTCCAGGGCTTCGCCGCGATCCGATCGCGGTGGTGAAGAGGATGATGACGAAGTTATAACCGTGAGTAGCCAGTGCAACGAACAATTGAGGAGAGCTTTGGAGAGTGCGTTCCGGGAGTACCGCTCCACACCGCCTGAACTTAGACCACGTTTACCTCGTTTGCCTATGCACAAGAAAAACAAGGCGCTGTGTACTCTAGATTCGCAGCTGTCAAACTGCTTTGACAACAGCGAAGACCTTGCTGATACCCACTCAATATTGTACTGCGCAGCCGTAGCGGCATGTCGTGTAGCTCACGTCAAATTTCCTGACAGTGACCGAGCTACACGACCAAAATTAGCTGTTCCAGCTTGGCAGTGCAGGATTGAGCGGCGTATCGGTGAGGCTAGAGTACTCATCGGCAAGTTAATCTGCTTCAGGGAGGGCAATACTCGCCCTAGAGTGATGCGCTTTGTGAGGCGGGCGTTCTCGGGAACTGAAATTCATTCTCGTGATTATTTGGCCTGCGTCACAGAGCGTATCGACTTCCTGAAGCAGAAGATCTGTGCATGGGCAAGCCGTATTCGTAGGTACAAGCGGCGAGTGGAGCGATACACTCAGAATCGCACATTCCGAAGCGATGAAAGGTGGGTATACAGGGCCTGGGAACGACCAGACCAAGGGGTTACTGACAGACGTCTGCCGGATGATGACGCCATGTGCTCGTTCTGGCGCAGCATCTGGTCGGTGCCTGTCAGTCACACTGAGGGCGGTTGGACCCGGGAGGTTGAACAAGCGTGTGATCCAATACCAGAAATGGAGGCAATTATCATCAGCCCCCAAGACGTAGCTCGTGCAGTCCGTCCGTTACCTAACTGGAAATCTCCAGGGCCGGATGGACTGCACAACTTCTGGATCAAATGGTTCCAAAGATCGCACGCTCGCTTGGCGTCCCAGTTTCAATCAGCCTTAGAGTCAGGGTCGCTGCCCCAGTTCCTGACGACAGGCATTACCCACCTGCTCCATAAATCAGGTAGTACTGCGGAGCCCAAAAATTATAGACCTATCACTTGCTTACCAACGGTCTATAAAGTTCTTACATCCATTTTGAGAGCTAAAATTAATCAACATATTGAGAGTAATTCCATCATGTCTCCCTCTCAGAATGGATGTAAGAACGGGTCCCGTGGTACTAAGGAGCTGCTCCTCATTGATATAGCCATTAGCCAACAGGTTCGCCGCTCCCGAAGGCATCTGTCTACATGTTGGATAGATTATAAGAAGGCCTACGACTCAGTTCCGCATACATGGCTCATGAGGGTGCTGGAGTTGTACAAGATTGATGCAACTCTACGCGCCTTCCTTGGGTCGTGTATGAGGCAATGGAGGACGGTCCTTCGCTATCCAGGATGTCGACAGATGCAGGGGAACAGCGAACCGATAAGGATCGAGCGTGGTATATTTCAGGGTGATAGTCTGAGTCCATTGTGGTTTTGTCTAGCCTTGAACCCTCTTAGCACACTGCTGGAAGGTTTAGGTCTAGGCTATCGGTTGAGGAGAGGTGGTCAGGTCATATCTCACCTTCTTTACATGGATGATCTGAAAATCTTTGCCCCCAACAATTTGCAACTGATGAAGCTACTGAAGGTAACTGAAACTTTCAGTAGCGCCATCAGGATGGAATTTGGTGTGGACAAATGTGCAGTCATGCATGTGAAGCGAGGGGAGATTACGGAATCCGTGGGAACTCAACTCTCGGATTCCGTACACCTTAGATCCCTCTCCTCAACAGAAATCTACAAGTATTTGGGTATGTCGGAAGCATTAGGCATCAATACTGCCGTCATGAAACAATCGTTGAAGGAGCGTTTCTTTGGCCGCCTGAATAAGGTGCTAAGTAGTCTTCTGTCAGGCGGAAACAAGGTGCGCGCCTTCAACGGTTGGGTCATGCCGGTTTTGATGTATTCTTTCGGCATACTCAAATGGACTCAGACAGAACTTGATGCCCTAGATAGGAAGGTCCGCGTACTGCTGACCGCAAATCGGATGCATCACCCACGGTCGTCGGTGATGAGACTGTATATCCCGCGGAAGTGTGGGGGTCGTGGTTTCTTAAATGCTAAGACCCTGCACAACCGTGAGGTATGCAGTCTCAGGGAATACTTCCTAGAAGCCAACGTGGGGATGCACCGAGATGTGGTCTCAGTAGACAAGGGCCTTACCCCGCTCTTCTTGGCTAGCGAGAACTGGCTGAACGAGGCTGGCAAGCCTGTAGTATTAGACACTAATGACCGCAGGGAGGTATGGCAGAGCAAGGAGCTTCACGGACGCTTTTACCGGGCCTTACATGGGCCCGATGTAGACTTCTTAGCGTCCGTATCCTGGCTGCGTTTCGGTGACCTCTTCGGGGAAACTGAAGGTTTTGTCTGTGCAATAATGGACGAAGTTATGCTGACGAATAACTACCGGAAACATATTATGAAGGACGGGACGGTGGACGTGTGTCGGGCATGCCACCGTCCGGGTGAGTCCATCAGACATATTATTTCTGGTTGTTCTCGTCTAGCTAACGGAGAGTACTTGCACAGACACAACCTTGTTGCCAGGATTGTCCACCAGCAACTTGCTTTGAAATACAACCTTGTGGAATCAGAAGTGCCATACTATAAGTATGCGCCCGACCCAGTTCTCGATAATGGTAATATCACGTTGTATTGGGATCGATCTATCGTCACTGACAGGACTATTGTTGCCAATAAGCCTGACATTGTGTTGATAGATCGATTGGAGCGTCGCGCAATGATTGTTGATATAACGGTCCCGCATGACGAGAACCTCGTGAAAGCAGAGAAAGATAAGCAATTCAAGTATCTGGATCTGGCTCGCGAGGTTGTCGACATGTGGGACGTGACAACAGCAATCATTGTGCCGATAGTCGTGTCGGCCAATGGCTTAATAGCCAAAAGCTTCGACCACCATCTGCGGAGTCTTTCGCTTGACAGCTGGATCAAGGGCTTGATTCAGAAAGCAGTACTTCTGGACACAGCACGTATTGTCAGGAGGTTCCTCGCTCAAGAGCCCTGACCACCGGTAGCCCGGACCCTGTTCCCGATGCTGGTGGGCTACTATTTTTTATATTTTTAAATGTTTTTTTTAAATATAATTTAGTAAAAATATTTAAAAATGTAAGCAATATGTAAAGGAAATAATAATATAACTTACCTAAACAGTTTCCGATATAAACTTTCCTATTATTCCTCTGAGTAACTCTGATCACTTGAACGCCTTTACTCTTGCAAGTACACGGTATATCCACTGTTTTAGTTCGAACTATTTTCTTAACTGGAGACATTTTGTCGTCGGCGTAACTGAAAATGTTAATAGGATAGTTAATCATCATCATCATCAGCCTATAATTGTTCCCACTGCTGGGACACAGGCCTCCTCTATATGAGAAGGAGTGGGCTGTAATGGACGGCACGGTTGGCGCAGTGGTTGAGTGAGCGACTGCTGCGCTACGTGTCGCGGGTTCGATCCCCGCACGGAACAAATATTTGTATGGCCTACAGATAGTTGTTCCGGGTCTGGCTGTTTGTGTTTGTGAGTTTAAATGTTTGTAAAACGCACCCACTATACAGAAGAAATGCCTAGTGTGGGGCATATAAAAAAAAAAAGTGAAAAATCGACCACGCAGCCTCAGTGCGGGTTGGTAGATGTCACATGTCTTCGAATTTTCGGATAGTTAATAGGAACTCTTTATTGGTCAGTGGTCCCAAGTACTTTTACTGAGCATTACGTACTGATTTCGCTTCCAGGGCGGGCAAAACGTTATTGGATTTTTTAATTTACTCAGTAGCAGCATGTGTGGACATTGTAGGCCTTATAGATTCCTAGATCCTTGGTAACTTTTTATCTTGTTCTACGTTTTGTAGTAAGAAACGACTTATTGTCGGGCTTACGATGGCCTCCCATACTTAAGTACCAACGCTGTAACATAGAAATATTGTAAAACCAAATGATTTTAAAAGAGTAACCATGGAGTTTCTTGCTGGTTCTTCTCCATAGGAAACGACCAACCCGAACCGCACACCTTTTTGTCGACGTTTTATAAGTGCCCATGTAGTCCTATGTGAAATAAGAATATTTTGTTTTTGTTTTTTTTGTAGCCACGGAGTCTGGATTTATTCCCGGTTGATGGCAATAGGCTCGCCCCCTATTACATGGGACTTAAACATAACTGGCGAACTTTGCCTAACCCTTCGGGGATTATAGGCGTGGTTTTATGTTTTGTTTTTTTTCTTAAGTAACTTCGCAAAATCCTGTCTTAGTATACCTCTTCTTTATAAACTATAAAATATTACACACACACAAATATTACTAATAAAATATTTTATAAAATTGAAGAATAAACGGTTTAATTATATTTATGTAATCTGTGTCATTTAATTGTGCTTCTGTGTGTTGTGCTATGTCTTCTGTGTGTACTGAATAAATGATTTATTATCTATCTAATTCAAATTCAAAATAATTATTTCAGATAAAAATCCAAATAGTGTTAGTATTAATAAAACTTCATTCATTCATCATCATTTCAGCCAAAAGACATCCACTGCTGGACATAGGCCTCCCCCAACGCCACATTGACATAAGGGGGGTTTTGCCATAATAGCCACGCTTGGCAGGCGGGTTGGCAATCGCAGTACGGTTGTTACAAAGGCACAGAGAATGCTGCTGCCCATTCTCTGGAAAGTCCCTTAGTCGCCTCTTACGACACCCCCGGGAAGATATGGGATGGAGCTATTCGACCGACACCATACAGAACAAAACTTACCCTAATGTTAGTATCTTAAAATTAATGTCTATACTTACTACACAAGTTCAGGAGCATCTCCTTGACCATCAAGACTATCATTCTCCTGGCTAAAACTAGATCTGTGAATACGTTGTCTGCCAGACTTGAGGATTTCTTGACGCCTTTGAATCTCATCCTTCATTTTTTGTCGCTGAAATAATGAAAATTATGGACTATATTTTATTGCAAAAAAACACTTATGATCACTGTTACAGTATTGCTTAGAAAGTAGCTGATGATAGTCAAATGGCTGATTAGACTTTCTTGAAACATAGCTAAAAAAACTTCAAATCACCTTTCGAATAAAAAAATTACATTAAAATTGGTTTAATGGCCTCGCTCACAGCGAGTTTTTGTAGCGATGCTGTCGCTGGCTGTGTACTTTCGCCCAGAGTCTGTATATCGCGATGCTTCAGTCGCGTGAATGGTAAATGCTATAAAAACTATATAAGCGACAAGCTTTTTTGACAACTATCCTTTATCGTTTTCATTTACTCCATGACTTATTTTCTTCTTTTCCGTATTTAAGAAATACGTTTGCACGGATAGTCGCGATGCTGTTGCGCAAGTAAATTGATACAGCCGCGCGTTAGCATCGCATCTGTCGCACGTTGCTAACGCGACTAACGCGCGATTTATCGCGCGTTAGTCGCGTATATAGAAGCGAGGTATCGAGGTATTATTCGTCTGGGAGCTACGACGTCACAGACAGACATATTATTCAATCTCAGCGCCCGTCTTTATTGGTGGGGGATGAAAATAACTATGCAACGATAATAATCCATACCTCTTCATTTTCCTTAACTTTCAGATCATGTAGTTTTAACTGCTCCTGCTCATTCTTCTGTTTTAACATTTCATCATAAAAAGATAGAGTTGGTATGTTGTATTCGTGCAGAAATTGCTAAAAATAACAGAAAAATACATTATAATGCAAGTGTGCAAAGTTTGTCATATCACTTGAGGTGGTACTGCAGCCTAAGTCGAAAGCCAAGGCAAAATTATTAAGCTGTGAATAACTTTTTCAATCGATGGTTCGGAACGTGAGCGCCTAAGACACCGTCGTTTTCTTTTACGAGGTAGTAATGATCGCAAGACGAAAGAAAACCTGTACCTTTATGTTAACACCCTTAGACATAACTGGCTACGCTGTAAAAGACGTTTAAGCCATTGGTCCCGGCTGTCATTTATAGATCTTTGACAGTTGTTACAGGTAATCAGTGGACAGTTGTTACAGGTAATCAGTGGACAGTTGTTACAGGAAATCAGTGGACAGTTGTTACAGGTAATCAGTGGACCGTTGTTACAGGTAATCAGTAGACAGTTGTTACAGGTAATCAGTGGACAGTTGTTACAAGTAATCAGTGGACAGTTGTTACAGGTAATCAGTGGACAGTTGTTACAGGTAATCAGTGGCCCGAAAGTCTGACAACCAGTCTGTCTCTTACCAAGGGGAAATACTCAGTACTAAATGGGTTGTGGAGGTCAGATAGGCAGCCACTCCTTGTAAAATACTGGTAACTTTCAGCTGCATCCAGTTATACTGGAAGTGAACCAAAATAATTGGGAAGGCTAGGCAGTTGATGAAACATCACGGGCTAAATGTGGGTAGATGTGTACTCTGCCTACTCCTGCGAAGGAATACAGGCGTAAGTGTTTGCCATATAATACATTAAACCAAGTGCAACTAAAATTACCTGAGCATGTTGTGCCAATTGAAATATACAGACTTCCCCTCGTAAGTTCTTTGCCATTTCTTCCAATTCTGACAATAATTTCGTACAATTTTCAGTTGATAAGCCTCGCATTTTTTGGATCGCCACACTTAGTGGCCTGAAAACGTCGGAGATATTATTGATTAGTGTTCAATATGTTCTGAAGGTAAAGCCTGACTAAATAGATTTGGATCTTAATCTTAGCGTGTTGATGGCAATCTAAATTGTGTCGACCCAGAACTGAGCCACTAGTTTGGCGCCCTCTGTAGCGTTCATCAGTTCCTGGAATCAACAAACAGCAAAACACGCAGGACACTTGTTTGTGGAACAGCACCACATTTACACTCCAGGGCCAAGAAAGATTAGGATTACAAATAGCACATAAAAAAATGAACAAAAAAACAATAAGTATTAGAGTTTCATTAGATGAAATGTAATTTTATTATAATTAATTTATTTATTTCAGACTTAGTCCATACATTATACAAAAGTTAAAATTAAAATCTAATCCAATTTAAACATGTTGAACCTTTGAAATATTGTCAATTAGCTAATGTCCACAGCTTCGCAAACTGCGTTTTGTTCGTATATTGTACCACCGGATCGTACTGTCCGGATCAAAAGTATCCATGTGCTATTTCACTATTATCTTTACCTGTGCCAAATTTCATCCAGATCCATTCAGTAGTTTTTGCATGAAAGAGTAACAAACATCCATACATCATCAGGGGTCATCCATAAATTACGTCACACAAATTTCATGATTTTTTGCCCCTCCCCCATCCTTGTCACAGCTGGTAACATTTGTGAGACTCTCCCCTCCCTAGTGTGACGTCACATATTTTGCAAATTTACATTTAGAAATTATTTAATTTAAACACCGGGTCCGAAATCAGTTTTATTTCCATTTAAATTATTTTTAATAAAATTAACATCAAATCAAACAATTAACAAAACAAAAAACGATTATTTATTTTAATTAAATAAATTAACACAACAAAAAACGATTGACTGTTAATTAAAGAAATTAACAAAACAAAAAACCATTGACTATTTTAATTAAAGAAATAAACAAAACAAAAAAAAACAAAAAATATATAGAATTATATTAATTAAAAATACAAACTTTATAATCTTGAGTCTATGGACTAAGAACGACGTTAATTCATCCACGAAAGTCAGTGGTCAAATGAAATAGAAACAAAGAACAGCACCGCTAGGCGCAATGCGTTTGGCGGCATTTATCAAAGGGCGCCTAGGCGGTCGGCGCGTAATACTAGTAGTGCGAGTGGTCGACAAAACAATTGGTATCTTATATTTACGCAGATATACAGTTTTTGAAGTTTTCGTAAAGTAATAGTTTAAAGTTAATACTTAGATTATAATAGATTTTGAAATGTGACATCAAGAAATTTAGGCCATCCCACCCCCTTGTCACACAATGTCACACTTCGTCGATGCCCTCCCTCCCCCTTAACGTGTGACGTAATTTATGGATGGCCCCTCACAAACTTTCGCATTTATAATATTAGCAGGATAACTTTTTTATTTAAAAGTGCTTTAATTTACACTAAAATTGGTTAACAAAGTATTAATTTTGAGGAAAAACTTATAATACATACTTATCAGGATAATTCACACAACATTTAAAATGTAATGTAACTGAACAGTGTACGCCTTTGATATCGGAATTGTGCAATGGGTTCAAAGTGAGCATCAGATCTATAGGCCTCCATATCTTCCACGCAACAGCCTCACGGTTATCCACTACAGCTTCACCGTAAATAGCCTGCCAAAGTAAAATGAACTTTATTTTTCAATCAAATAACCCCCCCCCCCCCACTATCCCCTCCCGCCTATCACATGGGACTTAAACATAACTGGTGAAATATGGGTGTTCGGACCATTATGTAAGACTGGATATCCTTCGAAGATAATTACAGGAGTGATATTTTATTTTGTAATGAGGTTAAAGTTTCCTATCTGACTTGACTGAATACTTTGAGAAGAAATAACGAAACATACTCGGTGGTCACAATAATTTTGTAAGTCCAGACATTGTGTAGTCATAATATTTTGTGTAATGTTGTTTTTGAGCAAATTTTTTTTCTTTTTAGTTTGTTCCATGCTTAGCAGTCAGACAAAGTTTACGACAGTGAGGTTTCTTTTCATTGAGATGTAGGTAAGTATATTTTCTGTTAGTAAGTAATTAAAAATACTTGGCATGATGTAAATAATTCCTGTTTTTAATAATTCAGCAATACTTCTCTTCAACTATTTTTTACAGTTTTTATGTTATTTTATAACTTTCCAAATTTTTTATTGTTGTTTCTATAATATCAACTCGGTAAGAAATATTAATTTTAATCAAGACTACAATTTTAGAAGGCCATAGCCTTCTAAAATTGTAGTCTTGGCCTATTATAGGCCTTAAACTATCTTAGAACTCTCTACAGTTCAGTATTAACTGAACACTGGAATAACATTAACATTATACTGCATGTGGCACAATAATATAAAATATGCACTTCATCATTAAACCCACTTGATCAAGTCTAATTTCAATATTATAGATCAATCCATTGGTACCAGTGCAACCGCATTTGTTATCAAGTTCCTCTTTTGGGAATCCGATATTTTATCAGCTCATCCAAATTATCTATTTTCTCTTTATGTAATCTATGACAAAACTAGAATTGTTTATTTAGTTTATCAAACTTAGATATGCTGAGTACCTACATCAAAATCGCATTAGTAAAAAGAAAAAAATAATAATTTTACTAGGCCTTCCTGTGTGTGTAAAAATAGTTACCATGGCCTAATTTTAATGCCCGCCACGACGGAAAGAAAAAAAACAGGGAACCATAATAAATCGAATAGTAATAATTGTAAATAAACATAACAGTATAGAAATAGTGGTGTCTTATGAAAACCAGTATTTATTTTCATCATCCAGAAATGTTTTATTTACAAAAATAACAATTTACTAACCTGTAATGCTGCAAATTCGTTGTCTTGACGTTCTTCGATCGTTTCATCACACATTTTGCAGTCATAAAATAGACATTGTAAGTGAACACGTTGGTCTTATACAACTAACACGATAACACTTAAACGCGTGAAATAATATTGCTGTTTGGGCAAATAAATCTCGCTAGTTTCAGAAATAAACCGCTAGCAAAACAAACTAATTTGTGACGTTGTCAATCGACACACACTGATTTGACAACTGTCATCAGTTGATTTTGATTGGCGGCAAAAGTTTCGTTTGGAAATAGATTGACCTTTTTAGAGATAAGAGGAATTTGTTCAACTTTCTTAAAAATAAAGTGATTGATATGGGGATAAAATAAATCTATCTATATATGTATCTAAACGTCATTTCTGTTGAATTTTCTATGGACTAACATACATTGTATAATTTTTGTAACGCCACGCCATGTGTTCAGCCTACGCCAAGGCAAGCCAACGCCATTGACAATTTGGAGCCAAAGTTGTCAGCCAAGCCAGTCAATGACTGTTAGTGACGTCAGATCCGACGGCCAGAGAGTATAAATGAGACTACTGTGTCTAAACCTTATGATTTAATCTTTGCGCGCAGTGGTAGGCCAGTGTGTGATGTAAACACGCTGATTGAATATCTGAACCTACCCAGGCCAAGCGTAGCAAGGCTAGTGCACGTGTCAATAAAGCTAACGTTAGGATGAAACTTAACTTGATGTCGCCATCGCTTTGCACGAGTGAACCGAGATACTGAAAGTCGGAGCAGACAGGAAGAAACGCGCCATCTAGCGCTATGACTCCAGGCCCCTTATTCACAAACGCTCGGTTTCGATTTCGAATCGGAAAGTCGTATGTCCATCCCGCTCGCTTTCGTAATGCCAAAACAAGATAGACATTATACGACTTATCGAATCGAAATCGAAACCGACCGTTTGTGAATACGAGGGCAGGACTGGAGAGACCGCCGAAATCGCAGAACATGTATTCGGTTTTAACATTCTCCAGCTTCTGTTGCAATTTCTCTAATCTGCTCTGTATCTCTGGTCCATCATCACTAACAAGAACAATGTCGTCGGCGAACAGCATGCACCAGGGTGCCTCTTCCTGTATGTCCGACACGTCAAAGCGTCCATAATCAACAGGAAGAGGTAAGGGCTCAAAGCCGACCCTTGATGCAAGCCTATAGCCACACTGAACTCGTGGGTGTTGCCAGCAGCTGACCGGACGTAGGTACAAGATTGGCTGTACATAGCACGAATTAACTCTACACACTTCCCAGGCATACCTTTCTCTGTTAGGGCCCACCACAACACTTCCCAAGGTACCCTATCATACGCTTTCTCTAGATCAATGAACACCATGTGCAAGTTCTTGTGCGCACGTCTGTACTTCTCACCTAATTGGCGGAGTGCAAAAGTGGCGTCCGTTGTTCCTCGACCTAGCATAAATCCAAACTGATTTTGGCTAATCTCACTCTCCTCTCGCAATCTTTCCTCTATTACTAAGTCTAATTCTTATATACTTACACAATTTAAAAGTTAATAATTAGAATCTAAAAATACCTAATAATAATATGTAAGGGGGTACGTAGAGGTAGGTACATAAAAAAAAGAAAATTGCTTACATTTTCATACATATTTTAAAAAAATGTATATTTACAGAATAATAAACATCAAAATCATTATCTCTAAGTTAAAATACTCGCCCTCAATAAGTTTTATTGAATTTTGCAAAGTTCCTTATCGCAACCCCGATTGGTATAAGTATACTACTCTTTGGCGCAACCCCTCTAACAATGATTGAAGCACACTTTGGGAAACGGAACCTTGTTTTTAATAACATCCAATATAATCGGTTCTAGAATAGTCGCCCAAGTTCTGACACCCGGAGTGTTATTATTCGGCACATACTGGAACAGAAGAAAAAAACAGTAAGTAGGTGGAATATGGCCAGACCATGGATGGGCCAGAATTAGGCAGTTCAGGTATTATTATATATATCAGGTGTTATTTTTCTTGGTGAAAAGGATAAATCTAATCCTTACTTCCATAACGTTTTAAAATTGAAATAATGGAGACAGGCAAAAGCTTATATTATTAGATATTTATTAGAAACAGTCATCATCTGCCTAGTCTTTTTCCCAAACTATCTTGCTATCTACCTCTCACTATCTCTTTCTAACTATCTTGCTTTTAAACTATCTTTATTATTTATCTTTTTCCAGTCTACTGGATGCAGCTGAGTACCAGTATTTTACATGAGGCGACTGCCTATTTCACCTCCATAACCCAGTAACTGGGTAATACGATACCCCTTGGTAAGACTGGATGTCAGGCTTTTGGCTTCTGACTACTCGTAACGACTGTCAAAGTTCGACAAATGACAGCCGGGACCAACGGCTTAACTTGCTTTCCGAGGCACGGAGAAAACTCGGTATGTAATTATGGACACCAATCCACGGACCAACCTCGGCAAGCACGGCTTAACCTTAATGATAGACCCGTGAGGCTGTTATTATTTAGCCACAAGCTTCTCTTTTAGAGACAGTCAAGATCAATAAAACGGGCAAGGCTTTCCCCAAGGTGATTGGATCTCAAGTTGTTTCGGCCAAAATTGTTGTAATTCAACAATGACTTTTAACGGCATTTACAGTTACTAAACACAACACAACAAATCACGCCTGCAATATCCGCAAGGACAGGCAGAAGTGTACCAAAAAGTACACCCACATTTCGCCAATTTAAGTCTCTTGTAGGGCGCGAGCTTACCATCAACCGGGGACAAATGTAGACTCCGTAGCTGCTACTGAGAAATTCCTGACGGAAAAACCCAATAACACTTTGCCTCACCTGGGAATCGAACCCGGAACTCATGGTCAGCTGTCGCACTTGTGACCACTAGACCATCGAGGCAGTTCCAATAAACTGGACAAGACTGTTAGGACACTCACCCCTCTAGAAATTACTTCAGTTAAATTGGTGGCGGGTCTGTATACCATTCTATTGAGATTTCCGGATGTTCCAGCAGTCAATGTAACCGTCACTTCGTGGGTTATCAAATGTTTCTGAATCTGGAGAATTAAGTTTATAATTAACTAGCTGTCCAGCGCAACTTCGTTTGCGTCACTTTTTCCCCGTTTTCGCAACATTTTTCATTGCTGCTCCACTCCTTTTGGTCGTAGCATGATGATATATAGCCTATAGCCTTCCTCGATTAATGGGCTATCTAACACTGAAAGATTTTTTCAAATCGGACCAGTAGTTTCGGAGCCTATTCAATGCAAACAAACAAAGAACCAATCAAATCTTTCCTTTTTAGGGTTCCGTAGCCGAATGGCAAAAAACGGAACCCTTATAGATTCGTCATGTCTGTCTGTCTGTCTGTCTGTCTGTCTGTCTGTCTGTCTGTCTGTCTGTCCGTCCGTATGTCACAGCCACTTTGTTCCGAAACTATAAGAGCTATACTTTTGAAACTTGGTAATTAGATGTATTCTGTGAACCGCATTAAGATTTTCACACAAAAATAGAAAAAAAACTTTTATTTTTGGGTTTCCCCATACATAGAACTAAAAACCAAAATGTTTTTTTTCATCTGACCCATTCGTGTGGGGTATCTATGGATAGGTCTTCAAAAATGATATTGAGGTTTCTAATATCATTTTTTTCTAAACTGAATAGTTTGCGCTAGAGCCACTTCCAAAGTGGTAAAATGTGTGTCCCCCCCCCTCTAATTTCTAAAGTAACAGGAGGAAAATTCTGAAAATATTTAAGTTTGTAGACCCTAAAAAAAACTATCAACGAAAATTGGTTTCAATAAGATGTGATGTTTAGTTTTTGAGATATGGGACTTTTTCATCAAACTGCAGCAGTAACTTTGTTTTTCGTTAACATACTATGAAAAACCAATTTAGTTTTGCGGTTTAGTGGAAGTTTACAACTAATACTACTAACTAATGAATGACAGTTCAAAATATTGTTTGAGGCTATGGAACCCTGTGTGCGAGTAAAACTCGCACTTGGCCGGTTTTATAATATTAGTTTAGATAGAAAACTAAGAACACCTTACGACATTTTATACAAACTTTCAAGTCCTTATTTTCCGAAATGACTGAACCGATTTTAATGAAACTTCACACGCTTAAGCAGGATACATATGAAGGTCTAAAAAATTACTATAAAACAGCTTCGAAAAATAGTGTAACAGCTAAATTAGACCGATTATAAATTATCTATGAAAACAAAAATTTCCAATTATTTTTGTTTTTAAACACTTTGCGTAAATGTTTTTTAGTAACGTTTTAGACCCTATCCTGCTTATAAGTATTAAGTTTCATTAAAATCGGTTCAGTAATTTCGGAAAATAAGGACTTGAAAGTATCTTTATTTGAATCTTACCAAACAATATGAGGATATTCGTTAGTTCAAAGGTCATCCAAACATACCTTGTCTTGTGGAAGGTCTTAGAAATCAGGTCATGATGATAAGCAATGGTCTTCCCAAAGGTCAATGTATAATATTTTTCGCCGGGTACTGTTCTTATGTTATTAGACGATGTAATGTGATTTGACCTGTGAACTTACCCTTATCTGCCAATCAATCAAAGAATGTGTGTAATCCCCGGTGAAGCGGTGTACAGGACCATTGACATCATTGAAGGTCACATCATATCCAAGCTTGGCTTCCCTGAAGTTAAGTCTTCCACTGACGGAGGCCGTGGGTGTAAGGACTCCATCAATAGTAGGCACACCGATTGACTGCGCCATATTAGTCACGTCGAGCTTCTGAACGGATACCAAAAAGCCGTTGTGGTAGATTGCTGTACCATTCACATGCCATTTGTACAAAAATAAGCTAAAAAAAAAATTGTTAAAAAATGTAGTAGAAACCAGTGCTATAAGGAGCCGTAAGCGTTAATTTGGTAGTCTATATACAAATAAATAAAATTGAAGTGTCTGTTTGTAATATTTAAACTCCTTTTTTTACTACGTGCATATGAATGTATATATACAGTATATATACCAAAATATTTTTTTTTGGACATGATGAATCTCTTGCCCTTCTTGTTTGCCATTTGGTTACAGAACTTTTAAATGACTCCAAACGAACGACTGATAACCGAAGTATGTATAAACTTACTCAACGTTTTGAGTGATATTCGACAGCGTCAGGGTACTAAATCCTCTTCTCTCAATTTCGTAGACTGTTTCTTGTATCACTTGCGAGAAGAATTCCGTGTGGTGCCTGACACGTGCTCGTGTCGCTGTAAAAATAAACTCGACTATCACTCAACTAACTCAAAGCTCCCTCGCTCCGCTCGTGTGCATTCACTCACTGCATTCGGGATTTAAAATAGTGTCCGTGACGTAAGACACTGCTGTATCCCCATCAGTCCGTAAAAAACATAAAAACATATGTTTTTTACGGATTGAAAATCATCAAATGACCCCTCCTGCTCTGGGCGGAGCGGAAGGGAGTGTCAGACTTGAACTGACTAAAACCCATCCATGTTCCTTCTAAGCCCTTTGTGTTCCAGGGTTACGGTGTCTCTAACGAACAGTCCCGCAACCCTGGCAGGCATCGGCCCTCTCGGACCCCTTCCGATTTGCTGACATCTCCTTGAGGCGCGCGTGGAACAAGAACGCGCCGTCGCTGCTGTATGCCCTTGGTTCATAATCTACTCTATATCGTATCATATCTCCCTCTGAGTTCTACATAAAAATATGTGAAATAGTTTTTTTTTGTCGAATCTGTCATAATCGTCATACATAATCTTTCTGCCCTTGTTCTACTTTTTTCATTCATGTCAGTCACCACGATATTGTTATTTTTTTTCAAATAATTCCTTACACAATCTATCCATATTTTACATATTTAATGTTGGCCATCCCCAGCAAAATAATCATCATCATCAGCCTATAATGTTCCCACTGCTGGGACACAGGCCTCCTCTAACTGAGAGGTAGTGGGCTTTAATCCACTACGCAGGCCCAGTTTGGATTGGTAGATGCCACATGTCTTCGAATTTTTAGTTCTAGGACATGCCGGTTTCCTCACGATGTCTTCTTTCACCGTTTTGAGAGCAGCAGTGATGAAATAAATTACAAAAAGTTATGCGCTTGCCTGGGTTTGAACCTACGACTTACTGCTTGTAAGTCGGCTCTGCCACCACTAGACCACCGCTGCCCAGCCCCAGCAAAATAGTTTATAATAATAACTTACTCCATGGTATTTGTCCTAATGCAACCACCACACATACAAATAAAATTATTAAAACACTTTTCATTTTTGAGAACCATAAACAACAAAGTAATTAAAAATTATGCACTTCAAAAAATTGTTTTAAAACTGAACATTGTGTAATGATGAAGCTAGAAATCTATAATATTCATGATATTATCTGTTAAACCGGTAATTGATTATTATTTTTAACTAATCTTAGATTTGAGAATTTTCTTTATGAAGTAATTATCAGTCTTACATTGTAATTTCTAGCAGATTTATCACGATGATTTCATAATATGAATGATTTTAACGCAGATAATCTCGGTTTTGATAACGTAATATAATGATTATCCGATAAACAAGATCTGGAATAATATTTAGGTATTTCATTCTATTCATAATTATTTGAAAGATTTACCAAAAGGCGGTTCCTCAACTCCCTCACCTGGGAGCATTCAGCCTATAATTCGAGTATTACATCGCAAGTGATGAGAACCGAGCATTACAGTGGAGTGATACTTGCAATTTTGTAAAAACAACTTGTTTCTGTACATAACCGAGTTCTGAATTGTTACATTCCAGGCAAATGCGCGGATTAGGGAGGTGGTTTGAACAGAATGTGGGCGCCAGAAGCAGAGCACCGCGGGCAAAGTCCGCTCTACCTGCCTCGTCTTCCAGCCGTAATGGTGATGACCAGAGATCGGAGTAGGTAGATTGAATTGGGGTCATTGATCCGAAACGTTTATATTAATATGGACATTCCTCCGGAATTGGTGGATTTGATTGAAATTTAAGTGCAACAATTTATAAGAAGTTGTGGCCATAAAAAGGCAAAAAATAAAATAAAAAAATGATTCGAACAGAATTCGATTGTTTTTATTATTCAACAGTTAGATAATAAATTAATTTAGTTTTGATACCTTCCTTTAAGTTTTGTAATAATATCACTACCAACATACTAACGTACTTACTTATGTATTGTTAGCTGTAAGCCACCCAAATACAATAAAATAAATAAATAAAATAAATAATAAACATTAACAACATTTAATAGAATCCGGAAATACCGGAATTACTTTCCGGAAAAATGGCTTATCCATGTTATTCTTTCTGTGTGCATTTATGATACAAGTACCAAAAATAAATGTACCTACTCCGATCTATGGTGATAACTGATGATGATGAAGAGCTCGTGGCAAAATAATAAAAGCCACTCCTGTCAATCTTTATCATCTGCCTAGCTTTTTACCAAACTATTTTCCAACATAGTCAGTTTCCAGTCTTACCGAATGCAGTTGAATACCAGTATTTAAGACGCTACTCGAGTAAGCGGGTTGCCAGAATTTATTCAATTCAATTCATACATTTATTGCAAACATGGTAGGTACATGAAGTTTTTATACCTATAATATATTAAGTAACACACATTTGGCCAATATATTAGCATGCAATAGTACAAGTTTTTACACTTATGATTTTAATTACTAGGTAACTACATTTTGTCAATTTATGTGTAGTTACATAACAATGTTTGATCCTCCAGTATCTAGTTAAACATATGATGTGCTTGAATGTAACAGAGACATTTTTGAAAGTACTCTATCGAATAAAAACACTCTTGTAACAACCACTTCCGCAACGCAACACAAAACTTATTGAAGGGTAGTTGAGTAACATTGTCCTAAGCAAAGCATTGTAGATTAAGGGAGCCATGTAAACGCAGCTTCGTCGAAAAAGTTCTAGCTTTGATAGCAGATTTTTGGGCTTCTGGCTAGATTCCTGTAATGGCCTAAGATCCCGCCATACAAGGACCTTCACCGAGCTGGTTATTGGATGAAACTTATTTTATATTAAATTTAATATGTCAATAAATATATTGCATATGGGTTGTCTAAAAAATTTCAGTCCAGGATATGATTAAAAAAAAAAAATTTAACAAAAATTTTTGAAACATTTCACCGGTTTGGTTAATTAACAAATTCCATATCAATCGAAAGTGTAAAGCCCATAAAATATGCAAACGTTAGGTTGCCTTTTTTAATTCATTAACCAGACCGGTGCAATTTACTAGTATCGATTTACCTGTTTATACCTGCCTACTCGAGAGTTGTGACGGGAAAAGAAAAGGCAACCTAACGTTTGCATATTCTATGGGCTTTATACTTTCGATTGGTATGGAATTTGTCTATTAACCAAACCGGTGAAAAGTTTAAAAAAAAAAAAAAATGTCCTGACTGAAATTTTTTAGGCAACCCATATGCAATATATTTATTGACATATTAAATTTAATATAAAATAAGTTTCATCCAATAACCAGCTCGGTGAAGGTCGTTATATAGCGGGATCCTATACTATAATGACTGTCAAAAACCTTCAATTGCAACCTATCCGCATCGGCTTGTGGAGAGGATAGCTTAAACCGTGAACAGATGTGGTAGTAGTAAAGTGAGAAATGGATGGAAAGGGTGCTGCTACAGTCCTGCCAAAGTTTTTTTTCAGATAGCTACAACCCAACATCATCATTTCAGCCCGGGGATCACCCACTGTTGGGTATAGACATTCCCTTTCTTCTGCCATTCTTCTGTGTTCCTTGCGTCTGTTATTCATCCGTTTCCCACGATCTTGACAATATCTTCAACCCAAAAGCGCTTTTGGACGGCCTTGGTTTCTTAGGCCCAA
This sequence comes from Cerastis rubricosa, assembly GCA_949152445.1. NCBI lineage: Eukaryota > Metazoa > Arthropoda > Insecta > Lepidoptera > Noctuidae > Cerastis > Cerastis rubricosa. Next base: position 20,053,646 of record OX424534.1, on the reverse strand, counting down.
CCTTCGTCACCTTTCTAGCCAGATGACCTGCTCAACTCTACTTTAGGCGTATCGCCTTGTCCCCGACGTCAAAGACTTTTGTCCGACGACGGATTTCGGTGAAGACTCGGGTTAGTAGGGTTGTTAATTTACTAATATGGCACTTCAGGGACTTAATCAATAAGGCATACATAAACCTGAATCATTAAACAATTTTGGGTACAGTGAACTAGTCGATGCAATTATGCCGAGCATAGCTCGCTCCATGGCCCTTTATGCAACTCGTATTCGGTGAACAATTTCCTTTGTGAGCATCTGTGTATCTAGACCCACGATCCATCTTATTGCAACGAGACCAAAGAACTATGTGATTTTGACAGTGATGCCAAGACTTTGAAAAGATTGTGTTTGTATTTATGCCAATAAACGCATTTTCTTTTAAAGTGAAAAACAAAATAGCTTAGTCTTTTTTTATTCATGGTGTAACCCATAACAGCATAGACAATATAAATAGAGAGTGTTATGATTTCACTTTGTGTATCAGGACAATAATGTCGAATGCTTCTTGCTTTATACACGGAAGCAACTTCTTTTCTATACAGGACAGTTGTAGCATATGCGCGGAAAAGGTATTTCTTGAACCAAGTCATGGGCGATAGGTTGAAACACTTCGGGGCCCCAAGCGAGCATACCAGGTGGTGTAGCAATATTGGGATCAAACTGAAATATAAGAGTAGAAGATATTTAGGTATTATTTATTTAGGTACATACTTATCTTTTGATGATTGGGGAAGATGGGATGTGCGAGTGGTTTGTTTACACCCGTCAGCATCTGAATGAGAGAGTTGGCACAGCTTTTGCGATATACCTCGCAAGCATCGACTCCGCTAAGAGGCAGTCTTTTAGTTTATTTAATTGTTTGTTCATGTGTAAGGACCAAAATGGTTGAAAGATTTGAAATGAAATAACTGCACAAGAATCCGCCATTGTCTTAGAATTTAAATTTAAGCAAGTCAGTTTTTTTCGGTTGCCATAAAGGCCTCAATCTCGCCATATTAAAAACGCTTATTGAGGTCTACAGAACGAGCGTGCCCAGAAGATGAACGTTCACTCTTGCCTTGAAGACTAACGGTTTTTAGGGGGAAGGGAACACATGGGCCGACTCCAAGGTCTTTTCGCCAGGAATTTCTCAGTACTAGCCTGGAGTATAGATTCTGGCAACAAGATCGCCCTCGGTTGTATGGGACTTAAAGATACTGGCGGAACTTTGGGGTTAGATAAGCACACATCTGCCCTTGGAGGATTACAGTCGTGATGACGAACGAGGCATTGTCTTGCTTATAGTTCTTACCGTTTGAAGGAATATGTCAGATGTGCTATCTTTAGGTCTAAACTCTGCTAAGCGGTTGGTGATCCTCGGTACAGTTCCTTGGACGGTCACTGATAAGGCATCCGAGTGTAAGTCTTTTACTATCTGAAAATATAAATAAAATTAGCATGCCTAATCAGCCAGCTGGACACAGGTCCTCTATGGGAGAGGGAGTGGGCTATAATCCACCACGCGATCCCGTTGCAGGTTGGTGGAAGTCACATGTCTACGAATTTATGGCTCTTGGACATGTCGGTTTCCACACAATGACTAATTGTTTCCTTCACTAAAAACGTGGATGTTATTTTTTTTGCATTTGAGTTGGATACGATTGCCTGTTCTGGCATTTTTGTATTAAAAAACATTGTGGAGACTTGGCTTACACTCATATTTTGAGGACTTTGTTTCCAGAGTTTGTTTTAACCTACGACCCCAAAAACTACTGATAAAAAGTGACAGAACTTACAGCAAAAGCATACGAGACCAGCGGATGTACGAATTGCGCAGTATACCGATAGACATGATCATCGTCCTGCATGTGACCGGTGACATCAAACCCAACGGCTACGTCATGCAACCTCATTGTCCCTTGTACAGTCACCCAGTGTGTAGTCTCTGGGCGCGTCGCAGACGCATTAAACCTCCACACTTGCTGCACAGTAGACTGGACGATGTCCACACGTTGTATCGAGGACACGAAGCCATTAGTGTACGCCACAGTTCCTCTGGTGGGCGTGCTCAGGATATTGTCGCTGCAAGACAAGAACAGCGCCAGCTTTTAGACAAAATTAGTACCTATGTTTGGAGTATCGCCACGTCACGCCACGTAATGAAGGCAGTCACATTGCTTGAGCAATGCACGTGGCACCGGGCAAAAGTGGTTTTGTCTGATAAACAGCTATTTTGACAGTTACATAATTATACATATACCCAGTCATTATTATTTATAGCAGTGCAGCAGTTTTATTTAGTCGAGATCACCAGCATCAGAACTGGAGCTTGACACTCAAACCAACATCGAGTGGTCCATCATCATCATTTTAGCCGAAAAACGTTCACTGCTGGACATAGGCCTCCCCCAACGCCACATTGACATAAGGGGGTTTTGCCATAATAACCACGCTTGGCAGGCGCTTGGGTTAGCGATCGCAGTACGGTTGTTACAAAAGCACAGAGAACGCTGCTGCTCATTCTCTGGAAAGTCCCTTAGTCGCCTCTTACGACACCCTCGGGAAGATATGGCATGGTGCTATTCTTTACGCCGACACCATATAGAACAGAGTGATCGAGTTGTCCAATTGCTGATAATATTATGTTTTTCGTTTCAGATACGGAAGATAGGGAACCGGGCCCAGCTGGAACTGCAATAAACTCAGTTGATTGAGAGTTTTTAAGCGATGATTACTTACTTTATTTGAAAGGTATAATCATGCAGTTTCAAGTTACTCCAACCCCTTTCTTCGACTTTATTCATTGTCTGTGTAATAACATCTATCGCGTAGCTAGTATGGTCGACCAGACGGACATGGTTAACTGAAAGCAAAAAACAATTCTTATTATGATTGAACCGCTGGAATTTCAACGGTCTTTAATTGGCCCAGATTTTCGAAAACGTACGACATCCACCAATCCGTACTGGGCTTACATGGTGTATTGTGATCCACTGCCGTCTCACAAAGTGGAGGCTTGTATCCCATCAGAGAGAACCTTGTAGGCGGGTTATCAGCCATAAACAAGGAGATTCGCATGAGATCCAACTTATTTGACAGTCTTGAGAACTTTGAGAATCATTTGCTGAGAATTTTCTGAAAAATCTTTTGCCTGTGAAAATCGTTGGGGAGACGATATCGCCAAAGTTTTTTAGTATGACGGGTAGAATCACCCCTTTTTGGAATTGCCTATAACTGAATCGTCGCTGTGAATACCCATTGAATCTTGAATTCCCTCCTTAATCATCAACTGGCTAGCATTTTCCCAACTATATTGGTCACGGCTTCCAGTCTAACCAGATGCAGCTGAACACCAGTATTTTTCATGGAGCGACTGCCAATCTGAACTCAAAGCCCAGTTAGTACTGGGTAATACGATACCCCTTACTAAGACTGGTTTCTGGGACTGGTCATTTCGGGCCACTAACTACCTGTTACGACTGTCAAAGGACTTCTAATGACAGCCGGGACCAACGGCTTAAAGTAGTTTTCGTGGCACGAGGAGGTAATGGATGGTCGACCATTCACAGACCGACCTAGGCAAGCGCGGCTTAACCATAAAGGTCGACCCGTGCTGCTGTTATTGTATACCCACGACCTCTTTTTCCTTCAAATTATTTTGAATTATTGAGAATTTTATTTTAATACAGTAAAAAATACTTACCAACATTACACAAAGCATAACCATTTAATAACAAAACCAATAAACTGTGTATCTTCATTGTTTTTACAAAATTTACTAACTAGCAATTAAGTCCTGAACATCGAAGATATTATTTTAAATTCTCAAATACCTGGTTGGTTATCGTTTCATTGTAATATTCATGATAAGATACAACTTGATTAATGTATTTAAGATAATCATCTCATTGACTTTTGATTACAAGGGTACAGTGCATGTCTGCAAACAGTGAAACATAGATACTTTGGCGCTCCAATGACGTACAAATGAATACAGAATGAATGGCTGAGAGGTGCTGTTGGTGGATGTTTTTTAATTAACATTACATAATAACATCACGCCTGTAATCTCGAAGGGTATGGCAGACGTATACCTAATAGTACTTAAACCCACATCTCGCCAGTTATGTTTAAGTCCCATGTAATAGGAGCCAGGCTATTGCCAGTAACCGGGTTCAAATCCAGAATGATGTAACCATGGTTTTTGTAACATGCTACTGATTTAAAAGAGTGCCCATGGAGTTTATTGTCCATTCTTCTCCATAGAGATCTACGCTTTGAAATGGGCAACTACAATACTTTCACAGTTAATACGTCATGTGACTGGGACTGTAGCTTCATTTTTATTGTCTGTCTGGCCATTTCAAATCAATTCGATTCGATTTGATTTGAATCCGTGGCTGCTACGCTTATACTGCTCCGCGCGTGTGTCTAGAAATTCCAGATGGAAAACCCCAATAGCATTTTGCTCGACCTGGGTATCGAACCCAATACCTAGAGCTCAGTCAGCAGTCACGCTTGCGAACAATAGACCATCGAAAGAAGACGAGGCTTTAAAACAGATATTATTAAACCTACCTATTTTATTTAAATAAGTAAAAACAATTAAAACCCCGTAACCATCGTTAAACCAATTAATTCTAAAACATTTACATCCAACAAGTAAAGCCGAGCCCACACCCAATCCATTTAGATTACTCTGTCAAACTCAAGTCCCTCTTCCAGCCTGACATATGTCTGGCCACCTGTCAAAATGTGTCGATTCGCTTGGACCTCTGTCAAGTTCCGTAGCGTATCAAGTTAGAGGACTTGGCCTAAAATAGAAACTTCAGAGTGCTTAGTTTCTAATGTAGAACTAGGTTATAGGCGCGGCGTCGGTAATTATCCCAGGGGATCGTACGACCGGAATCAAAGGTATCCTAAGTGGCCGTAGTCCTGGTAATACCTGTGTGCCAATTTTCATTCCAATCTGTTCAGTAATTTTTGCGTGATCGAGTAACAAAGATCGGTCCATCCATCTATCTATCCAGCAAAAGTAAGATTATGAAAGTTTAAATGTTGTATTTGAGGCTCTTAGCTTTGCACGGTCTTTTGAAACTTTCCTAAGCCGCCATGTTATAATTCAATACAATATCCCTAGACAATTTTACAAAGATCCACCAAAATTGCCCTTCAGACCTCCTCATCTGCCTAGCCTTTTCCCAACTATGTTGGGGTCGGCTTTCAGGCTAACCCCATGCAGCTGCATACCAGCATTTCACTGACGTTCTGGCTCCCATAACTAAGTCAATACTAGGTAATACGATACACCTTCTTATTGATGATTACTCATTGAATGAGCCCTCCCGCTCTAGGCGGAGCGGAAGGGAGTGTCAGACTTGTACTGACTTAAACCCATCCATGTTATTTCTTAGCCCTTTGTGTTCCAGGGCCACGGTATCACTTTCCAATGGTCCCGCAGCCCTGGCATGCCTGCCAGGGCTGCGGGACCATTCCACCACTATTGCTGGGGCCCTGTCGGACCCCTTCCGATTTGCAGACATCTCCTTGAGGCGCGCGTGGAACACGAACGCGCCGTGGACACGTCCTGCCGCCATAAGACAGACGGACGGTGAGCTAGCCCATTACTCACCGTCCACAGGCCCGCGCCTTCGGTGGCCGGGGGCCACTAGGTGGCCCAAGACGCCCGGGGCGCCTCTCACGGCGGCTGGGACGTGAGACTGTCCCTCTCACGATCCGCCACCTCCTTCGCTAGCATGGCTGCTTCGCAGAAGGAGGCGACGGCTTCCGATTCCCTCTCGCTCTGGACCATTGATTAATATGATCCCCCTTGGTAAAACTGGTTGTCAAACTTTCGGGCCACTGCCTTCTTGTAACGGCAGTCAAAGATTGACAAATGACAGCAGGGACCAACGGCTTATTAAAAAAAACGGAAACTCGGTATGGCTAATACGACAATTTCATACAAATATTGTTCATTTCAAATCTTATGACTTGGACTACTTAACACAAACCACCTGAGCCAAACGGATTACTAATGAAGTTTTTGTGTAACCCTTTTAAATTAAAGGGTTACAATTATGTTTGCGAATTTCTGTTGTAATCTTTTTTTTTAATTTTTGTTGACCAGTAATTAACCTTTTTAAGATAATGTATAGAAGCTGTTAGTAGAACTATATAAATATAAAAGAACAATCAAATATTGGATTTAATTACTAAACATAAAACTAGATCATTAAAACTAAAATAACAACAAATTATAAAAGGGCGTCAAAAAACTCCTCCTCAACGCTGTCAGCTGGTAACGTGCCCAAGAGACTGGCGGCGTTGCCACGTTGAATGGCAACACTTAGCCTCTGGCCAAAGTAAAAGCCAGCCCTTGGGTCACGTGAAGCGTCAACTAAGCGTTTGGAGATTTCCTTAAAAAGGCTGTGAGCACTCGGACCCCACGGCCCCAGAGTTTCAACCCCAAACGGCTCGAAAATATAGTTACCACAAAGGTTACTATATTTACGCCGCTTGAGGTTCTCCGCAGCCGCAGCGGCAGCGCCAGCACAGCACGATGAGCTTGGAAGATGTGATGGCGCAAGAGTATCGACGCATGTTGCGTCCCACACTAAAAGCCTACCCATCTTCCAAGGAAACAACGACATGCCGTCCGGTCTTTTGCCATCGTCGCGTGCCAAGCCATTGGGCTCTAAGATAGCTGGAACGCCGACGGTAACAAGAGCTCGACGGATGATGTCATTTATGTTCGCGTGCCGCGCAAAACGGCCCGCACTTCGGCTGCATGACAGGCCGTGGTGTCCGAGGCTGTTGACAGCTTCACCACAGTGACAGCGATGAGGAGTGCAGCAGGCGGCACCAAGACGTAAGGAAGCAGCGAGGTGGAAGGTCGTGTCGTCGAACAAAGTGCCTATGCTCGACGACGGGAGTGCGTGAAGCCAAAGACCCGACTCCCATTCACCCACAGCAAGCAGTCGTGCACGCTCAGCAGTAGTAGCAGCTGTGTGAAGTAAATTGTCCTGAACTACTCTGCAGAGCGGCTCGTCCCACCGTCTCTGGGAAAATGGATTGTCGGGTTCTTCAGTATTCGGGCAAGCGAGTTTCCAAGCATCGATGGCCTCGGAGAGAGGAGAGTGTGGAAGCCAGGATATTCCTGATTATTGGATTAGTTTCAATATTTTTAATTTTTATTAATAATATATACAGGGTGTAACGGAAAGGGTGTAAACATACTTAAGGGTGTGTTACAGACCATCAAACTGAACATGTTTCTCCATCGGACAAACATCGTAATAGCGAAAAAAAATTTTGCTGTCCCATACAAAATTTCAATACCTATTCGACCCAAATGATTAGGGTAGCTGATATTTTTTTCGCTTTTATGATGTTGTCCAACGGAAAAACATGTTCAGTTTGATGGTCTGTAGCACACCCTGAAGTATGTGTATACCCTTTCCGTTACACCCTGTATAATAGTTAAGCAGACAAGTTAACGAAACCGCGCGCAATATAAATGCAGTTAACATTTTTGTTCCGTACTTTCACACACAAAAATATTTGCTTTTTATATCCTTAGGCATTTTCGTGCAGTATCTACGGCACAAACACTAGACGAAATAGTTGGATGGTTCATAAAATTTAGACGTTCTATACTAGAGTTTAATAAAATCAGAAATCAAGGGTCTAAACAAGCAATGTCCTCACCACTTATCGTCGCAAATTAAATGCTTGACTATAACATTTTAATGCTTTTAGAGTTAAGAATATCGTCCACTGCAGTCTGCAAGCAGAAAAATGGGAAACTATTTGAGTACATGATCAACAGCATACAGCAGTCCGCTAGCTTAAACCGCTTGTACAGCGATTTGTAGTGGCGGCAACATTCAATGGTACAACGAGGAATGGCAATTCCTTCTCGTGCCACTGGTGGAACAAGTTTGTGGCACGACTGAGGAAGAAGGGCATTTCACCAGTTATGTTTAAAGTTCTATGTAATAGGGGGAGATCCTATTGCCATCGACCGGGCAAAAGTCTATAATAGTCTAGTCCGCGGCTGCTGCTAAGAAATTGCCGGTGGAAAAACCCAATAACAATTTGCTCGACCCGGGAATCGTACCCGTCGCTACCAGTCGCAATTGCGTTACACCAAACAGGCAGTCTTTTAAGAGCGTTTACACCTTACCGCATTTCATACAAACATTCAAGTCCTTATTTTCCGAAATGACTGAACCAATTTCAATTAAACTTAATACGCATAAGCAGGATACTTAGGTCTAAAAAGTAATTGTAATAAATTGTAATTTCTGTTTCAATAGATCATTTTTAATCGGTGTAATTTAGATGTAACACTATTTTCCGAAATGTTTTGTTTAGTAATCTTTTAGGCCTATTTATTCGTATGAAGTTTCATTAAAATCGGTTCAGTCATTTCGGGATATAAGGTCTTGAAAGTTTGTATGAAATGTCGTAAGGCTTAAACACTCTTAACTTCTTACTCGGCAAATCCCATTCAGCTGCTAGCATCTACCCTGCGAAGATTGTCGCTCCAACTAGCCTGCGGGTATCTCATCTGACGCTTGTAGATTCATGGTCTCCACTCAAGAATACGTCTCATTCTGTGACCAATGGATATAATTTAGTCTTTTACCGGTTTGAGCTCTTTGGTCAACTGATCCCTCGATCCCGATTGAACATTAAATAAAATCAATATATTTTATTTTACATAGGCCTACATGGGCACTTATAAAACGTCGACTAAAGATGCACGGTTCGGGTTGGTCGTTTCCTATGGAGAAGAACCGGCAAGAAACGCCATGGTTACTCTTTTAAAATCATTTGGTTTTACAATATTTGAATGTTACTGCGTTAGTACATAAGTGTGGGAGGACAGCGTAGGCCCGACAATAAGTCGTTGCTTACTCGTACTACAAAAGGTAGAACAAGATAAAAACAAAAAAAAAAACAGAACATATAAATTATCTCTAACAGTGCAGCATCACCTTAAACGGCCGTTGTAAAGAAAGAACACTGTTTACTGCTTATTTTTACGAGCATTTAAAAAGCTCTATAAAATACATAGAATACGAATTGGCTATATAAAACAGTTGGGAGCGTGTTGATGTGAATTTCAGATATTTTTGCCCTTGTCATTGGAAATTCCTGACGAAACACGTAAAGAATTTCTCAATCATTTCATTCATTTCAGCCCAAAAGACATCCACTACTGGACATAGGCCTCCCCCAAGTGTCGCCACATTGACATTTTGGGGGGTTTTGCCATAATCGCCACGCTTGGCTGGTGGGTTGGCGATCGCAGTACGGTTGTTACAAAAGCACAGAGAACGCTGCTGCCCATTCTTTGGCAAGTCCCTTAGTCGCCTCTTACGACACCCACGGGAAGATATGGGATGGTGCTATTCTTTACGTCCGACACCATACAGAGCACGTTTATGTTGGATTGACGTAATTTCTCGCATTCAAATTATACATTGGTTATCGTGATCGATTTGTTTTGTTATCAAACCGTTACTGGATCAGTTATCAGGCATGATAACAGATTCTATGGGATTCGCTTCACTGATAACATATTTCTAAAGCAAGGCGACATGTAACTTAACGTGGTTTAGGTAATGAAACGTATGTTGAATTTACGCTTAGCACTTGTATTTTACAGAGAGCGATTTTCCATCTGACCTTGATATCATGTAAAAGTTGGTCGCCCATCCATCATGAGGAGCATCATGAGGAGCTCGTGGCTAAATAATAACAGCCACACGGGTTGATCTTTAAGGTTAAGCCATGCTTGCCGAGGTTGGTCCCGGCTGTCATTTGTAGACCTTTGACAGTCGTTAAAAGTAGTCAGAAGCCAAAAGTCTGACATCCAGTCTTACCAAAGGGTATCGTAATACCCAGTTACTGGATTGTGGAGGTCAGATAGGCAGTCGCTTCATGTGAAATACTGGTACTCAGCTGCGTCCGGTTAGACTGGAAGGCGACTCCAAGATACTTTGGGAAAAGGCTAGGCAGATGATGATGATGGTCGCCCATCCACGGACCAACCTCGGCAAGCTCAAGCCCGTCTATGCCTGCGTTCATTCGATCGGTGTCGATACCGTTACGGTGAAACAAAAGCTGATCGAGTAACTGGGACGATGATTTATACGGGTCAACCTGAAATATTGATGGACTGGGAAGAATGGCTGAAATATCGCGTTCCGGCCTGGAATATAATTATACCTGCACAAAAATTGGAGGTATCACGTAGGTTCATTATTTTCCAGCCTACACACATTGAACCGAAAGCAATTATAAAGACAAGACTATCATGTCTCTAAATTACTGAAGTTTTCTCTAGCTACCCACAGTAATTAAGTAATATGTTTTTTTTTGGATATACATAGTCTCCCTTTCTGTCAATCCATTTTTTTTAAATATTAATCCTTAATTCTATATTTAAAGGTAACGTTTGTTCCTTACCATTGTATTTTATGCTGCTGTGAGTTTTTTTTTGTTATATAACGTGTAACAGTCAGGGTATCTACGTACTTAAGAGTGAGCTACAGGCCACCAAATTGAACATGTTTCTCCATCGGACACACATCATAATAGCGAAAAAAAAATCTGCTGCCCCATACAAAAATTTTATACCTTGTATTAAAGGCTAGTATTTTGCTAGTAAATCGGAAGGGGTCCGAGAGGGCCGATGCCTGCCAGGACTGCGAGAATGTTCGAAAGAGATACCGTGGTCATGGAACACAAAGGGCTAAGAAGGAATGTGGATGAAAAAAAAAGAAGGACCTCATTTATAATAAGGGAATTAAACATCTCTGGCATAGTACCTGTACCTACTTTTAAGTAATAGGGACCGGGTGTAAAGTTCCTTAATACTCCATAGAAAATAGAGAATCCTCCGACCAGACAGGTGTTATGGCTGGTGGGCTACTGCCCAACAGTTGTTGTCGGGTTCTTCTATATGCTCCTAATTCGCGGATAATTTAGTAGCGCAATTTTTAATGTTAGATTTCATTTCTTTCACAAATTGCGCTGTGACATTTTTTTTACTCTGTTGCTGTACTTTTTAAATGCTACCCAAACAAATACACCCTTCAGAACTACAGTCGTAATATTATGATAATTATGTTTACCAGAACCAATTTACAAAATAAACATAATTTATTTCACATAACATATTATGTAGAAACAGACTATTGAAATAGCTGAAAGAACATAATATGTTTTACGACATTAAAGATTTTCTGAACAATAAACTATAATTTTCTGGACTTTTGTCATTGTGGATAAAACTATAATATTATTTGATAGAATTTGTATCTGTGACATTGAACCACAAATAACTAATAATTATTATTTTGCATGCAATTGATACATCTCCTGTATAACTATGTGGACATGTGGACTTTATAATAAAACCTGACTGTAACAACTTTATACCATGTTTAAGGCAAATAAAGACTTATCTTCTACCATCACGCCTTATTCCCCGAAGGTTTAGGCAAAGGTGTACATGATAGTACATCCACATTTCGCCAGTTATGTTTAAGTACCATGTAATGGGGGGTGAGCTTATTGCCATCAGCCGGGCACAAATACAGACTTCGTAGCTGTTATTGAGCAATTTCTGATGGAAAAGAAAACGGGTTGCACTGCGGGAGTGCCGGTAGAAGTGAAAACTTGATTATTAACGTTGTGCATTTTTGATATTTGGAATGGTTTGGGGAATAATTTTGCACAAATTGCTTTAATTATCAGTATAAAAGTACTATCATTTATATGGTAAAATACAATATTCATTTATTGCGCTATCGTACACAAACATGACAATTTATATTACATGAAAAATTTAACACTTCAGAACTATTACAATCCGTCTTACGAATTTTACCTCTTTGGAGAAACCGAAGGTTTTGTTTGTGCATAAAATAATTATCCAGTTTTGGAAACCCTAACTGAATGGCAGATGTCATAAAGTTCAAATTCCATCGTAACCTATTGTCAATTCGTCTAGAATTTTACATTTTTTACCCATCACAAAAGTGCACAACGCCACTAAAGAAGTTTTCACTTCCATAAACTTTGCCGGGCCCGGGATTCGAACCTAAGAATTCATGCTTAGCAGTCTGCGATTCACCAATTTATATCTGCAACCAAGTGCAATAGATTTACAAACCGAATGCCGGACAATCTGCAGCAGCCGTACAATCCCACACTCGATAGATCTGCAGATGTTCAATTAATCGGTGGACCCCGTGGCTTCGTCTCATGCATATTCATGATCTGTCTGTCAGTCCGTACGAGATTCCAACAATCATTCGTTGAACTGACTGGGCCGTTTATTTTCGGGACTAGAATAAACAGTCACTCTATGTAAAATAGTAGAATTAGTTCAGTTGCAACTGGTTAGACTGGAAGCCGACTCCAATCAAATTATTTGGGAAAAGACTTTGAAAGAAAGAAAGAAAGAAAAAATATTTATTTGTCGCAGGGACATGACGTGCATACAAAATGAAAACAGTAAACATAGGTACAAAGCATAAGACATTTGTAATTACAATAACATAAAATATACAACGATAAGATTTTAAAAATAACAAAATAAAACAGATTTTTTTTTATTTTTTTTTTTACTTTGCTTCTTCGTCTTGCGTGTCGATGGACTATTTCCTACCAGTAGTTTTGTTTATTGCTGTCTTGCATTTGGCATCAGCAGTGAGCAGCGGAAGCCCAGTGAGAGCAGCGGTGGCCCAGTGGTGGCAGCCCCGACGTACGAGCAGCAAGCCGTAGTTTCGAACCCAGGTAGGCGCATTACTTTGTGTAATTTATTTCATCACCGCTGCCCTCGAAAACGGTGAAGGAAAACATAGTGAGGAAACCGGCATGTACTAGAACAAAAAATTAGAAGATATGTGACATCTACCAACCAGCACTGGGCCTGGCTGGTAGATTACAGCCCACACAGAGGAAACCTGTGTCCCAGCATTGGGAACATTATAGGCTGATGATGATGATGGTTTGTATGTATTTTTTTTCTACTTGTTTATTGGCACCTTGTTTTTATAAAGGTATATTTTATGTAATCTGTGTCATTGAATTGGGCTTCCGTGTGTTGTACTATGTCTTTTGTGTGCACTGAATAAATGATTTATACAAGGTGTTGTTTTGCATCCTCGTCAAAATTCAGGATGTTGTCACAAAAGACATGAATAATCAATATAAATTACGGTACTTATTAAATAATTACAAAACACTGCGTTTTTTTGTTGTTTAAATTTGTCAATATTTCAGAATAACCCCCTTAACGTGGTTTAGGGATTATGAAATTATCGAAAAAACGTTTGAGGTTTTTTGTTTGTGTGTAAGCGACGTTATAAGGCGGGGATCAGACGGCCCGTGTTTAAAACACGGGTGGTTCACAGTTACCGATTTCAGTAAATAAATGAAAAAAAGAAAATTAGCTACTCATTTTATTATTGATTCGGGTCGAGAATAATTAGCATAGTTACCTCCTAGAATTTGACGAGGTTGCAAAACAACACCTTGTATAACTATCTATTTGGCATCTTTCACGCGACGTGAAGTGAATTAACAAAAGTGAACATTGAATGAACTAAAACTGAAAATTAATTCGAGTGGATATTCATCTAGCGCCTGATATCACTTTTACTAGTAAATACCCCAGGAAATATTGAAATACAGAACAGGGCACGTTACGTCCATATGAATAAATTTGCCCTGAGGAAAATTAATACACAATTATAACTCTGAAAATCTGTTGAAGAAAAAATAAAAGCCGTGTCCATTTCAATTCCTATTGTAATAAATATTTCATTCGTTAATATCGCTCGTATGATCAGTGTTACTCAGAAATTATCAATATGTATGGCACGAAATATTGTTTTTTTGTTCAAGTAAAGGTGACTACTACATGTTTGCTTGTTTGTTGACAATCGACTTATCATAACACAGTTTTGTTTAAGTCCATGTAACAGGGGTGAACTTTATTGCCATCAATGGGGCACCAATACAGACTCCGAGGCTGCTACTGAAAAATTCCTGATGGAAAAGCCTAATAACACTTTGCCTGACCCAGGAAACGAACCCAGTCCCTCATGCTCAGCAGTCGCGCTTACGACCAACGAGCACTCGACTCGTCATCAAATCAAACTTAATCGTTTTGCGTTAAAATCCGACTCAGCTGGGCAGAATTCGCAGTGTCTCAAGACTATGAGCAGTGTGTGTTGCCAGTAATTACATACGGGACCGAAACGTGGTCGCTCACAATGGGCCTCATCAGAAGACTCAAAGTCACCCAGAGGGCAATGGAGTGGGTTATGCTCAGAGTTTCCTTGCGTGATCTAATCAAAAATGAGGACATCCGCAAGAGAACCAAGGTTACCGACGACGTAGCCCGAAGAATTGCCAAACTTAAGTTGCAGTGGGCAGGGCACATTGCTCGCAAAACGGATGGCCGATGGGGCCGAAAAGTTCTGGAATGGCGACCGCGAACCGGAAGACGATGCGTTGGAAGGCCTCCCACTATGTGGACCGATGACCTGGTGAAAGTTGTGGTGATCCGCTGAATGCGAGTCGCACAGGACCGGTAAATGTGGCGACACTTGGGAGAGGCCTATGTCCAGCGCTGGACGTCTTTCGGCTGAAATGATGATTATGACATCGTTTTGCAACAGATGGCCGAAATTTAATTACTGTCAATAAGATTGTCTTAGAAACTTCTGTACCTTGTCTCAATCTTATGCATTTGAAGAGGTTGATAATTCAGAAAACAGTATTTTGGACACGGCGCGTATTGTTAGGAGGTTCTTCTCTCAAGAGCCCTGACCACCGGTAGCTTGGACACTATTTCCCGATGCTGTTATCTAGTAATTTTTTAGATTAGGTTATTTTATGAAAATTTATATAATATGAAAGAAAAATTAATAAAGAAAATAAGCGACATTAAGTATAAAATTCCTCTTTCATTTGCAGCAAAGTAGTTATAAACACATCATGTAGTTAGAACACCCTTTGATGCCCTTAAAGACTACTTTTCATTAAGGAACTGAAGAGTTTTCCTCGTCAAAACATTTTTTTTCGAGTGTTGCGCACTTATTTCTTTGAGGTGCAGAGCGTGTGCTTTCGAAAAAAAACACAGTTTAATTCGTATTTAGTTCTGGTATTTTTAATTGAAATTCATGAGTTGTTACTTCCCCTTACTCTTTTCATTCCTTCATTTCTCCTTTCCTCGTATCTCCTTTCTTGCCACATCATCCTTCACAAAGTCCATTCATCGTTTTTAGGGTTCCGTACCCAAAGGGTCAAACGGGGCCCTATTACTGAGACTTCGCTGTCCGTCCGTCCGTCCGTTTGTCACCAGGCTGTATCTCATGAACCGTGAAAGTTAGCCAGTTGAAATTTCTACAAATTATGTATTTCTTTTGCCTATAACAACAAATACTCAAAACAATAAAATAAATATTTAAGGGGGTTCCCATACAAAAAAGTGATTTTTGATGGGATAGACTGTTTTTATATGGTACGGAACCCTTCGTGCGTGAGTCCGATTCGCACTTGGCCGGTTTTTTTAATGTTTTTGTTTTCCTCTACTCTTATACCCATCTAAAGTCATACTCAAAACTTTACGCACAACATTTTCCTCGTTGTGTGGCTGTTATTATTTAGCCACGAGCCCCTTCTAGATCCACAACATTTGATTTGATCGATTAAAAGTTAAACTACGCTTGGCAAGGACGGTCCGTTGATGGGTGACCATTCATTACACGAAACTCTATCGTACCTCGGAAAACACGCTAAGCCGTTGGTCCCGGCTGTCATTTGTACATCTTTGACAGTCGTTTTAATAGTCAGAGGCCCGTAAGTCAGACAAACAAGGTTGCTTACTAAAAGACATCGTATTACCCAGTATTCCTTTATTTTACGGATGGGAAATCATCATATCACCCCTCCCGCTCTGGGCGGAGCGGAAGAGAGTGCCAGACTTGTACTGACTAAAACCCATCCATGTTGCTTCTTAGCCCTTTGTGTTCCAGGGCCACGGTATCTCTTTCGAACAGTCCCGCAGCCCTGCAGGCATCGGACCCCTTCCCAGTAACCCTGGGTTGTGGAGGTCAGATAGGCAGTCGCTTCATGTAAAATAATGGTATTCAGATGCATCCGGTAAGACTAGAAGCCAACCCCAACATGGTTGGGAAAAGGCTAAGCAGATGATGTGGACGACAAATGTATGAAAAAATATACCTAATATATGGCACACCCACATTTCGTCAGTTATATTTTAAGTCCGCTGTACTAGAGGGCGAGCCAATTACCATCATTTGGCCACAAATCCGAACTCCGAGGCTACTACCAAGAAATCAAAATTAAAATATTTTATTTTACATTGGCCTACATGGGCACATATATAACGTCGACAAAAGGTCCACGGTTCGGGTTGGTCGTTTCCTATGGAGAAGAACCGGCAAGAAACTCCATGGTAACTCTTTTACAATCATTTGGTTTTACATGATTTCTGTTACAGCGTTAGTACTTAAGTATGGGAGGACAGCGTAAGCCTGACAATAAGGTCGTTGCATTCTACAAAACAAAGTTAACAAACAAAGTTCTCTGTGGTTTTGTAACAACCGTCCTGCGATCGCCAACCCGCTAGGCGCCAAGCGTGGCGATAAAGGCAAAACCCCCCAAAATGTCAATGTCGCGACACTTGGGGGAGGCCTATGTCCAACAGTGGACGTCTTTTGGGCTGAAATGATGATGATGATTATGATGATTCTACAAAACATAGAAAAACGTAAAGCAAAAAGAAAAAAAAACGTTTCTAGGAATTTACAAGGCTTACAATTACAAAAAATCGGTAAATAAAAAATAAACTATACAAAAATTAAAATTAAATATTATAAGAAGACTAAATCAAATAATTGACACAAATGTTGTCGAATATATCAGTGCTGTCGAACCCCGGACCTCATGCTCAGCTGTCGCGTGTGCGACCACTCGACCTACGAGGCACTCCTTAAATCAGTATCAAAATATAAATAAACTAGCTGTCAAACTTCGTTTGCGTCACTTTTTCCCCGTTTTCGCAACATTTCTCATTGCTGCTCCACTCCTATTGGTCGTAGCGTGATGATATATAGCCTATAGCCTTCCTCGATAAATGGGCTGTATAGCACTGAAATAATTTTTCAAATCGGACCTATATATCGGAGCCTATTCAATGCAAACAAACAAACAAAAAAACAAACAATCAAATCTTTCCTCTTTATAAGATTAGTTTAGAAAACCGCCAAAACCCTATTAATTGCAACAACATTTTCCATTTCCCTTTTGACGTGACTTTCAAAACACTGCAAAAACACCTGATACTCTTTATTTTTCTTTCATTCCTGCTCTCCGAGGGCTTCCCTCGTTGGAGGGGATTATGGGGGGAATAGTGTGAAGTCAAAATAAAATAAAAGTAGCAGGAGTTGGTGCAGTGCGAACGTCTAGACGCCCCTGACATCTGCTGCGAAACTTTGAGAGGCCTCGCGTTATGGATGACGAATTAGAACGATTTGTTTCTTTAAATTCTTGTACTGTACCGTTTTTTTTATTTATAAACGTTGTAAGGGTCTTCGACGTCATGCTCTGCCTACCTTTTCCCAACTATGCTGTAATCGGCTTCCAGTAAAATCGAATGAAGGTGAATACAGGTATTTAACATTGAGCAACTGCCTATTGTGGGAATGAGACGGAGCTATACAGGATGTCTAGCACCATCTCTTTCCCATACTGGAAAAGGAGTAAAACAATAATGTTTTAAGACGTCATGGTAGGCCAGCTGATCTCCACAAACCAGTCAATATAGAATAATAAGATACCCCATAGTAATAATGGGCCAAAATGGCATGAAAACAAGTCAATCTTAGGTTATGTTGATTAAATCATTGTAGGATGATACTTGCTCACCTGCCTCATTTTGAAGGGGCCCGTTTTTTGCAAAAGTGTTTGGTCGTAGCAGTCAAGGATCGTAGCAGGTGGAGTCTTGTGTTTTCTGTCTACCCTCATGAAAAAGGCGTGAATTTATGTAGTTGAGTATCTATTCAACCGTCATAACCGCGACAAACCCCGCCACCACGAACATTCAATAACTAATGAATATTCACACGCTGCGACGGAGCGAATTTTTATTGAAACCTGACGATTATCCGTTTATGCAGAGCAGTGTCGCATATTGAGTATGTTTTAATAAATTCACGAAAACCTGTTTGTTTTGGCCTGGGTGATTGATTTAAAGTGAAAATGTTTTTGCTTGTCTGCTGTGAAGTTTGATAAGTAAATCTGTGTTTTTAACAACATTAAAATAAATGATACTTAAAAGTTCCAAAATGCAAAAACAAAATGGGCTGCTTTTTCACCGATATACTTACTTATTTGTTTTTTTTTTACAGAATGATATACTTACCTGAACTTATAAGTTCGCCAAATCGAATGTATAGGTATATTTTTTTTGTCCTCAACACAATTCGTATTGAGATTGTAAATGTTTCTATGAATATTGGACTGGTCTTGCATTTTGCCCGAAGCATCGGTAAAATGTAGTAAATTTAGTAAAATACTGTAGCAGTTGGTGGTGTCTATTGCCAAAACAAAATCACGAAGTGAATGGTCGTGGTACCGTTTATCTAAAGTATAGATAGGATACCGCGTAGCTTCTCTACGACAGGTTATTTGCCTTCCGTTGCAAATGTCGTAGCCGCGTAGCCTCGTAGCAACGTAGCGCCTCAATGTAACTAAATTAAAACAAATGAATGGCACAGCAAACTCTTGACTAATTTAATTTAATCATAAAGTGAACAAGCGACATCTTTCATAATCAATTTCAGTCAAAAATATGTTTACGGGAAATTAGAATGCTCTGTATGGTGTCGGACGTAAAGAATAGCACTATCCCATATCTTCCCGTGGGTGTCGTAAGAGGCGACTAAGGGATTAGCCAGAGAATGGGCAGCAGCGTTCTCTGTGCTTTTGCAACAACCGTACTGCGATCGCCAACCCGCCTGCCAAGCGTGGCGATTATGGCAAAACCCCCCAAAATGTCACTATGGCGACACTTGGGGGAGGCCTATGTCCAGCAGTGGACGTCTTTTGGGCTGAAATGATGATGATGATGAAATTAGAATGGAATCTTACAATAGTACGAGGTCGTGGCAAAATAATAGACAGACAGAAAGAGAAGGAATAGGAGTAATAGCTGGATTTATTTGGATGGGATTTAAGGATGGATCTAAGGTGCGATTTACACGGTGCGTCACTGGGGCATGCGTAAGAAAAACGCTCGCGCAGGTAAGAAGGATAGGACGGGTTGTGTTGGATATTAAAGAGGAGACATAGAATCGTAGTGTTCCTGCGAAGGCAGATTGAGATTTTACTTCTTTTACAGTCGTTACAGGTAGTCAATGGCTCGAAAGTCTGACAACCAGTCTTAACAACGGGTATCGTGTTACCCAATATTAACTGGATTGTGGAGGTCAGATATGCAGTCGCTCCATGTAAAATACTGGTATTCAGTTGCTTCTGGTTAGACTGGAAGCCAACCCCAACATAGTTGGGATAAGTCTGGGCAGATTATGTAATCGTACAATAAATTTTGCAAAATCTCATCAAAGACTCTCAATGAGGGAGCTGCTTACTTATCTTATACTAGCTGTCCGGCGCAACTTCGTTTGCGTCTCATTTTCCCCGTTTTCGCAACATTTTTCATTGCTGCTCCACTCCTATTGGTCGTAGCGTGATGATATATATCCTATAGCCTTCTTCGATAAATGGGCTATATAACACTGAAATAATTTTTCAAATCGGACCAGTAGTTTCGGAGCCTATTCAATGCAAACAAACATACAAACAAACAAACAATCAAATCTTTCCTCTTTCTAATATTATTAATAGTTTAGATATAACATTCTAGAGTCACAATGTCAGTTACCATACTCCTCCGAAACGGCTGAACCGATTTGTATGAAATTTTGTGTGCATATCGGGTAGGTCTGTGATAGGCCAACATCTATTCTTCACATCATACGAACGAAGTCGCGGGAGCAGCTAGTCGTATCTAAAATATTTTTAATTACATACGATCCAATATCCAAGTATCAAAACCATTGAGAAACCAAAACTTTATATCTTCATAATAACACACAAGATATTCACGTTTAATATTAAACATTTTAAAACATAATTTAATTACAGCACCATCTTGTAAAATTAATAAGAATTTAATTAGGCAAAGTCACAACCTTGTTCAGATATAATTACTGAGGACGGGTGATACGATAAAGTATAACTTGATTTCCCTTGTGTGTTTCTAAATATTTATATTTAAAGTATTTTTGGGGTAGGACTGTATTAAAACTGCGTGCGGAGGAGCACGTGGCTAAATAATAACCACCGCACGGGTCAATCTTTAAGGTTAAGCCGTGCTTGCCGAGGTTGGTTCGTGGGTGACCATTAACATACCGAGTTTCCTCCGTGCTTAGGAAAGCACGTTAAGCCGTTGGTCCCGGCTGACATTTGTCAGAAGAGTAGTCAGAAGCCAAAAGTCTGACATCCAGTCTTACCAATGGGTATCGTATTACCCAGTTACTGGGTTGTGGAGGTCAGATAAGCAGTCGCTTCATGTAAAATACTGGTACTCAGCTGCATCCAGTTAGATTGGAAGCCAACCCAAAGTAGACTAAGATAAGGCTGCGCAGATGATGATGACTACGTATTAAAACGGAGTTTGATATTTTTCTTTGTGATGTTTCTAACTTTATTTTTTGTTAGAGCAATGATGATCTTGTGGTTACAGGTCCCGACTTATGTCTCTTTTAGTGGGTTCAAACTCATGCGTCTGGCTTGGGTCGAATGTCACTTTATGGTTTACGTATTTTAAGACCACTGTTCACAAGACTGTGTTTTGTTTTTTTTCGGATGGGAAATCATCAAAAAACCCCTCCCGCTCTGGGCGGAGCGGAAGGGAGTGTCAGACTTGTACTGACTAAAACCCATCCATGTTCCTTCTTAGCCCTTTGTGTGACATTGCCGCGGTATCCCTTTCGAACAGTCCCGCAGCCCTGGCAGGCATCAAGTGCATAATTAATATACCCCTTAAAACTAATATCTTAAAAAGACTGCTTCGTTGGTCGAGTGAACGCATACGCAAGTGCTGACCATGAGTTTCTAGATTCAATTCCCGGATTTGGTAAACTGTTATTGGGTTTTCACTAACAACTACAGAGTCTGGATTTGTATCCGGTTGATGGCAATAGGCTCGCCCACAATTACATGGCACTTAAATATAATTGGCGAAATATGGGTGTACTATATTTGGGTCCACTTCTGCCTTACCCTTCGGAGATTACAGGCTTGATGCTATTGCCATCGACTGGGCACAAATCCCGACTTCATAGCTGTTACTGTGAAATTCTTGATGGAAAAAAACAATAAACTGTTGCCCGACCTGGGAGTCGAACCCACCGAACCACATCATCAGCAGTCGGACCTTGTGACCACTAGACGAACGAGCCAGTTCGAATAGATCATGTAGTATTAAACCTTTACCTGTAGCCATAACATACAAATAGTCAATCATTCATCATTTCAGCCCAAAAGACGTCCACTACTGGACATAGGCCTCCCCCAAGTGTCGCCACATTGACATTTTGGGGGGTTTTGCCATAATCGCCACGCTTGGCAGGCGGGTTGGCGATCGCAGTACGGTTGTTACAAAAGCACAGAGAACGCTGCTGCCCATTCTCTGGCAAGTCCCTTAGTCGCCTCTTACGACACCCAGGGGAAGATATGAGATGGTGCTATTCTTTACGATCGACGCCATACAAGTAAAACTCACTTATCATCCTATTTTCCCCCAAAAAATTCAACAAAATCAATACCAAACAATTACCGTCAATAATGCCAAATACAGGGTGACAATCAGGGAAAAAGGTTTGAGGACCAATCACGTCTTTATGCTCGTGACAGTTTTGTAATTGAAAGGTTTTGAGTGGCCCAGACCCTCGAACGAGGGCCTATTGTTGAGCCGTTATGTAATTTTAAATTCTATTGTTATTATCATTTTCTCGAGTGGATTAGAAATTGGATTATTTTGAACTAGCTACCCGCCCCTGCTTCACATTGGGTTGGAGAAAAAAATTTGAGATTATTTTATTTCCATAGTATAAAAAAAACTTTTTCACAAAAAAAAAATACAGACTTCCAAATAAAACGCTTAAAAGTGGAAAATAACTATTCTTTCGGGAGTCGGTGTGAAAAAATAAACGTCGTCAAGTCTTGTGAAAAAGTTTTTATTTTACGCTTTTTTTTATTTATTTATTTATTTATGTACACACAAAACACTTAAAGGAACAATACATTAAGATACAAGAGCACAAAGGTACTGCTTATTTCAAAAGAAATTTCTTCCAGCAGACCTGCGAATGGAAAGTTGGATTAGAAATGTAGACATAGTGTGTAGAAAAGATACAACAGGAAAAAAATTAAATTAGAGCTTAAAACAACATTAAGGCTATATAAATTAAACATACATACAAATAACACACAAATACACATACAAAACAAATACACATATAAAAATTAAAATAAAAGTAAATATATACCTATAATATATATCAGAATATTACAGAATAGAGGAAAGGTAATGTTCTTTGACTTGCTTTTTGAAGAGAAATAAAGTTTTAGATTCTCGTATGTTGGGCGGAAGTGAGTTCCATAGTCGTACTGCATGAACGGAAAAGGAGTAGGAATAGAATTCAGTTTTATGAGATGGGAAATTGAGATGATGCCGAAGGTGGGATCTACACAGCGCATAAAAAAAATACAGACTTCCAAATAAAACGCTTAAAAGTGGAAAATAACTATTCTTTCGGGAGTCGGTGTGAAAAAATAAACGTCGTCAAGTCTTGTGAAAAAGTTTTTATTTTACGCTTTTTTTTAGTTGTGGTATCTCACATAAATCCTAGTCAAGTATCAATTTTACACTGTAACTAGACACCAGCAGTCAGCACAATCTCAATCGTATTGAGAACCTCTTCCTTTTTCAGGTCGGTTAACAAGTCGCTTCCCGCCGTCTGTGCGCTTATATTTTTTAAACTACGCAGAACGAACAAGACGAAGACGAAGACGAGCAGACGAAGAAGCCTGTTCACTCTAACTTTCCAGAGATTAGGGTTCTAAGCGTTTAAAAACGGGCCAAGTGCGAGTCGGACTCGCGCACGAAGGGTTCCGTACCATTATTTATAAAAAACGAGCAAAAAACTCACTTTTTTGAATGTGAGCCTCCCTCAAAATATATATTTTATTCTGTTTTTAGTATTTGTTGTTTTAGCATCAACAGAAATACATAATCTGTGAAAATTTCAACTGGCTAACTATCACGGTTCATGAGATACAGCCTGGTGACAGACGGATGGACGGACGGACGGACAGCGAAGTCTCAGTAATCTGTGCGCATTATAAAAGACCTTGGGTTTAGACCCAACCAGGTGGCGCCGCGCCGTGCGCAGGTTAGCACACTAGTTATATTAGTTTAGCATACACAAACAGTTACAATTATAAATTGTCTGAATAATGGTGTAAACTGCATCTTAATCAGTTTCGAAAAAGTAGCGAAAAAAGCAAAAAACAATCCAGTTTCTATTGTTAAGATACTCTAAAATATTTTTCATTATATTCGCAATATTAATTACTTATTACTTTTACTAAGTACTAAGACAAACTCCAAGCTAACTTCCCAGAATATTTCTAAGATGAAATTAAATTCTTGATCTAATTAAAATTGTATAACAATCTTCAAAATCAAAATGGCAACCATTTTAGAGGAGCAATTACTGAAGTCTTTCATTCTTATCTTGTAATACTATTTCTTTAGACAACATTAAACAATGTTTGCCCCCGGTGTCGCTTCCCGACGAAGATTACACAGGGGTAGCACAGATTAAAAATAATACAACACGCCCCTTGTGCAGTGCAGGGTTGTTCCTCTTGGGGGTTGAAAGTTGTCGCCTTTTTGTCTTTCCAGTTGAAATTTAGCTGTGCTGGAATATAATATAAGTCCAGACCCTAAAGCCCAGGTTTTGATTGAATCAGTTAATAAAACATGATCAAATGATAGGTCAATATAATGTTTATCAAGTGGTTTTAACTTAAGTTACAATCAACAGAATTTGTATGAATCATTGTACAACACAAGCAGCCGATCTGTAATTTCTTCGAATCGCTTTATTCATAAATACTTTATAGGCACAACTCTAAAAGCCCCAATACGAACACCCCCGCCTTAAGGGGGCGATTCGATCGAAGGTGCCGGAGCTGTTTTAATAAACGGAAAACTGATTTATAGCTACGAAATAGGAATTTTCCGGTGGCACAACCGCTATGTTGTGGTGATATTGATAATTGCACAGTCATCCGAGCCAAGACTTGGGGGGTGAAACTCGCGGGGTGAAATTCGCGGGTGTAGAAAGGCGTTTTTTTTTTTTCGAAAAAGATTTATGGCGGCAGCGACAGGGTTTTTTAAAAGATTTTTTCCGAAGATAAAACGTGACTTATTGCTATCAGATTTTTTGTGTAAACTTTTATTTAAGGAAGTACTTACTTGTCGCTGATTTGCTTTCCGTTATGAAGAGGGGTGTTTTTTTTCACAAAGTCTGTGGTTTCAATTCCTTGCTAGGAATATTTATTAATAAAAAATCGAATTATATAGTTTTAGTTTTTAACAAAATCGGGCTCGAGACTCCTTTCAGCATTTTTCGCTATTCCTCATAGTTTCGGATTTGGCCATATACGCCCACCTGAAAGATTCATCCTGCATACCAGCCAGTAGATATTTTATAACTACTTAAAAACGAAGTTCCTTTTTTTCCTATTTAGGTCATACTACTATTTATAAGTTCCTGTCTACCCTTCAAACAGAATGATACCACCGATTTCAACCCCACTTTGTTTCAACCCCTCTTTATTCACAGTGCGAACAATGTACGTCTATGTAGCTTAAATTGTTTTGTATTTGCAGTGTACTGGATTTAGGTCTTCTGGACACACTTTTTATTTTTTCTTGTCTCTAATATTCATTAGGTAAATGTCATGCATAACTGTTATTTGCATGGTTACTAAAATGCCAATTTTAGATGTAAGTTTATTTGAATTGTAAGTGACTGTGCCGTTGGCGTGCTTATTCTTATAAATTAATAAATAACGGAATGAAAATCACATTTATTAAGTTCAATGAATAAGTTCTTTTAACGCAGCTTGGACACTTCGACAGTGCAATAAAAAAATCAACAGTCTTAACCAAAAACCGAATAAAACCACTGCCTCAAGAGCTTGTATTTGATAGTAAGATGTCCATTGATTCAGGTAGGGATTTACTAACGCCATAACTACGTAATTTGTCGGTCCGTCCGTCTGTTCGGGCGACATGGATAGTTATGTCGCTGGCTGAATGCGTTCGATCCCAGTTTGCATAGCGAAACGCGCCTGGAATGTTCAAGCAAGACTCGGATTTACAGGCTGTTCGAAAATAGAAGTATTTTCATTTATGATCTCATCGAGGCCATGGATTCTTTCCTAGGAGAGAACATGGTCACTGTATCTCGGAATACTTTTTAGTCTTTTAATGATTCCGGCAAATTTTACTCGCAAATCTTTTTTTAACTTTTATCATCTGCTTTGCCTTTTCCCAACTATGTTGGGGATCGCTGCCAGTCTTACCAGATTCAGCTGAATACCTTTAATTTACATGAAGCTACTGCCTATCCGACTAACACAACTCAGTTAGGACGGGGTAATACGATACTCCTTGGTAAGACATGTTGTTAGACTTTTGGGTTACTGACTACCTGTACCTACTGTCAAAGATCTTTAAATAACAGCCAGGACCAACGGCTTAACTTGCTTTCCGAGGGATGGAGGGAGCTCGGTATGTAATGGGTGGTCACCCATCCACGGACCAACCTAGGCAACTACGGCTCAACCTCGAACGTAAAAATCGACTCGACAGGCTGTTGTTATTTAGCCATGAGCTCAATTTTTTGTTTAACTTTCTGATCTATGACTGTGTGTTTATGTTTATGGTTGGTGGCGGTTACATAGCTAGGTATCCTCGACTCAATAGGTTACTTCAGGGTTCAAAAACAGGAGCTGAATATACGAAGCGAACGCTAACAAGCAAGGGCTCATCAAGAAAGTATGATCAGCCAGAGTATTTTCATGAAATCAAACGGGAATTATTTTTGGTTTGCTTAAATTATTCGTATATTAATAAATGTATACATACTATGTATTATGCATTAAAATAAAAGTAATAACTTATAGGTAATTAACTTGTCATGAAAGGTAAACAGGTTCTTTTACAAAGTCACTCCAATGTTTCCAAGCAATATCAAAATAAAAGCCTTCATATGCATTCCGTAAGAAGTACTCCAATACATAAGTATTTTTGTCTGTCAGTTTGTTAAGACTAATCTTCAAAACAGCTACACGGATTTCGACGAGAGTATACCTGGCAGATAGCTAATGTTATTAGGAGTAACTTCGGCTATTTTTATTAAAGAAAAGAAATAGAGTTCCGTGCACAAAAAAAAAAACCGATGAAATCGTTTACTAAATCTGATTCAAATAGGGAAATAATATTCTTATGATAATTTCACGCGGACGAATGTCGCGAGGCAAAGCTAGTTTTTTTTTACTTAAACTTTATAACCGCCATCCTGTATACAGGGGGTCAGTCTATGACCGCCGATGTCAACATGTCGCATACCGACCGCGGCTAGACAGCATTCATTCACTTGACATACCTGACTGAAGCAGTTTAATAGCATTTTTTACATTCTTTTTACGTTTTTTGTCAGAAAACGAGGGTTTGCTCTTAATACTATATTCGAATAAGTAAGGGTGGTGTCATTCAAATTGCGCATTGTCTTTTCAGGTTAGATAATGAAGGCTTTAATCTGTAAAACGTGAAAATTATATAAAATATTGGAAAAAAATATAAAACTATTATGAAAGGTCGTTTAAATATTTAAAAGATAAATCATTTCTGTCTGAACTGCAGTTTGGATTTAGGCTTAAAGTTTCAACTGCCGATGCAGTAGGTACACCATCTGACTGACTATCTACCGCAAAAACTTGACAAGGGTAACATCAAGTAGGAATTTTCCTGGACCTCGCTAAAGTTTTTGACACAGTTTTCATTCCAATTCTGTTGCGCAAGCTTGAGATCATGGGTGTAAGAGGCACGCAGCTGAATTTTTTTTCAAGTTATTTAGAAGATCTTTCACAATGCGGATTTGCAATGTTCTCAGCGTTTTAAAAAAATACCACATATTTTGGTGTTCTTCAAGGAAGTATTTTAGGGCCCACCTTGTTTTTTATCTACATAAATGACCTTTGAAATCTAAAGCTAGATCATGACACTATCATAACTTACGCTGACGACACTGCTTTACTTTTTTGGGCTGACTCAAAATTTGAAGTTTACAATCTTGTGCAACACGGATTTAGTATTGTAAATAATAATAGGCTTCAAAATAACTTACTAACTCTAAATGCAGAGAAGATAAATTAAATAAAGTTTTCGATGCGCAAGCAAATATCAAATATCCCATTAGCGTTGGATGCTCATTGTTGCCAAGTCCCTGGAGACAGCCAGTGTAAGTGTCCCAATAATAAAAAGACAGATACATTAAAATACCTGGGTATTATATTAGATGAAACCCTTTCCTTCAAACAGCTTTGGAAGCTCTAAATAATAGAATTCGTAAGCTGATAAACGTATTCAAAAATCTACAATTAATTGCAGATCCAAAAATAATTAGGCAAGCATACGTTGCTCTTTGTCAGTCAATTTCGACTTACTGTATCATTTCATGGGTTGGGGCGAGTAAAACTTTGCTATTGGCCATTGAAAGACCTCAAAGAGCTATTCTCAAGATGGCTACTTGCCGCCCTTTCCTTTTTCCCACAAACCTCCTGTATAAATCCTGTGAAGTACTAATAGTTCGAGAGTTATTAATAATGAGCACTGTACTACAACAACACGCAGCACTTCCATACAGCACTGAATTTACTAAAAGGAGTCGAAAACATATTGTTTGCCCTCAAAAAAGTACAAAATATGCTTTCACAGCTAAATTTTATTTGTACCTCAGACCGCTACTGTATAGCAGGCTAAATGAAAAAGGAAACATGTGTTCCTTAAATTAAAGTAACTGCAACAAAATACCTTATAGTCCGGGGAATTTACGCCGAATATTAGGCTAACTTTGCATTAATTAAAAACAGCGATTTTTTTCATTGAATGTGTAGGGTATGGACAGGAGAGTATATTAAGCTGTATCCCGCGAAAAGTTCACCTCCGCGTATATGTTTTTTTTAAGGAAACGTCTAATATGTATATAACTTGGTGGAAAAAAATATAAACAGGTATGTTTATTTGGAGTATTTGTAGAACAGATTGAGTACTGCAAGTAGGTCAGAAAATTAAACATTTTCGTCCACGGAACACTCGTTTATATAAAAAAATCTTATAATTTGACTTCGTACTTAAGGCAAAAATATTAACAGGACAAAAATAGTGCTAAAAGGGTTTATATCACCATGTCTAACTATTATTATGAAAATTAAACAAATTCTGCTCCGGACTTCACAGAAAATCAAGAAAATCTAAAAATCTTAAATACTACTTACGGCAAAAATGTAACAGGATTTAAATTCATTTAATAATGAGAAAAATATAAATCGAAACCTTAATTCCCCAAAATTAAACAAATTAGAGCGATAATTAATATTGTCAAAGTAAAAATTAAATTACGATGCACGGTGTCAGCGCTAAGCAGCGTGCGGCGTACGGCGTGTGCTAGTGTGCGTAAACAAGATAAGCGCTGCGTTCATTGTGTGCGTATGACTGTGTTGTTGTTTGAGTCGGTGTTTTATTGAGTTACGCGATTGTACACCTTATTTCTATTTCGGAAAGATCAAATTCCTATGAAAGTGCTGCGCCAAATACAAGAATAAAGCTTGCAGACGTATTTTACGTAAACATTAATTGAT
This sequence comes from Cerastis rubricosa, assembly GCA_949152445.1. Lineage (NCBI taxonomy): Eukaryota > Metazoa > Arthropoda > Insecta > Lepidoptera > Noctuidae > Cerastis > Cerastis rubricosa. The sequence goes on along the minus strand of OX424534.1, from coordinate 20,024,504 downwards.
TTTTTTTTTCACGATTTGCTTTAAAGTGTTTAATTTTCGTGTAAATAGGTTAGAAATAGCCTTTAGATGAAAGTTAAACTAAATTAAACCTTGTTACATTTTTGCTTCAACCGCTATTGTAAAAAAACTGGTAATAATAACTTCCGGTAGTACAATTTGTTTAATTTTGTTTATTGGCGGTGTAATATATTAATTTAAGTTATTTTATGTAAAAAAACCGCTGTTTATATTTTTGCCGTAAGTACAATCCAAAAATTTCGTAAATGATTTTTTAACGTAATTTCCGTGGACGAAAATGTTTAATTCTGAAAAAATATATTACTGTCACCAATTCTTTACCTAAAGTAACTAAATTTGTCCTGTTAACTTTTTTTCCCATGTTTTTATTCACAAAAACGCGTTTTCGTCTTTTTCAGCTTGATCCGGTCTCGGAAAATGTTTAATTTTTTATTATTATTTGAAGAGCTAAGGTCAAGTACACGATTCAAGAAAAAAATCGCTGTTTATATTTAATGCAGGGTTCAAATCTAAAAGCCCCGGACTATTAAGGAAACTCTCCAAGCTATGTCCTATGAAGATACAGAGAAGTTATAAAGTATAGTGATAAAGTTAATATTGTTCGTGTTGTTGTTATTTTGCTTTTTAAATTAGTAAGTTAAGATATTATAATTGAATATACCTTTTTACATAATATGTACCAATAAGATTAATATGATATGTGATAATTTAGTCAATTAATGTTACCTCCAATTGCCTGAAACACAGGATTACCTAGTTCAGGCACAAATCATGAGTGAACTTGACATAGATTTAAGAAAACTTGTATTTAACGTTATACCTTATATTTTTGAATATATTATTTAGTAGTTGTCCCGCGTAACTTCGTCTGCATCACATTTTCCCCGTTTTTGCAACAATTTTCATTGCTGCTCCGCTCCTATTAGTTGTAGCATTATGATATAGCCTTTTGTTGTAGTCTATAGCCTTCCTCAATAAATGGGCTATCTAACACTGAAAGAATTTTTCAAATCGGATTAGTAGTTCCTGAGATTAGCGCGTTCAAGCAAACAAACAAACAAACTCTTCAGCTTTATAATATTAGTATAGATAATAATATTATATTCATATTATATATAATGTATCCCAACTTTAGCATTTATAGTATAAGTTGCAAGTTTTATAGTATAAGAAAGAAGTAAGGTTTATGAAAATGTAAGATAGAAAGATAAAATAAAAAAATGGTAAGAAGCATAATCAGCCTTAAATGTCTCCACTGCTGGGACACAGGCCTGCTCTCTATGTACAGGAGCTACATTTTAATAAATAATCTTATAAAATACGAAACACCCTGTAGCCCAAGGAAGTACGTCAGTATTGGATGTCGAGCGCCGCAGCCACGGATGTTAGGACGCCGCAAACCGATCGCTCTCAATGATGTCTTCTCCTTGCACTTAATTAAGTGACAGATACATACCACAAGGTACTAGTGGACACCAGCTTTAGTAGCGCCAATATCAGGCCGTTCATTAGAGCTCCTCTTTTTTAGGGTTCCGTACCCAAAGGGTCAAACGGGGGTCCCTTTTTATTCCTGAGACTTCGCTGTCCGTCTGTCCGTCCGTCTGTCACCAGGCTGTATCTCATGAACCGTGATAGTTAGCCAGTTGAAATTTCTACAGATTATGTATTTCGGTTGCCGCTTTACCAACAATTACTTAAAACAGAATAAAATAAATATTTAAGGGGGGCTCCCATAAAAACGTGATTTTTTTTGCTCGTTTTTATAAACAATGGTACGGAACCCTTCGTGCGCGAGTCGGACTCGCACTTGGCCGGTTTTTTCTACTAAATAGACTGCCGTTTCAAACCGGGCAAATTAGTCAAAGAGGTAGTCAACAAACCAAAATCCAGAAAAACGGGTTGCACTCTGGGAGGCTGGCAGAAGTGAAAACTTGAATATTATCGTGGTGCATTTTTGATATTTTGGAATGGTTAGGGAATAATTTTGCACGAATTGGTTTAGTTATCTGTATAAAAGTTACCCTTCAGAAGCTGTTTGATTCCGTCATACTCGAGGGCAAAACGCCACAGGCATGGTGCAGGGGTGTGGTGGTACTCTTCTTCAAAAAGGGCGACAATGCCCGGTTGAAGAACTATAGGCCCATCTCACTTCTAAGCCACGTCTACAAGCTGTTTTCAAGAGTCATCACGAATCGTCTCGCGCGAGGTTTCACGATTTTCAGCCGCCCGAACAAGCCGGATTCCGGAAAGGCTTTAGCACCGTAGACCACATACATACGCTGCGACAGGTTATACAGAAGACCGAAGAGTACAACCTGCCTCTCTGTTTGGCGTTTGTGGACTACGAGAAAGCCTTCGATTCGATCGAGACTTGGGCTGTACTGCAGTCTCTCCAACGGTGCCAAATTGATTATCGGTACATCGAGGTGTTGAAGTGTTTGTACAAAAACGCCACCATGTCAGTCTGACTTCAGGACCAGACCTCGGAACCTATCCTTCTGCAGCGAGGTGTGAGACAGGGAGACGTCATATTTCCAAAACTGTTCACCGCTGCACTGGAAGATGTCTTCAAGGTTCTGGACTGGAGAGGGCTAGGCATCAACGTCAATGGCGAGTACATCTCTCACCTTCGATTTGCCGACGATGTAGTGGTCATGGCTGAGACCATGGAGGACCTCAGTACAATGCTCGATGACCTCAGTAAAGCTTCCGAAAGAGTGGGTCTTAAAAAGAACATGGACAAAACCAAGGTTATGTTGAATGCCCATGTAACACCCACTCTTAACAAGATCGGAGACTCTGCTATCGAAGTTGTTGACTATTATGTCTACCTGGGACAAACGGTCCAGTTGGGTAGGTCTAACTTCAAGAAAGAGGTCAATCGTCGAATCCGACTCGGCTGGGCAGCGTTCGGGAAGCTGCGTGGTATCTTCTCGTCCAACTTACCGCAGTGTCTCAAGACGAAAGTCTATGACCAGTGTGTGTTGCCAGTGATTACATACGGGACCGAAACGTGGCCGCTCACAATGGGCCTCATCAGAAGGCTTAAAGTCACCCAAAGGGCAATGGAGAGGGCTATGCTCGGAGTTTCCTTGCGTGATCGAATCAGAAATGAGGACATCCGCAAGAGAACCAAGGTTACCGACGTAGCCCGAAGAATTGCCAAGCTTAAGTGGCAATGCACAGTGGGCAGGGCACATTGCTCGCAGAACGGATGGCCGATGGGGCCGAAATGTTCTGGAATGTCGACCGCGAACCGGAAGACGATGCGTTGGAAGGCCTCCCACTAGGTGGACCGATGACCTGGTGAAGGTTGCGGGGATCCGCTGGATGCGAGTCGCACGGGACCGGTCAATGTGGCGTCACTTGGGGGAGGCCGAAAGACGTCCACTGCTGGACATACCAGCAGTGGACGTCTTTCGGCTGAAATGATGATGATGATAACAGTTACCAGTTACTATCATTTATGTGGTATAATACAATATTCATTTATTGCGCTATCGTACACAAACGTGACAATTTTTATTACATTAATAATTTAACACTTCAGAACTATTACAATACGTCTTACGAATTTTAGCTCTTTGAGGAAACCGAAGGTTTTGTTTGTGCATAACATAATTATCCAGTTTTGGAAAACCAAACTCAATGACAGATGTCATAAAGTTCTAATTTCTTCGTAACCCAATGTCAATCCGTCTTACGAATTTTCGATCTGACGCGATTTTAACATTTTTTACCCATCACAAAAGTGCACAACGCCGCTAAAGAAGTTTTCACTTCAAAAACCAAATATAATCTAATAATAGCTTAACCATGGGGCTAAAATAATTCTGACATTATCCATACGATACAAGTATACAAACAATAGTCTCCTAATACCATAAGACTCACGACTTTGACGCTTATAAATTGACATAACTTATCTCTACGTCACCTGTGTCACCAAACGAAACATAAACATACTTTTAAATTCAACGAACACGAGCCATTTTCAACCTTCAGGTTCCAAGTTACAGTTGAGTTAACAATGGAGAGTTAACGTTTACAAAAGTTGACAGTGTTTGCAGTTGTTAGGAGTACATTTAATGTTTAGAAAGTTCATAAAGTGTAAAATTGTAAGTAATATTTGAGACTTATTCCGTTTGTTAGAATCTAAGTTCAAATTATCAAATCTATTATTAATATGCCATTTTGATAATTAGCCATTTAGAGAATTGGCCATTCAGAGAATTAGGCTTTTAGAGAATTGGCCATTCTGAGAATTAGGCTTTTGGAGAATTGGCCATTTTGAGAATTAGGCTTTTAGAGAATTGGCCATTTTGAGAACTAGTCCTTTTGCGACTCAGTTGCCATTTTGAGAATTAGGCATTCTGCGCCTAAACCAGATTTTCATATTTAGGTTCTTGTCGTGTGTCAGTTTTGTTATAGTTGGGTTATGAATGTTTGTGTCTTTTAATCAGTGTTGTTTGGAGTATAAAGGAGGAAGGGCTAGCCCGTGAAAAATGTAAGGTCATAATATTATTTGTAAGATCTTTTGTTTTTTACACGGATGGGTAATCATCAAATGACCTCCCCCTCGCTCTGGGCGTAGCGAAAGGGAGTGTCAGACTTGTCCTGACTAAAACCCATCCATGTTCCTTCTAAGCCCTTTGTGTTCCAGGGCCACGGTATCTCTTGCGAACAGTCCTGCAGCCCTGGCAGGCATCGGCCCTCTCGGACCACTTCCGATTTGCTGACATATCCTTAAGGAGCGCGTGGAACACAAACGCGCCGTCGACCTTAATGTACCTTGGTTTAACACAAATAAAAATGATTCTATTCTTATCAGAAAATAATAGCAAAGTAGTAAGAAACAACACAATTTCCACTTCAACTCTAAACTGGGGTGCTTTCTCGGTGGCTACTTATGAGAACGTTTGCTTATAAATCGTCACTCGACTTACAAACTCTTATTAAACCTTGGTATCCCACTTTTTTTCAAAGTCATGTCTTATAAGACAGCTGTTGTTAAGAAAACTGTACAATCACCATGTGGAAGAAAATGATCGTGTATTTCCAGGCGTTGGCTTTGTCTTTGTCCTGGATCGTTTTAATATTAACAACACTTGTAACGGGATATTTACCATGTTTATTATTTGTTATGAGTTCCCGATATTTCGGCGCTGTTGCAAACGCCATGATCACGGATAAACTCATCGGTTTATCCGTGATCATGGCGTTTGCAACAGCGCCGAAATATCGGGAACTCATAACAAATAATAAACATGGTAAATATCCCGTTACAAGTGTTGTTGATAGTGTCGTTTTAATATTGCTTTAAGAAAGTATTATCATCAACACAATATTGCAATTTCACCTTGCTTGCAAACGATGGTGACTGTACCTCCATTATACATACCACATTTCCCCAGATTTGCTTATATTTCTTCCTTATTTAGGTGCATTTGGTTTGCCGACCCCAGCCGGGCACCTAGAATATTAATTATCAAGACTCCGTGATTTTTAACTAAATAATATTTTTAACCTACTCGTTCAATCTGCAAATCGTCTCTAAGAGGCCGCGCTTCCAAAATCAGGCAGCCATTTTTTGGGAGTCACAAGTTTCATATCTTAATTTGAGCAGCAACAAAAAATAACATTTTTGACATTCATTTATAATCCAGCCCATCATCATCATCATCATTTCAGCCGAAAAACCTCCACTGCTGAACGTAGGCCTCCCCCAAAAGGGGATTTTTCCATAATAGCCACGCTTGGCAGGCGGGTTGGAGATTGCAGTACGGTTGTAACAAAAGCACAGAGAACGCTGCTGCCCATTCTCTGGCAAGTCACTCTTGAGAGGAGACTTAGTCGCCTCTTACGACACCCACGGGAAGATATGGGATGGTGCTATTCTTTACGTCTGATACCAACAGACAACAGCCCATAACTGAAACGCCATTTTTTTCCACCTAAATAGTGTAAATTCACCTCACGCACCACAAGTTCTGTGACCGACACTAACCCGTCAGTCAATTTCATAGAAAATGAACTGCAAATTTCGGTATAGAGAGAGCCCCCCCGTCGGGAATTCGGGAAAAATTTCAATAGCACGTGCATCATTTGGAATCGTTCAAATATTTGCAACAAGGAAGGGGAGTTTTGTTTAGAGGTGTCAGTCACACCGAGCTAGTTTTGTAAGTTAAAAGCGACAACGTTTTAAGTAAAAAATAAGGCAACCTTGGAAAAGTCTCTTTCTATAATGTCTTGTGCAAATCTGTCTCGAATTTATCACTACTTGTCTAAATCTGAGTTTTTTATTCAAACTCCACATCAAATATAAATACAAATATTTTATTTGTTGAACATAGGTAGGTTAGGTACAGATGTTGTAATTATTAATGAGTGCTATGTCAAGCCGGCATCGGCGTACAAATATTATAATGATACAGTATAAAATAAAGAAAATATAAAAAAAAATATGATTATCACACATTATTACATAATTCAAATTCAAAATGTTAATAAAAAGAGGTAATCATAATGATGTGTCAGTTAGGTATTCGTTCACAGTATAATAGGATTTTTCGTGTAGTATTTTGAGAAAGGTTTTTTTTTAAATCGTGTATGTTTTTAATTTCTGTAATTTGTCTAGGGATCTTATTATAGATCCTAGGTGCCATTCCCAAAAAAACTTTTTTTTAAAAGAGCAGTATTATGCGGCTTAGCGCATATCTCTCTGTTGCGTCGTTTGGAACTCAATGTTTCAAACAAAGAAAGTTCATTTCATGAAAGTTAGATTTGACAAATACTGCCGTTACAAAAATGTACAAACACAATAACGTAAGTAGTTTGAATTTCCCGAAATTTGGCTTACAGTTTTCAGTTGTATATATATTTTTTTTAATATATATGTTATATTATAGTACTACCGGGCGGTAGTACATCATTCATGTCGAAATTAAAACATCTAGCTTGAAGAGATAATTTAGAGCGTGAAAAAAATCGGAACAAACGCCACCATCTTTATTTTTCACACAACTTCCAAACACATTTATCAACAGCGCCCTCTTAATAATAATACAATACCCCTTGGTGTGTTCGGAGTACTACCTTTTGATTTTAAGATCTGCTTTTCAATGCTCCGCTACTGAATTGGACCAAACCAAAATCGGAGGCACTTGCACAGGGGTTAATATAGGTAGAAAAATGTATGGTTTAGAATGTTTTTTTATAAAACCCATCGATTCAGAAGGGGAGACTTTTGGGCGTTGAAAAATGGTGATCATTCCCCTTTGATATTGGGATTTCTCAAATATTTTTGCTTTTTTTACTAGCTTTGCCTCGCTGCTTCGCGTTGTGGTCGAGAAGTATCCGACGGTACAAACGGGATATTTACCGGGATAGAAAATGGCATATGTGCTAAGCCAAGTCATTAACCCGCACTGGGCCCGCGTGGTGGATTACAGCCTACTCCCTCTCATAGAGAGGAGGCCTGTGTCCCAGCAGTGGGAACATTATAGGCTGATGATGATGAAGTCATTATCTACCTGTGTGCCAAAGGGCGTTGGGTAAGTTTGTATGGACCAGTGGCGTGATTTTTTTTCACAGCGGCCACAAAGATAATTGTTGCCAACGTATATTGGAATATACGATAATAATGTCTCCTAAAAAAAAATTGCCAAAAATTATATCGGAGCTGAAATATCTGATGTCAAAGTTGTGTTGTTCCTACTAACAGTTTGCATACTGTTATGTATTTTATCAAAAATTAACTCTTTCGTATCGTTTGCCGTATGTCATTACTTCCCAGAATTTGATCCTTAGCAGCTACACTATCGGTGTAATAATACAGGGTGTTTTTTTTTAAATTAACGAGTTCGATTCCTTGCTATGAATATTGATTTTTCAAAAAACCAATGAAGCAGTTTAAGTTTTTATCAAATTCGTGCTCGTGACTCCTTGAGTGTTTTTCGCTATTCCTCATAGTTTCGGATTTGCCCTTCCACCCACTTGACAAATTCAAATTCCTGTATATCTCGGCTCCGATGCATTTTGGAAATAATTGTTCTTAGAAGAAAATGAATGTCTTATTGTGTTCTTACTAATGAAACATTTTTCATTAGTGGCCGCAGACTTAGAAAAATGACGCCACTTTTACCCAAACCCCTTTATCTAAATCTGTTAATACACTACAAGGAACAGACAGACAAACACAGTTGTATTGTATTGTATAATAAGTTGGTGTCCGCAACTCCACGTCCAAAGCGCGTATTTTGCGTACGGGACTCACAGTTACTTTCGCATTAATAATATTTGTTTCGATTTTCCGGAAGTCTGAGAAGGGAAACGAATACAATCATTGTGTGTTGGTTGTCTTTGGATGCAATTTGTCTAGCAAGTAGGATTTCTGTTGGCACTTTTTGTAAGAAGGATATATAGCCTATAAAAAGACGGAATTTTTATGTTAACTTTATTCTCTGTAAGTCTTAAAGCTAAATTTCTAACACGATCTCATCGAGTTTCGAAAGGTTAATCATTTCTTAACTCTTTTCATACTGAATAATGAGAAAAATAATGCAGAAAAACTGAAAAACAGAATGTAAAGGGAATAACAAGTGTCGTACCTTTTTTTTCACACCTAATGGAACCTAATGGAATAAAGGGTACTCTTTACCTATTGTCCCATACGGTGCCATTAGGTTAATAGAAATTAGACACTTATTCGTAAAAAAACATATTATTCTATAAATGAAAACCTCGAAGAAAAATGAAAACTGTTTTATTTTATATTTTTAATACTTTTATTCCCTGTTTATTAGCTTTAGTTCGTAAAATTGTTACTACTTTTATTGTTTACTTATTCTGTATTAATGCCGCTCTGAATGGTGTCGGACGTAAAGAATAGCACCATCCCATATCTTCCCGTGGGTGTCGTAAGAGGTGACTAAGGGACTTGCCAAAGAATGGGCAGCAGCGTTCTCTATGCTTTTGTAACAACCGTACTGCGATCGCCAACCCGCCTGCCAAGCGTGGCGATTATGGCAAAACCCTCCAAAGTGTCAATGTGGCGACACTTGGGGGAGGCCTATGTCCAGCAGAGGACGTCTTTTGGGCTGAAATGATGAATGATGATGATGATTCTGTATTGTTTTAAATTTGATTTTCTTTATTGTATTTAATTGTATTAAAGATTTAATATTAGGTAATTAGCTGTAACAAGTAACAGTAGTTTTTTATACTCAAAAAAATACAACTTGTACCAATTAATGTGTAAACATTATTTGAAATTTTGTATGCCTTGCACGGCAGCACATAGTGAGACATAACTTTATTTATAACACCATGTACTTACTTTTACCTATGTACCACAAATAAGTATATTTGAATTTGAATTACTTTTAGGTTTATTAAAATAAAGCTTATCTGCGGTCTAGCTGTTCCTATTAAAAACCAACCAATAACTTCCAGGGGAGCACAAGGTTACAAACTATCAGCGAATCGATGATAGGAAAATCAAAATCGTATTGAATCGACATAAGCTATCAAAATGCATATTAAGACAAGACTGGTCAAAGTCGTTGCAGAAATATGAAGCAGTTTGGAACCAACTGTCTGTCTGTCTGTCCGCGGTTCAGCTCAAAAACTATTGGTACTAGAAAGTTGTAATTTGGCATGAGTATACACGTGAACGACGCCGAAAAAGTGGTTAAATAAAAATTAAAAAAAACTATTATTTAAGGTACCTCCCCTACATGTAAAGTGGGGATGATAATATTTTTTTTCGTCCTTCCCATACTGTGGTATATCGTTGGATAGATCTTTCAAAAATATTAGGGGTTTGGGAAGACCATTTTTTGATTAAGCAAACCGTTCGTGACTTATCAAGCTTTAAAGTGCCAATTTTCGTTACAGTCAAGTGTCCCCCCCCTCTACCAACTAAACGGTTGTAGTTAAAAATACAATTGTCACGGCAGTAGTACCTAAGTATATATAACGAAGTTTAAAGGAAAACTATCAAACTTATGTGGGCTTTACAATTTTACGAGTAATAGTCGACTAATTGTTTTTAACTCGAAAATTTCGAACAACTCCATAGAAATGTCGATAGATGGCACTAAGCGTCAGTTGTATCGCGCTAATGTTTCATTCTTAAATAAGTTTTATAAAAAAAAGAGTTGTTGTTGTTTGTATAGGAAGTGAAATTAGGTAGGTAGTCATGTTTGGCTTTTAGTTAGAGCATGGTACTAAACCTTACCAGAAAAAAATAGAAACTTTGCAGAGAATGGGCAGCAGCGTTCTCTGTGCTTTTGAAACAACCGTACTGCGATCGCCAACCCGCCTACCAAGCGTGGTGATTAGTGCAAAACCCCCCCTTATGTCAATGCGGCGTTGTGGGAGGCCTATGTTCAGCAGTGGACGTCTTTCGGCTGAAATGATGATGATGATGATGGTACGAAACTAACAGTCAGCGAATACGATCCGCACTGTTATAAAAACTACGGAACCCTACACTGCGCGTGGCCCGACACGCACTTGACCGGTTTTTTTATAAATACTTAGCAGAGGTGGCCCAGTGGTAAAAGCCCCGACTTACGAGCAGTAAGCCGTGGGTTCGAGCCCAGACAGGCGTATTACTTTGTGTAATTTATTTAAAAACCGGTGACGAAAAACTTCGTGAGGGTTTCCTCACGATGTTTCTTCACCGTTTTTTGTTTGTTTTTTAGGTATTAGTTTAAATGTAGATACTACCTCTTTGATCCAATGATTGCAAGCGCTACTGTTAAGCATGCGGTCTTACGTTCTATTCCCAGACTGGGCATATAAAATAGTTGTTTGGTATTTCTATCAGAATTGTTTTCAGCAGTAGCTACTGAGTTTGGATTTTTGCCCGGTTGTAGGCAATAGCCTGTCCTCATGGGAAATGAGACTCAAAATATACATGGTAAGGTCCAGCGATGGGGAGAGCAGCGGTGGCCCAGTGGTGGCAGCCCCGACTAACTGCATCGAAGAGTCAATCTTTCCTGACCAGTTAAAATTGGCCAAGGTTATTCCGATACACAAAAAGTGTACTAAGACCGATCCGAAAAATTATCGCCCCATATCGTTATTACCCACCCTATCAAAAATCTTTGAAAAAAATATTAAAACCAGACTGATGGTACATGTAGGAATTAACAAAATTATCAATATGAGACAATTTGGATATCAGAAAGGCGTTGGTACCTCGGATGCTATAAACACTTTAATAAATGACATAGTTAGTAAATTGAATGAAAAAATTAAAGTAGCTGGACTATTTGTTGACCTTAGTTCCGCTTTTGACACCATAGATTATGAACTGCTACTAACTAAACTCGAGCATTATGGTATACGAGGCAAGGCATTACAATTAATGACTTCTTACTTACAAAATAGACGAATGTGTGTAGAAATTAAAAGCATAGACGAGAATAATCACGAAGTTATATACAAGTCAAAAATTACATATGTAAAACGTGGTGTGCCTCAAGGCTCAATTTTAGGACCTATACTTTACATTATTTTTACAAATGACTTACTCAACTTCATGAATCAAACTCAGCCGAACGAGAAACTTGTTGTATTCGCAGATGACACAAACATAATAATTGTGGAAAAGGACATAGAAAAATTGACATTAAATACAAATATAATTATAGGAAAAATTTGCGAATGGTTTAAAGCCAATAATTTAATGCTAAATACAAATAAAACTAACCTCATATTATTCAAGACTACGACTCGTCAAAATGACAACTTAGATATACAAATAAATGGAGACAGGATTGAATTAGTGGACAAGGTTAAATTCCTAGGGATAAATATGGATTCGCTTTTAAATTGGAAACCGGAGCTTGCTGGTATTGAATCATCCATATCGTCAGCATGTTACGCACTCAGGAGCCTTAGAGATGAATTGAACATAGAACAGTTAAAGGCTGTATACTATGCGCTGGTCGAGTCAAAGATAAGGTATAGTATCGTGCTCTGGGGAAATAGTTACAGTTATAACTGGCAGAGAGCATTCATCTTACAGAAACGAGCCATAAGGACAATAGTCAGAATTACACAACGTGTCTCATGCAGAGAATACTTTAAAAACTTGGGAATATTGACAGTGCCTAGCCTATACGTATTGGTCCTTTTAAGTCATTTTGCTAAGTATCTACATGAGTTTGAATCTCAAGAAGAACGTGAGATTAGGGAGAGCACCCGTAGAAAAAAATTTAAGCAACTAATAGCACCTAAATTTAATATAGTAGAACATTGCTGGAAGTACCAAGCTATAGAGACATTTAATAAATTGCCTTCTGAGCTAAAGATCCTTATTTAGAACACACACTTATTTAAAGCAAAATTAAAAGCCTTTTTATTAGAAAAATGTCTGTATAATATCTCGGAACTAATGTCACACAATAATAAATGATTTACACAGACATTATAAAATATTTTAGAATCATTTGACATATTTTTATTTTTTATTTTAACTATTTGACATTATATTGAAAACTGTTCGACATTATATTGGAAACTATTTGACATTATATTCTAAACCTGTTTTGACATTGCGTACCTATATTTTAAAATTGTTTGACATCATTTTAAAACTGTTTACACTATACCTAAATTTTACTTGGAATGTTAATTCATAGTTTCTGTATCTGTATTAAATTCCACGTGTATATATTCAACACAATGTAAATTGTTATATGAATAAATGAAATGAAAAAATGAAATGACTTACGAACAGTAAGCCGTGGGTTCGAACCCAGACAGGCGCATTATTTTGTGTAATTTATTTCATCACCGCTGCCCTCAAAAATGGTGAAGAAAAACATCGTGAGGAAATCGGCGTGTCCTAGAACTAAAAATTCAAAGACATGTGACATCTACAAACCCGCAATGGGCCCGCGTGATGGATTACAGCCCAATCCCTCTCATAGAGAGGAGGCTTGTGTCCCAGCAGTGGGAACATTATAGGCTGATGATGATGATGATGATGCAGACATTAGCCCTCTCAAACGAGATCTTTAACACAAAATACAACTTATTTTCCAAGACTTTATTTACTCTTTTTCTTTGGAACAACCGGCATTGGATTCCAGTAATATTTCTCATACACTCTGTCCCAGAACTTGTATTGGTTTGAGAACAAATCCTTCTTTATTTTCAATGTTTTACTTATTTCCAAGTAATTTGGTTCTTCGTTTGAGTATTTTGGCCATTTCACGGTAATCAGCAAGCTCTCGTATGCAGTTGGATTTCTGTAAAATAGCACAAAGAATTTTAATAATTTGTCGCTGAAACTACCTCGTTGGTCTATTGGTCACAAGCGCTATTTCTGAGCATGAAGTCTCGGGTTCGATTCCCAGGTCAGGCACAATGTTATCGGGTTTTGCAATTAGGTAGCTGTCACTAGAAAACCATGGCAGAGACTGTGCATTTGTGCCCGTTTGATGGCAAATTGACTGGCCCCTATTACTCGGGCCTTAAACAAAACTGACGAAACGTGGGTGTATTATTATCCCGAAACGTAAATTAGTTTTTTTTGGTTTTGTTTGCCCCACACTAGGAATTTCTCCTGTATCATGGGTGTTTTTACAAACATTTAAACTCATATACACAAACAGCCAGACCCGGAACAACTATCTGGAAGCCTTATAAATATTTGCTCAGTATGGGGATCGAAACTGCGACCCGCAGCGCATTAGTCAATCGCTTAGCCACTACGGCAGACGTGCTGTCATCCGTATTCAATTCCCTCTCTTCTAAAGCAGTTTCTACCTGGAAATAGTATGCGTGATTTCTTTTGATAAAGTTACTGTATAAAATAATAAACCCTACTTACTCATATTTAACAAAATCAGTCCACATTGCTGTCATTCGGTCTCTTGTATCCATATCCGAAATTTTCTCGGTATATTCAAAGAAATCCAAAATGTACGCCGTTTGATCTCTATGGCTTGCTCCTTTTATTTTATCCATGAAATGATGCTTAAAACTTAACTTTCCAACGTAAGAAAACTCGTAAAGAAAGACTGGGCTTTTAGATTTAAGAGCATGCATCTTTGCTGATTTCATTATAGCGTACTTGAACATTGAATCAGAGAAGTAATTTATGTATTCCTGCACTGTGTCGTGACTTACTTCTTCATCTTTAAAATAATGTTTCTTTATTTCTTTGATGAACGCATATCTTGATTTAACATCGTCAAAAGCCAAATCTGCGGGTAAGAAATCTGCAAAATTCTCATTCATCAAATCACTCCATTCGCTAAACTTAACAGTTCTACTAATACCTTCCATGTTTGAAAAACCAGTCAACACAGGAATTTTTTCATAATCTCCTTTATGGAAAGTAATCAAAGGCGACTCTGTCAGTATTGGTTCAGTATTTCCAATCACATTCTCGATGCACGGCGCTAAACCGAAAGTGGAGTTTTTCAAGTAGAAATTCTTGCTTTTAACAGCCAGGTCTTTGATCGGTGCGTTCAAAAAGAATTCATTTAAGTCCTCAATCTTTTCCGTATTGTTATAACCCATAGATATTGCCAAATTCTTGGCGGTATTTATTGGATCCCTGTTTATAGCGAAAGGAGACAAGGCCGAACCACTGTCTAGTATTAGTTTGTGTATTAAACCGTTTGCTGCCTTCGACAGTGCTAGCAGTTCTGCCATGCTGGCACCTACGCTGAATCCTGCAAGTGTTACCTTTTTGGGATCTCCACCAAACTTGCTAATGTATTTGTTGATAAATTTTAGGGCAGCCAGTTGATCTTTTAACGCGGCATTGCCTGGTATTTCTTCAGTGCCTAAACAGGCGAATCCTTTGAATCCAAGTCTATAATTAAAACTGACTACTATGACGTCATGTCTGGCTACATAAGTGAACTTCGCCATGTTGCCACTCCCACCTGAGTAAGCCCCGCTGTGTATGTAGACCATGACTGGTACTGGATTGTCTTCACTGGCTACCATTGGAACAAAGATGTTCATGGCCAAACAGTCTTCGACGCCGTCAAGTATAATCTCTTCGTCTTCTTCTTCTTCTTCAAGGAGGTAAACTTGTTCGCAACCAATGTTGTGGATTTTAGCGTCCATGATGCCTTCCCATGGTTCCACAGGTAGAGGGGCCTGTAGTGATTAAATTGTTTTTAATAAGATATCAGAGCAAACTTAAACGCTACCATCAATCGTGCAACTACGTGTACCGTTGAGATTTTTAAAACCAATGTATCATATCGTTGGTCAAGTGGTTGCAAGTGTGGCTGCTAACTTCTAAGATCCTGCGTTCGACGCCCAGGTTGGAAACAGTTTTATTTTGAAAAAATGTAAGAGATAGCCACCTCTTATTTTAACAAACATAATTTGCTTCTATTACATTCTAATTAATCTATGTGCTCTTATTATCTTCTTAAATATAAAATTTTCGTGTGTAATAAAATGTTACTTATCATACTCCTCCAAAACGGCTGAACCGATTTGTATGAAATTTTGTGTGCAAATCGGGTAGGTCTGAGAATCCGCCAACATCTATTTTTCATATCCATAAAAAACCCCGCGAACGAAGTCGCAGGCAGCAGCTAGACAAATTATTAAAAAAAAAACTTATAAATTAGAATATACTAACCTTGAACTTATCCCTTCCTTTCGGAACTGTTGCATACGGCACTCCGTAGAACTCATAAAAGTCTCCCTGCCAATACTTCTCCCCCCTCAACCCCCCTATATCTAACTGAACTATCCTTTCATCGTCAGCAAAAACATTTACTATTAAAAAAACAAATATTATTAACCGAAACATGTCTATCGGTGTCGAAAAGTTTACCAAATACTTATCGATGTATAAGTGTTGTACTAGATAAAAGGAGATAATGAGTTACATAAACTTAATTATCTGTTAACGATGCCAGTGATTTTTGATAATGAACCTTGACACATAATATTTGGCTAATACAATAATCTCCTTCCACACGTCTTATCAATGTAGAAATTAAAAGTACGGATAACAAATTCGAGAATCATAAGATCACGGCTGTAGTCTCCGGTAAAGATACCTAATAAGGTTTAGGTTTTAACTTTATTTCTCATAAGAATTACATAGCTAATTCACTTACTGAGAAACATACTAAAATTAAGATTTATAATTCGAGCGCACAGATTATGTGGGTACACAGATAAAAAATAACTTAACTCGATCTTATACATATTTAACAAAACACAACATGGATGTAGGTTGATTTTTACTAGATGTGGCATTGAGGGCATAGTCTGTAATGAGCAGGTTTGTTACCATTTTGTTTTCAGTTTATTGTCTTATATATATTTTTTTGGTACATACATGATTTATAATATATTTTGAGTAAGTATTGTTTTTTTTTTTTTTTGTTTTTTTTTTCTATTTTTTTTTTTTAAACTTAATAATACACACAGATATCGCCAACAATATCGAATCATCATCATCATCATCAGCCTATAATGTTCCCACTGCTGGGACACAGGCCTCATCACTATGTGAGGGAGTGGGCTGTAATCCACCAACCGGGCCCAGTGCTGGTTGGTAGATGTCACATGTCTTCGAATTTTTAGTTCTAGGGCATGCCGGTTTCCTCACGATGTTTTCCTTCACCGTTTTTGAGGGCAGCGATGATGAAATAAATTACACAAAGTAATGCTCCTGCCTGGGCACGGCTTACTGCTCGTAAGTCGGGGCTGCCACCACTGTGCCACCGCTGCTCTCTTATAATATCGAGTAATTCTGGGAAAATCCATCTTACCTAGCTGGGTTCACACTGGTAGATATCGAATAGAATCTCCCACAGATAGGAAGCCGGAGTCCAAACAGTACCTATGAAAAAAATAACAAACAGAGCATTCAAGGCTAATTGGACATTTTAATGATTCTTCAGCATAATAAAAACCGTATTCATGACTTCCATAGGTACGTTATCTGGTGACCTACCATGACGTGTTAAAACATTATTGTTTTACTCCTTTTCCAGTGCGGTAAAGAGATGGCGCTAGATATCCTGTATAGCTCCGTCTCTTTCCCACACTGGAATAAGAGTAAAACAGTATTACTTTAAGAGGTTATGGTAAGCTAGCTGATCTATTTGTTAAATTTTTCATTAAATACTTTTGGGCCGGAAAACATAATGAAAAGTTAAACTTTCAAAGAAAAATCCTTTATTCAAATGGGTAACATTCACTTTATTGGATTGATTCTATACTTTAACGAGTCACACACAACCCTACCCTATTATATTATATTATAAGCAAATATTGCGATACTAAATGCGAAAATAGAAATATATTAGGCACGGAAATCGCAAAGCCATGCTGCAAAATATATTATCATAAGAAATCTTATACGGGCACATTTCTTGCGTCCGGCGGCCAAGTGTTGTAGCGAGGCCGTTTATATCGCACGATTTTTGAAGTCCTAACGTGGTGACCTTCTGTATTGGTTAAATAAAACAATTATCACATAGAGGTACCTAATTACATCCACATTTTGCCAGTTATTTTTTAGTCTATGAACCACGCATTTTTTTTTTTCTGCGTAACACTAGTAATTGAGAAAAGATTGTAAGAGGAGAGTGAGGTTAGCCGAAACCAGTTTACGTTTATGCCAGGTCGAGGAACATTGGACGCCGCTTTTGTACTCCGCCAATTAGGTGAGAAGTACAGACGTGCGCACAAGAACTTGCACATGGTGTTCATTCATCTAGAGAAAGCGTATGATAGGGCGTGTTGTGGTGGCCTTGAAAGAAAAAAGTGTGTCTGCGAAGTATTTAGAGTTAATTCGTGCTTTGTACACCCAATTTTGTACCCACGTCCGGTCAGCTGCTGGCAACACCGACGAGTTCAGTGTGGGTGTAGGTGTGCAACAGGGGTCGGCTTTGAGTTTGACCTTACCTCTTCCAGTTGTTTATGGAAGCTTTGACGACGGGCATAGGAAGAGGCATCCTGGTGCATGCTGTTTGTTGGAGAAATGGCAACAGAAGCTGGAGAATGTTGGCCTGAAAATCAACAGAACTAAAACCGAATACATGTTCTGCGATTTCGGCGGTGTCTCCAGTCCTGTTGTCATAGCGCTAGATGGCGCGTTTCTTCCTGTCTGTTCCGACTTTCGGATCTTTGCTCACTTGTGCAAAGCGATGGCGAAATAGATCGTAGAGTAGGGCACAGAAAAAAAAATGGTTGGATGAAATTGCGGCAGGTCACGGGAACTATTCGCGACTCCCACTTTCCCATTTAACTTAAAGGGAAGATTTACTAAACAATGGTTAGACCTGCTGTCTTGTTTAGATCAGAATGTTGGGCAATAAAAGGGATGAAAGAAACGCATTTGCATGTGGCTGAGATGACGGGATTTTTACCATGTTTATTATTTGCAATGAGTTCCCGATATTTCGTCGCTGTTGCAAATGCCATGATCACGGATAAACTGACGTTATTGCGGGTGGATGTGGAACTGTGTAAAAACTGAAAGAGTGCCGTAAAAAGTTCGCGAGTGGACACAGTGAGTTTTGTGTGTCGGGAACAGAATCGAGTTGTGAGTGACAGTGGTAGTGGTACGGCGCGCAAAAAACGAACAAGAAAGAGGGTAGACCGTTTTGTCTGCTCATAAACATCCACCCGCAATAACTTCAGTTTATCCGTGATCATGGCGTTTGCAACAGCGCCGAAATATCGGTAACTCATAACATTATAATAAACATGGTAAATACCCCGTTACTAGTGTTATTGAGAGTACACAATAGAAAGTCTGAAAGTGGCGCCGGTGACTGAAAAGATGTGTGGTAATCGGTTGTCGTGGTATGGGCATGTGATGCGGAGGAATGAGGAAAATGTCGTGAGGAAAGTTTTGAGTATGAATGTGGATTGTTTTAAGAGTAGAGGAAGACTAAAGATACGATGGATGGACTGTGTGAAGGATGATATGGCAAGACAGGGTATCTCATGACATGACAAGTAATAGAGAAGTATGGAAGAAGAAGACATGTTGCACCGACCCCGAATGAATTGGGATAAGGGCAAGAGAAAGATGATGATGACTACGATAGGGTTCAATGTTACGCTCATAAAACATTGTGCTGATGGTTGCTTGTATAGTACAGGAGTCATGGAAGTTTTCAGTGCAACATTAAAAACTTGCAATTGAAAGCACTAGTTAGGAATAAATGGTATGGAAAAATCAGTGGTGTGACTAACGAGAAAAAAAATCCTGTTTGTCATACTGGTGTGATAACCTGGCGTGACTACGAGTCGGTAATAAAAAAAAAATACTTGTGAATTTTATACGTAAGAAATTTGACCTTCAATATCTCCGAAACTAGAAGGTTCCTTCTTATGTTCCAGAACATAATGATGATCACAATATTGGGAAGAACAAGTGCTTCTCTATTTACACCCTTTACAATCGCAATCGTATCGTATCCTCTAAAACCGTTGTACCACCTTTTTATGCTGAATATATTCGGTTTAGTAGGTTTCCATGTAGACCTGCATAAAATATGTTACTCTCACACACCTCGCCGACTGGCGTTAGATATTATTTGTGTGTTGCGGGCGTTTAGCACTGTATCATATCGTACTTACTTTTTGGGGAACATTCGGGAAAAAACCGTGTTAGCCTGTTCAATTCAAACTGTTTGAACATTATAATTACTGGCCACTTGTGGTGATTTGAGTTTTATTATTTTTCATTCTTGTTTAATTGTTTTTAATTTGTCTGTTCTTTTTATGGAGTCATTTGGAATCGGCATAATATGTTCGTTCTAATTCAATTTAAATACTTTTAATATTTTAAACAGATTTTTTTTTATTAAACATGGTGTAAGTGGTTCTTCGAGCCGAATATGAACGTACTATGTATAAGTAAAGTTGCTGTTCATGGTTAAAGTTATTTATTTATTTAAACTTCATGGACTGGGCTGGATTTAAAGGTCTTGAGGACAACCAGATAGTGTATGATCCATGAATCAGGGATCACCTTCGGAATTGTACAGTCGGCGTTAGAAGTCGGTTAACGTTTATCAATATTACACCAAATTATATGCTGATCAGTGTGATCTGGTGTAATATTGTTTTGCGAATTTGTGTAACCGTTGATGAAAATATTGGTGTGTCTTTCACTCCTGTCTGTTAATATGGATAGTTCTAAAACTAAGAAGTCTTATAAATTTGGATATGAACCAGCAAAGTTTAAGAATAGACGCATCACAAAGATAAAATTTACAAAATAATCATAATTGAAGACGAATAGCATCATAACTAAAAACTACTACCACCTGAACTTATTTACCGAGTTCAAACTAAACTTTACCGAGTTCTCACATTACCACAGAACGTAGTCCCAACATTCAGAACTTGAAGCCTCTTTCGTTCCGTACTGATCTCACTGCAAACAATAAACTGTTTTATAAACAGAACTGAATGCCTGAGCGAAACTTATGCTGATGTAGGTTGTTGTTTCTCAGTACTTATATCAATTAACAAACGACACACCTCGGCTTCGCTTGGCTTTTGAATGTTTACTACCTAAATGAAATACTATATATTATATATTCTTTGATATACCACTATATATTTGATATAATACTAAATATTCTTTGACTTCCGTTGAAGAGTTTGAGTACAGAATTTTTATTATATTAGGTATTTCATTCACTGTGAGAACTTGCTTATAGTCCATTATTAGGACATCGAAATAATAATTCAGCGAAGGTCACATAAAGAAAATTCAAAATGTATTCATTTTGTTAAATAATTACCTAATACTACAAGGAGCTGACCATCGTCATCATCATCAGCCTATAATGTTCCCACTGCTGGGACACAGGCCTCCTCTCTATGAGAGGGAGTGGGTTATAACCCACCACGTGGGCCCAGTGTAGGTTGGTAGATGTCACATGTCTTCGAATTTTTAGTTCTAGGACATGTCGGTTACTTCACGATGTTTTCCTTCACCGTATTTGAGGGCAGTGGTGATGAAATAAATAACACAGAGTGATACGCCTGCCAGTCGGGGTTGCCACCACTGGGCCACCGCTGCTCTCAAGGATACAAGGAACTCGATCGTAGCTAAATAATAGAAGCCGCACGGGCCGATCTTCAGTGATATCCCAGATTAGTCCGTGGATTGAGCATTCACTATATACCGGGTTTCCTCCATACTTTGGAAAGTAGACCGTTGGTCCCGGCTGTCGTATTTTGTTAATCTTTGGCAGTCTTAACAGAAGTCAGTGGCCCAAAAGTCTGACAACCACTCTTACCAGGGTTAGAGTAGAGTAACTATTGACCGAAATATAATCGAAATTCTAGAAAATAATTTTCTGGCATAAAAATCATGCTCACACAGAAAAGTTCCCAAAGAGAAGACGCAACATTTCCATCACCGAAAAGCCAGTTTTCCCCGAAGGATCAAAGTGAATGATTACAGTAATTAAAATCAAATTGCTGCGCAGTTACACGGTATAATTAAAAAAATATAACCCAGTGTTAGGTCGAAATTTATCCAAGCGTTGTCTAATTGGTCGAAACTGTAATTTCCCGAAGGACGATTTGGTGTAAGGGAGAAACTGTTTTCGTTTTTCTTTACGCACTTTTTTTGGTATAGTGTAGAAGAAATTGTGAAGTGAGCTTGATGCCAACTGCTAACTGCAAACGACTGTCGTCAACACAGTCGTTTATAACTTTTGCGCTGCACACCTGCGCAATTGACGATCTTATTACTGCATCAGCGAGCGGAGTTCGCATAGCTAAATTTTGGGCTAAACATTTTTAATGTCAATTTTCCCTCGACACGCTAAAAATAACACAGTCGTTTAAGGTGGACGCACCAGGGTCTCTGCGAAATTCAAATTTTCTTACGTTTTTTTTGCAATCTGCAAGTCAGTGTTATGTTGTATGTTGATTCAAATAATTATGATTTGCTACCGTAACAAATATGGTTTTACACAGTTATAATCATTAAAACCATCAACAAAACCCTCGTAGTTCATTTAATGCTATTCAAAGATTATTTTATGAAAAATTGTTTGTCTACAAAGTTGGTTTACGGACGATAGTTTAACGTGACAACGTCATTACAAAACATTGATGAAATGATTGCATACTTTTATGAATAGCAAGTCGAACGCTCAAGCCGATCGTGCCTTTCGCTCGCTCGTGCAACGTTGTCACTCCGATCGTAACGTTATAATGAGTCATACTTTTTCTTGCGTCTAGCCGATCGACTCGATCGACTTATTAGACGTTGTGACGTCAAAACGTCATTATAATTGTTTAATACAGTTGCTCAAAAAGTGGCGTATTGCAGGGACGTATAGCGTTCGGGATGTGGGCTGTTATACACTCGAGCTTTTTCTTTACCTTTGCCGAACTCGTGCGTTCTCTTTCCCAATAGTCAAAATAATGTCTATTAAAAAGCAAAAACCAACCACGAAGATTTTACTAAAAAAAAAATGGAAGTTTTTATGATTCATGCAAATATTTCTAAAAAGAAGCTACTAATTTGTTTCAATATCAGATTTAATGATTTGGTTCAATGAGTTAGGTTAGGTTTCATTTCATTTCATTAACCTTCATTTTCATTAATTCATATCAATAAAAAAATTCTACTGAAGACTTGGCTGTATGGGCACAGTTCCCTTTGCCTACCCAGAAAGGGTGAAGAAAACAAAAAAAAAACTGTATTTATATTCTTTTACGGCAGGCGCTATTTTTCAAAAATGTTCTTTATTAAATTGCTTCATTTTTTCGCAACTGTATTAAAAATAGTTGTTCAGTACACGTGCGGAACCGTCATTGCAACTTGTTCCGACTGTCAACCCTCACTGTCACCATCGGCTGCGCCTCGGCTCGGGTAGACATTTGTCGGAACTCTTTGCAATGACAGGCTTTCCGCACTCGTAATGAAATATACTATTGTAACTGCATGAAAGAAAGTTACTATGGCTACAAAGGAGGTGACAGCTGAGATGACGAGTAATAGAGAAGTATGGAAGAAGAAGACATGCTGCGCCGACCCCAAATTAATTGGGATAAGGGCGGAAGAATGATGATGATGATGTAAAATTCTGGAATTACATTATACGTGGTACGGTCGCGGTCCATGGTTGGGTGAGCATAATTACATACCAATTTTCCTCCGTACCTCGGAAAGCACGTTAAGCCGTTGGTACCAGCTGTCATTTGTAGATCGATGACAGTTGTTACGAGTAGTCAGAAGCCAAAAAGTCTGCCATCCAGTCTTACCAAGGGGATCGTATTACCCAGGTACTGGGTTGTGGAGGTCAGATTTGCAGTCGCTTCGTGTAAAATACTGGTACGCAGCTGCATCCGGTTAGACTAGAAGCCGACCCCAAGATAGTTTAGGAAAAGGCTAGGCAGATGATGATACGTGTTAAGGTCGCGAATCATAGTTTTTTAGGGGTATGAGGAACAGGGTGTAAAGTTCCTCGATACTCCTAAGAAAAGGGAGGTTCCTCCGGCCAGACAGGTGTTATGTCTGGCGGGCAACTGCCCGACAGTTGTAGTCGGGTTTTTCTATATACTCTTAAGTCGATGTAAACTTTGCATGTGAGATGTAGGAAATTGATGCTAGTTCTTCCGTCGTGTCATACATGGCGCTGTAGTATTTTTTGTAGTAAGTTGCTTTTTGTTGGTCGCTACATCACTCCCCCCCGGAGACCGGAGGTCGATAGTCGAATAAGTCTTGAAGTTTTTGCCATGCCAGTTTTAAGCTCGTTGCCGCATTGTTCACTGTGAGTCGGAACAGTCTGCGGTGGTGAGGCGAACCCCAGTGAGTCGGGGCCGGCGCTGCGTTTGCTCCAGTGCGTCAGACGTGGTGCAGCGCCGCGATGTGGCAGACAGCTTGAGAGGTGTCGACCGGGAGGTAGAAGCTCTCGACCGGCCGAAAGTGCAGTGTACTGTGCCATGGTTGCTTGAAGAGAGGCTGAGGGTGCTGGCCAGGAATGCGCTTCCGCTGCATGCTGGTGGTCAGGAATACCCATTTGAAGCTGGCTGGCTGTGGGACTCGCTGCTCGAAGGCTTGAGGAAGTGATGTTGATGACGTCACGTTGCTCGAAGGCTGCGCTGACGTCCATTTCGGGGTCACCAGTTTAGGGGTGTGAGGAACAGGGTGTAAAGTTCCTCAATACTCCATTGAAAAGGGAGGATCCTCCGGCCAGACAGGTGTTATGTCTGGCGGGCAACTGCCCGACAGTTGTAGTCGGGTTTTTCTATATACTCTTAAGTCGATGTAAACTTTGCATGTGAGATGTAGGAAATTGATGCTAGTTCTTCCGTCGTGTCATACATGGCGCTGTAGTATTTTTTGTAGTAAGTTGCTTTTTGTTGGTCGCTACAGTTTGTTTAAAATATAGCTTGATACTAACCTTCAAAATGCAAAAACTTAAGATAATTTCTATATAAACCCTGGCACTTTCCCCGTAATTGAATTTCTCGTTTGTCTAATATCCATTTAGTATTATTGGTGCTAGTACATCAAGCAGTGCCTGGAATCAAGCATTTCGCGAATACGCGATCGTTGCGTATTTACTTTGTCACTCATTTACTCAAAAAACTTGAACGCGCCCTTTGTAGCCGCGACCACGTGTTTGTCAGGTATTTACGCGACGATCGCTAATATTAGGACGACGCGACGTGTAGGTATTGATTTTCATAAATATTCTAAACTAGCCCGCCCCGGCTTCGCACGAGTATTTAACAAAAATTACAAGATTATAATACATACAATACACAATCATTTTTTGACATTGATTCCCGTCCCGTACGGCCCGTACCCCAGTGACGCCTACATAGCATAAGGTGCTGCCTAGCAAGCTAAATGAGCGGGGTGAGTGGTGACCACGCAACTTTTTTCTAATACTTAGATTTTTAAACTCGTGATATCTTTCGAATTGAATGTCCGAATTGAAGAATTCAAAAAGTTATATAAAGGTATTGAATCAGTCTTGAATATGAAGTAATTTATTTTGATAAGCATTAATACAAAGATACAAATAAAGAGCCTTTCTAGCGGCGGCACTTCCATTAAATTTTTAAAATAAAAGAACAATTATTGTGGCATAATATATACAATAGAATAGTTAGACATAATATGCTGTCGCGACACTTTTTGTAAATAATTATGTGTTCTGCAAAGTCGTACATTATTTTATTCTATCATCAATAGTTTTCTCAGCACACGCCATGTAAAGCATATTTTAGGTATTTTTTTACACCTTGGGTTACATTATTGGAATTTTAGTAAGGATCCCTATTTTTTTTAATAGATTATATAGCCTGTGTCACCCGGGGATAGTGTAGCTTCCGAACAGTGAAAGAATTTTTCAAATCGGTTCAGTACATTCAGAGCCTATTCAATGCAAACAAACAATCAAATCTTTCCTCTCTATAATATTAGTTTAGATCACTTAATCTAGGTCTGGCTGTTGGTGTGTGTGAGTTCCAATGTTCTTAAGCGCACCCACGATACAGGATACAAAAAAAAAACCTCGAGCAATGCTATAATTAAAAAACAGAAGGCTGTGCTTGTACCAACAGCTCTATTTGTCCCAATCGCTTGTAACTTGCACCAACAGATTAAAACACCCGATGATATAATTCTGTAACCGGTTGAGTTATTCGCTAATGAGACCCGCTAATAGGGTAACTTTCGGTTACCATTAACTGTTTCTTATTATAATTGATATAGGATTACTTTGAGTTCCCTTCGTTCCCACTTTGTGATTCCGCAATTATTTTTGTACTTAACCGTAAAATGAAATGTGAAACATTTCATTTCTCATTAGTGTTGTTGATTTCTTGAGACTACCAAAAGTAGTAACAATATAGGTGCGTACAGTCATACATACTAGGTGCATGCGATTATTACCGCTGTCCACCCCCTGCTTGTCCTCCCCAGGTGGACAAGGTCACAATTTAAAAAAAAAAAAAACTTTCTGTCCCCGGATGGTGAATGTAGTGGCCAGTGAATGCCATTATTTATTTAATTTGGCTCTTCAACCTCATCGTTGAACACCAACACGATACGTAGTGCCGCACTACATGCACTACTTATATTATGCGCCTACAGCTAACAGCTACTTGGATAGCAACAAAAAAAAAAGAAAGGAAGAACGAATAAAAATTAAAAAAATATATATTAAAATAATTCACTGTAGCCACGTCTTTAGACGTCTTTCGGCTGAAATGATGATGATGATGATGATGACTGTAGCCACCGCTGGTGGAGCTACTTTAACAACCTTCCCTAAGGAAAAATGATCTTAGCTATTACTCTTAGGGTGCAAGCGTAGACCCCGTTCTTTTTTTACCTTTTTATTTGACTCTTCACGAAACTGACCATCAAGAATTCTTATTACATTGGATTTCACAAATGTCTTCGATTTTTTTTTTTGGTTCCAGGACATTTCGCTTTCGTCACGATATTTTTTCACCGTTTAAAGAGAAGAGGTGATAAAAAATGGCACAAGCATGGCTAGGTCAGAACAATAGAACCAGTTAAAGATTTTCTCAGAACGCTTTTTAATAGTTTGTCATCAATATTAAGTGCTGCCACGTTTTATATATGACGGCGCCTTTGCAAAAAGGCTTCATATGATTCACGTTGCAAACTAAACTGTTACCACAGACGAGAGAGAAGCGGTCTACAATACTCTCTGGCGGAACGTCAAGTCGTTGCGGGTAGCCATATTGACTTGAGTAGTTGTCAAGGAAAGTGACGCGTAACAGGACGTTGACGGATCGCCGACGTCTGTTTGCTTAATCTAATTAAATCTGGTGCCATTTATATCATAAGTAATTCCGATGCAGCGGGTAAGAGCCTTTATCATAAGTGGGATAAAGAATCGCGTCCTCCACGAAAGTAAAGCCAAGTGAGGAACATAGCCAATGAATTTCTCAAGCAACAAGGAAAGCGTCCAAACCTGCGAGCACAAATCATCAAGAGGGTACCCTCACAACATAATCGGTAAACCTTACTGGCATCGGAGGTTATGATTTAAAATGCACGATGGAGATCGTACCATTAAAATAGGCGATATTTTGATAAAATAGGTTGTCGGCCAATAAGTTCAGGAATTATTAGATGCTGGCGTAATTTGTAAAAGTTTTTTGACGTTTGGAGTAAGCGCTTGTGTGGTCTATATGTTTCAGTCGAAAAGAAAGTGTGTTTAGTCGAAATGTCACTGTTGTCCGGTTCATGCTTTAAAATGATCGAAGGGACGCAGGTGCCCGGTTTATGATGTTTTTGTGATGACGTTGGTCGAAGGGACGCTGTTGTCCGGTCCGTACACTGGTATGGTCGAAGGGACGCAGTTGTCCGGTCCAAACGTTGGTATGGTCGAAGGGATAATGTCGTCCGGGCCATGCAGCTGATAGCGGCTGGTTGAGGGGACACATTCATCCGGTCCAACCTTAAGTGTTCACTGGTCGAAAGGACAGTGTCGTCCGGGCCATGCAGCTGATAGCGGCTGGTTGAAAGGACACACCCGTCCGGTCCAGGTGTTAACTGTTTAGAGAAAGGTGTCGTCCGGTCCATGAGTGGTCAAAGGACACACGCTTTCGTTGTAGGAGAAAGGTGTCGTCCGGTCCATGAGTGGTCGAAAGGACACACGCTTTCGTTGTAGGAGAGAGGTGTCGTCCGGTCCATGAGTGGTCGAAAGGACACACGCTTTCGTTGTAGGAGAAAAGTGTCGTCCGGTCCATGAGTGGTCGAAAGGACACACGCTTTCGTTGTAGGAGAAAGGTGTCGTCCGGTCCATGAGTGGTCGAAAGGACACACGCTTTCGGTGTAGGAGAAAGGTGTCGTCCGGTCCGTGAGTGATCGAAAGAATACACGCTTTCTTTTGTTCTGAAACAGTTACAGTTACGATGAGAGTAATGTTTGTCATAGTTTATCAGGATGGAAGAGCGGATGTCTTGGTGATTAGGCATTGTTTGTTCCAGGAATACAATAACGCCCGAGGACGGTCGTATGTCAGTCTGGCCGTGACGGCGCCTTTGCAAAAAGGCTTCATATGATTCACGTTGCAAACTAAACTGTTACCACAGACGAGAGAGAAGCGGTCTACAATACTCTCTGGCGGAACGTCAAGTCGTTGCGGGTAGCCATATTGACTTGAGTAGTTGTCAAGGAAAGTGGCGCGTAACAGGACGTTGACGGATCGCCGACGTCTGTTTGCTTAATCTAATTAAATCTGGTGCCATTTATATCATAAGTAATTCCGATGCAGCGGGTAAGAGCCTTTATATATATTATACTAGCTGTCCCGCGTAACTTCGTCTGCGTCACATTTTTCCCGTTTTCGCAACATTTTTCGTCGTAGCGTGATGATATATAAGCCTATGTCCTTCCCCAGGTTGAAATCTATCTTCTTGCTAAATTTAATTAAGATCCGATCAGCCGTATAGTCGTGAAAAGGTAACAAACAAACAAACATACAAACAAACAAACAAACAAACAGAGTGACTTTTGCATTTAAAGGCTCTTACTCGCTGCATCGGAATTACTTATGATATGTGGCACCAGATTTAATTAGATTAAGCAAACAGACGTCGGCGATCCGTCAACGTCTCGTTACGCGCCACCTTCCTTGACAACTACCCAAGTCAATATGGCATTATGGCTACCCGCAACGACTTGACGTTTCGCCAGAGAGAATTGTAGACCGCTTCTCTCTCGTCTGTGGTAACAGTTTAGTTTGCAACGTGAATCATATGAAGCCTTTTTGCAAAGGCGCCGTCACGGCCAGACTGACATACGACCGTCCTCGGGCGTTATTGTATTCCTGGAACAAACAATGTCTAATACCAAGACATCCGCTCTTCCATCCTGACAAACTATGACAAACATTACTCTCGTCGTAACTGTAACTGTTTCAGAACAAAAGAAAGCGTGTATTCTTTCGATCACTCACGGACTAGACGGCATTTTTCTCCTACCAAGAAAGTGTGTGTCCTTTCGACCACTCATGGACCGGACGGCACCTTTCCCCTACAACGAAAGCGTGTGTCCTTTCGACCACTCATGGACCGGACGACACCTTTCTCCTACAACGAAAGCGTGTGTCCTTTCGACCACTCATGGACCGGACGACACCTTTCTCCTACAACGAAAGCGTGTGTCCTTTCGACCACTCATGGACCGGACGACACCTTTCTCCTACAACGAAAGCGTGTGTCCTTTCGACCACGCATGGACCGGACGACACCTTTCTCCTACAACGAAAGCGTGTGTCCTTTCGACCACTCATGGACCGGACGACACCTTTCTCCTACAACGAAAGCGTGTGTCCTTTCGACCACTCATGGACCGGACGACACCTTTCTCTAAACAGTTAACACCTGGACCGGACGGGTGTGTCCTTTCAACCAGCCGCTATCAGCTGCATGGCCCGGACGACACTGTCCTTTCGACCAGTGAACACTTAAGGTTGGACCGGATGAATGTGTCCCCTCAACCAGCCGCTATCAGCTGCATGGCCCGGACGACATTATCCCTTCGACCATACCAACGTTTGGACCGGACAACAGCGTCCCTTCGACCAACGTCATCACAAAAACATCATAAACCGGGCACCTGCGTCCCTTCGATCATCGTAAAGCATGAACCGGACAACAGTGATATTTCGACTAAACACACTTTCTTTTCGACTGAAACATGTGGACCACACAAGCGCTTACTCCAAACGTCAAAGAACTTTTACAAATTACGCCAGCATCTAATAATTCCTGAACTTATTGGCCGACAACCTATTTTATCAAAATATCGCCTATTTTAATGGTACGATCTCCATCGTGCATTTTAAATCATAACCTCCGATGCCAGTAAGGTGTACTGATTATGATGTCACCCATAAACCAATTAAACAAGCCATGTTTAAGCAATGAGTCAGATGACCTACTTATCGAAAAAGAAAAGAAACGGTCTCACCCGATGATGTTGTGAGGGTACCCTCTTGATGATTTGTGCTCGCAGGTTTGGTCGCTTTCCTTGTTGCTTCAAAAATTCATTGGTTATGTTCCTCACTTGGCTTTACTTTCGTGGAGGGCGCGATTCTTTATCCCACTTATGATAAAGGCTCTTACTCGCTGCATCGGAATTACTTATGATATGTGGCACCAGATTTAATTAGATTAAGCAAACAGACGTCGGCGATCCGTCAACGTCTCGTTACGCGCCACCTTCCTTGACAACTACCCAAGTCAATATGGCATTATGGCTACCCGCAACGACTTGACGTTTCGCCAGAGAGAATTGTAGACCGCTTCTCTCTCGTCTGTGGTAACAGTTTAGTTTGCAACGTGAATCATATGAAGCCTTTTTGCAAAGGCGCCGTCACATTTATAATATTAGTATGGATTCGTGGAATTTTATTTGTTGTTTACTAAGGTTTAAGGAAAATGATGTTCTAGAAGTGAATCCCCTGCCCCTTATTGCACACAGGTGGAATAGATATAAATAAAATTATTATATGATGACGTATTTAATGACGTCGTGAAAACAATCGCAGGCAAATTATAAGATGATTCCAGTTTCCTTTGAATACTACTACCGAGAAATTCCTGATGGAAAAACCCAATAACACTGCCCGATCCGGGAATCGAACCCAGGAACTCGTGGTCCTCAGTCGCGATTACGATCACTCGACCAACACATCACTCCAGCCAAAAGACGTCCACTGGCTGGACATAGGCCTCCACCAAGTGTACATAAGGGGGGTTTTACCATAATCGCCATGCTTGGCAGGCGGGTTAGCGATCGCAGTACGGTTATTACAAAAGCACAGAGAACGCTGCTGCCAATTCCCTGACAAGTCCCTTAGTCGCCTTTTACGACACCCACGGGAAGATATTGAATGGTTCTTTTCTTTACGTCCGACACCATACAGAACAAGTCAAGCTTATGAAGAAAATTAAAAAAAAAGAAAAAAACATGTAACTAAACAAAGAAAAATTTATTCCATTTTCCTTCAACAGTCCTTAGGCTGAACACATTTGCCAGTCTTGGTGTTTCTGATGGTAGGTGAGTTGCAGAAACACTGTGGTATGTCACAGGCTGATGGTCTGCCCAGATCGTGGACCGTTGGGTTGTCACAGGAGGGCTCAGCCATCTGCGGGCAGTACAGGACTGAGTGCTCACCGGGTTGGCATTTCGCTAAACGGAAAGAAAGAAAATTATTACAATGCATCATCTGCTAGCTTTTGCCGAAATTAAGAAAAAAAAATATGATCTTAAAAATATGGATGAATGATTCATAGACAGTATAATTGTTCTTTAATGTTCCCACTGCTGGGACATATGACATCATATCTGTCAGCGAGTCGGGTAGGTCCAATACTTGAGTTCAGGGGGGTTAATAAGACGTCTTAAAACATTATTGTTTCATGCCTATTCCAGAGTGGAAAAAAGATGGAGCTAGACGACCTGTATAGCTCCATCCCTTTCCCACACTGAAATAAGAGTATATAAATCAATATTTTTTTTAAGACGTCATGGTAGGTCACCAGGTCAAAGTAAGTGTCACATAACTTCGGATTTTTGTATATTGGCCCGTATCTTCGCGATTTTTTACCGTTTTGAGAGCAAAGGCTTTTTAGCTTTGTATTCCAAAATAACTATAGCCAAAACAAAAGCATTTGGCAATGCTTTTGTGAAGAAGTTAGATTTTGCCCTCGTCTTCGCTCGTTTAAAAGTCGGAAAACATCACCAGGAACGTTACTACCCGGATAAAAAGTATGCTCTGTCCTAACCTAAGTTATGGTCTACCAGAACGCCACAAATGTATATTCAAGAATATATACATAGATACAAATAAATAAAATTGAAGTGTCTGTTTGTAATATTAAAATAACCGCTTTTTACTACATGCATAATATGAATAAATATACGGTCCATACAACCAAACCAAAATAACATTTTTTACAATTTTTGTCTGTCGGTCTGTCTGTTTGTTCCTGCTAATCTCTGGAACGGCTGGACCGATTTTGATGGGAAATTCACTAGAAAAGGAGTTACTTAGGCTACTTTTATTTTAGAAAAAATCTAAAATAATTAAAATAAACGAAATAACTTTTTTGTTAAATTCCAGGCGGACGAAGTCCCGGGCATAGCTAGTTATCATTATATAGTATAACATCACGACTGTAATCCCCGCAGCGTTAGATAGAGGTGTACCTAATTAGTGCACCCACATTTCGTCAGTTATGTTGAAGTCCCATGTAATACGGGGCGACGTATCCGTTGCCATCAACCGGATTCAGATTCCGTGGCTTCTGAATTCCACTCTGCCCGACCCGCGAATCGAATCGAATGCCTCATGCTCAGCAGTCATGCTTGCGATCACTAAGCGAAGTTAAAAGCTAAAAAACCGGCCAAGTGCGAGTCGGACTCGCGCACGAAGGGTTCCGTACCATTATTTATAAAAACGAGAAAAAATATCACTTCGTTGTTAGTATTTGTTGTTGTAGCAGCAACAGTAATACATAATCGGTAGAAATTTCAACTGGCTAACTATCATGGTTCATGAGATACAGCCTGGTGACAGACGGACGGACGGATGGACGGACGGACGGACGGACGGACAGCGAAGTCTCAGTAATAGGGACCTGTTTGACCCTTTGGGTACGGAACCCTAAAAAACATTAAAGTTCTTTTTTGTATAATCGAATTCAAAATCAAAATATTTTAATTTCACACGCCAGCATGGGCACTTATAAGATGTCGACAAAAAGGTGCTCGGTTTGGGTTGGTCGTTTCCTATGGAGAAGAACCGGCAAGAAACTCCATGGTTACTCTTTTAAAATCATTTGGTTTTACAATATTTCTATGTTACAGCGTTAGTACTAATATGGGAGGACATCGTAAGCCCGACAATAAGTCGTTGCTTACCACAAAACGTAGAACAATATAAAAAGTTACCAAGGATCTAGAAATATAAGACCTACAATGTCCAGACATTTACAAACAATCGGTAAATAAGAACAAGAGTCTACACAACAAGAAAAATAAACACAAAAAGACTAGATTTAACAAGTGACTCAAATGTTGTTATCCGTGCTGTAACTTCTAGACATTGACATTAGAAATACGTACCGGTAGGGAACCCCTGTCCCTGTACCATCATCGCACAGCAAACAACAGCCAAAAACACAAACACAGTCTTCATGATCACTGATTACCTTCTCCCAACAAAGAATCACTGAGTACTGATGCTGATCGAAGTATTATGCCTTATTTATACTTGTTCTGAACTGAGGGAAGAACTGGCCATGAGGAAAATGGACACGCTTATGTGCGTAAGAAAATGTTATGTCCCTTTTACATATAAACATAAGTTATTGCGTGTCACCTAAGACGTTGTATATTTTAAGAGCGTTTATACCCTACGGCATTTCATACAAACTTTCAAGTCATTATTTTCCGAGATGACTGAACAGATTTTAATGAAACTTCCTACGCAAAAGCAGTATACATAGGTCTAAAAAGTTACTAAAAAACATTTTCGAAAAATAGTGTAACAGCTAAATTAGACCGATTTTTAATTCTCTATAGAAACAGAAATTTCCAATTATCTTCATTTTTAAAAGACATTTCGTATGTAATGCCGTAGGGTATAAACGCTCTTAACAGTCTCACTGGTCGCTCTTTAAGGTTAAGCAGCGCTAGCTAAGTTTGGTCTGTGGATGGGTGGCCATTCATTACATACCCTGGTTTCTTCCGTGATTTGTAAAGCACGTTAAACTTTTGGTCCTGGCTGCCATTTGTAGTTTTGATAACTTTGATAGTTGTTACAGTTGCCCCGAAAGTCTGAAGACCAGTCTTACCAAGTGGTATCGTATAATCCACCCGCACCATCCTATGGCGAAAGGACTATAATTGTAATGTACCTACTAATATACCTTTTGAATTGGTAGGTACCTCATTCTGCATACGCCCAGAAAGTCATGCCTTTACCCTTGACCCCCATGAGGCAGAAACTGCAGACGCTCCTAACATTCTACAAACACACCTTAGTTAGACTACACGTAAGCTGATTGCATTAATTATTTGAAAGAGTAACCATGGAGTTTCTTGCCGGTTCCTCTCCATAGGAAACGACCAACCCGAACCGCGCACCTTTTTGTCGACGTTTTATAAGTGCCCGTGTAGGCCTATGTAAAATAAAAATATTTTGATTTTGATTACTAACCCACCTGTGGTTTCTGAAAACCCTGGCCAATAAGATCCGTATTCCCTCCTTCCAGCTAGGGTAATTCCCTAAATATTCTAAATGATATGCTATGTTTATTGTTTTTAAATAAAATCGACACGTGCGTAGTTCATGTCGTTAGTTTATCAGTAAAACGTTGTGACCCGTGACCAGTTATATTGATTTGCATGTAACAATTCTACTGACGGATAACGTCGTCATGCTATTAAATAAACTTGAAGTCTGTGTACAGCTGTGTATACGTTTCACACTACAGAACATTATTAATTTTACTAAGTACCTAAAATAGTATAAAATAAAGTCTAAAATGTTCTGAATGTAAGCCACACATCTGGCTGTTGGGCTGACAGCATTTCTTGTACCTTCTCTCGGTAACCTTTCAGTGGCGGCTCTACTCCACCTGCCATCACCAAATCTTGATAAAGCCGGAAAAACGGTGAAACTGGGCGCAGGTCGGGTCGTGTATGTATATAATCCAATACCAACTACATATATTGTGCAAGTCAGATAGGTAGTCATCATCATCATCATTATCAGCCTATAATGTTCCCACTGCTGGGTTCACTGGCCTCTTCTCAATGAGAGGGAGTGGGGTGTAATCCACCACGCAGGCCCAGTGCGGGTTGGTAGATGTCACATCGAATTTTTAGTTCAAGGACTTGCTGGTTTCCTCACGATGTTTTCCTTCACCCTTTTCGAGGGCAGCGGTGATGAAATATATTTCACAAAGTAATGCGCCTACCTGGGTTCGAACCCTCGGCTTACTGCTCATAAGTCGGGGCTGCCACCACTAGGCCACCGCTGCTCTCATCATTTACATTCAAAAATACAAAAAAAAACAAGTTGTTTAAAACTGTTATTTCGAAACTATAAACAGACAAAGATAGAAAAGCATGAAGTTTTTCATAATGTAAAAAATGGCAATTTTCACAAAAAGTGATTATTTCTTCTAACTAAAATTGTTTTTTTTTTTCTAATCGATTAACACTCGTATTGAAAATAAAATAATCGTTTTTTTTGCCTGTACAGGAATATGTGTACCTATTATGACGCTGCACCCGCTTCTAACGCACTTTGCCACACCTAGGAATCGAACCTAAGGCCTCACGCTCAGCATTCGCTGGTGACCACTAGATCACCGAGACAGATCTTTTAACAATAGGTCTAACTATGTAATTAAAAGCAACATTCACTTTCTATAACCGAGTTCACTGACGGTCGACCACGTTTCAACTTTATTACTTATGGCATAAGGTGAAAAGTGCAGACCGTCTCTTTAGTGAGTGTCCATGTTCATGACCACCTCCTCACCTCACCCAAATCTGTAGGCACCTTTTTTGGCAGTAACTACTGTACACCTCTATTTCATCCCTAACGAACCTTTGACCATTTATCTCGGCCATCTGATCTCAGAGCAAAACACTATAAAAAGGACAAATAAAAAAACTATACGTCCCTATACAGTGTGACATAAGTTAGAGGTTGCATCGATGTGCATACTTACTCTTTTTTGCGTGTCAATCTGTCATGTCAGTCGCTCCATGTAAAATACTGGTATTCGGCAGCATCTGGTTAGACTTGAAGCCAACTCCAACATAGTTGGGAAAAGACTAGGCAGATTTATACTCAGGCTATCTGGTGGCCTAACATGACGTCTTAAACATTATTGTTTTACTCCTTTTCTAGTATGGGAACGAGATGGCGCTAGACATCCTGTGTAGCTCCGTCTTTTTCCCACACTGAAATAAGAATAATATAATACTGCTTTAAGACGTCATGGTAGGCTACCAAGTCTAAAAACTGAACCAAGTATCAGTCCTTTTTAATATTCATTTCGTTTTCTAGGGCTCTCAACAGTTAAAAATCTTGTCTATCATAGCCGATAGAATGTGACTTTGTAACTATCTAAGATAAGATTTTATTGACGAATTTCTCCAATGAAACTTCTAAAGTGTGTCACACTCACCTTATACCACAACAAAACACAGCGGTTTAGGGTTAGGCTAAAGAAACTTTTTGCAGCGAGAGGGTTGGGACAAAAGGTGGTATTAACTTTACGAGTTCTCGTAAAAATGAAACGGTAAACAAGGAGATAACGTTTAAACTGTTTTTTCGTGTTTCACGTTCGCCATTTTTGCTAAAAAGACGAGTTGTAATTGAAAAATTGTTTTTTTTTTTGGCTTATCTTTGTGGTTTTTTGACGATAACAGAAATTATCTATACAGGAAACACCATAACTTGGCGTCATGACATCGCATTTCGCCCTCTGAAGGTTTTTTTTTGTTTGTCCGGGTTGCATCCTTTTGGTGCTAGGGAAGGGGGAGGTTATTAAAATTGGGACTTCTACAGCATAAATCCAGTACCTTACTATTATTACTCCTGGGCTAGGAATAAGCTTACACACCTTCAACTTTATCCCAGTGTAAATAAGATTGATTCCAGAGAGACTTTGCGACTTGAAAGTGATATATATTTGAAATGGCAGCGAAGTCCAAGGTTTAAGAATGTTTTTATTTTTTTTCTACAAACACATTCATGTTATTTTTGTTTGTATTTTTGGAAATTAAACTGCGATAAGTATGTCGGCGCACATAAGAATGTTAGCGATTCGTCAAAAACGTGGTGCGCTGGCGAACACTCTCAAAGAAGTGAATTCTAAGATGGCCGCCTCGCTACCATAGACTCGACGCTCCGCTAGAGTGACGTTGACAACCTGTGACATTTGACAATGACATTCTAATGTGCGCCGACAAGTATTTTGCTTTCTACCGTCCCCAATTCGAAATCGAAGCCCTAACATAACATACTAACCAAAAACAAAATCAGATCAGGGAATCGAATGCACAAGTCAAATTAACTACAATCCAATAGTCAACGTATTAATTAATTTAATAGTTCAAAACATTTAGTTAAGTTAATGGCATTAACTGACAGGTTTGTCCGCGGGGCAGTTAGTTAATAACCGTCACACCTGGGGATCGGCCCGTAGTTGAAGTTTGTGACGCACGTTCCACTGGCCCTCCCTTCTGATTCAACTTGCGAATACTCCTGGTACTGTTGTTGAGTTTGACACTCCCGTAATGATAAAAAAAGGAGTAAATAGGATAGCGTGACCTGACTTGCCACTCAGCGATACTCACTCGAAGGAAGCAAGAGTGACAGGCATATTGTGACGCTTGACTCAAATCGCGTTTCAATCCAAGCGGAAAATGTGATAAAGAAAAACATATTCAATACATACATCATATCATATCATACACTCACTCACACTTAACCAGTCCTCAAACACCGCCTTTCATATTCACTTTTTAACTTTTTTTTATTATGTCTTAATTTACTTATCTCTTTTTCATGTAATAATTGTAAAAAAAAAAGTTTGATAATGTTAATAAGTTATGGAATAGTGGAGTCTCCTAATACAGGCTTTAGTCGCATATAAGGAAATTCCAATCATTAGTTTGTAAGAAAAACTTGGCAAAAACAATAACTAAAATTTTTCATTATTCGTTTACAACTAATATTAATCATTTGTGAAAAAAAAACACTTTTTTATTATTGTTTATTACAAATGCCTGGACAGTGGGTCGTCATAGGGGCGGTGCCTTTCTGTAAAAAGTTATTAAAAACAAAATTTTGAAATAAAATTTAGAATAAATACCTCAAGTATCTTGAAGGACATTTCCCATCCTTTTCCTATCCCAATAATTTTATTCTCTAAACTTGCGAGTTGCGGTCGAACGCTTCAACAGTACCGTGAAACAAACAATCACAGAAAACGCGTCTAGTTAGGAACTATCAAAACTAATATAATTGGCATCGGGTCCATAGAGGCGCACATTGAATTTAATTACGTACACAACTCGCCCCGACATTTAGGCCAAGATCTATAAACGTTGGTAAGGGTGAAATTGGGCGAAACGTTATTTCTGTCACTGTTGTGCAAGTGTGAAAGTACAAGAGAAAGACAAGGAACATGATTCGTCTAGTGAATCAAAAAGTCACGATACCGAGCTAGAAAAGGAAAAAAAAGTCCAATATTTTTTTTCCTTTTCTAACACGGTTATTGGAAACTTCTTAATACGAAACACAATTTTGTCATTTCTCATAAAAGGCAAGTGTTAGGTCACTTGTGTTCTCAGGCTGCGAAGTCTAAGCCAAAGCCCACGCCGAGTACCTAACGTTTATAGATCTCAGCTTTAGGGTTATTACCGCTGTAAATACTACATAATTGTTAACACTTCTGTTACTGCAACCCGAGTCCCAAATGGAATTTCGCATAGCCAACCCTAGTGAATTTCCATGCAAACTTCCTTCATTTATTTAACCCCTTCAGGAGGTGAATTCTGTGCACTATCGTTTTAAAAGTAACTTTCATGGGTGCTAGTATGCAATGTCCACCAGTAAAGACATAAATAAAAAAAAAACGTCGCAGGGACATGACGTGCATACAATATGACAAAAAAAAACAATCGCTAAGGAGCTGAATAATAAACTAAGCGTTCCAGGTCGCGAACTACAATACACAAGACCACTGCTGGCCTACCATGACCTCTTAAAGCAGTATTGTTTTACTCTTATTTCAGTGTGGGAACGGAGACGAAGCTATACAGGATGTCTAGCTCCACCCGTGGATGGGTGACCATAATTACATAGCGAGTTGCCTCCGTGCCTCGGAAAGCACGTTAAGCCGTTGGTCCAGGCTGTCATTTGTAGATCTTTGACAGTCGTTACAGGTAGTCAGAAGGCAAAAGTTTGACATTCAGTCTTACCAAGGGGTATCGTATCGTAGTTACTGGGTCGTGGAGGTCAGATAGGCAGTCGCTTCATGTAAAATACTGGTATTCAGCTGCATCCGGTTAGACTGAAAGCCGACCCCAACAAAGTTTGGGAAAAGGCTAGGCAGATTGTGGATGATGAGGCTACCAGGACATAGAATACTGTTTACATTACCCTGGGATAATTTCCGTCCACCACAGCGCAATCAAAGGAGCGGGCAAAAGCTATGCTTACCAATAGAACGAACAAAATATTACAAATCTGTACGAGCACAAGCAACTGCAATTGTGCACAAAGTCAGGGTATTCCGTTTATTTCCACAGAGGTTGGTCGCTAGCAAATAGCTGCAGATTTAATAGGATTGTCACGTTACCTGCAACAGCTAATGGGAAATACAAGATGCTTTGTAGTATCTACTGTGTAATAAAGTTATTATTGTTTGTGAATATTATTTATTCATTTATTTATGTACACGTATAACACCTAATTATACAGGAAATGCTCTGTATGGTGTCGGACTTAAAGAATAGTACTATCCCATTATCTTCCCGTGGGTGTCGTAAGAGGCGACTAGGGATTTGCCAGAGAATGGGCAGCAGCGTTCTTTGTGCTTTTGTAACAACAGTACTGCGATCGCCAACCCGCGCCTTAAGCCCCTTATATCAATCAATCAGTCATTTTATTATCAGGCAACTAAGGCCCACACATAAAATACACAAAATAATCTCATACAATAAAACATAACCTAATACATATTAAAAAACCTTAACACGTAATGTTGATGGCGTCGTGTTCCGCTGCGTGGTG
The DNA here is from genome assembly GCA_949152445.1 of Cerastis rubricosa. Lineage (NCBI taxonomy): Eukaryota > Metazoa > Arthropoda > Insecta > Lepidoptera > Noctuidae > Cerastis > Cerastis rubricosa. Next base: position 19,984,650 of record OX424534.1, on the reverse strand, counting down.
TCGCGTAACCATCCTCGGAAACGTCGAAAAACGACACCTTTCGGCCAAAACTCCTCTCTCACGCAGTTCTGTAGATAGTGGGTTGGAACTCGTACCACGAGCGCCTTAAAGTTAATGTTGTGGCGCGATTCCAACCTTTCAACCCTCAGAGTCCAGTTGGTCTTCACTTTCACGTACTGCACGACATCCTCAACCGTCGTGGAGTGATGCAGACGCGAAATGTACAGCTGCGTCGTAGGCACAGCAGGACGCAGCAGCATGTTGGGTCCACTCGGTGCGGTACCACACTGGTTTCGCGAACAGGGCTTCTTCTTCTTCCTTTCCACCTTCGTCAAACTCTCTTCATCAACTTGCCCCATTCTTGGCACGGAGCTCCGGACCGTAGTCAAGGCAGGTTGGGCACCCTTCTTCTGTTTGTAATGTCAATGTGGCGACACTTGGGGGAGGCCTATGTCCAGCAGTGGACGTCTTTCGGCTGAAATGATGAAGATGATGATGATTGGTAACACCTACAGGAAGTAACACACAAACAAAAGAGCACAAAGGTTATTTGATTTAGAAATCTCTTCCAGCGGTCCAGTGTAGTGTGCAGCTCACCTAACCTTATATTTGTAACTGCACACACTAATTATGGGCATTATTACACGAATCGTCGAATTGAACAGTTCTCTTTTATTCTGCTTACATCACTCTAATACATGGCGACCCTTAGCCAGCAATTAAAATTTTGCAACTAACGAGCAAAGCGAAAACGTCAGAAGTTGAAAAAAAATATCACCAAGATTTATACTGATGGAAGTTTGTGAAGACGAAGAAAATTAGAAGAAAGAAAGCAATGAAGATTTTAGAAGTTTATAAAAGAAACAGAATCATACCAGAAGAATTTGTTTGAAGAACTGAAAACAACTAAATGAAATAAGAAGTCGGAGTGCCGGGTGCCGGGAGAATGCTCAAGCCTTATGATGAGAGGATATGCAGGGCGCCGGGAGATAAATAGTTCGGGTCCGATGTGGAGCCGCTGGGAGTCAGTTCGAGTCCAAGTCCGTTCATCCACGCCACGTGAGACGTCGTGACCTACATATACGTTGTCAGTAAAAAACGTACCTACTGCTATGTAAGTTTTGCACAGCTAACATATTTATTTTTATTCTAAAAAAAAAAAATATGTTATTGTAATTAGAGTATGCTATATTATTTAATAATTAGTTTTGGAGAATAGGAATGTCCCAACAATTGCAAGATTTGCACGCAAAATTAAAATATTTAAGAGAATATTTAGTAAAACTAGGTCCAGATAGGCGTAGACAAGATTTAGCTTATAAGAAACTAATAGAAGCAGAAAAAGAATATAATAAACTGGATTGTATTTTGACTCAGTTGAACCAAGAAGTTAAAGATCGCAAGTTAGACAAAGAATCTTGTGAGGTTTTCCAAACATTAATTCAGGAGGTTCAATCAAATTTTCAGGAAATAAAGGGTTTACTTTCTTTAGTAGATAGTAGTAGTCAAACTAATTCTAAGGATTTTATAGAACATTCAGATTGTGGTCTAAAAATGGCTGACGCATTCGATATTAGGACGGCAATTTCTCTTTTGCCGGTGATGAATGGCCAGGAGCAGGTGACCAATAAGCTTATTGATGGTATCTTGCTTTATAGTTCGCTTATCAATGATGCCAGTAAAACTCAATTGATACAGTTTGTGCTCAAAACGCGTCTCTCGCCTATTGCAAAATTGCGTCTTAAAACTACTTACACAGATGTCGAAAGTTTGGTAGAAGATATACGTATTTATTTATTACCGAAAAAATCGTCTGTAGCTTTACAAACACAATTGTTTAAGGCTACTCAAGGCCGTAGGAGTATAGAAAAATTCGGTACAGAGATCGAGGAGTTGTTTGTGAATCTCACGATTGCACAGGCTAACGACAAGCGCGATGCCTATGAGGTTTTGCGACCACTCAACGAGAAGACTGCAATTAAACGATTTAGCGATGGTTTGGCCGATAAGCGGCTCAGCACCATAATTGCATCACGACAGTTTGCGTCGTTGTCTGAAGCTATTACGGCTGCGGTAGATGAGCAATCCATGTCTGTCCAGCCACAAGACCAGGTTATGCAATTTAGGGCTAACCAAAACTATAAACGTGGAAGCTTTAGAGGTTCTCGAGGCCGAGGAAATAGACAGTTTTATAACAATAAATTTATTAATCAAAACTCAAACAAAAACCATGAAAATAGCACAGGTCAAAGAACTTCATACAGTGTAAATCGAGGCAAACAGTCAGGTAGTCAGCGTCAGCATTTACGCGGACGTCCGGTGCATTGTCAGCGTGTTCAGCATAACGCGCAACATTCCAATGTCCAAGAAAACTTGCGCAATGATGACACAAATAGTCATGAAAGACTAGAATTTTTTCGTACCTAAACCGTACACTCATTCAATTCATAGTTTTAGTAATTTTTGTATAATTAATTGTCAATTAAAAAATAGTAATGTATATCTTAATTTACTGATTGATAGTGGAGCAAGCTTATGTGTGCTTAAGTATGAATGGTTGTCGCGACATAGGAATTTAATGAATTTAGTAAAACAGGATAAGATAGTTATTAAAGGAATTAGTGGTAATTTAGAGTCATTGGGATATATTAATTTAGATATTATAATTAATAATGTGATTTTCCGACAAAAATTTTACATTTTTGAACACTTATCGTGCGCCGCAGAAGGTATACTCGGGCAGGATTTTTTTGAGCGATATAACGCGGTATTAAATTATAAAATGGTACTCTGAGTTTAGAAACCCGAGACCAGTCTGTTAGTGTTCGTGTTAATAAGAATGAATTTACAATTCCGCCCCGTTGCGAAGTAATTAAACACATCCCGACGTCACACAACAGTGATTGCGTCATTTTGTCAAAGGAAATTTATAAGGGTGTGTTCACAGCGGGTGTAGTATCGAAGCCACATAATGGAATTATTCCTGTTAGGATTTTAAATACAACTGATAGTTCAGTTAATATAAATATGTCAGATTTAATTATTAGTAGCCTAGATAATTTTTATGTTTGCAAGTTTGACCACGATGGTAAATCAGTGGATAGAGTCAGAACTTTGCTTACTACTTTACAACTCCATACCTATTTAAATAAAGAGGAACAAAGAGGCATTGAAAACGTATGTGCCAAATATGCCGATGTTTTCCATTTGCCAGGAGATAAGCTCACTACTACTAATTTAATAGAACATTCAATAAAACTAAAGGAAAATGCGTCTCCAGCGTACGTGAAGCCTTATCGATTGCCTAAAGCATTGAAAAGCGAGGTACAAAGACAAATAGATGAAATGGTTAAAAACGATATCATTGAAGAGACAATTTCAGAATGGTCAAGTCCAGTTTTATTAGTACCTAAAAAGACAGATAGGTCAGGAGAAAGGAAATGGAGACTTGTAGTGGACTATCGCCAACTCAATAATAGGATACAGGATGATAAATTTCCGTTACCCAACATCACTGAGATTCTAGATTCGTTATCTAATAGCATCTATTTTTCAAAATTAGATCTCAGTCAAGGTTATTATCAACTGTCTTTAGAAAACAAGTCTAGGAAGTTTACTGCTTTTACAACAGACAAGCAGTATCAAATGAAACGATGTCCAATGGGACTTAAGACATCGCCTAGTGCTTTTGCTCGTCTCATGACAATAGCAATGTCTGGGTTAAATTATAAATCATGTTTCTTATATCAAGATGATTGTGTTGTCGTAGGAAATTGTCTTGAAACGCATAACAAGAATCTTATAAAAGTTTTAGAATGCCTAAGAAGAGTGAATTTGAAACTAAATCCTCTTAAGTGTGAATTTTTACGCAAAGAAATCGTTTATTTAGGACATAAGATTACTTCAGAAGGTATATTCCCAGATCCATCAAAGGTAGAATGCCTGCAAAAATACCCTGTCCCGCAGAACGTAGACGAAGTCAAGAGATTTGTTGCATTTGCTAATTATTATAGGCGTTTTATTCCAAAGTTTGCTGAAATAGCCTATCCATTGAATGCGTTATGTAAGAAAGATGTAGCGTTCGTGTGGAGTGATGAATGCGAGCGAGCATTTTACAAGCTAAAACAGATCCTTACTAGTCCGACTATACTTGACTATCCGGACTTTAGCGACAATAATACTTTTACGTTACAAACAGATGCATCAAAACTTGGATTAGGCGCCGTGCTGTCTAATAGCAATAGCAAGGTAGTCGCGTATGCCAGCCGTAACTTGAAACCAGCTGAGACACGATATCCGGTGATTGAGTTAGAATTACTTGCTATTGTATGGGCAGTTCGACATTTTAGACCTTATTTATATGGCAAAAAGTTTAACATAAAGACGGACCATAAGCCATTGATTTATTTATTTAATATGACAGACCCTTCAAGCCGGTTAACAAAGTTTAGATTATATCTTGAGGAATATGACTTTGAAATCAGCTATGTCCCAGGACGGCACAACGCAGCTGCAGATGCATTGAGCCGGTTACCTATTACATCCAACAGCTTAAAGGATATGAACAAGCATGTAGTATCGGTCATGACAAGGGCACAGACTCGAAGGTTACATACTAACTGTGACAACAACGACATGACTACTGAGGTATCCTCTACTTCAAGGCCTGATCAACCTAAGGTAGTGGAAATCCTCAAACGACCAATTCACAGCGTTGAATTGATATTATGCACTAATAAAAATACAATAAATCAGATAGAAAAAACAAAACATTTCACAAGCGATAATGGAAACTGCAAATTCGTGCCAGAAAAATCAGCAATTTTTGTGATTACTCGATCGTTATCAACCGTAAGTGTGTTAGCGAGAGAATTACAACGTTTTTGCAAGCAAATCAAACTAAACGAGCTCATAATAATCAAAAGCAAGCATAATGACATTTTTATAAACAATTTTATAAAGGAAATGAGTCATTTAAATGATATTCCTAAGCTACTTGTTATTAAAGATGTTACAAGAGTTACTAACAAAGACACGAAAACTGTGATCTTAAATGACTTCCACCTGTTACCTACGAGTGGTCACGCGGGGGTTAACAGAATGTTAAATAATATTAGGAAGTACTATTATTGGCCAGGAATTACTAATGACGTAACAGAATTCGTAAAGAAGTGTAGAAGTTGTCAGATTCAAAAGCATTCCAATAGGCATACGAAGGAGCCGATGGTTATCACATCCACGGCATCCACCGCTTTTGAAAGAGTTAGTTTAGATTTAATGGGTCCTTTAGATGTAGATAATTTAAACTATAAGTATATTCTGACATTACAGTGTGATTTAACAAAATATGTCGAAGCTTATCCTTTAGAAAAGAAAGATACTGTTTCTGTAGCTAGGTTATTTGTAAACAATTTTATTCTGAGGTATGGTATCCCTAAACAGATAATAACAGACCAGGGAACAGAGTTTATGTCATCAGTTTTTACTGAGATTTGCAATTTGTTGCATATAAATAAACTGCATTCGACAGCCTATCATCATGAAACTCTAGGAGGTTTGGAAAATACTCATAAGGTTCTAGGAGCTTATCTTAGGATTCAGTGTGACAACAACAAAACAGATTGGAGCAGTTGGCTTCCATTCTGGTGCTTTTCTTTTAACACTACAATTCACTCTGAGACAAAATACACTCCATTTGAGTTAGTATTTGGAAAAAATTGTAATTTACCATCTAATATAGCACAAAATTCATACGTTGATCCTTTATATAATCCTGATTCATACCCTTTGGAGCTAAAATACAGACTTCAAAGAGCACAAGCTGAAGCTAGAAATAATTTATTAGTTAGTAAGGAAATAAGAAAAATCAATTTTGATAAAAATGTAAATCGATTAAAATATAAGAGTGGAGATTTAGTTCTAATTAAAAATCAAGTAGGTAATAAGTTAGATAAAGTTTATTTAGGACCATACAGAGTTATTGAAGATGTATCACCAAATGTAAAAATTTTAAAAGATGACAAAGAATATGTAATTCATAAAAATAATACAAAACTGTTTGTAACTTAAAATACTAAGATAAGGTGTTTTTTTATATAATATTAGGCTTAAAAGTGTATTACTTTTGATGTTTTATTTGTGTTAAGTTAAAAAAATGCATTATGTACTCACTAAAGTAATAATAACATTTTTTTTAAAAAAAGGGGAGGTGTAGTGTGCAGCTCACCTAACCTTATATTTGTAACTGCACACACTAATTATGGGCATTATTACACGAATCGTCGAATTGAACAGTTCTCTTTTATTCTGCTTACATCACTCTAATACACCAGTGACAGGAATATAAATTAATATATAGGTACTGATACTGATACTGTTAGCCTGCGTCATCCCCCAGCAGTGGGCAAAGGCCTCTCCCCATGACTTCCTATTGTCTCGGTCCAGGGCCAATATGGACCACTGGTCGCTAGTCTTGTCTAGCTCGTCCCGCCATCTTCTACGAGGTCTACCACGACGCCTTCTGGTTGTGTCAGGGCTCCAGAAAGTGGTTATTTTAGTCTACAGATCATTGGGCATGCGGTAGACGTGGCCAGTCCAGTCCCACTTAATACAATAAATAGGGTGACTGGTAATTAGCGACCGATACTTAAACACATGCTTAAACTCATGATAACAAACAACTTTCCCAAAGAAACTTTTTTTTTTACTCTTTCACTTTTATCACAATCATACAACAGCCGTATGGAATCCGCGCGCGCGCGCCTTTGGCCTATCAGCTTGTGATTGAAAACCTTCATGTGGATCTGTCACTGCACATTTTTTTGCTCAGTGGAGAAGTACACATTCTGGAACGTAGCCCTCTGTACTATTTATACCTACAGACTTACAAATTGTAGTAGGATACACAAATAGAACATAATAGCATTTCCAAAGCGAATTGTAGCAGAATTTAATTAAGGAGCCATGAAACTCGTAAATATCTCGGAGTACGAGTTACAGTTAAAATGGTGAATGTTTTCGCTTGATATTGAATTTAAATAAAAGAAGATTAATGTAATTAAAATTTTAAACAATATCAAATTTTAAGCAAAAACCAAAGTAAATAATAAAGTAAAATCATCATGCTTAGCTTTTTCCCAAACTATCTTGGGGTCAGCTTCCAGTCTAACCGTATGCAGCTGAGTACCAGTATTTTACAGGAAGCGAATGCCTATCTGACCTCCACAACCCATTAACTGGGTAATACGATACCCCTTGGTAAGACAAAAGATGTCAGTCTTCTGACTTCTCGTAACGACTGTCAAAGATAATGACAGTCGAGATCAACGGCTTAACGTGCTGTCCGAGGCACGGAGGAAACTCGGTATGTAATTAAGGTCACCCATCCACAGACATACCTAGGCAAGCACGGCTTAACCTTAAAGATCGGCCTGTGTGGCTGTTATTATTTAGCCACGAGCTTCTCAAATAATAAATAATAAAGTAAAATAACAGACAGCGTCAGTATGTGCTAACCCCTCAACAATCAGGCCGTGGAGGCCGGGGAGGTAACTACTTAATAGCGCTGTGTGTACAATAAAAACTAAGCGCCTCGTTGGTCTAGGGGTTCAAACGCGACTGCTGAGCATGACGTCCTCGGTTCGATTCCCATTTAGGGCAAAGTTTTATTGGGATTTTCCATCAGCCACGGAGTGTTGTACCCAGTTGATAACAATAGGCTCGCCCCCTATTAAATGGGATTTAAACATACCTGGCGAAAAGTGGGTGTAATAATGGGAGCATCTCTGCTAACCGTTCGGGATGTACAGCTATTATGTTGAACTCGTCTACAACTTCGATAGTAGAGTCTCCGATCTTGATAGGAGTGGGTGTTACATGGGCATTCAACATGACCTTGGTTGGTCCATGTTCATTTTAAGACCCATTCTTTCGGAAGCTCTACTGAGGTCATCGAGCATTGTACTCCAGTACATCCCGAACGGTTAGCAGAGGTGTTATATAAAACAATGGCACAACTCGTGTCTGTTTATGTGTGAGTTTTGCTTGCGCCATTTTTGCTTAGCTTATTTTTTTTTACCCTATGTCGTGTCCTCCTGCTGGCCTCCCCTATCTCCATCCATACCTTCCGCTTCTCGCTTGTTTCTTTGAAGGGCAAAGCAGTGGTTTCGGTACGTCTATTGTAAACCACGCCCATGATGGTTACCCACACACCCTATCTAAGCCTGGAAAGTTAATACATATAATGGGTCCAGCGGTATATAACCGTCTACCAGATGATATTTTAAGCGCAACGACTGACAATGTTTTCAAACGTAAACTAAAAGGATGGCTAACCGAACACCCATTAAAAGACCTAAAATAATGGTTTTAGGCATGTTTTAGGTAACTATTTTTTTTTTTTACTTTTTGGTGACAAACGATTAGTCTATATTTTTATTGTATTTATATAGTAGCTCTTAATGAATGATAATTTGTATTTTATGCTTCTTTAATGTATAATGATTTGTGCTTTTTTTTGCTCAACCAGAAACCTTGTAGTTAGTGGGCTCTAATTATTTTGTGGTTACAGTAAAAAACATTCCAAAGTTTCATAATAGATTTATTAAAAAAAATCGGCCAATTATTTCTAATTTTGATTTAGAAAAATGCCTCACATACTCTACCATTTATATCTATTTGAAATAATAATAAGACTACAATATTCAATCATCATCATCAGCCTATAATGTTCCCACTGCTGGGACACAGGCCTCTTCACTATGAGAGGGAGTGGGCTGTAATCCACCAAGCGGGCCCATTGCTGGTTGGTAGATGTCATATGTCTTCGAATTTTTAGTTCTAGGGCATGCCGGTTTCCTCACGATGTTTTCCTTCACCGTTTTTGAGGGCAGCGATGATGAAATAAATTACACAAAGTAATGCTCCTGCCTGGGCACGGCTTACTACTCGTAAGTCGGGGCTGCCACCATTGTGCCACCGCTGCTCTCTTATAATATCGAGTAAATCCATCTTACCTAGCTGGGTTCGCACTGATAGATATCGTATAGAATCTCCCACAGATAGGAAGCCGGAGTCCAAACAGTACCTATGAAAAACTAAACAGAGCATTCAAGACTGATTGTAACATTCTATAGATTCTTCAGCATAATAAAAACCGCATTCATGACATCCACAGGTACATTATCTGGTGATCTACCATGGCCTCTTAAAACATTATTGTTTTACTCCTTTTCCAGTGTGGGAAAGAGATGGAGCTAGATATCCTGTATAGCTCCGTCTCTTTCCCACACTGGAATAAGAGTAAAAAAGTACTATAATAATATATAATAATAATCATTTATTTCAGGTCCGTGACCCATATAAAGCAAAAATAAATAAAAATCCACACATACATTATTGGTCGGCTTGATTATCCCAGATTGAAAAGTTACATTATTGAATTCAATTAAAAGTTAAAAGTAAAATAGAAATAAATGTCAAATTCGAATAAATGTCAAATAAGAATAAATGTCAAATTAGAATAAATGTACTACTTGTACTACTTTAAGAGGTTATGGTAAGCTAGCTGATCTATTTGTTTAATTTTTCTAAACTAATATTATAAAGAGGAAAGATTTGATTGTTTATTTGTTTGTTTGTTTGCATTGAATAGGCTCCGAAACTACTGGTCCGATTTGAAAAATTCTTTCAGTGTTAAAAAGCCCATTTATCGAGAAAGTCTATAGGCTATATATCATCACGCTACGACCAATAGGAGTGGAGCAGCAATGAAAAATGTTGCGAAAACGGGGAAAATGTGACGCAAACGAAGTTGCGCCGGACAGCTAGTCGTTAAATACTTTTGGGGTAAGTAAAGTAAAGTTTAGTAACAACAAACTGATAACTTAAACTCTCAAGGAAAAATCCTTTATCCAAATAGGTTACATTCACTTTATTAGATTGTTACTATACTTTAAATAGTCGCTCAAGACCCCACCCTATTTGGCTACACTAAGCAAATATTGCGATACTAAATGCGAAAATAGAAATATATTAGGCACGGAAATCGCAAAGCCATGCTGCAAAATATATTATCATAAGAAATCCTATACGGGCACATTTCTTGCGTCCGGCGGCCAAGTGTTGTTGCGATGCCGTTTATATCGCACGATTTTTGTAGTCCTAACGAGGCTTCCGGCGACTGGGACCGCAATTAAATAGGACCGCGGTCCCAGTCGCCGGATCCGTAAAAAATAAATATTTTTCTTCCGGCGACTGGGACCACTCATAGATAACTTAAAAAAATCTATAATTCAAGCCAAAATCGGTACAGTCAAACGAAAAAAAAACTAAATTATTTATATGAATATCATTGACTCATTCTAGACATGATTTTATGCGCTTAGTAATAGATTAAGCTAGCCCGTTTTTACATAATTCACACATGCAGGCAAAACACACACAAAGGGCATAGCATTGTATAATACTATCACTCTCTAACTCGAGTCCGTTTTGCCTGTCGATTTCAAGGTCAGGTAGCCCTTTTGTTATAAACGAAAAATTTTGCATCGCCCGATGACTGGCTCGGCCAATCACGAACAAGAAGCTTATCAGTTTAAGAAAGTCAAGTTTTGCATCAGACAGTGTCATATTAGATCATTGTAAGATACTGCGCTGATTATTTGTTGCAAATTGTGTGATGTAAGTGGTGGTGTATAGTGACTTCATTTAATACTCTTCAGGTATGTAAAACAATTTTTTATTAACTTATTTATAAACAAAACAAGCTAATAAGGGGGTTAAACGACGGGGTTACAATACATATTTTTACTTTAGATTGCTTCTCATCTTTGATGCGACTTTTTAATATCACAAAAAAAATGTCATTTGTTAAGATTATTTGATAGTTACTTTTTTTTTCGATTTTAGAATTATCAAAATGGATGAAAAAAGTCCTTCAACTTCACGTGGTGAACAGTCGTTTTATATTGATGTCACACAAAGAGGACGTGATCTTTTGCGAAGAGCTGGCTATGAATATATTCTTAAAAGAATAAACAAAGATGGCTCAAAACTCTGGCGATGTGCAAGAAAAAATGTTTGCAACGCGACAATAAAAATTAGAGTCGATGCAATGACTATTTTGAACGAAACTGCTCATAGTCATGAACCTATTGATCTCGCGAAAGATAAAGTGAACCGCCAAATGCAAAAATGTGTAGAAGATGTTCAAAAAGATATAAATATCCCTGTTGCGCAAGTGTTTGAAAATAATATGGAAGTTCTTAAAGACGAGGGATTACAGTATGTTACACAATTACCACATTTTCACAACATAGAAAAGCGACTCTACAAAAAAAGAAACGATGGTATTGGAGCAAAAAAAGTCACTTTTCACAAAGCTGCCGACGTCGAAGTACCAAAAAAGTACCAAAAATTTTTGCTTGCTGACTATAGAGGGCAAAAAAAGCGCGTAATTGTGTTTGCAAGTGAAGAAATTAAAAAATATTTTAAACTGTGCAAACATTTCTATATTGATGGCACATTTAAAATTTGTATTAAGTCATTTTATCAACTCTATACTATACATGCAGATGTTGGAAGTAATGAAGACTACGTAAATGTTGTTCCAGTAGCTTACGCACTTCTACCTGATAAGAAGAAATCTACGTATAAGTTGCTTTTTGAACTCATAAAAAGCCAGATACCAGAATGGGAGCCGGCTGTAATGACCATGGACTTCGAAGTTTCATCAATACAAGCGGTCAAACATTTTTTCCCTGGTGTGAAAATAGTAGGTTGCTTTTATCACTTTAAAAAAAGTTTGTGGCGTAAAGCGAAGGAATTGGGCGTCGACAAAACTCAACCAGGAAAAGATCATGTTCAGCTATGTTCGGCTCTTTCTCACCTCCCACTAGATATGGTCGACGATGGCTGGTTGTATGTCATGGAAGAGTCGCCAATTAGTGCAAAAATTACAAACTTTAATGACTACTTTGTACAAACATGGCTAGAAAATTCAACACTCGCAGGTACATTTACTACTCATGGGGAATTAAACAAAACAAATAATGCTGTCGAGCAATGGAATAGCCACATTAGAAAGTACATCAAACCAAAGCCAAACATTGCCCAGTTGCTGGAAGGACTCATAAAAGATATGAAATACTATTCTGGAGCATTAAAAAATCCTAACGGTATCCAAATATCGAAGAGGAAGCATTCTTCGATTGAAAAGATGAAAAAAATATATAATTCTGTCAATGACTTACTTATTAATTGTAAAATAAGTGTTGGCCATTTTTTGGAGAGATTACGGTAAACATTGACTCCGGATATGGGTATAATTGATCTATATGTAGGTTTTAAGTTATTATATAATTTGACTGATTCTGTGAAGCCATGACGGCCATTTTAAACTAATTGTGATTTATGTTTTTTTTTTTAATTTACGGTAGTACTTAAAGACTGATTTTGTGATAAATAATTACTTACTGATTGTTAATTGTTTGAAAATTGTTGATTATTATTATATAAGCATGATTTATGTGAATCTTTTGTTAAGTATATTTTAAATAACAGAACAGTGGTCAAAGGGTTTTTTAAATTTATAAATTTTAATAGAGTTAAGGCTGATTTTGTGATAATTACTTACTTGACTGATTTTGTGTGAAGCCATAAATGGCCATTTTAAACTAATTATGATATAAATAGATAGTACCTACGTTTATAATTTTTATCGTGATTTATGTTATTTTTTTATTATATTTACGGTACCACTTAAAGGCTGATTTTGTGAAAAATAATTACTTTCTGATTCTTAATTGTTTAAAAATTGTTGATTATTATTATAAGCACGATTTATGTGTATGTTTTTATTACGAAAGTTTTAAATAACAGAACTGTAGTCAGAGGCTGTTTTTTTATATCAATAAATGATGTTTTAAAATCAAAAAGGATTTTTCTTCAATTATTGCATCTTAAAATTTTTCGTTTGACTGTACATTTTTTGATTTCAGTTATCATTTATGAGTGGTCCCAGTCGCCGGAAGAAAAATATTTATTTTTTACGGATCCGGCGACTGGGACCGCGGTCCTAGTTAATTGCGGTCCCAGTCGCCGGAAGCCTCGTCCTAACGTGGTAACCTTCTGTATTGGTTAAATAAAACAAATATCACATAGAGAGGTACATCCACATTTTGCCAGTTATTTTTAAGTCGTTGAACCACGCACAATTGTTTTTGCTGCGAAAATTTAGTAATACAGAAAAGATTGCGAGAGGAGAGTGAGGTTAGCCAAAACCAATTTGGGTTTATTTGTTTATTTGGGGGTCAGAGCCCATTCGTCCCCTAAGATTCGCACCCTGTGCCCACTCGTCCCCTGGAACTTTTGAGGGGCCCATTCGTCCCCTGAAGAATATTTATTTTTATTCACTCTTCTAATATAAGTACATGTATATGTGTATACTGCAGCTTGGTAGTCCTGGTACGGTCGCGCAGAAAAGGCTAAAATAAAAAATATAGTAATTCTGTAGATATCATGTTCATTTCAAATAAGATTAACACATACAAAATCACAATGTCCTAGAAACTAACAAAATACAGCTCTTTTACAAAAATCAGCCTTGATTGACCATCATTTAAATCAACATTAAATATAAAATATGCAAAAAAAATAGAACACATATCAACAGTAAATAATCACTTCTTATTTTTTCTATATTTACCAACTACATACATGCAAAGTCATAATAACATAAATCTAAAAAATTATAACAGTACAAAAAAAAAATACTAAAATCACAGTAATTATTGAAGACTAGATAAATCAACATATATTTTTTTTGTATATATTATTATCATGACGGATTATCATTCATCATAGCTCTTTTTTCAATGATCTGATATGATTTATTAAATAAATTCCGATAATAAACTGTTCACAAGTGTACTATGTTAACCGTTTCTTATGTAAAATATGGCTAATTTTATCTCAGGGGACCAATAGGCACCTGAATAGGTGCCGAATCTTTAACTTATATTGTATATATATTAGAGGGGACGAATGGGTACCTTAAAAATAATATTTTTTATTAAAATATTAATTGGTCCCCTACCAGGAGACCAATGGGCACCTATATAGGGGTCGAATCTACAACTTTTATGCTGGGGGACGAATTTTAGGGGACGAATGGGCTCTGACCCTTATTTGGTCGAGGAACAATGGACGCTGCTTTTGCACTCCGCCAATTAGGCGAGAAGTACAGACGTGCGCACAAGAACTGGCACATGGTGTTCATTGATCTAGAAAAAGCTTATGATATGGTACCTCGGGGAGTGTTGTGGACCTTGAAAGAGAAAAGTGTTGCTGCAAAGTATTTAGAGTTAATTCGTGCTATGTACAGCCAATCTTGTACCCACGTCCGGTCAGCTGCTGGCAACACCGACAAGTTCAGTGTGGGTGTAGGTGTGCATCAAGGATCGGTTTTGAGTCTTTATCTCTTCCAGTTGATTAAGGAAGCTTTGACGTCGGACATACAGGAATCGGCGTCCTGGTGCATGCTGTTTGTTGGAGAAATGGCAACAGAAGCTGGAGAATGTTGGCCTGAAAATCAACAGAACTAAAACCGAATACATGTTCTGCGATTTCGGCGGTGTCTCCAGTCCTGTTGTCATAGCGCTAGATGGCGCGTTTCTTCCTGTCTGTTCCGACTTTCGGTATCTTTGGTCACTTGTGCAAAGCGATGGCGAAATAGATCGTAGAGTAGGGCACAGAAAAAAAAATGGTTGGATGATATTGCGGCAGGTCACGGGAACTATCTGCGACTCCCACTTTCCCATTTAACTTAAAGGGAAGATTTACTAAACAATGGTTAGACCTGCTGTCTTGTTTAGATCAGAATGTTGGGCAATAAAAGGGATGAAAGAAACGCATTTGCATGTGGCTGAGATGACGGGATTTTTACTATGTTTATTATTTGCAATGAGTTCCCGATATTTCGGCGCTGTTGCAAACGCCATGATCACGGATAAACTGACGTTATTGCGGGTGGATGTGGAACTGTGTAAAAACTGAAAGAGTGCCGTAAAAAGTTCGCGAGTGGACACAGTGAGTTTCGTGTGTCGGGAACAGAATCGAGTTGTGAGTGACAGTGGTAGTGGTACGGCGCGCAAAAAACGAACAAGAAAGAGGGTAGACCGTTTTGTCTGCTCATAAACATCCAAAAGCGCCGAAATATCGGTAACTCATAACATTATAATAAACATGGTAAATACCCCGTTACTAGTGTTATTGAGAGTACACAATAGAAAGTCTGAAAGTGGCGCCGGTGACTGAAAAGATGTGTGGTAATCGGTTGTCGTGGTATGGGCATGTGATGCGGAGGAATGAGGAAAATGTCGTGAGGAAAGTTTTGAGTATGAATGTGGATTGGTTTAAGAGTAGAGGAAGACCAAAGAAACGATGGATGGACTGTGTGAAGGATGATATGGCAAGACAGGGTATCTCATGAGATGACAAGTAATAGAGAAGTATGGAAGAAGAAGACATGTTGCACCGACCCCGAATGAATTGGGATAAGGGCAAGAGAAAGATGATGATGACTACGATAGGGTTCAATGTTACGCTCATAAAACATTGTGCTGATGGTTGCTTGTATAGTACAGGAGTCATGGAAGTTTTCAGTGCAACATTAAAAACTTGCAATTGAAAGCACTAGTTAGGAATAAATCCTGTTTGTCATACTGGTGTGATAACCTGGCGTGACTACGAGTCGGTAATCAAAAAAAAATACTTGTGAATTTCATACGTTACAAATTTGACCTTCGACATCTTCGAAACTAGAAGGCTCCTTCATATCTTCCAGAACAAAATGATGATCACAATATTGGGAAGAACAAGTGCTTCTCTATTTACCTACACCCTTTACAATCGTAATCGTATCGTATCCTCTAAAACCGTTCTACCACCTTTTTATGCTGAATATATTCGGTTTAGTAGGTTTCCATGTAGACCTGCATAAAATATGTTACTCTCACACACCTCGCCGACTGGCGTTAGATATTATTTGTGTGTTGCGGGCGTTTAGCACTGTATCATATCGTACTTACTTTTTGGGGAACATTCGGGAAAAAACCGTGTTAGCCTGTTCAATTCAAACTGTTTAAACATTATAAATACTGGCCACTTGTGGTGATTTGAGTTTTATTGATTTTCATTCTTGTTTTATTGTTTTTAATTTGTCTGTTATTTTTGTGGAGTCATTTGGAATGGGCATAATATACTCGTTCTAATTCAATTTAAATACTTTTAATATTTTAAACAGATTTTATTATTAAACATGCTGTAAGTGGTCCTTCGAGCTGGATATGAATGTACTGTGTATAAGTAAAGTTGCTGTTCATGGTTAAAGTTATTTACTTATTTAAACTTCATGGACAGGGCTGGATTTAAAGGTTTTTTTTAAAGGTCTTGAGGACACCCAGATAGTGGATGATCCATGAATCAGGGATCACCTTCAGAATTATACAGTCGGCGTTAGAAGTCGGTTCACTTTTAACAATATTACACCAAATTTTCTGCTGATCAGTGTGATCTGATGTCATATTGTTTTGCGAATTTGTGTAACCATTGATGAAAATATTGGTATGTCTTTCACTCCTGTCTGTTAATATGGATAGTTCTAAAACTAAGACGTCTTATAATTTGGGATATGAACCTGCAAAGTTTAAGAATAGACGCATCACAAAGATAAAATCTACAAAATAGTCATAATTGAAGACAAATAGCATCATAACTAAAAACTACTACCACCAGAACTTATTTACCGAGTTCAAACTAAACTTTACCGAGTTCTCACATTACCACAGAACGTAGTCCCAACATTCAGAACTTGCAGCCTCCTTCGTTCCGTACTGATCTCACTGCAAACAATAAACTGTTTTATAAACAGAACTAAATGCCTGAGCGAAACTTATGCTGATGTAGGTTGTTGTTTCTCAGTACTTATATTAATTAACAAACGACACACCTCGGCTTCGCTTCGCTTTTGAATGTTTACTACCTAAATGAAATACTATATATTCTTTGATATACTACTATATATTTGATATAATACTAAATATTCTTTGACTTCCGTTGAAGAGTTTGAGTACAGAATTTTTATTATATTAGGTATTTCATTCACTGTGAGAACTTGCTTATAGTCCATTATTAGGACATCGAAATAATACTTCAGCGAAGGTCACATAAAGAAAATTCAAAATGTATTCATTTTGTTAAATAATTACCTAATACTACAAGAAGCTCACCATCGTCATCATCATCAGCCTATAATGTTCCCACTGCTGGGACACAGGCCTCCTCTCTATGAGAGGGAGTGGGTTATAACCTACCACGCGGGCCCAGTGTGGGTTGGTAGATGTCACATGTCTTCGAATTTTTAGTTCTAGGACATGTCGGTTACTTCACGATGTTTTCCTTCACCGTATTTGAGGGCAGTGGTGATGAAATAAATAACACAGAGTGATACGCCTGCCAGTCGGGGCTGCCACCACTGGGCCACCGCTGCTCTCAAGGATACAAGGAACTCGATCGTAGCTAAATAATAGAAGCCGCACGGGTCGATCTTCAGTGATATCCCAGATTAGTCCGTGGATTGAGCATTCACTATATACCGGGTTTCCTCCATACTTTGGAAAGTAGACCGTTGGTCCCGGCTGTCGTATTTTGTTAATCTTTGGCAGTCGTAACAGGAGTCAGTGACCCGAAAGTCTGACAACCAATCTTACCAGGGTTAGAGTAGAGTAACTAACTATTGACCGAAATATAATCGAAATTCTAGAAAATAATTTTCTGGCATAAAAATCATGCTCACACAGAAAAGTTCCCAAAGAGAAGACGCAACATTTCCATCACCAAAAAGCCAGTTTTCCCCGAAGGATCAAAGTGAATGATTACAGTAATTAAAATCAAATTGCTGCGCAGTTACACGGTATAATTAAAAAATATAACCCAGTGTTAGGTCGAAATTTATCCAAGCGTTGTCTAATTGGTCGAAACTGTAATTTCCCGAAGGACGATTTGGTGTAAGGGAGAAACTGTTTTCGTTTTTCTTTACGCACTTTTCTTGGTATAGTGAAGAAGAAATTGTGAAGTGAGCTTGATGCCAACAGCTAACTGCAAACGACTGTCGTCAACACAGTCGTTTATAACTTTTGCGCTGCACACCTGCGCAATTGACGATCTTATTACTGCATCAGCGAGCGGAGTTCGCATAGCTAAATTTTGGGCTAAACATGTTTATTGTCAATTTTCCCTCGACACGCTAAAAATAAGTCCGTCGTTTAAGGTGGACGCACCAGGTTCTCTGCGAAATTCAAATTTTCTTACGTTTTTTTTGCAATCTGCAAGTCAGTGTTTTGTTGTATGTTGATTCAAATATGATTTGCTACCTTAACAAATTATGGTTTTCCACAGTTATAATCATTAAAACCATCAACAAAACCCTCTTAGTTCATTTAATGCCATTCAAAGTCTATTTTATGAAAAATTGTTTGTTTGTAAAGTTGATTTACGGACGATAGTTTAACGTGACAAAGTCATTACAAAACATTGATGAAATGATTGCATACTTTTATCAAGTCGAACGCTCAACCCGATCGTGCTTTTCGCTCGCTCGTGCAGCTCTGTCGCTCCGATCGTAACGTTATAATGAGTCATCCTTTTTCTTGCGTGCAGCCGGTGTTCATCGATTTATTAGACGTTGTCACGTCAAAACATCATTATATTTTTGTCACTACATGAATAAAAATGGTTCTGTATAGTGTCGGACGTAAAGAATAGCACCATCCCATGTCTTCTCGTGGGTGCGGTAAGAGGCGACTAAGGGATTTGCCAGAGAATGAGCAGCAGCGTTCTCGTTCTCTGTGCTTTTGTAGCAACCGTGCTGCGATGGCCAACCCGCCTGCCAAGCGTGGCGATTATGGCAAAACCCCCCATGTTATGTCGATGTGGCGACACTTGGGGGAGGCCTATGTTCAGCAGTGGACGTCTTTCGGCTGAAATTATGATGTTGATGACTACATGAAAGAAAGTTACTAGGGCTACAAAGGAGGTGACAGCTGAGATGATGAGTAATAGAGAAGTATGGAAGAAGAAGACATGCTGCGCTGACCCCAAATAAATTGGGATAAGGGCGGAAGAATGATCATGATGTAAAATTCTGGAACTACATTATACGTGGTACGGTCGCGGTCCATGGTTGGGTGAGCATAATTATATACGGATTTTCCTCCGTACCTCGGAAAGCACGTTAAGCCGTTGGTCCCAGCTGTCATATGTAGATCTATGACAGTTGTTACGAGTAGTCCGAAGCCAAAAAGTCTGACATCCAGTCTTACCAAGGGGATCGTATTACCCAGTTACTGGGTTGTGGAGGTCAGATTGGCAGTCGCTTCATGTAAAATACTGGTACGCAGCTGCATCCGGTTAGACTGGAAGCCGACCCCAAAATAGTTTAGGAAAAGGCTAGGCAGATGATGATACGTGTTACGGTCGCGAATCATAGTTTGTTTAAAATATAGCTTGATACTGACCTTCAAAATGCAAAAACTTATGATAATTTCTATATAAACCCTGGCACTTTCCCCATAATTGAATTTCTCGTTTGTCTAATATCCATTTAGGATTATTGGTGCTAGTACATCAAGCAGTGCCTGGAATCAAACATTTCGCGAATACGCGATCGTTGCGTATTTATTTTGTCACGCATTTACTCAAAAAACTTGAACGCGCCCTCTAGTCTGTAGCCGCGACCACGTGTTTGTCAGGTATTTACGCGACGATCGCTACTATTAGGACTGCGTGTATTGATTTCCATTGATATTCTAAATCACTTAAGAGCGTTTAAACCTTACGTAATTTCATACAAACTTTCAAGTCCTTATTTTCCGAAATGACAGAACCGATTTTAATAAAACTTAATACGCCTAAGCAGGCTGCATAGGTCTAAAAAATAACAAAAATACATTTTCGAAATGTCTTTTAAAACAAAGATAATTGGAAATGTCTGTTTCTGTATTGGTCTAATTTAGCTGTTACACTATTTTTCGAAATGTTTTTAGTAACTTTTTGTAAGCAGGTAATAGGTACTTTATAGCACATTTACACTATTGGTATAAAGAGGTAAACTAGAATGCCATATAGGAACAACACATATTTATTATAGCATGAAGCAAGCGGGGGCTAAGAAGATAATACAGCAAGAAAAAATAACAAGTATATACCTATTGTTTCGAATCAAAGCATCCGCAATCTTTAGCTGTTTTGATGTTATTTTACAGTACCTTGAGTACTCTCCTAGGGTCTCCTTAGTCATTTTGGATCTGCTGATCCGATTCCAAAATTACTTTCGCCGATGTGAAGCTACATTTTCTCTGACTGACATATTGTGATGCCCGGAGATAATTTTCAAGAGTATTGCAAGCGAAACGGTTGACGGCACGGTTGGCGCAGTGGTTGAGCGATCGACTGCTGCGCTGCGTGTCGCGGGTTCGATCCCCGCACGGAACAAATATTTGTATGGCCTACAGATAGTTGTTCCGGGTCTGGCTACTTGTGTATCTGAGTTTAAATGTTTGTAAATGCACCCACGAAACAGGAGAAATTCCTAGAGTGGGGCAACGTAAAAAAAAAATCGAGCAATGCTATAATTTAAAAACAGAAGGCTGTGCTTTTACAAACAGCTCTATTTGTCCCAAAAGCTTGTAACTTGCACCAACAGATTAAAACACCCGATGATATAATTCTGTAACCGGTTGAGTTATTCGCTAATGAGACCCGCTAATAGGGTAACTTTCGGTTACCATTAACTGTTTCTTATTATAATTGATATAGGATTACTTTGAGTTCCCTTCGTTCCCACTTTGTGATTCCGCAATTATTTTTGTACTTAACCGTAAAATGAAATGTGAAACATTTCATTTCTCATTAGTGTTGTTGATTTCTTGAGACTACCAAAAGTAGTAACAATATGGGTGCGTACAGTCATACATACTAGGTGCATGCGATTATTACCGCTTTCCACCCCTTGCTTGTCCACCCCGGGTGGACAAGGTCACAATTAAAAAAAAAAAAAAAACTTTCTGTCCCCGGATGGTGAATGTAGTGGCCAGTGAATGCCATTATTTATTTAATTTGGCTCTTCAACCTCATCGTTGAACACCAACACGATGCGTAGTGCCGCACTGCATGCACTACTTATATTATGCGCCTACAGCTAACAGCTACTTGGATAACAACAAAAAAAAAAAGGAAGAACGAATAAAAATTAAAAAAATATATATAAAAATAATTCACTGTAGCCACGTCTTTGGACGTCTTTCGGCTGAAATGATGATGATGATGATGATGATGATGATGATGACTGTAGCCACCGCTGGTGGAGCTACTTTAACAACCTTCCCTAAGGAAAAATGATCTTAGCTATTACTCTTAGGGTGCAAGCGTAGACCCCGTTTTTTTTTACCTTTTTATTTGACTCTTCACGAAACTGACAATCAAGAATTCTTATTACATTGGATTTCACAAATGTCTTCGATTTTTTTTTTTGGTTCCAGGACTTATCGCTTTCCTCACGATATTTCTTCACCGTTTAAAGAGAAGAGGTGATAAAAAATGGCACAAGCATGGCTAGGTCAGAACAATAGAACCAGTTAAAGATTTTCTCAGAACACCTTTTAATAGTTTGTCATCAATATTAAGTGCTGCCACGTTTTATATATTATATATTCATGGAATTTTAATAGTGGTTTACTAAGGTATAAGGAAAATGATGTTCTATATAGAAGTGTATCCCCTGCCCCATATTGCACACAGGTGGAATAGGTAAATTATTATTATGATGACGTATTTAATGACGTCATAAAAACAATCGCAGGTAAATTATAAAATCAGAAGATTCCATGTTTCCTTTGAATGCTCCGAAAGATAGATATGGAATGTATGATATGTCATGTGATGACGTATTTAATGACGTCATCAAATCAATCGCAAGCAAATTATAAGATGATTCCACGTTTCCCTTGAATGCTTTGAAAGATAGCTAAGGAATTATGTCGAGGCGCTTAGTCTCTTTCCACCTTTGTTCAGGTCAACTTCCAGCAATATGAAGCATATGACGTCGTGCAGTAGCTGAGCGATTGGCTGCTACGATGAGGGTCGCGGGTTCGATCCCCACACGGTCAAATGTTTGTATGGCCTACAGCTAGTTGTTCCGGGTCTGGCTGTTTGTGTATGAGTTTAAATGTTTTTAAACGCAACCACAATACAGAAGAAAATCGTAGTGTGGAGCAATGTAAAAAAAAATCTTATCTCCAGAACCCAGTTACAAAGTAATATGGATACCCCTTGGTAGGACTGATAGTCAGACTTTCAGGGTTCCTTAATATCTGTAGCACCTTTTGTAGATCTACTAATGACAAATGGGAACCATATTTCCAGGACAAGGAGGAGTAACCAATCCAAGGACTGACCTCGGCAAGCGTTGCTTTACCTTGAAGATCAATCTCATCATCATTAGCCTATAATGTTTCTGGCACGTCCCTTAGTCGCCTTTTACGACACCCACGGGAAGATATTGAATGGTTCTTTTCTTTACGTCCGACACCATACAGAACAAGACAAGCTTATGAAAAAAATTAAAAGAAAAAAACATGTAACTAAACAAAGAAAAATTTATTGCATTTTCCTTCAACAGTCCTTAGGCTGAACACATTTGCCAGTCTTGGTGTTTCTGATGGTAGGTGAGTTGCAGAAACACTGTGGTATGTCACAGGCTGATGGTCTGCCCAGATCGTGGACCTTTGCGTTGTCACAGGAGGGCTCAGCCATCTGCGGGCAGTACAGGACTGAGTGCTCACCGGGTTGGCATTTCGCTAAACGGAAAGAAAGAAAATTATTACAATGCATCATCTGCTAGCCATTCCCAACGTTACACATTAAAAAAAATACAAAAAAATCATGATGATAAAAATATGGATGAAAGATTCATAGACAGCATAATTGGCCTATTATGTTTCTACTGTTGAAACATAGAGATCCTATCTATTAGGGAGTCGGCTGAGTCCAATACTTGAGTTTAGCTGGCCTACCTATGACATTATTGTTTTACTCCTTTTCCAGTGTGGGAAAGAGATGGCGCTAGACATCCTGTATAGCTCCGTATCTTTTCCACACTGGAATAAGAGTAAAACAACATTGCTTTAAGACGTCATGGTAGGCCAGCTGAGCAAAGTAAATGTCACACTTCGGATTTTTGTGTATTGGCCAGTATCACTGCGATTTTTTACCGTTTTGAGAGCAGAGGCTTTTTAGCTTTGTATTCCAAAATAACTATAGCCAAAACAAAAGCATTGCCATGTGAAGAAGTTAGATTTTGCCCTCGTCTTCGCCCGTTTAAAAGTCGGATATCATCACCAAGGACCATACTACCCGGATAAAAAGTATGCTCTGTCCTAACCTAAGTTATGGTCTACCAGAACGCCACAAATGTATATTCAAGAATATATACATAGATACAAATAAATAAAATTGAAGTGTCTGTTTGTAATATTAAAATAACCGCTTTTTACTACATGCACAATATGAATGTATATACGGTACATACAACCAAACCAAAATAACATTTTTTTTAATTTTTGTCTGTCGGTCTCTCTGTTTGTTCCTGCTAATCTCTGGAACGGCTGAACTGATTTTGATGGACATTTCACTGGAAAAGAAGTTACTTAGGCTTCTTTTATTTTAGAAAAAATATAAAATAATTAAAATAAACTAAATGTTTTTTTTGTTAAATTCCACGTGGACATAGCTTCCCGGGCTAAGCTAGTTATCGTTATATAGCATAACATCACGACTGTAATCCCGGCAGCGTTAGGCAGAGGTGTACCTAATTGGCGCACCGGGGCATACGGGGCGACCCTTTGCCATCAACCGGGCACGAATTCAGATTCCGTGGCTTCTGAATTCCACTCTGCCCGACCCGGGAATCGAATCGAATGCCTCATGCTCAGCAGTCGTGCTTGCGACCACTAAGCGAAGTTAAAAGCTAAAAAACATATTAGAGTTCTTTTTTGTATAATCAGATTAAAAATCAAAATATTTTAATTTCACACGCCAGCATGGGGCACTTATAAGATGTCGACAAAAAGGTGCTCGGTTTGGGTTGATCGTTTCCTATGGAGAAGAACCGGCAAGAAACTCCATGGTTACTCTTTTAAAATCATTTGGTTTTACAATATTTCTATGTTACAGCGTTAGTACTAATATGGGAGGACATCGTAAGCCCGACAATAAGTCGTTGCTTACCACAAAACGTAGAACAAGATAAAAAGTTACCAAGGATCTAGAAATATAAGACCTACAATGTCCAGACATTTACAAACAATCGGTAAATAAGAACAAGAGTCTACACAACAAGAAAAATAAAATAATACAAAAAGACTAGATTTAACAAGTGACTCAAATGTTGTTATCCGTGCTGTAACTTCTAGACATTGACATTAAAAATACGTACCGGTAGGGAATCCCTGTCCCTGAACCATCATCGCACTGCAAACAACAGCCAAAAACACAAACACAGTCTTCATAATCACTGATTACCTTCTCTCAACAAAGAATCACTAGGTACTGATGCTGATCGAAGTATTATGCCTTATTTATACTTGTTCTGAACTGAGGGGAAGAACTGGCCATGAGGAAAATGGGCACGCTTATGTGCGTTAGAAAATGTTATGTCCCTTTTACATGTCGACATAAGTTATTGCGTGTCACCTAAGACGTTGTATATTTTAAGAGCGTTTATACACTACGGCATTTCATACAAACTTTCAAGTCATTATTTTCCGAGATGACTGAACAGATTTTAATGAAACTTTCAACGCAAAAGCAGTATACATAGGTCTAAAAAGTTACTAAAAACATTTTCGAAAAATAGTGTAACAGCTAAATTAGACCGATTTTTAATTCTCTATAGAAACAGAAATTTCCAATTATCTTCATTTTTAAAAGACATTTCGAAAATGTTTTTTAGTGACTTTTTAGACCTATGTATACTGCTTATGCGTTGAAAGTTTCATTAAAATCTGTTCAGTAATTTCGGAAAATAACGACTTGAAAGTTTGTATGAAATGCCGTAGGGTATAAACGCTCTTAACAGTCTCACTGGTCTATCTTTAAGGTTAAACAGCGCTGGCCAAGGTTGATCTGTGGATGGGTGGCCAATGGCGATTCATTACATACCTAGTTTCTGTCGTGATTTGTAAAGCACGTTAAACTGTTGGTCCTGGCTGTCATTTGTAGATCTTTGATAGTTGTTACGGGTGGCCCGAAAGTCTGAAGACCAGTCTTACCAAGTGGTATCGTATAAGCCACCCGCACCATCCTATGGCGAAAGGACTATAATTGTAATGTACCTACTAATGTACCTTTTGATGTGGTAGGTATCTCATCTGCATACGCCTAGAAACTCATGCCTTTTCCCGTTGACCCCCATGAGGCAGAAACTCCTATCATCTGCTACGCTCCTAACATTCCACAAACACACCTTAGTTAGACTACACGTAAGCTGATTGCAATTAATTATTTAAAAGAGTAACCATGGAGTTTCTTGCCGGTTCTTCTCCGTAGGAAACGACCAACCCGAACCGAGCACCTTTTTGTCGACGTTTTATAAGTGCCCGTGTAAGCCTATGTAAAATAAAAATATTTTGATTTTGATTACTAACCCACCTGTGGTTTCTGTAAACCCTGGCCAATAAGATCCGTATTCCCTCCTTCCAGCTAGGGTAATTCCCTAAATATTCTAAATGATAATTATGCTATGTTTATTGTTTTTAAATAAAATCGACACGTGCTTCTGAGTTCATGTCGTTAGTTTATCAGTAAAACGTTGTGGCCCGTGACCAGTTATATTGATTTGCATGTAACAATTCTACTGACGGATAACGTCGTCATGCTATTAAATAAACTTGAAGTCTGTTTACAGCTGTGTATACGTTTCACACTACAGAACATTATTAATTTTACTAAGTACCTAAAATCGTATAAAATAAAGTCTAAAAAGTTCTGAATGTCATCCACACATCTGGCTGTTGGGCTGCCAACATTTATTGTACCTTCTCTCGGTTACCTTTCAGTGGCAGCTCTACTCCAGCTGCCATCACCAAATCTTGATAAAGCCGGAAAAACGGTAAAACTGGGCGCAGGTCGGGTCGTGTATGTATATAATCCAATACCAACTACATATATTGTGCAAGTCAGATAGGTAGTCATCATCATTATCAGCCTATAATGTTCCCACTGCTGGGTTCACTGGCCTATTCTCAATGAGAGGCTGTAATCCACCACGTTTCAACTTTATTACTTAGGGCATAAGGTGAAAAGTGCAGACCGTCAGTCACACAGTCTCTTAGTCAGTCAGTTTTTCAGTCTCTGTCCATGTTCATGACCACCACATCTAAACTACTCAATGAAATCTGTAGGCACCTTTTTTGGCAGTAACTGTACACCTCTATTTCATCCCTAACGAACCTTTGACCATTTATCTCGGCCATCTGATCTCAGAGCAAAACACTATAAAAAGGACAAATAAAAAAAACTATACGTCCCTATACAGTGTGACATAAGTTAGAGGTTGCATCGATGTGCATACTTACACTTTTTTGCGTGTCGATGGCAATCTGTCTAGTAGGCAGTCGCTACATGTAAAATAATGGTATTCAGCTGCACCTGGTCAGACAGGAAGCCGACCTCAACATAGTTAGGAAGAAACAAGGCAGATTTATACTCAGGCTATCTGGTAGCATAGCATAACGTCTTAAAGCAGTATTTACTCCTTTTCCAGTATGGGAAAAAAATGGCGCTAGACATCCTGTGTAGCTCCGTCTTTTTCCCACACTGAAAAAGAGTAGGTAAAACAATACTGCTTTAAGACGTCATGATAGGCTAGCAGGTCTGAAAACCGAACCATGTAATAGTCATTTTTAGGGTTCCGTACCCAAAGGGTCAAACGGGACCCTATTAATGAGACTTCGCTGTCCGTCCGTCTGTCACTAGGCTGTATTTTATGAACCGTGATAGTTAGCCAGTTGAAATTTCTACAGATTATGTATTTATGTTGCCGCTATAACAAAAAATACTAAAAACAGAATAAAATAAATATTTAAGGCTCTCATACAAAAAAGTGATTTGTTTGCTCGTTTTTATAAATAATGATACGGAACCGTTCGTGCGCGAGTCCGACTCGCACTTGGCCGTTTTTTAATATTCATTTTGTTTTTTAGGTCTCTCAACAGTTAAAAATCTTGTGTATCATAGCCGATAGAATGTGACTTTAGATCCCTTTTTTGTGACTTTTGAAGACAAGATTTAACTCAATTTCTCCTATGAAACTTCTAAAGTGTGTCACACTCTACCTTTTACCACAACAAAACACAGCGGTTTAGGGTTAGGCTAAAGAAACTTTTTGCAGCGAGAGGGTTGGGACAAAAGGTGGTATTAACTTTACGAGTTCTCGTAAAAATGAAACGGTCAACAAGGAGATAACGTTTAAACTGTTTTTTCGTGTTTCACGTTCGCCACTTTTGCTAAAAAGAAGAGTTGTAATTGAAAAAGTGGGTATTTTTTTGGCTTATTTTTGTGGTTTTTTGACGATAACAGAAATTATCTATACAGGAAACACCATGACTTGGCATCATGACATTTTGCCCTTAGAACGATTTTTTTTGTTTGTCCGGGTTGCATCCTTTTGGAGCTAGGAAAGGGTGGGGTTATTAAAATTAGGACTTCTGCAGCATAAATCCAGTACCTTAGTATTACTCCTGGGCTAGGAACAAGCTTACACACCGTCAACTTTATCCCAGTGTAAATAAGATTGATTCCAGAGAGACTTTGCGACTTGAAAGTGATATATATTTGAAATGGCAGCGAAGTCCAAGGTGTGAATGAAGCATTTTTTTATTTTTTTTCTACAAACACATTCATGTTATTTTTGTTTGTATTTTTGGAAATTAAACTGCGATAAGTATGTCGGCGCACATAAGAATGTTAGCGATTCGTCAAAAACGTGGTGCGCTGGCGAACACTCTCAAAGAAGTGAATTCTAAGATGGCCGCCTCGCTACCATAGACTCGACGCTCCGCTAGAGTGACGTTGACAACCTGTGACATTTGACAATGACATTCTAATGTGCGCCAACAAGTATTTTGCTTTCTACCGTCCCCAATTCGAAATCGAAGCCCTAACATAACATACTAACCAAAACCAAAATCAGCTCAGGGAATCGAATGCACAAGTCAAATGAACTACAATCCAATAGTCAACGTATTAATTAATTTAATAGTTCAAAACATTTAGTTAAGTTAATGGCATTAACTGACAGGTTTGTCCGCGGGGCAGTTAGTTAATAACCGTCACACCTGGGGATCGGCTCGTAGTTGAAGTTTGTGACGCACGTTCCACTGGCCCTCCCCTCTGACTTAACTTGCGAATACTCCTGGTACTGTTGTTGATTTTGACACTCCCGTAATGATAAAAAAGGAGTAAATAGGATAGCGTGACGTGACTTCCCACTCAGCGATACTCACTCGAAGGAAGCAAGAGTGACAGGCATGTGACGGTTGACTCAAATCGCATTGCAATCCAAAAGGAAAATGTGATAAGGAAAAACATAGTCAATACCTACATCATATCATATCATAGGCATACATCATACACTCATTGACACCCCCCTCATACTCACTCACACTTAACCAGTCCCCAAACACCGCCTTTCATATTCACTTTTTACCTTTTTTTTATTATGTCTTAATTTTGTATTAATTTACTTAAGTATCTCTTTTTCATGTAATAATTGTAAAACAAAAGTTTGGTAATGTGGAGTCTCCTAACACAGGCTTTAGTCGCCTAAAAGGAAATTCCAATCATTAGTTTGTAAGAAAACTTGGCAAAAACAATAACTAAAATTTTTCATTATTCGTTTACAACGAATATTAATCATTTGTGAAAAAAAAAACACTTTTTTATTATTGTTTATTACAAATGCCTGGTCAGTGGGTCGTCATAGGGGCGGTGCCTTTCTGTAAAAAGTTATTAAATACAAGTATCTTGAAGGACATTTCCCATCCTTTTCCTATCCCAATAATTTTATTCTCTAAACTTGCGAGTTGCGGTCGAACGCTTCAACTGTACCGTGAAACAAACAATCACAGAAAACGCGTCTAGTTAGGAACTATCAAAACTAATATAATTGGCATCGGGTCCATAGAGGCGCACATTGAATTTAATTACGTACACAACTCGCCCCGACATTTAGGCCAAGATCTATAAACGTTGGTAAGGGTGAAATTGGGCGAAACGTTATTTCTGTCACTGCTGTGCAAGTGTGAAAGTACAAGAGAAAGACAAGGAACATGATTCGTCTAGAGAATCAAAAAGTGACGATATCGTGCTAGAAAAGGACCAATAAAAATATCCCATTTTTTTGGACTTAACACGAAACACAATTTTGTTATTTGTTTCTCACAAAATATGCGTGTTAGGTCACTTGTGTTCTCAGGCTGCGAAGTCTAAGCAAAAGGCCACACCGAGTACCTACCTAACGTTTATAGATCTCAGCTTTAGGGTTATTACCGCTGTAAATACTACATAATTGTTAACACTTCTGTTACTGCAACCCGAGTGCCCGATGGAATTTTGCATAGCCATCCATATTGATCTTCCATGCAAACTTCCTTCATTTATTTAACCCCCTCAGGAGGTAAATAGCATTATCGTTTTAAAAGTTACTTTCATGGGTGCCAATATGCGATGTTCATCAGCAAAGATAGAAAGAAAGAAATAAAATGTCGCTGGGACATAACGTGCATACAATATGACAAAAAAATCAGTTGCTAAGGACCTGAAAAATACTAAGCGTTCCAGGTCGCGAACTACAATACGCAAGACTACTGCTGGCCTATCATGACCTCTTAAAGCAGTATTGTTTTACTCTTATTTCTGTGTGGGAACGGAGACGAAGCTATACAGGATGTCTAGCTCCACCCGT
Organism: Cerastis rubricosa; assembly: GCA_949152445.1. Lineage (NCBI taxonomy): Eukaryota > Metazoa > Arthropoda > Insecta > Lepidoptera > Noctuidae > Cerastis > Cerastis rubricosa. The sequence goes on along the minus strand of OX424534.1, from coordinate 19,954,571 downwards.
GGATGGGTGACCATAATTACATAGCGAGTTGCCTCCGTGCCTCGGAAAGCACGTTAAGCCGTTGATCCAGGCTGTCATTTGTAGATCTTTGACAGTCGTTACAGGTAGTCAGAAGGCAAAAGTTTGACATTCAGTCTTACCAAGGGGTATCGTATCGTAGTTACTGGGTCGTGGAGGTCAGATAGGCAGTCGCTTCATGTAAAATACTGGTACTCAGCTGCAACCGGTTAGACTGGAAGCCGACCCCAACAAAGTTTGGGAAAAGGCTAGGCAGATTGTGGATGATGAGGCTACCAGGACATAGAATACTGTTTACATTACCCTGGGATAATTTCCGTCCACCACAGCGCAATCAAAGGAGCGGGCAAAAGCTATGCTTACCAATAGAACGAACAAAATATTACAAATCTGTACGAGCACAAGCAACTGCAATTGTGCACCAAGTCAGGGTATTCTGTTTATTTCCACAGAGGTTTGTCGCTAGCACATAGCTGCAGATTTAAGAGGATTGTCACGTTACCTGCAACAGCTAATGGGAAATACAAGATGCTTTGTAGTATCTACTGTGTAATAAAGTTATTATTGTTTGTGAATATTATTTATTCATTTATTTATGTACACGTATAACACCTAATTATACAGGAAATGCTCTGTATGGTGTCGGACTTAAAGAATAGTACTATCCCATTATTTCCCGTGGGTGTCGTAAGAGGCGACTAAGGGACTTGCCAGAGAATGGGCAGGAGCGTTCTCTGTGCTTTTGTAACAACCGTACTGCGATCGCCAACCCGCGTGGCGATTATGCAAAACCCCCCTATGTCAATGTGGCGACACTTGGGGGAGGCCTATGTCCAGCAGTGGACGTCTTTCGGATGAAATGATGATGATAGGTAACACCTACAGGAAATAACACAAACAAAAGAGCACAAAGGTTATTTGATTTAGAAATTTCTTCCAGCGGACTAGTGACAGGAATATAAATTAATATATAGGTACGGTTAGCCTGCGTCATCCCACTGCTGGGCAAAGGCCTCTCCCCATGACTTCCAATTGTCTCGGTCCAGGGCCAATATGGACCACTGGTCGCTGGTCTTGTCTAGCTCGTCCCGCCATCTTCTACGAGGTCTACTACGACGCCTTCTGGCTGTGTCAGGGCTCCAGAATGTGGTTATTTTGGCCCACAGATCATTGGGCATGCGGTAGACGTGGCCAGTCCAGTCCCACTTAATACAATAAATAGGGTGACTTGTAATTAGCGACCGATATTTAAACACGTGCTTAATACTCATGATAACAAACAACTTTTCCAAAGAAACTTTTTTTTTACTCGTTCACTTTTATCACAATCATACAACAGTCATATGGAATTCGCGCGCGCGCGCCTTTGGCCTATCAGCTTGTGATTGAAAACCTTCATGTGGATCTGTCACTGCACATTTTTTTGCTCAGTGGAGAAGTACACATTCTGGAACGTAGCCCTCTGTACTATTTATACCAACAGACTTACAAATTGTAGTAGGATACACAAATAGAAGATAATAGCATTTCCAAAGCGAATTGTAGCAGAATTTAATTAAGGAGCCATGAAACTCGTAAATATCTCGGAGTACGAGTTACAGTTAAAATGGTGAATGTTTTCGCTTGATATTGAATTTAAAGAAAAGAAGATAAATGTAATTAAAATTTTAAACAATATTAAATTTTAAGCAAAAACCAAAGTAAATAATAAAGTAAAATCATCATCTGCTTTGCTTTTTCCCAAACTATCTTGGGGTCGGCTTCCAGTCTAACCGGATGCAGCTGAGTACCAGTATTTTACATGAAGCGAATGCCTATCTGACCTCCACACCCCATTAACTGGGTAATACCATACCCCTTGGTAAGACAAAAGATGTCAGTCTTCTGACTTCTCGTAACGACTGACAAAGATCTACAAATGACAGTCGAGATCAACGGCTTAACGTGTTGTCCGAGGCACGGAGGAAACTCGGTATGTAATTAAGGTCACCCATCCACAGACAAACCTAGGCAAGCACGGCTTAACCTTAAAGATCGACCTGGGCGGCTGTTATTATTTAGCCACGAGCTTCTCAAATAATAAAGTTAAATATCAGACAGCGTCAGTATGTGCTAACCCCTCAACACTCAGGCCGTGGAGGCCGGGGAGGTAACTACTTAATAGCGCTGTGTGTACAACAAAAACGAAGTGTCTCGTTGGTCTAGGGGTTCAAACGCGACTGCTGAGCATGACGTCCTCGGTTCGATTCCCAGGTAGGGCAAAGTTTTATTGGGTTTTTCCATCAGCCACGGAGTGTTGTACCCGGTTGATAACAAAAGGCTCGCCCCTATTACATGGGATTTAAACATACCTGGCGAAAAGTGGGTGTAATAATGGGAGCATCTCTGCTAACCGTTCGGGATGTACAGGTATTATGTTGAACTCGTCTACAACTTTGATAGTAGAGTCTCCGATCTTGATAGGAGTGGGTGTTACAAATGGGCATTCAACATGACCTTGGTTGGTCCATGTTCATTTTAAGACCCATTCTTTCGGAAGCTCTACTGAGGTCATCGAGCATTGTACTCCAGTACATCCCGAACGGTTAGCAGAGGTGTTATATAAAACAATGGCACAACTCGTGTCTGTTTATGTGTGAGTTTTGCTTACGCCATTTTTGCTTCGCTTTTTTTTTACCCTATGTCGTGTCCTCCTGCTGGCCTCCCCTATCTCCCTCCATACCTTCCGCTTCTCGCTTGTTTCTTTGAAGGGCAAAGCGGTGGTTTCGGTAGGTCTATTGTGAACCACGCCCATGATGGTTACCCGCACACCCTATCTAGGTCTGGAAAGTTAATACATATAATGGGTCCAGCGGTATACAACCGTCTACCAGATGATATTTTAAGCGCGACGACTGAAAATGTTTTCAAACGTAAACTAAAAGGATGCCAAACCGAACACCCATTAAATGACCTAAAATAATGGTTTTAGGCATGTTTTAGGTAACAATTTTTTTTTTTTTTACTTTTTGGTAACAAACGATTCGTCTATATTTTTATTGTATTTCTAAAGTAGTTCTTAATGAACGATAATTTGTATTTTATGCTTCTTTAATGTATAATAATTTGTGCTTTTATTTATTTTTTTGCTAAACCAGACATGTAAATAATTATTAATAAATAAACTAAACTAAACCTTAATACCAGATAAATTTAAATTGTAAAGAGCAATCAAAACCTTGTAGTTAGTAGGCTCTAATTCTTTTGTGGTTACAGTAAAAAACATTTCAAAGTTTCATAATAGATTTATTAAAGAAAATCGGCCAATTAATTTTAATTTTGATTGAAAAATTGCCTCACATACACTACCATTTACATCTATTTGAAATAATAATAAGACTACAATATTCAATCATCATCAACATCAGCCTATAATGTTCCCACTGCTGGGACACATGCCTACTCTATATGAGAGGGCTGTAATCCACCACGGGGGCGCAGTGCGGGTTGGTAGATGTCACATGTCGATTGTTTAGTTCCAGGACATGCCGGATTCCTCACGATGTTTTCTTTCACCGTTTTTGAGTACAGCGGTGATTAAATAAATTACACAAAGTAATGCGCCTGCCTTAGTTCGAACCCACGGCTTACAATATTCAACACTTAATCCAAATTCATTAAATATTGATATAAATATATCGCTAATTGTTCTATATTTTTTCAAAATTTTCTTCGCCATTTATTTTTTTCAAAGCAAGCAGTACTCGTGTTATTACTTAACCAAATTCTGTACCTACACATTTTATCAGAGAAAGTGACTTTCACACGTTTACACATAATTCAAAAGATTTCACATCTTTACGAGATCTGAAGATATACAAAGTAATGGTTACTGTGAAGCGTTTCGAGTCTATACAGTATTCAGCAAAAGGCGGTATCTCAAAAAAAAACGAAAATTCTTGTGCGGTTTTCTGTCAGCTTAAAACATTTTTTAGAATAGAATAGAATAGAATAGAATAGAATATATTTATTTGCTTAAAAACATGGTATAAAAAGATGGTAAAATACAAACAATAACTAGAGCAACATGTTTTTGCTTAACAGTGATAAGCGTACAAATTTACACAAGCATATTTTTAACATTTACTGTCTAAGAAATCTTTTACACTATAAAAACTATGACTACACAACCATTCATGCAATTTATTTTTATATAATCTCAGATTCAACGCCTTGAGATTACTTGGTATCTTATTATATAAACGCACACACATAAATATGGAACTTTTATTATATTTAGCCATTCACATCCAGCCATCCAGCCATTTCATTTTATCAGACGGACAAATCAAAATAGCCGTCTATCTTGATTGTAATATTTAAAAAAAACAGCAAATATTTAAAAATAAAACAAGGAAGAAAAAATAACACAAAAGATTGATTCACACTTGTAGGTAAACCCCGAAGGGTTAGCCATACTGAATAGTACCCCATAGTTCACCAGTTATGTTAAGAGCGTTTACGCCTTACGACATTTCATACAAACTTTCAAGTCCTTATTTTCCGAAATGACTGAACCGATTTTAATGAAACTTCATACGCATAAGCAAGATACATAGGTCTAAAAACAAACTAAAAAACCGGTTCAGTCATTGCCATCAAGCGGGCTAAAATCTAGACTCCGTGGCAGGTACTGAGACATTCTTGGTGGAAAATACTCAATAACACTTTGCCCCACCTGGAAATTGAATTCAGGACCTTATGCTAAGCAATCGCACTTGTGAATACTAGACGAACAAGACATCCATTTTTATTAAGAATACGCATAATTAATTTTGGTATAAACTAAAAAGGAAGACGACAGTGTCTCACATATTCCGCGTTTTCCTGAAAAATTGATTTATTGAGTTACCGCTGTTTGCTACGCAGTCTAAAAGGTTTCAAACATGCTGAATCTTTTTTTATTATTTTTCACTTTAGTAGGCACCAGATTATGTAGACTGAGAGGTGGCATTTAATTTAGGTTTCTAATTTTGCAAGAATGTAGTTTTAATCTGTTAAAAAGCAAGCTGCTATGTTAGTAACATCGGGCATCGGATGTTGCTTAATCGATCCGAAGTGGCGATCGACAAAAAATATGATGCAAAAGTCATACATATTTACTCTATTTTGTTTAACTATACTTATCGACCGCGAAATTTTTAGCAATACTGAGGGGTTATCATGACGTTTCAAAGCAGCATTGTTTTAATATCATTCAAAAGAGATAGAGCTATAGATGACGTTTAAAGCCATCTCTTTCTCACTCTGGACTAAGATTAAAACAATACTGCTTTAAGACGTCATGATCGGCCAGCTGCAGGTATCATCATCACCATTGGCAGCATTTTCCACCTAGGTACTGCTGAGTGTAGGTCTTCTTCCTTTTGTCTGCTTCTTCCCTGGTCTACGCCAGTCTCAACCAGTTCTTACCCGCATCTTCTGAATGTCATCCATCCATCTTTCTGTAGGTCTGCAAACATTTCTTCAACCGACTCAAGATTCTTAAGATAAATTTTGTCACATCTATACCCACCCTAGGTTTATTCTTTGACCCCTTCCCTTACGCAATTCACGCCCAATTTGACAGCTTCTGTGGGCGCAACAAAAAGTTTAATACTCTTAACGCATGGTGCGCACTTAACTCGATTCAAAGTGAACTTCCTCTCTGAATCGAGGCCACGAGAGTAGCGGACGAGCGGTTTCGCAAAAGTAATAATGAGTTTATGGTAAAGAAGATGAAACTGAAAAAGAACTAATTTATGTTTAATGTTTGCAAGCACAAGATCAGTCCTGCAATCTCAGAAGGGTTTGGCAATGGTTAGGTATGTTAAGTCTCTTTAATATCCGTATCAAAGAGATGTCAGCAAATAAGGAGCGGTCCGATGCCTGCCGGGGCTGCGGGACTTTTCGAAAGAGCCACGTTGCCCTGGAACACAAAGGGCTAAGAACGAACATGGATGTTTTAATCAGTACATGTCTTACACTCCCTTCTGCTCCGCTCAGAGCGGAGGGGTCATAATAATATGATGATTTCCCATCTGGAAAAAAAACGTCACTTAGGCCTGAGAATTGAACCCTCGATCTCATGCGCAAAGCAGTGGCGCTTCTGATCAGTTTTAGATACATGTTTACAATTTAATATAATGTAAATAATTTACTTTAACATAGTTAAGTAAGTATCCAAATTGTAACACAACTTCGTTACAATATTGTTTCAACCAAAGCAAAACGTTTTTACGCGCTGACGAGTCATCTTCCTCCTGCCCTTATCTCAATTTATTTAGAGTCGGCGCAGCATGTCTTCTTCATGCATACTTATCTATTACTCGTCATTATTAGCAGTATATGGTTTTCTGACCATATAATCCTTCATCAATCATACAGTCCCTTCATCGTTTCTGACGAGTTCTGTTCTGGGCCTCAAGTCTGCTATTACAATCGTGTCAGAATGGCCTATCACTGATTTCATAATTGTTGATTTTGACAAGTTTGGTAATCTACTAATATAATGGCGTCATTATGACTTTCCAATGGACAACCACTGACAATCCATTGAAAGACATGGCATAGAATGGTAATCTCGTACTTAATGACATATGAATGACTGACTTTAGCGGTAATCTGCTAAAATTTTGACAGTTCCTTTGACCACTGAACTACCATTAGAACGCCATTGTGCAGTCATTGCTTCCCTCACATTTATCTCAGACTGTTCGGAGTGTCAATTTGAATTGTTTACTAACAAGCGGCTTCTAAATACTTTGGTTATAGTTAATATCGTTACGAGTATCGTGTTTCAAGTGTTTGTGGAATATTGAATGGAGACTACCTATGTATTCATTACGAGCAAATATTTTCGATTCTCGAGCTAGCCAACGCAGTGGATGTTAGAGAAAGAAGATTGGTTGGCACAATGCAGAATGCAGAAGACGTCGTCAAGCCCGTCGCATGACGAGAACGAGAATGAATACCTTTATAATTGATATTCCCGAGGCGGAATTTGTAAAAACGTTTTGCCTTGGAAAGGACTCAGTAAGGGGGTTAATTGATGGCCCCCGGCCACCGTAGGCGCGGGCCTGTGGACGGTGAGTAATGGGCTAGCTCACCGTCCGTCCGTCATATGACGACAGACCGTGCCGACGGCGCGTTCGTGTTCCACGCGCGCCTCAAGGAGATGTCAGCAAATCGGAAGGGGTCCGAGAGGGCCGATGCCTGCCAGGGCTGCGGGTTGTTCGAAAGAGATACCGTGCCCCTGGAACGCAAAGGGCTAAGAAGGAACATGGATGGGTTTTAGTCAGTCAAGTCTGACACTCCCTTCCGCTCCGCCCAGAGCGGAAGAAGTCATTTGATGATTTCCCATCCGAAAAAAAAAAAAAAAAAAAAAAAAAAAAAGGGGGTTAATTGAAGAACAGTAAGTATATAAAAGTTAAGACGTTTAGTTAAATGGGGCTGTATAAAAGTAAATTGTTTTTTTGCAGGTGTTTGCTTGCAGCACGTGCTTTACATTATAGTCCAACAACTGCAGGCAAGATTGTGAATGAATGTTGCATATTGCAAACATGGCAAGAGCACCATTGCCACCTGACGAAGTTTATGCAGAATAAGAGCACCATTGCCACCTGACGAAGTTTATGCAGAATAACTTGGCTTGCAACAGATATGTGATTTATATTCCACTATTTTGGAATTTAATGGAGTTGGAATTTTAAATAATACTAGTATGTTAAAAAAACAACAGTTAAATTAGGTACTCTTTATTTCTCATAACTAAATATTTATTTAACAATGTTAAACTTGACTTAAAATCTGAAATGTAAATATAGTACGTAAAACTAAAAGACATTTTGTCATATATCTAGTAAAACAATTCCAAGTTACAATATCTAATGTAATATTAATAACAAATCAAAATCAGTCTTCATACAAAATAAAAAGATCTTCAATATTTTAATTATCATTTGAATAACAAATCAAATTTTACCTTACATTTAACTAATCAGTCTTTTAATTTAGGAGGAAATTAATTATGCAGCACCTAATTATCAAGACCATCGAAGGGTGAATCGGTATCTTCTTGAAGGTTGGGCACTGCAGCAGGCTCTTGTTGACAAACTGTGGAGAAATGCATAAATTAAATTAGTAGGTATGTAATTTAAACCCACCTCAATATTCTAGTGGAGTGCGAAAATGCTTTAATTATTATTAAAATGATTTAACTCTGTTACAGATCCACAGTATTGCACAAAATATGATTTAAAATAAATGAATACTCTTTTTAAAAAACATTGTTTCATTTAATTATTTATCATTACAGCCATTTGGAATCCACTGCTGGACATAGACTCCTCCTAATATAGATTTCATTTATCTTTAAATAATCTGACAAAATTACCTCTTGCATACTTCAGAAAACTTTAGTCAGACATAAAGATGTCAAATTCTGGCCGATGTACTACTACTGATGTGAGCCTACACCTAACACAAGCTTTTAAGCTTAACTGGAGGGGTTATAATAAAATTATTATAATTTATATTGTATTGCTTTTAATGCTCTTTAATACTTATTGTGGGTATGTTTGTTGGGTCAGAGCCCATTCGTCCCCTAAAATTCGTCCCCCAGCATAAAAGTTGTAGATTCGGCCCCTATATAGGTGCCCATTGGTCTCCTGGTAGGGGACCAATTAATATTTTAATAAAAAATATTATTTTTAAGGTACCCATTCGTCCCCTCTAATATATATACAATATAAGTTAAAGATTCGGCACCTATTCAGGTGCCTATTGGTCCCCTGAGATAAAATTAGCTATATTTTACACAAGAAACAGTTAACATAGTACACTTGTGAACAGTTTATTAACGGAATTAATTTAATAAATCATAACAGATCATTGAAAAAAGAGCTATGATGAATGATAATCCGTCATGATAATAATATAACCTGTCGATAGACTTACGATGTAAAATTGTCTCGTTAATGGTAGAAATAAACCAAATATTTTGCAATGTTTAGACACTCTACATGAAGAAGCGAATTTATCAAAAAATAAAATGGATCAGGTGCAAAGGGGTGTCCAAACAAATAATCGGACTCCTGAATCGATTGAAAATGAAGCGAGAATAAATCGCATAATTAGCCAATTTTTTGAAAATCAGATTTCACTAGTCCACTGCATGGAAAAGCTATGCATATATTATTAATTTAAAATGAAAAAACAAATATAAGATTAAAATAATGTTGATTTGTTTAATCTTAAAAAATACGGTGATTTTAGCCAATTTTTATGTAGGTACTTCTAGTTACAATTTATTAGATTTAAGTTATTATGATTTTGCATGTATGTAGTTGGTAAATATACAAAAAAATAAGAAGTGATTATTTACTGTTGATATGTGTTTTTTTGCATATTTTTTATATTTAATGTTGATTTATATGATGGTCAATCAAGGCTGATTTTTGTAAAAGAGTTGTATTTTGTTAGTTTCTAGGACATTGTGATTTTGTATGTGTTAATCTTATTTTTTCTTTTTTTTTTCTTTATATTACTTTTGAAAAATTGGTCTGCTCGACAACTTAAACCGCAACGGATGTTGTTGTCTTTCCAAGTAAGAGGCATTGCCATTGGAAAAAACAAACACCAATATCTATAGTAAACTTAAAGTAATTACTTACGGACTTAGGGACTTGCCAGAGAATGGGCAGCAGCGTTCTCTGTGTTTTTGTAACAACTGTACTGCGATCGCCAACCCGCCTGCCAAGCGTGGCGATTATGGCAAAACCCCCCTAATGTCAATGTGGCGTTGGGGGAGGCCTATGTCCAGCAGTGGACGTCTTTCGGCTGAAATGAAATCTTATTTGAAATAAACATGATATCTACCGAATTACTATATTTTTTATTTTAGCCTTTTCTGCGCGACCTTACCAGGACTACCAAGCTGCAGTATACACATATACATGTACTTATATTAGAAGAATGAATAAAAATAAATATTCTTCAGGGGACGAATGGGCCTCTCAAAAGTTCCAGGGGACGAGTGGGCACAGGGTGCGAATCTTAGGGGACGAATGGGCTCTGACCCTGTTGAACACACAATGAGTAGAAGTTCCGCTTTTGGGTAAAACCATTTTGTATCAGTGAATAATCTGTAAATCCACAGTAATTACCTTTTTTGGCACACAGTGTCCCATAAGGTGCGCCATTTTTTCTGTGGTGGAGCTCAGTCGATCAATGGCTTCAGCCAGTGTTGATGGCCTGAGCTTGTTTTAAAGTTGCCTCGGCATTCCTGGCTTCAATAGTGTCCTGCCTTGATTGACCAGCTTCAAGAGCTGCATGGTCTCACCTATAAAAAAAAGTATATTTTACTTTAATATTCATTGTAGAACTAAAAAAGTGCAAAAATCACAATAATGATACATTTATCATTTTATAATGCATAGAATATTATACTGATTTATGTACTTACTGTGCTGCCGGCGTTTTATTGGGGCACTGGGAAGTCCACCGATACGAGTATAAAATTTGGGCGCACTCCATCCAATATCGTTTTAATAAACTTCGCCCTTCATTGGTGCGGCTGCAGTAGCCAAGCAGGTCTTGGTGGTTTTCTAAAAAGTCAATTAGAGCCGAAATTTTCTCAATTAGCACCATTTTGTATTGCAATAAATCTTTTAGAGATCATTTAGAACACTTGAAACTAAACCAAAACACCGGCCGCTAGAAATAATAAAAACAAATAAACGTCAGTACAGTAAACAGTAATGTCATATTTGACTTTGACAGCTTAACAGATAAAATATTGAGTTTTCCAATTTCACATTTAATGTTTTCTGCTATTAACAAACTTCTTACTACTTCAGATTGCTCATAACACCAATAAATAATATGTAAAATTATATATAATTGAAATCTGGCATGAATAAATGTTCAAATTTAGTAGTAGTTTATCGAAAATCATTTCTACTAACGGGTTTTATAATAATGGCAATACAACAATGTCATTATAACACCATTCTATTACGAGACCACTGACCAACCACTGACCGACCAATGATCGATCATTATGAATTAGCAGATTACGAACTTTTAGCAAAATGACAATGGGATCGTGTTGGAATGACGATATTTATAAAAATAGCAGACTTGAGGCCCTGTTCGCTGACTAGCCTCTTACTTTAAAGCCACACTCACAACGCATTGTTTCCACGCAGTGGTGGATTCGACGATCGTTTGTAGATTACTCCGTTCAATATGTTTGTTTATTTGCGCGAAATGAACGCGGAGTGCTGACGGCTTAGCTCTGAATCCTACCACGCTTTAACATACGAATCTTTTGGACAGAAAGTCGTAAATTTTCTTTCAAATCCTGCAAAAGAATTGGGTTTTTTTTTTGTATAGTTAAGGAAAGTGGAATAGTGAGAAGAAGCTTTCAAGTTTGAAATAACTACTAATAACCAATTGAACTTGTTATTGGGTTTTGCATTAGTTTCTCGGTAGCAACCACGGAATATTGATTTGTGCCCAGCTGATGGCTATAAGCTAGCCAAACATAACTAGCGAAATGTGGTTGAACTTCAGTGATTACTGGCCCAATTATAGTTCATATAATAATATAGAATAGAATAGAATAAAACTTTATTGTACACCAAAAATTAAAAATAACGGGTTTACAAAACTGCTAATCTTATGGTTACAACGGCGGTCTTATTACTCATAGCGATATCTTCCAGACAACCTTTGGATGGACATTATGGGATAAAAATATAAAGGGGGTAGTCACTGGTGTACCTAATACACAAAAATAATAGTATAATACAGCAGTGAATACAGCAGTCATTGTGCCGATAGTCGTGTCGGCCAATGTCTTAATTGCCAAAAGCCTCGACCAACATCTTAGTAGGCTTTCGCTTGGCAGCTGGATCAAGGGCTTGATTCAGAAAGCAGTACTTCTGGACACGGCGCGTATCGTTAGGAGGTTCTTCTCTCAAGAGCCCTGACCACCGGTAGCTCGGACCCTGTTCCCAATGCCGGTGGGCTCCTATTTTTTATATTTTTAAATGTTTTTTATACAATTTTGTAAAAATATTTAAAAATGTAAATTATATGTTTTAAAATAAATAGTATAATATATTATTATCCTTATCATTCACAAATTAACATGACTGAATGGTGTTAGTAACAAAAAGCTTGATGCTTGTTCACCAATTATAATAATTACCGTAGTAAATATGATAAGTATAAAGTTAACAAATTACTAATTAGTAAAATTATAATAACAATTTATTTTTTAAAAACACTAGTTAAACTAAAATCAACAAAGACACGCATCGTATAAACTAAAAAAATACATGAAAATATGCTGGTTCCAAAATAAAAACAAAGTAATATTCCTCCTCTTTATAACAACAGTAAAAAAATAACGAAATATCCCACCATTCATTCAATAAAACTCACAAAACATAAATTCAAAGAACGAAAATTCTTTTCACACGTTTTCTTAACAAAAAATCTTAATGAGCTCTCAATTCAAGAATCAAAATGTTCGCCATGCCAACGTTAAATTCGGGAATGGAACGTCTTTCCGAAAATCAAATCAGCCAATCAGAGGCACGCCTGTAAATACGTCATCAATCATAGCTGCTCAAATTCCGTTGCCCATTGAATATATTTATTTAAAACGCCAAGTCATTTTGTCTCTACATTTCGGTATTCAAGACAGGAGTCGAATTATGTGTCTTCTGTGGTTCCGTCGTTGGTGAAAATGGAGTATTTTTTTTAAGATTCTGTTATTTCGTCCCCTATCCTTGATTAGCATTCCAATTGCATAACATAATTTCCATCGCATATCGAAGTAATTCGTACGCTTGACAACGTAAGACACACTATAAAAATGAATGTTTTTGAATTGTCAAAATGGAAAATGCTGATTTAAATGACAGCTGTCATTCACGCTGTCGGTCACGTCTAACAAGTGATTAATTTTTGCACACAGAAAATTATTCGTTGATTTGTTTTTTTTTTTTTAATACTTTGAATGACATATAAATTGTCTTTAAAACTTGGAATTATAAATCATACTACTGCTTATTCTTATTATTACATTACATTATAATCGTGAATTACTTCATGTTCCAACATTTTTTTAATTTTAGAATGTTCATGAAAAATAAGTAAGTTTGTATCTATTAGAGTAAAAATAAATAAGCCCATCTTTTTATAGGTTTTTCTTCTTTAGCATTGATCTTGTTATTTTGAGTGTCAGTGCGAGTGTTTTCCAGATTTCATAACTTTAGTTACTTGTTATTACTGCTTTTGTGTTGCTATTGCGTTTTTGTTTATAAAACAACGAAGAGGGCCAGAAAGTCTGTTCTGATTATTGTACGAATATGCAGTTTTATTAATTATTTATACCTATCGATATACCTAATTCAAGCTACTTTTCGACTTTTTAACGAATGTCACTATTGCTAACTAGTAACATTTGTTTGACAGCTGTCATTATAATCAAGTTAGACTTTAAGGACTATAGTGTATTATACAATTACCTCGACTTGGTATCTTTATGGAAAAAGTACGTTCACATCGTTGTCGTGCAAATTCAATACCGATGACAATCTCCCAGCCTTATTTACAATATTTTATTCAAGACTTAAAAGACTCCATTACAATCACATGAAATATTACCGTCATTAAACACACACACACACAGTCGAAACTTTACGACGCTACAGACACTTACAACATCAAACAGTACAACCTGGAATTCTTAAGCTATTCAAATATTCAAAAAGCAAATGGCGCCTATAAAATGTTTGAACAATGGCAGAATACTTGGTACGGAACTCAAGGACCTCTTAAAAATTGCATTAAACATTTACGAATGGATCCCCAAGCGTTCGTGACGTCAAAATAATCGGTGTTCTAAAAATGAAAAGAGCGCCGAAACACGTAGGTGAAATTCAAGATGGCGGAGTTTGATCAAGTTACGTTTTGTTTTTGGTGTTTTGTAAACTGCATGTTTTGTATTTGTTTTTTGACTGCCTGCCTTAGTTATGCCCTTACAACTAGGTCGAAAACGCTATAATTGATGAGCACAGGACTTGAGTTCGATTTCCAGAGTGTTATTTGGTTTCTCCATCAGGATTTTTTCATCAGGAGCCGGGATTTGTGCCGGGGTTGGTGGCAATCGGCTTGACCTTCATGGGATTTAATTATAACTGGTGAAATATCAAACACCTTTGTTTGACCCTTCGGGGATTGGTGTGTTTCAGTAAAATTTAAAATTAAAAGTTGATTAAATTAGACTGTCTCGTTAGTCTAGTAGTCGCAATTGCGACTGCTGAGCATGAGGTCCCGGGTTCGATTCCCGGGACCGGCAAAGTGTTATTTGGTTCTTCCGTTAGGAATTTCCCAATATTAGCCTCTGCGTCTAGATCAGGGGGGTTACTATGACGTCTTAAAGCAGTATTCTTTTAATCATGTTCCAGTGTGAGAGAGACGGGGGTATAGAGGACGTCTAGCGCCATCTCTTTCCCACTCTGGAATAAGATTAAAATAATACTGCTTTAAGATGTTATGGCATTCCACCAGTAGATAGTCCGGTCGACGGTAAGGTCTCAACTCTTTCAGAGATAAAAATTACTGTTTAGCAAGTCTAGATGGTAAGTAGAAAATATATAGGTAAATATAATACCTACATACAAAAAATCACAACACACTTGCTTTGTTGTAAAAACGTTTAAACAATATTTTGCACCGATCAGCAATAATGGCGCAACATTAAAATGCGCAAATTTAATTGAATATAGTTTGCATAATGCCCGTTACTCGTTGCTCTTATTAATATGCAATGTTCTGACGGCAGTGGAGTTCGGGAAAATCAGGTACTATGTTATAAACTAGGATCGATCATGATGTGTTTGTTAAATTTACTTCACATTTTTCTTTTTAGGGTAGTTTTTATTAACTCAATATGCTTTGCAAATATTCGTTTCGTGATTGTTTCTTATGCAACGAAAATTCGTTCGAATTCATTCGAAAATGTTCATAAAATTAAAACTGCGGGGCCAATCTATGTTAAATTTTTATGGTACCAAATAGCAACTATTACGCATCAAACTAAAGAAGAATCACGTAAATCAGATCATAAATCTCAGCGTAGTCGGTGTACATACATAAAAAAAATATCCAATCGAATTGAGAATCTTCTGCTTTTTGAAGTCGGTTAAAAATAAACATTCGTTCGCGAGCATAGATAGCTAGCTGTACACAGATTGTGATAATGATTTTGAACACCTCCATCTTGTTTTACTATTATACAGCGTGTACCAGAAAGGTGTAGTCATATTTCATGGTTTGATTCAGACCATGAAACTGAACAACCTTGTCCATGGGACCACCATCGAAATAGGGAAAAAAAAATTAAATTAAAACTTTAAAAAACCCCCGACACAAAAAACCTCTAAAAAGCCAAAAAAAAATTAATCCAAGCGTCGTAGCTTCGGGGGTCCGCTTTGTTCTGTGCTCGTACTAAGCGGTCTTCTTAGCGGTCCCCCGACGCTACGACGCTTGGATTAATTTATTTTTGGCTTTTTAGAGGTTTATTGTGTCAGGGGTATTTTAATTTATTTTTTTTTCATTTTTTTTTATTTTTTTTTTATTTTTTCTTAGCCTTGACTGTCCTACTTCTGGTTAACGAAACCAAGGAAAGATACAAAATTTAAAAAAAAAAAAAACGAAAATTTTGGGGGGAGGGGTGTGCACCCCCCCCCCCCTCGCCAATGCCCATGGTGACAAGCGACAAAATTTCAAATAGACTACCCGTGAAAGTTGTTTATATCCCTACATCAACTAGAAAAGAGGTGATGATCTTCAAACGGCTGAGCAGATTTTCTCGAAACATAGCTAAGAACACTCTCGATTAAAATATCTTTCAAACGACACCACTTTTATCAAAATCAGTTGATCCGTTTAGGAGCTACGATGCCACAGACAGACACACAGATAGACAGATACACAGATACACATATACACAGATACACACGTCAAACTTATAACACCCCTCTTTTTTGGTCGGGGGTTAAAAAAGAATCCATCCTATACAATTGGGTCGAGTAGTTATTGAAGTTTTATACTGGAAAACTGTTTTTTTTCGCGATTTCGATCATTCTTCGAAATTATTATAAAAGTGGCTTGTCCTGGAACCGAAAAATCGCAGACGTACCTATGTAATATCTATCAACCTGCGCTGGACGTGGTGGATTACAACCCACTTCCTCATTATAGGTTGATTATTCTTATTTTATTACCAGAGGTCGGAATTAGGTAGAGTTATTAATGTACATACACTGATTTCATACAGCGAAAGAATAAAGTGGATATGCCTCAAATCCCGAGATTAAATTTAAAGAGCAGTCAAATCCCGTGATTTATTAAATAAAAAAGTTATTTACTTTTAAACAATTTAAACCATCCGACATCGGATAACCGAAGTTGCAAAATTCCAATGCGCACACGCAAGGGAAGATCCATATTTATGTCAAAATTTCGATGCAAGTACTTAAATAACTCTATCTAATTCCGACCTCTGGTTATTACGTTTTACTTTATTTGACGTTTATTCACGAAATCTCAAAATGAAAATAATTGTAGATAGCCAAAACTTTCCTCACCACACAGTGTGAAACCGCCATTGATTTTAACGTTGCGTCCAAGACGCATCGTTCTGTAAGAAAGAGAGACACCTCTACTGTAAACAGCGGTAAGCCGCGGCGACTTATGAGAGGTTTACCCTTGGGAAATAAGACGTGGCACACCTCTATTTGTCTCTTTGACCTCCAGGCGAAGACGAATGTAAATGCTCCTTGAAAACACGATGATCGAGTGTTGTTGGGGACTAACATTTTTATAAGAACAATAGTGCTATTTACTATTTAAATACAAATTATATGAAACGTTACTATATCATTTTAATAACTAATAATCATCATCATCATCATTTCAGCCCAAAAGACGTCCACTGCTGGACATAGGCCTCCCCCAAGTCACATTGAAATTTTGAGGGGTTTTACCATAATCGCCACGCTTGGCAGGCGGGTTGGCGATCGCAGTACGGTTGTTACAAAGGCACAGAGAACGCTGCTGCCCATTCTCTGGCAAGTACCTTAGTCGCCTCTTACGACACCCACGGGAAGATATGGGATGGTGCTATTCTTTACGTCCGACAACATACAGAGCAATAAATAACTAATAATAAATAACTAAATTTTATTTTCAAACTACCTAAATAATATACTAACTGAATATTAGTTCAAATGTGCAATATAGAAAATTATAAATGTGAAAGTAAATGAAGAAAAGATGTTTTATTAATCAGTATTAAAAACACTGTACACGGTAAGTAATAACAAACAAATAAAACTAAAACTAAATATTTACATAAATTAACTAACTAAGTATAAACTAACATAGAAAAAACAGGACGTTTATGCGTCAAAATACTCCTCCCCATCGCTGTCATCCGGAAACGTGCCCAGAAGACTGGCAAATACAAATTTGTATTTGGTCGTTGAAGTTCTTACGTCAAAAATAGCAACTTTACAGGAAAGTGATAAGACTGCATAATTATACCTAGTTAATAGTACCATACTTATAATAACTTGTGTTCACTTCAAATTAACTAGAGACGTTGCCTGTTTCTGATTGTCTGAAACAACGCGTCTGTCGATTCTCTTGAACACGGCATCAAGAATCAATATTTCATACCGTCAAAAATGTACTTACCAAACTTACTTATTGTTTTTAGCAAGTGATTAAATCTATACAAATAAATAAAATTGAAGTGTCTGTTTGTAATATTAAAATAACCGCTTTTTACTACATGCATATGAAATTATATACGGTACATATACCAAAATATATTTTTTTACAATTTTTGTCTGTCTGTCTGTCTGTTTGTTCCGGTTCAAAATCAAAATCAAAAAATCAAAATCAAAATATTTTTATTTTACATAGCCATAGCCTACAGTGGCACTTATAAAACGTCGGCAAAAAGGTGCTCGGTTCGGGTGAGGTATTCCATGAAGCGCACCCAAACGAAGCGCACCCAGACGAAGCGCACCTAAAGTATTCCACTTAGCGCACCCGTAGGTGTGCGCTTCAAATAAAAATTAAAAATAATTAATTTCCTATTCCACGAAGCGCACCTACGAATATCACTTGCATAGTGCGGGGACTAAGAAATAAAAATGTCGATAGAAGAAAATATTTATTATTTAAAGGAGGACTAACTTAATATCTAACATCTTTCAGTTGCATTATAATAATGTGGCACAATATTTTTCATTTTTGTAATCTTACTATTTTAAATCAAATATTGTTTTATAATTATCTTTCCCAAAAAATAATTATTTTTCAACTATTTTTCTATTTTTTTATTTCATGTTCTTAATAAAATCACAGATCGTTTCATAATTACAATAAAAACTTGAACAAATATCAAAAACAATGTAAGTATTATTTTACATAGAGATCTATGTTGAAGTTTTCTTATAGCTACCTATTTAGTGAAATGATTTAAATATGAACATTATGAAAATTACAAGTATTGTATCACATTATTATAATGAAACTGAAAGATGTTAGATATTAGGTCTTTACCTATGAAATTGCCGTTTTGTTTGAAAAAAGTTAAAGTATTTTTTTTTCGAACTTATTTATTTCTTTTATTCAAAGTAATCACCCCTGCAATCAATGCATCTTTGCCAACGCTGTGGCAGTTTATGGATGCCCTTCTTGAAAAAATCAGCTGGACGGGAGACAACAAACTCTTCAAAGGCGTTTTGTACTGCCTCTCGGGAATTTAATTTTTTTCCCGCTAAAAAGTTGTCCAAATTTTGGAAAAAGTAATAGTCGGAAGGCGCAAGATCTGGTGAGTATGGCGGATGAGGGAGAGCTTCCAAACCCAACTCATGCAGCTTAGAGACGGTCTGTTGTGCAGTATGGGGCCGCGCGTTGTCGTGAAGTAGCAGTGGAGACGACCGATTGACCAAAGCTGGTTGCAGACGTGCGAGTTTCGCCATCATTCTGGTCAGTTCTTCAATGTACACATCTGCAGTAATGCTCTCGCCGTTTTGTAAAAAGCTATGATGAATCACACCAGCACTAGACCACCAAACTGTGACCATCACCTTTCTAGGGGTCATTTTTCGTTTTGCACATTGCTTTGGTACCGAACCAGGATCTAACCAACTTGCTGAGCGCTTTCGATTGTCAAAAAGAATCCATTTTTCGTCGCACGTAACAATTCGGTTCAAAATTCCTTCATTTCTGTGCCTGTTAAGCAGCGCAAGGCAAGTCTCGACGCGTACGTTGCGCTGGCGATCGTTAAGTTCGTGGGGCACCCATCTATCAAGCTTTTTTATCTTGCCAATCTGTCGCAAATGGACCAATATTGTTTTAATGCTAACATCAAAAGCTGCTGCCAGCTCAGCTGTAGATTGAGTTTCATCAGCTTCAACAATCACCTTTAATTCATCATTGTTGACCAAAGTTTCCGGACGACCACGAGGTTCATTTTTCAAGTCAAAATTCCCAGAACGGAACCGAGCAAACCAATAACGGGTTGTGCATTTGTTTGTACAGTTCTCTCCGTAAACGTCGTTGATGTTACGGGTCGTTTGTGCCGCGTTGGTGCCACGACGGAACTCATATTCCATAATTACACGTAATTTCAAAGTATCCATTATGAGGAAAAATGTTGAAATGTAATGAAAATACAACGCTAATCAATAAACAAAAGACTGATTTTGTAAATAGAATGTCATATTTTTAAAACAAAATTAATTTGAATTTAGAACTCATAGCCAATCAAAACTTTTTTTTGTTTGAAAAAGTCTGTACGGCAATACGGCAATTTCATAGGTAAAGACCTATTATTAAGTTAGTCCTCCTTTAAATAATAAATATTTTCTTCTATCGACATTTTTATTTCTTAGTTTCCGCACTATGCAAGTGATATTCGTAGGTGCGCTTCGTGGAATAGGAAATTAATTATTTTAAATTTTTATTTGAAGCGCACTACGGGTGCGCTAAGTGGAATACTTTAGGTGCGCTTCGTCTGGGTGCGCTTCCTTTGGGTGCGCTTCATGGAATACCTCGTTCGGGGAGGGAGGTTCGGGTTGGTCGTTTCCTATGGAGAAGAACCGGCAAGAAACTCCATGGTTACTCTTTTAAAAATCTCTGGAATGGCTGGACCGATTTTGACGGGACTTTCACTGGCAGATAGCTGATGTAATAAGGAGTAACTTAGGCTATGTTGGGAATCGCACCCAACAACCTCGCTTCCTCGGACACCACCGCGACGGACGACCTCTCAAACGCCTTCCTTAATAATTTTATGTTTGTCCGGAACAGTTCAATATTGTAATTTAATCGGCATTATACCTAGCCTATACCAAAATACAGTCCACTTTTATTTCTCTCCAACGGGTTATTAAACAGGCTACTTCTATTAAAAAATCTAAAATGCTTTTTTTAAATTCCGCGCGAACGAGGTCGCGGGCACAGCTAGTTTAAAATATAATGCACACGAGCGGATAATCTTACTACTGTTATTAACCCGAAAGTATGCCAGGCTGTATGAATGAATGGATTTTTGTTGCTCATGGACAAAATCTGATTACAATAAAAGTTTACAGTAATCAATCTTACAAATCAGAATAACACGTAGGCCATCATTTACTAAATAAATGTTTTACAAAAAAAAAAACGCGGGCAAAGCAGCGTACGGTAGCTAGACAGACAGAAACGAAAATAATGACTTATAAATCGTTTACAAAATTGTTTATCGATAGAAACAATCTTAAATGATTGAAAAACAATAAACGACAAGAAATAAGTACTGGTTAATCAATCAAGAATACAATAATTAATTATAATAAATAAATTTTCCCAAACTGCAATTATGAATAGCAAAACCGTTCCAAAATGGGAAAATTCGACAGCATTTGGAGCAAATCTATCACACAAACCACAGAATGACATAACGTCTGAAAACTTACTTTTCTACAACATCCCACCTTATTGGCTAGATGATAAGGTTCTAGTATTGATTTATGGAGTACAGAAAGGTTGGTAGAATAAAGCCATCTGTCACAAACTGATGGCTATTGAATCTATCGCCGGTTTTGATTTATAACCAAGATCCGAATGATATTTTTTTAACCAACCGACTTCAAACAGAGGAGGTAATTTGCTCGATTATTAAATTTAAATAAGTGAGTATTTAAAAATAAAATACTCACTTTTTTAATTTTTGCAACTAATACAAAAAAAATACTTATTTGCTGTCTAAATTAAGTACAGTTTGACGATGTTTTCCTTCAGCAATGTCAGTGATGTCCAAGATGAACTTAGAACATATGAATTGAAAAAGTTACATTTAATAGTGGTTTTTAAATATATTATAGGTAAGTTTGAAATCTCTATCTCTCAATGCTTGTGCCTTCTTTGTGTGAGAAGAGGGCTTTTCCCAGCACTGGCACAGTAATAGGCTGGTACTAATTAGAGTTTAACAAGTTCTAAAATTCATTTGCTCAATTCAGAACCCAGCAACGAGACAAGTTAACCAAAAAAGAACATCAACGAATTGATAAACAGAGCTGTCAAAACAATGCCTACAATTACAATTAAAGTTAAAATACTTTTAATTAATCAAATCCTCTGGCTTCCCAAGTTTGAGCTAAAACTAAAATTATGAAAGTCACTAATTACCGGCACCTTGCAAATTGGACTTGTCGTCTGCAGATTTTTCTTGGGGCATTAGGGAGCCCACGCACTGGGCATCCTAGCTGCGGCGGACACTCCGATGTATGGTGGCTTCGACCGCGACAAATCCGTTTTTACTTCTAGCGTGTCCATACACCTATCCATCTATACATCTATACATCCCTCCGTCCATAGATCCATCTATCCAGACATTAATCCATCCAGATGTATTTAGCATAAATTTTAAAAAAATATTAAAAAAATTGTTCGAATTTTATGTTATGCTTTTGATACAAATGTACATATTTTTATCATTATTTTAGGTCCATGTTGTCAGTAAATAAAATAACCTCATGAAAAAAAAACATGTTGTCAACTATTTGATGAGGCTATCGACTGGCTGCGGGGATTCTGTTGCTGCGACCCGGCGGTAGCAGCCATAATGCTGCTCAGTGCGCGGGTGCCCTCACTAAGTTAATTGAGTTTGGATAAGCCGGTCTTCGTTGAATTAATTAATTATTAATTTCATATTTTTTCACTTTTATTCAGTTTGTGGCTTGGAATGGTAAGAAAGTTATTATAGCTGGTAGTAATTGTGGAGGTAGGCAAAAAATATCTTGGAGCTCTTGGAAATATAACTGGCGAAATGTTGGTGTGCAATTGGTACACCTCTGCTCTATGCTTCGGGAATTATTGACGCCATTTTATGTTAACTGTTAAAGATATACATAAATTTAAAAAAAAAACGTTGCTCTTGGAATTGCTTCTGTATCGTGGGTGCGTTTACAGACATTTAAACTCACATACGGACGGACATCATCTGCCTAGCCTTTTCGCAAACTATCTTGGGGTCGGCTTCCAGTCTAACCGGATGCAGCTGAGTACCAGTATTTTACATGAAGCGACTGCCTATCTTACCTCCACAACCCAGTAACTGGGTAATACGATACCCCTTGGTAAGACTGGGTGTCAGACTTTTAGCTTCTGACTGCTCGTAACGACTGTCAAAGATCTACAAATGACAGCCGGGACCAACAGCTTAGCGTGCTTTCCGAGGCACGGAGGAAACTCGATATGCAATTATGATCACCCATCCACAGACCAACCTCGGCAAGCACGGCTTAACCTTAAAGATCGACCTGGGCGGCTGTTATTATTTAACCACGAGCTTCTGACGGACGTACAAATAGTATATTTGTTCCGTGTGGGAATCGTACCCGCGACACGGAGCGCAACAGCCAATCTATCGTGCTCTTACAATTCCCATGTAAACGTTCTTGTCACATTTCCCATTGAGGCTAAACGAAAGCACAAAGCGTCACTAATGCACTTAAGCCCTCTATCTAACCAACAATAAAGATAAACTGAATACATTAAGGACAGAGGGATAAGTCAATACAACGCTGAATCATATTTTTTCCCATTCTCCAATTGAAACAGCCTTTCGTCTGTTACTAACAATAAAAACTAAACTGCTGGTAGGTCGATCGCAATTTTCCAACGAATTAAACAGGATAGATAAGCCGACTATGGATACGATGAGAAAAAATGCAATAACGCTGACTTGAGGTTATTACTAAATGGTATTGATATTAAAGATAGCATTATTGCAAGAAATGAAATGTAAGAAAACGTTCTATTGTAATAATCTGTAAGAATGGGTTTTATTATAAAGTAAAGGGTCTTTGGGATGAATTCGGTTTTTTGGGACTTATCATTACTACCTCCTGCCTCTTTGGTCAGCACGCGTAGCATGACTACTGTAGAAACTAGTTTTTTCTACGGAAGAATGGACATAATGGCAGATAGACAATGACAATGTGTCAGTTTGTCGATTCTTCCGTCGACATAGCCCGTTTCTACAGCGGTCATGCTACGCGTGCTGGTGGGCCCAATCGTGACTGTTGCGCATGAGGTCCGAGGTCCGATTACCGGGTCAGGCAAAGTGTCATAGCCAGATATGACTGTTAGACGAAATGATGAAGGTGATTTTTGTAACCTAATGCGAACTTGGAACACAGAGTTGGAGAAAATGTAGGCCCGGAAAAGGTCAGACAAAGTAAAGATGACTGGTGATAGAAGTAATCAAAAAAAATTAAATCAAATCAAAATCATTTATTTCAAGTAGGCCAGTTCCAGGCACTCTTCGAAAAAAAAAGAAAATCCATGGACACTCTTTTAAATCAGTAGTTTGTTACAAAAACCTTGGTTACATCATTCATGTTGAGATGGTAATGCAGAGGTAGTAAACCAGTCTGCCTAGCCTTTCAGGAATTACAGGCATGATGTTATGTTATGGGAGCCACGATAAAACTGTAAACAGTGAAGTAAAAATCATCGAGATAGTTATTTCTTACATCATTCATCATCATCATTTCAGCACAAAACACGTCCACTGCTGGACTTACGCTTCTACAAGTGTCGCCACATTGACATTTTGGGGGATTTTGCCATAATTGCCATGCTTGGCGGGCGGGTTGGCGATCGCAGTACGGTTGTTACAAAAGCACAGAGAACGCTGCTGCCCATTCTCTGGCAAATCCCTTAGTCGCCTCTTACGACAGCCACGGGAAGATATGTGATGGTGCTATTCTTTACGTCCGGCACCATCCACCATCCATCACCATTTGTAACAGTTGCAGAGTAATACTCCATCAAAGAAGACGGAACAGAAGTAGCAATCAAAACACTATCACAAAATAACCATCAAATCCGAACGAAACTCAAAATCCGTTCCTTCAGCAAACTAGTAAGAGGAGTAGGTAGGAGTAAATCCTCGCCTTCGGGGATCTTCGATTGTTCAAACTTGAACGTTGGGCGGAAAGAATGAACGTACAAATTGTATCGGACGGCTCCCCACTTTGCTGTCAATGAAATTGTATATCTTTCTGGAGCTAGTTATTTTGTATTTTTCTGTTGCATCTAAGGTTCTAGATAGCATTGAGCATTGCCACCATTCAGACGAAAGTTTGGGAAAGAAAAACACATTTTCTCAAAACGTGCTTTATTGTCCTGTCCTTTAGTTAATGAGATTATTTCTAGTATTATTGTAATACATTAATGTGGCTTTATTGTTAAAATAAATAAACATCCTTGGTTGATTCGTTTTGACCAGTAGGCATAGACAAAGTGGTAATCGCTTTCAAAGCCTTCTAGCATTTCTACATCGGCTTCCAGTCTAACCGGGTGTAGCTGAATACCTGTATTTTACACGGAGCGACTGCCTATCTGACTGCCACAGTCTAGTTATTACTGGGTTATACGATACTCCTTGATAAGACTGGTTGTCAAACTTTGGGGCCACTGACTACCTGTAACGACTGTCAAAGATCTACAAATGACAGCAGAGACCTATGGATTAACGCGCTTTCTAAGGCACGGATGAAACTCGGTATGTTATCGGTGGTCACTCATCCACGGACCAACGTAGGCAAACCTAGCTTAACCTAAAGATCGAACGAGGCGGCTGTTATTATTTAGTCACGAGCTCCTCAACTGTTCATATTCCAAACACAAAAACATGAAACTACTCGTCCAACTGTTACTGCGTTCCCATTTACACAATTGCATAGTTTTTACATACGGCAAGCCTGCATCGGGAATTCCGAGCTATTGCACTGAAAGCTCCCCCACTTAAGATTATTGCCATCGTAAATAAAATATGTTGGAGTACAGTAAAGACTTACTGTTGTATGATGAATATGTATGTTCTGGCTTGTTGTCTTTGAGAGCAAGGCTGAGTAGTTGAGCGTTTTATGTGCTGTATGCAAATGGTTGACCGCTATCGTTGTTGACGAAAGTACTTGAAGTATTTTGTTTTATGGCGTACGGCGCTCTGTATGGTGTCGGACGTAAAGAATAGCACCATCCCATATCTTCCCGTGGGTGTCGTAAGAGGCGACTAAGGAACTTAGCAGAGAATGGGCAGCAGCGTTCTCTGTGCTTTTGTAACAACCGTACTGCGATCGCCAACCTGCCTGCCAAGCGTGGCGATTATGGCAAAACCCCCCAAAATGTCAATGTGGCGACACTTGGGGGAGGCCTATGTCCAGCAGTGGACGTCTTTTGGGCTGAAGTGATGATGATGAATGATGTACGGCGCTTGCATTGGTTCTTTAGCAATTTTGACTGTAATCCCCGGCTAAGCAGAGCTGCTCCTATTTTGCGAGTTATCATGTAGGTCCTAAGTTTCCGCCTACATAGATTAGATTAATTAGACATACACAACTATCATGCCACTAATTACTAAAGTTTTTTCTAGTAAACCACTGTAAAAAAGTTTTTTTTTTTGTTCTCTGTTAGTCTTCCTTTATTTCAATCCATTTTTGTTTGTTTGGATATTAATCCTTAATTTTATAGTTGAAGTCGGAAACTTTTGGACCTTCATCATCATCATCGGCCTATAATGTTCCCACTGCTGGGACACAGGCCTCCTCCCAATGAGAGGGAGTGGGCTGTAATCCACCACG
Organism: Cerastis rubricosa; assembly: GCA_949152445.1. Classification (NCBI taxonomy): domain Eukaryota; kingdom Metazoa; phylum Arthropoda; class Insecta; order Lepidoptera; family Noctuidae; genus Cerastis; species Cerastis rubricosa. The sequence continues at coordinate 19,928,301 of OX424534.1, read as the reverse complement.
CGGGCCCAGTCCGTGTTGGTAGATGTCACATGTCTTTGAAATTTTATTTCCAGAACATGCCGGTTTCCTCACGATGTTTTCCTTCACCGTTTTTGAGGGCAGCGGTGATGTTTATTTTTTATTTTTTTTATTACATTAAATTACAAAGTAATGCGCCTGGTTGAGTTCGAACCCACGGCTTACTGCTCGTAAGTCGGGGCTGTCACCACTGGGCCACCGCTGCTCTCCCCATCGCTGGATCTTACCATGTATATGTAGTTGGAATCATGTATAGTTGGCTATTGCCAACAACCGGGCACAAATCCAGACTCAGTGGCTACTGCTAAAAAAAATTCTGACGAAAAAACCAAATACAATGTTTTATTTGCCCAACCTGGGAACCGAACGTAAGACCTCATGCTTAACAGTAGCGCTTGCAATCATAATACCAAAGAGGTCTAATTTTCATCTAAACTAATATTTAGAGATGAAAGATTTGATTGTTTGTTTGTAAGGATTAAACTCAAAAACTACTCAATCGATTTAAAATAATCTTTCACCATTAGAAAGCTACATCTTTACCGAGTAACATAGGCTATTATTATATCACAATTATCGCGGACGAAGTCACGGGCGAAGTGCTAGTCGACTAATAAAAGTCAAGATCGCTAAGAAAAACGGTCCATCCCTGACATACGAATCGGGCGTTAGAGGTTAAAACAATGAAAATAACCCTTCACACCGAGCACCTCAATGAATAATACTGCCTGACCTGCGGACATCCTAACACGGAATCCCGGGAATCAATCCCGGAGATTTATAGCTCTATCCGCGTCCCATTCTACCCGGACAGTTTTTGTCACTAGAGTGGCGCATACCCGGGATCGCGTTGAGTTATAAGGGTCCTAGATAGACGGAAAATTGGATATTAGCCCGTGATTTACATGTGTTAGATATTTTTTTTATTCGTAGGTGTGAATTTATTTCGATTAGGACCTTTATATTTCTTTTAGGGCTTGGCTTAGGCAATAGATTTTTGGGAGAAAAAATATTGTATTCTAATACATGTACAATAACAACATCACAACTATCGACTTTTTTATAAAACAAAATTTGTTTTAAGTCAAATAAATACAAGGTGTTGTTTTACATCCTCATGAAATTCCAAGAGGATGTATGCTAATGATTCTTGACCCGAATAAATTATAAAATGGGTAGGTATACTTATTTACGGAAATCGGTAAGTGTGAACCACCCGTGTTTGAAACGCGGCCCGTCTGCTCTGTACCGGCTTTCACACAAACAATCTCAAACTTTTATTCGATAATTTCTTATTCCCTAAATCACGTTAAGGTAATGTAAGGTTTATTTTCACGAGGAATCAAAACAACACCTTGTAGAGAATCAAACTTTATAGGCATTAGTCGTACTTTTAAATTGTTCTGAAGTGAGACTTGCTCGTTGGTCTAGTGGTCGTAAACACGATTGTTGAGCATGAGGTCCCGGGTTCGATTCCCAGGTCGGGCAGTTTTATTGGGTTTTTTCAACAGTAATTTCTCAGTAGCAGCCACGGAGTCTGGATTTAATAAATAAAATAATAAATAAATTCTGTTTTATTTCAGGCAAAGTACCCATATCATCATTTCAGCCCAAAAGACGTCCACTGCTGGACATAGGCCTCCCCCAAGTCACATTGACATTTTGGGGGGTTTTGCCATAATCGCCACGCTTGGCAGGCGGGTTGGCGATCGCAGTACGGTTGTTACAAAAAGCACAGAGAACGCTGCTGCCCATTCTCTGGGAAGTCCCTTAGTCGCCTCTTACGACACCCACGGGAAGATATGGGATGGTGCTATTCTTTACGTCCGACACCAATCCAGAGTACCCATATACAACAATTTAAAGACAACGAAAATAGTAAAATCATTAAAAACATTGAATTCATTAAAAATAATAAAAACATTGAAAACATTAAAATCCGGAAATCCGGGATTTGTGCCCGGTTGATTCTTCTGCTTCGACCATTACATGCGTGTTGTTATATTATGTATATATTCTTTACAGCACACTTTTATCCTATACTATGTTAGCATTTATTATATACCCATGTCTTTACCTCATAAGATTAACTCTACTAACGCGATATCCCAGAAAATCAGGATGGCAACTAATCGTCTATCTTTTAAAATTAAAGTACGCGAGTGCATTTGGAAGAAGCTAGCAGAGTCGTCACAACGTTGATATTGTTTGTCCTTTTATTTATGAATTTGATTTATAGTATTTAGATATATATTTATAGTATTTTATATATCCTTAGTATGTCTTATTAAATTATATTTTTTTACAGTTAGACACCTACCGCTGCTTGTCTCTGCATCACCCAAAGGTTGACTGGTAGAAAATGCCTATAGCATTAAGTACGCCACTGTACATAATATCCAAATCAAAAGTCATTTATTCAAATTAGGCTGATAATCAGCACTTTTTGAACGTCAAAATTACAAGAGACAGTCGCCCAAAACGCCCGCCCTTCGCCACTTCCTAGTGTTTTAGCTGGGAAGAAGAGTATTTGAAGTGTTAAATAAATACTAACTGCCCATTGCCACAACCAACAAAACTCATCGACTGTCTGTCTAAACAACAACTTATATTACAACACCCATCCATCACCCAACAAATACTATCATACATTAAATTTTTCAAAGCCACCTCCCAGCTATTTGGCAAACAAACGAACTAATATGAACAAAGTTGTTCGTCCCGTTGTACAAATAAGCTGGTGGTACTGTCCCTTGGGACCGCACCGGTTTGCTCTGAGGTTCGCCAGACGTCGGGGTTACATGTAGGGCTGCTAACTAGCCGGAATTGTCCGGCTTTTTAGCCCTTTTGGCGGACTTTATCCGGCGGTGGAGCTCGTATTTAAATAATAACAGCCGGTAGGGTCGATCTTCAAGTTATTAATAATAAACATTTTATTATCAGGCAACTGAGGCCCATAGATAAAATACACAAAATAATGTTACACAAAAATAAACTAATACATATTAGGTCTTTACCTATGAAATTGCCGTTTTGTTTGAAAAAAGTTAATGTATTTTTTTTTTCGAACTTATTTATTTCTTTTATTCAAAGTAATCACCCCTGCAATGAATGCATCTTTGCCAACGTTGTGGCAGTTTATGGATGCCCTTCTTGAAAAAATCAGCTGGACGGGAGACAACAAACTCTTCAAAGGCGTTTTGTACTGCCTCTCGGGAATTGATTTTTTTTCCCGCTAAAAAGTTGTCCAAATTTTGGAAAAAGTAATAGTCGGAAGGCACAAGATCTGGTTAGTATGGCGGATGAGGGAGAGCTTCCAAACCCAACTCATGCAGCTTAGAGACGGTCTGTTGTGCAGTATGGGGCCGCGCCGCCGAGACGACCGATTGACCAAAGCTGGTTGCAGACGTGCGAGTTTCGCCATCATTGTGGTCAGTTCTTCAATGTACACATCTGCAGTAATGCTCTCGCCGTTTTGTAAAAAGCTATGATGAATCACACCAGCACTAGACCACCAAACTGTGACCATCACCTTTCTAGGGGTCATTTTTCGTTTTGCACATTGCTTTGGTACCGAACCAGGATCTAACTAACTTGCTGAGCGCTTTCGATTGTCAAAAAGAATCCATTTTTCGTCGCACGTAACAATTCGGTTCAAAATTCCTTCATTTCTGTGCCTGTTAAGCAGCGCAAGGCAAGTCTCGACGCGTACGTTGCGCTGGCGATCGTTAAGTTCGTGGGGCACCCATCTATCAAGCTTTTTTATCTTGCCAATCTGTCGCAAATGGACAAATATTGTTTTAATGCTAACATCAAAAGCTGCTGCCAGGTCAGCTGTAGATTGAGTTTCATCAGCTTCAACAATCACCTTTAATTCATCATTGTTGACCAAAGTTTCCGGACGAGCACGAGGTTCATTTTTCAAGTCAAAATTCCCAGAACGGAACCGAGCAAACCAATAACGGGTTGTTTGTTCGTTTGTACAGTTCTCTCCGTAAACGTCGTTGATGTTACGGGTCGTTTGTGCCGCGTTGGTGCCACGACGGAACTCATATTCCATAATTACACGAAATTTCAAAGTATCCATTATGAGGAAAAATGTTGAAATGTAATGAAAATACAACGCTAATCAATAAACAAAAGACTGATTTCGTAAATAGAATGTCATATTTTTAAAACAAAATTAATTTGAATTTAGAACTCATAGCCAATCAAAACTTTTTTTTGTTTGAAAAAGTCTGTACTGCAATACGGCAATTTCATAGGTAAAGACATATTATTATAACCTTATAAACTACTAGCTGTCCGGCGCAACTTCGTTTGCGTCACATTTTCCCCGTTTTCGCAATATTTTTCATTGCTGCTCCACTCCTTTTGGTCTTAGCGTGATGATATATAGCCTATAGCTTTCCTCGATAAATGGGCTATCTAACTCTGAAAGAATTTTTCAAATCGGACCAGTAGTTTCGGAGCCTATTCAATGCAAACAAACAAACAAACAATCAAATCTTTCCTCTTTTATAATATTAGTTTAGATAACTATAAATACACGTAACGTTGTCGGCGTCTTGTTTCGCTACGTGGTGTCGCGTAACCGTCCTCGGAAACGTCGATATACGACACCTCTCGGCCAAAACTCCTCTTTTAAAAAGGTCTGCAAATGTTGGCTTGGAAATCGTACCACGAACGACTTAAAATTGATGATGTGGCGCGACTCCAAATTTTCAAACACTCAGAATCAAGTCGGTCTTAACTCTCAATTTAGGCCGCAATTGTCTAGGTTGGTCCGTGGATGTGTGACCACCGCGTACACACCGCATTTCCTTCGTGCATCGGACAACACGTTAAGCCGTTGGTCCCGGCTGTTAATTATAGATCTTTAACAGCCGTTACAGGTAGTCAGTACCTCAAAGTCTGACAACCGGTCCAACCTTAAGGGGATATCGTATTAACCAGTACTATCTAGGTTGTGGAGGTCATATAGGCAGTTGTTACATGTAAAATATCCGGTTGGAATGGAAGTTGACCCTTCCATAGTTGGGATAAGACTTGGCAGATGATGGACGGAGTTCTTACGGCCATAGGTCCATGAGATAGTTTCCATCATCTAGCGGCGACGACGAGGAAAAAATTACATTGGATTGATATAACGTATAAAAAACCGGCCCCGTGCGAGTCGAACTCGCGCACCGAGGGTTCCGTACAAACCTGTAGGTAATAAATATTTTTGTTATATGATGTTACTAAAAATTTAAGGTTTTCGCAATTTTTCCTTTATCTGCGCTATAAGACGTTGCTTCGTACCAAATTTCAAGATTCTGAGTTCACGAGAAGTGATTCTGAGTTCACGGGAAGTACCCTGTAGGTTTTGATGCCCTTGCGAGTGTCGAAAATTTGCGGCATAAATGGCTGTATCTTTTGATTGCGTTGGCTTAAAAATTTGATTTTTCCACAACTCCAAGGGACAGTAGACTTGAAGTATTTTTGATATAAATTCGACTTGAGTATTGATAGAGAGATTGAGATTTGATATAAATTTGACTTGAGTATTTAATATAAATTCCAGCTTGATACCTCCACGCGTTCCTGAGAAAAAAGGTCTTGACAGACGGACGGACGGACAACAAAGTGATCCTATAAGGGTTCCGTTTTTTCCTTTCGAGCTAAAAAGCATGAAAATCTGGTTGAAAAACATTGTGGAAATACAAAACGCTCTTAAAGCGATAGCTATTTGCCTAGACCTTCTTGTCATTTCTCCGGACTATTTTATTTGGGAGGTAAAAGACAGAGAAAATTCCAAAAGAAAAAAATCTTTGACTGGACTTTTCCGCAAATGTCTGTCAATAAGTCCGGACTTTTCGGCAACCCTGGTTACACGTCAGTGTGTTCAGGGGTTTATGTTATGTGTTGGACAAAAGTTTGGTTAGGGCTATTTAATTAAGCTCAGGGTGTACTATGTCTTTTTTTTTGGGGATGGGTAGGTATCATTCTGTTGAATGTCGTACAGATATGGAAGCATACATTCTCATTAGATTCAAATTCGTAGTCCGGGCCGAATACCAGGGCTGTCTCAACAAGCGTTAGGTTGATGATATCGTCAAAGTCGCGAGCTGCAGATGGTTGAGGGATCACGCACGGATCCGAGAAATAAGGCAGTCAAATGGGGTGGCCTATCCATTAGTGCCCATTGTTGTTTTTCAATTATCCATAAATCATTGTCATGATAATTTAAAGAAAGAAATAAAAGTACTTATTTATTCGGCTCGTACAGTAATTGCAATCATTTCGTGGATAAATGACTGTACTGCAGTATTTATAATCTAAAGAGGTGAGTGAGTGCTTCCACATTGGGTTTGGGTCAGCGTGAATCTTGACGACAAAATGATTTAACGCGATGGTAGATGCGGAACGAACTTGTGAACGAATCGGCGTTGTTGTTTGCACCATCATGCTGAGTGGTAACTTGTTTGTCGCAGTCACAACGTGCAAGCAGTTAACATTTTCGTTGCGTACTGTTTGTACTTTTAATATTTTTTTCTTGCGTACCTGTGTTTATTGTTTTATTTTATTTTTGTCATTTCGTATGCACGTCATGTCCCTGCGACAAATAAATATTTTTTCTTTATTTCTTTGATTCACAAATTCTGCCACATTGAATGTAATGACCAGAAAAACCCAAGACACCGATAAATTTAGAAGTAGATTTATATCTCAGCATCATCATCATCATTTCAGCCCAAAAGACGTCCACTGCTGGACATAGGCCTCCCCCAAGTGTCGCCACATTGACATTTTGGAGGGTTTTGCCATAATCGCCACGCTTGGCAGGCAGGTTGGCGATCGCAGTACGGTTGTTACAATAGCACAGAGAACGCTGCTGTTCCCTTCTCTCTGGCAAATCCCTTAGTCACCTCTTACGACACCCACGGGAAGATATGGGATGGTGCTGTTCTTTACGTCCGACACCATACAGAGCAAATTATATCTACATCTAGATAATAATAACAAATTAAATGTCCAACGTCATCAATGACGCATGAACTTTGATACTCACATCTGAACAAATAAGACATTCCGTGCATGATGTTTAATCATACGATTCATTTAGAAAACATCTGTGAGGCATTATTTTATTTTTTATTTATTTATTATTCAAGTTGGCCTAATTCTATTCAGTTGAAAGAATTAATATTTATAAAAGATATTGTGTGAAAAAATCGCAATGTGCGTTGCCGCATGCGATCGATACATACTTTCTGACGATGTTCAAGTTTAATTAATTAAAGAAAACTACTTCGATGATTTTACCCGCTAAATTCGCATGCAATTCAAAGTATCACCATAATTTATAATGTCAAACATTTTTTCAAAGTTTTATTTGGAAACCAGGTCTTATTATTTAAATAATAAAAGTAACGTTTGGACCGAAATAATACCACATTTCAAAATGGCTGCCTGGTTGTCGTTTTGGTACCTCAGGCTTAGCAAATATTAAAACAGCTGAGTACCAAAATGTTTATGTGTTAAAACTAGTTTTAAAATAATGTATCATTCAAATTATCGACCTTCTCCAGCACTTATTACAGCAATTTATTTGTGGTCAGCGCAGGTTGTCTTCTTCTTCCATACTTCTCCATTAATCTTCATCTCAGCAGTCTCCTAATTTCTAGCCATAATCGTCCTTTACACAGTCTATCTATCGTTACTTTGTTCTTCCTCTACTCTTATACCCATCAAACTCATTTATTTCAATTAGACCATTACGGGCACTTTTGAAAGTCAAAAAAACAAAACAAAACGCGAAGCTACAGTACCCGTCACAAAGCATAAAAACTTGTGAAAGAACTGTAGTTGCCCATTCCAAAGTGTTGATCTCTATTGAGAAGAATGGGCAAGTAACTCCATGGACACCCTTTTAAATCAAATTTGTTACAAAATCTTGGTAACATCATTCTTGTTGAGAATTACAAATATTTTATGTGAGAACGATGTAGAAATACGTGCAAGTTAAGAGCGTACAGAGTAAAAGATTAAACCAATAATTAAAAAATAAAGTAATTAAAATTAACCGTGGCAGCCAAGAGATGACACACCACATTCATGCTGAAAACTTACCTCACGACATTTTTCCCATTCCTCCACATCACATTCCCATAACAAGACAACAGATTACCGCACAAGTTTTCAGTCACCGGCACCACTTTTAGACTACCTGATTCAGTGCTCATTCAAATACTAACATAAAACGAAAACAATTTAAATAAACTCAATATAGAAACATGTAGAATAAGTTACTAGACATGCACAAACTTTGACACGAACAAGATAGAACAGATAGTGTTGCAGCCACTGTTCTGCTTTCCCCCTTGAGGATACCTGAAAATATCATACGTGAAACTGTACTACACAATAACATAAAAGTATCGTTTTGATTCATAACGGCACAAGACCCGTCTGGAGCCGCTAAAGGCAGAGGTATACCTAATTATGCCTTATTTTTTTAGTATAATTTTTAATTCGTATTTTTATATGACCATGGCCTCACTTTGGGCCCTATCAAAATACCAGCGCTGTGACATTTCTTATTTAAATGTTACCGCACCATGCTAGAATAGGTCCTGTACCAATTTTAGTTTAATGTAAGTCTTATTTTTAAGTTTTTCTTACGTTAACTTTTTAGATCATCATCAGGCTATAATATTCCCTGAGATTCTTTGAGAGCAAGGGTGACTATTTGAGCGTTTTATGTGCTATACAGCACTTACGTTAACTTTTTAGATCATCATCAGGCTATAATATTCCCTGAGATTTTTTTTTGTTCTCTATAGTCTCCCTTATTTCCAATCCATTTTTGTTTATTTGGATATTAATCCTTAATTTTATAGTTGGACCTTCGTCATCATCATCATCAGCTTATAATGTTCCCACTGCTGGGACTCAGGCATCCTCTCTATAAGAGGGAGTGGGCTGTAATCCACCACGCGGGCCCAGTGCGGGTTGGTAGATGTCACATGTCTTCGATTTTTTAGTTCTAGGACATGCCGGTTTCCTCTTGATGGTTTCCTTCACCGTCAATTTGCAGATGGAAAAGCCCAACAACAGTTTGCCTGATCTTGGAATCGAAGCCAGGACCGCATGCTCAGTATTACCGCTTGCCACCACTAGATCAACGAGGTAGTCTCGCAAACGCAACATGTTGAATAAATAAGTAGACAGGAACAAAGTTTGACACGAACAAGATAGAACAGGTAGTGTTGCAGTCACTGTTCTGCTTATCCCCTCGAGGAGACCTGGTAATAAGATACGTCATACACTACACAATAGCTGAAGAGTATCGTTTTGATTCATGATTATAATAGCAATGTTGTTGATATAATTTAGTTGTTTCTTTGTGTTTTATCTGACTAGGTGCACGAACGGTTTTGTTTTAAAACTTTTAAAGTATGTAGCTTGTTACTTTATTAAATGCACTCGGTAGCACGCTTTTTCTTGTTCTAGCAAATAACGATTCTCAGTGACAGAAAGGATACGAGCAAGGAAAAACGAGTATAGGATCACCCTTCGTAGTAATTATTGAGCAGCTGGATCAAGGGTTTAATTCAGAAAGCGGTTCTCCTGGACACGGCGCGTATTATTAGGAGGTTCCTCTCTCAACAGCCCTGACCACTGGGAGCTCGGACCCTGTTCTCGATACGGGTGAGCTACATTTTATTTTTATTTTTTATAAAGAATAATTTAAAATGTAGCTTTACTTATATAGAAATTAAAAAAGGCAATAATAATTCATAGAAAGACGAACAAATAATGTTTTTTCGTGTCTTTCTATCAATAATTATTTTACCTGATACGGTATCGTATGGTTTACGTGAGTTAGTGAAGAATTATCGTCACGTAACTCCAGGTAGAACTCACGTAAACCATAAAATATTCTAAAATCATCAAACTGTACGTTCGGCAGTAAACTGCTCAAAAGTTCGGAACATCAAACGGCTGCAACATTTAACTGGATTATAAAACTGAACTATTTTACGGTTCCCGTTTAACTCGGCGCACTTACTAGTATTACAAAGTTGTAAATTCTGTCTATTGAATCCTTGGGGGTGAAGTTTAAGTGTGTATGGCCAGTTAGTAGAGACACGAGCTACGTATGATGTGTATGTCTGAAATAGGTGTATCGACAATGAGCAAACTCGCTGTTGAATATTCGAAATATTGTTTTTTCCTAACTGTTACTGTTATCCTGTGTTTACTCCATGCTTCGGAAATCTCGTTAAGCCGTTGGTCCCGGCTGTCATTTGTAGATCTTTGACAGTCGTTACGAGTAGTCAGAAGCCAAAAGTCTGTCATCCAGTCTTACCAAGGGGTATCGTATTATCTAGTTACTGGGTTGTAGAGGTCAGATAGGCGGTAGCTATGTAAAATAAACTGGTACTCAGGAAAAAGGCTAGGCAGATGATGATGACTGTTATCATAATATGTCATCCCAAAGGCCTTTTTTTTTAGGATGGGAAATCATCAAATGACTTCTCCCGCTCTGGGATCCCAAAGGCCTCTCCCAGTGACTTCCAAATCCTTCGATCCAGGGCCAATATCTAACAGTTTATATGTTTAAAAACCATTTGGTCTGAAATTATTTTAAGTTAACATATTATGTAGTTTTTAAGAATAATTTATAATGAAAAAAATGCTTAGAGACTTACCCACAAATAAAAAATATTGCTAAGATATAAATTGATAGATGATTGTAGCTACTGTCACCTTTTTACAAAATTTTATTGAATTTGTTTTGTTTTTAATTTATAATATTTTTGGCAAAGAGATCTCTGAACTTTATGTTTACACGTTTTAGACCTAAATTTAGCAAAAAAGTCTTTCACCTTTTTTCAATATTATACTCGAACTGGACATTCACCGGTCAATCTGAACATACATTATGGCAATTTGGTGAATGTATAAAAAAAAAACTATTTTTTATAATTAACTACGTACCGTAATTTAAATTGATTATTTATGTATTTTGTGACAACCTCCTGAATTTTGACGAGGATGCAAAACAACACCTTTCTTCACAAAATCTAGGAGGCACCTAAAAATGCCTTTATTTTATGGCACTTTTCCATATCCGTTTTTATTTACAGATTTATATCAATAGGTGTCGCTTAGTGAATGTTGCTGAAAATGGGCAAACGATTGTAACTCGATTTATACTTCTCAAGTAGGTACATGTATACTCTACACTGTCTATGTATGTATGTCTAAAGCTTTGCATTAGCGAACACGGGCATCGTGTCGTCACTTTGTTAAAGTTGAACACAAGCTCTTGCATGCTGGATTAAGACCAGTGTTGAGTAACATGGGAAGATAATATTTGTGCAAATTATAAGCTTCTTTTTACCGTGTGGATAGTACCTAATTTGGTGGCAGAGATTTTATGCCACCCACGCCCTCTGACTTAGCTTAAATGCCGTCAGGAAATATCTCTTAGGCATGCTGGCATGCTGGTTTCTTCACGATGATTTCCTTCACCGAAGCAAGTGATAATTGTACAGGGTGTAACGGAAAGGGTGTATATGTTACCGGCCAAACCCAATTTCCGGCCAAACTAGAACTCTAAATGGGTTAGGTTAGAACTGTAACCATAAACGCGCGAGCCGAGCAAGCGTAGCGAGCGGTGCCACATCCAAGTTAGGCACATTGTAAATGTTTTTTTTTTGGGTCAGTATAGCCTGACACGATAAAGCAGTAAACCGGTTTGGCCTAGGACAAACTAGTTTGGCCTGAAATCGGGTTTGGCCGGTAAGATATACATGCTTAAGGGTGTGTTACAGACCATCAAACTATGTACACCCTGAAGTATGTATATACCCTTTCCGTTACACCCTGTACAATACGCTCATGAATCCGAAAAACCGGAAGTGCGTATCTTGGGTTAAAACTGGAGACTCATGACTTGGCAGTCTGACGATCCCACAAAGGCTATCACTGCTTATATATATCTCAGTTTATATTTAAAACTGTTCATTGCCCAGTGTCTGATTATTATTGTAGCTGCCTTCTTTTATTAACAACATCTCTTCGGTCTCAAACCACACTCCATCGAGCACCTTGTGTTGATACGATACAAACTTAGGGTAGCAATGTCGCTAAATTATTGGTACCATGTACCGGGGGTTAGCAAGGGGGTGCGAGGAGGGGGTTGCAAGGGAGTGGCGACAAACTTTGTTCCCCGGCTGTCTGTACGACAACCAAGGAGAAGTTTGTCTGCAGAATTATTGCTGTACGTCTTAGTGTGATGATAGACAATTATAAGTGTTGCTTTGAGAAGTACGTTGAGATAAATGTACAAGTTGTTGTTTTGCATCCTCGTGAAAATTCAGGATGCTGTCACAATAAACATAAATAATCAATATAAATTACGGTACCGGTATAAATAATCAATATAAATTACGGTTTTAATTGTTAAAATTTGACAGTTTTTCAGAATAACCCCCTTAACACGGTATAGATAGATCAGGCGGGCCGAGTTTAAAACACGGGTAGTTCACACTTACCGATATCCGTGAAAAATAAAAAGTCTACCTACCCATTTTATTATTGATTCGGGTCGAGAATCATTAGCATAGTTACCTCCATGAATTTGACGAGGATGCAAAACAATACCTTGTAGCTATGGATTGGTATGATTGTATCGTTTGATCATACATATCGTAGCTTCACGACTATTATCCCCGAAGGTTTACACAGAAGTGACCTACAGTGGCCCATTACCATATTTCAACGGATATAATATGGTCCCACCCATGTAATATCTAATAGCATTGTTGTTCTATGGCCAGGATGTCAGTGGTCAAAGTGTTATTGGGTTTTTCAATAGATAATGCTGATGATGAGGATGGCTTTATAACCATCCTCATTCATACACCAAACTTTTCTAGTAGAGTAAGTCCAAAAAAAAATAGATGGACTGTGTGAAGGATGATATGACAAGAAAGGAGGTGACAGCTGAGATGACGAGTAATAGAGAAGTGTGGAAGAAGAAGACATGCTGCGCCGTGGGATAATTGCAGGAGAATGATGATGTAGATGAGGACTGTAGGTATGTCATCATCATCTGCCTAGCCTTTTCCCAACTATGTTGGGGTCGCCTTTTTTTTTCGGATGTCAAATCATCAAATGTCTTCTCCCGCTCTGGGCGGAGCGGAAGGGAGTGTCAGACTTGACTGACTAAAGCCCATCCATGTTCCTTCTTAGCCCTTTGTGTTTCAGGGCCACGGTATCTCTTTCGAACAGTCCCGCAGCCCTGGCAGGCATCGGCCCTCTCGGACCCCATCCGATTTGCTGACATCTCCTTGAGGCGCGCGTGGAACACGAACGCGCCGTCGGCACGGCCTGTCGTCATAGGACGGACGGACGGTGAGCTAGCCCATTACTCACCGTCCACAGGCCCACGCATACGGTGGCCGGGGGCCACTGGTTGCCCCCCGACGCCCGGGGCGTCTCCCGCGGTGGTTGGGACGTGAGGTTCTCTATGTTGGGGTCGCCTTCCGGTCTTACCGGATTCAGCTGAATACTAGTATTTTACATGGAGCGGCTGCCTATCTGACCTCCACAACCCAGTTAGTACTGGGTAATACGATATCCCTTGGTTGTCAGACTTTCGGGCCACTGACTACCTGTAACGACTGTCACAGATCTACAAATGACAGCCGGGACCAACGGCTTAACGTGCTTTCCGAGTGACGGGGGAAACTATATATAGGTATGTATGGTTGGTCACCCATCCACAGACCAACATAAACAAGCACGGCTAAAACTAAAGATCGACCAGAGCGACAGTTATTATTTAGCCACGAGCTGTAGGTATGTATAAGCTTACTAGCTGTCCCGCGCAACTTCATCTGCGTCACATCCCCCGTTTTCGCAACATTTTTTATTGCTGCTCCGCTCCTATTTGTCGTAGCGTGATGATTTGTGAATCTAAACCATCCAGGACGCCACCCAAACGCATACAAAAAAAAACATTCAAATCGGTCCAGCCGTTTAGGAGTATCGTTCAGTGACATACACAAGTACCGTAGAATTATAAATATAAAGAAGATATATATAGGTACTTACGCATTTTCCCCCGTTCATTAGGGGGCCATGTTATTTTAGTTAATTAATGCCATCATTCCCTTGGCTCATTTGTCATTCCACTGCATTGCAAGTTGTGCCATTAATATTCTGATAGTAGGTGCGTGTATTTTGTATAAATAAACGAATTGTCTTTAATTAACTTAAATATAGGTGTTTAGATGTTCCAGTGGTAGGTCAAGCCAAAATGGCGACAGTTCGCGCCAAGTTATTGAGAACTTTAAAAAAAATGTCAAAAAGATTTTCCCGTACCGGGAATCGAACCCGAGCCTCCTGGGTGAAAGCCAGGTATCCTAGCCACTAGACCATACGGGAGATATTGTGAATTGTCAAATGATTTCACCAGTTTTAGTGAACCTACCAACTTTATTTTTTATTAAATAACCCTAATTTTTACATAAAAGCAGTAAAGTTATAATGTTACCTATAAATAAAATTACATACCACACTTAATTAGCAGTCAATTTTTAAAAAAACTTGATAAAAAGATTTTCCCGTACCGGGAATCGAACCCGAGCCTCCTGGGTGAAAGCCAGGTATCCTAGCCACTAGACCACACGGGAGATGGAGTGACTGTCAAAACGTGAGACTACAAACAATCTTTATAATTGCTATTACCTTTTATTCTGGCAATTTTATTGCCAAACATGACGTCCGTCAAACAAATGTTTTTTTTTTATATTTCGATTGGTCATGTCAATGACTATACGGTCTAAGGCGGGCTCTCCACGTACATTAAAATTGTGCAATAATATTTATGCTGTCTTATCTTTCGTAAGTTTTACACGGGTGACCAATGAAAACCAGCGCTATGCTGTGCCCTATAGCACAGTATCATGCTGAAAGATAGAGAACTTTTTTGTTCCATTCTGTTGTAGGTATTTATAAATATTTGTTATACGTTTTTTTTTTCGATTTTTCAAATAAACATTTTTTTCTTCTATCAATCCCTTACACTTAAAAGATCAATTTTAGTAACGTAATATCATTGGTAAAAAGCTAAAAAAATAATATAAAAATATTGCGCAATACTGATTCTATACTACAACGAAAAAATATGGTGCAATACAAATTGAACTCGCTAAAACTATTGTTCAACCATTACACAATCTTCAATACTAAAATTAAAAGGTCAAAATAACATAAGATCTTGTGATTCCCGAAGGGTATGCCAGAGCTATAGCTAGTATTAGCAGTAAACCCATATTTCGCCAGTTATGTTTAAGGTTGTAAAAGGAGCAAGCCTCATGCCATTACCCGGTCAAAAATTATGTTTTTGAATTCCACAAAGTAGAAATCGTGATATTGCGCAATATAATTGATCGCTTAGGACTCGTTTAAGTTGTGCTCCGCATTCCCCTGAGTTGGCACTTAACAAATAAATTGTAAACGGTTCAATAATGTCGCAAACATCCTAAAATCAAGACTAACCGTAAAATTTAAAATAAAAATCTCTTGACCCCCAAAATTCCTGCAAGCTCCTAATTTGGGGGTTACAGTCCAAACTGATCTTGTATTGTATAATTGGAGCAGAAAACTAATCTAAACTAATATTATAAAGAGGAAAGATTTGATGCTCTGTATGGTGTCGGACGTTAAAAATAGCACCATCCCATATCTTCCCGTGGGACTTTCCAGAGAATGGGCAGCAGCGTTCTCTGTGTATTTTGCCATACCCGTACTGCGATCGCTGACCCGTCTGCCAAGCGTGGCGATTATGGCAAAACCCCCCATTTGGGGGAGGCCTATGTCCAGCAGTGGACGTCTTTCTGCTGAAATGATGATGATGATGATGAAAGATTTGATTGTTTGTTTGTTTGCATTGAATAGGCTCCCAAACTACTGATGGTCCGATTTGAAAAATTCTTTCAGTGTTATATAGCCCATTTATCGAGGAAGGCTATAGGCTATATATCATCTTGCTACGACTAATAGGAGTGGAGCAGCAATGAAAAATATTACGAAAACGGGGAAAATGTGACGCAAACGAAGTTGCGCCCGACAGCTAGTATTTTAAATGCTTAAGAGGGATCTCTAGTGGGCCTTTCTCCATACAAACGAATTCCGCTATTTTCTTCGTGATAATGCAGATTTTTTTCCAAAAAATCTAGATGTTATTAATACATGCCCATTTCCTTTTTTTTTCAAAACAAACACGTCTTCTTCTTCAACATTTGGCCACTCAATGCAGGCAGAGTGTAGGTCTCTTCCAAATCTCTTAATTTATGGCGGTTTTGTGTCATGGCTATCCAGTTTTTCCCCGACGCGACGGCTTGATCATCTGTCCACCTAACTGTGTCTAAACTTTTTACGCCTTGTCAGTTTAAGAGATTTGGATGATAGGCACACGGCTGATAGACCATGACCTTGGCGAGTCAACTATCCTGGAGGTACCTTCGTTCCTGTTGGATATTATTTGTTCCTGTTCTTTTAGATCATCATGCGAAGCCGTAATACAAATATGTAGTAGATAATAAAATTTGCTTACTATTTTAACACAAACAATATCGATTTATTACAATCTCACAATGAACAAAAGGTACCATTAACAGATAAAGAAGGGTTGTTTTCTATTGTTAGTACCCCTTCCCTAGGGAACCTAGGACAACCCTCACAATAGGGGTTGAAATAAAAGTCGATTTTGTTAGTTAATTGCTGCCGTCATAATCAGTTTTTGGTCATTAGTCGGCACCTACCCTAATATGGAATACCTACAATAATATTTTATCTATAAGCCGGTTAAAAACATTACTTATTACTTCGACTGAGAAACACAAACCGAGTGAGTTTTTTAAGCAAAAAGCAGTCCTGCATAAACAAAAAAATTACAACAAGTAAAACAGTCCGGTTAAGCAGACGACAACCTCCTAGGTTGAACTGCGAGATGCCATTCACAAAAAAAAAACAAGTAAAACTAATCATACTTGTTTTGTAAAATTATCTTGTGACAAAACGACAAAAAGGTTTTTCCCGTACCGGGAATCGAACCCGAGCCTCCTGGGTGAAAGCCAGGTATCCTAGCCACTAGACCATACGGGAGATGAAGAAGTCAGTTGTTTTTGAGAGTCTTTTTATAAGACATACAAAAGGCAGCTGGGAAAATAAATTACACTTTGTCCAATTTTAAATGGCTTTATGTATTATTCGTTTAAAGTACTAACACTAAAATAAAAATATTTTAACGTAATACTCTTACGTCCATAAGTTTAAAAATATTGACTAAAACTTTTGCTGCAGATCTTCAACTATAACGCTAGCTAACACACATCTCCGGTACATATTATGTTATATATTATTGCATAATTTTAGCGTAGCCCGCCTTAATTGACTCATCATGCATGCATGTCAAATCCAATCGAAATATATAAAAAAAAAAAACAAATTGTTTGAGTGACGTCATGTTTGGCAATAAAACTGTCTTAATACAAAGTAATAGCAATTCTAAAGATTGTTTGTGTTCTCACGTTTTGCCAATTTCACTACCTCCCGTATGGTCTAGTGGCTAGGATACCTGGCTTTCACCCAGGAGGCTCGGGTTCGATTCCCGGTACGGGAAAAACTTTTTTAAACATGTTTTTTTTTTTGAAGTTGATTGCAAATTATGTGTGGTATCCAATTTTATTCATAGCTAAAAATTATAATTTTAATGCTTTTATGTAAAAATTAAAGTAGGCAATTCACCTTTACTAAAACTGCTGAAACCATTTAACGTTACAAATCATCTCCCGTATGGTCTAGTGGCTAGGATACCTGGCTTTCACCCAGGAGGCTCGGGTTCGATTCCCGGTACGGGAAAATTCTTTTGACTTAATATTTTTTATTTTTAAAAAACTTAGCGAGGACTGTCGCCATTTTAGCTTGACTAATACCGAAAAATCTTATCTTCGTATCTTTTTGATTTAATGTTTTATTTTTATTTTTTATGTTCTAAAAGACTTAGCGAGAACTGTCGCCATTTTGGCTTGACTGGAATCTCTAAATACCTATATTTAAGTTAACTAAAGACAATTCGTTTGTTTATACAAAATACACGCAAATATTATCAGAATATTAAAGCACAACTTGCAATGCAGTGGAATGACAAATGAGCCAAGGGAATGATGGCATTAATTTTCTAAAATAACACGGCCCCATGAATAGGAATTACAAAACAATTATGATTTGTTTTTCTTGTTGTTTTTTTTTTATGCAGGTCTTTTAAATGCTTAAATAAATGTCGAAGTAATAATATTTTTAACCGGCCTTTAATTTAAAAGAAAAAAATAGACACGGTAAACGGTTAACGTTTGCTACGCTGTCACTTTAATTTTTTATTCCCATATTTGAACTGACTAATTGACTGAGCGTTTACGCCTTACGACATTTCATACAAAATTTCAAGTCCTTTTTTTCCGAAGTGACTGAACCGATTTTAATGAAACTTCATACGCATAAGCTGCCTACATAGGTCTAAAAGTTACTAAAAAACATTTTCGAATAATAGTCGTTACAGCTAAATTAAATTCGATTTTAAATTATCTATAGAAACAGACCATTTATCTTTTTTTTCTAAAGACATTTCTAAAATGTTTTAGTAACTTTTTAGACCTATGTATCGTGCGTATGCGTACTAAGTTTCATTAAAATCAGTTAAGTCATTTCGGAAAAGAAGGAATTGAAGGTTTATATTAAATTCCGTAAAGTGTTAACGCTCTTAAGAAATTATGTCATCACTAGTCAAAAGATTACCAATAATCACTCTTCTATAATCATAGACAAATCAGGAGCCATAAAGACCTTTCGTTAAGTCGTTAATTGCTCACCCCTTATTCCCAGTAACTTATTAATAGTACTACACGGTAAAGCTTTTAACAGGAACTCTGTAATAATTATTAAAGTAACTAATAAGGTTCCTTCGGATTATTAAGGTAAGCAGATACTGGCTGATAATGTTATCATTAAGGTAAGAACTTGTCAATGTAAAGTATACATGAATCTTTTGCTCAAGAATGTCGTTGATACGGGGGCGTTGTTGGTTGAAGTTTAGCCTTTTTAGTTTAGTTTTTTTTACATCATCCCATAGTTTTCCACTAGAGCAACTGTTTCTTTCCAAAAAAGATTTTCACCTGAGCAACCATTTTGGAAATATAGATCGTTTTATAAAAATAAAATAAAATTCTGAGGCCTTATTATTCGAAGGGAAGTTTATGCATAAGCACAGACGTAATCCTTCTTCCTGGATTCTCATTTACCTGCAAATGAAAGTAAGGCCCCAGATTTCTTTCCATAAATACCGTTGTCAGCCTATAACGTTCTCACTGCTGCGGAACAGGCATCCTCTCTCTCTTTCACTGAAATGGTCCTCGCGGGTCCGGTGTGGGTTAGTAGATGTAACATTTCTTTGAATATGTGATTCTATGACTTCCCGGTTTCCTCTAGAATTCTAGATCATGTACTTTCATAGAACAGCCTGATATAAAAAAAAAAAACATAACAGATTGGTAGCTATTGCTTGCTCCACACTCCTTCTATACTTTAAATCCTCTGGTGAGCATGAGAATTACAACATTGTTAAACTGTTCAGCTCGATAACTTTATGTTATTTCGACACACACAGACAGACAGATCGTCCGTCATATTAGAGATTCCCCGTGAAGTCATTATCATAAATTGTCGACACTCTGCCCAGATAGTCTGTTCGGAACATAGTGGTTTAGGAGATTAGATGGAAATATTGAGTTTTGATGCCGATTTCCCTATTAGAATTTAAGCTGACGTCACTTTTGATACTAAAATATGATTACTAGCTGTATCCTCCTCTTTCGTTACTCCTGACAACGAGTCCAGAGCCACCGGTATCGACTGATACAGTTCCCTCGCTTTGTCGTTCGGCGGCAGTAGATGCAGCATGATGAGCGGCATCGGGAAGCCTGGCGAGAACTCGGGGTAGAACCTTTGCTGGTATGGATTGAACATGGAACTGGTTTAAACTCTTGTTATTGCAACTTACTCTTTCAGCGAAGTAACCTGTCGTTAACTGTCATCTACCAAATTAAATAATTACACGATACAAATATCCAAATGGGAAAAGAATAAAAGTGCGTCAAAAAGTCCACATTGTTTGTAGATAAAGTGCCTAGAAGGCTGGCAGCATTGTCTCGTTGGATGGCAATGCTGCCAGCCTTCTAGGCTAGGATTATATGGCCAAAAAAAAGCCAGCCTTCTGGTCACGTAAAGAACAACCGCTTGGCGATAAGTGGACATTTGGCCCCATGGCCCTAGTTTTTCAACTCCAAACGGCTCAAGCACATAAAATGTCGTTCATAACAACATAAAATTAAAATCAAAACAGTAGTAGGAAAACACTTTTAGTAATAGAATAGTGCTCGGTCGATATATGAAACAAAAACAAAGCTAAATCATTAATCTATTGTCTATTAGCTTCGAAGTACCAAAGAGGACTCCCCAATCCTCTCTGACATAATAACCCTATCAGAACTAACAAAGCGTGATATAAACAAACCCAATAATTCTAAACCACTCCAAAATACGGTTTAATAGGGTCTCGATCCCCCCAATCTATTTGGGTTGACGCAATTTTCGTTCAGATATCAAACAACTCCATTTGAAATTGAGCAGCTAATAGTCTCGGAGAGAAATTGCATTATTCTTTGGAATTGATGTAGAATAGAGATTTGAGAAGGATCATTCTTGACAGCTTTTGAGTTAGTGCCAGTGGTGGTTTACAGTTCACATTAAGATACTATTCCTAAACTATTCTATACAACGTGTAACGCTAAATGCGCAAAACCTCAGACACCCCAAATGATTTTTAATTCAATTGACCTTATTCTGAGAGAAAAAAAATCATTAAAAAAAACGTAAAGGTTTTATGTGCTGTTTTAGTTTTACTGGCAATTCTGATAGTTTCTTTCTTTTTTTCCCGAGTATGAGAAAATTTTAATTGGACGACAAAAAATTGTGTTTGTTTACCTATTTTGGCGGGTTTGCGCACGTGATGGCTTGACCTATGAACAAAAAAAGACTGCAACATTTTTTATGAAGATTTTTTGAAAAATGTGACCTATATTAAAAGTGGTTCAATTGATTCTGCTCGTTATTCTGATCAAACTATTTTCAGGTTTTGCGCATTTAACGTTACACGTTGTAGAATCTAGTTCTTCTAACCTAACAGACAGATGTGCTGCTGGGGAGTTTGTTCCGCCACTTCTTCTTCCCAGCTAAAACACTAGGAAATGGCGAAGGGCGGGCGTTTTTGGGGCCTGTCTCTTGTAATTTTGACGTCCAAATAGTGCTGATTATCAGCCTAATTTGAATAAATGACTTAATATTTGATTTGAAAAAAATAGATGAAATAGCGCACGTACGTAATCTCAGAATGGTAACTGGTGTAACTATTGGTTGATACATCAGCATTTCGCCAACTCTGTTTTAAGTCTCGCGTTAAAAGAGTGAGCCTATTGCCATCAACCGGGCATAATACCAAACTCCGGGGTCATCATCATCATCATTTCAGCCGAAAGACGTCCACTGATGGACATAGACCTCCCCCAACGCACAATGACATAAAGGGGGTTTTGCCCAACTCCGGGGTGGTATTCAGAAATTTCTGTTTGAAAAACTAGGCAAAGTTTTTTTGAATAATATTGATAAGTGCACCTGTGCCTACCCATTCCGGATTCCAAGCAGGTGTTATGGTACAATTCATAAAATACAAATACAATTATATCTAACTTAATAGCTGGCGTAGCAATAGAAAATTGAAACGTACAGAAAATGTACAGAAGAACCTTCTATAAATATTCTTCCGTGTTGTACTTGAAGCCGGTTTGTCACCTGAACAGCTAACGATAGACGCAATAAACATGCAAATCTCGACGATGTTCATTTCTTACGTGAAAATATTTCGATATTGACGTCGCGGGATAACAGTAGTGTGTTAGGTGGACTACTTGACTATCTAAGCACCTATAGGGAGTCAAAGTTTTGCTAGTGAAACTACATCTGATGGATATCGATATTCTGTTTGGGGCACGCGCATCATCGAGCTCAAATAAAAATTAATACGTTGCATTGATCTCATATGTTCTGTATGGTGTCGGACGTAAAGAATAGCACCATCCCATATCTACCCGTGGGTGTCGTAAGAGGCGACTAAGGGATTTACCAGAGAATGGGCAGCAGCGTCCTCTGTACTTTTGTAACAACCGTACTGCGATCACCAACCCGCCTGCCAAGCGTGGCGATTATGGCAACACCCCCAAAATGTCAATGTGGCGACAGTTAGGGGAGGCCTATGTCCAGCAGTGGACGTCTTTTGGGCTGAAATGATGATTGATCTCGAGGAAATTCTCTGTGTCAGACTTTCATTTAAAAATCGGAAACCTTCTTTCTTAATCGTGTTGTTGTAACCTAACCAGCGTCCGTACCATGACGTCTTAAAACATTATTGTTCTATTCCTATTCCAAAGTTAAAAAGAGACGGAGCGATACAGGTCGTCTAGCTCCATCTCTTTCCCACTCTGGAATAGGAATGGAACAATAATGATTTAAGCGTCATGGTACGGACACTGGTGTCAGAGTTTTTATGCCACCCATGGGCTTCTGACTTGGCTTTACATGTCATCGAGAAATATCTCAGGCATGCTGGTTTCCTCACTATTTTCCTTCATCGAAGCAAGTGATAATCATACAATAAGCGCATGAAACCGAAAAGTCAGACGTGCGTGTCTTAGGTTTGGACTCGACACTTATGAAATGGCAGCCCACTAGACTAGTTGGTCACACCACTAGGCTCTCCCTGATTTAGCTGCGGCTTTAACCTTTTGAATGCTATTGTCACATATACGTGACAAGCAAGCGTTTGCTCTGTACGCCAACTATAGAAATATGTGACAAACAATGTGGTGCACTATAATACGAAATAAGCAATTTACATAATTACTTTTGTGCGTGTTTATCTATATATCTTTAAAATGTGGTCTATATATCTTAAATATTAAATGTTTTATCAAGAACTAATTTGACAATACTTTTGAAATCCCTTTTTTTAATTGTAAGTATTTGCGGTGAATTTTTAGCTTGGCGTAGAGGGCACGCGCGTGCCTTTAAGCTCTGGCGTTCAAAAGGTGCCCTCAAAAACGGTGAAGGAAACCATCGTGATGAAACCGAAAGGTTCTAGAACCAAAAATTTGAAAACATGTGACATCTACCGCCCCGCACTGGGCCTGCGTGTTGGATTACAGCCCACTCCCTCTCATAGAGAGGAGGCCTGTGTCCCAGCAGTGGGAACATTATAGGCCAATGATGATGTTCAAAAGGTTAAAACCGAACACTAAAAACACAAAACAAAATGATATTAAACACAAAACTCCAAGAAACTACCAACATTAAACAAAACAGTATCAGCTACCTCAGTTGGTGCTTCAACTTCAGTTGCAGCAATTTCAGTAGCAGTGGCATTAATTGGGACTCCAACAGAGGGGCCACAATACACGATAATTATGTACTCTCAAACTACTTTACAACTCTCACGAATGGCTCTCAAACTTCAAAACATTTTGTGTAAGCGAGAACTTGTGGAGGTCTTGAAATGTCTGCGGTTATTAAAGTGTTTCCAGAATTTTGAGACTGCTTTTGTTACAAACAATAAATGAAAAGACTTGAATATTTTAAATGATAAATGAATAGAATGAGAAGAAATAGTCGAAACTAACTCGGAGATCACAATCATAAACAAGGTGTTGTTTTGCATCCTCGTCAAAAGGAGGTAAAACTATGCTAATGGTTCTCGTCCATGATCAATAATAAAATGGGTAGGCATTGATATATATATCAATGTGGGTAGGTAATTTTTTCTTATTTACGGATATCGGTAAGTGTGAAGCAGTCGTGTTTTAAACGCGGCCCGTCTGAATCTCGCCCTATAAGCGCGCTTCCACACAAACAAACAATCTCAAACGTTTATTCTATAATTTCTTACTCCCGAAACCACGTTAAGGGGGTTATTCTGAAATACTGACAAACTTAAACAACCAAAAAAATCTGCGTTTATTAATAATTTAATAAGTAACGTAATTTTAATTGATTATTTATGTCTTTTGAGACAACCTGAATTTTGACGTGGATGCAAAACAGCACCTTGTAGGAGTCGGTAATGAAACACGAACCTCATTTGACACGAAAAATTACGTATTACGTAAAAGTCTTACATTATTGTTATTTAACATACAAATAACATCACGCCTGTGATCCTTGAAGGGACCGTGTATGACGAGAATTAACCTTTTGAACGCCGCCGGAGCAAAAACGCAAGCGCGTGCCCTTCACGCCAAGCCAAAAGTTCACAGCAAATACTTACAAATAAAAAAAGAGCTTTGACTAATATTGTTAGCTCATTTCTTGATAGGACATTTATTATTTAAGATATATAGATCATATTTTAAAGATATTAAAATAAACACACACAAGTAATGATTTAAATCGCTTATTTCGTGTTATAGTACACCACATTTTTTGTCACATATTTGTGTCGTTGGCGTACAGGGCACGCGCTTGCTTGTCACGTATATGTGACAATGGCAGTCAAAAGGTTAAATAACTTGACACTTTATTCTGTGCATCTATCGTTTATTTAAAACTGCATAATAACTCCACAAAACAATCTTGCCTAGGTAAACGCATAGGTATTGTCATTTTGCTAATCTGTCTTTTTACGATTCTGACTATTTGTGACATAGGTAATAATAACACCTGACAATTCTCTAATCTGTAATTTTGTGTTTCCAACGTTCTTCGCCCAAACCAACGATATAGCGAGATCTAATTCGACGTCAACGCCATCTACCGAGCTTAGGGTTCAACTCTTCTATTTATTATTTGTCGCCATGATTTCGCTTACCCGTGAACATACCGCCCACCAAGGACATATGGGCAAAATGTCCTTCTACACCACTCACTGTTCTTCTATACAATAAAAATAAACGCAGAGGTTTACCTACCTAAATAGTACACCCAAATTTCGCCAGTTATGTTTAAGTCCCATACAATAGATAGAGGGTGAGCCTATTGCCGTCAACCGGGCACAGATACTGAGAATTTCCTGATGGAAAAACCCAATAGTACTTTCCACGACCCGGGAATCGAACCGAGGACCTCATGCTGAGCAGTGGCGCTTGCGACCAACGAGGCAGTCCAGAGGATTTTTAACCATCATCTGTCTAGCCTTTTCCCAAACTATCTTGGGGTCAGCTTCCAGTCTAACCGAATGCAGCTGAGTACAGTATTTTACATGAAGCGACAGCCTATCTGACCTCCACAACCCAGTAACTGGGTAATACGATACCTCTTGGTAAGACTAGATGTCAGACTTTTAGCTTCTGACTACTCGTAACGACTGTCAAAGCTCTACAAATGACAGCCGGGACCAACGGCTTAACGTGCTTTCCGAGGCACGGAGGAAACTGGATATGTAATTATGGTCACCCATCCACAGACCAACCTCGGCAAGCACGGCTTAACCTTAAAGGTCGACCTGGGCGGCTGTTATTATTTAGCCACGAGCTCCTGAGGATTTTTAACCAATTTTGAAAATAAATATCAACCCACTAGCCAAACATCTAAAAGCCCAATATATCACACGTCCTCTATAATGCAAATATTTCTTGCACACACTCGGGAAACTTGACAAAGTCTCATAAAGTAATGTCTTGTAAATTAACAGCACAATGGTGAAGTTGGCAACTTGTTACCTAGTAGGTACAGTCGGGAAAGAGAAACGTTACCTAACTTCGCTCGTTTGCGACAAGGATGACATAACTTAAAAATTTAGATTTTTCGATGTTATTTGTAGTTGAAACGAAAGTAAGGAAAGTCAGTATTAAATTACGAAATACGTAAAAGAAACTGTTCATCTATTGATATTATTTTTTTCTATAAAAGCAATATATAAAAACACTTTAACTTAAACAAAACGCTTTCCTGTGTTTTTTTTTTACTGATGAATTCTATGTCTGTAAATTGGATAATATAGAATAGTATATTTCATTACGAGTGCTAAAAGCCTGTCATTGCAAAGAGTTCCGACAAATGTCTACCCGAGCCGAGGCGCAGCCAAAGGTGAGGGTTCATATTCGGAACAAGTTGCAATGACGGTTCCGCACGTGTACTGAACAACTATTTTTAATACAGTTGCGAAAAAATGAAGCAATATAATAAAGAACATTTTTGGAAAATGGCGCCAAACGTAAAAGAATATAAGCAGAGATTTTTTTGGTTTTCTTCACCCATTTTTGGTAGCCAAAGCAAGCCAAGTCTTCAGTAGAATTTTTGTAATGATATGAAATGAAAATGAAATGAAACCTAACCTAACTCATTGAATCAAATCATTAAATCTGATATTGAAACAAATTAGTAGCTTCTTTTTATTTGCATGAATCATTAAAACTTCGATGTTTTTTTTTTTGTAAAACTCCGTAGTTGGTTTTTTTTTCTTTATAATAGACATTATTTTGACAGTTGGGAAAGAAAACGCACGAGTTCGGAACAGGTAAAGAAAAAGCTCGACTGTGTAATAGCCCACATCCCGAACGCTATACGTCCCTGCAATACGCCACTTTTTGAGCAACTGTATTAAAAAAAACATTATTTGCATTTTATCTTCCTGCTCTTGCTTCACTAATCCAACATGTATTATTTTTTTAAACATACAGCAACATACATTTACAGTTTCAATAAAAACCGCATAGTTCTACTCGACATGATTCTAATTATTTATAATCTGTCTGACCAAGATTATGTCGCCTTGACTTTAAAAGGGGACCTATGTCTATTTTTGACCTACGTTTATTTCACCTCTAGTTTAAATTTTATAAAATTATGGTGTATCTTTTTTAACAAATCATTTATCCGACCCGAACAAATAAGTGCAAATATATGCAACTGTTCATTCATTCCTTGCATGCAACCCAAACTCTTTAGTGGATTGTACAATGTTGTATATCGGTATTTGTTGTCTATGGAACCAGGGGACTTCCGTACCCGTCACGAAGGAGGTTTTGGTTTAAATAGGCCGTAATTTATGGTAGGAGACGTTGATATGTTAGCATTAGTAATGTTACAAACGGGATACTATTTCAGAGGTAATTTTACTTGACATTAAGTTTAAGATAAAGTTACAGTTCTGGGATGTGGAGGTCGGGTTGGTAGTCGCTCCATGTAAAATACTGGTTTTCAGCTGCATACGATTAGATGAATCCCCAACATGGTTTAGGTGAAAGGCTAGGCAGATGATGACATGAAAGTTTTAGTTTCTGAAGAACCTAAAGTGTTACTCGCTGATGTGAATGCAAGAAAACAAAAAGTTATGTGAGGACACAGTATGTTTTTTTTTTGTTACTGGGAGGAACGGGGAAATCTACCGAATCAGAAAACTTTAGAAAGGTGGCTGCATTAAAATACAGGTTGTATGGTCCAGATTTGTCGGGATCTACAACAAACATACAATTTTATGTGTTTTTATATTTTAATTCACCTGATTCTTTACGTGTGGAGCACTGGTCCACACGACACGTAAAGTCTTGTCCAAATGTCCACCATCTTTTACAATGTATGCGTAGGTTACAATAACTATTAATAATTTGCTTTATAAATGTGATGCAAGTCATATTTCTTCTCACGAACAATCTTTACAAAATCGTACCGAAACTACAAACAAACGAACAGACAATGTCACCTTCCCCAGTGAACAATAACGCCAGTTTACGATGAGCATAGCAGTTACTCTGGCTGTAACAAAACTAACAACCTACTACGTCCATTGTTAATTGTGACGGTAACTTAAATTAAACTTGGCTGTAAAACTCACCGAGGTTGTAAAGTGGACGATTCTGGAATTGTACTTTACTGGTGAGTTCTATAGTAACTCAACATTTTTTTTGCGCCAAGCTCGCCACACTTTTCTCAAACCCCTGTTATTCCTGCAGTGTGATTCTGTAAGAACTCATTTAGAATTTCGAATCTGAATTCGCGTTTTGACGCATAATGACCAACACGCGTATTGACTCATTTTAAATACGCATTTTGACATATACGCAAAATGTGCAATACGCATAATGCCATATTAGTATGATGACCAAAACGCGTATTGACTAATCTTAAATACGCAATTTGACAAATACGCAAAATGCCGGCAAGAGACTAATTCACGGTTAGGCAAGGAAAGGGCAAAAACAAAAAGAATTATTCCTTCAAACAAAACATTTAACATCTTAGATATAGGGAAATTAAGAATTATTCCTTCAAACAAAACATTTACCATCTATACTGTGAAATTAAGAACTATTCCTTTAAAAACAATACTTTTACCATCATAGGTACAGTGAAGTTAAGAATTTAAATAAATAAAAATGCAATACAAGGGTGAATAATTATGCACGAGCATAGATATAAATTAAGGTAATTTTAGACGAATCCTTTGAAGTAGCTCATTTTCAAAGATAAACTTTCGAGTGGCTAGTAGTTTTATGAATTCATTACGTTTAAATAAAAGTAGGTATGTAGGTACACCAATACCCTTTAACCTGCACGGCAATACTACTATAAAGTACTACAGATGTTTCGTTTTACGAATGCGTCATTGTGCGTTATTATTTGTATTGGTCATTTTTCAAATTGGTCTAAATGCTGATGTGTCAATTTGCGAATTGGTTCTAATGCGGATATGTCATTTTACAAATGCGTCGATATGCGAAAAAAAACCTGATCATTTTGGTCATTATGCGTCAAAAGGTGAATTCGCTGTGAGTTTCTTGATTGGCATTCTAAAAACTCGGTTGATAATTCGAATTAACATTAGCGCAACCCTTGCGAATGTGTCAGCGAGTTGAACTAAATTAACACTGAGATTTTGACAGATAAAGTATGAGATGACGTAAGAAGTGGCTAGTGACTAGGTGATGCTTACAGAATGCAAAATCAAGGTCATTTTGAACCTTATGCGAAATGAGAGTGAATAGCGATGTGAAATGCAAGTTGTTGTTTGAATTTTACCAAATCGACGTACTGAAAGCCAGGATTAACACAGGCGACCACCAGAAAAGCGCCGACACAATGAAGCTCAACACATTCACCCACACACACTCACTCACACACACCCAAACACGCATGCATAGAATAAGTTCACAGAGACTATAAGAATTAAATATTTTTACCAACTTTCCTTCAAGAAGCCAGCCAAGGCTGGGTTTTGTTTTATTTTGTATTCCTTTCTAATAATTTAGTCTCAATACTGTTATAAATAAGGGAAGTGGCGAGTGGTGGCAGCTTCGACTTACGAGCAGTAAGCCGTGGGTTCGAACCCAGGCAACGCAGTAATTTGTGTAATTTATTTTATCACCGCTGCCCTCAAAAACGGCGACGGAAAACATCGTGAGGAAATCGCAAGTCCTAGAACTAAAAATTCGAAGACATGTGACATCTACCAACCCGCACTGGGGCGTGCATAACAGCCCACTCCCTCTCATAGAGAGGAGGCCTGTGTCCCAGCAGTGGGAACATTGTAGGCTGATGATAATAATGATGAAGTGATAATGAAAACAGTAGGACTGTTGCATTTGTGACCATAGACAAACAACAAAATGCCTGTGTAACTCTTACATTTAATCTACCCCTGCAGAGACATCGCGTGTTATTTTTAAAAACTAAATTCAACAGCTAATTTCCTTGCCACATTGCCCCCAATATTGGGCCAACAAAACTCGCATAAGCCAATAATTTCCAGCAACTAGGGAACGAAACTCAACAACAGTTGTTACTATAGTAAACTGTTATATAGTTTAACTTGTTGCCCTCGGGAGCGGAGCGGAGCGAGCAAAGCGAAACTCCTAACTATTCTATATGGAGTTCATAAAATATTTCTTTTGGATAAAAAAGCGATTTTAAACTGGGTATCGCGGTAAGGGGAATAGAAGTTTGTTATTTTATTGATGTGGTTTATATCGGGGTTTTTATTATGATGGAGATTATAACCAAATCGGTTACATAAATTATCAAAAGGGAAAATTTGTTTTTAAGTTTTATCTGTTATCTGTAATCTGGGAGGATTGATTTGTTTAATGTCTTTGAGGCTGAACAGACTTGAAGTAGGCACATTCCATAAAATCCTGGCTCAACCAAATGGCGATGATACGAAGAGTCTCTTTAGGTTCATGGCCCAGATTATGAGAAATGTGTATTTAGGGTACGATGGGACATAAACAAATACTAAGCCTTTTATAATTTTTAGGGTTCCGTACCCAAAGGGTCAAACGGGACCCTATTACTGAGACTTCGCTGTCCGTCCGTCCGTCTGTCATCAGGCTGTAGGTATCTCATGACCGTGATAGCTAGGCAGTTGAAATTTCTACAGATTATGTATAACTGTTGCTGTTATAACAACAAATACTAAAAACAGAATAAAATAAATATTTAAGGGGGGCTCCCATACAACGAAGTGATTTTTTTTCTCGTTTTTATAAATAATGGTCCGGAACCCTTCATGCGCGAGTCCGACTCGCACTTGGCCGGTTTTTCATTTACATTTAGTTTTACAATTATACATTATTATTTATTTTATGCAACAATAAATAATGATAAGTATTTAGTGGGATCGGACCCAGGCAGGCCCATTACTTTGTGTAATTTATTTCATCAACGCTGTTCCCAAATACGGTGAAGGAAATCATCGTAAGGAAAAATCATTTGTTATTTACATTCCTTAGTTCAATTTTTATTTGGTCTAATATTATTTAAATTTAATTTCAAATTAGGTAAATTAAAACGATGGGACATACGCGATTGTAAATGTCCCTAAATAAATTAAGAAAAAAATAAGTTTGTGTCTAGGGGATTATCTGATCTTCGGAAATACTAATCCGAAAATTCTTGGCGTGAATCTTATTCCCAAGTGTCA
Source organism: Cerastis rubricosa (assembly GCA_949152445.1). NCBI lineage: Eukaryota > Metazoa > Arthropoda > Insecta > Lepidoptera > Noctuidae > Cerastis > Cerastis rubricosa. Next base: position 19,897,202 of record OX424534.1, on the reverse strand, counting down.
TAGTACATTTAAAACGTTCCCATGGAGTAATTTCCGCATAAATCGGGAGCAAAACCGCGAACAAAAGATAGTCGGTGATAAACTAATAAATTGGTGCCTTGTTTAAATTTTACACATTCCTGCTGGCCTACCATGACCTCTTAAAGCAGTATTGTTTTAATCGTATCCCAGTGTAGGAAAGAGACAGACCTATACAGGATGTCTAGCGCCATCTCTTTCCTACACTGGCAAAGGAGTAAATAATGTTTTAAGACGTCATGGTAGGCCACCAGATTTGAATGCAATTTTAACTATCATCAGAAAATTCACATTTCAAAATTCACAATTCAAACCATTCTTCGAACCAGGAGGAGGGGGAGGAGAGATGGTTAAAAAAAAAAAATTTGGTAATAAATGGTGATGTAGCCACCACAACAGGCCATTCTTTGGTTGTGCCAAGCTCCAAGATCTTGAGCCAGCCTAACTCACGATATTCCCACAATGGCAACAATGGTCTGCTCATCTCGCCGCCGGACGATCAACAATTCTCTTTACAGTCCTTGAACGCCACTCGGTCACTACTTTACTCAATCTGACATCAACGCCTTGCTAGGTGTCGCCCAACCCCATTTCAGTTCCAAACTGGATTTACAATATCGAAGACCTTCGTACGTCACCGGCTTTCGACGTTTGGAACTCGGCAAATAAGCTTTACGCTGAGTATGGAAGGCTCCAGTGCTCTCAATGCTGCTGTACACAGCCTCCTGTGTGAGCGAATACGTCTCCACTGATATTTATTAAAGGCAAACAACCTGTTTATCTTGATAAGAAAACACTACCTCCTATTTACTTTGCAGACCTTAAACTATTTCCAAGAAGATCGATTTCCATTCTTTCCCAAGACCAAATGCTACCCTAGCTAGACAAGTATTTCTTACCCAAGATATAGGTACAGAGTGAATACTTATTGTGTTTGTTCGTCGACACAGCTGTAAAGTACCACGGACCACAAGTATGTTAAGAATAAATAGTTGTAGTGCAGGAGTCTGGCTCCTGTCTTTGTTTTTCACTGTGTAAATATTAGTGATTTAACATTTTTAGAGCATGAGCTCCAAAAAAAAAGGAAAGCTTTTATTTATTATTATTGATTTTTTGTTTTGGAGCCGTTGGGAATACAATTTTGGAGCGCATAGGAATAAGCTATTCAAACACTGTTTATAACTAAACTCACACTGTTCACTCTCCCAATAAATGATATTCACAGAAGATAGCCCATAAACTAGTGACAGTGTAAGTTTACTGTGTAAATTATTCTCTAGTTTTTTTAATGTTTTGTTATGAAAGTATATCCGGTTTAATAACAAATTAAATTATTAGTTTCGTTGTCCTTAAACTCTGATCTCCAAATTCAAAGTTTTCTTGATCTTTAAACGACTTAAATGAAAAAAAGTAGTAATTGTTAGTTTTAAGACAAAATACTGCTTCAATTTTATTTTCCTAGTCTGCTCTTTCGCACTCTTGGGCAAAGGCCAGGCCGATCCTAAGATCCAAGTATCGGATCGATAATTTGTAACTGTCCAATAATTATGATCATGCTATCTGGCTGATTTCGGCCAAAACAACTGCATTCGATGGGTTTCTGGGATGGTTGTCCAGAACGGTGTTGTTATAATTCGAAATAGCTGGACTTCAATGGCCTTCTATTCTTGTTTTCGCTGACGAAGACGTCAAATTGGGACCTCCCATTATTTTATAATTTTTAGATACATACTTAAATCAGTTTTCCAGAAACCTTAACAAATCATTCTGGAATTTTAAACCGATGGTTATCAATACGTCTGCGGAAAGATCACCTTGTTTAGATAGAAACGGTAGCACGTAAAGGTAACATGGAGCAACAAATCGCGTCTCCCGGTCAGTAAGCGTTATTCAAGGAACAGCAACTTTTATAGAACAACGCTGTTTATTCCCTCTCTGGTGTATGCGGGAAAGTTTTACATGGTTTTACATAAGCACGGTTATGTAAAATAGTTAGTTTTGGAACTATTATATAGGTCATTATGTATAGTCGATCGAGTTATATAACTTGTGACCTAATATAGTATAACAAAATAACAACACACTTGTAATCTCTGGAGAGTTAGGCAGAGGTATGCCTGATAGTACACACACAGTTTTGGTCCCTTGTAATAAGGTGCGAGCCTAAGAGCTTGGGATCATCATCATCATCATCAGCCTAAAATGTTCCCACTGCTACGACACAGGTCTCCTCTTTATGAGAGGGAGTACGGATTGGTAGATGTCACATGTCTTCGAATTTTTAGTTCTAGGACATGCTGGTCACGATGTTTTCATTCACCGTTTTTGAGGGCAGCGGTGATGAAATAAATTTCACAAAGTAATGCGCCTGCCTGGGTTGGAACCCACGGCTTACTGCTCGTAAGTCGGGGCTGACACCACTGCTAGCTAGACGCTCGGCTAGAGCATGGGACAATATTATCTATTCCAGAATTTTACCCCAAAGTCCGATCTAATCTATTGAGAGCGCCTTAACAAAATTTCACCGTAATCCGCGTTTGCACAAAGAACTCAGTGCATTATTTAAGGCGACCCATCGCTAGTTTTGCCAGCTACTGAAAGAGAAAAGGCATTTTTTCCTCAAAATTTTTTCTCTTAATATTTTAAAACTTTAGGTCTTCCAAGCGTACCCAGCCACCATTATCATTATACAGTTAAGTGTTAAAAAAACGGTTGTTAGTATGTCCCCAACGACTTTCTATTGTAGGGGTGCACGGGACCCCATCTGCCTCAAATCCTTTATTCTTTGACAACCCTGAGAGGGCTGCAACGTTATTGGCGTATTTTCTTCAACCCTTACTTTCTGGAGTGTCGTTAAAGTTGCTTTCCAGTTGGTTGTTATGTTTTTAAGGTGTAGAAGGGTTATCTTGTACTTGGTATTAATATTTCAGGGTTATAAGGCTGGGTTAGGCGAATGATTTAAAATATAACAATTATTTATGTGTCGTATTGTTATGATTTCGTTAGACTCTTTCATCATGTGGGCAGAACATGGGTTTCGTGCTATGAAAACACACACTACACACGATACACTGCTTTTATCGAACTAACAAATTACTTGAAATTACAATCCAACATAATAACACTAGGCACAATGAATCGGGTACAGTTTTGGGACGTCTTGACTCTGCAGCGATCAGACCTTCCATTGTTACTTTTGATGCGAGCTCGAAAACATCACTACTATGGAGAAGCGCGCTTAGTTGTGGGTAGACTAGTAAGTAGGTTGCGTGTGCCACCTTTGGCGTGCTTGCCGATTCATTTCCTGGCCGTCCTAATGACCGGATCCGACATATATTTAAAGAGGACATGCCCGTGGCTTCGCCGCAGTGTTCGATTATTGTCCGACGGTATAAAAAGTATACTGTGTTAATACAGGTTAAAAACTGTCTGTCTATACTATCCAAATCCGTTCCGTAGTTTGTGCGTGTAAGAGTAACAAACATCCATCCATTCATCCTCACCAACTTCAGCAATGGGGATGGAAACTGTGGAACTAATGGCGCTACCATAGCTGGTTCCAAGCATCGTCATTGGTTGAAAATCTGGTAATGTCATTTTATATTTCATAATAGCTCGACCTCATTGGTCAGATTGAGAACCAGCTATAGTCGTGCCATCTACAATTAGCTTTTAACGGGCTTCCCCATTATAGCAGGAATATTTTAAATGACAAATAAAATTTTGTCTTTTAGCGTTTAATGTAGGGATATCTTCGGGCACATTAATAAAAACAGATACTTTGTGTTTCTTGCTCCATTTAAAAGAATAAAAAATATCGTAATTTACAATCACAGTGCGCTATATGTCGGAATATTTTTTTTTTGAGTATTTAAATCATAAATAATCGTTAAAGGCATATAGGCCTATATGCATTTTAACAATATTAAGCATAAAATCCTAAAGACTAATAATCTAACCTTAAACTATAATATTTTTTCACAACTAAAAGTGTTGAATAAAAAGAATCATCTTTTTAATCAAATCACTTCTTAAGCATAAAATCCTAAAGACTAATAATCTAACCTTAAACTATAATATTTTAAACTAAAAGTGTTGAATAAAAAGAATCATCTTTATATTTTCCGAGGGAAATCTTTTCAGAGATCATTACGAGCCAGCGAGTTTTTGATCAATTACTGTTGGCTCCAGTTGACTTGACGACAGCTGGTCAAAAAGGGATCTCCTGAAGGGTGACCAGTCAACCATGAGAAGGTACCTACACAACTATCACGGTAGAAAAGAAGTTTACTATGGACTTTTCAACAGTCTGAGATAAAAAGTTTTTTATTTATTTCAGAGGGTTCGTTAAATCTAAAATAAGATAAGATTTAACTACTGAAACCGTTTTAATTAATTAAAAAAATATATGCGTTAAACAGAAGTCTGTTTAACATTTAAAAAAAATGTTTAATAGAAGTGTGTGTAACATAAAATGTATTTTTTTTTATTAAGTAAAACGGTTACAGTAGTTAAATCTAAACGTATTAAAAAAAACAAGTGTTTTTTACATAATCAAAACATAATATAAAAAAAAGGAATTAATAAAAAAATTGTCTGCATGATCACCCAAATTCTTATAAAATAAATCAATATTTTCAAAGCCATTGCTACAATTACACCACTTGCAGCGATAACTTAAATACAATAAATCAATTTAAATTTAGACACATTGAGAAGACTTATACCTTTCCTCTTCCTGAATAAAGGAAATATTTCTTACAGTCTCGCCTGTACTGTACGCGAGTGTACTTTGACGTCACGTGAACGGGCTAGTAAAAGTATGCGCGAGGAGAAAAGGCATAGGTATTATGGAATTGTGATGTAGGTATTTCTTTACAGATACCTATACGTATTATTACTTTGGTGTAGGTATTTCTTATCAAATGCCCTATGATAGCGTAGAAGCCTAAGTCGAAAGAGTTCGACATTGTTTTTTTTAAATATCTAGCTGATTTTGAATGAAAGAAAAATAGGGCTTGAAATCGCAATGCAGGTCACAGATTTCAACTGTTCATCACAGTGAAAATTCATTTTAATTTATAAATTCGTTAACTCACAAACGGAGGGTTCCGTAACACCACCGATTTTTGTAGTTTTTTTTTTATATTTTATAGCAGCTATAGTAATTCATACTATGCGAGAATTTAAAGTGTCTACCTATTAGGGTTCAAAAGATACAGCCCTGTAAAAGACTAACGGGAGGGTGGACGGAGAGACAGCAGAACCTTAAGGTACCGCTGGCACCTTTTGGATACGGAACCCTATAAAAAACTACAGCCTAGCTCATGGCAATCATAAAAAAAAACCGTCAGCAAAAAACAAAAGCACGTCGCACGCAACTGTACACCTCTGACGTCACAGGTACTTCCATACGTGTGCACAAAACGGGCATAGAAATGCGGGTATTATGCAAAACAACGGGCATGCCATAGGCCCACCGTTTCACTTTATTTCCCACTTTTGCCGGCGTTACTTTGTTAATACTGTTTTAATACTGACGGTTTTCTTTGGTTACATCAGGCGTTTAAATTAAGTGGCTTTATGGTTTCTGGAGAGTTTGTTGGTATTTATGAATGTGCGGTGTGAGTACGGCCGTAATAATTTTAGTATTCTGCAGCGAGAAATAATGTTGATGTGATTCTTAAGAAAAACTAATCAGCAATGTCCTGTCGCATAGTAACGGAGACGGCTTTAAACCTATACCTCTTCATCATCATCATCATATCAACCCGGAAGCAGCCACTGCTGGGTATAGGTCTCACCTTTTTCCGCGCAAGTGCAATTATAGGGTGTGTTTTTAAATTTTTGGGTCTAGGACATGCCATTTTTCCTTTCACGTTTTCATTTATCAATTTTATGTGGTGATGAAAAAAAATAAAACAAAGTAAATGACTGTATATTTGAGTATTTGGCAAACAATATTTACAAATACTTCAATACATTATATTATGTTATCAACAAGTTAACAACTTTGCAGTTTAATTCTGAACAAAATTAAATAATAGTTAATAACTTCTTTAACAATATTAGCACAAAATCTTATTTTGAAAAGCGCTAAGTATTTGCAAACCTCAGGCAATGTCAGACGACACATTTGCAATGCAAATGACACTGAAGTTTATTTCAAGTTTTTGAATTGTTCAACACTTTAAATGACTTCAGTAACATGATTTGAATGATAGTTTGTTGTCCTGGCACCGCTTGCGTTTCTAGAACTTTTTAATCGCCTTTCATGTTAATTATCCTGGTTTTAATTAGGGGAGGTAGTAGATTTAAGGATATAGATATTAAATAGGATGTCATTTGTAGATCTTTGACAGTGGTTACGAGTAGTCAGAAGCCGAAAATCTGACATCCTGTCTTACCAAGGGGTATCGTATTACCCAGTAACTGGGTTGTGGAGGTCACATGGGCATTCGCTCCATGTAAAATGCTGGTAATCAGCTGCATTCGGTTAGACTGGAAGCTGACCCCAACGTGGTTGGGAAAAGGCCAGGGAGATGATGATGATGAGTATTTTTAAAGAACGCGTCGCGGCACGCCTCGTAGAAGATGGCGGGACGAGCTAGACAAAACGAATGATCAGTGGTCCACATTAAAGATACCGTGGCCCTGGAACACAAAGGGCTAAGAAGGAACATGGATGGGTTTTAGTCAGTACAAGTCTGACACTCCCTTCAGCTCCGCTCAGAGCAGGAGGGGTCATTTGATGATTTCCGTTCGGTACAAAAAAAGTCACTGGATTTCAAAGCCCTATCTATTATACTGCTACATAGAACTGCGAACTTCATTACTATAACTACCTAGTTACCTACCTTTAACTAACTAGTTAAACAAACAAAATGCTATTATGCAAATTCTTCAGATTTCAGGTGAAAATCAAGAATTCTTATTAAACTCAATTTTGCGTCACCTACGTTCACCCTTCGTTTGGAGGTTAACACACTCTTATCTACCCATTTGTATTCATTTAAATAACTCCTAAGAAGTTTTTGTGAAACTAGTATACTTAATTTTACTGAGTTTGCGTATTTTATTGAAAACTAGCTGTCCGGCACAACTTCGTTTGCGTCATATTTTCCCCGTTTTTGCAACATTTTCCAATGCTGCTCAACTCTTATTAGTCGTAGCGTGATGATATATAGCCTATAGCCTTCCTCGATAAATAGGCTATATAACACTGAAAGAATTTTTCAAATCGGACCAGTAGTTTCGGAGCCTATTCAATGCAAACAACCAAACAATCAAATCTTTCCTCTTTATAATATAAGTTTAGATGAAAATAACAAAAAAAGTTATGCATTCGCTCGTATTTGTCTCATTAATATAAATCACTCAAAAGTCTGACATCCAGCCTTACCAGGGGTATCGTTTTACCCAATTACTGGGTTGTGGAAGCCAGATAGGTCGCTTCATGTAAAATACTGGTACTCAGCTGTATCCGGTTAGACTGGAAGCCGACTCCAAGATAGTTTGAGAAAAGGCTAGGCAGATGATGAGGTATATACCACCACGCGAGTTTCAGCACGAAAATACCAAAAAAAACGGAAACCCATTATCGAAATAAAAAAGTCAATTCCATAACAACGTCAGAAACAGCGCCATTCCCGAATGCAAAAAGACAAATAACTTATACAATTCTCCTTTGTGAGTAGAAACATCATTTACACCCCTTTGTCGCGCGAATACAAAGCATATTTGATCTGCTAGGAACTTTCTTTGCGTTTGTATTACGTCTATTCACATTTGCTTTGAATATTTTAAAGAGTAACAGGAAATTTTGTGAAGAATGAATAAGGAGACTTAGACATAGGTGATGTAAGCTGAACTGACTTTGATCAACATCATTGTTTCACCCAAAATACATAATATGCAAGGTGTAATGGGACCCTTTACCAAGCGTTCTGTACATCAAATTAAGTAACTCTACGCCAAAATTATTGCTGGGAAACGCCTTTTTTATTAGGAGAAAAGTCATGGTTTATTTACGGTAAGACTCAATGTGTTATTGTTTTACGTTACGAAAATGAAGACTAGACGAGAAAAATTAGTATATTTCATTACGAGTGCGGAAAGCCTGTCATTGCAAAGAGTTCCGACAAATGTCTACCCGAGCCGAGGCGCAGCCGAAGGTAAGCGTTGACAGTCGGAACAAGTTGCAATGACGGTTCCGCACGTGTACTGAACAACTATATTTAATACAGTTGCGAAAAAATTCAACAATTTAATAAAGAACATTTTTGGAAAATGGCGCCAACCGTAAAAGCAGAGATTTTTTTGTTTTCTTCACTCATTCTGGGTAGGCAAAGGGAACTATGCCCATACAACCAAGTCTCCAGAAACAAATTAGTAGCTTCTTTTTAGAAATATTTGCATGAATCATAAAAAACTTTTGTAAAAACGCCGTGGTTGTTTTTTTTCTTTCTAATAGACATTATTTTGACAGTTGGGAAAGAGAACGCACGAGTTTGGAAAAGGTAAAGAAAAAGCTCGAGTGTGTAATAGCCCACATCCCGAAAGCTATACGTCCCTGCAATAAACCATTTTTTGAGCAGCTGTATTAAAAGTAACTTTCGCATTCAAACATTAATTTGGACAATATTCAAGGCTATCCATGGATGTCACATTTCCAAAAACGTAAAATTACAACAGGATAGCTCACGTTGAACCTCATTATTTAATTCATCTACCTTAACAACGTGCTCAACCTCCTTTCATAAGCGACTGTCAAATAAAACAGACAATGTTGTCATAAAAATATGACAGGCAATATTTTAAAAATGGAATCCCTGCAGGTGAACACCGGCGTGCAACTGCACCCAGTCTAAGGAGCTTACTGTCTATTATTTTGAGATTTGACTTACGTTATTGGAAAGGAAGAATTTTGTCTGGCCAAAAGTTCAGTGGGGAAAAATAGCTAAATTAAATTTTGAGAACTGAGTTGTAATGGCGAATTTTGAATGACAAGATGACTGGTAGAGAATGCCTTGTGGCATTAAGTCCGCCTATGTACCACTATTATACATGAAGTTAAAATAAATAAATTACCTCGAAAAAGAAAGACTATGAATCCTTTACGTTTAAATTCACTTCTAAAACTTCCCAGCAGCCATCAAAACTCTTAAATGTTCTTAAACGTATAAAATCAAAGTCGGTAAACGTCAGGGGCGACAAATGAACGGGCTGTTGTTCAGGGGTGCTTCTAAAAACTTGATTCTGTTTTATGATTGACGGTACCAAGAGGTGTTTGCTTGTGGATACGGTATTTGTCACAAGTGTACTTAATTTTACGGCTAATATGAAGAGGTCCTATACCTAGTTCTACAGTAAAAGGTCCACAACTCACTTAATGCTTTTAATTCTTCTTCTTCTTCAACCCTTGGCCACCCAATGCTGAGTGTAGGTCTCTTCCAAGTCTCTCCACTTTTGGTGGTTATGTGTCATGGCTATCCAGTTTCTTCCGGCCACTTTAATGAGATCGTCTGTCCACCTAGTCGGTTATCTTTCCACAATCCTCCATCCCGTCCGTCTCTATTCCAGTATTTTCTTCCCCCATCTTCCATCCAGTCTACGGCATATGTGGCCAGCCCACTTCCACTTTCTTTTTGCTATCACTTCCGCCATGTCTGTGAGTCTCGTTCGTCTCCGTATTTCGGTATTTTTTAACCGGTCCTTGAGGGAGATGCTAAAATTATCTTTCTTGACTTTCGTCTATGTAAGGAAATTCTCACACGACGACCGCTTGTCCGCGCGGACTTGGAAAAGCGGCGAAGCGGGTGTAGGTATGGGCAGTGCGCCGCGCGGAGAGGCGGTGAGTACCGCTCGTCCGCGTGGTCGGGTATAAACACGGCGACACATGAAGCTATGCATCTCCAGTATAACGTGGCCTCGCTTTGTATAGATTTGCTTATCGTATGATGATTTGATGAGAGATCCGCATAAACTAGTTTAGTATGTAAGTACACCACCCGACACACCGACCCAGGTTTCTAAAAATAAAATACGACGTGAGATCCACTTTTCTGAGGAAAAACGAACATTTTCTTCCGCTCCCCGCGTGAAAAGAGAAGAAAACAATTCATGTTAGGAGACTTCCTTGAACCGATAGTAACCAATAGCTGATAAGTTTGTTTGCCTTCAAGTTTTTCTTAAAACTACCAAGGTAAAGATAATACAGCATATTCCTATCTTCCTACTCCTCCCATTCAGCTGTCACTGAGGATTCATTGGACCGAACAGAAAGGAGGCTTTTACTGAAAATGATGACGACCCGCTTTCCAAGTTTTAAGTCTTCGTTTTGAAGTCTCCAGGAAATAGCTTTGTGTACTTATTATTGACCTTTATCGCGGAATAATTACAGTAGCACGGGTCGATCTTCAGGATTACGTAACGCAAACATCCCGAGCCCCTTCGCCACTTTATGTCCAGTTATTGGTCCCGGCTATCATTGGATAGTCAGAAGTCTGAAAGCCCGACAAAAACTACTCTTTCCAATGGGAAATGAAGCTTCAAGAAGCCAAGAGGTATCTGGTTTCCCGGCATTGTAATTTATTATTGATCTGCACCATATTGGGAACTAGTACCTACTCCGTAATCAGTAGGTGGTTCTGGAGTTAGAGACGATCAAAATTCAGACATTTTTATCATTATTCAAATAAAATAGGTTACAAAATCGTGTGTCCTCAATATATGATTTTACACATGAAACAAGAGCACTATGAACCTACCAAGAACGGTGATAATAGAGCCACTTTCCACTTTAATATTCTACTTAGGGGCTCATTTTATAATTAAGCTAGTCTAGTAAAAAAACACACTACACATTACAGAGAATTTATACGAAAAGAACATTATTTACCCGTAATTCCGTATTCTTCTAACCGTATGCATCTGAATACCAGTATTTCACATGGAGCGACTGCCTATCTGACCTCCACAACCCAGTTGAACCCAGTTAGTACTGGGCAATACGATATACCTCGAAAACAACTTTTAAAAATACACAATCATGAATTTTCGAATCTCACTTTCCCTTCCCGAACCGCCAAGCTAACCAGACTTAACCCTAAGAATACTCAGAACTTATCCCCCTCCAGACTGCCGAAACACGACATAAGACTTGCAAATCTCCATTCACAGGGTTTGAAGATCTTGCAAGCACTTAAGTTGAGGCACACACGGGCAACTTATTGTGGTTAGATGGACGATATAAAAGTTGCATTGACTTATCATCAGTCTAGCCTTTTCTCAACCTATGTTAGGGTTGAGGTTTACACGGAATGAATGCCTATCTGAGCCTCCACATCCCAGTTAGTAGGTACTGGGTAATACGATACCTCGTGGTAAGACTGGTTGTCACTTGTCAGAATTTCGGGCCATTATCTACCTGTAACGACTGGCAAAGATCTACAAATGACAGTTGCTGGACTTATACACTTGCACAATATAATAAACTCTTGCCTGTTTCCCATGCCGTAGTAGTAGCTAGTTTACTCAGGCTTCTCATTTAAATAATATTATAAATACCGTCATCAACAATCGTGCAGTAGCCTAGCAGACCACACACAAATAACATGGCTACACAGAGGATCCTCCTTTATGGCGAATTTGTGCTATTTTATGTCTATTTTATAATGCGCATCTTATTTGTGAAGAATAAACAGTTTTTCTTCTTTCTTTCTAGAATGAAGAACTTTCCATACTGTACTTAAAAAAAGCAAGTCGTTTAAAAGTTGCCTATTTACCTAAAAAAGTTGCCCGTCCCGAGTCCCACCTAAGTAACGCGGGAACCGAACTCAACCGAGCACCTGTTCGCATCTTAATTAATTATACGAATATAATTACATCTACAGTGTTATTAAGGGGAGAACTTTAAGTAGATTATGTCTCTTAAGTTTTCAGTGAAAACTTGTGTTTGTGAATACTGTACTGAAGTAAGATCAGTGAAGTGTGGGAAATGCTGATGTGAATTCTTATAAATATTCAAGTTTAATTAAACTTGTGGCGTACTACACCCCTTAAATTAAATCTTCAAAGTATATCTAATTCGCCTGCGAATGCCGATATTATTAATACAAATTTTTGTTCTGATGGGCGCAAGCGAGACATTTGAGCATGAGTCCTGGGCCTTTTTTTTTTTTTTTTTTTTTTTTTTTTTTTTTCGGATGGGAAATCATCAAATGACTTCTTCCGCTCTGGGCGGAGCGGAAGGGAGTGTCAGACTTGACTGACTAAAACCCATCCATGTTCCTTCTTAGCCCTTTGCGTTCCAGGGGCACGGTATCTCTTTCGAACAACCCGCAGCCCTGGCAGGCATCGGCCCTCTCGGACCCCTTCCGATTTGCTGACATCTCCTTGAGGCGCGCGTGGAACACGAACGCGCCGTCGGCACGGTCTGTCGTCATATGACGGACGGACGGTGAGCTAGCCCATTACTCACCGTCCACAGGCCCGCGCCTACGGTGGCCGGGGGCCACTGGTTGCCCCCCGACGCCCGGGGCGTCTCCCGCGGCGGCTGGGACGTGAGGTTCTCTCCCTCTCACGTTCCGCCAAACTCTGTATACCCTGACTTTGCAATTTCACGTAGGTACAAATATTGAGTCCTGGGCCTCAAGTCTGCTATTACAATAGTGTCAGAATGGCCTATCATTGATTTCATAATTGTTGATTTTGACAAGTTTGGTAATCTACTAATTATAATGGCGTCATTATGACTTCACAATGGTCAACCACTGACACTCCGTTGAAAGAAATGGCATAGAATTTAACAGAATTTAGCAGATTACGAACTTTTAGCAAAATGACAATGACATCGTGTTGGAATGACGATGTTTATAAAAATAGCAGACTTGAAGCCCTGGGTATAGATGAGATGCAAAACGGATTTTAAACCATTTGGTTTTAAACCATGCCGCTGTTTTCTTCTTCAAAACTAAAGTGATCTAAATAGGTAATTCTTATATCAAAATTTAGAGGAAAATTACATCTATGCTTCTATTATTTTATTTTTTGTGAAAAACTTTTCTAATTTGTCTGATAGTCGTCTGAACATGGCGGTAAAAATGGGCTTTTTTTCGGATTCTTGGATTGTCATAAATCTTTTAGTAATTATGTTTTAAAAAAAGGAAATAATAGGGTCATGTATAAGACCTAGATTTTTTGGAAAAAAAACATTGCTCACGCATTATCCATGAAAAAAACAGCGGAGAAAGGCCCACTAGAGATCCCTCTTAAACCACGGAGTTTGGTTTAAAATGGTTTATTTACAACTATGTGCTGGGTTTGATTCCGAGGTCGGGCAAAGTTTTATGTTGTTGCGTTTGTCAAGAATCTCTCACGTGTCGCGATTTGTGGCCGGTTTGTTGCTCGCCCTCTAATAAATATCAGACTAGAACATAAAAGGCGAAATGTAGGTGTACCATTGGGTACACTTCTACCTAACCATTCGGGAATAACAGGTGTGTTGTTATGTTGGTCGCCATTTGGTATTACATAGGAGAAGACTTTGCCCAGTCGAAGGACGTTGCATTTAGTATACGACCTTCTTCCAGCACGCGCAGCATGACCACCGTAGAAACGGGCTAGTGTTGACGGAAGAATCAACAAACTGACACATTGTCATTGTCTATCTGTCATTATGTCGATTCTTCCGTACACAAAACTCTTTTCTACAGGGGTCATGCTACAGGTGCTAGAAGAAGGGCATATAATAAATGCGCCATCCTTCTATTGGGAAAAGTCTTCTCCTTTATAATCGCAAATGGGGACCAACATAACGACAAACCTGTATACCAGTAATTTTAATTTAACAATGACGCTCTAAAAAAAATACCATCCTCCAATACAAACGTAGCTCCACAATCTATAACAGCCCCAACTAAAATTTAAATTATTGGCACCAATACATTAGGGAACAAAAGCCCGATGGGTGCGCGTGCGATTCAGAACAATTCCGTTTTATAATTGATTGCTGCGGTCGATTCGCCATTTGTATCGGCCCTACACATTTGTGTCTCTGTGTTAGGGGTTTGTTGCGTACTGGGCTTGTTGGAGGAGCCAGTTTTTAATATATACTACAGAAGGTAGGACTACGGGGCCAAACGCATTTGATTAAAAGACTGATGGATATGAAAGTAGATAGATGGAGAGAGAGAGGAAGGCCGAAGAAAAGATGAGACTAAGACAAAGACTACACGGTTGATGCAGTGGCTGAGCGACCGACTGCTACGCTGCGTGTCGCCGGTTCGATCCCCGCACGGAACAAATATTTGTATGGCCTACAGGCAGTTGTTCCGGGTCTGGCTGTTTTTCTATGAGACTTTTAATGTTTGTAAACGCACCCACGATACAGGAGAAATTCTGAGGATGGGGAAACGTTTAAAAAAAAAAATAAGGAGTAAATGGTGCCGTAACATCTGACAGGGCAGAAAGGAAGAAGAAAATGTGTTGCGCCAACTCCAAGTAGAATGGCACAAGGGTAGGAAGATGATGAGAAGGGAAAGTTCTGTAACTTTCCCTTCTCATCATCTTCCTACCCTTGTCTTGTACCCTTGTTGTATCGATTCACTGTTTTATACCAAGCTCATTACTGGAGATTTTACTGTAAAATCAAAGTACGTAGCCAACTTATCAAAAGTGCTTACGTCTTACGTCAATATTTACTATGCCTAGACGATTTTTTTTTAATACAGGCCTAATTAATAGGCTTGCGTCTGTCGCAAATCGCCTGATGTTAAGCAATGGCGCAGCCTGGAAGAAACCACTTTCACTGTACTCGTATTGGTTAAATGGTAAACAAAGTTTATTTTGCAAATAGGTTTTTACAAACACCTCTACACGTCATAAGAATTAGCTAAATAATTGAAATGATTGGCTCATGACAACATTTTTTGCCCAATTATTTAAAATGACGATTGGCTCAAAAAATCACTACATCAGCTGCATCAGTTCGGTACTAAGCAACAAATAATAACGTTTATTTTCAATTGTTAGAGATTGGCAATTTTCTCAAAAAGCCTTATAAATACCTCCATAACTCGAAAGTTTTCAAAGCCAATGAAACTCCATCTCAAAGTCCCAAGCGGAACCGACCAGCGTAACCACGTCTGGAGGAGACCGCAGCCCAACTGAAATTAATTGCGGCCGCACCCGCGCCGTTAAGATATTGTCAGATGAACTTAACTAGGTACTGCGTGCTATATCTATACGTGATATATTAGGTTCTATTATAATTATTTGATGAGTTAAATGTTAATTATATGGTCTCTTGGCTATATATAGAATCGCTTATCAATGTCGGTCCGTGAATGGTTGATCATTCTTTACATATGACGAGTTACCTTGGAAAGCACCTTTGGTTCCCTGCTGCCATTTGTGAGTCTTTGACAGTCGTCACGGGAGGAGCTTCGTGGCTAAATAATAACAGCCGCACGGGTCGATCTTCAAGGTTAAGCCGTGCTGGCAGAGGTCGGCCCGCGGATGGGTGACCATAAATACTTTCCAAGTTTCTTCCGTGCCTCGGAAAGCACGTTAAGCCGTTGGTTCCGGCTGTCATTTGTAGATCTTTGACAGACTTTACAAGTAGTCGGAAGCCAAAAGTCTGACTTCCAGTCTTACCAAGGAGTTTCGTATTACCCAGTTACTGGGTTGATCACATAGGCAGTCGCTTCATGTAAAATACTGATACTCAGCTGCATCCGGTTAGACTGGAAGCCGACCCCGACTTTCGTTTTATGTAGAATTCTGGTATTCAGAAGCATTTGGTTATAAGACTATGTCTATACCTACTATAAGCAATGGCAGGTAGGTGTCGTAATTTAAGTTTTCCCTAGTGGTTTCCGAAATGCTTTTTAAGCTAGGTACGTATAAATGCGGAAGAATCACAATTAAATTAAATTGTTTCGTGAAATGAGAAAGCCCTATCAAAATACAAAGGCAGTCACTTAATAAATCTCCTTCCTACAACCAGCTAGAAAACTGATTGAAAATGGCGTCAAAATTGTGATCTATCAATTTATAACAGCGATCTCGCCAAAAGCTTTATATTACCATAATCTGCATATTACTTTTAAATTCTATGAATATTGAAACAGTTCATATACCATTTTCATCAAAGACTAGAAATTCACCCTGCTTCGGGGCAGAAAATATTTTATATTTATTTATTTTGATTTTGTAAATAATGCCGCCAAATGAAAATTCCTATCATCATTCTTTTGATTCTTTATCTTTTTATCTGAACTGGGCCTATTTGGTGCAGCCATGAGTCACACAATATTTATTGTTTAGTTTTAAGTTCTTTTTTTATATTTTATTTTTAAGGTTGTGTGTACTTTGTGGCATGTGCCAATAAACATCAAACAAGTTTTTTCTTTTTTTATTTCTTTATCAAAATCTTATGTATTTTTGGTTTTCATACTGTTTGATATCTGAGGCCCTGAGAAACAAAATTCTATCAGCGATAACACCACCTTCTCCCAACTATGTTGGAGTCACCTTCCAATCTTATCGGATTCAGCTGAATACTAGAGTTTTACATGGAGCGACTGCATTTCGGACCTCCATAACCTAATTAGTACTGGGTAATAGGATATCCCTTGGTAAGACTTGTCATGCTTTCGGTCTACTGACTACCCATGATAAAGATGGAAAATCAAAGATGTATTGAATTGACATAGGTACTCGTGAGCTTCTAAAAAGCTTTGATAAACGAAACGCATTGAAAGCGATTGCTACTTGGGCACTATTCTACTTTTATTTTCGGAAGAAGACTTATTAAAATTTTGTTAACGAAAGTCTTACGACTTAGACATTTGCGAATGGCCAGAGATCCCTTTGCATAAAGAGTGTTTTCCATGATATGGCGATGCAATTATTGTACCTACATGCAGACAAACAAACATACCAAATTTGATACAAAGTTTTGCAATAATAGCGACATAAATCCGATCAGTACTGTACGAGGACAGGCAATAAAATTGCATAGTTATAAAACAAAAATATTGTCACCCAAATATTGGCAGCGTTCAATTTATTTGTGTTGCACAGCTTGATCAATTTTGTTGTTTTATCTCGCTTTGTTTAGCTCAAAAGAATTTAATTGAGTTTATATAACCGTATTAATTTTTATGTGAAAATATTGCAGATTGGATTTATTGTTTAGAGTTGTTGTTGATTAGGATAAAAAACAAAGCTGAATTTGGCGTAGCAATGCGTAGCAGCGTAATGAAATAAAAATAGAAAGAAATTAATCACTCTGAATAGAGTGATTAATTTCTTTCTATTTTTATTTCATTATAATATTGAGTGCCTTGTTGGCTTAGTGGCCGCAAGTGCGACTGCTGAGCATGAGGTCCTGGGGTTCCATTCCCGAGTAGGGCAAATTGTTATTGAGTTTTTTCATCAGGAATTTCTCAATAGCAGCCCCGGAATCTAGATTTGTGCCCAGTTGGTGGTCATAGGCTCGCCCCCTACACCATAGGACTTAAACATAACTAGCGAAATGTGGGTATACTATACCTCTGCCTAATTCTTCGGGGATTACGGTGCTTAACGTCGTTATCGAAGAGAAGCTTCGAAAGACGTTTCATAAACTGAAGGACGGTGGGCATTCTAAGGTCTACCTGTAGACGGTCATTTCGGACATAATATGGGGCTCGCGTGACTTTACGTAAGAACTGGTTCTGCAAAATTTGCATCCTATGGATGTACTTTGGCTTGGTATATGCGTACACGACATAAGCGTACGTCATGATGGGACGGATCACCGCGGTATAGAGGCGCAACTTGCACTTGAGTGACAACTCGAAGGGCTATCCCTTCGAGTTGTTTACCGCACTGATCGGGCTGAGGCTTTGTGAGCCACCAATAGCAGTTATCGTTATTTATACTTCTCGTTTCCAGTTAGCGTTCGTAGTAACGGTTGAGCAGAGAGGTAACGAGATGTCCTGTAATTGTTTAGGCTAGATGATGTGAGCTAGCAGTATTAACTTAAGCACTTGTCAATCCTGCCGAAAATCGTTGCAGAAAAAGAGTCTTTGAAAACCATTGCTACCTGCAACTACTTATGGACTATATTCTACTACATAGGTACCTTTTATTTATCGTCTGAAGCGTAGAGACGCATTAGATCAATACTAAAGACAAATGCCTCAAGCGATGAAGATTGCTCAGTACTTTTGCTCAGGGATTTTTAAATAGGGTTTTCTAGCTCTCAATGTGAATAGCACGTCCTGTCTGTATTGTATTGCCATAATAACATAACATAACACCTGTAATGCCCAAAAGGTTAGTCAGAGGTGTACTTTATAGTATAATTCGCCAGTTATCTTTAAGTCCCATGTAATGGGGGCGAGTCTATTGCCATCAACCGCAGATACCGAGATAAGATAAGATAATAACACTTCGCCCTACCTTTTTTTTCTGATGTGAAATCATCAAATGAACCCTACCGCTCTGGGCGGAGCGGAAGGGAGTGTCAGACTTGACTGACTAAAACCCATCCATGTTCCTTCTTAGCCCTTTGTGTTCCAGGGCCACGGTATCTCTTTCGAACAGTCCCGCAACCCCGGCAGGCATCGGCCCTCTCGGACCCCTTCCGATTTGCTGACATCTCCTTGAGCGCGCGTGGAACATGAACGCACCGTCGGCACGGCCTGTCGTCATAAGACGGACGGACGGTGATCTACCCCATTACTAACCGTCCCCAGGACTTCGCCCTACCTTGGAATCGAACCTGCTCGATGCTTAGCTGTTGCACTAGTGACCACTAGACCAACGCAGTCTAAAATTCATAATGCCAAAAAAACCAACAAACATAAGAAGTCTATCAAAAGCCCCTATTACTTCAAACACATCTGAAACGAACGCAATGGGGTAGTAACAATAACACTATAGCAGGGAAAATAAAACGCTCCCAGTTGATATGGGGACCAGAGCCTTTCTAAGGAGATTTGAAGCCATAAAAATAAAATAAACGCCCTTTTCCATATTATTGCATTATAAGAACAGATGTGAGTTTGTACCGTTTTCTGCGATAACCTGAGGGTTGCTATTTTTATAGTTAGATGGCTTTGTGGGTTCTGTAGTAGTTTTTTTTTCAGAATTCAGTACGGATTCTTACGGAAAAATCTTTCATCTACCGCGACGTCAAAAATCTCTAAAAACCTAAAATAAATTAATCCAAGCATCGTAGCGTCGGGGGACCGCTAAGTTGACCGGTTAGCACAGGCACATAACAAAGCGGACCTCCGACGTTACGACGCTTGGATTAATTTTATTATTTTTCTACTAGCTGTCCGGCGCAACTTCGTTTGCGTCACATTTTCCACTTTTTCGCAACATTTTTCATTGCTGCTCCACTCCTATTGGTCGTAGCGTGATGATATATAGCCTATAGCCTTCCTCGATAAATGGTCTATCTAATACTGAAAGAATTTTTCAAATCGGACTAGTAGTTTCGGAGCCTATTCAATGCAAACAAACAAACAATCAAATCTTTCCTCTTTATAATATTAGTTCAGATGGAGTACTAGCTGGTGCCCACGGTTTCGAACACGTGTAGTTATGTAATTGTCCTACAGGATCGTACTACCCAGTAGATAAAAAAGGTATCCCATGTGTTAATCCAGGTTATAAACAACCTGTGTGCCAAATTTCATACAAATCCGATCAGTAGTTTTTGCGTGAAAGGATAACAAACATCCAGACATCCATCCATTTATTCTCATAAACTTTCACATGTATACAATAAGTAGGCTTGAGAAACTTTACACCCTGTTCCTAATACTTCTATAATTCTGAGGCTGAGCATCTTAGTTCAACATACTCTAAAACCATTTACTAAAGAGACAAGGTGCAAATTAGTGTATGTTAATAGGGTTTTAGCATTTAAAGTTCCAATAATAGAATGATTGTAGCGCCCCGATCCTGGCTAACAAGTTCACCTTTGTCCGTACTTTCCAGACGGTGCCATTTCAATATAGAGCGCGGGGGTGTAGGGTATGGTATGGGGCAAAGGAAATTGGCAGTTTGAAAGCTTTAAGAATTCAAAGTAATTAGAAAATCCCACCAGACACACTGCTGTGGTGTCAAGTCCTGCCCGTCCTATTGTTTGCACATCAAAGGAGCTGATGGACGCAAATGAAAGTGCCAAACTTGTCGCCAACTTTTGGGCTGACTCAATTTGAATTGTCATCGAAAGTAAAAGACAAAAAAACCGGCCAAGTGCAAGTCGCACTCGCGCACGTAGGGTTCCATTATTTATGAAAAAGATAAAAAAAAAATTTTTGTGTGGTAGACCCCTAAAAAAAAACCCATCCATGTTCCTTCTTAGCCCTTTGCGTTCCAGGGGCACGGTATCTCTTTCGAACAACCCGCAGCCCTGGCAGGCATCGGCCCTCTCGGACCCCTTCAATGTTTATTTTATTCTGTTTTTATTATTTGTTGTTACAGCGGCAACAGAAATACATAATTTGTAGAAATTTCAACTGGGTAACTATCACGGTTCATGAGATACATCCTGGTTACAGACGGACGGACGGATTGACGGATGGACGAACGGACCAACGGACAGCGAAGTCTCAGTAATATCTCTTTGGGTACGGAACCCTAAAAATAACCATAGGTGAAGTCATCATCATTCTCTTGCCCTTATCTGAATGTATCTGGAATACGCGCACCCTGTCTTCTCTTCCATACTTCTCTGATCCTTGCCACGTTGAGGTGGTAGTCCTTTTTTTATTAGCTGGTGAAAAATGCCTAACATATTATACCCTACCGTCTAGGGAGACAGTTTGGTTATTTGGGGCTTGTACCCACAAAAAAACACCGCCGTGAGCATAGTGTCACCTCTCGCGCAGTCCGCTTCCAAGCACCAAACAAGGTGGCCTGGTCGAAGTTTATTGAACTTGAAAAGAATGTGACCACCGAGGGATCTCCATGCTCAGTGGTTATAAGCTAAGGACCATGTTCGTCATCCCGCTTCCACACCTCCCTTGACTCCTCAAAGCAGCAAAGTTCATCAGTGTCTGACGGTAACGTCGTTATGAACTCAATCAAGGAGCATTGACGACACGACGTAAGCTCAACTCGATTATGTCACATTATTCACGCCTTACCCCTCTCCCCCCTCCCGCACTTAGCAGACCTTCAGTAGAAGACTATTAATGTACCAGAATTAAGCACTAAAAGTTGCACTATCAGATATTCGGTTTAGTCTGTTTCATTAAAGGTTTTGGTAGTTCATCGTGATTTTTTTGTGACAATGCAGTTTTTTGGAATGAGATCAACTTGCGACTCGTTTTTTACTTAATCTGATCATCAAAGGTTTCCGAATTCTGCATCATCAATTTTATTTTGGAACGAAGTTCCTTACCAAAATTAAGAAAAAATTAAGACCAAATAGTTGTAACGACACTTTTTTAAGACCAAAAGTTGTAACGAAATTTATTGCTAACTTAAAAAAAAAAAATTATACAATTCCTTCACTAATTAATAGAAAGGAACTTCGTTCCATCCGGGTGTCCCTTGACACCTCTCAAGTTTTTTTTAATGCGTAGTGGATTCCGAACCACTACCTCTCACCTTGTGTGCTATGTGCTAAAACAGAACAGGCTGCAGATCAGTTTATGCTGATATTTATTTTGTCCATCATCATCATCATCATTTCAGCCCAAAAGACATCCACTGCTGGACATAGGCCTCCCCCAAGTGTCGCCACATTGATACTTTGGGGGGTTTTGCCATAATCGCCACGCTTGGCAGGCGGGTTGGCGATCGCAGTACGGT
This sequence comes from Cerastis rubricosa, assembly GCA_949152445.1. NCBI lineage: Eukaryota > Metazoa > Arthropoda > Insecta > Lepidoptera > Noctuidae > Cerastis > Cerastis rubricosa. Next base: position 19,875,356 of record OX424534.1, on the reverse strand, counting down.
TGTTACAAAATCACAGAAAACGCTGCTGGCCATTTTCTGGGAAATATTACAATTATTTTTGTCCAAATAAATATATTTTAACCTTGCCTGTGCAATTTACACTGAATATCAATAGGCATATGGTCCAAATTTCGCAATTTGGAGCAGAAGAATCTAGCTAACCAAAACAACAATGAAAGTCACCAAGCTATACACGTACGTGTGTTTAAATCAGGACCCTAAATCACAAAGCCTTGTCAACATCAAATCTCACATCAAATTAATTATACATCGACCATCGTAACTTAACACATTATAACACGTCCCCATACCTTTTAAAGAAGAAAATTTCCCTTCAACAAAGAGGGCGAGGAAGACCTTCTCATTCTGGTTACCAATGCATTTGGTATTCCGTCGGTCAATATGCAAACCCCTGAATTATTTAGTTACCACTAAATAGAGATACATAGTTAATATTCAAAGGGGTTGGGGACAATATTTAGGAAGCAAATACTAGGAGCACATACGTGTAAAGGGAATGCGTGATTTGGATTGCTTTCAGAGGGAACACGTTATGCGATTAGGGAAATACCTGGCTTAGGGGCTCGAATGAATCGGCAGAAATGCTTGGAACTGTTACTATGTGGTATAATTGAGTGTTTGTTTTGGTCGATATGGAGTGAGCCTGTCATAAGATTTTGAGCTTTGGGAGAGCGAATATTCTGAAGCTTTTGGATGATATTTTACTTGAATTTAAAGAGACCGAAGTAAAAGGACTGTAGAATAGAATAGAATAAAACTTTATTGTACACCAACAATTAAACATAACGGGCTTACAAAACTAATAATTGACTGTACGGATTTTGTAACAGTTACGGTGTTTAAAACTACAAACCACTTGAGTTTTATACTTCTCGACAGATCCCCAACAAAAAGATGGTCGTGTATTTATCAGTTGCAGTAGCATTTTTGCTTGTTTGCGAGAAAAGATTTGTTTTTTTGAACCACTATATTATTTCATGTTTCGATTATTCGGACCGTGAAAGAAACGTGAAAGAAACGTGCTGATTGCAAAAAACCCAACTTCGTTTTCTCTTATTCATTTGTCAATTATGATTAAGCTTGTGTTCATACGTTTCTATTTATAATTACAGTGCCGAATGAAACATCTGATTATAGTCATAAAACTTTTACTGCAAACTTTGTTTTAAGCTATCACGGTTTCTATCTAAACTAACGCTGATAATTACGGGTTTTATTCTATGATCTTCGATGGCGATAGGAACAGCGTCGAAATATCGGGAGCTCATTATAATATGCGAGAACGATGAACCTACTGTGCAGGAGAGACGGTGTGTCTAGTTTTGTTATTTTTACTTTTTAATTACTTACATTAGTTATAAAAATTCTTGTTACTAACAACCTTGCCTTGCCTAAGGACTTTTTTGTCTGAAATAAATGTTTTTTTTTTTAATTTTATTTATTTATTTATAATTGAAAATCATTGAAGATATTCCTTAAGTGGCAGTGTCAGTTTCTGTACTTCAAAAAGCACAAGTTCTTAGTTCAGCAAAATAAAATCGAAATTACCAAAAACCCTATTCTGTGCCGGAAATAAATACACCTAACTAGATACATTGCTTATTTAGCTCAACACGCATACAAAAGGGTTTACCTGAGATGGGAATGTAACTGAATTACCCTGTCCCTCATCAAGGGTAATCAGGCCATTACCCGTTCTGAATACGTTATGAACTGTGTTCCAATAACGAACAATATATACCGCGTAGGTTTTGGTAAATTGATAGAATTACAGCGCTAAAGGCTCCTTGTACACACACGATTTTTTTTGTCGTCAAAATCTGCGTTTGTATAGGTATACGCGTAATTAGCTTATAATGTTCCGACTACTGGGACACAGGCCTCCTCTCTATGAGAGGGAGAGGGCTGTCACATATTTTTTTTGGTTCTAAGACTTGCCGGTTTCCTTCCGATGTTTTGCTTATAAAATACACAAAAGAGTGCGCATATCTGGGTTCAAACACATGACCTACCCGACCCCCGTGACTTGGTGCTGATACTACAGCACCATTACCACTTTTTGCTGTAAAAAACAGAGTTGTCAGGTTGAAGACAGAAATTGCAGGAGCACGGCACGGTGACTCCACAGCATGCGCCCTGTGAGCCAACAAGCTTCAATAATGATCCATCCAGGACTGACGACCACGTCTCATCATCATCAATCACTGCTGGGTACAGGCCTCTCTTGTTCTAGCCGCATCCAGCTTTACACCACCTCGCTGACACGGCGAATGTACCGCAGCTTTTCGCGGCAAAAAAAACGTGTGTCTACAAGAAGCCTTAAGGTAAATGTGTTGCCTAATTTAGGTTAGTAGAAAAAAAAAACAAAGCCGATGACTGATTTGAATACGTGATAACTTAAAAAGCGGGTAATTTTGTTTAATATGTTTTCCAGTCGCGTATATTTAAATTGAACGCTTGCCTAAAAATTGTCTTTTGAAAAAATAAAAACAATTACAATGCTTCGTGGCCACAACCGCGACTGTTGAGCATGAGATTCGGGGTTCGATTCCCAGGTCGGTCAAAGTGTTATTGGATTTATATATGTAGTTTTCCAGTAGCAGCCTGAAGTATGGCTTTGTTACCGGTTGATGGCAACATCATCATCATTTCTTTTTGCCAAACTTTGTTGGGGTCGGCTTCCAGTCTAACTGGATGAAGCTGATCAGTATTTTACATGATGCGACTTCCCTCCATAACCCAGTAACTGGGTAATACGATACCCCTTGGTAAGACTGGATGTCAGAATTTGGGCTTCTAACTCCTCGCAACGACTGCCAAAGATCTACAAATGACAGCCGGGACCAACAGCTTAACGTGCTTTCCGAGGCACGGAGGAAACTCGGTATGTAATTATGGTCACCCATCCACGGACCAACCTCGGCAAGCACGGCTTAACCTTGTAGATGGACCTGCGCGGCTGTTATTATTTAGCCACGAGCTATTTTATATGTATAATTCTCGTGTCGCGGTGTTTGTTACCACACTCCTCCGAAAAGGCTGAACCGATTTGTTTGTAATTTTGTGTGCATATCGGGTAGGTCTGAGAATCGGCCAACATCTATTTTTCATACCCCTAAAAATACCCATCAAAATTTCCACGCGAACGAAGTCGCGGGTAGCAGCTAGTATTTTATGAAAGACTGACAGTGCCTTTATGTGATGTAAAAATGGGTTCTTTGCCTTTTCGCCGAAAATTGTTTGCCAGATTTTCACTTGCCAACCATCGTTTCGCAGAATTTTATTTCGCCGAATAATCATTTGCCTTACTTAACATACAGTTTCGTTCTATTTCCCAACCTCACAGTTACCAACAGTACGTTTGGTCTACTTTTCATAATGACACTTTTTTAAATGCCAACATTATCCCCTGGCACCACTCCCATGAAAAGGTAATGCACCGTTCTTGAGAAAAACCAATTATTGTAACCTAACCTCAAAACATTTATATTCGACTAAAAAGCGTAGTCGACGTCGCCCGCTGCGCGGGGCTCCTATTTCTGCCTGCAAGGTTTACAGTAACCTAACACGAAGGGGATGTCGGGGTCTTAGATCGCTTGCTCCGCTCGCTCACTAGACCTTCGAACCTAACCTGTCCGATTCGGGGTGCCCCAAGTCCAGAGCTCGCTTCGCTCGCTATTGCATCCAAATTATCTTGGTAGCAAAAGTAACATTGCTTAATGTACAATCATATACACACAATCAGTGGGGCTACATTGGGGATGTTTAGGTTGTTATAAAACGGAATGTTTGACAAATAATAAATGTCCCAAACGTTTTGAGGCATTAGAATAATCAGCTTAACAATAATTCTACCAAATGAAACGTTGTCATGCAAAATTTGCTAATCGTTTGATGTCAAAGTGAAACATCGGCGAAACTTTGGTTGGCAAGTGAAAATCTGGAAAACAATTTTCGGCGAAAAGGCAGGACACCGTAAAAATGCTAAAAAATAAACATAATGTCATGTGAGTGGAAATATTCTATTGAATTTTTGTACGCAGACTGGAAAGGTCATAAGGGATACGAAGTTTAATTTATTTTGTATTGTCATATCCATCTTGTATACACTATGGTTAGACAACCATATTAGATTTAATGCAGCGATAGTATAATAAATATTACTATTTTTTTAAAAAACCCTCTTTAGACAAATTAGGATCCATTTTTCTCGCCCTGAAAGAAGTATGACAATTCAGAAATCTTTTGATGCACTCAAATCGTGTTCTTCGAGAAAGCACCCTTACAAATAAAATAATGGGGTGCTATTGAGGGATGTAATTTACAGGATTTTCCCTTTCATTTTAAGATGATTTCGCTGCAGAGGGGCGATTGGCGTGACTTGCCGAAGGGGGTTGCACAGACTTAGGCGAAGTATTTTGACGGGGTATTGTCAAGTTTGAGATTTGGATTCCCTGTTGTGTTTATTTTGTTACGCAGTTGAGAGAAAATGGATGGGAAAAGTAGGTACTTATTTATCTACCCTTTTGTTTTTCAATGTTGCTTAAAGTTCAGAGACGTTTGAACGTCAAAATATCGCTAAGCAGATATCAATCATTACTTTTAAGCAACATGTATTGTGGATGTACGCACGGCGGCCACACGGCACACGGCACACGGCCAATCAATTTGTACATATCCAGTTCCAGTATCCAAGCACATTTTTTGAAGTGAAAACTTTTTTAGCGGCGTTGTGCACTTTTGTGATGGGTAAAAAATGTTAAACTCACGTTAGGTCTCGCGTCAGGACACGTGATCCTCAGGTTACGTAGGTTGCGAAGGAATTTGAACTTTATGACATCTGTCATTGAGTTTGGGTTTCCAAAACTGGAAAATTCGTAAGACGGATTGACATTAGGTTACGAAGGAAATTAAATTTTATGAAATCTGTCACACAAACAAAACCTTCGGTTTCTCCAAAGAGGTAAAATTCGTAAGACGGATTTTAATAATTCAGAAGTGTAAATTTTTTTATGTAATCTAATATAGCCTGGTTTGTGTAAGATAGCGCAATAAATGAATATTGTATTTTACAACATAAATGATAGTACTTTTATACTGATAATTTAAGCAATTCGTGCAAAATTATTCCCTAACCATTCCAAAATATCAAAAATGCACAACGTTAATATTCAAGTTTTCACTTCTGCCGGCACTCCCGGAGTGCAACCCGTTTTTTTTTATGGGAGAGCAGTGTTTCCTCATGACTTCAAATGTTCAGCTGTTTTTGGTGAGATTTTAAGAAAATCTGTCGCGTCTAAATATTTTCTTAGCTCTGTATAGCGTATAGGGGAGCTTGCGTTTAATATCACTGAAGGCTATAAACTGATTTATAGTTCTCCATGACGATAACATTACATAACTTGTACAACACTTCTGTCTTATCATACCTCATCTGCTTAGTCTTTTACCAATTTTGTTAGGATCGGGTATCAGTCTAACCGGGTGAAGCCGAATACTAGTATTTCACATGCTGTTATTGTTTATCTGACCTCCAAAACCCAGTTACTAGATAATACGATACCCTTTGGTCAGACTGGATGACAAACTTTCTGACGATCCCCCTGATCGTCAGAAAGTTTGTCATCCAGGCTACTATGACGACGAGAGACAGAGCTATACAGGTCGTCTAGCTTGGTCTCTTTCCCACTCTGGAATAGGGAACAATAATGTTTTATCCGATGAAACGATTACGCCCTAAAAAGGACCAAAAAAATATTCCGGTCCAGTGCTTAGGCCCCGTTTGTTGCATCTAAATTTGTATCGAACAAACTTCGAAAAAACTTACTAAAACTGGTAACATCTCTAAATGTACCGTCTATGGTCCCCTTTTATCGATACAGTATTAAATTCTGCGTCTGTGGCACAAAGAACGACAATATCAGCCGTCAAAACTAAATGTCAAAAAAGTTTTAAAAGTCAGTTGTCTAATTTTACCGTAATGCCGTGTTGTGATTTATGTTCTCTGGTTTTAAAACGTGAGTATTCTTTTATTTTAACCCAATGTATATAGTGTTATATATCAAAATAAACCTCGTTAATCAAGCTTTACGAATATCTATAAACATCGTAGGTTCAAAGTCTGTTGAAACGATAATATCGAAATGTAAAATTGGCGCCATGTCGAACGTGGTATTTTGTTAATGTTTTTTTAGAAATTATTGCAAAAATAGTTAAAATAGTGCTCGTATTATGAAAATTACTTCAATTAAGTAATTATTAGTGTCTCCGCAATATAAAACAGTAAAATAAAACGAAATCTTATCGAATTTTTTACGTAAACACGACAAAATCAGTAGGTATCGAATAGAATGCGAGGAGGGTTGATTGTTTTGGGTGATTGTGCTACTAAGAAAGTGCCAAAGTAAGGATATATGGGTATTAAAACGAAGCTTATATAGTCTAGTTTATTTATAAATAGGTTTTATTGATTCCAATTACAATTCTAATTGGTAAAACTTGGAATCTTATTGGAGAAACTGACATTCAACATATATTCTCAAGTTCACATTTTTTTCGAAATACTTATATCTAGTTGTCGTAATTAGTTTTTACGTAGTTAGATTCTGTATAGTTTCAGCTATACACACGTATTTTTTGTTTTGGTGTAGCTGCAATAGTTTACGAGAAAATAAGCTTTAAATGGGAAGTGGCGCGGGGGGCTTGCGCGGCAAAAACTTTCCATGCGCGCGCGGCGTGCGCGCGGGGTAGCCATGGCTACCGAGACGTCACGGTAAACCACCACTAATGACTTTCAAAGATCTAATGTCAGATAATATCATAACAATAAAGTTTTGTGAGCGGTATTCGTAAAGATGCAACTGACGTGAATTCATTCTAAATATTTAAATTCACCGTATCAATAAATAATTATCTACGTTTATGTTTCATTTCACATGAATTTGAACGTTGTATGTGCGATCAGGTGGCCTACCATGACGTCTTAAAACATTATTGTTTTACTCCTTTTCCAGTGCGGGAAAGAGACGGAGATAAAGTGTACGTCTAGCGCCATCTCTTTCCCACTCGGGGATAATATTAAAACAATACTGCTTTAAGACGTCATGGTAGGCCCGATCGGTATTTGAAATAAAAGACTTTTATATTATGTTTTCGATCTGAAAGTTGACTCTTCGCAGCGTACAAAATTGTTTGTGAGGCATGAGCACGGTGAGGGCACGTTTAAAGACTGATATCCATGTTTTTTTTTTAATTCCAACATTTTCAAAGTCATGAAACCGGAGATTGATAAAAAGTTTTTAACAAAAAAACGAAGCCCCATATAGAATGTCCGCGTTAAAACGACAAATAACAAAAAAAAAAAACAATCACAGCAAATCACAGTGACACTGACAGTTCGACAACCAAAAAAGTAAATGAAAAAAAAAACCCTTCGTTTGCTTTACTTTTATTTAACCAACCGCAACGAAACGGACAGTCGTGTAATTGTTTTTCATTGCACTGTAATTGACTTGTGGTGACTGTCGATAAATGTTTTTGCATTTAATCGCCCGAAACTCGGGGTGAGAAATTTTGTCCACGGCGCTCTTGTCCGGAACACGGTGCGTTCATTTATTCCATCGTGATAAATGAAATTGGTTTTTTTTTTATTTAAAAATAAAACAATTTGTTTGTTTCAAAAAGTTAATTTGCTTTTTTTCAGTGATTGGTTAAATAAATGAATGTAGCAATTATCTCAGCTTAATATCGTCGTTTCATATTCGTTTGTGAATTTCAAATGAGCCGATTAAACGGGCTGGGCGGTAAAAGGGGCTTAATTTTCTGCACAGAGTTTATTCTGTTTAATCTTCTTTTTAACATGCTACCCTGATTTTGCTACAATTTTATATTAAAGGATCATCATCTGCCTAGCCTTTTCCCAAACTATCTTGGGGTCGGCTTCCAGTCTAACCGGATGCAGCTGAATACCAGTATTTTTCATGAAGCGACTGCCTATCCGACCTCTACAACCCAGTAACTGGGTAATACGATACCCCTTGGTAAGACTGGATGTCAGACTTTTAGCTTCTGACTACTCGTAACGACTGTCAAAGATCTACAAATGACAGCCGGGACCAACGGCTTAACGTGCTTTCCGAGGCACGGAGGAAACTCGGTATGTAATTATGGTCACCCATCCACGGACCAACCTCGGCAAGCACGGCTTAACATTAAATATCGACCCGTGTGGCTGTTATTATTTAGCCACGAGCTTCCTCAATTTTATATTAAAGGATGTAGGTTACATAACAACACTCCTGTTGTCCCCGAAAGGTAAGGCAGAAGTGTGTCTAATAGTAGGTACACACACATTTCGCCAGTCATGTTTAAGTCCTATGTAATGAGGAACTCGTGGCTAAATAATAATAGCCGCACGGGTCGATCTTTAAGGTTAAGCCGTGCTTGCCGAGGTTGGTCCGTGGATTGGTGGCCATAACTCATACCGAGATTCCTCCGTGCCTCGGAAATCACGTTAAGGCGTTGGTCCCGACTGTTATTTGTAGACTTTGACAGTCATTACGAGAAGCCAAAAGTCTGACGTCAAGTCGCCAAGGGGTATCGTAATTACCCAGTTACCGGGTTGTGGAGGTCAGATAAGCAGTTGCTTCATGTAAAATACTGGTACTCAGCTGTATCCGGTTAGACTAGAAGCCTACCTCAAGATAGTTTGGGAAAAGGCTAGGCAGATGATGATGATGATGTTTAAGTCCTATATAATAGGGGGCGAGGCTATTGCCTTCAACCGGACAAATCCTGACTCCGTGGCTGCTACTGAGAAATTTCTAATGGAAAAACACAATAACACTTTACTCGACCTGGGAATCGAACCCAGGACCTCATGCTTAGCAGTCGCGCTTGTGACCACTACACCAACGAAACAGTCCACAGTTGCGGTTGGGAGAACTCAAGACCGATCAGAAAATGGAAAGTTGTGTTCAGTAAGTCATCGTTTTAAAGGTATCCACAGGTAAAGGATCGTCCATTAATTCATCATCATTCTCTTGCCCTAATCCCAATTTATTTGGGGTCGGCGCAGCATGTCTTCTTCTTCCATCATCATCATCATCATTTCAGCCCGAAACACGTCCACTGCTGGACATAGGCCTCCGCCCAGAAGAGCGGGTTTTGCCATAATCGCCACGCTTGGGCAGGCGGGTTGGCGATCGTAGTACGGTTATTACAAAAACACAGAGAACGCTGCTGCCCATTCTCTGGTAAACCCCTTAGTCGCCTCTTATGACACCCACTGGTAGATATGGGATGGTGCTATTCTTTACATCCGACACAACACAGAGCATAAATGACTTCTTCCATACTTCTCTATTACTTGTCATCTCATGAGACACCTCCTTTCTTGCCGTATCATCGTTCACACAGTCCATTCATCGTTTCTTTGGTTTTCCTCTACTCTTATAACCACATTCATATTCAAAACTTTCCTCACGTCATTTTCCTCATTCCTCCGCATCACATGCCCATACCACGACAACCGATTACCAAACATCTTTTCCGTCACCGGCGCCACTTTCAGACTTCTTCTTATGTACTCATTTCTTATTTTATCCATTCGCGTAACACCACACATCCCCCTTAGCATTCTCATCTCAGCCACATGCAAATGCCTTTCATTCATCCCTTTTGTGGCCCAACATTCTGATCCATACAAAACAACGTCCATTAATTACACCCCTATATTAAATATAATTATTTTAGCACCTATGAACAATTATTTTCGAAAAAAAACAGCCTCAACAAATCTTTTCAACTAGAAAACAATAAACATACTCTCTAATCTAGTTAATGCAGCTATGTCTGCCGATATCCTTCTCTAGGTGCGAGATCTATGTTAACCATTCGCAATAATTCTACATTGTCCCCTCCGCCATGTATGGTGGACCATAGAATTTATTGCTAAGAGACAATGGGCCGAGCCTAACATCTGTTCTTACCTTTAAGGGGCAATATAAGGTATTGGAATGTGTTGTAAATGGTATGAGTTTTTTTTAGAGAAAACTGCTTTTTTGTCCGCTTTTTTGGCCGATTTATGTACATTCTAAGACGTCAAATTATTATATATTAAATAAGAAATATTAAATTCCATAACTTTATTGGTTTTAATTGAAATAACTACTGTATACATTACAACGAACTACTAAGTAAATAACTAAAATAACAATAAACTATAAAAGGGCGTCAAAAAACTCCTCTTCAAAGCTGTCAGCTGGTAAGTAGCCCAAGAGACTGGGCAGCAATATTAAATTGGCTATAAAACACTGCGATTCAAATTGATATCTTTTTGTGTTTGTTACCTCATACCTGCGTCATTTATGAACTGATTTGAAAAAATCTTTTTTTATTTGAAAGGATTCATCCCTTTCCCGATTGGTCCCATAGAAATTTCATCAAAATCGGTTAAGTAAATTGGTTTCAAAATCAAAATTGTTTCTTTTTCGTGTGTTTGGTGTGGTGGTGTCTAGTTACAATGTAAAATTGATACTTGACTAGGATTTATGTGAGATACCACAACTAAAAAGGGGAAAATAAAATCTTTTTATAAAAAAAAAAAACACCAATTCAAAAATATCCTAGTCCCCGGCTGCATATTATGCCAACGTTCAATTACCAAAAATAAAATTATGTTCTCAAATATTTTATGAACAAGACGTAAAAGTCTTCACCATAGACACAAGCCTTTCATCTTTTGACAGGCAAAAGAAACTTTCTTTGACGCCTTGAATGTAGAAATGAGCTCACCTCTTAAAGGAAGGCACCTTAGAAAATGGTGCGACTTTAAAGGACATGGCAAATAAAAAAAAACGCATTTCTATCGCCGAGTTTCCTTGAAAAGAGTCTCGGACATAGTGATGTGACGAATGGCGAGAAAAATGGAAATGAATGAGAACCAGGTATGGTTAGTGTTTCTGAGAAAAATGTAGGTACAGTAATGTTTACTTGTATGATCGGAATTCTGGGAAAGTACGGGTAAGTACAGTGGGCTAAGGAGATAATTGACTGTATTCTTGGTGGGTACAAATACATGCATAATTATATCGTGTGTGCAAAATACAGATATAACTTAACTATCTTCTCTGTGTTTCCAAAAACACAGAGGAGTTTGCAAAGGAGTGGCTAAATAAAAACAGCCGCGCCGGTTAAGCCGCACTTTCATAGTTTGGTTCGTGGATGGGTGATCACCCACTACATACCGAGTTTCTTCCATGCGTCGGAAGGTACGCTAAGCCGTTGGTCCCGGCTGTCATTTGTAGATCTTTGAAAGTCGTTAAAGATAGTCAGTGGCCCAAAAGTGTGGCAACCAGTCTTATCAAGGGGTATTGTATTACCCAGTACTAACTGGGTTGTGGAGGTCAGATAGGCAGGTAACAAAAATAGACATAACATGTAGATATTGGTTGTAATCAACTTTAGTACCTACTGCAATAGGTTAATAATAATATTATATTAAAAAAAAAAAACTGCTTAAACCACTTACCGAAACTAAACTGCGTTATATTAGTTCGTTGATTGTCTCATCAGAGAAGAACTCATCAGCATTTAAGACAACCTATTTCCAACTTCACTATGAACAATAAATCATTTCGGAAGCCTTCAGTTTGAAGTTCTGAAACAAATTCAGTCTCGCCACAATGGCGATGAGTCGTTGCCAATTAATTGCGCGGGAAGTCAACACGCGCGTTTGATTTCTGTTAGCGTACAGATATGGATACATTTTGGTTTATATGTTTCGAGGAAAATGTGAAAAACCTTGAAAGGAAAGAAGAGTTGGAGGTTATTTTGTTTCAGACGCTTTTATTAGCGTTAGTCGTAACTAACTCAATAAATAACTTTTTTTTTGTTTTTTGTATGGTGTCTCGCAGTTCCACCTAGGAGGTTGCCGTCTGCTTAACCGGGCTATCCTGTGGGTGCCTTAAGAGTAAGACCTCCAGTCAGAGAATAAACTACAAACTCAAAATCTTAGAATTTAAATTTGACCCACTTCCTGTTATCCGATTATGCTGAAATTTGTAATACATGTAAACGTCATCGTCATTCGAAATCCAAAACATGGTAGACTCCCAAAGATGGTGGACTAGTTATGCATTTCCATGACATGGGTATCATTCATCGGCGGACAGTGTTAGGAGGGCCAAACTAGTGCGCTGTGATGGCGTGCGTTGCCCTCTTGCGTTACGACGACGTCTTGCCTGGTCGCAACGCAGGCTTGGCATACAATGCGTTGATTCGTTGCAACGACGCAATGCAACGCATTAATGAGGTAGACCTCATTAATGCGTTAGCTTCATATTTCATTGAATTTTATTTATTCATAAAACAATTAACATTGTGTTGAATATATACACGTGCAATTTACTACAAATACAGAATTTGGAATCTTAATTCTTTATTGTGAATATCCCAAGTAGAATTTAGGTATAGTGCTAAACAGTTTTAAAAATAATGTCAAACATTTTTAAATATAATGTCAAACAGTTTTCGATTTAATGTTAAACAGTTTTATAAATGTCAAAAGATTCTAAATTATTATATATGTATAATGTCGTTCTGTATGGTGTCGGACGTAAAGAATAGCACCATCCCATATCTTCACGTGGGTGTCGTAAGAGGCGACTAAGGGACTTGCCAGAGAATGGGCAGCAGCGTTCTCTGTGCTTGTGTAATAACCGTACTGCGATCGCCAACCCGCCTACCAAGCGTGGCGATTATGGCAAAACCTTATGTCAATATGGCGTTGGGGGAGGCCTATGTCCAGCAGTGGACGTCTTTTCGGCTGAAATGATGATGTATAATGTCAAATTTAAATCATTTATTATTATGTAACATTAGTGCCGATATATTTTACAGTTTTTTTTTTACTTTTTTAGAAAGTCTTTTAATTTTGTTTTAAATAAGTGGGTTTTATATATAAATCAGGACCACACACACAGCACAGCTGCTACAGCTTGGTACTTCCATAGTCTCATTATCACACAAAAAAACGAAAACAATTTAAATAGAACCTTTTTTTTTTTTTATGAATGGCATCTCGCAGTTCAACCTAAGAGGTTGTCGTCTGCTTAACCGGACTATCCTGTGGGTGCCTTAAGAGTAAGGCCTCCAGCCAGGGCATAAAAACTTACAAACTAAGCGACTATACGCTGAGGGCACCCCCTGTGGGGTACGAGCCTCGGCTCAGGGCGTCGCTGGGGGAGGACTGCATGGGGACAGGCTGGATCTGAATGATATCATTATTTAGGGGCTGATTTAAAACTACTGGCACAGCATCGCGGGCTGGCTCGAGCGAGGGTCGGGGAGGGCATGGACCGGGACATCGCGACGGACCTCGACGGCGAGGTCGGAAGGACGGCGGTTTGTGTCTGTACTTATTAAGAGTGCTAGTCTCTTTACTACTCTCCTGGAGGAGGGTGATAGCATCATCGGGAGTGACGAGGGTATGCCGAGGACGGCGTACTGTACTAATGCGCGAGGGTTCGTAACGGGCGGCCGCTGCGATCAGGGGATTACGGTGTTTACTGGCGTTTTCGAAGAAACGCTTCGAAAGACGTTTCATAAACTGAAGGACAGTGGGCATTCTAAGGTCTACGTGTAGACGGTCGTTACGGACATAAAAAGGGGCTCCCGTGACTCTACGTAAGAACCGGTTCTGCAAGGTTTGCATCCTATGGATGTATTTTGGCTTGGTGTGAGCGTACACGACGCAAGCGTACGTCATAATGGGGCGGATCACCGCGGTATAAAGGCGCAACTTGCACTTGAGTGACAATTTGCTTTTTGCCGAGATCATGAAATGAAGCCTACCCATAGCAAAGGCAGCTCGGTCGCGAGCTGCTTTGATGTGCGCCGCGAAAGACAGGTGGTTGTCAAGTAAGACTCCTAAGTACTTGGCTTGCTTCTCCCAAGGGATAGGCTTACCGTACATAGTGATCGGGCTGAGCGCGGGTGGCTTATTTTTACGCGGTTTAGAGAAAAGAACTGCCTGGCTCTTGTCGGGGTTCACCTCGATTCTCCATTTCCGGAACCAAGCGCCTAAGACGTTGGCTGAGGTTTGGAGGGTGCTGTAAATAGCGTCGTGACTACGGCCAGTGTAATAGATGGCCGTGTCGTCCGCGAACAGGGCTAACTGTGCCTTCTTGCTCTTGGGGATATCACTGGTGAACAGAGTAAAGATAAGGGGAGAGAGCGGGGAGCCCTGAGGGACTCCGGCTCTAATGAGGTGGGGGGAAGACAGTGCCTTCCCGATGCGATAGCGGAAGGTGCGATCCGACAAAAAGTCTCGTAAGATGAGCACGAGACGGTCTGGCACTCCCAGTTTGTACAGCTTATATAATAAGCCGTTGTGCCAGACTTTGTCGAATGCCTTTGCTATGTCGAAAAACAACACACCCGTCATCGCTCCACGCTGGAAGCCAGCGCTCAAGTGTTCTACGATACGGTGGGCCTGTTGAATGCAAGAGTGTCCGGTCCTGAAGCCGAACTGTTCGTTGGGGATGAGACTCTTAGCCTCGGCGAAGTCTTTGAGTCGCTTATACATAAGTCTCTCGTAGATTTTACCGAGTGCATTCAGGAGACTGATAGGTCTGTAGCTCGAAGGCTCAGACTTGGGTTTGCCTGGCTTGGCGAAACCGATGACAGTGGTCTCTTTCCATATTTGGGGAAACGCGTTGTTGCTCAGGGCGCCATTGAAGATGGCCGCCATTAACACGACGAGCTGAGCGGGGAGGAGTTTGAACACCCTATTGGTGATTCCGTCGGAGCCGGGTGCTTTCCGCGGTTGAAGTTTGCTAATGATGTCTTGCACTTCGTCAGCTGTGACCGGAGGCAGAGGATCATCAGGGTCTTCTTCGGGGGGCAGGGCGGCTCTACGTTCGACGAATGCGTTCACCTCATCGAGATGTCGCTTGTCTACTGGTTGCGAGCTGGGGGAGCACTGGGACTCCAGGCTGTCGGCTAGGCATTCGGCCTTCTCAGAGTCGTCGAATGCGACGCTCTTATCGGGTCGGGTGAGGGGAGGCATCGAAGCCTCTTCGGTGGAGCGCATCTTGCGTTGCAGCTGCCAGAAGGCTAGGTGGGTAGGCTCGAGTTCGCTTAGCGTTTTTTCCCATTGATTATTACGAAGCTCACTGGTGCGATTCTTTACAGCACGCTGTAAATTACGCATGTGGGCTTTGTTTGCCTCGCAGGGAAAGCTGCTGTAGGCACGGATGGCCGCGTTCTTTTCGTTTATCAGTTCACGTACGTCAGCGGGTAGTATCCAGCGTTGATCGCTCATTGCTGGGACTTCCCGTGAGCAGTCCTTTAGTACGGATTGCACGTGTTTTGTAAACGAGTTGATGGCGGCCGTCGTGTCTGCCACTGAGACTATGTGGTCGGGGATGGCCTCTAGGTGAGGCGACGTGGTGGATTTCAGCTTTTCGCTGACTTTCCTCCAGTCGGTTATCACTTGGGTCGGCGGGGGCTGGCTGGGGTCAGAAGGACCCGAGCGAGGAACTAAGTGCATGAGCACTGGTCGATGATCTGAGTTAAGCTCATGTAAAGTCTCGATGGAATGCAACTTAAGGTTGACATTCTTGAGTAGCGCTATGTCGAGAACGTCCGAACGTTGGTCGGGGTCGTGGGGATAGTGGGTGTGCTCCATAGGAGCGATGGGATCGAAGTTGAGGGACTCGCCCAGGTTATACAAGTGACGTCCTCTGGCAGAGGTCGTCGTGCTGTTCCAGGCGGGGTGTTTGGCGTTGAGGTCGCCCGCTATGATAACGGAGTCGCTCAAGCCGAAGAGGACGGCAAGGTCTTTGGTGAACAAAGTGTGCTCCTCGGACGTGCCGCCGGGAGGGATGTACGCAGAGGCGATAGTGATCGGTTGATGGCCGGTCATGCCTAGTCGACACACTGAGGTCTCGAGTAGAGACTCCATGGGAGGGGGATCTAAGGGGATGCAATGCAGTTCTTTCCTATAATAGATTAGAGTCCCGCCCTTGTGGCAACGTGACCGATCGTTGCGAACTATGCGATAGTTGGCAATTCTCGGATCGCGGTGACTGGGCTTGAGGAAGGTCTCCTGTACGAGGAGGATATCAATTTGATGGTCGCGGAGGAAGGTGGCGATCTCATCACGCTGGCCTCTAATGCCATTGGCATTAAAGTACCCTAATTTTAGGGATCGGGGTTTGGTGCACGTTAATCTCGTATTATCCATTGGAGTTAGTCGAGGTTAAGGTTGCGGAGGAGGTCGCCTAACTTGAGTAGGGACTTGAGGATAATTTTAAGTTTATCGCCACCAGTGTTAGCCGCCCTGAGATCAGCCGCCATGCGGTCTGCTTCGGGGGTGACTAACTCTGCTAGCGACTCTAAAATTACGTTGTGAGAGGGGTCCACGGCCGCGGGGCCGGGTGGCGTGGGACGAGCGGGCGCCGGTGCGCTCGCTTGGGCCGCGGGAGTGGGGACAGGGGCATCTAATAGCCCGGGGATGGGGTTGGACTTTGCTTTACTGAGAGCCGGGAAGGCTTTCTGGTGGTTCAGCGTGGTGGTGGGCTGAGTCTCTCCGGCATCTGGGCAGAGGGTAGCCTCACCGATGGGCTTTCTCTTTGTTGGCGGGCGCTTGCACGCTTCACCAGGTTAGAGGAGGAGCCTTTGGGGGCTTTTGAGCAGCCGCGGTAGTTGGCCGTGTGGCCCGACTGGCCGCAAAGCACACAGCTCGGTGGCTCCGTGCAAAGCGACTTGTCTTTGGGACGGGGGCAGTCTGCCGTGCCATGGTCGCCTAGACACTTTACGCATCTGTGCGGCGCATGGCAGTTGGCTTGGCTGTGACCGTACATCTGGCAGCGGTGACACTGTCCGACTACGCTTGAGCGGTAGGGCTTCTCTATTGAGATGCCTGTCAGGGAGCAAACCGACTTCACTTTGAAGATCGGGTGGTGACCTTCTACTGGGTCACAGATGACCAGTACCATATCGTAATGGTCTCCGCCTCTCGCTTTATGAAGGCGGTGGATGGCTGTGACCGGGATGTCCTGGCCTAGGAGGTCATTGAGGATGTCCTCCGTGGGGATTTCCTTCGGGATCCGCCTGATCACCACGCGGGTGGGCTTCTCCTCTGGGAGAGAGTAGGTGTGGAAGGCTATGCGCCTTCCGATTAATTGGCGGGTTAGTTCCCTGAAGTCGGTTGTCGTAGGGACCACCACTTTTATGCCCTGCTGTGTGCTTTTTGCGCTTGTGTATTGAATACGGCGCTCATTACACATTTTGGACACGTCTGTCCATTTCCCTTTGTCCTGAATGAACAACGGGGGAGGGGGCTTCAGCTTCTTTGATGAAGTGGCTGAAGGTTTAGCCTTAGGGCTGACTGGCCTACTGGTATGAGCAGCGGCGGACGTAGGTAAGGGGACCGGGGAGGTGGGACGGGAGGCCGCGTGAGAGGGGGCATAAGGGAGCGCGACGATCTTTTTGGTCATGGAGGCCTGGGAATTTTTGCCCTTCTTCCTCTTGCCCTTTCCGACGACTTGATAGTCGTCTTCAGAGGATGAGGAGGCAGAGCACGCGTCTAAAATTGACTCTGAGTCGGAGATTGGCTCAGTTGTGTCCATGTTCTCGGAAACGGGAACAATGGACGCAGGTTCGGACTGATCCTTTGTTTGCGAAACAAAAAGTTTCGAAACAATGGGTCTCGGTTTAGCCGGAATCGCGGCGGCGTCGGCTGACGGTAAGCCTTTGTCCATGTTCTCGGAAACGGGAACAATGGACGCAGGTGCGGGCTGGACCTTTGTTTGCGCAACAAAGGGTTTCACAAGAATGGGTCTTGGGGTAGCCTTAATCGCGGCGGCGACGGCTGGCGGTAAGCCTCTATCGGCAGGCGGCGGCGACAAGGGGCTCTCGAGCGCGTCACTGAAGTCAGTGATGGCAATACTGGGTTAAATAGAACCTTTCCCAATCCACTTCTAATATGAACGAACACAGCCATTCTCTCAAAAGCTTCAAAATTTACAAGTTAAGTAAAGTATTTTGAAAACATGACAGAGTTTGATCGCTTCAATGACTTGCCGGGATCTGCTATTAGCGAAATACCACAAAAGTTGTTTAAACTTCACAGTAGAATCCATAATGGCGAGGTTATAGCCTTTTAAGTATTATGGTGCTTCCTCTTTCAATATTTTAAGAGGGAGGCTTTTGTCATGATTTTCATTTTATTAACATTTTGTTGTAAGTAAAGACTGGTCTTACTAAGGGGTCTCGCATAACGCAATAACTTGGTTGTGAAGGTCAGATAGGCAGTCGCTCCATGTAAAATACTGCTATTCAGCTGGATTCGGTTAGACTTGAAGCAGGCCCCAACATAGTTGGGATAAAGGCTAGGCAGATTATGTGAATTATGATGACTAAAGGTATTAAGGTTGTATTCGCTTTGTTTTTGGCCTTTGTAACATTTCTACCGTTCTAAGCTTAAATGGCTACCTATCCGACTCAGGAGGTCACTCGGATCTCTCTGTATAGTCTTCACTATTATGAACGATCCATGTGCTTCCGATTATCTTGAAACTTATTTCAAAGTGTTGCGCAGTTCTCACAGTACCTTAGAGCTTCCAAAAATCTAGTCCTCCAAATTCTTTCACACCGTAACGATTTTATGTCAAATTCATACGTTGTCGCATCAATAATCCTGTGGAAGGCGCTACCCCTCGGTATTAAAAAAGCTGAAAGCCAATTTTATTTTGAAAAGAAATTTCGTAACCACTATTCAAATCAGACGATGTAGCTCGCAATTAGAAGTCTAGTTATAGTAATTATTATTAGGTTTCTTGTTTTTTTATTTTGGTGTTTGTTAAAATATTTATTAATCTACTATATCTACGTAATTATAAACAATTTCGAAATTAATTACATATTTTTACACATTATTTTGTACCCTATCACAATGTTGTCCTTTTTAAACCCAATGGTTGACTGGTAGAGAATGCCTTGTGGCATTAAGTCAGCCTATGTACCACTATTGTACATGAAGTTTAAATAAATAAAGGTCAACGCATGAAACCCAACTTCCGAGACAGGCTCTAAAGACACCAACACACCATAAAAACACGCCTGCCATCCCCGAAGGTTTATATCAAAGGTACTTATATCTTAACTATAACATAACAGGCGAATTGCAGGTGTACTAACCCGCAATTCGCCTGTTATGTTTAAGTCCCATGATGTAAGCCTACAGCCATCAAACGGGCACAATTCCAGATTCTATGGCTGCCACTGAGAAATGTCAGATGGAAAAACACAATAACACTTTACCCAACCTTGGAATCGAACCTGGGACCTTAGCAGTAGCATCATTCATCATCATCATTTCAGCCCAAAAGACGTCCACTGCTGGACATAGGCCTCCCCCAAGTGTCGCCACATTGACATTTTGAGAGGTTTTGCCATAATCGCCACGCTTGGCAGGCGGGTTGGCGATCGCAGTACGGTTGTTACAAAAGCACAGAGAAGGCTGCTACCCATGCTCTGGCAAATCCCTTAATCGCCTCTTACGACACCCACGGTAAGATATGGGATGGTGCTATTCTTTACGTCCGACACCATACAGAGCAACACACAAATTAGACATAAATAAAACCAGGTGACAACCTACTGAAAATAGGCCATTGGCCACTTATTATACCAGCGTAGAAGCATTGAAGGCCTCTTAATTGCTACGGCACCGGCTCAGCCAATATTGCTAGTATTGGTATTGATTGGCGCTGTAATTACCTTTAATGGGCAATGAAAAAAGCGTTAAGGCTCGACCGGTTTTAAAGAATAAATTGGCGTTTTCATTGTCTATATGATTATTTGGTTATGTAGCCTATTTTCTCCTGTTGTGTTCATATCGGTGTTATTTCAGACTTGATCATGCAAGCTTAAGCATCATGATGTCATTCAATTATTTTATCCTCTTCTGTGCAAATATTTTCTTATATTATTTTATCATTCGTTTTTTGAATCCCATAGCTCCTTATAATCTCTACCTACATAACAAGGTGCAATTGAAATAACTGAAAACCACTTAAGAGGTCATTGTACTCATGATTATGAACAACTTTTGCTGAGGTACTAACCCTAAAATCACCGTAAAAACAGCTGCTCCATACTTTTACATAATGAGTTCGCAAAACTCGTTGAAATGCAGGGAACAGTTGTTATAGACAGGTCTTTATATTGCACCTTGTCTTGAAAATTCATCCGACGCCATCCGACGCCATACAACGCCATCCGACGCCATCCGACGCTCGATGATTCATCATCTGTTGATTCACACCAGCTGAAAATATAAAGTCCGATTAGCATTTCTAATGGAATGTCACTTGATATAATTTCTTCTTAAAGACACTTTAGGACGAAATTAAATAGTAAGACGAATTACTAACAAGACGTTTTGTACTCGCCGCACCGGAACCGTTAAACACGGGTCCACCGGAAAGTATAAGTTGTGTTGTTATCCTCTTGGGGTAGGTACACCACGTCTAGGGTCTGTTGCGTGGCGACTGGAGTAGCGTCTGCTGCCAGAGGATCTCGTCAGGCCATAAGGTTTACGGGTTACGGCAGTTCCATAAAAATGGGCTCATGACAATTCCAAGACAAAAAACCCAAACAAATATAAAGCATATCTGCTCAACCGTTTCAACTAAAGCTAATCAGAGTCGAGAAGTGTAAATAACGAAATTCTATTCGTTAATAAAGAAAAATGACAAGCTCGTCGCTAAATAATAACAGCCGCACGGGTTGATATTTAAGCTTAAGCCGTGCTTGCCGAAGTCGGGCCGTGGATGGGTGACCATAATTGCATACCGAGTTTCCTACGTGCCTCGGAAAGCACGTTCAGGCGTTGGTCCCGGCTCTCATATGTAGATCATTGACAGTCGTTACGAGTGGTCAGAAGCCAAAAGTCTAACATCCAGTCTTACTAAGGGGCATCGTATTATCCAGTTACTGGGTTGTGGAGGTCAGATAGGCAGTCGCTTCATGTAAAATACTGGTACATCTCCATCCGGTTAGACTGGAAGCCGACTCCAAGATAGTTTGGAAAAAGGCTAGGCAGATGAAGTATTTGAAAGAAAAATAAAAGTTACAACAGACTTTTATTTATCTCTAGCCGTTTATGACTTTAGACTGTACTTTTAGTCTTAAACGGCTAGAAATCATTGCCATTAACACGCTCACTGCGTAACAGGCACATTTCGGCCTGCCGCGGTACTTCAGCTGGTGCGGACGAAGAAAACTATGTTCCTCTCGCCTGTGTGGAACGATTATCTCAGGTGTTTGTATGAGTTCGACAGAGACAAATATATATTTCAGCTTGTGGTCAAAACTGTAGGTGCTCTCCATCAAACATTACGGCAGGCCTTTATCAGCCTACCACGCACTGGCGGTGAAAAACTTTCGCTGAGTGTGGCAGTGGGCCTATTTCGGCCCGCCGTCCCAACAGGCAGCCAGCGACCCGATACCGCACAGAGCGCGCGCCCCGCTAGTGCGCCCGTTAGTGTTGTGCTGTCTAGCTGATCTGACGTAGCGTTCGTTCGACATAATCAACAATGGCTAGCAACAACAGAAAAATTCAAATTTTGGAAAATAGAGTTATTCGCCCTGCAGTTATAGATAGTGATAGTGACAGCAGTGAAGAAATATTTCCCACGAAAAAAATAAAAAGAATTGGCAAACAAAAAGAAAGTGAAAAAAGTAAAAAAATATTGCAGGAAGTGCAACCAAAACCTTTGTGTGACATGTTTTAAAGACAGGCATAAGTAAATAAATAACATTTTTCAGTTTTTTTTCGATAATTCTGTTTTATTTTCGATATCCCCTAATTTTTCTCTGTCCCATCACTACTAAAAATACTTTCTAGTGCGGTTCAGGTCGATATTGGCCTGCCACTTTCCTTCATTTATTTCTCATTTCCTGTTCGGCAGATCCCGGGGCGAATCAAACCTAAGGAAGTTGGGTTCAAGGTCATTCTAACAGTACAAAAAAGAAATTGTATACATTATGTTTTCGCAAATTTTTAGCAATTTAATCTATCCTAGTACTGGTGGGTCGAGAAAGACCTACCACGCACTGGCGGAAAAATCATTGGGGGCGCATTTTGACCCGCCGCCGCACCAGATGAAGTATTATGATTTTACTTGCCGCAGTAAACGTGTTAAAGAGACATTCAATTTTATTTACCCTTCATTAGAAAAATTACCCTGTAACAAAGTAACGGAAAAAAAACGTAATAGCCAAACATAACTCTGAAAAGACCAAAAAAATTAAAAGCATCAATTAGAATAAAATTCACTTTAGCCTCTTTTTTAACCAAAACAAGGTAACGACACCGGTTAACTGTCGCTATCTCCGTGGCCCAACATAAGTGTGGGGTGAACGCGCAATTTGCTGGGGTTATTAAATAAAGAACTTTTTTGTTTGCGACACAAACTCGTTTTGGTAAACGTGACGAGAGGCAAGTTACGCGAAATTTTGTTTTAATGTCAGTTTTTGTGTTAAACGAACATAATATGCCTATTTTTGGGAACGGTTGTTTGTTTTTGAGGGTTAAATGAATTTTTATTACTGTCGCTTTGGATTGATGATTATGTTTTAATGGTATGTTTATCAAGGTTCTGTAATTGTATCGTGCAAATATTTCGCTTTTTCTACGAGTTGTCATTTCGAATTAATTATAGACATACTTACTTTTAAAATACGTATGTATAGCTGACGTGTACTGAAAATATACACACATCAAAAGTGTCTAGGGATCAAGCATTTTTATGCGGATTTCTTGAGATTGAGATGTGGCTTTGTAATAAATTTATGATTTTATAAATTTATATGGATCCTTTTTGGTGCATTTCATGATTTGAATCAGGAACTGTGAATCAAATTCGAGTAAAAGATGAAAATCAGCTGTCAATATTTTCCCTATAAAAACATACAACGCATTGAAGACATTATTAGTGCTACTGTTTCCCTACTACTGATTAAAACCAACGTTATTATGGAGCGGCGACGTCATTTAAGCAGGGAAGAAATGCTCAGAGCCGTGGGAATGATAGAAGCTGGTTCCCGGCAACGTACTGTGGCTTTAGCTCTGAATACAAGTCAGAGTGTTATCAGTCGACTTTGGACTTTTACCGAAGCACTGGTACCGTGGCTGAGCGCCATGGAGGACGGTATCGCTGCACCACACGGAGACAAGACCGATACATTCAAATCTTAACTCGAAGAGCTCCAACAATAACCGCCATGATGTTAGCCGTGAGGCTTCATCACTCTTCAGGGAACTTAATTAGCGACCAAACAGTCAGAAACCGCTTGCATGAAGTGAACCTTCATTCCCGAAGACCGCTACGGGTACCACCTATAGCAATGCACAATCGTAGGATTCGATATCAATGGGCTCTTGAACACAGAAATTGGGCAGAAGAACAATGGCGTTTCGTGTGCTTTTCTGATGAGTCTCGTTTTGGTATGAGACCGGATACAAGACGTATACGACACTGGAGAACCCCTGGACGCCAACAGCGATTAAAATCCTGCCAGGAAGTCCATCCTTATAGTGGTGGAACCATCATGGTATGGGCGGGTATTTGGATCGGCGGAAGAACTGAGTTGATTTGGATCAGAGGCAACCTCAACGCTCAAATTTATGCTGAGACGATTGTATCAGACGTCATCGTTCCTCTACAAGTGCAAATCGGTCCCTTATTTCAGTTAATGCATGATAATGCACGACCGCACACCGCAAGAGTTGTAAGACAGACTCTCGCCGCAGCTAACATCAATGTCCTGCCCTGGCCTGCTCAGTCGCCAGACTTGAACCCGATTGAGCATGCATGGGATATGCTACAGAGAAGAGCTCTGCCGAATATGGAGGGTATCCAGTCGCAAGAAGACCTTTTTTTGTTGTTGCAACGAACATGGGCGGCCATTCCACAGCGTGATTTGGATGAACTCATTTTGAGTATGCCAAACCGATGTTCTTGTGTTGTTAGTGTTCGCGGTAGAAACACGGATTATTAATTGTTTAAGTTACCCAATAAAATTTTAAAGAAAACTGTTATTTCAGTCTTTTTTTCGAACTTTAATGTTAGTGGTTCAAATGTCAAAAATCCCTTTATTAGAAAATGGCAAATTTCTTTATTAATGCAAAGGTGACTTGGTTTATCGTTACTGTGACAAACGAAAACACTTTATTTGATGAATCCTTAAAGAAAATTTTAATTAATATCAATCAGGAGAAAAGTTATTGCAAAAATATATGTTGATCCCTAGACACTTTTGATGTGTGTATAATCAAACATCCTGAACGTGATTATTTTTTACGAAGAAACTTTTGTTACCGTGCAAAATAATAAAAAAAAAATAGTTAAGTGCACATTCTACGTCCAACCCATAAAATTCAGACTCATATTGAGAAGTGCACATTTTGAGAAGTACACATTTTGAGAAGTGCACATTTTGAGAAGTGCACATTTTGCGTCATCATTATCTGCCTAGCTTTTTCCCAAACTATGTTCGGTCGGCGTCCAGTCCAACCGAATGCAGCTGAGTACCAGTATTTTACATGGAGCGACTGGCTATCTGACTTCCACAACCCAGTTGGTAGGGTATACGATATCCCTTGGTAAGGCTGGTTGTCAGACTCCCGGGATACTGATTACCTGTAACAAATGTTTACTAAATGTTTTTGTTTCATTCATCCAGTCTTTTAAAACTAAGCCTTAAAACAACACTTCGTCACTTTTCACGCAGAAAAATTTCTAGCAGAAAACAACGTTTTAGTAAAAACGTCCCTAAAAAGATCATTTTATCAAATACTTTGTAACCTCTAAGCACGGTTCATTCAATTTACTTTGGCAGAGATTTTTCGCTCCCAAAAACCAACACGGACACCACAGGGTAGCAAAAATCAGCTTAAACTTTTGTCCTGCTGCAAAAAGGTTAAGTCAGCTGAATAGATTTATTTTAGACTGTGAGACGATTTTGTAAGATCGTTATATGGAGTTTAAAATGTTTGATAAGAGAAACTCGTGTGAAATTTTCGTCGGTTCCCCTTTTAAAGCGAGTGGAAGCTCAAATGAGAGATTGGCTTATTACTGTCGGCTGTTTTGGTACAGTTTTACCGTTCATGAAAAAGCTTCACATTTTCAGTGATGTCTGAGTTGATTGAGGTGCAGTTCAATGTCTAATTTAGCTGGAAAAGAGTAGAATTTGCCGGGAAATTCAAACGCGAGCTTTTCTTGTTCTTCCGACAATGTATTATTAGAGGCATATAAAGTAGTTTTTTTGACAATACGTAGCAAGTTTAGGGTATGGAGATTCTGCCATCACTTTGCTTTGCCTACGCTTGTCAAACATTTTTTTAGTGGCGGATTTAGCAATAACAGCAGGCTGAAAGGCAGGAAAAATCTTATTGTTTCCTCAAAAATCACACGGACACATCCAATATTTCGAAGAAAGAACATCACATGCATATAAAATGACCAATTAATACTTGTAAATACAACAGGACGGAACAAAACAGTTGACAGCTTGCACTGCGTGACTGCGACTGCTGTGCAATGACGGGCCCACAGCACAGCGCCGGTTTTCGGTGGTCACCGGTGTAAAAAGGTACGGAAGCCGAAACAGCATCAATATTTGATTAAATGAATAAGAAATTAAAACCATTGTAAATTAAATGTAAGTATACAAGAAAAAGTAGCATCTCCCTATTTCGATATTGTTATGTAGGTACGTAGGGACACAAGTGATACTACTGACAGCTATAAGCACACTGTTTAATAACTAGGTTCGAGCAGGGCAGGGACGCAGCCCACGCACACATACACAATGTTGTCACACACATATATAACATTTCCTCCCCTTATTTAACCAAAATACAAGATTATTAAATAAATACCAACGTTACAGAAAAGGTTTGTAATCTACCCTGGGAATGTTTCTCAACAGTCTGTCTGGATTCCTTGAAACTGGATCCGACACTGTATCTGCCTCTCCAGATAATGGTGATAGTTGGTTTGCCTCATCAGTTTCCTCCCCAGCAGGAGTCTGAACTTGAGGGTTGCCTGTTGTTGGCTCGCTATGACAGTTGTTGAAGTCGTCAAAGTCATAATGGTGTTGCGGCTGTTGTGAAGCATTACCCTTACCACCTTTATACAATATAATTTGGTTCTTATGCTTTTTAACATCACAGGACGAATTCAAATCCTTAATAAGGTAAAGCACTTTACCCAGTCTCTTTTTGATAATACCTCTGCACCAATTGAACTTAACATTATTTAAAAACTTTTTGTACATAATCTCATCCCCTGGGTTAAACACTTGTTTATTATTTCGTCCACATGATTTAATTTGCGAACACTGTTGACGATACACATTAT
Organism: Cerastis rubricosa; assembly: GCA_949152445.1. Taxonomy (NCBI): domain Eukaryota; kingdom Metazoa; phylum Arthropoda; class Insecta; order Lepidoptera; family Noctuidae; genus Cerastis; species Cerastis rubricosa. Next base: position 19,848,897 of record OX424534.1, on the reverse strand, counting down.
CAGTAGGGGTTGTGAGTGAGGCCGCCGGCGTTTTTGGATTGATTAAATCTAAGCGTGACCTCAACTTGCGGCCGAACACCAGCTCAGCTGGTGAGAACCCCGTGACAGAATGAACAGAATTCCGATAGTCAAAAAGGTATTTTAATATTTTTAACTTGCAATCGCTTTTGTTGCGCGAAGAGATGACACAGGATTTAATGCCTTTTTTTACAATCTTGACGAAACTTTCCGCTTGCCCGTTGCTTTCTGGATTGTAGGCTGGTGACGTCAAATGGTCGATGCCGTTTCTTGAACAAAATTTCTTAAATTCAAATGACGTAAACGCAGTCCCATTGTCACTTACTATTGTATGTGGTAATCCGTACTTGGACATAAAATCGTAAAGCTTTCCTACGACGTTTGTAGAAGTTGTAGACATAGTAACATCGTACAACTCAACCCATTTGGTGTGCGCGTCTACAACCACGAAAAACATCTGATTATTTAACGGTCCTAGGAAATCTATGTGTATCCTGTGGAATGGCACTGGCGGGTACCCCCACGGAGAAATCGGCGTTCGCGGCGGGGATGGACGCAACTGTTGACAGATGTCACACGAGTTGATCATTGCCTCCAACGCCGCGTCAACACCTGGGAACCAAAATCGTGATCTAGCCTCTGCTTTGGTTTTCACAATGCCCAAATGCGAATTATGTAACTCGTGTAAAAGTTTTGAACGCAACGATTCCGGAATAACGACCTTATGTCCTCTCATAAGACAACCATTTTCATTCGATAATTGAGTCCTACACAAATAATAGGGCTTAATACATTGATCCGACAATAATTGTCTAGGCCAACCTTGATCAATGTAATTAATTACTTTTGCTAAAATGATATCTTTTGCCGTTTCCTTGCGCAGTTCGTCCAGTGTCACTGGCATACTGCCTTCAACCACAAAGTTAACATAAGTAGCCCGGTCTATAGGCGCCGCGGCTGCCGCCGCGTGAGCGCCGCTGTCCCCGCGCTCCTCCGCCTGTTCCCACTCGTGATGCAAACTCGCTCGTGACAAGTAATCTGCGTTGTTATTGGCACTCCGAACGCACTCAATCGAGTAATTATACGCGCTTAAAAACATAGCATATCTTTGTAGCCTGTTAGCCGATACCTCTGGTATGCCCTTATATGGACCAAAAATAGAAATTAAGGGTTTGTGGTCGGTACGTAATATAAACGGTACGGACCTGCCGTATAAGTATTGATGAAAACGCTTTATACCAAATATAATCGCCGTGGCTTCTTTCTGTATTTGCGAGTATCGTTTTTCAGCTGACGAGAGCGTGCGGGATGCGAATGATATGGGCCGTTCTAACCCGTCGTCGTTACCTACTTGCGCTAGAATAGCGCCTAACCCGTGTGGAGAAGCGTCCACCGTCAATATTATTTTAGAGTTTGGATCAAAATGTGTTAACACTTGTTCCGACGTTAAGCATTTTTTTATTTCATTGAATGCAGCCTGATGTATTGCTGTCCAATGCCACTTAACTCCTTTCTTTAATAGATCATACAAAGGACTAAGTATGCTTGATGCACGAGGAACGAAATTCCGATAATAGTTAACAAGTCCTAAAAATGATTGCAAGGTGGTCACATTAGTAGGAACGGGAGCATCAACAATAGCCTTTACTTTAGACGGATCTTTCTTTAGTCCGTGTTTGTTGATGACATACCCTAAGTAATTTATTTCGTCTTTAAAAAAATCACATTTGTCTTTTCGCAAAGTTAATCCTGCGTCCTGAAGTCTTCTGAGAACAATATGTAGTTTCTCCATATGCAGATCTTCAGTCTTTGCGGTTATCAACACGTCATCTAACAGGCATAATACTCCGTCTAATCCAGACAAAATGGTTTCCATTGCGCGCTGGAAGATGGACGGTGCGCTCGACAAGCCGAATACAAGACGTGTATAGTTGAACAAACCCCGGGGAGTGTTAATACAGGTTATGCTTTGTGACTCATCATCGAGTAGAAATTGATTGTAGGCCATGGATAAATCAATTTTCGAGAACTGCTGGCCACCGTGTAGTTTTGAAAACAATTCGTGTACCGTCGGTAATGGATAATGTTCTATTACTAACTGCTTATTAATGGTTACAGAATAGTCCGCACATAATCTGACAGAACCGTCACGTTTGAGTACGGGAACAATAGGTGATGCATAGTCCGAATGTGTAACCGGTTTTAACACTCCTAGGTTTAGCAATCGTTCTATTTCATTATCGACTTTGTCGCGCAAAGCAAACGCAATGGAACGCGCTTTAAAGAATACCGGTTTTGCGTCATTATTTAGTTTTAATTTTACTTTATAGTTTTTGAAAGCGCCCAGCTTGTCTGAAAATACTTCTGGGAATCGTATTTGCAACCGCTCCATAATGCTTTGACCGTCGTTAAGAAAATTAATTTGAGTTAATTTTAATTTAAATGTTGATATAAAATCGCGGCCTAGTAGCGGTGGGCCGCCGTGACGTATAACAAACACATCGAGTGTGTGTGTGCGTTGCAAATATGTTATTGGTAAACGCACATACCCTACACACTGCATCTTATTTCCCGTGTAACTATAAAATCCTTTGTGAGCCGTATGCAATAGTATACCCGCAAACAACTTTTTATAGGTACCCTCAGATATGACGGTTACCGCTGATCCACTATCTATTTGAAATTCTAAATCCTGACCATTTATCGTAACCGTTTCTGTCATGGGTTCCCCCCGAGCTGAACTAATGTTGTAAAGCGACTTACCATCGTCGTCCTCGCTCACATCCCCCGTTAACACGTAGTTTATTTTATCGCACATCCTACGCAAATGACCTACTTTGTTGCACTTTTTACACTTATACTTTGCGAACCGACATTGCGATGCCTTATGGTTTGCACGACCGCACACCGAACACTTTTCTTTCTCGGCACTATTAATCGGGTTGGCACTTGTTTGTCCTTTCGCGATCTTGAACACTTGTACTTGATCTGTTGATGAAGAAACAGTAGCGGCAGCGCCCGCGCGCGCGCATCTTATGCTCTCTGCTAGCTCCACCGCCTTCGCCAAGGTTAAAGTCTCCAAGTCTCGTGCAAACAGTTTCTCGCGTTCAGGACCCGCTACCATCCCCATCACAAAACGATCACGCAACGCCTCCTCAACATTGCTGAATCCGCAATGCACTGTCAGTCCACGTAATCTGGCTGCCCATTGCGTATATGTCTCGCCCGGCTGCTGCGAAGCTGCGTAAAAGTTGTACCGCTCGCTGAACCCGCAACGTTTTGGAGTGAAATGGTTATCCAATAACGCAACTAGATCCTCATATGGCACCTCCTGTACGTCTTTAGGCAGCGTCAAGTCTGCTGCCAACTTGTAGGTACTATCATTGAGTGCGCTGAGTAGTATGGCTCGCCTCCTGGTTCCCGCCGCATCATTTTTCGCATCGATGTTATTTGCGATGAACCATTGCGTAATCCGCCCTTTGTATGTCTTCCAATCATTGACATTATGATCGAAAATCGATAAAATCCCACAAAATGACTGAGCCATTTTAAACAAAGGATTTATTTTTACGATTGTGGGTAACTCGTCGCCACTGTTATGTAGGTACGTAGGGACACAAGTGATACTACTGACAGCTATAAGCACACTGTTTAATAACTAGGTTCGAGCAGGGCAGGGACGCAGCCCACGCACACATACACAATGTTGTCACACACATATATAACAGATATTAAAATATAACGTTAGTTTAAGCTTCAAGTCACCCCCGGGAACAAAAGGAAGAAAGTCGCTTACACCTTCTAAACAAACTTAAAAGCGCTTTAAAAACCCGTCATTGTTTAAACTACAGCGATTTAAGTCTGGCCAATTACATATAAAGCGCTTTAGAGCGTATTCCCACGGCGCTTTACCGCCTCTGTCGTGTCTGGTTGAATCGGCTGCAACCGGTCGAGATTTCCCTCGGGAGTGACGTCTGTTGCATCTGGTCAATGACCTGGTAAAAAATATAGGGGTGAAACTTAAGTGAAGGTGTTTTGTTTAGGGCTAGGTGAGAAATTTGAAGAAGTGGTGAAGTCTAACTTAAATTCAGTTTCACAAAATGTGTGGGCAATTTGGGGTGGTGATAATGGGTGTAAAAATACTTTTCCTTTTTTTTACTGATGGGAAATCATCAAAAGACCCCCTCCCGCTCTGGGCGGAGCGGAAGGAAATGTCAGACTTGTACTGACTAAAACCCGTCCATGTTCCTTCTTAGTCCTTTGTGTTCCATTCCATTGCAGTGCCACGGTATCTCTTTCGAACAGTCCCGCAGCCCTGGCAGGCATCGGCCCTGTCGGACCCCTTCCGATTTGCTGACATCTCCTTGAGGCGCGCGTGGAACATGAACGCGCCGTCGGCACGGCCTGTCGTCATAAGACGGACGGACGGTGAGCTAGCCCATTACTCACCGTCCACAGGCCCGCGCCTACGATACACTTGCTCTCCTTTCATTGCGATCATGTTTTTTTCTGGACCATACCTAGGAACCTACATATATATAGTCCTCCTGACCGTTTTCGGTCACGGCGGCTAGTCTTGGTGGAGACTAGCCATCGGCGCAGGAGATGTAATAGTGCACAAGTGAGTGCGCATGGGCACAGGTTCACTCTCTGTTCCTTTACTCTCATAGTCCGATGGGACGGCAATCCGACACGACCGCACAGAGATCAGGCGCAGGACCAACAGCTTTTTTTTGCGTAAAATTATTTTTGCGTAAAGTTACTTATTTTGATGTAATGCTTGACATTACTTGACTTTATATTTGACAAATCAAACGCATAGACTCAAATACTGTGATTTTCAAGTCGAAAACTAATTTGATTTACGATTTTTTTACGCCCTGTAATTTTGATACTTGTACATATTTTATTATTATTTTAGATGTATTTTTAATTTGTAACTAATGTATATATGTAATATAAATAAAACAATTGTATACTCTAAAATTAAATATATCCTAAATACATATTTTTCAAGCTGTCTACCAGGGCGGAAGGAAAACAAACAACATCTATTACAATAACATCTTAGTCGTGGTTAGTGCAGTAATTTTCGTCACAAGTCCTCACGAGTCTGTCAGACTCGCGGGAGGCCTTAGAACAGATTGCATCTTAAGGCCGACATCTTGATGATGTGAAACTAGATTTAAGTCTAGGTAATGAGAAAAGGGTTACGAAAATGTAGGGTGACCGCTTGAAGTAAGACGAGTTCGTTTTGATTTAAATATACAGGTTGGAACGGACACCGATTCTAAAACCTTTACCACGGTAAGTACGTCATTCTGAACCCTCAACACAGTTTTTTTTATCTGCGTATGAACAAAGTTCAATGGGCCTCATGAGAAGGCTTTAAGTCACCCCAAGCGCAATGGAGAGGGCTATGTTCGGAGTTTCCTTGCGTGATCAAATCAGAAATAAGGACATCCGCAAGAGAACCAAGGTTACCGACGTAGCCCAAAGAATTGCCAAACTTAAGTGGCAGTGGGCAGGGCATATTGCTCGCAGAACGGATGGCCGATGGCGCCGAAACATTCTGGAATGGTGACCGCGAACCGGAAGACGATGCGTTGGAAGGCCTCCCATTAGGTGGACCGATGACCTGGTGAAGGTTGCGGGGATCCGCTGGATGCGAGTCACACGGGACCGATCAACGTGGCGACACTTGGGGGAGGCCTTTGTCCAGCAGTGGACATCTTTCGGCTGAAATGATTATGATGATGATGATGATGAACAAAGTTCAAAGGTTTTGTTCTTTAGGAATTCCGCTGTAGGAGCCCGGAGTCTAAAGTGTGTGTTGATGTGAATAAGCTCATCGCATCCTATTGCTATTGATGTAATAAGATCAGATTTTCTTAATCTGTTGACACTTAGTACTACGCTTGGCTAGATCTAGATCCGCCACCATGACCAACAACAAAGGATCTCCACAACCACTGATTTGCAGATGACTGTATTGCACACATAAAATTAAAGAACACACAAATGAAAAAAAAAAAACAACTATAATAACAAAGCAATTTTTCTCAACTTTTCTGACATTTTACAAAATATGACTGACCATGTACACAGACATTTTAATACTCCACACATATATTAAACACTGAGAAGTAAACGAAACGCTTGTAAAAAAGCATGTTTTTTTTTAAATACCATCATTATAAGGTTCTGAGTAAACAGTAGTACAGGACACGTCGATTTATATTGCACAGACTCGTTTCAATTTCAAAAAAGAATACGAGTACATAATAATTTTGTGGAGGGTCTGCAGAAAAATCCTAGCGCTTATTTTTATGTTGAATTATTCGTAAGAAATTTCGTCTTTTGTAAACTTCTAACAAATAAGTGATCATCTTCCTATCCTTGTCAACTAACTTGGGACAGGAAGTTTAGATTAATTCGTTAGAAATCAAAAGTTGACACGCGTTTTTTTTTCGGATGAGAAGTCATCAAGTAACACAAACGGCTAAGAAGGAACATGGATGGGTTTTAGTCAGTACAAGTCTGACACTCCCTCCCGCTCCACCCAGAGCGAGAGGGAGTGTCAGACGGATGGGAAATCATCAAATGACCCCTTCATTTGATGATTTCCCATCCCTAAAAAAAGGCTGTTTTACTCGTAGTGGTGATGAAGTGGAAAGCTAGGCTTCCTCAGGAATTGAGGTGAACGTAGAGGTGGTACAATAGAGTTTTTAAAATAAACTTCTTTCAGGAATTCAGCGAAGACGTGGGTTCCGTTTCAACTGTACGCATGACGGCCAATCAAGCTGTAGAAAACCAGTATAATCGGATCTCTCATTGTATGGAAATTCTATACAAAGCGAGGCTATGTTATGCTGGAAATTCGTAGCTTGATGTGTGTCTATGTGTACATATTAACTTTAAATATCAACATTACACGACGCCTGTAATCCCTGAGTGGTAATGATTGCTTTTTGTATACCCACATGTCGTCAGTCATGTCTATGGATCATGTAATTGGACTCGATCCTATTGCTATCACCGAAACAAATCCAAGCCCCACACTGCTACTGAGAAATTCTATTAAGATTTGTATTTACCGAACTTGGTTTGTCATTTTGGAAAAAAACATTCGGTTGGTTATTGGTATTTGGTGGGTATATCTTAGATAGACCCACCAAATACCAAGTACTTTAAGGAAAACACCAAAACTAATTTTACAAATCTCACTCAAACTTTTCTGCCATCACTACAACAACTAAAATCCCACCCAGCTCATAGAGGAATGTAAAAAGTGCCTCACCCTCCCTCTCCTCTGCCCGAGTCGACGATCCCCGCGAATTATCTCAAATGAAGACATTATCCGGTCGGGGCGTGCGCAAACGCAGCGAACGTGAGCTTTTTGCCGCCATGCGCCATCTTGCTTTGAGGGCAGAGTTGAAGGTCGAGTAAATGGTGTAGTGTTTTTTTTTTAAATGAAACAATGTAGATTTATTTTGTGAATGGATTTCGGGATTGTATTTTAAGGAATCGATAATATAGGGGTTATATAGGGTGTTTTTATTTGGGTTGTGGAAATCAGATTGAGAGTAGCTCTGTTGTTGTAAAATAATGGAATTCAGCTGCATCCGGGAAGATTGTAAGCCACCCTATGATGAACCATGGTGAAAAAAGAGGGCAGATGATGATTTGAAAAAGCCTTAAGTGATAGAAGACCTTGGCTAGACGAGATGGCCGATGGAGTAAAAATTTTACCGAATGTAGAAAAGGTCAAAGAAAGCAAAGCCATCCAAAACCAAGTAAGGTTGATACAGTCAGACGCAAGAAACACCTGCATTAGGGTCGCTTAGAACTGGAAACTATAGCAGATTAAAGAGGAGGCTGCATGCAGCCTAGAAATAAGTAATTCTGAACAAAAATCACGTTGAGTTGAATGGTGTGAGTACAGTGTGTGCACATTACTTCTGTCAAATGACACATGTCAAATCTGTCATTAGTGTCTTATCACATGTCAAAGCCGTCATTTATACATATCTCATCTCTATCAGCAACTTACTGTCGAGGCATCTCCCTGCTCTGTGGAGTGTGATGTTTTTTGTATGTAGATTTTGGCTTGTTCTTAAAACTTATCGATAATATACGGTTAAGCATGGAAGAAAAAGACGAAGGTGCTTATTACAGTGTGCAACTTTTGGTTATGCTGTGGGTCTTCCTTTGTTTGGAGTCGTAAATTTTGCTATAATCATCAGATTGTTTTTATAACCTGTGATTTTGTAATATCAAATTCGTAAGCAGGTGGCCTATCATGACGTCTTAAAACATTATTATTTTACTCCTTTTCCACTGTGGGAAAGAGATAGCGCTTGACATCCTGTATTGCTCCGTCTCTTTCCCACTCTGGAATAAGAGTAAAACAATACTGCTTTAAGACGTCGTGGCAGCAGGTCGCACTATGTAGCATTGTCATTATATTATTAGGTACCAACTCATAAAATCAATGTGATGATCTTTATTGCGTTTGTTTTAGAGCTTTGTTCATTCACATGTTGACAACATTGGTCAACATGATTTGCCAAGCCTTTTTTTATTTTTTGGGGTTGACTTCCAGTCTTACCAGCCCCTACTGAAGTCCAGTATTTTACGTGGAGACCTCTACAACCAAATAACTGGGTAACACAATATCCTTTGGAAATATTGGTTGGAAAACTTCTGATTAACCGTAGCGACTGTCAAAGGTGGGTATCTACATAATTCAATTTTAGTAAATTTAAAAGAGGCATTTAAGAAGATTGGTCTCAAAAAACCGCACATAAGAAAGCGTGGGAGGCTTAGTTAAAAAAAAACTAAAACACTCAATTGTGATTTATACAGGTTATTTGTATAGTCTGCAAATTGCGTTTTAATTTTGATGTAAACTATTGTATCACCATCATCATCATCAGCCTATAATGTTCCCACTGCTGGGACACAAGCCTCCTCTCTATGAGAGGGAGTGCGCTGTAATCCACCACGCTGGCCCATTGCGGGTTGGTAGATGTCACATGTCTTCGAATTTTTAGTTCTAGGACATGCCGGTTTCCTCACGATGTTTTCCTTCACCGTTTTAAGAGCAGCGGTGATGAAATTAATTACACAAAGTAATGCGCCTACCTGGGTTCGAACCCACGGCTTACTGCTCGTAAGTCAGGGCTACTACCACTGGGCCACCGCTGCTCTCAACTATTGTATGGATCTATCAAAAATTCATAATTCTTGCTAGTAACATTTGCTTTCTTTTTTTAATAACTCATAAAGTTTTTGTAAAAGAAAAATAAACCTTTTTTTTCTGTGATGTGTGTACATAAATAATAAAATAAATAAATAAAAGGCCAATTTTTTCAACCAGTCTGCAAACTAGAATTTAATCCAAATATTGGCAATCAATGCTTTACATCCCTCCTACACAAGATATAGTTATTAAAAATAAAAAAAATAATATCCTTCCCGACAAACAAGGCAGCCAAACACTTAATTTTATTATATTAACATGATTTTCATTATAACCGCCAATTAAGGCGCAGTGATTACTGTGTAATCAAACCGTCAGATATGTGAGAATGATCGCACGGACGTCGTAATCAATGGGTGGACTTTAATCACCATTTGATTGGCGGTGATTGACCGCGGTGATTGAGTTATTTTTGGGTAGCGTGGTTATTGTGTTTCTTTATTTTGGTTTTGTTTATTAAAACATAAGCCTTATTATGGTTAGATGAGAATCTAAATATCCGGCATTTTGCAATAATGGTATAATTTTGCGAATACATGTTTTGTTTTGAGAGTGCCTCGCTGCGCTGGTCTATTAGTCGCATGCACGACTGCTTAGAATGAGGTCCTGGGCTGAATTTTCGGTTCGGGCAAAGAGGTAGATTTTCTATCAGGTATTTCTTATTACCAGTCTCAGAGTCGTTATTCGTGCCCGGGTTTGACATTATACTCACCGCTTTTATTTCATGATACTTAATCATAAATGGCTAGTGCTATTAGGCACACCACTGCCTATTCCTTCGTGGACAATTGGCGTGATGTTATGTTTTTCATGGTCAGCAGGCGCGATTGCGACCATTACATCAACGAAGCCGACCATCAATAAAAATGAGACAAAATATCTATATCTATGCTAATATTATAAAGCTGAAGAGTTTGTTTGTTTGCTTGAACGCGCTAATCTCAGGATCTACTGCTCCCATTTGAAAAATTCTTTCAGTTTTAGATAGCCCATAATCGAGGAAAGCTATAGGCTATATATCATTACGCTACGACAAATAGGAGCGGAGCAGCAATTAATAATGTTTTAAAATTGGGGAAAATGTGACGCATACGAAGTTGCGCGGGACACCGAGTCATCGATAAAATGCTGCCTAATTCCTAAAAATTATACTAAGGCTAGACAACTATATAAACACTAGGCCACTATGCCACTGGTTTTAAACTGTCTACTGAGTACCACATAAAATGAAAATAAATAGAAAAAATAAACTTGTATCTGCCCGCAGTAGTTTCAATGTGCCTTTGTCGCGTGAAACCGAAACAGTGCACACTGTACTTCGCAATGATTAGTGTTGTAACATTATTAGGGCAAATTCCGGAATTATGATAAATTAAAGAAGGAAATTAGATATTGAAATTGTATTTTTTTAAGAACTCACCTTTATAAAATATTAATCTGTTTTAGTAGCATTTTATACATATTTTTTACTTTTAGTTCTTATTATTGTCACTATAAGTCTGATATAAACTGATGATGCATATTAAATTAAGTCTATGTACTGTATGTTATTTTCGTTGACTTCTACCATTTCAATTATGGAATATAAATAAACTATTAACAAAAAATACCTATACAACATACACAAACATAAAAAAAAATCCAACTCCCATTATTTCTCCGCAAAAACAATTGAAACAAAGTCCGCACTCCACCTACACAACACAACGGCCAACTCAAAACAAACAAAACGAACTTAAAATGCATCCGCAAATCACGGACCAACCGGACTTAATCCCGCGCTGCAACAGAGTTCTATAAAGTCCCGGGATTCCGGGAATCCGGAACATTTGCCAGCACTAACCGCGGACATAATAAAACGCATGTCATATAAAAATGTTATATTAAAGTGTCCCCGCTTACTAGGAGAATAATGGTAGGAATATGTTATGGAAGACGGCTAAAGGGTGCATTTTGGACAGTTTAATGGAGTAGTCTGAAGAATTTATGAAAAGCATATGTTTTGTGCTGCTGCAGTTGAGATGCTCGAAAATGGAATATGACAAGGATCATATTTTTGTTTTAATAATTCTATACAAGGTGTAACATAATAAACGCAAGACCTCCCGTGTTCCTTCAGAGTTCTTGCGATTCGCAAAAAAATGGAATTTCTATGATTATAGGAACTGGTGCGATCAGCTGATCAACGTGTATGGTTTATCCGTGATCATGGCGTTTGCAACAGCGCCGAAATATCGGGAACTCGAAACAAATAATAATCAAGGTAAATAACCCGTTACTAGTGATACTAATAGTGTTAGTGACCATGTCAGTTTAAAAACATATAATGTTTGGTAAAGCTTAAAGGCCCGAATGTTTCAGGAAGATGTTAGGATTTCTATAAAATATGTTAAGCCCTTTAGCCCTTTATTGGGCGTTGTTTATCTCCAAGTCAGAGAAAACGGGCATTATATAAAACAAAGTATTTCCTAACTAGCACTCACATAAAAACCGAAATGCCGTCCAGTAGAATCGTTCAGGTATTTACACCGAAATAAAACTAATGTTAGTTTTTGTTGGCATCCTTGAAAGTTAAAGGCAAAAAGTCGTAGAAGGATAGCTAAAGACTTAGTTGGGCTCGTTATCTGAAACAAAGAGGCGCCGACTCCGCCACCTATCCACTATCAAGTGATGGGCTTGGATCAAACAAATGAGGAAAAGAAATAAAACGGCACCTAGGATGGTACGGGTTGGGGTTAGTTATTTCCTACTCGAAATTGTTTCGATTAGACACCGTTTTTTTTTCTTCGTACAAGATTTGCCGTCTTTATTTAATATCGATGTTCCCGATTCGTTATTAGGGCGTGTCAAAAAAACATATAGTAAAAAAATGTGAAAATAAAAAAAATTAACATCAATTTAAAAACAACCAAGCTAATATTATAACAAAATGCAAAGCTTTTCGTTGCTAGTAAGATAATCATTTCACCCAGTAACTAGAGAGGTGGAGGTCAGGTGGTCATCCGTTCCATTGTAAATTCTAGTATTTAGCTGTACCTACCTGGTTGAAGTTGACTTGGGCCAACCCTAATATATGTAGTTGGAAAAAGGCTAGGCAGATGTACCTGGATGATGTATGTGGATGGACTAAATGGTTTCAGGCCGTTGGTAACATTTACATTTATTCAAATTGAGGCTGAGCGGTTTCTCAATGAGCAAAAAGTTAATCAAAAACCAAGATAGATCTTTGATTTCATAAGCCAGGGTATTGGTTTCTCGTAAACGATCAACAGAGTGAGAGCAGTGGTGGCCCAGTGGTGGCAGCAACGACTAACGAGCAGTAAGCCGTGGGTTCGAACCCAGGCAGGCGCATTACTTTGTGAAATTTATTTAATCACCCCTGCTCTCAAAAACGGTGTAGGAAAACATGTTGAGGAAACCGGCATGTCCTAGAACTAAAAATTCGAAGACATGTGCCATCTACCCGCACTGGGCCTGCGTGGTGGATTACAGCCCACTCCCTCTCATAGAGAGCAGGCCTGTGTCCCAGCAGTGGGAACATTATAGGCTGGCGATGATGATGATGATGATAAAACGATCACCCATCGGAATGTGTAGTATAAAGGTAAATCCTACACAAAAAAACGTATCCTGTTCTAACGAATCCAAGAAACAATGTTTAGCCTTAATGGCAGGCGCGTAGTCGCCTTGTAAATTTATAGTCGTTAGCATTTACTCACATAATGACTTTATTATGAGCGTCCATCTTCCGACATTTTATCGTTGGCGATCTTGTTTCTCAAGCTTTTTGTTAACTAGCTCCTTACAGCATAGTGTAGGAGTTAATCATAGGATACTATCACGTGTTTAGTCGAATACTAAAAAAGGGGTTCGTGTAAAAGTGGCATGATTTATTTTGAGTCTGCGGCGACAATTGTTTCTAAAATGCATCAGAGATATATGTACAGGAAGATTTTTTTAAGCGGGGGGAAGGCCAAATTCGAAACTATGAGGAATAGCGAAAAACACTCAAAGGAGTCTCGAGCCCGATTTTATTAAAAACTAAAACTCCATCATTGTATTTTTGAAAATCAATATTCCTATCCAGGAATTGCTTCATGTAGAATATAGGTTCACAGAACAGGTATATGATTGTTTTGGCAACACAATCCAATTACAATTTTATTTGAACGCGTTAGTAGAATTCAGTATTAATTCTGCAAAATAGCTTTTAAATACTAGTAAAATCACAACATACCTAAATGTCCACAGTTGATAGGTATTCTATGAACAAACCTATATCCAGTTGGTCTGGAGTTCGTATAGTATACAAGGTGTTGTTTTGCATCCTCGTCAACATTCAGGATGTCACAAAAGACATAAATAATCAATATAAATCACGGTACCTATTTAATTATTTTTGTTGCATTTTTGTTGTTATATTTGTCAGTATTTCAGAAGAACGCGGTTTAGGAAATAAGAAATTATCGAATAAACGGTTGAGATTTTTTGTTTATGTGTTTATGCGAGGTTATAAGGCAAGGATCAGACGGGCCGAGTTTAAAACACGGGTGGTTCTCACTTACCGATTTCCGTAAAAAAAAAAATACTTACCCATTTTATTATTGATTCGGGTCGAGAAACTTTAGTATAGTTACCTCCTTGAATTTGACGAGGATGCAAAACGACACCTTGTATAGAAGCGTATTGTAAATAGTTGGGTAAAGGCTAGGCAGATTAATTATGATCTTGACTGAGGTTTAAAATCTCTGTTCAAAGTCCCACCTCTTACATATTTTTTCTGAAATATAGCAAAGCAATTTGAAAATACCTACTTTTTATTAAAATACCGAAATTCTTATTACATTAAGTTATTTTCATATTTGTTCGCTTTAAAGCAAAATATTTCTTGCGTTAAATATCCCAGGTTATTAGCGTAGGCGGATTGAAAGTGCTTGAATTTAGTCTAGTTTTTGTAGTGCTGTTATTCGAGTTATTTAAGCCTTTTGAGTTTTAAATAAAATTTAGATGACTTATAAGAGAGTTTAATGTACCGATTATTAGACCTTTAAACGTTTTGAACGCCATTGTCACATAAAATGTGAGAAGCAAGCGCGTGCCCTGTACGCCAATGACACAAATATGTGACAAAAAAATGGTGACTATACTAAATAATCAATTTAAATCATTACTTTTTGTGTGTGTTTATTTAAATATCTTTAAAATGCGATCTTAAATTTAGAATGTCTTATTAAGAAATAAGTTAACGATAATTTTGAAATCCGTTCAAACGGTTAATAGGCCCTGTGTCACAAGTGCGTGAACCTATTTCTATCACGTTACAAATGACTTCCAAAGAAATTACCAATCTATTGAAAACGTTTCGACAAAATAAAAGGCTTTGCCATTTTTGGTGGGATACGCAATTAGGTGCCACTGCCCAGCACTATTTGATTTAAAATGTTAGTACCTAAACTCTGAATTAGTTCCGTTGAAGCAAGTAATCTTATTCTTGATTTATTCATGTAATAACGATTACTTTATACCTGCAAATAGTTTTAAATAGAAACTACAACAGGTGTACTAAAAAAACAGTAAAATAACCTTTGCAGAAAGTAGCTAATTAAGGATAATGCCAAAAACAATCTATTTCAATAACTTAAATTAATTTTGTAATTTTCAATCACAAGTTGTTCATTCCAAAACAAGTATTTGAAACAAAAGCCTAAAAGCAAAACTAAATTCTTAGCGAAATTGTTAGGTTCTCTATTTACCTACACATCAAAACAAAAGCGGTATAAAGCTTTAATCCTAACGGATTTACGTAAATGTTGCCCAATCATGGCTTATTTAAGTGTTGCAAGGTGAAAAAACAAGAAACACATAATTGCTTTATATCGACTGATCGGTCGGCTACACGGATAATGATGGGTTGCGATAAGGCTGAGTGTACAACGTTGGGTTGTTAGTAGCAGCATGGTTTTATTACTAAAGATTACCGAAGTCGCTAGCACTCTGATACTCTGAACTGCGACTATAGTTTAAAAGCGTAATTGGTATAATAGTTTTATGATGTCTAATAAAAACAATGAGAAAATGAAGATCTGTTTAAAACTAGCCTATTCCTTTAATGTTGTATTTATCAAAACCAGGATCATTCTTTTCCATGTGGTTTGTTAGGACAAACCACATGAAAAAGAAAGATCCTGGTTCCAGATCCTGGTTGCACCAGGTTAGGACCTGGTGTCAGAGTTTTTATGAATACAGCCCATAGACCTCCGACCTGACTTTGTACATGCCGTCGAGAAATATCTCTCAAGCATGCTGGTTTGGTTCATTTTTTTATTAGGGGCATTAACAGTTACCTACATGCTACAGAAAACAAAAAATCCTTAGAAGCTAAAGTTATCAGGCATGCAACCCACACCAATATCCATATCTTAACAAAAGCTTAACAGACTAATGGTATATGACTATGGTAGACAGCCGATTTTAGAATAGAATAATTTTTAGAATATGGAGCCTTCTGTGATGGCTGTCTTTAATGGGTAACTAATTAATTAAATTATTTCCTTTTAAATACAATATTATTAAATACAAATTATATCAATTCCATTAAATTATTGATTCTAATCAATTTAGGTTTCCTTACGATGTTCATCGAAGCAAGTGAGATATTATACAATTCGCTTATGAATCCGCAAATTCAGAGGTGCGTGTCGTGGGTTCGAAGTCAAGACGTATCTATGACTTGGTATTCCGACGGTCACTACACTCGACTAGCATTGCTAAATCTAGGATAACCAGTAGGCACCCTATGCCCTAATCCATGTTTCTAGGCTCATCATCTGCCTAGCCTTTTCCCAATCTTTTTTGGGGCCGGCTTCCAGTCTAACTGGATGCAGCTGAATACTAGTATTTTACAACAAGCGACTGCCTATCTGACCACCACAACCCAGGAACTGGGTAATACGAAACCCCTTGGTAAGAGTGGATGTCAGACTTTTATCTTCTGACTACTTGTAACGACTGTCAAAGATCTACAAATGACAGCCGGGACCAACGGCTTAACGCGCTTTCCGAGTCACGGAAGAAACTATGTATGTAATGGGTGGTCACCAATCCACGGACCAACCTAGGCAAGTGCAGTTTAACCTAAATATTGATCCGAGTGGCTGATATTATTTAAACACAAGCTCCTCCTTTCAATTGAAAACCAGCGTCGGGCACTAGTTGTCCGTCATTTTGCTGAACTGGGCATATTTGGCGCAGCCGTCACACAATATTTCTTGTTTAGATTTAAGATTTATGAATAAAATAAATATTTAAGAGGGCTCCCATACTAAAAAGTTTTATAAATGATGGTATCCCGAACACTTCGTGCGCGAGTCCGACTCGTACTTGGCCGGTTTTTTACTTTATTTCTCCTTCTTCTTGGTGTTGCTTGATCATAGACGTGTCACATTTTCGTATTATAAAATTCTTGACAGTGTAGACTAGGCTTAACGCCAACCCGTCTGGGCGTAAGTTTTATACTATAATTTACGCTACGTTCCTCAATCTTATTAGATTTTGATGAGCACACTACATAGTTTGTTCGTTCTCGGTAAAGTTCAACTTTATTGACGTTCGTAAACGAAGTTATGTGCAGGTGTTTGGAAAACATAACGTTTTCGTTTACTTGTAGGATAACATTAATATTCTTATTAGACTGCCTTGTTGGTCGCATGCTGAGCATGAGGTTCTCGATTCGATTCCCGGGTCGGGCGAAGTGTTATTGGGTTTTTTCAGGAATTTCTCAGGCGCAGCCACAGAGTCTAGATTTGTGCGCTTTTGATGGCAATAGGCTCGCCGCCTATTACATGAGACTTAAAGATAACTGGCCAAATGTGGGTGTACTTGTTAGGTACCTCTGCTTAACCCTTCGGGAATAACAAAGCGTGATGTTGTATTATTAATATTGTCTTTATCATTCTGTTGATCTATTCACATTATCGCGTCATGTTCCTGAATGGGCGCTGTCAGTTGTGACTGGTTATCTCTTAGCTGCCACGGTTTATTTTAATTACTTTGTTTTTAAATTACCTACTGGTTTAATCTTTTACTCTGGACGCTCTTAACTTGCACGTATTTCTACATCGTTCTCACATGTTTGTAATTCTTAACATGAATGATATAACCGTAATTTTGTAACATATTTTGATTTAAAAGAGTGTCCATGGAGTTTCTTGCCCATTCTTCTCCCTAAAGATCTACGCTACGGAATGGGCAACTACAGTACCGTACTTTCACAAGTTATTATGCCTAGTCACTGGGACTGTAGCTTAATGTGTTCAGTAACTTTATAGACCTATGTATCCTGCTTTTGCGTATGAAGTTTCATTAAAATCGGTTTTGTAATTTCGGAAAATAAGGACTTGAAAGTTTGTATGAAATGTCGTATGGCGTAAACGCTCTTAACTACTGTCAAAGATCTAACAATGACAGTCGTGACGAACAGTTTGACATATAAGAGTCTCCGTATACAGGCTGTTGTTTTGCAACCTCGTCAAATTCAAGGAGGTTACTATGCTAATGATTCTCGTCCCGAATCAATAATAAACTGGGTAGGTAATTTTGTTTTTTTTTCTTATTTACGGAAATCGGTAAGTGTGAAACTCCCGTGTTTTAAGCACGGCCCGCCTGAATCTTGCCCTATAACCGCGCTTCCACACATACAACAATCTAAAACGTTTATTCGATAATTTCTTATTCCCTAAACCACGTTAAATTCTGAAATACTGACAAACTTAAACAACCAAAAAAATCAGCGTTAATTAATAATTAACTGGGTAACGTAATTTTAATTGATTATTTATGTCTTTTGTGACAACCTCCTGAATATTGACGAGGATGCAAAACAACACCTTGTATAATGGATAGTCCCATCCAAGTATCGACCTCAGCGAACGTAGCTTTACACTAATCGACCCGTGCGACTACCATTACGTACCCGCGAGCTCTCGTTTCTCTAACAACACAATCTCTCAATGCCATCCATCACTACACTCAAGTCGCGATTAAGTAACACATGCAAGTCTTATTTACTTAAGTGCCGGATTTTACCCGCAGGAAATTGTTGGAACAGTACACGCTTAAGCGAGACACTAAACAGATAGGTACAAAAGTCTAACTAAGCGTAGACCCATCCTCTCAGGTAGATGGAAGGACGAGGCAGAAAAGCAAAGTTATAAAAAGTGTTTTTATGAGCGACTAGCTGACCGGCGCAACTTCGTTTGCGTCATATTTTCCCCATTTTCGCAACATTTTTCATTGCTGTTCCACTCCTATTGGTCTTAGCGTGATGATATATAGCCTTTTAGCCTTCCTCAATAAATGGGCTATCTAACACTGAAAGAATTTTTCAAATCGAACCAGTTGTTTCGGAGCCTATTCAATGCAAACAAACAATCAAATCTTTCCTCTTTATAATATTAGTTTAGATAACAACAATATAAAAAGAGGAGCTCGTGGCTAAATAATAGCAGTCGCTCATCATTTCAGCCCAAAATACGTCCACTGCTGGAGATAGGCCTCCCCCAAGTAGAGGGGGGGTTTTGCCATAATTGCCACGCTTGGCAGGCGGGTTGGCGATCGCAGTACGGTTGTTACAAAAGCACAGAGAACGCTACTGCCCATTCTCTGGCTAATCCCTTAGTCGCCTCTTACGACTCCCACGGGAAGACATGGGATGGTGCTATTCATTACGTCCGACACCATACAGAGCCACTCGTATCAATCTATTTGTTAAGCCGCGCTTCCCCATGTTGGTCTGTTACACATTACATACCGAATTTCCTCAGTGCCACGGAAAGCATGTTAGTCCGTTGGTCCTGGCTGTCATTTTTAGGGTTCCGTAGCCGAATGGCAAAAAACGGAACCCTTATAGATTCGTCATGTCTGTCTGTCTGTCTGTCTGTCTGTCTGTCCGTCTGTATGTCACAGCCACTTTTTTCCGAAACTATAAGAACTATACTGTTGAAACTTGGTAAGTAGATGTATTCTGTGAACCGCATTAAGATTTTTACATAAAAATAGAAAAAAAACATAAATTTTGGGGTTCCCCATACATAGAACTGAAAACCAAAATTTTTTTTTTCATCATACACATACGTGTGGGCTATCTATGGATAGGTCTCAAAAATGGTATTTAGGTTTCTAATATCATTTTTTTCTAAACTGAATAGTTTGCGCAAGAGCCACTTCCAAAGTGGTAAAATGTGTGTCCCCCCCCCTCTAATTTCTAAAGTAAGAGGAGGAAAATTCTGAAAATATTCAGAATTGTAGAACGTAAAAAAAACTATCAACGAAAATTGGTTTCAATAAGATATAATGTTTAGTTTTTGAGATATGGGACTTTTTCATCAAACTGCAGCAGTAACTTTGTTTTTGATTAATATACTATGAAAAACCAATTTAGTTTTGCGGTTGAGTGAAAGTTTACTAACTAATACTACTAACTAATGAATGACAGTTCAAAATATTGTTTGGGGCTATGGAACCCTGTGTGTGAGTAAGACTCGCACTTGGCCGGTTTTTAGGGTTCCGTAGCCGAATGGCTAAAAACGGAACCCTTATAGATTCGTCATGTCTGTCTGTCTGTCTGTCTGTCTGTCTGTCTGTCTGTCCGTCTGTATGTCACAGCCACTTATTTCCGAAACTATAAGAACTATACTGTTGTAACTTGGTAAGTAGATGTATTCTGTAAACCGCATTAGGATTTTCACACAAAAATAGGAAAAAAACTATAAATTAAGGGGGTAATACTTAGAACTGAAAACCAAAAAAAAATTTTTCATCAAACCCATACGTGTGGGATATCTATGGATAGGTCTTCAAAAATGATATTGATGTTTCAAATATCATTTTTTTCTAAACTGAATAGTTTGCGCTAGAGCCACTTCCAAAGTGGTAAAATGTGTGTCCCCCCCTCTAATTTCTAAAGTAAGAGGAGGAAAATTCTGAAAATATTTAGGATTGTAGAACGTAAAAAAAACTATCAACGAAAATTGGTTTCAATAAGATATGATGTTTAGTTTTTGAGATATGGGACTTTTTCATCAAACTGCAGCAGTAACTTTGTTTTTCATAAACATACTATGAAAAACAAATTTAGTTTTGCGGTTGTGTGGAAGTTTACTAACTAATACTACTAACTAATGAATGACAGTTCAAAATATTGTTATTATATTGTTTGGAGCTATGGAACCCTGTGTGCGAGTAAGACTAGCACTTGGCCGGTTTTTAGATATTTCACAGTCGTTACAGATAGTCAGTGGCCCGAAAATCTGACAACCAGTTTTACCAAGGGGTATCGTATGACCCAGTACTATCTGTGTTGTAGAGGTCAGATTGGCAGTCGCTCCATGTAAAATACTGGTATTCAGCTGAATCTGATTAGACTGGAAGCCGATCCCAACTTAGTTGGGAAAAGCTAGGCAGATGATGATAACAACAATGGAGAAGTCAGAAATGTATTTGATATATTCTACGTCACGAGTCATAGCGACGCGAATATAACGTACACTTGTAAAGAAAATAGCTCGAGTTGCTTGTCGCAAGTCGAATAGTGGAAGACCTAACGGAGCCTTTGTGCGCTATGGCCTGTTCTACTTCTTGTTTTTCTTCTCGAATCGAAGACTCTGATTTTTTCTGGCCAGTACGTAGTGACCTGGACAGCTCTGTCATTAGCCTCATTCAAGTCATGGAGGGTGTTTTTTAACTTTTGCTCCTGTCTAAAAATTTCTTCTTTACTGTGCATTTACAAACATTTAAACTCACCAACACATACAGCCAGACTCAGAAAAACGAACTGTAGATCATACAAATATTGCCGTGATAGAATCGAACCTACAACACGCATCGCAGTAGCCAATGGCTCAGACACTGTGCCAACGGTGCCGTCAAAAGTGCCCTTAGTTGTACACGAAGAGCAAAATAGAAGGTGTGACATATCCTGCTTTGGAGCTCTACACTGGCAGTATATCAAACTGAAATTTTAGCTCGTTCAAAATCAAAATATTTTATTGTACATAGGCCTACATGAGAACTTATAAAACGTCGACGTAAGGTGCACGGTTCGGGTTTTTCATTTCTTATGGAGAAGAACCGGTAAGAAATTCCATGGTTACTCTTTTAAAATCATTTGGTTCTACAATATTTGGATGTTACAGCGTTAGTAATTAAGTATGAGTGGACAGCGTAGGCCTGACAATAAGTCGTTACTTACTACAAAAGGTAGAAAAAGATAATAGTAAAGAAAAAAACAAAAATTACAAATCCTACAATGTACGACACCTTCACAAGAAAATAGGTTAATTAAAAAGAATCTATAAAAAAGTAAAAATAAAATAAAATTTATCGTTGCATGGACTTGTCCTTCTAGACTATTTTTTTGCATTCACTCTGGCGGGACGTGATAACTGCCACTTGAGACGCACCTAACTATCCTACGATGTGTTTATGTGAAGCAGGAATGCTGCTAACATGTCGTGTGATTAGGTGATTTTGCGCGGTTGGAGAAGAATAGGCGGTGTGTAGTTGTACTTATGATAAGGGTATTCGATGCATTTAATTTTGATGATAATGATGTTGCAGTAAACTTCATAATCATATTCATTTTGTTTGCGTTCTACAAGGTAAAAACATGGTATTAACAAATGGCTTAGAGAAGAACCTTTGTGGACTCTGTCAGGGCACAGCAAAATTTAGGGTAACATATTTCTTGAAGAATGAAAAATAAAATTAAAAAAAATCATTCAAACATGCCAAAAATTAAAATAAAAAATCACATGAAAACTAAAGCATAACATTTGTGTAGCGACGTACAAAAAAAGCAACTTACAACAATACGTACTAAAGCGCCATCTATGACACGACGGAAGAACTAACATCAATTTCCTACATCGCGCAAGCAAAGTTATAGAGAAACCCGACAACAACTGTCGGGCAGTTGCCCACCAGACATAACACCTGTCTGGTCGGAGGATCCTCCCTTTTCTAAGGAGTATCGAGGAACTTTACACCCTGTTCCCCATACACCTAAACTGGTGACACCGAAATGGACGTCAGCGCAGCTTTCGAGCAACGTGACGTCATCATCATCACTTCCTCAAGCATTCGAGCAGTGAATCTCACAGCCAGCCAGCTTCAAACGGGTATTTCAGACCACCAGCATGCAGCAGAAGCGCATTCCTGGTCAGTACCCTCAGCCTCTCTTCAAGCGACCTTGGCACAGCATACTTCACTATCAGCCGGTCGAGAGCTTCTACCTCCCGGTTGACACCCCTCTAGCTGTCTGCCACATCGCGGCGCTGCACTACTTACGACGCACTGGAGGTAACGCAGCGCCGGCCCCGACTCACTGGGTTACTGCGCACTAGCCCGGTCGAAAGGTTCTCCTTGGGGTTTGATCATAATAAACACTTTCAGTAGTTAACTGGTATTTTATTTAACAAGTCCCAGAGGCCTATAACCGCAGTGATCATATAAATAGAGATAAATAAAGGCAAACACTGACAATAATAACCCTAAATTTGCAAAAAAAAAGAAAAGTATAACAAAAGAGAAATGTCAATATACTTACAGTTAAAATATCAGTCTTAAAGAACTAAAACTTAGAACTGGTTTAGGATTTCTAAATTTCTTTTTGTTAGGTCCTGTTGTGTTTATAAATATCTGTTATGCGTTGTATGCATATTGTCGGTTTGTATGTATGTTATGTCCCTGTGACAAATATTTCTTTCTTTTCTTTACATACAGTTCAGAAAATCCTTAATGTTGTGAACACAGCCATACAAGTGCTATTAAAAAAATTATGATGTTTGGCATGTCATTGTAGGTTACACCCGTGCAAAGCAGGAAAAAATGGCTCAGAAGTGCATAATAAAACAATAGTTTTACTTTTTAAAGGAGACTACGCAATCGTATTTCTATGTCTACTTTTTATGTATTTATAAATATGTTTCAACCACAAAAGCATAGTGATAATTTTTTTCTATTAAACCTAGTCTCAAAGTCGCTGAATTTTAAGAATGACAACTTTCTCTACCTTCAAATCCAAAATAATATCAAACTTTTAATACATTTTCAACACAGTAACCTCATTGTGAAAAACCAGCACCGCTATAAGTCGACCCTCCAAAAAAGGCATAAAACATATTATATTGGAACATTGGTTTACGCATCAATAGTTTATACGATAACTTTGCTAAAAACACGTTAATTCAACTGTGACGAGCTGATAGGGTGCCTAGCGACGCACGTTGAGTCGATAAAGCTTGGATACACGAAACACTGCTGTGCCGATGTTGTGCGATGAATTAAAGCTGATTTTAAAAGTCTATTGAGTGGTTTGAAAATTTGTGAAATTGTGTTCTTGTTGGTGAAATATTAAGAAAGTGCGTAGTATGTAATTCATACATAGACTCAAGTCTGTTTTCCCATGAGAGTAGGTAGAGACCTGCTACGATACTTACATATTCGTACTCGTTGTACCCACAGAATTATAAATATTGTAAAATAGCTGTGTATCAATTTTGTTAGATAGCTAGCATGCATTGTCCCACTGCTGGGTAAAGGCCTCCCTCCATTCCTTCCAACGGCCACGATTCTGTGCTGTTTCTTTCCAATTATCAAGGAAGACATCCAGTTCGTCCTGCCATCTCCTTCGTGGTCAGCCGCGACCCCGTGTCACTGTTTCAGGGCACCAATCCTGAGCTGTGACATGTCCTGCCCAGTCCTATTTAAGTTGGCCAGCCTTTTGAGCCACGTCAACGATTTGCGTTTTCGAGTGCAATATAGTGTTTCGAATACGGTCTGTTAATTTATCACTTTTACTACATATTTACATTAAAGTATATTCTATCTATACTCCTTCTGGTTCCGTCCACGTTCAGAAATTTTAATCTGATTATGCAAGAAGACGATAATTATTCATTTGTAGATGGTTATGAAGATCGATGAGACGTTTAAATAAATATTACTTAGTACTTCTATTCAAAAAAAAAAGATCATTCAATGAAATACAGTTACTAAATGGTAAACATAAAATAGATAAGTTAAGATTGTTACCAAAGAAGTAAACAGTTAAGTAAATTAAAAATGTCAAACAAAACCTACAATGAGTTACTTGTCGAGACTTCCGAACTAATCGGCGAAGCTACTCAAGCAGATGAAGCGCTTTTTGAAGCCGGTACCACTGACAAAAATGCCCTCTTACCACTCCTACTGGAACTACGAGTGAGGTACACAATACTGCTGGGCAGGCTGGATGCGGTATATGATCAGCTGCTGCAGCCACAGAAGCGCATGATTGTCAGAAGACTGCTGGAGTCATGTTTGGGAAGGCTCATTGAGATCAAACATGATTTAGTGGAGATGCGCTTGACTGATCATACTTTTGATGATGATGAGGTAAGTTTATATAATACTATTTTTTGTCCAAAAGTTAAAATTTTTGTTCGGCATCTACCCAGTTTTATTTCGTAGATAGCTTGCCCGCGAGAAGCCGCATCTCTGAACACCTCACACGCGCGTCTAGTACAAATAAAATTAAGCTCGTGTTAAGCTCGGGTTGATATGATGCAAATGTCGCGTGAGATGTGAATTTCGCTGCCGTCGATTGACAACTATATTGTTGGGGTGTGTTCTATGTGCAAATGGTCGCGTGTCGTCCTATCCTGTCCATTCATTAAAATAAAGAACGTTAACTTGAATAGTCCTTTACACTTACAAATAGAGCAGTGTCTAAAGAATCAGTGTGCGATGTTTACGATTATTTATTTGCAAAAATTTCATTATTTTAAAATTAATCAATATTTTATTCATACAACATCTGATATTTTTGTAAGTAACGCCATCTTTGTATGGAAAAACCTTTGCTTTACTTTTATCAGGATTAACCATTGATTAAATTAAATACACTCGATTATTAAATTCGTAAAAATTTAAACCCGAATAAATCTATTAAGCTACATTCCTTTGTTTCCAGGCATTAGTCAAACTTCAAGTGACTCCAAACCAAGTTGAGCCATGCATTCCGCAGTTTTTCATACGAGAGAGAGCAGAAGAGATTGAGAGTCGACGACAGTTTGTTTTAGAGACTTTGAGGAAGCTAGGATATGAGCCTCCAAAGGCACAACCCTTGGTATTAACGGAGCAGCAGGCTGTGATTATAATCCAAAGCCATGAGAGGGCTAGGCAAGGTCGCCTAAGGTAAATAAACTTGCATAACAACATGCGGGGTAGCTTGCATAACATTGGGGAATTTATTACATTAGAAAAAATTTGGAGGTGCTGCCAAAATTGCCTCCATGTTGTTTTGTAATACATTTTCCTAAAATAATTTCCACCGACTTTCCAACATTTTCGCCATTCAAGCGCTAAAAAATCCTTGTACCACTTTAATCAAGTTGTCTGTTATCATAAGTGTGTATGTGTTGTTTCAAATCAACAACTTTGGCATGGTTATAAAGTCAACTTCTATATTTAGAACTTCATCGTAGTCAAAATAAAGTTCAAAATAAAAAAAGCGGTTCGGCTTGGACTAAAGTAATGTTCATGGTGGTATTTTTTTTAAAATCCAAATATTTTTATGTTAGAGGCCAGTTCATGAAAGAAATCCGTCTACTCAAAGAAAAAGGGAGAGACCAGAAAGGGGAGATGTCGGCTTCTGCTGCGACGTCTATTCAAAAAGTCTGGCGCGGATTTTTAGCTAGAAGACTTACCAAGCGGCGGAAATTGGAAGAACAACTGTTAATAGGGATGGAACTGGCTCCATATACGGAGTCTGAAGCCGCAAGAAAGGCGGAAGAAGTACGTAGTTTTTTTGTTTATATATACAGCCAATCTTTAAAGTTCCTAATTGACACAGGTAAAATACTCACAGACAAATAGGATATCTTTGAGAGGGAGTGGGCCCTAATCCACCACGCGAACCCAGTGCGGGTTGGTTAACGCTATGGTATGAATTTTTGGTCCCTTGACAAGCCAATTTCTTCACGACGTTTATTTTTTCCGTTTTGGGGAGGCAGTGGTCATGAATTTTTTTTTCTTGGGTTTGTAAACAGTGTTTTAAACTTCCAATTTTGAACCGTTACAATTATTATGTGCCATTTGCTGCAGTTTCTATAAATGACTACTTTGCGGAACTAGGCTAGGCTAGGCTACAAAATCCAAAAGTTACTATTCTTACTCTATCTTCATCAATTGAATTTTCTATAATTTTTTCCTGTACAGGTCAAAGAATATCGTCGGAAACTGCAACTAGAAAGAGAAAAAGAGTACCAAGCTGCTCTGATCTCGATTGAAGACGATCTTCGAGCTCAGCATGAAAAGAGAATCAATGAGCAGATAGGAGACGAACTGAGAAGATGGATCAGGGAGTACTATGATAGAACTGAAAGGTTTCCTGAAATGCCATCTGAGGAAAGTGGAGGTAGCAGAGCGATGTACAGCCGAACAGGTGAGCTGCTAGGTAACACTTTGACATTGAGCTGGCCGAGTGTAGTAGAGAATTTCAATAAAATTAGAGGTCAGCTTTAATTGGATTTATCACCATCTTCTTTTTGACCATTATTATTGTCATTTGACGATTTGTAATAACCATGAATGTTGTTAACTTGCTAAGGCATGACTCTATTTTTTGAAAAAAAAGTACACCTAAAACACTGTTCTCTTCTCTATGCAAGGTTTTGGCCGATTTTAACCACGCGGAACCAGTGCGTGTCTGAGAATTACAAGTATTCTAAGGAGTATAATCTCCTTTACTTTTCCAACCTTACCAGCAGACTTATACTTATTTTTGCAGGGACTGGTATGGACAGTGAAATGAGCAAATCTTCACCTGTTTCTTCTAAAGAATCGAAAAGAAGCAAAGAGAGCAAGGACAAAAAGAATGGTAAAAGTGAAGAAAACGGCAAGAACGGTAAAGAAGACGCCGATGATCTTGATACATTTAAATGTACTAGTTCTGCTTTCTTGAAAGATATGACCGGCGCTAATGAAGAGTAAGTCATACTTTTTAAAAACTTTCTAGCCCATGTTCGGTAGATAGACGTCGCCTGCTAGACAAAGTTATCTATTAAAACTAAAATATCTATAACACACACAGGTGTTATGTTTTTAAATCCCATGTAATAGAGGGAGAGCCTATTGATCAACCGGCCACAAATCCAAACCTTAGATTAGGTTAGTTTAGCCTCTTTATTGGGCCATTGTACGTATAAAAAATCCTCTGGTTACTCCAACCATCCCAGGTCTTCCTAAAAGGTAGCAGCCTTTTCAGACTGCTGCAGGCCTCCGGGAGCAATGCCGGTGATCGAAAAGTCCGTGCTCGTTGATCTGCCACGCTTCTGCACTCCATGAGCACGTGCTGTGGTGTTTCTTCCGCCTCCATGCATCCTCTGCACAAAGGGCTATTTGCCACACCTATGATAAATAGGTGTTTGTTGAGAGGACAGTGGCCGGTTATAATACCTATAATCTTGCGAATTTTGTCCCGTTTCAGTCTAGTTATGCTGCGGGCAATTCTTGTTGAAGCTTCCGGAACTGCACTCTTTGTTTGCCTGCAGGTTCCAAATCCAAACGTTACCACTATTTATTGTTCAATAATTATCAAATTATGCATTTTATTTTTTAAATCATGTAAAAATATTGTTCCTTAACTTTTAATATTGCCAATGCTGTGATTTTTTATTGAAAACATATTATAGGTATATTTAAGAGTATTATACGAGTAAGTACCCTTCAAAAATACAGGTTTACAAAACTAGCCACAAATTCTGTGATTTCCTTAGATACGAAGACATATGGAAATTTAAAGAAGACGCAGACAATCCTCACGAAAGATATTACAAAGACATGATAGAAAGAGAGAAAATGGTCAAGATAGAACAAGAGATAAGAAACATAGTGGATGAAATGATGAGGAGTGAGTTAGAGTTACTGCAAGCTGCCTTTGATAGGGACAGAGCACAAAAAGGAAAGAAGTCTAAAAAGCAACAAAAGAAGGTATTAAAATTACAATAAATGGTTTTGATAAGGGTTTATGATGTTACGGCACTACAAAAAGTACTACGGCAACATAGGACAAAAATTATAACAGCGCCATCTAAGGCACAAATGTAGAACTAACATCAAAATCTTAAATCGCGCAGTAAAAGTTATCCATGACTTAAGTCTATGAACAAGGTGTTGTGTTGTAGAAAAACCCTACAAAAACTATCGGGCAGTAGCCCACCAGACACAACCGGTCTGATCGGAAAATACTCCCTTTTCTAAGAGGGATGAACTTTACACCTTGCTCTTCATACCCCTCAAATCGAGATTACTGAACTGGAACGTTTTCGAGGCAGTAAGGGATAATAATAATGAAAGCTAGCCAGTATTGTCCCACTGCTGGGCAAAGGCCTCCTTCCAGTTCTCCTTACTCAAAAAGGAGGCCTTTCTGTGCTGCTTCTTTCCAATTATCAAGGAATTGGAAAGTAAAGGATAATTAAATTAAATTAAATTTCATTTATTTCAGGCAAGCATAACCCATAAACAGAAAAAAACATACGCATAATATTAAATTACAATTAAAAACAACAATAATACACACAATTACAATACAACAACATAAATAACAATTTGACAATTTGTGTTTTTGCCTTTACAATTATAATGTAAATTTATTTTCAGGCTCGTCGTGGAGGAAAGAAAAATAAAAAGAAGAAAGAAAAAGACTTAACTCCTGACAGAACAACAGAATCTTTATTTGAAGAACTAGTATCCAATGGCATAATCAGACCGTATCCACTTGTGAACATTGATGAGTATATAGGAGAAAAGTGTTATGTGGGTGCTGCGTATCGGGCAGAAGGAATGGAGGCAACTCCGTGTTTGGGCGATGTCAGGCAGTTGGTGAAGGAGTATTGTATCTTGCCACTAGGTTCTGAGCTGGTCAGGAATAATGCTCCGTTAGTGAGATCGGTTCTTCTTACAGGTAACGTTATTATTATTAATTATAAGCCTGTATTGTCCCACTCAAACTCAAACTCAAAGCATTTATTTCAATTAGATCATTACAGGCACTTTTGAAAGTACTGTTATGTAGTTGCCCATTCCAAAGCGTAGATCTGTATAGAGAAGAATCTCTATGGACAATCTTTTAAATAAAAATATTGTTACAAAATCTCGGTTACATCATTCATGTTGAAAATTAAAAAAATGCACTGCAGGGCAAAGCCTTTCCTTCCCTCCTTCCACTTTTCGCGATCTAGTGCAGTTGTAGGCCAATCCTTAGAGAACGAGTTTAATTAACTCATACAAGTAAAATAGTCTTAACTTTTTATTATACTTTTTGGGTTTGGAAATCCTTCTGGGCAGAGTGGAGGGTTGTGTCAGACTCTGCCAGACTAAAACCCCACAGTTCCTATTATTACCATGAGTCGGGGTCCCTATTGATATTATTATATACTATAGGAGCTCGTGGCTAAATAATAAAAGCCGCACGGGTCGATCTTTAAGGTCCTTGCCGAGGTTGCTACGTGGAGGGGTGACCACAATTACAAGCAGACTTTCCTCTGTGCCTCGGAAAGCACGTTAAGCCGTTGGTCCCGGGTGTCATTTGTAGATCTTTGACAGTCGTTACGAGTAGAAGCCAAAAGTCTGACATCAAGTCTTACCAAGGGGTATTGTATTACCCAGTTAATGGGTTGTGGAGGTCAGATAGGCAATCAGTCGCTTCATGTAAATTACTGGTTAGCTGCATCCGGTTAGACTGGAAGCCGACCCCAAGACAGTTTGGGAAAAGGCTAGACAGATGATTATGTTGTAAGCGTGTTCGTTCGCGTAGAAATTTTCAATCCGTTCTGGCGTGATTAAGTAACAAACCATTCCATTCATCCATCCACATTTACGCATCGTAAATTTACCATATGGTTAATTAACCGGTTAGTGTGTTTTTTTTTAATGTAAAATTCATGAGGGCCTGGATACGCTTCGGCGGCCGCAAATTTTTCAGTTTATTATTAGTACTACCGTCTCTAGACGCTGCCCCCGCGATTAGCGAGTCTGTGCTCTGCAATTGCTAAGCAGTAACGTTCAACAAGGGTTTTTTTTATGTTATAGGCCCAGCAAAGTGTGGCAAGAAGATGTTAGTCCATTCCATCTGCACAGAAGTTGGAGCAATGCTCTTCGACTTGACACCAGCTAACATAGTCGGAAAATATCCTGGCAAGTCTGGCCTGATCATGTTGATACATCTGGTCATGAAAGTATCCAGACTTCTGCAGCCCTCTATCATATGGATGGATGACGCGGAGAAGCCATTTGTAAAGAAAATTCCCAAAACTGACAAGACTGATCCTAAGCGGCTGAAGAAAGATTTGGTCAAAATTATCAAAGGTAGACACCAAATTTACGTTTTAAATCTCCTTCATACTTTGAGTCTTTTATTTGTACGCTTCTTAAGAGCGTTTACACCTTACGGCATTTTCATACAAACTTTCAAGTCCTTATTTTCCGAAATGACTGAACCGATTTTAATGAAACTTCATACGCATAAGCATCTAGGGAGATTTCTATTTCTATGGATAATTTATAATCAGTCTAATTTAGCTGTAACACTATTTTTCGAAAATATTTTTAGTAACTTTTTAGACCTATGTATCCTACCTATGAAAGAAATAAAGAAAATAAGTTTATTTGGCACATGCCACAAGTACACACAACATAAAACAAAAATTAAAAAAAATATACTTAAATCAAAACAAAATAAAAAAGAGATAATTATTGTGTAACTAAACAAAACAAAAAAAAAGGATTATTTAATTGTGTGCTTCACGGCTGCGCCAAATATTGCCAGTTCAGCAAAATGCCGGGCAGCTAGGCTGCCTGAGGCTGGTTTTCAACTGGACTTACGATGTGACGGACGTAAAACAGTTTCATATTTTATGTCAGAGTGGATGTGTACAATACAATATTATTTATACAATCTTATTTTATTTAACTACCCGTTTCACATAAACGAAATAAAAAAGATTTTAAATAAAATAAGATTGTGTACCTACAGCAATACTGATTGATTAAATGATTATTTAGCGACAGTTAGTAGGGGAAGCAACAAAAATCGTTAAAGCGTTTTTGTTGAAGTGTACTAACAGCGCCCTCTTTATAGTGTTATTCAAGCACAAAAAGAATAATGCTGAACTTTACCATTTAACAAGCAACTATCGCTATCTGGAACACATACATTGACAGCTAATCTGTACAGTACCATATTTACAGCTTTTTTATACACTGTATACTTTCACCACACCTTCAGGAATATGTCCAGAAGACCGAGTCCTATTCATTGGGACCTCAAGAACGCCTTGGGATGCCGAGCAAAAACTTCTATTTCAATGCTACCAGAAAGTCATTCAAGTGCCAAGAGCAGATTACGGAAGCATTTCTATGATGTGGAGGTCCAAGTTACACAAAGCCGGTGCTTTGAATCCTCGACTGGATATATCTTGTTTATCCAGAATTTCAGACTCATACACATTAGGTAAATGAGTGCACATTTTACTATTTTACACACGGTATCATTATTATTTGCATGCTATGTTTTATCCTAGCTAAACATGCTTGTGCCTCAATTTGTATTTAACATCCTTGTATACCATGTTTTACGCAAATAAATATTCTATTCTATTCTATCTCTTTCGAACAACCCGCAGCCCTGGCAGGCATCGGCCTTCTCGGACCCCTTCCGATTTGCTGACATCTCCTTGAATCTGACATTTCCTTGGGGGTCGGCTTCCAGTTTAAAAAGATACAGAATTTAACATGGACCGATTTCCTATAATACGATACCCCTTGGTCAGTCTGGTTGTCAGGCTTTCGGGCCACTGACTACCTGTAATGACTGTCCAAGATCTACAAACGACAGCCGGGACCAACGGCGTCACGTGCTTTCCGAGGCACGAAGAAAACTCGGTATGTAATAGGTGGTCACCTATCTTCGGACCAACCTAGGCAAGCGCGGCTTAACCTGAATATCGAACTGAGCACCATCATCATCGGCCTATAATGATCCCACTGCTGGGACAGTCCTCTTCTCAATGAGAGGGAGTGGGCTGTAATCCACAACGCGGGCCCAGTGCGGTTTTGGTAGATGTCACATGACTTCGAATTTTTAGTTCAAGGACATGCCGGTTTCTTCACGATGTTTTCCTTCAGCGTTTTTGAGGGCAGCGGTGATGAAATAAATTACATAAAATAATGCTGCCTGCCTGGGTTCAAACCCACTGCTTACTGCTCGTAAGTCAGGGCTGCCACCACTGGGCCTCCGCTGCTCTTCAATTTTTAGTTCTGTTTGAATTGTATAAACTCAAGCATGTGATTCTTTCTTGTATAGGCCGACCCAAACTCTCTTTATTTTTATGTATAACTAGCTTACCTGCGCACTTCATTGACTCTCCGCTCCTATTGGTCGTAGCGTAACGTTTAATAGCCTATGACCTTCCTCGATAAATAAGCTATCTAACAATTAAATAATTATTAAATTCTAACCAAAAGTTCCCAACCAAACTCTTCAGCTTTATAATATTAGCATTGATATTTCCGTATTACCTCAGGTACTCTTCTAGCAGCATTAGATGCAGTATTAACAACAAAGAGACGTCTACAACTGCGCGTCCGAGTACTAACCGCTGCTGAAGTGGCTGTCGAGCTCAGCGCCAGAGAACCAGTCTACATTGAGCATGTACGTTTGGGCATTTCATTATATCACTAGCTGTTGTCCAAGAATTGTCTGCGTGTATTTTGGAATTGATAATTTCTTTTTTTTTCTTTGAGTTGCTCTTGACTCCATATCATCGTCAACTTTCACATCGTCAACTTTGTCTCTGTCATCTCTGACCTAGACAGTCAGAGAT
Source organism: Cerastis rubricosa (assembly GCA_949152445.1). Taxonomy (NCBI): domain Eukaryota; kingdom Metazoa; phylum Arthropoda; class Insecta; order Lepidoptera; family Noctuidae; genus Cerastis; species Cerastis rubricosa. The sequence continues at coordinate 19,815,693 of OX424534.1, read as the reverse complement.
GACAGAGACAAAGTTGACGATGGTATGAGCTTACCCAGAAGAAGCCTGTTCACTCTAACTTTGAAGAGATTATGGTTGCTAGCGTTCGGAAACACAGACGCAGGCAGACAGTCCCTCTCCTTTGCTGAGCGCATTATGAAATACGTTTGAAAACGCTTAGTGTAAATTGGTGGAATAGCGATAAGGTAGGGATGGTAACTTGCAGTGCGTCTAGATGTCCGATGGTAGAAGGGGCCGGTGGGAAGAGGTCGTGGAGTTCTTGGGCACAAAAATATCCAAAATGAAAATCTTTTTACGCCCAAACCATTGGCTTACAGGTTAAAGTGGTGAAGCAATTACGAAATCTACTATGTATACACCTGGGAAGTCTCTTTTTTCAAAATCTGAATGGATGGAAATGCATAACTCTTAGAGTGAAGTAGTAATATATTTTATATGTGTATTTATATTTAGGTTAAGTTAGGTAAGGCACAATAACAATAATCTACATATTTTTGCAATTCTGCTGGCAGAAATTTCATATGAAATAAGCAGTACCTTTGCACTCTACAATTTTATGTTTTTTTTTTCCTGTGTCGTCCATTGTGTGTACATAAATAGTAAAATAAATAATCGGATGGAAGGGACATCTAAACGGTTATCACGTTTTCAATACAACGAGGACATTTTTCATCGGTAAGTTAAAAAACAGTACCTAGTTCCATATATTTTAGGTTACACTTAAAAAAAAAATACTTTAATACTACTATGAGGGTTCATATTCATATTTATTTAGTTGCGTTCCACAATGTTTTACAGGTGTTTATAAAAGGTTTAAAGCTAAGAACAATGTTATGGACCCTGTTAGAGCACAGTAATATAAGTTTTTATTTAGGATTAACTTTTATATTAATTAATGATACACAATTATTTCTAAGTATAAAATATAATTATATTGATTAGTGACATACTTATTAATTACACAATAACAATAAAAATATAGACGTAATAACATAAAACAACATCAAAACATCACAAGAGGTTAACTAAGTGTAAGTTGGTTATAAATAAATAAATAAATAAATGTATATTATTTATGATTATATATAATTTATATTATACTGAATGCGTGGTTACCGTTTGGAGATGTCCTTTCCGTCACTTGAAAAAATTCTTCTTCTTAAATTGATGTTGAAATTGTCAGAATTGTATAGCGCTAGTGAGAATGTGTTTACGCAGATACGTCAGTGGACTATCCCGTTTCTGACTGTTAATAATATTGAATGTTTACAGGAATCAGCAGCGGATACTTGGTGGTATAAAACGCCAATGGAAAAGAGAAGGCAGAAGGTTCTTCAGAGGATGGAAGAAGCGCAGGCTGATGCTGAAAATGGAGGCTAGAAAGATTGGCTGACTCAGACCTACTGAATTTTGACCCTATAATATTAAAGCTTATATTTACCAGGCTAGACACTTAAGTTATATTAGGTATAAATGTACTTTTTAATAATTAATATTAGGTACTATGTAGATTGTAAGGAGTATTTTCGTAAGCAGCTAATTTTGAAATAATGTGTCAGGTACAAATGTTTTGCGTTACATTATTCGATAATAGTAAGTAAAAGAACAAAAACAATATTTTGTACATTATTTACAAACTATATATAGATACTAATAAACATGTACAAGTATCAAAATAGAAATTTTATATGCAAATAAGATTTACTTTACGTGGTCTATGAGTAACTTAAGTATCTAAACTAAGCAACTGATTTGTAAATAAATTAAACTAAACGTTAGCTATTAAATAATTTCGAGTATTGTCTCTGACTTTAAGCCAACGACTATCCTTCTTTTCAATACCCTGTGATACCAACCTTAGTACTAAACAACGTATAATACACCAAAATCAAATAGAACGCTTAAAAACAATTCTAAACTCCAACCAAATAAAACAAAACATCCAAAGGAGATACTTCAAAATCTCGAAAACTTATAACTCAAGAGAACATTCCGACATTTAAAGTACGAGGGAAATATTCGGACGGAAATAAAAAAAGGGAGAATTCACTCTTTCAAACTTGTAATACTTTGTTGAAGAGAATCTTCAAAGTAGGGTACGCTAAGAGGATGTCGGCAGAACACCTGGTGTGTTCACAGGGGCATTTCAAAGGGAACTGGAAATTAGAGAGGGTTATAATAAAACCGATTGAAAATTCGTAAAAGTTTAAAAAAGTGACGTTTTTATGTTGAGAAATTTGTGAACGTCAATTTAAAGGGTTTAATTTTTTTGCACGTAACCTTATATACCCTTTTTCTAAAATAAAATTGAAGTCTCCATGTTACTCCGTATAACATGAGGTAGCCTTCTGCCAGTAAAGAAAACTCCCGTCAATATCGGTACCTTCGTTTCGGAGATTAGCTGGTACAAACAGCCAGACAGATAGATATTCAGCGAAAAATTTTTAAAAAAATGTTGGGTAAAAGTAGGTACAGTATCTATGGTGCATTTAGTAAAAAGATATTACTTTAAAAATAAAAACAGACATTTCGATTTTATTATTTGTATAGATGACTGAGTGTGAATTATTCAATCTCTTGCAGCGTAACTTTTAGTAAAATACCCCTCGATTTTTAAACAAAATTCCATCGAAAAAAACCAAAATCAATCTAACAATTCGTCCCAATACCAACTCACATGTCACTCCTCCAGAGTTTACGTTCGATCCAGCATGACGGACCCAAACCAAATTAGCAGAAAGCCAGTAATGTTTGGCACGCATGAATATTCTATGTGCCCACCTGCAGTTACCCGTGGTTGCCTGGTTGTTTATCTGAACGACGGCTACGCTAAACGGTTCGGGGTCGTTGGTCCGGTAATGTGAACGGATTTGATGCTGCGGGTTTATTAATCTCTTCTAATAGTGTTGCCCCACAAACGATGGGAAACTGTCTTGATTTCGTGTTCTGCCTGTCCTGTTGCTTGCACATCACAGGAGCTGATGGACTTTACTGAACGTGCCAAACTCGTCGTCAAATTTTAGCCTGACCCACTTTAAATTGTCAAATACACGGCGCTTAGAAGAAGAACTGTCATTTCGTCTTTATTCTTTGACGTCTTATTGTTTTATTGTTATTCCGAAGTGGGAAAGAGACGGATCTATAGAAGACATCTAACGCCATCTCTTTCCCACTCTGGAATAAGATTAATAGAATACGTCATGTTAGGCCAACTGAGACCTTTTTTTTGTAGCCATAAGGTAAACCTAATACCTAAATCAAATCAAAATATTTTAATTTCACATAGGCTTACATGGGCACTAATAAAACGTCGACAAAGAGGTGGTCGGTTCGGGTTGGTCGTTTCCTATGGAGAAGAACCGGCAAGAAACTCCATCGTTACTCTTTTAAAATCATTTGGTTTACAATATTTGAATGTTACAGCGTTAGTATGGGCCTCATCAGAAGGCTCGAAGTCACCCAAAGGGCAATGGGGAGGGCTATTCTCGGTGTTTCCTTGTGTGATCAAATCAGGAATGAGGACATCCGCAAGAGAACCAAGGTTAACGACGTAGCCCGAAGAATTGCCAAACTTAAGTGGCAGTGGGCAGGGGCACATTGCTCGCAGAACAGATGGCCGATGGGGCCGAAAAGCTCTGGAATGCTGACCGCGAACCGGGAGACGATGCGTTGGAAGGCCTCCCACTAGGTGGACCGATGACCTGGTGAAGGTTGCAGGGATAAGCTGGATGCGAGTCGCACGGGACCGGTCAATGTGGCGACACTTGGGGGAGGCCTATGTCCAGCACTGGACGTCTTTCGGCTGAAATGATGATGAAGACAGCGTTAGTACTTAAGTATGGGAGCACAGCGTTGGCCCGACAGTAAGTCGTTGCTTACTACGAAAGGTAGAACACAGCAAAAAACAATAAGAACAGGATTATTAATCGGAACAGCTGATAACCAGACAACATCACCCTAAATACCGGCCACTTCGTCATACCCCAATAGGCGTGCCCCACAATGCTCACGTGCATATGACTACGTACATGAATTTTAGATTTGGGCATCCAGCCGGGGCTGCTTGTATGATTGTTCGTTAATTTGTGCCGAGAATAGTTGTTTTGACCGGCTAACTCGTTAGATATTTTGTAGGCGGTTTTTAGAGATTGTTTAGCTGTTTTTGGGAACTTGCGGTTTAGGTCAGGGTCTTTTGTAGTTGAAGACAAAAGTTAAGGGGAGTGAGTAATTGTAAGATTGGAAGTTATTAATTTTGAGTTACTATCATCAATAAATCATAAGAAGAGACCGGATTATTATATGCAGCATTAAATCGTCAAAATATGCATCATAAATGTTCAAAATATGCAACAAAAGTGCCAAAATATGTAACATAAAAATTTAAATAAGTAGCTACTACAATTTTATTTCTTATTTTACCACATTTTTGACGAGACTTCTTTTTCGAAAACCGATTACTGCTCCATGTCATTGGTAGTACGATTGAGCCTTCTATTAATTGAAATATTTTTGTAACTTGAAAACAATCTTTCCTCATCCACTTATTTGAAGTAACGGTCTGTGAGTCGGTGACCCTTTTACCCTTTATAATTACTTTCAATCATTATCCGATGTGACATCTACCAACCCGCACTGTGCCCGCATGGTGGATTACAGCTCACTCTCATAGAGAGGAGGCCTGTGTCTCAGCAGTGAGAACATTATAGGCTGATGATGATGATGATGATAATAATTCACACACCCATACAGAAGTAATCTACATAAACAAGTAAACCAAAGCAAGAGCAACATCAACGAGCCTGCATGCTCACAAAATCAAAACCTTCAAAGAGTATAAAACCCAGAGTAAGTAGCGAAATTCTCAGCTCTCTCAAAGGGCTTGCTAACAACTTGCTAACACAGATTTTTACGCTTTAACACGCTTTCTGTTACACAGTTGCCTGTTTTTTTATCCTTTGTGGAGTTTGCCTTTGTAACTCAAATAGAAAAACTGTTTCTATAAGGAATGATTTTATTAAGTATTCTTGTGCTTTATGGTAAGTAGTGTAAGCCAAGGAAAGCGCCTTGTTTTGTTTTTTTGAACGCAACTGAAATAACGTAGCGGGCATGTCCCATAGAAAAAAAAATACCTGAAATCGTGCCAACCAGTAACGAAGATGTATTCTGTTTATTAAGATGATTTCAAATAAATAAATATTTAAATAGTTAAAAATCATAAACTATTCGGCTACCACAATGTATGCGACTGTCCCTTTAAATTAATTTTAAAATCATTCTATCACCGGTCCTTTCAAACGTAGACAATTTCTGATTACTGTCGAATGGCCCTCGGTCCATTCTTTTTGGGCCGTTCAGACTAAATACCGAATTAACTATGTTTTCCTTTTGTTTTACTGTTTAACGTTTACTGGTAGATAGCTGATGTTATAAGGAGGAACTTTGACTACTCTTATTTAAGAAAAAGGATTCGGGTCATCATCTGCCAGGCTTCCAGTCTAACCGGATGCAGCTGAGTACCTGTATTTTACATCAAGCGACTGTATGACCTCCATAACCCAGTAACTGGGTAATACGATACCCCTTAGTAAGACTGATTAGGGTTCCGTGCAAAAATTTATTGCAATGTAATTGTGAACTAAATCCGATTCAAATAAGGAAGATATATTTATATATTATATTATCATTTCGCGGGTGTCAGATAGTTTAGAATAAATGAATTTCTATCAATTATTTCAATTAACTTGTGATATTAAATTTCAATTGTTTTGAGTGGATAAGATTGGCATTCTAACATCTCGGCCATGAGCCACACCGCGGCACAGACGCGACGCACAGTCTTGCCAAATACATTGCGGAAAAAAAAACCGGACAAGTGCGAGTCGGAATCGCCCACCGAGGGTTCCGTCCAAATTCACTTTTGTTATGTGCGTTAAAGAAATCAATGCAAAATGTTTTTTTATGATTTAATTACAATGTGTTGTTTTCAGATTTTCCCCTGTACTTGTAGTATAAGACGATATTAATTACCAAACGAAATATACGTGTTTTGTGGCATAAACGGCCGTATCTTTTTGACGTGTCAACGTCTAATAAATCAATGAACGCCGGCTGCACGCACGAAAAAGTATGACTCATTGTACATTACGATCGCATGGTACGTTACGCTCATTGTAACGTTACGATCGGAGCGAGAGCGCTGCACGAGCGAGTGAAAGGCACGAGCGGCTTGACGTTCGCCTTGCAACGCATCTATCTCTCTTCCACTAGATTGGACTATGCGTACGAGGAGAAGAAAGATAGCGGCAGCACACAACTTACATCTACACGTGAACTGTTTTGTCGACTATTTATAAAGTGAAGTGAAATGTGTGGTTTTCATTGTTTATGACTACAATCAATTAAAAGTAAATTTATCAATTAATAAAATTACAAAATTTAAAAGGAAATTTATCAATTATATTGTAGATATAACGTTGTCACGTTAAACTATAATCCGTAAACCGACTTTACGGACAACCAATTTGTTTTTAATGTTAACTTAGTTGTTTGATTTTTTCACAGCTTAAAGGAACTGTAGATCGACATATATGGTTTTAATTTCAACTCGATACCTGTACGCGTTCCCGAGGTAAAGGATCTTTACAGGAAGACAACAAAGTGATCCTATATGGGTTCCGTTTTTTTTCTTTTGAGGTACGGAACCCTAAAAATGTAAGAAGTCGTGTAGAGAGGCATGCTTTATGCTACGAGTCAAACAGCTTGCGTATCGACCGCAGACACGCGAAGTATAATGGCTCTTAACGCGTGTCGCTTGACGCAAAACACGTTGCAAGTCTTCAAAGTTGTATCACCCGAGGCCGTGAACGAAGCTTAAGTGGTCTTCTTCAAATTGTTGACGAAACTTCGATTAGTATTATAACTCTGGAGATTTGTCTCTGTGATTGTGTTGTCAGAAATAGGAAAACAAACTTGTTGATGGAGTAATAGAGTAGAGAGAGTTGTATCGATAGAGGGATGAACTTGATGATTGGATGTCGGAAAAAATAGTATTGGTTTTAACTTTAAACAAGTCGCTTGTTTCTATCCCATAAGATTTTCCATCAGTAAAAACGATGAACTTCCTTACAAATTTTTAATCCGTAATATAGTTTACGGAATAAAAAAAAAACACAATCTTTGATTAGAAAAAACTGTTGTAAAACAAATTCGTACTTTTCGGGGATGCGCAAACGTGACACTTTTTGATACCGACACGGCACACCATCACAAGAAATCGTAGTTGCAGTGTCCTGTAGCGGCGACAGACAGTCGGACACAGTCGCCGGTCGCTACTTCTGGTCACTGGTAAAATTCATTGCTTGTTTTCCGTCAGTGAGGAACATTCGCTCGGTGTGCGTGGCTTGTGTCGCACACAGGATACGGACACCGATTGCAAATCGTCCGTTTGCGTAGCTCAGTACAATTGTAAGGAAATTTGTTAATGTTGCTTGTGTCGTCAACTGGCGACTTTTAATTTCCAGTTACCAACACCGAACATTTTGTGATCGGCAATGAGTATATGTCAAGTGGAAGCAATGGGGAAGCCCGTTAAAAGCTAATTGTAGATGGCACGACTATAGCTGGTTCTCAATCTGACCAATTAGGTCGAGCTATTATGAAATATAAAATGACATTGACAGATTTTCAACCAATGACGATGCTTGGAACCAGCTATGGTAGCGCCATTAGTTCCACAGTTTCTATCCCCATTGGACAAAATATATGTTTACCTACGTATGCGCAGGAAGTGGCTGATTTCATACTGGTTATCATCATCATCATCTGTCTAGCCTTTTCCCAAACTATCTTGGGGTCGGCTTCCAGTCTAACCAAATGCAGCTAAGTACCAGTATTTTAATTGAAGCGACTGCCTGACCTCCACAACCCAGTAACTGGGTAATACGATAACCCTTGGTAAGACTGGATTTCAGAGTTTTGGCTTCTGACTACTCGTAACGACTGTCAAAGATCTACAAATGACAGCCGGGACCAACGGCTTAACGTGCTTTTTGAGGCACGGAGGAAACTCGTTATGTAATTGAAGTCACTTTTCCACGGACCAACCTCAGCAAGCACGGCTTAACCTTAAAGATCGACCCGTGCGGCTGTTATTATTTAGCTACGAGCTCCTGGCCCCTGGATTTCATCCTGGTTATATAGAAATCAAATATTCATTGGTAGCGCCTTAGGCTATGTTTTGTCTGGAAGAGCATAGATTTTGATAAAAAGGATATATTTAAAGTAAGTACATAAGTACCTGTATAAGCTCCAGGAACTGAGCTGAGGAGCTCGTGGCTAAATAATAACAGCCGTTCGGATCAATCATCAGGTTAAGCCGCGCTTGCCAAGGCTGGTCCGTGGATGGGTGACCATCATACAGTACCGGATTTCCTCCGTGCCTCGAAAAGCAAGATACGCCGTTGGTCCCGGCTGTCATTTGTATCTACAAATGACACATACTCGTAACGACTGTGAAAAATCTCTTTCACAGTCGTTACGAGTAGTCAGTGGCCCGAAAGTCTGACAACCAGTCTTATCAAGGGATATCGTATTACCCAGTACTAACTGGGTAAGATATACAGATATACTGTTGCTCTATTTAAAATAGTGCTATTCAGCCGCATCCAGTGATGACTTATGTACCTGCATACTTATTTCAGAAACAGTATAAAAGCAACAAAAAATAGCACGATTACATATCCAAAAGAGCCTGGTTCCAGCATAATAGCATACTGATGCCTGCTGTAGATAGCAATAATTTGGTATTACGCACCGAAATCCGTAGTGGTGGGCCACTGTATATCGACGCTTATCCCCCTTGTCATAAGCAGGTAGCTGTAAAGTAATAACTTTACGATATCCCACTTAAGTTCTTACGCCGTTCTAGTACTAGTGATGTGCAAGTATCGATGTTTTAAAATAATAATGTTAATTTAATGTAATGTTTAATCTGTGCTTTTTTTCCCTGTCATGTCATCCGATGGTACAATCTGCCTAACTTTTTCAGAATTGTCTTAAGATCGGCTTTTCGTGTAACCACATGCAACTAAATATATGACATGCGATTTACATGCATGACATGAGTGACAATTTAGGACACGGTAATCTGTAGTAAAACTGGTTGCCAGATTCTCGAGCTTCTGACTACATATATACAGAGTGTAACAGAAAGGGTATATACATACTTAACGGTGGGCTACAGACCATTAAACTGAACATGTTTCTCCATCGAACAAACATCGTAATAGCGAAAAAATTATCTATTGCCCCATACAAAATTTCAATACCTATTCGACCCAATTGTATAGGGCACCTGTTTTTTTTCGCTATTACTATGTTTGTCCGATGAAGAAACATGTTCAGTTTAATGGTCTGTAGCACATCTGTAAGTCTGTATATACCCTTTCCGTTACACCCTGTATATTGTCAAAGATCAACGATTATTCGTAGATCTTTGACAGTGTAGTATGACTGCTTGACGGTTTTATATCTGAAAACCCATTTTTTTACGAATAGCTTCTACTCGTGACTTCACCTAAGTCAAAAATACTCTATACAGCACTCTGCAATACTGTGGCTTTCCACCAATGAAATTTTTTTTTGAATCGAGTGATAAGTTTTAGAGATTGCAACCTACATCAAAAACAAAATTATTAGCTCTTTATATTATGTCTAGAATAGTTATTAGACTCAGAATTAGTCCCTTGTAGCAAAAAAAAACCTTGAGAATCAATAAAATGTTCCATTTGAAAAAGTGCATCGCGTATCGACGTGTCTTCCCAGATTTGGACTTATAGAGGTCTGTACAGACTTATGCCGAGCTGCCGTGTGGGCTTAAGTTCTGCGAATCAGTATGTATGTCTTGAAGTGTGGTCTAAGTTTAATAATACATTAAGGATGTGTTTTTTTTATACGCATGTAAGAATAAAACATTTGTTATAAGAAATAAATTTTGTACGGCATGTCCTGTCTGTCTGTGTCACTTATTTTTTTTTTTCAGGATAAACAATTTATTTAAAGCTGTTAGTCATTGAAAACTTGTAAAGGCATTTTTTTTTTGTAGCGAATAAATAATTAATTTGAGTAATTTTTTGTATTTTTTTTAACAATCTGCTTTTTTGAAAATCAGTGAAGATTTATCCCCTGTGGAAAATGACAATACACTAACAATCATTAAATTAATAAATGATCAAAATAACAATACGCTTTTACACGTTTTTTTTAACCAGTATAATATTGCCTTTTTTTCTTATGTTAACTTTTTTGTACAATTAGTTTTTTGTCAATTTGAACCGTTTTTTTCCTGTGTGGAACTAGTATGTAAATACTTGTTCTTCTTTTTTCTTTCTTATCGCCTATAACTTAAACCATTCATAAGTCGGGTCTCTATTGCTACTTATCGATCGTCGCTACCAACATCACTACTGCTAGTGATGGGATTGGCCAGTTAACACTTTATTTTGCTAAGTTTATTTTTGTCGATACATTTTTTGTTAATTCTGTCTTGTATTTGGTTATACAGGGTGTAACGGAAAGGGTATATACATACTTAAGGGTGGGTTACAGACCATCAAACTATACATGTTTCTCCATCGGACAAACATCGTAATAGCGAAAAAATTATCTGCTGCCACATACAAAATTCAATACCTATTCGACCCAAATGTATGGGGAGCTGATATTTTTTTTTGCTATTACGATGTTTGTCCGATGGAGAAACATGTTCAGTTTGATGGTCTGTAGCACACCCTTAAGTATGTATATATCCTTTCCGTTACACCCTGTATATAATATTATGAGGTTGTAGCATTTGTACTTAAATCTGAGAGGACAGCATAGGCCCTAATGACATTGCTTACTTCAGAAAAAAGCAAAACAGGCTAAGAAAGTTAACAAGCATCTAGGAATCTACAAGGTTTACTGACTCAGCCTTATTTTTTACTTGCTGTTACCCACAAAATTCGTTCATCATAATCATCATCAGCCTATAATGTTTCCACTGCTAGGACCAGGCCTTCTATCAATGGAGGGAGTGGGCTTTAATCCACCACGCAGGTTCAGTGCGGGTTGGTAGATGTCACATGTCTTCGAGTTTTACTTCTAGGACATGCAGGTTTCCTCACGATGTTTTCCTTCACCGTTTTGAGAGCAGCAGTGATAAAATAAATTATAATACAACAGAATTTTATTTTTGCAAATATGTGTACAATAGTTGTTTTATTATAATAATCGAGGCTCAGCCATATTTTACCATTCGGCATGCAAACATTTACTTACATTGTTTATAAAACATGTACTTAGGTATTTACATTTTAAAATCAATTACAATTAATAATATACCGATTAAATAACACATAACATAACAATTAATTAACTAAAAAATTTTTCTGCCAGAAACTCAGTTACACTGTAGTACGCTTTACCTATCAAAAATTTAAACACAAATTACACAAAGTAATGCGCCTGCCCGGGTTCTAACCTACGACTTACTGCTCGTAAGTCAGGGCTGCTACCACGGGGCCATCGCTGCTCTCAAAACTTTGTCCACGTGAAATTTATTACAAAAATATTACTAGTTAACAATTTAAAAGTTTGGTTGTTTTTGCAAGGAACTCTGATTTTGAAAATAAAAGTAGCCTACGTAACTCTTTATGATATCAGCTATCTGCCAGTAAAAGACCCGTCAATCGAACCTGACGTTTTGGAGATTAGCCGGAAGAATAAAACCGACAGAACCCATTAAAAAATGTGTTTTTGTTTTAAGGACAATATACATACACTTTGTTTGTGCCTGACCGTATACGAGTATGCACTCAGTAAAAAAAAGATGAAGAAGAAGATCAAGACTGTTATTTTCATATTACAAACAGACAATTATGTTTTCTTTACTTGTATGTTTATTAGATACGATTTTTCGTTTATAAAAGCACCATAGTATTATGCCTAGTCTACAAATAACATAAAGATATTCCTAGGATTTCCAAATTGTGTTTCTTATACCAATAGAACAAAAGCTGATTGAATTCCTATCCTAAAACTAACGGTAAACTTAGCCTTTATATTGTTTTCTAACTCAGTGGGAATATAAAACAAATTCCTTTGTACGTAGATGTGGAAAAAGGTTTTTATTAGTGCGTAAACTGTGTTAAGGTTTATATATTGAGTCTGAATTCTAGAACAAAATTTATCTACGAGCTTGAATCATGTTTGAAAGTAGCCTAAGTGTAGGTCAATGAATATGTTACATACAAAATATATGCATGTTTAATAAACGGAGGTCGAAATTAGGCACAGTTATTTATGTACTTACACTGACTTCATACAGCGCGGCAGCGAAAGAATAAAGTGGATATGCCTCAAATCCCGAGATTAATTTTAAAGCGCAGAAAAAACCCATGATTTATAAAATTAAATCATTATTGACTTTTACACAATTTAAACCATCCGAAATCGGATGTCAGAAGTTGCAAGATCCCAAAAAAAATGTATTAAAAATTAATGTAAATACTAATAGAATACAATCCCGGGAAGATACATATTAATATCAACATTTCGATGCTAGTACATACATAAATCTACCTAATTCCGACCTCTGATACTAAACTCGCCGGAAGGGGACGCCCTAGAAGGACTGACCTTTTTGGTGAGGTTCTTCAGAAAGGTGAAGCTACTCGCAACCAGCGTGAGTGTATGACCAGATGTATGAACGTGGACGAGGCATGAGGAGTAGGTAAGGATCGTAGCAGCTGGGGAACCGCGGTTTCTGCCTTTCAACATGGGGAAAAGGCGTGAATCATATTATGTCTATTTTATACCAGCATAGCATTTCAAATAGAAAACATAGAATAAAAGCTTTAGAAGGCCTGGATAAGAAGCAATCGTTTTTAAAGCATTTGAGAATGAGTTTCAACGGAACTGACTTACGATTTTCAGAAGCCTCTTAGTATGTCAAAGCAATACACTTTTAATTTTTGGCAATGTTTTATAGGGTTCCGTACCCGAAGGGTCAAACCGGACCCTATTACTGAGACATCGCTGTCGGTCCGTCCGACTGTCGACCGTCCGTCTGTCACCAGGCTGTATCTCATGAACCGTGATAGCCAGTTGAAATGTCTGCAGATTATTTATTTCTGTGGCCGCTATAAGAATTGAATTTGCTATAAGAACTTATACTAAAAACTGAATAAAATAAATAATTAAGGGGAATCCCATATAAAAAGTGTTTTTTTTTTATAAATCCGTCCGCGTCCGCGTCGTCCGCGAGTCCCCGAGTCCCGAGTATAAAAATAAAGAAACTTTGCAGTTACTGTATAGGGCTCTAAGGGCTAAGAAAAAAAACATGACATATCGTGGCATCTGTAATCCCTAAAGGTAGATAGGTAGAGGAACACCCAAAAGTACACCCCCACTTTGCCAGTTATGTTTTAAACTCCATGTAATAGGGGGCGAGCCTATTGCCCGCCATTTCTTCTATATTTGTTCCGCCACTTCTTCTTCCCAGCTACACTACACTAGGAACACTAGCTACACTAGGAAGTGGCGTAGGGCGGGCGTTTTGGGGGACTGTCTCTTGTAATTTTGACGTTCAAAAAGTGCTGATTATCAGCCTAATTTGAATAAATGACTTTTGATTTTTTTGATTTTGATTTTGCCATAAACTGGGCACAAATCCAGACTCCGTGGCTGCTACTAAGAAATTCTTGATGCAAAAACCCAACAACACTTTGCCCAACCCTGGAATCGAACTCAGGACCTCAAGGTCAGAAGTCGCTTTTGCGACCACCACACTACCATGGTAGTCTGGTCACTATACCAACGAGATAGTCTTTGTCATATTTTGATAAACATGTCACATTGTCAGTACTTTATTTCCAAAACACCCTTTTTTATGGATTGGAAATCATCAAATGACCCCTCCAGCTCTGGGTGGAGCGGAAGCGAGTGTCAGACTGGTACTGACTAAAACCCATCCATGTTCCTTCTTAGCCCTTTATGTTCCAGGGCCACGGTATCTCTTTCGAACAGTTCCGCAGCCCTGGCAGGCATCGGCCCTCTCGGACCCCTTCCGATTTGCTGAAATCTCTTTGAGGTACGAGTGGAACACGAACGCGCCTTCGACATGCCTGTCGTCATAAGACGGACGGACGGTAACCTAAGTTTAGATCCCCCGACTCCAGTACTATAAAACAATCTAATATTAAAGTCTGCATTTGTAATGATGATTATTGGATAGTACAGTATCTTCGTATTTTTGGCACAAGCCACGATACAAAAACACCATAGGTTCACAAATAAACCCGAGTTCTCGATTTAAAACCTCCACCTTTCGCCTTTTCATCATAAACATCATCTTCTCCGCATGAACTCCCCATAAAAACTCATTCCTATAAAATACTAGTGCAATTCCCCGTAGTCACCCGTATTTACCCTAGTGGATGATAAATGAGTGACGTGTCACAACTCGCTTCATTTTTCTGACCACCCTTTGGCACCCCCATATAGAATTCATGGCGTTATGGGATTTGGGTAGCGTTAAATTGAGTAGATGAGTGATGTGGTGTTAGATTTGAGTATTATGGTTATAAGAACTAGTCGTAAAGTTTATAGAAAAAGGCTCTGGACTTGCCATCTCTTTAATCAAGATCTAATTAAAATGTAACTACCTAAATCTAACTTTCAAGACCTTATTTTTCGAAATGACTGAACCGATTATGAACCTTCATACGCATAGCAGGAAACACAGGTCTAAAAAGTTACAAAAAACATTTTCGAAAAATAGTGTTACAGCTAAATTAGACCGTTTATAAACTATCTATAGAAACCACCATTATCTTTTTTTTGAAATTTTTAGACCTTTGTATCCTGCTTATGTGTATTAAGTTTCATTAAAATCAGTTCAGTCATTTCGGAAAATAAGGACTTCAAAGTTTGTATCAAATGCCGTAAGGTGTAAACGCTCTTAATGTACCTACCTATCACTATTTGTATCGCGTCACCCAAAGCTTGACTTAGAAAATGCCGATGGCATTCAGCCATTACCGCGTCTACTAGTGTTACATAAATATATCAATCTGTACGATGTATAGACCTCAAAAAAAGCGTCTGTGACGAACGGATAATAAACTGAGATGACAAAGGTTCCAATTTTCATTACGGTTAATGTTCTCTAAAAGTGATACAACCCAAAGACATGCCACTTGAAAAAAGGTTGAAGGACTGAAATCCGTCTTCAATACCGTCAAGTTTAACAACGCCCAGTTAGGTAATGAATAAACATAACCACACATTTTAGATTCTTTTTTTGCAGATAAAAGCTTCTAAACCACAATTTTCTCGAACACTTTAATTTTTCACCTCCAAAATACTGACTTCCTTTTAACTTACCCTAAATTTAATACTAAATGCAGACAAAAAAATATATATTGGTCCAAAAACACGGAGCGTAACATTTGAACCATCTGTGCAATGATTTATAAGGTCTGTTTTGCGCGAAATACGTTGCGTTGAGCCGATAAATCAGCTCCGTCGCGAAGTCGAGACGCAGAATGTCGTAAATAAAGAAATCTTTTACATTTTCGCGTTAAATACGAGTATCTTTGTGTTTTGACACGAGTGTACGGATTCAGATTGTGACGTGTACGGTTCAGAATTTGATCGGTCGTGAAAAATGGATCAAAAAGAAAAAAGAAACTGTTATGGTATTGTTATGCATAACTACAAGACACGCACCTTATATAGTTGTACCAGATAGTTGTTCCGGGTCTGGCTGTTTGTGTATGTCAGTTTAAATGTTTGTAAACGCACCCACGATACAGGAGAAATTCCTAGTGTGGGGCAAAGTTTTTTAAAACAAAAAATAAAATAAAATATATAATGATAAAAAAACTTAACATTAAATGGTAATTTAAATAAAAAAATATATTTAAAAAACTTAAATAATTGTAATTGTGCACATATTTTTTTTTTGTCTTTTGATTTCTAAGACGCTTATAGCCCCATGGTTTGCAAAAAAACATGGTGCTGCAAAAAAAAACCGTACTGTGTGAAAAACTGAAAACCAGAACTTGCCTTAACTGCTCAAACAAATAATATAGAATAAGAACAAAAGAAATCTCAGTACCAAAATAAGCCTATCAAAAGAACATTCTCATTATAGTACATTAGGAGTTACACGAGCGAGACTTTCAAATAGATACTTACAACAAAAACAGAATTTTTCCATCTCGCAAAACAAATCCTTTCGTCAAAACATTTAAGATTTGAACAAATTGATCACAGCAAATTATCCGTGCAAACTTCAGTACATCAAATAATTTGGAAACGACACAATTTGTAATCGCTTTGAAATGAATTGAGACCTCTGAAATAATGAATTTGAGTGATTAAGAAAATTTAATTTTATAACTCTTGTGACGTAATAATATGTGTTAGCAAATAAATTATTAAGTAGGAGCTCATGGCTAAATAATATCAGCCACTCGAGTTGAGCGTTGGGTTAAACCGCGCTTACATAGGTATGTCCGTGGATGGGTGACCACTCATTACATACCGAGTTTCCTCCGTGCCTTGGAAAGCACGTTAAGCCGTTGGGCCCAGCTGTCATTTGTAGATCATATTTGACAGTTGTTACCCAAAAGTCTGACACACAGTCTTACCAAGGGGTATCGTATGACCCAGTAGGTACTTACTAGGTTATGGTGGTCAGATAGTGGTCGTTCTGGGTAATACGATACCCTCTGGTCGTCATACTTTCGGGTCACTGACAGCTGGGACCAACGGTCTAACGTTCTTTCAGAACAGATTTGAAAAATGCTTTTAGCATGTGACTGTTGAATTCTTGAGAAAGGTTATAGGTTACATTACACTACGACCATTAAGAACCGAGCAACAAGAGAAACGACGGGTGCAACCGCGACGCACAGCTAATATTACATAAATCTGCAGCCATATTTGTACGAGCTTTAATAAACCCAAAAACGCTCCCCTTTGCGATATCCAAAACATTATCATTCAACGCATGTAGCAAGAATTAACTCAGTGAAATGGATTACATTGGATAACAAGTTCCAAGGAACAAGAGGGGAAGTTTGTGTATATTGCATGCAGGTGATAAGCCTGGGTATTTGACGTCTGTCCCCTGCTAAAGGGCCCCCTTTTCCCCTGGGTGTTGTTGTAATAAGAGTACGTCTTTCACTGTAATTAGTAAATGGGTAAATGATGGATAGGGTTTGTTATTTACAAACATGCAAGTATCTTGAGAGCAGCGGTGGCCCAGTGGGGGCAGCCCCGACTTATGAGCCAGTTCGAACCCAGGCAGGCGCATTACTTTGTGTAATTTAGTTTAATCACCGATGCTCTCAAAAACGGTGAAGGAAAACATCGTGAGGAAACCGGCATGTCCTACAACTAAAAATTCGAAGACATGTGACATCTACCAACCCAAACTAGGCCAGCGTGGTGGATTACAGCCCACTAGGGAGTGGGCTGTAATCCACCACGCTGGCCTAGTTTGGGTTGGTAGATGGCCTCATAGATAGGCCTGTGTCCCAGCAGTGGAAACATTATAGGCTGATGATGATATGAAGTATCTTAGTGGCCAGATAAAGAAGAAGGTGAAATTACAGGGTGAAATACATCGACGCACAAATATTTACCACGTTTTCAATACACGATTCCGAATCCACACAAAGTCAGTTCTTTTCGGTAATTAAAAAAAAGATTTGTTTTTTTTACGATTTCACTGTTGGCTCTGGCGTCGGGTGAAGCGCGGGTGGCGCGCGTGACCCGCTCTGTTGGTGGTAGCGGGAGACATGCCGCGCACGACCCGCGCCCGTCCCGCGCACTACCAGCACCCGCTTTCTGTGTGTGATGCGCTTTAATTTTGACCCAATAAGTGCATAGACTGCCGTCTCAGTTTTTTTCCCTACACAATTTTTTTATAACCCCGAAATCCATTTCGGCACACATTCTAACACACTGAGTGTAGATGCAAGAAATTATAATAATAAATAAGGGTGTTGTACTTAACAAGAAAGTTGTTAATGGATTAAACTGCGGTCACAAACGGCTTCGCCACACAACTTTCCTTGGACGGGAGAAACTTTGCCATTTAATTTTCTTATACATGCTAACTTGGGTCTTATGTGTAGTTTAGTTTGAAAACTGTTGTTAGTTTGTGTTTCTTTTTATGCTGATTTGGGTGTTTGAGAAAACATGTAAGAAAAAAAATCGGAAAACGCGTTAAGTCGTTGGTCCTGGCTCTCATTTGTAGATCTTTTGACAGTCGTTACACCTAGTCAGTGGCCTGAAAGACTGACAACCAGTCTTAACAAGGGGTATCGTATTACCCAGTACTAACAGGGTTGTGGAGATCAGGTAAGCAGTCTCTACATGTAAAATACTGGTATTCAGCTGCATCCAGTTGGACTGGAAGCCGAACCTAAGAGATTTGGAAAAAAGAGTAGGCAGACGATGATGGTGGCAAAAAATCTTGTTTGTTGTAGTGTAAATAATAATATTGTTGCTTTTAGACTTTGCGATCATTGAGCCGTTAGTCGTGTCAGCCTATGCCTCTATTACCACGAGCCTCAACCATCTTCCACCTCTGCCTGAGGAGGCAGAGGTGGCAGATGGTCTCCCTATTAGAAGGGACTTAAACTTAACTGGCGAAATGTTGGAGTACTATTAGGTGCATCTCTGCCTAACCCTTCGGGGATTACAAGCGTAATTTTATGATGGTGGCGATGATGTTTTTAGAACGAAAACTGACGCTGACCCATTGATGGACAGTCTTAAAGACCTTACTAAACCCGGTTTAGTTAACCAAAATTTGAACACTAATCTCTTACAAACTACACCAACAAATTCACAACAAAACATAATTTTCTATTCCTTGCAAAACCTTTCCAGACTATAAATAGCCTTTGCCATAGAGAGGAGCAATTGAGGGACCTTCGCTGGACCCTCCCTGTAAACAACTCGTTAATAATTGCTCTTAACCCTTCCATGTTTTATTCATATTGCCCTGTAAACCGAACTAGTATAATGAAAAGGGACAAGTCCGCATCATACCGGAGTTTTGTTACACCGTTGTGTAATAATAGTGGAGAAGTTCAAACGGAGAGTTTAATATGCGTCATGTTCGTGAACGGGCGCTGTCAGTTGTGCCTGGTCGACTCTTAGCTGCCACGGCTCATTTCGAACTAATTATTTTATCTTTTAATTGTTCTTTTTGTTTTTACTATGGACACTTTTAACGTGCACGTTTTGCTACATCGTTCTCACATAATGTACCATCTCACCATGAATGATGTAACCAAGGTTTTTGTAACGAAAAAGATTCTGATTTAAAAGAGTGTCCGTGGAGTAGTGTAACTACAGTACTTACTTACTAGAGGAGGGTAACTACAGTACTTTCACAGTTATTATGTCTTGTGACTGGGACTGTAGCTTCATTTTTATTGTTGTTCGACTATTCAAAAGTGCCTGTAAGTGGACTACTTGAAATAAATGATTTTGATTCGATTTGTTCAAACGGAGAGTTTAATAAGGAGACGCTTTCGCAGCCGTTGATAGACATGGCATTGTCTACCACACAACATAACATCACGCCTGTGATCCCCAAAGGGTTAGGCAGAGGTATATGTTTTTTTTTTACGAATGGGAAATCATCAAAAGACCCCTCCTGCTCTTGGCGGAGCGGAAAGGTGTGTCAGACTTGTACTGACTAAAACCCATCCATGTTCCTTCTTAGCCCTTTGTGTTCCAGAGCCACGGTATCTCTTTCGAACAGTCCCTTAGCCCTGGCAGGCATCGGCCCTTTCAGACCCCTTCGACCCGCGATCTGCTGAAATCTGCTTGAGGCGCGCGTGGGACGCGAACGCGCCGTCGACACGGCCTGTCGTCATAAGACGGATGGATGATAAGCTAGCCCATTACTCACCGTCCACATGCCCGCGCATACGGTGCCGGGGGCCTCGGAGGCCACTGGGGCGTTTCCCGCGGCGGCTGGGACGTGAGACTCTCTCCTTCTCACGTTCCGCCACTTCCTTAGCTAGTATGACTTCTTCGCAGAATGAGGCGACAACTTTCCCACTCACTTCGGACCATGGATTGAACCAGGGACGGACGCGAGAGGTCGCCGCGGCTAATCGCCGCGGACACGGCGGTGCTCAGCCCAAGCGGAGCAGAACTCCACGGTGTGCTCCAGCGTGTCCTCGGGGCGATCCTCAGTAGTATCTAAGCATGTAAAAAACAGAAACCGAGACAATTACACAGGCTTGTTTAAACATTGCAAAGTATTACCTGTTATTGCGCGAACTGAGTATCTGTTCCTCATTGAACAGTTTGATAACAGTGACATTCAAATTCCTGTTAAATATGACGTGAATATACGACAAGCCAAACCAAAATTGCTTCAAGTACCAGCAAAAATAACTTTTATGGCAGTCGTACCGCTGCTTTCACAACACCCAATTTACTTAACAAAATACCTATAGACTAGAGACTCAATGAACAATAATATAATTACATAAAGCCTAAGTTGAAAGAATAATACGTCAACTTGATTAAAACTTAACTGTTAGTAGTGTGATGATCAACTCTCAGGCCATGGCATGCTAAGCCACACCCATGGGTTCTTGTTGTGTGCCTTCTTTAAGTTTATATAAAAACCTTGTCTACATATAAACTAATATCTATACCAATTATTATAAAGCTGAAGAGTTTGTTTGTTTGCTTGAACGCGTTAATCTCAGGAACTACTGGTCCGAATAGAAAAATTCTTTCAGTGTTAGATAGCCCATTTATTGAGAAAGGCTATATATAGGCTTTGCTCTTGTTCTTATCCCAATTTATTTGGGGTCGGCGCAGCATGTCTTCTTCTTCCACACTTCTCTTTGTCTCTTCTCTATGTCTTGTCATCTCATGAGACACCTCCTTTCTTGCCATATCCTTCACATAGTCCATCCATCGTTTCTTTGGTCTTCCTCTACTCTTATAACCATTCAATCAAAATCAAAATATTTTATTTTAAAAGGCCTACATGGGCACCTAGGAAACGTCGACAAAACAGGCACGGGTCGCGTTGGTCGTTTCCAATTGAGAAGAACCGGCAAGAAACTCCATGGTTACTCTTTTAATACCATTTGGTTCCAAAATATTTGGATTTCACATTCATACTCAAAACTTTCATCTCGGCATTTTTCTCATTCCTCCGCATCACATGCCCATACCATGACATTACCGATTACCACACATCTTTTCAGTCACCAGCGCAACTTTTATACTTCCTCTTATGTAGGTACTCATTTCTTATTTAACCATTCGCGTAACACCACACGTCCCCCTTAGCATTCTCATCTCAGCCACATGCAAATAATAATAATAAATTTGTTTATTGCCATAAAAAAAGGTTACAGTTTTATGAGACCCTGGCTCAAGAGCTAGGTTAGAGTACTTGTATTTAAAGAGCCAGTGACTTCTTCCATTTAGGTCACAGTTGGGCAAGTTTTATGCAGCAAAAGGTGACAAAATTATATTACTTAAAGTATAGTTTATTAGCAAATGCCTCTCATTCATCCCTTTTCTGGCCCAACATTCTGACCCATACAAGACATTTTGATCATTCAATTACTAGTATATCGTGAACTTCTCCAAACAGTGTAACATACATCCATTCCCAAACTTATCAAGCGATATCGAGCATTACGTTTGATATCTTGCTCACAACACAACGTTCCACGACAACATTGAACATTGAACACAAAGTTTGTACCTAAACATAGAGAGACAACAAGCAATATATTTCCAGTATAACTTGGCCTTGATTTTCTATAGATTTACCATAAAATAAGACATCCGCATAAATTGGTATAAGAAGCTTGACTGGTCGCCGTGCGTACAACGTTTACAGCTTCGGCTTGTCTATTAATATTGTTATATTTACTGTATGTAAGTTAGAATGAGGGTCTAATAGCAATACAATGTTCACGTTACTGACAAATTGATTAATTTGTTTTTAGTTTGTTTATATTATCATTTTGTATATTTGTGTTATGGTTATGATGGTTGTTAGAATTTGCTTTGGTTTGTTAGCGAGTCTTATATATGTCTGATTAGATGCTTGGTCCCATATCTTCCCGTGGGTGTCGTAAGAGCCGACTAAGGGACTTGCCAGAGAATGGGCAGCAGCGTTCTCTGTGCTTTTGTAATAACCGTACTGCGATCGCCAACCCGCCTGCCAAGCGTGGCGATTATGGCAAATCCCCCCTTATGTCAATGTGGCGTTGTTGGTGGATGCCTATGTCCAGCAGTGGACGTCTTTCGGCTGAAATGATGATGATGAGATGCTTGGTTGGTCTTGAGTGCGGAAGCAATTTTTTGGAGATTCAACCAGAAGACAAATTCGATGTTTTGTGAAATATATACAAGGTGTTGTTTTGTATCCTCGTCAAATTCAAGGAACAATGATAATGATTCTCGTCCCGAATCAATAATAAAATGGGTAGGTAATTTTCTTTTTTTCTTATTTACGGAAATCGGTAAGTGTGAACCACCCGTGTTTTCAACGCTGCCCGTCTGATCCTCACCTTAGAACCGCACTTTCACACATACAAACAATCTCAAACGTTTATTCGATAATTTCTTATTCCCTAAACCACGTTATGGGGGTTATTCTGAAATACTGACAAAAGTAAACAACAACAAAATGCGTTTTTTACTATTAACTAGGTATCGTAATTTGTTTTTTTTGACAACCTCCTGAATTTTAATGAGGACGCAAAACAGCACCTTGACTGTATATTTTTCTTTTATTTACTGTTTATCATGTAGGTATGATTTATTTTGTTGAATTCTTACTAACCTTTGGCTATCCAATGCTCAATGCTCTCTTTCAAATGTAACCTTTGGTGGTATATGAATTACAGGAAGCATAATATATATTAGTAATGCTCGACGTTACTCAACACCGTGCCGACCTCATCATCTGCCTAGCCTTTTCCCGACTATTTTAGGTCGGACGAAAGCTCACAATTTTGGACCTATAAATATTAATGATAATAAGAGCTCGTGGCTCAATTATAACAGGCGCACGGGTCGATCTTTAAGATTAAGCCGTGCTTGCCGAGGTTGGTCCGTGGACGGGAGACCATAATCACATACCGAGTTTCCTCCGTGCCTCGGAAAGCACGTTGGTCCCGGCTGTCATTAGTACATCTTTGACAGTCGTTACGAGTAGTGAGAAGCCGCGTTTTTTTCTGATTAATTTCGTTGTGCTTTCTCTGAGACTTCGACGGGCTTCGTTGTCTAGGTTCTTTTCTGGGGTTTGCCACTGTTGATGCTGGTTTTCAAGAATTTTATTCTCTCAAGAGACTCTCTCTCTTTTCAAGAGTGTGCAGTGGTTTGGAAATACTAATTAAAAAAGCCCTTTGTTAGTTTTTTGAAAACTGAAACTGGGTTACTGCCCGAAGCTTCTATTTGAAACTTTTCAAACTCATACTCTCATCACCAAATCGAACCAAACCAGGCACAAAACCATACTCCGTTGCTACTACTGAGAACATTTCTAATGAAAAACCCAATCACACTATGCCCGACCTGAGAACCGAACCTAGAATTGCATGCTCAGAAATCGCGATTACAATCACTCGACTTACGAGGGAGAGTTTGTCGTTTTATTTTATAGGGACCATTTAGGATCGTATTCCGTAACAATTATTGTGTACCCCTCTATTTGTTTTTGTAACTGCTGGGATACGAGTTTAATTTCACCTAACCCTTCGCCGTGTCCCAAAGGTCACAGGACCCATAGGGTGACCACGTAATGGGAATTCTTGGTGGGTACCCTATTTTCGTTCCCTTAATGACTGCACATTTGTTCTTTTGAAAATAAAACGTTAAGGTTTTTGTTTTTAATTCCCTTTTCTATGTGTAGTGTGTTTATTGCTTTTTAGGGTGACGGGGTTATTAAATAGATACGTAGATGATTGGGTCTTAATGATGTTTGTAAAACGGTTGTGTTTAAGAGCGTTTACGACATTTCATACAAACTTTCAAGTCCTTATTTTCCGAGATGACTGAACTGATTTTAATGAAACTGCATACGAATAAGCAGGATACATAGGTCTAAAAAGTTCCTAAAACATTTTCGAAAAATAGTGTTACAGCTAAATTAGACCGATTATAAATGATATCTATAGAAACAGTTGTTATAGTGTATGTTTTTTAGTAACTTTCACATGTCCTTACCAAGGCAGACGACTCCATTTCATCTTTTCTGTAACAGACGCCACTTTCAAACTTCCTCTTATAAACTCAGTTCTAACTTTATCCATTTTAGTCACTCCACACATCCATCTCAACATTCTCATCTCTGCTGCATGCAATCTTTTTCATCCATCTCAAAGTATTTTATAACTTGCATCAGTTTTCGCATTCCGTTATTAATTCACGTCGCTTCGGGATTGAGCAATTAAAAATAAACTTTAAGGTGGATTTTCCCCTTAACTGTCCATCATCATCATCATCATTTCAGCCGAAAGACGTCCACTGCTAGACATAGGCCTCCCCCAACGCCACATTCACAAGGCGGGTTGGCGATCGCAGTACGGTTGTTTTGCAAAAGCACAGAGAACGGTGCTGCTCATTCTCTGGCAAGTCCCTTAGTCGCGCCTTACGGCACCCACGGGAAGATATGGGATGGTGCTATTCTTTACGTCCGACACCATACAGACCAACTGTCCAACAGGACAATAATATCTACTTCGAGTTTCAGAATGACGTGACCATTCAATTTGTCATTTACAATGAAAGTTCTGCCTATGCACGAATCTAAATGAATTAGTGATTAAAGGTATTTCACGATGAAACCACTGTGCTCCTTTGTAAGCTCAGTAACAGTACCTAGTCATGTCTGAAATCTAATACAATGTAAGACAAGATGCATGGCGTAAATGTCAATCGTCTCCATATCCTCAGTTGAGGACCAACGACTGCTTTGTAACATTCGTAGCGTAGTGTTTCTACGATTTCAATCATATTCTAAACACACCTACATCTCCCGTTTGTGTCATTTTCCACTCAAATTTCGCCTCTAGGGTTTACTGTTTAAGAGTTTCATGTGCTGCAAGTGAGCCATCTATTCCTCTGGTACATTTTCAATGCTTACTAATCTGCATGTCCCTTTGTGCGCTAGTGCTTTGTGCGAAGATTTCTTGGAATGTGTCAAACAGGACTTGATTGAGATCTGGGTCGGGTTCAGGTCTCTTCTTTGAAACTTAGATACTCGTCGGGTAAACTGGATTAAAATGTAGTTTAACGTGAACTTTTTTTCTGAGATGTTTTTTGGGTCAGAAATAGTTACTAGTTTCATGTAATTTAACAGGTGTGTGTAGTGCTTATAGAAACAGGTAGGAGCTAGTGATTTAATAATAACAGCCGTTCGCTCGGGGTCGGTCGTCAGGTTAACCTGGATTTACCTAGGTCGGTCGATGGATGGGTGACCCGTTACGTACGTAGTTTTATTCGTGCGTCGAAAATCACGTTATGTCATGGCTGTAATATGTAGATTTTAGCAGTCGTTACAGATAGTCCGTGGAATGTCTGACAACCAGACTTAACAAGGGGTTGGCCAATACTAACTGGGATCTGCAGGTCAGATACGCAGTTCCTCAATGTAAAATACTGACATTCAGCTGCATCCTGTTAGACTGGAAGCCGACTCAACATGGTAGGGAGAAGGATAGGCAGATGATGGTAGTGCTTATGGTCTTCTTCTTAGTCGTATCGATGGTTCACTTTTTATAGTCAAACGAGCTGTTTTCCGCGACCTTCATCATATGCCTAGCCATTTCCCAAACTATCTTGGGGTCGGCTTCCAGTCTAACCGGATGCAGCTGAGTACCAGTATTTTACATGAAGCGATTGCCTTTCTGACCTCCACAACCCAGTAACTGGGTTATACAACATTCCTTGGTAAGACTGGATGTCAGACTTTCAGCTCCTGACTACTCGTAACGACTGTCGAAGATCTGCAAATGACAACCGGGACCAACGGCTTAACGTGATTTCCGAGGCACGGAAGAAACTCGGTATGTAATTATGATCTCCCATCAATGGACCAACCTTGGCAAGCACAAGCACGGCTGGTGTCTTGGTCCAGGCAACCTTAAAGATTGACCTTCATTCGCGTGAAATTGTCATAAAAATATTACTTCCCTATTTAAATCAGAGTTTGTTAACCAATTCAAGGATTTTAATTCGGTCGGTTGAAAAAATACTTGGCGTGACCTCATCATAAAAATAAATATCCACTGCAAGTCCACTAAGGGCTGCGCCACATTGATCAGCATTTTGATGTGGTGGCGAGCGTATCGTCGAAACTGCCGCGTGCGATAGCATTCCCGCTCCGTTTCACGCTCTAGCAAAAGACTGTTCTGAGCGACAAATATGGATAGGAGCATAGAGATATGCGATTTCCTGCCGATAGATGTGGCGCTAAACTTATAATATTACTTATCCCGCTGTCGATGATCTAAGCTAGAATTCTAACACAGTTCTGTTTCCTACTAATGAACAGATTGGAACCATTTTCACGTGGCTGACTCTGCTACTGATCGACAGATGTAGGTGGATAATACTAATATTACGTAATACGAGTACGTTGCAGAGGAAATTATATTCAATATGAAGTTTTAACCAAATGTAGATAAACAATGCGTAGATGACGAGTATTAGAGTTGTATGGATGGAAAAGACTTGCTGCGCTGACTCTAAATAAATTGGGACACGGGCCGAAGACAATGGATGAGCTCGTGGTTAAATAATAACAGCCGCGTGGGTCAATCCTTAAGGTTACGCCATGCTTGCCGAGATTGGTTCATGGATGGGTGACCATAATTACATACCGAGTTTCTTCCGTGCCTCAGAAAGCACGGTAAGCCATTGGTCCCGGCTGTCATTTGTAGATTTTTGACAGTCGTTACGAGTAGTCAGAAGTCAAAATTCTGACATCCAATCTTACTAAGAGGTATCGTATTACCCAGTTACTGGGTTGTGGAGGTCAGATAGGCAGTCGCTACACGTAAAATACTGATATTCAGCTGCATATGGTTAGACTAGAAGCAAGCCAACATAGTTTGGCAAAACCTTGGCAGATGGTGAAATTCAAAATTATAGGCGCGTTAGTAAATGGATGTGGAAATACCGACACTGAACCAAGGTTTGCAAACCCAGCGTGCACTCGAAACACGTCGAGTCAACAAAGGGGCCGTACGAACGAAAAAGTATATATATAAGAAATATATCGTAATAGTTAGCAATATTGTTAAAGACATATTGTGTGACAATCATCATTCTCCGGTACTTATCCCAATTTTTTTGGGGTCGGGTCAGCATGTCTTCGTATTCCATACTTCTCTATAACTTGTCATCTCATGAGACACCTCCTTTCTTGCCATATCATCCTTCACACAGTCCGTCCATCGGTTTCTTTGGTCTTCCTCTACTCTTATACCCATCCACATTCATACTCAAAACCTTCTTTTGAAGAATCGATGGTATTATATTATGTCTATCGGTTGTTTCTTCTCAGAGTATTCAAGAAAAAGATACTGGCCTCATCTAGTTTAAAAAATGTATGTTTGCAAAAATCAATTTACCAAAACATAATTTACTCCTATTCCTGTTGCTTCACTAACAGATACGCAGCGGTATGCAAAACTGAGGTAGTTTGCAATCCAATCGCCAGTTATGCTACAACCACCCACCCTCCACCCTCCAAGCACAAAGGCACAAACGGACACAAAGGGCTAATTTCTTTAGCCCTAAATAAATTACAGCAAAGCGGACAGGTCTGCTCAATCAATGTGGATGTAATAAGTCTTCAAACAAAGGACTGCTCTGTGAGGCATACTGCGAATGTGTAGTTTATTATCTTGTATGAAGTTTTGATTGCTTTTTGGATATGAAGTCCGAACATGGTAATTATCTTTTGTTTTTTTTTTTACTGCTGGGAAATCATTAAATGACCCCTCCTGCTCTGGGCGGAAGGGAGTGTCAGACTTGTACAGAACACAAAGGGCTAATACAGAACATGGATGCATGTTCCTTCTTAGCCCTTTGTGTTCCAGGGTCACGGCATCTCTTTCGAACAGTAACACAGTTACCTTGGTTGTTGAAAAAATAACTAGGCTTATTGTTTGGTGTTTGGGGTGCAATTTTTGACTGTGTTGTTTTGTCAAAAATTTTTTCAGGTAAGTCAAACGTCCCGGGCGTAATTATGGGCCTCGATCATTATTTTTCAAAAATTTTGCAAAAATAGTTAAAATAGTGCTCGTATTATGATTTTTTTTTCAATTAAGTAATAATTAGTGTCTCCGCAATATAAAACAGTAAAAAAATACGAAATTTTAGTAAATTTTTTACGACAACACGACAAAATCAGTAGGTATCGAATCGATCAGAGCAGGGGTTGATTGGTTTGGTTAATTTGGCTACTAAAAAAGTGCCAAAGTAAGGACATATGGGTATTAAAACAAAGCTTATATAGTCTAGTTTAATTTTGAATAGGTTTTATTGATAAGAACTACAATTCTAGTTGGAAAAACTAGACTTTCTTATTGGAGAAACTGAAATTCAACACATATTTTCAACTTCACATTTTTTTCGAAATACTTATATCTAGTTGTCGTAATTAATTTTAACGTAGTTAGATTCTGTATAGTTTCAGCTATACACACGTATTTTTTGTTTTGGTGTAGCTGCAATAGTTTACGAGATAATAAGCTTTAAGTGCGCCGTGGCACGGGTCGAAAAATTCCCGAGTTTAAAAAATGCGTAATGTACAAATAATGAGGCGTATTTTGTGGCCTTGGACGTTTCACCGGATAATGTCGTTGTATAATTTACGTGTTTCGCGCAAGGTACGCACGATTGTGCTACTACTAAACTTTGATTTCAAATATTAAAATAATGTATCACCACTGCTCATCCAAATTGAACTAGGCACATAATCATACACATTTTTCTCTTCCTTCTCTATCACACTATCGTCTACATTTCTTTTTCATTTCTCCTTTCGCAGGTCTCCTGGCAGAAATTTCTTAGAAATAAGCAGTACCTTTGTACTCAAATGTTTTACATTTTTTCCTGTGTTGTCTACTATGTATCATCATCATCATCATTTCAGGCCAAAAGACGTCCACTGCTGGACATAGGCCTCCCCCAAGAAAGGGGGGTTTTGCCATAATCGCTACGCTTGGCGGGCGGGTTGGCGATCGCCGTACAGTTGTTACAAAAGCACAGAGAACGCTGCTGCCCCTTCTCTGGTAAGTCCCATAAGTCGCCTCTTACGACACCCACGAGAAGATAATGGGATGGTGCTATTCTTTACCTCCGACACCACACAGAGTTACTGTGTATATAAATGAATAAACACGAAATTTGGACGATTTTGTTAAATAATTACATGGCGAATAAATTACTATCCGAGCGTGAGCGAAGGTCTCTTCTTATACAGAGAAGGCGCTAACATTGATCAGCGGTGATTTCAGACTTCTATTAATTTTATGTTCCAGTTTCCTCGCGATGTTTTCCATCACCGACGACGTTTGTAATGTTTAAGACAAACTAAATAAATACTTACATCATCATCATCATCATTTCAGCCGAAAGACGCCCACTGCTGGACATAGGCCTCCCCCAAGTTTCACCACATTGACCTAACATGGGGGGTTTTGCCATAATCGCCACACTTGGCAGGCGGTTTGTCGATCGCAGTACGGTTGTTACAAAAGCACAGAGAAAGCTGCTGCCCATTCTCTGGCAAGTCCCATAGTCGCCTCTTACGACACCCACGGGAATATATGGGATGGTGCTATTCTTTACGTCCGACACTATAATACTTACATATGAATTGAAAAAGTAATATTGGAACTTTCCCGAATTTGAACCCTGTGGGTTTCTCCCTCTGGTTCATCGTGACACTTTTTTCTTGGTATTTTATATGCAACTTAATAAACAACCCATTTATATGAATACCTGATTAGAATGACGTCAATTATGAATCAGGTATTATGCAAAACAGGAAAATTAAAATGTGGTGCAGTTCGAGCAGGTACCTACATATATCTTAACTTATATTTAATAAGGTAAAATTTTGTAGAAATCTCTTGGGACAAGCAAATATTTGAGTCCAGTCGGTTTGTATTCCTTAAAGTGGTTGGCTGTTAAAAACATAACTTGCTAATTCGAAAATTAAAAGTGATCGAAGATACTTGAATCGTGCTCAGTGGAAGTGTACCTAAGTCAGTGAAGGCTAACTCCAAGACAATGACACAAATTGTCAAGGAGGAAGAAGAAAAAATAATAATGTGAATCGTGGTCAGTGGAAGAGAAAGACAGAGAATACTTACTTAAAGTTAGTTTTTGCTAGAAGGAAAAAATAGAATAAAAGTGTATCAAAGACATCGTTTCAAGTGTATTTCGCTATGACAAATTGGGATTTAATAATCACGGTTAGTCAGATCGTCGGAACCATTACGTTGGTGCTCACACTAGCGACGACGGTATACGGAATAATATCATGGAGTTTCCTCAAGAAGTTCCGAAATTACAGGAACTACGTGTACCTAAATTTAATTTTTACTTTTTTACTCCGAATTATAATACTCAAGGCATACATTAGTACGGTTAAAATTGAATATCAAAGTGTGCCTTGGTATCTTGATTATCTAAGTGTTTACTTAATGTCTGTAAAAAACCACTGGTTGCTAGTTTTAAGTCATCTGTTTTATGTAGACTTTGTTAAAGTTTTCGATGGGCACATCCAAAAGAAATATTTAAAAAGTACCGTTTTTGCCTGGGGTGTGCCTTTTCTAATAAGCACTATTGCTGTCTTTGGGCTTTATTATTGTTGGTTTTATTCACTTGAAACGCTATTAAGTTTGAATTTAATTGATGTCTTGAATAAGGGTAGTTTAAGTTTAGTGTTGATAGTAAACAGTATTTTATTCATTGTTATTGTATATTCAGTTTTCCGTGGTTTCAATACGCGTGCAAATACAGCTAATAACATCTGGCGTCGCTTTTACATAGCCATTTTGATATTTATATTAATTGACATCACTATGTTATCTCATAATATTGTAGTTTTATTTCAAGGAAAACGTCGTTCGACCACTACATTGGAACTTTTGAATATAATGGTATTCAACTTTAATGTTTTCATATTATCCATATTTATTGTAATTGTAAAGAGTAACCGGGAAATATGGTATGAATTTTATGTCAATAAATTTGCAGGGCGCGGTATCAACATGTTTAAAATATTTCATCGTGAACCCGTAGTTTTCCGCCCGGCCATTTGATGTATAATTTTTTAAAATAATTTGCTATAAATTATGAAGAGGAAAAGCTTGAATGTAGGGGTAACCTACAGAACTAGTGATTCGAACCGGAAATTCTTTCACAAATGGCAAGTTACGTTATCTCCGAGCATCACGGGCCACCATAACGTGAGCGGAGTCGCGGGCAAAATCTAGTATTTTAAACAGGACTGGAGAACTAATCAAGTCCCTACCCGGTAGATAATGTAAACTTAAGCAATATTCAATGCGTGGATATGTGCGTGGGGTAGCCATGGTTACCGCGGACATTTCAACGGTTCCACACTGAACGAACTCATTATCACCAAGTGGCATTGTACTATGTTATTTATATTTTGTTGTACGAGTATGTTAAAAATACTTTCATAAGTTACCAAGTTGTTTGTAGTGTTTGGCAAAAAAAAAAATTGTTTTGTGTTTATTTAAAAAAACTTAGAAGCATACTTTATTTAGTTACTTAAATTATTTTTTGTGTTCACTTAGGTATTAATTGTGTTTATTAATAAACAGGATGAAAAAAAAAAACAATATTATTCAATAATGGCGGCAGGTCACGGGAACTATCTGCGACTCCCGCATTCCCCTTAAACTTAAGGGGAAGATTTATAAAACAATGGTTAGACCTGCTGTCTTGTATGGATCAGAATGTTGGGCCAGAAAAGGGATGAATGAAAGGCATTTGCATGTGGCTAAGATGATAATGCTAAGGGGGATGTGTGGTGTTACGCGAATGGATAGAATAAGGAATGAGTACATTGGAGGAAGTCTGAAAGTGGCGCCGGTGACTGAAAAGATGCGTGGTAATCGGCTGTCTCTTGGTATGGGCATGTGATGCGGAGGAATGAGGAAAATGTCGTTAGGAAAGTTTTGAGTATGAATGTGGATGGGTATAAGGGTAGAGGAAGACCAAAGAAACGATGGATGGACTGTGTGAAGATATGGCAAGAAAGGAGGTATCTCATGAGATGACAAATAATAGAGAAGTATGGAAGAAGAGGACCTGCTGCGCCGACCCCAAATAAATTGGGATAAGGGCAAGAGAATGATAATGATGCATGCATTTTTATGGCAAAATGTGGTATTGAACTGCATATTACTTTTAACCATGGTATTGCACTTCATTTACCGGAAATAAATAATTTAGACTTTGACTCAGTTTCCCAAATATAATATACATATAAAGTGATCGCCCAAGCATTGTCAGGAAAGGTTTATGATACTCATGCGGGGATAAGGGAAACGCGCTCAAAAGAGAGTACTGCCATCATAAATGGAAACAGCATGTACAGAGCGGTACACGCTCTGCAGAAGACCGCATTTTTCGAGACGCGTTTTACGATGTCACCATTCTCTGCGCGGGAAGGACGAAGAAGGTAAATAAAATATACAAAACGTACATTGATATCACCAAATACACTCTTGTTTTAATTTCATTTAATTTTTTGTAAAACTTATAATAGTATTGTGTGATGTGTATGTCTCTGATTATTTAATTACCAGATTACATTAGTTTTAAGTGTTTGTCCACAAACAAAATTATGCATGTTTCTGTCTCATGTAAATAAATTAATTGAATTGAATTAAAAACTTGTGTTTATTTGAATTAGCAATTTGTTTTTTATGAAATTCGATCTTCTGAATGGCATTATTATGATTCCTATGATTTAAAACGCTTTTACAGCTTCTATCGTGATCTTTCCGCTGCAATGTCGTCTGCTGTCTAAGCATTTTTAGACGCCTTCGGAATAATTGTACCACATGTTTGGTATTGACGTTCTGAAAATTTAAGTTGGGTAGCGATACTCTGTGCAGATTTTACCGCAAGGATTTTCGTTCGATTTTCATGTCCGGTGCAGTTTAGGGAACACTGATTTAGACGAAATAAATATATTTTTAACGAAATGTTAATATACAGTGTGTTTGGTTTACTGTTATCAATACTTTAAGGGCATATTGTACACTCATTTCCATCGATTTATCATACCAAAACGAGTACCTACCACTGGTATTTGTTTCAACAAAATGTATTTGAACAAAATACCAGTGGTATAAGATTTTGATATTAGAACGGTAAAAATCTTTCTATCAACAAATACACGTTCATAAATATTTCTAACCCAACACCCGGCACATGGCAGCCATCTTGTTTTTTTTTCGGCTGATCAAAGTTTTGTTAAAAATAATGCTAATGTCTTTGAATCTGAGAGACTAAGAGACGTGCAAATTACCTTATTGTAAGGGTGAACCCCGATCCGCCTCAAGGAGATGTCAGCAAATCGGAAGAGGTCCGAGAGGGCCGATGCCAGGGCTGCGGGACTGTTCGAAAGAGATACCGTGGCCTTGGAACACAAAGGGCTAAGAAGGAACATGGATGGGTTTTAGTCAGTCAAGTCTGACACTCCCTTCCGCTCCGCCCAGAGCGGGAGGAGTCATTGGATGATTTCCCATCCGAAAAAACAAAAAGGGGAAAACGTGTTTAGTGTTTGTACCGTTGCGGTCGTCTATCGTCGTTGTTGTCGCCTATTAATCTAAATCATATAAAAAATAAAAAATAAGGTCCGGTACCCGTTGGATATTTTCGATTGAATTTTTGTATACAGACTGGTAACATCATGAGGCATATACATTTAAATTTACTATTAAATTTACTGTCCTATTGTCGCCGCCACCCTGTATAATAGTTTTGTGACCAATAGGACGTTTAAAAAGTTTTCCTTTTTTAATGAAGCAGATACTATGATAACATCATCATCTGCCTAGCCTTTTCCCAAACTATCTTGGGGTCGGCTTTCAGTCTAACCGGATGCAGCTGAGTATCAGTATTTTACATGAAGCGACTGCCTATCTGACCTCCACAACCCAGTAACCGGGTAATACGATACCCCTTTAAGACTGGATGTCTTACGTATATTTCAGTTATTTTAATAACAATGACTGTATAATTAATAAACAATAAAATCAACTCACATACTGTTAATTATACCTTTTTTTTCGCATGGGAAATCATCAAATGACCCCCCCGCTCTAGGCGGAGCCAAAGGGAGTGTCAGACTTGTACTGTTTAAAACCCATCCATGTTGCTTCTTAGCCCTTTGTGTTCTAGGGCTACGGTATCTCTTTCGAACAGTCCCGCAGCCCTGGTAGGCATCGGCCCTCTCGGATCCCTTCCGATTTGCTGACATCTCCTGGAATTGCGCGTGGAACACGAACGCGCGGTCGACACGGCCTGTCGTCATAAGACGGACGGACGGTGAGCTAGCTCATTACTCACCGTCCCCAGGCCCTCACAGTCGACAGGCGCTGTTAATAAAACCTACATTCAAAATTTTATGTCATCATAAAATCGATCAACCTAATGCGCACTCAGCGATATTGTAGATATTGAACAAGATCGGAGGTCCTGCAGTGGCACTCCTCTACAAAGTGTTTTGTATATCTACAATGAGTCAAGATATTTCTCCTTACAAACATAGGTACATAATAAACCTTTTTACCAGTACAGTAATAAGAGTTTTGGAGGAAATACAGCTATATTTTGTTGCAGTTTCCTGTTCATGATAAGATTAGGTAATAATGACATGGTATGACATAGTTTTAACTTTTTGTTACTGTAATGTCTAAGAAAAACACAGTCAAGCTGGGAGTATTTAGGAAAGATAAATGTTTTATTGTAGGTAGTACCGTAGGTAATACCGTACCTTAATAATATTAATTCAAAGCACAAAAAACATTAAGTAACGTTAAATTAATAAAAATTATAATAAAAAAACAAAGTAGGAAAGACTTGGCGCGCTCCATCTCTTTCCCACACTGGAATAAGAATAAAACAATACTGCTCTAATACGTCATGGTAACCTCCCTGTTCTAATCAATGCATCCATCAACACAATCGGCTTCCCACGCGTGGAGTTCGGTAGGTAATTATCCCACAGGATCGTACTACTAGGATAAAAAGTATCCTGATATATGGTTCGGATACAGCGATTCTGTGCCCTGGTACAGTGACCTTCACCATTATCTGAACCATCTCACAAATCAAAAAAGAGGCAAATGGGGTCAGGTAATTCTGCTCACTGACTGTACTAATAGACAGTCATTTGAGTAAACCAGAACATTATTGAGGAAACATTGGGTATGTTTCCTCATTATACGTTATCGAAGCGTCTCTACTTAAGTAGGTACTCTAACTAAAAAAATAACATACGCCAATTTGCTGAATTCTTAATAAACTGGTTCAATGTGTATTTTACTTTTAATACTGTTTATATATTTATACATGGTGGAATTTTTCAATGCCACCTGGAGGAAAACTACTCTTAATACTGGAGATAGCAAATTTTATTCAAAACAAATATATTCCTTTATTACAACAAAAAACATACCTATCTGCATTCAAACATAATTCAAAATGCAATGGGACAATGGTTTTCCTTTCATTTAATTTATCATGTTTGTTAGAGAGATTGGATCCTTATGATTGACCCTATCGATTGAAAGCAAAGTTCAGGGTGTAATTTTTTGGATTTTATCTGGTTCGATTCCCAGTGTGGCAAGTAAATTTTCGAAAATCTCTGAATGCAAATTATAAATTTTAGAACTTTACAAACTTACTACAACATATAATCTTTAAGCCTCCTTTTAAGTATGAAAGACAAGTGTAGCGATACCCCGCTCTTCTGAAACTAGAAACAGACATACTTGATCAATTCTTGATCAAACTTCGGAAATTCTGTCTCTGAAACGTTTTAAATTACTAAGTTACGTACGTTACTTTACCTTACGTTACGTTACGTACCTAACTTTACATTACGTACTTTACAGTACGTAACGTACTTTACGGTACGTAACGTACTTTACGGTACGTAACGTACTTTACGGTACGTAACGTACTTTACGGTACGTAACGTACTTTACGTTACGTACCTTACGTTTTACACTCGGGAATAAGTAGGTAGCTTCCCATTAGTGAAAGAATTTCGGAATTGAATCAGTGATTCTGAAGATTACCCCCAGAATCCAAACTTAGGTAGAATATTATTAATATTTATACATCGAGTACCGCCGGGCGGGAAAGTACAGGTTCACGTTGAATTCTTTCGTGCATGTTGATACCGCGCCCTGTCAATGACAATCTTGGTTTTAATTTTTTTACACAAAATTCATACCATAAATCCCGGTTACTCTTTACAGCTATACAAAAAATAGATAATACGAATCCATTGAAGCTTGTTAAAAATATATTCAAAAGTTGTATTGTTGTGGTCGACCGGATTTTTTGAAATAAAGTTACAAGGTAATTGGATAACATGATGACGTCGCTCAATATAAATATCAAAATGGCGATGTACAAGCGACGCCGGATGTTAGTAGCTGTATTTGCACTCGTTTTGAAACTACGACAAACTGAATATACAATAGCAATGAATAAAATACTATTAGCTGTCAACACTAAAATTGAACTGCCCCTCCTTAAGATTTTAAAAAAATTAAAAGTACGATTTACTAGAGTTCCATATGAATGAAAGTACCAATAATGGAGCATAAAGACAAAAATTGTGCTTGTTAATAAAGGCACAACCCAGGCAAAGATGGTACTTTTTAAATATCTCCTTTGGATGTGCCCATCGAAAACTTTAACGAAGTCTACATAAAACAGATGACTTATAACTAGCAGCCAGTGACTTTTTACAGAAATTAAATAAATATCTAAATATAGAATAATCCAAAAAAACAATGGATTAGATTTCATAACCATTACCATAACCCTTTCATGGTAGAGTTTTCCTAACATAGTTCGGAGTAAAATCGTAAAAACTGCATTTAGGTAAACATAGTTCCTGTAACTTCTGAACTTCTTCAGGAAACACCATGATGAAACTCCGTATACCGTAGTCACTAGTGTGAGCACCAACCTAATGATTTCGACGATGTTTCTAACTGTCATTATCAATTCCGAGTCGGTCATAGCGAATTTCACTTGAAACGATTTCTTTGATTCACTTTTCTTCTTCGTCCTTCGAGACCGTGTGTCCCGTTAACTTTAAGGTAAGATTCTCCGTCTTTCTTTTCCACTGAGTACGAGTCACATAAATTCTTTTGATAATTTCTCCTTCTTCTTCCTCCTAAACGGTTTGTCCAATTGACTCGGAGTTAGCCTTCCCTGTCATGCACTTCTACTGAGCAAGATTCAAGTATCTTTGATTAGCTTATAAGTTTTGTATTTGCGTTTACATAAAGAGTCTAGAGGACAAGATAGAAAATTTTGAAAAACAATCTTGTACGACAAAGCTAGAGATAAGAAATGTGCCTAAGCTACAAAACGAGACAAAAGACAGTCTTTGTAATGCAGTTATGAAAATCAGTGAAATACTAAATGTTCCTTTGCAAACCTCCAATATTAGAGACATCTATAGGCCCTTCGTGAAATCAGATGTTGTCAAACCAATTGTTGTGGAATTTACCTCGGTCTTAACAAAAGAAAGTGTTATGAATAACCTTAAAAAACTGACCCTGCAACAAAAAAAAGATAAACTGAATACCTCTATTTTTAACTCAGAAGGCCCTCAGAAACCGATATTTGTTTCGGATTATCTTACTCCAAAGGGAAGACGACTATTCTTTTTGGCGCGTGACTTTGCAAGTACCCACAATTATGGATTCTGCTGGACTTCATATGGAAAAATTTATCTTAGGAAGAAAGAGGGAATGCAGCATATTCGCGTCGAAGAGGAGGCAGATCTTAATAAGTTAAGGAAAAAAACAACTGAATGACTATCCGTCCTTGCCAACACTCGCTGCACTATCGCGCTTTCATGCATACTAAACTCTGATAATTTATTATTCAAATTGCACGTTATCACTCTAATAGTTTTAATTTTTTACTCTAAAAATGTCTTATGTCTATTTTATATACACTCTACACAAGCACAAAACCACACAATAATTTTATTTATTGACAAATTACTACGTTACCAAATTACCAAACACATATTTTTATTATTTAAAAGTAATCGTGAATGTTTGGAATTTGTTTATTTTTCCGTCATGAACTGCAATGACTTTTTACCTTTATTTCAAGATAATCACTTTATTTATATTGTTTTGATGTCGAAGTTTAGTTCTAGGGGAGCTATTAGTCCATTCCTACAAGGTGCTTTGTTATTTTTTGGTATTAAAAATGGTTGATTTTGTCTCCGAAATTGATAGAATATCTGTTTCTGATTCTCGATATTGTGACGTCGAGGATTGTGGTAATTTAGTTACAAGCCCAGCTAACTCCCTGACAGTATTAACTCAAAATATTAGAAGTGTTTCACGAAATTTTGATGATTTTGTTTTAATGTTGAACAGATTAAGGATTAGCTGCGATATCATTATCCTGACTGAATGTTGGCTATCGTGCAACCCCGTGGTACCGAGTTTGGACGGTTATAGCTGTCACGTTACCGAAAACTGCGTTAACCAAAATGACGGAGTTGCAGTATTTTGTAAATCGAATCTTGGTATTACCTGTGAAGAGCCAAGATGTCAAGACCTTAATTGTCTTGTTATAAAGATTGGTAATGAAACTGTCTTTCTAGCCGTTTACCGATCGCCTTCGAACAGAAATATTGACACTTTTCTCCTATCCTTAAATAATATTTTAGATAAGCTAGGCAGTTTCAAAAACATCTCAATTATTGGAGACATAAATATTAATATCTGCCCTGATTCTCATGAGTCAAGGTCGCTGGACTATTTGAATTTGTGTTCGTTTCATGGCCTTTTACCTGCACACTCTCTCCCGACTAGACAAAATAAATCATGCCTTGACCATGTAATGCTAAAAACTCAAAAGCCAGCTCTAACACTGGTGTTAAACTCCGCAATCACGGACCACCAAGCTGTTCTACTCTGCTTGCATCTTAAACAAAAGAGAACTTTTGCTTATGTATCTATGAACCGGATGGATAGTGAAGGGCTAATTTCAGATCTCAATAAAACCGATTTTGCACCTATCTATTCATCAACCGATCCAAATTTCGCAATGGAATACTTCTCAGCGTCAATTCAAAGGGCTATCTTGCAAAACTCACTTATAATAAAGTATCCAAGACGTCAACAAATTTTAAAGCCATGGATTACACCGGGTCTCCTAAGGTGTATTCGACATAGGGACAGGCTTCATAAAAAAATGCGAGAATCACCTAACAATGAGGTCGCCAAAATTGTTTTTTCCAGATATCGAAACCATTGCAATAACCTATTAAAAAAGGTCAAACGAATGTATGATAGAGATTTATTGACAAACGCTGGAAATAACAATAAAAAAATATGGGAAGCTATCAAAACAATCACAAATACAACTAAATTGAAACATAGCGCTACGGAATTACTGAATCCATCAAACCCGAAAGAATCTGTAGAGAAGGTGAACGATTTTTTCTCGTCAATTGGCAGAAAGCTGGCTGATAACACTCATTCTTGCTCAAACCCTAGCCATAGTGTTTTTAATAAAACGCCCCCACAAGTAGTTTCCAATTCTTTTGCATTGCTGGAAACCGATGAATTTGAAGTGGAACGATTAATAATGAACCTTAAAGATGCATGTTCTGTTGGTTGGGACTCTATATCAAATAGTTTCCTTAAAGAATACAAACACATTTTAATTCGTCCATTGACCTATATTTTTAACCTCTGCATAACTAAGGGTCAGTTTCCTGCGATGTTGAAGAAATCAGTAGTACGCCCAATTTATAAGTCAGGTGATAAGGACCGTGTCACTAATTATAGACCCATCTCCATATTGCCTTCGATCTCCAAGCTGCTGGAACGAATAATAAATAGTAGACTGACTGACTACCTAGAGAGAAATAATCTTTTATCCAAGAACCAATTTGGTTTTAGAGCAGGCAAGTCTACTAGTGATGCAGTCCACCAGCTCCAAGACTATGTCGTAAGGAATATCGATTCGGGTAAAAAGACGATAGGCATTTTCTTGGATCTAGCTAAGGCATTTGACACGGTCTCAACGCCTCTACTTATTCAAAAATTAGAACGCATCGGAATAAGAGGAAGTCAATTAGAACTTTTAAAGGACTACCTGTCTAATCGTTCTCAGTGCGTTAAGATCAATGACATTATCAGCAGCGATTTACCAATCACTTACGGAGTTCCACAAGGGAGCATTCTGGGACCACCACTCTTCCTTGTGTACTTAAATGACCTCTGTGAACTAGACATTTCGGGAGGTAAAATTATTTCATATGCAGACGATACAGTTTTGTTGTTCTCTGCTGATACTTGGGACAAAGTATATAGGGATGCACAGGACGGATTCAATGTTGTGACCCACTGGTTGCAGAATAACTCCCTGACTCTTAACCCGGATAAAACCCAGTATATGATATTCTCGATGCGCTCTCTAAATCATCAGCTTCCTTTTACCTTCTCGATTACAGCACATAGCTGTTGTAATAGCTTAGTATGCTCGTGTCCAACATTAATAAAGACAACGTCAATTAAATATCTTGGAGTTATTTTAGACTGCAACCTCTCCTTTAGAGACCATATTCACCTGCTTACATCTAGGACGAGAAAACTAATATATGTGTTCAGGAACCTTAGACATGTTGCACCCCCAAAATTAGTGAAACAAGTTTACTTAGCACTCGTACAGTCCATTCTTCAATACTGTATCACAGTTTGGGGAGGTGCTCATAAGACTGTATTAAAGCCTTTAGAAATAGCCCAGAGGGCTGTTCTTAAAGTTAGTACTTTTTGTCCTTACTTGTACCCAACCCATCTAGTTTATCAGTTATGTGAGGTCTTGACAGTTCGACAGTTGTTTATAGTTCTTGTGGTTTTGAAGCAACACTCTTTACTACAATATTCAAAAGTTGATCTAGCTAGAAGACGAAATGCTATTACTAATTTTGATCGACCTTCTTTCAGACATGCTTATGTTAATAAATATTTTTGCTTCCTGGGACCTTATTTATATAATAAAATTAATGACACATTAGAAATATACCCGCTGAATAAAAAGATATGTAAAGTTAAACTCTTTCAATATATTTGTAAACAAACTTATGAAGAGACAGAAGAATTATTAAAAATATTGAAATAGTTAAATCTTAAACTCACCCTCTCACACTCTTTCACACACTCTCACACTTTACTCACCGAGAGGTCAACACTCCACACTCGCTTTTGTTTTGCTTTATTTGAGCTTAGTTTTGTGTAGAGATATACCTCTTTGTATTCATATGTCTTAGAAAGCTAGTATTGTAATGGTAATCGTAAGGAAGAGCGCTGATGTCTGAGATACAGATATTTTTTATCTAGTTCAGACACAGATGCCTTTAATATAAAAATTAAGAAAAATGTAAATTGTCCTGTATATCTGTTTAAATGTAACCTATGTTTGTGTCAAATAAATTATTATTATTATTATTATTATTATTTTTAAGTTATGTTTTTATTAGCTAACCACTTCAGGCAGTACAAACAGACTGAACTGAAATATTTTTGTATACCTCCAGAGATAGACACAAATATTTTACCTTATTAAAATGCTAATTCAGATAGATGTACCTACTCGTACCTACTGCACCAAGTTTTAATTTTCCTGTTTGTTATAATAATACTACATTGCTAATTAGTTGCTTAAAGACAGACGTCATCATAATTAGGTGCCTATTCATGAAAAACAAACTTACCTAAACTAATCTAAAACTATTATTGAAAACATGCGACTTCATAAACGTCTAATCCAACTCGAGATGATATTTATAAATATTGGTTTTTAATTTGCTTATAGAGTTAAAGTTCAGATCGATTATGTCTCTACTCTAATCTCGTGTAAGGAGAATTGGAGCGTAAAACCGTTCTTCTTTGCGGTGGACGCAGTGGTGTTATCTGACTGCAAGGAATTCTTGAAGGTGCACGGAAATTGAAAGTGCTCAGTATTTGTGGACAGTCAATCTTGTGAGCCATAACTTTGCATACAAACGTCGTGACATTTAGACATCGGCGCTTGTTTAGGGAAATCATTTTGAAATGTCTCAATTTATTGTTATAAGAACGTATTTGCTTAGCTATGCCCCTAGAAAAACGCCAGATGCCACAGAAAACGCTTTTGAACACGTTCTAGTCGCAACGAATGTGCAGCTTAGTGCGGACGCCAAACCACGCTAAATATTCCAACACGCTTCGAACCAAGCAATTGTAAAATTTTAGTCTTACAACTTCTAAACTGTTTCGTGTCATGTTGCCTATGAGATACCTAGAAAAAAGTGTCATGATGTCCCGGAGGCACAGAGCTTGCCCCATATGCACGAAGTTGCGGATTCAAATTCCGGGAAAGTTCAAATATGACTGTTTCAATTTATGTGTTCTAATTTCTTTTTTGTACATGACAGACGTCGGTGAAGCAAAACATCGTGAGGAAATCGAGTTATTCCGGTCGGATCCCCTGATTCTGCTGGCCTACCATCCTGGCCTGACATCTTAAAGCAGTATTGTTTGACGAAGCTATACAGGATGTCTAGCGCCATCTCTTTCTCACACTACTAAAACAATTATGTTTTAAGACGTCATGGTAGGCCAGCTAGACTTATAACTAAGCAAGCGTGATGAAGAAAGCTCGCGCCTTCACTGCATGACAAGAGGACTTTTCTTAGCAGTAGGACAGTAGTATGCTGTTTTTTTTTTATTTTTCATAATGAATTTTTTAATACAGTTGCTCAAAAAGTGGCGTATT
Source organism: Cerastis rubricosa (assembly GCA_949152445.1). Lineage (NCBI taxonomy): Eukaryota > Metazoa > Arthropoda > Insecta > Lepidoptera > Noctuidae > Cerastis > Cerastis rubricosa. Next base: position 19,772,526 of record OX424534.1, on the reverse strand, counting down.
GCAGGGACGTATAGCGTTCGGGATGTGGGCAATTACATACTCGAGCTTTTTCTTTACCATTTCCGAACTCGTGCGTTCTCTTTCCCAACTGAAATAAATGTAATTTATTTAATTTTTCATTTTCGTCTATTCATTTTCTTACATTCTTATTATATTTTTGAAAAATTTTAGAAACGTAAAATTAAAAATTAGTAGCGCACCGGCATCGGGAACAAGGGCTTGGCATGTTATTGTTTATACCAAATATTATGAGAGTTCGGTTACAAAGACAGTTAGATAAAAAAGGCTCAAAATTATGACAACGTTATCTTTAAATACAATTTCATTTCCGTTTTTAAAAACTGGAAATCAAACAGTAAAATGTTGGTATTCAGATGTATCCGAGGAGTCCGGGAACCTGGAAGCCGACCCCAACATAGTTTTTAAAAGGGTAAACAGATGCTGATGATTTAAAACGTTTCGACAGATTCTATGGTGACGAGAAAGCACGCCAGAATGTCGTCATTTACCGATTAGGCTTTGTTGCTGCGATTTGCGGTTGCTGATTTTTTCGGAATTTTACCTCATACGTAATGTTTGGTTTTAACGTTCTGAAACTCGAAGGTTGAACCGCAGTGATTTGTTCGATTTTTAGCTCCTGTGCAATTTAGGGAACACCATTGAAACAAAACAAAAATTGTAATGAAATTCTAATCTCTCTCAAGACGAAAAATTACAGTAATAAAGAGTTTTTCGTCATTTAAATAAATAAATAAACTTTTAAAGAAAATTGTAAATTAGATACTAACATATTATGTTATCTGAAGAAGTTTTGATTAAAAGTGATTTATGTTTCTTTTTACAAATAATGGAATGTTTTCTATAGGTGGAATTCGTTATCTACAGTATTTAGAGTTCTTTCCTTCCAGATGGCATTGAAAAAATCCACCCCTTATATATAATACCAGGTAGGTAAATTATAAATTTTAGAACTTAACAAAAATACCAGGTAGGTAAATTATAAATTTTAGAACTTAACAAACTAACTACAACATATAATCTTACATAAAGGCCTCTTTTTAAGTGTGAAAAACATGTGTGGCGAGATCTTCTAAAACTAGAAATAAAGGTGTCTTGGAATCTTCAAAGAAACGTTGACTCGTTGACATGAATTATTCAATAGTCTTAATCGGAGTTATTTTACCCTGGTTTTTCTCTTGAGTGACGAGGCAATTTTATGTTACACAGCAAAGTCCATAATGATGGCGTAGCTACAGATCATAGACAGAGAGTTTTGATATTTTGTTACAAACTAGTGCCCTTTGGGTCCATCGTTTAGAAATGTAGAACAAAAGGTACTTGATCAATTCTTCAAACTTCGGAAATTCTCTCACGGAAACGTTTTAAATATAACCTATTACACTAGAGGGTAATGTAGCTTCCCATAGTGAAAGAATTTCGTAATCGAATCAGTACTTCTGAAGATTACCCCCAACATCCAAACTTAGGTAGATTATTATTAATTAATATTTATAAATCGAGAACCGCCTCGCGGGTAACGATTGGTTCAGGATCAATTATTTCTTGCATGTTGATACCGCGCCCTGCTACTGACGATCTTCGTTTTAATTTATCAACATAAAATTCATACCATATTTCCCGATTACTCTTTACAACTATAAAAAAAATGGATAATACGAATCCATTGCAGTTTGATATAAATATTAACAAAACTTTTATTGTTGTGGTCAAACGGATATTTTTAAATAAAGTTACAAGGTAATTAGATAACATGATGAAGTCGCTTAATATAAATATCAAAATGGCGATGTACAACCGCTGCCAGAAATTAGTAGCTGTATTTCCACTCGTTTTAAAACTACGATAAACTGAATATACAATAACAATGAATAAAATACTATTAACTGTCAGCGCTAAAATTGAACCGCCCCTCATCAAGACTTTAACAAAATTAAAAGAACGGTTGGTTAGAGTGCCATAAGAATGAAAAGACCAACAATGGAGCATAAAGACAAAAATAGTGCTTGTTAATAAAGGCACAACCCAGGCAAAGATGGTACTTTTTAAATATCTCCTTTGGATGTGCCCATCGAAAACTTTAACGAAGTCTACATAAAACAGATGACTTATAACTAGCAGCCAGTGACTTTTTACAGAAATAAAGTAAACATCTAAATATACAATAAACCAAAAAAACAATTTGTTAGATTGAATAACCGAAACCTTATTATTCCAAAACACTTCACGTTCGAGTTTAAGTATCACAGTTCGGAGTAAAATCGCAAAAACTGCATTTAGGTACACATAGTTCCTGTAACTTCTGAACTTCTTCAGGAAATACCATGATGAAACTCCGTATACCGTAGTCACTAGTGTGAGCACCAACCTAACATTTCCGACGATCATTTCAACTGTCATTATCAATTCCGAGTCGGTCATAGCGAATTTCACTTGAAACGATTTCTTTGATTCACTTTTCTTCTTCGTCCTTCGAGACCGTGTGTCCCGTTAACTTTAAGGTAGGATTCTCCGTCTTTCTCTTCCACTGACTACTCGTACAAGTCACATAAATTCTTTTGATACTTTTTTCTTTTTCTTCCTCCTAAACGGTTTGTCCAATTGACTCGGAGTTAGCCTTTCCTATCATGCACTTCCACTGAGCAAGATTCAAGTATCTGTGATTCGCTTTTAAGTTTTGTATTTTTAAGTTATGTTTTTAATAGCTAACCACTTCAAGCTATACAAATAGACTGAACTGAAATATTTTTGAATACCTCCAGAGATAGACACATACATTTTGCCTTATTAAAATCCAAATTCAGATTGATGTATGTACCTACTCGTACTACACCAAATTATAATTTTCCTGTTTGTTATGATTACAAAATTGCTAATTAGTTGCTTAAAGACAGACGTCATCCTAATTAGGTGTCTATTCATGTTTAAAATGTGTTATTATGTTACCTATGAGATACCTAAAAAAAAGTGTCATGATTGCGCGGAGGCACAGGGCTTGCCTCATATGCACCTAGTTGCGGGTTCGAATTCGGGAAAGTTCAAATATGACTGTTTTAATTGATGTGTTCTTATTATATTTTTTTGAACATCACAGACGTCGGTGTAGCAAAACATCGTGAGGACACCTGCTGGCCTACCATGACGTCATAAAGCAGTATTTTTTACTCTTATTCCAGTGTGGGAAAGAGACGGAGCTATACAGGATGTCTAGCGCCATCTCTTTCCCATTAAAGGGGTAAAATAATAATGTTTTAAGACGTCATGGTAGGCCACCTGGACTTATAATTATTAGCATAAGTCTGAAATCTCCAACCTGTCTTCAGCAAGCGTGATGAGGAAAGCTCGCGCCTTCACTGTATGACAGTAGGACTTTTCCCTGCTGTAGGTCAGTAATAGGCTGGTATTTTCGTTTATTCATTTTCTTACTTACTAATAACATGTTTAGAAAAAAAAATTAAGTACATATAAAAATATGAAAAATAGTGGCCCACCGGCATCGGGAACAAGGGCTGGTATTAAATACTAAATACTATGAGAGTGCGGTATGAAAGAGAGTTAGATAAAAAATATGACAACGTTATCTTTCAATACAATTTGATTTGATACAAACAGTAAATACTGGAGGAGCTCGTGGCTAAATAATAAGGGCCGCACGGGTCAATCTTTAAGCCGTGCTTGCCGAGGTTGGTCCGTGGATGGGTGACCATAATTACATACCGAGTTTCCTCCGTGCCTCGGAAAGCACGTTAAGTCGTTGGTCACGTCTGTCATTTGTAGATCTTTGACAGTCGTTACGAGAAGTCAGAAACCAAAAGTCTGACATCCAAGGGGTACTACCAAGGGGTATCGTATTACCCAGTTACTGGGTTGTGGAGGTCAGATAGGCAGTCACTTCATGTAAAATACTGGTATCCAGTTAGACTGGAAGCCGACCCCAAGATAGTTTGGGAAAAGGCTAGGCAGATTATGACAAACAGTAAATATTATGGTATGTCTAATATGGTATTCAGCTGCATCCGGGGGGTCCGGGAGCCTGGGAGCCGACCCCAACATAGTTTTGTAAAGGGTAGGCAGATGTTGATGATTTAAAACAACGATTTTTGATCGACAGATTCTATGGTGACGGGAAAGCATGTCATAATGTTTCTACAGATTCTATGGTGACGGAAAAGCACGTCATAATGTCGTCATCAACTGATTAGGCTTTGTTGCTGCCATTTGCGGTTGCTGACGTCTTCGGAATTTTACCTCATGTTTGGTTTTAACGTTCTGAAACTCAAGGTTGAACCACAGGGATTTGTTCGATTTATAGCTCTTGTGATATTTAGGGAACACCGTTTAGACAAAAAAAATGTAATTAAATGAAAATTACCATACCCTCTGAGGGTTATAATAAATTGTTGGTGTTAAAAAGTATTGCGGCTGAATTAATTGCAAAAGATTTGGGGGAACATTCCAGGCAGCACTATTATTTATTCAAATATTCTAATTTTTACTACTAGGTATATGCGTAAAGCTCCACTCGTCTCATGGTCAAGTTCTTGATAGGAAAACCCAATTACACTTTGCCCACCCAGGGAATCGAACCCAGGACCTAATTCTTAGCAGTCGTTCTTGCAACTACAAAATGGCAAAAATAACAAATGAAAAGTGCGTAAATTTGATCCCTGTATAGTTATAAAAGTATCAATCGAGTTTTTTTTTTGTGTTTTTTTTTTTTATAAATGTACACAAGTTTAATCAACGTGCAAATTGCCCACGTAGTTTGTACATAATATTAGTCCTACAAACAACTTTAGTACTTTATTTTCGATTGAAAATAACACGACATTGGATCCGTGCAGGCCCAATTAGCAGAACAGCTGTGTCAAAGGCTAAATGTCAAAGTCTTTGAGTGTCAATCGAACAGTTTGTCATACATTTCGTAATTTTTAGTTCTATATAAAGAGTGACCTTTTTCGAGCCAATGCAACGATATTTTTTTCGCCGATTTTGCAATTTATTTGCCTATATGGAAAATACGTAAATTGTTTTATATTTTGTGATGTCATCTATTGATGATAAAATTGTAGTGCTTTGATATTATTTTTATTTTTTTATTTTATGATGATGATCTTACGGATACCAAGGTTGCTTGCGAGGTTGGTCCGTGGATGGGTGACCATAATTACGTACCAAGTTTCCTTTGTGCCTCGGAAAGCTCGTAAACGGTTGGTCCCGGCTGTCATTTGAAGATCTTTGACAGTCATTAAAAGTAGTCAGAAGCCAAGGAGTATCGTATTACCCAGTTACCGGGTTGTGAAGGTCAGACAGGCAGTCGCTTCATGTAAAGTACTGGTACTCATCTGCATTCGGTTAGATTGGAAGTCGACCTCAAGATAGTTTGGGAAAAGGCTAGGCAGATGATGATCTTACTGATACCAAAAAACACTTTTTTTTTTCTAAACTCTAAATAGAAATAAAAATTGTTAGGCCAGTCCAAATATTCGTACAAAGAAAGTCTGGTTTACTGAAACATAAATATATTCTAGGTATAACGTGTTCCAATAATATTGCAATATCTAGCAAAACGAAGTAAATAAGAACCGGCCAAGTAAGAGTCGTACTCACACGCACACAGGGTTCCGTAGCACCAAACAATATAATAAAAGTATTTTGAAGGCTAATTCATAAGTTGTATTGCATTCAACAGCAATACTAAATTTGTTTTTCATAGCATGTTAATAAAATAAAATAAAATAAAATAAAATAAAATCTTTTTATTTCAGACATTGGTCCATAAAGTTTGTTAGTAAAACGTCTTAAAAAACTATGTTACATTGAAATAATAAAAGAACAAAATAAATAAACAATAATTACATATGAAAATTAAATTTAAAAAATTGGCATTAAAAAAAAACAACATTAATAATAACATTAAAAAAAATTACATTTGAAGAATTTAAAATAACATAGAAGTATAAAAAAAACAGTTATATATTAATTTAAGTATTTGCCACCCACTGGGGCCCCGGGCACCCGCACTTGTGCTTGAACCCAGTGCCCCAGAAGGGGGCTGTCCAGCTTGTGGCTGAGCACGTTCAGGATGGTGTTTGCACTCCCACGCGTACGGAGCATCAGCGAAGCAATGCGGCGCCGCAGCACAGTGTGAAAGCCATCTGTGTGCGCGTGCGCAAACATCGCAGACGCACTACAGCAGCGGGGGAGCCCAACCAGCACCCTGAACGCGTTATTATATTGTATTCGGAGAGCGTTGATGGCCCGCTGCGTGTAGTTGACCCACAAATTGCAGGTGTAGAGAGTTTGGCAGAATGCTTTGAACAGAGTTATCTTTACCTCTAAACTACACCTGGCAAATCTGCGTGCCAACATGTTACAGCGGACCGCCATCGCCCTCCTCTCCCTTTCTATATCCCCGTCGTCTTTTAAATGCTCGGTGACCACATGGCCCAGGTATTTAAACTCCCTCACTCTTCGAAGAGCGACAGCGTTAAGCAGCACGGGTGCCACCTCCTCCAGTTTACGACCTCTGGCTTGAAATACCAGGAGCTCACTTTTAGCAACATTGTACAGGAGACCGTGTACCCTCGCATACTGCTCACACACGCCTATCAGCCTTCTGAGCGCGGCCATTGATGGGCTGAGCAACACCATATCATCAGCGTAACTAATGCTGTTGATACAGTGACCATCAATCGAACATCCCACTCCGGTGTCCCTCAGCTCATCAATAAGCCCGTTCACGTACAAGTTGAAGAGTGAAGGAGATGTTAACCCCCCCTGCCTCACTCCACACTTCAACCCGTACTCATCAGAAAGCTCGCCAAGCCATTTGACCTGGTTAGTTTGGTGGCCATACCAATACTTAAAAATATTTACTACCTCACCCGGCACACCTGTATCCTTCAATTTGCACCAGAGAATATCATACCTAACCAAGTCAAATGCCCTGGAGAGATCTAGAAAGGCTGCATACACAGGCGTGCTCCTGTCTGTGTAATACCTGACCGTCTGCTTGAGAGACATAACCGCACATTCTGTCGAAAGTCCTGGTCTAAAACCGAACTGCGCGTCATTTAAATTTAGATGTTCTTTAAGCTGTCTTTCAAGCAGGCCGTCAAGCACCTTAGCTGTTGTCGTAGCTAATGATATCGGGCGGTAGTTGCACTTGTCGGAATTATCTCCAGTCTTGTTTTTAATTATAGGCACTACCACCGTCTTCATCAGCTCACTTGGCAGGTAAGAATGCCTAATACAAAGCGTAAACAACAGTCCGAGGAGCCTCGGCAGGTGTGGCCCCGCATGCTGAAAATGTTCGATGCTGAGGCCATCGTGTCCGGGCGACTTCCCCCGAGTCATGCCCTTAATTATTAAAGCAACCTGTTTTGCTGTGACACGCTCAGGCACTGCTGACACGACTACCCCAGCATCCCCGGTCTGCTCACCTTTAAGCGGGGACTCCACTTGAAAGTGGCATCTGAACACATTCGCGATATCTTTTGGTTCACTTTTACCATTGATACTCACAGGGACGCTAGGTTTTGGATTCAACTTTTTTGTTTGTTTCCAAAATCCTTTAAAATCTTTATTGTTATGTTTGGTAGCTAAAATATTCATTTTTATTTGTTCTTGGTTATTCTGACAATACTGTAGTTTACTTTTGAAATTCTTTCTAGATTCATACATTTCATTATAAACGTTACCACTTCTAGGTCGACCATACCACACCCAGGTTAAAAACTTCTGCCTAGCCTCCCTGTGAGCGTCACGAACATACTTGTTCCAGCCGACAACATGACGACCACGGTGCCGTCCACCACTACACCCACGGCCCACATAGCTATCAACAGCAGCCTCCTGCAATGTTGTTACAATGTCACTATAAAGCGCGTCAATCGCTGCCAAGTGATCCTTGCTACTATCACTACACATGCTATCACAACATTGTTGGAATTCATGAGGGAAGCCAAATTCCCTTAGTTTCTCATTACAACATTTAGTATATTTTTCTGTTTGGCTTAAATCCCTGTCTCCCCACTGAACCTTATTAGTTTTGGTGAGCGGTGGCTTAAAGGTTCGACATACAGATTTTAAATTACACCGAATCTCTACTGGACAGTGATCAGACCAGAAAATGTCGTGGCATACCTTTACTGAAGAAACCGTATTTAATGCAGCATCAGTTACCACACAGTGATCCAGCCACCTACGGCTGCCGTGCGCTTCACTCACAAAAGTATAGGTATTTGAATTCAAGCCCAACATCTTTAGGTCGACACATGTCCAGTTTTGCTCATTACAAAAACTTTGGAGTTCATTACCAAACAATTCCCCCGGATGAGCGTTAAAATCACCCAAGATAAATACACTTTCAATATTGCTACTCTCAACTATTGACATAATTTCGCTTAAACATTGAACAAATTCCGAGAGATTGTCAGAACAGTCAGTAGGCATATATACAGAGAAAACAAGTATTAACCTATCCGACACACACACCTTAATTGCACTTATTCGGTTACTGTCACACGGAATCACAGACACATAATTACACTTACTGTTTCTCCATAGAAGTGCTACGCCGCCGTACGGCCGCCCGCGCAGTATACCGGCTGTTAGGTCAACAGCTGATTTGCCGCAGAATCCAAAGTTGTTGCTTATTTTACCGAGTTCGGGTATCTCGTGGGGTAAGAGCCAGGTTTCTTGCAGTGCAATAATATCAGCAGTTAGGCAAAGCCGTCTTATACACTCTGAGGATCTTTTAAAAGACTTACAATTGAAACTGATGAAATTTAAAGTCTCACTGTTTGTCGCACTATCCATTTTGAGTTATTTTTGCACTAGTATCACATTAATGAAAAACAAAGTTACTGCTGCAGTTTGATGAAAAAGTCCCTTATCTCAAAAACTAAACATTATATCTTATTCAAACTAATTTCCGTTGAAATTTTTTTTACGTTCTGCAATTCTGAATATTTTCAGAATTTTCCTCCTCTTACTTTAGAAATTAGAGGGGGGGATATATTTTACCACTTTGGAAGTGTCTCTCGCGCAAACTATTAAGTTTAGAAACAAATGATATTAGAAACGTCAATATCATTTTTGAAGACCTATCCATAGATACCACCACGGGTTATGGGTTTCAGAAAAAAACATTTTTGAGTTGTTCAGTTCGAAGTATGGGGAACCCCCAACATTTATTGTTTTTTTTTTCTATTTTTGTGTGAAAATCTTAATGCGGTTCACAGAATACATCTACTTACCAAGTTTTAACAATATAGTTCTTATAGTTTCGGAAAAAAGTGGCTGTGACATACGGATGGACAGACAGAGAGACAGACAGACATGACAAATCCATAAGGGTTCCGTTTTTTGCCATTTGGCTACGGAACCCTAAAAAGTATCTTAAAACAAAACAATACAGAACAAAGTACATTACTAAAATAAAAATGTCCGAATCATGGACTGACAAAAAAATATCTCACAATCAAACTTTTTCCATTTACGCGGTTGGAACAGCTTTAGGCGTTAGCCGTTAAGACGTTTCACACTTATCTGCGGCACGGTGCGATTATAATTATCACAATATTCTTCACGCAGTCCAGTCCTTTGCTAGCTTTTTTTTTGTCATTTTACTGTATGAATTATCATTATCTGCCCAGTCTGTTCCCAGCTATGTTAGAACAATAATATTTTGCCCGACCCGGGAATCAAACCCGGGACCGAATGCTCAGCAGGCATGCTTGCGACCACTAGACGAATGAGGTTGTCCAATAATAGATCTCTCTCTCTGGGGTCGGTCCCTCATGTCTGAGGATCGTGGTCAGCTTGAAGGTAGCATCGGGAGCGGATGATATGCCTCCATCGGTTTCTGTCCATCAATCAATTTTGAGGACGACGAGTCCTTGACTTGATCGGTCCATCTTGTTGGTGAGCGACCGCGCGATATTTTGCCTTCGGTGTTTCCAACCACTATCAATTTCTCCAGACTTTCGTCGCCTCTACGCACCGTGTGGCCGAAATATGACAGAATGCGTTGTTGGCATATGGTGGACAAGCGAGTTTTAATTTGGAGCTGGGCTAAGATGGATGCATTGGTGCGTTTAGCTGTCCAGGGTACTCTCAGCATTCGTCTCCAGCACCACACCTCGAAAGCATCAATCCTATGCCTTTAATAGATAGCACAAGACAGTGAGATTTGTGATTTACGAGTGAGATATTTTTTTAATCTAGCTCGCAGAGTACAGGGAGCCTAAGCAAAGTGACATTAATTTGATGAACGTTAACGATGAAGTAAAATGCAGAAATGATTGGGTTGACATGAGCTACAAAATAAAAAAAAGCTTATAATACGTAACGCTTTTAAAATCTACCTTTTCAGGCACTCTGAACTTATGTTTTTTGACGTAAATAATTTACACCACACATGTCGAAAAATTGAAGTTACAATGCTGTGTTTCTATAAGTATGTGTTTATAAAAATAAAATAAAATAATGTCTCCACATGTACATAGGAAAATGTACCACCTACTGTTAGTGTTGAAGCTGTATTCAGGTGCAAATGAACACATGCTTCAAAATCCAAGTCCACGGCAAACACCTTTCGAAATTCTGAGGCACCAGCTCGAGCGCGCGGCGTAAACGTCACATAAATACGTGCGATTTTAAAATTGATAATACTCGTCTCACATGCTGATACAGTTAGCCTGAGTAATTCCATTGATGATAAAAGGCTTACTAATAATAATATAATATTAGCCTATTACTATTCCACTGCTGGGCAAAGCGTCCTCATACAGAGAAGGCACGAGCATTGATCACCACGCTTGAGACGCTTTGGTTATTTCAGACTTATAATTCCAGGTTTCACGATGTTTTCCTTCGCTGATGTCAATATGTCAACGGCTCACATTATCATTCTTCTGTCCTTATACAACACAGAATAAAAAAATAGAGTAAATGCTATAGGTGTAGGTAATGTATTTTCGATTATTGTTGCTGGGGAGTTTGTTCCGCCACTTCTTCTTCCCAGCTAAAACACTAGGAAGTGGCGAAGGGCGGGCGTTTTGGGGGACTGTCTCTTGTAATTTTGACATTCAAAAACTGCTGATTATCAGCCTAATTTGAATAAATGACTTTTGATGTTGATTTGATTTTGATTCATAAATCGTTTATTCGTAACGTTTACACCGCGCGCTCGCGCTAGTGCCTCAGTTGTCTAAACACAATTAATTCTGAAACGCGCGACCCCGCACCGTTTTTGTGAAGTATCTTTTAAATTCCCAGTGAAACTCCTGAGTTGTATGAGCGATGACGCTCTCACATATTTCGCTTTATGAAGTCTATCTTGCTTTGAAATACTTAAGGCTCGTGGAACATTGCTTTTTAACGAGTTTTCTGATTTACAGAAATACTTGTAGTGCTTTCAGCGTGAGCGGTGGGAATGCGTGAGCTGATTACTTTTAGCGAAATTTTGTGTTTTTTAAGCGTTATTGATACCTAAATAAAGCTAGAAATGCCCGTTTTAATGACGACATCGAAATCAATTCCTAAAGAAAAACAGACTGTTGAATTTCAATGTCATTCATGGACATGACGCGAAATAAAAAATCTGGTCCTTACCTACTGGCGTAAGGACCACTAGTAAAACGCAGGTAAACTCGAAATGGAAGGCAAATAAACGGGTACAAAGAAGAACTTTTCATTTCGCTACAGTGAAAGTAGCTCGTTAGTACTACAAGAGATACTAACAAAAGTTCGCATCAACTGGACATGAGGACTCGAGTCTAGGACTGAAGAATTGAAATGTTCATATTCTTTGGATCATCATCATTATCATTTCAGCCGAAAGACGTCCACTGCTGGACGTAGGCCTCCCCAAAAAGAGGAAAGGGGATTTTGCCATAATCGCCACGCTTGGCAGGCGGGTTGGCGATCGCAGTACGGTGGTTGCAAAAACACAGAGAACACTGCTGCCCATTCTCTGGCAAGCCCCTTAGTCGCCTCTTTCGACACCCACGGGAAGATATGGCATGGTGCTATTCTTTACGTCCGACACCATACAGACAATTCGATTTCGATTCTTTGGGTGCACCTTTTGTAATATTTTTTGTAGGTTAGTTTAACATTTTGTTACAACTTTTTACATAGAAACCGATCAGATTAATATGATACGCGTATGTAAGTATTTAAAAAAATATACAATCACACATACAATCGCCTGAAACACAGGATTACCTAATTCAGGCACAAATCACGGGTAAACTTGACATAGACTTAAGGAAAACTGTATTTAACATTTAATTCTAATTCGCGAAACACTCGTCGATTTTCTATTGTTTTACTGTATTTTCCTGTTTGTTTTTACCTATTTCCATGTTTCATATGCTATTGTAGATATACTTTTTATTATTTAACACTAGCTGTCCGGCGCAACTTCGTTTGCGTCACAATTTCCCCGTTTCCGCAACATTTTTCATTGCTGCTCCACTCCTATTGATCGTAGCGTGATGATATATAACTTATAGCCTTTCTCGATAAATGGGCTATCTAACACTGAAAGAATTTTTGAAATCGGACCAGTAGTTTCGGAGCCTATTCAATGCAAACAAACAATCAAATATTTCCTCTTTATAATATTAGTTTAGATTTGTGTGACCTCTTTGAAATAGCAACACCTCTCGAAAAAATCCTCTTCTTTCTCTCTTATTCTTGTGGTGAGTGCCTAACTTGGTGTCAGAGTTTTTATTGCACCCATGGGCCTCTAACTTGGCTTTCGTCTTGCCGTCGAGAAATATCTCTCAGGCATGATGATCTTCTCCACTGAAGCAAGTGATAATTAAACAATACGTACATGAATCCGAAAATCCGAGATGACTTGGCAGTCCGACGTCCGCCCGTCCATCCGTCACTTCGAAGAAAACTCTTTAAAAGTTGGTTTAGGTCTTTTTGCTAAAGATCCTCCAAATTCATCATCTGCTGAGCCTTATCCCAACTATGCTGGGTTCGGCTTCTAGTCTTACCGGATCCAGCTTAATACCAGTAGGTCCTCTGCCTTTTCGCCGAAAATTGTTTGCAGATTTTCACTTGCCAAACAACGTTTCGCCGAATAATCATTTGCCGAATTATCATATAATTTTGTTTTATTTCCCAACCTCAAAGTTACCAACTGTACGTATGGTCTGCTTTTCATAATGACTTTTTAAAATGCCAAATTATTGTAACCTAACTTCAAAACATTTTATATTCGCCTAATTTCCCGCCATCCCCTTCGAACCTAACCCGTCCGAGTCGGGTGCCCCATGGCCAGAGCTCGCTTCGTGAAGATCGATCCAAGCGGCACTTTATATCTTGCCACGAGCTCCTCTAAGTACCAAAGTAACCTTCTCTTTTGTCACATCCCATGTTTCTAGACTCCGAGAGAGGGCTCTACCTAAGAGTACCTATTACAAAAACGGAGTAAACAGAATATTGAAGAACAAAGAACAGAAAATTGGCCTCTATATGAGGACTGGACACGACTTTACTAGGGGTTCGTGGTTGCCATTGCTGATGAGATTTTATTTGTACAAGCTTTGGTCCTTTTAAATTCTGGTGAAGAATCATTTCTTTTGGTAAAACTCAATGTAAAGCACTCAAAACATTGTGTTGGTGAAAGCGTTGAATAGAACAGGTGGGCTACCATAACGTATTAAAGCAGTATTGGGTTACTCTTATTCCAGTGTGGGAAAGAGACGGAGCTATACAGGACGTCTAGCGCCATCTCTTTCTCAAACTGGAAAATGAATAAAACAATAATGTTTTAAGACGTCATGGTAGGCCACCAGGGGACAAGGAGGTGTATAAAGAAAAGTTATAACAATAAAACCTTTTACAAAAAAAAACAAACAAGCAAAAAAACCGAAAAACCACCAATATCTCCGTAACTAGAAGTTATGGTCCAGAAAAAAAATAACCCGATGACAGGGAGAAGAAGTGCCGTCCGGATTTGTTAAGGTGTCTTTTACATCCATTTATAAAGCCGAAGATTTTGTTTGTTTGTACGCAGTAATCTATGGAACTACCAGTCAGATGTGAGTTATTTTTGCATTTGATAGCCCAAGTTTCGAGGAAGGTTAAAGCTTATTAACATCATGCTACGACCCTTAGGAGACGAGCAAAAAGAAAAAAAGCGGTTGAAACTCCGGCAAACATCGCTGTTTTTCAAGACCCAAAGTAAAATATTTAATTCACTGACCGAACCCATGGTTTTTTGCATAATATCGCAAAAAAGCACCAAAACCACAAAATAATTTATTTTATGCCCATGGCATTAAGTCCGCCTCTGTACTATGTTCTTGAAGTGTTAAATAAATAAATAATTAATTTTGAAAATTCATTGCATAAAGAGGTTAAATAAAGGATGAATGTTTGTATCGCAGTTCATAATTCTGTCGATCAGAAATCCAATCGAGTACTCAACTTGTAAAAAAATAATTCTAAGAAATTTCAATCATTATGAAACATTTAAAGTGAAATACTGCTATTGGAACTAGTAGTAGGAGACGAACCGCCCACATACAGTTTGTTTAGAAAATGGTCGGGATTTTGCATTTCTCCTGTATCCCTTTAGTTTCGAATACTCGGAACGAAATTTCAGGTAGTACTCCACGGTGCTTACGTAACACGATATTTTGAAGCCCTACTGCTATGTGCAGGTCTAGTAGTGGTGGTGTGGTGATGTAGAGGTCTGCAGGTTGTTCGAAAGAGATACCGTGGCCCTGGAACACAAAGGACTAAGAAGGAACACGGATGGGTTTTAGTCAGTCAAGTCTGACACTCCCTTCCGCTCCGCCCAGAGCGGAAGAAGTCATTTGATGATTTCCCAACCGAAAAAAAAAAAAAAAAGGTCTAGAAGTGTTTATAAGGGAAGATAGGTAAATAAAGCTACGAATTTTATTGGCAAATTATTATCAGACTGTCTCAGATTGAAATAATTCTGTATGTTCTGAAAGATACTGTGCTAGATTGATATTTTGGCGTTAAAATAAAAGTTACATCGGGGACCCTGTTGATAAAAAAATAAACAAATTTTGTAAAATTGTATTGGAAAAAAACAAAACGGCGACGATAGTTCCAATTTTAAATTATAATCAGTGATTAAGTATAAAATAAACAACAATTAGCCATGACATAAAACCACCAAAAATTAAGAAATTAGGAAGACCTACTCTCAGCATGTGGTGGCCAAAGGTTGAAGAAGAGAGAGAGAGAAGAGGAACAAGAAAAAAGATTATCAATATTATGACTTTTGTCTTTGAAACGTTTATCCAACTCTGAATTCGGTACTCATTATGGTTACGGTTACCTACCACTTTTGCGTTAGTGACTTAGTTAGCCACTATAATTAACACCGCGTCCTAACCAAAGCAACCGGCACAAACACGTAACAGCCAATTCCATTTTGTTTAGCCTACCCTAGCGATTGCATAATCGCGGAGGCCTTTTGTTTTATCCAAACATATGGGTGACAGGTGATCTAGACGATTGTGGATTTTTGCATGTCTGTTCGCATTGGTTAGGAAGTGGGCACGAAATTATTTACTGTCCTGAAATTCTCTATTTTTGTTTTTAAAAAAGCAAAAGCCTAAACTTGGTGTTGCTTGCTGAATATTTTATTAAATAAATGAACAGTAAAATACAGACCAGTAAACTATTTATGCTGTATAGTCTGGTAAAGTTTCATGCGCTTTTGAAACACCTACGGGTGTCGTAAAAGCAAACATCCGGGGATGAACGGACAGTTCCGTTTATGTCTGAAATAATAAAACCATGCTACAGTATGAAGCAAGCCAGTAGCTATGACTATGCTACGGTCATATTTATGAAAGGGTGTTTGTTTGAAGAAGTCTAAAAGTCTTTGTTTTAAATAGTGACGTGAAGTGACTTTTATTAATTACATAGAAGTATAGATTTAAACTTGTCTGCATACAAAAACGAGCCGAGAGCCGAAAGTAAATTCACTTTTAAAAAGAAAGTTCGCCACTATTTAAGTCAGACTAAATAGCACTCATTTAAAGTCTAGTCATAGTAATTATTATTAGGATTCTCGTTTTTTATTTCAGTATTTGTTATAATATTTATTAGTCTATTTTATTTGTATGATGTGTATTAGTATCTTTGTTAGTATATGAATTTTTGAGAACTAGTAGTTTTTTGTGAATATTTGTTTGTACCCCTATCACAATGTTGTCGTATTTAACCCAAAGGTTGACTGGTAGAGAATGCCTTGTGGCATTAATTCCGCCTATGTACCACTATTGTACATGAAGTTTAAATAAATAAATAAAAACATAAAATTGAACTGTTTGTTTGGAATTTTAAAATACCAGTGTTTTACTGGATGCATATGAAACTATATATATACGGTATTTATAAGAAAACAAAAGTTTTTTTTATAATATCTCTGTCCGTCCATTTATGTCTGTCTGTTTGTTCTGGCTAATCTCCGAACAGGCTGGACCGATTTTGACGGGACTTTAACTGGCACATAGTTGATGTTATAAGAAGTAACTTAGGAATTACTTTTATTTTAGAAAAAATATTAGGGTCTCGTGCCAATTAAACCCATGTAATTATAATTACATGGGTATAGTTAATAAAACCCGATTCAAATATCGAAGTATTATTTTATAATAATTTCAAGCGGACGATGGTCGCTGGCAACAACTATTAATATTATAAAAATCTAGAAGCACCGTAAACAAACACGTTCGATACATACGTCACAAATGCAAATTCGTTCCCATGGCAAGTATTCCAAAAATAACGACATGTGCATTTTATAGGTTTGCATCAATAACTTGTGGAGAATATACATTTCTATAGTTTTATTAAGGCTATCAATCTTTAATGGGAAGTTATGAAAAACAGTATCTGTGGTGCAGTGAGATAAGGCGAAAAATTTAAATCTTATCTGAGCTTGAACAGGTTTGCGAGTTCTTGGCGGATCAAGATATTTGATGAACTGCATATGATACCATAATCAGCTTATAATGGTCCCACTGCTGGGAGACAAACCTCTTCTATAAGAAGGAGTGGCCTTTATGCCACTACATTTTTTTTTTTAATTGCCCTATTTACTTTTATAATTATGCATTCAGTAAAAAATATATATGTAAAGATTGTTCATTCTGGTTATTGATATTGATAGATTATGTCATGATATTTAGGTTAGTCAAGTGGCTATCAGTCCGTAGATTGGTTCGAACTTATAAAACACATTGCTAACATTCTCAAAATGGAAAGCAGAGCTAAAAGGAAAATCACTCGAATTTTTAATATGAAAGGGATAGAAAAGGGGTTACTGGTTACCACTAACAGAGAAGTACGGAAGAAGAAGCCAAGCTGCTTTAATTGAATTATATGCATGAGAATGATTCATCATTACTCATTTCTCTTGCCCAGGCAAATTCAGCGTCTAAGAATGTAGAAATTCTTAAACACTGAATTTGGCTGTCTTCATAGATTTCATAACTCTACGTACATAGGTAGCCACAAATAGCCCACTGTGCCGAGCCTGCATAAAGGAAGACGAGACAGCAGCCTACGTACTTCTACACTGCCCAGAGGTTGCACCATACCGGGCAAAGTACTTCGGTAACCCAGGTACTCTCCGCGAGATCGTCAGCAACACCAAGGAGCTGGTTTCTTTGGGAACTAGGGTAAATCGAATAATGTTTCCACCCTTACGCAAAATATGCGCTTTAGACGTAGAGTTGCAGAAACCTGCCCGTTATACAATACAAAAATAGGTAGCCACATAAAATGTGTACCTACTTACTACATATTTGACAGCATACACATAGACCTGGGATCAAATAAATATTCCCGAATAAAAGGACCAACACACACACACAAATTTAGTCCCGTAGGACCAAAAATGTCTCACTTTAGCACAAACATCACGTACTGCAAGCAATAGCAATAAATTTGACAATACGCCTATCAAACACCGAATGTGTTGGGACATATTTTTTTGAAAATCGACGTAGGGTGAGGGACGAAACAGTAATTCCGATTCCACACCCCCGAGAGAGATTTCAACCCCTGTTTTTATTTTTGTGAAATATGCGACGGATGACGTTAGCATATTTTAATGCATTTTTGTTTTGATTGAGTATGAAATTATATAGGTGGCATTACAGGTTTATGTTCGGGATCGTCGTTATAAAGGCGACAATTACGACACGGTTGGCGCAGTAGCTAAGCGAATGACTGCTGCGCTGCAAAATAAAAAGGGAGTAAAATAACAAATTTAACATTTTAAATGTGTTATTTTATTTCACTCGCAGTGTGTGTGTGTATGTGTGTGTGTGTTTACAGTAATACATTGTTAATGTAAAACTGCACTGCTGTAAAATTGACTGCCTCGTTAGCGAGTGGTCGCAAGAGCGTCTTACAAGTTGCTGTTCTAACATTGGAAAATGAGAATCAAATCAAATCAAAATATTTTATTTTACATAGGCCTACATGGGCGTTTCTAAAACGTCGGCAAAAGGTGCTCGGTTTGGGTTGGTCGTTTCCTATGGAGAAGAAACGAAAAAACTACATGGTTAATCTTATAAAATCATTTGGTTTTACAATATTTGAATGTTACAGCGTTAGTACTTAAGTATGGGAGGGCAGCGTAGGCCCGACAATAAGTCGTTGCTATAATACAAGGAAGAAAAAGAAATGAATCTGACGAATGGAAATGATAGTTCTATATAATACACAAAAGTCATCATCATTCGCCTCGCCATTTTCCAACTATGTTGGGTCGACTTCCAGCCAGTCTTACATAATTGGTGAAATGTGGGTAGGTGTAATAATAGTATTATTAGAGAACACCTCTGGCTAACCCTCCGGAGGCAGCACACGTGATGTTATGTACTATTATTTTATTCTGAGTTGTATTTACAAAACAAAATGGAAGAATTCCCTGTTTTCTCAAGAATTCAAATATCAAATAAACAGCGTCAGACCGCGACGACAGTTCAATGCAAACAGACCGTTACCCACGTAACATTCGGCGTCACAGCTTTGTCACACAATTTCTCACTGAAATACATTTTCTGTTGGCCTACCATGACGTCTTAAAACATTATTGTTTTACTCCTTTTCCAGTGTGTGAATGATATGGCGCTAGACATCCTGTATAGCTCCGTCTCTTTCCCACACTGGAAAAGGAGTAAAACAATAATGTTTTAAGACGTCATGGTAAGCCATCTGGTCTGGACAAACTTTGTTAAAAGAAGCGAAAAGTGACCTTTCCGAGTGTGGACAATAGTTGTGGAAATAATTTGAATTGTAATTTACCTAGAATAAAATTTAAAGTAAGATTGATCACAGGTTAGCTTAATGTTAAAATCGTAAACAGGGAACTTGTCTAAGAAAAAGTGATCTTCGACTTTTTCGAGCTTTCGTTGGCTCTATAATTCGGAAAACCATCATGGGTTAATAACAAAAATATTTACGTATGAAGGTTAATATTATGACAAAGTAGGGGTGGAATGATCAGATTATCTGACTGACAGTGTGACTTTGCAGGAATCATTCACATTTTTGCTGTCTTTCCAGTCACAATCTTCAAATTACAGATTCTCTCTTATTGACAAAGCCAAACATGGCACCCAGTTGACACAGTCCCAGCAAACAGCAACACTTGGTCATTACCCACGTGCCTACCCCACACTCGAGTAATCCTGCTTAAACAGTGTCAGCAAACAGTCTCCCATGCTACCTGTAACAGAACGTGCCGAAATATGGACTAGCAAGATTTAAAGCATGAAAATATTGGGTAGTTTGAGGGTAGTTCGGTGTAAAATGGATTTTTGGGCTCCGCAGGTGTTGTTGTGATGAGATAGCGGTATGTGGCAGAGTTGTAGTTAGATCAATACAAGAGTAGACGTTCACATTGTAAGTTGGATACGTCGATGGCTGGTGTCAAAGATGGCATAGACAACTCTCTTTAAACATACAAGGTGTTTTTTTGCATCCTCATCAAAATTCAGGAAGTTGTCACAAAAGATATATGAAAAAATAAAAATTTGATTTCAGATATATTGTTTGTGTTAATTATTATTAAACCCTGATTTTTTTGGTTGGTTGTCAGTATTTCAGAATAACCCCCTTAACGTGGTTTAGGGAATAAGAAATTATCGAAAAAACTTTTGAGATTGTTTGTATGTGTGTGGAAGCGTGGTTATAGGGCGATAATTAGATGGCCCGCGTTTATAATTTACACGGGTGGTTCACATTTACCGATTTCCGTAAATAAGAAAAAAAATAAAAATTACCCACCCATTTTATTATTGATTCGGGACGAGAATCATTAGCATAGTTCATCATCATCATTTCAACCGAAAGACGTCCACTGCTGGACATAGGCCTCCCCCAAGTTTCGCCACATTGACATAACATAGGGGGTTTTGCCATAATCGTCACGCTTGGCAGGCAGGTTGTCGATCGCAGTACGGTTGTTGCAAAAGCACAGAGAACGCTGCTGCCCATTGTCTGGCAAGTCCCTTAGACGCCTCTTACGACACCAACGGGAAGATATGGGATGGTGCTATTCTTTACGTCCGACACCATACAGGGCAATGAGAGAAAAATAAGAGGATCGGGACGAGAATCATTAGCATAGTTATCTCCTTGATTTTGACGAGGATGCAAAACAACACCTTATATAAATTAAGCGTATCACCGCTTACTCGCCCTACGACGCCAATTGCTTCAATTTTCTTCTTGAGGTGTCGATCAAAATCACAATATTTTTATCTAACACCTTTAGTACTTATGTTTGGGAGGACATCGTAGCTCCGATAATAAGTCGTTGCATAATACAAAACGTAGAACAAGATAAAAAGTTACCGAGAATCTAGGAATCTTTAAGGCCTACAATGTCCACACATTCACAAACATGTGTCCATTTCCTGTCAACATGATTATAGTATATACATATAGTATTTTATATGTATGTTAATCTATATATGTATAGTATTTATAACGTTTATCCACTTGCTGCTCACGCTAGTGAGGTGGCCCGAAACCAAATGTCCAAGGTCACCATGGGTAAGTAAGAAGAAGTAAGTTAAGGTAAGTTTCTATTAGATTAGTTTATAAAATAAGTTGATTTAAGTTTTAAAAGTACTGTTCATGCACAAAGCTGTATCCTCTTTGGCAAATATTCCTGTTAAATAAGGTTTGCTGTAAGAAAACCCAATTCTGGGTTAAGGTCGCCGTTGTTCATAAGCTATATATTATTTGTGGGTAAATCTTTTAATTTATGTGCAATAAAGTATAAGAATAGATCCACCAATTTCATACAATCTCTACGGGATCAGGATTTCCTTGCTTCGTCCAACCTTTGTCCGTGGTCTATTTAAAAACTTCTAGGTGGGCCATGACAAGTCATATCCATGTAGAAGAATTTGAGCAAGAGGCACAACAAAACAGTTTCTCGCCAATGACGAACCTATAGAGGACTAGCATGACGAAGCTCCTTTTGGAGGAAGAACTGCCCGACCCGACAACACAGGACAGATTGTCCTGGCTTCAAAAAATTTGGAGGGCTGACCCCACCTTAAGTGGGATAGAGGAAGGAAGAAGAAGAAGACGTACTTATAGAAACTGCTGAGATTAGAGGTGACCCGTGTTCTGCACTCAATGCACGTCTCGAATTATATTAGCAGACGCTGCTGGTGCAGTGATTTCGAGCTCTGAAACAGACACACGAACTTGGGCCTTCAATCACCACGCTAGCCCTACTGGCGGATGTCGCATGTCTTTGAATGTTTGGGTCTAGGACATGTCGGTTTCCCCACGATATTTTTTCCCCATTTTCATACCAGGGTCTCCATCATATGGCTAGCCTTTTAACCTCTTTAGCTCTTTTTTTGGGTAATAAACAAAACTACTGGTTTTAACTGCATTCGGTGGCTGACTGCAATTTGGAAAAAGTCAGGTAGATAATAACTAGATGTCGCAAACATGACTGCTGAGCTTGAGGGTTATTCCATAAGGAATCTCAGCAGCAGCCACGGAGTCTGGATTTGTGCCCGGTTGATAGCAATAGGCTCGCCCCCTAGTACATCATCATCTGCCTAGCCGTTTCCTAAACTATCATGGGGTCGGCTTCCAGTCTAACCAGATGCAGCTGAGTACAGTATTTTACATGAACCGACTGCCTTTCTGACTTCCACAATCCAGTAACTGGGTAATACGATACCCCTTGGTAAGACTGGGTTAGACTTTTGGCTTCTGACTACTCCTGACTGTCAAAGATCTACAAATGACAGCCGGGACCAACGGCTTAACCTGCTTTACAAGGCACGGAGGAAACTTGGTATGTAATTATGGTCACCCATTCACGGATCAACCTCGACAAGCACGGCTTAACCTTAAAGATCGATCAGGGCGGCTCTTAATATTTAGCGACGAGGTGGCCCCCTAGTACATGGGACTTAAATATATCTGGCGAAATGTGGGTATTCTACTAAGTACACGTCTGCTTAACCATTCCAGGATTACAGGCTTGAAGTAATGTGTGTTTTCTTCACAATGTTGTATGGATAAGTTAAGTCTATATAAGATACTTCAAACATTCTCGTTCAAACATGAACTGATATTCTGAGAACATTGTTCTAGTTTCCGTCGTCAAGAACTCTTGGTTAACGCATCGGTGGCTATGCAAGTACTTTGGGTGCAGTTGATGGCTCTTCATTGTAGACGATACTGCATTACTGCAGGTCTTTACTTCACTTTTGGGGCATGCATTATTTTGCAGTAAGTGGTATACTGCTTTTTTTAGGTATGGTACTGACGTACGGTACCATAATTACATACTTACCGAGTTTCCACGAAAGCACGTCAAGCCGTAGGTCCCAGCTATCATTTTTAGATCTTTGAAAGTCGTTACGAGTAATCAGAAGCCAAAAGTCTGACATTCAGTCTTACTGAGAGGTATCGTATTACCCAGTTACTGGGTTGTGGAGGTTAGATAGGCAGTCGTTTCATGCAAAATACTGGTCAGTTGCATCCGGTTAGACTGGAAGCCGACCCCATGATAGTTTGGGAAAAGGCTAGGCAGATGATGTATAACTGCACCATTCTGATAATTGCTTAAACCCTAACAATTTAATACCCAGAACTTCTCAACTGATTTGCATCTAACCACCCCAAAACGCTATCAATACTGACAAACAGTTAATAATAACTCAGTTGTAGTTAATCACAAAAGTTTTGAACCCCTTCCGGTACATAACTGAGATAAATACTGATTTATATCGGAAATCTCGCCATGACAAACGAATTTATTACACAATTTGCCTTAATTGAAACAGAACAATATCAAAGTTAATAGATCTAGTTCCAATGGAAGCGATCCAGAGTTGAGTAAACAGTGGTTGAAACTGATTGGGTTTGAAGTGTCTTTAACTACTGAATAAATGAGAATAGAGAGCAGCGGTTGCCCAGTGGTGGTAGCCCCGACTTACGAGCAGTAAGCCGTGGGCCGAACCCAGGCAGGCGCATTACTATGTGTAATATATTTCATCACCGCTGCCCTCAAAAACGGTGAAAGAAAACATCGTGAGGAAACCGGCATGTCCTAGAACTAAAAATTCGAACTCATGTGACATTTACCAATCCGCACTGGGCCCGCGTGGTGGATTACAGCCCAATCCCTTTCATAGAGAGGAGGCTTGTGTCTCAGCAGTGGGAACATTGTAGGCTGAAAATGAAGGGCATGTACCTACTATCACTAAAGGTACCACTTCCATTTCGTTGTTTATTTATCCTTTTCTCAAGAACTTGTTGTTATTTATGTGTTCAAGTAATTTAGGAGTTCTTCTTCCTTACCTTTTCATACTAATGGTTTCTGCGTAACATCAAATTGTGTAACATTAATATCGTTATATGATTCAATACAAGACGAAGTCCAAGAAACTTGCAAAATATCACGAAGGTGCTGCATGGAAATTTCATCCCCTCATTCGTGTGCCTACACTGACTGAGCAAGGCACGGAAAGCCGGTGGAAGCAATTCAATAATAATAATAGTAAATAATAATATGTAATAGATTGTCACAGCCATAATCATCATCAGGCAGTCATTGCTGTAACCTGGAGCCCCTGCGGTTCACTTATACCCAAAAAGCTTGTAATGCTCTGCGTATCCAATATAATAACGCGTTCAGCTGGCCTACCATGACGTCTTAAAACATTATTGTTTCATTCTTATTTCAGAGTGGGAAAGAGATGGAGCTAGACTTCTTTCCCACTCTGGAATAAGAATGAAACAATAAAGTGTTAAGACGTCATAGTTCCCCCAGGTTATTGTTGCGACTGCCACGCTTCTGTAGTGCATCAGCAATGTTTGCCGACGCACGCACTAACAGCTTTGATGCGTTGTGGCGTAAAAAATTTGCCTCGCTACTCCGTAGGCTGCGTGGCAGTCCCAACACTATCCTGCAATCGATAACCGCTCGGGCAGACAGCCTGCTAGTGTGGGCGCTCTCTAATCGCACTCGATCTCTTCTTGTTAATAAGTACTAATATGCTAAGTTATATTGTTACTAACATAGTGGACCTCTTTATATGTAGTCTGATAAATAAATAAATAATAATTATCCACAGACCAACCATTGTATCGTTAAAGAAGTTTAATAGGGAATGAACGGTTTTATGGAAGTAGGTAATTTTTACAGAAGATGGATCTAAAATTCAACATTTTCCTTATTCCAGACTAGATCCGTACTTCCAACACACTATACAAGGTGATGTTTTGCACCTCGTCAAAATTCAGGAGGTTGTCACAAAAGACATAATCAATCAAAATCAAATAAAATCACAAATCAAAATCATCATCATCGAATCAGTCGTAATCAATTAAAATTACGGTAAGTAACTAATAAACGCTGATTTTTTGGTTGTTTAAGTTAGTCAGTATTTCAGAATAACCCCCTTAAAGTGGTTTAGGGAATAACAAATTATCGAATAAACGTTTCAGAATGTTTGCATGTGTGGAGGCGCGGTTATAGTGCGAAAATCAGAAGGGCCACGTTTAAAATACGGGTGGTTCGCACTAACCGATCTCCGTCAATAAGAAAATAAATAAATATTGCCTACTTATTTATTATTGATTCGGCACGAGCATCATTAGCATAGTTACCTTCTTGAATTTGACGAGGATGCAAAACAACACCTTGTATAACCTAAAATACTTTTAACTCAAACAGGCCCATATATCACAAGACACCACTAAGAAAAAAGAAATACATCAACAGACCTTTCCTTTTACAGAATAAAAATAAAACAGAGTACAAGCAACCACTAAGTCACAGGAAGTAGCTGAAAACAGCGTCGCGTTTCCTCCACTAACCGCACCGGATGTTACTGGATTAGCAGGTGAAATGGCTGCTGAAAATTATGGCGTTCTCACACATACGTGAAATGAAAACACGGGGCGAATTTTATTTTCAGGAAGTACTGAAAGTAAGTACCTGCCTTGGTGTGTTTGTTGAAAAATGTTGGTAGTAAGGATGGAAGTTTTATGGGTGAAAATGCGGTTTTCGTCAAGATGGTCGGTTGTGAATTTTCGGTTTATTGCAGGAGAATGTTTGGTGTTAACCTTATTAACCCCATCCGAATCCTTTGGTCCCGTTTGAGGGCCCCTTTTGGGCATCGCGCATTACGTGATCGCTGACGTCATTGATCCCTACTTCACGTACGATTAGAGTTTAAGTTTGCCGGTATGAGGGTAACCCATTTGGGTTCCTCGGGGTCTTAACGGCGGATGATGTAACTAACCCATATGGGTTCCATGGTGCCGTGCAGAAATGAGCTTCTTAGTATAGGGTCGATTATAGTCATCGAATAAAATAATTAGGTATCGAGAAATCTAAATATTTTATTTTACATAGGCGTACATGGGCACTTATAAAACGTCGACAAAAGGGGCACGGTTCGGATTGGTCGTTTTCTTTGGAGAAGAACCGGCAAGAAACTCCATAGTTACTCTGAGAAACTATAACACTGAGAAAAATGAAAAAGCTATTTCACACTGTCATGTCAAACTTAGATGTTTTGTTACACAGCTATTGTTTTTATTTAAAATACATTTTATAAAGTAAAATTTAAAAAAAAAAAATTAAGTCAAATTGGAATGATAGATTTGGTGGCTAGAATAGGAGATCGTTTACGCATGTAAATTCCGAATAGTTTTATATGGTTCATTGTTTTTCGAGATTTGATTTGTTTTTTTTTTTTTTTATACAGCATGATTTTTTAGTCACCGTCCAAATTTAGACATTTTAATCTTTGGCGAAAACCATTGAATACGTGCTTTTACTTTTAGTATCACTCAATAAAAATAAAAAAAATTGAGATATCATGGACACCGCCGCGCCGTGCGTAGGTACACGCTGGGTAACTACGCGGGCTGGCCGCCCCCGCCCCATTGAATGTTTGCGCGGCAAGTGTAGTATTTTTAACGTTTAACTTAGTGACCAGGCAGAGCAGAGAATTTTTTTGAGAAAATGATTTCGTTGAAAATATGAAAATTTCACATAACGTTTTTTTTTTCAAAAATGGAGTTAGTGTATGATACATAATGCCTAGAAAATATTTGGACGGTGACTAAAAAATCTTGCTGTATAAGTCTCTTTGAACTAACTCTGTTCTGTATGGTGTTGGACGTAAAGAATAGCACCATCCCATATCTTCCCGTGGGTGTCGTAAGAGGCGACTTAAGGGATTTGCCAGAGAATGGGCAGCAGCGTTCTCTGTGCTTTTGTAACAACCGTACTGTGATCGCCAACCCGCCGCCAAGCGTGGCGATTATGGCAAAACCCCCTTATGTACAATTGGGGGAGGCCTATGTCCAGCAGTGGACGTGTTTCGGCTGAAATGATGAACTAAGTCTTGATGGCCTCTGGTGTGGGCATTATAGTCTAGATCCTAACCTCGCATCCTTTACCATTCAAGATCTAAAATTAAATAATAAGCTCTAGAATACTATTCAAATATTTTTCTAACCCAGTTCACTGTTAAAATAACATCTGCAGGTGCTTAAACAATTCTTAATTAAACTTGTTTTACAGCTAAACTCGTAAGCTGTTAGTAATGAATACTGAGATCTTCTTACTAAGTAAAGCAATTTTTTTTATTCTGCTTACAAATGAGGGGATTTGTCAGAGATTTTTTTCTTAAGTGGTGGGTTAAATACTTCCCATAGTTTAGCTTTTAAACTGTGTTGTTAACTGGAAGGAACGGCTGTGTAATTCCGACTTACTTGTGGATTTAAAACCAGGTAGGAATTTTACTTTTTGTAATTTATTTCATCACCAAAGGTATCAAAATGGAGGAGCTTGTGGCTAAGTAATAACAGCCGCTCGGATCAATCTGCACGTTATGCTGCGCTTGCCTAGGTTGGTCTATGGATGTGTGACCACCCACTACATACCGCGTTTGCGCCGTGCCTCGGAAAGAACGTTAAACCGTTGGTCTCGGCTGTCATTTCAAGATCTTGGACAGTTGTTACAGGTTGTCAGTGACCCGAAAGTCTGACAACCAGTCTTACCAAGAGGTAAAATATATAGCTCCTCGACCTTTAGTTATATTAAAGCTTAACTTTAGTGGAAATGATCACCTGTGGAAAACCCCATTATACACTATGTAGGTAGTTAGAAAAAAAACTGACAGAAAACGCATTGTCAAACTAGCTCTAGATGTTAAGAAACAAACACACGGAAGAAAAAAATAATAAATCTCTCTAATCCTCTCTAATCTCTAAAAGATGACCTTCAAACGGCTGAGAAGATTTTCTCGAAACATAGTTAACACTCTCTAATAAAACACGTTACAAACAACAACGTGATTAAAATATTTTATTTCATATAATTTTATAATTTTCGATCAAATAGTGCCACAAGTATTTTTTTTCGTAACCTATATCCCACTGCTGGGCAAAGGGCTCCAGTATAGTTTTTCAATTTTAGCTCTGTGTAGTTTTCTCCGGCCTATCTCTCTCAAACGCCTCTAAGTCGTCACTCCAGAATTTACTAAGCCTCCTTCGGCGACGAATAGTGGTAGAAAATAATTAATTATTCCATTAAATAACACTTTTTATTAACTTTTCATATATATATACCTACGTATTATTGAAAAAAGGGCAAGGTATTCGAATTCCAATAAAATAGGTTGAACATTTTTGTTTCTCCTGAACATTTTAACTTTTTGAGATGTTACACTTTTTTATCGGAGGTGCGATAGTACCTACGAAGCCCAAAACACACCCTAAACAGCCCCACAGCAAAAATTAACGCCCCACCAATTTTTACACATCGCCCGACGACCGGAAGCCACAGCCATTTCCTCGCTTCCTGCCTCCGAGTGAGGATCGCTGTAGTGCCCTCCTGACCTCTGAGGTCATCCATCTTGTCTGGAAATGTTTGTCTTCGCGGCCATTTTGATTTAAAAGGAGATGGTCGTATGTCGTCGTTTTCTCTTTTCTTTCTTTGTCGGACTTTTTTTGTTTGGTTTGTAAAGATGGTTTTGTCTTGGGATTCGTTTAGGTGTAGTGTTTGAACATGAAGTATAGTTTGTAGGCAGATAAGTTTGTTAAATACTGGTATTCAGCAGCATCCGGTTACATTGGAAGTCGATCCCAACATAGTTGGGATAAGGCTAGGCTGATGATGATGATAGTTTGATATCGCATGAAGTTATTTTCTTATTATAATTAAAAAGAAGGAGGATATTCTAGGATTGTATGTTGCTGTTACTATGGTGAATTCTGTGTACACCTATAATAGGCATATATAAGCGCTTTTAGGTATTTTAAATTTATTGTTTCCTGTAATTCATAATATGTATTGCTGTTGGTGTGCCTAATAAATAAATAAATAATTCATCTTTTCCCACGTCAACTACCACGCCATCATTCACTTTTTATGAAGAATCTAAAATATAAAAAAAACTACACTTTTTAGAAAATTTCGTTTTTATACACGCACCTTTACACCGTTTAAGTAACATCTCTGTCCAAGTTCCAAGGCACAATTTTCTTCAGTACTTTCAGTCTTTACATGAGGAGCTCGTGGCTAAATAATAACAGCCGCCCAGGTCGATCTTTAAGGTTAAGCCGTGCTTGCCGAGGTTGGTCTGTGGATGGGTGACCATAATTACATATCGAGTTTCCTCCGTGCCTCGGAAAGCACGTTAAGCCGTTGGTCCCGGCTGTCATTTGTAGATCTTTGACAGTCGTTACGAGTAGTCAGAAGCTAAAAGTCTGACATCCAGTCTTACCAAGGGGTATTTTTATTTTTTCTGAAAGGGGTATCGTATTACCCAGTTACTGGGTTGTGGAGGTCAGATAGGCAGTCGCTTCAGGTAAAAATACTGTTACTAAGCTGCATCCGGTTAGACTGGAAGCCGACCCCAAGATAGTTTGGGAAAAGGCTAGGCAGATGATGACTTTCAGTCTTTACATTAAACAGGGTTTATGTTGGCAAAACTGCTATTATAATTTATCTTCACACCAAACCGTAAGCCCATCTCGTCAAATTTGCATAAAATACACTATTTATTTAGAATAAATAAAGATCATGCAAAACAGGTACTTACTATAACTCGCAGACTAACACTAAACATAACCATTTGCCCGGGGTCCTATAACCAAATCTGTGCCCAATACACTTACGAACAAAATAAATTTCCCACCTGCCCACAAAAGGCCGTCAACATGTACACTGTATGGCAGTCAAACTGTAACATTACACAAGATAATAGAACTGGCGTGGTTCCAGATAGTTTCACGCCAGCAGCCCACTCGATGATGGGGCTACGGATTAACCAATGTTGTTTGCACTGCAGTGTACGTGTGTTGCAGTTTACGTGCAAGCCAACATGTTTCACAGTGTTGGGATGTATGGGGTTGGTTTTAATGTGTGTCCCGGTGTTCTTGTCTGAAGTGTAGAGTAGATTTATTTATTTAAACTTCGTGTACAATAGTGGTACATAGGCGGACTTAATGCCAAAAAGCATTCTCTACCAGTCAACCTTTGGGTTAAATACGACAACATTGTGATAGGGTACAAAAAATATTTACAAATAACTACTAGTTTTCAAAACTTCTTATACTTATACACATTATACAAATAAAATAAAATAATAAATATTAAAACAAAACCAAAATAAAAACCGGCCAAGTGCGAGTCGGACTCAAACACGAAGGGTTCCGTACCATTATTTAAAAAAATCTTTTTTATATGGAAGCCCCCTTTAATATTTATTTTATTCTGTTTTTAGTATTTGTGTTATAGCGGCAATAAAAATACATAATCTGTAAAAAAATAATTTGGCCAACTATCATGGTTCATGAGATACAGCCTGGTGACCGACGGACGGACGGACGGACGGACAGCGAAGTCTCAGTAATAGGGTCCCGTTTGACCGTTTGTTTACGGAACCCTAAAAACGAGAAACCTAAAAAAAATTACTATGACTAGACTTTAATTAAGAGCTATTTAGTTTGACTTAAATAGTGTTTGCGAACTTTCTTTTTTTCAAACAACATTTTGGCTGATTATTTTATACACTGCCTCGTTTGTCTAGTGGTAGCAAGCACGACTGCTGACCATGAGATCTTGGGTTCGTTACCTAGGTCGGGCAAAGTGCTATTGGGTTTTTCTTTTGGAAATTCTCAGAAGCAGCCACAAAGTCTGGATTTGTGCCCGGTTGATGGCAGTAGGCTCGCCCCCTATTTCATGGGAATTTAACATAACTGGCGAAAAATAGATACTATAAGACCTAAGCCTTCGGGAATAACAGGCGTGATGTAATGTTATGTCATCATCATCATCATCATTTCGGCACAAAAGACGTTCACTGCTGGACATAGGCCTCCCCCAAGTGTCGCCACATTGACATTTTGGGGGGTTTTGCCATAATCGCCACGCTTGGCAGGCGGGTAGGCGATCGCAGTACGGTTGTTACAAAAGCACAGAGAACACTGCTGCCCATTCTCTGGCAAATCCCTTAGTCGCCTCTCACGACACCCACGGGAAGATATGGTATGGTGCTATTCTTGACGTCCGACACCATACAGAGTAATGTACTTGGTGAAGAACTAGGCTGCATTCTCAAATTTGACCAGTTGCAAATTTGTATGTTTAGTGCTCGTTATACAGTATTGACTGTTTCCTAAAGGGGGTAGGCAAAAAACACAGAACGCCACCTTCTCTTAACCTTACAAACTCCTTGCGCCTTGTCCACGTCCGTACGGTCATAAACGGACAGTGGCGAGTATTACACACCTGACCTTTCTGAAGAACCTCACCAATAACTAAGTAAGTGTATTTGTTAATTCATTATAATCATAATCATCAGCCTATAATTTTCCTACTGCTGGGACACAAGCCTCCTCTCTATGAAAGGGAGTGGGCTGTAATCCACCACACGGGGACAGTGCAGGTTGGTAGGATGTCACATATCTTCGGTTTTTTATTTCTGGGACATGGCGGTTTGCTCACGATGTTTTCCTTCACCGTTTTTGAGAGCAGCGGTGATGAAATAAATTACACAAAGTAATGCGCCTGCCTGGGTTCGAACCCACGGCTTACTGCTCGTAAGTCGAGGCTGCCACCGCTGCTCTCTGATTTGTTAATTAATCAATAATAATATTAAATATGTAGTAATTTAGAAAATATTTCTGTATATACCAAGAAAAACATCCACTTAGAAGCTATCATAAATCGTCATGCTTTATTAATTAAGCAATAACTCTAACACGATAGTATGTTACTTATTTATTATTTTTTCAAAGCATAACAATAAATTCATCAGCCAAAAAACATTTTCACACTTTCATACGCACAATAAAAACATTACAAAAACTTTTAAATAAAGTACGACAAGTTTATCAACAGCAAAATTCAGTCCTCATTTCTAGAACACACTTCTCGCTTAATAAATTCTGTAAATGGATAGAAAATTCTGTCCGAAGCTTCTCGTATTTGTTTTGCACGAAAATGCGACAAAGAATATCCAGTGTGTTTGGGATAAATCATTTTTTCAGGTGAAATACGATCACATAAAGCGTTTCCGAAAGCAATTAGTTGCTGTTACGACCGCAGACGAGGGATGTGAAAAAATATATGCGACGCACTAGGTAGGACAGATGCTGCGGTTGTATTACTTTTTAGGCATTACTGCCAGTAGTACGAATAAAACTTGACTGGAAACGTCTTTTTTTACCACCATCCCATATCTTCCCGTGGGTGTCGTAAAAGGCGACTAAGGGATTTGTCAGAGAATGGGCAGCAGCTTTCTCTGTGCTTTTTGTAACAACTGTACTGCGATCGCCAACCCGCCTGCCAAGCGTGGCGATTATTACATGTCAAAGTGGCGACACGGGGGAGGCCTATGTCCAGCAGCGGACGTAATTTGGGCTGAAATGATGATGATGAAGTAGAACAGGGCTGCTGATGATTATGATGGGGTAGTTATGATAATCGCCTGAACGTTCATCATAATTAATTCTAGGCTCAGCACTGTAATCTACTTATAATTTTGTTGTTTATTTGGCAGAGTGCCGGCAGCGGTGTGTACAGATCAACTACTTATTTTCTATGTAACCTTTCCCTGGGGACCTACGTTCATTTATAGTATAGTTCTTGAGTGAGAAAAACGTCGTTAGCTAGACGCTTCTTCATTGGTGGTAGGACAGGTCCCTTGAAGTTTGGGACGGTTAATAAACGCTGCGTTTCCCCAAACCAGTGCGAGTACAGACTTAATAAAAATAAATATTGTATCGCTAGAACGTTGCGGGTTTACGATATGGCCACAATAATTTAATAGAAGCCCGAGGATTAGGTATTTATTTAGGTTGCCCGGTACGTACTATCGCTATTGGGTACCCGTTTACTGGAGCCGTTAGTTGTTCGCTTCATTGATTGTTATGTGCGTAAAGAGTTAAAAGTGTGCGTTAAAAGAGTGTCCATGGAGTTTCTTGCCCATTCTTCTCCATAGAGATCTACGCTTTGGAATGGGTAACTACAGTACTTTTACAGTTATCATGTCTTGTGGCTGGGACTGTAGCTTCATTTCTATCGTTGTTTGACCATTCAAAAGGGCCTTTAACTGGCCTACTTGAAATAAATGATTTTGATTTAATTTGTGCAGAGCATTCGGTTTTTGTTTAAAGCAGTAGAAAGGAAATTTATAGCTGAGTGCAATTAGACAAAAAAACACTCAAAAGGTGAAACGAAGTTTATATTGGTCGGATTTTCATGGGACTTTTTATTAAAAAACGAAAAATAAGAATGCCAAAAAAAAATGTGTCATTTCGTGTTTCTGGAATTCTGCCTACCGTCATAAAAAAGGCTTTCGTTTATGTACATACCTAAACATTACGTTTACATACCATTTTTATTTCGGATTGGAATTCATCAAATTAGTCCTCCCGCTCTGAGCGGAGCGGAAGGGAGTGTCAGACTTGTACTGACTAAAACCCATCCATGTTCCTTCTTAGCTCTTTGTGTTCCAGGGCCACGGTATCTCTTTCGTGCAGTACCGCAGTCCTGGCAGGCATGGGCCCTCTCGGACCCCTTCCAATTTGATGACATCTCCTTGAGGCGCGCGTGGAATACGAATGCGCCGTCGACACGGCCTGTCGTCATAAGACGGAAGGAAGGTGAGCTAGCCCATTACTCACCATCAAAAGGCCCGCACGTTTATATACCCTAGCTTGTTTTTGTTGGTCCAAATAGTTATCCAAAACGCAATTAATTATTAAATTTCTTAGTGTTTCCTGTTTATAGAACTAACAATCTACACTTACATCTGAATTAGGTAATTACATGAATAGTTAAGTCCTAAGTTTAGTACTATCAATAATTGATTATCTTCTCATACAGCTGAATTACGCCTGCCTAAGTGATTATCATTATACTGCTAATAATCACACTTCTGAACTAAATCAATAATTATTGGCAGATAATTCAAACTAATCAAGTATTCAATCACAAACATTGGATGAAGTACATAGTAATGGCGTCAATTAGACAGTCTATAACAGCTACAAATACACCGGCTACCGTAAACTGTCCTAAAAGTTCGTCCATACATACTTCCCCTAGCACTCAAGGCATCCATAGGATAGTCCGGTCTTCTGCGTGAGCAAAAGCCAGCCCTTTTTTTTGGATGGGAAATCATCAAATGGCTCCTCCCGTTCTGGGCGGAGTGGAAGGGAGTGTCAGACTTGTACTGACTAAAACATCCATGTTCCTTCTTAGCCCTTTGTGTTCCAGGGCCACGGTATCTCTTTCTAATAGTCCCGCAGCCCTGGCAGGCATCGGCCCTTTTGGAACTTTTCCGATTTTCTGACATCTCCTTGAGGCGAGCGCGGAATACGACCGCGCCGTCGACACGGCCTGTCGTCATAAGACGGACGGACGGTGAGCAAGCCTCACAGGTTGACCTGCGAGATACGGCGAAGCGTCGCCGTTGAAGTTGCACGGACCCAAGCAAAGCGCTTTGCTTCCACATTTAATGTGCCAACCACGAGTCTGTGTGATTTACTGCCTTACTTCTTCTCTCCTTGATCATTATGATCTGGAGCTCTTCAAAGTTCGAGTGAATTGGTCTTCGGATCTATAAGCAAGCATGCTCCAACATCCCTTCACATCAGGTTTAGTTGAGGACAATTGCAAAGGTATAGGTATAGTAGAAAAACAATTGGTTCCAAAAGTCGGTTTACGGACGATGGTTTAACGTGACAACGTCGTAACAAAACATTGATGAAATGATTGCAAACTTTTATGAATAGCAAGCCTATTGTGCCTTTCGCTCTCTCGTGCAGCGTTCTCGCTCCGATCGTAACATTACAATGAGCTTAACGTTACAACGATTCATCCATTTTCGTGCGTGCAGTCGCCGTTTATTTATTTATTAGATGTTGTCACATCAAAAAGGCTTTAAAAAACCATATAATACTTTGATGAAAACCCGTACATCTAAACTAATATTATAAAGAGGAAAGATTTGATTGTTTGTTTGTTTGTTTGTTTGTTTGTTTGCATTGAATAGGCTCCGAAACTACTGAACCGATTTGAAAAATTCTTTCACTGTTGGGAAGCTACACTATCCGCGGGTGACATAGGCTATATTATATTTTCAAAAAAGTTAGGGATCCTTACTAAAACTGCAATTATGTAACCCAAGGTGTATAAAAATTACCTAAAATATTCTTTACATCGCGTGCGCTGCGAAAACTATTGATGAAAGAATAAAATAATGTATTACGACTTTGCAGAACACATCATTATTTACAAAAAGTGTCGCGACAGCATATGTCTAACTATTATATTTATGCCACAATAAGTGTTCTTTTATTTAAAAAATATATATTTTAATGCCGCCGTTAGAAAAGACTCTGTTTGTATCTTGGTATTAATCCTTATCAAAATAAATTAATTAATATTCAAGACTGCTTCAATACCTTTATATAACTTTTTGAATTATTCAATTCGGTCGTTCCATTCGAAAGATATCAAGAGTTTAAAAATGTAAGTATTAGAAAAAAGTTGCGTGGTCGCCGCTCACCCTGCTCAGCTGGCTAGGCATCACCTTATACGATGTAGGCGTCACTGGGGTACGGGCCTTACATTATCATCATCATTTCAGCCAAATGACGTCCACTGCTAGACATAGGCCTCCCCAAAGAAGGGGGTGTTTTGTCATAATCGCCACGCTTGGCAGGCGTGTTGGCGATCGCAGTACGGTTGTTACAAAAGTACAGAGAACGCTGCTGCCCATTCTCTGGTAAGTCCCGTAGTCGCCTCTTACGACACCCACGGGAAGATATAGGATGGTGCTATTCTATGCGTCCGACACCATACAGAACCCGACACCATACAGAATTTCACACCACAGAGATTTTTTTTAGTTACCTGACGCAAATAGAAGGGTTTTTTATGTTTGTGTATTGTTAAATACCCGTGCGAAGCCGGGGCGGGCTGCTAGTACTTCATAAATTTATCTCATCTAATTAACCTACGAGATCAGTTGATAAAAGTTCACGCGACGCGGCGTCAGTTCGTACCTTTATGAATTAAAACTCGAACCCTCGCGGCATGTGTTAGGAATTTTGCAAAAATTCAATAAAGCGGACACGCCTGCCTATACTGTTGGTTGAATAGGGTCGGGTCGTAGTGATGGCGATTTTAAAATACCTAATATAATGCTTCAATAATGTGGCCCCCTCGACCCCGAGTTACTCGCTTTTACACTTCACTTTCGTTCACTTTATGAACTTCAAAATTTCAAGAGACAGTCCCCCAAAACGCTAGCCCTTCGCCACTTTCTAGTGTTTTATCTGGGAAGAAGAAGTAGCGGAACAAACTCGGAAAAAACCCCAGGGAGTTTGTTCCTCAACACATCTGTTTGTTAGGTTAGAAGAACCAGATTCTATACAATAATGTTCAAGTTTATATAAACAAAAGAATCCATTACATCAAATTAATGTCACATGTCAGCTAGCACACACAAAAAATATACTCAATAATAAAATTTATTTAATAAATAATGCCTACAGACATAAAGGGCGTGCCCGTTTACACGTGCATGCAGACGAAAAAATTAATGAAATGAAGATAAAAGTAAAGTCGAGGCAGGGATCCCACCAAAGCGGACCCGTATGGAGATGCGCGCAGATGTGCAAAGCGGAGAGGAGAGGCTGTATGGAAATGCATACTGCATAAGTAGACAAAAGCAGAGAAAGTGTATAGACTACTTATGCCTAGTTTAGCGGCCTCCGCACACCACTTATTGCACACCGTTCACGTCTCTTCTCATGTTCCCTGTGCGTTTTGTTTTTGTTTTTCATAGTAAAACGTTGCCCCACAATAGAAATTTCTTTTGTATCGTGGGTGCGTTTAGAAACATTTAAACTCTCATACACAAACAGCCAGACCCGGAGCAATTACCTGTAGATCATACAAATATTTATTCCGTTCGGGGGTCGAACCCGGGACACGCAGCGCAGCAGCCGACCGCTTCATCATCATCATTTCAGCCGAAAAACGTCCACTGCTGGTGTACATAAGGGGGGTTTTGCCGCAATCGCCACGCTTGGCAGGCGGGTTGACGATCGCAGTACGTTTGTTACAAAAGCACAGAGAACGCTGTTGCTCGTTCTCTGGAAAGTCCCTTAGTCGCCTCTTACGACACCCACGGGAAGGTATGGGATGGTGCTATTCTTTTTGCTTTCTTTTTGTCCGACACCATCCAGAACAATCGCTTAGTAATAATTAATTGCCATCGCCTCGATCAATACCTGAGGAGCTTATCGCTAGGCAGCTGGATTAAGGACTTTATTCAGAAACCGGTACTCCTGGGCACGGCTCGTATTGTTAAGAGGTTCTTCTCTCTGGTGCCCTGATGCAACTATTAGGTTACAGTGTTAGCGATTTTTTGCTTTGTTAACACAATAGGTAGGGTGTTAACAAAGCAAAAAATCGCTAACACTGTAACCCGACACTTCAGGCTATTTTAATTAACTACGATACAGGAATTTTCTTTATTAACCACCGGAAAAGTGTTGCGCAGCCATATTCATTGGGAAATGAAAAAAATATCATTATTATTTTCGATTCCATTCATCGACCCATGTGTAAACAAAAGGGTTATTCAGAACTACGTTTTTTTGTGAAATTCGTGGAACAAAAGACTTGGTATTACTCTGTAGTTTTTTTCGTATTTTCTGCACTGTAGTGTAGTATATGAATATGAATATGAAAAAGCAAATTGGTTGAAGTATTGATAATTTTTGCGCTTTTTGCCTGTTTGTTTTGTAGTTTGGAATAGGGTTTTTCAATGTAATTTACTTTGATCATAAGCGAGTTTTTTTTGCTCTGTATGGTGTCGGACGTAAAGAATATCAACATCCCATATCTTTCCGTGTCGTGTCGGGGTGTCGTAAGAGGTGACTAAGGGATTTGACAGAGAATGGGCAGCAGCGTTCTCTGTGCTTTTGTAACAACCGTACTGCGATCGCCCAGGTAGGCGATCGCAGTACGGTTGTTACAAAAGCCTGCCAAGCGTGGTGATTATGGCAAAACCCCCAAAAATGTCAATATGGCGACACTTAGGGGAGGCCTATGTCCAGCAGTGGACGTCTTTTGGGTTTAAATGATGAAGAGAGTTTTTGTGAGTGGAGCTCGTGGATAAATAATAACAGCCGCACGGATCGATCTTCAAGGTTAAGCTGCGCTTGCCATGGTCGGTCTGTGGAACCATCATTACATACCGAGTTTCCTCCATGCCTCGGCAAGCACGCTAAGCCGTTGGTACCGGCTGTCATTTGTAGATCTTCATCAGTCGTTACAGGTGGTGTCAGTGGCCCGAAATTCTGACAACTAGTCTTACCAAGGGGTATCGTATTACCCAGTACTAACTGGGTTGTGAAGGACAGATAGGCAGTCACTCCATGTAAAATCCTTGTATTCAGCTACATCCGGTTAGACTGAAGCCGTTGTTCGATTGATCGGACCAAGTGTTCTAAAATAATGATAGACCTCGTGGTCCGACTCCTTAATCGGACCAAGAGGAAAAAAAAATCGCGTGGTCCGATCGATCGGACCAAGTGATCTAAAATAACGATAGACCGCGTGGTCCGACTCCTTAATCGGACCAAGAGGAAAAAAAAGTTCCAGTCGCTTCATGTAAAATACTGGTATTCAGCTGCATTCGGTCAGACAGGAAACCGACCCCAATAGAGTTGGAAAAAGGCTAGGCAGATGATGAAGAGAGAGTTGCTGTAGTGTAGGCGTAATAAAGCTTGTCTAAGTTATTACGTTTTCAGAATAGTTTTAAAATATAAAGTTTTTAGAAGGAACCTAAGGATATGCCGTGCATCACATAAGATCTATGTTTGCGATATGATGAACAGATAACTCTTTTCAGATGTGCCGATTTTTAATCATATTCATCATCATCATCATCAGCCTATAATGTTCCCACTGCTGGGTCACAGGCCACATGAGACGGAGTGGGCTGTAATCCATCACGCAGGCCCAGTGCGAGTTTAATCATATTACTCTGCGTTAAATAACACAACAAAACACAGATCCTTAAATAGGATGTAATGAAACATTTACGGCTAATCTCACACGAAATACGGCACAAAGATTTATCAGAAAAAAAAAATTAAAAACAAAATGAAACCCATAACAAAGTAATATTCGAAAAACAATGTCGTTTAACGCTTTTAATCCGCAAATAGATTACCGAAAACGTATTGTAAAAGTCAATTTATCATGATTTACTGTTGCCCAAGTCATAAGCTGAAGCGATTACGATCGATTTTTTTACATAATATTTTGCTTTATCGTCACTATAGGGTATTATAGTAATTAATTTTAAGTACCATTGCAGTTTTAACTTAGACCCTAAACATTACGAGTATATTAATCCCAGATGTTAGTATGTAGGTTAAAATTTTTTGGTTGTGTGAATAATATAAACAAACATGTTTTGCTTAGTAAGCGAAGCGTCCAAATTTTACTTGCATAACGAAACAATCAGTCATCATACGTTTATATGTTCCAGGAACTCCTTAACACTGTAAAAACGTTAGGGAGATTTGTATAATTTAATTTTAAACAATCTTGTATTTAATGTTTTTAATTCATTTGGTATTCTATCTTATACCTGGACACACATAAACATGCAGCTCATGAGAGTTTATGAGAACAAAATTGACAGACGCAAAATACTGAAATGTGTCATCACTAGATCGCTTCTCTTTAGATTTATAGATATGTTTAGCTCTACAAAGTAAAAACACATGAGGTATCGTATTACCTGGAATTTGGTTATGAATTGTGGAGGTCAAGGTGGAGTCTCTCCATGTAAGATACTGGAATTCAGGTGCATACAGTTAGTCGACCCCATCATTGTTGGAAAAGGCTTGGCAGATGATGGGTTCTGGAGATAAGCATTCACTCCATGTACTGGTGGTCAACTGCATCCAAGATTCTCTTAAGATTCATTTTAATAAATTAATCAACCGTGGCTAAGAGAGGTTCTAAAAGTTTGAAGTGTGTATCCTTGTCAAGACGGCTGTGGCATAATTCCGCAAAACCGGCAAATCAGGTGCGTCGCAGCTTAAGCGACAAAACAAAATAGGGGAAAGCAGACGACGGGTGCCCAACCTGCCCTGACTGCGGTCCGGAACTCCTTGCTGAGAACGGACTAAGTTGATGAAGAGGGTTTCAAGAAAGTCGAAATGAAGAAGAAGAAGCCCTGTTTGCGAAACCAGTGCGGTACCGCACCGAGTGGAACCAACATGCTGCTTCGCCCTGCTGTGCCTACGACACAGCTGTACATTTCACGTCTGATAAAGTTTTTTAAGGTAGACATTTAATCTAAAACAAAGATATCGTTTGAAATACTTGAATAAAAGTTGAAAAGATTCATATGAACATTATCGCTTGAATCTTACACCTTAAACAAAACTCAGTAACGTGATAATTTCGCTCCCCAAAATGCCCTGAATTCACGATTATTCCTGGATTTACGGACACCTATGGTGTCCCCTTAATTTGAAAATATGATCGTTTAATTGCCAAAATAAAGTGCCCGATATATATTTAAGATGGGGTATTTACAAGGGATGTTATTTATGTTTAGCCATGATAAGGAATTATGGGCTGGGCCGTGGCCTTTATTTTATATCGTTAAGGACGTAACGGTTTATCGAGGTGTGAATCGATTATCGATAATTTTGTTCCTTTCATATCGTTAGGGTGGGGATTGTCGAATAAATAAGCGTAAGTTTTAATTAGGGTTTGAACTATGCGGATAGAGGAACCAACATTTTTGGGTAGATTCCGCTAAATAGTGCTGATAAGAAGCTCGTGGCTAAATAATAACAGCCGCATGTCGCCGCAAGCTGCGCTTGTCAAGGTCAGTTTGTGGTCGGGTGACCATCATTACGTTTCGAGTACACTCCGCACCTCGGGAGGCGCATTAAGCCTACCGCGCTTAACGCTTAACATGCTTTCCGAGGCGCAGAGGAAACTCGCAGAGGGGTACCGTATTACCAGTACTAACTGGGTTGTGGAGGTCAGATAGGCAGTCGCTTCATGTAAAATACTGGTACTCAGCTTCATCCGGTTACTCTGAAGCCGACCCCAAGATAGTTTT
Source organism: Cerastis rubricosa (assembly GCA_949152445.1). Classification (NCBI taxonomy): domain Eukaryota; kingdom Metazoa; phylum Arthropoda; class Insecta; order Lepidoptera; family Noctuidae; genus Cerastis; species Cerastis rubricosa. Next base: position 19,731,280 of record OX424534.1, on the reverse strand, counting down.
TAGTTTACGAAAAGGCTAGGCGGATGATATACATAAGTAGTAGTAGTAGTAGTATGTACATAAGTTTTTATATTGCAATTTGTGTGTATATTTTTCTTTTTTTTGTGTGCAATAAAGAATAAGAATAAGAATAAGAATGATATTATTTATGCTACAATATTGATGTAGTGAAACTAAATCATCATCATCTGCCTGACCTTTTCCCAAACTATCTTGGGGTCGGCTTCCAGTCTAACACAATGCAGCTGAGTACCAGTATTTTACATGAAGCGACTGCCTATCTGACTTCCACAACCCAGTAACTGGGTAATACGATACTTATAATATAGTAAAACTATATTCGAAACAAAAAAAATGGCTCCTAAGTTCACGTCTTTCGATCGGTCGAACAAAAAAAACAATATGTTCTAAACGATAATTATACCTCCTAATCCGACTCCTTCGGACCAAGTGTTCTAAAATAATGATAGACCTCGTGGTCCGACTCCTTAATCGGACCAAGAGGAAAAAAAAGTTCGCGTGGTCCGATCGATCGGACCAAGTGATCTAAAATAACGATAGACCGCGTGGTCCGACTCCTTAATCGGACCAAGAGGAAAAAAAAGTTCGCGTGGTCCGATTGATCGGACAAAGCAGTCGGACCAAGTGTTCACAGGGTTTAAAACTGTCACGACCTAGCGTGTATGACTCATTGAAAACTATTAAATAGCGTTTTTTTAGGTATCAATGGTGTTGTTTGTATCTTAGAAACTAAACCTCGTCAGGAAACTAGCATTACTTTTTCTCCTCCATTAAACCACCTCCAAGATTGATTTACATCCCATTCAATTATGTCTCCTTAATTACGTAGGATAAAATGTGATAAATACCGATAGATCACGGTTGTGCCCGCTATTAACTGCCGACGTTTTATTGAGACAAACAAGTTTAGTGTCCGTCGTTGTGTCGGCTTTGTGGCTAGCTTGTAATACGTGTAGAGTAGTTTGATGTTGGATAAGAAGTTTTGGCTATGATGAACGATGATTTATATAAATGATATCAATAACACTAGAGACGGAATATTTATTATGTTTACTATTTGTTTTGAGATCCCGATGTTTCGGCGCTGAAATAAACTGAAGTTATTGCGGGTGGGTGTTTATGAGCAGACAAATCGGTCTACCCTCTTTCTTGTTCGTTGTTCTAGTGTTATTGATGATAGTGTTATTAACCATGACAGTTTAAAAACTTAGATAAATGATGTTTATTATGCCAAGAGAGGTTTTTACAAACATTTTTTGTCTCGTTGTTTTTTTCAAACTAGATGAGGCCAGTGTTTCATACCTGACTTCTCTGAGAAGAAACAGCCGAAACAAATTCAGCAGTTACTGCCTCTTTTAAAGTCCAGACATTGATCATATCATATGCAGCCAATGAAGATTAGTATCTGAGATGGTATTTATAGCGATGTAGAAAGTTTTTTAGTCTTTCGTATCCCACTTCTGGGCAAAGGCCTTCCTTTTATTTTCCCAAACTCATATGACTTGTGCAGCTTCTGGGAATTTTTGATGACTAAAAAATTTAAATGTTTTTTTTCGTCTGATTTCTTTGTTGATACTTAAATAGCATCTGGAGAGGCGTATTTATGAACCTAATAAAGTTTAATCATTAAATTTAACTTGATTATATTTAATTATAATCGGCACTATAACGACCTGCAAAACATATTTACAGAAAGAAACACAAATAATAAAATACATAGACTGCAAAATGTATGTTTTTATTGGTTTCAACTACAAAACTATAGTATGTTAAAGCAAAAACCAATAGCGAAACTATGAATAATTGACAACCAACACAAGACATTTTCTTCATATCCAGTTTCCTATAGTCCAAGCCTAACCAGGCCTCAGCTCATGAATCTAACAGCACCTATATAAATCACGACACAAATAATTACCCAATAAAATGAGAATATACTTCAGGTCAGCGACCTTGGTGGTCAATCATGTGGCTGCAATGACCATAGCCATTTATGTCGGTTTACGAAAATTTTGTCGTAAATCAAAATTGATAGATGAGGAATTTAACTATGGAAATTGTTTAAATATTTAATTATTGTAAATTAGATAGATAGGCTTTGTATGGTGTCGGAGGTAAAGAATAGCACCATCGCATATCTTCCCGTGGGTGTCGTAATAGGCGATTAAGGGATTTGCCAGAGAATGGGCAGCAGCGTTCTCTGTTCTTTTGCAACAACCGTACTGCGATCGCCAACCCGCCTGCCAAGTGTGGCGACTATGGCAAAATTTCCCAAGATGTCAATTTGGCGACACTTGGGGGAGGCCTATGTCCAGCAGTGGACGTCTTTTGGGCTGAAATGATGATGAAATTAGATAGATTTTTCATTTTAAGCATAAAATGGAATGCATTTTATAATGACTTTTGGTACTGAGGATTATTTGAGTTAAAATGATAAACAAGTTTTTTTTACATAAAATCCAGGTCGACTGTAGACACGTCCGTATCTTTTACGTTGTTTTTTTGCAGAATCTAATAAATGAATAAAAAAATATAACCCGACATAGAATACGCGTTTTTTTTACAGCTGTGATTAGAGAACTAATACACAAATTAGAAAAGTTTTTAACATATAAGATATAGATAGAAGCCTAGACATACTCTTTCTTAAAAAATGTCAAAAATAATTGAATCCTCAAAGTTTTAGAGGAGAAAAAAGGGGACCACGAAACATCAATTTCGTCAATTTTTTTGAGATATAATCACTCTGAGCTGCAGCTGTCCATTACGCTCTCTCTGGGAGCAGACAATCAGACAGCACCGCGACAAGAGTTTCTCCAATACATATTTTTCAAATTCCTCGCAGACCGTGTTCCCTCTATAACTATTTCATAAAACTTTATCCTAGATTGAATGTGTTTTTATTTGTTTTGTATTTGTCGGACAACATAATATTATGTAGCCTGTGATCTGGAGAAGGATACCCACGTCCTTTTGCTTCCTGCTTTTAATCCAGGACACTCGTAATAAAAAAAGAAGTTGTCAAACCTAAAACACGCAGACAAATTCGCGGGCAGCTGCTCGTTTTACAATAATACTACGAAAACACTTGGTTTTCATTAAAAATTAACTCCAGCATAAACCAATATTGCATAATCCAGAAATAAAACATTCACCATTAAGCCAATGGCCCCATAAATTGCCCATAGAACACAACACGACAACATTAATTCCCATTAATAAAAAAATATATATATTTCAATAATTACACGTCGTATATTTCGTGATTTATCTTTGGTAAACTTAATTCTGATTAAATTTATGTTTTATTTAATTTGTTTTTTTTTTTGAGTTATTTATATATTTTGGTGCTAACACCTGATTAAGATTGCGTGATAACTTGATGGGTCTATTGCATGATTTTTTGGGACTTCGTGAGACGCGCGGTACAAATACGTCGTCTTTTTAATTCAATTAAATTAGCCTATAGCATATTAGTTGAATTGTTTACAACAAGCACAATCAGTAATATCCATAGATTTGAATACATTCTTAAAGTTAAGAATATTACTATTTGAAACGGATATTTTTAATTAAAAAAACCGGCGAAGTGCGAATCGCGCACGAAGGGTTCCGTACCTACCATTATTTATAAAACGAACAAAAAATCAATTTTATGTATGGGAGCCCCATACATAAAATTGAATATTTATTTTATTCTGTTTTTAGTATTTGTTGTTATACGAGTAGCATCAACAAAAATACATAATCTGTAGAAATTTCAACTGGCTAACCATCACCGTTCGTGAGATACAGCCTGGTGACAGACGGACGGACGGACAGCGAAGTCTCAGTAATAGGGTCCCGTTTGACCCTTTGGGTACGGAACCCTAAAAAACAACATATTTACACCACGTGCTCTTGCTAGGTTCCATCGCGAATTTTTCACTGTCACGGAGTATGGATTTGTGCCCGGTTGATCGCAATAGGCCATATTCATCATCATCAGCCTATAATGTTCCCACTGCTGGGACACAAGCCTCCTCTCTATGAGAGGAAGTGGGCTGTAATCCACCACGCGGGCCCAGTGCGGGTTGGTAGATGTCACATATCTTCGAATGTTTAGTTCTAGGAGATGCTGGTTTCCACACGATGTTTTTCTTCACCGTTTTTGAGGGCAGCGGTGATGAAATAAATTATACAAAGTAATGCGCCTGTCTGGATTCGAACCCACGGCTTACTCCTCGTAAATCGGGGCTGCCACCACTGGGCCACCGCTGCTCGGCCCTATTGCATGGGACTTTTCAAATTTTATTATTAATTTATTTATTGCATATATTAGGTTAGGATTCCACGCATGATATTTGGTTCGGAAAAAAAACACGTCTTCGAAAAATTCAATAAACACGAACAATCTCTAAAATCACACGCTCGAAATTAAAAAGGTCGTAACTATAAATTCCTTATAGCACATAAACTTTACTGTTATTAAATACACGTACAACCTTTTTATTTTCATGACATTGATTGCTCGATATTTTCTCCTTGTAATTTATAGTTTTATAGGAGCCGGTGCCAGTTAATGGATTTAGAAATAAAAGGCCTATAGAGATGGGAGAAAATCTTTATACACAATTAAGGTGTAAACAGGCCCTTCATGAAACCGTAAACCATGTATTCTGTACCTCAAACTAAGTAACCTTACGCAAAAATTTTCGCTGGGAAGCGAATTTTTTTTTTGGTAAAAAATCTCGTTTTACTGTAAATCTTAATGTTACGCACTCAACACATTGTACTGATGGATCTGATGGATGCATTGCATAGTAAACGGGTCGGTCATGGAGGTGTTTCAAGTAGATTTTTAACCTTCAAAACTATTTTTTTTTTAAAGTTGTGAAAAATTTGGAAGTTTGACTTCCAATATCTCCATAACTAGAAGGTTCCCAGGCATAGTCTAGCTTTTGACACAATGCATGTATGTACATATTTTTATTTAGGTTTGTTTAGTTAATAAATAATATACCTATAAAAATGTAAAATGCCTTGATATTAAACTGACGTATGAATATATAACAAACCTCACTCCTTTTAGAGTAAACAAATACATTGGTTTTAAACCAGAAACACAGCTTTATTACGAAATATTTTAATTAAGTTAAAAGCGAGATATCCGATACGTCAGCTCATTGAGTTATTATCAGGGCGTGGCTCCTGCGGGCACAATATGTATGTTATGTATAGGTGAGATTTCGATTTGATAAAGTTTTTTGGTGTCTGTAGCCAGCTGTGCTTTTTTTCTTTGTCTATAATATGTTAGGTTAAACAAGGAATAAACGTGACTTATGAAAATTAATACATTGTCATCAACAACTTTATACAAATCATCGATTGCATACATTTTGATCGTGTTTTATTCGGGGCAGCTGCAAAGAAAACTGTAATTCTCAGTTTTTTTAGACAAAAGCCAGAGTAGCCCGTGAAATTTATCTTCCACCATCATCCTCATCTTCCGGCGCTTGGTTGCGCCTTATGACTTGGGCGCCTAACTGCCGCTCTCCCTGTCTACAGTCACGCAATCATTTATTTCGTTTCCTTTCAACTTGAAATTCATTTTCCGATTAAATAATTATATTTTTGGCCTCAAACCTCACGATTTCATCAAATAAATACTTTGACACAGAACAATTTGAACTGAGAGTATTGTATTGATCATGTCAATGATAAAAACGCTTCTATTTGCTTGATATTATAATAATAATATGATATGAGGGCGCAAATTAAAAAAGTTTGGATTTTGCGGGCTATTTTATTCATCATCATCATCATCAGCCTATCATGTTCCCGCTGCTGGGACACAGGCCTCCACTCTATGAGAGGGAGTGGGCTGTTCCACCACGCAGGCCCAGTGCAGGTTGGTAGATGTCACATGTCTTCGAATTTTGAGTTCTAGGACATGCCGGTTTCCTCACGATGTTTCCCTTCACCGTTTTTGAGAGCAGCGGTGATGTTACACAAAGTGATGCGCCTGCCTGGGTTCGACCCCACGGCTTACTGCTCGTAAGTCGGGGCTGCCACCACTGGGCCACCGCTGTTCTTTATGTTATTTGCTCCCCTTAAACTGAAACGCACTTCTTTCCAAGCGGTTATACAACTTAAAACAAAAAGTTCTATGACAGCTCAAAACAAAAAATCATAAGTTAGAACCACACCCACACGTAATATTAACATGTCAGCATTTAATTAATAGACAATACTAATATAATTAAAGTGTTGCTCGTATTAAGACATCAGGTTATTGTTGGCTATAAATTATTGCGTAGGCGTGATTTGTAGCCTCAAATGATAGCTTTGGAGTGAAAGCCGGTTAGGTCGGCTACTGTTTGAGGCTTTTTTGTAAAAAAAGGTTTGATGTGGGTGCTGATGCATGTAATTTTGTATTAGAGCCGTGGTATAAGAAATAAAAGAATAAATATAAATAGGTAGTTGTTGTTTTTGATCCGATACGAATTTTGCTAGAATTCATGTTAAACCTAAACTATAAGTATTTGTCGAGTCGATCCATACCATTTTAAATATCACTTGTGTATGAAACATGTTGCCGCTCGGGTAGTCCCAAACAGCCTGCTTTTTCTCCAAAAAATCAATCGCGAGAGTCGCTTAGGACATGCTAGAACGAGTCAATTCCGACCCAAACTCTCGTTTTTGTACTTTCTTGAAGGACTAGTACGTAACGATGAGGGTTGATAAAAGATCAATATATGTAACTGTGTCGGTTGTCCATACTGTCTATGTCGATAGACACCCCTCTTAAAAAGTGATATCGAGAGACTTAATGCATGCATTTTTTCTAAAGTGAATGGTTGATGAGATATTTGTTTTTAATCCGTAAAAAATCTTTCCCCGTTCCTCTCTAATAACTAAACTAAGAAATTATGAATTCTGTAAAAAAATGGCTTTAAAGAAAATTAAAAAAAAAAAACTGAAACGAAAATTGTTTTGAATAAGAGTTGATATTTTGTTGTTGTTTGTACCATAATATGACTAAGCGTTAAAAACATTTTTATTATATTGTTTGGTTTAACGACATTCTGTGTGTGCGAGTCCGACTCGCACTTGGCCGGTTTTTTAACACCCTTTATGCATATTCTTCTTCTTCTTAGCGTGTCGATGGCAATCTAAATTGTGTCGGCCCAGAACTGAGCCACCAGTTTGGCGGGCTCTGTAGCGTCCATCAGTTCCTTTAATGAACAAACAGCAGGATACGCAGGATACGATATTAAGTGCCGCGTCGTTTGTGGAACGTATGCTTATTGATTTTATCTGAATAGCAACATAAGTCGACTTTAGTCAAATGACCTTGCTTTCACCATTACTCTACCACTATGAAGAATGTTTCAAAGCATCTGTTCCGTAACCATTTCTTACAAGAAAAATAAGCGAAGATAATTTTTCTCTCAAAAACATGCAAGTCAAGCTGAATAACATGAAAGGTGCCTTTTTATTCCATTCTTTAATATAACGGGTTTTATAAAGACTTGCCTTTGAGTACAAAAGATCTTCTTAGCTTTGAGGTAGGAACAGAATTTTTAATACCTGGCTATTTTATATTCAATTGTTATTTTATGATGTTGAATCGTGTGCTTTTATTAAAGCATGTTAAACAAGAGGTGGATGTTTATCTATACTATAATATTATAAAGCTGAAGAGTTTGTTTGTTTGAAAGAAAGAAAGAAAGAAAATGGTTCTTATTTGGCATTAATAACACCTTAAAAATTATACAAAATAAATGATAAAACAAGACCAATAATTCCCAAAGGGCCTCAGCTCAGCATAATGCCAGATGACAACACAAGGTGTACTATCTGACGCTGATTTTCAGCTGCAGCCCACGAGTGCCATAAGCTCGAAAACATAAACAAACACATATAGAAGGCTTTTTTTTTCTGCACAAATTCCAGTTTGGTTGGCTGAACGCGCTAATCTCGAGAACAACTGCATGGTTTGAATTGAATAATTTTTCAATGTTTGATAGCCCATTTATCTACCAATAGACGACCAATAGGAGCGGAGCATAAATAAAAAATAAAAAAGTCTCTGACTCTGCTGAGCTAAATAATCAATAACCCATACCAGGTAGCCTACCATGACGTCTTAAAACATTAATGTTTTACTCTTTTTCCAGCTGCAACTGCATGGTTTGAATTGAAAATTTTTTCAATGTTTGATAGCCCATTTATCTACCAATAGACGACCAATAGGAGCGGAGCATAAATAAAAAATAAAAAAATTCTCTGACTCTGCTGAGCTAAATAATCACTAACCCATACCAGGTAGCCTACCATGACGTCTTAAAACATTAATGTTTTACTCTTTTTCCAGTGTCGGAAAGAGATGGCGCTAAAAATCCTGTATAGCTTTTTGGTGGTAGGAGGAACAGAGAGTAAAGATCCTCAATACTCCATTAAAAAGGGAGGATCCTCCGACCAGACGGTTGTTGTGTCTGGTGGGCAACTGCCCGACAGTTGCTGTCGGGTTTTTCTATATAGTCTTAAGTCGATGTAAACTTTGCTTGTGAGATGTAGGAAATTGGTGTTAGTTCTTCCGTCGTATCATAGATGGCGCTGTAATAGTTTTTGTAGTAAGTTGCTTTTTGTAGGTCGCTACAGCTCCGTCTCTTTCCCACACTGGAATAAGAGTAAAACAGTACTGCTTTAAGACGTCATAGTAGGCCAGCTGACCTCAATACCTAGTTGACCCAAATGTATGGAGCAGTTTATTATTTTTTCATGAGTACGATGTTGGTCCAATAGAAAAACTGGTTCAGTTCTGAACCCCTCATCATTATCTGAATAGCCTTTCCCAACTATCTTGGGGTTGGCTTCCAGTCTAACTGGATGTAGCTGAATATCAGTAGGTATTTTACATTAAGCGACTGCTTATCTGACATCCACAACCCAATTAGTACTGGGTAATACGATACCCCTTGGTAAAGACTGGTTGTCAGACTTTCGAGACACTGACTACCTGTAACGACTAGAACGGCTGTTATTATTTAGCCTCGAGCTCCTCTGTCACACCACCCCACAAGTTCCTTTATATGTCCACAAATTTCTGACAAATGCCTAAATATCTTTCTAATAATCATTTTTTGCCTGAAAGTAACTAACGGCCGAACAGTGACCTGCTAGCCTACCATGACGTCTTTAAACATTTTTGTTTTACTCCTTTTCCGGTGTGCGAAAGAGATGGCGCTAGACATCCTGTATAGCTCCGTCTCTTTCCCACACTGGAGTAAGAGTAAAACAATACTGCTTTAAGACGTCATGGTGGGCCAGCTGAGAAATAACAAACGACACTTATTACCTTACTCTACTAAAAAACTTTATTTCAACTACAAAATCTCTGAAACAGAATTATATCCGTTTTCTCGGTGCTAACTCATAAATAACTAACGTTTCAAAATGTTTCGTTCAAGGAAGAATGTTCCGACGAGATTTTTCCATATTTGCCGCTATGAATATTTAAGTTTGCACTTTACTCTGATTCTGAACGTTTAAGTATGGCAGACGGGCGGTTTTTTATATTTTCAGTTTTATTAAAATGAAGAGAGGAAGATAAATAATCGGATTAAGGTTTTGAGAAATAATGCATGCTTCCACTTTTATCTTGCTACTAAAAAACCAGCCAAGTGCGAGTCGGACACGCGCACGAAGGGTTCCGTACCATTATTTAAAAAAACGAAAAAAATAACTTTTTTGTATGGGAGCCTCCCTTAAATATTATTTTTTTTCTGTTTTTATTATTTGTTGTTATAGCGTCAACAGAAATACATAATCTGTAGAAATTTCAACTGGCTAACTATCACGGTTCATGAGATACAGCCTGGTGACAGACGGACGGACGGACAGACGGACGGACAGCGAAGTCTCAGTAATAGGGTCCCGTTTGACCCTTTGGGTACGGAACCCTAAAAATGCGAAAGTTCATGAGGATGGATGTCTGTAACTCTTTCAAGCAAGAACTACTTAACGGATTTGAATAAAATTCGGCAAACAGATAGTTTACTTTTACGTTTACATAGTTAAATAATTGTTAACTCGGTAATACGATACCATGGGACCATCATTTAACTCCACGCGGGTGAACCCGTGGTCATCTGCTAGTGTATTATGAATGCAAAAACGACTCGGCCACAACATTCTCTGATCACTTTTTCACGACTCAACTTATATCCAAATCTAGCCTCATCTTATACCTTTTTTCCATGGGTGTAGCCAAAAACCAAAGAACGCTACCTGCAACAAACCTTACATACATACTCTTTTCACCTCGCCCCCGTTCATAGATCTGCTGGCCTAACATGACGTCTTTAACACGTACGTACGTACAAACAGTATTGTTTGACTCTTATTTCAGTGTGGGAAAGAGACGGAGCTATACAGAGTGTCTAGCGCCATCTCTTTCCCATACTGGTAAAGGAGTAAAACAATAATGTTTTAAGACATCATAGTATGTCACCTGATTATAGTCATGATTATACATGCACGCCGGTTACGAATACTACGCACCTGCCCTTTATTTTCTTTTTTTAAAGATTATTCAAAACTTACAAAAAATATCTTACTAAAACGCGCGTCTAGTCCACCCCTGTCATGTTTGAGTGACTGCGTGTATTGACAGACGGATTGACAGAGCGTCGCCGACGTAATGGTAGTGCGAATTAAATATAACTTGGCCTTAAAATCCCCTTGGCCTTGTCCTTCCATCCTGGCCGAAGTTTTTAGGGTTCCGTACCCAAAGGCTCAAAAGGGACCCTATTACTGAGACTTCGCTGTCCGTCCGTGCGTCCGTCTGTCACCAGGCTGTATCTCATGAACCCTGATAGTTAGCTGGTTGACATTTGTACAGATTATGTATTTCGGTTGCCGCTATAACAACAAATGCTAAAAACAGAATAAAATAAATATTAAAGGGGGGCTCCCATACAAATAAAGTCATTGTTTTGCTCGTTTTTATAAATAATGGCACGGAACCCTTCGTGCGCGAGTCCGACTCGCACTTGGCCTTGTCAAAAAGTACATGTCTTTGGAAATTCAGCGTCTTCAAGATCATGTTCGGATTATTTTTTGAAACTTCCCATGTCTTTCGAGACAGTATTCTCAAAATAAATGAATTACACTTGTCCTGCAGACTACAGAAACGAATTCCTTGTCTCATTGCTTTTTGAAATTGTGCCACAATAACCGGTTTTAATAATCGAATGACCACAAAACAGCGATTGTTCTTGGCAAGGTACTTTAATGAAGCTGTGTAGTACAGCTTTTTCGATGGGCGTCTTCCTTGTTGCAAATTTTCTTGTTACCACCATGTGATGTTAGCTGCTTGACTTAAAAAATTATAGATAACTTGTATTTGTGCTCCTTTAATGATTTGTGCTTTTTTGTTTTTGCTAAACTTGACATGTAATTTTGATAATTTAAAAAATAAACTAAACTAATGCGCCGAATTCTGGTCAATCAGATAACGTAAGATCTGCCTCTATCTGGTGTATTTTAACCTAGCCTATCAGACAGTCAAAGCAACCATTTTCTTCTTCGTCGTTCATAGGTTATTTATTCGCTCGGTTTATTATTTCCCTTTATGTAATACTAGACTTTTTAAGCAGCTTCATGGTTGCGTGGAAGAATTTATCCCACCTGAGTGTGTGTACTAACAGTACAAAAATTTTATAAAATCCCATGCACTAACTCAGATGATGGTCTACATGTGTGTGTAAAATTTTATTTGGGTTTAAAAAAAGTAAGTTGAAGTCTCTTTTGCTGACTGAAGTACGAATACCCATTTTCATTATCTGCCTAGCCTTTTTCCAAACTTTGTTGGGGTCGGCGTCCTGTCTAACCGGATGCAGCTGAGTATCAGTATTTTACATGAAGCGACTGCCTATCTGACCTGCACAACCCAGTAACAGGGTAATACAAAACCCCTTATTAAGACTGGATGACAGACTTTCGGATTCTGACTAATTGTAACGACCATCAAAGATCTACAAATGACAGCCGGGACCAACGGCTTAACGAGCTTTCCGAGACACGGAGGAAACTCAGTATGTAATTCCTCCTGACCTCGGCAAGCACGGCTTAACCTTGAAGATCGACCCTTGCAGCTTTTATTATTTAGCCACGACCTCCTCCAAGTACTAACACCCAATTATTATAAAATGAATGCGAAAAAGATCCCTCCTTTTTGGTCGGGTGTTAAAAAACACCTGCGCCATGCCCTTTGAGTACGCATTGCTGCACAAAAAATCAGGGGTTCATCTTAGGTCCACTGGCAATAGGCTCGCTCCTATGACAGGACTTAAAACACAACGAAAAATATCAGTGTCTGCAGGTGCTTCACTGCTTCACCTCTAATGGACTCCCAGCGTGATATTGTGTTATAGAATCCTCTACTCTCTGAAGTAATCCATCAGCTACCCCTGACGACACCTGCACGACAAAGAGAGAGAGGACAGTTAATCACTCAAACAAACTCCTAATTTCCTAATTACCCTCATAATTCACAGCAAATAAACTCGTAAGAAAGTAAAATTGTTCCGCATTTAAGATTATGTAAATGGCGGCAAATTCGCGAATGTTTTGCGAACAATTTGTGAGGCACACATGTGCTTGGAGGACGTGTCGAAAATGTGTAGGGATGTGCTGAGGAAAAAATGGATTTATCGATATCGATGGATGTCTCTTTCATTAAAAAAAACTATCTGATCTAAAACAGTCTAAATTACACATTTTTATTGCTAACATTGGACCTAACCCTGTCTTGTTTTACAGTATACTTCGCAAACAATTTTACGAATGTTCACCAGGAAAGCTGGAGTTCTACTAGCTTTCCATGGAGTTTCTTGCCGGTTCTTCTCCATAATAAACGACCAACCCAAATCTTGCACCTTTTCTCGACGTTTTATAAGTGCCCATGAAGGCCTATGTAAAATAAAATATTTTGACTTTGAAAAACCGTTTTGGTTAGTGTTTTGAACGCCAAAAAATCCTTTATCATGTTATTATATTATTCTTTAGTTATGCTTTTCATATTTAAAACCAAACAAATCTCTACACATTCAAACAAATAACCTTCATACTCCACATAAAAAAACACTGTTAAAAATATCACAGTGCCACTATAACCTTATTCAAATATTGAAAACAAAAAAATAAACACGGAAACTGACAATGGCAGCCTATAAAAGAACCAATAAAATATTAAAACCATTCCAATAATAAAAAAAAAACAATACGCAACCAGTACGGAACTCATTTAGAAATGTGAAGCAAAAGCTTTTACAAATTCATGTGCAATATGAATTCAGGTAATAAACCGTCGTTGGATACAATTCATTATGTTTTATGGCATCGTAACGTATCAGCCAGCTCAGGGGAAATTAGCAGAAGTTTAGAATATGACTGTGTCATCGGTTCTTCATCATATCTGACGGGTTTTATGTGGATAATTTTCTATTACTCCTGGTAATGTGAAAGTGGGGTGTTTTTGTACACAGTTTATTTTATTAAACTGTGTGAATTAAGAACGGAGTCCTTTTTATTTCAGTTCAATAAAAAGTTTAGAAGAAATTGAAAATTGTGGGTTATTTTTAATATTGTGATTTTATTATGATGGAACTGTATATGGTGTTCAGAATTGGATTTTCGCCGAGAGGAAATAAATTGGATTAACTATGGGTCTGACTTAAGGCCAGCGCACACCGCAGAGAGACAACCATTTGATACTTGGGGTCGATCTCACAATATTGGAATCTGAATCGTATAACCACTAGTTACGTATCTAATTACGTTGGATAAAGATAAAACCCGTCCCCGGAATTCGCTGGACTTTAATCTATTAAAAATTTAATGTCAATGCTATTGAAAGTCGTTTTAAAATCAAAATACAATACGCTTTGAAAGACATTGCGCCTCGTCTTGGTTCTAACGTTTCAAATAACATCTGTTTTTTCACGGCTATATAATTTATTCAAACACCCAAGTATGAATTGAAAAGTTTGCGTTGAAAAAAATAGAATAACTTTTGATTACTTTCGTCTAGACTGGACTTTATCTTTTCGACTGTATTGTTGTCGTAATGAAAGACGTATTATGTAGAATTTTTGTTTCTAACTTATCAAAATACTAGTGACTGGAATTTTATTTTTAAATAGATCTTCTTTTCCAGAAACTAGTTATGGTAAATATGATATCTGTATGACAATCAAATTATGCACGTACTCTAGTTAGTTCAAAATAAGGCACTACAGATAGGTAGGTACACCAAAGAAGCTCTACATTATTCCTAGACCCTCAATGTATCGTGAAGGATTTCTTTTTTTTTCAAATTGGTCAACAACGTTAATTGGCCGTGTTGGAGCCATTTCATACCAGTATCAAAAAATACTTTCTAATTTGAACAAACGGACAATAATTTAAACTAGCAGTAACATCGCAACACCATTAATTTCCCTGATTCCACTCATCATTTAAGATCGATTTCAGATAAGTAAAACGTTAAAATATAAAACTGGTTATTATGTGGATTTGCTTTATTTTGTCGTCTCACCGATCTACAATTTCTACAAAACGTTCTAACGTTTGTGACTTGGAGCTGGCTAATAGTTTGCTAATATAAAATCTATGTGGTTTATTACTATTCAATGAAGTACGACTTATATTATCTAAACAAGATTTACAACTAAACAACATTTAATAGACAAACAAATTCATTTATTTTCAAACGGCTTGCATTGTATAGACTTAGAGATAGACTGCGTCTTTTATTATACTGGATTCCAAAGCTTTAAATTAATTTATGAGTATATTGCCTTTTCTATTTCCAATTATTGTCAATATCCATGATTTTTTACCTTTTTATTTTGTAAATACGAAGTATCAAAGTCTTACAATGGTACAAAATGCGCACCATTTGTTTTTTTTTTCACCAAGTCTGTTTTATTCAGCCGATTTTTACTTTCAGCCAGTAATCTTTTTGATCCAATGCATACATTTTACTAACTTAATAGGAGACATTACACCTCTGTGGTAAATTTAATTCCAAATTTAAAATTTAAAACAGTGCAGTAATGAAATACAGTGCAATAATGAGATTTCATATAACTTTTCTGCACTGTTTTGGTTCTAAGCAAAAAAGACATCCTTTGTGATCGGTTTTGTCGTGATGACATTACTGCATAGTTGAAAGAAAAAATATAAAATAAATATTTTTTTTGTTAAAAGTACCATAAATACTTTCATAAGCATTCAGTAAAAAACTGTTATTTTGAAATTACCAACAATTTTGGATATGCATCGCCTTTAAAGTTGCACTTTCTATACGTAGTTTGTTTCGTAGTTCGAGTAAATGGTGTCACGTTTGGTTTGCATGGAAGTGGTGACAACGCCGCATCTAAATCCTTGTGTCTGAAGGTACCTTTTCAATTGTCAGTATAAAAAAAAGTATTAGACCATCGATAAAATCCTTAACCTACCCATCATCTTCCTCCTGCCCTTATCCTAATTTATTGGAGATCGGCGCAGCATGTCTACTTCCATACTTATCTATTACTCGTCATCTTATCAGACACCTCCTTTCTTGCCATCATTCTTTACCTACCCATGGCTATCAAAACAAAATACCCAAGTCCAAGATAACAAGATTTCCAGACGCATAATTTAAAGCATTATCTTTTATCTATCTTGTACCATATTATCCTCCAGATAAAAACTCTATCACAATTATTTAAGTCGTCATCATTCACATCCAAGCTCATTATGATAATGCAGAAATAATAATAACCAAGATATGTCGAATAATATTATTTTTATCGATAAGATAACATCACTATGGCACGTGACACTGTAGGTACGTGTCCCAATATTATACAAAAATCTGATCCGTAGTCGGTATAGTCCTGCAATACAATACTGTTATACAATACTTTAAAAGTCATTTTTATGCTTGTATTGGCAACAGAAATGTACGATTTAACTATGCTGCAAGTAAGGTTGTATCAATGTTTTATGGAGTTAGCCTACACGTGCAGAGATAGATCTGCCTGCCTTTACCCAACAAGTGTTGGGGTCGGCTTCCAGTCTAACCGGATGTATCTAAATACCAGTATTTTTAATGGAGCGCCAGCCTATCTTATTTCCACAATCCAGTTAGTACTGGGTAATACGATACCCCTTGGTAAGACTGGTTGTCAGACTTTCGGGCCTGGAACGATTGTCAAATATCTACAAATGACAGTCGTGACCTACTGCTTAACGTGATTTCCGAGGCACGGAGGAAACTCAGTATTGGGTGATCACCCATCTACGGACCAACCTATTTTCGTTTCACCTTATGATCAAGTGAGATTGTTGATGATGATGAGGAACAATATCGGTCATCGATATTTAAGAGCATTTACGCGTTACGACATTTCATACAAACTTTCAAGTCCATATTTTCGCAAATGACTGAACCGATTTAAATGAAACTTGTGTGTTCTTGTTTTTTAGTAACTTTTTAGACCGATGTATCCAGGCTAAAAAGTTAAAAACATTTTCCAAAAATATTGTTACAGCTAAATTAGACCGATTATAAATTATCTATAGAAACAGAAATGGCCAATTACCTTTTTTTAAAAGACATTTCAAATTCTTTTTTGTTACTTTGCCTGTTTATGCGTATTAGAAAATAAGGAAGAAGTTTGTATGAAATGCCGTAAGGCCTAAACGCTCTTAAGTAGGATTTCCATTCTTTAGTACATACGAGTATATGTCAGCACCCAATACGTTGAAGTTTTCATTAATAATTTACAGTACAAAAGAAAAAAAGGGAGAATTTATAGTACATTACTGCCGCGGTCTATAATGACTACTTTGCTGGTCGCGCTGGTTATGGCCGACAGCGCAGCTCCAGGCCGACACAGTGCGGTCAGCCCTTGCTGTCCTCGCTGTGAAGGCCTCGACCTACGGTCTCGGCCTTTATCTCAGCTCGTCCATCAAGTGCTGCAATTATGGCCAAGCTGAAAGGCCTAGAGCGTAGCTAGGCTAACTCGAGGCAATCATAACGTGACCAGCGAAGCAGTCATTGTTGGCCAAGGTTTGTATAGTGCTTTACTCAAAAATGCAAGTACCTAATCTAAATAAAACCAGCAAGTAATTTAAATAAAAAATATATTCATTAAAATTTTCGCTGAACCGCGCTTTTGTTACTTCTTTGTTTTTTTTTTGAGCAATGGTAGTTGTTATACAGCCTAATATGGAATAAAATCTTTTTACTCAAAAATGCATGTAATGTGGTCATTATTTTGACAACCTTGTTTGAGCAAAGTCGACCTTGCCGTTCTGTTTCAAGGAGCGGCCGGCAAAGTTTGGCTGGCCGCTATACCAGGCCGGCAATGTTTTGCCGGCCGCTATTTCGACGTTTCAACTTTGTAAAAAATCTAATCCAAAAAGATTTTATTTAGAAAACAGCTGTTTGTATCTATAGAGTTAGGTACAAAAAGATTTTATTCCATATTAGGCTGTATAGTTCCAACTACCATTGCTCAAAAAAAAAACAAAGAAGTAACAAAAGCGTGGTTCAGCGAAAATTTTAATTAATATACACTTGCTGGTTTCATTTAGATTAGGTACTTGCATTTTTGAGTAAAGCACTATACAAACCTTGGCCCACAATGACTGCTTCGCTGGTCACGTTATGATTGCCTCGAGCTAGCATAGCTACGCTCTAGGCCTTTCAGCTTGGCCATCATTGTAGCCCTTGCTGTCCTCGCTGTAAAGGCCTCGGCCTACGGTCTCGGCCTTTATCTCAGCTCGTCCATCAAGTGCCGTACGCTGACCGCGCTGCGTCGGCCTGGAGCTGCTCTACGCTGCGCTGTCGGCCATAATCAGCGCGAACAACAAAGTAGTCATTATAGACCGCGGCAGTAATGTTCTATTGTACCTATCTCTATATAAACAAACAGCTGTGTTCTGAATAAAATATTTTTGGATTTGATTTTTTAAAACGTTAAAACGTCAAAATAGCGGCCGGCAAAACATTGCCGGCCTGTCAGAGCGGCCAGCAAAACTTTGCCGGCCGCTCCTTGGAACAGAACGGCAAGTTCGACTTTGCTCAAACAAGGTTGTCAAAATAATGACCACATTACATGCATTTTTGAGTAAAACATTTTTATTTTTATGCCTTTTTCAACAGCCAGTAAAAATCTCTTTCGACGGTAATTTAGTTAGACTATCCTGTTTTATCAATAAAATCAATAAAAGAGGATAACAGATTTTTAGTACCTACACCTGCATAATATTTTCTTGTCAATATAAAATTGTCTACTATTTTGATTGAGACTATCACTAAGCAAAACAAAATGTTGATACATTACGGAGTTAGGCGTTTTTTTGTTATATTAAAATGTCTATAAACATAATGTTCACAACCGTCCTTCACAAAAACGTTTAATCAAGCAACATGCAGTAAACAGCGACATGTTTATTAAAGCCATCTTGTTTGTCTCAATAATGTACACTAAGTTTACGGGGGTGAGGATAAACTAAGTTGGAACGAGTCCGGCCTTATGACCATCACTAAGTTGCGACCGTGGTTGAAACTTCAAGTGTTTTAGTGACAAGGATTTAGATCCTTAGATGTGCTACAGAACCAGTTTATGCTGATCTCTCTTCTTTTTAAAAAACATTGCCCCTCACTTAGAATTTCTCCTGTATCGTGGGTGCGTTTACAAACATTTAAAGTCACATACACAAACAGCTAGATCCGGAGCAACTATCTGGAGGCCATACAAATATTTTTTCCGTGCGGGGATCGAAACCGAGACACGCACCGTAGCAGTCGATTGCTCAACCACTGCGCCAACCGTGCCGTCAAAGTTATGCGTAAGTCCTATGTAGTAGGGCTGAGCCTATTATTGTCCTCAACCGGGCACAAGTCCAGACTCCGTGGCTGCTGTTAAGCAATTCCTGACGGAAAAACCTAATAACACTTTGCCACACCCGGGAATTGAACACAGTACCTCAGACTCAGCAGTCGCGTTTTCAATTACTAGATCAACGAGGCACTCGTAATAAATTTTAATTAAAAAAAATTATCATCAACGATACAGAGTGACCTTCATTTGACACGGTAGAGCAAATCTAATGGCTTAAATCTTTAGTTTCAGGATTACAGGAGTTGGTAAAATGTATATAGTGTGTAGTTTTCCTTTTATTATCTTATAGTTCTTGTCGAAGAATAACTTAGGTCCCATCATACACAGTCTCCAGCAAAAGGATATTTGTTTGAAAAAAGACCTCCTCGTAAATACAGATAGGGTACAAAATAATAAACTAAAATAAAACATTATGATGGAACCTAAACTTGTGAAATATCATGACAATTACATTTGTTATTCAAATATCATAAATGACACCTAATATAAAGTGGGGGCACTAAATACACTGTAGCGACCTATAAAAAGCAACTTATAACAAAAAGTACTACAGCACCATCTATGATAATCTGAAGAACTAATATGGTCTGAATCTCGCAAGCAAAGTTTACATCGACATATGATTATATAGAGAAACCCGACAACAACTTTACTTTCGGCTAGTTGCTCACCAGACATAGCACCTGTCTAGTCGGAGGATCCTCCCTTTCTAAGGAGTATCGAGGAACTCTACAACCTGTTCGGCATACTTCAAAACACTACTAGCAAATTTAATAAGCTTGTTTTTTTGATTACCGACTCGTAGTCACACCAGGTTATCACACCAGTATGACAAACAGGAACTTTTTTCTCGTTTCTCACACCACTGATTTTTTTACACCATTTATTCCTAACTAGTGCTGTTCTAGTTATACAACTTAGTTAATTTAAAAACCTTCAAATTACGTGTTTATTAAATGAATAACCCTCAAATTACATTTTTTGTAAATTAAAAACTTCTAAATTAGAAAGAAAGAAAAGATGTTTATTTGGCACATGCCACAAATACACACAATACAAAACGATAAACTTAACAATACAACGCATAGGAAAAAAAATAAGATATAATTATGTGTCTCACGGCTGCTCCAAATAGGCCCAGTTCAGTAAATTGCCGAGCAGCTAGTGCCCGACGCTAGTTTTCAGCTTTTTTTGAAATTACGTTTCTATCGCAATGTTTTAACGAAATGTCCCAATGATATTTCACTATTTATTTTTTGTTTGTTTTCCCCTTCTTTTTTTCCCTTTCTTTTCTTTCGATATTAATTTCTTTTTCATTGAATAATACTGTTATTAATTTTAGAATGGTTACGTAGTTTTATTAATATTTTTATTTAATTGGGAGTGCCAACTTTCACAAACGTTGTTGGTTCTGTGCCGTTGACCAACTATATTCCAGTTGGCGATATATATATTGTTCATCATTGTCGGGACATTTTTGTTATGAACTGTTTCATCTTTTCCCCGCTAAATTCATTAGATTTAGTTTTTATGTACTCCCATCAATTTATAACGAGTTCTAATGGAGTTAGCGGCAATGCCGTACATAATCCCACAATTCCTTTATGTAGTTAAAATAGTTTTTTTTTCTTATTTTTTTTTAAACGTAAAATTAAATAATAAATATTACTAAAAATAAAAAAAAATAAACGTAACCAGTCAGCAAAGAACGAAAGTCGGCTAACGCCGATCGACACATCGACTTTATTAGAATATAAAGGTACTGCAGTATCAATTATAGTATACATGATGTGAAAAAATCCGTGGTGTGACAAACGAGAAAAAAAAACCTGTTTGTCATACTGGTGTTACAATCTGGTGTGACTACGAGTCGGTAACGGTTTTTTTTGTTGCACCTCAGCTTACTCCACAAGGCATCACAGGCGAGATGTTATGTGATGGGTGATGTTTTATGTTATATGTGGAAACATAGTTTTCTGTACTCGAATCAATGGCTTAGATAGTGATACCAAGCGTCTAAATTAAGTAGCATCACATACAATACGACAAAACCAGCAAACAAGCCCTGCAACTTCGTGGCCCCACACAAACAGAACAGAAGGTGTCAAATCCAACTCCAGTGCAACAGATCTACGTCAATTTGAATTAAGAACACAATTGTTGACATGACAATGAAACGGACGCAGCAGTTTAATATGTAGATGTTATGCCCGAGTTACTTTAAATATCTGATGATAAAGTATGATAAAATTGATAATTCACGCTCGATTGTCTAGGAGATATAGTTATAATATACAGGGTGTAACGAAAAGGGTATATACATACTTAACGGTGTGCTTCAGACCATCAAACTGAACATGTTTATCTACAAAGAAAAATCATCATAGCGAAAAAAATATCAGCTGCCCCATACATTTGGGTCGAATAGGTATTGAAATTTTGTATGGGGCAGCATAATTTTTTTTCGTTATTACGATGTTTGTTTATAGAGAAACATGTTCAGTTTGATGGTCTGTAGCACACCCTTAAGTATGTATATACCCTTTCCGTTACACCCTGTATAAGGCAGGGTCAAGTGTAGGAGTATCAGAAAAAAAAAGAAGGTGCGATCATAAGGTCTCAATCTTCACTTGGTTTTGACTGTCTGATAGGCAAGGCACACAGACTCAATCTTAAAATTATAACGCTTGCAAGGATTATACAAGGTGTTGTTTTGCATCTTCGTCAAAATTCAGGAGGTTATCACAAAAGACAATCTAGTTAATTACGAGTATTAATAAACGCTGCTTTTTTTCGTTGTTTTAGTTAGTTAGCATTTCAGAAAAATCCCTTTAGCGTGGTTTAGGGAATAAGAAATTATCGAATAAACGTTTGCGATTGTTTGTATGTGTGAAAGCGTGGTTATAAAACGAGGATCAGACGGGCCGCGTTTAAAACACGGGTTGTTCACACTTACCGATTTTAAATATCTACCCATTTTATTATTGATTCGGGTCGAGAATCATAAGCATAGTTAACTTAACTCCTTGAATTTGACGAGGATGCAAAACAACAGCTAGTATAAATATGAAAAGTAGCCCTAGTCTATGAGGTTCTATACCTGTATGTTAGAATTTACAACGATCAAGGGCTGTAAAATGGCCGCTTTAGCAGAATCATATTACAATAAAAATATGAATAACGTTACAATTCGTAAAATGCTCACTAAGTGCCAATTCATAATATTAACTGCGTCTGTGACCATTTTAAGAATTTTAACGTGATTCATATCCTATGATTCTGCAAAAGCGGGTATTTTAGGTTCCCAGTTCAGTGATTTAGGTGGGAAAAGGTGGGTCAAAGAGAGACAGAGCTATTTTTGCATTTATAACTTTATTACTACTACTAATCATGATAACAAACAACTTTCCCAAAGAAACATTTTTTTTTATACTCATTCAATAACAACAGCCATATAAAATTTGTGCGCGCGTGCACCTGTGACCCATCAGCTGTTAGCCGCGTGACGCCGTTCTATCTCATTACTATCGTACCGTGCCACAGTGGGTGGGCAAAGCACCCGCTCGGCTCACAACCCCGAATTTTATAAGGCAGTTGTGTTATTCTGATAAAAGTGAATACGATTTATAAATCAAAGATTCTTTCACTTTGATTGTTATCATAAGTACAATCACGTGTTTAAATATCGGTCACTAATTATCAGTCACCCTATATATTAGTATAGATTAGACTATATACGTATACTACGTATACTGTAAAAGATGTTTACTATGATGATGATGCCGTATAGAATTAGATGGCTTTTTAGGCGTGGTTGTCGAGAATTTTGGTGTGCAGCTCTTTCATGTGCTTTCAAGTGGCTAACATTTAGCCGAAAAATTCCATGCATTAAGCGGACATGTCAGAATACCATTGACGACATTGTATGCTCTGATTGAGGATTTGATATATTTTTTTTATAATAAAGTCGATGTCAGCCCCATTACATTAGTTCCGACATCGTATCAACTACTCGTGATCGAATCAGAAATGAGGACATCTGCAAGAGAACCAAGGTTACCGACGTAGCCCGAAGAGTTGCCAAACTTAAGTGGCAGTGGGCAGGGCACATTGCTCGCAGTACGGATGGCCAATGGGGCCGAAAAGTTCTGGAATGGCGACCGCGAACCGGAAGACGATGCGTTGGAAGGCCTCCCACTAGGTGGACCGATGACCTGGTGAAGGTTGCGGGGATGCGCTGGATGCGAGGCGCACGGGATCGGTTAATGTGGCGTCACTTGGGGGAGGCTTATGTCAAGAAGGGGGGGTTTTGCCATAATCGCCACGCTTGGCAAGCGGGTTGGCGATCGCAGTACGGTTGTTAAAAAAGGACAGAGAACGCTGTTGCCCATTTTCTGCTAAGTCCCTTAGTCGCCTCTTACGATACCCACGGGAGGATATGGGATGGTGCTATTCTTTACGTCCGACACCATACAGAACTACTGGCTAGATGATCAACTACTCGCACGAATTTTGCTAGCGCAAAGCTAGCGAAAAATTAAAAAAATATACTTTAACTGAGAGATGTCTCCAACCCATCTGTGCTATATTTTATTGCTGAGAAATATCAAATCATTTTAATAAGATTCTGAACCCTAAAACATACAATCAAGTCATGTTTATGATACCCAAAAATATTGCTCATTTGGTGGAAGAATCACACTTAACTCCAACACATTCTTCATATTATTAAACATGAAAATTACGACACGTAAATATGGTCCCCGGCAGAGCCGTAAACGTAAACGAAACGTAAACCGTAATCGTGCCAGTTACGTTTACGCGCGCGTTTACGACCGCTTACCCGGAGTGTGAAAGTTGATCAGTTTTGACGAGACTTAAAAAGCTTGAGGGGTAATTTTTATGTCTGTTTAAGTTCGTGAGCTGAATTATTTTGTAGGTAAGTAAGTAGTACGTGCTCCATCCGTTTCTGGTTTTTTCTCTTAAACATTCCAGTTAGAATCTTGTTACATCGCCGTTCTGTTTTAAAGATTTCTTTAACAGTTTCATTGCCTACACATTTTTGAACTTCCACCATGGCTTTTGCCAATAGTATTAGCAAAGGAATACATAACCTCTTCCTCCTTTTTTAGAAGTCGGTTAAAAATACAGTCGTGCCAGTGACACAAAAGTGAAGAAGTATGACTTGATTGAAACACAGCTGCATTATCAAAACTTCCCAACAAAAAAAATACGTCAAATCATTCCCACACTTTTCCGCATAGACCATTCCAAACAAATGAGCAAGTACAGTCGGACACATAAATATCTCTCGATATAGTCTACACATATATCGCTTTACGTCGCGCGTTCATACTCTTCGCCCGGCAATAGATTCCGCTGATACCTATCTAACTGTTGGCGTTAAATCTCTACGGGTCGTGTTTGTGGACGACTGTAC
This sequence comes from Cerastis rubricosa, assembly GCA_949152445.1. Taxonomy (NCBI): domain Eukaryota; kingdom Metazoa; phylum Arthropoda; class Insecta; order Lepidoptera; family Noctuidae; genus Cerastis; species Cerastis rubricosa. Next base: position 19,706,866 of record OX424534.1, on the reverse strand, counting down.
GTTTTGTGATTTCTTTGAGTTAACTCGTTTTGAAGGGACGGGATGTTTTTTTTTGTTTGAATAAAACGCTTGTTTATTTGTTATTCTCTGTTGTAGTGTGAATATATCCCGTTGTATAATCACAATTAATCAGCTTCCAGGTAAGTTTTAAGTGTCAGTATGGCGGCTGATTCAAAAAGAAATACTAGCTGACCCGAGGAACTTCGTATCCTCGTAATTGTCTCCACTTCATTGTAGAATAACGTTAAATAGCCTATAGCTTGTGCAGATAAATGGGCAATCCAACAGTAAAAGAATTTTTCAATTCGTACCGATAGTGGCTGTGAGAACCTGAGATTAACGCGTTCAACCAAACAAAGATATTCTACAGCTTTATAATATTAATTATAGATTAACATTTAGGCCGACTTGCAACGTTTTTTGTAACAAACATACTAAAATGATCGTTGTTTCAAAAGATTGACAGACACAGAACGATCTAGTGAATTCGTTCAGTGATTTGGCGGGCTTTAGCCAAGATTAATCAGATATCTCGATATTGTTTTATAATAATTATATTTTTTTTTAATGGGAGTTGACATGACTATATTTATCTTGGTAGAAAAACAAAATGATGATGCCATTGAGTTAGAATTTTGTTTTGCTTAGTGTACTCATGAAAATTAATTTATTAATTAATAGTGAAAATGACCGTAACATTTAAACTGTTATTAATTAATTACAAGATTTTAAATCATACAGAGATTCATGAGTGTTTCGTTATGTGCTCATTCTCAACTCCTCAGTCGCTATTGTAGACATGGACAAAGAACGAGCGAGATGTTTTATCTTGCCGGAAACGGACTTAACTTTAATTCGAAATATAGTGCCAATGTTGATACGTTCCATTCAGATAATGTTATCTTTAAAGAGAGAGTTGTTGATACGACGCAGATAGAGAAAATGTGCTTTTATGAACATTGTTTTGAATACTATGGCACTGAAGAAATAATGCTGCAAAGTTTTCAGTATGAATGTATAAGAGTAAAGGAAGACCAAAGTCACGACGGATGGACTGTGTGAAGGCAAGCAAGGAGGTGTCTGATGAGATAACAAGTACTAGAGAAGTTTGGAAAAAGAAGACATGCTGCGCCGCCCCAAATAAATTGGGATAAAGGCAGGAGAATGATGATGATGAGTAAGTACTGAAGATACTTTAGAGCGACAAATATCGCGGATAGTAACCAAAATCAAGAGTCATTTTAATTTCAAATTAGGCTTAGATTCTGCACTTTTTGAACGTCAAATTTGTACAAATGACTGTCCCCAAAACGTCCACCCGTCACCTCTTCTTGAAGAATGATTTTACTTGCTTTTCTAGTAATTTATTCAGCAAATTCAGTATGCAGATGTAATAACATAGCCAACATTTCTGCACCCCCTAATATATAAATAATAAACCCTCATTCCATTTCAAAAACATAAATTCGATCTCCAAAATCTAAATGGCCACGTAATTCAAAAAAAAAGAAACCGTTTCAACCGTTAGACGACGGATTCAAAATTGGAAGCCATAAAGGCGGGAACCGACCGGATGTTGGACGCTCGGCTCCATCAGATCCGTATCACGACAGACTCCCGCCAACGGATTCATTTCCGGTCGACGGTTGCATTTTGAATTTTAGAACTCAATTTTGAACGAAAATAGGTCAGTAATACGATTTCAAGATGTCGCAATAGTTCACTCGACTATGTAGGTACGTTAGTCGAGTTTCTATTAGGTACTGATTGATTTTTGTGATTGTATTTAACATGAAATAGATTGGAGGAGCTCATGGCTAAATAATGACAGCCGCTCAGATCAATCTTCCACGCTTGCCCAGGTTTGGCCTGCTTTTGTTTCGTCCGTGCCTCGGAAAGCACGTTTAGCTGTTTGTCCCGGCTGACATTAAAATTTGAATATCTTTGACAATCATTACAGGTAGTCAGTGGCCTGAAAGTCTCAGTGTTCCCAAAGTACTTATTTCCTTGATTTGAATTTATTTGCAAACGACAAATAATTCGAAAAGTATGGGTAAGACGCAAATGATATTAAAGTTTTACGCGATCTAAGCACCTACAGAAAAACCTGATTATAACCATCGGGCAGTAGTCCAAGACGCAACACCCATACGGGCCTGGTGTCTGGTAGGCTTGGTCTAAGGATCTCCCCTTTTCTATAGGAAAATAAGAACTGTACACCCTGTGGTTCACACCCATAAAGTAGTAATCCAACCTGCCATTTGAACCGAGAACCCTATGCATTCACCTTGTGGTACCTAAGCCATCATTACTAAAGGTGCGTATTGATATTCAATTTTATTTTACTCGGCAACAAAAGTTTTCTACAAAATATGAGACAAAATCTATAAAACGACGTAATAAGGAGGGGAAAAACAGACACGTAAATTGTCATCGACATGAGTTCCATATAAAAATTCTTTGCCCACGCTAAGTGCATCACTGTTAAGCTTAAAATTAGATTACCTTTGTCTGCTAGGCTTCCCGTCGACTATAGGGTGTCACCATAGGTGGCGAGTGTTGTGGGGTGCGAAAATGGAAGGACTCATTTTGATGGGAAGAAAATATTTGTGGCACATTTTGCACACCGCGATCTTTAGGTAACTAAAAACCTTTTTTTTGGAACTATTATTTAGTCTGAGAAGCTGTATTTCGCTGCATTCCGTTTACACTGGAAGCCGACCTTAACATAATTAGGAAAACGCCGGCAGATGATGAATCATATTTTGAAGAGGTTTGTATGTTTGTGAGTGTGAGTCAGGGGTCATCTTGTTTGGAGTAATCTTCTGAACTCCTGATCCGATTCCGAAAATTCTTTTATTAATATGAAGCTGCATTATTATTATTATTTATTATTATTTATTTATTTATTAAACAATTTTATTACAAACTTTCATTTAAAAACTATGCCCCACAAAACCGTTTCCACGGTTTGTCTGTGGGAACGGAACAATATAATAACAATATTTTAAAGATAATGTTAATGTAAATCTAAAAATATCTAATCTCATAATCTATTCTAAAATATTAATATAATCTTATATAAATTTCCCCCACAAACAGCAAACCATCTTTTTTAAAAATATGGTTTATAGACTCCTGAGAAAGAATAGTTTAAGCGATTTGGCAAACTTACTTTTTATTATCCCCAATTGTTATAGGCTATATTTAAAACGTTGTCGTGGGTTCTGACCATGACGCGAGTGAAGCCGTGTGCATAAGCCAGTCCGTAATAAATATCATCAACTCACCAAATCATCAATGTTAGAATTTTGTCGATTCGAGGTTTTACCTGGACGATTATAACTGAGATTATTCTTAAAAATACAAGAACTATACAGCTTGGCTCATCGGTCTTCTTCAGTGAGTGTGCCCAAGAACTCCACGATTCTACATCGGACATCTAGACGCATTGCAAGTTACCATCCCTACCTTATTGCTATTCCACCAATTCACACTAAGCGTTTCCAAACGTCTTACGCGCACAGCAAAGGAGTGGCACTCTCTGCCTGCGTCAGTGTTTCCGAACACTTACAACCCTAATCTCTTCAAAGATAGAGTGAACAGGCTTCTTCTGGGTAAGCTCGTACCATCGTCGACTTTGTCTCTGTCATCTCTGACGTACTACACTAGAGTCAAGAGCAGAAAAACCGCAAATTAAAAAAAAAACCTCCTAAGTTGCTCTATCTCTGTACCGAGTAGTGTGTTCACTTGAGACACCACCATAGGAAATATAATGCGCCGCTGTCGGTCCGAGTGAACGTAACCTGTAAGTGTTATATTGGCGGTAATCTTACCACGGAACATGGATGAACGTAATACCATAGGATGCTGAGATAAGCAATAATATATCTGTTTTGTAAGGTTGGCGTCGAGCGGGAGAGGATTTCAAGCTCTCAACTGACCGAAAGTACAGTGTGCTGTGCCAAGGTCGCTTGATGAGGCTGAGGGTGCTGACTAGTGTTCAGAAACGTGTTTCTGCTGGGTGCTCATGGTTAACGATACTCTTTTTAAGCTGGTTGTGTAACTCGCTGCTCGAAGGCTGCGCCGACATCCATTTAAAAAAAAATAGTACGTCTTATTAGCCCCTTTTGGTAAAAGTACATTTAAGTAATAATAGTCCTCCTGACCGTTTTCCGTCACGGCCGCCATTCTTGATGGAGTTAACCATCGTCCATCGGCGCGGGAGATATTATAGTGCGCTGGAACAGGTGCACTCTCTGTTCCTTTGCTCTCATCGTCCGATGGGGCGGCAATCCGACACGACCGGAGAGATATTAGGCGCAGGACCAACGGCTTAACGTGCATTCCGAGGCATGGAGATATCATAACGCCAACTTCCAAACTCCGGGCTACAACTGAGGAGTTCCTAATGGAAAAAAAAAACCAACGGGGAAGATAAGTAATATCATAAATACAGACATGGAAAACAGACAGTCACAGAAATAAATAACAATAATATCTGCAAAATTCATCCATTAATCAAATTATAAGGGAGCAACGTGAACAAGTTGCAACCATTGCGGATAATAAATTAAAAACAAATAATATCGGCCTGTTACACACATTACACAGACCCTTATTAATACTGTTATGGGGAAAATATTGTACTTATTATGTAACAACATAAACGTAAATAGTACAAAACATAACGTCTGGATTCCTCGAACGTTAAGCGAGAGAGCACACAGTAAACCTTCATTTCGTCAATTATGTTTAAGCTCCGTGGTCCTAATATCAGGTGCGCCATCGAGCACAAATTAGACTTAGAGGCTGAGAAATTTGGTAAAAATAATAGTATAAGATGATGATTATCGAGTGAATTTGTGCCAAAAAATCAATATAGCCAGCAGCCGAAAGTCTGACATCCAGTCTTACTAAGGGGTATCGTTACCCAGTTACTAGTTTGTGGAGGTCAGATAAGTAGTCGCTTCATGTAAAATAAGTTGATATTCAATTGATTCCGGTAAGACTGAAAGCCGGTACCAACATAATTGGGCAAAGGCTAGGCAGATGATGATGACATCCACGCGGGCGAAGACAAGGATAAAAGCTACTAAACCATAAGGTCAAGTGGGCCCGCGGGTTCTGCGGGTCCTGCCTATGTGGGGTCAGTTGAATAAAGAACCCGTGTAACACTACCTTTAAACAAACAACGAACAGTTTCGACATCGAACCGTTAACAGTCTGTTTCAATTTATGTGTGCATGTTATCAACACATTATTTTGCCGCGAATACGGCAGTTTATTGCACCGACAGAAATGTCATATTTTTTTTATATTTATGAATATTTTTCTGCTGTTTTCAGTACGGGCTTTGGAAAATGGAAAAAGGCAGGATAACCAAAACTTTTTTTAGGACATTCCTTTACTTTAAAATATTTTAAAGTTTATCGTAGACGTTACATACGGAAGATGAAAACAAAATAACGTCACGGTTGTAGCAGTGACTAATCGATTGACTGCTGCGCTGCGTGTCGCGGGTTCGATCCCCGCACGGAACAAATATTTGTAAGGCCTACAGATAGTTGTTCCGGGCCTGGCTGTTTGTGTATGTGAGTTAAAATGTTTGCAAACACACCCACGATACAGGAGAAATTCCTAGTGACTGTAAGGTTTAAAAAAAAATACGACAACAGGAATTCTAGTAAATTATGAAAGTCTGAAATCACCAATCAGCAAGCGTGGTTGCTGCTACTGGTTTACACCTAAAACAAGTTACTTAATTGAAAAACTTCAAAATAGATCGTGGACAAATAATTTAGAATAGAATCTTGTCAAACAAGACAAGACGTCTTGTAAAAGTCTTGTCGAAAATTTGTGCGTACGGCTACCAATTAAGCTATTAAAACCAGTATAAGTGGATCTGTCATTGTACAGGAAACCTATGCGAAGCGAAGCCATATTTTACTAGTAATGTAGAGCTTGATTTGTCACCCTGTATACCACAAGTTGTAAAAGTATACAAGTAAAAGGAAGTTTGAAACAAGTACCTACAACCGATACACTTCTATGGTAAACATGCGCTAAAGTCAATAGAACATTTTCTTCCATGCTTAGAACATAGATCTTCACTAGATATCATAAATGGGAACCAAAACATCGGACCATGCGGCATAGGAATGTGTTTAATATTTTGTCCTAGCGATGCACCATGCGGGCACACTGTACTATTTTAGGGATGTTATAATATGGTAATCGATATTTTTGCGTGTCGAGGTTCACTTTATCGATACGTTCTAAACAATAATAAATATACCGGTGTGTGGGTACGCAAACGCAACCTAAACATGAAGCCAAACTCAAAACTATGTAGGTAACTGAAGATACTGCCAAATGAATAAAAATTTGTTTTTTTTATTTACGGTTATCACTGCAAACCACAAAACTGTATAACTATCATCATCATCATTATTTCAGCCGAAATACGTCCACTGCTGGACATAGGCCTCCCCCAACGCCACATTGACATTAGGGGGCTTTGCCATAATCGCCACGTTTGCCAGGCGGATTGGTGATCGCAGTACGGTTGTTACAAAAGCACAGAGAACGCTGCTGCCCATTCTCTGGCAAGTCCCTTAGTCGCCTCTTACGATACCCATGGGAAGATATGGGATGGTGCTGATGGTTCTTTACGTCCGACACCACACAGAGCATATATCGCTCTGAATAACTATATGGGGATTAAAATATTTAGAAACAAATTACCTAATACGCACGCTTTTTTCGCATTGGGGTAGGCAGTAACTACACTGTTCAATCAATTCAAAACTAAGTGCGTTAAGAATGGTAAATAAGGTAATTTAAAAAAAAAGTGATTTTCGTAATCATTATTATTTTACGAGTAATTATTTCTGTAAGAATCCTTGTAAATCAAGTCCCATATTATAGTAAGTTTTGTAGCACTACTTACAAACATGATACAATGATGGACACAATTTTAATTTAATAATATCATCATCATCATCATTTCAGCCGAAAGACGTCCAATGCCTCCCCGAAGTGTTGCCACATTGACCGGTCCCGTGGGACTCGCATCCAGCGGATCCCCACAACCTTCACCAGGTCATCGGTCCACCATACACCCACTATAGTGGGAGGCCTTCTAACGCATAATAATGTATCTTAAATTAAGTTAGTTAGGCTACATCACAATAAAAATAAAAACATAAATTCGATAAGTCATTTTCAGCAGAACATCACTTCAAAAAAAAAAACCCTGCTCACCAAAAAAAGGTAAAGCACATCAATAAATCAAAGTGAAAGTATAAACACAGTAAAAGTATCGACAGTCCCATCCCTAAGAGGCGATAAGAAGGCAGACGGCGAAACAAAAGCTGTATCGATGCGAATTTCAACAATATCCGTGTAGAGCGTAAATCACGCGCGTCCGTCCTATTGTTTGTTGCCGCTCTGTGCACTTCGTTCGAATGGCTTGCTCCTTTTTTAAAAACTGATTTTATCGATAACTTTTGAAATTCATATGTTGGCGGTACTATTTACGTAAATGTTATTTTGATGTTTAGAAAATATAATATTAAGTGCTACTAGAATTTTGTTCTAACACGCTTTCCTGCCGAGTATTCATAGTGTCCTCTCGTCTTACTGCAGACTTCAGCCGACACAAATAATAATCATAGCTTTTTAGGAACTATCGGTTTTTCTGTATGGCAAGGATGTCTTGACGTCACGGTTGGCGCAGTGGTTGAGCGATTGACTGCTGCGCTACGTGTCGCGGGTTCGATTCCCACACGGAAAAATATTTATATGGCGTACAGATAGTTGTTCCGGGTCTGGCTGTTTGTGCATGCAAGTTTAAATGTTTGTAAAAGCACCTACGATACAGGAAAAATTCCTAGTGCGCGGAAAAGTTTAAAAAAAAAACGTTGTCTTTCTGAAATGGTGAGAACTAGATGCAGTTTTAAAAGTATTTGAGATATCTTGTACTCTGTAAGAAAAGTTCTTCATCATCTGCCTAGCCTTTTCCCGACTATGTGATCGGCATCCAGTCTAACCGGATGCAGCTGAATACCGGTATTTTACATGGAGAGACTCCTCTATCTGACCTCTACAACCCAGTTATTACTAGGAAATGATACCCCTTGGTAATACTGGTTGTCAAACTTTTTGGATAACGACTGTCAGAGATCTACAATTGACTGTCGCGACCAACGGCTTTACGTAACAAAACCTCTTCTATTCCTGAAAAGAGAACTTACATACTATTATTTATGTTTATGACACACATTTCATTACATAGACGAGTAAGTAGCTGGTGGCTAAATATTAACAGCCGCATGAGTCGATCTTCAAGGTTGAGCCATGCTTGCCGAGGTTGGTCGTGGAAGGGATGACCATTATTACATACCGAGTTTCCTCCGTGCCTCGGAAAGCACGTTAGAATAGAATAGAATAGAATAAAACTTTATTGTACACCAAAAATTAAACATAACGGGCTAAGCCAAGTGGCCAAGCGGCGGCGTTAAGCCGTTGGTCCCGGCTGTCATTTGTAGATCTTTGACAGGCGTTATGAGTAGTCAGAAGCTGAAAGTCTGACATCCAGTCTTTCGAAGGAGTATCGTATTACCTACTCACTGGGTTGTGGAGGTCATTTAGGCAGTCACTTCATGTAAAATACTGAAACTCAGCTGCATCGGGTTAGACTGGAAGCCGACCCCAACAAAGTTTGTGAAAAAGCTAGGCAAATGATGATGACTTTTCATTACATCTAAACGACAGATAAAGGTGTTCCACTCAAACCAACACAACAAAATCTGGCACACAGTTTGCTAAAACACATAAAAAATTGCTATACCGAGTCACAGTTCTGGTTAGTCAATTCCGAGTATTATTTCCTCTATTTTTGGTGTACCGTATGGACTGGTATCTCGAACAAAGCGATATGAGTGCAACAAAAAGTGGGTGGCTTTGTTTCAGCCGGTTTTGATAGGAGTCAGACAAAATATGATGCGGCAGAAGAATTGTGTTTTGGGCGGGAGTAATGAACGTATTTTTGTTTAAGTTTTTCTGTGTATTTTACACAGTATGAAAGTGATTTAATATTCAATTACTATGTATTTATGTAATGTACAATAGTGGGACCTCCTTTTTAAAGATTTTTCTCTCTTGATACTATAAATAGACACTTGCTGTAAACTAAGTTTACGCTTGATACATTTTGCAGTGGGAAGATTTACAGTTATTGCAACTATTTTATAATATTGTTATCATAAAATCAGAAACAGTCACTGAATCATTTATTTTTTCGATCACCAACTAAATAGGTACATTTTAACAATTGAAACTAAAATAACAACAATTTATAAAAAGGTTTTAACAAACTCCTACTCAACGCTGACAGCTGGTAACGTGTCAAAGAGACTGGCGGCGTTGCCAAGTTGTATGGCAATACTTAGCCTGTGGCTAAGGTAAAACCCAGCCCTTGCATTGCAACTGAATTTCTAACCAGCAACTGATTGAGCTGAAATTTTGCACACACCTCAGGTTCTGGTGACAATACATATTTTTGAGACAGACAACACTTAATCCTTTAGCCGGGATCGCCTCTTTACGATAGAACTCCTCAAAGGTTTATTAGCACGGACGCGTAACCTTGTAAACACGTTCAGTGTTGATTGATAAACTTATTTATTTTTCTTTTCATTAGAATAAAAGCTTGTTTTGTGTTTAAAGTTAAATTTATTGATTTTTCTATCATTATTGCTGATAGAATTTCACTTCTTCTTAGGCCCTATGTACAGATATTAATAAAAAAATAAAAGGAAGATCAAAATAGTTACGAATCAGCACTTTTTTGGTAGTATTTTGTTTAGTTGTCGAAATGGGAAAGTTACCAGATGAGATGTACTCACAAATACCTGCCTTCAAATTGAAATAAACGATTAATTTTTGTTCTCTCTTTAAATTTTCTGCCTTCCTAAGCCTAGAGGCTCGTAATGACGTTTACGGCTAACAATGACGTCATAAAGTCAAGCCAAGCCGTCCGTAATATCTTTAAAAACGTCACACCTGCGCCCTTTACTATTGGTCCTTCTGACTTTCGAGTTTTGGTGTATCGAAGAAAATATAAGTTCTATTTACTTGCGTGTTAGAAAGACTGCCACTTTGGTAAGGATATGTTGCTACATAACAGTATGTGAACACATAAGGCTGTTGGCCGTAGGTCCCCGTATGCTCGTTTATGTCCTCTTCCTCTTCGCCTCGTTGGCTTAGTAGCCGAGCTACTGCTGAACATAAGGTCCTGAATTCGATTCCCGGGCCGGGCTGGATTCTTAATGGTTTTTTTGTCTGAAATTTTTCAGTAGTAGCCTGGTGTCTGGATTTGTGCCTGAGTGATTACAATGAGCTCATCTCCAATTACATGGAACAAATAGTTTTTTCAACTATCTAGGTTTTTTTTTATTTATGAAATAATAATCTATAACCTAACAAATTGGATTAAATCGTTTTCTTATGTAGAATTTGAGGCACTATTGCAAAACTAAAATTAACTCACTCGCTCCTCTCAACACATACATACACACACACATACACACACCAATACACACACACTTACACACACATGCACATTTTATTTTTTACTATTTTTGTTTATGTTTTTGCTGTGAAAGAGCGGAGTCTCCTAATACAGGAGGCCCCAATCGCTAACGTGTTCTTTAAGTATGATTACGAAATAAACATTTTTTTTTTATTACCTAACTTAAAGCAATAATAAAAAATATGTATAAAGAGAAAAAATAATGAAAGGGCGTCAAAAAATTCGTCAACATCGCTGTTTATCAGGAATAGTGCCTAGAAGCCTGGCAGCTTTGCCACGTTGGATGCGAATCCTGAATCTTTGATCGCCGTCTGATCACGGGAAAATTCGACCAACTGCTTGACGTTGTCCCAGATGATTAGGTGGAACTTAAATATGACTGGCAAAATTTGGGTAAAAGACTACAACTCTGGCTAAGTCAGACTCCTAAAAACAAAATAAAAATTAACAAGCATCTAGGAATCTACTATTGTAGGGATCGGCTTCAAGTCTAACTAGATGCAGCTAATTACCAGTATTTTACATGGAACGACTGCCTATCTGACCTCCAAAACCCAGTTAGTACTGGGTAATACGATACCCCTTGGTAAGACTGAACTGTCTTCCTTGGGTTAGGCTAAAATTTCGTTATTTTCGGTCTCGTAAAATGTGTTAGTAGTAGCGGAGTTTCACTACGGGCTCAACTGAATAGGTTTTTTAATTATATAAGGACATAAAAACTATGACCGGGCCAAGCTTGAAAGGACTCAAGATTAAGATTATAATGAATATAAATGGAAGAAAGAAAGTATTTTCACACAGAAATACCTTTCTCTTCTATAATATTACTTTTTACCTCATTTTCGCTGTGCTATCATTTTTTATGTTATCATTTTTGCTGTATTATTTCGGCCAGGTTTGTAATTACAGAGTTTTGGAGCTCTGAAGACCTTTTCATGCCTTTTTCAAAAGCTATTCAGGGGAAAATGTTAAATGAAGCAACTTTCAGCTGTTTCGGTGTCAATTAACTTTACATTTGCGTTTGTAATGAGGAAAGTAGGTATTACTGTGGTTTTGAGCTTGTTGACTTATGAATATTTAATATATTTATCATAGATAATAAGGAATAGAGCAGGGAAGGTTACTTAACTTAAAGAGGATGATTGACCGATGATTAAATAATTACTTTGTAGGTTTATTTCACATTCCGAAAACGTGTTTCCGAATATTCACATAACACGCTGGTTGCCATACAACGTGACAATGCTGCCAGTCTCTTGGGCACATTACCAGCTGACAGCGTTGGGGAGGACTTTTTTGAAGCCCTTTTATTATATAGTATAATCTTATTTTAATTATATATATATTTTTTTTAGTTTCTTAGTTCTTGTAATGTTCAAAGTAGTTATTTAAATTAAGTTTTCATATTAGTTGTGAATTATAAAGTAAAGAAAAGTAACGGTAAAATAAAGAAAGTAAATAGTTTAGCTGACCATGATTGTATCATAATCAGAACTAACATGAATACAAAATTTCAGCTCAATCGGAAATTGGGAACCGGGGCAAAAACTTCTAAACATTTTTAATATAATTGGTTAGATACACGTAAAGCGAATATAACCTTGTTAAAAGTAAAATGAGTTGATGTCAATCCGCAACGCTTATACAAGCTGTTGTTTATCATCATCATCATCAGCCTATAATGTTCCCACTGCTGGGACACAGGCCTCCTCTCTATGGGAGGGAGTGGGCTGTGTAATCCACCATGCGGGCCCAGTTCGGGTTGGTAGATGTCACATGTCTTCGAATTTTTAGTTCTAGAACATGCCGGTTTCCTTACGATGTTTTCCTTCAACGTTTTTGAGGGCAGCGGTGATGAAATAAATTACACAAAGTAATGCGCCTGGCTGGGTTCGAACCCATGGCTTACTGCTCGTAAGTCGGGGCTGCCACTTCTGGGCCACCGCTGCTCTATTTGTTGTTTATCATCCTCGTTTAATTCAAGAACTTATCTAAGCCAATGATTCTCGACCCGAATCAATAATAAAAAGACTAGGTAATTTTATTTTTTCTTATTTCCGGAAATCGGTAAGTGTGAACCACCCGTGTTTTAAACGCGGCCCGTCTGATCCTCACCCATATAACCGCGGTTTCACACATAAAAACAAACTCAAACGTTTATTCGATAATTTCTTATTCCCGTTAAGGGGATTATTCTGATAGACTGACAAACTTAAACAACCAAAGTATTCAGTGTTTATTAATAATAAACTAGGTCATCATCATCATCATTTCAGCCGAAAGACGTCCACTGCTGGACATAGGCTTCCCCCAAGTGACGCCACATTGACCGGTCCCGTGCGCCTCGCATCCAGCGGATCCCTGCAACCTTGACCAGGTCATCGGTCCACCTAGTGGGAGGCCTTCCAACGCATCGTCTTCCGGTTCGCGGTCGCCATTCCAGAACTTTTCGGCCCCATCGGCCATAAACTAGGTACCGTAATGTAAATTGATTATTTATGTCTTTTGTGACAACCTCCTGAATCTTGACGAGGATGCAAAACAACATATTGTACGTGTATTATGACATTAAATTTTGAATTGTGGTGTTACCGTTACGACAACCCGCTCCATATACGAAAACTGTAATAAACATCAATAGCAGTCTATAGGAAAGACGTTAATATTTTCTCAACAAATTAATTAAGCTTAAAACATATCGGGAGTATCGAATCGGACCCGTTGCATTATCAGTATAAAATCAATTTGAGAGCAGCGTATATGCAACTCGAACAAGCTGGATACAGGGAGCTTTGAAAGAGAAACATGTGTGGTGTAATGTACGAGTGTCAGCAAGTTTCCTTGGTTGAAGTGTACAGTGGTCAACTCAGATTCTGTGTAACTTGTATACTGAGGAATGCGAGACCACTACACAAAGTGACATTCTATCAAAGATTACAAAACATAACATTACGCCTGTAATCATGGAAGCGTTAGGCAAAGGTGTGCCTAATAGTACACCCTAATTTCGCAAATTATGTTTAAGTCCCATGGGATTGGGGGCAAGCCTATTGCCATCACCAGGCACAAATTCAGACTCTTGGCTGCTATTGAGAAATTCCTGAAGAAAAAACCCAATAACACTTTGCCCGACCCTGGAATCGAACCCAGGTCCTCAAGCTCAGCAGTCGCACTTGCGAACACTAGAACAACGAACCAGATAACGATTACGAAGAAGTCAAAAATGCATTGGATTGCCTTCTTCGCGGACCACCTTCGTCACCAAAAGGGAGACGAACGGGTCGGAGGGAGATGTGCGGAAACCAATCAATCACATTGGTAGGAATGGACTATGAGTGGATGGATATGGATGTGTCAGACTTGTACTGACTAAAACCCATCCATGTTCCTTCTTAGCCCTTTGTGTTCCAGGGCCACGGTATCTCTTTCGAACAGTCCCGCAGTCCTGGCAGGCATCGGCCCTCTCGGACCCCTTCCGATTTGCTGACATCTCCTTGAGGCGCGCGTGGAACACAAACGCGCCGTCGGCACGGCCTGTCGTCATAAAACGGACGAACGGTGAGCTAGCCCATTACTCCACGTCCACAGGCCCGACACCGTCTACAGGCCCGATCTCAGCAGGGCCTGGGCCTTTGCTCGCCTGAGATTTGTACCCTGGACTCCACGTTGAGAAGTAGTGTTAACAACCATTAAACACGAGACAGTCACATTTCATGACACACAACTCTGAGTATTTAGGAAGTTTTCGAAGAAATAACTACTGTATTAATAACACCGTAAGTCTACAACTTGAACTACAAACTTATCGCGATACTAAGAGACAATAGCACCATTATTCCGCGTTCAGCGAGTTAACAATGAACCAAACACTGATTAAGCGGTCCTGGGCTGATCGTAAATTATTTTGTTCCTGCCCAGCCCTTTATGGGAGAATCATAAATGTTGGAAGGAGAGCTATTGAAAATCATTATAATATATTGGGTTGATAGAAATAGAGTAAGAAATAGTTCTGAGAACCTTTAGAGACCCTATATATCAGCAAATACGGTGATGGGAAAGTCAAAAATGTATAGCAAATAAAATAACTTTCATTTTAGACAAGCAATATCCTTAGAAAGCTTACGTCAATTTGTTGGAAGTCGTTGCGGAAAGATGAAATTCTCGGAAAATTATTGCCAATTTTTTCAGCCTTTTGTTTTTGACGATGCAGATGAAACTGCTGCTTTTGCTGACAAAAGATGAAATGGCCATAAATACATAAAAAGCTTAATTGCCGAAAATACTACAAACTAGGCAAAGCCTGCATGTTGGACACCAATACAGATCGAGAGTTTACTAATGGAAAATATGAAAACATAGTCGGTGGCGGCAACATAATTTATAAATCTTTTCTAAACTACAAATTTACGTCTTTTTCTCATGGCAGAACTTACAGAACACCTACATAATCATATTGCGTCATCTACGTTCATCCATCTGGATCAGTTCTAAAGATTGAAAACCTTTACAAAGCCACCAGTCTTTGCTGTTCAATACTACCTATGTCAGGCACACCTGGCTTTAGTTGTATTGCTCATGTCTGTTCATAACATATAAACAAACAGGAATATTATTAACCTAGAAAAATAATTAATAAATTACTTGAATTCAATTTGCTGACCCATTGATTTAGAACCTAATTATTGTGGGTTCAATTATTAGATGTTTAACTATTGTAGATTTAATTTGATAACAGAAACTATTGAGAGGGAAAATCTGATTTCACTATTCTATTTGCACTAATCGTCATGGGTGCAGTAACTTAATTTTTTATTTTATAATTTACATAAAGAATACGTGTGACGCAGTTTATTAGAAAAATTAAAGGATACTTTCAAAAAATTAAAATGTGCTTTTTGTATATTCTTCTAGGAAAACCTTTCATTTGATACCAATCGATGATATGCCATCCGCCATCTTTGAGAGTCCACCAAATTAGATTTGGAATGCGTTACTTAGCTAAGTATGCATTCTTATGCAAACTAAACATGTAACAAAATTTAAGCTTAATCGGAAACCGAGAAGTAGTTCAAATTAATGTAGTATCTTTTTATACAGTTAGTAACAAGCGGAGTTATTAAAAGAGTATTAAAAACATAAAATCTGAAACTCAACTAAAACTAAAAACATTTATCACACTAATATTTTATTGGCGAAAGTTTGTGTATGAGTGTGTGTGTGTGTGTTTGTATGTCACTCCTTCACGCTTCAATGGGTAGACGGATTTAGATGAAACTTAGTATGTAGATAGCTTATACCCTGGATTAACACATAGGCTACTTTTTTATCCGGGTCTTCGCGGGTGAAACCGCGTTGCGCAGCTAGTTTCAAACAAACCGGTGCCATGCACTTTGGAATTGTTAGAAACAAAAAATAAAGCTACAGTGCAACCAGAAGGTATAATAATATCATAAATGTCATGTATATGGAAAAAGAAGAATGAAAATCGAAAACACGAAGGGAAAATTTCAAAGAAAGAAATGTCAGTCTTACCAAGGGGTGTCGTATTACCCAGTTCTAACTGGGTTGTGGAGGTCAGATAGGCAGTCACTCCATGTAAAATATTGGTATTCAGCTGGATCCGGTTACACTGGATGTCAAACCCCATCATAGTTGGGAAACCGCCTGGCAGATGATAAAAAAAGAAATGATGGTAGGTTTGACCAAGAATATGACAACAAAGTTACTAAAAGTTTTGGTACCCTAATAATTGAGACATAATTATTTGTACATTGTACATAGTTTGCAAGCTCGACGTTCATAATTCTACTTATGTTGATATACACAAGGTGTTATTTTACATCCTCGACAAATTCAAGGAGGTAACTATGCTAATGAGAGAATCATTAACATAGTTACCTCCTTGAATTTGTCGTTGACCCGAATCTATATTTTTTTTCTTATTTACGGTAATCGGTAAGTGTGAAGCACCCGTGTTTTAAAAGCGGCCTATCTGATTCTCGCCCTATAACCGCGGTTTCACACATACAAAAATTCTCAAAAGTTTATTCGATAATTTCTTATTCCTTTATTCTGATATACTAACAAGCTTTAACAACAAAAAAAAACAGCGTTTAATAATAATTAACTAGGTACCGTAATTTAAATTGATTATTTATGTCTTTTGTGATAACCACCTGATTTTGACGAGGATGTAAAAAAATCCTTGTATTTTGTTCAGGCAGAGATATCAAACCTAATTAACAATAAATACCTTTCAAATAATCAATAAGCGTAATGACACACGAGTAATATACGATATCACAAAGGCTAAATAGCAAATGTAAAAGACCGTTCCCATTGCAAGTTAGTCGCTGCGATTCGCGATCGACGACACGTCACATCGGCATCGTACGTGCACTGATTTATGCGTGGAACGACGACACGGCCGTACGCAGCGATAAATATAATTGTGCCGCTCTGACCCACCCAGGGAGCGGGCTACGGCAAGTGCGTAAGGGGCTTTATACAATGAGAATTGGAATCTTATTACAGTGTTTTGTTTTTGCGCATTTCGTATCGTCAAATCGAGAGCTCGTGGCTTTATAATAGCAGCTGCTAGGAGCGGTCTTCAGGTTAAGCCGTGCATGCCTAGGTTGGTCCGTGGATGGGTGACCACCCATTTTTTCTCCGTTCTTTGGAAAGCACGTTTAGCCGCTGGTCCCGGCTGTCATTTGTAGATCTTTGATAGTCGTTACAAGTAACGATCAGGTGGTCCGAAAGTCTGACAGGCCGTCTTACTAAGGGATATCCTATTACACAGTGCTAACTGGGTTGTGTAGGTCATATAGACAGTCGCTATATAATTATAAAATACTGGTATTCAGCTGCATCCGGTGCCATGGTATGCCAGACTGGAAGCCGACTCCAACAAAGTTGGGAAATTATCGCGGATTTCGTACATTCCAATACACTCAATGTGACAGAAGATCCGCTCGATAACGGTGTCGTGTGATAAACGCCTATGTTGACTCAAATGAAGAAAAGAAAAGAAAACGTCAAAATCTGGCTGGTTCACAGCTATTCTACGTAAAATCTACGTATTTTTGCCGTCACACCCACCACAAAGCAATAACTCTAGTCTGAAATTTAAAATAAACAAACGAATAAATATGCCAAACAAATTCTCATTGTGCATAAGTTCCTACAAACAACTACAGATGTACCACAAGCAATTGTACAGGAAGACAGCTACACCAAGTAAAAGAGAACCGTCGCTAACAATACTACAACCCGAGCCAAACAGAACAGACCCTAAACACAAAGCAGTATGGACTAAAGTAAAAGAAAATGTAAGTTAGCAAAACTTAGTCCGGACTGTTGTCGAACAATCTTGTATTTTATTTTGTTTATACGATTTCATAGTTTGTAAAATTAAATTCGAAATTCCTTTATGAATAGTACCTACCCGGTTTATATTGTTAGAAAGCTCGTTTTCGTTTTGTTAGAAGTTTTTATTATTTTTAATATTTTTATGCAACTAGTTTTACTAAGGAGAATCTTACTTACAGGACCATGGTGATTGGCACAAGAAAAGAGAGGGATATACCCAGCAATAGGTAAATTCAGGCAGTGGCTGATGAACGCATTACCCAAAAACTGGGTTGTGGAAATCAAAACATGTAAAATACTGGTATTTATCCGGATAGACTGGAAGCTAAGCCCAACATAGTGGAGAAAAGGATAGGCAGATGATGATGACCTAGGCACAGTAGATTTTACATCCCAATTAAATTTATGCTTAATCCAATATTTTAAACATAATTCTGTTTCCACCATCATCAAAAGATTGACAGGAATCGAACGATGTTTTATAAATGAATAAATATTTGAGATCGGCAAAATTAAAAAAAAAAATCCGCAATTCATTGAATTACATGATAATATTTTTGTAATTTTCAATGATAATTTAAATCTTATCAGATAATGTGGTTTCTATCAATGATATGTATTTAATATTATCATCAATGTGTGACTACCACACTTGATGTCTGTACCAAATCCAAAATGAATACGAAAAATATTGTATTTTTTTTTACAATATTAACTGTTGTGAGTGCCGCAGTTAAGAAAAGTTATGACGGGTACACCTTATATAAAATAGTGCCAAAGGATGACAATGATGTGAAAGTATTAGAAGAAATACAAGCAAAGAACGTTGGCGAATTCTGGGACGAAAGTTTCAAAGCTAGCCAAGAAGCCAGAGTGATGGTGTCACCCGAAAAACGCGAAGAGTTCGTCAGACACTTGGCTAATGAGAAGATTGAAGCAAAAATTATAATGAATAATATTCAAAGGTAAGTCAATATTTACAATAAAAACTAAAATTTAAGGAACCAAGTATTTGTTGTTCGTGTTAAAAGACAAATCTAGCTTCAAGTTAACCCAAAAAGAGTACACACGGTGACACAACATGCTATATTTCTATCCATTATAATGTGACCTCGCTTTGTATGAGGTTTCCGTATATTGAGAGATTACCTTAATTTGTCTTTGTATAGTTTGATTGGTCTTCGTTCATACGTATCTTATTTTGTTGTGTACGAGCTGTGTTCTTTATTTAATGTTCACGTTCAACGAGCCACCGTTGAACGTGAACATTAAATAAAGAACACTTTCTTTGTTTAAATATTGATCTTTATGTCGTAGCAGTAAAAGACATTTTCGTTAATCAGTTGCTACGACTTACTCACATGCAGCATACTAAAGATCTTTTTGCTCTTGACTCATGTTACTTAGGGACGGTGCAACACGTTGTTTTCTTCCATTCTCCTCTGTCAACCGTCATGATATCATTAACTTTTTCTTTCATATCATTCCTCACACCATCCATTCACCAATTCCTTGGTTTTCCTCTTCCTTTTCATCCATCAACATTTATATTCGTCACTCTATTAGGCACATGCGATGCAATTCGTCCCTCTTCACCACATGCCCATACTATGGCTGTCCCTTTTAACATTTCTGTAAAAACGTGCAGCAAACTATTCACAATAAACCACATTCAATCCATCGATCTCAGACAGCATTTCCTTCTGATTTCAGAGCAATAGACGACCAACTCAATCCAGCCAACATAAGATCTTCCCAATCTTATCTCTCATACTCCTGGTCCGAATACCACACTCTTGAGGATATCTACAGGTGGCTTGATGAATTACAAGAAGCCCATCCCTTGGTTGCCAGAACTGTCGTCATGGGCCAGTCTGTAGAAGACAGAGATATCAAAGGAATCATTCTCAATCATCACCCAGAAAGAGTAAATCCACTATTGGGAGTATTAGAAGGCACTCTGCATGCTCGTGAATGGATTTCTGCTGCTACTGTGACCTGGATCATAAAGGAGTTCTTGACTAGTAATAACACTGAAATTAGAGCTTTGGCAGAGGGTTTTGAATGGCATATCTTTCCAGTTGTGAATCCTGATGGTTATGCTTATACGTTTACTCATGTTAGTATGTTTGGTTTTAATAGTTGATCCATTACAAGGGTGGCAAATTCAAAATTTAGTTAATTTGATGTATTTAGAAACACTGCTACGGAAACTAATGAAATATGAATAGGTTCTAAAGGCAATCATAATTCAATTAATAGGTTACTGTGTGGCCCAGTGGTAACGACTTTTATTTCCGAACGTTAGGTTCGAACCCAGAGAATGGCTTTGCCAGATAATGGGCAGCAGCGTTCTCTGTGCTTTTGTAACAACCGTACTGCGATCGCCAACCCGCCTGCCAAGCGTGGCGATTATGGCAAAACCCCCCAAAATGTCAATGGGCGAAACTTGGGGGAGGCTTATGTCCAGCAGTGGATGTCTTTTGGGTTGAAATGATAAGGTTAGAACCCAGGCAGGAGCGTTAATCTGTGTAAATTATTTTCATCACCACGTTCACAAACTAAATAAATATGAATTTAAAATGGTGAAGGGAAACCAGCATGTTTTAAAACCATAAATTCTCGAACACTGTTGCCGTTTTTACAGAGAGGAAGAGCTCGTTGCTACATTATAACAGCTACTGGGGTTGATCTTCAGGTTAAGCCTTGTCTAGGTTGGTCCGTGAATGGGTGACACGCCCATATCTTCCCGTGGGTGTCGTAAGAGGCGACTAAAGGACTTTCCGGATAATGAGCAGCAGCGTTTTCTGTGCTTTTGTAACAACCGTTCTGCGATCGTCAACCCGCCTGCCAAGCGTGGCGATTATGGCAAAGCCCCCCAAAATGTCAATGTGGCGACACTTGGGGGAGTCCTATGTCCAGCAGTGGACGTCTTTTGGGGCGAAATGATGATGATGAAGTTGCATCCGTGTCCCAGCGGTGGGATGATCAGGGTTTTGGGGAAAGATTTAATTATTGTTTATTTTTGTCTTCTGTTTCATTAGGGTGTTATACATTTTTATGATTGTGCATATTTATGAAATCATATTACGTTTACAGAACCGTATGTGGAGAAAAAATCGCAGTCCAGAAAGTGTTAAAGTTTGTGCAGAAAACGTAAACAATGATATGAGCCATGGTGTGGATCTCAATAGGAACTTTGATTTTGAATGGATGAGTAAGTTTATCATTAAAATGAGTTATCAATACCAACGTATTTTTAAACTCGAGAGTTAGTGTGTTAACTCTCGAGTTTGAGATGTGTCTCCAAGTTATTGTGCTTCATTATTTCGTGCCCGGAATAATAGAAGTACTATAACAATATTTGTTTAGCAGTCTGTATTTTTTTTCATCTTTTATTGGTATAATAAGAAAATGCCTTTTATTCATGCAATAGTCAACAATCTGAAAGAAATAATCTCTTAACAAAAACATTGATTTTTCTTCTTAACTTGTCGATGGCAATCTAAATTGTGTCACCACAGAACTTAGCCACTAATTTGGTGCCTACGTAGCGTTCATCAGTTCCTGTAATCAAAGAACAACCATTATAACTATAACTTATTTAAAATTTTCAGCTGTAGGAGCATCTAACGACTCTTGCGTCAACACATTCGCTGGTCCTCGAGCTTTCTCAGAGCCGGAATCGAGAGCGATTGCCCAATACGTGCTTCAACTCAACGAGAAAGGAGACATCATCTATTACATCGCCTTCCATTCCTACACTCAGCTAATCATCATTCCTTACAGTCACGTGGTGCGTAATGAAGATGCGTTGCTGTCTGGGAATTATCCTGACATGGTAAGATTTTCTTTTTTGTTCTATAACAGAGTGTAGTGTGTGTGTTGGAAGGTATTTTTTTACTTATTTATGGGAATTAGAAAGTGTGAACCACCTTTGTTAAAACCTGGCCTGTCTGATCCTTGTCTTATAACCATGCTTACATACACTCAAAGAAATTCAAACGTTTATTCGGTAATTTCTTATTTTTTAAACCACGTTATTCTGAAATACTGTCAAAAGAAATATTTGATTTTGGGCTACCACTACATAGATAAATAGGAAAAAATATCAAAAAATACAAAAAAAATAATTTGAAGAAGGGTATAGTCGTACAATAATTATCATCTGTCATTAAAAGGATCCAGCAGAATATCAGCGTCAGGTGCATGCCTGACACATGCTGAGCTGGACTCCCATTTGGTGCAACCTTGAGACGCACACCGCACTTTGTATACTCGTTATTTTATTTGAAGTATGTCATGGTGTTACTATAACAATTTTGTAAATCTGCTTATTCTTATTTTTTCTTTCTGTTTGCACCTTGTTTTTTTAAAGGTATGTCGCAGTGTGCTGATTTTATTCCGTTTAGACTTGTTCATCATGTGGGCAGAACACGGGTTTCGTGCAATGAAAACACACACACACGGTACACTGCTTTTATCGAACTAACAAATTACTTGAAATTACAATCCAACACAATAACACTAGGCACCATGAATCGGGTTACAGTTTCGGGACGTCTTGACTCCGCAGCGGTCTGACACAGACTGTCCGCCTCGCTGGGAGCTCGAAACATCACGACTCTGTAGTAAGCGCGCTTAGGTGTGGGTAGACTGGTAAGTAGGTCGCTTGACCTTTGGCGCGCTTTCGATCCATAGTCAGTCTTGTATCCGTAATAATGACTCCGACTCCGACACGGCCATCCTGCTAGCACACGTCCTCGTGTGATGGGTACCCTGCAAACAAATACTCCACGACAGAAATTTGTTCCACTCGGTCACTCCTGACCAAACTATAAATTCAACGGGGTGGTGGAAATAAGAACATTGTAGAACTAGCCGTTTTGTTTTAACCGAACCGATTGGAAATAATCGAAAATACAATAATGATAACCCTGGGCCATGTACCATAGTCGTTCAAATCAACCTTTAGAACTCTACTGCAACAAAAAAACTACCAAGCTTATAGAAACCGTCGTGTAAAGCCACTAACGCCATGGCTCTCTAGCCGACCAGCAATCGCATTGCTCTCACACATCCAGCGCATGAATCAAAACTAAAATTAGATCAAATAAACAATTAGGTCAATTAAAATGCAAGAGCAACCAAGTACCTCTTCATCCATCTAATCATCACATAAAGCAGGAATCTCATCCGTGGCCTATGGGCAACACTCAGGCCCCCAACAAACCTCTGTTTGTTTTACTACGTTCCTCAAGAACGCCGAGTCCCACATGCATGACTCTATGGTCTCTACAAGACCCGACCTCCGCCAGAGCCACCCGCGCACCGCGCATCCACGGACTACTATAAGCAGACACCGACTTCTAACGGACTACGGCTACGAAATGGCTACTGGTACGGTCTGACCATCCGAACCAAGATTCCACACTATCTCTCAACTCTAAATCATTTACTTCAAACGGTACTTGGCCCTCGGGCATTCTCCTTAACCCATCATGTGCATACTTGTAAGTACGCTTAGAACTTAATGATCTCAATGTGTAGCGATCCCCCTCTAGTACTTCGACTGGTACGTGACCCGCTGGCATCTTCCTTAGCCTACCGCGTGCGTATCTGTAGGTACGCTTAGAATTTAAAGCTTTCCGTGTTAAGGATAACCGTCTAAAACCTCAATCACTCTAAACAGACCTTTAATCTTTAAAAACCCAAAATCACCAATCGCAAAACGTTTAATTTTGCCATCGTTTCGTCTACTCGGCACACTTGTCATGTTGAGCTAAGCTAACCCGTCGCGTCTATACGAAACGTGTACCACCGGCTCGTCACCTTAGGTACCGGGTGCAATTCGGCTTGTACTTTACCGGAATGAGACTTCGCTACTTAGCACGTAACGCAGCTATTTACGAATTTTCAAACGTACTGAGACTTTCCCGGGGACTAATTATAGTCGTAAAGCTTTTCAGTAGTCTTTTCACGGAAATTACTGTTTACCGACCATCGGAGAACACGAGCTAAATACGGTACGCATTTAGACATACCATTGCGTTGCATATGACGGTGAAAGACGCCTGGACGTAGCACTGATTAAGTCTTGGCTACTCATTGCCAATTACATTCGTTGCGATAACAGTCAAAACCGATTGAAACTTGTTACCACTATTATGCCTCACCGAACGTACACAAAAGATTTTCGTTAACGTAAACTCCCTTGCCGTCATGTTTGCAACAAAACCCCGATTTAAAATCTCGCCACCTAACATGACGTTACTTTGTAAATAATTATCAGGCAAACATTGCAACAAAGTTTATATAGGGTAATCGTTAATCACTACACAACATAAAATCTGTTGTGTACTGAATACTCGCGTCAGAACTATACCAGTTTTAGCAACAACGTGACCAACAAGTTTGCCATTAAATTTCGATGGAAATCTTTCTTTCACCAACAAGTATTCAGAATCAGAATAATTAGTAAACCGTAACAACTCACCCCTGTGTTGCAACGTGCTCGCGATGTTGCTTGTACGACGCAGACATCGACGCGGCTCGGCACCCCGCCGTCAGCAGGCCCGCTGCGCACTGCCAGCACTGCATGCTACCGACGCACGTACGCCGGACGGCTACGTGAACCGGCATGACACTTGACGCACAGCAAGGGCTTCGTGGCCCTTTGTCGCTTGCCCGATGCCCGTAGCAGCCGGCACAGGCAGCGGCTTCTTCGTGCGACAATCCGCTTCGTTGAGTCCTGGTTTCTCCCTGGTCCGCAAGCATGGCACTTGATTTGCGGTAGCGATGAACACTTGTGACGTTTTTCTATCCTTTGGTTTTTCACTACTCCTTAGTAGTGAGTGAGTTAATGAGGGTAGTCGTAAAAGTTTCGGCACACATAAATCTAGCCTTGAACAATTATTTAAACTGGTCCCACGTCATACCTGGATAGGTTATCAGTGTACCGCAAACATTTTGTGTTCAAGGTACATCTAGAAATTCGGTAGTACATTTTGGAGGTATACCGTAGATGGAAAATCTATCGCGCATTTTGCGAATGTTTAAGTAGATAGTTTCCTTCCGTCTGTCTATTTAACTTCAAGAGATAACCTTCGTTTTCCGAGGCACACCAACTAATGACCACGGTACACCAATGTGCCACGGAACACTTTGTTACACTTTGTTACATTTTGTTACACTTTGTTACACTTTGTTACACTTTGTTACACTTTGTTACACTTTGTTACACTTTGTTACACTTTGTTACACTTTGTTACACTTTGTTACACTTTGTTACACTTTGTTACACTTTGTTACACTTTGTTACACTTTGTTACACTTTGTTACACTTTAACTACACTTTGTCACAGCTATGTAGATGCGGAGCCCTTCAACGCCTTGCTTAACGTAGAAATAAGCTGGATTCCTTCCACTGCACTCAACACGAAAAAATCAAAAGTCACTTCATTCAAACTAGGCTGATAATCAGCACTTTTTGAACGTCAAAATTACAACAGACAGTCCCCCAAAACGCCCGCCCTTCGCCACTTCCTAAGTGTTTTAGCTGGGAAGAAGAAGTGGCGGAACAAACTCCCCAGCAACACATCTGTCTGTTAGGTTAGAAGAACCTGATTCTACACAAAACAAGTCAGCGATGGATGACGCGTTACTAGCGCGCATCGCACTTAGTGAAATGTGGGTATTCCATTAGGTACACTGCCTAACCCTTCGGAGATTACAAGCGTGATGATATGTTAAGTTTTGTCGGGATTAAAATCCGCTAACACACTTAACAAAAACACTAACCGCCAACACTAGCTTGCTATTCACTGGCTGAGTTTAAGTTCGTATCGCGAGTGCAATTATTCGTTTTGCATTTCAAAAAGTAAACGTCACTGATTGTTATTGTCACTGTTCTCGCATGTGATTGCATTAGCACGATTTGATCGCACTTCTGATGTCGCAGTCTGCTGATTTTATTCCGTTTAGACTTGTTCATCATGTGGGCAGAACACGGGTTTCGTGCAATGAAAACACACACACACGGTACACTGCTTTTATCGAACTAACAAATTACTTGAAATTACAATCCAACACAATAACACTAGGCACCATGAATCGGGTTACAGTTTCGGGACGTCTTGACTCCGCAGCGGTCTGACACAGACTGTCCGCCTCGCTGGGAGCTCGAAACATCACGACTCTGTAGTAAGCGCGCTTAGGTGTGGGTAGACTGGTAAGTAGGTCGCTTGACCTTTGGCGCGCTTTCGATCCATAGTCAGTCTTGTATCCGTAATAATGACTCCGACTCCGACAGGTATATTTATGTAATCTATGTCATTTCATTGTGCTTCTGTGTGTTGTGCTATGTCTTTTGTGTGCACTAAATAAATGATTTATCTATCTATCTATCTATCTATCTATCATTTGAAAAGTTTTTACTTCGATAACCCTATTTTTAGGGCAGCCATGACAGGTGTTTGACGTTTGACGACTTTGACAGTTTTAAAAAGTGCTAAATAATTCGACTAACATCTTGTTAAGGAGACAGATTTGCCGTTTTCCAATATGCACAATGATTGATGCCCTGTTTTGCTTTTTAGTACGAAATCGCTATAAGAGGAGCTGATGCCCTGACAAAACGATATGGAACGAACTATCGAGTTGGACTGTCTGCTAATGTTATGTGTAAGTACCTCTTCTCCTCAACATTCATCTTAAAAAAAATGCCAGTTACAGCAATACAGCTAAGTTTAAAAAGGGAAGGGAGGCCTTTGCCCTGCCGTGGGACACAGAAGACTGACATTGATAAATAATATTTAATAAGAATTTTTGAGTAGATGAAAAAAGGACATAATAATAAAAACAAATATTCGGTGGTGGATTGATGAGAGCGGCGCGCAATGATTGTTGACATAACGGTTCCGCATGACGAGAACGTCGTAAAAGCCGAGAAAAATAAGCAAATCAAGTATCTTGACTTGGCTCACTAGATTGTCAACATGTGGGATGTGGACTCAGCGATCATCGTGCCGATAGTCGTATCAGCCAATGGCCTAATTGCCAAAAGCTTCGATCAAAACTTGATGATTCTCCCGTTAGGCAGCTGGATCAAAGTCTTGATTCATAAAGCGGTACTCCTGGACACGGCTCGTATTGATAGGAGGTTCCTTTCTTTGGAGCCCTGACCGCCGCGCCTGTAGCTTGAACCCTGTTCCCTATACCGGTGGGCTACCATTTTTTAATATTTTGAAATGTTTTTTTTTATTGATTTTATATAATATACGAATATTTATAAATGTAATAAATGAGAATAAAATACTTCCTATTTCATGGATGAGAAAGTTGTGGCAAGAAAAGTTTGTGTGAATGTTTGACTGGCGTTATCAAATGAGGTTTAAATAAAAGAAGAGAGAAGACCAATGAAAAAATAAATTTGAATTTAATGATATTGGTTAAGGAAGAAAGTGATCTCTAAGACACTGGTATAGGTGAATGGAAGAAAAATTACTCACGACTTTTTTGACGTGACAACGTCTAATGAATCGATGAACGCCCCGGCTGCTCGCACGAAAAAGGATGACTCATTGTAACGTTACGCTCGTTGTTACGTTACGATCGGAGCGAGAGCGCTGCACGACCAAGGATCAGCTTGAGCGTTCGGCTTGCTATTCTTAAAGTATGCAATCATTTCATCAATGTTTTGTTATGACGTTGTCACGTTAAACTATCGTCCGTAAACCGACTTAACAGACAACTATATTGTTTTCCTTGTCTGCTCCGTCCCACTCCTGTAAGGGCCTTCCTCCATTTTTTTCATTCCTCGCGAACACGCGCATCTTCTTTCCAGTTTACATAGAACCCATCCAGTTCGTCCCGCAAGCTCTTTTATGGCCTGACTGACTCAAATTTCGATTAAATAAAGCAAAAGACTACTAGTGAACGTAGTATTATATACCATAGGCCCTAGACAAGCAATACAAAAGCAATTGCTTTGAAAGCGTCTCTTATTTCTGCAACAGAATTGAATGAAGCTACAGAAAAGTATTAGATCTTGTTGAAGACAACCAAGTTTTATCTTGACAAGTTCAACTATGGTAGAAGTATCGTCGTTATCGCTGCTATAATATAACTTTGCGTAGACTCTCACGTCAAATCTATTGATAAGAATGTAAATTGGTTTTATACTTCTTAAGATAGTGGGTTCTGGAGGTTAGATAGGCAGTCGCTCCATGTAAAATACTGGTATTCAGCTTCAACCAGTGGAAGCCGACACCAACATACTTGGGAAAAGACTAGGCAGATGAAATACCTTCATAGTGAGAGTTTATTCATTTAAACATAACATCATAACATCACGCCTGTAATCCCCGAAGGGTTGGAGTAGGTGTATCTAATAGTACACCCACATTTCGCCAACTCTGTTTAAGTCCCGTGTAAAAGAGAGTGAGCCTATTGCCATCATCATCATCATCATCTTCAGCCTATAATGTTCCCATTGCTGGGACACAGGCTTCCTCTCTATGAGTAAGAGTGGCCTGTAATCCGCACGCGGGCCCAGTGCGGGTTGGTAGATATCACATGTTTTCGAGTTTTTAGTTCTAAGACATGCCGGTTTCGTCACGATGTTTTCCTTCACCGTTTTTGAGAGCAGCGGTGATGAAATAAATTACACAAAGTAATACGCCTGCCTGGGTTCGAGCCCTTGGCTTACTGCTCGTAAGTAGGGGCTGACATCTCTGGACCACCACTGCTCTCAGGCCATCAACCGGGCACTAATCCAGACTCCGTGGCAGCTACTGATAAATCCCTTGTTTGAAAAACCCAATAACAATTTGCTGGACCTGGGACTCGAACCAAGGACCCTCACCCTCAGCAGTCGCGTTTGCGAACTACTAGACGAGCAGTCTCCCATAATATTTCTGTTTTATTCTAGATCCCATGAGTGGTGCCAGCTTCGATTGGGTCAAGTACGCAGTGAAGGTCCCCATCACCTATCTAATAGAGCTTCGTGACCTTGGAGAATTCGGATTCCTTCTTCCAGCCAATCAGATCATCCCAACAGCTTTAGAAACGATGGATGCTCTGGTAGAAATGGGCAAAAATACCCAAAGACTGGGATATGTTCCAGAATTTAATGTCACCGGTGCGGCTCATGGCGTGTTTTTTTCTACTTCAATTTTGTTAGTAGGTTTCTTGGTTGCATTGCTTTAATAAGTAGGGACGCATGGCGACCAATCGAGATATACAATACCAGTTTATACGGATCTCTCATTCTACGGGAAATCTATACAAAACCAGGCCTTAATTACCAATGGAAATGGATAGCTTGATGTGTCCCCGTGTGTCCAAAATCAAAATATTGTGTTTTGACAGCTGTTGTAGAGGCCCCGTCAAAATATTATAGACCA
Organism: Cerastis rubricosa; assembly: GCA_949152445.1. Classification (NCBI taxonomy): domain Eukaryota; kingdom Metazoa; phylum Arthropoda; class Insecta; order Lepidoptera; family Noctuidae; genus Cerastis; species Cerastis rubricosa. The sequence goes on along the minus strand of OX424534.1, from coordinate 19,677,493 downwards.
ATTGAACTGACTTCTGACAACGGACAGAGACTTCAGTAAGGGTGCTATCACACCAATAAATCGACCGTCGATCAATACCATCGATCGAAGTTCGATACTGTTTCATCGAACTTTAAGTATTTCTGTCCGTATCTGGAGACACCCTAAAGTACGCTATTTGCCCGTATAGTTTGACTGATCATTTCGTTTTGTTTTACATACTCTAAATTCACAGTAATTGTATAATTATAATACTCAATTATTCCACTTGTGTGTTCGAAAATGGACTGTGTACTTTTTAGAAATGCTGAAATTGAAATGAAATGAAATTGTATTAACCTACAGTAAAATATCCACCATAATGTTACTTAAAACAAGAAAAAGTGCGTTGTAATGTCTCCCGAAATGAAATTTCCAATAAGTTTATCAATAAATAATTTATTCGTCTACCATAAATATTTTATTACCCTGAACTAATTCCAAAACACTACTATAAAATAATAAAACATGTTATCAACGAAATAAATACATTACTAAATGATAGTGATACTATCAAACATAAAGCCAAAGATTAATCAAATTATCCATGAAAGTCATTCATTTCATGTGGAACGTACCAAGGAGGTGTACATAATGATATTAAAAGAGTTATTTTTAGTGATAGCAGTAGCAACTGCAATTAATGCAGAATATGTTAGCTATAAGGATTATAAAGTGTACAAAATAGTACCTAGTTCCAATACTGAAGTTCAAATCATTATGGACATTAAAAAACAAAATCTTTATGATTTTTGGAGTGATATTATAGCTGTTGACAGTGATGTTAGAATGATGGTGGCTCCAGAAAAACAAGAAGATTTCGAGAATTACTTTAAAAGTGTCAACATTCCACTTAAAGTTGTAATTGAAGATGTGCATGAGTAAGTACCTTGTTTATTTTTAAGTTTAAAAATAAAGTCTTGTGAAATAAATAAAGGATCCTGAATCGAGACGATCAATAGTATGGTTCCCTGCTTTTTATGGCTAGGAGAGGATATAGTAAAGAAGAAGGTTGACAGCTAATATCATAAAAACTTCTGCACTTCCAGACAAATCAATGCCCAGCTAAGAAGACCTCTTACCCGAAGTGCAAACTATGATTGGACTTACTACCAATCCTTAGACGAAATCTTCGCTTGGCTCGACAAACTAGCCGAAGATTACCCCGATGTAGTCACCCTTGTCACGATAGGCCAGTCGAATGAAAATAGACCGCTTAGAGGAGTCAAAATCGACTTCAGAAAGCTAGACAATCCCATCATTGGTATGATTGAAGGCGGCATTCACGCAAGAGAATGGATCTCTCCTGCGACAGTGACTTATATCATCAATGAGTTCTTAACTAGTACTGATCCTGATGTCAGATTGATAGCTGATAACATTGTGTGGCATATTTTTCCTGTTGTCAACCCTGATGGCTATAGCTACACCTTTACTAATGTGAGTATTATTTAAGTCTGCACACATTACATACCGAGTTTCATCCGTGCTTCGAAAAACAACGTTAAGCCGTTGGTCCCGGCAGTCATTTGTAGATCTTTGACAGTCGTTACAGTCGCCCGAAAATCTGAAAACCAGTCTTATCAAAGGGTATCGTATTACCCAGTACTAACTGGGTTGTGGAGATCAGATAGAACGTCGCTCCTTGTAAAATACTGGTAATCAGCTGCATCTGGTTAAACTGGAAGCCGAGGCTTTTCTTTCTTGCTTAGGGGTTTCAATGTTTTGCTTGATTTCTCTTTATTTGATTACAGAATAGAATGTGGCGGAAGAATAGAAATGCAATGAATCACGTAACATCTTGCGGTGATATCAGTAATGGAATAGACTTAAACAGAAATTTTGGGTTCGAGTGGATGTGTAAGTATTGTTTTTAATTAGTTTTATAACAAGAGGCGTTTGACTGTAACTTGTGGGTATGATGAACCAGATTATCGATATCTAAAACATAAACATAGTAAGTTAAAATAAACCAAGTGTTCAGGAATTTCTGAGTAGCAGCCATGGAATCTGGATTTGTACCCGGTTGATGGTAATTGGCTTGCCCCCGATTACATGGAACTTAAAATATAACTGGCGAAATGTGGAAGTGTACGCCTTATTGTACACCTGCAATTCGACTCTGCCTAACTCTTCGGGGATTACAGTCATGATGATACGTTACATTATGTTCTAAAAAAAAAACATTAAAATGCTCTTTTGTGCTGACCATAACCCCATAACCAGACTTATGATAAAGCTGGAATTTTATCACTAAGACTTATGATAAAGCTTCTAAAATTATCAGATATTTGTGTCTGATTACGTAGTGTATTGACGACGTATATTGACACAATTAAGCAATAACACATCTAAGTGGATTACGTTAGCACTCGAGGACTAAAATGAGTCTTATCATCTTCAATTAATATTATCGATAGTAATTATGTAGTTTTTTTTTAAATTTAAATTTGTTTATAATGTAGGACTGCATCGTTGATCTAGTGGCCGCAATCGCGACTGCAGAGCATGATGTCCCGGGTTCGAATCCCGGGACGGGCAAATTGATATTGGTCTTTTTTTATCAGGAATTTCTTAGTAGCAGCCACGAAGTCTGGATTAGTGCCCGGTTGATGGCAATAGGCGTATTGCTGTGTTCTCATACTATGATGCAAATAAAACAGAAATTGATGGCTGAAGGCGGCCTGCGACAGAATTTATGCTCTTAAGACCATTTACGCCTTACGGTATTTCATACAAATTTTCAAGTCCTTGTTTTACAAAATGAACCGATTTTAATAAAACTTAATACGCATAAGCAGAATACATAGGTCTAAAAAGTTACTAAAAACATTTTGGTAACATGTTTAAAAATAAAAGATTATTGGAAATTTCTGTTTCTACAGAAAAGTGGTCAGATAATTTATAATCGGTCTATAGTTCATAGTAACTTTTTAGACCTATGTATCATGCTTATGCGTATGAAGTTTCGTTATAATTGGTTCAGTCGTTTCGGATAATGAGGACTTGAAAGTTTGAATGAAATGTCGTAAGGCGTAAACGATCGTAACGCATTTTAATCATCAAGATTTTTATAAGTTCTGCCGTCTCTAGACGCTGCAGGTGATCGGTCTCTGCTCTGAAGTCTAAAAAACATCGTGTTAGTTCATTTTGGCGACCTCTCCTCTCATTGGCATTTGGACCGCTGATTATACAATACAATGACCTTCCTCGATGTCATAAATTTTATGTCTTGGTTATTATATATCATTGAAAAGACTGTAGTTTTACATTTGATAAGACGTAATCGTCCTTTATTCTTACTCTTGCAGCAATAGGAGCTTCCCAAAACCCCTGTGCTGAAACATATGCTGGACCTACAGAATTTTCGGAACCCGAATCTCGAGCAATCGCCAACTACGTCAATACTATTAAGGCACAAGGCCATATGGTCTACTATTTCGCTTTCCATTCGTGGTCTCAGATGGTGCTGGTTCCTTACAGCCATTTGGGAGGCTGGGATGTACTGAACGCTCCCAACTATACTGACATGGTAAATATTTATCCATATTATCATCATCGTCATCCTGCCTGCGTTCCATCCTACTTGGGGTCAGTAACATGTTGTCATCTTCATCATCATCATCATTTCAGCCGAAAGACGTCCACTGCTGGACATAGGCCTTCCCCAAAAGGGGGTTTTGCCATCATCGCCACGCTTGGCAGGTGGGTTGCGATCGCAGTACGGTTGTTGCAAAATGCACAGAGAACGCTGCTGCCTATTCTGTTGTCATCTTCCATTCTCCTAATGATTTGCTCCTTTCTCTTTCATATCATCGCCTTACTGCTCTAAATCCATCTATCTATTCTTTTCTTTTTCTATCCCCTTCATCCATCAAACATTTATGTCCATCACTCTTTTAGTTACATGCGTTTCATTCCTCCTCTTTAATGTCCGTACCAAGACAAACGACTTCCTTTTATTTTTTCTGTATCAGCCGCCACTTTCAAATTTCCTCTAATATACTCCTGGACCTGCAATATAAGCCTCAATTTACAAATCTAGTTCGTAAACAAGGCTCTTTTCTTGGTCTATTTTATTTATTTCTTCACCGCTGTTTTCAACACGGCGATGGAAAATAGCGTGAGATACATTAAGAGTCGCAATCCGTTCTTTTTCGGGAAAACTAAGTCTGTAGGTTCGAGAGAATCGGTTTCTTCTAGGCCGCATGATTGCTTCACATCAAACACAAGCCTATTTAGCCAAGCCATGTAATATAATCCAAAACTCGTACTTCAAGTTACTTGAAGTATTTACATGTTATTACATTTGCTGACACCAAAAAATCATGAACTTTTTTTCCATCGTGATTCTTATGCAGTTTTCGGATCTTCATTTGCCAAATTGTCCTGTGTATGCAATGCATCATTATAGTATTATGTGCCTACACATTTTATTTATAATTTCAGTACGAGATTGCCATCAGGGGAATGGATAAGCTGCATGCTCAACATGGGACAGATTACAGAGTTGGTACATCCGTTGATATTTTGTGTAAGTTACAAAGTCTTTTCCTATATATTATTATTAAATGAGCAATATTTGTATATATTTGTAATAACGATCTCGAATACAACTCTAACGATTTCGATAAAAGCTGCAATAAAGGGGTTAATGGAGGGCAAGAATTGATCTAGCTAGGTCATTTCTGGGAAGGTCTTGAAATTCTTTCGATTTTTTTAAAGAAAAAATTACAAATCTGCATACAAAAATCGAGCATAGTATGTATTTTTATTTTTCCACTCTAACCTTCTAGGTTTTATTTCTGACGCTAATTTTGTTACTTTTTTCAGACGCAGTCAGTGGGTCAAGTTTCGACTGGGTAAAAGGAGGAGCAGAGATCCCAATAGTCTACCTCTTTGAACTTCGGGATGTTGGGGAGTACGGCTTCCTCCTGCCTGCTGCCCAGATCATACCGAACAACCAGGAGATCATGGCTGGCTTGGTGGAAATGGAGAAGGTGACTCGAGGAATGGGCTACTATGGTTCACATCTTACTAATTTCCACGCTAGTGCCGGAGGAAGGGCGGTGTTCAGCTTTATGCTGTGCGTGCTAGGTTTATTTGTTGCTTTGATGTAAAAGATTAAAGATGTTTATGGAGGCTGTTGTTTTATTTTTGGGGTCCGTTTAGAACACACCCCATACGTAAGTTTGTGTGTAAAGAAAAGACACTCGCCAAGGACTGTGACTTGACTGATGTTTTAGTCAGGCCTGGACTCCTCCAAAGCAGAGACGAGCGGAGCGGAGAGGAGATAGGCAGAATTCAACCAATCACAGGAGAGACGAGAATCACAATGCAGATTTCAATTAATGTGATTGGTTGGTTTCCGTACGTGTCCTCTCCAATCGGCTCGTCACCGCGGTGGTGGAGTCCGGGCCTCAAGTAGAGACGTGGACTTACTCAAAGGCTGTCCTATACTAAGTAGTTGTCTCAAGAGTTTGACACAGAAACTTGTGGCATTTGTTTCGCATATACAAGGTGTTGTTTTGCATCCTTGTCAAAATTCAGGAGGTTGTCACAAAAGACAAATAATCAATTTAAATTACACGGTACCTAGTTAATAAACGCTGCTTTTATTGTTGTTTAAGTTTGTCAATATTTCAGAAAACCCCCATAACGTGGTTTAGGGAATAAGAAATTATCGAATAAGCGTTTGCGATTGTTAGTATGTGTGAAAGCGCGGTTATAGGGCGAGCATCAGACGGGCCGCGTTTAAAACACGGGTGGATCACACTTACTGATTTCCGTAAATAAATTTAAAAAAATACCTACCTTTTTATTATTGATTCGGGTTGAGAATCATTAGCATAGTAACCTCCTTGAATTGGACGAGGATGCGAAACCACAGCATGTATAAAAAAACACACAACATAAAAAAACAGTTACAAACACATTCCATTCAACGTATCTCAATTCTAATTACCCGCCATCTGGGAGCCTACCCCACTTGACATAAAGACACATAACATACCAACCCTTCAGCCTTTATTAAAATACCCAGCCTACCCTCAAAGACAGAAAGGTAAACAATAATAAACGAGTCGACTCAATGTGACGCGTCGCTGAAATCACATGACACGTCACATACACAAATCATAACGTGCGCGGTCGGGTATAACAGGGGAGGCATGGAGTCGGCCAAACGAGAAAGAAGTTTTTTTTTTTTTGATTAGTTACATCTTATAATCACGTAGAAAGAGAGGTTGTTGAAGATTGTAGGAAGATCTAAGCCCAATGGTGAAAATGTTAATTAAAGGAAAACATTTTATTTTTATTTTTTGTGTCTTGAAATCTTGTTTTCAAAGAAATAAATGTAACGATAGGATTAATCATGTAGGCCAATAAATAATTAAAAACAGAGGCGGAAAGGTAAACAATAATAAATGACTCGACTCAATGAGACGCGTTGCTGAAATCGCATGACAAATCATAACGTGCGCGGTCTACTTATCTAAAAGGAACCTAGTGAGTGAGGCAAGTAAGAGTATTAGAAGAACTGTCTCGAGAGCGTGACTAAAACGTATACATAAATAAAAAGAAAACCAGCAAATTAACAGCAACACGACCACAGTGAGGTTGAGACCTTGGAAAAAGCTTCACCCAGTAGTGGGAAAGCCAAGCTTGTAGTGACTACAACAGCCACAATTATCTTCTATATTATTCAACAACACAACTATTGACGTTTTAGAAGAACACGAAAATCAAAGTAACATGTATACAACATGAACATATTTGTTTTCAGAAACAAAATACCAAAATCTTTCGAGAAGATGTCTCCATAGTTTTCATTGTGAACGAGACATATTCAATTTATATGATAATATTTGGTAATGATCCCCTTTTTATTGTTTTCCTCTCAAACGTTGCGTAAAATTAAACTCTTTAGGAGATATTACGTCACTCTTATATTTTGTGGAAAGGTTAACAATATCAGAAAACCATTTATTAATATAATAAAAATATTCATCAAAGAGCTTAAAAATTGACGACTTTTTAGGGTTCCGTACCTCGAAAGGAAAAAACGGAACCCTTATGGGATCACTTTGTTGTCCGTCCGTCTGGCCGTCTGTCCGTCTGTCAAGACCCTTTTACTCGGGAACATGTGGAGGTATCAAGCTGGAATTTATATCAAATACTCAGGTCTACTGTACTTTTGAACAGTAAACTTCTGAGTCAACCCAATCAAAAGATACAGCCGTTTATGCCGCAAATTTCCGCAAATTTTAGACACTCGCAAGAGAATCAAAACCTACAGGGTACTTCCCGTTAACTCAGAATCTTGAAATTTGGTACGAAGCAACTTCTTGTAGCACATGTAAAGTGCGAAAACCGTAAATTTTTGTTTACATCATATAATAAAAATATTTTTAATAATTTTTGTACGGAACCCTCGGTACGCGAGTCCGACTCGCACTTGGCCGGTTTTTTTTTATGCGTAGAGCATATAAAAAGTCGACAATTTTAAAGCTCTTTAGCTCTTACAATAAGGTTGAATATCATTTGTACATCTAGGACAATCTTATTTGTCTATGCGGCAGCTACTTTTGACCTTAATGAAACTTGCAACACCGTATATTATTTTGAATAGAACATTAATTATACTTAGCCGATTGAAGATAACATCAACTTTGCATCTTTATTTTTCGATTTTTTTTGCCGTTTTTTAAACCCGTTATGTTCCATTATTGGTGTACAATAAAGTTTTATTCTATTCTATTCATTTTTTTTTTGAGGCTGATTGCCCAAGTTATAACATAACGCTTTTATCCCAACAGTGGGAACATTATTATGCAAATTATCATCATCATTTGCCTAGCCTTTTCTCAACTATGTTAGCTACGTCAGCCAAACCGGATGCAGCTGAGTACCAGCATTTAACATGGAGCGACTGCCTATCTGACCTCCACAACCCAGTTAATACAGTGTTATACAATACCCCTTAGTAAGACTGGTTGTCCGACTTTCGGGCCACTGACTACCTGTAACGACTGTCAAAGATCTACAAATAACAGCCGGGACCAACGGCTTAACGTGCTTTCCGAGGCACGGAGGAAACTCGGTATGTAATGGGGTGGTAACCCGTCCACGGACCAACCTAGGTAAGCTTGGCTTAAACACAAGATCTACCCGAATGGTTGTTATTATTTAGCCACGAGCTCCTCTATATACAATACAAGTTAATGTTATGATAATTCCAGTACACCTACTCTTACCTACAATCAATCAATCATTTTGATGCAACTAAAGCTAAAACTAAGTTTGCAAGTACAAATCTCTAACGTACAAATTGCAAGCAAACTAAACTAAAACAAAACTAAGATCTAAAAATAAGAATCAGAGCACCCCAGACAACCCTTCCTCACATTCATCAATCATTTGAAAGTCGTTAATGAGTCGAAACTAAACATTACTTGGAACCAATTTGCTGAAGAACCAATATACTTTGGCCTCTGACTGCAAACATTAGCTGTAGTCTTCTAGACGTCGTATAATCTGGTCGTCCAGATTATAAAGATTGTTCTTTCTGCGGTGATTAGGCAAGTCGGGAGGTCGGGATACAATGGTTTTCTTGTTAGTTAAAAATAGCTTAATAACACAGTTAATGTCTAAACGTATTATAATACTAATAAATAACTGGCACACTCGTTTATTGGGGCTTTAAAATTTTATGCTGGAATAGATTTCGTGGTTTTTGGGGTTCTGTGGCGGAATAAAAGAATACTGATTTTGAAAACGTTTCTCATTGTTAATCTTTATAAAACAGGTTTTAATAGAATAGAATAAAACTTTATTGTATATCAAAAATCAAACATAACGCGTTTACAATACTGCTAATTTTGTGGTTACAACGGCGGTCTCTTATCTTTTTTTTTTTTGGAATGGCATCTCGCAGTTCAACCTAGGAGGTTGTCGTCTGCTTAACTGGACTATCCTGTGGGTGCCTTAAGAGTAAGGCCTCCAGCCAGGGCATAAAAACTTACAAACTAAGCGACTACGGCTGGATCTGAATGATATCATTATTTAGGGGCTGATTTAAAACTACTGGCACAGCATCGCGGGCTGGCTCGAGCGAGGGTCGGGGAGGGCATGGACCGGGACGTCTTTCCGACCTCGACGGCGAGGTCGGAAAGACGGCGGTTTGTGTCTGAACTTTTTAAGAGTGCTAGTCTCTTTGCTACTCTCCTGGAGGAGGGTGATAGCATCATCGGGAGTGACGAGGGTATGCCGAGGACGGCGTACTGTACTAATGCGCGAGGGTTCGTAACGGGCGGCCGCTGCGATCAGGGGTTTACGGTGTTTAATGGCGTTATCGAAGAAACGCTTCGAAAGACGTTTCATAAACTGAAGGACGGTCGGCATTCTAAGGTCTACGTGTAGACGGTCATTACGAAGATAAAAAGGGGCTCCCGTGAGTCTACGTAAGAACCGGTTCTGCAAGGTTTGCATCCTATGGATGTACTTAGGCTTGGTGTGAACGTACACGAGGTCTCATATCTTCGTTAACGATGCGATGATGATATCCTTCTAGGGCGTCCCGAAGTTGCCACTCACACCTCTCATCACTCAAACATTAGATCCTTACTAAAATAATGGTCTCTTTAATAAAGAAGTCATGTTAAAGAAATATATTTTTTTCGAAATATGAGAAAACGTAACAGAATATTTAGTATGCAAATCTTGAGGGAAATTCTCCGAAGATTTTTCACTCAATCTTGAAACAAGTCTTTTCCTATTACAAGTAAATCTATCAGATTTAAAAAATAGCTTTTACCTGTGGGTTCGCTCACAAGGCCTACGATATAAACCGTCCCACGGGAACGTTTTAAATATTGTCGACGACATTCAATTGATTATGTAGCATTCCATAAGTGAGAGAATTTCTACCCGCATATATATTTAAGTTACAGTAATTAGGTACATGACTTTAAGTTATTACTTATGATAAATTTATCAGCAGCATCATGTCAGCCGAAAGACGTACACTGCTGGACATAGGCCTCCCCTAAGTGCCGCTACATTGACCGGTCCCGCGGGACTCGCATCCATCGGATCCCCGCAACCTTCACCAGTTGATCGGTCCACCTAGTGGGAGGCCTTCCAACGTATCGTCTTCCAGTACGCGGTCGCCATTCCAGAACTTTTCAGCCCCATCGGCCATCCGTTCTGCTGGCAATGTGCCCTGTTCACTGCCACTTAAGTTTGGCAATTCTTCGGGCTACGTCGGCAACATTGGTTCTCTTGCGGATGTCAAGGAAACTCCGAGCATACCCCTCTCCATTGCCCTTTGGGTGACTTTAAGCCTTCTGATGAGGCGCATTGTGAGCGACCACGTTTTGGTCCCGTATATAATCACTGGCAACACACACTGGTCATAGACTATCGTCTTGAGACACTGCGGTAAGTTGGACGAGAAGATACCACACAACTTCCCGAACGATGCCCAGCCGAGCCAAAAATGTTTATGCAATAGAACTTAAAAAAAGTAAGAACCGTCAAAAAAAGCAAAGCTAAGGATTCTTACTTTTGACAGTTCTAACTTCAAGCAATTACTTATTAATCTACATATTAAAAATCGTATCTCAAATAATGACTTCTGCTCAAGTAAAACCAGCAGTGAGACCAGCGGTAGCCCAGCGGTGGCAGTCCCGACTTACGAGCAGTAAGCCGTGGGTTTGAACCCAGGCAGGCGCATTACTTTGTGTAATTTATTTCATCGCTGCTCTCAAAAACGGTGAAAAAAACATCGTGAGGAAACCGGCATGTCCTAGAACTAAAAATTCTAAGACATGTGACATCTACCAACCCGCACTGGGCTCGCGTGGTGGATTACAGTCCACTCCCTCTCATAGAGGAGGCCTGTCTGAGGTGTCCCAGCAGTGGGAACATTATAGGCTGATGATGATGATGATGACTCAAGCAAACGCTTTGGCTTGTTTATAGATAGTGTTTGAATCAGATCAGTATTTCCGAAGTAAATTTCCGTACATCTAAACTACGGAACCTGAAATAATTTTTTAGAGGTAGAGATAATCTATTTATATTCTTGTATAAAAGGTAGGTTATTTGTTATAATTAGTAAAGTGACCATCAAAGAGTATTGTAACCGGATCTTGTTCCCATAGTTTTATTTTGATATACAAACTATGATATACGATGTTCTAAAGTGGGAATGTCCGTATCCCGTTATGACGATGGCGACACTACTTTTAAATAAATTTAATGATGAAATAATGACTTTTTAGTTGTTAATGACATCTGGAACATTTAATATGAAAAATATGTGTTATGGTATTTTAAATATATGGCGGAAGAAGTTTTATGTGGTATTTAAATTCGAATGGTTACTTCATGATACGTGGGAGGGTAGGTATATTATAAACAGATGATTGGGATTCATTGTTTCTTTTAAATGCAATTTCTACGATTTAGTAAAAAAATAAACATAAATAACAACTCATTATCATCATCATTTTAGACGAAACACGTCCACTGCTGAACATAGGCCTCCCCCAACGCCACATTGACATAAAGGGGGGGTTTGCCATAATCGCCACGCTTGGCAGGCGTGTTGGCGATCGCAGTACGGTTGTTACAAAAGCACAGAGAACGCTGCTGCCCATTCTCTGGCAAATCCCTTAGTCGCCTCTTACGACACCCACGGGAAGATACGGGATGGTGCTATTCTTTACGTCCGACACCTAACAGAACAACTCAACTGAACACAACTGGCGATTTTTGGGTGTAATTGTTAGTTATGCATCAGCCTTCCCTTCGGGAATTACCAGGCGTGATGTTATGGTAAAAGGTAATATTTTTGTGGGACGCCATCAGGATTGGTCTAGCGACGATTTTCGCAGGGTGCCTGGTAGCAACTGGATGAGAGTTGGCGAGAATCGAGTTGAGTGGCGTGCGATTTAATAAGCCTGTGTCCAGCAGTGGACTGCAGTAGGCTGATGATGGTACAATTTAAGGTTCCTTCAAACCGGTTCAAATAACATGCGACCTTCGTTCCACACACTAGTCTCTGATAAGTTATACAGGGTGTAATGGAAAGGGTATATACATACTTAACGGTGTGCTACAGACCATCAAACTGAACATGTTATTCCAGAAAGAAACATCGTCGTAGCGAAAAAAATATCAGCTCCGCCATACATTGGGTCGACTTATTGAAATTTTGTATGGGGCAGCATATAATTTTTTCGATATTTGTCCGATAGAGAAACATGTTCAGATTGATGGCCTGTAGCACACCCTTAAGTATGTATATACCCTTTCCGTAACACCCTGTATACTGAAGAATCTATCTGTGTCTGTTTTTCGCTGTTTACCGTTACTGTTTTGAAGAAACCATAAGCTGAAAAATAATGAACCCATGTCCATAGATATTATACCCCTCTTCTTGCTAGCTACTATTTTAATTTACCACTTGCTTAGTTACTGATTAAACATCATCTTCGTAACCTTGTCCCATGTTACGTGGGGTCGGCGTTACGTTTTTAGGGTTCCGTACCCAAAGGGTCAAACAGGACCCTATTACTGAGACTTCGCTGTCCGTCCGCCCGTCCGTCTGTCACCAGGCTGTATCTCATGAACCGTGATAGCTAGTTGAAATTTTTACAGATTATGCTATTGCTGCTATAACAACAAATATTACAAATACAATAAAATAAATATTTAAGGGGGGCTCTCATCTGCACCGAATCGGGCGGGAGGAAACGCCCGGGTGCTACCACTGCGAGGATCGGCCGGAGGGCACGGTGGAGCACACTGTGGAGCTGTGCCCCACTTGGGCGGAGCACCGCGTGTCCTCGTAGCGGCGATTGGCAGCGGCGACCTCTCGCGTCCGGCCCTGGTTCAGTCCATGGTCCGGAGCGAGAGGGAATGGGAAGCCGTCGCCTCCTTCTGCGAAGCAGTCATGCTAGCGAAGGAGTTGGCGGAACGTGAGAGGGAGAGAACCTCACGTCCCAGCTGCCGCGGGAGACGCCCCGTGCGTCGGGGGGGCAACCAGTGGCCCCCGGCCACCGTAGGCGCGGGCCTGTGGACGGTGAGTAATGGGCTAGCTCACCGTCCGTCCGTCTTTTGACGACAGACCGTGCCGACGGCGCGTTCGTGTTCCACGCGCGCCTCAAGGAGATGTCAGCAAATCAGAAAGGGTCCGAGAGGGCCGATGCCTGCCAGGGCTGCAGGTTGTTCGAAAGAGATACCGTGGCCCTGGAACACCAAGGGCTAAGAAGGAACATGGATGGGTTTTAGTCAGTCAAGTCTGACACTCCCTTCCGCTCCGCCCAGAGCGGGAGAAGTCACTTGATGATTTCCCAACCTAAAAAAAAAAAAAAAGGGGGGCGGGCTTTCATACAAAAAGTGATTTTTAGCTCGTTTTTATAAGTAATGGTACGAAACCCTTCGTGTGCGAGTCCGACGATTCGCACTTGGCTGGTCTTTTTTCTTCCATTCTGCCCTATCAACCATCACACCTCCTTTTTCTTTCACATCTTTCCTCACATAATACATCCATCGTTTCCTTTGTCTCCCTCTCCTTCTCCCTCTTCATCCATCATCAAATTATGTAGCTAAGTTCCTTTTTTTAACAAAAATTATATGTTTATACTTTTAAGACAAAACCTACATAGGATTTAGCAGATAAATAAAACTACAAAAAACAAAACGGGAAGTATGTTTAAAATAGCTCACGTTAGTATAAACAATAACAATATTTATCGTATCACTATAAGCGTTTACGCCTTACGACATTTCATACAAACTTTCAAGTCCTTATTTTCCGACATGACTGAAACGATTTTAATAAAAAGGTCTAAAAAGTTACTAAAACTTTTTATAAAATTGTGTTATAGCTAAATTATCTATAGAAACAGAAATTCCCAATAATCTTTTTTTTTTAAACAGACATTGCCTAAATGTTTTTTTAGTAATTTTTAAGACCTACGTATCCTGCTTATGCGTATGAAGTTTAACTGAAACGGTTCAGTCATTTCGGAAAATAAGGACTGGTAAGTTTGTATGAAGTGACGTAAGGTATAAACGGTCTTAATAAAACCTTTATTTCTCATTTTTAATGTTCGAGAGATGAGAGCCATCACCAGTCCTTAGTGCCCTTTTCTTCACAATATCATCAGGCACAATCTTCAAGTCATAAGCCCAACCAACAGCTGCAGCCAAATCAATGAACAACTTCGTATAATTAAACCAAGTATTCCCCAACTCGGCACTTCGGTAATCCCACGGAAAAACATGGTGATAGTTGTGGAAACCTTCGCCAAAGGTTGCCAAGGAAACAATCTTGCTTTCACTGGATAAAATGTTCTTATCATAAGGCTTATTGCCAAAGATGTGGGCAGCACTGTTCACTAAGAAGAAAACGTGGAAGTTGAAGACGTAACGCATAATGACGAGGTGCCAAGCAGTGTTGAAAGTTTCGCCCCAAAGAAAGATGGGGATCAATGTAGGTATCACAAAGCAAATTGTAGGAATGAGCTGTTTGGCGTACCTGGAATATGAAAAGAAATATTAATATTGTAAGTTCTATCATGATATCAGCCGAAACACGTCCAGTACAGGGCATAGGCCTCACCCTGGCGTCGGCATGCCATCTAGTCCTGTACGTGCCTCTCGCAAATTATGAGGACCAGTGCAACGTCTCCAATAAAGGTCACCCAAAAAGAGACTATGGAAATATTCGCAAGGAACGTATAGAAAATTCAAACTTGCATTAATTTAGGTAAGGTTGACCAGAACTGATGAATTCATTGAAATTGCAGTGTATTGCAAACATGCCGAAGTAGTTATAACTGCAACTGTTCAATATATCACTAATTCTAAACTAAAACTATCGTATTCTACCAAAAAAAAAGTAATTAAAGGCGCTACAGGCTACAGACTTTGTGGCAGTGGCAATATTTTGGGCCAAAAAATACTATTAAGCCTATACAAAGAAGAAGATCATCATCATCACTATTTCCATACTCTTATCACAATAATTTTTTCCATACTTCTCTACTACTAGTCATCCCATATCATCTTTCAAACACTATCATTTCTTCGGACAGCGAAGAACGTTTTATTCTTCGTTTGGCCCGCTGAGTTAACATCGTAAACTACTTACCTATGCTGAAACATCAAAACAGGATTGCTGTACAAATCAGACAAATCCATCCGCTTTCCACGTTTTTTTACTTCAGGATGCTTCTTCACGAAGAGCCATCCTAAATGTGAGTAGAAGAATCCCCGGCTAGCATTATGAGGATCAGCATCTGTGTCACTATACTTATGATGAACCCTGTGGTCTCTGACCCAATGGGTTGCTCTCTGGTTGGCGATAGAGAGAAAGACCATGAGGAGCATTTGTAAGGGCAGCTTGGCTTTGAAGGCCTTGTGGGACCAGAGCCGGTGAGCCCCGGCTGTGACCCCGATTGTGGCTGCGACGTATGATAGGTAAGCTGTAAAGGAACAGAAAATACTCGTATTTATTCTGACTTTCAGTCCTTTCTATCTAAAGCTAACGTGTCTTTGAGGTCGTTATTGATGTTTTAGACATCTTTAAAGGGTGTATACGTCATAATCGCGAAGTTCATTACCGCGATGTACATTACCGCGAAAGTTTTTGACCACGATTTATATTACTGCGAAAGTATACTATCGCGAACGTTGTCGCGAAAAATATTTACTAAGATGATTGCAGTTCCGATAGCACGCTATTGCAATGAAGGTCATGTAGGAGGTTGCTGATACTGGTGATAGTGGAAATATTATATTGTTGAACATGACTAATGATTAGCAAAGAAAATCTGACTTCGTTGGCATACATGTATCAACACAAAAAAAAAAAAAAACGAAACACAAACTAACAAAAAACACAAAATAGGTAAACTAAAAAGTCACTTGTTGCGAAAGAATGACATTGAATGTTGATGAGTATTTAGTGCACTGGAATGCCAATATTACAAAAAAAAAAACATAATTAGCATTTATGCAGTTTTTAGGGTTCCGTAGCCGAATGGCAAAAAACGGAACCCTTATAGATTCGTCATGTCTGTCTGTCTGTCTGTCTGTCCGTCTGTATGTCACAGCCACTTATTTCCGAAACTATAAGAACTATACTGTTGAAACTTGGTAAGTAGATGTATTCTGTAAACCGCATTAGGATTTTCACACAAAAATAGAAAAAAAAACAATAAATTAAGGGGGTCCCCATACTTAGAACTGAAAACGAAAAAAAAATTTTTCATCAAACCCATACGTGTGGGGTATCTATGGATAGGTCTTCAAAAATGATATTGATGTTTCTAATTTCATTTTTTTCTAAACTGAATAGTTTGCGCTAGAGCCACTTCCAAAGTGGTAAAATGTGTGTCCCCCCCCCCCTCTAATTTCTAAAGTAAGAGGAGGAAAATTCTGAAAATATTTAGGATTGTAGAACGTAAAACAAACTATCAACGAAAATTGGTTTCAATAAGATATGATGTTTAGTTTTTGAGATATGGGACTTTTTCATCAAACTGCAGCAGTAACTTTGTTTTTCATAAACATACTATGAAAAACAAATTTAGTTTTGCGGTTGTGTGGAAGTTTACTAACTAATACTACTAACTAATGAATGACAGTTCAAAATATTGTTATTATATTGTTTGGAGCTATGGAACCCTGTGTGCGAGTGAGACTCGCACTTGGCCGGTTTTTATATGTTATTTATGAAGATTTAGGTACATAATGTGCGACATACTTAGATAGGTTTCTATGATACATGAATTTTGTTTCTGTTGCTTTTTTTCCAATTGTAAGTCTACTACATGAATTTTGATTATGTTGATTTTATTTCGTTTATACATTTTCATATTATGTTAGTACATAATTTAAATATTTTTTTTATTTAAAAATAAAATAGTAAAAAATAAAGTATAAAAATAGTAGCCTACGGGAACAGGGTCCGAGCTACCGGTGGTCAGGGTTTTTGAGAAAGGAATCAAGCCCCTGATCCAGCTGCCAAGTGAAAGACTCCGCAGTTACATACTACGCGGTACAGAATTTTCGCAACATCGAACGCCGCAATACTAAACTTTCGCGGTTACGTACCTACATCTGATCATATCACGACGTATACACTACTTTTTATTACGAGATAAACTAAGCACACTTTTGTATATTTAGGACAATTTTCAGATTGGTAACAAAATCATGTTTCCAATGTCATGTTATGATGTAACATCACGACTGTAATTCCCGAAAGGTTAGCCAGAGTTATACCTTGTAGTACACCCACATTTCGCCAACTAAGTTATAATAATTATAATTATGTCTCTTGTAATAGGAGTCTATTGTCATCAACCGGGCACAAATCCAGATTCCGTAGCAGCCACTAAGAGATTTCTGATGGAAAAAATCCCAATAACACTTTAACCCGAACCGGGAATCTAACCCAGGATCTCATACTCAGCAGTCGACGACGATGTGGAGGTGTACTGTTATGTCTTCCCATTAGTACTTCTGCTATTTTCTTCTACTCAATTGCAAGTATAGTGCACGGTAGTAAGAATAGTCGAAGCATTTTTTCAACTTTATAGACAAAATAAATACACAGACAAGATAAAATTATTTATCAACACTGTTACTTCTCACAGTAATACATTCTGACCGCTATTCGGCTAGGGCACAAAAAAGGGCCTAAAACTTAATTCGGTTAACCGCTCCGGCAACATTTGCTGCCTCGTAGAATTGTTCCCCAAAAAACGCTCTAAAAGTTCAGTTTTCGAGAATATCAGGAAAATGTTTGCGTCTGTGGTACAGTATTAAATTCCGCGTCCATTGCCAAAAAGACCGAGTATCCACGCAGTACTAAATTAAACGTCAAAAAAATTTTAAACGTCAGGTGTCAAGTTTGTTGTGATATAAGTTCCCTGGTTTTAAAACGTGAGTATTACTTTATTTATAACCCAATTTAAATAGTGTTATATATCAAAATAAACCTCATTAATCAAGCTTTATGTATATATAAAAATAATGTAGGTTCAAAGTCTGTTGAAACGATAATATCAAAATGAAAACTGGCGCCATGTCTAGCATGATAATTTTCGTAATATTTTTTTAAGATTTTTTGCAAAAATAGTTAAAATAGTGCTCGTAATATGAAGATTAGTTCAATATGCTAATTTTTAGTGTCTCTTCACACTCAAACAGTAAAATAAAACGAAAAAATAACGAATTTGTTACGAAATCATGACAAAATCTGGGGGCGTCGAATCGAATGAGAGGAGGGTTGATTGTTTTGGGTTATTGTGATAACTCAGAAAGTGCCAAAGTAAGGACACATGGGTATTAAGACAAAGCTTATATGGTCTAGTTTCATTGACACAAACTGGACATTCTTATTGGATAAACTGACATTCAACACTTTAAATGGGAAGTGGCACGGGGCGCTTGCGAGGCAAAAATGTGAGCGGGAGCAGGAGCGGTTGAGCGTGTCACGTGACAATTTTGAGCGCCGTTGAGCGGCCAGTAATTCAATGTTTTTTTTTTTCATTAACCAAATGATAGCCTATTATGAGGTATGACCGTCGGACTGCCAAGTTCACGAATTCGAACCAAAGGCATAAGGCAACTCTCATTTTTCGAATTCACGTGCATATTGTATAATTAAAACTAGTTTCGGTTAAGGAAACCATCGTGAGGAAACCAGCATACCTGAGATATACACACACATACCTACATAAAAAAACTTTTCAACATATTTAAATTTTTAATCGTTTTACTTTCATTAGTCCACTACTCTCTTGTGTCTTTTTAATAAGCTCACTAGTTGTTTGAAATTTTTATTATTTGCGTGATACCAGATGTAAGCTATCAAATATGTGTAACTTTAATCTGGAGGGGACCTGGTGACCTGTATTACAGGTGTTACTACCTACCACAGGCACCAGCGATCCATAACCAAAAATCGTTGGCTACCGCTTATGTGTCAATATTGTTTCTATTTTTTAGCTTGTGGTAAGAAATAAACATTTTTTTTTTAATTTATCGACGGCGTGTAAAGCCAAGTCGGAGGCCCATGGGTGACATAAAAACTTAAACACCAGTGTCCCTAAACATTATTGTTCCATTCCTATTCCAGAGTGGAAAAGAGATGGAGCTAGACGACCTGTATAGCTCCGTCTCTTTTTCACTCTGGAATAGAAATGGAACAATAATGTTTTAAGACGTCATGGTACGGACGCAGGTTAGGCAATTAACACACGAAAAGTAGAAGACTTACCAAAAACAATTGTTGGCCATTTCGCTTCTATAAAACAAAGATATAATCCATAAAAAGCAGCAGCATGCAAATAACCGAATATAAAGAAGTTTTTGTACACGATTTCATATTTCCTAGGGCCAGCCTTTTGTAGAACATCCAATTTTTCAAGAGTTGTGATCGGGTCATCATGCAGATCTTTAGTGCATCGCATTTCATGATTCATAGATCCATGTGAAGGCATTTTGGTATCTGTAACAATATTCGACTTTTATGTTTTCAATTGTTTTAAATCAAAATATTTTATTTTACATATACAGGGTGTAACGGAAGGGGTATATACATACTTAACGGTGTGCTACAGACCATCAACCTGAACATGTTTCTCCATCGGACCAACATCGTCATAGCGAAAAAAATTTCAGCTGCCCCATACATTTGGGTCGAATAGGTATTGAAATGTTGTATGGGGCAGCAGATAATTTTTTCGTTATTACGATGTTTGTTTGTGGAGAAACTTGTTCAGTTTGATGGTCTGTTACCGTTAAGTATGTAAATACCTTTTCCGTTACACCCTGTATAAGGGAGAAACCACAAAATAAATATTGTACGCGTACACAACGAATGATTAAGATCATCGTGCGGGTTTTTGGGGTGTTATTGCCGAAAATGTCGTAGAAGAACTACTCAGGTCAGCCATTGTTTTCTGGACTAAAATTAATATAAGTGTTAGTCCAAATATTGGCTTGAATTTATTTAAAAAACTGTTACTTATCTAATTTAAACTAATATTATACAGAAAAAAGATTTGATTGTTTGCATTGAATAGGCTCCGAAACTACTGGTCCGATTTGAAATTATTATTAAACTATTAAAAATTATTTTAGTGCTAGATAGCCCATTTATCGAGGAAGGCTATAGGCTATATATCATCACGCTGCGACCAATAGGAGTGGAGCAGCAATGAAAAATGTGGCGAAAACGGGGAAAATGTGACGCAAACATAACTTGTATATGTCGCCGCAAGAGCGTCTATGTGCTAAGACTATTCATTAATCTTATTAAGAATCAACTTAATAATCCTCATTTGTCATAATATTGATGAACCTGCCATGCCATCTGTGTGGGGGCAGCATAATTATTACGATACTCATTTGACTAAACGCCATCTATTGGCTTGTGTGTTAACTACTGCGCAAATAATAGATTCGTTTAGCTTAGATGGCCTGTAATTTATTAAACAAAAGCCTTTAGCTAGAACTATAGCCAAAATTAAGATTAGCAAATATTTTAAGATAACTGGGATTTTAGCAATGACAATTTGGATTTTAACAATGGCTCATTTTGTGAGGCGGCCACCCAGTCTTGTGGGAAAGAGCGCCGAATAGTCAATTAGTGAATTTATAATTTGTAGCAACAATTAAATCAATTTCTAGAACTAACTACAAACTTAAAATTAATAAGATTATTTTACAGAGTATTTTATTAGTGGTAAACCAGTTCTTTGTATTTAATCCTTTGATCTGCCGAAAATGGTTTTAAGCATGCGATTGTTGTAAAAAGTATTAAAGCTAATAATTAAGCTTGTAACTTAATAACGCCTTTGCATTTGTGAATATTGGTATTGTTTAATTACTAAAATAATTAATTGTGAAGTATTAGTATTGTTTTAATGGAGTATTACTAAACTAACTATGTAATGAATAATTGGACTGATCTAATGAGTGTGTAGTATATCCGCCCACTCAGAGCCGCGGGCGCACCCAGATATCTCATTCGAGCTAGCTCGCGATTAGAGAATTGAAATATTAATGAATTGAAAGTAGTTTTTGAAGTGAGCAATAATAACTTATTAAGAACTGTAATAATTGAAAGACAGATCCAAAAGAGTGTGTGAGTAGTTTCTTGGCTCGTTTTTCTACTCACATCAACCATGTTTGTGAATGAGCGGCTCAACTGGAAAGTTTATAAGTGTTAAAGTGCCTGTAACTGGTTTATTAGAAATAAACTTGCAGTTTGAGTCAAGTGTTGTGTGTGATTTCAACTACCCATCCACCTATCTAAAAACAATGAAGATTAATGTTGCACAGTTAACGACTGAAAGGCAATATGGCGTCGATATTCATTTATGGTGGAATCCCCGCCTTGATATATAGTATATTTATATATATTCATTTTAATCAGATAACAAAGATCCATTGGGTTAGTAACAATTTACTAACCCAATGGATCTTTGTTATCTTAACACACATATTATTATTGGACATAGGTTAAGACATAGGTTAACATAGGTTAAGAATATTGATTTTTAACCTATGTTAGTTCTTAATTGAAAACACAGACATTGTACAGGTGAGTAGACACCTCACCAACGGGCTGTCATGCCTCTCGACTATGACGCTCAGAATGCTGTTGGAGCTGCCATAGAGTCTGTTTAGCGGCGAGGCCCCTTTCTTACGCCGTACAGCATTGAAACAGTCAGTACGAGCCTCAACGAATATAGATGACGCGCTACAGAATCGAGGCGGACGCAATAATACCCTAAACGCGTTGTTATACTGGATCCGCAGAGCATTGTAGGCCTTAAGGGTATGTAGCTGAACCACAGGCACCCCGAATACAGAGACATGCAATATGCTCTAGACAGCGTTACTTTGACTGCGGCTATACATCGGAAGAACCGGCGTGCCAGCATATTAGCCCGAACCGACAATGCTCTGCGTTCCCTCTCCCGTCCCTCAAATCGTCCGTCACCAAGTGGCCCAGGCATTTAAAAAGTACACCCTATGCAGCTGCACACCGTCCAGTAAAACAGGAGGGACGGTGGAGGGACACCTGGTTCCGGACTAGAAGACCATGTATTTCGACTTGCTTTCGTTGTATACAAGGCCATGAGAAGCAGCATACGACTCGCAAACATCGAGAAGCTTGCGGAGCGCACGGAACGCTTGATGCTCTTGCAGTTGTAAGTTAAAAGGGTTGTGCCATTTGTCGTTCTCTTCTTCAGTACCCAGTTGGGGGTTTTTGTAAGGGCTAAAATGCCTACCACGGCCATAGTTCTTCAGTCATAAACATATCCCTATCGGAACAAACCGATATCTTGTAAACATTATATTCCTTTTCTTTTTTCATTTTAATTTTTTGCAGCTGAACTTTTTCAGTCGTTTTAGTCATTATATACTCCATTATATCATTTGCCGAAGTATCCTTGTGAACGTTAGATATGAACAAGTGTGTCTTACTTGAGCTAGCGGGCTTGAATCTATCTCCAGGTCTACAGGCGGCTTAACCTCGCACCACTCCCTTTGATTTATTTAATTCTGCATACTTATTTTTGTACTTCTTTTTTTTGAATAGTAATCCATTCTTCACCGGGGCATTGTAATTTCCATTCCCTTTCACAAACTATATCTGCTAGTGATTTACCTTTGTTTACGTCGTTATGATCATTAGCACTAAAATCGCACTTGTTGAGACCGTACTCGCTCGTGATAACAAACTGGTATGTGTTACTCATCGCAGCCGGACAGCTGCCCGCGTTACTCGGTCGTAACCGTGCCAAGTCAACAACGCCAGCGGCCGTGCCGTCAGGGTGCGCATCAATGCAACTTTCAGTTAACCTTCTAGTCGTTTTAAGGACACTTCCTGGTTTGCTAGATGCACTTCCCTTACTTAGAGGACATACGGGTGATTGGCAGTTCACTTGACAGTGCGTTTTATCCTCGAGTACACTTTTATTGTGGTTTGATATTTTATAATACCAACCGAACCGCTTTCGCATTCGTTATTTAGCACAGATGCTCCTCGTTTACTGTTCACATATTTAGTGCGATCTATATCAACCACTGATGCAGACTTCAAGAGATCGATATTTTTACCTCCGATTTCAGAACAATGATATATTTCAACAATACAGTGACATCGACATGATCAAAGGTGATCGGAGGCAATTTATCCAATACCCGGGTAACAAAAATAGGTGTTTTGTAGGGTCTGTGATCTTGAATACCGAAATTATGTCTTCAATTTCCTTTTGTTGTTTGTTCTTGCGCCTTGACACATTGCGGGTACTTTTCGAAACTGATTCGAACAATAAATTCTTTGCACAGGTTATTTCTGCCGTAGAATATAAGCTCACGCACAACCGTAACATGCTTTCTTCATCCATTATACATATTTTGTTTTGAACAAAACTTAACAACTCATTAATAACTATATTGCACTACATACTTTTTGGAACACATATTTGTTTCGACACCCGAACGCTTCCTAATTCGCGCGATGACTTACCTTACTTTCAATCACCTGAACTTCGAGTTATATGCACAACAATTTTATAAGAGCGTCGCGACATCAGACAACAAAATTGATGGAAATAGACTGACCAAAGAAGACAAATTGGTTTAATTATATATATCTTATCCGCTAGACTGCGCGCGCGCCGGTGTCATAAAACTTCGATCTGGAACCAGTTCGACGGGTGATGTCATGCCGCCGTGCAGGTTTCCTATATGATGGGGCACTAAATGCACTGCGATAGGATGAGGTAATCAATGGTGTACCTGAGAACTCCTTGGCCAAAGATTCTGAACGTATCGGTCTTCAGAGAGTACTGGAGTACTTCGAACATATTGCGTAAAAAGGATCCTTACAACTTTAAGGCCACCCTGGACAAAAACGACAGAGAAGATGGAAAGAAAAAGATCAAGGTGAAGAAGCCTTGGACAATGATTTGACCAAGTGGAACAACCCTGCGATCATTAGTGTCTAATACGCTGCGCTTGCGCCAGTTCTCGTTAGCCAAGAAAAGCAGGGTAAGGCCCTTGTCCACTGAGACCACATCTCGGTGCATCCCCACGTTGGCTTCTAAGAAGTATTTCCTGAGACTGCATACCTCACGATTGTGCAGGGTCTTAGCATTTAAGAAACCACAACCCCCACACTTCCGCGGAATATACAGTCTCATTACCGACGACCGTAGATGCTGCATACGATTTGCGGTCAAAGGTATGCGGACCTTCCTATCTAGGGCATCAAGTTCTGTCTGAGTCCATTTGAGTATGCCAAAAGAATACATCAAAACCGGCATGACTCAACCGTGGCAGGCCCGCACCTTGTTTCCTGACAGAACACTGTTTAGCAAAAAAACGTTCAATAGCGGCCTAAGAAACGTTCCCGCAACGACTGTTTCATGTCAGCAGTATTGATGCCTAATGCTTCCGAGATATCCAAATACTTGTACGTTTCTGTTGAGGAGAGAGATCTAAAGTGTACGGAATCTGAGAGTTGAGTTCCCACGGAGTCCATGATCTCCCCATGAAAGCTTCACATGCATGACTGCACATTTGTCCACACCAAATTCCATCTTGATGGCGCTACTGAAAGTTTCAGTTACCTTCAGTAGCTTCATCAGTTGCAAATTGTTGGGGGAAAAGATTTTCAGATCATCCATGTAAAGAAGGTGAGATATCACGAGACCACCTCTCTTCAACCGATAACCTAGACCTGAACCCTCTAGCAGTGTACTGAGAGGGTTCAAGGCTAGACAAAACAACTTTGACGTGCGCTACACGACATGCCGTAACAACTGCGCAGTACAATATTGAGTGGGTATCAGCAAGGTCTTCGCTGTTGTCAAAGGAGTTTGACAGCTGCGGTGTGGTTTAAGTCAGTACGAGTCTGACAGACTTCTCCGCTCTCCCCAGAGCGGATACAATCCATCGAGGATTACCAAACCGTTGAATCGATCGAACAGTTGTAGATGTATGTTTACTGGATGAGAGTTGCCGAGAATCTAGTTAAGTGGCGTGCGATTGAAGAGACAGTATAGAACTAGCCAGGTCGGACATTATTTTCTGGACTAAAATGAATATCAGTGTTAGTCCAAATATTGGCCAGAATTTATTTGACAACTGTGACTTACCATACATTGAACCACCTGAACCTTGTGTTTTTGTTAATTTTTTTTATATTACGAGCATCAATGCACAACAATTTGATAAGAGCGTCGCTTTTAAGACATCACAGAACAAAATTGATGGAATAAGACAGATCAAAGAAGACAAATTGGTACAATTATATATCTTTTATAGAAAAAATGGAACAAAAGCTTGGTAGATTAATCTTGAAAGTTAATTACGTTAATACTACAGTTAAATAAAACACGCCAACTAACTAATTACTTACGAAGATCCACTTTTACAGCATTCATTTTTAGGATTCCGTGCCCAAAGAGTGAAAACGAGCCTTTTCTTCTTCTGTGCGTGTCGATGGACTCAAATAATATCCGATCAGTATGTAGCCGTCGCCACAGCTCCTACTTTGGCTTCGTTTAAAAGGTGCAGGTGGTTGTGCAGGATAGGCAAGAAAGGTGGTGGGGTATATCCTGCAGAGGGCCTCCACACTGGCATTGTATTTGGGACGGGTCGAGGATACCCCATTTGTCCAGATTACTTCTTCAGCGGTCAACTTGGGTCCGCAAACGGTTAAGATATTTCCTGATTGGTCATTGCAGTTCCTGACCAGGAGGAAGGTTTCCTGCTGAATTGATTGAAGTGAAGAGGGGTAGGATATCTGCTCCTCCAGAATTCACATGTTTTATCTGACGCACTGTTTTCTAAGAAGATCGTATGTCTCACAAGTTTGCCGCATATTTAAGCGTGAAGGTGGTTGCTAGGTGGCGGTTATTTCGTTCCTGATTTCCCTTCTCGATGCGACTCGATAGTGAAAGTAGCCATTTTGCGAAATGGTGCATATTTTCCTTCTAGTTTTTTTTTAAATTACCTTAATAACGAGGATGGTTGTTTGTTTACTCTTTCACTCAAAAACTACTCACAGGTTTTAAATAAAATTTGGTACACAGGTAGTTTATAACATGGATTAAAACATGAAACTTTTTGTCCACTCAACGCGGCCTAAAGCGCGGTAATATAGACTAGTTTAAATGACTAAGTTTAGTTTGATGAGGCACGAGCATAATAGTTCTGTCGATGACGGTTTTGATCTACCAGAACCGCAATACTACGAATATACAATTACAATTTCATACTAGAAATCTTAATCTCGAGCGGTATTTCCAAGAATTTCGTGCCAGGCATACATTTCAGTCAGGTTTCGATACGGTAGCTATAATTGAGTCTAGGCGCTTCGCTGTGAATGCCTAAGTGGTTGTTCCTATTGCTACAGCCATATTGAACCATGATAACCGATACGCGTAATTTGATATTACGTGTGCTATCTGATCCAATGATGTTATGCTGTACTAGCTGACTCCAGCATGCGTTGCAATGCACTTGTTTCTACCCACTACTTATCTATCTACTACCTACTCCCCACCTATCTACTACCTACCTACCTAAAAACCTTCTACAAACTATTAGAAAACGTTTAAAAAAGATGAATTAAAACGATTAAGTAGTTCTCAAGTTATGGCGTGACCAAGGGAAATAGGAATTCAAGTTTATTGTATAATTATATAGATAACTCAACAAAATATAGCGGAATAATAATGTTTATGATTTTGATGAATGATAGTCCAAGATATCGTACTAGTCATCGCCGTGTGTCATCGTCATCAACTGCCTAGTCTTCTTTTTTACCAACTAAAGTTCTTATTATCCTAAATAACACTACTAAATTATGAAATATCCTCTAAATACTAATAAATAAGTATGAGAAATAGTTGTTTTTTTAGAAGGTGTTGTTTGCAACCTCGTCAAATTCGAGGAGGTAACTATGCTAATGATTCTCGAGCCAAATCAATAATAAACATGGTAGGTATTCTTTTTTTTTTTTCTTGGGTTTCTTAAAGTGTGAAGAACCACCCATGGTTTAAACGCCATCTGATGTCCTATAACCGCGTTGTCACACATATAAACAATCTCAAAGTTTATTCGATAATTTCTTATTTCTTAAACCATGCTAAGGGGGTTAGTCTGATCTAAAGACAAACTTAGAGCAGCGGTGGCCCAGAGGTGGCAGCCCCGACTTACGAGCAGCAAGTCGTAGGTTCGAACCCAGGCAGGCGCATTACTTTGTGTAATTTATTTCATCACAGCTGCTCTCAAAACGGCGAAGGAAAACATGGTGAGGAAACCGGCATGTTCTACAACTAAAAATTCGAAGACATGCAGTGACCAACCCGCACTGGGCCCGCGTGGTGGATTACAGCCCACTCTCTCTCAACAAGAGGAGGCCTGTGTCCCAGAAGTGGGAACATTATAGGCTGATGATGATGATGATGACAATCTTAAACAACCAAAAAGATCAGCGTTTATTTATAATAGGAACTGTAATTTGACTGGGCCTATTTGGCGCAGCCGTGAGACACACAATATTATCTTTTTATTTTCTGTTTGAGTTAAGTTTATTTTTTATTTTCTTTTTGTTGTGTGCACTTGTGGCATGTGTCAAATAAATATATTTTCTTTCTTCTTTCTTTCTTTCTTTAATTTAAATTGATTATTTATGACTTTTGTGACAACCTCCAGAATTTTGAGGAGAATGCAAAACAACACCTTGTATTGTTTGTAATTGCGTTCTCGAATTACGCACTAACGATTTCTATGAAAGATGCACTAAAGTGGAGAACATGTTTTTTCTATAATCAAGCGAGCATAACGAGTACTTGGTACATTTTCGCTTTTATCCGCAGAAACTTCAGAAACCATTATGAGACTACGATCTAACATTATTCTTTTTGCTTCTGGTATATCTGGTTTATGATACCGAGTAGGTTTTTTGTATCTGACCTTTATGAAGGTCAAAAAAGGTCAGCATGCTTCTTTGAAGATTCATAGTAACATTGCTTGCCATAATTAATTATTTCAACTGAAAGACGTCCACTGCTGGACATAGGCCTCCCCTAAGCGTCGCCACATTGACCGGTCCCATGCGACTAGCATCCAGGAAGCCAGGGAATCCTCGCAACCTTCAACAGGTCATCGGTCAATAATTAATGAATTCTTAAAAATCTCATCCATTGTAGTTACTTCGTAATTCAAAAGCCTGAACAATACACTAAAGTTTCGATGCAAATAACACCAAAAACTTTGAAACGTATATTATTTGACAGCGTAGCAAGTTTGCTTACAATTTGCGAACAAAACATCTTAGATAAGATAATATAGAAGACTTTATTTTCGTTTTATAATTAATTTCTCTTGGATTATTAATACTGTGTTTTTGTATTTTGTGGGGTTATGTTGAATGGAACCAAAATAACTAAAGGTACGTATTGCGTTACAAAATAAATGGTATATTGCTTTTAAATATTAGTTTTGCGTAAGTGCTGCTTTTAAATAAACCTTCCCTTACCTTTTGCCTTCCAGATTTGCAATGATTCATCACATTAATCAATACGAAACCGGCCTAGTGCGAGTTTTACTCGCTCACAGGGTTCCGTAACCCCAAACTAACTAAATTTTTTTTTTTTTGTTTGTGATATCTTCAAATGACCCTTCCTGCTCTGGGCGGAGTGGAGAGGAGTGTCAGACTTGACTGACTAAAACCTATCCATGTTCCTTCTTAGCCCTTTGTGTTCCAGGTCCACGGTATCTCTTTCGAACAGTCCCGCAGCCCTGGCAGGCATCGGCCCTCTTGGACCCCTTCTAATTTGCTGACATCTCCTTGAGGCGCGAGTGGAACACAAACGCGCCGTCGACACGGCCTGTCGTCATAACACGGACGGACGGTGAGCTAGAAGATTACTTAGCGTCCACAGGCCCGCGCGTACGGTGGCCGGAGGCCACTGGGTGGCCCCGACGCCCGGGGCGTCTTCCGCGGCGGCTGGGACGTGAGGATCTCTCCCTATCAAGTTCCAACACCTCCTTCGCTAGCATTACTGCTTCGCAGAAGGAGGCGACGGCTTCCCATTCGCTCTCGCTCCGGACCATGGATTGAACCAGGGCCGGACGCGAGTCCGTCGCTGCTACCGACCAAGTGGGGCAGAGCTCTACGGTGAATCATTTTAAATTGTCATCGACAGGCTAAGCAGATTATACCTCTACCTAAGCCTTTATGGATCACTGGCGTGATGTCATGACGTTATCACGAGGCTAGGCAGCGAGCAAATCTCTTAAAATAATACAGAAGAGTGATTGACATTATTTTTTTTTTTCTTGTAATTTACCGCATAACTACATCCACATTTAGCCAGATAGGCATCGCGCAGTTCTCGACACTCGCCGACTGCAAATATAAACTTCGCAATTGTTTCACAAAACATGCCACTTCTTGAGACAGCTCCTTTTATTACAGATTAGATTTTCAAAAATTAATGTCTGGAAGTTTCTTTTACAATCCTGCCTTTACAGGACAGGGTAAGCAGTGCTCTGACGTTTGACAATATCAATACTAATAAATTCGTTGTCTTATCAGTGATTAACTGCTACCATAACGTCTTAAAGCAGTATTGTTTTAATTTTATTCCAGTGTGGGAAAGAGACGGAGCTATATAGGATGCCTAGCGCCATCTCTTCCCACACTGGAAAAAGAGTAAAACAATAATGTTTTAAGACGTCATGGTAGGCCACTTGATCCCTGATCAATTAACTCTCGATTGAAGTCGCCATAATATGACATAATATTTATTAATAACGTTCTTTTAAAATCGGATCGTTGACTTACAAAATATTTTTGAAAATTGATCTTCTAAAGGGGTTAAATAGGACCCCCCATTTTTTAAAAGCTGGAATGGAAGATCGTATTTAATATAAATAATAATTTCGTAAAACCAGACCTGAGTTAGGTACAATCCTGTTTCATTTTGTTATTAAAATTTGATTAAGACGATTCTCACACGACGACGCCCGACCGCGTGGAGAAGCGGCACTCACCGCCATTACATTTGCTTCGCCGCCTTCGCCCGACCGCGCGGATGAGCGGCAATCACCGCCTCTCCGCGCGGGGCACCGCCATTATATTTGCTTTGCTGCCTCCATCAACCGCGCAGATTAGCGATGTTGTTAGAAAATAATATATTTATACCTTTCAAAGTATCATAATTTCTGCTGGCTGCACCATTCATTTTGTTGTTAACGACGTGCAATATAATATGCACACAACACACATTCATTTTATCTATAATCCCACTCATTTCCATTCTTAGATTACAACTTTGAAGGACGAACTTATTCGAAACAATGCGTAACTCGTTACATACACAACCTAATTTAAAGATTGGAAGCGATTTGTGGTTCTAAATTCGGAAACTCATCCTAATTTAACTTATTTTTTTTATTACATATAGGTGCCAGCTTTGCTAGTCTTATCAAGGGGTATTTTATTACCCAGTAACTGTGCTGTGAAGGTCAGATACGCAGTCACACGAAATAAAAAACTAGTATTTAAAATTAATAAAAAATCTTGTCACGACAAAATAATATTATTCTGTCACCATATGCGGACAAAATTAACATGGATATTAAAAATAACTGAAACTTGACGAGGTGTAACTGTTTTGTATGACAAATAAATGGACATTAGTAAAACTATTGCTATAATAACAAACTAAAATGAAAAGCTTTCAAAATGGTCGCCGGCTAAGCTGCATACGTTTTGTTGCAGAAGACTTTTATATGGTGCGATGGCTGAAATTTTAATAAGTTTAAAGATGTTTTATGAGCCACATGCTTACCTATACACTTTTCACGTAGAAAGACCAAAAAAATGATGGATGGACTTTATTAAGGATGATATGGCAAGAAAGGAGGTGCCTCATGAGATGACGTAATAGAGAAGTATGGAACAAGAATACATGCTGCGCCAACCTCAATTAATATGAGATAAGAGCAGGAGAGCGGTGATCATGATGCTTATTCACGTGGCTTAGGATGCATTATCGTGGAACAAGAAGTATCCTAATCCCTAATCACGGTTATGGTTTCACCTTCGAAATCCGTTCAATAGATACCAGAGGGACAGACTTAGTTTCGCATTAATTAATATTAATGAGGATGGATATTGAATTAATTGCAAAAATAAATCAGTTGATGACTCCGAATATTGACGTAAGTGTTGTTTCCAGGAAGGTATAATTCGTTTGGGGATAAACAGTAAAGTTGCTTTTAAATCAGTTATATAAACATTATATTTACTGAATCATTACAGTTACATGTATCTTAATAAGTTAGGTACCTACTATGAATATGCTTACGTGCATATTATAAAATCTGTGATTAACGTTTAATATAACTATAATGTCTAGACGAAATAATCAGATAACATAATGAAAAATAATAAGATTACATACAAATAAAGTTTGAATATCCCAGTGTCATAGATAACCTGTGCTCTAAACTATAATTTGGATTTTCACGGTTCGTATAATTTTATTTTCTTCTAAAAGAAGCCTGCTAGTAAAATTGTATGACCGATACTAGTACCAAGTTTCCGATATTGCAATACGACACGACCAATCGCATCGACGACTAACGACAAATCGTCCCATAAAAACGAAACTATTTTAAACCTCATCTCAAATGTCATCGTTTGAGGACAGCTGATGAAATGGGACGTCGTTCCCCCATCAATTATGTATGTTTGTTTGTCATGTTTCTTTCTCCGCAACTCGAGGGGAAGTCGATCGGCTTCCTGTTTCAGAATAGGTGTTATGTGCGAGTTAAATGTCGTACATCTGTCTTTTTTATGATTTTTCTATTATTTTTGTAGTGGTCGAATGGATGTGTTTTAGTGTGACAGATTGCAGAGTTTTTTAAGAAGTGTTAGTTAAATTTTGTCTAGTTTAGTTCTTCTTGTTTTATTCGTGAGAGGTGATAGACATGAAGTAGGTGTATTGTTTCTAAACATGTGATTATTGCAGATACTAATTGAAAAAAAAAAAAACTACAAACCAGTATTTTTTTAACTTATTATATTGGAAAGTCAGGAAAAATTGTGAAGCAAACTCACTTATTTATTGAAAATTCACTTATTTATTATATTAAAAATTAAGTACGTTTAAGATTCAAACACTGTTTTCATTTTAGTTCTATGGGCTGATATAGATTACAAGGTTCAAAATCAAGAATAATATTTTCTGAAATACGTTTGAGTTCTTAAGACTTCTAGATTCAGCTGTAATTAAACTAGACAATATTTTCAGTCAGACAGTTCTACTAATAATTGGCAAACTGTTTTAATCCAACACGGACTGCCTCGGCTAACGGTCCAGCGGTCGCAACCGCGATCGCTGAGCACGTGGCCCTGGGTACGATTCCACGGTTTTTCCATCAGGAATTTCTCAGTAGCAGCCACGGAGTCTGGATCTGTGTCCGGTTGATGGCAATAGGTTCGCCCCTAACACGACTGGCAAAATGTGGTTATACTATTAGGTACACCATTGCCTCTGCTTTATCCTTTGGGAATTACTTGCGTGATGTTAAATATGTTCTGTATAGTAATCCAATCATCATCATCATCATCAGCCTATAATGTTCCCACTGCTGGGACACAGGCCTCTTCTCAATGAGAGGGAGTGGGCTGTAATCCACCACGCGGGCGCAGTGCGGATTGGTAGATGTCACATGTCTTCGAATTTTTAGTTCTAGGACATGCCGGTTTCCTCAAGATGATTTCCTTCAACGTTTTGAGAGCAGCTGTGATGAAGTAAATAACACAAAGTAATGTGCCTGCCTGGGTTCGAACCTACGACTTACTGCTCGTAAGTTGGAGCTGCCACCACTAGGTCACCGCTGCTCTCACTGGGCCACCATCATCATCATCATTTCAGCCCAAAACACGTCCACTGCTGGACATACACCTCCCCCAAGAGTCGCGACATAGAAATTTTGGGGGGTTTTGCCATAATCTCCACGCTTGGCAGGCGGATTGGCGATCGCAATATGGTTGTTACAAAAGCACAGAGAACGCTGCTGCTCATTCTCTGGCAAATCCCTTAGTCGCCTCTTACGACACCCACGGGAAGATACGGCGTGGTGCTATTCTTTACGTCCGACACCATACAGAGCACTGGCCACTGTTGCTCTGTTATCCAATATTCAGCCAATATAAAATCCGACATATCTACACATAATTGTTACCATTGTTACTAAACACGGCAACTCCATTAGCTAGTCGTGTCAAGTCACCCAGGCCCATTGACAGATGATACCATTTCGGCCGGGAATCGAACCCAACACTAGGGGAACGTGCCTAACGATCCATATGATTTATTACTGTCATTATTCCACCTTGGCACTGAAACATAAAAAATGACGATTCGATTTTGAGCCATTAAAACCTCTACGTTTGAAGCCGTTGGGGTGAGAGTTCTGTGAGATTGTATAGGATTTGCGTCGTTTTTGATTTTGAGGGTAGGGAAGAAAGACCTTATAATGTTGGCAATGATTGCGTTTTTGAATCACGTGGTAATGAAGCTTTTCCTATGCGAAATATATTGAATGAGGAAAGGCGGTAGACCAGTCAGCGATTTATTATAGTTGGAGCAGTGGGGCCGGTCGCTCGCCAGTAGTAACCAAATCAGAACATGATTATGATGGAACTTTTACGCTAGCTAGCAATTGTCGCATATAAATAAAAAAAATAATAATTAAAAAAAAAAAGCAATTCAAGTATCTAGATCTGGCTCGCGAGATTGTCGACATGTGGGTCGCGAGTACAACAGTCTTTGTGCCGAGAATCGTGTCAGCCAATGGCTTAATAGCCAAAAGCTTCGACCAACATCTCAGGAGTCTTTTGCTTGGCAGCTGGATCTAAGGGCTCATCAAGACGGGATCAAGGGCTTGATTCAGGAAGCAGTACTTCTGGACAAGGCACGTATTGTTAGGAGGTTCCTCTCTCAAGAGTCCTGACCACCGGTAGCCCGGAACTTGTCCCCGATGCCGCTGGGCTACTATTTTTTTTTATTTTTAAATGTTTTTTTTTAATAATTTTGTGAAATATTTAAAAATAGAAATAAAATGTACATAGATGAATAAACGAATCAATCAATCAATCGGCTTA
Organism: Cerastis rubricosa; assembly: GCA_949152445.1. Lineage (NCBI taxonomy): Eukaryota > Metazoa > Arthropoda > Insecta > Lepidoptera > Noctuidae > Cerastis > Cerastis rubricosa. The sequence goes on along the minus strand of OX424534.1, from coordinate 19,643,229 downwards.
GGCTTAAAGATCGACCCAAGCAGCGTTTGAGCCAGGAGCTCCTCCTTAACAGCTAACAGTATCAGTATACAAATCTGGACAAATAAAAACACCTCATTATTGTAACTAACTTAATTTGAGTCCTGTTACTTGTTGATTAAATAAATATATATAATTCCTACTTATTTAGTTTAAATAATTCCACCCTCTGTCATCATCCCTGCCTCCCGGATTTAGCCATTAGATAACGTAGGAATTCCAAAAATCCTACCCCGCGTTGCATCTCCTAGCCACAAATCACTTCACATGCGGTTCACACCCCTAACTTAAAGTTATATTTTTTTCCTCGGAAATTCTTGCATCGTCTTGGGGCCACTAAAATGGCGCTCCGAGGTAATTATGTGAAACTTTGTTACTTCCTCCTAATTTTTTTGTTTGGGTTAATGTTAACAGTTTTGGTTAATTAGTTGAGTTTTGGTATAATTTATAGACTAGTTTAGTGAAGTTCGGGGAAAATGGACTGAGGAGGTGAGACCATTATGAGTTAGTTATATTTTTGCAGTAGGTAGTACAAAAATATAAATCAGCTTAACAAATCATTAATAAAAATACGTAGATAGATTTATTTTGCAAAGATTCCAAGTAAATAAAGTTTTGTTGTTGGCACAGTACTGAACAAATTCCGAGGTGGTTATCCTAAATCCTGCTAACAATCTATTAAAAAAAAACAACTTTTATTAAACGAAAAGCATTTTTTTTATAATTAGTAACGTAACCAAATTCACGATATCAAATTTTCAATCCATTGATGATTAAAAAATAAATGCAGAGTTTTGGTTAAAACCTTTTTAGTACACAAATAAAAATCTTTTAAGTTAGGTACTAATTTTCAAACAACCAAACAATGGTAAAACATTGTTATGACTAAAGCTTCTTTGCACGAATCCCACCAGCTAACACTAAAACATCGTAAAAAGTACCAAAATCTTTCCAAAACCACACCACCGTCACACAAAGAAGCTAACAAGCGACCTTGCAGCATAGTTCGGGATTAATAAGGAATTGTTTCAAGCGAAACTATTTGGTAACGCCACAAGGATGCCAGAATTTTAGTCAGATTGAAGTTCGCCCATCCGAATTGTTAGTGCGGCCGAAAGTTGCCCCGATCCGGGCTTAGTTTATAAACTGCTTTAGGAATTAGATCACCACTATGCGGTAAGAATATGGTTTAAGTTTTGAGTTTCGGAATTTGAAAGCTTTTTTTTTTCATGTTGATCCCCTGATGATGGCCTGGAGGTATTATTTTCTTGGAAATGACAGAGGTGCCACGTAAAAGCTAAATAATCTATGTCTAAATTACGCTAGAAAATTACAGTATAATTCAAATGTAAAAGCTGAATTAGAAATAGTCTTATTCATCTATTACAGTACCCGGGCAAAGTTGATCTGGGTTTCTATTGAAAATTTATTTATGGAAAAGTTAAATAAAAAAAAAATACATTGTCGCTTAAGGGATATCTTCCGTGTTTATTGTTTATTTCTCCCGATATTTCGACGCTGTTACAACCGCCGTAGTTCGAAAACAGCAGCAGCCAAGTGGTAGCAACCCCGACTTTACAAGCAGTAAGCCGTGGGTTCGAACCCAGGCAAGCGCATTACTTTGTGTAATTTATTTCATCACAGCTGCGGTGATGGAAAACTTCGTGAGGAAACCGGCATGTCCTAGAACTAAAAAATCGAATACATGTGACATCTACCAAGCCGCACTGGGCCCGCGTGGTGGATTACTTACAGCCCACTCCCTCTCATGGAGAGGCCTGTGTCCCAGAAGTGGGAAGATTATAGGCTGATGATGATGACAACCACCGTGATCGGCGGGTGACAGTGTAGCGTAGTTATAAACCGTAATACGGTTTATAACTACGCTACACTGTCACCGCTACAACGTTATACAGCATACAACGAAGATGAATAAATCTTTGTCCAACCCTGGAATCAAATTTTTTGGACTATGTTATTTGAGCAAAGCCCACAAACTTGCTTTCTTCTTTCGTAATTGTAGTTACACGCATGTTTTGGCGCATGACAATATACTTTTCACGAATATTTATCAAAGTATCAAATAAAAGAGCCTTGACTCACAGCACTTAACTTGTTGGTTAAAATAAATTTGACAGTTAGAGAAAAAAGCAATAGCTTTATTGATATAAAACCTTTCGGATACAAATTTTTCACAATAAAAACAACTTCTCTCACAATTTTCGTCAATAAACAATTTTCTCCTGAATTTAAAAGCCATTGAACCGAACATTTTTTCTTTCAGCCATTAAAATGAGGTCGTTTAAAAAATCTGTTTATTTAATTGAGCGAACCAGCTTTTATTATTGGGCGTTAAGCCAGATTTATTGGCGATTCAATAAGTCCACGGTCCGTGGCTGCTTCTGAAATATTGCTGATGGGAAAACCTAATAACACTTTGCCCGACCCGGGTATCGACTCTAGGACCTAATGCTCAGCAGTAGCGTTTGCGACTAGTGTATCTGGAATATTTTTATGAAAATATAATTATTATTTAATAAGTATTTTCATCCTAGATGTGCAATCATCATCATCATCATCAGCCTATAATGTTCCCATTTCTGAGACACAGGCCACCTCTCTATGAGAGGGAGTGGGCTGTAATCTACCACGCGGGCCCAGTGCGGGTTGGTAGATGTCACATGTCTTAGATTTTTTAGTTCTAGAACATGTTTCCTCACGATGTGTTTCTTCACCGTTTTTGAGAGCATCGGTAATGAAATAAATTTAACAAAGTAATGTGCCTCCCTAGGTTCGAACCCACGGCTCGTAAGTCGGGGCTGTCACCACTGGGCCACCGGCGCACTCAGATGCGCAATGCGACTCCATTATTTGCGCTAAGTAAACAGAAAACGTTGCAAAAATAATTGTTTATCATTGAATGGTATTACGGAAGATTTATTAACATCACACGTCAGAAACAGAGGGTATTGTAAAAACTTACGCGTCATTTAGTTTTTGGGAATTAATCACGATTTCACAAATTTCATCGTTAAAGTGGACCTGGATAAAGGACGGACAGAACCGGGAAACGTGGCAGAAAAATAGCGAGGGCTAAACGCAGGAGTTGGTGATTCCTGGCTGATGTGATGATAATTATGAATCACGATTTCACAAGTATTTGTAAAAACATAACGATAACGGAAATAAAAAAACCCGCCAAGTGCGAGTCGGAGACGTGCACGAAGGTTTCCGTACCATTATTTATTTATAAAATCACTTTTTTGTATGGGGTATGCTCTTAAATATTTACTTTATTCTGTTTTTAGTATTTGTTGTTATAGCGGCAACAGAAATACATAATCTGTAGAAATTTCAACTGGCTAACTATCACGGTTCATGAGATACATAGCCTGGTGACAGACGGACGGACGGACAGCGAAGTCTCAGTGATAGGGCCCCGTTTGACCCTATGGGGACCCTAAAAATGGAATTTATATCGAGTTCTGGAAATGAAGGACGGTAACAAAGAAACAATAACACATTTTGGTAAACTGACAAAAACATAGTAATTATTTAGCTACACTTATTGATCACTTAGCAAAACATCCGATAAAAACAAGCGAACAATAATGAATATTTACGGCTACTAAATGTTTTTTGTTCGCGGCTTGGCTCGTGACATCCCACGGGAACGTTTTAAATAATTATAACCTAGGACAGTCAGAGAAAATGTAGTTTCTCACCAGCGATAGTATTTTCGGGATTGCATGAGAAGTTCGGAAGATTACCTTTATATCCAAGGGTACAAGCTTTACTTCTTTATAATATTATAATTACGACGATTACGATTATTATTCCACTGCTGGGCAAAGGCCGGCCCCAATTCCCTCCTTGAGCTCTTTTCCCGTGCCTCCTCGAACCAGTCCTCGCTGTATGCGTCCAGCTGGCCTACCATGACTTCTTAAAACATTATTGTTTTACTTCTTATCCAGTGTGGGAAAGAGATGGCGCTAGACATCTTGTATAGCTCTGTCTTTCCCACACTGCAATTAGAGTAAAATAATACTGCTGTAAGACATCATGGTAGCGGCCAGCAGATCTTCTAGCCACCGTTTTTTGGCTTACATAATTACATAAATAGTTTGGACATATAGTTTCATAAAACACGCTATAATACAAAAACGTATAGTCATTTTCAGCTGAAATTCATGAGCCTATCCTTAGGGTTGTCATATCAAGTCATTACGTTGCTAACTAAAATTATATTAGTATGACTAGGCATTTCTGAATCGGCCTGTTACTGTGTCGTTACTTTTTATTGGGGTTATTTTTCTAATACAAAATTAAATATTATACTTATTGAAGAACCTTTTTTTCAACTACTTTTTTATTTAAAACTTTATTGCATTTTTAGGGTTCCGTAGCCGAATGGCAAAAAACGGAACCCTTATAGATTCGTCATGTCTGTCTGTCTGTCTGTATGTCTGTCTGTCTGTAGGGTATCTATGGATAGGTCTTCAAAAATGATATTGATGTTTCTAATATCATTTTTTTCTAAACTAAATAGTTTGCGCTAGAGCCACTTCCAAAGTGGTAAAATGTGTCCCCCCCCCCCCTCTAATTTCTAAAGTAAGAGGAGGAAAATTCTGAAAATATTTAGGATTGTAGAACGTAAAAAAAACTATCAACGAAAATTGGTTTCAATAAGATATGATGTTTAGTTTTTGAGATATGAAAGTTTTTCATCAAACTGCAGCAGTAACTTTGTTTTTCATAAACATACTATGAAAAACAAATTTAGTTTTGCGGTTGTGTGGAAGTTTACTAACTAATACTACTAACTAATGAATGACAGGTCAAAATATTGTTATGATATTGTTTGGAGCTATGGAACCCTGTGTGCGAGTAAGACTCGCACTTGGCCGGTTTTTTTTATATGAAGCCAAAGGCAAAATGCGTACAGCGTACCTAATAATGAAGTACATTGTTTAATGTAAAAGCTACAAACATGAAATGATACGATATATCTAACTCATTCGATTCAATCAAGTAATATTATAACACTTGTGTCCATACAAAAATTGTACTCGGTTTTTAACATTAACGATTCAACAAGATACTTTTTAATACCTAGCACACAATTTAATTTTAAAAACAAATTACAGCATTTTTTTCTTATAGCTCTCACACTCAAAACTGTTAATTACGCAAAACTACTTTTGACCGGTTAAAACTATATTAACAATAACTATTATCTCACTTGGCGGTTGAAGCAGGGGCCAGATTCAGAAGGCAGTACTCCTCGATACGGCCTGCATTGTGAGGAGGTTCCTTTCTCTGCAGCCCTAACCACCGGTAGCTTGTACCCTGCTCCCAACACCGGCGGAAACCTGTTTTTTTAATATTTTTAAACGATTTTTGTAATATTTTTTTAAGATTTTTTGATAAAAGATGAGGTGATAAATGAATAAAGGACATAATATTAACATCAAAATTGAAACTCATTAGGTTGTTAGGTTTATTTGTGACCCTTGGAAAAACATCGTTTTGCAGTAGTCCTAGGTAATAAGGTTTTATCTGACACCGCCCAAAAGTGGAGAGTTTACGCAGTAATGTACCAAATAAAAAAATGCTAAACTAGGAAAATACCACCACACTGTCACTCGGGTAGTTTCTGTTTAGGGGAGTGTCAGACATGACGCATTACGCGTATAGATCACATCTCATACAGCGCCAGTGAAATATGTCCATTGTTTTAGTTGATTACCCGTGTGTACACGCCCTTACTAGTTAACTAATGTATTGTGATTAGCATGAGATATTGTTATTTTGAATTTTATTAATTGTTCTTTAGGGCTCTTTTGGCGTATGACGGATTTTAAAGGTGAATTATTAGAATTGTTCTTTTAATTATTAGATTGTGATAAAGTCTTGTTTCACTTTGTTTTATCTTCTAAACTACTAATAATACAGCTGAAGAGTTTGTTTGTTTGTTTATTTGAACGCGTTAATCTCAGGAACTACTGGTCCGATTTGAAAAATTATTTCAGTGTTAGATAGCCCTTTGATCGAGGAAGGCTATGGGCTAATATATCGTCACGCTACGATATATAGGAGTGGAGCAGCAATAAAAAATGTTGCGAAAACGGGGAAAATGTAAAGCAGATGAAGTTGCGCGGGACAGCTCGTTGTTAAGAGCGTTTATATCTTACGACATTTCAGAAATTTCCAAATATCTTTTTTTTAAAAGACATTTCGAAAACGTTTTTTAGTAAATTTTGAGACCTATGTATTCCGCGTATGCGTATTAAGTTAAATTTAAAATCGGTTCAGTCATTTCGGTAAATAAGACTTGAAAGTTTGTTTGAAATGCCGCCGTAAGGCGTAAACGCTCTTAATAATATAACCATTTTGTTTTGTCTTGTGTGCGACAAATAAATGCGTTTTCTTTATTTCTTCTTTTCTTTTCAACAAGTCGTCGTAGCATGAGCCTAATCTGCCTATAATGTTTCCACTGCTGGAACATAATCCTCTTCTTTATAAGATCAAGCGAGCCGCGCACCACTAGGGCCTAGTGTGGGGTTGTACCTACCGTGGTAAATATCACAAGTCGCGAGAGTTGCCGGCTGCGTCACAAAGTTTTCACTCTTCTTTTTGAGTCATCGTAGTAACGGTGCGAATGCGATTTTTAGAGGACGGAATCTAAGACCCGATTGCACCACAATCCACTACATACGTGTAACGCTAACATGTTTCTCAATATTTATATAATTATTGTTACTTACAGCTTACACCCGTACACTTACCATTTAGGTTCAGTTTGAAAAGCAGCGTCGGGCTCTATTTTGCTGAACTAGGCCTTTTTGGTGCAGCCGTGAGTGACACAATATTTATTGTCTAGTTTTTTTTTATTTTTATATTTCCGTTTTTTATTTATTGTGTGTGGCATGTACCAATAAACGTTTTTTCTTTCTTTCTTTCAGTCTCGTGCCCTTATCCAAATTAATTTGGGGTCGGCGCAGCATGTCTTCTTCTTCCACACTTCTCTATTACTAGTCATCTCATCAGACACCTCCTTTCTTGCCTTATCATCCTTTACACAGTCCATCAATCGTTTTATGATCTTCCTTTAGTCTTGTCATCTCTTATCCATTTTCAAATTAATGCGTGTAATGCTAAACATATTTAAAACAACAATTCTGTCTCCATAATCGGCAAACTCGCGAGGATCTAGTGGTTAAATAATAAGAGGCGCACGGGTCGATCTTGGGTTAAGGCGTGCTTGCCGAGGTTGGTCCGTGGATGGGTGACCATAATTACAAACCGAGTTTCCTCCGTGCCTCAAAAAGCATGTAAAGGCGTTGGTCTCGGCTGACATTTATAGATCTTTGACAGTCATTACGTGTAGTCAGATGCCAAAAGTCATGACATCTAGTCTTACTAAAGGGTATCGTATTACTCAGTTACTGGATTGTGGACGTCAGATAAGCAGTGTAAAATACTGGTACTCAGCTGCATCCGGTAAAACTGGAAGCCGACCCCAAGATAGTTTGGGAAAAGGCTAGGCAGATGATGATGATGATAAGTAATAATAAGTAAGTAATAAGTTTATTGTTCATAAAAGAAACATAACAATTGTGTCATACAAATCGGTGAGCCACAAACTAAGCATCGCTTGTATCTTGTGGCTTAGGAGTGCGAATTTTACTTTTTTCTTTTTTATTTATTTTTTGATGAATTCTGTCTCTATAATCTTTAAACTGTCACTCATAACTCTCATTGTATTAAATTGACCATCCAAGTTTATATTATCTAATACCATGTACATAATCTGCAAAGAAAAATAAAGAGAAAACAAAACAGATAGGAGAACCTCGCAAAATTATTCCGCCTTATTAGATATTTTCCATGATATTTAATGGAGCAGAAAAGGGCAAGCTGATTTATAGGGTAACAATAAATCCGGAGCAATTGGGACACACTCCCCACCACTTAAGGGGGATTGGGCTTTTTGTATATTTTAATAATAATTAGACTGATCTTGTAATGAAGGGGAATATTGGCCGTTTGTCTTGAGGAATTGTGCGGCTTTTCTTGTGGTTCATTGGTAGTGAGTGTAACCGTGGAATTTCTTTCGTCAATTCTTCGTCAAGACCAACACAAACTCTGCTCCTATGTTTAGTCTTCTCAGAAATGCCAATGTATGCTAATGTTAGGCTGAGGTGTACACCCACATTTCACCAGTTATGTTTAAGATGTATGCGTCTTGGCTAGGTTTTGTTTTCTTTTGTATTCATTTCTAATTAATTTAGTCTCAATACTGTTTTTAATAAGGGAAGTAGCGAGTCAACCCCAACACAAGTATTTTTAATTACTTACTGCGGCTGTCTCAACTCTTGATTGTATAGCATTTAATTTTCGAGACTGAATAATCATTTTTCATGTATTAGAGGGCACGGTTGATGGCCGAGCCTATTGCCATCAACCGGGCACTAGTCCAGGCTTCGTAGCTGCTACTAAGAAATACATATGTACGGTCAGCAAAAAGCAGGAAGTCGCTATACATATCCAAAATTATAAGACGTCTTAGTTTGAGACCAATCCATATTAACAGATTGGAGTTAAAGATAAAACAATATTTTCATCAATGGTTACACAAATTCGCAAAACAATATTACATCAGATCACACTGATCAGCACAAAACTTGGTGTAATATTGATAAGTGTTAACCGACATCTGATGCCGACTGTACCTAATCAAAAAACCCAATAACAATCCCGACCCGGTTATCAAACCTCCTCATGCTCAGCAGTCCCTATTGCGACCAAAGAGGCAGTCATCGAGGAAGTGAACATCATTTCAACAAAAAGCCATCATCATTCATCATCATTTCAGCCCAAAAGACTTCTACTGCCGGACATAGGCCTCCCCCAAGTGTCGCCACAGTGACATTCTGGGGGGTTTTGCCATAATCACCACGCTTGGCAGGCAGGTAGGCGATCGCAGTACGGTTGTTACAAAAGCACAGAGAACGCTGCTGCCCATTCTCTGGCAAATCTCTTAGTCACCTCTTACGACACCCACGGGAAGATATGGGATGGTGCTATTGTTTACGTCCGACACCTTACAGAGCGAAAAAGCCATAAGAGAGTTGTTTACTTCTAAAAAAAATCTGTGGTCCAGGTTTCAAATCCCAACTACTGCCTAAGAATTGCGCGATGAAACGAGACTAAATCAAATAAATAAGCGACAGAGAAACAAAAGCAACTCGGCATATTATTCCAAAAGTTACCGCCGACAGATGGTGTCCTTATTTTCGTAAGGAATGCTACACACTTGCCGGCTCGGTATATTTAATTCATCAGTATTTGGTGAATAACAATGAAGAACAAGGAGGCATTACACATAAATATCTAGATATGGGCCTATGGCAGAGTAAGCGGTAAACATATGTAATTTTTTGTTTGCGGAAATTGTATCCTAACTAATATTATAAATGCGAAAGTAAGTTTGTTACCTCTTCACGCCTAAACCACTGAATCGATCATCCTGAAATTTTGTATATACGTTGCCGCGTTGTCAGGTGTACAGAAACGGACATAAAGGTACCTTTCATCCCGAAAAAAAAGTACTAAACCCGAGAAGAACAACAATAACGTTCTTATCATCATAGATGGCGCCACGTGTCCGAGGCGGTTATTGTCTAATTTAGAATTTTATTTTTTGTTTACGCGAGCAAAGCCGCAGGCAAAAAAAAAAGATGGTAGAGTTAGTTTCGGTTTACACCACGGGGTAAAACATTTATGTGTATTTTTTTTTTTTTTTTTTTTTTTTTTTTTTTTTTTTTTTTTTTTTTTTTTCAGCTTCATCTTTTTCTACCTTTTGTAGTAAGCGATGACTTATTGTCGGGCCTACGCTGTCCTCTCATACTTAAGTACTAGCGCTGTAACATCCAAATATTGTAGAACCAAATGATTTTAAAAGAGTAACCATGGAGTTTCTTGCAGGTTCTTCTCCATAGGAAACGACCAACCCGAACCGTGCCTCTTCTGTTGACGTTTTATAAGTGCCCATGTAGGCCTATGTAAAATAAAATATTTTGATTTTGATTTTGATTTTGATTTTGTGTAATGTATTTCATCACCGCAGCCCTCAAAAACGGTGAAGGAAAACATTGTGAGGAAACCGGCATGTCCTTGAACTAAAAATTCGAAGACATGTGACCTCTACAAACCCGCACTGGTCCCGCGTGATGGATGACAGCCCACTCCTTCTCATAGAGAGGAGGCCTGTGTCCCAGCAGTGGAAACATTATAGGCTGATGATGGTGATGATGAATCTAGATGGAATAATGAGGCAGTATTCTTCCTTGACACAACTTTTTAGAATAAACCCAAGATTTTAAGTTAAACTACTACTAATACTAGAAAAAAAAGCTTAACCAATCAACACCTACCAAAAGAAATGATCAGTTAAAACTGCCAAGTTAGAAACGTCAGTAAAAACTTTTCCTATTACACGTCTGCCGGCTACATTTTTATTTAACTTCTTAATCAGCTGTCTTTCCGCCAAGTGACAGATACTTAAAAGGATTCCAAAGTTTTACTATAAAAGGGAATATTTTAGAAATTATGGAGTAATCCTACTTCAAGTGGTTTAAGAACATTTATTTGGTGTTGAAGACTGGGAGTAGGATTTCTGATCAAATTAAATTACGATTTTGGGTATTCTTAAAATTAGGGAGTATCTGACATTTCTACTTCATCATCATCTGCTTAGCGTTTTCACAAACTTTGTTAGGGTCGGCTTCCATTCTAACCGGATGCAGCTGAGTATCAGTATTTTACATGAAGCGACTGCGTATTTGACCGCCACAACCCAGTACCTGGGTAATATAATACCCCTTGGTAAGACTGGATGTCAGACTTTTGGCTTCTGAATACTCGTAACGACTGTCAAAGATCTACAAATAACAGCCGCGACCAATGGCTTATAGTACTTTACGAGGCATGGAGGAAACTCGGTATTAAATGATGGTTACCCATCCAAAACCAACCTCCACAAGCACGGCTAATCTAGAAGATCGACCCGTACGTCTGTTATTATTTAGCCACCCCACGAGCTCCTCAAGAATTAAAATAATGGAATATTTTGCTACACCAATACTTATAACTTTCTGAACTAAATCAAATCATGGATTGTTTTATTACAGGCAAATACTCCGATTAGGCAGCGCCCTAATACGTCGGAAAAGAAGCGTATTCCACCAAAAAAAAATCAATCAATAAAACCTCACCTTACTGCTAGATTACTGAAAGACCGACAACTAAATTTTAAATGTCACCTGCAAAAAACTAAGAAACGTCAGAATTTCGCGTAACAAATCAAAAGCTACACACATGGAAATTATCGTAAAATTAAATAATCACAATGACCGCAAAAACCGTAGCAATGATTATTATCCTTTTATACAACGTAAGAATCTGTCAGAGTAAACGATATGACAATTTTACTTTATTCTTTGTCACTCCGACGCGAGCAGACCAGGTGAATTTTTTAAAAAACTTAGAACTGCAGAAATACATGAATGTCAAATTTTGGAAAAAACCTAAGTTATTGGGTCAAGAAGTTCATTGTTTAGTAAGTCCTGAAGATAAAAAACTCTTTATACAGAGAGCACGTCATTTCGATTTGAAGACCTATGAAAAATTAGATGACGTGCAAAGGTAAGCGTTGATATGATTTTATCAATAACTAGCTGTACCCGGCATGCGTTGCAATGCCCTTTGTTTTCTACCTACCTACCTACCCTACCCTACCTACCTACCCTACCCTACCTACCCTACCCTATCTTTCACACCTTTTAAACCTTCCCTGGACTACGACAAACATTTCAAAACCAAAATCAGCTAAATCGTCCCAGCCGTTCTCGAGTTTTAGCGAGACAAAGAACCACAATTGTTTTTTGGGTTCCGTACCTCAAAAGAAAAAAACGGAACTCTTATAGGATCACTTTATTATCCGTCCGTCCATCTGTCTGTCTGTCCGTCTGTCCGTCTGTCCATCTGGCCGTCTGTCCGTCTGTCCGTCAGTCCGTCTGTCTGTCTGTCAAGAACGCGTAAAGGTATCAAGCTGGAATTAATATCAAATACTCGTCTACTGTCTCTTGGAGCTGTGAAAAATTCAAACTTCTAAGCGAACGCAATCAAAAGATACAGCCGTTTATGCCGCAAATTTTCGACACTCGCAAGGGAATCAAAACCTACAGGGTACTTCCCGTAAACTCATAATCTTGAAATTTGGTACGAAGCAACGTCTTGTAACACAGATAAAAGGAAAAATTGCGAAAACCTGCAAAATTTTAGTAGTTCCATTTTTTTAATCCACATGCGCATCTGCGACCATCCCCGACGCACTTCAGTAGCGGGGCAGCCCCACCAGCATCCTAAACGCGTTAAAATACTGAACGCGGAGAGCACTGTACGATATTATTATTAAAATATTACTTCTCTATTTGAATAGGATTTTGTTAACAATTTCAAGGGTTTCAACTTTTTGCACGGAACTCTTTTTCTAAAATAAAAGTTAGCCTAAGTTACTCCTTAATATTAAGTCATATTTTTTTTAGCTATTATATACTTACTAAACCTAACCTACCCAAAACCTACACCTAACCCTAAACTACCTACTAACCTAACCTTCATAATTTTAATGTTTTGAGCTCTGCGATTCTGTTGATTTTCTTATCTGTCATTATTCATCATTTTTCATTCATCATTTCGGCCCAAAAGACGTCCACTGCTGGACATAGGGCTCCCCCAAGTGTCGCCACATTGACATTTTGGGGGGTTCTGCCATAATCGCCACGCTTAGCAGGCGGGTTGGCGATCGCAATACGGTTGTTACAAAAGCACAGAGAACGCTGCTGCCCATTCTCTGGCAAATCTCTCAGTCGCCTCTTACGACACCCACGGGAAGATATGGGATGGTGCTAATCTTTACGTCCGACACCATACAGAGCACTAGCTGTCATTATTGCTTCAACTTAATTCATCATTATAAGCCTACAACAGTCTACTGCTGGACATAGGCCTCTCCATTCCTACGCCATATAACTCCATTCTCGTCAACTCTCATCCAGTTGCTACCAGCCGCTCTGCGAAGATCGTCGCTCCATCGAGCCTAAGCGCGTCCCACTTTACGCTTGCCGATTCGCTGTCATAGGTTGTACTGCTAATATGGCTGGCCCATTCCCACTTCAGCTTACTTATTCTGATTATCAACTTAATTATTCCTCTCTTTTTTAGAGCATTTGACAATCAATATATCAAAACCTACCTTCGATCAAAATTAGATGGTTATACATGGAAATACTATCACAGTTTAGGGGACACCTACCAGTGGCTTGCAGACATGGCTGAGCGGTATCCTAATATATCAAAATTGACATCAATTGGAAAGTCTGCTGAAGGAAGAGATATATATGCTTTCTCTATCAAACATTCACCACACGCTAAACAAAAAGCGATCGTTGAAGGTGGAATCCATGGTCACGAGTGGGTTGCCGTCGAATTGGTGACATATCTAGTGAGTGTATTATTAGGCCAACAAAACAACATGCATAAGCGATTCTATGGAATGTCAAAACAGTATCACTGGCATCTCATACCTATTGTCAACCCTGATGGTTATGACTATAGTCAAAAAGAGGTGAGTTAAATTTATATTTTATATTATTGACAGGGAAGAATGGAAGAAAAAAACGTGTTGCACCAACCCCATATAACATGAGAAGGGCAGGAAGATGATGATGGTGGTGATGGTGCTATTATAACAACTTTTTGTTCTAGGATCGTTTATGGAGAAAAAATCGAAGGATTATAAAATACAAAAATGCAACTGGCGTTGACCTGAATAGGAATTTTGACTACAATTGGGGAAGTAAGTATTTTAGAAGATATCGTAGGGTAACCTTTCTCAGTTGGCAAGTTATAAGTTTCGAAATCTACATTGTAGATACTAAGGGACCTCGTGGTCTACGCAACTACTACCGCGACTTGTCGCATGAACGGTCGCTTCCTTGAACAAAACAGCTTTGCCGCCAGTCGTGCGACCAAAATTTCCTCCTAGTCGGAACTTCTGCGGCCAAAAGTCGTGGTCGTGGCCGCGTAGTGCGCGAGTTCCTTAACTGCCTATTATGTTTTAAGGGGGTCCCCTACTTGAAATTGAATGACAATGACGTGAGATCGAATAACACTTGCACTTGCTCGAAAACATTAACTCGATAGTACCTGAAATCGATAAGTTATGAGCGCGACAGTTCACTACCTCGATGTAAAAATCTCGAATAACTATAACCTCGAATCATCGGCAGCACGAAGGCCCATTATCTTGAGACATCATTACTCGATCGACCATCTAATTGATTTACGGAAATGTTTTAAGGATTTTTATTTCAATACCAACAATATATAAATGAAACAGTATATGCGTAAAAATGCCATGCCTTTTTTTTTTTTTTTTTTAGGATGGGAAATCATCAAATGACTTCTTCCGCTCTGGGCGGAGCGGAAGGGAGTGTCAGACTTGACTGACTAAAACCCATCCATGTTCCTTCTTAGCCCTTTGTGTTCCAGGGCCACGGTATCTCTTTCGAACAACCCGCAGCCCTGTGCAACACACAGCCTTAGGTACCAATTTACTATTACTTCGGCCGATAGCTTGTTTTTTGCTCCAATTACATAAGCGAGTCTAATTTCCGATAACCTGATTTACAATCGGTGCAGTCCACCGTTCACATGTATTTCCCAAGCTGCGCCATTATCTTGTCTTCCGCCTTTTGCGTCCGATCCGACCCAGTCACCTGTGTGGAGTCATTGGTTTCCCTTATTAACGGCTATTCCCCATAATGCATCTAGACAAAATCGATGATTGCGAATGGAATGTTTCTCTTACTATAGTATTTTTGTTAAAAACACTTCCAACCCGCCAATCTATATGTAAGTGGGTTTGAAGATAAGCTGTTAAGGAAGAAGCGCCAGGGTAGCGAAATTAAGGCTGTACGGTCATTGTCAGGGTATTATACGTATGTTAAGAGCGTTTACGCCTAACGACATTTCAACAAACTTTCAAGTCCTTATTTTCTGAAATGAATGAACCGATTTTAATGAAACTTCATACGCATAAGCAGGATACATAGGTCTAAAAAGTACGTAACGTACTTAAGTACTAAAAACATTTTCTAAAAATAGTGTTACAGCTAAATTAGACCGATTATAAATGATTATATAGGTAGTAACAGAAATTTTCAATTATCATTTTTTTAAACACATTTCGAATGCCATACCTCTATTATGGATGACGGTGGTGGTGGTAGAAATTATGTTTCAAGATTATTGGCTTTCGCGCTACCGATGATTCGAGCTTAAAGTTTTAACTGTCGCGCTCATTACTTATCGATTTCAAGTACTATCGACTTAACGTTTTTGAGAAAGTGTTATTCGATCTCACGTAATTCGATTTCAAGTAGGGGGGAACCCATTTAAAGGCAATGATGTTTCTGGACATTGTTATAAATCTGTTTGTCCGGCAACTCGGTAAAGTTGCCTAAGCAATACGTGTTGGCCTAAGTAATCGGTGTCGTAACTGTAGGCTTTCTAAATGCTCAATGATAATTCTATAAAGATTATTTTATTTATTTCTTTTCAGGATTCGATTCAAGTAAAAATCCTAAAGACGATTACTACTGTGGAAATCGGCCATTCTCTGAGCCAGAAACGAAAGCACTGAGAAACTTTATACATAAACAGAATAATAAACTTAAATTTTATTTTGCGATTCATGCTTACGGCCAACAACTTATCATACCCTATTCAGACAGGATAAATCACCTTGACAATTTCCGCGAGATGGTACGTAACTTTTTTCCGTGCCTCGGAAAGCACGATAAGCCATTGGTCCTGGCTGTCATTTGTAGATCTTTGAAAGTCGTTACGAGTAGTCAGAAGCCTAAAGTCTGACATCCAGTCTTGCCAAGGGGTATTGTATTACCCAGTTACTGAGTTGCAGAGGTCAGATAGGGAGTCGCTTCATGTATAATACTGGTACTCAGCTGCATCCGGTTAGACTGGAAGCCGACTCCAAGATAGTATGGGAAAAGGCTAGGCAGATGATGGTACACACAGCTCCATTAAGTAGTTACCCTCTGGCCTACTCGGCCGGAGTGTGGAGGGGTAACAACATACTGATTCTGTCTGAACATTAGTTTAAAAAAAAATATTTTTCCCGTTTCAAACCCGGTTTCTATTACACTTTTTCATTTAGACTGTTCCAATGCTGGGTAAAGGCCTTCCTTAAGTTCTTCCACGAACTCTTTTCTCGCGCCACTTCCAACCAGCCCCCACGCTTATCAGGATATCCTATCCCAAACTAAGCAATTATACTGCCATCAACTTGCATCAAGCGCTCACCGCCGCCACCGCAGGGCTCGTTCTTGGTCGCAGTTCTTTTGTTTACCAGTGTAAATCCTCGTGGATGTCTTCCACCATGAGTCGGGCGGAGGGTCTGTCGGCCTCTTAATGACTTACACTACTCCGTGTTCTTCGTTGCTACTTCTTGCTGGCATATGAGGATACATTCGCAATCACCGCAGCAGTGACGGTTTACTTGTGAGAAACCCCATCAGGGGGGAGGGAGCTGCTCATCGCCGTGTCATTCTATCTGTGGGGCGCGCGATAACACCATGAGATGACAACTCAGGCCCATGTACTTTGAAGATAGACATACCCAAGTCACCTGAACCTACTGCCATAGTTTGCAGCGAGCTTTCCCTTTCAGTCAAGTTGCTAATTGTTCCTGTGCCATCGTCTTCGCACGGTTACTTTTGGGTTTAGGGATCCATATTCCGTCCGACCGGAGCTTGTGGCAAAAAAATCAGGACCTGGGTTAGGATAAAGGATACTTTTTATCCCGGTAGTGCTGTTTCTGAGGGATTTCAACCTCTATGCGGGCGTAGCCGCTGACAAATGGTCGTCTGAATAAACGATTTTTCAACTCTTGAGCACTAAATGGCGTAAA
This sequence comes from Cerastis rubricosa, assembly GCA_949152445.1. NCBI lineage: Eukaryota > Metazoa > Arthropoda > Insecta > Lepidoptera > Noctuidae > Cerastis > Cerastis rubricosa. Next base: position 19,626,152 of record OX424534.1, on the reverse strand, counting down.
TAACATTTTTAATCCCTTCTTTATAAACAGATACGCTTATTAAAAAGGACATCTGTAATTCATACGAACATTCGATTTTTTATTATTTTTTTATAACCATGAAGGTCTTTTTTTCAGGAAAATATCGGTAAACAGGCAATTGTGAGTATGTATAAAACGTACGGCAAAAAATACGGTATTGGCTCCAACTATGATACTTTGGGTGAGTGTATAAATGTGCTATATTGTAATTTACACAAATATTGTAAAAGTAAAAGTTTTTTTTTTTGTGAATTTAATTTATAATTTTTTGTACAGGCCAACAGCTTTCCGGTAATACTGAAAGTTGGGTAAAAAGAACGATTGGTACAAGGTAATATTCATTTTTTATGAAAAAAAGGCTAACTTTGCGTGGAAATGATGTGTTTTTGTAAGAAAAAACTAAAAAGATAGCCTTCCCTAAGATAATCTATCTCCTTGCCTAATTTAATTATGATCCAATCAGTCATTTAGTCGTGAAAAGGTAACAAACAAGTTACTTTCGCATTTATAATATTAAGTTTGGACTTTATATGGAACATATTTTATAAAGCGATGGATCCGCTGGATGCGAGTTGCACGGGACCGGTCAATGCCGGGGAGGCCTATGTCCAGCAGTGGACGTCTTTCCGCTGAAATGATGATGATGTAGCACTGGAAAAAGAGTTGAATGCTACACTGTATCAGTAATAGTTTTTGGCGCACTGACGATAAATTACATGTACAAATAAAACGGTTTTATTCCGTATACATGCTTCTTGATCGGCCAAACCGATTTTACTTAGGAGCGTTTATAGCCTACGGCATTTCATACAAACTTTCCAAGTCGTTATTTTCCGAAATGATTGAACAGATTTCAATGAAACTTCCTACGCATAAGCAGTATACATAGGTCTAAAAAGTTACTAAAAAAGATTTTCGAAATGGCTTTTAAAAATGAAGATAATTGGAAATTTGTTTCTATAGATAAGTAAAAATCGATCTAATTTAGTTGTAACATTATTTTTATAAAATGTTTTTTAGTAACTTTTTAGACCTATGTATACTGCTTATGCGTAGGAAGTTTCATTAAAATCTGTTCAGTCATTTCGGAAAATAACGACTTGAAAGTTTGTATGAAATGCCGTAGGGTATAAACGCTCTTAAGTGTGGTCAACCCCTTAAATAAACCATCCTCGTTCCCAGATACGTCTTCACACTCCTGCTTCGTGACCAGGGAAACTACGGCTACGCCCTCCCGCCATCCGAGATCCTCGGAGCATGTGAAGAAAGTGTTATAGGCCTCACAGAGATCATGACCGCAAAACCTAAACGGGTCAAACTGGACCTCTTCAGTGATAATAGAGCCCAAGAGCTGAAAGGGGCTATTTTTATGATATTTTGTTTTGTTTATATTATTTTACTTTTAAAATAAATGTTTTGTATCATGTTGTTTTAGGTAACTAGTTGTTTTTTTTTTTAATTTTTAACCTGTATTCTGCCACAGGTGCGTAAAGATTCGCACAATTACTAGCGATCGAATGGTGTGTTTCAATAAAATGGAGCACATGTGTAAGCGAGAAACCATTGCTTATACTAACTTGGATCGGAGAAATGTGTAAGAATCACCAACCAACCATTGGATATACTGACTTTGATGGAGGTAATTGGACAAGCGTGAATTAGCACATGATTTCTTGATCCGATCCAGGTTTTTCAATTCTGTCCACCCTCCAGCGAAGCGGGGATCAGCAGCACAAGGGGTGCCCTAATAGGATAAGCTTGGTTTTTAAATTTGTATGCCCTGGTTGGAGGCCTTACATTTCAAGCTACCCACAGGATAGTTATACAGGCGACGACCTCCTATGTTGACCAGCTTGATGCCACACATTAAAAGAGGAAAATTCTTCTCGTCGCTAAACATCACACAAGTGAAATGTCCCGTTAGAAAATTACACTCGCGCAATATCCCACTCGCCTAAAGTCACACTCGCACAATGTCACACTCACCTAAAGTCACACTCGCACAATGTCACATTCGCCCAAAGTCACAACTTAATGTGACGCACTCAAAACTATTCAACCGTTTTGCGTGACTTTGATTTAAAGTATTTATTTATTTGTCGCCATGAGATCGCGCCGGAGGTTTGTCCGCTGAGCGACGATTTGCCGCGGCAGCGGAGTTTCCCCCCGGCGCAGTGCTTCCACGCGCCATTCGTGCAGGCACGCGAGGGCTATCGCCTCCAGATCCCATGGCGGCAATCCAGCAAAGAGGCTCGCCGCCTCGCCGGAGATCGTGCGGTACCCCCGGATCAGCCTTACGGCTACCATCTTCTGGGGCGCGTTCAGGTAGTGGGCGGTTTGCCGCCTCAAAGAACGCGCCCACACCGGGGCCCCGTAAAGGGCTATGGACCGCACGACCCCTGCGTAGAGCCTCCGGCAGGAGGCGTTTGGACCCCCCAGGTTGGGCAAGAGCCGCTTAAACGCAGCCGCTGCCCGTTCCAGTTTGGGGGCCAAACGTCGGAAGTGTTCCACGAAGTTCCACCGGCTGTCGAGGACGATGGGAATCCCTCCTACCATCAGTATGGCTAAAGTAAAAGAAAAAGAAAACATTAATTCGTGTGTTTGTATTAGTGAGTGTGTTTAACTGCGATTAACAATTTTAAAAATTTGAAAGCCTTCCTTATAAACTTCGTGTCTGTGGGATATTAACTCTTATTTTCTGTGGCAAGCGACGACGCGCGCATTTTCGAGCGTTCTCGCGTCGTGTCGTGTTGCTGCGAGAAACAGACGAGAAAAGTATGCCCTACGAAATTATTATCTTACACGCTGATTTGAACTCTATTTTACATTGTTTTTAAGTTCGTTATCAATGTATTTATTCATTAACGCTGGTAGAGTATCTGGCTGTTCTGTTTGTACTTACCCTAAGACCACAATGGTTACTTAATTGTCCAAAGACGGTTCCAGTACGTACACTGGTGCACTAATTTATGAACTTTAGTGTTATCAAGAGGTTTAACTGCCTTCTGTACGAATGTCTATTATTACATTGATACTGGAGATCAACGATCTGTTTTACCTCTATGTGTGAGACGAGAGGGCCATAATACACCATGCGTGAGCAAATTCGGTCCTCGGATGTCTTTGAATTATTGACGAAGTTTCTCTTCATAATTTTGAGAGCAGTGGTTCTAAAATAAATTCCGAGATAACGAAATGACGAGTAATAGATAAGTATGAAAGGAGAGAATATGCTGCGCTGATCCCAAATGAATTGGAATTAGGGCAGGAGCATGATAAAGAGGAGAGATGATGAGTAAAGTACCTATCTTACCTTAAAACCCGGACTTACTTCACTTAAAACGGAGCTGGTAAACACCACTGGGTTACCCAGAACAGCTAAGTTTGATCATCATCGTCATCATCATTTCAGCCAAAAGACGTCCACTGCTGGACATAAGCCTCCCCCAAGTTTCGCCACATTGACTAAACATGGGGTTTTGCCATAATCGCCACGCTTGGCAGGCGGGTTGGCGATCGCAGTACGGTTGTCACAAAAGCACAGAGAACGCTGCTGCCCATTCTCTGGCAAGTCTAGCAGCTAAGTTAACTAAATTAGATACAGTGATGGAATGTATACTTATAGTGTGCCTCATACCACTAAAAAATATCCATAGAATGTTAGTAACCTTTTATAAAACTTGCTATCTGGTGCTAATACAAAAAACGCACTGCACAAAAAAAATATAAATGCTTTTGCGACTATCTCCCACTCTCGTGAGTAATAATAAGTAAGCTATCCTTTTTTGTAAATAGTTATCACTGAATTTCTTTCACAAGTTTATGCGTTATCTATGGTCACCGCTTGACGAACGCTGTCAAGTTACGTAAGCAAAGATGTGAAATCTCAGAGGTCGTGGAAAATTATTTCAAAAAATTATCGATTAGCTAAAATGCAAACAACTTTGTTATCATGTTTTTTCGTATTTACGTTTTGTATAAATGAATGTTTTTGTAAAAAGTATTATAATAATTATACTTTGTTTAGAGGGATTCCGTCAACCGAAGCTGATTTGGAATATTATAAGAATCTGAGCCAGGTTTTTGATGTTAATTTCTGGAGAGAACCTGGGCTTTTGGCTAAACCCGTGGAGTTTGTGGTTAATCCTCAAGATAAGCCAGCTTTCTTGGCCGGAGCGAGAAAACGCGGCTTATACGTAACAACGATTATGGAAGATGTTCAGAAGTAAGGCTCCTTTTTTATTTTTTTTGCCATACTAGTCTGGTTCTAGTCAATCGTCAACACCTTCATCTTGACTTTCTCCCTGCTGGATATAGTCCTCTCTTTCCTTAACAAATTTCCACGATGCCCTAACATACTGGATATATGACGATTGTGATGAAAAGTCGAAGATAGGTAGTACAAGGTACCGAGTCATCATCTGCTCAGCCTTTACCCAACCGTGTTGGGTCGGCTCCCACTCTACCCGGATACAGCTGAATGCCAGTATTTTACAACGAGCGAAGCTGCCTATCTGACCTCCAAAACCCAGTTACTACTGGGTGAAACGGTACCCCTTGAAAACTGGTTGTCAAACTTTAGAGCCACTGACTACCTGTAACGACTGTCAAAGGTCTACAAATGACAGCCGGGACCAGTGGTTTAACGTGCTTTCCAGGGCACGGAGGAAACCTGGTATATTTAGATGGTCACCCACTGATTGTTCTTGGCATGCGCGGCTTAACCTGGAAGATCAAGCTGTGTGGCTCTTATAATTTAGCCACGACCTCCTCGAGGACACGGTCACGAGTGAAAGGATAATAATCATCTATTTAAATATAAATTACGTGTCACTTTGTTTTTCGGAAATGGACTCCTAAACTACTTAACCGATTTTAATATTTGCACACCGTGTGCAGTTTTATCCAACTTGAAAGATAGGATAGCTTAAATCTCAATTTATAGTCGCAATATTATTTTATTGCAAATTAAGTCACCATTATCTGTTAGCTCCAAACGATTCTAACAGATGGCAGTATCTGTTGACTGAATTGAGTAAGTATTCAATAGATGAAGCTGTATACGAGTATAATGAAAAATATTGCTAAAACGGGGAAAATTTAACGCAGACGAAGTTGCGCGGGACAGCTAGTAATTAATAAATATTAAGTCTTTTATCTAATCAAGGATCCTGTCTGGTACGCGTATATCTCAATTACAATACATGATTAAAATTATGACTTATGATAAAGATACAAAACTAAATTATATTGGTTGTGGATATTATTATATTCAAGTTTTTCTCTTTTATAATTATCCGCAGGTGGCTCGCCATATAATTGGTTCCATGCATGTGTATGTAATTGTGACTGAGGTAAAATATTAGTCCTTTATTCATTTTTCATCTTATTTAATATATTTTTAAATATTTCTTATAAAACAACAAAAGGTAAAAAAAAACATTTAAAAATATAAAAAACAGGTTTCCGCCGGTATCGGGAGCAGGGTCCAAGCTACCGGTGGTTAGGGCTGCAGAGACAGGAACCTCCTCACAATGCGGGCCGTATCGAGGAGTACTGCCTTCTGAATCTGGCTCTTGATTCAACTGCCAAGTGAGAGCTTCGATAGATGTTCATCGAGGCTTTTAGCCATTAGGCCAAATTTTAGTTATTGTTATTCAGATGAAATATCATATAATTTCTTCAACTTAATCCTTGCCTAGGTGGGTCTACGGATGGGTGACCACCCATTACATTCCGAGTTTCCTCCTGTCAGGGATAGCACGTTAGGCCGTTGGTCCCGGCTGTCATTTGTAGATCTTTGACTGTCGTTACAGGTAGTCAGTGGCTCGAAAGTCTGACAATCAATCTAAGGGGTATTTTGTTACCCAGTACTAACTGGGTTGTAGAGGTCAGATATGCAGTCACTTCATGTAAAATAAAGCCGACCATAACATAGACATCTCTCAAACGGTAAAGGAAAACATCGTGAGGAAACCGGCATGTCCTAGAACTAAAAATTCGAAGAGATGTGACATCTATACCAACCTGCACTGGGCCCGCATGGTGGATTATAGCCCACTCCCTCTCATAGAGAGGAGGCCTGTGTCCCAGCCTGTGTGCTGGGCTGACGATGATATCAGACAACCAAGAAGAAGTCATTGTTTTCTGAAATGACAGTACCGATTTTAAATTAAACTTAACACACATACGCAGGATACATACGTCTAAAAGTTACAAACAATAATTTTCGAACTGCCTTTAAAAAAAAGATAATTGGAAATTTCTGTTTTTATAGATAATTTCTAATCGGTCTAATTTAGCTGTAACACTATTTTTCGAAAATATTTTAGGTAACTTTTTAGACCTATGTATCCTGCTTATGCGTACGAAGTTGCATTAAAATCGCTTCAGTCATTTCGGAAAATAAGGACTTGAAAGTTTGTATGAAATGCCGTAAGGAGTAAACGCTCTTAAATAATATCTTCTGTGATTTTCAACTATTGTGAGCTTCCGATATTTCGACGCTGTTGCAAGCTACATGATTATGGAATGTCTGGAGAATGGTACATAAATCATAAGATGCAGACAAATCTGTCTACCCTCTTTCTTAATCTTTTCCTACGCGCACTACTGAAACTCGTTATAAATACAGTCATGACAAAACAAACACAATGAAACTCACGGGAGATATCTCGTAAGTGACAGTTTAAGTTTAGTTATAAACCGTGAAATCCTGAAACAGTAGGTATTTCTAGATTTATTTTGGGTTCGTCCTGCTATTTACCTCTTTTTTGAATTTGCCTGTTTGCTCTTGCTTCGAAGGAGGAGCTCGTGGCTAAATAAAAACAGTCGCATGGGTCGCTCTTTAGGGTAAAGCCGTGCTTGCCGAAGTTGGTCCGTGGATGGGTGACCATAATTACATACCGAGTTTCCTCCGTGCCTCTGAAAACAAGTTAAGCCGTTGGTCTCGGTAGTCAATTGTAGATCTTTGACAGTCGTTCCGAGTAGTCAGAAGCCAAAAATCTGACATCTATACCAAGGGGTATCATATTACCCAGTTAATGCGGGTTGTAGAGGTCAGATAGGCAGTCGCTTCATGTAAAATACTGGTACTCAGCTGCATCCGGTTAGACTGGAAGCTGAACCCAAGATAGTTTGGGAAAAGACTAGGCAGATGATGACTCTTGCTTCGAAGTTTGACGGGGATAGGTCACAGGGAACACAGACATTGGCAGAGTGTTCCACCGTCTGGCATTGCGCATTCTATTAAATCACACGTATTAATCCATTGTCCTCGAAATATTAGGCGAAGTTGTACCCTGTTCTAAATTTTTAATCTGCCATTTATTTTAATATTTATGTACACACAGTAGACAACACAGGAAAAAAAAACATAAAATAATTGATATTTATCTTATATCCCGTGTAATAGAGAACGAGCTTATTGCTATCAACCTGAGCTTTCAAGTGCTACAGAGAATTTTCAGGTAAAGCAAACTCAATGACACTTTTCCCGACCCGAAAGTCGACTCCAAAACATCATCTCAACTGCAGCGCTTGCTAATACTAGACCAACGAAAGAGTCTATGATTAGTTATGAAACATACGAAAAATTCTGCTAGTTAAATGAAAATATCTCAAATTCTTTTTCAGGGCCTTTGACATGCAGACAGTCAAAACTTACATCCGTAGGAACATGGATTCCTTTGATTGGAACAACTACTTCCGAGTCGATGACATTTACCAGTGGTTGAAGGATTTAGAGAAGTACAATCCCTTGGAAATTAAAGTTCAAAGCATCGGGAAGACTCTAGAGAAAAGAGACATTATGGCTGTCAAAATTCTTCTAAAAGGGCATAAAGCGAGGTATTGTTAGCCCTATGTTTGCTTAGATTGTTAAGTCATGTGAAGAGAATGGGTAAAAGGTGACAAAAAAATGGTAGGCCTTGTAGATAAGGCAGATGTGAGCGGCAACGCCGGGAGAGGATGCCCCAGAAGGACATCATCATTAATCATTTCAGCCGAAAGACGTCCACTGCTGGACAAAGACCTCCTCCAAGAAGGGGGGATTTCACCATTATCGCCACGCTTGGCAGGCGGGTTGGCGATCGCAGTACGGTTGTCACAAAAGCACAGAGAACGCTGCTGCCCATTCTCTGGCAAGTTCCTTAGTCGCCTCTTACGACACCCACGGAAAGATATAGGATGGTGCTATTCTTTACATCCGACACCATCCAGAAAGACATACACTGATTGTATTGATTAGGTTCTTCGGATAGGACAGGTGTTTAGTGCTCTCAACCGGTGTGCTTGTATGACCAGATGTATGAATGTGGACGAGGTGGAAGTTTATGTATATCTGTAAACCCTAATACCTAGTATATTGACTTGCCATACTTGGATTGCTCGTGGCTATGGAATACCAGCGCGTTTTGACTAGTTAAGGGTAGGGTAAGCTACGCTTGCCAAAGTCACTCCATGGAATAGTTATCATCCACCACGTACCGCTTCTAAGTTTTAGAAAGCATGTTTAACCGTTGGTCCCGGCTGTCATTGACTCTGGGGAGCACTGGATATCATTAAAAGAAGTCTAATCATTTTTATCAATGTGATACTTTTGAACGTCAAACTTCACACAGAAGCTGAATTGGTTATAGTAGACCATTCGCAAAGATAGTTTCGTATGGATAAAAATGTTCAAGAAACTCCATCGTTACTCTTTTGAAAGAACCTACTTATACTTATTATCACAGTGAGGTCGCCCGAGGCGTCCTCACTGTCCAGGAATAGGGACATTATAGGCTGATTATCCTTATGCTCCAGGTCCAGGGTGATAATAGAAGGCGGTATCCACGCTAGGGAGTGGATCGCACCGGCCTTCGTGACTTATTTCATACACCAAATTATACACTCCAAGAATTCAGGAAACGAACTACTCAAGGAAGTGGCATTGAATTATGAATGGTATTTCGTGCCTGTTCTGAACCCTGATGGATATGAATATAGCTTTTCGAGTGTAAGTAGATATTGGACGAGGGATCTAAAGAATTGATTAGGAGAGGGAGACTGAATCGGGTACGGGTGTGGGACGTTAGACAATTGCACCGACTATGTCAGTTGATGAGTGACTTTCTAATCATTATAACGATTAATGTCAGTCGGGTCCAGAGTCAGCAAGGGATTTAGTTTAGTTTAGCCAAAGTTAAGCAGTGATGCCTAGCGGTGTGACCGCGGCGTTGGTCTCAAGTTCAAACCGCGCATAAGTTATTTTTTCTGTTGTTTTTTTTTTTAAAGTTTTCTTTATTTCGCTTTTAAACTTCTTCTTTGACGTGTGGTTATTGCCTAACCAGTCAGAGTTTTTATGCCGCTTAAGGGCTTCTGACTTACCTTTACATGTCATCGAGAAATAGCTCACGAGCATGCTAGTTTCCTCACGATGTTGTCCTTCACCGAAAAACATCGTGAGGAAACCAGGCATGCCCGTGGGCGACAATTATACAAAACGCATATGAATCCGAAAAATCAGAAGTGCGTGTCTTAGGTTCGAACTCCAGACCTATGACTTGGTAGTCCCACGGCTACACCACAAGGCTTATTATATTACTCTTTTAATAATAACACCTACATTTCAGGATCGGCTTTGGAGAAAAAATTGTAACGCATTGGGCATAGATTTGAACCGAAATTTCGACGTTGAGTTCGGAAGTAAGTTTTTACAAAAACTTACTTAAATCATAAAGATTACAGTGTTAATCTTCGGTCTTTTTACCACTAATCCAATTCTCAACCGTAAATGTGGTTGCAAGTTCTCTTTTTGTATAAAGCACACCTCCATGTAAATTATTTAACAGTTGCGAATTCCACTCGGGATTCGCTTCAAATTAGCAAGAACTTTCATAGTAATCAAAACGAAATCATCATCATCACCTTCTTGCACTTGTCCCATTCTACTTGGAGTCGGCGTAACACGTTTTCTTCTTTCATTATCCTCATCATCATTTACTCCATCATTCCTAGCACAATGCATCCGTCAATATTTATGGTGATCACTTTTTTAGTAACATGTGTTTTTGCATTATCACTTGTCCATACTAGACAGACGATTCATTTTTAACTTCTCTGTAACGGGTGCCACTTTTAAACTTCCTCTAATATGTATTTATTTATTTACAAGCAACTTACACTAACAGTTAGACCACACGTCCAAGTTATAGGTTAAACATTAAGAACTGGTAAAACTACACGAAATTAGTCAGAATTAGAATAGAATAAAATAACAATATTAAAAAGTAAACAACATGGTAGACATTAGAATAAAACAACAAAATATTTTTTCCAGTATTAAAATGAATATAAATGCAAAACACAACATTTCCTATTTAGTAAAAAATATAGATTAAATTACAATAAATAATAACAAAACTCATATTAATATAAAATTCCTACTTCATGGAGATAGTACTGGGAGTGGCAATGGACTCCAGGTATCGAGAAGCAGTATTGAGGAGTTCAGTATCGGCAGATATCCATGGATTCATCATACAATTCGCGGCGTGGGCGAAGAGTGTGTCAGATAGGTAGTAGGACATAAAAGGAGATGTATTGCAATAACAAAGAATTGAAGTGAGAACCACGAATTAGGCGAATGAAGTATTTAATGAGGGCAAGATTTCTCCTGACTTCATAGGCTTTGGTAGGTCACCAAACCCAGTACGAATGGCGTAGGTTACATATATACGTAAAACCCATATACTTTGAAGTAGAGGAACCGGTCAAAAGACTTCTGGACCTTTTCAGTAATTAGCTTATAGATTTTTCATGGGGGTAACAGATTGCATTGTTGGTTTAAAGTAAACTGCGGACGAATAAGTTGTATAAAAAGGTTATAGCTTGGCGATTATTAAACAATTTAGCCTGTTGCAAAACAAAACCTAGGTTTTTGCGGGACTTGTTGCATGTTTGAATTATGAGCTGGTTAAACGTAAGCTATCGGTCAAAGTTAGTACCCAGATCGCGTACGGTAGAAACACAATTCATGGGCTCCCTGTTCTAAGTGTAGATATTGAGTATGACTTGTGTGGCTTTTGAGAAGGTCATTATAGCGCACTTACTAATATTCAGTTTAAGGTTGTTCATAGTGCTCCAATTGTGGATACCGTCGATGTCAAGTTGGAGAGCGGCCGCATCGCTACAATTAGCTATGGGAAGCGCAACTTTGACATCATCAGCATACATCAAAACAAAATCATCATCATCATCGAAATGTATTATTTTTATCACGTCCATCTCAACGTTCTTAACTCCTCTACATGCAATCGGTTTTCATCCATCTTCTTCACAGCTCAGCATTCTGTTCCCATGTAATTCTTTGCTTCGGCTAAGTTGCGTCCGGTGTCTGTTTAATGACTTCGGGGTCAGCCAAAGCAAGGTATGTCCAGGCGGGAAAATTTTTTTTGGAAGCACTGTCTTGCCAAACCTTTAGGAATCAAATAATAATTTATCTTCGTTTCTATTTAGCTGTGGGCATCAGTTCTGTTAAGTCTTCGGATACATATTGTGGCCCAGAAGCATTCTCTGAAAAAGAAACTAAAGCGATGAAAAACTTTTTGATGTCAAAGAAAGGAAAAATAGAGTTCTATTTAGCCTTCCATTCTTATGGGCAGTACATGATTATACCATATGCCTATTCCAAAAAACATCAAGAAAACTTTCAGGAAGTGGTGAGTATCCTTGTTTATGTTATTTCCACTTAAACGAACATGAATTTTTTTTACAGTGTAAATTAAGTTGATTTCAGAATGATAAAGTCATAAATATAATATTATCAGGTTCATACTTCGGAAATATTTCGCTATTGAGATAATTATGGGACTTTTTCGTGAAACTGCAAAAATTACTTGGTTTTTCATTAGCACATGAAAAACAAATATTGACAAAGACAAAATAATCTAAAACGTCTCGTTACCGAGATATGAGCTATCATAGTTAGAATCTACAAACAGCACAACTTTGTTGGCTTATATTTCGGGAATGTGTCCGCTTTAAAAGATTTTGTACCAAACAACATTTGTTTTATTGATTTTCATAGGTTTTATGCATGGCTGTTAAAATTAAAGCGAATAGATTCTAACTTTGAAAGGTCATATCTCAGAAACGTGACGTTTTAGATTATTTTGTGTTTTTCAAAAATTGTTGTTATTGATACCAGCTATTTATTAATATGGGTTCCACTATTTTGCAAATAAATTAAAATGGCGGAATTTAGGCAGGCCACGCTTCATGCAAAAATATTCCGACCCCTTTCAAATGTATGGTGTCCACAATCTCGGTTTTTTTATTTATTTATCGACTTACATCTACCATTACAGGCTAACCCAATGCGATAAATGCGCCTTATTTAATAACAACTTAATTTCTACTTATTACTAATATTTATAACTATATATAACTAATAAAATGGCTTTGACATACAGATGGACAGGACGAATCTAAGAATTCCGTTTTTTGCCCTTTGGCAACGGAACCCCAAAAAGGTTACTGGAATACCGTTATTAAATGTTAACTTAAATTGTGGTTTCCAGAAAGAAATGTGCATGCAAGCCATTCCCAAACTTGCAACTAGATATAGAACCAAGTACACTGCTGGCACAGCGTACGATACAGTTGGTAAGGGTTTTGAATCTTTTTAAGGTTAAGCAAATACACTGGTGGTAAATTTACCAATAAACATCAAGATACGAAATAAAGTAATAATTAAATAATAAAATATATATATTATTTTTGTTAATTGTTAAATAAATAAATAAATACGAGCGATTGAAGCGAGTAGCGAGAGCTTCATCGAAGTTGCTCGCAGCTATTATATTAGGGTAAGCGCGGTGACCAAAGTGCTCGTGGCTAGATAATAACAGCCGCACGGGTCGATTTTTAACATTAAGCCGTATTTGCCGAGGTTGGTCCATGGATGGATGACCATATTTACATACCGAGTTTCCTCCGTGCCTTGGAAATTACGTTAAGCCGTTGGTCTCTGCTGTCATTTGTAGATCTTTGACAGTCATTACGAGTAGTCAGAAGCCAAAAGTGTGACATCCAGTCTTACCAAAGGGTATCTTATTACCCAGTTACTGGGTTGTGAACGACTAGTATGCAGTCGCTTCATTTAAAATCTATATATTATTATTATAAATCTACTGGTACTCAGCTGCATCCGGTAGACTGGAAGCCAACCCCAAGTTAGTTTGGGAAAAGGCTAGACAGATGATGATGACGCGCGGCGACCAATCAAGATCTCTCATAGTACGGGAATCTAAACGAAGCAAGCCATGTCACACCACATCAACCGGGCACCAATCTAGACTCCGTGGCTGCTACTGAGAGATTCCTGATGGACACTGCCCGACCCAGAAATCGAACCACAAGCTCAGTAGTCAACGAATGCCAATTATTGGGACATCAATTAAACACATGCCCTTTACTGACTAGGTACTGATTAATACGAAATAATTATTTACTCAAAAATGCATGTGATGTGGTCATTATTTTGACAATCTTGTTTGAGCAAAGTCGACCTTGCCGTTCTGTTTCAAGGAGCGGCCGGCAAAGTTTTGCTGGCCGCTCTAACAGGCCGGCAATGTTTTGCCGGCCGCTATTTTGACGTTTCAACGTTTTAAAAAATCAAATCCAAAAAGATTTTATTTACAACACAGCTGTTTGTATGTATAGAGATAGGTACAAAAAGATTTTATTCCATATAAGGCTGTATAGTTCTAACTACCATTGCTAAAAAAAAAACAAAGAAGTAACAAAAGCGCGGTTCAGCGAAAATTTTATTATATATTTTTTATTTAAATTACTTGCTGGTTTCTTTAGATTAGGTACTTGCATTTTTGAGTAAAGCACTATACAAACCTTGGCCCACAATGACTGCTTCGCTGGTCACGCTATGATTGCCTCGAGCTAGCCTAGCTACGCTCTAGGCCTTTCAGCTTGGCCATCATTGCAGCCATTGCTGTCCTCGCTGTAAAGGCCTCGACCTACGGTCTCGGCCTTTATTTCAGCTCGTTCATCAAGAGATGCACGCTGACCGCGTTGTGTCGGCCTGGAGCTGCGCTACGCTGCGCTGTCGGCCATAATCAGCGCGACCAGCAAAGTAGTCATTATAGACCGCGGCAGTAATGTACTATTGCTTCAACAGGGTATACCACATCTGGAGTCAGTGGTTGTTGGGTCAAAAAAGCATTACGCGTACCGTAAGTACGAAACATTGTTCTTAAGTTGTTCAGCAGCCCTTTGTAACTCCTGAAAACCAACACCAACCACCAACTCACCAGAAAACTGCCGAGACAATGAAGCTCGACGTCCTGGAGGAACACCTTCACACAGTGCATCCATCGTTTCCTTGGTCTTCCTCTACTCTTATAAATAGCTGTCCACATACTGATACTGTGCGCCTGCGTCATCCCGCTGCTGGGCAAAAGCCTCTCCCCATGACTCCAGGGCCAATATCAGGACCACTGGTCGCTGGTCTTATCTAGCTCGTCCCGCCATCTTCTACGAGGTCTACTACGACGCCTTCTGGCTGTGTCAGGGCTCCAGAAAGTGGCTATTACCTATCCACATTCATACTCAAAACATTCTTCACGACATTTTCCTCATTCCTCAGAATCACATGCCTATACCACGACAACTGATTACCACCCAACTTTTCAGACACCGGCACCACTTTCAGACTTCCTCGTATCTACTCATTTTTGATTTTATCCATTCGCGTAACGTCACGTCACATCTGCTTTAGCATCCCCTTTGAGTTCATATAAAAATATTTTGTTTGCAGTTATGTTGTTACGTTCGAGTTACGGGACAGCGGGTTTTATGGCTTTGCTTTACCCCCACACCTGATCCTACCAACCTGCCAAGAGACCTTAGATGGGATAGTTTCACTGTTGACACCCAGAAATCATACCAATACCAATTTCAATCAAAAGCTTCGAGAATCCTACGACTCTGCCGGACGCCACAATATTTTGGACGATTTCGTGATTGTTTTTAATGCACTACTGTTTATTATAGTGCGGTTTGGTTGAATTGTGTTTAATTTAATTTATTGATAGTGAAAAGTGGTGGTTCGGTATGGTGTCGGACGTAAAGAATAGCACCATCCAATATCTCCCCGTGGATGTCGTAAGAGGCGACTAAAGGATTTGCCAGAGAATGGGCAGCAGCGTTCTCTGTGGTTTTGTAACAACCGTACTGCGATCGCCAATCCGCCTGCCAAGCGTGGCGATTATGGCAGAACCCCCCCAAAATGTCAATGTGGCGACACTTGGGAGAAGCCTATGTCCAGCAATGGACGTCTTTTCGGCTGAAATGATGAATGATGATGATAGTGAAAAGTGGTAGGGTCCTTGCGCACTACGCGGTATGACCATATTTTGGCCGCAGAAGCTCTGAAGAAAATTTGATCGCACGGCTGGGCGTCCGATCATTTTCTTTCAAAATAGCACCCGGTCTGGCCAACAGTGGTGGTCATGGCTGCGTGGTGTTAGAGATCTCTGTGACTGATAAGGTTGACAATCAGTTCTTTTCGGACGTTGAACAATTATATTTAGAATCCCAAACCATCCACCTTTCACGCCCTTCCTAGTATTTTATCTGGGGAGACGAAAGGGTGCAACTTCCCGAGATCCAAAACGAAACGGATCTATAATCTTATTTTCTTATCATTATATATTTTATATATTTTTATTTTATTTATATATATTTTTTAGAGCCATGTTTTGACGTTTAAATCGAAATCAAAAAATATCTATCACAGTCCGTTGTTCACAGACATTATGCTTGGTGTGACCACACCTTTTTACCCTTATCGACCAAAACAAAGGCATATGAAACGGGTTTTCAATCCCATAGTAAAACCGGGAAAAACCGGGTTTTACTATGGGACCGAAAACCCGTTTCGTATGTTCTAGTCAAAACCATGTAAAAAATCACCATGACATTACGACTTGTTTCCAAATTATGAACATAAACGCTTTCTGATCATATCCCTTATAAAAAAAAACATATCATGTAAAAAATTACCCAATCACCGATTACAATCAGAAGACGCACGCAACACGCGAACCTTTTACTATAAAAGGAATAAAAAAAAATCGGTAGCGAATCCTGTGATGTTAACCCCTAAATGATGTTATCAGAAGGTGGTAATATGACTAATGACCCGTGTAATCGTTTAGCCGTCACGACAAATCGTCAGATCACGTGATCTACTGTCATTTATTTTGGTACAATCTCCCACTTTAACCTGACCTATCCCCTTCTCTGCACCTCCAACAAAATATAAAGAACCAATAGCTCAGCCTACAATAGACGGCGGTCTATAGAACTTAATATAGCGTGGGTGGAATCGTATTATTGATAGCCAATTTTCAACTGTACTACATAAAGTTACGGTTTCATTTCGATTGTGTCGTGTTAATTGAAGGGCGTTGCATTTCCTTTTGTGTTGGAATTAATTGCTTACTGTTATTTATTGGACTGTTGCTTATATCTCAATTTGAATACGATTTCTATTATTATTAATGATTCGACTAATTATACAGGCTTTGCGTTGATTTGCTTTAGATTTCAGATTGCGCAAATATATCAGTCACTTTGTCTTCTATTGAAATGCTTCGACATAATCAATACACGTGTTTAATCAAAATGGGGTAATTTATAATACCTAATTCGATAGTACGTTTAGTTGCGTTTAGACTAATTGAGCGGTTGTGGCTTAGTGGTAATCACCCTGACTTACGGCTGGAAGATGCTAGGTTCAAATACAAATTGGCGTGTTAGGGCCGTTCTCATTTCAGCAAAAATAAAATGTGCATTGGTGTTAAAAAACAAATATTTAATTAATTTTTAATTAACTTTTGCACAATTCGTCGAAATTATTAATACTAGGATATTTATTAAGAACTACAAAACGTAGATATACAAGGTGACTGGATCTGGACCCGCCATAACAAATTCGTATATAGAGGAGATCATTTACTAATTATTGAACCTTACTTTCCCTAGCTAAAGTTTTAAAGTTTGGGAGATATGTATTTTTTTTTATATTTGAGATTTTTCTAAAATTTTACTTTCGAGCATTAATAACTTTTTTTGCATTATTTTAGTAGTTTTTTTTATTATTATTTGTTGGTATTTATAAACATTGGTGATTAAAGTACCTCAAAAGTTCCCTCAAACTAGGGTTAAAAATATGAGATATTATGTCTGCATAATTCTATTCAATGGAGTCATCAATAAAGAAACCAGTTGTTTACACCCACAAACCTCTCAACAATGTCCAAAAAGTAAAATTAAATTAAAAAAATAAGGAGCTATAACAATAATTTACAAAGTCCCAGAACGTTTTGCTTTGTTAATCTTATGCACGCCTCATTTCACTTGCCGGTTTTAAATGAAGCTGTAAAGACGTGGCCACGTTGGGATTAGTTTGACCAAAATATTCCAACAAGATAATCTTTTGACGTAACGTAACATGATGCTTGTAAATGCTTTAATACATGAATGTTATACAGAGCTGTAACAATAATACATACAAAGGATACTGGGCAAAAGTATATGGGCGGCACACCCACGCCGCTTTTATTTTAGTCCAAGTTTCTTTGTTTCTTTTCTTCTTTAGGGAGCAGGCTTAATGCCATCAACCGAACACAAATCTAAAGCTCGCGGCTGCTACTGAGAAATTCCTGATGGAACTACCCAATAACACTTTATCCGACTTGGAAATCGAACCCAGGAATTAACGCAATCGCAATGAGTAGGTCATTGCGATTGCGTTAATATGCTATCAAAAATCATGAAACTTACCACACCATTGTAAAACAAAGCTGTACAGTACTGCACAGAATCTCGTTAACTTTAATAATCACTCGAAAATGCTGTGGATTAAGCAGAAAATTTAAAGATACAGCGGGATCCTTGCCAAAGCCTGAGTGGTCCTTCTGGTACTCCAAACGTCTTTGTACAGTGTTGGAACCGGGACAGCGGAGTGTATTAAGTTTATCGTTTTATTTAACCTACTTGCTTGAATTTTGTATTCGAATAAGATAGTAAGAATAGGAATTTATTTCAAGCGATACGGGAGTTTTGGTCAATTGTTTATTTGGAAGCTTCTTCTTCAAAAAAAGTGGATATATTTCAGCCAACTCATCTGTGCAGCCGGGAAAACTCTGTAAACTTAAATAATTATAACAAGTTGACATATCGATGCATTTTTTCTTGACAAGCAGCGCCACCTTTAAAATTAAAAGTGGTCATACTTTTATAAACACTGGTATTCTTAAACATGAACTGAACCTACATTCCACCCTGTTTGTTTATAAATTGACATATAAACGCCTGCTTTTGATCTGTCAAATTGTAAGTACCCAAAAACTATTAATTAAATACATCTTTAACATTGATTAAAGTGACAAATAACATCTTTAGCATTGATTGAAGCAGAATACAACTATGGGTTTGACAAAGATAGATAGCTAGAGGAGGTACTTTATTCGAAGATCCACCAATTGCGGCCAAAAAATTCTATGAATACGATTTGGCGGATGTTTTCAACTGTTGTCATGGCAACAACGGTAGACTTAATTCAAAAATGGATTTGGGAAGGCTCTTAGAATATGGGTTTTAGTTTTGCAGGGCATCACTGTCAAAACCATAGCGACCTTTACTGACATTACTACAAGTTTAGTGTTGAGCGCTATCACTGACTATCATCATTCTCTTGCCCTTATCCCAATTCATTTGGGGTCGGCGCAGTACGTCTTCTTCTCTCATACCTCTCTTTTACTTGTCATCTCATGAGATACCTCCTTTCTTGCCATATCATTTTTCACACAGTCCATTCATCGTTTCTTTGGTCTTCCTCTACCCTTATACCCATCCACATTCATACTCAAAACTTTCCTCACGACATTTTCCTCATTCCTTCGCATCACATGCCCATACCACGACAACCTATTTCCACGCATCTTTTCAGTCACCGGCGCCACTTTCAGACTTCCTCTAATGTACTCATTCCTTATTCTATCCATTCGCGTAATACCACACATCCCCCTTAGCGCTATCACTGACTAGTCTGTCAAAATGACAATAATTTATATTGCGTCGTAATAAAGAAAAAAAAAGTTGCTGTTTATTACTGATGTCAAAGTAAAAGTAATTATGGGAAACTGCTCAAGGCAAATTCATCGAGTAAATAATTTGATAGCACAGAGTAACCATTAAGATCATAAAAAAAACTGCGTTTAGACCAAGCATGTATTCCTATTCTTAAGTCTTGTTCTATCCACAGTCGTCCCTGTTTAATCCCCTGTTTCTTTAATCCTACAATCTTGAGCAAGAGTTGACGTCGTCCTGAACTAAATATTTTCTGGCATTAAAACAAGCTTTGGGTAAAATTATCATAAAGTTATTTTGGAACTGTGGTAGAAGACCACAGAATTATTAAGGAGCTTTATAAGTAACAGAGCAAAAAAAGTAAACAAGTAATAGGAGATTAACAGGCTACAGATTCACCTGAATCTTGTTAAGAGTTCACAATAGCCAACGACTTTTCATTTGTTTGTTTTACTTTTCGTAAAAAGGTCAGAAAAACAATAGACGCTCATTAATTACTTAGGATTTTTCATCTTCAGTTTCAAAGTTTAACAAACGCTTGTATGTAAACAAGCTAATAAACCAAGTTGATTTTATGAAATAAATTGGAAAGTTGCACCGTTCGCTAATAAGAAGAAGAAATGGAAATTATTTCTAACTTCGGCGTCTCAATTAAAATTGTTTCCCAACAGTTACAGGAAATATTAATTGGTGAAGTTAGTCTTTTCACGTTGGAATTTTTATCAGATTTTTTCTGTGATGATAAAACATGCTTGTGACTTTTGACTCGATCTGATGATAAACACTAGCACTTGTTTTTCCGCAGATAGAATCAATCATTAGACTTTGAAGAAAGCCGTTTTGGCTGTCATTTATAGATATTCGACAGTCATAACTGGTAGTCAATGACCTGAAAGTCAGAGGAGGTCATATAGGCAGTCGCTCCATGTAAAATACTGGTGGTGGTGGTTACCTGCATGCGGTTAGACTGGAAACCCCCAACATAGTTGGGAAAAGGCAAGGCAGATGACGATCCTCTAGAGTTGAACATAAGAAGTCTCGACAGGTCTGGAATCAAAAGGTGTCCTGTACTAAGAAGCGTTAGTTGCACTCCATGCTCCCAGCGAAACTAGGCAAGGTTTTTTCTCCATGGGGAAATCCTTATGGTATTTCAACCATCTGGAAAGACGTACTGACTAAAACCACATGGATCATCCCACTGTCATAAGTCGGGCTCTCAGGAAGTGGCACCCTTGACTCCACCTGTAAACTGGCAAATTATTTTACCACGATCTCAAGCTACTTTCCTTGTTCGTACCGATCATCATCATCATCAGCCTATAATGTTCCCATAGGCCTCCTCTCTATGAGAGGGAGTGGGCTGTAATCCTCCTCGCGGGCCCAGTGCGGGGTGGTAGATGTCACATGTCTTCGATTTTTTTGTTCTAGGACATGCATGATTTCCTCACGATGTTTTCCTTCACCGTTATTGAGGGCAGCGGTGATGAAAAAAATTTAATGCGACCGATGTGAGTAGAAAATTACAATCACTATCAAAATTTATCAGCCTGCTTCTTTATTTTTCGTTTGGTTAATTCCTATCCTTGTGTCGGTTTATATGCCACCCATGGGCCAACTTGGCTTTACATGCCGTCCGAGAAAATACCACTCAGACATGCTGGTATCCTCACCATGCCTTCGTTCACCACAGCTAGTGACAATTATACAATACGCACATGAATCCGAAAAATCAGAAGTGCCTGTATTGGATTCGAACTCAAGACCTATGAGGAATTTCGAAAGTAAAAATCCACTAGGCTATCAGTGCTCTCTTTGCAGTAATAATAATATTTTGATTTTTATTTTATTATTTTTGGTGGTTTTGGTCTTGACTCTAGTCTAGGTCAGAGATAACAGACACAAAGTCGAAGACAGTACGAAATAAAATAAATTTATTTCAGTTAACTTTACAAAATTCCACATAATAAAGGCGTCCTTTTAAGTATGATCAATACTATGCTAGGAGACCCCGCTCTTCTAAAACTAGAAACAATAACAATGTAAGAGTTTACATAAAAAACAAATGGGTTAGGAGGGTATGACTGTGTGTGTATGTGTATGTGTCCATGTGTGCGTACGTGGGTGTATACCGCTTTTCATTAACTTATCATATGATACTACGTAAAAGAGTTTCAATGTCGTCATAACTCTTTGATTTAAGCCAGTATAATACACAAACACATTTATTCAATTACGATCTTCTTTCGAAAACAACTGCAAGACTATGAACGGATAGTCGGGATAGACTTAATGCACTTAAAAATTAAACTCCTTAAATGGCTCTAAGACGGCACGGAAGTGTCTTGGTGTCCCAATTAATTAGTCTTGGCTTGGAATACTGCCAAGAAGCCTTAGACCGCAGTTTGAGTAAACAGCCAACCACTTCGAGGTCATGAATTTTGCACCATCTGCGGTGATACTACTGGTTGCAACTGTGGCAAAGGAAAAATTGTTTTGTGAGTTTTGTTTGTGTGACATGTTAACAGTTTTTAAATATTTCATTACTTGCTTTTAGCCGCGTTTTGTAGACCGAAAATTATGCCACGAGGACAGACACACTGGTAATCGGAAAGAAAAGAAAATGATAGCCAAACCCCGTCTACTATAACTCTCTTGAACTAGTTTTGAAAATTATAGATGAAAGACTGACGAAAATAGAGAATGAATTTAACTGAAGCAGCATTAAGCCATTTCTAACACGACGGAACTTTTCATCAGTACATAGCCGATATTGTTCTCGCGACACGGATGTACACAAACGAAATGCAGTCATGTATTTTTTTCTGTCTCGAATCTAGGTCAGGTGGATAGCACAAGTAACTCCAGAAGGTCAGTTCGGTTCCATGTCTTCATTGGCATTCTTCTACCCCTCATCTCAATTTATTTGGGACCACTGCATGTCTTCTTCAATTCACTCCCATTTAGCGAACGGAAATGCTCCCACTTGACATGCGTGATCATGTAAAGCGAGTACCTTTACCGAAGACGCTCGACCGACATGCATTCGCGTCTTGAAACGGCGATAGCGAAAAACCAAATGAAACAATTTTATTGTTCGGAGCGTTTCACGGGATCGGCGTGTAGCGTCTTTGGCACATAATTCTCGTAACGCAAACATACGATACGAACGGACGATAGACTTGAAGTGGGTGCGACCAGCGATTATCTGCCTAACTTTTTCGCAATTAAGTGGGGTCAGATTCCAGTCAAACCGGATGCAGCTGAATACCAGTATTTTACATGGAGCGACTGCTTATCTAACCTCCACAAACGAATCAGTACTGGGTAATACGATGCCCCGAGTAAAGACTGTGGCTTAATGTGCTTCCCGAGGCGCGGAGAATTTCGTTATGTAATGTCACCCATCTACGGACCCACCTAGCCAAGCGCGGCTTAACCTACCTTATGGAATTTAACTTCTGTGCTTATTTGTTTCGTTTGGCTAGTCCGAAATATTGTTAGCACTAAAAGCATGTTTCACTCGTTAGCTTTTTGCAGTATGAATAGAGATTACCCCTTGTGTTTTATCTATGTGATTCTTTATTTCAAAAGTAAGAACTACGACGAGGAGTCATGATGAGTCTCATAATACAGCATTTCAGTTGCTCATTCAGAGTTATAAATGTTTATTTATTTCAGAAGACAATGTTTCCGAGATTTTTATCGATAAATCACGTCACTAAGTCAAAGCACGGGCGAAGTAACGTTTATAGCTCTCGACTTAAATTAAATCGCCCAGTTTTGTAACCATTTTAAATCCAGGTCAAATGAAATATCAATCACTATGTTGAGCATTTCCAATTTATTACAAAATGAAAAGCATAATTTCCCAGAGTCATTGTATAATGGAAAATGGCGGCCATTGGCGGCACACTTTTCATTGTATCAAACGCATTAAGGTTTTACGTAGCAACCGCAGTACATCCATCTAACTTTCGCTTAATTCGACCAATTGCTATGCATCGTGTTGTTCTGGCCATCATATTGGCATACTGCCAAATACTCTAATTGGGATCCAAATACTTCGTATTTATTCGGTTTAATAGATTTATTATCCGTGGATTGAAGAGCTCGTGACTAAAATAATAACAGCTGCAGGGGTCGATCTCTAAGGATAAACCGCGGTGTCAAGGTTCTGTGGATGGTTGATCAGCATTACATACCGAGTTTCCTCCGTGCCTCGTAAAGCACGTTAAGCCGTTGGTCCCGGCTGTCATTTGTAGATCTTTGATAGTCTTTACGAGTAGTCAGAAACCCGAAAGTCTGAAGTAAAGTCTAAAGTCTAAAGAACTAAAGTCTTAGCAATGCGTAAAGTTCCTGGGTTATGGAGGTCAGATAGGCAGTTGCTCCATGTAAAATACTAGTATTCGGCTGCATCCGTTTAGACTGGAAGTTAATTCCAATATAGTTTGGGAAAACGCTAGGCAGGTAATAATAGATTTATCTACATCTAAAAGACGAAAACCATTGGAAGTTAGGTTATTAGAAGGAATTATGTACGAATAAAATTTAATATTATGAAAATCTTCATCAAATTAGTTTTACGCGTTGTCGTGTCGAGTATTGGATTATAGGAATTTATTGGGGATTTTTTCGCTTTAAAATTGGCAGTGTTGCACTGAAAAATGAAACGCGTTCGTTGTTTGTTGACCTGGTCTAATTGCTGGAACAGCTGGAGAACTGGGTTACTGTGGTACTTGCGATGAGAGCCGCTAGCAAACAACTTTTAAATCTTTCGTTGGATGCAATTTTGGTGAGTTCAATCTGATTCTAATGGTTCAGCTTATCGTTGAAGAACGTTTTAGGAAGGAGAAGATAACAATTAAAATATAAAGTTAAAATTTCGAATGCTTCATTAAATCACAATTAATAAATCTAGTGTAGAACTATAGTGAAGTGTGCCGATTTCATACCTTGGTGTATTTTAGGGATCTATACTATGTTTCTTTTAGCGTGTTGATGGGTAATCTACAATGAGTCGGCCCAGAATTTAGCTACGAATTTGAAGAATATCGTTAGAAATTATTAATTGAGGATAATTATATATTTTCCATACTAAGTTGGCGTCGTGGCTAAATAATAACGCGGTGCTTGCCGAGGTTGGTCCGTGGATGGGTGACAATAATTACATACCGAATTTCCTC
Source organism: Cerastis rubricosa (assembly GCA_949152445.1). Classification (NCBI taxonomy): domain Eukaryota; kingdom Metazoa; phylum Arthropoda; class Insecta; order Lepidoptera; family Noctuidae; genus Cerastis; species Cerastis rubricosa. The sequence continues at coordinate 19,601,790 of OX424534.1, read as the reverse complement.
CTTGTCTCGGAAAGCACGTTAAGCCTTTGGTCCCGGCTGTCATTTGTAGATCTTTGACAGTCGTTACGAGTGGTCAGAAGCTAAAAGTCTGACATCCAGTCTTACTAAAGGGTAAAAGTATTACCCAGTCAGGTTGTAGAGGTCAGATAGGCAGTCACTTTATGTAAAATACTACTCAGCTGCATCTGGTAAGACTGGAAGCCGCCCCCGAGATAGTTTGGGAAAAGGCTAGGAAGATGATGAGTAAGTTGGCGATAACTTCTGTACCATCTTCTATGAAACCTCTGCCCGGTAACTAGCTGAAAAACCAACCAAGCATAACGTCCGCAAATATAACAAAGGCTATAAAATCTAAAAAGCGACAATCAGAGACCTGATCTCATTCATTACCCGGACTCGCATTAGTGAGTGCAAGCGGATGGCACAGACGACGTCCCCTGATTTATTGGGCCACCTCCTGCCCCTAACGACATGTCGTGATGTACGGCTGATGGAGGTCGGTGTAAGGATGGAGCGGAAGCGGGTGGGTCAGTAGGTTACAGTTAGTCATTGGGGTCGCGGGCGTTCAGAGTGGGGACTCTGTCCGTCCCACCGAATGACCTCAGAAAAGACACCGGCACAGTGGTCACGTGCTGCCGTGCACACTTGTACAATGAAGCTTAAGGGAAACCTCATCACAATCTCCCCATAGGATGTGCCCTTATAGGCATCGTACAGAGGGGCTCCGGATAGGTCTTTTAAGAGGATATGGTGCCTCCTCCCATGTGCGGATGGTGACCACCGCGATGGTTTTAGTGAGGTACAATCCCTACACACACCCATGTCATACCCATAGAGGCCGGTCGTCTTAAAAATGATAAACCCGATAAATAAAAAAGTTTAGGTACATGTTAGCAGCGCGATGAGCATACGTTATTTTTCTATCGTGGTGTGGCTAGCCCTAGAACGTGGAGCACGTTGTGGATTAGCACAAGCAAATAGAAAGCATCAGTCCGTGAAGTCAGGTTGTTGATGTTAGGGATAATAGTCGCACAGACTACCAGGAGACCAGAATCATGAATAAGTGTTACCTTCATTCCATGCTGCATGATAATTGAACTATTAGAAAGTTTAGTAAACCCACTTGTGGGGAGACATCGGGAACAATGTTTAGTAACTTTAATCAATTCCCGTTGTCCTTACCAGTAGGGACAAGGACAGTGGGCAAAACGGCAATACACCATATGAGTGCAACGCAAAAGTTTACAACTTGCACCCCAAGAAAAAACGGCAAACGCCGACCGAACAAGACAAAGAGAATTATTAGAAGATGAAGTCAACCGTATTATTGTGGCAGGCAGAGACGTAGCTGATAAATGTACTATGTAATTTACACTTCAAGTTGATGTCATTGTTTTACATGTTTCTGGTCAGACGTGGCGGGTGATGGAAATAAATGTGCGACTAAATAATTTATATGGACGCAGACTATTTAAGGAGTTAGTTCTAAGTTACTAGAATTTGCAATTAGTAGTCTGGATAATAGTACAGTGAAGGATTAATGTGGAGGGTTCTGTTTCGTTGGTCCAGTGGTCGTAAGTCGCAACCGTTTGGTTCTAGGTTTGATTCCAAGATCGAGTAAAATGTTTTTGAGCTTTTATTGCAGGATTTTTTTCAGTAGCACTCATTGGGTCTAGATTATGGATAATAACTCGTGTTTGCTGATGATTTATTTATTATTCATTTATTTATAGTTAATTAAAACGGTATAACACCAATTACATTAATTAACATAGAAACATAAGAAGATTAAAACTAAAATTGACGACATTCACCAAGTTAAACTAAAACTAACACGGAACAGTGGACACTCTTGCATACTTTTTCTCACAGAACACCAGACATATAAGCATTACTTTATTCCATCCATCCGCAAACACATCACATTCAGGGTTGGTAGTCAGAAGGGCGTTGAGCATTTGGAGAATACGACACACCGGCGAATTCGCTCTGGCGACAGTTTTGGAGAAAGGCTGGGCAAACAGATTGTGCCGGCGGCTCAGACGGTGTCCGAAGTATTTGTCGGGCACAAATAGCCGGCAGAGAAGACTATGGAGTTCTGGGCAGTCGATACGTCCCCGCAAGGTCTTGCAGGCTATTGTGAGTTGATCAAAGCCCCTTCTCACCTCCAAAGAGTTAAAGCCCAGCATCCCTAAAAGATAGTTGGTAGGGTACATGTAGGGAAAGAAGTGATACAACCTTTGGAAAAAAAATCTCAGGAAGGTTTTCTGCACCTTTTCGAGCATCAGAGTAAGGTTCGCGGTGTAGGGGTGCCAGATATATAATAAGAGATGATAATAGCCTCGCCTTCTACTACATGGGGCTTACATCTATATTTAAAACTGATTTTTTCTTTTTCAATATCATTAAGTATGTGCTCTGTATAGTGTCGGACGTAAAGAATGGCACCATCCCATATCTTCCCGTGGGTGTCGTAAGAGGCGAATATGGGATTTGCCAGAGAATGGCCAGCAGCGTTCTCTGTTCTTTTGTTGCAACAACCGTACTGCGATCGCCAACCCGCCTGCCAAGCGTGGCGATTATGGCAAAACCCCCCAAAATGTCAATTAGGCGACACTTGGGGGAGGCCTATGTCCAGCAATAGACGTCTTTTGGGCTGAAATTATGAATGATGATCATTAAGTATGTTTTTTTTAAAGCAATCAACCTTTTAGTAGTTTTATTTAAAACTAGCTGTCCCGCGCAACTTTGTCTGCGTCACATTTTCTCCGTATTCGCAACATTTTTCATTGCTGCTCCACGAATGATATAGCCTATAGCCTTCTTTGATAAATGGGCTCTATAACACTAAAATATTTTTTCAAATTGGGCCAGTAGTTCCTGAGATTAGCGCGTTCAAGCAAACAAACAAACTCTTCAGCTTTATGATTAGTACAAGTATAGTATATATTAGATAACTGAAAACCTAGTCCCTGTGAAAATCATCTATTTCCTACATTTTTGGACAAACCGCAGAGTTTTGCAGGCAGAAGAATATCTGTTTCTATTCTGTATTTCCAAAGTTAGTCGTTTAACAAACATGATTCATCACTAAGAATCACATTTGTTAAACGACCAACTGAGAACGTTTCAAGAGGTAATTGAAACGTTATCATAATGATGATACCAGTTGCCTTTTTAAGTGTTCTCAATTATTTAAACGACACCTAGAAAACCTCGGCAAAACTAAATTGAATGTGCTTTGAAATTTACGAAAGTAATGCTAGTTAAGATGCCACACAAGATAATGATGATAAATGAAGAGTAAATGAGCATGTACTCTAGAATAGACTGTATAAAAAAGCATAATGAAATGACAATAAGTTGTTGTTTAAATGAGGTTGATAAAATTCAATTTGGTGTGGCAACATCTATAATAATAATCGTACAATCCAATTTGTTAGTAATACATTTACAACTTCAACACTAGAGTAAGAATATCTAATAAATAATTATAAATTGATTGAAATTTGGTAATACTTATTAACAATGTCAAAATAATAAATAATAAAAAAGTCAAAATCATAAAAACAATAATGTCAAAATCACCACCTATTATGTCAACATCATAATGCATAATCAGGAAAATAAATAAATACAGGACAATAATAAAATAAGCACGAATTAAAAGAAACATTACTTCAAGGCAAGAGTTGAAGGTAATACTTGTGTTGTGGTCCAGTGCCCGAGTCTTTAATACAATTAAATGATGCATGTGATTCAACAAATCGATATTTTGAAACAGATTCATCATAATTTAAATGACGAAAATGTTGTGAAGAATGTTTTGAGTATGAATATGGATGGGCATAAGAGTAGAGGAATGCCAAGAAAACGATGGATGGACTGTGTGAAGGATGATAATTATGGCAAGAAAGGAGGTGTCTGGATGAGAAGAGGAACTTAATAGAGAAGTGTGGAAGAAGAAGACATGCTGCTGTGGCAAGTGGGTTTCGTGGCAGGTTATACAAAGGAAACCAAAGGTCACTTTACACGTTTATTCAACATGAGTCATAGAAAATATCAGGGAGTGAGTTCTAAAGGTCTCTAAGCACTTTGCACTGGTCACTTGGTAGATAGAAGGAAGGTTACTGCCCTGGGCTTAGGCTACGTCGCAGCACGTGGGCCGGCGCGAGGTTGAAGGGCAGGCAGCAGAGCGGAGAGGCGACCCCAGAGGTCACCGTTGCAGTGCGTGGGCAGCACCACGCAGGGAAGAGAACGAGCACGCGTCAGTCGCGCTCGCTGGCAGGTAGGCAGGCAAGGTCTTCGGCTTGGCACTGGGTCAGCAGAGGCAAGTAGCCTCAGCACGTGGTAGCGTGGGCTCTCGGTACCCACGAACACGTGGCTGCAGGCACAGGCAGCGGTAGCGGCCGCGGAGGCATTGCGCGTGTCGTCGACTGGAGCTGTAGCCCTAACCTTGAGGTGTAACCCTAGACTGGAACCCTGGAACCAGCGCGTGGCGGGTGCATCCGTAAGCGTTGTGCCAGAACATAGCAAGCCTCCGTCGATGCGTGCGTCTCCCAGCCGTAAGCCCATAGCAAGGTGGATGGAGGAAGACTCACCCATCGTGGCGGCTTACAATAAGAGGTTATGCGCACATGCCCCCCAAGCCTTTCGAAGGTTCCTTGCCGTGCGGTCAAGCGATTTAAGCGAGCAGCTAGGTGCTGCGCGGCGAGGCAAGCATGATGCAGGATGGAGAAGCATGTGAGCGCATTCACAGTGAGGTGCAAGGTGGCAGTTAATGAACATAGTTTATCTCGACAGTCATAGCGAGGCTGCCGAGAAGTTTTAATGGCTGCCGGACTGCGCCGACAGACATACATAGTTAAAGAAGGCAATACATAGAAATCAAAAAAGAGTTACAATCACACTGAGCACTTACCCGTTTATCTCGGGGTTTAGTATTTAGACGCCTGGGCTGGAGTTGAAGAAAGAGGTCGTGGAATGACCTGCGTGAGTTTATATAGTCCAGTACGAACGGACGCCACTCCTACTCAAGCAATGACGTGTTCGTATTTGAAAGATTTAGGAATGTCACTCGTTTCTAGTGATGTGCGTTTTAATCGGTTTTTTAGAAAATCGACTACAACGCTACACTGCGCTGACCCCAAATAAATTGGGATAAGGGCAAGAGCATGATGATGAGATTCATCACAATTTAAGTACAAATTTTTATATAATCATTTACATCTCAAACATTTTAAATCTAAATCTTTCTGTGAATCCGTAATCCATTTTTATCTCAGACTGATTTAAAAAACCAAATTATTGAAGGCACGACATTGAGGTCAACAAAAGCTTTATTTAAAATTAATTATTCACATAAAACGGTTCAGAAATTCTCATAAATATTGAGAACTATAAAGCCTTTTAGCCTGAGGTCTTCTGTTATAAATCTTGTGAGGAAAGTTCTGTTTGTTCGAAAATAATATTTGAATTTAAATAAAGTTATTGTGAATCTTATTATTTTAAATTTAGTTTTTAATTTAGTTTGTGAAGAAATGTTTCTGAAACACAAAATAAGTAAAAAAAATGGAAATAACATCACAGTATACTTTAAAGTATTAAAAAAGTGTATAAAATTTAACTGAATTTTCTCGTATGCTCCTGCTTTGCCACTTATAAGCCTAATCAAAGCAGAAGACCAAATAAATGATGGATGGACTGTGGCAAGGATATGGCAAGAATGAAGGTGTCTGATGAGATGATGAGTAATAGAGAAGTATGAAAGAAGAAGACCCACTCACTCTATTTCTTCTTGGTATCCCCTCTCTATGAAGATCATAGAGGGGCAACGTTTAAAAATAAAAATAAAAACACACAGAACAATTATTGGTCCGTGCGGGGATCGAACCTGCGACACGCAGCGCAGCAGTCAATCGCTTAGCTTCGGTGCCAACCGTGTCGTTCAACACATGCTGCGCCGACCCCAAATTAAGGAGGCTAATCAAGGTTAATCTAGGTATTTACTAGCTATTCCAAAAATATTGGATGTTGGAACAAACCAGCAAATAAAATATTCTTAGAAATATGGAATATCAGATAACATGGCCTCGCTTTGTATAGATTTCCTGTACAATGAGAGCTCCGCATAAACTGGTTTTGTATAGCTTGGTTGATCCCCGTGCGTACAGTTAGAAATAGGAACAAGCTGTAAGTTTAGTCAGTCAAAGGAGTAAATTTTTTTTGAAGTTCTTGATTGTTTTGAAGATAAAGAAGCAGATCTATGGACTAACTACACTTTTCAGCTAGGAGAAATACAAATACAGCATATAGGTTACAAACGGAACTCTTCAGTCGCGGAAAGCTGAACGGATGCGTGATACATAACTTTTGTTTTCTGTGGACACTTTTGTTCCCTTTAACGTGGATTAGGGAATAAGAAATTATCGAATAAACGTTTGAGATTGTTTGTATGTGTGAAAGGTATAGGACGAGGATCAGACGCGAAAAACAAGGGTGTTTCGCACTTACCGATTTTCGTAATGTATGATAATGTTATAAATGTGTGACAATTTATTAATGTATGATAATTTGATATATTTGAGATAATTTTATAAATGTATGACAATTCTATAATGTAATTTTGTAAATGTATGATAATGTTATAAATGTGTGACAATTTATTAATGTATGATAATTTGATATATTTGAGATAATTTTATAAATGTATGACAATTCTATAATGTAATTTTGTAAATGTATGATAATGTTATAAATGTGTGACAATTTATTAATGTATGATAATTTGATATATTTGAGATAATTTTATAAATGTATGACAATTCTATAATGTAATTTTGTTGATTGATCAATTAATCTAATAATTTATAATAATATTAATGAATTGTTACTGAGAGAAAGGGAGCTATCCTCTCTCCTAATGTTGCTGTGCCCGACAGGGTCCATACTGATCTCTAATTTGTTAACATCTTTTAACACATATGGAATGCAATAAATAATTGAGTATTGAGTATTAAATAAGAAAAAAAAACCTACCCATTTTATTATCGAATCGGATCGAGAATCATTAGCATAGTTATCTCCTTGGATTTGAGGAGGATGCAAAACAAAATCTTGTATAAATGTATAGCTGTCCGGCGCAACTTCGTTTGCGTCACATTTTCCCGTTTTCGCAATATTTTTCATTACTGCTCCACTCCTATTGACCGTAGCGTGACGAAATATAGCCTATAGCCTTGCTCGATAAATGGGCTATCTAACACTGAAAGATTTTTTCAAAACGGACCAGTAGTTTCGGAGCCTATTCAATGCAAACAAACAATCAAATCTTTCCTCTTTATAATATTAGTTTAGATTATCCTTTCGCCGTAGGATGATGCAGGTGGCACTAGATGAACCGTTTCTTTTAAATTTACTACTTATACCACTACTAGTCAGACATGTACAGACTAGTACTACTATTCAGTCATGATTGTAAATCAGGGTAAAGTTCAAGATTGAAAAGGAACGTTTCATCTACTGTCACCCGTACCATTCCACGAGCGAGAGAACTAGCTAGTGTCTTAGATTTTAAAACCGATAAAACATCTACTTTGAAAACAGTCATGTGTCTAAATCTCAGGATGATTTCACTCAATTTCGCAACGACTTAATACAATCTACCCACAATACGACCATAGGCGTAGGCGTTAGAGCTCAAAATTATAACAGCAGTAACCACGGGATTACATAGTGATGTTTAATTTGATTCTAAAACCGGTTTTAGTTCATTTGCTTCGTGTACAAAACACATTACTTTAGTTTCAGCCGACGGATCGAGCGTGCAATAATTACGCGGTTTAAGCGGTGGATTTAACTTCATTGCGGTTGGGTGAGTAGACGGACGACCGGATTTCAACATCTTGGTGTTTGAGACGAATAATTTGATAGTTTGAAGTCTTGCTAGACTAGATTAAGATTTCGTGGGTTTGAAATTGGTTTTTAATGTCTAGCAATTACTAGGACACACGGTGACACATTAAGCTATACATTTCCAGTATAAAATTGCGTCTGTTTAACCCACGACCAAAAAAGAGGGGTGTTATAAGTTTGACGTGTGTATCTGTGTGTGGCATCGTAGCTCCTAAACGGATCAACCAATTTTGATAAAATTGGTTTCGTTTGAAAGGTGTTTTAATTGAGAGTGTTCTTACCTGTTTCGTAAAAATCTGCTCAGCCATTTGAAATCATGACTTCAAATTTACTTATAACTATCCTCGTCTTCGTTAATAAGCGAGAAGAGACGCAACACCGAGCAAAGTGGAAGGAATGAGGGGAGGCCTACGCCCAGCAGTGGGACAGTCAAGGTTTATAAAAGATAATAAATATAAGTTTAAAAAGCATGAAATAAAAATTCTACTCAAAATTTTAGCACTCCCGACACAAAAAACCTCTAAAAACCAAAAATAAATTAAGTAGACCACTTAGCACAAAACAAAAAGGACCCCTGATGCAACGACGCTTGGATTAATTTATTTTTGGTTTTGAGAGGTTTTTGGCTTTTTAAACTTATACAATTTTTTTCTGCTAATTTCTAAGGTACTGTGCCAGCCTCATCCAAGTTTTTCCCCCGATGGTAAAGATGTCCTCTGTTCATATCGCGCCGGACGAAACACATTACTTTTGCATGTTCTTGGACGCCATTTATTTAGGGACCTTACCCAACGATAATGTCAAACTGTTCCTAAAGCAGATAGCGTAAGTCCTTCTAATTAATATTTGTGATAAAAACAAACCGAAAACATTAAAACCATTAAAAAAAAGAATATGAATTCAAGTTGATAATCTCCATTAAATTAAATTAAATTTATTTATTTCAGATAACTTGATCCATAGTACAAAAAATTAACATTGAGAAATATATATAAATTAAAACAATCTACTTCAAAACAAACCTCACACCTTACCTTCCAAAGTTCCACCTACAAAAATCCAACCAATTTAAAATCTCATTAAACAAATCATCACTTAAGTCGCTCGTTTACACCGCCGGTAACTTGCACAGTAGAAAGTAAACTGGCCAGTGCGACGCGAAGACAAATGACGTCGACAGCGGTGCGACTATTAATCACAATTAGCGATGACCATGCCATGTCGCAGAATGTATAGTCGCTCGTGTGCAACTTTATGTCGCATTATTTTATGAAGTGTTAATTTTGGAGTAAATTAATGTGCGTCTTGTAGTTTGTCGGGTAATTTTGAGGTCGTTGAAACATAGTTAGGTTGAGTATATTAAAAGATTAGGAGGAGACTGTCTTGTTGACATAGTGGTCACAAACGCTACTGGTAAGTATGAGCTCCTAAGTTTCATTCCCAGGTCGGCTAAAGTATTATTGAGTATTTTTATCACGGATTCCTCAGCAGTAGCCATGGTGTCTGGAGGTGTGTTCGGTTGATGGCAATAATAGGCTTGCTTGACGTTAACATTTACATAACGTTTACATAACTGGTTAAATGGTTGTGCTATTATGTATGTACCTCGCCCAGTCTAACCTTTCAAGAATGATAGATCATCATCATGAGCCTATAATGTTCCCACTGCTGGGACACAGGTCTCCTCTCAATGAGAGGGAGTGGGCTGTAATCCACCACGCGGGCCCAGTGCGAGTTGGTAGATGTCAAATCTCTTCGAATTTTTAGTTCCCTGATGAAATAAATTACACAAAGTAATGTGCCTGCCTGAGTTCGAACCCACGGCTTACTGCTCGTAAGTCGGGGCTGCCACCACTGGGCCACCGCTGCTCTTGGATGAAAATATATAAATAGTTTATTGTAATTCTGAATAAAACGCTTTATCTGATAAATTCATAAACAAATCAGTATTTTCATACTCACTACCACTACGACCAAAATTAAATTGTTTAATGAACATATCCAAACTTGTAATTTATTGTTAACGCATGCATAGGTAAACATTTCCGAGGATTATATTGGATTTTGCGTTTACTATAATTATTTGATTAAAATTCCAGTGATTTTGATTTTGATTATGAATGGTTAAAATGGAAATAGTATAATTTATTTATGAACTACCTCATAGTGCGAGATTATTTTGTGTTAATATGCACTGCACTTGTGTTCAATTTGAATACAGATATTGTGTATAAAGCTGGATAAGACTAGATGAGGGTAGAGCTAAATAGTATTTTTTAAATTTATATTCTACTAGCGTCCCGCCCCGGCTTCGCACGGGTGCAATGCTGTAAAGGGCCATATTGATCTACAGGGTGTTGTTTTGCAACCTCGTCAAATTCTAGGAGGTAACTATGCTAATGATTCTCGACCCGAATCAATAATAAAATGAGTAGGTAATTTTTTAATTTTATTTATTTACTGTAATCGGTAACTGTGAACCACCCGTGTTTTAAACACGGGCCGTCTGATCCCCGCCTTATAACGTCACTTACACAGAAGCAAAAAACCTCAAACGTTTTTTCGATAATTTCATAATCCCTAAACCACGTTAAGGGGGTTATTCTGAAATATTGACAAATTTAAACAACAAAAAAACGTAGTGTTTTTTATTAATTTACTAGATACCGTAATTTATATTGATCATTTATGTCTTTTGTGACAACATCCTGAATTTTGACGAGGATGCAAAACAACACCTTGTATATTAAATGCACAATGTATTTAAGGTACTTAATTGGATAAGGATTAATGTTGTATTGCTTAAAATCGCTTCGTAAATAAGCCATTATTTCTCGTAAAAAGTAAAAGAAAAAAATATTTGTTCAATGTTACCTTTGGACATTGACTCAGCACTCGGCCTGGCTCACGCGCGGCCCAGTTGTCAGAATGATTGGGTTGCATCTTACACGCATAGGACACATAAAAGTTTGTTTAATAGTGTGTGTTAAGAAAAAGTAGTACATAAACTGAACATTTTGTAAATAAATCAGATTTGAATTTCTTTTTTATATTTTTTTTTAATTGTGGGATATGCCTAAGAGATATATATATATACCATAGCGGACTTTTTCGTAGACCTTTTTAAGGTGTACAATATTGTAGTACATTATTTTGATCTATCTCGTAGGGTTCAGCCAGCGTTTGCAAAGTAAGCGTAAAAAAAATGTTTATTTACGACACCACATTGGAAACCTCTAAAATTATCAGTTTTTCTCTACTATTTTTTTTTTTTTTTTTCTCTTTATTTATTTAAAGGAGTTTTTATCCACACGGAAATGCCAACCCCATCGTACCTTATAAACTATTATACACTTCGAAAATCTTACTATGCTAATACATCAATCAATAATTCATAATAAAGGAGAATCATTGATTAGGTCTTTTCACCAAGCTACACAGTCTCTTTGCAATCATTGATTTTGGATTTGCTAAAATGTTTTGGATTAGCCCAACAACGTCCAGAATGTTCATTTTAAATTCTCTTATCAATGATTCCCTTTCATTCTTGCTCCTTATACATTCCATCAGCAAATGTTGCACATCTTCAATTTTGTTGCATATGTCACAATTAGGTGATGCGGCCTTTCGCATTAGGAAAGCAAACTTTGCCGATGGATAGTGTCCAGACCGCAGCCTTAGTGCTAGCTTAACATAGTTTCTACCCAAACTTGTATCCTCAAACCAGGGGACACAAGGAGGCTCGTTCTGAATAACTTTATACCAAATTCCTTTCGCTTTTGATATTTCATTGAAGTTGTTCCTCCATCTGTCAAAACATGACAACTTAAACTTGGAGCAATATTCCCAGTAATCTGGAATGTAAGTTATTTCGCTACCCATATCTACTGCAAGCTTTGACAGACGGTCAGCCTCCTCATTGCCCCGTAAGCCTATGTGTGCTCTACTATATTATGCATGATTTATACATATAAACCTTCTTTTGCATGTCACTCTATCTATTAAAAAAAACCGCATCAAAATCTGTTGCGTAGTTTTAAAGATCTAAGCATACATAGGGACAGACAGCGGGAAGCGACTTTGTTTTATAATAGGTAGTGATTATCTAAACTAATATTATAAAGCTGAAGAGTTTGTTTGTTTGTTTGTTTGCTTGAACGCGCTAATCTCAGGAACTAATGATCCGATTTGAAAAATTCTTTCAGTGTTAGATAGACCATTTATCGAGGAAGGCTATAGGCTATATATCATCAAGTTACGACAAACAGGAGCGGAACGGCAATAAATAATGTTTAAAAATCGGGGAAACTGTGATGCAGACGAAGTTGCGCGGGACAGCTAGTCTTATATATAAAATTATCGTGTCACAATGTTAGTTACCATACTCCTCCGAAACGGCTGAACCGATTTGTATGAAAGTTTGTGTGCATGTCGGGTAGGTCTGAGAATCGGGCAACATCTATTTTTAATACCAATAAAAAAAAACAATCCACGCAATGTTTTTTAGCATCTTTTTAGACTATGTATCCTGCATATGCGTATGAAGTTTCATTAAATCGGTTCAGTCGTTTCGGAAAATTAGGACTTGAAAGTTTGTATGAAATGTCGTAAGGCGTAAATGCTCTTAAATAAAAGTCTTCTTTTATCTTTTATTTACCAGTCTCTGATTGCCATGACATCTATCATTCATTAAGTTGAACTAAATTGAGCATGTAATAATAATAAAATGTATCTGTAATCTTGAGATACTGTCCTACTCAGTAATGTATGTATCAGTGCTAATCAGATTACACTATCATTTGAAAACCGATTAAATGACACAAATCGATAAGATAGGTCTTTTTAAGCATATTTATCAAAAACACTCTTGTATCATAAGAAACAATAGAAAAGGAATCTTATTCCAATACAATAAGATTATAAATTCAAAATGAAGAGATTATAGAATTAAACAGTATGATGATAACAATATTGATTTCTAAATGAAATTCTTTCAGTTGACGCGGAATCTTAATAAGAAATAATTAAAAATGATTTTGAAACTAATTTTAATTAGTGTTTTAGTGGTAATAGTAACAGCAGAAAAAGTGAGATATGATAATTATACGTTATACAAAGTGCATCCGGAGAATGAAGAAGATTTGAAGTTTTTACACAATTTGATGAAGAAGAATGTGAAGCTAGACTTCTGGAAGCCTCCTACTCAAGTAGGAGAGAGTGTCAGTGTAGTTTCTCCACCAGAATTGCAAGATGAATTCGAACATGCTTTGAAGAAACACAGCATTCGTTCTGAACTTATGTTGAAAAATATTCAGGAGTGAGTATTTCTTAACCTTATGTCAATATTCCCAAGGGCTGGGGTTTACCTTGGCCAGAGGCTAAGTATTGTCATACAACGCCGCCAGTCTCTTGGACACGTTACCAGCTGACAGCGTTGAGGAGGAGTTTTTTGACGCCCTTTTATAATTTGTTATTTTAGTTTTAGTTATCAAATTCCTAATTAAATCGGGTCACTGGTCGAAGGATTGTGATTATACTGTGATTTTCATCTACTATTTAGCGTTCTTTTTATATTGAGTTACTGCGTTCTATGTTCATTACGAACTTTAATATTTGCCGGCACGTTTGGCGCAGTGGCTGAGTGATAGACTGCTGCTGCGTGTTGCGGGTTCAATACTGGCTGTTGTTAGTTTCATATAGTTAGTTAGTTCGGGATAGTTGTTTCGGGTATGGCTGTTTGTGATAAAATATTTAAATGTTTGTAAACGCACCCACGATACAAGAGAAATTCCTAGTATCTATAGGGAAACGTTTTTTTTTTAAAAAAAAGAATGAATTCCTTGTGGCATTAAGTCCGCCTATGTACCACTATTGTACATGAAGTTTAAATAAATAAGCTTATTAGTTTAAATAAACAAAAAGGAAAAAAATATAATTTAGCAGAGAGAGGTATTTTTGTGATTTTGTTAACTAGAGTTCATTTACATTTCCTAAATTTCTTTTATTCACTTTGTTTGATCAAACCTTTTACAAAAGTTTTATGACACTATTGCTGACAGAAATTTTTGAATCTCAGTCTTTCACTAAAACAGCGAACTTATAAGAATTTGACAGATATTTCTCTTGAAAGTTTTTTTTACTTCTTTAATTTTACTGCAGTCAAGATAGTGAGTTTATTTTCATGACCCCGAAACCATGACTTACATTTTGTAAGTCACTGATAAGACTTAATATGTTTTATTACTGGAATCGAAATTCAGTGTGGGAAAGTGACAGAGCTATATACCCCGTACAGTAGCATCTCTTTCTACCTTAGAACTAAGATACAAATAATAAAGCTATAAGAGGCGGTAGTTCGTACCCTGGTGGACTACCATGACATCTTAAAGCAGTATTGTTGTAATCTTATTCCAGAGTGGGAAAGAGATGGCACTAGACGTCGTCTATAGCTCCGTCTCTTTTCCACAATGGAATAAGATTAAAACAATACTGCTTTAAGACGTCATAGTAACCCCTTGGTCAAGACAGAGAAACCATTTACACCTTTTTGCAAAGTAATTTTAACAAATCATAACTTCATGCCTCCAGTCGTCGAAGAGGTTCATCTAACAGTTCATGTGATAGAGGGCAAGCCTATTGCCATCAAACGAACACAATTCCAGACTCCGTGGCTGCTACAGAAATTCCTTATTGAAAAACTCAACAACACTTTCCCCGACCAGAGACAAAAGGGAGGATCCGAATCTCATGCTCAGCATCAACGAAGCAAATGATTTTTAATCCAATTTACATGTTTCAGAGCATTCGATGCCCAGCTCCATGGCAGAAAAAAACGTGATACCAGCAATGAGCTTTACTGGACGAACTATCAAACTATTGCAGATATCTATGGCTGGTTTGAATATTTGGGTAGAAATCATAGTAACATAGTCACTGTTGTCACCGTGGGACAGACTCATGAAGGTAAATTGTTTAGAAATAGATTGAAAAAAAAACCGGCCAAGTGCGACTCGGACTCGCGCACGAAAGGTGCGGCTACCATTATTTATAAAAACGAGCAAAAAAATCGCTTTTTGGTATGGGAGACCCCTTAAATGTTCATTTTATTCCGTTTTTAGTATTTGTTGTTATAGCGGAACAGAAATTTATTTATTTATTTAGGAAAACTTACAATACAAATTAGGTGCATCTGGTTAGACTGGATTTCGACACACTTGGGAATAGTCTAGGCAGATGAAAATCATCTTTAATGTTCATCCCATAAGGTGATATCTGTGGCATAAAAGTTACTAACATAACTGAATAGGATTTCTAAAGGTAGTGGCTACTTATATAAAACCAAATTTTCGGTAAAATAAAACCGAATTTTGGGTAAAATATAACCGAATTTTGGGTAAAAATAAAACCAAATTTTCGGTAAAAATTCACAATGTATTTCATAAAATATTTAAAAAAAAACAACATTGTTCCATTTCAGGTAGGAACATCACAGGCATAAGAATAAGCCATGGTACTGGTACCCGTGCATTCGTCCTGCACGCCGGTGAGCTGGGTGCGGACTGGCTATCGCCGACCGTCTTGACTTACATCGCAAACCAGCTGATCTTTAACACTGATAACGAAATCAGAACTGCCGCCCGGGACTTCGTTTGGTACATCTTCCCGCTGACAAATCCGGATGGTTTCCAGTATTCTCAGGATAGAGTAAGTAAACATAATTATTAGGCGAGTTACATCTACTGCTGAGTAATAAAACCTCAAAATGTATTCTTCTTCTTAGCGAGTCGATGGCAATCTAAATTGTGTCGGCCCAGAACTCTGAGCGACTAGTTTGGCGCCCTCTGTAGCGTCCATCAGTTCCTGGAATGAACAAACAGCAGGACGCGATATTAAGAGCCGCATCGTTAGTGGAACAGCACCATATTTACACTCCAGGACAGAGTCATTAATGAATCTGCAACTGAGCAGGTTTTCCTTGCTGCAACCAACCTGGGTCCGAAGTCTATTTCAAGACTTCCAAGCCAACTCATGTCTATGAAAATTAATTAAAAATCAAATATGTGATCTAAGCTTTCACGGTTTATTACAAAACTTACACAAAAAAAATCGCAGTAATAGTGATCGCTTAAAACATCGGGAGCTCACAATAATTGAAAATCACGGAAACTTTCCAGTTAGTGATGGTATAAGTTTAAAAATCAAATAATTTACTTTAGAATAGAATAGAATAAAACTTTATTGTACACCAAAAAATAAACATAACGGGCTTACAAAACTAACAATTTTATGGTTACAACGGCGGTCTTATCGCTGATAGCGATATCTTCCAGACAACCTTTGGATTGACATTATGGAATTAAAATAAAAAAGGGGTAGTCAGTGGTGTACTACACAAAATTTTATTATTATTATAATTTACTTTAGAATTATTTAAAAAACTAAAATATGAAGCTACAGTCCTACAGACACAAGGTATTATAACTGTGAAAGTACTGTAGTTGCCCATCCTAAAGCGTTTACCTCAACGGAGAAGAACGGGCAACAAACTCCATGGAGACTCTTTTCAAAATATAATATTGTTGCCTTCTCCCTTTTCTGACATGCTTACCAGACAGACACTTAACCTACAGAAGATTATTGGAAAGACTTGGTTGAACAAGGAGGTTCAACCAAGTCTTCCACATAATCTTCTGTAGGTCGTCTACTGATCGGACTCTTGAGTCGGCCAACACACGATAGCATAAGCAGCTTAAAATATTGCTGCTGCTGAGACACAGACCTTTATAAAAGAGGGAGTGGGCTGTTGCCCATCACGCTGGCCCAGTTTGGATCAGCCATTGTTCTTCCATATGCTTTATTAGTCAATGAACTCATCCTTTTTCGTTGCAGGATATGACTGTCATATTTCTGTTGAACTAACACCAGGTTCCTCTTACTAATGAAAGAGGCATCTTCTTAGTTTGCTAGTTCATCATCATCATCATTCATCATCATTTCAGCCCAAAAGATGTCCACTGCTGGACATAGGCCTCCCCCAAGTGTCGCTAAATTGACATTTCGGAGGGTTTTGCCATAATCGCCACGCTTGGCAGGCGGGTTGGCGATCGCAGTACGGTTGTTACAAAAGCACAGAAAACGCTGCTGCCCATTCTGTGGCTAGTCCCTTAGTCGCCTCTTACGACACCCACGGGAAGATATGGGATGGTGCTATTCTATACGTCCGACACCATACAGAACACAACAACGTTTGCTAGTTATTATATACATATTATGGTATTCTGGATTCGTTTCGTTGCTACATATTATAAACACAATAACATTATGTTTTTCTAAATTGTCCAGGTCAGGCTTTGGATGAAGAACCGAGAACCTACGATTACCACTAATGGTGGTATTTCTATTGGAGTTGATCTGTCTAAGAACTGGAACTCGCAATGGGGAAGTAAGTATTCCTATATTTCTTAAAACGTCATCAACCACAGCCTCTAACCACTATTGAATACAGTTCCGGCTGGACCAGAGTGATTAACATTATCAACGCATTTATTTCTCGGCCGATTCAATATACTCGTAGGTTTCCATCAACATGCCACCAAAAAGGATGTTTTTAATATAATGGGCGTAAAAATAACCTTAAAGAAGCCAAAAGGCACTGGTTCTCTCCGCCATTGCAATATCTTTTGGTATTGTTCTATATTGAAGGTCAAGGTTCGGTTTAGGTTTTCGGGTGCGTTACATTGAGTCCTACTGTAAAACGAGATTGTTTACCCTTTGTCCGTACCACCCTGTTTAAAAATCTACCTCTTCTTATCATGTTATATTTTAAACGAATTAATAATTATTAATTAACTAACTGTCCCGCGCAACTTCGGCTGCGCCACATTTTCCCCGTTTTCGCAATATTTTTCATTGCTGCTGCGCTCCTATACAGCGCCATCTATTGAATACTTACTCAATCCAGTCAACAGATACCGCCATCTGGTAGAATCGTTTGGAGCTGACAGATAATTGTGACATAATTTGCAATAAAATAATATTGCGATTCTAAGTTGAGATGTCAGCTATCCTATCTTTCAAGTTGTATCAAACTGCACACGGTTGTCAAATTTGATTAAAATCGGTTAAGTAGTTTAGAAGTCCATCCCCGACAAACAACGTGTCACGTAATTTATAAATATTTATAGAGAGATAGTAATTATTACTTTTTTTTTCTTCCAGCAAGCGGCGGCAGCCATACTCCTACTGATACCAACTACATTGGTCTTGGTCCATTCTCGGAAGCAGAGACCAGGTCTATATCCAACTACATCGACACGATTGTAACCAACCACACTATAGTTGGATTCTTGTCTTTTCGGTCTTTTGGACAGCGTCTACTTATTCCTTTTGCGTTTTCAACTGTTCCGCTCTTCAATTATAATCAGATGGTAAGTTTATTTTCTATTGACTTATTTCGGGACTATTGAGGATACTTTCATCATCATCTGCATATCTCTTCTCATTAGTTATGGCTGAAAGCTGACCCCAGCATATTTCGAGTAGAATAAGCTGAAGTGGCTTGATTCAAGCCACGATCATCATCGATCATTCGAGTGGAATGATTTGATTTGATTTGATTTGATTTTGATTCATGTCACTTGATTTAATTGCCTTTTTCGGCCATTTTGGGGGACAGTAATTAAATAGTAATTTTAGTCCGTGGCGCGAAAGTCTAACAACCAGTCTTGCCAAGGGGTAACGTATTATTAAGTACCAACTGGGTTGTGGAGGTCAGATAGGCAGTCACTTCATGTAAAATACTGATATTCAGCTGCATCCGGTTAGACTGGAAGCCGACCTCAATATAGTTGGGAAAAGACTAGGCAGATGATGGTGTGTTGTAAAAAAATTAAGACCATATTAAATAAATAATAAATTTAATAAAAATAAAAAATTTAGACATATTATACATTGATTTGGTTTCCAGCTCACCATCGGAAGAAGGGCCATGGGTTCTTTAAGTGTCCGCTACGAAACATTCTACAGAGTCGGTACCTCAAGGAATGTGCATAGTAAGAAAATCACTTATTAATACTTCTCTTCTTCCTTATCTCTTCTTTTAATTCCTTTATTAGTTGGTGAGTGGTCGCAAGTTCGGGGAAAGTGTGATTGGATTTTTTTCATCACGAATTTCTCAGGAACCAGTGCCCGGTTGATGAGAATAGGCTCGCGCCATATTAGATGGGACTTCAACATAACTGGCGAAATGTGGGTGTAGGTGGACGTCTGCTTAGCCCTTTGGGAATAACAGGCGTTTCGTGTTATGTTATGCTATGTTAATTTGGTAAGTCCCTTAGTCGGCTCTTACGACACCCACGGGAAGATAAGGGATGGTGCTATTCTTTACGTCCGACACCATACAGAATCTAACCAGAGAATGGGCAGCAGCGTTCTCTGTGCTTTTCTAACAACCGTACTGCGATCGCCAACCCGCCTGCCAAGCGTGGCAATTATGGCAAAACCCCCCCTTCTTGGGGGAGGCCTATATCCAGCAGTGGACGTCGTGCGGCTGAAATGATGATGTTAAGTTGAGCAGTGGTGGCCAGACTTACGAGCAGTAAGTCGTAGTTTCGAACCCAGGCATTACTTTGTGCAGTTTAATTCATCACCGCTGTTCTCCAAACGGTGAAGGAAAACATCATGAGGAAACCGGCATGTCCTAGAACTAAAAATTCGAAGACATGTGACATCTACCAACCCGCACTGGGCCGCGTGGTGAATTACAGCCAACTCCCTTTCATAGAAAAGTGGCCTGTGTCCCAGCAGTGGGAACATTATAGGCTAACGATGATGATGATGTTTGTGAGGATGGGTAAATGATTGGGCGTTTGTTAGATACTATTTCCCACAAAAATATTTGAACGGATATACAGGGTGTAACGGAAAGGGTATATACATACTTAAGGATGTGCTACAGACCATCAAACTGAACATGTTTCTCCATCGGACCAACATCGTCATGGCGAAATAATATCTGCTGCCCCATACATTTCGGTCGAATAGGTATTGAAATTTTGTATGGGGCAGCAGATAATTTTATTGTTGGAATTGAAAAATGTTCAGTTTGATTGTCTGTAGCACACCCGTAAGTATGTATATACCCTTTCCGTTACAACCTGTATATGATATTTGGCAAACATATAGTTTATAACCTGGATTACATACGATACTTTTTACCCGGTACTGTGTTTTTACACGGTTTAGGATGTCGATCCTGTGAGATAATTATCGAACTCCACCAGCACTCTCCAGCGGGCATACCTATAATAAGCATACCTATTATAAGCTTGAATCATACTATTACCATCTTCGTTTTCAGACGGCGCAACCGGTTCCGCGGTAGACTGGGCGAAATACCGTTACAACCCTCCAGTTGCTGCAACCTATCTTCTCAGAGATACCGGTTCTTGGGGCTACACCTTACCAGCTAACCAGATTACCCCGACAGCTGAAGAAACCTTCGATTCCCTTCTTGCTATCATCAGGGAAGCAAGGTTAATTAATGTTTTGTAAATTAAAAATATTAAATAAAAAGTGATTCTGGAGATATTTATTTGGTATTTTATTTGCTGTGGTGTCTATTTTTAAGCATAAGTATGTAATTGTGAAAATATCCAGAACTTATAAAATTTTCGCCTCGTCGGTTAAGAGCGTTTACACCTTACGGCATTTCATACAAACTTTCAAGTCCTTATTTTCCGAAATGACTGTTGATGACGTTATGTATGAAATGTCCTAAGGCGTAAACGCTTCTCATACTAGTATTATGAGAACTTGGTAACTTATCTCCTTTGCAGACTGTACGACTGCTGAGCATGAAGTCTTAGGTTCGATTCCCAGGTCGAGCAAATTGTTATTGTATTTTCCCAGCAGGAATTTCTTAGTAGCAACAAAGTCTGGATGTGTGACCGATTGATGTTGAAATGTGGATGGACAGCTTCACATAACATCCATGGACCGTGTTTTTATAGAAGTCAGTTTTTATACGTCGCTTGAGCAGTGTTTGGTTTGTATGGACAATGTAGACTGCGACTTCATGGTTTGTAATAATGGTCAGTTATGGAAAATACAAATTGTCGTAAACTAGACAAAGATATCTGCCTAGCTTTTTCTCATCTTTATTGGGGTCTGCTTCCAGTTTTACCAGATGCAGCTGAATACCAGTATTTTACATGGAGCGACAGCCTATGTGACCTCCACAACCCAGTTAGTAATGGGTAATACGGTACCCCTTGGTGAGACTGGTTGTCAGACTTTCGGGCCACTGATTACCTGTTACGACTCTCATTACTGACAGGACTATCAGTTGCCAATAAGCCTGACATAGTGGTGATAGACCGATCAGCGTGCCGCGCAATGATAGTCGATGTTACCATCCCGCATGACGAAAACCTCGTGAAAGCTGAGAAAGAGAAACAGATAAAATATCTCGACTTGGCTCACGAGGTTGTCGATATGTGGAATGTGGACTCGGCTATCATTGTGCCGATTGTCGTAACGGCCAATGGCCTTATGGCCAAGAGCCTCGACGAACATCTGTCGAAGCTCTCACTTGGCGTTTGGATCAAGAGCCAGATTCAGAAGGCAGTACTCCTCGATACGGCCCGCATTGTGAGGAGGTTCCTGTCTCTGCAGCCCTAACCACCGGTAGCTTGGACCCTGCTCCCGACACCGGCGTAATAACCTATTTTTTATATTTTTTAATGTTTTTTTTTTTCTTTTTGTTTTTTAAGAAACATTTTAAAATGTAATTAATAAGATGAAAAAATGAATAAAGGTAAATAATAATAATAATCGGCCCGCATTGTGAGGAGGTTCCTGTCTCTGCAGCCCTAACCACCGGTAGCTTGGACCCTGCTCCCGATACCTGTTTTTTTAATATATTTTTAAATGTTTTTTGTTTTCTTTATGTTTTTTTTGAAATATTTAAAAATTTATAAAATAAGATGAAAAGATGCATAAAGGACATAATAATATCTACAAATAAATGGAAAGTGCTTTCACAAGGCACGACATGGAAGAAACTCGGTATGTACTTATGGTCACCCATCTACAGACCGATTTTGGCAAGTGTGGCTTAACCTAGAAGAGCGACCTGTGCGGCTGTTATTATTTAACAACGAGGTTTTCGTAACGTTAACTAGAGTGAACATAAAAACTTTGACTGGTGGGGTTGGTGTTATTTCAGCACTACGTACCTAACGTAGTGCTGAAATAAAAATAAAAAACTAATGTACCTACCTACTGAGATTGCATGCAAGGAAATCATCGTGAGGAAACCGGCATGTCCTAGAACTAAAATTTCGAAGACATGTGACATCTACCAAACCGCACTGGGCCCGCGTGGTGGATTACAGCCCACTCCCTCTCATAGAGAGGAGGCCTGTGTCCCAGCAGTGGGAACATTATAGGCTGATGTTGATAATATTTGTGAGGATAAGTGAATGATGTTATTTGGATACCAGCTGGCCTACCATGACCTAAAACAATGTTTTAAGACGTCATGGTAGGTCACCTGGATTCGAATCCCAGGTCAGGCAAAGTGCATTATTTTATTATAATAGCTGACTTATAGAAGATCCGTTGAATAATCAAACTAGTACTTGACATTACCAAATATCTAAAGAATGATCGACCACACAGTTTATAAAAAAGTATAGCACAATCTATGATAAAATTATAATTATCTATAACAATAATTTAGATGACTGCAATAAAATTCAGCCAGACAATCTCGCCATAAAGATATGAATATGATATTGTTTTATAGTTCTATAATTCCATTGATTAATTAAAGTTTATATTATATTTGAAAATGTTTATTTTCGAATACGATTCCCAGCGAATTTAATAAAATCTAGAGTGTCGTGCTTCAATGGTGAGACTTCATAAGCACCATACTTACCCTTCCATTTATTTTATAACTAGCTGTCCCGCGCGGTTTAGTCTGCGTCCCATTTTCCCTGTTTTCGCAACATTCTTCATTGCTGCTCCGTTCGTATTGGTCGTTGCGCGATGATATATAGCCCATAGCTTTCCTCGATAAATGGGCTATCTTACACTGAAATATTTTTTCAAATCGGACCAGTAGTTCTTGAGATTGGCGCGTTCAAGCAAACAAACAAACAAACTCTTCAGCTTTATTATTAGTATTATAGTATGTATATTATATATATATATTAGATAGATGATCACAATTCAATAACCTACCTAGCGCTTGTGCGAATTTTACTAATAGTAACTTTTAAACATACAGAGGGACTCGTGGCTAATAAAAAGCAGTATCTCGGGTCGATCTTTAGGTTATGCCGCACTTGCCTAGGTTGTTACATGGATGGGTGACCACCAGTTACATACCGAGTTTCCTCCGTGCCTCGGAAAGCACGTTAAGCCATTGGTCCCAGCTGTTATTTGTAGTTTAGTGACAGGCAGCAGTGGCGTGTAAG
Source organism: Cerastis rubricosa (assembly GCA_949152445.1). Classification (NCBI taxonomy): domain Eukaryota; kingdom Metazoa; phylum Arthropoda; class Insecta; order Lepidoptera; family Noctuidae; genus Cerastis; species Cerastis rubricosa. The sequence goes on along the minus strand of OX424534.1, from coordinate 19,578,391 downwards.
TCTGACAACCATTCTCACCAAAGGATATCGTATTACCCAGTACAAACTGGGTTGTGGAGGTCAGATAGGCAGACGCTCCATGTAAAGTACTACAAGTAGACTGCAACCTGACCACACCATAGTAGGAAAAAGTCTAGGCAGATGATGACTTGCAAATACATAATCAACTTGTAAAACACTAAATTTCTTGGAGATTACATTTGCTCCTAATCATCATTGGCCTGATATTCCACATAAAATAAGACACTAGCTATGCATTTGGCTGCGCCTGTTGGTACAATGTCAGTACATGTTTTATTTAGGTATACGACGTCATGGTTTTCACAAGTCCTTTATCAAAAATAAGTATCATTGTGTTTAGTAGTATCATGTATTTATTAAAAATAAGTATGCACATAATATGTTTTTGAGAGCAGCGGTGGCCCAATAGTGGCAGCCCCGACTTACCAGCAGTAAGCCGTGGGTTCGAATCCAGGCATGCGTATCACCTTGTTTAATTAATTTCATCAACGCTGCTCTGAAGACGATAAAGGAAAACATCGTGAGGAAACCGGCATGTCCTAGAACTAAAAATTCGAAGACATGCTACATCTACCCACCCGCACTGGGCCCGCGTGGTGGATTACAGCCCACTCCCTCTCATAGAGAGGAGGCCTGTGTTCCAGCAGTGGGAACATTTTAGGCCGATTATGATGTTTTTGACCTAACTATTTCATTCACCAACGTACCTTCACAACTACTCGTCACAACTTATTTTACCAACATATACTGGGTAGTCCAAATAGTGACGTCATTAAAACAAATAGATTCTCCACGTCCAGCCACCCAGCCGGCCCGGCCACCCAGTTTACGATGAATAAATCTAGTAGACACAACATGGTTTATTACTACCAACCTACCCAGCCCAGTTAGGTTCTAATTAGCTCGACTATGATCAAGTTCATCAGCAACGTGTTCTTTCCGTTGTCCCATATTACATGGGATCCTTCTTCGTCAATGCTCAAGGGGAAAAGTCATGCGAAAGGCAGGCTACAGTATTATATTACATTAATTAAAAATAAATTATGAATCATTGCTACAGAACTCCGGCTGAAATCCTGGATCAATGATTCACAACACAACAGTCCAGCCAATCAGCAATCATGCCGATGGTGATATTGAAGCTGCTGTTTAATTGGTGCTATGTGACAAGTTTGTGAGGAGCTCGTGGCTAAATAATAAGCCGCACAGGTCGATCTTTAAGGTTACGCCGTACTTAACGAGGTTAGTATGTGGATGGGTGACCATAATTACATACAGAGTTTCCTCCGTGCCTCGGACAGCACGTTAAGCCGTTGGTCCCGGCTGTTATTTCTAGATCTTTGATAGTCGTTACGAGTAGTCAGAAGATAAAAGTCTGACATCCAGTCTTATCAAGGGGTATAGTATTACCCAGTTATTGGGTTGTGCAGGTCAGATAGGTAGTCGCTTCATGTAAAATACTGGTACTCAGCTGCGTCCGGTTAGACTGGAAGCCGACCCCAAGATAGTTTAGGATAAGGCTAGGCAGACGACGATGTCATAAGTTTGTTTTCAAATATAAGTCCTTCACAAACGGAATATATGACACAAAAGAACATACGTTCAATCGATTTAATATCTAATAACGCAAAGCACTCATAAAATTAAGTGCCGTTGTATTTAACTTACGATATCATTCACGGTTATTGTTTCAGTTCGTATCTAAATTATTCGGGGTTCACAGTGCCAATCTGGTGGACAACCAAAAATGTCGTTAAAAATATTTTCTATTTTAACAATTTTATTTTTTAGTGTTCCAAGCGAATCATTTCGATTCGATAATTACACGTTATACAAAGTGATACCGAAAAGTTTAGAAGAAATTAAAATACTTGCAGATTTCCATAATTCTGGTGTTGACTATGATTTTTGGGATGATCCAGTACCGACTGCTGATTACATTAATGTTGTGTCCAAACCTGAACTAAAACATGATCTGGAGAGTTTTTTGGGGAACCATGGAATTGATTTTGTTGTTACTGTCCCGAATATTCAAGAGTAAGTAGTTTCTTTTAATTATAACCGTGTAGTTGTGACAAACTGGATGCCTTCCTTGGGAATTTAAAAGAAGCAGCATGGAATCGTGACCGTTGGAAGGAATGTAGGAAGGTCTTTGCCCAGCAGTGGGACAATCTGGGCTAGCTATAATATGCAACATTTTTTTTTTCATGTAAGTTCACTGATTTCTCCGTGAATACTAGTCCGATTCAGGTGATTAGTTTTTTGGTAGAAAAATCTCACGCAATGGTCACATAAAAATTGTTTCAACTATGGTTAGGACCTTTTTGAGTTTTCCTTTAAAATTTCCTATTTTCTTCTTCGTCTATAACATTTATGATATGCTAATATTTTCTAGTTTCAATGTGAAATTGACTTGAGAAGAATTTGGCTGAGATCCCACAACGAAAATGTTAAATTAAAAACTTTGGCTGGTTATAGAAGGATCTACATAAAAAAAAATGTACAGAAAATATGAAAGGCAAGAGTATGATGAATTGTGTAAAGGATGATAATTATTTTGGCTAGAAAGGAGGTGTCTGATGAGATGACGAGTAATAGAGAGGTATGGAAGATGAAGACATGGTGCGCCGACCCATGAATGCAATAAATGATGACTATGACTATGACCAAATAAGTTGGGATGACTGCCGGTAGGAGAATGATGATTATGAATGATGTGATGAATGAAATGAAGGGTATGATCGTATGCTTGCAAGTATACGTCTAAATAATTCGAAAGGATTGGTCTACAGTCCCTAGATACGATTTCCGCCACATCTATTGACAAACAGTTAACCGGAACTTATTTAGAGATCCCACAAAGACCAATTTTCAAGGTGAAGGTTTTGTAAACTAATCGTAATAAAATAGTCGATAATAGTATTAACAGAAACCTTATTACAGAAGCGAAGGCCAGACAGTTTATCCATGTAATCTACGAAACTGATAATGAAATCAATGAAAACGTCGATGTCACAGTCAAAACTTTAGATCGGACTAAACCGCTTTTGACCGGTGACAGCCAAAACCCTTATTAAATTAAATGGCGTTTTTTCTATTAAAAATATTTTGTTTGAGAGCGTCTCAGTTGTAATTACCTAGAATTACCACAACTCAATGTTTTTCAAAACGTCCCAAAAAACAAAACAACACAATAAGTTTCCAAGTAAATGTTAGTCATTGTTAAAATGGTTTAAAACGGTCCAAACTAGTTTTGACTAATTGTCAGTTTTGACTGACATCGACACAAATCAATATTACAGATTAATCGACAATGAAAAAAAAGGGAAATACACCAGAAACAACGTCAAAAGCATGACATGGGATAGATACTACAACTTAGAGGACACATACGCCTGGCTTGATGACCTTGCTGCAATCTTTGATGAAGTATCAATCATAGAAGGTGGAACATCGTACGAAGGTCGAATCATCAAGGGTATTAAGATCTCTCATGGACCTGGCAGGAGGGCAGTGTTCATAGAAAGTGGTATTCATTCAAGGGAATGGATTGCGCCAGCGACAACTAATTATATCATTAATGAGTTGCTGTATAGCGATGATGAGGAGAAGAAGTCAGTAACTCGTGATTTCGATTGGTATATCTTTCCTGTGACGAACCCTGATGGTTATGTTTGGACTCACGATGTTAACGGAGTATGTATTTTTCATAGTTATGTAATATATTTTTTGTAATGACGTCAAAGTCACAACAACACAACAACAAACAACAACACACACACACACAATACAAACAAACAACAACAATACAACACCACACACAACACACACACAACAACAACAACACAACACCAAACACAACACACACAACAACAACAACCCAACACAACACTTACACATACAATATTAGTCGTAAGCGCGACTGCTGAGTATAAGATTCTAGGTTCGATTCCAAGGTCGGGTGAAATTGTTAGGAGCAGCCACAGAATCTGGATTTGTGCCCACGGTTGATGGCGTTAGGTTCGCCCCCTAATATATGAGAATAAAACATAGCTAAGTACACCTCTGCCTAATCCTCCGGGGATTACAGTCGTGATGATTATATTGTAAAAGTAAAAAAGACTGAAAATCATCTATAGTCCGACTTCAGCCACCGCTACGTATATTATATTATAGCTTTTTAGCAAGGCCCCTACAGCGAAATGTGATCTTTGGCGGGAGTAGCTTAGGCCCCCTGACGACTTCATCAAGCCTTCCAAAAGCCTTTCACCTGGGCATGTTTTGCCGTGGCCGACTTGGAAATCTCTAAACAGACTCCAAACCCATCTATTGATTGGGATCATGGACGGCTCAGATCTTAAGTGTCTATGCGGCTCTCGCTCCGATCATAACGTTACAATGAGCTTAACGTTACAATGTGTCATCCTTTTTTCGTGCGTGCAGCCGGCGTTCATCGATTTATTAGACGTTGTCATGTCAAAAAACAACAGCTTTTCCATACATTTAAAAAGAAGAATTTCTACGACGTAAAATTTCGCTGTGTGGTGGTATTTGTATGGTTTTCAGAATGATATAGTAGACGAGGCGAAAGAGTATAAAGAGTGGAAGGGATTTCAGCCTGTATACTCTTTTGCTTCGTCCACATTCATCCATCTAGGTGATGTTATAATTAATATTTGTACATTCGTTCTTTGTAGTTCAGATTATGGCGTAAGAACAGACGTCCATTCGGTAACGAGTTTGGTGTGGATCTTAACAGGAACTGGAATGACAATTGGCTAGGTAAGTAAGAATTGACGGCACGGTTGGAGTCGTGGCTAAGCGATTGAGTGCTGCGCTGCGTGTCGCTGGTTCGATCCCCACACGGAACAATTATATGTAAGGCCTACAGATAGTTGTTCCGGGTCTGGCTGTTTGTGCATTGAGTCCAAATGTTTCTAAAGGCACCCACGATACAGAAGAAATTCCTAGTGTGAGGCAATGTTTAAAAAAAAAGAAATATATCTTCATATGGTTGTAAAACTAGTGGTTTGTCGGTGTCGGGAGCAGTGTCGAAGTTACCGGTTATTAGAGCTGCAGAGACCGGAACCGCGGTATCGCTGCCCGGCAATCAGGCCCATGATCCAACCGCCTAGCGAAATCTTTATTTAAAACTTTCCGTCATTCGGTAAACAAATCAAATAATAATGCAGAACTAAAATATGACCTACATCATCTAAAAAGTTACCCATAGCGTATTATAACTTGCACCATAGTGGTGCTAGTTTGTATGGATTACTTTGACAAAAAAGGACGCTATTGGTACCTAAAAGTTTTTGAAATTGTATTGATAATACAAGATGACGGCATTACTACCACTGGGCAAAATTATCACGCAGCAACATAATGGATTATTGCAATAATAGGTTTCAGTTAATATTTAGTGCCATATTTTTGGCGTGGTCGAATTCGAATTTCGAAGTCGAAAGGTTATAAGGTAATTTTAACTTAAGGTCAATAAATTGAGAAAAATGCAGGATAATCATGATGACGAATTATTTCAATGTACTACTGTCAATAATTTTAGTTTATTTGTTTATTTTTTTTTAAGTTTGTTGTATTATTTATCTTAATGATCTAATATAGCTTATGAACTGTTTTAACCGCTCCGTATCAGAAGGACAATCTAGTAAAATGCCCTATGAAGTTAAAACGGGCTTTTCTTTGAAACAACCTCGACGTCACGGTCATTAGAAGTCCGCTATACATTAGAGTTTCCTAGAATAAATAGCTGCTGCCCCGACTTTGTTTGCGTGGAAATTTTTATGGGTTTCAGGGGTATGAAGAATAGATGTTGGCCAATTCTCAGACCTACCCGATATGCAACAAATTTTCATACAAATCGGTTCAGACTTCAGCTGTTTCCGGGAGGAGTTTGGTAACAAACACCGCGACACGAGAGCTTATAATAGATAGAGCTATAACAACACTTTCGTGAAGTATAACTTTCAAAAATAATAATAGGAGAGGCCTATGTCCATAGGCAGTTTAGGCTGGGGAGCTGTATGTTCCGAGCGTACTTGTACTCGCAGATGTAACGAAACCATAGCGACTTCTAATTCGCCATCAACGCCATCTAGAGAGCAAGAGGGAACTGATTTGCATTATTTGGAAATATTATACTAATAAAAATATCTATGTTTTAGTTGAATTTATTTAAATAAAGTGAAAATAACCATGCTTGATTAGAAGTTTATTTTTTTATCTTAAAAATGCAGGCGCTCTAAGCAGAACAATGTCTAATTGTGTTGATGGCAATAAGAGTAGAGAAAGACCAAAGAAACGAAGGAAGGATTGTGTATGATATAGCCATAACAGCCACATTTATTTTATTAAGATTATTATATTATTATAGCTAGCCTGTATTGTCCCACTGCTGGGCAAAGGCCTCCCTCCATTCTTTCCAACGGTCACGATTCTGTGCTGCTCCTTTCCAATTATCAAGGAAGACATCCAGTTCGTCCCGCCATCTCCTTCGTGGTCTGCCGCGACCCCGTGTCACTGTTTCAGGGCACCAATCCTGAGCTTTACGGGCCCACAGCTCGTTCGGCATGCGACAGACATGTCCTGCCTCGTCTCATTTAAGTTGGGCAGCCTTTTGAGCCACGTCAACGATTTGTGTTTTGGAGCGCAATGTAGTGTTTCGAACACGGTATGTTAATTTAACACCTAAAATACTGCGCTCCATAGCACGTTGGCAAACGTGAAGAAGATTATTAAGATTATTGTTCAAAATAGGTTTCGGTGTCAGCTTGAACGCATCAAGTAACAACTATGCTGGACCAGGACCGTTCTCGGAGATTGAAACCAGGACCCTATCAACCTACATTGCAAATATGGCCGACAAGATTGACCTTTATCTGTCCTTCCATTCTTCTGGTCAAATTCTACTTCTGCCGTTTGGAAATACTACGGAACCGTTAGCCAATTATTATGATGCGGTGAGTAGTTATATAACAATACAGGTTTTAATAAAGAACATCAACACGCTTACTTTTGTCTTGAATTCTGAACGTTATTCTAGAATTTGAATGCTGCTGTCAAGAATCATGTCATCATCATCAGCCTATAATGTTCCCACTGCTGGGACACAGGCCTCCTCTCTATGAGAGGGAGTGGGCTGTAATCCACGACGCGAGCCCAGTTCGGGTTGGTAGATGTCACAATCATGTCTTCGAATTTTTACTTCTAGGACATGCCGGTTTCCCCACGATGTTTTCCTTCACCGTTTTTGGGGGCAACGCTGATCAAATAAATTACACAAAGTAATGCACCTGCCTTGGTTCGAACCCACGGCTCTTACTGCTCGTAAGTCGGGCTGCCACCACTGGGCCAGCGCTGCTCTCACCAAAAATCATGTAAAATACTGAATTTCTGTAGCTATTTATCCTCCACTTATTTATTTTGATGATGATAATGACGATAATCATGTGATATTCAAAAAGTAGGCCGTATGAAATAGTTTCAAGAAATAAAATATACTATAGACAAGTTTATAGAAAACGGGGCTCAAGCGGGGTGTGGCAGTTTCGGATATACAATTTATAAATAGATTGAATAAACAATACAAATTTTATTTTTCAGATGAGGATTGGAAGACGTGCCATCGGAGCCTTAGCCTTCAAACATGGCACACCGTATACCATCGGAAATATTGCAGAGGCAATTTGTAAGTAACACTTCCCACATTAAAAGTAATAGTCACCTATTCTTCTGACATTCACGCAGCGTGGTTTGTCTGTGGATGGGGGATCATCCATAAAATCTCAAACTCCTCCGTGCTTCGGAAAGCACGTAAAGTTGGTCTCGACTGTCATTTTTAGATCTTTGAAAGTCTTTGCGGGTAGTAGAACATGAAACTCTGGCAACCACTTCACCGTATTACCCAGTAACTGGATTGTGGAGGTCAGATAGGCAGCCGCTTCATGTAAAATACTGGTATTCAGCAGCTGGTTAGACTGGAAGTCAACCCCAATATAGTTGGGAAAAAGCTTGGCAGATGATGACTGTCATTTGTTTTTTACTACTACCAGACTGCCTCTAGGTCCTCTGATCTAGTAGCCGAAAGCGTGACTGGTTAGAATGAGGGAGTTCAATTCCTGGATCTGGCAAAGTGTTATTAAGTTTTTCTTTCAGAAATTTCATTATTAAGTAGCAGTCACGTATTTTTGCCCGGTTGATGGCAATTGGCTCGCCCCCTATTACATGGGACTTAAACATCATCATCACTTCAGCCAGAAAACGTCCATTGCTGGACAGAGGACTTCCCTAAGTGTAGCTACATTGACCGGTCAGGTGCGACTCACATCCAGCGGATCCCCGCATCCTTCACCAGGTCATCGGTCCACCTAGTGGGAGGCCTTCCAACGTATCGTGTTCCGGTTCGCGGTCGTTATTGCAGAACTTTTCGGCCCCATCGGCTATCCATTCTGTGAGCAATGTGCCCTGCCCACTGCCACTTAAGTTTAACAATTCTTCGGGACTAAGACATAACTGGGCGAACTAAGTACACCTTTTGCCTAACCCTGGTGGTTTGTTATTTACTATTCCAGATTTTGCAACCGGTACTAGCATTGACTGGGTGAAGGAACGCCTCCACATTCCTTTGGCATACTGCTACGAGCTTCGTGACAGAGGATTCTACGGGCATTTGCTTCCTGCTGATCAAATCAGACCTACTGGAGAAGAAACTACGGACTCCGTCATAGAGATGGTATTCCAGGCCAAGAGATACGGATACATGGTTCCGTATAGGGCAAGCAGCGCAAGTGCCTTTAGTTTATCAATTGTATTGTATCTTGCTGTCGTTGTGAAATTGTTTTTGTAAATGATGGTAAAATAAATCCATAAATAAATCTTTTGCGGATCCAAAAATGGATCAAATACAAAATTAATATTAATTAAACAATGTAGGTATCACAATGTTTGATGCCTGTACTACGATAATCCTGTATCACAGGCGGAAGGAGCTCTAACAATATACCATGGTAATTGATATTTAAAGTTTTGATTTGATATTATATACGTTTTATAGTGTTAGTAGTTTACTTTGTTTTCGGCCATTTTCTATCTTATCATTTTTCTAAAAAGCCAGTGCACCGGGCATTGATAATGTTTAAAAATTTTGCAGTTTCTTATAAAATACTAGCTGTCCCGCGCAACTTCGTCTGCGTCACATTTTCCCCGTTTTCGCAACATTTTTCATTGCTGCTCCGCTCCTTTTTGTCACAGCGTGATGATATATGGCGTATAGCTTTCCTCGATAAATGGGTTATCTAACACTGAAAGAATTTTTCAAATCGGAGCAGTAGTTCCTGAGATTAGCGCGTTCAAGCAAACAAACAAACAAACTCTTCAGATTTATTATATTAGTATAGATTTAGGGAATTTTAAAAGTAATTGCCATTTAAATGAATGTGGTGTGGCAGTGATAGCCTAGGTACTGTGACAGTCGGACTGCCAAGTTATAGGTCGTGAGTTCGAACCCAAGACACATATCTCTGATTTTTCGGATTCATTTGCGTATTGTTTAGTTATCATTTACTTCTGTGAGTAACATCGTGAGGAGACCAAACCAGCATCATCATGATCATCATCATCATCAGCCTATAATGTTCCCACTGCTGGGACACAGGCATCCTCTCTATTAGAGGGAGTGGGCTGTAATCCACCACGCAGGCCCAGTGCAGGTTGGTAGATGTCACATGTCTTCGAATTTTTAGTTCTAGGACATGCCGGTTTCCTCACGACGTTTTCCTTCACTGTTTTGAGAGCAGCGGTGATGAAATAAATTACACAAAGTAATGCGCCCGGGTTCGAACTCATGGCTTACTGGTCGTAAGTCGGGGCTTCTACCACTGGGCCACTGCTGCTCTCCAAACCAGCATGCCATACAAATATTTATCTCGACGGTATGTAAAGCCAATTTATAAGCCCATGGGCGGCATGAAGAACTCTGACTTCACGTTAAGCTTTAACCACGCGAAAAAGAAAGCAGATTTAAATGAAATATATAAAATATATTTATATAATATAAAATTATAAAACATTAATTATATATTATAAAATATTCAAGCGAGATTTTATTCAAGCTTTCCCAAGCTTAAATCAAACGTGACCTCCACTAATTAGCTCTGCTAACGATGCTGCACCATAAAACAAGGTTATTCCACATTTCTAGTTTCAATATTATTTTCTCGACCTCTCAACTATTTTACACCACTCTCTTGCTAACAGATAGTTCACGAAGGCTATAAACAACTCAGAACGTGAACTAACCCATTCATTTTAATGTTTTATTTCTATGAATATTACATGTGTCTATAAATACATTTATTACCTAAGATTTAGGGCCCCTGACTCCAGTACTATAAAATAATCTAGTATTAAAGTCTGCATACGTAATGCTGATTATTGGATAGTACAGTATCTTCGTATTTTTGACACAAGCCAAGATAGTGTGGTGATAATCAGTCTGAAGATTGTGTGATTTATTAGCACTATCAGCTTAATTAGTTTATTTTATATATTAATGAAAAAGCACTTTGTCATGTTTGAGTTTTTATATACTTGAGCATAGGATTTCTACCTCTATCAAGAATCATGTATAATACTGAATTTGTTTAGCAATTTATCCTCCATGAGTTGAATTTGATGATGACAATGACGATAATCATGTGATATACAAAAAGTAGGCTGTATGAAATGGTTTAAAAAAACCGGCCAAGTGCGAGTCGGACTCGCGCACGAAGGGTTCCGTACCATTATTTATAAAAACGAAAAAAAAAAAACTTTTTTGTATGGGAGCCCCCCTTAAATTTTTTTTTTTTTTTGTTTTTATTATTTGTTGTTATAGCATCAACAGAAATACACAATCTGTAGAAATTTCAACTCGCTAACTATTACGGTTCATGAGATACAGCCTGGTGACAGACGGACGGACGGACGGACGGACGGACGGACGGACGGACGGACGGACGGAAGGACGGACGGACGGACGGACGGACAGCGAAGTCTGAGTAATAGGGTCCCGTTTGACCCTTTGGGTACGGAACCCTAAAAATAGACAAGTTTTATGGAAAGCGGGGCTCCGCTCAAGGCAGGGTGTGGCTATATTGATAAAATACCACTAACTCATATTTCAGTTTATAAATTACTTGAGCATAGGATTACGAGTATCAACCTCAATCTAGATACAGGCCGACGAACTCATGCCTAAATAATAACAGCTGCTATCAACAGATCGATATTCAGGTTAAGCCGGTTGTCTAGGATGGTCCGTGGCTGGGTGACGACCCATTACATACTGAATTTCCTCCGTGCCACGAAAAACACGCTAAGCCGTTGGTCCCGGCTGTCATTTGTAGAACTTTAACAGTCGTTGCAGGTAGTCAGCGATCCGGATATCTGATAATCAGTCATAACCAGTGCTAACTGGGTTGTGGAGGTCAGAACGGCAGTTCATCATCATCACCCGCCTAAAATGTTCCCACTGCTGGGACACAGGCCTCCTCTCTATGAGAGGGAGTGGGCTGTTATCCATCACGCGGGCCCAGTGTGGGTTGGTGGATGTCACATGTCTTCGAATATTTAGTTCTAGGACATGCCGGTTTCCTCACGATGATTTCCTTCATCGTTTTTAAGGGCAGCAGTTATGAAATAAATTACACAAAGTAATGCGCCTGCCTGGGTTCGAACCCACGGCTTACTGCTCGTAAGTCGGGGCTGCCACCACTGGGCCATCGCTGCTCCCAATTGGATGGGCGACGGCCCATTACATACTGAATTTCCTCCGTGCCACGAAAAGCACGCTAAGCCGTTGGTCCCGGCTGTCATTTGTAGAACTTTAACAGTCGTTACAGGTAGTCAGCAACCCGGATATCTGATAATCAGTCTTATCAAGGGGTATCGTATTAACCAGTTCTGACTGGGTTCATAATTTCAGCCCTTTTAACGTCCACTGCTGGACATAGGCCTCCCCCAAGTGTCGCCACATTGACATAACATGGGGGGTTTTGCCATAATCGCCACGCTTGGCAGGCGGGTTGGCTATCGCAGTACGGTTGTTACAAAGGCACAGAGAACGCTGCTGCCCATTCTCTGGCAAGTCCCTTAGTCGCCTCTTACGACACCCACGAGAAGATATGGGATGGTGCTATTCTTTACGTCCGACACCATACAGAACTGACTGGGTTGTAGAGATCAGAACAGCAGTTGCTCCATGTTAAATACTGATAGTCAGCCGCGTCCGGTTAGGGTGGAAGTCGACCCCAATACAGATGGATAAAGACAGATGATGATCTAGATACAGGTCTCCTGTGTGAGTGCTATTTATTTGGTTTTCCGACCGATTTACAAACGAAGATTTCTTTTAACGTTTTAAGGGATAGGTCATAAAATAAGTTACACGAAGCAAAGGCACTTTTCTTTAGTCTTTATGGTGTCGGACGTAAAGAATAGCACCATCCCATTTCTTCCCGTGGGTGTCGTAAGAGCCGACTAAGGGACTTGCCAGAGAATGGGCAGCAGCGTTCTCTGTGCTTTTGTAACAACCGTACTGCAATCGCCCACCCGCCTGCCAAGGGTGGCGATTATAGTAAACCCCCCCCCCCTCTTGGGGGAGGCCTCTGTCCAGCAGTGGACGTCTTTCGGCTGAAATGATGAAAGGCATTTTAATGCGAACAAACTTAACTGCATTCTAAGTTTGTTTTGTTCAGTTCCCGTCTACCATAGTTTGATGATGATATTAATGCTATGCACCTCTGATGTTGTAAAATATCTAGATTAATGAAGTGTTATCTACATCGCATAGATAAATCAACCTAATACTATTGCATAGGTATTTCGTTATCACCAAAACGTTTATTCGTACTGTAATCAACGTTTTAAGATTATTTATTTCCACTTCACATTCACCAGATAAATTATAAATGCGTTCAGTCCGAAGAAAACAGTCGATGTCATAAATATTTACTTAGAAATTCATTTCAAAATTAAATATGTTTAAGGTCCTGATATTAAGTTTAGTTTTAATCTTACCTAACGTTTTGAGTGAAAAAGTCCGTTTTGACAATTATACTTTGTACAAAGTTTTTCCAAAAAATGCTGAACATTTAAAATTGCTTCAAGACTTGGAAAAAAATGACGTTAGATATGATTTCTGGACGCATCCCGTTGCTTCAGCTGATTATGTGAATATTCTGTCGAGTCCTGAAGACAAAAGTGAACTTGAAAATATTTTGAAGTCTAAAAATGTGAATTTCGATATAACGGTGGCAAATATTCAAGAGTAAGTACAATGACAAATTTTATAAATGATTGTCATCAACATAATTCTTCTGCTTGCAATTGTCCCAATTTAAGACATGCTGCGTCACAGCATGTCTTTTCTTCAATACTGCTCTATTAGTCGTCCTTTCTCGGCATATCATTTCTCTTACTCATCACTTTTCTTTAAATTTGGTGTTTCAAAAAGTGGCTCAGTTCTGGCCCGACACAATTTAGATTGCCATCGACACGCTTAGAAGATTTAGTATTACCCTAAATATGCATCCTTTTTTTTTAGGATGTGAAATCATCAAATGACTTCTCCCGCTCTGGGCGGAGCGGAAGGGAGTGTCAGACTTGACCGACTAAAACCCATCCATTTTCCTTCTTAGCCCTTTGTGTTCCAGGACCACGGTATCTCTTTCGAACAAACCGCAGCCTAAATTTGCAGCCTCACATTCATTCATACTCAAATTATCCATTTGCATAAATATGTAAAAGTAATAAAGGCTTAGTCAATAAAATTTATGTCGTGTCAATGCCATATATCCCAATGCAATCGATTAGGTAATTATGATACTAAATTAATACTTTAACACTCAATTAATGTTTACAGAGCAATAGATAAAGAAACAGTGCACTCGTACACAAGAAGCAACCTTAAAAGTATGTTATGGACGGGCTACTATCGTTTAGAAGACATTAATGCATGGATTGAAGACCTAGCGCAAAGGTACCCTGGATTGGTCACTGTAATCATAGGTGGCACGACATTTGAGGGACGAGAAATCAAAGGTTTCAAAATATCCCATGGTGAAGGAAGAAAGGCGATATTCCTAGAAGGTGGAATCCACTCAAGGGAATGGATATCACCAGCGACGGTCAACTTTATCGCCAATGAGCTGCTGACAAGTGATTTTAGAGAGACAAGAGCAGCTGCTACTGATTTTGACTGGTATATATTTCCTGTCACGAATCCTGATGGCTATGTATACAGTCATGAACACGTAAGTTGAATAATTTTTGAACGTATGATGATATAGTATACAAGTAGGTGATAGCAATTATTGCGTAAACAAAGATGGCCGAATTTCGTCGGTGCCTCGTTTAATACGATAAGTCATTGTTCCTGGTCTTCATTTGTAGACCTTTTAACACTCGTTATGTGCAGTCAAAAGCCATAAAGTCTGACAGCCAGTATTATATTGGGGTTATCGTGTAACGCACTAGCTAGGTTGTGGAGGTCAGATAGGCAGTCGCTAAATGTAAAATACTGGTTCTGTTTACACCTAGCTTTACTGGAAACCTACTCCAACACAGTTGGGTAAAGGCTGGGCATTATGAAACTAACACGAAATTTTAACCGAGTTTGATCGCTCAGGATCAAATTGCTGGCGCAGTAATCACCTCCACCTCAACATGATATTATAAGGCGATTCACATACGATCTTGGGCGTGCGCACGATGAATAATCAAGCTATGCAAAACAGTTTATGTGGATCTCTCACTGTACGGGATATTTATACAAAGCGAGGCTATGTCATACTGAAAATGTATAGAGTGATGTGTCACCGTGTGTATGCGTTGATGCCTAACACACGTGCACTGCCCGAACGCGCGGACTAGTGGCGCTTACCGCTTCTTCTCGCGGCACACCGCCTATATATTTGTTTGCCGAGCGCGGATCGGTGTTGTATTAAAATCGCCTACGAATGGCTTATCCAACCTTGTTCGAAAATTTAATTGTTGCAATTTTAATAAAACTTTAGTTAAAATTTAATATTGTTGCATTACTAATAAGGTTTCCTTTGTATTCCAGAATAGAATGTGGCGCAAAAACAGGCGTCCTGTTAATGACGAACAGCATGGCGTAGACTTGAACAGAAATTGGAATAATAACTGGCTTGGTAATTTATTTTGAAACTTTACTTCGAATATGGCAGTATGCCAGAGGGCTTTTTTTTATAATATTGGGCGTTTTTTTTCGCCTGTTTTGTCTTATCTCCTGTTTCATTTTAATTCGTCGCCTTTAAGTTGTCTCGCCAGCGTTTCCTAGGCCTCCCTTGGCGAGGAAACCCGTCTTCTGGCACCCGCTCCGTGACAACTCAGGCCCATCGGTCTTAATGCATTCTATCATGTGTCATGGCCTGCCCAATCTCACTTCAACTCAGCAGTCCTATTGCCCACATCAGCGATTACAGTTTTTGAGCGTATTGTGGTATTACGAATTCTGACTGTTAACTCATAAGACATTCGATTAAAACTGGTCGACCAATTTGATATCGATCATTTGCCACATCATAATCTAGTGAACGATAGAGAGTTATTAGTAATTGTAGGCTCAAAGAGACAGGACAGAATTAGGAACACAGATCTCCGGTCCAAAACAAAACTGACCGATGTTCTAACAAGAATAGACCAACAAAAGTAGAAGTGGACAGGCCACATGATGCGAGACACTAAATGCAAGTGGAGCTAGGTAGTGACAGAATAGTATCCAAGGGACGGTAAAATTTATCGGGGACAGCAGTCTACCCGCTGCAAAGAAAAAATAAAGCTGACAGCAGGTCCAAACTGGATGAGAGTACATCACGACAGACGTCAAAAAATTAGCAAAAAACATTTAAAAATATAAAAAAACGCCGGTAACGAGAGCAGGGTCCAAGCTACCGGTGGTTAGGGCTGCAGAGACAGGAACCCCCTCACAAGACGGGCCGTATCGAGGAGTACTGCCTTCTGAATCTGGCTCTTGATCCAACTGCCAAGTGATATAAGGCCATTGGCCGTTACGACAATCGGCACAATGATAGCCGAGTCCACATTCCACATATCGACAACCTCGTGAGCCAAGTCGAGATATTTTATCTGTTTCTCTTTCTCAGCTTTCACGAGGTTTTCGTCATGCGGGATGGTAACATCGACTATCATTGCGCGGCGCGCTGATCGTCTATCACCACTATGTCAGGCTTACTGGCAACAATAGTCCTGTCAGTAATGATAGGCCGATCCCAGTACAGCGTGACATGGTCTTTCTCGAGAACTGGATCGGGCACATACGTATAGTACGGTACCTCAGATTCCACAAGTTTAAATTTCAAGGCAAGTTGCTGGTGAATAATCCTGGCTACTTGGTTGTGCCTGTGTAAGTACTCGCCGTTAGCCAGACGAGAACAACCAGAAATAATATGTCTGATGGACTCACCCGGACGGTGGCATGCCCGACACACGTCCACCGTCCCGTCCTTCATAATATGTTTCCGGTAGTTGTTCGTCAGCATAACTTCGTCCATAATCGTACAGATAAAACCTTCAGTTTCCCCAAAGAGGTCGCCGAAACGTAACCAGGACACGGACGCTATAAAATCTACACCGGGCTCATGAAGAGCCTGGTAAGAGCACCCGTGAAGAACCTTGCCTTGCCATATTTCCTTGCGGTCATCGGTAGTCAGTATTACAGGTTTGCGCCAGTTCTCTTTAGCCATGGACAGCGGGGTGAAAGCCTTGTCCACTGCGACCACATCTCGATGCATACCCACCTCTGCTTTATTGTTAGTGTAACTGTCTAGTTAAGGAATAAAACGCTTTATTATGTATCTAGTGAAAGTAGCTAAAATCCGTTGAATGTAAAAAGCAAAACCAGTCGTTCCAGCAATAGTGGAAACACCAGGGTATCATGACAATATTTTTATATTATTTTCAAAGTTAAACATTTTACAATACAACATGAATCTTAGAAATAATAGTTACTCAGTGAGATTAAATGACCGTAAAGGGTTGTATTGGTGAATTTATTGATGATAATTCTCTATCATATTTTGTTCAACATACTGCGGCAAATTGCAAAAAAACCTGAGAAAATAAAAGAGAAACGATTAAGAACGAACATTAAGAAAGACCAGGTCCTACAGTGGATATTGTTAATGATGATGATAAACTAAATTTTAATGAAACTATAACTTTTCTATCAACAGCTGAAGGTGCTAGCGTCAATCCTGCACGAGATGACTACGCAGGCTTAGGACCATTCTCGGAGCCGGAAAGCAGGACCCTTTCAACATTTATAGAGTCTATTGGTGACAAGATCGATATGTACCTGTCCTTCCATTCGTATAGTCAGTTGCTACTGTTACCTTTTGGAAATACTACGGAACCGCTGGCTAACTATGAAGATGCTGTGAGTTTTTTGTACAATACCCAAAGACATTTAAATAGTTAAGAGAGATAAACGGGACAAGGCCTAGGTTGGTCTGTGGATGGGTGACCACCCAATACATACCAAGTTTCCTCTGTGCCTAAAAGCACGTTAAGCCGTTGGTTCCCAACTGTCATTTGGAGATGACAGTCGGGAACCAACGGCGCTAATACATGTAGTCAGTGGCCCGAAAGTCTGAGAACCAATTTTACCAAGGGGCATCGTAATACCCAGTACTAACTGGATTGTGGAGGTCATAATAAGCAGTCGCTCCATGTAAAATACTGGTATTCAACTGCATTTGGTGAGGTTGGAAGCCGATCCCAACATAGTTGGGAAAAGAATAGGCAGATGATGATGATCAGTTTACCTTTTTTGTCTTATTACTTAATTCTTAATCTGCAAGGGAACTAAGGCTATCGATTTAGCCCGAAGAATTGCCAAACTTAAGTGGCAGTGAGCACAGGAACATTGCTCGTAGAAAGGATGGCTGTTAGGGCCGAAAAGTTCTGGAATGGCGACCGGGAACCAGAAGACGTGATGTTAGAAGGCCTACCACTAGGTGGACCGATGACCTGGTGAAGGTTGCGGGGATCCGCGGGATGCGAGTCACACGGGACCGGTCAATGTGGCGACACTTGGGGGAGGTCTTTGTCCAGCAGTGGACGTCTTTCGGCTGTAATGATGATGATGATGATACTTAATTTCCAGATGAACATCGGCATCCGCGCTATGGGTGCTTTGTCCGTCAGATACGGAACACAATATAGAACGGGGAATATAGCCGAAGCCATCTGTGAGTAATTCAATACTTTATGTAAGGGTTCAGTATCGTATATGAAGGTCAATTTGAAGGTGAAGGTTAAAGAGGTCTCATCTGAGGTTCGGGAAATTATAAGAAAATTAACGAGCTTATGAACTAGAAATAAAAAGGCATGATGGCAGGCAATAATGACATGTCCGCGCTAATCCAATGCTTTACTCATTGACCTCCTTTATTTTTATGACTTCACAACTTTTTAATTTGAAATAGTTAATTGAGAATAACTATTTATTTTTGTATTCTCAGGTCATTAAAAGTGTCTTAGGTTTCACCATCAAATATTTCTGAATAGTGGCCTAATTGATGACAATGCTCGGTATGGTGTCAGACGTAAAGAATAGCACCATCCCTTATCTTCCCGTGGGTGTCGTAAGAGGCGACTAAGGGATTTGCCAGAGAATGGGCAGCAGCATTCTCTATGCTATTGTAACAACCGTACTGCGATCGCCAACCCGCCTGCCAAGCATGGCGATTATGGCAAAACCCCCCAAAATGTCAATGTGGCGACACTTGGGGGAGACCTATGTCCAGCAGTGGACGTCTTTTAGGCTGAAATGATGATGATGATGGCAATAGGCTCGCCCTCTACTTAAACAGAATGTTCGAGCAAAGTGTGGCTGTACCTCTGCCTAACTCATCGGAAATTTCAGGCGAGATGTCCTCATAATTCTCGTGCCCTTATCGTAATTTAACTGGGGTCGGCGCAGCATGTTTTCTTTTTCCATACGTCTCTACTCGTCATCTCAGCAGGTGTGATGTCAAGTTATGTTAATAATTATTAATACACAGATTTATAGAAGATTCTGTCCTGGAGTGTTAATGTGGGTTCCCCCACAAACGATGGGACACTTGATATCATGTCCTGCCTGTCTTGTTGCTTTTGTTTGCCAAACTCGACGCCAAATTTTGGGCTGACTCAATTTAAATTGTCATCGACACGCTAAGAAGAAGTTCAAACGCAAACCGCTATCTTTCCGAACTCGCCGTCGAGGTCCTTCGCGACGTCCCGGTCCATGCCCTTCCCGATCCTCGCTCTAGCCAGCCCGCGATGCTGTGCCAGTAGTTTTAAATCAGCCCCTAACTAATAATATCATTCATGGATCTGAATGAGAATGCCTATCCCCATGCAGTCTTCCTTGGCTGGAGGCCTTACACTCAAGGCACCCAGAGGATAGTCCGGTTAAACAGACGAAAACCTCATAGGTTGAACTGCGAGATGCCTTTTAGTAAATAAATAAATAAGAAGAAGAATATTGATAGGAACTAAAAATCTAATAAACATATTTCATAATTTTCAGACAAAGCAACTGGAGGCAGTATCGACTGGGTAAAGGAACGTCTAAAAGTCCCGCTCGTCTACTGCTATGAACTTCGGGATAATGGAACATATGGGTTCAACCTCCCGGCTGATCAGATCCTACCCAACAATTTGGAAGTCATGGACTCTATCCTGGAACTTATATTCCAGGCTAGGAGGTACGGTTACTTGACACCTACTGCCAGCAGTGGATACGGGCTAAATGCTTCTTTGACACTTATTGTCATGGCTGTGGTGGCGAAATTTTTGTGATTGATTTTGTTGTAGTTGGTAACTATTTATAAAAGTTTTTATTGTTTTTGATTGTGTTATTTCATCACGTAGCTGTATTTATAATACTAGGTTCGTAATTGCATTGTTCTGAACGATGCCTGAAATTTTCAAACATACATAAAGCACATTGAGTTGGCAGTTGATTGATGAGTTTGGTTTTAATTTAAGCCAAGTCAGAGGCCCTGTGGGTGGCATAAAAACTCAGACACCAGGTTTGCCACCATCATCATCATCATTACAGCCGAAAGACGTCCACTGCTGGACATAGGCCTCCCCCAAGAAGGGGGGTTTTGCCATAATCGCCACGCTTGGCAGGCGGGTTGGCGATCGCAGTACGGTTGTTACAAAAGCACAGATAACGCTGCTGCCCATTCTCTGGCAAATCCCTTAGTCGCCTCTTGTGACACCCACGGGAAGATATGGGATGGTGCTATTCTTTACATCCGACACCATACAGAATAAATAAAAATGGTTTGCCAATAATCATAAGAAAAAGGAAGAAGTTACAATTTCCTTTAATGCAGAATTCCAATATTTTAAATCCAGCGTTTGAATCCGCAGAGCAGTGGTGGTCAGGCGGTGATGGCGAGCAGCCTATAATGTTCCCACAGCTGGGACACAGGCCTACTCTCTTCTAGAGGGAGTGGTTTGTAATCCACCACCCGGGCCCAGTGCGGTTTGGTAGATGTCACAAATGTCTTCGAATTTTTAGTTCTAGGACATGCCGGTTTCCTCACGATGTTTTCCTTCACCGTTTTCGAGGGCAGTGGTGATGAAATAAGATACACAAAGTAATGTGCCTGCCTGAGTTCGAACCCACGGCTTACTGCTCGTAAGTCGGGGCTGCCACCACTGGGCCACCGCTGCCTTTGAACGCTCTTTACTTGAGGTCATTTATTTATATTTAAATTACGTATATCTCTTACCAAGAACAACTCAAAGTACAAGCTACAGCGTGATAAGGCTGTTTAGAAATCCAGCACTAAATAATGCATTGAAAAGAGTTAACATACTACAAAGGTCAGTATCCACGTAATTTCACTTGATTTAAACAAACTATTAATATAAATCAGCCATTAAACACAATTCCACCCCTAGACCACTTATTTTTTATGCTAATATTATAAATGAGAAAGTTTGAGAGGGTGTATGTATGTTTGTTACCTTTACACGCAAAAACTATTCAATGTATCTAAATTAAATTTGGCAAAGGGATAGATAATGAGAACAGCGGTGGCCCAGTGGAAGAGTAGCGGTGGCCCAGTGGTGGCAGCCCCGACTTAAGAACAGTAAGCCGTGGGTTTGAACCCAGGCTACTTTGTGTAATTTATATCATCACTGCTGCTCTCAAAAACGGTGAAGGAAAAATATCGTCAGGTCATCGTCGCGTGTAGAATTAAAAAAAGTTGTCAGCTTTTACGTCGTGACTGCGACAAGTAGGTTACCTTTTAGCATGATGGTGTGCTATGGGGGCCCACAGCACAGCGTTAGTTTTCAGTGGTCACCTGTGAAGAAACGTACGCTGCCGTCCGCAAGCTATAATGCCGTTATCTCGCATCTGGTCGATTTTCGTTTTTCGATGCCACCATAATCAGAAAAAAAATCTCTATCTTTCTGTTTAAGCCGTATTTTTCTATTATTTATGGAAGCAGAAATAAAAAAAATAAAAACGCCGTTAAGTTACCTTGTTTGATAAGTTTACTACGCTAAAACGCAGGTAAGTTACATTACTAAACTAAAAAGTAGCTAAGTTACATTTTATCTAGAACTTTTACCATCAGTTGCATAACTAAATCGCCGTTAACAGAATGTCTTACCCTATTACGAGGTTAAAGAACTTTAACGGTTTTGTAGTTCTGCTTTCCTTCAAATTAGAGTATTATTACTCCAACGCTTTAAAGCCGTTAAATGAAAGTACTAGACAAAAATGTCGTTAATGTCACTTAACGGCGTTTTTGCGTAGTACTAAAGTGTGTTTTTACTAAGAGATTTTGTAGTGAATAAGCCCATAACGGCATTTTCAATATCAAACATGAATATTTTGCTTACGATGTCAATTACAAAAAAGCAGTTATCCCTCATTACTAAACTAAAACGCAGTTATCTACTTTCGATCGCTTGCCCTGCGCCCCCTGCGCGTCCTTTTATTGATGAAGCAGTGCGCTACAAAAGTTTAAAGGTTAACACGTCGTCACCACAACATGGATTCGTGGACACCTTGTGCACAGAATAACAAAAAACTCTCTGATCATACTCTCAAGCTCATGAACGGCGTGAGATGATCCTACAGTCTTTAGACGAGGCTTGGAAATACCGGCAACTCAATAGAAGGATATCTAAATCCTTGAAAAGCGACATCCGCCGCTTTAATACCGAAAGTATTAAAGACGCAATTGAACGGAACAAAGGCTCCAAGGTTTTTGCAAGAGATCTGGCTATTGGGCAGAGCCAGCTCACGAAACTGAAAACCGACGATGGCAGGATCGTATCCGCCAAACCGGAGCTACTGAGGGAGATCGAGAGATTCTATGGGCACGTCAACCAGTAAACCCGTTGTAAAACTGGCGAATGACCCAAGAGCTAGACTGACTCGAGACTATACCGAAGACATCCCGGACCTGTCAGCCTGTACGAGATTAGGATGGATTTAAAACAGCTTAAAAACAACAAGGCACTGGGCGATCATGGAATTACGGCCGAACTTCTGAAGGCGGGTGGAAAACCGGTTCTTAAAGCCTTCAAGAATCTGTTTGATTCCATCATACTCGAGGAAAAAGAAAACGCCACAGGCATGGTGCAAGGGTCTTACTCTTCTTCAAAAAGAGCAACAATGCCCGGTCGAAGACTGTAAGCCCATTTCACTTCTAAGCCAGGTCTACAAGTTGGTTTCAAGAGTCATCACTAATCGTATCGTACGCAGGTTCGACGATTTTCAGCCTCCTGAAAAAGGCGGATTTCGAAAAGGTTTTAGCACCATAGACCACTTAAATACGCTGTGATAGTTTATAGTACAACCTGCCTCTCAGTATAGCGTTTGTAGACTACGAGAAAGCCTTCGATTCAATCGAGACTTGGGCTGTACTGCAGTCACTCCAACGGTGCCAAAATGACTATCGGTACATCGAGGTGTTGAAGTATTTGTACAAAAACGACACCATGTCAGTCCGACTTCAGGACCAGACCTCGGAACCTATCCTTCTGCAGCAAGTTGTGAGACAGGGAGACGTCATATCTCGGAAACTGTTCACCGCTGCACTGGAAGATGACATGTCTTCAAGGTCCTGGACTGGAGAGGGCTAGGCATCAACGTCAATGGCGAGTACATCTCTCACCTTCGATTTACCGACGATATAGCTAGTGGTCATGGCTGAGACCATAGAGAACCTCAGTACAATGCTCGATGACCTCAGTAGAGCTTCCAAAAGAGTGGGTCTTAAAATGAACATGGACAAAACCAAAGTCATATTAATTACCCATGTAACACCCACTCCTATCTAGATCGGAGACTCTACACTAGAAGTTGTAAACGATTATGTCTACCTGGGACAGACGGTCCAGTTGGGTAGGTCTAACTTACCTTTCCTTAACTTACAGAAAGAGGTCAATCGTCGAATCCAACTCAGCTGGACAGCGTTCGGGAAGTTGTGTGGTATCTTTTTGCGAGATGTCTCTTGACGAATGTCTATGACCAGTGCGTGTTGCCAGTGATTACATACGGGACCGAAACGTGTTAGCGACCACAATGGGCCTCATTCACCCTAAGGGCAATGGAGAGGGCTATGCTCTGAGTTTCCTTGCGTGATCAAATCAGAAATGAGGACATCTGCAAGAGAATCTAGTTTACCGACGTTGCCCGAAGATTTGCCAAACTAAATTGGCAGTGGGCAGTGCACGTTGCTCGCAGAAAGAATGGCCGATGGGGCCAAAAAGTTCAGGAATGGCGACCGCGAACCAGAAGACGATGTGTTGGAAGGTCTCCCACTAGTTGGACCGATGACCTGGTGAAGGTTTCGGGGCTCCGCTGGATGCTAGTCACACGAGACCGGTCAATGTAGCGACAATTGGGGAGGCCTATGTCCAGCATGGACGTCTTTCGGCGAAAATGATGATGATGATGAATGTACAAGAATGATTTTGATGACGAATTTATTACATTGAGATTTATGAAGAACAAGTATTTAAAGATCACCACAATCTTTCACAAGTTAAATTCCGCTCGAAACCAAAAGGAATAGATTCTACAATAAAAAAATATATTTTTGAAAACTATCCAACATAATTCCCATTCATAAACAGATATTCTGGAAAAAAATCCACGAGGAAGATGCCTAGTGGCATTCTCATGGTCTTCTGTTATTTTTTTTTGTGAAATTGTACTAGAAATAAAGAGAGAACTTGACAACACTGAAACAAAAAGTTGTAAACAATGAGACTGCTTACCTCATTTAGTATTACGATAGTTAAATAATTAGATTGTTACAATTTTGATAATAAAGTATATTTAATCTTATGTATATGTACGTAACGTTAGTAAATATTATTAGTGCCTCTTACCAAGATTTCTTGGCTAATAGTTAAAAAAGGTTTTTTGAAATATTTTTATTTGTTGCATAAGATCTCATTACTTTAAAGATTAAGATGGTATCTTTTAGTTATTTGCTAAGATAACATTGCAATTATTATAAACAATTAAGTCCTTTTTTTTCGGATGGGTTATCATCAAATGACCCCACCCGCTCTGGGCGGAGCAGAAGGGAGTGTCGGACTTGACTGACTAAAACCCATCCATGTTCCTTCTTAGCCCTTTGTGTTCCAGGGCCACGATATCTCTTTCGAACAGTCCCGCAGCCCTGGCAGTCAAACAATAAGTCCTCACAAAGTGATTTTGAAGAATACTGTGTCATCAAATGATTTATTTATATTTCTGAATAAATCTTTTATTTCTGTAGGAAACTAACTTTTTATTTTATTTCCTCAATTATCTTGTACCAGTTACAAAGCTAAAATGCCGTTACATTTTTAATGTTTTGTATTTAGCGACATTTTAGCTATGTAATCAACCTAAAAAATATATGCTGGAAAAATATCCTTATAGTAAACTAGTCTTAAATGCAGCAAAGTAGCTTTAGCTGCATTCAGATTTAGCATTGTGTTTGTTCTCGTAGTCGTAATGCTTAGCTAAAACAACGTTAAAGTACTTAGCGGCATTCTAGTTTAGTAAGAAAGACATTTTTTTTAGTCTTTTAAATGTCAATAAAATTAAATGATAATCAAACACTAAAACGCCGTTAAGGTATGCTTAGCGGCATTATAGTCGTGGATGCATTAGATGTAAATTAAAAAAAAACTAAACTAAAACGCAAAAAACTTATTTTTATTAAGAATATGTCATTGTTAAGAAGTGAAAGTATAGCTATTTGAAGCCGCAAAACTAGATCTATTTTTTGATACCTGTAACTCTCGTATAAGAGTTATAGTTATAAAATGGCACCCATTTCTTATTTTTCCGCGCTTTTTTGTCCATAACTCAAAATTACATTTTGTTGGATAACGGCATTATAGCTTGTGGACGGCAGTACGGAAATCAAGACAGCGTAAACATTTTATTACATGAATAAGAAAATAAAATAAACAGTACTTGGATTACAATATAAAACAACCAAAGGAAATAACATAAGCACTACAAAATATAATAGTATGTGTGCAGGCTAAGCAAAAATAAACATAAATACATGGCGTGTTTTGTTTTTGTCTCATAAGATACTTTTGATCCCGGTAATATGATTCCGTGGGCATATGCTAGTAGATAATAAATCTAATGACATCTATCCTAAAACCAACCATTATCCATTCTCTCTCACTGCACGAATGCAGCACTACTTTTACGATTAAAGCTAGAAGAGGCTCCTATTGACTGAGACTGTAAAACACCATGTGAAGATTTAGCCGCTGGCCATTAGGCTATATGAAAGCGCGGTCAGCTAGTTTGGATGGGTTTATGTGGGATGTTACCATGAAAATACAATGTAAAAAAATATGGCAGACTGTTTTTTTTTTAATTGTTTATCAGGGATTTAGGCCCTTTTTAAAAGGGTGACTAGTAATAAGTGACTGATACCTAAACACATGACACAACTTTCCCACAGCAGCCGTATGAAGCGGCTGCAGCTGCAGCTTACGGAGATGGCTTGTGAGCCGCGCGGATGCTCTAGGCAGAGCATCCACGCGGCTCACACCCACTGTTGCACGGTACGTAATGGGACAAAACGGCGTCACGCGGCTAACAGCAGCTAGAACAAAGGCGCGCGCGCGCGAATTTCATACCACTGTTCTGTTATTGTAATAAAAGTGAATGAGTATAAAAAAAAGTTTCTTTGGGAATGTTGTTTGTTATCATAAGTACAAGTACGTGTTTAAGTATCGGTCACTATTTAGCAGTCACCCTATATATAGGCGCTCATGAAAACTATCTTTGAAAGACCTTTAGTATAGGAATAAGGTGGCAGGGAAACCATATAATAAAAGAAATGTAATCAGTGTGATCGATTTATGTTTGAACAAAAAAAAAAAATAACCCTAGCAGTTAATCTGTAAAAAAGCGCTGTTTGCAAACAATGCTTTGTGTACTTCTTGTTTCGATCTATTATTCCTTGTAATATTAGTATCGATTTACTTCGTTTAAAGTTTGTAAGTTTGGGAGAAGGGTAAGCAATCTTCACAACTAAATTGATCTGATGCCTACGGAATATTCTTTCGCTATTCGACAGCTATATTATCTCTGAGTACATAAAGTACATTATACCTAGCCTATATATAACGTTCCCGAAGTATAATATCCGGAAATAACGCAGGCGCAAAAGTAGACACGCTAGTGTTCTATATTGTAATGATATGTTGTTTCAAAGAAACTATGGATGGGCTGTATGAAGGATGATATGGCAAGAAAGGAAGTGACGAGTAACAGAAAAGTATCGATAAGACATGCTGCGCCGATCCCAAATGATGTTGTTGTTCCAATTGAGTAAAATAAAAGTAAAACACCATTTGGTGGGCGTCCCTAGTTGCATGACAGATTAAAATGAAGCACCACTCATAGAATGAAGTATGTTATCTATAGAAATATGTTAAGTATCATTGATTGATTATTATAAAGTAACACGTCTACATCAATGACAAAATGTACGTATGACACTGACTGGTCCTAATTTAAATCAGCCATTAAACACAATGCCACCCTTAGACCCCTTATTTTATCCTATCCTGCTAATATTATAAACTAACTGTCCCGCGCAACTTCCTCTCCGTCACATTTTCTCCGTTTTCGCAACATTTTTCATTGCTGTTCCGCTCCTATTGGTTGTAGCGTGATTATATAAGTCTATAGCTTTCCTCGATAAATGGGCTATCTAACACTGAAATATTTTTTCTAATCGGACCAGCAGTTCCTGAGATTAGCGCGTTCAAACAAACAAACTCTTCTGCTTTATTATTAGTAGTATCGATGAGAAAGTTTGTGAGGATGTGTGGATGTTTGTTACTCTTTCACGAAAAAAATACTGAATGGATCTAAATGAAATTTGTCACACAGACTTATTACGACCCCGTGGGACAATTAGCAAATAAAACGCGGGCGAACCCGTGGCCTAAGCTAATATATAATAAATCTAATGACATCTAGCCTAAAACCAACCATTATCCATTCTCTCTCACTGCACGAATGCAGCACTACTTTTACGATTAAAGCTAGAAGAGGCTCCTATTGACTGAGACTGTAAAACACCATGTGAAGATTTAGCCGCTGGCCATTAGGCTATATGAAAGCGCGGTCAGCTAGTTTGGATCGGTTTATGTGGGATGTTTCCATGAAGATAAAATGTAACGAAATATGGAAAGTTGTTTTTCTTTTTTAATTGACTTCAATTATTTATCAGATATTTAGGCCCTTTTAAAGAGGGTAACTGGTTATTAGTGATTGATACCTTAACACGTCCGACATCCAGTCTTAACAAAGGGGTATCGTAGGGTATCGTATTACCCAGTTACTGGGTTGTGGAGGTCAGATAGGCAGTCGCTTCATGTAAAATACTGGTACTCAGCTGCATCCGGTTAGACTGAAAGACGACCCCAACATAGTTGGGGAAAAGGCTAGGCAGATGATGAGTATCATATCAAAATCTTAAGTATCATTGATTGATAATTATAAAGTAACACGTCATAATTCTCGTCAACTTATAATAGTCCTAATAATAATCTGGAATGACGATGAGTTTACGTCAGCGACAAAATGTACGTATGACACTCAGCCATTGCAGTTTGAAGTGCATTCTGATGCACTTCAAACAGCAATAGGTAGGTACTTGACTGTATATATAAAAGTAGAACAATATAACATAACATCATGCCTGTAATCCCCGAAGGGTTAGGCAGAGCTGTACCTAACAGTACACCCACATTTCACCTGTTATTTTTAAGCCCTATGTTATAAGAGGCGAGTTTATTGCTTGGAAACAAATCCAGATTCCGTGTCTGCTACTGATAAATTCTTATCGAAAAACTTAATAATGATTTGTGCGACCCGGGAATCAACCCCAGGACCTCATACTCAGCAGTTGCGCTTGCGACCACTCGACCAAAGAAAAGAAAAAAAATACAAGTAGAATACACAAAAAAAAACTCTTATCTTTAATTTAATTTCACGGACACACCTTAATAAATTTACTTTTACGCCACTTCAAAACCGAATACATCCACAAAAAAAACACCACACGCTAGACTCCACGAAACCACATCCAAGCCGTTATTCAATCCAAAACTTAAATTAAAACGCATAAATTGTTCACTCTAGCATAAGCCACGTACGGGACCCCGTCTGCCCGCGTTATCGCGATCTAGCTCTTTGAGCCCCGAGCCACGAGCCACGAGGAAGTACGCAAGGATTCCTACAACCTTTGTGCAGATAAATTTATAAGCTTACTGTAGATATACGTACCAATGTACGGTGTGGTGTTTGGAAATTCTTCAGGAATTTCCTAGTAAAATAATGGTAAGTGCATTGAATTAAGAGTTGTTTCGTCTTGTCGATGGGGAATGAAAAAGTCTTCTTCTTCTTCTTCTAGCTTTATCCAATCGTTATTTGGGGTCAACTCTCCTTATCGTTCTTTTTCAAAGATTTCTTTTTTTGGGTCGTCATTGGGTGAATATCGCTAAATACTAAGCCATTCTTAACTACAGATCTACATGTTAGTCATCGTCTTCGGTCTTGGACTCTCCTGGTCGTGTGTCTCCTCATGACAGTCGCGTGTTTCTGCTAACTTACTCTGTATCGGACTTTGAGAGTTCCTCTGATGTAAATATTTGAGTGTTAATTGAAATAATACTACTATACCAGTATTTTATCACTTAGCTCAAAACAAACAATTTTGGAATTGACATTCGACGTCGGCTATCAATTCATCTCCATACAACTTAATCAACCTCCCGCTCTTAGGTAAATGGTCAGAAAACTAAATAAATTAAATTACTATGACAGGAGGAACGCCTGAAATAGGCACAAACTTTTAAGGATGGTATAACTATCGGACAACTTATGCCTTTAATAAACTATGAAGCTATAGGGTTTCATGAGGTTCAATGAGATTCAGAGTAGGAATACTATCGCATTCGGCAACATCAACGATGCGATCGGCAGCACATTCTGATTCTCGCTCCAGCAAATGACAGTTCTGAGCGACATTAAAGGATAGGAGCATGGAAAAGTGCGATTCTGTGTTTCCAATCGAGGTTCTACTCTATAATAGATTCCTAGAGCTGCGAAATGGAGAATTCGATCAGAGTAAATTTCAGAATATTCCCAAAACCTGCTACTACTACTACGTCCAAACCCACCTAATGGAACAAACGCAAGTGCGCATCTGAACCCCAAAACCGCCGAATAGCGTGTTTCATCAAAACTCCGCAATGGAACTTGTTTCAAAAAAGAGACCAGCAAATACAGAGCTACACCACGAAAAAGGTAGGTACATACACAGGAACATATAGACACGTTTTACGCATGGAAAGCCATACGTAAGCCAAAAATCTATTTATCATTTTACAAAGAGAAAAATAGGAAGATGAGTCAGATTTAGCGGGGTACTACGCAAAGCCTGCTTCGAAATTTTACTGCAGACGTGAAACAGAGAGTACTAGTGTATTATGTTGGCAATCTCTGCTTCGCTCATCATCATCATCAGCATCAGCCTGTAATGTTCCTACTGCTGGGAAACATGCCTCCTCTCTATGAGAGGGAGTGGGCTGTAATCCACTACGCGGGCCTAGTGCGGGTTGGTAGATGTCACATGTCTTCGAACATAAAAAAAAAAAAAAAAAAATAGTAAAAAACAACACTTGGAGTTTAAAGAACTTGCCTTCGGATAGAAAGGTTTTACCTTGCAAGTGGGTATACAAGACTAAAACTGACCAAAGTGGTAATATAATTCGTTTTAAAGCCAGGCTCGTCATTAAAGGATATGCCCAAAGGAAGGGCACTGACTACGAGTAAGTGTTCTCCCCTGTTGTAAAGTACAGTACCATACGCTACGCGTTTTTTTATTTATATTCCATAATGTCCATCCAAAGGTTGTCTGGAAGATATCGCTATCAGCGATAAGACCGCCGTTGTAACCATAAGATTAGCAATTTTGTAAGCCCGTTATTTTTCATTTTTGGTTTACAATAAAGTTTTATTCTATTCTATTCTATACGCTATCTAATATCTCTAGCTGCAAAATTGGGGCTTGAGATTAATCATTAACCACAAAGTACTGATAAATTCTGCAAGAATATTTGTACAGATACTTGCTAATTAACCACGCTCTGCTACCATGTAGGAATATTGGTAATAAAGTAAAGTACAAACGTCTCAAGGCATGAGGCAAGTGAACCAGCCAGCATAGTTCATAGAGCGAAATAAAAACTGAACTTCATGGTTGCGTTCCAATCCCAACATAAGTTCTAGGACATGCCGGTTTCCTCTCGATGTTTTCCTTCACCGTTTTTGAAGGTAGCGGTGATGAAATAAATTACACAAAGTATGCGCCCGCCTGGGCTCGAACAGGCTTACACGGCTTACTGCTCGTAAGTCGGGGTTGCCACCACTGAGCCACCGCTGCTCTCTGTACTTCGCTCGGTTCTAATGAATTGACAAGCCACGAATGATTATGTACCTACGAGAAATACTCATGTTTACGCATAAACCTTCTATTTTTTTAATTGTTGCTAAAGACACCATTTCGAAGAATATCTACGCAGAATCTGGAACAGACATGAAAGCGTCTTTGATTAATAATATAATTTGTACTAACATGGTTATATGTAAATACTAATTATGGCACATACATTAAGAACTGAAGAGATACAGTAAGTTAATAAACAGTCTTTGAGAGAGCTTTCTTCTCGGAATCAAACTACAAAGACGCAACCTGGAAATACTGTTACCTCAATTTGTCAAAAGGCAGCAGAAGACGGCAAAGACTTCATTATTAAAATAATAACAAATTAAATAACATAACATCACGCCTGTATTGAGAGGAGCTCGTGGCTAAATAATAACAGCCGCATGGGTCGATCTTCAAGGTTAAGCCGTGCTTGCCTAGGTCGGTCTGTGGATGGGTGACCATAATTACATACCAAGTTTCCTCCGTGTCTCAGTAATCACGTTAAGCCTAGGGTCCCAGCTGTCATTTGTAGATCTTTGACAGTCGTTACGAGTAGTCAGAAGACTTACCAAGAGGTATCGTATTACCCAGTTACTGGGTTATGGAGGTCAGATAGGCAGTCGCTTCATGTAAAATACTGGTACTCAGCTGCACCCGGTTAGACTGGAAGCCAACCCCAAGATAGTTTGGGAAAAGTCTAGGCAGATGATGATGAACATCACAACTGTAATACCCAAGGCAGAGTGTAGGTGTGCGAGATGCGGGTGTACCTAATAGTGCACCTACATTTCGCCAGTTATGTTTGAAGTTCCACGTAATAGGACCGGCCACAAATCCAGACTCCGTGGCTGCTACTGAGAAATTCCTGACAGAAAAACCTCTTATCACTTTGCCCGACCAGACAATCGAACCAGGACCTCATGCTCAGCCTTTGCGCTAGACCTACGAGGCAGTCAGTAGAATCATCATCATCATTCATTTCAGCCGAAAGACGTCCACTGCTGGACACAGGCCTCCCCCAACGCCACATTGACATAAAGGGGGTTTTGCCATAATCGCCACGCCTGGCAGGCGGGTTGGCGATTGCAGTACGGTTGTTACAAAAGCACTGAGAACGCTGATACCCATTCTCTGGCAAGTCCCTTAGACGCCTCTTAAGACACCCACGGGAAGATATGGGATGGTGCTATTCTTCACGTCCGACACCATACAGAACACAGCTACTATAGTCAGTAGAATAAATAACTGTTATTAAAATAACTGCATTGAAACAAAACAACCGGCAAAAAGCTTATAGCACTATGATTATTAAAGAGCTCAGAATTATTGTTAAGCCAACAGTTTTAAAGAGAAGCACTCAGTGGTAATGGATTTTGTTGATATTAATTATTTTCACCGTTGCGTGGACTCGCTCGTATTTCTAGAATTTTTGATGTGTGAAATTCAAACGATTGGACATTGAATAGAAATTGGACTTTAAACAAAGGTGTTGGGGTGGAATTTTGATTGGTTGCGTTATAGTGGAGGCGTTACCATCGGTTTCGGTGAAATAATTTTATTTGTGGGCAGAAATTTGATAAAAATTTGGATGGTTGTTTGATAGTCTTCTTCCAGGCGAGACGAGACAATGAAGTTACGAGATGCACGGAAAACGCCTGGAAGAGCTACTGGTCAATGAAATAGCTATTTAAGGGCGATTTACCTATCCCTTTAAAACGCAAGCTGTTGGACATGTGTATTCTCCCCATACTGACAAATGGTGCACAGACTTGGTCTTTAACTAACATCCAGAAGTCCAAACTAAAGGTTTGCCAACGGGCAATGGCATACTCAACGTTAAACTTACCGATCGTATAAGGAACACCACACTGCGCTCCAGAACTCAAATTGCTGACGTTGCTCATTTTTTATTTATTTATTTTTTATTTTATTCACAAATAAGTTTTTTACATAAACTTAAACAAGGCACACAATTAGACCCCTGGGGTCTGTCTTAGCATGCCATGGCCTGAGAGTTGATCAACGCGCTACTAACAGTTAATCAAGTTGATGTAATATTCTTTCAACTTACTCTTTATGTTTTTATTGTTCATTGAGTCTCTAACGTCTATGGGTATTTTGTTAAGTAAATTAGGGATAGCGAAAGCGGCGGTACGCCTGCCATAAAAGTTATTTTTGCGTGGCACTTGAAGTGATTTGGATTTGGCTTGTCGTGTATTCACATCATATTTAACAGGAATTTGGATGTCACTGTTATCAAACTGTTCAATGAGGAACAGATAATCAGCACCCGCAATAACCGGTAATACTTTGCAATGTTTAAACAAGCCTGTGTAATTGTCTCGGTATCTATTTTTTACATAGTTAGGTACTACAAGTTTCAGTAAGCGTGTTTGCAAATTCTGTATTTGATCCAGGTAAGTTTAAAATGTGCGTCCATAGCTGGTGAGTCCATAGGAGACTGTAGACTCACTCAGAGCAGTACATTTGAAGAAGGGTCTTGTACGGTATATTGCGCTTTATAATGGCAAACTTGGTGAGTATTGCACGTAACTTGCCACATACAGATTCAACCTGGTAGCTCCAATTGAATCGGTTATCAATAATTAGTCCCAGATAAGTATGACATGGGACTTGTTCTATAGGCGCACAGTTACAATCTGGCTACGTTTTTATGCAGACATTCATGACTATGGGCTATGATTTGGAATGGGTGGGTAGTATTTATATGACTTGTATGTACGTGTATCATAAAGCTGCCAAACTAAAATGGGACTGGACAGGCAATGTCGTGGGCCCACATTCCACAAAACTGGAGCCCTGAGACAGCTAGACGGGGTCGCGGCAGTTCGAGAAGAAGATGGCGGGACGCCTTGGATGGTTTTCTCGTTAATTGGCGAGAAGAAGCAAAAAAAAGAGAAAAGTGGAAGGAATTGGGGGAGGCCTTTGCCCAGGAGTGGGAAAAATCAGGCTAACTAAAAAAAAGGCTGGTTATTTTATAAAAATTTGGTATCCGTAACAATACAGCAGTCCCGTAATTTTGTGTGATCATCATCATCATATCAGTCCGGAATCACCCACTGCTGGGTAATAAGGCTCCCCTTTTTTTCCGCCACACTTCCCGTTTCTGTGCGTCTCTAATCCAGGTGTTGCCAGTGATTTTGAGAATTCTTGTGATGTTAATTACCAACGTAGAGTTTTTTGTTTTTATTTATAGCAAACACATAACAGCCAGTACTGATCAATGGCATAGCTCAGCAAAAGATTTTTTAACACAAAAGCATTGGAAGAAAGTTTGCTTTATAATTTAAACACAGTTTTTATTGTATATTTACATTCCTGGCATATTTAAGCAAGTATAGTCACGACGATCAGTGCCGTGTGTCCAGTGTCTAGCCAAGTCTTGCTTTCTGAATAGTATCAAAGTGTAATAATTTGATTTATTGGTGACTGATAATATAGGGATTTAAATCGTTTAGTATGCGTCACCGTACTTCAGTCGCGCGAAAAACTGTCCATACAAAAAAATGTGAGCTCTTGTAAAGATAGATACAATTTTCAGTATGAATGAACGAGACAAAACAATCCCAATATGGTTCAAATATTGTTTTGAGCATTATTGTTTTATGGTTTATAACCAAACTTACACTGCCGTGTAAGTTTGGTTATAAACTGTTAAAGCTAAGATGAGATATCTTCCGAGATTTTCAATTATTGTGAGCTCCCGATATTTTGACGCTGTTTCAATTTTGCGAAAGGGACATTTTGCGAAAGGGACATTCTGAGAAAGGGACATTTTGCGAAAGGGACATTGTGAGAAAGGGACATTTTTGAGAAGTGGTCATTTTGCGACTGAGCCTTTCAAACGCCATGATGACCTAATAGAGTTGTCAACGAAACAGAATCGTGACCACCTTTAGATGCGGTTGGACGAATCTAACCATTCAAATATTTTCCTTACACTTACATCCATTATGACCGTCCAACAAATTCAAATCTACAAAGTGATCAATCCTCACACAAAACCCATTAAGGTGAGTACAACAAATGTTAAGGCCCCAATCGAATGCATGTTCCGACATGCACACTACGGTTCCCGTACCGCGGTTTCCGATAAATTTTCTCCTATGTGTATATGCTACATATTTTATTGTTGCTTTGTTTGCGGGTACGCCCCAAATATGGCGCTACGTACGTTTTGTCCAACAGTTTTTGTCGGGGACACAGCAAATTGAATTTCTACTTTGTTTTCAGCTGAAAACATTGTTTGTTTTTAGTTGCCTTTAGGGCTGCGGTATGTGGGTTAGATTTTTTTGTCGGAAAACGTGGACGAATTGAATTGTTAGGGGTCGTTCCTGCCAGGGCTGCGGCACTGTTCGAAAGAGATACCGTGGCCCTGGAACACAAAGGGCTAAGAAGGAACATGGATGAGTTTTAGCCAGTACAAGTCTGATACTCCCTACCGCTCCGCCCAGAGCGCGAGGGGTCATTAAAATTTGATGATTTCCTATCCGTAACAAAAAGGGGTCGATTCGACCAAACTTTGGCCCAAGTACAATCACAATGAATAAAAAAATTAAGTTTTTGAAAATTATAAATTTATTCGAAGATAAGACATTTCCTAGAAATAAAAGTGAATCGTCGATTTTGTCCCTGTCATCTCTGACCTAGACTAGAGTCAAGAGCAAACTCATCTCAAATAAAAAAAAGTTCCAGAGTAGTTGCGTTTAGTTAGAACTTTTTTTAACTAAATGTTCTTTCGTTTGATCGATTAGGCGTCCCTAATAAAAAAGCACGTTAGCCTAGAAGAAACCGATACACTCGAACTTTGTGGAGATGTTGTCAGATTTATAATGATCAGGAAACAGAGAAACCGAAGAAGAACTTTCAAAGGATGAAAGTTCTTTCTTCCCAAATTAAGCCTCTTCTTGATTCTGCTGGTGATATTGTGTTCTAGCTATATGCTTAGATACCCTTCTAATCTAAACTAATATTATAAAGAGGAAAGATTTGATTGTTTGTTTGTTTATTTGCATTGAATAGGCTCCGAAACTACTGGTCCGATTTGAAGAATTCTTTCTGTGTTAGATAGCCCATTTATCGAGGAACGCTATAGGCTATATATCATCACGCTACGATCAATAGGAGTGGAGCAGCAATGAAAAATGTAGCAAAAACGGGGTAAATGTGACGCAAACGAAGTTGCGCCGGACAGCTAGTACACTGTATTTCCACGATAAATTAGCTGTGTTTAAACAACAATCTTTG
This sequence comes from Cerastis rubricosa, assembly GCA_949152445.1. Taxonomy (NCBI): domain Eukaryota; kingdom Metazoa; phylum Arthropoda; class Insecta; order Lepidoptera; family Noctuidae; genus Cerastis; species Cerastis rubricosa. The sequence continues at coordinate 19,541,996 of OX424534.1, read as the reverse complement.
TTTGAAACGAAAAACGATTACAAAATACCTACCTCGCTTTAAAAATACCGATCCCACTTTAAGACCAAAATTATCACAAATACAAAACTCTTCTATGCCTCTTATAACCCTACTGTATCGACAAGCTGAACCCGGCGACAGTAACACCCCTATCTTTTTCTAATACGGGGTTGTGACAGTTATGTTATGAAATATCGACAGACCTAGACTCGGGAAATATTGAGTGTAGCAGCTGTTCAGGGTGTTAACACTTTACGCTGTAAGCTTAAGGTATAAATGCTTGCATCTTTGTTCATGTCGTTCTGGACTTTTTGTACATTTTGTTATTCTTATCAATGGCAAAAAGTTAAAATTTTGGGAAAATCACCCAAAATTCAGTTCCCAAGACTCTGCTTGCTGAGGTCCTGGAACTGATCCCTGGTCGGGTCGATTGAAAGTGTCATTGGGTATTTACATAAAGATTTTCGCAGTGGAACACCATGCCGGTGCAAGCAGTAACAAGCAGCAAGTCGACATAGGTACAGAAGCGTTTTCATAGAGTTACATAGAAACTATTCGGTTAGCGGTTGTAGCTAAGTTCCAAACTCCGGAAAGTGGAGAATCGTATAGATGTGTTCATATTTGTGTAGGCCAAGCAGGCAACAGTGCACAGCGGAGACGAGAAGAGACGCGTGCAGTGAGCGACGTGCTGCGGTCACTGAGTCTGCACATACATCTCTATTCCGGTCTTGCTAGTACGCATCTCAGCACAGCTTTAGTTGATGCCCCCTAGATCCTAAACATCTTCTCCTTTTCGCTTTACACACCTAAGCAATTTTCTGTTTTGGTGGAGTCCGGGTCTTAATAGCAGCTACTACAAGAACCATAATAATAAACGGCCAAAGGCCTTATTGCCAAGAGCCTCGACGATCATCTGTCAAAGCTCTCACTTGGCGGTTGGATCAAGGGCCTGATTCAGAAGGCAGTACTCCTCGATACGGCCCGCATTGTGAGGAGGTTCCTGTCTCTGCAGTCCTAACCGTAGTTTGGACCTTGCCCCCGACACCGGCAGAAATCCTTTTGTATATTTTTAAATGTTTTTTTTTTTTAAGGTTGTTTATGAAATATTTGAAAATGTATTGAAAAAGATGTTACTATGAATAAAGTAGTAATGATTAAAAGCTATAACGAAAAGGTGTCGAAATTCAAATAACCTTTATTTAAACCGTATCACCGTGCTAGCCAAACGTTTTAGGCAGATGCTATTATGGTCAGAAGTGTTGACTCATCACTAAACATAGATGTATCTGTGATAAATTGTTAATGGTGTCGGTAAGCGTTTCATTAGGGACTGCTGTGTAAAAAAATGGTTAAATTATTCTATGGAAGTTTTACTGTATTGATAGTATAGCTGCTTTAAATATTATCGAAACATTATGAAAGTGGAAGTCGGCTTTCTTGCAGTCTATCTTTCTAGCTGGGTTATTCATTTTAACTACGAAACTATTTTGAAGCGGATTTTAGAAGTAAGTAAGTAAGTATTCCGGAAGATTAACTTGTATAATCTATATATATAAATTACGGTCACGTTGTTTGTAGGGGATGGAGTCCTAAACTACTTAACCGATTTTAATCAAATTTGCACAACGTGTGCAGTTTGATCCAACTTGAAAGATAGGATAGCTTACATCTCAATTTATAGTCGCAATATTATTTTATTGTAAATTAAGTCACAATTATCTGTTAGCTCCAAACGATTCTAACAGATGGCGGTATCTGTAGACTGGATTGAGTAAGTATTAAATAGATGGCGCTGTATAAGACCGGAGCAGCAATGAAAAATATTGCGAAAATATTGCGAAAACGGGGAAAATGACGCAGACGAAGTTGCGCGGGACAGCTAGTACATTTATATTATTATAAAACTGTAGCGTAATAAAGAAATGTCCATATTTTGTGATGCTGTAAAAACAGGCACCCAGTAGCGTCGTGTGTCTGTTTCGAAAGTATTACGAAAAACAATAAAAGTTTGAAAATTATTTTTGTCAGTGAATATTTCAATAGTTAAGCTGTAAATAATACTGCAAATACTACTTATACAGTCACCCTGAACTGGGGTTTTCACTATTTAGAATTGAGAACATTGACTATATCTGAGATAGTGTTCAGAAGTTCGGGGTTTCCAAGGAAAAAGATCTAAAACCATTTTGTTTAATAACCCTTGCCCCACACTAGGAACTTCTCCCGTATCGTGGATCCGTTTCCAAAAATTAAAACTTATACAAATAGCCAGACCCGAAACAACTGCCTGTAGGTCATACAAATAAATGTTGGGATCGAACCCGCGACAGGCATCGCAGCAGCCAATCACTTAGCTACTGCGCCAACCGTGCTGTCAATTTCATAATAAAAGTGCATAGGGGTGATACGCCGATCATAAAAAATAACGAACAAAAACCCTTTTGGAATTCGGGAGTCCATTAAAATAGGACAAACCCGTCAAACAATACAAGCCCGATATTGCATATCGGAACAAACACCATTAAAAATAAAAAACAAAGCTAACGCGTTGAGCGTATCTCAGTGTCGATCAATTACATTCGAAATAAGAGCATTTCTTATCAATAATGGATCAATCAATGTAGTCACGACTGTCTGAATTGGCATCGAAAAAAAAAACTAGAAAAAGAAACATTGGCATCGACGAAAAAAGCAAAATTACTTCATGTGTAGCAATTAACGTGGTCTATTGTATATTAAAACGATCCTAGAAATAGTTTTTGACAAAAAAAATGGTGTGCTATAATAGTGTGAATAACTGTTTCTATGGAGGTGGTTAAAAAGTTTAATGGTTGCAGCAAAAATAATTAAGGCTAAGTATATCTACGCTTACAATGAATTGCCTGTATTTTAAGTTGCATTTTATATTAAACTATTAGGTTTCGATAAAAGTAATGTTAAAACGGATTAAAGACGTACTTTATAAGTCTTAACAAAACTCAAATAAAAATAAGCAACTGTTTTCAGTTTTATTTTTATTTTCATTAATATTTTTGGAGGAGCTCTTTAAGGTTAAGTCGTGCTTGCCGAGGTTGGTCCGTGGATAGGTGACCATTTTCACGAGACGAAAGAGTTTGAGGATTCACCACACAGCACCAATATTTTTTCACTTTTAGAGTTTTGGCGGGAGCGCGGGCACACGGCGATACGTGTCACCGATAAGCGGGCGGATTTTACATACCCTATTTCCGACACCTGACATCCAGTTTCACCAAGGAGTATCGTATTACCCAGTTACTGGGATGTGGAGGTCAGATAGGCAGTCGCTTCATGTAAAATACTGGTACTCAGCTGCATCCGGTTAGACTGAAAGCCGACCCAAAGATAGTTTGGCAAAAGGCTAGGCAGATGATGATTAATATTTTTGTTTAATCAAAAAGTCTATAGTTAGCTGACAGTCCCCATCATATTGTTGTTATTTTAATCAAAGCTGAATGAGTAAAAAAACTCTCAAAAGTAAAATTAAAAAAAAAACAATTGCTTTTTACCGTTCCTTTTCAACAAAGCAATACAGCTGCAGTTTACACTAAGATGAGTACTAAAAGTCTGGGTGCGGTCCTAAAATGCACTACCAAATGTCTTTTACGCCGTTCGACGTTCCTTTAGTTTCTCGGAAAACATTCGAGAAGTTTACAAATAACTTTCCTCGGTCAAGTGTGCTTTTGTGGTATTTGTTTATTTCGATGATTTCACCATGTGATGCGTCATTAACTCTGGTTGGGTTTACTCAATATCTGTGGCTCGTATACCATGCTGGATTGTTTCTAAACATACATTTTAATTAGTAAATAAATATTTTGTTGAGTGAAAGTTATATGGGTAACAATAGGTGTACTATTGCCTAAAGTTTGAGTAGACGGATTGCCATCCCATCGGACTATGCGAGTAAAGGAACAGAGAGTGCACCTGTGCACTATAATATCTCCCGCGCCGATGGCTAATCTCCACCTAGATTTGCCACCGTGACTCAAAACGGTCAGGAGGAATATATGGGCTGGTTAAAATTAAGCCATTTGGTTTTAATGCTTTTTAAAAGGGCATTTACTAAAAAACAACGACGCATAATGAAAACTATGATTTCGCTGTTGAAATGAGAGGTCTAACTAAATAATGTTTTCAGTCATTCATTTCGCTGTTACAAATTGAAAGTGACACGGACAATATATTAAAGAGATATGTAGGTTTATGGCTACTTTTAAACGTGTCATTGTCATACGTGTGTTCACCTTCTTCACATCTCAGAATATCTTGTCATTTATCACTTATCAGAATCAAATCTTTAAAATTATCCAATTTAATTTTGTTAAAAATCAATTGGCCTAACTTTACTTCTAACATTTTGATTTTAATACGTAACACAAATATACAATACATAATTGTATATCGAGTTTCCTCTGTGCCTCGGAAAGCACGTTAAGCCGTTGGTCCCGGCTGTCATTTGTAGATCTTTGACAGTCGTTACGAGTAGTCAGAAGCTAAAAGTCTGACATCCAGTCTTACCAAGGGGTATCGTATTACCCAGTTACTGGGTTGTGGAGGTCAGATAGGCAGTCGCTTCATGTAAAATACTGGTACTCAGCTATATTCGGTTAGACTGAAGCCGACCCCAAGATAGTTTGGGAAAAGGCTAGGCATATTTGATTTAAATACGTACAATGGCCCAATAAAGAGTAAGTGCAGAAACGGCCCAGCTAACCTAACTCATTATGCCAACTGCACACTTCGCGGCCAATTCACCTCACCCCAAGTATACAGTACAGAAAATAAACATAATCATTCACACGGCCCAGTCTATCGGACCGACAGTGCACGGTCGCTAATTGGTAAAGATACGTTTGTAACGGAACGGATAATGGCGAACCGTTTTATTATACATGACTTCTTATTTTGTTACACTTTGATCGATGAGATTGGGTCGGTATAGTTTCAATGTTTAGTTACACGGTTGAAAATACTGAATTTACTCAAAAGATTTACTAATTTAGTTAGAGAGGAAACATTAATTTATATAATACTAGCTGCTGCCCGCGACTTCGATCGCGGAGTTTTTTTTATGGATATAAAAAATAGATGTTGGCCGATTCTCAGACCTACCCGATATGCACAAAAAATTTCATCAAAATCGGTCAAGCCGTTTCGGAGGAGTATGGCAACGAAAACTGTGACACGAGAATTTTATATATTAGATTATCTGCCCCTAAGAGCGTTTACGCCTTACGACATTTCATAAAAACTTTCAAGTCCTTATTTTCCGAAATGACTGAACTGATTTTAATGAAACTTAATACGTATAAGCAGGATACATAGGTCTAAAAAGTTAATAAAAAAAAATCACTACACACGCCCGGGGCGTCTCCCGCGGCTGCTGGGACGTGAGGTTCTCTCCCTCTCATGTTATTCCTTTGCTAGCATGACTGCTTCGCAGAAGGAGGCGACGGCTTCCCATTCCATCTCGCTACGGACCACAGATTGAACCAGGGCTGGACGCGAGAGGTCGTCGCTGCCAATCGCAGCACTATTTATACTAATATTGCGTTATATCCAATCTAACTGAAAGCTAAACAAACGTTATTTACTTTATTTTGTCACTTTTTGTATTCCTTTTTTTTTTTGCTTTCACAGTCCAAACGACCAAATCCAATCAGCCAGCCTATTTTATTTGGGAACAAAAGCATAAAAGTTTGATACAAATATTAGAAGTTCTCATGTGAAAATTCATACTAATGTTTTATTATATTGAAATATCACGCATAACTGTCATTAGAGGGACTAATAGATAGCCATTGCAATGAAATGGGGTAACTATGGGAAACAATTTAATGGGTTATAATGCGAAGTAATTACCTTACACAATATTGAGGGGATTTGGACGTCATAGTTTTTGTTTTGTTTGCTGTTGTCAACAATAAAGTAACAAAAACTACTTTGTAATTTATAGCGAAATTATTGTTGTTGAAACTCGTCATTAATATTAATGAGTTAGATTAATAGGTAAGTACATAAACTAAAGTTCTTCAGAAAGAAGAGGTGCGTAGTATTGGCAACGATATGACCAAGTGTCATACTAGACGTCTTAAAACATTATTGTTTTACTCCTTTTCCAGTGTGGGAAAGAGATGGCGCTAGACATTCTGTATAAACATCGTAATAGCGAAAATATTATCTGCTGCCTTATATACCGATATTGATGATATTTTTTCGCTATTACGATGTTGGTCCGATGGAGAAACATGTTCAGTTTGATGGTCTGTAGCACACCCTTAATTATGTACATATCCTTTCCGTGACACCCTGTATATAAATGTCGCAGTTGCCTTGATTTATTCCGTTAGACTCGGTCATCATGTGGGCAGAACATGGGTTCCATGCTATGAAAACACACCCTACACGAGGTACACTGCTTTTGTCGAACTCACTTACTACTCACAAATTACTTGAAATTACAATCCAACACAATAACACAAGGCACCATGAATCGGGAAACAGTTTCGGGACATCTTGACTCCGCCGCGATCAGACACAGACTGTCCGCCTCACAGCGTGCTCGAAACATCACGACTCTGTAGAAGCGCGCTTAGGTGTGGGTAGACTGGTAAGTAGGTCGCGTGCTACCTTTGGCGCGCTTGCCGATTTATTTTCTGTCCGTACTAATGACCGGATCCTACATATATATTGAAATAAATTACACTTGACAAATTTAAAGAAGAAACCAGTAATAAACCAAAACAAACCACAATAAAACATCGACCCGTATCGACAATCATAAAACCCTAACGATACTAACAACGTAGTTATTCGTAAACAAATAATGTCAGTAGCTTCAATTATTTTCACATTTGTTTATTAAGGCCCCTTCGTTGGCCATTACAATGGATTGGACTACAAATAGAACTGGAGAGAACGGGAGGGGAGAAGAAATGGATGAGGCACATTTGAAATTTTTTAACACATATTGCTTGTTAAGAAAAAATTCAAGTAATTTGTGAGTAGTAAGTGAGTTCGACAAAAGCAGTGTACCTCGTGTAGTGTGTGTTTTCATAGCACGAAACCTAAGTTCTGCCCACATGATGACCGTGTCTAACGGAATAAATCAAGACAACTGCGACATCAGAAGTGGGATAAAGAATCGCGCCCTCCACGAAAGTAAAGCCAAGTGAGGAACATAACCAATGAATTTTTGAAGCAACAAGGAAAGCGACCAAACCTGCGAGCACACATCATCAAGAGGGTACCCTCGCAACAACATCGGGTGAGACCGTTTCTTTTCTTTTCGATAAGTAGGTTATCTGGCTCATTGCTTAAACATCGCTAGTTAAATTGGTTTATGGCTGACATCATAATCAGTAAACCTTACTGGCATCGGAGGTTATGATTTAAAATGCACGATGGAGATCGTACCATTAAAATACGCGATATTTTGATAAAATAGGTTGTCAGCCAATAAGTTCAGGAATTATTAGATGTTGGCGTAATTTGTAAAAGTTCTTTGACATCTGGAGCTACGCACTTCCCTGGTCCACATGTTTCAGTGGAAAAGAAAGTGTGTTTAGTCGAAATGTCACTGTTGTCCGGTTCATGCTTTACGATGATCGAAGGGACGCAGGTGCCCGGTTTATGATGTTTTTGTGATGACGTTGTTCGAGGGGACGCTGTTGTCCATTCCGTACACTGGTATGGTCGTAGGGACGCAGTTGTCCGGTTCAAACGTTCGTATGGCCGAAAGGAGAGTGTCGTCCGGGCCAGATCCATTACGGATTGGTTGAAGGGATGCACTCGTCCGGTCCAGGTGTTAACTGTTTAGGGAAAGGTGCCATCCGGGCCATGAGTGGTCAAAAGGACACACGCTTTCTTGCTGGGGGAAAGGTGCCGTCCGGTCCATGAGTGTTTGAAAGGACACACGCTTTCTTGCTGGGGGAAAGGTGCCGTCCGGTCCATGAGTGTTTGAAAGGACACACGCTTTCTTGCTGTGGGAAAGGTGCCGTCCGGTCCATGAGTGGTCGAAAGGACACACGCTTTCTTGCTGGGAGAAAGGTGCCGTCCGGTGCATGAGTGGTCGAAAAGACACAGCTTTCTTGCTGGGGGAAAGGTGCCATCCGGTCCATGAGTGGTCGAAAGGACACGCGCTTTCTTGTTAGGAGAAAAATGCAGTCTAGTCCGTGAGTGGTCGAAAGGACACGCGCTTTCTTGTTAGGAGAAAAATGCCGTCTAGTCCGTGAGTGATCGAAAGAATACACGCTTTCTTTTGTTCTGAAATAGTTAGTTACGATGAGAGTAATGTTTGTCATAGTTTGTCAGGTTGGACGAGCGGATGTCTTGGTGATTAGATATTGTTTGTTCCAGGAATACAATAACGCCCGAGGACGGTCGTATGTCAGTCTGGCCGTGTAGGATCCGGTCATTAGTACGGACAGAAAATGAATCGGCAAGCGCGCCAAAGGTAGCACGCGACCTACTTACCAGTCTACCCACACCTAAGCGCGCTTCTACAGAGTCGTGATGTTTCGAGCTCGCTGTGAGGCGGACAGTCTGTGTCTGACCGCGGCAGAGTCAAGACGTCCCGAAACTGTTCCCCGATTCATGGTGCCTAGTGTTATTGTGTTGGATTGTAATTTCAAGTAATTTGTGAGTAGTAAGTGAGTTCGACAAAAGCAGTGTACCTCGTGTAGTGTGTGTTTTCATAGCACGGAACCCATGTTCTGCCCACATGATGACCGTGTCTAACGGAATAAACAAGACAACTGCGACAGATTAGATTTTTTGTTTGTTTGTTTGTTTGCATTGATTAGGCACCGAAACTACTGGTCCGATTCGAAAAATTCTTTCAGTGGTATATAGCCCATTTATTGAGGAAGGCTATAAGCTCTATACCATCACGCTAGGACCAATAGGAGTGGAGCAGCAATGAAAAATGTTGCGAAAACGGGAAAATTGTGACGCAAACGAAGTTGCGCCGGACAGCTAGTTATACAATAATACTGAGTAGACAAAATTAAAGTCTAGAGCAACAGTTGGTCGTAAATAAATCGCTGTTATTACTTACAAATGATGCATTTTCCCAATTATGTTGGGGTCGGCTTCCAGTCTTACCGGATGCAGCTGAATACCAGTATTTACATGGAAGGTAATCAAACCAATCATCTCTAAATAATTGCCATACCAAGGGATTTAGGTAATTATTTAATTTCGATTTCTTGAATTAATGTAAATTCTACTTATTTTCCTGCTTACATGCACCAGTGCCACTGCTTTCTACCAAAATTTCCCACTGTTGGGACACATGCCTTCTCTCTGTTCGAGGGTAATTTGGAATGCTTCTTCAAACGAGTCTTTCACAAAAACCATCCTCATAAAAATTTAAAGTTAAATCATCCGTGTTATGAATGATTTGTATCTGTAACTTTTATTTTTAACTCGAACATATTTTGCCTCCTCACACATACCGCATCCACACATCAGCATTACTTCCTTAAGTAATCTAGTGAGCGAACAATAGATTTTTATTTGTAGCAAGCCACTCGACTCAGTTACCGAGGCCCGCTTACCAGCGTTTTTACTTAAATGCTGACCTGATCATATCCAGTACCCAGTACCGTTGGCAACGCAACTGTTTCTACTGTCAAAGTAATATTAAATATTAATACGGTTGAATAATGGATGTTCTTAGAGATCTTGGGTTTGGAACGTAAAATTTCGAGTGGAACAGAATCAGTATAATTTGACGTTAACTTTCGTGGATTACGGTTGGCTATCAAATTTATATAATTTTTGTTTTACTGTTAATCATTTTGTTTTGTTATGTGCGAGACATATACATACTTTTTCTTTCTTTCTTTTAATTAATAATTCTTTTATAATAACTTTTAAAAATCGTTAATTATTTATATCTTAGTAAGTACCTACTTTATTTAACACTTGGTAACTAACTAAATACATGAAAACATAAAAAAAATGACTGAAACAAAAACAAATTATAAAAGGCTGTCAAAGAACTTCTCCTCAACGCTGTCACGTAACGTGCCCAAGAGACTGGCGGCGTTGTATGACAATACTTAGCCTCTGGCCAAGGTAAACTCCAGCCCTTGGGTCACGGGAGCCTCAACCAAGCGTTTAAAAATTTCTATAAAAAGGCTCTTAGCACGGAATGTTATTTTATTTATTTATTATTTTATTATTTATTTATGTACACACAAAACACTTAACAGGACAATACATTAAGATACAAGAGCACAATGGTACTGCTTATTTCAAAAGAAATTGTAATTTTTTTTTATATAATATTCTTGAAAAAAAAAACAGCTTTACCTGAAGAAAATCGAGTTGTACGATTTTATTGCTCTCAAGTACCTACACTATGTATGTAGGTATCTTGATAATAAATTTAAGTAAAACCTAAAATAAGAAACTCTTGTCGACAGTACTATAAACGAGAAAACATAGCAGTAAGTATTAAAAAAAATCTCAACTTGAGTATCTCGGAGGAAATTATTATTCAGAGATTGCATTATTTCATGGCAGAAGCAATCTAGATAAAATTTTATTAGAAGAACGTCTGCAGTTATTTGATGGAATAAAATCTGGATTATTATAATAGGTTGAAGTTTTTTAGGGTTCCGTACCCAAAGGGTCAAACGGGAGCCTATTACTGAGACTTTGCCGTCCGTCCGTCCGTCCGTCCGTTCGTCTGTTACCAGGCTGTATCTCATGAACCGTGACAGTTAGCCAGTAGAAATTCCTACAGATTATGAATTTCTGTTGCTGCTATAACAACAAATACTAAAAACAGAATAAAATAAATAACAAGGGGGCTCTCATTCAGAAAAGTGATTTTTTTGCTCGTTTTTATAAATAAAGGTTCGGAACCCTTCGTGCGCGAGTCTGACTCGCAGTTGGCCGGTTTTTTTTATTCCATTTCACTATTAAATACTTTCAACTGAATGGATCCGCCATTGCATCTTTTCATTTCATCAAAGCTTTTCTTGGTAAGGTCAACAAAGGTGTTATTAGGTAATTTATTTATTTTGGTTGGAGTAGGTAACATAACATTATGCCTGTAGTCTGGAAACGGTTAGGCAGAGGTGTACCTAATAGCAGGGACTCAAACTGTAACCGTAATAAGTGTTTTTAACGTTTTTAACAGTTAAAACAGAAAAACACTTTTTAAATGTAACAGATACAATAACGTTACCGAATCAAACTGTAACCTTTTATATGTGTTCATAATCATCATTTCAGCCCAAAGATAGTCCACTGCAGGACATAGGCCTCCCCCAAGTGTCGCCACATTGACATTTTGGGAGGTTTTGGCAAAATCACCACGCTTGGCAGGCGGGTTGGCGATCGCAGTACGGTTGTTACAAAAGCACAGAGAACGTTGCTGCCCATTCTCTGGCAAATCTCTTAGTCGCCTCTTATGACACCCACGGGAAGATACGGGATGGTGCTATTCTTTACGTCCGACACCATACAGAGCCCTATGTGTTAATAAGTGTTAATATGTGTATTTTTGTTACTGAAATAATCAATTATAGCTTTACTACGCTGCGTTTAACTGTTAACACTTATTAATACTGTTAACAATATTAACACTTACACTGTTAACACTTATCAACACTTTTAACACTTTTATATATGCTACAGATATAAAGTGTTACATATTTGATTCTGTTACCAATTCAACATGTAACACTTATAATTCTGTAACCTTTATAAAGGTGTTTCTAAGTCCCTGCCTAATCAAAACATCCAACTTTATGCCAGTTATATTTTTTTTTTTTAGCTTTGCCCCTTTCTAGGATTTTTTCCTGTATCGTGAGAGCGTTTACAAACATTAAAACTAACATACACAAACAGCCAGACCCGGAACAACTATCTGTAGGCCATACAAATATTTGTTCCGTGCGGGGATCGAAACCGCGACACACAGCGCAGCAATCGATCGCTGAACCACTGCGCCAACCGTGTCAAAATCAATCAATCAAAATATTTATTATTTTTCATTGCTCATACTCTGAAAGTAGGTCTAAAGTAGCCTGAGGAGCGGGATGAAAGTAATACTTTTCATCCCTAGGGAGAATCGTATTCAACTTACAGATGTCAAAATATTAAAAAAGAACTAGTTCTGTTTACACATGTTTATTGAACCATGTTCTAACTTTCTATGCAGCCACGATGTAAAATTGAAATAACTTAAAGTTAAGTATTGATTATAGAATACATATTTTTAAATAACTTTATTATAACTTAGTTTCAACAATTTCTTTAAAATAACATAGAGTTGGGCAAAATATTTACCATTTATTCAATAATGAAAATGAAAAATAATTGCTGAATAGCTGGCTGGCCATAGAAAAAGAAAACAAAACAGGCGGGAAAGCGGCAATCCGAAATACAATTTACTAATTTTTTCTTTGGCTAATTCATGTTTTTATTTTTAACTTCCATGTATTCGTAATGAAAAGCACAGTGTTTACCGCGAGTTAAAGACTTATTTAGTCCCTCGAACTATTGCATGGCGCTCTCACTTCGTTCGGGCGCCAAACCCCGTCTCGGGACTAAATAAGTTACTTTCACCCCTGGGGTAACCATGCACTATTACACGCGCACTTATAAAACGTCGACGAAAAGGTGCACGGTTCGAGTTGGTCGTGTCCTATGGAGAAGAACCGGCAAGAAACTCCATGGTAACTCTTATAAAATCATTTAGTTTAACAATATTTCTGTTACAGCTTTAGTACTTAAGTATGGGAGGACATGTCGTTTTAAAACATAACTAGCGAAATATACGTATGGATGTAATGTTTGCATGGACTTAAGTCCCATGTAACAGGGGGCGAGTCTATTGCCATCAACCGGGCAATAATCCAGCCTCTTTGGCTGCTACTTAAAAAGTCCTGTTGGAAAAACCCAATAACACTTTGCCCGAGCCGGGAATCGAACCTAGGACCTCATGCTCTGTAGTCGTGCTTGTGACCATTCGACCAACGAAGTAGAACCAAGTAGGTCATCATCATCATCTGCTTATCCTTTTCCCAAACTATCTTGGGGTCGGCTTCCAGTCTAACCGAACCCAGCTGAGTACCAGTATTTTACATGAAGCGACTGCCTTTCTGAACTCCACAACCCAATAACTGGTTAATACGATACCCCTTGATAAGACTAGATGTCAGACTTTTGGCTTCTGACTAACTCGTAACGACTGTCAAAGATCTACAAATGACAGCCGGGAAAAACGGCCTAACGTGCTTTCCGAGGCACGGAGGAAACTCGGTATGTAATTCGGTCACCCATCCACGGAACAATCTCGCAAGCACGTTTTAACCTTAAAGATCGACCCGTGCGGCTGTTATTACTTAGCCACGAGCTCTTCAGAACCAAGTAGGTAAACTTATAAATAATTCTTACCTAACTTTGTACAATACTAACTCCTCGTAATGCTCTTAGTTTGTACTTCTAAGAGTGTTAATAAGACGCAACATGGTATCTGATTTATGACTTCCTGAGCTGATATTTTATGTAAAATCTAAAATAACCAGGGAATTATAAGCACTTGAGCAACTACGGTACTTTCACAAGTTATTATGCCTTGTGTCTGGGACTATAGCTTCATCTTGTTGCTTTTGACCGTAAACGTGCCTGTTACGGTCTCATCTTCCTCATCAGCTTAAAATGGTCCCACTGCTGGGACACAGGCCTCCTCTCAATGAGAGGGAGGGGGCTTTAATCCACCACGCGGGCCCAGTGCGGGTTGGTAGATGTCACACATCTTCGAATTTTTAGGTCTAGGACATGCCGGTTACCTCACGATGTTTTCCTTCACCGATTTGAGAGCAGCCTGCAAGTAATGCGCCTGCCTAGGTTCGAACCTGCTCGTAAGTTGGGAGTGCCACCACTGGGCCACCGCTGCCCTCGACGTGTAACGGTTTAATTAAAACAAATGCTTTGAGTTTGAGCCCAATAAGTGACGCTGTAACCCTCTAATCTAAGAAACATACCCTTCAACTTAAGATGGAATAAGACTATAATAATAAATTCTAGACCGCTTCATAGCCATTCCAGATCCATAAAAACGACTCCACAGGCACAAATCAAGTCGGAATTTTCCATATCTGGGTCAATCGTGGTTCAAGCCCGATATTCAATTACGTTGTTAGGCCGATATCTGGCCTTTACGTTTGCTCCCATCTCGGCATTACCTACATCTCAGGATCTCCTGCTAAAACACTTTGAGGTTTAGAATCTGGTGGTTTAGGTTCGTTTTCGAATGGTTCGAGCTCGTCTTTGAGGTCACGAGCCTTTGATTGGTTATCTAAACGGTGCTTGCCAATTACTTAGGATAAGTGATTGTCTTGCGTGGTTGGATGCAAATTTTCATGGGTATCCAAGGGATTTTTGGAATGTATCGTGTTTTGAGGTGGATTGGAACGTTTTTGGTTCACATATGAAATTGGGATATTGGTTGGAGTGCAAAGGGATGTAGGAATGGAATTCTGTCCGTGTTTATACTGAAATGCTTTCAAATAATAATAGTAACAATGGGTTTTGGAACTGATTGGAAAGCTGAATGTTGCTTTTGTTTTGGGTGTGAAGGTTCATTTCAGCGAAGTGTTTCGTAGCGTTTATCAATGGAGAGTTTGAATATTATAAAATTTAAAAACTAAGAAGCAGTGAAGGCGGCAAGCATGCGACTACTAATTGAAACAAAAAAAAGAAATAAGTGTAAACAAATAGTTTAAGGTACACCATTCCATGTTATTACTATGGAAATTATCGTTTCGAAATAATGTAAGTAGTAAAATAAAAGGCATTTTTATTTATTTTATTTTGACTTTTTGTTTAGTAACATGGAAGAAAGAAACAACAAAACTATTAATTAATTGGTCAATTAAAATGCTAATCTTAGATAGGTAGATAACCAACAAAATAATCACAAAGAAGGAATCCGAAAAATCCAAAAACGGAGACGACAAAATAAACGTTTAATAATCACATCAAAAACGGGAAACCGTATAATGTGGAGGAATGTAAACAAAAAACATGTGAATTGTTAGGTAACGTGGATATCCTAATAATTTGAGGCAGTCAGAATGTTGGAAACAAGGCTATTTTGAGCCGAGATTTCTACATGTTAGGTCGTTTGCATGAGTTGCGTTTTTAGCGGTGGATGATTAGTTTGTGTAATGCGTTTTGGATGTTTTTGGTAGAATCCAACACAAACGTGTAGATTATTTTGTGACGAAGTGAAGATTATTATGAGCTATAATACTTTATTAAACTTTCATGATATAGTCGCTCTGTATAGTGTCGGACGTAAAGAATAGCACCATCCCATATCTTCCCGTGGGTGTCGTAAGAGGCGACTAAGGGACTTGCCAGAGAATGGGCAGCAGCGTTCTCTGTGCTTTAGTGACAACCGTACTGCGATCACCAACCCGCCTGCCAAGCGTGGCTATTATGACAAAACTCCCCATGTTATGTCAATGTGGCGAAACTTGGGGGAGGCCTATGTCCAGCAGTGGACGTCTTTCGGCTGAAATGATGATGATATAGTTGCTGGTGATATTGGTACGTTAGACAAAGTGGACTTTTATGATACGAGTAGCTGATGGCATTCTTATTAGTTACTGGGGCTGGCATTTTTATTTATTCTGTAGCAAAAGCATTATTAGCCCATTATGTTCCTACTACAGGGGCATAGGGACTCCTCTCTGTAAGAGCGAATCCTACACAAACCCATTACGGCTTGATTTAGTACTAGTACTGTTGCTATTGAAAATCTATATTTTGAAGAAATGTGTGTTAGACATAATTTAGTTTATCCGTGATCACGGCGTTTGCAACAGCGCTAAAATATCGGGAACTCAAAACAAATAATAAACATATTAAATATCCCGTTGCACGTGTTATTGATAGTGATAGTGACATTATCAGTTTAAAAATTTATATAATTGGAAATCTTGTAAACACTGAACAAATCACAGCCAAAAATACCTAAAAAATCACAGTCAAAACAAAAGTCGCACGTCTACACCCAGCCTAACCGACAACGACGTGTCAACTGCGCGTAAACGTCGCCAAGCTAAACGCGCCTGATTTATTTTATTGGACCGATAAATGAGTGCGCCTCACTCCGACGCAAATAAATCGTAACGCAACGGCACTGCGACCAGTCGGGTAGTCGCAGGGGAATTCTTGCTTGTCGTGTCGGTTTAAGTCGTGATTTTAAGTTGTTTATATTAAGTGTTAGTTTTGTGGCAAAGGAAGTATGAAATGGTTGGTAAAGGATAAAGAAACAACTTTGTGTGTGATGTGGTGTGTCATAGCTTGTGGGTTGTTTTAAAAAGTTATTTCATCATCATCTGCTGAGCCTTTTCCCAACGAGGTTAGGGTCGGCTTCCAGTCTAACCGCATGCAGCTGAGCACCAGTATTTTACATAGAACAGCTTCTTATCTGACTTCCACAACCCAGTTAGTATAGGGTTTTACTATACCAATTGGTAAGACTGGTTGAAAAGTTCATTAATGATCTAATTAATTATGAATACATACATTGGCGCAGTTCTTGGTAGTGAAATAGTGCGGTTAACAAATACTTATAGGCCAAAATTATGAAAATTAAATAAAATGATTGGTGGGGTTAAAAATTTCTTTTTTTTTGTTGGTAAAAATTCAAAGGCACAGAAAACAAAGTTTGCTGTGTCTTACAAACTCAGATTGTAACTTACTGCAAATATACGCATTTGCACGAAGACCTTATAAGCTAATCAAAACCAAATTAAACTGAACTCTAACTATACGGGAAGCTTATACAAAGTGAGATTAGGTTATACTGGATATTTAAAGATTGATGAATCGCCGTTTGTACATTCTGGTAAAGCTTTCTCACTAAAAAGAACTACATAAATCGTTGTAAAAAAAAACAAATTTTGCAACGAATCACAAGAGAATTATATCTTATTCAAGATTTGAGTCATTTAAATTATCTGTATGCATTGTTTTAAAGTGCTGAGACACAGAATAAATTTATGACTAGAATAAAACACTATGTACTTATAAAAATCTGGTCACGTTTTCAGCAAAAACAAGCTCCCGATTCCTGAAACATGAATACCGAATATCGGGTAGTACGTTCTGTAAGGAATCAGAATATTCCAGATTAGTAGCTTAGTGAAGTACAGCTGGCCTGCCATGACGACTTAAATCACTATTGTTTTACTCTTATTCCAATGTGGGAAACAGACGGAGCTACAAAGAATGTATAGTGCCATCTCTTTCCCACACTGGAAAAGGAGTAAAATAATATTGCTTTAAGACGTCATGGTAGGCCACCTGGTGATAGTATAGTATGAATCAGATAATTGCATCCTCATTCAAATCAAATCAAATCAAATCATTTATTTCAAATAAGCCAGTTACAGGCACTTTTGAATGGTCGAACAACAATAAAAATGAAGCTACAGTCCCAGTCACAAGACATAATAACTGTGAAAGTACTGTAGTTGCCCATTCCAAGGCGTAGATCTCTCATTATCTGGTGTTGTTAGAAATTTTGAAAAGTATGTGTGAGAAAAAAAATAGGCTACGACCTATTCGCACACCTGCACAAAAACACTCAAAAAAAAAACATAAAAATCGGTTAAGCCGTTTCGGAGGAGTTCGGTAACACGAGATTTTTATATTTTCAAAATAATTAAATCAACACTACGAACCGAATGTTAAGTGTTGAAAATCCAAAACTGTTTAATTATTGATGGTAGAAATTGTTTTCAATCTCTTGAGTTAACCCAGACAGCGTAAGCAGCACTCTTTTTAGGGTTCCGTACCCAAAGGGTCAAACGGAACCCTATTACTGAGACTTCGCTGTCCGTCCGTCCGTCCGTCTGTCACCAGGCTGTGTCTCATGAACCGTGATAGTTAGCCAGTTAAAATTTCTACAGATTATGTATTTCTGTTGACGCTATAGCAAAAAATAGTAAAAACGTAAAAAAATAAATATTTAAGGGGGGCTTCCATACAAAAAAGTTTTTTTTTTCGTTTTTATAAATAATGGTACGGAACCCTTCGTGCGCGAGTCCGACTCGCACTTGGCCGGTTTTTTTTTATTTGACTGCTGAGCTCTTGGGTTCGATTCCAAGGTCGGGCAGTCTTATTTAATGTCTACATCATGAATTTCTCAGTAGCAGCCACAGAGTATGTGTTTGTGCCCAGTTGATGGCAATACGCTCGCCCTCTATTAAATGGGACTTAAACAAATGTGGCAAAATGTGGGTGTAGGTACCTATTAGGTACACCTCCGCCTAACTCGGGGATTACAGTACTAATGATGAAAATGTATGTCATTCTTCATCATCATCATCATTTCAGCCTTTGAGACGTCCACTGCTGGACATAGGCCTCACCCCACAAGTGTCGCCACATTGACATTTTGGGGGGTTTTGCCATAATCGCCACGCTTGGCAGGCGGCTTGGCGATCGCAGTACGGTTGTTACAAAAGCACAGAGAACGCTGCTGCCCATTCTCTGGCAAATTCCTTAGTCGCCACATACGACACCCACGGAAAGATAATTATGGGATAGTGCTATTCTTTACGGCCGACACTATACAGAGTGAAAATGTATATAAACCTCTTTATTTAACTAAGATCTGGTAAAAACAGCACTCTTTTCTAATTTAAAAACTAATTAAGGCTTAGAGCTGTTCGATAAACGAGTGGTCACACCGGAATAAAACTGTCTCCTTTTTAACTGAAGTTCGTAATGATTTGATGCAGTTTCCATGTCTATTGAATTAACTTGGACATAATGAAGTATATTTGGTACGGGGAATAGTTTGGTGTTGGCTTCATTTTTGTGCGGGTTTGTTGTTGATTTACTGGACCCTATATTTAGGTACTTAACTAAAAGGCTGGCTAACTAAACACGCATTATATGACCTAAAATAATCGTTTTAGGTAATTGTTTTTTTTTTTTTGCTTTTTTTGACTAACGATTAGTCTATATTTTTATTGTATTTCTCGATAAATTCTTATTGTATGATAATTAGTAGTTTCATTCTTATTTATTTATTTAACAAATTTTTGTACATACTTGTCGGCGCCTTTGCAAAAAGGCTTCATATGATTCACGTTGCAAACTAAACTGTGACCACAGACGAGAGAGAAGCGGTCTACAATTCTCTCTGGCGGAACGTCAAGTCGTTGCGGGTAGCCTTGAGTAGTTGTAGACTTGGGTAGTTGTTAAGGAAGGTGGCGCGTAACAAGACGCTGACGGATCGCCGACGTCTGTTTTCTTAATGTAATTAAATCTGGTGCCACATATCATAAGTAATTCCGATGCAGCGGGTAAGAGCCTTTATCATAAGTAGGATAAAGAATCGCGCCCTCCACGAAAGTAAAGCCAAGTGAGGGACATAGCCAATGAATTTTTCAAGCAACAAGGAAAGCGTCTAAACCTGCGAGCACGCACAAATCATCAAGAGGGTACCCTCACAACATCATCGGGTGAGACCGTTTCTTTTCTTTTCGATAAGTAGGTCATCTGGCTCATTGCTTAAACATGGCTAGTTTAATTGGTTTATGGGTGACATCATAATCAGTAAACCTTACTAGCATCGGAGGTTATGATTTAAAATGCACGATGGAGATCGTACCATTAGAGGAGGCGATATTTTGATAAAATATGTTGTCGGCCAATAAGTTCAGGAATTATTAGAGGCTGGCGTAATTTGTAAAAGTTCTTTGACATCTGGAGCTACGCGCTTGTCTGGTCCACATGTTTCAGTCGGAAAGAAAGTGTGTTTATTCGAAATGTCACTGTTGTCCGGTTCATGCATTACGATGATCGAAGTGACGCAGGTGCCCGGTTTATGATGTTTTTGTGATGACGTTGGTCGAGGGGACGTTGTTGTCCGGTCCGTAAATTGGTATGGCCGAAAGGAGAGTGTCGTCCGGGCCAGATCCATTACGGATTGGTTGAAGGGATGCACTCGTCCGGTCCAGGTGTTAACTGTTTAGGGAAAGGTGCCGTCCGGGCCATGAGTGGTCGAAAGGACACACGCTTTCTTGCTGGGGGAAAGGTGCCGTCCGGTCCATGAGTGTTTGAAAGGACACACGCTTTCTTGCTGGGGGAAAGGTGCCGTCCGGTCCATGAGTGTTTGAAAGGACACACGCTTTCTTGCTGGGGGAAAGGTGCCGTCCGGTTCATGAGTGGTCGAAAGGACACACGTTTTCTTGCTGGGGGAAAAATGCCGTCCGGTGCATGAGTGGTCGAAAGGACACACGCTTTCTTGCTGGGGGAAAGGTGCCGTCCGGTCCATGATTGGTCGAAAGGACACGCACTTTCTTGATAGGAGAAAAATGCCGTCTGGTCCGTGAGTGATCGAAAGAACGCACGCTTTCTTTTGTTCTGAAACAGTTAGTTACGATAAGAGCAATGTTTGTAATAGTTTATCAGGTTGGACGAGCGGATGTCTTGGTGATAAGACATTGTTTGTTCCAGGAATACAATTACGCCCGAGGACGGTCGTATGTCAGTCTGGCCGTGTCGGCGCCTTTGCAAAAAGGCTTCATATCATTCATGTTGCAAACTAAACTGTGACCACAGACTAGAGAGAAGCGGTCTACAATTCTCTCTGGCGGAACGTCAAGTCGTTGCGGGTAGCCATATTGACTTGGGTAGTTGTCAAGGAAGGTGGCGCGTAACAAGACGTTGACGGATCGCCGACGTCTGTTTTCTTAATCTAATTAAATCTGGTGCTACATATAATAAGTAATTCCGATGCAGCGGGTAAGAGCCTTTATACTTAATACAGAGAAGAAGAAGGGAACAGAAAACATGAAAGCAATTAATGTATGATAATTTGTATTTTATGGTCCTTTAATGATCTGTGCTTTTTTTAGGGTTCCGTAGCCGAATGGCAAAAAACGGAACCCTTATAGATTCGTCATGTCTGTCTGTCTGTCTGTCTGTCTGTCCGTCCGTCTGTATGTCACAGCCACTTATTTCCGAAACTATAAGAACTATACTGTTGAAACTTGGTAAGTAGATGTATTCTGTAAACCGCATTAGGATTTTCACACAAAAATAGAAAAAAAAAACAATAAATTAAGGGGGTCCCCATACTTAGAACTGAAAACCAAAAAAAAATTTTTCATCAAACCCATTCGT
Source organism: Cerastis rubricosa (assembly GCA_949152445.1). Taxonomy (NCBI): domain Eukaryota; kingdom Metazoa; phylum Arthropoda; class Insecta; order Lepidoptera; family Noctuidae; genus Cerastis; species Cerastis rubricosa. The sequence continues at coordinate 19,520,795 of OX424534.1, read as the reverse complement.
GTGGGGTATCTATGGATAGGTCTTCAAAAATGATATTGATGTTTCTAATATCATTTTTTTCTAAACTGAATAGTTTGCGCTAGAGCCACTTCCAAAGTGGTAAAATGTGTGTCCCCCCCCCCTCTAATTTCTAAAGTAAGAGGAGGAAAATTCTGAAAATATTTAGGATTGTAGAACGTAAAAAAAAAACTATCAACGAAAATTGGTTTCAATAAGATATGATGTTTAGTTTTTGAGATATGGGACTTTTTCATCAAACTGCAGCAGTAACTTTGTTTTTCATAAACATACTATGAAAAACAAATTTAGTTTTGCGGTTGTGTGGAAGTTTACTAACTAATACTACTAACTAATGAATGACAGTTCAAAATATTGTTATTATATTGTTTGGAGCTATGGAACCCTGTGTGCGAGTAAGACTCGCACTTGGCCGGTTTTTTTTTTGCTAAACTTGACATGTAATTTTGATAATTATTAATAAATAAACTACACTAAACTGATACTTCTTCTTTTTAGGGTTCCGTAGCCGAATGGCAAAAAACGGAACCCTTATAGATTCGTCATGTCTGTCTGTCTGTCTGTCTGTCCGTCTGTATGTCACAGCCACTTATTTCCGAAACTATAAGAACTATACTGTTGAAACTTGGTAAGTAGATGTATTCTGTAAACCGCATTAGGATTTTCACACAAAAATAGAAAAAAAAACAATAAATTAAGGGGGTCCCCATACTTAGAACTGAAAACAAAAAAAAAAATTTCATCAAACCCATACGTGTGGGGTATCTATGGATAGGTCTTGAAAAATGATATTGATGTTTCTAATATCATTTTTTTCTAAACTGAATAGTTTGCGCTAGAGCCACTTCCAAAGTGGTAAAATGTGTGTCCCCCCCCTCTAATTTCTAAAGTAAGAGGAGGAAAATTCTGAAAATATTTAGGATTGTAGAACGTAAAAAAAACTATCAACGAAAATTGGTTTCAATAAGATATGATGTTTAGTTTTTGAGATATGGGACTTTTTCATCAAACTGCAGTAGTAACTTTGTTTTTCATAAACATACTATGAAAAACAAATTTAGTTTTGCGGTTGTGTGGAAGTTTACTAATTAATACTACTAACTAATGAATGACAGTTCAAAATATTGTTATTATATTGTTTGGAGCTATGGAACCCTGTGTGCGAGTAAGACTCGCACTTGGCCGGTTTTTTTTCGGTTGGTTTGTACCTTACTTGTTGTCAGAGTTTTTATTCCGCCCATGGGCCTCTGACTTGGCTTTACGTACCGTTGAGAAATATCCCTCAGGCATGTTTATTTTCTTCAAGAAGTTTTAATTTACCAAAACTAGTAAAAATTTACAATATGCACATGAATCCGAAAAATCCGAGGTTCGTGCCCTATGGCGTGGCACTCTGACGGTAATCACCGTTTTTTTAGGTATCCCTAATGAGATGCTTAAAAATGTTTTCATTGAAATATTATATCCTCATAACATAAATATACAATTAAGTCACATGGTCTAAGATAAGCCGTCTTCGTCATGATATTTTCCCACATCGTTTCGAGAGCAGTGACGTTGAAATAAATTTATTAAAAAAAAAAAAAAACAAAGAACGTCCGCTGCTCCCAACGTCGTAATATTAAAAGAAATAATCAAAAATATGTTCCTGAAAAATAACCAGATTAATTAGCCGGTTTTGCTTGTTAATTAGATGATTGTTTTCGGTCATTTATAATATAACATCACGCCTCTTATCCCAGACGGATAAGGCAGAGGTGTACATAGCACCAACATTTCGCCAATTTATTATGTTTAAGTCCCATGTAATGGGCCGCCCCATTTACCATAAACCAAGCATACATCTAGACTCCTTGGTTTCTACTGAGAAATTCCTGATGGAAGAGCCCAATAACACTTTGCCCGACCCGGGTGTCAAACCCAAAATTTACCTCTAATGGTTTTCAAATCTCACACTCTAGGTAGGTATAGGAATTTGACAGTTTACTACAATTTTCGTTCACTTACTTCACTTACATACTATACAAACACTGTCACACCTAAACAAAACACCTGTTCGAATAAACCTCAGATTCAATTACACCTCTATAAAGTGCAAAAATAGAGCTGCACCGAAGACCGTAACAAAAGGATGCCGTTAAAAGTACGGTGCACCTCTAATAAAAGAATCGAATCTATCTATCATTGAGAAAGTAAAAAGGGACTGAAATCAGCGCAGTCGCGTCGTTCCGGGGTTAGACGTGCCCCGCATGGTCTTTGTGGGGTTTCATTTGAGTCATGAGCGTTCAGCGATTTAAGTTTGTCTGCAGTTCATTTGCTTTGCATGTGGACAAACGCATATGATACTCGTAGCAATCTTTTTTTTTTAACATTGCCCCGCACTAGAAATTGCTCCTGTAACCTGGGAGCGTTTAAAAAAATGTAGTTCCGGGTCTGGAAGTTTGCGTATGTACATACTGCCAGACTCGGAACAAGTACGTGCTGGCCAAATAAATATTTATTCCGTACGGGAATCGACTCGCGACATGCAGCGCAGCCAATTACTCAGCCACTGCGCAAACTGTACCGTCGGCGTCGTTCATATTGGCTAACATATTGATATTGTAAGGTTGTCTATTTATGTATAAAGTTATGACTTAAATCTAATATATAAAATTCTCGTGTCACAGTTTTCGTTGCCATACTCCTCCGAAACGGCTTGACCGATTTTGATGAAATTTTGTGTGCATATCGGGTAGGTCTGAGAATCGGCCAACATCTATTTTTCATATCCATAAAAAACCCCGCGAACGAAGTCGCGGGCAGCAGCTAGTATAGTATATATTTCAGCTGTGATGCATCATGGCTGCCTTCCTATTTGTTAGATAAGAGTAGCGGTCAACCATCATGACATTAACCAACCATTATGAGACATCTAATTTTTTGTTGTATAACTTACGCCCTACAGTTTATGATTTCGTCAATCTGCTGCACTAAAATCATTATCTGCCTAGCCTTTTCCCAAACTATCTCGGCGTCGGCTTCCATTCTAACCGGATGCAGCTGACTATCAGTATTTTACATGAAGCGACTGCCTATCTGACCTCCACAACCCAGTAACTGGGTAGTACGATACCCCTTGGTAAGATTGGATGTCAGACTTTTAGGTACTCGTAACGACTGTCACATCTAAAATGACAGCTAAGAGCAACGGGTTAACATGGTTTTCGAGGCACGGAGGAATCTCCACGGACCGACCTCGGCAAGCACGGCTTAACCTTAAAGATCGACCCGTGCGGCTGTTATTATTTAGCCATAATGACATTAACCAACCATTATGAGACATCAATTTAATCCCAACAGTTTATGAATTGCATCAATCTGCTGCACGACACAACGTAGAGTGCTGCGTAAAATCATTAGCTGGAAAATTATTGAGTGCAAAAAATATTTCTTTACAGGTAACGAAGGTTCGTTGTTAACACTTTTTTGGAAATATATAAAAAATGCATTTTTATGATAATTTATTAAGAAATTGTAATAATTGCTATTTCATTAGCAATAGATTGAATGCATAGTGTTAATATAACGTGACACATTACTGCATCATCGTGTGATAGTAATTGAGTTTCTTTGAATTTTGGTGTCATGAGAATTTAATGAGAATTAGCTTAATTCTTAGGTACGTCGGTATAATTGAAAAAGCAGTTAAAAACACTGTAATAAGGGACTGATTCTTTTTTTAAGTTATGAAATTAGGAAACAGGTAGGCAGATAGGCTCGATGTGAAATACGGCATCTGGTTTGACTAGAAGTCCAACATTTCAGGTTAAAGAAGATCCAAAATTTAAAAATAAAACTGTTTTGGCAGATGAGAACGATCATCAAAATTAATTAATATCATAGTACCGTTAAGACCTTAAACCATGTCTATCGAAACTCACGTTTCGGTGGTGTTTCGATAGACATAGTTTAAGGTTTATAAGGAAATGTAGTATGCCCAAAGTGCTGTCCAAAAATCAGTGGAAAAACCCACACCATTCACAAAACGCAGTCCACTACGCCCTATCTCTAGAGGAAGCTTACAGTGGCTGCGCTCGAACCTATTTCCGGTCCGGACACGCCACCTGAAGCGGGGGGCGCCACTTTTTTACCCTGTATCATTCATATGCTAATGTTGCCAGAATATTTACCAGAGCCTTTCATAATGCCACTAACGCCAATGGCACGGAAGAGTTTTTAGCTTTCAATGGTATGATTTAGGGGATTCTGAAAGGCGTTTTGCTGAATGGATGTAATGTCTCAATTTTTTTTTAGAATGGACATTTCTGGTGTAGTATATGTGTTGTACGTGATTAGTTCGCGTAGTTTCATTTCGGAGAGTAGCTGGTGGCTAAATAATAACAGCCACCCAGGTCGATCTTTAAAGGTTAAGCCGTGCTTGCCGAGGTTGGTCTGTGGATGGATGACCATAATTACATATCGAGTTTCCTCCGTGCCTCGGAAAGCACATTAAGCCGTTGGTCCCGGCTGTCATTTGTAGATCTTTGAAAGTCGTTACGAGTAGTCAGAAGCTAAAAGTCTGACATCCAGTCTTTCCAAGGGGTATCGTATTACCCAGTTACTGGGTTGTGGAGGTCAGATAGGCAGTCGCTTCATGTAAAATACTGGTAGTCAGCTGCATCCGGTTAGACTGGAAGCCGACCCCAAGATAGTTTGGGAAAAGGCTAGGCAGATGATGATAAGTTTCTTTTTGGAGAAAAAATCTTAAGTGGCTATTGGAATTAATAAAACTTAACACTTATTCGAAACTGCGAAGGTTTTTATAAATAGGTGTTTATGGTGTACCTTTTGATGGATGAAGAGGGAGTGGAAGACCAAGGAAACGAATGGATTGTATGAGGAAATATATAAGACTAAATTAGAACTCTGTATGGTGTCGGACGTAAAGAATAGCACCATCCCATATCTTCCAGTGGGTGTCGTAAGAGGCGACTAAGGGACTTTTCAGAGAATGGGCAGCAGCGTTCTCTGTGCTTTTGTAACAACCGTACTGCGATCGCCAACTCGCCTGCCAAGCGTGGCGATTATGGCAAAACCCCCCAAAATGTCAATGTGGCGACACTTGGTGGAGGCCTATGTCCAGCAGTGGACGTCTTTTGGGCTGAAATGATGATGATGATGAAATTAGAACTGGTACAGAAAAATTTCTTACGTACTGTGAACTATAAATGTTATCACACGAGGATTCCCTACACACTTTTACAACAACAATTTAATATTTTAAGTTAAGAGTCCCGGCGTTTACTTCTAGTGGCCATGATGCTGCATGGTTTGTATAATAATCGATTTGACTTTATTGAAATTACTAATAAGTTACGCTATGCAGTACCTAGAACTGTTATTAGACGGGCGTGCACCGGCTGTTCCACGTGGATTCATGCAGGACCAACGCCGGGGCAAGAGTGCCTCTTCGTCAAATTGTGGAAACCTATAACAGACAATTCATGGACATAGATATTTTCTTTCTTTCTAGTGAAAAAAATTAAAACACTGGCCATAAATATTCTTTCACCAAAATCTTAATCTAAAATTAATTAATTAACTCAAACACAAAATTTCCAATACATTTCCGTTCCATATTTGTTCATTTATTTACTCGAGGACAACGGTGTGGGTTATATGTTTACCTATTTTTCTACACATCATTTTATACTTGAACGTATGACTAATTATTTGTCCCTAATAAATAAAATAAAGAAAATCATTCATCATCATCAAGCTAACATTCACTCCTCTTCCTTTCAATTATCAATAAGAAACATGAGTAAATGATAGCTTGACATCCGTCAGAAGAGAATGGAAGAAAAAATCGTGTTGCGCCGACCTCAAGTAATATGGAACAAAGGCAGGGAGATGATGAATCATCCAGATCTTATTAAAAATTTTAAAAACCCCTGACACAAAAAACCTCAAAATGCCAAAAATAAATTAATCCAAGCGTCGTAGCGTCAGGGGTCCGCTTTGTTCTGTGCTTGTACTAAGCGGTCTTCTTAGTGGTCCCCCGACGTGACGACGCTTGGATTAATTTATTTTTGGCTTTTAGAGGTTTATTGTGTCGGGGGTTTTAAAATTTTTAATTTAATCTTTTTTTATGCTTTATAAACTTGTATTATTTTTTCTTAGCCTTGACTATCCCACTCCTGGGCATAGGCCTCTTCCCTTTTCTTCCAATTTTATCGATGTTGCGTCTCTTCTCGCTGATTATCGAAACCAAGGAAAGACATAAATTAAAAAAAAAATGTAAAAATTATGGGGGGAGAGGGGTTGCACCTTGTTGTTATGGTTGTGAAAGTTGTTTATATCCCTTCATCAAGTAGAAAAGAGCTGATGATCTTCAAACGGCTGAGCAGATTTTATCGAAACATAGCTAAGAACACTCTCGATTAAAATACCTTTCAAACAACACCACTTTTATCAAAATCGGTTCATCCGTTTAGGAGCTACGATGCCACAGACAGACACACAGATACACAGATACACACGCCAAACTTATAACACCGTTTTCAAGGGCTGATGAAATAAATTACACAAAGTAAAGTGGCTGCGTAGGTTTGATGGGTTCAAACCGCTTACTGCTTGTAAGTCGGGGCTTCCACCACTGGGCCAGCGCTACTCTCCAAAAATACAATCAAACACAATCCTTACTAACTAACTACCAAGGCCCACTCCATTACAAATCCTAAAAATTACATCGCACCATTACACACTCAATTACATTGGCTTAACTGCACAAACGGATTCATTTATAACTACCCACACGAGTTAGGGAACCGAATAAAATCTTAGTACTGCGCCTGTTAAATAAACACGAGAGGATAATTAAATTCAAATGAGGCAATATCTGCCAAGCGATTGTTTTTAGAAGATAGTGAGGATTTACTGGATGGGTTCCGTCGTGCTGAGTGGTAGAAAGGGATGGAGCGTAGATGACCTTAAGGATAGTTTTATGCAGCACGATCTGTTTTTGTGAGAAGATTATTTTGAAATTAACCGTAATGTTGGAGGAGAGAGGGTTTTTCAGCAAATCTAATCAGTATGAAAAAATTTTAGCCCAGAAGGTAGGGCGTCATGACAAAACGCTAAAGGTACTTGAAAAGTTACAGATAGGAGCATTTGAATCAGGGGCCCACTTTCATCTTTCAAAAAAGGTCAATAACTATCAAAGGGCTGTTGAGCAATGTTAATTTTGATCTCAACGTACGGGGTCTGTACTTCTCGAAGATATTGTGGCCTTTTACTAAATCTGAAAATCATCACAAATTTTTGTTCATAGACGCTGATACACGAAAGTTCTCAGAAGTAATCAAATTCATTCGTAAGTCTTTAAGGATTTCTTTTAAATTAATTATCGATATAACACACCCATAAAGTATCTAGTACATAAAGCCAAAAGTGTTGATCAAGAAAAAAAAAACACTACATTTTAACCTAAAATAAACAAAACACTCTCAGCCCCAAAACCATTCATTTTTACAAGCGCAATTTTAAAATACCTCTGCTCTGTATACGGCCTCATAATATCGAACACACTATGGCGTACCATGGTCCTAACATCTCACTTATCTCCAACCAAAGAGTGAGCAATACAGGCCGAAGATTACTCTATAAATCTGCAAAAATATTCTAAGATAAACACGGAAAAGGCGCCGGCGGTGGTGGCATCGATTTTTCAAGAGGTTTCCAGGAAATAAGGAGTTTGGATATGGTATATTAGATAATGTTGATATTTTGATATAAGCTTTAGCGTTCGTTGAGTTTACTGTTAAACGTGAGTGTCGCAAATATTGGTAGACATTTAGGGGTGCGAGAAACAGGGTGTAAAGTTCCTCAATACTCCGTAGAAAAGGGAGGATTCACCTACCAGACGGGTGTTATGTCTGGTGGGCAACTGCCCGACAGTTGTTGTCGGGTTTTTCTATATAGTCTTAAGTCGAGGTAAAATTTGCTTGCGACTTGTAGGACATTGATGTTAGTGCTTCCGTCGTGTCATAGATGGCGCTGTAGTACTTTTTGCAGTAAGTTACTTTTTTTAGGTCGCTACAGGATCATTAAAAATATTTAAAAGGTGAACTTTCGGTATTTTAGGTAGACGAATCACATAATAAAAATGTTTTATCAAGTCCGATTATTTATGACTATCCGTATCATAATACGGACTTGTGGGATAGTTTCGCAATGAAATCAATTAACTTTCTTATCCAGCTGCCGACATTAAAGCCTCATCCATCACTTCCCAACTCTCCCCCCCTCAAATTCCTCTTCACAAATGAACATTGCCAAACAAATTAAAAATTTCATCTCGAGGTGTTCATATAAGAAGCCCAATACCTTCTCCTTTTTTCATAAATCCTTTCGAATACCAAGATCAACGGTAGCACGACAAACTTACGCCTCCGTACGGAGTTATTTACATAAGATCTTAAAACAGCAATCGGCTGATCGCTAACATTTTAGCCCCGAGTCAACACTGAGACACTTCCAGTTGAAATATTTATTCGGAGTAATGTAGTATATGCGTGTTTGTTTTGGGGGCAGATGCTTGGGAGAAGAATGTTATGTTTTTGCTTCTGAAGAAGAAAACGAAGTGAATGAAAGAACAATGCATGAGATCTTGGTGAAATGCTCTAATTCAGATTTGGATCTAAATAGAACTTAAATATTACTTTTTTTTTAACCCATGTTCATTTTTATGCAGATATAATGAAAAAGTGTCAGTCGATCAGCGATGTTTAAAAAGTCTGAAATGAATTCGATTGATAAAATATCCCTAAAATATTCAAGATAAAAATATAATCATAGATATACAAATCAATTTGAAAGCGATAACAACTTGTTTAAGCCCTGTTAGTAGCAATTTGCCACCCAATAAACAAAGCAACAAAAAAAACAAAAGTTAGATGAATCAAAATGAAACTGAAAGCAATAATGAATAAGCCACACTAATACGTTCTCTTTAACCATTTCGTATAAAACCTACATGTGATTGCGGCGCCGTCACGCAAGATGGCGTGACCATGCAACTCCTGGACTTAATATAAGGAATGGGTCTGGCTTACAACTATGTAATAGAAAGGACACAGCTTTTTCGCTATCGAAAGGAAAGGTTCGTTGGAAGGTTCCGGGGATCCGCTGGATACGAATCGCACGGGACCGGTCAATGTGGCGACACTTGAGAGAGGCCTATGTCCGGACGTCTTTCGGCTGAAATGATGATGATGATGGCAATGTGGCTACAAAACTACTTTATCTATCGGAGAAATACAGGCAGGACGGTTATGTAGTTTATGTTTTACAAAATACCTTTTGTTCGTAGATTATTGACCATCATCATCTGTCTAACCTTTTCCCAACTATGTTGGGATCAGCTTCCAGTCTTACCGGACGCAGCTAAATACCAGTACTTTACATGGACCGACTGCCTATCTTACCTCAACCACCCAGTTAGTACTGGGAAACGATACCCCTTGGTAAGACTCAAGGTCAGTTTATTGGTCAGACTTGCGGGCCACTGACGACCTGTAACAACTTTAAAGATCTATATTACAATTGACAGCCGGGACCAACGACTTAACGTGCTTTTCGAGGCACGAAGGAAACTCAGTATGGGTAATGGGTGGTCACCCATCCATGGACCAATCTAAGCAAGCAGGGGTTAGCCTGAAGATCGACCTGACCGGTTTTTATTATTTAGCCACGAGCTCCTCAATACTAAATAATCATTATTTATCTGAATTCCTAACACATACTGTATCTTAGCGTATTGAGTAATTCCTTGAGCTATCTGAAGCACGCAACGCGTTAATATTATGTTACTGAGGTAATTTACCGAGTGTGTCATAACATAGACGGTATGCTGCTCAAATATACGGTTAATATTGAAGATATTTTGATTTCGTGATATTTTTGCAAGGATCTGCAGTAATTCTGCAATATGTAGTTAGATTCTACTTTTCTGCGGAACTTCCGTGTTTGTCTTTTATAACCTTGGTAGATAACTAGCAAAGGTCAATGCGGTAATGAGAATTTAGGAACATCGATTCCGATATCAATAAATTGTCATTACAGTCAACAACAAAAAAAATACTTTAAAATATGTATATATGCAAACTTATTTTATAATGGGTGTAAAAATCCCCGTGACGAAGCCGAAAGGTACTTCTTCTAAAATCAAAATATTTTTTCATTACTCATACTCTGAAAGTAGGTCTGAAGTAGCCTGAGGAGCGGGATGAAAGTAATACTTGTCATCCCTATTGAGAATCGAATTTCAACTGACAGATGTCAAATTATTAAAAAAAACTAGTTCTATTTACACATGTTTATTGAACCATGTTCCAACTTTCGGTGCAGCCACGATGTAAAATTGAAATAACTTAAAGTTACGTATTGATTAAAGAATATATATTTTTAAATAACTTTTTTATAATTTAGTTCCAACAATTTCTTTAAAATGACATAGAGTTGGGCATAATATTTACTATTTTTTTAATGACGAAAATGAAAAATAATGGCTGAATAGCTGGCTGGTTACAGAAAAAAAAACAAAACAGGCGGGAAAGCGGCAATCCGAAATAAAATTTACTAATGTTTTAGCTGATTCATGTTTTTATTTTTACTTTCCTTGTATTCGTAATGAAAAACACAGTGTTTACCTCGGGTTAAAGACTTATTTAGTCCCTCCAAACCCCGTCTCGGGACTAAATAAGTTACTTTCACCCCTGGGGTAACAATGTACTATTATTTCACATAGGCCTATGGGCACTTATAAAACATCGACAAAAAGGTGCTCGGTTCGGGTTGGTCGTTTCCTATGGAGAAGAACTGTCAAGAATCTCCATGGTTACTCTTTTAAAATCATTTGGTTTTACAATATTTCTATGTTACAGCGTTAGTACGTAAGTATGGGAGGACATCGTAGGCCCGATTATAAGTCGCTGCTAACCCCTCTGGTCTCGTTACTTTGTTTAAAGTACAAAGTGCTTTGTTTGACAGCTTCGTGAAGGGACCGTTTAGTTAGACCTTGTATATCAATTTGCAAACGATACGCAACTTTTCCATATCGGTTTGATGAAGTTATAAGTATTTTTTTCCAATTGGCGATTGCTTGACGGGTTCAATAAATAATTATGCCTTCCAAAGCTATTGGCGGTAACCTACGCCAGGCGAGGACACGTTATAAGTAAGTACGTAATCTATCGGAGTAATAGACTAGGTAGCACGAACGAACAGCACTTTGCCAATAAAATTGTAGTTACCGCTTCAGCAGTCAAAGGTAATGCTGACGTCACTTCGCGTCAGATATATGGCTGTCACTCGTGCTCTAACCGAACGTCACGTCAGGGTCCAGTAGTGAGCTGTAATATCGGCTAAGCGATAACTGCTTTTAAGTGAACCTTTGAACTTATGACAATTCGGAATGTAAAGTAAAAATTAACCAATGCTGCTCCCGTATTCACAAACGCTCGGATTCGATTTCGATTCGGAAAGTCGTATGTCTATCTTGCTCGCTTTCGTAATGCCAAAACAAGATAGACATACGACTTGTCGAATCGAAATCGAATCCGAGCGTTTGTGAAGTAAATTCACTTTTATAAAGAAAGTGCGCCACTGTTTAAGTCAGACTAAATAGCACTCAATTAAAGTCTAGTCATAGTAATTATTATAAGGATTCTCGTTTTTTATTTCAGTATTTGTTATAATATTTATTAGGCTATTTAATTTGTATAATGTGTATTAGTATCTTTGTTAGTATATGAATTTTTGAGAACTAGTGGTTTTTTGTGAATATTTGTTTTACCCCTATCACAATGTTGTCGTATTTAACCCAAAGGTTGACTGGTAGAGAATGCCTTGTGGCATTAAGTCCGCCTATGTACCACTATTGTACATGAAGTTTAAGTAAATAAATAATAAATACCCTGATTCCGAAACCATTTCGATGTTGTAGGTTCTTAAAACTTATTTCGGTACTTCGATATCTTAATCTTATAAAATGGCGTTTATTTATACGGAAAGACTTGTAACCAGTGTATTGTCGGGATAAGAAGTATCCCATGACCTAAACCCGGTCATATTATATCCAAAGCGTATAATATTTTCTTCAAATCCCTTCAGCCGTTAAAGACGTGAAAAGAAGCAGACAGGCGTCTGTCTGTCTGTCTTTTACATTTGCCCCGTTTCCTTTACGTCTATTTCACGAAATAATATAGAGTTTCGTTTTATAAGTATAATTTTTTGCCATGAATTTAACAGATACATAGGAATACTACTAAACACTCTCCTTTTGTTAAACTACATTTACGACTTTTCTATAACATAGCTATTTTTTTAAATACCACAATTAAGAAACATAACATTCTCATGATCTAAAACTAAATATATACATAAACCAACTAAATATAAACTAATTTGAAAACAACAGGACGCTTAGACGTCAAAATACTTCTCCCCATCGCTTTCATCCGTAAACGTGCCAAGAAGAATAGCAGCATTGCCACGTTGAATGGCGATGCTTAGTTTGTGGCTCACCGATTTATATGACACAACTGTTATGTTTGCAGTATTGCCACGTTGAATGGCAATGCTAATTCTTTGCCCAATGAAATAGCCAGCCCTCTGGTCTCGCGAAGTGTCAACCAGTCGACGAGATATTTCCTCAAAAAGGGAATGCGCACTTGGGCCCCGTGACCCAAGCGTTTTGACCCCAAGTGGCTCAAAACTGTAACTGCCATTTAGGTTACAGTATTTACGCCGTTTGAGTTTAGCTAATTATAATAATCTGGTTTACAATATTTATCTTTCTCTAATGCCAACCTTTTTTAGTATGGGAAATCATCAAATGACTTCTTCCGCTCTGGGCGGAGCGGAAGGGAGTGTCAGACTTGACTGACTAAAACCCATCCATGCTCCTTCTTAGCCCCTTGCGTTCCAGGGGCACGGTATCTCTTTCGAACAACCCGCAGCCCCGGCAGGCATCGGCCCTCTCGGACCCCTTCCGATTTGCTGACATCTCCTTGAGGCGCGCGTGGAACACGAACGCGCCGTCGGCACGGTCTGTCGTCATAAGACGGACGGACGGTGAGCTAGCCCATTACTCACCGTCCACAGGCCCGCGCCTACGGTGGCCGGGGGCCACAGGTGGCCCCCCGACGCCCGGGGCGTCTCCCGCGGCGGCTGGGACGTGAGGTTCTCTCCCTCTCACGTTCCGCCTCCTCCTTCGCTAGCATGACTGCTTTGCAGAAGGAGGCGACGGCTTTCCATTCCCTCTCGCTCCGGACCATGGATTGAACCAGGGCCGGACGCGAGAGGTCGCCGCTCTAATGCCTACCTCAATCAGTCTTGCTTTTTTTTCAACTATGTTGGGGTCGGCTTCCAGCATTACCGGATTCAGCTGAATACGAGTAGTTTACACTTTACATGGAGCGATTGCCTATAGGCAGTTTCTCCATTCAGGTCAGATATGACCTCCACATCCCAATAATAATACGGTACCCTTGGTTTCTGTATGGTGTCGGACGTAAAGAATAGCACCATCCCATATCTTCCCGTGGGTGTCATAAGAGGCGACTAAGGAACTTGCCAGAGAAAGGGCAGCAGCGTTCTCTGTGCTTTTGTAACAACCGTACTGCGATCGCCAACCCGCCTGTCAAGTATGGCATTTATGGCAAAACCCCCCTTCTTGGGGGAGGCCTATGTCCATCAGTGGACGTCTTTCGGCTGTAATGATGATGATGATGATGATTACCCTTGGTAAGACTGGTTGTCCGACTTTTTAGCCATTGACTACCTGTAACGACTATCAAAGATCTAAAAATGACAGCCGGGACCAACGGCTTACCGTGATCCTCGATGCACGTAGGAAACTCTGCATGTTATGGGTGGTCACTGGTCACCCTTCAACGGACTAACCTATTCAAGCACAGCCTAACCTGCTTTCAAAAAAAAAAAACACGAGCTTCTCAATTCTATATCCTATAATGCCTACATCAATCTAAAATCTAAACTAATATAATAAAGAGGAAAGATTTGATTGTTTGTTTGTTTGTTTGCATTGAATAGGCTCCGAAACTACTGGTCCGATTTGAAAAATTCTTTCAGTGTTAGATAGCCCATTTATCGAGGAAGGCTATAGGTTATATTTCATCACGCTACGACCAAAAGGAGTGGACCAACAGTGAAAAATGTTGCGAAAACGGGGAAAATGTGACGCAAACGAAGTTGCGCCGGACAGCTAGTAATGAAATAATAAAAAAATCACCTGAGCTCTTACACAGCATCAAAAAAACACTAACGTCAGAAAGTTAATTTTAGATAAACTACACGGTAACATAGTTGATCAGCCCTGACGTTTGCTTCTTTTAAAAGTATTAAACTTTTGAAATTAACTTCTGATCCAGATTCCTCGCTGCGTGGTGTTTCGTTTAGAAATTTTCCAAACAATATATTTTTATTATGACTGATGAAGTATGAAGTTACTTCGTGGTTGGGACCACTAATAACAATTCTTTATGTTTTATAGTTTAAACAGGTTGGCTGAATTTTATGCAGTTTACAAATACCATTTTTGTAGAATATTTCCGGCCAATGAGATGAATATATTACTCACTGTAGGTACTTGGTAAAACAAATCACTAACTGCAGATTGTGTTTTTGGAAAATCCGATGAAGAGGTCTATTTTTGCTCCCAGTCCTGATACCCGCAAGAAGAGAGAAGACTCTAGTAGCCAAAAACAACGCATACAAAATTAAATACCACAAGAAATATTACTGATTGTGTCTACTTTTTAGAGTATCTCTGAAATGAGTTTGACGCGCATTACATCCTTGCAATTTAGTTTATCTGAATTCACTTTAGAGATAGAATAGAGAATAAATTTATTAAACCATAGTTGGTACAGTAATTTTCTTCATCATCATCATTTCAGCCTTAAAGACGTCCACTGCTGGACATAGGCCTCCCCTAAGTGTTACATTGACAATTTCGGGGGTTTTGCCATAATCGCCTTGGCAGGCGGGTTGGCGATCGCAGTTGAATACGGTCGTTACAAAAGCACAGAGAAAGCTGCTGCCCATTCTCTGGCAAATCCCTTAGTCGCCTCTTACGACACCCACGTGAAGATATGGGAGTAATTATGAGTATTTTTTTTAGTCTAACATTATTAAGGTTATCAGTAACAAGTTTTGTTTGACAAAATTAGAAAACAGTGGTCCCCAAACGAGACCGCGCTTTACTTTTATATTAATGGTCAAAGAAACCTTAGAATTAGACAGTATACTATACGAGGTCAGAACTATTGCGACAGGGAGACTAGTGGTTCAACCTGAACCAGTCGAACTCAATAATGATATCATAATGCAATCACTGGTCCGCCTCTGCATGGCAACTATTGCACTGAACGGAGTAATGTATGGTGAGTCAGAGCCAATAAGTGATTATAAGATAATTCATCTACGAAGGATTCCTAGGGCCTAGATAGATAGCGGACAGCTATGAGGGATAATGGAGAAGTCAAAATTATATTCTTTTACGTTTTTTTTTTGTGACAATAGCTAAAAAAAGTTTATTTTAATCCTGTGACACATAAAAAGCAGTTGTGGCGCATATATTTTATTCTCTGCTTAGCCGTTTCCAAACTTTGTTGGGGTCAGTTTCCAGTCTACCCAGTTGAACACCAGTCATCCTTCACACAGTCCATCCATCGTTTTTTTGGTCTTCCTCTAGTCGTTTAGCCGTCTACACTCATACTCAAAACTTCCCTCACGACATTCTCCTCATTCCTCCGCATCACATGTCCATACCACGACAAGCGTTTAGCACTCAACTTTTCAGTTGCCGGCGCCACTTTTAGGCCGCATCCTTTAATCGGGATCACAAAATACTGCCTGGTGACTGATACTTTCAAAAAAACAAAACGTAGCTGTAAAAAATAAGAAATTAGTCAAAAAATATCAATAACATAAAACAGACTACCATTACTAAGTGTCGTACCCAGCGATTCGCGTCGGCGTCTGTGAGATGCTCAGACGCAATCCTAGATTTGCGCCGGCGACTCATAACGAGCGACAACTAGCATTAGACTACGATACCAATTGCTTGTACTTATACAGCATTTTTGCTGTAGGGCTGCTACCAAATGGACGGTAAATTTTGACTGCACTTCATGTAAAATACTGGTACTCAGCTGGCTCTCTATGGTGTCGGACTTAAAGAATAGTACCATCCCATATCTTCACGTGGGTGTCGTAAGAGGTGACTAAGGGATTTGCCAGAGAATGGGCAGCAGTGTTCTCTGTGCTTTTGTAACAACCGTACTGCGATCGCCAACCCTCTTGCCAAGCGTGGCGATTATGGCAAAACCCCCCAAAATGTCAATGTGGCGACACTTGGGGAGGCCTATGTCCAGCAGTGGACATCTTTTGGGCTAAAAAGATGATGATGATGACTCAGCTGGATCCGGTTCGACTAGAAGCCGACCCCAAGATAGTTTGGGAAAAGGCTAGGCAGAGAATGATGATCAATTTTGACTGCATCGTTGGTCTAGTGGTCGCAATCGCGACTGCAGAGAGCAAGAGTTATTTGGTTTTTCCCTCAGTTGCCCACGGAGTCTAGATTTGTGCTCGGCTGGGACTTAGAACATAACTGGCAAAATGTGGGTGTACAAGGTACATCTCTGTCTGATCCTTCGGAGATTACAAGAGTGGACAGTGATAGGCCCATGGGCGGCAAAAAAACTCTGACACCAGGTAAGGGCTCTAACCACACAAAAAAAAAAACCAAAAAACAAACACAAAAACACGAACAAGTACAATAAACACAAAGAAGTACAAAAAATATTAAAAATATTTTTATCATATTATGTAACTAAAAATTTACGGTATTGTAAATTTTTCCTTTATCCGTGCTATAAGACGTTGCTTCGTACCAAATTTCAAGATTCTGAGTTCACGGGAAGTACCCTGTATTTTGATTCCCTTGCGAGTGTCGAAAATTTGCGGCATAAACGGCTGTATCTTTTGATTGCGTTGGCTTAGAAGTTTGATTTTTTCACATCTCCAAGGGACAGTGAGTATTTGATATAAATTCCAGCTTGATACCTCTGCGCGTTCCTGAGAAAAAGAATCTTGACAGACAGACAGCAATAAAGTGATCATATAAGGGTTTCGTTTTTTCCTTTCGAGGTAAGGAACCCTAAAAAAGAGAAGTATCTAAATATAGGGTCCTATAAATCAACAACAAAACCTCACAAAAATAAACTCAACACCAAAATATTCCCCGTACCAATATACTCCATGATGTCCAAGTTAATTCAATAGACACCGAAACTGCATCAAATCATTAAGAACACAGTTTTATTCCTGTGACCACTCGCTTATCGATTTGTTATTAAATTAGTAAAGAGTGCTGCTTTAACCCAATCTGGTTTAAGTGATGAGCTTTGTGTCCGGTTTCATCATCGGTACTAAAATCAAGCTTGTAATCCTCGAAGGCTTGGGCAGAAATGTACCGATTATTACACCTACATTTGGTCAATCACCAAGGCCTGAAGTCTGCTGTTACAATAGTGTCAGAATGGCCTATCATTGATTTCATAGTTGTTGATTTTGACAAGTTTGGTAATCTACTAATTATAATGGCGTCAATATGACTTCAAAATGGTCAACCACTGACACTCCATTGAAAGAAATGGCATAGAATTTGACAGACTAATGACAGATCATTATGAATTTAGCAGATTACGAACTTTTAAGCAAAATGACAATAGGATCGTGTTGGAATGACGATGTTTATAAAAATAGCAGACTTGAGGCCCTGGTTAGGCATCAACAAAAAAAAAAGATCAATTTTAGAATACAGATAATTAAAATCACACTAACAGTTACAGTAACTGCGTAATACTATACTATTTAGGAAGACTGGATGTCAGACTTTTAGCTTCTGACTACTTATAACGACTGTCAAAGATTTACGATTGACAGCCGGGACGCGTATTGCCAAACTGTATACTGACCCAGACCAGGGTTGCTCTGAGTATGATCGCAGTTTGCCTGTGTAGTTGAAGAGCAAGCTGTATACCTATCTAGAGAGTGTCTGAATCAATATACATTTTGCTTTAAAATACTAGAGCAAAATACATACGAGTCCAGACGTCCATACTTTCCAGTGTCTGGTATAGTATGTAATATGGCATCGATAATTTAGAGAAAAATGCATGCGATTGCAGACATGTTTAATCTTTTAATTCCCATGCGGCTCGCTATCATGCCGGCTTTGTCTTCTTAAACTTGCGCCACTTGCGACCTTGATTCCTTTTTTTCGCCAGTGGCCGTGACTTCATTTGCAATTACGCACGTGTCAAGGTTATTCTTTCACAAATAAAACAATTATTTGCCAATCGAATATAAACCGAAATTACAAATAGGTACAATTTACTGTGTGTCAGTACATCTTTCTTATGAAAAAATTATAAATACTGGAATTGGAAAAACTTATAGTTTTTTTTTAACACCCTGTATAGTTGTTACAGTTCAAATTTATTTTTTCATACTAACAACGGGGTTTCTTTAGTTAAAACTTAAATTAATTCACAATAGATATGTTTTTTAAGAAAAGTTGTTCAGCTTCATGAATAGGCATAACAGCATAACAAAAAAATACGGGAAATTATGAAACATGTTTTAAAGTTAGTTACAGATATTTGCGTGTCACGTGTGTTTTCTTTACATACAAGCGAGCAAAATGCATACATTCTCAGATTGCTCTGAGCTCGTAAGTACTTTGCTCCAATTTGTTGCAAGCAAAATGCATACCTTCTCAGATTGCTCTGAGCTCGTATGCACTTTGCTCCAATTTATTTGTGATTTTAATGAGCACGATGTAGTTCAGTACAGACTACGGGTGTCTGGGTCAATATACAGTTTGGCAATACGCAGCTGGGACCAACGGCTTTCCGAGCCACGGAGGAAACTCGGTCATGTTCGTGAACGGGCGCTGTCAGTTGTGCCTGGTCGTCTCTTAGCTGCCACGGCTTATTTCGACTAATTATTTTGTCTTGTTTTTTTTTGTTTTTGCTATGGACACTTTTAACGTGAAGTCTTGCTATATCGTTCGCACATAATGTAAAATCTCAACATGAATGATGTAACCAAGGTTTATGTAACAAGATTCTGATTTAAAAGAGTGTCCATGGAGTTTCTTGCCCATTCTTCTCCATAGAGATCTACGCCTTGGAATGGGCAACTACAGTACTTTCACAGTTATTATGTCTTGTGACTGGGACTGTGGCTTCATTTTTATTGTTGTTCGACCATTCAAAAGTGCCTGTAACTGGCTTATTTGAAATAAATGATTTAATTTGATTGATATGTAATTATGGTCACCCACCCATGGACCAACCTCAGCAAGCACGATTCACCCTAAAGACCAACCCGTGCAGCTGTTATTATTTAGCCACGAGCTCCTCAATCAAGAAAATACAAGTTGTAAGATATTTAAATAATTACGTAAAATACATAATATTCCGCCTATAATTGCCTAAAGGTAAGGCAAAGCTGAATACAATATATTAACGCCTGCATAGCCTATTGCAATAAACCTGATGAAATCATAATTATGATCTTGATAAACCAAATGAAGTAGAACAAAACTTTCAACAAAGATATAAACCAAGACGATACTGAACAACATAATACCTAAACCTAAATATTTAATGCTTCATCAATCAATTCGTACAACGACAATATCTTAGCTGAATGAAAGAAATCTCAGCTAAAACTTCTTTACAGCATCATCCTAAATACAAACCCAAATACTGACAACATTCCAATACATTTTTAAAGAACTCTGATAATAACCGAAGCAATTTCAACTCCCCACAGACGTATACTTCAAACTAAGATAAATTCTACAGTCTCGTATTGACAGATCATCCATAGAGTTGTCACAGGGTCCAGGAGTAGAAATCTCTCGACGAAAATAAACTTTATTTTGTAACAGCCAAGGGTGAAAATGAAACAGCAGAAGATAAAACGCTGGATAATAATTTAAAAGGAGAGCTACTTCAAATGGCAACTATCGATCATTTCGCAAAGGAATTGTATTAACAGATATTTAAAACGAAAACTATGAGAGATAATGGTTTCTATTGAGGGTCTGTTCAGGATTTAAAATTGACTGGATCGGGAATTGATTATTTTGTGGCAGAGAAATTGATGGTCTATCTTACTAAGGTGATAAGCACAGTACACGTTAAAATTACTTTTTTATCAAAATCATAGTGAGTAACTTTTGTGTACTCTCTTGGGTAACATAAATGTTTTCGGATTTGTACCCACAAATATCGAAACTTTTGAAAAAGAAATGCAACGCTTTTGATGGACTGAATCTATTGTAAAAATGTTGTGTCATTAATGCATGATGTTCCATCTACAGTATAGAGTAATTTCGCAATATTTCTCAAACGCACAACCAAAGGGAACATATTTTTTTGTATCTGTGTGTGTACCTAGAGAAAGCACTCCTTCCATAAATATTTATTTTATTCTGGTTTTAGTATTTGTTGTTATAGCAGCAACAGTTATACATAATCTGTAGAAATTACAACTAGCTGGCTATCACTGTTCATGAGATACAGCCTGGTGACAGACGGATGGACGGACGAACGGCCAGCGAAATCTCAGTAAAAGGGTCCCGTTTGACCCTTTGGGTACGGAACCCTAAAAAATTAAGTCTGATAAATATAATCCAAAGAAGGAAAGACATTAAAACACTCTCAAATAAAAACAACAATACTCCTTCAGTGCTCACAATCCTTTCATTACTCAAATCTATAGACAAGGCACTACAGATGCCAGCAGCACTTTTTAAAGCAAAACTGATCACCGTCGTTCCAACTGAGGGTCGTTCCATCATCAGTCTTCCAGCCAGTAATTACTGAAATGGATATTATTGGCTTGTACGCAGCTCACTATAAATCACTCCGGAATCTGTGACGTCGCATCAATAGTTCAGTAAAATGGTTCGAATTTGCTACGGATTTAAATTTGTGGAAGAATTTGTTGCAATTTTTAAAATAAATATTTTTCGAAGTTTTATTTTTTTCTAATATTGTGTGATTATTTTTCTTTTGCTTTTCTCGATGGGGAAAGTAGGTGGAAAGTCTAATTTAAAAACAAGTAAAAAGAGGGTAAAATAGGTTTTAAATCGGTTTTATTTTATTGCAATTTGAATGAGTTGCTTTCTCCAGATATACACACTTTTGTGGACATTTTTCACTTTATTATTTATTTTTCAACGTTTATTTGTTTATTCATAAATTAAATAATTAAAGTACCAATGTTAGTAAGTATAATATTTTATTTATTTACGTGAAATTCCCATCAAATCAGCAGCTGCACCTAGCATTAATAATATGCACGGAGTCGCTATAATTCCCCTTACAAAAACACAGAACACCATAAAAGCGATTAAAGTGGCATTTATGCCTACAAAATGCATAAGCCTCCCTTAAAGACCATTCTTGAATAATTATTAAACGTTACACTTCGTACCTAGTACAATAATTGGGTTGGTCTGCTGACCATGATGTCTTGGATCCAATTCTTAGGTCGAGAAATGTAATTGGGTATTTCCATCAGGAATTTCTTAGTAGCAGCTACAGTGTCTGGATTTGTGCTCGGTTGCTGGCACTAAAAGAAAAGACTTAAAAATAACTGGCGAAATTTCGATGAGGCTATGAGATGATTTATTGTAATAGATCACTTCTAACCTAACCCTTCAAAAACAACAGGCTTGAAATTAAGTCTTTGTTAGAAGCTACCTAATTTAAAACATTTGTGTGAATGCTCATTTCTTAGTGTTCTAAACTGAAAATTTTGAACAACTACAAGTTTACACTTACAAGTGTTGTAAACAGTATTATTTTGCGATATCAGACATCTAAGACAATTCCCGTTTTGCAAGGTGCAGTAAAACTACAACCTGATCAATTTAAAACCCAGAACAAAAAAAAATTGCATCGCCTTGTGCACGCGCAGCCCTAAATTTTACGCGCAATTTTAAATTCCGAACGTCCATTGTTGTCGCCTATCCACTCCTATATCGGCCATATTTTATTCCTGTAACACCACCAATGTATCAAGACCCATGAGAACTCGAAACATAAGTGGCAATTACATTGAGGTCCACAAATTTGTTCTTAGTTTCAGGGGTCGTGATGGTTTGGTCTTGTAATCGCTATAATGTTCAAGCCATCCCTGCCCTAATAAGGTTTGGTTCTACATAGTTTGCAGTTTTGGAATTGAGATTAGCTCTGAAATTGTATTATTGAAAGAGAAGTAATGTATTGCGTGTTTGTTAAACATGGACGTAGGAGGAATGATTTGTTATGTTAAGCAAAATAGTCGATTATTCAGATTATCTCGTTACTTTGTGGCTGTGAGGATCGGAGGGATTAAGACCTGTAAAGGCAGATAATGCCTTTAAGAAATTCCTTGGGTACATATTATGGTGATTATTTTACCGCAGTAAAATATGAGATTTTGCTTATTCTTGTCATTTACACCTTTACAGGGACGTCATTTCTCGTATTTTTCTCAGAAAACCCTTTCATTTGATGCCCATATCATAGGAATGCATAAAACTAGTCCGCCATCTTTGTGTGTCCAGTTTATAGGATGACGTTACTCACCTAACTCTGCATTGCCTTTCAATCTAAACATGGGTGCAATGTTTTCTAACAAAATAGTTTTCGGCGAAACGTGCTGTCTAGGAATAGAGATTTCTATTAACTTTGCTTTCTGTATGTAGTGGTATCGTACAAGCTATTTCTATCTTAGGTTCCACACTCGCACTTCTAAGATTTTTTTCCGAATATCGTATATTGATGAGACGTATCTATGTTTCTTCTAAGATACTTCAGAGCTGACTCCTCGACTTATGTATCCCATTCATACATATTAAGTATGGAGATATAGTTCGTTTAGTTAGTTTCGGTTCAAATAGTTGTATAATTGTTCCAGTTCAGGTTAGTGTATTCGGGTTTAAAGACATGCCAGTTTCCTCACGATGTTTTTCGTCACTTTTTTGATAGAAGACATTTTGCGGTCAGAACGGAATGAATAGATAAGGTACGCACACAGAAGAGTGGCAGAAGAAACGGGAGGCCTGTACCCAACAGTAGGTGATTCCGGGCTAAAATGATGATAATGATGAAAATAACTTCTCTTTAAAATGCTCTGTATGGTGTCGGACGTAAAGAATAGCACAATCCCATATCTTACCGTGGGTATCGTAAGAGGCGACTAAGGGATTTGCCAGAGAATGCGCAGCTCTGTGCTTTTGTAACAACCATACTGTGATCGCCAACCCGCCTGCCAAGCGTGGCGATTATGGTAAAACCCCCCAAAATGTCAATGTGGCGACACTTGGGGGAGGCCTATGTCCAGCAGTGGACGTCTTTTGGGCTGAAATGATGATGATGAAGATGATGATGATGATGAAAATCTTGCCTGCGTTCCAGACCACGACCTAAGACGGGGCTGTTACCATTGCTTAACAATACAACAGCTAGTCAGCATATTTGAAGATGAACAAAACAAGCCTTCGGAACAAAAAACTGCACATTCTCCAAAATATTAATATTATTAAAAAACCAAAAATACCAACCATATCCTTATTCCTCATACACGAACCCAAATAATGAACAAAGACTTATCGTTCCCGGCGGTCAGTTGGAACATTTTTATTTTTGACAAGTGCCATCGATACTTCCATACTTCCCATTGTTCTGATCGACGCAGCTCCTGCTCGTTACCTTACAGTATGGGTAACGATATGGTACGTTTTATGGCTCTTACACTTTCGTCATTATAATGGGCAAACTTCTTGATTTTGTCACGGAGTCGGTACTTGTTGAATTGTAAGTCTTGGACAAGTTCATATTTATCTTGCATTTAACACGTTTTATTTGGGGTCGGCGCAGTATGTCATCTTCTTCAATACTTCTCTAATAGTCGTCACCTTGTCAGCCCCTATACAACCTTATCATCTATGGCACAGACCATCCATCGGTCTTTGACATTCAAATTCAAAACTAACGTTACAAATCTTGGACAAACTGCTTAGATAAAAATCAATCCAGCTGAGACAGAGCAATGCGTGGAAGGATAAGAAAATTGGACCATGTGAAGAAGACAATAGACTCACATTACTCAGTGATAAGATTTTAACGAATAACTTGTCTAGAAGAATGTTAGTGGCTGTGATTGGTGAAAACATAAAAAACAAGATGCATAGCTGCTGAATTGCAAATCTGCGAGGTAGTTAGTCATATCAGGAGATTTTCCGGAGATACCAGTACTGAGCAATCTATCAATATTAGTAATATTATTACACCTTATTATAATCAACCTCTTTTCCCAATCTTCCGACTTTCGAATCGACTTTCAACTTATTCAAAACGATAAGCGGTTCTCCCAAAAACGTCAGACAATCAAAAGTCCCCGAAGCATTACCGTGCGCGGACGCATCCGAATTCGTTTTCGATTCAATCGGAATAAATTTTTGACGTGCTCGATTTTCGATATATTCCAGTGCTTTCGTATGCTTTTTTGCTCTTTTCTACCACAAGGCGAGGACAATGCGGTTGGGGCGTAACGAATAACTTGATTTATAAGTACGCGTGCACGCCGCCGGCCTTGCTTTGGACACCGCTACTAATAATAAGTCCATGGTATGATATGCCTTATATGTGATTTTGTAAATGTATAGGTTTACTTTATGTGGTTGAAATAAAGCGGTTTGTTTGAAGATGTTTCTCTTGAGATTTGTCGGCGAAAATGTTGAGTTAGTTAAAATTTATTTTTGTTGATTTTATTTTGTTCGTATCAATTGTCAGATGATTCACAAAAAAACAGTTTTATCAACACCTAGTACAGTGCTAATTGGTTGCTTTGGAGCTTAAATGACATTGCCAGGAGAGCGGCTGCTTCAACGAATTAACATCGACTAAACGAATTAGCTCAATCTCACGAAAAATCTGACAAAATCCAAACTCATATCCCAATTAACACAAACCCAACATCAAATACAGCCATACAAAATCCCCACAATCAATTCACCAAGCAAATCTACATCCACCACCTAGTCGAGAGTAATACCATGATTTGTTCAGCACAATAATGGTCTTTAAGGGAGGCTTATGCATTTTGTAGGCGCAAATGCCACTTCAATCGCTTTTATATGGTGTTCTGTGTTGTTCTTAAGGGGAATTATAGCAACTTAGTGCAGATTAATGCTAGGTTCAGCTGCTGATTTGATGTGGGTTTCATGTGATTTAGTGCGAATGTTACGGACAATGAAAGGGACTTTGTTGAGTATTGGATGTCCGAATGGTGGTGGATTGGATTTCCAGCTGTTTTGTTTGGATGGTTTTGTGAATTGTGGTTATTGGTGTAATCTGTGTTTTGTACTAGAAGGTTTTGTGAAGATGGTGATTGGAATAATCTATGCTTGCGTTTTTTTATTGGTAGAGCATACTTAGATGGATTCGATTTAAATAGACCTAAATTATTGAACAACCATTACTTCGCCCAATTGTATTAAAACGTACGGTACTCCATCAATCTTCTGACTTTATCCCAATTAATTTGAGTTGGACGTGGCAAGTCTTCTTTTTCCATACTTCTCTATTACTTGTCATCTCAGCAATCACTTTTTTCTTTTCATAATCCTAGATACAGGCAATCGACTATCGAACTAATGTCATTAGCATTAGTAATGTATTTTCTTTACACAGAACTGCAAAGGCTCTCGAGTTTCTTTCTTCAACAAATAAAACACTAACAGCCTTTCAACCATTAAAATCTTCAAAGAAAAATTCTAGGCAATCATAATACGTCCTTATTTCCATCTTTGCCAGCAGCATCGGCTTCTCTTATACATTCGTTGCAAAATTGGTAGTCAGTGAGTGTTGAATACAGTAGGTGGCATTATAAATTTAAAACGAGGCCCTCGTTAAAATATCGAGTTTTGTCTCTTTGTTTGTTTGTCTGTGCGTAGGGTGACGCCAGAGATGTACATGGATGGTTGTGTGGATCTTCAAGGACTTTTGCAGAAGGTTGAAAGAGATTATCATAATTTTTAAAGTCGGTGTAAGGTAAAAGATTTCTTAAAGTATGCTTCGAGTCATTTAATAATTTGAAGAAAAAAAATAAATAAGAACTGAATCTTTCTCGTAATATATGTAAATTTACTTACTTATTCGATAACAAAATGGAGGTCAAAGTGGGTTAGGTAGTAACGTATTGTTATCTACTTGTAAAATAAAAGTGGCCTGTAGATTATATTAGAATATCACGCATCCATACTATCCATACTTCCATACTAATATTATAAATGCGAAAGTCACTCTGTTTGTTTGTTTGTTACGTTTTCACGACGACTAAACGGCTAATCGGGTCTTAATGAAATTTGGCAAGAAGATAGATTTCAACCTGGGGAAGGACATAGGGTATAATATCATCACGCTACGACCAATGGGAGCGGAGCAGCAATGAAAAATGTTGCGAAAACGGGGAAAATGTGACGCAGACGAAGTTGCGCGGGACAGCTAGTTAGGATATAAACTTAAAGAGGATCACGATACTTTAAAAATAAAATCTGAAATAGGCAACATTGACCAGGACTCCATAACTAAAGACATTACAATGATCCACGATTACTCATGCTATCCTGAGTTGAAAACTCGCAATGGATAAAATCCGTTATTATAAAAAATTAACACTCCAAAATATTGACAAAACCCAGAGTACATTCACGCCGTTTATCCCTCGTAGTATCAACAGAACCGTTTTGTTAAGTAAATTTACTTTTAGCGGTATGTAAGAAGCTGTGTTTGTATAAAACATGGGCTTTATGTTGACAATGAGGCTCTTACCGGTTGTAGGTTGTTAAATATATTTATGAATAATTAACGATTCGATCAATCTTGTTATCCTATGCGGTCTTGCATATTTTGGTCATGGGAATTACAAATGGACGACTCACTCATGTGTAGTTATTTGCAAAATAGAGATTTATTTAACATACACAACAACATATATTTTGTAACATAAAGCATGTACCACAAAGATTTTTCTCGCGGCTTCGTCTCCGGTTAGAGATGCGAAACGGATTTTAACCGTTTTATACCATTTGCTTTTAAACCGTCTTTTTGGTTTAAAACGATTTAAAACCACACTTAGTGGTTTAATAATTGTTTAAAATGTTTATTTTTTTATAATATAGCTCTGGGGTTTCACTCGAAGTGATCTGGACAGGGACAGTGGTCTACGGAGAGCAGTAGTGGCCCAGTGGGGGCAGCCCCGACTTACGAGCAGTAAGCCGTGAGTTCGAACCCAAGCACGCGCATTACTTTGTGTTATTCATTTCATCACCGCTGCTCTCAAAAACGGTGAAGGAAAACATCGTGAGGAAACCAGCATGTCCTAGAACTAAAAATTCGAAGACGTGTGATGTCTACCAACCCGCACTGGGCCCGCATGGTGGATTATAGCCCACTCCCTCTCATAGAGAGAAGGCCTGTATCCCAGCAGTGAGAACATTATAGGCTGATGATGATGACGATGATCTAGCCCGATTGCGATTACGGTAGCACATTACAAAAATAAAAATGCAGGATACCGTTTTATTTTAATAAATGCGCATAACGTGATTGTCTTCAGTCTTTCTAATCATAAAATGTTGTATAAGCATGATATATGACTTCACTTATATCACATGTATTAATAAAAATGGCTCTGTATAGCTCTGTATGGTGTCGGACGTAAAGAATAGCACCATCCCATATCTTCCCGTGGGTGTTGTAAGAGGCGACTAAGGGATTTGCCAGAGAATGGGGGGCAGCGTTCTCTGTGCTTTTGTAACAACCGTACTGCGATCGCCAACCCGCCTGCCAAGCGTGGCGATTATGGTAAAACCCCCCAAAATTCCAATGTGGCGACACTTGGGGGAGGCCTATGTCCAGCAGTGGACGTTTTTTGGGCTGAAATGATGAATGATGATGAAGAATAAAAATGGTAAATGATTTCAATTAGCCTTTTAAATTTAATTTTTAAAGTAAAACGTAATCAATGTACGACCCACGTGGTCGTGGTTTTAAACAAATTTAAAACGGGTTTTAAACCACGGACTTTGATTTAAAACGGTTTATTTACCCGTTATAAACCCATGGAAACGTTTTAGATGTATGTATGACACTCGGGGATAATGTAGCTTTCAGAAAATGATAGAATTTTTGCAATCGGCTCAGTGGCTCCAAAAATTACTCCTTCAATACAAACTTACAAACCTTCAAACTTATAAACAACTATCTTTTTATAATTTATGGAGTAAGGACCATGAAAACGATATTTTATTTCCATGGGACCTGCATCCTAATCGAATGAGTTTTTTCGTTGATGATTGAGATATGATAAGACCAAAGAAACGATAGATGGACTGTGTGAAGGATGATATAGCAAGAAAGGGGGTATCTCATGAGATGACGAGTAATAGAGAAGTATGGAAGAAGAAGACAGGATGCGCTGACCCCAAATAAATTGGGATAAGGGCAAGATAATGATGATGATTACAAAGATGTAGATTAATGATCGTCAGATACCAATGTGTGTCATCTGTTAAATGAAACTTTCTGAATAAACCCACAATAACAAATTAATGTTGCTATTGTCATGTGGTGCTTTAAGACATGCTTAAAACCAATCAATCATTCTTTATTTTAAACTGTTTCATAAAAGTGTTATAGCTATAGCGATTATTTTAAGCGAGGAGCTCGCGGCCAAGCAAAACTGCGGCACGGGTCGATCTTTAAGGTTAAGCCATGCTTGCCGAGGTTGGTCCGTGAATGGGTGACCAAAATTACATACCGAGTTTCCTCCGTGCCCCGGAAAGCACGTTACGCCGTTGGTCCCGGCTGTCATTTGTAGATCTTTGAAGTCGTAACGAGTAGTCAGAAGCCAAAAGACATCCAGTCTTATCAAGGTGTATTGTATTACCCAGTTGCTGGGTTGTAGAGGTCAGATAGGCAGTCGCTTCATCTAATATATTGGTACTCAGCTGCATCCGGTTAGACTGAAAGCCGACCCCAAGATAGTTTGGGAAAAGGCTGGGCAGATGATGATGATGTGTTATATAAATTAAGATAGTTTAATCGTGTGTCAAAGTTATAGAGAAGTATGGAAGAATAAGATATATTGCGCCGACCCCAAACAAATTGGGATAAAGGCATGAGAATGATGATATGATATGATCCTTAATAAAACTATCATATAGTTTTATTAAGGATCACGCTATCGCATTAGGAATTACCCGTAATGTTAGCAGTTTTTGAAATAAAGAAATAAATATAATATTTTCTGAACGATAAACCGCTCAAGACCTCATCTCAACATTCTCAACTCCATGAATCAGGCTCTGCAAAGGCGAAATGGTACGGATCCCTTCCCATATAAGTTCATAATTAAGATATTGATGACGAGATGATTATGCGTGCGCATTGAAATCCAGTTAAAGGTCACAGACCTTGTTCAGCTTTTATTTTAGCGGATACGGCTGCGGCTTGCAGTACGGTGCGCATGTTCAGGCGTACGCAAAGACAGTACGGTAAGGACTGTAATAATGCAAATAAATCAGAATGCTTTGCGATTAAATACTCATTCAGATCAGGCGACACTGTGATCGAAATTAATAATCAAACAAAAGGACTACGTACAACGGCGACACAGAATCTATTTATTAATTAATTTTATCTATTATATAAGACATAAAATAAAATCTAAAATATTTCAATAAGTTTTTTTTAAAGCGTATCAAAATCTGGATACTTGACGCGCAGGACACTGGCAGGTTTTTGAAAGCAGTTTAGATGATCTGATCTCGTTCGGTTTTAGCAAGAAATTGGTCATTAAAAAATTCGCAATCCAAATAATGGCAAACTACGCTCCTAACCCTACCCACGGGCCACGCGGTGGCCAAAGCGAAGGGTATAATGCGAACCGGTCTGGCCCACCAGTGCGTTCCGTCCCGAACACATGCTTATCCGTACAGCGCGCACATACTTAACATAAACGTATTTTAACACTTTATTTACATCACTATAAGGTGAAGTGGATAGTGATGCACATTGAATACAAGGTGACGCTAGAATTCAAGGTCCTTTGACTGATGGGAGGTATACAAGGTACAATTAACGGACAAGTCATATAGATTCAATCTCTTAGTATTATATAATTGCATAGCACATGTGTGAGTACTATGTACTATAAAGTCACTATTTACTGAGTAAATGACCCGACACACCCGCCACCATCAGCGTGACATTTAAGTGAGCAAAGTAAATTCGCGTCATTTACTTTGCTCACTTAAATGTCACGCTGATGGTGGCAGGTGTGTCGGGTCATTTACTCAGTAAATACTGACTTTATAGTACATAGTAACATACATCTTTCATTGACGCGAATTTACCCTGGTGGTTGAGTGAATATCATGCTCACTTAAATGTCACGCTGATGGTGGCGGGTGTGTCGGTTCATTTAGTTCCCTTCAATATGGTTGAGTTTAATGATGGCTGATACATGCGTCATGTTCGTGAACGGGCGCTGTCAGTTGTGACTGGTCATCTCTTAGCTGCCACGGTTTATTTTAATTACTTTATTTTCAAATTCCTGATTTAATCTTTAACTCTGGACGCTCTTAACTTGTAACCCGTATTTCTACATCGTTCTCACTTAATAGTAATTCTCAACACGAATGATGTAACCAAGACTTTGTAACATATTTTGATTTAAAAGAGTGTCCATGGAGCTTCTTGCCCATTCTAGAGATCTACGCTTTGGAATAGGTAACTGCAGTACTTTCACAAGTTTTTATGTCTTGTGACTGGGACTGTAGCTTCGCGTTTTTGTGTGTTTTTTGACTTTCAAAAGTGCCTGTAATGGTCTAATTGCAATAAATGCTTTGAGTTTGAGTTTGCCGCCAACCAAGCATTCTGTACTACAAACTAAGTCATCATCATCATCAGGCCTCATCTATGAGAGAGAGTGGTCTGTAATCCACCAGGCGGGCCCAGTGCGGATTGGTAGATGTCACATATGTCTTCGAATTTTTAGTTCTAGGACAAGCCGGTTTCCTCACGATGTTTTCTTTCATCTTTTTGAGAGCAGCGGTATAAAATTAATTACACAAAGTAATGCGCCTGCCTGGGTTCGAACCCACGACTTACTGCTCGTTAATCGGGGCTGCCACTGGGCCACCGCTGCTCTCAAACTAAGGAACTCTACGCAACAATGTTTGCTGGGAAACACCGTTTTTTTTGGGTGGAAAATCACGTGGTAGGAATCAATGTAACGCACTCAATACATTGTTGATGGATTCATTGAAGACTTTAGAGATATATTTAAGGTAAAGTAGTATAAAAAACGTACCGTTACGGACGTAGCTCGAAGAATCGCCAAACTTAAGTGGCAATGGGTAGGGCACATTGCTCGCAGAACGGATGGCCGATAGGGCCGAAAAGTTCTGGAATGGCGACCGCGAACCGGAAGACGATGCGTTGGCAGGCCTCCCACTAGGTGGACCGATGACCTGGTGAAGGTTGCGGGGATCCGCTGGATTCGAAGGCGTACGGGACCGGCCAATGTGGCGTCACTCGGGGGAGGGCTATGTCCAGCAGTGGACGTCTTTCTGCTGAAATGATGATGATGAGTATAAAAAAAAACTTGTGAAAAAGTTGGAATTTTGACCCCCAATATTTCGGTAACTAGAAGGTTCCCAGGTATGGTCCTGAACGAAAAAAAGATCACAATGAAGGAGAGAACACATGTGTTTTAGCTACGTTAAGGGTATTTTTACTTTATTTAAGTCGGTTCTTTAAAATATATGTATAAGGTCCTTGAACAGGAACGGAGTATTTGTTTTTAGGGTTCGGTACCCAAAGGGTCAAACGGGACCCTATTACTGAGACTTCGCTGTCCGTCCGTCTGTCACCAGGCTCTATCTCATGAACCGTGATAGGTAGCCAGTTGAAATTTCTACAGATTATATATTTCTATTGCTGCTGTAACAAAAAATACTAAAAACAGAATAAAATAAATATTTAAGCGGGCTCCCATACAAAAAAGTGATTTTTTTATTTCGTTTTTATAGACAATGATACGGAACCCTTTGTGCGCGAGTCCGACTCGCACTTGGCCGGTTTCTTATTAGAAACCGGGCAGGACAAATACCGGTATATTATTTTAAGCAAAAAACCCGTAAGAGTCACAAAAAAAATGTTTGATTAAACAAACTCTTACACAAAGAAGTGTTACTTTGAACACCCACATATTAACAAAATAAACAAGAAAAGAAACAGAAACTCGCGAATTCTGATAAAGTAAGTTTATGTTTTAAACAAACAATATGCTTTACGATATTAATTAGCGAGTCCTTGCTAAATACTTTTTATTTTGACGAATTGTCCTTTTAGTTCTTTATGTGTTTATCACACTAAGATCGGGGTGAGTTTATGATTTTATTGAAATCGAGACTAATTT
The DNA here is from genome assembly GCA_949152445.1 of Cerastis rubricosa. Lineage (NCBI taxonomy): Eukaryota > Metazoa > Arthropoda > Insecta > Lepidoptera > Noctuidae > Cerastis > Cerastis rubricosa. The sequence goes on along the minus strand of OX424534.1, from coordinate 19,488,146 downwards.
GTTATGTTGATTATTTAGTACTTTAACTGTTAATATAAAAACCAACTTTCCTCCCGCAGGTCTGCTGGAAGAAATTTCTTTTGAAATAAGTAGTGTACCTTTGTGCTCTCTTTTCTTAATGTACTGTCCTTTTAAGAATTTTGTGTGTACATAAATCTTCTATATAATAATAATAAAGTATATACTATATACCTATACCTACTAATAGTAAAGCTGAAGAGTTTGTTTGTTTGCTTGAACGCGCTTATCTCAGGAACTTCTGGTCCGATTCGAAAAATTCTTTCAGTGTTCGATAGCTCATTTATCGAGTAAGGCTATAAGCTATATATCATTAGGCTACAACCAATAGGAGCGGAGCAGAAATGAAAAATGTTGTGGAAACGGGGAAAATGTGACGCAGACGATGATACGTGGGACAACTACCTAGTAAATTATTAAAATATGGACCTTGGAAAATTTTAAAATAGGAACTTGACAATGATTAAGAAGAAAGTGAAGACAGAGCTGATAAATTTTCTGAGAGGAAACGACCGTAATTTTGCGAGGCTCTTAATAATAAAAATCTAACGAGAACCTCGTGAAAGCAGAGAAACATAAGCCATCCAAGAATCTAGATCTGGCTGGCGAGGTTGTCGACATATGGGACATGAGTACAGCACTCATTGTGCCGATAGTCGTGTCGGCCAATGGCCAAAAGCCTCGACCAATATCTGAGGAGGTTTTCGCTTGGCAGCAGGATCACTCTTGGGCTTGATTCAGAAACAGTACTTCTGGATACGGCGCGTATTGTTAGGAGATTCATCAATAACCCTGTTCAGTGACAGCCCGGTAGCTCGGATCCTGTTCCCGATGCCGGTGGGCTACTATTTTTTTATATCTTTTTTTTTTTTTTTTTATATAAATGAATATTTAAAAATGTAAAAAAATAATTAACAAAGATTTGATGAAAATGTAGAAATATTTTTTCTGTCATTGAATTTAGAAGTTCTATATGGACAGCCGAAGCGGTAAGGTCTAGAAGCATTTGTACAGGAGCTCCATTCTATAAAAAAGATGTGTAAAATACGGTAACGATTGTAAGGAAGTGACGTCTGTTATTTTTTCCATTCGACAAAGGCCACCCCAAGCCGAGCTCATCACGGCTTGCAAATTAATTATCTATTGCTTAAGAGTGCTTAACGCATAAGGTACTAAACAGCATACAAAATACAACCAGCTACTGTTCATAATTGTAATGTTCATAATAGCTTAGCTATAAGGCAGTACACACACCAGTACATGATAGTTATTCAAATATAAGGCGTAGTACATAACAGAGACCGTTGGCTACGCAGTAGGTGGCTTACGTGTGTACCACCCGGATGTATTTGTGCGTAAGGATGTGGGTACATGGGTTTAGTTGGCTGTTTTAAGGCTTTTTTCACTAGTGATAATAGAGCATAACAAGCGAACGAAATATATTAAATATATTAATGATAGTAAAGGATACAATGTAAGAATGAATTACTCGCCAAAAGGTTGGTCGACTCTTCACGTGACCAGACGGCTGGCCTTTTTTTTTGGCCAAAGAATCAGCATCACCATCCAACGTGGTAATACTGCCAGCTTACTTGGCACCTATCGACAACAATGTGGACGAATTTTTTGGCGCCCTGTAATTCTTTTCCCGTTTTGATATGTATATTATTATTTTTTCATCAAGCTTAACAACTGAGTAAGAACAATCATAATGATGAGGATAAAAATGTAGCAGCAGTAACAAACATTGTTGCTTGTGCTGAAAAGTCAACATTTTTCACAAAAAAAAGCCTTTTCCTATCAATCATTTTCGCCTAGAGAAGAAACTAAGAAAAGTTTGATGTACTGGTAGCCTATCATGACGTCTAAAAACGTTATTGTTTTACTCTTTTTCCCGTGTGGGAAAGGGATGGCGCTAGACATCCTGTAAAGCTCCATCTCTTTCCCACCCTGGAATAAGAGTAAAACAATACTGCTTTAAGACGACATGGTAGGCCAGCAGAATGCTTGATTGACGGCTTCGTGAAGCCTTCGTTTCCGACTTGTGTGTATACTGTTCAAAAAGTTTTAATGCATACCTACATCAATTATAAAATAGCAGCGAATGAATTTACATAATTTCTTATTTGTTTACATCATATTATTACAAAATAATTACCAATAAATTGACAAAACAAACAACACGGAACAAAATTATCTTATCAGTGAATCGAACCTACATTACAAATACATACATTACCGTTCCCAAACTGAATATATTACAAACCTATGTAATACTAAGTTTAGCCCGCGGCTTTGGTTGCTGTGAATTTGAAAACTATTCTAACGGAACATCTGCCCAACCTTTTCTGAACTAAGTTCTAATCGCTCTAAAAAGCAACAACCAACGTATGTAAGACCGGATGTCAAACTTCTGGCTTCTGACTACTTGTAACGACTGTCAAAGATCTACAAATGACAGCCGGGACCAACGGGTTAACGTGCTTTCCGAGGCACGGAGGAAACTCGGTATGTATTTATGGTCACCCATCCACGGACCAACCTCGGCAACTTAAACTACGGCTTAAACTTAAAGATCGACCCGTGCGGCTGTTATTATTTAGCCACGAGCTCCTCGTAATCACTCTAAAAAGCATAGAATGTTCTATTTTGTTGCACTTTAGCTCGACCCACCTCCTTAATACCGCATATGTGGACGATGCTCAAAGCGTTTGTGAAGACTTAACCTGGATTGGACTTGTTCCCTGAAGAATGGAAGACGTTAAAGTTAGAATGTTTGTGGTTATGTTAGAAGACATGGCACACAGATTATTAAAAAAAAAAGTGTTATTAGGTTTATGCTGTCCCAAATGTAATAAATAAATGTTGGGTCGGCTTCCAGTTTAACCGAATGCAGCTGAATCCAGCATGGAGCGACGGCCTATCTTACCTCCACAACCCGGTTAGTACTGGGTAATACGATACCCCTTGGTAATACTGGTTGTCAGACTTTGGGGCCGCTGACTACCTGTAATGACTGTCAAAGATCTACAAATGACTGAAACGGAACTTACCATTGGGACAAAAAAGACCTATGTCTCAATCCAGGTGGCCTACCATGACGTCTTAAACCAGTATTGTTTTAATCTTATTCCAGAGTAGGAAAGAGATGGCGCTAGACGTCCTGTATAGCTCCGTCTCTTTCCCACACTGGTAAAAGAATAAAACAAAACTGCTCCCCGGCTTACCATTGTGCCTTTCATCAAAATTCTTTCAGCAAAGGTAACAGACGGACAGAATCACTCTCACATTGATAATATTCATATAGAAAGTACGAATAAACTCTGCTTTCGAAACATGGCCAAGCCCTTACAAATATATTAAATCATTTTATGTAAATGAGTCCTGTTAAAACTTGTGTAAGCGATTTAGCACAATGCGAGTGCAGTCGGCAACAAGAATTACGACTATTTTGTCTTTGGTCATAACTCATATACTGGATGTTTCTAGTTACTATGGCATTATGTATGGCATTATTTGGCGACTAAATGTTACTTTATGGTTCATCATCATCTGCCTAGCCTTTTCCCAAACTATCGAGGGGTCGGCTTCTAGTCTAACGGGATGCAGCTGAGTACCAGTATTTTACATGAAGCGACGGCTTATCTGACCTCCACAACCCAGTTACTGGGTAATATAATACTCCTTGGTAAGACCGGATGTCAAACTTGTGGCTTCTGACTACTCGTAACGACTGTCAAAGATCTACAAATGACAGCCGGGACCAACGGCTTAATGTGCTTTCCGAGTCACGGATGTTACTTTATGGGTCTTAGTAAAAATACTGTAGACCAGCAGGAGACTACCACGTTGGTCTAGTGGATGCAAGTGCGACTGCTGAGCTTGACGTCCAGGGTTCGATTCCCGGGTCAGGCAAAGTATTATTGGGTTTTTTATCAGTGATTTCTCAGTAGCAGCCACGGAGTCTGGATTTTTGCCTGGTTGAAGAGAATTGGCTCGCCCCCTATCTCATGGAACTTATCAGCATAACTGGCGAAACATAGGTGTATTATTAAGTACCTACACGTTTGCTTAACCCTATGGGGAATACAGGCTTGATAACTGGAGACCTTAAATGCCTCATTGCTGCCAATGCCAAGAGGGTCACCTATAAGTCATCATCTGTCTTCTCTGTTCTGTCTTTTCCTAACAAAGTTGGTGTTGGCTTCCAGTCTAATCGGAAGTGGCTGAATGTCAGTATTTTACATGGACTGCCTATCTGACGGGCACATTCCACGACGAACATTCCACGGGTATCCCTGGTGAGACCCTGTCACCCAAGGATGCTGAAAATGATTATGAGGTAACGTTACCGTCAAGTGTCCATTGGGGAATCAAATCAAACCATTTATTAGTTTGCAATCATGGGTAAAAATTGGTATACTTATAGATGTTGTCTTATAAGTTAGCTCTCCATGTTCTGCCGTCACATGGGCATGTAAAACATAATCAATTAAATAAAATTCATTTCAGAAAACAATAAATAGTGTTAGAAAATCATAGAAATCCATTATTACAAATTACATGTCAAAACATTTGAAACACAATTAATAGAAAATAGAAAAGTCAAAAAATATTACATCAAATGTCACTGGTTACAATATTAAGAATGTCAATACAAGCATGTCAATTTAAATAAGAAAAATAACAAGTAAAGAAATAATTCATTTGGTCAACCAATTTACATTTTAATTTTTATGTGCATGTCAGAAAATGTGCAAAGACGGTGAAAGAAAAGAAATCAGTTGCTTTTTTGCATTCATACAAGTTTCCCAACATTCTATCTCATTAATTTGATGATTCTTTCATAAGTTACTTTTTTCTTCCAGCCATTATCATTAAGTGCTCTAATTTAGATTCAGATCTATATATATATTTACATTTATTGAAATATACCACCAAAAAAAAAAGCTACGATTTGTTATGTTACAAAAGTCCGTATAACTACTGGTGCTAATACATTTTACTTTTCTTTCTGCATGCTATCATTTCATCACAAAATCTATCACCAACCTCGAAACACATCAATTTCCTACAGCTTCTCCGTTATTCAAAACACTGGCTTCCCAATCAATGGTACAACGAGGTTACCACCATCCTTTGTGCTCACCCCGGCTCCAGATAATCTATTCCGCGATACACTAGATAGATGTAATCGAATCCTGGATAGATTTATATCGAACTGAGTTCGAGTCTAAGTGAATGGTAAGTACAAATAGGGTGGAGTGAATTTGGTACCGTGAGATATGGTTTGACTGTGGGATAGAATAATCCACAAGGATATTTTGGTGCTTGTCTTTGTTGCAGTTAGTCTGTGATAAATAACCCAGTAACCGGGTTGTGCAGGTCAGATAGCAAAAAAAAAATATACCGAATGGGTGCTGATCCCAACATAGTCGGCAAAACGTCAGGCAGATGAATATAATTAATTTGGTTTTAGTAATGTCATGACAATTTCTTACTTTCGCAAACCATTTTAGTGAAATAACTCCGCGAACTTAGTTTTCAATTATCTCCGTTTAGATAGGACATAGGTATGTACTTACCTTATTAAATAATTTTATAAATTAAAGTTAAACACAAGAATTCGACAAATTAACATGAGCTGCCATTACTTATTGTAATTCGAGACATTTTTCTTCGAATAAAAAGAAAAGGAGCACTATCACACACGTCTTTCACGATCGTGAAACTTTTCCATTCAAAATAAAACTATGATGAAACAGAAATAAGGTTTATTTTAGGTGGTAAGTACGTGTTGGGAACAAAATGATAAAAAGCATAAAGGTCCTTAATCACTGGAAACAAGACGTCTTAATTAAAAAACCTGAATCTTAACGAACGCACACGAATAAATTAAACTATTAACTCTTAAATAACTTGAGACTGAGATGTATCGCTGTTATTTTTCACAGGTGACCTTAATTTGTTACTTTAATGTCCTCAAATATTTGTTTTTTTAATTGTCGTTACCTATGTGGTTAAATAGTTGCCTTAATTACGGAGTGGAACGAAAAATTTATCGTAAATTGGTTCTAAAACTTCCTAAATCCAAATATTTGTATATTCTCAGATTAATTTAGAAAAAAACCAAAATAATCTTCATTATTTCACAGCTATACATTCCAGTTCAAAATTTAAAATATAAAACGGATAAAATAAGAAACTATTACCATTAAATGCATTCATATAACATACAATAATTCGACACAATTCAAAAACTTAAATTAAGAAATCAAAATCTCCAGAATATTCTAACTTTCTTTTCAATTTTGTTACTGTTCTCTTGTTGTTTTATAGCTAATAGTGTTATAGAATAACGTTTCTCATAAAAAAAAACTTTTTCAGATAGGTACAAGAAGGGCTCCTTTTATTTTTCTGGAAAAGTTTTTTTTTTTTAATCCATGGCAATGAAATTTTAGAACAAATCTTCATCGTTACAAAAGTTGAACCTAAATCGAAAGCTTAAGGTCCATTATCGACGAATTAAATTTTACCTCCCACGGGTTTATGCAAAAATAAAAAAGGAACTTCTCATTAGCATCGCTCCAGGTCGCTTTTAACGTCTTAATTTGAATTTGGAAGCGGTTCCGAGCAAAAAGTTCGAGTATTTAATCAGGTGATACTCCTTGATACTGGCAATGGGTAGAACCCGTTGACTGCCAGATATTTTTCGTGTTTTTAATGGCCGTAATTTTCTTTTAAATGAAGCGTTATTTTTGTCGTTGATTACGTTGTAATTATAGGTTCGTTTTGCCGTGAATTCACTTGGTGGTTAATTTAATTAAATGTGAGATGGAAGTATGATGTTAAACGAGTGTGGTTATGTAGTGTTTCGCAATCTTGTGTATGATACGCTGGAGTTTCATATAAGTGTAAGCTTCCCAGAATACTAGTGAATGAAAATACAGTGTATTATTATTATGTTTAAGCATATGCTATACCTTAATTACTTCTCATAAAAATAGAATTTCTAAAAATTCAATGAAAATTAAACAACTTTTAAAAATGATCAAATATCGCGGTCATCCTATTCCTAAACGTACCCATCAACACAATCAAGAATCTTTAAAAGAACCCTTTCAACATTCCGCAACCAAATTATAAAACTCAGTTCCTTAAAAACAGTAGCCAGTACCACCTTGCGAAAAAAAAACAAAATACAGTGCAGAGCACATCAGTAAAACCAGTTGCACATTTATACGTATAATTAATTAACAATTCAGTTGTAAGGCGGTTGGTGCCGGCTCGACTCAACCAAGATCGTATCACATCTTAAACCAGAAGTTTAACGGGTAACCGGTGCCATTAGGGATATCAAAACACTGGTCTTTGCACGTTGGGACCCTAAAGATGGCGAAACATGATCAATTTTACCTGACACTGGTGGTTAAGACAATCGTAAAGCGTTGAAGATGTACTTAGGTCGTTTTTGCACTCTGATTTGGCGCTTAATCGGTTTCGCTTGCCTGGATTCATTCTGTGTGTTGTCACCTTTATGCTTTGGCCGAGTGAGGTCTAACGGGATCCAACAAAGGTTCGTGTCGTCTTGATAACCCGAACATGACGAATGCATGCGATATGAGACGAACATGTTGGCTTCTTGGACTTTCGCGGTTAACTTAGCCAAGCGATTTAAAAACTTTTGCAAAAGGTTCTTTTTTGTATTTATTGTGATTTGTGTTATTGTTTTCTGATTTCATTATTTTTTCTTTCTTCAATAATTCGTTCTCATTTTGGTGATAATGATAAAAATATTATTCTGTCTCTGTCAATCTGAAAACTTTTGACAGAAACATTTTAAATACGTTTAGTGTTACTTCATCTTATGGTTTCTTGTGCAAGTGGGCTTTATAGATAGCCTTAGAATTAAGAAACATACATTGCTACTGAAATGCACAAAAAGAATAGGTGCTGGTCGAATACAACCACCTTCTTTTTTAGCAGTCTGTTAAAAATCAGCTTCCTCCAATATATGCCACCCTAGTACATTGTGCGGCCGTTAGCAAGCGCTGGAAACTAATGCCGATCTTTTACTATCAGTAGAGAAGCCAACATTTCTGTAACTTTTACAATCAATGCAAATCGTCGAACAGTTCGTTTACATTAAACACACTTACCTTTTCCTCCAATATCTGCCACTCCCGTACATCCACATTGTGCGGCCGTTAGCAAGCGCTGACCACCAATGCCGATCTTCAATCATAAGTTCAGAATCCTTCATTTCTGTAACTTCTAAAATCAATGCAAATCGTGAAACAGTTCGATTACATTAAACACACTTACCAATTCCTCCAATATCTGCCAACCTAGTACCCATTGTATGGCCGTTAGCAAGCGCTGACCACCATTTTCGATCTTCTATCATAAGTTCAGAAAGAATCCTTCATTTCTGTAACTTCTACAATCAATTCAAATCGTGAAACAGTTCGATTACATTAAACACACTTACCATTTCGTCCAATATCTGCCACTCTAGTACATCCACAGTGTGTGGCCGTTAGCAAGCGCTAGCTATCAATGTCGATCTCCTGATTAATAGCAACCGTTTCTATCGCGATCGGACTTCTAATTAATTGGACATCCAGCGGCTTCCTTAAGGGTTTAGCGATATCTTCATTCGGACACAGTTTTAGTTTACTTCTTGGGATTTGTAATGGATCGGATATGTTTCTATTCAAATACTTGTCATAAAACTTGATGTGTATATAGGTCATGGTACAGAGTTTTCTTTAGAAGATTCATTGCGAGCTAGAAAACTGATTTTTGCATGTCAGAATCAGTCTTAAAAATAAAAAATAAGCTTTATTGCAAAAAAATAAAACCGTCTTCAAAAACACAACAAAGTGAAAAATTACTTTAGCTTCAGAAGTCGGTGACTTTTGTTTTATTCTTACACATTTTTTTATTATTCGTAAAATAAACATAACAGTTGTGTCACACAAATCGGTGAGCCTAAGCATCGCCATTCAACGTGGCAATGCTGTCGCATGCCAGTCTTCTGGGCAAGTTTCCGGAAGACAGCGATGTAGAGGAGTATTTTGTCGCCTAAGCATCCTATTGTTTTTAAGTTAGTTTCTATTTAGTTAGTTTATGTAAATATTTGGTTTTAGAAAATAATGAATTTATGAATGTTTGTAAATATGTCATCTTAAAATATCAAAGTCATTAAAACTATCATCACCAAAAATAAATCAATTTGTAAATCTATTTGTTTACAATTATTCTTCCACAATCAATTTACCTCAGCCCTTGCATCAGTGCAAAATCAAAGTGATCTTTATGTTCATAGCAAAACGTTGTTATTAGGTTGCCATAAAAAACCTCCTGTAAAAATACCGTAAAACAAAGTTTCATGGGGCTTAACAGCGATTTCCAATCAAAGTGTGTTAAAAAGTTTTCAGGTAGCATCAGGAAAATGTAATCAAAGAGATGCAATGCGAGTTTTTGATCGAATGTTTCTGTGTTTCTATGTGAATGAGATTACTTACGGGTTGTTTTTTTTTTGTAGAAGATGGATTAGGAGTTTTGATTGATTTTGTTGTGTGTCTCACTGCTACATACTTATCCTAATATACAACGTAATAGCGAAAAAAATATCAGCTGCCCCATAGATTTGGGTCGAATAGGTATGAAAATTTTGTGTGGGGCAGCAGATAATTTATTCGATATTACGATGTTTGTCCGATGGAGAAACATGTTCAGTTTGATGGTCTGTAGCACACCCTTAAGCATGTACCTATATGTATACCCTTTCCGTTACACCCTGTATAATTATTAAATCATTAAAAGCTATCGAGTATAACAGGCGCGATGTTATTTATGTATATTATTAAGTTATTACTTATTCTCTATCACCAGCCGTTGGCATCGAAATTTATAAGCGTTTACATCTTACGGTATTTCATACAAACTTTGACGACCTTACTTTCCCAAATGACTTAACCGATTTTAATGAAACTTAGTACGCATAAGCAGGATACATAGTTTTAAAAAGTTCATTCATTTCGGAATATAAGGACTTGAAAGTTTGTATGAAATGTTGTAAGGCGTAAAGGTCATAAAATAAGTAAAACAAACCGAATCACACACATACACCAAACCTATAATTTGTATACCTCACAAACTCAAAACTAACAGGTTCTATATACGAGTACCAGGTAGTATTTTATTTTATAGTCAATGGCTCGCTCTCACAATATAGATATAAATCAAACGATGGGCACTGAATAAAATCGCTTATATCGTTTTATCGCTCGATCGCTTGCTCCTTCACATTATAAGCTTACATTCTGTGTATAGGGTGTTACAAAAGGGGCAACAAAATGGACTAAATTCTGTACCTACTAGTATAATTATTTAATTCAGTTCTTTTACAGTAAACGTAGCATTATGAAATTAAGTTATTTTTTCATTTCGCGTGTTGACTTATTTCATGCATTTTTTTTTAATGAAACCTTTATGTTCTTTGAGTTAGTTTGTTCACAGTTTAATTTGTAACCTTTTGTGGTCCCAAACAAAATTCAATTTCAAAATTAATACAAAATGTTTACATAGCCTTCCCAATCACTGCTTTGCTTTTTTAAAATATCTTGTAATAATATTTTGGATCGTTATAACCTGAAGTTTTGTAAATGTCAAATTCATATACTTAATTTAACAATTACTACCTAACATTTACTTAGAAACTCATTAGGTTGGAAGTTTTTTTTTTTGGGACTCTTTGAAAAACATCGTGTTGTAGTAATCTAGGTAATTGATAACTGAGGCGTTCTCAAACAAAATATTTTTATTAGAGAAAACGTCGTTTAACTTAAGGGCTTGACTAACACTGGTCAAAAGTGATTTTGTCCGATTAACAGTTTTGACTGTAACATAATATACCCCCTTTTTTATGGATTGGAAATCATCAAAAACCTCCTCCCGCTCTGAACGTAGCGGAAGGGAGTGTCAGACTTGTACTGACTAAGACCCATCCATGTTCCTTCTTAGCCCTTTGTGTTCCAGGGCCACGGTATCTACATAAAATACCCCCTACTATTAAGTTAACGTAAATTACAATATTTCACCTTCCAAGTTATGAAACACCCTGTACTTTAGCCGCCCGCGGCGCTAGTCATCGTTGTCCGCCGCTTGGCTGCTAGGTGTTATTTTTGACGTAGCTTAAGGTGGTCCCGTTGATCATCCCGCCGCCGTTTTTTCAATAGATGGCGCTGTAGTCTTGCATTTGGGTATTATTTATGATTACGCATAACTAAAACATATTTGATGGACAATATTCTATTTGCGTAAACTAGCCTTTTGTCTTGATTTTTCCACATATACAGCTTACTTGTTAACTCTTCTCAAACGGAGATTTTCAAAATTTCCACCAGCCGTCTCAACTTCATATCCTTACACACCATGCACACACACACATGCACACGTAAATGGTTAATTTCTGAACCGCTAGATGGCATTGTCATCAAAAACGTTTAATTAGGAAACATGCAGATATCATATTTATCAATATTTTGTGACAAACATGTTTAAAAAAAAACATACAAGAAGGGCCACTGCAACGTTTTTATTTTAGTTACTATTTTTTTTACAATAATTACCATTCTAAAGTACCTACCTAACTTGAAACGGAATGTCTCTCGTTTGATTGACGTTTTCTCTGTTGGGAACAATAAACATTCAATGTGCGAAAATCTTTTGTATTTTCTCTACTCGAATCTACCGAAAGTTAGCAGACATGGTTGTAGGGACTAAACTTCTAGGTACGGTATGTAAACATCACAGGGAGATTATATTTTATACATCAGCTTCTACACATCAACAAGAGAATCTTATGTTCTGGTTCTGGAATCTCAAATTAGTTTTCATAAATGTGTTGTGTAAGTGTACCATTTGATAAAAGCATTGTGTCCGTTTTCAATGCCGCAATGAAGTTCTGTTCAAACAAAATATGAATGTGGTTATGTTGTGTTTACACAAATTATATAACTATTGTAAGTAATGCTTTTTATTCAAGTAGTATTAGTATTCATTAACCCAAAGTAAAGAGCCTGTCAGGGTTCGAACATACAACCTACAATTCATTAGTCAAGGCCATTTCCACTAGGCTGTCACTGCCCCCCTTTTCAACTAGGTACATAATACAATAAATTGTTTATAAAAACAATCAAAGTCAAATCATATAAGCACTTATAAGGCAAAAAAATACAATTGATACAAACTCAAAGCATTTATTTAAATACCATTTACAGGCAGTTTTGAATTGTCAAAGACTCATGGAGAAGAATGTACGGTCAGTGGGTCGTCTTAGGGGTGCAAGAAACTCCATGGACACTCTTTTTAAAAACAAGTTGTTACAAAATCCTGGTTACATTATTTTTTTTGCTTCTACATGCGAGAACAATGTATAACAATTTAATACCTACAAAGATTAACTAGGTGACCTAGCAGTTAAGAGATGACCAGTCTCGAATAACGGTGGCCATTCTGCTCAAACAGTTGTAAAGAAGCTGTATGATGCAAGTGCAACACACGTGCCAACATTAGCGACCCATACCATGACAAATTCTCAACTGCCATGCTCGTTAGTGTCACCTAAGAAAAAACTAAAACTATTTGCAAAAAAAAACTGTCTTCAAAAAGCAAAAATGTGAAAAATAACTTTAGCTTCAGAAGTCGGTGACATGTTTGTTTTCAGTTTTTTTGCCACCAACTTCTCTGAAACTAAAGTTATTTTTCACTTTTTTGAAGTTGCTTTTTTTCTATTTTTTTTTATCCATATTTAGTTGTAATATCCTAATAAATTATTTGCTATGAATGTAAATACATTGTTAACAATACATAATGATGGTAATATGCTTATCACCATAGATAGGAGTAGGTAGAATGATTTTTGGTACTTGTATCATAAATGCACACAGAAAGAATAACATGGATAAGCCATTTTTCCGGAAAGTCATTCCGGTAATTCCAGACTCAATTAAATATTGTTAATGTTGGTAGTGATATTATTACTACTCAATTCAAAATTTAAAGGAAGGTATCAAAACTAAATTAATTTATTATTTATCTGTTGAATAATAAAAACAATCGAATTCCGATCGAAGCATTAATATTAGTAACCATGGATCAGCTGGTTCGTACCAAGATCAGGGGTTATGACCTGGCCAGCTGATGAGTACTGAGGTCAGGGGTCTAGGTCTCTATCTAGGTCAGCTGATAGGTATATCGGTCGGAGGTCATGACCTGGTCAGCTGAAGGGCTCTGTAGATACCTAATATGGATTGCTTATTTTATTAAATAAGTATGTTTACTTTTCCCCGGGTTATGCAGCGGTCGCTCAAGAGATTCAAGACTTCACGCCGCCGCGCGCCGTGCCGTCGCATGCTTACTTGAAAATTCATCGCAGTTTTTTGTCCGATCAATTATATTCCGCAGCAGCGTAATCAGCCTATAATGTTCCCACTGCTAGGACACAGGCCTGTAATCCACCACGCGGGCCTAGTGCGGGTTTGTCTTATGTACGAGTGGATACCTAATATAAAAATTTTAAATTAGTTCTACCAACATATTTATTTCTTCTAAATTACTTACCTACCTGTTTTCTTAAATTTTTGAGGTAATAATGGTACTATCGATACTCAATATCACAAAATGTAATCACTGTTTTTATCAAAACAAGTTTGTTTTCTTATTACCTTACTACGTACGTACCTAATAGTACATTACTGCCGCGGTCTATAATGACTACTTTGCTGGTCGCGCTGATTATGACTGACAGCGCAGCGTAGCACAGCGCAGCGTAGCGCAGCTCCAGGCCGACACAGCGCGGTCAGCGTGCAGCACTTGATGGACGAGCTGAGATAATGGCCTCGACCTACGGGGTCGAGGACATTACAGCGGGGACAGCAAGGGCTGCAATGATGGCCAAGCTGAAAGGCCTAGAGCGTAGCTAGGCTAGCTCGAGGCAATCATAGCGTGACCAGCGAAGCAGTCATTGTGGGCCAAGGTTTGTATAGTGCTTTACTCAAAAATGCAAGTACCTAATCCTAATAAAACCAGCAAGTAATTTAAATAAAAAATATATTAATAAACTAGAATTTTAATTAAAATGACAACAGTACAGTTACTAAAATTCAACACCGTCTTTCCGGGTTTGATATCCAAATCAGGCCTCCGTCACTCCATGTACTTGCGCGCTATAAGTGCCTACCGCCCAGCCGAGCGGTCTCGGTCCGCCGGCTTATCAAATTCAGTGCGGTTTTCGCCTCGCAAGCGAAGCGCGCGCACGCCGTTCAATTTTAATAGTGCTGTTCGTTCGTACGCGTATTACGATGCCGTGTGGTGCCTATAATTATGTTTTATCTAGGTTTCTTCCACAGTCAGCACCAATATATAAAACAAAACAAACTTACAAATATAATAAAACAAACTTTAAAAAAGAGTACCGACTTCAAAACACTAAACCGTAAGAAATAATTTTTTCTTTGATGTCGGTGCTTTTTCGATTCGTAATTACCAGCTGCTAGCACTACCATAAAAAAAAAATATTTCTTACGGCTTAGTGCTTTATTTGAAGTCGGTTCTCTTTTTAGGGTTCCGTAGCCAAATGGCAAAAAACGGAACCCTTATAGATTCGTCATGTCTGTCTGTCTGTCTGTCTGTCTGTCTGTCTGTCTGTCCGTCCGTATGTCACAGCCACTTTTTTCCGAAACTATAAGAACTATATTGTTGAAACTTGGTAAGTAGATGTATTCTCTGAACCGCATTCAGATTTTCACACAAAAATAGAAAAAAAACCATAAATTTTGGGGTTCCCCATACATAGAACTGAAAACCACAAATTTTTTTTTAATCATTCCCCTACGTGTGGGGTATCTATGGATAGGTCTTCAAAAATGATATTGAGGTTTCTAATATAATTTTTTTCTAAACTGAATAGTTTGCGCTAGAGCGACTTCCAAAGTGGTAAAATGAGTGTCCCCCCCCCTCTAATTTCTAAAGTAAGGGGAGGAAAATTCTGAAAATATTTAGGATTGTAGAACGTAAACAAAACTATCAACGAAAATTGGTTTCAATAAGATATGATGTTTAGTTTTTGAGATATGGGACTTTTTCATCAAACTGCAGCAGTAACTTTGTTTTTCATTAACATACTATGAAAAACCAATTTAGTTTTGCGGTTGAGTGGAAGTTTACCAACTAATACTACTAACTAATGAATGACAGTTCAAAATATTGTTTGGGGCTATGGAACCCTGTGTGCGAGTAAGACTTGCACTTGGCCGGTTTTTTTAAGGCTTTTTTTTTCATTTCTAGTGAACATCTCCGAAGATCATCATCAAACTAAGAAGTATTTTTTTTTTGTATTTTTTTTTTGTTTTTTTTTTGTGTTTTTAGTGTTTTTTTTATTTTTGTTTTGTCAGAACATATTCACAGTTCTCAATAACATAGATAAAAAGTTATGTTAATTTAATTTTATCGAAGAGGCAGCCCTGCGATTACTGTGGAATCGCGCGGTGCGAAGCAATCACTGCTGTACGCTTGAGCATTTAGGCGCATTTTAGCATACAGTGGTTGTTGACGCGAGGGAGTAGGCAATTATCGTAATAGGTATTGGATGTTTTCTACTGAGTGAAGTATCTGTCCTAATCTGTGTCTAAATCTAAACTAATATAATAAAGAGGAAAGATTTGATTGTTTGTTTGCATTGAATAGGCTCCGAAAGTACTGAACCGATTTGAAAAATTCTTTCACTGTTGGGAAGCTACACTATCCGCGGGTGACATAGGCTATATTATATTTTCAAAAAAATTAGGGATCCTTACTAAAACTGCAATTATGTAACCCAAGGTGTATAAAAATTACCTAAAATATTCTTTACATCGCGTGCGCTGCGAAAACTATTGATGATAGAATAAAATAATGTATTACGACTTTGCAGAACACATCATTATTTACAAAAAGTGTCGCGACAGCATATGTCTAACTATTATATTTATGCCACAATAAGTGTTCTTTTATTTAAAAAAATATATTTTAATGCCGCCGTTAGAAAAGGCTCTGTATTTGTATCTTGGTATTAATCCTTATCGAAATAAATTACTTCATATTCAAGACTGTTTCAATACCTTTATAGAACTGTTTGAATTATTCAATTCGAACATTCCATTCGAAAGATATCACGAGTTTAAAAATGTAAGTATTAGAAAAAAGTTGCGTGGTCGCCGCTCACCCTGCTCAGCTCGCTAGGCATCACCTAATACGATGTAGGCGTCACTGGAGTACGGGCCGTTCGGGAGGGGAATATTCAAACTTTGTTTATAATTATTATTTTTTAGTTCATCATCATTCAACATTTCAGCCAAAAGACATCCACTGCAGGACATAGACCTCCCCCAAGTGTCGCCATTGACATAAGTAAGGGGGGTTTTGACATAATCGCCACGCTTGGCAGGCGGGTTGGCGATCGCAGAACAGTTGTTACAAAAGCCCACAGAACCCTGCTGCCCATTCTCT
Source organism: Cerastis rubricosa (assembly GCA_949152445.1). NCBI lineage: Eukaryota > Metazoa > Arthropoda > Insecta > Lepidoptera > Noctuidae > Cerastis > Cerastis rubricosa. The sequence continues at coordinate 19,471,571 of OX424534.1, read as the reverse complement.
GGCAAGTCCCTTAGTCGCCTCTTACGACACCCACGGGAAGATATGGAATGGTGCTATTCTTTACGTCCGACACCATACAGAACCAAAAAAATTATCTGTGGTGTGAAATTCTGTATGGTGTCCATACAGATTTTCACACCACAGAGACTTTTTTTAGTTACCTGACGCAAATAGAAGGGTTTATTTATGTTTGTGTATTGTTAAATACCCGTGCGAAGCCGGGGCGGGGTGCTAGTTACTAATAGTTTGCGATTTAGTTAGTTTGAGTTGACGGCAAGGTCGACTTTGCTCGAACAAGGTTGTCAAAATAATGACCACAATACATGCATTCTTGAGTAATGTTACTTTTTAGTGTCCACGATGCTGCGACGGTTTGTGACATTTTCGTTGTATTGTAGGTACATATGTAATTATAACAGTAGGTACGCACGACCGCTGATCAAGGTATGAAAAAACCAGTTTATGCACGGCACGGCTTCGCACAGGTATAACACAACAATTTCAAAATTAAATACCTACATAATCATTTCTTGACATTGATTCCTCTCCCGTACGGCGGTACGGCCCGTGCCCGCCAACATCGCTTTATTTATAACTAGCGACCCGCCCCGGCTTCGCGCGGGTGCAATGCAGATACTAAATATACTACAGAATGTCTGTCGACATCACATTGGAAACCTCTAACATTATCTGTGTTTCTCTACTATATTATGCATATATTATACTTATAAACCTTCCTCTTGAATCACTCTATCTATTAAAAAAAAACCGCATCAAAATCCGTTGCGTAGTTTTAAAGATCTAAGCATACATAGGGACAGACAGCGGGAAGCGACTTTGTTTTATACTATGTAGTGATACGTCATTGACTGTAGGTAATGAAACAAACTTTTTGTTTTTAGATCATTTGGAAAGCCTGTTACTCTGAGCAATTTTTAACATAGGAGGTCGACGGCTGCTTATTTTTTTTTTACCTAATATTTTCGTCTGCAATCATAATGTATAATTTTGTATACCTAATCAAATATAAATCAAATTGACACAGAGACTGGAAAAAAATCTTTGTTTTATTTATTTAACGCTAATTTTGTCTGCGCTTATATGCAGTTTAATTTAGAAAATCGATTCGTATAGATTTCTCAAACTTGAAGATCTGATTCTAATAATCTACCTATCCGAACCAAACGCTAACGATCTACCACCAACCGAATCGACAATCAAATCCATCACCAAATGAAATCCAAACGAAAACTCGGCAGTTTGCGCTTGGTTGGATTTCGTTAGAAATCCGCTTTCTCTCTTTCTAACTAAGGGTAACATAGCGGAGTAAAAAGGATAGCGCGAATTTTGTGATTTAGATTTCGGTTCTCGGAAATCTAACAGACATTATAATGCGATCAATATAATCTTTACTGTCAAGCATTTAAAGACTACATTTTCGAGATTAAACGTTGATGTATTTTGTTTTATGCTTCAATGTTTCTTGGAAATAGAAAGAATGTATATACCTAATGTTTGTAAGTTTACGTAGTTTCAACCAAATTAAATACTAATGCATATTTGGAAACTTTTCTGCTAGTCCTAAGCCTAGATTAAAGCATGATGGAAAATCGCACAATAACACGAATAGCTCTAGTTCAGTTACCACTTCGCCTTTTTTACAGTCCGGTCAACCGACTTTGACTTCTATTCCGTAGACATAAGAATGAAATTAAAAGCAAAAACGACAGTTAGATTTGTGTTTTTCACTGTGATCATTATTATTAGAAACAGTTACGACGCTTAATTTTCTCCCAACATAACCTTGACTGCGTCGGTATGTTTTAGTAGGTAAGCAGGTAGTACTTACCTACATTCATGAATGTAAATAGTGTGATGAATGAATGTAATGTTATATAATGTAAGTACATTATTAGTTTATTAGATAAACCGCGAAAAGTCCACGTACAAAAAGCTGTGGCTTCATAACGAATGTTTGGTATGTCTGAATACCTACTTGTTAATAACTAATAAGTTTTAGCTATCACGCAATAAAATTAGCCAACCATTAACCAACTCCGAATTACACATTTCATCCCTAATAGGTACTTTCAAACATTGGTTTGGGTGAACAACTTGACATAGTTTAAGAATATTTAACTTCATTCTTATGAAATGATAAATCTAATTCACCCAAACAAAAACGCCGCAACCAGTACCTACCTACCTACTTGTTTGACGAATGAAATGTGAAATATTCGCGAGTCCACGCAGTTACTGGCACCAACTTACAATGACAACGCCACGCCATCTAGTATCAACAGATAATTATTTCGAGTTTTGTTATGCAAGGGGCTCGATTGTTCTTTAGAAGTTCTTTAGATATCCGGTAGATGGTGTGACTCCAAGCACGCACACTAGCAAAGATTTTTCGTTTTTTTTCGGCCCTGGAAATCCTATAAACCTTGTTATTTCTTTATGTTTGAAGAGTTTTGCGACAACATTAATTCGTAATAACATCATGTTGTTTCATTACTTCTACAAAAAGCATATAAGTATCGAGAATTTGGAAAAAAAACAATGTATGGGAAAGCGCGATTAAACTTCCACCTTAACGCAATACTATGCATCTCCCTGACTCCTCAACTATACCCCTTCTTTCTCGCGGAAGACCTTATAAACTTTATGAACTACTAACTGTCCCGCGCAACTTCGTTTGCGTCACATTTTCCCCGTTTTCGCAACATTTTTCATTGCTGCTCCGCTCCTATTAGTCGTAGCGTGATGATATATAGCCTATGTTACTTCTAATACGTCCAAGAATATGTGTACAAAGTTTCATGATGATCGGTTGAGTAGTTTTCGGGTGAAAGCGTAACAAACAAACTTACATTCACATTTATAATATTGAGAGTTTAGATAACTGCTATTCAGTTAATTTCAGTTACTAGTATATTTTGCATGTGTACTATAAAAGTGGGGAAGGCCAAAGCAACGATGGGTAGGCAGTGTGAAGAATGACATGGCTAGAAAATATGAGGTATACCGAGTTTCTTCCGTCGCGTCCTCTGGAATGCACCATGTAAAATAATGGTATTTAGCTGCATCCGATAAGACTGGAAGCCGACCCCAATAAATTTGAGAAAAGGCTAGGCAGATGATGTTGTCATGTGTTGTGATAGTGATAGAATAGAATAAAACTTTATTGTACACCAAAAATGAAACATGACGGGCTTACAAAACTGCTAATTTTATGGTTACAACGGCGGTCTTATCGCTGATAGCGATATCTTCCAGACAACCTTTGGATAGACATTATGGAATTAAAATAAAAAGGGGGTAGTCAGTTGTGTACTACACAAATATTTAAAATAACAAAAGTAAAGTTATCTACTTCATATATGTACATATACATGTATAAATAAATATGATACATAATTAAATATAAAGATACTAGTGATGTTTGTTGTGCTTGTAGAACATAAATTTATCTTAGCCTTCTGGTCTATGTGACGACTGATTGTGGTCGTGCTGGCGTAGTGTGTGAGGTATTTTCATTGGACGATAAAATAACACATGCCATGCAATTTTATAGTGTGCAGATTTCGTGTACATGTATTACGTTTATCGCCGGATTGACGGCAATCCGCCAACCTATACAGGTTGACGAATAGCTTAGAACGGTGTGTAATCCCACCTATGATGTGGAGTATAAATTATACAAGATCGACATCGTGAGGATGTAAGTGCAAACAGGTTATGTTCAAATCCAATATTCACGTAAATTTTTACTACTATTAAGGGCATGTGGGTAAATAACAACGTTTGCTTGGTCGCTTAGTACGCTTGGTCGGTCCATGGAAGCACCCATGCATGATACAATAGGACTAAAAACATTCGGCCGTGGAAGTATTTAAAGTAAGGTTAACATTAAAATCTTTGACCCTAGTCTAGAGCAAAAAATGATCGCAATGACAGAGAGAACAAGTGCTTTAAGGCTTCGCTGTGGGCACTCCCATTTTACTGAGTTCCTTTCATGCCTGTGTTTCGTGCAACCTTCGTACGTCGAGGGCTCCTGTCATCTAACGAATTAAATCATTGTTATCATTAAATATTGACCAGGTATTTTATTACAAACAGCCGCACTTTGAAAGAAACGAAATTTAAAAAGTAATGTCCTGCCGAACGTTCTAAAAGCAAAACCACAAAACAAAAACCTCAAATACCCCATTAACATTTTAGAAAAATTAAAACACCTTTTTGGAAACAACCTTTTAAATTGTACATTAATATCAAACGACAAATTCGGTCTTAACTCTTTATAGGGGTCCGAGAGACCGCAAAAAGCCAACTTTTCACTGGGACTGGGGTCTGGGAGTCCCATTTAAATCGTATGGTTAATATAAAGTGACCCGTCCCGATAGAACCCGGTTAGCCATCCGGAATGGTATTTTAGGTACATTTCTGTTCTGCCACTAAGGGTACTTCACAGTGAAAAGTGAATAAATAAAAACAATTCATTAGGAAATGAATGCTTTTGATTTAGATGAAAAACTTGCCTGATTGTAAAATATACTGAATTAGGCCCAGCGCACACCGCTGGAGGTGCGGCAGAGAGCAATTGAAGACAACAATTTAATATAAACCTTAACTACCTTGACATACAATTAATATAAGAATAAATTCGCACGCGGTGCTCGGAGCGCCCTAAAGCTACTACAAGAGCATGCGCGCGACTGCTACAGTCACCGCCGTGCTGCTCTGCGCTCTGCCACACTACCCCGCGCTCGGCTGGCTGTTGTCTGTAGAAAGTATCAATAACATGGCCGCGCTCGGAGTAGCTGCGCGCCGCCGCGCGTCTCTCGGCTCGAGGGTTTTCAAGAGCTCTTAGCGTCGCTCGGGACCAGCGGGATCCGCGCGCGTTTTAAGAGTCCCTAACAGTTTCGTCGCACTTCTAGTTTAGGTTATTACGGAGCAATGTGTGCGTGCGAGCGTTCGAAATATCACTGACGATCTTAGTGTGCGTTGTCGCATCCAGTGCAGCGGGAGTAAACAATCTTGGTCCGTAACCGTGTTACAAGTAAATAAATTTGCGTTTATGTTGATATTTTTTAATGATAAATACACCGTCTAAATTAAATTAAAATAAGCTATTTTAGAGGATACGAAAGCAAATAATAATATAGGTTACATAATATGTATGAATGGTTGATTCAAAAGTATGTTCGATTTATTTTATGTGGATTGTTATTTTTTTGTATGTTTAAGTGTGTGTGACATGTTAATGCCCAGTTATTTAATTTTGAATTGGACAATGGGTTTACCTTATCAAAAATTAAATTATCCTACGTGTTTATCTCATTTCAGGTGAAAAAAAAAACAAGTTACTTATTAGTGTCTTTATTATAAAAAGTATAGATAGGGATACATTTTAACGTCCTTTTCAACTTTAATACGAGGTGTTTCGAATGTCCATAGACCGTGCTTTTCTGGAATCCACACAAAGAAAAACTTAATACAAGAAAAACCATGTCGCTTTTCTTCAATTGTTTTGAGATAGCTCATCTGACCTCCAAATTTTACAGAGTGTTGGGCAATCTCTGTGAACTGGTAAAAAAAGAACTGGTAGTCAATTATTATTCTTCCTTCAATTCTTAATAGCGTAGCTGGAGCAGTCTGAAAAAATATTATTTGAATGTTATCCAATTGAAAAAATACCCGAAGTCATAAACAGCCGGCTTCCTTTTGTTATTATTACAAAGTTGGTCATTTGTATATCCATACAAATATTCAAAGTTATTAATAACTTTGAATGTTTGTGTGAATAGACTCCTAATTACAATGTTCTAAATACCATAAAGATAACCTATTAGAACACTAGGCACCACTAGTGTGTTTAGAGATTCAATCCAAGGGTAATAAAAACAAAAGGAAGCCGGCTTTTTATGACTTCAGGTGTCTTTCCTAGATATTTAGGCACCTCAGATCCTTGGTAACAAAAATAAGATATACAAAAATAATTGCGTACTTTGTCCGACTCCAACACTAAATCTTCTAAAGAATCGTCGAGAGTTTCGACAATAGTTGAGGCAGGCGTTTCTTGGATTAAATCCATGTCCTTAAATAATATGAATGGGTTTGAAAATGTAATATAAAAAAATTGTCAGATTGTTGTTTGTTGATATGCTGTATCTTAATAAAAATTATCACGTCGTTTCGCTGCATCCATTACTGTAGCCACGCATAGTCTTACTTACCTGTATAAAAACATCATTTGACTGCATGGGAGCGCCATGGCTTGACAAATCTCTTTTACGCCTGAAAAAAGAATCTCATATAGCTAAGATATATTACATGACCTCATTTACTAGTGATTGAACATGTTTGTTAAAGACGTACTTCAGTGTTTATGTTTCTTTTGTAAGTAACTATGTTCCTGGTCTCCCTGGTGACTTGTTCTCATTTTCGTACCTGCAGCATATGAAAATAATCAAACATAACATCATGACTATATTCTTATATATATCTATATTTCTGCTTATTTAATTCTCTACAAATATAATTAAACATTTTTAGATTATATGGAAATAAAAGTAACTAATAACAATCTTTTATTTTATTTATTTCCGTGGAACACCAAAGAGGTTCACCTAGGTGTTCCACGGTTAACTTTCTGTACCCTTGGTTCACCTAATGAGTGAACCTGATGAAAACAATTTACCTAAGAACTGCACATGCCTTTCGAGTTCTTTAAAGTCGTTGCTTTTTTACTTTTAATTTTGCCAATATAATAAGGTAACATTTTCGACTCATTTTCTAAAAAATATTCCCTTTTTACTACTAGTACAATACACTAATATCTTTGAAAAAGATTAGCAAATCAAAAAATAACATCACTAAGCATAACTTTAAAAAATATACTCACATATCAAAACTGGTCAGACGTACTACAAAATCACGCGCGAGTAGCAAGTATTTTACGTCGGGAGCAGTAGTCACAGCGACATAGGTCCATCGTCGAATAGCCCTCGGGCGCGACTGAATGCAACGAGCTAGCGCATCGGTTTATAAGGCATTTTTAAAACATTTTATTAGAATTCAGAAAGTAGTAAAAAAAATAATTTAAAAAATGGATTGGTTAGATAAATACCTTAAGTTTTATAATATTTTATAATTTTCGACAAATTCTTACGAGAAGACGACGGTTTTGCACGTTATTTTATTGGGTTTTTTCAGTGTGAACCACATTTTTTTTAAGGTACTTATTCAATTAATTTAAAAATAAAAAATCGTTGACTTACTAATATACTATATGCCCAGTATGTACAATTTTTTTCAGATAGTAATTCATTACCAGTTGGGCAAAAATGTGATTCGAAAACCTGGTGTTTCGTGCTTAGGTAAAAACGTACGTTAGATTTTTAATTTTCCTAATTTATGACGAGTTGTTATCAAAATTCTAATTCGTTCACTTACTAGATATATGGCCGGTGTATAACTGAGCATTAAAAAAAACACCAGATATCTTATGGTTATTGAGAAATTTGCGCTGAAAAAAGTGGTATTTTCGGTTTTTAGACTGCAAAATTGATAGGGACTCTTAAGAAAATGCGCTCCGCTGCGCCTCCAGCGGTGTACGCTGGGCCTTAGTAGCCTGAACATAGGAACATACTCTTTTTAGAAATCTCTAAAAGCCTTGTCTTAAAGGATTTAAGCATAACAAAACGTCACGCATATAATCCTAGAACGGTTAAGCAAAAGGGTATCTAATAGTACACCGACATTTCGCTCGTTATGTTTTATATGGAAAAACCCAATAACACTTTGCCCGACCTGGGAATCGAACCCAGACTTTCATCACTCTCATCAGCCTATAATGTTCCCACTGCTTGGACACAGGCCTCCTCTCTATGAGACTGAGTGGGCTGTAATCCACCACGCGGGCTCTGTGCGGGTTGGTAGATGTCACATGTCTTCGAATTTTTAGTCCTAGGACATATTTTCTCACGATGTTTTCGTTCACCGTTTTTGCGAGCAGCAGTGATGAAATAAATTACACAAAGTAATGCACCTGCTGGGTTCAAACCCACGGCTTACTGCTCGTAAGTCGGTGTTGCCGCCACTGGGCTACCGCTGCTCTCAAAAAGACTTTTCCAATGATAAAAGTTCCTGATATGGACTCACATTACGCAGCTTTCCCCCTAAGGAAATACGAATGTTATTGGTTAAATACAAAACTAAAAAGTTTATAAGTTGCATACTCCATACTGACAAAACTAAAAAGTTTAAATTATGAACGCATCCTTACGGCTTCGAACAGTCGGGTACGGCCTATACAAATAGACTCGACTAGAAAAAGCCCGACTTGTAGAGGCAACTATTTATTTATAAGTCTACATTATTATTTATTTGCCCATACTTTTTATTGGAGAATATAATGCTAAAGGTTTTAAATATGAATCTCGATAAATGGGATTGAAATTATTTTTTATGAAGGTTTTAACAAGCTTATTCCAGGGAATTACTGTAATATTAATTCTTATGGCAAAAGCTAGCTATTTTTTTTTCCAATTTCATGAAAAGTTTTTAGTCCTTCTCGGCAGTTGGTATCACCAAGTTTAAAAGAAACTGTCCGTGCACACAATATCTTAAATTAAAATCTAAAGAAGAAAGTCGTCAGAGACGTACAGAATAGTTGTTTAAAATGGAGGTATAGTCAATCACGTAATTGTTTGTCTTGCCAAAATGTAATGTCCCATTGAACTCAGTTCGTTCTGTTCGTTATAAAATGAAAAAGTCCATAATGATGACAGGCATAATTATACTTCCAAATTTAGTCGTAATTTCAGCCAAAAGACGTCCACTGCTGGACATAGGCCTCCCCCAAGTGTCGCCACATTGACCAGTCCGGTGCGACTCGCACTCAGCAGATCCCCGCAACCTTCACCAGGTCATCGGTCCACCTAGTGGGAGGCCGTCCAACGCATCGGACTGGTCGGTTCGCGGTCGCCATTCCAGAACTTTTTGGCTCCATCGGCCATCCGTTCTGCAAGCAATTATGTCGCCTGCCCACGCCTGCCCAAGTTTGGCAATTCTTCAATCAAATAACTCCAAACTTGGTAATGTCTCGAATTTATTAATTGTTATTAAAAGTGGTTAAGTACCTAAGTACGAGGATGACAGTACATAAATTCAGAAATTAGTAATGCATACAAGATGGTGAAATAAGAAAACCTATAATTTGGACTAAGCACGGCATCAACTGTACTGACCACAAAAATAACAGTAATACCAAAAATCCCAACATATTATGAGCCCGAAAAAGATCTTCTATATAAACACAAACGCTGCTCATCTCATAAAGGTCGGAGACATTTTTCGTACATTTCATTGTGGTCCAAAAATTCAAGAACAAAAATAAATAAAAGGCTAACGCCCACATAAACTTGATACGGTATTCGTAAACCTGTAGATTTATTATTTTCGACAATCCAATGAATATTACCTACTTGTAAAAATCGGAGTGCTTTGGAGGAGGTTTTATTTACTAAAGGTCACTTAGGAAAAATTTATTTCTGGAGGAATTGTAGACTCTATTATCCGTTTAATCACAAGTCTACGCACCAAGTATTATGAATACATCTTTAACTATGAAAAACAATCAGACAGTTAGTGGCCCGAAAGTCTGACCACTAGTCTTACAAATCGTATCGTAGGTATCGTGTTACCCAGTACTAACTGGGTTGTGGAGTTCAGATAGGTAATCATCATTTCAGCCCAAAAGACGTCCACTGCTAGACATAGGCCTCCCCCAAGTGTATAATATCCATATATAATATCAATACCATAATCGCCACGCTTGGCAGGCGGGTTGGCGATCGCAGTACGGTTGTTACAAAAGTACAGAGAACGCTGCTGCCCATTCTCTGGCAAGTCCCTTAGTCGCCTCTTACGACACCCACGGGAAGATAAATGGGATGGTGCTATTCTTTACGTCCGACACCATAAAGAGCACAGGCAGAGATAGGCAAATGTTCCATGTGAAATACTGGTATTCGGCTGGATTCAGGTAGTCTGGAAGCCGACCCTAACCTGGGTGGGAAAAGGCATCTATAATGATGATGATACATTCATCACAAAAAAAGAAAGTCTTCCCCTTGCAACCCTCTTTGCCAAAACATACAACCTTTTTACATGGAACTAGTAACAATCACAACCCAAATTATTCCCAGTTACAAAATTTACCACATCCAAAACTCCTTCGTCATTGCATCTCAGGATCGTTTTAAAATCATTCATCACTCAACGAGGATGGTCTTTCCCCACTTCAGATTTATTCGTGTTTGTATCGCCACTCCCTATTGTGAATCTTCTAATGGCTTTAGAAATGCTGACTCAGGATGACATAATATTTTCTTCAGGGGTTACTGGACGTACGCACCCTTAGTTAAGATTTACATATGTATACTGGTTATCTTTTATGCCTTAAAAATGATAATGGTGAGCTTTTATGGGTTGTGCAAGCGGTAGTGCAGAAATGTGCAAAAGGTATTAGTATAAAATTTTTTGGAGACTGTGTTGTGGGACATTGAACTTTAATGCTTTGGTGTACCTCCTATTATAATGTGCCGTTCTCATTGTTGAAGTATAGGTATCCTCTCTGTAAGAAGGAGTGGGCCAAACACGCGAACACGCGGGCTCAGTGTGAGTTGGTAAACTTCAATTTCTTTTTTTAGCGTTCTTAGAGTTCTCGTATTTTTACCTGGCCTTTTTAACGTTGTGATCAAACACTTCACAGCCAATATTTCCTGTCCCAAGTTCAAGCCTTGTTCTCTTGTGTTCAAGCCCCAACACAAAATTCAATAAAAAAATTACAAGACCCGCTCAATTAAAACAGACATTATGAAACAATCGGCTCCAGTTCGAAGTGTTTCGGGAACACCTCTCAGTTCAACACAATGCTGTATTTACATTACAAGTAGGCTCTTCTGGATAAAGCCTTCTTGGGGTCTCAGTAGATTTATATTCAAGTAAACGTTGCCGCTTTTTGTTTTCTAATACCCCATATTCATTTCAAACAATGTTAAACAACAATCGTGTAATATTGTTGCAAACAACTTTGGGTGTTGGGCGATGTTCTTTTGTTTACAAAACAGGTGACATGAACCAGCAACATGTTTCTGCAAATTTTTAACATGTTGCTTAAACAATGTTGCGCAACTTTTTTTTCCAAGCAACATAACATATGTAGGATCCGGTCATTAGTACGGACAGAAAATGAATCGGCAAGCGCGCCAAAGGTAGCATCACGCGACCTACTTACCAGTCTACCCACACCTAAGCGCGCTTCTACAGAGTCGTGATGTTTCGAACTCGCTGTGAGGCGGACAGTCTGTGTCTGTTCGCCGCGGAGTCAAGACGTCCCGAAACTGTTCCCCGATTCAAGGTGCCTAGTGTTATTGTGTTGGATTGTAATTTCAAGTAATTCGTGAGTAGAAAGTGAGTTCGACAAAAGCAGTGTACCTCGTGTAGTGTGTGTTTTTATAGCACGGAACCCATGTTCTGCCCACATGATGACCGTGTCTAACGAAATAAATCAAGACATCTGCGACATCAGAAGTGGGATAAAGAATCGCGCCCTCCACGAAAGTAAAGCCAAGTGAGGAACATAACCAATGAATTTTTGAAGCAACAAGGAAAGCGACCAGACCTGTGAGCACAAATCATCAAGAGAGTACCCTCACAACAACATCGGGTGAGACCGTTTCTTTTCTTTTCGATAAGTAGGTCATCTGGCTCATTGCTTAAACATGGCTAGTTTAATTAGTTTATGGGTGACATCATAATCAGTAAACCTTACTGGCATCGGAGGTTATTATTTAAAATGCACGATGGAGATCGTACCATTAAAATAGGCGATATTTTGGTAAAATAGGTTGTCGGCCAATAAGTTGAGGAGTTATTAGATGCTGGCGTAATTTGTAAAAGTTCTTTGACATCTGGAGCTACGTGCTTGTCTGGTCCACATGTTTCAGTCGAAAAGAAAGTGTGTTTAGTCGAAATGTCACTGTTGTCCGGTTCATGCTTTACGATGATCGAAGGGACGCAGGTGCCCGGTTTATGATATTTTTGTGATGACATTGGTCGAGGGGACGCTGTTGTCCGGTCCGTACACTGGTATGGTCGTATCGACGCAGTTGTCCGGTTCAAACGTTGGTATGGCCGAAAGGAGAGTGTCGTCCGGGCCAGATCCATTACGGATTGGTTGAAGGGATGCACTCGTCCGGTCCGGGTGTTAACTGTTTAGGGAAAGGTGCCGTCCGGGCCATGAGTGGTCGAAAGGACACACGCTTTCATGCTGGGCGAAAGGTGCCGTCCGGTCCATGAGTGTTTGAAAGGACACACGCTTTCTTGCTGGGGGAAAGGTGCCGTCCGGTCCATGAGTGGTCGAAAGGACACACGCTTTCTTGCTGGGGGAAAGGTGCCGTCCGGTGCATGAGTGGTCGAAAAGACACACGCTTTCTTGCGGGGGGAAAGGTGCCGTCCAGTCCATGAGCGGTCTAAAGGACACACGCTTTCTTGGTAGGAATAAAATGCCGTCTAGTTCGTGAGTGATCGAAAGAATACACGCTTTCTTTTGTTCTGAAACAGTTACAGTTACGATGAGAGTAATGTTTGTCATAGTTTGTCAGGTTGGACGAGCGGATGTCTTGGGGATTAGACATTGTTTGTTCCAGGAATACAATAACGCCCGAGGACGGTCGTATGTCAGTCTGGCCGTGTAGGATCCGGTCATTAGTACGGACAGAAAATGAATCGGCAAGCGCGCCAAAGGTAGCATCACGCGACCTACTTACCAGTCTACCCACACCTAAGCGCGCTTCTACAGAGTCGTGATGTTTCGAACTCGCTGTGAGGCGGACAGTCTGTGTCTGTTCGCCGCGGAGTCAAGACGTCCCGAAACTGTTCCCCGATTCAAGGTGCCTAGTGTTATTGTGTTGGATTGTAATTTCAAGTAATTCGTGAGTAGAAAGTGAGTTCGACAAAAGCAGTGTACCTCGTGTAGTGTGTGTTTTTATAGCACGGAACCCATGTTCTGCCCACATGATGACCGTGTCTAACGAAATAAATCAAGACATCTGCGACACATATTTCTTTATACGACTTGTTTATGTTTACTTTAAAAATGTTTGATCACTTTGTGACCTTTTACGTTGATTTCTGACCAAGTTACTCAAAAGCTACATTTAATTCAATTGCTCTTAAACAAAACCCTTATTGCAAATCACAAGATCCGCTAAATTAAAACAGACATTAAGAAACAATCGGGTCCAGTCCGAAGTGTTTCGGGAACACCTCTCAGTTCTACACAATGCCGTATTTACATTACAAGTGGACTCTTCCGGATAAGGCGTTCTTGAGGTCGGCAGGCGTAATGTGGAAATCTTTTGTTGAGATCAGGGTAACACGGATATAAAAGGGATGGAAGTACCTCATAATTAAATTTTTATTTTGTTGTTTTTTTACGTTTTTGTTAAATGATAAAAGCTTGTTAGTCTTATTATTTGTAATTATTATTAATAAAATAAAAATTATAAGGTTTTAAACATATATTAGGTAATGGGTCAACGGTTTTAAAATTAGATTTTAGAGATTTTAATAAAATCAGGGTGGTTCGTAAGCAGTGGTAAAGTAGGTATGCATTGTTCAAAAATAATATATTGTTCTTTATTTATTTCTAAATATTCCTTAAAAATTTAATAAAAAACCTTTATAAAAAATACAAAAAAATGTCCGTAAAAACGTGTTACGACGGATTGACAGAATCCGAAGTTTCTGATTATTTTCTTATAATGACGGAATCGAAACAGCTTTCTCAAACAGTAAAATAGATTATACTAGCGCTTGTAAAAAGTAGGTTAACAGTTGGACACTTAAACCCATTTCTTTATTGAACCCTATAAATAAATCCGATACCATTGCTCAGGCCACATCCAGGGCGACGGATCTTGATATTTATAGCCCAAACTGGCCTTTTGTTCGGGCACCGCTTTGTTGTTGCTACCACAATAAGTGTTAAATGTCCCTCTTGGTATCAGGGCTGGCTGTAAGTTAATGTCTTTATTGTAACAACAATAATAGATTTATTTAACCTACACAACTGATATTTTAAAACATAATAAAACGATTTTTTTAAGGCAGTGTTACTCGGTTATTCATCGCGAATTTCTCAGTAAGTTCCCGGAGTCGATTCGTCGAGTCGATTTGTGCCCGGTCGATGGAAAAAGGGTAGCCCCCTAATACATAGCCCTCAGAAATAGCTAGCGAAAAATGAACACATACAAACACCTTGCCATGAAAAAGCCAGAGAATGGGCAGCTGCGTTCTCTGTGCTTTTTTAACAACCGTACTGCCATCGCTAACCCGCCTGCCAAGCGTGGCGATTATGGCAAAACCCTGCAAAATGTCAATGTAGTGACACTTGAAAAGAAGGCCTATGTCCAGAAGTGGACGTTTTTGGGCTGAAATGATGACACACAACTTTCGACGTTTTGACATAACATTGCATCCGCGCGAAGCAATTTCATGTTATAAGTTCATAATAAAATCGAAGAACACATAGATATATATAAAAGCTCCATATTAAGACCATTTTAATGCTAATCTATGAATAGACAAACACCAAAAAAAGTTTGCTTGTACTCATACAGTCTCACGCAAGATCCATGTCATTCAAAGGAAATGGGCGTGCCTCTTGAGTTAGTATTCTGTCAGCACTTGGAAAGGGATCTTAAAATGATAATGGACAATCATTGCCATCTTGTACAACTTGAATTCGTTTTGTTCACATGACATCACTAGCGTCATTATTAGATCATGTCCTTCTCTCTTTTTATTTTATCTTGAGGACCTCGTGGCTAAATAATAACTGCCGCACGGGTCGATATTTAACGTTAAGCCGTACTTGCCGAGGTTGGTCCGTGGATGGGTGACCATAATTACATACCGAGTTTCTTCCGTGCCTCGGAAAACACGTTAAGCCGTTGGTCCCTGGTTGGCTGTCATTTGTAGATCTTTGACAGTCGTAACGAGTAGTCAAAAGCCAAAATACTGACATCCAGTCTTACCAAGGGGTATCTTATTACCTAGTTACTGGGTTGTGGAGGTCAAATAGGCAGTCGCTTCATGTAAAATGCTGGTACTCAGCTGCATCCGGTTAGACTGGAAGCCGATCCCAAGATAGTTTGGGAAAAGGCTAGGCAGATGATGTTCAGTTTTTGAGATATGGGCCTCAAAAAAATCATTAGCGTGACAACCCTGACAGTGTGAGAGATTTCACGAAAATACCCCTTCACTGGCCCGTCTTGCCAGCTGTTCGCAGGAACACCTCTGGATTATCATACCTTTGGTCACAGAGGTTTTAATTCTCTTTATAGTTCACGTGCTTACTGACACCGTGGGTGTCTTGTCTCTTCGAATCTTGGAATTGGTTATTCTACCTTAAACCGTGGACTGTATGGTTGATATTGATTTGAGTTTTAAGGAGATCATAAATAGGTTTGTTAAAAGATGGTGGTAATGGGTGTAAGGGATTAGCTTGAGTTTTGTAAGGGCTCATTTACGCACACGCGGCGCGTCGGGCGGGGCGGTGCGCGGGGCGGCCCGCTTTAAATTCAAACATATGGCGATGTATGAAAGCGTTTACGGAGGAGCGGTTTGACGCCCGTTTGCTTGAGATGTAGGCGGCCGACGCGGCGTTATGTCACTCTGACAGATACAAGTATACGGCAGTGCCCGAGTTCGATTCCCACACGGAACAAATTTACAACGTCGTAGTTTGATCCGAAAATAATCATTTTGTTTTTATTTTAAATTTTATAGTGATATTTTTTTCATAAATTGGTCAATTTTTACAAGCTTTTATTTAACTTGCAATGTATGTATCTGTTTGTTCGGGTACATTCTTGGAAGCTAAAGTAGAACCATTTGCCGATGACCGATTGAGCTGAAATTTTGCTCACATCTTTGGTTTTAAGCGCAATATATTCTTATGAGAGACATAACTTAATCCTGCAGCCTGGATCGTCTCCTCACGAGAGAACTCCTCAAAGGTTAATAGCACAGACACGAAAATTTGTATAGAAGTTCATATCTGATGGATAAACATGAATTCTATCATGATCTCATCCTGCAGCCAGGATCGTCTTCTCACGAGGGAACTCCTCAACGGTTAACTGGGTTGTGGAGGTCATATAGGCAGTCAAAGGTCGCTTCATTTCAAATATGGGTATGCAGCTGCATCCGGGTAGACTGGAAGGTGACCCCGACACAGTTGGGAAAAGGCTAGGCCAACAGAGATGATTATGATGATGGTTGAAAATCGGCAATTCATAAGCCTTTTCTTCAAGGAACGATAGGTTATTGTTTCAAAGCGGTTGAAACAATAAACAAATGTAACTATCCAGTTTAAAAAAGGTTTTCGATGATAGGCCGTGGCGTGGGTCGAGTCACTTGAGTGTAGCCGTGAACAGCCCGGCACAGTTATGAACCAGAACACTCAGGGCAAGAGTCTTACTCATATATTTTGTAGTTTTGTTAAAACATTGGTTTCATAGTTTTTTGGGTTGCTATTCCTAAACCAAGCCTTCTAAGTATCAAAAAGTATTACTTAGTCGAAGAAGGGAAAAGATAAACAAAATTCGAAAGATATGGCAAGCCCAGATGTGGGACAGAGCAGGCTCATAGAAAAAATAATTAAACAGTGAATATCAAAGAACCATTTTAACCTCATGGCCATAAATAAATATAACCACACCTCCTAACAATAATCAAACTACAGAATTCTTTTTTTTCCTAATCTTACTGAGATCCTGGCCATTCTACTAACCTTCGGATAGTTTAAACAAAATTCACAAGAAATACAATATAAATTAGAACAGCGAACGAATTCCTAATTTAAATTTAAATATGGAAAAAAAAAATCGGTGCGTCAGAATGTACGAAAAACAATTAACATTAATAATATAAAAGCTTAAAAAAAGAATATAATTAAAATGTATTGTAAACGCTCGTACGCACGTACTCTTAAAACAAATTTATTTTAATTTTCATCTTTGGATTTCTTAATTCCTTAATTTAATACTCGAGTTGATCGAAATTTACAAAAATAATCTATTGGAATAATCGCTTTCACAAAACCCAATATAAAAAAAATGGACATGACGCCGCGGCGCACGCTTGCAGCCCAACGTGAGACCATTTCCTTGTATTTAAGCGTGTGACAAAACGCCGCGGTGCACGCGGCGTCGACCGCCGCGGCGCACGCTTGCAGCCCAACGTGGGACCATTTCCTTGTATTTGAGCGTTTGACATAACGCGGCGGCGGACGCCGCGTTTTCCGCTTGCAGCCCACCGTGGGACCATAAAATATTCTTCAAAAATGTTTGAAAACTGACAACCGTCATATCATGCATTAGAATAGAACGTCTATTTTAAACATAACGTCATAGGAGTATCTAGCCTGGTGGTATTGCGGCTGGATTGTGAATTATTTGTTGTAGGATCAAATCTTTGTAAGTAAGATTTTTCTTTTTGTGTTTTTTTTTTGCTGTAAAATATTACTTTTTGTTACTAGGTACCCATAACTGTTTTATTTTGATGCATTATGTATGATTTTCAAATGATTATAAAATATCGAGTTTAATCATACCTATACATTTAGTTTTTGAACCATTCAAAAAACAGTACTCGTAAATAATAAGTAAAAATTGCCCAGAATTTACGAAAAAATTAAAAATAAAAACAAAATGACAATTTTTGGGTGAAACTAGGACATTTTAAATTTGTTGCGTATGGGAATCGAACCCGGGCACTAACATTTGCTTGTACTGTCCAAACGCCGCGGTGCACGCGGCGTCGACCGCCGCGGCGCACGCTTGCAGCCCACCGTGGGACCATTTCCTTGTGTTTGAGCGTTTGACATAACGCCGCGGTGCACGCGGCGTCGCCCGCTTGCAGCCCACCGTGGGACCATATTCTTCAAAAATGTTTGAAAACTGACAACCGTCATATCATGCATTAGAATTGAACGTCTATTTTCGTTGAATTGTCAGAGGATTACCTAGACTGGTGGTATAGCGGCCGGACTGCGATTCACATGTTGCAGGATCAAATCCTAGCATGTCAGATTTTTATTTTTGTGTTTATTTTGTGTTTTTTTTTTGCTGTAAAATATTACTTTTTGTAACTAGGTATTACTGTTTTATTTTAATGCATTATGTATGATTTTCAAATCATTATAAAATACCTAGTTTAATAATACCTATACTTTTAGTTTTTGAACCATTCAAAAAACAGTACTCGTAAATAATAAGTAAAAAATGCCCAGAATTTACGAAAAAAATCACCAAAAAAATTAAAATAAAAACAAAATGATATTTTTTGGGTGAAACTAGGACATTTTAAATTTGTTGCGTATGGGAATCGAACTCGGGCACTAACATTTGCTTGTACTGTCCAAACGCCGCGGTGCACGCTTGCAGCCCACCGTGGGACCATTTCCTTGTATTTGAGCGTTTGACATAACGCCGCGGTGTACGCGGCGTCGCCCGCTTGCAGCCCACCGTGGGACCATTTCCTTGAGTTTGAGCGTTTGACATAACGCGGCGGCGGACGCCGCGTTGCCTGCTTGCAGCCCACCGTGGGACCATATTCTTCAAATATTTGAAAACTGACAACTGTCAAATCATGCATTAGATTGAAACGTCTATTTTAAACTAAATGTCATCGTAATGCTTAGCTTGCTACTGTTGCGGCGGAACTGCAAATAACAATGTTGCAGGATCAAATCTTTGTATGTAAGAATTTTTTTTTTGTCTTTTTTTTTTTGCTGTAAAATATTACTTTTTGTAACTAGGTATTAAGTACTTGTTTTATTTTAATGTCGCATTTATAATTTTCCTTCCTGACGCTATAACTCCAGAACGCACGAAACGATTTCCACGGTTTTACATTCGTTGGAAAGGTCTCGGGCTCCGTGAGGTTTATAGCATAGTAGGGTAGGTAGGTAGCTAGGGTAGGTAGGTAGGTAGGGTAGGGTAGGTAGGTAGGGTATGTAGGGTAGGTAGGTAGGGTATGGTAGGTAGGTAGGTAGGTAGGTAGGGTAGGGTAGGTAGGGTAGGGTAGGTAGGTAGGGTAGGTAGGTAGGCTAGGTAGGTAGGTAGGGTAGGGTAGGTAGGTAGGGTAGGGTAGGTAGGTAGGGTAGGTAGGTAGGGTAGGGTAGGGTAGGTAGGTAGGGTAGGGTAGGTAGGTAGGGTAGGGTAGGTAGGTAGGGTATGGTAGGTAAGTAGGTAGGTAGGGTAGGGTAGGTAGGGTAGGGTAGGTAGGGTAGGGTAGGTAGGTAGGGTAGGTAGGTAGGGTAGGATTGTAAATTTGTTGCGTATTGGAATCGAACCCGGGCACTGCCTTAGGCTTGTATTGTCCATTTGACATAACAAATCGAATACAAGCAAAGGGTCCCACGTTGGGCTTCAAGCGGTCGCCGCGTCTCCGTAAACAGCAAAAACGCCCGACGCGCCGCGCAACGCCTATGGCACCGCCCCGCCCGACGCGCCGCGTGTGCGTAAATGAGCCCTAAGGGAAAGAACGGGTGACAAACGTTTTGAATGAAATCAAAGTATTTTTTCAAATTAGCTGCTTAGTAAAAGTCATACTTACAGGTTGAATTATTCAACCTTTAGGAATGTTCGGTGTGGTTAGTGCCTAACTCAGTGTCAGAGTTTTTATGCCATCAATCGGCGTCTGACTTGGCTTTACATGCCGTAGAACGTAGAACATCTCTCCGAGATGCAACTCGCAAATAAAATCAATCTTTAGGTATTATTTATTTTACTACACTAGCAAAATCTTAATCATACAAGGTGAATTTTTCAAATGGGAATAAATGTCCAAATCCAAAATTATGAGGTATAGTGAAAATACTCAAAGGAGTCTCAAGCCAAATTTGATGAAAACTAAAACTGCATCATAACATTTTGGGTAAATCGATATTCCTCGCCAGGAATCAGACACGTTGATTTAAAAAAGAAACTTTTTATTATTACAAGATTCGATAGTATCGCCATTAAGAATCAAACTCTGGGAAGTAATAATAACCACCATCTCTTGAATGATAAAGTTCATAAACGGCTACATATAACATAGTTAGCAACGGAAATCTTATCCTTTGACTAATCGTCTTGTTTATTTATCTTATCAGACGATGTCTGCTCAGTTTCACAGGAATTGATACTATGTTGCGAAATCAGTCATAAGTGTTATGATATAATGTAAATAAGTCTCCGTTCTGATGGTTTGTTTATACAATACAATAATTATAATGCTGACCTGGATGGGAGC
The DNA here is from genome assembly GCA_949152445.1 of Cerastis rubricosa. Classification (NCBI taxonomy): domain Eukaryota; kingdom Metazoa; phylum Arthropoda; class Insecta; order Lepidoptera; family Noctuidae; genus Cerastis; species Cerastis rubricosa. The sequence continues at coordinate 19,451,195 of OX424534.1, read as the reverse complement.
TTCGACAATGTTAAAGACATCACTAACTTGTGGTAGGCATGGCGGTCACACAGACTTACGAATTGTAGTTAAATAGTAATAGTAGTCGATGGGAAAAAAACAACCAACAAGATTGTTGAAGTTTCAACACTCGACTCAGCGCCAGAGGTTAGAAATTCAACGAGACATTATATTAAGGCAATTTAACCAGACACATTATATAAAAGTAGCATATGAAAGGCCAACCCAAAATAGCATTACATCTTCAAAGACTATGAACAGACAGAACCTAATCCAATTCGGTGTGCCAATCAACAAATTACAGCACATAATCGCATTACGAAGTTTTCATACAAATAGTTCTCAATAAATCAATCTATAGAAACCGGTCCCCTACCACTTGTATTAGTAATTCATATTGAACTACCTTGCACAGAATAGATAGGCAAAGGAGTCCTGCTTCATATGAAGACCAAAAACGCACGCACATATAAACACGCTTCACGTACAGCGAGTGCAAGCGCAGTGGCGAATATCATTGGTTTGAGAGCTCTATGTGATGAGCTGAAAACACACAAACACATGGACATAGACATGCTTCACGAAGAGTCAGCTCAAACGCACTCGCCACTGGCATTCGTTTAACACTGACGTCTAGCGTGTTCCCAAAGAGGTAGTTTGTAAACCAGCTCTCCAGGGTGCGATACGATAGCGGTGATTGGCGGCGGCGACCTCTCGCGTCCGGCCCTGGTTCAATCCATGGTCCGGAGCGAGAGGGAATGGGAAGCCGTCGCTTCCTTCTGCGAAGCAGTCATGCTAGCGAAGGAGGTGGCGGAACGTGAGAGGGAGAGCACCTCACGTCCCAGCCGCCGCGGGAGACGCCCTTGGCGTCGGGGGGCAACCAGTGGCCCCCGGCCACCGTAGGCGCGGGCCTGTGGACGGTGAGTAATAGGCTAGCTCACCGTCCGTCCGTCTAATGACGACAGGCCGTGCCGACGGCGCGTTTGTGTTCCACGCGTGCCTCAAGGAGATGTCAGTAAATCGGAAGGGGTCCGAGAGGGCCGATGCCTGCCAGGGCTGCGGGTTGTTCGAAAGAGATACCGTGGCCCTGGAACATAAACGGTTAAGAAGGAACATGGATGGGTTTTAGTCAGTCAAGTCTGACACTCCCTTCCGCTCCGCCCAGAGCGGCAGCAGTCATTTGATGATTTCCCAAACAAAAAAAAAAAGGTTGCGATACGAGCTAGCAGCGACAACGCAACGTGTTGCATACTCACAGACATATACTCACGACAACCGCTCTCGTCAAACAAACGCAGCAAAGACGTTACGCACACGAGGGAAAATCACTTTGCTGGAAATACATTTGACAATTGTGATTGTGATGAGGCCCCAAAATTAAGGAGGAGGTGACTGCTGAGTTTAAGAGTTAAAGAGATGTATAGAAAAAAATATATATATAAAATGTATAGAAAAAGACATGCTGTGCCGACCTCAATTAAATTGGGAAGAAGGCAGCAGTATGATAATGATGATAGAACCCTACGTGCTAAACCCCTGTATGCACCTCTTTCCGCAGGATTTATAGAGCTGGTCTTCTGCATTGTCTTTATTCTGTGTCACGTAGATGAGAAATACACATGTCGACAGTGATTTAAATGCCAATAACTCTAGAGCGCGTCGCTTCTAATTGCACGCGGCCGATTTCGCACGGATCGGAGACAATGGTAGGGGATTTATTTTAGGTCCCTGTGATGTGTGAATGGGGTGAAGTTTATTGTTTATTTTAGTTGCGAACAACGTTCGGTGTTATTTTCAGAAGTGTGGAGGCCTTATCTACCTTTTCACCTTCAGTTATACTCTGTTGATATTATGATTGGATGGTTTTTAAATGTCCTCATTTGGGTTTTCAAGTCTTATTATTTAAACTGGTTTTAAGAACCAACTGACTGAATTACCATTTTGAATAAAAACTGAATAAATTCCTTGCATTGACGCTGATTTATAAAACTGCCTTTATGCAGGCGTTATCATCATCATTAAAATGTTTAATCACAATAAAATGATAAAAACTCATACTTACCCCTCTTTGAGGTCAGCTCAATCGACTTAAGACACATTTAAAAAATCAAAGGAATAAAGAATGCAAATAAATTAACATAAGAAAATGATTTACACTACCCACTCAGTAAAATAACTTTGGCGTATTGCAATTTTTTGTTGACACCTTTACGTCCTGAAGACAATGACTGAGTCAATGATTTGGCAAGCAGTGTATTTCACCACCCAAAAATATTATAGAACCTTAAAGTCAAGGATATAAGGTTAAAATTCGCCTGAAAAAAATTAAAGATAAACAAACCAAGGATTCACCATAGGATGAGTTGCACTGCCTACCCGAAAGTGTAATTTCGCTTTTATGAGGCCACAAATAATAACGAAATGTTATTACCGGCATTTTTTCTAAGTTTAGGAGCATTTTTTTTTTATTTAACGGAATAATGACGTCACTCGTAAATCTGCGCGGGAGTCGACCACCAATGTGTGGGGAAGGATGGTGGGCGTCAAGGTTTTGTTCCCACAGTAGCTTCAAACCAGTGCGTTATTTGTGAATTTGTGAAGTGAAGTCTGTGTGTAAAGTTGTCTTTTATGTTTCGCAATGTTTTTTTTGCAAATTTGTTGTCTGTTAAATAAAAGATGTGTGATGGCAATTGTTGGGGAATGGCTATAAATTTATCTTTCATACTGTATCTGTGCTGTTTGGAGACTCTTGTAGTTAACTTTGACAGAGAAAGATGGCGCTACTTACGAAATACCTAAAATTTTAATTGAAAAATCGAAGACCTTCATGCTGACTGAGAATCATTACATAAGTAAAATCAAATATCTCAATCTTTGCCCCGTTAATTCATAAAAAATATACTCACTAGTATTTTGTAACATCGGTTTCGTTCTATTATAATCATAGATCGGAGTAGGTAGATTGATTTTTGGTACTTGTATAACAAATGCACACGGAAAGAATAACATGGATAAGCAATTTTTCCAGAAAGTAATTCCGGTATTTCCGGATTCAATTAAATATTGTTAATGTTGGTAGTGACATTATTACTACTCAATTCAAAATTTAAAGGTAGCTATCTAAACTAAATTAATTTATTATTTATCTATTGAATAATAAAAACAATCGAATTCTGATCGAAGCATTAATAATTATTTTTATTTTTAGCGTTTTTATGGCCACAACTTTTTATAAATTGTTGCACTTAAATTTCAATCAAATCAACCAATTCCGGAGGAATGTCCATATTAATAAAAATGTTTCGGATCAATGACCCCAATTCAATCTACCTACTCCGATCTATGATTATAATACTGTACTAAGACTATTAGCACATTACTTTTTGTCGATTTTACAAATTTATGATCTGAATGCCTAAATAAGTGGCAAAGGCTTTGAAAGCGTTTAGTATTTTCCAAACGACTTTCAACGAGATTGGCGTCTTTTAATCGTTTACCCTATTAGTATAACAATTAGTCCAAACCTCCAGCCTCCACAATCCATCACCGCAAATCGAACCCCCAAAAACAAAGTCAATAATTGTCACCGATAATCCCGTTTTATCCAAAACATTCGGGTCTGTCCCTCAGGCTCGGGCATCCCGGACTCCGGACTTTATCTATTATGTAGCCTCAGTCCCGGACTATAAATAATTGATAGCTCGTAACTAATTACGAAGATCTTTCATTAGTTCGCATTATCGCGGAGAGTTTAGGTCAGTAAATGAACTGAGTGATTTGTAGGGTTGGCGTAAATCGATGGGGTCTTATCGATATTTTGAATAGGATTTAAAGGTTGTGAACAAGGTAGTCCAAGGGGTCTAGGAAAACATCTGGTTGGGCACCCTATGTGACCCAAATTATTTTGTACAATATTTATTTCTGCTAAGCCTTAGTATTAGGTCATTTCTCTTACAATATTTAATTTGTTTCGAATGGTTTTCTATATGTCAGTATTTGAAGCTATTTGGTTCATGCGCCACAAGAATCGTGCTCTTGGATTGGCCGAACCTGGCGACACCAGCGCCATAGTTTTGGCTACCATCCACCGAAGGCGGTCAAATTTGACATTCCCCATGTTTGAATCTCGGCGTGCTCAGCGCGTATTTTTTGGTGCAGAGTTTTCGTATAATTTACTCTGAGATCGACAGCTAAAGGTTTCAAGAACCCGTGAAAATACCCAGCAGTGAACTGACATTTGTTTCGTGAAAGTGCTTCACGGTGTGAGCTGCGGACAAGAGCTGGTGAAGGCGTCCTTGAGCTGGTCTGAAGGTTAGTGGGCCAATAGTTTTCAATGCTGACGTCGAAACCATGTTTCTCTTTCTTCAATTCACAGGGATGTTTTCATAGGATTCAATCTAATTAGTCTCAAAACATAAATTTTCATAATTAAGCTCCCCGCGTGTCAACGGCTATTTACACGCCGCGTCACCATTTTATTGGTCCTTCGAGCCGGATATTGCACTAGCATATCATATTTTCATTCAAAATACTTATTACAAGTATCATTATCCATATAAATGCTTGGATGTTCGCAGATTTACGTAAATTTTTGGTAAAATTCTCGTACATAAATAAAGCGTACCGCCATTGTGCGCCGGTTACGCCATTTGCAAATTCCACATATTTTTACGTCATTTAAAATAATTTCACATAAAATTATTTTTTCATATTTTTTCTCATATTCATTGTGAATTTTTGCTTTAAAATGCCTACGGATAAAGAAAATGCGTTCTCAATGGCGTCTAGTGATCCCATTGATAAACAGTTCGTCCTTATGACGGCAAAAAAAGAACGACTTTTTTCGCGGATGAATGATTTATTTGAACTTTCGAAAAACATTTCTAATTATGCGTCTAGAAGTAATGAAACTTTCATGGCTAAGTCTGAATCAATTGATGAGATGCGCAGTCGGTTCGAGACGTTGTTAGATGATTTATATGGTCTCCAGTTATCACATGATTTGACGTTTAAGCCCGACTACAAGCCTTTAGATGCGTTTGATGATCTATATCTTCGAGTAAAGCATACCCGAAATAATATTATTCAGGCGTTGCGATCAGATGAATCATCATCGCGAAAAGACTCGTCTAATTCTAATGTCACATGCTACATTAAGTTGCCACCAATAGAATTGCCAAGTTTTGATGGAAAAACACAAAATTGGCCTAAATTTTATGAAAGTTTCAATTCGAATATTCATAACAACCGTCAGCTGACTGACTCGCAGCGCGTACAGTATTTAGTAGGTAAACTTACGCACGACGCACTCAAGGTGACGGCAGGCATTGTGCCTACGGGTGAAACCTATAATATTATCTGGGAAAGTTTAGTAAAAAAGTTTCAAGATAAACGTGCATTAGGCACGCATTACTTAAATAATATTCTTGACTCTAAGGCTTGCACAAACACGTCTAATAGTCTTGATACATTTATTGGTATGTACGCCTCCTCCGTGGCGGCATTGAAACAATTAGGTATCGAGGATTTGTCCGATTTCATCTTATCTCATTGCGCACTTAGGAAAATCGATACACAGACAGTACAAGCGTTTGAGTTAGCGTTTCGTAATAAAGAAATTCCGTCTTATAATGACTTGGTGTCTTTCTTACAAGATCAAGCAAAAATATTGCAACGTGCAAACAATAACTCGACGCGGACATCGAACACTGGCGCGAGCGCAAGCAAGCCGTCCACTAATCAGTCGTCCCGTCCTCATACCTACAAGTCGTTCGTCGCAAGTAATGAGAGTGTGTCTACTACCCCGCCGACGAAATCGTGCGAATTTTGTAACAAAACCGATCATATAATTTACGCTTGTTCTCGGTTCAAGAACTTAAGTTCTCCGCGCGCGCGATTTGAATTCATTAAATCAAAACATAGTTGTGTTAATTGTTTAAGTGGGTCACACACAGTTACGTCTTGTAAATCTACGCAGGTTTGCAATATATGCAAGAAAAAACATCACACTTACTTACACTTTGATAAAAAAGATCATAATATTGAGTCCAATACTTACGTTCAAGTGTCTCAACTCCCTACCGGTCAAGGGTCATCGACGTCACCTGTGGTCCCGTCGCGCGATTCGTCCGGACAGGCCGACGTAAACATAGACTCGCGCGTTATAAAAAATTGTCCAGCTGATAACAGTGCACCTGTTTCGGCTGCGTTGCGCATTGATAACTCGAAACATAATGTTGATGTTTCCTCTAGTATTCCCTCACTGTCATTAAGTGCTGAAGTTAGACCTAATTCTTCTATTTTATTGTCAACCGCACAAGTTTACGCGAAATCAAAAAATGGTAATAAAATAATAATACGTTGCCTTATTGATAATGGCTCTCAAAATAACTTGATAACCATTGATTGTTGCAAGGCGCTTAACTTAGTTATAATTCCCTTGAGTAATTCTTTTGTTAAGGGAATTGGCTCCGCGTCTCGGCCGATATTGGGATACGTTCATTTGGACATTGAGTCTCGCGTATACCCAAATAATAAATACACGATACATGCACTTGTCGTTGACTGTATAACGGATCAGCTGCCTACTCACTATATAACCAAGGGTGATGTCGGCTACTTAGAGGGACTGCCCCTTGCTGATTTGACGTGGAATATTCCCGGGAACGTGGACGTCGTACTAGGTGCGCAATTATTTTCGCACATTTACTTAGGTAACAAAGTTGAGTCGGGCACTAACGCGCCCCCCGCTTTATTAACCGCGTTCGGTTTCGTGTTGATGGGTGACTATCCCTGTAATGAGTCTCAAAATAAAATTAATAAAACATCTTTTTCTGCACTCGCACTTAATGATTTAGTTCAGAAATTCTGGCAACTGGAAGAAATACCTAATATGCAATTTTTAAGTCCTGAAGAGACTGAATGTGAGAACTCGTTTGTATCGTCGATCACTCGCGCTGATGATGGGCGGTATTCTGTCAAGTTACCTTTTTCTAAAGACCCGAGTGCACTGGGTAGCTCTCGCAGTGCTGCTCAACGTCGATTGATGGCTTTGGAACGCAAGTTCAGACAATCGCCTGACTTACGAAAAAACTATAATAACGTAATGAATGAGTATGTCGATAAGGGTTACGTGTCACTTGTCGCCGAGTCTGATATTACTGACGAGGGATACTACATCCCGCATCACGCTGTTACCCGTCCGGATAAGCCGATGCCTCGGGTCGTACTTGATGCTAGTGCCACAACTCATACTGGATTGTCATTGAACGACGTGTTACATACCGGTCCTAACTTACAGACAGATTTATTCTTGCTATTGCTTGATTTTCGGCTTTTTCCTGTTGCTATGACTGCGGATATAAAGCAAATGTATTTACAGATTGAAGTCCCTAAGGAACATCGTAAATATTTGAGAATCTTATATAGATTCAGTCTTGATGATTTAATTCGAACCTTTCAATTTAATCGGGTCCCTTTTGGACTCAAGTCAAGCCCGTACTTGGCAATGCGGACTATTCGCCAATTAGCCCAGGATATGAGGCCACATTTCCCGGATGCTGCCACTGTGGCAGAGTCTAAACTTTATATGGACGATTTGGTTTATTCTATTGCTGATGAATCCAGCGCCATTCTTCTTTCACGAGAATTGATCTCGTTGTTTAAGTCCGGTGCTTTTGATTTAGTAAAGTGGTCGAGTAATTCTCAAGTGCTACTTGATGATCTTCCGGATTCGCATCGCAGTACGGTAGACTTTTGTGATGATTCTTCTAACAGTGTTTCGAAGGTATTAGGCCTCTCATGGGCAACAGTCGATGACAGCTTTTTCTTCACGACTCTTAATGTAGAAGAGAAATGTACGAAGCGGAGCATACTGTCGGTAGTCGCCCGACTATTTGATGTCCTCGGCTTAGTAGCTCCTATAATTTTATATGCCAAGTTGCTTATCAAAGATCTGTGGCTGTCCAATATTGGTTGGGATGACACTCCTCCCGAAAGCATTATTCAAAAGTTTTCGGTGTTCGTACAAGAATTTCCATTAATTTCATCTCTGAAAATTCCTCGACATGTAGGCGTTTTACGTGAGAGCACTGTGCTAATCGTTGCCTTCTGTGACGCCAGTATGAATGGATATGGATGTGTCATATACCTACACACTACTGATCCTGCTGGAAATATTACAGTGCGATTATTGTGTGCGAAATCAAAGGTTTCCCCTACCAAAGTAACCACACTTGCTCGCTTGGAACTTTGCGCTGCGGTTCTTATGTCCAAGCTGATACGTACAGTTCATGAAACTTATCGTGCGCGTCTTCCTATTGCAGGAACTTTCGCGTTCTCAGTTTCGACCATCGCTCTTTCATGGATACATTCTTCACCGCATCGGTGGTCAGTATTTGTCAGCAACCGCGTTGCCCAGTGTCAGGAGAATTTACCTCCTGAAAATTATTATCACATCGCCGGTCGTGAAAACCCGAGCGATTGTCTTTCGCGTGGTACGTTGCCTTCGCAGCTCATATCGCACGACTTGTGGTGGAACGGCCCATCGTGGATTCGCAACCCACATTTGGAATGGCCCGTAAAGCCTTTTACTCCGTCTAATGCAGGTCAATTGCCTGAACACAGGGCAAATGTACTTACTGCGACAGTTCAATGTGAACCATTGATCCTAAATGAATTAACTCAGCGTATATCCTCTTGGGATAAGCTTCTTAGGATTTTAGTTTATATCCTTCGTTTTTTAAAGAAGGTTTCTTCTTCTTCTGGCGTAGTCAATAATCTTATGACCGCAGAAAAGGTTGTGATTCGTTCTGTTCAAAGAGCTCATTTTGCAGAGGATATCAAAGCTCTTAATAAAGATAACTTGCCTTCAAAAAAGCTGCAAAGCTTATTCGTGTTTCTTGACGAAGATGGGCTGTTGCGCATAGGAGGTAGACTATCTAATTCGGACTTGCCATTTGAGGCTAAGCATCCTCTTGTGCTCCCTAAGCATGACCCCGTGGTGGATCTTTTAATTGATCATTTCCATGTTATGAACTGTCATACAGGCCCAGGTCTGCTTATTTCCATTTTGCGCCAACGTTTCTGGATATTGGACGCCAGGACCGTTGTAAGAGCTAGGGTGCGGAAATGCAACTACTGCTTCAGAGTAAATCCATCACACCCAAAGCCCATGATGGCAGATTTGCCGTCATATCGTGTGTCGGAAGCTAAAGCCTTTGTACATACAGGCGTTGATTACGCGGGTCCAGTTCGTATAACGCTTACTCGTAGAAGAGGTCAGCATGCACAGAAGGCATACATTTGCCTATTTGTCTGCCTTGTAACTAAGGCCATCCATATCGAGTTAGTCTCGGAGCTAACTTCGGATGCCTTTTTAGATGCATTTCAGCGGTTTATCTCTCGTCGGGGCCCTGTTTCATGCCTATACTCCGACAATGGCACCAATTTTGTGGGTGCAAAGGCACAATTGGACAATATATTTAAATTTCTGATTGACTCCGAATTTCAAATTGCTCTAAAGCAGGAGCTTAGTTCACGCCGAATAGAGTGGAAGATGATCCCACCTCGGAGCCCACACTTCGGTGGGATTTGGGAGGGGAACATTAAGAGCTTGAAAACTCACCTTCACCGAGTAATAGGAGATCAGCTTCTCACTTACGAGGAGTTGCAGACAGTATTGGTTCAGATAGAATGCATTATGAATTCTCGTCCACTTACTGTTGTGTCTTCTGATCCTTCACCAGAAGTAATAACCCCTGCGCATTTTTTAATGTCAACCCCGTTGCAGTACTTGCCTGCCGTGGATTTGAAAGACGTGCGCATTAATCTTAGTCAACGCAAGCAATTACTAGATAGCATGGTTCAGTCTTACTGGAAAAAGTGGCGTTTAGAATATCTGCACACGCTGCAAGTCAGGCAGAAGTGGACCTCGCCTGACCGTCCTATAGAAATCGGAACTGTTGTACTTGTAGGACAGGATGATTGCCCTCCTTTAAGATGGCCGTTAGGTGTAATCACGGAAATTCATCCCGGTTCTGATAAAGTTGTTCGGGTTGCGACGGTTAAAACAAACTGTGGAATTTTCAAGCGTCCGGTTGTAAAACTGTATCCCATACCAACGCAATAAAAACATAATCTCTTTACTCATATTATTTTGCACAATGTAATTAATTTAATAAACATAATTCTAACAACCATAACTCATTTATCTTTATTAATTTGTCTTCTTTTGTAAGTTCTGCGAACTTCCAAAGCGGGCAGCATGGTTGGGCACCCTATGTGACCCAAATTATTTTGTACAATATTTATTTCTGCTAAGCCTTAGTATTAGGTCATTTCTCTTACAATATTTAATTTGTTTCGAATGGTTTTCTATATGTCAGTATTTGAAGCTATTTGGTTCATGCGCCACAAGAATCGTGCTCTTGGATTGGCCGAACCTGGCGACACCAGCGCCATAGTTTTGGCTACCATCCACCGAAGGCGGTCAAATTTGACATTCCCCATGTTTGAATCTCGGCGTGCTCAGCGCGTATTTTTTGGTGCAGAGTTTTCGTATAATTTACTCTGAGATCGACAGCTAAAGGTTTCAAGAACCCGTGAAAATACCCAGCAGTGAACTGACATTTGTTTCGTGAAAGTGCTTCACGGTGTGAGCTGCGGACAAGAGCTGGTGAAGGCGTCCTTGAGCTGGTCTGAAGGTTAGTGGGCCAATAGTTTTCAATGCTGACGTCGAAACCATGTTTCTCTTTCTTCAATTCACAGGGATGTTTTCATAGGATTCAATCTAATTAGTCTCAAAACATAAATTTTCATAATTAAGCTCCCCGCGTGTCAACGGCTATTTACACGCCGCGTCACCAACATCTCGAAAAAAACGGCAACCCATAAAAAAAACGATGACATGATTTTGACGTCTACTAACTGCTCTGGGTGTTTTACAGGCCTGCTCCCTCTCATGGAGTTCCACTCCATGAACTTTGTTCAATAAATAGGAACATTGTAGGCTAATTTTATCCCAACTTATCCAGCAGCTTGGCAGTATTAAGATACTTGGTATTATGGTAAGGCCAGCAGGTGGAAAATGATGACCAACTGCTGGGTTAATAGTGGTTAACAGCTCAACAAAGCATTATGGTGAAGAAAGCCACTCTTCCATCCATCGTATTATAATTAATACGCACCTTCAACACGGTGTTACTGACTTCACGGTAACCAATTAAACGTACATCATTCACTAGTTTTTGCGGTTTTTTAAAAGGATCCGTTAAAAAGGCTCACGACCGATGTCCATGATGAAGTGGTTTGGTTACGCTACTAATAAATTCTTTTATTTTTTTCTAAATAACTTTAAAAAAGACTGCTAGATAGTGTCCCCGTAGACCGAGAAGAGGATGGTGCGACGCCTTGGATGGCTTCCTTGCAAATTGCACACCATCGCAAGAAGCGGTAGGAATTGGGGTAGGTCTTAATAATATAAAACAAAAATCAGTATCGATAAATTGTACTACATCACTAATTGCGTGTTGTCCCTTAGGAATTAGTTAACTGTTTGGATATTTTTTGTGAATTCTTTATTGCTTTCGTGGTTTCTTTGGGACGCGTCGGTTTCTGAAAAGGTTCATGAATTAATCAGTGCTACTGTGTTTGTAAGGACTGGCTGGAATAGTAGACACGTGATGAAGTTGGATGATGACCTCACGCAGTATCTTGAATAGTTTGTGTAGGCAAAATGGCCGTTGACCTGCTTGTGTGTTGTTATCTGGAATAGGTTTTTCATAGTCGTAGGATATTTTTAATACACCTCATCAGTATTTGCCTAGCCTTTACCCAGGTATGTAGGGGTCGGCTTCCAGTGTAACCGGATGCAGCTAAGTATCAGAATTTTACTGGGGCCTATCTAACCACTATAACCCAGTTTGTACTGGACAATATTATGACACCCCTTGGTAAGACTGATGATCTGTAACGACTGTCAAAAATCTATAAGTGACAGCCGCGACTAACGGAGGAACGGATTCAAAGATTTTCTCTCATTCAAAACTTGTTTGCATTGATGCCAGCATTGATTAATACGGGTTTCATGCGTGGCTAATAAAATCGGTAAATAGATTCTCGAAATTTTGCGCAAGTAAAGTACTTGGTTAATTTATCTCTCTCGACAATAGGCACGTTTACCTTAAAAAAATCTTGACATTGACATAAGATTTAGATGCTGAACCATTTCTGAAATGTTTTTTTCAATGAAAACTACAACATCATCATCATTCTCTTGCCCTTAGCCCAATTCATTTGGGGTCGGCGCAGTACGTCTTCTTCTTCCATACCTCTCTATTACTTGTCATCTCATGAGATACCTCCTTTCTTGCCATATCATTTTTCACACAGTCCATCCATCGTTTCTTTGGTCTTCCTCTACCCTTATACCCATCCACATTCATACTCAAAACTTTCCTCACGACATTTTCCTCGTTCCTCCGCATCACATGCCCATACCACGACAACCTATTTCCACGCATCTTTTCAGTCACCGGCGCCACTTTCAGACTTCCTCTAATGTACTCATTCCTTATTCTATCCATTCGCGTAACACCACACATCCCCCTTAGCATTCTCATCTCAGCCACATGCAAGTGCCTTTCATTCATCCCTTTTGTGGCCCAACATTCTGACCCATACAAGACAGCAGGTCTAACCATTGTTTTATAAATCTTCCCCTTAAGTTTAAGGGGAATGCGGGAGTCGCAGATAGTTCCCGTGACCTGCCGCCATTTCATCCATCCAATGTTTATTCCGTGCTTAACACTACGATCTATTTCGCCATCGCTTTGCACGAGTGAACCGAGATACCGAAAGTCAGAGCAGACAGGAAGAAACGCGCCATCTAGCGCTATGACGCCAGGACTGGAGAGACCGCCGAAATCGCAGAACATGTATTCGGTTTTAGTTCTGCTGATTTTCAGGCCAACATTCTCCAGCTTCTGTTGCCATTTCTCCAATGAAAACTACAACATTAGGGGAAAATAAAAAAGGGTGCTTTATTCTTTAATCTAAATTTCATGTTGCATGAATGAATGTTTTAAAGAAAATAAAACGTGGTCAAGCGGGTCTTTTGCGTGAAAATAAAGAAATACAATCCCCCGTTTGAAGGCCGAAGCCGCACTGACAACTACTGACAAATTGTGTAACGGAATCCTAGCAAGGGCCGGGAGGCAGGGCGGTCCGATCTGTAACTGGTTTGAAAGGTCGAAGTTTCTTTTTACGATGAAAACAATGGGTTTAAAAAAAAACAAAGAAAATGCCTTCTGCTTAGGCATAGATCGACTATCCTGCAAAGTTCTATGACTTAATTTAAAGTTTTTTAATGGAATATTATCCATTTACAAGGTAACTTTGAGGTATTTTTCAATCGAGATTTTGACGTGACAACGTCTAATAAATCGATGAACGTCTGCACGCACAAAAATGAATGACTCATTGTAACGTTACGATCGGAGCGAGAGCACTGCACGAGCGAGCGAAAGGCACGATCGGCTTGAGCGTTCGGCTTAATTGCTATTCATAAAAGTATGCAATCATTTCATCAATTTTTTGTTGTGACGTTGTCACGTTAAACTATCGTCCGTAAACCGAGTTTACAAACAACTTTTTTTTTTTTAATCAATTCTTGTTTTAAAACCGACACTACTTATAAGTAGTCCTCAACCTTGCGTAATATTAATCACAAAGTGAATCATCATCGGTCATCGGTCCAACTAGTGGGAGGCCTTCCAACGCATCGTCTCCCGGTTCGCGGTCGCCATTCCAGAACTTTTCGGCCCCATCGGCCATCTGTCCACTGCCACTTAAGTTTGGTAATTCTTCGGGCTACGTCGGTAACCTTCGTTCTCTTGCGGATGTCCTCATTTCTGATTTGATCACGCAAGGAAACTCCGAGCATAGCTCTCTCCATTGCCCTTTGGGTGACTTTGAGCCTTCTGATGAGGCCCATTGTGAGCGCCACGTTTCGGTCCCGTATGTAATCACTGGCAACACACACTGGTCATAGACTTTCGTCTTGAGACGTTACGTAAACGTAAGTTGGACGAGAAGATACCACGCAGCTTCCCGAATGCTGCCCAGCCGAGTCGGATTCGTCGATTGACCTCTTTCTCGAAGTTACAAAGTGAATGCTGCAGTAATATTAAAACCAGACCCATTCAAATTTCACAATTTATGAATATTCTTGCCATGAACCTTCTGGCCCTTGCGGGGTAAGCGATGAATGCCTACGGCGCTCGAGTTATCACGGCCTTAAGCCACGAGCCTCTTCTTTTCACTTCTATAAACCTCTGAAAAACAAAAAACCTTTCAGACTTCCACTGCTGGGACTCAGGCGTCCCCTCTGTGAGATGTAGCGGGCACTTATCAAACATGTGGGTCCAGTGCAGGTCGGTGGATGAGTCAGGTCTTCGTCTTTTGCGTCTAGGACATATTGCCGGTTGTGTCTAGTTCTTTCATCATCATCATTTCAGCCGAGAGACGTCCACTGCTGGACATAGGTCTCCCCCAATTGGCGCCACATTGACCGGTCCCGTGCGCCTCGCATCCAGCGGATCCCCGCAACCTTCACCATCGGTCCACCTAGTGGGAGGCCTTCCAACGCATCGTCTACCGTCTTTTTCTTTATGTCATTATTATGATAGTAGGTAGTAGGTTCATACAAACAGAGTATCGGTCTGTTGCTAGTCAGTTCGGCAGTTTTCTCTGCAACCTTAAAAGATTTCAACAAAAATTTAATAAAATGAAGTCAAGAACTGAATTTTGAACAACTTACTTCATCGCAACTTTCTAGATTATGCAAGTCGCCAAATTTTCACCGCTTTATGAATTAAATTCTATGGAAATCTGGCGGCAATCCAAGTGATATCAAAGAGTAGTCGGATGCAAAGCGCTACATTTAATCTACTTGACCTAAAAATCAAAAGGGGTTGAAGACTCTCTAGTAATAAATAATCATTTTGGCTTCAATCCGACCAGCTTTATTTTGTCCTACTGCAAGTCTTCTCTGATACGAAAACTTAACGAACCGAAGTGTTCTTACGACATTTTTCTTCTGTCTCGTTGGTCTAGTGGTCACAGTCGCAACTGCTGAGCATGAGGTCATGGGTTTGATTCCCGGGCCGGGAAATGTGTTATTGGGTTTTTCGCTCAGGAATTTCTCAGTAGCAGCCACGAAGCCTGGATTTGTGTCCGGTTGATAGCAATAGGCTCGCCCCTTCATCATCGTCATTATTGCAGCCCAAAAGCCACTCCACTGCTCCACTACTGGACATAGGCCTCCCCCAAATGTCACCACATTGACATTTTGGGGGTTTTGCCACAATCGCCACGCTTGGCAGGCGGGTTGGCAATCACAGTACAGTTGTTACAAAAACCACAGGGAAAGCTGCTTCCCATTCTCTGGCAAGTCCCTTAGTCGCCTCTTAAACACCCACGGGAAGATATGGGATGGTGCTACTTTTTACGTCAGACACCATGCAGACCCTCTTATTACATGCTCGCCCCTTATCACATGGGATTTAATAATAACCGTTTCCCTCTGTCTATGATTCCAACTTCAGAAGGTGGTCTGAAAGTGGCAATTCTGCCAAAGGTTATTTCTATTACGACTTTCAAACGATTGTCTTATGCATTCCGGTGGCTTTTGTCAATACAAAACTTTTTTTGTCTTATCCATCATTATTATTGCTGATGGCTGTGTAATTTTGACTATGCACTTAGGACCACTTAAGACAGTAAAACATCACAATAGTGCCACATCGGTAATTATCAAATCATTGTACTTCAGCACCAAAACGGCCTGTTAGGAGTCTGAAAAAGAACTCCAAAACACACAATCTTCTCCCATTTAGAATTCACATAATAGATGTTACACTTAATATTTTATTAGAACTAAAACTTAAACTAGGAGCAACGGTGGCTAAATGGTGGCAGCCCCGACTTACGAGCAGTAAGCCGTGGGTTTGAACCCAGGCAGGCGCATTACTTTTTTTAATTTCATCACCGCTGGCCTCAAAAACGGCAAAGGAAAATATCGTGAGGAAACCGGCATGATTGTCCTAGAACTAAAAATTGGAAGACATATGACATCTACCAACCCGCTCTGGGCCCGCGTGGTGGATTACAGCCCACTCCCTCTCGTAGAAAGGAGGCTTGTGTCCCAGCAGTGGGAACATTTGTAGGCTGACTAGGATGAGGAAAACTTAAAAACTGTGATAGCCCATCTATAACGAAGACGACTAGGCAGTATTTTTAAAAAATCAAGCAAGTTTTGCCATTTTTAGCAGACGTATTGCTTGTCTCCACGGCATTATTACCCGTGCTGTTAGTGTCAAAAACATGCCCATTCAGTATCATCTGCACGACACCCGCAGTTATGTAAGCGGTATATAAACAATAGTTATATAGCCATTTAGTCGTAATATCACGCTCGTGCCTATGCGTGGACAGTCAGAGGACCATAAACAACGGACTTCCGACATTATCTGGATGTGGTGAAACTGAAAAGAGGAATGCGGATTTGAGTTTCGTGTTATTTGACGCATGAATTCATACAGCAAGACAGCCTCCTTGGCCGAGTGGTCGACGACTGCTGAGCATGATCGAGCTCCAGGGTTTAATTCCAGGGTCGGGAAAAATTTCATCATCATCTGCCTAGCGTTTTCCCAAACTATAATATTTTTGGGGTAGACTTCCAGTCTAACCGGATGCAGCTGAGTACCAGTATTTTACATGAAGCGACTGCCTATTTTACCTCCAGAATACGATACCCCTTGGTAACACTAGATGTCAGACTTTTCGCTTCTTACTACTCGTAACGACTGTCAAAGAACTACTAATGATAGCCGGGACCAACAGCTTAACGTGCTTTCCGAGGCATGGAGGAATCTCGGTATGTAATTATGGACACCCATCCACGGACCCACCTCGGCAAGCACGGCTTAACCTTTAAAATCGACCCGTGCGGCTGTTATCATTTAGCCACGAGCTCTTCATATTTCGCTCGCCCCCTATTACATGGTACTTAAACTTAACTGGCAAAATGTGGGTTTACTATTAAGCAAATCTCTGCCTAATCCTTCTGGGATTACAGACGTGATGTTATGTTGTGTTTTCTTATGAATTCATTTAGTCATTCGTTTATTTATTCTTATGACTTAGCTATAAAATATTTCTCTTCATCAACGTCATCCTTGGCTTCTTTGTGAACCCAAATTGGGTATAATGCCTCCTTTTTTGCATCACGCTTCCCTGGTCTGTTGGAGTCATCCACGATTTTCTGTTGTCGTCTACCCATTTAGCTGCTGGTCTTCAAATGTCTTCTGCCAGCTCTTGGCAACCGCCATTTTTTGATAAAAAGTTTCCACTCTTGATAAATTCCTGTGGGTATTGCTGCTTGCATCCGATTCAAGTGAAATGTTAAAAAGTCTTGATTGTCTCTGATTTGGGTGTTTTACACAAACACACAAACCATCGAGGGTTTAACAGTGTGGTATGCCAGACACGGTAACTCGATGCCACAACATTAAACAAATAGAAAACGTATAAGTTCTTGCAAAGCTTCTTTGACAAACATAGAGAATACATACTCCAAGACTGCTGTGAGAACGACAGGAATCTACGTCATTTGGAAACACTTCAGGTCACACAGGTTCTAAACAAATAATATAAACAAAAAGTGTTTACTTTTCATGTCGCTGTCTCTTATGACATATGTATGTTTACGACTGATGGTAGTTATGAACGGGAGCTGTTACTATATGTCACACAGTACATTTGTACGTAAAAACTGTACCAATGCTTATGTCAGGGTGATAATGGAATTCCTGGAGTTGTTGTAATGAGATACCATGGCGCAGTAGTATGAGCCTCATTAAATGTTCATCATCATCATCTTCCACAGCCCGTCTACCCACTGCAGAGGAAACAACACTTGGCCAAAACTGTGTCGCTGGACTTGTGACAGCATACATGGCTAAAGTGCATCTTTGGCTTCAATTCTCTTGCCAGCAAACATTTAATATTATCAGTGATGCGTAAATACTGTAACCTAAATGGCAGTTACTGTTTTGAGCCGTTTGGGGTCGAACGCTCAGGTCATGTGGCCTAAGAGTGCATTCCCTTTTTAACCCCCGATTAAAAAATAGGGGTGTTATAAGTTTGACGTGTGTATCTGTGGCATCGTAGCTCCTAAACGGATGTCGAAGTCGATAAACCGCTTTTGATAAAATTGGTTTCGTTAGATAGGTATTTTAATCGAGAGTGTTCTTAGCTATGTTTCGAGACAACCTGCTCAGCTGTTTGAAGATTATCACCTCCTTTCTAGTTGATGACGGGATATAAACAACTTCCACAGGTCTAGTCGACTTGAAATTTAAAAATCTTGTCACTTGTCACCATGGGCATTGCTGAGAGGGCTAAATGATTTTTATTTTTATTTATGACTTTTCTTGTTTTCGTTAATTAGTGAGAGGAGGACAGTCAAGACTAAGAGAAAACTATATAAGCTTAAAAAGCATGAAAATATTATTAATTAAAAATTTAAAAAACCGCCGTCACATTTTAAATTTAAAATTTATTTTTTTAAAGAAATATCTCGTCGACTGGTTGAGACTTCGCGAGACCAGAGCACTGGCTATTTCTTTTAGCAAAGAATTAGCATTGCCATTCAAGGTGGCAATGCTTCCAGTCTTCTGGGCACGTTTCCGGATGACAGCGATGTGGAGGAGTATTCTGTCGCCTAAGCGTCCTGCATTTAGTTAGTTTATGTAAATATTTAGTTTTAGAAAATAATGAAAGTTTTTAAATACAATTCAGATTAAAAACCATAGTATGCGCCTAATTTATAGCATAGATCGCAGCATCATACGCAAAATAATTACCTCTGCCTATCAGTTCGCAAATTAAGACGTGAAGTTAAGCTTATTATGCAAAGCCTTAAAACTACTCAGCTACTTTCAAATCATCTGTTTCAGTCACCATACAAAAAAAAACCATAGCCTTGTGGTGTGACCATCAGATTGCCAATTCAGAAGTATCAACTTTGATTCCAAGAACTCACCTCAGATTTTGCGGATTCAAATTCAAAATCAAATATATTTATTGTTTGTCACTGGTGATATATAAGTTCTTATAGATCACCTGTGACAAACAATAAATACGCGTACGCGTGTGCGTATTGTGTAATTATCACTTACTTCGGTGAAGGAAAACATCGTGAGGAAACCACCATGCTTGAGAGATAATTCTTGGCGGCATGTAAACTCAAGTCAGAGGCCCATGGGCGCCAAAAAAACGCTGACATCAGGCTAGGAACTAACTACACGATAAAGAAAGAAAGACAAGACCACACAAAAACACAGCGACAACAATACAGTCATACGTTTTTTGCTTCCCAAAAAACAGACTTCCAATCAGGCAGCACATGCAAGACTGCCGTACACTCAGACACACTTTAACAGCGAAATAAAATGAACTGCATAAGTAAGAGCGTTCGGCAATAAAATCAGGATCGCGCCCACGAGCCGGGGAACGTGCAAACATCGAGCGAGTGCTGTATTGGAACGTGGGCGGGAAAGGTGGGGTGCTAGTGATAGAGATTCTTCGATCGAGCAGGATATAAATCAATAATTTTGAAAATCGGTTCCCAATTTGCGGAGACAAAATACAGTCGCACATTTACAACCTCCTTCTTTTTGAATTCGGTTTAAAAGTGACATTCTATCAGCGAAATTGAAGACGGAAATGTCAAAAATGAATGAGCTGAATATAAGCTACTGAAAACCTACAACTCATGTAGGCAACAACCTAGAACATAAATCTTGCCTTTGGACTACGGAGAATGATCTTAATAACGCTTCCAAAGACTCAAAAATCAAAAATTCTGTGTGTTGGTCCTGAGGATCTAAACGATACGGCAATCTATTAAATATAACGATTAACTGAATTGTCAAAAGTACAGCGCGCTGCCTAGCCTTTTTCCCAACTGTGCTGGGGTCGGCTTCCAGTCTAACCAGATGCAGCTTAATACCAGTATTTTACATGGAGTGACTTCCCATCTGACCGCCACAACCCATTTAGTACTGTGTAATACGATACCCCTTGGTAAGTCTGGTTTTCAGACTTTCGGGCCACTGACTACCTGTGACGATTGTCAAACATCTACGAATTACAGCTTGGAGCAATAGTTTAACGTGCTTTTCGACGTGCCTCTTGCACGGAGGAAATTCGGTATATATCGAATGGTCACCTATGTACGGGCCAACTTGAAGAGCTTCTCCAAAAAGTCAAATGTGCAGAAAATTTACAAAAGCGACCAAACAACTATGTATCATAGGTACTTGATGAATTGCCATCATTAGTTAAAAGCATTTTAAAGCGACTAATCATGACAGTTTCAATTTGAATTAGCACTTGGTTTCATCACAAACGCCATTACCTTGGTGACCAGGATTTTCAACGCTGCCAAAATGTGCAATAGCAGCTAAGGAATCTCTTAACTATCAATAAACCTAGTAACGGAATATTTACCATGTTTATTATATGTTTTGAGTTTCCGATATTTCGGCGCTGTTGCAAACGCGATGATCACGGTTGAACTGAAGTTATTGCGGGTGGGTGTTTATGTGCAGACAAATCGGTCTACCCACTTTCTTGTTCGTTTTTTGCCGTACTGTCACTCACAACTCGATTCTGTTCCCGACATGAAACTCACTGTGTCCACTCGCAAACTTTTTACGGCATTTCTTCGGTTTTTACACAGTTGAACCACTGGAGTCCAGGCTCTTGACAGTTGAAATCCATCCTCCCGATTGAAGTTCTTTTATTACTTAGTAATTTCAACAGCTTCTCTTACCAGTCTGGGTATATAGAGGCGTTCTGTCCCGTTACTAGTGTTATTGATAGATGTCAGTTTAAAAACTTAATCTCATAACTATTGTTGAGTTAATTTACTGTTTTTTTTTTTTAATATCGCTCTCACTGCAACCATTCACCACTACAACCATGTCCAACACTTTGTAGCATAAGAAGTCAGTTTTTATTGCAACACTTGATAGTGTTACATTTTTTCTTACACTATTTACTTATTCTGCTCACCTTGTAAGCTGTTAAGCGCGATGGTTGCATAAAACCGTTGTTTAATGCCACAGATTGTATTGGAAGATGCAAAATGATAGGCCATAATGTTACTGTATTACTCGTTTTATGATAAGATATTATATGATAAAGATGAGAAGATGTGAAGTGATTACATGAGGCTTATATTAAAATTATTATTGTTTAAAGAACTCTTGGATTCTGAGCTATCCTATGATCATAATAATGCCATCTAGCCGATTTCAGCCACAGCGACTGCATTTGATGGCTTTCAGGTGTGATTGTCGAGAGCTTTGGTGTGCTGCTCCTAGCAGTGATTAGCTTATCCAACTTTGGCAGAAAAACTTCGAGCATGTCAAAAGACCACTGAAGATATTGTCGGCTTTAAGTGGTCTAGCGTTAAGGTCATCATGTTTAAAATCAAACTGCGACCTTCTTCCCTCTTCAAAGGCGTTGACCTATCCTATGACATATACAACTTAATGATCAGATGTAATATATATCCTATGGTGCTCCACGACAAATTAGCCTGTTGCCACTTTGTTTGTAACCAACAATGCCATGAAATTTTTTTCATTCATCACTTTCAGCAATATTTAATTCAATTTGCTCCATAAAGGATTGCTAGAGTAACCTCATGAGTAAAATTTCTATAAAATATTAGCATATTACGGTCAAGTCACTTTATGGTAAAATACTGGTACATCCAGTTAGACTGGAAGCCGATCCCAACAAAGTTTGGGATAAAGGCTAGGCAGATGATGATTACTATCAATACGAATATCAGGAGTAAAACTGAATTCACTTTTAAGATTGTGCAAAAAAGTGGCAAATATTATAACTTCTCCAAAATGAAATGCCAAATCGCCTTTAAGCTAAAGTACAACTACTACCCACTTCATAAAAACCTTTTAATATTCATAAACCCATTTCTCTAACAGCCTGAATACTTTACAAAACACCCCGTCTCGTATATCGCTCTGTTGGTCACTTCACTTACGATATATCTCGGGACAGACAAACCGACACCTCGTAAATATTCTTAAAGACAAGAACGCTAATTGCTTCGAATGTGGACCTATTTTGAATGCCTGTAGGAGTAAGCTATTAATTTTTAAAAGAAAGTGCTTAAAGCTATATAATTCTATCTTCACGGTTTTGCCACGAGCTACTCCGTCAAGCAACTGCGGAAAAAAATAGACCATACCACAAGTCACCGTTACAGAACTCGAAAGAGTAAAAAGAGTCTACTTTTGTTGGCATAATAATCTAAATTGTGCTGATCATAACTTTGTTAACTATTATTGTGTTATGATTTCAAACATGTAATTTTTAAATAAATAATAAAAAATAAGACCAAAACTAAGTACCACATAAATATCTAACGACGAGAATAGGACAGTTAAGCGTTAAAGTACTCCTCCACTTCGCGCTGTCATCCAGGAACGTGCCCAAAAGACTGGCAGCATTAATTGCCACGTTGAATGGCAATCCTAATTATTAGACCATAGCCAGAGCCAACACTCTGGTCACGTGAATTGTACCTTAATTAATGATCATTTGCCTAGCCTTTCCCCAACTATGTTGGGGCCAGCTTCCAGTCTCACTGGATGCAGCTGATTACCAGGATTTTACATGTAGCGACTACCTATCTGACCTCCACAGTTCATCATCATCATCATTTCAGCCGAAAGACTTCCACTGCTGGACATAGGCCTACCCCAAGAAGAGGGGGTTTTGCCATAATCGCCACGCTTGGCAGGCAGGTTGGCGATCGCAGTATGGTTGTTAAAAAAGCACAGAGAACGCTGCTGCCCATTCTCTGGCAAGTCCCTTAGTCGCCTCCCACGACACCCACGGGAAGATATGGGACGGTGTTATTCTTTACGTCCGACACCATACAGACACCCAGACCCACCTCCACCCAGACCACCCAGACCACCCAGACCTCCACAGTTAGCACTGGATAATACGGTATCCCTTGGTAAGACTGATTGTCAAAATCTCGGGCCACTGACTTAACTGTAACGACTGTCAAAGATGAAGAAGTGTACCTTAAATGTACATTCACACCCTCAACTCAAACTCAACACACGCATCAACACGACTGCCTCAGAACTAGTTTTACGTAAAATCTATACGAGCCACGTCCATGCAAATCACTCGCGCTTCCTGAATATCATACGCATTTGTAGGTGTTCCGAAGTGGATAAATAGAGCAGGACTATTGGAAAATGTAAGTAGGTGTTGCTGTCGAAATATTATAGAATAAATGGAATGCCTTTGGTTTAAGAGCGTTTACACCTTACGGCATTTCATACAAACTTTCAAGTCCTTATTTTCCGAAATGCCGTAAGGTGTAAACGCTCTTAAGCCATACAATACATAAAAACATGACTTTTGCCAATGGTCTACTGTGAGTATTTCGTCCCAATAATATAATTTTCCAAATAAATACATACGTTAATGTAGAAATTATCAAAAGCCTCACAGAAACTTACAACATAAAACCAAATAAATAAAAGCGTACGCAATCAGACATTTAGTATTATTACCGTCATTATCTCATACTCAGTTAGTCTGTCCTAGCTGTTGAATACTAGAAATAGCTACGTATAGCTAGCATTGCACTAACATTCAATTTTCTCACGTCGTTGGCGGGAAACCTTGCAAGTGATACTCCATATTTCAGATCATAATCAAAAGAGACCATTAAACAATGAAATCATCACTTACTTATAATATATTAATACATAATGTTTTTTCATCAGTCAAATAAAGCAGAGTGGTACCGCTCTCCAGCTAGTTACAGCTCACATAAAACAATTATCTCAATTCCAAACCAATTTATCATAAAATTGCTTTATCGTCTTTGACTATTAAATAAAATTGGCCGCAATTCGGGACAGTGAAGACATCAATTCATTAATAGTACAAAATGATAGGGTTTCTAACGCCCTAGGCGTCTTCATTCGTCGGCGCCTGTCGGTCGAATGCACTCTAAATCTCCAACCTGCATAGACAAAACCCCAACACTCTGATGCAGCCATTTCCCACCCCACCTGTGAGTCTGTCTCTCTCTACTTCCTACAATCTCTCACCTATCCCCTTTACACCTCAAAATTACATTCGGCCGTTGTCGTTTGTGCTCGGATGCAATAGCCGGTGTGGCTCACAGCTAAACATGATTTCAGCCAGTCGCTTACCGGCCGTCGGAGGAGGTGCATCGCTGCCGGCCGCCGTTCCCGCGTTCGAAACAGCGCAACGGTACGGCTTGTTTGTATAGGGATGTTTGTTCCTAGATAGTGCGGCCCACAAACCCTGAATGGAAGGATTCCTAGTGTTGTGAGCCTAAGTGTGGACGTGGACGACAGCGGAATATTGTGCAAGTGTTGTGTCGTTTGATGGTCAGTTACGATGTTGCAATGCTCACGGTAGGCGGATGTGGCTAATGCAGCTAGATCTGTTTGATTGGCAAAAGTAAACATGTGTATGACAGACGTTATTAAAGCTATGTTGCCGTCTGCCGTCGTTTTAATGGAACGCGTATTACAAACGGTAACGGAAACGTGCGATGATTTAGTTTCAGCGAAATGTTATGACTTTAACGTTCAGTGGAACATGATATTACCGGGGAAACGATGCTTTGAACGCATAAAACTTTACGATGATTAGTCTGTAAAGTGGCGAAGGAATTGAAGCGAATGTTAAACATTGAAATAGATTGAAAGTCATGTTTGTTGTAAATGATAAGGAAACAATTGAACAACTAATTGATTTAATTTATTTAAAAAACCATGTGGGTGGAATAAAAGATAACAATGATTAGGCAGTTTTATGTTGAACAAGCAACAAAACAATTCATTATAACAATGGAGTATTGTTTGTGATTGAGTTTGAGGTTTTTTGTTAGGAAATCACTTTTTTTTTATTTTTGTACAAGCAAGCGTGGATAATAATTTCGGTGGGCAAGACAATAATGCACGCGTTAATGAAACAATAGATAATTTGGGTTTCGTCAATGGGTTTCTAATTGGAGTTCGTAGTTTGGGTAATCATAAAATGATTATGAATGAAAACACTGAACTAAAAACTCCGATTTATTCAGTGGTCACTAAACTTTCATGCACTCTGTTCAAATTCAAATTGAAAAGGAGCCATTCTTTTTCAACTTTTTGCTCTAAACCTCAACATTAATAAAAAGTACTGGGCTTGGAAAGTTAGCTTTTTATTAGACTCGTTCCATTAAAGTTTTCTAGACCTTTTATAACCTACTGTAGTATAGGTGTTGAAAGAAAAATATAAAACTTAGAACCGGAAAAGGCAATGTTTATAAAGAATAATAAACAATAATACAACACAAAGTACAGTCAAACAGATCTCACCCACGCATCGTGAGACCATCAAATTGACCATTTTATTTCTACAGTTATAATTGAGACAGTAACGATCATTGACATTTCTTTGATACTTACTGAACATAAAAATAAAGTGACGAAGGATAAGGTTTGCAAAAAAAGACAAACATACAGCGGAGGACTTTGTGCAAAAAATCCAAGGAATTATTTTCACAAGTGAGTACACGAAACCTATTTTTCTTTTAGAAGAGATTTTTTTCTAGTATTCTGTGCTCTCAAAAGTGGAAATAGATATATAGAATTACCAGATCTTCTTTTTTAAATAATAAAGCTGTCTTTTGAAATCTTACTCAGATAGCGAATAACGTTCATCCTATATTTACATTTTTATTATTTTAATTCACGCGTATTGCGTTTATCATTAGCAACAAGACGCCATTACTGCCGAGGAACTAATTAAAAACCAGGTTTTGCACACACATGGTGAATTGAATTTATAATTAACTAGCTGTCCCGCGCAACTTCGTCTGCGTCACATTTTCCCTGTTTTCGCAACATTTTTCATTGCTGCTCCGCTCCTGTTGGTCGTAGCGTGATGATATATAGCCTATGACCTTCCCCCGATAGAAATCTATCTTTTTGCCAAATTTCATTAAGATCCGATCAGCCGTTTAGTCGTGAAAAGGTAACAAACAAACAGAGTGACTTTCGCATTTATAATATTAGTATGGATACGACTTGCGCGGGAAAATAAGCAGCTGATGAAGTTATGTCACTAATTCAAAAGCTTCTTTTATATTACACACTGTTTTATGTATAAAATATAAAGTAAGTTTTTCGTCCCAATTACCAATATTTTTGCACTTCTCTCAAATTTCATTTTCTATAAATATCTTGAATGACTAACACTCTCCTTGATTACTTCGAATTTATCTTTGACACGAAACTTTCTTGAAATTGAAGCTTTGGCTGCTAAAATTATAATTTACGTTGGAGATACTTATTTCGGAAATTTAACTTCCAATGAAATTTATTAAAGGGAAATTATTTTATCCATAGACAGCAATTAGTAAGATACTCTGGATATTTATTGTATCCGCCGAAGCGAAAATACAAGTTATGAATATTAATTCAATCATTTATGGTCTGAATCGCAAGATATTGCGAACATGGTTAGAATTTTTAGTTTATGGGCTTCGTGGTCTAAGCAATTAGTCTTTGTGGTACATAAATAAAGTTAGAATAAGAGAAATACAGAAAAAAAATACATAAGATTTTTCAGATTGTCTTCTTTTGGCTAGCGATAATTTTGAATGTTACAATTATTACTCAAAGTCTATATTATTTATTTGCGATAAATGTGGTCATTATCATCATAATCATTTCAGCCCAAAATACGTCCACTGCTGGACATAGGCCACCCCAAAGTGTTGCCACATTGACATTTTTGGGGGTTATGCCCTAATCGCCATGCTTGGCAGGTGGGTTGGCGATCGCAGTACGGTTGTTACAAAAGCACAGAGAACGCTGCTGCCCATTCTCTGGCAAGTCCCTTAGTCGCCTCTTACGACACCGAAGGGAAGATATGGGATGGTGCTATTCTTTACGTCCGACACCATGCAAAATGTGGTACAAAAAATTATTAAAATAATAGGGGAAGGTTGCGATCATTGGACTAGTGCTTTCATTGGACCACCAAGGTATTTCCAAAACTGTGCAAGCTAGCAACACCCAAACTAGTCGAAACGAGTCCCTGGCAACACCGTTGCACCCCCCTCTTACCCCAGTGACGCTGCGGCACATAGCGAGGAGTGACGCGTGTGGTTGTGATTGCGACGGTCAAAATCTTATAATTTCGCTCAGAACAATTTGACGTAAGTATCATTGTATTCATATTTGTCTGCGTGCACTGTTATGAAATATCGGACAGTTTATTTGAGATTCCATGAGTATTATTACTTTTTGGCTAATCATGACCATGTGTATTTTAGTTTAGTTTTTCTTAACCAGTACCTGGTTGCCATCAATGGACCTCAAGACAGTTCCACCGTTGGACCGGTCCAATCATAGTACCTAACTTTTGATCGTTTTTTTTGGTCATAATAATTATATAAATTTAAAATTCCAGAATGTCGCCAAATAAAAGAAAGTACTTTGCATGGAATGAAACAATCGGTAAGGAAACAAAGAGTTGGTTTAAATGAAGCAAGAAGAATATATGGAGTGCCGAAAGAAACGAGGGTAGATGGATTTAACCAGAAAGCTAAAGAACACGTCCAAATACTGAGTTCTGAAAGTGACCTCCCTTCAGAATTAGAGCAGGAGCTTTTATTTATTTTAGGAAATAAATTGATAATAATAACTAGTTGCCTCGAATGGACCTCTAGAACAAATTTCTCGAAGTCCATTGATGGCAACTTGGTGGTTCAATGAAGGTGCTCATGGTCCAAAGAAGGCAACAGCCCAAGATTCAGTTTTCTTCGTTTATATAAAAAAGTGTTAGCCCGAACTGTTTGAGAGTTTGATTATTACAAATAAAGATCTTACGAAATAAAAATAATAAACTGCTTTCATTTTAACACTTATACTTTTTGAGATATGAGGTCATAAAGTTAAGTGGTCCATTCATAGCAACCTTCCCCTATGTAGTGCAATGAAACATGTCGCCATAAAAATGGCATGCCAACATTAATAAATCACATGCTAGTTTTAACACACAACACCTAAGTGAACACAAACATTAAATTAAGTATGTTTCTAAGTTTGCTTTAGTACATCTAAAAATATCTCTATTATCATTGATTTCTGCTAAACTCCTGAAAACTAAGAAACGCAACTTATAATCAACGGACAGCAATAGCAGCATTGAACAGACACTAAAGGTAATGATAGCCCAGAGTATACTAACAGTATTTTCAGGAGAACTAGCTATCGTAAAAGTGCCAGGTACTACGCAGTTTCCCTTATTCCATTTTTCCAACGAGTGCTTAGAACAGCACGATGATGCCATACATGGTTTTAAGCGTTGCCAATACTTGTTTTCGCACTGCTTGTTTTGACCTCGCTTTGGCTTATTTTCATTCTAAATTAACGTAAAACATTAGGTGTAAATCTGCTAGGAATTTTATTATCTTCTACTTAGATAATATTTGTGTAGACATTTTAATATTGGAAGAAAGTACTAAAAAGGTAACTGGTTTTAGTATGAAACACTCCAATTTTGAAGTTTCTAAGGGGCAACTCATTTTAATGACTTTGACCCTCAATTTCAATTCCAATTCGCTTATTGTTATCAAATCTCTCCTCGATTGGTTTGTTGTTGATATTATGGTCTATTTCAAGTTTTAATTTGCATTCTAAATTATGCCCAAGTTTTTAGGTCCTATTTATTTTATCTTGCTTTGTCATAAAAATCATTGTTATCCTCTATGCCTGTTTATTTGTGGTCAGCACAGCATATCTCCTTCCACACGTCATGCCTTTAACAAATATTGTATCGTTTTATTTTAATGAAGTTACATGACATATTTTGTTAGACATTAAAATCATCAGTTTCTGCCCTTGTCCCATTCTAATTGGGGTCGGCGCAACACGTTTTCTTCTTCAATTCTCCCCTGTTAGATGTCACAGCATCATTTACTCCTTCCTCTTTCATTTTGTTAAACATTCGAATATTATTTATTTAAGCTTCATGTACAATAGTGGTACATAGGCGGACTTAATACCACAAGGCATTCTCTACCAGTCAACCATTGGGTTAAAATTGTAATAGGCACAACATGTCATAATATCTAAAAACATGTAAATAATTTCGAGATTGTGTATAATTACATAAATACTAATACACAAATACACATAAAATAGACTAATAAATATTTTAACAAATACCAAAATAAAAAAAAGAAACCTAATAATAATTACTATGACTAGACTTCTAGTTGCGAGCTACTTCGTCTGATTGAAATAGTGAAATAAATATTCTACCTTAAACTAATCTCTTATCTCCTACCACATTTAAATTGGAAAAAAGAAGAATATTATCCAACCACTTGATAATGCTTGCTCCAAATACTTTATACATTGATCGGAGTGTTCGCTCTCTTTTATTAGACATAGCGCCGAGTACACACCAGTTGAAGGTCGTACCACAATGAATTTGGATTTAATTTAAGATATTATGGACACTTTTGTAGGATTTTTGGACAATGTAAAGAAAGTAAAGAAAAAGTATGTATTTGTCTCACACAGGAAACAAAACAAAAATATGTTTAAAATTAAAATAAAAAACAAGTTGAATAAAATAATAAACAAGAAAAAACAAAACAAAAATAAGACAGGCCAAACGGCCCGTATATAGAAGATTTATTTTATTTTGTTTACTATCGTAATTACGAATACAACATTATTGAGAGTTTAATAGACTACTATTAGACTGTCATTTCTACTAAATTGGTATATTCTTTTTAGCGAATCTTTTAATCGGTATAATTTATAGTAACCTGTAAGTACCTAAAACCTAGATGCTAGGTAGACACATCTCCTAGATTTTTTTTTCCAAAACATTTACACAAATATTGATAACGCCGAAAGTCGGTTATAAATATCACAGGGCAAAATTGTCAGGGATGGGTCCAAAAGCTACACTAAAACACGTTAGCAGTTTCTAAACGAACCTCTGATAAAGCGATTTCTAGTACCGAAGTTAATTATTGATTACGTACATAATTTGAACTTGTAGCGGGGTCTTATAAAGATTTATTTGCAATTAGACCATCGACCGATAAATTTCTTCGTTTCCTTCTGAGTTTCAGCTTGTTCAAGGCGGGAAAGTTTTCTCTCCGTTAATTTCTACATCTTGGCAAGTTTTGTGCTAGTACATTTACAACGCTTATTTCAGAGAGTATTATTCTTTGGAATTTGATTAGCTATATAAAAGATTGGATTAGTAATTGTGGGGATTATTACTGCGGCTGTATTGTGATGGTGAGGATTCTATTTTTTAAAATCTTTTTTTTTTTATCTTCTTCCAAAGCCTTCTTACTTGTTTCGAGTTATTGTTTGAATTACATTTTGGTCTTATTTTACCTAGGCAAAAAGTTCACATTCAATGGTGACTGTATAACTTACTCGTTTGTGACTTTCGTCTCACATTGCTCTTTATCTTCTTCTGAGTTAAAAGAACTTGTTACCAACACGATCAAATTTTTAATTTTGGAATACATTTTTTTCTCCACTTAAGCAATACGTCGGTTGAATATTTCTTCGTCAGATTTATCTATTTCAGTAATTAACAATACCAAGTCCACATTACCAATCACCGTAACTATAACATTCTTTGTTTCTTTGTGTGTCAAATATCTTACTCATTGTGTCCTTTCTACCTTAGTTTTAGCCAGTTCAGTCTTTAACAATACCACGTCTATATTCCGTGCTTACAACTTTCTTTATTTCTTTCTATGTCAGAGTCGGGTTCACACTGACGAGTGCGTCAGTGTGTACCCGGCACAGCATACCTGACCAACTTGCGAGTTTGATGGATGCGGCACGACTGCGATGCCATTATATCGTTTTGTTAGGCTAACGTTTTTTGGATCTACTTGTTGGTACGCGGTAGTGGATTGAGAATGTTCATTTGGCATTGCAGTGATGGTTTAATTTAGTGAGATTTATTGGGGTGATTGGTTTAAGATGTGATAATCATTGAAGTTTGTGACATAATTGTTTAGTATATTCCGTCGCGTTCTTAATACATAATTTTTCTCTGTAGAAAGATGTCTCAAATGTTCTCTTGTAGCCTACTTAACAGATTTTTAAGGACTGTAAAAGAACATTAAAAAACAAAGCTTATGGGCATGGATTCCATTCTTTTTTTCGTCAGCTCCTGAATTACAATTTATTTTGTATGTGCTGTGTTATTAAGAGTATAATTGATTATCTTAAAAGGCTGACAGCTATTTTCTATCTCTGAATAAAATCTTTACCTACGAATAGACCCACGACGAATCACATCAAGCCTATAAATATCTATCTCTACATATCTACATAAGTACAGAAAGCTAAGGCGCAAACTTTACTCGCTTTCACCGCTTTCAAAGAAAGTCCTTTCTACGCAAACGTGCCAATACTGGAATATGTAAACACTATCGAGAAATCTAGATACTTGGGAAAAATCTTAACCGAAGAGTTTTTGTGTCAACTGTTTACATAAAGGCACCTTTTAGAATACTGTGAAAAGCCTTGGAAGTTTGAAAGTGGTTTTAAAGATTTTATTGAAATTAACAGTCGCTCGGATTAATCTTCAAAAGAATGGCGCGCTTGCCTAGGTTGATCTGGGTGAGGACCAGGTGACCACCTATTTCATACTGAGTTTCCGTCGTGCCTCGGAAAGCACGTAAAGTACCCAATGTGGAATACATCGCTGTCATTTGTATAATCCCGGCTGTCATTTGTAGATCTTTGACAGTCGCTACATTAAGTTTGTCATTGTGTGTTGTGGAGTCTGTGGCCCAAAATTCTGGCAGCCAGTCTTACCAAGGGTTACATTATTAACCAGTACTAACTAGATCTCAAATACTGGTATTCAGCCACATTCGGTCATCGGTTATACTGGAAGCCGACCCCAATATAATTGGGAAAAAGCAGATGACGATGGAAAAAAAAAATGAAGTCGAAAAATACAGGGATTGTATGAAAATGGTTTTAATTTTTTATTTAATCTATGCCATAACAGTCGAAACAAAAATAGTATACTGTCTGTTTCTTTTCATCAAAGATCGTTAACGATATCATCATCATCATCATCATCATTTCAGCCCAAAAGACGTCCACTGCTGGACATAGGCCTCCCCTAAGTGTCGCCACTGACATTTTGGGGGGTGTTGCCATAATCGCCACGCTTGGCAGGCGGGTTGGCGATCGGTTGTTACAAAAGCACAGAGAACGCTGCTGCCCATTCTCTGGCAAGTCCCTTAGTCGCCTCTTACGACACCCACGGGATGATATGGGACGATATGATTCAATCATATTTTGATTGCATTGCAGTTTCGTGGCCTAAGCACAAGATGGCGCAATGTTCGCTGTTTGAATCACAACTCACGTTTCCGATTAGAATTTATTAGTGACTGGTGGATATCATATCAAAACTCGCTTCAGCGTAATTTAAATTATGGTATTGGAACCTGTTACTTATTATCATCAGAGAGAGGCTGGCGTTTTAGAATGGGTTGGCTTGCAGTCTAATCAGATGGAGCTGAATAAATATCAGTAACTTATAAAATTATGGACGGCTTTTTTCTTGCATCCGCTTGAGTATCAATGAAACGTTTTTTTTCTGCGATGGGTTTGCTCTTGACTCTAGTCTAGGTCAGAGATGCCAGAGACTAACTCGACGATGATACCAGCTTACCCAGAAGAAGCCTGTTCACTATAACTTTGAAGAGATTAGAGTTGTAAGCATTCGGAAACATAGACGCAGGCAGAGAGTTTCACTCTAATTATATAATTATTTTTTTTTACCAGCTGACAGCGTTGAGGAGTAATTTTTTGACGCCCTTTTATAATTACTTGTTATTTTAGTTTTAATTATCTAGTTTTAATTGTTTAGTAATTGATTTAGATTTAGAAATACATTTTTTCTAACTTATACATTTTCAACTACCAAAATATAAAAATGAATAAGCCTGGAATGGTATTTGTTATAGACGTGATAATTTTATTTTATCTGATAAAATACTGACTGCCTTTATGGTGTTTGCAAGCGCGGTCCTGGGTTCGATTCCCCGGTAGAGTAGTGTTATTGGGTTTTTCCATGAGGAATTTCGCAGTAGACAGCCGACTGGATTTGTGCCTGGTTGATGGCAATAAGCTCGCCCCCTATTACATGGGACTTAAACATGGTGTACTGTGTACCCACTATTAGGTTCAACTCTGCCTAGCCCTTCAGGGCGTATATGCACATATTATGTTTGATAAAATACAAATCCATATTTCAAAACAAAATACTACGATTATCGAAACTGAAAAAAAAAACAGAGAATGAGAATATGAAAAGAGAATTTTTGAAGGTTCATATATACGAGTAGATATTGTTACGTCAAAACCACATTCTAAAACGCTCAAGTTTGACCAAACATCAAAGCATTTTCCGAATATCCACAGCCACGGGCTCTTTGAAAACTTTTACATTTCATGTTTTATTTCGAAACCACTCCATCTTTTTGAAGCATTCGATCCTGAAGCCACAGGTGCTCCCAAATCTGACCTTAAAAGAATTCTCTATATTTTATTCAAAAGCATTGGAGTATAAATAATAGATCGGTCATATTGAGATGAAACATTCAGAGGATGCTGGTAAAAAATGAATGGTATATCGGCTCCTTTTCATTTAAGATCATTAGACTTTCGGTAGATGAGAAAAGTAAAATAAAAAAGTCTGTCCATTGTGGGCTTCCGTGTTTCATTCAAAACGCTATTATTATTTATATTTTTGTGAGAGTTGAGGTGAAAATGGATGGTTTTTTAAGTTTCCTTTCTAGTGGCCTAGTCGTTAATAGTTTTTAAATCATTACACCTTTCATTTAGAATAGTTACAGCACGGATGACAACATTTGTGTCACTTTTTTAATTTAGTCTATTTATAATATTTTCTTTTTTTGTTGTTGTATACTCTTGCTTTTTATTTACTGATTGTTTTTGAATGTGTGGACATTGTAGGCCTTATAGATTCCTAGATCCTTGGTATTTTTTTATCTTGTTCTACGTTTTGTAGTAAGCAACGAATTATTGTCAGGCTTACGATGTCGACAAATATTTTAAAACCAAATGATTTTAAAAGAGTAACCAGGGATGAAGTTTCTTGCCGGTTCTTCTCCATAGGAAACGACCAACCCAAGCCCAACCAAACCCAAGCAAACGTTTTATAAGTGCCCATGTAGACCTGTGTTAAAAAAATATATTTTGATTTTGATTAATTTTTGATTTTAAGTAAGACAACATTTCCAAAACATTATTTTTGGTCCCGGCTTTTACCATAATTGAAATATTATAACCGTGTGATACCTAACATCTTCAAAACAAAATAGATAAAATAATGGCCACCCAATCGTGACACCTCCGATACTCAAATCCCTTCAAAATCCTCAAAAACTTTTTAGACTTCGCTCCGGACTATTATAAAGTTTATACGCGGCATATAAGATTTATAAGGAGTTGCCTGTCAGTAAGTCGTGCCCAATCTCCCTGTTAGGATAAATGTAGCGACACGTTTTGAATAAGTTAGTTATTTCAAAGTTGGTCAGATCCAGCGATTATGCGTGCCAGACGAGAATTTAAATCCGATACTAGCTGAAATATTGCTCTCGTGTAGCGATGAAGTGATGGTTTTTCGAAGTCTTGGCAAATGTTGAGGGGATCTGATGGAAGATAAAATAAAATAGAATAGAATAAAACTTTATTGTACATCAAAAATGAAACATAACGGATTTACAAAACTGCTAATTTTATTGTTACAACGGCGGTCTTATCGCTGATAGCGATATCTTCCAGACAACCTTTGGATGTACATTATGGACTTAAAATAAAAAAGGGGGTTTTCAGTGGTGTACTGCACAAAATTTTTTAAATAATAAAAGTAAAGTTATCTACTTCATGTATGTATATATAATATAAAGATATTTGTGTGTTTTTAACATTAAATGGCAAAAATAAAGCTAGAATGGTGACAAATTTGACTGAATGAAATTACAGAGACTGAAAATGATTTGTAATTATGCTCTGGGAGATCTGTTACTTGTTTGTGAGTCGTTGGTAAAGGTTGCTGGTGAAAAGAAAGCAGTAATTTAAATAGATTAAGAAGACAACAGGGAACTCTTATGAATTTGTTGCAGACCAAACCCTATTTCAGATCGAACTAGTTTCATCATCATCATCATCATCATTTCAGCCGAAAGACGCCCACTGCTGGGCATAGGCCTCCCCCAACGCCACATTGACATAAGGGGGGTTTTGCCATAATCGCCACGCTTGGCAGGCGGCTTGGCGATCGCAGTACGTTTGTTACAAAAGCACAGAGAACGCTGCTGCCCATTCTCTGGCAAGTCCCTTAGTCGCCTCTTACGACACCCACGGGAAGATATGGGATGGTGCTATTCTTTACGTCCGACAACATACAGAACATACAGAACTAGTTTATCCTAGGGCAAACCGGTTAAACAATTTATCGTGTCAAGATACATTACTCTGTGGTTGGTCTTGTGACTGTCTCGGAATGATGGTATTTTAGTAGCTCTATCCTAGTAACTGTGGCCTAGGACAAACTAGTTTGGCCTGAAATTATATGTAGGCCGGTGGCACATAGTATGTATTATATTTAGGCCGGTGGCACATAGTATGTATTATATTTAGGCCGGTGGCACATAGTATGTATTATATTTAGGCCGGTGGCACATAGTATGTATTATATTTAGGCCGGTGGCACATAGTATGTATTATATTTAGGCCGGTGGCACATAGTATGTATTATATTTAGGCCGGTGGCACATAGTATGTATTATATTTAGGCCGGTGGCACATAGTATGTATTATATTTAGGCCGGTGGCACATAGTATGTATTATATTTAGGCCGGTGGCACATAGTATGTATTATATTTAGGCCGGTGGCACATAGTATGTATTATATTTAGGCCGGTGGCACATAGTATGTATTATATTTAGGCCGGTGGCACATAGTATGTATTATATTTAGGCCGGTGGCACATAGTATGTATTATATTTAGGCCGGTGGCACATAGTATGTATTATATTTAGGCCGGTGGCACATAGTATGTATTATATTTAGGCCGGTGGCACATAGTATGTATTATATTTAGGCCGGTGGCACATAGTATGTATTATATTTAGGCCGGTGGCACATAGTATGTATTATATTTAGGCCGGTGGCACATAGTATGTATTATATTTAGGCCGGTGGCACATAGTATGTATTATATTTTCGCTATAAGTACTATTTTATGAAAAAAACTAGCTGCTGCCCGCGACTTCGTTCGCGTGGAAATTTTGATGGGTTTTAGGGGTATGAAAAATAGAAGTTGGCCGATTCTCAGACCTACCCGATATGCACACAAAATTTCATACAAATCGGTTCAGCCGTTTCGGAGAAGTCTGGTAACAAACACCGCGGCACGAGAATTGTATTTATTAGATAGATGTATGCCATTGAAATAGAGCCGAGTGCATTAACTTTCTTCTAATATGTAGAAAAGTTAAAAAAAAAAACTAAAGTAAATGAAATTGTTAGGTACTGTAAATTACCGCTCACCTCGCCAATAAAATTAAATACTAATTCTTATAAACTTAAAGCTCTCTCCACCACCACAGTCCATCGATCTAATTTAAAACAACCGCAAATTGAATTCTCATCGCACTAAGATCTGTGCTAAGCCGCGTCAGCCTAGAAGTTCACATCGCAGATAAAACGACGACATGGCATCGCCACTTTAAAGAGATAGCGCAAAACAGGGTTGGCGAATTAATGAAGTAGTTATTTTTTTGCAAAATAAAATTGTATAAGCTGCGAGTGCGCGTTGGTCTCAATTAAATTACTGATGCCATAAACGATGAGGAGTATGCATAAAAATAGCCGCTCGGGTTCGATCTTCAGATTAAGCCGTACTTTCCTAGGTTGGTCTGTGGATGGGTGATCACCAGAGGTCGAAATTAGGTAGAGTTATTTGTGTACATACACTGATTTCATACAGCGAAAGAATTAAGTGGATATGCCTCAAATTCCGAGATTCATTCTAAAAAGCACAAAAACCGTTATTTATTAAATAAAAAGTTATTTACTTTTACACAATTTAAACCATCCGACTGGCTCTGTATGGTGTCGGACGTAAAGAATATCACCATCCCATATCTTCCCGTGGGTGTCGTAAGAGGCGACTAAGGGACTTGCCAGAGAATGGGCACCAGCGTTCTCTGTGCTTTTGTGACAGCGGTACTGCGATCGCCAACCCGCCTGCCAAGCGTGGCGATTATGGCAAAACCCCCCATGTTATGTCAATGTAGCGAAACTTGGGGGAGTCCTATGTCCAGCAGTGGACGTCTTTCGGCTGAAATGATGAAACCATCCGAAATCGGATGTCCGAAGTTGCAAAAAACCTAATTCCGACCTCTAGTGATCACCCATTACATACCGAGTTACCTCCGTTTCCTTCGTGGTCGGTTGTTTGTTCATTACGGGAAGTGATGGACGCTTCCGAAGGCTCCAAATGAATGGCTCAGTTTTGGGCCGACACAATTTACAAGTAGATTGCCATTGCTAAGAAAAGAAGATTAATACATTTCCCAAAAATGAAAATCCTCATCAGCTAAGCACGAAGTAAGCCAAAAACATTTGAATTTATTTATCAAGGTCATACTAAGCAAGCTAATTTCACATCCAGCTAATGTGACTGTTATTATCACCGTGGAATCACACGACCGCCATTTTGAAACACCATTCAAATGCCTCACCGAGTTTGAAGGTGTGATAACCCTAGCCAGGATAATGATGCGAACCTCGAATGAGGCCGGCCAGTCATTAGGAAGATTTAACTCACGATTACTGAAGCTAGCCCGGTAATGCGAGAAAGGGACTATTAAAACTAGTTTGGGTGTTTAGACGGTTGAAGATAGTGATTATTTTGGCGCCATTGTTTAGGATAACAACTAGAGTCAATGGGCGAATTAAATGGGTTTAACTAGGAGTTACTTTTTAGTTTTTTGCTGCTTTTTAGAGTTCCGTACCCAAAGGGTCAAACGGGATCCTATTACTGAGACTTCGCTGTCCGTCCGTCTGTCAGCAGGCTGTATCTCATGATTTCATGAACCGTGAGTAAGCCAGTTGAAATTTCTACAGATTATGCATTTCTATTGCCGATATAACAACAAATACTAAAAACAGAATAAATTATAGATTTAAGACCATACAAAAAAGTGATTTTTTTGCTCGTTTTTATAAATAATGGTACGAAACCCCTCGTGCGCGAGTTCGACTCGCACTTCGCCAATTTTTTGAGTGTAGTGCGTTCATTGAGAGATGCAGGAGTCAGAATCTGGTGTGAGATACAGCAGATTTGATTGAAAAGAGTTTCAGGAGCAGTCCTTAGTCCAATTTA
Source organism: Cerastis rubricosa (assembly GCA_949152445.1). NCBI lineage: Eukaryota > Metazoa > Arthropoda > Insecta > Lepidoptera > Noctuidae > Cerastis > Cerastis rubricosa. The sequence continues at coordinate 19,412,541 of OX424534.1, read as the reverse complement.
CAATTGCGTTGTATTTATAACTAACTAGCTGTCCGGCGCAACTTCGTTTGCGTCACATTTTCCCCGTTTTCGCAACATTTTTCATTGCTGCTCCACTCCTATTGATTGTAGCGTGATGATATATAGCCTATAGCCTTCCTCGATAAATGGGCTATATAACACTGAAAGAATTTTTCAAATCGGACCAGTAGTTTCGGAGCCTATTCAATGCAAACAAACATACAAACAAACAATCAAATCTTTCCTCTTCATAATATTAGTTTAGAAGTTTAGATGACATCCCACATACATGTCTAACCCTTTGAGGAGTTCAGGCGCGTTGTTGTGTGATCTTTGATGTGAAACGTGGGTGTACGATACCTATACGGAAAGCCCACTCCTTCGGGAAATAGTCATCCTTGAACGCCTTTGTAGGGTCATCGGTCAATATATTTTAGCTGAATGGTATCCCACGCCAATCTACCTAACTGACAATCATTTACGGACTATAATACCTGTTAAGGAGGTCCAATTTCGTTAGATTACACCTTCGATGTATTGTGATAATACCCCAATCACCTGGTGTCAAACACAGTTTAGTTGAACTAGCTCTCCTCTGTGAATTACAATCCACTCTTAACATAAGTATATTAGGTTAAGAGTACCCTCCTTACATTGAGTATTACACTGAACGGAATAGGAATTACTTCCGCTATGTCGATTCTATTTACGAGGGTAGGTTTGAAATTTTAAACCAACCGTTGCATTATGGTAGAGGTTACCAGTTTAGTTTTAGAAGAAGCTTAAAGTAGGTTAAAATATGTACGTCTCGGTTGTAATAAAAACGTACGCAAGCGACCAATCAAGCTATACAAAACTACAAATTTTATGCGGATCTCTTTATTGTATTGGAAATCTATGAAAAGCGAGGCCATATTACACTGGATATGTTTACCTTGAAGTGTCGCCGGATCAATAAATTGTTTCATTAGTGTAAAATCTAGCTATTTGACACTAAATATTTTTCTGAAATTCTAGCAGCAGATCCTTAGTAGCCGATGAAAGAAATAATGCTGAATAAGACCATACAAATCTGTTTTCATTGGCACCAGCTTTTTTATGCCCAAAACAATGATTTTTTCTCAAATAAAATCTAGCGGTTAATTGAATCCTACTACATCATGTTTACAAACTTTAATTACGGCGTTAAAGTCACGGACACAAAGATGGAAATCCTGGCGAGGCCCATTCATTAAAGATAGTGCGAGTATGCGTAGGCTGTACCTTCCAATTAAGGCATAAATACCGCAAAGTAATAGTTCCAGTACGACTAGTTTGAGGCTACGACTAAGTCATTCAAGTCTCTTTACTTAATAGTGTGATAGGCTGAATTATTATGACGGCTGTTTCCACGGGATATACCTATAGTACAAAGAGTTGATTCATCATCTCATCTCACAAGTCTTTTCTTAAGTATGTTGGAGTCGGCTTGCAGTCTAACAGTATGCAGCTGAGTACCTGTATTTTACATGGAGCGACTGCCTATCTCTGACCTCCACCCATAACCCAGTTCATCATCATCATCAGCCTATAATGTTCCCATTGCTAGGACATAGGCCTCTTTTCCGTAAGAGGGAATAAGATGGGCTGTAATCTCACACGCGGGCCCAGTGCGGGTTGGGACAACAATCAACAACCCAGTTAGTACTGTGTAATACAATCATATAATACAATCCCTTGTTAAGACTGGTTGTCAGAATTTTGAGCCAAGCTGTCTACCTGTAACGACCACCAAAGATCTACATATGACAGCCGGGACCAACTTGGTTTCTAAGGCACGGAGAAAACTCGGTATTTAATGAGTTATCACCCATCCACGGACCAACCTAGGCAAGCGTGGCTTAACCTTAATATCGACCTGAGTAGTTGTTATTATTTAGCCAAAATCATTAATCATCTCCTTAGTCATTTCCCAGCTAGATTCCGATTGACTTCCAGTCTATCTTTGTGTGATGTATATGAGTGATGGCTGTCCAACATCTTCAAACTGGCAATCGGAACCAACGCATTCACATTCTTTTGGTACTTCGGATTTTTAATATTGAAACAAACAAAATAGCAAAACCTTTTTAAATCCCGGAACCGTAAGATCTACCAGCTGCGTCGGACACAGCTTAGCTTAAAAGATAAACTGAATATAATGATACAAATCAAAATATAAACCCCAATTATTATATGCCTGTCAAAGCACCCCAAAAATAAAACAAAGGAAAAGACGTAATCCAACCACATAATTTACAGGGAAGAAAAATTCGAGACGATAATAATCTTATTTCGTATTTCTTAAACAAAGTTGGAAGACGGGAAAGCGATCTTAAAAGTAAAGTTAAGAACAGAGAAGTGGACAGAAGGTCAGTGCCATACAACGATTAAAACATACGCACGCACACATATGTAGATGCGTACGTAAAGCGATATTATTGTATCCAAATTGAATGTCAGTCGCAAGTGCGCTTGCACTTACTGTATTTGAAGCACGGGCTCTCTATCCACATGAAAAAACTAGACATTTCAGACGTGGGGGACGGCTTCCAAACCGAATGAAGCTTAATATCAGTTTCACAAGGAGTAACTCCTTATGCGACCTTCAAGTTCGAGTCACAGGGTAACATGGTACGACAGGTTGTAAAACCTTCAGGATGCTGACCCGTAACGACTGCCTAAGATCTACAAATGAGAATACCAGCCGGAAATAAATAACCACAGCAATTACTAATATTGCAGCTAGGATCTCTTGGCGCTCAAATTACATTGACAAAGGGGCGCGGTTGGTAAACGTTTGCCAAATTATTTAGTAAAACTAAATTGCATAAAAAAAATAAGAGTTTTTTCGATTTTGGTAACGCAACAAAAATCTTTGTACAGTAATATTTTTATTACAATTGAAGCGTATAATAGCATTTTCGCCTCATGTATGGAGCTGAACCTTCTGTTCTTAACTATTTTGTGCTAAGTCGCTGACGTATGTATGATTACGAAGCGTTGTTCGAAGTGTCTGACAACTTCGTCTTTCGTTTTGATGATAAGGAAATTAAGTATCTTTACTGCTAAAATATTCTCTTTCAAGATTGAGTGTCAGTATTTCATTGAATATTTCATCTTCTTGTTCTTCGATGTCTTTGTAAAGTGGCATTGAGTGCAGTATTTGAAATTGTCCAAGTACTTCGTTTTTTATTATTAATTATGTATTGGACTACCCTTAAAGAATTACTGCACAACAAACTTCTCCTAAAAACCAAGTAAACAGGTCTTCATGAATTCAGTTACTTCAATACAATTAAATTTCTATATCTTTAGAGAGTCTCTTACAGCCTGAAATTCAGTGTTTGGTATTTAACTCACATTTGTCTGTTTTGTTCTTAACACTCCCGATGATGCTATCACCCTCCTCCAGGAGAGTAGCAAAGAGACTAGCACTCTTAAAAAGTTCAGACTCAAACCGCCGTCTTTCCGACCTCGCCGTCGAGGTCCGTCGCGACGTCCCGGTCCATGCCCTCCCCGACCCTCGCTCGAGCCAGCCCGCGATGCTGTGCCAGTAGTTTTAAATCAGCCCCTAAATAATGATATCACTCAGATCCAGCCTGTCCCCATGCAGTCCTCCCCCAGCGACGCCCTGAGCCGAGGCTCGTACCCCACAGGGGGTGCCCTCAGCGTATAGTCGCTTAGTTTGTAAGTTTTTATGCCCTGGCTGGAGGCCCTACTCTTAAGGCACCCACAGGATAGTCCGGTTAAGCAGACGACAACCTCCTAGGTTGAACTGCGAGATGCCATTCACAAAAAAAAAAAAAAATGTTCTTAAATTGATAACCTGATTAACTGATTGTGTCAACTTAACTTCAGTTGATGTGTGCAGAAACAGTAATGGCATAAGTGAAGTAATGACAAGTTATTCCATTACTGTCTGCAACATACATTAATATACTATTAATTAATACACTAAATCTCAAAACCACAATCCGAATCGAACCTTTACCGAGTCGAAAGCACCCACTTCTTCAACAGCGCGGTCATCATATACTTCGAAGATGAACGAGTAATTTCCGAGTTTGGAAGTTTCAAACGACGTTACTTAAAAGTTTCCATCATATTTAATGAATCAACATCGGGAGTAATATTCTCCTTTTTTTAATTTTGAAGCTTTATGTCTCTCGATGGAGTCGGTTCCAACTTCCTTGTGGGCTTATTAAATATGAATGGGACGTCTTTTTCTTTGAGCTCTCTTAATTTCAATATTGATGAGATGCACCATTTTCTTCTTGATTTGTTACTCACTGATTTGACAACGCTGTCTCTTTGTGAGGATGTTATTTTAACAGGATGTCATTATCATATAAATATTTAAGTGCCTTATCTGATACGCAAATCTCTTGGGCAGTCGTTTTCGTTAAGTTTAGTCAATCAATAACCATACCGTAATCAATACTTGTGCTTCTAATAGATCTGGTTTTATTTAAGGCCTCAAAACAATTGGGTGTCATATTTCAAGAAACCCAAAAATAAATGCCAAAAGTTCAACATTTTTGTGGCTTCAGCGTAAATAAATCCTCCTACTCAATTTCTTGGATTTTGGTACGTCGCTTAGTGGACAAGTTGGGGACATTGACACTGCTCTCCCAGCCCTCTCAAAGAATTTGTGTGTAAAATGTTTCAATATAGAGTGAGATCGGCATCTCAAGAACTTGTAACGCCTGCGGTGCCGGTATAGCGAAAGTTTTTTAATAAAATATGTACTGGACCAAGAAGTGTCGTTTCTATTTTATGACATCATCCTGGTTTTATTATTCGCAATTTGTGTACGTCGTATTTTTTGGGTTTGTTTTAATTTAATTTTGTAATCTGTTCTGTTAAAGAAGGGAAAAGAATTTTTTAAAATGTCTTCGTACTTACGGGCGTATTCGATCACTATGTCAAAACATAGGACCATCCAACCAATTCCCTTGCTTCTGTGATAGTGAATAAAAAAAAAGCTTGACTTATTCTACCGAAAATCTTAGGTCATGTCGATAGGACGTTTGCCACATGTGTAAGACTTCTGATATCAAGCAATCATGGTGCGATTATAGTGCACGTTTACCTAGAATTCACCTATTTAGTCCTGACTTAAATAGTTCCAATGGTTTATGGAAAATGCAGAGAGAAAGTAATGCTCTATTGATTTAGGCCTCAACAACATTTGAATTGAAAAAATATTGCTATTGTTTCCAGTTCAAATTGTATTATATTTTTACAAAGAATAACAATAACTTATCAAAACTGTTTACACTATTTCACATAAAGGAGTATTTTATCGCTTACTTGTGCCTTTAAATAAAACAACTTTATTTTCATAACTTGGCTTTATATTTCAATTCCTTTCAATTTAAAATAACTCAAGCATTCGAAGGACTCGCAGCCATCGCTCAATTTCATATTCTAACTCAATCCGACCCATTAAATCTATATTGTAAATCAATATGTATAATGTATACGACCATAATTGCTTACGCCGCGTCAGTATTTCTCTTTAAAATTGTTTATTGCCACCATAATTTAATCAGGATTGAAATATAATACCAGGGAAATTTCGAATAGAGGCACAGGGCAATAAAATGTGCTTTACGACAAATTTTGTTCAATATTTGTGTCATAAATCATGGGCATGATCTGTTTTTGTGATGTTCTTGAACGGAAGTTTGATCTTGTCGGGCAGGGGATATCTGTCTGGAGGCAACTTTTAGACGCTCCGCGTCGTGACATAAAAATAACTCCTTAATCGTTAAAAATAATATGTTTGTGAGTTTCAGCGATAAAAATAATGTCGCTTTGTTGGTTGTTTTGCTTTGATATCGTTTAATTGATCGTTGGCAATAAATAGTTGAGCCGTTTTGATGTTTTGGTCTATAGTTATGACGTATTTAAAATTTGTGTGTCTGCTAACATCTTGGGACCGCTTTTTGTAGGCTTTCCTCCAGTACATTGAATCATTTTCGTATTTTGTGTCTAAAATTATTTTTGAATCAGGTATACTTTTTAAGAGGTAATTGCAATATGCGAGGAGCTTGTGGCTAAATAATAACAGCCGCACAGGTCGATCTTTAAGGTTAAGCCGTGCTTGGCGAGGTTGGTCCGTGGATGGCGGATCATAATTACACAACGAGTTTCTTCCGTGCCTCGGAAAGCACGATAAGCCATTGGTCCCGGCTGTCATTTGTAGATCTTCGACAGTCGTTACGACTAGTCACAAGCCAAAAGTCAGACATCCAGTCTTACCAAGGGGTATTGTATTACCCAGTTACTGGGTTGTGGAGGTCAGATTGGCATTCGCTTCATGTAAAATACTGGTACTCAGCCGGATCCGGTAAGACTGGAAGCCAACCCCAAGATAGTTTGGGAAAAGGCTAGGCAGATGATGATGCGATCACAGTAAAATCAGAAGAAGCTAAACCTTTCATCCACCAAAACAAATTACAATTTCTATTACCATTACCGAAAAGGAATGCAAATAAAACGAACGCTGATCAAAACAACAATAACAATAAACAGTCCTTGATTTCGACTAACCTATCCCCCCGCCCAATATGCATTAAAATTCCTTATAAGTAAACCAAAATGATCACAAGGGGATCAAAGGCCTAAATTTAGAAACTTTCAAAGCTAAAACGCCGGATTGGATAAATGTTTTCGAAATTGTACGTAAACATACATCAGTGGCAGAATATTTGAGTGTGTGTAAAACGTTTATGACCGGAACTTTTAAAATAACTTTTTGTCGTTGATGTTCTAACACTACGTAAGTAAATTTTTGGCGGTTTTGACATTTTTTTGCCGTTTGTTTTAGAGAATCGGAAGACGAGTTGTTTCAGGTAAACAGAAACAAGCAACATCTTAATCTAATTTGGAGACAGCACAAATTATAAAATGGTATTGTACTATTGGTACTCTACCAAACCGCACTGGGCCCGCGTGGTGGATTACAGTCCACTCCCTCTCATAGAGAGGAGGCCTCTGTCCTAGCAGTGGGAACACATTCATCATTTTCTTACCTTTATCCCAATTCTTTTGGGGTCAGCGCAGCATGTCGTTTTCTTCAATACTTCTCTTTTACTCGACATCTCATCAGACAACTCCTTTCCTGCCATATCATACATGTTTAGTATTGTACCCTTATAGGTATATAAATTCCTCTCTTTAAAATACGTCTTAATTATGCAGTATTTTCACTCCTGTAAAGTTTTAATTTTTACTTACGTGGTGTTAGAACTTAAGCGAGGTTTTGGAAACGATGATAGTGTTGGACTGACACTAATATGGCGATGTCGCAATTCGGTAAAGGTATCAGGTTACAAAAACATGTTACACCAGATTTGACAGTGATATTTAGGAAGGCAAAGTGTGTTGGCAGTTTTATTTTGATCATAATTAACTTGAAACCTAATGCTATAAAAAAAACAGCTGCCTCCGTAGGTATTTATTTTATGTAATGTTCAACTGTAACGTTTCAGTGAAATATCTACAGCCTTAACAGCTGGGTTTATAGACATAATTTTTTAATAAAGTTTAGAATTAATCGAAGATTTTTGAAAAATAATTCCCTGGAAGGATTAAATGGGCGTTAGAAGTTCGTGATTTTTGATAATGGGAAATCCCACCGTGAACATGGCTTGCAAACTTATAAAGCTTGATTTGTTTTATCATCATAAATACTTTGCTTTAATCTGCTTCAAGATACACATTCAATATTCACTTCATCATCTAGCCCTTTTCTATTTACGTTGAGGGCAGCTTCCAGTCTTACCGAACGCACTTTCATACCTGTATTTTACATGGAGCGACTGCCTATTTGATCTCCAAAACCCAGTTAATAGGTAACATGATACCTCTTAGTAAGCCTAGTCAAACTTTCGGGCTACTGACTACGCGTAACGACTGTCAAAGATCAATTAATGACAGCCGGCACCAACAGTTTAACGTGCTCTACCGAAATACTCACACATGAAAATATTCATAAACGTTGTGCTACTTTGTTTGTGTTTTTTGAAATGCATGGGAATATTTTATGGTGCAGACCAGACAGTCGATGACGATTTTAATGAGCGCCTTTGATTTATGGCTTTTTGAATGGGGACCTTTTTTGGTAACGCAATATGGCGGACGTAATTTTTGGAACATCTTTTATCTGGACGATGTTAATACAATTTAGTTTTGTCTTAAGTATTCCTTATGTTCAGATTATAAGTTCATTCAAATTATTTACAAATATAAATGAAATAGACTGAAAAAATTTACAAGTACCAAAAGGAATGAACAACTACAGGACGTCAAAAAATACGTCTGAATCGTTGTCAACAGAAAAAGGGCCCAGAAGGGCTGGTATCATTTCCAAGTTAGTTGGCAATGCCAAAAAAAATTCAGCCTTCTAGGCTTTTAACATCTGAAATACTTAAACCAGAAAGACAGGTGGCAATCCCCTAATCTGTTTCGTATTTCTTAAACGATTTTTAACAGGATAATCATCACCCTGCCTAGTCTTTTCCTATGATAGTCACCGAAAATTAAGGCTTCTAACTTTATCTATAACTAGCTGTCCGGCGCAACTTCGTTTGCGTCATATTTTCCCCGTTTTCGCAACACTTTTCATTACTGCTACACTCCTATTGGTTGTAGCGTGATGATATATAGCCTATAGCCTTCCTCAATAAATGGACTATCTAACACTGAAAGAATTTTTCAAATCGGACCAGTACTTTTAGAGCCTATTCAATGCAAACAAACCAACAAACAATCAAATCTTTCCTCTTTATAATATTAGTTTAGAAGAAGTAGAAGAATCTTACGGGGGGTTGAAATTCTCAATAGCTGCTCAATCATCCTGAATGGCTTAGAGAAAAGGATAGTACGGCTGTGCCTTTTTTATTTTTAACTGACTTCCTACATAGGAAGTGGTTATATATTTAGCCAGCATCTTTTTTGGCATGTACACCGATTTCTCCTTGATTACTGGTTCTTTTTAATTGATTTTTTTTGCTAGAAAAATATAATATTTGTCTGATATTTGTCACTGAGGGCTTTGGTTTTTGTAAAACTTTAATGAAACACAGTGTTGTGTTTCATTAAAGTTTTACAAGAAAGAAAAAACACAAATCGGAAAAAACAAAAACGTTTCGTTCCATTACAGAATTAAAAATAAGGAAGTCGAGCCGACATCAGCCTCTGAAACAAACAATAAATATTTATAAGCAAATATGTTTACAATAAATCTTACTTTTACATCAATTTGAATTTTAAATGAGGTGTATAAGAACCTTGAGATACTTTTAAACATTCGTTAACAAACTTTTCAGTTAATTATCACATAATTAAGCTAATTAAAAATACTTTATGTAATGTAGTTGGATCGTGTGGTCTTACTGCGCTGGCTAACGACCAATTTATTTTATTTATATGTCGCCATCTTTATTTCGAAAGGAAAGTTAACTAGATGAGGTTATCCTTGGGGAAGGCGTACATAATTTAGTTAAACATTAGTGTTCCGAGATAAACCTGGCATTTTTTTTCTTAGTTTCTAACGCGACATTTTGCGAAAGAGATATTCTGCGAAAGAGGCATGGTGAAAAAGAGACATTTTACTACCAGTAGACATTTTGCGAAAGAGACATTTTGCGCCTGAACCAAGAATGGATGGCTAAGGCTTTTAACCAATGAGTAAATCCTCGCTTTTGCCTTGTTGGTCCAGTTCTCTGAAGTGCAACCGCTGAGCAATGAGATCCCGGGTTCGATTTCCTGGTTGGGCCTAACGTTTTTGGGTTTCTCATTGGTAATTTCTTAGGAGTAGCCCAGAGTTCCGATTTCTACTCGATTGAGTGCAATGGGCTTGCCCCCTATAACATAGTACTACAGTACCATAATACCATACCATAATTTTTGCCAGTTATGTCATGTACTATGGTAGTAGTGTACTATCGTATGTAGTACATAAAATAATACACGATTGTTTCACCAGTTATTTCTCTAAATACCTTTGCAAAACCCATAAGAACACTACAGGCAAGATGTCGTTAAGGCGAATTTGACTATTGTTAAAACTGCTCTAATTATTATTTTTTGCTTTAACTTGGTCTACCTTTTGTAATAAGCAACGACTTATTGTCGGGCCTACGCTGTCCTCTTATACTTAAAGTACTAACGCTGTAACATTCAAATATTGTAAAAGCAAATGATTTTAAAAGATTAACCATGGAGTTTCTTGCCGGTTCTTCTCCATAGGAAACGACCAACTAGAACCGAGCACCTTTTGTCGACGTTTTATAAGTGCCAGTTTTATTTAGATTTTGACTGAAACAATTCCAACAATGTTTTATGCTGACAATATGGCTGGAGAAAAACAAAGAAAATTATGATCAAAACTTAAAGACATCTAAACGAAAAGGTTACAAAGATGTTGATAATTTATTTAACCGACGAAGGTTATTGACTGCCAGGGCTGTAGGACTGTTCGAAAGAGATACCTTGGCCCTGGAACACAAGGTCTAAGAAGGAAGATGGATGGGTTTTAGTCAGTACAAGTCTGACATTCCCTTACACTCCGCCCAGAGCGGGAGGATTCATTTTATGATTTCCCATACGTAAAAAAAACCTACCACAAAGACACATAAATCTATTACTATGTATAAGAATTATTTGCTACTTACAAATTAAATGCTACTATCATCTGCTTGGCCTTTTCCAACTAGCATGTGATGGGATTGACTTCCAGTCTTACCGGATGCAGATGTCCAGTATTTTACATGGAGTAACGGCCTTTATGACCTCCACAACCCAGTTCGTACTAAGTAATACGATACTCTTTGATAAGACTGGTTCATAGACTAAGGCCCTAATAAATGCTACAATGTCAAGATATTATACGAGATTCACGAGTCACATTAATGGTTCAAGGTTAATTAAATGTTAATTTAGCAAGTTCAGAACTATTATAATTATAATCTTGGTAAGCTCGAGATTCAACGTTTGAGATTTAATACAATTGGTTAGCTTTGTGACAAGTGGAGCAGTGGAGCTTAATGTATAAGTACGGGCTTAGAGCTTATCACGTCTCTATGTTATCACTAACACTGTTAGGGACATGTATTATCTCTAGAAGTCTAGACTAAAGATCATGTTTATTCATGGCTGATAACAATAATATAACATCATGTACACATTAGTACACCCACATTTCGCCAGTTAAGTTTTAAATCCCATGTAATAGGGGTCGAGCCTATTGCCATCAACCGGGCTCAAATCCTGACTCCGTGGCTTCCCGACCTGGGAATCGAACCCAGGACGCCATACTCAGCAGTTGCGTTTCATCATCATCATCATCAGCCTATAATATTCCCACTACTGGGACACAGGCCTCCTCTCTATGAGAGGGAGTGGTCTTTAATCCACCACGCGGGCCCAGTGCGGGTTGGTAGATGTCACATGTCTTCGAATTTTTAGTTCTAGGACATGCCGGTTTCCTCACGATGTTTTCTTTCACCGTTTTGAGAGCAGCGGTGATGAAATAAATTACACAAAGTAATGGACCTGCCTGGGTTCGAACCTACGACTTACTGCTCGTAAGTCGGGCTGCCACCACTGGGCCTCCGCTGCTCTCAATTGCGCTTGTGACCACTAAATCAACGATGCAGTGTAACAGTAGAAATATATTGCTGAAAAGTCATTTTTAACATTGCTGGGGATTTTTTTCTTTAAAGTAACTTCTTCTACCAAGCTAACCCTAGAAAGTGGCAAAAAGAAATAATTATTGGAGGACATTCTGTTTGACGTTGAAAAATCAGCCTTATTGGGGGATCATCGAAAAATACAAATTTTAGGTTTTAGGGTCCATTCACACAGCCCGGCTCGGAGAGGAGAGCAGATTTTCATCACATTTAAAACTGAGTTTTGAGTCATTGTAATAAGGTTTATTTTTACATGTCACTTCTTTTATTATTGAGAATACTTCAGAGCAAACCTAATGCGCTTAGTGTGAAACAATGAGAAGAGCCAACGGCCAACAGCCAACGGCTCCGATTACGTCCTCTCTCGCTCCGCGACCCGCACGCACCGACAGCCGCCAAGTTAGCCGCCCAGTTCCAACCGTATAACTTGCGCCGGTCTGTGTGACAAAAAGAGCGCCGGTTGATGCTCTCTGAGCTGGTCTGTGTGTACGAACCCTTAATCATCATCTGCCTAGCCTTTTTCCCAAACTATCTTGGGGTCGGCTTTCAGTCTAACCGGATGCAGCTGAGTACCAGTATTTTACATGAAGCTACTGCCTATCTGACCTGCAAAGTCCAGTAACTTGTTAATTTGATACCCCTTGGTAAGACTGGATGTCAGACTTTTGGCTTCTGATTACTCGTAACGAATGTCACAGATCTACAAACGACAGCCGGGACCAACGGGTTAACGTGCTTTCCGAGGCACGGAGGAAACTCGGTATGTGATTAAGGTTACCCATCCACGGACCAACCTCGGCAAACTAGGCTTAACCTTAAAGATCGACCCGTCCGGCTGTTAAAATTTTGCCACGAGCTCCTTCTCTCCGAGGATGAACGGACCCTTAATGTGGAGTAAAAATGATGTCCAGAAAAAACCTCCCATGGAAAGCCATGGAAATGGGTAGGTGTTTAATTAAAATATAAGTAGCTACAACTTAGTCCAAAATAACAGTCTTCTATGGCAATATAAAATACGTTGAGGATACGCAGAAAATGTTTGTAGTAAATGACGGCACGGTTGGCGCAGGGGCTAAGCGATTGACTGCTGCTCTGCGTGTCGCGGGTTCGATCCCTGCACGGAACAAATATTTGTATGGCCTACAGATAGTTGTTTCGGGTCTGGCTGTTTGTGTATGTGAGTTTAAATATTTGTAGACGCACCCACGATATAGGAGAAATTTCTGCCGGGGGGCAATGTTTAAAAAATAATAATAATAATAATATCCGTACTAAAATAATATTGTAACATTTTCTTTCCTTTAAAACCAACTAACATTATCACAACATTTCTCACTATTATGTTCCGTATCAACTTCAAAGAGAAAAGAACCCACAGGACTTATTGTTGCCATTGAACTAACAATAGTGACAACAAAGCACTAGAAGTGCCAATAAAAGCAACAGCGTCACCGCCCATTGTGCATTGTCGCTCTAAAAATCACTTACTGGAAACACAGAAAAAGTACGCGCTTCGGTAATTTACTTTATATTTGTTTTATGTCATTTTAAGCAGTACACCACGGACTACCCCTCCTTTTTTCTAAAAGTTCGTAACTACAGTAATTCATCCAAAGGTTGTCTGGAAGATATTGTAACCTTAAGTACATTAACACCAAAATTTGTAATATATTTTTTACAAATTTTGGTTTACGGTAAAGTTTTCTATCTGTATAATTTTTGTGTTTAACACTGTGTGCCTTAGTTTTCATAAATAATTAGATTTCATTATGGTACATTTGTATTTCTGAAGATACGGCGATGATTAATCGAAGCGCATACATTTTCTGGTAGATCTGTACCAGTGATCGACACTAAAACAATTTAGTACGGGAAGCGTGTTAGCACTAGAGTAGTTCCTTCTGTTCCTTTCACGTTTTATAGTGGATCTTTTCATTAAACCATACTCTAATGACTCAGTGTTAATTGAAGTTTCCTGTGGGATGTTTATAAAGCCGGACCCTTTTAATTTGGTTTTCAGTTACGTTTTCTTTTTCCGTTTTTTGACCCTGTTTGTAGTGTGTTTTGTAATTCGAGTGTTGGGTGGGTCTTTAGCAAGTTTTAGTTCTGTTAGTTGCTAATTTGTTTCTTTGGTTTATGTTTTTAACTTTTGGAATATCGTTTACGAATTAATTGTCTTTTTAACCCCCGACCAAAAAAGAGGGGTGTTATAAGTTTGACGTGTGTATCTGTGTATCTGTGTGTCTGTCTGTGGCATCGTAGCTCCTAAACGGATGGACCGATTTTGATAAAAGTGGTGTCGTTTGAAAGGTATTTTAATCGAGAGTGTTCTTAGCTATGTTTCGAGAAAATCTACTCAGCCGTTTGAAGATCATCACCTCTTTTCTGTTGATGAAGGGATATAAACAACTTTCACAGGTAGTCTATTTGAAATGTTGTCGCTTGTCACCATGGGCATTGCTGAAGAGGGGGGGGGGTACAACCCCCCTCCCCCCAAAATGTTCTTTTTTTTAATTTATATCTTTCCTTGGTTTCGTTAATTAGCGAGAAGAGACGCAACACCGAGAAAATTAGAAGGAAAGGGGGCAGGCCTATGCCCAGGAGTAGGACAGTCAAGGCTAAGAAAAAATAATACAAGTTTAAAAAGCACGAAAAAAAATTAAATTAAAAATTTAAAAAACCCCCGCCAAAAAAAACCTCTAAAAAGCCAAAAATAAATTAATCCAAGCGTCGTAGCGTCGTGGGTTTTAATTTAATTTTTTTTCGCTCTCATTACTTGTAATATCTTGAATTCTTGATTATAAAGTTTTCACATTTATACGGCACAACCCGGTTGTGTGTAGATTAGGAAGATTAATTTGTTTAAACCTAATGTACAATATTGGTTCATAGGTGGACTTAATGCCACAAGGCATTCTCTACCTCTCAAGGTCATCATCATTTCAGCCGAAAGACGTCCACTGCTGGACATAGGCCTCCCCCAAGTTTCGCCACATTGACATAAAATGGGGTGTTTTGCCATAATTGCCACGCTTGGCAGGCGGGTTGGGGATCCCAGTACCGTTGTCACAAAAGCACAGAGAACGCTGTTGCCCATTCCCTGGAAACTCTCTACCAGTCAGTTTGGGTTAAATAGGACAACATTTAATTTTATTTAATAATAATTTTCTGCTAACATAGTTGTTATGACTTTCAAAAGTGCCTGTAATGGTCTAATTGAAATAAACGCTTTGATTTTGAGTTTGAGTTTTTGATGAAGTACTATTACCAACAATTTAAGTCTGTATTACTTGTAAATTATACAAAAAAATAATACAAAAAATACGTAATTAAAATGGATTATTCCGAACCTGACCCGAAATCGGGTTAGGTTACCACCAAAATTGGAAAACACTAATTACTATTTACTTCCAAAGTGTTCGATCTATTTAATTATATTTGTGTATTCAGTTTTCCAATCATCATTAGAAAGTAAACGACATAATTAACCCTAATTGGTTTCATACAAATATCTTCTTTAACATAATTAGGTAGATTCCATTTTGTAACGATACTTTTAAAATAATCTCGGGGATTGCTTTCTTTATCTTTTGTTATCTTTTGAACAAGATACTTATCTATTTGTTAACCAGTACTCGGTACTAAAGCTAGGACTTGTTCAGGCTTAGGGTTTTTATTTTCCGGTGGTTTGTTTTTGCCTTTGTTTGAGGAACAATGTTAGTAGAAACGAGGGTAGTTAGTTGATTGTCTAATTAACTGACTATTGATGATTAAACGAACTTACCTGAAGTGAAGTTCAATCCCAATTACACGAAGGCTCTGTCCGAAGAGATCAAGAAAACTATGTAGTAACGCGCTAGGTGCTGCTATCCAAACCACTAAATTTGAAAGAAAAAAAAAAAAAAAAGAATTTGACAGCTGGAGGCGCCCTCTCTCGGTTAACTCATTTAGTTTAGAGTAAAAGGAACGGAATCCCTTGTTGACAACTTGACATACTTACATACATAACGCATAGAGGGACTCATTGATTAAGACAAATGATCATGAGTGTATGGGACTGGGTGGGAGTTGATCTCTTCGGACAGAGCCTTCGTGTAATTGGGATTGAACTTCACTTCAGGTAAGTTCGTTTAATCATCAATTACACTCTGCTCTGTCCTCGAGATCAAGAAAACTATGTAGATTTTGAAAGCCCTAAAATGCGTTGTATGTAAGTATGTAATTAATTAAAAAGCGGTTAGCTGGATAAGTAGGTATCTAGTTTTAATAAAACAGATTTTGAGGTAATAATTATAATAAATTTGAGTTGCTTCTTAATTAATACCGCTTAACAGAAATTAAAAAGTAAGTTATTTGATAGCAAAAAAATAATAAATAAAAATTTTGCATAGCAATTATAAACTTAAAAATACAATTAAGAAATTATTGTAAACTATACATTTATGGATGTATCTAAAACAGATGTAGCAAAGTCATTGATATTGTCTATTAACACTGTTCTTTGGTAAAACCTGGCAAAGACAGATGAAGACCCACTCCAGCCAGCAGTTTTTCTAATTAGGTCTATGGAGACACCAGATTTAAGGGCTGCTGAGGTAGAGGCATGCCTGGTGGAGTGAGCCTTGAATTTACTTGTATCAACACCACTTTCACACAACACATTTTTTATCCAGCGGCTTAATGTTTGCGAGATAACAGCCTTATGGGGGCTTTTAAAGCTAATGAAAAGATATTCTTCTCTTCCTCTAATCGACACAGTCTTTGATAAATACGATCTAAGTGCTTCAGCTGGGCAAACTTCAGGTCGCCTGACAAAAAATGGTATATGTAAACAAGGTTGTGTAGAGCCAATACATGATGTTTTAATTAAATCTGGGATCTTAATTGAGATATGATTTGAGTAAATGCAAATGTTATTGATATTTATTTTTGAAATTGTTTGAACCCTATGGGCCGTAACTAAGGCTATTAATGTTACTGTCTTTTTGGTTAAACAATCCAAGTCTAACTGATCATTGGGATAGAATTTAGATAAATAATCTAGTACAATAGACGGGTCCCACGTTTCATTATATCTAGGTAATGGCGGTCTAAGTCTATAGAAACCTTTAAATAAGCGAATTATTCTGTCATCTGATCCAATTTTTGATCTAATTATCAGGGATAAAGCTGATTGATGACTATTTAAAGTTCCGTACTGGGCTCCGTCATTAAAAAGCATTGTAAGAAAATACATAATGTTAGGTACAGAAGCTTCATAAAAATCCATATTATGAGATTGACAAAAAAGAAACCACTTTTTTAAACCTGTATCATACTGTTTCATAGTATTTTTGGAAAGAGAACCATACATGATGTCAATAGAAGAAGGAGGGACACCTCTTTTCAGTAGTGCCGTCCTGACAACCTGCCTGCAGCCAGGGTAAGTCGAGGTGGTGGTGGTCTGTGGGAAGACGACAAAAGAGCTTCGTCACTTGGTTCAAACAGGATGATCTTAGAGACTAAAAGACTTTCGAACAACGGGAACCACGGCTGAGTGGGCCAATATGGCACAACAACAATGCCTGCAGCCTCATCTGTTATGATTTTGCGGAGAGTTTTTAATATGACAGCAAATGGAGGGAATGCATAGAAATGTAGGTTATTCCAATTTAAAGTAAAGGCGTTTACTGCGTAAGCGTCAGGGTCTCTTTTCCATGACACATATAAGTCGCATTTTTTGTTTATTCTTGATGCAAATAGATCAATGGTTGGTGTACTGAACATTTTTACAATATTGCTGAAAGCATCGTTACTCAGTTTCCACTCTATGTCTGGGTGTGTGGCCCTAGACTCTGCATCCGCTATTTCATTATTTTTCGAACTTACATAGGATGCGAAAACGTGAATATTTTTCGCCTCACACCACTGCCAAAGTTCTTTAGTAATTTTATTTAGGTGCGGGAATCTAATGCCACCCATTCGATTGATATAGGAGATGGCTGTGGTATTATCGATGCGTAAAAGGATCTGGCAATTCTTAAGCTGTTTGGCGAATATTTTTAGGCCAAAAAAGGCTGCCATTAATTCCAATAAGTTAATATGCAGGTCCTTTTCTATTTCACCCCACAGCCCATTTGCAGTTTCTTCACCACATGCCACCCCCCACCCTGTTTTGCTTGCATCAGAGAATATCTCAAGCAAATATCTCTCATCCCGAATAGGGTTAACATTATTTTTAATTGCATTCAACCACCAAAATAAATCTTGATGTATATGTAAGGGTACATTCATATAACTCTCATAATTATTATTTGATTTTAATAACTCTAGGTATTTACACCTTTCTAACTCCTTTGTATATAGCCAGCCGTATTGAACAGCTGGGCAGGCTGAGACAAGTAGACCCACAAGGTGAGCAAGACATCTAATCTTGCAACGTTTAAAGGTCATAAACTTAATGATTTCATTTGTAATATATGTCTTTTTTGTATTGGTTAATCTAATATGATATAACTCTGTGTTTATAATAAAACCAAGATATTTGCAACTTGTGCTTGGGGTCAAGGAACTTTTTTCATTATTAATAACAAATCCCAGAGATTCGAAAATTAATTTGGTTATTTGCACATTTTCTTGGCATTCCTTAAATGTTTTTCCAATACAGCACACATCATCTAAATAAATAGTTGATATATAACCTAAACTTCTTAGTAGTGCCATCACAGCCTTGAGGAGTTTAGTAAAAACATAAGGAGCTGTACACAAGCCAAACGGAAGGACATTGAATTCATAAAGAGTGTTATCCAGATCTCGGAAACGTAAAAATTTTCGATCACTTTTATTGATTGGGATTAAAAAATATGCATCTTTTAAATCAAGAGTGGCTAGATAATAATTATTTGAAATTAACTTTACTGTAGTGCGCAGATCTTCTAATTTGAAATGGTTTGTATTTATAAATCTATTTAAGGACTTAAGATTTAAGATAAATCTTAGTCTTCCGTCTGGCTTGGGTACAAGAAAAGTGCTAGATACATATTCACCGTAACATGACTGACAAGGTGATATTGCGCCTATCTTTAATAAATCGTCTATTACCTCTCTATAGGCTTTCACATCAGATTTGTTTATGCATAGTGACGATGGCGTGTGACCTTGTACTACACATGTTTTGAAAGGTAATTTATAACCTTTTACCCAAGATAAAAGTATTGCGTCACTAGTGATAAGACACCATCTATTGATAAATAATGACAGTCGTCCAGCATGACTCACCGGTTCTATCGACTGAGCGGTGCTTGGGTCTGTGAGCGCTTGTAAGGTCCGCGCTGCTGCTGCCGCGGTGGCGGAGCGCGGCGCTGCTGGCGCTGGTAGTTGGGTCGGACGTTCTGGGCAGGCACTGTCGAATGTCTTGCCGCAGCTTCCGTCTGCCTGCCCGGGGGTGGAAGTGGGCGTCTCGTGTTTAAATTCTGGGATTGATTTGTAAATCGTCTTGGAGGGCCAGGTATGAAGGTTCCAGTTTTCATTTCTGCGCCTGTCTTGTGAATGGCTTTAGCAGCTTTTAAGACATCACCCAGCTGACTGCCAAAGAGATGGCTATCAATTGATGTAGTATAAAGGTGATCTTTTATCTCTTTCTTAATCGAGGAGCAAACAAAACTTCTGCGAATCATCGACTCAGTATGTTGTAAGTCACAGGTGAGTTTTCCAGCATTGGTTAGTGATTTAACAAGCTTTATATTTGTACTATCTGTAGACAGGACCTGTGACAGAGCCTCTCCTAAACAAGCAATAATCAAGGCAATTTGCTTCTGTTTGTTTTCAATTGCTTTATCTTTCTTGATTAGAGCCTCTGACAGAGCTGCCCTCTCTTCTTGATTCAGCAAGGGGGCATTAATATTCTTGCAATTTTCTGGAATGTCATGTTTTGTAAAAATCTCTTTTTTTACATCCTTAGAAAGGCCATTTGTTGCTGTATGCTCCCACCGAACAGCTATACTTGAATTCAGGGCTGGACCAAATCGTTTTTCTCTTAAGGGAGCTTCTCCTAATATTTCCAAAATATCATCTGGAAGAATTTCCTCAACTTCACTGTTTCCAATGACTTCTTGGACATCCGCAGTGGGAGTGTCAGGAGCAACAGGTTCAGACGAGACATTTGCTACATCTGCAGACTCCAACAATTTGTTCTCCACGTTGAGTGGGTGTACTTCCCCAATATGAAGGTCAGTCTGCTGTGTGTTCTCAATGGATTGTAAGGGTAGCTCAGGGGACGGAAAGCGTGATTCGTAATCATGGCTTCTAGGTGGTTCGTCTGAAATAGACGTAAACGTCTACTTGTTAATATATCGTAACGATTTTATAGTAGGTTACAAAACACTATCAAAAAAGTAGTCTTTTTAACCTTGAAAATAATGTGGCCTGGTAGGTACTAGTCCGTAGAAACTGTACACAGCCTTGTGTTATCAATTAGCGGATACATTCCATCAAAATGTTCACGACCAACAGTGAATGTATTGTCTATTTGACAGATAATTATGGCGGGAAAACATCATGACGGAGGCATTCCAGTGCAATGCTCACAATCATTTTGTTATATTTCTGGTATCAGTCCTTATAAACTGTACACGGCTTTGTCGTAGTCGGATTAATTCCATATTTAAATATTTTTCATGAGCAATAGAAGCCATTTTGAAAAATGATGGTACCATGCTAAAAACTCTCTGAGTACCTACAACTTTTGAAAAGAAATTGTTTCTTCTTATTAAACTGTTATTTAATTTGTAATACTTAACTTACCTATGATCTTTAACGAATCTTGCGAAGAAGAGCGTCGTCGACATCTTTTTTTCAACTTTTTCTCGATCTTTCTCATTTTTAATGTTCGAGAGGAAAAAAGTACGCGGTGGATAGCGAACGCACTAAAACGCGAATGAGTTAACCGAGAGAGGGCGCCTCCGGCTGTCAAATTCTTTTTTTTTTTTTTTTCTTTCAAATTTAGTGGTTTGGATAGCAGCACCTAGCGCGTTACTACATAGTTTTCTTGATCTCGAGGACAGAGCAGAGTGTAATTGTAAATAGCATAACATCACTCCTGTCAATGTAATCATCAAATGGTTAGATAAAAGTGTTTCTATTAATAATAATAAACACATATTTTGGCCAGTTGTGTTTATGTTCCATTAAGGGGCGAGCCTATTGCCATTAATTAGGCACAAATCCAGGCGGTTACCGCGAAATTCATTATTGTTTTTTTTATGATTATATACAACGTGTAACAAAAAGGGTACATGCATACTTAGGGATGTTTGTCCGATGGAGAAACATGTTCAGTTTGATGGTCTGTAGCACACCCCTGAGTATGTATATACCCTTCTTGTTACACGTCGTATAACAGGGCGTCATTAACGCGGCTGTGTATGGTGTCGGACGTAAAGAATAGCACCATCCCATATCTTCTCGTGGGTGTCGTAAGAGGTGACTAAGGGATTTGCCAGAGAATGGGCAGCAGCGTTCTCTGTGCTTTTTGTAACAACCGTACTGCGATCGCCAACCCGCCTGCCAAGCGTAGCGATTATGGCAAAACCCTCCAAAATGTCAATTTGGTGTCACTTGGGGGAGGCCTATGTCCTGTAGTGGACGTCTTTTGGGCTGACACAATTTAGATTGTCATTGATACCCTAAGAAGAAGAAGAAGGGCATCATGTGTACCTATAAATAGTGATACATCATAGTAGCTCCTATCATTGCCACCAGGCTGTTTTAATTCAAGATTTTCAGGTGAGCAATTTTCAAGTAAAAAAGAACTTAAAACACAGGAGTAAGCAAAAGAGTAACACCAAAGTCCCAACTGATAACTTTTCTCACAAAACCGTTACTCTTTCTTTTCGATAAAATATTGGATCTATTGTTATGCAAAATACCTAGATACGGGGCAATATAAGGAAGAGTATTCATAGTATCGGAATATCAGTATATATTGGAATAAAGAATACACGTATATCGTACAAGCGTTTTATTATGATATCGCCATTAGTTTATTTTATACGCTCCTCTTGATATCAAAGGGTTTTATATGATGTTTATTTTCTGCAAAGTTGAGAAATATAAAACGAAATAGGTCAAGTAAATGTTAAGTATGGATGTACAGAGATCCTTATAGTATAGAGAAAGATAGAATGACCCAGGAAGCATTTCTGAAAAAATGCGAAAATGCTTGAATATAAAGAGTGCGGAAGCGGAATTAAAATTACAATATGAAGAAAACATGCCGGTGGTATTTTATATGAAACTAGTGATCCACCCCTGCTTCGATTTACGATTTGACAAAACATAACTTAGTAATGTATCTGGACTCAGCGATGATTGTGCCGATGTGGTCGTATCAGCGAAATGGCTCAATTAGCATGAGCCTCGACCAATTCCTGAGGAGGTTCTCGTTAGGCAGCTGGATCAAGGGCTTGATTCAGAAAGCGGTAGTCCTGGACACGCCTCTTATTGTTAGAAGGTTTTTTTTCTCTGGAGCCCTGATCGTCGGTAAGTGAACTACTTTTTGTTTTTTTTTTAAATATAATTGATTTTATATAGAAATATTTTAAAAATAAAAGGTAATTGTTAATGAAAACCATATTAAAATCCTTCGTGTATTTTAGAACAAAACGCGGTCAGACACGAAAAGCGAAGATTATAAACTAACTATCATCTCTTCGATCTTTGACAGGCAGAAAGCTCCTCTATGCACTTCTAAAATTGCTGTTTTATAATGTATTATGTTGAAGAAAACTTCAACGCGGACGAAATCGTTTTACTATAGAACCAGCGCGCTAAAATTTAGGCTTTTATACAAATGAAAAAGCACCCATATAAGTTCATGATAAGCAAATAAAACATGCAAACAAAATGTTTCAATGCGCACCACGCTCGAACACATACACATTTCCACTAGCTTTTAGTGCACTTTTAACTCTGAAAATTCATTTTTCATCATGCATCAAAATTGAAAACCCGCAGTCGAATTTAGAACGTAATCAATCAATCTAGTTCGACGAACATTCGATAGCTGTCAAATGTGGGCTAGCTGTAACAGTTATAGAAGCAATGCGGGCATAATTACAGGATCGAATTGTCGATATAAATTGTACTAACAAAACAGGTGATGTATTGTTGTTTTGTGAATTTGATTGTCGGTTTGAAACCATCAAAGTTAATATTATTGCGCTAAATTGTGTGCCAGGTTTTGGATTTGATTACAGAATAACTTGATAATATTAGAACAATCACTGCAGGTTGGCTAGCTACCCACCTAGCCTTCTGGCAGCTGCAACGCAAGTTGCGCTCCACCGAAGAGGCTTCGATGCCTCCCCTCACCCGACCCGATAAGAGCGTCGCATTCGACGACTCTGAGAAGGCCGAATGCCTAGCCGACAGCCTGGAGTCCCAGTGCTCCCCCAGCTCTCAACCAGTAGACAAGCGACATCTCGAGGAGGTGAACGCATTCGTCGAACGTAGAACCGCCCTGCCCCCCGAAGAAGACCCTGATGATCCTCTGCCTCCGGTCACAGCTGACGAAGTGCAAGACATCATTAACAAACTTCAACCGCGGAAAGCACCCGGCTCCGACGGAATCACCAATAGGGTGTTCAAACTCCTCCCCGCTCAGCTCGTCGTGTTAATGGCGGCCATCTTCAATGGCGCCCTGAGCAACAACGCGTTTCCCCAAATATGGAAAGAGGCCACGGTCATCGGTTTCACCAAGCCAGGCAAACCCAAGTCTGATCCTTCGAGCTACAGACCTATCAGTCTCCTGAATGCACTCGGAAAAATCTACGAGAGACTTATGTATAAGCGACTCAAAGACTTCGCCGAGGCTAAGAGTCTCATCCCCAACGAACAGTTCGGCTTCAGGACCGGACACTCATGCATTCAACAGGCCCACCGCATCGTAGAACACTTGAGCGCTGGCTTCCAGCGTGGAGCGATGACGGGTGTGTTGTTTTTCGACATAGCAAAGGCATTCGACAAAGTCTGGCACAACGGCTTATTATATAAGCTGTACAAACTGGGAGTGCCAGACCGTCTTGTGCTCATCTTACGAGACTTTTTGTCGGATCGCACCTTCCGCTATCGCATCGGGAAGGCACTGTCTTCCCCTCACCCCATTAGAGCCGGAGTCCCTCAGGGCTCCCCGCTCTCTCCCCTTATCTTTACTCTGTTCACCAGTGACATCCCCAAGAGCAAGAAGGCACAGTTAGCCCTGTTCGCGGACGACACGGCCATCTATTACACTGGCCGTAGTCACGACGCTATTTACAGCACCCTCCAAACCTCAGCCAACGTCTTAGGCGCTTGGTTCCGGAAATGGAGAATCGAGGTGAACCCCGACAAGAGCCAGGCAGTTCTTTTCTCTAAACCGCGTAAAAATAAGCCACCCGCGCTCAGCCCGATCACTATGTACGGTAAGCCTATCCCTTGGGAGAAGCAAGCCAAGTACTTAGGAGTCTTACTTGACAACCACCTGTCTTTTGCGGCGCACATCAAAGCAGCTCGCGACCGAGCTGCCTTTGCTATGGGTAGGCTTCATTTCATGATTTCGGCAAAAAGCAAGTTGTCACTCAAGTGCAAGTTGCGCCTTTATACCGCGGTGATCCGCCCCATTATGACGTATGCTTGCGTCGTGTACGCTCACACCAAGCCTAAATACATCCATAGGATGCAAACCTTGCAGAACCGGTTCTTACGTAGAGTCACGGGAGCTCCTTTTTATGTCCGTAACGACCGTCTACACGTAGACCTTAGAATGCCCACCGTCCTTCAGTTTATGAAACGTCCTTCGAAGCGTTTCTTCGATAACGCCAGTAAACACCGTAATCCCCTGATCGCAGCGGCCGCCCGTTACGAACCCTCGCGCATTAGTACAGTACGCCGTCCTCGGCATACACTCGTCACTCCCGATGATGCTATCACCCTCCTCCAGGAGAGTAGCAAAGAGACTAGCACTCTTAAAAAGTTCAGACACAAACCGCCGTCTTTCCGACCTCGCCGTCGAGGTCCGTCGCGACGTCCCGGTCCATGCCCTCCCCGACCCTCGCTCGAGCCAGCCCGCGATGCTGTGCCAGTAGTTTTAAATCAGCCCCTAAATAATGATATCACTCAGATCCAGCCTGTCCCCATGCAGTCTTCCCCCAGCGACGCCCTGAGCCGAGGCTCGTACCCCACAGGGGGTGCCCTCAGCGTATAGTCGCTTAGTTTGTAAGTTTTTATGCCCTGGCTGGAGGCCTTACTCTTAAGGCACCCACAGGATAGTCCGGTTAAGCAGACGACAACCTCCTAGGTTGAACTGCGAGATGCCATTCATAAAAAAAAAAAAAAAAAAAACAGGTTGGCTAGGGATAGGTAGACTCGAGAGTGTAAACAGATGAGCATCATATTTCCAAATCCTCAGTTACAAATAAAACAAGCTGGCTTGGCATGGCAGCAAAAATAAGATCAAAGCAATGACTTTTGTAATGGGGAATCATAGCTACAAAAAAGTTAATAGCTGTTGTGAGTGCACCTTTTCTCTCGACGTTTTATAAGGGACCATATATGCCTATGGAAAATAAGACATTTTGATTTTTGATTGAAAACTTTAATAAAAGAAGCGAGTCTAAAAAGCTATCTCTGATACAACCACTTATCACAAAAAACGGCATAGAATAACCTACTAACATGGAGGCTAATATCTACACAAAAAAAAAACGAATACACAAGAAAAAACCTATATTTTCTCAACAAAAAATAATTAACCTAACCCAGCAAAGTTATTTGATCCAATAAAATCTTCCACAATCACTAAAACAATTTAGCAAACTGCGGAGCTTAGTAAAAGTTACCCTGAAACTTATTCAAGCTCAGATATCGTAAGTTCCCCTAATGAATGAGCACACGAGTTACTGTGCAATTACTGCCTCGTATTTGCATAAAATCTATCCGGTTACAGCTGATGCATTAGGAAGCTAACACAGAAATACTGAAGCTGGAAACACGGGAGAAAATGCTGTGTAAGATTTTGTGGAATTTGATAAGGCTGAGGCTACACATAATGTGAAGATGGTTGGGGATTAGATTTCTAATGTAGACGAAGATTTTATTGGTGATGCTGAAATTAAATTAAGAGAGAAAACTGTAGAAGGTGCAGAAGAGCAAGCTGATTTTGGTAATGTTTAGGATGTTATCTAAATGGTTTTATCGCAATTTTACTATGATTTCTTTCACTAATGGAAAACTACAGTACAGAGTGCCATAAGATTTATGACTCTTAAACGTGGACGAAGTCACTGGCCGAAACAAGTGCCTAATAAAGTTATTCAAAACGATACGAACGTAGGAAAATAGGTAGTTTTGTGTAGGATCCAAAACTGTACACACACAATTAGGAGAATATAATTTTTTTATCGTCTCACTTTAGGTACCAAAGAATAATACCCATTTCTAAAATCTGAAATAATACTATCATACTTCAACATAATCAAATTAGGATAGAAGCCCTTCTAGAATGTTCTCAGTTCTTTGTCCCTATCGCCAACGGGGCTCAGTCGATGTGGGAGATTGCGTCAGCATGTTTTCGCTTGTTGCCGCATTGTGGACCGAACATGTCTAATTTTATGGTTTTCCGTAACATGTTAAACGGCAACATGCAAATTGACTTCATTAGGCGGTTTGTGCTTCTAAAATTTCTGATGTGTTTCGAGTTTGGAATGTGTATTAGTAATTCTTAAATGGGAAAGCAGAGAAGCATCAGTTGCACTCTTAGATCAATAGTATCAGTATTGTCCTCTCCCCTTTATATAAAACTAGCTTCTGCCCGCCGCTTCGCACGTGTGAAATTGGTTAATTATCCCACGGAACTGGTACTACAGGGATAAAAAATATTCTATAAAAAAAATGAGTTTTATTTCAAACTATGTGTTAATCCAGGTTATAAACTAACCGTGTGTCAGATTTCATCGAAACTAGTTCAGTAGTTTTTGCGTGAAACGAACATCCATCCTCACAAACTTTCGCATCTATACATACATACATATACATACAAACATACAAATAAATAAAATTGAAGCGTCTCTTTGTAATATTAAAATAACCGCTTTTTACTACATGCATATTTATGTATATACGGTACATATACCACATTTTTTTTCTCTCTTTCAATCTATCTGTCTGTCTGTTTGTTCCGGCTAATCTCTGTAACGGCTGGACTGATTTAAACGGGACTTTCACTGGATAGATGATGTAATAAGGAGTAACGTAGGCTACTTATATTTTAGAAAAATTCTAAAATTGTTGTAAAAATAAAAACTAAATAACTTCTTTGTTAACTACCACGCGGACGAAGTCGCGGGTACAGCTAGTTTATAATATTATATTATATATTGGATGGATAACCTGGACGATTACCATAACGCTAGCGAAGATTGAATCAATGAGCATGTCAATCCTCAGATATAAAACAAAGATACGTGAACGTACTTATCCGTATGAGACTGTAATAAAATCAATTTTATCGTCTTCCCTATCAACTTTTTTATACCCGAACGTTAAACTTACGTCCTAATCTCTTTTAAACTAAACCTTATCGCAGCGAATCCAGAGCAAATTGTTAATAAATAAACCAACACAATCAACTTAATAGGAAAAAGGTAATATAATACTCATTGTTATTTACTCACACGCTTCGGGGTAATGTGAAGATTCGATAAAGCGAAAATGTAGCTAACGTTTCGATAAACCTTTGTTACAAGCAACCCTCGAGTTTTAATAGTGACGTGACGTGTGGAATACTCGAGTAGATTACAGAAAATTGAGTATTATTAATTGTGTTCAGTGAATGCTGTTTGGGCTTAATAGTTTTTGAAAAAACGCAATTATTCGGCTGAAAACAGCTTTGGATTTAGTAAAAAGACAAAAAAAAAACATTAATAACTGTAATTACTTTAAGTCTACACATATTGTGCGATGCAAAAACTTACCAAGTCTTTTATTGTAATTTGATGAAAGTTTGGTTACTCTAAGTTTTACCCGGTTAATTAATAACAGATCAAAATCAAAATATTTTATTTCACATGCACGCAGGCCTAAATGGCAACTTAAAATACGTAGAGTAAGGGTGCAGGGTCCGCGTTGGTGGTTATCTTTTTTATTTTTTATTTGCGATGGGTTTGCTCTCGACTCTAGTCTAGGTCAGAGATAACAGAAATAAAGTCGATGATGGTACGAGCTTAACCAGAAGAAGCCTGTTCACTCTAAACTCAAACTCAAACTCAAAGCATTTATTTCAATTAGACCATTACAGGCACTTTTGAAAGTCAAAAAACTAAAAAAAAACGCGAAGCTACAGTCCTAGTCACAAGACATAATAACTTGTAAAAGTACTGTGGTTGCCCATTCCAAAGCGTAGATCTCTATGGAGAAGAATGGGCAAAAAACTCCATGGACACTGTTTTAAATCAAAATATTAAGTTACAAAATCTTGGTTACATCATTCGTGTTGAGAATTACTAGTATGTGAGAACGATGTAGAAATACGGGCAAGTTAAGAGCGTCCAGGGTAAAAGACGAAATCAATAGTTCTAAAATAAAGTTTTAAAATAAAATAATTAAAATAAACCGTGGCAGCTAAGAGATGACCAGTCAAAACTGACAGCGCCCGTTCACGAACATCACGCATGTATCAGCCATCATTCAACTCAACCATATTGAAGGGAACTAAATGACCCGACACACCCGCCACATGACACTTAAGTGAGCATGACATTCACTCAACCGCCAGGGTAAATTCGCGTCAATGAAAGATGTAGGTCTAACTTTGAAGAGATTGGGATTGCAAGCGTTCGGAAACACATACGCAGGCAGATAGTTCCACTCCTTTGCTGTGCGCATTAAGAAAGACATTTGAAAACGCTTAGTGCGAATTGGTGGAATAGCAATAACTTTCTATGGAGAAGAACCGGCAAGAAACCATGGTTACTCTTCTAAAGCGTTTATATTCCACATCGAACAGTGATTGTCTGCTTCTAAACCTCATAAGCACCAAGGCAATTTGTCCTCTCAAAAAAAACAAACTCGAAATACTTTTAAAACTTGTCCCCTCACTAGAATTTCCTTGAACGACGACGTAAAGTAAATTGCACACATCCTTATCTAAAACGTTGGGCCCTTCACCGCTTTCGGTAAGTTATGAATTTTCAATACGACCCAAATGATACGGCAATCAGATAGCTCCCGCATTAACGTTTATCTCTTATATTATAGAATTGGGTCGGAAGTGTGCTTCTACGTTCAAGTTTTTGGGGAAACGTGATGGAAATTCGCAATTTTGAAGTGTTGGAGCTTGTCATTATACATGACGTCATGGATGGGTTACGTAGTATGATGAATTCTTTGTTACATAAAAGCTTGTATAGTTTTAAATTAATATAGCACCTCTGCCTAACCCTACGGGGATTAAAGGCTTAATGTTATGTTACGTAATCAGTATACTCATCATCATCATCATCATTTCAGCCGAAAGACGTCCACTGCTGAACATAGGCCTCCCCCAAAAGGGGGCGTTTTGCCATAATCGTCACGCTTGGCAGGCGGGTTGGCGATCGCAGTACAGTTGTTGCAAAAGCACAGAGAACGCTGCTGCTCATTCTCTGGCAAGTCCCTTAGTCGTCTCTTACGATACCCACGGGAAGATTAGGGATGGTGCTATTCTTTACGTCCGACACCATATAGAAGCCATCAGTATACTCGCTGACAGAGCATCCTCTAGTTCTAACCCACCCTTATCATCATTATTTCCTTAAATGTTTTAAAATACTATTTCTTCCTTAACTTAGTAAATAACGACAGTCATCTCTTTAGGCATTCAATTCGGTTTCGCTTATTAGTGAAAAGGGCATTAGTACATATAAGTCATTAGTCTTTTATGGCACACCACTATCAGCTACCACCGGAAGAATATCATATAAATTCTCAGACTCACTTATCTTAAGCTTAGTTAGCTATAAAAAATACTGACTCCAACAAAGTCTTGGTATTCCAATAATTTATTTGCATAATTACCATAGACCCTATTACTACATTTGTTGTTAGCCTTAAAAATTTAAAATTACATGTCGTAAATTATATTGATATAAAACACGTTGATTCCATAATTCCGAAAAATTCTTTGCCCACGTAAACAAGTAAAATGTTTAGGAGGCGAAATGAGCTAGATATCAAGTTTCAATTAGAGATTTTGCTGATAATGATCTTATCTTGCCTAATTTAATTTGATACCTGTCTATAGGTTTACTGTATGGAACTTTACTGTATGGAATCTACAGAAAAAAGATATCTCTTCTTCTAATTTTTATAATCTTATACATGGTGGAACGGAAAGGGTATTTAAATACATAAGAGTGTGCTAAAAAAAATCAGCTGCCCCATACCTGTTCGACTCAAATGTATAGGTCAGCTGATATTTTTTTCGCTATTACGAGTTTGTCTAAGTTTTAATTTTATGTGCAATAAAAAATAAGAATAAGACTTTGTCCGATGGAGAAACATATTCAGTTTGATGGTCTGTAGCACACCCAGTATGTATAAACCTTTTCCGTAACAACCTGTATAGTGGATGACGAAATAATGTCTAGTTTACCACTTGGTTTTTCAGATGGTATTTTGAGGCTCTGAAACTGGGCATAAGATAAAGATCTGCTACCAGTTCTTTAATCACATTTCTTTACCTTAGACAAAATTTCAGTAATGATACTGAACGCGATGAGTACATCTAAACTGCGTTTAAGAGTCTCAATATTCCATAGTAATGATGACACAGACTGCTCTCTCAAATTCGACTTTAGTCTGAATCATCATTCTCTTGTCCTTATCGCAATTCGTTTGGGGTCGGCGCAACACGTATTCTACTTCCATACTTCTCTATTACTAGTCATCTCATCAGACACCTTCTTTCTTGCCATATCATCCTTCACACAGTCCATTCATAGTGTCTTTGGTCCTACTTCTACTCTTATACCCATCCACATCGTACTCAAAACTTTTCTATTAGACTGTCTGAATCGTTAATGAAAATGAAAAGGTTGTTCTACTTTTTGTCTTTTCATTCAAAGTTTTCGCTTTGAGCACCAATGCTTAGAGCACCAAAGATATTCCCATTTGAGCTCCCAAGGGATCCAAAGGATAAGGGCAAGAGAATGATGATGATGAGCTCCCATCAATATTATAGTTTGGTGCTCAACATGTTTACATTATTATGATAGTGCTTTAAATAAAACTAAAGTCTAATCCACTAAATTTCGAAGAAACATCAGAGCTCCATCTAAAATGGTCGTACCTAATTATTCCTTCTCCAAACCAGTTGTATACGAATAAAACTTTCGTAACGCCACAGATAAGCTTCCAAATTGAGGAGTCATCGTTTTGTTCATGTAAAATAGGTATTAAAAATTATCTGTTTTGATTATCTTTGCCATAAAATGGTATCGATGTTATAACATCACTATTATAGATTCTAATCGAATTTGGTTTACGCACGATATTATTTACATCCGAATTGGATTTTTGTGATGTTTGCTACTGCTGTTAAAGTTTATTTTTATTGGAGTTAAATGAACTTATATGGTAATCAACAGCTGTCCTTGTCGTCATCTCTGTTAGGTATATTTTTTATTAATCTCCAAAAGTGTTTTAAACTTTTACGGTTCATAACTAAAACTTACTCTGTACTTACGGGATATCTTCGTTCGTAATGTTATTCATCATCTGCCTAGCCTTTTTCCAAACTATCTTGGGGTCGGCTTCCAGTCTAACCGGATGCAGCTGAGTACCAGTATTTTACATGAAGCGACTGCCTATCTGATCTCCACAACCTAGTAACTGGGTAATACGATACCCCTTGGTAAGACAGGATGTCAGACTTTTGGCTTCTGACTACTCGTAACGACTGTCAAAGATCTACAAATTACAGCCGGGATCAACGGCTTAACGTGCTTTCCGAGGCACGGAGGAAACACGGTATGTAATTATAGTCACCCATCCACGGACCAACCTCGGCAAGCACGGCTTAACCTTAAAGATCGACCCGTGCGACTGTTATTATTTAGCCACAAGCTCCTCGAAAAATAACATTCGTTCGTAATGTTATTCTTGTCACAAATTCTCATTTTCAATCGATATCAATAAAGATAAGACATGAACCCGAGACAAACATGGCTCCATTGATTAACACTACTCCAGATTCTGTCCCACCCGTAAAGGAAAAATCGTGAACTTTCAAGTCCTTATTGAACTAAACTGGATCACGTACTAAGGCTATCTGGCTGCTATTATTTTCCAGCCAACCATTACTTCCGGAGACTGAGCGTTTGAAATAATAAAGAAACTGGGAGATCAACTTAATGTTGTTTACTGCGGGGAAAATGTACGGGGAACGCTCTAATTTGGTTGGATTTTATTTATCTTAGCGCTTGTTTTTCTACCGGGCAACATTCTGTTTTGTGGGAGAGTAGACTTTCAGGTAAGACTAAAAGCTTGTTCAGATAAAAGGTTTTGCGTTTAATTCTCTTGTTTGAGTGAAGATGAAAGTCGACTTAATGATCGAGGGTCTTAGGTTTCATTTTGCGATCGAGTATTTGAGCTTCTTATATGGTAGATGGCAAAAATATAGAAAATATTAGAAACCTTTTCACGATACGTTTCAAAATGGTCACTAAAAGCTATTTTACCAATACTCAAGTTGCACAAGTAGATTGCCAATTTAACCACTTTACCGTTATATTAAGGTCTTCTTTTGATATTTTGAGTAGGTACGCACGGCAACACATCAAGTTATACATTTCCAATATAAATCTCTCACTGTGTTGGAAATCTATACAAGAGAGGCCTCTCTTGTATAGATTTCCAACACAGTGAGAGATTTGCATAAACTAGTTTTTTATAGCTTGAATGGTCAGCGTACGTGCCACCTAACTGATTTGTAATCTATTGAATTGTAAGTACTTACGTTAGTAAACAAAACATGTTGTGTTTAGAAATATTATAATTATCAAATGAACCTCTCTATAAAATTAAGGATTTAAGGTTCCTGCAGACTATGGCGCGACGCGGCATAGCAGTGTTGCCGCGTCGCGCAGCTCGCCCGAAGGCGCGACTTGGCGCAGCTCGGTATCGAATCGATTACTCGATCCTCACGTTTCGAAAAGCGATCGAAAGTGACTAATTGGGATAGTGTCCAGGATTATCGCTTTTTGAATCAAGCCCTTGATCCATCTGCCTAACGAGAGATTGAATATATTATTATAATTACATACTTTAGCCTATAAAGGCCATGCTAATGTGTTACAGCCGACTTACCGGCCAGCAAGCCGTAGCTGCGGTGGTGAGCGTTAAGTGTTAGTTACCTGCGACGATAAGCTCGCGTGGGATTGCAAGAGCCCTGCAGCGCCAGAGCTGTGACAGAAACCATGCTTGTTGCATGCTCGTTTGCATGCTGCATGTTGCATGCTTGCTTGTATGCTGCATGTTGCATGCTTGCTTACATGCTGCATGTAACAGGCATGGACTCTATTAGTGAGAATAACAAGATTGTTTTCCTGCTTGACAAGAATTTAATCGCATTATTTTTGTAATCGCGGTGTTGTAATTTTATAGGAGGGTTATGCATTTTTAAAAGGTATGAATTTTAGAAACTGTCACTCGATAAATGGTATTCTTGGTAATAAGTTACGTAATTATACACAAAGCAAATGTTAATAAAATCGAAAAGTAATAATAAAATCTGAAACGCGTCGCGTTGCGTCGCCCCTGTGTGAACACTGCTTACGTTTTCATAGAAATTGTTCTACGAACGTTTTGTCGCCGGCTGCCGCGTCGCACCTATCTGCGGGAGCCTTTATTCAAGACTAAGCCCAAAAAGTCTTAAAATATATAAAATTCACCTACAAAAACAAAAGAAAATAATCTCCCATACGCCAAAAGGCACTGAAATGTTTAAAAGCAAAGACCTACCCGGAGCAGTTTCGGAACTATTCCCGTTGCAAGAGCAGACAAGCTATGTTTAGGCATGACTGCGAGCCTAGTGCATCAAATTATTCATGGTGTTTTGCTGCCCTATCAACCTTCCTGATTCGGTCATATCCGGCTGCTTTTCGCTGGAGTCGTGTTTGCGATGCCTCGGATTAGAAAAGTATTTTAATTTGCATATAAAGTGGATAGGTTTGTTTTGGCCGTTTTTTATTTGCGACATTGATACTGATATTTCGGTCTATGCAACAGAATTTTGGGTATGCTCCGTTTGATTTTTCGGTGTGATGAAATGGTTTGATATATTATGATAAAGCAGCTTTATAATGACGCCTAGTGGATTAGTTATAAGCTGGCTCACACCCTGTTACATGGGAATTGGTGACATGTGGATGTACTATAAGGTACTCCTCTGCTAGCTCACCGTCCGTCCGTCTTAAGACGACAGGCCGTGTCGACGGCGCGTTCGTGTCCCTAGCGCGCCTCAAGGAGATGTCAGCAAATTGCAAGGGGTCCGAGCCGATGCCGGCCAGGGCTGCGGGACTGTTTGAAAGAGATACTGTGGCCCTGGAACACAAATGGCTAAGAAGGAACATGGATGGGTTTTAGTCAGTACAAGTTTGACACTCCCTTCCGCTCCGCCCAGAACGAGACGGATTATTTGATGATTTCCAATCCGTAAAAAGTACAAAAACCGGCCAAGTGCGAGTCGGACTCGCGCACGAAGGGTTCCGTACCATTATTTATAAAAACGAACAAAAAAATCACTTTTTTGTATGGGAGCCCCCCTTAAATATTTATTTTATTCTGTTTTTAGTATTTGTTGTTATAGCATCAACAAAGATACATAATCTGTAGAAATTTCAACTGGCTAACTATCACCGTTCGTGAGATACAGCTTGGTGACAGACGGACGGACGGACGGACAGCGAAGTCTCAGTAATAGGGTCCCGTTTGACCCTTGGGGTACGGAACCGTAAAATGGTACTTCTCTGCCTAATCATTCACGGATTACAGACATGATGTTATGTTATGAACAGGGCAAAACACTTTTTTCATGCGGAAAAGACCACGCTTGCTTAAGGTTGATGCAGTTGATATTATTTATCATATTACTTCTATTAATCACGACTACGTAATATCCATGTATGCTAGTGCAGTTCTGCAAAAAAAAAATCTACAAACTTTAATTCAACAAACAGAAAATTCCACAAGTTACAAAACAGTGCCTACTACTTCAGGTATATCAAATAAAGTTGGGAAAAATAAAAATAACTACATATTTGGGCTCGCTCCATTTCCGCCGGTTATTTTCTGGGCACACACCCAGACGCCTATGATACTTTACTGGAAAACTTCTGCTGTTGCTCTGATTACCTCAAAATATAGGCTTACTATGCTCGTAATTTTAAACTTTGGCAGTTTGCCTCGCATAAATTGAGATTATTTTTCATCCAGGCTGTTGTTTCTACTTTTATGTGCCGTATTTGATGAAAAATGAATGGAGTCGTATTTTTTTTGTAACTGGATTTTTATTATGAATATTGTACGCTTTGTGGGAATATGTTTTCTTATTACTTTTGCTTTTAAAAGCATTTTATTTGTAACTGCTTACAAGGCTCAAGTAACACTCTCAAACCTACAACTTTTTCACATTAGATTTTGTTAAAGTAAGATCATCACCATGTTTTTTAATAGGTACCATTTGTTACCGACAAAAACTAGCAATTCCTCAAGTTATCATCCAGTGACATGTTATTAAAGCAGTTTATAACAAGCAAGAAGCAATTTAAAAGCCATGAGCCAGTAATTATCTTTACTTATCCACTATTAACATCATCCAACTTTATGACATCCGATCAAATGGCAAATAAAGTCATTTACCGTTCTCTTAACGCAAGAAAAAATTCTTAATCGCCCCAATTATTTCATTTAATTTACACCGGATAAAAGCCAGCTGGTACATTTAGATAAACGTTTTATTTCCACCCAGATTCCAAGAAATCGAATTTAACAAAAACAGTTCAAAAAACAACTTAGACAATACAATATTGAGTACTCCCAAAGTACCTTTCAAGAATTAATAAGAGTCTGTGAAGACTAATGGATCGGAAATTATTGGACTCAAAGTAATATTAGAGAATCGGGCAATTTCTCGTCCATCTTTAAGATGCAATTAAAGTACTTTATTTCTTTCATTAGATCCAAGTTTCGAAGCACGTTTTATTTATGATGGCGAAGTTTAGGAACCTATTAAGGTGGATACATTATTGGAGGGTTCGGTAACAATCTGGGACAATATTGGAAGGTTCAGTGAACATTGAACAACGTGTTAAAAAAACCGGGCGAACTAATTTACATTTATATTAAGTTTTTTTTCTGTTTTATTTTCTGCAGCTTCACTTATCGTCAACTGTAGTTATAGGTTGAAATACTTATTAGAATCTTATAAGTTTCTCTTGGCCGTTTCCTTTTTTTTTGTATTCGGCACCATTATGTCTTGTTCATCTTCTAATAGCATACACTTATTTTGCATTTGGAGAGCAGCGGTGGCCCAGTGGTCGCCGCCCAGACTTACGAGCAGTAAGCCGTGGGTTCGAACCCAGGCAGGCGCATTACTTTGTGTAATTTATTTCATCACCGCTGTCCTCTAAAACGGTGAACCGGCACTGGGCCCGCGTGGTGGATTACAGCCCACTCCCTCTCATAGAGAGGAGGCCTGTGTCCCAGCAGTGGTAACATTATAGGCTGATGATGATGATGTTGTTGATTTTGCATTTTATTTCCTGAAATGTATAACTTCTAATAAGTGACTTCTGCTAACACACGTGTGGTTGAAACAGTCATACACATTCAATATCATTCGTCAGAAACAATTTTCAAACCATCTTTGTTCGTACATACATCTGTATTTAGCTTACAGGTGTTAATTTAATTAAAAATGAAATCCAGCTCTTATACGTTAATGCTTTTGAATCTTTTCTACCCATTGTCCAAGTTTCACACACGTGTAAGTAATTAAATGTTCATAGCAATTAACGCGAACTGATAATTACCGTGGCTGTTACTGTATACAGTAATTTCATAATAATTTAAAATGTCCAAGTAAGCTTTAAGGTAGAAAAAAATAGCGTGATATAAAAAATAAGCAAGATTCTCCAGTCAGAAATGTTAATAGATAATTCTAAGCATCTAAAAAAAGTTTCAAAGATAACTGATTCTTTAAGATGTTTAAAAAGTTTTTAGTGAATTTTTAACTTAGGGCCTCGCATATAACTCAAGGGTTCTCGAAGAGAAAAAAGATAAAGACTGGCCTTGACTTTTACAAAAGTTATCTGACGTAGACTAGCAGAAGTGGCCTGTCAAATAATGATAAAGCTAACTAAAACACAGAATCAAACAATTCCGAACCAACCCAAAGAATCCACAAAGACAAACCCACAAAATTTGAATAGCCAAAACATATTGACACAAAACCCAAATAGGACTTAGTCATACCGCTAACTTCAAACCGTTTCACACACCATCTGAGCCGACCGATCTCAACCCTCCCTCGAATACTAATAAGTTAATCTTTTATATCACGTTTTCGTGAAACAAAGAGATGAGGCCAAGTATGAGATAAAACATCCAGTACAACATGACCCCTCGTTAGCTATACCCGCTTACCTATCCAACAAAAAATCTATAGATAAAAGAGAGGTAGGGAAGGTCTTCAAATCTGGTTTTGAATCGCGGTGGTCGAGTATGGGGCCGTATTAAGCAGCAAGGGAATTATGAAGCATGTGCTCTTTGAATACTAAACGGGTATCTCCAAAGGCGGTACGGTAGAAATAATCTGTGTAGCTTTGAAAACCTGGGATGTGACTAATGTTTTTTAGACGAGAATATTCATATGGTAATCAGGGTGATTTTAGAAATGCAGGAGCTAGGAAAGAATGGGTTTGTAATTAGAATGAGTTTCATGGCGAGCGAAATGAATAAGAAGGATTGATTTATGTAGTAGAAGGAATGGAATGGGTTGTAGTGAAAATAAAGGATAGAGACACACCACTAGTCATGTTATTTGTTATCAGTAGGTATGTTTTGTCGCACTGCAAGGCAACGCTTTTCTTTCTGCTTTGTACTCCTTACTATTTTGAGCTATTGTGGACCAATCTTGCCTGTCGGTGCTAAACTCCCGCAAGTCACATTAGTTACATAAATGAACAACTAAAACTAGACCTTAAAGACCGAAAAATATTCCAATAAGAAATGGATCATAAGGAAAAGGTTCCTTATGATCCCTTTCTTATTGGAATATTTGTATCATGTGTCATCAAACAAAAATGACACAGACATAGTTAACCCAAAAACCAATATTCCAATACAACCTTCTATTAAAATCATGGAATCCTTCTTCATTTGTATGAAAGACGCGTCGGAAAACGACAATACTGTTTTGAATAAATCTTTAACTTAAATACTAACTCAATAAGATCTCGTTTGGTCGGAGTTAACGCTCTGTGAATTGAAAAAGGTTGAGGTTAACTTAATTTGCATTTGACTTGACGTATTTTGAGTTCTTCAATTGACCTGTAAACTCTTGGGCTTTGCTTTGAACCATTTAATTTGAAGAGTACCTTAGCTTTGAAAAAGCAAAGGTAAATACTTTTTATGTTTGGCGCTAGACTGGTTCTCACACAGATCATTTGGTACTTCAATGGCGTATTGGCAAGGAAAATCTTGAAAAACATATATAGCAAACAATTAAAGAAACTTTGTATCGGCACAGGCATGTTTTTGAGAGGCATTATAATCCTTACTAGTAATTAATAGAAAAGTCGAAAGTAAATCTTTCTGTTTTCTTTTTTTTTTCGTTTTCAAGCGTTTACGCCTCACGACATTTCATACAAACTTTCAAGTCCTTATTGTCCAAAATGACTGAACCGATTTAAATGAAACTTCATACCCTTATGCAGGATACATAGTTCTAAACAGCTACTAAAAACAATTTCGAAAAATAGTGTTACAGCTAAATTACACCGATTATAAATATTTCTAGTTCTGTATGGTGTAACGTAAGGACGTAAAGAATAGCACCATCCCAAATCTTCCCGTGGGTGTCATAAGAGGGGACTAAGGGACTTTCTAGAGAATGGGCAGCAGCGTTCTTTGTGCTTTTGTAACAACCGTACTGCGGTCGCCAACCCGCCTGCCAAGCGTGGCGAATATGGCAAAACCCCCCTTCTTGGGGGAGGCCTATGTCCAGCAGTGGACGTCTTTCGGCTGAAATGATGAAGATAAATTATTTATAGGAACAGTTTTTTTTATATTTTTAGTACTTTTTAGACCTACGTATTCTGATTGTGCGTATTAAGTTTCATTAAAATCGATTCAGTCATGTCGGAAAATAAGGACTTGAAAGTTGTAGTAGTAGTATGTAACGCCGTAAGGTGTAAACGCTCCTAATGGCTGAACGGGTTTGGTACAAGGATGGAGGATAAACCATGACCTAGGGTAGGACTTAAGGTACTTTCTGATCCGGTGGTACTTTCGCAAATGATGATTTCCGACCTCCATGTTTGAAGCCAAAGGCAAAATCTAGTCTCACATAAGTGTTGTAGTTTCCATTACAAGGTTTTCTTTTATCATTTTATTGTTTGTGTCGATTATGGATAAAATAATTGTTGATTGTCTGTCTTCCCATATAAAATATTATTATTTTACCTAGTAATTGATTGTTGTAAAGAGGAATGAATGGAATTGAATTGGAAATTACACACGATTTAACGACAAGAAGTCTGGTTTGAATCCAAATGGCGTCGTTTGGTTGTCTATAAACTTGTACTAACTTTGCGTTTGATGTCACACTTCTGACATCTGCGGAATAAATCAAATTCCTTCCAGAAAACCATAACTTATGAATAACTTAGTTATTGTTAAATAGCACAAATTACCGTCATACAAAAATCTATTAAAATTATATTCGTATTAAGCGGAGATAAACTATTCCAAGAATCATTACAACAAAAACTCTTTAACAAAATGACACGAGACTATGATTAATACCTTAATACCTCGTTACCAGTGTGTTTAAGAATTTCTAAAAAACCACATCATTCATATAAATGATTACTTCTTTGCTGCATTCAAATAAAAATGTGACTAAACTAAATCAACAATGAGTGTAATTTCGAAAACCACAAACGGTAATGAGTGCCAAAATACTCGTATGAAACGGAGGAAATACCAAGAGCATGAGTCTGTTAATATCTTTTGTCATTAGTTGTCATCATTGAGTCATCATCATCATCCCAACTAAAGGACTGCACTGTTGAACACTGCTGACGAATTCAGGCCTTCGTCAATTCATCGGTTTACTCTTGATTATTAAACCTCTCCCAGGCATTGTCTATTCGGTCCGCATCCAATAGATTCTCGTGACCTGCACCAGTCTGTGGGGGACTACCATCGGCCATCTATTCTGCTAGCAATGTGCCCCATTCACTCATCATCCTGTTCCTAAGTATTTTGGGGTCGGTTTGCAGTCTAACCCATCGTTACCTAGCCGGATGCAGCTGAATACCAGTATTTTACATGGCAGTGACTGCCTATCTGACCTCCATAAGCCAGTTAGTACTGGGTGATACGATATCCCTTGATAAGACTGGTTGTCAGACTTTCGGGCTACTCACTATCTGTCTGTCGAAAACGTACAAATTACAGCCGGGATCAACGGTTTAACGTGCTTTCCGAGGCAATGTGCCGTTCACTATTAATTTAGTCGTTTTTCGGGCACTGTCAGTTATTTTGATTTTGCGATTTTCATCTTGGACTTTGGATCGTCTGCCTCTTCATTGCCTTTTGGATAACTTAGAGATTTCTCATGAGCTTTCGAAACTCCAAACATAGCCTATGGGTATTGACCTTCTTATGAGGTCTAACTATCAATGACTGTGTGAGTATCATTGTCATCACTAGCAATACATACTCGTCAAAGACTTTTGTCTTAAAACACACTGGTATTTATGACAAGAAGAAATGTATCTTCCCAAATGCTGACTCATACTTAACAATGAGTATTAATGAATTGTCTAATTTCTTTTACAATACTGACGGGTTATTAATAGGCCTAGTTTCGTTTGTATGTGTGCTTAACATACTTTTGAATGAAGAATGCTTTGAGAGGCTTCTAAGTGCGTTTTCATACTGTTGGTTAGAGATTCTATGTCTGTTAAATAGTATTTGATGAGGCTTGGATTTATTGGAAGCGTTTGATTGATT
Source organism: Cerastis rubricosa (assembly GCA_949152445.1). Classification (NCBI taxonomy): domain Eukaryota; kingdom Metazoa; phylum Arthropoda; class Insecta; order Lepidoptera; family Noctuidae; genus Cerastis; species Cerastis rubricosa. The sequence goes on along the minus strand of OX424534.1, from coordinate 19,371,526 downwards.
AGTTGGGTTCCTGTGTAAGAGTTTTGATATTGTTGTTTTGGGTAAGTTAAGTTTGGTGGTACATTTAGTTTACACTGCCTCGTAGGTCAAGTGGTCGCGACTGCTGACCATGAGGTCCAAGGTTCGATTCCTGGGTCCGGCAAATTGATATTATTCTCGTCTTCTACGCTGTCCTTCTCACCGCTCTGGTTTTCTCAAATCGTCTTCCTTTGTCCAGGCTGTCTTCCTTTGAAATGCCCTCCCTCTGAACATCAGGTTGGCCAACAGTCGGTTCACATTTAAAGTTAACACGTTAGCTCGTGAACACTTAAGACGCTGGCAGAATCATCTCATAACTAAATTGTTGTTAGTTTGTCTCTCTCTTTACTTTTTGTTTATATGTATGTATTTATTTATTTATTTATGTACACACAAAACACTTAACAGGACAATACATTAAGATACAAGAGCACAAAGGTACTGCTTATTTCAAAAGAAATTTCTTCCAGCAGACCTGCGAATGGAAACTTGGATTAGAAATGATCATGCGATTGAATTGCATGATCTAATTCCGGCTAGCCCGTTTCATCATCGAACTACCAGACGTACGGCGATGCGCCATCGGTACATGGTGGACATCCCACCCATACGCACTAAGCGTTTTGGGAATACTTTTATAATACGTACCGCCAAGGAGTGGAATTCCCTGCCGGAGTCTGTGTTTCCCGATAGCTACAATCGGGTTTTTAAATCAAAAGTAATTAGGTTTCTTCTAGGCAAGCGTGCTTCACCGTCGACCACATCATCGCTAACCATCAAGTGAGATAGTGGTCAAGCGCGAACCTATACACAGTAAAAAAAATAAGTAGACACAGTGTGTAGAAAAGATAAAACAGCATAAAAATAAGTTAGAGCTTAAAACAACATTATAGTCATATAAAATAAACATACATACAAATAAATACACATATAAAAATAACAATAATAATATAATTTATCGTTGTATTATATTTGTAATTTCTTTTCTTACCATTTGTTAAGCTGCACCTACTATGTTTTCTCTCTGCCTCACCCTAAGGTAGACTGGTAGAAAATGCCCAAGGCATTAAGTCCGCCTTTGTACAGTATTTTATAATTGTGCATAAAATTTTAGTTAATTAAAAAATATTAGGTCTTTCCATCCAGATTTTTTCAGTAGCAGCCACGGAGTCTAAATTTGTGCCCGGTTGATGGTAATAGGGTCGCCCCCTATTACATGGGACATTAACATAACTGCCGAAATGTGGGTGTACTATTAGGTACACCTTTGCCTAACCCTTCGAGGACAGCCGTACGGTATGTATGTAGAACATATTAAGTTCAGTCTTTCAAGTACCGTACGAATTAGAATAAGTTGATAACCCATCTTCTACTACGTGCATCCCAATAAGGCAGTTCCAATTTACCTTATAAGAATCTTATAACTAGCACGTACTAACTTTATTGGTTTGTTTAGTAGATTTATTTAAATGTTTTTTTTCCCACGTCAGAATTATTAACAATAAAACGTAAATATTTGTAAAATTTTCCGGTTATATCTGATTTTGCTCATTATACATCATCATCCAGGAGTCGAGTGCTGAATGATGATGGTATAACTTATTGTATAATTTTATGTACCTAAAAAAAAAATAGTTTACTTTCAATCTAAAATGACAAACAAAAACTCCATCAATCCCTCAATGATTACTCGATCACCAAAAAATCGTAAAAAAAACAACAATAACTAATAACAACTAATAGCGGCCAGTCACAACTCTTTCAAAAAAAAAAAAACAAATTACCAAAATAGCCGCGTCATTCTGCGAACGGGACAAGCGATCGTGTAGCGATTATCTCCGATCGAGTGTCGATAGTTGTTCGAAACAGACAGTAATGTCTTCATTACTGCCGACCAATTGATTCTATAGTGGAAGATTGTCTGGGAATTATTTGAGCGATCTCCGCGAATGACGGCGACGGAAATGATTGGTTAACGTTTTTTCGAGTTTTATCGATAGACTGAGCAGTGACTGTAGGAATGTATACAGTGAGATGGTCGTATATTATTGGTTAACATGTAGGTACTATTATCATAAAAGACATAGAGGAGCTCGTAGCCAAATAATAACAGCCGCTCAGCTGGCCTACCATGAAGTCTTAAAGAAATAAGTTTTGTTTAACTCTTATTCCAGTGTGGGAAAGAGACGGAGCTATACAGGATGTCTAGCGCCATCTCTTTCCCACACTAGTAAAACAATAATGTTATAAGATGTCATGGTAGGCCACCTGGTCGATCGTTCAGTAAAGTCTGTGGATGGGTAACCAGCCATTACATATCGTGTTTCCTCCGTGCCTTGGAAAGCCAATTAACCCGTTGGTCCCAGCTGTCATTTGTAGATCTTTGTCAGTCGTTAAGTAGTCAGTGGCCCCCAGGTCTGACAACCAGTGTTACCAAGGGGTATCGTATTATCCAGTAGTAACTGGGTTCTGGAGGTCAGATTTGCTCCTTGTAAAATACTGGTATTCAGCTGCATCCAGTTTGACTGGCAGCTGACCCCAACAAAGTTGGGAAAAGGCTAGGCAGATATAACCACTGCCCAGCAAAGAGCCCTCTTCAATTATGCAACTTGACCCCGTACAATCACACACTCAATTTTATTTCAAATATTTGCTGCACAAATCACTAATTATTGCAATTAAATTAGCTTAAAAAACTTATAGAAAAGCCTTGTTCACACTGTCAGATATTTAAACTTTTAAACGTTTCATTGGTTCCTACTGTAAAACATCAATTAATTCTAAACAGCCAAACACATTAATGATCCTAACCAAACTGAAAACTTCAAACCGGCTTAACCCTTTGGTTCCAGATATCCTTTGAAGCCATCCCCTTCTAACAGCTTATTAGTATTCGATACAAAGTTTTGGGCCCATAGATTTGTATCTAATATATGTACAGATGTACGTGATTGGAAAACACATTTTATGTAGGTACCTGGATTTGTAAGGGTATTAGTATAGTTTTTGTAGAGTTTTATTAATTTTCTATAAAGAAAAAAACAGGGGCAGTCATAAGGACTGCGGGCAGAAGTGAAAACGCAAAACAATGAAAATACTGTTTTTTTTTTTTGATTTTTTAAACGCGTCGCTGTTCTGCCGCAATACGTCACGAGCATGTCGATATCATCGGTGGGTGTCGCGAATCCAAAGACTATTTCCTACCAAAAATCTCTCAACGCGTCTAAAGAAGTTTTCACTTCAAAAAACCAGAGAATACCGCCCTAAGTGAACGTTACCAATTTATAAGAAATGTTGTCCGAACGTGATTGAGAAATGATTTACCAGTTTTTTTATTTTTGCTAATTTCATTGCAAGATTCTTAATATCTCTTCCTGGGAGAGGGCACTGGCTCTTGTGATAGACCTGTATTAACAGGTCTATCACCTAGGACAAGAGTCAGGGACTTCCAAAATGTTGTAAGCATTTTCTTGCGTAATTACGCTTATTGATTACAATGTCGTGATTCTCGTTTGATTAACCCTACAAGGATAACAGGCGTGATTTTTATTTATATAATGTAATAATTATGTATTTTTTAATTTATGTGTTCTTTTTGTATTAACCATCTTAAAACAAAACATATACTATGCTCGTCACCATTTCACCAAGATATCCCTGTGCAATCGACACAAGAATTAGCCTAAAGATATTTTGTTATCGCTGCTTATATTATGAGCTGTTATTATACGAATTTTCAAGCAGCTATCGAGTATAATATTATTGGTATCGCCTTAGGCATTCGGCGATAATCTATGCTTACCATCCCACACAATTACTGCATTGGAATAAGGGCCATTATTGACTAGCAAGCTTGTAAGTGGTGTACTGTCAACCCATCACTATGATTAGGTATTATTGCAAGTGAATTTCTAAATAACTCTTCAGAGTTTACACCATTACAATGTTTTGAATAAGTGTGTATTTTTTCTTTTTATTTAACTTAAATTGCTTTACTGTGAGTTAAAGATTTTGTTTAAATTCATTTTGTCATATATTTTTGATAAAGTCGCTTAAATGTTTTAGTAATTGATAGGAAACGATCAATCCGAACCGAGCACCTTTTTGCCGACGTTTTATAAGTGCCCTTTTTTATTTTTGTTTTTTTTATTATTCATAATTCCGTGGTTTTACTTAATTGCACGCACAGGCAAAAAATACACAATGTCGATCAAACATTTTCCATAAAACTGCAATAATTGAATTGTCATCCGTCATTAAATGACAACCATTTCAATTTTATGTGAATAAAAAATAATCTATACAAAATACACAATCATGCAATTATAAAATTCCAACCCCATGCTTTTTATATCATAAATAATTTGTATAATATCATAAATAATTCATTAGACGTCTATCAAACCCTGTTTGGATCCCAAAACATCGAATTAAAAGGTTTCATAAATCAAAATTATAAACAGTCATTCTTCCAAACAGTTTAGAAAAAAAAAAACAAGCGCCGAATACATAACCTCCTCCTTTTTAAGAAGTCGGTCAAAAAAAGCGAAGACAAAACAGCAATCAACACAAAAATAACAAACCTTTTTGTACGAACACTCCAAAACTTTCAGCGTATTGTAAAAAAAAAAAAACGTTATTCAACATTCCAAATTAACAGACAACTTTGACATGTACAAGTGTTTCTGACAACCTTGCTTATACTGCTCAAAAAACACTCAATAATACTCAATCTTATCAAGTACAAAATAAGGTTGATATTTTCTTGTTTGGAGTTGTACAAACGCAAATCGAAGTTGGCATTCTAAAGGGCCATTGAGACTAGTCGGATGTTACAAAGACAATGCGCTGTACAGAAATCTCTCAGCAAGTGGTCAGTATTTCTCTTCTTCTTAAGACATTGTTACACCGTTATTCTTTAGACGTGACTAATGTTAGACCACTTGTTACACAGTACCGTAACAGAACAATACTTTGATTTTATGAATGCGTTTCCGGAGTCAAGTGGTTGTGGACAAGGTTTTTTTTTTTTGCAGGAAATATAATATATAAATTTTTGTTGTGAATGTAATTGATTAATTAAAGCGATCAGCACATTAAAACAGCTGTAAGTATCACAACTCATCCTTTTTCTGCATTTATCCCAATTTATTTGGGGTCGGCGCAGCATATCTTCTTCTTCCATATTTCCCTACCACTTGTCTCAGACATTTCCCTTCTTGCCAAATCACCCTTCACACAGTCCATCCATATTCTTTGGTTTGTTTGATCTTCTAGTAAGTGTCACAAATTATTACTGAAGAATATTTCAACTTTTGAACGCCGTTTAGATGTGGTTCAGTTTCACCGATAAAATTCGCTTTTATAACTTCACCGCGAAAAATTCGCTACGGTATAACAACACCGTCATTGATAGAGCAATCTTCTGTAATATCAGTAATAAATATTTAACTGTCGATTTATAAAGAGGGATCGGCTAATAAACCATCGTGACCGCTTCTCTGTTAGTGTATCACGTTTTGTGATGGCGATGGTGCGGTCGTGATCTCTTCCTTGGTACACTTTTTGTTTAGGTGTCTTGTGCACTGAGGTGTAATTGAGTGGAATTGGTGCGTTTTGCGCGCGATTGGAGAAGCTTAAGTCCAATAGCGGACTGCTTTAGACTTACGATGCTATAGGGGCGTTTTTCTCTGGATGTGTTCTGTAAATTTTGAAATCGAAGATGTTTATACAGTTATAAATAAAACTAATATAACTAATTTATTTAAAATAAACGAACTTACCAAACTAACAACGGGACGATTAGTTTAGTTTTAATTATTGTTCTATAAGTTCGAGTAACTTAAAAACTGGCCAAGTGCGAGTCGGACTCGCGCACGAAGGGTTCCGTACCATTTTTTATAAAAAACGAGCAAAAATATCACTTTTTTGTATGGGAGCCCCCCTTAAATATTTATTTTATTCTGTTTTTAGTATTTGTTGTTATAGCATCAACAGAAATACATATCTGTGAAAATTTCAACTGGTTAACTATCACGGTTTATGAGATACAGCCTAGTGACAGACGGACGGACGGACGGACGGACGGACGGACAGCGAAGTCACAGTAATAGGGTCCCGTTTGACTCTTTGGGTATGGAACCCTAAAAATGAAAAATAAATATTATGTATAAATATTGCTGCATTATTATAGTAGCATACTCTGATAATTGTGTTAAAGTAGGATTTTTTTACCAAATAAATTCAAAAAATGCAACAGAATTAGTGAGTACAGTTATAGATTATATAATAGGTAAGGCAGATTTGTAGAATGTGAATCTTGTTGGATGATTTGTCTAGTAAGAAAACATTTCTTATCGACATAGATTGATACCAATTTAGAATGTGTTGAGTGCCACTAGGCACTACTAAGTTGGATTGCTAAATAAATTCAAGTATTTTCTTTCCTTTCTCAAACCAATAAAATCTAAATTCACGGGCTGTTTTATTATCTGACAAACAAAAAACATCTTCAAGTCCTGTAAAAAGCCATGCTACTTACAGTTCCATATCTTCAACTAAACTAAATCCCAATACCACATCTCGCATCTCACAACACACCACACAAACCCAAAATTAATCGTGACCGCAACTCACCACTGCAACCATTAACGTCGCGCGTCGCCGTGATCGTTACAGTCTAGTGCCCAAGCAGCCTAATGTTGCCGTATGATTTATACCAATGGTTCTGTAATGAATTTATTAAAACTGAACTCTACTTGAACTGGCCCTTGTATAGAGAATTATGCATTGTTGGAATGAGTTTTACTGCGTTTTCTTTATTGCTGGCAGAAACATTAAAACTAACTCCTTTCCTAACTAACCCATGACGTCGTCCGCTTTAGAAGACGTATGTAGCACTTTGCAATATTATTGCTTTCCATGAGTAAAAGATTTTATGAAATCTATGAAGTAGTTTCAGGGCACGTGGCTAAATAATAACAGCCGCACGGGTCGATTTTTAAGGTTAAGCCGTGTTTGCCGAGGTGGTTCTGTGGATGAGTGACCATAATTACATACCGAGTTCCCTCCGTGCCTCGGAAAGCACGTTAAGCCGTTGGTCCCGGCTGTCATTTGTAGATCTTTGACAGTCGTTACGAGTAGTCAGAAGTCAAAAGTCCGACATCCAGTCTTATTACCCAGGTTTTGGGTTGTGGAGGTCAGATAGGCAGTCGCTTCATGTAAAATACTGGTACCTACTCAGCTGCATCCGGATAGACTGGAAACCGACCCCAAGATAGTTTGGGAAAAGGCTAGGCAGATGACGAAGAAGTAGTTTCAGAAATTACCTCCATATAATATGTTAGAAAGCGGTTAAAGACCGAGATTTTTTTATTCAAATCCACACACCACGATTCGACTCGATTCTCGTTGAATTGACGTTGAAAATATTGTAACATGGTTTCATAAAACAACATTATGAATGTCGCTTCTGAAAAAAAATAACTTTACCTTTATTGAGAAGATAATCGCATTGTGAAATAAGGTTGAGCTTTAAAATAATAACTTATCAGCTTTAGAAAGTCCTTCTGACGTCTTGAAAATACATTTTCAGATTTTATATTATCTTGTTGGCCTAGGCTTCATTATTGAAAACGTAAATTCACTTTTCGGGTCGAAAATGTATTTTTAACTAAATCCTTACTACATCTTTGATTTTGAATTATAATAAGGTTCTTTATTTTATTATATGAAATCAAATATTATCAAAGGACTTTATTTCAGTTATTCGAGTTCTTGCAGTTCAATTTAAAAATAAATGTAAGAGGGACTATCTTTGTAATCAGTTAGTCCTAAATTTATTTTAAAATTTAATAAAAACGTCACAATCATTAGTTGCTGGATATAAAAAATACAAAAACAAAAAAAAAACTTCCTGCTTATTGGGGAAGGAAACCTTTAAAGATTACCTTTTTGCTGACACCCAAAAATCTTACATCCCATTTGATAACTTAATATAAAACTTAATCCACTAAAGAAAAAAAACACACTCTTAAATTCCCATTTCTTTTATATTCTGTTAAATCTTTTCGAACAAAACACAGGTCACGAATAATGGAAAAAAAAAAATATTCTACCTTCAAAGGATTTTTTATTCCGCGAACCGATTTACCGTGAAAGCGAATTTAACCCCAAACAGATCTAAAGGGTCTCTTAAAAAACTTTTGACTACCTGAGGCTTTGAATTTTAAAAACTATTTGTGCATTAAAGTTTTAGCGAGTTAAAAACTTAGAAAAAACACTTGAAACTTGTACGTAGTAGTATAATTTTTTTTTCTTTTTACAGATTGATTCCGATTGACCCCTGGAGTAAAACTTGTACTCGGTAAGGAATAGTTAATACAAATATTAATATCCTAAGAAAAACAAAGCCTAAAATATAATATAAGCTCATAATGTATCCTATATTATTTTACGTAAAAAGTAAGTCCAAAGTTTGTCCTTTTTAAAAGCTGTCAAGGAGTCGCCAGCGTTATATTGGCAACAAAACTGAATTTATATTGATCACTTTGAGTATTCAAGCTATAGGTGTACTGGATCTTTGGTCACCTGGTCTTAATCGGAACAATCGCTTTTCAATACAGTTTTCGCAGACAAAGTTTATCTAATAACTAGCTGTCCCGCGCAACTTCGTATGCGTCACATTTCCCCGATTTTGAAACATTATTAATTGCTGCTCCGCTCCTATTTGCCGTAGCGTAATGATATATAGCCTTCCTCGATAAATGGGCTATCTAATACTGAAAGATTTTTTCAAATCGGATCAGGTGTTCCTGAGATTAGCACGTTTAGGCAAACAAACTCTTCAGCTTTATAATATTAAAGTAAAAAAGTATAGATCTGCTGGCAATGTTATTCAAGCACCAAAAAACCATATGATAAACCGGCATTCCCTACAAAGTAACTAAATATATCAAATAAAAATAAGCTACAACTATATTCACTTCCCTTTTGCGAATCCATTCCGTTTACTTTAGTTTTTACTTGATCCTCTGCGGCCGATCTATCTTTTTCTCATATCGATATGTATTTCAGCACACTCTGCCTTCTATTTATGTTTATTTTGTCTCTAGTATTCGCTCGTTTTGCTGGCTTTTCCGAAGCATATAAGGTCTGGCTTCCACTTCAAATATTTGGCTAAGTATTGCGGTTAGAGTTACAGGCTTAAACAACCCCTCGTAATGGAGATTAAGGGGTTGAGTCGTTGCTTTTGGATAAGTATTCCAGATAATTCTTATACTGAAACAGTATTTGTGAAATTATCCGTTAGATGTTTTTTTCTGAAAAGTAGTTAAAATGTCAATGTGTGTTAGTATGTTAAATGTGTTAAAATTTGTGTAGTGGTTGAAGCCCGAAACTTATTATTGTCAGTATACTTACTCATAATCAGCCTATAATTCCACAGCCGAGACAATGTCACAGGATTCCTTAATGTTACAAATAACTATTTATTAAATTCAGTATGAACAGTAAAAATACGTAGGTACCTGCCTAATATAATTTTTAAGTATGGCAGTGACTTGGACACATTGCTCGTAGAACGGATGGCCGATGAGGCCGAAAAGTTCTGGAATGGCGTCCATGAACCGGAAGACGATGCGTTAGAAGGCCTCCCACTAGGTGGACCGATGACCTGGTGAAGGTTGCGGAGATCCGCTGGATGCAAAGCACGGAACCAGTCAATGTGGCGACACTTGGAGGAGGCCTATTTCCAGCAGACGTCTTTCGGCTGAAATGATGATGATGATAATGGTGATAATTTTTAGTCTTTGTATTATTAGAATAAAACTAAAATTCTGACTTTCTATCACATTTAATGGACATGAGTCAGTTTCTGAATAACTAATAATAATAACTTCTTCAAACATTTGTTATAGCTGACACAGTCTCTCACGACCAACTCTCCACCGACACCAACCTGCCACGGATTACTCCATCACTCAAAAAGAAATACGATTTCGCAAAGATTTCGTCTTAAAAAGATATGTCATTTGAGACCAAAACTATTATAGCCTATAATAATACAAAAGCACATTCGCCGAGAGTACAATATTTCGTAATTTGATGCCTGGGATCAGCGTGTTTGTTTATTTTGTCCTATGTTAGCTTTTGTCGTATCGGGGTTCCCTCTGTCGGATAAAATACGAATATAGAGATGGGAGAAATGTTATTGATGGATTCTGCGTGTATGATAGTTGTGTGTATATATCTGTGATGTTTTTTTGAGTGAATGCTTGATGGAGAGTTTTTTAAAGATTGATAGTGGTGTGCTTGGTTTTTATTGTTGCTGTTTTTGTCCTTTTATGTTTTTGGTTTTACTCAGGGATGATTCATGCATAGAGGGTAATGGATAAAGTTCAAACTTGTAACCTCTTGTATAACTGCTATTTACTACTATTTATATTATGGACTATGCGTGAACGAGACAACGTAAACGAAAAAATATATAATTGCCAAATTATCTCTAGATGACTTACAAAGATGACTCATGAAGATAAGTTGTTGAAAGAGATAAAACCTGTCGAAATAAGCTCCATCAAATAGTTACAGGTGACAAATCACATAATCTTTAAGCAAATAAACCCATAAAAATAAGTCCCAAAATACTCTTAACATAAACCTCACCTTTTAGAATAAAAACTTCAACTTAGGAGTATTATTCAAATCAGTGCAGTAGTTTAAGATTATCTCGAAAATGAGGAATACACAAACAAACAGAATTTATATCTTTATTCGTTACTAAGAGTATTCTTATAATTTATTTAGATGTGGGCGTGGTTAAGTTCTTAACTGTCATAATCATAGGTTTAATCATTAGGAGGGTTTAAAAAAAAATGTTTACTACAATATCTCTATCGTAAGTAGTCGGTAGTAAAATGAATTGAAATTTCACTAATGCTAAGATTCAGCGGGAGAGCAGCAGTGGCCCAGTGGTGGCAGCCCCGACTTACAAGCAGTAAGCCGTGGGTTCGAACCCAGGCAGGCGCATTACTTTGTAATTTATTTCATCACCGCTGCTCTCAAAAACGGTGAAGGAAAACATCGTAAGGAAACCGGCATGTCCTAGAACTAAAAGACATGTGACATCTACCAACCCGCACTGGGCCCGCGTGGTGGATTACAGGCCACTCCATCTCATCGACGGAAGAATCGACAAACTGCCACATTGTCATTGTCTATCTGTCATTATGTCGATTCTTCCGTAGACAAAACTCGTTTCTACAGTGGTCATGCTACGTGTGCAGGGAAGAATGGCTTAAATGGAGGGGGGATACTCGGCCTTGGGAACAGGGTTGCCGTGATGATGATAAAGATTAACAAATTTTTTAATAACCTGATATTGAATTGGACACTGTCCGTCCTAAGAAAATGTTGTGATAAACGTAAGAAACAATTATCACAGAATTCACATCACAGGGATTCTTCAGATTGTTAAGTCTCTTCCTTAGCTGCAGTTGTCAAATCCAATTCTTGATTCATAAATAATTTGTTCTCATTTTGAATTGAGTGAACTCTTCAAAATTCAAATGTTTAAAATTTTTAATATTAGGTGCTACATCTGAAGGAAACACCTAATCATCCCAGCCTAGCCTTTTCCCAAACCTTGTTGGGGTCGGGTTCCAGCCTAACCGGATGCAGCTGAGTATCAATATTTTACATGAAACGACTGCCTATTTGACCTCCACAATCCAGAAACGGGGTAATACCCCTTGGTAAGACTGGATGTCAGACTTTCGGCTTCTAGACCTCGTAACGACTATCAAAGATCTACAAATAACAGCCGGGACCAACGGCTTAACGTGCTTTCCGAGGCACGGAGGAAACTCGGTATGTAATTATGGTCACCCATCCACAGACCAACCTCGGCAAGCACGGTTTAACATTGAAGATCGACCCGTGCCGCGGCTGTTATCAATTAGCCTCGACCTCCTCCATTGAAGGAAACACCAAAATTAGAGTTTAAGTTGTTTTATAACCAATACTCAAATCAAGAACTGTTAATACTATTGACATCCTAATTTCAAAAAGCCTGTTATGTCGACTAAATTCATGTTTTAATTTAATTTAATTTTTACTTATATGTCTCCATCATCCATCCATTAAAAAACTTTCACACCTACGAGTATATACTCTACCAATAACTCAACCCGTTTCTATCAACAAGCTAAGTACGAAGTTCACACGCCACTTTGCAATGTCTGACCCAATCTGATCACTGTCCCGCATGATGACAACTGTCTGCCTTTATTAGACGTGTAAGATTGTTATGTCTCGATCTACGTACTTGTGACTTATTCCTAAAGCTGCACGACTGTTAGAAGATTGTGGCATGACCCTATTTGTTTACTTATATATCACAGTGTGTTCCATCATTCATTATTTCTAACAGAACTTCAGAAATCTCATGTCTTTTTTGTGATCTGTCCCTTTTTCTCCGATTTCTGTGCAAACACACTCACACACATTTAGTATTAATTTTGGCAAATTCGCGATTTAGTATTTTAGAAAAATCCATCTATCTATCAGTAAGAGCATGGCTTTAGAAGACGGTTCATTTCTTACAACATTATAAGTTTTTAAACTGACTTGGAGTTTATTCGTGATCATGGTGCTTGCAACAGTGCTGAAATATTTGGAACTCGAAGCAAAAATAGTAAACATGGTAAGTATTCAGTTTTCAGTGTTAATGATAGCTTTATATAATTGTACCACAGAGTATATATGATGAGTATAGTAGGTGATACACATTGCCTTTTTAAGTTAATTTAAACTTTTCATATGCTAAACTGCCCTGTATGGTGTCGGACGTAAGGAATAGCACCAACCGTATCATTCCGTGGGTGTCGTAAGAGGCGACCAAGGGATTTGCCAGAGAATAGGCAGCGTTCTCTGTGCTTTTGTAACAACCGTACTGCGATCGCCAACCCGCCTCCCAAGCGTGGCGATTTCGGCAACCCCCCCCCCCCCCCCAAATGACAATGTGGCGACACTCCACTGCTGGACATAGGCCTCCCCGGCCTATGTCCAGCAGTGGACATCTTTTGGGCTGAAATGATGAATGATGATGATGATATGCTAAACCAAACGGTAGATGATTTTCAATCTCTGATTTTATCAAAGTTTTAATACAGTGACTCATAAAATTAATGCTCACGATGATAGGAATGATGATAAATGATCTGCACCACAACTGCAATTAATTGATTGCAGTATTTTTAGACGAGAACAATTTGTTATTATTGTTGACAATATTTGTAACTCTGCTTATGCTTATGACGACAAGAATGCATTAACAATTGAAAGTGTTTGAAAGGATATAAAAAATATAATGGTGACGAAGATGGACAGTAACATAATAACGTAGTTGAAAGAAACATAATTAATTATCAAAAATCAAATTCAGATTAAGGAATCGAATATAATTCACAAAATACTGATAATCGCAACACTCATACTCGCGAATTTCTTATTCAAGACGAGAAATTTTGTTGAGCCGAAATCCCGGCCTTAGGCTGCGTATTTAGTAGTAAAAAATTCATACGTTTTCTCGGTATGAATAGGGGGGTACAAAGGGGTTCATTCTATGGCCGCCATAATGGGGGGCGTAAATGACTCCACACATGTAACTCGATTCCTCGCTATAATGCTGTTTATATGCCGACGACACACTATCTTTTGTCCTGTTTTCGCGGGATATTTGTTGGAGAGTCAGCAGAGAAAAAGTCAAACAGTGAGACGGGTAATATTTCATTTTATTTTAATGACTGTAAACGTGTACGTATAGATGATTAATTTTAAAATGTATTTATGATCGTGATTTTGTATGGAACAAACCAGTTACATGTATAAATCAAAGTTTACGCAGCCAAAGGTTTAAATCGTTAGATTCGCTCGAAGGCGTCAAAAGATGATCATGTTTATAAAAACACTTACCTCACTGTCCTTTCGCGCGTAACAGTAAAACCCCGCGTGAAACCCTTCGGGGGCCCCTTGATTACGCCATTGCGTGAGTCATCCGATATCGTAAAGATAAACACTTATAACTCGAGTTATATTAGCTCTAATCTTAAACGGTAAACAGTGTCGGGTTCGTGATGAACGGGGCCATTTATTAATAATAACCAACTCCTTTAGAACTACTTGAGAATTATACATATCCCATAGATATGAGAGAGGTCGCAGCAAATACGTCTGTTTTCGTTGCTTATTTTTGTTTGGTAAAACTACTCATTCAATTTACACGAAAATTTATATCTAACATCACAAATATACAAGTAATCTAATGACAGTGTTTTCTAGGAGTCCTACATACATTATTCTTATAAGATCCTAACTCAAACTTCTTGTTAGAATCGGCCATTTTAGAATTCCGCTGTTCAAAGCATGAAAATACTTGAAATATCAATAAATATGAATAGATATGCCTCGAATACATGAAATAATGAATTATCACTATTTTTTCTTTGCTACTATTGTTTCCAAGACCATTTTACATGGTTCAAGAGTCAAATATTTTTTTTTATTTCGACTAACAAACTTCACAACAAAGGATTTTTTGTTGGCTCAAATCATAATTTTTTTGTTATTTTTTCAAGCAAATGACTATCTAAAAAGTTGCATTATACACTTATAACATACTATACATTTACTTACCAAAGTTTTACAACGTATATCTCACAAAAACAACACTTTTCCGAACATAATAACACGGGTTGCCATTGCGTTTGACATTCGACATAGACGAGTTTCTATATTTTTTTTAATAATGTTGTGCCGTTTAGTATTACTAACGATTAATTTTGTTTGAATCGACTACTAGTTGACCATAGAGGTAAATTTTGACAGAACGATTTAGAAATTTACTTTTTTCTTTAAATGGAACGGCGAGGCTCAAGGCAAAGGTCCGTCCGTTCCATAAATGGAACGGCCGGGACCTAGAGGTTAAACAGCATTGTCTCGCTCACCCAGTATGAAAATGCATCGACAGTTAAGTGTTCTAGTGTGGTCACTTTTCCTCGTAACCTAAGTACGGAGACTGCACATTAACGATTTAAATAACTGGTTTCAAGACATCAATGACCTGTAATAGAAGCGATTTTATTTATTTTCTCCCACTCTAGCTAAATAAACCAAATATACTTAAACGATCAAACAAATTAACATTCATCGTCTCTACGACATACAACATTTAACGTTCACTCTCATTAAGAGTCGCATTTTTGCCAACCGTACTTTCAACCCTCTTGAACATGACACCGACTGGAGTGGATCGCTAACAAAAGCACGCTGATTTTGTTTTGACTAAAATCTTGACTATAATATCTGATTTCAGTAAACCTGTTTTTGTGGATGGGGATCAGAAATAATACTGTCATTATTGCGATTGTATGCTCAATAAACTTTGTCATGAAGGGATGTGTTTTGGAGGGGTTGAAGACGATATACTTGTAACTCAGGATGGTCAGAAACTGGTTGTAATAATAGCTTAAGAAACTGCTTATAAACAATTCCATGAGACTGGCCATGGGAGACAGAAGGGTCCATAATAACTGTTGATTCAAAAAACAACATTATTGGAATTTCCTTTTATCAAATGTTATCAATAAAAGCTTGTAAAAATAACTATCTCAATTGCGTATTAAGTATAACGACAGTCTGGAATATTTTTTAAGAGCTCATGATATTTAAAAAATCCGATTCTAACTTTAATAAAAGTTTCGTCATCACGAATATTTATGGTATCACGTTACATTTTATGGTTAATAGTTCTGGTGTTCATTATAGTAAATTTTTGATAACCATCTTTTTTAATTCTGTAACGTATGCCTGTTTAACATCGTTATTAAGAACATGTGGAAGCGTTTCAATTAAGATTTCTTTATCGTTGTCATAACCACTGTCTCTACGGCCCAAGTTATCTTTATTATTATGATCTTCGTTCGGTTTTACTATCACATCATCTAGAACATTATTTGCTTCTATTTCCTACTCCAAATACTTTGTTTTGATACAAATCCTATATATTAGTCGCTAATCATCCTGTGCGAATTATAAATCAATTGGGGATTAGCGTTTAAGCTCATATAGCTTATGATCATTATCAATTTAGTGTGTGGATAGTTTTAGTATTTCGTGAATCCAGTATTATTTGAAGTAGGTTAAATTTAATCAGTTTTAAAATGATAGTTTGATTAATTTGGCATTTGGAACTGAGCCAGCGTTGATGGAGAATGATTTTAGGCATCAGCGCTTAATTTATGTTGCTGTGTACGTAATAAGTAATTGCTTATTTTGGGCTGAATTTATTATTTACATGAAACTAATTGTCAAAATTCGTTTAACGAGCTTTACGAAAAAAGTAAGTTATGAAATTGCCAAAATTAACGACCCGTACATCACAAAAACTCAGGAATCACATGCGTCACAACAAAAACCGTCCCGCAGGAACTTCGCAAATTTGTTTCTAGTGACCCAATAATATTTCATTCGCCGCTTTCACTACAAATGGGCCGGTACCTCCGATGTTGCGGTTACTTACCTTAACGCAACTCAGACCGCTTTTGTCCCATGATTCTGTGTTTATAATAGCCCGGAAGTCCGCGGGACATTCGACATAATCCAAAGATTTCGCATAAAAATATAAATGACAGCAAATAAAGTTTCTTCTGTAACCAACAATGGCTGATGTGAATAGTGCCATGTTGGACTCGCTTCGTTTTGTAAAGCGCTTCCTTTGGATATCTTTTTGTGTGGGGCCAGGTGATGTTTCCTTTTTGATGGATTTGTATCAATTGGTTTATACTTCTTATTTTTTTTTTGTAACAAATATGTCAGGGGTTGGATTTAAAAATTTTGTTTTGTGTTATTTGTATCTTATTGTTGCGATTGACAATCCATCGTTTGCTATATTATAGTAAGTAAACGAGAATTGAGTTCTCATTTTATCAATTAGCTAAGCCATTACAGTAAACTGTTGTTTGCGAAATTCAATTTCAATAATTGAATATAGTAGTCACCGTTTCGCGAGGTGGAACCAGTTCAAGGCAACTCCTGCGAACGTATTGAAGATATAATTATGGGAACATTCCGCTGGATCCATTATTAGGTATTGTTTTCATCGCAGCTAAAACACGCCACCATTAAGATTCCTTCGAGAACCATCTCGATATTAATACCACACCTAGAAACAATATTTTCATTCTTGTTAAGCACAAATACAAAAAATATCTATATATATATAAAAAAATACTCTACAAAAAAAAAAAATTAAGAGTCTGTTCGTAATTTCAAAATAATAGGTGGTGACTGAATAATTATTCAGTCAATACCTGTTATTTATTCATTTATTTGTTTGAAACTATACCTACACGGTATATAATATATTTTTATAAGAAAACTATGTTTTTTACATTTTTGTCTGTCTGTCTGTTTGTTCCGGCTAATGTCCAAAACGGCTGGGACCTATTTTAACGCGACTTTTACTGGCACATAGCTGATGTTATAACGAGTAACTTACTTTTATCAAAATCCCATTTAACCAACCCTTGTTATCAAAATCCGATTCAAATAGGCAATTAAGTTTTTTATAATGCACAGTAGTACAATAATAAAAGTTTTATTTATTTATTTATTTAATGCAAAATGTACACAATCATAGTTACAAGCTGGGCTTAAAACTAGATAGTACATCACCCCGTTAGGGCGCAGCAAAATAACTTAAAACTAACTTATAAATAACTTAATATATAAATAAAAAAAAAATTAGGCCAGTCTACAATAATTTAGCAGTTATTCTAATCTCTGTCAAATTCAATTTCTATCTTCGGATTTACAGTAATAGGAATGTGATTAAATTAACAGATATTATTTGATTTCAAACTTATAAATCTTATTCACTCGCCCATCATTTCAAGTTATTGAGACGTCAATTTTAATTTCTATTATATAAAATTGTAAATTTATCGCGAATCATTGAATTTTAATGTTCTATCTCCCGTTCCGTTGAATAATCATAAACTTGATATCCGATTACTATTGTAAATGTTCATTCATCATTTTTATTAAGTATTAGACACCCACGTTTAGCTATTATAAACTTTAATAGTGTTACAAAAGAAACACATAAATTCTTGGAATTCGTCTTTGATGTTACTGCTGCTATTTTACAAAGTGGGATTTAATGTATCTTCAAAACCACAGCCGATGGGAATCGGAATATGATTATTGGCGAAAAAAAATACTACAGTTTATAAATCATCGATATTGTGTCGTGGTTTTTTCAGCCACAATTATTTGTGCCAAAACTATATGCGAAACCAATTACCAATTTGGCTTGATAAAATTGCCATAGGGTTGATATTTGGATATCTATACATACATTAACTCAAAAAAAGGCTTTGCTATGATCCTTAAGTAACATACGTTCTAATTTTGTTTCATCCGTTCTTACAACTGATCATACACGTCCGCTGATTACCAAGTACCGAGTACCACGTACCTGACCTTTTTAAAAAACATCACCAAAGAGGTTAGTGTAGGTTCTTCAAGGGCTGGAGTTCTCAGGTGGATTTCTATCCATGGAGTTTCTTGCCGGTTCCATGGAGTTTCTTGCCGGTCCCATGGAGTTTCTTGCCGGTTCCATGGAGTTTCTTGCCGGTTCTTCTCTATAGGAAACGACCAACCCGAACCGAGCAATTTTTTGTCGACGTTTTATAAGTGGCCTATGTGAAATAAAATATTTTGATTTGATTTGATTTGGATCCCCTACGAATGGATTACCAGCTGTACTATTCTGTTTTTTGAAACAGTTGAAAAAAATACTTTTTCGAAATATTCAGATCATACTTTAAATCTCGAACATCAAAGATCAAGGGGCCGCTTGCTAGGCACAGTTCGGCCACCTGCTAGCTACTTGAACTAACCAGTACCTATTTGAGCATGATTTATTATTTAAGATATTTTCTATTCATTTCAAGTGGTTTCATAGCAGACGCTTCTAATGGCCTCCAGTCTTGTTAAAGTTTTGAGATAACAGTGTTAAGAATTTATAAAAGTATCTTCATGGTTTTAATGTTGCCATGCGTCGTTCTATGCTATGTTATAATAATCAAATTTATTTAAACACTAAACTTTGCGCTTCGCACTCTATGCTGTGTTATAAATTAATAATTAAATTTATTTAAACTCAAAACTTTGCGCTTCGCACTCAGAAAAAAAAAGAATTAAGGTTGATTAAATACAACATTAATTAGTCAAACCATTTTCACTAAATGTTCCGAAGATAAACAAATTAACCTCTGTATAATATGTTTTTACTTATTTTAATGGACAAAAATTGGAATCATTCACCTCCTTCCCATTCAATGATTTCATCATCAAATTGAAAAGCCTTTACTACACCAAAACAAATAATTAGAAAATCAATAATCAAAACGATTTCAACTAAAGTACCTTTCAAGTCAAATTGTTTAGTTAAACAAAACTAATTAGGCGCTTCGATTCTTAACAAGAAATGCGAATTAAACAATTTACTTATTAAGTACATTGATGGCTGGTTCGCCTGAGAAGAGGTCGTTATTCTGGGATCCTTGCACCAACGTAGCGTATTCAACGATCCTGTAGCATTTTGGTTTATTTTTTTGTGAGAAGCCCAGGAAATATCACTGTGAAAATAAATTGAGTCTTGCGACTATGCATAATAGAAATCATTTAATCATTCATCTTTACATAAATAGGCAGTGACGTATCTATTAGTACACCCAAATTTCGCCAATTATGTTGAAGTCACATGTGAATTGGGCAAATTGCCACCAATCGGGCCAATTCCAGCCTCCGTGGCAGCAACTGAGAAATATCTGATGTAGAAATTCTATAACCATTTCTCCGACCTGGGAGTCAGACCTAGGATTTAATTACTATGGATTATAATTATGCGAAACGAAGAGCTCGGGGCTAAATAATAAAAGCGAGTTTCCGCCGTGCTTTATAAAGCACGTTAGGCCGTTGGTATCGGCTGAGATTTGTATATCTTTGACTGTATTTAAAGGCAGTTAGTGTCCCGAAAGTCTGACACCCAGTCGTACCACGGGGAATCCGAGAGACAGATAAGCAATCATCATCATCATCATCATCATTTCAACCGAAAGACGTCCACCGCTGGACATAGGCCCCCAAGTGTCGCCACATTGACCGGTCCCGTGCGACTCGCGTCCAGCGGATCCTCGCCACCTTCACCAGGCCATCGGTCCACCTAGTGGGAGGCCTTCCAATGCATCGTCTTCCGGTTCGCGTTCGCCATTCCAGAACTTTTCTGCCCCATCGCCCATCCGTTCTGCGAGCAATGTGCCCTGCCAACTGCCACTTAAGTTTGGCAATTCTTCGGGCTACGTCGCTAACCTTGGTTCTCTTGCGGATGCCTCATTTCTCCTCCAATGCCCTTTGGGTGACTTTGAGCCTTCTGATAGGCAGTCGCTCCATGTAAAATACCATCGGTATTCAGCAGGCTCTGTGTGGTGTCGGACGTAAAGAATAGCACCATCCCATATCTTCCCGTGGGTGTCGTAAGAGGCGACTAAGGGACTTGCCAGAGAATGGGCAGCAGCGTTCTCTGTGCTTTTGTAACAACCGTACTGCGATCGCCAACCCGCCTGCCAAGCGTGGCGATTATGGCAAAACCCCCCTTCTTGGGGGAGGTCTAAGTCCAACAGTGGACGTGTTTCGGGCTGAAATGATGATGATTCAGCAGGCGATTAGACTGGAATCTGACCCCAACGTAGTTGAGAAATGACGAGGCAGATGTTGACAAGCGATGTGTTTTACCATTTTACAATCGCACAAAGAAGAGGTAGGAACATTATTAACAGATTATTCAATCCTTATTCTTATTCACCAGCCGATAGTTAACTCCTTGTAATTATCTTTATTTTCAATATTGGTAATAACACGTATGAAAAATAAAACTGGAAAAGAAAATGGTGTTGACACTAATATCCTGCCTGCAGACGCAAATAAATTTTTTATTTAATTTTGAGATTAATCCCTGTGTTCGCCTTTAGTGTCAGCATAGATAAACAATTGAGTTCGTGCCAAGTAGAACAGTTCGTTTCAAAATAGATCTCTGTTTCTATGATAAACTTTAGACAAGATTGATAGGTAAATAAATATTTGTCTCTGTGATTGAAGGAATGAATGGATAGAATGTGGTCGATGCCTCGAGAGTGTGCTGAATGCAGATGGCGCCAAAATATTTGTTGATGTTGTTAGTCTGAAATAGAGCTTCATCTGCCTATCCAAAGGGCTACGCCATTCAGCTGTTTCGGATATTAGCCGGAACTAACAGACAGACCGCCACCAGGCAAAAGAGTTATTTTTATATTATAAGTATATAGTAGTAGTATATACTTTCTTAATATAGATTCAGTAAAAAGCTATTGTTTTGAAATTACAAACAGAACTTCAATTTAATTTATTTGTATAGATAAGGACTGTATCGCCAGCTTAGTTTATTTTTAACCAACTTTTAAAAAAGGAGGAGTTCTCAATTCGCAACAAATCCTTTTCAAACCAAACAGCTATGATACATTCAGCATCCCAAACAACTGCTACCTGGGAATCTGGTTTGTCTACAACTCTACAATATACAGTAACAAACCGTGCATCAGTGTCCTCTGTTGAGAAGGGAATGAATGGAACTCAAAAAACTGACATTCACTCCGCCTTGACAATTTGCTTCGGTCAAATATATGACGTGTAGGATCGATGCTCTATTGTTACTTTCCACGCGGTTTAAGTTGAATATGTTAAAAGGTTTATACTTAGTAGGAGAGGATCTGTCGTTGGGTTGGATTGTTGCTTCTTGGGATCTTGTGACATCGGTTTTTTTTTTAAATGAAAATATGTTTATTGATGATAAATGATTTGTTAATTTAACAGGTTCTAAGATATTGTGTACATCTTAAATAATAATATTTTAACATTGGATAAGCTCCGTGTGTTCCGAATACTCATAAATTAATAAAGCCTATTATAATGTAACTAGCTGTCCGGCGCCACTTCGTTTGCCAAAAAAAAAATGATTGAGATAGACCGTATTTCATGTAATTCTAACTTGAATTACGACAGTTATTTTCATAGTTAAATACCATGTTGAGAAAATATTTGAAATAATAGAGTAAAATAAGAAATCCCAGAAAAAAATAAGAACAGTCATTATCATTGAAAAAGAAATTGAAAACTCATAAAGTTTATTCTATTTCCAGTCATTATCACCCACTTGTGTAGTTCGGAGAAATTTTATATAAAATCTAGAACAATTTCAAGAAATTACGCGCACTTAATATGCGTAGATTTCCTGGAAACGAGTCTAATTTTATTCAAAGTATAGATAAGAGCTTTGTGAAGGCTCTGAAATATGAAAACAAAGGAAACTTTCCAAGAGGAGATACGAACGGAAAAATTATCGCCTTATAAATAATCTTAAAATACTTGGTAGCTTGGTCGCAATAGGAACGTATTTATTTGGTTTATTAGTATGGTTTGAGGCGATTAAAACTTTTTTTGCAGCGAAGACTGAATTTATGTCCAGGCTAAAACTAAACTGATGGATTAGCAACGGTCGGTTAACCACTATGAGTTGAAAGTTCAATGTAACATAGTATTTAAGCACTCATTTAGATGTAGCGTTATGCGATGCAGCTCATAATAACAACTGTACACTTCAACCAACTTATATGCGCAGGCGGCAAAACATAGAACTAAAATAAACGTACCAAGTTTGACAAACCGATGCATATTTTCTTGACAAGCAGCGCTACCATGAACTGCATACTTAAAGTGGTGAGACATTTTGAGAAGTGGACATTTTGTAGACAGTATACGCAAAATGTCCACTTCTCAAAATGTCAATTTCTCACAAGTTGTCGCAGTGAATTAGTTAAGCGTATCTGTATGTAGATTTCCTTACATAAGGTGTTCGCTATAGAATGAGTAAGGGTAACTACTGTCCTTTCACAGATAATATTGTCTTGTGGCTGGACTGTTGCTTCATCTTTCTCTATTCGACAATTCAACTGGTCTATTATAAATGCTTAAGTTTGTGAGGATGTATAGATGAGCCTGCCAGGGCTGCGGGACTGTTTGAAAGAGATACCGTGTGTCAGGAACACAAAGGGCTAAGAAGGAACATGGATGGGTTTTAGTAAATACAAGTCTGACATTCCCTTCCGCTCCGCTCAGAGTCGGAGGGGTCAATTTTGATGATTTCCCATCCGTAAAAAAAAGAACACGCAAAAACTATTGAATGAATCTACATGAAATTTGGCACAAGAACAGCATAAAAAATATTTTTTATCCCGTTATTTCGTGGGACAATTATCGAACAAAACGTGGACGAAGCCGTAGAAATAAGCTATAGTTTGAAATAAATGCTTTGATTTTGTTTTATTTTCTCCCTACGTCTAATGTTACCTACGCCTTCAAATAACATGAGCGTATCTTTAGGTATTATTACTGCAAGAGGCTTCTCGAAAATCCTTCCCAAAAAAATAAAACTACTTTAACATGAAAATATATCCCGTAATCGTCGAAACAGTTCAGAGATAGGGTTTAACCGTTCCTCAAATAAGACTTCGGAAGGGAACCGTTCGGAACTGATGGTTGATCAGATAAAACTGTCAATAGCAACCCTTGGTGCTCAATCTGATGGAATGGAATACTTTGGGAAAGGTCAGACTTAAGTACGTCTGACAAGACAGGAGGAATTATTTACATGTGTATGTGTAGGTAGAGGGATGAGGGAAGTTATTTAGTGAATATGGATTAGATGTGTTTAGAAAACGTTCTTCATTAAATATATTATGCAAAGGCTTTATTTAAACCAAACTGTAATTTTAATTAAAAACTGTATCGAGAATGACATACTTTGCAATTTTATAGAGCATGGTTATTAATTCTCTAAAATGCGATAGTAAACTCTATAATTCGAATCAACTGTCTATTTGTATCATGTAGTAATTCGTGAATTGGTACAAATTATCGTACTAGTTAACGTTTTGCACTATTTTTGAAGGTATGTAGTTATTGAATCGATCCCCAAATAAATTCCAAAAGCTACCAAATTATGTCAATCTTTTTACACTCACTATATGTCTTGTTAGTAAATACGCGAATTCAGATGTTATAGTACTCGTGATCTTGATTAAGAAAATTCAATAAAAAAAAACAATTCTCCTTTTATATGATTCTTTTTCGAAAACAATAAGTAATTCTTTGAATTTCAACTCTCATTTTTAACAACATGCCACAAAAAACGATTATTTCAACCGCTACATTCACCCACACCCAAAGGATGTCCCCGGGACATTTGAGCACACTAAAATGTATCAAACAAACAATATTTGTACGTCCTCGCTGCAAGCTGTTCAAATAATGTGACATCATGGCACCCATTGATCAGAACCGCAACGGTATTAATGGCTTTCTATAAACTATGTATCGCGTATGCGACGACCTACATAGCGCAGGATCCGACATTCCTCTTCATTTTCTCATGTCGTTCACGAGCTATGCGAGGGTAATTCATACTAAAGAACTGTAAAGGAGTCTATAAAATGATATAGTTATGGAGAGGTAAAGAAAACATATTCTAATACGAAATAAAATCCAATGTTTTTTACTACTTATGTCTGTGTGTGACTATCCTGCCGTTTCCCTTTTCACTTGGTATTGGCGCAGCGTTCCTTCATTCTTCACTATTAATTCATCATCAGAGAGTAGTTATCTCAGTGGTCACTTTCTAGCCAGAATGATCATTCTCCAAAAATGTTTGTATCAGTTATTTGCAAAAAATTATTCGAGTTCTCCAAGCAGCAGCCCAAATTTCCGAAAAATACCTCAAATTACTTTAATTAAACTGTTGAAATTAAATAAGTTTCAATAGCAATCAAATTGTGAAATAACAAGCATTGTTCAACGTTCATTATTCTATCAATTTAAATCTAAATTAGCTTTAATTATTTGTTCAAACTTTATATTTCAGTTCCCATTATAAATTGCACGCTAAAAGCTCGGTCAACCACCATTTTTGTTTTGTATCTTTCAAGAGTAAATAGTCGAATTTATTTGCGAAAATACATTAATTGTTTCGTTCCATGAGTGTTCAATAAAACAAACAATCTGTTCAAATAATTAATGTTTATGTATGTACTTTTAAATGGATTGGTTTAACCAACTTTAATGTATGCGTGCTGAAAGCTTCGATTATTGATTTTGTTAATAGAACATCATCATTATAAAGGTTAATGAACGCTTGCTTCTATTAATACTTGCACTTAAGGCAAATACGTCTATCTGTTATTTTGATGATAGAACAACCTTTCCTCCGTGCCTCGGAAAGCACGTTAATCCGTTGGTCCCGGCTGTCATTTGTAGATCTTTGACAGTTGTTACGAGTAGTCAGAAGCTAAACGTCTGACATCCAGTCTTATCAAGGGGTACCGTATTACCCAGTTACTGGGTTGTGGAGGTCAGATAGGCAGTCGCTTGATGTAAAATACTGGTACTCAGCTGCATCCGGTTAGACTGGAAGCCGACCCCAAGATAGTTTGGGAAAAGGCTACGCAGATGATGACGATGAACAACCTTTAAATGCCGTACTAAGGATCCAATAAATTATTCGTAACTAAATGAAGAAAATTATATTGCGAATTGGCTCCTAGCAATCGTCCATGAAGCAAATACTTTTCATTAACCCTTCCCACCATCTTCGCAAGCCTTTTATTTAATAAAACCTGCAAAAAATGCGACTCAATTTAATTCCTCGATCTATACCAAAAAAAAGAAAGGCAGCTAACACATTTCGTACTTTTGTTTCACTCGACATGAAAATTAGAGTCTAAATAGCGTCTAGGGATGGGAAAATTTACATCGATATTTTTTATCGTCGGCTCTCGGGACGACGAAATGGGTAATTCGCGCGTTATCCAAGCACTTTATTTCTTTTAAGTGCGTGACAACTGTCGTTTACTTTCAGATGGAGTTGTGAGAAAATTTTGTGTTTATTTTGTAGAGTGGCCGGCTAAATTGGGCGACGATTACGCGTGTTCTACTGCGATAGTATTGTTGGCGTTTATTTTTATTGTACATTTTATAGATTTATTTTTGTGATAACGATTATGCGGCAACTTTTTTTCGTTATTGTCGTTACTATTATCTGAATAGATTGAAGTTTTTGTCAAAATATTGGTACGATCTTCTCTCTTATCCATTTTAGTCATAAAATATTGATTGAGACAATAATTATATAAGTGCATCTAGGTAACATGATTACTACAGCAGAGTAATCAAGTAACAAAAACCGGCCAAGTGCGAGTCTTACTCGCACACAGGGTTCCATAGCTCCAAACAATATAATAACAATATTTTGAACTGTCATTCATTAGTTAGTAGTATTAGTTAGTAAACTTCCACACAACCGCAAAACTAAATTTGTTTTTCATAGTATGTTTATGAAAAACAAAGTTACTGCTGCAGTTTGATGAAAAAGTCCCATATCTCAAAAACTAAACGTCATATCTTATTGAAACCAATTTTCGTTGATAGTTTTTTTTACGTTCTAGAATCCTAAATATTTTCAGAATTTTCCTCCTCTTACTTTAGAAATTAGAGGGGGGGGGACACACATTTTACCACTTTGGAAGTGGCTCTAGCGCAAACTATTCAGTTTAGAAAAAAATGATATTAGAAACATCAATATCATTTTTGAAGACCTATCCATAGATATCCCACACGTATGGGTTTGATGAAAATTTTTTTTTTGGTTTTCAGTTCTAAGTATGGGGACCCACTTAATTTATTGCTTTTTTTCTATTTTTGTGTGAAAATCCTAATGCGGTTTACAGAATACATCTACTTACCAAGTTTCAACAGTATAGTTATTATAGTTTCGGAAATAAGTGGCTGTGACATACAGACGGACAGACAGACAGACAGACAGACAGACATGACGAATCTATAAGGGTTCCGTTTTTTGCCATTCGGCTACGGAACCCTAAAAAGCAATCGTTTATTAAATCCACTGTGATATGGAATTACGGTGGAATAAATGATTGATTGCTTTTGAGAAGCCAAGAAGCAACTCGATTAAGTAATTAAGTCACATAAAACGCACAAAACTAATTAAAAAACAATCGACAATTCTAAGTTACATCTCTAAGCGTTTTCAAACGCGTTTAACAGTAATTATCGTAAGAACTGGTCTCAATTGGAACCTTCGGTATATAAATATAGCACTTAATTACTTTAGTCCTGGTACCTGTACGTCCCTGAATACTTTTCCATAATTACTAAGGTGGAGAACGTTTAGCTTCTCACCGCAAAATGACTTAATTAACGGATTTTGGTATTCATCGATACTGAGTTTAGAATTAATGTTACTTCACTAGCTTGGAATGTTGGTGGAAGCATGGGTGAAGTAATAATTGTTTTTCTTTGGTATGTAGGTACAATTTTACAAGTTTTCCGACGGTATGGTTGAAGAAATGGGTAGCGGACTCATGCGTGAGCGTCCCTTGGTTAATAATGACGTTTGTCGTGTTTTTACCCAACTGGAGGAGGATAATGTGTTTATTAACAAAGATCATTGAAATGGAATTTAATGATTTGTGATGATCAGTAATCGGAGTAGGTAGATTGATTTTTGGTACTTTTATCACAAATGCACACAGAAAAGAAGAAATAACATGGATAAGCCATTTTTCCGGAAAGTAATACCGGTATTTCCGGATTCAATTTAATATTGTTAATGTTGATAGTGATATTATTGCTACTCAATTCAAAATTATAAAGAAAGTATCAAAACTAAATTAATTTATTATTTATCTGTTGAATAATAAAAACAATCGAATTCCGACCGAAGCATTAATCATAATTTTTATTTTTAGCCTTTTTATGGCCACAACTTTTTTTTTATAAATTGTTGCACTTAAATTTCAATCAAATCAACCAATTCCGGAGGAATGTCCATATTAATATAAACGTATCGGATTAATGACCTCAATTCAATCTTCAACTCCGATCTATGGTGATGATCCATTCATACTGCTTATTTTTTTATACCTACTATGCCCCACTCCAGACGTCAAGATTCAAGTAAAGTATAAAGTAAGTAGTACTTAGTTTAAGATTATTAATATTGATAAGGACTATCTATGCACACTAATATTTATTTGGACGTTTATGTAGGTATATAGAGTACAGAATACTGTTATTTTCAGTA
The DNA here is from genome assembly GCA_949152445.1 of Cerastis rubricosa. Classification (NCBI taxonomy): domain Eukaryota; kingdom Metazoa; phylum Arthropoda; class Insecta; order Lepidoptera; family Noctuidae; genus Cerastis; species Cerastis rubricosa. The sequence continues at coordinate 19,343,196 of OX424534.1, read as the reverse complement.
TCATAGTTTTTCCATTTACTATCGCTTATCAATTCAAACCACGTAGAACAACATTTCATTTCATGTAAGTATTCAAAATCACACCAAAAAAATAAGACAATAATAAACAAAACACATTCACAATATAATATTATAACACGTCATCATCTCCAAACAAAATGATAAAACTCACAATCCATCTTCGTTTCGTCCAATAACATCCTTCCTGCTAATAAGTGCTGTCTACCCTTATTTACAAAATGATAAGTGAAGTTACAAGCTACTTGTGACACTGTGATAAGGACGCGTCGTGTTGTCAACAGGAATAAAATTTATACAGAAGATCAGCTACATAAAACAAGTATAAACGCACGCAAACATAGACATGTTTCACGTACAGCGAGTGCTTGGACACTCGCGATTGTCCTTTCTTTGTCGTACTTACAGATCACCAAGAAAAAGTCTGCACTCCGGGAATCAATGTATATCGAATACAAGAACAATCGATGATAAAATCTAATATAGAGATAGTTTTGAGTGACAAATTTTGATCTGGGCTAAGAGTAGGCAGATTAGATAATGACACTGCAACAAACGGTGGCTCGACAAAAAAATAAACCAAGTAAAAAAGATAGAAAATTTTTAACCACGTGACGTTACTTTATGGCGTAAAATTCCTGTAAATTCGGATACACGAACTTTACCGAAGCGTATACTTTTTTAGGTTTAACTGGAAGCGTCTACGTGCGCCTGCTTTCGCTCGTTGTATGAAACAGACCTTCTGAATTAATCTTCTCTGCGGTGATAAGCAGGCGTCACAGTGTCGTGGTGATCAGTCAACGTTTTTATGGTTATTAATTAGGTTATGACTACCTCAAGATTTTGGATAGGTAAGTGGGTGGAATTATATCAGGAAGTTATCGAAGTTGGTAGTTGGAGATAGGTGTTACTGGCTTGGAATGACGTGTGATGTCGAGATGATATAAAAAAAAAACATTCAGATAGCTGACTTGTTAGATGTCAATATAATGAGATGTTTAGACTGGAAAAGAGGTATACATTCAGTCAATAGAGGAAATGAGTTACCATAATAAGTGATCGTCGATTTTCTATGTGTAGGGACAGTGGGTCGATTTCGTAATGAAGTCGATTTTCTATGTGTAAGGACAGTTTTGTTATTATGGAAGTATGGATGAACTCTGCCTGAACGTTTCATGAGATTATCAACACTGGTCTAATCACCCGCATCATAAACAACTCGTAGTAATTACTTGAGAGAAACTCATTGTTTAAGAAACGACTTTTATTCTGTAGTGTTAATAATAATTGCTTGAAGTACTGTCAAAGTTAGAATTCGTAACTTCGCTTATTTGACGGTTCTTACTTCGTTTAAATTCTTGTCATTTTTTTTTCTTTCTTGACTCTTAGGCTAGATCAGAGATGAAAGTATAAATTATATTGCATAAAAATGCATAATTACTTAAACTCATGTAATCACTTTAACTTGGCTAATAAATACTAGGCCAACCCTAGTATTTGTTAGTTCTCGATCGTAGTCGTTCTCTAGTCATAATAGCCTATGCGCACAACTAATCGTGCAGTCCGTTTGTTTGTTTTTCAAGAAAAAGTTTTTTTTTACTCCGGTTTTTACCAATTTTCTATGTTTTAGTTTTGCCCAGAATAACATTAGTTAATAGATAAGAGGCACAGAGCAAAGCGAAAACTGAAACATCGATTCGAAACCACAATCCTCGAGAACTCCATCAAAAGTCTTTGAAAAAATAAGAAAAACTTTATACCCATATAATGTGAACAGAACGATGCAGAATTCATATTTTGAAGTTAATAAAGTCGGCGACTTCGCGTCAGTAAAAGCCTCAAATCACTGGCAATCTATCTGAGAACTGCGGACTATAAAAATAATAATTCGTCTCAACTTGGTAGGGTTACGACGTATAAGAGAAAGCGAGATGCAAGATAGAATAAAAGGCACATAAATTGTTGATTTTAAAGGCACTAACTTTTAAATGAAGCAAGCTGCGTTATTTATTTTATGCATTATTGAATCATTTTTGGCAGACTACATTTATAAACTTTCGAGTATATATTCTGGTTTATAGGCGCTACTTAAAAATATGTAAGTAGCTTAAACATAATATCACGCTTTAATTTCTCCAAAGGATTATGTAGGGATATGCCGAGGTACATTTTCATTCCGCCAGTTATATTTAGACCTAACCATGTTTGACTCCATATAATAGGGGACGAGCCCTTTACCATCAACCCGATAACACTTCACTGACCTGGGAATCAAACTCAGGAGTAGCGCCAGCAAACACTACAAACGAGCCAACGAGACATTCCATTCGCTGTATGCACCATGTATTCCAGAATCTTAAGACTTGCAAGCAAATTCTATAAAACGGAATAACTCGCAATAGTTTTGGTTCGAGTTTCTTAAATAAAGTCCAATAGTTTAAACCTAATGCCGTCTACGTGACAAAATTGTTGAGTTTCACCAAGTTCACGCAAGTTTGCATCTTTTTTACTGATATCACAGAATAAATAGTACAAGTACAGAAGAGGCACTTAACGAAACAGTTCATAGAAATAACGACTATTGCTTCTAAGCAACAAAGTGAAATTCAGCTCGCATAAGCGCTCGGTGACTAACGTGATATTCACCTAAAGGTTGCCGCTCTCTACTAACGCGTAACTCTGTCGCTGTCTGGCGCTGTGTGACGCACTAGCTGTGGCGCTAGGGTCGGCTTACCGTCTATCTACTTACTTGACCACGTAATCTATCTCATTTTTATGCGTATGATTACACGGTCAATTAGGTAGATAGACAATGAATATTATAGTCCGTTATTTGTTATTAACAAATGAAAACCAACCTTTAATTACTAGGCTTACATTTTGTTTAACATCCCCCATAAACTTACAATAATAATATTTCACATTTAGCATTTTTTTTTCGACACACATCCTTCAAATGAGCAATGTTAACTAGCCATTCTTTTTGTTTACTATTCGAAACTTATTCAAAATATTAAAACGCGCCAGCTCTGCGCGCGAGCGGTGAAAACCGACTGGCGGAGTAGCCATGGCGCCACGCGAAAGTGTGAGTAAATCGCTGTAGGTATAGTCGAGTGAATGATGCCTGCTGATACTGTTAGCCTGCATCATCCCACTGCTGCAGCTGGGCAAAAGCCGCTCCCCATGACTTCCAATTGTTTCGATCCAGGGCTAATGTGGACCAATGATCGCTGGTCTTGTCCAACTTGTCCTGCCATGTTCTACCAGGTCTGCAGCGACGCCTTCTGGCTGTATCAGGGCTCCCGAATGTGGTGATTTTGGCCAACAGCTCATTGGGAATGAAGCAGACGTGGCCAGTCCAGTCCCATTTCAGCTCAGCGGCTTTTTGAGTAACGTTAATAATTTATGTTTTCAAGCACCGTTTTTAAGTGTGGAAATTCTTATGGGTGTCGTCCGTCATGTGGCAAGCGTCGTGGGTCTGTTAGACTCACTAAAACAAAACGGCGTTCCTCCTCGTCACTACTGACGGTACTGGCGAGACATATTTGCAATCTTAATAACCATCCCAGCATTAGGTTTATTAGCTTATACCTTGGCCCAACCGCGGCTCGTGATCCAGTATGAGCGAGTGGCGACCCAATATCGCCGTGAGTCTGTGAGAGCACGCTGCCGACTTATCGCCGAAGTAGACAACATAATTCATAGCTCATGTTTAATGTTGCACGGTCTTTGTCTAATGCAGCTAGAACATTGAATCTTGGGGGTTGCGATGTTATGCGTGTTCTGCTTTTGGTGTTATCAGATAGTAGATTATTATTGTTAAATGATGTTTATTTTGCAAATAGGTTTTCAAAATGCTTTAAGTGTCATTTTTTTTTTAAGTGGGGCCTGTCTTTCGTACTCTGAAAAGAAGAAGCGTAAAAAAATCAGAGATTAACCTCTGAGTTTTTTTCCGCTTCTTCTTTTCGCACGCTTTTCTTCGCTTCTTTTTTTAAGGTACATAATCTTAGTCAAATCACTTGCTTTTAAGCGGCTTTACTCATGTTATGGTCAAAAATCTAGTAATGTCACGGAAACGTAGTACATAACCTAAAACAATCGGAGTTTCCCGTTAGTTGAAGAATTTTCAGAATCGCATCTGTAGTTCCGGAGAATGCCCCCTTGCATTTAAACTTACATACTTTACCTCTTCAGAATGAAGCAAAAAACAAAACCTCTTCAAAATTTGATCTATAAATAGAAATTCAAGGATCAAAGGCTTTTGTGTAATTTTCTTGATTTGTCTAGGACCTAAGGCACAACTAACTATAGGTTTTCTTCTTTATAGAAATAAACATATTTTTTGCAGATGCAATCATATTTGTCATAAAAGCAAAAACAAAATATATGAATTTAGTCTCTATATTGAAATCAATCACCAAAAAAAGTCTCACAAACACCAAATACACTTTTGAATTACAAGACTGATACAAAAACTGCGCTAGACAACACCCAGCGGCGGCCAATTTTTGTTTTCTATTCATCCAAGACTTACACCACGTAAAAGATTTATATTGTTATCCAAGTCCTTTTTCAAGAAACCAATTTAAAGAGACATAATTCAAAACCGAGAGTGAAAGTTCAAAAATCACTTGGTGGTAATCTATTAATCCTCTCACGTTCTGTGATATTCAGACGTACTTGGTATCACCTCTACTTACGTACTGTTCGATAAAGCCTTACAATAAATTTTGGTGTTAGCACATTATGGATTATTAATGAGAGGCTTTTTGCCTTTCCTTGAATTCTGTTTTCAACGAATTTGGTATAGGGCTGAATATTTTTACGCAATTTTATGAGTTGGTGTTTTTTTATAATATCTTCAAAATGCTTGACGTAAGAACGTTTGGTGTTCGTCATAACATAAGTGTTAATTTTCATAAAGTGGTTGTTTTTCATTAAAACACCATTCCGTACTAAATATTTTTTTATTAATCATCTTTAAATATTTTGATGTCTTTCTACAAGTAACTCGTGAAGCAAATAACGACACGCCTCTTTTGTCAACGTTTTATAAGTGCCCATGTAGGCCTATGTAAAATAAAATATTTTGATTTTGATTTTTTTTAAACTATTCCAGCCAAATTGGCGAGGGCATACCCTAAACATTAAAACTACAGTGCTGAATTCCAAATAGGATCCCACAGCAATTCACACCAAAATTAACGTCACAAAAATTACAAAGGAACAAGAGTGTTTTATGATACTCCCATGAAAAACAATCACGAAGGTTCGGCATCACAAACAACCCGACTTGACCTCAGCGAACCGGTTTCGAACCGACGATTAAGCTATCTCAAGTCTGTTTCACCGATTCCCCAGTTAATTTCTTCATTTTGTTGCTCCTCCGTATCGTTTTATTTTTTCTTTTCTTTTTTAACGGCCGTCAGAAATGGAACGAGCAATTTTTCTAATGGCCTATCTGGCAATCGATCAAGCGTCTCGATTTCTTCTTTTGCGGAAATTGATAGATGTGACAAACATTTTTGGTTTGCGGCGGTGTGGTATGTTTTGGTTTCTGTTGGTATTGCTTTTGATGATAAAAAGAGATTGTATTGATTGATTATTTTTTAAATTGCTGATGTACAATCCCTATGTCGGTGGGAGGAGGGGGATTCGAAATGATGTACTGAATGTACATCATTCCATCCATCCATCATACATTCATCATTCATTCATCATTCATTGTTCATCATGTGTGTGTGTGTGTGTGTGTATGTGTGTGTGTGTCTGTGTGTGTGTGTGTGCTGTGTGTATGTGTGTGTGTGTGTATGTGTGTGTGTGTGTGTATGTGTGTGTAATGTATGTGTGAGTGATATTAATTGCTTTCAAACCATTTTACTTTTTTGGCCAAATATCAGCATTGCCATCCAACGTGGCATTGCGGCCAGCCCCCTGGGCACTTTTCCTGTTGACAGCGATGTGGTCGTATTTTTGACGGCCTATAATTTTGATGCTTGTAGTACATATTTTATTATTATTTTAGATCTATTTGAAGTTTGTAAATAATGTAGTTTTAGCAGGACTGATATTATCTTTTCGGTAGTTTATTATTAATTCTTCTCTAGATTTTTTATTTATTTATAATATCATCCTTATCGTCTATAGATGGTCAATTTGTCTAGTCTCTGGTTATGACAATTTCATCAAGAGCTGTCATTAAAATATTTACATCTCTTTCCAGCATGTCGAAACACTTCGGTATTCCGAGATCGGCTGCTGTGTTCACATCTTAAGGCTGATACTTATCTAGATATAAACCTACATTATATATCAGCGCCTTATCTAACCATATCGTATAAAGTAATACCCTTTACACGTTTGAAAAGCGTTCTAGGAATAAGGAATACGGATGCCTGTCGGAGAAATAAAGCTACCTACTAACAGTCAAGGAAAATGTTTTAAGTACATTTTTGGTTAGTAACGTTCGGTTGTACACATGAAGCATATCCAGAATAACTTTGTATAGGTTTCCAATACAATGAGAGACCTCGTGTTTTTGGTAGACATTTCAAGTGTCCCGTCCATAGACATTAGTGACCACTTTCGATAAATATCATCTTTTTTCTGAACACCGTTTTGCTAACTTTGCATACTAAGATATTTCCATAAAATATGACAAAAGCCGGCTCTTATCCCTCATGAATAATTTTTGAATATTTCATTAAATTCTGTTCAATTGACATTTATTTGATGAAGGTCTTACTTACAAAGAAAATTTTTGTGTACTATTGTCATTGACCTTTTTAGTGTAGGTTCTGTTTATCCTAGAATCAGCTGTTCTATTAAGGAATATTACCCATCCATTCCTACTTTCATTCTTGATCTTTTATTAGAAGCATTTTCCTAAATTTCTTTCTATAATAATATTTTCAACTATTGAATATTTGATAATGATTGCGCGATTTTTGACATAGAAAAAGGGCACATTGTGTATCATGATTGTTTTTAACCAGTACTTCTAACTACATGCTGGAAATAGTTTCAGTATTATTATGACTCGTATCCGCGCATATTTTTGGCAGTTATTTTTTTTTAAACTAAAATTTAATCACCGGTGGGTATCCAGAATCTGGTGAAATGTTGTCCACGATTCCTCCATCATGGATTTGATTTATAACATGTCTTCAACAATATCATTCACTAAACCAACAACATTTCCACATACTTCAGAATTCTCAGAGCCATATAAAATAAAGTAAGACCGAACACTTTAATCAGCAGGTTCCTGAGTGCCAGTAATTAGCTCGTTCACCCTACTCTGTATCAAAGTAATATACATTCACCTACATTGTAATGTTTTGTGTTTTTACAGTGTTGTTTTCTTACAGTTTCTTGTTGCAAAACTATCCTTGTGTTCAGGTTTGAAGGTTGTTTTTAAAAGACTTCATTTTGTAACTATTTAAGTTTAACATGACAGTGTGTTTAGGATTTGATAATAGGTAGCTCCTAACTTAGTAGGTAGGCAACTCGAATAAAATTGTGTTCGTTATCAACCTTTCAATTAATGTGGGTTGTAAGGAGCTCATGGCTGAATAATAACAGCCGCACGAATCGATCTTCAAGGTTAAGCCTTGCTTGCCAAGGTCCTTGGATGGGTGACCATCTTTAAATACCGAATTTGCTTCGTGTCTCGGAAACACGTTAAGCCGTTAGTGCGCTTGTCATTTGTAGATCTTTGACAGTCGTTACAGGTAGTCAGTGGTCCGAAAGTCTGACAACCAGTCTTACCAAGGGGGTATTACCCGGTATTAACTGGGTTGTGGAGGTCAGATAGACAGACGGTCCATGTAAAATACTGACATTCAGCTGCATCCGAAAAAACTGGAAGTCGACCCCAATAAACTTGGGAAAAGCCTAGGCAGGTGATGTTAATGTTGGTTGTATGGTTTATTAGGGTTCCGTAGCCGAATGGCAAAAAAGGGAACCCTTATAGATTCGTCATGTCTGTCTGTCTGTCTGTCTGTCCGTCCGTCCGTATGTCACAGCCACTTTTTTCCGAAACTATAAGAACTGTACTGTTGAAACTTGGTAAGTAGATGTATTCTGTGAACCGCATTAAGATTTTCACACAAAAATTGAAAAAAAAACATAAATTTTGGGGTTCCCCATACATAGAACTGAAAACTAAATATTTTTTTTTATCATACCCATACGTGAGGGGTATCTATGGATAGGTCTTCAAAAATGATATTGAGGTTTCTGATATCATTTTTTTCTAAGATGAATAGTTTGCACTAGAGCCACTTCCAAAGTGGTAAAATGTGTGTCCCCCCCCTCTAATTTCTAAAGTAAGAGGAGGAAAATTCTGAAAATATTTAGGATTGTAGAAGGTAAAAAAAACTATCAACGTAAATTGATTTCAATAAGATGTGATGTTTAGTTTTTGAGATATGGGACTTTTTCATCAAACTGCAGCAGTAACTTTGTTTTTCATTAAAATACTATGAAAAACTTTAGTTTTGCGGTTGAGTGGAAGTTTACTAACTAATACTACTAACTAACGAATGACAGTTCAAAATATTGTTTGGGGCTATGGAAACCTGTGCGCGAGTCCGACTCGCACTTGGCCGGTTTTTTATGCGCGTTTGTTTAATTACGAATTCGTAATCATAGCAAAGAACGCTGTAATATCAATCATGTTTCAGAAGTACCTTCTCCTGGACATTTTATTATCATTCCAAAGTTTTGAACCAAATTAGTAGCTCAGTAATGACAGGACTAATTGTTGTGACCCATTCACCCAAAAGGTTTTAACAACTTCCGGACATTGATAAGATAATGTTTGTTTTGAAATTTGTGTGATTTCTTTTGTTTTTATTTTTAAACTATATGAGCAAAACGGGAGTGTAACTCACTTGAGGATCGGTGAATTATGTAACGAGAAGTGTGGCTTAGGACAGAGACACTGACAGATACTCAGTACCCGAGTCTTACCTTGATATCCATAGTCAGTCAAGTTAAAATATTTACTTGAATTTAAGTAATTACTCGAGTAACTCACTTTGATCACTTTGAGTTGTCTAGATATACGGATGTTAGTATTGAGTCTAAAGCGTCTATAATTTCCGTCCGGTTTGATTTTCTTTTTGTCTATTTCAATACGTCATGTGTTTTTTTCTGTATGGTGTCGGACGTAAAGAATAGCACCATCCCATATCTTCCCGTGGGTGTCGTAAGAGGCGACTAAGGGACTTTCCAGGGAATGGGCAGCAGCGTTCTCTGTGCTTTTGTTACAACCGTACTGCGATCGCCAACCCGCCTGCCAAGCGTGGCGATTATGGCAAAACCCCCCTTATGTCAATGTGGCGACACTTGGGGGAGGCTTATGTCCAGCAGTGGACGTCTTTCGGCTGAAATGATGATGAATGATGATGTGTTTTTAGGGCTCCATACCCAAAGGGTCAAACGGGACCCTATTACTGAGACTTCGCTGTCCGTCCGTCCGTCCATCCGTCCATCCGTCCATCCGTCCATCCGTCCATCCGTCCATCCGTCCGTCCGCCTGTCACCAGGCTGTATCTCATGAACCATAATAGGCAGCCAGTTGAAATTTCTACAGATTATGTATTTTTGTTGCCGCTATAACAACGAATACTCATAACAGAATAAAATAAATATTTATGGGGGTTACTCTACAAAAAAGTTATTTTTATAAATAATGGCACGGAACCCTTCGTGCGCGAGTCCGACTCGCACTTGGCAGGTTCTTTTTTATATGAAGCACTGTCAAAAATAAAAAATACGTCCTGCAACTCAATAATAAATATGTCTTCACTTATAGACAGATCGTAATCGATAGATAAGGCACAAAATAGACATAAAGCATGTTACCCACTGTTCCGACTTGACCCGCTCTTCGTAGACTCTGAACTGACCTTGTCATGTCATAGTCATTTTGAGCCTCAAATTCTTAAATAGTCGTGAGTCGGATGTCATTCCTTATCTACGAAGTTCGTGGGTTTATTTTTAAAGATTGTTACGGTTTTAGTACCTGTACCGGTATTTTTCGGTTAGACGTTTGAGTGATACCTGTGTAACGAATACTGATACCAAATTCTTTTATATTTTTGGTTAGCCTATTGACTTTACTACAGCTAAGTACAGGCTTTCCCTTTCTCATTCCAAACCTCTCTATACTGTGAAATATCTAGCAACGTTCGCCCCGCAAACAAGATCATATCACCACCTGAACACCTCCTGCGCCAGACCCTACCTCGACAGTGATTTCTTCCGACATCGACAGGCGTCCAATGAGTGACGATGGTTGCCTGTATACAGATGAGTTCTTCCTTTAAACGACTAAAAGAAAATTCGACTTACTTTCACAAGGTCACAGTTTTTAGTATCTCCTGCTAAAATCAAACTAAAATGAGCCGAAATGCCGAAAAGACATGACATTTTAGAATTTCAATCTCTACTCTACTTTCCACTCCAAAATCAAACATTTTGATTTAACCTAAACCCAGCTTTAAATAATTCACAAGTGTTAATGTATTTCAATTCCGGATTTCAAGCATTCATCTCTTTGACATGAAATATTATTCATAGATTCAATCCGTTTGTGGGCCTCCCTTGCTATCTATATAATATTCTCAATTTCTTTATGAATGTCCTTTGATTTATTTGTTTAGGTATTCGTAACATCACTACTTACTAGATTTCACTCAGAGATTTTCGAAAAATTTTCTTTAAATTGATAACTGTTTATGCACTTCTTATAATTACCCGACTGAAAGAAATGACAGTAATCTAAATTCAATATGGCGACAACCAGAAACCATACTGTGAAAAAAAAATGATAATCTAACTTTCTAGACTAGAACTATCTATTATCATGAGCATTGACAACATTGTTCCTTGTTCCACTCACTGCTGAGTATAGGTTGCTTTTGTTATGTGCCATACTTCCCTGGCCTACGATCTTCTGAATGTCTTTCACTCATGTGGCTGTTGGTCTGCCTTCACTTACAACATCGCCTTTACTGAGCAATTTTTGGTGTAAATGTGTGTGTGTGTTTTTTATGTACCTAGTTTCATCAAAAATAATTATTTTTCTGACAAAAACTGTGCGGACTCTGCCATTGCACATTGTTTATGGGAATAGCTCTTAATTTATTGATTTTATTATAAGAGCCTCTACAGGAAGAGAGCAGTATTTTTATTTTTGTCAGACCAAACAAAAAAATATTCAATACGATTATAGATGCATTCTATGTATACATAGAAACGAAATCGCACTATGCCGTTAACACCATACATCAACTTCAATAACTTCATACTTAACTGTCAAACGTTAACGAACACTTATGTGATTGCGCATACACTTGTACTGCACATCAATGCTAACAATTTGAAGGTAACAGAGTTTTTATGTCGTTGTAATAAGGGCGATTTTGTAGTGTAATTCTTACCACTGATGGGTGGTTGACTGTCAAAGTAATATACGAGTGTATTGAGAAATATTTACAAAGTGAATGATGATATCCGTGAGATTAACGTTTTAAAGTCTTTAATAATTATTCCAAACGAACATTTTCGGAAAATTATGATTGAGCACGGCACATACTTATTATCTAAACTAATATTATAAACAGGAAAGATTTGATTGTTTGTTTGTTTGCATTGAATAGGCTCTGAAACTACTGGGCCGATTTGAAAAATCTTTCAGTGTTAGATAGCCCATTTATCGAGGAAGGCTATAGGCTATATATCATCACGCTACGACTAATAGGAGTGGAGCAGCAATGAAAAATGTTGCGAAAACGGGGAAAATGTGACGCAAACGAAGTTGCGCCGTACAGCTAGTTATTTACTAAATTAAAGGTGACTGTCGATATCGTTTCGTAAAACCTTATTTATAACTGAGCTACTGGTACATTCAAATTCCGCAGGTTTTTGCATTTGAATTGCAATATTTGTAATACCTAGAAGTCATATTTTATGATCGTAAACAGTTTGGTTAAAACCAAAGTGTAATAACTGCCTGCTGGTAACCTATATAACAATGTAACCTGTTAATTTTTATGTCTACTATACCGACCTTTTGCATTGCTCTTGTCTTGATGCTAAAAAGATCAACAAGATGTGGACATCATTCGTCCTATGCCTTCCATACCTCTATTAGCTCTTCTCTTTCGATACCATAATAATTATATATCTCAGTTCGCCATTTTCCTGATAGTCACATTGCCTGCTTTCAAGCCGTGTAATCTTTCAATCAGTTCTTCCATTATTTCTTTGGTCTTGGTCCACTTCCTTTTGACTTTTAGTTTCTTTAAGTATCATGTCTTTATAATACGTTAATTTTATTTACAAACTTTCATACATTCATTATTTTCTAAAACTAGATGTTTACATAAACTAACTAACTGAATATAAACTAACTTAAAAAAAACAACAGGACGCTTAGGCGACAAAATACTCCTCCACATCGCTGTCATCCGGAAAGGTGCCCAGAAGTCTGGCAGCATTGCCACGTTGAATGGCAATGCTAATTATTTGCCCAAAGAACTTGACCCGAGCGTAATTAATTGTATCTTCTTACCTCAAAACAATAATGTTCTTCTTTCATCGACCAGATGCAAAGTGCTAGCAGCCGGAATTGATTGTTCATAGAAGACATTTGTACGCAAGTCGTAATTCAAATGACATCGGACAACATTCAGTTTAGCAGTAAAACTGCAAATTCAATTTGTACCTCGTTAGTTCTTTTCTAGTGTATAAAATAGCATCAAATGGTTGTACTTAAATGTGCATACAGTATATATACCCGGCATATCTTGCTCTTTCTCTGCCTAGCCTTATTCATTTGACTTGGGATTGATTCCCTTCTTAATTCTCCGCTCGAAATGTATCTTCTGGATCGTCAAGATATCGCAAACCTAGTTGGTTGATTATTTTTTACCACGACATGGAATTCTATACGCTGAAAAACTATACTTTTTACTTCTATAAACCGACCGTTTTATCCAATTTTCCTCAGTATCTTTGTATCAATATATAATTATATATATTATAAATATCACTTACTCACTTAGCTAAGTGATTGTAACAGCACTAACCGTTCACGATACTACGATCCTGTATCCTAAATTTTCTTATACTGTGATGGTTTTAGTAATAAACGAGGTGACGGCTCGTAAAGTGTTTTTGTTACTGTCAGGCTTTAGTGAGAGCGGAAAGCAGTTATCTTTAAAAACGCTTGTCCTGGATAAGACGTGCTAATGAAAGCGTCTATTTATTAGATTTTCTAGTCAATCATATTGGTTTAGTTGAAAGATGTGAAGTGATTTTCAAATTCTTGTATCAAGGATCATTTTGTGTGACATTTCTCGCGACACTGCCCGACAGTATTTCAAAGTTTGGTTGCACAGAAACGTCCGCCATTTCCACGATCGCGTTGGTTGCAGCACAGAGTCTGAAAGCTAGGAATGTTTTAGGGCACAGAAGGCAGTATAAGGTGTAGATCATTAAACAACATCTACAAATACGAATTGTTGATGAGATTTGAATCATTCCTTCGCTCCGCTTTCATTAAGACCCGAACCCACTAAGATTGTTTACGACCGAACAGGATTACGTTTTGTGATTGATACGAATAGCTCTTAATTTTCCTTAAGGATTACAACTACAGTACTTTGTCAATCTGTTTGTTTTATGCTACAGTATTAAATTTTGAATTGGACGGATCTCGATCAGATTTATGGGACCAATCATGCAGATAAAGGATCTTATTAAAATAAAATTTATCTTTTTCTGTTTTTATGTCGATTTTACGATGAAGGAGGCTTTTTATGAAAGAATTTTAATTTAAACATGCATCTCAATAAAGCATGTTTTGGTGTTATTTATAAAAATAAGCTCTAATCAAATCAGCCCGAAGCAAATGGATATTGGTTGCCGGCGCAACACATGTAAAGAGGCCGCTACTAATGAACTTTAAACGATAGGCGATCACGATTTATCATCGTTAGCTGCTACAGTCAAAATTCAACTTAATTCTTGTATCTCTAAAGTGTTTCTTCGAATTTTGTATTCTCGTCGTTAAAACCAAAGGTGGAACGTATGTCTGTCATGGTACGGGGTTCTCTCTCGCTTAGTTAATTAAGACATAGATTATCAAACGTTTTTGAGTAGTAAATAAAATTGTAATCTTTACCGTATGGAATAGGCGTCTATAACGCCACTATCTCCGTATAAGAAACGCATAATGTTCTCTTTGATCCCACACCTACGCTTAAAATCCTATAAATACTAATGCACTGTCAATTTTTAATGTACCGATAGGAGCTGATGCTTTTTTTATAATTGTTTTTAAATGTCATTTTTACTTTGTCTGTTACAGGTAAGTTGGTGTAGTGTTGTGTATGGAGTTTTGTGAGTATGTCTTTGTGTTCAAGAGGTTCAATATTATTAGACTATTAGTTTTATTAAGTAACTCTTTCTTTAACATTTGTGTTATCCAAGTCTATTTTAATTTCAGATTTGAATGTTATGCTTTCGTCAGATTTCTCTGCTATGAATATGTTATAGATCAAAATACTTGGAATATCTCGTTAAATATCTCTATTTCACCGTGTAATTGGCCACTAACCACCCATCGAATACCTATTTCCTTTGCTCGGAAAATCAGGCTATAAAATAATATGTTAGCTTTCTTATTTGTGGTCAAAGTTCCAGGACTTTAATTTGTTTTCCTTTCTCAAATTCCCCTTATTTCTCCTAACGTTAATTTAGCCAAAAGTTCACAAGATATAAGTCATGTCGAAACTTTTAAAACAACGCGAACAAACTGATTAAATACTTTAATCTTTATTTACTCTGTGTCTGTTTTGTTTTTAAATTTATTGTGCTTTTAACTTTTGGGACGTGCTAGTCTTCGCTTGGCTGTTTGTAGTCTCCCTAATTTTATAAGTGCTGATAGAATTTGATTAGTTTTAAGTTTCTTCAGAATTTTGATGGTAGAAGGATTATCATTAATTTTACGGGAGGTAGTTTCAGTTTATACGTAAATTTAATTGATTCTGACTTTTACATTATAAACAAAAATTAAACCTAACGTTGACTATCTTAAGTTACGCAATGTGCATCACGATTTTTTATTGCTTCTACATTAAGTTTGAGAATAAGCAGCTATCCTCATCAAAGCTGTACAAAGTTATTGACTATTCTTTTTAACTACCTTTTTATTGGGGTCAAAAGTTAATTCACCATTATTTCGATGCCCATTTACTTTGAGAAGTACTCTTACACTAAATTCTTTTTGAGCATCTACTTAAGCTACTTACATAAAAATATCTATTATATCGACTCGAACGAAATCATTACCAAAGACATTTTCCACGTCATCTTTTTTATTTTTAATACTCAAAGCGATGCCTAATGGATCAAGTAGTCAAACACGCACACATACATGACCATTACCATTAAGAGTATCAACTCTATTGTTGGAACTTTAAAGTTCAATGTCGTGTTTATTTTGGTTTGCTTTAAAATTGTCTTAGTAAAGTGAAGAAGTCATTTCGTCGTTGTCACTGATGGGTTTTCAAATATTGACCGGGTTGGCCATTATCTGGCCGAGTGTGTCGGCGGCCTAACGGCGCAGTGATAACGCTGGTTGTGTCGCCGGCCTAAAAGAGCTCTGTTTGTTTTCTGTCTGTGTTTGTATGGGGATATTATATGCGGGCCTTTTTGTAATTAAAAATGGACATTAGGGTTGAATTTCTGTATGGGTTGGGTTGAGGGCGTTTATGGGAAATTTATTCATCTGTTTTAAAATTTTGCGTGTGTTCTCTTTTTAGAGGCATTGCTACCTTTTTGTAGAAAAAACTTTTAGAAGTACTAAGTTATAATAGAATAGAATCTACTTAAGAAAGTACTTTCGTAGCCAACATTAAATACCTAATGATTTAAAGATTTACGCCTATTATGAATTAAATCCTCGTAAAATTTTAATTGCTCCAATTTTATGCCCTTCCAAAACAGCCATTTTATACGTACCAACATCTCTATTAGGGCACTTCCTAAGAGGGTCCTCGTTATCTCTTATCAATCCCCATAAAATTACTGATAAAGACTGTTATATAATTAACATAAAACACCAAGGTTGCCGACAGTCTGCTCGAGGACCACTTGATAAGCACTTAGACGTCTTACTTAGTTGTATCTTCACTTTGGTCCATTGCGAGGGATCTAGAGACAGCCGCCTGTTCTTTTATCCTGTTCTTTTTCGCCGATGCTTAGATAAGCGTCACTTTTAAGAAGTATTTATTGTTAAAGGACTTGGTGAGTTTCGTCATTCATTTGTATTTTTCACGGATTTATGTTACTTAATAAAATATATAAAAAAAGAACTTCATTCGGGACCTAGGTAATCAAGATTTTTCGGATAGATCACGGCAGATAGAGTGATTGTTTTTTTGCCTAAGGAAAGTTAGGATAGCAGTAAGTTGAAGACTTGTGTTAGGGAGGTTCTAAAGTTTATGTGAAACCAAACAACTGTGACATTCACCAAAATAACCTGTCAACACAAATTAAAAAATATTTCAAACATGATTCTCCATTGAGCAAAACTTCGAAAGGATATGAACCCCATGCATCATCGGAGACAGGAGCTAGGCAGCAAAAAAATTAAGTTATGCAATAAATCCGTAAACTCACATGTGTTGAAAGAACGTTCAGGAGATATTAATTACGGACAGACAGACATCCGTACGATGCACAGTGCGTACATCAAGGATATAATTGGGAACAAATGTGGGATGATTTTCAAAATGTTTTGGGTGTTACGTGAGAATTTATTTTGACTACCAGTCGTAAACGCGGGGTACTTTTTGATGGCATAGTAAACACTTAACTTCAAAGGGGTGGTTTATTTTCAATGCACTGATGAGCTAATTGCGACTTCCTAAATATAAGGTTTGAATTCTATTTTGTTGTTGTATGTCAAAGTAAAATCATTGGGCCTTGTCAATTTTTGAGTTGTTGAAAAGGTTTGTTATATCAAAGGGTATTTTAGAATTATGTTTGTCATCTTCAATATGGATAGTCAGTGGGTGATATTTTTATGTAGTTTGACTGCTGAAAGGGCTGACCAGTCTAAAATGGCAGAGGAAGACTTGTGTAAATAGGGGGCAGCGATGATTTTGCCGAAGTCTGTGACATTACAGGCTAAGTAGATAGAATATGAAATATATTTTTCATACAAAGTATTGTATAATTTTGGCTTACTATAAGATCACCTCTGCTTGTCTTTCGTCTTCTATATTGCAATGATCATTTAACATACACATATTTCCCGATATGAGTACCAAGCTCACATATACTTAAAGAGTTTTATTTAAAAATGGACGTCCGATTACCATCAAGGCTTACACCGTACGATGCAATTAAGCATATTGTGTGTACAATCAGATCTCATACGGAGATACCGACCCGATGATTTGAGATAATAATCTTTTTGGATGTTTGCTTACAAGATTAATGTACGTTCTTTATTCATAAACGATTTAAGCAAGAAATAATATCGTTATTCAATATCGTATGATTACTTGCAGTTTTTTTTGGTAGGACTCTTTGACTACGTTTAGGGTTACGTTGGATGAGTTTATCAAGTTTGACAGTTATTGTTTTATTTATTAACTGTCCATTTGGCTTCTGACCTTTCTGATTCTATACTGATGACCGCAGTATGATGATGACGTCATTATTAGAGATGAGATGGACACTGCAACCGTTTCCATTGATAGTACATACATCGCACCGATATGAAAAAGATATTTCTCATTAATGTATAACATTTACAGTACACTTCTACCTTATTTTTCGGAGATTACAGGCGAGATATTTTGTTAATACATCTTAGTCTGACTTAAGAATAGAAGCTGAACTGTATACTGACAAAGATAGTTTTTAAACTAGACTCGCTTAGAAAAACAACTTGTGTTTCGGGATATCGCCAAGCGGTTGGTCGACTCTTCACGTGACCAGGTCTGGCCTTTTTTTTGGCCAAAGAATCAGCATTGCCATCCAACGTGGCAATGAGGCCAGCCTTCTGGGCAATTTTTCTGCTGACAGCGATGTCGACGAATTTATTGACGCTCTGTAATATTGATACTTGTACCTATTTAATTTTTGTTTTATACCTATTTGTAGTTTGAAAATAATATACATATGTAATATAATACAAACCTGTAAAACATCGAACTTAAATTAAGAAATACGTCAAGTTATTGATTTCGTCAAATTAAAAAAAGGAAATAAAGTTGATAAAGATGATGGCGGTAGCTGCGACAGTGTTGTAAGTGTAACTGCGCAGTTATGTAACGTTACACCGAATGTGGAGCCATGAAGACATGAGCCGAGCGAGTTGGGAGATGAAATTTAGGAAGATATAGAGGAATGCGGGGTGGATTTTTTATATTGAATCTGAAGTGAAAGTTTTCAAATCCTTGAAGCCAATAGAGCTTTGTAACTGGCTGCATACAGAGACCCTAGCACGAGCACGCGGTGTAAACGTAACATAAATACATCACTTTTAAATTTAAAATAAAATAATGCTTTAAAATTTTTGTTAAAATGTTTGCAATAAACACAATCAGTATCATACAATTTTTTTAATAATTTCTTAAAATTATAACGAGTATTATTACGAGTGAAACGATTATTTTAAAATTGCCATGTTTGTTAAGAGTAACAAAGAAGAAGAAAGCAGAAAAAGCCAGATTTTTCCCAACTATGTTGGGGACGGTTTCCAGTCTATCTGGATGCCGCTGACTACCAGGATTTTAAACAGAGAGACTGCGTATCTAACCTCCACAACCCAGTTAGTAACTTAGTACTTACTGGGTGATATGATACCCGTTGAAAAGCCTTATTGTCGGATCATCTTAACTATCATTGTTTTTCAAAAGTTTCCAACCAACCGCTGTCTCCCTGGCCAAATCTCCGTCGCTCGTCTTACATCCCATCGCGTCAGGGCTACTGCATTCTTAAGTGTGGGCCGCGCATTCAGGACGGGTTCGACGCAAAAACCAAGTTCAGTTCGGCCGGCATTCATAACAGTTTTTGTCACCTGTCTCCAACCTCCGGGCTTTATGTCCATAATAATACCTGCATGCTTTGTGAGACAAGAATTCTACGTGTTTTTCAATTGAAATCATATCTCGTAAATTGTTTTTTTTTTTCATTGTTTTCATCTAGTTTAATTGTGTTGATTAGGGGCTGGACTTGTATTGTTTTGACAAGTTTAAGTCATCATCATTAAGAGGAAGACTAAAGACACAATGGATGAACTGTGTGCAAGATGATATCGCATAAAAGGAGGTGTCTAAAGAGATGACGAGTCCTCCCCGACCCTCGCCCCTCCCCGACCCTCGCTCGAGCCAGCCCGCGATGCTGTGCCAGTAGTTCTAAATCAGCCCCTAAATAATGATAGCATTCAGATCCAGCCTGTCCCCATGCAGTCTTCCCCCAGCGACGCCCTGAGCCGAGGCTCGTACCCCACAGGGGGTGCCCTCAGCGTATAGTCGCTTAGTTTGTAAGTTTTTATGCCCTGGCTGGAGGCCTTACTCTTAAGGCACCCACAGGATAGTCCGGTTAAGCAGACGAAAACCTCCTAGGTTGAACTGCGAGATGCAATTCATAAAAAAAAAAGATGACGAGTAATAGAGAAGTATGGAATAAGAAGACAGGCTGCGCCGACCCCAAATGAACGACGACCTCTGCCAGAGGACGTCACTTGTATAACCTGGGCGAGTCCCTCAACTTCGATCCCATCGCTCCTATGGAGCACACCCACTATCCCCACGACCCCGACCAACGTTCGGACGTTCTCGACATAGCGCTACTCAAGAATGTCAACCTTAAGTTGCATTCCATCGAGACTTTACATGAGCTTAACTCAGATCATCGACCAGTGCTCATGCACTTAGTTCCTCGCTCGGGTCCTTCTGACCCCAGCCAGCCCCCGCCGACCCAAGTGATAACCGACTGGAGGAAAGTCAGCGAAAAGCTGAAATCCACCACGTCGCCTCACCTAGAGGCCATCCCCGACCACATAGTCTCAGTCGCAGACACGACGGCCGCCATCAACTCGTTTACAGAACACGTGCAATCCGTACTGAAGGACTGCTCACGGGAAGTCCCAGCAATGAGCGATCAACGCTGGATACTACCCGCTGACGTACGTGAACTGATAAACGAAAAGAACGCGGCCATCCGTGCCTACAGCAGCTTTCCCTGCGAGGCAAACAAAGCCCACATGCGTAATTTACAGCGTGCTGTAAAGAATCGCACCAGTGAGCTTCGTAATAATCAATGGGAAAAAACGCTAAGCGAACTCGAGCCTACGTACCTAGCCTTCTGGCAGCTGCAACGCAAGATGCGCTCCACCGAAGAGGCTTCGATGCCTCCCCTCACCCGACCCGATAAGAGCGTCGCATTCGACGACTCTGAGAAGGCCGAATGCCTAGCCGACAGCCTGGAGTCCCAGTGCTCCCCCAGCTCGCAACCAGTAGACAAGCGACATCTCGATGAGGTGAACGCATTCGTCGAACGTAGAGCCGCCCTGCCCCCCGAAGAAGACCCTGATGATCCTCTGCCTCCGGTCACAGCTGACGAAGTGCAAGACATCATTAACAAACTTCAACCGCGGAAAGCACCCGGCTCCGACGGAATCACCAATAGGGTGTTCAAACTCCTCCCCGCTCAGCTCGTCGTGTTAATGGCGGCCATCTTCAATGGCGCCCTGAGCAACAACGCGTTTCCCCAAATATGGAAAAAGGCCACTGTCATCGGTTTCGCCAAGCCAGGCAAAGCCAAGTCTGAGCCTTCGAGCTACAGACCTATCAGTCTCCTGAATGCACTCGGTAAAATCTACGAGAGACTTATGTATAAGCGACTCAAAGACTTCGCCGAGGCTAAGAGTCTCATCCCCAACGAACAGTTCGGCTTCAGGACCGGACACTCTTGCATTCAACAGGCCCACCGCATCGTAGAACACTTGAGCGCTGGCTTTCAGCGTGGAGCGATGACGGGTGTGTTGTTTTTCGACATAGCAAAGGCATTCGACAAAGTCTGGCACAACGGCTTATTATATAAGCTGTACAAACTGGGAGTGCCGGACCGTCTCGTGCTCATCTTACGAGACTTTTTGTCGGATCGCACCTTCCGCTATCGCATCGGGAAGGCACTGTCTTCCCCCCATCCCATTAGAGCCGGAGTCCCTCAGGGCTCCCCGCTCTCTCCCCTTATCTTTACTCTGTTCACCAGTGACATCCCCAAGAGCAAGAAGGCACAGTTAGCCCTGTTCGCGGACGACACGGCCATCTATTACACTGGCCGTAGTCACGACGCTATTTACAGCACCCTCCAAACCTCAGCCAACGTCTTAGGCACTTGGTTCCGGAAATGGAGAATCGAGGTGAACCCCGACAAGAGCCAGGCAGTTCTTTTCTCTAAACCGCGTAAAAATAAGCCACCCGCGCTCAGCCCGATCACTATGTACGGTAAGCCTATCCCTTGGGAGAAGCAAGCCAAGTACTTAGGAGTCTTACTTGACAACCACCTGTCTTTCGCGGCGCACATCAAAGCAGCTCGCGACCGAGCTGCCTTTGCTATGGGTAGGCTTCATTTCATGATCTCGGCAAAAAGCAAATTGTCACTCAAGTGCAAGTTGCGCCTTTATACCGCGGTGATCCGCCCCATTATGACGTACGCTTGCGTCGTGTACGCTCACACCAAGCCTAAATACATCCATAGGATGCAAACCTTGCAGAACCGGTTCTTACGTAGAGTCCCGGGAGCCCCTTTTTATGTCCGTAACGACCGTCTACACGTAGACCTTAGAATGCCCACCGTCCTTCAGTTTATGAAACGTATTTCGAAGCGTTTCTTCGATAACGCCAGTAAACACCGTAATCCCCTGATCGCAGCGGCCGCCCGTTACGAACCCTCGCGCATTAGTACAGTACGCCGTCCTCGGCATACCCTCGTCACTCCCGATGATGCTATCACCCTCCTCCAGGAGAGTAGTAAAGAGACTAGCACTCTTAATAAGTACAGACACAAACCGCCGTCCTTCCGACCTCGCCGTCGAGGTCCGTCGCGACGTCCCGGTCCATGCCCTCCCCGACCCTCGCTCGAGCCAGCCCGCGATGCTGTGCCAGTAGTTTTAAATCAGCCCCTAAATAATGATATCATTCAGATCCAGCCTGTCCCCATGCAGTCCTCCCCCAGCGACGCCCTGAGCCGAGGCTCGTACCCTACAGGGGGTGCCCTCAGCGTATAGTCGCTTAGTTTGTAAGTTTTTATGCCCTGGCTGGAGGCCTTACTCTTAAGGCACCCACAGGATAGTCCGGTTAAGCAGACGACAACCTCTTAGGTTGAACTGCGAGATGCCATTCATAAAAAAAAAGACCCCAAATGAATTGGGAGAAGGGCAGATCTGAGTTTTAGGTTAAGTTTTGATACAAATGAAAAGCTGAGCTTAGCCCGCGTAATTGTCCCACATGATCGTACCACTAAGATAAATTAATCCAACGAGCTAATGCAAGTCATAAACTATATGTGCCAAATTTCATCTTCATCATTAAATTTATCAGTTACGTACATCGCGGTAATGAACTTCGCGATTATGGCATACACCAGTTCAGTAGTTTTTGTACGTTTGTAACAAACATCTTCACAAACTTTCGCATTAATAGTAAATACTGTTCTCTGTTTCTAGCAAGACTGTTAATTTGACTGTGAATGTAAGTCGTAAATATAATGATGTCTTAGAGGATAATATTATTTACCTATTATAGCACAAATAAAAAACCAATTTGCTAAAACCAACTTGTCTGTTATCCGCTCATTGACATTTAATGTTGCTGTTGTAGAACACTTAGTACATATTTTCTGATTATAATTAATACAATTAATATTATTACAATGTCAGCTTGTGCTGTCATGTTCGTTAAGGTAATTTATTGACACACCAACGCAAGCTCAGGTTTCATATCACAATTTTTTGTACCTTAATCTTCAAGATGATATCCGTTACAATAACATTTTCAAGTATATTTTTATTCCATCACCACCATTATAATCAAGTTCTCTAGTTATTTTAAGGCACACGTAAATTGAAGCATCGTAAAAATTAAGTAGAGCTATAAACTCGTTGGAAATAATAATGACTTACTACAAGAACAGGGAACAGTAAAAACAAAAGATCATGTACTTCAAGATAATGACTTTATTAAAATTCATAACTCAATTTAATAATAACTAGCACTCAAATAGTAAGACGTTCTTCACCAACCCAATGACCTGATCTAAAAACGTCAGAACTTTAATTATTCGTAACAACATAATCATTTGAATCGTGATTGTTCAATGAACATAGGTATTAATGGCAACGACTATTTAATCTTGACCTCTATCTACCAGCTCATTGTTCCAACCTCCTCAGCTAATAAGTGCCTTGTTATCTTGGTCGTTAATACTAAGATTATTACGTTACCCTCACTGCGAGATACTAGTTTACTTGTCGGAACCACCCGCTGCGCTTGATGTGAGGTGTATATCCATCCACACAAGTTCCACCATCATTCATAGTGCGTTGTTCATTAACAACTTTATTAACAGCTTGTTAAGATTCAAATTCATCGTCTCTAACTTATGTGATAGGTTGTACACCTCATGCCGTTTCATTACGATCCTTACCATCGTTTATCATACTTTACATTGCTATAATTTATTCATAAAAGCGATCTTATTTTATATCGTCCGAGATTATTTTACATGTTGTTCTCAAATTTCTCAATACGTGACAAGATTCAGTATAAAGACGTTCCTACCCTTTGAATTATTGTAGTTTTATTATCGATAACAATATTTTACACGTCGCCAAGTCGTTGTAAGATGAGACCGAGGCTTATTTATGTGAGGATCGCAGTTGTCTTTATCATGTATGCGGAGTTTTATTAATTTTTTATATCACCAGTGTCGGATCTTGTATCCAGCACTTAATTTTCATGACGTTCTTACTAAGGTTTCATTTTATGAATATGAGCATTGTTTCGCTGATTTCCCTTTAGTATTAAAACAATATAAGGTTGCATTGTAATCATTTTAAATTAAAATTGTATGTAAATATTAAATGAAAATGGAAGTGGAGACGGTTGATAGTCGTAACTTATAAATAAAATAAAAACGTGCAGCAAAAGAATGAAAATTAATTCAAACAATGAATATTAATTATGTGAAGATAGTCAATAATAATTAGCAACAAAGTAAAATATTGTATTTATTTATTATGCGCCATACAACTTTCTTATAAAATATGGCTTGTAGAATTCCAGCTCGCTCATTAATTCATTTTGAGGATTTTATCGATGCCAATTGTTTATTAAGTCAGCAGAGAGTACGATTTTATAATCAGTAAATCGAAATACTGAATAAATATTCATCGTTTGTTATCATGGCCATCTTTAATTTCTGCCTGAAGGCGTACTAAAGGGTCATATATTGTATCAGAATTACTTTTTATCGATTTTTCGTCTTCAAAGGTTGTTCGCGCGTAGTATTTATTGCTTCGCACGACCCTCTTGTGTATTTTAACAACATCATCAGTTTCGAATTTATAAGAAGAAGATGAAGAAAACAATAACATTAGTTGTATATAATGCAAACTTTTGCCTGGCATTAAAATTCAAAGATTTGAAGAAATTGTTTTAAAGCTTAAAGCATGCTTGATAAATGATATACATACCGAGCTTCCTCCGTGCTTGACAGTTGTTATAGGTAGTCAGTAGCCCGAAAGCCTGACAACCAGTCTTACCAAGGTATCGCATTTTCCAGTATTAATTGGGTTGTGGAGGTCAGATAGGCAGTCGCTCCACATAAAATATTAATATTCAGCTGCATCCGGTTAAGACTGGAAACCGTACCCCAACATAGTTATAAGAAGGATGATATGCACACTTTTGCCTGGCTTTGAAGTTCAAAGATTTGAAGAAAATGTTTTGAAGCGTAAATAATACTTGATGAATAATAGTACTCGCAGCTTCATTAAGTAGTTAACACCCTCAGCCTACTCGAACGGAGTGTTGAGGGCTTAGCCAGATGCTGTCTGTACAAAGCATAGTGATACTCTTTGATAGATTCAATAAACGAAACAAAGTTTAAATGTAGGTAATTGCTCTTTTTTAATTTTTAGATCATTGCTCTAATTCTTCTGTCCTTTCACCAAACTTTTCTAATCATCAACACTATAAACAAACACCAAAAGAAATCAAGTTGTAACTAAATATTTTATAGACATTTCCGGTTCACCTTTATTAGCTGCTCCCAAATGATTAATATATTTTAATGCATCTACCTCATAAACTGACAAGGCACATTAATGTCGACGTTGCTCTCGTACAAGTTATCTATATGTTTTAATACTGGTATCAATTTTATTAGAGCTAGGTGTTGCCAGTGACTGTAGTATCAGCTTTTCATTTTATTTGACAGTTTCCGTCACTCGTAAACGGTGGTGTGAAAAGACGTTCTTTGCGATAGTGTAATTGGTTTCTTATTACGATTTGATTAGAGTTTTATTGGATTCGAAAGTTATATTCGGAGAACCCGTGAGAGCACCGGTGGCTCAGTGGTGGCAGCCCCGACTTACGAGCAGAAAGCCGTGTGTTCGAACTCAGGCAGGCGCATTACTTTGTGTAATTTATTTCATCATCGCTGCTCTCAAAAACGGTGAAAACATCGTGAGGAAACCAACATGTCCTAGAACTAAAAATTCGAAGACATGTGACATCTACCAACCCGCACTGGGCCCGTGTGGTGGATTACAGCCCACTCCCTCTCATAGAGAGGAGGCCTGTGTCCCAGCAGTGGGAACATTATAGACTGATGATGATAATGATTCGGAGAACCTACACTAATACTATAAGAGGTAAAGTTTGTTAGTTTGGATGTAGGAGGTAATCTTCGGAACTACTGATCTGATATCGAAAATTATTTTTTTAAGGTTCCGTACCCAAAGGATCAAACGGGACCCAATTACTGAGACTTCGCTGTCCGTCCGTCCATCCGTCCGTGCGTCAGTCCGTCTGTCACCAGGCTGTATCTCATGAACCGTGATAGTTACCCAGTTGAAATTTCTACAGATTATATAATTCTGTTGCCGCTATTACAAAAAATACTAAAAACAGAATAAAATAAATATTTAAAGTGGGCTCCCATCCCATTCAAAAAAGTGATTTTTTGCTTGTTTTTATAAATAATGGTACGGAATCGTTCGTGCGCGAGGCCGACTCGCACATGGCCGGTTGTTTTTTAATAATACTCTTTTAAACGCTACCCGAGATTCCACACTCAGTCTTTATAACATCAATCGGAAGTAGAACATTAAAAGTTTAATTAACAAATAGTCGCACATCGATAAAAGCCAAAAGCAAAGCTGCAAAACGCTTAAATACGATCGCTAATTGAATTTCACGTACACAACGTAATTACACATTTAATTCAAGAAAAACTTTTAATATGCTTGTCAGAATTGCAGCTGCCAAAATTTCGAAGTAATACGAGTATATAATTGTGTTTTCATTATTAAAAACTATGAATATGAAAAGTTAAAAGGTCTCATTAATAATGATTGTTAAATTATTGCAACGTGCACTGTAAAAGTCAACTGAATACAACAGTAGCTGACGTAATGATTTATTTATTGTTGAGTTCATAAAATGGCTCGGCAAGGCCTCATTAATTTATGAAGTCAAATCCATCAATACTTATAAATGTATTGATGTGGTGTATAGTTCTTACATCTTCTTTTGTGTGAAGAACCACTAAGTTACTTTACGTTTTGAAACGAAGATTTTTGTGGTTACGTCCGTGTTGTTTATGATTATGTTACCTTTGCCTCAATACTGTTTGGCGGTTATCACACGCTTGGCCGCGCGGTTGAGCGGTGAAGCGGATCTAACGTCTCATTGGCTTATATGAAATCCTAACACACGTATACACCGCCCGACCGCGCGGACGAGCGACGCTGTCCGCCTCTCCGCGCGGCGTATTTCCCATACATTTGCTTCGCCGCCTCCGCCCAAACGCTCGTCCTCGAGCAGTGTCGTGTGAGAAACAGCTTCACGTAATAAGATAGAACTATCATCTTCTTGAAAACGTTATTCAGTTTCCAATAACACCCACGCTCCTCTTATTACCATTAAATTAACAGGTGCGTGTCTGTGATCAAGATTTACGCGAGAGTCGCCATACCTAGGCATTGGAAGCTATCTATTTCTGTAATAGATACTAATATCCCATAGCTACCGGTTTAAGCCAATTTATTGGTCACGCGAATTCAGAACGGGATACTGCTTATATCGTATTAAATGTTTTGGTTAATTCCGGGAATTGGTTTGCAGTTATATGGGTGTTGTGTTACTGGGAATTGTATGTATTTGGGTATATTGTAATAGAAGAGGTTTAATATTATCGATGTAAGGAAAGACATTTCCTAACACAAGCATATCTTTGCTTAAAAGGTGATCTCCAAATCATGTATGTTTAAGAAACATGTAATTGAAATAAACTTTTTTTTTTACCTGAATGATGAAGACTCGATCTGCTCGCGAAGCATTGGATTTCCATCCTGAATAAGGCTGGCATAGAAACTTGGAAATTAGCACAAAAGAAAGGTTGGTCGTCCGGTGGCGAAAGAGCAGATGAAAGACAGAGACCTTGTTTCAATAGGGGGAACCTGTGGAAGGCAAGCATAGAAACGTGGAAATTGGCACAAAAATAGAGAGGCCTATACTGAGGTGGATTTAGGCAAAGCATGATGATGATAATGATGATGGATGCAATAGTAAAGGCTTCAATGTCACACAAACTCTTAACACAGGCAGTACTAAATTGATAATAACGGACAAAGGACCAATAAAAGCATAAAACAGTCGCGACACTAGTAAACATTTATTTTTACAGCCGAACGGTTGCGTGAACGAGGGATTAAGATTATGGCGACACATTCATGCGTAATCACGTACCAGACATAGAAACTGTTTTATATCGCCGTGTTTATTGAATGGGGAACAAAAACACATTGCCAGTTAAGCAAGTTAATAAAATTCTATTGGAAAATCAGTTATGAAAGTTGTAAAGTGATCACTTAGTGTGTTATAATAAATTAGCTTTGTTAATAATACATATCTTGGTAAATCCATTGACTAGAACTTACAAGTTAAGAAGAAGGAATGAAAAGAAGACTACATGTTTCTTTAGTAATGAAACGTCTGTATACAAAAACTTTTTTACAAGTAATTAGTACAAAGTTTTTATTTTACCGTTTTTAGTTGTGTTATATCTCACATAAATCCTAGTCAAGTAGCAATTTTACATTGTAACTAGACACCAGCACATCGTTCATACCATACGCATAAATAAATAAAACAAAATGTTCATAAAATGAAAACTACAGGGCCAAACTATGTAAAAAAAATATAAGACCAAATAGCAACTATTTCGTATCAAACAAGAATCACGTAAATCGGATCATAAATCTAAGCGTAATCGGTGTACTTAAATAAAAAAAAAAAACCAATCGAATTGAGAACCTCCTCGTTTTTGAAGTCGGTTAAAAATCAAAATAATTCCAACTTAAAATTCGAATAAATAATACCAAACGCACCACGAGACCTAATTTTACTATTCTAAAATGCGATACAATCTTGGATCCTGCATTATAGAAGTAATGTTCTTTTGTAAACAGTCCTGGGAGTTCAGCAATAGGTAGATGATAGTTACTGATCTAGCACGCTACCATCAGTTACTACTGCCCAACCGGATCCATACTACAGCTTGTTGTTATGCTAAATATTCCTGGAAAATACAATGTAATATCATGAACAATACACTAAGAGCTCGTGGCTAAATAATAACAGCCGCGCGGGTCGATCTTTAAGTTTAAGCCGTAATTGCCAAGGTGGGTCTGTGGAGTGGTGACCATAATTACATATATACCGAGTTTCCTGCGTACCTCGGAAAGCACGTTAAGCCGGTGGTCCCGGCTGTCATTTGTAGATCTTTGACAGTCGTTAGGAGTAGTCAGAAGCCAAAAGTCTGACATCCAGTCTTACCAGCCTTATCGTATTACCCAGTTACTGGGTTGTGGAGGTCAGATAGGCAGTCGCTTCATGTAAAATACTGGTACTCAGCTGCATCCGGTTAGACTGGAAGCCGACCCCAAGATAGTTTGGCTATGATGATCATGAACAATACTCAAAAAAATATTCACATATACTGTGACCTAGCCATATCGTATGTGACATTTCAGTGAACCATATTCAGTATGGTAATAAGTTCTGGCCATCTACTTTCGTTCATTTTGCTGAAACGTGCCGAGGCAGAAAATTGTGTTTTTGCCTCCAAACCCAAGTAATGCTTGAATAGGCTTGTAAATAGTATGAAATATTACCTCTTTTTGATTGGACTCTTTCAGGGAGCTTCAATAGGTTCTCATTTTACTTGATGAGCTTTTGTACATTATGATGTCTGGTATCAATAAAGATGAGAATTTGAGCGCGTCTTTATCTGAATATAGTGGCATAATATTTGTAAGTTTTAGAACAATGTTTAAAACTTTTTGTGTAATACACTTACAATAGCAATTCAAGAATTTTAGAAAAAAAATGTTAATCTACATAACATCAATGCCTGTAATCTCCGATGGGATCGGCAGAGCATTGAATTGGTACACCAATTTTTTGCCTGATTGATTGAGCATTGGATTGGTACACCAATTTTTTGCCTGTTATTTCTAAAAGCCATGTAATAGAGGCGATCCTTAATAGGCTGTGGAGTCCATGGAACCGGGCACAAATCCAGACTCCGTGGTTGCTACTGAGAAATTCCTAATAGAAAAATCAATAACAACTTACCCGACCCGGAATCGCACCCAGGACTTCATGCTCAGCAGTCGCAATTGCAACCACTTGATCAACGAGGCATTTTTGACTGTCAACGACAAAAATGCCGTTTGGATTGTAAGTATGTTACGCAATACTCCCTTGGATTTCATTGAATCAAGGGAGTATTGCAACCACAAATTAATTTATGTGACATCAATGAATGATTGATTTGTATGACACCAACGAGTAATTTATTCTGAAGGAAATCAATAATCAATTTATTTTGTATGAAATCAATGTATTATTTAATTTGTTTAAAGCTGACTATGCGATTAGCTCTGTATGGTGTCGGACGTAAAGAATAGCACCATCCCATGTCTTCCCGTGGGTGTCGTAAGAGGCGACTAAGTGACTTAGCAGAGAATGGGCAGCAGCGTTCTCTGTGCTTTTGTAACAACCGTACTGCGATCGCCAACCCGCCTGCCAAGCGTGGCGATTATGGCAAAACCCCCGCTTCTTGGGGGAGGCCTATGTCCAGCCTGCAGTGGACGTCTTTCGGCTGAAATGATGATGATGATGAATGATGACTATGCGAATGAAACGGGTGCGCCAAAGTTCACCTAAATTTTCAACTCCGATAATTGGAAATCCGAAAATGTTCTTCCTAACATTTTTCATCCTAACAATCGCAATTCCTAACTACTCTGTTTCTAATGTTCATAATTCCGAAGCATTCAACTTCATAATGTCAGTAGCAATAAACATCTATTATACTTTTATTTGTTTTCCAATATTTTCTCAACATAACCATCTTTTACACTATTATTCAAAGTCATATCTTTTTTGTTTAGATTTCGTTTTATTCATAATAATCAGTATTATATACATTGATTTTGCGTAACTTTTACTTTTTTTATTTATTGCGGTGTGTACCTGGAAAGATATCCATAGGTTAGGTTAGGTTAGAACTGACCAACTACCTCGAAATTGGTCGCAAAATTTTTCTAAGTATTTTTTTCATAGTGCCCCCAAGGGTGTCCAGCCTTTTCGCCGAAAATTGTTTGGCCGATTATCACTTCCCACCCAACGTTTCGCCGATGTTTCACATTGACAACTAACGATTAGCAAATTTTTGTATGACAACGTTTCATTTGTCAGAATTATTGTTGAGCTGATTATTATAATGGCACAAAACGTTTGGCACATTTATCATTTGTCAAACATACCGTTTTTACAACAACCTAAAAATTTCCAATGTAGTCCTACTGATTGTACGTGTGCAATGTTTATTTTGCTACCAGGAGAGCTTGGATTCAAGAGCGAGCGAAGCGAGCTCTGGACTTGGGGCACCCCGACTCGGACAGGTTAGGTTCGAAGGGGATGGCGGGGTCTAGTGAGCGAGCGGAGCGAGCGAACTAAGACCCCGACATCCCCTTCGTGTTAGGTTACTGTAAACCCCGCAGACAGAAATAGGAGCCCCGCGTAGCGGGGCTACGTAGACTACGCTTTTTAGGCGAATATAAAATGTTTTGAGGTTAGGTTACGATAATTGGTTTTTCTTAAGAACGATGCATTACCTTTTCATTGGATTGGTGCCAGGGAAGAAAGTTGGCATTTAAAAAAGTGTCATTATGAAAAACAGACCAAACATACAGTTGGTAACTGTGAGGTTGGGAAATAAAACAAAAATATTTGTTAAGTTGGCAAATGATTATTCGGCGAAATAAAATTCTGCAAAACGTTGGGTGGCAAGTGAAAGTCTGGCAAACAATTTTCGGCGAATTATTACACTTGGTAAATGTTTCTATCTGAGTATCAGTGAGAATATTATGGTAATTATGTTTAGGGATAAAAGAGTTATGATAAAAAACAGTAGGAGTTTAAATTATTTACATTAATGATACTATTAATTACAATTTTTGGAAACATGAGTGTTATGAACATCGCCGGTAGCACTACAAATAGTATAAATGAAAACTTTAGGATGAAAAATTTTAGGAAGAATGATCATTCGGATTACAAATCGTTAGGAAGAACAATTTCGGGTAAAGAACTTTAGGTGAGCCAATATGGACCCGAATGAAACTTATATTAATGCGTTATAATTGGGGGACGTTGACTTAGAATGAATAATGATTAATGTTAATCAGATATGAACTAGCATTAAATATTGTACACCTCATGGTTATTTTACAGCGATCCTTTATTATGTAATAATTATAAGACCCTATATTTCACCTGTGAAAAATAATAAATGAATTTGAATTTATTTAAAGATACAAATTCTAGTAACCATCACACAGAATTAATAAACACATCACATGCTAACCCATCCAAAACGAGCAGCGCAGCAGCCGCACTCAATTTCGCGTTGAAACGAAGCATCAGCGAATAAAACCTTTGAGATTTCAAGTCATTAATTGAGCCGTCAGAGACAAAACAAAAAAGATAGAACTAATTTAGATATCAAGCGAACGAGCAGGACAAATTGTACGAGGCGGTTCGGGGAACTGAGCCAGTCGGCCGCTTTGTATGGAGTTATTTTGGCCGGACAACCAAGGACTGGTGTGAACTTAAGGGTTCGGTTATTGTTGGGCCAAATAAGTATTTTCATGGTTCGTTACAATAAGTAAAACTCCTGAGGATGTGGCGGTTAAGGTTGTTAAAGACATGTTGTATGTGTTAACGATAAAAGCAAGGGAGAAATGCTTGCTTTATATTGCAACAATTGCGAGTATAAGAATGACAGTCTTTCTAAATGCATGCTGAGATTAGGCCTTTTAGTTTCGTGTAAGGCCAAATTGTCAATTTGATTTAACATTTGTGTACATTTTTATTTAGTTTTGTATTTGTTAATTTTAAAAAAATAGTTGTGTCGTCTGCCTACCCTTTTCCCAAACTATCTTGGGGTCGGCTTCCAGTCTAACCGGATGCAGCTGAGTACCAGTATTCTACATGAAACGACTCCCTATCCTCCACAACCCAGTAACTGGGTAATACGATACCCCTTGGTAAGACTGGATCTCAGAATTTTGGCTTTTGACTACCTGTGACGACTGTCAAAGATCTACAAATGACAGCCGGGACCATCGACTTAACGCGCTTTCCGAGGCACGGAGGAAACTCGGTATGTAATTATAGTCACCCATCTACGGACTAACCTCGGCTAGCACGGCTTAACCTTAAAGATCGACCCGTGTGGCTGTTATTGTTTAGCCACGAGCTCCTCTTTCTTTCTAAACGAAGAAATTGAAATATATATTTTCTTTACTAACATCGTCAAATGGGCAGGATAATTTTCATGATAAGACAGAATTTCTCAAGAGAATGTTGAATAGTTTTTTTCAATCTTGCAACCTTTGACCTCAACTAACTCAATATAATTTTTCAAGAAATTATAAATTATAAACAAAATTCTAACCTTCTACGCTTCCATAGAACATGGTGTGCGCACATTATTAATAGACGTGTTAATTACTCCAACTAAATTAGCTAGTGTATTAATCGTGAGAAAATTATTTAACAGAAATAGTGTATTCAATAGAATTTTCTGAATAGTTGGTTACGCAACCTCATTCGTTCGTATAGTGAAGGTGATTGAACTTCAAAAGTGAATGAATGAAGAGTTTGAATAGTTTCTTGTGTATGATAAAAAATACTTGATCCTGCTAAGGTTCTCAAAATAAAACAATTAAATTGCGTTTAAGTAGCTGTTGGTACTATAGGACGAAGAGCATAATTTTTTTAAAGTTTTTATAGGTCAAGACCGGTTGCTTCTTGAAAGAACTTTTTTTGCAATATTTGTCCATGGCCATTAATAACATAAGAATATACAAAATAAATACGTCTTATCATTAATCATTGATCGATAATTATGTAGCGATACCTAACAATTACGAACATAAAGAAACAACACAAGGCAATCATCTACTTAAAGATCTACTTAGACCAAAAAAGGTCCATGAACAAAAAGTATAAACTAAGCATATACGTCAAAATTATTAATTGAATCAGTCTCAACTCCTAGCGCACTATAAAAACAGTCGACCATATTGAAACGGCTGTAATTTACGATCTCGAAACATATTAATATGTTAATGTAACCCACGTACAAGGGTTAATTGATGTAAATAATAAATAACAAAAAGAAATATACGTTAAAGATTATAAAAATATATTTTACACCTTTACTAACGGAATCGAAAATCAATTCAAATCGAATCGATGAAATGTAGTTTCAATCGATTAATAATCGTTCGAATCGACATTTCAAATGAGTTTTCGTTAATAGAGTCGCGATAGTGTGGCAATTTACAACTAATTTTGTGTTGAAACGTGTTCAAATGATAATTTTATGAAAATGTACCAGAGACAGATTCACATGGTCACGTGATTAATCGTGGAAACTTATGGTTTTTGAGATTAACGGAGATTCTTGCATATTTGAGTGGTTTTAGAGAATTATGGCTGGCTTTTGAATAAGGAAAGCAAAGTTATAAACGATGTTAATGTAAGACTGTTAGTAATCAATGACGGAGAATAAATTTGACAATAAAGACCTACAATCAACGAAACGATGGATAGACTGTATGAAGAAGACATGGCTAGAAAGGAGGTGATGCTGAGATGACGAATAATAGAGAAGTATGAAAGACCCCATATGAATTGTAATAAGAGCAAGGAAATGATGATAAATACCTACAATACAGTGAAGGAGGAAAGGCTTAAAATAGACGCAGATTTGAACGCAAAAATAGATATTCCGAAACAAGCTTCTTAAAAGATGCCAAAACCACTTCAGCAAAGAGACTATGAAACATTTTCCTGTAAACACACGAAGAAGAGGCGCAGACAAAACAAAACCAATGTCTTCCTGGTTCCGTATTATTTTCTGAGACGGTCTGGACTTTAAAGACACCGTCTACAAACAAAGGAATAAAATTTTAAGTATACTAATTAAAATTAAAATAAAAAATCCTCAGACTTCAGTCTAAAGTATGCTTTGTCAAAAATAAATGCAAAATAATACAATTTGGTTGAGAGAATCCGCGAGCGGAGGCACAGATTGTAAAAACCTTTTAGGGGTCTTGCACACTGAGAGGACTGCTATTAAGTTAATTGTGTTTGATGGCGTTGTGCTCTCATTTATGACCTTTTCATAATAGTATATTATTGAATGTCACCATATTGACCCATATACTTCCATTTTTAGCATCAGCAATCTTTTTGTCTATACTATTAAAAACCTCAACGGCAATTTCAAGTATTTAAATATTCAAAAACGCTTTTACATCCATACATGCAGCATACAGACATAAATTCACGTTGTATATTTCTGCGGGCAGAAAAATAAACACGCGACAAGCTAACTGTAAAAAGTTGCTCGAAATACTGCGAATGCAGTTGTAGTGTAACGCCACTAGTTTATTTAAAACTAGGAACGAGCAGTATTTGCTGCGTGAAATCGAGCCCCATAGAGAGTATACTTGTTTATTTAAGTAAAGCATTAGACGTTCATGGAGGCATTGCTTATCACCCTCCGTGGACAAACCGTGACACTCGTAAAATGGGACGCGTCTTTGCACATTTGTCGCGTGAAATCGCGCGTCCGTTTTGCGTGCCGCTCTCGGTGTGTCAAACACCTTAAGTTGCCTAGCCTCGTTGTATTTATTTTAGAGCCTAATTTAAATAAGACAGGGCTTAAGTTCTTTTGTGACTTCGTCAGCATTCGTAAACGAATTAGCTACAACGAAAAGGATATTTTTATTCACCACATTATCATAGCCTTTGAAGGATTGTTTGTCGGTAAAAAGAGTCGTTATTTCTATGTTATAAAGACGGTGTAATCCTTTCTTTAGTGTATTTTTGTGCTATGTATTGTTTAATCAGTGATTAAAAGCCTATTTGAATAGACATGGGTACCACCTCCTGTGATTAGCTTTTTTTGCCGCACATATCGAACTTTTTGTGGAGTCACGCTAGGGAGTCATAAATATGGCTCCAAATACTGTACTAATACTGAACTCGTTGCAACTAACCATGGTTATGATAAATGACAAAGTTCAACAAAACACGACCCTAAATAGAAAACTTCAAACAAACACATCTTCTTTCTACCACACACGAGAACATAGAAAATTCCTTTCCTAATCGCTTCTAATGTACCAACGCTAATGTACCAAAATCCCTCGAAGCGTTAAAAAGTAGCCGGTGAGAATCTACCCACAAAAACTAGACAATTCATCAAAATAGTGCCAGGCAATTACCGTGTATAGCGTTAATGACTGACATGCGTTATTAATCTAGGAGGAACCCGTTTTGGACAAGACTTGGCGATTCCGATAATAATCTTGTTTTAATAATTACTCACTCATTCTTCTTACAATCTTGATAGTCTATTTGTACGTTATTTTTCTTGCTTGTCTTAATTTGGTCGACAACTCTTTTAGTAGTGCTTAATTCTTGTTATTTTTCTACGTTGACGTTATCAGGGATCGGGGCGTTTTCTAAGAAATTTTCTTGTTTATTTTTTACTGTTTCGTGTTTACTACCCGATTCGTCTTCGTTGTTTTGACTGGTTGGTGCGTTTCCAAGTTTTTTTTTTTCGTTTTGCATGGAAAATTCATAGCATGAATTTTTGAAGTGTCTTTTCATGTTCTTTTGCACAATGTTGCAAAGCTTATTGTTAAAAACATTTATTTTATTTAGCTACAGTCTGGAATCATGCGGCACCTGTCTACTGACCTCTGCATGAACTTTGCACTAACTAGATATTCGCAAGATTGTTATCATCAAATCAGGTTTAAAATTTCTTGCATACCCACTCGTATATTAGATTCAGTCTTCAGTCTACCTGTATCATGAAGTTAAGATACATTTTATAAAAACATGTAGGTATAAAAAGACCGCAGTACAAATTATAATTCTATCAGGCAGCGGTAAAGGTAGAATTTTTTAAATATACATCCAAAGCTAGGTTGTTTAAAGTCCTTGTAAAAATAGTGAAGAATTGCTTTGCTATTTGGCGCAGCCGTGAGTCACACAATATTTATGGTTTAGTTTTAACTTTTTTTTTATATTTCCGTTTTTTATATTGTGTGTACTTATGGCATGTACCAATAAACGTTTTTTCTTTCTTTCTTTGAAAATGGCCAGTTGTTTAGGCCTTAGGTCATTATAAAACTCAAAACTTTTTCATCAAGAAGTTTATTAATTGTGTTATTTCTTAGTAGGTAGTTCTCCTGTACTTGCCGAACAAAAAGGTTACCAAATGGGAATGATTACATGCATTCTCAAAAGGTTACGAAACGAGACTCAATGTATGAAGATCAAAATAGTTACTTTTGTGATGATGTTTAGTTAGTAGTTGTCGATATGAGAAAGTTACCATATGGGATGTACCCAAGGCTCTGTATGGTGTCGGACGTAAAGAATAGCACCATCCCATATCTTCCCGTGGGTGACGTAAGAGGCGACTAAGGGACTTGCCAGAGACTGGGCAGCAGCGTTCTCTGTGCTTTTGTAACAACCGTACTGCGATCGCCAACCCTCCTGCCAAGCGTGGCGATTATGGCAAAACCCCCCCTTATGTCAATGTGGCGAAACTTGGGGAAGGCCTATGTCCAGCATTGGACGTCTTTCGGCTGAAATGATGATGATGATGATGTACCCAAGGAAACAACCACACAAGACACAAATTTTAAAACACTCTCCAGCCACAGTCACATTGTCCAACTACTTCTTTATTCTAAAATGTATTCAACAAATTACCATTTCTTCGGGCATTCTCCTTACTTATTCTAACGTACTGCGCCTAGTTTACTAATAAATGATAATCACTTACTAACTCATGCTTAAATGTTTCCTGCTACCGTCGTGGGCAAACGAACTTAATTCTTTAGCTTCATTATCATATAAGAAGCCCGAGACTTGACTGATTATTTTGGCTGTCTTGTTTAGGATAAATTGGGGTATCAAGAGTTTAATCTTTTTGGCTTTTATTCGTATAAGTAGGTTGTGTTAACGGTGGGTTTATCATGGCGGATGTTACGTTTGAATTTATTAGAAGTAGAATTGACAAAGACTTGACTGATCAACAATATGAGCGTAACTTTAAAAGTCTATCACTTTACAAGCAAAGATACTTAAATGATAAATGATGTTTATTTTGCAAGTAGGTTTTTACAAACACTTTAACACGGCAATTTTTTTTTAAACTAGGTATGGCCGGTGTTTCGTACCTGACTACTCTGAGAAGAAACAGCCGAAACAAACTCAGAGGTCACAGTCTCTTTTAAGGTCCAGACATAATCTTGGCCAAACTTGTAACTTGTATGGTGTACTTGTACAACTTATGGAAAACATCTTTTTTAGGTGAAGGAAAACATCGTGAGGAAACCTGCATGCTTGAACGATATTTATCGGGCATGTAAAGCCAAGTCAGAGGCCTATGGACGGCAAAAAACTCTGACACCTGGTTAAGCAATAACCACACAATTAAGAACACACTTTACCTTGAGACTCATACCTTTATAATTTTAATTGGTGTTCAGACAGAACTGACATCCAGTCTTACCAAGGGGTGTCGTATTACCCTGTTACGCGGTTGTGGAGGTCAGATGGGCGGTCATCATCATCATCATCATCATTTCAGCCGAAAGACGTCCACTGCTGGACATAGGCCTCCCCCAAGTGTCGCCACATTGTCCGGTCCCGTGCGACTCGCATCCAGCGGATCCTCGAAACCTTCACCAGGTCATCGGTCCACCTAGTGGGAGGCCTTCCAACGCATCGTCTCCCGGTTCGCGGTCGCCATTCCAGAACTTTTCGGCCCCATCGGCCATCTGTTCTGCGAGCAATGTGCCCTGCCCACTGCCACTTAAGTTTGGCAATTCTTCGGGCTAAGTCGGTAACCTTGGTTCTCTTGCGGATGTCCATTTTGGGCGGTCGCTCCCTGTAAAATACTGGTACTCAGCTGCATCCGGTTGGACTGGAAGCCGACCCCAAGATGGTTTGGGAAAGGGCTAGGCAGATGATGATGTTCAGACAGAACTGATGTTGTAAAGGATCGCAAGGTTCGATCCCCGCACGTAAAACATATTTAAAAAAAAAATATTCACGGCACATAAACGAGTCATTATTTTTCAACGAAACATAATCAAGCAACAAGGCATAAAATTAAAAACTCCGTGTAGTACAAGTAGTGACGCGTAACACACCTATCACGAACTTAACCCGTTTCATCTTCCACAAATAATAGCTACGCGTGAATCCAACACATAATTTCAATATCCGTATCCATCATTCAAACATCAACCTATTAAGCCTACACATTCATGATTAAAAAAAAAAATTGGCGGCCATTTTGCTTAAGCACGTTACATCTCGACGCACGCCACTGGCGCTCGTAATTATGATGTTAAAACGCGTGTGTGTATCAGGCCTTAATAACGCGAATAAAGTTTTTGTTAGTGTGGGTAAAAAAGGAAATGCGTACGCGCCGTATTGTGTTCGAAATTTGAATTTGTGTGTGTGATTGTGTATGTTTGTGTGTGTGTTTTAGTGTCTGTGTGTGCATGTGTGTTGATTTGTCGGCGTTTTTGAGTGCGATGGTTGTCTAACAATAATTATAATATACGTGCTGAGCCCGCGGCGCGTACGTCCCTTCATGTTTAGGGTTCCGCGATAAGATAGCTCACCCCTATATGATTTGTTTGTGTTTGTTGTCTGTGGAGGTTAGTTATGTTTTTTTTTGTGAGGGGATCTGAAAATGAACGGTACGAGGGATTACAGTTTTTAGTCATCTAGGTAGTTTACAGCAAAATTATAGTAAAAACTACTAACATGCCATCAATATTTTAACAAAGATTAAAGAAATCATCATGTTGTGTGTTCCAATCATTAATTTATTATTGAATTTCCTACATTGGCACAAATGTTTGCTCGATTTAAAAACAAAAGCCACACATTTATAAATAAACAAATTGTGACCGCTACTTCCAAATCGCGTGTGGTCCCAGGAAACGAAAATTACTTCATTTCGTTAAAAGTTGACATTGCAGCTGTTTTTAACAAAAAATAAATCGAACCTGCCCAGACTTGGATCCCAAACGCACTTGACCGATTATTTTTTTAGTTTTTCTTTTAATGAAAACGATATATTATATGCTTAGCAAAAAGTTGTTTGTTTGTATGCAGGGCTTCATACCGTTATTATTTTATGCGTACTATGGGAACGAAGCAAGTGAGAGTAAAGTCAAAGATTCGTTCGTTTTGATGTACTCTTGTACATCATAGGTACAGTAAACTTCTCAGACAATCACTATTTCCTTCAAAAATATAAAAGGTTAGTGACTGTCCTAAGTTTAACCATTTATTCAAATTCATTTATCAAATTAAACGAGAACGTTTGCAGTCGCATCGTTCCATCATCTTTTAAATGATGGTGATGAATAATATAAATTATTCATCACCTTAGTAGCCTTGTTTCTTTCGGATCCTGCAAACTCCTGAGACCTTCACCGTATTATCGGCCCACCTTCTGAAAAGGCCTCCAACGCTGCGCCTTTTGGAACGAAGTCTAATTCTTAATCTTATCCACCAATACCTGGAATATCAACAACACCTTCCAAAAAAACTATAGCAAAGCTCCAAATTTTTATCGTACCGTCTAAATCAAAGGCTCAGTTGGCGCGCACCCAAATACATCGATTTGCTGCAGAATTGTTAATCACCCTTGTTGGTCTAAAACAAGCTTGTTCCCAGTATGGACACTTGTTAGGTCAAGTTCTGTATTAATGTTTTGTTTTAGTTTATCTTTTGTTTTTTGATCTTTGTCTTCTGCAACTTTTGTGTCCGCGCTATCTACGTTATAATTACTTATATTTATAGTTATTTTAATTTGATGGATATCTGCCTTCTTTTCTTCTGTTACTTCAGCTAAGGTTGTTATTATATCTACTTTTTTTGGATTTAAAAGATGTTTGTTTTGTTCCATTTTATTAGAAAACATAAGATTAGGTTTTTATTGTTGATGATTTGTTAACTGTACTGCACTACTTTTACTGCAAAATATTAAAGTCAAGGAGCAGTAAAAAATTCAAATGAAGATGTTTTATGGAATACATTAGGTATGTCAACGGACCTGTCGAGGTCATGTCTTTAATGATACCATCTGGTTTCGAATAGAAGTACCTACGGTCTAACACCTTACTATTCTCCATTGGTAGATACTTCTGTTTATCCACCTGATATCATAGTTTTATAGCTTGCGAAGCCTTCAATTTAGTTTACCACATTTATTTTACAAAAAATATCTTTTATTTCAATACATTCGCAACTTTTTGCAAGATGGCTGCAACAACAAATTAACGAGCATTCTCATACAAAGTTAAACTTTCAAACCTAAAAAAGGTGAAGTAAAAAGAGCCATTATAGTTGAGGGCTAAAAGAAATAAAACATCGGACCCTACAGGTTGCAAGACGGACTAACGTCTCAATTCACATACATCTGTTTCAGACAGGGTTGCCACACTATAACTTTGTATTTTACTTGGAAACTCTAACTTGTAAAATCTAACTTTAACGTCAATATTTTTCTATGTTGGTACCTACAACAATTCCGAGTATTCCTATTATTTGGGTTAAACAGAATCTTTTTTCGTAAAATTCAATAAAAATACAAACAACAATTTTTTTTACACCCGAGCATTTCAAACCAGCTTTGGTTTGTTTAAACTAGTTTAGTTTTTAAAAGGACCTCAACCTGCCAACCCTGTCTTTGACTTAAAACAAGTTATCCAACTAAGCAAACGAAATGTAAATGTTGTGTAACGAACGCAAATACTATGAAATTGTTAAGTTACGAAGATAAATACGATGGGCTAAGCTGGATCCACTTGATGAGTCGCAAGTCCCAACTTAAATGATGACGTCACGACTTTTAATCGGGACCAAACGTT
This sequence comes from Cerastis rubricosa, assembly GCA_949152445.1. Lineage (NCBI taxonomy): Eukaryota > Metazoa > Arthropoda > Insecta > Lepidoptera > Noctuidae > Cerastis > Cerastis rubricosa. Next base: position 19,301,282 of record OX424534.1, on the reverse strand, counting down.
TAAGAACAGTTTGTGATAAAATAAATTCAGTTTTAAATATGAAATTAAACTTTTTAATTGTTCTATTTAAACTTTTAACAAAATTTTCCCAAATTAAGATCTTAAATTTTTGATGTTATTAGAGCGTTGCCAATTAAAAAGTTGAGCTTTTGCTCGAGACATATTTCTTATGAAATTTAACAACTAATTCTTTCATAACAACAAAAACTTAATAACTATCAAAATTAAAACATGGCTGCGAAATAAGCAATTTACGAGCGAAAATCGAGCTGGAATGATTCAATCAGTTTTTTTTGTAGTCGTAGTGCCTACATTAAGACTGTACATGTCTGCAATCATTTGAAAACGCTCAAGGCTACAAAAAGTATATGCAAAACTTGCACCCATACCAAATGGATGTATGAAATTAAGTCATCACGTCTCCCTATGAGGGGTCTTCATGCTACTTTTCTTGTATATTTTAAGCTACACCATACTACCACCATCCCCAATTGAATTCCAACTTTGGGTCTACAAAATAAGGTTCCTACTACCATAATGAGAGGTTTATATTCGTTTTAATGGCGGAAAAAATCGCACCGTCATATCGTCGACGGTGAAACGTGACGAATCGCGATGGAGACGTCAATTCCTTTACATTCTTAACAAAACCAACAAGTGAAGTACGACAAAAAAGAAGAATAAAGAAAGGAAAAAAAGGGAATAGGAGTATAGCTACTGAGTGACGACATTGTCGTTCACGCTTTCTTTTAGTACAAGGGTGGGTTGAAGTACTATCGAAAGTGTAGTAAAAGTACCTTGTTTGGAACTTGGTGTTGATTTAGAGATTTCTATTCAGATCATTGTGTTGTCAAGTGTCCTTGTGGGACTGAAGAGAAACAATGCAACTTGGATGAGGAATAGATCTAATCTTTTTAGGGTTAATAGTAACGGTTTTTGGTGGAGCAACAATTTTATGAATTCAATGCAGCAATTTGATTACTATATTATTTAGGACTGGCTTTGCCCGCGATATCTATCATTAAATATTTCAAAGTCTATCTGGGGTAAAAAATGTTCTAACCCTGATTATAGTATACATCGGCTAAATTATTTCTTAATCTGTGCAGCCGTTAAAGGCATGATTCCTAAGAGACAGATTACAGTTTTAAACAACACTATACTTCCCAAACCACTGCAGAAGCTAGAATCAACATTGGCGACCACCAGAAAAGCGTCGATCGTCGCAAAGCTCGATGAAGTCCCAGAGAACTTTTGGATCCCGCAACGAAATATATCTGAATAAAACGACACCACTTTTATCAAAATCGGTTCATCCATTTCGGAGCTACGATGCCACAGACAGATACACAAATACACAGATGCACAGATACACACGTCAATCTTATAACACCCCTCTTTTTTGGTCGGGGGTTAAAAATAGTAGGGAAAACCTAACTTCCACTTCATTTCAATTTACAATATTAGTAATGTAGCATACATGAATATTGAAATTAATTATTAGACAAACTATTTAATTAAATCAAGGTAATTTATAAAAACAATGCCAATATTACTACAAAAATAAATAGTCCCATAGATATGAAACCAAGCAATTGAATGCAATATAGAGTTAAAGCACAAAACAAGGAAAATCCCGATGTTTGCTTAAGTAGCATTCCACAGAATTATCAGGTCAACAGCGAAATAACTCAACAAAGAACTGCCTGTGCACAGGATTCTGTAAGATTATATCTAGAGCCAGCCACATAAATTACACTTAGCGTGTCTCCTGGCAACGCACTTATTGTTTTTTTTTCCTCCGAATATTGCGCCGGTATTACTGTCTTTTCATTGCAATATAAAACAATAGGAGCTCGTGGCTGAAGGGTAAGAGACACATGGAATGATCTTCAAGGTTGAGGACGGCTTGCATAAGTCGGCCTGTGGATGGGTGACCATGCATTTCATAAAGAGTTTCCTCCATGCCTCGGTGAGCATGTCTCGCCTACAAGATGTAGATCTTTGACAGTCTTTACGGATAGTCAGTGGCCCGAATCTCTGACTAACTCAGTACTAACTGGGTTGTGGAGGTCAGATAGGCAGTTGCTCCATGTAAAATACTGGTATTGAATTACATCCAGGTAGCTGACTCCAATATAATGGGAAAAGGCTAGGCAGATGATGACTACTGTCTTTACCACTGCATTTGCATCGCTGTCAAAATTATAATAATCTTTATTTTAGGAAGGGAAGGGCGGGCATTTTGGGGGATTGTCTCTTGTAATTTGACGTTCAAAGAGTGCTGATTATCAGCCTAATTTGAATAAATGACTTATGATTTTGGAACTATAAGGTCGCTGTTGAATTATTGACTTGCTGACATCAAGTCTGTCAAAACCAGTGATCTTTACTTTTCTTACAATAAGGCTGTTATTGGGTTGTAGCTGTCAGAGGTATAACTGTCACCCCAAATGAATTTGTTGTCGGCGATGACATGTGGAATTTCATTCGAATTGTAGATTTGAAAATCGAAGTTCGAAAATAGAGTTCGCGGTAAAAATGGATTCTCAGTGTCGAAATATTTAAATATCTACAATTAAAAGTCGGTTATAAAATAATAGTTCTAGAATAATGTTGGGGTTTGCAATTCAATGTTATTATTTCCAATAATGCTTCTCCTGCTTTTTTGTTTTCTTTTTTTGGATAAAGAAACTAAATGATTACATTCTTTACCAATGCAAATATTGTAGTAACATGTCCAATATGAAACTTTGAAAACATTTGAATAATTTTGTTGGTACTTAATTAATTTGAAATTGATGTAAAATACACTGACCTTAATACAATTTATTATAATTATTAAAATAACACATAAAATTAAACAATCCAATTAATTGCAACATAAGGTAGTAAACAAAAATATCAGGTAAATTTTAACTCGCAAAATAATTGACTTTGCAAATAATAATTATCGTGACTGTGTTAACAATTTACATGTTATTGCAATAATTTAAAATAAGACAGGTTAATTATTCGGAATAGGTAATTATGTTGTAGTTCAATTAAGTTTGTTATTTAATTATGATGAATAGAAATTATCTGCATTACAATCAAGATTCATAATGTCAGGTCCAGGATATGATATAATTTTATAACGCATGAGCTCGTGGCTAAAGAAGTACAGCCGCACGGGTCGATCCTCAAGGTAAAACCACGCTTGCCCAGGGCGGTCCCTGGATGGATGACCATGTATATACATACCGAGTTTTCTTCGCGCATCAGAAAGCACGTTCATCTCGGCTGCTATTTCTAGATATTTGACAGTCGTTTCAGGTAGTCAGTCACCCGAAAGTCTGACAACCAGTCATGAGGTCAGATAGGCAGTAGCTCCATGTAAAATACTGGTATTCAGCTGCATCCGGTGAAACTGGAAGCTGAACCCAACATAATTGGGAAAAAGGCTAGGCAGATCATGATGATGGTTAAAAACAGGATAGCTTGGAAAAATACACTCAACGCTAAAGCATTTGTAACAACTTTAATGATATTAAAACACTATCAATAACACTTCTAACCGATACTAAAAACGTATAACTTTAAGGATAATAATATCATCAAGTAATTTTCGAAATATCCGTCTAGCAATTACTAATCTAAAGTAAGTAATGGGCCTAATTCAGTTACCAATTAAATTCAATATTGCACGCACCATTTTCCATTCCGTCTACACACATTTTGACATTAATTTTTCCTTCCTTCATACAAAATAATTACTGCTACTGCTCTGGTTCCAAATTCTCATCAGCTAGCAACGAACACTACACCAATACAATATTAATCATGAACGACACCCATTTCCGTCCTCATTATGACAATTTGCATGCATTCTAACAAACGTAAATTCCGCATTGTTACACTAACTATTTTGAACGTTAATAGACTCTCTAAATTAGAACAAAATTTTGTGTTTAGATTTGCATATTTAATATTGTTATTTAGGATTTGTGTGATTCCTCATTATGATAATTTGGAAATGAAATTCTCGAAAATAATAATTTTCAATATTCTGAATTTTGATGGGCGTTGTGGACTTTTCATTATAATTATCTAGTACTCCTGTTTTGTGTAGGCGTTTAGGTGTTTCGATAACTTTACTCATTTTAATAGCAGCATTCGGTAAGACTGGAATCCAAAGATGAAATGAAAGCCAATCTTAGAACAGTTGTGAAAAGGATTGGCAGCTATGAGGATAAATCATAGCTTTATCCTATAGGTAACAAATATCTTGACACAGCAGTACCAGCACAGCACACAGCAGATGTCTTACTATTAATCTAAACTAATATTATAAAGAGGAAAGATTTGATTGTTTGTTTGTTTGTTTGTATGTTTGTTTGCATTGAATAGGCTCCGAAACTACTGCCAGCCCATTTATCGAGGAATGCTATAGGCTATATATCATCACGCTACGACCAATAGGAGTGGAGCAGCAATGAAAAATGTGGCGAAAACGGGGAAATTGTGACGCAAACGAAGTTGCACCGGACAGCTAGTTATAACATAATTTATAAAAATCATTAAGTCAAAAATAAGTTGCAATTTCTAAAATAACTAATGTTCGTCTTCAATTTCATAATCAAAGCTTTACTTTAATACACAAAACTTGATTAAAGATAATAAAAATTACAAGAACATTATAATAAAGACATTTCCGTTTTAAAACACGATACAGAATTTTAAACCAAAATTATGAATGCCTGTCGCGATTTATTTCACTTGTAAAAGCCAAAATTGGTTTCAATTAATCAAATTGAAACATTAATTCAATTAAGTGTTGCCGGTTCTATAAATTAACTTAAAGCATGCTATTCTAATTTTGTAACGTTCGTTTTTATGTAGGAAATTCTTGCGTCTTCAGATAATTGAATTTGAACTTTGTTGTTTGAGAATTAGTGTTAGTATTTAATTGTTGAGTTTGTATTCTAATAATACTGAACACTTAAAATTGGACTTGGAAACGAATGTTTCTAATAGATTTGTTCATAAAATATATTGGTTTCAGAAAGATAAAGGTTTAAAATACGTATAGCATCAAATAACTTGAAATAATTCAAGCTAAAATCAGCCTCCAATCCTTTGATTCAAAGTCAAAATCGATAAAATATTCAATCATTGGGAAGTCTTTTACCCCATCCATCATGGCTTACCCCTTTTCGATCCGACACTCATCAAATCTCAGCACAATATTAATCAATCGAAGCCTGTGCTCATTTCAAAGCAAGCTTAGCAGGCGGAACCAATATACCATTGACTAATATTACCTGAGCACCTGAATTTGCATATCAAACGGTGTCCCATAGGACTATACGGCTAATATAGAGAGGGATAGACACAAATTTGCTCGTATTAGTTCTCCAGCGTCGTTTAGCTTTAGTTTAGGGGTTATGCTGTTAGATTTAGCGAAAATAGGACTGAGTTTTGCATTTATTGTGTTGGAGACTGGCCTATAAATTGCAAGGTTCCGAAAATGTTTGCCAAATCAAGAAAAGTAAATTACAGAAAATGCTCAGTACCAAAACAAAAAAACTTGCAACTGATCGCTTAAGATAGGATATGGATAAGCTATTGAAAAGATGCCAAACATAAGAGTCGCAGTGGGGAGAGCACGTTGCTCGCAGAACGGTTAGCCACTGAATCTGAAAGATTCTGGAGAGGGAACAAAACTTACCGAAAGGCGCACTGTTGGAATGCCTCCCACAATGTGGACCAATGGCTTGACTTGGTGAAGGCTGCAGGAAACCGTCGGATCCTAGAGAAACAAGACTGGGCAATGTTCGATGTTTAGGGGAACCAAAAATGAATGAATGAGTGATGAATGGAGTGTCCCAAGTTTCCCAACATGTTTAGAGGACCTAAAAGACGCCAGAAACATCGCTGGGCCCAAAAAAAAAATACAAGTCGTACTATCAGCACGAAAGAAAAAGAAGGGGAACCTATGTCCAGCAATCCTTTCAGCTTATACCATGCTAATGATGATTTTAAAATAAATAATTAATTAAAATTGTGGCGATCAAAGCTCGTGCTTTTTCTGTTTGAAAGGCAGCCTTAGACCTACAGATAACATACAGGTTGATTTTACTTACAACTACCTTTTTAGAAACAGACACACACACTTTAACATCAACACAAGATCTTAATGTAGGAAAATTCTTACCGGAGAAGTTTCAAAATTCACATCGCTCATAACTTGAGTCCCCCAAAACTGAGCACCGTGGAGTACAGTGATAATTCATCAAGACATGATAAGGCGGTGTTGTGACTTATGACACGTATGTATTATATTACCCCCACATTACTATGTTTAATGTTAGAACTGACGGCCTGATGGGTTTTATTAATAACGTTACTGTGTGCCACTGTTTTGGGGAAAATTAGGGTAGTGTTGCTTTTGTTATTAGTTTTATTGGAATGGAAAAAGATGGTACTAGTTCTGGTAATGCAAGTGGAGATCATCTAAAAGAGAATAAAGTCAAGATAGAAGTATATAACACAGATGAAATAGAAGACGAAGAGGGAGATCGTGATGTAAAAGGTTGTTTATTAATTAGAACTGTTCTGTATGGTGTCGGACGTAAAGAATAGCACCATCCCATATCTTCCCGTGGGTGTCGTAAGAGGCGACTAAGGGACTTGCCAGAGAATGGGCAGCAGCATTCTCTGTGCTTTGTAACAACCGTACTGCGATCGCCAACCCGCCTGCCAAGCGTGGCGATTAAGGCAAAACCCCCTTTTTGTCAATGTGAAGACACTTGGGGAGGCCTATGTCCAGCAGTGGACGTCTTTTGGGCTGAAATGATGATGAATGATGATGAAATTAGAACTCAATAGAAAGAAACGGAAAATTTAAATTTGAACAGAGAAACAGCTCATAGACTAAAAGGCAAAATCCAATAAAAAATCATGATCGAAAATAGGCAAAGCAAAATAAATGAATCAAACCCATTTTAGATTTTGACTACATGCTAGCTTATTGTAATTGCAATTTACCTTACCAAAGTGACATTCTAGCAACAATCATATAATGGAAAAGTCAAAATGTATTGGATTGACATAAACGACCGAACAAACGTATATAATTATGACAATCTAGTCAAAAGTCGTTGTGTAAATACGAAACTAACAATATTATAAAGCTGAAGAGTTTGTTTGTTTGCTTGAACGCGCTAATCTCAGGAACGACTGGTCCGATTTAAAAATTCTTTCAGTGTTTGATAGCCCATTTATCTAGGAAGGCTAAAGGCTCTATATCATCACGCTGCAACCAATAGGAGCGGAGTAGCAATTAAAAATGTTACTAAAACGGGGAAAATGTGACGCAGCCGAAGTTGTGCGGGACAGCTAGTATGGTAGTAATAACAAGTCAAAGTGTTAACTTGAGTAAATGTCATTATTTAAGATACGATTTTAATGTTTAGCTTAGTTATTGCTTGAAGCTGGAACTGCAAAAGTTAGAATTCTTAGCTTTGCTTTCTTTGTCCCTTCTTACTTCGTTCAAATTCTTATTATATTGCATAAAAATGATTGCATAAATAATTGCTAAAACACAGTAATTACTTTAACTTAACCATAGACACAAATGTTGGTTTCGCGCTCTATTCTTCTAGTAAACCGCCAAATCCTATTTTCTAAAAGCATTTTTTCCAACCAAGACACCGCAGAGAGCCAGAAAATCTTGGAGATAAAAAAGAAAACATTATTATTAAGGCTTGTATTTTATAAGGCGCATTAAGGGCTCCCGTTTAAACTTGGCTTGTACTTGTAATTTTATTCTCACCGTTGGTTGTGAAACATTACATTACCGTTGAGGGAACATTGTTAAAATATATGTATACGTCATGTTAAATTTTCTAAACTTGGGTTGTGCGTCGGAAAATACTACTTGCCAGGTTCAACAGCAATTTATGTTACATGGTTTGGTTTAATTGTTTATGAAATACTGACAAGAAAATAATAATAAAGTACAAAAAATTCAATAATTTTGCAAAGCTATTTAATACGTGAACTGCTGACAGTTTTATTCACATTTTTTTGCACGCGTTAATATAATGAAAATAAAATGCATTTCCTGTCCCCACGTTCACTGCAAATCCAATTATTCTTAATTCAAAACACGCACTTTCACCCCACACTCACACAACACGCTTATTTCATTACAAAACTTAATTCCGAACAATTATAAACCCACCGGAAACTTGGCTGGTTGGCGTGATAACAATCTATGATTTTTAATTACACCCAATAGGCTCCGCCTTGTCTTGTAATATATGTATACCAAAACGTCCAATCAAATTAGGCAACGTTGACGTAAAGTGTCATTGGAACAAACCCGGGGTACATTAATCACACCATTTATGATTTAAAATTTGTATCGGCCGTTCGAGTGTTAATATTCTTTTTTTATTTTAAAATTTCAACGTCGAAAAATTTAAATTCGAATTGACAACGGTTTCGAATGAACGATTGAACGATCGAATGATTGATGAGTGAGAGATTTCTTGATGGTTTTTGATTTTATTTGATTGCTTTGTAAGACACAGTGTGTCTATTATTGAATGAAATCTGATATTTCATTTGTTTCGATTAACTTTTCGATTTATCTTGAGCTTAAATTGGAATTACATTTTAGAGTAACACTTTCCTTTTTCCTTTTACAAAGAACGTAAAAAACGTTTCATAACACTCCATTAAAAAAAGACTTGCTTTTATCACAAAGGAGTTGACACATTCTTTGAAACGGCTCTTTAGTGAGTTGACGGAGTAAAACAGGTCACTCAGGTGCAAGACACAAACTGCTGCTCTAACGCCAACAACGTAGTATTAAAACTAAATAAAAACTTGCTACACGGAAAGTGGAAGCAACCCACCCACAAACGTATAATTTCAAAACTTGCAGAAGAAGAAAAAACGAGAGATTAAAAAATATGTATAGACTGCAATTAACTCCAAACAAGCATCCTTCGTTAGCACAGAACAGTTTTATCCTCACAGTTTTTTAACCGCTGTATCATTTTAATATAACCGTCTAACGTATTAAATAATAGATATAAAAAATAACGAATATATTACACGTACAGTATATAATTCACAGCTGCTCAAGCGGATGCCTTCACACAAATTATGATACGAAATAACACATTTCTCTCGCCGACACGACTCAACATAATATGGGGAGCCTCGAAATTAACCATAATTGCTTAATTCAGAGATGGGCACACCAAAGTCTTTGGTCAGAAGTATAAGTTGTAGGTGATGCACTCTCACGAACAAGGCTTGTGTACCATAGACGCTTGCAGTAGTGTGTGTTTTGTTGTTAGCGCACCGGCAAGAACGCCAGTAAGCGACGAGGCTTCGTCGCGGACGGACGTAATCTCAGTTTCCCTGTTAAGTGTGTTTTGTTGTGCTTCGAGTTCGTGTATTTAAGTTTAGTGACTATATATGAATGAAAGTTTTTTAATTTAATTAATGGATTGTTTGTTTTGTGATTTGGGATGAATTGTGTGTGTTTTGGATTATTTGTCATGTTTTAAAATTGTAAGTAATAAAACCAATTATTATTTTCATTTAGGTGTTCTAACATTTAGGAATAAACTGCAGTTTAAGTAACAAATAAAATTAAAAAATTTCTTCAGTAATTAATTAGAACAGCGTTAAAAAAATTGTACCGGAAAAATGGGTAAAATAAAAAAAATTGATTTCAATAATGAATGAAAATAATATGATTTCTTACCAAATACACAGTAGATATTAAAAGTGCTAAGACATGCAACAAAACAACTTATCAATCTAGAAGTGGAATTACTGACACAAAATCTCTACATGAACATTGTTAAACAAGATCTTTGCGGCAAAGCCTTAAACAAAGAAGAAGACAAAAATACTAGGAATAACGATACAGAAAGAGATGGCAATATATAAATTCACAGGCATCTTCCAGGTAATGGGAATTACGTGTGAAGGGAATCCAAGTGGGTATCATTAGAGTATGTTTTTGTCTATTACTAATCATGGAAGATGCTCTGTCATTGGTTCAAACCATACTTTCGGTTGAAGGAGAAAATTATCTCTTTGATATTAATATAATTAGCCAGAAAGGAGAAATTGATGTTACTTTGAATGACCGAAAAAAATTCAACTTACTGTTATATTTAAGGTGACAGTGAGTTGTATGTTTATTTGTCCTCCCTTAACTAAATAACTGACTGAACAGATTTTAATTTTTGGCACACAGACAGACCATAATCTGGGTTAGGACTTTAATATTCTCGGTAAGTCGTTTCCATGGGATGAAATCAAACCGCCGGCGCCGAACCAAACATCATGAGAAAACGAAACATGCATGAGAAATATTTTCCGACGGCTTGTAAAGCCAAATCAGAGGCCCATGGACTGTGCCATGGGTAGCATAAAACTCTGGCACAAACACACGATAAAGAAGACAGACATCCAAATAGTCTTTTTACGCAAGAACTAATATCATTCAACAATAAGGTATTGTTAATCACAAGTTCACAGCCAATTGAAGTAGAAATCTATATTGTTACATCAATTGAAGTCACAATATTCGTCCATCAAATCGTGAACGTTCTAGGGGTTAGATCGAGCATTCTGGTTAGTTACGAGTTGCAGTGCGTGCAATGATGGTCTGGCTATCACCAATAACTTGTACACAATTGCGGTCGGACGCAACGCTTTGAAATAATGTTATGGTTGAAGCCTTGGAAACATTGCATTACTTCTATGTAAAACGAGAATGATTCTTCTTAAAAACATTCTAGCATAGCCAGACATAGGCAAACAGTTAAAACATGCAAGGAACATAGAAAAAAGTAGAACTTGAAAATGTAAATTAAAGTAAAATCATAAATGTACTTTTTCTTCTTCATCGTGTGGTAAATGCCGAAACTGGTGCGAGAGTTTTTATGCCGCTCATGGTTCTCTGTCTCTGGCTTCACATGCCGTCGAAAAATATGTCTCAGAAATTCTGGTTTCCTCACGATATTTTCCTTTACCGAAGCAAGTGACAAATATATTTACAATAAATTCACTCCGAGAAGTTTTAAAGAGATCTGAAGTATTCTTTCTACAACTCACTGCTATAAGAGTCTCAAAAGTGGACGATTTTAGATTAATAATCTGGCTTATATAGGTCTCTAGGACCTATAACCAAAATAATGATCGTATTATAATTTTATGACTAGAGATTCCTAAGATGATTTTGCTAATAAGAGTGCACAAGCCATATTCGAATAGGCCCAAAAATGCTGGGGATTGAACCAAGTAAAATGAATACAACGGATCCAATATTTTTACTGACTCGTCTTTCAAGTGTAGTCGTCATTCCAAAAATTCGTAATGATGTCTTTATAAGGAAAATACTTTAATTGTTCTCCATTCTCTTTTCAGATGCCGTCGCATTTCGAGATACATCGTTAACAGGTTCGTTAGTCCAAATAAAATTATTTGTTTTATGGCGCTTGAGAGCAGTATTAAAAAGTAATAAGCGACTCATTATATTAAATAAAACAGGCAATTAAAATAATAAGTCAATTTATTTTATTTCGTATAATAAACGGTTAATTGTACGCTGGTTTTATAGGACTTTTCCAACTTGAGAACGTTTGAAGAATATCATTATTTTGGTGGTTGTGTTTATTGCGTAATTCTGAACCATTTTATTAACCTTGGTTCGGTGATATTATTTACTATTAAATAACTATGCAAACCAAACTCCTTTTTGATTTATTAATTCTAATAAGCATTTAAATCATTCCCAATAAACATAAGCCATAACAATTATCGTGACACAATATTTTTTTAACCATTGGTTCTTCTAAATCTATTACTTATTCTTCTTCAACTTTTGGCCACCTAAAGTTCAGTGTAGGTCTCTTCCAAATCTCTCCGGTTTTCGCGGATTTTTTATCATTCATTACTTATTCAAATCTTTCCAATAGTTCATCATCAGGACCTTTGACTATTATAATTGCCACCTATACCAAATTGTCTCTCCAATCCTTTTTCAGATTACATTTTTCTAATCATCATCATCATTATCCTATAATGTTCCCACTGCTGAGACTCAGGCGTCCGCTCTATGAGATGGAGTGGGCTGTAATCCACCACGCACGCTCAGTGCGGGTTGGTACACACATTCCTCACGATGATTTCCTTCACCGTTTTTGAGGGCAGCGGTGATGAAGACAAAGTAATACGCCTGCCTGGGTTCGAACCCACAGCTTACTGCTCGTAAGCCGGGGCTGCCACCACGATGTTCTTCTATTATGTCTCAAACAAAACTTTGCCTTTCAAAATCATTTCTTCTGCAACAAAACCAACTTGAGCATCATCTGCAAAGTTTACATAATATAGAAAGTGCCCCCTCGTAAGAGATACACCCACCCGTAACAAGAGGCCAGACTAACCCAAATTTTTATTAGTAGCCGGTGAAATTATCATAAATCCAATTTTTTCCACCCAGCTTATTTTACAGGCCATAAAATTTTGTATTCTCATCTAACGTATTTTTATTCATACGTTTTTCAACGTTAAATTTGCGGGTTTTAATGGCCGACTGTAATATGAGCGGGGAGTATTAAAGTGTGTTGTAAAAATTGTTTGTTTTTCACTGCCAAGAAGTTCTTTTATCGTAGTTTCTTGATTGTTTTGATCTTTATCTTTTAAGAGGTCGGTATTTTCTTCAGGGTTATTTCTTAAAGCAGCTTTGTGTTTATTTATAGTGTTTATATGTTTGCCTGTAATATTTTTCTTGTGTTCAGTTTTTACGTTTAGAACAGCGTTGTCTGAAACTCGCTTTATAATCAACTTAGGAGTTATTTTCTGTTGGATTTTCTTTGATGAGTATTTTAAAGGTATTGTACGTTATTCATAACATATTAAGTGGGTAACACTTATTGATATTATCAATATTATATTCTCAATTTGATTTGCCATTGACGTAATACATAGTGTTAGTTGGGGTTCAGTAATTAATTTACTTACCTTAGTACAAAGCAATATTATTGATTACCATACCCAAGGGTTCCATCTATTATTAACTTGTTAGCTCTTGAGTTTCCGTTTATTAAGCTCAGCTTTATACTTAGCGTTTGAAAATTAATTATTATGTGAAGATTGAGTTTTTAAATAAAAATTGCTTAGTAGGGATTGCGTTTCTACCTGAAATTCTGACAACCAGTCTTACCAAGGCGTATTATATTACCTAGTACTAACTGGGTTGTAAAGGTTAGATAGGCAGTCACTCCATGTCAAAATACTGATATCCAGCTGCATCTGGTTAGATTGGAACCCACCCGTCCCCAAGATAGTTGGGAAAAGGATAGCCAGATGATGAGGTACTGCATTTCTAAAATTATTTTGAGGCATAAATTATAGATCCCCGGATAGTTTCATAGCTCATAGGTATTATCAGCAAGGATATAATGTGACCTAATAATTATCTGCTGAACGTGTGAACAGAGTCACGGGAAATTTCTAGTTAACCCAAATTACTTCGCGCGTAAAACGTCCGAAATGCTTGGCCAAAAACAATTCCTATTTCGGAAAAAGAACGCAAAAATTCTTTTCATAATTATTCTTGCTCTAATGTGGGTCGTAAACAAAATATTTTTCGTAGAAAACAAGCTTACAGGATGATGAACAATCGAAGTTACTCGAATACATCTCGAGTTTTGGCAGAAGACAGTAAGCGAGCGGAAATTAAGCGTCGTCTGTTTCGTCCATTATACTTTTGTATTAACTTAATGGGCTGCTTTAAGATTTTTTATAAAAGATTATGCGTACACTTTTCTTATCTGAGGATTTCTGGTCAATTACCGAGACCCAAGTTTGAATAAACTTGTGATTATGGTCTGATGAAGTAATCTGGTGGATTTGTGGAGTGATTGAATGGTTTCTTTGTCAAATGTCTTTCATTAAGATCTCAATCACAATTAGTTTATTTTTCTGAGAAACTGCCCGTAAGAAATAATAAATTACTCACTCAAGTCAACACATTATAACAAAAGTAAATGACTTAATTAAAATACCTGAAATATTCAACGTCAAAAGTTTTTTGTTGCTAGCATCAGCTAAATCGGATTGCTAAAAGTTTTTTCTAGCTTTCGACGAATAATGTCACCACTGTGGGCGGATATTTTAGCTATATCAATTATGTGAACAAAAAATTCGGTGACAGCAGATCATCGTAAACCTCTTAAGTTTCTGGGAACTAATTCATAGTTAGAAAAAAGTGTCCCATGAGTCTTTACATCCTACCGAACGAAGCACAAATTTATTGGTGGGTTTGTTTATAATACTATATAGGATGGAAATACACTGATGCAAAAACAGTTACCACAATCATATTGAGTACAAAATTCTGAACCACATAGAAATTTAACATCGGTAATTTAAACTAAACTTATTTCGTACATTTGACCGTGTAGGTGTTGCACTTTTGTAAGAAAAGGCTGATTAAAAAAAAATACAGATGAGGAATGCCCGCTCGCCTTCCACCGCAGCTTTAACTTCTACTTTCTAAGCTATTATATAAGATGCTGCAACTAAGTGTGTCTTGGATTTCGATGATGAAAGGGGGATCCTTCATCATCGTCATTTCAGCCAAAAGACGTCCACTGCTGACATAGGCCCCCCCAAGAAGGTGGGGTTTTGCCATAAACGCTAAGCTTGGCAGGCGGGTTGGCGATCGCAGTACAGTTGTTACAAAAACACAGAGAACGCTGCTGCACATTCTCTGGAAAGTCCCTTAGTTGCCTCTTACGACACCCACGGGAAGATATGGTCCCCTTTACTCAGCTTTATTAAGGATTTGATATGAAAAATTAAATTCAAAATTTAAAAAACCCCCGACACAAAAAACCTCTAAAAAGCCAAAAATAAATTAATCCAAACGTCGTAGCGTCGGGGGTCCGCTTTCTTCTGTGCTTGTACTAAGCGGTCTTCTTAGCGGTCCCCCGACGCTACGACGTTTGGATTAATTTATTTTTGGCTTTTTAGAGGTTTTTTGTGTCGGGGGTTTTTTAAATTTTTAATTTAATTTTTTTCATGCTTTTTAAACTTATATTATTTTTTCTTAGCCTTGACTGTCCCACTCCTAGGCATAGGCCTCCCCCCTTTCCTTCCAATTTTCTCGGTGTTGCGTCTCTTCTCGCTAATTAACGAAACCAAGGAAGGATATAAATTAAAAAAAAAACTGTACTGGGTGTAGCACCCCCCCCCCCCTCAGCAATGCCCATGGTGACAAGCGACAACATTTCAAATTTCAAATCGACTACCTGTGAAAGTTGTTTACATCCCTTCATCAACTAGAAAAGAGGTGATGATCTTCAAACGGCTGAGCAGATTTTCTCGAAACATAGCTAAGAACACTCTCGATTAAAATACCTTTCAAACGACACCACCTTTACCAAAATCGGTTTATCCGTTTAGGAGCTACGATGCCACAGACAGACACACAGATACACAGATACACCGATACACAGATACACACGTCAAACTTATAACACCCCTCTTTTTTAGTCGGGGGTTAAAAACAGTCTTCACCTTATCTAGCTTAAAATACCTGCAGCAGATAGTCTCTTTTAAATAATATCGTGCATTTTTCACTAATTAACTAATATTAGGAACATCAAACGAATTCCTAAAACCTGCAAAACCGCCAAAAATTCTTCCAAAAAAATAAAAATAAATTCTAAATTCGAGCGCGCTTATTACCAGCCAGTCGGACATGTTAAAACAGATGTTTCGTGCTTGACGTAAGGGTCAGGCCGGGTCGCCATCTTGGAAGTTCCCGCCAATCGCGGTCTTGACAGGGGCGGGAATAATAATCACCGGCTGTGATTGTAAATAGAAGAACGCATTATTTTCGAATTTTCGGTTATGGTAATGTGGGCAAAGGGACGAAGATATAATTTTTGTAATAGGGTTATGTAGATGTTGAAAATAAATTAATTTATAAGTTTAGAAGGTAGGATAATGGTCTAAAAAGTAATATGCTGAATCAAATTTTATAACTATTGACAATAGTATCAATACTAATATAATAAAAAATAAAAAAAAACTAAGTTTGGATGTTCGAGGTATAAATCTCCAAAACTCCTCATCTGTTGTAAAAAATATTTCAATGTTGGGAAGCTACTATAAGTCTATTACCAACTGCGATAGAATAATAATTATATAAGTAACTTCAACGTGAACGAAGTCGCGAGCACAAGATGGTACAAAATTAAAAAATATTAACAAGCCAAACCTAAGAAGACCAGCTTTTTGTCATCAAAATCACTTCTCCCTCTTAGTTTCTCGTCAAATCAAATACCAAACAGATGGATTCTAGGCCCTCCTGACGTATAGGTCAGACGGGTCGGCCATCTTGCATCTTTCCTGGCATCCTTGTCAACAGCAGCAAAGTAATTACCGCCGATGGCTTCGGTAATACGAGATCTGTTTTGAAATGAGAGAGCTGGATTAAATTTGTTTTGACTCTTCTCTGTGGGATTGATTTTGAAACGATTACTAAGCTGATTTTGAGCTATATTTGGATCTAGTTTTCGAGTGTACGATTCCGAGATATCCACTAATAGGTGCTGAATTTACATGAAATTAATAATCTTGTTAATTCAGCACCCATGAGTTGATTTATGTACCGTATTGTATTGTATACATTTATGTAATGTACATTTATATTTCGATAGCTGCAAATTGGTTTCATTTTCAAGCTTTTATAAGATGTTTTTGTTCTATTAGTAAATTTAACTTAACACATTAGTGTCAATAAATTTGAATCAAGTCTTAACTTTTTGTATTCCGCCTCTAATGAAGACTTGTTAGTATTTAAATTTCCACCATAGGTATTCATAGATTCTTGCAATCATAAAACAAATTATATGACCATATAAAATTCACCGTAGAATTTTTTACTAATAGCTCAACCAATAAATGCGTGTATACTAGAAAATGCTAATAATGAACATAAATTATATGATCCATAATTACTTGCTAATAGTCCATTCGAATTTGAAAAAAATAAGAGATTTAACAGCGTATAATTATCCTATATGGCTAAACCAGTCGCTTGACTATTAATCTTCACCTTCGAGGAATCGAGGTTGTGTAAAAAGATTTGATTAGAGAAATTCTCAATGAAGATCGCTCATTTCGGCGGAAAGTTCTTGCATGGTATGCAAGCTGTCTTTTACGCTATTTATTTTGAGGATACAAACGGAATCTTTGGCACCTGAAAGTGCAGGCTAGGCAATTTATGTCTCCCCAGGGTTACCTGGGGAGACATAAATTAATAAATGACATGTTTTTTTTATTTTGTTTAGCTCATTTTTCTCTTCTTAATTAGTCATCTGATTTGGCTGTGGCCGAGATTTTAGTTATTTTCAACCGCATTTCATTAAGTATGTGAAATATTGAGGCAGTTTAGATTTCTACTTAATTTTGGAGTTCTCTACCGGACTAACTATAATCAGAGCACTGAAACAGTAAATAAAGTTCACACGCCACTTCACGTATTCACAAATTATAGACCAGTCATGTTACTTACAGATATTAAAGGTTGTATTCCCTTAAAAGCGAACATAACATAAAGTATCGACACCAAGTCGACACCTTTCGCACATAAACTAGTAACGAGCATCCCACTACATCGTTTACGCCATCATTTTCCTAGATCGAGACGGCAAATTTGAATCGAGCTTACATCGAAATGGTGTCTATGTTTGTATCTGACGAGGACACTTTTCTACTCGTGCCTTAGAAAGCGTGGTTTATAAAGAAAATGTTTTTAAAGGTGATCAAGGAGTCTTGAGATAAACTTTGTGTTGATAAAGTAACAAAACGATTTAGTTACACAGCAAAATTGAAAAGTGATATTCCCGAAGATAACACTTTCGGTAACACCTGTTTCATAATACTATAGATTCAAAATGCAATGTTTGCCAAAATATAACATGACAAGCAATACAGAGGGAGAAAATAGAAGAAAGAAAGAAAGAAAGAAAAAATATTTATTTGTCGCAGGGACATGACGTGCATACAAAATGAAAACAGTAAACATAGCATAAGAAACATTTGTAAGTACAATAACATAAAATGTACAACAGTAAGATTTTAAAAATAACAAAATAAAACAGAATTTAAGTAAAAGATTAGTCAGCTTGCACGTCGTGACTGCGACAAGCAGGTTTCCACTCAGCATGATGCTGTGCTATGGGGGGCCCACAGCACAGCGCTGGTTTTCAGTGGTCACCCATGAAAAAAAACGTACGGAAATCAAGACAGCGTAAACATAAAAAAAAATCACTTTCAAAAGTTACTTGAATTACAATTGTAAGTAGTAAAAGCAGGAAATAATGATATTATTATTACAGAAAACAAAAAAGAAACAGAAGTTAAACTTTATAAAGATAATAATGTTAAAGGAAACAAAACGATGCAGATACCTCGGCACGTCGGATCAACAGACGTAGCGGATTTCGGAGCACCAATCATGGCACCTGTTCAACGTCCCTATTTCATTTTTAATGAAGACGTTATATCCGCAGGTGTTCAATCTTATTATGTTGTTTAATTCATTCTGCCCTTTGTTTTCTTATAAACCTTTTTTTTCTTCATCTTCGACCGCAAAAGTTTTATTCCACTAAAATTTATTACGACACAAAGGTGCGTTGTAAATCGCGTTTGTGGAGTTTAACAGATGTAGGTAATTAAGTTGTAAAGTTTCTACAATGTTTTTATTGTTATCAAGGGAATGTTGATGACTATGATCTGTAGTCCTTTTAATTACGAATTAAACAATGGGAACTTTATTGTGGTAATGATGTAGTAATAAATCTTTGAATGTTACTGAATGTTCCTTCTCTTTATTTTTTTGATTTTATGGTAATTTTGTTTTGAATTAGTGATAGTGCTTTTGGACAAGTGCTTTGGGTAGCTTTTATGTTGCCCTAAATGTAATATTACTTTTTAAACTCTTTATTTTTGCTTTAATCATCATCATGTCTATCGGAAATCGAGTAATTTCAATATAATTCAGTTTTAATTAAAAAGGACATCATTAGCCATTCTATTGTCACATTTCTACTCCCAATAACAGATTTATCGTCAGAAATAACCCTTCAATATTAGAATCGGATACAAAACACAAAAAATCACTGTTAATTAAGACTGAGAGCCATTAAAAAATAAAAATAATAAAGTACACATATCCGAACGTACTGCATCTTTTTTTAAACTGACATCTCTCCGAAGCATCGACATCGCTTTGCGTTTCGAATTTCGAATCCGTAGACGTTTTCCACATCCCTATCAAAATACGAACGTCATTTCAACCCCTACGGTGTCAAACTAAAACGAACTTTACGCTAAAGTAGATAAATGTCAAATTCGATTGCTTATGTACTTCAAGCAGTGACACATTGGAAACGGAACGAACTTGAGATAACACTCTGGATTCGATTTGAAGTTTCTGGTTGTGCCTTCAGTGTATTTTAAACTCTACTGAAACGAAGTTAAAGTTGAATTTATGTTGGAGTTATATGCCTGATCGGCTTGGAATAAAAGTTATTGAATGATCTCTGATTAGATGATTATCAGTAAAGACGCAATGATTCTTGCTCCGCGGTTGTAAGAACATTTTATATGGTAATTGAAATGTAATATAAGCATTGGATTTTGAGTTGCTTATCGGGTAGTTTACGATCGTATCTGTGCGCGACAAGAGCGAACATTGTTTTCGATAATTACGATAGTAGGGATCGATTTCTCGTATGGTAATGAGCGAATCCGATACATTGTTTGGTGTAAACACGGAGAGATAATTATGGAAGTAACATACAAAGAGACTGTGGGGGGAGAATGTGAGTTGATGTAATTAAAATCTTGACGGGATTATGGTGCACTTGACGTGAAAAGCCATAATTATAAGTGACTAGAGTTTGCTCGCGGCTGCGCTCGCGTTATGGTCGAAAAATATCAGAGAGCTTGAGAAAGAGATTTAGATTCCTAATAGTGAAAGAATTTTTGGTACCAGATCAGGAGGTATGTAGATATATCCAAAGATTACCCCTACATGTGATTTGTTAGTTTTGTAAGCCCGTTATGTTTAATTTTTGGTGTACAATAAAGTTTTATTCTATTCTATTCTACATTAAAAATTATAAACTCACCACTTTAAAATATTTTTCTGTATTGCGTGTGTGCTGTACTGTGTTTTGTATATTGTGGAATTGGTAACGCTGTGACTAAATTCTAGTTTAATAATTAATAATAAATTTAATTTATTTCTCTCTCCATCATAAATAGTACAGAGTCAAATTATCACTACATTGAGACTGGTGTCTGTTTTAGGTAAAACCTGTATTACAGAATTGTAAAGAAATGTAATACCAATGAATACTGCAGTATTCATACAGTAGATGAAAAGGTAGCGAAACTATAGACAGTATCACAAAGAAAATAGTGATTACTATACTTTAACCAAATGGGAAAGCACGTGGCTTCACTCGAAATATTAAAGCCTCTTCTTGGTATTTTCGACTTACATGAAAGAGCGTGGCTTTTAGCCGCACCTTAACATGTGTTGGCGAAATTGTGCATAAAAGTTTACAGCTCATTCGTTAGGCTTAGTGTTTATTAAACTAAGTGTGAAAATACCTTCTAATCAGCAAGAAGTACTGTTAGCCTAGCCTTTAAGAAAGGCGAAAATGTTGAAAATCTGGTTGAACCGTGTAAACGGATAAAACGGAAACTTTAAGCGGTTTGGATCTTTTTGTATGAAAAGGAACGTGTGAATAAGAAATTGGGGCACACAACGATGAAGCATAGAAGTTTGTAGCTTTTATGACGATGAGAGCTGAGATTAAATCCTTTTTAAAAGTAAGAAATGGTTTCAAAACAACCTTACCACAGGTAGACCACCTGTGGTAAGGTTGTTTTGAAAGAAAAAAAGTTTTCTTCTCCTCGAGACAAGGTCTGCTTAAAAACGCAATAGATCTTAAAAATATTTACGGTCTATGATAAGGACATGAGAATAATTATGATAATCCTTGCTGCTTATAATACTAAATATAAACAATGCAAAGGATCAGAGTCAGTCCTTATTTTACACCAAAGCAGTTCACCGAAACCTTAATATCCTGTCCTACTGTTCGTTACAGGAACTGATGGACGTTACTAAAGGCGCCAAACCACTGGCTTAGTTTTGGGCCGACACAATTTAAATTACCTTCGACACGCTTAGAAGAGAAGACCACAGCATTTTTAACCATAATAACTTAATCAACAATATCTTGTTAAACACAAAACCTTGCTAAAACTAGTAGCTCAAAAATGACCAAAAAAGCGACCAAACCAACCTGACCGTTTCGACCAAAAAAAAGGACAATAGGGTCGGCAGATGTTTTAAACACAATTAATTTTATACATCTCTATTCGAAGGAAGCCATTTTTAAGATTTGACGCGTTATAAATTGTTACGTTTTGTTCGCCACACATGGTATGTTTTATTCAGTACGACCTATACTTTGGAGAGTGAAGATGGGAAAGAGATTTGAAAAGTAAATCTTGGGTTGGAACTGGATAACGATAATCTTATAGAAGTATTATGTATTGTTTGTTACTTCAGTAAAGATTTTAGGGATGTGCTTTATGGATATAATCATCAATTAGGTCTGTCATCATTATTATCTGCCTAGCCTTTTCCCAAGTATATTGAGGTCGGCTTCCAGTCTAACCGTATGCAGTTGAATACGAGTATTTTAAGCTAAAATAATTTTAGAAAATATATCTACTAAGTTATTGCCGCTTTTTAAGCATGAAAAGGTAGGCGCTCTAACAGTTACTATAGAATTGTATGTATTGGTAGTATGGAACTATACTTTATCCTAGTCAAACTATTCCGATATCTGTACATTTTTTTCTGATTCATTTGACGTCATCATCATCATCATCAGCCTGTAATCCACCACGCGGGCCCAGTGCGGGTTGGTAGATGTCACATATGCATACATGTCTTCGAATTTTTAATTCTAGGAAATGCCGGTTTCTTCACGATGTTTTCTTTCACCGTTTGTGAGGACAGCGGTGATGAAATAAATTACACAAAGTAATGCGACGGCATGCATGGGATCAAACCCACGGCTTACTGCTCGTAAGTCGGAGCTGCTACCACTGGGCCACCGCTGCTCTCGTAGATGGATATGGTTTTGAGCTAAAAATAAATTAGAACGAGGATAAATTAAGTAATCTGTCCAAATATATTCCAAAAATAACTTTAATGTAATCTCTAACTGTACACACTGCCGAAGTATGCAAAGACATCAGTCCTTTTAATATTCAGTAACCCCACCTAGTCAATAAACTCGAGAGTTTTAGCATTTATTAACACAATACCTTCATTAACTGCCGCATTTTATTCAACACTAAAATATCATTGAAGTTCATAACTATAAACAAAAATACGACAGATGGTCTAACGTACCCCGCGGTAATAATTTCTATTGTGACAAACTTGTTGATTTTCAAATAAACTTAAACTCTCTTAAAATAAAGCTCATATTCCATTGTATACTAGTAAAAGTTTCCTACACACTGTACCGATTTGCGCATGTATTTGTGCAAAATTATGAAAATCACAATGTAGTGAATACTGCTAATTCGGTCATAATGCAATTTACATGGGGTGTTTTCGGATATAATGTATTTAATTTATATAATGGTTCATTATTATTATCCAAACGTTTAGCAAATAGAATCAGTATATTAAAATCTATTATTTGGGGATCAATATAGTATCAATAGAAAATCGGGTTTGGCGCTGCTAATACTAATGCCACTAAAAGAGTCGGTTCAAACGAGGTTGACCCTTTGTTTCAACCTTTTATTTAAATATCTGAATCCAACAAACCTTTACAAGAAAGCAAAGGAAACGCAAAAATAAAAACAGTACAAAAGCTTTTGAATCAACATTTCTACGTGAGAATATCTCCTACATAAAATTCCCCGAAAAAGAAGCTTAACACAAAAACAAAAATGTTCAACCGCCAAAAAAAATCCGCACTATACCGTGGCGCTTAGCATTATTATTTTAGGAGCGTGGCGCCTAGCATATGTTGCTAAACAAGCTGGTAACGTTTCAATAGCGCCCCGTTTACGACAGGCACTAAAAAAAACTTGGCTAGCACGCCTGGTGTTTGTGGAGACGGTTCCTTATATTATGATAAAGAAAATAAAGCAGCATGTTGGTCGGGAGATACTTTGGTCATTTTGAAGAACGGTAGTAAAGTAAATGAGAAAGATGGGGATGTTGATAGTGGTGCGGTCTAGGAGTGAAGTCAAGTAGTAAAAAGAAACTATATTTGGATTCAAATATAAGAAAAATAAAGCAGATAGTCTTCTACAGGATAGTGAAGAAGAAATGGCAGAAATAGAGCTTACAGTGTTACGTACGGAAGGAAACCGGCATGTCCTAGAACTAAAATTCGAAGACATGTGACATCTACCAATCCGCACTGGGCCCGCGTGGTGGATTACAGCCCACTCCCTCTCATAGAGGGGAGGCCTGTGTCCCAGCAGTGGGAACTTTATAGGCTGATGATAATGATGATGATGTATTGAACTGTTCGATATTTCTAAAAGTTAATTTTGTACTGTAGTTAATAGTTAACACAGACCATAAGTTTGTTTAGAAGTCCGCGGAACCCTAAAAATGAATAGTAAAATTCACCCCTCGGAACCATAAACCCTGTTTACCATCGCCACTTGTCAGGATGACTGTAAGAAAACAGTTTTGCTACCATTTTATTATCTTTTTTAAGGGTTTCGTTTAAGGGGGCCTTTAGCCGAGATTAAAAGTATTGTACGTTTTTATTGTTGTCGGAATTGATTCATTAGTCGACATGTGTTGGGGTAGGCCGTGTTGGCTGCTGTTGATATGGTTCGGTCATGCAGGAATGTTGGACAACATTTAATTGATAAAAAGAATAGACAATTTTTGTAAATTGAATTTGACTGATGTGTCGTCTTCTTTTAGTTGCTCATGGTACTTTGAGTGATTGTGTAGACCCTTTTTAAGTAAGTGTTAAAATTTCTGTTAATTAAGGCATACTGCTTAATAAATCCTCTGCATTATTTTAAATTTTGTTTAGGCTTTTTCAAGAAGACTTATGACTTTCCACCGTAGTTTCATTTAAAACTAACAAAAGCTCAATTTTGTTAGGAATGTGTATAAAATTTAAAACCTCTGTCTCCAAGTCAAAGTTTTCTAAATTCATTTACACCTCAAGGTATAAAACCTTGGAACTTGTATCTCCACCACACCCACAACACAAGGCTCATAAAATTAACTTAGCCGTTTTAAATGTTGAAACGGCTCACATACCTTTCACTAGAACATTTGACTGGAGTCTTAAACAAAAACCCATTGTTTAGTCAGAAAGTGTTTTAGAGCAGAACCTTAATATTTATGATAATTCTAGGCATAATAGAGAAATGGATGAGTATGTCTAAAGCACAATGAATGCTT
The DNA here is from genome assembly GCA_949152445.1 of Cerastis rubricosa. Taxonomy (NCBI): domain Eukaryota; kingdom Metazoa; phylum Arthropoda; class Insecta; order Lepidoptera; family Noctuidae; genus Cerastis; species Cerastis rubricosa. The sequence goes on along the minus strand of OX424534.1, from coordinate 19,276,696 downwards.
AAAATTGAAATGGCGGGTAATGAAAGTCAGGCAGTGTTTAAATTCGCACAGACGAACTGCCTTTGAGCAACGCTGAAGCTGCAAAAAGTTGTAGTTTTGAACTGAGATAATCAGAAAAGTATATTAAACATTTTATAGGATCCGACTGCGTGAGAGTTTAGAAATGTGGTTAGCAAAACGTAACATTTCAGATTATCTATATAGTGTGTGTTAAATTACCCGATCATTACGGAATGAAATAAGTAAGTACTGAAATCAAAACCTCACTGTTTTATGATCCTTATAATACTGAATTACTGACACTAAAATTGTCTGTAGTTATTGCCACCTGTAACTTTGCAGCAGTAACATTGACTCTTGTATTACAATTTACAACAGCCCGAAGTGCTACTGATGCCGTAAAAGGAAAAATCCTAATAAAGGTCCATCTTATGCCTTTCCTATATTACGAGCAGTCTATAAAACCGCAAAAACGTTGCCTCGCCTGTACTTGATTCTCTCGTATCGTAAAATACTAACAATAGGAATAAAACCATTTAATTTATCTCCAAAGAGAAGGTTCCCGCTGTCATGTCTCTTTTGTGTTCATCATTGTCTCTACGCCAACCACCATTCGTAAAATTTCTAGATATTTTACATGTGGTATCATAAAACAAGATATTTATCGAAACTTTCCTTTTTATATATTCATTTCAAAAATTCAATAAGAATAAATGTCATAGGAAATGGAATTGTAAATAATGTATGGTGCGATTTGTCTGTTTAACTCACTGTGTTTCTATCTTTGAATATTTTTTGTATAAAATTATTGTGAGAAAATGTATGTTATGCCAATAGTAAAGCCTTTTCCGGATGCGTTATTAATTTAAAAATCAATCTTACTACCGATACGGTTAGTATAGCTGGGTCTTAAAAATATATCTACTTTTTCCTCATCAAAGATTGCTCGAAGATTTCTAGCAAAAACTTTTACAGCTTCATAACTTTCTGCTCCATCTCCCAGTAATATCATTATCGACATAATCATCTGACGTGTATCATATTTAAACAGATCATCAACACTTCCAAGCCGTTTTTATAGACATCCATCGATTTACTAATTTGAAACTCCATCAATCATTTTTTTAAGAAATTCAATCTCAACCACATGGTATGGGCGAGATTTTACCTGAACCAGAAAAAAAGGTGACAATATCTTGAACGCTAGTAAAATAGTCAGACATCTCAATTTATTGGATACATCCCCCGGTTTTAAAGAAACCGATTTGTAGCTGGGAGTGGACAAAAGTTTCTCGGAATATCTGTAGAATCTTTTGATAGTGCCGGTCGAGCGAAAATTTTAGAATTTTTGCCACATTATATTGGGGCATTTGCGATTCTATGATATAGCCATAAAATCTGTTTGTGTGACATGTATGGGAATACAATAAAATATTGGGAATATCTGTATCTCCTTTGTGTCAATTGACAATGACCCATACTTTGAGACTCTATTTTGATTGAAACCGCTTAACATGGGTGATGCTACTGCAATAATAGCTTTAGAGAAATCTATTTTTCATAAAGGAAAACCAAACAAAATAAACGATCATTTTATTAGTTTTACTAAGCAACTTTGGAACAATCGCCTACGTTCTCACACGGTCAAATTTAATATAAGCAAAACCAGTAGTTCAAACAAACTTCATCAAAATTTAAGTGCTTACATGGCCCATTGGCGTCCGCTCCTCCGTATCTCCGAATTCTTGCATATAAAACAAACTATAATTCACTTTATCGGTAATCTAGAAGCCGTCAAATAGTCTTGACAACTCATTCTAACGACCCGTGGTGTGAACAGTAAAGGATAAATTATTCGTCGGTGACCAAAAATTTCAACGCATCAAGTCCCCCGTGACTTCTTAGAAATTATATATAGATTCGTATCAGTTTTTTCGCTTTGTGTACCCGTACCGCTAACGAAGGCTGTGGTGCCTCTACCTGTTTATTTTTTTTTGTGACATCCTCAGAAACGTTGGTTGCCCCTGCCATGTGAGGGACAGTTTTATCGATGACCACCGTATGTCGTTACGTTTTGTTACAGTTTTTAATTTTTTAACTGTCAATAGTGTTCGTTAGATAAGAGGGGGCAAGATTACGGGGCTAGTTTGTATTGCGTAAACAGTAAATTATAACAAAGGTTACAAAGACAATAATGCTTGTGGTTTCATCTCAATACCAAAGAAAATAAAGGTACAGATAGCAACAGAATATAATTATTATTCAAACAAAAGTTATAATAACTAGAAACGAAGTAAAAGATCATAAATAAACACTAATTAGACATTTATGTTAATCACGAACAGATTTAATCTAATTAAGATATCGTGTTCTTAAAAACCATAGTTCTTGACAGATCCTAATTAATATAAAAAGCTTATTCCTAAATCAAAATATAACATTATCAACTAGTCACGCTAAGGATAAAATTCTCACAAAAAATAATGATATAAATGGTATCTAAGCCCCAACCGTTACAACACATATGTCGCGAGTTAACACTCTTTTGTAGCCCATATCAAAATTAAGATAATTCGTAATGTCCGTTCTCTATATTCTGAACCTTTCCAGCTGTCGTTTTTTTTTTTCATAAATGTGGGCAGTGGCTATAGTTCGGTCGGTCCCATAAAAGAGAACAGGTAATGAGCCTCAGAAATTGGTAATGACTAAATAAAGTTGGCCGTCTCTATGCTAGCCTGCCCTGTTTGTAATTTTGAATTATGGCTTCATCATATCCTTCGCCTGTTTTATGATACGGAACGTAGATAAATGTTTATTTTTTGGTTGGTTTTGTAAATTATTGGGTATTGATTAACTGGGCCTCTTTGTGATGTAAAGTTTATATCGTGGCGTCATTATGTTTAAAGCTTGCGGTAATCTGCATGTGCCTGCGTGTGGTGTAAGTTTTGAGTATGTATATGGTTGTATATAAGAGTAGAGGATGACCAAAGAAACTGACTGAGACTGTGTGAAGGATGATATGGCAAGAAAGGAGGTACCTGAGGATATAACAAGTAATTAAGAAGTGTGCTTAAAAAAGAAGACATGCTTTGCCGACCCCAAATAAATTGGGATAAAGAATGATGATAGCAATTGTTAGTGCCATTGTTCAATTTAGACTCTATTGCATGTTGTTAACAGGTTATGACTTTATAATGCATACTAATGTTAAGTCACCACTCTTAATTATTGAATTCAAGGTCATGGTTCACACAACCCGAAAAAATATACATACTTACCAAAAATTTATCCACAAATCTTACTGTTCCTTTATTCTGTTACAGAATAAAATATTTCTATAGAAAACAGTAGAGAATATTTCATCGTTCTACATTGTTAATGTGGACCGACACGCTCGCAGCTGACACATGTCATAACACCCTCGTATTCAGCCATGTTTGTTTCCTCAACGTGGTTAGAATTAGTGTGTGTATCCTTGAATTTGTTAGAGTTGACTAACTGGAGGAGCGGTGAGAAGGTAACATTGAAATTAATGAAATTCGAAGTGGTGGAAGCTGTTTTTGCTTCTAACTGTAATTAGAAATCGTTGGATCTAGTTGAAATTGTTTTTGGCTATTTAACTATCAATATATTTAACACACAACAATTCGAGTAACTGACAGAATTATGTTAAACTTCCTCTGATTTAGTCAGATTCATTAGAGTTAGTAAGGTAGAATTACAAAAGAAATTACTGACAGTATGGTTCTCTATTTAATTGTTTATAGCAAAATCAGCACCACTATAATACTCCCTCATTACCAGGATGTGTGTCACGTATGTCATTGCTAGTCCCACATTGAATTTCATTTGTCTAATTGAGCAACCAATATTTGCTGTTCTGTCGTTAGTTTTGTCCTCATTCTGTCAATACGTCACTATAAAGGACACAAAGCTTTCTATGATCCAAATTTGGACTTTATCTCTTTGTTGAGAGGGTGTATTTTGGAGTACTAGTTTTGGGAATAAAATTGATGTAGGTAAAACACAGCTTGTACTGTCGCTGATCAATACGGGCTTAATATTGTTTCTAAATTCCGTTGTCACGCTGTTGGTGCTAATTACTGTGTGTTCTGCTAATTGTCGGGGAGCTAAGTTGGGTTTTGCGATTTATTCGAGCGACGAATTGGTTCTTTGGTAATTACCGTAATTGGTTTTTATGGATTAGATTTGGGTAGTAAGAAATTATACAGTTTTATGTTAGGTGTGTTTTGTTCCTGGAGAAGAATGTGATAGAATGTGCCTAAGGTAAGCAGCAGCAAATAACAGTTTCTATCTCAGTATATTTATAAAAATTACTTTAGTGACTTACTCAATTGCTCAATTGGTCATACTGAGATGGTGATGCTGTTGAAGTTTTATGAAATCTAATAAGAAATAAAGGTTAGTAGATTACCTAAAATAATTTGAAAGAAATATTTTGAGTTACAAACGAAGTATTAAATAAAACATGTCCAAATTATGTTAAGATATACTTACATAAACAATTTAAAGTGAGACAGACTTTTTCATTATATTTTTGTTTCTGTCTAATACAATACTGCCTGAAAATGAATCTCTCTCTTAGGAATAGTCGCACAGGTAAAATGAAAACGCCGACGGTTTTTTTGTCAACAATTTCGTCCAACCAATCAAGCTATGTAAAACATTATACTAGTTTGGTCATTGTACGGGAAATACTACGGGTAATGTATACTAAGCAAGACCTACAAAATATTATTAAAGTATTATGTTATATTTTAAAATGTAAAAATACTAAATTGCATGCATCTATAGAAATGGTAAAGAAGAAAATCGTGAGGGAACTGGCATTGTCTTAGAACAAAACATTGGAAGAAGAGTCCTGTGTCTCAGTAGTGCAAGTTTTAGGTTGATTACGCTGGTGCATCTATAATTCAAAACAAAGCGTCAATAGAAATTGTTCACCAATTATTCATTCTAAAATCCACTCGAATCAATCTCAAAAGTATTCAAATAACTCAGAAACGGAATCCAATTTAATTGTTTCAACAAATACTTTAATGGAATTTGCTTCAGCAAATAAATTTAATCCCTTTTCATGTATCTGGAGCTGTAAAAAATTTTATTGTTCTGTTTTATGTTTGACATGGTGTCTGGAGGTTTACTGGCCATTTTATGTGATCGCGTTCTGAGCATTGAACATGTATTTGTGGGCTATTCCAAATGAAACTAAAGTAGTATTATAAGTGGCTTGAGGTGACACTTGCCCCGAGTAGATTTGTTTCGCCGAGAAAGCTTAAGTCCCGTATCGTCTCGTCTCGTATCGTCTTATAAGTTTTTTGTATTAAACTTATCAAATCTTTGCAATAAAAAAATCTTCCGGTAGTTCACCAGCAGCTAAGGATTAAAACCTTTTACTAATATTCCAAATTTCTCTCAAATATGTAATTCGGGAACAATATTCGGTAAAGTTCTCCGTTAGTTTTATTCAAACAATCACCCTTCATCAATTTAATAAACATTCCTTTCTTAGACCTTGGCTCAAACCAACGCACTGTTTAATTGATATTGCTTGTTCAGTTATGTTTTATGGTATTTCAGTCATTAAGTAGCTGGAATCAGTAATAAATGTCGGCTGGCAAAGTTTTATTGACCATCTTTGAAGTCCGACTGATTTAGTACTAATGTTCGCATCAATAATGCTACTAGTTTTATCAATAACTACTTTTGATTTTTATTGAGATTGGAATCATGTTATACTTCATTCTTGTGTACCTATTTGTAATTTTGATTTCGTTTATAAGATACTTAAGCATTCTTATCTATCTTTAACATGTTTTCTATATAAATTATTATGCTTTTTATTGCTTACCTGACCATTTTAAAACAAAAACCATGTTCAAGTCAAAAAATCTTTACCATCAGACAACCAGATTATTCATTGGATACTTATCTTTTTTTATACCAGTGTCAAATGGTTTCAAGACAAGCTTGACACGTCTAAAGACCTTCCACAGCAGCGTTGGCTGTCATCAACGGCAATCCCCGTCGATATTTATCACAACATTACAAGATGTACCCAAACTCTAGCATCCCACCTTCAATAAATCCCTCATAGATGAGGAGTATCACAATAAATATTCGATCTTACACCGTCTTCCTGCCCACGCACATAATTCACGGAGAATTATTTGTATATATTAAATAAACATATCAAGTAAGACGTTTTACAACGAATGTCCAAGCAACGCGAATTTATACTTAGAAAATTCTCTGGTATGATGTTAATTGGATTTATTTGTGAGAAAAACAGGATGATAAATCACTATTGCATACAGCGTTTGTGTTTAAATAAGACGGATGCTACCTTAATCTGACGCAATTTAAACTTCGCTGCCAACAAAGAAAGCAAAATGCATAATAGATATTTCTGTTTTACGTAAACTCTACATATCTAATAAACAACCAGTAGATGCTGATACTACAACAGAACCACTTATAGGAAACATTTATTTATAAACAATCCCGCTAAATGTAACATGCCATGTCCGACTACTAATAGAAATAATCAATAAAACAAATCGAACCAAAACCTTTAATGTCCTCGATAAACACTCAGGTACTAAGCTCGTAAATTTTGCAATATCTGAAGCAAATATGCACTTAGTATTTGATTAGGGATCGTAAAACAATCGAAGCCAACCGAGTGGGTGTAAAATCTATCTCATTCCCTTACGCCTAAACGTACTTGTACTCCATAAAAAGAAAGATTTTATGATATGGAAAACGTTCGGAAACATTGTTCATCTTGGGTGGTCATATAACTGGCTCAACGTGATCTTTTGGTCTAATAAACATTTGATGTGTGTTTTGCCAGCCGGTTCTCTTAATGTTTATTTTCTAATCGTAGAAAGAATAAGATCTCCGTATTTAAAATTACTCCGGTATCTTTTTGATGAATAAAGAGGTGCCTACTTGAAAATTTAGTTATTTAGGGTAACGACTTTTTTAGCGCCGGAATCTAATTTTTAAATTAATTTTATGGCCCGAAGCGTCACCATTGCCCGACTATCTTTATCTTAAAGGAAGGGTAACATTGCCTTCTAGGATATTAAAATGAGCATAAAATACTGAGGCAATAAATTTCGTAACAGCCTTAGTTAGCGCAAAATAAGTTGCAACTTGCAATCCGTCTTAATGTCATTCACCGGCTACTGACAGCTTATTTCGTTTAGCATGTCGCTCGTATACAAATCCAACATCTCATTATACAAAAATGTCTACAAACGAATTCACCTTGCAACGTATTACAGTAGTTGTTTGAATTAAGACTCTCACAAGTCTCCAACTGTCTCCAGTCATCTTGTCGACACAATATTTCATCTCCCAGACATCTGTCAAGACGAACAAGATCAACTTTGTCGCCAGCATTGGTATTAATTTCCCTTTGCCCTTCTTTATTGCTTGTGATTGGATTATTTCCGTAGCAACTTTTCACTTCCCGAGAGCTCTAAAATAAGATTCGTTGCTTGAGCACTTTTATTTTGATCTGGTTGGCTTGTTTTAATATCTCTAAGCTTTTTATTTTTCGCTGAACATTTTCATCTTGAGTTTTATTAAAGATTTGTTGCTTTACTGCTATATTTTATATTGATGTATAAGTTTTAGATAAAATATTGTCATCAGCAATTTGTCCCTTCAACACTTTTTTTCTTAGGCCGTAAATCATTTGTTACTAATGGAGCGTGTTCACTACAATACGATTCGATGTAGCCATTGATTTTGATAAAAGCTAATGGTTGTAGACATTCATTCAATTTCCTTAAGTCATCAATATCACACTTAAGGCTGATAGATCAGACAATACTTCGGCAGATACAAGATAGATCGTGGAAAGTGGAAGAGTTTTGTTTAACATTAACAATGGACAATAGGGAAACAAAACTTTCCCATCAAAAATATAGATAACGAAACAATTAAGCTCAAGAAAAAGTTGAGCAAACTCTTCAACTAAATACGACGAAAATCACTTAAGGCCCTTAAGTCCAAGCATTACAATCACTTCAAAGTTTTTATACTTGTGCAAAAACTGGCGAGACGAACGCCGGTTGAGTGTCATACATTTTGATGCCACTGTTTTTGTCTTCCCTTGTTATTGCCGAAACAAAAACCGCTGTTGTTCGCCTGTCTACTGTTTTTGCTCACTTGACAAGTCACCCTTCCCCCGAACTTTAATTTGTCTTGAATAATTACATAATTACACGTCGCGCAGTGATTGTTTTATGTCGGCAATGTTTTGCCGAGCGCGATTCACGAGAAAGTTACGAGTCTGAGTCGAGAGTTGATCCAATTTGAATTAAAAGTACCTAATTAGACGATGCTTAAGTTAACTAACTCAAAGCGTTTGTCCTCCTCTGAAGGAAATTACAACATAAATCTGCCTTGCAAAATTGCGTTACACCTAACTCAGTTTCAAAAAGGAAAAAGTTGGGCGTTTCTATAATTGGCTCTTATCCAAATTAGCAGAGGGAGGGTTCTTCAGAAATAATAACTTTTCATAATCTTAACGGTACATGTCAGGGGACGAAACAACGAAATGAACTGTCAACTTGGACGTCCAAATCCAATTATTGTTCGGCTTACAAACGCGGGGATTCAAATTAACCTACGTTGTCTTCTCTTTTTGCAGGCCATCGTTGGATTTTGCGGGGCTTAGAAGGCTTTTATTTCATGATACTTGTGATTAAGATTCATTTTTGCTTGTCTTCATTGCCGTTGAATATAAAAGCTTTATGATTGCTTTATGGATAGATTTAACAGTTTCTTCATTATCGTTGACGTTATTTACGTTAGGTTTATATTAAAATTTAATCGTGGCGGAGTAATTAATACTTCCTCAGTGTATTTGCATTGCTCTACTGTGAGATGTCGATTACAACTAGGATAAGGCAAATATTGTACTAGATTTAATAGTGGTTTATGAGATAACTTACATCTTACTTGCGGATACCTGAACTTAGTTTGTAGCGGGAGGGTAAGGTAAATAATTGCTGGCTGAGTTCCAAGTATCTGTACCTTAGAATGTTTCCTTGTACAAAAAATTAATGTTCTCATTCAAGTTGTGGATATTGCGTGGGGTAACTTAATTACGTTGTAGGAATAAATTCCATGTAGACAAAGCAGTAATATTGCGATCAAAGTTTAGCACTCAGTGCCTAACTTATTAGCTACTTTCTTTTTTATTTCCTCGTTTACTGAACTTGCCCTTTGATGTCTTATGATGTGTTTCATTTAATGACTCATTCATTCGTGTTTGAACATGAACGATAAGTAATTATTCTCATTCAGTATTCATTTACTGGAAAAAGGAGCTTTAATCTCATAAATTAGACCACCAATCCAAGATATAATTAAACTTAAGTTCTCGAATCAAAGTGTTAGTAACCAAAGCGTCAATCTCACTAATTGCTTCGACTCTGTTATCTCTTCGGTCCGTAATAGAAATGTTATCACTTGGCAAACTTAAAGTTGTTAGAACTTTGCTTTCAATTGAATCTTGCACGTGATTTTAATATTTTATCCTTCCTTCCTTCTTTGTGTTATTATTAACTTTTTTATCTTCTAGATTAGGTAAGATAATTATGTTATTAGAATAGAAACTTTTGGGGTAACCACCATTTTCTGGGGTTTATTGTTAAACTAAATCAGTGCTTAATATACTTTGTTTTCCTCCAAAAGTAACTCATTCATTCAGTAACTGGCTCGTTGCTCGTCTGTTCGCGACGGCTGACTATGACGTCCTGGGTTTGATTTCCGGTTCGGGCAAAGTGTTATTGGGTATTCCATCAGAAATTTCTCAGTAACAGCTAAGGTTGATGGTAATAGGCTCGCCTTATGGAGCTTCATTCATTCATTCATTTCAGCCCAAAAGACGTCCACTGCTTGACATAGGCCTCCCCCAAGTGTGGCCACATTGACATTTTGGGGGTTTTGCCATAATCGCCACGCTTGTTGTTACAATAGCACAGAGAACGCTGCTACCCATTCTCTGGCAAGTCCCTCAGTCGCCTCTTACGACACCCACAGGAAGATATGGGATGGTGCTATTCTTTACGTCCAACACCATGCAGAACAGAGAGCTTATGGAGCTTAAATTTCGCGAAATGTGGGTGTACTATTACGGACACCTCTGCGTAACCCTTAACTCCCCCCGGGGATTATTAACGTGATTTTATGTTGCCTTTTTTGTGGAGAATTGTAGTAGGTATTTTCTCTGCCTCTGTCATAAGATTCTTAGCGAAAATTAGAAATAATTCGCAAGTATTCTCTAAGTTTGCCCACTCCTTGTAGCAACAGAACATGAAGATATTTTAACAGTCGTAAAAGTAAGCTATTTACACGTAAAGTTATTGCCCATTCCGTTTTTGTTTCTAGTATGTGTTTAAGAGCCGATGCCTATGTAATTACTTGGCGTGCACCTTTTAGCGTCTGTTAGCTAGAGTTGTGAATTTATGTGGTCTCACGTTGTGTTAAGGATTATGGGGAGATATAAATTTAAGGATTGAAGGGTGCTTGAGAATATTTTAACTGCTTTGTAAAATAAAACTGTCTATTTTTCTTTGTATTCTTTTCTATCCCACTTCTGAGTAAAGGCCTTCGTCCACTCTTTCCATTTTTTGCGAATACGCGCGTCATCCTTCCAGTTCAAAATATTTTTATAGATTTTTTTTTAAATAGCTGACTGGACTTATTTTGCTAGACATTCCTAACTAGTTCATTGGATTTTGCATTTAAAATAAAAACCAGTAAGTAAATCTATTTAAGTTTAATGAATGACACTCATTTTCCAACACGTTCTATAAGATATCATAATAAATTCAAAAATTAATAGACTAAACCTAATTTCAAACCTCTACTGTTTAAAATTGTCTTATAACCCCGTAATTCTATGACACATTTTTTCTTGGCAAAGCTATCGAGTGTACGCCACGACCCAGATATCTCCGGGAACACAGCCAATCTTAATCTTACAGTCATTTACGCTAGTTAAGAGCCTACAGAGGAGGAAGCTAAAATTGGCTAAATGGCTAATCAATCAACCTAATCCCCTACTAAAGAAATCAAACTGTGGATGGGAGCAGTGACAAATTACACAGTAATTGCTTTGTGTCGGAGACAAAAGGTTTTTTTTTCTCTAAATTGTATTCGTTTGAATAACTGCGCATTCGATTGATGAGTTGTAGGAGACAAATGATGAACGCGTTATACGGGTGCAATTAGGTTGGTTGGTTAGGATTATAGTGTGCCAGTATTTTCGAAAAAAAAATAAGGATTCCAATCGATGCTCTTCTCGCCTTTTTGTCTAAATAGCTCGTGGCCAAACAATAACAGCCGCACGGGTCGGTCTTTAAGGTTAAGCCGTGCTTGCCAAGGTTGATCCGTGGATGGGTGACCTTAATTACATACCGAGTTTCCTCTGTGCCTCGGAAAGCACGTTAAGCCGTTGGTTTCGGCTGTCATTTGTAGATCATTGACAGTCGTTACGAGTAGTCAGAAGCCAAAAGTTTGACATCCAGTCTTACCAAGGGTTATTGTATTACCCAGTTATTGGATTGTGGAGGTCAGATAGGCAGTCGCTTCATTTAGAATACTGGTACTCAGCTGCATCCGGCTAGACTGGAAGCCAACTCCAAGATAGTTTGGGAAAAGGCTAGGCAGGTGAGATATTGCTCTTCTCTCCTTTTTTCAGTAACAATTAATATAACATAACATCAGAACTGTAATCCCAGAGGGCTAAGGCAGAGGTATACTCTATTAGTACAACTACATTTTGCCAGTTACATTGAAGTCCCATGTAATGGGGCGAGCCACTAGCCACTTACCGGGCACAAATCCAGACTCCATGGCTGCTACTGCAAAATTCCTGATTGAGTAAATAATAATTTTCCAGACCCGGAAATCGAACTCAGGATCTTATGCTCAGCTGTCGGGACTGCGATCACTAGACCAATGACACTAGAGAGCTTCTTTATTAGTTGTATGCAGTACATATATAATTATGCAGTATTCATCCCGTTTCGAACCATCTCATAATATATCACCCAGTTAATTTTGAAACCGTGCTAAAGTTCAATGAACTTTCGCGAACAACCCAAAACAGCAAAATCTTTTTCCTCAACTTGTTTCTACAACCATAACTCACTGGGAGAACTAATAACTTAAAAATTTAAATTTTCCTCAGATTTATCGCTTCGCCATAATTCTTTTGCTAATGCAGATTTCAACTGGAATTGGGAGTGCACCATTCTGCCATTAATTCTGGCTTGAGAGTGCCAGGTGTGACTTCTAACTCCTTGGAGGTCTGCACAAACCTTGTCGACCCTCACTCGACGAGGAAAAACGGAGATTTACGATCTGCGATACTTTAGCTTAGGGATGGGAAATCGATAGGATTCAGTTATCGATAAAAAATATTATGAAGAAGTAAATCGTAACAATGCCATTTTTGCAATTTACTTTGGTGATGAGCTACGAATATAATGTATAGAATATAATATTGATGGATGGAGTGGTTGAGGAAGATCAATGAAACGGTAGATGAATTGTGTGAGGAATGATATGAAAGAAAAAGGAGAAAATTATATCGCAATATCGTGAAGATTAACAGAGGAGAATGGAAGAAAAAAACGTGTTGTACTGACCACAAGTAACATGGACACGAGCAGGGAGATGATGATGACTTTGGTGGGACGATGACATTTGTATGTTAGTTTTTTTGCATCCACACAGGCTTGCTTACGAACTGAAACCAAAAAACTACTTAAAAAAAGAAACGTCTAGTGCAGCTATCGATAAATGACATGCGACAACTATCCACATCCCTACAAACATTTCGGAGTAAAAACTTGGGTTTAACGCCTTCGGATTTTTAAACTGGCTATGAGGAATGTTGATAGGAGCCTTTTCGACCTCAAAAGTGAGTTCGAAAACTTCGGATTGGTACGACAACTCCAATTTAACTATAAAAGGTAGTTTTTTTTTTGTAGCAATTTCGACGTATCGTCTTCTTTTTATTGGCAAGTGAAGACGGAAAGTTTTCCAATAGTAAGGTTATGGCTTTCAACTTTGTGAGTTAGTGTCGTTTGTGCAAACTGGATATTTAAAAGGATACTTGATTTCTTATGGCGAAGTAATTGTATCTCCATAAAATTGGGTGGAAGTGCCACGATAATTTACTGTTGAACGAACGCACAGCGTTATTAGAGTGCTTATAGGATAGATCTAAATGAAAAAAGGAAATAGGTATGAAGTGAAGAATTCTATTTAGATTCTTGCTTAATAAAATGAACATTTTTAATTTTCACAAAACCTTTTATTTCAGTCTGCAAAATAACTTTATCATTGAACCCCAAAATGTATAACATAACGCGCTTCTCTTTCAGTATTTTAAACAAGTTTTTGTCCCCAATTTTTTTGTTTAACCTTACAACCTCATTTCAGCCTTCCAGTTTCATTTTTTTCATGGTCACGGTAACCGATATTTCCATCTTAGTAAACCTCATATAGGCAACATCTCATCAAAACATACGACCTCCATCGTCGTTCCTGGAACTGAGTAATATAGAGGAAATCCGCGGAGTTCTGAAGGGTTGTAATACTTGTAATCCAGTGGGATGATGAACTGTTCTTGGAAACAATACTTTTCTATAGGTACATGTGTACACGCCTACGATTTTGACCTATACTGTGATCGAATTACATGCTCTATTTCCTTGAAAGGAAAGGCGATATATTTCATTGATATTTCTGTTTAAGAAAAATAACCGAAACCATTATTCTATATGCTCAAAAGTTATTTGTATCATCTCATCATCATCATTCATCATTTCAGCCCAAAAGACGTCCACTGCTGGACATAGGCCTCCCCCAAGTGTCATCACATTGACATTTTGGGGGGTTTTGCCATAATCGCCACGCTTGGCAGGCGGATTGGCGATCGCAGTACGGTTGTTACAAAAGCACAGAGGATGCTGCTGCCCATTCTCTGGCAAGTCCCTTAGTCGCTTCTTACGACACCCACGGGAAGATATGGGATGGTGCTATTCTTTACGTCCGACACCATACAGAGCATGTATTATCTGCCTATCAACAATCTAATTTAAAATGCCTTGCCTTTGATAGGTGGGTGGACCTTGTTGGTAAGTATTTTAATTCAGTCCATTGAGTTCACTTCCTAATCATCATTTGCCAAGCTTTTTACCAACTATGTTAAAGTCGGTTTCCAGTCTAACCAGATGCAGTTGAAAACCAGTGTTTTACATGGAGTGACTGCCGATCTGACCTCCACAACCCAGTTAGTACTGGTTAATACGATACCCCTTGGTAAGACTGTTGTCAGACTTTCGGGGCCCACTGACAACTTGTTACAATTGTCAAAGATCTACAAATGACAGCCGGGACCAACGGCTTAACATGCTTTTCGAGGCATGGAAGAAACTCGGTGGGTAATGGGTCATTGTTAAGTGTTGTTCACTACAAACATTAGTTAGTAGTGTATTTAGAATGAAACCACCAAATGATTAGGAAGTAGATGGATAACTTTAAGGTTACGTGCACTCGCTTCCCGGGTTAAGTGTGGACTAGTTGACTCGGAACCATAAAGCTCACGCTACGTTTATTAGAATATCACGTATCTTTCATTACATACCGAATCATTACATGGTGTCATTGAGTTCACTTATGGATCAAAATAAATCTATATTCACCTCATCACACCTGGTATCAGCTTACTACGATGATGTTAGTTCGTAAAATAGCTCTCGAAAATCAACGTGGTGACATGATAGGTAGCTGTAATTTGCCTGTCAGTCAAACTACTGGAAAGCGAATATGAACACCAAGAGTATTCATCACGACGAAATTAATTAAGTAATTTAATTAATCTCACACATCAAGCTGGAAACTGTTCGTGAGTCAACTCCATCAAATTTTGATGGTTTTGTTTTCAGTAGGATACGTTGGTAACTATATGAAATAGTAAAATATATGGAGCTTTTTTTGTCAAGTAAACGCCCAGTGGCTTTCTTGGAAAACCGATTATCAATGTTTTTTTTTTCTTAAACAAGAACATTTAGGAACCATTTCTTTGGACCTATAATATTATTTGCTAAGCTCTTTATATTTCGTTTATAGCACCTGTCTTCAAGACTCAAATTCATCTATTACTTTTTCAAGAAACTAGAAAAAATGATTTATGAAACTAACTTTGTTTCGGCTCCAATTTCAATTCTCCTGACAATTCAATTCCAGACCTTTCGATCTATTTCGTCGAAAAGAGGCCGATGTCATCAACTAAAGACAAAACATACCTAGGGGCATTCGACACTAAAAGCCCATTTTACAGGGTAATTTGACGCCAGATACATTGTTGGACAGAACAGTGGGTCACAAATCATGCATATTTCCGTTCGGCGCACGCGTGCAGATAGTCTGAACAAACAATACGGTGTTTATGGCTTGAAATCGCACAATGTGTGCCGTTACTTAGTTATGTATGTTAGTGCCGTGTAGGTTGGGACTGTGAGTTATTGTCCATGGAAACATTTAGCTTTAGGCTAGGACAGAAACCTACTTTGTCTAGGATTTCATACCACTTCAATATATGTGGTAATTTAGAGGAGCTTGTGGCTTATAGCTCGGGTCGATCTTCAGGTTAAGCCGCGTTGCCTGTCCTTGGTTGGGTGACCACCAGGGTTCTCGGAAAACAAGTTAAGCTGTTGGTCCCGGCTGGCCTTTGTAGATCTTTGACTGTCATAACAGTGGCCCGAAAGTCTGACTACAAGTCTTGCCAAAGTTATCGTATTACCCAGCTCTACTAGCTCCATGCAAAATACTGGTATTCCGCTGCATTCAGTTTGCCTAAACGCCGACCTCAAGGTAGTTGGGAAAAGGCTAAACAGAGGATGATGTTACACTACGAAATATAACAAGCGTTTTTAAATAAAAACTCTCGTTTAACAATGTACATAGTAAGTAATAGTATAGCTTCAACTATCCTACAATCCCAACTTTCCCCTCAATATCGTTTTCCATACTCCACCAGTAAATTCGGTTTTGAAGTCCAAGAAAAACCCGAAAGCGCCCCCTGCCGAAATTTACGAGCTATTCAAGCGACTTGTTTTTGCCGCATAACCGACCAGCGATTTAAACTGGGAAATCTGTAGGCATGTTTTGGGGTAAAAACTTTATCTCGACGCAAGTATGCCCCAAGTTATAAGCGACGTTCGATTTGATATAGAGATAGAACTGGTTTTAATGCGGAATTAACAAACAAGACTTATTATGTTTTTGTTTATGTTAACGGTGAAGAAAAACATCTTGACGAAACCGGCATGTCCTAGAGCTAAAAAATCGAAGACATGTGACATCTACCAACCCGCACTGGGCCTGCGTGGTGGATTACAGCCCACTCCCTCTCATAAAGAGGAGGTCTGTGTCCCAGCAGTAAACAGCAGGAACATTATAGGCTGATGATGACGGTGATGTAGATTATGATGATCATGATGATGATGATAACTATTATGTTAAACCACAGGTCGCGTCGTATAAATGAGTGTCGTAATTCGTGATTTATATAAATTTAGGTTTCTAGTCGTTCAATCATTTATATTGTACTTTTTTTTCTAGATACTAACTACGGAACGATGGTCTTCTAATTAACCCAAACAAAAATTGTTTTAGTTCTTTCTAACAAAAATAAGTGTTTTGCTAAAAATATTTTATTGGTCAAATAAAAGCAATGTAATAATTGTTGTTGACCTTATACTGGTTCTTTTCTTACATTGTTTACTTAAAACTTCCAGCGTGTATTTTTTAAATCTTTACAGTTTGACCACAAGCGCGATCTCTTTTTCAATTTTGTGTCCAAAACTTTTCGCGTTGGTGTGAATTATTACCCCCATAATGAAGGGACGATCATCTGTTTTTATACAAAATGTGTATTCAGTAAACGTATTATCTTTTGAAAACAATTATTTAAAATGTCTTCGTTTGGACTTTGCGCAAAAGTTTTTTTTTAAATTATGTTGCTTGCACTGTGGTCCTTGGAAGAAAAAGTAGAATTATGTATTAAATTGGTGCGCAAAATTTTTGTATAGTTCTCATAAATTTGGTGACTGTAATGCCATTTACGGGGCAGTTATTGCAGTGTGTCGATTTCGTCTAAACAAATATTGGACTTCTGGCCTGTAAAAAATACCGTAAAAAATGCTTTTTATCTCGCACGAGACATGGCACGAATATACACAAAATAAGTCATCTCACACCAACGAAATAATCAAGCCATGAAAATCAGAACACAAATAGTGACTACTATTGTCCCTAATCTCACTTTTTTTCTCGACAAAATCACGAACTCGATCAGGAACGTACGTGCGTATTTCTCACGAACAAAAACTCTGTTTTCATTAACATTTTTTTTTAGATGGATTTAGCGCGTGCTTTCGAGTTCCTACCGAATTTTGGATCACGATCTAGGTTTTTTGGTAGCAATTACGCCCAGTGGTTCAACACGACCAAATCTTGACAAAAAATATAGTGCTAGATTTGCCTATTTGCCTAGATCTTAAATCAGCAGTGTTTGCGGATCCTAAATTTTTTGTTGTACTTCACAGCTCAGTGGACCAAAACCTAGGCATGATAAAAACATGATTAAAATGAGGAGCATGACTTGTTAGATTTCTTAATATTTAGGACTCCAACTACTAGTAACTTGAGGCGAAAATGAAAATCAAATTACCAATCTACTTTTTCTTTTTTACATCCTTGTATATTCCCCCTAACCTCGTCCCCATGACATGTCTGAGATCATAATTTAAATTTATCATTAATAACAGTAAAATTTTGGTAATTTCGTCCAAAACGCGTCTCGAGTGATCTTTTATACATCTTACGCGTACCGTTCTTAACGAGCGTTAATTAAAATTTACAAATTAATAAATACACATCACCTGTGTATCTAATTAACCCAGTTTTGTGATATAAATTACCGTTGAGGAATAATTTTCCAGAGAAGCTTTTGTTATGCATTATTTCCTTCGAAGTGAAATATGAATATTGGTATTTAATTTACCAAATGTGTAATTTATGTGCGTTCAATCGGATTATCGTGTGTTCTCATAATAAGCTCTTTTATTATTTAAAATCAGAGGGAATAATTATAAATGATGAACTGAATTATCAAGTAACGGTATTGTATTTCGAATAGGTGTGATCTGTATGTGTCAATTTCTTTTTTTTTTTAAACCGTTGATTTTATGTCTCGTTTAATAATTATTATATAATTCTAAGAACCTTTGTACTTGTTGTTCTTTTCCATTTTTCAGTCTGCATTTATCAATAGGGTCAAAAGTTTCTGGCCTACACAAATTCAATTAATCAGAGATACAAAACTGTCACTAAATTACTACATTTTTCTCTAGCTCATCATCATCATCATTTCAGTCGAAAGACGTCAACTGCTGGATATAGGCCTCCCCCAAGAAGGGGGGGTTTCGCCATAATCGCCACGCTTGGCAGGGTTGGCGATCGCAGTACGGTTGTTACAAAAGCACAGAGAACGCTGCTGCCCATTATCTGCTAAGTCCCTTAGTAGCCTCTTACGACACCCACGGGAAGACATGGGATGGTGCTATTCTTTACGTCCGACACCATACAGAACTCTAGCTACCCACAGTGAAAAAGTATTATTTTCGTATGAAACAGTCTTTCTTTAATTCAATCCATTTTTGTTTAGAAATTATCCCCTAATTTTATATTTGAATCCAGTTGTAAAGATTAGAAATAGCATAAAGAAAACATTTTCAAAACTTTGTCCGCCACCTCAGACTACTACCCCACTGTGCACCTATAATTGTCAAACATATTAATGCAAGCTCTCACAAAAGCGTTCGTCACGCTTTTTGTTTATTTTCTATCATCAAAGGCCTGTATTGTCTTTTATTTCATTACACTGTGTCATACTGTCTTGAGTTCTAAAATAAACGAGTTGATTTGTCTTGCAATGTGGGCGGGAATATGCCGATTATGGCCGTGCTATTTAATACATTTACGTATAAAAAAAGGCCATAATTTAGGGCTTTTTAGAAACAGTAACATTATTGAATATTGTTGATGCTGGCTTAAATTGTTTATAAATGGAGAGAGATATAGTAAAATTTGAATGTAAGACGGTTTATATATTTTTGGAGAGAACGCTTTGACAATATTCTAAGAATATTGAAAGAAGGATAAATATACGAGATTCTAAAAATATTGAATAAAAGAGAAAGCTTATCCGTTTGTGTATAAGAATGGAGACGAGTTTCTGTTTTTATTTGAAAAGTGTGAAAGTAATACGATAATAGACTGAAAATATAATCTATTCTTAAAAACAAATCTTTGAAAATTATTTATAGAATTATTTATAAAACGAGAATAATAACACAAAGCTAGAAAAATTATTAATCATGGCGAAAATATTTTTTGAACAAATACGTAGTTTTTTTTCCAAAGAAGCCATGAAAATCAAGTATACCTTTTTAAAGTAAAATACTTAACTAAACCATTAACCAAACAATAAACCTCTAAATACACACTTACAAGCAAAAAACCAGTACTCATATAAATCATTAACTTTTTGTGCAGTCACAAAAAAACCGTCAATCCAGAACTGCTCATCCAATACCAATTACGGGTATTAAAATGTGCAACCAATTTTACTTACGGGACTGCGAAGTCAACGATAAATTAAAGGGTTGTAGCTAAAATAGGGCTCCGGGCGCCAATTCCATTCTCTATAAATATGAACGCTTGAGTCTTGTTTTTGCAACGTTTGTTTCATACCTTGTTAACATATTCGCAGTTTATTTGTACACCGTACAATAACTTTTGTTGCTATCTGTACTATGGAAATGTTGGTATGCTACTAAAATTTCTAGGTTGTGATTTGTTGTTTCTATTTTTGTCTACGTGTTTCACATTTTGGCACATTGTGTAAATTTTTGAATGTTTTGCCTATTAATTATATAAACAGATAAGTTTGACTGATCACAAAGGTGTCTACAAATCTTGCTACGGTTACTTAAAATTTATGCTTTAGATAAGACATAATTATTCTCGATCTAACACACACGTATAGTGCCATTTTAGTATCGCTAATCCTTGCATCGATTTGCAGCTTGTGTGCAGCGGCGGGCAAGGCCCACCGGTGAGCCCTTGCCTCCTCATCATAACTCTGAATATTTAAAGAAAAATCGCACTACTATCAAACTATGATAGTTTGGTAGTTGTGCGACTGTGATAGGAATGACAAAGTTATTTGTTAGTAACGTTTACAAATCTCGACCAAATAGTTTTTAAATGTTATGTTATAATATAAAATGTTCTTATTTTCTGTAATTAATCTCCGTAATAGGTAGGTATAATAATTGATTCCGCTTTGTAATAATAAACGATGAACTAAGAGTGTATCAGCCTCGTGTCATCTCGAAAATGTTCTCTGAGTAAAAGCCCAGCCTACTTTAATTGAAGAGGATGGGCAGTTATGATAGCTATAGTCGATTAGTTTGGTTGCTATTCTAATAATTACATTACTTGTATTAAACCTTGACCAGTATAGATCCTTTTTTCAATTGAGGATTGGAAAATGACTTAGCGTCACACTTATAATCTCTGGTTTGCTCTTTTTCCAGTGTGGGAAAGAGATGGCGCTAGACAATCTGTGTAACTCCATCTCTTTCCCACAGTGGAATAAGAGTTAAACAATACTACTTTATGTCGTCATGGTTGGCCATCTGAAAGTTTAGGCAGCGGTTTAGCTATGGCTACCACCACCAACATTGCGCCAGTTATGGCTAACTCCCTTATAACAGGGAACGAGCATATGGCAATCAATATTCAATTATCAATATTGCCGGGCAGAAGTCCTGACCCCATGCTAAAATCGGTGGTATAAACATAGCAGTATGATTTTATAGTAGGTACCACGGGTGGTGCATTGTTGTTTAAGCAACCATTTAAACTTTCTACTGAAAACGTGATGTAGGTTTAGTACCAAAAATTTCAATTTTCCTCTCGGGACAGTGAATTCAGTCGGTGGATTCCGGAAATCCCAATTTAACCCACCTAGACAAAACATAGACAATAACCTCACTCGAAGTTCCAGGCCACCGACATACAGACGTTACACCACTTCAAACTTGCACAGTGCGCCAAGCGAGAATGATGCTGGACAAAAACAGAGCTAGACTATTTTCATTCATGTTTATATCTCAGGACTCCCCGGCGACTCGCTGAGTTTTATTGACAACATAAATACTAGTGCCGGAGCGACGAATGTGTAGAACCGGCAATATTTAGATAGGTGAAGTGAATTTGCATGTAGTTATTTTGGCTAGTGGAGTGTGGCATTTTTTATGAAGTTTTTAGCGAAAATATGCTGAGTGGAATGTTTTTTTTCAATTTGGTCGTATATGCGAGTTTTTTATGGTTTTAGTTGATACAAATGTGAATTAGATCTACATAAAAATGTTTGGATTTTTTATCTTTATAATTGTTAGGGCACTACCACTTTTGCAGGTAAAACATTTTTGAGTATTCAAAATTAATACAATAATCAATACTTACAAGGGCTTCACAAAAACTAATCAGGAAAATTTTCGGAAATGGTTCGCCCATTTCCGAAAATGCTTCCAAGCTCGAGAATTCGAAATTTCAGAAACGCCACTCGAATCGAACTCACGTTACTTGCAATTATGACAACTGGCGTAGAAGTTTCAAAGGCATACTTACCATACGTTGCATAGTAATATCTTATTTGCATATTACTTTACTTTACTTTGTATTTGGCAGGGGAATATGTTAATTTGTGCTGTCTTAAAACCTTGTTACTGTAATTAATGTGTTTATTTTGTGAGTTTAAATTATAGCTTTGCGGCTTGTCAAATGAAAATGGAATTCCATTGTGTAAGAGTTTCCTTTCATTGTTATAAAACTACTTGTTTCAGTTAGTTA
Source organism: Cerastis rubricosa (assembly GCA_949152445.1). Lineage (NCBI taxonomy): Eukaryota > Metazoa > Arthropoda > Insecta > Lepidoptera > Noctuidae > Cerastis > Cerastis rubricosa. The sequence goes on along the minus strand of OX424534.1, from coordinate 19,254,646 downwards.
ATAAATATTTTTTCTACCAACATAAATTAATAGATAATTATAAATTTAATTAGCAATCGCTTTCAAATCGTTTTTTCGTAGAGGAATTTTACACAGGAACAGGATTGTCAGTTACCCAAAAGCTAATGTGAATCTAATTTTGTCACTTCGCCAGACCAGAGGGCTGGCCCTTTCTTTGTTCAAAGAATTAGCATTGCCATTCAACGTGGCAATGCTGCCAGTCTTCTGGGCACGTTTTCGGATGACAGTGATGTGGAGGAGTATTTTGTCGCGTAAGCGGCCTGTTTTTTTTAATTCAATTAAAGTTCACTTATTTCGGGCAACAGTAATCCATATAAGTTAGTTAGTTATATTTAGTTAGTTTATGTAAATATTTAGTATTAGAAAATAATGAATATAAAAAGTTTGTAAATTAACGTATTGAAAAATAAAATTCAGTTTTTCGAGAAACAAAAAAACATTTTTTCATATATTATCTCACCATATTTATTGCTGTCAAACTGTCACATAGTCTGGGTCCAAAGGGACTGTGCCACCACCTCTTATTGCAGTATTACTTCATATTTGGGAATTAGACGGAACTATCCAGAACATCTAGCGCCATCTCCTTCCCGCACTAAGCTAAGATAAAAACAATACCGCTATAATGGGCAGTAGTAGACTCCCAATTCTCAGTTTCAATACTCATCAAATCGTTACAGTGTAACAAACGTAAAAAATGCAACTGGATCGTATCTTATTAGCATTACGGCATCGAATAGCTTCTCAAGTCTGCGATCACGCGCGGGATTCCTTGTAAATTGGCGACGTTCAGTCTTTAATTAAGTCACATCAGTTTTTAGAGTGGCATTGCGCGCACGCCATGGCTTAAGGGGTCTATCCATCTACGTATTTAGATGGAAAGTGCCTCGTTAGATGACACTTTTGGGTTGAGCATAATGTGTTCTTTTAAGTTTTTGATTTAATGTGAAATTATAATTTTGATTTTACTAAATAACGATTTATTTTAGAAAATAATTATTTCTTTGGAACAGATTTTTTATTCGTTGCTTGTATTAGATACTCAAAATAACTCTAAATAAAGTGAAAGCTTAGTGGCTAAAGAAACTTTTACTCCTCATTAAAACTCAAAATTCTTATCATGCTGCTGTGCAAATGCCCTTCTACCCTTCCAATTTAATCGGTCCTTTGTGTAAAATTACTAAGAAATGAATAGATTTTCTACAGTACTCACATCCAACAAAACTAAGGTAGTACTCGTAACCTCTAAATCACGTGTACATGTCTATTCGTTATAAATTGGCGTCGTCGAGGTCCTAATTAAGCCGCTTCAGTTTTTAGACTGTCAGTTTCTCAAGCGCTGCAGCGGTACACCGCCGTGCTGGCGTGTCGTTCACTCGTGAGGTCTGTCTGCCGGCTACGTGACTTCCTTGTAGGAAGATGTAGATTAATATTAGTTTTAAGTACTGAAGGGACTAAGAACCTGGAAAGAAAAGAGCTATTTTTTGCAAACATCAAAAATTAAAAAGGAAAAAATGATCCAAGATTTATATTTTTAATTAAACCTCTTTTACATTGCTTTTGGCAAGACATTTGATAACGTCAAGAAACAATTTGGATCTATTCAAGAAAACTATTCTATTTCAAAAGAAAACAAAATTTAAAAAATGCATTAGAATTAAAATTTAGTTAATAAACGAATCAATAAAACCAAACGATTAAATTACACTCTAAAATTCATTAAAATAACACCATTGAATTCTCAACCTACGCACAAACGCCCGCACGGAAATCTGCTCTACTAACTTAAATTCACTACTTCACGTCTTAATAAACAACGTTAATAGAGCCGTATTTACTACACATAAATAGTTTCCTTAGAATCTGTCGGCGGCGTTGAAGTGTAAAATATCGGAAGCTCGGCAAAGATATGCACGAACAGGCAGCTTCGTGACGTGACGTCAAATAGAAGATTTTAGTTTCAGAAAGACAAGAAAAAGAAATGCCGACGTTAATAAAAAAAAAAATGTTGGTACTTCAGTACGTAACTATGCTTCTAACTTACCAAAATATTCTACTACTCCAGTCCTATACACTATCTATTCAATGTTTAGATAAAATTACACAACTTTTTTTCAATTTTTCGTCGAAAACAAAATATCAGATTGACCACTGTGTGACTTTCCAAATTCTAATGGCCGTTTTAAACAACAAACAGCTAACATTTTAAACTGTACAAACTGTTTTAAACTAAAATAAAAATTTAGGAATAAAATTAAAATTTAAACAGAAATGTTTTTTTTGCCAAGTCAAAGCAAAGTTGTTCAGAAAAAAGAAGTAACAGATTTGTCAGCCAATGAGCGCCCGGCTTTAAAAGAGCTTCACTTTGATGTGTTCAGGAATGTTTCAGAACGCAATAATGGATAATAATGATGTAAGAAATGCTTCATGAAATACCTTTGTATTTACTCTGGTATTTTTAGTTAGAAATAAGACTAAAACTTTCGTAATAAAGATCTTTCTTTGTCTTAGTCATTATTGTTTAGTTCGCGACAGGATAGAGAACTTTTATTTGGGCGAATTTTACCACTGAAACTGTAGGTGACTAACACTATGTAAAACGTGTTCAAGCTGCCAATGATATTATGAAATATTGACGCTCATAGCTCTTGAACCGCTTGAACGCAGTTTAGATATTTAGTTTTATTGACGAATTTCGTTCTTACAAAGAACATTATAATTAAGCGTAATTTCATGTTGCACACGCTTTCCTAAAACCAAGAGCAGTATTTCTTCCTACACTAGAGAATATAAGAAAATACAATAACACTGATGACATCCCAACAAAAATAAAAAGAATAAACGAAAAAAAGGAATTTCCAAAAAAGTACACCAGCCAAATATCAGTTACCAATAACAAATCAGCAACATTTTCGTCCAAAAAAGAAAAAATAAACTTATCACACACAAATGAACAATAACTTACCTTTAAACACAACATCTTCAAGTCACGAACAATGCTCTCCGCGATAAATAAAACAGTTTCCAACAAAATATAAAAACTGGAGAGATACCAATATATTTGGCGAACGCCCCTGCCCTCAAACAAAACGGGGAACTCAATATGCGTATCGAATTGTTGCCAACCCCCCTTTAGGGGGTATGTTAGGTTCGTAACGAATGCCCAACCTTGGCAAGAGTCTCTTGGCAAATGCTTGCCAGTAACAGATACGTACTTGGAACACTGGCTACAATAGGAATGTTCTTCTCATTCGGAGTACGGGGTGACGGAAATTAGGTTACGGGGTTATTCTCTGTACGTACGTGTTTATGATAAGTAGGGTACTCTGACGGTATATTTATGTGTTGTGTTTTTGATTCTTTGTTTTCTGTGAGATGTAGATCAGGGCAATTTTGCGGTTCATTACAGTCTTTCTGCAGATCTAATTCATTGGTGATTTGGGAACATTCGAATTGCCGGTGCAAACGTTGCCGATATCAAAATCGTTTATTGACATATTATTTAAGTGATCCAATATTGAGAGCAGCGGTGGCCCAGTGGTGGCAGCCCCGACTTACGAGCAGTAAGCCGTGGGTACGAACCCAGGCAGGCGCATTAGTTTGTGTAATTTATTTCATCACCGCTGCCCTAAAAAGACGATGAAAGAAAACATCGTGAGGAGACGTGTTTATAGAATTAAAAATTCGAAGACATGTGACATCTACCAACCCGCACTGGGCCCGCGTGGTGGTTACAGCCCACTCCCTCGCATAGAGAGGAGGCCTGTGTCCCAGCAGTGGCAACATGATAGGATGATAATGATGATGTTGATCCAATATTCGTAAATTTTTCTAATTCGGTCGTTTTACATACATACATAAACTCAAAGCTTTTCCACATGAGAGCCGGCAGACAGTACAGATCTTTGGTCATTATTTGTTCTTCAATCTCTCTATGTATCGTCCAGCAAGAACCAATTTTATAGGTAGGTCACACCGTCCGAAGCAAGAGAAGGCGTCCAATCTGCTAAGAACGTAAGTGAACGGCCATAATCCTACTAAACAAGGCAAGCGAGGGAACAAAACCCACTAAACATCAATAACTACTATTAACACAACGTTAACAGACCAAGGAATCACACACGCCGACGTTTTAGCCTCTGAGTGCGTTTCCATTGTAGAAGTGACGGATGAGTTTATGACGTGACTGAACGGTTTACAAATCAGACTATCTCATAACGTTTAGTCACCCTAAAACTATACGAGATAATTTGATACTTTAACTTTTATATACAAACTTGTCGTTGATAAAATGTATGTTTAAGTTTTTTCTAAATGAATAATAAAATTATTTTACTAGACAAAATCTCTAGACTTTTATTTAGCGATCCACCCTTACTTAGAACGTATCGAAACATGTTAAAATATCGAAATTAAAGCACAAAGCTTTAATTAGATGTCAGTTTAATAGATAAACGTTTCGGAATAACACTATCAAAAAACTGGTAACGGGATATTTACCATGTTTGTTATTTGTTTTGAGTTGCCGATATTTCGGCGCAAATAATAAACACACAAATAATAACCATAACCACTCTCGACCATGTCAGTTTAAAAACTTGTTTCGGAAGAAATCCTCTAAATTATGTTAAAAACCACAAACGAAGAAAAACATTTAAACAGTTACACAGACCACGTCAAGTGACTAATTCACAATTTCATGATTTTCTGAGCAACTCAACTTCGTATATTTTGCCAAAAAAAGGTTTGGAACACTGTCTGGATCAAGAAGACACGATGCCAAATATAAATTACAAAACCGGCCAAGTGCGAGTCGGACTCGCGCACGAAGGGTTCTGTACCGTTATGTATAAATACGAGCAAAAAAATCACCATTTTGTATGGGAGCCCTTAAATACTTGTTTTATTCTGTTTGTAGTATTTATGTTATAACGGCAACAGAAATACATAATCTGTATAAATTTCAACTGACTAACTATCACGGTTCATGAAATATGCCTGGTGACAAACGGACGGATGGACAGCGAAGTCTCAGTAATAATTGTCTCACCCAATGGAAACGCACGCCCAGGTTCATATTTACCAACATGTTTGCACTGACGTTAGTCGGGCTAATGGCCGGCGCTGTTCACTCCTACCTACCCCCAACTGGCCCGGCTAAGCTAGTGCTAACTGCCTACATGGCGCGGGTTACGCTGAGAAAATACAGGCTTTTTTGTAAAAGGACCACCAAGATGGTCGGCTTCCTTTGCTTTTATTCATGGTCGAGATTTTTGTGTGATTTAGTGAAAGTTTTTTTTCGAATTTTAAGTGTTTTTGTTAGAGTTTATTTGAAAGGATTGTCCTCATGATTGTTAGGTTAGTAATACTTGTGTAGAATTTCGTCTTTTTTTATATTTGAATTGTTTCGCTATCAAAGTTTTACTTATTAATTATTTTATAAGGTTTCTTAGTTACTGCTTTTTATCTACTATTGGCGTTTTTTTAATATTTTTGTAGGACAACAATATTGGTCATCAATATAGTAAGCGTTTTAGATAAACTAATCTTGTGTTTAAAGCATTTTTTAATACTAGCTTAAGAGCGTTTACACCATAAAACATTTCATACAAACTTTCAAATCCTTATTTTCTAAATGATTGGACCGATTTTAATGGAACTTATACGCATAAGCACGATACATAGGTCTAAAATGTTACTAAAAACATTTTCGAAAAATAGTGTTACAGATAAATTTGACTTATCCTTAATGAGACCGATTCTAAATTATCGAAGAAACAGAAATATTCAATTATCATTATTTAAAGACATTTAGAAATAGTTTTTAGTACCTTTTTAGACCTATGTATCATGCATATGCGTATTAAGTTTCATTAAAATCGAATCCGAAAAATAAGGACTTGAAAGTTTGTATGAAATGCCGCAAGGCGTAAACGCTCTTAAGCGTGACTAGCTTTTGCAATTGTTTTTATGATTAATCTACGAATTCACTAAATAAAAAAATATCATTGTCCCTAATATCTAATTAATTTATGAATGAGACATACCTATTCCAAATATGACTTTCTATTTCACCATATCACCAACAAAACTACAGTTATCTGTTATCATTTTACTTGTTATTCACTAAATTGGATTAGTCAAATATAGGCGCTAATTTATTTGTTTACGAGACTCCACTAAACATCAATTTCAAACCTAACACCTTTCACATACCGTCCAAATTCGCATGCACTGAACTTTTCAAGCTCTGATGGCTCACGTCGCGGCGTGTTATGAACTCTTAGTAAGGGCAGATAAAGTTGGATTTTGTCTGTTTTGATACAGTCGGAGTTATCTGGTGTCTACATAATGAAAACTACGTATATACAGACAACAAATCTTCATAAGAGGAAGCTAATTAACCGATCACGAACATACGAAGGATAATGTTATTACATTCGTATACATCTAGGGTGGACGTACCAATTGTTCTCCGTGATAATGGTGAAATATTTGCAGTTCCATCAGCATTGTTTAATGTAACTGAGTATTGGGTTTCGCGTGTTTTTTGTAATTTTATCGGACTGGGTTAATTGGAAACCATTCTCTTTGATTGGAATGTATACATATTATGTGTTCGGCTTGAAATATTTTTATTTTAAGCCGAACACAGTTGTTTTCAAGCAGAAGTAAACTTTTTTTCAACCTCTGTAGTACTGAACTTTGAGAGCATGATGAAAAAATCCTTCATGAGAACTATGATTTAATACGATGATTTATCGGTGGACTAGACTAATGATCTGGTATCTATCTTTATCTAGACAAAGTATCTTAAATTATTTAGGGGTCGGCACATCATCTCCTTTTCATCCATATCATCTTTAACAAAGGCATCGCTTAGACTCAGCCTTACCTCAAGAAACATTATTTTTTTTTACCCCAATAAAAGCTATTTCAATCGTTTCAATACAAATAAGAAACTATTGTATCATTAAATTAACTAAACTAAAACAATACAATCACACACCTATTCCTAATAATGTCACAATCACGTCTATTCCCACGCAAGTGACGAAACTACTTCCTAAGCTCTTGTGTACAAGTGGAACGATGGATGTAATTCTCAGACATTGGCCCGCGTTAACATGCTGAGGGGGCGTAACAATCGGCATTATTACTATTTCAGTGACTAGAGACAACAACAGTACCTTCCACCCTACGCGGCTATAAATAGGACCGATTCCAATTACATTGTTTGTTTCTTAGAATGTAGGTTCTATTTCAATTATTTCTATTGAAGTTAAACCGGTACGTTTAATACGTACCGGTTTAACTTCAATAGAAATAATTAAATTTAAGTAATTCTGATTTACCGGTAAATTATGAAATTATTTTATCTAGAGTATTTCGTGTGTGGATAGTTGATTAAGTTAAGTAGTTTTAAGGGGGGGGGGGGGGGGTAAAAATTTGGTTGCTGCACCAAACTTCCTTATCATATATGCCATATCATCTTTCACGCAGTCTATCCATCGTTATTTTTGGTCTTCCTTTACCAAGAACCATATTAATAAAAAATATTGGCAGATATTCATGGGTTAAAAGAAGTGATAGACCAAGTTGCTGATGATTGAACCATATTTAGTTCGCATAATACGTTCCCCATGTTGGGTCATAGGACACAGGCATCCTCTTTTAATGAGGAGTAAACAATTATTGTTTACTCCTCATTAAAAGAGGTAAGAAGGCTTCACAATTTCAGTCTTTGAAGTTGCGGTTCCAAAAAGACGTCACCATGAGTCCTCGCGATGTTTGAAGAGCATAATTAAAGGTTATTCAATCCGTAGGTCCAAAAGTTTTTGGCCTACACACATTAGATTAATCAGAGATACAAAACTCTAATGTCTCTAAATTACCGAAATTTTCTCTAGTTTAACACAGTAAAAAAGTTATATTTATGTTCAATATAGTCTCCCTTTCTTTTAATCAATTTTCGTTTGCATAATAATTTTTAAACAGAGCAGCGGTGGCCCACTGGATGCAGACCCGACGTACGAGCAGTAAGCCTTCGAACCCAGGCAGGCGCATTACTTTGTGTAATTTATTTCATCACCGCTGCTCTCAAAAACGATGAAGGAAAACAACGTGAGGAAACCGGCATGTCCTGGAACTAAAAATGCGAAGACATGTGACATCTACCAACCCGCACTGGGCTCGCGTGGTGGATTACAGCCCATTCCCTCTCATAGAGAGGAGGCCTGTGTCCCAGCAGTGGGAACAGTATAGGCTGATGATGATTATGATGATTAATATTTAGTTTTATAGTTGAATTCGGAAACTTTTTGACCTTACCATGTAATTGTTGATGTAATATTGCCAAAAAATTCTTTATATAAACTATTTCAAAATTGTCTTTCTGTCGAAGAAATGTTTAAAATGTCTGCAATACAAAAGAGCCAAGTCATCATTTAGGAATGCCAAAGTGACTCATTTATCTACGTATATTTTTAAATGCTTCTCTACTTGGGTGGTAAGATAAGGCATCCTTCATATTTTACTTACTTTCTTGTAAAAATGTCAGGGGATTTACTTGTAGCATTCTATTTGTGAGAACGTTTGGAGTTATAACTATAGTTGTCCCGCGCAACTTTGCCAGCCTAACATTTTCCCCGATTTTGAAACATTATTCATTACTGTTCCGCTCCTATATGTCGTAGCGTAATGATAAAAAGCCTTCCTCTGTAAATGGGCTATCTAACACTGCAAGAATTTTTTCTTGAAGTTTCTCGTAATAGGGGGCGAACCATTTTTTGGCGTTGTATTTCGAAACTTATCTTGCACCTAGTGTACCTTTGTTTAAATCATTTTATTCTAAACTTATCATTTTGCTACGCAAAAAAATACAGACCAATTTAGGACCTCACTCATATGACATTACTATTTGAACTCAATGAAAAACATAAGCAGGTATTATTTCACAAAAAAAAAAAATATAACTTCAAGTTGTTTCGTGAGTTCAGTGTCTACTTGAAAGTTTCAAAACAAAACCGTCCATGACACCACAAGCATCCCGGAAGTTGATACAAAAATCAATTACTTGCATACCACTCCAAAATGGTACTTCAATTTGCTTATTTTAACACCACGAAAAAACGTCTTAAAATCGGTCTTACAGAAGATTCTTCGTTTACATTATTATTAGAGTAACGGAAACGCCTATTAGAACGTCCTATTGCTCTTTTGTCGGTCAACATAGAGAGATGTTGGGCAAATAGACAGAGTAGTACTAGATGGACAGCTTAGAGTAACTTTAGATACAATAGATAGTCGTTGGAGAAGCTCATGGCTAAATTATAACAGCCGCTCGGGTCTTCAGGTTAAGCCGCGTTTGCCTAGGTTGGACTGTGGATGGGCCTTGGAAAATACGTTTAATCGTCAGTCCCGTCTGTGAATTGTAGATTTTTGGCAGTCATTTCAGGTAGTCAGTGACCCGAAAGTGTGACAACCAGTGTTACAAAAGGGTATCGTATTCTCTAGTACTAACTGGGTTGTGGAGGTCAGATAGCCAGTCGGTCCATGACAAATACTGGTATTCAGTTGCATCTGGTTAGACTGGAAGCCGACCCCAACATAGTTGGGAAAGCCTAGGCAGATGATGATAGTCGCCTTTCATTTCAATCCATATTCATTTTAATTAATTAATCTTAATTGAGATTGAGAGCAGCGGTGGCCCAGTGGAGGCAGCCCGGACTTAAGAGCAGTAAGCCATGGGTTCGAACCCAGGCAGGCGCATTACTCTGTGCAATCTATTTCATCACCGCTGCTCTCAAAAACTGTAAATGTTTTTGTTTACCTTCACCGAGGAAACCAGCATATCCTAGAACTAAAAATTCGAAGACATATGACATCTACCAACCCGCACTGGGCCCGCGTGGTGGATTACAGCCCACTCCCTCTCATAGAGAGGAGGCCTGTGTTCCAGCAGTGGGTACATTATAGGCCAATGATGATGATGATGAATTTTAATTTATTTTATAGTAGCAGCCGTAGATTGCAACTTTTGGACCTTACCATGACCATCATACGACATTTATTTTGTCAATGTAAGTAATACTACTACACAACATAGATAGTCTCGTTCAATCTCCAGAGTTACTTATTCATTGCTTAGCCCGAATCGGTCTAGATTCCACTAAGTCTTAAAAAGACAGACGTTGAATGTCTCAAGGGAAACGGTACACGCTGAGTGTTAAGTTCTTTTATATCGTGTGCATAACGGCTTTGTCGACGTAAGAATATACTAGCATTAGTAGCATTTCACCACAGGTTTGCCTGTGTAGATGTCTGAAATTATCCGGGAACGTGCTGGTGTGATACGAAGTTCATTGTGCTAACCTAGGTCATCATCGGGGATCGGAATAGATGAAGTATATTTGCCTAAACTTCGAGGAGGGAAGTAAGTTGTGGATAAAACCTCCCTCTGATTTACCAGTTTTATTTCTGTACTTAGGAGCGTTTATACCCTACGGCATTTAATACAAACTTTCAAGTTGTTATTTTCCGAAATGACTGAACAGATTTTAATGAAACTTCCTACGCATAAGCAGTATACATAAGTAGGTCTAAAAAGTTGCTAAAAAACATTTTCGAAAAATAATGTTACAGCTAAATTAGACCGATTTTTAATTATCTATAGAAACAGAAATTTCAAATTGTCTTCATTTTTTAAAGATATTTCGAAAATGTTTTTTAGTAACTTTTTAGACCTATGTATACTGCTTATGCGTAGGAAATTTCATTAAAATCTGTTCAGTCATTTCGGAAAATAACGACTTGAAAGTTTGTATGAAATGCCGTAGGGTATAAACGCTCTTAAAACTCATTCCGTGATTTTATGCGGAGATATTATCCATATCTACTTACCTGCTCGATGTTTAGGCAAATATACTCTACCTATTTCGATTTCGACATTTTGAGAGTTTTCCTTTTGTTTCAATAATTTTGAATTATATAATATTAGTCTGGACTACCTACTTATTTATTTATTTACAATTCATGTAAAATAGAGTTACATAGGCGGATTTAATGCCACAAGGCATTCTCTACCAGTGAACGTGTGGGTTAAATACGAACAAACATTGTGATCGGGTACAAAATAACCACTAGTTATTGAAAATTTATATACTTACATAGGTACTAATACACATACTCAAATAAAATAGACTAATAAATATTTTAACAAAAACCAAAATAAAAAACCGGCCAAGTGTAATTAATAAAAACGAACAAAAAAATCACTTTTTTTATGGGTATTTTATAGTATTTGTTGTTGTAGCATCAATAAAAAAACATAATGTGTAGAAATTTCAACTGGCTAACTATCACCGTTCATGACATACAGCCTGGTGACAGACGGACGGACGGACGGATAGCGAAGTCTTAGTAATAGGGTCCCGTTTGACCCTTTGGGTACGGAACCCTAAAAACGAGAAACCTAATAATGGTTACTATGACTAGACTTATAATAATTTTTTTTGTACTTACACCGTAGTACCTACTCTAACAGCTTTCAATAGATAATAAAAATCATTAAATACATTTGGTATAACAGGTTGTATATCATCTATTATACTGCGAACATTTTAGCTTCCTGTACTATTGTCAGTGTTATACAATATTAAGCATTTAATTCTGACAATGCCTACATTCAAAAATATCTCCAACATAACTTGGCCTCCGAGTATGTGAAGACTCATTTACATCACAGCTTCGCTATCAATGGTCACTTTGATTTACGTCCTATAGATAACTGTACTCTTGAACAGTTACCGTAACGCCTTTATCATCCAAACATTGAATTAAAGCAAAAATAAGTGGAGTAGTCAATACCGTAATAATTGCAATTGCTTGGAATCGACCTTGGGACCTAACACGTAATTTTACCGTTAGATCTACTGATCCGCTGTCAAAAAGAATGGCACGGCAACCTAAATTTTTGTCCGAATTTAAAATTCATTGATCTGCGATCGTCTTATTCAAATCTTTGTGGAAGGCAGGCACTTAACATTGGTTTACTTATTTAAAGAAAAACATCGTGAGGGAATTAATATGTCGTAGGAAACAACAACAAAGCCACACTGGCATCACTTCGTAGATGATGGCCCACTCACAAACAGGTGGCCCTAACAGTGGATAGGCTATTTGTGCTGACTAGGTACAGATTTGAGAGAGAGATTGAGAGCAACGGTGTCCCGGTGGTGGCAGCCCCGACTTACGAGCAGTAAGCCGTGGGTTCGTAACTTCGTACCCAAAGCAGGCGCATTACTTTGTGTAATTTATTTCATCACCGCTGCCTTCAAAAACGGTGAAGGAAAACATCGTGAGGAAACCGGCATGTCCTAGAACTAAAAATTCGAAGACATGTGACATCTACCAACCCGCACTGGGTCCGCTACCCCTCATAGAGAGGAGGCCTGTGTTCCCAGCAGTAGGAACATTATAGACTGATGATGATGATGAGGTAAAGATTCAATAGAGAAAAGTCGTCTACAAGAATAAATCTCACAAACAAATGAACAATTCAATTTTTATAATCTGGATCTCTTCTAAGTTTAAATGAATTGATTTATTCTAGGCAAGCGTGATTCCACCCTAGGTCACAATACATCATCGCTTGACATCAGACGAGTAGCGGTCAAACGAAAGCCTATTTAGTATTAAAAAAAAAACTTAAAGTTTCTGTCAATTCTGAAGATAAACTACAAACACCTAATAACAATCAAACACCCACAACAGTTGGTTGGTTGAAAGCTAATCACAATTCCACTATTCGACCTGCCAAAGAAATGCTACAAAGGCACTTAACCATTGAAGTGACTTAAATTGCTTACCTTATAAAGAAAATCGACCACAAATATAAATAAAAGCAATGAATGCTACTTATCTTGAGGCGAAGCTTGAAATTCGATGGATTTATTATGATTCTCAAGAGTAATAAACTAGCATAGTGTGGGCAGGAGGCTATTACAACTTTAATGATAAACGGGCCAGTTTACGAATTACTACTCCGACGTATTGTGTTTTCTCGAACTTGATGCGTTTTGCTAAATGTCTTTTGAGTAGGTTGATGTTGTCTTTCAAAAGAACAAAAAGAATTCATGTTCTTTACTGTAATTATTAGAAGAATAGGACATTTAGTAATGAAATGAAATACAGCTCAGGCGTAGTCTTCAAAATCGGGGGTTTTATTTTCCTTTTGAGAGCTTACGCTGCGTGCGCTGCATTAACGGTTAAAGTTTCGCAAAAATCATGTACGACAGAATTGTTTCCCTTTAAAAGTTCTAAAAAAAGTCCGCGACAGCATATGTTTATATTTTAAGGTTGACTCACTGTAACCTTTTTATCTATACTATATATATAACATTATAAAGCTGAAGAGTTGTTTTGTTTGCTTGAACGCGTTAATCTCAGGAACTATTGATCTGATTTGAAAAATTCGAACCCATCGTGGTTCTGCTTTAACTTTCGTGACGATTTTTATACGTTTTTTTTTTGGTTTTTTATCCCATAATTAAGTTTTAATATTATTTTTATTAACCTGCCATAGTTTTGGAATTGTATCCATAAGATTGGTTATTTTAACAATTAAATTTAATAGTATTCGAAAGAATAACCTGGACTTAAAACTTAATCAAACGCTAGCTCAACCCACCGCTTTGCTATTTATTTCGCTCATGAACTCAAACGCAATCGATCGACACACATGCGTCCCCTCGCAGACCGTTATCCAATAGCAATAATAATTCACGTGAGAAAATCCATAGAATGGGTTCGTTAAGTTCCTTAAGGGCTCTTGTCGAGTATTGTATCGCTGTCAAAGTTCCTCTGACAGCTATCGAGTGGCCACTGAGCGCGCCAAATGTTAATGAGACGTGGAGTATCGGAGATTACGCCGTCAATGCTGTACATTGATAGACTGCAATGAATATGCAAAAAGAAAATGATGTTATAATGTGTAATGGACAGGTCGAGTGTAAAGATGACGTTTTCATAATCATTGCTGATGATGATAGTACTGCTATGAATAGAATGAGAGTAGGCGAAAGATATTTGAATAAAGCGGGTGGCAACTAAAGAATACAAGGTAACGGCTACACTGAGAAACAAATTAAATGTAGCTTTGTCCTCATGAAATACAACTTAAGCTAAATAACTACACGATGAAAAGAAAACAGCCAACAATAATAACTACGAAAGTACTATATTAATTAACTGTACAAGAAAACTTAGACATGAAACATAAAGATAATACTGCCTTTAATCGAGAAATAATTAATGAACTTACAAAAGAAATAAAAGTACAAAGAATATCAGTGTCAATCATCAAAAGAATAGTTATATTATTCACTTTCAAGATTTCCATTCAAACGGTACTTTAAACATTCATAAATCGCATCTAAAACCCTGTTTTGTATGCCATAACACCTCTCAATATTTTATTCGCTGGTACCTCCGGGTTATCTGACGCTGTTGACCCTAGACCTCGCAATCTTGCGGTACCTCCTCTGAAACGCCTTACGCATGCATAATTGCGTACTCGAGGCACATCTCTATCGAAAAACATTTGAACGAGCGCGGAAATGTTTGTGGAAAAATATTGTTTCTTCCTGTTAGGGGTTACAATGAATGGGTTGTCTATGTAAATATGATTCTGTAAGTTGGTTTGCTCGGCAGGTGTGTTCTATGTTTGTACTTTAACCATAAACTCTTGCATTTAACGAATTGTTTATAGATGCAATTAATTCAGATGGCAGTCATTAATTTGTTTCGGAAGCCAAACCCATGTTAGTAATAAATCACATTGAATACTTTCCCTCTTTCCACAATGTCGCCACTCAACTTTTTGTTCAGTAAAATAAGAAATCAAAACCCAATTATTCGCCTACACTCAACCGCAGTTTGATCAAAATTAAATATCAAAAAACGATGAACTTTAAACTTTCGAATCCGCCTCACTGACGGGTACATCGTGATAGCGCCGGAATACCGAGTGCATGGCTAGAAACCCGTCCATCGAAATTTGATGCGATAAAAAATAAATTAAAATAACCAGTGAACGTAGCACCCGATGATATCGATACCAGTCCCTCTCCCATTGTACTCACACCATTGGTAGGTTCTAATTGCGGCTGCTTTGTTAAACAAAATGAGGTGTTAGCTCTTCTATTAAATATTAAGTAGTTTGATACCACTGTAAAATCGATACGTTGTCCGTCAGATAAGAAATTGGTTTAGCCAGTAATGGCCTTTCGATTTAAGCGTTCGTTATAAATAAATATGTTTTTATTGTTGCAGATAACTTGAAAGAAGACTGCGTATGGCCGAAAGATACAACAGGAGTCCAATTAAAGCGTCATCGTACGCCGTTTGGACGCATCAAAATGTTGTCAATAGAAACGAGAAATTTAAGCAAGCTCATGACTTGAATGCCGACGGTGAGGAAGAGGACCAAGATGTACTGGGAACTACAGTTGGAGAAGACAAAAACTCAGATAATACAGACAGAGTCAGCGACAGTGTTATAGCCCCACTATACGATACACTCGAAGATACGTTAGAAGATGAGGAGGTTAGAAAAAACGTATGGAACGACGTGGACGATGAACTTTACATAGCGAATTTAATCAAAGAGAGGACTTCAAATGAAGTGAAACGCGACAAACGTGATACTAGTGGTTATTTAAGTGATAGTGATATCAGTGAGAAGGTTGTGAGTAGTGTTAAGTTAGATTACGCGATGTGGGAGATCGAGCCCACAGATCTGACGGAGTGCGACTGCCTTGGCCCTCCGCCAGAGTTCCTGTTGCCGCCTCCTCCCAGACCACCGTTCCTGCAAGCGGAATACTATTGCGGGGACGATCCTATTCCGGATTTGGAGACTTGCGACACGGAACCAGTAAGTGTTTTCATTTTTCTATTAGCTTTAGAATAACATCAATTAAATATAGCCTAGTTAATAAAAATCTTTTTGGAGACCATTGATTAATCACTCCATATAAAAGATGTTCATGATTTTCATGATGCGTTGTTTGTTGTCTCCATGAGGCTTCATGATGTGTTGTTCCGTGTCTGGCTGTTTGTATATGTCGGTTTAAAATTAAATGTTTGTAAACGCACCGCACGATACAGGAGAAATTCTTAGTGTGGGGCAACATTTTAATAAAAAGAAAGAAAGAGAAGAAAGAAAATACTGGTATTCAGCTACATCTAGTGAGACTAGAAGCCGACCCCAAAATAGTGAACAGAATGGATGAATTTTTGACAAAAAAAAAACAATATCCTATTTTAATTTATTTCAATTTCAAGTAGAATAATCTCAGTATGTTTAGTTTCAACAAACTCCACTATCTTCCTTTATCTTCACACTTTGTTCCACAATTAAGCAGTCAGAGTTCTTAATTTACCATTTTTAATTAATCCTTATCTGTCTGTCTAATAAAAACGGCTAAGCGACCCGGATTAACATAGAGGTCTTTAAAAATTCCCTCTTGCATCTTGAATATTTTATACAAATATTTCTAACGTTTGACGGTACATTTTATCAAATCTGATGTTTCGTTTAGTTTTGTTTTAGTCTTGATTAAACAGCTTTGCCTCAGTTTATCAAGTTAGTAAATATTTGAAATAATGTGGGTAGTAATGAATATAGCGTGGTGTTTCATCTCAGAATTAATTTTAACGAATCTGGATTTCCTTCTAAGACCGCGTCTTGGTAATGAATTCATGTTTGTGTTATGTTTAGAGTTAATAATAAATACCTATATTGAATATACTTAATATACTTAAGTGTCTTTACGATTATCAACGCGGTTTATATTTTGAGATACCTCTTAGCTTTTTATTAATACGTAAAAAGCTGTCCTTATAATCTTTGCATTCTTTGGTGCAAAAATCTAAGTATGATTTTGGCTTGGAATAAAGCTACTGTGTTTGAGATGACTGATAAAAGTTACTAATCACTTTTACTAACGCTATTCATTATTCCTGCTACTTTGGCATGTTGGCACTGAAAATCTATGTTTATGTGCAAGATATAGTAAAAAAAAACATTTTAAAAACAAGCTAGAAAGGTTAAAATTTAGGTGTGACGTAATTTTCGTCTCAGTAAAGCCTTTTAATTGATGCCCATATCATGGGGATGCACACAAAATAATTAGTCCGCCATCTTTGAGAGCCCGCCATATTGGATTAAGAGTGACTCACTCACTCACTACCCATGCATTGTACTCAAAACTAAACGTGTTTCCAAAATTTCAGCTCAATCGGTTGGTTTAACTGTTTGAAAATTCAGTTGCAAGATTTGACCTAAACAAATAAACATACAAACATTGCAAGTTAATAAATAATAACGGCTTGTGAAAAAGCAACGTAATCTAAACCAAAGCACGTCTAAAACATCGTTTGACAATATCATTCTAAATCTTTACTAAGTCATTCGCATTTCACTCCTCACTAAAGCCAAGTTCCACCTTAGTTTACATAACAAAACGTTCCAGCAAAAGGTTTCTTAATCTTTCCTTTGCCTTTGTCTTTTCCGAGAAACGTAGAAATTAAAATTCTCAGTACACATCTTTGTAAGTTTGTCAGTAAACATTGTTAGAAAACTCCGAATCTGCCGGCAACTTAACTGTATCTCTTTCGAAACTAACGTTCTGATAGTCCATAGAGTACGGAAACGCGTCGGGGACCATTTTTAGAGATGGCATTGTAGACAATTTTCATACAAACATAACGCGACTGTTTAGTTGGACTTTAATAAAAATACAAAATTATCATTGTTCTAAAGCCAATTAAAAAAACATTTATCCATTTTGGTATTAATGTCAGGGAAAAAATAAAATTATTCAATCACAATATTAATGTTAGGGAAAAGATACAATTATTCAATCACAATATTAATGTCAGGGAAAAGATACAATTATTCAATCACAATATTAATGTCAGGGAAAAAGTACAATTATTCAATCACAATATTAATGTCAGGGAAAAGATACAATTATTCAATCACAATATTAATGTCAGGGAAAAAGTACAATTATTCAATCACACAAAAAATCTTTTACGGCTAGAAATTCAGAGACACTATAATATGCTTTTTGCAAAAGAAACATTTTCAATTGACGCTTGAATGCCTCACCACCTAGCTCCTTCCAACGTTTAGGCAATCTATTAAATATAGTAGGTTTTTGATATTATGTTATTTAATGTCAAAGATTTTCGCAAAGTGTTGATTCCACAACTATCGTTATAGTCTGTTTAGTCGTGCGGTGAGTCTGTGCTCTATGGAAAAGTCGCATCTGTCACTACAGTGTTAGCTTTCTCTTTACTCTGTATCCCTGTTTTAAATAGCGGTAAAGGTAATGACTTGAAAATTAGGCGTTCTGTGTGGTTTATTCGTTCTCGTATGCTAATATCTGTTTGCGTTTTGAGTTAGTTTGAATATTTGAAGTTTTGAGTTAATGGGGATGGAAACTGTGGAACTAATGGCGCTACCATAGCTGGTTCCAAGCATCGTCATTGGTTGAAAATCTGGTAATGTCATTTTATATTTCGTAATAGCTCGACCTCATTGGTCAGATTGAGAACCAGCTATAGTCGTGCCATCTACAATTAGCTTTTAACGGTCTTCCCCATTGAAGATGGTTGCGTTGAAACTGTTTGGTCTGTCTGTTTGATGTTGCTTGATATATGGATCATGCTTTCAAAAACTGTTATATTCTTAGTCAAGGACTCAAACTTTAACCGTAATAAGTGTTTTTAACACTGTTTTTTAAAACAGTTATAACAGAAAAACACTTTTACGTGTGACGGATAAAATAATGTTACCGAATAAAACTGTAACCTTTTATAAGTGTTAATATGTGTAACTGAAATAATCAATTATAGCTTTAGTACGCTGCGTTTACCTGTTACACTTATTAACACTATTAATACTTTTATATCTGTGTTACGGTTGAAAACACATTTAAAAGTGTTACATATATTATTTGATTCTGTTACCAATTCAACATGGAACACTTACTCGATGGTCGAGTGGTCGCAAGCGCAACTGCTGAGCATGAGGTCCCGGGTTCGAACCCCGGGTCGGGCAAAGTGTTATTGGGTTTTTCTATCAGGAATTTCTCAGTAGCAGCCACGGAGTCTGGATTTGTGCACGGTTGATGGCAATAGGCTCGCCCCCAATTACATGGGATTTAAAACATAACTGGCTCTGTATGGTGTCAGAAGTAAAGAATGAAGGTTCCTTCGTGTGATTTTTTTTTGTCCTATAAATACGTGAGTGGACAAACCTATAGCCAATAACAAGGACCAAATATAGAATCCGGGTTACCACTGATAAATTCCTAATCGATAAACCAAACAATACTTTGCCGCACCTGGAAGTCAAACCTTACACTTCATGCTCAGCAGTATCAGTTGCGACCACTAGCTCCACGAAGCAGTCTATAAAGTCATTGCTACCGTTTTTCTAAACAATCACATAGCTATAGTTAGCTAATACACTATATATTTTGATAACCAGATCAGCTTAGATTTATAGCATTAATACCAAAATACCACGGATTTAACATTAATTTATTTTATAGCCCTGATACATCGTATAACTTCGCATAACCTACTGAATTATTTTATTAATGTTGTCACTAATATTTACCGGAATCGGTGTAATAAACATAGTGATAATGAGCCTTAGTAGTTTACTTTAATATATAAATAAAATGTTTTAATACAAGAATGATCTACTTTCTTCGAATATATGTTTGCGATTCATACTAAAAATGCGAAAGAAACTGCCAGTCCGTCTTTCGATTTACGGATTTTGAATTATCTGATAATTCTACACTACAATAAATATGGAGATTTTAGTCCTGGCAATGTCTTACTAAGGGTATCGTATTACGCAGTTACTGGGTTGTGGATGTCAGATAGGCAGTCGCTTCATGTAAAATACTGGTACTCAGCTGCATCCGGTTAGACTGGAATCCGACCCTAAGATAGTTTGGGAAAGGACTGGGCGGATGATGAGTTCTGGCAATGTCTTTATAAAGCTTATTAGTACGTAATCAATTCATCTTTCTGTCCTTGTCCCATGGTACTTGGGCTCAGAGCAACTCGTTTTTTTCGTCTATTCTCCTCTGTAAAGCGTCACGCTATCGTTTACTCCTTTTTCTTTCATATCATTCCTCAAGCAAGCCATCCTTAGATTCCTTGATCTTCCTTTTCTTCTCCTGCCACCACTCTTTTAGCGACATGTGAGTCGTCCTTTCTTATCATGTCCATGCCAAGACAGTACGTAAGCACGTAATTAATTAATCAAATCAAAATAGTTTTCATTACGATCTGATTGATAATATTCGATTTGCTTTACATAAAACAAACGGTCACGTTTTTTGAACTTGGTGACACGAGAACACCTTCTCAATCTCCATGTATAAAAAAAAATAACAATAACCTTTGTCAGTGCCATATTAACAATAACTGCACCGTTTTCCCGTACAGTCACTTCTAAAGTTTTGATCATTAAATGAACTTACCTCCAACGAACCTGTGAATCATCCGACTTCGCGTCACCACATACTAAGAACACCTACCGCGCTAAAGTTTGCGGTCAGACCTAACTCCAACATGATTAAGACATCAACAAGTCCACATAATTACTTATCGATAAAAACTGACACCTCGCACTGGGTGTCCAGATCTGAATTTTATCGATACGAATTAAAAAAGAAATAAAATCGATAAAACGGTTTGACCTACCGCGATTATTTGCGGCTCAACCGCCGTGAATCCTATATTTGATCTAGAATTAAGTTATTATTCCCTTTATTCATTTCTATATACAAATTAGCTACATTTTATTATTACTTGAATCACAGGAATCCCCAGCTTAGATTTTCCCAGTATAAAAAAAACTAATCTTACAAACAAAAGTGTTATGCCAAAGAGTCAAATGTTTTTTACATCGTTTTTACCCGACTGAAGGAAGGGTTATATTTTTCGCGCGTATCCTGTTTTATTATTATTAACCAACGGATTTATTAATTTCTGGTAATCCAACAATCATATTGGAGTACGTGTCTTGCATGTCCTGTTGTTTGCACATCGCAGGAGCTGATGGACGTTACTGAAAGTGCTAAACTCGTCGGCAAATTTTGAGCTGACTCAACATAAATAGTCATCGACACGCTAAGAAAGAAGATCCTATATCTTCCCTTGGGTGTCGTAAGAGGCGACTAAGGGATTTATTTGCCAGAGAATGGGCAGCAGCGTTCTCTGTACTTTTGTAACAACCGTACTGCGATCGCCAACCTGCCTGCCAAGCGTGGCGATTATGGCAAAACCCCCTAAAATGTCAATATGGCAACACTAGGGGGAAGCCTATGTCCAGCAGTGGACGTCTTTTGGGCTGAAATGATGATGATGAATGATGACGCTAAGAAAAAGAATCATGTAGGAACTGAGCCCGTGGTAAAAAATTGCCTCGATATCTCAAGCAACCTGTATAAGCCAAATTAACGGCGACACCTAAAACACAAGAATATTTTGATTAAGACACCTTCTCAATAAGTCGTTTCGGTTTTATTTTAAACGCCATTTTCTTAGAATTCTGCGGCCAGCTCTACCTTTATTAAGTTGTCAACCATTTTATAATTATGCCTAATTCAGACCAGACGTGACTCCTAGAAGCTGGGTATTTTATTAGTAATGAAAATTAAACTTCATAGTGTATAAAATATGGTTGTAATTTCCAC
This sequence comes from Cerastis rubricosa, assembly GCA_949152445.1. Classification (NCBI taxonomy): domain Eukaryota; kingdom Metazoa; phylum Arthropoda; class Insecta; order Lepidoptera; family Noctuidae; genus Cerastis; species Cerastis rubricosa. The sequence goes on along the minus strand of OX424534.1, from coordinate 19,232,834 downwards.
AAGCCAGACAACTTCTTGACAAATCCGCGTACGTTTGCAAATCTTAGACAGAATGCACTTTAAAACTAAAACCAAGCCTAATAGCTTTAAATAAGGATCTGTTTGGTTCGGTGTTATAAATAACTATCTAGGCGTTTATTATTACATTAAAATCGACACTAATTTACAAGGAAAATAAATATCGTAGGTAGTCAAAGAAACTGATATTCGTCACCCTTCGCAGAATCGTCGGGTGGTCTTAGTTTATCGGAAAGTATTTAACAGTGTAGAATAATCTTTGCCTTAAACCATATTTATACAAATTGGTTCTTTGTAGAATGGTCCACCTTATTTGTAGCGGCAGCTGGACCACCTCTTAGCTTCCTGTAGGTGTCAAAAGCCGTCTGAGTGGGTATATCAGTTGGGTGAGTGGAAACATCCGCCTCGCAACTAATATCGTGGGAGTTATCGTAAGTAAAGAAAGAAAATAAAAAGTAGTTAATAAACTCGCACGGAACAAAACAATTAAACAAGAAAAAATATGTAAATTAAAAAACTTATTTAAGACATACAATAAAACTAAATTGGTCCTGTATGCCCATGGTAGGTATGTATCTCAGCATGACGCTGTTATATTTAAAAATGACAGTTATGATAAAAAAGATACAACTGTAGAACAAAAACAAAAATAAGTTTAACAAATATGAAATAACAAGAGGAATATATTATTAAGTAATAGTGTAGGCAGCTTAACATGACGTTTGCAATCTTTGAAGGGTAAGGCAGAAGTGTACATTTAGTACTTATACCATTTGCCTGTTATGTCTAAAACAAATGACACAAAAAAAATTGAATTTAAAAAAAAACAAAATGGCAACGAACCTATTAGCATCAACACACACAACACAAACACACAAATTTTAATGCCTGCTACTGAAAAATATTTCATTAAAAAAATTAATAGCTCTTTGTTTTACAAAGGAATTGAATAGGGTACGTTATTTTTATTAAAATTAGAATTATATATTTTTTATTTGTATTTACTTTAAAACCAGCAAAAACAGCTAGGTTATGTAACAAAACACAAAACTAGCAACAAACCAGCATAAGCTGGCCTCGTATTCTATTAAAACTACGCACTACGCTGGGCCCGTTAAATGTCAAAGTGACCATCTCTGACGTAATAATTTCTCTTAAGTGCCTACCTAATTAAACCAAGAAAATATTCAAGAGGTCAAAGAATTATAGTCGCTCGTGTTACTTTTACTCGTGCGTTAAATTCTGTGATCCTTTTTTAAGAAAAGGTTCTAAATACTTTTTGGGACTTTCTACCTCTCCTCCCTTCCTCTCACCCATCAAGCATCTTACCCACTGCCAATAATAACGAAATAGAAAAAAAATAAAACTCTGAATCGAGGTGCCTTTATTTATTAAATTATTTTAAAACATCCATAAGACATTTATCGGGTTAATTTACTGTTGCGGTTATCTATCAACCAAGTCTTCTTGCATCTGCCTAGCCTTTTCCCACATATGTCGGGGTTGGCTTCCAGTCTAACCGGTTGCAGCTGAATACCAGTATTTTACATAGAGCGTCTGTCTATCTGACCTCCACAACCCAAGTTAGTACTTGTTAATACGATACCCCTTGGCAAGACTGGTTGTCTGGTTGACTTTCGGGGGCCACTGACTACCTGTAATCCTGGAATCTCGGTATGTAATGGGTCACCCATCTATGGAATAGCTAGGCAAGCACGGCTTAACCTAAAGGTCGAACTGAGCGGCTATTCTGTACCAACTATTAGTGCATAACGTAATCGGCAAATAATCTGCTTAATGACATACAAACGGATTGGCTAGCACATATTGACATACCCGGAGAACGTAAGCTATTAATCAGTATCAATATTTGAATAGTTATTAAACGAGGTTGAACGATTGGAGCATGTTAGTCTGTGGTTAGGTTTGGGGCTGCATCATCATCATCATCAGCCTATATGTATAATGTTGCCACTGCTGGGACACAGGCCTCCTCTCTATGAGAGAGAGTGGGCTGTAATCCACCACGCGGACCCAGTGCGGTTTGGTAGATGTCACATGTCTTCGAATTTTTAGTTCTAGGACACGCTGGTTTCCTCACGATGTTTTCCTTCACCGTTTTTGAGGGCAGCAATGATGAAATTAATTACACAAAGTAATGCGCCCGCCTCGGTTTGAATCCACGGCTCATTGCTCGTAAATCGGGGTTGCCATTACTAGGCCACCGCTGCTCTCAGTTATGTTTTAGTCCCATGTAATGGGGATCGAGTCTTTTGCCATCAACCGGGCACAAACCCAGGACCTTCATGCATCAGACCAACGAGGGAGTCAATGATAATCCTGTTTGAAATACAACCCTAAATCCAAATGTCACTCTAACTAGTTAGTAGTTGTCTGACATAAATGGTGTCTATGGTGTCGGACGTAAAGAATAGCACCATCCCATATCTTCCCGTGGGTGTCGTAAGAGGCGACTAAGGGACTTGCCAGAGAATGGGCAGCAGCGTTCTATGTGCTTTTGTAACAACCGTACTGCGATCACCAACCCGCCTGCCAAGCGTGGCGATTATGGCAAAACCCCCCTTCTTGGGGGAGGCCTATGTCCAGTAGTGGACGTCTTTTGGCTGAAATGATGATGATGATGACTCTAACTAGTAGTGAAAAAGATCTGAAACATGAATATAATAATCATCACCATAAAACACTATATTTTAGATTCACTTAACTCATCTGTTCTAGCCTTAACCCGTTGAGCCATTACGGACTTAAGAAGTAAAACAAAGAAGATGCGAGATCCACTAATTGTTCTAGATGAGACAGCATTACTTAAATATGCGCATATTACACGAACTGTGCCTACGTTCCGCTCAAAAAGGTTGTATGTAAATCCAGGCGAGTTATTATTTAAATACTTAGGCTCTTTATATCTTTTCGTGGGTTTAAACTTGTCTTTTAATAATGAGTTAATTTTCGTTTGTCTGGCGTTGTTTGTTGGTTAAGTATGTGTGGTCTCGGTTTAAAATTAGTGTCATTGTAGGTAGGTACGTACTGTGACAATTAAGGTACAAGGTCAATTTATTCTGGAAATGTTACCCTGATTGCACCGGCCGAGCGTTACGAACCCTCGCGCATTAGTACAGTACGCCGTCCGAGGCATACCCTCGTCACTCCCGATGATGCTATCACACTCCTCCAGGAGAGTAGTAAAGAGACTAGTAGGTACTCTTAAAAAGTTCAGACACAAACCGCCGTCTTTCCGACCTCGCCGTCGAGGTCCGTTGCGACGTCCCGGTCCATGCCCTCCCCGACCCTCACTCGAGCCAAAATATTTTGGTTTTCATTCCAGATTAAAATCTATCGCTGTGCCGAATTTCATCCAGATCCGTTCAGCCGTTCTGTCGTGATTGAGTTACAAATATCTATACATCCATCCTAACATTCGCATTTAAAATAGTAGTAAGATGAAAAGTCAAAATGAATAGCAATGACATTGCTAGTGTGTTACGCTGATGAGCATCTCATTTTCTATATATAGGTATTATTGAAATAAATTGTATACTCAGCCTTCAAAGTCAAAAGAAAACAAAGCTCTTTTCCTTAATCCATATTCTCAATCAAACATGTTTTCTTAAACACCAACACTTTTCATTAAGCAAAACAAACTTCCCCCAATATTTCATCCGACCAGCTTTATTTCAATATCCTTACAAAAAAAAATACTAAAATACCTTACCATTGCAAATCTTAAGGGGCGACCGATGATCATAATTTACGAAACTTCGGCCTACCCAAATTAATTAAGGTTTTCATCCATTTTTTTTCCCTCTCTCAAAAGAAAGACTCTTTTATTAATTAAGGAAGGAGCATTGACGAATCGGCTACCGTCTCTAGATAGACAGCCTGATAAACAGAACTTGCTTTCTGAATATAATTTCGGAGATCTTAGGGTCCCGTGCCGGGTAAATGTAACCGGTAAGAGCTTTTGGGATCTTGTTTGTAAATCATGTTGACTTTATGTATTGGATATCATTGCTTCATTTATAAAAGCGTTGAAAACGTTTTGTTAAACGGACCTAGAAAGATGGTTTGATAGAATACACTTTGGTCGACGATATCGTCTAAGCCGCGGGAAGTACCAGGGACGCACAGAACCTGGAAGTGTCACAGAAAAAAGGGGGGCGTATAATACCCAGCTGTGGGTGATTCCGGATTGATTATGATGATGATGATAAACATACTAATTCTCCTTATATAGAGTACCAAACCCGTTGTAACTTCTTCAACATATCAAAAAACCAAGTCAAAATATGCCATACGGCAACTACAGCGAGGCCATGATTATATCTGACTTTGTAGCCCAAGTACCGAAAACCGATAGATCCTCGCCACTTACGTCAGCTCACGCTTAACAGATTTTTTAACCAAGATATTGTTTGTGAGATTCCGTGAGATATGGCCAATATATTGTCCCAGTCCCGATGACGGATTCCCGTACCGATAGTGCCGCATTTTGACAAATGGGAGACCCTTTTTCAGACTTAATGCATTTTGGGGACATGCGCTTAGATGCTTATCAGTATTAAATAGGGCTGGCAAACCACCCGAAGATCCCCAACATCCCAAAAAATACAACCATTTGTAGAAGGACATGAGTGACAATATGGAAGGTCCCCGAAATTCAGTGGTACTAAAAATCCGGGTAGATGTGCCTTTAGCTGGAAAATTGGGGTCTTAACCTTTGATTTAGCTTGACGGATTACCTTTACCTTATACCTGGGATATCTTGAGTAATTTTGTTCTATGACAACCCTAGTCGTAAAGTTTTTATGCCTGTGACCGCTGACTCCGGGCCTCTTCGTCTTTGCTCGCATTTGATCAGTTTTATCATCTGATATTGTTCCTGTATATTTTTGCTTGTTTTCATTTTTTCTAAATTCAGTGTAATCTATCAAGGAAACTGTATTTGTTTTTCGGAAAGTTTTACGTTTTTGAGATTTATTTTTTTGGTGTTTTCGGGCACAACGATCCAGGGGGAAATTGAATAATGTTTATTTGAATTTTCCTAGATTACGACATATTGTTTAACAGATCTTAACTCAATCAAAACCCCACAAGTCATATTTTTCCAAAATACGAAACAAACTCCTTCATAATCAATAAATTTTTCAGTTCCGCACTTTACACCGATGGATACGAGTTATCTTCGCAAATTCAATTAAATGAAACAAAATGGTAAACACGGTGTGAGGCGGGGATGTAAAATGAATAATACATACGGCTCGATATGATCTATCCAATTAATACAAATAAATAATCGAGCTATTCTTCCCTTCGCGGTTGGAACAATGAGTAATGGTGTATACGTAATGACGGTTATGTGGTGCGCGGAATATTAAATAGACCGTGGTATTTCTTAATGATGGTTTGTGGAAAATTAAAATTCAATTTATTTTTGTCAGTCGAAGCTCGTGGCAAAGCCGCATTGGTCAATCTTCAAGGTTAAGCCGTGCTTGCCGAGGTTGGTCTGTGGACGGGTGACCATTATTATATACCGAGTTTCCTCCGTGCATCTTAAAGCACGTTAAGCCGTTGGTCCCGGCTGTCATTTGCATATATTTGACAGTCGTTACAGGTAGTCAGCGGCCCGAAACTCTGACAATCAGACTTACCTAGGGGTATCGTATTATTCAGTACTAACAGGGTTGTGGAGGTCAGATAGGCAGTCGCTCCATGTAAAATACTGGTATTCAGCTGCATCCGGTAAGACATGAAGCCGACCACAACAAAGTTGGGAAAAGTCTAGGCAGATGATAAGTCTTTAATCATCCTATGTTGCTTTGATCTAGGTAAACTGCAGTCACTATCACATATAAACGAACATCAATCAAATGCATAAAATTCCTGATGGGATAACCCATTAAGACTTTGCTCGACTCGGCAATCGAATCTAGGACCTAAAGCCTTATGCTAATGTTTTTCGTGTTATAACAACAACAACCTACATTAATTTACAAGCAACTTTGGCCCATAGATTTTCTTTTCAAATTTTATTGAGACCATCAAAATTATGGGTTATTCCCTATTTCCCCAAGTTCTAAGTTCCCCAAGACTTATATTATTAATGTTTATAATTATTATTATTATTTCACAGTCGCGCTTGCGTCCACTTATACCAACGTTGCAGTCAGAATTAACCTTACCAAAATCGATACTGTACCCTATGCAATAAACTAGGCATGCCCCTTTTAATCATAGCGTATGACGTGTTATTACAATTACAGAAAAACATTATTATTCCAACCCCATTCAGATCTCACTGATATAACCCTAACCAGCTAAGTTGACCCCTTCAACCCTATGATACATTTGAATCAGCTTTGAAATATTGTTATTAAAGCTTGTTTATTGGGGTCTATGTTAAAATGGACAGTGCAACTACATTGTTTTTGCTGGATTCGTTTTTATGGAGTTAATTGTATTGTATTGTTTTGTTTTGTGGTGTTTCAATTTCATTGAGTGAATTTGTTACTTTTCTATTTTCTATTCCTAGTCCTCCCACAGTTATGTACTAAGGCTGTAACACTCAAATATTGTAAAACCAAATGATTTTAAAAGAGTAACCATGGAGTTTCTTGCCGGTTCTTCTACATAGGAAACGACCAACCCGAACCGTGCATCTTTTGTCGACGTTTTATAAGTGCCCATGTAGGCCTATGCAAAATAAAATATTTTGATTTTGATTTTGAGTCTGGCACAACTATTCAAAGTAAATATATTTAGTTACCACATAAGTAGGACTCGAGAAGTTAACACAAAAGTTATTATTTTCAATTACATTTATTAGGAAACTAGCTTCAGCCTACGGCTACGCTTACGTAGAGGTCACAAATAATCACGAGAACGTACAACAGGTATATTAATACCTGTTTGCCAAATTTCATCGAAATCCCTACAGCTGGTAAGGTGTGAAAAGGTAACAAACAAACAGACAGGTTATTTATGCAAGAATAATGTTGTTATAGATAACATATATATTGGCTCACGAAAATATGAAGCTAATATCATAATAGTACCTATATTTTCAATTACGTTTAGAGGATTTTAGGAACGAAAATTTCAAAATTTCAAAAGTATATAAATTAGTGAAATACTTCTTCTTCTTCATCTTACAGGTTTTTCTGTGATTTAAGAACTCGAATTGGCAGAAATTAATGTTAACAAAACGAGAGATTTTCCACTCAATGATCTTCATTTATTTATTTATCACTTCACGCACAAGTAACTAAGGCGGACTCATAGGTCCATATATAATTCTAAGTCCATCTCCCAATTTCACAGCACTTTTATTAGCTACCTTCGTCCCACAGAAACTATTTCATCGATTCTACCCGTACAATATAATAGCCAATTCAAGTAACGTCGGACACAGTCACTCGGTCCTCAAGTAGTATATTGTGTATCGAAAAATAAATCAGTTCTCCGCGGAAAATAACATTAGGTGAACCCGAAAGCGCAAAATTGTTTGGTACAGAAGGACAAGTCGGTGACCAATCGAGCTATACAATCCCAGGTTTTGCGGATCTGTCTTTGTATTGAAAATCATACGAAGCGCGGCCTTGGAATACTGGAAATGCTATGGAGCTTGATGTGACATCTTATGTACAACGAGCGAACATAGATTCATCTAAACACTAAATAAAGCTGTGTCCAAAAAGAGTAACCATGGAGTTTCTTGCCAGTTTTTCTCCATAAGAAACGACCAACCCCTACCGAGCAACTTTTTGTCAACGTTTTAAAAGTACCTATGTAGATAATATGTGAAATTAAAATATTTTGATTTTGAAAAAAAGCGAGCGTTGCGCGAACGCGGGACCGCGTTCATTGTTTGGTCAAATTGAACGGTAGTCGGGTTGATAAAGAGCGCCTTTCGGGTTTTCGAAAAAATGAATGACAGCATGAATGTGACGTTTGCAATTCGTGCGACTGATCGCTTTGGTAAGGGCCTGAGGAAACAGTCGCAATACTTGCATCGTGTCTATGTGTGTGTGTGTGTATTTTTCCTCATTGCATGGAAACAGATGACAGTCGAAATTGAGCTTGCACTCGCTGTACCTACGTGAAGCGTCTTTATGTTTGTGTGCGTTTTTTCGCGTTGTATGGAATCGACCTTCTGTAGACTTTCTTTTTTTTTGCCAAAAGCGAGTTAACGGAAAAACGTGAGCCTTTTCACCTTTTTCTTTTGAAGGAAAAATAAATAAAAGTCAACTTTCGAGCCGTGTGAAGGGTTTTGAGTCCTCAATTCCTTTTGATAAAGCATCTTCATGCGTGGTTTCTTGAGTGTAGGTAAAGAATGTTAATCGAGTGACAGTAAAGTGAAGTGCCGTATTTGGGTTCTTAAGGTGTCTGTATTTCTTTTTTTTGGCGTTTTATTTGGTTTATTTCCTTTTTTATCATTTTCTAAAGTTGCGTCTTTCATAAGATTGATACCTCACGAATGGCATTTGTCATTTGAATAATATACGAGCAGTTTACGTTAAAACTGACTCACCGAATTGCAGAGAATGTAATCAGATTGAAGACGTGCACCATTTGCTGATGGAATGTGTCCGCAACAGGCGCGAGAGGGAGTCGCTTTTGAGAGAATTAGACTTAAATAGGCTTAACGTAGGATTATTACAATCAATTTTATTCCAACCAACTTCAGAAGGTGCCAAAAAGTTATGTCATTTATTAACAATCCTTCATCAGTGACTTCTATCTTTACCCCAAGTGTTTATACGTAATTGTTTAACTGGTTAGTACAGTTTGTGTTATTTATAAGGTTTAATGTAACAATGGTAAAGGTACGATGGGGTTGACATATCTGTTTAGATAAAAACCCCAAAACAAATAAAGAGAAAAAAAAGGTGTCTGTATTTCTTTTTTTGGCGTTTTATTTGGTTTATTTCCTTTTTTATCATTTTATAAAGATGCGTCTTTCATAAGATTGATACCTCACGAATGGCATTTGTCATTTGAATAATATACGAGCAGTTTACGTTGATCGTCAGTTTGCTGAACAATCTTTTTCCCTGACACGACAAATCGACTAGACAAATCGACTAAATAGGTAATCATTTTAATAGAGTAATTCAACCTAATAAAACAATATAATTACTTCAACCAAAAACACATCCTGGGTGAAAAAAAAGCGTTTGTGTAAAAATTGCCTCCTTTTTTCAAACCGTTTATAACTTGCGTGACGCTTATTGCACCAAATAATTAATATATAAACCCGCCTACCTTTTCCCCTATAATACACCTAGCTACCCTTAAAATAACGCCTATAGTAATTATGTGAATGAAATTATGCCATATGCTGCATCGGTTGATTTTTTCAATTTGTCTGTCGCGTTTTTCAATTTAAGTAAGTACGTTTGGTAACGCCTAAAGCTATTATTGTGATGGATATGTTTATTATATTCAAAGCCTTAATGGGTAAAATTAATGTTTGGTTTTGACGGGAAGTATAATTTCTATTATTTTGAATGTGTGGAGTAGTCAAAGATGATATTTTTGGAGAGAGTTTATGACTTTGAAGCTTTTTAGACCTCGAAAATAATAAGTATTCTAACAGTTTTAAGCTACGGGATATCTTCCGTGATTTTAATTTATTGTAAACTCTTGATTTTCGACGCTGTTTACACACGTTTGTTTGTTCGCTCCTATTCTGGGAGCTCACAATAATTGAAAGTCACGGAAGATATGCCATAAATGACAGTGTAAGTTTAAATAGTCATCATCATCATCATCTGCCTAGCCTTTTCCCAACTATCTTGGGGTCGGCTTCCAGTCTAACCGGATGCAGCCGAGTACCAGTATTTTACTTGAAACGACTGCCTATCTGACCTCCACAACCCAGTAACTGGGTAATACGATACCCCTTGGTAAGACTGGATATTAGACTTTTGGCTTCTGACTACTCGTAACGACTGTCAAAGATCTACAAATGACAGCCGGGACCAACGGCTTGACATGCTTTCCGAGGCGCGGAGGACACTCGGTGTGTAATTATAGCACGGCTTAACCTTAAAGACCGACCCGTGTGGCTTTTATTATTTATCCACGAGCTCCTCAAGTAAGTTTAAATAGTATTCTATAAAAAAATTACCAACAGTACTCTTAGAACTTCGCATAAAAATCTGCTTTCTGACATAACATATTCCATTTAAAATCAAAAATTTCATTCACATTTCAACTTTAAACAATGAAATCCTTCTTTTGTCTACAATTTTCGCATGTCACATCACTACTCGTAACAATATGGCGGCCCTCGCGTTATGTACTAAAAGAAATAAAATCCACATTAAGCCGTAACTCGTAGTTAATGTAAAAATAAAACCTAAAGTGCTTTTATATGATAATGCATTTAAAAGATAAGCTGAAAATTTAATTTCACTGATGTTGCTGAGTGCGGTTCTGCTTGATGCATTACAAGTATTAGATTACTCTGATATGAATGAAATATTGCAGTTTCATCCTTTTGACGGCAAAGGTTAATCCAATTGTCATATGTTTTAAATTATTTCTGTAATATATTTTCGTACTAAAGTCCCAGCCGCGGCCTCGAGTAATGCGGCTTGCATCAAGAGACGCGCGCGCGTTAGTTACCTTTACGTGATTACGTCACCTCCCAAGTCTTGTACAAGCGAGTTGAGGAAAGATCAAAACTACTACTTTCATTTGTTTTTTCTGAAGTCGCTGACGCAGGACGGGTGGCGCTTAAACTTGTAGTTCGTGCGCTTAGTCTGATTGTAGGTCTTACTTATATAATGTGCTTTACTCAGGGTGACGTATGGTCGAAATTACTTTGATAATAAATGTAAATTAATCTGTTTTTATCACTTTAAACTTTTTCACATTTAAATGTAAACTTGCTAGGTGAATTGAGTGTGATAATTTATATTATCATGTGCTATTGTTACAACGGTATTCTTTTTCCAATATTTAGAAAATTGATGTAATTGAAAATGCATCCCTGAATCATTTAAATACTGATCCTGAAAGTGTTCCGATTCATGTTACATCATGTTGATATTTCCGTTTTTATGCCCTTACAATACGACTGTTATTTCTTCGAAGCTAATCATTGTCACAGCCAAATTCTCATCCTACGGCAAATAGGGACAAATTTATCGAAATGAATCGCGAAATCATAGATATCTCAGAGAACGTAGAATACATTTGGCAAATATACATATTTAGCTTATAACACAAATTAAGTATGATTCTTTACGTCTCTTGGAACGGGTCCAGCGTCGTTTGTGGAGGCACTTAGTTTCATCATTGATACACTCTCCCTGATTGATATTTTATGAATAGTATTTGTAATATTGGTTCTTGGAAAAAGCTTCTGTTTTTCACGTAATGGATACTTTTATCATTTTATTGAGATCTCCATAATTATGACAACAGTTAATCTGTAACGTGTGCCAAATAATAGTTGTCTAGGAGACATTCTCGTATTTTAATTCGGCTAGCATTAAATTTATGGGAATTTGGGAATTTTGATCAATTCTCTGTCCATCTTAGGTTGATAAAGAATTTAGGTATAACGATTACCATATTGTGAGTTTTAAACCAAAAACGTGTACCTACCATACCCCACTGGGTATGGAAAATTCATGTCGGCGGTTATAATACCAAAATAAATATTAATGACTATAATTACATCATGCTAAACTTAAATAATATTAAACTAATTAATAATAATTAATATTGATACTTGAGAGAATAATATTAAAACAATGAGACTTGAGATTGATTACTTTCACCTTTCGTGTAATTGTATCCCTGTTCCTGACAATTTTGATTAAACAAATAAACGTCCTTTACGACGAAATTATTTACATTGTTTTGTGCAAAATAAAGTGCGCAGTACACAGTTTAAAAATTGATTGACATTAATTGAGAACGGACTCCGATGATGTAACCGGATCTGGTTAATTCAAAAGTAGACCTCGACATGAATCTGGACAAAGAAACAGAGAATATTTTCATTATATCACATTTTTATAAAATGGAAAGAGACTACGATCTATAATCTACTATGAAGATCATAAATCAAAATCAAAATATAGTATTTCACTTAGGCACTTATACTTACTAAATAGGCACTTATAAAACGCCGAGAATAGATGCACGTAAGGATGACAATTATATCGATCCAATGCGAATTTCATGAGCTTTAAACACACGATGTTTTGTACGTTGAGGTTTTGCAATTGAGATTGGGTTCGATTACCAGATCCGGCAAAGTGTTATTGGCTGTTTCCGTCAGGAATTTTTCAGTATCAGCCACGGAGTCTGAATTTGTGCTCATTTGATGGCAATAGGTTCGCCTCCTATTACGTGGGACTTAAAACAAAAGTGGCGAAATGTGGGTGTACGTGTACACGTCGCTTTACTATTTGGGGATTACAAAGCTTGATATTATGAATGTTAGGAATTTCTAAACATTATGAACATATGATTACATTCATTTCTTTCAAAATCCTTATTGTTGTGTATTTAAGTGTGTTACAATTACCGGTACTTTAGTTATGGGTCTTCAACTTTAACCATACTGGGTACTTTAGTTATAGGTCTTCAACTTTAACCATACTGGCTCCATTTATAACCTTTACCAAGTCTTGGATTGTTGTTACTCTACTCCTTTCTCTGAATATGCTTGTAACATGTGATTCTCTTTGATTTCCAGAAGATAGACGCATACAACCACAGTGGGCCTTCCCTGCAGACGTCGGCGGTTATCGGACTGTGCTCCATCGTGTTGATCGTCGGGGTTCTCATCGGTGCCATCCTTGTTTGGAAGTAAGTGTATTTTTTAAGGTTAATAATTCTCTCATTATTTGCCAGTAATAATGTTTCCGCGTATTAAGAATGTCTGATTTAATTCGTACTCAATATATTATGGTGACGACACACGAAGGAGTTCGATTGTTTGTCCATGTAAACGACAGTGACCCTAAGCTTCGTATTGAATGATGTGATCAACCGAATCCCCCGTGGTTAAAAACAAAAACCGTTCTCAACGGCAGCCGGTAAAAATATCAATTAGTTGATACCATAGACAAATATCGTATGACAAACGATTCACCATCATGTGATCATTTTTCTAAAAATAAAACGTCTGAAAAATTCAATTCAATTCAATCATTTATTGCATATCACATGTGTTTTAGAAGATTTTAAATAGTAATATGGTTCGAAGTTAAAAATATAGTACAACAATTTTATAAAGTATATATCAGCATTCAAATATCTTCCGTCACTAAAATAATTGTGATGTGCATAAATCCGATGACAATCATCGACAATTAGAGAGCAGACGGCTTATTGTACATCAGTACCTCTCAGTCATTGACAACAAAATCATTCTCTCCAATCAAAATCTATCCTTAAAAGACACAGTTAATCAGCCTCCAAACTTATGAATCTACAATAGAAACAAGATTTAACTCCAACACGTCAACAATGTCTGTGACAGTTTAATCGTAGGAACCGTCGTCACAAATGAGTATGTGGAGTGGCAATGGCTCGAGAAAGTTGATTAGAGTGGCTGTCACCTAAAGATTAAGGTGCCGACTTATATTGTTGTGTGGAGCGATTGTTAGCGGGTATGGTAGCGGGTTTTGGAGAGAAGCGTTCTTTGTTTTTGGACCACACAGTGTACTGAAAGTAGCACACAGAATAAGCCAGCTGGAGGTGACTTTGCTCTGGTCATGTTAACTGTAGAAACTATGCCTGATCGAGTAGACGTGTTCTTAAGTGAAGATCGCGGATTGGCAAAACTGAGATAGGGGGAAGTGACTAGGAGGTGAAGTGTCGATCTTCAATGAGTAGCTGGTAGTAGCTAGCTGGCATGGCGAATTATTAAACAACGTTATGTCCAAAAATAGATTAATTTTTCTAAAATGTTAACTTAAAAAATTAGCAAATTGATAATATTTTCCAATCTTATCCCTATTGTCAGCTATTAAATCTAAACTTTTTCACTAAAAACAATTAAAACCTCAATCAGATCCTCATCAAAAACTAAACTTAACACCCGCCAGATATCTCAAATTAAAAAAGCGTAATAATAAAATAATCGTTGGTGTCACAATATCCCTGTCAGCGCGTTTAACTGACGGATGACGGTTGGTAGGATTTGGAAACCCAACGCGAGGAGCTGTCTCGAGTTATGTTCTGTTAATTAGATGTTGAACGGATTATAGGGTTCATTGAGTTGTATAAATAACTGTGTTAAGGATTTTGCTGTGTTTGGTGTTGAATCTTCACTGGAGTGTAATACGAAGTTGTATTTCGTCGTATTTCTGTCTGTACTAGGGTTCGTAATTGTCAAGATTATTATTTTATTTGTTAATTATCATGATAATTATCAGATATTTGTCGAATAATTATTTTATAATTATCGGATTATTATCATGATAAATATCAAAGAAAATAATAATCCGATAATTATTGGATGATTTTAAGGTAATTATTGAATAATTATCTATGCTGGTTCATATCGAAACTTGATCTCTTAAATCTTTACTCAAATTGCTATTTTAGTTTTAATGCACTCGAATTTAAGCCATGCATGATCTTCACTTCATCATCATCATCATTTCAGCCGAAAGACGTCCACTGCTGGACATAAGCCTCCCCTAAGTGTCGGTGAAGGTTGTGGGGATCTTGGGAGGCCTTCCAACGCAACAACTTTCGGTTCGCGGTCGCCACTCCAAAACTTTTCGGCTACATCGGCCATCCGATCTACGAGCAATGTGCCTTGCCTACTGCCACTTAAGTGTGCTTAAGTCAGTGTGCATCACTCGGGTCCTAAATAGTAACAAAGAAAACTAAACACAAAATGTACAGCAAATATGTTTTTTGATTTAAAACAATGTCTTTGTTACATTAACGCCTTTGGATATATGCGCGGAAGCGGTAAATTGCGTTTCAATACGTGACTACGTGAAGCGATATTGATAATGATTTTTATTTTTATCAAGAAAATTATCAAGGCACAATAAATTTTTACTTCAAACCCTGGTATGAAAAGTTTCAACCGTTAGGAAATTTTTAATTGCCAATGGTTTTTGTTGCGATAGAAATCAATATCAAACATGCATAAATAATAAAAAAAACTAACTAAACCATGTTTTGTCACGTCGTAAAAAACCTTGAAAAACATCTTCCGGTCCTATATTATTTTTTAGATTGTTCTTTCAGTCTAAGATATGCCTTAAAACAACCAGTTACAAATACAGCATTTAAATTACTCGTAGCCAACTCAAACAAGCTAGATAACTATTATTTTATCTCCAATCAACATTTCAGACCTTTTCCCCAACAGCTTTTACTCCAATACAAAATCACCTCCACCTATAAACATTTCAAAATAAATAACACAACAAAGTGGAAACAATAATAAACGTCCCACTTTCTGTAACGGCTTAATTGTCCCCCAACAACCTCTCTTTCACTCACTATGGGTAAGACAAGGATAGAATTACGCCCACGTAGGACTGAAACACGCAATCTTGAGGAGCGAGCGAAATCTATCAAATAATGACACAACCGGGAAGTGAGCCCGGAATAGATAGCAAAGCTGTGAGTTGAATTTTAGGATTTTGTCCTGTTTGAAAAAGCTATAGGTATGCGATAATTTCGAAAATTAAGAATGTTTCTGCCTTGTTATTCTGATGAAAGTAACCATGATTTTCAAACAAGGGATTCCAGGTTCGATACGATTTGCTCCCATCCGTCCCTATACCTGTGTCTAAATAGGGGCAGATGGGAAGAATTGTGCCATCATCCCCTACCTATTCGAGAAAAGTTTTATTTATATGTATTTTCAAAACACCAGCCTAGGAGCTGGATATGTGGCCCTGGTATTGTCAAAAGGCTCTTCGGTGATTTCTCAATTGACTCACGAAATAAGATTGCTGCACAGTAAAAACTCTTCAAAAAATAAATCTTTAATGCAAGTTAAGTCAAAACCAACCAGAATTGACCCTCAAAAATAAAATCCTCCATCTTTGTTCGCTCCAAAACAATGCCTCCATCGCCACAACTCACTAAACACAACGAAATAAAGCAATCACCTACCGGAACACATCAGCACTATAACACACGTATACTGACGCAAATAAGAGGGTGGGTAGGCTCGCAGCGAATCTGTAATCAAGTCGCCGCCTTCCGTAGTTAGCCGAGTAGAACTGGCTCGGAACTGTTCGGGGGTATTCGTAACTCGGAAGAGTTCGGGAGATTTCGTGTCTGTTCGTGGAGTGTGTTGATTATAGGGTTCAACTGTAGTTAGGTGGGCTTTTCGTGTCTAGGTTTTAGTTTAAAGTCTGTTATTACGGGTTTCTGGGAGCCCCAAAGGCGTGTAAGAAGTTTACAGTTTAAACCCTGGTACACTCTTGTCATAATCCTCGTTTGCTGGAGGTACTCCTGGTAACATTCCCAAGGCAATATTGGCTGGTCATCCTTTGCACATCTGGACTTAGATGTAAGATAGAACGTACCCATGCATCAGAGATTCCTATGCTTCCCTGATAGCAACGTCTCCAGAGAAAATTGGTTTTCTTATAGTAACAAATGAACACTGGATACTATGATACTCCCTGAAGTTGTTTAAGGAACGCTGACGTTTCAAATCAAAATCTAAGCCATTTATGCAAATAAGTTGAAAATAAGCTTTTTGAATGGAAAAATAACGTTTAGCCATGTCCTCCTCACCACTCATTCATCTATCACATCATATTATTTTTGCTGGAATGAATAATTAGCGAAAAAAAACCCCAAAAAATCTCTTGCGCCTAAGCCAAAGCTCAAACTTAAATACCAATCTTTGACTGATTCAAAATTCAATCCCACACCAATTCTAAATTCAAAACTAACCCAAACAATATCGCATCGCTATCGCCTGGCATACGCAACTAAACTATTTTAGAACAATATGGTTGCCAGTGTTTATTGTTCATAAATCATAGGAAACGTCAATATTACATGGCTAAATCGGTAGCCCGCGGTTACAGCGCCCTCTGTGTTATCTGAGCGGAGATAATGTTCGTTCTGTAAGTTAACACGAATAATATTGGGTCCTTTGTGATTTATGGTGTGAACTATTGTTTTGTAATGGTCTTTTTGAAGGTTTATAGGATTTTGATAGTAGAACTAATCATCATCAACAAAATAATCGAACTACAGTACTATCAATTTTTATTGATTAATTGTCATATAAAACAAGAAGAATGAAGTAGAAGATCCATCGCGATTTTTTGCACGGTTCTCTCAGTTCTTTGGCCGCATCCACATCAGTCTTGTCTAGAAATGTTCCATCATCGAAGCCTAATAACTTGGCTATTGGCTTAAATGTATGTCTTGTGGCGTAAATGCACATGCCTTGTGATAGTACAAAGAATTTGTTTAGTTACTAAAACTAGTTAGGGATGAAGAAGATTGTAAGCGCAACTTTTGCTCAGGTGATTGGGGAGCTGAAATTTTGTATCAACCAACCGGTACTGGCCCACGTGCAAGATTGCGGCCCACTGCGTCTCTCAGAGAGGTTTGTTTTCCAGGAATATTGGGATTATTAACTCAGAATGCTAACTATTTTTATTTATACCCTTTAGTTTAGTGGGACTTTTATTATTCCCAAAAAGAATAACATAGACCAAATGATTTTGGTTTGTGATATCTTTCACGCCACATATTGTCAGTTTTAAGCATAGCACAGAACACCTAAATGAAAAACACTGAAAGGCATCATAATCTTTAACGTAGATAAAAATAGTTTCAGCCAAGACGGGTTTCTTTAAAAAGTCTCGCTAAAAAACCTCACCTTTTCTCTTATAAGTTAAAAGAGTTGACTCCAGAAAATTATTTACGGCGGGCAACAGACTAGCTGCAAGTTTAACTTATCGCAATCTTCGTTCTCTGTGAGGTTTTTATTATCAAACTTGTCTACCTGAATATTAGTAGTCTAGTATAACTTTAGTACTTACATTTTAACTTGGCATTTTCTTGAGCTTTTTGAGTTATGTCTGTTGGTTTCATGGCTTTTGTGAAAATATGTGTTCCTGGTGTAGGCCTATTATGTTGTCCTCAAGCATAATCAGTTTTAATTATATTAAAACTGATTATCCTTGAATCCAGGTTTAAAATGTTCACTCTTCTCGGAAAGAGGGATCCTTTCTATGAGAGGATGTGAGTTGTAACCCACCACGCAGGCTCAGTGTAGGTTTAGTAGATTTCACGTGTCTTTGTAGATCTAGGACATGCTGGATAATGTGAATAAAAAAAAAAAAACAACAAAGTCTTGGTATAGTTTAGACGGATATAATGATGACTCAACAGAGCTACAGTTATAGAAAAATAATTAAAAAGTAGTTTTTTACGGAATAGGTAATTACACTTACAAAATAAATAGTACCGTCGATTCAAAAGAAGAAGAAGATTAAGTACCTAGTCTTTAGATCTAGGGTTAGCAATTAGACTCAGAGTTGTGGCTAAAATAATAATCAGTAGTTGACCTTAACAACATAACAAATGGCGAAACGGTTTGCTCAAAAATCCGATCTATCGTAATAGAATCAAAGAAACTCATCGCAGTCATCACCGATGACTTCTTTAGATATCTCAATGTCTTCAAAACAATATAACAATTACTTTAGAAACAATACAACATTAACTAGCTTCCACAAACAATGGCTCATGTCAGTCGGCAAACACATGAGTAGTTTTTTGCGGAAAGCACAACCGTACTACCCGAATGCGTGACTAATTATGCCAAAATTACACGTAGCGTTTCCCGCGCGAACGCTATTGGCCAATTCAAAATTGACCAGCCAATCAGCGTCGAGGGCGGGCCGACGCTTGCGCACGTTCTAGACACACTTATAGCTTTCGGCGTATGAATATTCAAGCTGATTTGTAATTGAAATAAACGCGATTGAGACATCAGACTTTTGTCTTTTTGCGAATTAATGCTGGGAACGGTTTTAATTGTGTATTAGTAAGGGCTTCAGGAATTTTAAATAAGGATACAGCTTTTTCTTCTGGAAATGTTTAATTAATTTCGTTAGTTAGTATTTATTTATTCCTTTGTTTTAAATGGCCCACTAAACAGTAAATAAAACGTCTCTTCAACAAAATAAAAATGGTAGTCTTGAATTTAATTCCTGGCTTTTAAACTTCAATAGGAACTCATTTACATTCAAGGCTTTATACATAAACGGGAGCATTCATTCTCTTTACTTTACCCAGTTACTTCGCCACTAAAAATTAATGTAGTCATTACCATCTTACATAACATCAGGCCTGTAATATCCTGTGGCTAGGCAGAATTGTAGCTAATAGTTCACCCACATTTCGCAAGTTATGATTTAAGTTAAGTCCCATGTTATAAGGGTCGAAACTATTTGCCATCAACCGAGCACAAATCCAGACCCCGTCACTGATACTGAGAAACTCCAATAACACATTGCTCGACCCGGGAATCAAACTCAGGACCTCATACTCAGCAGACAAGCTTTACGACCTTCACCAGAGGCAACAACAATGTGCCAACAAGGCATCCCTTACAAACTACTCTACTAAAAATAATCTACAAGCCACCGTTCACTAGAAATAAACTAGGTTGTTACAGCACTTAATTTATCGACTGGACACTCTAGCAGCACTCCAGCCTACCCCATGCCCTGAACTGAAACGAAAAAAAAAACAAAAGAATTTAGACCCCCAGAAAAGCTTAAAACAAAAAACGAACCTTTAACACAAACCCTTTAAAAAAAATACTCGGACTTAACAACCCCTTTAGAATAAAAATTGTGAACTTGAAAACCCCACAAACTTGTTAGGGGCTCTTTGGGTCTCTATGAACAATGCACTATTTACGGCTCTTTTGTTTAGACCCTCTTGTTAAGAGCTGCCTTGGGATGTAAAGGCTCAACAGTCTAGTGGCTCCAGCGTTTATTTTTAAAGTTAAAAAGTGCTATTTGATCGTTTTGTTTTTAACTAGCTAGAGAAAGTTGTTGTTGCCTTGCAATTTTGTGTTGTAATTGTTTTTTTTTTTTAATTTTTACTGTACAAATAATTTTGTTAGCTCGGACTTTGTTTTAATATTTTTAATGAGCTGCTTCTGTTCATTGAAATTCGCATTAAAAATAATTTTATAATTTCTTCGTTTCATATAGTACAGTCTGCAAGGGAGATAAGTAACCAAGTTCTCATACTAGTAGTATCAGAATTTGGTTACTTGTCTCCTTTGCAGACTGTAGATACATTAACGATTTAAAATACTCATAATGCTTATTTAAGAACTATAGAAAAAAACTCAATAACTCTTTGTTTGGGTCTTCGAACTTATAAAGTTATGAGTATAACCGAAGGTTTTAACATCATAACAGTCACGCCTGAGATCCTCAAATGATTAAGTGTTTGGTGCTCTCCTAGTCGTACCAAAGTTTGGCCATGAAATTAGGACCTACTATTTTTTTGTTGGCCTGTTTGTCCCACTGCTGAGCAAAGGCCTCTTCTATAGCCTTCCACTCTTCTCTCCGTGGGTTTTATCCGGCTAATCTCTCATAAAATCATCTAAGTCATCACGCCAGTATTTTGTAGACCTCCCTCGGCGATTTCTAAGCGTCCCTCGACGATGCCTGACTTCAGGTACCCACTGCTTGACCAGTCTGGCCCTTCGGTCCTAATTCTACAGACACGGCCCGCTCAAAAAAGAAAACAAAATAATTACGGAATATCCCAAGCAACTCATAATATGTAAATTATGTACCGAAAAACGTTACATACCCTACCCCCGACCCCAAATACCCAGTAGACCATAACGTTTTTTGTGAACAATATCCACACGCCATGCAATTTCTTAACCACGCCCATCTCTCAAGCCAATTACGGACACTATCTCGATCAAAACCTTGTATAGTCAACGGCTTTATTAAGCCTATTGTCTTACTCATTATGGAGAGTTGAACGTCGATTTCTAAGTGTAGCCTATTATCGGCCATCTGCATACAATCAGGTATTTGCATAATATCTCAATTCTGTTTTTGTGGCTTGCGCTGATTTGAATAGCTTGGGTGCATTTCACGCATCGTGGTTGCGACACACTGCTGGGGAGTTTGACCAGCTGAATCAAAATCACATCACATTAAGGCTCTAGAAAGAAAGAAAGAAAAAAGAAAGGTTAGGCACAGGTGTACCTAATAGTACACCCACATTTATGTTTAATTCCCATGCAATAGGAGGCTAGCCTATTGCCATCTACCGGACACAAATTGAGACTCCGTGGCTGCTACTGAGAAATTCCTGATAGAATAACCCAAACACAATTTGCGCGACCCGGGATTCGAATCCAGGACCCCATGCTCAGCATTCGACCAACCATTATACCAACTAGACAAAATCAAGTCTTTTATTCAAATTAGGCTGATTATGAACGCTACATAGTCCCCCAAAGCGTCGACCCTGCGCCACTTCCTAGTGTTTTAGCTGGGACGAAGAAGTGGCGGAACAAACTTCAGCAGTTTTTGTCAGCTGTGTCAAAATATCCTACTTGTAGCAACAACGGTTATCTTCCTCTAATTATTAAACTAAGACAACTGTAGTACATCTAGAAATCTAATGAAAGGTTACAACCTGTCAAAGCTATGATAATAATATAGACAAGTATCTATTATAGTTTATGTTTTGATAAAAGTAAGAATTTATTTATTTTGGAAAGAACATAACTTGGCAGTGAGTCTTTTAGCAATGAAAATTTGTCAGCAGATCAAACCATTATATACCGTAACTCATTGAAATTTAAACTCATTTTCAAGGAAACGAAATCATCATAAGTTATTTTGTTGGCCGAACTCCTGGCACATGTGTCCCATTGCAATGACACGCTGTATTCAAAGCAGTCGATGTCTACCACCATTGTTCGAACCTATAGTTTTAAAAGTAAATATTTTGTTTTGTTTAAAACTTATTTGTATGGTAATTAACTAACTTAAAATATGAGTTGGAATGTTGTAGGTTAAAAAAAGTGAAAATCGAAAAGTTTTCAAAACGTATACTTATATTGACATTTTTGCATGTTCTCTCAGTAAGTTCAAAGGTTTTATACTCAAGGAGCTCTCTTGATTGATGTGTATAAGTACAGATAAACATGATAGTTAAGTAAGTTTAGTTTTTAATATTATTATGTATTATTACCCTAGCGTTTAAATTGGATACTATATTCCACAGTTAATCTGTGAACAGCGTTGTGGGCTACAATATTGTTTAAGTGTTATGTGTATCTTTTTTTATACTATACTAGCACTCCGCCCGCGACTTTGTCCGCGAAAATTATGATATAATATAGCCTATTTTACTCGGTAAAGATGTAGTGTTCTAATGGTGAAAGAAATAAAAAATATATAAAATCCGTCGAGTAGTTTTTGAGTTAAATCGTAACAAACAAAAAATAAATAAAAATAAAATATACAGGCCATCATCATCATCTTCCTGCCCATATCTCAAGTTACTGGAGCCGGCACAACACGTATTTTCTTCCATTCTCCTCTGTCAATCGTTAGCTGACATTTACGCCTTTTTCTCTAATTTCATTCCTCACACAATCCATATAAAAGAAATTCTGATCAAATACGAGAGATCGGAAAGTTACTCAGTCTCTGTGTCTCCTTTTCACGCCTTGGTAACTGAACAGACCTCAGCAATATTTGGCAAATCCACGACCTGAGTTACTCTCCTACAAGGATCGTTGGGTTAGATATTATGTTTCAGCAGTACATTCTCGTTGATTCCCGAACTCCATGTGGGGCAAGCCACGAGTAATCATCAGTCTATAATGTTCCCACTGCTGCACACAGGACTCCTTTCTATGAGAGGGAGTGGGCTTTAATCCACCACGCGGGCCCAGTGCGGGTTGGTAGATGTTACATGTCTTCGAATTTTTAGTTCTAGGATATGCCGGTTTCCTCACGATGTTTTTCTTCACCGTTTTGAGGGCAGCGGTGATGAAATTAATTACACAAAGTAATGCGCCTGCCTGGGTTTGAACCCACGGCTCTGCTCGTAAGTAGGGGCTGCCAGCCTGCCACCACTGAGCCACCGCTGCTCACATAAAATTATTAGTTTTGTAAGGCCGTTATGTTTCATTTTTGGTGTGTACAATAAAGTTTTATTCTATTCTATTCTAAGACTAAGACATGCTCCGTCTCTATCTTGCACCTTGGAGTTTGACAATGAAAGAAGTAACGCTTAGCCAAAGGACGTGACAAGTAAGGTTCACAGATCTTGGCCTCAGACCTGATAAAAACGTTAGTCAAACACAAGACTGTAGTCAGTCAGTTTGACTGTATCAGTTTTAAATCAGACAGTACGGCTTTGTTGTCACATTAACTTATTTGTTGCCACCAGACTTTAATTTCCTTACAAAACAACTCAGATACAACATCTAAAAATAATACAGTGAAAACACAAGCGAACAAAACAAAACTTTTTATGAAAATATCAAAAGCAATTTAGAATATTTTCTTAGTAAGACAGTTGGACGAACTTCGATTTACCAATTTCCTCTTTCAAACTTTTCCGACTTGACAAAATATATGCCGTAATTGTGTTTGTGAAAATTGTAACCGCTGTATTTTATTTCAACATGTTGGTAAGTGTGTGTAGTTTTCAGGAATTTTGAAAGTGTTTTCAAATACTGGCCATTTTATGTCATATGCCACACGATGTTTTCCTTCAACGTTTTTAATATGATGTGTAATAATAAATATAAACGAATAAATCTAAAACATAAATTATTCTAGTCAGAATTCTCGCTTAACATTAGAGCGTCTACATAAACTACAAAATTAATTAAATCAAAATCTTTCAATATCATAATTTAAACAGGATCTTACTTAGGACAACGGCCTAGTTCCTTTAATCAATTTAGAAGCTTTGTACATATCTAGCAAGATTAGGACTTAGGCTTTATAACAACGGATTAAGGTTCATGACATTATTGTCTGCTTCAGCCTTTGACGTCTAAGAGCTGAACACAGGCTTCTAGTTTGACGTAGATATGAAAGATTAATAGGGATCTGATAATAATTTGAGCTCGGCTCTTGATTAAGGATTTCTATCTCGCTCAAAGGAGTATTTTGTTCATTCTTAATAAATTATGATTGGATCTTAAATACTTGTTTTATGTCTTCTTCTTATTGGGAACTGTCGATTTTAGCTGCTCGCATTTTTGTAACAGAAAGATAGAATATTTTTCAATGTATTTACACCGACATTTTTACAGTTCATTTACAAAATCGTAAATAACAATTAATTATTCAATGAATAATGGTGTTTTTTTAGCTTCTGACTCACTGGGAAATAGTGTAGCTTTCCAACAATAAAAGATAAAAAAAGAGAAGAAGATGAAGAGAATAAATCGGATTTTTGGTTTCAGAAGTTAGCCCGTACAAGAGGTAAAGATGTACATCTTTACCTCTTCTATAAGATTAATGTAGGTAGCAATACAGTCCACCAGAAAATTGGATAGAAGAGGATGCAATAAATTGACCAATTGGGTAGTCAAACTGTATTTTTATCCTCACATTCTACTTTAATGTTTCCCTATATCCCATTGTATATAAAACCTGTCTCCAAAATCTCCACCTCAGTCTATTGGCTTTCAAAATATGTGGTTTGCCAATTCTCTTCACTGAATTTAAAAGGAAATCCCACATCGCGTTTACCTACACCATTGTCTCCATTCCGAGCGCAAAATCCTATTTTCAGTACCTTTAAAAGCGTTATACAGTGTTCGGAATTTTCCGTCGCGAAAATTCTCCTTGAAAGCGACATCCAGTGCAAATATTCACCTTCACTAATACACTTAACGAAGTCTCTTTGCTAACCGGGGAACAAGTGATGCTACTTTAAACTCGCACTTGGTACATTAAAATCAGGGGTGCTACATACGTTCTCGGGTCGGCTTGATAACCGATCGGCAAAATCAAACACACAGCATAATCAGCCTGTAAGTTTATGAGAGGGAGTGGGCTGTAATCCACCACGCGGGCCTAGTGCGTGTTGGTAGACACATGTATTTTATTAATATTTAGTTCTAGGACATGCCGGTTTCCTCACGATATTTTCCTTCACCGTTTTGAGAGCATCGGTGATAAGCCCACTGCTCGTAAGTCGGAGCTACCACCTCTGGGCCACCGCTGCTTGAACATGATTAAGTTAAAATAGGGGCAAAGGCCTAAGCCGTCAAACATTGTTACGAAAAGGTTTCCATGGTACTCAGTAACTGGCAGTCATCATCATCATCTACAGCCCGATTTCACCCACTGCTGGGTATAGGCCTCCCTTTTCTTGTGCAAATCTTCACGGTCCACGTGAAATACTGTTAATCAGCTGCATCCTGTTTAAGGTTATAGTGTTGGTTAGCCTGGAAGCCAAGCACAATGTTGTTAAACAAAAGGCAGATGATGAAGTTCGGGAAAAAGTCGCTCTTCTTAGCTCAAAATGTGCCGACTCGACCCGAAAATGATACCGAGCCGAATAACATGCCATCAATCGAGCACACATCTAGACGACGTAACTGCTACTGGGAAATTCCTGAACCCAGGACCTCATGCTTAGCAATTAGCCAATGAGGCAGTCTACACAGTTTGATACAGCACCGAGGCGAATGTCAGCCGAATATTTGTTTAGCCATTGTTTCGGGTCGGCTCTTTTCCACAAATACTGCCGAATCAAATCTGAAAACTCCACCACATGTGTAAAAGCCCTCACACCCCACTAAGTGCCTGCTGACTACGTTGTCAGTATCACACAAGGAACTTAACGGTAACTTAATCTTCTTTTGTCTAAGCTACGACTCAGTTCAATGCTTTCAACCCCCTCTAGAATTTTGACACCTCTTGTTCACCAATTATGTGTGTAAATTTGATAGCGAGTGGTTTATATTTGATAGACATTGCTCCTGTCATAGTTTTGACGTTTTGACACTTCTAGGCTCACAAATATTTCGGGAAAAAAGTTTCATTTAAAAAAAAACGTCGTAATATGCAGTCTATAAAAAATATCCTTACCCCTGTTAAGGGAAGTGGAATAAGCATTGCATTAATCTTCCTGATTACTCAAGCAGTTTATTAAAGTAGTCGGCAATAAAAACCGTATATTTACGAGCTACAAAGTCCATTAGTGTGGCTGGAAGAGCTCTACATACCATTCCTTAATGACTGCATTAATTTATTATTCTGAATTTCAGTGTCTATTCTAATAATGTTTTGAATGAGTTCTCATATGCATTTAACTAATTTCTGCATGTTTTTCAAATGGTAATTTCAATTATAAAAATAAATTTGTCTTCTTATACCTATAAAATCGTTGATTCTGACTGAGCTCGAACCACACTAAACAGATCGGGGTAAAATTTGCCGTCCAGATTGCTTTAATAGCAAAGGCATCCGCTAAGAAACGGATTTGGAAAATTCAACTATTAAGCGGATGAAATAGGGGTTGAAATTTTGTAAGAAAATTTGGCACCGTAGATGCTGTTGCGGGTTGGGTAGTGGATTAAAAAATGTTATTATCTCCAATTATTATGTTAATAAACCATTTTGAACACCTCAATTTCACAACAAAAGCCCAATTTGCTCAAAAACCTCAACACAATCCCATTTACAGCAATGACACATCAAATTCCTATCAATTTCCATAATAATGTCCAAGTAAAGGCACTCTCACACTTCTCAGGCGCCACCTAACGCGTGTTCAGTGAACTGTTATCAACGGATGTAGCCCTAATTGGACCCCCATCAATGTTGGGGTACTACCTGATGGGATTTTATGGTGTCAGAGATAAGATTTGTTAACATGTAAGACTAGTAGATACGTTCAGGTGGAAGATTTTGACTGATGGGAATATTTATCATCAACTACGTAAGTATAACCTTAATAATTAGTTTCTTAAATAAATAGCAATAGCATAAGTTTGTTCAAGAATTAGTATATTGGTGAACCCGGTCAGAGCCAAATTAGCTGAGTCCTACATCTTAGACAAAACGGTTACAATTAAAATACTTAGTAGTAAGAACATAAGTTACTTAAAAAATTGTGAGATAAAATTGATCAAATTTCATCATCATCTGCCTAGCCTTTTTCCCAAACTATCTTGGGGTCGGCTTCCAGTCTAACCGGATGCAGCTGAGTACCAGTATTTTACATGAAGACGACTGTCTATCTGACATCCACAACCTAGTAACTGGGTAATACGATACCCCTTGGTAAGACTGGATGTCAGGCTTTTAGCTTCTGTAACGACTCGTAACGACTGTCAAAGATCTACAAATGACAGCCGGGACCAACGGTTTAACGTGCTTTCCGAAGCACGGAGGAAACTCGATATGTAATTATGGTCACCCATCCACAGACCAACCTCGGCAAGCACGGCTTTACCTTAAAGATCGACCTGGGTGGCTGTTATTATTTAGCCACGTGCTCCTCAAAACAAATCAAATTTCTGTTCTAAAAATTTACAAGGCTCACCAAAATGACTTTGCCATATTAACTCTATGAATTATGATTCACCTTTTCAAAGACTAAATCTGGATTTCTAAATACCCAATCATAGCTGTTAATTCTAACTACCACACTTCGGTTTACAGCTTGAAGATACGAGTTAGCAACTCACTCCTTTATGCGGTTTGCTTTGACGTAAATCTAATTACATTACCGTGCGCTTTAGGTACTAAGTTGGGTATATAAGAGTATGTGTAGCTGTGTTCGTGTACCTAATTGTGTATACGTAAATGTATACACAGGTGAGTAACCACAACTTAACATGGCGAGGTATCTTATACGAAAGCTGTGACATAAAATAATTAGAGTGGAATTTAAGTTAATGAGATAAAGTTTCATTTTCAATTTCCTTGGAAGTGATGATATATAAGTGTATAAGTTCCGTATTTATATTGCTCTCATTGCAAACCAGCTTTCCGGTGCAACTTCGTTTGCGTCACATTTTCCCCGTTTTCGCAACATTTTTCATAGCTGCTCCACTCCTATCGGTCGTAGCGTAATAATATATAGACTATAGCCTTCCTCGATAAATGGGCAATCTAACACTGAAAGAATTTTTCAAATCTGACCAGTAGTTTCGGAGCCTATTCAATGCAAATAAACAAACAAACAATCAAATCTTTCCTCTTTATAATATCAGTTTAGATTTAGAAAAACATTGGTGTATCTGTACAGCACATGTCATTTGTTTGCGACAGTACTAATGACATAACTTCAAAAATAAGAAATACAGGACCGCGTTTTTTTAAGTTAGACTAAAAGTATTTTTATTGTAATGCTTTATTTTACGTATTTCGTCACTTAATTTAATGCTCACTTATGTTGATTTTATATTCAACTACAAACACATGTTTTGTCATTCTTGTCAGAAACGGGCGTATTGTATTCTTATTGCTCAGTCGATTGTCATATCATGTCGGTTTTGCACAGCAAAGTCGTTGGGAATGAGTGCAACATATCTCCTTGACATTTCTCGTCCAACTTTTGACAAGAGAAGATTCTTAATTCGCTTGCTGAGTCCTACAGCTCAAGTTTGATATTTTGAGATGCCCCTTATAAAATTCGTTCCAGCACCAAGTTTAGACTCTTCTTGTCCTAAACGTGCCTCGCGTTTAATACGTCATTTCATTCAAATTTCATAATATTCTGAAATATTCAACATGCACACACCGTCTTCAGTTTAGCTTTATACATGTGTACGAGTAGTACCTACTCTCAAAGTTTGGAATTTAATTCCATATACTTATAAGTAAATTTTTTTATGTATACATTTTAAAACACAGAGTGCTTATCATTCTTGAATCATGGTATAAAATAAGGCTAATGTCCTGAAATACTCATTGTAGCTAACTTGAAAATTATTTTGTTTAAAGGTAGCATTGTAAAGGCCAAAAATGTTATAAAAATAACAAAACAAAAGTTAAAGTAATTACGCGAAATAAAAAAAAAATGGAAGACGGGCACCCTCCCTAAATTCTTTTTTTAAAAATTATCAACGCAATTTGACAAAAAAAAAAACAAAAAACGCATGACAGACACGTTACGTCATTTCACGCGTCAAGCGTCACGGCTCACACCTGTCACGCTATGAACACGTCCCTTCGACTTGGGGCGTACGTCCATCAGCCTCATATCACGTCATATTGACTTAGTGACGTGCCAGTACACGGATCGAGTAACGCGACACCTGCGGTCATCGACAAAACGCTAAAGTCTACATCGATTTAGCTGCAGTGATTAGGTAGGTGCAGATAATGTGACTCGAGTTGTTAAAACCATTGGCTTACAAGTAGGTACCTACTACTACTTTTGCTTAGTGCATAGTGCTTAGGGGTATGTTATGTGCACTTGGGTGTCAAAAGACTGCTTTGGCATTCTCGCTAGAATTACTCTGTATTACAAATGCTATCACCTTCCACCGGACCAGCTAGATAGTTCGTTTAAAAATCTTTTTGTTGTAAACATCATTAAGTGTACTTAATGATTTTAAAATTTATATTTCATCAAACATTTTATATTTTTGGCTACTAGTAACGTAACGACTGTCAAAGATCTACAAATGACAGCCGGGACCAACGGCTTAACGTGCTATATGAGTCTTGGAGGAAACTCGGAATGTAATTATGGTCACCCATCCACGGATCAACCTCGGCAAGCACGGCTTGACCTTAAATATCGATTCGTCCGGCTGTTATAATTTACTCACATACATTCTGTTCCTGCAGTCTCCATTAAAATACTTGAAAAGTGGACATGGAAACAAATAATATGAAATCTTTTTGACCTTTACTTTAGATAAATATTTTATACACACTAAGCACACCACTGAACTCAGGACTGATTCTAATATTCACGACCGAAAGCCTCAAACATTTGTATGTACAAATGGATAAAAACGTTCATTTTGCGATATTAAAAGAGGCATAAAATTTAATATCGCAAATGGCCGTGTTCAGCCATTTTTTTACAGAAATATTTTTCGGGAACTTGTAAAAATATTATATATTGATGGGACTATCTTCCAAATTAAAATACGTTGCCCCTAGAGGCTAGCATGTGTCTGTCAATGCTAAATATTTATTTTATTTTGTTGTATCAATTATTGATAAATAAGATTTGAACTTATTTCAAACATGAAAATTATATTTTGGTAACACTACGGAGAGATATTTTTAGATAGATAAATGATTTTGTGTTAACCATATTTTTGGTACAGGCGTCATTTGTCTTCTAAAATTTAATTAAGTTAGAAACTACGTACGGTAATTACGGGTATTTAATATTAATTCCGTTCTTATGAGCATCATTAAGCCATTTCCTGTAACATACGAAAACCTCGAAAAGTTACCTCAGCTTCCTATATTTTCTTATGAACATTTATAAAATCAAGCATGTACTTTATTAGAACCAGACAAAACAGGAATAAAAACAAACATTCCCGATCGATTAAAATCAGTTTTGAATACCATAATCGATTATCATAAATTGGTCTAATCTAAACGGAATTAAACAATCGATTAACCAAGACTATTTTTTCCTTAGCATTTTCATCGATATCGATGGAATCGCGACATGAAATCAAATTATTTGTACTTACTGGTAACTGTCTGTGGGTATTAACTTGATTTATCTTATTGACTTTATCGATGGGCGACAGAAAGTTTCGCTTCCCACCACTAGTTTGTATAAGTCATAATGTCAATGTGGAAGTTCAATGGATTACCCACTTTATCTAGCTGATTATAGAGATTAGTTTGGATTAATGTTTAAAGGAAGCTAGAATAGTTTTATCTTTAAAAAATGAGATAACAGATAAGGTATGCGACGTGGATTTCGTTGGATGTATTGTAGTCTGCGTGAAATGGATTGGACTGTTAAGCAAGCTTTGAATGCAAGAGAACTGTTTGGTATGTCACATAAAAATATCAATTAAAAAAATACTTTATTGAAAAGGTCCTTCAAGCAAGATTACACCGAGTCTTGCAAACCCTTGGGTGATAAACAAAAAAAAAAACAATTAATTATTAGTAGCTATTACCACACATTGAAATGTACTAAAAATTAATAATGTATGTGGACTCCTGTATCTGCTCCTGAGACTCGCATTCGGTGCGTTGTCTATCGTGGATCCTGGCAAAAATAGCTGGTCTGGATTCGCCTAAAAGCACAGAAGCTTCCTACTGGCTTCTCAGACTTCGCAGAACGACCTGACTTCCATTCCATTCCATTTCCAGAAAACCGATTGATATTACGAAAATTTTTTTTTTTTTTGAAATTCATTCATGGTTGGTATGACGGAGTTATGAAGAAACAAAAAAAAAACAAACAAATGGAGAACCTCCTCCTTTTTTAAGTAGGTTAATTTCGGTAAAACAGAATAGCTAATGTAAAACTCCCACAAAAATCTCAATACTTTTACCACACAACAAGACAACAGGTGCACTCAACCGAAAAATTTACACTGACCATTCCTCCTCACTCCGACTACAATATCCGCGGGTCGCATTCAGTGGGTGGTCGACACGACATGTCGAGCGCTTGCGTCTTTGTGGCACCGACATGTCGCATGCAAGAGACGCCATTTGTACACGAAAAAAAAAAAACGAGTTACAAAGGATTACGTAGATTTTATTGTTTGGATTTTAATTTTACGACTATTTGAGCGGTTTTGGTAAGAGAGTTTTGAAAGCTTAATGTGTGTTAAGCTGGTTTAGAGAAATTGGAATTGTTTGGGTTAGTTTTTGTGTGGTTAATTCTGGGTACAACTAAGTACTCAGAATTTCATCATCATCAATCTCTTGCCCTTATCCCAATTCATTTGGGGTCGGCGCAGTACGTCTTCTTCTTCCATACCTCTCTATTACTCGTCATCTCATGAGATACCTCCTTTCTTGCCATGTCATTTTTCACACAGTCCATCCATCGTTTCTTTGGTCCTCCTCTACTCTTATACCCATCCACATTCATACTCAAAACTTTCCTCACCACGACATTTTAGAATTTAATGGCATCAAATATAATTTTGAGCTTAAGTCCCAAAATATCATCATCATCAGCCGATAATGTTCCCCCTGCTGTGACACAGGGCTCCTCTCTATGAGAGGGAGTGGGCAGTAATCCACCACGCGTGCCCAGTGCGGGTTGGTTAGTCCCAAAATACATAAAAACAAACTAAAACAAATTACCGATTTTAACCATTCTTAAAGAAATCATCATCTGCCTAGCCTTTTTTATGACTGTGTTGGGGTTGGCTTCTAGTCTTACCTGATGCAGCTGAATACCAGTATTTTACAAGGAGCGACTGCCTATCTGACCTCCACAACCAACTTATTACCTACTGGGGTAATACGATACTCTAAGGCCACTGACTACCTGTACGTTTGTTAAAGATAATTCCCATACAAATATTATATAATAAGAAAAATCTTTTCATAAAAGTTCATTCATGATAATCGTATTAAATACAACACTAATTTATGATATTAATACCAACAATAACCACACAACCTCCACTCATAATTCAAAAGCTTTTAATTTCATACCTTCTTGAAATCACAAAGCAAATATCCTCAAAAAAGGTAGACCGCAAAAAAAAAAAAAAAAGCATATGCCATTTTTTCACCGCAACATCTCAATCAAGTGGACCGTACTTTATTCCAATTATACCAATTATTCGAATCATAACTACCCTACGATTAGTCCTTCGAATAATAAAATCATCCTTACTTAAAAGCCGCTACCTGAAATTAGAGATCCGTAATAAAAAGTAAAAGACTTGGGATATAGTAATCGATTTTAAAACAGAGGTTCTTTACATGAAATATTCATTGATAACTTTAAAATCAATGTAGTATGAGACGTGGGAAGTTCCTTCTAAATTAAATCTAGGGCCTCATGCTCAGCGGTCTCACTTTGCAACCGATTATAGTCTGATTATACCATGCTGGTTGGAATCGGAAAGTATGCCTGAAGAAAAAGGAAGCCAATTCCAAGCATTAAATAATGTTGAAGAGGCACTGACAGTTTTGCATGAAAAGTTAAAAAAAAATATCCTCTAAAATTCTACAGAACCCATAAATAATATTTTGTCAAGTTTTTTATACAAAATATTAGAACATCTGCTTCAATAAGTGAAGCTAGCGTATCTAATGTGCTTATAATATGCTCCTTTCCTTTTGTTGATAATAATTGAAAGTTATGGCAGAACCGGTGTGGAACTAATGTTTTATTGATAGTATATTAGTGAGGCTATGATAACACACACGTATATATTTCGAAGGGTTAAGCAGATATGCACTTCATAGTACACACACATTTCACCAGTTATATTTTGAGTCCCATGTAATAGGGGGCTAGCCTATTGCCATCAACTGGTCGGGTAAAAGACGGTCCTTATCATATACTGATCAATAGAATTGTAAGAATGTGAAAGATGACTTTGACCATAAAGAATGCTTTTTTATATTTTTTTTTTGCGATGGATTTGCTCTTGACTCTAGTCTAGGTCAGAAATGACAGAGACAAAGTCGACGATGGTACGAGCTTACCCAGAAGAAGCCTGTTCACTCTAACTTTGAAGAGATTAGGGTAATATTTCTTCTTAAATTAAGTAATAAAAGTGTTATTCTTAACCAAATAGCATAATAAATATTTTTATTTAAAAAGGACGTTAATTTTCTATAAAAAAAACATGTGAAAGAAAAAACTAAATGTAAAAGCAATTATGAAATTAAATAAAATGAAAAATGTGTGATCTCATCTCACACTTTGTAATTCACGCTTAACCCAAGATATTTAATTTGATTTTACCATCAATTACTTTGCAATCTAAATTCAATCACTTCGTAAGTGCTCTTTAATAAAATAATTTAAGTTCAATTAATTTTAAAAGGCATAATATTCAATTGAATGCCACAACCTTTTACATACATAAGACGGCTCCTAACTTTATTAAAATATTATTGTATGTATGGTTTTGAAGAAGGTACCTATCCAACTTCTCATATATTATTTTGTTGGTAGGTACCGCAAAATATAATAATGGTACTTGAGACGTTTATTAATAGACATCTTTTGTGGCACCATACACAATATAACTCACAAATTATGGTGTAGCCTTATCACTGAAGATAATCTTATTTATTGTATAAAATAACTGAGCATTTTATTTAACTACATTAATTTTGTTTGTATCGGAATCAAACTCATCATTATCATTATTAATCTTTAAATTGATAAAGGACAGTGTCGCTTTGATATGTATAAGTAAGATGGTTTTCTATTAAAAACATACGTGTTTTGGCAATGTGTTATGTATGCCTACCCCACCTACCTACCCACCTACCTACCTACCTACTACCATCCTACATACTACTAACCTAAAAACCTTGTACAAAGTATTAGAAAACGTTTAAAAGATGAATTAAATTGGATAAATATTTCTCAAGCTATGGCGTGAGTCGTGACCAAGGGAAATAGGGATTAATTTTTAGGGTTCCGTACCCAAAGGGTCAAACGGGACCCTACTGTATCTCATGAACCGGGATAGTTAGCCAGTTGAAATTTCTATAGATGATGTATTTCTGCTGCCACTATAATAACAAATACTAAAAACAAAATAAAATAAATATTTAAGGGGGCTCCCATACAAAAAAGTGATTTATAAATAATATTACGGAACCCTTCGTGCGCGAGTCCGACTCGCACTTGGCCAGTTTTTATATATATAGATGCGAAAAGTTTGTGAGGATAAATGGATGATTGATGTTTGTTACTCTAAAACTACTAAACAGGTTCAGATTGGCCCACGGGTAGTTGATAACAGCGTTTTCTAAAAGAACTGGAACTATCAACAAAAGACTGTAATCGATCCCAAAGTTGTTTACATCGTTGACATCAAAATAACATCATAGGTTGTCGGTGTTATTAGTAAAAAAGTTTCTAGTGACACTTCTGAACATAGGTACTTTTCCCATTATGTTACTTGTTTGCCTTGGACCGATGCACGGTGGGTTGATTTATATACGTAGTGGACTTAGGACATTAAAAAAAAAGTCATCTTATTTTTACTGATTAATGATGCAAATTTGTTCTACTATCTAATACAGTAAATTATTGTTCTATGACTTTTTATTTTACGCATTATTTTTAGTACTACAATTTTTTAAATATTTTTTTGTATAGAAAAAATCATAAAATCTAAAGAATCTCAAAAATCTGAAAACATCTCCAACTGCGATGTATATATTAAAATAGTACTATTTATTAGCTTATTTTTACAACTAGTCAGCTACTGCGCTTTGCTGCGATTTAGGAGAATTTTTTTTTTAATTTTTTTTCTTATTAAAATCGCATTTAAGTCTACAAAATCTCAAATTTCTTCCAATTGTTGGATAAGTATTTTAATAGTACAATTTATTTGCATCTAATCGTCTACTGTAGTTTACTGTGACTTAGTAGGTAGTTAGACTTTTTTAGATTTTTTTGAACGAAAATATCTTAAAAGTCACCTAAATCTTAGAATACTTAGCAGTGATAATTATTGTATTCTCTATTCCACACCACCCCAGAGGTAGAGAACTAGGCGCGTTTTTTTTATCAGTGGTCTCCCCAATAGGCCTAATCCACGACTACAAATCTGTGTTCTGTATGTGTGAGACTTACAAAGACAAATTCAAAATTCAAATCATTTACCAATATTTTTAGGAGGGGCCTGCACCATGCTCAACACCATGCTCTGACAATAACGGGTCTTCAGTTAAAACCCCTAAATTTTCTTGATCATCATCGTCAACAAATGTATCCTTAACGATCAACAAAGCTGTTGCTTCTTCTGAAAAGGCTTTGTGTTTTCGCACCAGTTTGTGTCGTATCTTTGAAATATGTGGATCAGAGCTGATTAACAAATTGTTCAAAATATCTTCATTAGTAGCTTTTCTACAGAATTTCCTCGAATTATGAGCACGATATCTCCGAAAATCTTTGTTGCGTGCTTCAGCTGCTTCTTCGGATAATTTTCCAATGGGCACTATACCCAAGCTTTCAATAATAGCTGCTCCGTGAGCTAAAACTTTGTGAACACTTGCAGGCATGTAAAACCAATTATATAATTCAATGTATAGTTCCATGGTGGTTTCGGTATAATCTTTAAACTTCAATATATCAATACGGTGACCCGACGAAATTGCTTCTAATATAGTTTTAAATCTTTTTATTAATTCTTCATTTACTCCTGTGATCGAAGCTGCAATATCGGGGTTTTCGAAAAATCTCCTCGCAGTATTCCCATCATTTGTTGTACCATGACCCTGTTTCACAACATCAATTAAAAGTCCTGTTTCGGATTTAAATGCTTCCTGAATATTTCTCTTTTTGCTCTCCATAATAGCTTTACTGTCACCTTTCACCATCCATGTCTTCAAATCTAATCTGTACGCTATATGAAGAATGCATTCCATGAATCGTATCCAGATGTGTAACGACGATAAACCATATTTATATAAATCGACATCAATTTCTTTTGCCAAAACCAAGGACAAATCATTCATTTCCTTTGGAGTAGCTTTACATATGTCACATCTTTGTGTTGATGTATCGCAAAGAACTGCAGTCGCTTTACCATCTATCATGGTTAGTATTAGGTTGTGCGAGATGGTCAAATCATCAACCACTGTCTTAACTAAATTGTTAATCTCTGCCTCAATCGCATTTTTTTCTTGCAAAATGCTGAATTTGTTTTCCTTCATGAATTTAAAAAACAGCGGACGACACCATAATGAGGAATTTGGGGAATCATTTTCCCATATAACTCTGTCACCAGACACTAATTTGATAGGAATCAAACTACCCATAAATACGCTAGAATCGTCAAAGTCCTCATCTTCTTCATTTTCTCTTCCAACTTTCTGCTTATAATTGGCTTGATTCGAAGCTCCGTCAAATCCCCATTTACTAATCAGTGTCAAATCTTTACAAGTTTCACTAATTTCGTTTGACATTATAATTCTCTTCACAGTAATATCCAATAGTGCCTGCAATTCTATCATAGCCGTTTTATCTGTTACTACAATAGCAGTTTTAGGTGGATAACATTTAATTTTTTCATTTTGCAGTGCGTAGTAAGAGGGATATACGTTGGTACCAGTTACTTCTGCGATACTTTTTCGTAGCGTATTATATTGCCATTTTGACAATTTCAAAGACAAAAACAAGCCTAAAGCTTCATCTGGAGAGAATACTGATTTCTTTTTATTTCCAAAAAGACAATCTTTTACTTTTTGCACGTCCTGTGGATGCTTGAGCAGATGCTGTAATATGTCAGCAACATCTTCCTTTCCTTCTGCTTTTAAGTTAAAAACATGGGCATGTGACAACTCCTCTGAAGCAATAGTTTGCGTAGTAAGTTCCGTACGTCTCTTTTTTTGTTTAGGACCTAATTCTGTAAATGGTTTTCTCGGACTTACTTGAGTTGATGTACCAACAGACACCTTTTCATGAGATGTAGTTGATGTGCTAGGAACTGGTTCGTCGTCGTTTTTTGCAAAATCTTTCATAAACTCAGGCCAAACTATCTCCGATGCCAACCAATCACTGTATTTACTTCTAAATGTATGTTCTTTTCGTTTAGCATTTTCCCATTTTTTATAAGTATTATAACAATACTTTGCGCAGAATTCCTTTAGCAAATTATCATTATCTTGATTTAAATCACACAATTTTGACTTGATAGCACTGTATAAAAAGTTATGATCCTTAATACTACCACTTGATTTCAATTTCACAAACATATCAACATTAGTAACTAAATCACTAAACATTTTCACAAAATTCTCGAAAATCAACTTTTAACAAAAATCAAGTAACGAGCGGGTAGTCCGTATGTAAAGGGTGGTTACAACGAACTGATATCATTGTTTTCAACTTGCTACCCCAAATATTTTTTACCTGCAAATTTACTGCCCTCTGATTGGCGCACGTCACTAATGACGACTCGTCTACTGATAAGAAAACCGGTTTTGGTGTTGTGGAAAGAGTGGTGTGGAATGCAGTTGCACAAAATATTTACAACAAACTAATAATAATAATCCTAATAATATGCACCATGCATCGAATTCTTTGTTTTATTCATACAAATTAAATCTCTGAAATTTTAGGGTAATAACCTACTTTAAAAAAAAGTTCCAAAACATAAAAGTATGGTATAAGTATATACAATGCAAATATATATTTAAAAATCCTTAAGTCCCAACTTCGCGATTTCAGCCCACCGTGCGATGTACCCATTATAAATGGTGGAACACGGACCCTTGACGAAGCCGTCAACCGAGCATTCTGTACTAGAGTAGTTTAGTTTCACAAACTGATGATTGCTGAAAATGACATTTTTTGGGCTGAAAAGTCACATTTTACGGTAGGACTGTACGGCACTCAAAACATTTAGCTGATGGATACATTGCATAGTCCGGAGATCGTGGACGTATTTAAAGTAGAATGGTAACATTAGGGAGCTGCTCTCCCTAATGTTACCATTCTACTTTAAATACGTATGGCGCAGTGGTGGCAGCTTCGACTTACGAGCAGTAAGCTTTGGGTCCGAACCCAAGCAGGCGTATTACTTTGTGTAATTTATTTCATCACCGCTGCCCTCAAAAACGGTGAAGGAAAACATCGTGAGGAAACCGGTATGTCCTAGAACAAAAAATTCGAAGACATGTGACATCTACCAACCCGCACTGGGCCCGCGTGGTGGTGCCCACTCCCTCTCACAAAGAGGAGGCCTATGTCCCAGCAGTGGGAACATTATAGGCTGATGATGATGATGAGTAACATTAAAAACG
Organism: Cerastis rubricosa; assembly: GCA_949152445.1. Taxonomy (NCBI): domain Eukaryota; kingdom Metazoa; phylum Arthropoda; class Insecta; order Lepidoptera; family Noctuidae; genus Cerastis; species Cerastis rubricosa. Next base: position 19,193,865 of record OX424534.1, on the reverse strand, counting down.
TTTGCCTGATATCAGCCAAAGCTACCACGGCCGACTTCTCCTAATATCCAATTACATAGCTGTCCCGCGCAACTTCGTCTGCACACACACACACATCATGTCACATTTTCCCGTTTACACAACATTTTTCATTGCTGCTCCGCTCCTATTGGTTCCAGCGTGATGATATATAGCCTATAGCCGTCCTCGATAAATGGGCTATGTAACACTGTAAGAATTTTTCAAATCGGATCAGTAGTTCCTGAGATTAGCGCGTTCAAGCAAACAAACAAACTTTTCAGCTAAATATTGTATAGATTTTTACCTGTACCTAGTAAGATTCTCTCACAGAAACACAGCATTTATAAACTGGCGGCCACGGAATCTCCCTCTATAATACCTGTGTCATCAAACTAATAGATTTTTTTCTTTCACAGACACAAACGGAAAGTCACCAACTTACTCCCATCAAAGTCATCGGCGCCGACGCAGAGCAGCGGCTCCCAGCGTAGGGCTCCGCCCCCAGCTCCTTTGTACGAAGACTTGCAGGACATGCCTAGAAGGCCGCCCCTACCCCATAGACCTGAACTGGAACCACAGTTGGAGGTAAGATATTTGAAATGCCATCTGAATTTTTATAAGGCTTAAGGGGCAAGATTTTTCAACCTTTAAAAATTATTTCAAGGAATGTTCAGAAAAATTTATATGACTGTCAAGTAATATAATACTATCAAACAAGAATATTACATTGCCACAACCTTAAAAGGTAGATCTTGAGACTCGTCTTTAGCTTCTAGGAACGACTCCAACCCTTCTAAAATTAATTGTCTCGGACTCTAGAAATTAGGTATTTTGAATCATCATCATCAGCCTGTATTCGTCCACTGCTGGACATAGACCTCTCCCATGACACGCCACTGAGCACGATCCTCGGCCACTCTCATCCAGCTCTTGCCAGCTGCCTTGCGCAGATCATCGCTCCACCGAGTCTGAGGACGTCCTACGCTACGTTTACCGATCCGTGGTCTCCACTCAAGAACTCGTCTACCCCAACGGTTATCCGTTCTTCGGGTTATATGGCCGGCCCATTGCCACTTCAGCGTGCTAATGCGGTGGGCTATGTCGATAACCTTGGTTCTCTTTTTGAATAAGCACCGCATATGCGAAAACTTAAAGTTCGTGTAAATAGCTACAGTTACATCACATAATAATATTATCGCATGCCTGAAAGATAGTTGTTGAAAGGTATTTAAAACTCCTAATAAATAGAAAAGGGTTTTCTTTTTATTTTTCTTTTTATTTTTCTAAGCAATATTGTCAAGCACACAGCTTCAATGCTACAAATAAAGTTCCTTCAGTAAAAAAATAGTGTTCGGAAATAAGTGATTGCTAGTCAATCACTTCAGCTTGATCAATTTTATAAATAAAATATCTCGGGTCGAGACCAGCTCCAGCGTCGAAACATTTTGTTTTATTGAGTTGTTTGGCTACTAGACTAGACTGGACTGGATATCCTTTTTTTATTTAGATAGTAGATTATTGACAGTAGAAAACATTCTTTGTTGATGGCCGAAATAGAGACACTTTTAGTCACTTTAAGTCTATTCGTTCAATACGCTTATCTAACGTCAAAAATTTAAATCACCTATGTTATAGCCAGCATGTTATAAGAGTAATATTTCAATAGAAGACCGTACACGTTATAAGCAATCACAAACTAGTTAATAACGTGTTATTAACACGATATAACACGTTATTAACTTAAACGTAATAAAACAGGAAAAGGTTGGTTGGTCCAAAATTGTAAAGTAGACAATACTAATTTAAATAATAACAGCCGCGCGGGTTGATCTATAAGGTTAAGCCGTGCTTGCCAAGGTTGTTTCGAGTTTTCTCCGTGCCTCGGAAAACACGTTAAGCCGTTTGTCCCGGCTGTCATTTGTACATCTTTGACAGTCGTTACGAGTAGTCAGAAGCTGACATCCAGTTTACATCCAGACTTACCAAGGGGTATCGTATTACCCAGTTACTGGGTTGTGGAGGTTAGATAGGCAGTCGCTTCATGTACCTAAAATACTGGTACTCAGCTGTATCCGTTTAGACTGGAAGCCGACCCCAAGATAGTTTGAGAAAAGGCTAGGCAGATGATGATGACTAGTTTATTATGCCGTATGAGAAAAGGTGATTTTTCTAATAGTGTGACATAATGAGGTGAAATTCTAAGAATCTTTGAACTCAGAATATCTATCAAAAACACTTTTCCAACAGCAAATGACCAAGACCTAAAAACTAGTCTCATTACTGAAGCAACGCACGATTTTTCCAGAAGCACTACTTTTCAGACCCCCGATATTGACAGAGCCTTAACTAAAAACTTCTAGACCGTGAACTGTGTGCTTCCAGACACTCAAGACGAGGGTCTAAGGGGCTTCAAAGTTAATCTAGTAGATGACCTGACATATCTCTGTGGAAGAAATAATGAAATGGTTCCTGTCGCTCAGTGTTACGGACTCCATTTGCCCCGTCCATATTCATTGGAGTCATTATTTCGTTAAGTGTACCCTTTTCACGCTGTTGACATTAATAATCGGCGACGATATTTTTTTACTAGCCACTCTCTGCAACTTTGTGTGTGTGAATTTTGTATTTCATCATTTTTAGGGTTCTTTACATCGAAAGGAAAAAACGGAACCCTTATAGGATCACTTTGTTGTCCGTCTGTCTGTCCGTCTGTCTGTCAAGACCCTTTTTCTCAGGGTCAACACGTGGAGGTATCAAGCTGGAATTTATACCAAATACTCAGGTCTACTGACCCGTAAAGATGTAAAAAAATAGAACTTCTAAGCCAACGCAAAATTGTGAAAACCGTAAATTTTTAGTTACGTCATATAATAAAAATATTTTTAATGATTTACGGAACCCTCGGCGCGCAAGTCCGACTCGTACTAGGGCGGTTTTTTTTGTAAAAATATTCGGGATGACAAGTGTGTTTTGTTCTTGTAAAAGTCCTAGACTGTATTCCAATCTGTTAGGATTCATAAAACTGGCTCAGTGGTTTAGGTTTGAAAAAATAATACACAGATAGATAAAGTTACGTTTGCATTTATAAACTGGCTTTGACAAATCTATTTCTTGCCCATTCTTCTCCATAAAGATCTTCGCTTTGCAATGGGCAACTACAGTACTTTCACAGTTATTATGTCTTGTGACTATACTGTAGCTTCATTTTTATTCTTATTCGACTATTCAAAAGTGCCTGTAACTGGCCTACTTTAAACAAATGATTTTAATTTGATTTGATTCTTGCCTTATTTCTAAAATACGAGCTGAAGCGACTATAATAATCTTATCGCTAAAATTTACAATAGCAGAAAGTCTAATTTTAACTTTCAAATTGCAAAATTAAAACAGTTTCTATCTCACGAGTATACTGAGGGTTGCTCAAGTATAATAGCCGACAACGAAACGTGAACAGTCCTAAAAACCTTGTAGACTTAAAGCCATTAGTAGTGTCAAACTTTCGCGCTATATTCAACGCCGACGAAAGCTGTCCACATTAATTTGCCACGACTAACACGACTTCTGGGACGTATTGTAGTTTCACCGAACATCTGTCAAACAAACTTAATTTAGTCTAAACATTAAAACGACCTGTAAACTCATCGCATGTTAGCTATAAAATTTTGAGTATTTGCCCTAACTTTTCAGATCTAGTTAAACTGTCAAAAGCTCCGCTGTTTGGCCTTTACAAGTCTATAATTCGGTCTAGAATTAACTTCTTATGTTTATAATTGACTTTCGAATAGATCTGGATGTTAAGGCTTTTCGTTATAACTCCACTTTGAAAAGATTTGAATGATTACTTCGAAGAAAATAATATTATGATTGCTTTATATATTCGTTTTCGATAACTTTTGCGGATCGTGTTAAAATTCAACTTAAACTTAGTTTTATTAATATTTCTCACTTTTGAGATAACTCACTTTAAATGTAGATCTTATTATTCGTTTTTACGTACCAGACATACCACATGTCTGGTATGTAAAAACGAATCACTAAGGGTTATCGAATTGTCTAGAGTCAGAAAATAAGTTTTATTTCAAGCTAGGCAAATTAATTTCAGCATCCTTCTCGAAAGTACTTTGAAATGAAATTGTTTTTGCATAACGTCGCTACAAATCAATCTTCCAAGAATGCCTTAGATGTTGTTGCGAAGACATTATTTAATCTCTGTTTGCTCTTTACAGATGGTGGAAACGAAAAGACCGAACTGCCCGAGTCGGGTGTTTGTCTGCGGCTCCGGTAGTACGTGGCGAGGAGGGAACAGCTGTGGAGGGGACACCTGTGGAGCCCCACTGTACGAGGAGCTGCCCCACAGATCAGACGACTCCCTCCACAGTGACGATCACTTCGCCGAAGACGAACTCAGCCTCGTCGGCGAAGCAGCGCCATGTCGAACCTGTTCGAGACCACCAGCTCCACAGTCACTCCCCCATCGGCCAAGACAACAGAGAATGGACAGAAGACCCAAGTCTCTTGAAAGACGACGGGCACAACATAGAATGCAGCAGCGTCATATCCATCCACCCGGACCACCTGATCCCACGGAGTTCCACGAAGGAGTTCTTTTGGATGCACTCTTGAGATTGTATCCACAAGTTGGGACGGTTGGTGCGAGGCCGCAAGGGCCTCTGCCAATAAGTGCGGGAGGTGCCTGGCCTGGTGGCGAGCTGCCAGGAATCGCCTGTTGGAGAGGACCTCGCGCTTCACCAAAGCCTCCAAGTGGTGATTCTTCGTTCGGCTCCGATTCCGGCTATAGTAATAATACGTGCGGGACCTGTGGTACGAGGGCATCCTCCAGACACCGATTGTCTGCGGAGATACCGATGTCATGAACAGACATGTCGTGTTCGCGGCTACTCATGTGACAGTCGTGCCATAACAGTTCCAGTGACGAAGTGAACGATGAATTATCACGGTTAATGTAATCAATTTTGCATTTAGTAGTTTTACTTTGTCTTTCACGGCCTAACTTATTCAGCGGCCTCAATTCGCTCATGCCTTCCGAGACGGTGAACTTAATCGTTGAATATTAGTTACTGTCGAATATTTATGAACCTTAAACGTCTTAGGGACTACTTTTCTACACAACTGTACAAAATTTATTGCTTGGTAGAAGGTCTATCCCTCTAGATTTTAGCGATACGATATTTTGATGAAATCGTTATTTTTATTAGCTGGTATAGCGATGGTTTTGTACAAAATTCATGTGACCATATTTTTAGGTAGCTATAGCGGTTTCGTCCTAGTAAGTTTCGAACTAGTCCTTAAACTATCACAATAATTGTGAAACCTATCAAGTTAACAATTGATCACGTGTAAAAACTATAAAAGGATGATAATGTAAATGAATTTCTGAATTTGTAGATAATGTACAAAATTGTAGTTAAATTAATTATTTAAGAATAGTAAGTTGAATTTTATAATCATATCATATTAAAGGTACCACTTTTCATTCGAATATATTACACAGATTTTCTTTGAACGGTTTGTACTATCTGATTTTCTCATTTGGTGCTAAAGTTAATGTATCGAATTCCTATCCGTAGTTTGTTTTACAGCTCTTAAAAGTATTCAAACTTCGCTGCGTTTTGTTTGGCATCAATTTTATTTAGTCTTTCGTTCTGCTTTTATATTTCTACTTTAACGTTCTTCCCTATCGTAAAAACAAGCATTTCATTTGTATTGTAAATGGAAAATATTGTTCTGTCGTCAAAAATGTTGTTTTTGTTTTTATTTCTGTTTTCTTATTTAATTTAAGTAATAACTATTTATTTTTTATTCAATTTTGATTGTTTCATTTTGTATAGTATCGAGAGTTGCAACACTTATGTAATTTAAATTCACGGACAAAATGTCCGTTTAATAAATATTGAAGAGCACAATAAAATGAAAAATAAATACATTTTTAAGAAAATAAAGTTATTTTGTTATTCATTAAATGTTTACCTATAAAACTTTAACGATTTGCTGATGAAGTCTTTATTGTACTTCCCGGTTTATTTCTGAAAAATAAATAAAAGGAAGTCAAGAATGGATAGTTGACAGATCAAGCTCTGAATTATATAAAGATAAAGATGAAACTCCGCTCTACGCACCATAAAATTCAGGCAGAGGTCACCTTCATTTATCCACCAGTTATACAATACAATATCCTTTACTTCAGGCAACTAAGGCAAATAAAACACCATACATAAATATAAGTAGGTACAAAACGCTGCAACTTTGCCACCATAGCTCAACATTGCCTTAATTCAAAGAAGTTAAATTATTGCTGTTCAGAAATGTTTTTTTTTGTCTATGGTATTATTAAAAGCAAATCAGCAATCTAAATGCCAACATTCGTTAATACTTCACTCCAAATTTTAATAGACAAACTGTCAGTGTCTGTTTTACTGTCAGCGTGGGTACCCACTTTTTACCGGCTCTGGAAAAAATATTTTTTTAATACAGTTGCTCAAAAAGTGGCGTATTGCAGGGACTTATAGCGTTCGGGATGTGGGCTATTACACACTCGAGCTTTTTCTTTCCCTTTCCGAACTCGTGCGTTCTCTTTCCCAACTGTCAAAATAATGTCTATTAAAAAGAAAAAACCAACCACGAAGTTTTTACAAAAAAAAAATTATAGAAGTTTTATGATTCATGCAAATATTTCTAAAAAGAAGCTACTAATTTGTTTCAATATCAGATTTAATGATTTGATTCAATGAGTTAGGTTAGGTTTCATTTAATTTAATCTCATTAAATTTCATTTTCATTTCATATCAATAAAAAAAATACTGAAGACTTGGCTGTATGGGCATAGTTCCCTTTGCCTACCCAGAATGGGTGAAGAAAACAAAAAAAAATCTCTGCTTATATTATTTTACGGTTGGCGCCATTTTCCAAAAATGTTCTTTATTAAATTGCTTCATTTTTTCGTAACTGAATTAAAAATAGTTGTTCAGTACACGTGCGGAACCGTCATTGCAACTTGTTCCGACTGTCAACCCTCACCTTCGGCTGCGCCTCGGCTCGGGTAGACATTTGTCAGAACTCTTTGCAATGACAGGCTTTCCACACTCGTAATGAAATATACTATTTTTTCAACTTTGCTTATCATCGTTAAAAAATATATTGAGTTGCAATTCAAGATTCAGTGAAATCGAATGTGGAAAAGAATGCCTATTCATTTAAAAAGAAATTATGCTAGGCAATGTTGTCGTTTGCAATTTTTTGGTGCTTTGTAGGTGATTCTTTTACTAGTAGCAACTTTAGCCCTATGACTTAGAGTACAATATTGAACTGTAATTGAAAAAACATACGACTTTCTTATAGATTAAAGATTTATCGAAGAAAAACATCAAAATTCAGGCAATGTTGCAGCGTTTCACCGGTATAAAAACAATAACTATAAACTAATAAATACTTTATACAAAAATAACTTAATAACTACTGCACAGGAAGTGACAGAGTCGTGTTACGCTGCGAAGTGTCACGTAGCTGGCCGCGGAAACGTCGATACAGCACACCTTTCGCTCAAAACTCTTCCTTGAAGAAGGTCACGATGGTGTGTCGGAACGCGCACCACAAACGAATTGAAATAGGTGTTATGGCGCGCCTCCAGCTTCTCCACCCTCAAGGTGCAGTTAGTCTTCAGCAGTATGTACTCTACCTAGTCCTCAGTCTACGTAGAGTGGTGAAAACGGGACTCGTACAGCTGCGTCGTCGGTACTGCAGGACGTAGCAGCATGGATCCTGCCGGCGCCGTCCCACACTGGTTGCGATACGTAGGCTTCCTCTTCTTTATCTCCACCTTGATGAAGCCATCCCGTCGCATGTGTTCTTCGGTATAGTCAACTCAAATTAGCTAACGATCATGATAAAAAAGATGGCGGAATACAGGATAGAAGGGACAAAGACGCACAAACGGTTACAAGGTGTTTAGTACATCATCTTAAACCACCCACAGATTTTTTTTATAATTAACTAGCTGTCCGGCGGGTTCGTTGTCACTAGTACCATTACCAGTTCCATGATGGAAGCGCAACTTCGTTTGCGTCACATTTTCCCCGTTTTCGCAACATTTTGCATTGCTGCTCCACTCCTATTGGTCGTAGCGTGATGATATATAGCCTATAGCCTTCCTCGATAAATGGGCTATCTAACAATGAAAGATTTTTTCAAATCGGACCAGTAGTTTCGGAGCCTATTCAATGCAAACAAACAATCAAATCTTTCCTCTTTATAATATTAGTTTAGAAAAGAATCAGCTGTTCCGTATTTTGATCGTGTTTTTTTTATTTACCTTTGAAACATTTCTATATATGGGTCAGAATGATCTACTGAAAACGTGATAATCGTTTGTGTGTCAGTGACTCTTCCAAACTGTATACTTCATCATCAGCCAATAATGTTCCCACTGCTGGGACACAGGCCTCCTCTCTATGAGAGATAGTGGGCTGTAATCTACCAAGCGGGCCCAGTGCGGGTTGGTAGATGTCACATGTCTTCGAATTTTTAGTTCTAGAACATGTCGTTTTCCTCACGATGTTCCTTCACCGTTTTTGAGGGCAGCGGTGATGAAATAAATTACACAAAGTAATGCGCTTGCCTGGGTTCGAACCCACGGCTTACTGCTCGTAAGTCGGGGCTGTCACCAGTCCACTGGGCCACCGCTGCTCTCCTATATACGTATAACGTATACTTACAGGATATAATACAGGCAGTCAATAAGATGATTTAAACGGTGTCAATACTATCACCAATCAAACATCTCTAGTTTACCATCGATATTTGCAGAAACAGACGCGTTTTACATATTAAATCCTCAACCAACAACCACATTCTCAAACTATATAGGGTAGCGCCGCGCGCGGTGGCTCACGTAAATGTTGTTAATGAAAACCCTGGTTATACTATTTTCATAGGAATATTTAAAACAATGAAATAACTCCCAACATCAAAAATTAAAAATAATTTTTCAAACAAACCGAATAGCATTGTTAACGAAATCATCATAAATAAACCATAAACATACATACACATATGATTTTTATCATTTATAAATATTGATTTATAAATGATGTATATTCGCGGGAAGAGATTCTAAGGAACGAATTAAGCAAAGGTTTTTGAAGTAGCGAGTTGGATTTAATGTTTAGTGTTTATACCAATATGGGCGTCGTTAACCCGATGGTGCATGATGTAATAGAAATTACATCGTGTAGAAAATGCTTTAGAGAAAAAGAAAAAATCCTGTGACTCAACTACTGGATAAATGAATTTTTGTTTGTAGACTGGGAACGTCATGAGGTGTGTATTTTAATCAATGTCGAATTGTCGGATCCACCCTGTATATCTAGGTGCATTACCTTTACATTATTCGTATAGTCAGGTATCTACTTACCCAAACACACAAGTAATCAAGCCTCACTCAAACCATCAGTTTTGATTCCATTCTCCTTTCGTACGTCATTCAATTGTGCCTAAACTATCCTTTCCTAAGTAATTTCTAACGGAAAACCCTTTAAATTTTATCTTTACAGCGTTTACACAAAGGAAGGCCTTTGTCGCCAAATAATATAGTTTGAAAAGGTATTATTAAGCTGAGAAAATAAATAGCCGGCTCTTTTTGATAGTGAGCCATATTTTTAAGTGTATTCTGCTTTTTCGAAGAGGGTTGCGAAAAGTTTTGTGAAATGAAAGTGCTTTGCTTTTTAAGTAGACACTTATTTTCTATCGACGGTTGAGGGGCTAGTGGCTAAATAATTACAGCGGCGAGGGACGATCTTCAAGGTTTCGTAAGTTTGGTCCGGCTGACCATGACAGCATGACATCAGAAATAATAGACCAATCATACTCACCCTATCATCTGCCTAGTCTTTTCCCAACTATGTTGAAGTCGGCTTCGAGTCTAACTGGATGCAGCTGAATACCAGTATTTTACATAGAGCGACAACCTATCTGACATGCACAACCCTGTTAGTAGTGGATAATACGAAACCTCTTGGTAAGACTGGTTGTCAGACTTTTGGGCCACTGACTACCTACCTGTAATGACTGTTGGCAGCCGGGACCTACGGCTTAACGTACTTTTCGAGACTCAGAGGAAACTCGGTTTGTAATGGGTGTTCAACCATCCACGGAACAACCAAGGCAAGCACGGCTTAACCTTAAGATCTACCCGAAGAGCTGTTATTATTAAGTCACGAACAAATTTAAAATCGAGAATATAAATCTTATAATCACGTAATTCGACAAAATGTACCTCATTTTTTTTCGATGTATGGGTATAGCCAGTGATTTTAATTACAACCTGTGTGGAGGAAACACGGATGTGATGGGTGGTCACCCATATGAAGAGACAAATGGTTGAAATGAGTACGATAACTTAACAATTGCGCCCACAGCAGGATTTCAATCCCAGGTCTAAAGGTGTAAAGAAAGTCTAATGTTTTTACTCCAATAGACAAATCGAATAAGTAAAATAAACATCCTGCCCTGCTCTGTGTGCATCTCTACACCCGCACTTTGAGGAATGCTGCATCGAAAAGCCGGAGCCACGGCTAACGCTGTCCGAATCTTTACAATAAATTTAACAAAATCTGCTTGATCTACGGATTATCTAACTTTAAGTGCAAAAAGATTCTACGTTCATTTCTTCAAAATAAAAGCTATGCTGAAACAGAAACTTATCTCAGTAAGTTACAGTGACAGTGTCAGATCAAATATTACAATACACGACTCAATCAAAACAAACACACACTATCTCTTTCACTCCATCACATACACACTCGTACACACACTCACACACACCAACACATTCAATCACACACTCACACACGCACGAATTCAATTAGAAATATTATTGTAGTCATTATCTTTGTACTATTTTATTGTAACTTTTTGTAAGGGACAGGGACTGTTTTCCTTAATACAGGTTATTCTGTAACCTAGCCAGGAAAGCAGAACTCCACCCACCAGATTGTGATTGACATGGTATAAACTTATACGTATAACTTTGTGTATGCCTCATGTACTACAATCTCCCTTTTTATGAAAATAAATTTACTATTACTATTACTAATTTGATTAAATTACATAAGTTATAATCAGAATTTAAATTTTTTTGCTTATTTTTTTTTTTTTTTAATTGTGAAACCAAAAAATCTATCAAAATCAAAATGATTTTTTACCTTATATTATTTACTTACACACAAACATGAGGATTTGGGCATACGAATTCAGTACTGTGACTGACTCGTTGATTTGGTGCTCGAAATTGCGACTGCTAAGCATGAAATCTTTGGTTCGAATCCCGGATCGGAAAAATTGTTATTGTGTTTAGACATCAGGAATTTCTCAGTAGCAGCCACGGGGTTTGTAATTGTGTTGATGGCAATAGGCTCGCCTCCTATTACATAGGATTTAAACATAACCGGCGAAATATGGGTGTACTAAATATTAGGCACACCTCTGCATAACCCTTCGGGGATCATAGGCGTGATGTTATTTTATGTGTTTTGAATGAAATATGTCGTTTACTATGGAAAAAGACATACTTTAAAAAAACTTTATCGAGCCTCAGGGCACCTAACGATGGCGCGTTCGTGTTCCACGCGCGCCTCAAGGAGATGTCAGCAAATCGGAAGGGGTACGAGAGGGCTGATGCCTGCCAGGGCTGCGGGACTGTTCAGAAGAGATACCGTGGCCCTGGAACACAAAGGGCTAAGAAGGAACATGGATGGGTTTTAGTCAGTATAAGTCTGACACTCACTTCCACTCCGCCCAGAGCGGAAGGGGTCATTAAAATTTGATGATTTCCCATTCGTAAAAAAGGCCACCTACCGTTTCACAGATGGCAATCTTGGACATAAAAACAAATTATCCACCGAAAAACAAATAAACAAAATAAAGTCAAAGCACCCATCTTCCTATTTTGGTCACAATTCATAACATTTTGCACGAAACAAGTTTTTAATAATACCCTGCAACCGTCTTTGCCAGGCGGATACAAATAGAGTTGTACTTTGTACAGTCAGCAAAGAAGATATTAAGATGTTTCAACTTGTTTTACAGTTGGCCTTTATTTTGCTGGTTTTGTTACTACTGCTTTTGTTTTGTTTGTTTCGATTCGTAGGTCGAGCAAAGTGTTATGCTCTCCCCCGATTATGGGACTCTAACATCTGGTGAAATGTGGGAGTAATTTACCTAACCCCTCAGTCATTAGTGCATGATGTTAGGGGGGTTAGGGGGGTTAGGGGGGTTACCATGACGTCTTAAAGCAGGATTGCTTAAATGTCACTCCAGTGTGGGAAAGAGACGGGGTTATAGAGGACGTCTAGCGTCATTTCTTTCCTACTCTGGAATAAGATTAACACAATACTGCTTTAAGACGTTATGGTAGGCTAGATGATTGCTCGAAATACTAATTTTGTTTATAAAGACCCGATAACACTAATTAGCGTCGGTTCAATAAGACGGATTTTGTTCCCTCTTTCATCAACAATCATGTTATCATTTACTGGGATTTTTCTAAGTTTACTAATGGTTACTAAAAAAGCCTTTCCTAACTCTTATGAATTTTTGTCTGATTGACGTGCCCTTAATTAGATAGTGCCCTAATCTTTTTGAGCGTTAAATTATACTTTGACCTAGATTAATTCTACAAAACCGGTTGAATTTAAGTGCCTATCCTGGTATTCCCAAAACGATAGGCAAATCAGTCTGGAGTTCCCAGAGGACCCAAAACATACACCCGTATAAATATCAATAGTCAATTTAAAGTAATTAATTGAGTTTAATAAATTACTTAAACAAACATTTTATGCAATAGACAAGAATTTACACGAAGTAATCTACTACGTCAAAGAAAGCTAAGCTACGAATTTTAACTTTTAACAGTTCTAACTGCAAGCAATCACCAAATTACAGAATAAAAATCGTATCTTAAATACTGACTTTTACTCAACACTTTGACTTGTTAGATGCGGGTGTTAAGAGCGTTTATACCCTACGGCATTTCATACAAACTTTCAAGTTGTTATTTTCCGAAATGACTGAACAGATTTTACTGAAACTTCCTACGCATAAGCAGTATACATAGGTCTGAAAAGTTACTAAAAAACATTTTCGAAATGTCTTTTAAAAATGAAGATAATTGGAAATTTCTGTTTCTATAGATAATTAAAAATCGGTCTAATTTAGCTGTAACATTATTTTTCGAAAATGTTTTTTAGAACTTTTTAGACCTATGTATACTGCTTATGCGTAGGACGTTTCATTAAAATCTGTACAGTCATTTCGGAAAATAACGACTTGTAAGTTTGTATGAAATGCCGTAGGGTATAAACGTTCTTAAAGGATAATTTATAAATAAAACGATATAGTAATTGAAAGGATATTACTAGTTAATGACTAAGAGAGCAACTTGCTTTTACTAACACGTGCTTAACTGAAAATATTGCTATAAATTCAAGTTGTGATCGTGAAAAACTCACGCCGAGTGTACCTGAAATCTTGCATCTACCTCAGAGTGCGAGCCTCAACAATCGCACCTCAGATACAATTTTTTAATATTACTGTCACATTTCATAAAGCTACTGGATACGTCTATCTTTCAATAATAGCATAGAAGTCACAGAATATTATGTAACCGTTACTTGAAATTGCACATCAAGGTCATGAAAGGTCAACATTATCATCATCATATCAGCTGAAAGACGTCCACTGCTGGATATAAGAGTTATTTATGAGACTGCTAAAAGCGGCAATAGCTAAGTGGTGTAACTCGAGGTCTCAAGGTCGAACCCCAGACACGCACCTCTGATTTTTCGGATTCATATGCGTATTGTACGAGAACTCTACTGCATAGTAAAGTAAATTCAGAGGCCCATGATGGCATACAACTCTGACACCAGGTTAGACAAAGTTAACATAACCACACGAAAAAGAAGAAGACCTGGATATAGCCCCCCCCCCTGCCCAACATTGCGAGGAAAACGGAAGACATTTGACATCCAACAATCTGCAAATGCCCCGCATGACGCATTACAGCCAAATTTTTCTCACAAGAGGAGGCCTGTGTTTCAGCCTTTTTTCCCATTTGTCGCCCAACGGTCCGTAGCAGTCGCACTATTTTCCCATCTGCCACCACAAGTGGTGTATGCTGCTGATTCAGTCGTATTTGCTCCTACCTTAGAGAGAACATAATTATATATTCCAAAAGCTTCACTTTTCGCTTCCTAGCCAGATATATTAAAATTACTTCACTTAAAAGAGCTAAAAGCAATAATATCTCTACTTTTTAGAGCCATATCCAGCTACCCAACATCATAAAATTAATAAGCCGCTAGGCAGTGTTGATTTATGCGCACGCCGGAGTGCAAGAACTCGTATATTTTAACAACACAGACGAACAAACAAACTAAGAGATATGATGCATGTCCTGTCACCGGCAGAATTGTCGCTGCTACTAAATGAAGGTATTAATTGTCTACTGTCTAATGTATGTTTTGAAGAGGTTGGATGTTTTGAATTTAAGGGACAGTGGGTATTGATTATTTTAAAACTTATTTTAGTTACATGTGTACAAATTCTTTGGCAAGGAAGATTATTAAGTGTTTTATAGAGACGGTTTCATCCAGATTTTTACCTAACCTTGTCTGATCTGCACTTATGGTGCATCGACACCGTACGGCGGCACTGCCGGCGCCTTGATCACAAGCCTAGCCGCCGTCAAGTGCCGGCAGATAGACAGCAAGTGCGGCTGTGAATCGATATTCTCAGTTGTCATAAAATCGTAATTGCTGCTGCAATATTGGTGTATATTCTCCGAAGAAAAAAAAAAAACAAAAGAAGATTTGAGATAACACCAAGTCTACAAAATAGGCGTGCTGTTCCCAGAATGCTTCAAGAGTTTAGAATGGAGGACATAGACCGAAAAACGGTTCGCTCGAATTTTGAATGGTTCCTGAGGGTTTCTAGTGAAGATTTTGAAACACGATTATGCTTAACTGGACCCATAATATCGAAAGCGAACACTTATTGGAGAAGTGCTATACCAGCTCAAGTTCGATTAACAGCAGCTTTGAGATACTAGGCAACAGGAGGGTCATATTTTTTTTAGGTACTCTGTATACAGTTTCTCCACAAATATCCAGTCATTCTGATACCCCTACGAATAATACGACACCACGCTCATCGAATGATGTGATTGCCGGCGGGGCGCGGCGTTCTCGCTGGCAAAATACCGCCGGCTTAAAGTGAGACTATCGCAACAAAGCCCGGGGTACGCCAGCGGGGCACGCAGCCGGGTTGCGTGGATGCACCATTAGTGCAAAATCCAAAAATTCAAGATTTTTTACGTTAGCTAGGTTCAAGGGATTTAAAATTTAGTCTAAGTTTAGTCTTGAAAAAACTATGCTTCCTTGGCCTAGTGGTCGCAAGTTCTACTGCAGGGCATGAGGTCCTGGATTCCATTCCTAGTTCGGGAAAATGTAATGTAATAGATTTTTTCCATCAGGAATTTCCCAGTAGTAAACCGGGACTTTGAATTTGTGCCGAGCTAATGGCAATAGGCTCGCCCACTATTACATGAAGCTTAAACATAACTGGCGAAATGTGGGTGCCGTACCAACTATTAGAAAAACGTTTTCGGGATTGCAGGCGCGATATTATAAAAGATTGGTCTACTTAAAACCAGTGATCAATTCTGGTTTTTGAAATCCCCCCACAATTAGTCTTATCTATCCCAACATGATTTTGTCCATTACGGATGTAGGCTACAAGACATTACTTTTAGCGATAAGAATGCCATTTGTACTGTTCAAATGTTTGCATACATGTAGATATTCCCCTATGTTTATATCTATTACATGTCACTTAGGTATTTGCTTAAATAGCTAGGTAATAGTTTGCTCAGGTGATGAGGTACTGAGCTTATTTTTATATGTTGGCGATATTGCCTTCTCGCTATTTACAAGGTGTGATTGATATGACTGAAAACCTGAAAGAGGTCATTGTACTAATAATTCATATGTTCACTTATTTGCAATAGGCATTTTCTAACAGTCAACTTTTGGGTGATGGAGAATAAAACAGTGAAAATTGGGTTATTTATTTAACCTATAGATATATTGAGAGCAGCGGCGGTGGCCCAATGGTGGCAGCCCCGACTTACGAGCAGTAATCCGTGGGTTCGAACTGAGGCAGGCGCATTACTTTGTGTAATTTATTTCATCACCGATGCCCTCAAAAACGGTGAAGGAAAACATCGTGAGGATACCGTTGTTCTAGAACTAAAATTCGAAGACATGTGACATCTACAAACCCGCACTGGGTCCGCGTGGTGGATTACAGCCCACTCCCTCTCATTAAGAGGAGGCCGTCCCAGCAGTGGGAACATTATAGGCTGATGATGATGATAGACATATCATCACCTTTTAAGTCATCATCATCTGCCTAGCCTTTTCCCATCTATGTTGGGGTCGGCGTATAACCGAATGCAGCTGAATTCTAGTATTTTGCATGGAGTGACTCAGTATATGACCTCCACAACCCAGTTAGTACTGAGTTATACGATACCCCTTGGTAAGACTGGATGTCAGACTTTCAGGCCACTACTAACAATACCGACTGTCAAATATCTACAAATGATAGCCAAGACCAGCGGCTTAACGTGCTTTCTGAGGCTCGGAGGAAACTCGGTATGTAATGGGTAGTCACTCTTCCACGGAAAAACCTAGGCAAGCACGGCTTTACCTTAAGATCTACCCGAAGGCTTGTTATTATTTTATCATCATCATCATCAGCCTATAATGTTCCTACTGCTGGGACACTGCCTCCTCTCTATAAGAGGGAGTGGGCTGCAATCCGCCACGCGAGCCCAGTGCAGGTTGACAGATGTCACATATCTTCGAATTTTTAGTTCTAAGGACATGCCGGTTTCCTCACGATGTTTTCCTTCACCGTTTTTGTTATTATTTAGTCACGAACAAATTTAAAATCGAGAATAAAATTCTTAAAATGACATAATTCGACAAAATGTAGGGAACACCTAATCTTTTTTCGAATTATGGGTATAGCCAGTGATTTTAATTACAACCTGTGCTAATAAAATGAAAAGAAACTGAAATACTGAAAAGTAAAATAGAATTTCTGATTATTTTCTTTTCAAGGAGTTTTCAGTTACTCGTTGATGGCTTTCACCGGTTCACTAGACAATCGGTAGATTACTCTCAATCTTAATTAAAAACTAACTAACTGTAGCTTAGTGAGACTTCGAGAAGCTTCGAGAAGCTTCGGGAATCTTCGGGCTTGGGTTTAAGATGGCTGCTGACTTGTTTCATGTGATGTAGTTGTGTGTTGAGATATTTACTTAGTATAACAATGTGTTGCTTATTATTTAAGTGCGAGGTTTTGAATTCATTTATTCATCATCTGCTTAGCCTTTTCCCAAACTATCTTGGGGTCGGCTTCCACTCTAACCGGATGCAGCTGAGTACCCGTATTTTACATGAAGCGACTGCCAATCTGACCTCCACAACCAAGTTACTGGATAATACGATACCCCTTATAGGAAGACTGGATGTCAGACTTTTGGCTTCTGACTACTCGTTACGACTGTCAAAGATCTACAAATGACAGCCGGGACCAGCGGCTTAACGTGCTTTCCGAGGCACGAAGGAAACTCGGTATGTAATCATGCTTAACCTTAAAGATCGACTCGTGCGGCTGTTATTGATTACCCACGAGCTCCTCTTTGAATTCATTGATTAAGGACAGTAAAACAAAAGACCACCTCGTTGGTCTACGGGTCACAAGTGCGACTGTTGATCATGAGGTCCTGAGTTCGATGTCCAGGCCGGCCGAAGTGTTATTGGGTTTTTCGATCAGGAAATTCTCAGTAGCAGCCGCGGAGCCTGGGTTTATGCCCGATTGGTGGCAATAGGTTCACAAGACTTTCACATAACTGGTGAAATGTGGGTGTATTATAAGGAACACCTCTGCCTAACTCTTAGGAGATTACAGGCTTGATGTTATGTAAAATAAAAGATTGGAAGTAACTGTGATCTGGCGACCTAATGAGCATTTTTGGAAGAAAGACAGCAGTTTGGTAATCCTTAATTTGGGAATTTCTTCTGTCTATAATTTAAGTGACGAGAAACTTGTATGACACGAGACGATTTTTCCAACTGTGGCAAACGAACGAAAGATCGAGACCTTAATTTTGTCATAATGCACCTTAGGAAAATTTGAACAAAAACTAAAACCAACAAGCATAATGATGAGTACATTCTGTTGAAATAATTGTTTTCCAAGAATATATTTTTAGTTATTTTTTTGGACCTAGCTGTCCTGCTTATGCGTCAAGTTTCATTAAAATCGGTTCCGTCGTTTCGGAAAATAAGGACTTGAAAGATTGTATAAAATGTCGTAAGGCGTAAACACTCTTAATTTTAAGTGTGTTATTACTATTTGTATAAATCTTCCTTTTATTTACAGCTTTCATTGTATAGCTCACTCAAGGGCATGTTGTAGAAACACTTTTTAACAACAACAATGAATTATTCTATTCTTAAAAAGTGCATGTTTGAAATAAAAAGAAATTCATAATTGAAATCTGAAACAGCTAAGCTATTTATAGCTTGAAAGCGTGTTTGAAATCTTGTTGTAATCTAATAATTTATTTAAAAACAAATATGAATTAGAAAACAACAAGATTTCAAACACGTTCGTAAATAAGTGAACATTAATTTCTACATATCGCGACACCCTTAGCTCCCCGTACCAGATATTTCTAATCCGTACAAATTATTTGTTTTGCAAACTCGAATATCTGTTGTATATTCACGCCGTTCCATTTGCTTTTCTAAAATAATATAACAACTCATCTCGCAGTTTAATTTATTAGTACATGTGTTAATAATTTCATTAATTTTGCAGTTTAAATCTTGTGCGCCTGAGGATAAGATTCCGACTCCTTTGTTTAAGCTCTCGCTCTTAACTTCGCGATTTGTCGCCCAAGTTTGCAAGACCCGCTACTAGCGTTACCAAATTATATGATTATTGCGGGAATTTTGATATTCGATAAATTGTCCTCGCGATAAATTGTATTAATAACACTATCGAAGCAGAATAAGAGAAATAAAACACAATGGAGAACTGCGGTTTCTGATGGGAATTATAGGCAGACATTTTAATTCATCATCATACTTCATTCACCCATATGTGTCATAAATGCACAGCATAAACTACTAAGTTTTTCTAAGAATTTCAGGATTTTTCTTGATATTGTGGGCAGGAGTTATGATAGAAACTATAAAAGAATTTTTGAAAATTTGTACCGAAGTTCGTAATTTTGTTAAAGAGAAATTGCATACTGCACCCGGTATATTTTAAAATAAAGAGTTTAATAATTGCGATCAACTCATATTTACTACTATCATATCTTTTAAAAACAGTTAAAAATTCTTGCAAATCTAACTGGCGAATCGTGGATGCACTAATGGGTACACTTCAGCATTTCGCTATGTGGATTACCAGCGTGATGTTATGTTGTTCATCTAACAGAATTGTCCACCTTTCTCAAAATTTCCTGGAACACCTACCCACAATGTATAACACGTTTTACATTAAAGTAGAGTTGACGGTAAACACAAGTGCGAGAACGGGTCATTTAAAACTGGCTGGTTATTCGTATGCCTGAATTCATCAAATAGGACGTGAAGCTATAATTCTCGTTCCACCTACAGGCCACAAGGAATGTCATTTGTATGAGTTTGTATGAGACAAGTTTGTCTCAAAATTCAGTGGAAGACGGTGACTCTCTAAGTGATTATAAATAGCTGGTCGTTGGATGGTCGTAATCTCTCGGGAATTTTTGAGCGGTGATAAAGTATTTAAGTCTTTTGGTTAACTTTTAAGGGTTATAAATTGTAAAGGAATTGCACTTTCTTACTATGTTAACTCGTTCTAAATTACCTTTGACAGCTGGTTTGCTAATTCAGCACATAAAATTGTTGAAACCATATTACAATTTTGAAGTAGATTGGTTAGCATTATTATGGAGTCCACATCGTTCCACGCCACTTCAGCCTGGCTGTTTTTTCTCCAACATCAGCTACTTGAGTTATTGAGTGGTAGGGTGGTGTTTCTAACGCGTTCTATTCTCTTAACACCTATTATGCTGCGCTCCATTGCTCGTTGGCAAATCTTGAGTTTGGACTTCTGTTGTTCAGTAAGTGACCAACTTTGTGCACCGTAGGTTAGGACGGGCAGGATGCACATGTCGACAAGTTTTATTTTCAATGTAAGTGGGAGGTATCCTTTCATTTGTTCCTTCAGGGTCCAAAAGGTTTTGCAAGCATTTTAGACTCGTTTGTCGACTTCTTTGCCTGTTTTTGAACGACACTTTCTGGCCCAAATAGGTATACTTGTCGACATATTGCAACGTGCGCCAAGAATCACGTAAATTGGATCATAAATCTCAGCGTAATCGGTGCACATACATAAAAAATAAATACCAATCGAATTGAGAACCTCCTCCTTTTTGAAAAAGTCGGTTTAAAATCACAAGAAAAAGTTGAAACTTTAAATCCATTCCCTCCTTCCTTGAATCAGTTCACCAGTAAATCTTCACACAATTTGCCCGACAATAGGCGCTCACTTGATTTAGGAGCTCACCATTTAATTTTAGTACTAAGACGTTTACGATCTTTGTCGCCTCTTCTTTGTGACGACAGAGTAAGCAGCAACGTACTTTTTCACTGTAAAACTAATTTGCAGAAGTACAAACTTTACGTTTTATCGGGCTATTTAGTGGTTTCCTAACAGCAGTGGCATGGCGTGCCTAAAAGCCAACAATACAGCAAGTCCATAAGGCAAGCAGAGTGTTCAGAAGTTAGTATCCCTGTATAAGACTGGTTGTCAGACTATCGGGCCACTGACGACCTGTAACGACTACCAAAGATGTACACATGACATCCGGGACCAACTGTTTAACGTGCTTTCTGAGGCACGGAGGAAACTCGGTAAGTAATGGTTGGTCACCCATCCATGGACCAACCTAGGTAAGCACGGCTAAACCTAAACATCGATCCCAGCGGCTGTTATTATTTAGCCACGAGCTCCTCTATCTATATAGGGTGACTGGTAAATAGTGACCGATACTTAAACACGTGATTAAACTATTGATAACAAACAGCTTTCCCGAACAAACATTTTTTATACTCATTCAATTTTATCACAATAGTACAACAGCTGTATGAAATTCGCGCGCGCGCGCCTGTGGCCTATCAGCTTGTGACGAAAGTGAATAAGTATAAAAAATGTTTCTTTGGGAAAGTTTTTTGTTATCATGAGTATAATCACGTGTTTAAGTATCGGTTACTAATTACCAGTCACTCCATATAAAATATTTCTAATCTTACTAAAAAGAGAGTAGAGATGAAGCATTAATTTAACTTCTGGTTCTATTACCCATTGTCTCTAAAGTCCCCTTTGATACGTTTTATTTTTAGTCAATTTCCATGACACGCTAAGTTGCCAGGTGCCGACAGTGTTTTGTTCTCAAAATAATGCCACAGACTCTGTTTATTTTTTTCCCACTACATTTGTTAAAATTGTTTGTTTATCTTATTGCAGACGAAATGGAGCGATTGGGAATCACTCAACGTTTTATTAATGGCTTGGTTAGTGTAGTTTTGTAATTCATTGAGTAAACTTTTTTGTAGAATATTCTGGTACACATTACCAGAATAATCTACAAAAAAGCTTTGGAATTAATTGACTAGAACTTTTGGTTTTAACGGTTTTAATTATCATCGGTTTTTTTAGGGTTCCGTACCTCGAAAGGAAAAAACCGAACCCTTATAGGATCACTTGGTTGTCCGTCCGTCCGTCCGTCTGTCCGTCTATCCGTCTGTCTGTCTGTCAAGACCCTTTTTCTCAGGAACGCATAAAAGTGTCAAGCTGTAATTCATATCAAATACTCAAGTTTACTGTCTCTTGGAGCGTTGAAAAAATCAAACTTCTAAGCCAACGCAACCAAAAGGTAAAGCCGTTTATGCCGCAAATATTCGACACTCGCAAGGGAATCAAAACCTACAAGGTACCTTGTAGGTTTTGATTCCCTTGAGACTTAAAGCACAGATAAAGGAAAATTAACAAAAACCGTAAATTTTTAGTTACGTCATATGATAAAAATATTTTTAATAATTTTTGTACGGAACCCTCAATCGGGACCGGTCAATGTGGCGACATTTAGGAGTGGCATATGCCCTTCGGGTCCAGTTCAATAATGCGTTCAGGAAACTGATGGGGTTTCCATGGCGTTGTAGTGCATCAGGGATGTTGATGTGACCCCCAACACCTGGGGGGGGGGGGTTTATTAATTTTAGTTTTATTAACCTCTGAAAAACCAAAAATAAATTAATCCAAAGTAAGTAGACCGCTTAGCACAAGCACAAAACAAAGCGGACCCCCGAAGCTACGACACTTGGATTTATTTATTTTTGGTTTAGAGGTTTTTTCAAGACAGATGATGAGTTGGAAAAAGGCTAGACGGATGATGATGATTGTAGCCTGTCTAGCCATTTCCCAACTAAAGTGGATTCGGCGTTTTGAAATATGATTGGGAAAAGGCTAGGCAAATGATCAGATGATGATTTGGTTTGGCTTTGAGAACGACCAGATACAGCTGAACAGCAATAGGTATTTTAGATGGAGCGCAGGCGTATCTGACCTCAAAAATCCTGTACACTGGGTAGCAAGATAACCCGTGGTTTTTATACTTTCAGATTTCTGTCTACCCGTGACGGGTCTTTGCAAACAAGCTGAATTTATAATTCGAAAGATAGTGTTTTACCGTCAGTTTTCCGTAGCTCCATCTTTGCACAATCATCTAAAGAAATTCTGACCTTTCTTTTCACTTTGGAAATTCCAATGTGAAATAAAGTGCTTCAACTAAAAATATGAATTATTTGAACTTTATTCTCCACTTTTCACACCCACTGGTTACGTGGGTGTAAACGCTGTTAAATGTTATATCAAGAGGATGGGCAGAAACGTTTATTATATAAAGAAAAGTATTCAAATAAAAGAACTTGAAATAAAGCTAAATTATGATTTGAACTCTGAAGTACTTTGGTATTAACAATTTGTTTTGTGGAAGTTTAAAAGCTTAAAGAAACACCTTTGTAAATCATAAACGTGATTCTGAAATAATTATACGGATTTATTTCATTTCATTTCAGATTACTCGTGATAGTACCAAAATAACGATGGATGGACTGTGTGAAGAATGATATGGCAAGAAAGGAGGTTTCTGATGAGATAACAAGTAATAGAGAAGTATGGAAGAAGAAGACACACTGCGCCGACCCCAAATAAATTGGGATAAAAGCAGGAAATTGTTGACTTGTGATAATAATAGTTAGTAAGTAATAAAGACCGTAAGCAATAAAAAAACAATAATTTGAACACTGTATTTATATTCCATATGTATACAACACATTACAATGCTAAAATATAATAGTAATCATATTAAACAAACAAACCGAATAGCTACACACAAAAACATCATGCAATATCAAAATTTAATTTAATTTAAGCCCTAATTAATATATCAAAATATTCAGCTAAGCAGAACAACAGCAATTCAATTAAACAAACAATTAAAACGCACAATAATAATTTTATTAATTAATATTTTATAGAAAACCAAAATGGCGTATCGTACAGTCCTTCCAATGTCATGTTACCTCTGATTTTGCATCAATGTTTAAATCATAGTGATCTTTAATGTCATAAGTATAAAGTCGCTGTTGAGTTGCTTCCTTTGACAAGTCTTTTAGGATGATAGTAATCCTTATATGCGTGAATTAACGTTGTTTTTTGGTTGTATCTGCCAGACGTATTACCTATAATTGTGAAAGGACTTTAAGGCTGTGTCCCCAGTAGGCAAACTATTAGCAGCCGACTGAGTGAGCCGCAAAATTTTGGCGAACTAAAATTTAAGTTAGCTGCAAACTCATATCAATTTTCGTGCGTCGCAAGCAAACTGTTATGAGTTAGCCGCTTATTTAGGTCGACCGACTGAATTTTCACTTTACTATTGTTGAACGAAGGGACTGGTTGTGTTGGTCACGATGGATATTTTTGAAGTAATTGGTATCTTAGAGAACCGAACACGTCGATAGCTTCTTTCCAAGTTTACTGTCCGCTTGAACAGTTTGCGGCAAACGGACTCACTACGCCCGGCGAACAACCATATCGCCGCCGCCGAATGGAACCGGTTTTACTGTGAGTCGGCCACTAACTGAGGCAGTCGACGCACGTAACGCTGCAAACTGCGTAAAGTGAGCGCAAAACTAGCAAACTGTGGACACTCCATTTCAAATATATGGAAGTGCGTACTAAACCGATACGTCGCAAACTCAGTCGGCTGCTAACAGTTTGCCTACTGGGGACACAGCCTAACACACACTGCGTCCACCGCATTTTAATCAATATGATTGAAATTAATTGCGCCAAAATTATATGCTGCCATGACAGCGTTTGTTTCAGCCAATCAGCGGCCAGAGAAAAAATTACGACATGCAAACTTAATTTAGAGTGAATTGTTTAATTATATATCGTGTTCATTGTAATTGGGGTTGGTAGTTGAGTGTTCGGAGCCGTTGATTAATTAATAATGTATGTAGTGTATACTGTACCGCCCTAATAATGGCTGGTTTTCGGTGTGTACATTACGACGTATATTTCTTTGGCTTTTCTACCATTCCCAAAGTTGCCACTATAGCAAATAGCTGTCAATTATTTTACTTGTTTTTTTTTTTTTACGTTAATAGCTTAATTAATTTTTCGACATCTTTCTGTGTTGTACTAAAATACGGATTATGAACTGCAATCGTAAAACTGGGGTAACAGAAAAACATGCTTTTGGATTTTTCCAAGTGCTTTTTATCTATGGTTTATAGTTATTATATTCAGTGTCACGATATCTTTTATTATAACACGTACAATTCCATCAGAATATTGAAACTTTTGACAACTTTTTGCGAAGTAATCGACTATCACAATGCACTCTTAGTAAAATGTTTTCACGCAGTTCTAGTTCAGTATTTATTTTTAAAAGGAATCCAACGATTTTCATTTAAGTTTACCAGTTTATAAAAGTTAACTTGGTACCGAATAATATTATTGAAAGGCTCCAAAATCTTCGCACCATGATTCAGTAGGCACGCGAAATCCGATAACGGGATCCGATATCTTTTCTAATATAATCTTTTATAGCAATTCTTGGAAATAAAGTAGCTACTCACATGAATAAGAGTGTAAAAGAAAAACTCCCGGAAACCTGACAATATTGAATGTAATACCTTCTTGTATGAAAGTAATACAAAAGCGTTGATAAGTACGTTGTAACGGAGGCGTTGGGACGCTTCGAGTTATTCTAAGAACTTCCTTACATATTATTTAATGCACGAACATGCGTAAATTTGCCTTATATTTTTGTAAAGACTAAGATGGTAGTATATTCTTCAAGTTGCGTTATACGTATGAGTTTTTATTGGAATATAGCTACACAAAATTTGCTACGCTTTTAGCTTACCTAGAATAAAAACCCGCTTTCAGTGAGAGTGATCTCTTCTTAGGGTGTCAATGGCAATCTAAATTGATTCAGCCCAAAATTTGGCAAAGAGATTGGCACTTTCAGTTGCATCCATCAGCTCCTGTGATGTGCAAACAACAGGATAGGGAAGACACGACATTAAATGTCCCATTGTTTGCGGAAAAACACCACATTTACTTACCAGGTGGCCTTCCATGACGTCTTAAACCATTATTGTTTTACTCCTTTTCCTGTGTGGGAAAGAGATGGCGCTAGACATCCTGTATAGCTCCATCTCTTTCCCTCACTGGAATAAGAGTAAAACAATACTACTTTAAGACTTCATTGTAGGCCAGCTGGTAAGAGTCATCTTTGAATCTCCACCTGAGTGGGCTGTCACAATCGGTCCTGTGTCCACAATCCTGTGGTAGGTGCCATCTTCCTACGTTTATTTCTAGAATAATTCATTTTTAGGCCGATTTCTTTGCGATATTCGTGTCAGTCACATATTTCTCTGGACCCGTGGTGGCCTCTCACAGAATGTCACCTGTGTCTTAGTTATGAGGATATTATATGCTTTACTCACAGGGAGTGCGGGATACCTAAAGGACGCTTAAAAGTTCGCTGCCAAAATATAAAGTGTCACACTCTAGAATAACATAGGAGGAGGAGCTCGTGGCGAAATAATAACAGCCGCATGGGTCGATCTTTAAGGTTAAGCCATGCTTGCCGAGGTTGGTCCGTGGATGGGTGACCATAAATACATACCGAGATTCCTCCGTGCTTCGTAAAGCACGTTAAGCGGTTGGTCCCGGCTTTTATTTGTAGATATTTGACAGTCGTTACGAGTAGTCAGAAGCCGAAAGTCTGACATCTAGTCTTACCAAGGGGTATCGTATTACCCAGTTACTGGGTTGTGGAGGTCAGATAGGCAGTCGCTTCATGTAAAATACTGGTACTCAGCCGCATCCGGTTAGACTGGAAGCCGACCCCGACTTAGTTTGGGAAAAGGCTACGCAGATGATGATGATGACTCCAAATTAACATAGTTAATTATGTGGTGTAAATTTTCGGAAATACAGCTAAGTGGTTGTCTTTAAGTTTATTTCAATACAAATAATAAATTCATCCGAACCTTGAATTCGGTTCGGAACTGTTCCGCGGTTAATTTGTCGCGTCGGCACTAATTATATCAAACTGATAATTATTCGCGTCGCCGATATATTTCCATTGGCAAATGATATAGTAGGTCTGGTTCGTTTTGTAATTAAATTAATTGTGAGGATATTGGCAAACTGTAGAATATACTGGGATTAGATTGAAGAAAATTAGCTGAGGTAGGGGCAAATAATAATAAATGACGATCCACGACCTCATCCCACCGTCCCCTTCTACCATCGGACATCTAGACGCACTGCAAGTTACTATCCCTATCTTAATAATATTCCACCAATTCACACTAAGCGTTTTCAAACGTCTTTCATAATGCGCACAGCAAAGGAGCGGAATTCTCTGCCTGCGTCTATGTTTCCGAACACTTACAACCCAAATCTCTATAAAGTTAGAGTGAACAGGCTTCTTCTGGGTAAGCTCGTACCATCGTCGAGTTTGTCTGTGTCATCTTTGGACTAGACTAGAATCAAGAGTAAAGCCATCGCATATAAAAAAATGAACGATTATGGTCTTAGTATGAGAATCTCATGGCTAAATAATAACAGCCGCACGGGTCCATCTTCAAGAATAATCTACGTTTTTCAAGGTCAGTCTGTGGTCGGGTGACCAACCATTACACACCCGACTCCGGCTGTCAATTGTAGATCTTTGTCTGTCGTTAAGAAGGGGTATCGTATAACCCAGTACTAACTGAAACGTGCAGATCAGACAGGCCAGGCAGCGGTCCATGTAAAATACTGGGTATTGAGGTGCATCCGGTTAGAATGGAAGCCAACCTCAACGTACTTGGGAAAATGCTAGGCTGATGATGATGAATAACTATGTCACAGAATAATTATTGCAAAAAATATTTTTCCAAAATTAGTGACCCGTCGTTCTTACAGCAACTGCAGCCCTGGGTACGATTCCCAGGTTGGCATAGTGTTATAGGGTGTTTCAACACGAATTTCTAAGAAGCAACCACGGATTTGTGGAGTCTGGATTTGTGTCCGGTTGATGGCAATACGCTCGTCCCCTAGCTAGCTTTTTATGATAAAGTATTGATGGTACAATAGATATTTATTGTGGCCTTTTGTTCCCAATGCTAACGACATAGACCTTTTTTTTACGGATGGGAAATCATCAAATGACCCCCCCCGCTCTGGGCGGAGCGGAAGGGAGTTTTAGACTTGTACTGTCCAAACCCATCCATGAACATCGGCCCTCTCGGACCCCTTCCGGTTTGCTGACATCTCCTTGAGCTACGACACAGGCCTCTCTTTGAGAAAAGATGGGCGTGATGCACCCAGTGTGGGTTGGGAGAACCTCACGCCTTAGTCTCAAAGTCAAATTTTCTCTTAGTCTTAATGTCATCACATTGTCTTTGAATTTTTAATTCTAGGACAAGGTTTCCTAGCAATATTTTCCTTTGCCGTTTCGAACAGTGGTGATGAAATAAATTGGACAAAGTCAAGCGTCTGTCTGGGAACCTACAACCTGGAACTAGTAAGTCGGGGCTGTTACCAGCTAAATATTGGTGCATAATGAGGCTACCCTACGGGATGACTAACAGCCAACATATTGCCCATAAAACAACCAAAATAAATTGAACTATTTCATAATTTTATTGCAAAACCTAATTTAATTTAGAGCCACAGCGTGGTGATTTAACGATCGCCATAAATATAAAAGATTTAATTGAGTTATTATTATGGGGATGTTATAATCTTCAGTTTAATGTCTCTATGTCATACGTGATTATTGTAAAGGGATGGGGAAAAGGTTATCGATATCTCAAAATTATTTTTAAATAAATTTTAACAATCAATCAATAAATAGTACCAATAGTGTACAAGATAAAAAAAAGAATAAATGAATTATGTAATTGTCATTTGCTAACCGAAATAGAAAAGACATAGATATCAACCCGTATACTAACTCATTCAAGTAAAGTTTTTTCAAAGCCGTAACGTAACTTAATCAAACTGTATTATTTTAGTAGTGATTCCCTAATTTTAACTGTACTTACTAAACCTACTTTCGAAGCGCAGATTATAAAAAAAAAACCATCAAAGAAGGCAAGTTGACAAGCAACTAAGCACTTATTAATTTCGACAAAATATAGTAGATATAATTTAAAACTAAGCTATTTGTGACGTATCGGTGGTTGTATGGTTTTTTTTTTTTAAATATTGCCCCAAACTAGTAATTTGTCCTGTATCGTGGGTGCGTTTACAAACATTTAAACTCACATACACAAACTGCCAGACCTGGAACAACTATCTGTAGGCCTTATAAATATTTGTTTCGTGCGGGGATCGAACCAGTGACAGGCAGCGCAGCAGTCAATCGCTTAGCCACTGCGCCAACCGTGCCGTCAATGTTCTCTTTAATGAAGACAAAATATCCGTTTAAATCGTATATTACTAAAATAGGAAAAAAAATCTAATTGATTCGCTATCATCATTCATCATCATTTCAGCCCAGAACACGTCCACTGCTGGACATAGGCCTCCCCCAAGTGTCGCCACATTGACATTTTGGAGGGTTTTGCCATAATCGCCACGCTTGGCAGGCGGGTTGGCGATCGCAGTACGGTTGTTACAAAAGCACAGAGAACGCTGCTGCCCATTCTCTGGAAAGTCCCTTAGTCGCCTCTTACGACACCCACAGGGTGATTCGCTATGCGTGGGACGAACTAATATAGTTGACGTCTGTCACGTTGATATTGAATGATGTATTTGACCGATTTCCGTGAAGGTGGTAACACTATTTATTTTTACCTTTTGAATTTACATCACACTTTTTAGGAGTATGATTTAAAATTGCCTAAGGTAGTCAACAGAACTTATTATAAGCCGTATAATATGTTAGGCACGCATATTCTATGCCTAACATATTTATCTCAATTGGCGTTGTACAATTTCCAAAAAATAGCGTGAAAGTTCTTTGATTGCTGAAGGCATTATCTATATGAAGCCCGTCTTTGTATAAAAACATGAAATAAAGTGACATTAAAGTCTTTTTCATAAAAAAATCATAAAACATGTCATCATTTATTTGAAATACAGCAAAATATGGAAACTTTTATTCAATTCTCGGAATGTGTAAGTTGCCTTATTTAGGTACTTAATTTTTCAAAAATATATAAAATCATTATCATCTTCCTGCTCTTGTCCCATTCTACTTGGGGTCGCGCAACAGGTTTTCTTCTTCCATTCTCCCTTGTTAGACGTCACGGCATCATTACTCCTTTCTCTTTCATATTATTCCTCACACCATCCATCCATATTTTCTTTGGCCTTCCTCTCCCGCTTCATCTATAGAAATTCTCTTTTCAAAGAATTTTTAATAAAACATAAAATTCTCCCACTTATTCATACCTCTCATTGATTTTCTTACTCTTTCATAATTTCAGCCGAAAGACATCCACTGCTGGATATAGGCCTCCCCCAACACCACATTGACATAAGGGGGGTTTTGCCATAATCGCCACGCTTGGCAGGCGGGTTGGTAATCGCAGTGCGATTGTTACAAAAGCACAGAGAACGCTGCTGCCCATTCTCTGGCAATTCCCTTAGTCGCCTCTTACGTCACCCACGGGAAGATATGGGACTCTTACTCTTTAATTGATAATTATTCTTCAGACAAAAAGTGTAACATACTTTTTTTCGTCAAACTCACCGATATTTCTTTTAAATCACTGGACCCTTCTTATAATTACTTAAACCGGTGTCAAGTGTATTTTTAGTATATTATTAGTATGTGGTGTATGTCTTGTTCCAATTATAAAATAACTAAAAGAAATAAAACCATTTCCAAAGTGGTCTCACTAAAAAACATCGATAACCCCAAACTATCGACACACCCAACTCCCTATGCATCGTATTTCGGTCCACGGCGCAGCTGTTACAATTTGTCCGTACTGACATCACGACGTGTGTCTTGGGCGCCGACTAGAGATGTTAACAACCTTGTTTTGACGTCGCCTCTGTTTTCAGAATAGAGCTTGTGTAGGAAACACCGAGGATTAAATTGGAAGTATTATTTTTATATGAAAGATGGAGATTGTGTGACACCTGTCTGTGGGAACAGGATTGTTGATTAAAATGTTTTGCAACTCTGACAAGGGGTTGTCTGTAAATGGAACTGTTTTCTTGAAAGTGAAATGAAACGCATTTTATTATATGTTTCTAGCTTATTTGAGACACAATTTACATATAAAAGTTGTTTTTTATGAGTTCGTTCAGTTAGCTAGTAATTCAAGCATTACGAGTACATTAATTTTTAATGTTAGTAATGAAAACAAATAAAAATGTATCATAAATTCATTACAAACGATTTACTTTATACTAGCGCATATTCAGCTGCCCAATATCGATTCGATCCCTATTTTTAATTCCTTCTCACGTTTCTAGAAAAACACAATGAAAAAGAAAGAATAAAAGGTGCGAAAAAAACTCAATGAATAGAACAAAACCATTCTATAGCACACACCCTAAGTACACTCAAACCTTAATCAGTATTGAAAACCAATACTTATCTCTCTTATCAAATTAACTGAACTAAACGCTCTAATCTAAAGGCTCGACGAAATAAAGGCAAATGGGGAAAACGGCAGAATTTTCCATTGTTACAAGGAAAAATCTTCATTGTCCGAAATACGTGAGGCGCATGTCTGTTGGAGATGGCTCCCCGAAATTATTATTTCCCTAGATTTCTTTATTCAGCACATTACTGTGACGATAAATTGTTTGAACGGTTCAATGGAAGTGGCTTCAGGGGGTATTTTTTTATATCTATGAGTATGTTTTCTGTGGAAAATGAGGCTTTCTTCTTTTCCCGGTTTTTAAAAAAAAAGATTCTTATGGACATGATGATTATGAGGTACTGTAATGGAATATGCTGGTAATACAATATCAAAACCTTTAATTGAATAGTCCCAATATTGATTGCGTTATTTACAGTGTCGGGTAAACGAATTTTTACAACTGAAGCTGAGAAAAACTGTTCGTTGGTCGAGTGGTCGCAAGAACGACTGCTGAGCTTCAGGCCCTGGGTTCGATTCCGAGGCCGGACAAAGTGTTATTGGGTTTTTCCATCAGGAATTTCTCAGTAGCAGCCACGGGGTCTAGATTTGAGCCCGGTTAATGGCAATAGGCTCGCCCCCTATTGCATGGGACTTAAACATAACTACCCCTATACACGAATTAACTAACTTAAGTATATAAAATTCCTGTTTTTTAATGTTAACAACGTTAGCCTAAAATTTACCAAACTGTCTCTTTGTATATCTGTGGAGAACGTGGTTGATTTCACATTTTTATCATTTCTGTATCCTATCTTTTTGTAATTTTTAATGTGAAATTGTTTCTTTTCCCTAATAAATAAAATAAAAATAACTGATGAAATGTGGGTCTATTATTAGGTACACCTCTGATTATTCCTTCGGAGATTACAGGCGTGACGTTGTTTTTTTATGTAAAAAGCTGTGGATTAGTAATTTTCTTGAAAAACATTTAGATTTGAAAAACCTTGAAAAACCTTTGTAATTTAAAGTATGTTACGCAGTATTTATGCTGATATCCCCTTTATTTTAAAACAATAAAAGTAGGAATAATATATACTAAGCTAAAACGACTCGTTTGACTTTTGATGTCCCTTCTAGATCAAAAACAAAACTTCCGTACGTAATACCCTCATTAGTACCTATCACCATTATCATTTATTTGTGTGGAAATCATCTTTTTTTTATCACAAGCAACCTTGTACCATAAGTCACGGAAATAACGACCTTATTTCAAAAGTTATTGTCATTATATTAGGCCGTTATAATATGAAATACCGCTATAAAATCTAAGTGGCCTTCATAGCAATTATGAATTTGATGTCATATTTTCTGAAGTTTTTTTAAGTCAGTAAATGAGGAGTTATGTAATTTTAATGCTGTAATTTTTGGGGT
This sequence comes from Cerastis rubricosa, assembly GCA_949152445.1. NCBI lineage: Eukaryota > Metazoa > Arthropoda > Insecta > Lepidoptera > Noctuidae > Cerastis > Cerastis rubricosa. The sequence continues at coordinate 19,161,115 of OX424534.1, read as the reverse complement.
ATTTAAATAAATTTATGTGGTCATATCTTCTATAAATGCGTTTCGTTATCAACTTTTAATTGAAACTATTTTAATTGCCAGAAAACCTAACAGGTTCGATGAGGTTCTTCAGAAAGGTCAGTTGCGTGGTACTCGCAACCAGAATAGAATAGAATTGAATAGAATAATATTGATTTGCTTAAAATATAATGCAATGGAGCGCAGCATTCTAGGCGTCAAACTAACCGACCATGTACGAAACACCACACTGCGCTCAAAAAAAAAAAACTGACGTTGCTCAAAAAGCCGCTAAGCTGAAGTGGGACTGGGTTGGTCATATCTGCCGTATACCGGACGAGCTGTGGGCCAAAATAACCACAATGTGGAGCCCTGACACAGCCAGAAGGCGATGCGGTAGTCCTCGCAGGAGATGGCGGGACGAGCTGGACAGAACTAACGACCAGTGGTCCACATTGGCCCTGGATCGAAGGATATGGAAGTGATAGGGAGAGGCTTTTGCCCAGCAGTGAGATGATATAGGCTAACAGTATATATGTATGCTTAAAAACGTGGTATAAAAAGATGGTTAAATATAAACAATAACAAGAGCAAACATGTTTTTGCTTAGCACGTATATTTTTTATATTTATTTTCTAAGAAGTCATAGACACTATAAAAACTATGACTACACAACCATTCCTGCAATTGATTCTTAAATAATCTCAGATTGTACAAACGCACACATAAATCGTGCGTTTACTCGTATGACCAGATGTATGAACGTGGTAGAGGCAAAAGGAGTATGTAAGGATCGTAGCAGAAGGCGTTGTGTGGTTAAATATACAAAACTAACTTACATTCTCAGGAATACCGACAATACTTAGAAAAGAAAGGTGAAAGGTTATCGGCGAAAATTATAGTAGAAACTGCGGTGCGAAGGTTCACCCTTGCTGGTTTCCAGGATGATCTGTCCATGACGTGTCAGACGTACTTGAGTATGCACACAAATCTTGTAAGTAATTCGAAATTGGAATGAGAATTGAATGGAGAGCAGCGGTGGCCCAGTAGAGGCACGCCCGACTTAGGAGCAGTAAGCCATGGGTTCGAATCAAGGTAGGCGCTTTACTTTGTGTAATTTATTTCATAACCACTACCCTCAAAAACGGTGAAGTAAAACATCGTGAGGAAACCGGCATGTCCTAGAACTAAAAATTCGAAGACATGTGCCAACCCACACAGGGCCCGCGTTGTAGATTACAGCCCACTCCCTCCCATAGAGAGGAGGCCTGTGTTCCAGCAGTGGGAAAAATATAAGCTGATGTTGATAATAATGTGCTTGTGGGTTACCATATTATTTCGCATAACATCGGGCTCAAGAATGAGATGCCCTAACCACCAACCCATCATTCATTAAAAAGAACATAACATTTCAATTCAAGTCCTCCAAGTACAACACAACATAAACTCGAAGCTAATTTAGTTATTAAACATGATACACATAATAGTTCATTGTTTTCGCTTTGACGTTGTGTGTGACGCTTAATTAAGCGCTGTAGCGACACGTAGGCACAGCATTATGTAAATAATGTATTATGTTCGGTAATGTATATTGTATATAACGTGCTTTTGTGTTTGATTTATAGCGCAGTGAGCGCGAGGCTGAATATTAAACCTTTCAGCCACATGTCTTCAAATTTTTAGTTTAACATGCCGGTTTCCTCAGGATGTTTTCCTTCACCGTGTTTGAGGGCAGTGGTGATGAAATAATTACACAAAGTAATGCGCCTGCCTGGGCTCGAACCCACGGCTTGCTGCTCGTAAGTCGGGGCTGCCACCACTGGGCCACCGCTGCTCTCACCGGTGCTGTATGTTGACAAAGAAACGATGAATGGATTGTGTGAAGGATGATGAGAAAGGAGGTCCTTTCTTGCCAAATCATCCTTCACACAATCCATTCACATACACCTGTCTGATGAGATAAAAAGGAATAGAGAAGTATGGAAGAAGAAGACATGCTGTACCGACCCCAAATAAATTGGGATAAGAGCAGGAGAATGATGACGAAGTGTATGTTCCCGTATGAATTTCATAGAAATAATCCTGAACGGTTTTAACAGAAATGATGCTGCTTCTGTGCAGAGCTTATAACTGTACCAGTGTACCTCCAATCTGCTCACCAACAAGCACAATTCGTGGTAATCCGTAAGTTCGAAAGGTTTATTCTGTCAAACTATGACGATTATAAAATTGTAGAAATTATTGAGAAAATTTCATCAATAAAGTTTAGTAAATTTAAGTTTACGCCCGTACGGCATTTCATACAAACTTTCAAGTCCTTATTTTCCAAAAAGACTGAACCGGTTATAATGAAACTTAATACGCATAAGTAGGATACAGAGGTATAAAACGTTACTAAAAAACATTTTCGAAAAATAGTTTTACAGCTAAATTAGACCGATTATAAATTATCTATAGAAACAGAAATTTCCAATAATCTTTGTTTTAAAAACATTTCGAACACGTTTTTAATAACTTTTATATACCTACAAAGGTATTCAGGAAATTTCTGTTTCTATAGATAATTTATAATCGGTCTAATTTAGCTGTAAAACTATTTTTCGAAAATGTTTTTTAGTAACTTCTTTTCTTGCTTATGAGTTTGAAGTTTCATTAAAATCGGTTCAGTCATTTTGGAAAATAAGGACTTGAATGTTTATATGTAATGTCGTAAGGCGTAAACGCTCTTAATCATAATCAGCAGAAACTAAAATTATTCTAAATTAATTCTAACTATTATTTTTGTGAAAGCCCCAGCGGGAACCAGTGGTGATAACTGCTGTATAAATGAAAACCTTTACCCTGCTTTGCAAGACTAAGACCTCACAAAAGGTCTAATTAATGCTTCGTTGGTCTATTGGTAGTAAGCATGGCTGCTTAGCTTGAAGTCTTGGTTTCGATTCCCAGATCATGCAAAGTATTATTGGGTTTTCTCATCAGGAATTTCTCAGTAGCAGCTACGGAGTGTGGATGTGCCCGGTTGATGGCAATGCTTGCCCCTATAACATGGGAATTCTAAATAACTGGCGAAAAGTGGATGAACTATAATATTAAGTACACCTCTGCCTAGCCTTTCGGGGATTACAAGCGTGATGTTATGTTACAACTATTATTAACTGGCATTACTAACTGCCACTACTCCCGTCCTTCCGCACCTCGGAAAGCACGTTAAGCCGTTGGTCCCGGCAGTCATTTGTAAATGATAAATGATTATTATTTTGCAAGTAGGTTTTTACAAACACTTTAACACGTCAATTTTTTTTTAAACTAGATGGGGCCGGTTTTTCGTACCTGACTACTCTGAGAAGAAACAGCCGAAACAAACTCAGAGGTCACAGTCTCTTTTAAGGTCCAGACATAATCTTGGCCAACTCACATGAGGACTATGCAGATACGTGTCTGAAATGGTCTTTTGAAGAAATAACCACACAGATTTGAGTGGACCTGTCCAGTCAGTGCAAGCATTTGTCAGTACTATATGTCACTTATAACTCAAGGAGCTCAACGTAGATCTTTGACAGTCGTTACAAGTAGTCAGAAGCCGAAAGTCTGAAATCCAGTCTTACCAAGAGGTATCGTATAACCCTGTTACTGGGTTGTAGAGGTCAGATAGGCAGTCACTTCATGTAAAATACTGGTACTCAGCTGCATCCGGTTCGACTGGAAGCCGACCTCAAGATGGTTAAGATAGTTTGGGAAAAGGCTAGGCAGATGATGATGAATTGTTGAGTAACTATCACTACTATACCTACTTCTAACTACTGATATCTTTAAGAGAAACAAGAATATTATTATTCTACCTAATTTATAGCATCCGGCACAGCCTGGGCAGTTTCCCAAGAGAATTAGGTTACCTAACTAATCTGAAATAACCTTGGTGAATGGTTATTCAATTTACGTTCAGCTCTTGCCGAATACCATTATAATAAAATTAGGCTCTTAGCCAGAATTTGGGCATCATTTCTTCATGATATAGTATGCTCATTGTCCACTCTTCAGCGGTAGGTAGACTTCTCATGTATTCAAGTTGTTTATGTATTCAATTCAAGTAAAAGCTCACTTTTATACCTATAGACCCATATTAATAGTATCCAAGTTATAACTTTTTGTTTTTTTTTTTTTGTTTTTGGAGATCTCTGTGCCTAATGTTTTGTTTTATGGAATAGGTTTATTATTAGTTTGCATAATTTTTTGTGTCTTTTTTATTATTTTGTACCCTTATTGTTCTGATTTTTATATGAATTAATTAATTATTTTATAATAATAATTTATTTATTGATTGATTGTCGTATACTGTATTGTTTTTAATGTTTTTTTTTTTAAATTATTTCCTTCCTTACAAACTTTTTGTACCTACCTAGATAATAAGTAAATGATGTGGTTGCCTATAATTGGAAGCGCACACTTGTATTGTCCCTGTGTATGTTAAAATGCATGTAATTGTGTAGCCTCTGTTAGCGATCCAAATAAATAATATTGTAATTACAACAAAATGTAGAGGTAACCTATTGCATCCATTTTTAACCTCCGACTAAAAAAAAATTAATTAGAAATTTAAAAAACCCCCGACCCAAAAAAACTCGAAAAAGCCAAAAATAAAATAATCCAAGCGTCGTAGCGTCGGGGGTCCGCTTTGTTCTGTGCTCGTACTAAGTGGTCTTCTTAGCGGTTCCCCGACGCTACGACGCTTGGATTAATTTATTTTTGGCTTTTTAGAGGTTTTTTGTGTCGGGGTTTTTTAAATTTTTAATTTAATTTTTTTTCATTCTTTTTTAACTTAATTTATTTTTTCTTAGCCTTGACTGTCCTACTTCTGGTTAACGAAACCAAGGAAAGATACACAATTAAAAAAAAAATGTAAATTTTGGGCCCCCTCAATTTCAAATAGACTACCTGTGAAAGTTGTTTATATCCCTTCATGAACTAGAAAAGTGAAACAGTCATTTTGGAAAATAAGGACTTGAAAGTTTTTCATGGAATGCCGTAAGGTGTAAACGCTCTTAATAGCTTTGTGGAATAAATAATCTTAAAACCTTTTCTGTTCTTCTTCTCTACCAATTTTGTCACACAAAACTTGTAAGAAACATCACTACCCAAGCAATATCATCTTTCCCATACACCAACCCACAAAAGCATGCAAATATTCTCGAATGTTCGCCGGAGAACTTGCTACAACACTATTATAAAAGCACTATGTAGGCACTAAAATAGTTAAAGCGTGTACCTGAACTTCAGAGCGATTTAAACTTTCACAGTTTTTGATTGGAGTATCATGTTTTATTAAGAACTTCGGATGAACAGGGAAACTTTCCATTTACACTGGCAGTGCAACACGGTGTATTTTTAAGAACTGGGTTTTCATGTGTTGTAAAATGTGATAGTTTATGAGATTTTCAGACGACGCGACGCCGCATATCGACGCGGCAGGTGGTGAAGCGGATCACAAGTCGCATTGGCTTGCATGTAATCTATCATTATCTGTCTACACTTTTCCCAACTAGTTAGGAGTCAGCTCATAATCTAACCGGATGCAGCTGAAGGCCAGGAGTTTACATGGAGCGACTACCACAACCCAGATATGGAGTAACATGGCACTTCTTGGGAAGACTAGTAGCCGACACACGGAGGGATCTCGGTAACCGATGATCACCCATTCGGGGACTGTTCTCGGCAAAGCGTGGCTTAACTTCGAAGATGAACCAACGTGGCTGTTATGACTTACCCAGGGTAGCCTCTGACAAAGTTATGTGTTTACTTGTAAAAACTAAAACTTATGTATGTTCAAGAATCTATTTCCCCAAAATTCAAAAGTTAACAAACACAAGCATCACTTTCTAACAACGGAACCCGATCGTAATCAAAACGAACATTTTTGTTTGTTTGTTCAGACTTAAAATGTTTATCGACAATAAGTAAGAAGCTTTTAAGGGATTTGTGTTCGAATAACAATTACCTATTCTGTTTCCTTAACATTCATTAATAAGTCAACGTTGTTTATATTTTGACTTCCTTGTTGCCTAAGGGTTGGTTGACGGTATAATGGGCCGTTCACATCGGGTATTGGAAAGTTAGTAAAAGTTCTTTGGGTAGTCTCGGGAGATTTATTTTGCGCGTATGTAAATGTTGAAAGTCTGTAGGATGCTTTATGTTTATGTTGTGTAAGTGGTATTCTATGAGGTTGTGATTTAAAAGGACGTAATGGAAAATGGTAATTAATGGTAAAAAACCGGCCAAGTGCGAGTAGGACTCGCGCAATGTTTCCGTATTTATAAAAAAAATACTTTTTTGTATGGGAGCCCCCTTAAATATTTGTTTTATTCTGTTTTTAGTATTTGTTGTTATAGCGGCAACAGAAATACATTATCTGTGGAAATTTCAACTGGCTAACTATCACGGTTCATGAGATAAAGCCTGGTGACAGACGAACGGCTGGCCGGACGGGCGGACCGACGGACGGACGGACGGACGGACGGACGGATGGACGAACGGACGGACAGATGGATGGACGGACGGACAGCGAAGTCTCAGTAATAGGATCCCGTTTGACGTTTTCACAAAAGACTGCAACAAAATCTGTGCATGTCGTTATAAATGTAAATAACATACAACAACATCACGCCTATAATCCTCGAAGAGGTAAGTTACACCTCTGGTGTACCTAATAGTACATTTTGCCTGTTATGTTTAAGTCCTATGAATTATAGGGGCTGAGCCTATTGCCACCAACCTCGCCTCATGCTCTATAGACGCGATTGCGATCACTTTACCAACGTGGCAGTCAACAACACAGTCAAGTATAGGAACATAGTTCATAGTCTTTTTAATTATATCTCTTATTCTTTTTAATTATATCTCTTATTCTTTTTAATTATATCTCTTATTCTTTTTAATTATATCTCTTATTCTTTTTAATTATATCTCTTATTCTTTTTAATTATATCTCTTATTCTTTTTAACTATATTTCTTATTCTTTAATTACTCTTATACACTTCCAGAACCGAAAACAGTAGAATAATACTTTCTTAGCCTTCCCTGAAAACTAAAGAATAACACGCTAAATATGATAGCTTTAGGAAGTTGTTTATTTAAGAATAAAGTAAACAAAAATAAAATAACAATGTTAAGGTGGATTCGTCAGGGTCGTCCGCAAAATGCAATTTTTCTTAGGTTTTATGCAATTTGTAGGTCAGTGGCAGGTTTTTATTTTGATTAAAATGTAATTCGCCATTCGGCCATAACAAATATTATGGCTTTGCTGAGTTATAATCATTAATTCAATCATCAAAGACAAACTCAAGTCATTTATTTCAATTAGACTATTAGACGGCACCTTTTAATGTCGAAATAGATAATTAAATTAAAAATTAAAAAAATCCCCGACACCGAAAACCGAAAAAACTTCCACTTTGTTCTGTGCTCTAAGTGGTCTTCTTAGCGGTCCTCTGACGCTACGACTACGACTTGATTAATTCATAATTATATATATATATTTCATATTCTATTTAATTATATTCATAATTCATTCCCGTGGTGACAAGAGACAAGATTTAAAATTTCAAATCGACTAGACCTGTAGAAGTTGCTTAAATCCCTTCATCAACTAGAAAAGAGGTGATGATCTTCAAACGGTTGAGCAAATTTTCTCAAAACATAGAACACTCTCGATTGAAATACCTTTCAAACGAAACCAATTTTATCAAAATTGGTTCATCCGTTTAGGAGCTACGATGCCACAGACAGACACACAGATACACAGATACACACGTCAAACACCCCTCTTTTTTGGTCGGGGGTTAATAAAAATGTATTCAATTGGTTCTTGTTATGTGGACACATCACAAACCTAATTTAATCAGCGAACAAATGCGTTATTGCCTGATACTGGGTATTTAAATTTTAGTAAAGTTAAAAATTTTAAGTTATGTATGATAAACGAGCGCTTCTCGCCAACTGCAAAGTTTGGCGAGTCAAAACTGTAAAAAAATAACTTGTATTTTATATAAAAATATTCTAATAAAAAAAGCATCAATATAACCCTTTAAGTTCATTTTAACCCCATTGAATGACTTTTTCATCAAATATAGTCATTCAATGGGTTGGGATAAACTCAAGATTATAAAAATATTCATGGTAAAAATGATTATAATTTTGTAAATACATGTATTATGACCGCGAATCATATTTTGTTCAATATACAACTTAACACTGACCTGCAAATTGCAAAAAAATAAAAGAGAATTTCGCAGGCTACACTGTCACTTCCACCTTAAGGATATAATTACTGTTTAAAGGATACAAAAAGTACCTAGAACAGTGCCGGAAAATAATTGGAAAGAGTATTTTGAGAATAACTTCGATGTTTAACATTTCTTTTGCTTTATCTATTTTAATTTTCTTCTGTCGTTTTGTGAACCTGTTGCTAGAAAATCAGATAAAAAAAAATGGTTGCGTTACATTCGATTGGCCTTTTAGAAAAGTCTTGTAATCGAAGCAAATAAGTAGGTATAGTGTTAATGTAATTTCAATATCGTGCGCTATGCACTTGGTTGTACGGTAATTCTAAACAAAATTGTCGGAGCTTTTCAAGAAACCGTAAAGCGAGCAGGTTCAATAGTCCAGAATGCAAAAAAGATAATACTTCAGTACTTTTTTTATCATAATTGGATTAACTTCAGAAAGATAAACTTTTAATTAAGTATGTTAAAATTGATTCGTTCCGATCGTTTGACATTTTTACGCGTAGAAATCATTGTTTTATCCGCCGTGGGGCGGATGAAGGGGTATTTTAGACTCCTACTGTCTAAAACCATGCAGTGTTCCTCCTCGTCATGAATGCAATTGTGTCCCCACACCAGTCAAAAACTAGGCTGTGGGGACACAATTACATCCTCCACAATCCAGCACAATTGTACACATCTTGAGGTAACCGCAAAAACAACAGTATGACTCACTTACAATTCTGGAAAAAGTTTTCCTCTACTTATCCACGTACTACCACAAATCTCATAAAAACTTCACCAATAAATTTCAATCGCTAAACACCTTACTGCCCACTCAAAACCTGCCATATACCTTTTGCAGATATCATTAGGCTCCTGATTTGGCGTGAATAAATAACGAGGATCGATGGCCACTAGCCACTGGCCATCAGTTGCCGATTAGTGTCCAAATCACTAATGATATGGAGGTGCAAATTGTTGGATTCTGGATGCGAAGTTTTCGGTGTGTGGTGTACGGTGGTGGAAGTAGCGGGTCATCACTCATCATCATTGCAGCCCAGAAGACGTCCACTGCTGGACATAGGCCTCCCCCAAGTGTCGCCACATTGACATTTTGGAGGGTTTTGCCATAATCGCCACGCTTGGCAGGCGGGTTGGCGATCGCAGTACGGTTGTTACAAAAGCACAGAGAACGCTGCTGCCCATTCTCTGGCAAGTCCCTTAGTCGCCTCTTACGACACCCACGGGAAGATATGGGATGGTGCTATTCTTTATGTCCTACGCCATACAGAGCCATAAGTAGCGGTTAACTTAATGTTAATTTCATTCTTTTCATCTGCCTAGCCTTTTATAAAATATGCTGGGGTCGGCTTCCATTCTAACAGCTGAGTATCCGAATTTTGAATGGAGCGACTGCGTATCTGACCAATTCATTTTGGGTAATACGATACCCCTTATTAAGACTGGTTGACAATGATTTTTGGGCCACTAACAGTCAAATATCTTCAAATGACAGCCGGGACCAACGGCTTAACGTGCTTTCCAAGACGTGGAGGAAACTCGGTATATAATGTATGGTCACCAAAAGTGACTAAAAACATTTTTTTAAATGTCTTTTAAAAAAAAAGTTAATTGGAATCTTCTGTTTCTATAGATAATTTTAAATCGGTCCAATTTAGCTGTAACACAATTTTTCGAATATATTTTTAATAACTTTTTAGACCTATTTATCCTGCTTATGCGTATGAAGTTTCATTAAAATCGGTTCACAAATTTCGGAAAATAAGGACTTATAAGTTTGTATGAAATTTCGTAAGGCGTAAACGCTGTTAAGGTGACATTAAAAAAATAAAGTTGGGGTCAGCTTCCAGTCTAACCAGGCAGCTGAATACTTTTCAAACAATAATCAAATTCTTGACTTAGAACCACTCAATACCACCTCGAAAACTGTAAGATAGCGAGTAGTGGATGCATATCCTAAAGATTTTACAAGAACTGTCTCATCATCATTATCATCATTTCAGCCCAAAAGACGTCCACTGCTGGACATAGGCCTCCCCCAAATGTCGCCACACTGACTTTTTGGGGGGTTTTGCCATAATCGCCACGCTTGGCAGGCGGGTTGGCGATCGCAGTACGGTTGTTACAAAAGCACAGAGAACGCTGCTGCCCATTCTCTGACGAGTCCCATAGTCGCCTCTTACGACACCCACGGGAAGATATGGGATGGTGCTATTCTTTACGCCCGACACCATACAGAGCTGCCATGCTAGAACTGTCTAGTTGCTTGAAACTTGAACCAATCTCAACGTCGTTATGAGAGCGCGTGTCCAGAATTTTATGAAGGAGCAAAATGAACAGCAACTGTTATTCCATGGAACATCTGTTTAATTATTCCGAAAGACCTTAGATATCGCTTCTACATGGAAATTGTTTCTCGCTTTCCTAGAACGTGTTCAGGTTTTTATAAAAGAAAGCTTTAGAGATTACATGATGGTACAGGAAAAACGTTTATAAAATAAAATCTCTCTTCCGTCAAATCTGTCGAATCCCTTCATCTTATGGTTTTATTAGATATTGAGTATCATTTTGGGATAAAACACTGGTGTCTATTTTTATTGTTTGTTTTTTGCGGCTGAAATTGTGTCTACTACTAAACCAATTCGTGTCAGGCCAATCTATGATGTAATTTTAAGAAGTGTTTCTACATGTGTAATCTTTAAATTTGTTATCTTTAATTACACGTCCTGTAAGAAGTTAAGAATTATTACTTTTTGTCTGTATTCTGCTACATTTGATCCGTGGGGCGTGGAATCCCGCCACATATAGCCACAGGTTCAAATAATCTTTCCATCGATCGCTTACGTGAACAAAAACAAAAATTTGTTCACTGCAGTATTTGGCCTTCCTCAAGCATCACAACTTCGAACGATTCTGAATATCTCGCATATAGCAGATTCAAGCTTTACCGGGTCATTAGCCCATCTAACAGAAAGCCATCCGACGCACCTTCCGTTAATATTCAAACTAAGAGCGGTTGCAGACTTGCGTATTTTTTCTGCTCGAATAAGCACGTATCGGCTTATGCGCTTACACGCGCGTCGTCTTAAAATATCTATACTTTTTGCGCAACTACAAAACTTAACGCGTGTACAGGCTCTGTTTCCAGGGTATTCACTCGAAACAGTGGATTCAGCCAGTAGCAAAAAGTAAGTATCTCTCGTGGCTTGCTCTCATACGAGCTTATAAGCGCATCAACACTAGTACAAGTGGGGCGTCTGGCAAAAGGCACACGTATAAGTATTATATGCGTCGAAAATACGCTAATCCAAAACCGCCCTCAGTACAAGAAAAACCTAAAGAACAAAACACACAATAAACAAAACACTGTCAACTTCTTTGCAACATTCATTCTAACTCCAAGTCTTACTTCATTCCAGTCATCAACAAATTACAAGCACAGTATAATACCCAGCTAAGTTTTAATTAGGCTTTCATTAAGGCCAGACGTCAGGACTGTTTTATTTTTGAAAATGGTTTTTGTAACGTCCGCATTTCACTTCTTAGATGCTGGCTTTATGTTTTTAAGATTTCGTCGGGTTAAGGCTAGATTAAATGGATTCTTGTAGAGTTGTTTTTTAGTTTTTCTTGTTTTTTTCATTAGTTTTAATGGCTGTGGCTGATTTATTTAAGGCACCTATTAGACGATTTACTGGAAGTCTTGGGAGAAACCTCTGCCTAACAGTGGCATGACGCTGGCTAGCAACAACAGTTACCTATTGCAAGGTAAGAAACTGAAGTAATAGTAACTTTCTTAAGAATATACGACCTGTATCCAAAATTAGGATTCGATAGATTAATCTTCAACAAAATTCTATACGTCAGATGACATACAAAAAAATGCTTATTGAATTGTAATTAGACATAATCTTTAATGAGTAATGATGAACTGTAATTTTTATGACTAATACCACGGTTAATGCACCATCTCTTCTTACCAATTTGTACGCGACGATATGCGACTGAACATGTTAGAACTTTTCTGTATGCCATTATTATCTTGCATGCAATGTTTTATGTGCACCATGTTTCAATAAATAAATTTTACTTACTTACTAACAGTAATCTTCCGAGATGTATATCTGCGGATACACCTATTAAATAAGAAGCATTTAATAAAAACGACTATCCACAAAACATCGTGAGGAAACTAGCATGTCATGGAACCAAAAATTCGAAGACACGTGGGTGTGGCATCTACGAACCCGCACAGGGTCCCGTGGTGGATTACGGCCCACTTCGATTAGGTCCTGTGCCCAGCAGTGGGAACGATATAGGATGATTAAGTTATCTCCAAAACTTGGTAAGCCATAAAATCAAGCGTTGTATGAACAAGAATACATGAAAGCAAAAATCTTAAAACAAATAAAATTACACTTTTATTTTTACACGGGTTTTATATAAAGACGACATCAACCTCAAAAGCCTACTTTTGTCCTTCAATTCAGAAACCAATACTTCAATAAATAAATTTACTTCTTCAGAACTAGACCATAAATAATTCAATATTCGGCTATGGATTGACAAGACAAGTCAAGCCTATACTAGTATCATTGCTTACTTTTTTCTTATATTACGTATTTCACGTATTTTGCCTCTGAATTTATTGTAACAAATGGAAAAGCCCCACAAAGCGGTAATATATAATTCGCTTGTTTCTTTTTCGATTTCTTCTTCTTGAAATTAATGGAAAGGGTATATCTATACAAATAAACAAGATTTAAGTATCTATTTGTAATTTTATAATATTCGCTTTTTACTAAATTATATTTATTTCATAAAAGGAGCCTAACTATACACGTTACAACGATCAACAAACTAATAAATTAAATAACTAAAATAACAATAAACTATAAAAGGGTGTCAAAAACTTCTCCTCAACGCTGACAGCTGGTAATGTCCCCAAGAGACTGGCAGCATTGCCACGTTGTATACTTAGCCTCTGGCCAAAGTAAGAGCCATCCCTTGGATCACGGGAAGCGACAACTAAGCGTTCAGAAATTTCCTTAAAAAGGCCATTTACTAAATGCCTATTTTATGAAAGCACACACGGCACTTACAACAAAAAACATTTTTTTAATTTTTTCTGTCTTTAGGTTTGGTCTGCCTTATCTCTGAACGACTGTACGGATTTTGAAGGGACTTTCACTGGCAGATAGCTGATGTTTGAAGGAGGAGCTTGGGTCACTTTTATTTATGAAAATGGATTAGGGTTCCGTGCAAAAAAAAATCTAAGCAAAGTTTCGGATTCAAATAGGGGTGCAATACTTTTTTTTATAATAATATCACGTGGACGCAGGTCGCAGCCAACAGCTAGTAATAATAAAGGATGTAAGACTGAAACTTTGGTAGCATCCACTTATTGGTTCAATAAGCGCCTGTCAAAAAAGTCATTGCAACTCGAGGGAAAGGGAAATAAATATTTAGTTGGTTAATGGTATAGGCGCTAGCGGTGAGGTGTTTAACAAGAAACTGTTAGGTAGTACCAAACTATTATCTTTGCCAAAGGAAGTTGTTATAACTCAAAAACTTGTACAAAATCATTATGGGCATTTAATAAAAAATCACATGGCATTTTTAGAAACTTTTATTTTGATGCCTGGTTGGTCCAGCCAGTTTTCGCAAGCGCAGCTAGTGAGCATGAGGTCTCAGGTTCGATTCCCGGGTTGAACAAAGTGTTATTGGGTTTTTCCATCAGAATTTTCTCAGTAGCAGCCACGGAGTCTAGATTTCTGCCCGGTTGATGGCAATAGGCTCGCCCTCTATTACATGGGACTTAAAAACATAAGTAACTGGCGAAATATGGGTGTACTTGTTAAGAACATGTCTACGTAACCTTTCTGGGATAACAAGGCGTAATGTTATGTTAAGTATTGTTGTTATTTTGACACTCATTAAATCTGATACAACGGACAACAATCGTTTTTTTAGGGTTCCGTATCGAAAGGGTCAAACGGTGTTCTAAATTTCTAAACGATGCGACCCAAAGGGCGCTAGTCTGTAACAAAATATAAAAACTCTTAGTCTATGATCTGGAGCTACGCCATCTTTATGGAATTTGCTGTGTAAGATAGATTTGCTTCGTCATTCAATTCAAGAGAAAACCTGTGTAAAATAACTCCGCTATTAAATAATTCATGTCAACAAGTAACCTTTTATTGAAGATCTAAAGACATTTTGGTGACCCCGAAGAAAAAGAAACAAAAAAAAACACGCTACCTACGTGTGCTGCTGTTTTTCGGCGGGAATCGACGCGACGCCACGCAAACGAGGCAGCCACCGAAACCGCCAACGAAGCCCGAGTAGACTGCAGTGGATAATTCGACGCGACACGACGCGATCGAGCACCCCCGAGGCCGTCATTGGAGCCCGAGTGCAGAAATTGCGGATTTTTCGGTGGAAAAAAACGCGACGCCACGCGGTCGAAGCGACATCAAGCGATTCATCCGACCCCCGAAGCCGTCAGTGGAGCCCGAGTGCATCATCTACGGAGTTTTCGGCGGGAACGACGCGACACGACGCGATCCGGCTCCCCCGAGGCCGTCAGCGGAGCCCGAGTGCAGAATATACAAAGTTTCGGCGGGAAACGACGCGACGCGACGCGATCGAGCTCCCCCGAGGCCGTCATCGGAGCCCTAGAGAGAAATTGGGAATATAGGACGCTTTTATACGAATTGTACGACACGTGAGTGGTCTGGTGCATCCCCCAATTTCCCTTCCTTTACCAGGTATCGATTCTCCACTTATTTTTTTTAAACATGACTGTATATTCGGATTGCGAGGATATCAAAGACTTGATAAAAAGAAGAGGCTCTTTAAAATGTAAGTTAACTTTATACAAAAAATTTGTCACAGCTTTGCCCTTACCTACTTTAAATAGTGAACAGCTCATTCAATTAGAAATACGAACCCAGTCTATGGCTGAGGTCTTCAAACAATTTGAACAAATCCAAGAAAAGATTGAGCTGTTGTTATTTAGATGAGCAAGAAAAAGAAAGAGAGTCATTCGAAACCTCTTATTTTGATTTGATATCTAAAGCCTCAAATACTGTCCAAACAAATAAACCAGGAGTACCTAAAAATGATGTTCCATCTGATTGTAACGATTGTGTTAAATTTCCTGAGATCTCTTTACCAAAATTTAGTGGGGATTTTAAAGACTGGCTCGAGTTTAAGGAAACATTTGAAGCCTTAATTCACCAGAGTTCACTGAAACCAATTCAGAAGTATAAATACCTAAAAAGTTGTTTACAGGATGGAGCCCTAGAAGTTGTCAACTCTCTTGAGTACTCCGCTGACAATTATGCTATTGCTTGGAAGGTACTATGTGAGCGGTATAGCAATCCAAATCTGCTTGCCACAAACCATATTAAATGTCTCTTTGACTTGAGTCCAATTGAGGACACAGCAAGCGCTCTCAGATTGTTGATGGACAACATAACCCGTCACTTACGAGGTCTGCGAGCTTTAGAGGTTCCTAATGCCGATTGGGGTCCTATTATTATTCATTTTATGACTATGAGACTACCCTTTCACCTACAAGATAAGTGGGTAGAACGAAATAATACAAGAGAACTGGCTTCTTTGCAGGTTTTCATTAATTTCATCCGCAGAGCAGACTACAATGAAAGTTTGATGGCTAAGCGACCACCGGAGTCAAGCACATCTAACAAAGCTTTGGTAACTACGACCTCCAACAACAATAATAGTAGTAACAAACCTGCCAACCGAACGGTAAGCTGTCTACTTTGTAAAGATAAACATTATCTCAATCAATGTACCAAGTTTTTGGCTCTGGAGTCTGTGCAACGACTGCACACGGCTAAAACACTTAAGTTATGTACTAACTGCCTCAGTTCTAAACATGCAGTACCAAATTGCAAGGCTAGTGTTTGTAAACATTGCAAGGGTAAGCACCACTCATTGCTTCATATTGAAAAACAGTTGCATGACACATCCACTGCTACTCCTACAACACTTTTAAACTCTCATTGTGTTGAGTCATCCGAACAGGCTAGATCCAGGACAAATGCTGTCCCTAGCACCTCGCGACCAAGCGAACAAAGTATACCTACTCAAAATACTCACACAAATACAGTCGCTTCGAGACTGGTTTGTGACAAAGTTATTATTTTATCTACTGCCATAGTGCATGTTACCGATAGTGTAAACAAGCGACATATATTGCGCGTCTTATTGGACTCTGGTTCACAATCCAATTTTATTACACAAAAAGCATTTAGACTTTTAAACATACCTAAACATAAAATAGGGGGTGCGAGCTCCTCTCCGCAGACTTCTAGAAACATATAACTCACAGTTTACTGATTTTGATATTTTCGGGCTGTCGCAATCTAAATTTAAAAGAATGGTCTCAGAATTTCTTGCAAGTCAGCCATAAGACGGATGCCCTTGTCATCCGCTTCCTTCGCTTCGTGTATAGTGTTTTTCTTCATTTTTTTTTCTTTTCTTTTCATTTAACATGCGTTCGTTTTCATACTCCGATGTCATTTCGCGGACAATAGTGTGGGTTATACGTTTTTTCGACTAAAATATCACTACTTTTTGTAAATGTTATAATGTATAACCGTTTTTTGTCCCAAATAAATAAAAAAAAAAAAAAAAAAAAAAAATAGATATGGAAGTCATTGGTTTCAATGAAAATTCTTCTAAAATCGACTATTATTGTGAGGTAACATTACAATCGAAAAGTAAGAGTTACTCTAATACAACAACCTGCTTAATAGTGCCATCTATTTGCAATTTACCAAAATACCCTATTAATTTAAAATCCTTGCATATTCCAGAACATTATCAATTGGCTGATGAAAACGTCCATTTGGCGGGTGAGATAGATATGTTGCTGGGAGTAGAATTGTTTCACGACCTAATGTGCATCGGTCGTCACAATTTGGGGGACGGCCTACCGATATTGCAAAAAACTAAATTAGGATGGGTTGTAGCTGGTTCATTTTCACCAAGCCCTAAACCAAATTTAAACAAGGTAAGGTGCAATTTTACTTTAAAATCTCAGTTGTGCAAATTTGGGGAAATCGAAGAGTGCATAGGGGATAATTTAGCTCAAAGTTATCATGAGTTGTCAGATGATGAGACGCAATGCGAGAGGATATTCATGACTCACACCCGCACTTCTGATGGCAACTTCGTGGTTAACTTGCCACTCAAGGCGCCTACCAGCTGGGGTGCTGGGTCAGAAAACCTCCTCGTGAGCCCGATGGCGCGGGTCCCTCTCGATACGTCTGGAGGGAACAGTTGCTGTCGGGACGGTGCACCCTGGGCGCCGGCAGTGTCCTTCCCCGAGGAGTGGGAAGAGATTCCTATTCCCCGGGGAATGTCACTGCCGGTGGCGAATATTCTGACGTGGTGGGGTCCAACCCGGACCAACGCGGCGTTTCTCCGCGTGACCCTCTGAAAAGCAGAGGGCACAGCGGAGGAGCAAGGGCGGGCTCGGAGTGCACTCACCCTGCCTCCGAGCAGACAGCGAGGGACGCAGTCCTTCTCTGTCCCCGTCGTTCTCGTAATCCCATCATTGGAGTGTCGTGGATCACGTCTCGCGGCTTCGATCGGGACCGAGGGTCTTGGCTTAACCGCCCGGACCGCGAGGTAGAAAACCTCTATAAAAAGCTACCCCGAATCTCAAGCGGCGGCGCACCGTGAGGGGATGTATGGCTGACGGGTGTTCCTATGGAACGATCAGTCGTCAGTGCGTCCCCCGCCAGAGTACCAGCCGACCCTCTGGCGGGTTATAAATGTCAAAGGCTTATCCGGGTACAGGGGGCACTGCCCGGATGGACCTCGTATTTCCCCCACACTCGTGGGAACAAAAATGAAAGTTAATAAAAACAATAAAAACCCAGCCGGCGACGGCAAAGAGAGGGAGAGGAGGGATGCGGTGTCGGAGTCCGACGCCGCATCTAGTGATGTGAGCGCGGGATGCTCTGAGAGCTCCCGCTTCGAGAGGACCGGGACTGCTGCGGAGGAACGCAAGCGGTCCAGACCAGAAGGCGACCGCGAGTCGTCCTCCGAAGGGGAGCTTGCCTCGGCCCCTAAAATCTCCACCAGCAGGCGTGGCGGAATAAGGGGCCTGGGGAGGGGGCTCCCGGCCTCCGAAAGATCGGGGGTGGCCGGTCGCGGGCAGGCCCGTTTGGGCACCGGTGATGACGCGGCAGTTGAAGTTGGCGGCTCCGATGTGGAGCGTAAGGCCAAGTTTCAAAAGGAGGTGGAAGCTGCGATAAGGGTCGTGGCCTTGAAGAAGTTGACATCTTCAAAACTCGGGGCCATACCTGCAGCTTCCGCCTCCATCATGGCGGCGGTGGAGGCTAGCTTTCCTCCACCCAGCGAAGTGGCCAAACTGCGGGCGGAGGTCGCCCGCCTGACGGCCGCCACGGAGCTTCTCCACGAGGAGAATCAGAAGCTCCGGGCAGACCTGACCGGTCTGCGAGAGTCTGGCTCCCGCGAGGTGCCCCAGCAGCGGCAGAGCCAGCCCGTGCCAGTGGAGAACCAGGTCCTGAACCTGGTTCGGCAGGAGCTGGCTGCCTTCCAGGCGCGGTTCTCCGTCCTGGAGGGCATCGTCCTTCGCCCCCCCCTGGCAGCAAACAAGGCTGCCCCGGGCCCGAGGGTGGTCCCGGGCCCAAAGGCGGCTTCGTATGCAGCTGCTACGGCCGCAGTTTCTGGACCAGGGCAGCCTGGCCAGCCCTCCGGCAGGGCTAGGGCGGCCCCTACCGAAAAGTCGGCTCCGGCAAAACCGGCAGCGGCTAAACAGGCGGCGGCCCAGCAGAAAAAGGGCAAAGCGGCTCCTGAGGTGGCGAATGTGCCAGCGCCATCAGCAAGGCGGCTGCAGCTACCGCCGCCCCCCCCGCCCACTAATCCTCCCGCGGCCGAAGCCGAGTGGCAGGTGGTCGGGGAAAAGAAACAGGGGCGAAAGGCGGCAAAAAAGGCCAGGGACGAGGAGCGAAGGCGCAGGCACAAGGCGCGAAGCGTCGCGGCTAGGCTCCGTGCCCCGAAGACCGCAGCTGTAGTGATCACGCTACAGCCGGAGGCGGAAAAGAGGGGCGTGTCCTACCGCGACGTACTCACTAAGGCGAAGGCGACGGTGGATCTCGGGGAGCTGGGGATCACCGAGGGACTCCGGCTCAAAGTCACCGCGACAGGGGCTCGAGCGCTGGAGATCCCCGGAGCAAATAGCGGCCTGTCCGCTGACGCTCTGGCTGAAAAGCTCAGAGCGTCCCTAGATGCGGACGAGGTCCGAGTGTCCAGGCCCGTCAGATGCGCAGACATGCGCATCCTGGGTCTGGACGACTCAGTGACCAAGGAGGAGGTGGTTGCCGCCGTCGCCAGGACAGGTGGGTGCCCTGCCGAGCAGGTAAGGGCAGGCACTCTACGTCCGGACCACTCGGGCATGCGAACTGTTACGGTAAGCTGCCCTGTGACGGCGGCCGGAACAATTGTGGAGGCTGGAAGGCTCCTGGTGGGCTGGGTGTCGGCGCAGGTGAAGCTGCTGGAACCCCGACCTCTGAGGTGTTACCGGTGCCTCGTGGGGCAGCACGTGAGTTGTCGGTGCTCCTCGGAGGTGGACCGCAGCGGCGACTGTTTCCGTTGCGGTCAGCCCGGTCACATGGCCGCGACTTGCACCGCCATGCCGCACTGCACTGCATGTGCGGCAGCGGGCAAACCAGCCGATCACCGGGCAGGGGGCAGGGCCTGCGCACCACCCACCAGGGCCAAGGGCAAGGGAAGGCCCGCAGCCACCGCCTCCACCGTTGCCACCGCCGCAGCTGCCACCACCGTCGCTTCCGCGGCTGCCGCCAGTACTGCCGCTGCAACATCTGTTGCAGGGCCCTCACAGGGGGCCCGGGAGGGGGCCGAAATGGAGTGCCAATAATGGCCCCATTACGCCTTCTCCAGGCGAACATCAACCACTGCCGCTGTGCTCAGGATCTGTTGCTCCAGAGTATGGCGGAGTGGTTGATTAACGTCGCCGTGGTCGCTGAGCCGTACTTCGTCCCGCCCAGGGAAGACTGGGTGGAGGACCTGAGCGGCTCAGTGGTCATAATTTCGTCGGCCGCCGCCGGTACCCCGACCCTTGAAAGTGTCAGGAAGGGTCAGGGCTGCGTAGCAGCACGGTTCGGGGAGATCGTCGTAGCGGGAGTCTACTTCTCCCCGAGCCGAACTCTCGCCGAGTTCCACAACTCCCTCATGGAGTTGAGTGTCGTCATCCGAAGCTATTCCCTCCCCGTGCTTGTGCTCGGGGACTTCAATGCCAAAAACTTGGCCTGGGGTTCTCGTTGCACAGATGTGCGGGGTAGGATGGTGGAGGACTGGGCTCTGGAGGCGGGCCTGGTCGTCCTAAATCGGGGTTCTGTCCCCACGTGTGTGCGGATGCGGGGCGAGTCGGTGGTGGACATCTCGTTCGCTAGCCCCGCTCTGTCACCGCGTGTCGTTGACTGGCGCGTCATGGAGGGGGTGGAGACCTATTCCGACCACCGGTACATCCGGTTTGATGTCTCCGCCCAGGACTCAAGCGCGCCGGTCCTACAGGCCCCGAGTGGTCCGCGTTGGGCGCTGAAGCAGCTGGACCGGGAGCTCCTCCTGGAAGCCTCGATAGTGCAGGCCTGGGTGACATCACCGAACAGGCCTGCCGACATCAACAACGAGGCAGGGTGGTTCCAGGAGGCCATGTCCGACATCTGCGACGTGGCAATGCCCCCAGTTCGGCCAGGAAGCGCCCGGCGTCAGGTGTACTGGTGGTCGCGAGAGCTGACGTCTCTGCGCGAGGCGTGCGTAGCCGCGCGGCACCCGTACGCCAGGCATCGCAGGCTCCGCATCCGCCCTCCGGATGCGGCAGCCATTGAGGCGGAGCTGTACGAGGGATACAGAGCAGCGAAGACCGCCCTCCAGGAGGCTGTCCAGCGGGCCAGAGACCTGGGCCGCGAGGAGATGCTGGAGACTCTCGACAGAGATCCGTGGGGGCGCCCTTACAAGATGGTGCGGGACAAACTCCGCACCTGGGCCCCCCCGCTGACGCAGAGTCTCCGCCCTCAGCTCGTGGAGGACGTGGTGAGCGCTCTGTTCCCTCTGCGAGGGGAACATCCTCCCCCGCCTATGGCTCCGCCGCTTGCGGTGCCGGAAGCGGACCACACCGAGGACGATGACGACATTCCGGAAGTGACCGGGGTAGACCTGAGAGCGGCGGTAGGCAGGCTTAAAGCCAAAAATACCGCCCCGGGACCCGATGGCTTGCCTGGCAAAGCCTGGGTCCTGGCCTCGGAGGCTCTTGGGCCCCGACTGGAAGGGCTCTTAAGCGCATGCTTGGAGAGAGGCCAGTTCCCGCTTCGTTGGAAGACGGGGAAGCTGGTCCTCATCCGGAAGCCGGGGCGCCCTGCGGACTCTCCGTCCGCATACCGGCCCATTGTGTTGCTCGACGAGGTGGGCAAGCTCTTCGAAAGAGTCATTGCCAACCGCCTCGCCGGGCACCTTGTGGGGATGGGGCCGGATCTTGCGGAGAACCAGTTTGGTTTCCGCAGAGGGCGCTCGACGGTGGACGCCATCATGCGCGTGAGGGCTCTCACGACGGGGGATGCGGTGTCCAGGGGTGGGGTTGTCTTGGCGGTGTCTCTTGACATCGCCAACGCCTTCAACACCATGCCCTGGAGCTGCATTAGGGAGGCACTCCGGTATCACCGGGTGCCGACCTACCTTCGTCGTGTGGTCGGGGACTACCTGACGGACAGGGCCGTCATCTACCCCGGTCGCACCGGAGAATGGAACCGGCGAGAGGTGTCGTGCGGTGTCCCACAGGGATCGGTTCTGGGGCCGCCCTTGTGGAACATCGGCTACGACTGGGTGCTGCGCGCCGACCTCCCTAGCGGTGTCAGTGTAGTTTGCTACGCTGACGACACGCTAGTGCTGGCACAAGGGAGGTCGCACGAGGCGGCGGCCGAACTTATGACACGCGGGGTTGCGATAGTCGTGGAGAGAATCCGGCAACTGGGTCTCGAGGTGGCATTGCACAAGTCCGAGGCCATGTGCTTTCATGGACCTCGGAATGCGCCACCGTCGGGATCCATACTGACGGTAGGAGGGGTTCCCATCGGCGTCGAGTCGACGCTGAGGTACCTAGGGCTTGTCCTCGACAGCCGGTGGAACTTCGTGGAGCATTTCCGACGTTTGGCCCCGAAACTGGAACGGGCAGGGGCTGCGTTCAAGCGGCTCTTGCCCAACCTGGGGGGTCCAAACGCCTCCTGCCGCAGGCTCTACGCGGGGGTCGTGCGGTCCATGGCCCTTTACGGGGCCCCGGTGTGGGCGCGTTCTTTGAGGCGGCGAGCCGCCCACTACCTGAACGCGCCCCAGAAGGTGGTAGCCGTAAGGCTGATCCGGGGGTACCGCACGATCTCCGGCGAGGCGGCGAGCCTCTTGGCCGGATTGCCGCCATGGGATCTGGAGGCGATAGTCCTCGCGTGCCTGCACGAATGGCGCGCGGAGGCACTACGCCGGGGGGAAACTCCGTTGCCGCGGCAAATTGTCGCTCAGCTGACAGACCTCCGGCGCGATCTCATGGCGACATGGAGAGAGCGACTGTCGCAACCCCGTGCAGGGCACGCCACAATAGTGGCGATAAGTCCCCTCTTTGAGGAGTGGCTAGAGAGGCGCCACGGCGCCCTCACCTTCCGCCTGACGCAGGTCCTCACCGGACACGGTTGTTTCGGGAGGTTCCTGCACCGAATCGGGCGGGAGGAAACGCCCGGGTGTCACCACTGCGAGGATCGGCCGGAGGACACGGTGGAGCACACTGTGGAGCTATGCCCCGCTTGGGCTGAGCACCGCCGTGTCCTCGTAGCGGCGATTGGCGGCGGCGACCTCTCGCGTCCGGCCCTGGTTCAATCCATGGTCCGGAGCGAGAGGGAATGGGAAGCCGTCGCCTCCTTCTGCGAAGCAGTCATGCTAGCGAAGGAGGTGGCGGAACGTGAGAGGGAGAGAACCTCACGTCCCAGCCGCCGCGGGAGACGCCCCGGGCGTCGGGGGGCAACCAGTGGCCCCCGGCCACCGTAGGCGCGGGCCTGTGGACGGTGAGTAATGGGCTAGCTCACCGTCCGTCCGTCTTATGACGACAGACCGTGCCGACGGCGCGTTCGTGTTCCACGCGCGCCTCAAGGAGATGTCAGCAAATCGGAAGGGGTCCGAGAGGGCCGATGCCTGCCAGGGCTGCGGGTTGTTCGAAAGAGATACCGTGCCCCTGGAACGCAAAGGGCTAAGAAGGAACATGGATGGGTTTTAGTCAGTACAAGTCTGACACTCCCTTCCGCTCCGCCCAGAGCGGAAGAAGTCATTTGATGATTTCCCATCCGAAAAAAAAAAAAAAAAAAAAAAAAAAAAAAAGGCGCCTACCAGCTTGCTTAATTAAGGGTAAGGTACTTGTCAATAGGGTCGTTAGGGAATGTGTAAAATGTTTCAGAGCCAAACCTGATACTACTATACCTATTATGGGCAGCTTACCTGGTAGCAGAGTCAATCCAGCTCCGCCATTTAATACTGTAGGTCTGGATTACGCAGGTCCTTTTCTTTTACGCGATAGGAGAGGTCGTGGGTACAAAACCTATAAGTGCTATATAGGAATATTTGTGTGTTTTGCTACGAAGGCAGTTCATTTTGAGTTAATTACTGGCTTACATACCGAGTCTTTCTTAACCGCGCTCAGGCGATTCATCGCGAGGCGGGGTAAACCTAAAGAAATCGTAAGTGACAATGGTACTACATTTGTTGGTGCCAACAACGATTTGAGAGAGCTTTATGAGTTCATACAAAATTATACGGCAGACTTGACAACTTCTTGTTCCAACCAAGGTATAGATTGGAAATTCATTCCAGTATACTCTCCACATATGGCAGGGCTAGCTGAAGCCGCTGTCAAGAGTTGTAAACTACACTTAAAACGGGTGTTAGGGCAAAGTTTGCTTATTTACGAAGAATTCTCGACAATCCTAGTACAAGTGGAGTCAATCCTGAATTCCCGTCCTCTTTGTCCTCTACCTACTTCCGACAAACCCGACTCTATCCATGTCCTAACACCAGCCCACTTCCTCATCGGAAGACCTACAGTTTCGTTGCCAGACTACGACTATGATGATGTCCCGGCCAACCGACTAAGCCACTACCAACAACTCCAGCAGATACAGCAAGGATTCTGGAGGAGATGGTCTCGAGACTATATCGGCCTGCTGCAGGAGCGCACCAAATGGCGCAGCGCGAAAGGAGCTCGCCTTGCTGAAGGTACCATCGTCGTGGTCAAGGACGAGCGTCTGCCGCCCTGCCAATGGGCCCTCGCCAGGATCATCGCCGTGCACCCTGGACGTGACGGCATCGTGCGTGTGGCTACCTTAAGGACCAGCAAGGCAACGACTATCAAGCGCTCTTTTAATAACATCTGTCCATTACCAATTGATGACAATTTTTAATTTTCTATTTCTCGAAACCTTTATATTTAACTTAATTAACCAGACCTTATTTTGTTCTTTCATTTGTGTTTAAACTCAACTTGGTAATATTATATTCAATTTTAACATTGTTAAAAATTCTCTAGAGTTGAAACACTTTCAATTTTAAATTAAGTACTTATTTTCACTGTTTCAAGGCGGGAGTATGTTCTAAATTTCTAAACGATGCGACCCAAAGGGCGCTAGTCTGTAACAAAATATAAAAACTCTTAGTCTATGATCTGGAGCTAAGCCATCTTTATGGAATTTGCTGTGTAAGATAGATTTGCTTCGTCATTCAATTCAAGAGAAAACCTGTGTAAAATAACTCCGCTATTAAATAATTCATGTCAACAAGTAACCTTTTATTGAAGATCTAAAGACAAACGGGACCCTATTACTGAGACATCGCTGTCCGTCCGTCCGTCCGTCCGTCTGTCTGTCACCAGGCTGTATCTCATGAACCGTGATAGCTAGGCAGTTGAAATTTCTACAGATTATGTATTACTGTTGCTGCTATAACAACAACTACTAAAAACAGAATAAACTAAATTTTTAAGGGGGGCTCCCATACAACGAACTGATTTTTTTTCTCGTTTTTATAAAACAATGGTACGGAACCCTTCGTGCGCGAGTCCGACTCGCACTTGGCCGGTATTTTATACGTTGCCCCACACCTGGAATTTCTCCTGTATCGTGGGTGTGTTTACAAACATTTAAAATGACATACAAACAGCTAACACAACAGAATTATGAGAGTGAAGCAAAAAAGCACCCGTACTACGCCTACATTTGCACACTATACTCGTAATATCTTCCGCGTTGATGACTTGTCTACGCGTCATGGGCAAAGATTGGCCATCAAGGCCAAAGATAGGTCAAGAGCCAAACTTATAAATTTAATCTAATATTCAATAAACGTTCAGATTCTGTATCATCATCATCATTTCAACCGAAAGACGTCCTCTGCTGGACATAGACCTCCACCAAGGGGTGTTTTGCCATAATCGCCACGCTTGGCAGGCGGGTTGGCGATCGCAGTACGGTTGTTTTGCAAAGGCACAGAGAACGCTGCTGCCCATTCCGATTCTGTATGGTTTATTAAAATTACGACATAAAATCAAAAACCTAACTATCAACTTACCAAACGAGGAAATAAAAATAAAACATGCACGCATGCACAAAATTGCATCCCAAAATTTACGACATCTGCATCATTACATAAAAAATTCAAATAGCGATATTAAGCCTAACATAGAGCCGACCAATTACTGTTTGCCTAACCATAACCAAATTAAGTCTTTGGCGATTTAGCTGTGACATTGTGGTGGGCAAATGTACACCAATTTTGTACACCACAACAGCGTAATGGGTCATTTTGTTGTATATTAGAGCCTGGTAATCCGTGTAGAATAAATTGGCCACATTACTTTTAGTTTTTTCTGAGCAATCGAGAGATAGATATTTAAAAAGCTTTAAATAGTATTGGGGTGAATGCGAGCGCCTGCTGAAAAAGTAACAGCAAATTGCATAAGGTGATTATTGCTTTTTTTGTTCTCGATCTAATTGTGTTTTATGGATTTGTTTTTTTTTTTGTTGGAACTACACACATACCTACAAATTAGAAATTATGAAAAAATACATTATTATTTCTTTAATGTATAACAGTGTAACGGGACCGGTCAATGTGGCGTCACTTGGGGGAGGCCTTTGTCCAGCAGTGGACGTCTTTCGGCTGAAATGATGATCTATAACAGTGTACAAAAATGTACGTAAATAAATGTACAAATAGGTTATTCTAAAAATTAATATAAAGGAACTTTAAAAGAAAAAAAAAAAAAAAAAAAAAAACTTCTGTATTTTCCAAATCAAAAATAACAACAATGCACAGTTCTCTATGTTACATAAATAATGTACTTACATAAAAAATGACACAAAACAATAAATGCCATTTATAAGCTATAGAAAACTTTATTTCAGTGAACCGATTACAAATAACGTTACGGTGTACCAAACAATCGTTTTGTGGCTTGAATTTGACCACATTGTTTATTTAAACCATGTTTAGATAAACTAATGCGTTATTTGCTGGTGTCTCGTTGGTCTAACGGAACATTAGGTGCCTGGTTCGTTTCCTGGGTCGGGCAAAGTCATATTGGGTTTTTCCATCAATAATTTTTCAGAAGCAGCCACGTAGTCTGGATTTGTGCCCAGTTGATGATTATAATGCTTGCCCTCAATAACAAGGGGCTTCAAAATATAAGTGACGAAATGTAGGTGTACTATTTGGTACACTTCTGCCTAAACCTCCGGGAATTACAGGCGTGGTGTTATGCTATTCAACAATATATGTTTATTGTCATCTTTGATTCCAGTATAAGAAAAAATCTTAGGTTATGACGGTGATAAAAACCGAATTGAAGTAATTGAAAACATAAAGCTTGGCCGGGGGATGGTTAGCGGATAAATGAAAGAGGTCTAAGAAAAGGTAGTACAAGGCAGATAGGGCAGAGAGCCTTATACAGGGTGATTTTTTCAAGTGGGCGTGGATGGCCAAATCCGAAACGATAAGTAATAGCGAAAAACACTGAAAAAAGTTTCGAACCCGATTTTAATGAAAACTAAAACTTCATCATTAGATTTTTGCAAAATCGACATTTCAAGCCAGAAAACGAAACCGTTATTTTTGAAAAAAAACATCCTCTTTATTATTACACCATTCCATACTCTCGCTGCTACATACGGCAAACTAAAAGAAAGAGTAAATTTTTGATAGTGAGTGATAGTGAGTATAAATCAACAAAACTTCGAACAAAATGACTAATGACCCCAACTCATTTGTAAGTTCCAGTTGTATGTTTTTTTGTTTTACAGTTGCCCTTAATAGCGAAGAAATAATAATAATTTGAAATAAGAACATAATGTTGTGAAAATTATTGCGCTGCGGGTTTCATCAATCAAGTACATTAATTTAATACATGAAAAACATACATTGTCAAATTTTCCATGAGTTTGGCGTAAGTAGGTATGTCATTACTTCCCAGAACTTGATCCTTAGCAGCGACACTATCGAATGGTGTAATAAATCAGTGCTTGGTTTTGTTTTCCAAAAGGAACAGAGTCGATTCCATGTTAGGAATATTGATATTTCAAAAATCTAATTATGCAGTTTTAGTTTTCATCAAAATCGGGCTCGAGACTTCTGTTGAGTGTTTTGCACTATTCCTCATCGTTTCGGATTTGGCCGTCCACGCCCAGTTGAAAAATTCACCCTGTATCAAGCTCTCTGCAATCTGTATCTCTCTGCAATCAAGTTTCCAATGTTCCTAAAGAGACTAGGTTTTTTCACTAAAAATTCTAAACTTTTCGCAAAAAAAAAGTATTTACCAAGTATCCTGCTCCATGTACAAATATTCCATATTCTGACTCATGGTTGCTATCCCAATTTTCCTTTTCCACACACAAATACGGGCTTACACGCCTAAGTTCTATAAATATTTGAGTTTTGTATTTACCTACCCGCGGTTTCGGTTGTTGCATCGTCCCTGGAGTAGGGTTGGCAGAAAAAGTTACACTTTTGTGTGAAAAATTAAAATGGAAATTGAACATTCTGTGAAAATACGAGTCATAGTGTCTAGGAGTGTTATGGCAGTAGATAATGGCAGTTATAGTGAGTTTAAAATGTGAATGTGTAACGTATGGAGTTAACAAAAGTCTCTTCCTTAATGGACGAATTAAAATACTGTTAGGCAGAAAAAAGAACTACTTGTAAATAACCTGATTTTAAAATCTTATTTAGAATTGCAAAAAGGCCCTTAACCTAAACTAATTGACATTATTGGTCAAATCAAATAACTACCTAATTATTGTACAAAACGTCGTGTTAAAAAAATTACGATCAATTCGATTTGAATGCTGACGGTACCTATCCACCTAAATATGTAGCAAACATACGTAAATTCTGTTTAAAATATTTATCTTCGTCAAATACGAATTACTGAATCTTAATATAATTATTTAATAAGTAATTTTAGCAAAGTTAGTAAAGAATGATAGAGAAGAGAACATCCGACCTCGTTACGGTCCACCATTTTGAAAAAAAAACTAGTTTTGGCGACCAGCGACAAAACATAACGTCAATCGACAGAGTAAGTGATTACAAACAAAAAATATTCGGTAATGAATCTCGTATGTGGTACGATTTCCAAGATATTTGAGTTCAAAAACATGAAAAAATAAAACATTTTCTTGACGTGTAGTTTGGAAGACAAGGCATGGTTAACTTAGTAACGACATTCTAAATTCAATTCGGCGGACTCCTAAAAATGGCTGACTTGTACTTTTTGAACTCATTTTTTTTTTTGGTCCGCCTTTTTGTGGGTATCAACTGAAAGGGCTTGCTGAGAAGAAAAGGAAAACAAAAATTATTTGTGAGACATAGGTCTCACAAATAATTATTGTTTTTAAATTTTGTTTTAAATTTTATAACTTGTTTGTTTATTTATCTTATAATCTTGATTTTGTAACATCCAATTTTATAACACTAAACATAAGCATAGCTTGGAATAATTATCCGTTTCCACTACCTAGGGAACCGACCTCATCTTTTTTTTTACAGATCAGTCATCAAATGACTGCTTCCGCTCTGGGCGGAGCGGAAGGGAGTGTCAGACTTGTACTGACTAGCACCCATCCATGTTCCTTCTTAGCCCTTTGTGTTCCAGGCACCAGTCTCCTCTCAATGAGTGGCTTTATATATATGTGGCTACCACACGGTGTGTGCTATGCGGATTAGTAGATGTTAAAATAATAACTTCGAACTTTCGATTTAAGAACAGACCGGTTTGCTCCTTTACACGAAATTTTGCAAAAAAAAACGAAACAAAATAAAAAATCATCAAAATAAAGTATCTAGTTAAAATACATTTTTATACCCTACTTATTATAAATTGCATATCCTCAGGAAACACCATAAACATTTTGATTACCAAAATCATCCCCTGCCTATCTCATCTTTAAACCCATAAAAAGCGAACACCGAACATGGCTCCCCATTCGCCTCAATCCTAGAGGGGAAACAGGGGTAAATGCAACCGATTTAAATGCATGCATCTTGCCTACGAGTCGTAATTAGGGAAAACCTGAATTTCGACGAGCGGGGCGTTGGTAAAATGTTACTGTTTCCAAATTGTCGTTTTTAGAGCATTCGTACAGCAGTGTTAGCATTCAAATGTTGCTTGAATAGGTAATTTTCATGAGCAGCAATTATATGAAATGTATTAGGCTTATGCTTTGCAAATTGTTATTGCGGAAGGATGACGTGCTTTTCTCAGTTTTCTTCGACAACTTGATGTCAGTATAATTTGGTGAATTGATCTTTGTCTTATGTGTTATTATTTGTATTTGAGCCGTTTGGGGTTGAAACATTGGAGCCCGAGTGCCCACCTTTTGCTTTCGGGATATCGCCAAGCAGTTGGTCGACGCTTCACGTGACCAGAGGGCTGGCCTCTTTTTTGGTCAAAGAATTAGCATTGCTATCCAACGTGGCAATGCGGCCAGCCTTCTGGGCACTTTTCCTGTTGACAGCGATGTCGACGAATTTTTTGACGCCCTGTAATTTTGATACTTGTACATATTTTATTTTTATTTTATAATAAACAAAAATTTAAACGTGTTATAGAAAGATGCAGACTTTATTACTTATCAACACATACATTCAAGTTCCTTTTTTTTATTGGCTCGTGTTAAGATATAGAAAAGTTATTTTTTAAAGTTAGGTACCTAGTCATCATTCCCGTTAAAAAAATACAAATCTATCACGGTAAAATATCATGTTCCAGTTTTTCCTGAACTAAAATAAATACCTTAACATCGTCAAAGTTACACCTGATAATACAGGGTGTAACGGAATGGGTATATACATACTTAAGGGTGTGCTACAGACCATCAAACTGAACATGTTTCTCCACAAAGAAACATAGTCATAGCGAAAAAAATATCAGCTGCCCCATACATTTGGGTCAAATAGGTATTAAAATTTTGTATGGGGCAGCAGATAATATTTTCGTTATTACGATGTTTGTTTGTGGAGAAACATGTTCAGTTTGATGGTCTGTAGCACACCCTTAAGTATTTATATACCCTTTCCGTTACAGCCTGTATATACATTACTTACAAATCTATCACCAAACATCAAAAAATAAGTGAGCCTATCGCTATTTCTTTAAGATCCCTCGGGAATTTTTCAAACGCAATATGGCGTTGCCTACAAAACAAAACAAAAAAGCGTCAACAAACAAATCATCACTAGGTCACAAGTTAAAAGCTAAAAAAAGACACGGAAATGCTTTTGCGAGCATCGGCAAACATTGACACACAGCTAGAAAGCTTTCCTCTCACATAAAAATGCAACATTTTATTGAAAAACTGGCCAAGTGAGAGTCGGACTCGCACACGAAGGGTTCAGCAAAAAAATATTTGGTATGAA
Source organism: Cerastis rubricosa (assembly GCA_949152445.1). NCBI lineage: Eukaryota > Metazoa > Arthropoda > Insecta > Lepidoptera > Noctuidae > Cerastis > Cerastis rubricosa. The sequence continues at coordinate 19,129,822 of OX424534.1, read as the reverse complement.
GACTTTTTAATTTTTAAACAACTTCTGATAACAAGAAGACTATGTATTCCACCTGCATCCTTTTTTTCAATGTGTTCACCGATTTATCACTGATTACTGGTCCGATTCTACTTTACGTGGAAAGCACCGGTGGCCCAGTGTTGGCAGCCCCGACTTACTTTGTGAATTAAATTATTAATTTATTTCATCACCGCTGCCCTGAAAAACGGCGTAGGAAAACATCGTGAGGGAACTAAAAATTCGAAGAAATGTGATATTTACCAACTCGCACTGGGCTCGCGTGGTGGATAACAGCCCACTCCCTCTCATAGAGAGGAGGCCTGTGTCCCAGCAGCGGGAACATTATAGGCTGATGAGGATGACTGGTCCTCCGCTGCCGCGGCAAATTGTCGCTCAGCGGACAGACCTCCTGCGCGATCTCATGGCGACATGGAGAGAGCGACTGTCGCAACCCCGTGCAGGGCACGCCACAATAGTGGCGATAAGTCCCCTCTTTGAGGAGTGGCTGGAGAGGCGCCACGGCGCCCTCACCTTCCGCCTGACGCAGGTCCTCACCGGACACGGTTGTTTCGGGAGGTTCCTGCACCGAATCGGGCGGGAGGAAACGCCCGGGTGTTACCACTGCGAGGATCGGCCGGAGGACACGGTGGAGCACACTGTGGAGCTGTGCCCTGCTTGGGCTGAGCACCGCCGTGCCCTCGTAGTGGCGATTGGCGGCGGCGACCTCTCGCGTCCGGCCTGGTTCAATCCATGGTCCGGAGCGAGAGGGAATGGGAAGCCGTCGCCTCCTTCTGCGAAGCAGTCATGCTAGCGAAGGAGGTGGCGGAACGTGAGAGGGAGAGAACCTCACGTCCCAGCCGCCGCGGGAGACGCCCCGGGCGTCGGGGGGCAACCAGTGGCCCCCGGCCACTGTAGGCGCGGGCCTGTGGACGGTGAGTAATGGGCTAGCTCACCGTCCGTCCGTCTTATGACGACAGAACGTGCCGACAGCGCGTTCGTGTTCCACGCGCGCCTCAAGGAGATGTCAGCAAATCGGAAGGGGTCCGAGAGGGCCGATGCCTGCCAGGGCTGCGGGTTGTTCGAAAGAGATACCGTGCCCCTGGAACGCAAAGGGCTAAGAAGGAACATGGATGGGTTTTAGTCAGTACAAGTCTGACACTCCCTTCCGCTCCGCCCAGAGCGGAAGAAGTTATATGATGATTTCCCATCCTAAAAAAAAAAAAAAAAAAGGATGACTGGTCCGATTTAAGTGATAACTATTTCATTTTGTAGAGGATGCTTGTGCGGTGGTCCCATAATGTTTTATTACAGCTTAGATACTTTATGAGTTATCATTTATAATATGCATTTTTCTATTTCGTCTAATTGCATCATGTATGCACAGCTAAAAAGGGTGTAAAAACTATTTGCGAAAAAAATAACCGACTTCCTCTCAAAACGTTTTTATACCCTTTATTTTATTTGTTTATATAATGTACACACTTTAAGAAAATTTAAAAAATATAGCCCTCTGACAAACGGACAGACAGCGGAGCCTCAGTCCCGTTGGCACACTTTGGCTACGGAACCTAAAACCGGCTCTCAAACACGTTGATCGATCTTTAGCACTTCAACAGCCGTTTCGAGTTTGTTTACCCCCTACGTTCCCTGGTGCTGGAGGTCAAAAATGTGTGTGTTGGAATAGTTTGCGCAGCTCAGCTACGGAAACTGATTAAGTCGAATACTGTTTTTAAAGTCGGATTCGAAAAGCTGAGGGTCTTGGTGTAAAAGTCAAAAGTAGAGAGTTTAGCGCCTTTTAAAACTCTGAAGTCTGTGTATTCTTAAAGTTTTTAAATATTTCGCTATATAGGGTGTAACGGAAAGGGTATATACATACGTAAGGGTTTGCTATAGACCATCAAACTGAACATGTTTCTCCATCGGACAAAAATCGTAATTACGAAAAAAATATCAGCTGCCCCATACATTTGGGTCGAATGGGTATTGAAGTTTTGTATGGGGCAGCAGAAATTGTTTTCGCTATTACGATACATATTCAGTTTAATGGTCTGTAGCACACCCTTACGTATGTATAAACCCTTTCCGTTACACCCGTTATACGACTGGTAATTAGTGACCGATACTTAAACACGTGATTATACTCATGATAACAAAGAACTTTCCCAAATAAACCTTTTTTTATGCTCATTCACTTTTGCCTTTGCTTTCGCTTTTGGTTTTAATACCAGGAACTCATGAGTAGGGTAGAATTGGGGGTTCTGGATCACTTGCTCTCGCTTTGCTCGAGCGCATGATCCAGAACCCCCAATTCTCCACACATAAACACAATATCATTTTAAGCTTAAACATTTTTAGTAGTTATAGGACAGTTATTTATATTATTAATTAAAGAAAGGTATTTCATCTTCTGGCAGTATCTGCTAGCATAGAATGTCTTCTGAATCAGGAAACACTATATCACGCACTATACTTCTTGTTATTAATTTAGTGTCAGGCACAGCATTTGGTGACCTTGCAGCCAGTTTTTCAGGACCAGGATGTATGTTGCCAACTCGACCAAATGTAAGGAGCTCATTGCGACCTCTCTTGAGTGTTAGATATGTCGTATTTTCAATGGTGGATTTTACTGAGTTTTGCTCTGTCTTGCTTGTATTGTTCTGAAGTTTTGATGAACTGGTGTTCATTATTTTTTGGTCACTAATGTCTTGAGTAAATAGAATCTCACCACTAGTATTCTTGAAAATAACTTTAGAAATGCCTTCCAAATCAAATTTCGATGAATGAAACATATTGTGAATAATATTAATTTATTATTTTTTCTTGATATAACAAGCGTTGGTTAAGATGGAACCATCACATTACAATGCTAAGAGTTTAATGCCGTGTGGAGATATGCATATTTCATTATATATTCTCTCCCTTTCACAGCGTTCAAATAAACACAATCAGGATAATGTATAGCATGTTGCATCCAAGGATCGTCATAAATCTCCCAATCTTCGATAACACCACCGCATGAGAAACATGCTGCAATATCATTTATACTATTTCCATAGTAAAAGAATCCTGCGTCAGCCATTTCCATCACTAATCTTTTCTTTTTATTAAACACCCCCCAGTAATAATTAAATGAAAATTCACGCATTTTAAACTTGTTATACATGTCATATCGAGGTTTGTATTCATTTTGAGACATGTTCTATTCACTTTCTAATTCAATTATAAACGTATAATGATATCATCTACCTTTTGTCAACAACTTATAAAGACCGGACAGCGGTAGAAAACTAAGATGTGTTTTACCTAACTATAGAAATAAAACAAAAACAATATTTATTTTAGAATTTTATTATCAAAGCACCACTTATTTAAACATAATACATTTTTTAAAGCACATACAGAGTCATGATAAATACAGTTATATAAATCTTGAGAATGTTTATATAGATCGTATAAACTTATCAAACTAGAACAACCTTTATCTTCTAAATTAAATATATTACAATTACTATTTTCTAAAATATGCTTTAACCACAACACTTTTTCTGAACCTTTAACGTAGATACATTTATCTCTTAAAATATCTATAACCAAATTCTGATAATTAGAATAGGGTAAAAATCCTTCACACCAGTGTATCTTTCTGTTACGCTCAATCCAAGAAACTTGTTTTTTTTCTAGTTTCGTTAATTTTGAAAATGGAAATGGTGGCTTTATTAAAAACACTTGTAATTTTTTATCATACAATATAGCGATTTCTTTTATTATAAATTCATTTGTCTCTGTTTTAAAGCCTTGAATATCCACAATAGCAATCATGATAACCTGCGCACAATGTTGCTGAGAGGTTTGTATTCCACAAGTCGATCGTTTATAATCAAACAATATGCAGTCGTCTTATCTGGTATTGCCGTAGAACATTCAATTTCCAACCTCACGTCCACTGGACCTGTTTTCAGGCTATCGTTTTGTCTTGAGCAGTCTAAGATAAAGAGAGGAGCTTTTTCTTTGAACTCCTTTAGATCAAGCAACGGGTCTATTGGACAGTTGTAATACGACTGACGAAATTTCACAAACATTTCGTATAATATACTATATTTGTTCTCAGAAAACTTTAAACCTAAAGGTTCATATGGATAATATTGAGAATTCAAAAAGAGCGTAACGTTTGTTACTTCACAATGATCGAATACTGAACCGTCTTTAGTTTTATTATTTTTTCGATTAGTTTGTAAACAAAAAATTACATATCTAGGTTTTTCCAATTGTGAAGCAGTTTTAACTGACCAAGAATGCTTTGTTGTTTTAGGTAGTAACGGATACTCATACAAATCCCAATTTCTAAACGCCAACTGAATAGGTTTATCTCTTTCTAAATGTTTTAAAAGTGACAGTCGTTCTCGGTCTGATACTTTTATATGCGGCACCCTCCACTGAACTCTTTGTACATCTATTTGAAAATTAACAATATCATCAGTAAGGATAACGCTATTTAAATTAGTGTTACTTCTGTTCAATATAAGTTCATGTTTACAATTTATCACTATTTTATTATAATCCTCTGCAAATCCTAATACCTTATTTAATGGTATCACCGCACTAAAATGTCCATCACTTTCAAATCCCTCTAAACTCCAACCCCATAGGGCAGCAACTTTATTTTCTGCTTCATTTAATGAAATGTATGATTTTATTGTTGATGTTATTCCAGAATTTTTTATGCGGTCTATTTCAATACCATTCATTTCGTATCTGATGTCTTGAAACAAAAACATAACAGAGTTATTAGTGAACGTAACATTTTTCTTGATTGGATTCCCATCTTTACCGAAGAGCTTCGCTTTTCCTTCGATGTAAATTGAACTGGCTGATGGTAGCACGTATATGTCTTGCTGGTGGATGGGAATTCTGATTTCATCGTTTTCTCTAAAGCTGTTATTGTAGGGATTGTATGAATGGACTTCATAACTTTCGATCGAAGTGTCGAAGTGTGGTAATTCAGTAACCTGTAGTATATTCATACTTTAAATCCTAGGGCTTTTAGAAAATCCTTATTTGCTTTAGTCAATTTCTTAACTTTTTCCTTGCGTCTTTGCACCTTAACAATCGCAGAAGAACTAAGACGTTTTTCATTCGCTTGAGTGTTTTTATAATGTACTATCATTTTGTTTTCCTTAAGTGAAGACGTAACTGAACTTGTTCCTCTCCAAAATTAATACAGTGTCCAAATTGATCTACAATCTTAACAGATACCGATGAAATTATATTTTTATTTACTGGAAAGTAAATAACATTTTGCGGTATTTCCATGCACTGTTGACCTGGAGTAGTATCAGACACAAATTCATGAATAAAATGAGTTGGTAATCCGTTGCAGTACGAACCCTGAACAAGATCACATTCGATTCTGATTACAGACAGACCTTTGTTAATAATGGGAATATTTGGTCTTGATTTTAATACTGAAAAAAAGTATATCAAACCGCACTCATATTGATCTGACAAATGCAATGGTGGTTGAAAGTATGAAACTAGTTCCGATTTTTTCCCAGAGATGGTAATCGTAGTAGACATACTTCTATACTGACAACTTTCAGCAGATCCTGCTTATTTTATTCCTTCACTGCACCAAAAATTCTTCAAAAAGTTTAAACAAAGATGTCCACAATTAAAAGGGTGATCACGCTGAATATTATCATAATTATAGTGAACTTTGGATCCCAAGTATTTTATAAATTCCTTAGGAGGCTTGAGATTTCCGTAACTATCAAAATACTCAATATAATCGTTGTATTTTGCATAGGCTACCCAATGAGAACCAGGATTTTTAGAGCTATCTAAATTTATTACTCCACATTCTTTTTTAAAAGGATGTTTAGGGAGCTTATCTCTCATAAAGACACCTCTGAAATAGGGAATATTATTTCCATACTTCAAAATGTCCAAATTACTCAAGGCTCGTTTGGGTAGCCAATATCTTAGTTTTTTTCTTTTGATACAAAAATACCGAGTCCATCTTTATGCGGTTTAAGGTGTATTCCTTTTCCGATGCAGAGAGCTTCCATCTTTTCATTGTGTCTCTTCGATTCAGCCCATAACTTTTTCGCCATCTTGAATTCATTTATGGTTTTAGCAATACCAGCCGCACCACCTGCTAAAGCTCCCGCCGCAGATAATCCCGCAAAAATCGGAATCAACGGCAATACTCCACCAGTTTTTGGTATAGGAATAACACGAGGAAGTTTAATCGATGAATCGCCAGCTAATTCTCTGGCGGCGGCCATAGCTAATTCTATTGCCACTTTCTTGCATTTCGGTTTTAATTTTTTTATATGTTTCCCCGTTTTTCTAATAACATTTTTAAATTTATTTTTTAATCCTTTTCCACATTTAATTTTAGGAGAACTCTTTTTGTCGTCTTTTTTTAGACCAAATCCAGTTTTAATTTTTGCCGTCATAGCACTGCTTACTAAGCGTGCTGCCAGTTTTTCCCCTACACTTGCATCTGAGGCAAGTGCGCGCTCTTTAGCCATATTTAACAAAACTAAATCTGCCTTGTGACGATCCTTTAACTTTGAAGACTCGTGATAAGCAATGTCGTGTTGTTTGCAATATTCATCTAACTTGTTAACACCTTTATCTCCACGTGTAAGCCTTTTAATTAATTTAGTGCCAGGCCCACAATAATTGTATCCCGGTAAATGTAATTCAAATGGTAAATGATTTATAATCCAATTGAGAAGACTACTCTCTTCAATACACATCATAAGACTGACACATTTGGACTGAACACTTAATAAATATTCGATTTATCAATCCAACTGTTTTCAGAAGAAGGCAAACCTAACCATTTAACCAAAACCCTGTTTCCTTTCCTTCTAAGAACTTTTTCAACCAGATACATGTGAGGATTTTTTGTCTTTTGAAGCTCTTGTACATAAAATGCTCCTAAAATGGGTTGGCCTCTGATTGCATCTTCAATTAAGTAGGTGATAGGAGTTGTATTTTGTTTTTTTCGAACTTTAAATATTTCTGTCGACCAGTTGGGAGTATATCCTTTTTCAAATGTCCCCTTATACTTACTAATGCGTACATAATCACCCTCTTTAAACTTGCTTTTTAGGCTAATAGTTTTTACTAGACTGAAATATCTTTGTAATATGTGTTTTTTATTAGTGTTATCCACGTTTGCTGGGATTTCATCAATTGTACGATGATAGGTGTGATTGTATTCATAAATAACATTATTAAGAGTACTGTCTATCCAATTATAGTTACCTTTTAAACTAAATTTCTTGTACAGTTTCGATTTCAATGTTCTAATAAATCGCTCGACTATTGACGCCTTTTTTGTTGAGAAGGTTGAATAATGGTTTATGTTATAAGATTTCATAAGGTTTTGAAATATGTTATTATAAAATTCTGTTCCATTATCCGTTTGCAGATTTTTGGGAACACGTCCACTAACCAACAAAATCTTGAAAGAATTGCATACACTATCCTTTGTCTTACTTTTCAAAGGAAAGGCCCAGGCGTATTTCGAAAATGTGTCAATAACAGCAAGAATAAACTTGAAATTTTTATTTTCTTTGGAAATTGATTGCATATCAATTAAGTCTGCTTGCCAAAGGTCATCTATATCTTTCATAATAACATGTCTTCGCGGAAAGTTTAGTCTTGCATTTTTATGTATTTCGTTGACTACGTCGGCTTTACTCATATTTTTAATTCAGTATATCAACATTTGTCTTGAACCCACCAATAATACTGAATGAAAAGCATACTATCTCCACTATTTATTCTCTAATTATATCAGCTTCTTTTAATTCTTCAATTATCGATAAAATTTCATTATCATGATTTGTATTGCCAGCATCTCTTGAAGCGACTAATAATTTTAATCTCTCAACCAATTCATTGGGATCATCCCAATATACCAAGTCGGTATTGTTTTTGTACTTCTTTAACTTTGGCAAGTTGCCTCCAAGTTTGGCGTGAATGTTATCATTTAACGTGTCAGTAAAAAATGGTCTGATTATTTCACGATATTTTATTCCTTTATCACCTTTTATTTGACCTTTAGGATTAAAGTCTCTTTTGTGAGCATTTGTGTAATGCAATATATCCTTGTAGACAAGTTTATCTTTAGGGGATACTAATTGTAAATCAGGTTTTTTTCGAAGTAAAAGTTCTTTCAGGCCAGGAGTTAAATTGTAAGATTTATCACCGATTTTAATCAAAATGACGCTATCGTTGTTCAAACTATCAATTTTAGAAAATGATACTATCGAATTACCCATAAATAAAGTTTTGTTTTCACTTCTTATTCCAAACGGTATATTTACACCATCATAAATATCATAATCCTCTAATGAAATCTCTAAATCATCTTCCATTTTAGGAGACTTTTTAACCAAGTGTGTGGAATTTTGATTTGGTTCGTAACAATCCTCAAATTTTGTAGTCGACCTACTATTAATTTCATCCAATTTAATATCTCCAGAACATGTGGGGGTTGTATTTTGTAACAAAAATATTTTTTCCATATTTGTGTTGGAATCAGCTAGCGTTTTAAGAGGATCTGTGACAGGTTTAAGCATTTTATCGAGTGACAAGTTCATTGTGTGTTCGTGGTTCTTCATATGTTTTATTTTATTCTTTATGGAGTCTACGGACTTTATTAATTCTATCTTAATATTTTTCTCCATATTTAATTATCAACTGCGTTCAGCTAGTGAACAAATCATACTGAATTTGTTTTCGCATGTTAATTACTTATATGTATAAACAATAACATGGGGCTTAAACATAACTGGCTATATGTGGGTGTACTATTAGGGTATGCCTCTGCATAACCCTTCGAGGATTACAGACATGAAGTATATAGGAACAATCAATCAAATTTAAAAAAAGTATCGAAGTTCTGCCTGTACCTTCCATTATTTAATGACGATTCTTTGTTAATAAGTAGAAAATTATAAGGTTTACTCCAAACAGTTTGACAAATATTTTTAAACTCTTTCCATTCTAAATCAGAACTTACATGCTCTTCATAAATATGCTTTAAATTTACATCGTCTTGTTTAAATATTATAAGAAAATTTACATTATCACGTAACAATTGTTTCGGAATTTTGGAATAGGTTTGTGATAGGTAGAAGCAATCGATTTGCTTATGTCTACCCATAGAAAAATAATTGCGGATATTAATTTGATTTTCACATGCTACATCATCAAAAATAAATACCGAGTTAGTTAAAGCTTCACTCGGAGATATTACATCTTTGTCATCATTAAACTCGTAGAACTTTATTTGAGGTACTCTTCTTAATACTTCGCTTAAAAAACGATATTTTGGCTGAAAACTTGTTTTTGAGTAAAGATAAAGATTCTGAAATTTTAGCCCATTTTCATGCAGAAGCAAACTGATCATCACGTTTGTTTTACCACAGTTCGAAGGGCCGCATATTATACAACGAATCGTATTAGGCAGTAAAATGCTGTGTTTGATTTGGTGAGCAGAGTCACTAAAATTTATATTATTATTAACGTTCAGAGATATGGGTTGTTTAATCAACTTCATCTTGCTAATTACTTCAATTCTTTATAGACCTTCATATTTATATACACGACTTATATGGTAAGTAACTTTATCCCAATCCTACAACAAGTTTAGACTTGATTATTTGCATCGTAAAAGATAATATTAAATATGGTAAGTGTAACTTAATTCCTGTACCAGTTTCAATATAGTGAAGCAACAAAGCTCATAATTCAGTTTATTACTATTCTTCCAATAAGTAGGACCTATTCAGAATTAAATCTTCAAGGCAAGTATTTCTATAATTTTATATTTCATATAATTATGATATCTCAATAATTAATTATTAGAATTTATGTCTAACCTTTTTTTTTCGTTTTTACAGAATTATGTCTGTCTCCCCATCGTATAGTCCTGTGGAGAGTGATTTTCTTGCGGTGCGTATTTAATTTATCGTTATTTGAGCCATTTGTAATTTACTTATGTTATAATTATTTTATGTTATAATTATTTTATGTTATAATTATTTTATGTTATAATTATTTTATGTTATTACAGGAAACGAATAATCTTTGTCCAGACGACACCTACTCTCTTGGAAATCCGTTTCTTTTTGCGCAAGACAGGGAAACTTTTTATAACACAGAAGCAGAACTAGCACATCAAGAGTATCTAAATGAAAAAAAAGAAGAACAGAAATCTGTGGAAACTAAAGAACATAAAAGAAAAAAATCAAATATTAACAAGAAGGTCATGAAAAAGTATCCTACACAGTCTTCATCTTACGTTATTCGGAAGGAGACAGGAATACCTCATCATTTGATTAAAATACTTATATATGATCTTACCAGATGTGTTAAAGACAATAAACAAAATTGTGAAATTGACTATGATGTGAGTGACAGCGCTGACGTAAACATCCAATACCTTGTAAAAGATGATTATGATGACATTTTAGATGAAACTGAACATCTAGTCGGCAAAGTAGTGAAAAAATTAAGTAATAAGCAGTTTTAAATGTGTGTAATATAAAGAGTTTGTTTTGTGATTGTGAACATTTACCTAAGTGCGTGTTTTGATTATTTGACTATGTTAAATTATGTATTTTGTTTTTTGTAATATTTAAGTCTTTCTTTTTGTCTCATGTAAATATATGAATCTGAAAGTTTAATAAATATTATGATTTCCAACTTAACTAGTTTCATTTTGTGTTAGACTGCATGGGTAGTAAAATAACATAATAAAACACATCACACAATACTCATTCATTCCTAGAGTTCATTCGTACATTCATATTCACTCATCCTTTGTAAATGTCATTCGCATTGCGCCCATATTTTGAAGTTTTGGATGCAAATTGAAAAATACATTAATCGATGAGAACGAGCCTCATAATGCATGCCATCTATAATTTAAAAGTGAAATTAAGTTGGACTTGACTAACTATCAAGTTCATCACTTAGTAACTAGATGGCTCACTACAGTAAAACATTATCACATTATAATAAAAGTCTAGCCTATTGTCATTTCCTCTGATAAAATAATAACTTTACTAAGGATTTCAGAGTAAAGTTTAAAACATTTATTTGAACTGAGAATTGAACTCAGACTCAGGTTAAAGGTACTTTAGACAAATGAGTATATTTATTACATAAAATGAGAAATAAAACAAGAAATATTATAATACATGAGATTTTATTGTTCATACAATGATATATTATTGTAACATTATAAAATAAAATAAAGTAAATAGTAGATAATAAAATTAAGCAGGTACATAGTCCAAAATAAACATCTTAGAACATAGTACGATGATGACCCCAAGGTACAGTATCATTTTTATTTTTTCTTATTTGACGTTTGTCATCATTTCCATTAAGTACTAATTTATTAATTTTCTGTGTATACAACTTATGATTTTTAGATCGAATGACATACATAGTATCTCTGAGATTTATGTCATTATTCAAAGTTTTTTTATATTTCTCAATTGTGAGTTTATTAGAAACAGATTTTTTAACTCCTTTAGCTTTTTTAATTGTGTTGTTTAAACTATTTATACAATATAGTTTAGCCCTCAAACCAATAAACTCAGTAATGACATCTCCACCCATCTCATCCTTAAAATAGCCAGGTATTTGTTTATTCACTTTCGGAATACCATAAATATTATTTTCTTCAAAGTTGCTAGTATCAAAATATTTTATATTTTGTATCATGTCTTTATAAAAATCTTCTGTATGTATTAAATACAAGAGACTATCAGTATCAGTATAACAAAGTTTTATTCCATCTTTATATATTTTCTTCATAACAGAATAGTGAAATTTATATAAATGACACTTTGCTAATTCCAGTATTGTAAAACCAATGTATATTGGTCTATCTAAAACAACTTTAGCAGGCTCTAATTGAATAGCAACAAGGTTCTCTGAAATAATAGCCATATTTTTAAAATTAGGGGCACTTACATATTTTTCTGCCCCCTTTATTTTATTGGTCTTATTAAAGCTATCTTTCCACACATTAACTAATTTAACATCTACTTGTTTCCTTTTGTTTTCAATTGTTTTACCAAATATTGAATTATTTTGCTTCTTGAAAAAATCTCTTTCGAAATCTGAGTTAGCTTTTTGTCTGAGTACTGTATTAAGATTTATGTATGGTTCTAAGATATTTTTTTGAGTAAATGCTAGAATTTTGTGGATATTTAATAATATAAGACCATTCTTTAAACATTCTTGTAAGTGAGCATAGTGGATGACATATCTATATTTATCATACAGATTAGCAATTAGTTTTGTGTTTTTGCTACCAGATGGAATAGGAACGGATAATTTTTCTGGCGCAAATGGCAAATCAGAATGCGTGTCATGTAAATCAGGAGGATAATGAATATCAACTTCAAGTATGTACCCTTCGTCACTATCAGCAGAAACGGATGCAATTTCAAATAAAGCTATTTCAGATTTTGTTAAAAATCTAAAATTGCCAGTGGGAAGTCTTTGTTTCATAGCATGCCCATACAAATTGACACAATCTAAGTAAACTAAAAAAGTACTTGATTCTTTTTCGTTATAGTCTGACAAATATTTATTATTAGCCTTTGCATACCGCAGTGAGCATTGAGCAAGACCTCCTCTGATACCTTTTTCTAGCATTTGATATATTTCTATATCAGATATTAAATCTAATTCTACTTTAGTTAACAAGAGCATGGCGTCCCAGCTTAATGATGGTGATGAAACATAATGGCAAGGGTCAAGCGCATAATGACGTAAACTCATAGATCGGAATTTCTCAAATATGTCACACAATAGTAAGACATCACATTTCAAATATAAATCAGTATATTCACCTAAATTCTTAATACCAAATTTAGACCACACATTTAAAGCGTGATTGTAATCGTCAGTAGACACTGTTTCGGATGCGAGTTTATTAAAAAAATTTGAGCGATCTGGTAACCGAGTTTCCGCATATCGTTCCCAGGAGTCTATATAATCATAGCAATACACACCTTTCCTGAGGCATAGTCGAAATAAATTTTCATTAGTGAAAAATGATCGTAAATGCTTTAAATCATTGGAGTCCAGCGTCTTTACTAAGTTGTCTAAACTCGAACTTAAGAAATTAAAAGAATCTATAAATTTTAATTGGACTACTTTCTGAGGATTAAATGGGAAAAATTTAGTAAAAGAAATATATTTTTCCTTGGTTCTTGGAATTAAATTGATTCGACCGCAAACACTTGAAAGTTCTTTTATAAATAAATGGCAGTCATATCCTGAAAGATTATGAAATATTATGGGAATAAACTTTACAGACTTATTATTTAAGTTGCATGAATTATGAGCTGGACCACGATATTTACCGGTGAAATGATCATGGTCATGAACGATAAGATCATTACTAGAAAATTTTTCTTTACAAATATGACAAACTGCAGCAGTCTTAAATGAAAGAAGCTCTTCATCATTCAGCGGGGACATGTCTCTAGGCAAAGATAAAATATCATATAAACTTTCTAAATCCTTAGCAATAGATTCTACAAATTTTTTTGAACAATTTGGACCTCGATAAGATACTAAATTATTAAGTTCTGGATTAGTCTCGCAGCATATATAATAGGCAAAACATGTTGCTTCATGAATTTGTATGTTTTCAACAAACTGACTTTTATTTTTATCTGAATATTCTCGAAGTAAGCTTTCAAAGTCTCCATAAATAACGATAGGAATTCTTTGAGTCCTTATATAATTAGAAAACCGAAGCTTGCTATTCTCTTCTGGGAGCACTGTTTGCATTCGTGCACAATTATGATTATCTAATTTTGCCTCTGAATCAAAGTATATAAAACATTCGTCACATAAGTGAATTTTAGATTTGTGTTTTGTTAATTGATGATGAACTAGTCGCGCAAAATTCTTTATCAAACAGAAATGATTTTTGTCTCCTCTTTGAATCAATAATAAATTTACGTGAGCAAGTTTCCGCTGTAAAGTTTTGTATAATGGTCCAGTAATAGTGTTTTTTTTTTCTAAACCATAAACATTTACACTTATATGAGGATTTATTTTTTCGAATTGTTTTATGTCATCAAATGATGGTGGGAAAGATATACCATTTATATTTAATAATTTAGAGTAATGTGGATATGATGAAACTCTATTACTGTTATAGTGTGCTGGATACATATGAGCTACAATACACCAGAGAAAGCAATGTCTATCTTTATTGCAAATATTAAGACATGACTTTGTTTTAATAATTTTTATCGGTAAAGATATGTAACTGCCAGCTTTTAAGGGATTATACTTTACAATATTCATTTCCAAATGATTAATCAACTCTATAGCCCAACCAGATTCTGATAATTCAAATTCGGTGCACTTACGCAGTATTTTTTGTACACATTCTTCAAAAACTAATTTTATATTAGTATTCTGAATTATCACATAATACTTTGTATTGAAAGATTTCAAAGACAATTCGTCGTTTTTAGGTAACTTGTATAATACAAAAAGCTCAAATTGTATTTTAATCGCTCGATGTTTTAATCTCAATGTGTCAATAATCTTGTAAATCATGCTAGAAATATCTGATAAAAATATCTCTGGTGATATGTTATCTAAACTTATTGGATTAAATCTGTAACTAGCAATTCTGTTTTTGAAAGCAGTAGCTATTATTTGTACATTATCAAAATCAGTACTCAACAAACAGTTTGATTTATGTATATTACTTTTCTTATGTGATGAATATTTTTGGGTATAAACCTTACAATCTTGGCAAAACTTCATGTTTGATTATATTGAATAAAAAACAGTAAAACAATAGTCCATTAATTTAACCTTAACTATATTCACCAAAATTAAAGTTGTTTCAAGTTTTGTTCTTCAAGGTCAAAATTACTAGTCTAGAATTTATAACTTCTTCAAAATTAAGTTTCAAGGTCACAATTACTGATCTGGATTTTTTAAATATTTAAAGCATCAGATTCAAGGCCATAATTACTGGTCTAGTATTTTAAGCTTTGAGATTAATTATTTCTAGTATATTGGCTTTTTGGTTTTTAGTTTTTTTGGCTTTTGTTTTTTAGTTTTTTTTTGGTTTACTGAAAGAAAACATACATATAATTATATACAAGTAAGTACTTAAAGCATCAGATTCAAGGTCATAATTACTGGTCTAGTATTTTAAGCTTTGAGATTCATTATTTCGAGTTTATTGGCTTTTGGTTTTTAGTTTTTTGGCTTTTGGTTTTTAGTTTTTTGGTTTACTGAAAGAAAACATACAAATAATGATATACAAGTAAGTACTTATACTAATCTACTTAATCTACGGCAAAAAAAAACATTAAAAAGAAATATCAATTATAGACTTCGTGGATATGTACTTACTTAAATTGTAAGTTTAGACTGTTTATTACTGTTTAATATTAGACTGATAAAGTGATCGTTACAACTTTTTCTGTCTTTAAAAATTGTGGTAAGAGACGCTTACCTACCTATTTTTTAAAATAAGTTAGACTGATAGAGTATCGGTTGTATCTTCCGATAATCTTCTTTAGCAGAATTCACAAGTTTTGTGACTGCTTTCCATACCGGACTGTTGTCATCAACAGCCGATTTGAAGGTAACTAGTGCTCGTTTCCAGCGGTCGGTGCCGAGCGCCTCCGCTTCCCGAGCGTTGTAAACACGCAGTTCCACGTAGTAGTTGCCCTGCCGGGTGGGATCCCGCTGGAGTGTATAACCAGAACCGCTACGTCTTGACAAGAAGCTCCGCAGTGCAGCCGCGCGGATGGGTTCACCACCAAGTTCTTGTTCGTTCTGAAATTAAAAAATGATTATCATTAGTGACCTAGTGGCAAAGACCTTGATTCTCATGCTTGAGGTCGTGGTTTCAAAAACGGGCAAGTTCCTATGCGAATTTATCAAATTCATTTGTATTTTCTAAGTTTATCTTGGATGGCCCTGACAACGGTGAAGGAAAAACATCGTGAGGAAAACCGGGACTTTATAGTTAATACCTATAAGTTTGAAATCGCAAACCCGTCTTGAGCAAGCGCGGTGATCAATGCTCAGGCCTTCCTTAAAAAAAATAAATAAACTTTAGCATACCTCTGAATCCGACAGCTTCCTTTTTTTGGCCGATGTCGATGGCGCCAGCAAATCAACATCCGACTCCGTGTCGGACCCAAAAAAGCTAGATTTTACCACTGGAGCACTGGAAATCTTCTTTATTGCAGGTTTATTTGTTTTGCCGGAAACCTTTTTCCTTGACTTCTTTTTCTCTACCGATGGTGCTGGCTGAGATGTTGGTATTTCACAGTCAGAATCGAAGGGATTTGTCGACCTAAAATTAAGAACACCATAAATAAAGTCACTCATAAATTCGATATTAATATTATTTGAGTTATACGTACATACTTGAAGTTCTATTGATCACAATAATATTGAAAAAAGCAAAAAACCGCGAGTACTCGGGATGAGTGCTAATTAAAAATGAAATTATTGAATGCAGTCATATTTATAGATTACATGATTTAAAGCAGTGATTACAGTTACAAATCGCTAGCAAAGTGAGAAAGCGTTTTCGACATGTGTGCTAAAAGATTAGTTCTATGTCATCAGCAAATAGGGTCTAAAATTCATTGATTGTTACTTACTCAATATGATCGCATCCTTACTTTCCCTATTTGTCGACGGCGCCGCTCTGTCGCGTATACCTGAGATGATTTTCTAAAAAGGAAGTGCTATGTACTCTCTCAGAACAATAAGATTGATACCTATCACTTGGTAAATTTGTGTGGAGAAAGCGAGGAATATGTTTAGAATCGGGACTTCTCACAGTTTTATAAATTGGTTGTAAATGGTATGAGAATTCTTGACACTCTTTTACGTGTAATAATTAACAAGAAATTAAGAGAGTAATTATAATCTTATTTTTATTCGTACTGTGGTGAATAACAAAAAGTATAATATGACCAATAATTTTAAGCAGATAATATCACATAATTTGTATAAAGTGAGCTAATTTTATATAACAGACATCAAACGAATAAGACACGTTCGACAATTGTCTCGATGCGACATTTATTATGATCAGTCGTTGTAAGCAGACACGCTTTGAACTATAACTGCTAACAATTAAATAATAATTAATTTAATCATCATCGCACATCTGAGTCGATGCAATCAGATTCAGATGTGCGATGATATTTGTTTATGTGTGGAGAATTGGGTGTTCTGGATCATGCGCTCGAGCAAAGCGAGAGCAAGTGTAAATAATCATAACATCATCGCGCATCTGCGTCGAATGCAATCAGATTACTAAACGCATTGTATTAATCATGTGTGGAGAATTGGGGCTTCTGGATCATGCGCTCGAGCAAAGCGAGAGCAAGTGATCCAGAACCCCCAATTCTACCCTACTCTCATGTTTAGCAGATGCACTAACGGCTATATGACAAAAGAGGTAGTTTTGGTTATTTAATCAACATTATTAAATTATATTTAAAAAAGTACAATGAATTACGTGTTGTAATAATTGTACAATTTCAGGTGTAAAAATAGGGTTTAGTATTATGGTTTCATCGCAAGTGTTTTTTTTACATTTAAAACTAAATATTCTGTAACACAATATAAGTGATTGCAAAATAATCATTTTTTAGTACAATTCAGAGGGATATATTGAACTGGAAAAACATGAATTTACTTTATGTAATACAAAATGTAATAGTCTATAATCAATGGTACTTTTCCATTACCGGCCCTCTGGAAACAAAAATAAGATTCGATTTTGATTCGATTTTTACGGCTCTACCAAGATAAACATGACACTTTTCTTCAGTGTTTTATTTATCAGCCATCATCATCAGCCTACAATGTTCCCACTGCTGGTGGGATACAGGCCTTCTCTCAAAGATAGTGAGTGAGTGAACTGTAATCCACCACGCGGGCCCAGTGCGGGTTGGTAGATGTCACAAGTCTTCGAATTTTTAGTTTCAGGACATGCCGGTTTCCACTCGATGTTTTCCTTCACCGTTTTTGAGGGCAGCGGTGATAAAATAAATTACATAAAGTAATGCGCCTGCCTGGGTTCGAACCCAGGGCTTACTGCTCGTAAGTCGGGGTTGCCACCACTGGGCCACCGCTGCTCTCATTTATACTGCATTTCTATCTAAATGGCCACTGATTCAGGATTCCTGCATTGTTTTCTAGCCAGTAAGATCGGAAGTCAGGGTAAGATAGAGGTGTATTAAAATAGTACACCCGCATTTCGCCATTTATGTTTAAGTCCGGTGTAAAAAGTGGCGAGCTTATTGCTCATCAACCGGACACAAATACAGACTCCGTGACTGCTACTGAGTTTCTGAAGGAAGTGCCCAATAATACTTTGCCCGACCCGAGAATTAAACCCAGGATCTGGATCTTATGCTCAGCAGACGCGTTTACGAACACTAGACCAAAGAGCCAATAATATTTTTTTATGATTTCAGCCAACAGACGCCCACTACTCCTGTGATCCTTGTCCCATCCAGTGGATTCCCTGGGCCTGCACAAGATGTTGGTCCACCTTATGGGAGGCCGTTCAACGCTGCGTCTTCCAGTACGCGGTTGCCATTCTATAAACTTTCAATATATTACATTTATTTTCAGTTATATACTGAACTAGCTGACCGGCGCAACTTCGTTTGCGTCACATTCTCCCCATTTTCGCAACATTTTTCATTGCTGTTCCACTCCCATTGGTCGTATCGTGATGATATATATATGCCTATAGCCTTCCTCGATAAATGGGCTATCTAACACTGAAATAATTTTTGAAATCGGACCAGTAGTTTCGGAGATTATTCAATGCAAACAAACAAACAAACAATAAAATCTTCTCTCACTATAATATTAGTTTAGATTATCGTCGCTCAAAAGGCTGCCCAAGTCAAATGGGACTGGGCAGGATATTTCTGCCGCATACCAGCTGTGGACCAAAATAGTGGGAAACTGGTGCCCTGAAACAGTGTGGTGGGGTCGCGACAGGCCACATAGGAGATGTCGGGACGAACTGGACAGGTTCCGTAAAAACTGAAAAGAGGACGCGCGGGTTCGCGAGAAGTGGAAGGAGTGGAGGGAGGCTTTTGCCCAGGAGTGGGACAGAAAAGGCTAGAGAAAAAAAAAACTGAGTAATTTACAAAAAAAAACTTTTATACCAAAAATTTACATGATTTAAGATCGTCCAAAAGATACAAAAAATCTAACCATCTTGACCGAATTATTCATTGGATGGCCCAGTTAAGGGAAGGCAAGGCGTTCTTAAGAGCAAAATACTGGCTCGTGATCGCGCACCCACTCGAGTGCAATGTGTTCAGAAGCTTCTTAATTTCTTGACATACTTACAAGATACAATAAGGTCATGGCTTTAGGCAAGACTAGCTTTTTTACCGCCGCTTTGCTTTTGTGAACTTTGAAAATGAAAATCAAATTCGTGCATTAACGGGATGGAAAGTATACTTTGAATCCCGTTAATGCACGAATTCTTGCTCTCTCTGTGTCCCGGGTGTCAATTGTAGATCTTTGACACTCATATACGGTAGTCAGTGGTCTGAAAGTCTGACAACCAGTCTTACCAAGGGGTGTCGTATTATCCAGTACTAAATGGGTAGTGGAGATCAGATAGGCAGTCGCTCCATGTAAAATATACTATTATATTCAACTGCATCCAGTAAGTCTGGAAGCCGACCGTTGGGAAAAGGTTAGGCAGGTAATGGTGGTCTATATGTGTGCCTTTCATCGATTCCTGTTCATCTGTTAAGGCTTGAAAGGGTAACAGACAGACTAAACAACTCTTAGTTTTATAGTTTTAGTAAGAAAATATGGATAAGATAATGTTTGTGAGAGCAGCGGTGGCCCAGTTGTGGCAGTCCCGACTTACGAGCAGTAAGCCGTAGCTTCGAACCTAGGTAGGGGCATTACTTTGTGTAATTTATTTTATCATCGCTGCCCTCAAAGACGGTGCAGGAAAACATCGTGAGGAAACCGGCATGTCCTAGAACTAAAAATTCAAAGACATCTATCATATACCAACCCGCACTAGACCCGCGTGGTATATAACAGCCCAGTCCTCTCATAGAGAGGAGGCCTGTGTTCCAGCAGTGGGCACATTGTAGGCTGATGATGATGATGATGAATGTGCGGAATGTGGAATAATAATTTGTGGACGTATCCAATACATTTTTGACTTTCACTTTATTTTTAGCTATCCCTAGCCACCATTAACTCCTCAAAACTTTTACACCTTTACATCTTAAACTTTTAGGCACTATCACTATTCTTAGACTTGTCTTAGATCTGGGTACAATTTTATTTCTGAAAGAAGCCCAACATGTTATTTCAATTTAAAAATAAATAAATAAATAAAATCTTTTTATTTCAGACATTGGTCCATAAAGTTTGTTAGTAAAACGTCTTAAAAAACTATGTTACATTGAAATAATAAAAGAACAAAATAAATAAACAATAATTACATATGAAAATTAAATTTAAAAAAATTGGCATTAAAAAAAAAACAACATTAATAATAACATTAAAAAAAAAAAAAAAAAATTACATTTGAAGAATTTAAAATAACATAGAAGTATAAAAAAAACAATTATATATTAATTTAAGTATTTGCCACCTACTGGGGCCCCGGGCACCCGCACTTGTGCTTGAACCCAGTGCCCCAGAAGGGGGCTGTCCAGCTTGTGGCTGAGCACGTTCAGGATGGTGTTTGCACTCCCACGCGTACGGAGCATCAGCGAAGCAATGCGGCGCCGCAGCACAGTGTGAAAGCCATCTGTGTGCGCGTGCGCAAACATCGCAGACGCACTACAGCAGCGGGGGAGCCCAACCAGCACCCTGAACGCGTTATTATATTGTATTCGGAGAGCGTTGATGGCCCGCTGCGTGTAGTTGACCCACAAATTGCAGGTGTAGAGAGTTTGGCAGAATGCTTTGAACAGAGTTATCTTTACCTCTAAACTACACCTGGCAAATCTGCGTGCCAACATGTTACAGCGGACCGCCATCGCCCTCCTCTCCCTTTCTATATCCCCGTCGTCTTTTAAATGCTCGGTGACCACATGGCCCAGGTATTTAAACTCCCGCACTCTTCGAAGAGCGACAGCGTTAAGCAGCACGGGTGCCACCTCCTCCAGTTTACGACCTCTGGCTTGAAATACCAGGAGCTCACTTTTAGCAACATTGTACAGGAGACCGTGTACCCTCGCATACTGCTCACACACGCCTATCAGCCTTCTGAGCGCGGCCAGTGATGGACTGAGCAACACCA
The DNA here is from genome assembly GCA_949152445.1 of Cerastis rubricosa. Lineage (NCBI taxonomy): Eukaryota > Metazoa > Arthropoda > Insecta > Lepidoptera > Noctuidae > Cerastis > Cerastis rubricosa. The sequence goes on along the minus strand of OX424534.1, from coordinate 19,108,449 downwards.
TATCATCAGCGTAACTAATGCTGTTGATACAGTGACCATCAATCGAACATCCCACTCCGGTGTCCCTCAGCTCATCAATAAGCCCGTTCACGTACAAGTTGAAGAGTGAAGGAGATGTTAACCCCCCCTGCCTCACTCCACACTTCAACCCGTACTCATCAGAAAGCTCGCCAAGCCATTTGACCTGGTTAGTTTGGTGGCCATACCAATACTTAAAAATATTTACTACCTCACCCGGCACACCTGTATCCTTCAATTTGCACCAGAGAATATCATACCTAACCAAGTCAAATGCCCTGGAGAGATCTAGAAAGGCTGCATACACAGGCGTGCTCCTGTCTGTGTAATACCTGACCGTCTGCTTGAGAGACATAACCGCACATTCTGTCGAAAGTCCTGGTCTAAAACCGAACTGCGCGTCATTTAAATCTAGATGTTCTTTAAGCTGTCTTTCAAGCAGGCCGTCAAGCACCTTAGCTGTTGTCGTAGCTAATGATATCGGGCGGTAGTTGCACTTGTCGGAATTATCTCCAGTCTTGTTTTTAATTATAGGCACTACCACCGTCTTCATCAGCTCACTTGGCAGGTAAGAATGCCTAATACAAAGCGTAAACAACAGTCCGAGGAGCCTCGGCAGGTGTGGCCCCGCATGCTGAAAATGTTCGATGCTGAGGCCATCGTGTCCGGGCGACTTCCCCCGAGTCATGCCCTTAATTATTAAAGCAACCTGTTTTGCTGTGACACGCTCAGGCACTGCTGACACGACTACCCCAGCATCCCCGGTCTGCTCACCTTTAAGCGGGGACTCCACTTGAAAGTGGCATCTGAACACATTCGCAATATCTTTTGGTTCACTTTTACCATCGATACTCACAGGGACGCTAGGTTTTGGATTCAACTTTTTTGTTTGTTTCCAAAATCCTTTAAAATCTTTATTGTTATGTTTGGTAGCTAAAATGTTCATTTTTATTTGTTCTTGGTTATTCTGACAATGCTGTAGTTTACTTTTGAAATTCTTTCTAGATTCATACATTTCATTATAAACGTTACCACTTCTAGGTCGACCATACCACACCCAGGTTAAAAACTTCTGCCTAGCCTCCCTGTGAGCGTCACGAACATACTTGTTCCAGCCGACAACATGACGACCACGGTGCCGTCCACCACTACCCCCACGGCCCACATAGCTATCAACAGCAGCCTCCTGCAATGTTGTTACAATGTTACTATAAAGCGCGATTTAGATGTTTCCAATTTATTTGCAAAGTTTAAACATAACTTTTATGTATTATATACACACATCAAAAGTGTCTAGGGATCAACATATATTTTTGCAATAACTTTTCTCCTGATTGATATTAATTAAAATTTTCTTTAAGGATTCATCAAATAAAGTGTTTTCGTTTGTCACAGTAACGATAAACCAAGTCACCTTTGCATTAATAAAGAAATTTGCCATTTTCTAATAAAGGGATTTTTGACATTTGAACCACTAACATTAAAGTTCGAAAAAAAGACTGAAATAACAGTTTTCTTTAAAATTTTGTTGGGTAACTTAAACAATTAATAATCCGTGTTTCTACCGCGAACACTAACAACACAAGAACATCGGTTTGGCATACTCAAAATGAGTTCATCCAAATCACGCTGTGGAATGGCCACCCATGTTCGTTGCAACAACAAAAAAAGGTCTTCTTGCGACTGGATACCCTCCATATTCGGCAGAGCTCTTCTCTGTAGCATATCCCATGCATGCTCAATCGGGTTCAAGTCTGGCGACTGAGCAGGCCAGGGCAGGACATAGATGTTAGCTGCGGCGAGAGTCTGTCTTACAACTCTTGCGGTGTGCGGTCGTGCATTATCATGCATTAACTGAAATAAGGGACCGATTTGCACTTGTAGAGGAACGATGACGTCTGATACAATCGTCTCAACATAAATTTGAGCGTTGAGGTTGCCTCTGATCCAAATCAACTCAGTTCTTCCGCCGATCCAAATACCCGCCCATACCATGATGGTTCCACCACTATAAGGATGGACTTCCTGGCAGGTTTTTAATCGCTGTTGGCGTCCAGGGGTTCTCCAGTGTCGTATACGTCTTGTATCCGGTCTCATACCAAAACGAGACTCATCAGAAAAGCACACGAAACGCCATTGTTCTTCTGCCCAATTTCTGTGTTCAAGAGCCCATTGATATCGAATCCTACGATTGTGCATTGCTATAGGTGGTACCCGTAGCGGTCTTCGGGAATGAAGGTTCACTTCATGCAAGCGGTTTCTGACTGTTTGGTCGCTAATTAAGTTCCCTGAAGAGTGATGAAGCCTCACGGCTAACATCATGGCGGTTATTGTTGGAGCTCTTCGAGTTAAGATTTGAATGTATCGGTCTTGTCTCCGTGTGGTGCAGCGATACCGTCCTCCATGGCGCTCAGCCACGGTACCAGTGCTTCGGTAACGTGTCCAAAGTCGACTAATAACACTCTGACTTGTATTCAGAGCTAAAGCCACAGTACGTTGCCGGGAACCAGCTTCTATCATTCCCACGGCTCTGAGCATTTCTTCCCTGCTTAAATAACGTCGCCGCTCCATAATAACGTTGGTTTTAATCAGTAGTAGGGAAACAGTAGCACTAATAATGTCTTCAATGCGTTGTATGTTTTTATAGGGAAAATATTGACAGCTGATTTTCATCTTTTACTCGAATTTGATTCACAGTTCCTGATTCAAATTATGAAATGCACCAAAAAGGATCCATATAAATTTATAAAATCATAAATTTATTACAAAGCCACATCTCAATCTCAAGAAATCCGCATAAAAATGCTTGATCCCTAGACACTTTTGATGTGTGTATTTATCCCCTCGATTTTTATGACGTTTTTATTGTAATTATAGAATGGCTTTCCTAGCACTTTGGTTAAATAAATATAGGTTTCTCTTGGGATTTCAGTAAAAAGGATTTGAAGTAAGCAAATAATTTATTGGATAAGTTTTTATGTATTTTGATATGTTTTGGAAATATTATTACCACACTCATTCATTGTGGAGTTTTTAAAGTGTTCAGATTTAAAAGTATTTTGTTGTTACTATAAAGATTATTAGCAGGATTGATATAAGAATTTCGCAAATGCTGGTAAATCAATTTATTGTTGAATTTTTCATCATCGTTTTTAGGGTTCCGTAGCCGAATGGCAAAAAACGGAACCCTTATAGATTCGTCATGTCTGTCTGTCTGTCTGTCTGTCTGTCTGTCTGTCTGTCTGTCTGTCCGTCTGTATGTCACAGCCACTTATTTCCGAAACTATAAGAACTATACTGTTGAAACTTGGTAAGTAGATGTATTCTGTAAACCGCATTAGGATTTTCACACAAAAATAAAAAAAAAACAATAAATTAAGGGGGTCCCCATACTTAGAACTGAAAACCAAAAAAATAAAATTCATCAAACCCATACGTGTGGGGTATCTTTGGATAGGTCTTTAAAAATGATATTGATGTTTCTACTATCATTTTTTTCTAAACTGAATAGTTTGCGCTAGAGCCACTTCCAAAGTGGTAAAATGTGTGTCCCCCCCCCTCTAATTTCTAAAGTAAGAGGAGGAAAATTCTGAAAATATTTAGGATTGTAGAACGTAAAAAAAACTATCAACGAAAATTGGTTTCAATAAGATATGATGTTTAGTTTTTGAGATATGGGACTTTTTCATCAAACTGCAGCAGTAACTTTGTTTTTCATAAACATTCTATGAAAAATAAATTTAGTTTTGCGGTTGTGTGGAATTTTACTAACTAATACTACTAACTAATGAATGACAGTTCAAAATATTGTTATTATATTGTTTGGAGCTATGGAACCCTGTGTGCGAGTAAGACTCGCACTTGGCCGGTTTTTTTAGAAACAAGTTACAGTTTATTCAAATATATTAAAGTACTAATTTCTAAATCTAAATTAATTACTAAACATAACGTTATCGCTAATGGAAGTCTAAGTTAGTCTTACAATACTGTACACTACCCAGTATTAAATGGGTTTAGGAGGTCAGATAGGCAGTCGATCCATGTAAAATACTGGTATTAAGGTGCATCCGGTTAGACTGGAAGCCAACCCCAACGTATTTGGAAAAAGGCTTGTCTGATGATGATATCATTGATGTTTTTTTTTTAGCCTATGCTGTGTTTAATGTGTGCTGGCAAAAGGCCTCCCCCAATTCTTTCCACGAACTCTGTTCTCGCGCCAATTCGAACTAGCTCTCACAGTATGCAACTTGGTCGTCTAGAGCCTTAGGTGACTTCAACCCAAAATTCTTCACGATGTTTCCCTTTTACAAAAATTCAATTACTTACGCCAACAATTTACTAGAAATTGGAAATCGGAACCTTCATTAAAAATTTTGAAACCTTACTCTGTAAATATATCATGATGTATACACGCGTCGATTTCTCTTGCCAAGGGGTATCGTGTTGCCTAGGAACTGTATTGATGAAGTCAGAGGGCCATTTTTTTTTTGCGGGTGTGGCGTCGCGCAGTTCAACCTAAGAGGTTGTCGTTTGCTTAACCGGACTATCCTGTGAGTGCATTGAGTGTAAGGCCTCCAGCCAGGGCATAAAACTACTTACAAACTAAGTGACTACAAGCTAAGGACCCCCCTGTGGGGTACGAGCCTCGGCTTAGGGCGTCGCTGGGGGAGGACAGCATGGGGACAGGCTGGATCTGAATGATATCATTATTTAGGGGCTGATTTAAAACTACTGGCACAGCATCGCGGGCTGGCTCGAGCGAGGGTTGGCAAGGACCGCGACGTCGTGACGGACCTCGACGGCGAGGTCTGAACTTTTTAAGAGTGCTAGTCTCTTTGCTGCTCTCCTGGAGGAGGGTGATAGCATCAAAGGGAGTGGCGAGAGTATGCCTCGGACGGCGTACGGAACTAATGCGCGTGGGTTCGTAACGGGCGGCCGCTGCGATCAGGGGATTACGGTGCTTAATGGCATTAACGAAGAAACGCTTCGAAAGACGTTTCATAAACTTAAGAACGTTGGGCATTCTAAGATCTACGTGTAGACGGTCATTTCGGACATTTTAAGGAGCTCCCGTGATTCTGCAAGGTTTGCATCCTATGGATGTACTTAGGCGTGGTATGTGCGTCCACACGCAGATGCAGCTGAATGCATACAATAAGACTGAAAACCGGCCCTAAAATATTTAAGAAAAGGGTCTCACTTAATCAGTTTACAAATAACCCTACTTTTGGGCTTCGCCATAGTCGGGTGAATAGTGCTAGTTAGTTTACGCAAACATATTTCACCAAAACCGGTTTGAACCGGTAACAAACCGCTTATAACCAGTGTAATTGAGCTTATCTCTAGATAAGAGGTATTAACGTACAGACAAGATCTACTATCACGGCATTAAAACTGCTGGAAGTGACATCTTTGATTTTGGTGAAAATTCAATTTCTCAGTAGCAGCCACGAAGGTCGGATTAGTAGTGTCTGCATGGTTGATGACAACAGGCTCACCCCTATTACATGAAACTTTATCATAAATAGCATGGCAAAAGCCATCTGAGGGAATTACTGGCGAGATGTAATGTTATGCAGAAATAGTCATTGCAATCAAGTGCGTTTACGTCTTACGGAATTTCATACAAACTTTCACGTCCTTATTTTCCGAAATTACTGAACCGATTTTAATGAAACTTCATACGCATACGCAGGATACATAGGTCTAAAAAGTTACAAAAAATAATTTTCGAAGAGTAATGTTAAGTACAGGTAAATTATCCTTATAAACAGAAATTTCCAATCATCTTTATTTTTTAACGACATTTCGAAAATGATTTTGCGCGTGAGTTAATGTATGCATGTCCCTTCCAGTCATCCCTAACATCAATGTTACTAAGTTTACGTAAGTTGCCGGTTTGATTAAACCGTCGGTACATGGCCCCGGTAGTTTCAACGGCAACATTTTCGTCAAAGGAAATCCCCCGGCTTCCGACTTGCTATTTTTATTTAAGTTCCGAATAAACTTGCTTTATTTGTAAATGTTTCGGCCTTGGAAACGTGTAGGGATTACCTTATTGTTTATTTGTTATGGGTTTTAGAGGATAGAAAAGATCGTTTAATATTTTGAGTAAACTTTATTTCTGGCTTTGTTGTTCCTATTTTCCGCAAGGAATTTCTTTGCAGCAGCCTGGAGTCCCAGGCTCCGGGCAGCTTTTGAGAAAACAAACGAGCAAGGATCCAGGATCTTGACATGACATTAGGCTCGCCCCTTTTTAGTGTGTGCTGCAGCTGAAAATCCGCGTCAGGTGGTATTTCTTGTGTTGCCATCTGGCATTATGCTGAGCTAAGGCCGTTTTGGCATTAATAGTTTAATTTATTTATTTTGTTTAATTTTAAGGATTTTCTGTTTTTTTTTTTATGCCATTATACACAATTTTATTTATTTCTTTCCCTTTACACAAAGGTGGTATAGACTGGATGTATCGACGAGTATGGTATTACTATCTATCTATATATAAAACCCCCCCTTCTTGGGGGAGGCTTATGTCCAGCAGTGGACGTCTTTCAGGCTGAAATGATGATGATGATGCTGATTGTTGATGAAATACATAGTAGAAATAAATAAAATTGAAGTGTCTGTTTGTAATATCAAAATAACTGCTTTTTACTACATGCATATGAATGTATATACGATACCTATTTTTGTCTGTCTGTCTGTTTGTTCCGGGCCGGCTAATCTCCAGAACGGATGTACGGATTTTGACGAGATTTAGATTCACTGGCAGATAGCTGATGTAATAAAGAGTAACTTAGGCTACCTAAAACCTATAAACTTATTTTCTTTCTTTCTTTAACTCTATTTTAGAAAAAAAAACTAAAATTACTATAAAAATCTAAATAACTTTTTGTTTAATTCCACGCGGACGAAGTCGCGTGCACAGCTAGTTATACATATAAATGTGTATTAAGAGTTTTTTTGACATTTCTCTGCGAAGTAATAATAATAGATCTTTCTATTAGGCACTACAATAAGGCCGGTCACGTATATAATAATGATACACATAATTTATATCGATACATTATTGCAGGACGTGTATTGCACCTTTTATTGATAAAATAATAATGGTTTCATCTCATAATGGCTTGAAATAATGACTAATATTGGTCGTAATTGTCTTTTAAATTGATATTGTTATTGTTCCATTAAATAAGTTAATTTCGAAAATTAAAACTGTGGCTGAGATTTATCGTAAACAAAAGTTTGTTTTAAGTTATTTGAGCGAATTTCCACATGAAAACAAAAGATTTTTTTTTGTATAACATTGCCACACTCTAGGTATTTCTCCTGTATCGTGGGTGCGTTTACAAACATTTAAACTAACATACACAAACACCTCTGCTCTGTGTGGTGTCGGACGTAAAGAATAGCACCATCCCATGATGAAGCTGTAAGGTATTTGCATTTGAAAAACGAAATAACATTTAGTTCCGTTTGCATAGGGGAGGATGGCACTACTTTTCCATTCTGGCCCTATATAGGGACAAAGGCATTGGGACAGAAAGAGCAAGTCTACAAAAATCCATCAAATTTACATTACATATAGGTTACGCGTTGCAGAGCCTCTTAACTTTAAGTAAACCAAACAAAATATTATTATCACAGTTAGCAAAATATTCTACGAATGCAATTCGCCATGTGAAGCAGGAGGTTTAATCTCCCGAAGTGTGATTGAAAAGTATAAACTAATAAAATTGGAGTCGGTACATTAAGTGAATTTCCACATAAATCTTGCACGTCACTGCTGTTCCTGCTCTCGGTGGCCAAGGAGTTACGAATATTTTGGATATGTGAACTGAAATTTTGTTATTTCGACTGACTTTACATCGTAAAATATGTATTTTTATTAAAAAATTGAATGAAAGTCGTCTGTTATGGTATGGGCATGAGGAGAAATGAATGAAACACAAGTGACTAAGACAATGATGAATATAATTGTATTTTCTTTTTATTTTGTTTTTCAATTGAATACACTGTAGAATGTGAGTGGAAGAACATAATAAAAGCATTTCCTTGTTTAAAAGGTAATCTCCAAATCATGTACGTGAAAGCATTGTGTTTTTTTTTTTTAATGAAAAAATTCCCTCTTTACAGAGGGAGAGAATAGTAACAGAAAAGATGGATGAATTATATCAAATATGATATCAAGGAAAAAGGACTAAATGATAGCGTGACGTTCTTAGGGGAGAATGGAAAAAAAACTCGTGTTGCACTGGCCAGAAGTCACAAGGCACAAGGCAAGGAAAATGATGATGATAAAAAAGAAATTTGTTACCACACAAATAAGCTCCAATTTAATGTAGCAAATTATAGCCGAGTTCTTTTGCGGAATAAAATCTAATATTCTTAATAAAAAACATTCTCCAATTAGCTCCAATTTTATAACTCCATGGAACTCAGTTACGGGTTAACTCTCAAGAAAAGTTAGCGAAAACCTTAGCGTTCATAAGTCAGCGTCGGTATTGGAACTTAAGACTTATGCCGTTTTGCCCCCAACTAATATATTCACGAGAGCGATTTACTACTTATCCGCATACTATTTTGCTTGTTTGACAGGTAGAAATTCAGGTAGGGTTCGGATTTGGTTTAGTACCTTCTCATTGGTTTAAGTTATAGGAAATGTCTTGTTGGCAAGCGTTACTGCTGGGTTCTTGGTTCGTTTACAAGGTCCACACGACGTCTTCGTTATTGAGTTTTCCTATCAACTTCGCGGCAAGAATCTCGGCGTCAGATTTATACCTATCATCATTATTTCAGCCAAAAGACTTCCACAGCTGGACATAGGCCTCCCCCAAGTGTTGCCACATTGACCGGTTCCGTACGACTCACATCCAGCGGATCCTCGCAACCTTCACCAGGTCATCTGTCCACCTAGTGAGAGGCCTTCCAACGCAACGTCTTTCGGTTTGCGGTCGCCATTTCAGGACTTTTTAGCCAATCAACGATCCGTTCACCAAACCGCAAAATATCATTGAGATCTACTATAGCACTTAAAAAATGGCTAATCTGTCAGAATAAAACAAACTTCAAAGGTTAGAATAATAGTCAAAGATAAACTACCAATCCCCAATGATAAATAAATATACATAGATTAAGATTATGTTTATTTGATTTAAAATAAGTGACCATTAAACATGTCTTATAAATAAATGAGAAAACAATCAGAAGTTTTGCCATTTAGGAATTACGTACACAAACAAAGCTGAAATTTCTATTCAAAAGGAAACTTATTTATTTACACTCATTAACATTACTAACCACCCTCTTTATTACCACCAACCCCATAAGGGTGACAAACTTACAAGACCTCCTCTCAAAGAAACACAAACCGTAAATTCAACCAGCCCTTCAGAATCCAGCCGAAAAAGAAAACAAATAAAAAAAAAATCTAATGAAAATCGTAAAATGAATTTCGTTCGAATAGAGCCTTATCGGACAGCCACAGCCGGTTGCGGATCGGAATGAAAATATAACATAACTAAAGTCAACAAAGCACAAAATTAGTTTTTATCCGAAAATAGTAAGAAAAAACCGGCCAAGTGCGAGTTGGGTCACAAAGGGTTTCGCGGCACAACAATCATTCAACAAACAGCAATTTTTTTTTTTTTTTGTTATAGTGTGAGTATAATAATTAAGAACATAGTTACTACTGCAGTTTCACGACAAAATCCCATATTTCAAAAGCTAAATATCAAATCTTATGCAAACCAATTTTCATTGAAAGTTTTAATTATATTGTGTTGTTTTGGTAGGTAAGCTGAGCTATAACTCCCTGCAGTATTATCGTATGTTTACTGGAGATCCTGTATGCACGTAGATTTTTTTTTTCAACTTTCAGTAAAAAGAATATGTATGGGGCCCTCCATACATGTTTTTATTCGTAATTTCACATCACTTGTGTAGCTTAAAAAAAAAAACAGGTTTATTGCAGAAACTTGTACAACTCTTACAGTAAATCTTACATAGGGACCTCCTTTTAAGTAAAATATATTCCTGTGCTAGGAGGCCCCGCTCTTCAATTACAAACACAAAAATGTTAAAAGTGGTGTACAAAAAGAAAATTAAATTTATACAAAAAAATTTAAGCAATATCTAAAAATTAAAAATAAAATAAAAGAACTTTGAGATATCTCCTAAAATGGTGTGTGTGAGTGTGTGCATGTATTTATGTGTATGTATATGTGTGTAAGTGTGTGTGCATGCCTGTGTGTATGCCTGTGAATATATTACTCATATTGACGATGCTTGCAGCATTATTTCAATGTCATCATAGGTCTTCAGTTTTAACCATTGAACTAATGCTTTTTTGCAGTCTTTAGTAGTCATGGGATCGATGTTAATTATTTTATTTATTTTATTATAGAGGGTAGCGGAAAACGGTAAAAGTAGCTGAACCACTGAACCCTAAAAACTGTTGGCCGTGAATGCGATATAGAAAATAGAAGTCGCGTTAATGTTGTGTGATTTGATAATGTTTTTTTTTTTGAGTTGGATGTTTTTCTGCTCATAGTGCGCTTCATTGCAGATTACAGACTACTAGTATTTTTTGTTAGATTACTAGTTGAGCTACAAAAGTACTGACAAATCCGGGCAGAAATTGGTCAGGTCCACTCAAATCTGTGTGTTTCTGTCCTCAAAATACCATCTCAGTCATATTTATCTGCATCGTTCTCGTTTGACTGGGCCATGATTTTTGGTGAAGTTTTTTCCGGTGTTTCCTAAAGTAGTTGGACAGGAAACACCGACCTCATTTACTTTTTATTACAAAAAAATGACGTGTGGAAAGTGTTTGTAAAAATTACAGAAATCATTTATCAATTTATTTTTGTTTTTTTACTAAAATTTTCACTATCTACTACTAAGCGTGTCGATGAAAATTTAAATTGAGTCCGCCAAAAATTTCCCGACGAGTTTGACACTTTCAGTGTCGTCCATCAGCTCATAGTGATTAACATTTTTTCACGTGGGTCAAACTCCACAACATTAACTAGAGTCGCATCAAAGATCCTACGTCATGTCAATTTGACGTCGACATGAGTTCACAGACTGAGGATTATAGTTTTAAAGATTCTATTGCTAGTTAGAGTTTGTAAAGTTTAAACAGGCTTCACTCACCTTATGGTCGTAAATTATCTCACGAAAACGTTTTTAAACGCCTATGACAATTTTGACGGTACGGTTGGCGCAGTGGTTGAGCGATTGACTGCTGCGCTGTGTGTCGCGGGTTCGATACCCGCACGGAACAAATATTTGTAAGGCCTACACTACCTGACTGTTTGTGCTTGTCAGTTTAAATGTTTGTAAACGCACCCACGATACAGAAGAAATTCCTAATCAAAGGCAAAGTTTATTTAAAAAAAATCGCTAATGTAGCTTCCCATTATTGAAGAATTATCGATATAGGATCAGCAGTTCCGAAGATTACTTTCTAAATCCAAACTTACAAACAAAATACACCTCTCTACAATAGGATATAAACTCCTTCATATACATAGTTCAACCAATAGTAGCAGTTCAGTCAGTTACTAAAATAACTGGAAAAATATCCGAATCAATTAGTCAACTGGAAAACGTCTAGTTTCCGAAAGAATAGATTAATTGGAAAGGCAATTTTTTCCGGAAAACGATATTCAATTAGTTGTTACTTGAAACTCTAATTGGTTATCGCTCGGAGCAGCAATAAAAAAAGAAATGCTGAAATTTTGACGAGCCAGCGTTTTTTTATTTTAATCAGAAAAATTAGCTTGAGAAAAATATTTTGATTATTATGTATGGTCCCATGGTGTTAAAAGAAACAGGTATATAAGCAAGTAGCATGGCCTCGAATCTATGGTCCCATATGTTTCATGGTGTATATGCACTGCGTTCGATCCGAGCCAAGCAAACACGGTTCGAAGTTATGTAGTCACACTGTTTGTATGTTCCCTATAGTGTTTCATGCGATTCGAGCTCAACCTGTCAATGTTGATTTTGTTTCGAATTTTCTCGGTTTGAAGAATTTCTTGTAGCAAAGTAAAACCAGAACAGCTAAGGAATAATTGTAACAAGTAAAGAAACATTGTTCGTAATAAAATGCAATGGAACATTTAAAGAATTCGGCTTCAAAAAAGGTGGCGCCACTGCTACCGTAAACTATTAGCTCCGTATTTAAAATTATAAAAAAATAGTAATTCAGTGTAAAAGTGTCTAAAATTGTGTTTAAATTGTGCGTATACAAACAATAGCTGCTTTAAAACGTTTGCAACAACTTTTAACAAGTATTGAGTGTAAAAACAGTTAAAAACAATCTTACTAGAACGTTTGTAAATAAACAAGTGTAATAAGTGATATTTGGATATAAACATTGGCCAAAATACGCCTGAAAACATACAACTATCATAAATATCTAAAACAAAGTGAATTTAAAGTGTTATAAACCTAATATTTGAGTGAAATTAATAGTGTAAACAATTTCAAACAAATTCAAAAATTTAAACGACGCGCTTCTCGGCGTCTTTTAACGATCATTATTGACTTCCACCTATTATGCTATTTCGAATAAATATTGAGTGCAAATATAGCGCATTGGCCATCGGCTTGACTCTGAACGCACTAATCAAGAAATCCGAGGATCAAATCTCAGTTGATAAAAGTCTGACTTTTTGTGTTTTAATTTTTTGTTTTCTTACGTAAAACAAAAATTTCACAAAAATATTACACTACGTAAAAAGAAATCTGTCATAAATAATTCTTTGAATGTTCTTTGAGTGTTGATAGATGATAATTATATAAAACAGTCTGCTTCGAACTTATAACTAAAATAAAGTGCAGTGTCAAGTCATATTTATACTTAAAAACTGTAAAACCATAAAACAAACTCTATAACTGTTTATTTTCGAAAATTTGAATTTTGGCGTCCCAAAAAATAAACCTCTGTTCCATGAAATAAATATGTCAAAATATAAAGACAGCGCCATCTAGTATCGAGTAGCGATTCTAGTAATAACAAGTTTCGTTGGCAAGTAACGAGCCACTATTTCGTGGGAAATCATTTGATTGCCAGATGAAAAAAGAAATTCGGGGTAATTGGATATACCTACTCGAAAAAGACCGAGCAAATGTTATATTGTTTGAACCAGAAAGCAACATTTATTTGAAATCTTAAATAAATAACATTGAGCAACAATATTTTGAAGCAAAACAAAAGCCTAACGTTTATTACATATGAGGCATGTAATTATAGAAACGCATTTGAAGTTCTGCGTAAGATTTCATTGCATTTAAAATTGCTTGAAAGTTTGTTTACAATTTACAACTGCAAGAGTAAAGTACTCATTAGAGGAAGAAATAATGACAAATATGGGGTCTGAAGAAAAGAATATAACTTTACGTTGCAAACATAATGTTGTGAGAACTTTGTCATACGAATCACCCTGTATCAGACGCAACTCACTAGATTCTATTAACTCTGAAATAAATACGACGGCATTAAGTATGTTCGATTTATCAACAAGCGCTCCGTCAGATGACATCTATAAACTGAGACAAGAATTAGAAGAAAAGCAAACATTATTGGATAATGCAAACACGGAAATTGATAAACTATCCTTAGAAAATATTCAACTACGCAAGGAAATTCAAGAACTATCTACGCTTATGCTAACACAAAAAAAAATATCTACAGAGAATGGAAAAACCCCAAAAACAAAAATAACACAAAACACTCATATCAACAACGAAACAAAGGAGTCAGGGTGTCTCCAACCTACAGAAACAAACAGATGTAATACTGAATATGATACGAAAGTACTTCCTACCACAATAATGAATATTGCACCTCCAGATGAACCAATTGCAAACGAGGATAAAAATATAACACAAAATAATACATCAACCCAGAAATACAAAGAAGAAAAGGAGATGGATAAAAAACAGAAATCCATTTACATATTTGGGGCTCAGCAATGTGTAGGATTAGCATCTAAGTTAGCTCATTCCAGAACTAATACCAGGTATGAAAAATATAGAATTGAATCTACTACGAAACCGCAAGCTTCAGCAAACGACGTCCTCAGCAGTTGCGAACGCATGAAAGTAACATGCGGAGATAAAATAATTGTAAGCGTTGGTGAAAACGATCACAACCCCATAAAACTGTTATACAATTTATCGTATGTACTCAAAAAATTTGAAAAGACCAATGTCATTGTTCTTGGTGTAAATAAAACTTCTCATCTTGTAGCGGGGCTACGTCGACAACGCCTTAGTTTTTCTAGGAAAAGACACTGAATGAAACTTTAAAAAACTTTTGTAATAATATTTCTAACTGTACCTTTATAAATTGTTATAAGTTATCTGTATATTCTTTATGTAAGAAAATTAATTCTACTATAGATATTTTAGATTATAATGCCAAATATTTAAATTTCACAACAAAAAAAACTGAAACATACATTAACACTAAGATTGTATCCCAAGCAGATGCTTTTACACTTAAAAAAATATTATCTGGTCATGAAAACATCCCGAAAAGAGAAGTTCAAATTGAAATAAATAACAAATGCACCAATAGTAGCAACCGCGTTATAGGAACGATACCATATTATTTCGATTTAATGCGGAAAAAAGCTCTTGAGAAAACAAAAATCAAATCGCTTCAACATGAAAGTATATCGTTTTTTCTATAACGCTAAATCAAAAAATGATCTCTATAATGACAACGTTACAACTACGGACTCATTGACACTGTTTCACCAGAATATAGCAGGCCTTTTAAACAAACAAGACAATTTAGAGTTAGCCATCGATGATTTTGATAGAAAAAATAATTACATAGATGTGATATGTCTCTCGGAAACTTTTATTAAAAGAGGCAATGAAAACAACGTTACTTTAAAAAACTTTAAGCTAATTAGCTCATACTTGAGAATAAAAGAAAAAAGAGGTGGTGTTTGCATTCTTGCACGAAATTCTATAGACTATAAAGATTTGTCTATCTGTAGCACCATGTCCATGGATAAAGAATTTGAATGTTGTGGAGTAGAATTTCCCGCTCTCAACTGTATTATTATTTGTTTATATAGAACCCCAGACAGCAACATTAACTCATTCTTCAATAAACTTGAACTACTCCTACATAAAATTTGTAATAAACCCAACAAAAAAATTATTCTAACAGGTGATCTAAATATAGACACACTTAAAAGCAATAAAATAGCATTACGTCTTAAAGACACTCTAGTCAATTTTGGTCTCTTCTTACACATAGATCAACCAACGAGACAAAAGGCATGTATTGATCACTTTATAAGTAACATCAAAGACGCGAAAGGTAAAGTTCATGAATTATTCCTCTCTGACCACAACACGGGACAAACTTTAGAATTTTCAATTAATAATAAACCTAAAAGACTTATAAGTTGGTATGTGTACAAAAGAGACTATAGTAAAAATAACCTAGACAAATTTATAAATTGTTTGTCAGCCCTAACTTGGTCAGAAGTGTATGGACAAGAAAACTTAAATTCTGCTTTTAATATATTTCATGAAACTTTTTGTTTATTTTATGACCTCTGCTTTCCGATCAACAAAGTAAGAATAAATTCAAACTGTAAATCTCCAAGGTGGATCACTACAGGAATCAGAAAATCAAGCAAACAAAAAAGAAAGTTAAGAAATCGGCAATACATTTCAAAATCTGAAAACGATTCATCTAATTTAAAAAAATATAGTTCTGTCTTTAAAGGATGCATTATTCGATCAAAACACCTCATAAATTCTAAAATAATGTCAGCGGCAAAAAATAAAGGCAAAGCTGCATGGCAGATTATCAAAAACAAAACTGATTACGTAAACACTAAAACAAATATAGAAACTACACACATCAAAAGTGTCTAGGGATCAAGCATTTTTATGCAGATTTCTTGAGATTGAGATGTGGCTTTGTAATAAATTTATGATTTTATAAATTTATATGGATCCTTTTTGGTGCATTTCATAATTTGAATCAGGAACTGTGAATCAAATTCGAGTAAAAGATGAAAATCAGCTGTCAATATTTTCCCTATAAAAACATACAACGCATTGAAGACATTATTAGTGCTACTGTTTCCCTACTACTGATTAAAACCAACGTTATTATGGAGCGGCGACGTCATTTAAGCAGGGAAGAAATGCTCAGAGCCGTGGGAATGATAGAAGCTGGTTCCCGGCAACGTACTGTGGCTTTAGCTCTGAATACAAGTCAGAGTGTTATCAGTCGACTTTGGACACGTTACCGAAGCACTGGTACCGTGGCTGAGCGCCATGGAGGACGGTATCGCTGCACCACACGGAGACAAGACCGATACATTCAAATCTTAACTCGAAGAGCTCCAACAATAACCGCCATGATGTTAGCCGTGAGGCTTCATCACTCTTCAGGGAACTTAATTAGCGACCAAACAGTCAGAAACCGCTTGCATGAAGTGAACCTTCATTCCCGAAGACCGCTACGGGTACCACCTATAGCAATGCACAATCGTAGGATTCGATATCAATGGGCTCTTGAACACAGAAATTGGGCAGAAGAACAATGGCGTTTCGTGTGCTTTTCTGATGAGTCTCGTTTTGGTATGAGACCGGATACAAGACGTATACGACACTGGAGAACCCCTGGACGCCAACAGCGATTAAAATCCTGCCAGGAAGTCCATCCTTATAGTGGTGGAACCATCATGGTATGGGCGGGTATTTGGATCGGCGGAAGAACTGAGTTGATTTGGATCAGAGGCAACCTCAACGCTCAAATTTATGCTGAGACGATTGTATCAGACGTCATCGTTCCTCTACAAGTGCAAATCGGTCCCTTATTTCAGTTAATGCATGATAATGCACGACCGCACACCGCAAGAGTTGTAAGACAGACTCTCGCCGCAGCTAACATCAATGTCCTGCCCTGGCCTGCTCAGTCGCCAGACTTGAACCCGATTGAGCATGCATGGGATATGCTACAGAGAAGAACTCTGCCGACTAAGGAGGGTATCCAGTCGCAAGAAGACCTTTTTTTGTTGTTGCAACGAACATGGGCGGCCATTCCACAGCGTGATTTGGATGAACTCATTTTGAGTATGCCAAACCGATGTTCTTGTGTTGTTAGTGTTCGCGGTAGAAACACGGATTATTAATTGTTTAAGTTACCCAATAAAATTTTAAAGAAAACTGTTATTTCAGTCTTTTTTTCGAACTTTAATGTTAGTGGTTCAAATGTCAAAAATCCCTTTATTAGAAAATGGCAAATTTCTTTATTAATGCAAAGGTGACTTGGTTTATCGTTACTGTGACAAACGAAAACACTTTATTTGATGAATCCTTAAAGAAAATTTTAATTAATATCAATCAGGAGAAAAGTTATTGCAAAAATATATGTTGATCCCTAGACACTTTTGATGTGTGTATTAAAATCAACAATAAACTTTTATACAAACCTTTAGAAATTGCTAAAACTTTTAATGACTTTTTTATTGATGTTGCCAAAGAATTCCATAACAACAAAAATAAGGCTTCACCAGATAAGACACCCAAAATAGATATACCAAATATGACTCAAACCATGTTTTTACATCCATGTTATGAGAATGAAGTAAGAAATACCATAATGTCCCTCAACAACACAAAATCTGTTGGATTTGACGGTATAGCAACTCACATACTTAAATCCTGTGCCAACATTATATCGCCAATTATTGAACACTTGATCAATCTCTCATTCTGGCAAGGGATTTTTCCAGATAAACTCAAGCAATCGATTGTGAAACCATTGTTTAAAAAAGGTGACACAAAAGACTTGTCTAACTACCGACCTATAGCGTTAATATCTAATTTATCAAAAATCTTTGAGAAAATTATGCATCGTAGACTCACAAATTATTTAGAAAAATTCCAAATTATAAAAGAAGAACAAAACGGTTTTCAAAGGGGTAAATCGACAACGTTAGCAGCATTTACTCTAATAAAAAATGTAATTGAAAAATTAGATAAACGGGTTCCAGTGTCCGTTATCTTCTTTGACATGAGCAAAGCTTTCGATTTTGTCAACCACGATTTACTTCTAAAAAAATGCAATAACTACGGAATCCGAGGGATAGTTATTGACTGGATTACTGGCTATTTATCTAACCGCCAACAAAGAGTAATAATAGGTACAATAAACAAAAACAAAGAGTCAACATCAATCAGTTCGGAATATAGTCAAACCAAATCAGGTGTACCACAAGGAAGCATACTGGGCCCATTACTTTTCCTTATCTACATCAATGATTTGCCCACTGCTTTACAACAACAGTGTATACTCTTTGCTGACGATATATCGGTAATCGTTGCAAATGATAATAAATCAGACATAATTCACGAAAAAAACCTAAATACAATAGTAAATCAAGTTTTAAAATGGCTAGAAAATAATTATCTTTGTGCAAACCTTAGTAAAACCAAATACATAAACTTTCAAAATTACAACTCAAAACCAAAAACATATAAAGTAAATTGTCAAGGACAACAAATAAACGAAGTAAGTGAATATAAATTTCTTGGACTCATTCTTGATCAGCACTGTCACTGGAAATTACATATAGAACATGTTTGCAAGAAACTCAACCAATTTGTTTTTGCACTTAAACGTTTAAGACGTACCGCTAGTGAAGCAGTCGCCCTGACTGCTTACCACGGGTATGTATCCTCCTTACTCCGGTATGGACTCCTACTCTGGGGGAACTCGACAAATATAAATGAAGCATTTATTGTTCAAAAAAAATGCCTAAGAGCAATTTGCGGTATCAGCCCAATAACATCCTGTCGACCACTGTTTAAAAAATTAAGGCTATTAACTCTAACAGGCCTTTTCATAATGCAGGCTGGTATTTTTGTCAAGGAACACTCTAAGTTTTTTATAGCATGCGACTTGCATTCGAAATACACTCGTCGAGATCCCACAAGATTAAGAATACCAGCACATCAAAGCACATTATGCCAAAAAAATAGTTTAATCACTGCAATAAAAATCTTTAACAACATACCAAAAGAATTAAGAGAGCTCCCTTTAAAATATTTTAAATCCAAATTGTATAAATGGCTCATTGATAATTGTTTTTATAGTGTAAAAGAATTTCTAGAAAAAAAAATAGCTGATAGATATGGTTACTGAGCTCTACAAAATATTTCATGTTGCTGCTTTTTTTTAGTTTTTTATTCTTTATTTTTAAGTTTATATTAATTGTTTAAAGATTTCGAATGGATACGAAGCCTTAAATTGTAAGTGCTAATATAGCACTAGCGTTGTAGTATTAATATTTTAACAAATATATGTTTCGTATTAAAATTCACGTTTAACATTTTCAAATATTTGTATGCCATTCTATGGCAAAACATGTAAGTTCACAACCCTATTTATAAGACCTAAATGTACCATGTTTTTACGCAAATAAAATTATTCTATTCTATTCTATTCTATTCTATTCAGGCACTACCGTCACCTAACATAGGCACTATGCTAGGAGACACAACGGGTTAATTAATGTTTCATCGAAAAGAAATTGACAAATTATCACTTCCCAAAAAATTTTCCGCATAATTTCATTTGCCAAATTATTACTTAGCAAAATATCTCTTCACAAATAATTGTAACGCAAACAAAATGTTTGGCAAGTGAACGTTTATACAATAACTTGTTTACCAACTAGTACTTTTACCAATTTTTATGTAGTCACATTTTACACAAAATAAAATAAGGCAAATATATTATTTAAATCGTCAGTTTTCAATTAAGACGTTTTATTACATGGGTGTTTTTTCGGGTTAGGAGGCAACTCGTCCCACTCGAAACTGCGACCTGGGACCAATTCTACCTTTTATTTTTTGATAGGGGTTGACTCATCCCACTTCGACACTGCGATCAGGAACCAATCCCACCTTTTCTTATTTGATAATAGGAAATTTTGTTTTTTAAGCGTAGTCGACGTAGCCCCGCTACGCGGGCTGCCTATTTCTGTCTGCAGGGTTTACAGTAACATAACACGAAGGGGATATCGGAGACTTAGTTCGCTCACTCCGCTCGCTCACTAGACCCCGCCATCCCCTTCGAACCTAACCTGTCTGAGTCGGGGTGCCCCAAGTCTAGAGCTCACTTCGCTCGCTCCTGCATCCAAATTCTCTGGGGCCAGTTAACCCGTATCGAAAAAGAAAGGGTTGAATTGGTTCTTGGTCCCAGTTTCGAGTGGGACGAGTTGTTCCCTAGCCCGTTTTTTCGACTTGGGACAAATTCTAAATAATTAATCTCTTCTAACTAGTTCAGTGTCGGGTAGCCTTTTTTACGTATTTCTTTTTCCATATTTCTTTCTATATAATCTAGTCGTTTCTGGCACTCGCCGGCCGCTTCCGCGGCACCGCTCGCTTAGCTCGTGCGTAAAAGGTCACAGTTCTAACCTAACCTAACCATTTTTCTTTTAATAATTAACTCCGTCTAACTAGTTCGGTTCTCGATAGCTTGCTAAAAATTTTCTATTTTTTCCATATTTTTTTTCTAATTAAACTAGTTGTTTCTGGCACTCGCTCGGCTCGTGCGGCAGTGGTGACACCGGCCGTCCGGCTCCCTGTAACCTAACCTTTTTTATATAAGTTGCATAAATAACCTAATATCCATACATTTGAGTTGTTTCAGAAAAATTCAAGCACACAAACATTCAAAAAAGTACGCAAACAACATAAAATTTAACAATCAAGTGAAATGTTTATAGGCTTTTAATGAAAATTGTAAGTTACAAATCTTTTGTAGTAAATAAATGATTATATTAAAATAAAGTTGCATTAATATAATTCCCAAAAAAATATATTTTTGCCTTCACTATTTTTGTCATAGCAAATCATTTGACCTAACGTTTATTGTCTAAAGATTGTTTGCTGTAATAAATCTTTTGATTAAAGACTAAATGCCATAATGACATTATTTTTGGTAATATTCTGCCAAGTAAAAATTTGACCAAATGAAAAAGTGCGTACTAAAGTCATTCCTAATATTGCATTGGTAAAAAAAAAATTGCTAAAATTTGTTTGCGTAATGATATTTTGTCAAAATCTTTTCGGAAAAACGGCAGGCTCCCGGCACAACGTTCCGGCTCGCTACGTATCTGCGACTGGGTGCTCCTATCGGGGCTCCACATCGCTGTCGATGTGGTGAAGCAGTCGACGGCCTCGGACACCATGGCCTTTCCTGCACTAAGAGTGCAGGTCGGATAGCGCGGCACGCTAGCATTAATGATCTCATTCGTCGTGCTCTTGCCACCGGCGGGGTGCCAGCTGTCTTAGAACCCAATGTCTTGGCACGTGTCGATGGGAAGAGACCAGATGGTATGACCATAATGCCATGGAAGTTGGGTAGGCCTTTGGTGTGGGATGCGACTTGCGTCGACACCCTTGCGCCATCCCATCTTCCTAGCACGGTGAGCTGCGCTAGGGCGGCTGCTGCAGGTGATGAAAACCTTAAACGGCGCAAATACAATAATTAAATTGGTAAATGTATTTGAGCCGTTTGGGGTTGAAACACTAGGGCCATGGGGCCCGAGTGCCCACCTTGTGTTTCGGGATATCGCCAAGTGGTTGGTCGATGCTTCACGTGACCAGATGGCTGGCTTCTTTTTTGGTCAAAGAATCAGCATTGCCAGCCAACGTGCCAATGCGGCCAGCCTTCTGGGCACTTTTCCTGTTAACAGTCATGTCGACGAATTTTTTGATGCCCTGTAATTTTGAAACATGTAAGTACATAATTTATTTTTATTTTATATTTATTTTTAGTTTGAAAAATAATTTACATATGTAATATAATGAAAATAGAAATTATCAAAAAAAATATTAAGAAATCGTTATTTAACTATGTTCAAATAATGATCTGAACATCATTATTCTTTCTCAGTATTTCATGCTAATGCTAATAGCAACCAATTGTAAAAAAAAAAACAAAACCAAAAAAACAGCTGTTTTCTCAATTGCACCACAGTGATTGTCTTTGGATCACCCAAAGGTTGACTGGTAGATAATGCTATTGGCATTAAGTTCGCCTCTGTTCATTATGTGTGTTTAAAGTAAAATAAATTCTATGAAAGACATCTTTTTTATAAAATGCACTGCAGTACGTTCAGAATTTTCACCAACAAAATCGACGTACAACAGACATAAGTCTACACTCCACCTAAGAATAAACAATGGCAACAAACACAAACAAGCAACATCGATAGAAATAGTCAATTTAACCCGTCGTCTGCCGCTTCTAATTTCAGTCAACCCTCACAATTAGCATCGGGGCCTATTGGGCCCGCGCTTTGGTAACGGGACGCGGGATGTGTACTCATGAAGTCAACCCTAGCGTGCCATCGGTGAGTGGTGTGATAAGGGTTGGGTGGGAAAGATCAATAATATTAGCTTTCGGCTTTAGAGTGTTGAATAAAATTAGGAATTTTAGGTACTTGTTTCATTAGTTAAGTGGGCAAGGTAGGAAGGAGACTCGCTTGTTGCGAGGAAATGGGTCTTGTTGGTATATAGGTACTTTAGTTTCTCATCCCTATTATTTCGGATATTTATCTATAAAAATAAATAAAATTTAAGTGTCTATTTGTAATTCGATAATAACAGCTTTTTACTGAATGCATTATGAAAGAATATAGGTATGGTATTTAATTTTTTTTTTAAATGTCTGTCTGTTTGTTCCAGCTATAAGTATTCCGAAAGGGCTAGGCCGATTTTGCCAAGACCTTTACTGGCAGATAGCTAATGTTATAAAGAGAAACTTAAGCTATTTTAAGAAAACAATTAGGGTTCCGTACAAAAAAAAACCCTTGAAATTAAAAACAAAACTCAATTTTTATACATAATAAATAGGCAAGTAATATGTTTTTATAAATTCACGTGTACGAAGGTTGAAAGGAACAGCTAGTTTTAAGGTGCACGTGCGACTAGCTGAGTCAATGCACAGTCAAATCGGTACGGTGTAGCTACGGAAATCAGACTTTGACATAATATCTAAATCCTATAGTAAATTATCTGGCCGCTATTAGGAGTGCATATATTGAGAGCAGGGGTGGCCCCGTGGAGGCGGTCCCGACTTACGAGCAGTAAGCCGTGGGTTCGAACCCAGGCAGGCGCATTACTTTGTGTAATTTATTTCATCAACGCTGCTCATAAAAACGGTGAAGGAAAACATCGCGATGAAACGGCATGTCCTAGAACTAAAAAAATCATAGACATGTGACGTCTACCAACACGCTCTGGGGCCGCGTGGTGGATTACAGCCCACTCCCTGTCATAGAGAGGAGGCCTGTGTCCCAGCAGTGGGCACGTTATAGGCTGATGATGATGATTCGGATTGCAGCCTGCAATTAGCTAGTACATATTTGACTACACTTCGAAGCGAAAGCATTAGGGTAGCCCCGGAAATTCATTATCAACGTGTTTTTGTTATTGTTACTTTGGTACATAATAAACAGATGTTAATTGAGATGCACTCTTTTCAAATAATACAACACAATAAGTAAACAGTGATGCTAGCTATTAACGGTGAAAAAACTTATACCATAGATTCAGAAAATAATGATTGATGGCTAATCCCCATAGTGATTACGACAATATCTCTCTGGAATGTATCCCAGAGCAATTATTATTTTAAATCCTTTATTAAATGTACCAAGCTCGTGGCTAAATAATAACAGCCGCACGGGATATTGAAGCTTAAGCCGTGCTTGCCGTGGCCGGTCCGCGTATTTCCAAACTGTATACTGACCCAGACACCCGTAGTCTGTACTGAACTACATCGTGCTCATTAAAATCACAAATAAATTGGAGCAAAGTGCATACGAGCTCAGAGCAATCTGAGCAGGTATGCATTTTGCTTGCAACAAATTGGGGCAAAGTACATACGAGCTCAGAGCAATCTGAGAATGTATGCATTTTGCTCGCTTGTATGTAAAGCAAACTGTGAGACGCGAATGTCTGTAACTAACTTTAAAACGTGTTTCATAATTTCCCGTATTTTTTTGTTATGCTGTTATGCCTATTCGTGAAGCTGAACAACTTTTCTTAAAAACATACCTATTGTGAATTAATTTATGTTTTAACTAAAGAAAACCCGTTGTAAGTATGACAAAAAATTAATTTGAACTGTAACAACTACACAGGGTGTTAAAAAAAAACTATAAGTGTTTCCAATTCCAGTATTTATAAATTTTTCATAAGAAAGATGTACTGACACACAGTAAATTGTACCTATTTGTAATTTCGGTTTATATTCGATTGGCAAATAATTGTTTTATTTGTGAAAGAATAACCTTGACACGTGCGTAATTGCAAATGAAGTCACGGCCACTGGCGAAAAAAAGGAGTCAAGGACGCAAGCGGATAGCGCGCCGCGCGGTAATAAAAGAGATGAAACATTGTTGCACTCGCATGCTCTAAATTATCGATGCCATATTACATACTACACCAGACACTGGAAAGTATGGACGTCTGGACTCGTATGTATTTTGCTCTAGTATTTTAAAGCAAAATGTATATTGATTCAGACACTCTCTGAATAGGTATACAGTTTGCTCTTCAACTACAAAGGCAAACTGCGATCAAACTCAGAGCAACCCCGGTCTGGGTCAGTATATAGTTTGGCAATACGCGGCCGGTCCTTGGATGGGTGACCAGCAGAAGCACTTTAAGCCGTTGGTCCCGGATGTCATTTGTAGATCTTTGACGGTCGTTACAAGTAGTCAGAAGCCAAAAGTCTGACTTCCAGCCTTAACAAGAGGTTTCGTTTTACCCAGGGGTTGTGGAGGTCAAATATGCAGTCGTTTCATGTAAAATACTGATACTCAGCTGCATCCGGTTACACTGGGAGCCGACCCCAACAAAGTTAGGAAAAAGGCTAGGCAGATGATTTAGTATACTAAAATATAAACCAGGTATAAATAAACCTAGTAATATTGAATTATGTTTATTTGTTAAAAACAATATGCAATATATTAATTTAAAATCAAATTCTAAACGGAACATTCGGAAACAATATAAATTTGACATTCATTTACCGGTTATTAACAATATGATGTATTTATTATAAAAGTACCTATGTTACTGCTATTCGTGTGTACAATCAGTTACCGTCAGCAATTAAACAATTAAATGGAAATATGTTTAAAAAAAAATTGAAAAAAATGTTAATTGATGATGTATTTTGTAAGCTGCATGAGTTTTTTGATAAAAAATAATGTTTGTAAGCCCCTAATTTGTTAAAATACTATTGCATATCCGACTTGGGTAGACTGTTGAAACCAAAAATGTTATATTTATTGATAAGATTATCTTTATCTAGTTCGGGCAGGTCGCTACCAAACATCTGAATTGAACTATCATTACTTGCAACTTTTGAATAAGTTTCAGTTCTAGTTTACTTATAGTACTAACTTTACCATTGTATGAGAAATAATACTACACCGCCTAAATGCACACTTTTTGTAATACTTTTTAAATAAAAGTTTATTTTATATATCTGAGAAATTCCAGTGTCGTGTCCATCGCAGTGTCCACTGAACGAACACTGGATACTGCGATGTCTAGTGTTCGTTCAGTCTGACCGACTCTTAACTCAACACAATGATTTTATTACACAATTTTACACACGCCGCCGTTCCATCCAACCATATTCATTTGTCTGAATCGATTGCGGTTAAGTAATTGGTATTGCGGTCAGTTACCATAATCGATGGATAGCATTTACAAGACGAAGTAATATTAATAATACATATGTGTTGTAGATAATAATATCTATTGTAGTTTTGTGGATATGCATTCGAGCTGAAATGTAATCAAATTATTTCGGGGCCGTTTCATGTAGGTAGCTTAAGTTCCTTGTTCACTTTTCACCCTTATGCCTTGAGTAGTAAGGTTCAAAAGTGGTCGACCGACAGTGAGCGCGGTAGTAGATATTTTGTAGTAGAATTAGAATAATTGATTGAAATGACGCTGGTTTTTTTCAAGATGATATTTTGTTATTTATGTATTTAACTTTTTTACTTCTTGTACAATAAACTCAAACTCCTGCAATGGTGGCAAAGTGCCTGCAATGGTCTAATTAAAATAAATGCTTATTTAAATTAGACCATTGCAGGCACTTTTGAAACAAAAAAAAAAAAACACGAAGCTACAGTCCCAGTGTAGTGTCCCAAATTTATAGTGGTACATAAGCGGACTTAATAAATAAGAAGGCATTCTTTACCAGTGAACCTATCCGATTAATGCGTAGTTTGTTTGTCAATCACTTGGAAAATTTCAGCGTTTTAAATTCTAGGTTGATGACCTATGCCAAGATTTTTGAAGTTTTACAGAGGAATGGAATAGTACTATAAATATCTAAGTTTTTAAACAGACATGGTCACACTACCATGAGCGCGATATTAACCACGTTTATTATTTGTTTGTAGTTTCCAATATTTCGGCAATGTTGCAAACGCCATGATAAGATTTAAGATCCGTTTTAATGCCGTTTTAACGAATAAAATATTCTTACATATCTTTTAGCTGAGAAAACTCTTCAGTTAAGGGTCACATTATGTTGAGTAGGCTCTTAGCCTAGAACCTGTTTTTTTTCACTTTCTCACGATTTTTTGCATAACTTACTGGCAGTTTCTAGTCCATCGGCCATTACGATAGCAAGTTTCCATGCGCTAACCATGAATTAGAAGTTTCTTTTACTACCAGGGCGCAAATATTGCCGGGCTTACCACGCCAAATTCTCCCCCACAAAAGGAACCCTACCTGATTAAAAGGCAGAAGCAATCCACTTATGCTTAATAACCTTTTGGTATAGGTATCTATACAACAACCCAAAGGGTTATGTTGGTTGAATGTTCGTATATATTTTTATAGGTGCACCATAAAAAAGAATGTAGTTTTTTTGCATATCCCTTGTTTGTAAGGCTTATGGTATAAAGGCAACCATACTCGAGACAACCATACACGGAGGAGCTCGTGGCTAAATATTAACTGCCGCTTAGATCAATCCTCAGGTTAAGCCGCGTTTGCCTAGGTTTGTCTGTGGATGGGTGGACAACCATTACATACCGAGTTTCACCCGTGTCTCGAAACAAAAAGCGCGTTAAGCTTTTGGTCCCGGATATCTATCGTAATTATTTGACAGTTGTTGCGGGTAGTCAGTGGCCCGAAAATCTGATAACCAGTCTTACCGAGGGGATTCGGTTTACCCATTACTAATTGAGGTATGGAGTTCAGATAGGCAATCGCTCATGTAAAATACTGGTATTCAGCTGCGTCCGGAGAAACCGGAACCCGACCCCAACTTAGTTGGGAAAAGGCTAGGCAGATGATTAGATAAATAAATAAATAAACTAGAACTAGATAAATGATGATGATGGTCTGTACCACACTTTTAATTAATATTGTTATGAGCACACATTTCTGATACACACTGTATAATAATAGTCTTAAGAATAATGTTGGATATTTACTTCGATTACAGTTAATGTGATTGTGGAGCTGTTCTGTATTGATGTGAAAGCATTAGCTTGGAATACTGCACATTTTTCGGTTTCTTAATGGTCGATTTGGGCGAGCGATCGAGGTGAGAATATTTTAATCAAGTAATGGCTGAAAGGTTTAATTAATAAAAATCACTATGTTGCTGATACTGCTGCAAGCTGTATATTTTTTTATTAATTTTATTTTTCGGTAATGAAATCTTAAAATAATTCATAGAAATTCTTAAATAATCTTGTCGATTAATCGAGAGTAGAGAACTATTAAAGAAGGAGACATGCTGTGTTGACCCAAAATAAATTAGGGTAAACACAGGAAAATGAAAATGAATGAAATGAAATGTCGTGAGAAAAGTTTTGAGTTTGAATGTAGATGCGTGTAAGAGTAATTGAAGACCAAAGAAACGATGGATGAACTGTGTGAAGGATGATATGGCAAGAAAGGAGGAGTCTGATGAAATGACAAGTAATAGAGAAGTATGGAAGAAGAAGACGTACTGCTCCGACCCCAAATAATTGAAATAAGGGCAAGAGAATGATGAATCTGGTCAACCGAATAAAAAACTCCTTATAGCCAACGTGAACTTTACAAAATAGCGCTAGGCAGCGTCCGTAACCAAGTGATCCCAAAGCGAACACGTGACAACGTGAAACGTCTCCTTACGTCCAAGAGTTCTGCATAACGACATTAATAACTAGAGATCGGATATTCGGATGCATATTTACCTAAAGTTTGAGTGTTGACTAGTATGGAGCAGAAAGGAGCAGTAGTATGGTCAGTATGGCAAAAAGGAGTTTATTTTAAAAAAAAACTATTCTAGTTACTTTTTTGTTTAGCTCCAAATGAATTATGCCCAGAAATAGGTATTTATTATTTTGTTTTAGCATTCGACATTTCAGCACAAAAATACGAATTCAAATAGTTGTCGTATTTTTTTCCTTGTTATTTTCAGCAAACTTGCCAGTTTTAAATAAATTTAAAATATTCGTTACGATATTTTGAGTACTACATTTTATACTTACTAAAAAAATATGAAATTTCGCAATCCCGCGACGAAAAAATTCATTCAAAAAGGCGCTTCCATACTTTTGTACCTTTTGCCAGGAAAAATGTACTTTAGGTAAATATGCATCCGAATATCAGATCACTATTAATAATTTACAAAACTAAATGCCTACACATGCGTTACCTCCCTTACTTGACCCAAACCAAAGTCGTTTGAAAGCGAACTAATACAAAACTTGCTATGAAATTACATAGGAAAATATGAGCTATTAAATACAGGCCCAACTTAAAATAACAACGGTTGAATTTAATAAGGCAGTGGCGCCATCTGGTCGGGGTTACGCTAAATTCATAAAACGGCAAAGGGTGGGTTCATTTATATAAAAGTTTAGATGAAGTTTTGGTATTATGTAAGTTAAGATTGGTTCGTGTTTCTTG
The DNA here is from genome assembly GCA_949152445.1 of Cerastis rubricosa. Lineage (NCBI taxonomy): Eukaryota > Metazoa > Arthropoda > Insecta > Lepidoptera > Noctuidae > Cerastis > Cerastis rubricosa. The sequence goes on along the minus strand of OX424534.1, from coordinate 19,079,415 downwards.
TAATTGAGAATATTTTCATCATTGTCCTGCCTTTTATTATAGCTTTAGGCTTTTATTAACCCCCGACCAGAAAAGAGGGGTGTAAATTTAACGTGTGTATTTGTGTGTCTGTCTGTGGCATCGTAGCTCCTAAACGAATGAACCGATTTTGATAAAATTGCTTTCGTTTGATAGTTATTTTAATCGCGAGTCTTCTTAGCTATGTTCCGAGAAAATCTGCTCAGCTGTTTCAAGATCATAACCTCTTTTCTAGTTGATGAAGGGATAGAAACAACTTCCACAGGTAGACTATTTGAAATTTGAAATATTGTCATTTGTCACCATGGGCATTGCTGAGGGGGTGGGGCACGCCCCTCCCCCCAAAATTTACATTTTTTTTTAAATTTAAGTGTATCTTTCCTTGGTTTCGTTAATTAGCGAGAAGAGACGCAAAATCGAGAAAATTGGTAGGAAAGGGGGAGGCCTATGCCCAGGAGTAGGACAGTCAAGGCTAAATAAAATTATATAAATTTAAAAAGCATGAAAAAAAAATAAATTTAAAATTTAAAAATCCCCGACATAAAAAAACCTCTAAAAAGCCAAAAAAAAATTAATCCAAGCGTCGTAGGCTCAGGGGACCGCTAAGAATAGCGGTCCCCTGAGGCTACGACGCTTGGTTTTTTTTTTTTTTTGGCTTTTTAGAGGACTTGGTTTTTTTGGTTTTTCAAGTAAACCAATAAAACCAAGTTTTCTTAGTATTCGATTGTTTGATATCAACAAACAGGCTGCAAATTGTCTTTTGTTAGTTTAAATTCTGTGTTCGAAATTCAAAAAAGACTATTGAATGAAATTGTGAATGTGCCAGGTTCAAAACTGCATAAAAACTTTTTGCTCGACCTAATATAAAATTTTAGCTAGGACCAAACGAAACTGAAAATACAAGGTGGGCCAATAGATGTGTCCAGAAGTGTAGTACAGACAGGACTTGATCACGAGATAATCTCTCAATTTCTAATAGCACGAACACGAAACCTTGTATACGCATTCAAAGTTGATACACAAATATAATTTTTATTCTTTCATTTTGTTGAGTGTGAGTACCGCAGGTGTGAAAACAATGATATGAATCTAAAGAAGCTTTCCCATCAAAAGAAATCAAAATCAATCATCTGTCCTTCTTCCTTCCCTGAATACATTTGTGACATGAAAAAGCAAGATTTTTCGATATTTAAAATTATGAATGCTTCCAATCTCAGCTTAATATCTTGAGGAAAGCAAATCGAACGAATGAAGGAATGAATGAACGAGTGAACACGAAGGATCGGGCCGTTGTAGAAACAATCGGTGGATGTGAGAGGAAATCGAATTTCCTCGAAGAAATTGACGAGTATAGCTCAATGACATCGACGCCATTTTGTTCTTATGGAACTTCGATGTAATGATTTATTAGGAAATACTGCAGAGTTTTGTTTATTTGAAAAATGTCAAAAAGAACCTGTAATTTCTGCGGGCGTCTTAGTTATCATTTAACTAGCGTTTTTCCAAATTATGACAGATTTAACTTTCAGCCTAACCGGATGCAGCTAAGTACCTGCTTAATACGCCATTTTTATAATATTTCGTCGCCTCTATAATTACGAATAAAAAAAATACAAAATAGTAATTTGTTCCTTCAACCTCATTAAGTGGTTATTAGACTGTAACAATCCTAATTACTTATAAGCGGCATTCAACTAAAACACCTCCTTTACGTAAATTAACTTCATCAAAAATGTACGTTCCAAAATCCAACAACTGAGCAACAAAAAAGTACAATCATCAACAAAAGTGTTACAGAAATAATTAATTTCTCTTGCCCACTAGGTCCGGGGAACTGGGTCACTTTTGGCCTTTATTAATGCTAAAACTGTCACCGTCACTCACACTGGCAATTTGCACCAATTAAAATTCCGTACGTGTTGTCTGCCATACATTTTGTTTGAACATCCGCCGAGAAATACAGCGCCAGTATTGTCCTGTGTACTTAAACGGACGTGTTTAACGTTTACACACGCGTTATGGTTTAAGTTGTAGGCGAGTTGGGGAAACTGTCCTTTTCACCTTAGAACAGCTGTACGCGACTAACCTTTATTTCTTTGACCTCACACTCCATCTTAAATTAGCGAACGTTCCACTATTGAACCTCAGGGAAGATACAAAATAAATAACTCATCTAAAACTACTGAAGTATTTTATTCTGTAAAAAGGATATTGACATCACAAGTACCTAGTTAATTTTTTTTAATAAAAGCTCCTCAGCTACGAACGAGAGCATAGGAGCTTTTATTACAAAAACCAGGTTCTGCCCGCGGCTTCGCCCGCGTGGAGTTCGGCAATTGCCGACGCCCCCGAAAAATAATGTCGTAAATAGTCATTCGAATGTTATTATAGATAATAGTTGTTTACACTTACCCGCGGCTTCGCTCGCGCGAAAGTGCAAGCATAGGATAAATAGTTGTGTACAGTTGTGTAATAGTTGTGTTAATAGTTTGTTTAATTGTGTAAGTCTGTGATTTTCATTTTCAGGTCTCTAGGACCAGCTGTTTAGGCTGTGCGTTGATATATCAGCCAGTCAGTCAGGACTTTTCAATTTTATAAATATAGATAGATATATTTCCCATCGAACTGCCTGAGGTGAAATGGCGAATCAAAGTCTGCGGTTAAGGTCTTTTTAAAGTTAACTAGATGTAAACCTCTGTATGGTGTCGGACGTAAAGAATAGAATAGAATAAAACTTTATTGTACACCAAAATGATCTGTATAGTGTTGAACGTAAAGAATAGCACCATCCCATATCTTCCCGTGGGTGTTGTAAGAGGCGACTAAGGGATTTGCCAGAGAATGGGCAGCAGCGTTCTCTGTGCTTTTGTAACAACCGTACTGCGATCGCCAACCCGCCTGCCAAGCGTGGCGATTATGGTAAAACCCCCCAAAATGCCAATGTGGCACTTGGGGGACGCCTATGTCCAGCAGTGGACGTTTTTTGGGCTTAAATGATGATGATGATAATGATGAGATGTAAACATGTGCATGAATCAATGAAAACAAAAAAAAAAATTGTTCTTTAAACTTTATTAAAACAACGCCACAGTATTGTTCCATTCCCAAAGATACTCCATTTTTGACATCAAACCACACTGTACCGCTTTTGTCTTCAACTTGTACCACAAACAAAAGAGCAGAACAGCCAACATAATTAAAGGATATTTTGTGTAGACAATAGGTAAATGCCGCGCACACAGAATTTTAATTCTAAGCTTATGCCCATTTAGATTTGTCGTCGGGACTGTACCTACGTGGTTTGAATAAGCCCCTGTAGGCCGTTATAACCACCTTTGTCTGCATTTTCGGCAATTTTTTTGGATGAATATTTTGCTGGATGATTGCGGGGTTATTGTCCTTTGAATTTAGGTCGAATTTCTTTGTATGACGGTTAAATTTTAACGCTTTCCAATATTAGAGTATATTTTTAGAGAATTTAAGGATAAGTCGTGATTAATACTTTATTTTGTTTTCATTGATCATATTTATAAAAGGCGATACAGTTGGCGCAGTAACTGAGTAATTGGCTGCTGCGCTGCATGTCGCAGGTTCATTCCCTACATGGATCACATATTTGTATGGTCTCTGGATGTTTGTCTATGTGAGTTTAAATGATGTTAACGCACCCGCGCAAATATCCTAGTCAGGGGCAAAGTATTTCTAAAAAAAAGGGCATTCATGATTAATTAGAGTGTTATCAGCTAAACGCTCTTAGTAATCTACCAAACTAACTAAATCATAATTTCTTTATCAAAAAAACTTGCACTTTTGTTTGCTACAACAACGTTCTACGAGCTACGGCTTGCGAGCTACGCGGCTACGGCGTAGCACGCTACGTGTATTACCAACGCAATATCAACTGAAAACCGCAGACTGTCTGGACTCAGTTTGATCACCCAAACAACATGTAGGCACAAAGGCAAAGGTATGATTTGAGGCTGATTTTAAATCTTGATTATTGTTCTAATTAAAAATATAATATACAGGGTGTAACGGAAAGGGTATAAACATACTTAAGGGTGTGCTACAGACCATCAAACTGAACATGTTTCTCCATGGGACCAACATTGTCATAGCGAAAAAAATATCAGCTGCCACATACATTTGGTTGAATAGGTATTGATATTTTCTATGGGGCAGCAGATAATATTTTCGCTATTACGCTGTTTGTTTGTGGAGAAACATGTTCAGTTTGATGGTCTGTAGCACACACTTAAGTATGTATATACCCTTTCCGTTACACCCTGTATAAGCTTGAATGGCAAAATATTATACCAAATACATGTAATGACAGCCGAGTTGGTCCCGGCTGGCTACGAGTACCTATGTGTAGATATACAATTAGGCTGACAGGATAGGCAGATGATTCTAGGTCCAGATTTTGTGCTCATAATAGGAAAATACTAAGTATTTCCTATCAAAAATATAAAGGGACGGAAACATTAAAATAAATACAGCACCCATTACGAAAAACATATACCACTATTATAACACCAGCAGTCGGTTAAGGGATAACGGCTGAACCACTTAAAGAGCGCTTATAACTATTAATTTAACATAAACGTGTGGGGATTACGTGGAATTGCGGCTAATGTTGCCATTACTATTATCTTTTAATACTAATCATTTTAATAGGTATTTTATTAGTCTTATTACAGCTATTAAGTGAATGTGTGGGTTTTAGGGATATTGTTACAAGGGTGAAGTTTTGTTTGAATTAACGGAATATTTTTGAATAAAATGTAACTACGGCTACTACTTATGGTTTAGGTTAGGTTAGGTTGAGTTAGCGGGGCTGTTTTCGCACTTAGCCTCTTTATTGGGTCATTGTACGTAATAAATAAGTCATCCTCTGGTTACTCCAACCATCCCAGGTCCTCCTATAAAGATTGCAGAGTCCGTGCCCGTTGATCTGCCACGCTTCTGCACTCCATGAGCACGTGCTGTGGTGTTTCTTCCGCCTCCATGCACAGAGGGCTATCCGTCACACCTATGGTAAATAGGTGTTTTTTCAGGGGACACTGGCCGATTATAATAACTACCTACTTATGGCTTTAGGAATGCTTCGTTGATCTAGAGATCGTAAGCGCGATTCATAAAATGAGGTCCTGGGTTCCCAAAAGCAAAGCGTTATTGGGTTTTTTTGTTAAGAATTTCTCAGAAGCAGCCGCAAAATCTACATTTTTGCCTAGTTGATGGCAATAGGCTCACCCCCTATTACATGGGACTTAACATATCTGGTGAAATGTGGGTTTATACACGACTAGCTGACCGGCGCAACTTCGTTTGCGTCACATTTTCCCCGTTTTCGCAACATTTTTCATTGCTTTCTACTCCTATTGGTTGTAGCGTGATGATATATAGCGTATAGCCTTCCTCGATAAATGGGCTATCTACCACTGAATGAATTTTTCAAATTGGACAAGTAGTTTCGAAGCCCATTCAATGCAAACAAACAATCAAATCTTTCCTCTTTGTAATATTAGTTTAGATACACTACTGCCTGACCCTTCGGGAAACACAGGCGTGATGTTATGTTATGTTACTAGACTTTAGAATGTACTTATAATGTTCTCTGGTACCTTTTCATGAGTCATCATCGTCATGAGTGATTTTCATGAGTGTCATATATTATACTAGCAGTCCCGCGCAACTTCGTCTGCGTCACATTTTCCCCGTTTTCGCAACATTTTCTATTGCTGCTCTGCTCCTATTCTTTGTAGCTTGATTATATATAGCCTATAGCATTTCTCGATAAATGGGCTATCTAACACTGAAAGAATTTTTCAAATTGGACCAGCAGTTCCTGAGATTAGCGCGTTCCAGCAAACAAACAAACTCTTCAGCTTTATTATTAGTAGTAGGTATAATTATATAAGATATTAGATAGATTCTATGACAAGGGCAATCCCAAACATCAATATGACCAATTCGAGTCTAGACAATGTGATAATTCACAAAATTGATTATCTCTGGTCCACTTGAAAACTAGCGTTGGGCACGAGCTGCTCGACAGTTTGAAGAAGAATTGGGCCTATTTAGCACAGCCGATAGACAGTATTATCTTTTTTTATGTTTAGTTTTAATATTTTTTGTGTGCCTCTGCCAGATAAATGCCTTATGTCTTACTTTAATAAAAATCCATTTGATTAAAATAAGAAAAGTCAAATCATCCACAGACTGAATTCACCCGCTACCGCCCTTTTTTGTCCCATTCTTCAAGTTCCTGTACATTGACATAAGTTTTAGTAAATTCTGGTGAAATTCGTTAAAAAAATACGAAACGCGTTGAAAGCGATTGACACTTGGTTAGGCCTTTTGTCCTTGGCCGGCAAAACGTACACCTCTGCGTGTTTCTTTTCGGGAATAACGACACTGATTGTATGGCATAGTAGGCACAGTAGGCCGTATTGGTAGCGAAAATAGTATTACCTGGCCTCTGATTACTCTGAGGTCACGGTGGAGCACACCATGGAGCTCTGCTGCGCTTGGTTTGAGCATCGTCATGTCCTCGTTGCGGTGATCAGCGGCGGCGACCTCTCGCGTCCTGGTTCAATTCATGGTCCAAAGTGAGAGGGAATGGGAAGCCATCGCCTCCTTCTACGAAGCAGTCATGCTAGCGACGGAGGTGGCGGAACGTTAGAGGGAGAGAGCCTCATGTCCGTCGTATGACGACAGGCCGTGTCGACGACGCGTTCGTGTTCCACGCGCGCCTCAATGGGATGTCAGCAAATCAGAAGGGGTCCGAGAGCGCCGATGCCTGCCAGGGCTGCGGGACTGTTCGAAAGAGATACCGCGGCCCTGGAACAGAATGGACTAAGAAGGAACATGGATGAGTTTTAGTCAGTACAAGTCTGTCACTCCCTTTCGCTCCACCCTCAATTCACCGACTTGCTATTGACTGTCGTGTCATTTTAGAATTTGAGCAACATTTCGTGAAATACTTGCATATACTATCCTTTTGCACGGAAAATGCACTTGTATAAATCGAGACCCCCGTACACGTCTTCGGACGATGATACTTGTGTTAAACGACACGTGTGTAGAGCCCGCCATAGACGATAGTTTATTCAAGTTCAGTTTTGTTGGTACAGTCAAACTGTACTGTCATGCATCAACGTGTGTAGGAGAAAATTGTACAGTAATCTTATCCTTGGAATGAAAATCGATTTTTGTGTGAAAGTTTTGCATGAATATTTAGAACTATCATGCATAACCTAGAGTCTATCGTTTGTGAAAATGAGGAAAACGAGAACTCAGTTGTTTGTTGGTCGAACATTTGAGAAAAAAAAAACTCACTCTAGTCAGCGTCACGAGAACCTATACATTTTGTAAATAAAGAACTTCTACTAAGTTACGTAGCGACAATTCAATCAACAACAAATAATCCCAAATTCCATCAAATCAACGTAATATACGTATAATCGAAACTAACGAGCAATTTCACATGGTCGGGTTATATTTAGCGATATATAGCGCTGTAGTCTAATGTTTTGTAGTACTGGAATGCGTTTGACTTACTGAAACGAAAACATTTGGGCCGCCATTCTAATTTCGAATGCGTTTCAGTTTGTTTATCTTGTTTTCTCGGATTAGGTTATCATTTGATCCAAAGGTGGCGACCCGCTCAATGAGTTCTCGTGGTGGGGACTAGTTCGACGATTTAAGTAATGAATCAAACTTGTGAAAAGCGTCTATGAATACCTTACGCCTCTTGTTTCCTACTTCGTGAGAACCGTTGCGTCGCATTTTTTTTGTAAGACTTTCTTCGCAGTCGCTGTAGACAGAGAGAGAGTGAGCGAGAGAAAGTCGCTTGAACGCGAAGCTCGTGGGCAAGCGGTTCTATCAAAAATGTATCTACCCAAGTAAGTATCCATCCTGACTTAATAAAACACCCACATTTCGCCAGTCACCCACATTTCGCCAGTTATGTTTAAGTCCCTTGTTATAGAGGGCGAGCCCCTTTCCATTCTCTCTCTCTCTCTTCTTTACCCTTGGCCACCCAATACTGAGTGTATGACTCTTCCAAATCTCTCTACTTTTGGCGGTAATAATTAACCGGGCATAAATCCAGACCCCGTGACTACTACTGAGAAATTCCTAATGGAAAACCCAATAACACTAAGCCCGACATGAGAATTGAACCCAGGACCTAATACTCGGCAGTCGTATGCGCCCACTAGACCAACGAGACAGTACCTAAGTATCCGTATAGTAAAAATAAACTCATCATCATCATCATTTCAGCCCAAAAGACGTCCACTGGACATAGGCCTTTTGGGAGACATTTTGGGGGGTTTTGCCATAATCGCCACGCTTGGCAGGCGGGTTGGCGATCGCAGTACGGTTGTGCCAAAAGCACAGAGAACGCTGCTGCCCATTCTCTTGCAAGTCCCCTAGTCGCCTCTTACGACACCAACGGGAAGACATGGGATGGTGCTATTCTTAACGTCCGACACCATACAGAGAAAAATAAACTGTAGGTATGACTATAATAATAGCAGACAAAGTACATCCCGCACATTTTTAACCTCATAAAATTAGGATAGAAGCACAATATAATCCTATTTGGTATAATAACAGTCTTTACCTAAAACAAAATACGGGGCTTAGGCAAAAATAATATAATTTAGCCCAACCATTTGGCTACAAAGGCCAGCCCTCTTCAGGGCTAATTTAGACCGCTTCGGGCGACCCTAGTTAGTTATTAATTTACGACAAATCGTATAAACTTTGTATGGAGGAAGGAGTTGTGTTTCTAAGCGGCATTGCGTAATAGAGTTATTGAAGATTATATTTGGAACTGAATGTACTAGTGGAGAAAATTGATATTGGCAACGTTGGTTTATGGAAACAAGTATTGCGATCCCTCTTCACATATCAGTAACTTGGTAAGAAACTGTTACTGTTAGGCTATGTCATCCCACTGCTGGGCAAAGGCCTTTCCCCATGACTTCCAAATCCTTCGATCCAGGGCCAATGTGGACCACAGACCCTTTGGTTCTGTCCAGCTCGTCCCGCCATCCTGCGAGGTCTACCGCGTCGCCTTCTGGCTGTGTCAGGGCTCCACATCGTGGTTATTTTGGCCCACAACTCGTCAGGCATACGGAAGACATAGCCAGCCCAGTCCCACTTCAGCTTAGCTGCTTTTTAAGAAAGAAAAAGTAAGAAACTTGTGAGTTAATAATAACAGACTGTCGGGTCAATCTTCAAGTTAAGCCACACTGGTCTAGGTTGATCTGTGGATGGGTGACCATCCGTTACACACTGAGTTTCCTCCATGTCTCGTAAATCTTTGTCAGTCGTTACAGGTAGTCAGTGACCCGAAAGTCTGACAAACAGTCTTACGAAGGGGTATCGTATTATACCTAGAACTAACTGGGTAGTGGAGGTCAGATAGATAGTCGCTCCATGTAAAGTACTGGTATTTAGCTGCATCCGGTTAGACTGGACGCCGACCCCAACATGTTGGGAAAAGGCTAGGCAGATGATGATATTTTATGTAAACAAATATTTTGTTTCTTCATCACATATAGTTTGTAGTGACTTCTAGATCTTCTCTAGGTTCAGGAGACTGCCTTATCCGACAGATTCTTCCAATCTTTATTCTTTGGTCTATTTATCTGCTTTTCACCTTTCAAAAGCGCTCAACGGTGATAGATTTGTTTATACTGATGAACAAATATAATTATTATTTAGTATTCCAGATAGCGGTAATAATAGATTTGTTGTGAATTTAAGAATCGTTTTGGAACACCAGCAATCATGGTTTCTGTGAGTCATGCAAAAAGTGACAGTTATTTTTACCAATAATAAAAATAAAATATAACTATTCCATACAAATGTCAGGCTTTATTTTCTGAAAGAAAAAACGCATCCATAAGTTATCAAGGCTCCTGAAAAATGAATGAGAATTAAGATGACCCAGTAACAGTTTCTGTGAGTCATGCACAAAGTGACAGTTATTTTAACTAATAATAAAAATAAAATATAATTATCCCATACAAATGTAAGGCTTTATTTTCTGAAAGAAAGAACGCATCCATAAGTTATCAAGGCTCGTGAAAAATTAATGAGAATTAAGATGGCCCAGTAACAATAAATATTTAACAATCCAACTCTCAAATTATTATTTCGAGGACGATTTTGCAACATTAAAAATGTAAGGACATTTACGATTGTCAAGCAATTTGTTTGATTTATTCATAAAAATGGACACGCTTTGGGTCTCTTGGGTTTGTCCATTTTTCACCATCCTCTTCCGTTTAAGGGCCCTTTCGGTAAATCATTACATCGAATACGACAATTTGTATAATTTAAAATGTAAACAATGGGCTGTTGAAGCGGTTTTTACTTTTAGAATATTTATTTTTGTTGTCAACACGACAAATAATTGTAGCACGAAGATCATACCTTATGCACCTATGCACCCTATGCTTATGACCTTTATGCTAGAATAATTAAGAAACAACAATGAAGAGAACAGGGAATTTTAAGCTGACCAAACAAGCCTGAGAAATATTTCTCGATGGCATGTTAAGCCAAGTCCCCATGCTGCATGTCAAGCCCATTTGCGGCATATAAACTCTGACACCAGGTTTGGCACTCACACGAAAAGAAAAACCGGCCAAGTGCATGTCGGACTCGCGCACGAAGGGTTCCGTACCATTATTTATAAAAACGAGCAAAAACATCACTTTTTTGTATGGGAGCTCCCCAATTTTTTTTTCTGTTTTTAGTATTTGTTGTTATAGCAGCAACAGAAATACATAATCTGAAGAAATTTCAACTGGTTAATTATCAAGGTTCATGAGATACAGCCTGGTGACAGACGGACATCGAAGTCTCAGTAATAGGGTCCCGTTTGACCCTTTGGGTATGGAACCCTAAAAAAGAAGCTGGCTATTCTTTAGACCTAGCACAGATTTTCAGCCGGTGCCGGATGTGGTGACGTGTCATGAGATCTGAGTCGCACGCTGATCGGCGCCAGCACCGCCCCTATCCAGTAGCTGGATTTTGCATCCTCTCAGTAAAATAATAGGTATCTAATTGGTAACTGGCCACTTAGAGAAAGTATAACAGTTTATGTAATGTTTTCGATATGCTGTCACAATTTGCATATTATTCTATAGTATCTCTCATTTATTGAAACAGTGTTCCAAAGTTGAACGATGTAAAAGCAATATTTAATAGTATGAACAACATAAATAATCGAGAAATAAGTACGAACACGTACGTTAGGGAAAATAAATATTTTGGTCGAAACAGACTAATCAAACTCTGATAGGAGACAGCGGAAAAAGGCACTATTAAATTAAACTAGGGATTTAGGTAGTGTCCATTAATCTACGAATATTTTATTGATTAACCTGTGTTGTTAAATAAGAACCTGAGTATTATGAACTTATAAATTCTGATCTCAGTCTCAAACTCTCAATCTGTCAAAAATACGTATGGTTGATTTTGAAATTATTTGTAGCTGTACAAGTATCAAAATAACTGGGCGTCAAACAATTCGTCCAAATCGCTGTCAACCGGAAAAGTGCCCAGAAGGCTGGCCGAATTGTTCAATATTAGTTGAGCTGGCGATATGGTGTTGCTGAGCCCATCGATCGGTGCTCTAAGGCGACTGGTCGCTATATGCAAATACTATGCGGTGAATCATGGGCTCATATATTAGAACGTCACAAAGAGTGAACTAATGGTTTTTAAAATGTAATATATTCGTGTATTCCAACTGTCACACCATGGTGAACCACTACGAATACTGGACAAGTTTAAGTATCTGGGCCGCTGGATCACTGAAGATCTTAAAGATATTGTAACATTGAAAGGGAACGTAAGTCGCTGGCTGTCCGTTGTAACGTGTTGGCCCACAGGTTTGCACGTTGTACGAAACACGTTTGGTAAGTATGTATTTGAGCCGTTTGGGGTTGAAACACTAGGGCCATGGGGCCCGAGTGCCACCCTTCTAATTCGGGATATCGCCAAGCGGTTGGTCGACTCTTAACGTGACTTGAGGGTTGGCCTTTTTTTCGGCCAAAGAATCAGCATTGCCATCCAACGTGGCAATGCGGCCAGCCTTCTGCGAACTTTTCCTGTTGACAGCGATGAGGACTAATTTTTGACGCCCTATAGTTTTGATACTTGTACATTTTTTATTTTATTTTTATTTGTAGTTTGTAAATAATGTTCATTGAAGCTTAGATGAAGTTACGATGAAATAAGGAAAATTTTGTGAGGAAAGTTTTGAGTATAAATGTTGATGGGTATATGAGTAGAGGAAGACCAACGAACCGATGGATGAACTGTGTGAAGGATAATATGGCAAGAAAGGAGGTGTCTGATGAGACGGCGAGTAATAGAGAAGTAGAACAAGGAAGAAGACAACATGACCCCAAAAGAATTGGGATAAGAGCAGGAGACTAATGATATAAGGTAACGATGAGATTTGAACGCTTTTAATTACGGGAAGTGGCCATCTGATTGTGTAGTATTGATCCCAATTTTACGAAAACTTAGCCCAGCTTAGCTTAACCATAAATTATAGTAGGTATTCGATTAAAATGTCCAAACACTTAACTTTCACAGCTCACACTGTATGATAAATAAACAATTATTTTCTAATAAATTATTCACAATCCCACACAGCACATACTTAGGGCTTGTTGTCTGCACGACTAGGAAAAGCACTTAACATTTTCCCATGCAAAATAATTTATAAATATCAACACCGCTGCCTCCTCTCACTAAGCCACTACCCTTATCCAGTTCCATTCATTATTCAAACGCTCTCGATATCTTAAATTTAGTTTTGTTTATGCTCCCTTACTAAAGACTACGTGAGGTGTTGCCACGATAAAAATGTCAGGAGTACGTTTTTTTTCTTTTTTTTTCGTTTCGCATGCCTCTGAGTTATGTGTTGTACGTTTTGTATATTTTTTTTGGGAAATATTGTGCGTATGTTAGAATGTTTTGCGTGTTATGACAGGTATTGTTACAATTATTTACGTTCTTGTAAAGTACGTTATTGTGATTGGCTGATCAATTCTGGTGTAGTATCTATCACTTGCTGTTGTCCGCGACTATGTTCGCGAGGAAATTTTGAAGAGAAGGGTAAAAAAAAATTTGCTATTCTGAGCTATAATCTATCTCTGAGCCAAATTTCATCCCAATCCGTTCAGCCATTCTGGCGTGATTGAGTATCAAACATACATCCGTCCATCAACCGTTACCGTCAGAAAATCGAGATTCGACGTACTAACGCGTCATTAACTTATTTTTGATTGGTTACATCGTGTTCGGATATTTGATAGCAGATTCGATATAAATAAATATGTACTGGGATTGTTAGGCTTGTCTCCAATACAAACACATACATACATACATTGCCGTACTTAGGTAAAATTATGGTCTCTTCGTTACGTTCTGATATCAAGTCAGGGTATCGCTAAGAAAAGGAAACTTTGAATCATCATTTTTAGTATAGAAAATTAGTCTACGTTACTGGGTTTTCCGTCCGGAATTTCTCAGTAGAGTAACCCGTAGTCTGGAAACTAAACCACCCCCACTAAAAATAGGAGTTAAACAAAACTGGCGAAAGGTATCCACCAATAACAATCTCAGTTTTACATGCTCCTTTCCTTCCTTTTATTCTGTAGCTCATTTGTTAGAGCGAGAAACAGAACATGCTGCCGACCGCACCATCGATGCTGCCGCTTACGATTCCGTGCTGCTAGATTAGGGTCCACCCTAAATGTACACCTTTGGCAAACCCTTGGTGGGAACACGCGTGATGTTTTGTTATACTATGATAAAAGCCTCTTTCTTTACATCATCATCATCATCAGCCTATAATGTTCCCACTGCTGGGACACAGGCCTCCTCTCTATGAGAGGGAGTGGGTTGTAATCCACCACGCGGGCCCAGTGCGGGTTGGTAGATGTCACATGTTTTCGAATTTTTAGTTCTAGGACATGCCGGTTTCCTCGCGATGTTGTCCTTCACCGTTTTTGAGAAAAGCGGTGATGAAATAAATTAAACAAAGTAATGCGCCTGCCTGGGTTCGAACCCACGTCTTACTGCTCATAAGTCGGGGTTTCTACCACTGGGCCACCGCTGCTCTCCTTTACATATATATCAGTTAATAATATCAAAGACTTCCACTAAGAAAGAAAAACCTTTTAAAAACCCCATCATCACCCGTCACACCACATTTATATAACCAAACAACATACATAATTGCATTGACGAGAACCCAAAATGGGGACTAAGTGGACTTAAATGAAAGCCCATAATAAAGGTCGCTATGCATACATGGTGTACGGTGTTTGATCGATGCGTGACCCGCATTTAGGGGGCTGTAGGTCACACCGAATTGTAATTTAGTGTATGCTGAATAGGGGCCGGTGTGAGATGGGTTAAGGAGCGCGCGAACAAATAGAGTAGGTTCCTTGTAAGAATGATGTAAAGGTGTGTCCAAACATTGAGCGGCTAGAGCGCGGCAGCAACACGCGGCCTTTGCAGAACAAATTTTTGCTGCGCTCTGGTTAGGACTAAACCGACGCATGTTTGCACGGCAGCAGCAATTACTGACGAATGTTTACTAAAATGTTCGTGTGGCAGATAGAGTGAAGCGTTCGCGCGCGGCTGTCGTCCAATCGCAGCGCGGCAGGCTGCGAGCGACTGTCGCGCTCGATTGCCGCTTTATATTTGGACACACCTTAATATTAAGGTATGACATAAGATGAGGTGCAAAGAACCTTAGGTTTATATTCATTTATTTGCATTCTACAATGTAGGCCTGTCGTCATCATTGTCCTTCAATCCTTATCCCAATCTATTTGGGGTCAGCGAAGCTGTCTTCTTCTTCCATACTTCTCTATTACTCGTCATCTCATCAGACACCTCACAATGTAGGCCTGTATAAGGTATTATAAGAGGTTTATAGCTAACAACAAATAAGGATCCTTTATCAGTTATCATAGGTATACATCGAAATACATGAAATACTTAGGTACACATACAAAAATTAATGCCGTAACCGAGACAAAATTTATTATAACGTAAAAGAGTAAATTATGTTTTATCTAAACCTCATAAATTTATTTAAACACGACTTTATGGGTTATCAACCTCATTAATTAATGTAACAATGCTCATGACCATGACATATTATTCTTTGGCGAATGTGGTAAAATTTTCAAGTCAAGAGGTAAGAAATACTCAGACGTTTCTTGAATTTAAAATGGAAATGCTGTGAATGCAGTTTTGGAATAGTAATATTATGTTTTTCTTACTAGACAGTAACACAGTGACAGTAAGTTATTTGTTTATAAACCGACTTTAAAAAAAGAACAATCAAAAAATATATAAAGGAGGTGGTTATGTTGTATTCAACCAGTATCTTTTTTTTCATATTTGTACACAGATTTTTCTGATATCTGATTTGATTTGATTCATTTTTAGTGTCTAGAAATTATTCCCATGAGAGGTTTCAAAGCCTTTTTTATGAATAAAGAATTTCAACGGGATACACGCAAAAGTGTGAGTTTGATTCACATTTTCTACTCTACCGTTATTATTGTGTCTGATAGAATGTCATTTCCTCCATATTATACTTTATGCCATCTGAACAATCAGCCGCACCTTGACTGACTGAAAGTTTTTTTTTTCGATACGTATCGGTGTAAATGCAACCCGGATTTGGGCATTTGCCTACGGAAAATAGACTTTATTATGTGACCGTATTTATGCCTAATAGAATCACGATTTAATGTAAAACACGCACGCGCTCTATGAAAATACATTTTACTTTTGTGAAAAAACATTATGGCGTGCGTCCATTTTTCTTCATTTTAACCTTTTGGGGCGTTTCGCTGTCTGTTGTGCTTTATTCAATAACGCAATATGACGACGTTCCTATTTTATGTGGAGAGACTGTGGTGTTGTGTACAGATGCCGGTGAAAATATGAATCAGTTTTCTTTCTTTTCCTCCAGTGGGATCTTTTATCCCTCGTGTTTTATTCGATAGATTGCACTGTTTAAAATTTCCGTGAAAATCTCATATCAAAAAATATCTTATGTCCAGCAAAAACATGCACGAGCAGATAATTTTGATGAAAAGATGACCGTCCCTTTTCTGTAGCAAGCCCTACGGGTGTCCTAAGTTTAGGCCGCTTTTGTCCGACTTTTTCGGCCAGACTTATCAAAAATTCAAAAAGGGAATGCTTAAAGAGATCCCGGATGGTCGTGGTCGGATAAATCTTTCATAAACTACCCTACTTTAGAACAAAAACGTCGCACATACTATAGTCGAGATTAAAGCCGGTAATTTCCAACTACCCGCAATCTAATTGCCCCATGTCTGGTTGTCAGAGGAGATACGCCTTTTGCTCATTCTGCCTTAAGTGCCTGAAGACTGTGACGGGTTTAATTAACTGCGGCACAACTTTGTCGCGGCGACAAACGCGACACGACTGGTGCGACTAATGTTTTACCTGTGTGTGACGAGAATGGAGTGCCTTTTGTGACATTCTTGTTTATACGACACACCGTTTAGTCACGACTTGAAAATTATTTGGGAAAACATACAATATACTTAACATGAAGACTGACGAAGCTAAGAATAGAATAGAATAAAACTTTATTGTACACCAAAATGCTCTGGTGTCGGACGTTATGAATAGCACCATCCCATATCTTCCCGTGGGTGTCGTAAGAGGCGACTAAGGGGTTTGCCAGAGAATGGACAGCAGCGTTCTCTGTGCTTTTGTAACAACCGTACTGCGATCGCCAACGGCACTTGGGGGAGGCCTATGTCCAGCAGTGGACGTCTTTTGGGCTAAAATGATGAATGAATGATGATGATGTACACCAAAAATAAAACATAACGGGCGGTTACTGCTGAGATGACGAGTAACAGAGAAGTATGGAAGAAGAAGACATGCTGTGCCGACCCCAAATACATTGGGATAAGGGCAAGAGGATGATGATACAATATAACATGATAGTAGCTGGTTTGTTTTTATTTAAGGACGATTGTCATTAATATTAAATTTTCGTTTCCATTTTTGGTGTTCAGATCATTGTAGCGACCAACAAAAAAAAAGCAACTTACCTCGAAAAGTACTACAGCGCCATCTATGACACGACGGAAGAACTAACATCAATTTCCTACATCTCACATGCAAAGTTTACATCGACTTAAGAGTAAATAGAAAAACCCGATTACAACTGTCGGGCAGTTGCCCGCCAGACACAACGCCTGTCTGGCCGGAGGATCCTCCCTTTTCTATGGAGGATGAAGAACTTTACACCCTGTTCCTCATTCCCCTAAACTGGTGACCCCGAAATGGACGTCAGCGCAGCCTTCGAGTAACGTGACGTCATCATCATCAACATAACTTCCCTCAAGCTTTCAAGCAACGAGTTTCACAGCCAGCCAGCTTCTAAACGGGTATTCCTGACCACCAGCATGCAGCGGAAGCGCATTCCTGGCCAGCACCCTCAGCCTCTCTTCAAGCGACCATGGCACAGCACACTGCACTTTCGGCCGGTCGAGAGCTTCTACCTCCCGGTCGACACCTTTCTCTAGCTGTCTGCCACATCGCGGCGCTGCACCACGTCCGACGCACTGGAGCAAACGCAGCGCCGGCCCCGACTCACTGGGGTTCGCCTCACCACCGCAGACTGTTCCGTCTCACCGTGAACAATGCGGCAACGAGCCATTATAAAAAATGGCATGGCAAAATACTACAAGACTCATTCGACTATCGACCTCCGGTCTCCGGGGGAGAGTGATGTAGCGACCAACAAAAAAAAAGCAACTTACCTCGAAAAGTACTACAGCGCCATCTATGACACGACGGAAGAACTAACATCAATTTACTACATCTCACATTCAAAGTTTACATCGACTTAAGAGTATATAGAAAAACCCAACTACAACTGTCGGGCAGTTGCCCGCCAGACATAACACCTGTCTGGCCGGAGGATCCTCCCTTTTCTTAGGACTATTGAGGAACTTTACACCCTGTTCCTCTTACCCCTAAATCATTCTAGGAGTTTATAGTGCATAATAATAACAGAATGGGCGGTTCCTGTCCCACTGCTGGGCAAAGTCCACTTCCCATACATAGTAGGCAACATTAATCGCTTGCTCAAGACGAATGAGAATGAACGAATTGGCAATTTGAGACTCATACGTATTAGTGGTTTAGGGTTAAGGCCTTCTTGCCGAGGTTGGTCGGTGGGTGGTTGACCATAATTACATACCGAGTTTCCTCCATGCCTCGGAAAGCACGTTAAGCCGTTGATTTCGGCTGTCACTTGTAGATCTTTGACAGTTGTTAAGAGTAGTCAGAAGTCAAAAGTCTGGCATCCAGTCTTACCATAGGGTATCGTAATATCCAGTTACTGGGTTGTGGAGGTCAGATAGGAAGTCGCTCCATGTAAAATACTAGTACTTAGCTGCTCAGACTGGAAGCCGACCCCAAGATAGTTTCGAAAAGAGCTAGGCAGATGATGATAACGTATTATTTAGTGCATCCTTTAATATAACTACTTTGTCCTACAACAAAAAAAAAAAAGTTATTCATGTTCGTATAAGATACTAAAAAGAAGTAAATTATGTGCTTTCAACCGTTTGACAGTTTTATTTTAGGTTTCAACCTCTATGTGATAAAATATCCTACGCGTATCTCTGCGGTTCGGCCCACGTTCATATATACTACCAAACGGATTAAAACTTAAAGGAGCATTGATCTGAACTAAAATGACTTGTAAAAGATTTACTAAGGCCCCTTTGCGTGTATAATATATGCGTGTATGATAAGCTTTGATAATATCGTAGTAAATTTACGTTATATGCAAGCTGGAAGGAATAAGCTCGTGGCTAAATAATAACAGCCGCACAGGTCGATCTTTAAAGTTAAGCCGTACTTGCCGAGGTTGGTCCGTGGATGGGTGACTATAATTACATGCCGAGTTTCCACCGTGCCTCGGAAAGCACGTTAAGCCGTTGGTGCCGGCTGTCATTTGTAGATTTTTAACAGTCGTTATGAGTAGTCAGAAGTCAAAAGTCTGACATCAAGTCTTATCAAGGGGTATCGTAATACCCGGTTACTGGGTCGTGGAGGTCAGATAGGCAGTCGCTTCATGTAAAATAATGGTACTCAGCTGCATCCGGTTAGACTGGAAGCCGTCCCAAGATAGTTTGGGAAAAGGCTAGGCAGATGATGATGACAAGGTGGAAGGAATACCACACATAGATACCACAGTTTCAGGACACCATTTTGAACAAGAGGGTTCAAAATTATATACTGAATATGTTCCAGAAATTTTTGAACTGTATTTTTTTTAATCAGCTGTTCCACGCATTGTACCGTGTAGATATTGCAGTTCTGTTGGAAACAGCTGTTTTCTTTTTTTAAATAGCCGACGGAAAGTTTATATATACAGCATCATGTACTGATGAGAACAGCGGTGGCCCAGTGGTGGCAGCCCCGACTTACGAGTAGTAAGCCGTCGGTTCGAACCCAGGCAGGCGCATTAATTTGTGTAATTTATTTCATCACCGCTGCCCTCAAAAACGGGGAAGGAAAACATCGTCAGGAAACGGCATGTCCTAGAACAAAAAATTCGAAGACATGGTGACATCTACCAAACCGCACTGGGTTCGCGTGGTGGATTACAGCCCACTCCCTCTCATAGAGAGGAGGTCTGTATCCCAGCAGTGGGAACATTATAGGCCGATGATGATGATGTACAAACTGAATACGTGGTAAACATTTTAGCCTCGGTGTCCCTTCGACTCTGTATCAAATGGTTAGTGAGTGAACTGTAATAACCTCAATCAAAATCAAAATATTTTTATTTCACTTAATATTGCACTTATAAAACGTCGACAAAAAGGTGCTCGGTTTGGGTTGGTCGTTTCCTATAGAGAAGAACCGGCAAGAAACTCCGTGGTTACTCTTTTAAAATCATCTTTTAAAGTATAAATCCAAGTGCTCCAATACAGAACAAACTATATGGAGAGAACATATTTTTCATTAATCGTGTGTTAAGGTTAACGAGACATTGTTTGTGAAACAATACCATTTTAATATCATGAACGAAAAGTCAACACATATTTGAATGTTTGTCACACATCACGTTTTGACAGACTTGTAGAGAAAAGAAACCAAGTACCTATCTCAACTTGCTTAAACAAATGGTTGGTAAACCCCGGATAACAAAGTCATAAAAATAATTTCTAAAAGCAACCTTCCATTGCAGCACTTACCTAATATTACATCTAGGACAGACAGCGTCAGTATGTGCTAACCCCTCTACAGTCCGGCCGAGTACGCCAGGGGCGTAACTACTTAATGACGCTGTCTGTACGTAGATAAATCGTACGTTTGACGGCACGGTCGGCGCAGTGGTTGAGCGATCGACTGCTGCGATCGCTGCTGTTGCAGGTCCGATCCCCGGACGGAACAAATAATTGTATGGCCTACACGTAGTTGTTCCGGGTCTGGCTGTTTGTGTATGTTAGTTTAATTTTTGTAAACGCACCCACGATACAGGAGAGATTCCTAGTGTAGGGCAACATATAAAAAACAAAAGTGTTCCATTAACGACACAAAAGAAAACAACGTGAAGATATAGCAATTTCATAAAAATACGCTAGCTTAGCTAAAAAGCGCTTTTCATGACGCGGTTAGCTGGAAATTCTACCTTGCATGTGCCAGATGTTTAGAAAGCCCGAGTTTTAAGATCAAAATTAGTTAATGAGTAATAAATAGCCGCTTTAAATCAAAAGCTTAAAGGGCTTAATATGGGGCGCTTAAGCTGCTGAGTTGTGGCCTATTTTAAAATGGGGTAAACATTTCCTTGGGGCTGCGTTTTGTTTAGATGAAATTAGAAAGGAACGTTTTTTTTTCATTTGAACTTTATGAATTTTTGTGGTAAAAAAACAGGCCAAGTGTGAGAGGACCCCGCGCTTTTAAGTTTCTGTTGACTGTAGTTTGCTTCCATCATTTGCCATTAGAAGTCATACCAACAATATTCTTTAAAGAAACCACTTGCACAGATTTACAGCTATGAGACCCAAAGACAGCTGGACAGATGTGCAGACAGACGTATTGTTATTTATTCAGGGTGTAACCTAATAAATGCAAGACCTCAATCAACTTTTGTTCTATAACTTTTGGAAATATGCACATAACTTTTTTTTGTTTTACCAGACATGTTGATCAGGTGATTGTGTCAGCGACAAATTCTGATATAAAGAATTGGACTTTCTATAAATTTACTAATAATAATAATTAATTGACAAGTATCTTCGCTTACGAGGTTGTCGACATGTGGGATGTGGATTCAGTAATCATTGTGCCGATAGGCGTATCAGCCAATGTCTTAATTGCCAAGAGCTTCGAACAATACGTGATGAAGCTCTGGTTAGGCAGGTGGATCAAGCGCTAGATTCAGAAAGCGGTACTCTTGAACACGGCTTGTATTGTTTGGAGGTTCCTTTCTCTGGAGCCCTGACCGCCGTTAGCTTGGACCCTGTTCCCGATACCGGTAGGCTACATTTTTTATATATATATATATATTTTAATCTAAATTTAAAACTGTAGTGTTGTTTTTAAAATTCGGAAAATCTCCTAATCTCTAGAAAAGTTTTTGATCACACGGAAGGTCTTGTGTTTATTGTGTTACACCATATATTGTATCAAAAGACAATGCATTTGACGGCGCCTCTGGAAGGAGGCTTCATATGATTCACGTTGCAAACTAAACTGTGACCACCAACGAGAGAGGAGCGGTCTACAATTTTCTCTGACGGAACGTCAAGTCGTTGCGGGCAGCCATATTGACTTGTGTAGTTGTCAAGGAAGGTGTTGCGTAATAAGGCGTTGACGGATCGCCGACGTCTGTTTTCTTAATCTAATTAAATTTGGTGCGACACAAAAAGTTACTAAAAAAAATCGAAATTTCTTAAAAAAATAAGATAATTGTTAATTTCTATTTCTATGGATAATTTACTATCGGTCTAATTCAGCTGTAATACTATTTTTCCAAAAAGTGTTTTTAGTAACTTTTTAGACCTATGTATCCTGCTTATGAGTATGAAGTTTCATTAAAATCGGTTCAGTGATTTCGGAAAATAAGGACTTGAAAGTTTGTATGAAATGTCGTAAGGCGTAAACGCTCCCAAAATTGTGATGCACAGGTGTTTTTCAAGCAGCAATTACAATATGCCAAACCAAAACAACATTTTTAAGGTAAACCATGTATCCGTTTTTAGTAACTACCTCTGCTGCAGTATAAACATCGCCAATCTATGTATCCAGATAATAGTTTCTCAGAATATCTCAAACAGAATGAATACTGGCTAAACCTATATGCCTTAGGGTAATTTCCATTACAAGATAGGACAATCAACCCGGCACGCTCATGCGCTCGCACCCCGATACGTTGTGTACGCAACAATTTAGCATATTGCAATTAATCTAGGCAGTGTAATACAGTATACAAACATTATATAGTCAGCAACTATCCTTTGAGAACTGATTCGTTGTGCGACTGCTAAGCATGAGGACCTGAGTTCCGATCGCAGGTTGGGCAAAGTTCATTAAGAATTTCTCGGTAGCAGCTACGCAGTCTGAAAATGTGTTCAGTTGATACCAATAGACTCGCTCTCTTATATGAGACTAAAACATAACTAGTGAAATGTATCATCATAATCATTTCAGCCGAAAGATGACCACTGTTTGATATGCCAAACAGTGGTCATCTTTCGGCTTACTCCAAGTCACATTGACCGGTACCGTGCGACTCGCATCTAGCGGATGCCCCCTCGCAACCTTCACCAGATCATCGGTCTACCTAGTAGGAGACCTTCCAATGCATTGTCTTTCGGTTTGCGGTCGCCATTCCAGAACTTTTCGGCCCCATTGCCCATCCGTTCTGCGAGCAATGTGCCCTGCCCACTGCCACTTAATTCGGGCTACATCGGTATCCTTAGTTCTCTTGTGAATATCCTCAGTCAAATGTGTGTGTACTATTAATTACATATCTGCTTAACTCTTCGGGAATAACAAACGTAATGTTATGTATACTGAGTCTAAGTTACGACCTTGGTTTGCTGGAAAGAATGCCTACCGCATTAAAGCCGCCTTTGATTATTTTTGCTGCAAAAAGTTTATATAAATTAACTTATTTGAAATTATTTAATAAAAGTCAAAAGGACTTAACAGGTTTATTACATAATTTTTAAACTTGTATACTTGGATAGACACACGTTTGTGAAAGAAAACACTGTCGGAAAATCGGCATGCCGTAGAACCATTCAAATACCCCACTGCGCCCGCTTGTTGGATTAAAACCCACACGAACTCACGGAAAAGCCTGCTGTAACCCAGCAGTATAGGCTGTTTAGGTGACTAAGTCTTTACAAAATAATATGTCCCTAGATTATACTGCGTACCTAGTTTCCCTGTATACCAAACCTTGTTGACGTTACCCAGTGTGTCTATAATTATTACGCTTGTTAGTCATGCAAGCCGCTTGAGATAATATGTTCAGTAAATAGCATGATCTTCGCTGAATTTACACGTTAATGCATAAATATTGGCGAAGCAAAGAATTGTGTAAGGGTGGTATCAAATAAGGAAATATGTTTATTTGGCACATGCTACAAGAGTAGACAACATAAAAGAAAAATAAGAACAAAAAAGTTAAATCTAAACAAAAAAGACGAAGCCTCAGGCGTCCTCTTGTTTGTTAATTTAGTTAGTTTGTTTATTTTACATAAATTAGCCCTTTTTTGTAAATGTTTAGTTTTAATGATTCTGTAGCTATAATTCACTGATGTATTTATTTATAGCGAGAGCAGCGGTGGCCCAGTGGTGGCTGCCCCGACTTACGAGCAGTAAGCCGTGAGTTCGAACCCAGGCAGGCGCATTACTTTGTGTAATTTATTTCATCACCGCTGCTCTCAAAAACGGTGAAGGAAAACATCGTGAGGAAACCGGGCATGTCTTAGAACTAAAAATTCGAAGACATGTGAAATCTACCAAACCGCAATGGGCGCGCGTGGTGGATGAAACCCCACTCCCTCTCATAAAGAGGAGGCCTGTGTCCCAGCAGTGGGAACATTATAGGCTGATGATGATGATTTTTGATTTACAAAGTTAGATGATGTTGTGTATCTCACGGCAGCACCAAATAGGCTCAGTTCAGCAAAGCGCCGGACGACTAGTACCCGACGTTGGTTTCTAACTGAACTAGCATTTGGCGCTCAATAATTTCTGCTTAAACCACTTTCGGGAAAGGTATGAGTGGATAACCGTCTTGAAATTATTAAATCTACAAAGATAGGCAATACTTTCGTGGCATTTCGTGTATATCGTCCTCAGAGTAAAGGACATTTTTGAAGCAACTTAGAGCGGAGTTAGGGGTCTCGTGTTACTCAGTACTACTTTTTACGGTTGTGGAGGTCAGATAGGCATTCACTCCATTAAAATAGTGGTATTCAGCTGCATCCGGTTAGACAGAAAGCCACACCAACGTAGTTGGAAAAAGACTAGACAGGTGAAGATTAGATTTTTTGAGATGAAAACCATTAGAACTTGATAGATAAAAATATTATAATTAAATAGTCGATTTGAGTAATACTGAATGAACCTATCTATACTTATAATTATAATGTACGATAATAATATTTTTGAACACGTTTATCTCTGGCGCAACCAGTCAGTTTTAATTCAGACACAAACCGCCGACTTTCCGACCTCGCCGTCGAGGTCCGTCGCGACGTCCCGGTCCATGCCCGCCCCGACCCTCGCTCGAGCCAGCCCGCGATGCTGTGCCAGTAGTTCTAAATCAGCCCCTAAATAATGATATCATTCAGATCCAGCCTGTCCCCATGCAGTCCTTCCCCAGCGACGCCCTGAGCCGAGGCTCGTACCCCACAGGGGGTGCCCTCAGCGTATAGTCGCTTAGTTTGTAAGTTTTTACGCCCTGGCTGGAGGCCTTACTCTTAAGGCACCCACAGGATAGTCCGGTTAAGCAGACGACAACCTCCTAGGTTGAACTGCGAGATGCCATTAATAAAAAAAAAAAATGTTTTCTTTTGATAGTCCATTTCCTATGAAAGGGTAGAGGCTATTTAACATCGTGGTACGACTCTTAGGAGCTATGAAATAGAACAAAGTCGAAAACGGTGGATGAAACTGCGCACGACAGCTTGTGTCTATATAAAAACGTCATTGAATTTTCAACTTTTGGTGCTGAGCCGCGCTTAGAAAATCCAACAGCGCACTAATCCACGTCCATATTTAGTTTCCTGAATTAGAATGGGGACTTCTTTCCGAATATTTCCGGGAACAGTGAACAACAAACTCTAATATGGAATTCAAGAGAACTGCTCTAAGTATTGACATAACTTCTCTACACGTTCTAGATGTTTTAGTACTTAAGGTACACGTGTACTGAGAAATATTCCACGTGTCGCGGCTGCCTAGCAACGCTTCCTATTCAACAAGCGATGTCGTAACCAGCGTGGGTGTTTGACCAGAAATACGAACGTGGACGAAGCGAAAGGAGTTTAAGGATCATAGCAGATGAAATGAACTGATACATTCATAAAAAAAATACGGCACTTTGCTGAGATAGGACGTTTTTGGCCTTGTAAAGAACTAGTTTTATTTGTCTTAATGTTTTTTTCTAATTTTCATTTTCTGTTAATTTTACTCTTCGCTTCAAAACCCAAATAGCGGATGCATGCTTTACTGCTGCTAGGTTGAAGTGGAACTGGACTGGTCACATTTGCCGCATGTTGGAGGTGCAATGGGCAAAAATAACCAGTCCATGGATACCAGATAGCAAGAAACGTCAAAGTGGCAGGCCCAGAAGGAGATGGCGGGACTCATTCTCTAAGGATTGGTCTACAATCACACTAGATCGCGAAAAGTGTAAGGAGGGAAGGGAGGCCTTTGCCCTGCAGTGGGACAATATAGACTTATAGTAGTAGTGTTAATTTTAACAATGTTTTTGACATGTGCGAGACTAATAAATACTTTTTTTGTTTTCTTCCAGATGGCGTTCCATATTTTCTGTGTATACCCGTGCGAAAAGGGGTTGAGATTAAATATTTATGTCCGAGATATCCAAGAAATTGAAAATTGACTTTTTCTTACTTACCTAATTTCGAGAAAATGCCACTTTTCAAATAAAACAGGTAACATCAACCAGTCCCACATGAGAGATATTCGTGTACATCGCTTAGCAGTCACCCCGAGTCTCCTCGTTACAACTATCGTCTGTGTAATTACTGAATCGCACTATGTTACGCCCGTTGTGTTTCCCTGTGTCTTCGGTTAACTTTGGCTGTTTGTTACACCGTGACGATTCAAACTTTCCGTACTATTTAAGTCATCGGTACTAATATATTTTAGTAACATCACAAATAACACTACAGCCTCCTATAAAAGAAATGAAGAATCGAATTCCAAAATAGCGCAGCAAAAGTTATAAAAAAAAACCGGTCAAGTGCGTACCGTACCATTATTTATAAAAAACTTCATCATTTAAATCACTTTTTTGTATGGGAGACCCATTTGTTTTTTTCGGATTGGAAATTATCAATTATACCCTCCCGCTCTGGGCGGAGCGGAAAGGAGTGTCAGACTTGTACTAACTAAAACCCATCAATGTTCCTTCTTAGCCCTTTTTGTTCAAGGGCCATGGTATCTCGTTCGAACAGACCCGCAGCCCTGGCAGGTATCGGCCCTCTCGGACCCCTTCCGATTTGATAACCTCTCCATGAGGCGCGCGTGGAACACGAACGCGCCTTTGGCACGGCCTGTCATCATAAGACGGACGGACGGTGAGCTAGCCCATTACTCACCATCCACAGGCCCGTATGGGAGTCCCTTTAAATATTTATTTTATTCTGTTACTAGTATTTGTTGTTATAGCGGCAACAGAATACATAATCTGTAGAAATTTCAACAGGCTAACTATCACGGTTCATGAGATACAGCCTGATGACAGACGGACGGATGACGGGCGGATGGCGGACGGACAACGTAGTCTCAAACGTAACGTAGTCCCGTTTGACACTTTGGGTACGGAACCCTAAAAATTAATCTTGATCCATATGATGTTAGTAATACACACTACGTATAAGCTATGTTAGTAACAAACGAAAAAAAGATTTTAATTCATACATCTGCAGCACTCACCTGACCCACCGGGTATATATGCAAGTACACGTACCCAATGCGCCATAATAGTGCAGCACGGCTAGTCACTAATGACCTTCAGAATTTCACTGCGCTCCCACGCACTCTGCGCATCATAGAAGCAATTTTTTACATAAGATGGCACTGATGCCGTCAGAACGTGCATCTGCTAACATTCCTGATGCGATACAGTAACGTGGGTGCCCCAACAACATCCTGAAAGTATTGTTGTTTAGGGGTATGAGGAACAGGGTGGAAAGTTCCTCAATACTCCATTGAAAAGGGAGGATCCTCCGGCCAGACAGGTGTTGTGTCTGGCGGGCAACTGCCCAACATTTGTAGTCGGGTTTTTCTATATACTCTTAAGTCGATGGAAACTTTTGCATGTGAGATGTAGGAAATTGATGTTAGTTCTTCCGTCGTGTCATAGATGGCGCTGTAGTACTTCTTGTAGTAAGTTGCTTCTTGTACGTCGCTACATCACTCCCCTCCGGAGACCGGAGGTCGATAGTCGAATGAGTCTTGTAGTATTTTGCCATGCCAGTTTTTATAGCTCGTTGCCGCATTGTTCACGGTGAGTCGGAACAGTCTGCGGTGGTGAGGCGAACCCCAGTGAGTCGGGGCCGGCGCTGCGTTTACTCCAGTGCGTCGGACGTAGTGCAGCGTCGCGATGTGGCAGACAGCTAGAGAGGTGTCGACCGGGAGGTAGATGCTCTCGACCGGCCGAAAGTGCAGTGTGCTGTGCCATGGTCGCTTGAAGAGAGGCTGAGGGTGCTGGCCAGGAATGTGCTTCCGCGGCATGCTGGTGGTCAGGAATACCTATTTGCAGCTGGCTGGCTGTGAGACTCGCTGCTCGAAGGCTTGAGGAAGTGATGTTGATGATGATGACATCACGTTGCTCGAAGGCTGCGCTGACGTCCATTTCGGGGTCACCAGTTTAGGGGAGGAACAGGGTGTAAGCTCCTCATACCCCTAAAGTTGCACTAAACTCTGAGAGCGCTGTATGCCTTCTGCGTATATCGATCGTTATCCGTGACTATTGGAAAAATCTAACAACAACTGTCGAGCAGTAGGCCACTAGACATAACGCCCCTCCTATCGGAGGATTTTCTCTTTTTTTTTTGGGGGGATCATGAACTTTACACCCTGTTCTTCATAACTCCAAAGCTATGTTTTTTTCTGCTCATCTACAAGTAGTTACTTGTATGACCTGCATATATAACGGGGTTTATTTTACCAACCATACTGAACAAAATTCGCTATGTAACTCTTATCTAATTCGCCATAATCTATAACCCTCCTTTTTGTGTCGATGCAGTCAGGTAAAAATTTACCATCGTATGTATGTACAAGCATCAAAATAATATGTCAAACTATCTTCAATTAAAAAATCAGTTTACTTTTTCACCAATCGGATCAAACGTTGTTTAGTGTAGCGGATACTTTACAGTGAAAAGTGACAATATAACTTGTATTTATCGCAACCCTGTATTTCTACATCTCATCTACTAAACTGAATTTTAAAATATTTAACCTGTAATAGCGCAAAAAGATTTACTAAGTCTGGTCTGCTAAGCTTCGGTACCTAAATACGACAGGTACAGGTTACGAATTGGATGTATCGATGACAATGGCTGCGATACAAGACATTGCTACGGTTGCTACGAACCCGTAGCAGATATTGGCTACGGCCTACGCCGTAGACTTACAGTTATCAGAAACTTTCCTGATCTGTTGCAAGAAAAAATAAAATTGACGGAAAATAAAGGAGGTGGTTCTCAAGTTCACTGTTTTTAAGATTTTTTTACAGGATTGACATAAGGTTTCGGTAACTAAGTCAATCCAATACATTTTTGAAATTTTTCGTCAACGATTTCGAGAATTTTTTGGGGAAGATCTAGAGGCTCAATTATTTGGTGAACAAGTATAAATATTCTTATAATGACTTTTTCACTTACAGAACGTTCTCAAAGTAAGAACGAAATATAAAAACCTATATGAAATTCTACAAGATAATCGCGCCAAAGTAACTTAAAGCTGATCCATTAAACTAATGAACACTCATATTTCTATACAGAAACGTTGTTCTCTTTGAGCACTAGCTAAGCACTTAGCAAAAGCTAAATCCTAGCATTTAAGTAGAGCTAACTTTGTACTCCATAATCCTTATTTAATATTATAAATCTGAAATGTTTGTGCCGTTTTCACGCCTGAAGTAATTGACTGAACTTTGTGGAATAACAACATACTGTACTATGTTTAATGTGTTTTTTTTTTTAATATTTAATGCAATTTGAAAAATTTCGCCAAGCGGTTGTTCGACACTTCACGTGACCAGAGGGTTGGCCTTTTTTGGCGAAAGAATCAGCATTGCCATCCAACGTGGTAACGCGTCCAGCCTTCTTGGCACTTTTCCTGTTGACAGTGATGTCGACGAATTTTTTGACGCCCTACAATTTTGATACTCGCACATATTTTACTTTTATTTTATATCTATTTGTAGTTTGTAAATAATTTAAATACCTAATTTAATAAAATTTAAAAAAAAGTTTATAAATTGCTTGATAAATGATTGGAAAATTATACAAGGTGGACGGGACGGGACGATAACGGTTACCAAAAATTCATTAAATCATTCTGTACCTCATAGAATTTTTCCATCAGTAATTTTAAAAAGCAGTTTTGTAGAAAACAGGAGGAAGAGTCTTTAATTTAGGCTGTGCTTGCCGAGGTTGGTCCGTGGATGGGTAACCATAATTACATACCGAGTTTCCTCCTTGCCTCGGAAAGCACGTTGGTCCCGGCTGTCATTATTTTTTTTTAACTTTCTCCCACACTAGGAATTTCTGCTGTATCGCGGTAGCGTTTACAAACATTTAAATTCACAAACACAAACAGCCAGACCCGAAACAACTCGCTGTAGGCCATACAAATATTTGTTCCGAGCTGGGATCGAACCCGCGACACGCAGCGCAGCAGTCGATCGCTCAACCACTGCGCCAACCGTGCCTTCAAATTTGTAGATCTTTGACAGTCGTTACGAGTAGACAGAAGACAAAAAATCTGACATCCAATCTTACCAAGGGGATAGTATTACCCAGTTACTGAGTTGTGGAGGTCAGATAGGCAGTCGCTTCATGTAAAATAATGGTACTCAGCTGCATGCGGTTAGACTGCAATCCGACCCCAACTTAGTTTGGGGAAAGGCTAGTCAGATGATGATTCTGTACCTCATAGAAGTTTTCTATCGGTAATTTTAAAAAGCAGTTTTTTAGAAAACAACCTATTATATAACCGACTAAAAATTCTATGTTCGGTAGTTCAGAATAATGCACTGAATACGTGAGTGATAACCAGAGGTCGGAATTAGGTAGAGTTATTTTTGAACTTGCATCGAAAATTTGATATGAATATGGATCTTCCCTTGCGTGTGCGCATTTGAATTTTGTAACTTCGGACATCAAATACGGGATGGTTTAAATTGTGTAAAATTAAATAACTTTTTTATTCATTCAATCACGGGATTTTCTGTTCTTTAAAATTAATCTCGGGATTTGATGCATATCTACTTTATTCTTTCGCTGTATGAAATCAGTGTAAGTACATAAATAACTCTACCTAATTCCGACCTCTGGTGGTAACTAATACTACAAGCGGCTCTGGACTACCAATGTGAGTCTGAGCATGTGCGGTGTTACGCTTCGGTGTAATAGCGTCCCTACTAAAGTTCAAGCCATTGTTTTTAATGTCAGTGCCAGAGTTCGGTTTGGGCCGCTACATTCATTCTATTTGGCACTCTACTCCTGTTTAATGTACGCTCGGACATAAAAAGTGATAAAATGGGTGTCTATGGTATATCTTTATGCTTTTGTGTTGAGAAGAAGTGGCTTTTCCGAAAATCATTTCTTGAGTGGGCAACGAGTCAGACCTGAGGGATTACTATGAGACGTCGAAGAGACGGAACTATAGAGGACGTCTAGCGCCATCTCTTTCCCACTTTGGAATAAGAGTAAAACAATACTGCTTTAAGATGTCATAGTAGGCCACCTGACGTATTTAAATGTGTACCCATAGATAATTCTAGTTGCTCAACTCACACATTGTTGGTAAAACAAGAATGTCCATTTGTATCTGTTTCCTATAATGTGGGCCTGTTTTGTTTATTTTTAAAATGTATTCATCCTTTGATGAATTCACGGTTGAGTGACTACATGATTACTTTCCGGTTCACAGTTTGATGTTATTGATTGTATACCTATGGGTTTTTGTTTTGTTTGGAGGAGCTCGTGGCTAAATAATAACAGCCGCACGGGTCGATCTTTAAGGTTAAGCCGTGCTTGCCCAGGTTGGTCCGTGGATGGGTGACCATAATTACATACCGAGTTTCCTCCGTGCCTCGGAAAGCACGTTAAGCCGTTGGTCCCGGCTGTCATTTGTCAAGCCAAAAGTCTGACATCCAGTCTTACTAAGAGGTATCGTATTACCCAGCTACTGGGTTGTGGAGGTCAGCTATGTAGTCGCTTCATGTAAAATACTGGTACTCAGCTGCATCCGGTTAGACTGGAAGCCGACCCCAAGATAGTTTGGGAAAAAAGCTAGGCAGATGATGACCGACGGGTTTTTGTTTATAAAAAGGAAAAAAAGACTAATATTGCAGCTCTAGGCACATTCTCTGTACGTTAACATTACGTTATGGTATTTGATTTGTTTATTAAGAGGGAATAAAACTTATATTGCAGTTCAAGGCACATTTGCTCTTTGGACTGTAGCATGATTTTATGATGGTAGGATTCTTAGCGGTAATTCCGTCTATGTTTCACAAAGACCATTGCCACGGTTATCGTGAAAGAGAAATATAACTAACTGCACATGATATTTAAATCTAGATGATATTGATTATAGTTCTACTTAGTACCTAAATAAACTACGGTAAAGCAAAAAGGAGGGTTATTATTTTGACCGGTATTTATTTATGTTTGTGAGAAGTATGTTCATCTGTTCCCTCATAACTTCTAAAATAATTATCACAATTTGACAAATGAGGTATCGTTAGAAGCGTCATGACAGTCACATTAAATTGAATATATTTTGCTTCGCCATTGTCGAGTAAAATTACATTATAATATCAATCATGTTTTCACGGGCCAAAATCCGGATTTCCTACAAATCGCCGAAAGATGTTAACAGCCAAAAATAATCGAATATAAAACGAAAAAAATATTAAAATAAAAGCATTTAAAACAATAAAAATGTCAGAGATAACAACGAAATCGTTTTTCATTTAAGTTGCGCCATTTTCAATTTGGTAACAGCACAGAAACGAATGATTGGAAAAGATTACCGTATATAGGGTGCGCTTTATTTGTTTAACTGGATTTTGAATAGGTGGGAATTTGTTGATTGTGATTTGGTTATTTTTAAGTTCTATTTTTGTAAATAGTGTTTGAAATCGTTAAAATTCTATATTCCAATACATTGCCCTGTTTGGTTTACAAAAATAACTTTTTAACATATTTTTTCTGTCTACTATTTGCGTTTAAATCTGACATGTAGTCGCTTTTATTTTGTTTATTAATAGATAACGTTGGGACAGGAGTTCAAAAATCTGGATACGAGGAACATTGGACTGGTCTTCGTAGCGACGCGTTGCTCTGAAGGCCTATGTCGAGAAGTGTAGGACTTACAACTGATATGCCATGATGAACTTTGTCGAATTAATAACTGTGGAGTGTCTATCTCAAAATGTCAAAAATCAGGCATAGAAATTATCAACAATTTGCCGAAAAGCATGCAAGTAGCTCTGCGCGATGTTCATTGCCCTAAAACAATGCATGATTGATGAAAATAATTATTAATAAGTATGTCTCAGAGAGAGAGCGCAGCGGTCGCTCAATGATGATAGCCCCGACTTACGAGCAGTGAGCCGTGGGGTCGAAACCAGGTTAGTTACACTACTTTGTAATTTATTTCATCACCGCTGCTCTCAAAAGCGGTGAAGGAAAACATCGTGAGGAAACCAGCATGTCTTAGAACGAAAAATTCGAAGACATGTGACATCTACCAACCCGCACTAGGCCCGCGTGGTGGATTACAGCCCACTCCCTCTCATAGACAGGAGGCCTGTGTCCCAGGCAGTAGGAACATTAGAGGCTGATGATGATGATGTCTCAATTTGAATGCCAGCTACGTTTTGTATACTGTACAAGAAACTCGCACTTGTTTTCCTTGCTTTTTAGTATTATTTCAAAATTCTCTCCCATTACTTTTCCACCATACTTTCAATCCTACAAAAACTAAAAAACATTATTCATTAAAATTCAGTACAAAAATAAAACAATAAACTCCACCCTGTGTTAACTTGTATAGATTGTAATAATATCTTTATCTTAAATAAATACGTATCAAAGTCCTTTGTTGCGGGCGTCTTGTTACCAACTTAGATTGATTAAGTTTGTTCTGTACTTGATAATCACTTTCGATTTTGTGAGGCCCAGTGCGGATGCTGTTGTATTGGGGAGTTCAGTTGGTTTAGTATTCACATTGTATTATTATCTAACTATTAATAGGCATAGTACTGTTTGGACGTCGTCGTTTAAAATAGGCTAAGAGTTCAATGTATGAAAGTTCCTATTCATACACAAAGGACCAAACTGTTATACATCCAATTTTTTTACTCGACCTAACATAGGGGTGTGGCATCATTATCTCAGGTCCAGTTGAAAACCAGCGTCGGGCACTAGCTGTTTGGCAGTTTGCTGAACTGGGCCTATTTGGCGGATCCGTGAGACATATTCATGTATGTTATATTATTTTTTATTTTATTTAATGTGGCAAATAATATTTTTTTTTTCTTTAAATCACGATAATTATTCCTAGAAGGACCAAAGAAAACCTTGATTATCTTGTCAGTCCCATAGGCTCCGTCAATCTTTTAGTATTTCTTCTAATTACTATTAAATAATTCTTGACTATACAACACTTAGGCCATGGGGTGCAGTACTCATTGCTTTTTTAGAACATCGCCTGTTGGTGAACAATTCAGGTAACAAGAGGACTAGCCATTTTAACGGCAAAGAATATTGTTTTCCAATTTATGTTGGCAATACTGTCAGATTGTTCGTAACTTTGTCAATTGACAGCCATGCTATTTGAGGCCCAGTGAACTATTCGCAAAAAATACCATGTATAAAAAAAAAAACATAATATTTTTATTTTACATAGGCCTACACGGGCACTTATAAAACGTCGACAAAAAGGTGCTCGGTTCGGGTTGGTCGTTTCCTATGGAGAGAACCGGCAAGAAACTCCATGGTTACTCTTTTAAAATCAATTGGGTTTTACAATATTTCTTTTACAGCGTTAATACTTAATAGATCCCACCTTTCGCAAAAAATCGTTCCATTATACAAGTGCACTGTCTACGCATAGACATTCAGATGCAATTTAACATCAACATCAGTTCCCCTAAATCGTTGCAGACAATCTCGAGAATTTCTCATTCGCTTTAAGTTGAAAAAACACTGAGAATAGAAAAAAGATGTTCTGAAGACGCCATTTCTCTTATCGACCACTATTCATTGGCGTCAGTATCTAATGCTACTATTTAATACCTAATTTTGGTTTAACACCCCTATGTCACGTGTAGGGTTGGCAAGGGTAGAGAAAATTTAACTGCTTTTTTCATGTTTTGTTCGTTGTTTTTGCCAACCTCCTCGGATGAGCATGAAGTCTTGGGTACGATTTCTAGGCCGGGCAAAGTGATATTGGGTTGTACCATCAGGAATTTCTCAGTAGCAGCCACGGAGTCTGGATTTTTGCCCGGTTGATAGCAATAGGCTCGCCCCCTGTTACATGGGAATTAATAACTTAACTGGCAAAGTGTGCGTGTTCTATTAAGTACAGCTCTGCCCAACCCTTCGGGGATTATAGACGTGATGTTTTGTTAAAATAATACCAACAATTTGCTGAATTTTTTTAGAGAATTATTATTTATATTGTATGTGTAGTTTAGTTTAGAATAGGTTAAGTTATGATGAGGCTGACTTGCCTTTGAGGATAAAAGCCTCCGATAAAATACAAGAATAAACAAAAAAAAAATACATTATAATATATACTACACACCTGTAGCCACACCAAAATTTCGCCAATCCAAATACCTCGGTGTACATTTCCCGCTTGCATTACACCACCAAAGCGGAGGACATCGTAGAGTACGTGCGCCAAAAGACGAGGTACACACCGAGGGTGCAATTACTGGAGTCGCGCCGCAACGATAACTTCAATGCGTTCGTGGTGCGAGTACCGAATTTTTATCTGCCCATCGTGTTGCAGGAAGACTTTTGGCCTCAGGACGTGGTGTTCCGTCGCTTCCGCGGACAAGTTCCACTGGTCAGCCAGCACAAGTAAAGTGTGAACAAGTGCAACTAACATAGTTTTAAGTCATATTTATTAACATGAGTTTTGTAATTACTTTATATATGTTGGTTTATGTTGGTCTATGGGCCATTGTAGCCTATATATAAGCTATTCCCCAGTATAAGTGGAAAAATATATAATAAATAAAGAAAAGAAATAAGCACAAAGGGTTTTGACGATGTATCTGTTACGGCACAGGTGAGACAGACAATGAGTTTCAGTTTATCTGGCTAAACTTAAGTGAGGCTTAGCTAAAAATTGATTGGTGATTTGAAAATAATATTTGAACTGGCCACTTGATGCAACCAATTTAGATGTAGCGCTCGCAGGGTTTAGCTGCGGTCCCATCACAATTCATAATGTCAGCCGAAACACGTCCACTGCTATACAAGTCCCTGTCCCTTTCATCATCACAGTCTTCGTCTTCTCTATCATGTGGTTAAAACGTAACCTGGCATCAGATTTGGCTTTACGAGAAATATTCATCAGGCATGCTGGTTTTTTGCTTCACTAAAGCAAGTGATAATTATAGAATACGCATATGAACGGATGGCCAATGGGGCCGAAAAGTTCTGGAATGGCGACCGCGAACCAAAAGACGATGCGTTGGAAGTCCCACTAGATGGAACGCAGGCCTGGTGAAGGTTGCGGGGATCCGCTGCATGCGAGTCGCACGGGACCGGTCAATGTGGGGACACTTGGGGGACTATGGCCAGCAGTGGACATCTTTCGGCTGAAATGATGATGATGATGATGATATGAATCCGAAAAATCAGAGACGCGTATCTTGCTATGCTCGTGTTCAAATACTCCAAATCCGAAATCCTTCTCACGATACTTTCTGTTAGATTTTATATCCCTGCCCAACAAAGACTACTTTTCCTCACAACAATAAGGCTGTACTTCCATGGTATCTTTTAAACCTATCTGTTGCCAACCCTACAGAGACCCTCAAAAGATAAAGAAAGCTTCCATAACGCGATATCGACAGTGGCTATTTTTATTATCGAGCTAGTAATGGTCCATTGGCCCCAGTTTATCAATCAATTTAGTTGATTATTTACAGTGTAGAGGTTGAAATGGTCGTAAAAAGAGGTCGTAGTTTTTGATGGAAATTCTGGTTTGTTCATTGCTCCTTTTAACGGGCTGGACTCTGAAATGTATTTTAAAACTTGCTTTGGCCACGGCTTTGCGTGAGTCATGGAAATTATCCACAAATTCATTTTAAATATAGTCTATGACTCTTGGGGATAATATAACTATCCATTTGTGAAAGCAATGAGCAAGCAATAGTATTTTGATATTATATGTTTAGCATTATAAATATCCTTAGTACGTTTGTTTTTTTGTATGTTTTTTTACAGATAGACACCTACCACTATTTGTGTCTGCATCGCCCAAAGGTTGACTGGTAGAAAATGCCTATGGAATTAAGTCCGCCACTGTACATTGTACTTGAAGTGTTAAATAAATAAGCACAAACGTTACCTCTTATTTTATTTTTAAGAATTATTAAATAAAAAGCGTTATTTTGTTTTAACAAAATTACTAAAAATAAATTGCAACGCGATCAATTCAAATATAAAACCTAGAGCAAACCACGGTAAAATTATGCACATCATCGATACTGCTATAATTAAATAAACAAAACAAGAAAATCAGTGAAAAACCTACTAATGAAACGTAACACGACGACGTTCTAGTACTGAGAACAAAATAAGAAAGTTCACTATTTGTGCTAGCCATCCAGTTTCAGACTACGGTCACGAAACCAGCGGTAAAGTGAAGACGAAGGAAACGAAAGCGTTTTGATTCTAACAGGACGCGTTATTTTATATACATATATCTACCTAACCTTTACCCAACTACAAGGTGTTTGAATCCTCGTCAAAATTCAGGAGGTTGTCACAAAATACATAAATAATCAATTTAAATCACGGTACCTAGTTAATTATTAATGTATGCAGATTTTTTTGGTTGTTTAAGTTTATCAATATATCAGAATAACACTCTTAACTTTGTATAGGGAATAAGAAATTATCGAATAAACGTATGAGATTGTTTGTATGTGTGGAAGCGCGGTTATAGGGCGAGAATCAGACCTCGTTTAAAACACGGGTGGTTCACACTTACTGATTTCCGTAAATAAACAAATTTAAAAAAAAATACCTACCCATTTTATAATTGATTTGGATCGAGAATCATAAGCATAGTTTACCTCCTTGAATTTGAAGAGGATGCAAAATAACACCTTGTGTATATCAACATAATTATAATTTTGAATGGAATCGATAAAGTAAACGTTGATGCTGACGCGCATTTGCAACGCTTCGGTTGCGCATTTAAATGCCACTTACGCGCGATAGCTCCACCACCATTCTGTTCTGCTTAATTTCGTTGCGGGATCAAAGTCAGTTGAATTGGTTTCTCTGGAACTTCTTCGAGCTTCATTGTCTCGGCGCTTTTCTTATGGTTACCACTGTTGATTCTGGCTTTCAGGAGTTGCAGTGTTTTGGGAAGAGTTATCATCTGCCTAGCCTTTTCCCAATATATCTTGGGGTCGGCTTCCAGTCTAACTTGATGCAGCTGAGTACCACTATTTTAGAAGCAGCGACGGCCTATCTGACCTCCAAAACCTAGTAACTGGATAATACGACACCCCTTAGTAAGACTGGATGTTAGACTTTTGTCTTCTGACTACTCGTAACGACTGTCAAAGATCTACAAATGACAGCCAGGACCAATGGCTTAACATGCTTTCCGAGGCACGGAGGAAACTCGGTATGTAATTATGGTTACCCATCCACGGACCAACCTCGGCAAGCACGGCTTAACCTTAAAGATCGACCCGTACGGTTATTATTTAGCGACGGGCTCTTTTGGTTTGGGAAGAGTGCGATGGAATTTTTTCAAAAAAAAAAAACCTTGCGTAAGAAGTGATGCAGAAGTGCATTTCCGAAACGCGCGTCAGTCAACGTTGGCCAAAGACCTAACTTGGCTGCGTCCACTGGCTGTCATTGCCAAACCGGTCACACAATTTATGACATCATCGTCCCGCCTTCGCTACGTCACAGCTGGTAGCCCACCATTTCGTCTTAAAGCAGTATTGTTTTAACCTTATTCCAGAGTGGGAAAGAGATGGCGCTAGACGTACTCTATAGCTCGAGTTTTCCATACTGAAATAAAATTAAAACAATACTGCTATAGGACGTCATAGTTACCCCTCTGATTTCATAGCCACAGTTTCAGACGTTTGTTTCAATGGCTTTACCGACTCTTGTTTACACTTAAACCTTAATTAGTTCGTGAAAAAACAACTGCGTTATTTTGCTTTGATTTCAATAAGATATGCTTCTGTATGATGATACGTGTTGTTAACCATTTGTTTCAATGAGATTGTCATACATATTAGTGATTCTTGAGCAAGCACCAAGCTCGAGAAGATTAAATTTTGTCTTGTGGAGAAATGTGGGTACACTACTTTAGGTTTATTCTGATCTGCCCCCACCGGTCCGTCATAGAGTGGTGGCAGTTGCGACTATTTTTCTTCTTTTGCGCCACTGGTGGTGGTTGCGTCTGATTCGCTCCTACCTCTGTTACCACCGTTTGCAAATGCCAGTAGACTAAAACCGAACCCTGATTATAAACGTGATGTAATGACATGATAAATATGTTGGTCAATATTTTTAATATGGCAACGGTGAGCTAACTAAGAAATTATTGTGAAAATTCATCTCATAAAGGGGTTATATACCAACTCAGGCACACCAATTGTCAAAATATATCTAACTAGCTGTGGCCCGCTGTTTCACCCACACAGACCGGGACAAAAGGTAGCATAATTGTTAATCCAGGGTATAAGCTACCTACATACCAAATTTCATCAATATCCTTTCATTCGTTTTTGCGTGAAAGAGTTACAGTCTTACAAACTTTCGCGTTTAAAAAGTGGGATTACTCACATTGCATTTATCAGAATCTCCACTATTTCACGTACATAATTGTATACACAACTTACTTCTTCCTGCCCAGTCCCATTTAAGTTGGGCAGTCTTTTGAGCCACGTTAACGATTTGCATTTTGGAGTGCAGTGTAATTAAGGTAAACATAAAAATATAAATAAAAGTATGAAGAAAAAAAAACAAGTATTTTTTTTTATTTCAACAATAAATATTTACATTAACAACATAGCTTAAATCTACAACAATCCAACGTTCCGTAAGAGGAGAGTCATGAACACTATCAAAGGCAACGAAGTGACTGCCACAGTCGCGCTTCCCCTAGCTGCCCCAATGATGCGATCGGCATTTGCCGTTCCCCAAGCTATGTTGCTGCGGGCCGAACCGATAGCACTGATGACAGATGAGAACTGTGGTATGTTTGGCTGTGATGTGCGAATCCAAAGCTCGAACTGCAAAGAAGAAGTACACAGACAGTTAGTTTTGTAAAAACAACATAAAATGATGCTGTTTTTTCGCCAAAGTGTATTGAATTCAGATGAGCTGGAGTGTGGAGTCTTGCGCATTCTACTCTATAGAGATCTACGCTTTGGAATGGGCAACTACAGTACTTTCACAGTTATTAAGTCTTGTGACTGTGACTGTAGCTTCATTTTTATTGTTGTTCGACTATTCAAAAGTGCCTGTGACTGGCCCACTTGAAATAAATGATTTTGATTTGATTTGATTTGTGAGTGGCACGTGGATAGGCACCAAAACAATCACGGCCTTGTGGGTCGGTCAGGGATTACATAGTGTAAATTATTTTATCACATAAAGATTCGTGAAGAATACAGTTTTTTTTTTCAAAGTTTTTTTAGGCATGATGCTTTGTGAAATAAGAATTGGCAGAAACTAACTAAA
Organism: Cerastis rubricosa; assembly: GCA_949152445.1. Taxonomy (NCBI): domain Eukaryota; kingdom Metazoa; phylum Arthropoda; class Insecta; order Lepidoptera; family Noctuidae; genus Cerastis; species Cerastis rubricosa. Next base: position 19,038,838 of record OX424534.1, on the reverse strand, counting down.
CTATAAATCTAAAAAACTAACAAAAAAATACAATGGAGAACAATAACATTGACTCACGCTGTTAAACTTACGGATATATGATAAATTAGTAATATTATTAATTTGTGGTAATATCCTGATTGCCTTTCGCGATAACGATACAAAACCGGGATAGTGAGATCATAAAAGTAGGTACTATTGGGCATTAGGTACGTTTTATAAAACTATTTTATCTATGAATGGCAGCTATAGATCATGATATTTTACCTGTTTTAAAAACTTATCAAAGACTTATTGAATCTAATCTAATATGTGAATAATTTAATGATACTTTTTATAATAATACTTATTTGATTAGTTAGTAGGTTAGTAGGTAGTTATTTGATTTATTAATTTGTTAGTCTACAACTACACTCACTTCTCAATATAGCTCCAAATGGGTGTAAAAGTACTCTTAACGAAGCCTTAAAGGTACATATTCTCCCCGTCATTACTATACTTTTGTTCTGGACCATATCTGGGAACCGTCTAGTTACGGAGATATTGGGCGTCAGAGTACCAATATATTTTTTTTGTTTTGATATAGCTTATCTTCAAATACCTCTTATTATTATACTTAAGCTTGTACTTACTTCGACCAATCCTGGCTCGTCCAGGTAAGCAGCGATGTTTGACAGTGCGCTATGCACGGGTCGGGGAGGAGCGTCTTCCACGTACCTGGATTAGGAAGAATAATAAAATTTAAAAAAACTTATTTGCAAAAAAACCGATTGCCACTCCTTTTTTATTTGAAGGCAGTTAAATATAAAAATCATAGCTTGACATAACATCACGCCTGAAACCCAAACGGGTGAGCCGAAGTGGACTCATCATTTATTTATTTATTTTACACTAGAATGCCACACTTAGCAATTACACCAATGAAGCACAAGAATAACTAAACGTATTCAACTGTTGATCTTCCATCATCATTCGAATGACCGCGGTTGGCAGCGGCGGTGGGTCATTATGTCCCGTCTTAAGTAGACTGTATTTTTTTTTAATAGTCGTCCAATATTTGGTCGTTAATCGGGTAGGTACAAATGTAGACCTCAGAAAGTGTAACACTTAAAGGGGAAACTCCCAATAACCATCAGAACTAAATGTAATTCATTCTGAAGGATTTTCTAGGTCTTAGCAAACATGTTTTGCGATAGTTCTAGAACACATAAATACTTACTCTCTTCTGATTGCATCGATGTTGTTTTTAACAAACTCGAAGACGGTTTTAACGTTGTCCCGGTTGCCAAGCAAAGCGTAGTTGAAGGAGTTCAGCTTGTCGTGGGATCTAACCTCTTTCGTTAGAGTCAGCTGTAAGTATCTGGAATAGAATAGAACGCCATATTAACTGGTACTAGCTCCATGGTTAAGAAATTGTGTTCAGCTGCATCAGAATAGTTTACCTAGGGATAATACAGGCTGAAGGCCATATAACTTGGATGTTTACCATGGACCGCAATGAGAACTAATGAATCCATACTACAACATCACCAAACGGCTTTCACCAAACTCGCTGGAGCGTGCCCTCAGCTTTTTCGGTCAAGCTAGATCTGTGGATGGGGACCCTATTACTATAACGAATTTCCTTCGTGCCTAAGAAAGTACACTAAGCTGTTGCTCTCGGCATTCATTTGTAGCTCTTTGACAGTCGTTACAGAGATTTGGTGTCGGTATTTCCCGGTTAAGTTTTTTTCGCTACTTCCCTCTGTCTTTTGTTCGTCTTGTTTGAATACGACTTTAAATTTATATTTTTGTTATTCAGCTTGCGAAAGACAATGACATAGACTACATAAATATTACCTGGTCAACAAAGCAGGGTCCTTCGCAGCGCCCATTCCTCGTAACATTTCTAGCTGGTCATTGGCATAGTTCGACTCTTCGAACCGTTTGAGTAAGAAGTCAAAGTCGGAAACATCACCTTCCCTCATAGCTGTCACGTAGACGTTGCGACGTACACGGGCATTGATGCTGTAATAATAAGAAGATAATAAGAGTTTTTGAAGTCGCTAGATTGGTTGTCCGGAGTTTTATTTTTATCATCATAAAAAATTGCCTGTGAAACTCATTAAGTAGACCAGACAGCGGACTAAATGAGGACACTGGACTGTGACAGATAGTCCAGTTCTCATATTATCTGTCCAAGTTCGCAGTCAAAAGTACGGTCTTCTACTCAGTCCTCTTGGTTTATGAACCACGGAAAACCAAAAAAAAAACCTTGTTACGATCGACTTACCTATAGGTAACTAAAGGAACGAGATTCTAGACAAACTAACATATTTTCAGCGTTAAAGAAATGGCAAAAGAAAAAAAAATACTAATGTGTGTACTATGTACAGTACGTACAGACCTGCGTCAAAATGTGAGTCGACAACGAAGAGTATGATAAAGTAAAAAAAAACCTTACATGATAGGTACGCACGGTGATCAATCAAGCTATACAAAACCAGTTTATATGGATCTCTCTTTATTTAAGAAATCCATATAAACTGAGTCCATATTATACTGGACATATGTGATTATTTTAAAAACGTATGATAATTTAGTAAATGTATGACATGTTTATAAATGTATGAAATAACAAAATAATTAATTTTTGTTAATCTATTGACTGTTGATAAATTGATCTAATTATTTATAATGGTATTATTGAATTGTTACTGTTACTGAGGGAAAGAGGGCTATCCTCTCTCCTAATGTTGCTGTGCCCCATACTGATTTCTTATTTGATAACACCATCTTTGTAATACATTATGGAATGCAATAAATAATTGAGTATTGAAATTAATAGCTTGATGTTTCCCTGGCCGTACATGATTTGATTAGTACACTCACGGAACGTTATCGTTTTTCAGGGCAACCCAACGGTCCCAGGAATCCTGGTTGCACTGTTTATGGCCAAGAGTGCACGCAAAGTGCAAGATGGACTGTCTGGCCATACTTGTGGTTGGGGTCTCTCCCGCAGTAGGCTGGAAACCTAGGGTGGTGATAGCATGTTCCATCAAACCAAGGATGATTTCCTGGAATTGGAGGAAGGGGTATTTTAAAATTTGGAAAAGACTATCAAATCAAACCAAATATTTTTATTTTACATAGGCCTACATGGGCAATTATAAAACGTCGACAAAACAGGCACGGTTCGGGTTGGTCGTTTCCTATAAAATAAATTCTCTAAGTAGGTACTCTCTCGTTTATAATCGACGTCCATGTGTGTATGTGTTTCTGGTCAATTAAAGATTTCATTCTACTTCATGAATTGAATGCTAGATTGAAAATCTTTTGCACGTTATGAAACGACAAGTTAGTTTTTTAAATAAAATTTCTCTTTTAAAATCTAGACTTTAAAAGACTTTTTATTCTTTGTTAATCTTGACATTATTATTCTTTGTTAAGTTCACTGACATTGATTGAATTATGATTTTATTTTTCTACTTTTGACATTTATTATTTTATATTGCATTTCAATTATTAATTAAAAAACTTAATTTAATTTATTCAAAACATTTGCACGCCATAGTATGTGGCAAACATGTCTGAACTATTTTTTATTTTTATTTATGTTATCCTAAATGCACTTTAATTATTTTATGAAAAACATGTTTGAGCAAATAAATTTATCTTATCTTATCTAGAATCATGATATATTATAGAGTTGTACCTAATACACAGACGGTGTAGCACACCCTAAATTTTCCGGTTATATTTGAGCCCCATGTAATAAGTAGTGATCCTATTGCTATCCGCGCGTCCGTGCTAAGACCAAAGGCAAAACGTGTCTCTGAACAAAAATGTCACTTACATCAAACTCAGCTTGCTCCTCCGGCAAATGCCTTAGCCTGTTTCTGAACCAAGTGAAGCCACTGATAGCGGGGTCCCACACATGGAAGTTAGTCTCCTTCTCCAGGAACCTCAAGATGTCGAAGCCGAACGAGAATTCCATTCTTTCAGACCTCATCAGAGCAAACACATCGTCTACTATCTAAAATAACAATCAAAACATTATAAAAAGGGACTGGTTTAAAAAAATAAACAATCTATCTTGCAAGTAACAAAGAGGGATGAAATCGAATAAATTAGTTCTGCTTAGATGACGCTCCACTATGTGTCTGTTTCGTTCATGCAGTTCCATGCTGAAAACGTTACCGCAAGACGATTTTTATCTTGTCAAGTCTTACCGCCGATTTATGGTATTTAATACATGAAGTCTCTGAGGTTGCCTCATGTAAGGTAGAGTACTTCGGTAACCCGCTCTTCGCGAGATCGTCAGCGAAGCGTCATCGTCAGTCAAAATTCGCGCTTTGGAAGTGGTGTGATCGAACCAGCCCGATATAAAATACAGAACATGCACTCTCTTGCGGCGCAGCTATCAGAAAATAATACCACCATAAGGTATTTTTCAGTTAGTCTGAGCGAAAAGAACAATCAAGTTCATCTTGTACGGTCGGTTCAGTGAATATTAATTTATTTTCCACTTTTCATTCATTTTGTATTCAGACATTTCACTTAGAGTTAGCAATAGTGAAAGTCGGATTGCCAAGTCGAAACCTATCTCGAGCTTGAACCCAAGATACTTCTGACTCTTCGAATTCATGTGCGTACTGTATAATTATCACTTGCTTCGGTAAAAGAAAACATAGTGAGGAAACCATACCAGAATGCCGGAGACATATTTCTCGACAACATGTCAGTCAGCGAAATCAGAGGCCCATGGGTAGCAAAAAAGCTGACACCGCTAAGGTACTAACCGCACGATAAAAAAAGGAAGTTAGGTCTGAGCGAAAAGAATAGAAACTAAAGTTCCATCTGCTCAGGCGGTTCAGTAATTATTAATTTATTTTCCACTTTTCATTAATTTTGCTTTCAGACGTTTTACTTAAAGTTGAAAGAGCAAAAAAACAGTTGCTATCAGCCTTACCTGTGCTCTGTTCAAGTGGTGAATTTTGTCTGGTTCATTGTGCAGAGCTTCTTTTATCAGGGTCCAAGTTTTGTGATCGTAATCTACCCTGTAGTGACCTAAAAATAAATTCAAAACTTCTTTAATTAACAATCATTTATTAAGTTGTTTATCCGTGATCATCGCGTTTACAACAGCGCCAAAATATCGGGAACTCAAATCAAATATCAAACATGGTAAATATCCCGTTACAAGTGTTATTGATAATCATTTATTTAAGAGCTATTAGGAGAGGAGAAGACGAGTGAAGCGATAAATGGATAGTGTGGATTAAGATATGATAAAAAAGGTAAATAGATGACTTAGATGACGACTAAATGAGAAGACTCAAAGGCGAAGAGCCCAACTTCAGATAAATTGTGATAAGGGAAGTAATAGTTCTATTTAGTTATTTTAATAAGCCACATACCTTGTTGTAGGGTATTGAAAATCACCCACTCTTCACCGGCAGTCTTATCGAGAGTCATACTTGCCCCAGTCATTATTGCAAGGGGTTTCAAATTGTCAAAGTCAGAGCTACTCTTCGTGTAATAACTGATGGGTATGGGGTACACTTCTCCATCGGGTTTGTTGTTCGAGTTAAGGTAGAAACGTTCCTGAAATTTGAAGATATTACTTCGATGGAATCTTCAAATATCATCATATTTAAGGTATATTGAGCTTGCAATTGGGGTTTCAACTTTCGGTGAAGACAACTGGAATAAAGTTTATCGACGGTTGCTCATCAGTTGTTTATCCTAAGTGGGAACAGGGCCTGCGAGGAATTTGAATAATAGGTTTTGAAGAAACTATTACTATACTAAACAGAATTTTATGAAATTTTTGGTGGGTCGTAGTTTCTTTTCTTAGTAGTTGTTGGAATAAAGAAATGACAGGGATTTTATGAAGAAAAATATAATTGCTCTAGCAAAAGGCATTTTCAGCATGAATAACGGGGAATACATTTATATGGAGAATCGCAGACCCTGTATCCTCTTAAACACTTGGCTTTTTGTAGTGATATGTCTATTTGGTGAAATATTTAAACGTCACATTTGTAACTGTTACATTGTGCAACAAAAAATATCCCATTTTGAGTTTACTATTTGGAAAAAAATAGTCATGGCCTTAAGCAACTCAGTACAAACCTGTTTAAGAGCTATTTGCCCAGTCTCATGATTAACATCAACGATTAGAATAGGATATCCTGGATTGTTGACCCAAACTTTGTAATATTCCTCAAAACTGAAGTTTTCGTAGGCAGTCAAACTTTGGTCTTCTTCAATGGCTTGGGTCATGGCTTTCAACAGGTCTTCTTGGTTAGTAGGCTCGAAGGGACTGGAAAACAAATTAGTATTAGTAAAAAAAGCATATCTTCTTTTGTTGCAGGCAATCTTTTCTTTGATACCTAGTGCAATTGGAAACTGGCACCATGTTCGTATGCTCAGAAGCAAGTTTAAATAGTTTCATACCACAGAAGTGAAGGAGAGCAGGGGTGGCCCAGAGGTGGCTGGCAGCTCCGACTTACGAGCAGTAAGCCCTGTAACTTAGTGTAATTTATTTCATCACCGCTGCTCTCAAAAACGGTGAAGGAAAACATCGTGAGGAAACCGGCATGTCCTAGAACTAAAAATTTGAAGACGTGACATCCACCAACCCGCACTGGGCCCGCGTAGTGGATTACAGCCCACTCCCTCTCATAGAGAGGAGGCCTGTGTCCCAGCAGTGGAAACATTATAGGCTGATGATGATGATACCACTTAAGTTAATTAAGTATGAACGTGAACGATGCGAAAGGAGTATGTTAGGATCGTATCAGATGGTGTTCTGTAGTTTTTGTCTACCTACAAGAACGTATCATCGCATTAAAAAAACAACAACAAATTAAGCATACTCACTTGTTCGTAAGGAAGTATCGGCAAGACTTCTGGAAGGTGTTCTGTCCCATGATGTTCGCGGTCATTCTGACGAAAGACGCGGCTTTCGAGTAACTGATTGTTCCAAAATGGCCGGTGACCTGAGCTGGGGTGTTGACCTCGTGGTTCATAGGCACAGTGCTGGGACTTGAGTCAAATGCTAAAGAGGTCTGTAGGTAGCGCGTGTTAAAGTGGTCGGTGAACTCGTACTGCGGGAACATCTACAAATCAGGAAAGGTTGGTATTGGTCAGTATTTTTTTTAAACGTTTATTTTAGCTTTGAATGACTAACATTTCAGTAATGTTTATTTGCTCTAGCACCGACTTTTTTGACTACCTCAAGGGGTCGACGTCGAGGTCGAGAGGTTGCAAGCGCGACTGATATGCATGGCGTCTTGGATTCGATTCCCGAGTCAGCCAAAGTGATATTGGGTTTTTTCTTCAGGAACTTCTCAGTAGTCTCACGCCCGTAATCCTCGAAAAGTAAGGCAGAACTGTGCCTAATAGTACACTTACACTTCGCCAGTATGTTTAAGTCCCATGCAATAGGAGGAGAGCCTATTGGCTTCAACCGGGCACAATTCCAGACCTCCTGGCTGCTACTGAGAAATTCCTGATGGAAAAAACCAATAACAATTTGCTGGCCCGTTTGAACCCAGGACTTTATGCACAGAAGTCGCGTTTGCTACCACTAGACCAAAGATTCCAATTATACGTCTTAACAAAACTCACAGCATTCGTTGCAATATAACCGAAGTAGCTGGCATAGCCTTCGTTGATCCAGGTGTTGCTCCACCAGTAGCAAGTGATCAGGTTACCAAACCACTTATGAGCGAGCTCGTGAGACACCAGGGTCGCTGCGTAGTGCTCGATTGACATGATCGTCTCAGCTTCATCTAGGATCAGGTAGAGCTCCCTGAAAAAAGGAACCAAAAATAGAAATTTTGAATAGGTAAGAAAACTGACTTGGTGTTTGCCATTTTCATTTAGCAGCCTTATAGTTTCTTGCTGAAAACTTAACAGTGATATGGTGCTAAATATTTTGCCTTGTCTCAATAGTTCGCATTACATTCTTTCCTGTGCTAGGAAAAAAGAAAGAAATCATTTATTTTCTGATTTCAGTGATAGACCTGTTACAAGTTGCTATGTTATAAACGTGCCTATAAAACACGTTGATTTATCATCATCATCATCTGCCTAGCCTTTTCCCAAACTATCTTGTGGTCGGCTTCCAGTCTAACCGGATGCAGCTGAGTAACAGTATTTTACATGAAGCGACAGCCTATCTGTCCTCCACAACTCAGTTACTGGGTAATACGTTACCCCTTAGTAAGACTGGATGTCAGAATTGGCTTCTGATCACTCGTAACGACTGTCAAAGATCCACAAATGACAGCCGGGACCAACGGCTTAACGTGCTTACCGAGACACGGAGGAAACTCGGTATGCAATTACCACGGACTAAACTTGGCAAGCATGGCTTAACCTTAAAGATCGACCCGTGCGGCTGTTTTTATTTAGCCACGAGCTCCTCGTTGATTTATGTTGTAACAAATAACATTTGCTGATAATATTTTTGTTTACTAACCTGTAACTAACCATACCCCAATTTTCAGTACCCGCCGAAGCCCAATCAGGAGACGAAATATGATCATTCATCAAATTAGGATGCAATGTCGCATAAGGGATTCCGAAGTAATTGTCAAAGAATTCTGTCATCTTGACAGCAAGGTCCAAAGCATGTCCTGCAAGACCAACAGTGTTGGATCTACCGATGATCCTAATAGGAGGGTTGAAGGTCGTGTCTTCGGCAAGCACTGTGAATGTTTCGCTGACGAGGAAAGTTACTAGGTACGATGACATCTTGGGTGTAGCCGCAAAGTCGGTGCGGATGCGATTGTTTGCCAAACTGAAAAACAAGATAGAAGAAGAAAATTAAATTATTTATTTAAACTAATTCATGTACAATAGTGGTACATAGGCGGACTTAATGCCACAAGGCATTGTCTACGAGTCAACCATTAGGTTAAAAAGGACAACATTGTGATAGGGTACAAAATAATAACTAAAAATATTTACTTAACTTCGAAATAGTATATAATTACATAGATACTAATACACAAATACACATAAAATAGACTTATAAATATTTTAACAAATACCAAAATAAAACACGAATTTATAATCTTCATTAAAAAATATTTAAAGACCGTTTATACCCTACGGTATTTCCTACAAACTTTCAAGTCGTTATTTTCCGAAATTACTGAACAGATTTTAATGAAACTTCCTACGCATAAGCAGTATACATAGATCTAAAAAGTTACTAAAACATTTTCGAAAAATAATGTTACAGCTAAATTAGACCGATTTTTAATTATCTAAACAGAAATTTCCAATTATCTTCATTTTTAATTAAAAGACATTTCTAAAATGTTTTTAGTAACTTTTTAGACCTATGTATACTGCTTATGCGTAGGAAGTTTAATTAAAATCTGTTCAGTCATTTCGGAAAATAACGACTTGAAAGTTTGTATGAAATGCCGTAGGGTATAAACGCTCTTAAAGCATTTCAAGATAAGCAGTATCCATTATTGGTTAAAAATATCTAGACTTTAAGCTTTCAATAATATCACCATAACATCAAGCCTTGTAATGGCCTTGGTTAGGCAGAGGTGTACCTAATAGTACACCCACATTTCGTCAGTTATGTTTAAGTACCATGTAATAGGGAGCGAGCCTGTTGCCATCAACCAGGCACAAATCCATACTCCGTGGCTGCTAACTCAATAAAACCTGCCCTCGGGAATTGAACCCAGTATTTCAAGCTCAGCAGTCGCACTTGCGTCCACAAGACTAACGAGGATGAAGAAAAATTTTTTGTAGCGCATCTCTGGCGTAACTTCATACGTGCACAATTTCATACGGCTGTTGTATTATTGTGATAAAAGTGAATTAATATAAAACAATGTTTCTTTGGGAAAGTTGTTTGTTATCATGAATATAATCACGTGTTTAAGTATCGATTACTAATTACCAGTCACCCTATATAAGTAAATCTCTTAATTCATTCAGTGCGTTTTAGAAAAGGCTTCTTCTAGCTGCTTCCATTAAATTCTGTCACGAGCTACTAAAAATACAAAAAAATCTAAATACAAGCGTATTTTGATACAAGCTTTTTTTAATATTGTACCGTTTTACCTGAACGGAATGAAAAAAAATATCTTATTTCACAAAGAGCTAAACCAAAATTATTAACAAAATAATACATACGGCTCGTTCAAAACATCAACCTTGGTGTTCGAGAATGTGCCAGTGTAAGTAGAAGGCCTGCTTATGTGCAGCTTGAAAACGGCCTTGAACAGAGGTTCGTCCCAGCAGGGGAACGCTTGCCTGGCGTTATAAGGCTGGAAATGGGTGGTGGCGTAAATCCTGCAAAAAAAAAAAAAACTTTAGTCTAAAGATCGAGAAAAGGGTTCATAAGTTTTATACAACATCACGCGTTACAATTCCGTGGTAACTATTGAGAAATTTCTTATGGAAAAACTATAATAATGCTTAGCCTGACCACGGAATTGAACCCAGGAACTTATTATGATACTAAAACAACGAGGCAGTAAGTCGAAACTCGGGAACTCGGGAGGTCGGAACTGTTTGTATGAATCTATCTATACAATTAAATAACATTGAAGTGTCTGTTTGAAATATTAGAATAACCGCTTTTTACTACATGCATATGAATGTATATACGGTAAATATACCAAATCGACATTTTTTACCATTTTTGTCTGTCTGTCTGTCTGTCCGTTTGTTCCGGGTAATCTCTGGAACGGCTGAACCGATTTTGACGGGACATTCACTGGCAGATAGCTGATGTAAGGAGATTAAGGAGTAACTTAGACTACTTCATCATCATCATCTTCTATACATATAAATAAATTGAAGTGTCTGTTTGTAATATTAAAATAACCGCTTTTAACTACATGCATACATACGGTACATATACCATAACATTTTTTTTTTAAATTTTTGATTGTCTTCCTTTTTGTTCCATCTAATCTCTGGAACGGCTGTACCGATTTTGACGGGACTTTCATTAGCAGATACCTCATGTAAAAAGGAGTAACTTAAGCTCCATCTTTTTTAGAAAAACTCTAAAATAAAAATTCAAAAACGAAACTAAATAAATCAAATAACTTTTTGTTAAATTCCACGCGGCACAGCTAGTAAATAAATAAAATTAAACATTTAATCTCAAAACCTAGTCTAACGACACATATTTAAGAACATCGGACACACCTTTCCTTGCCATCGCTGTCAGTGTACCACCCGCGCCAAATACCTCTCTTCATTGGACCTTCATTCATGGTACTCCAGTATCGAATATTCAAAGTATAATTGACGTTTGCTGTCAAAGGTTCAGCGAGATACACTTTCAAGAAATGGTATTGTTCTACGGTTTCATAATTTCCCTTCTCTGCATCTAGAGCAACTGGAGTGCCTGCTGCATTTACCACAGTAACTGTCTCTATTAGGTCGATGTTTGAGTGGAGGACTATTTCTTTTACGTTTGCTTCTTTAGCCTGTAATTAAACAAGATCATCATTCATCATTTCTGCCGAGAGACGTCCACTGTTGGAGATAGGCCTCCCCAAAATGCCGCCACATTGACATTTTGGGGGGTTTTGGCATAATCGCCACGCTTAGCAGGCGGGTTGCCGATCGCAGTACGGTTGTTACAAAAGCACAGAGAACGCTGCTGCCCATTCTCTGGAAAGTCCCTCAGTCGCCTCTTACGACACCCTTGGGAAGATATGGGATGGTGCTATTCTTTACGTCCGGACACCATACAAAGCAAACAAGATCGTCAGAATCTAATTATAAGCATGATGTGACATATTTTTCGTATCACTTTGTGCGTAGATTAAAGGGTGACAGGCCACTGGAACAACTTGCGACCCATGGATCTCCCTCAAGTTAAAGGGGAAAATATAAAAGTATGTGATTAGACCTGTTGTACTGTATGGATCGGAATGCTGGACTGTGAAAAAGATGGATGAAAAAAGATTGCATGTAGCAGACATGAAAATTTTGAGGTGGATGTGCGGTGTGACAAGAAAGGGTAAGGTAAGGAATGAGTATATTAGAGGAAGTCTAAAAGGTGCTCCAGTAACAGAAAAGTTGAAAGGGAATCGACTGTGTTAGTAGGGACATGGTGTTGACGAGGGTAGAATCGACGTGCAAGATTCATTTATTTCTTTTTGCACAACAACAGTTTGTGACCTCTGAAGAATTTACAATATTATAAGCTTTTATAAAATTATGGCTGTCGCTTTGCCCGTTACATTAAATCCGTTTATTCGACAAAATGTATACCTACATATAGGACGATAAGACATGTTTGTGAAGTACTAAAAAACATCATTTAACAATCAACAAAAACATGTCACGCAATCATAACATAATCAACCTTCAAAAAATACGAAACGCATATTATGACAAAAATTTTTTGTTCGAATTTCATTTTACCGAAAACTATTGACCGACGTCTTTTTTGCTATTTGCATTATTTAACATATTTTTAGATCATCGAAGTATTATATCAAGTCATAGGTATTATTTTGCCGATCTATATTTCGCACATTTACAAAATAACTTTTTGCTTTTGACCGAGCCCTCTTTTGAACTTTTTTCATTTGCCAAATTATTTATTTGCTGTATTTTCACCACACCGAAACAACATTTTACGGAATATAATTTGGTCACAAATATATAGCCAGTTACTTGGTTGCATTTTCAATATTAAAATAGTTAATATGTTTCGCTACAAAATTTAGTGACAGAAACAAATCGCTGCAAAACCGACTTTAAGCAGTCTTGTCTGCCATACCCCAAGAGTGTAATTTAAGCCCGCGTAGGCGCGGAGGGGTGGGGCGGCCCGCGAGTTGAGGAGCAGGTGGTTTGAGGCCCAGCTTCGTTCTCGGTGGTGAGCGTTAAAATGGTCTGCGACAAAAAGCTCGCTTGGGGCCACCCAAACCCCGCAGCGTCGAAGCCGGGACAGAAACAATGCTTGCTGCATGTTGCATGCCTGATTGCATGCTGCTTGCCTGCTTGCATGCTACATGCTTGAAGCAAGCATTCTTGTGTTGTTTTGATGTTCGGAAACATAATACTTCGAACAAATGTTATTTCGGCTGTTATTTCGGTAAAAAGTTTTTCGACCAAATGAAAAGTCGGGGTAACGAAAAAAATCAAATTGATAATAGTTCAACTGATAAAGTGGTAGGCGTGACTTCGATGAAGTAAGAAGAAAACGAAACGATTATAATTGAAAAGTTTTAGGTAAAATGAAATATGGTCAAATATTTTTCGAACTTACGATAGCAAACCGACTAAAAGAGTGATGGATATGAATTTTAATAGAAATGAGTAAATGACGACGTGACGTCAGGCGAGTGAGACAGGGGAGAATGAAAAAATAAAAGAAAATTTCAATACCTATTCGACCCAAATGTATGGTGCAGCTGATATTTTTTTCACTATGACGATGTTGATCCGATGGAGAAACATGTTCAGTTTGATGTCTGTAGCACGTTCTTAAGAATGTATATACCCTTTCCGGTACACCCTGTATATATATCACGTACCTGAATAACAATGCTGGCCCTGCCATCATAACTGAAGCGTTTTTCAGTATTCTCATCAAAATAAAGATCGAGATTAATGTCGTAGTCTAAAGGAACCACGTTCTCAGGCAATCTGTAAGCTCTCTCAGCATCCCTTGTCATAGAATTATCCTCAATGGCAAAGTCCTGGAACTCACTGTATAAGGATATAGGGTTGTCGCCAGCTGCGAACGCCAAGAGCGCCACGCTCAAGGCTAAGAATAATTCTTTGGACATTTCTGCAAAAGAATAATATGACCACTTTAATCAAGACGAAACACTGCGAAGAAATTAATACAACGAATCTGTTATATATAAACTAATATAATAAATACAAAATAATATTGTAACATACCTGCTATTGAGAATGTCCTCTATACAATGCCGATTATGATGAACTAATTGGTCAGTCAAAACCGTCGAAGTCAATAAAAGATTTAATGATAACATCATTCACTGATAAGTATTTTATCCGGATATCAGCACAATATGACGCTGGTTAATACAGCTTGATAAGATATTAAACGTTTGGCTGAAAAGTAAGCACTCTCATAATTCATCTTGATAGCATAGCTAGAAACGTGTTAATACGTTATCACAAAGATTTTAATCTCTGTAATTTGAAGGTTGATTAGAGTTATTTCTCTTGTTCTCGGATGTTATCATAATAGCTACATGTTTTATTTATTTTGAAACATTACCCCCACATTCGGAATTTATCGTATCATTATTTATCGTATGGGATCGTTCATAAACATTTAAACTCACATACACAAACAGCTATACCTGTAACAATTACCTGAAGGCCATACAAATATTTTGTTCCGTGTGGGAATCGAAGCCGCGACACGCAGTGCAGTAGTCAATCTGCGAACCGTGCCGTCCATCTTCTGCCACGCTGCGTTGCAGGGTTCAGATTTTAAGGTTTCGGATTGATGTAGATACAGGCACATGAGTTATACCAGCTTAGTCTTTAAAAGGCAAATCTGTAGTGAGAATTTAGCTCGAGCTTAGCGTTTCATTCGATAATGAACCTTATTTGCCTACAAATGAAATTTTTGTATCATCTTTCTCATCATTTGTGTGTCATCTTTATTCGTATGTTGCGTCATAATCGACAGAAGTTCCTTCCAAGTTACCCATACATATTTTTGTAACCTAGGTCGAGTTCCTGTCTTTTCTTATTGACTTCAGACGCCTGGTTGACAAAAATATTCATATACAACATCATCATCTGCCTAGCCTTTTCCCAACTATGTTGGGCTCGGCTTCCAGTCCAACTGGATGCAGCAAGAATACCACTATTTTACTTGGAACGACTGCCTATCTGACCTCCACCATCCAGTTAGTACTGAGTAATATGATACCTCTTGGTAAGACTTTCAGGCCACTATATTGGAGAGTCGAGACCAACGGCTTAACGTGCTTTCCGAGGCACGGAGAAAACTCGGTATGTATGAGGTGGTGACCCATCTACAGACCAACCTTGGCCAGTGCTGCTTAACCTTGAAGATTGATCCGAGTGACCGTTATTATTTAGCCACATTCAAATGCAACAACGAGTCTTATTATGTTCACTTCTACCTACTCTATTGAAAATACAGATGTGATGGTAATCATTTATGCAGAGACGTAAAGCAACTAACTTAAATACAAACATTTCATAAAACGAAAGGAAAGTAAATTTATTCTTCCCTGTTTCCTCCATTTTCTCCAAATCCCTCAATAATTTATGTGTGTTCGGATATGTTTGCATGTACTGTCTGCCACATTGCGCACCACTTAGGTCGTCTAAATTATTCAATGCCAGTCAACTCAGAATCTGTGATATTGCACTTATGACTTATGTTACAGAGCAGTAGTCAATGGAGAGCTCACCCCATTCTACCAGTATTTAAAGTCAGGTTTCATTCATCAATCGATTAGGTAAATGGAGTCAGTACTTCATAGTTTCTGTAAGATGTCAGTCACGTTTTCCGAAGAAAAAAAACATATTTAGTACGACCGGAAACTTGATAGCTAATATAAGAATCAATTGTGCTAAGTGTAGTTGTAAGAAACCAGTGCGTAACGTTCATACTAGCCAATTAGCATTCATAGACATGGTAGTTGTTCGCAACTTAGTTACGAAAAACACGATTTTTTGCAAAAACTCCAATTATATTTACATTAAACAAAAAAAAACTAGCCAAGTGCGAGTCTGACTCGCGCTCCCAGGGTTCCGTAAAGGCAATTAGACCTAAGTTTTTGATATGAGTTTCAACTTGAAAAAGGGTGATCTATATATCTATGCTAATACTAATACATATATAATTATATATATTATTAAAGCTGAAGCGTTTGCTTGCTTGAACGCGCTAATCTCAGGAACTACTTGATCCGATTTGAAAAATTCTTTCAGTGTTAGATATCCCATATATTGAGGAAGGCTTTAGGCTATATAGCATCACGCTACAACAAAAAAGAGCGGAGCAGCAATGAAAAATGTATCAAAATCGGGTTTTTTAGAGCTTACTTTGCTTTTGAGAGCTTCCGCTGCATGCGCAGCGTAAACAGTTAAAGTTTCGCAAAAATCATGTATGACTGAATTGTTCCCCTGTAGAAGTTCTAAAAAAAGTTTGCGACAGCATATATAAGGTATCTTAGGTATCTTTAAAGGTTAAATCACTAAAACCTTTTTTAGGCTAACCAAATTTGTTCTAAAATAATGCATTATTTTCGAAGGTGTTTTTAAAAACATAATATTAATCCTTATCCAAATAAATACGTTATCCATCACAAATATTTAATTTATAACAAAATTGCCCTTTGCATCATTCGATTTCAATGAAAAACTTGGTGACGAGATCCGATATAAGGAGATGGACGCAGTATTTTCTTTTAAAATGTCTTTTCTTTTTCTTAAACTTCATGTAAATTGCATCACAACGTGACCTCTGAATATTTGCTTCCATAGCGTGCACTTCTCTACATTTCCGGGCAACAAATGATCGTACACCGTATGCGTTGAGTTTGCGGCAAATCCGCGGTAGACATTTTATTCGCGGAGCGTACTTTTTTCTCCGCCACGGAGAAAAGTCCGTCGCCTGCGCAGGCCTATAAGGTTATAAGACCCAGTACTTTTACCTAACGTTTTAAAGTTCCACTCTTATACTACCCTTATAGCCTGCGCAGACGACGGATTTTTGTCCGTGGACTTTTTTTAACTTCTTTATATGATACTTCAAAAAAAGAGTATTACGACCGAAATTTAAAGAAACAGTTGTTGTAATGATCGCACACCGTGTGCGTTGCCTAATTTTTTTCTCCGACGCGGAGAAAAGTCCGTCATCTGCGCAGGCCCTTACTGATAAAAGCGTGATGTAGGTACCTAAAATAACTCTTTAACGTACGTATTATTTAAATATACTAGCTGTCCCCCGAAACTTCGTATGCGTCACATTTTCCCCGTTTTCGCAATATTTTTCATTGCTGCTGCGCTCATATATTCAAAACACACGAAACATGCACATATTCAAAAGTTGCAAGTAATGATAGTTCAATTCAGATGTTTGGTAGCGAACTGCCTGAACTAGGTTTATTTAAACCTGTGTTTCAGGCCATCACTTTACATAGCACAATTTAATTTGGACGTTAAAATTATAAAATAAAATAAATCGATTAATAACTCTAAGTATAATCAAATTGGTACAAAAGAAAAACACTAAAACTAGCTGATTAAGTAAATATGTACAAATTTGCCAGAGAATGGGCAGCAGCGTTCTTTCTGCTATTGTAACAACCGTACTGCGATCGCCAACCCGCCTGCCATGCGTGGCGATATGGCAAAACCCCTCCAAAATGTCAATGTTGCGACACATGGGGAGGCCTATGTCCAGCAGTGGACGTCTTTTGGGCTGAAATGATGATGATGATGTACAAATAGATACGAGAGGATAACATAATCATCAAAAAAAAAACTGCGTGTAATATGTAACCAAATCATTATTTTAAATGGGCCGATGACTGAGTCAATGTCCAAAGGTAACATTGAACACTCTGTTCTCTATTTCCTCTATGTACAGCACTCGGCTACCTCTGTGGTATTGTTCGCTCGTTTCTCCCTTTTCAGATTACCGTGGCTTTTTATAAAGCTTATCTGTTTTTAGTTTTGTTTGGCAAAGTTGTCTGCGAGCGGAATTTTGTGTAGTGAATTAGTTAGGTTGTGAATGTTTTTTTACTATATTTTTGTGCGAGTATTATTGTCAGCTATTTTTGTGTTTGGATTTAGCATTTAATTTACATTTCTTTTTTTCTTTTATAAATATATTTAAAATCCAGATATTATTTCCTGAATAATTACTGTTTTATAGGTATTGTAGTTGTGTTGTTATTATCTAGTTAAAAATACTTTAAATAGTACCTAATCTGTGGAGAACGCAGTGGCTAGCATAATTGTTAAAAAAATAATATTTAAGATATTGTAACTAAATTTTATTGTACGACTGTTTGTTTTTCCTTAAATAAATAAATAAAATAAAATAAATTCATTTATACGTTATAAGTAGCAAGTGAAACATTTTTTTACTTTACTTGTATATTTAGTACAAATCTGTATGATTCCCATCCAGCATAATTAGAATTGGTCGGTTTAAAAAAAAAAACTGTGATTTCGTACATTTTGGTGTCTTGCGATAACCCTTACAATCATAAAAAAGTATGAATGAATAGAAATGTTCTATATGGTGTCGGACGTAAAGAATAGCACCATCCCATATCTTCCCATGGGTGTCGTAAGAGGCGACTAAGGGACTTGCCAGAGAATGGGCAGCAGCATCCTCTGTGCTTTTGTAACAACCGTACTGCGTTCGCCAACCCGCCTGCCAAGCGTGGCGATTAGGCAAAACCCCCCATGTTATGTCAATGTGGCGACACTTGGGGGAGGCCTATGTCCAGCAGTGGACGTTAAAAGGGCTGAAATGATGATGAATAGAAATAAACAATTCATTCGTTAAAAACTGCCGGTCTTTAATAACAATTCAGTTGGCTATTTATGTTTTGCTGGTGGAAAGGAGTAAAATAGGTAAATTGTTTGTGTTACCGATACAATTTGGGGATTTTGATTTTCGTATTTTTTTTTTAAAAATCCCTAGGTATATCTTCTGTATCGTGAGTGCGTTTACAAACATTAAAACTCACATACGCAAACAGCCAGATCCAGAACAACTACCTGTAGGTCATACAAATTATGGTCTTAATCCAATCCAGCCTCTTAAATATCTAAACTAATATAATACAGAGGAAAGATTTGATTTTTGTTTGCATTGAATAGGCTCCGAAACTACTGGTCCGATTTGAAATTTTTTTTAGTGTTAGATAGCCCATTTATCGAGGAAGGCTATAGGGTATATATCATCACGCTACGATCAATAGGAGTGGAGCAGCAATGAAAAATGTCGCGAAAACGGGGAAAATGTGACGCAAACGAACCGGGCACAGATCCAGACTCCATGGCTGCTTCGAAATTCGTGAAGGAAGGTACCTAATAAGACTTTGACTGACCCAGGAATCGAACCCAAGACCTCTTGGTCAGCAGTCGCACTTACGACCACTGGACTATCAAGGCAGTCTATATATTTTTAATCTATACCACCATTTCAGCCAAAAGTCGTCCACTGCTGGACATAGGCCTTCCCCAAGTGTACTTAAGTGGGGTTTTGCCATAATCGTCACGCTTGGCAGGCGGGTTGGTGATCGCAGTACGGTTGTTACAAAAGCACAGAGAACGCTGCTGCCCATTCTCTGCTAAAACCCTTAGTCGCCTCTTACAACATCCACGGGAAGATATGGGATGGTGTTATTCTTTACGTCCGACACCATACAGAGCCGTGTTTAAGTATAATACCATACCAGAACATCACACAATCTATACATAAATGTACATAAAGCGATTCGAAATATATAACCAAAAACAAAGCTATACTAAAAGCATTGCCTGAAGTTTTCACAATTAAAATAATATTAGGTCTTTACCTATGAAATTGCCGTTTTGTTTGAAAAAAGTTAAAGTATTTTTTTTTCGAACTTATTTATTTCTTTTATTCAAAGTAATCACCCCTGCAATCAATGCATCTTTGCCAACGCTGTGGCAGTTTATGGATGCCCTTTTTGAAAAAATCAGCTGGACGGGAGACAACAAACTCTTCAAAGGCGTTTTGTACTGCCTCTCGGAAATTGAATTTTTTTCCCGCTAAAAAGTTGTCCAAATTTTGGAAAAAGTAATAGTCGGAAGGCGCAAGATCTGGTGAGTATGGCGGATGAGGGAGAGCTTCCAAACCCAACTCATGCAGCTTAGAGACGGTCTGTTGTGCAGTATGGGGCCGCGCGTTGTCGTGAAGTAGCAGTGGAGACGACCGATTGACCAAAGCTGGTTGCAGACGTGCGAGTTTCGCCATCATTGTGGTTAGTTCTTCAATGTACACATCTGCAGTAATGCTCTCGCCGTTTTGTAAAAAGCTATGATGAATCACACCAGCACTAGACCACCAAACTGTGACCATCACCTTTCTAGGGGTCATTTTTCGTTTTGCACATTGCTTTGGTACCGAACCAGGATCTAACCAACTTGCTGAGCGCTTTCGATTGTCAAAAAGAATCCATTTTTCGTCGCACGTAACAATTCGGTTCAAAATTCCTTCATTTCTGTGCCTGTTGAGCAGCGCAAGGCAAGTCTCGACGCGTACGTTGCGCTGGCGATCGTTAAGTTCGTGGGGCACCCATCTATCAAGCTTTTTTATCTTGCCAATCTGTCGCAAATGGACCAATATTGTTTTAATGCTAACATCAAAAGCTGCTGCCAGCTCAGCTGTAGATTGAGTTTCATCAGCTTCAACAATCACCTTTAATTCATCATTGTTGACCAAAGTTTCCGGACGACCACGAGGTTCATTTTTCAAGTCAAAATTCCCAGAACGGAACCGAGCAAACCAATAACGGGTTGTGCGTTCGTTTGTACAGTTCTCTCCGTAAACGTCGTTGATGTTACGGGTCGTTTGTGCCGCGTTGGTGCCACGACGGAACTCATATTCCATAATTACACGAAATTTCAAAGTATCCATTATGAGGAAAAATGTTGAAATGTAATGAAAATACAACGCTAATCAATAAACAAAAGACTGATTTTGTAAATAGAATGTCATATTTTTAAAACAAAATTAATTTGAATTTAGAACTCATAGCCAATCAAAACTTTTATTTGTTTGAAAAAGTCTGTACTGCAATACGGCAATTTCATAGGTAAAGACCTATTATATACTGCTTGTCTATTTATATTTTACCCAATATCAAACAATTTCACAGCTAAAAACCAATTCGTTCGCTAAAATGAGATTTATTTACCGAAACAAGGGAATACAGTTAATTTTCATTGGTTTTAAAAAGTATAAAAATATTTTTGTGAAATAATACCGGTAGACCTAGTACAAACGCGCCGACTAAAAACGTAAAAACGAAGGATTACAAGTTTATTGTTGAAATTTTTCATACCAACAATTTTGGCCAAGATATCTGAAAACAAAAGTTTTTAATTTTTTTTATTATGAAAATACTTGATTCGCAGAGAATCTTTACCTACCTATAACGCATTCTTCCCCGATAGGCAGAAACCACAGAGTCAATCGAATCAAATCAAATCAAAATAATTTATCTCAAGTAGGCCAGTTACTGGCACTTTTGAATAGTCGAACAACAATAAAAATCAAGCTACAGTCCCAGTCACATGACATAATAACTGTGAAAGTACGGTAGTTGCCCATTCCAAAGCGTAGACCTTTATGGATAAGAGTGGGCAAGAAACTCCATGGACAATCTCGTAAAATCAGAATCTTGTTACAAAAACCTTGGTTACATCATTCATTTTGAGATGGTACATTATACATATCCATAATGAAAAAACAATTAAAAGATAAAATAGGTAGGTAGTTTTATGAACTTTTTGCAACATTTTTCATTGATGCTCCCCTCCTATTGGCCGCGTGATGCTAAATAGCCTATAGCCTTCCCTGATAAATGGGCTATCCAACAATAATATTTATTGAATTCTAAACAGTAGTTCCCGAGATTAGCGTGTTCAATCAAACAAACAAACAAACAAACTTTTTAGTTTTATAATAAATAAATGTTTCTTTAAATAAATAAATAATTTTAGTGTAGATTCATTCCTATGGGTGGTATTGTTTGTTTGTTTTGTTTTTTTTTTTTTTAAACGTTACCCCACACTAGGTATTTCTCCTGTATCGTGGTATTAATTATTGTGCTAGTCCCAGAAAAAAAAGTTTGACCAATACGCTTTCAAGTGTATTATCTATGAAAAATTACCAGCGTGTTCGTGCCAGGACCTCAGAACATAAAACAAAGGGTATGAAAATTTAGCACGAAACGAGACTACGAAGCGTAATAAATAATTTAAACGAAAAAGTTTAGCACGGTACATTTTAGTTTTAGCACAGCCCCGCGTACGGACGGGAAACTTCCTTTATATAGAGGATTAACTCGAAATGAGTTTTTACAGATACACTGCGAATAAAACCTTAAATGAAGTTTTTGCGAAAGGATTGGTTCGAGTATGTTTTCGTGTTGGTATTTTTAGTAGCATAGTGCTTTAGTTTATTATTCTCCAGTCTGGCCATGTTTGTTTGGACTTCAGTGTTAAGCACTGAATATAGTATAGGGAAAGTTTTGTCTTGTTGTGAGTTTGGACAGGCCTATTTTTCCAGCAGTGGACTGTGATCAAAGTTTTGTTATTATCACACACCGGTGTGAATCTAAATCGATTGCAGTTTATTCGGTAATAAACTTCACTCGAGTTCGATTTGACAATTAATTTCCTATTAGCGAAAAAAAGTATGAGGTTCTCAAGGTTTAATTATTATATTTATGATAAACTAGCCGTCCGGCGCAACTTCGTTTGCGTCACATTTTCCCCGTTTTCGCAACGTTTTTCATTGCTGCTCCACTCCTATTGGTCGTAGCGTGATGATAATAGCCTATAGCCTTCCTCGATAAATGGGTGATAAAATCTAACACTGAAAGAATTTTTCAAATCGGACCAGTTATTTCGGAGCCTATTCAATGCAAACAAACAATCAAATCTTTCCTCTCTCTGCAGTTTAGACTAGCTGCGCCCCGCGGTTTCACCCCCGCAGACCGGGATAAAAAGTATCTACATACCAAATTTCACCAAACCTGTTCAGCCATTGAGGCGTGAAGGAGTGACAAACACACACACACACACACCACTTAGTCACAAACTTTCGCCTTCATAATATTAGTGTGATTACATTTATTTCTGTAAATTAGTTTCAAATTGCTTCGTTGATCTATCGGTCACAAGCGCGACTGCTGGACAGGAGGTCCTTGGTTCGATTCCCGCAAGAATTTCTCAGTGGCAGTCATGGAGTCTAGATTTGTGCCCAGTTGATGGCAGCAGGCGCGCCCCCTATTACATGGGACTTAAACATAAATGGCGTCTCATGCAAACATAATAATATCTTATTATAGCTTTGTTTATAAACTTTCTCCAGTTTTCTTAACTTTATTGGAACCTCCATCCCTGACGAGCCATTACCGTGAACTAGGAAATATATTAAATAATTGATGGTACACTTTATACTACCCGAATTATGATGCCGTCATCCTAAACTACGATTTACTACCACTAAAGAGCAAGACACGTGACGTTGGAGATGGTGAATACACTTCTTGGTAATGCAGGATACTGTTTGTTTTTATTTAATTTGAAAATTGGTTAAAAATAGCAACTAAACTCATCATTCTTCTGATTCAAATTAAATGAGGTTGGTTTTCTCTAAGCGAATGCTATAAAAAGAATCACCGAAGCAAATTAATTTCAACGGATCATTACAGTGTCTTACTGTCGTCTTATTTCATTTCTTATGTCCGTCATAAGAATATATTGTGTTTAGAACCAAAGGTGTGTGCAAAATATCAGCTCAATTGGACATCGGTTTTAATTTAGCTTCCAAGATTCTACCAAAACAAACATACATACATACACTGCAAGATAAATAAAAGCTTGTAAAAATTTACCGATTTAGGAAAAAAATCACTATATAATTTAAAATGAAAACAAAATGATTATTTTCGAATAAAACTACGACGTTGTGTTGTTCTGTGTGGGAATTGAACCCGGGCACTGCAGTATGCTTGTATTTGTCCGTGTGACATAACGTCACGCCGTGTCGGGGCCTACATCTCAAGCAAACGGGCGTCAAACCGCTTCTCCGTAAACGCTCTCATACATCGCCATATTCATCATCATCATCATTTCAGCCCAAAAGACGTCCACTGCTGGACATAGGCCTCCCCCAAGTCACATTGACATTTTGGGGGGTTTTGCCATAATCGCCACGCTTGGCAGGCAGGTTGGCGATCGCAGTGGTTGTTACAAAAAGCACAGAGAACGCTGCTGCCCATTCTCTGGCAAGTCCCTTAGTCGCCTTTTACGACACCCACGGGAAGATATGGGATGGTGCTATTCTTTACGTCCGACACCATACAGAGCACACATATATACCATTCCTAATTTCCTCTAGTCAACAAACCATATATTTAACAAAATCCACTCATTTCACATAGTCTGGTCCCTCCATTTATATCACTAATATAATTTTATGGTTCATACTTCACCTGTTACTCGTTGAGATGGGCGGGGGTCCAATTTGGCGGTTTATTAAGCATTTCCTTCGTTACATGGGGGTTAACTTGGACGGCATTCGTTGTGATTGGATCAATGGGCTTCATTTCAGCTATTATGGGAAGGGACTTACGATGGGGAATTATTTTTAGATGACAGATTATGAGAGTTGGAGAGGTTGAAGGTTATAGGTCGTACCTACTATTTTTGATTGATGCTTTCAAAAGAAAACAGAGGTTTCTTTTATAATTTCTGTTAAAATAAGAAACTGAACAGCTCGATATTACAGCTGTTAAGCTGACGGTATATTTCCCATTTATTGCTATCCTAGTACCGGCGTTTTATGTTTGTGTCACTTGTGTTGATCATCCACTAACGCCTACGGAAACAAAGCCTCAGCAAAGGGCAAAGTTCTCGGTTTAATTTTCTGTACAGAAATCATACAAGTTGCCTGAAATCCTAATGTACTTACAGCAAAGGTAGCTTCTCTTTAAGTAAAATATTTTTAAATGTCTTGGTCAGTTTTCAATTTCACACACAAACCAATTGAAGCAGTGAAGAGAGCAGTAAATAGTACCTACTATACTATTGGATTGCTTGATAACAAACATCATAATGGAAAAAATAATGATTCTGTATATTCTGACTTACAATAATTCTAGGTGTTAGTAGTAATAGATAGGAATTTTTTTATCCCAGTAATATGATCCCGTGTGACAGTTATCGAACTACTCATGGGTGAAGCCGCGAGTATAAGCTATCTTATCTAAGCAATGAAAACTTAAACTAAACAAAAAGCTTGGCTTGTTATCGCTTCCGTCTCTTAATATATGAGCATGTTTGTGAGAAAACATAAGCAACTGTTTAGCAAGACCGATGATTTATATCCTCGTAACCGACGAAACCCTTTTTTTTTTAGGATGGGAAATCATCAAATGACTTCTCCCGCTCTTGGCGTGTCAGACTTGACTGACTAAAACCCCCACAGGTTCGTACTGGATATCCTTCCAAGAATGGCTAAATATGATAAAAGTTCTATATTTATGTGTGTGCGTTTATAATAGGTCTTTACCTATGAAATTGCCGTATTGCAGTACAGA
Organism: Cerastis rubricosa; assembly: GCA_949152445.1. NCBI lineage: Eukaryota > Metazoa > Arthropoda > Insecta > Lepidoptera > Noctuidae > Cerastis > Cerastis rubricosa. Next base: position 19,013,516 of record OX424534.1, on the reverse strand, counting down.
CTTTTTCAAACAAAAAAAAGTTTTGATTGGCTATGAGTTCTAAATTCAAATTAATTTTGTTTTAAAAATATGACATTCTATTTACAAAATCAGTCTTTTGTTTATTGATTAGCGTTGTATTTTCATTACATTTCAACATTTTTCCTCATAATGGATACTTTGAAATTTCGTGTAATTATGGAATATGAGTTCCGTCGTGGCACCAACGCGGCACAAACGACCTGTAACATCAACGACGTTTACGGAGAGAACTGTACAAACGAACGCACAACCCGTTATTGGTTTGCTCGGTTCCGTTCTGGGAATTTTGACTTGAAAAATGAACCTCGTGGTCGTCCGGAAACTTTGGTCAACAATGATGAATTAAAGGTGATTGTTGAAGCTGTACGTCTACCATGAGTTTTAACAATCTGTACAAGCTAGCGTCTGTAGTTAAAAAAATGTATGAAAACTTTTACAGCGCCTCTAGCGGATAGTTGGGTACTAAAATGCGCAGTATGAGTCACATAGTTATCTATCCTACGTCACCGTGTAGTAAACTATACTACAGCGACTGTAGTTTGGGCTTCATTTGCTTAGAATTTTGTACCATGAGTTACAAATTTGACAAATGTCATAGTAACGAACTATTACTATTGTAGTTGCAGCACTCACCGACATTCTGTTCCGTGAAAAGACTATAGTTTGCGATCAATTTTGTTATTTTTTAATTATAATGTTTAATAGATCACTTTTTGTGTAGGAAATGTTATCATCATCATCATTTCAGCCAAAAGACTGTAGCGTTGTGAGGTTCTCAACTGAAATTAGTCGAGTGATTCTAAAATGTGACTATTAGTAAGTAACTAGGGACCTCACTAAAAACGCGGTACAACTCTAGTTTTTGACAGGACGCTATGGCTCGAGCATTTCTTTTCCGCTGGCTTAGCTGAAGGAAGTTATTCTCTGACCTCAAGATTCTGTGAGTGTGAGCCCCGGTTTTAGGGGCTCTTTGCTCAGGCTGAGTGCTGTACCCTTGCCTACGCCACACGCGCTACCTAAGCGCGCTACCAAGCACGCTACCTACTGCTGTACCCTTGCCTGCTCCTGCGCGCTGCCTACGCTCGCCAGCTAAGCAAGCTACCCACTGCTGTGCCAGTGCGCTGACCAGGTCTTGGCCTGCTCACCTGCGGCCTACCGCCACGCGAGCCAGTGCCTGTGCAGTCTACCCTGCGCAACCCTGGCCGCTACAGTTCCGGAGGTCTACTGCTGAGCCTGTACTGACAGGCCCCCCACGTGTGCACGTGCTGCCAAGGGACGGTACCCTCCGGTTAATTACAGTGATAGTGAACGGAACAGAACTCAGTGACAACGTACCCGCGACCTAGCATAGTCTAAATATATGTATTAACTAGTCCGGCTGTTTTACTGAACAACAACCTACCTACCTACTTGTCAGCGGCCTACGCATCCTACCCTGCGTAGTCCTAACCGTTACAAGACGTCCACTGCTGGACATAGGCCTCCCCCAAGAAGGGGAGTTTTGCCATAATTGCCACGCTTGGCAGGCGGGTTGGCGATCGCAGTACGGTTGTTACAAAAGCATAGAGAACGCTGCTGCCCATTCTCTGGCAAGTCCCTTAGTCGCCTCTTACGACTCCCACGGGAAGATATGGGAAATGTAAGCCGTTGCCGAATTAGAAAATGAACGACGCAAACACAAAAAAGTTTCAAAGTGAGATGCGTGTTCTACTTGGAAACCACTTGAAACTTTAAGTGATACCAGGTTTGGGTAACTTTATAGTTAACCAAAGAAGCTTTTGAGAATTTGTGTGATTTCTTGCATAACGGACACCAAGCTGATGAACCGTCGTAACACGAATAAATTTGGGCTGCATTAGATTTCATTGAGAAGAGTGAGTCAGGCGACTTTCTACATTTTGTTGGATAATAGTACCATATGACCTGTCTTTTGTCTCTATCATTGTGCATTATTTAAAAAGAGATGAAAATATGCAATGTGAAGTGAGCATCGTTTCATAAAATGATGCCAACATAACAACACTGTGTAGTTGTAACTATGACATTAGTAGTAAGCACCAACACAGCTCATGGTACAATTGAAAAAGCTAACTATAGTATTTGCGTACTGACGGAACTATTGCAGTTACGTCAAGCGATCTAACTATGACAACTCATGGTAGACGTACTGATGAAACTCAATCTACAGCTGAGCTGGCAGCAGCTTTTGATGTTAGCATTAAAACAATATTGGTCCATTTGCGACAGATTGGCAAGATAAAAAAGCTTGATAGATGGGTGCCCCACGAACTTAACGATCGCCAGCGCAACGTACGCGTCGAGACTTGCCTTGCGCTGCTTAACAGGCACAGAAATGAAGGAATTTTGAACCGAATTGTTACGTGCGACGAAAAATGGATTCTTTTTGACAATCGTAAGCGCTCAGCAAGTTGGTTAGATCCTGGTTCGGTACCAAAGCAATGTGCAAAACGAAAAATGACCCCTAGAAAGGTGATGGTCACAGTTTGGTGGTCTAGTGCTGGTGTGATTCATCATAGCTTTTTACAAAACGGCGAGAGCATTACTGCAGATGTGTACATTGAAGAACTGACCACAATGATGGCGAAACTCGCACGTCTGCAACCAGCTTTGGTCAATCGGTCGTCTCCACTGCTACTTCACGACAACGCGCGGCCCCATACTGCACAACAGACCGTCTCTAAGCTGCATGAGTTGGGTTTGGAAGCTTTCCCTCATCCGCCATACTCACCAGATCTTGCGCCTTCCGACTATTACTTTTTCCAAAATTTGGACAACTTTTTAGCGGGAAAAAAATTTAATTCCCGAGAGGCAGTACAAAACGCCTTTGAAGAGTTTGTTGTCTCCCGTCCAGCTGATTTTTTCAAGAAGGGGCATCCATAAACTGCCACAGCGTTGGCAAAGATACATTGATTGCAGGGGTGATTACTTTGAATAAAAGAAATAAATAAGTTCGAAAAAAAATACTTTAACTTTTTTCAAACAAAACGGCAATTTCATAGGTAAAGACCTAATATAATAAGATACCAAGTAATCTCAAGGCATTGAACCTGAGATTATTTAAGAATAAATTGTATTAATGGTTGTGTAGTAATAGTTTTTATAGTGTCAAAGACTTCTTAGACAATCAATGTTAAAAATATGATTATGAAAAATTTGTACGCTTATCATGTTTGCTCTTTTTAGGGTTCCGTAGCCGAATGGCAAAAAACGGAACCCTTATAGATTCGTCATGTCTGTCTGTCTGTCTGTCTGTCTGTCTGTCTGTCTGTCCGTCTGTATGTCACAGCCACTTATTTCCGAAACTATAAGAACTATACTGTTGAAACTTGGTAAGTAGATGTATTCTGTAAACCGCATTAGGATTTTCACACAAAAATAGAAAAAAAACAATAAATTAAGGGGGTCCCCATACTTAGAACTGAAAACCAAAAAAAAAATTTTCATCAAACCCATACGTGTGGGGTATCTATGGATAGGTCTTCAAAAATGATATTGATGTTTCTAATATCATTTTTTTCTAAACTGAATAGTTTGCGCTAGAGCCACTTCCAAAGTGGTAAAATGTGTGTCCCCCCCCCTCTAATTTCTAAAGTAAGAGGAGGAAAATTCTGAAAATATTTAAGATTGTAGAACGTAAAAAAAACTATCAACGAAAATTGGTTTCAATAAGATATGATGTTTAGTTTTTGAGATATGGGACTTTTTCATCAAACTGCAGCAGTAACTTTGTTTTTCATAAACATACTATGAAAAACAAATTTAGTTTTGCGGTTGTGTGGAAGTTTACTAACTAATACTACTAACTAATGAATGACAGTTTAAAATATTGTTATTATATTGTTTGGAGCTATGGAACCCTGTGTGCGAGTAAGACTCGCACTTGGCCGGTTTTTTATTGTTTGTATTTTACCACCTTTTATACCATGTTTTTAAGCAAATGCATATTATTCTTTTCTATTCTATTCAAAAAGCCACAAAAATATAATTATATCACATTTATGGCCACACTACAGGTTGTTAATTTAAGCGCCAGCTTGTTAACCTGTTCGTTCCCGCCATGACCGATAAGCATTACCGGCCACTTTACCTCCTCAAAGTAAACATTGTAATCGTTTTAGGGTTAATTTAATGTTTAATGTTGTAATTTATTAAAATAACACATTACAGAGAGTTACGTGGTTAATTAAATTTAAATTAGACCTTAACCTCTCTAAGTTTAGGTTTATTGTTAAAGCGTACATCAGCGGCTCTTGGTTGTTGAACGCTTTTTACAATGATTAACAAGAAAATTATGATTCAAAGTCTCGTAACTTGGTCCGGGTTGTCTTTGACAGTCGTTCTTACGTGTAGTCTGAAACTCGAAAGTCTTACCAGAAACCAGAGTGCTCAGTAACTTGGTTGTGAGGGTTAGATAAGCAATTGCTCAATTTAAAATTCTGATATTCAGCAGCATCAAAAACGGTGAAGGAAAACATCGTGAGGAAACCGGCATGTTCTAGAACTAAAAATTCGAAGACATGTGACATGTACCATCCCGCACATAGTCCTGCAGTATGAGCCAGTCCGATGTTTTTGATTTTACTTTAAATTTATTTAGGTCTATTATGTCTAGTTCTTTCTAAATTTTTTTAAAGACTTGATGGCTTAAGACATAGAATTGGCGTCGTGCAAATGAGGTTTTGTACTGTACACCTGGGGGAACATATGTACGCTTGCTTGGATCAGATGGCGGCAAACGGGCATGTATCCTCAGGACAGATCTGAGAACAAAGAGCTGCCGGACCGTCAGTACTTTGCAATCAGCGTAAAGCTGCGTTGTAGGGTATCTGTAGGGTTTCCTCAACATAACTTTAAGTACAGCCCTTTGTGACCTTTCTGCTCGCAGAAGATAAGTCTTTGCTGCTCCACCCCATACAGTTATACAGTAGCCAATAATCGATTGGCATAGTGTGAAGTATACCATTTTGAGAATGTCAGTACTGGCGGATTCTCGGAGAGATTTGAAAATGTGAATAAGACGAAGTGTTCGAGTAGTCAGTGTATCGAGTTGTTTGTCCCATTTTAGTCCATCGTCTATGTGCACACCCAAGTATTTAACACTGACAGCTCTAGCAATGGAGGGGCATGAACACGATATTAGCGGATTCTGGCATGAGTGAGCCGTTATCGTAGAACTACTTGTAGGTTTGGTGTTGCACCGGATTGCAAAGGGTAAGTAATAGGTTTTATTTAGATTTAATTTTAGCAGATTTATGTCAAGCCAGTTCATCATTGAAGACAGTGCAGATTCCGCCTTCCGTTTCACATCTTCCCACGAGATCCCATCAACCAGAATCGCTGTGTCATCAGCATATGCATAGATCCTACAAGCTGGCAATGACATTCTACAGAGGTCATCTATGCATATTTGAAAAAGTGTGGGGCCTAAAATGCTACCCTGGGGGACACCGTACAGCACAACCTCTTCGTTACTGAAGCTGGAGCCAATCTTTACCTGCTGGGTGCGATTCCTCAAGTAGTCTTTAAAAATTTCCAGAGCTATGCCACGCCCTACATAATATTGTATCCCTAAGGTTGACTGGTATAGAATGCCTTGTGGCAATAAGTCCACCTATGTACCACTAACTTGTACATAAAGTTTAAATAAATAGTGACGGTTATTACTTGCCTAAAAGTAACTTTGTCTGTTACCTTTTCTCGCCTTAACAGCTGAACGAATTTGGATGAAAATGGTTGATTGGGTTTGGCACAGGAATTGACCGTGACCTGGGTCACGACAAGACATGGGACACTTTTATCCCGGCAACACGTGCCCGTGAAACAATATATACGGCTTGCACAAGGGCGAAGCTGCAGACAAAAGCTTGTCGACAAGCTAAAGCGAGAATTATGACTATTTATGTTTTACAGATATATTATAAAATTCCTATTATTGACTCGAGAAAAAAATGGTAACTATGGGCTGATGATAAATGTTTATTTCATATTTTTTTTTTTTATCTTAAAAACTAGTCAAGCCGCTAAGAGAGGGACCTAAGCATAATGCTGACACTTAAACCTTTTGCTTCCGATGTTATGCTGGGAAAATCATCGTTATTCCGTTTATTCATTTTCAAAACATACTTTTACATTTTTAAATATTTTTACAAAATGATAAAACAAAAACATTTAAAGATATAAAAATAGTAGCCCAACGGTATCGGGAATAGGGTCCAAGCTACCAGCGGTCAGGGCTCCAGAGAAAGGAACCTCCTAACGATACGAGCCGTGTCCAGGAGTACCGCTTTCTGAATCAAGCCCTTGATCCAGCTGCCTAACGAGAGCCTCATGAGATATTGGTCGAGGCTCTTGGCAATTAGGCCATTGGCTGTAACGACTATCGGCACAATGATCGCTGAGTCAATATCTCACATGTCGACAACCTCGCGAGCCAGGTCAAGATACTTGATTTCCCACTTTATTAATATTATTTATTTATTAAACAAGTTTAATACAAACATTTAGGAACTATGCGCCCACAAAACCGTATTCACGGCTTGTCTGTGGGAACGGAACAATATTTTTAAAGATAATATTAATATTACTTGAAGTTGAAGCTAACAATTAATAAATCTTAGAAACTACTTATTTACCCTCCCCCAACAATCTGTAAACCACCTTCCTAAAATATATGGTTGACAGACTCCTGAGAAAGAAAAGTTTAAGCGATTTGGCAAACTTACTTTTAATTTTCTGACTTCTTATATCAGCAGGCAATCGGTTGAGAAGGTATGGTACTCTTTTATCAAGCGTTCGGTCGCTAAAATAATTACTGATTTTAGGTACATCAGACTTCCCTGATGATATTGACGTAGTTGCATGGTTATGGATATTTTTTTTTTATTATTTGGGGTCGGCGCAGCATGGCTTCGTCTTCCGTATTCCTCAATTACTCGTCGTCATCTCAGGAGTAATTTTCTTTCAAGCTTCCATCCTTCACACATCCACACATTCTTTTTTTTTTTTTTTTGAATGGGAAATCATCGAATGGCTTCTTCCGCTCTGGTCGGAGCGGAAGGGAGTGTCAGACTTGTACTGACTAAAACCCATCCATGTTCCTTCTTAGCCCTTTGCGTTCCAGGGGCACGGTATCTCTTTCGAACAACCCGCAGCCCTGGCAGGCATCGGCCCTCTCGGACCCCTTCCGATTTGCTGACATCTCCTTGAGGCGCGCGTGGAACACGAACGCGCCGTCGGCACGGTCTGTCGTCATAAGACGGACGGACGGTGAGCTAGCCCATTACTCACCGTCCACAGGCCCGCGCCTACGGTGGCCGGGGGCCATGGATAGAACCAGGGCCGGATGCGAGAGGTCGCCGCCGCCAATCGCCGCTACGAGGACACGGCGGTGCTCAGCCTAAGCAGGGCACAGCTCCACAGTGTGCTCCACCGTGACATCCACACATCCTTCAATCGTCTCTTAGGTCCTACTTTTCTCTTATAGCCATCCACATTCATAGTCAATCCTTTCCTCATGACATTTTGCTTGTTCCTCCGCATCACAAATGCGCATATGGTATGCGCATTTGTGACAGTCGATTTCCATACAACTTTTCAGTCACCGGCTATGTAGCGACCTACAAAAAGTAACTTAGAACAAGTACTACAGCGCCATCTATGAGTATGCAGAAGAACTAATATGGTCTGAATCGCGCAAGCGGAGTTTACATCGACTTAAGAGTATAATTATACAGAAACCCGACAGCAATAGTCGGGCATCTGTTGCCCACCAGACACAACACCTGTCTGGTCGGACGATCCTCCCTTTTTTAAGGAGTATCGAGGAACTTTACACTCTGTTCCTCATACCCCCAAAAGTGGTGATCCTGACGTGATGGACGTCAGCGCAGCCTTCGAGCAACGTGACGTCATCATCATCAACATTACATGATAAGCAGTGATAGCCTAGTGGTGTGACTATCGAACTGCAAAGTCATAGATCTCAACTTCAAACCCGAGACAAGAACATCTGATCTTTCGGATTTACGTGCGTTATGCATAATCACTTGCTTCTGTGAATGTGCAAAACAACGTGAGGAAACCAGCATGCCGAGAGATATTTCTCGACGCCATGTAAAGCCAAGTCTAAGGCCCGTGGGCGAGATAAAAACTCTGACACCAGGTTAAGCATTAAGAACACGACAAAGAAAGAAGGTTGGGACAATAAACTTCTATCCTACTTTACTATGATTTCTTACCAAAACCTATTTTAGCTTAACATAAAGAGATCTTTTAGTACATAAGTTTCGCAGACGTGTATTGTGTATGTACCAATAAGTCGGAGAAGTTGATAGATGTGATGTGGCCGTGACGTACTCAGCTCACTTCAAGTAATTCGTAGAACGAATCTTTGTTGTAGTGTGGCCATAAGGTAAAGTTAAGGATTTTTTGTGAATGGTTGTTATAAATAGATATCTTTATGTTGACTTTAAAATGAGTTTAGAATAAACTAAGTTCGATATGTTTGTTTTTCTACTGTGCAATTTTTCAAAATAATACTGGTATTCAGCTGCTTGCGGTTAGACTAGAAGGCGACCCCGAAATTGTTGGGAAACATCTATGCAGATGATATTCTATACTGAACATTACATTGCCTGATTGCTAAATAAGACTGAAAGCTACAATTCCTCCAGATTTTGGTCAAGCCATTTAAGACTTGTTTTGTGTGTTTTACTTTTTGTTTTTTTTTAAAGCGCTTGATGATGCGCATGAAAAAATGTATAGTTATTTTATTTGTCGCAGGCCCCCCTGCGACCTCTGCGACAAATAAAATAATTATACATTTTTTCTGTCACCCTAAAATATAAATATTAATAAAATCCTTTACCGAAACTACCTTCCTCAAACACAGCCACACTACCCCAAAACACATCCATATCGCGGGACGTTGAGTAACTCATGCAACGTACCACTCGCTCGAAGCCACCTTCATAACGTGTGTACGTGACCACCCCAACTACCTCACGACCATGGACGCTATTACACGATATTTTTGTCACCCTACCCTTAGTAGCTGTCCCCATTTGCGTTACATTTCCAAAGTCATTCGGGGATTTTCGTCTCGGAATTTGTGTGTGAATTGTGGTGTGCCTATTTTTGTGCCTTTGTTGTTTCTAGATGTTTGCTTCGAATATGTTTAGGATTTCGGTATTTGATTGTTATTGATTATATCTAGGTGGATCTATTCTTGTCACAAGACTTTTGTGGGGATATTTTTTTTGTGTATTTATTGATTGATTTTATTTGCGAAAGATAGTTTTTATGCTCTATACAGCTTATGAGTTCGAAATAAACCAATTTAAATCGAATTAGCTAGAAACAAATATGTGCTGTCTCCAGCGATCAAAATAGGTAGAGCTAATTTACTTACAGTTTGAGGAAGGAACTACATAGAGTTGATAATACCTCGTCTAATTTTCCAAAATCGCAAACGTGACGATTAAATCCCGGGATTTATTAAATGGCAAATTACTTATTGCGCTTTGAATGCATATGAACTAAATTATTACCTGTATTGAAAATTTTGTTATGTTTTTAGAGTTCCGTACTAAAACTATTGTTTTACATACAAACTAAACAAAGTTAATTCTTGAAAGTACTCCTGTTATACCGATTATATTGGGGTAGTATTTAAACGATCGACTATAAACTTTAAATGAGGCTTTCAAAAATACTGATTATGACGTACTGATTGAAATATTAAGAGTGAACACAAATATTGAAAACGCCGACTTAAAAATACGAATTTGAGGCACAAATTACTCAGAACGATCAGCATAATACTTCAGTTGCATTTCTAGTCACAAAAATGTATGAGTGGATATTTAACTACTTAAACGAACAAGTTTCTATTTGAGTGACAATTTTGCAAATCACATTATATTTAACATCTGGCATATATTTTATTCCAAGAGCGCTGCGCTATAACCTAATCGAGGGGGTTTAATTACCATGTTGAGCAATGAACCAATGACTCACAATAAAACCTAAAACTAATTTATAAAATAAGAAAACTGATTGGTGTTTAATATAAATCAATCAGCTTTCTTATTTTATATTATATTATTACATATTATATGGTGCTGTCGAGTGTAGACAGCACATTAAGCTTCACAGTACGGAGCAAAAACCGGCGCTGTCACAAACGAGTTGGGGGGAGAGGACATTGACTATTGTCTGTAGATTTGTTTTTAATGTGTAGTATTTAAAAACAAATCATTTTTATTTTTTATGATGCTTCTATTTTTATCAAACAGAACAGTATATCTCTAGGAAACAGCATTTTATTTGAAACATCAAAATTTTGTGATAGGATTGGTCGACGTAGCCCCGCTACGCAGGGCACCTATTTCTGTCTGCAGGGTTTAAAGTGACCTAACACGAAGTGGATGGCGGGGTCTTAGTTCGCTCACTAGACCCGACCCGCCATCCACTTAGAACCTAAACTGTCCGAGTCATGGTGCCGCAGGTCCCAAGCTTGCTTCGCTCGCTTTTGCATCCTATGTGATTGAAGATCTCTTGATTCCACCACCACAAGTCAAGACGCCATTATGAACGTGCCAAAGTGCACCCGAACTCCCGCACCACACAGCGTTATCACTTCGTCGTTCCGCCCCCTAAATTTGTACAAGCCGAATGAATCCTGTGTGCTATTGTCAGTAAAAGAATAATATGCTAGAATAGAAAAAAATACTAACTCAAATAGTATTACAGTATACCAAAACCGCATTTTTTGAAGTACTTCATGTATAAACTGAAATCGGTTTTAAAATCCATTCACTTATTATTATTTTCGCTCAGTCAGTATATTTTTTGCTCGATTTATTGTTTGATTCGGCCACTTGGAATTCTAGTTGCTAGCCTAAATTAACTATTTCCCACTGCTAGTAGCTAATTTCAGGAATTTTAATCATTCAAAATTTTTCGCTAGTTCAGCAAATTTTTCGCAAACATAATTTAACGCCGCTCCGTTTAGTATTAAAGTATCTCATTATAGTCACCCATATATTCTAGAACTCGGAGCTTCGGGCTTTGGAGGAGCTCGTGGCTAAATAATAACAGCCGCACGGGTCGATCTTTAAGGTTAAGCCGTGCTTGCCGAGGTTGGTCTGAGGATGGGTGTCCATAATTACTTTGCCTCGGAAAGCACGTTAAGCCGTTGGTCCCAGCTATCATTTGTAGATCTTTGATAGTCGTTACGAGTAGTTAGAAGCCAAAAGTCTGACATCCAGTTTTACCAAGGGGTATGGTATTACCCAGTTACTGCCGCCCATATATTATTTATTCGCTCGGTTTATTATTTCCCTAAAAAAGGGTCTTAAAGGCAACATAGTTTTAATGTACCTATTTAAAACAAACTATATGAATCTGACACAATTTTAGTGCAGAATCCTAAAAATAGGAATATGATTGTTCAAATCAATAACTAGTAACTATACCTACTCAAAGTCCAGTTTATGTTATTATAATGCCGGTTTTAATTGGCATGTATATAATACCGGGATTTTAGACGAGGTATTATCAACTCTATATTACTTCCTTCCTCGAACTTCAGGTAAATTAGTTCTATCTATTCCGATCACTGACTGTCACTACTGTTGCTGTCTTTCCACAGTTATTTTGGCTGTTGTTTTATTTGTCTATTAACAGCAGTAACCTTTTTTTATTGAGTGTTGAATAATGCCTAACGCATACCACACCCTCCGGGAAGACGGCTTGGTTATGTGGGGATAGCACCCACCTAAAACACCGCCGTGAGCCTACAGTCGCCTTGGTGGAGGAGCGGTGAGAACTACTACGCATGATGTTCGCGACCCATCCAGCGCCACGTACCTCCGAGCGCCGACAGCAGTAATCCTTTATCAACCAAATGCAGCTGTTTTAAACCGTTTAACGTCGTTTTAACCGTGACGGCACGGTTGGCGCGGGTCAGAGCCCATTCGTCCCCTAAGATTCGCACCCTGTGCCCACTCGTCCCCTGGAACTTTTGAGGGGCCCATTCGTCCCCTGAAGAATAATTATTTTTATTCATTCTTCTAATATAAGTACATATATATGTGTATACTGCAGCTTGGTAGTCCTGGTACGGTCGCGCAGAAAAGGCTAAAATAAAAAGTATAGTAATTCGGTAGATATCATGTTTATTTCAAATAAGATTAACACATACAAAATCACAATGTCCTAGAAACTAACAAAATACAACTCTTTTACAAAAATCAGCCTTGATTGACCATCATATAAATCAGCATAAAATATAAAATATGCAAAAAAAATAGAACACATATCAACAGTAAATAATCACTTCTTATTTTTTTGTATATTTACCAACTACATACATGCAAAATCATAATAACTTAAATCTAAAAAATTATAACAGTACAAAAAAAAAATTCTAATATCACAGTAATTATTGAAGACTAGATAAATCAACATATTTTTTTCTATATTAACCAACTACACGCAAAATCGTAATAACTTAATTCTAACAAACTATAACTACAATAACAAAAAATGACTAAAATCACAATAATTATTTAAGATTAAACAAATCAACATTATTTTAGTATAAAACTAATCTTATATTTGTTTTTTCATTTTAAATTAATAATATATGCATAGCTTTTCCATGCAGTGGCCTAGTGAAATCTATTTTCAAAAAATTGGCTAGTTATGCGATTTATTCTCGCTTCATTTTCAATCGATTCAGGAGTCCGATTATTTGTTTGGACACCCCTTTGCACCTGATCCATTTTATTTTTTGATACATTCTCTTATTTATGTAGAGTGTCTAAACATTGCAAAATATTTGGTTTATTTCTACCATTAACGAGACAATTTTGCATCGTAAGCCTATCGACAGGTTATATTATAATCATGATAATATTCATCATAGCTCTTTTTTGAATGATCTGTTATGATTTATTAAATTAATTCCGTTAATAAACTGTTCACAAGTGTACTATGTTAACCGTTTCTTATGTAAAATATGGCTAATTTTATCTCAGGGGACCAATAGGCACCTGAATAGGTGCCGAATCTTTAACTTATATTGTATATATATTAGAGGGGACGAATGGGTACCTTAAAAATAATATTTTTTATTAAAATATTAATTGGTCCCCTACCAGGAGACCAATGGGCACCTATATAGGGGCCGAATCTACAACTTTTATGCTGGGGGACGAATTTTAGGGGACGAATGGGCTCTGACCCGTTGGCGCAAAGGTTGAGCGATCGACTGCTGCGCTGCGTGTCGCGGGGGGATCCCCGCACGGATCAAATATTTGTCAGGCCTACAGATAGTTGTTTCAAGTCTGGCTGTTTGTTTAAATGTTTTTTAACACACCCACGATACAGGAGGAGAAATTCCTAGAGTGGGGCATCGTAATTAAAAAAAAAGAAAACATAAAAAAAAACACAAATTTCTTAAAAATGAACGACTCTAGTTAAGAACGATCCTGATCCAGTGCGGTGCTTATAAATGTGCACCACATCCGTCTAGTTGGAGTATTCATCATTTCCCACGGCAGATGAAGCCCCTTACACGCAGTTCCTCATACATTTAGTTATAGTCAGGGCCATGAGATGCTATCCTGTAAGAAATAGTTACACTATCCTTAGTTTACGGTAGATTATTACTTAAAATATTGATAGTTTAAATAATTGTTGTAACGAAAACAATCACCAGCTGCCATGCTTTTGACTAAGTAAAGTTTTCACAAAAATAACACAGCAAACGGCTCCAATACCGTCTTCAAAAGAGTTTGGTTTAGAAAAAATCCCGAAAATCCTTGATTACGTAAAGGGACGATACATTTTGTAAATCTATTCACGCATTAAAAAGTTTGTTGCCGTTTTTTCCCTTCAACAATTCACTAACAAAGGACGTGATGGCCTATTGCTGAGACATACGGGTGAGGACGATGGCAACCATTTTTGGAAAATTATGTAACATACACATAAATCGTGCCTGTAATCCCCAAGGAGAGCAGCAGAGGTGTACCTAATAGTAAACATTCATAACATGTAGCAATGATTTTTCTAGGAAACAGCTGCAGGCTGTTTTTAGAAAAACCGGCCAAGTGCGGATCGGACTCGCGCACGAAAAGTTTCGTACGATTATTTATAAAAACGAGCAAAAAAATCACTTTTTTGAATGGGAGCACCCTTAAATATTTATTTTATTCTGCTTTTAGTATTTTTTGGTAAAGCGGCAACAGAAATACATAATCTGTAGAAATTTTGATTTGGCTCACTATCATGGTTCACGAGATACAGCCTGGTGACAGACGGACGGACGGACAGCGAAGTCTCAGTAATAGGGTCCTGTTTGACCCTTTGGGTACGGAACTCTAAAAGTGAGAATTAATCATTTAAGCCTCAACTCACGACCATCAATTGATACAGGGATGAGGAAGCACTTCACATTGCTTGTCTATGTGTCACTGCTCTTCTTGATCGCCCACAAACAAGAGCCCAGAGGGTTAGCATTCTATCGACGAAAGGAAGTTCGCCCGGTACCTATTAGTATAAAAAGTTCTTAGTGGGGCTCAGTTTTTACGCTACCTTGTGGGTTTAATTTGATGTTTCGTTGATTTTCACAATTACGAACACAACCAAAAAAAAAACAAAAAATCGTCCGTCCAAAAGTGATGCTACATCAATCCGTTATACGTCTGGCAATTAATTTTAAATGATTTTTATTTTTTATTCTATTTTTTACATTTTGGGAAAGCTTATAGACTAATAACATTATAATACCAAAAATACATAACTAACTTGCTAATTACAACCTTCCACGGATAAATACAAAATTGATACTTCTTAATACTAAGGTTAATACTAGTTTCCGTTACTTCCTCAAAGTTGGTTCATTTTATTTTATTTTATGATAATATAATAGAAACAATAAACGGTTCAAGTGCAGTTAGGTGTCTCTTGAACAAAAAATGGCTTTCCTAACAATTTCCTTACTGTGCTTGCATTGGTGCAGAATAGGTCAATGCCAGGTTCGCAAGAAATTTCGTTGAAACTGCGACTGGCTCTCTGAAAGTATGCATTACGCCTATACTTAGTGTTTGCATAAGATGTATGTAGAAGTGGTCGCTGCCGCAGCCCCATTTGATTAGTGCGCAACGTTAATTTCGAGACAAGTTCAGGACAGTCTGAGACTGAACCATTTGCGATATAAAATAAGTAGCATACATCATTAATATGACGTCTACGATCGAGTGGTAGAAAATGGTACCTTTTGCATCGGTGAGTGTAATCAACAGAAACTTGCTTTGCCCTGTAATCAAGGTACTTCAGAAATTTTCTCTGGATGCCCTCAATACGAGACTTGTAGATACCGTATTGAGTGTTCCAGACTTGTGATGCATACTCAAGGTGGCTGCGTATGAACGAACAATATAATACTTTGATCGGTTTTAGTGATCGAAAACATACTGAGGTTCTCATTATGAAACCAAAAGCTCTTGACGCCTTATTTACTATATTGTCAATATGCTGATCGAAGAGTAGCTTGCTGTCTTGCATAATACCAAGATCCCTAATATTATTGACTTTGCCTATATTGATATTGTTAAGCTTGTATGTGGAATCAATTATAGATTTCTGACGACTAAAAGTCATGTGGAAACATTTTGATACATTCAAATCAAGCCTGTTACGTCTACAGTATTCTTCAAATCTATTCAAATCCATTTGTAACAGGTATGTATCTGATATGTTTCGGATAATTTTATGAACCTTCATATCGTCAGCATAAAGTAAAATCTAACAATTTTCAAAACAGTGTTTCACGTCAGCAATAAAGAGAGTAAATAAAAGGGATCCTAAAATTGAACCTTGAGGAACTCCAGAGCGGACAGAACTCCATCCAGATGTGTACCTCTGAAGCACCACAGCCTGAGTTCTGTTATCAATATAAGAGGAGAACCAACGATACAAATCTCCGTGTATTCCGGCATTTAAAAGCTTTTCCAAGAGCAGTCCATGGTCAATACGATCAAAGCATTTACTGTAATCAGTATAAATTACGTCAACTTGTGCAATCTGTTCCATACCTTCGGATATAAATTCATGGGACAAGATTAAGTTAGTTGTAGTGGAACGCTTCCTAAGAAAGCCATGCTGTTCATCACCAAAGTTGCATTTCACAGCAGCGTAAACGTCAGTAAACACAATGCGTTCGAGAATTTTGGAGAACAGACATATCTTGGATATTGGCCGATAATTAGAGATTTCAGACTTATTACCTTTTTTGAAAACTGGAGTAACGAATGCTGATTTCCAAATCCTCGGAACTATTCCCTCCGAATGTGACCGCCTGAATAAAATACACAGTGGTACAAAAATGCTGTCGGCACAATTTACAATAAATACTCGTAGTGGAGGTATAAGATCAGGACCGCCCGATTTTGAGAGGTCCAAGGTTTTTAATAACTTTAATACTTGAGAATGGGACACACTAATCGAACCGATGCATGTCACACTATCCTCAACGCCAGTGCTACCGGTAGCAGCAGGCACTGGATCAGGTTTCTGGAAAGTTGAATTGAAATAGATTGCGAATAAATTACTGATCTCTTCACCCGTACTTGCGGTCCTATCCCCATGGTGCTTTACTTTAGGAAAAGTACCCGAGTTTCTTTTGCTCTTCACATATGATAATAGATTATTATGTTAAAAGCTGGATAATAATGAGTCTGTTAGTAGTTGCCGGTGATCTTTGTCTTCGTATCTATTGTTCACCGATAATGCCAGCAATTCAAAAAGTTTTGTTTTTCGTCCTCTTTGCATCTCTTCTACGCTATATCTCATTTGTTACTTCGTGTATAGTCGTAGCAAATTGTTAGAAAGTAATTTTAAAACTCCGCAATCACTTTAAATTTTTTAAGAACATACCGATACCTCTGGGGGGTGTTTTGAATTGCTGGCATTATCGGGGACCGATGGATACGAAGACAAAGATCGCCGGCAACTGCTAGCAGACCATAAACTAGTAGCCAACTCTGCCACTGCGACTGCTGCAGCTGGTGACTGCTTATTTCCTTTAATTGGCCAACCAACAATTATTTAAACTATCAATATTTTAAGTATTAATCTACCATACTACGACGTCACATCCTAATGCACTAGGCATCGCAGAATATTTAGAGCTAAAAATAAAATAAAATAATAAATTAAGTTAATTTTCGCAACCCAACTGAATTTAATTAGGAAAAAATCTTTATGTACGACCATAACACTAAAAATATAGTAAAGGTTATAAAAAAACTTCAAAAATTTTAAAGAAAAGCCCCCTACTTTCCAATCTTTATTTTATCTTATCTTATCTTATCATTATGTTCCTCATCCCTCCATTCGTAGTAGATGTAATAGCTTCTCCCTTAAGTCATATAATGAATCTGTGCATTAGCCATGGCACATTTCCAGATAGTCTAAAAACTACAATTGTTATACCAATACATAAAAAAGACAGTAAAGAAGAAATGTCAAACTATAGACCGGTAGCTCTTACTTCTGTGTTTTCTAAAATACTCGGAAAACTGATGTATGTAATTATAACTTCTTTTTTAAATAAATATAATATCCTTTGGAATGAGCAGGTCTCAGAAAAAATAAAAATATAAACATGGCTATTTATGACTTGCTACATAACATAATGTTGAATATCGACAATAAAACACCAGTTTGTGCAATTTATGCTGACATGACTAAAGCCTTTGACTACGTTAAACAGGACATTCTTCTGCACAAACTTGACAGGTACGGTATTAGACGAAACATCTTGAGACTTATTAAATCTTACCTAAACAATCGCAAACAACAGTCAGAAGTCACTAAGATATGTCCCAAAAGTAAGATACAAAAAAATATTTATCGGAAAAAAGGATAGTCAAATTCGGAGTACCGCAAGGCACTGTTGTCGGACCCTTAATGTTTTTGTTCGCTTGCATTTCATTTCATTTCCTGCCCTTGTCCTATTTTATTTGGGGTCAGCGCAACACGTTTTCTTTTTCCATTCTTCTCTGCCAGATGTCACGGCATCATTTACTACTTTCTCTTTCATATCATACCATTATCATTTTTGGTGTACAATAAAGTTTTATTCTATTCTATTCTATTCTATCATTCCTCACACCATACATCCATCTTTTCTGGCCTTCCCCTCCCTCTCGATCCACCATTGAGTAAAAATTGAACTGGACAATTTGAATGGTTTCATATGATTCATTGTAATGCTGCTGTAGGTTCCGTTGTTATACGGGGAATAAATGATAAGTATATTTTAATATGTGAACATAACCTAGTGCCTCGAGTATGTTGTACGTTTCAGTCAATGATCGTATCAAATAGAAAATAATGAATATTACGGTTGACTTGTAGCACTCGCTTGAACAGACATTTGAGACGCACTGTAACAATGATTCAAAGAAGCGTATTAGCGAACAAATGGTGCAGATTTTAATGTGAAGTTTGTTCGTATTAATAAAAAAAATAAGAAATACAGAGAACCAAAGAAGACACAATGTTTTGAATGCGTTACATTGAGCATTACCGTAAAACGTAACTTGTAACACCACAAAAAAATCAGCAAAATTTTTGTGCTCTGGATCAAACTAAGTAATATTTTGATGTATAGCGTGCTTGGTATTCCGCTTCATGAAGGGTTCGTTCACACTGTTTATAAATCTTACCAGGATTGTTCGAGTTCATCACATGCTGTATACACACCGACTCAGCTTCCTCCACACATAAATAGAATTTCTCACATTGCAAGCTTGTTAAAACAATAAGAGTTATATCTTTTATGATCCATCCTGATGTTAACGCATACTGAAAACGAATGCCCTGAAAGGAGTATTTTTTTCAGTAATAGGTACAGATTGGAAGTGCTTTTTTATAATAGTATGTCTTAGTTATATAAATAACTAGGCAGGCTCGTGGCTAAATAATAACAGCCACTCCCATTGTATTAGAGTTTCCTCAGTGTCTCGTAAAGCACGTTAAGCTGTTGGTCCCAGTTGCCATTTGTTTATATTAATGATATCCCTTATATGATGGCCAAACTTTCGGATATAATTCTATTTGCTGATGACACTTCGCTAATCTTTAAAATTGATAGAAAAGATACGGACGTCTTACATGTTAACGAAAACCTAACTATTCTCTCGAAATGGTTCGCAGCCAACAATTTTTTATTGATTAGGAATAAAACAAAATGCCTTAAGTTTTCTTTACCAAATGTACCACAACGTGACCTAAATTTAAATCTTGACGGCAAGAAACTTGATGTTATAGCGGAAACTGTATTCTTGGGGATTACTATCGATTCAAAACTGTAGTGGGGTTCCTGAAAGAGTTCTAATGTGCGCATTAGAACTCTTTCAGGAAGGTTAAGCTCAGCTGCCTATGCAATCAGAAAAATAAGGCAGTTAACTGATATAGCCACAGCTAGGTTAGTATACTACGCTTATTATTTCCATAGTATTATGTCCTATGGCATTCTGCTGTGGGGATCGGCAGCAGACGTTGATTCAATTTTCATACTGCAAAAGAGGGCAGTCCGCGCTATCTACAAAATGGGTCCTCGTGAATCCCTCAGAGAAAATTTAAAGAAATCGATATACTGACTCTGCCTTCACTTTATATTTTAGAATGTATTTTATATGTCCGCAAAAACCGAGGACTTTTCAAAATTAGAAGCGACTTCCATAATATAAATACACGCAGTAAACACGAAATTGTAATACCTAAATTTAGATTAACCAAAACTAGCAAGTCTTTTCTTATAAACAGTATACGCTTTTATAATAAGTTGCCGAAGTCAGTTACAGAACTGACCGATGGAAAGTTTAAAAATTATATTAAACTAGCTTTTGCCCGCGGCTTAGCTCGCGTTAAAAATTGATCAAAATCCTTTCTTAGCGGATGCCTACGTCATAACATCTACCTGCATGCCAAATTTCAGCCCGATCCGTCCAGTGGTTTGGGCTGTGCGTTGATAGATCACTATGTCAGTCAGTCAGTCAGTCACCTTTGAGTTATATATATTTAGACGTGTGCTAATTAAAAAAGCATATTACAAAATTAAGGACTACGTTGAAGATAGAGAAGTTTGGCCTTAGCCCCTTCGCACATGCGGCTTCCCTGGTAGCTCATAAACGGCACAAATATGTGGATGTCTCTAACTATTCTCAATCTTATTTTTTTTTTCCTTTCTTTTTAATCAGATGTTTTACAATAGTTTTTAAATCATTACACCTTTTGTTTAGAATAGTTACAGCATGGATGACAACATTTGTGTCACTCATTTGATCTAGTCTTTTTGTGATTTTTTTTTTTGTTTTATGGACTCTATTTCTTATTTACCGATTGTTTGTAAATGTGTGGACATTGTAGGCCTTATAGATTCCTAGATCCTTGGTAACTTTTTATTTCGTTCTACGTTTTGTAGTAAGCAACGACTTATTGTCAGGCTTACGATGTCCTCCCATACTGATGAGTATGGGAGGAGGAGGATGAGATGATTATTATGTAACGTGTATGTGGAAACAAGGAGCAAGACTACGCGATGTGTTGGACAGCTTTAAAAGTGAAATACTAATGTTATCTAAGGACGATTACGTAGTGATAGCTGGCGGAACAAACGATGTAAATCCGCGCGAATTTCAGTTTAACACTATGAAATGGCTTGAATCTGTAACAAACACAAACGTAATTTTCTCAGAAATCCCATATAATAGGTTCCTAAATATTAAGAAGCTTAACTATGAACTGAAGTTTATGTGTAGCAAATTTGACAATGTACAGTACCTAGACTTAGATTTTGAAAGGCATGTACCGAAAGGCAAACACTTCAGTCTCAATTTATGCAGGTCCTGGTTGAGAGAGATTTTGCATATTGATTATGGATTAAAATTAATAGCACATAATAACACAAAACTGTCCGCCACTCATAAAAATATGGTAAATAATTCTACACAAACAGACTTCATTGATTGTAATATTAACCATACCACCCTTAGTAGCAAACACGAACAAAATGAAAACCTAAATATAGAGACAAAGAACACAGTTTCTGAATGTTGTACTCCATCAATGCCGCCAAAAGATAACAGTTTTTTTCGTGTATAATAACTTACATATGTTAACGGAAATGTATGAAATCCGTCATTGTATAAAATTCCTAGGAAATGTGTACAATTCCTAAAATCCATAGGATATGTATGAAATATTTTTTAATTAACACTTTTCCTAGGAAATCTATACATTTTCTAAACCGTGATAGGAAATGTATATCAGTAGTCATCGCTGCGCCGATCGCTCCATTCAAGCGAGCATGCAACATGCAGCAGGCAGGGTTTCTGTCACGGCTCCGGCGCTGCGGGCCTCCGGCGGCCCCACGCGTGCTAATCTTCGCAGACGGCTTTCGCTCACCACCGCAACTTCGGCTTGTTGGCCGGCTTCGCCGGCCAGCCTCAGCCGCAGCGGCCCGCTCGCAGCCGCCTGCTCCTCAGCCCGCGGGCCGCCTCGCCCCTCCGCGCCTACGCGATTTTAAATTACACTCTAGGGGTAGGACAAACAAGACTACGTGGAGTCGGTTTTGCAGCAATTCGGTTCTGTCACTAACTTTTGTTGCAAAGCATATTCAATTTTTAACCAAAAATATTATTTAATTGTTACAGAAACTATAGCAAATTGGTTTGATTAGAATTATGTATGGGGCACTACAAGTTCACGACCACCATTTTCACCCAAAGTCTCCCAACATCTAATATATTCTTCAGATTAACTTATAGTATAGTTTTTAATTTTATACATTTCCTTCTGTCATATAGGAATTGTATAGAGTTCCTAGTAAATGCATACAATTCCTAGGAAATGTGTGGAGTAAAAAATAATTATGATACTATTTAACACATTTCCTACATAGACTCGGAATTGTATACATTTCCTAGGAATTGTATACAATTCCTAGGTTTCACACATTTCCGGTAACACATATATACATCAGAACATCAATGGTCTTATAAGTAAATCAGATGAACTTTCGTTATATTTAGAAGAGATGAACCGTAACAGTAAACATGTTGATGTCCTATGTATCACGGAACATAATATGATAAATGAAGATATTTATACACTTAAAATTCCCAATTACTCATTGATTTCATCCTACTCTAGGCACAATAGAAAAGGAGGGTCGTGCATATTGGTGCATAATAATCAAAATGCTAAAATCTATGACATAAAGGAACATACTATGAGAAATATTTTAGAGTGTAGTGCCATTGAACTCCTAGAGCATAATGTTATTATAATCAACATCTACAGACCCCCTTGCAACAAACTAGAGAAGGTAAACATATTTTTTTCAAAATTCAACGAAATTCTCAATAAAGCTTGTTTAAAAAATAAGAAAATTGTTATATGCGGCGATTTTAACATCAATGTAATAAAAAGAGATAAAATGGTAATAGAATTTGTGCAACTGCTAGCTAGCTATAACCTTAAACTAATGATTAACGAACCCACGCGATTATGTAGTAAAACATGTATTGACAACTTTATTTGTAATAAAAGGGGCAGCACGTATGAAATACTAGAATTAGCACTGTCGGATCATACTGCTCAATTGCTACGATTTCCAGTCAAAGAAAGTTTTAAAATAACACATTGGTACACATGTAAACGAGACTATAGCGCCTCTAATACGGATAAGTTCGTTGAATGTATCCGAAATCTCGCCTTTGATGAAGTTTACAGTGCTGAAACAGCGGATGATGCCTTTAGCACATTCCTCGATTTATTAAAATTAATATATGATCTCTGTTTTCCTTTAATAAAAGTCAAAGTCCCAATACACAAACGACCACAATGGGTATCAAAAGGTATAAGAATTTGCTCCAAGCGTAAACTTCAATTACTTTGGAAATACCGAAAATCACCAAACAAACAATTGAAAGATTCATACAAAACGTATAATAAAAGATTAAAAACAATAATTAAATTAACGCAAAAATCTCAAAACGATTACTATATTAAAACGTCAATAAATAAAGCTAAAGCTACTTGGAAGGTCATAAATAATTATAAAACAAATGTCCACCAGCAGTTTAAAAAAATTGACAAAATTAATGTAAATAATAAACCAATCACAGATCCAATTACTATTGCTAGTGAATTTAATAAATTTTTTACAACTCCGGTACCTGATAAAGACACTATTATCAGAAATTCCCATTACAGAATTACGTACAATAATTCTAACTCATTCTTTATGAACCCATCTACCCCAGAGAGTATTGTTCAAATAATAAAATCCCTAAAAAATACAAACAGTGCGGGTAACGATGGAATACCTATGTACTAGAATAATTAAGGCAGTGGCGGAAATAATAGCGCCAGTACTGTGCTATATAATTAATAAATGCATTGAAGATGGCGTTTTCCCATCAAAATTAAAATTATCTATTGTCATTTCAATATTCAAAAAAGATGATAGAGAAAATATGAATAGTTATAGACCAATATCTTTAATACCTATCTTATCAAAAGTTTTCGAAAAAGTCATCTACAACAATTTATACAAATATATGGAAAAACATAATATACTTGCGCAAGAACAAATGGGTTTCAGGAAAAATAAATCTATTAACGACGCATTCCACACTTTTCTCAGTACGGTACTAAAAGGCATGGATAGTAAAAAACATGTCTCAGCATTATATATGGATATGACAAAGGCCTTCGACTGCGTCAATCATAAAATATTATTAAATAAATTAGAGGCGTATGGAATACGGGGAAGGGCTAGAGATCTCATTGAATCATATTTAAGTAACAGAGAACAACAAACTGAAATATCTAGCATTTCACATGTCACAAAAGTCGAAAAAAAACATTTGTCAACACCAATAAAAGTCCGCAAAGGTGTACCACAAGGGAGTATTTTAGGTCCTTTGCTCTTTATTATTTATATTAACGACCTCCCCAAATCCATCAAATCCTCCATGGTTCTGTATGCTGACGATAGCACAGCGATAGTTGTTTCTGAGGACCTCTCGAGTCATGAACAAGAGATAAACCATACGCTGTCATCTATAGTTAACTGGTTAAAATTAAATGAAAAAAAATAAACCTAACTAAAACATTTATAATGACTTTTAAAACTAAAAATTCTAAATCAAATATTTTCAATACACATTATGAACAATTACAAATAGAAAAAAATAAACTCGACAAAATATCTTGGACTACACATAGACTCAGACATGAGATGGAGGACACATATTGAACAAGTATGTACTAAACTAAGTCGGTATTCATATGCCTTATACATGCTTCGTAAAGTGGTAAATCAAAGCGCACTTCTAACTGCCTACCACGCTTACGTTGGTTCGACTTTAAGGTATGGTATAATGTTTTGGGGGAATGCCACTGATCGAGAAAGTGTCTTCAAAGCCCAAAAGAAATGTATCCGGGCAATATGTGCTTTAAAACCTACAGATACATGTAAACCACATTTTATAAATCTAAAAATATTGACATTCCCATCACTGTATATTTATGAACTAGCATTAGACATTAGAAATAATATTAAGGAATATGAAACGTTAAAAAGCACCAGGCTGGCCAGTACACTTCGTGCAATACGCCATAGAACGGTTATGTTTGACAAGAGTGCATTTTGTATGGGCCCTAGAATTTATAATAAATTGCCTAGTTACATAAAGAAGGCTGAGAATAATATTTCGTTTAAAAATAAATTAAAGACATATCTAATTAATAAAGCCTATTATAATGTAAATGATTATTTAAATGAAACAATGTAATTTAGATGTATTAACTATTAAATTATGAAACTATTATTATTAAAATATTTGACATTGCATGTAACACATATTTGCACACCTGTTAAGGTAGAATATGGCAGCAAGAACTTTTGTTTGTAACACCTCATGTATTTACCCATATTCCAGCAAATAAATGGCTTGAAAGTCTGACAACCAGTCTTACCAAGGGTTATCATATTACCCAGTACTGACTGGGTTGTGGAGGTCAGATAGGCAATCCCGTCATGTTAAATACTGGTATTTAGCTACATCCGGTTAGACTGAAAGCCGACCCCAACATAGTTGAGAAAAGGCTAAGTAAAGCAGCTAGTGTAAGGAGGTACTTTATTCGAAGAACCGCCAATCGCGGCCCAGAAATTCTACGAATACGATTTGGTTGATGTTCTCAACTGTTGCCATAGCAATGACGGTCGACTTAGTTCAAAAATGGATTTGGGAGGTTTTTTAGAATATGAGTGTTAGTTACATAAATAATGAATCATATCATACTAACTTCGTTTCCAGTCACCGCTGCTTTGAAAAAACCTTGTAAGCGACTCTCCATCAAATATAAACTACGAAGGAATGTGTCTATTGATCGCCATAGTAACTGGAAAAAAAAACTATGATTCGAAAGAAAGCATAATCATTCATAATCATTCTCATGTCCTTATCACAATTTCTTTCTATTGCTCGTCAATCATTCTTTTTCTACCCATATCATCCTTCTTGTATGATCATTCGTTCATACAACAAATTGAAGAACTAAATAGGCCACAGAAACAAAGATAAGCATGACTATTAAAGAATGGAGTTCAAAAATTAAGAATCACAAGAAGTAAGCACCGACTTACCAATATTCGGAAACATTTTTGAAAGAGTGAGTAAGCCTCTAAAATATTTTGATAAACGGCAAACATTTTTGGACAATAATTTTCATTTTCTTCTTCAAAATTCGCTCTAAGTATGTTGTTAACCCATGCTTTGATATATTTGGTCAACAATAACATAAGACGCAAACCATAAACTAAATTAATATCAAATGAAACAATAAGTAAAAGATTAGGTAAATTCACAAAAACAGGATTCTCGTATAATGTAAAGTGACAAATAATTGACAAAATAAAAACACATAGTATGACAGAGAATGAGATCGAATTCCAAATAATATAACTTTGGACACTCTTACTAACATCGACGTTTCTATGAATATCTTGGATCTTCAAAATAAGGGAAACATTGCTACGGTTATTGAGGGTATTACAAATGTTCAACGTAATATATCTACTGAAAAAGAAAGAAATACTAGTCGAAACAATAATAAACATCGTTTTGTTAAAAACACCGGGTTCATTGGTCAACGTACTGTATGTAGCCATAGTTCTTTGTTTCTATCTAATGTATAAACATTAGATAGAAACAAAGAACTATGGCTAACATCAAATCAAATCAAATCAAAATATTTTTATTTTACATAGGCCTACAGGGGCACTTATAAAACGTCGGCAAAAAGGTGCTCGGTTCGGGTTGGTCGTTTCCTATGGAGAAGAACCGGCAAGAAACTCCATGGTTACTCTTTTAAAATCATTTGGTTTTACAATATTTCTGTTACAGCATTAGTACTAAAGTATGGGAGGACATCGTAGGCCTGACAATAAGTCGTTGCTTACTACGAAACGTAGAACGAAATAAAAAGTTACCAAGGATCTAGGAATCTATAAGGCCTACAATGTCCACACATTTACAAACAATCGGTAAATAAGAAAAAGAGTCTATACAACAACAAAAAATAAATAGAAAATATCACAAAATGACTAGATCAAATAAGTGACACAAATGTTGTCATCCGTGCTGTAACTATTCTAAACAAAAGGTGTAATGATTTAAAAACTATTGTAAAACATCTGATTAAAAAGAAAGGAAAAAAAAAATAAGATTGAGAATAGTTAGAGACATCCACACATTTGTGCCGTTTATGAGCTACCAGGGAAGCCGCATGTGCGAAGGGGCTAAAGCCAAACTTCTCTATCTTCAACGTAGTCCTTAATTTTGTAATATGCTTTTTTAATTAGGACACGTTTAATATAATTTTTAAACTTTCCATCGGTCAGTTCTGTAACTGACTTCGGCAACTTATTATAAAAGCGTATACTGTTTATAAGAAAAGACTTGCTAGTTTTGGTTAATCTGAATTTGGGTATTACAATTTCGTGTTTACTGCGTGTATTTATATTATGGAAGTCGCTTCTAATTTTGAAAAGTCCTCGGTTTTTGCGGACATATAAAATACATTCTAAAATATAAAGTGAAGGCAGAGTCAGTATATCGATTTCTTTAAATTTTTCTCTGAGGGATTCACGAGGATCCATTTTGTAGATAGCGCGGACTGTCCTCTTTTGCAGTATGAAAATTGAATCAACGTCTGCTGCCGATCCCCACAGCAGAATGCCATAGGACATAATACTATGGAAATAAGCGTAGTATACTAACCTAGTTGTGGCTATATCAGTTAACTGCCTTATTTTTCTGATTGCATAGGCAGCTGAGTTTAACCTTCCTGAAAGAGTTCTAATGTGCGCGCCCCACTGCAGTTTTGAATCGATAGTAATCCCCAAGAATACAGTTTCCGCTATAACATCAAGCTTCTTGCCGTCAAGATTTAAATTTAGGTCAGGTTGTGGTACATTTGGTAAAGAAAACTTAAGGCATTTTGTTTTATTCGTATTCAATAAAAGATTGTTGGCTGCGAACCATTTCGAGAGAATAGTTAGGCTTTCGTTAACATGTAAGACGTCCGTATCTTTTCTATCGATTTTAAAGATTAGCGAAGTGTCATCAGCAAATAGAATTATATCCGAAAATTTGGCCATCATATAAGGCAGATCATTAATATAAACAAGAAACAGGAAAGGGCCGAGAATTGAACCTTGGGGCACGCCCATCTTGACTATAGACCCGCAGGACGTCGCCCCATTTACATTTACTTTTTGCAGCCTGTTTGATAAATAAGAGAGAACAAGATCAGCAGCTTGTCCACGAATTCCGTAGTGGTGTAATTTACAGATCAGTGTTTTGTGGTCGACGCAGTCGAACGCTTTTGAGAGATCACAGAAGATACCAATAGCATCCTGGGACTTCTCCCAGGACTCCAAAATGTGACTGATGAGTTTTACTCCCGCGTCCGTTGTCGACCTACCCTTCGTGAAGCCAAACTGCTGACTATGCAGTATCTTATTAGAGTTGAAGTGAGACAACATCTGGTCCAGCATGATTTTTTCATAGATTTTACTCAGTGCTGGAAGCACAGATATAGGCCTATAATTAGAGGGATCACTCTTACAACCTGATTTGAAAATTGGTACTACTTTACTATGTTTCATCAAGTCGGGAAACTTGCCGCTGTCCAAACATTGGTTGAATATGCCTGTTAAGACAGGAGCAATCGTATCAATAATATCTCCAAGAACCTTGACGCATATCCCCCATAAGTCTTCAGTATTTTTTATATTGAGACTTTTGAATGCGTTTTTAATTGTAGCAATACATACTGGTTTAAATTTAAAGTTTGGTATGTTCTTTGTAAAGTTCTCTTTAAGAAGAGCTTCAGCTACTTTAGCTGAAGAGGGGAGAGATTTCGTAACCTCTAACGGAATGTTGGCAAAGAAGTTGTCTAGAGTCTCAGCGACTTCAAGCTTATCACAAATTGTTTTATTATCTATTTTCAAAGACAATTCAGTCTTATCTCGTTGTTGCGTCTTTCCTGTTTCTCTGTTAATTACCTGCCATACAGTTTTTATTTTTTTCTTAGAAACACCGATTTTATTACTTATTATTTTAGATTTTGCTTGAATGCAGACACTTTTGAATATTTTTGAATAGTTTCTAACATAAGTGTGAAAGACTTGATCTGAAGTCAGAGATTTTTCGTGATATAAATTGTATAAGATATCTCTACTTTTTCTTATTCCCGCAGTGGCCCATTCGCTAAATTTGGATTTTGAGTCGACTTTAACATTTTTTACAGGACACGTTTTATTAAATTCCTGGCATCGATATGTAATACTTCTACATATGGTCTGATGTAGCTATCTCTTATTTTGTATTTGGGCGACAAGAATATAGAGAGCATAATGTTGAAAGGTTGAATTATTCTTTGAATGTCTTTGTCTAATCTATTTTTAACTAACAATTCAAATGGAAGACTACGAAGATTCCACATGATTACTTTTCACGTTGTTATTGCTAGGTAGCAACAATGCTGCTACTAAACAAGAACGTGTTCTACGGTGGACAATTCAAATACTGATTGTCAAGGATTATTAATGTAATGAAACAAAAAGATATAAAAATACTAGTTTAATTAGCGATGAAGAGAATATTTTACGAGAGTGATTATGCGGAAAAAGTTAACAGCTGACAGTTCATGTGATCGTTGAGAAACGCGCTTCTATAAGAGCGCGCGTATCGTTCAGGAATCACGAGGTTAGGTTTATGTTCATATTCCAATATCCTCCCTTGGAGATAAACCCATTTTTGCCGAGCAGTAGTCCAGCTTCAGTTGCGGAGTCCCTTTAGTCAGCGAATCCGCCACCATTTCATTTGATTGAATGTACTTGATGACAATCAACTTCAATTGCACCTTATCACGTACAAAGTGGTGTCGTATGTCTATGTGCTTGGATCTGGAATTATAGTTTTCAGTACCTGCAAGTTTAATAGCACTTTGATTATCACATAAAATGGTAACAGGTATGGTGGCCAAGTGAGGCCAAAACTCTTCTTGCATTTGTCTAAGCCACATAGCCTCTTGAGTGCAGCTGGATAGCGACATGTATTCAGCTTCAGTAGTGGATGGTGCAACAGTTTTCTGTCGGCGTCAGTTCCACGTAATTTCATTTAAAGTCGTAGCAAATTGTTTGAATATAATTTGAAAACTCGACAATCACTTTAAAATATTTTAAGAACATACCGATACCTCTGGGCTCAATTGTCGTAAAATACATTTGGGCGAAAATGAATTTTTGATATTGTTTTACTCAGTTTTTAATTCTCTATCGATCTGTAAATTCCGTTTTGAGAAATTCGCAAAAAAATGCCTTTAAGACCCACATAATTTTACACGTTAAACAAAGTTTACCACGAAAATATGGATGTAAACAACACTTAGTAACCAGAATGAACTTATTTTGGTAGTAAAGAAAAGTATAAAACAACTTTTGGGTGTAAAATACAAAAAAAATATTAGGTCTTTACCTATGAAATTGCCGTTTTGTTTGAAAAAAGTTAAAGTATTTTTTTTTTCGAACTTATTTATTTCTTTTATTCAAAGTAATCACCCCTGCAATCAATGCATCTTTGCCAACGCTGTGGCAGTTTATGGATGCCCTTCTTGAAAAAATCAGCTGGACGGGAGACAACAAACTCTTCAAAGGCGTTTTGTACTGCCTCTCGGGAATTGAATTTTTTTCCCGCTAAAAAGTTGTCCAAATTTTGGAAAAAGTAATAGTCGGTAGGCGCAAGATCTGGTGAGTATGGCGGATGAGGGAAAGCTTCCAAACCCAACTCATGCAGCTTAGAGACGGTCTGTTGTGCAGTATGGGGCCGCGCGTTGTCGTGAAGTAGCAGTGGAGACGACCGATTGACCAAAGCTGGTTGCAGACGTGCGAGTTTCGCCATCATTGTGGTCAGTTCTTCAATGTACACATCTGCAGTAATGCTCTCGCCGTTTTGTAAAAAGCTATGATGAATCACACCAGCACTAGACCACCAAACTGTGACCTTCACCTTTCTAGGGGTCATTTTTCGTTTTGCACATTGCTTTGGTACCGAACCAGGATCTAACCAACTTGCTGAGCGCTTTTGATTGTCAAAAAGAATCCATTTTTCGTCGCACGTAACAATTCGGTTCAAAATTCCTTCATTTCTGTGCCTGTTAAGCAGCGCAAGGCAAGTCTCGACGCGTACGTTGCGCTGGCGATCGTTAAGTTCGTGGGGCACCATCTATCAAGCTTTTTTATCTTGCCAATCTGTCGCAAATGGACCAATATTGTTTTAATGCTAACATCAAAAGCTGCTGCCAGCTCAGCTGTAGATTGAGTTTCATCAGCTTCAACAATCACCTTTAATTCATCATTGTTGACCAAAGTTTCCGGACGACCACGAGGTTCATTTTTCAAGTCAAAATTCCCAGAACGGAACCGAGCAAACCAATAACGGGTTGTGCGTTCGTTTGTACAGTTCTCTCCGTAAACGTCGTTGATGTTACGGGTCGTTTGTGCCGCGTTGGTGCCACGACGGAACTCATATTCCATAATTACACGAAATTTCAAAGTATCCATTATGAGGAAAAATGTTGAAATGTAATGAAAATACAACGCTAATCAATAAACAAAAGACTGATTTTGTAAATAGAATGTCATATTTTTAAAACAAAATTAATTTGAATTTAGAACTCATAGCCAATCAAAACTTTTTTTTGTTTGAAAAAGTCTGTACTGCAATACGGCAATTTCATAGGTAAAGACCTATTATATCAATATTTTTTATACCAACATAAGTGGTTAATATAAGTCACCCCAAGAATTTGGATGTAAAGGATGTCGTCTTTGCAAAGTGTCCTGTACATTCTTACAATTTTAAAATAAAAAAATACAAGTGTTCTTTACTACCCAGTTCATTTTAAATATGTGCTTTCAATAACGGCGTATATAAACGTAAGTAAGTAGTTATCCCTTATTTCCTAAAATATTTAAAAACAACAACAAATAACTTAATAAAAAATGAAATTCACACATGTCATAACTATTAACTCACAATTTTGTGAAATTTATTATAACGACTATCGAAATAACCAGAGGTCATCCAGGATTGAACTGAGGTCCTCTATGGTCTCAGCCGCGATCACTACATATCGTCGGCAAATCAAATCGGTAAACTGTTTCGAAAATATGATGTCTCCTTGTCGCACAACTCGCTACAGAAGGATAGGTTCCGAGGTCTGGTCCTGAATCCGGACTGACATGGTGGCGTTTTTGCACAAATATTTCAATACCTCAATTTACCGATAGTCAATTTGGCACCGTTGGAGAGACTGTAGTAAAGCCCAAGTCTCGATCAAATCGAAGGCTTTCTCGTAGTCTACAAACTCCAAGCAGAGATGCAGGTTTTACTCTTTGGTCGTCTGTACAACCTGTCGCAGCGTATGTACGTGGTCTACGGTACTAAATCCTTTTCGGAATCCGGCTTCTTCGGCTGAAAATCGTCAAACCTGCGAGCAAAACGATACGTGATGACTATTGAAAACAACTTGTAGACATGACTTAGAAGTGAGATGGGCCCATAATTCTTCAACCGGGCATGGTCGCCCTTTTTGATGAAGAGTACCACCACACCCCTGCACCATACATACCTGTGGCATTTTTCCCTCGAGTGTGACGCAATCAAACAGCTTCTGAAGGGCCTTAAGTACCAGTTTTCCACACGCCTTCAGGAGTTCGGGCGTAATTCCGTCATCACCCGGTGCCTTGGTTGTTTTTAAGCTGTTTCAGAGCCATCCTAATCTTGTACAGGCTGATATCCGAGAGGTCTTCGGTATAGTGCCGGGTCAGTCTAGTTCTTGGGTCGGTCGCTAGATTTATAACGTGTTTACTAGTTGATGTGTACAACTGCCCATAGACTCTCTCGATCTCCCTCAGTAGCTCCGGTTTGGCGGATACGATCCTGCTATCGCGTCGTCGGTCTTCAGTTTCATGAACTGGCTCTGCCCAATAGCCAGATCTCTTGCAAAAACCTTGGAGCCTATATGCCGCTCAATCGCTTCTTTAAAACGCTCGGTATTCGGATGACGGAGGTCGCTTTTCTAGGATTTAGAGATCCGTCTATTGAGATACCGAAAATACCGGCGTATTTTCACGCCTCGTCTGAAGACTGTAGGATCATCTCACGCCACTCATTCATAAGCTTAAGAGTATGATCAGAGAGTTATTTGTTCTTTTTTGCACGACGTGTCTTGAAGAACTTAGACCCTGTCGTATGGACAGTTTCCACGAACCCATTTTGTATCCGTCCACTGAGCTTCAAACACTCGTAACGAATTGGAGTTCAAGCTAAAAGCTCTCGGGGTTTTGGATTTGAATATGGGCTCGACGGAGTGAAGAATTCATTAGTCGAAACCTTTCAAGCTTACAACTTTACTTTAATATTGATGTTCAATGTGCTTCTTACCATGCTGTGATCGCTCCCGATTGCGTATTGCCAAACTGTATTTTACCACGGACACGGGTTGCTCTGTGCTCGCAGGTAGTTTGCTTTAATGAATGAAGAGCAAAGTACATATTGGCACAGACAATGTCTTTTTTGAAAAACATCATGCGTAAGAGTATTAGAGCGCAATACATACGAGTACAGACAACCACAATGTCATTTTTATGTGAAACTAAAACCAAAAATTATTGTACTTTATACTATCCTATTAAAGCAAACTCCAAACCACAGCTCCAAACTAAGGCGTTGTCGTAGCCCCGCTACGCGGAGCTCCTATTTCTGTCTGCAGGGTTTACAGTAACCTAACACGAAGGGGATGTCGGGGTCTTAATCCGCTCGCTCCGCTCGCTCACTAGATCCCGCCATATCCTTCGAACCTAACCTGTCCGAGTCGGGGTGCCCAATGTCCCGAGCTCGGTTCGCTCGCTCTTGCATCCTAAGTTCTTCTTAATGTGTTTCACTACACTGCCAAATCCTTTGCTCTGCACTCGTACGTAGTTAGCTTTGAAAATGACGAGCATAATGTACACTAATACAGAGAATGTCTGTGTTGAAATACATTTGGCTCTTTAGTGTAACGAGCACTAAGCGGTCCAGCACAGATATGGATGTCTGTGGTAACATACAGTTTAGCATTACGAGTACGCCTCCCGGTTTTCACCAAATTGGTCACAAAGACATCATTGAACATTTGCTTCTTGACTGACATGATGAAGACAATATTATTTTTAGTTGCACCATCGGGGCTCTGCCAGGTCTACTTACTTTGCTCACGCTTTCTGAAGAAGAAGTTCATCATATAGAGGCCCTCCTTCTCCATAAAATTAGCTAGTTGGGGTCCCCGGTGGTTCCGACGTCCAGCCCCAAAATTGCCCCACCTGCAGCTCATCCCCGTCTTCTTTGCCCAGTTTCGCGTTGAAGTCCCCCGTGACGACGGTGAAGTGAGTTTTGAAACCATGCAAGGCTTTAGAGGTATCCTCATACATGGTCTCCACTTCGTCGTCGGGGTGTGCCGATGTCGGGCGTGATCTGTATGAACTCCAGCGAATATCTCGAGGATATTTTGAGTTAAAGGTACGCCACCCTGGTCGACACACTCTCGATCTTCACCACGTTATTCTCATGGTACGACAAACCCAACACCATCCTGGGACTGCCGGTCACGGTATAAAACCGAAATCCGTTTAATACTTAAATTTAATTATTAATTTATCCTTTCAGAATACCTTAGCGGGTGATCTTTAAGAACCTACAAGTTATTACACTTGTCGATTATTACCTTATTTTGTTTAGTATTGTGCAGTAACGTGGATTTACGCACTTGGGGAATATATTCGGACGAAAATTTTATGGGTGAAAAGGACTTTTATTTTTAAATTTATTGTCGTAAAGAAGTCTATCTCGGAGAATACAGCACTAGGGTAATTTTTTAACACTGCCTTAGGGAACACTATCTATTCTCAGCACTTTTTTCCTGGCTTTCATTTAGAAAGCACAAGAAACAAAAAAAAATTACAGCAATAGTAGATTGTTGCATCGAGCGCAAAGTGAGTTATTAATGCACGAGTATTATGTTGGTGCCCGAGCGCATGCGAGGGCACTAAATTAACACGAGTGCATTAATTACTCACTTTAGCAAGGTGCGTAATCTACTTTTCTTTCAACTACCGTGACAAAATAAACCTACTCAAAATAAAAACTCCTAATTAGACATACAATTATTAAAAGTGCAGTTATTAAAGGTTATTAACAACTTCATTTGCAGCTGTTTTATACTTTCTGGAGTTGAATTCATATCGCTATCGCCGTCAATTTCCATGTTTTTTTTAATTTTTTTTTGAGAAATATAATGCACCAAAGTTTTACAATGGTACAAAATGCGCGTCATTTGTTTTTTTTGAAGTGAAAACTTCTTTAGCGGCGTTGAGCACTTTTCTGTAATGGGTATAAAATCTTAAACTCGCGTCAGGACACGTGACCTGATCGAAAAAGCGTAAGACGGATGGAGAGTTTTTGACCAGTTATTGGATCTCTCCACACGCGATTATTTAGATAACTTTTTCAAACATTTCTGCTTATATCAAATTAATTATGAGTTCTTGTTCAATTAAATGGTGTGGGAAATCGTCTAGAACATCCAGCTATAAAAAAGATGGCATAACTTTTCATCGGTAAGTAAAATATATTTATAATTTAATAAAATTATGAATAATTGCAGGGCTCTAGCTAAACTAGTTGTTTACGTTTAAGGCACAAAAAACGTACACCGCGTTGATGTCTTTTTGAAAAGTCCCTTTCTCTCACTAGGTATTGTCAATAAGTCTGTCCCTTTCCATCTGTAGGTGTAGATAGAAAGGGACAGACGTAATGCTGTAGTGTTGTGTCAACTTCGAAACAAAGTATAAATAATATTGAAGATAAAAATTACGGTGTTCCCTTACTGTAAAAAAGTAACATTACTTAATGTTTACATTTTAGATTTCCAAATATTCCAGAAGTGGAAGAAAAGTGGATTAATGCTGTTAACAGGGAAAGTTGAGGAGGATCGTCCAACCTAGGCACAAAATTAAAATTTTCTTTGGATTTTTTTCGATTTTTTTTACGATTAATTTAATAGCAACGTAAAAAATAGTGATAATTCATTATTTTATGTATTCGAGGCATATCTAATCATATTTTTTGATATTTCAAGTATTTTCATGCATTGAACTCCGCAGTTGGAAAACGGCCGATCTTATAGGAAGTTTGAGTTGGAATCTTATGTGAATAATGTATGTAGGACTCCTAAAAAACACTGTCATTAGATTACTTGTATATTTGTGATGTTAGTTATAAAGTTTCGTATAAATTTATTGCGTAGTTTTACTAAACAAAAATAAAATACGGTGACAGTCTATTTGCAGCAAGCAATCGCATTTCTATGGGATGTTTATAATTATCAAGTAGTCATAGAAAAGTTGTATATATTATAATACACGGTCTTGTTATCTAAGAACACGACACTGTTTACCGTTTAAGATAAGCTTTATTAGAACTCTGGCGATAAGAGTTTTTATGTCGGCCGGCCGAACGACGTCAGCGATGACGTAATGCGCGCGGCCGTTAGGGAAGTTACGCGTTAAGAAATGCAGGACGGAGAGGTTAACCTTGATTTTATTTTAGCATTGATTTGAATAAAGTGAAATTTACAGTGTTACGTAAGTGTTTTATTTGCACCCAGTTAACGCCCTATCAGTATAGTTTAAAAAAAAGTAGAATTAATAGACATCGTAATGTTCAATTTTATCGATATTAGGTATTGTAGCAAAACTGACTTGTGCATCACTATGTGTGGAACATTCGTCCTGACATTGTTGCATCGGCCAATCACAACCGCTATATTGTCTTCGTCCCCCGAACCGCAGTGTAGTACTTTTATACTGATAAAGCAATTGGTGCAAAATTATTCCCTAACCATTCCAAAATATCAAACATGCTCAACGTTAATAATCAAGTTTTCACTTCTGCCGGCACTCCCGGAGTGCAACCCGTCTTTTTTTTTTTTCAACAAATTGGTTTATTTAGCCAAGTTTTTTGCTGACATTATCTTTTTGATCAAATGCATACATTTTATATTAAACTTAATAGGAGACATTAAACCTCTGTGATAAATTTAATTCTAAATTTAAAATTTAAAACAGTGCAGTAATGTTATTTTTTTATGTTTAAGTTTTTAATGATTTATGTGAAATGTACTTTCACATAAATCGTTGGTTTTCGTGGTTTAATAATTTATCATGTGTGACAGTCTGTAAGGTTATGTTATGGGTATTTGTTATCTGAAATAAAATGATTGTTTGATTGATTGAAATATATTTTAACAATATAAAATTGTTCTAGGCTCCCCCCTATCTCTGTGTGTCATAGCAATAGTTTGGATTTCAAAGAATTTTGGTCCAGTGGTTATATTAAGCGCGCAATGTGAGCAGTTCTATATGTTTATGGAGGAAGCTCAGTCTGTTTGTATACAGTGTATGATAGATACGAACTGTCCAAGTAAGAACAAAATTACCGTCCTGAACTAAGAATGAATTTTTCGGCGCCTTTGCAAAAAGGCTTCATATGATTCACGTTGCAAACTAATCTGTGACCACAGACGAGAGAGAAGGGGTCTACAATTCTCTCTGGCGGAACGTCAAGTCGTTGCGGGTAGCCATATTGACTTGGGTAGTTGTCAAGGAAGGTGGCGCGTAGCAAGTCGTTGACGGATCGCCGACGTCTGTTTTCTTAATTTAATTAAATCTGGTGCGACATATCATAAGTAATTCCGATGCGGCGGGTAAGAGCCTTCAAATTCATTCGAAACCTCAATTCATTATCATCATCATTCTTGCCCTTATTCCAATTAATTTGGGCGTTGTATGTCTTCTTCTTTATTAGTTCTCTATTACTCGACATCACATCAGATACCTTTTTTCTTGCCATATCATCCTTCACACAATCCATCCATCATTTCTTCCTCTTCTTATACTCAAATAATCTTCTGTTATTTAATTATTATTATGTTATTCTATTACTACTAACTATTAGTTATTAATTATTACTTTACAGAGAGTGTAATACACATGTGCAAGCGAGTACTACAAGTAAAACGGACCTTCAGTAAGAGGACAGCGTGTGGTTTGTTTACTATAGACGCCTCTCTACCGATACCATTGATGGGACTCTTGACCAACTACATTATTGTATTACTGCAGTTTGCTATTCTGTGAAAATGTTTTTGAAAAACCAATCTATAAGTTTCATTTTTGTGAAGCACTGCACTTAGTTTAGAGTGACTACTTTTTTTCACACAGTACGCAAGTTTTTTGATTTTGTGGATTTTAGCAGTAACTTCATTTTTGTTTCATTTGACGTTAATTTTGTTTATGGTATATGTATCATGGCATTGTTGATAAAATATATCAAGAAATGGATAAAACTAATACATAGAATTAGTTATGAAGAAGAAAATGACGAACATTGTAAAAATCTTTTTGTGATATATTTAAATATTTTAGAAGCTTACAAACTGTATGAAAAGTGTTTCCGAGTATTGGTAAGTCAGGGCTTTTCTTTATTCTTATATATTATTATATATTCTTTATTATATTTTCAGTGTTGTGGTCGAAAATGATATTTTTTACTAAATTAAATTTATTTACTTTTAGTTGTTATGTCGAAGTATAGTGTGTTTTCTTCGTTGTTTATTTTTCATTGAGGCCCACTTGCTACTGGATTTAAAAGACCCAGTGAATTCAAAAAATCAAGTAAGTGTTTATTTACCCAATAACGCTAAATAAGGTTTCTATGGTCTGTTTATGCCTTTGTTTGTAATGTTATAGAGCCTTTAGTCAGTTTTCCAATCTATTTGCGTATATGTTTATTAATAATTCGGTCTATTCGAACATTGTTTTATTTAATTTATTATTGGACAATAAACAGCTGCGATAATATATTTTTTCAAAAATATTAAAAAAGGGTTCATTAGTAATTACAATACTGCAGCCCACTACATTATCCGCGTGTTTTTAAAGAATTAATGAAATAAAGATGATGTTTCATATAAATCGTTCGTTTTCGTGGTTTTTAAACGGTTTTATTATAATTTAGCATGTAGGGATAGTCCGTAAGGTTTTATTATGGGTATTTGTTTTCTGAAATGAAATGATTGATTGGTTGAAATTTATTTTAACAAATATAAAATTGTTTCAGGCCCTCTTATTTTTTTGCTTGATAGCAATTGTTTGGATTTTAAAGAATTTTGCTCTGGTGGTTATAATTAGCGCGCAATGTGAGAAGTTATATATGTTTATGGAAGAAACTGAGTCTACTTGTATACAGCGTATGATGGACACGAACTGCCCAAGTAAGAAATAAAATACCGTCCTGAACTAAGAATAAATTCATTCAAAACCTCAGTTATCACCATTATTTTCCAGCTCTTATCCCAATTCATTTGGGCGCAGTATGTCTTCTTCTTCAATACTTCTCAATTACTCGACATCTCATCCGAAACCTCATTTCTTATCATATCATTCTTCACACGGTCCATCTAACATTTTTTCCTCCATTCTGAAACCCAATCAATCTACTGTTATTAATTTTTACTTTATAGAGAGTGTGAACCACCTGTGCAAGCATGTGCTACGAGTAAAACGAACCTTCAGTAAGATGACAGCGTGTGGCCGGCTTACTATAGACGCCTCTCTACCGGTACCATTGATGGGACTCTTTACCAACTACTTTATTGTATTACTGCAGTTTGCTATTCTGTGAAAATGTATTTTAAAGAACAATCTATAACTTTCATTTTTGTAAAACACTGCACTTAATTTAGAGTGAGACTAGGAATGTTCTATCTATAGCGTGTATTGCTGATTCTTTTCTGTGTTACTGTTTATTTTTAAACCAAGGAGCTTAAACTCATTGCTTTCAAAGGGCTTCGTGCTTCTATGACTTCATCTTGTTTCACCAGTGTCAACCATGTTCTTAAAGGTGGAAGCGACAGGTTAGTCAGCGAGATTCAAATTTTCTTCAGTTTTTTGCAATTTTCCGGGTAGTGTCAGGCTGTATTGCGTTCCACAAGGAAGCCTTCTAGGCCCAATATTGTTTCTTATAAACATAAAATATTATAAAAATAACCAAACATAAATGCATAAATTATTTGCCCTGTTTTTCATACTCAGATAAGCTTACCCGTAGCATGTGTCCATCCAATATATTTTTGACATTTCCAGCAACGTCTTCTTATGATTTTTTTTTTAATATTAATTGACAGGAAAAGATTTGAGGTTTTGATGTCTAAAATGATAAATTCCTCATAAAATATACTTCATTATTTACTATATTAATAGATAACAAAACCACGCCTCGTAAGTCGATGATAAATGAAAGCAAAACCGTCATACTGATGTATAACTTGACAGCAAACAAGATAGATGTTCAATAATAATCTTTGACAATCAGTATTTGAAACTAATTGAATTGCCCACCGAAGAACAAGTTCTTGTTTAGTAGCAGCATAGCATTGCTACCCAGCAATAACAACTTGAAAAATAATAATGTGGAATCTCCGAAGGCTTCCATTTGGATTGTTAACTAAAAATAGATTAGACAAAGACATCCAAAGAATAATTCAACCTTTCAACATAATGCTCTCTATATTCTTCTCGCCCAAATACAAAATAAGAGATAGCTACATCACAGCATATGAAAAGAAGTATTTTATATCGATGTTAGCCATAGTTCTTTGTTTCTATCTAATGTTTATGTTATACAGTACGTTGACCAATGAACCCGGTGTTTTTAACCAAACGATGTTTAGTATTGTTTCGACTAGTATTGCTTTATTTTTCAGTAGATATATTACGTTGAACATTTGTAATACCCTCAATAACCGTAGCAACGTTTCCCTTATTTTGAAGATCCAAGATATTCA
This sequence comes from Cerastis rubricosa, assembly GCA_949152445.1. Lineage (NCBI taxonomy): Eukaryota > Metazoa > Arthropoda > Insecta > Lepidoptera > Noctuidae > Cerastis > Cerastis rubricosa. Next base: position 18,972,869 of record OX424534.1, on the reverse strand, counting down.
CAGAAGCGTCGATATTAGTAAGAGTGTCCAAAGTTTTATTATTTGGAATTGGATCTCACTCTCCGTCGTACTATGTGTTTTTATTTTGTCAATTATTTGTTACTGTACATTATACGAGAAACCTATTTTTGTAATTTTACCTAATCTTTCTCTTAATGTTTCATTTGATATTAATTTAGTTTATTGTTTGCGTCTTATGTTATTGTTGACCAAATATACCGAAGCATGGGTTAACAACATACGTAAAGCGAATTTTGAAGAAGAAAATGAAAATTATTGTCGAAAAATGTTTGCCATTTATCAAAATATTTTAGAGGCTTACTCACTTTTTCAAAAATGTTTCCGAATATTGGTAAGTCGGTGCTTACTTCTTATAATTCTTAATTTTTTTAACTCTATTCGTTTAATGGTCATGCTATGCTTATCTTTGTTTCTGTTTCCTATTTAGTTCTTCAATTTGTAGTATGAAAGAGTGATCATACAAGAAGGATGATATGGGTAGAAAAGGAATGATTGACGAGCAATAGAGAGAAATTGTGATAAGGATAGGAAAATGATCATGAATGTTTATGCTTTTTTTTTCCAGTTACTATGGCGATCAATAGACTCATTCCTTCGTAGTTTAATTTTGATGGAGTTTCGCTTACAAGGTTTTTTCAAAACAACGGTGACTGGAAACGAAGTTAGTATGATACGATTTATGTAACTAACACCCATATTACTAAAGCCTTCCTAAATCCATTTTGGAACAAATTCGTAAAAAATAATTCCTTTCAGGGCATTTGGTCTCAGTATGCGTTTATATCAGGATGGATCATAAAAGATATAACTCTTATTGTTTTAACAAGCTTGCAATGTGAGAAATTCTATATATGTGTGGAGGAAGCTGAATCGGCGTGTACAGCGTGTGATGAACTCGAACAATTCTGGTAAGATTTATAAACGGAGTAAACGAACCCTTCATGAAGCGGAATACCCAGCACGCTATATATCAAACTAAGTAACAGTGCACAAAAATATTGCTGATTTTTTTTGTGTTTTAAGTTAAGTTTTACGGTAGCGCTCAATGTAACGCATTCAAAACATTGTGCTGGTGGATGCATTGAATAGAACAGGAGCCATGGAGGTATAGGTATTGTAACAAACTAGCTTATTCCTTGATGAGTGAGGAGGAAATAAGCTAATTTGTACATTAAAATAGTAAGTTAAAAAGGGAAAATGAATATATTATTGATGAGATGAGATTACAAATTATTATTTAAAAAAATAAAACACTTAACACCCACACTTAGCGTCTCTAAAGGCAAACTCGATAACTGAGGATGACGATTCAGAACCCGCACGATAGTTCCCGATGAACATCAGCTACAGACAGGAATACAACTCCCGTAGATTCAGCAGTAGATGAGAGCAGACAAGGCAGCCTCCGAAAAAGTAATTAAAGGTCCCAGGAGTCCGTAGTGAGATCTCCTGGGCAGTGACCAAATCAGTTAGATTCAGGAATAAGCCCGACTGTGCTTTATTTCCCCTCTCCAGTGTCGTCCGAAAAGACCTCTGACTCCACTCAGGTATATGCTGGTGATCACTTCAATCTCTGCCTCCACTCTGATCCTCCGTGTCTCGTCAATCCTTTTCCAATTTATTTCTTTTCAGATTCAAATTGTTGCGCTCGCAACTTGCCAGTTTTCAAAACAGCCAGCAACAATCGGTCTAAAACCTTGCCCATAATATTTTTATAAATATAACTCAGAATATCTTTACACAGCAAATATTCGTAATTATTTATAAAAAACAACAATTGAACTCACGTATTGGTGATAATCAGTTTAGTAATTTAAAATCTAAATGAAACCTTAATAGAGAATTTGGCTAGTAACAATTAAAATTAAAAGTAAATGACAGCTGACATATTTGATGTAAAAAAAATGTCACAACAAAGGACCTACAGAAAATATTTAGAAAAATTGAAACGATTGGTAAAATGCTAATGAAAAACCAATAAAAGTATGAATATGGATGATAAGTGTGAGTATAAAGTGTCTGTAGTAAGCCAATACTATAGTAGTATATTATATACTATTATAATATACTATAGTACATTAATAACATATAACAAAAAACGTGTTGCTAGCTTGGACTTTCAATTTTTAATGTAATGAAAAGGTTCCTAAGTATGGCCCAGAATAAAAACACTGGTCGCAATGACGGGACGGATAAGTGCCTTTCGGTTTCATTAAGGGTGTTTTATCCCTTTTTACCCTTTTTTTTTTCTCTATCTCTTTTTCTTTGGTTGTATGTTGGTTTGCTCCATTGCGCGCTACTTTATCCAGTCCTGTGCCCTTCCCACCCCACTCTCGCCGAGCAATCTGACCGGTTCGTCGTTTCACTTAGTTCGTGGCCTGTTTTGCTCTTATTACCAGTTTTGGGTCTCCAGTCCAATATCTTACGCCATTTAGTATTCAGTATATATCATAGCCTAGCCGCGTTCTTATTCATATTTTTAATAACATCAGTGGCCCGAAAGTCTGACAACCATTCTTGCCAAGGGGTATTGTATTACTAAGTACCAACTTTGCTGTGGAGGTCAGATAGGCAGCCGCTCCATGTAAAATGCTAGCTACATCCGATTACCCTGGAAGCCGACCCCAACATAGTTGGGAAAAGGCTAGACAGATGATGATGAAAGACGATGTGCTCGTTCTTCTTTGGACCTCTGTATTCTTCTGTATCTTACTTATTTTTGATTGATACGAACAAACATCACATACAAATCTGCACCATTTTTTCGCTAATTTTCTTCATTGTTACAGTGAGTCTCAAATATCTGTTCAAGCGCGTACTACAAGTCAACCGGACCTTCAGTAAGATGACAGCGTATGGCCTGTTTACTATAGACGCCTCTCTACCGATACCTTTTACGGGACTTGTTATTAAGTACATTATAGTTCTGTTGCAATTTGCTCTTCTGTAATAATACTTCGACATCTTCAGTACGATTAAATGTTTTAAGGTTGACAGTGATTTTTCTTATAGAAATTATAAATATTTACTTTATTTTAGAAAAGAAAACCAAGCCCAAAATTCGTTGATTAATGAAGGTGATACTGTATAAATCTTTTATTCCCGATCTAACAACGGAACTTCCAACAGCATTAGAATGAATCATATTTTATGTAACCATTCAAATTGTCCCGTTCAATTGTTACTCAATGGTGGATGGAGAGGGAGAGGAAGGCCAGAAAAGATGGATGTATGGTGTGAGGATGGATATGAAAGTGAAGGGAGTAAATGATGCCGTAACATCTGAAATGAGAGAATGGAAAAAGAAAACGTGATGCGCTGACCCCAAATAAAATAGGAAAAGGGTAGGAACATGATGAAATGTTACTCGATATTAAACTCCACAGAGACGTCCATAGAGTAGGTAATTTTTTTCAATGCTATGCTCTTTTTATTCTTTTCTTCAAAAACAGCATAGAAAGAGGTTAAATATATCACTCCTTGTACGAAAAAATACACGCTGTCTTGTCCATTTTGAAGATCGAACCCAAGACTCAAACAATTTAAAATACGAGTTTCCTTATTTTTATACGCCCTTATACCAACACCAAATGAGTGTGTATAATAATAAGATTACCATGTCAATAATTAAATGACATGCCCCTTTTGCAAATCTATCAGCAGCATAGCAGTTAATCTTCCTGCGTGAAACCTTACACTCTATTTGAAGGGTATGTGATCCGCAAACTCATTGGTGAGTCTGTGACAACACATTTCCTCCCTTCCCATGAATCACAGAGCACGGAGATAATTCGGTGTTCGCTGGTAGAGGCGACATTGTCAACACTTGCCAAACGAAACACATTATCGTCTACCTAGAATTATCCCAACTATGTTGGGGTCGGCTTCCAGTCTAACCAGATGCAGCTGAATACCATTATTTTACAAGGAGCGACAGCCTATCTGACCTCCACAACCCACCCAATTAGTACTGAATAATACGATACCCCAAGATAAGATCTGTTGTAAGACTTTCAGGCCACTGACTACATGTTACGACTGTCAAAGATCTACAAACGACAGCCGGGACCAACAGCTTAACGTACTCTCCGAGGCACGGAGGAAATTTGGTATGTAATGGGTGGTCACCTATTCACAGACCAAATTAGGCAAGTGCGGCGTAACCTAAAGATTGATACGAGTGGTTGCTATTATTTATACACGAGATCTAGATCCCTAGATCCCTACTTGCCAAACGACACAATCCCACCATTTTCACAATCTACGACAAATGATAACCTATATGAACTGATGGCTTTGAACGCGGTCCCTGACAAAAGTTGTGCTTTAATTTTCTTATGGAGGAATTTTAAACCTGTTGTCGTCTGCATATTGTGGTGAACTGGTGATCTATTTAGGTGATGACGCTTATAAAATAGCTATTCAGTTTGCTGTTACACCGCAATCCCTTCATTAAAGCACGGTTGCATAGTTTTGACAGAAAGAGAGGTATTGCTATTAATTGTACTGGTCGCAAACAACAAAAATCTTAAGATGATTTAAATTTTAGTCTTTTCTCTGGAGTCCTTCCAGCACATGCATTTTACAAAATCCGATTGTCCAAGGTATTATAAACGGCACTCGATCGGTCTGGCTTCAACCGCCTATAACCAGTTCAAACCGGTTTACGGCGTTCTACCGTATCAATTATTACCTGGAAACTCTAAAAGTTAAGCTCGAGGTAAATTTTATAGGTTTCCTTGTGAAATTCTCGGGTCCGGGGTTCAAAGTTATTTAATTATTAAAGGTCGAACGACCGAATAAAATCGTACTCGATACCAGTTTAGATCTATTGTTTTCGAAAAAAGGCCGTAAACAGTAAAGGGTTATATGTGCGTATTGTAATTTTGTTCTTATTTGTTTGATGGTAAAGTTAAAATTAGTTTACACAATTATTGGCAAAGGGTTGTTATTGATGCGTTTGATTCTAGTTCTTATTTTGTCCGTTATAAAGGTGAAGACGGCTTGAACGTGTGAAGGTTAATGAATATTGTAAGGTTCTTTGTCGAATTCTGATTAAAATATGGCCGTAAGGTTTAAATGACTGATTCTTTTTAAATTATTTCCGTTTTAAAAGCCTGTCTTTGTGTTTTTTTTTTCTAACGGTTGCTTTGAATTTACAATCAATCCCTCTGTTTTATCTTTATAGCTCTATCTCAATAAAAAAGGAGTCTATACCAGAGGCGTATCTAATAGTACACCCACATTTCGCCAGTTATGTTTAAGTCCCATGTAATAGGGGGCGAGCCTATAGCCATCAACCGGGCACAAATCTAGACTCCATGCCTGCTACTGACAAATTTCTGATGGAAAAACCCAATAACACTTTACCCAACCTGGGAATCGAACCCCGGAACTCAAACGTAGCAGTCGCGCTAATAACCACTAGACTAACGAGGCAGTATAAGAAACAATGCTGGGATAATAATACAATATGCAAAGGCGAGATTCAAGTAAACACTTCAGTGTGTCATGAGGAGCTCGTGGCTAAATAATAACAGCCGCACAGGTCGATCTTTAAGGTTAAGCCGTGCTTCCCGAGGTTGGTCCGTGGATGGGTGACCATTGTTACATACCGAGTTTCCTCCGTGCCTCGAAAAGCACGAAAAGTCGTTGCTCCTGGCTGTCATTTGTAAATCTTTGACAGTCGATACGAGTAGTCAAAAGTCTGACATCCAGTCTTACCAATGGGTATCGTATTACCCAGTTACTGGATTGTGGAGGTCAGATAGGCAGTCGCTTCATGTAAAATACTGGTACTCAGCTACATCCGGTTAGACTGGAAGCCGACCCCAAGATCGTTTGGGAAAAGGCTAGGCAGATGATGACTTCAGTGTTTCATCATACTAATTACAGCAGGAGTTATAGTTTACAGTAGGATTAATATTTATGTGGTGGCTTTCAATATTTCAAGAATTTACTGCTGCATTAGTCTCTTGGCATAATAAGCGCGACTGATGAGCTCGTGGTCCTAGATTGGATGCCCAGCCCCTGAATTCCCAAACGCTCGGATTCGATTTTGATTCGGAAATTCGTATGTTTATCTCTCTCGCTTTCGTAATGCCAAAACAAGATAGACTTACGACTTGTCGAATCGAAATCGAATCCGAGCGTTTGTGAATATGGGGCCTAGTCGCATAAGTTGTTATTGGGTTATTTCATTTCAAAGTTAGGGAAGATAGAGTGACCTTGAATTCGTGCACTATATTTCTCCGTTGTCATTGGCCGTTGTGATCGAAAACAGTCAGAAGAAGTAGCTCCTATAGCACTTCAGAGAGTATTTTATATCTAGCTATTTTAGAAATTTATAATTATAAAATAAGCTGTATTCTTCAGAATATTAAGTCAAAATCTCTTACTAAATCAACACCGGGACCGGTCAATGTGGCACCAATTTGGGGAGGCCTATGCCCAGCAGTGGACGTCTTTCGGCTGAAATGATAATGATGATGTTACTAAATTCCATACTATAGTAGGTCAATCGAGAAATAATGATATTCTAGGTTTCCTCCTCCTCATTTTAGTAATCCCCACCTAAAAAAACTCATAAACCTCACCTGTCCTAAAATTTTAACAACAACCAAAAAAATTCACTAAACCATCAATCCCGCAACTTTTTCCGCCTAATTCACTCTGGCTCTCAGCAAAATGAAAAAGAGATTTCATTAAAATCCCATGTGCACCATCAAAGGCTTGACAATCTGTGAGTGCAATGCACCCGAGCGTACCCTGGATAAACAGCTGGTACGATAATGTAATCCGTCATACATAATTCAGGAAACCATAAGAATTAATTCGAAAGCTTTTTATTTCATCCACCATGCTGTTGTAGGTGGGGAAGTAAGGGAGTTGGAGAAACGACTTGTTTCTGCCAGTGAAAATTTGCGAAAGTAATGCAAGAAGAAAGTTTTTTTATTTGGTACATGCCACAAGTGCACAGAACAAAAAATAAACTGAAATGAAAACAGAATCATCTGCCTAGCCTTTTCCCAAACTATCCTGGGGTCGGCTTCCAGTCTAACCGGATGCAGCTGAGTACCAGTATTTTACATGAAGCGACTGCCTATCTGACCTCCATAACTCAGTAACTAGGTAATATGATACCCCTTGGTAAAACTGGATGTCAGACTTTTGGCTTCTGACTACTCTTAACAACTGTCAAAGATCTACAAATGACAGCCGGGACCAACGGCTTAGCGTGCTTTCCGAGGCACGGAGGAAACCCGTTTTGTAATTATGGTCACCCATCCACGGACCAACCTCGGCAAGCACGGCTTAACCTTAAAGATCGACCCGTGCCGCTGTTAATATTTAGCCAAGAGCTCCTCTTAATGAAAACAGAATAAAAGATACTATTGTGTGTCACACGCCTGCGTCAAATAAGCCCAGATCAGCAAACAGCCGAGCAAGTGCCCGACGCTGGTTTACAACTGAACCTGAGATAGTGATATGACGGATGTAAAACTGTTACGTAATCAGTTGTTTCTTAAAAAATAGAAAGCCGTTGAAGATGTTAGAGGAGGGGTCATGCTAAGGGGCACCCTGAACTCAGAGATGCTACAGTAAAACGAAACGACTACAAATGAATGTTCAGGATAAAAGGCTAATTGAGTTTTTTTTTGTGTTATATTATATTTGCCTTCTACCTGTTTGCCTGATCAAAATCCAGTCGGCTGTTAGACAGACAGATAAATAAAGTTACTTTTGCATTTATTGTTCCTTTTATTTATTTCTTTACAAATTTCAAACATTAATTAAGTAAACATTAACATAAATATATAAACACAAACACACACACAAATACACAAATATATTTATATATTTATTTTTTTCGTTTTTTTTTTTAATTATTAAGTAAACATTTCTTCAAAAAAGACAAACTTTTTAAAATTGCTGCACACCGTATGCAAGCTTCCACAAAAGTGTTATTCGTAGGTCCAGATTTTAGGATTATCATAGAATAAACATAGATAAGCAACGCAACCAGAGGTCACAAATAAATGGAGATTGTTTCCCAAAAAACATACATTTATTACAATTAACATTAAAACACTAATTAAAACTGACAACTACATCTAATTCTCATTTCAACACTACCCTGAGTCCTATTATTTCTAAGTCAGACGAACATAATAACTCAGCATTAATTAAATGGCTTACTATATTAACATTAGTAGCAGAGAAAAGAATTAAAACGTGTGATGTAGCTTTTTATGATCTTTTAATGTACTTAGACACACTTTTGTGGATATTAAACATGTAGACTGTAAATCTTGGATTACGGTTTTAAAGAATATAATTATATATGTATAAAGAATATGTTTAAATTGACTTACACACATAATTGTGATAGTGAATTACAATTATGTAGGACATTGTATGATACCGACACTCAGAACCTTCAGGATGAGCTGTTTGTTAGGGAATATGCTCTAAAGGATATCTTTAATAAATATGAGGCTTCTCAACAAGACCTGAGTAAGCGTATGCAGGAGGCCAATGAGCTGGTAGACCTGGTCACGTACAATGCAGAGAGATATGAGTCTCTGACAAATAACCTCTCTTGTAGTTGTGCTTGCTCACGGTCACCACAGCCTCAGCATGATTTACCCACACCCACAGTGTCTCAGCCGGAAGGTAGCTGTTTTGTTAATGATAGAAATAATTTAATAAAAACTACATATTTATTTTCTGACAAATTTGGTCAAGGTTTTGGTACCTTATTTAATCAATGTTCACAACACTATGTAATAAATAATTGTTTGCCCGGTGCCAGTGTTAGCCAATTAATTAGTAATATCAAATTGACTAAAATAAATCCCAATTCTACTGTTATTTTATTATATGGGAATAGTTTAAATGTAAGAAAAAAGGACATAGTTGAATGTGTCCATTTGATGTTACATCTCAACGAGACAAGTAATTGTAAATTTATTTTCTGTGCCCTGCCTTACTCTCAATATTTGTCTGATGAGCAAAATAGGTGCATTTACGATTTAAATATGTTAATTTATAATAGGACATGTCATCACAATGACGTTATTTTATATTTTGACTGTAATCAATTCATCTCTGATTACAAGCTCACTAACCACACCATGTTTTTACCACCTAGTTGTAAGCGACATATTGCTAATCTCTTAGCATACAATATACACAGCAACACTGGTACCCCTGTTGTACCAATGTTTACTTGTAATACTAACACTTCTATTGTTACTAACACTATTTTTGATACTAACACTACTATCGATACACCTTGTTCTTTAAACTATTAGGTGCGACAACGGGTAAGCTGCATATGTTGAATGTTGTGCATCAAAATATGCAGGGATTGTCCGGCAAAGATTTAGAATTAAGTTTATTTATGGAGTACTATGATGTTCAGGTGTTATGTTTAACTGAACATTGGTTGAAAGAACATGAAGTAGCGTTTATCAATGATGATTCCTTTACTGTACAGAGCGCATTTGTTAGAAAAAATGCTATTCGCGGTGGATCTTTAGTTCTTGTGTCAAACAAGTTAAAATGTAAACAACGTTTAGACTTAGTTAACCTTTCCGTTGAGCGCACTATTGAGTTGTCTTGTGTTGAACTCGAGCGATATATTATAATTTGTGTTTATAGACCCCCTTCTGGTGACTTTACTTGTTTCGAATCTGTAATGGAGGATTCACTTAATAAATTAAAAACAAGTAATAAAAATATAATTTTATGTGGAGATTTTAATGTTAATATTTTAGAAGTTACTCCATTAAGTATTAGGCTTCTCAATCTGTTTAGATCTTTTAATTTAGTTAACTTGTTTTTTGAACCAACAAGGATCACGGCGTCTTCGTCGACTTGTCTTGATAACATGTTTAGTGATTGTCATGCCGAAAATAAATTAGTATTAAGTGACTTATCTTCTGATCACTGTGGACTAATAGCTAGCTTCCCTATGCCATTAAATAAAAAGCCGCGCAAAATAGAATGTAGGCCTTATACAGCTAGTCGTTGCAATAAATTTAAAAATAATATAGCTCTTAAAGTTACATCGTCAATAGTGGATCACGAAACTCCTAATGAAATTTATGAAGCCCTTTTTGATGTTGTTCATAATGAGTACCAATCTGTTTTTAAGTCTAAAACTATTAACATTAGTGGGCCTTCCGCTGGCTTCAACCAATGGGCTACACCAGGTATTTATAAAAGTCGAGCTAGATTATACGAGTTATATGGTCTGAAACAATACCGATTTGATACAAATTTTCTAGAGTATGTTAAAAATTATTCAAAATTATTTAAAAGGATTTGTGGTATTGCAAAATCAAAATTTTTAGCTGACACTATAAAAAATTCTAATAATAAAGTAAAAGCCACTTGGAAAATTATAAACAATGAAACGGGTAAAACTGTTAAACAAGACAACCAACTTGAAATCATGGTTGATAACAAATTAGTTAATAATCCAGCCGACGTAGCTAAGGCATTTAATGAGTATTTTGCTAGCATACCTATAACTACGACTCGCTCTTTAAGTTCGTCGCCGTCTAAAGCCGAAAACCTTTTGCATAGTAGCGTGCCCAAATGTGGTCTCGTATTTAGTTTTGAACATGTAACACCTCGTGATATAGTTAATGTTTTTAATTCACTTAAGTCTAAAAACACAGGTGATTACTGGGGTATTTCCATTAAACTTTTGAGTAATATAATAGAAATCTTAGCCCCCTACCTTGCTGTTACTTTTAATAAATGCGTTGATTCAGGTACTTTCCCTGACCTTATGAAAAGCAGTAAAGTCATCCCTCTATTTAAATCAGGCAGTAAAAATGATATTGGTAACTTCAGACCAATTTCTATATTACCTGCATTTAGCAAAATTTTTGAAAAGTTAGTACTTAATCAATTGCTAAGACATTTTAATCTAAACAACCTTCTTCACAACGATCAATATGGCTTTACCAAAGGTCGTTCGACTACAGATGCGGGGGTTGCTTTGTTGAAACACATATTTAACGCGTGGGAAAACGCGCAAAATGCAATCGGTGTTTTCTGCGATCTCTCAAAAGCTTTTGATTGCGTACACCACGACACGCTTTTACGGAAACTACGTTATTACGGTGTTCAAAATGAGGCCCTAAATGTAATAGATTCGTATTTAAAAAATAGATTCCAATGTGTAGATGTCAATGGCGCGAAATCTTCCGGGCTACCTGTTCAGCTGGGTGTACCTCAAGGCTCAATACTGGGACCGTTTTTATTCTTGGTTTATATCAATGACTTACCATATTATTTGAAGGGTATTTGTGATGTAGTACTATTTGCTGACGATACCTCTCTTATCTTTAAAGTAGATAGGAATAGACACGATTTTGGAGACATAAACAGCGCTCTATCAATGGTCACAGATTGGTTCACAACAAATAACCTAGTTCTTAATGCCAAGAAAACTAAAAGTATTAAATTCGCCTTACCAAATGTTAAAAATCTAGGTCCCAACATTGTTCTCGGCAATGAGGAGCTTAAAACTGTTGATTCAGCTGTGTTTCTGGGTATAACAGTAGATTCAAAATTACAATGGGGTCCACACATATCAAGCCTAGCGGGTAGGCTTAGTTCGGCCGCATATGCCGTCAGAAAAGTTAGACAATACACTGACGTTGATACAGCACGGTTAGTCTATTTTAGTTATTTTCACAGTATTATGTCCTATGGTATTCTGCTGTGGGGCAAAGCCGCTGATATCCAAAATATATTCGTTCTTCAAAAACGAGCGGTTCGTGCAATTTACCAGCTGGGTGCACGAATTTCTTTGAGAGATTTTTTTAAAGAGATTGGTATTCTCACGGTAGCTTCACAATTCATCTTTGCAAACATTTTATACAGGGTGTAACGGAAAGGGTATATACATACTTAAGGGTGTGCTACAGACCATCAAACTGAACATGTTACTCCATCGGACCAACATCGTCATAGCGAAAAAAATATCACCTGTCCAATACATTTGGTTGAATAGGTATTGAAATTTCCTATGGGCCAGCAGATAATTTTTTCGTTATTACGATGTTTGTTTGTGGAGAAACATGTTCAGATTGATGGTCTGTAGCACACCCTTAAGTATGTATATACCCTTTCCGTTACACCCTGTATATTAAACAAAATATCCATTTGTACAGTAAAAACAGTGATATTCACAATATAAACACTCGAAATAAGCATAAACTACGTGCTCCCTTTCACCGGCTTCATAAAGTTCATAACTCATTCGTAGGGCTTGGTATTACCTTTTTCAACAAGCTACCATCTTCCTTTCTAGATTTGCCATTTAATGCGTTTAAAGCCAAAGTAAAATCTAACCTTTGTTCAAAAGCCTACTATTCCATTAACGACTATTTAAATGATAAGAATAGTTGGTCGCTGGGTTGAACTCAAGACAATGTTTGTGTTCTTTCTCCAAATTAGCTTACTGAAATGTGATATAACTTCATGAATAGATTCCTTTTTTTTATTTTTTATTTATACAGGGTGTAACGGAAAGGGTATATACATACTTAAGGGTGTGCTACAGACCACCAAACTGAACATGTTTCTCCATCGGACAAACATCGATATAGCGAAAAAAATCCAGTTGCCCCATACATTGGGTCGAATAGGTATTGAAATTTTGTATGGGGCAGCATATAATTTTTTCGCTATTACGATGTTTGTCTGATGGAGAAACATGTTCAGTTTGATGGTCTGTAGCACACCCTTTAGTATGTATATACCCTTTCCGTTACACCCTGTATACATTCTTTTTTACTTTATTTTTTTTTTTTCGTCGGTATGCACGTGTAAGCGGGCACGCCCTTTAGTCTGGAGGCTTTATTATTTTTTTTCTTTATTTTTTAATATTTTATTATTGGTGTGTGCTAGCTGACATGTGACATTAATTAGATTCTTTGTTTATACGAACTTGAACACTATTGTGTAGAATCTGGTTCTTCTAACCTAACAGACAGATGTGTTGCTGGGGAGTTTGTTCCGCCACTTCTTCTTCCCAGCTAAAACACTAGGAAGTGGCGAAGGGCGGGCGTTTTGGGGGACTGTCTCTTGTAATTTTGACGTTCAAAAAGTGCTGATTATCAGCCTAATTTGAATAAATGACTTTTGATTTTGATTTTGACTATGCACTTCATTTCAAAATAATCATCATCATCATCAGCCTGCAGCAGTCCACTGTCGGACTCTGTAAACCTCTTCAATCGCACGCCACTTCAAATTTAGAATAATGGATCCCTGAAGGTGTGTAGCGATTTTACACCACACAAAAAGTCTTAACGTCCTGATTTTTCAAACCGGACCGGTATTCCTGAGATTAGCGCGTTCAAGCAAACAAACAAAGAAACTCTTCAGCTTTATAATATTAATATAGATGTAACTTAGCAGCTATTTAGCACACGATATGTTACCTGATAAAAGCTAAAGCCACCACGACTGACTTTTCATAATGTGCATTTGTTCATGCCTATAGTTCAGTGCTTCCACAGAAAACCTTTCAGCTTTCTAACAAACAATTTTCCATTAACACTATTCCCGAACTAAATAAAAAACGCCTAATACTTTACATAAACTATTTAGATATTACAAAAATCTCCTGTATTCTCATTTGCACCGTAACACGCAGCACCCGTACGTACGCTTTTATAAGGGAGTGTATGCATCTGCATTTACAAAATGGCGGGCGGTAATAGCATTACATTCTTTTCTCGGATGCGCCTTTCCGTGTCCGGACCGCTTTGTCCCGGATATAATACGTACACACATAGATGTAGGTGCTAGGGTGAGTAAAAATAGAAAGGTTATTCGAGGGCACTGACGAAATTATTTTTGACTAGCTTATGCATCCGGTTCGGCATTCGTTGAGGTCGGTAATTATCATACAGGATCATACTACCTGGATAAGGAAAGTATCATATGTGTTAACCCAAGCCAAATTTCAGCCAAACACGTTGAGCAGTTCTTGCGTGAAAGACCAACAAACATTCATACATCCTTACAAACATTCGCATTTTTAACAATCATCATCTGCCTAGCCTTTTCCCAAATTATCTTGGGGTCGGCTTCCAGTCTTACCGGATGCAGCTGAGTACCAGTATTTTACATGAAGCGACTGCCTATCTGACCTCCACAACAAGGGGTATCGTATTACCCAGTAACTGGGTAATACGATACCCCTTGGTAAGACTGGATGTCAGACTTTTAGCTTCTGACTACTCGTAACGACTGTTAAAGATCTACAAATCGCATTTTTAACAGTATTAAAATAAAATATTTTGAGTTTGTTGCTGAATAAAGCATGTTGACAGTAAATCGAACCCCAATAATTACCATTCATCAATTTTATTGTTACCATCCCGCATGACGAGAACCTCATGAAAGTGAAACAAATAAAATATCTCGGCCCACGAGGTTGTCGACATGTGGAATGTGAATTCGGCCATCATTGTGACGATAGCCAGCAGAGAGCAGCGATAACCTAGTGGTAAGCCTGTCGGACTGCCAAGTCATGGGTCACAATTTTGAACCCAAGGTACCTCTGATTTTCCGGGTTCATGTGCGTATTGTATAATTATCAGAAGCGTCGGTGGCGGGAAAACTACGTGGCGAAACCCAACATGCCTGAGCGAAATTTCTCGACGGAATGTAAAGCCAAGTCAGGGAGAGGCCTATGGGCGGCATGAACACTCTAATAAACCATCGCCGTTACGATCAAGCCTCGACGAACATGTCTGTCGAGGCGTTTGGATCAAGGACCTGAGTTTGAATTCTGAAGGCAGTACTTCTCGATACGGGCAGGATTATGAGGAGGCATACCGCATGGACCCTATTTCCGATAGCGGTGAGCCTCTATTTTTAATATTTTAAAATGTTTTTTCATATTAATAACAAACAAATAAAACTAAAACTAAATATTTACATAAACTAAGTATAAACTAACTTGAAAACAACAGGACGTTTAGGCGTCAAAATACTCCTCACCATCACAGCGATGGGGAGGCGTATTTTGGAAATCCGGAAACGTGCCCAGAAGACTGGCAGCATTGCATATTTTTTTCATATTGTTTTTTTTTTAGCAATATTTGAAAATATATTAAATGTGTAAAGAAATCAATAAAGTGAATAATATTCTCCTCAAATATTTTTAAAAAAATATCTACTATCTCCAATTTAGGGAGTGACTCTTGACTATACTACATGTCATTGACGCAGATACTTAGGAAGAGCCTTATATACAAGGAATAAAGCAATATTTTCTTTTTAGAAGCCGGTACGGTACAATTGAAGGTGGATTTAGAACAAAACATATCACCAGAATAAATCCTATTCATTGAACCCAAATAATATATTAAAGTAGTTAACAAACGCTCCCAACCGCACAGTATACCCGGAAAAGCTTAAACGGAACTCGCTGATATCCGGATTTATTTGGAAATAACCGGTTCTATCCGGTTTCCATTACTAATGGGTTCCTAATTCCGATCCAATATGCGTTTGGGGAAGTGGTATGCAGTAGTTTATTGTCAAGTGATTTAGATGGTGTTTTCTATTGCTTCAATGGCAGACAGATTGGGATAATTATTCAATAATTTTATAATATAGTCAACACTTATTTGCGTTTGCTTTGTGATGACAGTTTTTTCTACTAGGCTGGCTAAGATGATCACAGTTGAGAAGTCGATTTAATATTACACGAGGACCATGGGAATCCCTCAATTTTACACGGAAGTCACGATTTTAAATGCCGTATCTTGTGGAGAGCAGCGGTGGCCCAGTGGTGGCAGCTCTGACTGACGAGCAATAAGCCGTGGGTTCGAACCCAGGCAGGCGCAATACTTTGTGTAATTTATTTCATCACTACTGCTCTCAAAAACGGTGAAGGAAAATATCGTGGGGTGCGGGCTTGTCACTAAACATTCGAAGACATGTGACAACTACCAACCCGCACGTGGTGGATTACGGTTTACGACTCACTCCCTCTCAAAG
Organism: Cerastis rubricosa; assembly: GCA_949152445.1. Classification (NCBI taxonomy): domain Eukaryota; kingdom Metazoa; phylum Arthropoda; class Insecta; order Lepidoptera; family Noctuidae; genus Cerastis; species Cerastis rubricosa. The sequence continues at coordinate 18,956,801 of OX424534.1, read as the reverse complement.
AGAGGAGGCCTGTGTCCCAGCAGTGGGAACATTATAGGCTGATGATTATGATGATGATCTTATGAAACAACATACCATTTACACTCCAAGGCAGAATTGTCTATGAAGTTCAGCTGTACCAACTATGCTACTACAGTTCAATTGACATATTTTTGTGATCATTTTATTCCGATTCCGTCGGTAAAAAACTCGCATCCTCACGAGAAACAAATATCGTACCCTCTTTCCACAAAAACAGATGTTTCAAACAAAGAAAATAATTGTTAACAAAGAATCACTTTACCGCAAAAATTCTGCAGTCAACACAAATTTCACTTATACTAACTTTTCGGCAACTTTTATAGGACTCTGTGCGCTCATAAAAATAACAATAACCTTAATAAAATTTTAGTGTATACTTTTATATTAGCAGAAATGTAATAAAAATAGTAAATTCCTGTATTGGATGCCCAAATTGCCCAGCCCTTATAAAACCATATTTTTAGGGTTCCGTAGCCGAATGGCATAAAACGGAACCCTTATAGATTCGTCATGTCTGTCTGTCTGTCTGTCTGTCCGTCCGTATGTCACAGCCACTTTTTTCCGAAACTATAAGAACTATAATGTTTAAACTTGGTAAGTAGATGTATTCTGTGAACCGCATTAAGATTTTCACACAAAAATAGAAAAAGACAATAAATTTTGGGGGTTCCCCATACATAGAACTGAAAACCAAAAGTTTTTTTTTCATTAAACCCATACGTGTGGGGTATTTATGGATAGGTCTTCAAAAATGATATTGAGGTTTCTAATATTTTTTTTTTTAAACTGTATAGTTTGCGCTAGAGCCACTTCCAAAGTGGTAAAATGTGTGTCCCTCCCCCTCTAATTTCTAAAGTAAGAGGAGGAAAATTCTGAAATTATTTATGATTGTAGAACGTAAAAAAAACTATCAACGAAAATTGGTTTCAATAAGATATGATATTCAGTTTTTGAGATATGGTACTTTTTCATCAAACTGCAGCAGTAACTTTGTTTTTTATTAACATATTATGAAAAACAAATTTAGTTTTGCGGTTAAGTGGAAGTTTACTAACTAATACTACTAACTAATGAATGACAGTTCAAAATTTCGTTTTTTATTTGTTTGGGGCTATGGAACCCTGTGTGCGAGTAAGACTCGCACTTGGCCGGTTTATTATTTTGTTGAAACAACTAGCTGCTTTGTTTTTCTATCGAATGGTCAAAGTGTTCGGTCAACTGAAAAAAATACCTGTACGTTAGAGTTTTTTTTTTACGTTATTGCTTTAGTTTTTAGGGTTCCGTAGCCGAATGGCAAAAAACGGAACCCTTATAGATTCGTCATGTCTGTCTGTCTGTCTGTCTGTCTGTCCGTCCGTCTGTATGTCACAGCCACTTATTTCCGAAACTATAAGAACTATACTGTTGAACCTTGGTAAGTAGATGTATTCTGTAAACCGCATTAGGATTTTCACACAAAAATAGAAAAAGAACAATAAATTAAGGGGGTCCCCATACTTAGAACTGAAAACCAAAAAAAAATTTTTCATCAAACCCATACGTGTGGGGTATCTATGGATAGGTCTTCAAAATGATATTGATGTTTCTAATATCATTTTTTAGGGTTCCGTAGCCAAATGGCAAAAAACGGAACCCTTATAGATTCGTCATGTCTGTCTGTCTGTCTGTCTGTCTGTCCGTCCGTATGTCACAGCCACTTTTTTCCGAAACTATAAGAACTATACTGTTGAAACTTGGTAAGTAGATGTATTCTGTGAACCGCATTAAGATTTTCACACAAAAATAGAAAAAAACATAAATTTTGGGGTTCCCCATACATAGAACTGAAAACCAAAAAAATTTTTTTAATCTTACCCATACGTGTGGGGTATCTATGGATAGGTCTTCAAAAATGATACTGAGGTATCTAATATCATTTTTTTCTAAACTGAATAGTTTGCGCTAGAGCCACTTCCAAAGTGGTAAAATGTGTGTCCCCCCCCCCTCTAATTTCTAAAGTAAGAGTAGGAAAATTCTGAAAATATTTAAGATTGTAGAACGTTAAAAAACTATCAACGAAAATTGGTTTCAATAAGATATGATGTTTAGTTTTTGAGATATGGGACTTTTTCATCAAACTGCAGCAGTAACTTTGTTTTTCATTAACATACTATGAAAAACCAATTTAGTTTTGCGGTTGAGTGGAAGTTTACGAACTAAAACTACTAACTAATGAATGACAGTTCAAAATATTGTTTGGGTCTATGGAACCCTGTGTGCGAGTAAGACTCGCACTTGGCCGGTTTTTCTAAACTGAATAGTTTGCGCTAGAGCCACTTCCAAAGTGGTAAAATGTGTGTCCCCCCCTCTAATTTCTAAAGTAAAAGGAGGAAAATTCTGAAAATATTTAGGATTGTAGAACGTAAAAAAACTATCAACGAAAATTGGTTTCAATAAGATATGATGTTTACTTTTTGAGATATGGGTTTTTTTCATCAAACTGCAGCAGTAACTTTGTTTTTCATAAACATACTATGAAAAACAAATTTAGTTTTGCGGTTGTGTGGAAGTTTACTAACTAAATACTACTAACTAACGAATGACAGTTCAAAATATTGTTATTATATTGTTTGGAGCTATGGAACCCTATGTGCGAGTAAGACTCGCACTTGGCCGGTTTTTTTTTTTAGTCTGTGGTTCACGTGACGGTGTTTTGGTCATTGGTTAAGAGTTACGCCGTATTTTTGCGTATCGTAAAGGTCGTCAAGGTTTTTCGGATTAAATTAATTGTAGGATTTTGTGCTTTATGTTGGCCTACATTTGTTTTTTTTTTGTGTAATGACTTTATGTAAAAGGTGTAATAAGTAGTAAATAATCTAGTTTTTTTTCGCTGGAACGCGCTGCCTTCGCGCTTCTAACGCGCTGGAACCTTGGTTGTTTCGTTAAATTATTTTCTCAGTTTGCCAACTAGTTTTGTCTTCAAAAGACAAATATAGGTTGAATACCTCAGTGATAACATAATCGTTTATCGTATACCCTCATAGAAGTGTTGTAAAATAAGAAATCCAAAAAACTGATAATATAACAGCGGGCGTTAAGACGTAACAAAAGTTTATGAAATGATATAAATTCACTGTGTAGTGACTGTGTAATTTGATGCAAAATATTATACAGGGTGTTTGGTGCATCGTTTGCCAAATCGAATAGGCCGAAATGAGAGGTAATTTGCTATCTCTTTACACCCTATAACTCATTCCTTGCCACACCGGTTTTTTTGTAACAACTTTTTAATTTAAATTTGGAAAAAATCCAAAATTCAGTCTTAACATTTTTTTTGTAATTTGACCATAAAGGTCAAATTACAAAAAAATTGTTAAAACTTAAAATTTCGATTTAATTTTGATGTGTACTGTTTTATGATTCTTTGATAGTAACAATTACTTTCTTTTGTAATAGCTCGTAAAAGAAAAATAAACTTACAACTCAACTTTAAATTGCTATATTGGGATCTTCGAGTTTGATTTAAAAAGTTATCTAGTCTGTCTCCTTTCCAACGGTATGCAATATGCCAAAAACAACGTTTAATGCCTTTTCATTTTTAACTAAATGTGTAATTGAGACACTAGGCTGGTATTCGATATAGTAAGAACAGTAGTTTTAGTAATAATAACATGCCTCAACTCAGTAGATAGATCCTGTTATCTCACTAATACGTAGTGTCCTATTTCTTTCTTAGAACAAGGTACCAACTTTTCAACAATTTTAAATTTAAAAAAAGACATTTGTACGATTTCAAGTATAAGTTTACCGCCCTTCCTCTCTTCGGTGCACGGTACCGAAAGATTAACCAGAAACATCTTAATTATCTTCCTCACTGGTTCATTTTGAGGTACCGTTTTTGTCCGGTTCGTTGAAGATTTGGAAAATGGCTTGTCCCAATATGGATTTGCCCGACAACCTGTCCTCCCAGAGGCGCTGGGATGAGCTGCTCTGCAGTATTATACGGAATACTCTTTTAAATACGTCAATCAATATTGCGGAGCGAGCTCGTCTCCTGGCCGTAGGGGAATGGGAGTCGGGCTTATGGCACCATTGGCACTATGATGGATGACGTATCCCTTCAGCTCACTACAAGCCTTTGCTTGGGTGCACCTTGTGTCGCTCCACGATCGTTGTCACTGACGTAAAATTGTCAACAATCTCGGGCACCATAGCCTGTCGTGGAAGTGTCAGGAATGCAAGTCGCATAGCACGGCACGCCAGCATCAACGACATTATTCGTCGAGCTCTTGCCACCCCGGCGTACCAGCGGTTTTAGAACCTAACAGAATGGTACGTGACGATGGGAAGAGACCAGGCGGTATGACGCTGATGCCACGGAAGGTGGGTAGGCCTTTGGTATGGGACGCGAACTTGCGTCGATACCCTTGCGTCATCTCGTGTTGCAAGCACTTCTCTTGTATCGGAGATGCGTTCACAAAAATATTGAAAAATCCCCCGAAAAAGAACCCCGAAAAATCTATCTGTAGGCCATACAAATAATAGGTCTTTACCTATGAAATTGCCGTATTGCAGTACAGACTTTTTCAAACAAAAAAAAGTTTTGATTGGCTATGAGTTCTAAATTCAAATTAATTTTGTTTTAAAAATATGACATTCTATTTACAAAATCAGTCTTTTGTTTATTGATTAGCGTTGTATTTTCATTACATTTCAAAATTTTTCCTCATAATGGATACTTTGAAATTTCGTGTAATTATGGAATATGAGTTCCGTCGTGGCACCAACGCGGCACAAACGACCCGTAACATCAACGACGTTTACGGAGAGAACTGTACAAACGAACGCACAACCCGTTATTGGTTTGCTCGGTTCCGTTTTGGGAATTTTGACTTGAAAAATGAACCTCGTGGTCGTCCGGAAACTTTGGTCAACAATGATGAATTAAAGGTGATTGTTGAAGCTGATGAAACTCAATCTACAGCTGAGCTGGCAGCAGCTTTTGATGTTAGCATTTAAACAATATTGGTCCATTTGCGACAGATTGGCAAGATAAAAAAGCTTGATAGATGGGGCCCCACGAACTTAACGATCGCCAGCGCAACGTACGCGTCGAGACTTGCCTTGCGCTGCTTAACAGGCACAGAAATGAAGGAATTTTGAACCGAATTGTTACGTGCGACGAAAAATGGATTCTTTTTGACAATCGAAAGCGCTCAGCAAGTTGGTTAGATCCTGGTTCGGTACCAAAGCAATGTGCAAAACGAAAAATGACCACTAGAAAGGTGATGGTCACAGTTTGGTGGTCTAGTGCTGGTGTGATTCATCATAGCTTTTTACAAAACGGCGAGAGCATTACTGCATTACATTGAAGAACTGACCACAATGATGGCGAAACTCGCACGTCTGCAACCAGCTTTGGTCAATCGGTCGTCTCCACTGCTACTTCACGACAACGCGCGGCCCCATACTGCACAACAGACCGTCTCTCAGCTGCATGAGTTGAGTTTGGAAGCTCTCCCTCATCCGCCATACTCACCAGATCTTGCGCCTTCCGACTATTACTTTTTCCAAAATTTGGACAACTTTTTAGCGGGAAAAAAATTCAATTCCCGAGAGGCAGTACAAAACGCCTTTGAAGAGTTTGTTGTCTCCCGTCCAGCTGATTTTTTCAAGAAGGGCATCCATAAACTGCCACAGCGTTGGCAAAGATGCATTGATTGCAGGGGTGATTACTTTGAATAAAAGAAATAAATAAATTGGAAAAAAAAAATACTTTAACTTTTTTCAAACAAAACGGCAATTTCATAGGTAAAGACCTAATATTTGTTCCGTGCGGGAAACAAATCCGAAACAGTCAATCGCTCAGCTTTTACACCAACCATGCCGTCAACCTCGGGTACCCATGAGATAAACAGTACCTACAGAACATAACTAGCTAAGATTCTTTAAAAAAAAAAACATTTTTTTTAAACGTCTGCCCCATCTATTTCACAGCCCATAATATCAAAGTTACCACAAAAACTGAAAACCATAGTCTAAACAACACCCTTCATTACATAAAATACCTCGCCTAAAACCCTTTTACCCCCTACAATAGAAAACACCACACATTGTAAAGGGGTACATATCTCGCCCTTTATTTCTAATGACACAAAAGATTATCTGGCATCCATTAATTAATTTAAGGGCTATCTAGTTTACAGCCCAGTGGCGTCTTTTGTCCTTGTAGCCAATCGCGAGGCCGCCATTGCTGGCATAGATTATAAAGTAAATAGGCGTAGATGGGACTATTTAGCAGAAGATTAGTGACAGGTTTATACACGTAAGCACATCACACAGTAACTGATTAATACTAAAAAAAAGTTTTTGTTTAACGCTCAAATCTCTGGAAGTACCAGTCAGTTTTAATGATAATTTTGGACTCACAATCAAAAAATTTTTAAGCAATGTATAAATAAAAAATCATGTCTCATAAACATAAAAAAATACTGAAAAGAAACGGGCAGTTAAACCAGACATGACTCCACAATGGGGGATAAAGAACTTTTCACACTGCATCACATCCAGCAGGAAGACTGCCTCTCAGCCTGTAGTGCGACAGGCTGAGATGACGTATGGACTTATTATTTATTTATTTATTACAGATACTCGCTGCACTTACACTTAGAAAGGAACTCGTGTCTAAATAATAACAGCCGCACGGGTCAGTCTTTAAGGTTAAGCCGTCCTTGCCAAGGTTGATCCGTGGATGGGTGACCTTAATTACATACCGAGTTTCCTCCGTGCCTCGGAAAGCACGTTAAGCCGTTGGTCCCGACTGTCATTTGTAGATCTTTGACAGTCGTTACGAGTAGTCAGAAGCCAAAAGTCTGACATCCAGTCTTACCAAGGGGTATCGTAATTCCCATTACTGGGTTGTGGAGGTCTGATCGGTAGTCGCTTCATGTAAAATACTGGTGCTGCATCTGGTTAGATTGGAAGCCGACCCTAGTTAGCTTGGCAAAAGGCTAGGCAGATGATGACTCGCTGCACTCACAATTTGCACCAACAACCAACAACATAACATTAGCAAATTACTATACAATAATTAAGGATAGCTTTAATGCTACTCGTTCTCTTTTTGTACACATCAAGATCCGGTTCCTGGGCAATCAGGGCCTTGAGCAGATTTATCGCCTGAGTTGTGGGCACAAATCGAGTAGTTAGGGTACGCACAGAGGGAGGCGCGTACAGGTTTGGAGGCACAGGTCCGGAGCAAACGAAATAGAGTAGTCCCATTGTCAATTTTATGATTGGTTCAAAGTTCACTTACACCGTCAGAAGTATAATTTAGCTTGTCATATCTACGCTACCATAATCTACCATTGAGCGACCCCTCAATATAATAGTCGTACTGATATGACTCCGGCGTATAGGTCAGTCTGCGTCAATGAGCATATTATACTAAGTAATCACGTGCTTATTTGCTAACTTTAGATTAGAATTTCTATTGAACGAGATGTGTATTTGAATAAAATGTATAGCTTGTTCTTTAGAATTTGAGTTTTGACTATTGTATATTGAAGGCATAGTCTGTAGTACTCCTGGCTGTTTTTCGGTCGCGGCAGCCACTCTTAGCAAAGACAAGAAGTTTTTTTTATTAGCATTTATTGTGCCACTGCTGAGCTCCCCTATAGCCCATACTCTTCTCTCCGTGCGGTTTTCTCCGGCCAATCTGCCATAAACACCTCTTATTCGTCACGTCAGTTTTTCTAGACCTTCCTCGCGACGACGCCCGTCTTCTGGCACCCACTGCGGGACGACTCTGGCCCAACAGTTCTGATGCATTCTACAGACATGGCCCGCCCAATCCCACTTTAACCCAGCAGTCTTATGGCCCACATCAGTGATTCCAGTTTTAAAGATTAGAGGTAAGAGGGAAATATTATCTAAGAGTGCACACAGATGCTCTTCCTACAACCTTCATAGTCTGATGGGACTCATTCCGACACGACGAAGCAAGGCATACAACGAATGTATAGAAGCAAAAAGTGCAAGTATAATAAATAAATAAATTCAAATCTTAGCACTACTTCAGGTACCTAACTTGGCATTAATACGATGCATTTTTTCTTAATTCATATTTCTATAGCATTAACTGACTGACATAACCTGAAAAACTTGTAAATCCCCAAAATGCTTTCATCCCAAAAAATAAACAAAAATTAAATTAAGGCTATTTTCTTCGGCAACGCATATTTAGTGGTTTCAAGAACTCACTTAAATTATCAATAATTTATCAAAATTTGAATTGCAAACGGTAACTCCCGAACCAAATACAGGCTTTTTTTTTTTTTTTTGTGAATGGCATCTCGCAGTTCAGCCTCTGAGGCTGGCTACTGCTTAACCGGACAAACCTGTGGATGCCTCGAATTTAAGGCCTCCAGCCAGGCAAAAAGCTTATAAACTAAGCGACAGCGCTAAGGGCACCCCCTGTGGGGTACGAGCCTCGGCTTAGGGCGTCGCTGAGAGAGGGCAGCAAAGGGACAGGCTGGATCTGATTATCATTATTTAGGGGCTGATTTATAACTACTGGCTCAGCATCGCGGGCTGGCTCGAGCAAGGGTCGGGGGGGGGGATTTGAATTTGGACGTCGCGACGGGCCTCGGCGGCGAGGCCGGAAAGACGGCGGTTTGTTTCTGTATTTACGTTTTAACGTACTGACCAAATACAGGCGAGGGGGGCGTACAATTTATACTAAAAAGTCTCTTTTTCGGATTGTAAAGATGGACGAAAAATTAGTAATCATAAATTTACGTAAACAGGGATATGCATAAAGAATATATTTTAATTCTGCGTTTTGAATATCTTGAATGAGACTGTTTTAATTTCGTAATTGATTTTCAAAAGAGGTTTGAGTGGCCACAAATTAAAATATCTTAATTAATAGAATATGTCCTGGACACAAGCCCGCCATAATACAAACCATTCTATTACATTCAGTCGATAAAACTTCATCTAACTATCAATTCAGGCGTAGCAATGACGTAGCTATTGTTACAGAGTGCTACGAGGTGCTACGAAACGTCCATGATTAACTGATGCGGACAATCTGCAGATAACATAGACTGCAAACCAATCGGCAATGACGTGGACAACTTAGATCAATTGGTATTAATTCACATAAATCTGGATCACACTGCAGGTCAAATTGGTCAGATAGTCTTATATTGTTTAAGAGCTCTTGAACCGAGTTATACGCGTTGTTGACAAATAAAGCAATATCAGCGGTACTTCTGGACATGGCTCGTATTGTTAGGAAGTTTCTATCTCTGGAGCCCTGACTGCTTGGACCTGTTCCCAATACCAGTGGGCTACAATTTTTATATATGTAAATCTTTATTTTTTATTTTTTTAAAGAATATTTATAAATGTATTTTTGTATAGGAATAAATAAAGGATATAAAAGCAATCAAATTTTATGAATGGTTTATTGATAAAGGCAAATTAACACAATCCTGTAAAGTCACATTAAGTTGGTATTTCATAATTTTTACAACAAAGCAAATTGCAAAAGTACAATGATGTATTTTGTGGTAAGTGCAATCAAAGGTATCGGTAGAGAGGCGTCTATAGTAAACAGACCATACGCTGTCATCTTACTGAAGTTCCGGTTAACTTGTAGCACGCGCTTGCACAGATTTTTGACACTCTCTGCCGAAAAAAGAAATTAAAATTATTTATTAACAGAAAATAAAAAAGCACTAAATACTTTGACCTCAAAATTGTTGTTCTTACTTGGACAGTTAGTTTTCATAACACGCTGTATACAGGCGGCCTCAGCTTCTTCAAAGGATATATAAAATTTCTCACATTGCACGCTTGTTATGATTGTGAGAGTTAAATCTTTTATAATACATACAACTACAGTACAGGTCAGAAGTAAACCGAATAAGTCTGGCTGGAAATAAGAACACATACACAAACGATTGTAATGGAAAATTATTAAATATATTACTTTTATTGAAGTGTAGGTAAGATCGCAACCAGTACTCATACCCGCCTGTTTTTTACTAAGGGGTGGGATGAAACTACTCATAACAGTCATCCCACCCCCTTGGAAAAAAGGACTTGAATTATCGTTTGTATGTAAAAAATATAAACAACTAGCAAATAATGAAGCCCTATCACCCTCAGACTTGACTTGAATAAACAATAATTTGCCACTTACTTTCTGTTTCGACGTCATTGTTGTTTGCAAATGTATTAAATGAATTTCCACAAATAATAAAGCACGGAAGAATGAGTCGATTGTGCGCCAAAGAATCTGTTAAAAAAAATGGTTGAAAGGACCACTACAAATTGATTATATATTCGCAATTTTAGCAAACACTTACTTACCAATACTCGTAAACATTTTTTATACATAGAGTAGGCTTCCATAATATTCAGATACATTTGAAACAATTTTCCACAGTATTTCTTATTTTCTTCTTCAATATTTATAACAAGCACTACATTCTTGATCCATTCCTTGAGATACATTGTTAGCAATCTCATAAGACAAATACTATAAATGAGGTTTAAATCGAAACCAAAGATGATTAAATGATTACTAAGATGCAAGAAAGCAAATGAATTTTGAATCGCAAAAACAGAAAAGCTCAAAATAAGAAAAAATAGCATAGATAACAGTATAACCCAATTCGAAATAATATAACTTCTAACGCTCCGGCTAATATCAGCGCTCATGTTAATTTCTTGGATTTTCATAATAAGAGAAATATTGCTCCGACTATGGACAATGTTACAAATAATCAGCAGTATGTAGCCAACATAATATAAAGTAAAAGAAAACCAGAAAATGGTATACACTTTATGAACATCAGAATCGAAAATAAAACCATAAACACTAAACAGATTGAAAAACGAAATAATGAAAAACAGCAGTATAGGATACTTTTTATCACACGGAGTGATGTAACCCTTTCTTATTTTATATTTAGAAGAGAAGAATATAGAGAGCATAATGTTGAAAGGTTGAACTATTCTTTGGACGTCTTTGTCCAATTTATTATTGAGAAACAATTCAACTGGAGTCATTGCAGGTTTCCACATGATGGTTGGTTTATATTCTGCTGTTCGAAACCAACTGACTTTAATAATAAAATTTAGACCACTGCAATTACTTCTAATGTTGTTTGTCGAACATTTATCATATTTCCTGGCAAATCATTACTTAACGTAAAAAGATTACTTTTTTTACTTTATCTATATTACTACTATACGATGATTAGCCTTCATCGCTGCTGGGAAATAAGGTCGTCTCTTGGTGACAGCTACCGGATTTTTATACACCACACAGATCAAGTGCGGGTTACAATTGTGTCATTTGAAAATTTGGTTGAGAGAGCACCTTAGAAGAAATATTTACATAAAACTTGCAAACAATCTTAATACACATTTAAGAACCACTGCACACAGGATGAGTTTCGGTCGTTCGATCACATCCGCACATCATTGCGATGTACTGAGTTCTCTTATCACTTTAACTCTAGTGGCGTCTTGGTTTCGCAATCCGTTTGGATTCTAACATTTGGTTATTGAAAACTAAACTAAATAGAGGAGCTTGCGCGATTGTTACACAAAATATAAGAGCGGGACAGGCTGCGAAAAATAAAAGGAAATGGTCTTGTCATGAGAGGATGAGCTTTATATGTTCAGCAACGGTGCCTTCACTAACTAGCAGCTGGGCCTTGCACAAATAAAAGCAGTGACTTCAATGAAAACGTTATTGAAAATGCAAGTAGCAAATTCAATCCTGGTGGTATTGAAGATTCATCGAAACATGATTCGTATGGATATCGAGATAAGGGAAGAATTGGAAGACGAGAGAAAAAGACTACTACCAAATAATTGAACTGGTAAACTGATTGATCGTCTTGAAATAACAGCATGACAAAGTTGATTATTCAAAAGCTATGCTTTGAAAGTAAAAGATTTGTCTAATCATATACCTGAACTAAAGAGTGAATAAGCTCAATATTTTTCATAGGTTCTTTTATTCCTGTACACTATGATCATGAAGAAGATTATTTCGCAAATACTAACACTAAAAATACTAAACCCATGCTCGTAACTAAAGATTCTTGCAAAGGTGATGTTTAAAATGTTTGTTTCGAATATCAATGTTACTGGTTATTTTGTGAACGGTTTAAATTCATACTGCTAAATATGAAAATCTAAGATGGCGATTTTCTGTTTGTTCCTTCATGGATGTCTTTTTCGTGGTTTTACGGGTCGCTGGCAATGAAAATGAGATAAATATGAAAAGCCTAGATGGCGCCGAAGAAAACTTTCGGTTTTTCCTTCACGGGTGTCCTTTTTCGTGGATTTCACGGCCGCTGCTAACGAAAATGAGGTCAACATAAAAATCCAAGATGACGCCACGGAAAATTTTCTATTTTTCCTTCATGGTTATTATGTGTGCGACCAGTAAGCCAGATGTTTAAGAATATATTTGTATGAGAAAATACATAGAGAAGCATACATATTTTAATTATTATCATCAATCTTACTGATTACATTTGAATTATTGTATTTTATGTATTTTTACTGTTATCGGTTACATCACGCACTCGTGCTAGGGCCTCTGATGTATGCTGTCAAAAATGTGAGCGAAATGTGTCATAATTCAAGTATCATAACTTGTATTAGACTGTAAACGCAGGGATGTAAAAGATATATTTCAAAGAAGGTGATAACAATATAACACTTCGGTACTTCATTTCGCAACGCCGCTGCTGTCTATAATAATAAGCAAACCTCAAAATACCCCAACCCTCAAGCGAACGAGTCTATGGTTTTGGCATAATAACTGAAAAAATATAAATGATTTAATATAAGAAAACATCTACGGAACGAATACTGATAACTTGATTAGAGCGCCTAGGCGAACAAAGTAGCATTTGATCGTAACGATGACAGCAAAATTACGTTTTGGTTGGATTGACCTACGAGAAAACTTATTTTAGTCCTGGCGGCTTACCATGACGTCTTAAAGCATCTTCTAGCGCCATATCTTTTCAAACTGGTATTACATTAAAACAATCCTACTTTAGGACGTCATGGTAATCCCTCTGTTGTTCACTGTAGACTTACAAAACGATTTGAAAGCTATTTTCATTCCATTTAGTCTTCCCTTAATTTTCTTTTCGAATATGACCATATTTTGTTTTATTGATTCGAAGCGTGAACAATTAGAAATGTTAACTCAAACTTACTATCGTTAGGAAAGGTTAAACTATTCTTCACACGTCTTTGTCCAGTTTATTATTGGGTAAAGATTTAACTGGACTATTTGATTTGTTCCACATGACATTTTTTTTAAGTTTTGAAAAGTTCCACTTTAGTCGACAAATAAACAATCAATTTTGTAGTGACTTGACTGATCCTATAGGTATGTCATTTCATTTCAATCAATGATCGCGTCAAACTTGAAAGTAATTAATCATGATTGCTATCAATGTACAGAAAAGAAATACTGTTTCATTCATGAATTACTTTGGACTTATTGCCTACTATTATAACTTCTAGAATCATCTTACTGCTTAGGATTGTTAGTATGGGTACGCATAGAGGAAGGCCCGTACAGGCCCGGCGAGGCACAGGTCTGGAGCAAACGAGATCGAGTAGTTCCGTCGTCAATTTTATGATTGATACAAAGTGCAATATCTACACCGTCAGTAGTATAATCCAGCTTGTCATATCTACGCTACCATAATCTACCATTGAGCGACCCCTCCAATATAGTAGTCGTAGATATAACTACGTCAGTCTGCGTCGATGAGCCTATTATACTAAGTAATCACGTGCGTATTTGGTAACGTTAGATTATAATTATTAATGGACGAGATGTGCATTTGAATAAAATGTATAGCTTGTTCTTTAGAGCTTGAGTTTTGACTATTGCATATTGAAGGCATAGTCTGTAGTACTCCTGGCTGTTTTTCGGTCGCGGCAGCCACTCTCAGCAATGAAAAGAGGTTTTTTTTATTAGCCTTTATTGTGCCACTGCTGAGCTCCCCTATAGCCCATACTCTTCTCTCCGTGCGGTTTTCTCCGGCCAATCTGCCATAAACACCTCTTATTCGTAACGCCAGTTTTTCTAGACCTTCCTCGCGACGACCGCCGTCTTCTGGCACCCACTGCGTGACAACTCTGGCCCAAAAGTTCTGATGCATTCTACAGACATGGCCCGCCAAATCCCACTTTAACCCAGCAGTCTTATGACCCACAACAGTGATTCCAGTTTTATAGATTAGAGGTAAGCGGGAAATATACAACTTTCATAGTCTGATGGGACTCATTCCGACACGACGAAGCAAGGCATACTACGAATGTATAGAAGCAAAAAGTGCAAGTATAATAAATAAATAAATTCGAATCTTAGCACTCCTTCAGGGCATTAATCAATAATACGATGCATTTTTTCTTAATTCATATTTCCCAAAATGCTTAAATCCAAAAAATAAACAAAAATTAAATTAAGGCTATTTTCTTCGGCAACGCATATTTAGTGGTTTCAAGAACTCGCTTAAATTATCAATAATTTATCAAAATTTGAATTTCAAACGGTAACTCCCGAACCAAATACAGGCGGGGGGGGGCGTATAATTTATACTAAAAAGTCTCTTTTTCGGATTGTAAAGATGGACGAAAAATTAGTTATCATAAATTTACGTAAACAGGGATATCGCTTGGATATGAATACGTAATAAAAAACATATTTTAATTCTGCGTTTTTTATATTTTGTATGAGACTGTTCTAATTTCGTAATTCATTTTCAGCAGTGGTATGGGTGGCCACAGATTAAAATTTATTACTTAATAGAATCTGTCCTGGACACAAGCCCGCAATAATATAAACTATTCTATTACATTCAGTCGATATCACAGGTGACTCTAACTTCATTCAACTATCAATTCAGGCGTCGTAATGACGTAGCTATTACTACAGAGTGCTACGAGGTGCTACGAAACGTCCACTATTTACTGATGCGGACAATCTGCAGATGGCATAGACTGCAAACCAATCGGCAATGACGTGGACAACTTAGATCAATTGGTATTAATTCACCTATATCTGGATCGCACTGCAGGTCAAATTGGTCAGATAGTCTTATATTGTTTAAGAGCTCTTGAACCGAGTTATACGCGTTGTTGACAAATAAAGCAATATCAGCGGTACTCCTGGACATGGCTCGTATTGTTAAGAAGTTCCAATCTCTGGAGCCCTGACTGCTTGGACCTGTTCCCAATACCGGTGGGCTACAATTTTTATATATTATTGTACGAAATAAAATGCGTGGGAACTTGAAACTTATGGAGTTTATTAAAAATATAAGAATGCAGTCATAGGGCACACCGTTGTACGTTGGAAATCGACAGGAAGAAGAAAAAAGTATTGCCACAACACAATTTTACAATGGAACAAAGGCACCATAAACAAAGTGTTGCAAGCTTATTAACTAAATTAAATTACTATTTCCTAATACTAAAAATACTAATAATCTATATGTTTAGACTGTCCTAAACATAATTGGGGCCGGCAGTAACCTCCTCTACAGGTAATTGACATAGCCGTTTTACTGACCTTCTATACACTTTGTTGTTCATTTTGATATCGGCCGCTCTTACTACATTGTCTCTACCTGGATATGTTTTTACAATTCGGGCCATCTTATAATTTAATGGAGTAGTGTTCATATCTTTTACAATCACCAAATCACCTTCTTTAAGGTTTGGTTGAGGATATTTCCACTTGGGGCGGCTTTGAAGCTGTGTTAAATAATCACTTGACCATAATTTCCAAAAATCTTGTTTAAGTTTGGTACAAAGATTCCAAAATTTTAAACGATTAACTGAAACATCTGTTAGATCAATTTCAGGATAGCTGGCCAGAGCTGTTCCAATCAGAAAGTGTGCAGGAGTTAAATAATTACAATCATTTGAGTTTGCAGAAAGTAGAGGCCTAGAATTCAAAATTCCTTCGATTTGTACAATGACTGTATTGAGCTCTTCATAGGTTAAACATAGGTTCCCTACTACTCTCTTTAGATGGTGTTTTACACTTTTAACACCTGCTTCCCACAATCCTCCAAACTCAGGTGAATAACTGGGTATAAACCTATATTTTATATAATGTTGAGAGCAAAAACCATTAACAGTATCCCTGTGCTTTTTGGAGGACTGTAAGTCATACAATCTTTTCATTTCATTTGACGCTCCTTTAAAGGTTTTAGCGTTGTCACAATATATATTTGTGGGCATGCCACGCCTCGAAATAAAACGCTTGAGACATGCTATGAAGGCTTCAGTTGTTAAGTCCGATACGAGCTCTACATGTATCGCTTTTATAGCAAAGCAAACGAAAAGCGCGATGTAACATTTCTTAACGATAGGATTTCTAACCCTAGCAACCTTCATATCGAAGGGTCCACAGAAATCAACGCCGACATGCTGAAATGGCCTGGACGCTGTGATTCTTTCTTGCGGGAGGGAACCCATCAACTGCTTAGCAGCCTCAGCTTTGAAACGAAAACACTTGACGCATTTACGCACCACTTTCTTGACCTCTCGAATACCGCTGACTATAGAGTACCTTTGGGATAGAGAGCTCAAAACTAACCTAGGGCCTGCGTGTAAGAGTCGCAAGTGTTCTCTTTCTATTATGAGATTAGTTACGTGGGAGTTTTTCGGAAGGATAGCTGGATGCTTTTTATCGAAAGACATCTCCTTGGCATTATGGAGCCTACCTCCTACTCTAATAATACCTATTTTATCAAGGAATGGATAGAGGCTACCTATTCCTGTTTTTATATTTTTTCCAGCAGAAAGTGACTCTACCTCTTTAGCAAAATGTTGCATCTGCGCACAACGTACGATGACTGACATAGAGTCGCGAAGCTCCTGAGGCGATAGATTACCGTCCGTTATTTTATTTTTATTTTTCGAACAGTTGTTATAGAACCTGTAAATAAATCCTATCACTTTCTGTAATTTATAAACGCTAGAAAATTTTTCAAATAGCTTTGTTGAAAACGATGAGTCTACCTGTGTCAAGTTACACGGTACATTTAACTCATCAATCTGTTCAGTGTCTGTGGACAAATCAGACAATTTACAATTTTCAAAATTAATATGTATATGTTTCCTATCTGATAGGTAGGTTGGCCCGTGCCTCCATAGCTCGCTTTGCTGCAGCTTGTGCGGCAAGACGCCCCTCGACAATAAGTCTGCAGGATTGTCACAGGTCCTAACAAATCCCCACTGAGTCTGATCAGTCAGCTCCACTATTTGCTTGACTCTATTGTTGGCATAAACATTTGACTTTACAGTGCCTGATTTAATCCAAGCTAGCACTATCTGGGAGTCGCTGTATAAAAATGTATTTAGATGGGGATATCTACCCACCAGGACGCTACCAACCCTATGCGCCAGTTGGGCCAAAAGGAGAGCACCATTGAGTTCAAGCTGGGGAATCGTTCTACTTCTATTCAAAGGAGCAACACGGGACTTGGAGCAGAGTAGATCTGTCTGCACTGTACCATCATTTTTTAAAATTCTTAGATAGATACAGCAACCAAAGGCTTTTATTGATGCATCAGAATACCCTACCAACTCTACAGAAGAAACATCTTTACTGTTGACACACCTATTTATTTTTATTTTGCCCATTAACTTTAAATTGTTTAGGAAACTGTTCCAGTATTTTAACTGTTCCTTGGGTACTATGGAGTCCCATCCTATTTGCAAAGACCATAGCTCCTGCATGAATATTTTGGCTACCACTATTATTGGGCCTACTAAGCCGAGAGGGTCAAACATCTTCCCTATAAAGCTCTGAATTTTTCTTTTTGTATTTAAATTATTTTCCTCATCAAAATTGGGGCTTCAAAAAGTGAAATTATCTGAAGTTATAATTATCATACATTAAACCTAGAGTCTTTACTAAATTATCCCCACTCATGTCTATATGTTCAAATTGTTTTTGCTCATCTGGAATATCATCTAAGACATCAAGGGCATTTGAGCACCATTTGTGCAGAGAAAAGCTACCTAACTGCAGGAGCTCTATCAATTGGGATTTGAGCTCATGCAGCTGCTCTATATTATCTGAACCACCCAGTATATCGTCGACGTAGGTACTCTTGGTCATTGTTTCAGCAGCAAGTGGGAATTTATCCTTATAGCGTTGAGCTAATTCAAGTAGGCATCGAGTGGTCAAGAATGTAGAGGCCTTCAGTCCGTAAGTGACAGTCTGAAGCTGTAAGCAGCTGATAGGCTTCTTAGGATCATCTCGCCATAAAATATTTTGAAGGCAAGTGTGGTGGCTATTTATCATCACGTTGCGAAAGGCCTTCTGAACGTCACAAATTATTGTGTAAATGTAGGTCCTGAACAAGATAAGAATATCAAAAAGCTCACTCTGTACCACAGGACCGTTCAGCATGACGTCGTTGAGGGACACCTGGCTGCGAGACTTCATACTCCCGTCAAACACAACGCGAAGTCGGGTTGTCTTACTTGCCTCGTTGATAACAGCATGGTGTGCTAAAAAGTAAACAGGATCTCTATCCATATCGTAATTAGCAACCTCTACCACCTTAGCATGTCCTAGCTCTACATACTGATCTATGAACAATTTATACTGCTCTAGTAACAAAGGATTTGATTTAAACCTTTTTTCTAACATCAGAAATCTTTGGTAGGCAACTGAAAACGAATCGCCAAGCTGCAATTCTTCCAGAGATGTGATGAGAGGCATATCAACATAGAATCGATTATCTTTCAGGCTCATAGAACTCTGAAAACTTTCTTCAGCTTTTACAAACTCATCACAACTCGGTTTCATAGGCTCGGGTACTTTTTCACAGAGCCAAAAATTCTCCATTACATTTTCTAATTTTTTATGATCATTTATAGCAAAATTTGATACAATATTACAAGTTACATTATTCACTTTTTCAGGAATATTACCACCAACTACATACCCAAATAGGGTGTTTTGTAATACCGGTCCATTTTGAATTTTAATACAACCATCTAGCAAAACATTGAAATAAACATCCGCACCCAGTAACAAAGAAATCTCAGCTGGGATATTGAACTCATCGTCAGAAAGTTTCACATTTTTAGGTAAATTCCACCCAGATACATTTATAAATTGTTGGGGTAATTCTGTTGTTATTGTGTCAACAATGTGACATTTTAAATTTAATTTTACATTATTGTAGCATGGAAGCACACATATATTCACAAGTTTATTGATTTGTGTTTGTTTATTACCTATACCTATAATATTATGGGTTTGATTCATAGCAATCAACCCAAGTTTGTTTACAAGGCTGGTTGTAACAAAAGATGCCTGGCTGCCCGTGTCAAGCAATGCTCGGACAGAAACCTTGTCACCATGTTTATTTAATAAATTAACCTTTACAGTGGGAAGCAAAATGTTGTTGGAAACAGGGTTCGACAACAAAGTCACTGCAGGCTCAATAGGAGCAGCTTTTTCTTCATGCAACAAAGTGTTGTGCCCTAATTTACATATTTTACATTTGAAATTAAACTAACATTTCCCGCTGTGTGTTCTTAGACATGTGGTACATAAGTCATGGTTCCGCACAAATAACTGGCGGACCTCTAATGCTGCTGTTTTGAACTCTGGACAGCTGAAAAGAGCATGGTCACTTTTGTTACAGTGTTTACACATTTTTTTTTCTTGTGAGGCAACATTGGTCACCTTTGATGGGATAGATTTATAGAACCTACTTGTACTTTCATAGCAAGTACTATTGGGGGGTAAGCTATCCTCTAAAGCTATAGCGCGCTTTTCAAGAAAGCTTAAAAAATGTGCCACGGAAGGCAATTTTTCTAGATCCTTATCTAATTGATAAGCCCTATTAGTAATTTGATCTAATTTTCTTGTTAGAATGGAAATTAGCAACATGTCCCATGTATCGATGGGCTGTCCTAGATTCTTTAATGCATGCAGCTGTTGCTGTACATCTGACACAAAAGACCTTATTGAGGCTGCAGTGCCTTTTTGCATTATAGGTAAATCTAATAGACCGCTGATATGATTTCCTATTAATCGCGTTTTGTTATCAAAACGTTTCTCCAACAAGCCTAGTGCTTCCTTGTAAGACTGATTGACTAACGGTAAATTGACAATGACTGCCAAAGCATCATCTGTTACATATTTTCTTAAATAGAATAGCTTCTGCACATCAGATAATGATCTATTGTTATCGATAACAGCCATAAATAAATCAAAGAATGGCTTAAATTTAGTGAAGTTCTTCCCATCAAAGGGTGTTATGTCAATGGTTGGCAATTTACATGTAGAAACATTATGACATTCTGATACCGATTTTTTACCTATCTGTTTTAAAGAAGCATTAATTCTAGCTAGCACAGAATAATATTGTTCTTCTATTGGACCAACCTGTTCACAGTCGTTTTCGTCAATACTTAGTATGTCCAATTGCACAGCTTCATAACTCTTAAGAGCTGTGATGAGCTTCTCTTTGCGAGCCTCCAGGATATCCACGGTAGCAGACGCAAAACTGATGGGGTCGTTCACAAACGTCTCAATGCGCGTGATAGTAGCCTTGCATTGGCCACGAAGAAGTCGATGTTTACGCAAAGTTTCCTTTGACTCCGCCATGGTGGAACGTATGTAGGACGTAACGCTTTATTTATTTACGACTTACGAACACTTCGCGCACTTTTATATCTAAGCCGCACTTTGTTAATACGAACTTTGTTGACGCGGAGCCGGTACGACGATGTTTGTTTACAAAACAAACCGATGACACTGACAGCTGAGTGAATGACTCCGGCGCAATGGCCGCCGAGCAGATATGGACCGCGCTCACTTCACTCTTCAACGCTGCCAACACCGACGGTACTGACGTCACGTCTCGCACGAACTTCACCAATCTCAATTTCACAAAATGAAAATGTGGGTGAATTGAAAAAAGCCAAACTCGATGTCCAGAAGATTGTAATTCTTACGATTACTCGATGCTATGATGCTGTATCTTGATGATGCTTCGCTGATTTTCGTTCTAGCTTTGCATAGAACGAAGTTGCGGGCCTCGTACAAATCCCGCCAACAACGGCGACTTGTATGGCAAGCCGTCCTCGACGAACACAATTTCTCCACAAAATTTTGCGAAGCTGCGCGGTACTGCTTTTAAACACTTCTCGAAGGACCACCGCACGCATGTACGAAATAAAATGCGTGGGAACTTGAAACTTATGGAGTTTATTAAAAATATAAGAATGCAGTCATAGGGCACACCGTTGTACGTTGGAAATCGACAGGAAGAAGAAAAAAGTATTGCCACAACACAATTTTACAATGGAACAAAGGCACCATAAACAAAGTGTTGCAAGCTTATTAACTAAATTAAATTACTATTTCCTAATACTAAAAATACTAATAATCTATATGTTTAGACTGTCCTAAACAATTATGTTGATGTTTTTTTTTTTTTTTATAAAGAATATTTAAAAATGTAGTTTTGTATAGGAATAAATAAAGGATATAAAAGCAATCAAATTTTATGAATGGTTTATTGATAAGGGCAAATTAACACAATCCTGTAAAGTCACATTAAGTTGGTATTTCATAATTTTTACAACAAAGCAAATTGCAAAAGCACAATGATGTATTTTGTGGTAAGTGCAATCAAAGGTATCGGTAGAGAGGCGTCTATAGTAAACAGACCATACGCTGTCATCTTACTGAAGCTCCGGTTAACTTGTAGTACGCGCTTGCACAGATTTTTGACACTCTCTGCCGAAAAAAGAAATTAAAATTACTTAATAACAGAAAATAAAATAGCGCTAAATACTTTGACTTCAAAATTTATTCTTACTCGGACAGTTAGTTTTCATAACACGCTGTATACAAGCCGCCTCAGCTTCTTCAACGGACATGTAAAATTTCTCACATTGCACGCTTGTTATGATTGTGAGAGCTAAATCTTTTATAATACATACAACTACAGTACCGGTCAGAAGTAAAACGAATAAGTCTGGCTGGAAATAAAAAGTACACAAACAATTGTAATGGAAAATTATGTTTTTTTTTTTTTTTTTTCAAGTATATGTAACATCGCAACCAGTACTCATACCCGCCTGTTTTTACTAAAGGGTGGGATGAAACTACTCATAAGAATCATCCCACCCCCTGTGAAAAAGACTTGAATTATCGTTTGTATGTAAAAAAATAAACAACTAGCAAAGAATGAAAGATTAACATCCTCAGACTTGACCTATGTGGGCGATACGGCTTCCCTCCTTGCAGTTGTATTTTTTTCTTAATGAACAATAATTTGCCACTTACTTTGTGTTTCGACGTCATTATTGTTTGCAAATGTATTAAATTAATTTCCAGAAATAATAAAGCACGGAAGAACGAGTCGATTGTGCGCCAAAGAATCTGTTAAAAAAATTGGTTGAAAGGATCACTACAAATTGATTATATATTCGCAATTTTAGCAAACACTCACTTACCAATACTCGTAAACATTTTTTATACATAGAGTAGGCTTCCATAATATTCAGATACATTTGAAACAATTTTCCACAGTATTTCTTATTTTCTTCTTCAATATTTATAACAATCAATACATTTTTGATCCATTCCTTGAGATACATTGTTAGCAATCTCATCAGACAAATACTATAAATGAGGTTTAAATCGAAACCAAAGATGATTAAATGATTACTAAGATGCAAGAAAGCAAATGAATTTTGAATCGCAAAAACAGAAAAGCTCAAAATAAGAAAAAATAGCATAGATAACAGTATAACCCAATTCGAAATAATATAACTTCTAACGCTCCGGCTAATATCAGCGCTCATGTTAATTTCTTGGATTTTCATAATAAGAGAAATATTGCTCCGACTATGGACAATGTTACAAATAATCAGCAGTATGTAGCGCACATAATATAAAGTAAAAGAAAACCAGAAAATGGTATACACTCCATGAACATTAGAATCGAAAACAAAACCATAGACACTAAACAGATTAAAAAACGAAATAATGAAAAACAGCAGTATAGGATACTTTTTATCACACGGAGTGATGTAACCCTTTCTTATTTTATATTTAGAAGAGAAGAATATAGAGAGCATAATGTTGAAAGGTTGAACTATTCTTTGGACGTCTTTGTCCAATTTATTATTGAGAAACAATTCAACTGGGGTCATTGCTGGTTTCCACATGATGGTTGGTTTATATTCTGCTGTTAGAAGGCAACTGACTTTAATAATAAAATTTAGACCACTGCAATTACTTCTAATGTTGTTTGTCGAACATTTATCATATTTCCTGGCAAATCATTACTTTACGTTAAAAGATTACTTTTTTTACTTTATCTATATTACTACTCTAGATACGATGATTAGCCTACATCGCTGCTAGGAAATAGGGTCTTCTCTTGATGACAGCTACCGGATTTTTATACACCACGCAGATCAAGTGCGGTTTACAATTGTGTCATTGGAAATTTTGGTTAGAGAGCACATTAGAAGAAATATTTATACAAAACTTGCAGACAATCTAAATATACATTTAGGAACCACTGCACACAGGATGAGTTTCGGTCTTTCGATCACATCGGCACATCATGGCGATGTACTGAGTTCTCTTATCACTTCCACACTGGTGACGTCTCGGTTTCGCAAACAAAATCAAAATCAAAAGTCATTTATTCAAATTAGGCTGATAATCAGCACTTTTTGAACGTCAAAATTACAAGAGACAGTCCCCCAAAACGCCCGCCCTTCGCCACTTCCTAGTGTTTTAGCTGGGAAGAAGAAGTGGCGGAACAAACTCCCCAGCAACACATCTGTCGGTTAGATTAGAAGAACCAGATTCTACACAATGGTGTTCAAGTTCATATAAACAAAGAATCTAATTAATGTCACATGTCAGCTAGCACACACCAATAATAAAATATAAAAAAAAAAACAAGAATTATTAAAACATAAAGGGCGTGCCCGCTTACACGTGCATACAGACGAAAAATAATAAATAAAAATAAAGTAATATAAAAAAAAGATAATAAAAAAATTAAGTAGAAGATCTATGCATGAAGTTATAAAACAACCAGTAAGCTAGTTTGGAGAAAGAACATAAACATTGTCTTGAGTTCAACCCAGCGACCAACTATTCTTGTCGTTTAAATAGTCGTTAATGAAATAGTAGGCCTTTGAACAAAGGTTAGATTTTACTTTATCTTTAAACGCATTAAATGGCAAGTCTAAAAAGGAAGATGGTAGCTTGTTGTAAAAGGTTATACCAAGCCCTACGAATGAACTATGAACTTTATGACGCCGGTGAAAGGAAGCACGTAGTTTATGCTTATTTCGAGTGTTTATGTTGTGAATATCACTGTTTTTACTGTATAAATGGATATTTTGTCTTATATATAAAATGTTAGCGAAGATGAATTGTGAATCCACCGTGAGAATACCAATCACTTTAAAAAAATCTCTCAGAGATACTCGTGCACCCAGCGTGTAAATTGCACGAACCGCTCGTTTTTGAAGAACGAATATATTTTGGATATCAGCGGCTTTGCCCCACAGCAGAATACCATAAGTCATAACACTGTGAAAATAACTAAAATAGACTAACCGTGCTGTATCAACGTCAGTGTATTGTCTGACTTTTCTGACGGCGTATGCGGCTGAACTAAGCCTCCCAGCTAGGCTTGATATGTGTAGACCCCATTGTAATTTTGAATCTACTGTTATACCCAGAAACACAGCTGAGTCAACAGTTTTAAGCTCCTCATTGTCGAGAACAATGTTAGGACCTAGATTTTTAACATTAGGTAAAGCGAATTTAATACTTTCAGTTTTTTTGGCATTAAGAACAAGGTTATTTGTTGTGAACCAATCCGTGACCATTGATAGAGCGCTGTTAACGTCTCCGAAATCGTGTCTATTTCTATCTACTTTAAAGATAAGAGAGGTATCATCTGCAAATAGTACAACGTCACAAATACCCTTCAAATAATATGGTAAGTCATTAATGTAAACTAAGAATAAAAACGGTCCCAGTATTGAGCCTTGAGGTACACCTAGCTGAACAGGTAGCCCGGATGATTTCGCGCCATTAACATCTACACATTGGAATCTATTTTGTAAATACGAGTCTATTACATTCAGGGCTTCATTTTGAACACCGTAATAACGTAGTTTCCGTAAAAGCGTGTCGTGGTGTACGCAATCAAAAGCTTTCGAGAGATCGCAGAAAACACCGATTGCATTTTGCGCGTTTTCCCATGCGTTAAATATGTGTTTCAACAAAGCAACCCCCGCATCTGTAGTCGAACGACCTTTGGTAAAGCCATATTGATCGTTGTGAAGAAGGTTGTTTAAATTAAAATGTCTTAGCAACTGTTTAAGTATTAACTTTTCAAAAATTTTGCTAAATGCAGGTAAAATAGAAATTGGTCTGAAGTTACCAATATCATTCTTACTGCCTGATTTAAATAGAGGGATGACTTTACTGCTCTTCATGAGGTCAGGGAAAGTACCTAAATCAACACATTTGTTAAAAGTAACAGCAAGATAGGGGGCTAAGATTTCTATTTTATTACTCAAAAGTTTAATGGAAATGCCCCAGTAATCACCTGTGTTTTTAGACTTAATTGAATTAAAAACATTAACTATATCACGAGGTGTTACATGTTCAAAACTAAATACGAGACCACATTTAGGCACGCTACTATGCAAAAGGTTTTCAGCTTTAGACGGCGACGAACTTAGAGAGCGAGTCGTAGCTATAGGTATGCTAGCAAAATACTCATTAAATGCCTCAGCTACGTCGGCTGGATTATTAACTAATTTGTTATCAACCATGATTTCAAGTTGATTGTCTTGTTTAACAGATTTACCCGTTTCATTGTTTATAATTTTCCAAGTGGCTTTAACTTTATTATTAGAATTTTTTATAGTGTCTGCTAAAAATTTTGATTTTGCAATACCACAAATTCTTTTAAATAATTTTGAATAATTTTTAACATACGCAAGAAAAGTTGTATCAAACCGGTATTTTTTCAGACCATATAACTCGTACAATCTAGCTCGACTTTTATAAATACCTGGTGTAGCCCATTGGTTGAAGCCAGCGGAAGGCCCACTAATGTTAATAGTTTTAGACTTGAAAATAGATTGGTATTCATTTTGAACAACATCAAAAAGGGCTTCATAAATTTCATTAGGAGTTTCGTGATCCACTATTGACGGTGTAACTTTAAGTGCTATATTATTTTTAAATTTATTGCAACGACTAGCTGTATAAGGCCTAACAAATCCGTTTGGATTCTCACATTCGGTTGTTAAAAACTAAACTTAATGGAGGAGCTTGCGCGATTGTTACACAAAATATAAGAGCGGGCCAGGATGCGAAAAATAAAAGGAAATGGTCACAAGAGGATGAGTTTTTAAGATTCAGCAACGGTGCCCTCACTCAAGATAGCAAAAAGTTCCGGGCCTTGCACAACCTAAAGCAGTGACTTCAATGAAAACGTTACTAAAGATGGAAGTAGCAAATTTAATCAAGGTGATATTGAAGATTCATCGAAACACACTACTACCAAACGATTGAACTGGTAAACTGATTGATTGTCTTGTAATAACAGCATGACAAAGTTGATTATTCAAAAGCTACGCTTTGAAAGTAAAAGATTTGTCTAATCATATATCTGA
Source organism: Cerastis rubricosa (assembly GCA_949152445.1). Classification (NCBI taxonomy): domain Eukaryota; kingdom Metazoa; phylum Arthropoda; class Insecta; order Lepidoptera; family Noctuidae; genus Cerastis; species Cerastis rubricosa. Next base: position 18,930,014 of record OX424534.1, on the reverse strand, counting down.
ACTAAAGAGTGAATTAGCTTGAGCTTATTCAATAAGCTTGAGCTTATTCAATAAGCTTGAGCTTATTCAATAAGCTTGAGCTTATTCAATAAGCTCAATAATTTTCAGAGGCTCTTTTATTCCTGTACACTATGATCATGAAGAAGATTATTTCGCAAATACTAACATTCTTGAAATACTCCTCGTAATTAAAGTTTCTTGCAAAGGTGATGCTTAAAATGTTTGTTACGAATATCAATGTTACTGGTAATTTTGTGAATGCTTTAAATTCATACTGCTAAAAATGAAAATTTTTGATCGTGTAAGTATTGCAGTTTTGTAGGTAACACGTGTTTAGGAATGGTGTAATAATACACAGTCACCATTTTTGCGTCGGTGTCCCTTGTATAACAATAATGTAGTTCATTGCTGCTTTAAACATATAATAATATAAAATATCTTTTTCGTGTTGTTTTATTAGTAAAAAAATGAATATAAGTGTTAAAATAATGTGACATAAATTAGTTTACAATACCAATGAAAAAAAACATCAGATTAGACCTTGTTTACTGATACAAGTGTAAAAAAATAACAAAAAGGTTTCATAAATAATAAAATCCAGTCATTTATCTGGTAAAGTCTCTTATCTTGACTCTTTTTCGGATTGTAAAGATGGACGAAAAATTAGCTATCAAAAATTTACGTAAACAGGGATATCGCTTGGATATGAATACGTAATAAAAATATTAAAAAAACCTTTGTTCTGTGCTTGTACTAAGCGGTCTTCTTAGCGGTCCCCCGACGCTACGACGCTTGGATTAATTTATTTTTGGATTTTTAGAGGATTTTTGTGTCGGGGGTTTTTTTATTTAATTTTTTTGCATGCTTTATAAACTTATATTATTTTTTCTTAGCCTTGACTGTCCCACTCCTGGGCACAGGCCTCTCTTCTTTCCTTCCAATTTTCCCGGGGTTGCGAAGGAAGGAAGATATTATTTAAAAAAAATGTAAATTTTGTGGGGAGGGGGCGTGCCCCCCCCCCCCCCCCTCAGCAATGCCCATGGTGACAAGCATCAACATTTCAAATTTCAAATCGACTATCTGTGAAAGTTGTTCATATCCCTTCATCAACTAGAAAAGAGGTAATGATCTTCAAACGGCTGAGCAGATTTTCTTAAAATATAGCTAAGAACACTCTCGAATAAAATACCTTTGAAACGTCACCACTTTTATCAAAATCGGTTCATCCATTTAGGAGCTACGATGCCACAGACAGACACACCGATACACAAATACACAGATACACACGTCAAACTACTACCCCCGTCCAAAAAAGAGGGGTGTTATAACACCCCTCCGGGGTTAAAAACATATTTTAATTCTGCGTTTTGAATATTTTGAATGAGGCGGTTTTAATTTCGTAATTGATTTTCAACAGTGATATGGGTGGCCACAGATTAAAATATGTTACTTAATAGAATCTGTCCTGGCTAAGCCCGCAATAATATAAACTATTCTATTACATTCAGTCGATATCACGGGACTGTAACTTCATCCGAGTATCAATTCAGGCGTAGCAGTGACGTAGCTATTGCTACAGAGTGCTACGAAGTGCTACGAAACGTCCACGATTAACTGATGCGGATAATCTGCAGCTGGCATAGACTGCAAACCAATCGGCAATGACGTGGACAACTATGATCAATTGGTAATAATTCACCTATATCTGGATCGCACTGCTGATCAAACTTATTAACAGAAAATAAAATAGCACTAAATACTTTGACCTCAAAATTGTTGTTCTTACTTGGACAGTTAGTTTTCATAACACGCTGTTTACAAGCCGCCTCAGCTTCTTCAACGGACATGTAAAATTTCTCACATTCACGCTTGTTATAATTGTGAGAGCTAAATCTTTTATAATACATACAACTACAGTTCCGGTCAGAAGTAAAACGAATAAGTCTGGCTGGAAATAAAAAATACACAAACAATTGTTATGAAAAATTATGTTTTTGTTTTCAAGTATATGTAACATCGCAACCAGTACTCATACCCGCCTGTTTTTTACCAGGGGTTGGGATGAAACTACTCATAAGTATGATCCCACCCGCTTGGGAAAAAGACTTAAAATTACATTTGTACCTAAAAAAATAAACAACTAGCAAAGAGTGAAGCAGTATCACTCTCAGACTTGACCGTATGTGGGCGATACGGCTTCCCTCCTTGCAGTTGTTTTTTTTTCTTAATGAACAATAACTTGCCACTTCCTTTGTGTTTCGACGTCATTATTGTTTGCAAATGTATTAAATTAATTTCCACAAATAATAAAGCACGGAAGAATGAGTCGATTGTGCGCCAAAGAATCTGTAAAAAAAATTGGTTGAAAGGACCACTACAAATTGATTATATATTTGCAATTTTGCAAACACTTACTTACCAATACTCGTAAACATTTTTTATACATAGAGTAGGCTTCCATAATATTCAGATACATTTGAAACAATTTTCCACAGTATTTCTTATTTTCTTCTTCAATATTTATAACAATCAATACATTTTTGATCCATTCCTTGAGATACATTGTTAGCAATCTCATCAGACAAATACTATAAATGAGGTTTAAATCGAAACCAAAGATGAAAAAAAAAATGAAAATTGTTTATTTGTCCCAAAGCAGTTACATAGATTATAAATGAGGCATCCCCAGTAAGTAATTAGTAATACTTGTGTTGGGGGTGTCTCGCTCTTTCCCTTAATTATTAACAATATTGAGACGAACAAATTATTACAAAAGGTTATTAAAAAATAAATTTAGGAAGAAAAATTACAAACAAAAAACAGTAAATGACTTATAAAATAATTAGCAGCTCTTCGTATAACTGCAGTTGTATGCCTTTGTGACAATGTGTGTGCGTCTTGCTTTTAAACAGAGTTTGTATTGTTGTGTGTGTGTTTGCGTGTATGTGTTTGTGTGTGTGAATGTGTATGTGTGTGTCTTCGTTTAAGTGCCTTCTTTAAATATTATTCTCGGGGTGTACTTACATTATTGATATTGAGAGAATAAAGTAGTTGTTTAAACAAGCCTAACCAAAACTTGCTCAGTTTCCTCGTATGTTAAAGTTTTGAGCCACTCAGTTATTACCTTTTTGCATACGTGTGAGACCTCATGGTGGAATCTTAATTTTTTGTTTATTTTATTATAAATGTAGGCTGATTGGGTTGCAAACTGACGCCGTGCAAAAGCGGTTCGGACCCTTGGGGAGTAAACCACTATATCCTTTCGTCTTTTCTCCTGTCTATCTTTGTTGAAAGGAATAGACTTCTGTAAGTACAGGGTCGTAATTAAAAAGTATAGTTTTCTTACTGTAAGTAAGCCACTGATTCTTTATAGGTCGACTGTGGGATATCTGTATGGTTTATAGTACATTACTTTTATGAGTGATCTTTGGGCTCTTTCTAACTCAAGGAATTTAGTTTTAGTGGCTCCTCCCCAGACTGGTAAACAGTATGCAATAACTGATTGCGTAAGCGCAACATAGATACTATTTAGTGTATTCTGGGGCATCACATACCTTAGATTTTTAAAAATCCATATAAATTTTCGCACCCGTGACGTAACAATCTCAATATGCGAATGCCAAGTCAAACACTCGTCAACTATAACTCCCAAGTATCTTGTGGACGTTACATGTTTAATGGCTTGACAATTACAATTTTGGTCCCTGTGGTCCGTACACGTGTGTATTCGAATTTGAAAATTAAGGCCTGGCTTAGACCTTTTACTAGGTGAAAAACAAATGTAACAAACAAAAACAAAGATGATTAAATGATTACTAAGATGCAAGGAAGCAAATGAATTTTGAATCGCAAAAACAGAAAAGCTCAAAATAAGAAAAAATAGCATAGATAACAGTATAACCCAATTCGAAATAATATAACTTCTAACGCTCCGGCTAATATCAACGCTCATGTTAATTTCTTGGATTTTCATAATAAGAGAAATATTGCTCCGACCATGGACAATGTTACAAATAATCAGCAGTATGTAGCCAACATAATATAAAGTAAAAGAAAACCAGAAAATGGTATACACTCTATGAACATTAGAATCGAAAATAAAACCATAAACACTAAACAGATTAAAAAACGAAATAGTGAAAAACAGCAGTATAGGATACTTTTTATCACACGGAGTGATGTAACCCTTTCTTATTTTATATTTAGAAGAGAAGAATATAGAGAGCATAATGTTGAAAGGTTGAACTATTCTTTGGACGTCTTTGTCCAATTTATTATTGAGAAATAATTCAACTGGAGTCATTGCAGGTTTCCACATGATGGTTGGTTTATATTCTGCTGTTCGAAGGCAACAGACTTTAGTAATAAAATTTAGACCACTGCAATTACTTCTAATGTTGTTTGTCGAACATTTATCATAATTATTTCCTGGCAAATCATTACTTTACGTTAAAAGATTACTTTTTTTACTTTATCTATATTACTACTTTAGATACGATGATTAGCCTACATCGCTGCTGGAAAATAGGGTCGTCTCTTGGTGACAGCTACCGGATTTTTATACACCACGCAGATCAAGTGCAGGTTACAATTGTGTCATTTGAAATTTTGGTTTAGAGAGCACCTAAGAAAAAATATTTACATAAAACTTGCAAACAATCTTAATATACATTTAAGAACCACTGCACACAGGATGAGTTTCGGTCGTTCGATCACATCCGCACATCATTGCGATGTACTGAGTTCTCTTATCACTTTAACTCTAGTGGCGTCTTGGTTTCGCAATCCGTTTGGATTCTAACATTTGGTTATTGAAAACTAAACTAAATAGAGGAGCTTGCGCGATTGTTACACAAAATATAAGAGCGGGACAGGCTGCGAAAAATAAAAGGAAATGGTCTTGTCATGAGAGGATGAGCTTTATATTATGTTCAGCAACGGTGCCCTCACTAACTAGCCTCCGGGTCTTGCACAAGTAAAAGCAGTGACTTCAATGAAAACGTTATTGAAGATGCAAGGAGGAAATTCAATCCTGGTGATATTGAAGATTCATCGAAACATTATTCGTATGGATATCGAGATAAGGGAAGAATTAGACGAGAGAAAAAGACTACTACCAAACGATTGAACCGGTAAACTGATTGATTGTCTTGAAATAACAGCATGACAAAGTTGATTATTCAAAAGCTACGCTTTGAAAGTAAAAGATTTGTCTAATCATAAACCTGTACTAAAGAGTGAATAAGCTCAATAATAGGTCTTACCTATGAAATTGCCGTATTGCAGTAGACTTTTTCAAACAAAAAAAAGTTTTGATTGGCTATGAGTTCTAAATTCAAATTAATTTTGTTTTAAAAATATGACATTCTATTTACAAAATCAGTCTTTTGTTTATTGATTAGCGTTGTATTTTCATTACATTTCAACATTTTTCCTCATAATGGATACTTTGAAATTTCGTGTAATTATGGAATATGAGTTCCGTCGTGGCACCAACGCGGCACAAACGACCCGTAACATCAACGACGTTTACGGAGAGAACTGTACAAACGAACGCACAACCCGTTATTGGTTTGTTCGGTTCCGTTCTAGGGAATTTTGACTTGAAAAATGAACCTCGTGGTCGTCCGGAAACTTTGGTCAACAATGATGAATTAAAGGTGATTGTTGAAGCTGATGAAACTCAATCTACAGCTGAGCTGGCAGCAGCTTTTGATGTTAGCATTAAAACAATATTGGTCCATTTGCGACAGATTGGCAAGATAAAAAAGCTTGATAGATGGGTGCCCCACGAACTTAACGATCGCCAGCGCAACGTACGCGTCGAGACTTGCCTTGCGCTGCTTAACAGGCACAGAAATGAAGGAATTTTGAACCGAATTGTTACGTGCGACGAAAAATGGATTCTTTTTGACAATCGAAAGCGCTCAGCAAGTTGGTTAGATCCTGGTTCGGTACCAAAGCAATGTGCAAAACGAAAAATGACCCCTAGAAAGGTGATGGTCACAGTTTGGTGGTCTAGTGCTGGTGTGATTCATCATAGCTTTTTACAAAACGGCGAGAGCATTACTGCAGATGTGTACATTGAAGAACTGACCACAATGATGGCGAAACTCGCACGTCTGCAACCAGCTTTGGTCAATCGGTCGTCTCCACTGCTACTTCACGACAACATGCGGCCCCATACTGCACAACAGACCGTCTCTAAGCTGCATGAGTTGGGTTTGGAAGCTCTCCCTCATCCGCCATACTCACCAGATCTTGCGCCTTCCGACTATTACTTTTTCCAAAATTTGGACAACTTTTTAGCGGGAAAAAAATTCAATTCCCGAGAGGCAGTACAAAACGCCTTTGAATAGTTTGTTGTCTCCCGTCCAGCTGATTTTTTCAAGAAGGGCATCCATAAACTGCCACAGCGTTGGCAAAGATGCATTGATTGCAGGGGTGATTACTTTGAATAAAAGAAATAAATAAGTTCGAAAAAAAAAATACTTTAACTTTTTTCAAACAAAACGGCAATTTCATAGGTAAAGACCTAATATTTTTCAAAGGCTCTTTCATTCCTGTACACTATGATCATGAAGAAGATTATTTTGCAAATACTACTGAAATACTAAACCCATCCTCGTTACTAAAGTTTCTTGCAAAGGTGATGCTTAAAATGTTTGACACGAATATCAATGTTACTGGTAATTTTGTGAATGGTTTAAATTTATACTGCTAAAAATTAAAATCCAAGATGGCGATTTTCTGTTGTTCCTTCATGGATGTCATTTTCGTGGTTTTCCGGGTCGCTGGCAATGAAAATGAGATAAACATGAAAAGCCTAGATGGCGCCGAAGAAAACTTTCGGTTTTTCCTTCACGGGTGTCGTTTTCGTGGATTTCAGGGCCGCTCATAACGAAAATGAGGTCATCATGAAAATTCAAGATAACGCCACGGAAAAAAAACTATTTTTCCTTCATGGATGTTACGTGTACAACCAGTTAGCCAGATGTTTAGGAATATTTTTATATATTGCGTGAGAAAATACACAGAGAAGCATACATATTTTAATTATCATCATCAATCTAACTGATTACATTTGAATTATTGTATTTTATGTATTTTTTTTTTTTGGTGGACCGATGACCTGGTGAAGGTTTCGGGGATCCGCTGGATGCGAGTCGCACGGGACCGATCAATGTGGCGACACTTGGGGGAGGCCTATGTCCAGCAGTGGACGTCTTTCGGCTGAAATGATGATGATGATGATGATGATGATGATGTATTTTTACTGTATTCGGTTACATCACGCACTCGTGCTAGGGCCTCTGATGTATGCTGTCAAAAATGTGAGCGAAATGTGTCATAATTCAAGCATCATAACTTGTATTAGACTGTAAACGCAGGGATGTAAAAGATATATTTCAAAGAAGGTGATAACAATATAACACTTCGGTACTTTATTTCGCAATGCCGCTGCTGTCTATCAAACCTCAAAATACCCCAACCCTCAAGCGAAAGAGTATGGTTTTGGCATAATAACTGAAAAAATATAAATGATTAAATAAAAGAAAACATCTACGGAACGAATACTGATAACTTTGATTAGAGCGCCTAGGCAAACAAAGTAGCATTTGATCGTAACGATGACAGCAAAATTACGTTTTGGTTGGATTGACCAACGAGAAAATTTATTTTAGTCCTGGTGGCCTACCATGACGTCTAAAAGCATCTTCTAGCGCCAGCTCTTTTCCACACTGGAATCACATTAAAATAATCCCACTTTAAGACGTCATGGTAATTCCTTCCGTTGTTTGCTGTAGACTTACAAAACGATTTGAAAGCAATTTCCCTTTCATTTTGTCTAACCTTAATTTTCTTTTCAAATATGACCATATTTTGTTTTACTGATTCGAAGCGCAAACAATTAGATAAGCTAAGTCAAACTTACTATCGTTAGGAAACAATCGAATCGATGTTCTTTAGACGTCTTTGTCTAGTTTATTATTGAGTAAAGATTTAATTGGACTAGTTGAGGTGTTCCACGTGACAACTTTTTTTTTAAAGTTGTGATAAGTTTTACCGTAGTCGACAATAAACAATCAATTTTGTAGTGACTTGACTGATCCTATAGGAATGTCATTTCATTTCAATCAATGATCGCGCCAAACTTAAAAGTAATTAATCATGATTGCTATCAATGTACAGAAAAGAAAACTGTTTCATTCATGAATTACTTTGGACTTATTGCCTACTATTATAACTTCTAGAATCATCTTACTGCTTAGGATTGTTAGTATGGGTACGCATAGAGGAAGGCCCGTACAGGCCCGGCGAGGCACAGGTCTGGAGCAAACGAGATAGAGTAGTTCCGTCGTCAATTTTATGATTGATACAAAGTGCGATATCTACACCGTCAGTAATATCATCCAGCTTGTCATATCTACGCTACCATAATCTACCATTGAGTGACCCCTCCAATATAATAGTCGTACTGATATTACTACGGCGTATAGGTCAGTCTGCGTCGATGAACTTATTATACTAAGTAATCACGTGCGTATTTGGTAACGTTAGATTATAATTATTAATGAACGAGATGTGTATTTGAATAAAATGTATAGCTTGTTCTTTAGAGCTTGAGTTTTGACTATTGCATATTGAAGGCATAGTCTGTAGTACTCCTGGCTGTTTTTCGGTCGCGGCAGCCACTCTCAGCAATGAAAAGAGGTTTTTTTTATTAGCCTTTATTGTGCCCCTGCTGAGCTCCCCTATAGCCCATACTATTCTCTCCGTGCGGTTTTCTCCGGCCAATCTGCCATAAACACCTCTTATTCGTAACGCCAGTTTTTCTAGACCTTCCTCCCGACGACCGCCGTCTTCTGGCACCCACTGCATGACAACTCTGGCCCAAAAGTTCTGATGCATTCTACAGACATGGTCCGCCAAATCCCACTTTAACCCAGCAGTCTTATGACCCACAACAGTGATTCCAGTTTTATAGATTAGAGGTAAGCGGGAAATATTATCTAAGAGTGCACACAGATGCTCTTCATAGTCTAAACTACAACTTTCATAGTCTGATGGGACTCATTCCGACACGACGAAGCAAGGCATACTACGAATGTATAGAAGCAAAAAGTGCAAGTATAATAAATAAATAAATTCGAATCTTAGCACTCCTTCAGCGCATTAATCAATAATACGATGCATTTTTTCTTAATTCATATTTCCCAAAATGCTTAAATCCAAAAAATAAACAAAAATTAAATTAAGGCTATTTTCTTCGGCAACGCATATTTAGTGGTTTCAAGAACTCGCTTAAATTATCAATAATTTATCAAAATTTGAATTTCAAACGGTAACTCCCGAACCAAATACAGGCGAGGGGGGCGTATAATTTATACTAAAAAGTCTCTTTTTCGGATTGTAAAGATGGACGAAAAATTAGTTATCATAAATTTACGTAAACAGGGATATCGCTTGGATATGAATACGTAATAAAAAACATATTTTAATTCTGCGTTTTTTATATTTTGTATGAGACTGTTCTAATTTCGTAATTCATTTTCAGCAGTGGTATGGGTGGCCACAGATTAAAATTTATTACTTAATAGAATCTGTCCTGGACACAAGCCCGCAATAATATAAACTATTCTATTACATTCAGTCGATATCACAGGTGACTCTAACTTCATTCAACTATCAATTCAGGCGTCGTTATGACGTAGCTATTACTACAGAGTGCTACGAGGTGCTACGAAACGTCCACTATTTACTGATGCGGACAATCTGCAGATGGCATAGACTGCAAACCAATCGGCAATGACGTGGACAACTTAGATCAATTGGTATTAATTCACCTATATCTGGATCGCACTGCAGGTCAAATTGGTCAGATAGTCTTATATTGTTTAAGAGCACTTGAACCGAGTTATACGCGTTGTTGACAAATAAAGCAATATCAGCGGTACTTCTGGACATGGCTCGTATTGTTAAGAAGTTTCAATCTCTGGAGCCCTGACTGCTTGGACCTGTTCCCAATACCGGTGGGCTACAATTTTTTAATAATGTAATGTTTTTTTTTTTTTTATAAAGAATATTTAAAAATGTAGTTTTGGATAGGAATAAATAAAGGATATAAAAGCAATCAAATTTTATGAATGGTTTATTGATAAGGGCAAATTAACACAATCCTGTAAAGTCACATTAAGTTGGTATTTCATAATTTTTACAACAAAGCAAATTGCAAAAGTACAATGATGTATTTTGTGGTAAGTGCAATCAAAGGTATCGGTAGAGAGGCGTCTATAGTAAACAGACCATACGCTGTCATCTTACTGAAGCTCCGGTTAACTTGTAGTACGCGCTTGCACAGATTTTTGACACTCTCTGCCGAAAAAAGAAATTAACATTACTTATTAACAGAAAATAAAATAGCGCTAAATACTTTGACTTCAAAATTTATTCTTACTCGGACAGTTAGTTTTCATAACACGCTGTATACAAGCCGCCTCAGCTTCTTCAACGGACATGTAAAATTTCTCACATTGCACGCTTGTTATGATTGTGAGAGCTAAATCTTTTATAATACATACAACTACAGTACCGGTCAGAAGTAAAACGAATAAGTCTGGCTGGAAATAAAAAATACACAAACAATTGTAATGGAAAATTATGTTTTTTTTTTTTTTTCAAGTATATGTAACATCGCAACCAGTACTCATACCCGCCTGTTTTTAGGAAAGGGTGGGATGAAACTACTCTTAGGAATCATCCCACCCCCTGTGAAAAAGACTTGAATTATCGTTTGTATGTAAAAAAATAAACAACTAGCAAAGAATGAAAGATTAACATCCTCAGACTTGACCTATGTGGGCGATACGGCTTCCCTCCTTGCAGTTGTATTTTTTTCTTAATGAACAATAATTTGCCACTTACTGTATGTTTCGACGTCATTATTGTTTGCAAATGTATTAAATTAATTTCCAGAAATAATAAAGCACGGAAGAATGAGTCGATTGTGCGCCAAAGAATCTGTTAAAAAAATTGGTTGAAAGGATCTCTACAAATTGATTATATATTCGCAATTTCAGCAAACACTCACTTACCAATACTCGTAAACATTTTTTATACATAGAGTAGGCTTCCATAATATTCAGATACATTTGAAACAATTTTCCACAGTATTTCTTATTTTCTTCTTCAATATTTATAACAATCAATACATTTTTGATCCATTCCTTGAGATACATTGTTAGCAATCTCATCAGACAAATGCCATAAATGAGGTTTAAATCGAATCCAAAGACGATTAAATTATTGTTAAAATTCCAAAAAGCAATCGAAATTCGAACCGCAAAAACAGAAAAGCTCAAAATAAGAAAAAATAGCATAGATAACAGTATAACCCAATTCGAAATGTTATAACTTCTAACGTTCCGGCTAATATCAACGCTCATGTTAATTTCTTGGATTTTCATAATAAGAGAAATATTGCTCCGACTATGGACAATATTACAAATAATCAGCAGTATGTAGCGAACATAATATAAAGTAAAAGAAAACCAGAAAATGGTATACACTCCATGAACATTAGAATCGAAAATAAAACCATAGACACTAAACAGATTAAAAAACGAAATAATGAAAAACAGCAGTATAGGATACTTTTTATCACACGGAGTGATGTAACCCTTTCTTATTTTATATTTAGAAGAGAAGAATATAGAGAGCATAATGTTGAAAGGTTGAACTATTCTTTGGACGTCTTTGTCCAATTTATTATTGAGAAACAATTCAACTGGAGTCATTGCAGGTTTCCACATGATGGATGGTTTATATTCTGCTGTTCGAAACCAACTGACTTTAATAATAAAATTTAGACCACTGCAATTACTTCTAATGTTGTTTGTTGAACATTTATCATATTTCCTGGCAAATCATTACTTTACGTAAAAAGATTACTTTTTTTACTTTATCTTTATCTATACGTTGATTAGCCTACATCGCTGCTGGAAAATAGGGTCGTCTCTTGGTGATAGCTACGGATTTTTATACACTACGCAGATCAAGTGCGGGTTTCAATTGTGTCATTTAAAATTTTGGTTTAGAGAGCACCTTAGAAGAAATATTTACATAAAACTTGCAGACAATCTTAATATACATTTAAAAACCACTGCACACAGGATGAGTTTCGGTTGTCCGATTACATCCGCACATCATTGCGATGTACTGAGTTCTCTTATCACTTTAACTCTGGTGGCGTCTCGGTATCGTCATCCGTTTGGATTCTAATATTTGGTTATTGAAAACTAAACTAAATAGAGGAGCTTGCGCGATTGTTACACAAAATATAAGAGCGGGTCAGGATGCAAGAAATAAAATGAAGTGGTCTTGTCATGAGAGGATGAGCTTTATATTATCAGCAACAGTGCCCTCACTAACTAGCCTCCGGGCCTTGCACAAGTAAAAGAGGTGATTTCAATGAAAACGTTTTTAAAGATGCAAGTAGTAAATTCAATCCTGGTGATATTGAAGATTCATCGAAACATGATTCGTATGGATATCGAGATAAGGGAAGAATTGGAAGACGAGAGAAAACGACTACTACCAAACGATTGAACTGGTAAACTGATTGACTGTCTTGAAATAACAGCATGTCGAAGTTTTTGATGATTATTCAAAAGCTACGCTTTGAAAGTAAAAGATTTGTCTAATCATATACCTGAACTAAAGAGTGAATAAGCTCAATATTTTTCAGAGGCTCTTTTATTCCTGTACACTATGATCATGAAGAAGATTATTTTGCAAAAATACTAACACTCTTGAAATACTAAACCCATCCTCGTAACTAAAGTTTCTTGCAAAGGTGATGCTTAAAATGTTTGTCACGAATATCAATGTTACTGGTAATTTTGTGAATGGTTTCAAAATCAAAATCAAAAGTCATTTATTCAAATTAGGCTGATAATCAGCACTTCTTGAACGTCAAAATTACAAGAGACAGTCCCCCAAAACGCCCGCCCTTCGCCACTTCCTAGTGTTTTAGCTGGGAAGAAGAAGTGGCGGAACAAACTCCCCAGAAACACATCTGTCTGTTAGGTTAGAAGAACCAGATTCTACACAATAGTGTTCAAGTTCATATAAACAAAGAATCTAATTAATGTCACATGTCAGCTAGCACACACCAATAATAAAATATTAAAAAATAAAGAAAAAAAAATAAAGCCTCCAGACTAAAGGGCGTGCCTGCTTACACGTGCATACCGACGAAAAGAAATAAAATAAAATAAAGTAAAAAAAATGTATATAAATAAAAAATAAAAAAAAGAGTCTATTCATGAAGTTATATCACATTTCAGTACGCTAATTTGGAGAAAGAACACAAACATTGTCTTGAGTTCAACCCAGCGACCAACTATTCTTATCATTTAAATAGTCGTTAATGGAATAGTAGGCCTTTGAACAAAGGTTAGATTTTACTTTGGCTTTAAACGCATTAAATGGCAAATCTAGAAAGGAAGATGGTAGCTTGTTGAAAAAGGTAATACCAAGCCCTACGAATGAATTATGAACTTTATGAAGCCGGTGAAAGGGAGCACGTAGTTTATGCTTATTTCGAGTGTTTATATTGTGAATATCACTGTTTTTACTGTACAAATGGATATTTTGTTTAATATATAAAATGTTTGCAAAGATGAATTGTGAAGCTACCGTGAGAATACCAATCTATTTAAAAAAATCTCTCAAAGAAATTCGTGCACCCAGCTGGTAAATTGCACGAACCGCTTGTTTTTGAAGAACGAATATATTTTGGATATCAGTGGCTTTGCCCCACAGCAGAATACCATAGGACATAATACTGTGAAAATAACTAAAATAGACTAACCGTGCTGTATCAACGTCAGTGTATTGTCTAACTTTTCTGACGGCATATGCGGCCGAACTAAGCCTACTCGCTAGGCTTGATATGTGTGGACCCCATTGTAATTTTGAATCTACTGTTATACCCAGAAACACAGCTGAGTCAACAGTTTTAAGCTCCTCATTGCCGAGAACAATGTTAGGACCTAGATTTTTAACATTTGGTAAGGCGAATTTAATACTTTTAGTTTTCTTGGCATTAAGAACAAGGTTATTTGTTGTGAACCAATCTGTGACCATTGATAGAGCGCTGTTTATGTCTCCAAAATCGTGTCTATTCCTATCTACTTCTAAATATTATATAAAACTCAAAGGTGACTGACTGACATAGTGATCTATCAACGCACAGCCCAAACCACTGGACGGATCAGGCTGAAATTTGGCATGCAGATAGATGTAATGACGTAGGCATCCGTTAAGAAAGGATTTTGATCAATTCTACCCCCAAGGGGATAAAATAGGGGATGAAAGTTTGTATGAAACTTTGTCAATTTTAAACCGATCGGGCTGAGACTTTGCATGCATAAAGCTACTATGACGTAAGCATCCGCTAAGAAAGGATTTTGATCAATTCTACCTCCAAGGGGATAAAATAGGGGATGAAACTTTGTATGAAACTTTGTCAATTTTAAACCGATCGGGCTGAGACTTTGCATGCATAAAGCTACTATGACGTAGGCATCCGCTAAGAAAGGATTTTGATCAATTCTACCTCCAAGGGGATAAAATAGGGGATGAAACTTTGTATGAAACTTTGTCATTTTTAAACCGATCGGGCTGAGACTTTGCATGCATAAAGCTAATATGACGTAGGCATCCCCTAAGAAATGATTTTGATAAATTCCACCCCTACGGGGATAAAATAGAGGATGAAAGTTTGTATAAATCTCCTTAGATTTTCGACTGATTGGGGATATATCCTACTATCTATCTATTATACTTTTATTTGTTTTCCTATATTTTCTCAACATAACCATCTTTTACACAATTATTCAAAGTCATATTTTTTTTTGTTTACATTTTGTTTATTCCTAATAATCAGTATTATATACATTAATTTTGTATAAGTTCATTTTCACATAACATGTATAAAATTTAAGAATAATAGTACCATGGTACAAGTAGTTAAAGACATGTTTTCATTCAGTCAATTATATGAATTGGTTTTTTGTTTTTATTAATTAAAGCGTCTTCTTTAATTTTATTTATAGCGGTGTGTACCTGCAAAGATATCCATAGGTTACGTTAGGTTAGAACTGTGACCAACTACGCGCGAGCCGAGCGAGCGAAGCGAGCGGTGTCGCGGCAAAAATTTTCTAAGTATTTTTTTCATTGTGCCCTCAAGACGACACTCTGACCTGAATTTCATTCATTTAAGACAAAAATCAGTGAAACGACCTTTAATCATTCTAAACAGTTGGTTTTAAGACATAACTATCTCAGGTATAGTTATAGTAATTAGGTATGTAACAGCAATAACCAAAAATAAAATGGCTAAATGTAAAAATGTGAACAGTTGTTTAGTATGAGTGAAAATATTATGGTAATTATGTTTAGGGATATGCGTTATGATAAAAAACAGTAGGAGTTTAAATATATTTACATTAATGATATCATTAATTACAATTTTTGAAAACATGAGTGTTATGAAGATCGCCAGTAGCACTAAAAATAGTATGACTGAAAACTTTAGGATGAAAAATTTTAGGAAGAGTGATCATTCGGATTACAAATCATTAGGAAGAACAATTTCGGGTAAAGAACTTTAGGTGAGCCAATATGGACCCCTATTTTCGACATTATTTTGCGGGGTAACACATAATTATGTAGGCAATTTCCGAACTCCACGCGGGCGAAGCCGCGGGCAGAAGCGTCAAATTTATGATTGATACAAAGTGCAATATCTACACCGTCAGTAGTATAATCCAGCTTGTCATATCTACGCTACCATTACCTACCATTGAGCGACCCCTCCAATATAATAGTCGTACTGATATTACTACGGCGTATTGGTCAGTCTGAATCAATGAGCTTATTATACTAAGTAATCACGTGCGTATTTGCTAACTTTAGAAATTCTAATGAACGAGATTTGTAATTGAATAAAATGTTTAGCTTGTTCTTTCGAGTTTGTGTTTTGACTAATGTATATTGGAGACATAGTCTATAGTAGTTCTGGCTGATTTTCGGTTGGTGGTAGCTACTCTCAGCAAAGACTAGAAGTTTTTTTTATTAGCCTATATTGTGACACTGCTGAGCTCCCCTATAGAACATACTCTTCTCTCCGTCCGGTTTTCTCCGGCCAATCTGCCATAAACACCTCTTATTCGTCACGCCAGTTTTTCTAGACCTTCCTCGCGACGACCGCCGTCTTCTGGCACCCACTGCGTGACGACTCTGGCCCAACAGTCATGATGCATTCTATAGACATGGCCCGCCCAATCCCACTTTTGTTACGGACATACAGTTTATCTGTACTATCTGTGGCCAACATTGTAGTGTGTCATGTGTCAAGTGTCATGTTGGCTACTGTCAAAAACGTTGTCATCAATTTACCACCAAAAACGTAGAACTGTATAACCTCGCCTTCCCACGATTAAACTTATTTAATTAAAGTGAAACAGTATTTTATTACTTGGATCGCAACAAAATGGTGCCGAAAATTAGAGCAGTCTAAATAATCCACAATCAGTGCTCCGTAACAGTGTTTAACATCAATAATCCACGTTGACATTGTGCCAACCGCATGCTTCACGTGACGCGAAGAGTTTATCCACGCGTACTACAATCAAAAATCAATCATACAATCAATCAATTTAAAATACATCGGGAAGGCGAGGCAAAATTAAAATCGAAAATACAAAAATAAAACTTCTCCATGAAACATAACCTAAAACCAAAATCACCACGACACGAGGAGGCACAAAATATTGCGTCCCTATCGCACGTCATTGGATTCTAGCAAGCTGTCTCACTCGCTCTCGCTCCATCCGACATAAAACAAACAAGAACGTTCAACAATTTAGGCAAACTTGTCCAAATATTATTCGACTGAAGGAAACTCATGTCAACAACAAGCGACTTAGAATTGTATGATTGTCTGCGACAGCGAAAACGACGAAGGGCAAGATACAGTCGACACGGACAAGATGTCAAGCACAGAGGAAATAAAACGCCTAAGAGCGGCACGGGGGCAATGCAAATCGTTTATCACGAGACTGGAATCTTATTTCATAGAAAAACAGGAGCTCGATCAGGATGAGCTCGAGACCAGGGTGCTCCAGCTTCATGAGCAGTATAAAAGATTCCAGGAAATACAAGTCCAACTACTATGCCTAGATGAAAAGGATGATGAGTCCGGCCCTTTGGAGGACCGGTATTTTCGTCTCTGCGCGTTGTTCAAGAGACGTAAACAAGCTGCAGCTAGTGAGTGTGATAAAATCAGTGTTAAAAAAGATGCTAAATCTATAAAATTACCAACGATAAATATACAACCCTATGACGGACAGGACATTAGCGGTTTCCAGCCATTCATGGACTTATTTGGTGCTATTATCGGAGAAGATGCCAAGCTAAATTCAATTGAAAAACTTTACTATTTAAAAACCTTGCTCAAAGGGGAGCCTTTGCCAATAATTGAGGGACTGCCAGTAAGCAATGGATCATTTAATTCTGCCATTCAGCTATTAACTAAGAGGTACTGTAATCCATCTTTAGTAATTTCAACACACATTAACATTTTGTTAGACATGCCATCTATTCAGCGTGGAACAGCCCGACAACTGCGGGAAATGACAGCAAAAATAAGACAGCAGCTCTCTGCACTTGAAAATATAAAGCAGCCCACTGATAAATGGGATGCAATTCTGATGTGCATTCTAACACGCAGGCTGGACCCCTTAACTGTTCGTCTGTTTCACTCTGAAAAGGACTATGCCACCATAATGCCACCACTAAATGCGTTGTTAGAGTTTTTAGACAAGCGTGCGGTTGCTGTCGAGATCAGTCCTATGTATAATGATAAATCAAGGCCAAAGAGTGTAAATTTAGCAGGGGTCATTGACCCGAAAAAGACAGCAACTTCTTCACATTGCACGGTCTGTAATGATTCACATCGCTTGTATAAATGTCCAAAATTTGTTCTCATGTCAATTGACAAAAAACTTGCCCATGTTAATAAAAATAAACATTGTGTTATATGTTTAGGCCTCCACTCACAGAAGTGTCGCTATCAATTTATGTGCACCATTTGCAAATCAAAGGATCATAACACTTTGCTTCATGTAGATGGCAAGCAGGATGGGAACAAGGAGGATCAGTCTGTGAGTCTATATTCTTATAAAGTGCCCCAAACTAAGGTTTTGTTGCCTACAGTTAAATTTTTAGTATTGGATGGAAATGGTAGAAAAATTGTCGCGCGAGGGTTGCTTGACTCAGGCAGTCAAGCATCATTGTGCACAAGCAGGCTAGCTGACAGGATAGGTATTCAGCCCTTCCAACATGAAAAGAATATATTAACACTAGGTGAAAAGTTAAATAAAATAGAGAAAGCCATAAATATCACTATTCATTCCATGACTCAAAATTTCAATGCAAATATTACATGCTCCATTGTAAATCAAATCACTGCACCTATGCCACAAAGAAAATTTGATTTATCCAGTTTTATGATGCCTCAAAATATTACATTGGCTGATAATGAATATAACATTCCAGGAGTAATTGATGTGCTGCTGGGAGCTGATATCTTCTTCCGGGTTATTCAAGATGGAAAGATTGAAGGAGGTCCATCAGATCCGATCATGCTCAACACAAGGTTTGGATACATCATCTCAGGTGACTCTTTTCCTTGTTGTAACGTAGCGACTAGTTTGCATGCAGTATTAAGTACTGATTTGGATCACATAGTTAAAGAATTCTGGGAGACAGAAAGGGTTCCAGAGGATTTCCTGGAGTCATTACCTGAACATGCTCAAAGTGAGAGGGTGTTTCAAGAGTCTGTCACTCTACAAAATAATCGTTTTGAAGTAGGCTTACCACTCAAAATGAGTCCAAGTGACATTAATACATCAAATTCGTTTGCTATTGCTTTGCAGCGTTTTTACAACTTAGAAAAATGATTTTCTAAGGATCAAATATACTATCAATTATATATTGAGTTCATACATGAATATTTAAAATTGGGTCATGCAAAAATAATCAATGTTGATGATAATGACTCACCTGATATTCAACCAATTAATTTCCTTCCACATCATGCGGTTATACGCAATGATAAAATCACAAACAAATTGCGTGTAGTATTCGATGCTAGCGCCAAGGGTCGTGACTATCCTAGTCTAAATGATATACAATGCAATGGCCCAGTTGTACAAAATCAATTGTTTGATATTTTAATACAGTTCCGAACACATAAATTAATTCTAATGTGCGACATTCGCCATATGTTCAGACAGATTTTGGTAAAACCTCAATACAGGGTGCTCCAGAATATTTTGTGGAGAGACAGACCAGAACTCCCTATACAATGCCTACAACTTCAAACCATAACATATGGTTTAAAGAGTTCTGCCTTTTTAGCAACAAGATGTTTAGTTGAGTTAGCTAAAAGGTATGAGCATGAATTTCCCTTAGCAAGCCAAGCTATTATATCATCGAGTTACTGCGATGATATAATATGTGGAGCTTCTAGTTATGAGTTAACCTTGCAGATAAAAAATGAGCTTGTTCAGTTGATGAGTCTAGGAGGCTTTCAATTACATAAGTGGTGTTCAAATGACAATAAATTACTATCAGACATTCCTAAAGAAAAACTAGGTTTTTCTCAACGTGATCTAGATCAGGACAAGCCTGTCATAAAAACGTTAGGTCTTGCATGCAACACAAGAGATGATGTATTCAAAATGAGTGGGGGCATGGTAACCTCTCCTGAAATACCTACAAAGAGAAGTGTCCTAAGCTCAGTCAGTAAATTCTTTGACCCACTAGGGTTTGCTGGTCCTATCATAGTTAGGGCTAAATTGATACTTCAACAGATTTGGCAACACAACCTGGAATGGGACACTCCCTTGCTTCTAGCATTAAGCAAAGTATGGTCAGTATTTCAAGGCGAGATTTCGAGTGTACCTGATCTCATAATACCGCGCAACTTGCAGGTCTCGGAGGCGGATGAGTGTGCTTTATTTGGTTATTGCGACGCTTCTACGGAAGCATATGGTTGCTGTGTATATTTAAAAATAAAAATAGCAGGCGTATGTGGCAGTCGGGTTTCGTGGCAGGTTATAGAAAGGAAACCCAAGGTTACTTTACACGTTTATTAGACATGAGACACAGAAATATCAGGGAATGAGTTCTTAAGGTCTCTAAGCACTTTGCACTGGTCACTTGGAAGATAGAAAGAAGGAAGTTACTGCCCTGGGCTTAGGCACGTCGCAGCACGTGGGCCGGCGTGAGGTTGCAGGGCAGGCAGCGGAGCGGAGAGCCGACCCCAGAGGTCACCATTGCAGTGCGTGGGCAGCAACACGCAGGGAAGAGAATGAGCGCGCGTCAGTCGCGCTCGCTGGCAGGTAGGCAGGCAGGGTCTTCAGCTTGGCACTGGGTCAGCATAGGCAAGTAGCCTCAGCACGTGGTAGCGTGGGCTCTCGGTACCCACGAACACACGTGGCTGCAGGCACAGGCGGCGGTAGCGGCCGCGTAGGCAATGCGCGTGTCTTCGACTGAAGCTGTAGCCCTAACCTTGAGGTGTAACCCAAGACTGGAACCCTGGAATCAGCGCGTGGCGGGTGCATCCGTAAGCGTTGTGCCAGAACATAGCAAGCCTCCGTCGATGCGTGCGTCTCCCAGCCGTAAGCCCATAGCAAGGTGGATGAAGGAAGACTCACCCATCGTGGCGGCTTACAATAAGAGGTTATGCGCGCACATGCCCCTCAAGCCTTTCGAAGGTTCCTTGCCGCGCGGTCAAGCGATTTAAGCGAGCAGCTAGGTGCTGCGCGGCGAGGCAAGCATGATGCAGGATGGAGAAGCATGTGAGCGCATTCACAGTGAGGTGCAAGGTGGCAGTTAATGAAGATAGTTTATCTCGACAGTCATAGCGAGGCTGCCGAGAAGTATTAATGGCTGCCGGACTGCGCCGACAGACATACATAGTTAAAGAAAGCAATACATAGAAAACAAATAAGAGTTACAATCACACTGAGCACTTACCCGTTTATCTCGGGGTTTAGTATTTAGACGCCTGGGCTGGAGTTGGAGAAAGAGGTCGTGGAATGACTTGCATGAGCTTATATAGTACATTACGACGGACGCCACTCCCACTCAAGCAATGACGTGTTCGTATTTGAAAGATTTAGGAATGTCACTCGTTTCTAGTGATGTGCGTTTTAATCGGTTTTTTAGAAAATCGACTACAACGCCACAGTACCCCGGCTGCTATGAAAGGATTTTCCCTAGGGGAAATCCGCTAGAAGGCCTGAACCACTAAACTGACTACTGATACGTTCATACATCCCATTCATGTGCTTCTATTCCATCAATCATTCATCTACTCATACTATGTCCGTCATTGACTTGGAAGTAGTCCTAAGTCAGTGACTTACTGTAGCATTCAAGAGGTAAACTAATAGTTGCTAGTTTAACTCAAGTCAGTCAGTTGGAAAAACAACAAGATATCAGCAAGTGTTCCTCCATAGGGTTAGGTAATCAAGGTTTTAAAACGCAGGGTAATGTATCTATTTGCTAGGTAAGAGTTTAATCCGTTGTTGATTGTTGTACGTTAAGACGCATGTAGTAAAGTTGAAGTTCGATTGAAAAACTATAAAATTTAAGTTTTATTCAAAAGAAAAAAAATCTAAGTTTTAATTTGATCAAAGGAATACATTTTAAAGATATTTATCTTAAAATAATATTTATTTATTTATTTAGCAATTGCTTAAAAGAATTAATTTAATTTTAGTTAAAGTTTTAGGAAAACAAGCTTTATTTTAAAAAAAAATTTGAAGCTAACATTGATCTAAGTCTCGGTCTAAGATCAATGTCTATGGTAAAATTATTCTAAGTATAAGATTCGGTACAAGTCCTATGTTAATGACGAAGTTGTTGTGTGCGAATATCCGAACGTAATTGACGATGTTCAAAAACCACTAGTCCATGACCATGACAACTGTCAAAGATAACTAGTGTCAGTTGTGAGTCAGTTCTTAAACGTCATCTGTCAACAACACCGGAATTACTTTAGGTTATCTTAGGACATGCTGACCGACTAATTTTTCTATTTATTTAGCTTATTTAGGCTATAGGTATTAGCTAGTTGCAACTATACTTACGCCCATTGTGTTATTAGTAGTTGAGCGAAGTTATAGAAGTAGTAAGCAACTTTTTGAAAGTTAAGTTTTAAGGTTATGTTTAGAGAAACTTTGTTTTGGTAGGTTTAAGATACATGCGTTCAACAATCATACAAAGTGAAAAAGTTAGATTAGGTTTCAGGTTGTGTGCTTAGGTGAAAGAACTTTAGTTAATTATAGATTTAGAGTATGTTTTGTTTAGATATTTATAGTTTTAGACATAAGTTAATTATTAGGAAGTTATACGCAGTAGGCTATTTTTTTGAGTTGCGATCCGCTCATAGTTAGTTTGTTTATAGTTACTAGTAGTAGTTTAAGTAAATACCATAGTGATATTTACCAAGGAATGGTTTAGAGCCAAATCCTTTAGGACTTATTACCAGGGTAGACTGGTATAAGATATAACTGGGCAGCTCCAGTTTACTAGTAGTTTAGGTAAATACCATGTAGTGATATTTTCCAAGGAATGGTTTAGAGCCAAACCCTTTAGAGCTTATTACCCGGGTAGAATGGTTTTTGATTAACTGGGCAGCTCCAGTTTACTAGTATTAGTTTAGGTAAATACCATGTAGTGATATTTTCCAAGGACTGGTTTAGAGCCAAATCCTATAGGACTTATTACCAGGGTAGACTGGTTATAAGATTCAACTGTGGTATGTAGTACCTACAGTTGTTTGAATAATTATTTTGGACTATGCCATTTTAGAATTATTTTATAGTTCATGGGAATTGAAGTTAGAAGTTCTTGATAGTTTTAGGTTGTCTATTCTAGTTTAAAATCCCATTAGTGAATAAATGCAGTTATTTAATTTGATTATTCCTGCTTTAATCTGTTTGTAGTTAACCATAGGAAGACAACACAATACTAGTCGGTAGTATGCTATACAGAGTTACTTTGACCTCCAGAGTAGCCTTGGGGTCAACAGTATCTCTCTATAGGTACGCCTTTACTGAGAAAAAGTTATAATATAGCCCCTGTAACCCTTGTGGCATAAGCCATTAGAATAATAAAGTAAAGAGTTACTGGATAGGCTGGATGAGACAGAGTATCTATGTGATGTGTAGTGTGTGTGTAAGTGTGTGTGTGTGTGTGGGTCAGCAGATAGTTCTTGACTAAAGTGGCTTACAACCATGCAGACCATGGCAGTACGCTAAATAATTTAAGTTTTGTCAATTGATAGTAAGTAATAGTAGTTTGTTTTAGATTTAGTTTTAGTTACTTAAGTATTGAAGTTTATATATTCATAATTAGATATGTAGTTTATTCTGCTATGTTATGATTTTCTTTTGTCATGGCTGGGGAAAAGTTTTGTTGAGTTAGGTTTTGATAAATATTCAAAAGTTTTCTTAGTATAGATTAGTTAAATGGTTTCTAAGTTTGATGTATTTTATTTAAATTACATTTAATTTGATAGTTTTTAGGCTTAATTAGTCTAGTTTATTTTAAAAGTTACTTTAGTCTTTTATATAATCCCACACAGTAGACAGGCAATTGGTGTGCCATTAGTATAACTATAACAACGTTATAGCTATCTTAGGTAGATGGCTACAACACATGGAGTAAAGTTGTAGGTGTGTAGTTCCCTTGGCATCGTCTGACCCAATATTGAGCCAGACACTAGGTAGTATTAGCTAGGCCTACGGGATTTATGATGGACAGCTCCACCTTAAATCCTTGGCATGCCTAGTTCCTGGAGGTTTTAATTTTATCGGGTGAGAGCTCATTGTGATTTAATGGATGTTGATTAATTTATCAACTATATCTAAAAAATACAATTCCCGGTCCTAGCGGCAAGTGTTAGTTAACAAACCAGGATGTCTGCACCTCGAGAACTACTGGTACAGACGGAAGATAGGGAGGAACAAGGTAGAAGGAGATAGTTTACTCTCTGCCGGTCAAGCAGACTCACAAGACCGTGGTTAGGCTAAAGGTGTCTTGGCCGCAGTAAGGGGATAGCATAGTTTACTGGATTAGTAACAACAAAAGGTACTTACCGCCACTATGGAGAGTATAGGGAAGAGTAACCAGTGCAAGAACTTAGAGAACCTTTACCGAGTGGGCGCCACTGTGGCAGTCGGGTTTCGTGGCAGGTTATAGAAAGGAAACCCAAGGTTACTTTACACGTTTATTAGACATGAGACACAGAAATATCAGGGAATGAGTTCTTAAGGTCTCTAAGCACTTTGCACTGGTCACTTGGAAGATAGAAAGAAGGAAGTTACTGCCCTGGGCTTAGGCACGTCGCAGCACGTGGGCCGGCGTGAGGTTGCAGGGCAGGCAGCGGAGCGGAGAGCCGACCCCAGAGGTCACCATTGCAGTGCGTGGGCAGCAACACGCAGGGAAGAGAATGAGCGCGCGTCAGTCGCGCTCGCTGGCAGGTAGGCAGGCAGGGTCTTCAGCTTGGCACTGGGTCAGCATAGGCAAGTAGCCTCAGCACGTGGTAGCGTGGGCTCTCGGTACCCACGAACACACGTGGCTGCAGGCACAGGCGGCGGTAGCGGCCGCGTAGGCAATGCGCGTGTCTTCGACTGAAGCTGTAGCCCTAACCTTGAGGTGTAACCCAAGACTGGAACCCTGGAATCAGCGCGTGGCGGGTGCATCCGTAAGCGTTGTGCCAGAACATAGCAAGCCTCCGTCGATGCGTGCGTCTCCCAGCCGTAAGCCCATAGCAAGGTGGATGAAGGAAGACTCACCCATCGTGGCGGCTTACAATAAGAGGTTATGCGCGCACATGCCCCTCAAGCCTTTCGAAGGTTCCTTGCCGCGCGGTCAAGCGATTTAAGCGAGCAGCTAGGTGCTGCGCGGCGAGGCAAGCATGATGCAGGATGGAGAAGCATGTGAGCGCATTCACAGTGAGGTGCAAGGTGGCAGTTAATGAAGATAGTTTATCTCGACAGTCATAGCGAGGCTGCCGAGAAGTATTAATGGCTGCCGGACTGCGCCGACAGACATACATAGTTAAAGAAAGCAATACATAGAAAACAAATAAGAGTTACAATCACACTGAGCACTTACCCGTTTATCTCGGGGTTTAGTATTTAGACGCCTGGGCTGGAGTTGGAGAAAGAGGTCGTGGAATGACTTGCATGAGCTTATATAGTACATTACGACGGACGCCACTCCCACTCAAGCAATGACGTGTTCGTATTTGAAAGATTTAGGAATGTCACTCGTTTCTAGTGATGTGCGTTTTAATCGGTTTTTTAGAAAATCGACTACAACGCCACACGTATACCACGCATACCTACTGTGCTCTAAATCTAGAGTAGCCCCCTTAAATTCAAAATTGACAGTTCCAAAGCTCGAACTTAATGGTGCCTTACTTCTTGCCAAGCTTATACACAAGGTATCCAAAGTATTACCAAGCATACAAATGATAAATCTATTTTCAGACTCAAAAATTGTTTTAGGATGGTTAAACTCAAATTTACATAATTTACCGGTTTATGTTGCCAATAGAGCCAAAGAGATTACTAGCTGCACAGTGGGTATGAAGTGGTATCACACGCCGGGTATTCTCAACCCAGCAGATATTTTATCTAGGGGTGTAAGTCCATATGAGTTACATTACAATAAGCTATGGTGGCAGGGCCCCGATTATTTGCACTGTGAAAGTAATTCTAACTTTTACACTTTAAACATTGAATATCCAATTCAACATAATTGTATTGAAAACGTGAGTCACACTGCAGAAGGTGAAGCAGAAAGTATCTCACCATTATTTACTAAGTATTCAAGCGTGTACAAAATGCAAAGAGTTACTTGCTATGTAATAAGGTTTTTTAATAAATGCAAGGGTAAGGTGACCAATGCTGGAAGCTTTACTGCAAAGGAATTAAAACACGCTCTAAATATTGCAATCAAAGGTGTTCAAGCTTTCCATTTTCACGAAGAGATAAAACTTTTAAATCAAAACAAGCAAATAAATTCAAATTTGAAATCATTACATCCCTTCATTGATGCTGAAGGACTACTACGCGTAGGGGGTAGACTGCAAAACTCAACCCTTTCCTTTGCAAGAAAGTTTCCCGTTATACTGCCTAATAAATGTCATTTAACTAGAATAATAATATATAATGAGCATCTATCATTATTACATGGTGGACTCAAACTTTTGACGATTACGCCCTAAAAAGGACCAAAAAAATATTCCGGTCCAGTGCTTAGGCCCCGTTTGTTGCATCTAAATTTGTATCGAACAAACT
Organism: Cerastis rubricosa; assembly: GCA_949152445.1. NCBI lineage: Eukaryota > Metazoa > Arthropoda > Insecta > Lepidoptera > Noctuidae > Cerastis > Cerastis rubricosa. The sequence goes on along the minus strand of OX424534.1, from coordinate 18,903,558 downwards.
TCGAAAAAACTTACTAAAACTGGTAACATCTCTAAATGTACCGTCTATGGTACCCTTTAATCGATACAGTATTAAATTCTGCGTCTGTGGCACAAAGAACGACAATATCAGCCGTCAAAATTAAATGTCAAAAAAGTTTTAAAAGTCAGTTGTCTAATTTTACCGTAATGCCGTGTTGTGATTTATGTTCTCTGGTTTTAAAACGTGAGTATTCTTTTATTTTAACCCAATGTATATAGTGTTATATATCAAAATAAACCTCGTTAATCAAGCTTTACGAATATCTATAAACATCGTAGGTTCAAAGTCTGTTGAAACGATAATATCGAAATGTAAAATTGGCGCCATGTCGAACGTGGTATTTTTATAACGTTTTTTTAGAAATTATTGCAAAAATAGTTAAAATAGTGCTCGTATTATGAAAATTACTTCAATTAAGTAATTATTAGTGTCTCCGCAATATAAAACAGTAAAATAAAACGAAATCTTATCGAATTTTTTACGTAAACACGACAAATCAGTAGGTATCGAATAGAATGCGAGGAGGGTTGATTGTTTTGGGTGATTGTGCTACTAAGAAAGTGCCAAAGGAAGGATATATGGGTATTAAAACGAAGCTTATATAGTCTAGTTTAATTATAAATAGGTTTTATTGATACCAATTACAATTCTAATTGGTAAAACTTTTATTCTTATTGGAGAAACTGACATTCAACATATATTCTCAAGTTCACATTTTTTTCGAAATACTTATATCTAGTTGTCGTAATTAGTTTTTACGTAGTTAGATTCTGTATAGTTTCAGCTATACACACGTATTTTTTGTTTTGGTGTAGCTGCAATAGTTTACGAGAAAATAAGCTTTAAATGGGAAGTGGCGCGGGGGGCTTGCGCGGCAAAAACTTTCCATGCGCGCGCGGCGTGCGCGCGGGGTAGCCATGGCTACCGCGGACATTTCACCGGCTGTCTCAAAAATACCATATTGTAAATGGTATACGTGAAGTAAAAAGTGTATTGCATAAATGTATAGTATGCATAAGACACAAAACGGAAGGAGCTCAACAGCTTATGGGGTCTCTACCTCGTGATAGAGTTACACCTGCTAGAGCCTTTGAAAGGGTGGGTTTGGACTATTGCGGCCCGTTCGAAGTTAAACAATCAACTCTAAGACGAAGTGTAGTGTCGAAAGGTTATGTTGTCGTATTTGTTTGCTTCACCACCAAGGCGCTTCATTTAGAAATAGTTTCAGATCTCACAACAGAGGCTTTTCTAGCTGCTCTTAAAAGGTTTATATCTCGTAGAGGCTTACCTTCGGTCATAAATTGTGATAATGCAACAACATTTAAAGGAGCCAATAATAAATTACGCGAACTCTACAAATTACATAATCATTCAAATTTTCAAGATAAGGTTCAGTATTTTGCAGCATCAAAGGGCATCCAGTTCAAATTCATTCCAGCTTACAGTCCCAACCATGGTGGTCTGTGGGAGTCAGCTGTTAAGTCAGCAAAATTTCACTTAAAAAGAGTCACTGGATCTAAAATATTTACCTACGAGCAGTATCATACAGTTCTATGCCAGATAGAGTCTATCCTTAATTCAAGACCACTAGTCCCTTTGTCTCTTGATACTTCTGACTACTCCTACTTAACGCCAGGGCATTTTCTCATTGGTTGCGCGCCAACGTCTTATCCAGAACAAGAGTTAACAAATATTCCTGCTAATAGACTTCGACTATGGAGGTGTTGTGAGCAAGTACGACAGCATTTCTGGAAGGCATGGTCAAATGAATATTTGTCATTATTAAATAAGCGCACTAAATGGCAAAAGGAATACCCTAATCTAAAAGAAGGTATGTTGGTGCTATTACGTAATCCAAACACACCACCTCTCCGATGGCCCATAGGTAGAATTTCAAAAGTATTTACAGGATTAGATGCAAAAGTTCGTGTAATTGAGGTCAGAACTGCTGATGGCAAATCTCACACCAGAGCGGTCTCCAAGGTGTCTCCTTTGCCCATTGATGATTAGTCATCAGCTGCTCTAGCTAACTATATTATGTAAAAACTTATTTTGAATGTGTTTTAAACCTTTTTAATTTAGAAATTAGTAAAAAAATATAACATTTTTTAGCATTTATTTAGATAATAAGTACATATGTTTAAGCTAAAGGGATTTTAGGCCGGCCCAACTTATGTTACGGACATACAGTTTATCTGTACTATCTGTGGCCAACATTGTAGTGTGTCATGTGTCAAGTGTCATGTTGGCTACTGTCAAAAACGTTGTCATCAATTTACCACCAAAAACGTAGAACTGTATAACCTCGCCTTCCCACGATTAAACTTATTTAATTAAAGTGAAACAGTATTTTATTACTTGGATCGCAACACTTTAACCCAGCAGTCTTATGGCTCACATCAGTGATTCCAGTTTTGTAGATTAGAAGTAAGCGGGAAATATTATCTAAGAGTGCACACAGATGCTCTTCCCACAACTTTCATAGTCTGATGGGACTCATTCCGACACGACGAAGCAAGGCATACAACGAATGTATAGAAGCAAAAAGTGCAAGTATAATAAATAAATAAATTCGAATCTTAGCACTCCTTCAGTTACCTAACTTGGCATTAATCAATAATACGATGCATTTTTTCTTAATTCATGTTTCTATAGCATTAACTGACTGACATAATCTGAAAAACATGTTAATCCCCAAAATGCTTAAATCCCAAAAAATAAATAAAATTAAGGCTATTTTCTTCGGCAACGCATTTTTAGTGGTTTCAAGAACTCGCTTAAATTATCAATAATTTATCAAAATTTGAATTGCAAACGGTAACTCCCGAACCAAATACAGGCGAGGGGGGCGTACATAATATATACTAAAAAGTCTCTTTTTCGGATTGTAAAGATGGACGAAAAATAAGTCATCATAAATTTACGTAAACAGGGATATAAATAAAGAATATACAGGGTGTTTGGTGCATCGTGTGCCAAATTGAAATGGTCGACTGGGGGGGTCATCTGCTATCCTCTCAGACCCCTAAACAATTCTCATGCCCTGTGGAGTTTTTTTCATCGACTTTTTATTGTTTTACTAACAAAATACCCAAAATTTACATTCAAATACAAATTTAAAAAAAAGTATAAGTCGTAGACTCTGAATTTTAATTTTATTTAGATGTGTATTGTATTCCAGTACTTCTAAATTCAAAATTAGTGACATTAGCCACCTAGTTTTTTTTTTAAATTAACTCGCAAAGTTTCGGACTTCAATTAACGCTGTCCATGTTACAGCTATTTACATGGCCATAAAAAAAAACTAAAAGCGACCGGGATTTTCTAACTCCCTCAAAAATTCTCTAGTCTATCAGCTTGCTAGTGATGTGCCACATGCCATAAAAATCTTTTTACAACTTTGTGAATTCGCTAGAATAGTGAATCAAGTCACAAAAAATTAAATTCCAAATTATGATTAAGAAAAATATTTTTGCTTAAATGATACCTGAAAAACTTATTAAATATGTTATCTCACTCTTATAAGGTAAAATCTGTCTCGTATCTCTCTTTTGGGGGAGAAAGGGGGGTATTAGAAATTTAAAAAAATGCATTTTTTAAATTTATTTAATAATTTTGTTTGACGTTGTGTTCCCCAATGCATGGATTGGTTGCGATGGCCCTATTGAAGTAGTACCTCCCTAGTCGGAACCTCCGTGGCGTATACCAGCTCTTTGGCACGTCTCCAGACATAACCAGACAGACCAGACATGGTGTTGTGTCGAAACTGTGGTCAGTGCAGACGTGTTAATTGTTATTTATTTTGCTCAATATTTTTTTAGAGCATTATTTTGTGCAATATTGACTCATAATATGTCTTGAAAATAAGCACTAAAGTGGTGTGAACTGTTTTGGTGAAAATAATACGCGAGCGCGACATCACGTCGTCCGAGAACGCCGAGGTAGGCTCTTCCTCACCTGGAGTGAAAGAGACGGGCTGCGAAAAATAAATAATTCGTCTCTGTCGCGCCGCTGTGAACCGCGAAGTGCGTGTCGGTTTGATCATCAAGATTTGAATTTTTGTTCGCGATACCAATAAAAATGCCTAACAATTGCGGCGCTTGTGGTTCGCTCATAATTGCTGATTACATGGAATGTGGCAATGATAAATGCAAGAAAAAATATGATATAGCCTGTCTCGAAATAAACAAAGATGCGTTTAAGACATACACCCAGACATATAAAAAGAATTGGTTATGTCCGGAATGTGTCTGTGCTAAGCCAAAAAGAGGCAAAGGTGAAACCCCGGTCCGCATTAACGTACCTAGCGTTAATACCACCACTCCTGTTAACAATGTAAGCAGTCAGCGCGGAAGTCAGATGCCATACTCACCCATAACTATGGATTCGGATTCCCTACTACTCGAAGAATTGAGAGAGTTTAGAGCTGACATGGAAGCTCGCATGGACAGCCAGGCAAATTCGATGTCGCTCCTACTTAATCAATTTTCACAAACAAAAACCGAGTTGGCCAACATAATTAAAATGATGACGGTGCTCGAAGAAAAAGTAGAAGCTAAGCTAACTCAGAACAACCAAACCCACGAAATAGCAGCTGATATTCCCCGAAATCCTCCTTCTACATCTTCTTTTGCCGAGGTTGTAAATCGACATAATAATTCCTACGTTTCTAGTAAAAAGCTTCATACCCACATCCAACCGCAAAAGGTAAACAAAGGTGGGGCCACGAAGTCTTCCGAAATTTTACCGGAAAATACTTTGTGTAGTACTAGCTCACTGCCGATGGCGACTAGTGAACCACCGATCGATGAAGCGGAAAAGATAGAATCAGGATGGACGACTGTTCAAAATAAAAAAAAGAACAGGCCACTTAAAGAGGTCAGAGTGGGAACAAATACGGAGTTGAAGGCAATTCAAGTTAGTGATCGCAAAAAATATCTACATGTTTGGCGACTGCATCCGGATACCACTGTTGAGGCCATAGCCGATCACGTAAAAAATGTATGTGGCTCAGATGTTCAAATTAAAATTGACAAGATCAAACACAAAATCGAGAGAGATTATTCGTCGTTTGTTGTTGGAGTACCGGAAAAATGTTTCGATAAGTTGAATCTGGCCGAGATCTGGCCAATGAATGCAGAATTTAGTGAGTGGATTTGGTTTCGGAACTCAAACAGAACAAAACCAAACATATTATAGCCATAACCTCGATATATTCTATCAAAATGTACGAGGTCTACGAACTAAACTGGATGAGTTCCGAACCAACATTGAGGCATTCAATTTTGATTTATGGGCAATAACGGAATCTGGTTGCAACAATTCCATAGAAGATTCTGAAATAATCCCTCCGGGATATCAAATAATACGTTGCGATCGAGCGGATGGTCGAAAGCAGGGCGGAGCGTTTTTAGTGGCCACACACCGATATGAGCTACGACAAGTACAAATCGCGGGCGCGTCGATAGACACGTACGTTTTTGAAATGGTTAGTGCAACGGTTTATTTCAAAAATAGATTTTTGTTTTTATGTTGTGTTGTTTATATACCACCAGGGAGTACTGAGAATGACTACTTGACTTTATTTAGATTAATAGAAAAACTATCTGATAGATATGGAGAAATAATTGTTATTGGTGATTTTAATTTGTATTCGTGTCCTGTAAATGTTAAAAATTATTATGAATGTTTTGTGTCCTATTGCGAATTCACTCAGAGTAACACCGTACCAAACTATCTAGGTCGTCAGTTGGATCTGATTCTGAGCACAGGTTTTAGCGAGTTGTCGGTGGTGGCAGCTGACGACGCACTCGTGCCCGTCGACGCGCATCACCCGCCGCTCGCGGTCAGTGTGCACTGTGCGCGGGCGCTCCCCGCACCCGCCGCGTGCGCCCCGCCCGCGCCCTCGGTCGGCGGCAGTCCCGCAGTGCGTAGTGTTAGGCCGCAGTGGAACTTCTATCGAGCCGACTACGAGTTGTTATACTCTATGCTGACTTCCACTGATTGGAGTATGATTTACGACATGCATGATTTAGAGGATATGTTGAATATTTTTTATGATAAACTGGGTGATATTTTAGATAGATGCGTACCCAGGAAGAAGCCTAAAAGTGGAAATTTTCGATACGTTTATCCCGAATGGTACACCGCAGATATTATAAGAGATATAAAGAATAAAGCTAGATTTCATAAGACTTTCAAAAAAACAAAGCTGGATAGTGATTATTCTGAATTTTCAAAGTACAGAGCTCGTATTAAAAAATCAATCGAAATTGCACACAAAGAACACAAGTTTAAATTACAAAATCAATTTTCAAAAGATCCAAAATCATTCTGGCAGTATATTAGGTCCAAACGAAGTAGGTTAAATAGGCAAACTATCATAATGGATGGTCAACATCTTTCGGATGAGGAATGTGCTCGACAATTTGCGTCATTTTTTGAGTCGGTGTATAATAAAGAGCGGCCGCGGCTGGATGCGCGGGCGGCGGGGGCGGAGGCTGGAGCGAACAGTGCGCGAGTTCACATCGAGACCCTCAGTCTTCAAGACGTAAGGGAAGCGCTCATAAAGCTCAAGCCGAAGCGCTCATCTGGCCCAGATGGCATTCCAGCTTTTCTGTTCCGAGACTGTGGCAGAGTGTTGGCTGAGCCCCTGTGTCATATCTTTAATACTTGTTTAAAACAAGCAACGTTTCCGCCTAGATGGAAAATCACGCGAGTGATTCCGGTTCCCAAGGGTAAGTCAGGTCCAGATGTCAGTGGCTACAGACCGGTGGCAGTGTTGTCGACGCCTGCGAAAGTGTTCGAGTCTGCCATCCAATGCAGCGTGCAGGCACAAGTGAGCGCACAGCTATCGGACGCGCAGCACGGGTTCCGGCCGGCGCGCAGCACTGCCACTAATCTGCTTAACTTCATGGCGAGGGTGGTGCCGGCTGTCGATGCTGGTGTGCAGGTAGACGTGGCATATTTTGATTTTAAAAAGGCATTTGATACCGTCGACAATGATGTACTGCTAATGAAGCTGGCAAAAATTGGCTGTACTCTGCACCTACTACAGTTCTTCGCCAGCTACTTGAAAGATCGACAGCAGTACGTTGACTACAACGGGTTCGAATCCGAACCATACTACACCAGGTCAGGCGTGAGCCAGGGCAGCAATGTCGGTCCTCTCGAATTTATTTTAATGATAAATGACTTACCAGACGTAGTCAAACATAGTTTATGTTTATTGTTTGCAGATGACCTCAAAATGCTGCTTGAGGTTAAGGGTGAGTCGGACTGTAAGAGATTGCAGGAAGACATAGATAGAGTGGTAGAGTGGAGTCATGAAAATAAACTTTATTTCAACACAGCGAAATGCTCAGTTATGACATTTACGCGCGCGAGGAACACCTTAGCCTACGAATACATAGTAGAGGAAGCGCCGATGCAGCGAGTGTCTCAGGTACGAGATCTAGGAGTACTGCTTACCCCGGATCTAACTTTCCGGGATCATATAGTTAAGATATGCAAGAAAGCGTACAGAAACCTGGGTTTCGTGCTGAGACAGTCGCAGGGATTCACAAACATTACCACGCTCAGGGTGCTGTATGATGCTTTGGTAAGGAGTCACTTGGAACACAGTGCGGTGATTTGGGCCCCTCATGAAGCGAAATACAATGTCATGCTGGAGCGAGTTCAGAATAAATTTACTAGACATTTGTATTTTAAACTTTATGGGGTGTACCCATTTTACCCGCTGATGTATCCTACACTGTTTGTACTGGGCATGGTGGGGTACAACGAACTCAGAGTGCGCCGTGAATTTACACTCGCGGCGTATGCGCTAAAGCTCCTGCGTGGAGTAGCTTATAACCCGGGTGTGCTGTGTCACCTTAAGCTGTTCGTGCCAGACCGGTACGTGTGGAGGCGGCGGCGGCCACCACTGCTGGCCGTGCCTGTGGCCAGAACCAACTTGCTGTCAAAAACACCCCTCACCCGCACAATTTGTGTACTAAACGAAGTGCATGAGAGACTTGACATATTTTCGTGCAATCTCAGTGAATTCGCAAAAGTTTTGTTGAACTATGTTAGTTATATTTAAATATTAATATTCTGTGTTATGTCTGTTTTTATATTTTTAGATAGATTTTTAAGTTTTAGCTGTAAGTTTATTTTTCAATTTATTCTGTGTGTGTTTGCAAACCACTATTGTATTGGGGTTATCCTGTAAAGATAGTGTGTGTAAGATAAATAAATAAATAAATAAATAAATAAATAAATAAAAGTCTAGCGGAGTTAGGTCTGGGTAACGTGCCGGCCATGCAATAGGGCCATCGCAACCAATCCCACGCATTGGGGAACACATCGTCACACAAAATTATTAAATGTTTAAAATGCATTTTTTTTATTTCTAAAACCCCCCTTTCTCCCCCAAAAGAGAGATACGAGACAGATTTTACCTTATAAGAGTGAGATAACAGATTTAATAAGTTTTTCAAATATCATTTAAGCAAAAATATTTTTCTAAATCTTAATTTGGAATTTAATTTTTTGTTACTTGATTTACAATTCTAGCGAATTCATAAAGTTGTAAAAAGATTTTTATGGCATGTGGCAGATCACTAGCAAGCTGATAGACTAGAGAATTTTTGAGGGAGTTGGAAGATCCCGGTCGCTTTTAGTTTTTTTTTTTATAGCCATGTAAATAGCTGTAACATGGACAGCGTTAATTGAAGTCCGAAACTTTGCGAGTTAATTAAAAAAAAAACTAGGTGGCTAATGTCACTAATTTTGAATTTAAAAGTACTGGAATACAATACACATCTAAATAAAATTAAAATTTAGAGTCTACGACTTATACTTTTTTTTAAATTTGTATTTGAATGTAAAATTTGGGTATTTTTTTAATAAAACAATAAAAAGTCGATGAAAAAAAATCCACAGGGCATGAGAATTGTTTAGGGGGCTGAAAGGATAGCAGGTGACCCCCCCAGTCGACCATTTCAATTTGGCACACGATGCACCAAACACCCTGTATTTTAATTCTGCGTTTTGAATATCTTGAATGAGACTGTTTTAATTTCGTAATTGATTTTCAACAGTGGTTTGAGTGGCCACAAATTAAAATATCTTAATTAATAGAATCTGTCCTGGACACAAGCCCGCCATAATACAAACCATTATATTACATTCAGTCGATATCATGGGACTGTAACTTCATCCAACTATCGAGGTGCTACGAAACGTCCACGATTAACTGATGCGGACAATGTGCAGATGGCATAGACTGCAAACCAATCGGCAATGACGTGGACAACTTAGATCAATTGGTATTAATTCACCTATATCTGGATCGCAGTGCAGGTCATGGAACTGTTAATGGTACTAGTGACAACGAACCAATTGGTGGTTAATTGGTCAGATAGTCTTATATTGTTTAAGAGCTCTTGAACCGAGTTATACGCGTTGTTGACAAATAAAGCAATATCAGCGGTACTCCTGGACATGGCTCGTATTGTTAGGAAGTTCCTATCTCTGGAGCCCTGACTGCTTGGACCTGTTCCCAATACAATTTTTAGGGTTCCGTACCCAAAGGGTCAAACGGGACCCTATTACTGAGACTTCGCTGTCCGTCCGTCCGTCCGTCCGTCCGTCCGTCCGTCCGTCCGTCCGTCCGTCCGTCTGTCCGTCCGTCCGTCTGTCACCAGGCTGTATCTCATGAACTGTGATAGTTAGCCAGTTGAAATTTCTACAGATTATGTATTTCTGTTGACGCTATAACAACAAATAATAAGAATAGAAAAAAATAAATAATTGAGGGGGGCTCCCATACACAAAAGTTTTTTTTTTTCGTTTTTTTATAATTAATGGTACGGAACCCTTCGTGCGCGAGTCCGACTCGCAATTGGCCGGTTTTTTATATATGTAGATCTTTATTGTTTATTTTTTTAAAGAATATTTAAAAATGTATTTTTGTATAGGAATAAATAAAGGATATAAAAGCAATCATATTTTATGAATGGTTTATTGATAAGGGCAAATTAACACAATCCTGTAAAGTCACATTAAGTTGGTATTTCATAATTTTTACAACAAAGCAAATTGCAAAAGTACAATGATGTATTTTGTGGTTAGTGCAATCAAAGGTATCGGTAGAGAGGCGTCTATAGTAAACAGACCATACGCTGTCATCTTACTGAAGCTCCGGTTAACTTGTAGCACGCGCTTGGACAGATTTTTGACACTCTCTGACGAAAAAAGAAATTAAAATTACTTATTAACAGAAAATAAAATAGCACAAAATACTTTGACCTCAAAATTGTTGTTCTTACTTGGACAGTTAGTTTTCATAACATGCTGTATACAAGCCGCCTCAGCTTCTTCAACGGACATGTAAAATTTCTCACATTCCACGCTTGTTATGATTGTGAGAGCTAAATCTTTTATAATCCATACGACTACAATACCGGTCAGAAGTAAAGTGAATAAGTCTGGCTGCAAAAAAATACAGAAACGATTGTTATGGAAAATTATGAAATATATTATTTGTTTCTTGAAGTGTACGTAACATCGCAACCAGTACTCATACCCGCCTGATTTTAACTAGGGGGTGGGATGAAACTACTCATAAGAGTCATCCCACCCCCTTGGAAAAAAGACTTGAATTATCGTTTGTATGTAAAAAATATAAACAACTAGCAAATAATGAAGCCGTATCATCCTCAGACTTGACTTGAATAAACAATAATTTGCCACTTACTTTGTGTTTCGACGTCATTTTTGTTTGCAAATTTATTAAATGAATTTCCACAAATAATAAAGCACGGAAGAATGAGTCGATTGTGCGCCAAAGAATCTGTTAAAAAAATTGGTTGAAAGGACCACTACATATTGATTATTTATTAACAATTCAAGCAAAAACTTACTGACCAATACTCGTAAACATTTTTTTTACATAGAGTGGGCTTCCATAATATTCAGATACATTTGAAACAATTTTCCACAGTATTTCTTATTTTCTTCTTCAATATTTATAACAAGCACTACATTCTTGATCCATTCCTTGAGATACATTGTTAGCAATCTCATAAGACAAATACTATAAATGAGGTTTAAATCGAAACCAAAGATGATTATGTGATTACTAAGATGCAAGAAGGCAAATGAATTTTGAATCGCAGAAACAGAAAAAGTCGATATAAAATAAAATAGCATAGATAACAGTATAATCCAATTCGAAATAATAAAACCTCTAACCCTCTGGCTAATATCAATGCTCCTGTGAATTTCTTGGATTTTCATAATAAGAGAAATATTGCTCCGACTAAGGACAGTGTTACAAATAATCAGCAGTATGTAGCCAACATAATATAAAGTGAAAGAAAACCAGAAAATGGTATACACTTTATGAATTTCATTAGAATCGAAAATAAAACCATAGACACTAAACGTATTAAAAAACAAAATAATGAAAAACAGCAGTATAGGATATTTTTTATCACACGGAGTGATGTAACCCTTTCTTATTTTATATTTAGAAGAGAAGAATATAGAGAGCATAATGTTGAAAGGTTGAACTATTCTTTGGACGTCTTTGTCCAATTTATTATTGAGTAACAATTCAACTGGAGTCATTGCAGGTTTCCACATGATGGTTGGTTTATATTCTGCTGTTCGAAAGCAACTGAATTTAATAATAAAATTTAGACCACTGCAATTACTTCTAATGTTGTTTGTTGAACATTTATCATATTTCCTGGCAAATCATTACTTTACGTAAAAAGATTACTTTTTTTACTTTATCTATATTACTACTATACGATGATTAGCCTACATCGCTGCTGGGAAATAGGGTCTCCTCTTGGTGACAGCTACCGGATTTTTATACACCACGCAGATCAAGTGCGGGTTACAATTGTGTCATTTGAAATTTTGGTTTAGAGAGCACCTTAGAAGAAATATTTACATAAAACTTGCACACAATCTTAATAATTATGCATTTAAGAACCACTACACACAGGATGAGTTTCGGTCGTTCGATCATATCCCCACATCATTGCGATGTACTGAGTTCTCTTATCACTTTAACTCTGGTGGCATCTCGGTTTTGCAATTCGTTTGGATTCTAACATTTGTTTATTGAAAACGAACGATTGAACTGGTAAACTGATTGATTGTCTTGAAATAACAGCATGACAAAGTTGATTATTCAAAAGCTACGCTTTGAAAGTAAAAGATTTGTCTAATCATATACCTGAACTAAAGAGAATAAGCTCAATATTTTTCAAAGGCTCTTTTATTCCTTTACACTATGATCATGAATAAGATTATTTTGCAAATACTAACACGCTTGAAATTCTAAACCCATCCTCGTAACTAAAGTTTCTTGCAAAGGTGATGCTTAAAATATTTGTCACGAATATCAATGTTACTGGTAATTTTGTGAATAGTTTAAATTTATACTGCTAAAAATTAAAATCCAAGATGGCGATTTTCTGTTGTTCCTTCATGGATGTCATTTTCGTGGTTTTCCGGGTCGCTGGCAATGAAAATGAGATAAACATGAAAAGCCTAGATGGCGCCGAAGAAAACTTTCGGTTTTTCCTTCACGGGTGTCGTTTTCGTGGATTTCAGGGCCGCTGATAACGAAAATGAGGTCATCATGAAAATTCAAGATGACGCCACGGAAAAAAAACTATTTTTCCTTCATGGATGTTACGTGTACAACCAGTTAGCCAGATGTTTAAGAATATTTTTATATATTGCATGAGAAAATACACAGAGAAGCATACATATTTTACTTATCATCATCAATCTAACTGATTACATTTGAATGATTGTATTTTACGTATTTTTACTGTATTCGGTTACATCACTCACTCGTGCTAGGGCCTCTGCTGTATGCTTTCAAAAATGTGAGGGAAATGTGTCATAATTCAAGCATCATAACTTGTATTAGACTGTAAACGCAGGGATGTAAAAGATATATTTCAAAGAAGGTGATAACAATATAACACTTCGGTACTTCATTTCGCAATGCCGCTGCTGTCTATAATAATAAGCAAACCTCAAAATACCCCAACCCTCAAGCGAACGAGTCTATGGTTTTGGCATAATAACTGAAAAAATATAAATGATTAAATATAAGAAAACAACTACGGAACGAATACTGATAACTTGATTAGAGCGCCTAGGCAAACAAAGTAGCATTTGATCGTAACGATGACAGCAAAATTACGTTTTGGTTGGATTGACCAACGAGAAAATTTATTTTAGTCCTGGTGGCCTACCATGACGTCTAAAAGCATCTTCTAGCGCCAGCTCTTTTCCACACTGGAATCACATTAAAATAATCCCACTTTAAGACGTCATGGTAATTCCTTCCGTTGTTTGCTGTAGACTTACAAAACGATTTGAAAGCAATTTCCATTTCATTTTGTCTACCCTTAATTTTCTTTTCAAAAATGACCACATTTTGTTTTACTGATTCGAAGCGCAAACAATTAGATAAGCTAAGTCAAACTTACTATCGTTAGGAAACAATCGAATCGATGTTCTTTAGACGTCTTTGTCTAGTTTATTATTGAGTAAAGATTTAATTGGACTAGTTGAGTTGTTCCACGTGACAATTTTTTTTTTTAAGTTGTGATATGTTCCACCGTAGTCGACAATAAACAATCAATTTTGTAGTGACTTGACTGATCCTATAGGTATGTCATTTCATTTCAATCAATGATCGCGTCAAACTTGAAAGTAATTTATCATGATTGCTATCAATCTACAGAAAGGAAGTACTGTTTCTTTTATGAATTACTTTGGACTTATTATCTACTATAATAACTTCTAGAATCTTCTTACTGATTAGGATTGTTATTTATTTAAAAAAAAATGGTTAAAAGGTACGAACAGGAGCGATTACAAAAAAAAAACTATTTATTTTTAACAATTTAATTAGCATTAGTTTTTCTAAAGATTTCAATACATAAAATAATTTAGAGAAAAGCAAACAAAACAGTAGTACAATAATGTAGTTAGTCATAAGTCCCGTCAGAGGTAGCGGTAGTGAAGCATCCATAGTAAACAAACCACACACAGTAATGTTAGTAAAGATCCGATTGACTTGTATGACGCGCATGCAAAGACGTTTGTGACTCTTTGGAATATTACGTAAGGGCGTTTACGCCTTACGACATTCCTTACAAACTTTCAAGTCCTTATTTCTCCGAAATGACTGAACTGATTTTAATGAAACTTCATACGCATAATCAGGAAACACAGGTCTAAAAATTAAACTAAAAGATATTTTCTCCTAAGCAATCAGGGCCTTTAGCAGATTTATCGCCTGGCTTGTGAGCGCATATCGAGTAGTATGGGTACGCACAGAGGAAGGCCCATACAGGCGACACGAGGCACGGGTCCGGAGCAAACGAGATACGTCGTCAATTTTATGATTGATACAAAGTGCAATATCTACACCGTCAGTAGTATAATCCAGCTTGTCATATCTACGCTACCATAATCTACCATTGAGCGACCCCTCCAATATAATAGTCGTACTGATATTACTACGGCGTATAGGTCAGTCTGAATCAATGAGCTTATTATACTAAGTAATCACGTGCGTATTTGGTAACTTTAGATTAGAATTTCTAATGAACGAGATGTGTATTTGAATAAAATGTTTAGCTTGTTCTTTAGAGTTTGAGTTTTGACTATTGTATATTGAAGGCACAGTCTATAGTAGTCCTGGCTGTTGATTTTCGGTCGGTGGTAGCCACTCTCAGCAAAGACTATAGTTGTTTTTTAAAAATTAATTTTTATAGTCCCACTGCTACGCAAAGGCCTCCCCCATAGCCTTCCAATCTTCTCTACGTGCGAATTTCTCCGGCCAATCTATCATAAACGCCTCTTATTCGTCACGCCAGTTTTTTCTAGACCTTCCTCGCGACAACGCCCGTCTTCTGGCACCCACTGCGTGACGACTCTGGCCCAACAGTCTTGATGCATTCTACAGACATGTCCTGCCCAATCCCACTTTAACCCAGCAGTCTTATGGCCCACTTAAGCGATTCCAGTTTTATAGATTATAGGTAAGCCGGAAATATTATCTAAGAGTGCACACAGATGCTCTTCCTACAACTTTCATAGCCTGATGGGACTCATTCCGACACGACGAAGCAAGGCATACTACGAATGTATAGAAGCAAAAAGTTCAAGTACAATAAATTCGAGGCTTAGCACTTCTTTAGGTACCTAACTTGACATTAATCAATGATACGATGCATTTTTTCTTAATTCATATATATATAGCATTAACTGACTGACAAAATCTGAAAAACATGTTAATCCCCAAAATGCTTAAATCCCAAAAAATAAACATAAATTAAATTAAGGCTATTTTCTTCGGCAACGCATATTTAGTGGTTTCAGGAACTCACTTAAATTATCAATAATTTATCAAAATTTGAATTGCAAACGGTAACTCCCGAACCAAATACAGGCGAGGGGGGCGTATAATTTATATTAAAAAGTCTCTTTTTCAGATTGTAAAGATGGACGAAAAATTAGTAATCATAAATTTACGTAAACAGGGATATGCAAAAAGAATAAAGTTTAATTCTGCGTTTTGAATATCTTGAATGAGACTGTTTTAATTTTGTAATTGATTTTCAACAGTGGTTTGAGTGGCCACAAATTAAAATATCTTAATTAATAGAATCTCTCCTGGACACAAGCCCGCCATAATACAAACCATTCTATTACATTCAGTCGATGGGTGACTCTAACTTCATTCAAATGTCAATTTAGACGTAGTAATGTAGTAGCTATTACTACAGAGTGCTACGAGGTGCTACGAAACGTCTACGATTAACTGATGCGGACAATCCGCAGACGGCATAGACTGCAAACCAATCGGCGACGGCGTGAACAACTATGATCAATTGGTATTAATTCACCTTTATCTAGATCGTACTACAGGTTAGATAGGTCAGATAGTCCTATATTGTTTGAGAGCTCTTGTACCGAGTTAAACGCGTTGTTGACAAAAAAAAACAATCTCAGCGGTAATCCTGGACACGGCTCGTATTGTTAGGTGGTTCCTTTCGCTCGAGCCCTGACCGGTAGCTTTTTTATATTTTAAATATATGTATTTGGATGTTTATTTTTTATTTTTTAAGGATAATTTAAAAATGTCTTTTTGTTCGTTGTTTCGAATAAATAAAGAATACAAAAGCAATCATATTTTATGAATGGTTTATTGATAAGGGCAAATTAACACAATCCTGTAAAGTCACATTGAGTTAGTATTTTATAATTTTTACAACAAAGCAAATTAAAAAAGTACAATGATGTATTTTGTGGTAAGTGCAATCAAAGGTATCGGTAGAGAGGCGTCTATAGTAAACAGACCATATGCTGTCATCTTACTGAAGCTCCGGTTAACTTGTAGCACGCGCTTGCACAGATTTTTGACACTCTCTGCCGAAAAAAGAAATTAAAATTACTTATTAACAAAAGATAAAATAGCACTAAATACTTTGACCTCAAAATTGTTGTTCTTACTTGGACAGTTAGTTTTCATAACACGCTGTATACAAGCCGCCTCAGCTTCTTCAACGGACATGTAAAATTTCTCACATTGCACGCTTGTTATGATTGTGAGAGTTAAATCTTTTATAATCCATACAACTACAGTACCGGTCAGAAGTAAAACGAATAATTCTGGCTGGAAGTAAAAATACACAAACGATTGTAATGGAAAATTATGAAATATATATTTTTTTTTTAAGTGTACGTAACATCGCAACCAGTACTCATACCCCCCTGATTTTACTAGGGGGTGGGATGAAACTACTCATAAGAGTCATCCCACCCCCTTGGAAAAAAGACTTGAATTATCGTTTGTATGTAAAAAATATAAACAACTAGCAAATAATGAAGCCGTATTATCCTCAGACTTGACTTGAATAAACAATAATTTGCCACTTACTTTGTGTTTCGACGTCATTGTTGTTTGCAAATTTATTAAATGAATTTCCACAAATAATAAAGCACGGAAGAATGAGTCGATTGTGCGCCAAAGAATCTGTTAAAAAATTGGTTGAAAGGACCAATACAAATTGATTATTTATTAGCAATTCAAGCAGAAACTTACTGACCAATACTCGTAAACATTTTTTATACATAGAGTGGGCTTCCATAATATTCAGATACATTTGAAACAATTTTTCACAATATTTCTTATTTTCTTCTTCAATATTTATAACAAGCACTACATTCTTGATCCATTCCTTGAGATACATTGTTAGCAATCTCATAAGACAAATACTATAAATGAGGTTTAAATCGAAACCAAAGATGATTAAATGATTACTTAGATGCAAGAAAGCAAATGAATTTTGAATCGCAGAAACAGAAAAAGTCGATATAAAATAAAATAGCATAGATAACAGTATAATCCAATTCGAAATAATAAAACCTCTAACCCTCTGGCTAATATCAATGCTCCTGTGAATTTCTTGGATTTTCATAATAAGAGAAATATTGCTCCGACTAAGGACAGTGTTACAAATAATCAGCAGTATGTAGCCAACATAATACAAAGTGAAAGAAAACCAGAAAATGGTATACACTTTATGAATTTCATTAGAATCGAAAATAAAACCATAGACACTAAACATATTAAAAAACAAAATAATGAAAAACAGCAGTATAGGATATTTTTTATCACACGGAGTGATGTAACCCTTTCTTATTTTATATTTAGAAGAGAAGAATATAGAGAGCATAATGTTGAAAGGTTGAACTATTCTTTGGACGTCTTTGTCCAATTTATTATTGAGTAACAATTCAACTGGAGTCATTGCAGGTTTCCACATGATGGTTGGTTTATATTCTGCTGTTCGAAAGCAACTGAATTTAATAATAAAATTTAGACCACTGCAATTACTTGTAATATTGTTTGTTGAACATTTATCAAATTTCCTGGCAAATCATTCATCATCATCATTCATCATTTCAGCCCAAAAGACGTCCACTGCTGGACATAGGCCTCCCCCAATTGTCGCCACATTGACGTTTTGGGGGGTTTTGCCATAATCGCCACGCTTGGCAGGCGGGTTGGCGATCGCAGTACGGTTGTTACAAAAACACAGAGAACGCTGCTGCCCATTCTCTGGCAAGTCCCTTTCTGGCAAATCATTACTTTACGTAAAAAGATTACTTTTTCTACTTTATCTATATTACTACTATACGATGATTAGCCTACATCGCTGCTGGAAAATAGGGTCTCCTCTTGATGACAGCTACCGGATTTTTATACACCACGCAGATCAAGTGCGGGTTACAATTGTGTCATTTGAAAATTTGGTTGAGAGAGCACCTTAGAAGAAATAGTTACATAAAACTTGCAGACAATCTTAATATACATTTAAGAACTACTGAACACAGGATGAGTTTCGGTCGTTCGATCACATCCGCACATCATTGCGATGTACTGAGTTCTCTTATCACTTTAACTCTAGTGGCGTCTTGGTTTCGCAATCCGTTTGGATTCTAACATTTGGTTATTGAAAACTAAACTAAATAGAGGAGCTTGCGCGATTGTTACACAAAATATAAGAGCGGGACAGGCTGCGAAAAATAAAAGGAAATGGTCTTGTCATGAGAGGATGAGCTTTATATTTTCAGCAACGGTGCCCTCACTAACTAGCAGCTGGGCCTTGCACAAGTAAAAGCAGTGACTTCAATGAAAACGTTATTGAAGATGCAAGTAGGAAATTCAATTCTGGTGATATTGAAGATTCATCGAAACATGATTCGTATGGATATCGAGATAAGGAAAGAATTAGAAGACGAGGGAAAAAGACTACCAAAAGATTGAACTGGTAAACTTATTGATTGTTTTGAAATAACAGCATGACAAAGTTGATTATTCAAAAGCTACGCTTTGAAAGTAAAAGATTTGTTTAATCATATACCTGAACTAAAGAGTGAATAAGCTCAATATTTTTCAAAGGCTCTTTTATTCCTGTACATTATGATCATGAAGAAGATTATTTTGCAAAAATACTAACACTCTTGAAATACCAAGCCCATCCTCGTAACTAAAGTTTCTTGCAAAGGTGATGCTTAAAATGTTTGTCACGAATATCAATGTTACTGGTAATTTTGTGAATGGTTTAAATCTATTCTGTTAAAAATTTAAATCCAAGATGACGATTTTCGGTTGTTCCTTTATGGATGTCTTTTTCGTGGCTTTCCGGGTCGCTGGCAATGAAAATGAGATTAACATGAAAAGCCTAGATGGCGCCGAAGAAAACCGTCGGTTTTTCCTTCACGGGTGTCGTTTTCGTGGATTTCAGGGCCGCTGATAACGAAAATGAGGTCAACATGAAAATCCAAGATGACGCCACGGAAAATTTTCTATTTTTCCTTCATGGATATTACGTGTGCGACCAGTAAGCCAGATGTTTGAGAATATATTTATATATTGTATGAGAAGATACATAGAGAAGCATACATATTTTAATTATCATCATCAATCTAACTGATTACATTTGAATTATTGTATTTTATGTATTTTTTTTTTGGTGGACCGATGACCTGGTGAAGGTTTCGGGGATCCGCTGGATGCGAGTCGCACGGGACCGATCAATGTGGCGACACTTGGGGGAGGCCTATGTCCAGCAGTGGACGTCTTTCGGCTGAAATGATGATGATGATGATGTATTTTTACTGTATTCGGTTACATCACGCACTCGTGCTAGGGCCTCTGATGTATGCTGTCAAAAATGTGAGCGAAATGTGTCATAATTCAAGCATCATTACTTGTATTAGACTGTAAACGCAGGGATGTAAAAGATATATTTCAAAGAAGGTGATAACAATATAACACTTCGGTACTTTATTTCGCAATGCCGCTGCTGTCTATCAAACCTCAAAATACCCCAACCCTCAAGCGAAAGAGTATGGTTTTGGCATAATAACTGAAAAAATATAAATGATTAAATAAAAGAAAACATCTACAGATCTAGAGCGCCTAGGCAAACAAAGTAGCATTTGATCGTAACGATGACAACAAAATTACGTTTTGGTTGGATTGACCTACGAGAAAACTTATTTTAGTCCTGGCGGCCTACCATGACGTCTTAAAGCATCTTCTAGCGCCATATCTTTTCAAACTGGTATTACATTAAAACAATCCTACTTTAGGACGTCATGGTAATTCCTCTGTTGTTCACTGTAGACTTACAAAACGATTTGAAAGCTATTTTCAATCCATTTAGTCTTCCCTTAATTTTCTTTTCTAATATGACCATATTTTGTTTTATTGATTCGAAGCGTGAACAATTAGAAATGTTAACTCAAACTTACTATCGTTTAGACACTATCGAAAGGTTGAACTATTCTTTAGACGTCTTTGTCCAGTTTATTATTGAGTAAAGATTTAACTGGCTATTTGAGTTGCTCAACACGACATTTTTTTTAAAAGTTGTGATAAGTTCCACCGTAGTCGACAATAAACAATCAATTTTGTAGTGACTTGACTGATCCTATAGGTATGTCATTTCATTTCAATCAATGATCGCGTCAAACTTGAAAGTAATTAATCATGATTGCTATCAATGTACAGAAAAGAAATACTGTTTCATTCATGAATTACTTTGGACTTATTGCCTACTATTATAACTTCTAGAATCTTCTTACTGCTTAGGATTGTTAGTATGGGTACGCATAGAGGAAGGCCCGTACAGGCCCGGCGAGGCACAGGTCTGGAGCAAACGAGATAGAGTAGTTCCGTCGTCAATTTTATGATTGTTACAAAGTGCGATATCTACACCGTCAGTAGTATCATCCAGCTTGTCATATCTACGCTACCATAATCTACCATTGAGCGACTCCTCCAATATAGTAGTCGTAGATATAACTACGGCGTATAGGTCAGTCTGCGTCGATGAGCCTATTATACTAAGTAATCACGTGCGTATTTGGTAACGTTAGATTGTAATTATTAATGGACGAGATGTGCATTTGAATAAAATGTATAGCTTGTTCTTTAGAGTTTGAGTTTTGACTATTGCATATTGAAGGCATAGTCTGTAGTACTCCTGGCTGTTTTTCGGTCGCGGCAGCCACTCTCAGCAACGACAAGAGGTTTTTTTTATTAGCCTTTATTGTGCCACTGCTGTGCTCCCCTATAGCCCATACTATTCTCTCCGTGCGGTTTTCTCCGGCCAATCTGCCATAAACACCTCTTATTCGTAACGCCAGTTTTTCTAGACCTTCCTCCCGACGACCGCCGTCTTCTGGCACCCACTGCGTGACAACTCTGGCCAAAAAGTTCTGATGCATTCTACAGACATGGCCCGCCAAATCCCACTTTAACCCAGCAGTCTTATGACCCACAACAGTGATTCCAGTTTTATAGATTAGAGGTAAGCGGGAAATATTATCTAAGAGTGCACACAGATGCTCTTCCTACAATTTTCATAGTCTGATGGGACTCATTCCGACACGACGAAGCAAGGCATACTACGAATGTATAGAAGCAAAAAGTGCAAGTATAATAAATAAATAAATTCGAATCTTAGCACTCCTTCAGGGCATTAATCAATAATACGATGCATTTTTTCTTAATTCATATTTCTATAGCATTAACTGACTGACATAATCTGAAAAACATGTTAATCCCCAAAATGCTTAAATCCAAAAAATAAACAAAAATTAAATTAAGGCTATTTTCTTCGGCAACGCATATTTAGTGGTTTCAAGAACTCGCTTAAATTATCAATAATTTATCAAAATTTGAATTGCAAACGGTAACTCCCGAACCAAATACAGGCGAGGTATAATTTATACTAAAAAGTCTCTTTTTGGGATTGTAAAGATGGACGAAAAATTAGTTATCATAAATTTACGTAAACAGGGATATCGCTTGGATATGAATACGTAATAAAAATATTTTTTTAATATTTTGTATGAGACTGTTCTAATTTCGTAATTCATTTTCAGCAGTGGTATGGGTGGCCACAGATTAAAATTTATTACTTAATAGAATCTGTCCTGGACACAAGCCCACAATATTATAAACTATTCTATTACATTCAGTCGATATCACAGGTGACTCTAACTTTATTCAACTATCAATTCAGGCGTCGTTATGACGTAGCTATTACTACAGAGTGCTACGAGGTACTACGAAATTGTCCACGATTAACTGATACGGTTTCTCTGCAGATGGCATAGGCTGCAAACCAATCGGCAATGACGTGTACAACTTAGATCAATTGGTATTAATTCACCTATATCTGGATCGCAGTGCAGGTCAAAATGGTCAGATAGTCTTATATTGTTTGAGAGCTCTTGAAACGAGTTATACGTGTTGTTGACAAATAAAGCAATATCAGCGGTACTCCTGGACATGGCTCGTATTGTTAGGAAGTTCTTTTCTCTGGAGCCCTGACTGTCGGTAGCTTGGACCTAATCCCAATACCGGTGAGCTATAATTTATTTCATATTTATTTTTGTAAAGAATATTTAAAATGTATTTTTGTTTAAGAATAAATAAAAGATATAAAAGCAATCATATTTTATGAATGTTTTAATGATAAGGGCAAATTAACACAGTCCTGTAAAGGCACATTGAGTTGGTATTTCATAATTTTTACAACAAAGCAAATTGCAAAATTACAATGATGTATTTTGTGGTAAGTGCAATCAAAGGTATCGGTAGAGAGGCGTCTATAGTAAACAGACCATACGCTGTCATCTTACTGAAGCTCCGGTTAACTTGTAGCACGCGCTTGCACAGATTTTTGACACTCTCTGCCGAAAAAAGAAATTTAAATTACTCATTAACAGAAAATAAAATAGCACTTAATACTTTGACCTCAAAATTGTTGTTCTTACTTGGACAGTTAGTTTTCATAACACGCTGTATACAGGTCGCCTCAGCTTCTTCAAAGGATATATAAAATTTCTCACATTGCACGCTTGTTATGATTGTGAGAGCTAAATCTTTTATAATACATACAACTACAGTACCGGTCAGAAGTAAAACAAATAAGTCTGGCTGGAAATAAAAAATACACAAACAATTGTAATGGAAAATTATGTTTTTTTTTTTTACAAGTATATGTAACATCGCAACCAGTACTCATACCCGCCTGTTTTTTACTAGGGGGTGGGATGAAACTACTCATAAGAGTCATCCCACCCCTTTGGAAAAAAGACTTGAATTATCGTTCGTATGTAAAAAATAAATAAACACTAGCAAATAATGCAGCCGTATCATCCTCAGACTTGACCGTATGTGGGCGATACGGCTTCCCTCCTTGCAGTTGTTTTTTTTTCCTAATGAACAATAATTTGCCACTTACTTTGTGTTTCGCCGTCATTGTTGTTTGCAAATGTAATAAATTAATTTCCAGATATAATAAAGCACGGAAGAATGAGTCGATTGTGCGCCAAAGAATCTGTTAAAAAAAATGGTTGAAAGGACCACTACAAATTGATTATATATTAGCAATTTTAGCAAACACTTACTTACCAATACTCGTAAACATTTTTTATACATAGAGTAGGCTTCCATAATATTCAGATAATTTTGAAACAATTTTTCACAATATTTCTTATTTTCTTCTTCAATATTTATAACCAGCACTACATTCTTGATCCATTCCTTGAGATACATTGTTAGTAATCTCATAAGACAAATACTATAAATGAGGTTTAAATCGAAACCAAAGATGGTTAAATGACTAGTAAGATGTAAGAAAGCAAATGAGTTTTGAATCGCAGAAACAGAAAAAGCCGAAATAAAAAAAAATAGTATAGATAACAGTATAATCCAATTCGAAATTATAAAACCTCTAACGCTACGGCTAATATCAATGCTCCTGTGAATATCTTGGATTTTCATAATAAGAGAAATATTGCTCCGACTATGGACAATGTTACAAATAATCAGCAGTATGTAGCCAACATTGTATAAAGTGAAACAAAACCAGAAAATGGTATACACTCTATGAACATCATTAGAATCGAAAATAAAACCATAGACACTAAACAGATTAAAAAACGAAATAATGAAAAACAGCAGTATAGGATACTTTTTATCAGACGGAGTGATGTAACCCTTTCTTATTTTATATTTAGAAGAGAAGAATATAGAGAGCATAATGTTGAAAGGTTGAACTATTCTTTGGACGTCTTTGTCCAATTTATTATTGAGTAACAATTCAACTGGAGTCATTGCAGGTTTCCACATGAAGGTTGGTTTATATTGTGCTGTTCGAAAGCAACTGAATTGAATAATACAATTTAGATTTAGACCACTGCAATTACTTCTAATGTTGGTTGTTGAACATTTATCATATTTCCTGGCAAATAATTACTTTACGTAAAAGATTACTTTTTTTACTTTATCTGTATTACTACCATAGATAACATGATTAGCCTTATATGGCTGCTGGGAAATAGCTAATGCTATAATGCTGGCTACTATACCATAGAGGAATTTAAAACTGACAAATTGTGAATCGATCGACCCTGTAATTTTATATTATTAACTTGACAAAAATGTTAAATAATAATGATTAAATTTTAAAATAATATATAATAAATGATTGATTAATGTTTGGTATAATTAATGTAATATTTGTTATGTTATTTTAAATGTAATATAATTGTAATAATCAGAATCAATATTATGTATATTAAGTGTGTGTGTTATGCTGATGCTTGTTATCCAGATCTCAATGTAGTGCAGCTAGATAAGCTTGAGCGACTCCAAAATCTTTGTATCAGATTCATATTTGGTTTGCGCAAACATGATCATGTCTCAGAGTTTCGCCTTAAACTCAAGTGGTTGCCTATCCGTCTTCGCCGGAATGCCCGTATTTTATCCCTTCTCTACAGTATTCTGTTTAATCCCACAACGCCGTCCTATCTCAAAGAACGTTTCAAGTTTCTAGATGATACTCACAGTAGACACTTGAGATCATCGGAGAATTGGAGACTTTTGATGCCTGCTCATTCCACCAAATTTTATGACCAGTCCTTCACGGTCCAGGCTGTCCGTTTATGGAACGAATTGCCGGTGTCGGTAAGACAAGCACAGTCACTGGTTGCTTTTAAAAACTTAGTTACAAATCATTTTCAGTCTCTGTAATTTCATGCAGTCTCAGTTAAAATTTGTAACCATTCTAGTTTTATTTTTGCGATTTAATGTTAAAGACACAAATATCTACAAATACATGTATTTACTTTTTTTAATATGTTTATTATACATAAGTAGATAACTTTACTTTTGTTATTTAAAATTTTTGTGTAGTAGGTACACCACTGACTACCCCCTTTTTAATTTTAATTCCATAATGTCCATCCGAAAGTTGTCTGGAAGATATCGCTATCAGCGATAAGACCGCCGTTGTAACCATAAAATTATTAGTTTTGTAAGCCCGTTATGTTTAATTTTTCGTGTACAATAAAGTTTTATTCTATTCTATTCTATTCTATATGTAGAAGTGTAATAAAAACTTAAATACTGCAGTGAACATCAATATTACCTATATATTTATCTCCCATTAACTCGTTTCTGCAAACTTATCAATTGTGACAAACTAAGTAACAGTGTTCAATGTACAATATAACATAATAAAAAATCAACGCTAAAGGTGTTAAAGAAGCGATAAAAAGTAACAAAAAAGTAAGCATAGTGTACTAATCAAACATAGAATATTACCTTTGGACTTCAGTAAGACATTCGAATTCAAAACTAGTTCAACGAACTTTTTACGACATTACAGTATATATAGCGTGTAGGCGGCAGGTCCGGACGGGATCTTTTCCGCCTTACTACAGTGGGCGGGAACCTCCGTTGCAGGTAGACTGGTGTCCTTAAGGAGAACGTGCCTGGCCTTTCGATCCGTTCCTAAGGGATGGAGGGAAGTGAAAGTCATATTCATTCCAAAGCCAGGTAAGTGTCTACGCCAATGCCAAATCCCATCGACCAATCAGCCTAATCCTTCCTCCTAAAAACCATGGAGAGAATTTGGGAGAGAGAGCTGAGGGAAGGCGCTTTGAAAACAATACCACTTCATAACAACCAACATGCATACAGCTCGGGTAAGTCCACTGAATCAACACTCCACCTGGTAGTCAGTCGGATAGAAGATGCTATACATCAGAAGGGTATCTGCCTTGGAACCTTCATAGACATCGAAGGAGCCTTCGATAAAACCAACTTCTCCAGCATCAGCACCACCCTTTCTCGACACGGTGCGGAACAGGTGCTGATAGACTGGATCACTAACATGCTGAGCAAACTAGCGGTTCGCCTGTAAGGAGAGCAGCAGATGGCTTTGATAGCCAGAAGCTGCCCTCAAGGTTGAGTACTATCCCCCCCTCCTCTGGAATCTTGTAATAAATGATCTCATCACCAAATTCAACGCCAGTCATTTCTACACAATTAGGTACGCAGACGACCTCGCTATCCTCATTTCGGGGAAAGTGACAGAAACAATCTGCAACCTCACCTAACAGGCGCAACGCATTGTGGAACGTTGGTGCAGGGAATATGACCTTTCAGTCAATCCCAAGAAAACTGAACTAGTCATATTTACCCAAAAACGACCCTTAGGACCTTATCGCCTGCCTAAATTATTTGAAACAGGGATTCAGTTAGCCACCGAAGTCGAAGTACCTGGGAGTCATCTAGACAGTAAGTTAACCTGGAGCAGTCACTTAGACAACAAAATAAACAGGGTGTGCATAACCTTCTGGCAGTGCAGGAGAATGATAGGTAAGAAGTGGGGCCTATCCCCCAAAACAATACTTTGGCTATACTGTGCGGTGATCCGTCTCATTTTGAAAAAAATATTTACAAACAATCATATACATATTTGGGAAAAAAAAAATCTTTGTAGTTAACAAAAAGGTTTCGAACAAAATAAGACGATAAATATGGCGGTATTTGATTTTCTACTCACGGTAATGTTACGGATGGATGAAAGAACTGCCACTTGCGCTGTGCTGTGCGATATGACACAAGCATTCGACTACGTTGACCACACTACATTAATTAATAAACTGAACGCATATGGAGTTAGAGGCAATGTTCTTAAATTAATTGAATCCTATTTGTCTAATAGAAGGCAAATCACAGCAATCTCCAGGATAGATCGTACCAAAAAAGTGACAACGTATTAGTCTCAAGAACGTATAGTGAAATTTGGTGTACCCCAGGGAAGTGTTCTAGGACCACCATTATTTTTTATTTATATAAATGATGACTAGCTGTCCGGCGCAACTTCGTTTGCGTCACATTTTCCCCGTTTTCGCAACATTTTTCATTGCTGCTCCACTCCTATTGGTCGTAGCGTAATGATATATAGCCTATAGCCTTTCTCGATAAATAGGCTATCTAACACTGAAAGAATTTTTCAAATCAGAGCAGTAGTTTCGGAGCTTATTCAATGCAAACAAACAATCAAATCTTTCCTCTTTATAATATTAGTTTAGACTTCCCGAAATTTATTGAGCATCCAATGGCTCTTTTTGCAGACGATAGCACAGTCACAATAGCATGTAAGAAAACTGACACCTACGAACTTGAGATTAATAATATTTTAGCTTCGATAATGCACTGGCTAGACAATAATTAACTTTTTTTTTTTAACTCAAATCTTGCATTTTAGTCAAAAAATACCAGTAAGAAATGACATTAACTTAAACTTTAACAATCACACCATATGCAGAGTTGTTAATGCCAAATTCCTTGGACTAAAAATTGACAAAAATCTTGATTGGAAAGATCACATTGAAGAAAATTAGTAGTTCTTCCTACGCATTGTATAAACTCGCCCCAATCGTAAATACGGATACATTGC
The DNA here is from genome assembly GCA_949152445.1 of Cerastis rubricosa. Classification (NCBI taxonomy): domain Eukaryota; kingdom Metazoa; phylum Arthropoda; class Insecta; order Lepidoptera; family Noctuidae; genus Cerastis; species Cerastis rubricosa. The sequence continues at coordinate 18,875,662 of OX424534.1, read as the reverse complement.
TCACTGCCTATCACGGACTTGTTGCATCGATCCTTAGATACGGCATTATTTTCTGGGGAAACTGTACACATAAAGATGGCAAAAACGATGCATAAGAGCTATGTTTGGTCTTAAAATTACAGTCAGTTGCAAACCATATTTTATTTAACATCAAATTCTGTCACTTCCTTCCTTTATATATTAAAAACGGTATAATTTGTTAAAAAGAATCCCCAACTGTTTTCGAGGTCTTCAGAGGGTTCTGAAAGAAGTCAAAGTGGCAATCGGAGGCTTCGTATATATGGTGCTAAACTTAATGGGAGACATTAAACCTCTCTGGTTAATTTATAACTAAATAAAAAATAAAAAACAGTGCAGTAATGAAAAACTGTGCAATAATGAGATTTCATATAACATTTCTGCACTGTTTTGGTTCTAAGCAAAAAATACATCTTTTTTGATCGGTTTTGTAGTGATTAATGATAAGATTACTACGTAGTTGAAAGCAAAACCAGTTACGGTAGCATTATTATACAACTTGTCATCGTCACTGACTTTAGCAATATGTGTCTTTTTTTCGGGTGGGCCAAAGTTAACCTAAATTTTCAACTCCGATAATTGAAAATTCGAAAATGTTCTTCCTAACATTTTTCATCTTAACAATCACAATTCCTAACTACTCTGTCTCTAATGTTCATAATTCCGAAGCATTAAACTTCATAATTTCAGAAGCAATATATATTATATTTATTTATATTTTTTGCTATTATACTTTTATTTGTGTTCCTATATTTTCTCAACATAACAATCTTTTACACTATTATTCAAAGTCATATCTTTTTTGTTTAGATTTCTTTTTATTCATAATAATCACTATTAAATACATTAATTTTGCGTTACTTAATAACTGCAAAGATATCCATAGGTTAGGTTAGGTTAGAAATGTGACCAACTACGCGCGAGTTGAGCGAGCGAAGCAAGCGGTGCCGCGGCAGCGCCTGGCGAGCTCTACCTCGAAATTGGTCGTGAAATTTTTCTAAGTATTTTTTTTCATAGTGCCCCCAAGACGACACTGACCTGAATTTCATTAATAATATATAAGAGCGTTTATACCCTACGGCATTTCATACAAACTTTCAAGTCGTTATTTTCCGAAATGACTGAACAGATTTTAATGAAACTTCCTACGCATAAGCATTATATAATATAGGTCTAATAGTTACTAAAAAACATTTTCTAAAAATAATGTTACAGCTAAATTAGACCGATTGTAATTTTCTATAGAAACAGAAATTTCCATGTATCTTCATTTTTAAAAGACATTTCGAAAAAAATATTAGTAACTTATTAATAATTCTTATTAAAATATTATTTCTGGTTGTTCTCGTCTGGCTAACGGCGAGTACTTGCACAGGCACAACCAAGTAGCCAGGATTATTCACCAGCAACTTGCCTTAAAATATGAACTTGTGGAATCTGAGGTACCGTACTACAAGAATGTGCCCGACCCAGTTCTCGAGAAAGACCATGTCACGCTGTACTGGGATCGGCCTATCATTACTGACAGGACTATTGTTGCCAATAAGCCTGACATAGTGGTGATAGACCGATCAGCGCGCCGCGTAATGATAGTCGATGTTACCATCCCGCATGACGAAAACCTCGTGAAAGCTGAGAAAGAGAAACAGATAAAATATCTCGACTTGGCTCACGAGGTTGTCGATATGTGGAATATGGACTCGGCTATCATTGTGCCGATTGTCGTAACGGCCAATGGCCTTATGGCCAAGAGCCTCGACGAACATCTGTCGAAGCTCTCACTTGGCAGTTGGATCAAGAGCCAGATTCAGAAGGCAGTATTCCTCGATACGGCCCGCATTGTGAGGAGGTTCCTGTCTCTGCAGCCCTAACCACCGGTAGTTTGGACCCTGCTCCCGACACCGGCGGAAACCTGTTTTTTATATTTTTAAATGTTTTTTTTTACCTTTTTGTTTTTAAGAAATATTTAAAAATATATTAGATAAGATGTCAAATGAATAAAGGGCGACACAGCGCAAATGCCCACACTTTCAACGGGAGATGAACAAGCAAAAAACAAAACGGGAAGAGGTAATCCTCCGTGAGGAGGAGAAACATTATAACAAGCAACAACAGCAGCCCCCCAAGCAGGAGACACCACACGAACATCAATCCCGCCCTCACGAGAGACAAATTAGAGGTGAACGTAACTATGCTAACGTCACCGCCAACACCCAACAACAAGAGACAACAATACCGAGTCGTAAACTCTCAAAACAAGAATTCCTCGAGGTATTCGAGCGTTGCTTCAGAGAACTGCGCGATGCCATCCTTAACCGCAACTGGGACTAAGAAACAAGTGCGAATAATGCACATCAACGTGCAAGGCCTCCGTGGCAAATTCATCGAAGTCAAGCATACCGTGAACAAGTATAACGTTGACATTCTTATACTTAACGAGATAAAAATTAACCTGGACGAACAAAGGTACAACATACCCGGCTACGATAAAATTTACGAAAGAAAAGAGCAACATCTAGGCACCGTAATGTACATCAAACGAGGCCTAAGATGGGCTCAAACCCGTCTAATAGACAGTATCGACGACGCGGACAGACGTATTGAGGGATGCAGTATCAATCTTTACACCAAACACATAAACAATGACAAGATCACAATTAAGGGCATCTACATACCGATACCGAGACAAGGAGACCTCGTCCACGAGTTCGAGACGCTGTTACTGGGTGAAAGCGCCATCATCATAGGTGACTCGAACCTACGCACGAGACAACTAAATCACACCAGAGACGTGGGCCTAGGCATCGTACTCCGCGATGCAATACAACGCGGCTCCGTCAGACTCATTAACACAGGTCAACCATCTCGGCCTACGAGTCCAGGAAACAGTATACTCGACACAGCAATCGTGAACCACGATCACTCACTATTGGAATTTAAGTGCCAGCAGAGGGAGTGTATTTCCTCAGACCACCTCCCGTGGACATTGGATGTAATAATCGATAGCGATTACGAACAACCGATGAGTCGCGATCTCATGCAGATAAAAGGAACTCGAGAAGGCAGACAAGCTTTTGAAGAGCTGCTCGCTAACAACATGAATTCAGAACTACAGATCGCTTCAAACGCCGACTGTGAAATATATATCGCGTAAACAGAAAAGGCCGTCGTCAAAACACTCGACGAGTTGGCCCCGCTGAGAATCTTTGACTCCAAAGAGAGACTTCCAACATACATAAGAGATAAAATAGACGAGCGTAACGCCAAGAAGCAGCGTGCCTGGCAACTTAGACACACTAGTCTTAGGACAGTGGCAAGGAGGCAATACAATGCCTGCAAGCATGAATTGTCTAAAGAAATTATCCAACATAAAGAAGCCGAGTGGACCAAGCTACTAGAAAATACTAAAGATAATAGGAAACGCATGTGGGCCGTGCAAAGAGCAATGAAAAAGCCCCTCATGAAACTGCCTCACTTCAGCGATTGCACCAATGAATTGGAAATCATCGACAGAATGGTCGATACAGCCATAGTCAAGGAAGCTACTATCGATACAAGTGACGAATGTACAGAAATCACCACACCATTCGCACCACTCGATCGAACTTCAAAACACGAGCTCAAATTAGCGCTTAGACGCTTCAAGAACAGCAAAGCCCCTGGACCTGACGGCATCAAAGCCGACATACTCAAACTAGGCGGCGACACCATGATTGCAATATTCAAACGTATTATGGACTACGTACTCGAGACGGGTTACTTCCCTAAGCGATGGAAAACCAGTACCTGTATTTTTCTGCATAAGGCGGGTAAGGATCACAGGGATCCCAAATCGTATAGACCTATCAGTCTACTCAACATAATGGGCAAATGGGCCGAGAGAATAATACTCAACCGCATCGAGACAGAGTTAAGCGAAATAATACCCAGCCACCAGCATGGGTTTACGAGAAACAGAGGCACCGCCACCCAAACCCTTCGTACAGGCAAATACATCGCCGACGCGCTGGATAAAGGCCATAGCGTTGCCATGATATCGACTGACCTCAGCAAAGCCTTCGATTCAATCAACCACAAAGGGCTCTGTCGAAAACTGATCGACGCTGGAGCACGCAACAATATCGTAAAGATGATTGAGAACTATCTGAGCAACAGGACAACAAGAGGAAGCTTCAGAACCACTTTGGGAACGGAGCAGTGTGTGCTACACGGGGTGCCCCAGGGATCGATACTCGGTCCGGCGATCTTCAACCTCTATGTGGCTGACCTACCAAACGAAAGAATAGCAGGCCAGATGCTGTCACAGTATGCCGACGACTTATGTGTACTCAACGCAGCTGAAAGACCGGACCACGCTACGCGCCGAGCAGAGTGGGCTGCCACCGACATAATTGACTATTACATAAAATGGGGCCTCAAATGCAATGTCGATAAGACCGAATGCATAATGTTCTCGCATAAGAGACCAAGACTCAACAATTTGAACACAGGGTATCGCAATTATGTTCAAATACGTGGCGAACGCATCGCATTCAAACCAGAAATAAAATACCTCGGAGTCTGGCTGGACAAAAGGCTTTCGATGAATAAGCATGCCAAGGAAAATATTGAAAAGGCCAAGAGAGTCAGAGGAGCGCTGTATCCAATTATCGGCTACCGCTCCAAGCTAAGCGTCGAGATCAAGCTACTTGTCATTCAAGCATGCTTACTGCCAGTGATAGACTATGGAGTAATACAACTGTTACCGAGGTACAGTAAAACAAACCTGCTCAAGCTTGAGAGGCAGTATAAAATGGCATTGAAGAGCGCCGCACATCTACCCAGACGCACTGATACCGATCTACTATGGGAAATCTTGCAACAAGACCCGTGGCACATTCGTGCGCATGATCTCCACGGCGACATGATAGAACGTCTCAAATCTCTGTCGATCGAGGGGCTACAAGAACAAGGCCCGGCGTACACGCGTTATGGACAACACAATCCCTTTCTTTTCGCAACTAGAGTAGGTGAAATTGAGTACATTAATAAAAAAGATAGGGACAAGCCGCTCTTCAAACGACTGGCCCCCTTCCGACAGCGTAGGCTCTGACTGTAGAGTTACTCAATACTCAATAAGCGGATCACCGCTGGGGCTAATCCCCACTGCTTTATCGTTATCCTCACGTTAAAATTATATAAGCACTAGTAATAGAGGAAACGACCAGGATAGGTTTCAAAAGCTCCTACTCTACGGACAAAATGAAACACGCAACTGTAAAATGAGATTTTTAAGTGATATGTAATATTAAACTAGAGAAATAAATAAAATTCTGATTCTGATGATTCTGATTCTGATTCTGATTCTGAATAAAGGGATTAATAATTATTAATGATATTATTAATTACGATTTTCGGAAACATGAGTGTTATGAACTTCGCCGGTAGCACTACAAATCGTATGAATGAAAACTTCAGGATGAAAAATTTTAGAAAGTGTGATCATTCGAGTATTACAAATCATTAGGAAGAAGGAAGAATTTCGGGTAAAGAACTTTAGGTGAGCCAATATGGACCCTTTTTTTTCACATGGCTAAAGCTTTTTTATTTTGTGTTTAAAAGAGAATAAAACGGAGAGCATAATGTTGAAAGGTTGAACTATTCTTTAGACGTCTTTGTCCAGTTTATTATTGACTAGCGACCCGCCCCGGCTTCGCACGGGTGCAATGCTGATATTAAATATACTACAGAATGTCTGTCGACATCACATTGGAAGCCTCTAAAATTATCAGTGTATTCAGTGTCTCTATCCTATATTATGCATGTATTATACCTATAAACCTTCCTCTTGAATCACGCTATCTATTAATAATTAATAATCTAAGACCGCGTTTGCTCATAGTTTTTATTAATATTTAATTTTTGGTCCATGTTGTAACATTGTGTTTGTTTAATCTCTTGAAGCTATATAAAAATAATATGTTTAGCTTTAAATTAAAGAAAAAATATATTACTTACTTGGACAATTTGCACCCATCCCAGGCTGTATACACGCAGACATGGCTTCTTCCACAAGTATATAATATGAAATTTCTGGCATTGCAGGCTAGTTATAATTACCATTGCTATATTCTTTATAATCCATAAAACTATTATCAAAATAACGAATTTATTGTTCATGTCACGCCGAAATCGTTATTTTATGTAATACGTTTCTTTTCACCACCTATGGTAAATGACACAGAAATGTAAAAAACCTTCGGGTGCTTATGCCACTCCTTCTGTGGATTTCTTGGATTCTCCAAATAAGGGAAATGTGACTGCGGCTTTGCACAATGTTAGAAATTACCAACAGTACGTAACCGAATAAATAGAAGTCGGTACACGAAAGCTTTTTATAATATTCCATAGACACACTGTTTCGATGATCGTTGAGGAAATTATGGAGACTAAACACTTTCAAAAATAAAATAATTCAGAACAACCAATACTTGATACTTCTTTTCCCATGGAGTGATAAAACTTTTTCTTATTTTGTACTGACTCGTTCCTTAAAGAAATGATGGAGACTAATCACATTGAAAAATTGAACAGTTAGCAACAGTTAGGATGTAATATAAATTTCTTTTCACAACGAGTGATAAAACACTTCCTTATTTTGTATTTAGAAGAGAAGGGTACAGAGAGTATAATGTTGAAAGATTAAACTATTTTTGGACGTCTTTGTCCAGTTTATTATTGAGTATCAATTTAACTGGACGATTTGAGTTCGCCAACATGTCTTGTATGTTTTCTAATCTTTCAGTGTTTTTTTTTTTTTAATTATCGAATTGTTGTTATTTTTATGAGGAGTAGGTAGGTAGTCCGACTTGTAAATAAAATTCTATTGATTTATCGTGACAAAGTTGAACATTCATTATCTTTACTGTCAAATTACATAATAGATAAGGAGTGCTGTTGTAATAAAAAATATACAAAGATTCATTCATCATGAGTTTATTTTTAAATAAAAAATGAACTGGAGGATTTGAATTTTTCCATGTGTTTGGTATTCGTCTTGTTCTCACGATAATTTTATGAGTAATGAAGATAATTTCACTGTTTTTGTGGTGACTTATTCGGATTCTTAGTTAATTATTTAAAGGAAGTAGAACATAAATCATTTTATATTTGCTGTCAAAGTCTGTTGTGAAACAGTAACAACAATAGTAGTAGTAGTATAAGGAGTAGGAAGTTACTGTTTTAGTAGTAAACATAGATCCGTAATCTGTAGTATTATTTTCTCATTATTTGATGCTCAAATTAATCTTAAATTTGTCAAAAAATAAGAAAAAATACAAGAACTGGTCATTTAACAGAGTTTAATTAAATGTTAAAAAAATCTGATCAAAGAAACACAATCACCATCGTGCGATATAATGTGTTTACAAATTGAAAAAATTGTTGTAAAGTGTAATTATTGCTGCTAAAATAGTTGTTTTACACCAATGCAAATTGCAGCAGTACAATAATGTATTTAGCCATAAGTGCAGTCAATGGTATCGGTAGAGAGGCGTCTATAGTAAACAGCCCATACGCTGTCATCTTACTGAAGGTCCGATTGACTTGTAGCACGCGCTTGTACAGGTGTCTAAGACTATCTGTAAAGATGAAGGTAAAGGTAATCCTTAGTTAAAAATATCTCTATTAACATAATAATACAGCAAACCAAACCAGATGTCGATCAAGATCGCCATTCATACCAGCCGAAAGATGTCCAAAGTAGGACATAGGCCTTCCACAAGCGTCAGTTCTGCCTTTTTGGTTTTCAATGTATTCCGCCGTCCTCCACCAGGTCATCGGTTCATCTCGTGGAATGTCTTTTAGTCATTACGGAATATTTTGGCCCTGTCGGCCATCCATTCGAGTAATGTTCCAAATAATCATCAAAATGTATTATTGTACTTACTGAGAAATGATCGATTTAATCCAAATTCGTATTATCTTTCTTTTTATGAGATAACTTATTAATCAAAGGTATAGTTATAGTCATCATTTCAGCCGAAAGACGTCCACTGCTGGACATAGGCCTCCCCCAAGTGACGCCACATTGACCGGTCCCGTGCGCCTCGCATCCAGCGGATCCCCGCAACCTTGACCAGGTCATCGGTCCACCTGGTGGGAGGCCTTCCAACGCATCGTCTTCCGGTTCGCGGTCGCCATTCCAGAACTTTTCGGCCCCATCGGCCATCCGTTCTGCGAGCAATGTGCCCTGCCCATTGCCACTTAAGTTTGGCAATTCTTCGGGCTACGTCAGTGACCTTGGTTCTCTTGCGGATGTCCTCATTTCTGATTCGATCACGCAAGGAAACTCCGAGCATAGCCCTCTCCATTGCCCTTTGGGTGACTTTAAGCCTTCTGATGAGGCCCATTGTGAGCGACCACGTTTCGGTCCCGTATGTAATCACTGGCAACACACACTGGTCATAGACTTTCGTCTTGAGACACTGCGGTAAGTTGGACGAGAAGATACCACGCAGCTTCCCGAACGCTGCCCAGCCGAGTCGGATTCGACGATTGACCTCTTTCTCGAAGTTAGACCTACCCAATTGGACCGTTTGTCCCAGGTAGACATAATCGTCTACAACTTCGATAGTAGAGTCTCCGATCTTGATAGGAGTGGGTGTTACATGGGCATTCAACATGACCTTGGTTTTATCCATGTTCATTTTAAGACCCACTCTTTCGGAAGCTCTACTGAGGTCATCGAGCATTGTACTGAGGTCCTCCATGGTCTCAGCCATGACCACTATATCGTCGGCAAATCGAAGGTGAGAGATGTACTCGCCATTGACGTTGATGCCTAACCCCCTCCAGTCCAGAATCTTGAAGACATCTTCCAGTGCAGCGGTGAAGAGTTTCGGAGATATGACGTCTCCCTGTCTCACACCTCGCTGCAGAAGGATAGGTTCCGAGGTCTGGTCCTGAAGTCGGACTGACATGGTGGCGTTTTTGTACAAACACTTCAACACCTCGATGTACCGATAATCAATTTGGCACCGTTGGAGAGACTGCAGTACAGCCCAAGTCTCGATCGAATCGAAGGCTTTCTCCTAGTCCACAAACGCTAAACAGAGAGGCAGGTTGTACTCTTCGGTCTTCTGTATAACCTGTCGCAGCGTATGTATGTGGTCTATGGTGCTAAAGCCTTTACGGAATCCGGCTTGTTCGGGAGGCTGAAAATCGTCAAACCTGCGCGCGAGACGATTCGTGATGACTCTTGAAAACAACTTGTAGACATGGCTTAGAAGTGAGATGGGCCTATAGTTCTTCAACCGGGCATTGTCGCCCTTTTTGAAGAAGAGTACCACCACACCCCTGCACCATGCCTGTGGCGTTTTCCCCTCGAGTATGACGGAATCAAACAGCTTCTGAAGGGCCTTAAGTACCGGTTTTCCACCCGCCTTTAGAAGTTCGGCCGTAATTCCATCATCACCCGGTGCCTTGTTGTTTTTAAGCTGTTTCAGAGCCATCCTAATCTCGTACAGGCTGATGTCCGGGATGTCTTCGGTATAGTGTCGGGTCAGTCTAGCTCTTGGGTCATTCGCCGGTGAAATGTCCGCGGTAGCCATGGCTACCCCGCGCGCACGCCGCGCGCGCATGGAAAGTTTTTGCCGCGCAAGCCCCCCGCGCCACTTCCCATTTAAAGCTTATTTTCTCGTAAACTATTGCAGCTACACCAAAACAAAAAATACGTGTGTATAGCTGAAACTATACAGAATCTAACTACGTAAAAACTAATTACGACAACTAGATATAAGTATTTCGAAAAAAATGTGAACTTGAGAATATATGTTGAATGTCACTTTCTCCAATAAGAATAAAAGTTTTACCAATTAGAATTGTAATTGGTATCAATAAAACCTATTTATAATTAAACTAGACTATATAAGCTTCGTTTTAATACCCATATATCCTTACTTTGGCACTTTCTTAGTAGCACAATCACCCAAAACAATCAACCCTCCTCGCATTCTATTCGATACCTACTGATTTTGTCGTGTTTACGTAAAAAAATCGATAAGATTTCGTTTTATTTTACTGTTTTATATTGCGGAGACACTAATAATTACTTAATTGAAGTAATTTTCATAATACGATTTTTCTATTTTAACTATTTTTGCAATAATTTCTAAAAAAACATTAACAAAATACCACGTTCGACATGGCGCCAATTTTACATTTCGATATTATCGTTTCAACAGACTTTGAACCTACGATGTTTATAGATATTCGTAAAGCTTGATTAACGAGGTTTATTTTGATATATAATACTATATACATTGGGTTAAAATAAAAGAATACTCACGTTTTAAAACCAGAGAACATAAATCACAACACGGCATTACGGTAAAATTAGACAACTGACTTTTAAAACTTGACATTTAATTTTGACGGCTGATATTGTCGTTCTTTGTGCCACAGACGCAGAATTTAATACTGTATCCATAAAAGGGGACCATAGACGGTACATTTAGAGATGTTACCAGTTTTAGTAAGTTTTTTCGATACAAATTTAGATGCAACAAACGGGGCCTAAGCGTTGGACCGGAATATTTTTTTGATCATTTTTAGGGCGTAATCGTTTCATCGGTTCGCTAGATTTACAACGGGTTTCCTGGTTGACGTGTACAACTGCCCATAGAATCTCCCGATCTCCCTCAGTAGCTCCGGTTTGACGGATACGATCCTGCCATCGTCGGTCTTCAGTTTTGTGAACTGGCTTTGCCCAATAGCCAGATCTCTTGCAAATACCTTTGAGCCTTTATTTCGCTCAATTGCGTCTTTAATACGCTCAGTATTAAAGCGGCGGAGGTCGCTTTTTAAGGATTTGGAGATCCGTCTATTGAGCTGCCGGTATTTCCACGCCTCGTCTGAAGACTGCAGGATCATCTCACGCCGTTCCGTCATGAGCTTGAGAGTATGATCGGAGAGTTTTTTGTTCTTCTGTGCACGACGCGTCTTGTAGAACTTAGACCCCGTCGTATGGACAGTTTCCACGAATCCATCGTTGCATTCGTCCACTGAGCTTCCTAGGCACTCGAAACGATTCTGGAGTTCAAGCTGAAAGCTCTCGGGGTTTTGGATCTGGATCTGTGCTGGTCGGAGCGTAGACTTCATCAGTCGAGACCTTTCAAGCTTAATATTAATGTTCAACGTGCCTCTCACCATGCGGTGATCGCTCCCGGTTTTCACTGAATTGATCACAGAGACATCATTGAACATTTGCTTCCCGGTTGACATGATGAAGTCAATCTCATTTTTTGTTGCACCGTCGGGGCTCTGCCAGGTCCACTTCCTGTGCTCACGCTTTCTGAAGAAGAAGTTCATCATATAGAGGCCCTCCTTCTCCATAAAACTAGCCAGTTGGTGTCCCCGGTGGTTCCGACGTCCAACCCCAAATTGCCCCACTTGCAGTTCATCCCCGTCTCGTTTGCCCAGTTTCGCGTTGAAGTCCCCCATGACAACGGTGAAGTGAGTTTTGAAACCACGCATGGCTTGGTTATAGTATTCAAAGCTATTTCATTTTACCTGAGCAGTTCGTATCCATAACTCGCTGTATACATGCCGACTCAGCTTCCTCCACAGCAATATGGAATTTCTCACATTGCAAGCTGGTTATGACTACTAAAATGGTGTCCTTCATAATCCATCCAAATATTACGAAGCTCGCATACAAAATGCTTATGTTACGCTGAAAAAAAAATGAGATGTTATATGATGACGGTAGTCCACGTATTTCTGACCATGAACCTCTCATCATCATCACTATGCAGGGCAGGAGCCCATAACGTAATTAATTTTGAATCAGCATTTAGAATATTTTTTTATAATGGTTCGCCCTTTTCCATAGTTGAACGTGCACTTATATTAATATAGTATGTATGGACATTCAAACGTATATAATAAAGTAAAAGATCAATGTTCTGTATGGTGTCGGACGTAAAGAATAGCACCATCCCATATCTTCCCGTGGGTGTCGTAAGAGGCGACTAAGGGATTTGCCAGAGAATGGGCAGCAGCGTTCTCTGTGCTTTTGTAACAACCGTACTGCGATCGCCAACCCGCCTGCCAAGCGTGGCGATTATGGCAAAACCTCCCTTATGTCAATGTGGCGTTGGGGGGAGGCCTAAGTCCAGCAGTGGACGTCTTTCAGCTGAAATGATGATGATGATGAAAAGATCATAAATAAAAGTTTTTGAAATATTTGTCTGCTTAGTGTTATTAAATATGAAAATCTAAAAAGAAGTTGTTTAAACACACCCTGCAGTATAAGTATGATGTAAAAGTTTGTTACTAAATACTTACTTCCTCTTGTGTTGCTGTTGGGTCTTTGAATTGTGATAAAAATACTGCCAAAATCCAGAAACTCCGAATGAATGAGTCCACTGCTCGCCACAATATCTGTTTAGCAAAAATCAAGAAAATCTGATGAAAAAATATGAATCAGAGCAAATGGTCTGTCTTCCGCTTTCTCTGTCCGTCGTCTATCTTTGTCTTCACTTTCTCTAATTTTATTTTTTAGATTGAATATTTAAAAAAAACATCAACTTACCAATACTTGAAAAATCTTACTATGCAGCTTGTAAGCTTCTAAAATATTTTGATACAACACGAAGATTTGTTCACAATTTTCGTCATTGTTTTCTTCATTTTTAATTCGCAGTACCTTCTTAGCCCACTCTTCAAGATATATCGTTAATAATGCCATAAGTCGAAAATTATAAACTATACTTAAATCGACTGCTATGTTTTGTAAATCAGCACAGATCTCAGCAAAATAAATGGTTTCTTGGAATGTATAACATACCATAATCGATTTAACAATAGGCAAGAATACACTTGAAAGTAAGATCCAGTTCTCAATAATATACCTTCGGGTACTTATGCCACTCTTTCTATGAATTTCTTGAATCTTCAAAATAAGAGAAATGTGACCGCGGCTCAGCACAATGTTAGAAATTACCAACAGTGCGTAACTAATCAAATAGAAGATATTACCAATCAAGAAAGCTTTTCTATAATGTTCCAAAGACACACTGACTCCATGATCGTTGAGGAAATGATGGAAACTAAACACTTTGGAAAATAAAACAATCAAGAATAGCAATATGTGATACTTCTTTTCACATGGAGTGATATAACTTTTTCTTATTTTGTATTTAGAAGAGAGGAGCACAGAGAGCATAATGTTGAAAGGTTGAATTATTCTTAGGACGTCTTTGTCCAGTTTATTTAACAAATTAGCTGGACGATTTGAGTTGTACCTCATGTTTTGTAGCTGTTTTGTTCTTTCGGCCATTTTATGAGTACTGAAATAATTTCGTTATTTTCATGGTGAACAATCTTGTCTCCGAGTTATTTATGATGATAAATGATTAATGACATGATTAATGTTTAAATATCTTTGATATAGTTATTTATATCAAAGATATTTAAACATTAATCATGTTTGCTGTCAAAGTCTATTTAATTATAAGGAGTAGGTAGTTACTCCAATAGCTAATAACAAATACCATAGATGTCTTAAATATTTTTTCCCTTCGTTATCTTGGTCAATAGAAAACTTAATGTGTTGTTTTGTTGAAAATATTATAGATTTGTATTGTATGTGTTCACTAATCTTATTTGTTTAATGATTGCATCCTGCCTCCAGCCACTCAGTTATATGAAGAAGTTTTTGTAATTTGTAAAGTTATTTTTTATATAGTGCTTAAAAAAATGCTCAAAGAAGAAATAGTTGAATGGTGTAACTACTCATTTATTTATTTATTTTACACACACTATCTTTACAGGATAACCCCAATACAATAGTGGTTTGTAAACACACACCAAATAAAGTGAAAAATAAATTTACGCCTAATAAGAATAAACTATACACTTAAAAATCGATATATATATAAAATCAGGGGATACCTATGTTTCATCGAAAAGAAATTGACAAATTATCACTTCCCAAACAATTTTCCGCATAATTTCATTTGCCAAATTATTACTTAGCAAAATATCTCTTCATAAATAAATGTAACGTAAACCTAATGTTTGGCAAGTGAACGTTTAAACAATAACTTGTTTACCAACTAGTACTTTTACCAACTTCTAAGTACACACAAACACATTTTTCAGTTCAGTTTTGTTCAGTTTCGGGTAGCCTTTTTTTAGGTTTTTTTTTTCATAATTTATTTCTTTATAATCTAGTCGTTTCTGCCTGAGGTCACAGTTCTAACCTAACCATATTTCTTTCAATAATTAAGCCCGTCTAACTAGTTCGGTTCTCCATAGCCTGCTAAAAATAAAATCATCATATCAAATCATTTGACCAGTTTATTCCCGGTCGTCCCCACCTCGTTGTCCCCACTGGGTATGAATGGGAAAAAAAGTTTCGTTCCTCCCCAGTGGTGACGATTGGAACTTTTTATTTCCTACGCGTTCCGCTATAGACCCATTTTATAATACATTCGCCTAAAATCATAGTTGACGTAGGCCCGCTACGAGGAGCTCGTATTTCTGTTTGCAGGGCTTACAGTAACCTAACGGGGTGCCCCATGTCCAGAGCTCGCTTCACTCGCTCCTGCATCCAAATTCTGCATTTTGACTCTCGGTCTGTAGCGGAATGAGTGGGAAATAAAAAGTTCCAATCGTCACCACTGGGGAGTAACGAAACTTTTTTTCCCATTCGTACCCAGTGGGGACGACGAGGTCCCCACCTTGTCGCCGACCGGGAATAAACCATTTCCCAAATCACCGCACCGTGTTCCAAGTGGCTCCTTACCAAAGCATCATGGGAGGGGGATCCAAGGGGATGCAGTGCAGTTCTTTTCTATAATAGATTAGAGTACCGCCCTTGTGGCAGCGTGACCAATCGTTGCGATCTATGCGATAGTTGGCAATTCTCGGATCGCGGTGACTGGTCTTGAGAAAGGTCTCCTGTACGAGGAGGATAACAATTTGATGGTCGCGGAGGAAAGTGGCGATCTCATCACGCTGGCCTCTAATGCCATTGGCATTAAAGTACCTTAACTTAAGGGATCGGGGTTTGGTACACGTTAATCTCGTAATATCCATTGGAGTTAGTCGAGATTAAGGTTGCGGAGGACGTCGCCTAACTTGAGTAGGGACCTGATTATAATTTATTTAATATATTCTTTTTAAATTTTAGCTTATCGCTACCATTTTTAGCCTCCTTGAGATCAACCGCCATGCGGTCTGCTTCGGGGCTGATTAACTATCAGATAAGAAGAAGAAGATAAGAATGTCAACCTTAAGTTGCATTCCATCGAGACTTTACATGAGCTTAAATCAGACCATCGACCAGTGCTCATGCACTTAGTTCCCCGCTCAGGTCCTTCTGACCCTAGCCAGCCCCCACCGACCCAAGTGATAACCGACTGGAGGAAAGTCAGCGAAACGCTGAACTCCACCACGTCGTCTCACCTGGAGGCCACCCCCGATCACAAAGTTTCAGTCTATTTCCCGATGTCTTGAATGAACAGCGGGGAAAAGAAGCAGCCTTCAGCCACTTTTTCAAAGAAGCTCAAACCCCCTCGCTTCAGCTTCTTTGAAGAAGTGGCTGAAGGGTTAGCCTTCGGGCTGCTGGTATGAGCAACGGCGGACGTTGGTACGGGGACCGAGGAGGTGGGGCGGGAGGCCACGGGAGAGTTGACTTGAGGGAGCGCGACTAGTTTTTTGGACATGGCGGCCTGTGAGTTCTTGCCCTTCTTTCTCTTCCCCTTTCCGACGACTTGATAGTCGTCTTCTGAGGACAAGGAGGCGGAACAAGAATCTATGATTGATTTCGAGTCGGAGACTGGCTCAGTTGTGTCCATTTTCTCCGAAATGGAAACAATGGGCGCAGGAGCGGGCTGATCCATTGTTTGCGAAACAATAAGCTTCGAGACAATGGATCTTGGTTTAGGCGGAATCGCAGCGGCTACGGTTGGTGGTTATCCTTTTTTGGCAGGTGGAGGCGACAAAGGGCTGTCGAGCGCTTCACTGAAATCAGTGACGTTATCGCTGGTTTACCGGACGGCAGCAATGTCGGACCTATATTTTTTTAAATGTGGGTCTTTTTCAAAGACGCGCAAGAAAAAGTCCAAAAGGACTCTGTCTTTTGCGTCAAGAGATATATTGTCGGCTAAAAGTTAGCGGACATTTGAGTGAATCTCCGCGCCTAAACAGCCTAACTCCCCGGGTGGGTAGGCCCGGGGATGTGTGGCCTCTCTGTCGGGTGTGCAATGACAGAGAGGTGTGTACCTACTGTTGTGCCCTAAGCTTGTGAACTTGTCGCCAGTCTTATTGTACGACAGGGCCTTACGCCCCAAGGGGCCTCTAGTGCGAAGGGGTAGACCCTCTTAACCGACACTACCGGTGATTGCTATGAAGGAAGTCAGATTTATCTAGTGTTTCTTAACCAGGCTTGACTAGGGTAGCCCCCAAACCCAAGATTCTGGTTCCCGATGCCAATGGGCCCTGAAGGGGTTTGGCGGGTAGGATTGGGTCTCCACCCTCTTGGTTTCGTTGGCACCGTAAGGTTTCCACCAAGAACCTCGAAACTGAGGACTTTTTCCTGGGGGGGGCAAAATACGTTTTGAAATGGATAAAATCCAACAAAGAAATAGAAGAACAAGTGCTGTCTTGAAAAAGACAGCAAAAGTTCGGGGGTGCAGGTGATGGACTACTGATGAAGTCACGACACTGGGAAGCGACGAACCGATGACACACACTGATAGCGAGCGGGAATGCGAGCAGGTAGCGGTACGGTACGGTAGCGGAACTTCTATCGGCCGACTACGAGTTGTTATACTCTATGCTGACTTCTACTGATTGGAGTATGATTTACGACATGCATGATTTGGAGGATATGTTGAATATTTTTTTATGATAAACTGAGTCAGAAAGATATAAAGAATAAAGCTAGATATCATAAAACTTTCAAAAAAACAAAGCTGGTTAGCGATTTTTCTGAATTTTCAAAGTACAGAGCTCTTATTAACAAATTGTGCAGGTTCAAGTCTGTTCCCGGTGAAATAATGCAACTGTGATGGTTACATATGATTTATTCTTCAAATTGCTCATTACATATATAAAATCAGTGGCCATGGCGGAAGGCGGTATGTTGGCGATGTAATAGTAGGAAGAGATAAGAGGAAAAAAGGGACGATTTATACAATGCTAAGCTTTTTATAGGCGTGAACGGAAGAACAAATTTGACCTGGACTGAATGATTTGAACGGAACGGCTCCAGTGCTGCAGTAATTAAATTGTGGCGGCGCGAAGCAATGATGCCGTTTCTTTCCACGACAACAGATGGCGCAAATTGGTCCACACTTCACCAAAGTGAAGCGCTCGACAGCCTTTTGTCGCCTCCACCTGCCAAAAAAGGATAACCACCAACCGTAGCCGCTGCGATTCCGCCTAAACCAAGATCCATTGTCTCGAAGCTTATTGTTTCGCAAAAAATGGATCAGCCCGCCCCTGCGCCCATTGTTTCCATTTCGGAGAAAATGGACACAACTGAGCCAGTCTCCGCCTCGAAATCAATCATAGATTCTTGTTCCGCCTCCTTGTCCTCAGAAGACGACTATCAAGTCGTCGGAAAGGGGAAGAGAAAGAAGGGCGAGAACTCACAGGCCGCCATGTCCAAAAAACTAGTCGCGCTCCCTCTAGTCAACTCTCCCGTGGCCTCCCGCCCCACCTCCTCGGTCCCCGTACCAACGTCCGCCGTTGCTCATACCAGCAGCCCGAAGGCTAACCCTTCAGCCACTTCTTCAAAGAAGCTGAAGCGAGGGGGTTTGAGCTTCTTTGAAAAAGTGGCTGAAGGCTGCTTCTTTTCCCCGCTGTTCATTCAAGACATCGGGAAATAGACTGAAACTTTGTGATCGGGGGTGGCCTCCAGGTGAGGCGACGTGGTGGAGTTCAGCGTTTCGCTGACTTTCCTCCAGTCGGTTATCACTTGGGTCGGTGGGGGCTGGCTGGGGTCAGAAGGACCTGAGCGGGGAACTAAGTGCATGAGCACTGGTCGATGGTCTGATTTAAGCTCATGTAAAGTCTCGATGGAATGCAACTTAAGGTTGACATTCTTCTCATGGCGACATGGAGAGAACGACTGTCGCAACCCCGTGCAGGGCACGCCACAATAGTGGCGATAAGTCCCCTCTTTGAGGAGTGGCTAGAGAGGCGCCACGGCGCCCTCACCTTCCGCCTGACGCAGGTCCTCACCGGACACGGTTGTTTCGGGAGGTTCCTGCACCGAATCGGGCGGGAGGAAACGCCCGGGTGTCACCACTGCGAGGATCGGCCGGAGGACACGGTGGAGCACACTGTGGAGCTATGCCCCGCTTGGGCTGAGCACCGCCGTGTCCTCGTAGCGGCGATTGGCGGCGGCGACCTCTCGCGTCCGGCCCTGGTTCAATCCATGGTCCGGAGCGAGAGGGAATGGGAAGCCGTCGCCTCCTTCTGCGAAGCAGTCATGCTAGCGAAGGAGGTGGCGGAACGTGAGAGGGAGAGAACCTCACGTCCCAGCCGCCGCGGGAGACGCCCCGGGCGTCGGGGGGCAACCAGTGGCCCCCGGCCACCGTAGGCGCGGGCCTGTGGACGGTGAGTAATGGGCTAGCTCACCGTCCGTCCGTCTTATGACGACAGACCGTGCCGACGGCGCGTTCGTGTTCCACGCGCGCCTCAAGGAGATGTCAGCAAATCGGAAGGGGTCCGAGAGGGCCGATGCCTGCCAGGGCTGCGGGTTGTTCGAAAGAGATACCGTGCCCCTGGAACGCAAAGGGCTAAGAAGGAACATGGATGGGTTTTAGTCAGTCAAGTCTGACACTCCCTTCCGCTCCGCCCAGAGCGGAAGAAGTCATTTGATGATTTCCCATCCGAAAAAAAAAAAAAAAAAAAAAAAAAAGGTTGACATTCTTGAGTAGCGCTATATTGAGTACGTCCGGACGTTGGTTGGGGTCGTAGGGATAGGGAGTGTGCTCCATAGGAGCGATGGGATCAAAGTTGAAGGACTCTCCTAGGTTATACACGAAACGTCTTCTGGTAGAGGTCGTCGTGTAGTTTCAGGCGGGGTGTTTGGCGTTGAGGTCGCCCGGTTTGGACACATTTGTCTATTTTTCTTTGTCCTGAATGAACAGCGGGGAAAAGAAGCAGCCTTCAGCTTGTTAGAAAAAGTGAGAGGTGTTCCTCTCCCTGGACCACGCTGAACCACCAGAGAGCCTTCCCTGTACTCGGCAAAGCAAAGTTCAGCCCCATCCCCGGGCTATTAGATGCCCCTGTCCCCACTCCCGCGGCCCAAGTGAGCGCACCGGCGCCCGTTCCCAGCCCCGCGGCCGCGGACTCTTCTCCCAATATAATTTTAGAAACGTTAGCATAGTTAATCAGCCCCGAAGCAGACCGCATGGCGGTTGATCTCAAGGAGGCTAAAAATGGTAGCGATAAGCTAAAATTTAAAAAGAATATATTAAATAAATTATAATCAGGTCCCTACTCAAGTTAGGCGACGTCCTCCGCAACCTTAATCTCGACTAACTCCAATGGATATTACGAGATTAACGTGTACCAAACCCCGATCCCTTAAGTTAAGGTACTTTAATGCCAATGGCATTAGAGGCCAGCGTGATGAGATCGCCACTTTCCTCCGCGACCATCAAATTGTTATCCTCCTCGTACAGGAGACCTTTCTCAAGACCAGTCACCGCGATCCGAGAATTGCCAACTATCGCATAGATCGCAACGATTGGTCACGCTGCCACAAGGGCGGTACTCTAATCTATTATAGAAAAGAACTGCACTGCATCCCCTTGGATCCCCCTCCCATGGAGTCTCTACTCGAGACCTCAGTGTGTCGACTAGGTCGACATCAACCGATCGCTATCGCCGCCGCGTACATCACCTTTATCACATTATGCCTTTATGGGCATACCGTATACAGCTTTGGGGCTGTACAAAACACACAAATATTGAAATAATTCAAAGATTTCAAAATAAGGTACTTCGGAGCATTTTAACGCTCCCTGGTACATTAGAAACGAGGACAACCACCTGGACTTAGGAGTGGACCTTGTCGCTAAAGTTATAAAAAATACGCCGAAGCTCATGAACAAAGACTTCATAAACATGTGTGTGAATGTCGAGGCTATTCAGCTCCTTGACACTACGGACATAGTAAGGAGACTGAAAAGGACTAAGCCTTTTGAATTAGTTTAGTGATTGTTACGGAGTGCAGTGAGTGCTACCTTCTATGAACACAAGAACTAAGTGTCTTTCCGTCATAATAGAGACAATAAGAAAAGTGCCAATGGACACATTCTTTAGTATAAACTTACTAGGAAATTAAGTTAAATTTAAATTACTTATTAGCCTCAAGGCAAGATTGTAATTGTTATGAGGTAACCATTCGGTTACAACATAATGAAAAAAAAAAGGAACTTCAATTTCATTTCTAAAGACATATCTATAGACATCCCGCACGTGGTTTGATCAAGTAAATCTTGTATGGGAAGCGCCCTTTATTTTTCATTTATTTTAATTCGATATGAAAATCGTACAGCGGTTCACCTACCAAGTTTCAAATGTAGTCCAATGTAGTGTGTAGTCTATATATAATAGTTTCTTAATGAAGTAGCTGTGACATACGGGCCGACAGACAAGACGAATCAATAAGGTTTTCGTTTTTTGTTATTCGGCTACGGAAATCTATCTTTTGAAAGTATTTTTACGAATAAACATATGCTCTTACAGTGGTACCCAGATTGCGTGGAAGTCTGCTTTTGATGCAACTTATTTATTTTTATGCTCTTGTAGATCTTGAATTTGTGAATTAGGTGGACAAATAACAAAAAATATTCTTATAACAGAGTTATTTATTTATATACTACTTTTATTTTATTTTTTATATATAGTGCATAACAACAACAACAACAACAACATACCTGAATAAATTTTCAGGCAACTTTGGCCCATAGATATATACGTTACAGTCTAACATATATAATTATGATAAAATACAATTTGTGTTAGTAAATAAAACCTTAAAACTAAATATGTTAGTAACACTTCACTTGAACTCTACGTCACTGTGCGTGCGTGTGCATGTGTGTGTGTGTTAAAAAATGCTCAAAGATATACAATCGTGGGTTGTAAGCTATAATTTTATAAACCGTCACTTATGGGATATCTTCCGTCATTATTAATTTAGTTTTTTGAGTTCCCATGATTGCAGGATGACGTTGAAATATCAGGAACAGTTTTGTTAAAAACCGTGAAAGAAACCGTGTAACTGCTGTTGGTAAAATAGATATTTTACACCAACGCAAATAGCAGCAGTACAATAGTGTATTTAGTCATAAGTGCAGTCAATGGTATCGGTAGAGAGGCGTCTATAGTAAACATACCATACGCTGTCATCTTACTAAAGGTCCGGTTGACTTGTAGCACGCGCTTGTACAGGTGTCTAACACTATCTGTAAAGATGAAGGTTAAGGAAATCCATAGTAAAAAAATATCTCTATTAACTTAATAATACAGCAAACCAAACCAGATGTCGATCAAGATCGCCATTCATATCAGCCGAAAGATGTCCAAAGTAGGACTTAGACCTTTCACAAGTATATACATAAGGTGGTTCATTGTTATATAAAAGAGCGCCTCTCGCCATCAAACGTAAAAGTTTGGCGAGTTTAGTCTTAAGTAACACCTCTGTATTGTAATTTAATTAAATAAATAAAATAAAAAAAAGCGTCTTCGCCTTGACGATCAGTTCTGCCCTTTTGCTTTTCAATGTGGAATACATTCAAAACCAAACCGTCCTCCACCAGGTCATCGGTTCACCTCGTGGAATGTTTTCTAGTCATTACAGAATCTTTTGGCATAATCGGCCATCCATTAACCAGCAAAATGTTAGTATTGTACGTACTGAGAAACGCCCAAACTATTTCATCCAAATTCGTATTATCTTTTTCTTCATGAGATAACTTCTAAATCTTAAAAGGGTATTCAAAGCTATTTCGTTTTACCTGAACAATTCGTATCCATTACTCGCTACATATCGTATACATGCCGACTCAGCTTCCTCCACAGCGATATGGAATTTCTCACATTGCAAGCTGGTTATGACTACTAAAACGGTGTCCTTCATAATCCATCCAAATATTACGATTCTCGCACATAAAATGATCATATTACGCTAAAAAAAAGAGATGTTATGATGACCGCAGCCCACGTATTACTGACCATGAACCTCGCATTATCGTCACTATGCAAGGCAGGAGCCCCTCTTTTTTTTCGAATGGGAAATCATCACATGACCCCTCTCGCTCTGGGCCGAGCGGAAGGGAGTGGCAGACTTGACTGACTAAAACCTATCCATGTTCCTTCTTAGCCCTTTGTGTTCCAGAGCCACGGTATTTCTTTCGAACAGTCCTGCAGCCCTGGTAGGCATCGGCCCTCTCGGACCCCTTCCGATTTGCTGACATCTTGAGGCGCGCGTGGATAGCGAACGCGCCGTCGGCACGGCCTGTCGTCATAAGACGGACGGACGGTGAGCTAGCCCATTACTCACCGTCCACAGGCCCGCGCTTACGGTGGCTGGGGGCCATTGGTTGCCCCCACACGCCCGGGGCGTCTAACGCGGTGTGTGGGACGTGAGGTTCTCTCCCTCTCACGTTCCGCTACCTCCTTCGCCACTATGACTGCTTCGCAGAAGGAGGCGATGGCTTCCCATTCCCTATCGCTCCGGACCATGGATTGAACCAGGGCCGGACGCGAGAGGCCACCGCCGCCAATCGCCGCTACGAGGATACGGCGGTGCTCAGCCCAAGCGGGGCAGAGCTCTACAGTATGCTCCACCGTGTCCTCCAGCCGATCTTCGAAGTGGTAACCGCGTTTCCTCCAGCCTGATTCGGTGCAGGAACCTCCCGAAACAACCGTGTCCGGTTGCGTCCACCTGCGTCAGGCGGAAGGTGAAGGCGCCGTGGCGCCTCTCCAGCCACTCCTCAAAGAGGGGACTTATCGCCACTATTGTGGCGTGCCACGTGCACTGCTGGCTTTATCCGGATGAACTCTCGAACTTTAATTTTAAAAGATAGGCGATTCGTAGCCATCCTGATTTCCTGGGGAAGCACGTTCCACAGGGAAATAGATTGGATGAAGAAAGATCGGTGAATGAAGTACACGGCGACTTCATTGAAGTGCACGGTCATGCGAAGAGCGCAGACTCCTATTATGCTTGGCGCAAATGTATTGAAAGTGGGGAGCGAGGTAGCTAGGGGAAGTGGGAGAAACAAGAAAAGAAAACAAGGTTGTGAGCGCCCTTTGCTGCCTGCGCTCATCTCCCCATCATCATTATCATCATCCCCCATCATCGTCATCAACCTCATCATCCCCCTCAATTAATTGCTTATTAATTGGCTCATCTTCCTTAACTCAATTAATTTTGAATTAGCTTTTAGAATATTATTTTTTTTGTTTCGTTGTTTTCCAATATACTCGTAATCATGAACACTGATTGTGTCGTTCTTTCATAATGAAAGAACAAATGAGCGGAAAACTGAAAGACGCGCTCCATGATAACTTGAGGTAAGCCGAAAAAAATAAATGTCGCTTTATTGATAAGACACTTAAGAAGTAGAAAATGAATAAATAAGGTAACTTTGAAATGCTTACATTAATGCTTACACTCTACAGTATAAGTATGATATAAAAGTCTATTACCAAAATACTTACTTCCTCTTGTGTTGCTGTTGGATCTAGGAATAGTGATAAAAATACTGCCAAAAAAAAAGAAACCACGAATGAAAGAGTCCACTGCTCGCCCCAATATCTATTTAACAAAAAACAAGAAAATTGATGAAAAAATATGACTCAGTGCAAATGATCTCTCTTCCACTGTCTCTGTGCGTCGTCTGTCTTTGTCTTCATTTTTAACCCCTGACCAAAAAAAGAGGGGTGTTATAAGTTTGACGTGTGTATCTGTGTATCTGTCTGTGGCACCGTAGCTCTTAAACAAAAAACCGATTTTGATAAAATTGGTTTCGTTTGAAAGGTGTTTTAATCGAGAGTTTTCTTAGCTGTTTCGAGATAATCTGCTTAGCCGTTTGAAGGTCATCACCACTTTTCTAGTTGAAGGGAAATAAACAACTTCCACAGGTCTGGTCGATTCGAATTTTGAAATCTTGTTACTTGTCACCATGGGCATCGCCAGAGGGGTTGGACTGCATCCCCCACCCCTTAAAAGCTCGGGTTTTTTTTTAAATATAAAACTTTCATTATTTATGTTAATTAGCGAGAAGAGCCGCAACACCGAGAAAAGTGGAAGCAATGGGGGAGGCCTATGCCCAGTAGTGGGACAGTCAAGGCTAAGATAATTATAATACATATAAGTTTAAAAAGCATGAAATAAAATTTAAATTGAAAATTTAAAAAACCCCCATACAGAAAACCTCTAAAAAACTAAAATAAATTAATCCAACCGTCGTAGCGTCGGGGGAAGTATAGACCGCTTAGTGCAAGCAAAAAACAGGACCCCCGACGCTACGACGCCTAGATTTTCATTTTTTTAGAATAGATTATTTTTATTTGAAAGAAATAAAGAATATTTGAAGAAAACTCAACTCACCAATATTTGAAAAATATTATTATGCAGCTTGTAAGCTTCTAAAATATTTTGATACAACACGAAGATTTGTTCACAGTTTTCGTCATTGTTTTCTTCATTATTAATTCGCTGTACCTTCTTAGCCCACTCTTCAAGATACATCGTTAATAATGCCATTAGTCGAAAATTATATACAATACTAAAATCGACTGCTAAGTTTTGTAACTCAGCACAGATGTCAGCAAAATAAATGTCTTCTTGTATTATATAAAATATGACTCTGAGTTTAACAATAATCAAGAATAAACTTGAAAGTAAGATCCAGTTCGTAATAATATACCTTTGGGTGCTTATGCCACTCTTTCTATGAATTTCTTGAATCTTTAATATAAGAGAAATGTGACCGCGGCTAAGCACAATGTTAGAAATTACCAACAGTACGTAACCGAATAAATAGAAAAGGTTACCAGTCACGAAAGCTTTTTTAAAATGTTCCATAGACACACTGACTCGATCGTTGAGGAAATTATGGAGACTAAACAAATTGAAAATTATAAGAATCAAGAACAGCAATATATGATACTTCTTTTCACATGGAGTGATATAACTCTTTCTTATTTTATATTTAGAAGAGAGGAATACAGAGAGCATAATGTTGAAAGGTTGAATTATTCTTAGGACGTTATCGTCCAGTTTATTTATCAAATTAACTTGACGATTTGAGTTGTTCCTCATGTTTGGAAGATGTCTTGTTCTTTCGACCATTTTATGAGTAATGAGAATTTCATTACATTTGTGGTGACCAATCCTGTCACTAAGTTATTATAACATTAATCACCTTTGCTGTCAAAGTCAATTTAATAATAAGGAGTAGGTAGTTATTGTTTTAGCTAATAACAAATGTCAAAGACGCCATCAATCTTTTTTGCCCTTCGTTATCTTGCTCAATAGAAAACTGAATGTGTTGTTTTCTTGTTAATAGATTTGTATTTGTTCATTAATCTTATTTGTTTTCTAGTAAAAAAATATAACACGATCAGTCACGTCAATCAGAAGTAAACACAATCAAGGTGTGCAGAGATGAGTGACGCTTAAGCAACGCTAATGCTATAGATTAAAGTTGCTGCTAGCGTGTATAAAGAGAATTGTATGGTGAATATAGTAATACCAATGATGATGTTGTTTTGCCCGTGCCGCCTGCCACACAATTATTTGAAGAAGTTTTTCTAATTTGTAATGAATATGGGGACATAATATATGTTTCATTTTTGCTACGTCTATTTGTGTCGTTCGCCCGCATTTGATTGCCTATGGAATTCGGGCAAACGACCAAGTGTCAATGAATGCGGGCGAATACGCCGACTTCGGATAAACTTATCCGGTTTTATTGTTTGTTTTGTCGCAATTGTAAGCTTGTGTGGCGATGCGATGATTGCGCCATTAAATAATAATCGGACCAAAAAACATGGTGAGTGGTGCATAAACACTGTACCGCCTCCACAGCCCGCATACCTACATAAGTCTTAAATTCTACAACCTTGTAATAAAATATAAGGCATGTATTGGTTTATACGATAATTAACATATTTTTGAATCACATTACTTCTGACATAGTGGTCTATCCCACCGTGCAATAACAATCTTTCGACGCTCAATTGAGGTAGACAGAAGAGCGCTGTTGGTAAACATTTGTGAAAATTATACTATAAAAATAAAATGACGGTTTTAGTTCTGATTTTGTTCACGCTGTACGTTTAATTTTACATTAGGGTATTCCAGCCAAGATCAAACTTAAAAAAGGGCAAATGAGAGCCAAACTTGCTCACACAGGGTTCCGCAGCACCACAAAATATAATTAAAATATTTTTAACACTCATTCATATGCAAATTCACATTCAACAGCAATTTTAAACTTGTTTTTCATAGTATGTTAATGTAAAACAAAGTTACTGCTGCAGTTTCATGAAAAAGTCTCATATCTCAAAAACTTTACAGCAAATAGTTTTCAAACCAATTTTCGTTGACAGTTTTTTTACCTTCTACCTTTTTTTTTGTATCCTACATTTTTTCAGAATTTTTGTCCTCTTACTTTAGAATTAGAGGAGGGGGAACATGTGTCTGTCATTCAAACCAACTGTGTAGTCCTTGTAGTTTCGGGATAAAGTGGCTGTGACATACGGGCAGACTGACAGACATGACAAATCTACAAGGGTTCCGTTTTTTGGGAGTATTCCCGTTTGAGCACCTATTTTAAGAGCACCTATACCTTGAGCACCAAAGGTATTCCCATTTGAGCACAAACCATTTTAATAGCTTGGTGCTCAAAGGGGAACAATAAAAAATATTCAACTTTATTCCCTTTTGAGCACCTACGGTGCGGTAGCTAATAGTGATGAGGTGGTTAATAAAACATATCGATAAAAATGGCAGTACTTTTACTATCATATTAATTTTAGGAAACCAAGCAATTCTTATTTATCACAATCAGCCTTATGTTATTTTCTAGGTAGCTCACCTACATAAGACAAATAATAGAAATCACATTTCTCGTAACAACAGTATAGTCTTTATACCTTGTTTTTAATAATTAAAATTTCTTATTAATATTTACATACTCGTATAATATACAAGCAAAGTTTTTAATCGCTCTGGAAAAATATGAACTCTGTATATTTTTTATTAATATTACAATTAGCCTTATGTTATTACATAGGTACTCACCTACATAAACAAATGAAGAAATCACATTCCTCGTAACAAAAGTATAGAGTCTTAATGCTTCTTGTTTTTAATTAATAGTAGATTATGCACCAAGGGGATAAAGTAGTGTCTTAATATGTAGCGGGCGTATTGAATCCTTAGCAAAACGAAGAATTCTAGCTTTAACTCCGAGCAAAGCGAGGGAGTTAAAACTAGAATCCTGAGTGCAGCGAGGGAATCAAGGTCGCCCAAGACGAAGGCACCTTTATTCCCGAGGTGAATACTCTACTTTTCACACCATCTACGAGACAATAAAAGTAGTAGTACTAGAATCAAAGTTTTTTTTTTTTTTAAATAAGAAATGAAGTCTGTTAGTAGTTACACCTATTTAAAGTAATTTGTTGTATAACAATGAACATAGCAAAGTAATTTTCAGTATTCGCGCCTCTTTTTTTTTTTTTAATTAAAAGCTTTTATTTAACTTGCAATGTATGTATGTATGTATGTTTGTTTGTTACGGTGGAATCTTGGAAGCTGAATTAGAACCACTTTCCGATGTCTGATTGAGCTGAAATTTTGCACACACCTTTGGTTCTGAAGACAATACATTCTTATGCCAGACGTAACTTAATCCAGCAGCCAAGATTGTCTTCTCACAAGGGAACTCCTCAACGGTTAATAGCGTGGACACGTAACTTTGCATACGATTTCATATTTGATGGATAATTACAATTTGTATCATGACGTCAACCTGCAGCCAGGATCTTCTTCTCACGAGGGAACTCCTCAACGGCTAATAGCGTGGACACGAAACTTTGCATACGAGTTCATATTTGATGCATAATCACGATTTGTATCATGAACTCAACCTACAGTAAGGATCGTCTTCTCACGAGGGAACTCCTCAAAGGCTAATAGCGTGGACACGAAACTTTGCATACGAGTTCATATTTGATGCATAATCACGATTTGTATCATGAACTCAACCTACAGTGAGGATCGTCTTCAAACTTTGCATACGAGTTTATTTTTGATGGATAATCACGATTTGTATCATGAACTCATCTCTTTTCCAGAACGACTAAAAACGTTACTTGTATATATTATACGTGTTTAAATTAAAATTTCTTATTAATGTTTACAACATTAATAAGAAATTTTAATTATTAAAAACAAGGTATAAAAAGACACACAATGTTGTCCTTTTTAACCCAATGGTCGACTGGTAGAGAATGCCTTGTGGCATTAAGTCCGCCTATGTACCACTATTGTACATGAAGTTTAAATAAATAAATAAAGACTACACTGTTGTTACGAGAAATGTGATTTCTATTATTTGTCTTATGTAGGTGAGCTACCTAGAAAATAACATAAGGCTGATTATGATATAAATAAGAATTACTTGGTTTCTTAAAATTAGTATGATAATAAAAGTACTGCCATTTTTATCGATATGTAACCACCCCATCACTATTAGCTACCGCACCGTAGGTGCTCAAAAGGGAATAAAGTTGAATATTTTTTATTGTTCCCCATTGAGCACCAAGCTATTAAAATGGTTGGTGCTCAAATGGGAATACCTTTGGTGCTCAAAGTACAGGTGCTCTAAAAATAGGTGCTCAAACGGGAATACTCCGTTTTTTGTCTACGGAACCCTTAAAAAATATTTATCTTAATTTGATCGAGATCTATCTTTTGAAAGTATTGTTACGAATGAACGTATGCTCTTAGAGCGGTGCCCAGATTGCATGGAAGTCTGCTTTTACTAAGACTCATTTATTTTATGCTCTCGTAGATCTTGAATTTGTTACTTAGGTGGACAAATAATAAGAATTATTCTTTTAAAAGATTTATTAACATATAGTGCTTAAAAAATGCTCAAAGATATACAATCGTGGGTTGTAAGTTATAATTTTATATACTGTCACTTACGGGATACCTTCCGTGCTTACTCATTGTTTTGAGTTCCCGTTATTTCGACGCTGTTGCATACGCCATGATTGCAGGATGACGTCGAAATATCGTAAACTGTTTAGTTAAAAACCGTGAAAATTTAACACCGTGGAACTACTGTTGATAAAATAGATATTTTACACTAAAGCAAACTGCAGCAGTACAATAGTGTATTTAGTCATAAGTGCAGTCAATGGTATCGGTAGAGAGGCATCTATAGTAAACATACCATACGCGGTCATCTTACTGAAGGTCCGGTTGACATGTAGCACGCGCTTGTACAGGTGTCTAACACTATCTGTAAAGATGAAGGTAAAGGTAATCCATATTAAAAAACCGGCCAAGTGCGAGTCGGACTCGCTCACGAAGGGTTCTGTACCATTATTTACAAAAACGAGCAAAAAAATCACTTCATTGTATGCCCCCCTTAAATATTTATTTTATTCTGTTTTTAGTATTTGTTGTTATAGCAGCAACAGTAATACATAATCTGTAGAAATTTCAACTGGCTAACTATCACGGTTCATGAGATACAGCCTGGTGACAGACGGACGGACGGACGGACAGCGAAGTCTCAGCAATAGGGTCCCGTTTGACCCTTTGGGTACGGAACCCTAAAAATATCTCTATTAACATAATAATACAGCAAACCAAACCAGAAGTCGATCAAGATCGCCATTCATACCAGCCGAAAGATGTCCAAAGTAGGACATAGGCCTTCCACCAGCGTCGTCGCCTTGACGATCAGTTCTGCCCTTTTGGTTTTCAATGTATTCCGCCGTCCTCCACCAGGTCATCGGTTCACCTCGTGGAATGTTTTCTAGTCATTACTTTTGGCCCAGTCGGCCATCCATTAATCAGCAAAATGTTAGTATTGTACGTACTGAGAAACGACCCAAACGATTTTATCCAAATTCGTATTATCTTTTTCTTCATGAGATAACTTCTAAATCTTAAAAGGGTTATAGTATTCAAAGCTATTTCGTTTTACCTGAACAGTTCGTATCCATCACTCGCTGTATACATGCTGACTCAGCTTCCTCCACAGCGATATGGAATTTTTCACATTGCAAGCTGGTTATGACTACTAAAACGGTGTCCTTCATAATCCATCCAAATATTACGATTCTCGCATACAAAATGCACATATTACGCTGAAAAAAAATTACTATGAGATTAAATGATGACGGTAACCCACGCATTTCCAACCATGAACACAACACATCATCGTCACTATGCAGGGCAGGAGCCCTTTTCCCAAAATGCCGTTGCCGAATTGCGCAACGAAGTCAATGAGTGGCGTCATAAGGCAACGGTATCTGAGTCACCGTCGGGTGCATCGAACGTTAACGTGCGTCGCGGAGCAGTCCTTGATGTATCGGCCAGTTTCGCGTCAGCAGTTTTGTCGCCGTCGTCACCGAACAATGCAGAGCCTGCGTAACGCGCTCCGCGTGGACCCCGTTGCCCCACTCCCGTCCCTGTGGCTCCTCGCCTTGCCGCCACTCGGCTGCACGACCCGCGGCCTGTTTCTAGCGGAGATTTTGCTAGCGTAGTTGCAGGCATAACTGTTCCCGCTGGGAAGCCTGTACGGGAAAAGGCACCGATTCGGGCAGATAATGGTTTCGTGATGGTGTAGAAGAGGAAGCGCCGTCAACGAACCAACATGAACCGCTGCGGCAAGGCTCCATCGGAGCCCAACGTGCCTATTCGTGCCGCGAAGCCGAACACTCCGGTGTACATCTCCCGCCTACACTACACCACTACGGCGAAGGACATCGTGGAGTACGTGCGCCAGAAGACCAAATACGTGGCGAAAATGCAGCTGCTTGAGTCGCGCCGCAACGTCAACTTTAAGGCGATCGTGGTGCGAATACCAACGTGCTGCACCTCGTCTTGGAAAAGGACTTTTAGCCGCAGGGAGTGGTGTTCCGTCGCTTTC
Source organism: Cerastis rubricosa (assembly GCA_949152445.1). Classification (NCBI taxonomy): domain Eukaryota; kingdom Metazoa; phylum Arthropoda; class Insecta; order Lepidoptera; family Noctuidae; genus Cerastis; species Cerastis rubricosa. Next base: position 18,844,442 of record OX424534.1, on the reverse strand, counting down.
GTGGGCAAGTGCCACATGAACGCACAGTGACATAGTGCGCAAGTGAAGTGCTACTAACATTTGCAGTTTTAAGGTTTTATTTATTAACATAAATTGTATTTAGTAATATATATGTTAGTCTGTAAGTTATATATCTGTGGCCCAAAGTTGCTGCAAATAAATGTATGTTGTTGTTCTCTCAACTGATTTTGAATCAGCATTTAGAATATTAATTTTAGTATGTTTCGCTGTTTCCCAATATACTCGTAATCATAAACACTAATTGATTGTCCCATTCTTTCATAATGAAAGAACAAATGAACGGAAAACTGAAAGTCGCGCTCCATAACACGTTGCGGTAAGCCAAAAAAGCAGTTAGTGGGACGCCAGCAGCGTTCTCTGTGTTTTTGTAACAACCGTACTGCGATCGCCAACCCGCCTGCCAAGAGTGGCGAAATGTCAATGTGGCGACGCTTGAGGGAGGCCTATGTCCAGCAAATGGCTCAAATGATGAATGATAATGAAGCCAAAACAAAAAATGTTCGCTTTACAAAACCGAGGCGGAATCCATTAAAATTGCTTAATTAACGTTATGGTTGGTTATGAATGGTATGTATGGTGGTATGGTTTCGTTTTCATGTCTTCAGAGGACGATTACCGCCGACAACAAAGGAAAAAAAAAGCTTTATTTTTAATATTTGTCCGCCTCATCATCTGCCTAGCCTTTTCCCAAAATATCTTGGGGTCGGCTTCCAGTCTAACCGGATGCAGCTGAGTACTAGTATTTTACATGAAGCGACTGCCTATCTGACCTCCACAACCCAGTAACTGGGTAATACGATACCCCTTGGTAAGACTGAATGTCAGACTTTTAGCTTCTGACTACTCGTAACGACTGTCAGAGATCTACAAATGACAGCCGGGACCAACGGCTTAACGTGCTTTCCGAGGCACGGAGGAAACTCGATATGTAATTATGGTCACCCATCCACAGACCGACCTCGGCAAGCACGGCTTAACCTTAAAGATCTGGACGGCTGTTATTATTTAGCCACGAGCTCCTCCTAATATTTGTCCGCCTACGGTTATTAAATATGAAGGTCTAAAAAGTAGTTGTTCAAAGAAACCCTACAGTATGATGTAAAAGTTTATTACTAAAATACTTACTTCCTCTTGTGTGGCTGTTGGATCTTGAAATCGTGATAAAAATACTGCCAAAAACCAAAAACTACGAATGAATGAGTCCACTGCTCGCCACAATATCTGTTTAACAAAAAACAAGAAAATCTGATGAAAAAATATGACTCAGTGCAAATAGTCTCTCTCTCGTTTTCTATGTCCGTCGTCTGTCTTTGTCTTTATTTTTTATTGATTAAAATTAAGAATAATAATATGTTAATAAAACATCAACTTACCAATATTTGAAAAACATTATTATGCACCTTGTAAGCTTCTAAAATATTTTGATACAACACAAAGATTTGTTCACAATTTTCGTCATTGTTTTCTTCATTATTAATTCGCAGTACCTTCTTAGCCCACTCTTCAAGATACATCGTTAATAATGCCATTAGTCGAAAATTATATATAATACTGAAATCGACTGTTAGGTTTTGTAACTCAGCACAGATCTCAGCAAAATAAATGGCTTCTTGTAATGTATAAAATATGACTTTGAGTTTAACAATAATCAAGAATAAACTTGAAAGTAAGATCCAGTTAGTAATAATATACCTTTGGGTGCTTATGACACTCTTTCTATGAATTTCTTGAATCTTTAATATAAGAGAAATGTGACCGCGACTCAGCACAATGTTAGAAATTACCAACAGTACGTAACCAAATAAATAGAAAAGGTTACCAGTCACGAAAGCTTTTTTAAAATGTTCCATAGACACACTGACTCGATCGTTGAGGAAATTATGGAGACTAAACAAATTGAAAATTATAATAATCAAGAACAGCAATATATGATACTTCTTTTCACATGGAGTGATATAACTCTATCTTATTTTATATTTAGAAGAGAGGAATACAGAGAGTATAATGTTGAAAGGTTGAACTATTCTTAGGACGTCTTCGTCCAGTTTATTTATCAAATTAACTTGGCGATTTGAGTTGTTCCTCATGTTTTGAAGATGTCGTGTTCTTTCGACCATTTTATGAGTAATGAGAATTTCTTTATATTTGTGGTGGCCAATCCTGTCACTAAGTTATTATAACATAAATCACCTTTGCTGTCAAAGTCAATTTAATAATAAGGAGTAGGTAGTTATTGTTTTAGCTAATAACAAATGTCAAAGACGCCATCAATCTTTTTTTCCCTTCGTTATCTTGCTCAATAGAAAACTGAATTTGTTGTTTTCTTGTTAATAGATTTGTATTTGTTCATAAATCTTATTTGTTTTCTAGTGAAAAAATATGTAGGATCCGGTCATTAGTACGGACAGAAAATGAATCGGCAAGCGCGCCAAAGGTAGCACGCGACCTACTTACCAGTCTACCCACACCTAAGCGCGCTTCTACAGAGTCGTGATGTTTCGAGCTCGCTGTGAGGCGGACAGTCTGTGTCTGAGCACGGCGGAGTCAAGACGTCCCGAAACTGTTCCCCGATTCATGGTGCCTAGTGTAATTGTGTTGGATTGTAATTTCAAGTAATTTGTGAGTAGTAAGTGAGTTCGACAAAAGCAGTGTACCTCGTGTAGTGTGTTTTCATAGCACGGAACCCATGTTCTGCCCACATGATGACCGTGTCTAACGGAATAAATCAAGACAACTGCGACAAATATAACACGATCAGTCACGTCAATCAGAAGTAAACACAATCAAGGTGTGCAGAGATGATGCAACGCTAATGCTATAGATTAAAGTTGCTGCTAGCGTGTGTGAAGAGAATTGTATGGTGAATATGGTAATACCAATGATGATGTTGTTTTGCCCGTGCCGCCTGCCACACAATTATTTGAAGACGTTTTTCTAATTTGTAATGAATATGGGGACATAATATATGTTTCATTTTTGCTAAGTCTATTTGCGTCGTTCGCCCGCATTTGATTGCCTATGGAATTCGGGCAAACGACCAAGTGTCAATGAATGCGAGCGAATACGCCCGACTTCGGATAAACTTGTCCGGCTTCATTGTTTGTTTTGTCACAATTGTAAGCTTGTGCTGCGATGCTATGATTGCGCCATTAAATAATAATCGGACCAAAAAACATGGTGATTGGTGCATAAACACTGTACCGCCTCCACAGCCCGCATACCTACATAAGTCTTAATTTCTACAACCTTGTAATAAAATATAAGGCATGTATTGGTTTATACGATAGTGAAAATATTTTTGAATCACATTACTTCTGACATAGTGATCTATCCCACAGTGCAATAACAATCTTTCGACGCTCAATTGAGGTAGACAGAAGAGCGCTGTTGGTAAACATTTGTGAAAAGTATAAAAATAAAATGACGGTTTTAGTTCTGATTTTGCCCATGCTGTACGTTTAGTTTTACATTAGGTTATTCCAGCTAAGCTCAAACTTAAAAAAAAACGGGCAAGTGGGAGCCAAACTCGCACATACAGGGTTCCGCAGCACCAAACAATATAATTCAAATATTTTTAACACTCATTCATATGCAATTCTACAGCAATTTTAAATTTGTTTTTCATAGTATATTAATGAAAAACAAAGTTACTGCTGCAGTTTCATGAAAAAACGTATATCTCAAAAACTATGCAGCAAATAGTATTCAAACCAATTTTCGTTGACAGTTTTCTTACCTTCTACCTTTTTTCAGTATCTAATTTTTTTCAGAATTTTTCTCCTGTTACTTTAGAATTAGAGAGTGGGGGGGACATTTTACGACTTCGGATGTGTCTGTCATTCAAACAAACTGTGTAGTCCATAGTTTCGGGATATAGTGTCTGTGACATACGGGCAGACTGACAGACATGACAAATCTACAAGGGTTCCGTTTTTTGCCTACGGAACCCTTAAAAAATATTTATCTTAATTTGATCGAGATCTATCTTTTGAAAGTATTGTTACGAATGAACGTATGCTCTTAGAGCGGTGCCCAGATTGCGTGGAAGTCTGCTTTTACTAATACTCATTTATTTTATGATTTCGTAGATCTTGAATTTGTGACTTAGGTGGACAAATAATAAGAATTATTCTTTTAAAAGATTTATTTACATATAGTGCTTAAAAAATGCTCAAAGATATACAATCGTGGGTTGTAAGTTATTATTTTATATACTGTCACTTGCGGGATACCTTCCGTGCTTATTCATTGTTTTAAGTTCCCGTTATTTCGACGTTGTTGCAAGCGCCATGATTGCAGGATGACGTCGAAATATCGTAAACTGTTTAGTTAAAAACCGTGACAGTTTAAAACCGTGGAACTACTGTTGATAAAATAGATATTTTACACCAACGCAAATTGCAGCAGTACAATAATGTATTTAGCCATAAGTGCAGTCAATGGTATCGGTAGAGAGGCGTCTATAGTAAACAGCCCATACGCTGTCATCTTACTGAAGGTCCGATTGACTTGTAGCACGCGCTTGTACAGGTGTCTAACACTATCTGTAAAGATGAAGGTAAAGGTAATCCTTAGTTAAAAATATCTCTATTAACATAATAATACAGCAAACCAAACCAGATGTCGATCAAGATCGCCATTCATACCAGCCGAAAGATGTCCAAAGTAGGACATAGGCCTTCCACAAGCGTCAGTTCTGCCTTTTTGGTTTTCAATGTATCGTGGAATGTCTTTTAGTCATTACGGAATATTTTGGCCCGGTCGGCCATCCATTCGAACAATGTTCCAAATATACAGCAAAATGTTAGTATTTTACTTAATGAAAAATTAACGATTTTATCCAAATTTGTATTATCTTTCTTTTCATGAGATAACTTTTAAATCAAAGGTATAGTTATAGTATTCAAAGCTATTTCATTTTACCTGAGCAGTTCGTATCCATAACTCGCTGTATACATGCCGACTCAGCTTCCTCCACAGCAATATGGAATTTCTCACATTGCAAGCTGGTTATGACTACTAAAATGGTGTCCTTCATAATCCATCCAAATATTACGAAGCTCGCATACAAAATGCTTATGTTACGCTGAAAAAAAAATGAGATGTTATAGGATGACGGTAGTCCACGTTTTTCTGACCATGAACCTCTCATCATCGTCACTATGCAGGGAAAGAAAGAAAGAAAGAAGAAAGAAAGAAAACACATTTATTTGGCACATGCCACAAATGCACACAACAAAAAATAAAAGCTAAAACTAAACAGAAAAAGATAATAGATAGTATTGTGTGTCTCACGGCTGCGCCAAATAGGCCCAGTTCAGCAAACTGCCGAGCAGCTAGTGCCCGACGCTGGTTTTCAACTGGACCCGAGATAATGACGTGACGGACGAAAAACAGTTTAGTAAGTATGTATATATATATAAATATATTGTGTTATGAGTAATGTGTATGAATAGGTATGTACTTATATACAATAAATATCAGTGCAATAATTACAAATAAAACTACGTTTTAATAAAAATCAAGAAAAATGCAAAACAAAACAAAACAACCGATAGGTACCCAAGTAAAAGCGACGGACGAACGGAAACATAAAACCTGTTTCGCACGTTTCGTTGCTAACTAGACGCACAATATTTAATTAATCCATGCACTTCGTCAATACGCTGCAAGCAGCCGAGCGCGATGGACCAATAGTAAAAAGAAATAAGAAATAACGGAAAATATTGGCGATGCGATGGTAATTGTGTGGATACATAAAACGTTATAATATTAAATTTGACGGAAGTGGAGCTAAAATATGCAAGCGAAGATAAACAAAGCCCATAATATATATAAAAAAAAGGAAAAAAGGTAAGCTGGTTTATAAGTAAGTTGTTATGTTTGGATAAAAATGTCATATACCTATTTCGAAAGTGAAAAACACCTTTGTCATATTTTAATTAATTTTTGCATTTACAGATGTCAAGATTCACGACAAAGCTACTGACCACGCTCAGAATCAGCCTCTGCCAGATGTGATTGAAAGGATTAGTGAATGAAGTCATCCCGTCGCCGTCTGTTCCAGTCGCCTGCAAGTGGGCCACACACATTGGGTAAGAACGTGCAGACGTGTGTTGTGTAGCTGCAAAGTGTTGGTTAAAAAGGTAGGCGGTTATTTTAGTGTGTTATTTTATAAACCGTAGGTCTCACAAAGAGCGGTGTGACGTTGCGGCGCGGCGCGGCGGCGTGCGGCGTAGCGGAATCACGACAGCACCCTCCGGCTGAGGACACAAGTGACGTTATGCTTAGCGAGACGAGCGTAAGCATGAGCAGAATAATTATGTCCAACACCATTTTGTGATTTTGTGCAACATTAGTCGACAAAAATATTGTACCGTATTGTATTGTAGGTGGGTTCATAGTTCGTTCATTATATAATTGAGACATTCAGTGCGACCATATCCAAATTACGTTGTGATTCCATTAGAAACTGCCGTAAACGTTTTCTGAAGGTATCTATTGTGCCAATCATTCTTATCGGTGGTGGCAGGTTATTCCATACTTTGGAAGCCGCATAACGAAAGCTTCCTCGGAACGCTGCTGTGTGATGAGACTGAGTCGAGAGTTGTTGTGAACATTGTCTTCTCTCACATTCGCGTCTACTAGATAACCAACTAAGCTTATTGTATAAGTAGTCCGGTTTTTTACATTTAACCACACCGAACAGGAGGCATGCCAAATGTAATTTGCGTCTGGACTTCATTTTTAGTGATAAATGCTTGTTTAGGAAAGGTGTAACGTGGCTACGCCGAGGAATATTGTAACAAAACCGCGCGCAAGCGTTTTGTACTCTTTGAATGAGCCGATCCGTACGAGCTAATAGGCGCGGGCCATATACTGTGTCAGCGTAGTTTAATCTAGACAGAACCAACGTTTCCACAAGCTGTTCCCGTAGTGACTCTGATAAGAAGGGCCTCATCTTATGTAAAACCTTCAGTCGATAAAAACAGTTTCTGACGGAGTCTGCTATATGCGTTTCAAAACGAAGGGCTTTATCCATCGCAAGACCTAGATTACGCGCCTCATCGACTCGCTCAATTTGTTCACCCATTAGTACCAAATCAAAAGTTAAAGGAAGTCGGGCCAGCTGCTGTCTTGTGCCAAAAACTATATATTTCGTTTTGTTAGGGTTCAGTGACAGGCAGTTCTCCTCAGACCAAACGGCTATTCGTTGAAGGTCTTCGTTCAGATCCCTAATGGCGCTGTCATACTCGTCTGGTCTGAAGGAAATATACAGTTGTACATCGTCGGCGTATATATGGTACTTGCATCTCTGGAGGCATCTTATTATGTCAGCGCAGTACAAAATGAAGAGAATGGGACCAAGAATAGAACCCTGCGGGACTCCTCTCTCAACGGGGATAGGTGTTGATCTAAGAGTAGTGCCATCACTCAAACGCAGGTCAACAAACTGTTCCCTATTGCTTAAGTAACTGCGGAACCATTGCACAGCTTCTCTGTCGAAACCGTAATATTCTAACTTTGACAATAATAATGCGATATTTATAGCGTCAAATGCCCTGGAAAAATCTAGTAAAACCAGTATGGTGCACATTCCCTTATCTTGGGCGGATAATATGTTGTCAGTAACATCCAGTAAGGCAGTAGATGTACTGCGTTGTTTTCTAAACCCTGATTGTAAGTCGGGTAAAATGTTATTTTGTTCCAGAAACAGGGCAGGAGCCCTTAACGTAATTAATTTTGAATCAGCATTTTTAATATTTTTTATAATGGTTCGCCCTTTTCCATAGTTGAACGTGCACTCATACAAATATAGTATGTATGGACATTCAAACGCATATAACAAAGTAAAAGATAATAAATAAAGGTTTTTTGAAATATTTGTCTGCTTAGTGTTATTAAATATGAAAATCTAAAAAGAAGTTGTTTAAACACACCCTGCAGTATAAGTATGATGTAAAAGTTTGTTACTAAATACTTCCTCTTGAGTTGCGGTTGGGTCTTTGAATTGTGATAAAAATACTGCCAAAATCCAGAAACTCCGAATGAATGAGTCCACTGCTCGCCACAATATCTGTTTAACAAAAAACAAGAAAATCTGATGAAAAAATATGAATCAGAGCAAATGGTCTGTCTTCCGCTTTCTCTGTCCGTCGTCTATCTTTGTCTTCACTTTCTCTAATTTTATTTTTTTGATTGAATATTTTAAAAAAAACATCAACTTACCGATACTTGAAAAATCTTATTATGCAGCTTGTGAGCTTCTAAAATATTTTGATAAAACACGAAGATTTGTTCACAATTTTCGTCATTGTTTTCTTCATTTTTAATTCGCAGTACCTTCTTAGCCCACTCTTTAAGATATATCGTTAATAATGCCATAAGTCGAAAATTATAAACTATACTTAAATCGACTGCTATGTTTTGTAAATCAGCACAGATCTCAGCAAAATAAATGGCCTCTTGGAATGTATAACATAATATCATAATCGATTTAATAATAGTCAAGAATACACTTGAAAGTAAGATCCAGTTCTCAATAATATACCTTCGGGTGCTTATGCCACCGTTTCTATGAATTTCTTGAATCTTCAAAATAAGAGAAATGTGACCGCGGCTCAGCACAATGTTAGAAATTACCAACAGTACGTAACTAATCAAATAGAAGATATTACCAATCACGAAAGCTTTTCTGTAATGTTCCAAAGACACACTGACTCCATGATCGATGAGGAAATGATGAAGACTAAACACTTTGGAAAATAAAACAATCAAGAATAGTAATATGTGATACTTCTTTTCACATGGAGTGATATAACTCTTTCTTGTTTTGTATTTGAAAGAGAGGAGCACAGAGAGCATAATGTTGAAAGGTTGAATTATTCTTAGGAAGTCTTTGTCCAGTTTATTTAGCAACTTAACTGGACCATTTGAGTTGTACCTCATGTTTTGTAGCAGTCTTGTTCTTTCGGCCATTTTATGAGTACTGAGATAATTTCGTTATTTTCATGGTGAAAGAAACAATTCAATGTTTCAGTTTGTATAGAAAAAAAAAAATCTGGTATGCCTGAGGCCCGGGAACTCAACGATTCCAGATGCTGGAGTATCAGACGTATACAAAAAGGTGCAAAAACAGCCTAGCACTGTGACTAAGATATCAGCAGAGCATGGTTGAATAGTGACATAAGCAGAACTAGAGAAAAAATTCATTGTTTCAGTTTGTATCATCATCATCATCATCATTTCAGCCGAAAGACGTCCACTGCTGGACATAGGCCTCCCCCAAGTGTCACCACATTGACCGGTCCCGTGCGACTCGCATCCAGCGGATCCTCGAAACCTTCACCAGATCATCGGTCCACCTAGTGGGAGGCCTTCCAACGCATCGTCTCCCGGTTCGCGGTCGCCATTCCAGAACTTTTCGGCCCCATCGGCCATCTGTTCTGCGAGCAATGTGCCCTGCCCACTGCCACTTAAGTTTGGCAATTCTTCGGGCTACGACGGTAACCTTGGTTCTCTTGCGGATGTCCTCATTTCTGATTTGATCACGCAAGGAAACTCTGAGCATAGCTCTCTCCATTGCCCTTTGGGTAAATTTGAGCCTTCTGATGAGGCCCATTATGAGTCGCCACGTTTCGGTCCCGTATGTAATCACTGGCAACACACACTGGTCATAGACTTTCGTCTTGAGACACTGCGGTAAGTTGGACGAGAAGATACCACGCAGCTTCCCGAACGCTGCCCAGCCGAGTCGGATTCGACGATTGCGAAGTTAGACCTACCCAACTGGACCGTTTGTCCCAGGTAGACATAATCGTCTACAGCTTCGATAGTAGAGTCTCCGATCTTGATAGGAGTGGGTGTTACATGGGCATTCAACATGACCTTGGTTTTGTCCATGTTCATTTTAAGACCCACTCTTTCGGAAGCTCTACTGAGGTCATCGAGCATTGTACTGAGGTCCTCCATGGTCTCAGCCATGACCACTGTATTGTCGGCAAATCGAAGGTGAGAGATGTACTCGCCATTGATGTTGATGCCTAGCCCTCTCCAGTCCAGAACCTTGAAGACATCTTCTAGTGCAGCGGTGAACAGTTTCGGAGATATGACGTCTCCCTGTTTCACACCTCGCTGCAGAAGGATAGGTTCCGAGGTCTGGTCCTGAAGTCGGACTAACATGGTGGCGTTTTTGTACAAACACTTCAACACCTCGATGTACCGATTATCAATTTGGCACCGTTGGAGAGACTGCAGTACAAAAAAAGTCTCGATCGAATCGAAGGCTTTCTCGTAGTCATTCATTCATTCATTTATTTATTCAGTAACAATCTACATTGCATTCGAATATAATCAGTAATGGAGACACAAACAAAAAAAAAAATAGAATACATGAAATTCAATTAGTTTAGATTATAAGAAATTAAATTAAAATAATGTGAAATACCTTGCATGCATAATTTAAAATAACAATGTCAATAAATTAATAGCAATTTAAAACAAAACAATAACATACAACAATAATTAAAGTCGAAAACAAATAATAACACTTAGTCAAAAAAAATTACATAGGCACATTACAATTCGTCTATGGAGTAGAGACATTTTTCCAACAGAAATGCCTTGAGCCTTGCCTTGAATGAGCCTGTGTACAGAATGCTTTTCAACTCCAGCGGCAATTTATTAAATATTTTAACTGCCTGATACTGTGGACTATGTTTGACTATTCCAAGAGCCGGGGTGATTTTGTTTGCGAAGTCTATCCTACGCGTATTTTCTCTTACCAACCTGCCCTCTTCTGTTTCAAAGTTATAAATATATTTTTTAAACGTGTTTAGCAGTACCACTACATAAAGGCTAGGTACTGTGAGAATGCCAAGTTCCTTAAAATATGATCGACAGGTGTCTTGTTGAGAGATGCGGACAATGGTGCGAATAGCTCTTTTTTGGAGAATGAAAGCCCTATGCCAGTTATAATGGTAGCTATTTCCCCAAAACTGTATGCTATACCTCAGTTTGGACTCAACTAACGCAAAGTATACCATTTTTAGATGTGTTATGCTCACTTCATCCCTTAGAGTTCTTAAGGCATAGCAAGCAGATGATATTGATGAGTCCAATGCCGCTAATTCCTTTTTCCAATTTAAGAGATCATCAATATAAATTCCCAAAAACTTAATTTCCCTGACAAGCTCAATTTTAACTTTATCCAGCTCAATCTCCATTGTATCTTTGCTACGCGCAGTGGTTTTAAATAACATAATATTAGTTTTAGATTGGTTTATAATAAGCATATTTGCATTAAACCAAGAATGAAAAGTTTCCAGAGCTGCATTCACCTTAACGGTAAGGTCATGGATATCATTAGCTGCGACTATGGCATTTGTGTCATCCGCGAACACTACCAGTTGTACATCCGGCAAAAGTTTACTTATGTAATTTATTAGATCATTAGTGAATAATATGTATAATAAAGGGCCCAAAATTGATCCTTGAGGGACTCCAGATGTAATGTTTATCATAGGTGACCTGTAGTTGTCAGTATACCCGTTTGACAGTCCACAAAGTAGTAGTCAGTTTGTATATGAATAAAAATAACTGGTATGCCTGAGGCCCAAGAACTCCTCGATTCCTGATGCTGAAGTATCAAAACTATTCAAAAAGATGCATAAGCAGCTTAGAACTCTCACCCAGATATCAGCAGAGCATGGTTGAATAGTAACACTAGCAGATAAAGAAACAATTAAATGTTTCAGTTTGTATGGAAATAAAAAAGTTCTGGCATGCCTGAGGCCTGGGACCTCCTCGATTCCTGAAGCTGGAGGACAAGACCTATTCAGAAAGCTGCAAGAACAGCCTAGCACTCACACTCAGATAATTATCAGCAGAGCATGGTTGAATAGTAGTATAAGCAGAAATAAAGAAACAATTCAATGTTTCGATTCCTAATGCTGGAGTACTAGACCTATTCAGAAAGGTGCAAAAACAGCCTAGCACTCTAACGCAGATATCAGCAGAGCACGGTTGAATAGTAACGTAAGCAGAACTACAGAAACAATTCAATGTTTCAGTTTGTAGGGAAATAAAAAAGTTCAGGCATGCCTGAGGCCTGGGACCTCCTCGATTCCTGAAGCTGGAGTACAAGACCTATTCAAAAAGCTGCAAGAACAGCCTAGCACTCACACTCAGATAATTATCAGCAGAGCATGGTTGAATAGTAGTATAAGCAAAAATAAAGAAACAATTCAATGTTTCGATTCCTAATGCTGGAGTACTAGATCTATTCAGAAAGGTGCAAGAACAGCCTAGCACTCAAATCAAAATCAAATCAAATCAAATCATTTATTCGCGTAGAATGTAGGTATTGTACATTATAGTTGTTATAAAAATATGGTGAGCCGGGTACATTCTGCCTGAATTGTGGCATGCAAAATTTAACAAATAATGTCAGTTTCAATAAAAAACGATTGAGCACAAAAGTAGATTTCAAATAATGTCAATAATATTAAATTGCTGGAATGACACACACAGGATCAGAGTTGAGAAATAAAATAAATAAGATAATCAAATAACAAATAACAGAATTTCTGAATAATAATAAAAAAAAGTATGAATTACATTATTATGAGTAAAATTATGAAATAGAAAATGATAACAAAATACACAAATAAATTATTTTAACAAGTTTAGAAATTAAGGAATGTAAAAACTATAAAACTGTTGAAATGTCACACATAGGGTCATTCAAAAAATCACTTATTGAATAATAACACTTCTGTATCAAAAATGACTTTAGTTTATTTTTAAATTGGTGTAGAGTGTAATTTTTTATACTATCTGGTAGTTTGTTAAATATCACTGGACCCATGCAGAAAACACTCTTCCTAAGTAGTGCTGTGTTATAAACACCTGTAAGTAAGAGATTTTTGTATTGGCTTCGCACGGGACCTTTCTTGGCATCCGAGAACTTAGCAAATAATGCTTTATTCCTTTTAACAAAAGTTGCCATCTCTAAAATGTACAACGACGGAAACGTTAGAATTTTCAAAGATTTAAACAAAGGTTCACAGCTATCTCTAGGTTTAAGGCTACACATAGCTCTAACACAACGTTTCTGGGCTCTAAATATGTTATCTCTTAGGCTACAATTACCCCAAAAAATTATTCCAAACCTCAAGACCGATGCGACTAAACCATGGTATGCTACTAAAGCAGTCTTTATGTCAACTTTTTTCGTCAGGTTATAAAGAACATATGCTGCAGTGCTTAACTTTTTGCACACCTCTTCTGCTTGCGGTTTCCATGTTAATTGATCGTCGATATTAATTCCTAAAAATTTCGCGACCTTTACTTGATCAATAACTTGTCCGTTGTACTGTACATTGACTTTCGGTGGAATTGTACGTTGGTGAAAATGCATCACATTAGTCTAACGCAGATATCAGCAGAGCATAGTTGAATAGTAACCTAAGCAGAACTAGAGAAACAATTCAATGTTTCAGTTTGTATGGAAATTAAAAAAATCTGGTATGCTTGAGGCACGTAAACTCCTCGATTCCTGATGCTGAAGTATCAGATTTATACAAAAAAGTGCAAGCACAGCTCAGCACTGTCACTCAGATATCAACAGAGCATGGTTGAATGGTAACTTAAGCAGAACTAGAGCAACAATTCAATGTTTCAGTTTCTACGGCAATAAAAAAATTCTGGCATGCTTGAGGCCCGGGAACTTCTCGATTCCTGATGCTGAAGTATCAGACCTAAACAAAAAGGTGCTACCAAGCCAGGACCCTCGGACTGTGGCTGCGGGAAGGTTGAAACGGGTGAATCGCTAGACCCAGTAAATTTCCTACATAATTATTCAGGGAATTAGGTTGTTAGGCTGTTTAGGCGCGGAGCTTCACTCAAATGTCCGCTAACTTTTAGCCGACAAAATGTCGTCCCTACACGAGAAAGAAAAAGTCTTTTTGCGCTTTTTCTTGCGCGTCTTCACGACCGAACCAAATTTTCAAAAATATGGTTCAGAAATTGCTGCCATTCAGCAAACCGTCACTGATTTCAGTGACGCGCTCAACAGCCCTTTGTCACCGCCGCCTGCCGACAGAGGCTTACCGCCAGCCGTCGCCGCCGCGATTAAGGCTACCCCAAGACCCATTCTTGTGAAACCCATTGTTTCGCAAACAAAGGTCCAGCCCGCACCTGCGTCCTTTGTTCCAATTTCTGAGAAGATGGACAAAGGCTTACTGCCAGCTATCGCCGCCGCGATACCGGCCAATCCCAGACCTATTGTTTCGCAAACAATCAGTCCTCACCAGCGTCTATTGTTCCCATTTCGGAGAACATAGACACAACCGTGCCAGTCTCCGACTCGGAATCGGTTATAGATTCCTGCTCTGCTTCCTCGTCCTCAGAAGACGAATATCAAGTCGGAAAGGGCAAGAGGAAGAAGGGTAAAAACTCGCAGGCCTCCATGGCCAAAAAGTTAGTCACGCTCCCTCTAATCCCCTCTCGCGAGGCCTCCCGTCCCACCTCCCCGGTCTCCCCACCAATTTCCACCGCTGCTCATACCAGCAGAACAACCAGCCCTAAGGCTAACTCTTCAGCCGCTTCTTCAAAGAAGCTGAAGCCCTCTCCCCCGTTGTTCATTCAGGGCAAAGGGAAATGGACAGACGTGTCCACAATGAGTGTTGAGCGCCTTATCCAATACACTAGCGTGAAAAGCACCCAACAGGGTATCAAAGTGGTGGTCCCTACGACCACCGACTTCAGGGAACTAACCCGTCAACTGATTTGAAGGCACATAGCCTTCCATACCCACTCTCTTCCAGAGGAGAAGCCCACCCGCGTGGTGATCAGGCGGATCCCGAAGGAAATCCCCACGGAGGACATCCTCAATAACCTCCAAGGCCAGGACATGCCGGTCACAGCCGTCCACCGCCTTCATGAGGCAAGAGGCGGAGACCAGTACGATATGGTACTGGTCATCTGTGACCCAGTAGTAGGACACCACCCGATCTTCAAAGTGAAGTCGGTATGCTCCCTGACAGGCATCTCAATAGAAAAGCCCTACAGCTCAAGCGTAGTCGGGCAGTGCCACCGCTGCCAGATGTACGGACACAGCCAAGCCAACTGCCATGCGCCGCACAGATGCGTAAAGTGTCTAGGCGACCATGGCACGGCAGACTGCCCCCATCCCAAAGACAAATCGCTATGCACGGAGCCACCGAGCTGTGTGCTTTGCGGCCAGTCGGGCCACACGCCCAACTACCGCGGCTGCTCGAAAGCCCCCAAAGGCTCCTCCTCTAAACTGGTGAAGCGTGCAAGCGCCCGTCAGCAAAAAGAAAGCCCATCGGTGAGGCTACCCTCTGCCCAGATGCCGGAGAGACTCAGCCCTCAGAGGCCCTCTTCCTGGACCACGCTGAACCACCATAGAGCCTTCCCGGCACTCGGCAAAGCAAAGTCCAGCCCCATCCCCGGGCTATTAGATGCCCCTGACCCCACTCCCGCGACCCAAGCAAGCACACCGGCGCCCGCTCGTCCCACGCCACCCGGCCCCGCGGCCGTGGACCCCTCTCACAACGTAATTATGGACACGTTAACAGAGTTAGTCACCCCCGAAGCAGACTGCATGGCGGCTGATCTCAGGGAGGCTAACACTGGTGGCGATTAACTAAAAATTATCATCAAGTCCCTACTAAAGTTGGTCCTCAACTAGTACTCAATAAAGCGCTACTCAAGAATGTCAACCTTAAGTTGCATTCCATCGAGACTTTACTTGAGCTTAACTCAGACCATCGACCAGTGCTCATGCACTTAGTTTCCCGCTCAGGTCCTTCTGACCCCAGCCAGCCCCCGCCGACTCAAGTGATAAACGACTGGAGGAAATTCAGCGAAAAGTTGAAATCCACCACGTCGCCTCACCTGGAGGCCATCTCCGATCACATACTTTCAGTCGCAGACAGACGGCCGCAATCAACTCGTTTACTGAACACGTGCAATCCGTACTGAACAAATATTATTACCAATTTTATTTGAAAGTTTTTTTTACGTTCTACAATCCTATTTTTTTTCAGAATTTTTGAAAAGAAAGTCTGTTCTACAGTATTTCTAGATGTAGCACAGGCATTTGATAAGGTTTGGCATAAGGGTCTTATTTATAAGGTAAGGAAAATGCTGCCAAAACAATTTGCAGACATTTTAGAATCCTTCCTAAGAGAGGACGTTTAGAGTTAGACATGAAGATGCTTATTCTGATCTCAAGCAAATAAAAGCTGGTGTACCACAAGGAAGTGTTCTTGGCCCAATCTTGTACCTATTGTACACCTGTGATATCCCAGAATTGGAAAACAACTTCATTGCAACCTTCGCAGATGATACAGCCATCATGGCTATAGGTGTCACTCACAAAGAAGCCGTAGATAAAGTACAAATTGCTGTCAACTCCATCACCAACTGGACAAAAAAATGGCGAATTAATTAAAATGAAACCAAATCGACTCACATAGACTTCACAAACCAAAGACCTAATTATAAACTGGTAAACATCCAACAACATAATGAAAAAAAAAAGGA
The DNA here is from genome assembly GCA_949152445.1 of Cerastis rubricosa. NCBI lineage: Eukaryota > Metazoa > Arthropoda > Insecta > Lepidoptera > Noctuidae > Cerastis > Cerastis rubricosa. The sequence goes on along the minus strand of OX424534.1, from coordinate 18,827,849 downwards.
ACTTCAATTTCATTTCTAAAGACATAATATCTATAGACATCCCGCACGTGGTTTGATAAAGTAAATCTTGTATGGGAAGCGCCCTTTATTTTTCATTTATTTTATTTCGATATGAAAATCGTACAGCGGTTCACCTACCAAGTTTCAAATGTAGTCCAATGTAGTGTGTAGTCTATATATAATAGTTTCTTAATGAAGTAGCTGTGACATACGGGCCGACAGACAAGACGAATCAATAAGGTTTTCGTTTTTTGTTATTCGGCTACGGAAATCTATCTTTTGAAAGTATTTTTACGAATAAACATATGCTCTTACAGTGGTACCCAGATTGCGTGGAAGTCTGCTTTTGATGCAACTTATTTATTTTTATGCTCTTGTAGATCTTGAATTTGTGAATTAGGTGGACAAATAATAAAAAATATTCTTGTAACAGAGTTATTTATTTATATACTACTTTTATTTTATTTTTTATATATAGTGCATAACAACAACAACAACATACCTAAATTAATTTTCAGGCAACTTTGGCCCATAGATATATACGTTACAGTCTAACATACATAATTATGAGAAAATACAATTTGTGTTAGTAAATAAAACCTTAAAACTAAATATGTTAGTAACACTTCACTTGAACTCTACGTCACTGTGCGTGCGTGTGCGTGTGTGTGTGTGTGTGTGTTAAAAAATGCTCAAAGATATACAATCGTGGGTTGTAAGCTATAATTTTATAAACCGTCACTTATCTTCCGTCATTATTAATTTAGTTTTTTGAGTTCCCATGATTGCAGGATGACGTTGAAATATCAGGAACAGTTTTGTTAAAAACCGTGAAAGAAACCGTGTAACTGCTGTTGGTAAAATAGATATTTTACACCAACGCAAATAGCAGCAGTACAATAGTGTATTTAGTCATAAGTGCAGTCAATGGTATCGGTAGAGAGGCGTCTATAGTAAACATACCATACGCTGTCATCTTACTAAAGGTCCGGTTGACTTGTAGCACGCGCTTGTACAGGTGTCTAACACTATCTGTAAAGATGAAGGTAAAGGAAATCTGTAGTAAAAAAATATCTCTATTAACATAATAACACAGCAAACCAAACCAGAAGTCGATCAAGATCGCCATTCATATCAGCCGAAAGGTATCCAAAGTAGGACTTAGGCCTTCCACCAGTGTCGTCGCCTTGACGATCAGTTAATTCTGCCCTTTTGGTTTTCAATGTATTCCGCCGTCCTCCAACAGGTCATCGGTTCACCTCGTCGAATGTTTTCTAGTCATTACAGAATCTTTTGGCACAATCGGCCATCCGTTAATCAGCAAAATGCTAATATTGTACGTACAGAGAAACGACCCAAACGATTTTATCCAAATTCGTATTATCTTTTTCTTCATGAGATAACTTCTAAATCTTAAAAGGGTAGGGATAGTATTCAAAGCTATTTCGTTTTACCTGAACAGTTCGTATCCATCACTCGCTGTATACATGCCGACTCAGCTTCCTCCACAGCGATATGGAATTTCTCACATTGCAAGCTGGTTATGACTACTAAAACGGTGTCCTTCATAATACATCCAAATATTACGAAGCTCGCACACAAAATGATCATGTTACGCTGAAAAAAAAGAGATGTTATGATGACGGTAGCCCACGTATTACCGACCATGAACCTCTCATTATCGTCACTATGCAAGGCAGAAGCCCCTCTTTTTTTTCGGATGGGAAATCATCACATGACCCCTCCCGCTCCGAGCGGAAGGGAGTGTCAGATTTGACTGACTAAAACCCATCCGTGTTCCTTCTTAGCCCTTTGGGTTCCAGGGCCACGGTATCTTTTTCAAACAGTTCCGCAGCCCTGGCAGGCATCGGCCCTCTCGGACCCCTTCCGATTTACTGACATCTCCTTGAGGCGCGCGTGGAACACGAACGCGCCGTTGGCACGGCCTGTCGTCATAAGACGGACGGACGGTGAGCTAGCCCATTACTCACCGTCCACAGGCCCGCGCCTACGGTGGCCGGGGGCCACTGGTTGCCCCCCCACGCCCGGGGCGTCACCCGCGGTGGCTGGGACGTGAGGTTCTCTCCCTCTCACGTTCCGCTACCTCCTTCGCTACCATGACTGCTTCGCAGAAGGAGGCGACGGCTTCCACTCCCTCTCGCTCCGGACCATGGATTGAACCAGGGCCGGACGCGAGAGGCCGCCGCTGCTAATCGCCGCTACGAGGACACGGCGGTGCTCAGCCCAAGTGGGACAGAGCTCTACGGTGTGCTCCACCGTGTCCTCCGGCCGATCCCCGAAGTGGTGGTTACCACAAACGCGGTTGCGTTTCCTCCAGCCCGATTTGGTGCAGGATCCTTCCGAAACAACCGTGTCCGGTTGCGTCCACCCGCGTCAGGCGGAAGGTGAGGGCGCCGTGGCGCCTCTCCAGCCACTCCTCAACACTCAAAGAGGGGACTTATCGCCACTATAATTGTTGTGTGCTACGTGCACTGCTGGCTTTATCCGAATGAACTCTCGAACTTTAATTTTAAAAGATAGGCGATTCGTAGCCATCCTGATTTCCTGGGGAAGCGTGTTCCACAGGGAAATAGATTGCATGAAGAAAGATCGGTGAATGAAGTACACGGCGGCTTCATTGAAGTACACGGTTATGCGAAGAGCGCAGACTCGTATTATGGTTGGCACAAAATGTATTGAAAGTGGGGAGCGAGGTAGCTAGGGGAAGTGGGAGAAACAAGAAAAGAAAACAAGGTGGTGAGCGCCCTTTGCTCCCTGCGCTCATCTCCCCATCATCATCCCCCATCATCATCATCAACCTCACCATCCCCCTCAATTAATTGCTTTTTAATTGGCTCATCTCCCTTACCTCAATTAATTTTGAATTAGAATTTAGAATATTATTTTTTATGTTTCGTTGTTTTCTAATATACTCGTAATCATGAATACTAATTGATTGTGCCGTTCTTTCATAATGAAAGAACAAGACGGAAGCGGAAAACTGAAAGACGCGCTCCATGATAACTTGCAGTAAGCCGAAAAATATAAATGTCGCTTTATTGATAAGACACTTAAGAAGTAGAAAATAAATAAGTAAGGTAACTGTGTTTGACATGCTTACACCCTACAGTATAAGTATGATATAAAAGTTTATTACTAAAATACTTACTTCCTCTTGTGTTGCTGTTGGATCTAGGAATTGTGATAAAAATACTGCCAAAAAAAAGAAACCACGAATGAAAGAATCCACTGCTCGCCCCAATATCTATTTAACAAAACACAAGAAAATTTATGAAAAAGTATGACTCAGTGCAAATAATCTCTCTTCCACTTTCTCTGTGCGTCGCCTGTCTTTGTCTTCATTTTTAACCCCTGACCAATAAAGAGGGGTGTTATAAGTTTGACGTGTGTATCTGTGTGTCTGTCTGTGGCATCGTAGCTCCTAAACAAATGAACCGATTTTGATAAAATTGGTTTCGTTTGAAAAGTGTTTTAATCGAGAGTTTTTTAAGCTGTTTCGAGATAATCTGCTAAGCCGTTTAAAGGTCATCACCACTTTTCTAGTTGAAGGGAAATAAACAACTTCCACAGGTCTGGTCGATTCGAATTTTGAAATCTTTTTACTTGTTACCATGGGCATCGCTAGAGGGGTTGGACTGCATCCCCCACCCCCTAAAAGCTCGGTTTTTTTTTTATATAAATTTTTATTGTTTTTGTTAATTAGCGAGAAGAGCCGCAATACCGAGAAAAGTGGAAGCAATGGGGGAGGCCTATGTCCAGTAGTGGGACATTCAAAGCTAAGATAGTTTATTAGTAAGTTTAAAAAGCATGAAATAAACATTAAATTGAAAATTTAAAAAGCCCGACAGAAAACCACTAAAAAAAAACTAAAATATATTAATCCAACCGTCGTAGCGTCGGGGGAAGTAGATCGCTTAACACGCGTACAAGCACAAAACAGCGGACCCCCGACGCTACGACGCCTGGATTTTCATTTATTTATAGATTTTTTTAATTTGAACGATATAAAGAATATTTAAAGAAAACTCTACTCACCAATATTTGAAAAATCTTATTATGCAGCTTGTAAGCTTCTAAAATATTTTGATACAACACGAAGATTTGTTCACAGTTTTCGTCATTGTTTTCTTCATTATTAATTTGCTGTACCTTCTTAGCCCACTCTTCAAGATACATCGTTAATAATGCCATAAGTCGAAAATTATATATAATACTGAAATCGACTGCTAAGTTTTGTAACTCAGCACAGATGTCAGCAAAATAAATGTCTTCTTGTAATATATAAAATAAGACTCTGAATTTAACAATAATCAAGAATAAACTTGAAAGTAAGATCCAGTTAGTAATAATATACCTTCGGGTGCTTATGCCACTCTTTCTATGAATTTCTTGAATCTTCAAAACAAGAGAAATGTGACCGCGGCTCAGCACAATGTTAGAAATTACCAACAGTACGTAACCGAATAAATAGAAAAGGTTACCAGTCACGAAAGCTTTTTTAAAATGTTCCATAGACACACTGACTTGATCGTTGAGGAAATGATGGAGACTAAACACATGGAAAATTATAATAATCAAGAACAGCAATATATGATACTTCTTTTCACATGGAGTGATATAACTCTTTCTTATTTTATATTTAGAAGAGAGGAATACAGAGAGTATAATGTTGAAAGGTTGAACTATTCTTAGGACGTCTTCGTCCAGTTCATTTAACAAATCAACTGGACGATTTGAGTTGTTCCTCATGTTTTGAAGTTGTCTTGTTCTTTCGGCCATTTTATGAGTAATAAAGATCATTTCGTTATTTTATGTTGACTAGTCCCATTTCCAAGTGATTTATTTAAAGAAAGTTGAACATTAATCACCTTTGCTGACGAAATCAATTTCTTAATAACGAGTTGGTAGTTAATAATAAATATCATCAATATTCTTGTCAATCTGTTTATCGTGATCAATAAAAATCTTATTGTGTTGTTTTGTTGTAAATAGATTTGTATTTTATGTGAAGGCTCTTGGCCACTGTATCGGAATTACTTATGATATGTGGCACCAGATTTAATTAGATTACGCAAACAGACGTCGGTGATCCGTCAACGTCTCGTTACGCGCCACCTTCCTTGACAATTACCCAAGTCAATATGGCTACCCGCAACGACTTGACGTTCCGCCAGAGAGTATTGTAGACCGCTTCTCTCTCGTCTGTGGTAACAGTTTAGTTTGCAACGTGAATCATAAATGAATCCTATTTGCAAAGGCGCCGTCACGGCCAGACTGACATACGACCGTCCTCGGGCGTTATTGTATTCCTGGAACAAACAATGTCTAATCACCAAGACATCCGCTCTTCTATCCTGACAAACTATGACAAACATTACTCTCATCGTAACTGTAACTGTTTCAGAACAAAAGAAAGCGTGTATTCTTTCGATCACTCACGGACTAGATGGCATTTTACTCCTACCAAGAAAGCGTGTGTCCTTTCGACCACTCATGGACCGGACGACACCTTTCTCCTACACCGAAAGCGTGTGTCCTTTCGACCACTCATGGACCGGACGACACCTTTCTCCTACAACGAAAGCGTGTGTCCTTTCGACCACTCATGGACCGGACGACACCTTTCTCCTACAACGAAAGCGTGTGTCCTTTCGACCACTCATGGACCGGACGACACCTTTCTCTAAACAGTTAACACCTGGACCGGACGGGTGTGTCCTTTCAACCAGCCGCTATCAGCTGCATGGCCCAGACGACACTGTCCTTTCGACCAGTGAACACTTAAGGTTGGACCGGATGAATGTGTCCCCTCAACCAGCCGCTATCAGCTGCATGGCCCGGACGACATTATCCCTTCGACCATACCAACGTTTGGACCGGACAACGCGTCCCTTCGACCAACGTCATCACAAAAACATCATAAACCGGGCACCTGCGTCCCTTCGATCATTATAAAGCATGAACCGGACAACAGTGACATTTCGACTAAACACACTTTCTTTTCGACTGAAACATGTAGACCACACAAGCGCTTACTCCAAACGTCAAAGAACTTTTACAAATTACGCCAGCATCTAATAATTCCTGAACTTATTGGCCGACACACTATTTTAATGGTACGATCTCCATCTTGCCTTTTAAATCATAACCTCCGATGCCAGTAAGGTTTACTGATTATGATGTCACCCATAAACCAATTAAACAAGCCATGTTTAAGCAATGAGTCAGATGTCCTACTTATCGAAAAAAAAAAGAAACGGTCTCACCCGATGATGTTGTGAGGGTACTTGATGATTTGTACTCGCAGGTTTGGACGCTTTCCTTGTTGCTTGAAAAGTTCATTGGTTATGTTCCTCACTTGGCCTTATTTTCGTGGAGGGCGAGATTCTTTATCCCAATTCTGATGAAGGCTCTTACCCACTGCATCGGAATTACTTATGATATGTGGCACCAGATTTAATTAGATTAAGCAAACAGACGTCGGCGATCCGTCAACGTCTCGTTACGCGCCACCTTCCTTGACAATTACCCAAGTCAATATGGCTACCCGCAACGACTTGACGTTCCGCCAGAGAGTATTGTAGACCGCTTCTCTCTCGTCTGTGGTAACAGTTTAGTTTGCAACGTGAATCATATGAAGCCTTTTTGCAAAGGCGCCGACAAATAGTATGTATGTTAGTATTAACGGATATATACCTTACAGTGTTAGGTATATATCCGTGGGCCAAAGTTGCCTGCAAATAAACGTATGTTGTTGTTGTTGATGCACCTATAAAAACCAAGGTGTTCAAAGCGCAACCAACACCGTGGATAACGGACATTATAAAGTTAATGTTTAAGTTAAGAAATGACGCCCGTTATCGATATCGTCAAACCAAACTGGAAGCACACAAACGTTACTACCTAGATCTCAAGCACCAAGCAATAGTTGGTTTGCTTAATGAAAAAAAGGCTTTCTTTACAAAATATATAAATGAAAACTTAAACGACTCAAAAGCTTTGTGGCATAATATAAAAAAACATGTGCTTCCAGTGAGTAAGAACGATGATGTGCTCATAGAACAATTTGACGACCCAAATGATATCAATTCAGCATTCCTAGATGTTCCGGGTGACCCAAATGTTAACACCGCTCAAGAAACCTTTTTTAAATGTAACCGATTTGGGTCCGCCAAATTCTCCATAGTGCCAACAGACCCGAACACAGTTCTAAATATAATAAAAAACATATCCACAAACGCGTAAGGGATTGACGGTATATCACGGGACATGTTATCTCTCACACTTTCGCAATCATTAAATACAATTACAGAGATAATAAACAGATCCATAGCTACTAATGAATTCCCTGTTTTGTGGCGAAATGCAATTGTTCGGCCTCTCCCAAAAAATAATAACCCACAAAGCTACAAAGATCTTCGCCCCATAAGCTTATTGCCATGTTTGTCAAAGGTATTGGAGAGGGTGGTGTATTTACAAGTCACCGATTTTCTAGAAGCGCATGGTATACTGCCTGAGCTACAGTCGGGTTTTAGAAAGGGACGCGGAACCGCAACTGCCTTGGCGGATGTGTTGGGTAATATCCTGGAAGCTCGGGACCGTGGTGAGGGATCTATCCTGGTATTGCTCGACTACTCACGGGCGTTCGACTCAATAAATATTTCCTTATTACTGTCCAAACTTTCGTATTACGGTTTTGATAGGCGGGCTACGGGTTGGTTTGAAAGCTACCTGACCGGCAGGTCACAACGGGTTGATTTGCGTAAAAAAGACGGTTCCACATTATCTTCCCTCCCACAAATAATAGCAAGGGGAGTTCCCCAGGGATCCTTGCTCGGTCCGCTTCTCTATATATTATATAGTGCTGACATAACTACATGCATAAAAGACTGTAAGTATCATGTATACGCGGATGACACACAGCTGTATGTTTCATTTAACGCCAGTAACACAGCAGCCGCCGTACGTACTCTTAATGAGGAGCTTGATAGGATTGCAATGTGGTCCAAGGACAACTCTTTGGTACTGAACCCACAAAAGTCTAAGTTTATGGTCATGGGGAGCAGAAATCAGGTTAGAGCAATTCTTTCTGCAAAACCAGACATAAAAATTTTGGGAGAAAGTATTCAAAGGGTAGACACCGCTTGTAACCTGGGGCTAACCATTGATCAAGAACTACGTTTTGAGGCGCATATAAATGGCGTAGTAAAAAACTGTTTTTATAGGCTAAAGGTTCTGTACAGAGTGAGGGAGTTCCTTAGCGTCGCAGTGAGGAAGAGATTGGTGGATAGCCTAGTACTATCCAAACTAAATTATTGCGACACTGTTTACGGGCCATGTCTTCTCTCACGAACTGAGCGTCTAATACAGCGTGTACAGAATGCATGTGCTCGTTACTGTCTGAGCATACCCCGGAGGCATCACATCACACCGTATTTAAATGAACACAACATCTTAAAAATGGCTGCAAGACGGAAACTACACTTAGCAGTTTTGATGTTCGGTATTATAAAAACACACAAACCAGATTATCTGTACAGGAACATTAAGTGGAGGCACGAGCACTATAGCTACTCTGCTCGTTCCACGTCCAATCCGCTCTCGATGCCTCGACATAAGACCACAGCCTTCAGGAGATGTTTCAAGTATGCCGCCACTCGCTGCTGGAATGATCTGCCACCTCCCATAAGATCCCTTAAAACAAAACAAAATTTTAAATCACATTTGAAAAAACTCCTTTTAGAAAAACAAAAGTATGAACAACAAATACATTATAAATAAATACTCACATAAGGTTTATCATCTATCGGTAAGGCATATCTATCCAAGCGGGGCTCGAGACGGCATTACATTTCAAACAAAAGACGTTACTCGTTATTATTAAACGTCGCACAAATAATACAAAGTAAGGTAGCTATCGTTAACGCCCCGGAAGCTAGTCACGCGATACGCGTCACGTGAGCACACAGGACTCGTGCGACACCGCGCTGCCGCCGGCCGCCGCGCGCCGTTAGGTGCCGCCGCGCGCCGGCAATACTGACTTCTTGTTTACGCATAGTGCGTCGTCGCGCTGAGAGGCGCAGAGGAGAAATGTGCAGTGGTGGCATGTTATGATGAAGTCGTATGATCGGCGGCGCGCGCGCGGGCGACTGCGACACTGGGGTGAGGTGAGAGCGAGACAAAACATATCACGCCATACATCTATGTCTATTTTTGTTTAGCCTGCACTCATACTCCCAATTATTTTTTATTGTTTTTGTATTGTTTATGATATTCATTATGGTTGTTTTATATGCAGGTACTGTTCGTTTTATTTTCCTTAGTCATGTATTAAAATGTTTACGCTGTCTTGATTTCCGTACGTTTTTTTTTACGGGTGACCACTGAAAACCAGCGCTGTGCTGTGGGCCCCCCATAGCACAGCATCATGCTGAGTGGGAACCTGTTTGTCGCAGTCACGACGTGCAAGCTGACGAATCTTTTACTTAAATTCTGTTTTATTTTGTTATTTTTAAAATCTTACTGTTGTATATTTTATGTTATTGTACTTACAAATGTTTCTTATGCTTTGTACCTATGTTTACTGTTTTCATTTTGTATGCACGTCATGTCCCTGCGACAAATAAATATTTTTTCTTTCTTTCTTGTTGTAAACCAATATACCTTTTATTACAAGTACGTAGATTTACTACTGGCACCGGAGGTTATGATTTAAAATGTACGATGAAGATCTCCAGCACCATTTAAAAAAAAAGCGATATTTTAATAAAATAGGTTGTCGACCAATGAGTTCAGGAATTATTAGATGCTGGCGTAATTCGTAAAAGTTCTTTGGCGTTTGGAGTACGCTCTTGTCTGGTCCACATGTTTCAGTCGAAAATAAAGTGTGTTCAGTCGAAATGTCACGGTGTTGTTGTGTTGGATTGTAATTTCAAGCAATTTGTGGGTTCGACGGGGGCGGTGTACCGCGTGTAGTGTGTGTTTTCGTGGCACGAAGCCCATGTTCTGCCCGCATGATGACCCAGTCTAACAAAATAAATCATGACAACTACGACATCACGAGGGCTTAATGGAATTAGCTGAAGGCATTATGAATGACGAGGAAGCCGTGAAGGCGGAAGATATACAGTCAGAAGGCATTATTGATGCCGATTTAGAGACTATGTCGACTCGCAGTGTTGACACCTTGACTGCAGATTCCGTTACACTGACTGCATCGTCTGAAACGCTTACGGTCCCTTCTGAAACAGCTAGTGCTGATTCGGAAGATGAGGGGTCTATGACCTTTGACGTAGAAGTAGACGTCCACCGAGCATAATGTTCAGGACCTAAGGTACGTTCAGATTATGTGATGTGATTACGTGTGGGTGTTGTTGTCCGGTTTTGCCCGTTGGTTGGTAACTCGAAAGGACGCAAACGTAAAGACGAGATGTTGTCCGGTCCTGACTTGAGTGCTAGCGGGTTCGTAGGGACGCATGCGTCTGTGTGTCATGAATGGATTGTATTGTCCGGGCTTAGCGGTGCTGGTCGAAGGGACGTACGAATCTAGTTCGTTGACGTGAGTGATGGCCAGTCGAAGGGACGGTGTTGTCCGGTCTTGCACTTGGGGCAAGTCGAAGGGACGCATTTGTCCGGGCTACGCATCATGAGTGAGACGATGGCTAGTCGAAGGGACGGTGTTGTCCGGTCTTGCACTTGGGGCAAGTCGAAGGGACGCATTTGTCCGGGCTACGCATCATGAGTGAGACGATGGCTAGTCGAAGGGACGGTGTTGTCCGGTCTTGCACTTGGGGCAAGTCGAAGGGACGCATTTGTCCGGGCTACGCATCATGAGTGAGACGATGGCTAGTCGAAGGGACGGTGTTGTCCGGTCTTGCACTTGGGGCAAGTCGAAGAGACGCATTTGTCCGGGCTACGCATCATGAGTGAGACGATGGCTAGTCGAAGGTACGGTGTTGTCCGGTCTTGCACTTGGGGCAAGTCGAAGGGACGCATTTGTCCGGGCTACGCATCATGAGTGAGACGATGGCTAGTCGAAGGGACGGTGTTGTCCAGTCTTGCACTTGGGGCAAGTCGAAGGGACGCATGTCCGGACTACGCATCGTATGAGGAAACAGAGCGGTACAAGTTGCGAGAGTGAGTTCGAAATAGGCTGTGACCTAAAGTAAGAGGCACTGGCTCATGTCAGGGTGGACGAGCGGATGTCTTGGTGATTAGACATTGTTGGTTCCAGGAATACGATAACGCCCGAGGACGGTCGTATGTCAGTCTGGCCGTGTCGGCGCTTTTGCAAAAAGGCTTCATTATGATTCACGTTGCAAACTAAATTATGACCACGGGCGAGAGAGAAGCGGTCTACAATTCTCTCTGGCGGAACGTCAAGTCGTTGCGGGTAGCCATATTGACTTGTATAGTTGTCAAGGAAGGTGGTGGGTAATAGAACGTTGACGGATCACCGACGTCTGTTTGCTTAATCTAATTAAATCTGGTACCACATATCATAAGTAATTCCGATGCGGCGGGTAAGAGCGTTCCGATGAAACGATTACGCCCTAAAAAGGACCAAAAAAATATTCCGGTCCAGTGCTTAGGCCCCGTTTGTTGCATCTAAATTTGTATCGAACAAACTTCGAAAAAACTTACTAAAACTGGTAACATCTCTAAATGTACCGTCTATGGTCCCCTTTTATCGATACAGTATTAAATTCTGCGTCTGTGGCACAAAGAACGACAATATCAGCCGTCAAAATTAAATGTCAAAAAAGTTTTAAAAGTCAGTTGTCTAATTTTACCGTAATGCCGTGTTGTGATTTATGTTCTCTGGTTTTAAAACGTAAATACTATTTTATTTATAACCCAGTGTGAATAGTGTTATATATTAAAATAAACTTCATTATTCAAGCTTTACGAATATCTAAGAATATCACGTTCGGGCCTCCAAATACGCCTAATTTTTTTTCAGGTAAGTCAAACGTCCGGGCGTACTTATACGCCTCGATCATTATTTTTTTGAAATTATTGAAAAAATAGTTAAAAAAGTGCTCGTATTATGAAAATTACTTCAATTAAGTAATTATTAGTGTCTCCGCAATATAAAACAGTAAAATAAAACGAAATCTTATCGAATTTTTTACATAAACACGACAAAATCAGTAGGTATCGAATAGAATGCGAGGAGGGTTGATTGTTTTGGGTGATTGTGCTACTAAGAAAGTGCCAAAGTAAGGATATATGGGTATTAAAACGAAGCTTATATAGTCTAGTTTAATTATAAATAGGTTTTATTGATTCCAATTACAATTCTAGTTGGTAAAACTTGGAATCTTATTGGAGAAACTGACATTCAACATATATTCTCAAGTTCACATTTTTTTCGAAATACTTATATCTAGTTGTCGTAATTAGTTTTTACGTAGTTAGATTCTGTATAGTTTCAGCTATACACACGTATTTTTTGTTTTGGTGTAGCTGCAATAGTTTACGAGAAAATAAGCTTTAAATGGGAAGTGGCGCGGGGGGCTTGCGCGGCAAAAACTTTCCATGCGCGCGCGGCGTGCGCGCGGGGTAGCCATGGCTACCGCGGACATTTCACCGGGTATTGAAACAACAATCTTTTAATTTAACAGAGTTATGTTAAGTGCTTAAAAAAATATTCCAAGGTATACAATAGTGGGTTATGTTTTGAAGAAATGGCTGAAAGGTGTAAGTACTGTTGATAAAGTAGTTATTTTATATCAATGCAAATTATAGCAGTACAATAATGTATTTAGTCATAAGTGCAGTCAATGGTGTCGGTGGAGTAGCGTCTATAGTAAACATACAGGGATCCCTTCTTATTATTTATTTATAAATTATTAAAGAAATTTAAGAACTATGCCCCACAAAACCTTCTTTACGCATAATGTTCTTTTTCCTAATATAATTTGGCATAACTATGTTGGTATTTGTTTTGCTATAACAATACATTGCCATCTTTTTTTTTGTCATACAGTTACAGTATTTTTATAGTAACGGTAGGTAATCCGACTTGTTAATATAAGTCTAATTATTTATTGCGACAAAGTTCAACATTAATATTCTTTACTGTCAAATAACATAATTTTATTGATAAGGAGTGCTTTTGTAGTCAAAAATATACAAAGATTCATTCATCATCAGCATTGTTAGTTTTTTTCCAACAACTAGGGTTCGGATTCCAGTCTAACTGGATACAGCTGAATATCAGTTTCTTGATAGTACTATGCCCCTAGATAAGCCTGATTGTTAGACCTTTGGGCCACTGTCAAAGTTTTACAAAAGACAGCCGGAAGAATGTAGACCATTCAAATAATTGTTTCGTGCGGGAATAAAACCTGCGACGCGCAGCGCAGCAGTCAATCGCTCAGCCACTACGCTAACTGTGCCGTCGTATTTGAATCTCAATCAAACTCCAAATTCATCATCATCATCATCATTTCAGCCCAAAAAACGTCCACTGCTGGACATAGGCCTCCCCCAAGTGTCACCACATTGACATTTTGGGGGGTTTTGCCATAATCGCCACGCTTGGCACGCGGGTTGGCGATCGCAGTACGGTTGTTACAAAAGCATAGAGGATGCTGCTGCCCATTCTCTGGCAAGTCCCTTAGTCGACTCTTACGACACCCACGGGAAGATATGGGATGGTGCTATTCTTTACGTCCGACACCATACAGAGTTCCGACACCATACAAACTCCAAATTAATCTACAACTAAAATCCTACTTGAAACGGTTAGCTATCAATCTAGCTATGCATTCGCAAAACTCGGTAACTAGCGCAAAGGTAACTCGTTACGTCAAACTTGTTAGTTACCAAGTTTTGTCGCCTACCCGTTAGAATTAAACTGTTCGCACGATGTAGCTGCACGAGACTTTGTTACGTGAGAGCGGCGGAATATGTTCAGGACTTGTGCTTTAGGGGTTTTGCAGCGTGTTTAGAGTTAAACAAGGTGTAAATGGACCTTTTACAAAACCAAGCATTCTGTATATCAAAAGTGTACAAGGGAAAAAAAATCCCCACGACACCACTAACTAGTGGTGCGGTTTAGTAGTTTAGAAGGGAAGGAGGGAAACTAAGTCACTTTACGCAATGATTCTTGCTGGGAAACGACTTTATAATGAACTCAAAAATACTGTGCTCAAATAATGTTTTAACATTCATTATCATCTGCTTAGCCTTTTCCTAAACTTTGTTGGGGTCGGCTTCCAGTCTAACCAGATGCAGCTGAGTACCAGTATTTTACATGATGCGACTGCCCTTTGGTAAGACTGGATATCATAAACTTGGTACTTTAACCCCTAATTTCTCCGTAAATAGAAGTAAGTTGTAGAAGGTTTTCTGGAAAAATATAGTAATCAATGACGGGAAGAACAAGTGCCTTTCGGCTTAGTTTATGGTATTTTTACATGCATTAGGTATACTTAGCCTCTCCAAAGGACTATAAACTATACTAATAACCACCGATGAAGTTTACAACTTATTATAGAATAGAATAGAATAAAACTTTATTGTACTCCAAAAATTAAACATAACGGGCTTACAAAACTAATAATATTATGGTTACAACGGCGGTCTTATCGCTGATAGCGATATCTTCCAGACAACCTTTGGATGCACATTATGGAATTAAAATAAAAAAGGGGGTCGTCAGTCTGTGGTGTACTACACAAAAATTTTAAATAACAAAAGTAAAGTTATCTACTTATACATGTATAATATAAATATTAAAAAAGTAAATAAATAATTAGTAATTATCTTGTTTTTAATTGTATTACTTGAAGCCCAAACGGGCAGCCTCATAAAATATTTATGAATATTTTATAAGTTCGAGCGCACATACAAACCGATGTACTGTCGAGCATAATTAGTAGTTCCTCCCTCCATGTGGGTACACGAAGGTACACACTCGTAGTTATCAAGGCGATAAATCAAAAGGCATTAGAAACACAGTCTATTACACAGTGGTACAGTGGATAGGTTCAGCCATAGACTAAGGAAATATACAGAGTTGTCAATCACATGTTGTCTTGTCACGTGATAAACTTTCCCCAACTAAGTTGGGATCGGCTTCCAGTTTCACCGGATGCATATGTATAACAGTTTTCTACATGGTTCGACCGACTAAAAAGATTTATCTTTTTCTACCTTTTGTAGTAAGCAACGACTTATTGTCGGGCCTACGCTGTCCTCTCATACTTAAGTACTAACTCTGTAACATCGAAATATTGTAGAACCAAATGATTTTAAAAGAGTAACCATGGAGTTTCTTGCCGGTTCTCCTCCATAGGAAACGACCAACCCGAACCGTGCACCTTTTGTCGATGTTTTATAAGTTCCCATGTAGACCTATGTAAAATAAAATATTTTGATTTAGATTTTATCTGACTTCCACAACCCAGTCAATACTGAGTAATAGGATTCCAATACGAGTCTTACCTAGTACCAACTAGGTAAGACTGATTATCAGACTATCGGGCCACTCTGACTACTTGTAATTGTCAAAGATCTATAAATTAGAACCGGGAGCCGAGGGCACGGACGCAACTCGGTATGTAATAGGTGGTCACCTATCCACGGACCAACCTAGGTAAGCGCGGCTTAACTTAGCATTAGCATAATCAGCTAATGTTTCCACTGCTGGGACATAAGCCTCCTCTCTATGAGAGGGACTGGGCTGTAATCCACCATGCGCACCCAGTGCGGGTTGGTAGGTGTCACGTTTTTGTATTTTTGGCCCGTTTTCTTCCGATGTTTTCTTCACCGTTTTGAAAACAATGGTGATGGAATAAACTACACAGAGTATTTTCTGAGCCGTTACCACTCGACCTACACTCCACTTTTGTCTCTACCTGTTTGGTATTAAGTTTTTCCAAAGCAGCAGAAATCTCATCGAAGTAGCGTACAAGAAAAGCTCGCTAACTATATTTAATTTGAAGTCTTGGACGACGAAGTTCTTAGTCATCTATTTCTTGAGAATTTAATTACAAATTGCAGTTCAAGTTATAGCGAATTATTTGCTGGCTTCATGTTATTACTGATATTTCTTAGTAGTAGTAAGAAGTATGAAACTATTCTGTGATGGATTACTATAAGACATAGAACTAATATAAGCCTAGCAAAATATGGCTGGTTTAAAAAGTGTCACTCGAACTTTGAAGAGATCATGACTATCGGGAACCAGAGAAGTCGGCAGTGAATTCCACAGACTGGGGGTTTGTAAATAAGTATAGAAGCAAAGCGCTTTGTACGGGTCCGTGGGATTTTAACCATATAGTAATTAGTGACCGATGCTTAAACACGTGATTGTACTCATGATAACAAACAACTTTCGCAAATAAACTTTTTTTTAATACTCATTCACTTTTATCACAATAATAACACAACAGCCGAATGTAATTTGCGCGCGCGCACCTGTGACCTATCAGCTGTTAGCCGCGGGACGCTGTTCTGTCTCATTACTGTAATGTGTACCGTAATTCAATCCCACGGGTCGCAACCCCGAATTTCATATGGCTGTTGTGATAATGTGATAAAAATGGATCAGTATTTAAAAAATGTTTGTTTGTGAAAGTTGTTTGTTATCATGAGTACAATCATGTGTTTAAGCATCGGTCATATATACATACATTTTTTTTATAACAATATCATGAGTACAATCATGTGTTTATATACATACTTTTTAAATCACTAATTACCAGTCACCCTATATATCGGCTTCGCAGTATCTCTTCTCGTCCGATGGAAGAATGAGAATGGGGGAATTCTCGAGCCGATGTCCCCATCATGACATCATCATCATCTTTTGCCCTTGTCCTATGTTATTTTTCACAACACACACACAACACGTATTTTTCCTCCATTCTCGTCTGTCATTCGTCATGCTATCATTTACTTCTTTTTCCTTTATCATTTCTCACACAATCTATCCATCTTCTTTTTCTTTCCGTCCCATCCTGTATAGGTTGAAATTTACTTGGTCACGTCTACCTCTTCTTCGGTCTACGACCAACGCACGGCACCGTGTCCACCTATGATTTACAGTATCGCTGCTGAAAATAACGTGCACGTGTTTTATTTATGGCCTGCACCTACTCGTATATGGGGCAGGTTTTAACGGGGTTCCATGTAAACTTCACCCGCAAACATAACAGGCGAGCGCTGGTGAATATATGAGCGGCCAGTTTTATATAGAGCGTTTGAGCAAAAATACGTTTGTTTATTATTTATGTAAACGTATATTTGATGATCTTAGGACTGGCCTTCCAACGGTCGCGGGCCTGTGGACGATGAGTAATCGGCTAGCTCACCGTCCGTCCGTCTTATGACGACAGGCCGTGCCGACGGCGCGTTTGTGTTTCACGCGCGCCTCAAGGCGATGTCAGCAAATCGGAAGGGGTCCGAGAGGGCCGATGCCTGCCAGGGCCGAGGGACTGTTCGAAAGAGATACCGTGGCCCTGGAACACAAAGGGCTATGAAGCAACATGGATGGGTTTTAGTCAGTCAAGTCTGACACTCCTCGCTCCACCCAGAGCGGGAGGAGTCATTTGATGATTTCCCATTCGAAAAAAAAGGGCTTTCAACGGTACACTTGACAATCCGCGATCTTGTCACCATGACTCGAAATTCAAACCAAAAGCCATTTATTCAAATTAGGCGGATAAACACTATGAGGAAAGTCAAAGTTTACAAGAGTCAGTCCCCCAAAAAGCTCACTCTTCGCCACTTCCTAGCGTATTAGCTGGGAAACATGAATGGCGGAACAAAATCCCCAACAACTCGTTTACACCTCTAATTGCTTATTTTACTGATACCAGTCAAACTGATATCAAGGACTAATGGAACGCGCCATGTGACGCCTATCATCGTACCGTACCGTTTAAACAGAGACTTGACTCAACTGTTTTAAAAATAAATCAAGTCAGATTCACACCTCAGCTCCGTTCGAATTTCGAAAATGTTGAGAACAGTACTACCGAAACTTGATATCTAAAACCAAACCACTATCATAATCCCTTAGGACCAAAGAATATTTTGAATGCCACCGCAATTATATTTTGAAGGTGTTGTCTTCCTTTCGTTTATCTCTTGGGAGGTTTGGTTTGCGAAAAGAGTCTGTTCCATATTTTTGGTGTGATGGTTATTTGTAGTGTTGAGATGCTCATGGCTAAATAATAACAGCCACTCGGGTCGATCTTTAGGTTAAGATGTGCTGAACTTGGTTGGTATTGTCAAGACAATTCCCAGCTGTCATCCCGGAGGACAGGGCTAGAGGAGACTATTGGGAATAATTCGGTACGTGTATGGTTGACCATCCATTATATACCGAGTTTCCTCCGTGCCTCGTAATGCATGTTAAGCCGTTAGTCCCGGCTGTCATTTATAGATCTTTGACAGTCGTTTCAGGAAGTCAGTGGCAGTGGTTACTTACAGATAATACGATAAATCTTAGGCTATCGTATTATCCAGTATTAACAAGGTTGTGGACGTCAGATATTGAGTCGTTTTGTGTAAAATACTGATATTCAGCTGTACCCAGTTATGGCGCATCCACACATGCCCGGCGGCACGGCCGGCGGCCAGGCCGCCGGGCCGGCACATGCATCTTTTACCTGCTGCACGCGCGGCTTTTGGTTGCCGGCGGCAGTATGCTTGCTTGCTTCAATACGGAGTGGTAGTGCCGTTGCAACCGCATCTGCAGGCCGCCGGTAAAACCGGCAGCAAATTCAGCGGCAAGGCGGTCTGAAAGCCGGCGGTATGTGTGGATACGCCATTAGACAAGCAGCCCAATATAGTTGGGAAAAGGCGAGGCAGATGAGTTATTTGTAATATTGGATTGCAAACTTATGATGACTTGCCCTGGTTGGCTGGTTAGTTGGTTACTGGAAACGTGCTATGTTTATGCTTGCTATCGAAAGTGAGTGTCAAATTCTAAACGATTTAAAAATTATTGCCAATTTTCATACGTTCTGTATGACGAACAGAATGAGAAAAGTAAAAAAAGCTGAATTAAATTATTTTACAAGTTACCTAAATGTTACACCTTAATCCTCATCATCGCCTGCCTTTGCCAAACTGTAGGATTCGGCTTCCAGTCTAACCAGACGCAGCTGAATACCAGCCTTTTCCATTGGGCTCTGCCTATCTGACCTTCAAGACCCAGTTACTGGTTAACAGAATAACCCTGCAACTAATTTTATTCCAAATATATTCATCATCTTCCTGCCCTGTATCTTGTCCACCCACATGATTCTTCGTTTTTTTCTTCCATTCGACCGAGTCGCAAGCAAAAAGGAGTAAATGATTGCGTGACGAATTCACACAATCATTTTGTCCTTTTTGCTTCGTAATTATCATTTCTCACACATTTCATCCATATTTTCTTTGGTCTTCTCTATCTCCATTCATCAACATTTTTATTCGTAACTCTTTTCGTGTCTCTTGCGTTCAAGTTCAAGACATGCAGACGATTCTCTTTCATACTCCAAATCTATTATATCCCCTAAATTAATAACCTTAATCCACCAAACCAAACTTCACAGCTACACGTCTAATAATTATTTCAAACTGTTATTATTTGGCCCACTTTAAACTGGCACAAACTATCTCGAGCTTGGATTATTGGCACTATATTAATATCAACTGTCTCTCCGTGATGCTAACTTTGCCAATCATAGTGTATATTATGCTGGAAATATTATGTAGTGATGGAGGAGTGTTTCGGATTAGCCAGTTGAGTTGTGCTTGACGAGGTTAGTGTGCTGATTGGTTACCCGTTTTTGTTGCATCGGGATAGCTACCTCTGAATCAAAGAGAAGACGGTTAACCTTCGACTCTGGTTGGCATCATTATCATTATCTGCCTAGCCTTTTCACAACAATGTTGGGGTCAGCTTCCAGTCTAACCGGACGCAGCTGAATAAAATTTTACATGAAGCGGATGCCCATCTGACCTCCACAACCCAGTTAGTACTGGGTAGTACGATATCCCTTAGGGACTACCTATAACGGCTTAACGTGCTTTCCGAGGCACGGAGGAAGGTTATGGTGGCCATATTTTATGAAAAAAAAAATAGCAATAAAACAAGTTCTACTAAATTGTTTGATTTTACTCGTAGG
The DNA here is from genome assembly GCA_949152445.1 of Cerastis rubricosa. Taxonomy (NCBI): domain Eukaryota; kingdom Metazoa; phylum Arthropoda; class Insecta; order Lepidoptera; family Noctuidae; genus Cerastis; species Cerastis rubricosa. The sequence continues at coordinate 18,807,693 of OX424534.1, read as the reverse complement.
CGCAGAAAACTGGACCAGTAGTGTAGAAGGGAAAAAAATGACCCATGACACCACCACTAGTGCGGTTTAGTAATGTAGAAGGGAAGGAGGGAATGTTTGGTATAGCTGTCATCGGTCGATTCATTTTTACAAGCATTCTATTTAGGACTTGCATGAGGCAAGCAATAGAGCTGTCAGTCTAAAAAATCGAGTCAAGGATTCGATAAGAAGAAATGCCTTTTAATCTTCACACAATTCAATTTTGTTTTTCATCCAAATGAAGATTGGTGTAAGTATCATCACTGATTGCCTTAAACCGACATTGGTACAGATGCTGTACCCACTGGCAGGGGGCAGGGCTGCACCGGAAATACGCCGAACAGTGGCAAGCTGTAATGAAAGAGCCAAAATGGCTTCAGACATACGACACCCTATGCACCTAAATACCCTCGTGCCGCAAAGGTTGAAAAGCCGAAACAGTTTTTTGAAGTGTGACACCCGACTCACTGGCGAGCGGTCTACGGAGAGACTAACGCTGTGGCGAGGTAATGCTTCCTTACCTAACACAATCGTTCCACCTGCTGAAAGTCTTCCACTTGGACATGAGTTGCCATGGCTGACTTGGAAGTCTTTAAATAGACTTCGGACCCAGGTTGGTTGCAGCAAGGAAAACCTGCTCAGGTGGAGATTCATTATTGACTCTGCCCTGGAGTGTAAATGTGGTGCCGTTCCACAAACGATGCGACACTTAATATCGTGTCCTGCTGTTTGCTCGTTAAAGGAACTGATGGACGCTACTGAGAGCGCCAAACTAGTGGCTCAGTTTTGGGCTGACACAATTTAGATTGCCATCGACACGCTAAGAAGAAGAAGTATCATCAAAATCCACATTGAAAAATATTTCAGTCAAAGATAGTACACCAAAAACGCAAACATTATTCTCCTGCCCTTATCCCAATTTATGTGGGGTCGGCACAGCATGTCTTCTTTTTTCATACTTCTCTATTACTCGTCATCTCAGACTCTTCTACTCTCCTCTTTTCTTCACGGAAAACACAATCAGACACAAAAATCCGAATAGCAACAACCCATCACAACACGAACAAACTTTAATAACTTACTTAGCTTTTGTTCAACAGACAGTTTTTTATCCAAGAAAAATATTATATTCAGTTTCGCCCTTTGAGAGAACATTTCTTTTGAAGTGGATGGTACGGAATACCCCGGGTTCTCCGAGTTCCTACGAGTTCCCTCGAAGCTCCCCGACTACCGGGTAAAGGCTTCCTTTTGACCGCGTAGTTATGGCTTAAAAATAGATTAAACTGGAACGCGCTAAGCGGTATCGGTTGGGAAATTGCTTTAAGAATACCCCCTTTGTGGCTGTTTGTGGTGTAACTAGCTTTTGTTGAGATACGATATTAGATATTATATCCGTTTTCGGTTGATTGGTTTTGCAAACTATATTCTTCAGGTAACGCAACGTGTATATTTTACACTTAATTTAACAGCCGTTTGGCATCAGAGTTGCTTTCTTGTAATTTGTTCTCAGCGACTCCAACCATAATTATTTTCAAATATAATTTTTCTAAAGAGAACTGTACTGGAACTGCATTATTTTCCAAATCTCTTCTTTGTTTGTGTTGAATATTATTGTATATTTTCTACAGTTTCTTCTTTTGTTTCCTAAATTAAAATGCCTCTTTTCATGAATTTTAAAACATTGATATTGTTCACATAATGTTTTTGTGTCATCTTCATTCAAATATGTAGTTCCAAGACAAAAGACTGATAGTCACCATACCAACCATAATAATTGTTCCATGACTTCACAGAGAACTGAACCCTAAACCTAGTTCATTAAATCACAAGATACCTACACATTCAAATCCATCTATAACACAGCACTCAGCTGTTCTCAACCACACATCTAAACCTGCGTTTACACCAAAGTATTAAACATTTGTGTTCAACATGTTGTTTTCACTAGTTCCTTAGATTGTTTACAACTAAAACAAGTTATGAAACTTGTTAAAAACATAAATAAACAATATAACATTTAACAATACTGAACAACAACACACGTAGGTACACTTCAAGCATCTTATCTATGCAGTCCATGAAAACTAGAACGAAAATAGATATACAAGGTTTGACATATTTTGCATTTTTATCTGACAAGCAGCGCCATCTTTCTTCTTTGTTTTTTTAAAAAAAAAAAAAAAAAAAAAAAAAAAAATAAAAATAAATAAATCTTGAAATGCAAACTTAAAGTCGCCATACTGCAAACAACGTCAATACATTTTTTTTCTTTTTTGGCAAGTAAGGCAATGTCAAATATTCTGCCAGCATCAACGATAATATCGTGTATTTGGTCATATTTCATTACTGATACTGTCGTTCAGCTGTCAGAGTATTCTATAGGAATGACACTTCAAACTTTCAAACGCGATTCAGATATGCTGATCGCTGTTATTTTCATCGGCAAAATCCTCTTAACACAACATGTTTTTGAAGTCTCCAACAAAACTTCGAAAACACGTATCTCAACTTTTTAGCGTGTGTAAACGCAGGTTAAGGACTACCGCATACTATACCGATGCCCAAGATATGATTCAAGCTAGCATAGACAGACATAATTCAAAGCTGAAGCACTCGACTGAACCGATACTGTAACTCGATTAGTCGGCACATCTGAAGGCAATCGATATCGTGCTACATATTCCGGACACGGGAACTTGGTAACGCATAACTTGTACATACCTACATATGTATCCACTGATGTGGAGGGATTCATTCTAGATTTTCACAAAAGAAACAATTGAACATCGATGATTACGTTTTTCTTTTCTAGGGTTCCGTACCCAAAGGGTCAAACGGGGCCCTATTACTGAGACTTCGTTGACCGTCCGTCCGTCCGTTTATCACCAGGCCGTATCTCATGATCCGTGATAGTTAGGCAGTTGAAATTTCTACAGATTATGTATTTCTGTTGCCGCTATAACAACAAATACTAAAAACAGAATAAATTAAATATTTAAGGGGGGGCTCACATACAAAAAAAGTGATTGGTTTTTTATAAATAATGGTACGGAACCCTTCGTGCGCGAGTCCGATTCGCACTTGACCGGTTTTTTTGTTCAATACAGAATACAGTCTTCAATGAAATTGATTTCAAAAACCTTCAAGACGTACTTGGTTTGGGTTCGTATGTTTTCTTATGAACATTTTAAACAAAAGCTGGTAGAGTTGCTTGAACATGCTCAAATAATTGTCTGTCAATTAAATCGACGTTCCCATGTTTCAATTTACAATTTGAAACCTTTGACATTAAAAATCTTACCAGGATTTAATCCCGCTTAGTGTTTGTTCTTGGTCGCCGGATGTTCAAATCTTATATTCATATTCATTTATTTATTATTTGTCACAGATAAACAGAAGATCTTACAATTCGTATATTGTATCACTGCAACATACCCATGCGGTGCACAATATTTATATTAAAAGTCAATATAGAATAGAATAGACTAGAATCATTTATTTCAATCACAAAGGATCATAAAATTGAACATACAGCAACACGTCTTAGACTACAAACACACGGATATATAATACACTATTTATCATTATTATAAAATATTTCACAATTTAATCTAACAAAATCATTAAAATTTCATAAATCATATAATTGTTGGCTATGTTGAAAATAAAGAACACTAGTAAATTAGACTCATAATTGGTTGTTGGTTTTTTTCCACTGCATTCATTGGCTGTTCTAGTCAATTCTATCTCTCATTTTACATTGATTCATACACAATTATTATTATCTCTCTCAATTATATTATTATCTCTAAGGAGAAAAATGTTTTCCTGAGGAGTGTGTTATTTAATAAACAGTACCTACTTTCAGAAATAAACGTAATTTTGTAAGTACTGTTAATAAAATACGTCATATTATTATCAATAATGAATCCAGCTGACCTATCATCACCTAATGGTCCAAAATCAAAGCCTTTCACAAACTAAAATCCTCTTAAAAGCTGTTTAATATACTTTATTACAATTCCCTGTTCTAGTCAGTTTTGAGCGGCTAAAAGCTTGAAGCTGGCCTAATGACCTAGCCTGACCTAACGCCTGGAGCAACTTTGGCTTGAGCCCAGGCCATCGGGAACAGTAAAGGTCACGTCATAATTTTGAATCCCTAAGATATTGGAGAGTCAGATGGCTTTTGAGAGTTTTTTATTTATAAGATTGGATATTCTTAAAATTGTGTTGATTCAGATTACTGAATATAGAGAGAAGCTTATTGCCATAGGTAAGGTTAATTAAGTTTTTGTCTACCTTTATAACCTTTTTTTCGGCGAAACCAAAAAATTTAGATGATGACCAAATGTGTGATTTTTTAAATTATTGTTTAGTTGTGGTAATGGTAAGCAGGTTGCTGTGGGCCTAGCACGAATGCACGGAGTAGCCGTTTCATAAATTCGAATTATTTTGAAATGGAACGGCATGCGTTCGCGATAGTTTTTGTACGAGTACATCGAATTTAACGCATGAAAATAATAACAATAATAATTAATAATTTATTTTCAATCTTCGAATAACAGAAATCGATAGTGTTAGTAACATACCTTATACCTAGTGTTAGTACACAATAACAATGAGTTTGAGAATCATTTTGCAAAGAAGATGAACAAGTTTTTACTCGGTCATCTTCTCCACACAACACACACACATTCTCGGCCACTGTTTTTAGGATGCTGTTGCCACTAGCCCGGGTTCTAGCTGCCAGCGACGCTATTTTCTTCCGCACGATTGCGTGGAAGCCGTCAGTACGATTCAATGTAAACATCTCTGACGCGCTACAGAACCGGGGCAGTCTCAAGAGCATCCTAAAAATATTATAATTTTGGACGCGCAGGACCCCATTTACCAATATGTAATTATTTATTAAAATATGAAGCACTAAAAGGTATAAAGGAGTACTTAATGCCTTAGGCATTCCCTACCAGTCCATTGAGGGTGGGGGAGAGATGGCATGGCTGGTGCATTGTTTGGTATTGTTCAACTGTGGATATTATTTGCTAGCAAATGATGCTTTATCCCGTCTCTTCCCTCAAGAGAACATCTTGAAAAAGGGCGAACTATTTACTAAACACAAATAAAATGCACCTCGTATCACAAATATACGAGTATGTCGATATTTTCGTCAATTTTGATCGGTGCCGACGCACAGCCATCCGCGCAACTTGAAATTTGATTTGTAGGTACGTATTTACTATTGAGAGTCAATATTGAGTTCCAAACTCAATAAGACAAAGCAGATGTTACTTGTTTATGTCATAAACTTGCACAGCGAGACTTGAGTCAGCTGTTGTACACTGCAAGCGGTGCGGATGCGATGCTTAGATATTATGATTTAATACCGGTTGTGATTGTGTTCATCGGTACAGATCTGACCCTTTGTACGAATTCTAACATAACATCACGCCTGTGATTCCCGAAAGGTTAAGCAGGAGATTATAAACTAATACAATATGTTACTTTTATACATAAGTTAATAAATAAATAAAAAATAGAAAAATCCTTCCAAGTACTACCCTGTGCCATCTCGAATCAGCCTTCGTGATGCGCGTCTATATCATCTCGCTAAATCTTTCTAGGCCGGCCTCGGCGGCGCCGTCCATCCTCAGGAACCACCTTTGACCAGCGGCCGTTATGCATGCGATATCCATCATCATCATCATCATCATCATCAGCCTATAATGTACCCACTACTGGGACACAGGCCTTCTCTCTATGAGAGGAAGTGGGCTGTAATCCACCACGCGGGCCCAGTGCGGGTTGGCATGCGGCTCACGTGAAGGAAAATAAAAATTTAGCTGGAAGCGATTATACAAGATATATTTCTAGCTTATCTATAGCTTATCACCACGTACTCCATAATCCCAACTCTCAATATTTCACATAAACTCTACAGCATTATTCAAATGGATGTTCAGTGCAGCGCACAGCGCAGCGCTGAGCACCAATTATATTCCTGATACTGTGGAACAGTTGTTCAGTCGCAGTCATCGGGGAATGGCAGCGCGGCACTCCAGTACGGCAGCAGAGCAGCGTGGCAGCTGATTATCTGCTAGTTAGATAACGTGGGAGAACGAACCGAGTATGTCAGGTTTCGCAAATCAGTTTGGATGAGTTTGTTTGAATATTTAGCTTATGTTGGAGAGGAAATAATGGGGAGTTTGTACGTTCGTTTTGTAGATGCTCGGTTGTTTATGTTTGTTTTCAGCCTTTTGACAGATCTTTTCTTATGATAATGGCTCTTAGGAAAGGACATAAATTAAATTCATAGATTTTGTATAGGTACCCAAAAAAATGGTATAGTTTTTAAAATAAATGTGGGGATAAATTAATCGGTTATTTTGATATGGCCATGTGATTCGGAGGAATGAAGAAAATTATGAATATGTATGTAGATGGCGATAAGAGTAGAGGAAGACCAAAAAAACGATGGATGAACTGTGTGAAGGATAATATGGCCAGAAAGAAGGTGACTGCTGAGATGACGAATAATAGAGAAGTATGGAAGAAAAAGACATGCCTCGCCGACCCCAAATAAATTTGGATTAGGGCAGGAGAATGATGGTGGGGATCATCATCATCATTCATCATTTCAGTCCAAAAGACGTCCACTGCTGGACACAGGCCTCCCCCAAGGCGACACTTGACATTTGACACACTGACATTGACATTTTGGAAGGTTTTGCCATAACCGCCACGCTTGGCAGGCGGGTTGGCGATCGCAGTACGGTTGTTACAAAAGCACAGAGAACGCTGCTGCCCATTCTCTGACGAATCCCTTAGTCGCCTTTTACGACACCCACGGGAAGAAATGGGATGGTGCTGTTCTTTACGTCCGACACCATACAGAGCGGGGTGGTGGGGATGAACGTTGAAAATTAAGAACAATATTAAAATAAAAGATATTCTTAAGATATTAATACAAAAAGATATCTGTCACCAGATTTCTAAAGCTTACAAAGTGACGAGTCACCCGTATTTCTTTGAATAATACAATAAACCACAGATTACTTCAAAATAATCTTTACAGATTCGAGTCTAAGGAGATTAACATCCTTCTAAGCCTCGCAAAATGGCTACTGTTTTAAAAAAACTGCCATTACAGAGATAGGGAACGCACAAATGGACAAAATCAAGATGTCTGCCTAATTACGTCATTTTTCTCTTCCCTCCCCTCTTGATGTAAGTACGCACTAATTTTAAGAAAAATCATTATGCAAAATAGGGGTGGGAGGGAATTGGTTATGTTTAAGTAGAGCTTTACGGCCGTGTCGGGGATGAAGGATGGACGCACCCTTATTTATAGTCTTGTTACAAAAAAAAACAAACATTTTGAAATTTAACTTTTTGTGGTGTTCAGTGTCAGTGGTTAATTTCGAAATAGTAAGTGCCTTAAAAGGGTGCGCCAAAGTTCACCTAAATTTTCAACTCCGATAATTGGAAATCCGAAAATGTTCTTCCTAACATTTTTCATCCTAACAATCGCAATTCCTAACTACTCTGTATCTAATGTTCATAATTCCGAAGTATTCAACTTCATAATGTCAGTAGTAATAAACATCTATTATCTCTTTATTTGTTTTCCTATATTTTCTCAACATAACCATCTTTTACACTATTATTCAAAGTCATATCTTTTTTGTTTAGATTTCTTTTTATTCATAATAATTAGTATTATATACATTGATTTTGCGTAACTTTTACTTTTTTATTTATTGCGGTGTGTACCTGGAAAGATATCCATAGGTTAGGTTAGGTTAGAACTGTGGCCAACTACGCGCGAGCCGAGCGAGCGATGCGAGTGGTGCCGCGGCAGCGGCCGGCGAGCGCTACCTCGAAATTGGTCGCAAAATTTTTCTAAGTATTTTTTTCATAGTGCCCCCAAGACGACAATCTGACCTTATCCCCACCCAAATTAAAACTATAAATATCATCTTCTACCCACATATATTTTATTACACTTGGTAAATGTTTCTATCTGAGTATCAGTGAAAATATTATGGTAATTATGTTTAGGGATAAAATAGTTATGATAAAAAACAGTAGGAGTTTAAATTATTTACATTAATGATATTATTAATTACAATTTTCGGAAACATGAGTGTTATGAACATCGCCGGTAGCACTACAAATAGTATAAATGAAAACTTTAGGATGAAAAATTTTAGGAAGAATGATCATTCGGATTACAAATCGTTAGGAAGAACAATTTCGGGTAAAGAACTTTAGGTGAGCCAATATGGACCCGCCTTAAAATTACGGGAGCAATTTCAAAACAATTAAAAAACACACCCTTGACTAATTCATTGCCTTTGATTACGAATATGGATTTAGTTTTGCATTAAGTGCAGTAAGCTTGGGGTTTGATGTCCCTATGATAAAAAATATGAATTTCCTATATTGTTGTCGTGATGAAAATATTACAGTTTTCAAAGTAAAATAAAGGATGCCCAATTTCTTCATAAACATTTAGTAGCAATTTTATTTTAATTAATTTTATAATATTGGAAATATATAGTTTCTTTACGAAACAAACAAAACTGACTGGCAATGCATTACCATTGACACTTAGAACTAACTCTCGTAAAGCAAAGACTGATTAAGCTTTTTCAAGACTTATCTACAAAAACAAAGAGTACAGAAAGAAGAAGCAATTACTTACGTCCTTACCCAAATAAAAGTCGACTTCAGCAGTAAAATGATACAGCCTAGCCACATTACAAAATCACCCAGAAGACCAAAACCTTGCCACAGTACACAAAATACAGTCTACCAACTGAAATATTGCGGAGATTGGGGAGAAAATGGAAAGGGCTTAAATCCGTGATAGTCAGACGGACACAGTCTAATTTTGAATGCTGTTTGACATTTTAAGCCATGGTAATGGAACAGGGGCAGTAAAATTTGCGCACTATTTATTTTAGAGTAAAGTTACCTACATATTGTTAGCTCGAACTTTGACGATCGTCATTTTCTTATTAGAAAATGGAGTAGAGGTGTACTTAAGCTAATAGTATTTTTTATCGATCGCCACTGGGATATTTTTTGTCTATTGTATTTTATGAATATTTTCTTTTAACAGTGAAAAAGCTTGGATTTATCTGTTATGTTGTATGTACATGTTTTCCCAAATAAATACCACATCAGTTGAAATGCCAAGTAACATTTACACCAAATATATAATAATGAAAATAAATGTGTAATCTCTAAGTAACTTTATTCTACCACTCCTCACTAAACCTTAGTTATATACCGTATTTAGTACATCATTCTGAACATTCCCACATAGATATTTTATAGGTAACTACAAAAAAAAAATGTTTAGATTTGCTTTTGCATAATCCACCATGTGAGCCAGTCTCGATTACTGACATAATTTGAAAATCGGTTCTAGGATATGCTGTTTGTTCACGATGATTTCCTTTACCGATTGAAATTATAGTGGCTCCATTTTGGAAATCCCTTAAATTAATTAAATAGACATCCCATAAATTGCACAGCTCATCAACAACGGATATCCTTCGTTAATACACAGCTCTATGATTGATAATCACACAAATAAATTGAAAACACTTCAAATTGCCACTCGCCGCTGTCACCACACGGTTGATCAACGCGTAAAACACAAACGGGAACAATTAAGTTTAAAATCATCCTCATTAACATAATCAGATAATGCTTTGTTCTGTGATATGTAGGTGTAGTTAGAGCTTCACTATTGGTTACATTGTGTACAGGTGAATGGTCAGAAGTTTTTATTTAAATAGAAAATTAACTAAGGAGCGAAAATGGTAAGCAGTTAACAAATACTTACATTCCTTTTCCAAGATTGCAATTTTTGGAATGTACAGCCTGCATGCAATACTAATAAACCTTCAATTGTTTTTATACAGGGTGTACGGAAAGGGTATATACATACTTAAGGGTGTGCTACAGACCATCAAACTGAACATGTTTCTCCACAAACAAAACATCGTAATAACAAAAAAAATATCTGTTGCCCCATACAAAATTTCAATATTTAGTTGACCTTAATGTTTGGGGCAGCTGATATTTTTTTCGCTATGACGATGTTTCTTTGTGAAAAAACATGTTCAGTTTGATGGTCTGTAGCACACCGTTAAGTATGTATATATCCTTTCCGTTACACCCTGTATACGCGACTGCACGCAAATTGTGCTAAGATCCTCGTTCCTACTGATCACTTTTAGGCATGGCGGAGTAAAACATTATCATCCATCCGGCCATCATACCATTAACTTTCAAACACTGGATTGCGATCTACTAAGAGCATGCTAATAGAAGACATTTTCCTCCCTGGTATGAAAATCCAGTACCCGTCTCTCTCACTCTCACCAGTCGGGCTTGCAAACATAAATGTGCGAGTTCGTAGGCGACTGCAGACAGCAGCAGCTGACTGACGTTGCGACCTCTCGCAGCAACACATTTTTGCAAAAGATTAAACGTGTTGTATTTCCAGTGTCGGTGGCAACACTGATCTGCAGTCAGGTGACAGATCGTTTGCAATGGGCGTCTTGTGAAAGGAACCAGTAGTATCGCAGCAACACATCGTTTCCTGCAGCTGCTGTCTGCAGTCCGCTACGAGTTCGTACCTTTAGATCACCGGGTGGTTAAAAGTAACTATCTATCGAACCCCAAATAATGACTTTATGTAACAATTCGTATCAAAGTGAAACTTCTGCGAAAGCGCCCAATACCAACCAGGTCCCGCATAATCAGATTACCAGCTCGCAGATGACGCCGAACGATTCCGATTTGCATGCGTAATGCAGCTAAGTGCACTTTCAGTTGCCGACATTTTGTACTCTTTATCAGAAATTCGATTCCACGTTAGGTGTGAATGGAAAATTTTATTTGCGTCTAGGTTTGCATATTTAGAATAGATTTTCCGATTATGGGATGGTTAAATTGTTTTTTATTGATTTTATTATTCTGGTTCTTTGCGTTTTTCTATTCCCAGCTTTTATTTGGGTGGCCATTTCTCATACTCATGAGAATTATTGCAAAACTATTAATTAATTAATTTAATTAATTAATAAATATGATACTTTTATTATATATGTCGCCGCAAGAGCGTCTATGTGCTAAGACTATTCATTAATCTTATTAAGAATCAACTTATTATCCTCATTTGTCATAATATTGATGAACCTGCCATGCCATCTGTGTGGGGGCAGCATAATTACGATAATCATTTGGTTAAACGCCATCTATCGGCTTGTGTGTTAACTACTGCGCAAATAATAGATTCGTTTAGCTTAGATGGCGAGTAATTTATTAAACAAAAGCCTTTAGCCAGAAGTATAGCTAAAATTAAGATTAGCCAATATTTTATGATAACTGGGATTTTAGCAATGACAATTTGGATTTTAACAATGGCTCATTTTGTGAGGCGGCAACCCAGTCTTGTGGGAAATATCACCGAATAGTCAATTAGTGAATTTATAATTTGTAGCAACAATTAAATCAATTTCTAGAACCAACTACAAACTTAAAAGTAATAAGATTATTTTACAGAGTATTTTATTAGTGGTAAACCAGTTCTTTGTATTTAATCCTTTGATCTGCCGAAAATGGTTTTAAGCATGCGATTGTTGTAAAAAGTAATGAAGCTACTAATTTCGCTTGTGTGCATTTGTGAATATTGGTATTAATTAATTACTAAAATAATTAATTGTGAAGTATTGTTTAACTGAAGTTTTAATGAACTTACTATGTAATGAATTACTGTACTGAACTATTGAGTATGTGTGCGTACTTCCGCCCACTCAGAGCCGCGGGCGCAATGCGCATCCAGATGTCTCATTCGAGTTAGCTCGCGATTATAGAATTGGAATATTAATGAATTGGAAGTAGTTTTTAAAGTGAGCAATATTAACAATTGAAAGACAGATCCAAAAGACACACATTACATCAACCATGTTTGTGAATGGGTGGCTCAACCTATGGAAAGTTTATAAGTATTATAGTGCCTGTAACTGGTTTATTAGAAATAAACATAAGGAGTTTGAGTCAAGTGTTGTGTGTGGTTTCAATTACCTATCCACCTATTTAGCGAAGAATAAAGTTGCACAGTTAGCGACTGAAAGGCAATATGGCGTCGATATTCATCTAAGGTGGAATCCCCGCCGTGATATATACTAGCTGTCCCGCGCAACTTCGTCTGCGTCACATTTTCCCTGTTTTCGCAATATTTTTCATTGCTGCTCCACTCCTTTTTGTCTTAGCGTGATGATATATAACCTATAGCTTTTCTCGATAAATGAACTATCTAACGGTGAAAGAATTTTTCAAATCGGATCAGTGGTTCCTGAGAGTTCAAGCAAAGAAACAAACAAACAAACTCTTCAGCTTTATAATATTAGTATAGATTTTGAATTTGCAAAGATTCTTCTTCTTCTTAGCGTGTCGTTTGGCAATCTATATCGTGTAGGCCTAAAACTGGGCTAAGATTACAAAGTCATGTTAATAATAATTTTTAATAATTCATTTATTTATTAGAGTGACAAGGACTCACAATTCAATTAACAAAAAAATTATACATAATTCAATAAATAACACAAATAATACATTAAACATACACAATAAAAACCACATTACAATTTACCGTTACAATTACGCTGCCATACGACGACTGCAGGTGACGTGCAAGTCACTACAGCGTCGTATGTATGGACAGTCGAGCCTGTCGGCTATCATCATCAGTACGATGTTGGGGCTGCCGCGAACCTTGCGCACCAGGGACGCGCTACGCTTTCGCATCGCTGCATAAAAACAGTCGACACGAGTGACAACGAACATGCCCGAGGCACTACAGTGTCGCGGCAGCCCCATCAACGCTCTGAATCCGTTGTTATATTGAACGCGGAGGGCTTCGTATGCTTTTTGGGTGTGATTCACCCACAGGCTGCACGCGTACAGGGAAGTACAATAAGCCCTGAATAGGGTCTGTTTGACCGGCTCGGAACAATTAATCACCGTCAAAGACATTCAAATATTAGAAGTGTTTAAAATCTCTTTGATCACCGTATGACAAACGAAGCCTAGCCTGGGTTTTAGCGTCCCAGCTCGTCGCATTTTGGTCAACTACACACATCAAAAGTGTTTAGGGATCAAGTATTTTTATGCGGATTTCTTGAGATTGAGATGTGGCTTTGTAATAAATTTATGATTTTATAAATTTATATGGATCCTTTTTGGTGCATTTCATAATTTGAATCAGGAACTGTGAATCAAATTCGAGTAAAAGATGAAAATCAGCTGTCAATATTTTCCCTATAAAAACATACAACGCATTGAAGACATTATTAGTGCTACTGTTTCCCTACTACTGATTAAAACCAACGTTATTATGGAGCGGCGACGTCATTTAAGCAGGGAAGAAATGCTCAGAGCCGTGGGAATGATAGAAGCTGGTTCCCGGCAACGTACTGTGGCTTTAGCTCTGAATACAAGTCAGAGTGTTATCAGTCGACTTTGGACACGTTACCGAAGCACTGGTACCGTGGCTGAGCGCCATGGAGGACGGTATCGCTGCACCACACGGAGACAAGACCGATACATTCAAATCTTAACTCGAAGAGCTCCAACAATAACCGCCATGATGTTAGCCGTGAGGCTTCATCACTCTTCAGGGAACTTAATTAGCGACCAAACAGTCAGAAACCGCTTGCATGAAGTGAACCTTCATTCCCGAAGACCGCTACGGGTACCACCTATAGCAATGCACAATCGTAGGATTCGATATCAATGGGCTCTTGAACACAGAAATTGGGCAGAAGAACAATGGCGTTTCGTGTGCTTTTCTGATGAGTCTCGTTTTGGTATGAGACCGGATACAAGACGTATACGACACTGGAGAACCCCTGGACGCCAACAGCGATTAAAATCCTGCCAGGAAGTCCATCCTTATAGTGGTGGAACCATCATGGTATGGGCGGGTATTTGGATCGGCGGAAGAACTGAGTTGATTTGGATCAGAGGCAACCTCAACGCTCAAATTTATGCTGAGACGATTGTATCAGACGTCATCGTTCCTCTACAAGTGCAAATCGGTCCCTTATTTCAGTTAATGCATGATAATGCACGACCGCACACCGCAAGAGTTGTAAGACAGACTCTCGCCGCAGCTAACATCAATGTCCTGCCCTGGCCTGCTCAGTCACCAGACTTGAACCCGATTGAGCATGCATGGGATATGCTACAGAGAAGAGCTCTGCCGAATATGGAGGGTATCCAGTCGCAAGAAGACCTTTTTTTGTTGTTGCAACGAACATGGGCGGCCATTTCACAGCGTGATTTGGATGAACTCATTTTGAGTATGCCAAACCGATGTTCTTGTGTTGTTAGTGTTCGCGGTAGAAACACGGATTATTAATTGTTTAAGTTACCCAATAAAATTTTAAAGAAAACTGTTATTTCAGTCTTTTTTTCGAACTTTAATGTTAGTGGTTCAAATGTCAAAAATCCCTTTATTAGAAAATGGCAAATTTCTTTATTAATGCAAAGGTGACTTGGTTTATCGTTACTGTTGTGATGATATTCATAAGTGGGTAGATTGATAATATCGGTGTGGTTGAGGAAGCGAGACAAATACATGCCAGTGATTACCCAAGCTCGTTGTTTGATTCACGTTCCACATAACCTTACATGGCGCAGCCGGTAATTAGTACAGTAAAATAAAGTATAATAGAATCTAATAAGTAGTGAGTGAAATAAAGTGAAAAAGACGATAAAATAGAACACATAAATAAAAAACAAAAATGGAAACAGTTTTAACTCCGCCATTACCATTAAAATTTGATGAACTCGATTGATGTGGCATCAGGCAAACTAAGTGATAGCTGGGAAAGATGGAAGAAAGGCTTCACGATATATTTCAACGCTTGTGAGTTGTCGACAAAAACACCAGGGATACAACTCAACATTTTTCTGCATATAGTAGGCGAGCAATGCCGCGAAATATTAGAACAAAGCAATGAAACTACTTTGGATGGTGCGTGTAAAAAACTAGATGAATATTTTAAAACGAAGAAAAACTTAACGGTGGAACGGCACAGGTTCTTTACAAGAGAACAGCAACAAAATGAGTCAATAGATCAATATGTGTTTGACTTGCGTAAATTGTCCAAGACATGTGAGTTTGGTAATTTAAATGATGAGCTAATAAAGGACCGACTAGTGTGTGGAGTGACAAGCCCAGCAATTAGAGAACGATTATTACGTGAAAGTGACCTAACATTGAAAAGATCTTTGGAGATATGTCGAGCAGCGGTAGTATCAAGGATGTATTCAGAGAACATAAAGAAAGAGAATGAGGTAGTTCACAGTATTAAACAGGAAAGTAAAATTCAAGAAGAAAAAAACGAGATATGGGCAGTACGGCGTAATAACAACATAGGATATGGTGTGTCATCGTCTACACAAACATGGAACGGCAATAAGATGCGATCACGTGGTAGACATGAACGAGGAGGCGCGGCGTGGCGCGACGGGCGCCGGGACAGCGCAGACACCGCTCGTCAGGTGCAGCAGCCGTCAAACACACCGCGCACGACGCCCCAGTGTGGCAGATGTGGTGGTACGCACGGAAGAAATGCGTGCCCAGCGTATGGTAAAAGGTGTCTACGCTGCACGAAAATGAACCATTTTGCAAAAGTGTGTGGTGTGTATTTTGTGGAGGCTTCGGATGAAAAGGTAATATTTGCATTAAATAAAGACTTGAGTGATTGGACTATAGATCTAAAAATAAATGAACATAGCATTAACTTCAAGCTAGACACGGGCGCAGATGTTAATGTGTTACCAAAGCGTTTCTTGTCTAGATTAGGGATAACCGTTGACAAACTATTGCAAACAAAAACTAAATTAATCGGTTATTCAGGTGATTTAATTGCTGTCTTAGGAAAAACACATTTAAAAGTATATCATAAGAATAAGTTGTATTTATTGGAGTTTCAAGTTGCAGATGTAAAAGAATTAAATCAGGCTATCAGAAGAGAACATTTCAGGCTCCCAACTATAGATGAAATTGTGTCAAAATTAGCAGGGGCTAAGTATTTCAGCACATTAGATGCTGCTTCAGGGTTTTGGAACGTGAAATTAGGAGATAGTAGTAAATATTGTACATTTAATACACCTTTTGGTAGATTTACGAATGCCATATGGCATCAGTTCGGCGTCAGAGATCTTTCATAAGAAAATATATGAACATTTCGATGATATAGAAGGTGTATGTATGTACATAGATGACTTATTAATATATGCCTCGGATCAAAACAGACATGATGAAATATTAAAGAAAGTTCTAGAAAGATGTAGAAAAATTAATTTAAAATTAAATATAAATAAGTGTAAGTTTGGCTTACAGGACATAAAATATTTGGGCCATCGAATTACAAAAGATGGACTGAGCCCTGATGATTCACATTTGTCGGCAATAACAAACATGCAAGTACCAAAGAATAGGAAAGACGTAGAACGATTTTTAGGATTAATAACATACGTAGGCTCGTTTATTCCGAATCTTTCAGATAAAACATTACCACTGAGAGAGTTACTTAAAAAAGAAATTGAGTGGCATTGGGATGACCGAAATGAGCAGTGTTTTGCTTATTTAAAAACATGTTTGATGAAACGGCCTGTTCTTCAATATTATAGTTTGGAAAGCCCAATAGTCATATCCGTGGATGCCAGTTCCACAGGGTTAGGTGCCTGCTTAATGCAAAATGGGCTTCCGGTTTCTTATGCATCAAAGGCATTAACAATCACAGAACAGAGGTATGCACAAATTGAAAAAGAATTGTTTGCTTCCGTCTTCGCCTGTGAGCGCTTTTATGCATACATTTTTGGTCGATCGGATGTAACGATAGAAACGGATCATAAACCTTTAATCAGTATTATTAAAAAACCAATTGTAGATGCTCCGTCACGCTTACAGAGGATGCTGTTGAGATTACAGCGCTATTCATTTACATTAGTTTACAGACCGGGAAAACACTTGTACATTGCTGATGCGTTATCTCGTGCTTACGAAACGACACCGCAAGTGTGTGAGCGAACGTCACAAACCGGTATGGGTAGCGATACCGAAGAGGTTTGCGTATTGACAGATAGTACAAAAAACAAATGCGAATATCTGACGGACGCTCAATTTATAGACATACAGAAACAATTGGAAACAGATGAAGAGATGATTGAATTAAATAAACTGGTTTCGCAAGGATGGCCTGAAAATAAAGATAGAATAAAAGATAACATAAAACCATACTGGAAATTTAGGGAGGATATAACTATAGCTAATGGGCTAATCTGGAAATCAGATAAAATTATTATACCTAAAGTAATGAGAAAAGAGATGTTAAAAAAGATACATATTGGGCATATGGGAATTGAAAAATGCAAATTACGAGCCAGAGAAATAATATTTTGGCCCGGTATTAACAACGACATAGAAAACATGATAAAAAGTTGTAACATTTGTATAACGTATAGAAAAAACAATCAGAAAGAAGAGCTTAATTGTCATGAGATTCCTGACAGACCATGGGCAAAGGTTGGCGTAGATCTATTTCAATATAAAGGCACGGACTACTTGTTGCTGGTTGATTATTATAGTAAATATTTCGAGTTAATTAAATTACATAGTACAACTTCTGGGAGCATTATTAATCATTTAAAAAATATATTTAGCCGCCAAGGGATACCTAATACTATAATGTCAGACTGTGGCCCACAATTTTCATCATTTGAATTTAGACAATTTGCACTAGATTGGAATGTTACTCATATAACGTCATCACCTTATTATCCCCAATCGAATGGGCAAATAGAACGCACCGTTCAAACAGTAAAAAATATTATCAAAAAATCAACAGAAGACAACACGGATTATCGTCTAGCATTGTTAGAATGCTTGAATACACCGCTAGGTAGCGATCTGGCATCACCAGCAGAAATTTTACAAAGCCGAAAATTAAGAAGTATTGTTCCGACACCTATACAATTATTGACACCAAAGGTACATAACAACATTAAAGAGAAATTAATAAAACGGCAAAATAAACAAAAAGAATATTACGATTTAAAAAGCAAGAACTTGACACCATTACAAGTAGATCAGAACGTAAGATGTTATGATACAATAAAAAACTATTGGGTACCAGGCGTAATTGAGCGAATTCTGAGAAATAGGTCATATGCAGTACGTTTACCTAATAGAAAAATAGTTGTAAGGAATAGAAGGCACATGATAGCAGACCGCTCGCACAGACACTCCCCTCCACGAGACTATGAGTTTGATTATGATTGCGAAAATTCATTGTGCCACAGAGATGCACAACATGTACACTTGCCAAATAATAATTATGTTACTCGTTCCGGCAAGACGGTGCGACCGCCGAATAGATGGGGATATCCGTGAAAGTAAACGTAAACCGTATTATCAACGGTCACAAAATATTGATAAGTATTTAAAATAATTTTAAATGTATATTATGGTTTAATATCAGATATTTAATTAATTCTATTTATAGTAAAAATAAGCAAATATATTAGTTATTAAATGGTAAAAGAACTATGTATCTCATTCTAACTATGCAAATGTAAAATTAGAAAACTTAGAATAAGAAAATAAATAATACGGTATTCAAGTACCTCTAAGATACCAACAGTAATAAACATGTCACTGTTTACAGCAAACAATTAAACTAATCGATAAGCTTATCTATACAATTAGATGATTTTGCATGTAAAACTTTACTTGTTAAAGGAACTTATCAGCATGTTATTATTAGAATAAGATTTTTTTTTGTTGTTTATTTTTTTTGAGGGAGGAAGATGTGATGATATTCATAAGTGGGTAGATTGATAATATCGGTGTGGTTGAGGAAGCGAGACAAATACATGCCAGTGATTACCCAAGCTCGTTGTTTGATTCACGTTCCACATAACCTTACAACTGTGACAAACGAAAACACTTTATTTGATGAATCCTTAAAGAAAATTTTAATTAATATCAATCAGGAGAAAAGTTATTGCAAAAATATATGTTGATCCCTAGACACTTTTGATGTGTGTATTTCAAAAGATTTCCCTTTAGACTAGCCTAAATGTATGATAGTTATTAGTTAAATATTGTCCAAACATTACCATCCACCGTATCAGATTACACAATAAAAAAACAAAACTCAAATGAGATTAATCATTTAGATAGCGATTTAAATAATGATATTTATTGAACGTTTTCGACTTATTAAAATTATTAATGACAGCATTCCATGTTTGAATATTTAAAATGAATACCCGCGCTGACACTGACATGTCCCGATTTGACATTTCGCGGTAAAGTTCGGAAACGTGGCTGTTAAATTGAATATATGTTTTTGAAATTGATGGTAATTAAAACACTTGTGATTTATTAATACATGGTAATTGTTTGCTGCTCGCTTATTAATTATGAAAGTAAAATCATTTTGTAATTAATTAATTGTAATATATTTTCGATGAGAGTAGTTAAACGATTTATAAATCGATTCATTATTCAAAAGAGGCTTATTTGTGTTTTAATGTATCCGAACTTAACGACAATAAACATAATTCTTATTCCTAATTGCACAGAAAATTTTAAAAAAAAATATATACACAGTAATTGCAAAATAAATATAAGTAATTGATATGGTATGCTTTTATTTGGGCTTGGGGTATAGGCAGCAGTGGTTCCGGACCGTATGCTGTTGTCTCCACTCCTCTTTTAGCCAGTTCATCCGCTGCGTCATTACCCAGTGAGTTACTGTGCCCTTTTATCCATTGCAGAGTTACTTTGTTTGTGTTTGCAATGTGTTGGAGTGCATTATGACATTCCTATACTAGGGCAGAGGGTAAAGTATTGTTTTGTAGCGCTTGGAGCACTGATGCACTGTCTGAGATGACTTTGATGTTAAGATCTCTGACGTCTCTGGCTGCAACTGCTTGAGCCGCTCTGGTGATTCCAATACATTCTGCTTGGAAGATTGTGTATAGTTTGTCTAAAGTGGTTGATATTTTAATATTTAAGATGATATTTAAGTCATTTGAGAAGACGCCAGCTCCAGTACCGTTAATGGTAAAAAGGGTGGATAATGGTGGTGTTTTTTCATGTTTTACACATGTTTTCTCTTACCGGATTGTGAAATTGTTCGCGTTATGAGTTGGTAAACAGGAGCGGACGAGTTACACGTTTTATGTCAGTTACGTCACGTTTTAGTCAAAAGATAAAAAATATCGCCTTAATACCTGTACATTCTCAGTAAAACTAAAAACATCATACTACTCCACTGTATTAAAGTAAAACCTTCCCACATTAAAGCTAAGAAACTGAAAGACTTCTGCAGACGACAACCACCAACTACAATATAACAACTTTTAATTGTTCGCGAAAATAGCTATCACCGGATATTGCCTCCATGTTTCACACATACTCTGTAAACTTATGAGAACTTAGCTTCAACTGCAGCGCAAGACTTGAAGAAAATTGAAAACATGAGCTCGGAACTCGTAGAACGTATTACACAGCTAGTTTTGGTAAGATTGTTGTCGTATATGAACTCGATTACTAAAGACATGACTTTCAACATGGTCTTGAGTTGCTAATGGTTGTCGCTATGGGGTGTTTTTAGACCTAAAAGATAGACCAGCCCGTTATACAAGACAAGGTTACTTTCTAATTCGATCTAAGACGTCACTGGATGATTTTTAACAGAATCGAAATAAACTTTTCGGGAGGTTATGTCAATCCAACACTTGGGCTTTTCCATCAATGATCACCCTGTGTCTACCTGGAATCGCCAGCACACGCACACAGAGTGTAAAGTGTGTATCTTTAAGCGTTCTTCCTTTGTATGAGAAGAGGCAAATACAAGCACGTATTATCACATTAAAGATCAAAAGCCGAAAGACAACTGAAAACCACAACCTTTCTTTGCAAAAACAAAATAATTATTGTACAGTTTTCCTACCAACACAACTATAGTCATTTACGTAAGACCATTGGGAACTAAAATCTGAGCGTATAATGGAAATATGAAACTAGTTCAGAAATCTTTAATGAGCCTGACATTGGATCGCTAGTGAACCATTACTAGCGTTCGTACGTCGGCGGCGTCTGTACATATTTTCTTTTTAGCTTTTTTTATGACATGTGTCTGAGGGTTTTATGTGTTATTTTTAGTTTGAAGTAATAATTTGAATTTATGAAATTATATATCTGTTATAATACATTTTGCATACCTGAATTAGTGTAACACAGTGGACTGCGCATGCACTTGGCATCTGGAAGTGTATTATTATGTACAGCGTTGAGCAATAAACTTTTTTTAATTTGAGTTTTGTCAAGTTATTTTAGGTTATTGTGATGACAAAATACTGTCCTTTATAATTATTTTACTGGTAACCTGAAATGTGGATTCACCTGATTGTGATAAGAAAAAACAAGAACTTTCAATCTTCAAAATGTTGATTATGACAACATCGTTTGCTTAGAATTTTCCCAATTGAGCTTCCAGGCTTCCAGTCTAACTGGATGCAGCTGAACATCAGTATTTTACATAAAGCTACTGCTCATCTGATCTCCATAACCCAGTTACTAGGTAATACGATACCTACTCGTAAGGACGGTTTAGTATCTCTGTATATATCGGATGGCCAGCGATCCACGAACTACAGCACTGTTCAAACTTGAAGATTGACCAGTGCGGCTGTTAATATTTAGCTACGAACCCCTCTTGTAATATTTTTTTTTTCATATTACTTATTCGAAAATAACTTATTTCATAAATATTTGTGAAATAATAATATTATAAATTAAGTTATTTTCAGCGTTCTCTGTGCTTTTGTAACAACCATACTGCGATCGCCAACCCGCCTGCGAAGCGTGGCGATTATGGCAAAACCCCCCATGTTATGTCAATGTGGCGACACTTGGGGGAGGCCTATGTCCAGCAGTGGACGTTAAAAGGGCTGAAATGATGATGATGATGATGAAGTTATTTTCGAATGGCTTTAGAATTGTCTTTGAATTTCCTCGTATAAAATGTGTTCGAATACTTTAGCAGGAGCCGACAACTCGTCGGCATCAGTTGAAGACTACACGTCTTCACCAGCAGTGCAGACGTGTAGTCTTCAACTGATGATTTCACCTCGGTCTTAGGTATAGGCATAACCCCAGCGTCGAGTCGACGCTGAAGTACCTAGGGCTTGTCCTCGACAGCCGGTGGAACTTCGTGGAGCATTTCCGACGTTTGGCCCCCAAACTGGAACGGGCAGGGGCTGCGTTCAAGCGGCTCTTGCCCAACCTGGGGGGTCCAAACGCCTCCTGCCGGAGGCTCTACGCGGGGGTCGTGCGGTCCATGGCCCTTTACGGGGCCCCGGTGTGGGCGCGTTCTTTGAGGCGGCGAGCCGCCCACTACCTGAACGCGCCCCAGAATTTGGTAGCCGTAAGGCTGATCCGGGGGTACCGCACGATCTCCGGCGAGGCGGCGAGCCTCTTGGCCGGATTGCCGCCATGGGATCTGGAGGCGATAGTCCTCGCGTGCCTGCACGAATGGCGTGCGGAGGCACTACGCCGGGGGGAAACTCCGCTGCCGCGGCAAATTGTCGCTCAGTGGACAGACCTCCGGCGCGATCTCATGGTGACATGGAGAGAGCGACTGTCGCAACCCCGTGCAGGGCACGCCATAATTGTGGCGATAAGTTCCCTCTTTGAGGAGTGGCTGTAGAGGCGCCACGGCGCCCTCACCTTCCGCCTGATGCAGGTCCTCACCGGACACGGTTGTTTCGGGAGGTTCCTGCACCGAATCGGGCGGGAGGAAACGCCCGGGTGTTACCACTGCGAGGATCGGCCGGAAGACACGGTGGAGCACACTGTGGAGCTCTGCCCTGCTTGGGCTGAGCACCGCCGTGTCTTCGTAGCGGCGATTGGCGGCGGCGACCTCTCGCGTCCGGCCCTGGTTCAATCCATGGTCCGGAGCGAGAGGGACTGGGAAGCCGTCGCCTCCTTCTGCGAAGCATGGTAGCGAAGGAGCCGGCGGAACGTGAGAGGGAGAGAACCTCACGTCCCAGGCGCCGCGGGAGACGCCCCGGGCGTCGGGGGGCAACCAGTGGCCCCCGGCCACCGTAGGCGCGGGCCTGAGGACGGTGAGTAATGGGCTAGCTCACCGTCCGTCCGTCCGTGTTATGACGACAGACCGTGCCGACGGCGCGTTCGTGTTCCACGCGCGCCTCAAGGAGATGTCAGCAATTCGGAAGGGGTCCGAGAGGGCCGATGCCTGCCAGGGCTGCGGGTTGTTCGAAAGAGATACCGTGCCCCTGGAACACAAAGGGCTAAGAAGGAACATGGATGGGTTTTAGTCAGTCAAGTCTGACACTCCCTTCCGCTCCGCCCAGAGCGGGAGAAGTCATTTGATGATTTCCCATCCTAAAAAAAAATAAAATAAAATAAGGCATAACCCCAGAGAGTTTCCATTGAGTCGAATATTTTCCAATACTTTATGACAAGCTCCATAAGTAACATCCGGCCCAACAAAACTACTGAGTTTTAGTTTACTGATACCACTTTATAAATTGTTAGTGGAAAATTTTGTTAAAATGACAGAGTTACTATTCCTGTTGGTATCAAGGGCACATATTTGGGAGACATTCAAATCATGTATAAAACACTGGCAAAGAAATCAGCAAATGCATTAGCCGCATCGTTACAGTGATTGAATCTGATAATTGATTGCAGGTTCAAAGCCTTCTTTGCATCGAACGGTGGAAAAAGATACAATCAAATTAAAAAAAATAAATTGGTCCCATTTGCTTCCAAATGCTCTTGTTTTATAGTATTTATATTTTTTTTTGTTAACTTTTTTTAATATACTTTTTCCTAGTTATCAATTCTTTAAAATTTTACAAAAAGTAGGTATACTTACATAATAGTGTAAGCTAATTTTCATCCAATTGTGTACAACAAAGTGATGAAATTAAGCTGATGAAGTAATGGGCAACAGCTAGTCACTAATATTAATTTTACTCAAAAATGCATATAATGTGGTCATTATTTTGACAACCTTGTTTGAGCAAAGTCGACCTTGCCGTTCTGTTTCAAGGAGCGGCCGGCAATGTTTTGGTGGCCGCTCTAACAGGCCGGCAATGTTTTGCCGGCCGCTATTTTGACGTTTCAACGTTTTAAAAAATCAAATCCAAAAAGATTTTATTTACAACACAGCTGTTTGTATCTATAGAGGTAGGTACAAAAAGATTTTATTCCGTATTAGGCTGTATAGTTCTAACTACCATTGCTAAAAAAAAAAAACAAAGAAGTAACAAAAGCGCGGTTCAGTGAAAATTTTAATTAATAGATTTTTTATTTAAATTACTTGCTGGTTTTATTTAGATTAGGTACTTGCATTTTTGAGTAAAGCACTATACAAACCTTGGCCCACAATGACTGCTTCGCTGGTCACGCTATGATTGCCTCGAGCTAGCCTAGCTACGCTATAGGCCTTTCAGCTTGGCCATCATTGCAGCCCTTGCTGTCCTCGCTGTAAAGGCCTCGACCTACGGTCTCGGCCTTTATCTCAGCTCGTCCATCAAGTGCTGCACGCTGACCGCGTTGTGTCGGCCTGGAGCTGCGCTACGCTGCGCTGTCGGCCATAATCAGCGCGACCAGCAAACTAGTCATTATAGACCGCGGCAGTAATGTACTAAATTTGACATGCAGTCATGCAATAATCTTTTTATTTTGTCTTCTTTTATAGATTTTGTACCGAACATGTGACACATTTCTTCGTTGTTTATGTTTTGTGAAGATATATTTGATACGTTCCCAACAACCAACGTCCTCATCGCAACATTATAAAGTAAGTGGATACACTTACTAGTCGCACAAACTCACGATCGTCTTGTTCACTTCTCTTACGGGAAAACCGGCTTTCCCGCACGAATGACTGACATGTGGTTGAGCGATTGGCTGTTGCACTGCGTGTCGTGGAATCGATCCACATACGGATCAAATACTTGTATGGCCTACAGTTAGTTGTTCTAGGTCTGACTGTTTGCGAGTTCAAATGTTTGTAAAACCCATAAAAAAGAAAAATTCCTAGTGTAGTAGCAAAGTAAATAAACAAAACAGAATGAAATAAACGTGACGGTCGCGTGTTTGTGCGACGATTGCTTAGGATAGGACGCGAATTCATCATCATCTGCCTATTCAAAAACTCAAACTCAAAGCATTTATTTCAATTAGACCATTACAGGCACTTTTGAAAGTCAAAAATGAAAAAAACAACGCGAAGCTACAGTCCCAGTCACAAGACATAATAACTTGTGAAAGTACTGTAGTTGCCCATTCTAAAGCGTAGATCTCTATGGAGAAGAATGGGCAAGAAACTCCATGGACACTCTTTTAAATCAAAATATGTTACAAAATCTTGGTTACATCATTTGTGTTGAGAATTACTAGTATGTGAGAACGATGTAGAAATACGGGCAAGTTAAGAGTGTCCAGAGTAAAAGACGAAATCAATAGTTCTAAAATAAAGTTTTAAAATAAAATAATTAAAAAAAAACCGTGGCAGCTAAGAGATGACCAGTCACAACTGACAGCGCCCGTTCACGAACATCACGCATGTATCAGCCATCATTCAACTCAACCATATTGAAGGGAACTAAATGACCCGACACACCCGCCACCATCAGCGTGACATTTAAGTGAGCATGACATTCACTCAACCGCCAGGGTAAATTCGCGTCAATGAAAGATGTAGGTACTCAGTAAATAGTGGCTTTACAGTACATAGTTTTCACACATGTGCTAAGCAATTATATAATACTAAGAGATTGAATCTATACAAAGCAAAGATATTTATACAATCTTCTGCTGCTTCCACAATAACTTCACATGGTAATTTGATAGTCCCTATGGTTGTGGAGCAGGACCAGCATTGAGCCAAGCATTTTTATCATCAATGTAATCCCCCAACTTATAATATGCTTGCTTACATAGTGTGCGTTTTATGCAAGATTTAAATTTCGTTTCATTCAATTGTAGAATGGGGGGAGGTATTTTATTGTAACATTTTAAACAGTACCCCATGAAAGATGAGTCTACTTTAGCCAACCTGAAACCTGGCTGAACTAGTTGGTCCCTGTTTCTAGTATTATAGTGGTGCCGGTCACTTCTTTTACTAAATAAATGCAGATTTTTCCTAACGTACATGATATTTTCATTGATGTATTGACAAGGTGCCGTCATGATGTTAATTTCCTTAAACAGTTCTCTTAGAGAATCGCGCCTACGTAGATTATATATGGCTCTCATAGCTCTTTTCTGCAGAATAAATATAGACTCGATGTCTGCAGCCCGTCCCCATAGCAAAATACCGTATGACATAATGCTATGAAAATAACTAAAATACACTAGTCTCGCAGTATCTACATCAGTAAATTGATGGATTTTCCTGACAGCATATGCTGCTGAACTCAGCCGTCCTGCAAGAGATGTTAAATGAGAACCCCATTGAAGCCTTGAGTCGAGCGTGATCCCCAAGAAAACAGTTTCATCGACAAATTCAAGTTTCTCTTGATTCAATACTATGTCACAATCACTACATTTGACATTTGGTAGAGTAAATCTTATGCACTTAGTTGTTTTCCCATTTAATATTAAATTATTAGCGGTAAACCAGTTATGGACTTGCATTAGAGCGTTATTTACGTCTTTGAGGTTTGTGGCACGTCTGTTTATTCTAAATACTTCTATACACTTCTTTAAAGAAGTGTCGTCAGCAAACAACCCCATCTGTGGTTGGTTTTTAAACAAATGGGGTAGGTCATTCATATATACTAAAAAGAGGAAAGGACCCAATATTGAACCTTGTGGTACACCCATTTTTACTTTTAAACCCATTGAATTTACACCATTTACTTGTACTTGCTGCTGTCTATCATTCAAATACGATTTTACTAAACTGAGCGCAAGTTTACCTAAACCGTAAGGCTCAAGTTTCAAGAGCAGGGTTTCGTGATTTACGCAATCAAATGCCTTTGAGAGGTCACAGAAGATTCATGGCGTCTTGTGCCTCTTTTCACGCAGTATATATATGTTTTAATAAAGTGACACCGGCGTCAGTCGTACAACGTCCTTTGGTGAAACCATACTGTTTGTCATGTAAGATTTTATTGGTGTTAAAGTGGGTGAGCATTTGATTAAGCATTACCTTTTCAAACACCTTGCTGAAAACCGGCAACACGGAAACGGGTCTATAGTTATTGGTCTCTTTACTGTCGCCAGATTTGAAAAGTGGTATTACCTTGCTGTATTTCATAAGGTCTGGGAAGACTCCCTGGTCCACACACAAAATGAAAATTAAGACTAAGTACGGTGCTATAGTGTCGATAATGGCTTGACAAACTTTAACAGACATTCCGCATAGATCTTCGGTTAATTTGATTTTGATTTCCTTAAAAGCTTTAATGACTGTTATGGGGTTTATATGCTTAAATTGAAACTCAACCGGACATGCTGAAACGTTCTCTTTTAATAAGTCAATGGAAAGCAAGGGTGAGGAATTTAAAGTTTCGGTAGTTTTAAGCGGGATATTGGTAAAGAAATCTACAAATTCTTGAGCTACTTCGTTTTTAGAACTTAGAAGACCACGTGAAGTCTCTAGTATGATATCATTATTATATTTTTTATTTCTATTTGTTTCACTATTGATAATTTTCCAAACCGTCTTTATTTTGTTATGGGCGGACTTAATCTTGTTGCTAATAAATAAGGCTTTAGCTACCTTGCAAGTGTTTTTAAAGATTTTGAATACGTTGCAACATATTTATTAAAAGTTTCCGAGTTTATGTAAGGCTTAAGGCCGTCCAACTCAAACAATCGCTCCCTGCTTATCCTAATACCCTTAGTTGCCCAGTCACTGAACATAAATTTAGGGTAAATAGATTTAGTTTTCATTTTTAATGTATTATTGAACTCTACGTTAACCACTGAAAAGAATTCCTCATATATATATAGCTAACATGGCCCGGAATTTATTATGTGTTTGATATGTGCGGGTTGGTAGATGTCACATGCATTAACCACAATTAATGCTGTATTAACCTTTTGACATTTTTGATTTAACTTCTAATTTATCTATTTACGATCTGAACTTTGTCATTGATCTCTTTATTTTTAATCATCATCTGCGAAGCCTTTTCCCAACTATTTGACTTCTTTTGTCCATTCAACCGTTTTCTTATCTTGATTTATTTGTTTTTCCAGTTTTCTCTGTCAGTAAGCATGATTGTGGCTGTATGGATCGTAAAGCTCTTGTTATTAATAATGATAACTTGCTTACAATGTGAGAAGTTCTATGCGTCTGTGCAAGAGGCTGAGTCGGCGTGTATACAGCGTGTGATGGATGCGAATGATTTTGGTTAGAACAAAGTTTTGATTAGTACTCATTTTTGTGGTTTGACTGCTCAGCCCGGCGAACCACAAAGATGTCGAGGTGTACCATACTACACAATGCTTTCGACAGTTATATATTTCTAGAACCGTGTACAAGGAAACGTGCCTTTAACTGTGCACTAATAGTACCAAAACAGACCTGGGAATCAATCTCGGGACCTCAAGTGGACGCCTGTTTAAAGAAGATACTACGACGATGCTTGTTATTATTCTACTTCTTTCTTTATCGACAGTAACAAACACCTAGCAAGCGCGTGCTGCAAGTTAACCGGACCTTCAGTAAGATGACAGCGTGTGGTCTGTTTACTATAGACGACCTTTGATGGGACTTTTGACCAGTTACATTATCGTTATCCTGCAGTTTGCTTTTCGGTAAATCATTAATTTTGAAAGATTAAATTAAACGATTTCTTCGTTTCATTAATTTTTTTTTTCAATTTATGAATCAATAGGAACATTAATCTTATTGTACAATGTGACAGCAAACACAATCAATTTCCAACTTTGATGCCATCAGTACCTTAATTGAACATTCTAAATTAATCGTCACAGAAATTCAAAAATAATATTTTATTATTACACAACGAACAGGGTTGTGAAAAAAAAACATGTGGAACAACTCAAATCGTCCAGTTAAATTGTTACTCAATAATAAACTGGACAAAGACGTCCAAAGAATAGTTCAACCTTTCAACATTGTGCTCTCTGTATTCTTCTCTTCTAAATACAAAATAAGAAATGGTTTCATCACTCCATGTGAAAAAAAGTATAATATATTAGTATTTATTATTATTTTATTTTTCAATTTTTTTAGTATCTACAATATGGTAAACGATAAATACGGTGATCTTGCGAAATATACCGGTAAAAATGCTTTTGGCGTCAGCATTTTATGGCTTTTTCTTGGCACCTATTTTCTCGGTTTTTCATTGTTGTTCGTTTGTAACTTAGTTTATAGCAGCATTCACGTTTCTCTTATTCTGAAGATTCAGGAAAACCATAAAAGTACTATTAGAAAGAATGTCCGAAGTTATACTATTTGGAGTTGGATCTCACTAATCACTACATGGTGTGTTAATGTTTTGCCGACTACAATATTTCATGTGACAAAGGGTCTTCTTACACTCTTTATCTTCGCAATCATGTCGTCATGCCTAGGCTACGCAAGCATTCGTGATGTTTCATCCCATTCAAACCTTTGGTCAAAACATCTGCTGGCATCTTGTCTGTACTCATATACTTTATATCAATCACGTTTCGTTCCAACATATCTCGAATGAAGTGGTGTCTCACATCTATATGTTTCGTTCTTGCGTGATAACACCTGCTTTGAGCAAGCTTAATTGCACTCTGACTGTCATCGAATAATGTCACACATTCACACATAACACCAACATTATTCAATAAGTCACGCAGATATATAGCTTCTTTGGTAGCTTCCGAAAGTGCCATATATTCTGCTTCCGTGCTGGATAAAGCTATTGATCTTTGCTTTCGTGCCTCCCAGTTTATAGGGGCACCTGCCAAAATAAATGCAAACCCAGAATAAGATTTGCGATCGATTACGTCTGATCCCCAATCAGCATCAACCACACCATACAACGGTTTGCCTGTCCTCTCATAGACTAAGCCAAACTTTGATGTGCCTTTTAAATATCTCAATACGCGTTTTGCCGCCTTCCAATGTTCAATTCCGTAATTATTATTAAATTGACTTAAATAATTTACAGAATACGCTATATCTGGTCTTGTCGATACAGCAAGATACATTAAGGCACCTATCAAGCTTTGGTAAGGATACGTACTCATAACATCCTCATTAACGCACTCAGGTTTCTGTAACTTTACATTTAAATCGATAGGGGTTCTTGCAGGTTTACACTCGGACATTCCAAAGCGTTCTAAAACTTTATCTAAATACACACTTTGGTTCATGTAAACTCTATCTTCTGCATCACGAGTAAATTCAATACCCAAACAAACATCAATTTTTCCCATATCTTTCATCTCAAATGCGCTACATAACTTTTTTTTTACATCACACAACCACTGAGTGTCATTCGTAGCCAGAATAATATCATCGACGTAAATAGCAATCAACATCAATTGCTCACCTTTTCGTGCAACAAACATACAAGGATCTTGTGGTAAAGCTGCAAAACCAATACTCGTCAACTTACTCACCAATTCCTTATGCCACTGCAGCCCTGACTGACGCAGACCATACAAAGACTTCTTCAACAAACATACACTATTCTCGCATTCACTCAATGCTTTGTTCCAGCGTTTGGCTGTTTGAAGTACTTTCTTGTCTCTAACGACGTTCTTCTTTGAGCCGATCTTTTGATTAGCGAGTATTTTCTCCAAAACATCGCAAAGTTGATCGGGTACTCCCATGAATACCTCCTCATCTAGTGACCCATTTAAGTAAGCGGTCACGACATCCATTTGATGGATCTCTAATCCCAACTCCGCCGATATTGCAGCTATAAGCCTTACTGATGATGATCTCACGACTGGCGACGAGGTTTCGTGGAAATCCTCCCCTGGCCGTTGAGAACATCCCTTTGCCACGAGCCGTACTTTCTTCCCTGTGGTTTTAGTACGTAAAACAAATCTGCTCCCAATCACTTTTCGTTGAGATGGCCGCTGTACAATTTCCCACGTGACATTCTTAATCTGTGCCAAATACTCATCTTCTAAGGCATTTCGCCATGCGTTTACATCGTTAGTTCTTTCAACTTCACTCCATGTCATTGGGTCGGCAGTTGCTATTCCCGCTATCAACTGTTCACTAGTATCTTCATAATCAGAGCCAGATCCACTGTCAGCCCTATCATTGGCTGGCGTGTATGGCGTGTATACTTTTCGTGGTCTTCCCACCGAACCTGTTCTAACCAATCTTGGTCTTCCCCGTCCTCTTTTAATTATAGGGACTAAATCTTTCCTCTGAATATTTATATCTTCATCAGGTTCTTGTTCACTTTCGACTATTTCGAGTGATGTTCTACTAGAATCACTCTGAAGAGCTCTGCGCTCTTCCCTATCTTCATGATTGACTTTAGGCGTATTTAACCTAACTGTCACCTTGTCATCAATACTCTCTTCTTTTTCAAGTATATCTTTATATTCTTCATTGAATGGCGTCTCATTCATGAAATTTACATCTCGAGTCACAACTATTTTTCTTGTCTTTGGATTTTGAATCCGATATGCTTTGGATTGCATGTCATATCCCAAGAAAATTCCTTCTTCGGAAACTGAGTCAAACTTCCCTTTGACTTTATTCGCACCTTTGTTTTTATAATACACCTTCGATCCAAAAACTTGCATGTATATTACAGTAGGCTTCTTTCCTTTCCATACAGTGAACGGTATCTCACCCTTCAAAGCCACAGTCGGACATCGATTTCGAATGTAATTCGCAGTAGTAACTGCTTCTGCCCAAAATATAGGAGGGCTTCCGGCTTGTCGCATCATGCAACGTGCCATTTCGGTTAGCGTCCTGTTTTTCCTCTCCGCTATCCCATTCTGTTGCGGTGTATATGGAACCGACAACCTTCTAACAATACCATTCTTCTTCAGAAAGTAATCAAATTCTTTGTTTATATATTCTCGACCGTTATCTGATTGCAATGACTTAATCTTCTTCCCAGTGATGTTTTCCACCTCAGCTTTGTAATTCTTGAAAACATTTAGCACGTCATTTTTATTACGTACAAAATATACTTCACACCATCGAGATTTATCGTCTATGAACGTAACGAAATATCTCTTTCCCGAAAAAGATTCATGTCTCATGGGGCCACATACATCCGTATGTACTATTTCCAATAATTCGCTGGTACGATCTGCATTACCCTTTGGAAATGGTTTGCAGGTCTGCTTCTCGCTACTACATATCGCACACTCCGACATGTTTTCACCATCCAGCTTCATTCCGTGAACAAGCCCGCTTTTCGCCATAGCCTTTAAGTCTCGTTCGTTCAAGTGCCCAAGACGTTCATGCCATATGTCTATGGGTTTCTTGACTTCAACATTATTAACATCGTTTTGATTCATACGTACGTGGTATAAATTTCCTATGCGATCCGCACGCATATGCACCTTATTGTCTTTTATTACAATAGCATCCTTCTTTCTAAAATGAACTTCAAATCCGTAATCAGTCATTTTCGATACTGAAAGTAGGTTTGTTCGTAAGTCGGATACGTAGAACACTTTTTCTATATTAATCTGGCGTTCTTCACTGCCCGTGTCTACATAAATCTTGACCTTACCAGTCCCGGTAATTTGTGTTCTGTCGCTATTAGCTAAATTTAGCTCTGAATCTAGCGGCGTAAAATCCTCGATCATTTGCTTCTCATTGCACATATGACCTGTGCATCCACTGTCAATGCACCAAATAGGATTTACTTTCTCACCTTGCATAACCTCTTCGGTAGTACTCAATAACAGTGTTGTCTTTTGCTCTTTGTCCTCTTTATTTTCCGAGCCCTGTGCACTTTGTTTATGCTTGTTGATATGCTTAGTTCTGCAGTCTCTCGCTAAATGCCCATGACAACCACAACGATGACATTCGAAATTATTTTTATAACTGTTGTTGTCCTTGTCATGATTCTTCTTCAGATTGGCATTTTTATTTTTATTGATACGTTTGACGAACATAGCCCCCTGATCAGCTGTCTTGGACTTACGAGCTTCATGATCCTCGATAATCTTCACTTTTAACGTTTCCGTTAATGGTAAATCATCACGTGATTCCATTGCTGTTCTAAACATAGCGAATGAATCCGGTAAACTGTACAACAATAATATGGCTAATAGTTCGTCTATGACAATCAAACCGATTTCTCTCAATTTCTTAACTGCATCAAAAAAATCAGAGATGTGTTTCTTCAAATCATCATCTTCTTGCATACGAGTCAGTACCAGTTTCTTCAACAAAGAGGCTTTTCTAGCAGGACCGCTGGACTGATACATAGATCTCAGTTTTTCCCAAATGGCTTTGGAACTTTCCAAACCATCCAATGCGGCCAATTCACTTGGACTTACCGCTAACAGTATGTCGGCTTCGGCTTTTCTGTCCATTTTCAACCATTCAGCATATTTCGGATCATTTAACTGCGGTTTGGGCAATAATCCCGAAACAAACTCCCATAGGTCATTTTTAATTAATATAGCCCGCATGTGAATTTTCCATGTATCATAGTTATCACCAGTAAGTCGTTCAATCTTTATAGATGTAGCCATAATGAAGTTTCTTCAACTCCAAAAACAAAATTTATTTTCGGTTTACGAAAAAATACTTATTGCTGCCTACCCATAATTTTATTCACTGTAGCACATTAAGTCGTTTTATTTTTACGCACCTGGGCCCATAACCTGTTGGATTTACGTGTTATTTTTTTGAAGTTAGCAGCGACTTAATGATCGTACAATATGATTTTAATTTAGTTTATGGTATTGGTCTTATAACATTGTTGACGACGTATCTCAAAGAATGGATGAATAACATAGCAATGAAAAGTGACGCTGACGAAAACGCAGAACATTTTGGCACATTGTTCAAGATGTATCAAGATATTTTAGAAGCTTACAAACTGTATAAAAAATGTTTTCGAGTATTGGTAAGTTGGTGTTTGCTTTATTTCACACATCCACACTTAATATTAAAAATTCAGAAGCAACAATATCTATTTTTTTTTTTTACACAGAGCTAGAATCACTTTTCATTTCACTGGATAGTCCAGCAGGCCCGTACCGATGCGGACGGATGGACGTGGTTAGCTTTATTCTTTAAAAAACTATTGCTAGAAGAAGCCATACCTGTAAAGGTACCGAAAGGTGTAACAGTTCGCTGCTGCGTATTTAAAAAAAAACTAAAGTGATGTACAAAAATGTATACAGGGATAAAGGTACTGTCACATTGTATGAATGTTTGGGAGAAAGTTATTGAAAGGCGACTGAGAGAAGAGACCGAAATTCGGTTTTATTCCTGGTCGGGGAACGACGGATACCATTTACGCTATCCGAATACATATACCAGCTGGGCGAGGTTTAGCGCTAGCGAAAGCTTATGCATCTCCCGCCCAGCATGATCGGTGCACTGGTATGGGAAGAGCCATTCCTGGTGGTGTGCATTAAAGTCCCCCAGTATCACTAATTGGGCCGAAGGGTACCGCTGCTGTGCCGCATCAGCCGCCTCACTGAGGTACTCTGTGAGCCTGGTTGTCTCCTGATCTCCGCTGTGCGAACGGTAGACACAGGCATAGATAATTGTATCCAGACCTGTGTCCACGAGTGCCCAATGCGTCGTGAATTTGGAGTCCTCAAGGTTACGGAGACGCCGATAGCATGCGTCATCACGGGTTTATACATACACTCCCGCGCGTGGTTTAAAATTGTGCTCCAGGGTGTTCCCTGGGTATGATAAGTACGACACGTCTGACGGGCTCGCTGTCTGCGTCTCCGTTTGGAAAAACAGCGCTGGTTTCTCAGTCTCTAGGTGGTAGTGTATTGCAGAGAGATTTGAGTGCAGTTGGTGAGGTGCACTTTGTGTGGGAGGGGGCGCAGCCGCTGTTGAACTCTAGATTTATTTTTCGTTGCCATTTATTATTTTAAATGTAAAACAATGAAGGGAGGAGAGGAGGTTCCACGCTGCTAACCTACAGACACGCACTGAAAGGACGCTATCATTGGGGCACTAGTCTGGAGACTGCGGGGACGCCCGAGCCCCCCCGGAATGTCCATCGGGCCCTTCCAACTGGTCACCAACCAGCACGATGGCGCATTCCGAGATTTATCGACAGTTGGCTCGCACACTACTTGGGCCCCCAACTACCTGCGGTCGGCCAGCGGCTCACTGTGCCTCGGATCCTGCTACCCTCCGCGACTAGTCTCCCGATACAACCATAACAGCGCACGTCAGGCTAGTCTGCCTACAGTGGAACAGCTATCTCGACCCAACTTCTCTAGTTGGCTACACCGAGCATCGTAACGAAGCTCTTGCCAGAACGTCCATACCAATCTGGTGCGACTTCCACGGGTTGTTTGTCCAAGGGGATGGCAAAGTAGACCGGGACGTAACGCGCCAGATCAACTCAGAATGGATGAAATGGCGACAGGTCACTAGAACAACTTGTGACCCACGTATGCCCTTGAAGGGCATACGTGGTTGGTGGCATTGGTTAGATTAGGTTGAAGGGGAAAATATACAAGTCCGTGATTAGACCTGTCGTACTGAAAAGATCAAAATGCTGGTCTGTCAAAAATATGGATGAAAAACGATTGCATTTAACGAACATGAGAACGTTGAGATGGATGTGTGGAGTGACAAAAATGGATAAAGTAAAGAATGAGTATATTAGAGGATGTTTAAAGGTGGCGCCTATTGTAGCAAAATTTAAATAAAGTCATTTGTCTTGATATGGACATGTAATGAGCAGGGACGAAATACATGTGACAAAAAGAGTGATGGATATGAACGTTAATGGATGGAAAGGGAGAGGAAGGTCAAAGAAAAGATGAATGGATGGTGGGAGGAATTACATGAAAGGGAAAGAGTATGATACCGTGACGCCTGACAGGGGAGAATCATGAAAGAAAAAACATGTTGCGCCGACCCCAAATAGAATAAGACAAGGGCAGGAAGATGATGATGGTGCTTTTCATACAATAATGGTGCGTTATGCGGAACAGCTAGTAATACTATAATTAATTTGTAGAAATAATCTTTTTAAAAATTCTTTTTAGATATTGTACCAAACATGCGATACATTTCTTCGATGTTTATGTTTAGTGAAGATACATTTGATATATTCCCAGCAACCAGCGTCCGCATCACAGGAATATGCAGTAAGTGTAATGCTAAAATGACAAAGTATGGTAGAAAAAGACATGCTGCACTGAACTCAAATAAATTAGGATAAGGGCATAAAAATTATGAATGCTGATGTAACCCCGTAACCTTAGAAAAGCATCGGTCACACGAATATGCGATCGTCTTGTTCGTTCGGAAAAACCAGTTTATCTCCATACATGAAACTTCAAATCAAATCATTTATTGCATCCATAATGTACATTTAACAGGTGGTCAAACAAAAAATAATAGACACAATTATGGACCCTGTCGGGCACAGCAAGAGTACTTCTAACGTATTATGTGCGGAGTAACTATAGATATGTCTTTAAAAATTACATTGAGATTCCTAAAATCATTTTTTATCAAAGTCAGTCGTTTGCAATATCGACATTTCTGAAGTGTTAAAATGTGTGTGTGTCCCTGCTATTTCTAAATTAAAAAAGAGGAAATTTCAGAAAAAGATTTAGCATTGCAGAAAGTAAAGTAAAAACTTTTAACAAAAATTGGTTTGAATAAGATCTGATGTAAAGTTCTTGAGATATGGGACATCAAACTGCTGCAGTAACTTTGTTTTTCATTAATATTCAATCAATCAATCAATATTCTTTATTTGTAAACATAGGTTACAACAGTGTGCAAGATGTTACAGTTATACATATTATAGTTTCTCCATGTTTTGCCATTTGGCGTACAAATATACATTTAAAGGAGGCTTTTGCCCATTAAGTAAATTAGTCTATCGTACTAGTATTATAAAGAGGTAAAAATTTTATTAGTAGTAGGTATCAATATCAATTTTAATAAAATGCATTATGTAAGTTAATGTCAGGTAATGTCAATATGTCAATATTTAATTAAATACAATGATGTCAATAATAATAAGCTATGATGTCAAGAAGTTACAATTATCAAAAAAAAAAAAAAAAAGTTTAAAATTGATATTGTCCACAGAACAGTTAGGGTCGTCATGCTTTTATAGTCATGTTACAAGTATACAAATATTATTAAGTCAAAGAGCTGTCATCAAAGTAGTTGCTGAGACAATAGTAACATTTTTGTATTAATATAGTACATAATTTACGCTTAAAATTGACTAAATTTAGATTTTTTATTGAGCAAGGTAATTTATTAAATATTCTTTGAGCCATACAAAAAAAACTTTTCCTCATTAAAGCCGTACCTACAAATGGTACTTTAAGATCTAACTTATTTCTATCACGTAGCTTCCTATATTGACTTTTGAAAGCTATTTCATATAGGTGCATGTTTGTTTTAACAAATATATTTACCTCAAAAATATACAGACAAGGCAAGGTTAAGAGTTTGAGGCTTGTAAATAGAGGTTGACAACTGTCGGTACTTTGTAAACCACACATAGCTCTAATGCATCTTTTTTGGGCTTTGAAGACATACTCCTTATTTACTGAATTGCCCCAATATATTATGCCATATCTTAGTGTTGATACAACATAGCCATGGTAAGCCATCAAAACAGATTCTAGGCTTACAATTTTAGCCAGTTTATAGAGGGCATATGCAAATTTATTGACTCTCTTACAAATATCTTCCGTTTGAGGTTTCCAGGACAAGTTATTATCTATAATAACACCAAGGAATCTAGTCATAGTTGCCGACTCTATTTTAGTCCCCAAGTAGTTAATGTCAAGGTTAATATTAGGAATCCTTTGATAAAAGTGCATTATTTTAGTCTTTTCTAGATTTATGACAAGATTATTATTATTCAGCCAAGCAATTATTTTATTCAATGTCAAATTTATCTCAGCTTCGTATGTATTAGGATCGTCACATTTTACAACTACCGTGCTGTCGTCAGCAAATAATACCATCGGATGCTTTATTTCTCTAGGCAAATCATTTATATAAGTTGAGAATAGTGGAGGTCCTAACACGCTGCCTTGTGGGACTCCGTATTTAATAATCCTACTGCTAGATCTGTATCTTCTTTCGTAACCAGTGCGTGGGCATATTCGTGTTATTTCTAAAATCTGCTTTCTGTTATGTAAGTAAGATTCAAATAGATTCAAAATGTTGCCTCTTATACCGTATTTCTCTAATTTATTTAATAGTATTTTATAATCTACGTAATCAAAAGCCTTTGTGAGGTCCATATATATAGCACAATGATAAACAAATTTAGTTTTGCTGTTGAATGTAATACATCATTATGAATAAGCCCTCTAAATATTTTTTGAAGTGAAAACTTCTTTAGTGGCGTTGTGCACTTTTATGATGGGTAAAAAATGTTAAACTCGCGTCAAGTGTCACGTGATCCTGATCCTGATTCTGATCGAACGGATTGACATTAGGTTACGAAGGAATTTGAACTTTATGACATCTGTGATTGAGTTTGGGTTTCCAAAACTGGAAAATTTGTAAGACAGATTGACATAGGTTACGAAGGAATTTGAACTTTCTGACATCTGTCATTGAGTTTTTTCACATATTTTGCTACTATGGATGGGTCTTAATTGATTGAAATAAGGGTTATTTTATTATTAGTCCCTGTCTTGATTTATTGCACAAACATTTCGACTGAAACCTCAGTCTGCGCTCAACCACGGCGGTCGCGAGTGGACTCTGTATCGCCTGTTTGTTGCGGCTCGTGTTCAAAAGACCGCTGCAAATACAAAATTATCGATAAACCATCGTTTTGATACTTGACAAAGTTGATGATTTTTTATTTACAGATTTTTATTACAATAATTTATTTCGCTAAAAGTAAGTAGGTTTTATAAATGCTTATTCATCAAGAACTTGATGGAGTGACCTGAAGGTGACTGCTACTGGAACTCCTCAACGAATAGTACTAGGTGGGCCGAGTTTGGGCTCGTTTTGTTAGTTTTGATAAGACCAAACCTCTGGACTTGATGGACCGACCTGAAGGTGTACTTCGGTGACTGCTACTGGAACTCCACGACGAATTGAGCTAGGTGTGCCGAGTTTGACCTCTTTTTGTTAGTTATGATGAGACTTTACCTCCTGACTGACCTGAAGGTATATATCTGTGACTGCTACTGGAACTTCACGAGCTGAATTAAAGCAATTCGTGCAAAATTATTATGGTTAGGCCATTCCAAGATATCAAAAATGCACAACGTTAATAATCAAGTTTTCACTTCTGCCGGCATTCCCGGAGTGCAAACCGTTTTTTTTTATATTGTTTTGTGCTACGTAACCCTTTGTGTGTGTGGGTGCGTCTCGCACTTGGCCGGTTTTTTAGTTTTTTGAGGGCGGTTTAATTTTTTTTAAATAAATTTGATTGTATCTGAATTTATCCTCATTCATCTTTTTATTTTAGTCATCATCTCCGAAGCCTTTTTCCAATTAATTTACCTTCTTTATCTAAGTAAACATTTACTTTTTTTATGTATTTGTTTTTTCCAGGTCTCTCCGTTTACCACCATAATGGTAGCTGTGTGGATTATAAAACTCACGTTACTAATACTGATTACTTGCTTGCAATGTGAGAAGTTCTATGCGTCTGTGGAGGAAGCTGAGTCGGCGTGTATACGTAGTGTGATGGATGCGAACTGTTTCGGTTAGAACAAAGTTTTGAATAGTACTTTTATTTGCAGGTCAATGGACTAGCAGGGATGGGGAAACTTTTTCCTTCGCGTGCCCATATTTACTTTAGGAATGGAATCTATTTAAGGTTGAGGAATGCTGGTCTTTCATCATCAGTCGCCCCATCTGTGATGCTGAAATTTTTTGCAGTAAAAAGGAGGTCATCCGAAAGCCTATTACGAAAACAATTTTTTCTTAGATTCACTTGATTTGTGTTTTGATGGTCGCGGGCCGTAGTAATGCAACGCTTCGCGGGCCGGAGATAGCCCGCGGGCCGTAGTTTCCCCATCTCTGGGCCAGACGAAGATGTGCTATACAGCATGATTTTTTAGTCACCGTCCAAATTTAGTCATTTTAATCTTTGGCGAAAACCATTGTATACTTGTTTTTTCTTTTGGTATCACTCAATACAAAAATATTGAAATATCATGGACACCGCCGCGCCGTGCGTAGGTAGGTACACAATGGGTAACTACGCGGGCTGGCCGCCCCCTTTCCATTGAATGTTTGCGCGGCAAGTGTAGTATTGTTAACGTTTAACTTAGTGACCAGGCAGAGTGGATAATTTTTTCGAGAAAATGCTTTCATATGAAAATATGAAAATTTCACATAGGTATCGATTTTTTTCATAAATGGAGTTAGTGAATGATACATAATGCCTAGAAAAAATTTGGCCGGTGACTAAAAAATCTTGCTATATAATACGCAAATACTACGCTACCCGTGGTTTAAAAAAAGTTGTGTGGTAATCGGTGGTCGTGGTATGGGCAAATGATGCGAAGGATTGAGGAAATGTAGTGAGAAAAGTTTTGAGTGTGAATGTGGATGGGTATAAGAGAAGAGGAAGACCAAAGAAACGATAGATGGACTGTGCGAATTATGATATGGCATGAAAGAAGGTGTCACATAAGATGACAAGTAATATACAAAGACGTATGGAAGAAGAAGAGATGCTGCGCCGACCACAAATAAATTTGGATGAGGGCAGGAGAAGGATGATGATGATACGGTGTAAAAGAAGGCGAGCCTATTGCCACTAACCGGGCACACATCCAGGCTCCTTAGTGGACTTCTTGAATACTTTAACAGACTTAGGAATCAAAGTCAGGTCCATGAGGTCCTGTAAGCAACTCCTGTAAACAAATGTACGCATGAGCTCACGCTTGTTTACAGAAGTTGCTCCTAATTCGGGATATTGTCGATTCTTATTTACTTCTTTCTTTGCAGAGACTCACAAACATCTATGCAAGCGCGTGCTACAAGTTAACCGGACCTTCAGTAAGATGTCAGCGTGTGGTCTGTTTACTATAGACGCCTCTCTACCGATACCTTTTATAGGACTTTTGACTAGTTATACCATCGTTATCCTGCAGTTTGCATTACTGTAAAAACTTTAATTTTTAAAAGTTATTTTGAAGTTTTTCATCATTTCATTGATTTCATTTAAACTCATAAAATAAATAGGTTTGTCATGTGTTAGTGTGTTCATTTATAATTCATGTCCAACAATATAATATTTACACTATCACCAGTATCAGCAACCTCCTACACGACCTTTACCGCAATAGCGTGTTATCGGATCTGCAATCATCGCAGTACAGATTTTTCGCGACAACGTAGGTAAGTACATAGGTGGCGATTGTATGCTTTCGCAGTAACATACATCGCGGTAAAGAACTTTCGCAACAACATACGTCGCGATAGTAAACTTTCGCGATAACGTACATCACGGTAATGAGCTTCGAGAATATATCGTACACCCCAAAAAGATTTTACAACAGTTCAAACGGAAAAACCTACCTTACATTACAATATAGGCAATATTTAACAATACCGAGTACTCCAATACGCACCTTCTAAAGGAACAATCGAACAGAAAAACACAAAATCAACACTCCATCGCAACTTTTGCATACAATCCTAACTTTTGGGACGGAATGTAAATTCGGGCGATTTTTTTTTCACAATATAAAAAAGCAAAGTGCCCGTGTCAAAGTGCCAGTACCAGTGTAAAAAAGTAAGTCCGGGTGCTAAGCAGTAAATTTTATTGTCCAATAGGAGCCCGCGTACGTGTTTGCACAGCCCTCGCTAAAACAGATTACGCGCGATATAAAAATGGAGATTACATGACACGTGTTTAACTCAGATTATTGTATTGTAGTGTATGTTAGTAAGTATCATAAGTATTAGTATGTAAGTGTGTGTAACCATACCTCTATTGTCTTTAACATATATTCATCGAACATAATGTTAGTATATTGCTTACTTGGCTAATCCTAAATGAAATAAGTGTATTTGTGTTGTAAAACATGTGTAACATGAACTTATAAAACATGGGGACTACTCAAACGAAAGAAGAGATGATCATCGCACAGACGGCTGCTG
Source organism: Cerastis rubricosa (assembly GCA_949152445.1). Lineage (NCBI taxonomy): Eukaryota > Metazoa > Arthropoda > Insecta > Lepidoptera > Noctuidae > Cerastis > Cerastis rubricosa. Next base: position 18,765,301 of record OX424534.1, on the reverse strand, counting down.
GTGATGGAAAAAATGGTGCGACAACCGAGCTGGGCTACTCCAGCATCAGCACGACAAATATCCTCCTCATGCACCCTGATCACAATCGTCTACTGGCGGCGGCATGTTATGCTATCTGTTATTATTACAAGAAGATGCATGTCAAATGGATGGAGAGGCAGATGAACCGCAGCTCCTTACATCGCAGGCAGACTTCCGTGTATTTCAAGAAACACGCTCCCCGTGATGATGTGGCCGATATACGGTACGGTTTAGTGCTATATAAGAGACAGCAGAAACATCAGAGTGGTGACACGTTATATGTGAACAGATATAATATTTTCTACATGAGAAACTACATAGTGTTAACAACAGATAAAAACAATAATATATCATCGTGAAAAACAAACCTACGAAACTTTTATACATAACGTCTAGTGATGCTCTAATAGGCATATAATAATATATTCATTTTACGTCTTATGAATAAGAAATTGTGTAAAAAATGCATAATTGTGTAATTACAAGTAAGTAATTAGTTTAAGGTTTTATTTTTGTAATATCTAACAATTCATAAATCATGCACGGCGACTTACCGAATCCGATACCCCGCGCCCTATATGGAATGTTTTCACATTACTTTCTATATTTGGAGGACAAATCGAAGAATATGTAGTGTTGATAATTAGTTGCTAGGATGATGTCATTACATTCCTTTATGTTTTATTAATAGATTATGACCGATGATTTTATCAGAATATATCGTCTGCTGACGGGTAAAGAGTAATAAGTGGAGTCGGAGTCAATTCGAGTAAATGACATTTTAAAGTTTACATTTTAATTTGATCTATTACAAACTCTTTAATTGAAAAACTGTTAAAGCAAAATGTTGCACTAACTTCCCTACTTTTAAGATTTACTCATAAATAATATTTGTGGTAAGTAAAAACTGTATAAAATTAAATTAAGATCGAAAGGGGGTCGCATTTAATATGTTTTACTTGTACTTAACAATCATGTTCTATCTCCTTAGTTCATTGATTTTAAAAGCTTATTTCAGTTTTCTTTAATAGCTTATTGTATTTTACACCTATTACTTGATAGGAAAGATTTATTTTTGCATAATTTCCTAAAATATTAATATTTTTGATACATTTAACCTTTTTTATCTGTAGAGTTTTAGTGTAAAGTCACTTATTATGTACTAAATAAGCTTCATCCAAAGTGATCAATTAAATAAAACACTGATTGTGGTGATGATCTATGAAACGATGATAAAGAAACGATTTCTTAATGATCAATCGATTTTATTACTTATTTATTGGGTAAACGATATTTAATTCAATTATTTTAATTTTCCGATGATTCTTCGTCAACTGATGGTGCAGGTAAACGATCTGCTTCATTGGTTGCAGTTAGTAAAGAAGAGTATCTACCAACCGTGTTATTCCTCAGGAATTATTTTCTTACTGCATAACTGAGAAGATTCTCTTTTTACTGATGGACAAAGGATTCAGGTAAAGGTGTTTTAAGATAATAGAATTAGTCTGAAACGTGATTGGCTTATAAGATCAAATTTGAAACTGTTATGAAGGCGAATGGGTGGACCAAATCGCAAGCCATGACCTTGGGCCTCCGAGACCAATCCGTAAACCATCCTTTAAGCGGCAAGAATGTAACCTACGAGCAGCTGCTGGAGGCGTTAGAGTCCAGATACGGTGACGTGCACCTGGAGTGCGCGTCCGCGTGTGGTGCGTATTTCGTGTTAAGCTGAAGGATCGCGTTCAAAGCAGTCAGTGCCGAGAATCTACTAACAGTAGTGGGCCCTGAAAGTTGAAAAGCTGGTTCGGAAAGCATATCAGTCTGCCCCTGTACTCATTGATGGAAATTTATACAAGCTTTCATCGACAGAATATGCGACTTGGAAGTTAGAGCCGCTGTGAGACTTGCGCATCATGAGACACTAAAAAACGCCTTTGCCCATGCCTCAGAAGTAGAGGCAGTGAGGCAAGACCACCGAACATACCACATCAGAGAAGTTGTAGCTTCACCTGTATTCGACCGCCCGACAGCCCTAGGTGCTACAGTTGTGGAGAAAGGGGTCATCATCGGTCAAGCTGTCCTAAGCGGAGCACAAGATCTGTATCAAAATAGAAGGGTGGCTGAAGTGACTACCCAGCAGCAGCAGGGAAACGAGTAAACGCCAGGACGGGCAGATGGGCAGAAGGGCGGCTGCTGGCTGATATTGAAAGAGTCCGGAGGATCTCAATCTCGCAAGCACATGATGGAAACAGCCTGACCATAAAAGGCGAAGTCAATGGAATGCCATGCAAACTGACGATGGATACTGGAGCTTCTCACACGGTCGTCAATTCTCACTTAGCAAGTCTGTTTCTTTGGGACTAATTTAATAACCACGACCGTTTGCAACTACTAACAGCTACCGGTCAGGACATAATCGTCCAAGGCAAGAAAGAGAAGTGGAGTTAAAATTAGGAGACAGAATTTGCCAGAATGATGTCATCGTGGCCGACATAGTGGACGACTGCATCCTGGGCTTGGAGTTTTTGCGCCAACGTCGTTGTGGGATCGACCAAGTATTAAAATGTGGTTCAGAAAGTGTATTGCTTGAAGAAGATTGTTCTTTCTCGCAGATAAGAAACAATCATGCCATTTAGTCTACCCCAGAACTCTGAACACAAAGTTCGATGTGTTGTGATAGAAAGCATGAACAATGAAGTACACAAAACCACTGCTCGGGCACCCAGGGAAAATCCTTTTGTTTGAAGACCCACAATTGGTACGGTTTTTATGGTTTTCTTGCTTTTGCCCGTGGTGAAGTTCGTGTGTACATCAGAAAGTTATGCTATGGGAACGAAATAACGATATCGGGATACAAAGTATTCCTTATCCTAACTCGAGCCATGGTATATCTGTGTGTAAACTTCATCGAAATCTGTTCAGCTCACCCTAGTCGTAATTTGTAAACAAATCTAAAAGAACTTACCTGTAACAAGAAATTCCACATCTTAGGCAATACCTAAGATGTAAAATGAGTAACCCCAAAGAGTTTCCAATTGAGTCGAATATTTTCCGGTACTTAATAACCAGTTCCATAAGTAACATGGGCTATGGAAGCTTACGATAGTTTAAGAATATAGCTGGAATGTTATCCGGCCCAACAAATTTACTGAGTTTTAGTGACTGTACTGATACCACTTTCTAAATAGTTAGTAGAAAATTTAGAAATTTATTTGTAGTTACTATTGCTGTTGGTATCAAGGGCACACATTTAGGAGACATTCAAATCAGGTATTTAAATATCGTTGATATAAATAATGAATAATAGCGGTCCCAGAATAGAGCCCTGCGGAACTCCGGAAGTAATATTAACAGAGACAGACTAGTGACCATTAACCACAACCCTTTGTGACTCGTTTTCGAGAAAACACTGCCAAAAAAATCAGCAAAAGAGTTAGCCGCATCGATGCAGTGATAGAATGTGATAGTTGATTGTAGGCGCAAAGCCTCCTTTACATAGAAGAGTGGATTTTTTATTTTATTAAACTGAAACAAAAAGTGTCTTACCTGCTTCCAAATGCACTTGTTTTGTTTTTTTCATAGTTTTTATAAATAAGTTTTTACATCTTAATCTAGTAATCAATTCTTACAAAATTTAACAAAAAGTAGGTACAATATGAACTAATTTTCATCCAATTTTGTACAACAAAGTTATGAAATAAAACAAATGAAGTAATGGGCAACAGTTATTCACTAATATTAATTAATTTGTGACGCAGTCATACAATAATCTTTTTATTATGTTTTCTTTTATGGATTTTGTTCCGAAAATGTGACACATTTCTTCGTTGTTTATGTTTTGTGAAGATATTTGTGATAAGTTCACAACAACCAGCGTCCTCATCGCAGCATTGTGTAGTAAGTGTAACCAAGGCGATCAGTCGTGTTGTTCACTTCTCGTACGGGAAAACCGGTTTTACCGCACGAATGGCTAACAAATGGTTGAGGGATTGGCGGGAATAAAAAAAACGCAACACATGGGCAATCCGCGACTCGCAGTGCAACACTGCGAGTCGCGGATTGCCCATGTGTTGCGTTCCCCACACGGATCAAATACTTGTATGGCCTACAGGTAGTTGTTCTAGGTCTGACTGTTTGTGAGTTCAAATATTTGTAAAACCCATACAGAAAACATTCCTGGTGTAGGAAAAAAGTTAAAAAACAAACAGAATGAATTAAACGAGACGGTTGCGTGTTTGTGCGATGATCGCTTTGGTTATTTTTTATTTTATTTTGACATATCTTATTTAACTTTTAATTTATCTATTTACTATCTAAACTTTGACATTGATCTCTTTATTTTAGTCATCATCTGCGAAGCATGTCTCCAACAATTTTACCTTCTTTATACACTCAACTATTTTCTTTTCTTCCTCTATTTGTTGTTTTTTTTTTAGTTTTCTATAACAGCAAGCATTCTTGTGGCTGTTTGGATCGTGAAGCTCATCTTACTAATACTGATTCATCATCATCATTTCAGCCGAAAGACGTCCACTGCTGGACATAGGCCTCCCACAACGCCACATTGACATAAGGGTGGTTTTGCCATAATCGCCACGCTTGGCAGGCGGGTTGGCAATCGCAGTACGGTTATGACAAAAGCACAGAGGACGTTGCTGCCCATTCTCTGGCAAGTCCCTTAGTCGCCTCTTACGACACCCACGGGAAGATATGGGATGTTGCTATTTTTTTATTAATAAGAAGACAAATATCACAAGAAATCACAAAAACAAACATAATTATATGCTCACCAACGTACAAATTCTTCATTAATTCCTTATTCAATTGAAGAGTAGAAACTTTCAATAACTTGTTATATTTGGATACAGCTACGATTTGGACATGCTTATTTTTTAGACAGTAACAAGAATTTAACTTATGATGATGTCATGTTCAATAGACGCACGGGCATGATAAATTATTCCGGAATGATATTAGTTTTTAATGATATTTATGAGATGATTATTTATATTCAAAGTGTAAATTCTAATATGAAATATGTGAACTTGACATAAATGACAAAATGCATCCTAATAAATTTAAGACAACATCAGCCGCTAGTACAGAGGAACAAAACTCGAAGTTTTTTCTGTAATTCTCTCAATATTCTACACCAAATAATTGCTGGTTTGCTGAACAAATCAGACTTATTGACTATTCAATTGAAAAATCTTGAAAATCAAGGAACTATTGTAGACGTTCTTTGTATAACTGAACATTTTATTACATCTGGCCATGAAAGTTTGTTGTAAGTACCTGGTTTCCATCCCGCTGCTTTCTTTTGTCGCAAAACAAATCGCGGGGGGACTTGTATTCTAGTTAGAACTGGGCATCAATATAAAGAACTGCCAGATGTTGCTAAGCACTCTGTGTCAGGCGTATTTGAAATTTGTGGAATTGACAACTCATTCTATTATTGTAATTTGCGTTTATAGAATTCCTAAATACAATTACTTGACATTTTATGATAAGCTTGACATTATTTTGAGTAAGTTATGTTTGTTAAATAGAAAAAAAAAATGTTATATGTGGCGATTTAAATATTGATAGGTTAAAAAAGAAAAGAATTACTTTGGAGCTAGAGTATTTTTTAATCAGTTACAATTTGACATTAGAAATAAATCAACCTACCAGGCTCAGTAGTAACACATGTATCGATCATTTCGCGCATAACTTGCGAAGAGGATGTAAAGCTGAAATTATAGATCTTATCCTTTCTGATCACACGTCACAATTACTCAGGGTACCCATAAAGAAAACATGCCGCTTAAAATTCTGGAAAATTGTAAAAAAACACTACTCTACAGAGAACCTCATAAAATTCCGAGAATGCATTCGAAGTTTATCCTTTACGGATGTATATGACAGTAACGATGCGAAATTAGCTTACAAAAGATTTTATGAAACATTCTCCCTATTCTACAAACTTTGCTTCCCTAATAAAATAATAACTATTCATACTAATAAAAACTTAAAATGGGTATCGCGCGGCATAAAAAGCTGTAGTAAAAAAAACCAGCCAAGAGCGAGTCGGGCTCGCGCACTAAGGGTTCCGTTCCATTATTTATAAAAACGAAAAAAAAAATCACTTCGTTGTATGGGAGCCCCCCTTAAATATTTATTTTATTCTGTTTTTAGTATTTGTTGTTATAGCAGCAACAGTAATACATAATCTGTAGAAAATTCAACTGCTTAGCTATCACGGTTCATGAGATACAGCCTGGTGACAGACGGACGGACGGACGGACGGACGGACGGACGGACAGCGAAGTCTCAGTAATAGGGTCCCGTTTGACCCTTTGGGTACGGAACCCTAAAACAAAGAAAATTACTGTGGATATACAGACTAAATCCTGTATTAAAAGATAAAATTAACTTTAAAAAATACTCTTCGCAATATAAGAAAGTTATAAGACTTACGCAAAAAGCTCAAAATGATTATTTTATAAAAACCTCGAAAAATAAGTCGAAAGGTACATAACAAATTGTCAATAGACCCAAAAATTACTTTCCTAAAGAACAAATAATGACCATTAATAAATGTGACCAGACCTTTTCAAAACCGATTGACATTGCTAATAAATTTAATAACTATTTTATAGATGAAATAGAGAATAATATTAAAACTGACATGGAATTTGACAAAAAATTAAATAATCTGACAAGCCAATCAATTTTTCTGCAGCCTGTTCTACCAAACGACATGGTTTTGGCTATAAGATCACTTAAAAATACAAGTACTGTAGGCTTTGACGGGATAACAACAAAGGCGATAAAATTTGTAAATGAACTTATAGCACCCGTATTGGCGCATATTATGAACCTTGGCATTGTTGACGGAGTTTATCCTGAAGACTTGAAGAAAGTTATTATTAGACCACTTCATAAAAAAGATGATAAGGCCAATAGCTAAAATTTCTGTATTTTCTAAAATTTTCGAAAAAAATATTTATAATTCTCTGTATTCCAATCTAAATAAATTTAACTTACTATGCAAGGAACAATATGGCTTTAGAAAGAATACCAAGATCAACATGGCTATTTTTAATTTTTTACGTAGCACTATGTTGGCAGTAGACCAAAAAGCTCCTATTTGTGCCATCTACACATATATGACCAAAGCCTTCGATTACGTGAAGCACGACGTCTTGTTGGACAAACTGCGTAGCTACGGTATCAGAGGTAACATTTTAAAACTTCTCGAATCCTATCTCTCCAACAGAATGCAGTGTACAGAGATTGTAAGAATATGTGAGAAAACTAAATTTGAAAAGAGTTTTTATCTCATTCTAGATTAGTAAAGTTTGGTGTCCCACAGGGTAGCGTCCTTGGACCACCTCTTTTCTTGATCTATATAAATGATTTGCCAAAGTTGACTCAACATCAAATGGTGATGTTTGCAGATGACAGTACTTCTATAGTTAAATGTATTGATCAAAATATTTATCAAATTGACATAAATAATACACTTTCGGACATAATTAATTGGCTTAGTCAAAAATGATTTAGTTATTAACTTAAAGAAAACCAAAATAATGCACTTTCACCAAAGAACTAAAGTACCAAAAGTGAATATTAGACATAGTAACTGTGACATTGAAGTTTAATCGTTGATAATCAGCTTAACTGGAAAGCCCACATAGACGACCTAAGTAAGAAAATAAATAAATCAGCCTACGCACTTTTCCAAATTGCTAGAAAAGTTAACATGGATGTGCTACTAGTCGCATATCACGGCCTAGTAGCTTCAATTTTGCGATATGGTATTGTTTTTTGGGGCAATTCTACTGATAAATATATCGCTTTTAGGGCACAAAAAAGATGCATAAGATCGATGTGTGATCTGAAAACGGATGATAGCTGTGTACCATTCTTTAAATCGCTGAAAATACTTACCTTACCATCTTTTTATATTTTTGAAATTAGTGTTTTCGTCAAAACAAACATGAGGTTGTTCGAAAAAGTGTCAACTTTACGATCTGTTGCGATTCGTAGCCAATACGCAAACTCTTTGAGCAATCAGCGTTGTAAGACTGCGTTAGTGAGAAAGAGCGTTTTAGGCATGGCACCGCGTATTTACAATAAATTACCTGATGTAATAAATTTGAATGTCAAACAATTCAAAAAAAAAATTAAAACTGTTATTATTTGAAAAATGTTATTATACTATTGATGAATTTTTGAATGATAAATTAATGTAGACTTATGTATTAACTGACTGGAGAATACACACAATTTAGACAATTTCTAATTGATATTGAGACTAATGGTAATTTATGATTAATTATTTGAACATTGACTGTAGAAATTACTTCATATTGTGACATTTTATCATTATTGTTTTTATTTATTTATTCATCATTCTATCAATTTTGACATATCTACCAAATAATTTGTATTTACCTCTCGCATGATTAATATTTTTTTTATTTCACATGCAACCCTATATTTGTACGCCTCTTGGCATAACATAGCGACCTATGATCTTTAATTTAAGAACTGTATTCACTACCTATGTTACACAAATAAAATTGATTTTGATTTTTACGTCCGACACCATACAGAACGCTGATACTGCATACTTGCTTTCAATTTGAGAAGTTCTATACATCTTTGGAGGAAGCTCAGTCGGCGTGTATACAGCGTGTGATGTATGCGAACTGTTTAGGATAGAACAAAGTTTTAAATAGTACTCATATTTGCGATTCGACTGGCTAAGGCAGAGGTGTACACAATGATTTTGCCAGTTATACATATAAAATAATATAAAAAGTGGCGTGCAAAAGGAGGCGTGCCTTTAACGGGGCACTAATTTAGGCTCCCTAGTGGACTGCATAAATACTTTAACAGACCTGGGAAACAATCTCGGGACCTCATGCGGACGATTGTTTACAGAAATTGCTCGTTATTATTGTACTTCTTTCTATGCAGAGAGCCACAAACATCTCTACAAGCGCGTGCTATAAGTTAACCGGACCTTCATTCAGATGGTCTGTTTACTTCAGACGCCACTCTGCCGATACCTTTGATGTTACTCTTGACTAGTTATACCATAGTCATCCTGCAGTTTGATTTTCAGCAACAACATTGTTTTTGAAAAGATAACGATGATATTATTTTCTTTCCTTGGTTTTTTTTTTCAATTAATCATTCACTAAGAACATTGTGTAATTTGACAGCAAAAACAATCAATTACTAACTTTGATACAATCAAAACTTTTATCGAACCTTCTAAACTAATTGTCAAAGACATTCTAGAACATTATTTTTTAATTTCACATCAACCAGGGACGTGAAAAAAAGTCATGTGGAACAACTTAAATCGTCCAGTTAAATTGTTACTCAATAATAGACTGGACAAAGACGTCCAAAGAATAGTTCAACCTTTCAACATTGTGCTCTCTGTATTCTTGTCTTCTAAATACAAAATTAGAAATGGTTTCATCACTCCGTGTGAAAAAAAGTATCCTATATTGGTATTTATCATTATTTCATTTTTCAACGTTTTTAGTTTCTACAATATGGTAACCGATGAATACGGTGATTATGCGAAATACTTCGGTAAAAATGCTTTTGGTGTTGGTGCTATATTCTATATTCTTGGCGCCTATTTTCTCGGTTTTTCACTGTTGATCATTTGTAACCTAGCTCATAGCAGCATTCACGTTTCTCTTATTCTAAAAATTCAGGAAATTCATAAAAGTACTATTAGTAAGAATGTCCGAAGTTATACTATTTGGAGTTGGATCTCACTAATCACTACATGGGGTATTTATGTTTTGCCGAATTTAATCCTTCATGTGACACAGAGTACGTGTTATTTTTTGGAAGTTAGCTGCGACTTAGTGATCATACAATATGATGTCAATTTAGTTTATGGTATTGGTCTCATAACATTGTTGACGACGTATCTCAAAGAATGGAAGAATAACATACCAATGAAGAATGATGAACACGAAAATGCTGAACATTTTGGCACATTGTTTAAGACGTATCAAAATATTTTAGAAGCTTACAAACTGTTTAAAAAATGTTTCCGAATATTGGTAAGTAGGTGTTTACTTGATTTCACAAACCCACACTTAATATTATAAATTCGAATGCAACACACTATTGTTTTTTTTATACAAAAATAAAATCACTTTTCATTTCACTGGATAGTCCAGTAGGCTAAAAACACCTGTACCGGCTACGGATGTTTGTCAGGTTAAATGCGTGAAGGACGAAGCTGGAATGGTTCTTTCCGACGATGAGAAAATTAAGGATAGGTGGAAGGGTTACTTTGAAACACTGATGACTAAGGACAATAACTGGAGAGGTGTACTGTAGAATAAACCAGTGAACCAGTGAAGTCCCTCGACTAGTGAGAATGGTAGGTGTGGACGAAGCCAGGATTGCAGAAATAGAATGAAGAATTGTAAGGCATTAGGACTGGTCGGAATATCGGTTGAAGTGTGGAAGTTCTTGTGGATGGACAGATGGACGTGGTTAGCTTTATTCTTCAAAAATTGTTGCTAGGAGAAGCCATACCTGACGAAAGGTGTAATAGATCGCTGCTGCCCATTTTTTAAAAACGAATGTGATGCTCTAAAATTTATACTTACAGCCATAATTCTACTGCCATATTGTATGAATGTTTGGGGGAAAGTTATTGAAAGGCGACTGAGAGAAGAGACTGAAACGCGGTTTTTTGCCTGGTGGGGGAACGATGGATACTTTTTACGCTATCCAGCAGCTGTCTGAGAAATACAGAGGTGCACATGAAAAACACATGATGTTCGTCGAACTCGAGAAGAAGGATACGACCGGGTATACTGTGAGGTTCTGAGGTGGGCTCTTAGGAACAAAGGTATGCCTGGGAAGTTAGTGCAATTGACCCGAAGTCGTTTGTCTTGCTAAGGACATGTAATGAGGAGGGATGAAATGCATGTGACAAAAATAATGAAATATGAACGTTAATGGAGGGAGAGGAAGGCTAAAGAAAAGATACATGGATGGTGTGAGGAATTATTATAATATTATTATGAAAGGACGTCACGGCATGATACTCCATTCGAGTATCATGCCGTGACGTCTGACAGGGAAGAATGGAAGAAGTGACGTATTGCGCCAACCCCAAATAAGAAGGGGCAAGGGCAGGAATATGATGATGCTACTTTTCATACTATTGTGCTTAATGCGGAAAAGCTAGTCACTGATAATAATTAATTTGTAACAGTAATCTTTTTTTTTAAATTATTTTATAGATATTGTACCAAACATGTGATACATTTCTTCGATGTTTATTTATGGTGAAGACAAATTTGATACATTCCCAGCAACCAGCGTCCTCATCACAGCAATATGCAGTAAGTGTAATGCTAAAGTAGCGAAGTATCGAAGAAAAAGACATGCTGCACCGAACCCAAATAAATTGGAATAAGGGCAGAAAAATGGCGAAGGCTGATGTAACCCCGTGACCTTACAAAAGCGATCAGTCGCACGAATATGCGATCGTCTTGTTCATATCTCGTTCAGAAAAACCGTTCTCTCTCCATCATCATCATCATTTCAGCCGAAAGACGTCCACTGCTGGATATAGGCCTCCCCTAAGTTTCGCCACATTGACATAACATGGGGGGTTTTGCCATAATTGCCACGCTTGGCAGACGGCTTGGCGATCTCAGTACGGTTGTCACAAAAGCACAGAGAACGCTGCTGCCCATTCTCTGGCAAGTGCCTTAGTCGCCTCTTACGACACCCACGGGAAGATATGGGATGGTGCTATTCTTTATGTCCGACACCATACAAAGAGAGGTCTCTCCATACATGGTACAGAAACAAAAAAAAACTTCTAACCTATACGCACGGGGTTGGTTTGAATAAAATTTGATGTTTAGTTGTGGAGATATAGGACTTTTCATCAAACTGCAGCAGTAATTTTGTTTTTCATTAACTTACACTGAAAAACAAATTAAGTTTTACTGTTGTATGTAATACAATACCTACAACATATGAATGAGTTCCAAAAATATTTTTTTATTATATTGTTTGGTGCCAAGGAACCCCTTTGTGCGTACGGCCCGCACTTGGCCGGTTTGTTTGTTTTTTTGAAGTAGTTTGATTTTTTAAGACTACTATTATTTCATTGTATCTGAACTTATCCTCATTCATCTCTTTATTCTAAGTCATCATCTGCGAAGCCTTTTCCGAACTATTTTACCTTGTTTATCCAATTAACCATTTTCTTTTTTGATCAATTTGTTTTTCCAGTTCTCTCCGTTTATTGGCATACTGGTAGCTGTGTGGATTATGAAGCTCACGTTACTAATACTGATTACTTGCTTGCAATGTGAGAAGTTCTATGCGTCTGTGGAGGAAGCTGAGTCGGCGTGTATACGTAGTTTGATGGATGCGAACTGTTTCGGTTAGAACAAAGTTTTGAATAGTACTTTTGTTTGCAGGTCAAGGGGCTAGACGAATATGTACCAAACTACGCCAATATTAGGCTAGTAATGGTGCAAAAAAGTTTTTTTTTTTTAAATCTTTATTTATTTTAAGGGGTTTTGTCACTTAGTGATAATGTCACCCCCGTAACAGATACATTCAACAACTTAAAACTAAACATTGGGTATCACACAGTTAATAGGTATTATAATAATGACCTCCTCCGTACCTATTCGTTTTGGTAAATAATGTCCAATAGTCGACACAACATCTTAGCTTCCTCCGACAAGGGGGACGCTAGAATACTATTACATGCCCCCACTTCAAATCCCACACCAAGTGAAAATTGTCTTTCAAGTATGTTCCGGTCACATTCCATCAGGACATGATAAATATCCTCAATCACCCCACAAACTTGGCAGTTTGGGGAGGCACTTTTACCCATTAAATACTTAAATTTATTGGATGGGATGTGGCCCGAACACATCCTCAACAAAGATACGACATATTTCCTATCGATCTCCCTTCCTTCAAACCATGGGTAACGAAGCGGTTCAGACTGTATAGTTTTATACCAAATTCCCTTTAACTTTGATCCTTCATCAAAATATTCATGCCATCTTTGTCTACATAATTCTTTGACATGACCAAGCCAATCCGAGTATAACGGTGTGCATGTGTAATTAATACCCTTATACGATGCTTGTTGGGCTGCTAGGTCTGCTTCTTCGTTACTCATAATTCCAATGTGTGAGGGAATCCATTGAACGGTTTTATTCATAGACTGCAATTTACAAATTACGTCTAAAATAATTATGGCTATCGGGAACCCTCGAAGACTCGAGGGTACTCGAGCCAAGTGTTGGAGGCTGCTTTTTAAATCCGAAAATATAACAAAGTTCTCTTGATTTATACTGAGTGAATAAAACAGGGCTTCAGAAATAGCTATGAGTTCACAATACATAATAGAAATATTGGCATTAATTTTGAATTTAGCTTTAATATTAAGTTGAGGATCAAAAAAAGCAGCTCCTAAATCTGAACCATTCTTGGACCCGTCTGTAAATATTTTATAGTGTCGACTAAAATTATCCTCTATCATATTTACACATGTATTATTAAGATGAGTTATATTAATCAGTCTTTTTGCCGTACTTATACCCTCGATTGTATCACTTATTACACTAGATAAATCTATATTGGTTACCCACGTGTCCAAGGAATAAATATCCAATATTGGGCTAGAGTACACATTCTTTCCTGAGTAAACTCTGTGAACTTCTGCTAATAATGGCAGTTTTTTGTTTCTCCAGTACAATCCTAGGCATTGGTCAGACAGCTCCTCCAAGGTACTAATAAGAATATTATTACTAATAATATTACGAATATTATTATTTGGATCTTAAATAAAATTTACCTGATAGAAACAGTCTTCGAATAAATAATGGTTGGAGGCACAGCTCACCTTCCATCACATGGATAGGCGTGGTCCTGATAAATCCTCCTATAATTCTCATTGCTTGATTTTGCACTTTGTCGAGCTTAAGAAGATGACAGGTTGCACAGTTTCCGTACAAAAAGCAACCATAATCCATCCTACTTCGAATTATAGCTATGGGATGCCTTCTTAGATGTGAGGGATGTACACCCCATTTAGCACTAGCTAATATTTTGAAAATATTTAAAAAACGACTAACTTTTCCACGGATCTCGTTTATATGTTTACCCCACTTTAAGGAGCTGTCCAACCACATACCAAGGTATTTGACACAATGGACTTGTTCAATACGGGTGTTATTAACAGTTATATGTATATTATTCCTTCTTCTCCCTCTACTGAAAAGGCACACTTTTTGTTTTCTTATGGGAAATATTTAGACCTAAATCTGTCATCAAACATTGAAAAACATGTAACGCGTTTTGAATATGGGATACTGAATCCGATAATCTTTTCTGTATTATGTCATATAAAATGAAGTCGTCAGCATATTGTGAAATGAAAACATTATTTATGCTTTTGCAAACATTAATTGTGGCCGCATTAAATAGTAAAGGGGAGAAAGGGTCTCCTTGAGCTATGCCAATACCAGTAATTCGACATATTAGACTGTTATCTCCTAGTTCAACGAATAAATGTCTCTGATGAAGATACTGCCAGAGATAATTACAAAGAACGGAGCCCACTCCCAAGTTATCCAAAATACCTATAAGAGATGTCAAGTTTATGTTATTGTAGGCACTTTCAATGTCTATGAAACAACCAACAGCCGGTACACTTTTAGAGAAACCTGATTCAACTCGTGCAACTAACTTAGATAGACCATCATAACATGACTTAGATCTACGGAAACCCGTGGTGTCATGGGATAATAAGTTATTTTTTTCTAGGAACCATTCAAGCCGCCGTGTTATGATGGTATGAAGTATTTTACAAAAGCAAGAAATAAGAGCGATAGGTCTTACGTCTGCACTTGAGCCTGGATCACCTCCCGGCTTCGGTATAGGAATAATTTTAACTTTTTTCCACTGCTCTGGTACGAATCCAGCAAACAAACTTATTGTAAATAGATGTCAATATACTTTTAGCAATCTGGGGTGAATGTTTTATCATTGAATAAGATATATTATCCTGACCTGGAGCTGATTCTGTCTTTTAAATTGAGTTAATTACTTCCTGTACCGAAACCGGCCTGGACAACTGCGTGTTACAAGAGGTAAATGTGGGAGTTGGTGGTGTTACGTAATCTGGGGCCAGACTTCGCAAAAATACTTCGGCTTTACTTTGATCAATAAACGATGTAGGTGATTTGTACCCTTTGATCCATCTCATGCGCTTCCACATTTCTCTTGAAGAAGTTACACTGTCATTGCAAAATCCCTGAAAGGATTTATTCCTGGCTTTTCGTATTAGCCTTTGCGATTTTCTGAGTGTAATTTTGCCAGTCTGCTTTCTTAAAGTTTCTCCGTTTTTTAAATGTATCTGATTTATTACTTTCTACGCAAATTTTAATTGTCAAATAGAATAGAATAGAATAAAACTTTATTGTACACCAAAAATGAAAAATAACGGGCTTACTGTAAAATATGCACAATTATCTACACTAATAGTTGACTCGCCAACACGCCACCGCACAGGCCGACCGTTCGACAACGACTGCCCGCCCCACTACTCGGACCGGTATTTATAAACGTGCGACGTGCGCGCCCGAGGCAACGTCACAGTACTGTAATCGGTTTGTAGTGCGATGTAATGATATCTACATACACTACATCCCTTCCTTGTTTTAACAAGTTTTATGTAACCAAAACCATAAGACATTGAGCATCTCTGGCACAACAA
The DNA here is from genome assembly GCA_949152445.1 of Cerastis rubricosa. Lineage (NCBI taxonomy): Eukaryota > Metazoa > Arthropoda > Insecta > Lepidoptera > Noctuidae > Cerastis > Cerastis rubricosa. The sequence goes on along the minus strand of OX424534.1, from coordinate 18,749,475 downwards.
AATCACAGCACAATAATATTTAGTAAATCATTATACTATGATTTAGTTTAAAGTTTCCTTTTACCCTTCCTCTTCTTCTATTTCATTTTCTGATTCATTTATATCTTCTCCTATGTTAATTTCTTTATTTTGGTCACTTATAACTTCCCATTAGCCTTCAACTTTCTTCAAATGAACTACATTTCTTCGTGATCTCTTCCCAGTTATATCGTTTCGAACACTTATATCTCCACCTTTACTCTTTTCTACAGTATGGGAAGTTGGGTCATAATTTAGGCTAAGTTTATCTTTGACCATATTCTTAACGTAAACTTTATCCCCAGGCACTAGTTGACATTCACGAGCTCTTCTTTTCTTATCTGTATATTCTTTCCCAGTTTCTTTCTTTTCTTGGTCTCTGTCTCTGACATCTGAATCTTCTGGTTTATGTGTATGTGTGATGTCTCCTGCCATAGGTATATTGTCACGGTATTGCAGTTTGAAAAATAATTCTGTAGGAGTTTTACCTGTAACACTATGCGGGGTACTGTTATACATAGCCAGATACTGTAACAAAGCTTCTTGCCAGTTTTTTCGCTCAACTGGCAAATTTTTTCCGCTTTAGAATGTCTCGGTTCTGACGTTCCACTTCTCCGTTCTGTTGAGGCCACTATGGTATCGTATTATGCAAAACTATATTCCTTTCAGTACAGAATTTTTTTGAAGTCCTCGCTGCAGAACTGTCTGCCATTATCAGCTGTTATCGTCATCGTGTTACCAAGTCTGCAAAAATCTCTTTTAGAGATTTTATTATGTCGCCACTGGTAATATTACGACAAATCTTTACCTCCTTGTATCGACTGAAATAATCAACGATTTCTAATATGTAATCGCTGCGTGGTAAAGGGCCCAACAAATCAATACAAGTATCTACCCAAGGTTCACATGGTAATGCCCGTCGTTTCAATGGGTTTGGAGGTTTTGGAGCTGATACTAATGTACAGCCTTTGCAGCATTTGACCAAATTCTCGGTTTCCTTGTCATGTCTAGGCCACCATACTGTGGTTCTTAGTCTCACCTTCATTAGGACTATTCCTGGGTGTTCTTCGTGACCAGCTGTCAGAACCTGACTGCGCAATGTTTTGGAATAACAATTCTAGTGCCTCTCAATAAAACTCCGTCGTAAAAGCATAATTCGTTTTGGAAGATTTTGTAATTTTTTTACCTCTTCATCCCATTTGTTGTTATAAAGGCCTTCACTTACTTTTAATATTTCCTTGTCTTGTTTTGATGCCTCCATAATTTCTTTCAGTGAAACTGCTATTAGCCTGCTTCCTTCAACAACTTGGTGTATATAGTTTTTAGACTTGTCCTGTGACGTTTTACTTAATTTACACAATCTTGATAAACTATCTGCTATATTTTCTTTGCCAGGCTTGTATATTACTTTAAATGCATATGCTTGAAGGCGTAGTATCCACCTTTCTATCCTTGCACATGGTTTTGATTTAGGACCGAATATAACCTCTAGTGGTTTATGGTCGGTCACCTATTCAAACTCTTTTCCAAACAGAAAAACATAAAAATGTTCCACAGCCCAGACCAGAGCTAAGGCATCTTTTTCTGTCTGGCAATATCGCCTTTCAGTCTGTTTGTGTCCGGTGACCATACGCAATAATGCGAGGTTCATGATCATTAATTTGAACTAATACTGCTCCTAGTCCTAACGGACTAGCATCTGCTATTACTATAGTCCGATCTTTGACGTCATGGTATCCTAGAGTAGGAATATTAGACAAGGCCAATTTTAATTCGTTAAATGCAAATTCCTGTTTACTGCCCCAAAGACTTTAATTCTGTGGTTTTGGTCTGTTTCTTCTTATGCAGTTCTTTTAATGGTTTTGTAGTTGTGGCCAAATTAGGGATCCATTTTCCAACATAGTTGATTAATCCCAAGAAGCTCTGAAGCTCACCTATATTCATAGGTGGACGAAATTCTTGACTAGTTGTCACGTACTTATCTAATGGTTTTACACCTCTGTGATAATTCGTATCCTAAAAATTGAACCTTTTCTTCTATGAAAATGCACTTGTCCTTTCTCAGTACCACATTATTTTCTTCTAGAGTTTTAATTACTGATTCTTATCTTCGATCATGTTCTTCAAATCTTTTCCATATACCAAAATGTCATCTATAAAATTAATAGTGCCATTACATCCCTCCCAATAACATTCGTTCTAGGGTTTTTATAAAAATTTCCGGGGCACAGGATATTCCAAACATTAGCCTTTTGTATCTGAACAGGCCTTTACTTGTAATAAAGGTTGTAATGTGTCGAGAGTCGGGATGTAATTCAATCTGGTGAAACGCATCTTGTATGTCCAGTTTTGAAAAGTACTTCGCACTTTAAATTTTTAGATGCTTGTCCATATTGGGCAATGGGTGATTTTCAGGTAGAATTGCTTTATTTTTGTCCCGCCTCATATCTATGCAAATGCGAACATCTCCAGTATTTTTCAAAACCGGCACTATTGGTGATACCCAACTTGAGGATCCTTGAACTTCCTCAATAATGTCTTTCTCCAACAGTACTTATTTTTTTATTTTTTATTTCCACTTTTTCTTCCAGTGGTATGGGGGGATCCTTCTTAATGGTTGAGAAACTGGTTGTACTTTCTCATCGGTTGGTACCTCCACTAAAACATCCTTGAATTTGGGAAACTCTGTCTTAGTTTCCATTTGGTCGATTTCTAATCCAATTTTAAGAAAACCATAGCCATGGTAGTTTCTTTCCCAAGCAGATCTCTGGTTCCATCAGCGATGACGTAAAAAGTTGCATTTTCTGATCTACCAGCGGTTTTTATATTTGCGTCAAATGATCCTTTTAGGTCAAGGGCTTCTTACTTCCATAACCATAAAAAGTCTTATTGCAACTGTTTGGTTACGTTACCTTATTTTGTTTCATATTGTCCCAGGTTTTGTTTGTGATCAAGTTGCATTTACACCCAGAGTCTTCTAACATTTTAACCTTCATTCCGCCAATATGGCAATCTAATACACTGTCATCATCGATTTTGAACACATATTGTATGTCTTCGGGCTCTGTTTGATCTATCTGGTTTGTGTCGTTTCTTTTGTTATCTCTTTTCATTTTTTTTTTTTTCATTTTATTGGTTCTGTCTCGTGTCATTGTCCTGCAGAATTGTCCAAAATGTCCCTTAGGCCCACATTTGTGGCAATCTTTTTCTTTTGCTGGGCATTTGCTGTCTTGAGACGCGTATCCTGAGCTCCCACATCTTCCACATCCTGTGTTTCTTTTCCACTTCTTATCTTGTTTTCCTGTTATTCACTCTGTTTATGTTTTCAGTTGATGTGCTGCTTTCTCCGAATTCTTCTATTTGTCGACTTACAGATTCAAGAGTATTTGCTTCGACAATTGTATTTGTTAGTGTTATTGCGTCTCCTGTTTGTATAATTCTCTTTCTAAGCTCTTTAGAGGAACACTTTTCTGTAATTTGATCGATTATATGATCGTCTTTGTCCTTAAACTGACATTTGTCAGCTTATTGCCAAAGCCGTACTAGGAATTTTTCAAAATTTTCGTTTGCCTCTTGTTTTATCAATCTAAAAAGGTGACGTTCATAGATCTTACTTTGTTTAGGTAGAAAGTATGCGTCGAGTTTGGTTATAGCCACTCCGAAGACATCCTCTTCATCTGCTGGTGATACATTTGCATCTGGTATATTATAGAATATTTCCTGCAATTATAGTCCACCAAAATGTAGCAGCGAAGCACGTTCCTTCGCACTACTCTCAATTCCAGCAGCTTCCAGGTAGATCAATAGTGCCCGCTTCCAGCGTTCCCGTCTCGTTCCTACTGTTGAAGGTTCACCCTCACAATCAAATTTCTCTAACGTGAGTTGAGAACTCATGTTATTAATAAATAACCTGGAACCATTATATAAAGGGTTTGCACTAATCTGCCCAGTTAAAATATTTGGCAATTTAATGACCAGTATGTACATCCAAAGTACCACTACTGTTGACACAAATTTTCTTTGATGGTTTGTCAATTTAATGACCAGTATGTACATCCAAAGTACCACTACTGTTGACACAAATTTTCTTTGATGGTTTGTCAATTTAATGACCAGTATGTACATCCAAAGTACCACTACTGTTGACCAAATTTTCTTTGATGGTTTGTCAATTTAATGACCAGTAGGTATATTCTCCTGCTGTTAGTCATTCTCTGATGACTTGTCAATTTAATGACCAGTAGGTATATTCTCCTGCTGTTAGTCATTCTCTGATGACTGTCAATTTAATGACCAGTAGGTATATTCTCCTGCTGTTAGTCATTCTCTGATGACTGTCAATTTAATGACCAGTAGGTATATTATACTGCTATTACCGTCATTCACTGATGACTTGTCAATTTAATGACCAGTAGATATATTCTACTGCTATTTGATTTACTAATCATGTAGCACAAATCAAATAACTTAACATGAGGTCCCAGTTTCGACTCCCAGGTCAGGCAGTGTCACTGAGTTTCTCCATAAGGAACCTCCCTGGCGTCCGGTTAATGGTAACAGGCATGCTCAACGTAATTGGTGAAACGTGGTTGCATCACACATCTCTGATTACCCCCTTGGGGAACACAAGCATGATGTTATGTTGCAAAACAATACATTAACGAACCACTTTTTGTTTCAGCCTTCACAAAATTATTTATTTACAGTAAATAAGTCCAATGAAAGATTCTCATGTATTAATATTTTGAATATTTCTTTCCGAAATACAATTAATTATCTACCTGTAGGAGACTACCTTTCCTTTTTTTTTTATAAAAATATAAAACTTACGGTTTTCTCCTCGTCGCCAATGTAAAATATGCACAATTATCTACACTAATAGTTGACTCGCCAACACGCCACCGCACAGGCCGACAGTTCGACAACGACCCCCCGCCCCACTACTCGGACCGGTATTTATAAACGTGCGACGTGCGCGCCCGAGGCAACGTCACAGTACTGTAATCGGTTTGTAGTGCGATGTAATGATATCTACATACACTACAATAACAAAACCCGTACCCCTGAAAATAAACACGGAATAAAGTTATGACAAGCAGAAACGTCAAATAAAAATACGTAACTTTATTCAGTGTTTTTACCAATTTAAGTGAAAAGTGTTTAAACCACCATTATTCTCGATACAGTCAAGAAGACGTTGACGCATGGAGCCATCGAGATTAAAACATATGTCAGTTTCTCTTATATTTTCCCATATCTCCATGCAATGTGACTTCAACTGGTCAACACACCTCTCATTCCGTGCGTCCCACCTTTGCACCATCAAACCCCATAGATTTTCTATAGGATTGAGGTCAGGAGATCGTGCTGGCCATGGAATGACAGTTATCTCCGGGTGTCTGGTAAACCACTCACGCACAGTGCTCGCCCGGTGAATAGGACAATTATCCTGGACAAAAGATATCCCCCTAAATTCTTCAGCTGGATAAACGTTGCGCACAGTAAGCAGCATGACGTCAATTAATACTTACATATAAGTGAAGCTATTGGCGCGTGGAGGAATAAACTCGAGTTCCCCTGGCCCTGCCGCACTCATCCATCCCCACATATTGACAGTGATTCGGCCTGATTCCGTGTTAGGAACTATGTTTTTTTTCACACCAGCGTGTATTATTTTTACGTCATAAATGGAGTCTTCCCTTTGACTAGATTTAAATGTTTTTTCATCTGAAAATATAGCAGTGGCCCAATCAAAGTCTAAATTGTATCGCGCGAAACGTAAACGTTCCTGTTTATATGTTTCTCTGTCAAAAATGTTATTTTAGCAGGTTTCCGGTGATGCACACCTTCGGCGTGGAGAGCATGGCGAACGGTGAGTAATGACGTGTCGAATAACTCAGAAAATGTCTCGTGGGTATGAAACCATTCGTTTCATACTCGTTCACCATGTGACGTCGCTGCGCCGATTTTGTAAGCGCGCCGTCCTTCCACTTCGCTCCCGACTAGCAAGGCTACCCTCCTCCTCATATCTCTTAACCCACCGACTCTCAGTATTTCTCTAGAACAAAAGAGGGATACTGTTAGGCATCCATAAGCAAAATACTAAAACTACTTTACTATTGATAATTTAAAAACAAAAATTATTGGGCTATTATTATCGGGGTGACTCAATTGTAATTGTCATCGACACTCAAAATTATTACATATCGTGATTAATCTTTCATTTATCAAAATTGTAAACTTTACATAAAAAAGCATTAAATGATCAAATCATTATCATTGATAATCTTTGACGCCAGTTGACACAATATTTCCTTCATTTAAATCACATAAAAGTTATCTGGCGATCGAAAAATCAGACCTTACTTATACAAGGTGTTGTTTTGCATCCTCGTCAAAATTCAGGATGTTGTCACAAAAGACATAAATAATCAATATAAATTACGGTACCTAGTAAATTATTAAAAAAACACTGCGTTTTTTTGTTGTTTAAGTTTGTCAATATTTCAGAATAACCCCCTTAACGTGGTTTAGGGATTATAAAATTATCGAAAAAACGTTTGAGGTTTTTTCTTTGTGTGTAAGCGACGTTATAAGGCGGGAATCAGACGGCCCGTGTTCAAAACACAGGTGGTTCACAGTTACCGATTTCAGTAAGTAAATTAAAAAAAAGAAAATTACCTACTCATTTTATTATTGATTCGGGTCGAGAATCAATAACATAGTTACCTCCTAGAATTTGACGAGGTTGCAAAACAACACCTTGTATATTCACCATAATATTTAAATCATAATACTCACACTCAGTCCGGTTTCATTCGATATTTGTGTTATATTACATCCACTTTTACTCAGTGAAATTATGTTCGCCCTCGCTTCGATATTTATATTTGCTTGCATTTTGAGAATAATAATTATTACAACACCGCTAATAGATAATCACACTTCACTAACCAACAATAACACCCAACCAACAACGTTCTTTTAGATTTAGGTGGATAAGTCGTAACTGCATACTATGTCTACCTTACAGAAATCGAAATAATCTATTTGGTTTTTATGGTCTACCTACAAACTTTACTATTTATGTGAACAAGACGAAATAGACTAAACTAATTTAATATCGAACTACAACGAGTAATTTTTAGAACATCAAAAAGAGAATCAGCAAAAGTGAGGTTTGAACTCACAGATCTTTACGATGGACAACTACCAGGAAACGTTAACCGCTAAGCCACGATGATCTACTTAACTAATTGAAATTATGAACTACAACCAGTTGCAGATAATTGTGAGAGTGTGTGTGCCTGTAGTGTAGAAATTACTCATTAAAAGAAGGTCGTAAGTCACACCAAAGTGTCAGTCTATTGCTTTGTGAGATTGCTACTCGACTTATGAACCCCACTGTACGTTACCTCGAAGTATAATACTACTGCGATGATTGCAGTTCCAATCACACGCGATTGGGATGAAGGTCATGTAGGAGGTTGCCGATACTGGTGATAGTGGAAATATTATATTTTGTTAGACATGTCTAATAAATGAACACACGACATTACCTATTTATTTTGTGAGTATAAATAAAAAAATAAATCAATGAAAAGCAGAAAACGTGCAATGTTACTTTTCAAAAATAATGTTTTTACAGTAATGCAAACTGCAATATAACGATAACATAACTAGTCAAAAGTCCCAAAAAAGGTATCGGTAGAGTGGCGTCTATAGTGAACAGACCACACGCTGACATCTTACTGAAGGTTCGGTTAATTTGTAGCACGCGCTTGCATAGATGTTTGTGACTCTCTGAAAAGAAAGATTTAAAATAAGAATTGAGAAAATCCCGAATTAGGAGCAACTTCTGTAAACAAGCGTAAGCTCATGCGTACCAAGCGTACGCATGAGCTCTTACAGGAGTTGCTTAAAGGACCTCATGGTCCTGATCGATTTCTAAGTCTGTTAAAGTATTCAAGAAGTCTGACTAGGGGCAATATATATTTCTATATATTGCCCCTCTTCAGTGCACACATGCAGAAGTGATTGGGACGAAGTTTTTTCAATAACATAACACAAAACTCTCATTGCAGGTGATTTAAACGGTCACCATTCAAACTGGTCTTCCAGAACTGATACAAGAGGTAATCAGATTTTTGATTCTGTCATGGACAACAACCTATGTACTCTCAACGACAACACACATACACGTTTGAAATTGGTCAATGGGGCTATACAAAAATCTTCCCCAGATGTAACTATAGTATCAACAGATTTGGCTTTGAAATTAAAATGGTGGGTCATGAATGAAAACCTGGGAAGTGACCATTTGCGACTTTTGATGCCAGCACATTCCACCAAATTTTATGACCAGTCCTTCACGGTCCAGGCTGTCCGTTTGTGGAACGAATTGCCGGTGTCGGTAAGACAAGCACAGTCGCTCGTTGCTTTTAAAAGCTTAGTTACAAACCATTTTCAGTCTCTGTAATTGCACCTTTCTAGTTTTATTTTTGCTTTATAATATTAAAAACACAAATATCTATATATATATTTATTTATGTATTATATTTATATTATACATGTATATGTACATATATGAAGTGATAACTTAACTTTTGTTATTTAACATTTTTGTGTAATAAGTACACCAGTGACTACCCCCCTTTTTTATTTATATTCCATAATGTCCATCCAAAGGTTGTCTGGAAGATATCGCTATCAGCGATAAGACCGCCGTTGTAACCATATGATTAGCAGTTTTGTAAGTGTAGTGTATGTAGATATCATTACATCGCACTACAAACCGATTACAGTACTGTGACGTTGCCTCGGGCGCGCACGTCGCACGTTTATAAATACCGGTCCGAGTAGTGGGGCGGGCAGTCGTTGTCGAACGGTCGGCCTGTGCGGTGGCGTGTTGGCGAGTCAACTATTAGTGTAGATAATTGTGCATATTTTACATTGGCGACGAGGAGAAAACCGTAAGTTTTATATTTTTATAAAAAAAAAAAGGAAAGGTAGTCTCCTACAGGTAGATAATTAATTGTATTTCGGAAAGAAATATTCAAAATATTAATACATTAGAATCTTTCATTGGACTTATTAACTGTAAATAAATAATTTTGTGAAGGCTGAAACAAAAAAGTGGTTCGTTAATGTATTGTTTTGCAACATAACATCATGCTTGTGTTCCCCAAGGGGGTAATCAGAGATGTGTGATGCAACCACGTTTCACCAATTACATTGAGCATGCCTGTTACCATTAACCGGACGCCAGGGAGGTTCCTTATGGAGAAACTCAGTGACACTGCCTGACCTGGGAGTCGAAACTGGGACCTCATGTTTAGTTATTTGATTTGTGCTACATGATTAGTAAATCAAATAGCAGTAGAATATATCTACTGGTCATTAAATTGACAAGTCATCAGTGAATGACGGTAATAGCAGTATAATATACCTACTGGTCATTAAATTGACAGTCATCAGAGAATGACTAACAGCAGGAGAATATACCTACTGGTCATTAAATTGACAGTCATCAGAGAATGACTAACAGCAGGAGAATATACCTACTCGTCATTAAATTGACAAGTCATCAGAGAATGACTAACAGCAGGAGAATATACCTACTGGTCATTAACTTGACAAACCATCAAAGAAAATTTGTGTCAACAGTAGTGGTACTTTGGATGTACATACTGGTCATTAAATTGACAAACCATCAAAGAAAATTTGTGTCAACAGTAGTGGTACTTTGGATGTACATACTGGTCATTAAATTGCCAAATATTTTAACTGGGCAGATTAGTGCAAACCCTTTATATAATGGTTCCAGGTTATTTATTAATAACATGAGTTCTCAACTCACGTTAGAGAAATTTGATTGTGAGGGTGAACCTTCAACAGTAGGAACGAGACGGGAACGCTGGAAGCGGGCACTATTGATCTACCTGGAAGCTGCTGGAATTGAGAGTAGTGCGAAGGAACGTGCTTCGCTGCTACATTTTGGTGGACTATAATTGCAGGAAATATTCTATAATATACCAGATGCAAATGTATCACCAGCAGATGAAGAGGATGTCTTCGGAGTGGCTATAACCAAACTCGACGCATACTTTCTACCTAAACAAAGTAAGATCTATGAACGTCACCTTTTTAGATTGATAAAACAAGAGGCAAACGAAAATTTTGAAAAATTCCTAGTACGGCTTTGGCAATAAGCTGACAAATGTCAGTTTAAGGACAAAGACGATCATATAATCGATCAAATTACAGAAAAGTGTTCCTCTAAAGAGCTTAGAAAGAGAATTATACAAACAGGAGACGCAATAACACTAACAAATACAATTGTCGAAGCAAATACTCTTGAATCTGTAAGTCGACAAATAGAAGAATTCGGAGAAAGCAGCACATCAACTGAAAACATAAACAGAGTGAATAACAGGAAAACAAGATAAGAAGTGGAAAAGAAACACAGGATGTGGAAGATGTGGGAGCTCAGGATACGCGTCTCAAGACAGCAAATGCCCAGCAAAAGAAAAAGATTGCCACAAATGTAGGCCTAAGGGACATTTTGGACAATTCTGCAGGACAATGACACGAGACAGAACCAATAAAATGAAAAAAAAAAAAATGAAAAGATATAACAAAAGAAACGACACAAACCAGATAGATCAAACAGAGCCCGAAGACATACAATATGTGTTCAAAATCGATGATGACAGTGTATTAGATTGCCATATTGGCGGAATGAAGGTTAAAATGTTAGAAGACTCTGGGTGTAAATGCAACTTGATCACAAACAAAACCTGGGACAATATGAAACAAAATAAGGTAACGTAACCAAACAGTTGCAATAAGACTTTTTATGGTTATGGAAGTAAGAAGCCCTTGACCTAAAAGGATCATTTGACGCAAATATAAAAACCGCTGGTAGATCAGAAAATGCAACTTTTTACGTCATCGCTGATGGAACCAGAGATCTGCTTGGGAAAGAAACTACCATGGCTATGGTTTTCTTAAAATTGGATTAGAAATCGACCAAATGGAAACTAAGACAGAGTTTCCCAAATTCAAGGATGTTTTAGTGGAGGTACCAACCGATGAGAAAGTACAACCAGTTTCTCAACCATTAAGAAGGATCCCCCCATACCACTGGAAGAAAAAGTGGAAATAAAAAATAAAAAAATAAGTACTGTTGGAGAAAGACATTATTGAGGAAGTTCAAGGATCCTCAAGTTGGGTATCACCAATAGTGCCGGTTTTGAAAAATACTGGAGATGTTCGCATTTGCATAGATATGAGGCGGGACAAAAATAAAGCAATTCTACCTGAAAATCACCCATTGCCCAATATGGACAAGCATCTAAAAATTTAAAGTGCGAAGTACTTTTCAAAACTGGACATACAAGATGCGTTTCACCAGATTGAATTACATCCCGACTCTCGACACATTACAACCTTTATTACAAGTAAAGGCCTGTTCAGATACAAAAGGCTAATGTTTGGAATATCCTGTGCCCCGGAAATTTTTATAAAAACCCTAGAACGAATGTTATTGGGAGGGATGTAATGGCACTATTAATTTTATAGATGACATTTTGGTATATGGAAAAGATTTGAAGAACATGATCGAAGATAAGAATCAGTAATTAAAACTCTAGAAGAAAATAATGTGGTACTGAGAAAGGACAAGTGCATTTTCATAGAAGAAAAGGTTCAATTTTTAGGATACGAATTATCACAGAGGTGTAAAACCATTAGATAAGTACGTGACAACTAGTCAAGAATTTCGTCCACCTATGAATATAGGTGAGCTTCAGAGCTTCTTGGGATTAATCAACTATGTTGGAAAATGGATCCCTAATTTGGCCACAACTACAAAACCATTAAAAGAACTGCATAAGAAGAAACAGACCAAAACCACAGAATTAAAGTCTTTGGGGCAGTAAACAGGAATTTGCATTTAACGAATTAAAATTGGCCTTGTCTAATATTCCTACTCTAGGATACCATGACGTCAAAGATCGGACTATAGTAATAGCAGATGCTAGTCCGTTAGGACTAGGAGCAGTATTAGTTCAAATTAATGATCATGAACCTCGCATTATTGCGTATGGTCACCGGACACAAACAGACTGAAAGGCGATATTGCCAGACAGAAAAAGATGCCTTAGCTCTGGTCTGGGCTGTGGAACATTTTTATGTTTTTCTGTTTGGAAAAGAGTTTGAATAGGGGACCGACCATAAACCACTAGAGGTTATATTCGGTCCTAAATCAAAACCATGTGCAAGGATAGAAAGGTGGATACTACGCCTTCAAGCATATGCATTTAAAGTAATATACAAGCCTGGCAAAGAAAATATAGCAGATAGTTTATCAAGATTGTTTAAATTAAGTAAAACGTCACAGGACAAGTCTAAAAACTATATACACCAAGTTGTTGAAGGAAGCAGGCTAATAGCAGTTTCACTGAAAGAAATTATGGAGGCATCAAAAGAAGACAAGGAAATATTAAAAGTAAGTGAAGGCCTTTATAACAACAAATGGGATGAAGAGGTAAAAAAATTACAAAATCTTCCAAAACGAATTATGCTTTTACGACGGAGTTTTATTGAGAGGCACTAGAATTATTATTCCAAAAAACATTGCGCAGTCAGGTTCTGACAGCTGATCACGAAGAACACCCAGGAATAGTCCTAATGAAGGTGAGACTAAGAACCACAGTATGGTGGCCTAGACATGACAAGGAAACCGAGAATTTGGTCAAATGCTGCAAAGGCTGTACATTAGTATCAGCTCCAAAACCTCCAAACCCATTGAAACGACGGGCATTACCATGTGAACCTTGGGTAGATACTTGTATTGATTTGTTGGGCCCTTTACCACGCAGCGATTACATATTAGTAATCGTTGATTATTTCAGTCGATACAAGGAGGTAAAGATTTGTCGTAATATTACCAGTGGCGACATAATAAAATCTCTAAAAGAGATTTTTGCAGACTTGGTAACCCGATGATGATAACAGCTGATAATGGCAGACAGTTCTGCAGCGAGGACTTCAAAAAAAAATTCTGTACTGAAAGGAATATAGTTTTGCATAATACGATACCATAGTGGCCTCAACAGAACGGAGAAGTGGAACGTCAGAACCGAGACATTCTAAAGCGGAAAAAAATTGCCAGTTGAGCGAAAAAACTGGCAAGAAGCTTTGTTACAGTATCTGGCTATGTATAACAGTACCCCGCATAGTGTTACAGGTAAAACTCCTACAGAATTATTTTTCAAACTGCAATACCGTCACAATATACCTATGGCAGGAGACATCACACATACACATAAACCAGAAGATTCAGATGTCAGAGACAGAGACCAAGAAAAGAAAGAAACTGGGAAAGAATATACAGATAAGAAAAGAAGAGCTCGTGAATGTCAACTAGTGCCTGGGGATAAAGTTTACGTTAAGAATATGGTCAAAGATAAACTTAGCCTAAATTATGACCCAACTTCCCATACTGTAGAAAAGAGTAAAGGTGGAGATATAAGTGTTCGAAACGATATAACTGGGAAGAGATCACGAAGAAATGTAGTTCATTTGAAGAAAGTTGAAGGCTAATGGGAAGTTATAAGTGACCAAAATAAAGAAATTAACATAGGAGAAGATATAAATGAATCAGAAAATGAAATAGAAGAAGAGGAAGGGTAAAAGGAAACTTTAAACTAAATCATAGTATAATGATTTACTAAATATTATTGTGCTGTGATTTTGTTGTGCCAGAGATGCTCAATGTCTTATGGTTTTGGTTACATAAAACTTGTTAAAACAAGGAAGGGATGTAGTGTATGTAGATATCATTACATCGCACTACAAACCGATTACAGTACTGTGACGTTGCCTCGGGCGCGCACGTCGCACGTTTATAAATACCGGTCCGAGTAGTGGGGCGGGGGGTCGTTGTCGAACTGTCGGCCTGTGCGGTGGCGTGTTGGCGAGTCAACTATTAGTGTAGATAATTGTGCATATTTTACAGTTATAATAATATGTATAACTATTAAATTGCGCCATTTCCGTGATTATTAATGTATTCAAATTTGAGGTTTAGTTTCAATCTTCTTTTCGTAACGAAAATGAATACTTAAGCTATAACCTCAACTCAATAACCTAATATAACCTAACATCTTCACGGAAGGGTCCGTGTACCAATTTGCTGACGATACTTGTTTAGTTGCTGCACATAGGGACATGTGTGAGGCACAGAGAGTGATGCAAGGTAACTTCGACCTCCTATGTAAGTGGGCTCACGACATTGGTCTTGTTATTAATGCAAAAAAAAAACAAACTTCTGCATATACACTCACCTTGCCTGACGACGTCTTGTGCGCCATTTGTCGTTGCCCATGAGCATCTGTGTTTACACCGACCGCTCAAAGCGTGTAGTTGCCAGACATTGGAGTTGGTGACTCATCACATGTACCTTGGTCTGATAATAGATAGTAATTTCCACTGGCGGCCGCACATTGATCACGTATGTAATAAGCTTAGATCTGTACTATCAAAGTTATCGATACTTAAGTATAAACTTCCATATAAAACGCTTAGAACATTGACTTGGCACTGGCTGATTCCGTTATTGACTACGGCCTAAGTACCTACGGGCGCACATATAAGACTTACATCGAAGACATTTACAAGTTACAGTTACGTATTTTAAAATCTATTGTACCCAGAAGAATAAAACACGAATTCAAAGATAATGACACGGGTCTATTTAAGTACTGTCAAATTGTAAATGTCTTCGACAAGGTGCGTATACTCGTTTTAAACGAGAACTGCCACAATCTAGGTTCAATTCGAAAAAACGAAAGGCTAAAGTCGTTACGTTGTCTGTCATACCTACCCACATTTAAGATACCTAAATCTAATAATGTTTATGGGGCAAGGACGTGGGAATGCATGCTACCTTCTATTATGAATGACTTACCGCTAGAAATCTGTAATAAAATAAATGTTAAAAATTGCTCGAAGGTGCTAAAGAGATACTTTCTGGATTGTGGTACAATCTAGAAAGTGTCTATTTAGTATCTATACTTTTCCTATACATGAGTATGTAAGTAATGATAATGATGTTGTGGCACCGAGTTGCCGTGTCTGGCATACCACTGTTAAACCCACGATGGTTTGTGTGGTATGTTTACGATTTGTAAAATAATTGTAAAAGTGTTTTTGAGTAATAAATAATAAAAAAAAATATAAAAAAAAACATAATTGTAGCGGTTTGTTAACTTTAAATGTAATTATACCAAATAAACATTTTTGCTTTGTTATCACTTTTCACGCATGTTTCATTCTCAAACCTTTATTGCTGTACCTGTATACTGTATAATAAAATAAATAAAAACATTTCTATCTACGCTCTGACTAAACACGAAGTCAAAATTAAACTCACCAAATGGTTGCAGAAGTTAACGTATGATGAAACTGAAAATCTTATTAAAATTGTATCCTAACTAGCTTGTAAGTACTGTGTTTATTTTAACTGAAAAATACGTATATTTTATGTTATTGTGTAACTTGCATGACTGTCAACATCTATGTCAATATCATTAGTGTACCAATGATTTAGATGAACGTTGGCTCCTAAAACACAGGCTTCTGGCCTAGTTTAAGAGGCAGAAGTTCGCATTTTAATATAATATGTCTTCGCTGTACAACTTTTTCACTGTGTGTTATGTAAGTTTACTTTTTTCCTTTGTGTACAAATAAACAATTTATTATTATGTCCTTTATTAATTTTTCTTCTCATTTTTTATATTTTTACATATTTCTTAAAAAAAAAAATTAAAAAAACATTTACAAATATAAAAAACAGGTTTCCACCGGTATCGGGAGCAGGGTCCAAGCTACCGGTGGTTAGGGCTGCAGAGACAGGAACCTCCTCACAATGCGGGCCGTATCGAGGAGTACTGCCTTCTGAATCTGGCTCTTGATCCAACTGCCAAGTGAGAGCTTCGACAGATGTTCGTCGAGGCTCTTGGCCATAAGGCCATTGGCCGTTACGACAATCGGCATAATGATAGCCGAGTCTACATTCCACATATCGACAACCTCGTCAGCCAAGTCGAGATATTTTATCTGTTTCTCTTTCTCAGCTTTCACGAGGTTTTCGTCATGTGGGATGGTAACATCGACTATCATTGCGCGGCGCGCTGATCGGTCTATCACCACTATGTCAGGCTTATTGGCAACAATAGTCCTGTCAGTAATGATAGGCCGATCCCAGTACAGCGTGACATGGTCTTTCTCGAGAACTGGGTCGGGCACATACTTGTAGTACGGTACCTCAGATTCCACAAGTTTATATTTCAGGGAAAGTTGCTGGTGAATAATCCTGGCCACTTGGTTGTGCCTGTGCAAGTACTCGCCGTTAGCCAGACTAGAACAACCAGAAATAATATGTCTGATGGACTCACCCGGACGGTGACATGCCCGACACACGTCCACCGTCCCGTCCTTCATAATATGTTTCCGGTAGTTGTTCGTCAGCATAACTTCGTCCATAATCGCACAGACAAAACCTTCAGTTTCCCCAAAGAGGTCGCCGAAACGTAACCAGGACACGGACGCTAGAAAATCTACATCGGACCCATGAAGAGCCTGGTAAAAGCGCCCGTGAAGAACCTTGCCTTGCCATATTTCCTTGCGGTCATCGGTAGTCAGTATTACAGGTTTGCGCCAGTTCTCTTTAGCCATGGACAGCGGGGTGAGTGTCTTGTCCACTGCGACCACATCTCGGTGCATACCCACCTCTGTTTTAAAAAAATATTCTCTGAGGCTGCACACCTCGCGGTTGTGGAGTGTCTTCGCGTTTAAAAAGCCTCGACCCCCGCACTTCCGCGGGATGTACAGTCTCATCACCGATGATCGTGGGTGATGCATCCGGTTTGCGGTCAGCAGTGTACGAACTCTCCTATCCAGGGCGTCCAGTTCGGTCTGAGTCCATTTGAGTATGCCGAAAGAGTACATTAAAACCGGCATGACCCAATCGTTGAAGGCGCGCACCTTGTTCCCACCTGAAAGAAGGCTATTTAGTACCTTCTTCAGGCGACCAAAGAAGCGCTCCCTCAACGATTGCTTCATGTCAGCTACGTTAATGCCTAACGCTTCCGACATACCCAAATACTTATAGTTTTCTGATGAGGAAAGGGATCTTAGGTGTATGGAATCAGAGAGCTGAAGTCCCTCGGATTCCATAATCTCCCCTCGCTTTACATACATGACTGCACATTTGTCCACACCAAATTCCATCCTGATGGCACTACTAAAATTTTCAGTTACTTTCAGTAGCTCCATCAGTTGCAGTTTGCTGGGGGCAAAGAGTTTCAGATCATCCATGTAAAGAAGGTGAGATATAACCTGACCACCTCTCCTCAACCGGTAGCCTAGACCTGAATCCTCCCGCAGTGTGCTTAGAGGATTCAGGGCTAGACAGAACCAAAGAGGACTCAGACTGTCGCCCTGAAATATTCCCCGTTTAATCCATACAGGCTCATCGTTCCCCTGGATCTGTCGACATCCTGGATATCGAAGGACCGTCCTCCATTGCCTCATACACGACTTAAGGAAGGCGCGTAGAGTTGCATCAATCTTGTACAACTCCAGCACCCTCATGAGCCATGTATGTGGCACAGAGTCGTAGGCCTTCTTGTAATCTATCCAACCTGTTGACAGATCCTTGCGGGATCGACGAACCTGTTGGCTAATGGCCATGTCGATGAGGAGTAGCTCCTTAGTACCACGGGACCCATTCCTACTACCATAATGGAATTACTATCGATGTGCTTGTTAATCTTCACTCTCAAAATGGATGTAAGAAGTTTATAAACCGTCGCCAAACACGTGATCGGTCTATAATTCCTGGGTTCCGCAGGACTATCGGACTTATGAAGCAGGTGGGTAACACCCGTTGTAAGAAACTGTGGTAGCGACCCAGACTCTAAGCATGACTGGAATTGAGATGCCAGGCGAGTGTGTGAACTACTCAGCCATTTAAGCCAGAAGTTGTGCAGTCCGTCCGGTCCCGGAGATTTCCAGTTCAGTAACGGACGAACTGCTCTGGCAACATCTAACGGTGTTATTATAATTTTTTCCATTTCTGGTATAAATTCACACACTCGCTCGACATCTCGCATCCAGTCAGCCTCTTTTCTTTTTATTATTATTATTCCGTTTATTCATTAACTTAACATACATTTACATTTTTAAATATTTTTACAAAAAGATAATATCTTTTTGTAAAAACATTTAAAAATATAAAAATAGTAGCCAACTGGTATCGGGAACAGGGTCCAAGCTACCGGTGGTTAGGGTAACAGAGACAGGAACCTCCTCACAATGCGGGCCGTGTCAAGGAGTACTGCCTTCTGAATCTTGCTCTTGATCCAACTGCCAAGTGAGAGCTTCGACAGATGTTCGTCGAAGCTTTTAGCCATCAGGCCATTGGCCGTAACGTCAATCGGCACAATGATAGCCGAGTTCACATTCCACATGCTGTCAACCTCGTGTGCCAAGTCGAGATATTTTATTTGTTTCTCTTTCTCAGCCTTCACGAGGTTCTCATCATGCGGGATGGTAACATCGACTATTATTACGCGGCGCGCTGATCGGTCTATCACCACTATGTCAGGCTTATTGGCGACAATAGTCCTGTCAGTAATGATAGGCCGATCCCAGTACAGCGTGACATGGTCTTTCTCGAGAACTGGGTCGGGCACATACTTGTAGTACGGTACCTCAGAATCCACAAGTTCATATTTCAAGGCAAGTTGCTGGTGAATAATCCTGGCTACTTGGTTATGCCTGTGTAAGTACTCGCCGTTAGCCAGACGAGAACAACCAGAAATAATATGTCTGATGGACTCACCCGGACGGTGGCATGCCCGACACACGTCCACCGTCCCGTCCTTCATAATATGTTTCCGGTAGTTGTTCGTCAGCATAACTTCGTCCATAATCGCACAGACAAAACCTTCAGTTTCCCCAAAGAGGTCGCCGAATCGTAGCCAGGACACGGACGCTAGAAAATCTACATCGGGCCCATGAAGAGCCTGGTAGAAGCGCCCGTGAAGCACCTTGCCTTGCCATACTTCCTTGCGGTCATCAGTAGTAAGTACTACAGATTTGCGCCAGTTCTCTTTAGCCATGGACAGCGGGGTGAGTACCTTATCCACTGCGACCACATCTCGGTGCATACCCACCTCGGCTTTCAAAAAATATTCTCTGAGGCTGCACACCTCGCGGTTGTGGAGGGTCTTCGCGTTTAAAAAGCCTCGACCCCCGCACTTCCGCGGGATGTACAGTCTCATCACCGATGATCGTGGGTGATGCATCCGGTTTGCGGTCAGCAATGTACGGACTCTCCTATCTAGGGCGTCCAGTTCGGTCTGAGTCCATTTGAGTATGCCGAAAGAGTACACTAGAACCGGCATGACCCAACCGTTAAAGGTGCGCACCTTGTTTCCGCCTGAAAGCAGGCTGTTTAATACCTTTTTCAGGCGACCGAAGAAGCGCTCCCTCAACGACTGCTGCATGTCAGCTACGTTAATGCCTAACGCTTCCGACATTCCCAAATACTTATAGCTTTCGGATGAGGAGAGAGATCTGAGGTGTATGGAATCCGAGAGTTGGATTCCCTCGGATTCCATAATCTCTCCTCGCTTTACATACATGACTACACATTTGTCCACACCAAATTCCATCCTGATGGCGCAACTGAAAGTTTCAGTTACTTTCAGTAGCTTCATCAGTTGCAATTAGTTAGAGGCAAAGAGTTTCAGATCATCCATGTAAAGAAGGTGAGATATGACCTGCCCACCTCTCCTCAACCGGTAGCCTATGCCTGAATCCTCCAGCAATGTGCTTAGAGGATTCAGGGCTAGACAGAACCAAAGTGGACTCAGACTGTCGCCCTGAAATATTCCCCGTTTAATCCATACAGGCTCATCGTTCCCCTGAATCTGTCGACATCCTGGATATCGAAGGACCGTCGTCGTTCCATTGCCCCATACACGACTCAGGAAAGGTGCGTAGAGTTGCATCAATCTTGTACAACTCCAGCACCCTCATGAGCCATGTATGTGGCACAGAGTCGTAGGCCTTCTTGTAATCTATCCAACATGTCGACAGATCCTTGCGGGATCGACGAACCTGTTGGCTAATGGCCATGTCGATGAGGAGTAGCTCCTTAGTTCCACGGGACCCGTTCCTACATCCATTCTGAGAGGCCGACATAATAGAATTACTATCGATGTGTTTGTTAATTTTCTCTCTCAAAATCGATGTAAGAAGTTTATAGACCGTCGACAAACACGTGATCGGTCTATAATTCTTGGGTTTCGCAGGACTACCTGACTTATGGAGCAGATGGGTAACACCCGTTCCGCTAGAAAGTCTGGTAGCGACCCAGATTCTAAGTATGACTGGAATTGAGATGCCAGGCGAGTGTGTGAACTACTTAGCCATTTGAGCCAGAAGTTGTGCAGTCCGTCCGGTCCCGGAGATTTCCAGTTCGGTAACGGACGAACTGCTCTGGCAACATCTAATGGTGTGATTGAAATTTCTTCCATTTCTAGGATGGATTCACACACTTGCTCGACATCACGCATCTAGTCACCCTCCGTATGACAGACGGGCACCGACCAGATGCTGCGCCAGAATGAACTCGTGGCAGCATCATCTGGGCGGCACACGTCCGTCGCACTTTGTTCGGGTCGCTCCCAAGCTCTGTATACCCACCTCTCATCACTCTGGAACATGCGATTCTGCGAGTACCGATCAACACGCTTCTTATACCGCCGAATACGGTTCGCCCATGCATAAACTTTCTGCTTCAGGAAGTCGATGCGTTCTGTGACTCGGGACATGTATTCTTGAGGGCTGATTCCAGTCCCCAAGAATGCCCGCCTCACAAAGCGCATCACACGTGGGCGTGTATTGCCCTCCCTGAAGCAGTATAGTTTGCCGATGAGTACTCTGGCCCCGTCGATACGGCCCTCGATCCTGCGTTGCCAGGCTGGTACGGCTGGTTTTGGTCGAGTAGCTACGTCAAAATTTGGGAATTTGACGTTAACTAAACGACAAGCCGCTACAGCCCCACAATACAAGATCGAGTGCGTATCAACGAGGTTCTCACTAGTCTCAAAAATATTTTTGAGTTGCGAGTCCAAGGCACACACCAGCGCCCTATTTTTCTTATGCATGGGTAACCGTGGTAATCGGGGCATAAGTTGGGCAGGAGTGGATCGATACACGTGAAGCGCATCTTCCAGAGCGCTCCTCAAACGTTCGTTGCACTGGCTACTTACCGTGGCAACCCTATCATCCTCTTCTACAGCACCAAGATTGGACCGGTGGTATTGCGTCCATAGTTGTCGCTTGCACCGCGGCTTGCACCGCGGTTTGCGCCGGAGTCAAGTCGATGTGGTTGCTCGGTACCTCTGAGCGCAGCCTATCAAGTGCGGCGTCTTCCAACATGTGATTGCGTTGGATGACTCGCACCTGATCCGACAACCGTTGGGCCGAAACGTTGACAGTCGGTTCAAGTTCCTGAAACATAAACAGCATCCTAACACGGTACGCAGTGAGGTTAGTTCCCCCCTCTGTAGACCCATAGTATGCGCGCATGACGTTTTCATTAATGGAATAAGTCCATGTCATGCGCGGCACACAACCACCAGCAGCGGGGACCCGGCTCGGGGCTGGTTGGCCCCTAAGTCCCAAGCTTCTTGGTGGCCAGCCTCGCCCCGGCCGACGTACAGGTGTAGGCGACGTCGGCGGGGAGAAATACTCGTCACTGGAGCTCGACGCGACTGCCGCTGCCGATGACACAGGTGATCCGGGGTCCGGCGGCGGCGAGGCGGAGCTCAGCGACGAGTCCGGGGGTGGAAGGCGTGCGCGTTGTGACGCAGCTCTGGTTATCATCCTAACATTATTTTAATCATGCCATTTTCACTGAATTTTTTCCTTTCGTCTTCGCCGGTATAACGTTGACAGATGTCATTGCTGTTTGGTCGGTTTTTAGGTTTTTGTTGTTACTATTTTCAGTTTTTTCCAAATATTTCCAGGTTTATTGGTTTTGAGATCAAATAAAATCACTGTTGTAAACAATTGGGTGTAAAAATAAATATTTTTTAGTTAAAAAAGTTAGGGATGATTTGTTGACGTGTTGACACACAGAATAACAATATTAAAGGGAAACTATCAGCTTGGTAAATATTATTGTTGATAAATAAAAATAAAAACATTGTCAAAAACTTGTATCACAAGATTTGAACTCAAACCAGGTGCGTCTCATTCCAACGTTTGACGCTTACCACCATCAATACATAGTTGCTTGGTGTGAATTTAAGCGACTTTATGGATTGACCAAGCAAGATCATGTGTTTGCTGCGTGTATAACAAATGAGACGGAAATATATTTTTTTGTTTCGCGGTGTGCGACGCCCCGGCGCGGCGACATGCGACAGTGTGCTAACTCTAGCTGTGATGTGCGTACGGTATTGAGTTTGAGATCACTTACACATACAGACGCACGGCCGCTCGCTTGTACGTTCACAGCAATACAATCCTTAGCGTGCTACTGCACTTCTGAATCCTTACTGTACATCGCGGTGAGAAACTTGAGTAGTTCTATGCGTCTATGGAGAGTGCTCAGTCGGTTTGTATACAGCGTGTGATGGATCCGAACTGTTTAGGTTAGAACAAAGTTTTAAATAGTTTTCATATTTACGATTCGACGGGTTACGGCAGTGTACCATACTACACAATGATTTCGACAGGTATATTTCAAGAACCATGTAAAAGGAGACGTGCGTTAAACTGGGCACTAATCCAGACTCCCTAGAGGACTGCTTGAATACTTTAACAGACCTGGGAATCAATCTCGGGACCTCATGCCGACTCTTGTTTACGGAAGGTACTCGTTACTACACCACTTCTTTCTTTGCAGAGAGCCACAAACATCTTAGCAAGGAAGGAATGAGGAAAATGTCGTGAGGAAAGTTATGTATTTGTATGAATGTGGATGGGTATAAAAGAGTAGAGAAAGACCAAAGAAACCATATGGGGCTCGTCAGCCAGTTGGCCAGACGATGCAGGAGTTGAAAGCTGCCATAGAAGAGGAATGGGAGATGATCCCTCAAAATTTCATAGAGCGGTTGATAAACTCTATGCCTAATCGTATGAGAGCTGTGGTAGATGCCCATGGAGGCAACACGCGTTATTAAATTAAACCTTTATTTGATAAAACATGTTTTTTATTCAAAAATCAATTGCCTTTAACAAGGCGCATATCCGACTTGTTAGGCGTAGCTCCATGTCGTATGGTATTCTAAATTCAAATTTAAAACAATACGATCGAAAAAGATGGTAAAATGTATCAGGTTTAAAACTGCATCAACAGTTTTTGTTCAATCTAGCAATCATATTTCGGTAGGGGCCATCGAAACCTAAACTCTAAGGTGGGCCAATAGATGTGTCCAGAAGTGTAGTTTTAGTGAAGATCGTTGTGTGTGTGGAAATTTTACAGTCGGACTGTTTGTGAGTTCAAATGTATATAAAACCCTTAAAAAAGAAAAAATCCTAGTGCAGGAGCAAAGTAAAAAAAAAAAACAAAATGAAATAAACGTGATGGTTGCGTGTTTCTGCGTCGATCGCTTTGGATAAGACGCGAATTCATCATCATCATCATCAGCCTATAATGTTCCCACTGCTGGGACCCAGGCGTCCTCTCTACGGGAGGGAGTGGGCTGTAATCCACCCCACGGGCCCAGTGCTTGTTGGTAGATGTCACATGTCTTCGAATTTTTAATTCTAGTACATGCCGGTTTCCTCAAGATGTTTTCCTTCACCGTTTTTGAGGGCAACAGTGATGAAATAAATTACACAAAGTAATGCGCTTGCCTAGGTTCGAACCCACGGCTTACTGCTCGTAAGTCGGGGTGCCACCACTGGGCCACCGCTGCTCTAGGACGCGAATGAATGCTGTATTAATCTTTTGTCATTTTTGATTTATCTTCTAATGAATCTATTTACGATCTGAACTTTGTCATTGATCTCTTTATTTTTATTCATCATCTGCGAAGCCTTTTCCCAATTATTTGACTTCTTTTGTCCATTCAACCGTTTTCTTATCTTGATCTATTTGTTTTTCCAGTTTTCTCTGTCAGTAAGCATGATTGTGGCTATATGGATCGTGAAGCTCTTGTTATTAATACTGATAGCTTGCTTGCAATGTGAGAAGTTCTATGCGTCTGTGCAAGAGGTTGAGTCGGCGTGTATACAGCGTGTGATGGATGCGAATTATTTCGGTTAGAACAAAGTTTTGATTAGTACTCTTTTTTGTGGTTTGACAGCTTAGCCCGGCGAACCGCAAAGACGTCGAGGTGTACCATACTACACAATGCTTTCGACAGTTATATATTTCTAGAACCGTGTACAAGGAAACGTGCCTATAACTGGGCACTAATTTAGACTTTAAATTAGTGCCAAAACAGACCTGGGAATCAATCTTCGGACCTCAAGTGGACGCTTGTATAGAAGATGCTCGTTATTATTCTATTTCTTTCTTTGCAGAGAGTAACAAACACCTATGCAAGCGCGTGCTACAAGTTAACCGGACCTTCAGTAAGATGACAGCGTGTGGTCTGTTTACTATACACGCCTCCCTACCGATACCTTTGATGGGACTTTTAACCAGTTACATTATCGTTATCGTGCAGTTTGCTTTTCTGTAAAAACATTAATTTCGAAAGATTAAATTAACAGATAGTTCATTTCATTAATTTATTTTTCAATTTATGAAACAATAGAAACATTAATCTTGTTGAAAAATGTGACAGCAAACACAATCAATTTCCAACTTTGATGTCAACAGTAACTATATTGAACCTTCTAAATTAATCGTCACAGAAATTCAAAACTAATACATATTTAATTACTAAACAACAACAGGGAACAGGGAAGGGAAAAAAATCATGTGGAACAACTCAAATCGTCCAGTTAAATTGTTACTCAAAAATAAACTGGACAAAGACGTCCAAAGAATAGTTCAACCTTTCAACATTGTGCTCTCTGTATTCTTATCTTCTAAATACAAAATAAGAAATGGTTTCATCACTCCATGTGAAAAAAAGTATCCTATATTAGTATTTATTATTATTTTATTTTTCAATTTTTTTAGTATCTACAATATGGTAAACGATAAATACGGTGATCTTGCGAAATATACCGGTAAAAATGCTTTTGGCGTCAGCATTTTATGGCTTTTTCTTGGCACCTATTTTCTCGGTTTTTCATTGCTGTTCGTTTGTAACTTAGTTTACAGCAGCATTCACGTTTCTCTTATTCTGAAGATTCAGGAAAACCATAAAAGTACTATTAGTAAGAATGTCCGAAGTTATACTATTTGGAGTTGGACCTCACTAATCACTACATGGTGTGTTAATGTTTTGCCGACTACAATATTTCATGTGACAAAGGGTACGTGTTATTTTTTTGAAGTTAGCAGCGACTTAATGATCGTACAATATGATTTAAATTTAGTTTATGGTATTGGTCTTATAACATTGTTGACGACGTATCTCAAAGAATGGATGAATAACATACCAATGAAAAGTGACGATGACGAAAACGCAGAACATTTTGGCACATTGTTCAAGATGTATCAAGATATTTTAGAAGCTTACAAACTGTATAAAAAATGTTTTCGAGTATTGGTAAGTTGGTGTTTGCTTTATTTCACACATCCACACTTAATTTTACAAGTTCAGAAGCAACAATATCTATACAAGGTGTTGTCTTGCAACCTCGTCAAATTCTAGGAGGTAACTATGCTAATGATTCTCGACCCGAATCAATAATAAAATGAGTAGGTAATTTTCTTTTTTTTATTTATTTACTGAAATCGGTAACTGTGAACCACCCGTGTTTTAAACACGGGCCGTCTGATCCCCGCCTTATAACGTCGCTTACACACAAACAAAAAACCTCATCCGTTTTTTCGATTATTTTATAAGCCCTAAACCACGTTAAGGGGGTTATTCTGAAATATTGACAAATTTAAACAACAAAAAAACGCAGTGTTTTTTAATAATTTACTAGGTACCGTAATTTATATTGATTATTTATGTCTTTTGTGACAACATCCTGAATTTTGACGAGGATGCAAAACAACACCTTGTATATTTGTTTTTATTTTTATACACAGCTAGAATCACTTTTCATTTCACTGGATAGTCTAGCAGGCCCGTACCGATGCGGATGGACGGATGGACGTGGTTAGCTTTATTCTTTAAAAAAACTATTGCTAGAAGAAGCCATACCTGTAAAGGTACCGAAAGGTGTAACAGTTCGCTGCTGCGTATTTAAAAAAACAAAAGTGATGTACAAAAATGTATACAGGGATAAAGCTACTGTCACATTGTATGAATGTTTGGGAGAAAGTTATTGAAAAGCGCCTCAGAGAAGAAACCGAAATTCGGTTTTATTCCTGGTCGGGGAACGACGGATACCATTTACGCTATCCGAATACATATACCAGGTGGGCGAGGTTTAGCGCTAGCGAAAGCTTACGCATCTCCCGCCCAGCATGATCGGTGCACTAGTACGGGAAGAGCCACTCCTGGTGGTGGCATTAAAGTCCCCCAGTAATATTATTTGGGCCGATGGGTACCGCTGCTGTGCCGCATCAGCCGCCTCATTGAGGTTACTCTGTGAAACTGGTTGTCTCTCCTGATCTCCGCTGTGCAAACGGTAGACACAGGCATAGATAATCCTATCCAAACCTGTGACCACCAGTGCCCAAAGCGTCGTGAATCTGGAGTCCTCAAGGTTACGGAGACGTCGATAGCACGCGTCATCACGGGTGTACACATACACTCCCGCGCGTGGTTTAAAATTGTGCTCCCGGGTGTATCCTGGGTAGGTCTGACGGGCTCGCTATCTGCGTCTCCGTTAGGAAAAACAGCGCTGGTTTCTCAGTCTCTAGGAGGTAGTGTACTGCAGAGAGATTTGAGAGCAGTTGGTGAGGTGCACTTTGTGTAGGAGGGGGCGCAGCCGCTGTTGAAATCTAGATTTAGTTTTCGTTGTCATTTATTATTTTAAATGTAAAAGAGTGAAGGGAGGAGAGGAGAAGTGAGACGAGGTTTCACA
Source organism: Cerastis rubricosa (assembly GCA_949152445.1). Taxonomy (NCBI): domain Eukaryota; kingdom Metazoa; phylum Arthropoda; class Insecta; order Lepidoptera; family Noctuidae; genus Cerastis; species Cerastis rubricosa. The sequence continues at coordinate 18,722,259 of OX424534.1, read as the reverse complement.
CTGCTAACCTACAGACACGCACTGAAAGGACGCCATCATTGGGGCTCTAGTCTGGAATCTGCGGGGACGCCCGAGCCTCCCCGAATGTCCATTGGGCCCTCCCTACTGGTCGCCAACCAGCACGATGGCGCATTCATGGATTTTTCAACAGTTGGCTCGCACACTACTTGGCCCCCAACTACCTGCGGTCGGCCAGCGGCGCACCGTGCCACGGATCTCGCTACCCTCCGCGACTAGTCTCCCGATACAACCATAACAGCGCACGTCAGGCTGGTCTGCCTACAGTGGAACGGCTATCTCGACCCAACTTCTTTTTGGCTACACCGAGCATCGTACCGAAGCTCTTGCCAAAACGTCCATACCGATCTGGTCCGACTTCCAGTACCTCGGGTTATTTGCCCAAGGGGATGGCGAAGTAGACCGGGACGTAACGCGCCAGATCAACTCAGAATGGATGAAATGGCGACAGGTCACTGGAACAACTTGTGACCCACGTATGCCCTTCAGGGGCACACGTGGATCACATTGGTTAGATTAGGTTAAAGGGGATAATATACAAGCCCGTGATTAGACCTGTCGTACTGTATAGATCAGATTGCTGGTATGTCAAAAATATGGATGAAAAACGATTGCATGTAACGAACATGAGAATGTTGAGATGGATGTGTGGAGTGACAAGAATGGATAAAGTAAAGAATGGATATATTAGAGGATTTTTAAAAGTGGCGCATATTGTAGCAAAATTTAAATGAAGTCATTTGTCTTCATATGGATATGTAATGAGGAGGGATGACATACATGTGACAAAAAGAGTGATGGATATGAACGTTAATGGATGGAAAGGGAGAGGAAGGTCAAAGAAAAGATGAATGGATGGTGGGAGGAATTACATGAAAGGGAAAGAGTATGATACCGTGACGCCTGACAGGGGAGAATCATGGAAGAAATAACATGTTGCGCCGACCCCAAATAGAATGGGACAAGGGCAGGAAGATGCTGATGGTGCTTTTCATACAATAATGGTGCGTTATGTGGAACAGGTAGTCACTGACTTTAATTAATTTGTAGATAAATAATCTTTAATAAAAATTCTTTACAGATATTGTACCAAACATGCGATACATTTCTTCGATGTGTATGTTTGGTGAAGATACATTTGATATATTCCCAGCAACCAGCGTCCGCATCACAGGAATATGCAGTAAGTGTAATGCTAAAATGACAAAATATGGTAGAAAAAGACATGCTGCACTGAACCCAAATAAATAAGGATAAGGGCAGAAAAATTATGAATGCCAATGTAACCCCGTGACCTTACAAAAGCGATCGGTCAAACGAATATGCGATCGTCTTGTTCGTTCGCAAAAACCGGTTTATCTCCATACATGAAACTTCAAATCAAATCATTTATTGCATCCATAATGTACATTTAACAGGTGGTCAAACAAAAAATAATAGACACAATTATGGACCCTGTTGGGCAGAGCAAGAGTACTTCTAACGTATAAGTGCGGGGTAACTACAGATAGGTCTTTAAAAATTACATTGAGATTCCTAAAATCATTTTTATCAAAGTCAGTCGTTTGCAAGATCGACATTTCTAAAGTGTTAAAATGTGTGTGTGTCCCTGCTGTAAATTAAAAAAAAACCGGCCAAGTGCGAGTCGGACTCGCGCACGAAGGGTTCCGTACCATTATTTATAAAAATTAGCAAAAAAATCACTTCGTTGTATGGGAGCCACCCTTAAATATTTATTTTATTCTGTTTTTAGTATTTGTTGTTGTAGCAGCAAGAGTAATACATAATCTGTAGAAATTTCAACTGGCTAACTATCACGGTTCATGAGATACAGCCTGGTGACAGACGGACAGACGGAAGGACGGACGGAAGGACAGCGAAGTCTCAGTAATAGGGTCCCGTTTGACCCTTTGGGTACGGAACCCTAAAAAGAGGAATTTTCAGAAAAAAAAATAGCTTTGCAGAAAGTAAAAAAAAACGTTTAACAAAAATTGGTTTGAATAAGATCTGATGTTTAGTTCTTGAGATATGGGACATCAAACCGCTGCAGTAACTTTGTTTTTCATTAATATTCAATGATAAACAAATTTGTTTATCATTGAATATTAATATGTTAGTTTTGCTGTTGAATGTCATCATTATGTCATTATGTCATCATTATGAATAAGCCCTTAAAATATTTTTTGAAGTGAAAACTTCTTTAGTGGTGTTGTGCACTTTTATGATGGGTAAAAAATGTTAAACTCGCGTCATCATCATTTCAGCCCAAAAGACGTCCACTGCTGGACATAGGCCTCCCCCAAGTGTCGCCAAATTGACATTTTGGAGGGGTTTTTCCATAATCGCCACGCTTGGCAAGCGGGTTGGCGATCGCAGTACGGTTGTTACAAAAGCACAGAGAACGCTGCTGCCCATTCTCTGGCGAATCCCTTAGTCGCCTCTTACGACACCCACGGGAAGATATGGGATGGTGCTATTCTTTACGTCCGACACCATACAGAGCCAAATACAAACTCGCGTCAAGTGTCACGTGATCCTGATCCTGATCCTGATCCTGATCCTGATCCTGATCGAACGGATTGATATTAGGTTACGAAGGAATTTGAACTTTATTACATCTGTGATTAAGTTTGGGTTTCCAAAACTGGAAAATTTGTTAGACAGATTGACATAGGTTACGAAGGAACTTGAACTTTATGACATCTGTCATTGAGTTTTTTCACATATTTTGCTACTATGGATGGGTCTTAATTGATTGAAATAAGGGTTTTTGTATTATTAGTCCCTGTCTCGATTTATTGCACAAACATTTCAGCTGAAACCTCAGTCTGCGCTCAACCACGACGGTCGCGAGTGGACTCTGTATCGCCACACGCGGCTCGTGTTCAAAAGACCGCTGTACAAATACAAAATTATCGATAAACCATCGTTTTGATACTTGACAAAGTTAGATGATTTTTTATTTACAGATCTTTATTACAATAATTTATTTCGCTAAAAGTAAGTAGGTTTTATAAATGCTTTTTCGCCAAGAACTTGATGGAGTGACCTGAAGGTGACTGCTACTGGAACTCCTCAACGAATAGTACTAGGTGGGCCGAGTTTGGGCTCGTTTCATTAGTTTTGATAAGACCATACCTCTGGACTTGATGGACCGACCTGAAGGTGTACTTCGGTGACTGCTACTGGAACTCCACGACGAATTGAGCGAGGTGTGCCGAGTTTTACCTCTTTTTGTTAGTTATGATGAGACTTTACCTCCGGACTGACCTGAAGGTATACAACGTGTTGTTTTGCAACCTCGTCAAATTTAAGGAGGTAACTATGCTAATGATTCTCGTCCCGAATCAATAATAAAATTGGTAGGTAATTTTTGTTTTTAATCTCATTTACGGAAATCGGTAAGTGTGAAAAACCCGTGTTTTAAACTAGGGCCGTCTGATTCTCGCCTTATAACCGCGCCTCCACAAATACAAACAATCTCAAACGTTTATTCGATCATTTCTTATTCCCTAAACCACGTTAAGGGGGTTATTCTGAAATACTGACAAACATAAACAACCAAAAAAATCTGCGTTTATTAGTAATTAACTAGGTACCGTAATTTTAATTGATTATTTATGTCTTGTGTGACAACCTCCTGAATTTTGACGAGGATGCAAAACAACACCTTGTATATCTGTGACTGCTACTGGAACTCCACGAACTGAATTAAAGCAATTCGTGCAAAATTATTCCCTAACCATTCCAAGATATCAAAAATGCACAACGTTAATAATCAAGTTTTCACTTCTGCCGGCATTCCCGGAGTGCAAACCGTTTTTTTATATTGTTTTGTGCTACGTAACCCTTTGTGTGTGCGGGTGCGTCTCGCACTTGGCCGGTTTTTAAGTTTTTTGAGGGCGGTTTAATTTTTTTTAAATAAATTTGATTGTATCTGAATTTATCCTCATTCATCTTTTTATTTTAGTCATCATCTCCGAAGCCTTTTTCCAATTATTTTACCTTCCTTATCCAAGTAACCATTTTCTTTTTTGATGTATTTGTTTTTTCCAGGTCTCTCCGTTTACTACCATAATGGTAGCTGTGTGGATTATAAAACTCACGTTACTAATACTGATTACTTGCTTGCAATGTGAGAAGTTCTATGCGTCTGTGGAGGAAGCTGAGTCGGCGTGTATACGTAGTGTGATGGATGCGGACTGTTTCGGTTAGAACAAAGTTTTGAATAGTACTTTTATTTGCAGGTCAATGGACTAGCAGGGATGGGGAAACTTTTTCCTTCGCGTGCCCATATTTACTTTAGGAATGGAATCTATTTAAGGTTGAGGAATGCTGGTCTTTCATCATCAGTCGACCACATCTGTGATGTGGAATTTTTTTGCAGTAAAAAAGAGGTCATCCGAAAGCCTATTACGAAAACAATTTTTTCTTAGTTTCACTTGATTTGTGTTTGATGGTCGCGGGCCGTAGTAATGCAACGCTTCGCGGGCCGGAGATAGCCCGCGGGCCGTAGTTTCCTCATTTCTGGGCCAGACGAAGATGTGCTATACAGCATAATTTTTTAGTCACCGTCCAAATTTAGTCATTTTAATCTTTGGCGAAAACCATTGAATACGTGTTTTTTCTTTTGGTATCACTCAATACAAAAATATTGAGATATCATGGACACCGCCGCGCCGTGCGTAGGTACACAATGGGTAACTACGCGGGCTGGCCGCCCCCTTTCCATTGAATGTTTGCGCGGCAAGTGAAGTATTGTTAACGTTTAACTTAGTGACCAGGCAGAGTGGATAATTTTTTCGAGAAAATGATTTCATATGAAAATATGAAAATTTCACATATCGATTTTTTTTCAAAAATGGAGTTAGTGAATGATACATAATGCCTAGAAAAAATTTGGACAGTGACTAAAAAATCTTGCTATATAATACGCAAATACTACGCTACCCGTGGTTTAAAAAAAGTTGTGTGGTAATCGGTGGTCGTGGTATGGGCAAATGATGCGAAGGATTAAGGAAATGTAGTGAGAAAAGTTTTGAATATGAATGTGGATGGGTATTAGAGTAGAGGAAGACCAAAGAAACGATAGATGGACTGTGCGAATTATGATATGGTATGAAAGAAGTTGTGGGATGACAAGTAATAGACACAGACGTAAGGAAGAAGAAGAGATGCTGAGCCGACCACAAATAAATTTGGATGAGAGCAGGAGAAGGATGATGATGATACGGTGTAAAAGAAGGCGAGCCTATTGCCATTAACCGGGCACAAATCCAGACCCCGTAGTGGACTTCTTGAATACTTTAACCGACTTAGGAATCAAAGTCAGGTTCATGAGGTCCTGTAAGCAACTCCTGTAAACAAATTTACGCATTTTTACAGAAGTTGCTGCTAATTCGGGATCTTGTCGTTTCTTATTTACTTCTTTCTTTGCAGAGACTCACAAACATCTATGCAAGCGCGTGCTACAAATTAACCGGACCTTCAGTAAGATGTCAGCGTGTGGTCTGTTTACTATAGACGCCTCTCTACCGATACCTTTTATAGGACTTTTGACTAGTTATACTATCGTTATTCTGCAGTTTGCATTACTGTAAAACCTTTATTATTTAAAAGTTATATTGAACGTCTTCATCATTTCATTGATTTTATTTATACTCATAAAATAAATAGGTAAGTCATGTGTTAATGTGTTCATTTATTAGTGATGTCCAACAATATAAAATTTCCACTATCACCAGTATCAGCAACCTCCTACACGACCTTTACCGCAATAGCGTGTTATCGGAACTGCAATCATCGCAGTACAGATTTTTCGCGACAACGTAGGAACATACGTGGCGATTGTATGCTTTCGCAGTAACATACTTCGCAGTAAAGAACTTTCACAACAACATACGTCGCGATATTAAACTTTTGAGGTAACGTACATCGCGCTAATGAGCTTCGCGAATATACCGTACACCCCAAAAGGATTGTACAACAGTTCAAACGGAAAAAACTTACCTTAACCTCTTTATCCTTTCGCGCGTAACAGTAAAACCCCGCGTGAAACCCTTCGGGGGCCACTTGATTACGCCATCGCGTGAGTCATCCGATATCGTAAAGATAAACACTTATAACTCGAGTTATATTAGCTCTAATCTTAAACGGTAAACAGTGTCGGGTTCGTGATGAACGGGGCCATTTATTAATAATAAACAACTCTTTTAGAACTACTTGAGAATTATACATATCCCATAGATATGAGAGAGGTCGCAGCAAATACGTCTGTTTTCGTTGCTTATTTTTGTTTGGTAAAACTACTCATTCAATTTACACGAAAATTTATATCTAACATCACAAATATACAAGTAATCTAATGACAGTGTTTTTAGGAGTCCTACATACATTATTCTTATAAGATCCCAACTCAAACTTCTTGTTAGAATCGGCCATTTTAGAATTCCGCTGTTCAAAGCATGAAAATACTTGAAATATCAATAAAAATTAATAGATATGCCTCGAATAAATGAAATAATGAATTTTAATAATGTTTGATTCGACTACTAGTTGACCATAGAGGTAAATTTTGACAGAACGATTTAGAAATTAACTTTTTTTATATTAGCGTTTAAGTTTGCTGGTGCGCGTGGGACGTAAAGGTAATTACAATATAGGCAATATTTAACAATACCGAGTACTCCAATACGCACTTTCTAAAGGAACAATCGAACAGAAAAACACAAAATCAACACTCCATCGCAACTTTTGCATACAATCCAAACTTTTGGGACGGAATCTAAATTCGGGCGATTTTTTTTTCTCAATTTATAAAAGCAAAGTACCCATACATCCACGATGCGAGGGTATCATACGTGAGTAAGTCCGGGTGCTAAGCAGTAAATTGTCCAATAGGAGCCTGCGACGTACGTGTTTGCACAGCCCTCCTTAAAACAGATTACGCGCGATATAAAAATGGAGATTACATGACACGTGTTTAACTCAGATTATTGTATAATTAGCGATAATTTTACGCTTTGAATAACAAAATTTATAAAAGGCAAAAATATGTTAATGTTTTTTTTTCATGTTTTACATATGTTTTCCCTTAGCGAGTTGTGAAATTGTTCGCGTTATGAGTTGGTAAACGGGAGCGGACGTGTTACACGTTTTATGTTATTAGACTACGGAGAGATGAATGTTATAAATTATTTACATTCATTTCTTTCCCTTCACAACCTATTATAATTGATACAACTGTCTGATAGAAAATAAAAAAACAACCTAGCCATGTTGAATTTTCTGCTAGTACTACTGAAAAAAGGTACTTCTGAAAAAAAGTAGGCTAACAAAGAAAAAAAAATCAAAAGATCAGTTATAAAAAAAAAACACCTTAATACCTGTACATTCGCAATAAAACTCAAAATATCATACACACCACTAATCCACTCTATCAAAGAAAAACCTTCCCCACATTAAAGCTAAGAAGCTCAAAGACGTCTGCAGACGACAGATCAACTCAGGTTAATATAAGAGTGTCACCAGCGCCTAAACCAGGTTGGTAAAATCAAAAACATAACCATACAAGGGATTGAAGGACATAGCGATTCCCGGGGCAACGATGCAGCGCATGAGCTCGCTAGAAGGGGATCGAGCATGGCAGCAGTGGGACCTGAACCCATCGTGCCACTCCCCTGCGGGTACCTACGAACTCTGGTAAGGAAATGCACCAGGGAAGCACACAACACTGTGGCTATACTATGGTGAGTGTAGGCTAGCCAATGAAGCACTTCCTACCATAGATGGCCGCTTCACCAAACGGACGCTTCGGCTGACCAAATTTCTTCTTTATGTCAATCCAACACCTTTTAATCTTTTTTATCAACGACGAAGTGACTTTCTTGTAGTGTAATACTGAAACTTGATCTAAACGCACGTACATACAGTGTGAAAGCGTGTATCTTTAAGCGTTCTTCCTTTGCATGAAAAGAGGCAAATACAAGCCCGTATCGTACATTAAAGATCAAAAGACGAACAACAACTGAAAACACAAGCTTACTTTCAAAAACAAAACAATTATCGTACAGTTTTTCTATCAACACAACTAAAGTAATTTTCGCGAAATCATTGAGAACTAAAATATGAAACTAGTTCAGAAATCTCTATTGAGTCTGACATTGGATCGCTAGTGAACCATTATTAGCGTTCGTACGTGTGTTGGTGTTTGAACGTGTTTGTTTTTCTTTTTAGCTTTTTTTATGACATGTGGCTGAGGGTTTTGATGTGTTTTTTTTGTTCGAAGTATTAATTTGAATTCATGAAATTATTATCTGTTATGATAAATTTTGCATGCCTGAATTGGTACAATACAGTGGACTGCGTATTCACTTGACATCTGGAAATGTATAATTATTTATAGTGTTGAGCAATAAACTTTTGAATTTGAGTTTTGTCAAGTCATTTTTGGTTATTGTGATGACAAACTACTGTCCTTTAACAATTATTTTACAGCTAAAGCCCGAAATGTCGCCTGATTATGATAAAAAAGGAAAAACTTTCAATCTTCAAAATGTTCATTATGACAACATCATTTGCCTAGATTTTCCCAATTGAGCTTCCAGGCTTCCAGTCTAACTGGGTGCTGGGTCTAGCTGAATGTCAGTATTTTATATAAAGCTACTGCTCATCTGATCTCCATAACCCAGTTATTAGGTAATACGATACCTACTCGTAAGGACGGTTTAGTATGCTTCTCTACCTCTATATATATCGGATGACCATCCATCCACGGACTACCTAAAGCACTGCTTAAACTTGAAGATTGACCAGTGCGGCTGTTAATATTTAGCCATGAGCCCCTTATGTAATAAAACTTAGTTCATACAACTTATACGAAAATAACTTATTTGTGAAACATTTATGAATTATTAATTTTAGAATGGCTTTGGAATTGTCTTTGAATTTCCTTGTATAAAATGTGTTCGAATACTTTTTAGCAGGAGCCGACAATATAGGACTAGACGTGTAGTCTTCAACTGATGATTTCACCTCGGTCTTAGGTAAAGACATAACCCCAGAGAGTTTCCATTGAGTCGAATATTTTCCAATACTTTATGACAAGCTCCATAGGTAACATAGAGGTTTGGGCACGGAAGCTTGCGGCTATGTTATCCGGCCCAACAAAACTACTCAGTTTTAGTTTACTGATACAACTTTCTAAATCGTCAGTAGAAAATTTATTAAAATGACAGAGTTACTATTCCTGTTGGTATCAAGGGCACATATTTGGGAGACATTCAAATCATGTATTACAGGTAATAAAACACTGCCAAAGAAATCAGCAAATGCATTAGCCGCATCGTTACAGTGATTGTATCTGATAGTTGATTGCAGGTTCAAAGCTTTCTTTGCATCGAAGGGTGGAAAAAAAATGTTTAAAACAAAAATAAAAATGGTCCCACTTGTTTCCAAATGCTTTGCTTTATTAAATGCGTTTCATAGTTCATATAAATATTTTTTTACATTTTAATCTAGTAATCAATTATTTAAAATTTTACAAAAAGTAGGTACATAATAATTTAAGCTCATTTTCGTCCAATTGTGTATAACAAAGTGATAAAATTAAGCAGATGAAGCAATGGGCAACAACTAGTCACCAATATTAATTAATTTGTCATGCAGTCATGCAATAATCTTTTTATTTTGTCCTCTTTATAGATTTTGTACCAAACATGTGACACATTTCTTCGTTGTTTATGTTTTGTGAAGGCATATTTGATACATTCCCAACAACCAGCGTCCTCATCGCCACATTATGAAGTAAGTGTATCCAAAGCGATCAGTCGCACAAACTCACGATCGTCTCGTTCACTTTTCGTAGGGGAAAACCGGTTTGTCCGCACGAATGACTGACATGTGGTTGAGCGACTGGCTGTTGCACTGCGTGTCGCGGAATCGATTCCCACACGGATCAAATACTTGAATCGCCTACAGGTAGTTATTCTAGGTCTGACTGTTTGTGAGTTCAAATGTTTGTAAAATACCCATAGAGGAAAAATTCCCACTATAGGAATAAAGTTGAAAAAAAAAAACGGAATGAACTAAACGTGACGGTTGCGTGTTTGTGCGCTGATCACTTTGTATAGGATGCAAGTTAATGCTGTATTTATCTTTGCATCGAACGGTGGAAAAAAATATTATAAAACTAAAAAAAAGAAATTGGTCCCTTGATTCCACTTGATTCCAAATGCTCTTGTTTTATGCATTTTATAGTATTTATAATTTTTTTATTTTACATTAAAAAAAAAAAAAATTATCTAATAAAATTTTACAAATAGTAGGTACATAATAATTTAAGCTAATTTTCATCCAATTGTGTATAACAAAGTGATGAAATTAAACTGATGAAGTAATGGGCAACAGCTATATAGTCACTAATCTATATATATAAAAATGAAACCCGTTTTCCTTGGTCACGGCATCACGCGTGAATGGCTGGACCGATTTCACTAATTCTTTTTTTGTTGTATTTGTTATTATTAGGAGAAGGTTCTTACGGAAAAAAATATTAAGAAAATCTCTCAGAAATATTGAAAAATATACATTTAATTTTGCAGATTTAAAAAAACGCGCGTAACGAATGTCAATGTCATTCACAGCCATAGACTATATTGAAAGAGCATTGTTTGTTCGGAAACGTAGTTACTTAATTAAATTCGAGCATCATTTGTTCGGAAACGTGGTTACTTAATTAAATTCTAATTAATTTTTTAAAATAACTCGCCACGGAATAGTTATGTATCGATAAATATTATTAAATGTTCCGATTTTATGACGTTACTAAGGTAAAATATAGGTAGGCGCGCGCGCACCTAAGTGTGGTCTGAGTATATGAGTTTGATTTCAGAACGCATTAGACAAACTTCGCATAACCTATTTAGTAATCTGTGGTAGTACATTGGCTTTATTAAAAAAATCTGTGGTAATCTGTGATAGTTGAATCCTATGGAATAAACACTATTATGAAAATATATATTTTGTTTTTTATTTAATTAAATTAGTAAGGTCCTTTTCAGGTATAGCGAGACCAGGGAATTATGGATTCATTTTTATATGGAGGATATTATAGATTCCACTTCAAATTGAATAGGTACTCATACCTAAGATAGGTCAGCTATACAAAATAAAATAGTGCATCATTGCTACGCTAAGGCGGTACGAAGTTCGCCGGGTCAGCTAGTATTAATTAATTTGACATGCAGTCATGCAATAATCTTTTTATTATGTCTTATTTTATAGATTTTGTACCGAACATGTGCCTCATTTCTTCGTTGTTTATTTTTTGTGAAGATATATTTGATACGTTCCCAACAACCAGCGTCCTCATCGCAACATTATGAAGTAAGTGTAACCAAAGCGATCACTCGCACAAACTCACGATCGTCTCGTTCACTTCTCGTACGGGCAAACCGGCATTCCCGCACGAATGACTGACATGTGGTTGATTGATTGGCTGTTGCACTGCGTGTCGCTGAATCGATTCCCACACGGATCAAATACTTGTATGGCCTACAGGTAGTTGTTCTAGGTCTGACTGTTTGTGAGTTCTAATGTTCGTAAATCCATAAAAAAGAAAAAATACTTATGTAGGAACAAAGTGAAAAAAATAACAGAATGAAGTAATCGTGACGGTTGTGTGTTTCTGCGACGATCGCTTAGAATAGGACGCGAATTCATCATCATCATCATCAGCCTATTATGTTCCCACTGCTAGGACACAGGCCTCCTCTCTATGAGAGGGAGTGGGCTGTAATCCACCCCCCGTGCCAAGTGCGGGTTGGTAGATGTCACATGTCTTCGAATTTTTAGTTCTAGAACATGCTGAATTTCTCACGATGTTTTCCTTCACCGTTTTCGAGTGCAGCGGTGATGAAATAAATTACACAAAGTAATGCGCCTGCTTGGGTTCGAACCCACAGCTTACTGCTCATAAGTCGCGGATGCCACCACTGGGCCACCGCTGCTCTAGGACGCGAATTAATGCTGTATTAATCTTTTGACAGTTTTGATTTAACTTCTAATTTATCTATTTACGATCTGAACTTTGTCATTGATCTCTTTATTTTTAATCATCATCTGCGAAGCCTTTTCCCAACTATTTGACTTCTTTTGTCCATTCAACCGTTTTCTTATCTTGATCTATTTGTTTTTCCAGTTTTCTCTGTCAGTAAGCATGATTGTGGATATATGGATCGTGAAGCTCATGTTATTAATACTGATAACTTGCTTGTAATGTGAGAAGTTCTATGCGTCTGTGCAAGAGGTTAAGTCGGCGTGTATACAGCGTGTGATGGATGTGAATTATTTCGGTTAGAACAAAGTTTTGATTAGTACTCATTTTTGTGGTTTGACAGCTTAGCCCGGCGAACCACAAAGACGTCGAGGTGTACCATACTACACAATGCTTTCGACAGTTATATATTTCTAGAACCGCGTGTACAAGGAAACGTGCCTTTAACTGTGCACTAATAGTGCCAAAACAGACCTGGGAATCAATCTTCGGACCTCAAGTGGACGCTTGTATAGAAGATGCTCGTTATTATTGTACTTCTTTCTTTGCAGAGAGTAACAAACACCTATGCAAGCGCGTGCTACAAGTTAACCGGACCTTCAGTAAGATGACAGCGTGTGGTCTGTTTACTATAGACGCCTCTCTACCGATACCTTTTATGGGACTCTTGACCAGTTACATTTTCGTTATCCTGCAGTTTGCTTTTCTGTAAAAACATTAATTTTGAAAGATTAAATTAAACGATTGTTCATTTCATTATTTTTTTTTTCAATTTATGAATCAATAGGAACATTAATCTTGTTGAATAATGTGACAGCAAAGGCAATCAATTTCCAACTTTGATGCCATCAGTACCTTTATTGAACCTTCTAAATAAATCGTCACAGAAATTCAAAAATAATATTTTATTTTATATAGCGAACAGGGAAGTGAAAAAAAAAACATGTGGAACAACTCAAATCGTCCAGTTAAATTGTTACTCAATAATAAACTGGACAAAGACGTCCAAAGAATAGTTCAACCTTTCAACATTGTGCTCTCTGTATTCTTCTCTTCTAAATACAAAATAAGAAATGGTTTCATCAATCCATGTGAAAAAAAGTATCCTATATTAGTATTTATTATTATTTTATTTTTCAATGTTTTTAGTATCTACAATATGGTAAACGATAAATACGGTGATCTTGCGAAATATACCGGTAAAAATGCTTTTGGCGTCAGCATTTTATGGTTTTTTCTAGGCACCTATTTTCTCGGTTTTTCATTGTTGTTCGTTTGTAACTTAGTTTACAGCAGCATTCACGTTTCTCTTATTCTGAAGATTCAGGAAATCCATAAAAGTACTATTAGAAAGAATGTCCGAAGTTATACTATTTGGAGTTGGATCTCGCTAATGACTACGTGGTGTGTTAATGTTTTGCCGACTACAGTCTTACATGTAATAAAGGGTACGTGTTATTTTTTTGAAGTTAGCAGCGACTTAGTGATCGTACAATATGATTTAAATTTAGTTTATGGTATTGGTCTTATAACATTGTTGACGACGTATCTCAAAGAATGGATGAATAACATGCCAATGAATAGTGACAATGACGAAGACGCGGAACATTTTGGCACATTGTTAAAGATGTATCAAGATATTTTAGAAGCTTACAAACTGTATAAAAAATGTTTTCGAGTATTGGTAAGTTAGTGTTTGCTTGATTTCACACATCTACACTTAATATTATAAATTCAGAAGCAACAATCTATATATTTGTTTTTATTTTTATACACAGCTAGAATCACTTTTCATTTCACTGGATAGTCCAGCAGGCCCGTACCTATGCGGATGGACGGATGGACGTGGTTAGCTTTACTTTTTAAAAAACTATTGTTGGAATAAGCCATACCTGTAAAGGTACCGAAAGGTGTAACAGTTCGTTGCTGCGTATTAAAAACTAAAGTGATGTACAAAAATGTATACAAGGATAAAGCTACTGTCACATTGTATGAATGTTTGGGAGAAAGTTATTGAAAGGCGACTGAGAGAAGAGACCGAAATTCGGTTTTATTCCTGGTCGGGGAACAACACGAATACATATACCAGCTGGGCGAGGTTTAGCGCTAGCGAAAGCTTATGCATCTCCCGCCCAGCATGATCGGTGTACTGGTATGGGAAGAGCCACTCCTGGTGGTGGCATTAAAGTCCCCCAGTAACATTATTTGGGCCGAAGGGTACCGCTGCTGTGCCGCATCAGCCGCCTCATTGAGGTTACTCTGTGAAACTGGTTGTCTCCTGATCTCCGCTGTGCGAACGGTAGACACAGGCATAGATAATCCTATCCAAACCTGTGACCACCAGTGCCCAGAGCGTCGTGAATGAAGTCCTCAAGGTTACGGAGACGCCGATAGCATGCGTCATCACGGGTGTACACATACACTCCCGCGCGTGGTTTAAAATTGTGCTCCAGGGTGTATCCTGGGTAGGTCTGACTGGCTCGCTATCTGCGTCGCCGTTAGGAAAAGCAGCGCTGGTTTCTCAGTCTCTAGGAGGTAGTGTACTGCAGAGAGATCTGAGTGCAGTTGGTGAGGTGCACTTTGTGTGGGAGGGGGCGCAGCCGCTGTTGAACTCTAGATTTAGTTTTCGTTGCCATTTATAATTTGAAATGTAAAAGAGTGAAGGGAGGAGAGGAGAAGTGAGACGAGGTTCCACGCTGCTAACCTACAGACACGCACGAAAAAGACGCCATAGTTGGGGCACTAGTCTGGAGACTGCGGGGACGCCCGAGCCCCCCCGGAATGTCTATCGGGCCCTAACAACTGGTCGCCAACCAGCACGATGGCACATTCCGGGATTTTTCGACATTTGGCTTGGCGATCGGCCAGCGGCGCACCGTGCCTCGGATCTCGCTACCCTCCGCGACTAGTCTCCCGATACAACCATAACAGCGCACGTCAGGCTGGTCTGCCTACAGTGGAACAGCTATCTCGACCCAATTTCTCTAGTTGGCTACACCGAGCATCGTACCGAAGCTCTTGCCAGAACGTCCATACCGATCTGGCCCGACTTCCAGTACATCGGGTTGTTTGTCTAAAGGGATGGCGAAGTAGACCGGGATGTAACGCGCCACATCAACTCAGAATGGATGAAATGGCGACAGGTCACTGGAACAACTTGTGACCCACGTATGCCCTTGAGGGGCACACGTGGATCACATTGGTTAGATTAGGTTAAAGGAGAAAATTTACAAGTCCGTGATTAGACCTGTCGTACTGTATAGATCAGAATGCTGGTATGTCAAAAATATGGATGAAAAACGATTGCATGTAACGAACATGAGAATGTTGAGATGGATGTGTGGAGTGACAAGAATGGATAAAGTGAAGAATGAGTATATTAGAAGATTTTTAAAAAGTGGCGCCTGTTGTAGCAAAATTGAAATGAAGTCATTTGTCTTGATATGGACATGTAATGAGCAGGGACGAAATACATGTGACAAAAAGAGTGATGGATATGAACGTTAATGGATGGAAAGGGAGAGGAAGGTCAAAGAAAAGATGAATGGATGGTGGGAGGAATTACATGAAAGGGAAAGAGTATGATACCGTGACGCCTGACAGGGGAGAATCATGAAAGAAGAAACATGTTGCGCCGACCCCAAATAGAATAGGACAAGGGCAGGAAGATGATGATGGTGCTTTTCGTACAATAATGGTGCGTTATGCGGAACAGCTAGTCACTGACTATAACTAATTTGTAGAAAAATAATCTTTAATAAAAATTCTTTACAGATATTGTACCAAACATGCGATACATTTCTTCGATGTGTATGTTTGGTGAAGATACATTTGATATATTCCCAGCAACCAGCGTCCGCATCACAGGAATATGCAGTAAGTGTAATGCTAAAATGACAAAGTATGGTAGAAAAAGACATGCTGCACTGAACCCAAATAAATAAGGATAAGGGCAGAAAAATTATGAATGCTGATGTAACCCCGCGACCTTAGAAAAGCATCGGTCACACGAATATGCGATCGTCTTGTTCGTTCGGAAAAACCGGTTTATCTCCATACATGAAACTTCAAATCAAATCATTTATTGCATCCATAATGTACGTTTAACAGGTGGTCAAACAAAAAATAATAGACACAAATATGGACCCTGTCGGGCACAGCAAGAGTACTTCTAACGTATATGTGCGGGGTAACTACAGAGCAGATAGGTCTTTAAAAATTACATTGAGATTCCTAAAATCATTTTTTATCAAAGTCAGTCGTTTGCAAGATCGACATTTCTAAAGTGTTAAAATGTGTGTGTCCCTGCTTATTCTAAATTAAAAAAAAAAAATTAAAAAAAAAACAATAATCGACTTCAAAAACCTAAAAAAAAACTTAAAAAATATTAAATTGAATAACTATAATCAAGAATTATTAATTTTAATAACCTTACCTAACTTTAATCTACACTTTATTTTACAATTTAACCGTTTTTGGAGTCGGTGCCAAGCCAAGTGTATCTAATAGAGTCATAATAGTTATTTGTTATACAAGAGTGCAAAGTTGCTTTTTAACCGCGTGTTCAATTTTGATGACCGAGCAAGCGAAGGATTCTAAAATTCAAAATTAGAATCCTGAGCGTTAGCGAGGGAATCAAAAGAGCACGAGGTGAAAAATCTTTGCACTCGAGTGCAACACGTAACTTTTCATTCCACCTCACCGAGGAAATGACTAAATGCAAAAAAAAAACGTTTCAATCACAAGATAGGTACACTTTTATTTCAGTTTAGGTATTAATTACTACATTATGACAGGTAAGTATTACAGAATAATCTTTAAATTATAACAAAATAATATTACGGTATAATTAACAATGACGTGAAAAAATGCCGCGTAAAGAACCGCGTACAAAGCAAATTGAAAAAAGAACACCAAGAAGGTTCCGAGTCTGAGTTTTTAACAAATTAAAAAAAAGTTGTATGATATATTCGGCACCATAGAGGTAGCAGTAAATAGGTTTAATGTTTTTTTTTAATTCACAAACTTAGTGCACACGATGTTCTAAATTCAACTTACTTTATCCTCTAGAGAATAAAAACGGCTTTTCCACTCAGATATTGAAGATTAAAAATACTCTTTCCGAGATGGTGGGATGAAAAATATTTTTCCTTATTTTCTTTACAATTGTTTATTCTTCTGTTGATATTCTGTTTTGTGTATTTTTTTCTGTTTGTTTTGTTAAGTTTGTTTTTTTTTTTTTTGCTGTTATAGAACCTTTTTGAGGTTAATATTTTGTGAGTGCGGGCTTGGCACCGACTCCAAAAACTGTTAAATTGTAAAATATAGTGTAGATTAAAGTTAGGTAAGGTTATTAAAGTTAATAATTCTTGATTATAGTTATTCAATTTAATATTATTTTTAAATTTTTAGTGTTTATTAGGTTTTTGAAGTCAGTTATTGTTTTTTTTTTAAATAATTTTATTTTCTAGTTTTTAGTTAAAGTTTGTATATAATTCATAGTTTTGAAGTTTCTTTTACAATTTTTAATAGAAAGAAAATTCATTTTGTTTAATATGGGTAGGCCTACTAAACGCGCTGCTCAAATGAGACAGCGCCGTTTGGAAGAAAGTAACGACGAAACAGGAAAAACCGAAATACTAGAAACATTTCAAATGAGATTGATGAGCAGCGAGCCCCATGATACAGGTGAAGTTGTACGAGAAGACATTACGAAGGCAAAGAGGCAAGGTGGTCCTGTATGGAAACAGTTATTTGCAATCTCAATGGCCATTCTATCTCAACGCCTTGTAAGTGCTCCAGAATGCGCATATAGATTGTGTCACTTACCGCTCAAAATGTCTTCCCGTAAAACAGTCTTTATTAACAGTTGTAAGCCAACTGAAAGTTTTCGAGTTCTACGATACGACAGTGATGATAGGTACATCAGTTCACAACAACATTTTTGGCCGGTATATATACGCCCAGACGAACTAGAAGACTTAAGCCTCGCTGAATTCGCTGTGCGCTTCGAAACGGTGGTGTCTAGCTTTACATGTGATGAAGACGATGGCGAGGAAGAACAAAGGCGTGAAGATTTTGTAGATGTAACAATGATAAATTACACCTTTACTGTATTATTGTTACAATTTAAAAGCGCCCTTAAAAACGAACTGGCGTAATGTTATGTTATGGTATGGCGTAAACTATGCATACACAAACAATCGCAGCAATCGCGAGACATATGCTGTCGTTTCTTGAAGAATTCTATCGTCTATGGTTAATTCATCAAAATCAAAATCAAAAATCAAAATATTTTATTTTACATAGGCCTATATGGGCACTTATAAAACGTCGACAAAGGATGCACGGTTCGGGTTGGTCGTTTCCTATGGAGAAGAACCGGCAAGAAACTCCATGGTTACTCTTACTACATCACCTCCTCACTACATCACCTCCTCACCTGATGATCACGTGACCAAAATGGTAAACGCCCTTTCAAACATCAAAAAAAATATTTACTAAATCAGTCGATGCCTACTCCTTACTGTTAAGGAGTTGTACCTTCCATCATCAGCTCAGCTACATGAGATGATGATTACCATACGCAAGTACGTAGATTACTTCATAACATTTGCGAAAAACGATGTGTAGGCGCATAAAATTTAAGGGTTGCCCTCGTTTTGTCCAAGATCCAATCATCAGATCCTGATTTGGTGACTATGGGACCACTTCAGGAGTATCTCCTTTCGAACCAAAAAAATAATTTTGAAAATCGGTCCACAATTGGCGGAGTAATCGCGTGACAAACACACAAAAAAAAAAACATACCATCGAATTGAGAACCTCCTCCTTTTTTGAAGTCGGTTAAAAAGAGGAAATTTCAGAAAAAAATTAGCATTGCAGAAAGTAAAAAAAAAACTTTTAACAAAAATTGGTTTGAATAAGATCTGATGTTTAGTTCTTGAGATATGGGACATCAAACTGATGCAGTAACTTTGTTTTTCATTAATATTCAATGATACACAAATTTAGTTTTGCTGTTGAATGTAAATACATCATTATGAATAAGCCCTCTAAATATTTTTTGAAGTGAAAACTTCTTTAGTGGCGTTGTGCACTTTTATGATGGGTAAAAAATGTTAAACTCGCGTCAAGTGTCACGTGATCCTGATCCTGATCGAACGGATTGACATTAGGTTACGAAGGAATTTGAACTTTATTACATCTGTGATTAAGTTTGGGTTTCCAAAACTGGAAAATTTGTGAGACAGATTGACATAGGTTACGAAGGAATTTGAACTTTCTGACATCTGTCATTGAATTTTTTCACATATTTTGCTACTATGGATGGGTCTTAACTGATTGAAATAAGGGTTATTTTATTATTAGTCTCTGTCTTGATATATTGCACAAACATTTCGACTGTAAGCTGAAACCTCAGTCTGCGCTCAACCACGGCGGTCGCGAGTGGACTCTGTATTGCCTGTTTGTTGCGGCTCGTGTTCAAAAGACCGCTGTACAAATACAAAATTATCGATAAACCATCGTTTTGATACTTGACAAAGTTAGATGATTTTATATTTACAGATTTTTATTACAATAATTTATTTCGCTAAAAGTAACTAGGTTTTATAAATGCTTATTCGTCAAGAACTTGATGAAGTGACCTGAAGGTGACTGCTACTGGAACTCCTCAACGAATAGTACTAGGTGGGCCGAGTTTGGGCTCGTTTTGTTAGTTTTGATAAGACCTTACCTCTGGACTTGATGGACCGACCTGAAGGTGTACTTCGGTGACTGCTACTGGAACTCCACGACGAGTTGAGCTAGGTGTGCCGAGTTTGACCTCATTTTGTTAGTTATGATGAGACTTTACCTCCGGACTTACCTGAAGGTATACATCTGTGGCTGCTACTGGAACTCCACGAACTGAATTAAAGCATTTCGTGCAAAATTATTCCCCAACCATTCCAAGATATCAAAAATGCACAACGTTAATATTCAAGTTTTCACTTCTGCCGGCATTCCCGGAGTGCAAACTTTTTTCTTTTTTGATGTATTTGTTTTTTCCAGATCTCTCCGTTTGCTAGCATAATGGTAGCTGTGTGGATTATAAAACTCACGTTAGTAATACTGATTACTTGCTTGCAATGTGAGAAGTTCTATGCGTCTGTGGAGGAAGCTGAGTCGGCGTGTATACGTAGTGTGATGGATGCGGACTGTTTCGGTTAGAACAAAGTTTTGAATATTACTTTTATTTGCAGGTCAATGGACTAGCAGGGATGGGGAAACATTTTCCTTCACTTGCCCATATTTACTTGAGGAATGGAATCTATTTAAGGTTGAGGAATGCTGGTCTTTCATCATCAGTCGGCCCCATCTGTGATGCGGAATTTTTTTGCAGTAAAAAAGAGGTCATCCGAAAGCCTATTACGGAAACAATTTTTTCTTAGTTTCACTTGATTTGTGTTTGATGGTCGCGGGCCGTAGTAATGCAACGCTTCGCGGGCCGGAGATAGCCCGCGGGCCGTAGTTTCCCCATCTCTGGGCCAGACGAAGATGTGCTATATAATACGCAAATACTACGCTACCCGTGGTGAAAAAAAAGTTGTGTGGTAATCGGTGGTCGTGGTATGGAGGAAATGTAGTGAGAAAAGTTTTGAGTATGAATGTGGATGGGTATAAGAGTAGAGGAAGACCAAAGAAACGATAGATGGACTGTGCAAATTATGAAATGGCATGAAAGAAGGTGTCACATGAGATGACAAGTAATAGACAAAGACGTATGGAAGAAGAAGAGATGCTGCGCCGACCACAAATAAATTTAGATGAGGGCAGGAGAAGGATGATGACGATACGGTGTAAAAGAAGGCGAGCCTATTGCCATTAACCGGGCACAAATCCAGGCTCCTTAGTGGACTTCTTGAATACTTTAACAGACTTAGGAATCAAAGTCAGGTCCATGAGGTCCTGTAAGAAACTCCTTACGCTTGTTTACAGAGGTTGCTCCTAATTCGGGATTTTCTCAATTCTTATTTACTTCTTTCTTTGCAGAGAGTCACAAACATCTATGCAAGCGCGTGCTACAAGTTAACCGGACCTTCAGTAAGATGTCTGCGTGTGGTCTGTTTACTATAGACGCCTCTCTACCGATACCTTTTATAGGACTTTTGACTAGTTATACTATCGTTATCCTGCAGTTTGCATTACTGTAAAATCTTTATTTTTTTAAAGTTATATTGAACGTTTTCAACATTTCATTGATTTCACTCATACTCATAAAATAAATAGGAATGTCATGTGTTAGTGTGTTCATTTATAATTCATGTCCAACAATATAATGTTTCCACTATCACCAGTATCAGCAACCTCCTACACGACTTTAACCGCAATAGCGTGTTATCGGATCTGCAATCATTGCAGTACAGATTTTTCGCGACAACGTAGGTAAGTACATACGTGGCGATTGTATGCTTTCGCAGTAACACACATCGCGGTAAAGAACTTTCGCAACAACATACGTCGCGATAGTAAACTTTCGCGATAACGTACATCACGGTAATGAGCTTCGAGAATATATCGTACACCCCAAAAAGATTTTACAACAGTTCAAACGGAAAAACCTACCTTACATTACAATATAGGCAATATTTACCAATACCGAGTACTCCAATACGCACCTTCTAAAGGAACAATCGAACAGAAAAACACAAAATCAACACTCCATCGCAACTTTTGCATACAATCCAAACTTTTGGGACGGAATGTAACTTCAGGCGATTTTTTTTTTTTTTCACAATTTAAAAAAGCAAAGTGCTCATATATCCACGAAGCGAGGGTATAGTACGGGAGTAAGTCCGGGTGCTAAGCAGTTAATTGTCCAATAGGAGCCCGCGTACGTGTTTGCACAGCCCTCGCTAAAACAGATTACGCGCGATATAAAAATGGAGATTACATGACACGTGTTTAACTCAGATTATTGTATTGTAGTATGTTAGTAAGTATCATAAGTATTAGTATGTAAGTGTGTGTAACCATACCTTATATAGGATTAGCCAAGTAAGCTATATACTAACATCATGTTCGATAAATCTATGTAGACGACAATAAATCGGGACGTTATCCAGAGCGGATGTGTTTCATTTACCTACCACGACACTTCATGGCGACCCTGTCATTCAAGGTCACATCGCGAGTGAATTTGGTCAGCTATTGAAATATTATTATAAATAAGTGTATTTGTGTTGTAAAACATGTGTAACATGAACTTATAAAACATGGGGACTATTCAAACGAAAGAATAGACGATCATCGCACAGACGGCTGCTGGTGATAGAAAAAACGGTGCGACAACCGAGCTGGGCTACTCCAGCATCAGTTCGACAAATATCCTCATGCATCCTAATCACAATCGTCTTACTGGCGGCGGCATGTTATGCTATCTGTTATTATTACAAGAAGATGCATGTCAAATGGATGGAGAGGCAGATGAACCGCAGGTCCTTACATCGCAGGCAGACCTCCTAGTCCAGTCATTACGTACATTCAAAAAAGAAAATGAATTTGCGCTTCTAATTTTTTAATATGTTGTAGGGGATACCTAGAAAAGCTTAACTTGAGATTGTCGACCAAGCGTTCCTAGGAGCTTACGCCGCCATGTTGAAAAAAGGGGTAAAATTTGTTTCTCGGCAATAACTCGGCTATCCGATGAGATTTCGAAAATTTTTGTAGGACACTTTTTGTAGCTTTCTTTGTGCTCTACAATAACGCCTGAATCATTTTTTTTTTCAATTCCACAATTTTTCATATTTATTAAGACCCAAAGAAAAAAACCGGCCAAGTGCGAGTCTTACTCGCACACAGGGTTCCATAGCCCCAAACAATATTTTGAACTGTCATTCATTAGTTAGTAGTATTAGTTGTAAACTTCCACTAAACCGCAAAACTAAATTGGTTTTTCATAGTATGTTAACGAAAAACAAAGTTACTGCTGCAGTTTGATGAAAAAGTCCCATATCTCAAAAACTAAACATCACATCTTATTGAAACCAATTTTCGTTGATAGTTTTTTTTAGGTTCTACAAACTTAAATATTTTCAGAATTTTCCTCCTCTTACTTTAGAAATTAGAGGGGGGGGGACACACATTTTACCACTTTGGAAGTGGCTCTAGCGCAAACTATTCAGTTTAGAAAAAAATGATATTAGAAACCTCAATATCATTTTTGAAGACCTATCCATAGATACCCCACACGAATGGGTCAGATGAAAAAAAACATTTTGGTTTTTAGTTCTATGTATGGGGAAACCCAAAAATAAAAGTTTTTTTTCTATTTTTGTGTGAAAATCTTAATGCGGTTCACAGAATACATCTAATTACCAAGTTTCAAAAGTATAGCTCTTATAGTTTCGGAACAAAGTGGCTGTGACATACGGACGGACAGACAGACAGACAGACAGACAGACAGACAGACAGACAGACATGACGAATCTATAAGGGTTCCGTTTTTTGCCATTCGGCTACGGAACCCTAAAAAAGGAAAAAACAAAAATTGTGTCCTAAATTTTTGACTTTATCGATCGATATCTCGATAACGATGCATGATACGCTAAAAATGATTCAAGCGTTATTGTAGAGCACAAAGAAAGCTACAAAAAGTGTCTTACAAAAATTTTCGAATCTCATCGGATAGCCGAGTTATTGCCGAAAAACAAATTTTAAGCGTTTTCCAGGATGGCGGCGAAAGCTCCTAGGAAAGCTTGGTCGACAATCTCAAGTTAAGCTTTTCTAGGTATTGCAGCATTATCACGCTGTTTTCGGCTGAATAAAAACTATTCTGTTCGTGTAAGTCGACCTCATTTCTAATCAATTTACTTTTTCTTACTTCGGTTCAAATTTAAAAATATGACGATTCCATGGATGTGACAGAGGAAAATTTTTCTCAGATGGACGACAAATCTTTGGAAATAACAGACATATTATTCCGTTTCGTAATTTAATTGATAAAGTAAAAAAGGACCTAAGAAAGATAAATTTTGTAGTGCTGTACTGTATAGTCGGTTATCAGTGATTTCACCAAGAACCGATTCGCTCAGAATCGGTTCTAGGACTTTTATCCTAGCTAAGATCTAGTGACCCATATACTTTCGGCGCCGCGACTCAAGGCCGACCAGGGGTCGGGAGACGCGTACTGGCGGTTGGCTCCGAGGCTTGCCGCCTGAGACCCGGAGCAACAGCGAAGATCCGATTTCGAGCGAGGATCCGGACCTTCAGGGAACAAATTTTGTTTTAATCCTTTTTTTTTAATCTTTAGCAATAGTATAGTCTCTCTTTTTTTTTTTTTTTTTTGTTGTACAATCATTTAATTTATTTAAACCCTATTCGTGTCAAAAGGTCGCGCAATGTATTTTTTCCGGTGTAATATTTAAACTCGTATACATTTTGATCGCGCCTAGGGCTGAGTAGGCGTTGCAACCCCTTTCTCACCTTGTTTTAATTTTCAAAATTACAGATTTTATACAATTCTGAACAACCCATTTCGCTGCTTTACATAAAATTATATTACATGTCGTCCATTATTTAATTCCTTTTTTGATCCTTTTAAATTTTTTTTATAAAAAATTGTATTAGTTTTTTTTTATAACAGCAAAATTATACGTTTTAACATGTAGCAGTGACGACTTTTATTTTTATTTTCGCTACAAAAATGGCGCCCGAACAACTAAAGTAAGTGTTTTTTACCTAATAACTTTGAAATTTGAATGATTCTACATAAAATTTTTTTTGCCTTATTGAGGATGGTCACTCCCTCCGGGAGCTAATGATTCTTAAGCTTATTTGTTTCAGGATACGGATATTCTTTCATTCTAGAAAGGTATTCTGGGATTTTTACCACCAGTTCAGATCTGTGAAGCTGTCATTTTTCCTTGACATATATATATATTTTTTCATTAAATGTAATTTATTTTAAAGGAAAAATAATTTTGTGAACTATATAACACATAACTGTCTTTTATTTTACCCACTTATCGCAGCAAATATAACGATAGGTCTCCTGATTTTTATTCCATATCCTTAGCTAGCGGTAGTTAGAACCCGTAGAGTATATATGGTGACGTATGAATTTATAGGCGTCGGTTTTCAAGGTAAGCTTAGTATGAACGGTTATGTAGCCTGTATCTTTGTTTAATAGCTTGGCGTTTACTGACTGCTGGTTGCTGGATTATTTTTATCCGTCTGTTCATGCCGTGCCTATTTTTTCGCTAGGATTCAATCGCCTTTTGTCTGTTCTTTCATACGTTATTAGGTCTATTCTAGTTACATCATGTCAGAAGAGGGGTTCCCTATTGTTGAGACTCCACGTCGTGCTAGTCCCATTATTTCGCGACCACCACCTCCTCCTATTCCGCCAAGACCTTCTCACGCTTCTTCACAGAGTATCATTCCTTCCCCAATAAGATCTGAGGAATGCCTACAATTTACCAGGCAGTTCTCTCTTACTAAGTGGAAGATTGTTTTCGATGGTAAGACCTGCGTACGGGAATTTTTCACGAGTTTAGAGGAGTGCAGGGAGGCCGACAATTTGTCCGATGGTTATTTAGTTAAGCGATTTCATGAAGTTTTGTCAGGTGTCGCACTTCAATATTTTAGGTCGATCCGTCGACCGGGTCTTTCTTTTTCTGTGATCAAAGATGCCTTTCTTCAGACATTCGGTACGACCGATTTTGAATTTAAGACAAGCCAGGAGGTCCGTAACCTCAAGCAGAAACCGGAACAGTTAATAAGAGAATTTATTATCGAAGTTTCTTACTTAAACGCTAAACTGAGCAAGCCTATTGAAGAATCGGAGTTGTTGCAGATCATCACTCACAACATGTTGCCAAAGTATACTCCTTGCTTGTCTATTCAAAAATTCCATGATGTCAATAATTTAATCGAGGCCGTTACTCATTTCGAGTCCTTTTTAAAACCTTCAAAGGCGGTAGCCAGTCTCGACTGTGTTGCCGACCAGTCGACTTCTCAAGTATTTAACCCACCAAAACCTAGGCCGAACAAAACTTCCCATCAGCCAACATCTAGTAACTCTCAGATTTGTCCTGGTTGTAGTCAGTCTCAGCTTTGTTTAAAATGTAACAAAGTTGGTCATTCTTACCGTTCTTGCCCAGAGATCACAGGCATGATTTGTTTTAAGTGTCGCACTCCTGGATTTATTACTAGGGAATGTCCGAAATGTAATCCAAAAAATGCATAAACCACTGGCGATACGCTTCTTTCCGTACAGTATCCCCAGTGTTTACTTCAGATTCATTTGATAACCGACCGTTTATAGAAGTATTATTATGTGGTAGAGTTGTTAAAGCATTGCTCGACTCTGGTGCTCAGATGTCGCTTGTTAGCGATAATTTTATTCAGCAACTTGGTGTTTCTTTGACATCAAAAGACGCATGTCCCCGTGTTATATCGGCTAATAATTCGCCGATTGATATTCTTGGTTCTGTATACCTTCCAGTTAAATTTAATGGTACAACTTTTATTCATGAGTTTTTAGTTGCAAGTTCGATGTCATCTTCTGTTATTTTAGGTATCGAATTTTGGAATAAATTCGGTTTGACGTCTATTTTTAGTCAGGCTTTTAATAAAAATATTGATGGTAATATGTTTATCCCTTCTGTTCAGCACTCTTCCCCTCAAGTTTCCTCTGTCAGCGAGGTCCGTTATATTCATCCTCGTAACATCCTATCGCCGGATCAAGAGGCTTGTCTTCAACAAGTTATTAAAGAGTACGAAGTTATCTCTTCGGAAAAAGTTGGTCTTGGTAAAACATCTTGGTTGTCCCATAAAATTAATACTACGGGTTACCCTATCCGTCAAAGATATTATCCCTTATCCCCTGTCAAGTTGAAGATTCTCAATGAAGAGATTGACAAAATGTTAGGTATGGGTGTTATTCGTCCATCTCGTTCTTCATGGGCTAGTCCAGTGGTAATGGTGACAAAAAAAGATGGTTCTGTTCGGTTTTGTGTCGACAGTAGAAAACTGAATAGTGTGACAGTTAGAGATTCATATCCTCTTCCCCGTATTCACGATATCCTCGACAACCTTCGTGGTGCTAGATATATTAGCTCATTGGATTTTAGAAGTGCTTTCTGGCAAATTCCACTCGCTGATAGAGAAAGTTGTGAGAAAACAGCGTTTATTGTTCCACAACGTGGTCTCTTTGAGTTTGTTAGGATGCCTTTTGGTCTAACGAACGCTGCTTCGGAGATGCAACGCCTTACTGATATGATCGTGAATTTCGAGTTTACTTCTACCAGCGACGACTGTATTTTTGGGTACGTCGACGACTTGATAATCGTGTCTAAAGATTTCTCTAGTCATATGGCGCTGCTCAGGAAGGTGCTTGCTCGACTTAAAGAAGCAGGCTTAACTATAAATTTAAAAAAATGCGAGTTTTGTAAAAGCGAACTAAAATATTTGGGTTATATTGTTAATGAAAAGGGTCTTCAAACCGATCCCGGCAAACTTGATGCTATTAAAGATTATCCTACTCCTACTTCAGCTAAGTCATTACGCGGTTTCATTGGTATGTGTTCCTATTATAGGCGTTTCGTTAAAGGGTTTTCTTCTATAATTGCTCCGCTTACTGCCCTTATCGGTAAGAGAAAGGGTAATGATCCAATAAGTTGGAACGATGCAGCCGATCAAGCTTTCACTCAGTTGAAACAAGCGCTAATTGATACGCCTGTTATGGCATGTCCTGATTTCTCGAAGCCATTCATCCTGCAGTGTGATTCGTCAGCTGTTGGTCTTGGTTCGGTACTGACACAGAAGATAGACGATGTGGAACATCCAATCGCCTATTATTCGCGTTTATTCTCTCAAACTGAACGCAATTATAGTACTACAGAGCGTGAACTCTTGTCAGTTTTGGATTCAATTAAACATTTTCGATGTTATTTAGATGGTATGAAGTTTTCTGTCATAACAGACCATATGGCTCTTAAGTGGCTCCTCTCTCTTAACAACCCATCTGGTCGTTTAGCTCGTTGGGCTACTATTATATCCCAATATACTTTTGATATTGTGCATCGTAAAGGTTCGCAACATATAGTCCCCGATGTTCTTTCCAGGATCCATGCTAATCCTGTGTCATTTGACCAGGGTCCTGAACATACTAATGACCGTTGGTATAAGAAGATATATATAGGTGCTCGAGATACGCCACAAATGTTCCCAGCATACGCTATAAATAACGGTATCCTTATGAGACGCATGCCTGTTTCTAGTCCTTTATCTTCTGAACCATGGCGTGTGGTGTTACCAGCTGAAAAGGTTCCAGACGCTATTTGGGAAATTCACAATAGATTTCCTTCGATACATCCCGGTGTTACTAAAACGTATCTAAAGCTTAGGGAGTTGTTCTACTGGCCAAATATGTTCCGTGACGTTACTTCGACGTTAAGTCAATGTGAGGTTTGTAAAGCCTATAAAATTTCGAACACACAACCTCGCGGTCAGATGTGTTACCCTAAAGAGGTTTCCTTGCCCTTACAGATGATTTCTATCGATATAATTAGTCCGTTGCCCTGCGCTTATTATGGTTATAAATATATCCTTTCTATGGTAGATGTTTTTTCCAAATATGTTTGGTTAGTTCCTCTGAAAAGGATTGACGCTCTTTCTGTTATAAAAGCGTTAGAGTCTGAAATTTTCTTTAATTTTGGGGTTCCGCGTACTATTCTTTGTGACAACGCTACAGTTTTTCGTAGTAATCAATTCCTTAATTTTCTCAGATCTTTCCATATTCAATCACCTACTTTTACGCCATATTATACACCCCAAGCAAATACGGTTGAGCGATACAACCAAAGCGTTATAACATGTTTAGGTATTTTGGTTGGTGAAAACCAAAGAAGTTGGGCTAAAATGTTACCTAAAGTGAAGCTTTACCTCAATTCTTGTGTTAATCTAGCTACTGGTTTTACGCCTAACTTTCTTATGCTTGGTAGAGAGGTCCTTATGGATAGCAGTCATGTAAATAGTCAGACTCGAAGCTCTAATTTGGCAGACAGTCGGGCTCGTCATGCTTCAAACCTATCCTCTCTCAGCGAAGTTTATGCAAAGGTTGCTGATAATCTTTCTTTAGCTTTTCTCCGTAACTCTCGTGCATATAATTCTAATCGATCAGCTGTCACTCTAAATGTTGGTGATACTGTATGGAGAAGGAATTTTTCCAAGTCTTCTGGAGGTGATTTTTTCTCTGGGAAGCTTGCTCCACGTTTTATTAAGTGCCGTGTAATAAGAGTCATTTCAAGGACCACCTATTTGCTACAGGATTGTGATTCAGTCCACTCCGGACAATATCATATCAAAGATATCTTAAAATAAATTGGATTAAATTCTCTTTGTTCCATTTTGACATTGACATTTGCTTTCTAATCCTTTTTCCTCTTTGGAATATTTCTTTGCATAGTTTTTCGATTAGATTAAAAACTTCATAGATTATCTGTTAATAGTGACATCTGTTTATTTCTGTGTTATGTCAACTTGTGTTCTAAGGTTATTTTGTTTCTATTAGTTTAACACAGATGGCGTGACATTCAACATTTAATTTTAAATTTGAATTTAAACTTGAGTTTTATGACTTGAGTTCTCTGATTTAAGTTCTGTCTTGAGTTCTTCTTTGACTTAATTAATTTAGGTTTTCTTTCTTAAACTTAGTTTTTTTTTGTTCAACTTGTCTTAGTTTCTATAACTAGAGGTTGGACTTTACGTGTTCACGTTATTTATTTTTGGGGATTCCCAAGTTTTTTCTTATAGTTGATAGGTAATAGTTAAGTCTTATGTTAAGTTAGGTTAATTTTACTTAGATCTAAAGTTTACTAATTGTAAGGATGTGGCAGGTTAGAGTTTGGCTCTAACTGAACAATATATATTTAGATTTAGGAGTTCGTTATTTTCTTTCATATTCTCCATAGATGTAATTGAGATATCACGAGTTCGCGCGGATAACGTTTAGATATGGTGGCCTCCGTGTTTATTCAGTATTTGTTGCACTTCGATATCGTTTGATTCAGATATGATGCCTGTTTTTTTTTGTTTTTGCCTGATCCAGTTTTTTTCTTCTTTCTCACTCGTACTTACGTCCTTTTTTTCTTAGAAAGAGGGTATTGCAGCATTATCACGCTGTTTTCGGCTGAATAAAAACTATTCTGTTCGTGTAAGTCGACCTCATTTCTAATCAATTTACTTTTTCTTACTTCGGTTCAAATTTAAAAATATGACGATTCCATGGATGTGACAGAGGAAAATTTTTCTCAGATGGACGACAAATCTTTGGAAATAACAGACATATTATTCCGTTTCGTAATTTAATTGATAAAGTAAAAAAGGACCTAAGAAAGATAAATTTTGTAGTGCTGTACTGTATAGTCGGTTATCAGTGATTTCACCAAGAACCGATTCGCTCAGAATCGGTTCTAGGACTTTTATCCTAGCTAAGATCTAGTGACCCATATACTTTCGGCGCCGCGACTCAAGGCCGACCAGGAGTCGGGAGACGCGTACTGGCGGTTGGCTCCGAGGCTTGCCGCCTGAGACCCGGAGCAACAGCGAAGATCCGATTTCGAGCGAGGATCCGGACCTTCAGGGAACAAATTTTGTTTTAATCCTTTTTTTTAAATCTTTAGCAATAGTATAGTTTCTCTTTTTTTTTTTTTTTTTTGTTGTACAATCATTTAATTTATTTAAACCCTATTCGTGTCAAAAGGTCGCGCAATGTATTTTTTCCGGTGTAATATTTAAACTCGTATACATTTTGATCGCGCCTAGGGCTGAGTAGGCGTTGCAACCCCTTTCTCACCTTGTTTTAATTTTCAAAATTACAGATTTTATACAATTCTGAACAACCCATTTCGCTGCTTTACATAAAATTATATTACATGTCGTCCATTATTTAATTCCTTTTTTTGATCCTTTTAAATTTTTTTTATAAAAAATTGTATTAGTTTTTTTTTATAACAGCAAAATTATACGTTTTAACATGTAGCAGTGACGACTTTTATTTTTATTTTCGCTACAGTATCCCCTACAACATATTAAAAAATTAGAAGCGCAAATTCATTTTCTTTTATTTGCCTTTTTTTCGGACGAAATGACTGGACTATCCGTGTATTTCAAGAAACACGCTCCCCGTGATGATGTGGCCGTTATACCCGTGTAAGTGAAAAAGTGCCGCGTACCGTTTAGTGCTATATAAGAGACAGCAGAAACATCAGAGTGGTGACACGTTATATGTGAACAGATATAATATTTTCTTAATGAGGAACTACATAGTGTTAACAAAAGATAAAAACAATAAAATATTATCGTGAAAATCAAACTTACGAAACTTTTATACATAACGTCTAGTGATGCTCTTATAGGCATATAATATTATTTTCATTTTACGTCTTATGAATAAGAAATTGTGTAAAAAATGCATAATTGTGTAATTACAAGTAAGTAATTAGTTTAAGGTTTTATTTTTGTAATATCTAACAATTCATAAATCATGCACGGCGACTCACCGAATCCGATACCCCGCGCCCTATATGGAATGTTTTCACATTACTTTCTATATTTGGAAGACAAATCGAAGAATATGTAGTGTTGATAATTAGTTGCTAGGATGATGTCATTACATTCCTTTATGTTTTATTAATAGATTATGACCGATGATTTTATCAGAATATATCGTCTGCTGACGGGTAAAGAGTAATAAGTGGAGTCGGAGTCAATTCGAGTAAATGACATTTTAAAGTTTACATTTTAATTTGATCTATTACAAACTCTTTAATTGAAAAACTGTTAAAGCAAAATGTTGCACTAACTTCCCTACTTTTAAGATTTACTCATAAATAATATTTGTGGTAAGTAAAAACTGTATAAAATTAAATTAAGATCGAAAGGGGGTCGCATTTAATATGTTTTACTTGTACTTAACAATCATGTTCTATCTCCTTAGTTCATTGATTTTAAAAGCTTATTTCAGTTTTCTATAATAGCTTATTGTATTTTACACCTATTACTTGATAGGAAAGATTTATTTTTGCATAATTTCCTAAAATATTAATATTTTTGATACATTTAAACTTTTTTATCTGTAGAGTTTTTGTGTAAAGTCACTTATTATGTACTAAATAAGCTTCATCCAAAGTGATCAATTAAATAAAACACTGATTGTGGTGGTGATCTATGAAACGATGATAAAGAAACGATTTCTTAATGATCAATCAATTTTATTACTTATTTATTGGGTAAACGACATTTAATTCAATTATTTTAATTTTCCAATGATTCTTCGTCAACTGATGGTGCAGGTAAACGATCTGCTTCATTGGTTGCAGTTAGTAAAGAAGAGTATCTACCAACCGTGTTATTCCTTAGGAATTATTTTCTTACTGCATAACTGAGAAGATTCTCTTTTTAGCTTTACTGATGGATAAAGGATTCAGGTAAAGGTGTTTTAAGATAATAGAATTAGTCTGAAACGTGATTGGCTTATAAGATCAAATTTGAAACTGTTATGAAGGCGAATGGGTGGACCAAATCGCAAGCCATGACCTTGGGCCTCCGAGACCAATCCGTAAACCATCCTTTAAGCGGCAAGAATGTAACCTACGAGCAGCTGCTGGAGGCGTTAGAGTCCAGATACGGTGACGTGCACCTGGAGTGCGCGTCCGCGTGTGGTGCGTATTTCGTGTTAAGCTGAAGGATCGCGTTCAAAGCAGTGCCGAGAATCTACGGTAGTAGGCCCTGAAAGTTGAAAAGCTGGTTCGGAAAGCATATCAGTCTGCCCCTGTACTCATTGATGGAAATTTATACAAGCTTTTATCGACAGAATATGCGACTTGGAAGTTAGAGCCGCTGTGAGACTTGCGCATCATGAGACACTAAAAAACGCCTTTGCCCATGCCTCAGAAGTAGAGGCAGTGAGGCAAGACCACCGAACATACCACATCAGAGAAGTTGTAGCTTCACCTGTATTCGACCGCCCGACAGCCCTAGGTGCTACAGTTGTGGAGAAAGGGGTCATCATCGGTCAAGCTGTCCTAAGCGGAGCACACCGAGAGAAGATCTGTATCAAAATAGAAGGGTGGCTGAAGTGACTACCCAGCAGCAGCAGGGAAACGAGTAAACGCCAGGACGGGCAGATGGGCAGAAGGGCGGCTGCTGGCTGATATTGAAAGAGTCCGGAGGATCTCAATCTCGCAAGCACATGATGGAAACAGCCTGACCATCAAAGGCGAAGTCAATGGAATGCCATGCAAACTGACGATGGATACTGGAGCTTCTCACACGGTCGTCAATTCTCACTTATCTAGTCTGTTTCTTTGGGACTAATTTAATAACCACGACCGTTTACAACTACTAACAGCTACCGGTCAGGACATAATCGTCCAGGGCAAGAAAGAGAAGTGGAGTTAAAATTAGGAGACAGAATTTGCCAGAATGATGTCATCGTGGCCGACATAGTGGACGACTGCATCCTGGGCTTGGAGTTTTTGCGCCAACGTCGTTGTGGGATCGACCAAGTATTAAAATGTGGTTCAGAAAGTGTATTGCTTGAAGAAGATTGTTCTTTCTCGCAGATAAGAAACAATCATGCCATTTAGTCTACCCCAGAACTCTGAACACAAAGTTCGATGTGTTGTGATAGAAAGGGTGAACAATGAAGTACACAAAACCACTGCTCGGGCACCCAGGGAAAATCCTTTTGTTTGAAGACCCAGAATTGGTACGTTTTTTATGGTTTTCTTGCTTTTACCCGTGGTGAAGTTCGTGTGTACGTCAGAAAGTTATGCTATGGGAACGAAATAACGATATCGGGATACAAAGTATTCCTTATCCTAACTCGAGCCATGGTATATCTGTGTGTAAACTTCATCGAAATCTGTTCAGCTCACCCTAGTCGTAATTTGTAAACAAATCTAAAAGAACTTACCTGAAACAAGAAATTCCACATCTTAGGCAATACCTAAGATGTAAAATGAGTAACCCCAAAGAGTTTCAATTGAGTCGAATATTTTCCGGTACTTAATAACCAGTTCCATAAGTAACATAGAGGTTTGGCTATGGAAGCTTGCGATAGTTTAAGAATATAGCTGGAATATTATCCGGCCCAACAAATTTACTGAGTTTTAGTGACTGTACTGATACCACTTTCTAAATAGTTAGTAGAAAATTTAGAAATTTATTTGTAGTTACTATTGCTGTTGGTATCAAGGGCACACATTTAGGAGACATTCAAATCAGGTATTTAAATATCGTTGATATAAATAATGAATAATAGCGGTCCCAGAATAGAGCCCTGTGGAACTCCGGAAGTAATATTAACAGAGACAGACAGTGACCATTAACCACAACCCTTTGTGACTAAGAAAACACTGCCAAAGAAATCAGCAAAAGAGTTAGCCGCATCGATGCAGTGATAGAATGTGATAGTTGATTGTAGGCTCAAAGCCTCCTTTGCGTGCTTTGAGTGGATTTTTAAAAGCTTTTATTTTTTATTTCATTAAACTGAAAAAAAAGTGTTTTACCTGCTTCCAAATGCACTGGTTTTGTTCTTTTCATAGTTTTTATAAATAAGTTTTTACATCTTAATCTATTAATCAATTCTTACAAAATTTTACAAAAAGTAGGTACAATAATATGAACTAATTTTCATCCAATTTTGTACAACAAAGTTATGAAATAAAACAGATGAAGTAATGGGCAAGAGTAAGTCACTAATATTAATTAATTTGTGACGCAGTCATACAATAATCTTTTTATTATGTCTTCTTTTATGGATTTTGTTCCGAAAATGTGACACATTTCTTCGTTGTTTATGTTTTGTGAAGATATTTGTGATAAGTTCACAACAACCAGCGTCCTCATCGCAGCATTGTGTAGTAAGTGTTACCAAGGCGATCAGTTGCACGAATTCACGACCGTGTTGTTCACTTCTCGTACGGGAAAACCAGTTTTTCCGCACGAATGGCTAACAAATGGTTGAGGGATTGGCGGGAATCCGCGACTCGCAGTGCAACATTGCGAGTCGCGGATTCGTTCCCCAAACGGATCAAATACTTGTATGGCCTACAGGTAGTTGTTCTAGGTCTGACTGGTTGTGAGTTCAAATATTTGTAAAACCCATACAGAAAACAATCCTGGTGAAGGAAAAAAGTTAAAAAATAAACAGAATGAATTAATTGTGACGGTTGCGTGTTTGTGCGATGATCGCTTTGGTTATTTTTTATTTTATTTTGACATATCTGATTTAACTTTTAATTTATCTATATACGTATCTAAACGTTGACATTGATCTCTTTATTTTTAGTCATCATCTGCGAAGCATGTCTCCAACAATTTTACCTTCTTTATACACTCAACTATTTTCTTTTCTTCCTCTATTTGTTGTTTTTTTTAGTTTTCTCTATCAGCAAGCATTCTTGTGGCTATTTGGATCGTGAAGCTCATCTTACTAATACTGATTCATCATCATCATTTCAGCCGAAAGACGTCCACTGCTGGACATAGGCCTCCCACAACGCCACATTGACATAAGGGGGGTTTTGCCATAATCGCCACGCTTGGCAGGCGGGTTGGCAATCACAGTACGGTTATGACAAAAGCACAGAGGACGTTGCTGCCCATTCTCTGGCAAGTCCCTTAGTCGGCTCTTACGACACCCACGGGAAGATATGGGATGTTGCTATTATTTTTATTATATATTAATAAGACAAATATTACAAGAAATCACAAATACAAACATAATTATATGCTCACCAACGTACAAATTCTTCATTAATTGCTTATTCAATTGAAGAGTAGAAACTTTCAATAACTTGTTATATTTGGATACAGCTACGATTTGGACATGCTTATTTTTTAGACAGTAACAAGAATTTAACTTATGATGATGTCATGTTCAATAGACGCACGGGCATGATAAATTATTCCGGAATGAAATTAGTTTTTAATGATATTTATGAGATGATTATTTATATTCAAAGTGTAAATTCTAAATATGAAATATGTGAACTTGACATAAATGACAAAATGCATCCTAATAAATTTAAGACAACATCAGCCGCTAGTACAGAGGAACAAAACTCGAAGTTTTTTCTGTAATTCTCTCAATATTCTACACTAAATAATTGCTGGTTTGCTGAACAAATCAGACTTATTGACTATTCAATTGAAAAATCTTGAAAATCAAGGAACTATTGTAGACGTTCTTTGTATAACTGAACATTTTATTACATCTGGCCATGAAAGTTTGTTGTACGTACCTGGTTTCCATCCCGCTGCTTTCTTTTGTCGCAAAACAAATCGCGGGGGGACTTGTATTCTAGTTAGAACTGGGCATCAATATAAAGAACTGCCAGATGTTGCTAAGCACTCTGTGTCAGGCGTATTTGAAATTTGTGGAATTGAATTGACAACTCATTCTATTATTGTAATTTGCGTTTATAGAATTCCTAAATACAATTACTTGACATTTTATGATATGCTTGACATTATTTTGAGTAAGTTATGTTTGTTAAATAGAAAAAAAATTGTTATATGTGGCGATTTAAATATTGATACGTTAAAAAAGAATAGAATTACTTTGGAGCTAGAGCATTTTTTAATCAGTTACAATTTGACATTAGAAATAAATCAACCTACCAGGCTCAGTAGTAACACATGTATCGATCATTTCGCGCATAACTTGCGAAGAGGATGTAAAGCTGAAATTATAGATCTTATCCTTTCTGATCACACGTCACAATTACTCAGGGTACCCATAAAGAAAACAAGCCGCTTAAAATTCTGGAAAATTGTTAAAAAATACTACTCTACAGAGAACCTCATAAAATTCCGAGAATGCATTCGAAGTTTATCCTTTACGGATGTATAGTAACGATGCGAATTTAGCTTACAAAAGATTTTATGAAACATTCTCCCTATTCTACAAACTTTGCTTCCCTAATAAAATAATAACTATTCATACTAATAAAAACTTAAAGTGGGTATCGCGCGGCATAAAAACCTGTAGTAAAAAAAAACCGGCCAAGAGCGAGTCGGGCTCGCGCGCTAAGGGTTCCGTACCATTATTTATAAAAACGAGAAAAAAAATCTCTTCGTTGTATGGGAGCCCCTTAAATATTTATTTTATTCTGTTTTTAGTATTTGTTGTTATAGCAGCAACAGTAATACATAATCTGTAGAAATTTCAACTGCTTAGCTATCACAGTTCATGAGATACAGCCTGGTGACAGACTGACGGACGGACGGACGGACGGACAGCGAAGTCTCAGTAATAGGGTCCCGTTTGACCCTTTGGGTACGGAACCCTAAAACAAAGAAAATTACTGTGGACATACAGACTAAATCCTGTATTAAAAAATAAAATTAACTTTAAAAAATACTCTTCGCAATATAAGAAAGTTATAAGACTTACACAAAAATCTCAAAATGATTATTAAGTCGAAAGCTACATGGCAAATTGTCAATAGACCCAAAAATTACTTTCCTAAAGAACAAATATAATGACCATTAATAAATGTGACCAGACCTTTTCAAAACCGATTGACATTGCTAGTAAATTTAATAATTATTTTATAGATGAAATTGAGAATAATATTAAAACTGACATGGAATTTTTATTATTATACATTTATTTCAAGTAACAAGACTCATAGTGTTAGTAACAATGTACTTACAAACTATGTTAGTAATACACTTACAAGAATTACAACAAGACAAAAGCAGATTGTGACATCACTGCTGCAAGGTGACAGGCCCAGCCGAAACCTTGCAGCATTGGTTCACAAATTCGCAGTCAAGCCTGCTCGCTATCATAGATTCCTATCTATGATAGCGAGCAGGCTTGACTGCGAATTTGCTGCTGATAATTTTTTTTGCTGCTGTTGGCGCTGCCCCGCACCCTGCGAACCAAGGATGCGCACCGTTTCCGCATCACCGAGTAGAAACAGTCCACGTGAGCTTCAGCAAACATCCCTGATGCGCTGCAGTATCGGGGCAACCCCATCAGCACCCTGAATGCGTTATTGTATTGGACGCGAAGGGCGCTGTATGATTTTTGAGTATAATTAACCCACAGACTACACGCGTAAAAAGACGTGCAGTACGCACTAAATATAGTGCGCTTGACCTCCTTAGAGGCACGCCTAAATCTGCAGGCAATCATGTTAGCTCTCACACACAGCGCCCTCCGCTCCCTATCAATATCCTCATCGTCTTTGAGGTCAGTGGTCAATAAGTGACCCAGATATTTAAATCGGTCTACCCTCACAAGGGGTATACCGTTTATTTTAACGGAAGGTACTGCTTCTGTGTATCTACCACTGGCTTCAAAGACCATGACTACACTTTTCTTCACATTATATGTCAAACCATGTAGTCTGGCATATTGCTCGCAAGTGGCAACGAGTGTCCTTAGCCTATTTATTTGACAATAAATTAAATAATCTGACAAGCCAATCAATGTTTAGGCAGCCTGTTCTACCAAACGACATGGTTTCGGCTATAAGATCACTTAAAAATACAAGTACTTGGCTTTGACGGGATAACAACACAGGCGATAAAATTTGTAAATGAACTTATAGCACCCGTATTGGCGCATATTATGAACCTTGGCATTGTTGACGGAGTTTATCCTGAAGACTTGAAGAAAGTTATTATTAGACCACTTCATAAAAAGATGATAAAACTGATATGAAGAACTATAGGCCAATAGCTAAAATTTCTGTATATTCTAAAATTTTCAAAAAAAATATAAATCTCTGTATTCCAATCTAAATAAATTTAACTTGCTATGCAAGGAACAGTATGGCT
This sequence comes from Cerastis rubricosa, assembly GCA_949152445.1. Lineage (NCBI taxonomy): Eukaryota > Metazoa > Arthropoda > Insecta > Lepidoptera > Noctuidae > Cerastis > Cerastis rubricosa. The sequence continues at coordinate 18,683,336 of OX424534.1, read as the reverse complement.
TTAGAAAGAATACCACGATCAACATGGCAAATTTTTTTTTTTTTACGTAGCACTGTGTTGGCAGTAGACCAAAAAGCTCCTGTTTGTGCCATCTACACATATATTATGACCAAAGCCTTCGATTACGTGAAGCACGACGTCTTGTTGGACAAACTGCGTAGCTACGGTATCAGACGTAACATTTTAAAACTTCTCGAATCCTATCTCTCCAACAGAATGCAGTGTACAGAGATTGTAAGAATATGTGAGAAAACTAAATTTGAAAAGAGTTTTTATCTCATTCTAGATTAGTAAAGTTTGGTGTCCCACAGGGTAGCGTCCTTGGGCCACCTCTTTTCTTGATGTATATAAATGATCTGCCAAAGGTGACTCAACACCAATGGTGATGTTTGCAGATGACAGTACTGCTATAGTTAAATGTATTGGTCAAAATATTTGTCAAATTGACATAAATAATACACTTTCGGACATAATTACTTGGCTTAGTAAAAATAATTTAGTTATTAACTTAAAGAAAACCAAAATAATGCACTTTCACCAAAGAACTAAACTACCAAAAGTGAATATTAGACATAGTAACTGTGACATTGAAGATGTTAAAGTAGCAAAATTCTTAGGTTTAATCGTTGATAATCAGCTTAACTGGAAAGCCCACATAGACGACCTAAGTAAGAAAATAAATAAATCAGCCTACGCACTTTTCCAAATTGCTAGAAAAGTTAACATGGATGTGCTACTAGTCGCATATCACGGCCTAGTAGCTTCAATTTTGCGATAGGGTATTGTTTTTTGGGGCAATTCTACTGATAAAGATATCGCTTTTAGGGCACAAAAAAGATGCATAAGATCGATGTGTGATCTGAAAACGGATGAAAGCTGTGTACCATTCTTTAAATCGCTGAAAATACTTACCTTACCATCTTTATATATTTTTGAAATTAGTCAAAACAAACATGAGGTTGTTCGAAAATGTGTCAACTTTACGATCTGTTGCGATTCGTAGCCAATCCGCAAACTCTTTGAGCAATCAGCGTTGTAAGACTGCGTTAGTGAGAAAGAGCGTTTTAGGCATGGCACCGCGTATTTACAATAAATTACCTGATGTAATAAAAAATTTGAATGTCACACAATTCAAAAAAAATTAAAACTGTTATTAATTGAAAAATGTTATTATACTATTGATGAATTTTTGAATGATAAATTAATGTAGACTTATGTATTAACTGACTGGAGAATACACACAATTTAGACAATTTCTAATTGATATTGAGACTAATGGTAATTTATGATTAATTATTTGGACATTGACTGTAGAAATTACTTCATATTGTGACATTTTATCATTATTATTTCTATTTATTTATTCATCATTCTATCAATTTTGACATATCTACCAAATAATTTGTATTTACCTCTCGCATGATTAATATTTTTTTTATTTCACATGCAACCCTATATTTGTACGCCTCTTGGCATAACATAGCGACCTATGATCTTTAATTAAAGAACTGTATTCACTACCTATGTTACACAAATAAAATTGATTTTGATTTTTACGTCCGACACCATACAGAACGCTGATACTGCTTACTTGCTTTCAATTTGAGAAGTTCTATACATCTTTGGAGGAAGCTCAGTCGGCGTGTATACAGTGTGTGATGTATGCGAACTGTTTAGGATAGAACAAAGTTTTAAATAGTACTCATATTTGCGATTCGACTGGCTAAGGCAGAGGTGTACACAATGATTTCGCCAGTTATATAAAAAGAGGCGTGCATAAGGAGGCGTGCCTTTAACGGAGCACTAATTTAGGCTCCCTAGTGGACAGCTTAAATACTTTAACAGACCTGGGAAACAATCTCGGGACCTCATGCGGACGATTGTTTACAGAAATTGCTCGTTATTATTGTACTTCTTTCCATTCAGAGAGCCACAAACATCTCTACAAGCGCGTGCTATAAGTTAACCGGACCTTCATTCAGATGGTCTGTTTACTTCAGACGCCACTCTGCCGATACCTTTGATGTTACTCTTGACTAGTTATACCATAGTCATCCTGCAGTTTGATTTTCAGCAAAAACATTGTTTTAGAAGATGATATTATTTTCTTTCCTTGGTTTTTTTTTTCAATTAATCATTCAATAAGAACATTGTGTAATTTGACAGCAAAAACAATCAATTTCTAACTTTGATACAATCAAAACTTTTATCGAACCTTCTAAACTAATTGTCGAAGACATTCTAGAACATTATTTTTTAATTTCACATCAACCAGGGACGTGAAAAAAGTCATGTGGAACAACTTAAATCGTCCAGTTAAATTGTTACTCAATAATAGACTGGACAAAGACGTCCAAAGAATATTTCAACCTTTCAACATTGTGCTCTCTGTATTCTTGTCTTCTAAATACAAAATAAGAAATGGTTTCATCACTCCGTGTGAAAAAAAGTATCCTATATTGGTATTTATCATTATTTCATTTTTCAACGTTTTTAGTTTCTACAATATGGTAACCGATGAATACGGTGATTATGCGAAATATTTCAGTAATAATGCTTTTGGTGTTGGTGCTATATTATATATTCTTGGCACCTATTTTCTCGGTTTTTCACTGTTGATCATTTGTAACCTAGCTCATAGCAGCATTCACGTTTCTCTTATTCTAAAAATTCAGGAAATTCATAAAAGTACTATTAGTAAGAATGTCCGAGGTTATACTATTTGGAGTTGGATCTCACTAATCACTACATGGGGGATTTATGTTTTGCCGAATTTAATCCTTCATGTGACACAGAGTACGTGTTATTTTTTGGAAGTTAGCTGCGACTTAGTGATCATACAATATGATGTCAATTTAGTTTATGGTATTGGTCTCATAACATTGTTGACGACGTATCTCAAAGAATGGAAGAATAACATACCAATGAAGAGTGATGAAGACGAAAATGCTGAACAGTTTGGCACATTGTTTAAGATGTATCAAAATATTTTAGAAGCTTACAATCTGTATAAAAAATGTTTCCGAATATTGGTAAGTAGGTGTTTACTTGATTTCACAAACCCACACTGTATATTATAAATTCTGATGCAACACACTATTGTTTTTTTTTTTATACACAAATAGAATCACTTTTCATTTCACTGGATAGTCCAGCAGGCTAAAAACACCTGTACTGGCTACGGATGTTTGTCTGGTTAAATGCGTAAAAGACGAAGCTGGAATGGTTCTTTCCGACGATGAGAAAATTAAGGATAGGTGGAAGGGTTACTTTGAAACACTGATGACTAAGGACAATAACTGGAGAGGTGTACTGTAGAATAAACCAGTGAATGAGGGACTAGTGAGAATGGTAGGTGTGGACGAAGCCAGGATTGCAGGAAATAGAATGAAGAATTGTAAGGCATTAAGACTGGTCGGAATATCGGTTGAAGTGTCGAAGTTCTTGTGGATGGACGGATGGACGTGGTTAGCTATATTCTTCAAAAATTGTTGCTATGAGAAGCCATACCTGACGAAAGGTGTAATAGATAGCTCCTGCCCATTTTTAAAAAACATAAAAAAAAAAAAAAAAATATACTTACAGCCATAATTCTACTGCCATATTGTATGAATGTTTGGGGGAAAGTTATTGAAAGGCGACTGAGAGAAGAGACCGAAACGCGGTTTTTTGCCTGGTGGGGAACGATGGATACTTTTTACGCTATCCGGCAGCTGTCTGAGAAATACAGAGGTGCACATGAAAAACACATGATGTTCGACGAACTCGAGAAAAAGGATACGACCGGGTATCCCGTGAGGTTCTGAGGTGGGCTCTTAGGAAGAAAGGTATGCCTGGGAAGTAAGTGCAATTGACCCGAAGTCGTTTGTCTTGCTAAGGACATGTAATGAGGAGGGATGAAATGCATGTGACAAAAATAATGAAATATGAACGTTAATGGAGGGAGAGGAAGGCTAAAGAAAAGATAGATGGATGGTGTGAGGAATTATTATAATATTATTATGAAAGGACGTCACGGCATGATACTCCATTCCAGTATCATGCCGTGACGTCTGACAGGGAAGAATGGAAGAAGTGACGTATTGCGCCAACCCCAAATAAAAAGGGGCAAGGGCAGGAATATGATGATGCTACTTTTCATACTATTGTGCTTAATGCGGAAAAGCTAGTCACTGATAATAATTAATTTGTAACAGTAATCTTTTTTTTAAATTCTTTTGTAGATATTGTACCAAACATGTGATACATTTCTTCGATGTTTATTTATGGTGAAGGCAAATTTGATACATTCCCAGCAACCAGCGTCCTCATCACAGCAATATGCAGTAAGTGTAATGCTAAAGTAGCGAAGTATCGAAGAAAAAGACATGCACCGAACCCAAATAAATTGGAATAAGGGCAGAAAAATGACGAAGGCCGATGTAACCCCGTGACCTTACAAAAGCGATCAGTCGCACGAATATGCGATCGTCTTGTTCATATCTCGTTCAGAAAAACCGTTCTCTCTCCATCATCATCATCATTTCAGCCGAAAGATGTCCACTGCTGGATATAGGCCTCCCCTAAGTTTCGCCACATTGACATAACATGGGGGGTTTTGCCATAATCGCCACGCTTGGCAGACGGCTTGGCGATCTCAGTACGGTTGTCACAAAAGCACAGAGAACGCTGCTGCCCATTCTCTGGCAAGTCCCTTAGTCGCCTCTTACGACACCCACGGGAAGATATGGGATGGTGCTATTCTTTATGTCCGACACCATACAAAGAGAGCTCTCTCCATACACGGTACAGAAACAAAAAAAAAACTTCTAACCTATACGCAAGGGGTTGGTTTGAATAAGATTTGATGTTTAGTTGTGGAGATATAGGACTTTTTATCAAACTGCAGCAGTAACTTTGTTTTTCATTAACTTACACTGAAAAACAAATTAAGTTTTACTGTTGTATGTAATACAATACCAACAACATATGAATGAGTTCCCAAAATATTTTTTTATTATATTGTTTGGTGCCAAGGAACCCCTTTGTGCGTACGACTCGCACTTGGCCGGTTTCTTTGTTTTTTTGAAGTTGTTTGATTTTTTAAGACTACTATTAACTTATTGTATCTGAACTTATCCTCATTCATCTCTTTATTCTAAGTCATCATCTGCGAAGCCTTTTCCGAACTATTTTACCTTGTTTATCCAATTAACCATTTTCTTTTTTGATCAATTTGTTTTTCCAGTTCTCTCCGTTTATTAGCATACTGGTAGCTGTGACGATTATGAAGTTCACGTTACTAATACTGATTACTTGCTTGCAATGTGAGAAGTTTTATGCATCTGTGGAGGAAGCTGAGTCGGCGTGTATACGTAGTTTGATGGATGCGAACTGTTTCGGTTAGAACAAAGTTTTGAATAGTACTTTTGCTTGCAGGTCAAGGGGCTAGACGAATATGTATCAAACTACGCTAATATTAGGCTAGTAATGGTGCAAAAAAAGTTGTGTGGTAATCAGTGGTCGTGGTATATGATGCGAAGGAATATGGAAAATGTCGTGAGGAAAGTTTTGAGTACGAATGTGGATGGGTAGAAAAAGACCAAAGAAATGATAGATGGATTGTGTGAATTATGATATGGCACCGAGATCTCATGAGATAATAAGTAATATACACAGAAGTATGGAAGAAGAAGAGATGCTGCGCCGACCACAAATAAATTTGGATGAGGGCAGGAGATTGGTTGGTGTAAAAGAAGGCGAGCCTATTGCCATTAACCGGGCACAAATCCAGAACCCTTAGTGGACTTCTTGAATATTTTAACAGACTTAGAAATCGATCAGGACCATGGGGTCCTTTAAGCAACTCCTGTAAGAGCTCATGCGTATGCTTGGTACGCATGAGCTTACGCTTGTTTACAGAAGTTGCTCCTAATTCAGGATTTTCTCAATTCTTATTTTAAATCTTTCTTTTCAGAGAGTCACAAACATCTATACAAGCGCGTGCTACAAATTAACCGAACCTTCAGTAAGATGTCAGCGTGTGGTCTGTTTACTATAGACGCCACTCTACCGATACCTTTTTTGGGACTTTTGACTAGTTATACTATCGTTATATTGCAGTTTGCATTACTGTAAAAACATTATTTTTGAAAAGTAACATCGAACGTTTTCTGCTTTTCATTGATTTATTTTCTTATTTATACTCACAAAATAAATAGGTAATGTCGTGTGTTCATTTATTAGACATGTCCAACAAAATATAATATTTCCACTATCACCAGTATCGGCAACCTCCTACATGACCTTCATCCCAATCGCGTGTGATTGGAACTGCAATCATCGCAGTAGTATTATACTTCGAGGTAACGTACAGTGGGGTTCATAAGTCGAGTAGCAATCTCACAAAGCAATAGACTGACACTTTGGTGTGACTTACGACCTTCTTTTAATGAGTAATTTCTATACTACAGGCACACACACTCTCACAATTGTCTGCAACTGGTTGTAGTTCATAATTTCAATTAGTTAAGTAGATCATCGTGGCTTAGCCGTTAACGTTTCCTGGTAGTTGTCCATCGTAAAGATCTGTGAGTTCAAACCTCACTTTTGCTGATTCTCTTTTTGATGTTCTAAAAATTACTCGTTGTAGTTCGATATTAATTAGTTTAGTCTATTTCGTCTTGTTCACATAAATAGTAAAGTTTGTAGGTAGACCATAAAAACTAAATGGATTATTTCGATTTCTGTAAGGTAGACATAGTATGCAGTTACGACTTATCCACCTAAATCTAAAAGAACGTTGTTGGTTGGGTGTTATTGTTGGTTAGTGAAGTGTGATTATCTATTAGCGGTGTTGTAATAATTATTATTCTCAAAATGCAAGCAAATATAAATATCGAAGCGAGGGCGAACATAATTTCACTGAGTAAAAGTGGATGTAATATAACACAAATATCTAACGAAACCGGACTGAGTGTGAGTATTATGATTTAAATATTATGGTGAATATATAAGTATAAGGTCTGATTTTTCAATCGCCAGATAACTTTTATGTGATTTAAATGAAGGAAATATTATGTCAACTGGCGTCAAAGATTATCAATGATAATGATTTGATCATTTAATGCTTTTTTTATGTAAAGTTTACAATTTCGATAAATGAAAGATTAATCACGATATGTAATAATTTTGAGTGTCGATGACAATTACAATTGAGTCAGCCCGATAATAATAGCCCAATAATTTTTGTTTTTAAATTATTAATAGTAAAGTAGTTTTAGTATTTTGCTTATGGATGCCTAACAGTAGCCCTCTTTTGTTCTAGAGAAATACTGAGAGTCGGTGGGTTAAGAGATATGAGGAGGAGGGTGGCCTTGCTAGTCGGGAGCGAAGTGGAAGGCCGGCGCGCTTACAAAAGCGGCGCAGCGACGTCACATGGTGAACGAGTATGAAACGAATGGTTTCATACCCACGAGACATTTTGCTGAGTTATTCGACACGTCATTACTCACCGTTCGCCGTGCTCTCCACGCCGAAGGTGTGCATCACCGGAGACCTGCTAAAAAACCATTTTTGATAGAGAAACATAAACAGGAACGTTTACGTTTCGCGCGAGAATATTTAGACTTTGATTGGGCCACTACTATATTTTCAGATGAAAAAACATTTAAATCTAGTCAAAAGGGAAGACTCCATTTATGGCGTAAAAATAATACACGCTGGTGTGAAAAAAACATATATTTACTAACACGGAATCAGGCCGAATCACTGTCAATATGTGGGGATGGATGAGTGCGGCAGGGCCAGGGGAACTCTAGTTTATTCCTCCACGCGCCAGTAGCTTCACTTATATGTAAGTATTAATTGACGTCATGCTGCCTACTGTGCGCAACGTTTATCCAGCTGAAGAATTTAGGGGGATATCTTTTGTCCAGGATAATTGTCCTATTCACCGGGCGAGCACTGTGCGTGAGTGGTTTACCAGTCACCCGGAGATAACTGTCATTCCATGGCCAGCACGATCTCCTGACCTCAATCCTATAGAAAATCTATGGGGTTTGATGGTGCAAAGGTGGGACGCACGAAATGAGAGGTGTGTTGACCAGTTGAAGTCACATTGCATGGAGATATGGGAAAATATAAGAGGAACTGACATATGTTTTAATATCGATGGCTCCATGCGTCAACGTCTTCTTGACTGTATCGAGAATAATGGTGGTTTAAACACTTTTCACTTAAATTGGTATAAACACTGAATAAAGTTACGTATTTTTTTTGACGTTCTTGCTTGTCATAACTTTATTCCGTGTTTATTTTCAGGGGTAAGGGTTTTGTTATAATAATATATATAACTATTAAATTGCGCCATTTCCGTGATTATTAATGTATTCAAATTTGAGGTTTAGTTTCAATCTTCTTTTCGTAACGAAAATTAATACTTAAGCTATAACCTCAACTCAATAACCTAATATAACCTAATATCTTCACGGAAGGGTCCGTGTACCAATCTGACGATACTTGTTTAGTTGCTGCACATAGGGACATGTGTGAGGCACAGAGAGTGATGCAAGGTAACTTCGACCTCCTATGTAAGTGGGCTCACGACGTTGGTCTTGTTATTAATGCAAAAAAAAACCAAACTTCTGCATATACACTCACCTTGCCTGACGACGTCTTGTGCGCCATTTGTCGTTGCCCATGAGCATCTGTGTTTACACCGACCGCTCAAAGCGTGTAGTTGCCAGACATTGGAGTTGGTGACTCATCACATGTACCTTGGTCTGATAATAGATAGTAATTTCCACTGGCGGCCGCACATTGATCACGTATGTAATAAGCTTAGATCTGTACTATCAAAGTTATCGATACTAAAGTATAAACTTCCATATAAAACGCTTAGAACATTGACTTGGCACTGGCTGATTCCGTTATTGACTACGGCCTAAGTACCTACGGGCGCACATATAAGACTTACATCGAAGACATTTACAAGTTACAGTTACGTATTTTAAAAACTATTGTACCCAGAAGAATAAAACACGAATTCAAAGATAATGACACGGGTCTATTTAAGTACTGTCAAATTGTAAATGTCTTCGACAAGGTGCGTATACTCGTTTTAAACGAGAACTGCTACAATCTGAGTTCAATTCGAAAAAACGAAAGGCTAAAGTCGTTACGTTGTCTGTCATACCTACCCACATTTAAGATACCTAAATCTAATAATGTTTATGGGGCAAGGACGTGGGAATGCATGCTACCTTCTATTATGAACGACTTACCGCTAGAAATCTGTAATAAAATAAATGTTAAAAATTGCTCGAAGGTGCTAAAGAGATACTTTCTGGATTGTGGTACAATCTAGAAAGTGTCTATTTAGTATCTATACTTTTCCTATACCTGAGTATGTAAGTAATGATAATGATGTTGTGGCACCGAGTTGCCGTGTCTGGCATACCACTGTTAAACCCACGATGGTTTGTGTGGTATGTTTACGATTTGTAAAATAATTGTAAAAGTGTTTTTGAGTAATAAATAATAAAAAATATATATAAAAAAAACATAATTGTAGCGGTTTGTTAACTTTAAATGTAATTATACCAAATAAACATTTTTGTTTTGTTATCACTTATCACTTATCACGCATGTTTCATTCTCAAACCTTTATTGCTGTACCTGTATACTGTATAATAAAATAAATAAAAACATTTCTATCTACGCTCTGACTAAACACGAAGTCAAAATTAAACTCACCAAATGGTTGCAGAAGTTAACGCATGATGAAACTGAAAATCTTATTAAAATTGTATTCTAACTAGCTTGTAAGTACTGTATTATTTTAACTGAAAAATACGTATATTTTATGTTATTGTGTAACTTGCATGACTGTCAACATCTATGTCAATATCATTAGTGTACCAATGATTTAGATGAACGTTGGCTCCTAAAACACAGGCTTCTGGCCTAGTTTAGGAGGCAGAAGTTCGCATTTTAATATGTCTTCGCTGTACAACTTTTTCACTGTGTGTTATGTAAGTTTACTTTTTTCCTTTGTGTACAAATAAACAATTTATTATTATTATTCCGTTTATTCATTAACTTAACATACATTTACATTTTTAAATATTTTTACAAAAAGATATAAAAAAACATTTAAAAATATAAAAATAGTAGCCAACTGGTATCGGGAACAGGGTCCAAGCTACCGGTGGTTAGGGTTACAGAGACAGGAACCTCCTCACAATGCGGGCCGTGTCAAGGAGTACTGCCTTCTGAATCTGGCTCTTGATCCAACTGCCAAGTGAGAGCTTCGACAGATGTTCGTCGAAGCTTTTAGCCATCAGGCCATTGGCCGTAACGACAATCGGCACAATGATAGCCGAGTTCACATTCCACATGCTGACAACCTCGTGTGCCAAGTCGAGATATTTTATTTGTTTCTCTTTCTCAGCCTTCACGAGGTTCTCATTACGCGGCGCGCTGATCGGTCTATCACCATTATGTCAGGCTTATTGGCGACAATAGTCCTGTCAGTAATGATAGGCCGATCCCAGTACAGCGTGACATGGTCTTTCTCGAGAACTGGGTCGGGCACATACTTGTAGTACGGTACCTCAGAATAACCTAAAGAAACTTGTGGAAGTTCATATTTCAAGGCAAGTTGCTGGTGAATAATCCTGGCTACTTGGTTATGCCTGTGTAAGTACTCGCCGTTAGCCAGACGAGAACAACCATAAAAAATAATTCTGATGGACTCACCCGGACGGTGGCATGCCCGACACACGTCCACCGTCCCGTCCTTCATAATATGTTTCCGGTAGTTGTTCGTCGGCATAACTTCGTCCATAATCGCACAGACAAAACCTTCAGTTTCCCCAAAGAGGTCGCCGAATCGTAGCTAGGACACGGACGCTAGAAAATCTACATCGGGCCCATGAAGAGCCTGGTAGAAGCGCCCGTGAAGCACCTTGCCTTGCCATACTTCCTTGCGGTCATCAGTAGTAAGTACTACAGATTTGCGCCAGTTCTCTTTAGCCATGGACAGCGGGGTGAGTACCTTATCCACTGCGACCACATCTCGGTGCATACCCACCTCGGCTTTCAAAAAATATTCTCTGAGGCTGCACACCTCGCGGTTGTGGAGGATCTTCGCGTTTAAAAAGCCTCGACCCCCGCACTTCCGCGGGATGTACAGTCTCATCACCGATGATCGTGGGTGATGCATCCGGTTTGCGGTCAGCAATGTACGGACTCTCCTATCTAGGGCGTCCAGTTCGGTCTGAGTCCATTTGAGTATGCCGAAAGAGTACATTAAAACCGGCATGACCCAACCGTTGAAGGCGCGCACCTTGTTTCCGCCTGAAAGCAGGCTGTTTAATACCTTTTTCAGGCGACCGAAGAAGCGCTCCCTCAACGACTGCTTCATGTCAGCTACGTGTGCAGCGAGTGGACTGTATACATACGTAGCAGCTAGCAGGTCACTGGGAACTCCCAAGAGAGGGGTTCTTTTTAGGAATAAGTACTTTAATAAAACAAGTCTTTAATTACTGTAAGCGATTGAGACTGAATTAAAATACCCTAATTTTTACGGAGCCAAACGGACATAGTGATCTTCTAGACTTTACAATTATTACTGGTTACTTAGTGATTGGCGCGTCCTCTTTTATAACTTATTGTTTCTGGAACATTCGGTGGCCGACCGTTGCGGACCGTGCGCTCACACACACTTAAAAAAGTGCAGGCTCAATATCGGGTATTTTGACTCACACTCCTTCAAATCCTTTATTAAGATTACATTTTTGCTGGCCAGCGGACCCTAATTACCCACACATATAAAGGGCAAACTCGCGTCCAAGCTCACGATTGGTTGTAAACATTTTGGTAGGCATAACAAACCTCATTATTATTCTTTTGTTAAATTAATTTTGCTACTCAGTAACAGGTGGCGTTGTGCCATGACGTCACTTTTCTGAATCGCGGTGTTAAGATTTTCCTGCATCGAATGAGATCCGCGATGTATTTTAAAGAGAGAGATATTTTTGAGACTTTATACAATTTCAAAATTCTTAGAACTAACTCTAAACAAATATAACTATAGTATCTAAATTAACTAAATATAAGCATTTTAAGCAGGCTAGTTACTGTCGTGCACATTTCTCCCGCCGTCGCCGTAAGGCGACTCCGTGGGGAGCACGACAATCCGCTTCGATGGTCTTCGGAGTACGTGACCTTTGGTCATCACGTCTACTACTCGTACCTCACCGTCTGCGCCTGGCAACACCTTCGTTACCCTTCCCTTGGGCCACGTGTTACGTGGGAGGTTGGGGTCACAGATTACAACGACGTCTCCGACCTTGGGTGGTGTGCCGCTACCGTAGGGCTCCCGCCGGTTTTGTAAGAGCGGTAGGTATTCACGTACCCATCTTCGCCAGAAGACGTCTGCTAGTGCCTGGGCGCGTCGCCATTGTTGTCGTGCTGTGACGTCTTTAAAACTTTTTAAACTTTATTATTAATATAGGTAAGCAACCTGATGCGGTTAAAAACTACTCAATATCATGGAAAGTGTTCACATTTCACCTCGAAATTAAAAAAGTCTCTTAAAAAAAAATAAAAAACAAAAAGATGGTGAAGAAAAAAGTCAATATCAAATGTCCGGGTTAATATTATGAAGTATTATCTCCTACTACCTCATTTTAGATGAGCTACAGCTTCGGTTTTACGGTTGAAAAACCTTCGGCTGAGCAATTTTGATCTCTAGCCGTTCGTAATAAAATGTATTGTTTAATTATTTAATGGCAAATAAGAATGGTGTTTCATCCGGCCCTTCTGAATGTATGGATCTATCACAGTTTGTCTCTTTTTTTAATTTTACAAAGGTTGATGTTATATTGGCGCTAAATTTAAAATGATTGAAAACTTCAATTAATCTGTTATATTTTTTTAGAATATTTCTAAATATTTATGAAGTCGTTGAAAAGGGGTTAAGATATAATGGATTATCTCTCCATTTTTAAGCTAAACCTTTAAATAATTAAATTATAAATAAATATTTCTTTAAGTATCAAGTCGTTTTGGGCATAGTTAAAATAAAGCAACTCAAAAATTGCACAGAGGTCAAAATATTTAAAACGGATGCCAAAAATCTCCATGATATTTTATCTTAAATATCGGTGAAATTACCCGGTGAGGGTACATGTGAGTTAGGGCCGATCAGTATGTGGTTAGGCGTTAGGGCTTCGGGCTCATCAGGTGCCACGTTGACATGCGAGAGTGGCCTGGAGTTCACCGTATTTTCTACTTCTACGAGCAGCGTAGCGAGTGTCTCGTCTGATGGGTGAACTTCTTTTAGTGTGACGTACAGTGCTTCCTTGACTGCCCTCACCATCCTCTCCCATGCACCGCCCATGAATGGTAACGCGGGAGGTATGTATCTCCAGCTTATGGACCGCGCATTGGACTCACTACCTAAAGCACTTAAGGTGCTTTCTCCTAGTTCCCTATCAGCCGCTTTGAAACAAGTAGCGTTGTCACTCCATATTTCTTTTGGACAACCTCTCCTACCTATAAATCGCCTGAGAGCGGCGATAGCTGAATCTGCACTAAGTGAATTTGCTATCTCTATATGTATAGCTCTACAAGTAAGGCATGTAAATAAAGCTCCATATCTTTTTTCTTTGTGTCTACCTACAGTAACAGATATGGGGCCGAAATAATCTAAACCAGTAAAAGTAAAAGGTCGTACATGATGAGCTAAACGGGGGTACGGTAAGTTTCCCGTAGAGGGATTGGCTGGCTTTGCCTTCTTTATTCTACAATATAAACAGCTCTTTAAAACATTCTTTACAGACGGACGCAGTCTCGTTATCCAAACACGCTGTCTTAACTCGTTTACCGTTATCTCGGTTCCGCCATGATGTAAACTTTCATGCACATGAGCTATGTATAGCTTCGTATATCTGTTCTTACCCTCGAGTATTATAGGGTTTTTTATTTCTTCATTTACGTCTTGTACCGCTGTGATTCTCCCGCGCAAACGTAAAACACCTGTATTGTCTAGGTATGTACTTAATACGGATAATGGGCTGTCGCCGGGCACCGCTTTGTTGGTTTTTATGGCAGCAATTTCTTTTGTGAAGCTCTCGCTTTGTGAGCCCTTGACCCATTGTTCTTCGGCGCGTAGATTATAAGTAGCGGGTATTGGTATGAAGTTTACTGTTTTTACGATTCTTATTTTTTGCGTAACTTTTTTATTAAGTTTGATTTTGTTCCTTTTTTCCCACGTTGGATCTTTTAATGCATTTTTCTTAGTACGTTTATGTTCGACAGTGTGTCTGCTTGGTCTACACAGATCAATAAACTGAAGTACTCGTGCGGTTGTTCTTATCAGCCGTATCCATTTGGAAAAACGTGTTATATTTGGCAGATGATCATTTACTATTGCTGACACCGCGGCTGGGTATCTGTCGGCAAAGTCGCTAGCATTGCGATCCTTTATATATAGCGCTGTACATGGGGATGACGTCGCGCCAAAAATAACAGATGTCATTCGATATTCGTCTGGGTCTCCATTCCGTTGCTCACCACGCCATAAAAATCTCAATGCATCACGATCATCTTCTCTTATCTTTATTCTCATAAACATTTCCTTAATATCTGCTGACACAGCTATTTTATTTTGACGGAAACGCATTAAAATACCGGGCAACGATTTTAACAAGTCAGGTCCCGACAGAAGTAGGTCGTTTAGGCATAGACCCGCTGTCTTTGCTGCTGCATCGTGTACGAGTCGTGGCGGCTTATGTGGCTTGGCTGGGTTAACCACTGGAAAGTGAGGTAGGTACCAGGTTTTGTTAATTGTGGATGTATCGGGTGCCTTTTCTGCATAGCTTGAGTTAAATAGATTTTCAAGGCGCTGCAAGTACTGGGTCTTGAGGTTCTCGTCCTTATCTAGGCGCCGTTCTAGTTTTTCTAGCCGCTTTAGGGCACCTAGGTAGTTGTTTGGTATTTTAGGTACCTCTTGTTTCCACAATAGTCCGGTCTCAAAGCTGCCATCGGGTAATCGTCGACTCTTCTGTTCTAGTATGTCTAAGGCTCTCTGTTGCGGGTCATCTCTAGGTATCCTAGGTTCTATGCATAGTGATTCTAATTTGAAAAAGTTTCTCATGCTTTCTTCGATTGGTTCCAGATTTTCCTTTATTTTAATGTTGCCGCAAAAAGTAGCTATAACTTTATTTACAGAGTACTGACATCCATGCAATACCCATCCAAGCTTTGTGTACGATGCTACTGGTTGATCACGCGCGCCTGTTCGTGTTTCTGTGGCTACTAACAAATGCCAGTTATCTTGGCCTATTAAAATCATTGGCTGCGCGTGTTCATATACAAGAGTGCTATAAATGTCGTTCAAATGTCTACAATTATTAATGTCCTCGGTATGTACAGTTTGCGCCATAATTTCAAGCCTATTTACGGTGCGCGCCGCCTCTATTATATGTGGCTCGCTATGGTGCTTGCCTTGAATGTGGAAGCTCACGGTTCGGCTATTCTCATGCTTGACCTCCGTGCCTACGCCTTGTATCCACATAGGTTTGGCTGGCCCATCTGCACCTAGGACGTCTGCTATTGACGCGTCTAACAAGGTGACTGTACTTCCATCATCTAACAAAGCGTATGTGTTTATACTTGTATGTGGTCCGGTCAATATGACAGGTACAATTTTTAAATAAGCGCGGCGGTTCTTAGGCGATATCGCAGATACTGTTTCCCGCGTGGACGTAACGGCTTCGTGTGTGATAACAGGTGCCGGCGCCGGTGGCGATAGCGATAACGTCACTACATTATTGTGTGTCGCCTCCACTTTACGCTCTTTATGTAAAAGTTTGTGATGTTTCATTTTGCATTCTTTTATTTCACAAATAGGTGCTTTGCACGTAAACCTTCTATGCTTGTTTCGTAGACATCTAAAACACATGTTGGATTTTTTTGCTATTTCCCAACGTGCGTCTATGTCTAGCTGTTTATATTTATAACAGTCTGGTAATTTGTGCCCGTGTTGCGTACACGCCGGGCATCGCTCTTTTGTTGTTTCTGTATTTACGTTAAACGAACGCTCTACTCTGCGCCGGTGTCGAGTACCGTTAGCGTCGCCATTGTCTTGTTCGGGCTGTGCGTACGCGCAACACTTATCAGCCTCTTCATTCATAAACATAGATAAGCGCTTCAACTCAGGAATATCTTCCATCTTTTTATTTGCCGCATAATCATACCACTTGTTTCTTAGTATCGGCGTTAGTTTTTCAATTATACAACGCGACATTTCAGGGCTATGTAAATACTGTATTCTTTTCAATGCTTCTACCGTACCCACCGTATTTGCTATACGGCTAGCGAATATACATATGTCCCTAGGATTATCATTAAATTTAGGTAATGACTTTGTTTTTTCTAATTCGGCTATAATCAAGGCTTCGGGCCTACCGAAACGTCTTTCTAATGCGTCTACAATGACCTGAGGGTCAGATTGACTAAATAATAGGCAACCTACAGCTTCCTTTGCGGCGCCTCTGAGGCTTGTCCTAATTCTAGCAACATTTTCTACACAGGAAAAATATGTTAGTGAGTCACAATACGCGGCCTTAAAAGCTATCCACTCACCGGGTTTTCCATCGAAGATTGGTAGCTGCTGTATGTACTTGGGGGGCTCCCTTGAGCTGCGCGCGGCCTGTGCTAGGGCCGCGGCGAGCGTCCCCACGTCTATCAATTTCTCACTCACTTCGTAACCGTGTAACACTTTATCACTCGCGATATTGCCCTTGTTTATATTCGCACTTAATTGCTTACGTACACTTTGTTCGTGGCCGTCGTCCCAAAGCGGTTGAGCGCCTGCGGCGCCGGTGTCCCTCGCTGTGTCCCTGCCTGTCCTTTCGCCACTGACGTCGTGTGGCGGCGGTCGAGCCTCATCTCCGGGTGGCGGCGCCGGTTGCGCTAGCCACGTTCCAATCCTTACGGAGGCGAGGTCGTCCACCACGTCGTCTTCCTCACTTGAGTCAGCTTCGGCTCTGACTCGCTGCAACTGTATTTCTTGCAGCTCTCGCTCTGCCTGCGCCTGCTTCACTTTCATTTCAGCCAGCCGCTCTGTAGCCTTGAGCTCCGCGAGGCGCTTCTGTTTTGATGCTGTAGAGCGGCGTGACCTGGTGTCGCCAGGCTTGAGCGTACCTTGTGAACCAGTAGTCGTAGTCTGCGTAGATCTGCTGCCTGTGTCCATTTCAGTGACCAGGCCCGTGCCGGTCTCTGGTGCCGGCTCGCTGGCACCCGGCTCGGCGGTCGCTGACGGCTCTTGCTGGGCCGGTTCTCTCTTGGGGTCTCTGCTACGGCTGCGTGTCATCATCCTGCTGGATGTACTTACTTAAAGATTTGGCTGCGAAGGACCAGAATGTGCAGCGAGTGGACTGTATACATACGTAGCAGCTAGCAGGTCACTGGGAACTCCCAAGAGAGGGGTTCTTTTTAGGAATAAGTACTTTAATAAAACAAGTCTTTAATTACTGTAAGCGATTGAGACTGAATTAAAATACCCTAATTTTTACGGAGCCAAACGGACATAGTGATCTTCTAGACTTTACAATTATTACTGGTTACTTAGTTCGCGAGCAATCGCTACGCCCCCGTAGAGGGGCGCGGCTGGCGGGATATGGGTGTAACCCTTGCCCCGCGGTATCGTTACATGTGCCCGTGAATACGGGCACCTCATTAGATGGCCTGTATAGGCATGGCAGGGGCGAGCGCGTGTAAAGAGCGCGACTCGCCAATGTGTGGTTGTCATTTTGTCCGGTAGGAGGCGCCAGCGGCGCTGGGCGCTGCGCGCTTAGCTACGGTGAAACTTTACCGTAGCGAGCGCCGCTTTCTTCACGCCACCTCGGCGGTCTGTCACCGCCAGGTGAGACCTCCGGTTGCCCGGAGGAGGCCCAGCGGATGACGACCAGCGACGGAGGTGACTTTGTTGGCGCATCCTACCGCTGAGGATGTTGGCCCCCGTCTGCAGACGCTTTCAGAGCTAGCCGATCGCGCTCCAGACTAGGGGCCGTAGTGTATGAGTTTGAGCGGCAATGTACTGTGTAACGCCGCTCATGTAAGCGAACGAATAGCTGGCCCGCGCCGCTCCTTCGTCGCGTGAGTTAGGATGAGTGTTGAGTAAAGGTTGTCTGTTCGGTGCGCGTCGCGCCTATATTAACTTAGAACGCGACGTGCATCGAATGTATTTTATGTGTGTGGAGTCGTGTTGTTTGGGTAGGTCGCGTGTAGACTGGTACGACCTACCCGGGGGAGTCAGTCCGGGGGGGGGGAAGTCACGTCCGCAGGCACTAGGTCGCGCGGTAGGCGACGTGCGCGCCCGGCGCGCCCCGCGTCAGGCGGGCGCGTGTGCCACGGCGCTATCTGCGACAGATGGGGCCAGGCAGAGGCATCGGCACGCGTGAACATGTTGGACGCGAGGCGGCTACAGAAGTCGTCCAGGCTCTCAATCTTCATGTCCCGCTGTATGGTGGCGTTCCTCACGAAGCGAGGTGCGGCGACGATGGCCCGCAGCGCAAGGCTTTGCTGCGCGCGGAGAGACTTCTTTGTGGTCTCGCTCGTGAGGGCGAGCCACGCTGGGGCGGCGTACGTGATGAGAGGGCGGATGTACGTTTTGTACACGCCCAGCTTGGCACGCAGCGGGAGGCGAGACGAGAGCACTGGACGGAGCAGGAAGCGGGCATTCCTACATTTCGCGATTGTGTTGCGGACGTGACTCACCATGGATAGCCGACGGTCAATGGTGACACCCAGGTACTTGGCCCGGGGCGACCACGTGACGTCGACTCCTTGTAGAGTTAGGGGTGGTGGGAGCTTCTGCGTGCCGCCGGTTACCAGCGCCTGCGTCTTACCCACGTTCACCGACAACCTCCACTTGGACAACCAGTCTGGAAGTAGGTCTAGCACGCGCTGCATCTTGACTGCCGCGTGCCGCGCGTTAAGCGAAGTCGCTATGTACGCGGCGTCGTCGGCATACAGCGCGAGCGTGGTGTCAGGTGTTGTAGGGATGTCGTCGGTGTAACATGAGTAACAGTGCGGAGAGACGCAGCTACCTTGCGGCACTCCTGCGGCTATCGAGCGGGCGCCCGATAGCGCTCCGTCGACCACCACCCTGAAAGTTCTGTTACACAAGAAGGAGGAAACCACCCTTACCAAGCGACGGGGCGTGCCGGCCTGTGCCATCTTGTACAACAAGCCGGCATGCCAGACCCGATCAAACGCCTTTTCCATGTCGAGGAATACTGCTACTGCTTGCTCTTTCTTGTTAAGAGCTGCGGCGAGCAGGTGCAGTACCCTCGACAACTGGAGCGTCGTTGAGTGTTCGGACCGAAACCCGAACTGCTCAGCTCGTGGGGTGAAGTGTTGATTCAGGTGTCGCAGCAGGAGTTGCTCAAACACCTTGGAGGTAGTAGAGAGAAGAGTAATGGGCCGATAGCTCTCCGGCTTCAGCACATTCTTGTTCGCCTTGGGCAGCATTATGACGCGCCCTTCCTTCCACGAGTTAGGGAAGGCGCCCGTGCGCAGTATGCCCGTGTACAGGCGCGCCAGCGCCGCTACCGTGCGGTAGGGCAGGTGGCGCAGCGCTGCGTTGGTCACACCGTCAGCCCCGGGTGCCTTCTTCAACTTCGTTTTAAGGATGGCGCGTCTGACTGCGCAAGGCGAGAAGAAGATTGGGTCCTCTTCGGAGGCTATCGGCGTCGAGAAGTACTCTCCAAGGTGCCTCTCGACTGCTGCGATGTGCTCGGTGTCGGTAGTCGGGTTCGGAACGAATTGACGCTCCAGGTGCTCGGCGAAGATCTCCGCGCGGTCTGGCGCGGTGTATCTTGGGGCCCCGTCGCTGTGGAGTAGCGGACGTACCGGGGCCGGGGTACTCGTAAGCTGGCGACATAGCTTATGTAGTGACGCCCAGTCTCCTTCTGCGGCGTCAATACACTCTTCCCAGCCCTCGGCGTTGAGCTCCTGTAGCTTGGCCCTTACCTTCTCCGCGTGGCGGTTGAGGTCGCGCTTGTCGCGCGGGCAGCCTGACGCTTGCCACCGCCTGCGGAGGCGCCGCCTATGGGCGACCATCTGCTGTAGGTGGATGGGCAGAGGCTTGTAAAGAGGCCCCTGCGGCTGCGTGATGATAGTGGTCGCCTCATCATGGGCGCGCCTAATGCAGGCGGTGATTTCGTCGGCCAGCCCGTCGACGTCCGCGGCGGTGGCGATGGGCCAAGCTGGAGTGGTGGTTTCCATCACCTCTGTGAATTTGGTCCAGTCCGTTTTTCGACGTGGCGCTGGAGGAGATAGTCTGGTTGGCATACCTGATAGGACGACGAGCACGGGTTGGTGATCTGACTGGAACTCGTCGTCTATTACCTGTTGGGCGATCTGGCCTCTCAGGCCCTTGTGGATCATGATGTCCAGCACGTCAGGTTGTTGGTTCTGGTTTCCTGGGTAATGAGTGGGCGTTTCAGGGCCGGACACCATGTATCCACGGGCCTCTGCGTCTGCGAAGAGCCGCCTCCCCCCGGTATTCGTACACCGGCTGTTCCACGCCGGGTTTTTCAGATTCATGTCGCCGGCGAGTATTGTCGCGTGCGGCGACTTGTAGAGTAGCGCCCGTAGCTCCGCTATGTCGAGCGGGGCCCCGGGCGGGCAGTAGCACGCATAGATGTTGATGTCCTCGCCGGCGACGTGTAGCTGGGCACCCAGAGCGTAGAAGGTACCCAGTGACGTCGGAGGGAGTGGTTGGTGCACGACTCTCCGTCTTATCAATACCGCCAGACCGCGGTAGGTTATGCCAGACGGTGACTTCTCGTCCTTCCTGTATGAGACGTATCCCGGGAACTTGGGCCTGTCAGCAGGCCCCAGGAGCGTCTCACTGATGAGCGCCACGTCGATGCGTTGTTCCCTGAGGAGGAGGCGAAGTGGGGCAACCTTGTTTCTAAGGCCGCGGGCGTTCCAATGTAATATCCTCAACGGGCTATCCATGGTAGAGTTGAAGCAGCTGAGCGAGCCCGTCAAGGATAATGAGCTCCGCGTCCTCGCCCTGCCTTATGGCCTTAATCAGGCCCATAAGCAGGTTGATGGCGCAGGCGGTTATCTCCCTAGTTGGGACGGCGCGACGCTGTTGTGGATGGTAGTTTACTCGGGCGCCGGCTTGCGGCTGGAAAGCGCTAGTCGCCGCCACTGGGTGAGCAGCGACTGTAGCCGTGTCTGTGGGTGGGGCGGGTCTTCCCGCCCTCTTCCCCTTCCTCTTGCCGGCGCCTGTGACAGCGTCGGTGGTTTGGTTGGTGGTTGCGGTAGGTGCGCCCTTGTCCGCGGGCGCCTGAGTCGACGCCTGCGCCGGTACAGGGCCTGGATCTGGCCTAGGTTGCGGCGCGGGAGACTGGGGTTTCTTTCCCTTCTTGCTCTTCTTCCCGCGCGGCCTCTTCCTCCGCCTCGAGGCGGGAGCGTCATCTTTGTTTTTGGGCCCGTTTGCTGTCGCCATAAGCGACGCGCTTGGGGCCTCGTGGTCCTCTGCGTTGGGCTCCTTTGTGGCCTTGTCACGACGCTGCTGCGTCATGGCGACAGTGCCCGCTCGCTTGTTCCGGAGTTCTTTCCGGAACACAGGGCACCCGCTGCTGGATGCCGGATGGTCACCTGCGCAGTTTACGCAGGTGGGTGTCTCTGTCCGTGGGCGTGGGCAGTCTCGGGCTGCGTGGTCTTGTCCGCAGCGCACGCATGCGAGCGGGCGGTGGCATTGGTGCGAGCTGTGTCTAAATTGCTGGCACCGATGGCACTGGGCGGGCCCTTTCTTGCTCCGCCAGGCATCAATACGGACACCCCTCATGCACATGAGCACGGAGATGTCGTATATGGCCCTTAAGTCTGGCTGCCTCTTGAGGACAACATAGAATAAGCAGCCGGGTCGTCCGCCGCGCGCTTTGATATTGCGAACGTACTCCGGCTGAAATCCTAGCGCCCTCAACTCCTCCTCGATGTCGGCAGGGTCGGTGTCGGCTGGCAGCCCCCGTATGGCCACCTTGAGGCTACGCTCCGCTGGCAACGAATATGAAAACCAGCTTAGGCCCTCCGACTTTTCCAGGTCTGTAAGGTACCTCTGGACCACCCGATACTCGTCCTCCGTTTCAGGCATGAAGCGGATTCCGCCCTGATAAGGACGAGCATTGGGAGGATGGCCCAGTTTGGCCCTCACGGCCCTAAAGTGAAGGGCCCAATTCGGCATCTTCTCCACCACCAGCGGAGGGTAGCGTGGCCGATCTCGTTCCCTCTTCCTGGCAGCTGCGTCCGCGCTCGTGCCTTGAGCAGGGGCTGCGGCGGCGGCTGTCGTACTAGGGTCCGTAGTAGCAGAGTCGCGTCCGGTGTGTCCACGTACTGAGTCAAGTCCGGTGGGCGAGCGGCGGGCCGCCTCGGCGAACGTCGGTGACCCGACCCCGGTTCTGCCACGCGGTTCACGCTGTGGGAGCGGGGAGTCGGGGCAGATGCGCTTTGCCTCTTCGGCGGCCTCGTCGTCCGAGCTTCGTGGGCGGCGCTGGGCACGGGTCTCGAGCGAGAACTCGTACCCTAACGCCACTGTGTCATCGGGTGTCTTATTAAGGGAGGTAGGGGCACCTACCTCAGAATCTTCATCGTCCATGTCGCTGCCATCCCTGGAGAAGCAAGGCGACATGGGTGCGGGCGAGTCTTGCGCAGCGTTGCGCGGCGGGGGCGGCGACATCAGTCCCTGCGAGCTCGTCGTTGCGGCGGCTGAGCCTGCCAACATGCGGCGGGGTGCGGGCGATGCGGCGCGCCCGGCTCTGGGAGCGGCGGCGGCAGTAGCGGCGGGTCGTGCGTGCGTGGGTGGGCGCGCAGCGGGGCGCGACGCGACGGGCACGGCCGAGTTGTCGTCGGCAGTCGTGGGACGCGCGGGGCGCGTACTTGCGGCGCGGGCCGCGTGTGTCGCGGTCGCCCTATCCCCCTGCGTGACGGGACGCAGGGCGGGGGCGACAGCGCGAACAGCGGGCGCGCGGCTGCTGGACCCGGGTGGGCCCGGGGCCTGTGTCGGCACGGGGCGAAACGCCGGCGGTCGGACTGGTACCGCCGGTGCGCGTACGGATGGCGGTGTTATAATCGTTCCAGGGCTGTGTCGCGGCATCGGAGAAGGCGGCGAGGCCGGGAACGGCCTTCTTCCCTCTGCGCCTGCGACGGCAGCGGAAGTAGTTTCGGGCGTCGGGCTCCTGATGGACGGTAGCGACGACGTCCGTTCCCCCATGGGGTTAGGTTGAGGCGGCGACTTCTTCGGCATTATGTGGGTGTGGCCGACCGCAACCGCAACGGTGCAACTGCACCGGGCAGCTCGGGGGCACCCGCTGTGAACTCACAGGCACTAGGTGCCCATGGGTACCCAACGGGCACCTTACCGTAATTTAAAAACAAAAACTCGGTTCGGGCGGTACCGCTATAAACAATTTGAAGTGTCTACCCTCGATTTTTTTAACAAATTTTGGGTCGTCGACCAATCACCGCCCTGCGCCAGAGGTGGCGCAGGGGACTTCGCTGGCGGCCACGGGAGCCTGCACGAGCGATGACGGCCAAAGGAACGCGGCGCACTAAAAACTGATCAGCGGTGGAGAGGCCACAAGCCAATCCTGGTTACTTAGTGATTGGCGCGTCCTCTTTTATAACTTATTGTTTCTGGAACATTCGGTGGCCGACCGTTGCGGACCGTGCGCTCACACACACTTAAAAAAGTGCAGGCTCAATATCGGGTATTTTGACTCACACTCCTTCAAATCCTTTATTAAGATTACATTTTTGCTGGCCAGCGGACCCTAATTACCCACACATATAAAGGGCAAACTCGCGTCCAAGCTCACGATTGGTTGTAAACATTTTGGTAGGCATAACAAACCTCATTATTATTCTTTTGTTAAATTAATTTTGCTACTCAGTAACAGGTGGCGTTGTGCCATGACGTCACTTTTCTGAATCGCGGTGTTAAGATTTTCCTGCATCGAATGAGATCCGCGATGTATTTTAAAGAGAGAGATATTTTTGAGACTTTATACAATTTCAAAATTCTTAGAACTAACTCTAAACAAATATAACTATAGTATCTAAATTAACTAAATATAAGCATTTTAAGCAGGCTAGTTACTGTCGTGCACACTACGTTAATGCCTAACGCTTCCGACATACCCAAATACTTATAGCTTTCGGATGAGGAGAGAGATCTGAGGTGTATGGAATCCGAGAGTTGGATTCCCTCGGATTCCATACTCTCTCCTCGCTTTACATACATGACTACACATTTGTCCGGGTGCGCCAAAGTTCACCTAAATTTTCAACTCCGATAATTGGAATTCCGAAAATGTTCTTCCTAACATTTTTCATCCTAACAATCGCAATTCCTAACTACTCTGTCTCTAATGTTCATAATTCCGAAGCATTCAACTTCATAATGTCAGTAGCAATAAACATTTATTATACTTTTATTTGTTTTCCTATATTTTCTCAACATAACCATCTTTTACACTATTATTCAAAGTCATATCTTTTTGTTTAGATTTCTTTTTATTCATAAAAATCAGTATTAATATACATTGATTTTGCGTAACTTTTACTTTTTTTATTTATTGCGGTGTGTACCTGGAAAGATATCCATAGGTTAGTTTAGGTTAGAACTGTGACCAACTACCTCGAAATTGGTCGCAAATTTTTTCTAAGTATTTTTTTCATAGGGTGTCCAGCCTTTTCGCAGAAAATTGTTTGGCCGATTATCACTTCCCACCCAACGTTTCGCCGATGTTTCACATTGATAACTAACGATTAGCAAATTTTTGTATGACAACGTTTCACGTTGGCAGAATTATTGTTAAGCTGATTATTATAATGGCACAAAACGTTTGGCACAATTATCATTTGTCAAACATACCGTTTTTACAACAACCTAAAAATTTCCAATGTAGCCCCACTGATTGTACGTGTGCAATGTTACTGTTGCTACCAGGAGAGCTTGGAAGGGGATGGCGGGGTCTTAGTTCGCTCGCTCCGCTCGCTCACTAGACCCCGCCAACCCCTTCGAACCTAACCTGTCCGAGTCGGGGTGCCCCAAGTCCAGAGCTCGCTTCGCTCGCTCTTGAATCCAAGCTCTCCTGGTAGCAACAGTAACATTGCACACGTACAATCAGTGGGGCTACATTGGAAATTTTTAGGTTGTTGTAAAAACGGTATGTTTGACAAATGATAATTGTGCCAAACGTTTTGTGCCATTATAATAATTAGCTTAACAATAATTTTGCCAACGTAAAACGTTGTCATACAAAAATTTGCTAATCGTTAGTTGTCAATGTGAAACATCGGCGAAACGTTGGGTGGGAAGTGATAATCGGCCAAACAATTTTCGGCGAATTATTACACTTGGTAAATGTTTCTATCTGAGTATCAGTGAGAATATTATGGTAATTATTTTTAGGGATAAAAGAGTTATGATAAAAAACAGTAGGAGTTTAAATTATTTACATTAATGATATTATTAATTACAATTTTCGGAAACATGAGTGTTATGAACATCGCCGGTAGCACTACAAATAGTATAAATGAAAACTTTAGGATGAAAAATTTTAGGAAGAATGATCATTCGGATTACAAATCGTTAGGAAGAACAATTTCGGGTAAAGAACTTTAGGTGAGCCAATATGGACCCCATTTGTCCACACCAAATTCCATCCTGATGGCGCTACTGAAAGTTTCAGTTACTTTCAGTAGCTTCATCAGTAGCAATTAGTTAGGGGCAAAGAGTTTCAGATCATCCATGTAAAGAAGGTGAGATATGACCTGCCCACCTCTCCTCAACCGGTAGCCTATGCCTGAATCCTCCAGCAATGTGCTTAGAGGATTCAGGGCTAGACAGAACCAAAGTGGACTCAGACTGTCGCTCTGAAATATTCCCCGTTTAATCCATACAGGCTCATCGTTCCCCTGAATCTGTCGACATCCTGGATATCGAAGGACCGTCTTCCATTGCCCCAAACACGACTCAAGAAAGGTGCGTAGAGTTGCATCAATCTTGTACAACTCCAGCACCCTCATGAGCTATGTATGTGGCACAGAGTCGTAGGCCTTCTTGTAATCTATCCAACATGTCGACAGATCCTTGCGGGATCGACGAACCTGTTGGCTAATGGCCATGTCGATGAGGAGTAGCTCCTTAGTTCCACGGGACCCGTTCCTACATCCATTCTGAGAGGCCGACATAATAGAATTACTATCGATGTGTTTGTTAATTTTCTCTCTCAAAATGGATGTAAGAAGTTTATAGACCGTCGACAAACACGTGATCGGTCTTTAATTCTTGGGTTCCGCAGGACTACCTGACTTATGGAGCAGATGGGTAACACCCGTTGTAAGAAAGTCTAGTAGCGACCCAGATTCTAAGTATGACTGGAATTGAGATGCCAGGCGAGTGTGTGAACTACTTAGCCATTTGAGCCAGAAGTTGTGCAGTCCGTCCGGTCCCGGAGATTTCCAGTTCGGTAACGAACGAACTGCTCTGGCAACATCTAATGGTGTGATTGAAATTTCTTCCATTTCTGGGATGGATTCACACACTCGCTCGACATCACGCATCCAGTCACCCTCCGTATGACAGACGGGCACCGACCAGATGCTGCGCCAGAATGAACTCGTGGCAGCATCATCTGGGCGGCACACGTCCGTCACACTTTGTTCGGGTCGCTCCCAAGCTCTGTATACCCACCTCTCATCACTCTGGAACATGCGATTCTGCGAGTACCGATCAACACGCTTCTTATACCGCCGAATACGGTTCACCCATGCATAAACTTTCTGCTTCAGGAAGTCGATGCGTTCTGTGACTCGGGACATGTATTCTTGAGGACTGATTCCAGTCCCCAAGAATGCCCGCCTCACAAAGCGCATCACACGTGGGCGTGTATTGCCCTCCCTGAAGCAGTATAGTTTGCCGATGAGTACCCTGGCCCCGTCGATACGGCCCTCGATCCTGCGTTTGCCAGGCTGGTACGGCGGGTTTTGGTCGAGTAGCTACGTCAAAATTTGGGAATTTGACGTTAACTAAACGACAAGCCGCTACAGCCCAATACAAGATCGAGTGCGTATCAACGAGGTTCTCACTACTCTCAAAAATATTTTTGAGTTGCGAGTCCAAGGCACACACCAGCGCCCTATTTTTCTTATGCATGGGTAACCGTGGTAATCGGGGCCTAAGTTGGGCAGGAGTGGATCGATACACGTGAAGCGCATCTTCCAGAGCGCTCCTCAAACGTTCGTTGCACTGGCTACCATCATCATATCATCTTCTTCTACAGCACCAAGATTGGACCGCGGTGGTATTGCGTCCATAGTTGTCGCTTGCACCGCGGTTTGCGCCGAAGTCAAGTAGATGTGGTTGCTCGGTACCTCTGAGCGCAGCCTATCAAGTGCGGCGTCGTCCAACATGTGATTGCGTTGGATGACTCGCACCTGATCCGACAACCGTTGGGCCGAAACGTTGACAGTCGGTTCAAGTTCCTGAAACATAGACAGCATCCTAACACGGTACGCAGTGAGGATAGTTCCCCCCTCTGTAGACCCATAGTATGCGCGCATGACGTTCATCATTCATTAATGGAATAAGTCCATCTCATGCGCGGCACACAACCACCAGCAGCGGGGACCCGGCTCGGGGCTGGTTGGCCCCTAAGTCCCAAGCTTCTTGGTGGCCGGCCTCGCCCCGGCCGACGTACAGGTGTAGGCGACGTCGGCGGGGAGAAATACTCGTCACTGGAGCTCGACGCGACTGCCGCTGCCGATGACACAGGTGATCCGGGGTCCGGCGGCGGCGAGGCGGAGCTCAGCGACGAGTCCGGGGGTGGAAGGCGTGCGCGTTGTGACGCAGCTCTGGTTATCATCCTAACATTATTTTAATCATGCCATTTTCACTGATTTTTTTCCTTTCGTCTTCGCCGGTATAACGTTGACAGATGTCATTGCTGTTTGGTCGGTTTTTAGGTTTTTGTTGTTACTATTTTCAGTTTTTTCCAAATATTTCCAGGTTTATTGGTTTTGAGATCAAATAAAATCACTGTTGTAAACAATTGGGTGTAAAAATAAATATTTTTTAGTTAAAAAAGTTAGGGATGATTTGTTGACGTGTTGACACACAGAATAACAATGTTAAAGGGAAACTATCAGCTTGGTAAATATTATTGTTGATAAATAAAAATAAAAACATTGTCAAAAACTTGTATCACAAGATTTGAACTCAAACCAGGTGCGTCTCATTCCAACGTTTGACGCTTACCACCATCAATACATAGTTGCTTGGTGCGAATTTAAGCGACTTTATGGATTGACCAAGCAAGATCATGCGTTTGCTGCGTGTATAACAAATGAGACGGAAATATATTTTTTTGTTTCGCGGTGTGCGACGCCCCGGCGCGGCGACATGCGACAGTGTGCTAACTCTGGCTGTAATGTGCGTACGGTATTGAGTTTGAGATCATTTACACATACAGACGCACGGCCGCTCGCTTGTACGTTCACAGCAATACAATCCTTAGCGTGCTACTGCACTTCTGAATCCTTACTGTAGGTACATCACGGTGAGAAACTTGAGAAGTTCTATGCGTCTATGGAGAGTGCTCAGTCGGTTTGTATACAGCGTGTGATGGATCCGAACTGTTTAGGTTAGAACAAAGTTTTAAATAGTTCTCATATTTACGATTCGACGGGTTACGGCAGTGTGTACCATACTACACAATGATTTCGACAGGTATATTTCAAGAACCATGTAAAAGGAGACATGCCTTAAACTGGGCACTAATCCAGACTCCCTAGAGGACTGCTTGAATACTTTAACAGACCTGGGAATCAATCTCGGGACCTCATGCCGACTCTTGTTTACGGAAGGTACTCGTTATTACTCCACTTCTTTCTTTACAGAGAGCCACAAACATCTTAGCAAGCGCGTGCTACTAGTTAACCGGACCTTCGGTAAGATGGTCTGTTTACTATAGACGCTACTGTACCGATACATTTGATGGTACTCTAGACTAGCTATACTGTCCTGCAGTTTGATTTTCTATAAAAATATTGTTTTTTTTAAAGATAAATCAAATGATTTTTCCTTTATTAATTGTTTTTTTTTTCAATTTATCATTCAGAACATTAATCTTATTGTGTAATTTGACAGCAAATACAATCAATTTCCTAGTATGATACAATCAGTACTTTTAACGAAGCTTCTAAACTAATTGTCAAAGAAATTCTAGAACATTATTTTATAATTTCACATCGACCAAGGAAGTGAAAAAAGTCATGTGGAACAACATAAATCGTCCAGTTAAATTGTTACTCAATAAAAGACTGGACAAAGATGTCCAAAGAATAGTTCAACCTTTCAACATTGTGCTCTCTGTATTATTGTCTTCTAAATACAAAATAAGAAATGGTTTCATCACTCCGTGTGAAAAAAAGTATCCTATATTGGTATTTATCATTATTTCATTTTTCAACGTTTTTAGTTTCTACAAGATGGTAACCGATGAATACGGTGATTATGCGAAATATTTCAGTAAAAATGCTTTTGGTGTTGGTGCTATATTCTATATTCTTGGCGCCTATTTTCTCGGTTTTTCACTGTTGATCATTTGTAACCTAGCTCATAGCAGCATTCACGTTTCTCTTATTCTAAAAATTCAGGAAATTCATAAAAGTACTATTAGTAAGAATGTCCGAGGTTATACTATTTGGAGTTGGATCTCACTAATCACTACATGGGGTATTTATGTTTTGCCGACTTTAATCCTTCATGTGACACAGAGTACGTGTTATTTTTTGGAAGTTACCTGCGACTTAGTGATCATGCAATATGATGTCAATTTAGTTTATGGTATTGCTCTCATAACATTGTTGACGACGTATCTCAAAGAATGGAAGAATAACATACCAATGAAGAGTGATGAAGACGAAAATGCTGAACAGTTTGGCACATTGTTTAAGATGTATCAAAATATTTTAGAAGCTTACAATCTGTATAAAAAATGTTTCCGAATATTGGTAAGTAGGTGTTTACTTGATTTCACAAACCCACACTTTATATTATAAATTCGGATGCAACACACTATTGTTTTTTTTATACAAAAATAGAATCACTTTTAATTTCACTGGATAGTCCAGCAGGCTAAAAACACCTGTACCGGCTACGGATGTTTGTCAGGTTAAATGCGTAAAAGACGAAGCTGGAATGGTTCTTTCCGACGATGAGAAAATTAAGGATAGGTGGAAGGGTTACTTTGAAACACTGATGACTAAGGACAATAACTGGAGAGGTGTACTGTAGAATAAACCAGTGAATGAGGGACTAGTAAGAATGGTAGGTGTGGATGAACCCAGGATTGCAGGAAATAGAATGAAGAATTGTAAGGCATTAGGACTGGTCGGAATATCGGTTGAAGTGTGGAAGTTCTTGTGGATGGACGGATGGACGTGGTTAGCTTTATTCTTCAAAAATTGTTGCTAGGAGAAGCCATACCTGACGAAAGGTGTAATAGATCGCTGCTGCCCATTTTTAAAAAACGAATGTGATGCGCTAAAATTAATACTTACAGCCATAATTCTACTGCCATATTGTATGAATGTTTGGGGGAAAGTTCTTGAAAGGCGACTGAGAGAAGAGACCGAAACGCGGTTTTTGCCTGGTGGGGAACGATGGATACTTTTTACGCTATCCGGCAGCTGTCTAAGAAATACAGAGGTGCACATGAAAAACACATGATGTTCGTCGAACTCGAGAAAAAGGATACGACCGGGTATCCCGTGAGGTTCTGAGGTGGGCTCTTAGGAAAAAAGGTATGCCTGGGAAGTAAGTGCAATTGACCCGAAGTCGTTTGTCTTGCTAAGGACATTTGTAATGAGGAGGGATGAAATGCATGTGACAAAAATAATGAAATATGAACGTTAATGGAGGGAGAGGAAGGCTAAAGAAAAGATGGATGGATGGTGTGAGGAATTATTATAATATTATTATGAAAGGACGTCACGGCATGATACTCCATTCGAGTATCATGCCGTGACGTCTGACAGGGAAGAATGGAAGAAGTGACGTATTGCGCCAACCCCAAATAAAAAGGGGCAAGGGCAGGAATATGATGATGCTACTTTTCATACTATTGTGCTTAATGCGGAAAAGCTAGTCACTGATAATAATTAATTTGTAACAGTAATCTTTTTTTTTAATTCTTTTGTAGATATTGTACCAAACATGTGATACATTTCTTCGATGTTTATTTATGGTGAAGGCAAATTTGATACATTCCCAGCAACCAGCGTCCTCATCACAGCAATATGCAGTAAGTGTAATGCTAAAGTAGCGAAGTATCGAAGAAAAAGACATGCTGCACCGAACCCAATTAAATTGGAATAAGGGCAGAAAAATGACGAAGGCTGATGTAACCCCGTGACCTTACAAAAGCGATCAGTCGCACGAATATGCGATCGTCTTGTTCATATCTCGTTCAGAAAAACCGTTCTCTCTCCATCATCATCATCATTTCAGCCGAAAGACGTCCACTGCTGGATATAGGCCTCCCCTAAGTTTCGCCACATTGACATAACATGGTGGGTTTTGCCATAATCGCCACGCTTGGCAGACGGCTTGGCGATCTCAGTACGGTTGTCACAAAAGCACAGAGAACGCTGCTGCCCATTCTCTGGCAAGTCCCTTAGTCGCCTCTTACGACACCCACGGGAAGATATGGGATGGTGCTATTCTTTATGTCCTACACCATACAAAGAGAGGTCTCTCCATACATGGTACAGAAAACAAAAAAAAACTTCTAACCTATACGCACGGGGTTGGTTTGAATAAGATTTGATGTTTAGTTGTGGAGATATAGGACTTTTCATCAAACTGCAGCAGTAACTTTGTTTTTCATTAACTTACACTGAAAAACAAATTAAGTTTTACTGTTGTATGTAATACAATACCAACAACATATGAATGAGTTCCCAAAATTTTTTTTTATTATATTGTTTGGTGCCAAGGAACCCCTTTGTGCGTACGACTCGCACTTGGCCGGTTTGTTTGTTTTTTTGAAGTCGTTTGATTTTTTAAGACTACTATTAACTTATTGTATCTGAACTAATCCTCATTCATCTCTTTATTCTAAGTCATCTGTGAAGCCTTTTCCGAACTATATTACCTTGTTTATCCAATTAACCATTTTCTTTTTTGATCAATTTGTTTTTCCAGTTCTCTCCGTTTATTAGCACACTGGTAGCTGTGTCGATTATGAAGTTCACGTTACTAATACTGATTACTTGCTTGCAATGTGAGAAGTTTTATGCATCTGTGGAGGAAGCTGAGTCGGCGTGTATACGTAGTTTGATGGATGCGAACTGTTTCGGTTAGAACAAAGTTTTGAATAGTACTTTTGTTTGCAGGTCAAGGGGCTAGACGAATATGTACCAAACTACGCCAATATTAGGCTAGTAATGGTGCAAAAAAAGTTGTGTGGTAATCAGTGGTCGTGGTATATGATGCGAAGGAATAAAGAAAATGTCGTGAGGAAAGTTTTGAGTACGAATGTGGATGGGTAGAAAAAGACCAAAGAAACGATAGATGGATTGTGTGAATTATGATATGGCACCGAGATCTCATGAGATAATATGTAATATACACAGAAGTATGGAAGAAGAAGAGATGCTGCGCCGACCGCAAATAAATTTGGATAAGGGCAAGAGAACGATGATGACGATACGGTGTAAAAGAAGGCGAGCCTATTGCCATTAACCGGGCACAAATCCAAAACCCTTAGTGGACTTCTTGAATACTTTAACAGACTTAGAAATCGATCAGGACCATGAGGTCCTTTAAGCAACTCCTGTAAGAGCTCATGCGTACGCTTGAGCTTACGCTTGTTTACAGAAGTTGCTCCTAATTCGGGATTTTCTCAATTCTTATTTTAAATCTTTCTTTTCAGAGAGTCACAAACATCTATGCAAGCGCGTGCTACAAATTAACCGAACCTTCAGTAAGATGTCAGCGTGTGGTCTCTTTACTATAGACGCCACTCTACCGATACCTTTTTTGGGACTTTTGACTAGTTATGCTATCGTTATATTGCAGTTTGCATTACTGTAAAAACATTATTTTTGAAAAGTA
This sequence comes from Cerastis rubricosa, assembly GCA_949152445.1. Taxonomy (NCBI): domain Eukaryota; kingdom Metazoa; phylum Arthropoda; class Insecta; order Lepidoptera; family Noctuidae; genus Cerastis; species Cerastis rubricosa. The sequence goes on along the minus strand of OX424534.1, from coordinate 18,650,140 downwards.
ACATCGAACGTTTTCTGCTTTTCGTTGTTTTTTTTTTTATTTATACTCACAAAATAAATAGGTAATGTCGTGTGTTCATTTATTAGACATGTCCAACAAAATATAATATTTCCACTATCACCAGTATCGGCAACCTCCTACATAACCTTCATCCCAATCGAGTGTGATTGGAACTGCAATCATCGCAGTAGTATCATACTTCGAGGTAACGTACAGTGGGGTTCATAAGTCGAGTAGCAATCTCACAAAGCAATAGACTGACACTTTGGTGTGACTTACGACCTTCTTTTAATGAGTAATTTCTATACTACAGGCACACACACTCTCACAATTGTCTGCAACTGGTTGTAGTTCATAATTTCAATTAGTTAAGTAGATCATCGTGGCTTAGCGGTTAACGTTTCCTGGTAGTTGTCAATCGTAAAGATCTGTGAGTTCAAACCTCACTTTTGCTGATTCTCTTTTTGATGTTCTAAAAATTACTCGTTGTAGTTCGATATTAATTAGTTTAGTCTATTTCGTCTTGTTCACATAAATAGTAAAGTTTGTAGGTAGACCATAAAAACTAAATAGATTATTTCGATTTCTGTAAGGTAGACATAGTATGCAGTTACGACTTATCCACCTAAATCTAAAAGAACGTTGTTGGTTGGGTATTATGTGTTCCGTTTGACGTCCGAAGTCCATTATGAGAGTGCACGCTTCGTTCCCTGAACAGCTGCTAGTTGTCCTTACTTTCCGCCTCGTAATCGCACCACTAGCGACCCCCAACGTCAAATCTGTGAACTACTTTCAAAACCGCATACAAGCCGCCATGATGAAGTCTTAGGTCATTGTTGCGTCGTTTTCCGAAGTGCGCAGTTTTGTTAGATTGTCAGTTATATCGAATTAGCGATATTAGTTATTACAATTTTTTTTTATATTTTTGAATTTTTGAGATCAAAGTAGAAAGTTCATAATATTAGTATTAAAATTACTTTTCCGTCGCGTGTTTATTTTATACAAAATGAACGGTGAAACTATCGCGCCAGAAGAAACTTCGAGGAAAAGGACACGGAGTTCGAGTTCTTCATCATCATCAAAAGGAGGTGATACGGTGTCATCGGAGAGCGATGTAGGTGATCCAGCGCCGCGCAAACGGCCCCGTCAGGCACGGGGGCGCTCCCTCTCGCAAGATTCCGAACTGGATCGCAGGTTTGATCTACTATCCCAACAGTTGGTGAGTCATGTCAATAATGTATTAACAAATTGCATCATGGCAAATAGTGCTCCATTAGCACAAAGCCTACCCGTCACGCAAAATTACATTGGCACCGCTTTGCCTTCAACATCGACTGTTTCTACCCACAATTTACAAGAAAATTTCTTACGTCCGCCGCAGCTTACCCCTTGCACAGAAAATATTGCAAATCTAGACGTTTCGGTTAAAGAACCTAGTGTACCTAAAGCAAATCCAGAACGTGTAACGAAAATAGCAGAAATGCAGAGGTTTGACACCCCGGATTGGAATGCTGTACGTTACACAGAAGTACAGAAAAAATATGTAGCTTTCCCCAGTTTTGTCGAATTGAAAGTGAACGAAGAATTGCGGCATTTTGAAGATCCATTTGCACCATTAAGATGGTTTCAAATGGAACGCAGTTTTGCGGCGTTATCTAATGCCTTTTTAACTCAAAATGAGTATGTGAACGCGGCATTACAAAATCTTATTGATTGGTCTGCTAGTTGTAACGCTCAATTATCTCCAACTACCCTCTTTGATAAACTAAAAGAGTTATTTGGTGCTGACTCATCGTATAAAACGGTATCACATGACATTCTCCAAATTATTTGCGGTAAACGAGCTGAAGTTATAGAGACGCGACGCCGGTCGTTATTAAAAAATGTTAAGAGCAAATACGTACGCGACGACATAGAAAAAATTCCACCCTCAATCGAATACATATTCAATCCTCAAAATTTATCAAACTACCTACAAAAGATTGGGGGTGTAGAAAAATTAGAAAAACAAAATAATAGTGCGGGAACTAGTCGTCCGATATCTATAGAGCCTTCGACGTCTTTTCAAGATAATACTTTTCGTTCGCGACAAAACAAACCGAAGCGAAATGACAAAAAAGACAACAAACGAAATTATGATTTCTCGTCAAAAAAGAAGGGGGGGCGAAAAGATAAGAACGGGAGGCGAGCAGGACAAAAGCATAAATGACTATTTAATACCGAGTTTTTGGGGCGGTTGTCTTCAGCATTATATAGAAATTTGGAATCGTTTCGACCCTCCAAGAACTATTTTAAAAATGATTTCGGGAGCTCGTATCCCCTTCAATCAAGCACCGCCCTTAATTCTACCAACTTTGGCCAACCTGTCAAAATTTCAAACCCCTGTTTCGGAAAAAATTACACTAGAAATTCGGAAGATGGTTCAAGAACGAGTGTTAGAGCCTGCTCCTTTGAGCCCGTCGTTCATTTCTCCTCTTTTTATAATCACGAAGAACAATGGAAAAAATCGAGTGATATTCAACTTGAAAGCACTAAATTTATACATGGAGCCAAAACATTTCCATCTTTTCCACCATCAACAAATGCCATCGTTTCTGCAACAAGGCGACTGGATGGTCAAGCTGGACCTCAGCCAGGCCTATTATCACCTTCCAATACGCACAGAACACAGGCGTTTTTTGCGCATCAGCTACGGTGGTCAACTTCTGCAGATGACGTGTCTACCATTCGGCCTGGCTGCTGCTCCCAGAATGTTTGCGAGCATAACAAACTGGACAGCAGAATATCTTCGCACAAAAGGTCTGCGCCTCGTCGTGTACCTAGACGACTATTTATTAGTCCATCAGAACAAGGAAGTACTCAGCACGCATCTAAACATAGCTGTACGCTTCTTGTCCAGTCTGGGGTGGTGTGTAAATCACGAGAAATCGATCACCAGGCCAACGAGGTCGATCGAATATCTCGGCATCGATTGGGACACCCAAACAAACCGCAAGTCCCTACCACCAGAGAAGGTAAGAAAGATTCAACAGAACCTCTCGACCAGACTCGCAGCGGGCAGTTGGACCCTCAAGCAGGCGCAACGCCTCTTAGGGCTTCTCAACTTTGCGTCCTTCATCACCCACCGGGGAAGGATGCGTTTCCGTGCGCTGCAATGTCACCTAAAAGTACTGCGTCAAAATCCTCTCGAAGCAGTACAACTGACACAAGACATTCGCCAAGAACTCGAGTGGTGGATGGAGAATGTAGGCCTAAAGACGGCCATTCACACAGATGTGCTACCCACAAACTTTGTCATCACGGACGCTTCCGACATTATGTGGGGTGCCCTGGTCAACAACAACAAGGCACAAGGTACATGGCAACCCCACCAGAAAAAATGGCATTGCAATCTCAAAGAAATGTATGCTGTAATTGCCGTGTTGTCGAAGGAATCCAGAGCCCTCCGGGACTCCAGGATCATTTTACAGACCGACAACAAGACGGTGGTCTCGTACATTCAGAAGGAAGGTGGCACAAAATCACACCGATTGATGGAGTTGACGCGGGAATTGCTGACTCTGACGGACGACCTCAATGTTGTACTGATCCCTTACCACTTACCAGGGGTTTACAACACCGAAGCCGACCACCTGTCGCGAAATCGCGCCGGCAGCGAGTGGCTTCAGGTGGCAGCAACTTCAAAGATATTTCAGACTTGGGGAAAACCGGAAATAGACTTGTTCGCGTCTCAAACCGCACACGTCGTGATAAATTACGTTTCTCTCGATTCTTCAGACTCCAACGCCTGCTATCACGACGCGTTCAGCAGATACTGGCGATACGACCTCGCATGGGTGTTCCCACCGCCAGCGCTGCTTCCACGAGTTCTTCACCACCTAAACTCGGCATCGGGTCGGTACATCATAGTAGCGCCCAAGTGGAAGAAACCCTTTTGGCGACCAGACCTGAAAAATCGAACCTTGGCACGGCCCCTCAAGATCAGAGACCTGAAGAAGACCTTGGTGGACACGGTGACCGGCCTACCACCAGCTCATGTCAACGATCTGCAGTTGGAAGCCTGGCTCATTTCGGCTGGGACACCATGACAAGAGATTGGTCTCCACAAGAGAAAGATCTTCTTTTATCTTGCTGGCGAACTTCAACTCTTAAAACATACACACCTATTTGGGGTAAGTGATCTTGGTGGTGTAGTCAAAATAATCTAAATTTTCGTACGCCAAGTCCGGCCGATGTTGCGAAATATCTAGCACATCTATATCTTAATCAAAAGTTAGCTTACAGAACTATTCTTGTGCACAAGTCCGTTATTGCATCTGTTTGTGAAACTACCTCAAATATTAAAATTTCTTCTAGTCACATTGTAAAGCACATTTTGAAAGCAATTTCAATTGCAAAGCCGTTGCCACCTAAGGTACCCACGTGGGTCGCCAGGGTATTAATTACTTACTTAAATGATAATACTCCTTGCATTAGTAGTTTGTATGAGGTGTCTAGACGAACGGCGACTATTTTATTATTGTGTTCAGGACGTCGGGTACACGACCTTTCCCTCTTGCATATTGATTCAGATCATTATATAGATAATGGGGATTCCATAACTTTACACCCTGTGTTCGGGTCAAAAACAGATAGCGCGTCTTTCCAGCAATCCAGTTGGGTTTTGTTGGCATCCCAAGATCAAAATTCAAATCCAGTATTTTGGCTCCGCACGTTAAAACTTTTAACAAAGGAAAGACGGGGTTCATTAACAAATTTGTTCTTAACTACTAGAGATCCCGTTAGAGCAGCCACACCAACTATAATTGGGGGTTGGGTAAAACGTGTTCTATCTGATGCTGGAATACAAGCCTCTCCAGGTAGTTTTAGATCGGCTGTCTCCTCATTAAATTGGCTAGAAAATTATCCTATAAATGAGATATTATCTAAGGCAAACTGGAGGCATGAATCAACTTTCAGAAAATTTTATCGTAAAGAAATTAGGTCCAGTAACGAAATGTCCTCGCTGCATTCGTTATCAAGATTATTTCAAGTCCCCAATTGATTATAAGTTAACCGATGTTTTCAAGTCAAATGATTCAAGTCTAAATTACTCATGAAGATTTTGTATGGATTGCAAGTGATTTACTTATGTTTTTTACTTATTATACTGCCAATTATTAAATGGCTAAAAGAAAGAAAGAAAGAAAAAATGTTTATTTGACGTCAGTCACGCACACACACAATAATAATATTAAAAAAGTTACAGAAAAAAGGAGAATATACATAGTGTGCTGTGTGCCTCACGGCTGCGCCAAAACGCTGGCTAGATTTTGTTTCATATTTAAAACCTATGTAAGATCCTATAAAATGGTGATTAAAAATAATATTAGTTTATACATCACATTGTTGCTTTTCATTCATACAATCCACCAGGAGATAACAAACACTACTCTCATAATGGACTTCGGACGTCAAACGGAACACATAATATAAAAATTTTACCTTCAAATAAAATTTGTATTATGTTTCCTAAGACGTCCGAAGTCCAGGTAAGGTCTTCCTGGTGCATAACTACCTACCTTTGCATCATTATGAGCCGAACAATGACCTAAGACTTCATCATGGCGGCTTGTATGCGGTTTTGAAAGTAGTTCACAGATTTGACGTTGGGGGTCGCTAGTGGTGCGATTACGAGGCGGAAAGTAAGGACAACTAGCAGCTGTTCAGGGAACGAAGCGTGCACTCTCATAATGGACTTCGGACGTCTTAGGAAACATAATACAAATTTTATTTGAAGGTAAAATTTTTATATTATTGTTAGTTAGTGAAGTGTGATTATCTATTAGCGTTGTTGTAATAATTATTATTCTCAAAATGCAAGCAAATATAAATATCGAAGCGAGGGCGAACATAATTTCACTGAGTAAAAGTGGATGTAATATAACACAAATATCTAACGAAACCGGACTGAGTGTGAGTATTATGATTTAAATATTATGGTGACTGTAGTATTCTGTGGTAACTTGCCTCGTTCGTTCACTCTCCCCACTCACTCTCTATTGCATACCGATGAATAAGTGTAGCATTGCTGTCGTGTTAAATTTAGTAAAACTCAATAAATAGTAGGTTTCCTAAAGCTCAGTGTTATTAATTAATTATCACCAACGGAGGGACATCCGAATATATAACAATTGGCGACGAGGACAATGGATTACATGTGAAAACGTATTGCAAAAGTGCCGGTCAAACAAAAATTTTATTCGGCCATTTTGAATTATCGGTCACCGATAAACGTGAATGTAGCTACGCATTTGAAGTTCCATTCCGACTCACAGAGAGCGAAACGTTCATTCATTTGGCAAATCGTTCATGTTTATAGTACAGATGCTAATCGACTTCAAGCATAACAAATGTCTTTACTGCAGTTTAGAAAGCAGATAAAAGTAAAAAAAACTGCTTGGATACAAAATTTGAAGAAGGAAGAACTTTTAAACATTCATCAAGAACTTAAATTACCGCACACAGACGATAACGTCGAATCCTTAAGACAGAATCTTAGAGACATAACCAAAAGCGGTCAATTGTGGACAATTTTGGAAACGGAACAAATCGAAAGTGACAGTGATAGTGACAAGGGTGAACCGGGAATACCAATACACGTCACGATGAACACCAATTATGGAAGGATAGAACCATTTAATGGGAACAACTTCGAGTTATTTGAACAACAACTGGAGTGCATTATTACACTAAACGACATTCCCAATACAAAACAAACACCGTTGTTGATTACTAATTTGACGCCAAAGGTTCTAGAAACGTTAAATCATCTGTGTGCGCCAGAAAAACCTATAAAAAAGGAATACAGCTTTCTGATCGACTTGTTGGAAAAGCGATTCGCAAAGTCTACATCCACAGTTTTAGACAGAAGTGCGTTCCGTTCCAGAAACCAATCAATGAACGAAAGTATTGAAGATTACATAATTGAGCTAAAGAAATTAGCTAAACGATGTGACTTTAAGGACATGGAGGATCAGGTTAAAGAAAAGTTCATTGATGGAGTAAATAAACCTTTAATTAAATTTGAATTGTTAAAAAATGGAGAAGTATCATTAGAAAAACTAATCATTATGGCAAGGACTGTAGAGGCAGCGTTAAAGCAGTCAAACTTGGACCAAGATTCAGTGGAATCATCGCAGGGAGCAAAGGACATGTTTTATACTGGTCAGCGGAATAGTGCATCCACATCACAAGTGAAGTCACAATCAAAGCAACATAAACAAAGCTGGAATAAACAAACACAACCTTCGGATAACAAGAAAAAGGGTATGATGTGTTATGTTTGCGGAAAGGACAATCACATAAGGTCTGAGTGTTCATTAAAAAATAAGTTTTGTTCGGAATGTGGCAAACAAGGCCACCTTTTTCGTGTGTGTCGTGTGCGGCAAACCAAAACCGTGGATGTGCTCGGCGAAAAAGACATACAAGTGGACATTAAGAATTTGTTTAAAACCGAGGACAATGCGGAGATGTACAGTATGTATTTTTATGATTTTGCTAATAGGAAAGTGCCCCCACAGCTTATTAATTTATTAGTGGAGGGACAACCAGCTCAATTGGAATTAGATACTGGCTCAGAGGTTAGCACTTTGACAATGAATGATCAACAAAATTTATTCCCTGATAAAGTAATTCAAAAAACAAACATTTCATTTAGAAACTTTGACCAAAGCTTATCACAGCCAATAGGGATTGTTAAAAACATTAACATCAGTTGGAATAAAATGAATAAAACAGCAGATGTTTATATTGTTAGCAATGACAAACCAAGAATATTAGGTAGGAATACTATTGTGAGCTTGACCTAAAAGAAGCATATCTACAGGCACCACTGGATTCCAGTTCACAGGCTTTAACTGTCATCAATACTGAGTTTGGTATATTCAAATACTTGTATTTACCATACGGGGTAAGTACTGGGCCAGGTTCATTCCAGAGGTTGATGAGTATGAAATTAAGTCACATACCAAATACTGTAGTTTTTATTGACAACATTTACATGTGTGGCCAGACTTTATCGGATATGAGTAAGACATTGGATAAGGTGCTAACTGTCTTGAAAGAGTCCGGACTAAAACTTAAACCTGAAAAATGTAAATTTTACAAAAAAAATATCGAAGTGTTTGGATATAAAATAGATAAAGACGGAATAAGTATTATAAAAGACAATATACAGCCTATATTGGAGCTACCACCACCATATAACATGACCATGCTAAGATCATTTCTGGGAAAAATTAATTACTACTCACGATTCTTAAAGGACATGGCAACTATTATAGCTCCACTATATGACTGCATAAAAAAAAGAAAAATTTAAATGGATAGCTGAATGCCAACACAGCTTTGACCTAATTAAAAAGAAATTAGCAACAGCCCAAAGTGTAAGTCACTATGATCCTTCATTACCGCTAATATTATCATGTGACGCAGCCTCAGAAGGCATTAGCGCTGTTTTATCAAATAGGGGAACTGACAATGTGATTAAACCAATTGCATTTGCTAGTAAAAAATTAAATGACCGAGAGCAAAGATACAGTGCTTTGGACAAAGAGGCGATGGCAATCATATGGGGTGTAACAAAATTTTATAACTTCCTATATGGCCAACAATTTGAGTTAGAAACAGATAATGCGGCCTTAGTCAGAATTTTCGGTCCAAATAAAGGTATACCCAAGATGGCTGCCAAACGCTTACAGCACTATGCCATATTTTTATCTGCATTTACTTACAAAATCAGGCACATTCCAACAAATAAAAACCCAGCTGATTACTTGTCTAGAATGCCAGCTGAGGATAAACAATGTATAAATGTGGATAAACAGTTTGGCGTTTGCGTGAATTACATTGACAGTTCCGACCCTAATATCATTAACTGGGAAATAATACAAAAAGAAACAAAGAAAGACACTTTATTATCAAAAATCTTGAGATATAGCTATGACGGGTGGCCAGATGTTAAATTAATTGAGACAGAATTAAGACCATTTTTCATAAAAAGACATGAAATTAGTATTGATAGACATTGCCTATTCTGGGGGCATAGAATAATAATACCACATTCAATTCGCAAAAATATTTTGGATGAGCTGCATAAGAGTCATTTCGGTAGTAGTAGGATGATTGACATGGCGAAATCTTATTTTTGGTGGCCAAAATTAAATGAAGACATCATTAATATCACTAAAACTTGCATAAATTGTTTATCCTACCGAAATGCCCCTCCAAAAGCTACATTAAAACCATGGCCAATACCGCCATCAGCGTGGTACCGTCTCCATGCGGATTACTTAGGACCGTTATTTGGAAAAATGTTCTTAATTGTGGTCAATAGCTATAGTAAGTGGCCCGAAGTATTTCAAATGGCAAATATTGGAAGTAGTTTAACTATTCAAAAATTCAGTAACATGTTTCTGAGCTACGGGTACCCTATTCATCTTGTCACAGATAATGGGACCTCATTCACGAGCCACGATTTTAAGACATTCTGTAAACTCCGGGGCATAAACCATACCTTTACACCCCCCACCACCCCGCCACCAACGGTGCGGCGGAAAGGTTTGTGGAAACATTTAAAGCAAACATTACAAAAATAGTGGAAAGTGGTAAATCACTCAACTATGCCATAGGCATCTTTTTGTCAGATTACCGGAGTACACCTTTTTTTTTTTTTTTTTTTTTTTTTTTTTTTTTCGGATGGGAAATCATCAAATGACTTCTTCCGCTCTGGGCGGAGCGGAAGGGAGTGTCAGACTTGACTGACTAAAACCCATCCATGTTCCTTCTTAGCCCTTTGCGTTCCAGGGGCACGGTATCTCTTTCGAACAACCCGCAGCCCTGGCAGGCATCGGCCCTCTCGGACCCCTTCCGATTTGCTGACATCTCCTTGAGGCGCGCGTGGAACACGAACGCGCCGTCGGCACGGTCTGTCGTCATATGACGGACGGACGGTGAGCTAGCCCATTACTCACCGTCCTCAGGCCCGCGCCTACGGTGGCCGGGGGCCACTGGTTGCCCCCCGACGCCCGGGGCGTCTCCCGCGGCGGCTGGGACGTGAGGTTCTCTCCCTCTCACGTTCCGCCACCTCCTTCGCTAGCATGACTGCTTCGCAGAAGGAGGCGACGGCTTCCCATTCCCTCTCGCTCCGGACCATGGATTGAACCAGGGCCGGACGCGAGAGGTCGCCGCCGCCAATCGCCGCTACGAGGACACGGCGGTGCTCAGCCCAAACGGGGCATAGCTCCACAGTGTGCTCCACCGTGTCCTCCGGCCGATCCTCGCAGTGGTGACACCCGGGCGTTTCCTCCCGCCCGATTCGGTGCAGGAACCTCCCGAAACAACCGTGTCCGGTGAGGACCTGTGTCAGGCGGAAGGTGAGGGCGCCGTGGCGCCTCTCTAGCCACTCCTCAAAGAGGGGACTTATCGCCACTATTGTGGCGTGCCCTGCACGGGGTTGCGACAGTCGCTCTCTCCATGTCGCCATGAGATCGCGCCGGAGGTCTGTCCGCTGAGCGACAATTTGCCGCGGCAGCGGAGTTTCCCCCCGGCGTAGTGCCTCCGCGCGCCATTCGTGCAGGCACGCGAGGACTATCGCCTCCAGATCCCATGGCGGCAATCCGGCCAAGAGGCTCGCCGCCTCGCCGGAGATCGTGCGGTATCCCCGGATCAGCCTTACGGCTACCACCTTCTGGGGCGCGTTCAGGTAATGGGCGGCTCGCCGCCTCAGAGAACGCGCCCACACCGGGGCCCCGTAAAGGGCCATGGACCGCACGACCCCCGCGTAGAGCCTGCGGCAGGAGGCGTTTGGACCCCCCAGGTTGGGCAAGAGCCACTTGAACGCAGCCCCTGCCCGTTCCAGTTTGGGGGCCAAACGTCGGAAATGCTCCACGAAGTTCCACCGGCTGTCGAGGACAAGCCCTAGGTACCTCAGCGTCGACTCGACGCCGATGGGAACCCCTCCTACCGTCAGTATGGATCCCGACGGTGGCGCATTCCGAGGCCCATGAAAGCACATGGCCTCGGACTTGTGCAATGCCACCTCGAGACCCAGTTGCCGGATTCTATCCACGACTATCGCAACCCCGCGTGTCATAAGTTCGGCCGCCGCCTCGTGCGACCTCCCTTGTGCCAGCACCAGCGTGTCGTCAGCGTAGCAGACTACACTGACACCGCTAGGGAGGTCGGCGCGCAGCACCCAGTCGTAGCCGATGTTCCACAAGGGCGGCCCCAGAACCGATCCCTGTGGGACACCGCACGACACCTCTCGCCGGTTCCATTCTCCGGTGCGACCGGGGTAGATGACGGCCCTATCCGTCAGGTAGTCCCCGACCACACGACGAAGGTAGGTCGGCACCCGGTGATACCGGAGTGCCTCCCTAATGCAGCTCCAGGGCATGGTGTTGAAGGCGTTGGCGATGTCAAGAGACACCGCCAAGACAACCCCACCCCTGGACACCGCATCCCCCGTCGTGAGAGCCCTCACGCGCATGATGGCGTCCACCGTCGAGCGCCCTCTGCGGAAACCAAACTGGTGTTCCGCCAGATCCGGCCCCATCCCCACAAGGTGCCCGGCGAGGCGGTTGGCAATGATTCTTTCGAAGAGCTTGCCCACCTCGTCGAGCAACACAATGGGCCGGTATGCGGACGGAGAGTCCGCAGGGCGCCCCGGCTTCCGGATGAGGACCAGCTTCCCCGTCTTCCAACGAAGCGGGAACTGGCCTCTCTCCAAGCATGCGCTTAAGAGCCCTTGCAGTCGGGGCCCGAGAGCCTCCGAGGCCAGGACCCAAGCTTTGCCAGGCAAGCCATCGGGTCCCGGGGCGGTATTTTTGGCTTTAAGCCTGCCTACCGCCGCTCTCAGGTCTACCCCGGTCACTTCCGGAATGTCGTCATCGTCCTCGATGTGGTCCGCTTCCGGCACCGCAAGCGGCGGAGCCATAGGCGGGGGAGGATGTTCCCCTCGCAGAGGGAACAGAGCGCTCACCACGTCCTCCACGAGCTGAGGGCGGAGACTCTGCGTCAGCGGGGGGGCCCAGGTGCGGAGTTTGTCCCGCACCATCTTGTAAGGGCGCCCCCACGGATCTCTGTCGAGAGTCTCCAGCATCTCCTCGCGACCCAGGTCTCTGGCCCGCTGGACAGCCTCCTGGAGGGCGGTCTTCGCTGCTCTGTATCCCTCGTACAGCTCCGCCTCAATGGCTGCCGCATCCGGAGGGCGGATGCGGAGCCTGCGATGCCTGGCGTACGGATGCCGCGCAGCTACGCACGCCTTGCGCAGAGACGTCAGCTCTCGCGACCACCAGTACACCTGACGCCGGGCGCTTCTTGGCCGAACTCGGGGCATTGCCACGTCGCAAATGTCGGACATGGCCTCCTGGAACCACCCTGCCTCATTGTTGATGTCGGCAGGCCTGTTCGGTGATGTCACCCAGGCCTGCACTATCGAGGCTTCCAGGAGGAGCTCCCGGTCCAGCTGCTTCAGCGCCCAACGCGGACCACTCGGGGCCTGTAGGACCGGCGCGCTTGAGTCCGGGGCGGAGACATCAAACCGGATGTACCGGTGGTCGGAATAGGTCTCCACCCCCTCCATGACGCGCCAGTCAACGACACGCGGTGACAGAGCGGGGCTAGCGAACGAGATGTCCACCACCGACTCGCCCCGCATCCGCACACACGTGGGGACAGAACCCCGATTTAGGACGACCAGGCCCGCCTCCAGAGCCCAGTCCTCCACCATCCTACCCCGCACATCCGTGCAACGAGAACCCCAAGCCAAGTTTTTGGCATTGAAGTCCCCGAGCACAAGCACGGGGAGGGAATAGTTTCGGATGACGACACTCAACTCAATGAGGGAGTTGTGGAACTCGGCGAGAGTTCGGCTCGGGGAGAAGTAGACTCCCGCTACGACGATCTCCCCGAACCGTGCTGCTACGCAACCCTGACCCTTCCTGACACTCTCAAGGGTCGGGGTACCGGCGGCGGCCGACGAAATTATGGCCACTGAGCCGCTCAGGTCCTCCACCCAGTCTTCCCTGGGCGGGACAAAGTACGGCTCAGCGACCACGGCGACGTTAATCAACCACTCCGCCATGCTCTGGAGCAACAGATCCTGAGCACAGCGGCAGTGGTTGATGTTCGCCTGGAGAAGGCGTAATGGGGCCATTATTGGCATTCCATTTCAGCCCCCTCCCGGGCCCCCTGTGAGGGCCCCGCCACAGATGTTGCGGCAGCAGACGTGGCGGCAGCGACAGCGACAGTGGCGGCGGCTGTGGCGGTGGCGACGGTGGAGCTGGTGGCTGGAGGCCTTCCCTTGCCCCTGCCCCTGGTCCTGTTGGGTGGTGCGCAGGCCTTGCCCCCTGCCCGGTGATCGGCCGGTTTGCCCGCTGCCGCACATGCAGTGCAATGCGGCGTGGCGGAACCGGAGTACACCTCATAAGTCGACTGGCGTATCGCCAGCCAGACTCATGCTGGGGAGAGAGATTAGGAGTCGGTTGTCACTTTTGAGGCCAACTCCTATCTTCCAGGACCTAATCCTAAAACAGAATAAGGTAGTTGATTCCTTTGGTGGCTCTAGGGATGTAAACTTCCAAGTAGGTCAAAAGGTCATGACCCGAGACTTTAGGAAAGGTCAAAATCCTTGGGTCCAAGGTACCATTATTAAGGAATCAGTTCCAAATACTACCTATTTCATTGATGTTGATGGCTTAATATGGAAAAGACACGTTAACCAAATGTTAAACTGTAGTCAATGTGATTAACTACCTTTACAGTAGAAGGAATTGGAATCACTTGTAACAAAAACACAAGTTTTAGATGGAAGAAAATTTTATTAGTTTGGTATTGTTTATTTACAGCATATTAAGTAAGGCTTTGTTTAATATTATAAGTGTTACTTGTTTCTAAGTGATGTAACTACATATATGTTGCGGGGAAGAGTGTAGTATTCTGTGGTAGCTTGCCTCGTTCGTTCACTCTCCCCACTCACTCTCTATTGCATACCGATGAATAAGTGTAGCATTGCTGTCGTGTTAAATTTAGTAAAACTCAATAAATAGTAGGTTTCCTAAAGCTCAGTGTTATTAATTAATTATCACCAACGGAGGGACATCCGAATATATAACAGTGACCATATAAGTAAGGTCTGATTTTTCAATCGCCAGATAACTTTTATCTGATTTAAATGAAGGAAATATTATGTCAACTGGCGTCAAAGATTATCAATGATAATGATTTGATCATTTAATGCTTTTTTTATGTAAAGTTTACAATTTCGATAAATGAAAGATTAATCACGATATGTAATAATTTTGAGTGTCGATGACAATTACAATTGAGTCACCCCGATAATAATAGCCCAATAATTTTTGTTTTTAAATTATTAATAGTAAAGTAGTTTTAGTATTTTGGTTATGGATGCCTAACAGTATCCCTCTTTTGTTCTAGAGTAATACTGAGAGTCGGTGGGTTAAGAGATATGAGGAGGAGGGTAGCCTTGCTAGTCGGGAGCGAAGTGGAAGGCGCTTACAAAAGCGGCGCAGCGACGTCACATGGTGAACGAGTATGAAACGAATGGTTTCATACCCACGAGACATTTTGCTGAGTTATTCGACACGTCATTACTCACCGTTCGCCGTGCTCTCCACGCCGAAGGTGTGCATCACCGGAAACCTGCTAAAAAAACATTTTTGACAGAGAAACATAAACAGGAACGTTTACGTTTCGCGCGATACAATTTAGACTTTGATTGGGCCACTGCTATATTTTCAGATGAAAAAACATTTAAATCTAGTCAAAGGGAAGACTCCATTTATGGCGTAACAATAATACACGCTGGTGTGAAAAAAACATAGTTCCTAACACGAAATCAGGCCGAATCACTGTCAATATGTGGGGATGGATGAGTGCGGCAGGGCCAGGGGAACTCGAGTTTATTCCTCCACGCGCCAATAGCTTCACTTATATGTAAGTATTAATTGACGTCATGCTGCCTACTGTGCGCAACGTTTATCCAGCTGAAGAATTTAGGGGGATATCTTTTGTCCAGGATAATTGTCCCATTCAACGGGCGAGCACTGTGCGTGAGTGGTTTACCAGACACCCGGAGATAACTGTCATTCCATGGCCAGCACGACCTCCTGACCTCAACCCTGTAGAAAATCTATGGGGTTTGATGGTGCAAAGATGGGACGCACGGAATGAGAGGTGTGTTGACCAGTTGAAGTCACATTGCATGGAGATATGGGAAAATATAAGAGGAACTGACATTTGTTTTAATCTCGATGGCTCCATGCGTCAACGTCTTCTTGACTGTATCGAGAATAATGGTGGTTTAAACACTTTTCACTTAAATTGGTATAAACACTGACGTATTTTTTTTTGACGTTCTTGCTTTTCATAACTTTATTCCGTGTTTATTTTCAGGGGTAAGGGTTTTGTTATAATAATATGTATAACTATTAAATTGGGCCATTTCCGTGATTATTAATGTATTCAAATTTGAGGTTCAGTTTCAATCTTCTTTTCGTAACGAAAATGAATACTTAAGCTATAACCTCAACTCAATAACCTAATATAACCTAACATCTTCACGGAAGGGTCCGCGTACCAATTTGCTAACGATACTTGTTTAGTTGCTGCACATAGGGACATGTGTGAGGCACAGAGAGTGATGCAAGGTAACTTCGACCTCCTATGTAAGTGGGCTCACGACGTTGGTCTTATTATTAGTGCAAAAAAAAACAAACTTCTGCATATACACTCACCTTGCCTGACGACGTCTTGTGCGCCATTTGTCGTTGCCCATGAGCATTTGTGTTTACACCGACCGCTCAAAGCGTGTAGTTGCCAGACATTGGAGTTGGTGACTCATCACATGTACCTTGGTCTGATAATAGATAGTAATTTCCACTGGCGGCCGCACATTGATCACGTATGTAATAAGCTTAGATCTGTACTATCAAAGTTATCGATACTTAAGTATAAACTTCCATATAAAACGCTTAGAACATTGACTTGGCACTGGCTGATTCCGTTATTGACTACGGCCTAAGTACCTACGGGCGCACATATAAGACTTACATCGAAGACATTTACAAGTTACAGTTACGTATTTTAAAAACTATTGTACCCAGAAGAATAAAACACGAATTCAAAGATAATGACACGGGTCTATTTAAGTACTGACAAATTGTAAATGTCTTCGACAAGGTGCGTATACTCGTTTTAAACGAGAACTGCCACAATCTAGGTTCAATTCGAAAATACGAAAGGCTAATTAAGTCGTTACGTTGTCTGTCATACCTACCCACATTTAAGATACCTAAATCTAATAATGTTTATGGGGCAAGGACGTGGGAATGCATGCTACCTTCTATTATGAATGACTTACCGCTAGAAATCTGTAATAAAATAAATGTTAAAAATTGCTCGAAGGTGCTAAAGAGATACTTTCTGGATTGTGGTACAATCTAGTAAGTGTCTATTTAGTATCTATACTTTTCCTATAACTGAGTATGTAAGTAATGATAATGATGTTGTGGCACCGAGTTGCCGTGTCTGGCATACCACTGTTAAACCCACGATGGTTTGTGTGGTATGTTTACGATTTATAAAATAATTGTAAAAGTGTTTTTGAGTAATAAATAATAAAAAAAATATAAAAAAAAACATAATTGTAGCGGTTTGTTAACTTTAAATGTAATTATACCAAATAAACATTTTTGCTTTGTTATCACTTTTCACGCATGTTTCATTCTCAAACCTTTATTGCTGTACCTGTATACTGTATAATAAAATAAATAAAAACATTTCTATCTACGCTCTGACTAAACACGAAGTCAAAATTAAACTCACCAAATGGTTGCAGAAGTTAACGTATGATGAAACTGAAAATCTTATTAAAATTGTATCCTAACTAGCTTGTAAGTACTGTGTTTATTTTAACTGAAAAATACGTATATTTTATGTTATTGTGTAACTTGCATGACTGTCAACATCTATGTCAATATCATTAGTGTACCAATGATTTAGATGAACGTTGGCTCCTAAAACACAGGCTTCTGGCCTAGTTTAAGAGGCAGAAGTTCGCATTTTAATATAATATGTCTTCGCTGTACAACTTTTTCACTGTGTGTTATGTAAGTTTACTTTTTTCCTTTGTGTACAAATAAACAATTTATTATTATGTCCTTTATTAATTTTTCTTCTCATTTTTTATATTTTTACATATTTCTTAAAAAAAAATTAATTAAAAAAACATTTACAAATATAAAAAACAGGTTTCCACCGGTATCGGGAGCAGGGTCCAAGCTACCGGTGGTTAGGGCTGCAGAGACAGGAACCTCCTCACAATGCGGGCCGTATCGAGGAGTACTGCCTTCTGAATCTGGCTCTTGATCCAACTGCCAAGTGAGAGCTTCGACAGATGTTCGTCGAGGCTCTTGGCCATAAGGCCATTGGCCGTTACGACAATCGGCACAATGATAGCCGAGTCTACATTCCACATATCGACAACCTCGTGAGCCAAGTCGAGATATTTTATCTGTTTCTCTTTCTCAGCTTTCACGAGGTTTTCGTCATGTGGGATGGTAACATCGACTATCATTGCGCGGCGCGCTGATCGGTCTATCACCACTATGTCAGGCTTATTGGCAACAATAGTCCTGTCAGTAATGATAGGCCGATCCCAGTACAGCGTGACATGGTCTTTCTCGAGAACTGGGTCGGGCACATACTTGTAGTACGGTACCTCAGATTCCACAAGTTTATATTTCAGGGCAAGTTGCTGGTGAATAATCCTGGCCACTTGGTTGTGCCTGTGCAAGTACTCGCCGTTAGCCAGACGAGAACAACCAGAAATAATATGTCTGATGGACTCACCCGGACGGTGACATGCCCGACACACGTCCACCGTCCCGTCCTTCATAATATGTTTCCGGTAGTTGTTCGTCAGCATAACTTCGTCCATAATCGCACAGACAAAACCTTCAGTTTCCCCAAAGAGGTCGCCGAAACGTAACCAGGAGACGGACGCTAGAAAATCTACATCGGACCCATGAAGAGCCTGGTAAAAGCGCCCGTGAAGAACCTTGCCTTGCCATATTTCCTTGCGGTCATCGGTAGTCAGTATTACAGGTTTGCGCCAGTTCTCTTTAGCCATGGACAGCGGGGTGAGTGTCTTGTCCACTGCGACCACATCTCGGTGCATACCCACCTCTGTTTTAAAAAAATATTCTCTGAGGCTGCACACCTCGCGGTTGTGGAGTGTCTTCGCATTTAAAAAGCCTCGACCCCCGCACTTCCGCGGGATGTACAGTCTCATCACCGATGATCGTGGGTGATGCATCCGGTTTGCGGTCAGCAGTGTACGAACTCTCCTATCCAGGGCGTCCAGTTCGGTCTGAGTCCATTTGAGTATGCCGAAAGAGTACATTAAAACCGGCATGACCCAACCGTTGAAGGCGCGCACCTTGTTCCCACCTGAAAGAAGGCTATTTAGTACCTTCTTCAGGCGACCAAAGAAGCGCTCCCTCAACGATTGCTTCATGTCAGCTACGTTAATGCCTAACGCTTCCGACATACCCAAATACTTATAGTTTTCTGATGAGGAAAGGGATCTTAGGTGTATGGAATCAGAGAGCTGAAGTCCCTCGGATTCCATAATCTCCCCTCGCTTTACATACCAGGCCCCTCAGAAAGTATTGCGAAAAAAAGTTTTTATATATGGGAGACTGGCCAGTTATTATGTTTTTCGAAAATATGATTATTTATAAGTAAAAATAAGTAAGTTCCAATTTCAAAATTTCCCTCCACATTTTTTGCGAGTTAATTCAAAGTATTGTGTCTCACTGAAATATGGATCTGCGCCGGGAACATTTTAGAGCTATGATTTTATACGATTTCAAGTGTCGCCTGAAACCGGATGAATCGTACGATAGACTTCAAATGGCATTCATGGATGAAGGCCCTTCCAAGGCAACCGTGTATCGTTGGTATAACGAATTCAAGCGCGGTCGACCAACTTTGGGGGATGACGAAAGAAGCGGTCGCCCTTTGACGGCTGTTACTGAAGAAAACGTGCTAGCAGTGAAAAATTTAATCCAAGACAATAGGCGAATTACATATCAGGAGATTCAACACATATTGAAGATTGGATCGGGAAGCGTTCACGAGATTCTACACAGCCATCTTCGCGTGAGGAGGATAGTATCACGCTGGGTGCCGCACAACCTCACCGATGCTCAGAAGCAGGCCCGGGTGGAATGGTGCCGTGATATGCTTAACAAATTTGAAGCAGGCTCGTCTCGGCGTGTTTACGACATCGTTACAGGTGATGAGTCCTGGATTTATCAATACGACCCAGAAACCAAGCGCCAGTCGACTGTTTGGGTGTTTCAAAATGAGCCAACGCCTACCAAAGTGAAGCGATCTAGAAGCGGGGGTAAGATTTTGATCGCTAGCTTTTTTAATTTGACTGGCCACTTGGTATCAATTCCCTTACGGGATCAAAGAAGCATTAATGCCGAATGGTATACTTCCAAATGTTTGCCAGAAGTTTTCTCTGTTATAAGCAACAAGCGACCAAACACAGGGCTCCGCGGGCTACTGCTCCACCACGACAATGCACCTGCGCACACCGCACTCAAAACGAGGGACTTCCTGGACAGCACGCCAGTCAAACTCCTGGGTCACCCTCCTTACAGCCCTGATCTAGCACCGTGTGACTTCTTTTTATTCCCAAAAATAAAAAATCAGCTCAAAGGGATACAATTTTCGTCGCCGGAAGATGCGCTGGCTGGGTTCGAGCAGGCTGTAAACGAGGTGTCTGCGGCGGACTGGAAAAAGTGTTTTGAAAACTGGTTTAGGCGCATGAATCTTTGTATAGAGGCTGGTGGAAAGTACTTTGAAAAGATTTAATAAAAATATATGTACGTATAGAACAATTTTTTTTAGTTTCGCAAAACTTTCTGAGTGTCCCACGTACATGACTGCACATTTGTCCACACCAAATTCCATCCTGATGGCACTACTAAAATTTTCAGTTACTTTCAGTAGCTCCATCAGTTGCAGTTTGCTGGGGGCAAAGAGTTTCAGATCATCCATGTAAAGAAGGTGAGATATAACCTGACCACCTCTCCTCAACCGGTAGCCTAGACCTGAATCCTCCAGCAGTGTGCTTAGAGGATTCAGGGCTAGACAGAACCAAAGAGGACTCAGACTGTCGCCCTGAAATATTCCCCGTTTAATCCATACAGGCTCATCGTTCCCCTGGATCTGTCGACATCCTGGATATCGAAGGACCGTCCTCCATTGCCTCATACACGACTCAAGGAAGGCGCGTAGAGTTGCATCAATCTTGTACAACTCCAGCACCCTCATGAGCCATGTATGTGGCACAGAGTCGTAGGCCTTCTTGTAATCTATCCAACATGTTGACAGATCCTTGCGGGATCGACGAACCTGTTGGCTAATGGCCATGTCGATGAGGAGTAGCTCCTTAGTACCACGGGACCCATTCCTACATCCATTTTGAGAGGCCGACATAATGGAATTACTATCGATGTGCTTGTTAATCTTCACTCTCAAAATGGATGTAAGAAGTTTATAAACCGTCGCCAAACACGTGATCGGTCTATAATTCCTGGGTTCCGCAGGACTACCGGACTTATGAAGCAGGTGGGTAACACCCGTTGTAAGAAACTGTGGTAGCGACCCAGACTCTAAGCATGACTGGAATTGAGATGCCAGGCGAGTGTGTGAACTACTCAGCCATTTAAGCCAGAAGTTGTGCAGTCCGTCCGGTCCCGGAGATTTCCAGTTCGGTAACGGACGAACTGCTCTGGCAACATCTAACGGTGTTATTATAATTTTTTCCATTTCTGGTATAAATTCACACACTCGCTCGACATCTCGCATCCAGTCAGCCTCTTTTCTTTTTATTATTATTTCCTTTATTCATTTAACTTCTTATTTTATATATTTTTAAATATTTCTTAAAAACAAAAAAGGTAAAAAAAACATTTAAAAATATAAAAAACAGGTTTCCAGACAGGAACCTCCTCACGATGCGGGCCGTATCGAGGAGTACTGCCTTCTGAATCTGGCTCTTGATCCAACCCCCAAGTGAAAGCTTCGACAGATGGTCGTCGAGGCTCTTGGCCATAAGGCCATTGGCCGTTACGACAATCGGCACAATGATAGCTGAGTCCACATTCCACATATCGACAACCTCGTGAGCTAAGTCGAGATATTTTATTTGTTTCTCTTTCTCAGCTTTCACGAGGTTTTCGTCATGCGGGATGGTAACATCGACTATCATATCGATACGGCTCTCGATCCTGCGTTGCCAGGCTGGTACGGCTGGTTTTGGTCGAGTAGCTACGTCAAAATTTGGGAATTTGACGTTAGCTAAACGACAAGCCGCTACAGCCCCACAATACAAGATCGAGTGCGTATCAACGAGGTTCTCACTACTCTCAAAAATATTTTTGAGTTGCGAGTCCAAGGCACACACCAGCGCCCTATTTTTCTTATGCATGGGTAACCGCGGTAATCGGGGCCTAAGTTGGGCAGGAGTGGATCGATACTCGTGAAGCGCATCTTCCAGAGCGCTCCTCAAACGTTCGTTACACTGGCTACTTACCGTGGCAACCCTATCATCCTCTTCTACAGCACCAAGATTGGACCGCGGTGGTATTGCGTCAATAGTTGACGCTTGCACCGCGGTTTGCGCCGGAGTCAAGTCGATGTGGTTGCTCAGTACTTCTGAGCGCAGCCTATCAAGTGCGGCGTCGTCCAACATGTGATTGCGTTGGATGACCCGCACCTGATCCGACAGTCGTTCAAGATTCTTTATTCGCATGAAATATGGTACATTATGGTCTTATAAATAAAAAGGTTTCACATATTTCGCCGACTTTTTTCAGCATGCAAACTTAAAATTAAATTAAAATACCTAACAAAATGAAGTCGTAATTTAGGTTTCAAACTTCTAGACCTTTAGTTACAAAAAAAAACATTAATTTTATCCCTGATGATAATATTCTTTTAGAATTTAAAATAATTGTGTTTATGTTACAGGATAAAGTAATAAAATTAGAAAAACGATATAGCAAGGAACAAATATAACATCAATAAAAAAAAAATATGTAGGAATGTGAAAAGGAACAATAGTTTTTAAAAATGGCAATTTATGCTACTTAACGATTACAAATGGGTTTATAAGTAAAAAACTCATTTATTGTGTAAAACACATTATTAAACAGCCACTTCTTCAGTTTCTTTTTGAAATGGTTAATTGGCTGTTCTCTGATTTGTTTCGGAATTTTATTGAAGATTTTGACCGACATGCTATAGCAATTGTTTTGCAAGAGAGCGCTTCTACATCTTGTTATAGCCAGTTTGGTGGGATCTCTAGAGAGAAACTTTTTATTTTCGGTTGCTTTAGTAAATAGGTTTGGGTGCTTTTTAACAAACATGCCTACTTCTAAAATGTACAAGCTAGTTAGAGTAAGTAAGCCCAGCTTTTTGAATAGAGGCCTACATGAATCGAGCGGTCCAACGCCGCAAATGGCTCTGACACATTTTTTTTGGGTTATAAATACTTTTTTTATGAAAGTAGAGTTACCCCATACAAGTAAACCGTATCTGAGTATTGAGCTAACGTATCCATGGTACGCAGCCATAGCAGTTTTCAAACTAGACAATTTTCTAAGCCTTCTTAGTGCAAAGACAAATTTGTTTAGATTAGAGCATATGCGATTTGTGTGAGCTTTCCAATTACAGTATCTATCTAATGTAATACCTAAGAACTTTGTGTCAAGGACGTCTTCGATTTTAACGTTATTATAATGTAAGTCTAAAGTTTGTATTTGGGTGTTGGGCAGAGACGTTGACGGTTGGTTCAAGAGTCTGAAAAAGAGACAGCATCCTAACACGGTACGCAGTGAGGTTAGTTCCCCCCTCTGTAGACCCGTAATATGCGCGCATGACGTTCTCGTTTATAGACGGAGTCCATCTCATGCGCTGCACACAACCACCGGCAGCGGGGACCCGGCTCGGGGCCGGTTGGCTCCTAGGTCCGAAGCTTGACGGTGGCCGGCCTCGCCCCGGCCGACGTACAGGTGTTGGCGACGTCGGCGGGGAGAAATATTCGTCGCTGGAACTCGACGCAACTGCCGCTGCCGGTGACACAGGTGATCCGGGGTCCGGCGGCGGCGAGGCGGAGCTCAGCGACGAGTCCGGGGGTGGTGGGAGTGCACGTCGTGCAGCTGCTCGTGTTTTCATTTAGTTAAATCATTCCATTTTTCATTTTCGTCTTCGTTTTCTTATTATTATTATTATTATTCCTTTTATTCATTAACTTAACATACATTTACATTTTTAAATATTTTTACAAAAAGATATAAAAAAACATTTAAAAATATAAAAATAGTAGCCAACTGGTATCGGGAACAGGGTCCAAGCTACCGGTGGTTAGGGTAACAGAGACAGGAACCTCCTCACAATGCGGGCCGTGTCAAGGAGTACTGCCTTCTGAATCTGGCTCTTGATCCAACTGCCAAGTGAGAGCTTCGACAGATGTTCGTCGAAGCTTTTAGCCATCAGGCCATTGGCCGTAACGTCAATCGGCACAATGATAGCCGAGTTCACATTCCACATGCTGTCAACCTCGTGTGCCAAGTCGAGATATTTTATTTGTTTCTCTTTCTCAGCCTTCACGAGATGGTAACATCGACTATCATTACGCGGCGCGCTGATCGGTCTATCACCACTATGTCAGGCTTATTGGCGACAATAGTCCTGTCAGTAATGATAGGCCGATCCCAGTACAGCGTGACATGGTCTTTCTCGAGAACTGGGTCGGGCACATACTTGTAGTACGGTACCTCAGAATCCACAAGTTCATATTTCAAGGCAAGTTGCTGGTGAATAATCCTGGCTACTTGGTTATGCCTGTGTAAGTACTCGCCGTTAGCCAGACGAGAACAACCAGAAATAATATGTCTGATGGACTCACCCGGACGGTGGCATGCCCGACACACGTCCACCGTCCCGTCCTTCATAATATGTTTCCGGTAGTTGTTCGTCAGCATAACTTCGTCCATAATCGCACAGACAAAACCTTCAGTTTCCCCAAAGAGGTCGCCGAATCGTAGCCAGGACACGGACGCTAGAAAATCTACATCGGGCCCATGAAGAGCCTGGTAGAAGCGCCCGTGAAGCACCTTGCCTTGCCATACTTCCTTGCGGTCATCAGTAGTAAGTACTACAGATTTGCGCCAGTTCTCTTTAGCCATGGACAGCGGGGTGAGTACCTTATCCACTGCGACCACATCTCGGTGCATACCCACCTCGGCTTTCAAAAAATATTCTCTGAGGCTGCACACCTCGCGGTTGTGGAGGGTCTTCGCGTTTAAAAAGCCTCGACCCCCGCACTTCCGCGGGATGTACAGTCTCATCACCGATGATCGTGGGTGATGCATCCGGTTTGCGGTCAGCAATATACGGACTCTCCTATCTAGGGCGTCCAGTTCGGTCTGAGTCCATTTGAGTATGCCGAAAGAGTACACTAGAACCGGCATGACCCAACCGTTAAAGGCGCGCACCTTGTTTCCGCCTGAAAGCAGGCTGTTTAATACCTTTTTCAGGCGACCGAAGAAGCGCTCCCTCAACGACTGCTGCATGTCAGCTACGTTAATGCCTAACGCTTCCGACATTCCCAAATACTTATAGCTTTCGGATGAGGAGAGAGATCTGAGGTGTATGGAATCCGAGAGTTGGATTCCCTCGGATTCCATAATCTCTCCTCGCTTTACATACATGACTACACATTTGTCCACACCAAATTCCATCCTGATGGCGCAACTGAAAGTTTCAGTTACTTTCAGTAGCTTCATCAGTTGCAATTAGTTAGAGGCAAAGAGTTTCAGATCATCCATGTAAAGAAGGTGAGATATGACCTGCCCACCTCTCCTCAACCGGTAGCCTATGCCTGAATCCTCCAGCAATGTGCTTAGAGGATTCAGGGCTAGACAGAACCAAAGTGGACTCAGACTGTCGCCCTGAAATATTCCCCGTTTAATCCATACAGGCTCATCGTTCCCCTGAATCTGTCGACATCCTGGATATCGAAGGACCGTCGTCGTTCCATTGCCCCATACACGACTCAGGAAAGGTGCGTAGAGTTGCATCAATCTTGTACAACTCCAGCACCCTCATGAGCCATGTATGTGGCACAGAGTCGTAGGCCTTCTTGTAATCTATCCAACATGTCGACAGATCCTTGCGGGATCGACGAACCTGTTGGCTAATGGCCATGTCGATGAGGAGTAGCTCCTTAGTTCCACGGGACCCGTTCCTACATCCATTCTGAGAGGCCGACATAATAGAATTACTATCGATGTGTTTGTTAATTTTCTCTCTCAAAATGGATGTAAGAAGTTTATAGACCGTCGACAAACACGTGATCGGTCTATAATTCTTGGGTTTCGCAGGTCTACCTGACTTATGGAGCAGATGGGTAACACCCGTTCCGCTAGAAAGTCTGGTAGCGACCCAGATTCTAAGTATGACTGGAATTGAGATGCCAGGCGAGTGTGTGAACTACTTAGCCATTTGAGCCAGAAGTTGTGCAGTCCGTCCGGTCCCGGAGATTTCCAGTTCGGTAACGGACGAACTGCTCTGGCAACATCTAATGGTGTGATTGAAATTTCTTCCATTTCTAGGATGGATTCACACACTTGCTCGACATCACGCATCTAGTCACCCTCCGTATGACAGACGGGCACCGACCAGATGCTGCGCCAGAATGAACTCGTGGCAGCATCATCTGGGCGGCACACGTCCGTCGCACTTTGTTCGGGTCGCTCCCAAGCTCTGTATACCCACCTCTCATCACTCTGGAACATGCGATTCTGCGAGTACCGATCAACACGCTTCTTATACCGCCGAATACGGTTCGCCCATGCATAAACTTTCTGCTTCAGGAAGTCGATGCGTTCTGTGACTCGGGACATGTATTCTTGAGGGCTGATCCAGTCCCCAAGAATGCCCGCCTCACAAAGCGCATCACACGTGGGCGTGTATTGCCCTCCCTGAAGCAGTATAGTTTGCCGATGAGTACTCTGGCCCCGTCGATACGGCCCTCGATCCTGCGTTGCCAGGCTGGTACGGCTGGTTTTGGTCGAGTAGCTACGTCAAAATTTGGGAATTTGACGTTAACTAAACGACAAGCCGCTACAGCCCCACAATACAAGATCGAGTGCTTATCAACGAGGTTCTCACTAGTCTCAAAAATATTTTTGAGTTGCGAGTCCAAGGCACACACCAGCGCCCTATTTTTCTTATGCATGGGTAACCGTGGTAATCGGGGCCTAAGTTGGGCAGGAGTGGATCGATACACGTGAAGCGCATCTTCCAGAGCGCTCCTCAAACGTTCGTTGCACTGGCTACTTACCGTGGCAACCCTATCATCCTCTTCTACAGCACCAAGATTGGACCGGTGGTATTGCGTCCATAGTTGTCGCTTGCACCGCGGCTTGCACCGCGGTTTGCGCCGGAGTCAAGTCGATGTGGTTGCTCGGTACCTCTGAGCGCAGCCTATCAAGTGCGGCGTCTTCCAACATGTGATTGCGTTGGATGACTCGCACCTGATCCGACAACCGTTGGGCCGAAACGTTGACAGTCGGTTCAAGTTCCTGAAACATAAACAGCATCCTAACACGGTACGCAGTGAGGTTAGTTCCCCCCTCTGTAGACCCATAGTATGCGCGCATGACGTTTTCATTAATGGAATAAGTCCATGTCATGCGCGGCACACAACCACCAGCAGCGGGGACCCGGCTCGGGGCTGGTTGGCCCCTAAGTCCCAAGCTTCTTGGTGGCCAGCCTCGCCCCAGCCGACGTACAGGTGTAGGCGACGTCGGCGGGGAGAAATACTCGTCACTGGAGCTCGACGCGACTGCCGCTGCCGATGACACAGGTGATCCGGGGTCCGGCGGCGGCGAGGCGGAGCTCAGCGACGAGTCCGGGGGTGGAAGGCGTGCGCGTTGTGACGCAGCTCTGGTTATCATCCTAACATTATTTTAATCATGCCATTTTCACTGAATTTTTTCCTTTCGTCTTCGCCGGTATAACGTTGACAGATGTCATTGCTGTTTGGTCGGTTTTTAGGTTTTTGTTGTTACTATTTTCAGTTTTTTCCAAATATTTCCAGGTTTATTGGTTTTGAGATCAAATAAAATCACTGTTGTAAACAATTGGGTGTAAAAATAAATATTTTTTAGTTAAAAAAGTTAGGGATTATTTGTTGATGTGTTGACACACAGAATAACAATATTAAAGGGAAACTATCAGCTTGGTAAATATTATTGTTGATAAATAAAAATAAAAACATTGTCAAAAACTTGTATCACAAGATTTGAACTCAAACCAGGTGCGTCTCATTCCAACGTTTGACGCTTACCACCATCAATACATAGTTGCTTGGTGTGAATTTAAGCGACTTTATGGATTGACCAAGCAAGATCATGTGTTTGCTGCGTGTATAACAAATGAGACGGAAATATATTTTTTTGTTTCGCGGTGTGCGACGCCCCGGCGCGGCGACATGCGACAGTGTGCTAACTCTAGCTGTGATGTGCGTACGGTATTGAGTTTGAGATCACTTACACATACAGACGCACGGCCGCTCGCTTGTACGTTCACAGCAATACAATCCTTAGCGTGCTACTGCACTTCTGAATCCTTACTGTACATCGCGGTGAGAAACTTGAGTAGTTCTATGCGTCTATGGAGAGTGCTCAGTCGGTTTGTATACAGCGTGTGATGGATCCGAACTGTTTAGGTTAGAACAAAGTTTTAAATAGTTTTCATATTTACGATTCGACGGGTTACGGCAGTGTACCATACTACACAATGATTTCGACAGGTATATTTCAAGAACCATGTAAAAGGAGACGTGCGTTAAACTGGGCACTAATCCAGACTCCCTAGAGGACTGCTTGAATACTTTAACAGACCTGGGAATCAATCTCGGGACCTCATGCCGACTCTTGTTTACGGAAGGTACTCGTTACTACACCACTTCTTTCTTTGCAGAGAGCCACAAACATCTTAGCAAGGAAGGAATGAGGAAAATGTCGTGAGGAAAGTTATGTATTTGTATGAATGTGGATGGGTATAAAAGAGTAGAGAAAGACCAAAGAAACCAAATGGGGCTCGTCAGCCAGTTGGCCAGACGATGCAGGAGTTGAAAGCTGCCATAGAAGAGGAATGGGAGATGATCCCTCAAAATTTCATAGAGCGGTTGATAAACTCTATGCCTAATCGTATGAGAGCTGTGGTAGATGCCCATGGAGGCAACACGCGTTATTAAATTAAACCTTTATTTGATAAAACATGTTTTTTATTCAAAAATCAATTGCCTTTAACAAGGCGCATATCCGACTTGTTAGGCGTAGCTCCATGTCGTATGGTATTCTAAATTCAAATTTAAAACAATACGATCGAAAAAGATGGTAAAATGTATCAGGTTTAAAACTGCATCAACAGTTTTTGTTCAATCTAGCAATCATATTTCGGTAGGGGCCATCGAAACCTAAACTCTAAGGTGGGCCAATAGATGTGTCCAGAAGTGTAGTTTTAGTGAAGATCGTTGTGTGTGTGGAAATTTTACAGTCGGACTGTTTGTGAGTTCAAATGTATATAGAACCCTTAAAAAAGAAAAAATCCTAGTGCAGGAGCAAAGTAAAAAAAAAAACAAAATGAAATAAACGTGATGGTTGCGTGTTTCTGCGTCGATCGCTTTGGATAAGACGCGAATTCATCATCATCATCATCAGCCTATAATGTTCCCACTGCTGGGACCCAGGCGTCCTCTCTACGGGAGGGAGTGGGCTGTAATCCACCCCACGGGCCCAGTGCTTGTTGGTAGATGTCACATGTCTTCGAATTTTTAATTCTAGTACATGCCGGTTTCCTCAAGATGTTTTCCTTCACCGTTTTTGAGGGCAACAGTGATGAAATAAATTACACAAAGTAATGCGCTTGCCTAGGTTCGAACCCACGGCTTACTGCTCGTAAGTCGGGGTGCCACCACTGGGCCACCGCTGCTCTAGGACGCGAATGAATGCTGTATTAATCTTTTGTCATTTTTGATTTATCTTCTAATGAATCTATTTACGATCTGAACTTTGTCATTGATCTCTTTATTTTTATTCATCATCTGCGAAGTTTTTCCCAATTATTTGACTTCTTTTGTCCATTCAACCGTTTTCTTATCTTGATCTATTTGTTTTTCCAGTTTTCTCTGTCAGTAAGCATGATTGTGGCTATATGGATCGTGAAGCTCTTGTTATTAATACTGATAACTTGCTTGCAATGTGAGAAGTTCTATGCGTCTGTGCAAGAGGTTGAGTCGGCGTGTATACAGCGTGTGATGGATGCGAATTATTTCGGTTAGAACAAAGTTTTGATTAGTACTCTTTTTTGTGGTTTGACAGCTTAGCCCGGCGAACCGCAAAGACGTCGAGGTGTACCATACTACACAATGCTTTCGACAGTTATATATTTCTAGAACCGTGTACAAGGAAACGTGCCTATAACTGGGCACTAATTTAGACTTTAAATTAGTGCCAAAACAGACCTGGGAATCAATCTTCGGACCTCAAGTGGACGCTTGTATAGAAGATGCTTGTTATTATTCTATTTCTTTCTTTGCAGAGAGTAACAAACACCTATGCAAGCGCGTGCTACAAGTTAACCGGACCTTCAGTAAGATGACAGCGTGTGGTCTGTTTACTATACACGCCTCCCTACCGATACCTTTGATGGGACTTTTAACCAGTTACATTATCGTTATCCTGCAGTTTGCTTTTCTGTAAAAACATTAATTTCGAAAGATTAAATTAACAGATAGTTCATTTCATTAACTTATTTTTCAATTTATGAAACAATAGAAACATTAATCTTGTTGAATAATGTGACAGCAAACACAATCAATTTCCAACTTTGATGTCAACAGTACCTATATTGAACCTTCTAAATTAATCGTCACAGAAATTCAAAAATAATACATATTTTATTACTAAACAACGAACGGGGAAGGGAAAAATATCATGTGGAACAACTCAAATCGTCCAGTTAAATTGTTACTCAAAAATAAACTGGACAAAGACGTCCAAAGAATAGTTCAACCTTTCAACATTGTGCTCTCTGTATTCTTATCTTCTAAATACAAAATAAGAAATGGTTTCATCACTCCATGTGAAAAAAAGTATCCTATATTAGTATTTATTATTATTTTATTTTTCAATTTTTTTAGTATCTACAATATGGTAAACGATAAATACGGTGATCTTGCGAAATATACCGGTAGAAATGCTTTTGGCGTCAGCATTTTATGGCTTTTTCTTGGCACCTATTTTCTCGGTTTTTCATTGCTGTTCGTTAGTTTACAGCAGCATTCACGTTTCTCTTATTCTGAAGATTCAGGAAAACCATAAAAGCACTATTAGTAAGAATGTCCGAAGTTATACTATTTGGAGTTGGACCTCACTAATCATTACATGGTGTGTTAATGTTTTGCCGACTACAATATTTCATGTGACAAAGGGTACGTGTTATTTTTTTGAAGTTAGCAGCGACTTAATGATCGTACAATATGATTTAAATTTAGTTTATGGTATTGGTCTTATAACATTGTTGACGACGTGTCTCAAAGAATGGATGAATAACATACCAATGAAAAGTGACGATGACGAAAACGCAGAACATTTTGGCATATTGTTCAAGATGTATCAAGATATTTTAGAAGCTTACAAACTGTATAAAAAATGTTTTCGAGTATTGGTAAGTTGGTGTTTGCTTTATTTCACACATCCACACTTAATATTACAAATTCAGAAGCAACAATATCTATATATTTGTTTTTATTTTTATACACAGCTAGAATCACTTTTCATTTCACTGGATAGTCTAGCAGGCCCGTACCGATGCGGATGGACGGATGGACGTGGTTAGCTTTATTCTTTAAAAAACTATTGCTAGAAGAAGCCATACCTGTAAAGGTACCGAAAGGTGTAACAGTTCGCTGCTGCGTATTTAAAAAAACAAAAGTGATGTACAAAAATGTATACAGGGATAAAGCTACTGTCACATTGTATGAATGTTTGGGAGAAAGTTATTGAAAAGCGCCTCAGAGAAGAAACCGAAATTCGGTTTAATTCCTGGTCGGGGAACGACGGATACCATTTACGCTATCCGAATACATATACCAGGTGGGCGAGGTTTAGCGCTAGCGAAAGCTTACGCATCTCCCGCCCAGCATGATCGGTGCACTAGTTCGGGAAGAGCCACTCCTGGTGGTGGCATTAAAGTCCCCCAGTAACATTATTTGGGCCGATGGGTACCGCTGCTGTGCCGCATCAGCCGCCTCATTGAGGTTACTCTGTGAAACTGGTTGTCTCTCCTGATCTCCGCTGTGCAAACGGTAGACACAGGCATAGATAATCCTATCCAAACCTGTGACCACCAGTGCCCAAAGCGTCGTGAATCTGGAGTCCTCAAGGTTACGGAGACGTCGATAGCACGCGTCATCACGGGTGTACACATACACTCCCGCGCGAGGTTTATAATTGTGCTCCAGGGTGTACCCTGGGTAAAATAAGTACGACATGTCTGACGGGCTCGCTGTCTGCGTCTCCGTTAGGAAAAACAGCGCTTGTTTCTCAGTCTCTAGGTGGTAGTGTATTGCAGAGAGATTTGAGTGCAGTTGGTGAGGTGCACTTTGTGTGGGAGGGGGCGCAGCCGCTGTTGAACTCTAGATTTATTTTTGGTTGCCATTTATTATTTTAAATGTAAAAGCATGAAGGGAGGAGAGGAGAAGTGAGACGAGGTTCCACGCTGCTAACCTACAGACACGCACTGAAAGGACGCTATCATTGGGGCACTAGTCTGGAGACTGCGGGGACGCCCGAGCCCCTCCGGAATGTCCATGGGGCCCTCCCAACTGGTCGCCAACCAGCACGATGGCGCATTCCGGGATTTATCGACAGTTAGCTCGCACACTACTTGGGCCCCCAACCACCTGCGGTCGGCCAGCGGCGCACTGTGCCTCGGATCCTGCTACCCTCCGCGACTAGTCTCCTGATACAACCATAACAGCGCACGTCAGGCTGGTCTGCCTACAGTGGAACAGCTATCTCGACCCAACTTCTCTAGTTGGCTACACCGAGCATCGTACCGAAGCTCTTGCCAGAACGTCCATACCAATCTGGTCCGACTTCCACGGGTTAATTGTCCAAGGGGATGGCAAAGTAGACCGGGACGTAACGCGCCAGATCAACTCAGAATGGATGAAATGGCGATAGGTCACTGGAACAACTTGTGACCCACGTATGCCCTTGAGGGGCATACGTGGTTGGTGGCATTGGTTAGATTAGGTTGAAGGGGAAAATAAGTCCGTGATTAGACCTGTCGTACTGAAAAGATCAGAATGCTGGTCTGTCAAAAATATGGATGAAAAACGATTGCATTTAACGAACATGAGAATGTTGAGATGGATGTGTGGAGTGACAAGAATGGATAAAGTAAAGAATGAGTATATTAGAGGATGTTTAAAAGTGGCGCCTATTGTAGCAAAATTTAAATGAAGTCATTTGTCTTGATAAGGACATGTAATGAAGACGGATGAAATGCACGTGACAAAAAGAGAAATGCATATGAACGTTATTGGATGGAAAGGAAGAGGAAGGTCAAAGAAAAGATGAATGGATGGTGGGAGGAATTACATGAAAGGGAAATAGTATGATACCGTGACGCCTGACAGGGGAGAATCATGGAAGAAATAACATGTTGCGCTGACCCCAAATAGAATGGGACAAGGGCAGGAAGATGATGATGCTACTTTTCATACAATTGTGCGTAATGCGGAACAGCTAGTCATTGATAATAATTAATTTGTGGCAATAATCCTTTTTTCAATTCTTTTATAGATTTTGCACCAAACATGTGATACGTTTCTTCGATGTTTAGGTTTGGTGAAGACACATTTGATATATTCCCAGCAACCAGCGTCCGCATCACAGGAATATGCAGTAAGTGTAATGCTAAAATGACAAAGTATGGTAGAAAAAGACATGCTGCACTGAATCCAAATAAATTAGGATAAGGGCAGAAAAATTATGAATGCCAATGTAACCCCGTGACCTTACAAAAGCGATCGGTCAAACGAATATGCGATCGTCTTGTTCGTTCGCAAAAACCGGTTTATCTCCATACATGAAACTTCAAATCAAATGATTTATTGCATCCATAATGTACATTTAACAGGTGGTCAAACAAAAAACAATATACACAATTATGGACCCTGTCGGGCACAGCAAGAGTACTTCTAACGTATATGTGCGGGGTAACTATAGATATGTCTTTAAAAATTACATTGAGATTCCTAAAATCATTTTTTATCAAAGTCAGTCGTTTGCAAGATCGACATTTCTAAAGTGTTAAAATATGTGTGTGTCCCTGCTATTTCTAAATTAAAAAAGAGGGAATTTCAGAAAAAAAATTGCATTGCAGAAAGTAAAGTAAAAACTTTTAACAAAAATTGGTTTGAATAAGATCTGATGTTTAATTCTTGAGATATGGGACATCAAACTGCTGCAGTAACTTTGTTTTTCATTAATATTCAATGATAAACAAATTTAGTTTTGCTGTTGAATGTAATACATCATTATGAATAAGCCCTCTAAATATTTTTTGAAGTGAAAACTTCTTTAGTGGCGTTGCGTTGTGCACTTTTATGATGGGTAAAAAATGTTAAACTCGCGTCAAGTGTCACGTGATCCTGATCCTGATCGAATGGATTGACATTAGGTTACGAAGGAATTTGAACTTTATGACATCTGTGATTGAGTTTGGGTTTCCAAAACTGGAATATTTGTAAGACAGATTGACATAGGTTACGAAGGAATTTGAACTTTCTGACATCTGTCATTGAGTTTTTTCACAAATTTTGCTACTATGGATACCCCTTAATTGATTGAAATAAGGGTTATTTTATTATTAGTCCCTGTCTTCATTTATTGCACAAACATTTCGACTGAAACCTCAGTCTGCGCTCAACCACGGCGGTCGCGAGTGGACTCTGTATCGCCTGTTTGTCGCGGCTCGTGTTCGAAAGACCGCTGTACAAATACAAAATTATCGATAAACCATCGTTTTGATACTTGACAAAGTTAGATGATTTTTTATTTACGGATTTTTATTACAATAATTTATTTCGCTAAAAGTAAGTAGGTTTTATAAATGCTTATCCGTCAAGAACTTGATGGAGTGACCTGAAGGTGACTGCTACTGGAACTCCTCAACGAATAGTACTAGGTGGGCCGAGTTTGGGCTCGTTTTGTTAGTTTTGATAAGACCTTACCTCTGGACAGACCTGAAGGTATATATCTGTGACTGCTACTGGAACGCCACGAACTGACTTAAAGCAATTCGTGCAAAATTATTCCCTAACCATTCCAAGATATCAAAAATGAACAACGTTAATATTCAAGTTTTCACTTCTGCCGGCATTCCCGGAGTGCAAACCGTTTTTTTTTTATAGTGTTTTTTGCTACGTAACCCTTTGTGAGTGTGGGTGAGTCTCGCACTTGGCCGGTTTTTTAGTTTTTCGAGGGTGGTTTAATTTTTTTTAAATAAATTTTATTGTATCTGAATTTATCCTCATTCATCTTTTTATTTTAGTCATCACCTGCGAAGCCTTTTTCCAATTATTTTACCTTCTTTATCCAAGTAACCATTTTCTTTTTTGATGTATTTGTTTTTTCCAGATCTCTCCGTTTATTAGCATAATGGTAGCTGTGTGGATTATAAAACTCACGTTACTAACACTGATTACTTGCTTGCAATGTGAGAAGTTCTATGCGTCTGTGGAGGAAGCAGAGTCGGCGTGTATACGTAGTGTGATGGATGCGGACTGTTTCGGTTAGAACAAAGTTTTGAATAGTACTTTTATTTGCAGGTCAATGGACTAGCAGGGATGGGGAAACTTTTTCCTTCGCGTGTCCATATTTACTTACGAAATATAATAAGTAGAAGGTTGAGGAATGCTAGTCTTCCATCATAAGTCGGCCCCAACTGTGATGCTCAAAATTTTTTGCAGTAAAAAAGAGGTCATCCGAAAGCCTATCACGAAAACAATTTTTTCTTAGTTCCACTTGATTTGTGTTTGATGGTCGCGGGCCGTAGTAATGCAACGCTTCGCGAGCCGGAGATAGCCCGCGGGCCGTAGTTTCCCCATCTCTGGGCCAGACGAAGATGTGCTATACAGCATGATTTTTTAGTCACCGTCCATTTAGTCCATTTCCAGACAATTTAGTCATTTTAATCTTTGGCGAAAACCATTGAATACTTGTTTTTTCTTTTATCACTTAATACAAAAATATTGAGATATCATGGACACCGCCGCGCCGTGCGTAGGTACACAATGGGTAACTACGCAGGCTGGCCGCCCCCTTTCCATTGAATGTTTGCGCGGCAAGTGTAGTATTGTTAACGTTTAACTTAGTGACCAGGCAGAATGGATAATTTTTTCGAGAAAATGATTTCATATGAAAATATGATGATCGTTTTTTTTTCAAAAATGGAGTTAGTGAATGATACATAATGCCTAGAAAAAATTTGGACGGCGACTAAAAAATCTTGCTGTATAATACGCAAATACTACGCTACCCGTGGTGTAAAAAAGGTGTATGGTAATCGGTGGTCGTGGTATGGGCAAATGATGCGAGGCAAGGAGCGATGCGAGGGATGTGGGCAAGGATTGAGAAAATGTAGTGAGAAAAGTTTTGAGTGTGAATGTGGATGGGTATAAGAGTAGAGGAAGACCAAAGAAACGATAGATGGACTGTGCGAATTATGATATGGCATGAAAGAAGGTGTCACATGAGATGACAAGTAATAGACAAAGACGTAAGGAAGAAGAAGAGATGCTGCGCCGACCACAAATAAATTTGGATGAGGGCAGGAGAAGGATGATGATGATACGGTGTAAAAGAAGGCGAGCCTATTGCCATTAACCGGGCACAAATCCAGGCTCCTTAGTGGACTTCTTGAATACTTTAACAGACTTAGGAATCAAAGTCAGGTCCATGAGGTCCTGTAAGAAACTCCTTACGCTTGTTTACAGAGGTTGCTCCTAATTCGGGATTTTCTCAATTCTTATTTACTTCTTTCTTTGCAGAGAGTCACAAACATCTATGCAAGCGCGTGCTACAAGTTAACCGGACCTTCAGTAAGATGTCAGCGTGTGGTCTGTTTACTATAGACGCCTCTCTACCGATACCTTTTATAGGACTTTTGACTAGTTATACCATCGTTATCCTGCAGTTTGCATTACTGTAAAAACTTTAATTTTTAAAAGTTATTTTGAAGTTTTTCATCATTTCATTGATTTCATTTAAACTCATAAAATAAATAGGTTTGTCATGTGTTAGTGTGTTCATTTATAATTCATTTCCAACAATATAATATTTACACTATCACCAGTATCAGCAACCTCCTACACGATCTTTACCGCAATAGCGTGTTATCGGAACTGCAATCATCGCAGTACAGATTTTTCGCGACAACGTAGGTACATACGTGGCGATTGTATGCTTTCGCAGTAACATACTTCGCGGTAAAGAACTTTAGCAACAACATACGTCGCGATAGTAAACTTTGGCGGTAACGTACATCGCGGTAATGAGCTTCGCGAATATATCGTACACCCCAAAAAGATTGTACAACAGTTCAAACGGAAAAACCTACCTTACATTACAATATAGGCAATATTTAACAATACCGAGTACTCCAATACGCACCTTCTAAAGGAACAATCGAACAGAAAAACACAAAATCAACACTCCATCGCAACTTTTGCATACAATCCAAACTTTTGGGACGGAATGTAAATTCGGGCGATTTTTTTTTTCACAATATAAATAAGCAAAGTGCTAATATATCCACGAAGCGAGGGTATAGTACGGGAGTAAGTCCGGGTGCTAAGCAGTAAATTGTCCAATAGGAGCCCGCGTACGTGTTTGCACAGCCCTCGCTAAAACAGATTACGCGCGATATAAAAATGGAGATTACATGACACGGGTTTAACTCAGATTATTGTATTATAGTGTATGTTAGTAAGTATCATAAGTATAAGTATGTAAGTGTGTTTAACCATACCTTATATAGGATTAGCCAAGTAAGCAATATACTAACATCATGTTCGATGAATCTATGTAGAAGACAATAAATCGAGACGTTATCCAGAGCGGATGTGTTTCATTTACCTACCACGACACTTCATGGCGACCCTGTCATTCAAGGTCACATCGCGAGTGAATTTGGTCAGTTAAATTGAAACATTATTATAAATAAATGTATTTGTGTTGTAAAACATGTGTAACATGAACTTATAAAACGTAGGGACTACTCAAACGAAAGAAGAGACGATCATCGCACAGACGGCTGCTGGTGATAGAAAAAATGGTGCGACAACCGAGCTACTCAAGCATCAGTTCGACAAATATCCTCATGCATCCTAATCACAATCGTCTTACTGGCGGCGGCATGTTATTCTATCTGTTATTATTACAAGAAGATGCATGTCAAATGGATGGAGAGGCAGATGAACCGCAGGTCCTTACATCGCAGGCAGACCTCCTAGTCCAGCCATTACGTACATTCAAAAAAGAAAATGAATTTGCGCTTCTAATTTTTTAATATGTTGTAGGGGATACCTAGAAAAGCTTAACTTGAGATTGTCGACCAAGCGTTCCTAGGAGCTTACGCCGCCATGTTGAAAAAAGGGGTAAAATTTGTTTCTCGGCAATAACTCGGCACTCGGCACTTTTGTAGGACACTTTTTGTAGCTTTCTTTGTGCTCTACAATAACGCCTGAATCATTTTTTTTTTTCAATTCCACAATTTTTCATATTTATTACGACCCAAAGAAAAAAAAAGGAAAAAACAAAAATTGTGTCCTAAATTTTTGACTTTATCGATCGATATCTCGATAACGATGCATGATACGCTAAAAATGTTTCAGGCGTTATTGTAGAGCACAAAGAAAGCTACAAAAAGTGTCTTACAAAAATTTTCGAATCTCATCGGATAGCCGAGTTATTGCCGAAAAACAAATTTTAAGCGTTTTCCAGGATGGCGGCGAAAGCTCCTAGGAAAGCTTGGTCGACAATCTCAAGTAAAGCTTTTCTAGGTATCCCCTACAACATATTAAAAAATTAGAAGCGCAAATTCATTTTCTTTTATTTGCCTTTTTTTCGGACGAAATGACTGGACTATCCGTGTATTTCAAGAAATACGCTCCCCGTGATGATGTGGCCGTTATACCCGTGTAAGTGAAAAAGTGCCGCGTACCGTTTAGTGCTATATAAGAGACAGCAGAAACATCAGAGTGGTGGCACGTTATACATATGTGAACAGATATAATATTTTCTTAATGAGAAACTACATAGTGTTAACAACAGATAAAAACAATAAAATTTTATCGTGAAAATCAAACTTACGAAACTTTTATACATAACGTCTAGTGATGCTCTTATAGGCATATAATATTATTTTCATTTTACGTCTTATGAATAAGAAATTGTGTAAAAAATGCATAATTGTGTAATTACAAGTAAGTAATTAGTTTAAGGTTTTATGTTTGTAATATCTAACAATTCATAAATCATGCACGGCGACTCACCGAATCCGATACCCCGCGCCCTATATGGAATGTTTTCACATTACTTTCTATATTTGGAGGACAAATCGAAGAATATGTAGTGTTGATAATTAGTTGCTAGGATGATGTCATTACATTCCTTTATGTTTTATTAATAGATTATGGCCGATGATTTTATCAGAATATATCGTCTGCTTACGGGTAAAAAGTAATAAGTGGAGTCGGAGTCAATTCGAGTAAATGATATTTTAAAGTTTACATTTTAATTTGATCTATTTCAAACTCTTTAATTGAAAAACTGTTAAAGCAAAATGTTGCACTAACTTCCCTACTTTTAAGATTTACTCATAAATAATATTTGTGGTAAGTAAAAACTGTATAAAATTAAATTAAGATCTAAAGGGGGTCGCATTTAATATGTTTTACCTGTACTTAACAATCATGTTCTATCTCCTTAGTTCATTGATTTTAAAAGCTTATTTCAGTTTTGTTTAATAGCTTATTGTATTTTACACCGATTATTTGGTAGGAAAGATTTATTTTTGCATAATTTCCTAAAATATTAATATATTTGATACATTTAACCTTTTTTATCTGTAGAGTTTTAGTGTAAAGTCACTTATTATGTACTAAATAAGCTTCATCCAAAGTGATCAATTAAATAAAAAACTGATTGTGGTGGTGATCTATGAAACGATGATAAAGAAACGATTTCTTAATGATCAATCAATTTTATTACTTATTTATTGGGTAAACGACATTTAATTCAATTATTTTAATTTTCCGATGATTCTTCGTCAACTGATGGTGCAGGTAAACGATCTCCTTCATTGGTTGCAGTTAGTAAAGAAGAGTATCTACCAACCGTGTTATTCCTCAGGAATTATTTTCTTACTGCATAACTGAGAAGATTCTCTTTTTAGCTTTACTGATGGATAAAGGATTCAGGTTAAGGTGTTTTAAGATAATAGAATTAGTCTGAAACGTGATTGGCTTATAAGATCAAATTTGAAACTGTTATGAAGGCGAATGGGTGGACCAAATCGCAAGCCATGACCTTGGGCCTCCGAGACCAATCCGTAAACCATCCTTTAAGCGGCAAGAATGTAACCTACGAGCAGCTGCTGGAGGCGTTAGAGTCCAGATACGGTGACGTGCACCTGGAGTGCGCGTCCGCGTGTGGTGCGTATTTCGTGTTAAGCTGAAGGATCGCGTTCAAAGCAGTCAGTGCCGAGAATCTACAGTAGTGGGCCCTGAAAGTTGAAAAGCTGGTTCGGAAAGCATATCAGTCTGCCCCTGTACTCATTGATGGAAATTTATACAAGCTTTCATCGACAGAATATGCGACTTGGAAGTTAGAACCGCTGTGAGACTTGCGCATCATGAGACACTAAAAAACGCCTTTGCCCATGCCTCAGAAGTAGAGGCAGTGAGGCAAGACCACGAACATACAACATCAGAGAAGTTGTAGCTTCACCTGTATTCGACCGCCCGAAGTTACAGCCCTAGGTGCTACAGTTGTGGAGAAAGGGGTCATCATCGGTCAAGCTGTCCTAAGCGGAGCACACCGAGAGAAGATCTGTATCAAAATAGAAGGGTGGCTGAAGTGACTACCCAGCAGCAGCAGGGAAACGAGTAAACGCCAGGACGGGCAGATGGGCAGAAGGGCGGCTGCTGGCTGATATTGAAAGAGACCGGAGGATCTCAATCTCGCAAGCACATGATGGAAACAGCCTGACCATCAAAGGCGAAGTCAATGGAATGCCATGCAAACTGACGATGGATACTGGAGCTTCTCACACGGTCGTCAATTCTCACTTAGCAAGTCTGTTTCTTTGGGACTAATTTAATAACCACGACCGTTTGCAACTACTAACAGCTACCGGTCAGGACATAATCGTCGAAGAGAAGTGGAGTTAAAATTAGGAGACAGAATTTGCCAGAATGATGTCATCGTGGCCGACATAGTGGACGACTGCATCCTGGGCTTGGAGTTTTTGCGCCAACGTCGTTGTGGGATCGACCAAGTATTAAAATGTGGTTCAGAAAGTGTATTGCTTGAAGAAGATTGTTCTTTCTCGCAGATAAGAAACAATCATGCCATTTAGTCTACCCCAGAACTCGGAACACAAAGTTCGATGTGTTGTGATAGAAAGGGTGAACAATGAAGTACACAAAACCACTGGTACGTCTTTTATGGTTTTGTTGCTTTTGCCCGTGGTGAAGTTCGTGTGTACGTCAGAAAGTTATGCTATGGGAACGAAATAACGATATCGGGATACAAAGTATTCCTTATCCTAACTCGAGCCATGGTATATCTGTGTGTAAACTTCATCGAAATCTGTTCAGCTCACCCTAGTCGTAATTTGTAAACAAATCTAAAAGAACTTACCTGAAACAAGAAATTCCACATCTTAGGCAATACCTAAGATGTAAAATGAGTAACCCGAAAGAGTTTCAATTGAGTCGAATATTTTCCGGTACTTAAACCAGTTCCATAAGTAACATAGAGGTTTGGCTATGGAAGCTTGCGACAGTTTAAGAATGGTTCCCTATCCATTTGCATAAAATTTTAAGACCTAATATACCTTAGCATAATTTTGTTTGGCATAATTATATTTTCGCATAATATAATTACGCATAACAGCTTATGCATAATTTTTTTAAGCATAATTTCTCTAACCATAATAATGATTAAGCATAATATTCTAAAGCATAAATTTATTAAGCATAAAGTTCTAAATCATAACTTTTTTGAGCATAATATCCTAAATCATAAATTTATTTACGCTTGCGTTAATGCTTGCTTGCGTGCTGCATGCAAGCAAGCATGCAGAATACAAAAAGCATGCAGCATGGAAACAAGCATGCAGCATGCAAGCCAGCATGCAGCATGCAAGCAAGCATGCAAGCATGCAAGCAAGCATGCAGCATGCAGCATTCAAGCGAGCATGCAACATGCAGCAGGCAGGGTTTCTGTCAAGGCTCCGGTGCTGCTGGCCTCCGGCGGCACCACACGTGCTAATCGTCGCAGACGGCTTTCGCTCACCACCGCAGCTTCGGCTTCTTGGCCGGCTTCGCCGGCCAGCCTCAGCCGCGGCGGCTCGCTCGCAGCCGCCTGCTCCTCAGCCCGCGGGCCCCCTCGCCCCTCCGCGCCTACGCGATTTTAAATTACACTCTAGGGGTAGGACAAACAAGACTACGTGGAGTCGGTCTTGCAGCAATTCGGTTCTGTCACTAACTTTTGTTGCACAGCATATTAAATTTTTAACCAATAATATTATTTAATTGTTACTGAAACTATAGCAAATTGGTTTGATTAGAGTTATGTATGGGGCACTACAAGTTCACGACCACCATTTCCTCCCAAAGTCTCACAACATCTAATATATACTTCAGATAAAAGTTATCTCGCGATTGAAAAATCGTTTAAGTTACATAAGGTTATGTATAATAAATCATTTGCATGAAAATTGTTTTTTTTATTTATATTTTATGCCTAAATATTATTATGCTAATAGTCATTAGGTCTACCAACGTTATGCGAATCAAATTTATGCTAAAACAAATTAGTCTTTACTATGATTATGCCAACATAAAACGTATGCCTAAAAAAATGATGCCGAAGTATTATTATGCCAAAACAAATTGTGGCAAAATCGTTATGCCGAAGTATATTAGGACAAAGAATATTATGCGAAAAGAAGGGATCCCTTTAAGAATATAGCTGGAATGTTATCCGGCCCAACAAATTTACTGAGTTTTAGTGACTGTACTGATACCACTTTCTAAATAGTTAGTAGAAAATTTAGAAATTTATTTGTAGTTACTATTGCTGTTGGTATCAAGGGCACACATTTAGGAGACATTCAAATCAGGTATTTAAATATCGTTGATATAAATAATGAATAATAGCGGTCCCAGAACAGAGCCCTGCGGAACTCCGGAAGTAATATTAACAGAGACAGACTAGTGACCATTAACCACAACCCTTTGTGACTGGTTTTCGAGAAAACACTGCCAAAGAAATCAGCAAAAGAGTTAGCCGCATCGATGCAGTGATAGAATGTGATAGTTGATTGTAGGCGCAAAGCCTCCTTTGCATAGAAGAGTGGATTTTTTATTTTATTAAACTGAAAAAAAAAGTGTCTTACCTGCTTCCAAATGCACTTGTTTTGTTTTTTTCATAGTTTTTATAAATAAGTTTTTACATCTTAATCTAGTAATCAATTCTTACAAAATTTAACAAAAAGTAGGTACAATATGAACTAATTTTCATCCAATTTTGTACAACAAAGTTATGAAATAAAACAAATGAAGTAATGGGCAACAGTTATTCACTAATATTAATTAATTTGTGACGCAGTCATACAATAATCTTTTTATTATGTTTTCTTTTATGGATTTTGTTCCGAAAATGTGACACATTTCTTCGTTGTTTATGTTTTGTGAAGATATTTGTGATAAGTTCACAACAACCAGCGTCCTCATCGCAGCATTGTGTAGTAAGTGTAACCAAGGCGATCAGTCGTGTTGTTCACTTCTCGTACGGGAAAACCGGTTTTACCGCACGAATGGCTAACAAATGGTTGAGGGATTGGCGGGAATAA
Source organism: Cerastis rubricosa (assembly GCA_949152445.1). Lineage (NCBI taxonomy): Eukaryota > Metazoa > Arthropoda > Insecta > Lepidoptera > Noctuidae > Cerastis > Cerastis rubricosa. The sequence goes on along the minus strand of OX424534.1, from coordinate 18,606,766 downwards.
AAAAAACGCAACACATGGGCAATCCGCGACTCGCAGTGCAACACTGCGAGTCGCGGATTGCCCATGTGTTGCGTTCCCCACACGGATCAAATACTTGTATGGCCTACAGGTAGTTGTTCTAGGTCTGACTGTTTGTGAGTTCAAATATTTGTAAAACCCATACAGAAAACATTCCTGGTGTAGGAAAAAAGTTAAAAAACAAACAGAATGAATTAAACGTGACGGTTGCATGTTTGTGCGATGATCGCTTTGGTTATTTTTTATTTTATTTTGAAATATCTGATTTAACTTTTAATTTATCTATTTACGTATCTAAACTTAGACATTCATCTCTTTATTTTTAGTCATCATCTGCGAAGCATGTCTCCAACAATTTTACCTTCTTTATTACACTCAACTATTTTCTTTTCTTCCCCTATTTGTTGTTTTTTTTAGTGTTTTCTATCAGCAAGCATTCTTGTGGCTGTTTGGATCGTGAAGCTCATCTTACTAATACTGATTCATCATCATCATTTCAGCCAAAAGACGTCCACTGCTGGACATAGGCCTCCCACAACGCCACATTGACATAAGGGGGGTTTTGCCATAATCGCCACGCTTGGCAGGTGGGTTGGCGATCGCAGTACGGTTGTTACAAAAGCACAGAGAACGCTGCTGCCCATTCTCTGGCAAGTCCTTTAGTCGCCTCTTACGACACCCACGGGAAGATATTGGATGTTGCTATTATTTTTTATTATTTTATTAATAAGACAAATATTACAAGAAATCACAAATACAAACATAATTATATGCTCACCAACGTACAAATTCTTCATTAATTGCTTAGTCAATTGAAGAGTAGAAACTTTCAATAACTTGTTATATTTGGATACAGCTACGATTTGGACATGCTTATTTTTTAGACAGTAACAAGAATTTAACTTATGATGATGTCATGTTCAACAGACGCACGGGCATGATAAATTATTCCGGAATGAAATTAGTTTTTAATGATATTTATGAGATGATTATTTATATTCAAAGTGTAAATTCTAAATATGAAATATGTGAACTTGACATAAATGACAAAATGCATCCTAATAAATTTAAGACAACATCAGCCGCTAGTACCGAGGAACAAAACTCGAAGTTTTTTCTGTAATTCTCTCAATATTCTACACCAAATAATTGCTGGTTTGCTGAACAAATCAGACTTATTGACTATTCAATTGAAAAATCTTGAAAATCAAGGAACTATTGTAGACGTTCTTTGTATAACTGAACATTTTATTACATCTGGCCATGAAAGTTTGTTGTACGTACCTGGTTTCCATCCCGCTGCTTTCTTTTGTCGCAAAACAAATCGCGGGGGGACTTGTATTCTAGTTAGAACTGGGCATCAATATAAAGAACTGCCAGATGTTGCTAAGCACTCTGTGTCAGGCGTATTTGAAATTTGTGGAATTGAATTGACAACTCATTCTATTATTGTAATTTGCGTTTATAGAATTCCTAAATACAATCCTAATTACTTGACATTTTATGATAAGCTTGACATTATTTTGAGTAAGTTATGTTTGTTAAATAGAAAAAAAATTGTTATATGTGGCGATTTAAATATTGATACGTTAAAAAAGAATAGAATTACTTTGGAGCTAGAGCATTTTTAATCAGTTACAATTTGACATTAGAAATAAATCAACCTACCAGGCTCAGTAGTAACACATGTATCGATCATTTCGCGCATAACTTGCGAAGAGGATGTAAAGCTGAAATTATAGATCTTATCCTTTCTGATCACACGTCACAAATACTCAGGGTACCCATAAATAGAACATGCCGCTTAAAATTCTGGAAAATTATAAAAAAAGACTACTTTACAGAGAACCTCAAAAAATTCCGAGAATGCATTCGAAGTTTAACCTTTATGGATGTATATGACAGTAACGATGCGAATTTAGCTTACAAAAGATTTTGTGAAACGTTCTCCCTTTTCTACTAACTTTGCTTCCCTAATAAAATAATAACTATTCATACTAATAAAAACTTAAAATGAGTATCGCGCGGCATAAAAAGCTGTAGTAAAAAAAACCGGCCAAGAGCGAGTCGGGCTCGCGCACTAAGGGTTCCGTACCATTATTATAAAAACGAGAAAAGAAATCACTTCGTTGTATGGGAGCCCCCCTTAAATATTTATTTTATTCTGTTTTTAGTATACGTTGTTATAGCAGCAACAGTAATACATAAGCTGTAGAAATTTCAACTGCTTAGCTATCACGGTTCATGAGATACAGCCTGGTGACAGACGGACGGACGGACGGACGTACGGATGGACGGACGGACGGACAGCGAAGTCTAGCGAAGTAATAGGGTCCCGTTTGACCCTTTGGGTAAGGAACCCTAAAACAAAGAAAATTACTGTGGACATACAGACTAAATCCTGAATTAAAAAATAAAATTAACTTTAAAAAATACTCTTCGCAATATAAGAAAGTTATAAGACTTACACAAAAAGCTCAAAATGATTATTTTATAAAAACCTCGAAAAATAAGTCGAAAGCTACATGGCAAATTGTCAATAGACCCAAAAATTACTTTCCTAAAGAACAAATAATGACCATTAATAAATGTGACCAGACCTTTTCAAAACCGATTGACATTGCTAATAAATTTAATAATTATTTTATAGATGAAATTGAGAATAATATTAAAACTGACATGGAATTTGACAATAAATTAAATAATCTAACAAGCCAATCAATCTTTATGCAGCCTGTTCTACCAAACGACATGGTTTCGGCTATAAGATCACTTAAAAATACAAGTACGGTAGGCTTTGACGGGATAACAACAAAGGCGATAAAATTTGTAAATGAACTTATAGCACCCGTATTGGCGCATATTATGAACCTTGGCATTGTTGACGGAGTTTATCCTGAAGACTTGAAGAAAGTTATTATTAGACCACTTCATAAAAAAGATGATAAGGCCAATAGCTAAAATTTCTGTATTTTCTACAATTTTCGAAAAAAAAAATATAATTCTCTGTATTCCAATCTAAATAAATTTAACTTACTATGCAAGGAACAATATGGCTTTAGAAAGAATACCAAGATCCACATGGCTATTTTTAATTTTTTACGTAGCACTATGTTGGCAGTAGACCAAAAAGCTCCTATTTGTGCCATCTACACATATATGACCAAAGCCTTCGATTACGTGAAGCACGACGTCTTGTTGGACAAACTGCGTAGCTACGGTATCAGAGGTAACATTTTAAAACTTCTCGAATCCTATCTCTCCAACAGAATGCAGTGTACAGAGATTGTAAGAATATGTGAGAAAACTAAATTTGAAAAGAGTTTTTATCTCATTCTAGATTAGTAAAGTTTGGTGTCCCACAGGGTAGCGTCCTTGGGCCACCTATTTTCTTGATCTATATAAATGATCTGCCAAAGGTGACTCAACATCAAATGGTGATGTTTGCAGATGACAGTACTGCTATAGTTAAATGTATTGATCAAAATATTTATCAAATTGACATAAATAATACACTTTCGGACATAATTAATTGGCTTAGTAAAAATAATTTAGTTATTAACTTAAAGAAAACCAAAATAATGCACTTTCACCAAAGAACTAAAGTACCAAAAGTGAATAATAGACATAGTAACTGTGACATTGAAGAAAAAAAAAGCAAAATTCTTAGGTTTAATCGTTGATAATCAGCTTAACTGGAAAACCCACATAGACGACCTAAGTAAGAAAATAAATAAATCAGCCTACGCACTTTTCCAAATTGCTAGAAAAGTTAACATGGATGTGCTACTAGTCGCATATCACGGCCTAGTAGCTTCAATTTTGCGATATGGTATTGTTTTTTGGGGCAATTCTACTGATAAAGATATCGCTTTTAAGGCACAAAAAAGATGCATAAGATCGATGTGTGATCTGAAAACGGATGATAGCTGCGTACCATTCTTTAAATCGCTGAAAATACTTACCTTACCATCTTTATATATTTTTGAAATTAGTGTTTTCGTCAAAACAAACATGAGGTTGTTCGAAAAAGTGTCAACTTTACGATCTGTTGCGATTCGTAGCCAATACGCAAACTCTTTGAGCAATCAGCGTTGTATGACTGCGTTAGTGAGAAAGAGCGTTTTAGGCATGGCACCGTGTATTTACAATAAATTACCTGATGTAATAAAAAATTTGAATGTCACACAATTCAAAAAAAAAATTAAACCTTTTATTAATTGAAAAATGTTATTATACTATTGATGAATTTTTGAATGATAAATTAATGTAGACTTATGTATTAACTGACTGGAGAATACACACAATTTAGACAATTTCTAATTGATATTGAGACTAATGGTAATTTATGATTAATTATTTGAACATTGACTGTAGAAATTACTTCATATTGTGACATTTTATCATTATTGTTATTATTTACTGAACTTTGACATATCTACCAAATAATTTGTATTTAACTCTCGCATGACTAATATTTTTTTTTATTTCACATGCAACCCTATATTTGTACGCCTCTTGGCATACCATAGCGACCGATTGACATTGCGTTACCATAGCGATCTCTAATTTAAGAACTGTATTCACTACCTATGTTACACAAATAAAATTGATTTTGATTTTTACGTCCGACACCATACAGAACTAATATAGATACTTGCTTTTAATTTGAGAAGTTCAATACATCTTTGGAGGAAGCTCAGTCGGCGTGTATACAGCGTGTGATGTATGCGAACTGTTTAGGATAGAACAAAGTTTTAAGTAGTACTCATATTTGCGATTCGACTGGCTAAGGCAGAGGTGTACACAATGATTTCGCCAGTTATATAAAAAGAGGCGTGCAAAAGGAGGCGTGCCTTTAACGGGGCACTAATTTAGGCTCCCTAGTGGACTGCTTAAATACTTTAACAGACCTGGGAAACAATCTCGGGACCTCATGCGGACGATTGTTTACAGAAATTGCTCGTTATTATTGTACTTCTTTCTATGCAGAGAGCCACAAACATCTCTACAAGCGCGTGCTATAAGTTAACCGGACCTTCATTCAGATGGTCTGTTTACTTCAGACGCCACTCTGCCGATACCTTTGATGTTACTCTTGACTAGTTATACCAAAGTCATCCGGCAGTTTGATTTTCAGCACCAACATTGTTTTTGAAAAGATAAAGATGATATTATTTTCTTTCCTTGGTTTTTTTTTCAATTACTCATTCAATAAGAACATTGTGTAATTTGACAGTAAAAACAATCAATTTCTAACTTTGATACAATCAAAACTTTTATCGAACCTTCTAAACTAATTGTCAAAGACATTCTAGAACATTATTTTTTAATTTGACATCAACCAGGGACGTGAAAAAAGTCATGTGGAACAACTTAAATCGTCCAGTTAAATTGTTACTCAATAATAGACTGGACAAAGACGTCCAAAGAATAGTTCAACCTTTCAACATTGTGCTCTCTCTATTCTTGTCTTCTAAATACAAAATAAGAAATGGTTTCATCACTCCGTGTGAAAAAAAGTATCCTATATTGGTATTTATCATTATTTCATTTTTCAACGTTTTTAGTTTCTACAATATGGTAAACGATAAATACGGTGATCTTGCGAAATATTTCAGTAAAAATGCTTTTGGTGTTGGTGCTATATTCTATATTCTTGGCGCCTATTTTCTCGGTTTTTCACTGTTGGTCATTTGTAACCTAGCTCATAGCAGCATTCACGTTTCTCTTATTCTAAAAATTCAGGAAATTCATAAAAGTACTATTAGTAAGAATGTCCGAGGTTATACTATTTGGAGTTGGATCTCACTAATCACTACATGGGGTATTTATGTTTTGCCGAATTTAATCCTTCATGTGACACAGAGTACGTGTTATTTTTTGGAAGTTAGCTGCGACTTAGTGATCATACAATATGATGTCAATTTAGTTTATGGTATTGGTCTCATAACATTGTTGACGACGTATCTCAAAGAATGGAAGAATAACATACCAATAAAGAGTGATGAAGACGAAAATGCTGAACAGTTTGGCACATTGTTTAAGATGTATCAAAATATTTTAGAAGCTTACAATCTGTATAAAAAATGTTTCCGAATATTGGTAAGTAGGTGTTTACTTGATTTCACAAACCCACACTTTATATTATAAATTCTGATGCAACACACTATTGTTTTTTTTTATACACAAATAGAATCACTTTTCATTTAACTGGATAGTCCAGCAGGCTAAAAACACCTGTACTGGCTACGGATGTTTGTCAGGTTAAATGCGTAAAAGACGAAGCTGGAATGGTTCTTTCCGACGATGAGAGAATTAAGGATAGGTGGAAGGGTTACTTTGAAACACTGATGACTAAGGACAATAACTGGAGAGGTGTACTGTAGAATAAACCAGTGAATGAGGGACTAGTGAGAATGGTAGGTGTGGACGAAGCCAGGATTGCAGGAAATAGAATGAAGAATTGTAAGGCATTAGGACTGGTCGGAATATCGGTTGAAGTGTGGAAGTGCTTGTCGATGGACGGATGGACGTGGTTAGCTTTATTCTTCAAAAAGTGTTGCTAGGAGAAGCCATACCTGACGAAAGGTGTAATAGATCGCTGTTGCCCATTTTTAAAAAACGAATGTGATGCGCTAAAATTTATACTTACAGCCATAATTCAACTGCCATATTGTATGAATGTTTGGGGGAAAGTTATTGAAAGGCGACTGAGAGAAGAGACCGAAACGCGGTTTTTTGCCTGGTGGGGAACGATGGATACTTTTTACGCTATCCGGCAGCTGTCTGAGAAATACAGAGGTGCACATGAAAAACACATGATGTTCGTCGAACTCGAGAAAAAGGATACGACCGGGTATCCCGTGAGGTTCTGAGGTGGGCTCTTAGGAAGAAAGTTATGCCTGGGAAGTAAGTGCAATTGACCCGAAGTCGTTTGTCTTGCTAAGGACATGTAATGAGGAGGGATGAAATGCATGTGACAAAAATAATGAAATATGAACGTTAATGGAGGGAGAGGAAGGCTAAAGAAAAGATAGATGGATGGTGTGAGGAATTATTATAATATTATTATGAAAGGACGTCACGGCATGATACTCCATTCGAGTATCATGCCGTGACGTCTGACAGGGAAGAATGGAAGAAGTGACGTATTGCGCCAACCCCAAATAAAAAGGGGCAAGGGCAGGAATATGATGATGCTTCTTTTCATACTATTGTGCTTAATGCGGAAAAGCTAGTCACTGATAATAATTAATTTGTAACAGTAATCTTTTTTTAAATTCTTTTATAGATATTGTTCCAAACATGTGATACACTTCTTCGATGTTTATATATGGTGAAGATAAATTTGATACATTCCCAGCGACCAGCGTCCTCATCACAGCAATATGCAGTAAGTGTAATGCTAAAGTAGCGAAGTATCGAAGAAAAAGACATGCTGCACCGAACCCAAATAAATTGGAATAAGGGCAGAAAAATGACGAAGGCTGATAACCCCGTGACCTTACAAAAGCGATCAGTCGCACGAATATGCGATCGTCTTGTTCATATCTCGTTCAGAAAAACCGTTCTCTCTCCATCATCATCATCATTTCAGCCGAAAGACGTCCACTGCTGGATATAGGCCTCCCCTAAGTTTCGCCACATTGACATAACATGGGGGATTTTGCCATAATCGCCACGCTTGGCAGACGGCTTGGCGATCTCAGTACGGTTGTCACAAAAGCACAGAGAACGCTGCTGCCCATTCTCTGGCAAGTCCCTTAGTCGCCTCTTACGACACCCACGGGAAGATATGGGATGGTGCTATTCTTTATGTCCGACACCATACAAAGAGAGCTCTCTCCATACATGGTACAGAAACAAAAAAAAACTTGTAACCTATACGCACGGGGTTGGTTTGAATAAGATTTGATGTTTAGTTGTGGAGATATAGGACTTTTCATCAAACTGCAGCAGTAACTTTGTTTTTCATTAACTTACACTGAAAAACAAATTAAGTTTTACTGTTGTATGTAATACAATACCTACAACATATGAATGAGTTCCCAAAATATTTTTTTAATTTTATTGTTTGGTGCCAAGGAACCCCTTTGTGCGTACGACTCGCACTTGGCCGGTATGTTTGTTTTTTTGAAGTCGTTTGATTTTTTAAGACTACTATTAACTTATTGTATCTGAACTTATCCTCATTCATCTCTTTATTCTAAGTCATCATCTGCGAAGCCTTTTCCGAACAATTTTACCTTGTTTATCCAATTAACCATTTTCTTTTTTGATCAATTTGTTTTTCCAGTTCTCTCCGTTTATTAGCATACTGGTAGCTGTGTGGATAATGAAGCTCACATTACTAATACTGATTACTTGCTTGCAATGTGAGAAGTTTTATGCATCTGTGGAGGAAGCTGAGTCGGCGTGTATACGTAGTTTGATGGATGCGAACTGTTTCGGTTAGAACAAAGTTTTGAATAGTACTTTTGTTTGCAGGTCAAGGGGCTAGACGAATATGTACCAAACTACGCCAATATTAGGCTAGTAATGGTGCAAAAAAAGTTGTGTGGTAATCAGTGGTCGTGGTATATGATGCGAAGGAATAAAGAAAATGTCGTGAGGAAAGTTTTGAGTACGAATGTGGATGGGTAGAAAAAGACCAAAGAAACGATAGATGGATTGTGTGAATTATGATATGGCACCGAGATCTCATGAGATAATAAGTAATATACACAGAAGTATAGTAGTAGTAGTAGTGTAGTATAGAAGAGATGCTGCGCCGACCACAAATAAATTTGGATAAGGGCAGGAGATTGATGATGACGATACGGTGTAAAAGAAGGCGAGCCTATTGCCATTAACCGGGCACAAATCCAGAACCCTTAGTGGACTTCTTGAATACTTTAACAGACTTAGAAATCGATCAGGACCATGAGGTCCTTTAAGCAACTCCTGTAAGAGCTCATGCGTATGCTTGGTACGCGTGAGCTTACGCTTGTTTACAGAAGTTGCTCCTACTTCGGGATTTTCTCAATTCTTATTTTAAATCTTTCTTTTCAGAGAGTCACAAACATCTATGCAAGCGCGTGCTACAAATTAACCGAACCTTCAGTAAGATGTCAGCGTGTGGTCTGTTTACTATAGACGCCACTCTACCGATACCTTTTTTGGGACTTTTGACTAGTTATGCTATCGTTATACTGCAGTTTGCATTATTGTAAAAACATTATTTTTGAAAAGTAACATCGAACGTTTGCTGCTTTTCATTGATTTATATTTTTATTTATACTCACAAAATAAATAGGTAATGTCGTGTGTTCATTAATTAGACATGTCCAACAAAATATAATATTTCCACTATCACCAGTATCGGCAACCTCCTACATGACCTTCATCCCAATCGCGTGTGATTGGAACTGCAATCATCGCAGTAGTATCATACTTCGAGGTAACGTACAGTGGGGTTCATAAGTCGAGTAGCAATCTCACAAAGCAATAGACTGACACTTTGGTGTGACTTACGACCTTCTTTTAATGAGTAATTTCTATACCACAGGCACACACACTCTCACAATTGTCTGCAACTGGTTGTAGTTCATAATTTCAATTAGTTAAGTAGATCATCACGGCTTAGCGGTTAACGTTTCCTGGTAGTTGTCCATCGTAAAGATCTGTGAGTTCAAACCTCACTTTTGCTGATTCTCTTTAAGATGTTCTAAAATTTACTCGTTGTAGTTCGATATTAATTAGTTTAGTCTATTTCGTCTTGTTCACATAAATAGTAAAGTTTGTAGGTAGACCATAAAAACTAAACAGATTATTTCGATTTCTGTAAGGTAGACATAGTATGCAGTTACGACTTATCCACCTAAATCTAAAAGAACGTTGTTGGTTGGGTGTTATTGTTGGTTAGTGAAGTGTGATTATCTATTAGCGGTGTTGTAATAATTATTATTCTCAAAATGCAAGCAAGTATAAATATCGAAGCGAGGGCGAACATAATTTCACTGAGTAAACGTGGATGTAATATAACACAAATATCTAACGAAACCGGACTGAGTGTGAGTATTATGATTTAAATATTATGGTGAATATATAAGTAAGGTCTGATTTTTCGATCGCCAGATAACTTTTATGTGATTTAAATGAAGGAAATATTGTGTCAACTGGCGTCAAAGATTATCAATGATAATGATTTGATCATTTAATGCTTTTTTTATGTAAAGTTTACAATTTTGATAAATGAAAGATTAATCACGATATGTAATAATTTTGAGTGTCGATGACAATTACAATTGAGTCACCCCGATAATAATAGCCCAATAATTTTTGTTTTTAAATTATTAATAGTAAAGTAGTTTTAGTATTTTGCTTATGGATGCCTAACAGTATCCCTCTTTTGTTCTAGAGAAATACTGAGAGTCGGTGGGTTAAGAGATATGAGGAGGAGGGTAGCCTTGCTAGTCAGGAGCGAAGTGGAAGGCCGGCGCGCTTACAAAAGCGGCGCAGCGACGTCACATGGTGAACGAGTATGAAACGAATGGTTTCATACCCACGAGACATTTTGCTGAGTTATTCGACACGTCATTACTCACCGTTCGCCATGCTCTCCACGCCGAAGGTGTGCATCACCGGAAACCTGCTAAAAAAACATTTTCGACAGAGAAACATCAACAGGAACGTTTACGTTTCGCGCGATAATATTTAGACTTTGATTGGGCCACTGCTATATTTTCAGATGAAAAAACATTTAAATCTAGTCAAAGGGAAGACTCCATTTATGGCGTAACAATAATACACGCTGGTGTGCAAAAACATAGTTCCTAACACGGAATCAGGCCGAATCACTGTCAATATTTGGGGATGGATGAGTGCGGCAGGGCCAGGGGAACTCGAGTTTATTCCTCCACGCGCCAATAGCTTCACTTATATGTAAGTATTAATTGACGTCATGCTGCCTACTGTGCGCAACGTTTATCCAGCTGAAGAATTTAGGGGGATATCTTTTGTCCAGGATAATTATCCCATTCACCGGGCGAGCACTGTGCGTGAGTGGTTTACCAGACACCCGGAGATAACTGTCATTCCATGGCCAGCACGATCTCCTGACCTCAATCCTATAGAAAATCTATGGGGTTTGATGGTGCAAAGGTGGGACGCACGGAATGAGAGGTGTGTTGACCAGTTGAAGTCACATTGCATGGAGATATGGGAAAATATAAGAGGAACTGACATACGTTTTAATCTCGATGGCTCCATGCGTCAACGTCTTCTTGACTGTATCGAGAATAATGGTGGTTTAAACACTTTTCACTTAAATTGGTATAAACACTGAATAAAGTTATGTATTTTTTTTTGACGTTCTTGCTTGTCATAACTTTATTCCGTGTTTATTTTCAGGGGTAAGGGTTTTGTTATAATAATATGTATAACTATTAAATTGCGCCATTTCCGTGATTATTAATGTATTCAAATTTGAGGTTTAGTTTCAATCTTCTTTTCGTAACGAAAATGAATACTTAAGCTATAACCTCAACTCAGTAACCTAATATAACCTAACATCTTCACGGAAGGGTCCGTGTACCAATTTGCTGACGATACTTGTTTAGTTGCTGCACATAGGGACATGTGTGAGGCACAGAGAGTGATGCAAGGTAACTTCGACCTCCTATGTAAGTGGGCTCACGACGTTGGTCTTGTTATTAATGCAAAAAAAAACAAACTTCTGCATATACACTCACCTTGCCTGACGACGTCTTGTGCGCCATTTGTAGTTGCCCATGAGCATCTGTGTTTACACCGACCGCTCAAAGCGTGTAGTTGCCAGACATTGGAGTTGGTGACTCATCACATGTACCTTGGTCTGATAATAGATAGTAATTTCCACTGGCGGCCTCACATTGATCACGTATGTAATAAGCTTAGATCTGTACTATCAAAGTTATCGATACTTAAGTATAAACTTCCATATAAAACGCTTAGAACATTGACTTGGCACTGGCTGATTCCGTTATTGACTACGGCCTAAGTACCTACGGGCGCACATATAAGACTTACATCGAAGACATTTACAAGTTACAGTTACGTATTTTAAAAACTATTGTACCCAGAAGAATAAAACACGAATTCAAAGATAATGACACGGGTCTATTTAAGTACTGTCAAATTGTAAATGTCTTCGACAAGGTGCGTATACTCGTTTTAAACGAGAACTGCCACAATCTAGGTTCAATTCGAAAATACGAAAGGCTAAAGTCGTTACGTTGTCTGTCATACCTACCCACATTTAAGATACCTAAATCTAATAATGTTTATGGGGCAAGGACGTGGGAATGCATGCTACCTTCTATTATGAATGACTTACCGCTAGAAATCTGTAATAAAATAAATGTTAAAAATTGCTCGAAGGTGCTAAAGAGATTTTTCTGGATTGTGGTACAATCTAGAAAGTGTCTATTTAGTATCTATACTTTTCCTATACCTGAGTATGTAAGTATTGATAATGATGTTGTGGCACCGAGTTGCCGTGTCTGGCATACCACTGTTAAACCCACGATGGTTTGTGTGGTATGTTTACGATTTGTAAAATAATTGTAAAAGTGTTTTTGAGTAATAAATAATAAAAAATATATATAAAAAAACATTATTGTAGCGGTTTGTTAACTTTAAATGTAATTATACCAAATAAACATTTTTGTTTTGTTATCACTTATCACGCATGTTTCATTCTCAAACCTATAATGCTGTACCTGTATACTGTATAATAAAATAAATAAAAACATTTCTATCTACGCTCTGACTAAACACGAAGTCAAAATTAAACTCACCAAATGGTTGCAGAAGTTAACGTATGATGAAACTGAGCATCTTATTAAAATTGTATCCTAACTAGCTTGTAAGTACTGTATTATTTTAACTGAAAAATACGTATATTTTATGTTATTGTGTAACTTGCATGACTGTCAACATCTATGTCAATATCATTAGTGTACCAATGATTTATATGAACGTTGGCTCCTAAAACACAGGCTTCTGGCCTAGTTTAGGAGGCAGAAGTTCGCATTTTAATATAATATGTCCTCGCTGTACAACTTTTTCACTGTGTGTTATGTAAGTTTACTTTTTTCCTTTGTGTACAAATAAACAATTTATTATTATTATTCCGTTTATTCATTTAAACAACATATTTTTACATTTTTAAATATTCCTAAATAAAATCAATAAAAAAAACATTTAAAAATATAAAAAATAGTAGCCCACCGGTATCGGGAACAGGGTCCAAGCTACCGCGGCGGTCAGGGCTCCAGAGAAAGGAACCTCCTAACGATACGAGCCGTGTCCAGGAGTACCGCTTTCTGAATCAAGCCCTTGATCCAGCTGCCTAACGAGAGCCTCATCAGATATTGGTCGAGGCTCTTGGCAATTAGGCCATTGGCTGATACGACTATCGGCACAATGATCGCTGAGTCAACAGGCCACATGTCGACAACCTCGCGAGCCAAGTCAATATACTTGATTTGTTTATCTTTCTCGGCCTTCACGAGGTTCTCGTCATGTGGAACCGTTATGTCAACAATCATTGCGCGCCGCTCTGATCGATCCATCACCACTATATCAGGCTTATTGGCTACAATAGTCCTGTCAGTGATGATGGATTGATCCCAATACAGTGTGATATTGCCATTTTCGAGAACTGGGTCGGGCACATACCTATCTTCTTCTTCTTTATGGGGTTTTGGTTTCCGCACTTAGTCCCTTAAGTGGACCATTGTGCGTGAGCCACAGTGGCCGTTACTCCAACCAGCCCACCTCCCTCCAGAAGCAGATCACACTTCCCGGTCTACTCAGGGCATCCGCAAGGGATCCTGGTGTTCCCAGGGTCGCCTCGCAAATTTTGGTGACACCGGTGCACTCAAGCAACACATGCGCCACCGTTTCCTCCGCCTCCATGCATGCTCTGCACAGGGGACTGTCGGTGATTCCTAGAGTATGGAAGTGTTTATTCAGTGAGCAGTGTCCAGTGATGGTCCCCGCCACCAGACGCAGGCCATCCCTGTCCAGACGCAGATGGCGCCTGGTCAGCTTTGCGTCAAGGGACGGCATAGCTTCCTTGGAATGCCTACACCCTGGTGTCGAGGTCCACCATTTTTCCGTCTGTGTTCGAGTGTGATCCTTTAACCAGTTATTTATCTGCTTGAAAGGAATGGGCACAATGGGTTCGGGTCCGTAGGGTTTTGTGCTGGATCCTCTTCTGGCAAGTTCATCCGCCGCATCGTTCCCCAGGGATCCACTGTGTCCTTTGATCCATTGTAGTGTTACCGTGTTGTGGTTTAGTACCGTGATTCTTTCTAGGGCATTATGGCATTCTAGTATTAGTCACGACGTGATCTGATTACTGTTGAGGGATTGGAGAACTGAGGCACTGTCGGAAAGTATTCGAATATTGGTATTCATAACCTCCCTGGCCTCTATAGCGTGTGCCGCTTGGATTATACCTACACACTCAGCTTGGTAAACAGAGTTGAGCATTCCAAGGGGTTTGGATATTTTTATATTTAGGTCGTCGGAGAACACCCCGAAACCTGTCCCGTCATCGGTTTTTGATCCATCAGTGTAGATTCTTAGCTCTTTTGTACCTGAGTAGTCACACGACTCCGCTGTCAGTACGATGTTGTAGTGTTTTTGGAAGCAGTGGGACTTCAGGGTTCTGTCGATGGGAGATGCCATCATAGGCTGTTCTTTGATCGCATCTATTCTGATGCGTGTGTGTTTAATTCTGGAATCATTACTTAAGGTGCCGGATGCTTCGAGTCTGAAAGTCGCTTTTGCCGCCTCCTCTCTTACGACGAGGTGTAGAGGTGGTAGCCCCAGCATCACCTGTAAGGCAGCAGTGGGAGAAGTTCTCATGCTACCGGTGATTGCTACGCAAGCAAATCTTTGTAGTTTCTCGAGATCCTTTTGTGTCGTACTTAGATTGGTCCTGGGCCACCAAACTAAGGAGCCGTATGTGATGATTGGTCGGATAACTGTGGTGTATAGCCAGTGGGTGATTTTGGGGCTTATGCCCCAATTTCTTCCAAGTAGTCTTTTACATTGCCATAGAGCTATACTGGCTTTTGTGGTGATGTAATCAGTGTGTTTCGCCCAGTTCAGTTGTTTGTCCAAGAAGATACCCAGGTATTTGGTTTCACTTGATAGGCTTAGTGTGGTTCCAAAGAAGCTTGGTAGCTGTAATGTTGCCAGCTTCCTTTTCTTTGTGAAGAGGACGAGTTCGGTTTTGGTAGGGTTCACTGTTAGTTTGTATTCCTTGCACCAGTCTTCTACTATCCTCAAGGCTTGGCGCATAAGATTGCATAGTGTGTTTTCGTGTGTTCCATTTATTATTATTGTCAGGTCATCAGCATAGCCCACCGTGTAGTAGCCTCTGCTATTGAGACGTTTGATGAGGCTGTCTACTACAAGGTTCCATAGTAGCGGTGAGAGGACACCGCCTTGGGGGCAGCCCTTCGCTACCACGGCTCTAGTGGTGTCGTTTACCGTAACTTGTACGGCCCTCAGTCGGAGCATGTTTGTGATCCATCCACGCAGGGTCGAGTCCACACCGTGTTCCTCGAGGGCTGCGTTGATACTATGGAAGATGGTTTTGTCAAAAGCGCCTTCTATATCAATGAAGACAGCTAGTGAAGAACATTTGTGATCCACTGCACATTCGATCTTGGAGATTACACTGTGCAGTGCAGATTCTGTTGATTTTCCTGTGGAATACGCGTGTTGTTGTTTATGAAGTGGCCGCTCCCGAAGAGGTCCGTCCCGGATATGTCGATCACAGAGTCTCTCGAGAGTTTTCAGTAGGAAGGATGTCAGACTTATTGGTCTGTACGCCTTGGGTTGTGTGTAATCGGGTTTGCCTGGTTTGGGGATGAAAATGACTTTCACCTCCCGCCATGCATGTGGTATGTATTTCTGTGCTATGCAGGCTTGGAAGATGACGGTCAGCCATGGCGTTAGGACGTCTATTCCCCATTGTAGCAGGGCTGGGAAGATTTCGTCTAAGCCTGCGGATTTATATGGTTTGAAAGTCTTTATTGCCCATTTTATTCTCTCTGCAGTTACTATGGTGTGGGCTCTGGCCCAGTCTTGGTTATTTGGTGTGTGCCTTGGCTCACTTGCCCAGGTTCTGTCCTCAGAGATTTTGCAGTCTGGAAAGTGGGTTTCCAAAAGGACTTTACTTGTTTCGTGGTCCGACTTGGTATAGGTGTTGTCTGAAGTTTTCAGTGAGCCGAGGGTGCGATCCTGATCAGTAGATAGGATCTTCCTTACACGCGCGGCTTCACTGTTTGATTCAATTTCTTCGCAGAATTTCCGCCAGGCTGCCCTACTGGCATTCCTGACTTGTTTCTTGAAGGTGTATTGTGTTTTCTTGTACGAGTCCCAGTCTTCTGGTAGTCTGGAGTTTTTAGCTCTGTTGAATTGTTTGCGCAAGGTTTGCCTGAGCTTACTAAGTTCCGCATTCCACCAGGGGCTACCCTTGCTCTTGGTGTTTGGATCTCTTAGCTTGCAGCAGGCGTGGTAGGCTTCGATAATAAGTTCAGATAGTTTCGTTACAGTGTCTTCTAGTTGTTTAGGGTCCATTAGGGTTTGTGGTGTTTGGTGCTGTACTAGTAGGGAGGCCAGCAGCCGTTTGTAGCCGGGTACGGCGTGGGTTACGCCTGGGTCCGGGTTTATCTATGTTAGCTACTAGTGAGAAGCGGATTCTTTTATGATCAGAGCAGGAAGGCTCGTTTGATACGTGCCAGTTAGTGATAAGTTTTATCGCGCTATCCGACGCCAGCGTTAGGTCAATTATCGTTTGTCCACGAGATGTGACCCAAGTGGGTTCCGAGCCGCGGTTTACGATGTTAAGGTTAGTGGAGAACAGATATGTGCATAGTACCTCACCTCTAGTGTTGGCTTTGTTGCAACCCCAAAGTGGGTGATGGGCGTTCGAGTCCGTGCAGATGATCAGATCCAGGTTGGCTACTTCGCAGTACCTTACCAGGTCGGCCATCTCTTTCGGTGGGCAGTCAGCATCCTCGCCTGGCATGTATACCGAGGCTAGGACGATATCGGGTGCGTCGCCGTCGGTTTTAAGCCTGACGGCTGTTAGGTCTCTGGAACATAATTGCGTGAGTGTGGTGGTGGGAATATCTTTGGGTATATAGGCACAGGTCCGTGGTTTGTCTGTGCCTTGAGTGTCGAGGATCAGCTTACCTCCAATGTTACCGAGGCCGCATATTCTGTTATTACGGATCCACGGCTCTTGGATAAGTGCGATGGTTCGGGGTTCCATCTCCAGTGCCCTGCGTAGGCAAGCGGTAGCCGTCTGGCTATGCTGGAGGTTGGTCTGGATGATATTTAGGGGGCGGGATGTGGGGGGTGGTGGGGTGGAGTTAGGAGGAGATGGATCCATCGGATAACTCTCCCCCGTCCGTCAGTCCGTGCCGGTCTTCACTCGGTGTCGGTGACGATGAGAGCAGCTGCTCCGTCCACTTTGACGGTGAGGTTGGCATCCTCACAGCGTTGGCATCAGCCATCGCCGTTCTGGCCATTTCCTCCTCCAGCTGCGTCATAGCCACGTCAAGTACAGTCGGTGCCGGTTTTGTCAGTTCAGTAACCGTCGGGGTGTCGGAGGGATGGGTGTTGGGGAAGAAGCGCACGTATATCGACCCAAGAAGGTACGACACCCGCCGCTCCCTCTCCAAGAACTTTTCGACTTCTTCCGGTGGGATACCCAGGGTCCAATAAGTCCCGTGGTTATCTCCACCGACCGATGTCGCCCTGTACAATGACCACCTACCGACGGTGTACCATGGGTTCTGTCGGGTCATAATGGTCTGAAGCCGCGCTATGTCCCCATTATACCTGGGTACAAAGAGCGCTGCTCGGACCCGGGTCGGTACGTCGGACTGCTTCATAACTGTCATATTCGCGTCAGTGTTCGGCAGTCTCAATTTGGGCACGTTCTGGGTCATCCAAGTCAGGGCGTTGTCGTCCTCACACCACACGTGAACCGTGCCATCCGCTACCCTGGGGTACCCGCGGAAGGAAGGGATGATGGTTTGGGAGGGGTCGGCACACGTGTCCATGATGAGGCCCTCAAGGCCGAGCTTGATGTGCTCCGCCTCTTCAGTCGTCATGTCTCGGGATGGAGGAAAGAGGCAGATCGCTACGGCGAGTCGCGCAGGAATATCCCGTTTGGCCTGCGCGTAGGTTCTCTGCTCCCCTTGAGCGGTCTGGTTTCTAACGCGCTTGACGTCCCCCTGGAGCATACTCGGCGAGGCCGTATCGTCCGGACGGTCCCTCTTTGCCGCTGCCCGGCCGCTTGGACCGGGCTGTGGTTCTGAGGGGCTCGGCGGACCTTTATGAGCCAGGGTCACCCCGCGCGAGAACCCAGCCCGCTTGCCTCGTCTCTGTCTTGTGCGTGGTCGGTCTTGGGTCACCTCGGTGAGGTTCCGGTCGTTTCCTCCGGATGGTCCTGGTGCGGGCAGTGACTTCTCGCGCTGGGTTTCCCCTTCGCGTACTGTTCTCTGCCCGCTCGTTTCCGCGTCCGGCTGCTCTTCGCGCTGGGTTACCCCTTCGCGTGCCTGTAGCTGGTCGCGTACTCCCTTACAACTAACCGTTTGCGCTTCGCGCTGGCTATTGCCTTCGCGGGTTCTACGCAGACGGTTGTTGAGTTCTCTTTCTCTGTTCCGGATCTTTCCGCGCTTTGTTTTCAGCATACGTACTTCGTCCACAGAGATGAAACCAGAACAACCAGATTCCACTTCCTTTCCCGTCCCGAGAGAGCCTATGTCTTTCAGCCTTGCCTCGATCTTCTCGCACTGGAGTGCCAGCGCGCGGAGTTCGTTGCTAAGGCTGAAGAGTCTCGCATTGTTAGTGTCGTTGTCAGGGTTATTCGTTACACTTTTCCGTACAATGCTCTGTTGCCAGGCACTCGTGGAAGGTGTAGCAGTCGTCAGGGTAGTTGACGCAGGAGTCGTAGTCGACATTGTGTCAATCGGCGCAGAAGTCGCAGCCGTATCTGAGTGTGTCGGCGCGTGAATCGCAGCCTGTGCTGTTGGCGCTAAGGCCGGCCGCGCAGAAGGCGCGGCGCTAGTTGGCAGGTTGGTGCCCCCTCCCAGATTACGGTGGAGGCAGACCGACGAATCGGTGTGGGATTCCCCGGCGTTGCCGGGACCCACCTGGGGAATATTATTTTTTCCACTCTGCATTTTTTTTTGGTTTTGGGGTGGGCTTTTTTGGAGTTGAGGTTGCCCGTCCTCATGGACCGAAAGGAGAAAAGGGGAAAAAGGAGGGAGGGTCTGGGTGTAGGATCATGGGAGTGGGGTGAGGGATTACCCTAGGCCTGGGATGTTGGCTTTCAGGTAAAGTACGAGAAAGCGCCTGGGGGTTTTTGTTGCGTCTATTTCTTATGGAATTAGACCAAGAACAGGGTGGCAACCTCGTGAAGGTGAATCCCCCAGACTTGCCTTGAGGATCTGCACGACCGTAGCGCTCCCCCTCAAGACCCCGCCACCCTACCGCCTCTGAGGGAGGCAGTAAGGTAGGCCTGCATCTATACTACCATGCAAAGCGTAGCCAATACATGTCGTTGAGCAACCGCGAAAGCATAAATACAGCCCCACCCCAATACCATACCCAATACTATACCCAATACCCAATACTATACCACAGCCCAGGTGCCAGGGGGCACATACCTATAGTACGGCACTTCCGATTCCACAAGGCTGTACTTCAGAGCAAGTTGCTGATGGATAATCCTGGCTACAAGGTTGTGTCTATGCAAGTATTCTCCGTTAGCTAGACGAGAACACCCGGAGATAATGTGACGGATCGATTCGCCCGGACGGTGGCATGCCCGACATATGTCAACCGTGCCATCCTTCACAATAAATTTCCGGTAGTTATTCGTCATCATAACTTCATCCATAATTGCACAAACAAAACCTTCGGTTTCTCCAAAGAGTTCCCCGGAGCGTAGCCAGGCTACGGACGCTGCATGGTCTACATCAGGCCCATGCAGGGCACTGAAGTAGCGTCCGTGAAGCTCCTTACTCTGCCATACTTCCCTGCGGTCATTAGTGTCAAGCACTGCAGGTTTGCGCCAGTTCTCTTTAGCCAAGGAGAGCGGGGTGAGGGCCTTGTCCATCACGACCACATCTCGATGCATTCCCACGTCGGTTTCTAGGAAATATTCCCTGAGAATGCATATCTCGCGATTGTGGAGAGTCTTGGCGTTTAAAAAGCCTCGACCTCCTCAACTCCGCGGGATATACAGTCTCATAACCGAAGAACGTGGGTGATGCATTCGATATG
This sequence comes from Cerastis rubricosa, assembly GCA_949152445.1. Lineage (NCBI taxonomy): Eukaryota > Metazoa > Arthropoda > Insecta > Lepidoptera > Noctuidae > Cerastis > Cerastis rubricosa. Next base: position 18,586,399 of record OX424534.1, on the reverse strand, counting down.
CCGTCAAAGAGTACATCAAAACTGGCATGACCCAACCATTGAAGGCACGCACCTTATTCCCGCCTGATAAAAGACTATTAAATACTTTTCTCAGGCGGCCAAAGAAGCGCTCCTTCAACGATTGCTTCACGTCAACAGCATTGATGCCCAGCGCTTCCGACATACCCAAATACTTATAGGTTTCGGTTGCTGAGAGGGATCTAAGATTTATGGAATCTGAGAGCTGGGTTTCCGCAGATTCCACAATCCTCCCTCGCTTTACATGCATGACCGCACATTTGTCCACACCAAATTCCATCCTGATGGCGCTACTGAAAGTTTCTGTTACCTTCAGTAGCTCCATCAGTTGCAAATTGTTGGGGGCAAAGAGTTTCAGGTCATCCATGTAAAGAAGGTGAGATATAACCTGACCACCTCTCCTCAACCGAAAGCCCAGACCTGAATCCTCCAGCAGTGTGCTTAGAGGATTCAAGGCTAAGCAGAACCAAAGCGGACTCAAACTATCGCCCTGAAAAATACCTCGCTCTATCCTTATCGGTTCGCTGTTCCCTTGGATATGCCGACATCCTGGATAGCGAAGGACTGTCCTCCATTGCCCCATACACGACATCAGGAAGGTGCGCAGAGTTGCATCAACTTTATACAATTCTAGCACCCTCATGAGCCATGTATGTGGCACCGAGTCGTAGGCCTTCTTATAGTCTATCCAACATGTCGACAGATCTCTTCGGGAACGCCGAACCTGTTAGTTAATGGCCATATCAATGAGGAGCAGCTCCTTAGTACCGCGGGACCCGTTCCTACATCCATTTTGAGAAGCGGACATGATCAAATTGTCATCAATGTGTTTGCTAATTTTAGCTGTCAAAATGGATGTAAGAACTTTATACACTGTCGGGAGACAGGTTATCGGTCTATAGTTTTTGGGCTCCGCAGTACTACCCGATTTATAGAGCAGGTGAGTTATTCCAGAAGTCAGGAATTTGGGCAGCGACCCTGACTCTAAGGCTGACTGGAATAGGGCCGCCAAGCGAGCGTGCGACCTTTGGATCCACTTAATCCAAAAGTTGTGCAGCCCGTCCGGCCCTGGAAATTTCCAGTTAGGTAACGGACGGACTGCACGAGCTACTTCTTGGGGGCTGATAGTGATAGCCCCCATTTCTGGAACTGGATCGCACACTCGCTCGACCACCCGAGTCCATTCACCCTCGGTGTGGCTGACAGGCACCGACCAGATGCTGCGCCAGAACGAGCACATGGCGTCATCATCCGGTAAGCGCGTGTCAGACACACCTTGGTCCGGTCGCTCCCAAGTCCTATAAACCCACCTTTCATCTCTTTGGAATGTGCGATTCAGAGTGTATCGTTCCACCCGCCGCTTATACCTACGGATACGGTTTGCCCATGCATACACTTTCTGCTTCAGGAAGTCGATGCGCTCTGTGATACGGGACATATAGTCTCGAGGACTAATATCAGTACCCGCAAATGCCCGCCTCACAAAGCGCATCACTCGAGGGCGATTGTTGCCCTCCCTGAAGCAGATCAGTTTGCCGATGAGTGTTCTGGCCCCACTAGTACGTCGCTCAATCCTGCATTGCCAAGCCGGTACGGCAGGATTAGGTCGTGTAGCTCTGTCATCAGAAAATTTTACATGAGCTACACGACATGCCGCTACAGCCGCACAATACAGGATTGAGTGAACATCAGTGAGGTCTTCACAGTTATCAAAATAGTTCGACAACTGCGAATCCAGAACAGCCACCAGCGCCCTATTTCTGTTATGCATGGGCAAACGAGGTAAGCGTGGTCTAAGTTCAGGCGACATGTACCGATATTCTCGAATCGCACCTTCCAAAGCACTCCTCATTTCCTCACTGCATTGGGTACTTACATTAGTAGCCACGTCATTACTCACTTCGTCAGCGCGATTAAATAACTGACTAGACTGTGGTGGATCCACAGCCTGCGACGGAGGGACAATGACGTGACTACTCTGCATTTCAGTTCGCAAGCGATCAAGTACGGTGTCGTCCAACATATGATTGCGTTGGATGACCCGCACCTGATCCGATAATCGTTGCGCCGACACGTTGACAGCTGGCTCAAGCACCTGAAACAGAGAGAGCATCCGAACACGGTACGCGGTCAGGTTGTTTCCTCCCTCTGTAGCCCCATAGTATGAGCGCATGACGTTCTCGTTGATGGCTTGAGTCCATCGCATGCGCTTCCTCCGGGAGCTGGGACCCTATCAGAGGCCGGTGGGCCTCGAGGTCCTAAACCGTCCGGCGGCCGGCGTCCTCCCCGTCGACGAGCAGGTGGTGGCGTCGTGGGCGGAGAGAAGTACTCGTCGCTGTCGCTCGACGCAACTGCCACGGCCGGTGTCACAGCACTCACAGTGAGGCTGGGTTCCGGCGGCGGCGAGGCGGAGCGGGGCGACCAGTCCGGAGGCGGTAGGCGTGCACGAAGAGCAGCTGATCTCGTCAACATTATTCGTCTTTAATTACCTATTTCATATTGTGATAAATTTTCTTTGACACGGTCTGACATATGTCAGATCAATCGCTTCCGAAATGTTTCTGGTTTTTTCTTTCTTGTGTAATATTTTGCCATTTTGGTGATAATTTGGAGTTGCAAAGTCTATTTGAAATGGATGGTGTAAATTTAAATCACAGATTCAACAAATAACTATTAGAATATGGGTAAAAAAGGTAAATCGAAATTGAAGACGTTTACGTGACGTAAGTGTTGCCAGCTTTCATTAACTTAACATACATTTACATTTTTAAATATTTTTACAAAAAGATATAAAAAAACATTTAAAAATATAAAAATTGTAGCCAACTGGTATCGGGAACAGGGTCCAAGCTACCGGTGGTTAGGGTTACAGAGACAGGAACCTCCTCACAATGCGGGCCGTGTCAAGGAGTACTGCCTTCTGAATCTGGCTCTTGATCCAACTGCCAAGTGAGAGCTTCGACAGATGTTCGTCGAAGCTTTTAGCCATCAGGCCATTGGCCGTAACGACAATCGGCACAATGATAGCCGAGTTCACATTCCACATGCTGACAACCTCGTGTGCCAAGTCGAGATATTTTATTTGTTTCTCTTTCTCAGCCTTCACGAGGTTCTCATCATGCGGGATGGTAACATCGACTATCATTACGCGGCGCGCTGATCGGTCTATCACCACTATGTCAGGCTTATTGGCGACAATAGTCCTGTCAGTAATGATAGGCCGATCCCAGTACAGCGTGACATGGTCTTTCTCGAGAACTGGGTCGGGCACATACTTGTAGTACGGTACCTCAGAATCCACAAGTTCATATTTCAAGGCAAGTTGCTGGTGAATAATCCTGGCTACTTGGTTATGCCTGTGCAAGTACTCGCCGTTAGCTAGACGAGAACAACCAGAAATAATATGTCTGATGGACTCACCCGGACGGTGGCATGCCCGACACACGTCCACCGTCCCGTCCTTCATAATATGTTTCCGGTAGTTGTTCGTCAGCATAACTTCGTCCATAATCGCACAGACAAAACCTTCAGTTTCCCCAAAGAGGTCGCCGAATCGTAGCCAGGACACGGACGCTAGAAAATCTACATCCGGCCCATGAAGAGCCTGGTAGAAGCGCCCGTGAAGCACCTTGCCTTGCCATACTTCCTTGCGGTCATCAGTAGTAAGTACTACAGATTTGCGCCAGTTCTCTTTAGCCATGGACAGCGGGGTGAGTACCTTATCCACTGCGACCACATCTCGGTGTATGCACCGAGATGTGGTCGCAGTGGATAAGGTACTCACCCCACCTCGGCTTTCAAAAAATATTCTCTGAGGCTGCACACCTCGCGGTTGTGGAGGGTCTTCGCGTTTAAAAAGCCTCGACCCCCGCACTTCCGCGGGATGTACAGTCTCATCACCGATGATCGTGGGTGATGCATCCGGTTTGCGGTCAGCAACGTACGGACTCTCCTATCTAGGGCGTACAGTTCGGTCTGAGTCCATTTGAGTATGCCGAAAGAGTACATTAAAACCGGCATGACCCAACCGTTGAAGGCGCGCACCTTGTTTCCGCCTGAAAGCAGGCTGTTTAATACCTTTTTCAGGCGACCAAAGAAGCGCGACTGCTTCATGTCAGCTACGTTAATGCCTAACGCTTCCGACATACCCAAATACTTATAGCTTTCGGATGAGGGGAGAGATCTGAGGTGTATGGAATCCGAGAGTTGGATTCCCTCGGATTCCATAATCTCTCCTCGCTTTACATACATGACTACACATTTGTCCACACCAAATTCCATCCTGATGGCGCTACTGAAAGTTTCAGTTACTTTCAGTAGCTTCATCAGTTGCAATTAGTTAGGGGCAAAGAGTTTCAGATCATCCATGTAAAGAAGGTGAGATATGACCTGACCACCTCTCCTCAACTGGTAGGCTATGCCTGAATCCTCCAGCAATGTGCTTAGAGGATTCAGGGCTAGACAGAACCAAAGTGGACTCAGACTGTCGCCCTGAAATATTCCCCGTTTAATCCATACAGGCTCATCGTTCCCCTGAATCTGTCGACATCCTGGATATCGAAGGACCGTCTTCCATTGCCCCATACACGACTCAAGAAAGGTGCGTAGAGTTGCATCAATCTTGTACAACTCCAGCACCCTCATGAGCCATGTATGTGGCACAGAGTCGTAGGCCTTCTTGTAATCTATCCAACATGTCGACAGATCCTTGCGGGATCGACGAACCTGTTGGATAATGGCCATGTCGATGAGGAGTAGCTCCTTAGGTCCACGGGACCCGTTCCTACATCCATTCTGAGAGGCCGACATAATAGAATTACTATCGATGTGTTTGTTAATTTTCTCTCTCTTAAAATGGATGTAAGAAGTTTATAGACCGTCGACAAACACGTGATCGGTCTATAATTCTTGGGTTCCGCAGGACTACCTGACTTATGGAGCAGATGGGTAACACCCGTTGTAAGAAAGTCTGGTAGCGACCCAGATTCTAAGTATGACTGGAATTGAGATGCCAGTCGAGTGTGTAAACTACTTAGCCATTTGAGCCAGAAGTTGTGCATTCCGTCCGGTCCCGGAGATTTCCAGTTCGGTAACGGACGAACTGCTCTGGCAACATCTAATGGTGTGATTGAAATTTCTTCCATTTCTGGGATGGAATCACACACTCGCTCGACGTCACGCATCCAGTCACCCTCCGTATGACAGACGGGCACCGACCAGATGCTGCGCCAGAATGAACTCGTGGCAGCATCATCTGGGTGGCACACGTCCGTCACACTTTGTTCGGGTCGCTCCCAAGCTCTGTATACCCACCTCTCATCACTCTGGAACATGTGATTCTGCGAGTACCGATCAACACGCTTCTTATACCGCCGAATACGGTTCGCCCATGCATAAACTTTCTGCTTCAGGAAGTCGATGCGTTCTGTGACTCGGGACATGTATTCTTGAGGGCTGATTCCAGTCCCCAAGAATGCCCGCCTCACAAAGCGCATCACACGTGGGCGTGTATTGCCCTCCCTGAAGCAGTATAGTTTGCCGATGAGTACCCTGGCCCCGTCGATGCGGCCCTCGATCCTGCGTTGCCAGGCTGGTACGGCTGGTTTTGGTCGAGTAGCTACGTCAAAATTTGGGAATTTGACGTTAACTAAACGACAAGCCGCTACAGCCCCACAATACAAGATCGAGTGCGTATCAACTACTCTCAAAAATATTTTTGAGTTGCGAGTCCAAGGCACACACCAGCGCCCTATTTTTCTTATGCATGGGTAACCGTGGTAATCGGGGCCTAAGTTGGGCAGGAGTGGATCGATACACGTGAAGCGCATCTTCCAGAGCGCTCCTCAAACGTTCGTTGCACTGGCTACTTACCGTGGCAACCCTATCATCCTCTTCTACAGCACCAAGATTGGACCGCGGTGGTATTGCGTCCATAGTTGTCGCTTGCACCGCGGTTTGCGCCGGAGCCAAGTCGATGTGGTTGCTCGGTACCTATGAGCCCAGCCTATCAAGTGCGGCGTCTTCCAACATGTGATTGCGTTGGATGACTCGCACCTGATCCGACAACCGTTGGGCCGAAACGTTGCCAGTCGGTTCAAGTTCCTGAAACATAGACAGCATCCTAACACGGTACGCAGTGAGGTTAGTTCCCCCCTCTGTATACCCATAGTATGCGCGCATGACGTTTTCATTAATGGAATAAGTCCATCTCATGCGCGGCACACAACCACCAGCAGCGGGGACCCGGCTCGGGGCTGGTTGGCCCCTAAGTCCCAAGCTTCTTGGTGGCCGGCCTCGCCCCGGCCGACGTACAGGTGTAGGCGACGTCGGCGGGGAGAAATACTCGTCAATGGAGCTCGACGCGACTGCCGCTGCCGGTGACACAGGTGATCCGGGGTCCGGCGGCGGCGAGGCGGAGCTCAGCGACGAGTCCGGGGGTGGAAGGCGTGCGCGTTGTGACGCAGCTCTGGTTATCATCCTAACATTATTTTAATCATGCCATTTTCACTGAATTTTTTCCTTTCGTCTTCGCCGGTATAACGTTGACAGATGTCATTGCTGTTTGGTCGGTTTTTAGGTTTTTGTTGTTACTATTTTCAGTTTTTTCCAAATATTTCCAGGTTTATTGGTTTTGAGATCAAATAAAATCACTGTTGTAAACAATTGGGTGTAAAAATAAATATTTTATAGTTAAAAAAGTTAGGGATGATTTGTTGACGTGTTGACACACAGAATAACAATTTTAAAGGGAAACTATCAGCTTGGTAAATATTATTGTTGATAAATAAAAATAAAAACATTGTCAAAAACTTGTATCACAAGATTTGAACTCAAACCAGGTGCGCCTCATTCCAACGTTTGACGCTTACCACCATCAATACATAGTTGCTTGGTGCGAATTTAAGCGACTTTATGGATTGACCAAGCAAGATCATGCGTTTGCTGCGTGTATAACAAATGAGACGGAAATATATTGTTTTGTTTCGCGGTGTGCGACGCCGGCGCGGCGACATGCGACAGTGTGCTAACTCTGGCTGTGATGTGCGTACGGTATTGAGTTTGAGATCATTTACACATACAGACGCACGGCCGCTCGCTTGTACGTTCACAGCAATAAAATCCTTAGCATGCTACTGCACTTCTGAATCCTTACTGTACATCACGGTGAGAAACTTGAGAAGTTCTATGCGTCTATGGAGAGTGCTCAGTCGGTTTGTATACAGCGTGTGATGGATCCGAACTGTTTAGGTTAGAACAAAGTTTTAAATAGTTCTCATATTTACGATTCGACGGGTTACGGCAGTGTGTACCATACTACACAATGATTTCGACAGGTATATTTCAAGAACCATGTAAAAGGAGACATGCCTTAAACTGGGCACTAATCCAGACTCCCTAGAGGACTGCTTGAATACTTTAACAGACCTGGGAATCAATCTCGGGACCTCATGCCGACTCTTGTTTACGGAAGGTACTCGTTATTACTCCACTTCTTTCTTTACAGAGAGCCACAAACATCTTAGCAAGCGCGTGCTACTAGTTAACCGGACCTTCGGTAAGATGGTCTGTTTACTATAGACGCTACTGTACCGATACATTTGATGGTACTCTAGACTAGCTATACTGTCCTGCAGTTTGATTTTCTATAAAAATATTGTTTTTTTTAAAGATAAATCAAATGATTTTTCCTTTATTAATTGTTTTTTTTTTCAATTTATCATTCAGAACATTAATCTTATTGTGTAATTTGACAGCAAATCCAATCAATTTCCTAGTATGATACAATCAGTACTTTTAACGTAACTTCTAAACTAATTGTCAAAGAAATTCTAGAACATTATTTTATAATTTCACATCGACCAAGGAAGTGAAAAAAGTCATGTGGAACAACATAAATCGCCCAGTTAAATTGTTACTCAATAAAAGACTGGACAAAGATGTCCAAAGAATAGTTCAACCTTTCAACATTGTGCTCTCTGTATTATTGTCTTCTAAATACAAAATAAGAAATGGTTTCATCACCCGTTTAATCCATACAGGCTCATCGTTCCCCTGAATCTGTCGACATCCTGGATATCGAAGGACCGTCTTCCATTGCCCCAAACACGACTCAAGAAAGGTGCGTAGAGTTGCATCAATCTTGTACAACTCCAGCACCCTCATGAGCCATGTATGTGGCACAGAGTCGTAGGCCTTCTTGTAATCTATCCAACATGTCGACAGATCCTTGCGGGATCGACGAACCTGTTGGCTAATGGCCATGTCGATGAGGAGTAGCTCCTTAGTTCCACGGGACCCGTTCCTACATCCATTCTGAGAGGCCGACATAATAGAATTACTATCGATGTGTTTGTTAATTTTCTCTCTCAAAATGGATGTAAGAAGTTTATAGACCGTCGACAAACACGTGATCGGTCTTTAATTCTTGGGTTCCGCAGGACTACCTGACTTATGGAGCAGATGGGTAACACCCGTTGTAAGAAAGTCTAGTAGCGACCCAGATTCTAAGTATGACTGGAATTGAGATGCCAGGCGAGTGTGTGAACTACTTAGCCATTTGAGCCAGAAGTTGTGCAGTCCGTCCGGTCCCGGAGATTTCCAGTTCGGTAACGAACGAACTGCTCTGGCAACATCTAATGGTGTGATTGAAATTTCTTCCATTTCTGGGATGGATTCACACACTCGCTCGACATCACGCATCCAGTCACCCTCCGTATGACAGACGGGCACCGACCAGATGCTGCGCCAGAATGAACTCGTGGCAGCATCATCTGGGCGGCACACGTCCGTCACACTTTGTTCGGGTCGCTCCCAAGCTCTGTATACCCACCTCTCATCACTCTGGAACATGCGATTCTGCGAGTACCGATCAACACGCTTCTTATACCGCCGAATACGGTTCACCCATGCATAAACTTTCTGCTTCAGGAAGTCGATGCGTTCTGTGACTCGGGACATGTATTCTTGAGGACTGATTCCAGTCCCCAAGAATGCCCGCCTCACAAAGCGCATCACACGTGGGCGTGTATTGCCCTCCCTGAAGCAGTATAGTTTGCCGATGAGTACCCTGGCCCCGTCGATACGGCCCTCGATCCTGCGTTTGCCAGGCTGGTACGGCGGGTTTTGGTCGAGTAGCTACGTCAAAATTTGGGAATTTGACGTTAACTAAACGACAAGCCGCTACAGCCCAATACAAGATCGAGTGCGTATCAACGAGGTTCTCACTACTCTCAAAAATATTTTTGAGTTGCGAGTCCAAGGCACACACCAGCGCCCTATTTTTCTTATGCATGGGTAACCGTGGTAATCGGGGCCTAAGTTGGGCAGGAGTGGATCGGTACACGTGAAGCGCATCTTCCAGAGCGCTCCTCAAACGTTCGTTGCACTGGCTACCATCATCATATCATCTTCTTCTACAGCACCAAGATTGGACCGCGGTGGTATTGCGTCCATAGTTGTCGCTTGCACCGCGGTTTGCGCCGAAGTCAAGTAGATGTGGTTGCTCGGTACCTCTGAGCGCAGCCTATCAAGTGCGGCGTCGTCCAACATGTGATTGCGTTGGATGACTCGCACCTGATCCGACAACCGTTGGGCCGAAACGTTGACAGTCGGTTCAAGTTCCTGAAACATAGACAGCATCCTAACACGGTACGCAGTGAGGATAGTTCCCCCCTCTGTAGACCCATAGTATGCGCGCATGACGTTCATCATTCATTAATGGAATAAGTCCATCTCATGCGCGGCACACAACCACCAGCAGCGGGGACCCGGCTCGGGGCTGGTTGGCCCCTAAGTCCCAAGCTTCTTGGTGGCCGGCCTCGCCCCGGCCGACGTACAGGTGTAGGCGACGTCGGCGGGGAGAAATACTCGTCACTGGAGCTCGACGCGACTGCCGCTGCCGATGACACAGGTGATCCGGGGTCCGGCGGCGGCGAGGCGGAGCTCAGCGACGAGTCCGGGGGTGGAAGGCGTGCGCGTTGTGACGCAGCTCTGGTTATCATCCTAACATTATTTTAATCATGCCATTTTCACTGATTTTTTTCCTTTCGTCTTCGCCGGTATAACGTTGACAGATGTCATTGCTGTTTGGTCGGTTTTTAGGTTTTTGTTGTTACTATTTTCAGTTTTTTCCAAATATTTCCAGGTTTATTGGTTTTGAGATCAAATAAAATCACTGTTGTAAACAATTGTGTAAAAATAAATATTTTTTAGTTAAAAAAGTTAGGGATGATTTGTTGACGTGTTGACACACAGAATAACAATGTTAAAGGGAAACTATCAGCTTGGTAAATATTATTGTTGATAAATAAAAATAAAAACATTGTCAAAAACTTGTATCACAAGATTTGAACTCAAACCAGGTGCGTCTCATTCCAACGTTTGACGCTTACCACCATCAATACATAGTTGCTTGGTGCGAATTTAAGCGACTTTATGGATTGACCAAGCAAGATCATGCGTTTGCTGCGTGTATAACAAATGAGACGGAAATATATTTTTTTGTTTCGCGGTGTGCGACGCCCCGGCGCGGCGACATGCGACAGTGTGCTAACTCTGGCTGTAATGTGCGTACGGTATTGAGTTTGAGATCATTTACACATACAGACGCACGGCCGCTCGCTTGTACGTTCACAGCAATACAATCCTTAGCGTGCTACTGCACTTCTGAATCCTTACTGTAGGTACATCACGGTGAGAAACTTGAGAAGTTCTATGCGTCTATGGAGAGTGCTCAGTCGGTTTGTATACAGCGTGTGATGGATCCGAACTGTTTAGGTTAGAACAAAGTTTTAAATAGTTCTCATATTTACGATTCGACGGGTTACGGCAGTGTGTACCATACTACACAATGATTTCGACAGGTATATTTCAAGAACCATGTAAAAGGAGACATGCCTTAAACTGGGCACTAATCCAGACTCCCTAGAGGACTGCTTGAATACTTTAACAGACCTGGGAATCAATCTCGGGACCTCATGCCGACTCTTGTTTACGGAAGGTACTCGTTATTACTCCACTTCTTTCTTTACAGAGAGCCACAAACATCTTAGCAAGCGCGTGCTACTAGTTAACCGGACCTTCGGTAAGATGGTCTGTTTACTATAGACGCTACTGTACCGATACATTTGATGGTACTCTAGACTAGCTATACTGTCCTGCAGTTTGATTTTCTATAAAAATATTGTTTTTTTTAAAGATAAATCAAATGATTTTTCCTTTATTAATTGTTTTTTTTTTCAATTTATCATTCAGAACATTAATCTTATTGTGTAATTTGACAGCAAATCCAATCAATTTCCTAGTATGATACAATCAGTACTTTTAACGTAACTTCTAAACTAATTGTCAAAGAAATTCTAGAACATTATTTTATAATTTCACATCGACCAAGGAAGTGAAAAAAGTCATGTGGAACAACATAAATCGCCCAGTTAAATTGTTACTCAATAAAAGACTGGACAAAGATGTCCAAAGAATAGTTCAACCTTTCAACATTGTGCTCTCTGTATTATTGTCTTCTAAATACAAAATAAGAAATGGTTTCATCACTCCGTGTGAAAAAAAGTATCCTATATTGGTATTTATCATTATTTCATTTTTCAACGTTTTTAGTTTCTACAATATGGTAACCGATGAATACGGTGATTATGCGAAATATTTCAGTAAAAATGCTTTTGGTGTTGGTGCTATATTCTATATTCTTGGCGCCTATTTTCTCGGTTTTTCACTGTTGATCATTTGTAACCTAGTTCATAGCAGCATTCACGTTTCTCTTATTCTAAAAATTCAGGAAATTCATAAAAGTACTATTAGTAAGAATGTCCGAGGTTATACTATTTGGAGTTGGATCGCACTAATCACTACATGGGGTATTTATGTTTTGCCGACTTTAATCCTTCATGTGACACCGAGTACGTATTATTTTTTGGAAGTTAGCTGCGACTTAGTGATCATACAATATGATGTCAATTTAGTTTATGGTATTGGTCTCATAACATTGTTGACGACGTATCTCAAAGAATGGAAGAATAACATACCAATGAAGAGTGATGAAGACGAAAATGCTGAACAGTTTGGCACATTGTTTAAGATGTATCAAAATATTTTAGAAGCTTACAATCTGTATAAAAAATGTTTCCGAATATTGGTAAGTAGGTGTTTACTTGATTTCACAAACCCACACTTTATATTATACATTCGGATGCAACACACTATTGTTTTTTTTATACAAAAATAGAATCACTTTTCATTTCACTGGATAGTCCAGTAGGCTAAAAACACCTGTACCGGCTACGGATGTTTGTCAGGTTAAATGCGTAAAAGACGAAGCTGGAATGGTTCTTTCCGACGATGAGAAAATTAAGGATAGGTGGTAGGGTTACTTTGAAACACTGATGACTAAGGACAATAACTGGAGTGGTGTGCTGTAGAATAAACCAGTGAATGAGGGACTAGTGAGAATGGTAGGTGTGGACGAACCCAGGATTGCAGGAAATAGAATGAAGAATTGTAAGGCATTAGGACTGGTCGGAATATCGGTTGAAGTGTGGAAGTTCTTGTGGATGGACGGATGGACGTGGTTAGCTTTATTCTTCAAAAAACTGTTGCTAGGAGAAGCAATACCTGACGAAAGGTGTAATAGATCGCTGCTGCCCATTTTTAAAAAACGAATGTGATGTGCCAAAATTTATACTTACAGCCATAATTCTACTGCCATATTGTATGAATGTTTGGGGGAAAGTTATTGAAAGGCGACTGAGAGAAGAGACCGAAACGCGGTTTTTTGCCTGGTGGGGGAACGATGGATACTTTTTACGCTATCCGGCAGCTGTCTGAGAAATACAGAGGTGCACATGAAAAACACATGATGTTCGTCGAACTCGAGAAAAAGGATACGACCGGGTATCCCGTGAGGTTCTGAGGTGGGCTCTTAGGAAGAAAGGTATGCCTGGGAAGTAAGTGCAATTGACCCGAAGTCGTTTGTCTTGCTAAGGACATTTGTAATGAGGAGGGATGAAATGCATGTGACAAAAATAATGAAATATGAACGTTAATGGAGGGAGAGGAAGGCTAAAGAAAAGATAGATGGATGGTGTGAGGAATTATTATAATATTATTATGAAAGGACGTCACGGCATGATACTCCATTCGAGTATCATGCCGTGACGTCTGACAGGGAAGAATGGAAGAAGTGACGTATTGCGCCAACCCCAAATAAAAAGGGGCAAGGGCAGGAATATGATGATGCTACTTTTCATACTATTGTGCTTAATGCGGAAAAGCTAGTCACTGATAATAATTAATTTGTAACAGTAATCTTTTTTTAAAATTCTTTTGTAGATATTGTACCAAACATGTGATACATTTCTTCGATGTTTATTTATGGTGAAGGCAAATTTGATATATTCCCAGCAACCAGCGTCCTCATCACAGCAATATGCAGTAAGTGTAATGCTAAAGTAGCGAAGTATCGAAGAAAAAGACATGCTGCACCGAACCCAAATAAATTGGAATAAGGGCAGAAAAATGACGTAGGCTGATGTAACCCCGTGACCTTACAAAAGCGATCAGTCGCACGAATATGCGATCGTCTTGTTCATATCTCGTTCAGAAAAACCGTTCTCTCTCCATCATCATCATCATTTCAGCCGAAAGACGTCCACTGCTGGATATTAAGACTACTATTAACTTATTGTATCTGAACTTATCCTCATTCATCTCTTTATTCTAAGTCATCATCTGCGAAGCCTTTTCCGAACTATTTTACCTTGTTTATCCAATTAACCATTTTCTTTTTTGATCAATTTGTTTTTCCAGTTCTCTCCGTTTATTAGCATACTGGTAGCTGTGTGGATTATGAAGTGCACGTTACTAATACTGATTACTTGCTTGCAATGTGAGAAGTTTTATGCATCTGTGGAGGAAGCTGAGTCGGCGTGTATAAGTAGTTTGATGGATGCGAACTGTTTCGGTTAGAACAAAGTTTTGAATAGTACTTTTGTTTGCAGGTCAAGGGGCTAGACGAATATGTATCAAACTACACTAATATTAGGCTAGTAATGGTGCAAAAAAAGTTGTGTGGTAATCAGTGGTCGTGGTATATGATGCGAAGGAATATGGAAAATGTCGTGAGGAAAGTTTTGAGTACGAATGTGGATGGGTAGAAAAAGACCAAAGAAATGATAGATGGATTGTGTGAATTATGATATGGCACCGAGATCTCATGAGATAATAAGTAATATACACAGAAGTATGGAAGAAGAAGAGATGCTGCGCCGACCACAAATAAATTTGGATGAGGGCAGGAGATTGGTTGGTGTAAAAGAAGGCGAGCCTATTGCCATTAACCGGGCACAAATCCAGAACCCTTAGTGGACTTCTTGAATATTTTAACAGACTTAGAAATCGATCAGGACCATGGGGTCCTTTAAGCAACTCCTGTAAGAGCTCATGCGTATGCTTGGTACGCATGAGCTTACGCTTGTTTACAGAAGTTGCTCCTAATTCAGGATTTTCTCAATTCTTATTTTAAATCTTTCTTTTCAGAGAGTCACAAACATCTATACAAGCGCGTGCTACAAATTAACCGAACCTTCAGTAAGATGTCAGCGTGTGGTCTGTTTACTATAGACGCCACTCTACCGATACCTTTTTTGGGACTTTTGACTAGTTATACTATCGTTATATTGCAGTTTGCATTACTGTAAAAACATTATTTTTGAAAAGTAACATCGAACGTTTTCTGCTTTTCATTGATTTATTTTCTTATTTATACTCACAAAATAAATAGGTAATGTCGTGTGTTCATTTATTAGACATGTCCAACAAAATATAATATTTCCACTATCACCAGTATCGGCAACCTCCTACATGACCTTCATCCCAATCGCGTGTGATTGGAACTGCAATCATCGCAGTAGTATCATACTTCGAGGTAACGTACAGTGGGGTTCATAAGTCGAGTAGCAATCTCACAAAGCAATAGACTGACACTTTGGTGTGACTTACGACCTTCTTTTAATGAGTAATTTCTATACTACAGGCACACACAATCACACAATTGTCTGCAACTGGTTGTAGTTCATAATTTCAATTAGTTAAGTAGATCATCGTGGCTTAGCGGTTAACATTTCCTGGTAGTTGTCCATCGTAAAGATCTGTGAGTTCAAACCTCACTTTTGCTGATTCTCTTTTTGATGTTCTAAAAATTACTCGTTGTAGTTCGATATTAATTAGTTTAGTCTATTTCGTCTTGTTCACATAAATAGTAAAGTTTGTAGGTAGACCATAAAAACTAAATAGATTATTTCGATTTCTGTAAGGTAGACATAGTATGCAGTTACGACTTATCCACCTAAATCTAAAAGAACGTTGTTGGTTGGGTGTTATTGTTGGTTAGTGAAGTGTGATTATCTATTAGCGGTGTTGTAATAATTATTATTCTCAAAATGCAAGCAAATATAAATATCGAAGCGAGGGCGAACATAATTTCACTGAGTAAAAGTGGATGTAATATAACACAAATATCTAACGAAACCGGACTGAGTGTGAGTATTATGATTTAAATATTATGGTGAATATATAAGTAAGGTCTGATTTTTCAATCGCCAGATAACTTTTATGTGATTTAAATGAAGGAAATATTATGTCAACTGGCGTCAAAGATTATCAATGATAATGATTTGATCATTTAATGCTTTTTTTATGTAAAGTTTACAATTTCGATAAATGAAAGATTAATCACGATATGTAATAATTTTGAGTGTCGATGACAATTACAATTGAGTCAGCCCGATAATAATAGCCCAATAATTTTTGTTTTTAAATTATTAATAGTAAAGTAGTTTTAGTATTTTGCTTATGGATGCCTAACAGTAGCCCTCTTTTGTTCTAGAGAAATACTGAGAGTCGGTGGGTTAAGAGATATGAGGAGGAGGGTGGCCTTGCTAGTCGGGAGCGAAGTGGAAGGCCGGCGCGCTTACAAAAGCGGCGCAGCGACGTCACATGGTGAACGAGTATGAAACGAATGGTTTCATACCCACGAGACATTTTGCTGAGTTATTCGACACGTCATTACTCACCGTTCGCCGTGCTCTCCACGCCGAAGGTGTGCATCACCGGAGACCTGCTAAAAAACCATTTTTGATAGAGAAACATAAACAGGAACGTTTACGTTTCGCGCGAGAATATTTAGACTTTGATTGGGCCACTACTATATTTTCAGATGAAAAAACATTTAAATCTAGTCAAAAGGGAAGACTCCATTTATGGCGTAAAAATAATACACGCTGGTGTGAAAAAAACATATATTTACTAACACGGAATCAGGCCGAATCACTGTCAATATGTGGGGATGGATGAGTGCGGCAGGGCCAGGGGAACTCTAGTTTATTCCTCCACGCGCCAGTAGCTTCACTTATATGTAAGTATTAATTGACGTCATGCTGCCTACTGTGCGCAACGTTTATCCAGCTGAAGAATTTAGGGGGATATCTTTTGTCCAGGATAATTGTCCTATTCACCGGGCGAGCACTGTGCGTGAGTGGTTTACCAGTCACCCGGAGATAACTGTCATTCCATGGCCAGCACGATCTCCTGACCTCAATCCTATAGAAAATCTATGGGGTTTGATGGTGCAAAGGTGGGACGCACGAAATGAGAGGTGTGTTGACCAGTTGAAGTCACATTGCATGGAGATATGGGAAAATATAAGAGGAACTGACATATGTTTTAATATCGATGGCTCCATGCGTCAACGTCTTCTCGACTGTATCGAGAATAATGGTGGTTTAAACACTTTTCACTTAAATTGGTATAAACACTGAATAAAGTTACGTATTTTTTTTGACGTTCTTGCTTGTCATAACTTTATTCCGTGTTTATTTTCAGGGGTAAGGGTTTTGTTATAATAATATGTATATCTATTAAATTGCGCCATTTCCGTGATTATTAATGTATTCAAATTTGAGGTTTAGTTTCAATCTTCTTTTCGTAACGAAAATGAATACTTAAGCTATAACCTCAACTCAATAACCTAATATAACCTAATATCTTCACGGAAGGGTCCGTGTACCAATTTGCTGACGATACTTGTTTAGTTGCTGCACATAGGGACATGTGTGAGGCACAGAGAGTGATGCAAGGTAACTTCGACCTCCTATGTAAGTGGGCTCACGACGTTGGTCTTGTTATTAATGCAAAAAAAAACAAACTTCTGCATATACACTCACCTTGCCTGACGACGTCTTGTGCGCCATTTGTAGTTGCCCATGAGCATCTGTGTTTACACCGACCGCTCAAAGCGTGTAGTTGCCAGACATTGGAGTTGGTGACTCATCACATGTACCTTGGTCTGATAATAGATAGTAATTTCCACTGGCGGCCGCACATTGATCACGTATGTAATAAGCTTAGATCTGTACTATCAAAGTTATCGATACTTAAGTATAAACTTCCATATAAAACGCTTAGAACATTGACTTGGCACTGGCTGATTCCGTTATTGACTACGGCCTAAGTACCTACGGGCGCACATATAAGACTTACATCGAAGACATTTACAAGTTACAGTTACGTATTTTAAAAACTATTGTACCCAGAAGAATAAAACACGAATTCAAAGATAATGACACGGGTCTATTTAAGTACTGTCAAATTGTAAATGTCTTCGACAAGGTGCGTATACTCGTTTTAAACGAGAACTGCTACAATCTGAGTTCAATTCGAAAAAACGAAAGGCTAAAGTCGTTACGTTGTCTGTCATACCTACCCACATTTAAGATACCTAAATCTAATAATGTTTATGGGGCAAGGACGTGGGAATGCATGCTACCTTCTATTATGAACGACTTACCGCTAGAAATCTGTAATAAAATAAATGTTAAAAATTGCTCGAAGGTGCTAAAGAGATACTTTCTGGATTGTGGTACAATCTAGAAAGTGTCTATTTAGTATCTATACTTTTCCTATACCTGAGTATGTAAGTAATGATAATGATGTTGTGGCACCGAGTTGCCGTGTCTGGCATACCACTGTTAAACCCACGATGGTTTGTGTGGTATGTTTACGATTTGTAAAATAATTGTAAAAGTGTTTTTGAGTAATAAATAATAAAAAATATATATAAAAAAAACATAATTGTAGCGGTTTGTTAACTTTAAATGTAATTATACCAAATAAACATTTTTGTTTTGTTATCACTTATCACTTATCACGCATGTTTCATTCTCAAACCTTTATTGCTGTACCTGTATACTGTATAATAAAATAAATAAAAACATTTCTATCTACGCTCTGACTAAACACGAAGTCAAAATTAAACTCACCAAATGGTTGCAGAAGTTAACGCATGATGAAACTGAAAATCTTATTAAAATTGTATTCTAACTAGCTTGTAAGTACTGTATTATTTTAACTGAAAAATACGTATATTTTATGTTATTGTGTAACTTGCATGACTGTCAACATCTATGTCAATATCATTAGTGTACCAATGATTTAGATGAACGTTGGCTCCTAAAACACAGGCTTCTGGCCTAGTTTAGGAGGCAGAAGTTCGCATTTTAATATGTCTTCGCTGTACAACTTTTTCACTGTGTGTTATGTAAGTTTACTTTTTTCCTTTGTGTACAAATAAACAATTTATTATTATTATTCCGTTTATTCATTAACTTAACATACATTTACATTTTTAAATATTTTTACAAAAAGATATAAAAAAACATTTAAAAATATAAAAATAGTAGCCAACTGGTATCGGGAACAGGGTCCAAGCTACCGGTGGTTAGGGTTACAGAGACAGGAACCTCCTCACAATGCGGGCCGTGTCAAGGAGTACTGCCTTCTGAATCTGGCTCTTGATCCAACTGCCAAGTGAGAGCTTCGACAGATGTTCGTCGAAGCTTTTAGCCATCAGGCCATTGGCCGTAACGACAATCGGCACAATGATAGCCGAGTTCACATTCCACATGCTGACAACCTCGTGTGCCAAGTCGAGATATTTTATTTGTTTCTCTTTCTCAGCCTTCACGAGGTTCTCATTACGCGGCGCGCTGATCGGTCTATCACCATTATGTCAGGCTTATTGGCGACAATAGTCCTGTCAGTAATGATAGGCCGATCCCAGTACAGCGTGACATGGTCTTTCTCGAGAACTGGGTCGGGCACATACTTGTAGTACGGTACCTCAGAATAACCTAAAGAAACTTGTGGAAGTTCATATTTCAAGGCAAGTTGCTGGTGAATAATCCTGGCTACTTGGTTATGCCTGTGTAAGTACTCGCCGTTAGCCAGACGAGAACAACCATAAAAAATAATTCTGATGGACTCACCCGGACGGTGGCATGCCCGACACACGTCCACCGTCCCGTCCTTCATAATATGTTTCCGGTAGTTGTTCGTCGGCATAACTTCGTCCATAATCGCACAGACAAAACCTTCAGTTTCCCCAAAGAGGTCGCCGAATCGTAGCTAGGACACGGACGCTAGAAAATCTACATCGGGCCCATGAAGAGCCTGGTAGAAGCGCCCGTGAAGCACCTTGCCTTGCCATACTTCCTTGCGGTCATCAGTAGTAAGTACTACAGATTTGCGCCAGTTCTCTTTAGCCATGGACAGCGGGGTGAGTACCTTATCCACTGCGACCACATCTCGGTGCATACCCACCTCGGCTTTCAAAAAATATTCTCTGAGGCTGCACACCTCGCGGTTGTGGAGGATCTTCGCGTTTAAAAAGCCTCGACCCCCGCACTTCCGCGGGATGTACAGTCTCATCACCGATGATCGTGGGTGATGCATCCGGTTTGCGGTCAGCAATGTACGGACTCTCCTATCTAGGGCGTCCAGTTCGGTCTGAGTCCATTTGAGTATGCCGAAAGAGTACATTAAAACCGGCATGACCCAACCGTTGAAGGCGCGCACCTTGTTTCCGCCTGAAAGCAGGCTGTTTAATACCTTTTTCAGGCGACCGAAGAAGCGCTCCCTCAACGACTGCTTCATGTCAGCTACGTTAATGCCTAACGCTTCCGACATACCCAAATAATTATAGCTTTCGGATGAGGAGAGAGATCTGAGGTGTATGGAATCCGAGAGTTGGATTCCCTCGGATTCCATACTCTCTCCTCGCTTTACATACATGACTACACATTTGTCCGGGTGCGCCAAAGTTCACCTAAATTTTCAACTCCGATAATTGGAATTCCGAAAATGTTCTTCCTAACATTTTTCATCCTAACAATCGCAATTCCTAACTACTCTGTCTCTAATGTTCATAATTCCGAAGCATTCAACTTCATAATGTCAGTAGCAATAAACATTTATTATACTTTTATTTGTTTTCCTATATTTTCTCAACATAACCATCTTTTACACTATTATTCAAAGTCATATCTTTTTGTTTAGATTTCTTTTTATTCATAAAAATCAGTATTAATATACATTGATTTTGCGTAACTTTTACTTTTTTTATTTATTGCGGTGTGTACCTGGAAAGATATCCATAGGTTAGGTTAGGTTAGAACTGTGACCAACTACCTCGAAATTGGTCGCAAAATTTTTCTAAGTATTTTTTTCATAGTGCCCCCAAGGGTGTCCAGCCTTTTCGCAGAAAATTGTTTGGCCGATTATCACTTCCCACCCAACGTTTCGCCGATGTTTCACATTGATAACTAACGATTAGCAAATTTTTGTATGACAACGTTTCACGTTGGCAGAATTATTGTTAAGCTGATTATTATAATGGCACAAAACGTTTGGCACAATTATCATTTGTCAAACATACCGTTTTTACAACAACCTAAAAATTTCCAATGTAGCCCCACTGATTGTACGTGTGCAATGTTACTGTTGCTACCAGGAGAGCTTGGAAGGGGATGGCGGGGTCTTAGTTCGCTCGCTCCGCTCGCTCACTAGACCCCGCCAACCCCTTCGAACCTAACCTGTCCGAGTCGGGGTGCCCCAAGTCCAGAGCTCGCTTCGCTCGCTCTTGAATCCAAGCTCTCCTGGTAGCAACAGTAACATTGCACACGTACAATCAGTGGGGCACACGTACAATCAGCGGGGCTACATTGGAAATTTTTAGGTTGTTGTAAAAACGGTATGTTTGACAAATGATAATTGTGCCAAACGTTTTGTGCCATTATAATAATTAGCTTAACAATAATTTTGCCAACGTAAAACGTTGTCATACAAAAATTTGCTAATCGTTAGTTGTCAATGTGAAACATCGGCGAAACGTTGGGTGGGAAGTGATAATCGGCCAAACAATTTTCGGCGAATTATTACACTTGGTAAATGTTTCTATCTGAGTATCAGTGAGAATATTATGGTAATTATGTTTAGGGATAAAAGAGTTATGATAAAAAACAGTAGGAGTTTAAATTATTTACATTAATGATATTATTAATTACAATTTTCGGAAACATGAGTGTTATGAACATTGCCGGTAGCACTACAAATAGTATAAATGAAAACTTTAGGATGAAAAATTTTAGGAAGAATGATCATTCGGATTACAAATCGTTAGGAAGAACAATTTCGGGTAAAGAACTTTAGGTGAGCCAATATGGACCCCATTTGTCCACACCAAATTCCATCCTGATGGCGCTACTGAAAGTTTCAGTTACTTTCAGTAGCTTCATCAGTAGCAATTAGTTAGGGGCAAAGAGTTTCAGATCATCCATGTAAAGAAGGTGAGATATGACCTGCCCACCTCTCCTCAACCGGTAGCCTATGCCTGAATCCTCCAGCAATGTGCTTAGAGGATTCAGGGCTAGACAGAACCAAAGTGGACTCAGACTGTCGCTCTGAAATATTCCCCGTTTAATCCATACAGGCTCATCGTTCCCCTGAATCTGTCGACATCCTGGATATCGAAGGACCGTCTTCCATTGCCCCATACACGACTCAAGAAAGGTGCGTAGAGTTGCATCAATCTTGTACAACTCCAGCACCCTCATGAGCCATGTATGTGGCACAGAGTCGTAGGCCTTCTTGTAATCTATCCAACATGTCGACAGATCCTTGCGGGATCGACGAACCTGTTGGCTAATGGCCATGTCGATGAGGAGTAGCTCCTTAGTTCCACGGGACCCGTTCCTACATCCATTCTGAGAGGCCGACATAATAGAATTACTATCGATGTGTTTGTTAATTTTCTCTCTCAAAATGGATGTAAGAAGTTTATAGACCGTCGACAAACACGTGATCGGTCTTTAATTCTTGGGTTCCGCAGGACTACCTGACTTATGGAGCAGATGGGTAACCCGTTGTAAGAAAGTCTGGTAGCGACCCAGATTCTAAGTATGACTGGAATTGAGATGCCAGGCGAGTGTGTGAACTACTTAGCCATTTGAGCCAGAAGTTGTGCAGTCCGTCCGGTCCCGGAGATTTCCAGTTCGGTAACGAACGAACTGCTCTGGCAACATCTAATGGTGTGATTGAAATTTCTTCCATTTCTGGGATGGATTCACACACTCGCTCGACATCACGCATCCAGTCACCCTCCGTATGACAGACGGGCACCGACCAGATGCTGCGCCAGAATGAACTCGTGGCAGCATCATCTGGGCGGCACACGTCCGTCACACTTTGTTCGGGTCGCTCCCAAGCTCTGTATACCCACCTCTCATCACTCTGGAACATGCGATTCTGCGAGTACCGATCAACACGCTTCTTATACCGCCGAATACGGTTCACCCATGCATAAACTTTCTGCTTCAGGAAGTCGATGCGTTCTGTGACTCGGGACATGTATTCTTGAGGACTGATTCCAGTCCCCAAGAATGCCCGCCTCACAAAGCGCATCACACGTGGGCGTGTATTGCCCTCCCTGAAGCAGTATAGTTTGCCGATGAGTACCCTGGCCCCGTCGATACGGCCCTCGATCCTGCGTTGCCAGGCTGGTACGGCGGGTTTTGGTCGAGTAGCTACGTCAAAATTTGGGAATTTGACGTTAACTAAACGACAAGCCGCTACAGCCCCACAATACAAGATCGAGTGCGTATCAACGAGGTTCTCACTACTCTCAAAAATATTTTTGAGTTGCGAGTCCAAGGCACACACCAGCGCCCTATTTTTCTTATGCATGGGTAACCGTGGTAATCGGAGCCAAAGTTGGGCAGGAGTGGATCGATACACGTGAAGCGCATCTTCCAGAGCGCTCCTCAAACGTTCGTTGCACTGGCTACCATCATCATATCATCTTCTTCTACAGCACCAAGATTGGACCGCGGTGGTATTGCGTCCATAGTTGTCGCTTGCACCGCGGTTTGCGCCGGAGTCAAGTCGATGTGGTTGCTCGGTACCTCTGAGCGCAGCCTATCAAGTGCGGCGTCTTCCAACATGTGATTGCATTGGATGACTCGCACCTGATCCGACAACCGTTGGGCCGAAACGTTGACAGTCGGTTCAAGTTCCTGAAACATAGACAGCATCCTAACACGGTACGCAGTGAGGTTAGTTCCCCCCTCTGTAGACCCATAGTATGCGCGCATGACGTTCATCATTCATTAATGGAATAAGTCCATCTCATGCGCGGCACACAACCACCAGCAGCGGGGACCCGGCTCGGGGCTGGTTGGCCCCTAAGTCCCAAGCTTCTTGGTGGCCGGCCTCGCCCCGGCCGACGTACAGGTGTAGGCGACGTCGGCGGGGAGAAATACTCGTCACTGGAGCTCGACGCGACTGCCGCTGCCGATGACACAGGTGATCCGGGGTCCGGCGGCGGCGAGGCGGAGCTCAGCGACGAGTCCGGGGGTGGAAGGCGTGCGCGTTGTGACGCAGCTCTGGTTATCATCCTAACATTATTTTAATCATGCCATTTTCACTGATTTTTTTCCTTTCGTCTTCGCCGGTATAACGTTGACAGATGTCATTGCTGTTTGGTCGGTTTTTAGGTTTTTGTTGTTACTATTTTCAGTTTTTTCCAAATATTTCCAGGTTTATTGGTTTTGAGATCAAATAAAATCACTGTTGTAAACAATTGGGTGTAAAAATAAATATTTTTTAGTTAAAAAAGTTAGGGATTATTTGTTGACGTGTTGACACACAGAATAACAATGTTAAAGGGAAACTATCAGCTTGGTAAATATTATTGTTGATAAATAAAAATAAAAACATTGTCAAAAACTTGTATCACAAGATTTGAACTCAAACCAGGTGCGTCTCATTCCAACGTTTGACGCTTACCACCATCAATACATAGTTGCTTGGTGCGAATTTAAGCGACTTTATGGATTGACCAAGCAAGATCATGCGTTTGCTGCGTGTATAACAAATGAGACGGAAATATATTTTTTTGTTTCGCGGTGTGCGACGCCCCGGCGCGGCGACATGCGACAGTGTGCTAACTCTGGCTGTAATGTGCGTACGGTATTGAGTTTGAGATCATTTACACATACAGACGCACGGCCGCTCGCTTGTACGTTCACAGCAATACAATCCTTAGCGTGCTACTGCACTTCTGAATCCTTACTGTACATCACGGTGAGAAACTTGAGAAGTTCTATGCGTCTATGGAGAGTGCTCAGTCGGTTTGTATACAGCGTGTGATGGATCCGAACTGTTTAGGTTAGAACTAAGTTTTAAATAGTTCTCATATTTACGATTCGACGGGTTACGGCAGTGTGTACCATACTAAACAATGATTTCGACAGGTATATTTCAAGAACCATGTAAAAGGAGACGTGCCTTAAACTGGGCACTAATCCAGACTCCCTAGAGGACTGCTTGAATACTTTAACAGACCTGGGAATCAATCTCGGGACCTCATGCCGACTCTTGTTTACGGAAGGTACTCGTTATTACTCCACTTCTTTCTTTACAGAGAGCCACAAACATCTTAGCAAGCGCGTGCTACTAGTTAACCGGACCTTCAGTAAGATGGTCTGTTTACTATAGACGCTACTGTACCGATACATTTGATGGTACTCTAGACTAGCTATACTGTCCTGCAGTGTGATTTTCTATAAAAATACTGTTTTTTTTTTAAAGATAAATCAAATGATTTTTCCTTTATTAATTGTTTTTTTTTTTCAATTTATCATTCAGAACATTAATCTTATTGTGTAATTTGACAGCAAATACAATCAATTTCCTAGTATGATACAATCAGTACTTTTAACGAAACTTCTAAACTAATTGTCAAAGAAATTCTAGAACATTATTTTATAATTTCACATCGACCAAGGAAGTGAAAAAAGTCATGTGGAACAACATAAATCGTCCAGTTAAATTGTTACTCAATAAAAGACTGGACAAAGATGTCCAAAGAATAGTTCAACCTTTCAATATTATGCTTTCGGTATTCTTCTCTTCTAAATACAAAATAAGAAATAGTCTCATCACTCCATGTGAAAAAAAGTACCCTATATTAGTATTTATCATTATTTCATTTTTCAATGTTTTTAGTTTCTACAATATTATGGTAACCGATAAATACGGTGATTATGAGAAATATTACATTAAAAATACTTTTGGTGTCGGCATTTTATGGCATTTTCTTGGCGCCGATTTTTTCTGTTTTGCGCTGTTGATCATTTGTAACCTAGTTCATAGCAGCATTCACGTTTCTCTTATTCTGAAGATTCAGGAAATTCATAAAAGTACTATTAGTAAGAATGTCCGAAGTTATACTATTTGGAGTTGGATCTCACTAATCACTGCATGGTGTGTTAATGTTTTGCCGACTACAATATTACATGTGAAAAAGGGTACGTGTTATTTTTTTGAAGTTAGTAGCGAATTAATGATCGTACAATATGATTTAAATTTAGTTTATGGTATTGGTCTTATAACATTGTTGACGACGTATCTCAAAGAATGGATGAATAACATACCAATGAAGAATGATGAAGACGAAAATGCTGAACATTTTGGCTCATTGTTTAAGACGTATCAAAATATTTTAGAAGCTTACAAACTGTATAAAAATGTTTCCGAATATTGGTAAGTAGGTGTTTACTTTATTTCACAAACCCACACTTAATACATATTATAAATACTGAAGCAACACACTATTGTTTTTTTTTACACACAAATAGAATCACTTTTCATTTCACTGGATAGTCCAGCAGCCTAAAAACACCTGTACCGGCTACGGATGTTTGTCAGGTTAAATGCGTAAAAGACGAAGCTGGAATGGTTCTTTCCGACGATGAGAAAATTAAGGATAGGTGGAAGGGTTACTTTGAAACACTGATGACTAAGGACAATAACTGGAGAGGTGTGCTGTAGAATAAACCAGTGTATGAGGGACTAGTGAGAATGGTAGGTGTGAACGAAGTGAGGATTGCAGGAAATAGAATGAAGTATTGTAAGGCATTAGGACCGGTCGGAATATCAGTTGAAGTGTGGAAGTTCTTGTGGATGGACGAATGGACGTGGTTAGCTTTATTCTTCAAAAAACTGTTGCTGGGAGAAGCCATACCTGACGAAAGGTGTTACAGTTCGCTGCTGCCCATTTTCAAAAAGCGATTGTGATGCGCTAAAATTTATATTTACAGCCATAATTCTACTGCCACATTGTATGAATGTTTGGGGGAAAGTTATTGAAAGGCGACTGAGAGAAGAGACCGAAACGCAGTTTTATGCCTGGTGGGGGAACGATGGATACTTTTTACGCTACCCGCCAGCTGTCTGAGAAATACAGAGGTGCACATGAAAAAATACACATGGTGTCCGTCGAACTTGAGAAAAAGGATAAGACCGGTTGCGGTTGCAATTTCGGCAGTCTCTCCAGTCCTGTGCCGATCTGCTCCGACTTCCAGTACCTGCTGGCTGTTTGTGTATGTCAGTTTAAATGTTTGTAAACGCACCCACGATACAGGAGGAATTCCTAGTATGGGGCAACGTTTTTTTAAAAAGAAAAAAGAAGAAAAAAAACCTTAGGACGTTTTTTCATGGGGATAGCGAGGTAGACCGGGTCGTTACGTGCCAGATCTACTGGAAGAAATGGCGACAGATCACTGGAACAACTTGTGACCCACTTATGCCCTTCACGTTAAAGGGGAAAATATACAAGTCGGTGATTAGGCCTTTCGTACTGTATGATTCAGAATGCTAGACTGTGAAAAATGTAGATGAAAAACGATTGCATGTAGCGAGGATGAGAATGTTGGAGGGATGTGTGCAGTGACAAGAATGGATAAAATAAAAATGAGTACACTAGAGAAAGTTTAAAAGTGGCGCCTGTTATAGCGTAATGGAAAGGAAGTCGTTTGTCTTGATATGGACATGTAATGAGGCTCTCCTCATTACATGTCCATATCAAGACAAACGACTATATGATGAAACGTATGTGGCAAAAAAAAGCGATGGATATGAACGTTATTGGATGGAAAAGGAGAGGAAGATGGATGGTGTGAGGAATTACAAGAAAGGGAAAGGAGAATGATACCGGGACGTCTGACAGGGGAGAATGGAAGAAGTAACGTGTTGCGCCGACCCTCAAATAGTATGGGACAAGGGCAAGAAGATGATGATGGTGCTTTTCATACAATTATGGTGCGTTATGCGGAACAGCTAGTCATTGATGATAATTAATTTGTAGCAATAATCTTTAAAAAAAATTCTTTACAGATATTGTACCAAACATGCGATACATTTCTTCGATGTTTATGTTTTGTGAAGATGTATTTGATACGTTCCCAACAACCAGCGTCCTCATCGCAACATTATAAAGTAAGTGTACTCAAGGCGATCACTCGCACAAACTCACGATCGTCTCGTTCACTTCTCGTACGGAAAAACCGGCATTCCCGCACAAATGACTGACATGTGGTTGATTGATTGGCTGTTGCACTGCGTGTCGCTGAATCGATTCCCACACGGATCAAATACTTGTATGGCCTACAGGTATTTGTTCTAGGTCTGATTGTTTGTGAGTTCTAATGTTTGTAAATCCATAAAAAAGAAAAAATACTAATGTAGGAGCAAAGTGAAAAAAAAACAGAATGAAATAATCGTGACGGTTGTGTGTTTCTGCGACGATCGCTTAGAATAGGACGCGAATTCATCATCATCATCATCAGCCTATTATGTTCCCACTGCTAAGACACAGGCCTCCTCTCTATGAGAGGGAGTGGGCTGTAATCCACCCCGCGTGCCAAGTGCGGGTTGGTAGATGTCACATGTCTTCGAATTTTTTGTTCTAGAACATGCCGGTTTCCTCACGATGTTTTCCTTCACTGTTTTCGAGTGCAGCGGTGATGAAATAAATTACACAAAGTAATGCGCCTGCTTGGGTTCGAACCCACAGCTTACTGCTCATAAGTCGCGGCTGCCACCACTGGGCCACCGCTGCTCTAGGACGCGAATTAATGCTGTATTAATCTTTTGACATTTTTTATTTAACTTCTAATTTATCTATTTACGATCTGAACTTTGTCATTGATCTCTTTATTTTTAATCATCATCTGCGAAGCCTTTTCCCAACTATTTGACTTCTTTTGTCCATTCAACCGTTTTCTTATCTTGATCTATTTGTTTTTCCAGTTTTCTCAGTCAGTAAGCATGATTGTGGCTGTATGGATCGTGAAGCTCTTGTTATTAATACTGATAACTTGCTTGCAATGTGAGAAGTTCTATGCGTCTGTGCAAGAGGTTGAGTCGGCGTGTATACAGCGTGTGATGGATGTGAATTATTTCGGTTAGAACAAAGTTTTGATTAGTACTCATTTTTGTGGTTTGACAGCTTAGCCCGGCGAACCACAAAGACGTCGAGGTGTACCATACTACACAATGCTTTCGACATTTATATATTTCTAGAACCGTGTACAAGGAAACGTGCCTTTAACTTGGCACTAATTTAGACTTTTAATTAGTGCCAAAACAGACCTGGGAATCAATCTTCGGACCTCAAGTGGACGCTTGTATAGAAGATGCTCGTTATTATTGTACTTCTTTCTTTGCAGAGAGTAACAAACACCTATGCAAGCGCGTGCTATAAGTTAACCGGACCTTCAGTAAGATGACAGCGTGTGGTCTGTTTACTATAGACGCCTCTCTACCGATACCTTTGATGGGACTTTTGACCAGTTACATTATCGTTATCCTGCAGTTTGCTTTTCTGTAAAAACATTAATATCGAAAGATTAAATTAAACGATTGTTCATTTCATTAATTTATTTTTCAATTTATGAATCAATAGGAACATTAATCTTGTTGAATAATGAGACAGCAAACACAATCAATTTCCAACTTTGATGCCATCAGTACCTATGTTGAACCTTCTAAATTAATCTTCACAGAAATTCAAAAATAATATTTTATTATTACATAACGAACAGGGAAGTAAAAAACATCATGTGGAACAACTCAAATCGTCCAGTTAAATTGTTACTCAATAATAAACTGGACAAAGACGTCCAAAGAATAGTTCAACCTTTCAACATTGTGCTCTCTGTATTCTTCTCTTCTAAATACAAAATAAGAAATGGTTTCATCACTCCATGTGAAAAAAAATATCCTATATTAGTATTTATCATTATTTCATTTTTCAATGTTTTTAGTATCTACAATATGTTAACCGATAAATACGGTGATCTTGCGAAATATACCGGTAAAAATGCTTTTGGCGTCAGCATTTTATGGCTTTTTCTTGGCACCTATTTTCTCGGTTTTTCATTGTTGTTCGTTTGTAACTTAGTTTACAGCAGCATTCACGTTTCTCTTATTCTGAAGATTCAGGAAAAGCATAAAAGTACTATTAGAAAGAATGTCCAAAATTATACTATTTGGAGTTGGATCTCACTAATCACTACATGGTGTGTTAATGTTTTGCCGACTACAATATTTCATGTGACACAGGGTACGTGTTATTTTTTTGAAGTTAGCAGCGACTTAATGATCGTACAATATGATTTAAATTTAGTTTATGGTATTGGTCTTATAACATTGTTGACGACGTATCTCAAAGAATGGATGAATAACATACCAATGAAAAGTGACGATGACGAAAACGCAGAACATTTTGGCACATTGTTCAAGATGTATCAAGATATTTTAGAAGCTTACAAACTGTATAAAAAATGTTTTCGAGCATTGGTAAGTTGGTGTTTGCTTCATTTCACACATCCACACTTAATATTACAAATTCAGAAGCAACAATATCTATATATTTGTTTTTATTTTTATACACAGCTAGAATCACGTTTCATTTCACTGGATAGTCCAGCAGGACCGTACCGATGCGGATGGACGGATGGAAGTGGTTAGTTTTATTCTTTAAAAAACTATTGCTAGAAGAAGCCATACCTGTAAGGGTACCGAAAGGTGTAACAGTTCGCTGCTGCGTATTTAAAAAAATCTAAACTGATGTACAAAAATGTATACAGGGACAAAGCTACTGTCACATTGTATGAATGTTTGGGAGAAAGTCATTGAAAGGCGACTGAGAGAAGAGACCGAAATTCGGTTTTATTCCTGGTCGGGGAACGACGGATACCATTAACGCTATCCGAATACATATACCAGCTGGGCGAGGTTTAGCGCTAGCGAAAGCTTATGCATCTCCCGCCCAGCATGATCGGTGCACTGGTATGGGAAGAGCCATTCCTGGTGGTGTGCATTAAAGTCCCCCAGTAACACTAATTGGGCCGAAGGGTACCGCTGCTGTGCCGCATCAGCCGCCTCACTGAGGTACTATGTGAGCCTGGTTGTCTCCTGATCTCCGCTGTGCGAACGGTAGACACAGGCATAGATAATTGTATCCAGACCTGTGTCCACCAGTGCCCAATGCGTCGTGAATTTGGAGTCCTCAAGGTTACGGAGACGCCGATAGCATGCGTCATCACGGGTTTATACATACACTCCCGCGCGTGGTTTAAAATTGTGCTCCAGGGTGTACCCTGGGTAAGATAAGTACGACACGTCTGACGGGCTCGCTATCTGCGTCTCCGTTAGGAAAAACAGCGCTGGCTTCTCTGTCTCTAGGTAGTAGTGTACTGCAGAGAGATTTGAGTGCAGTTGGTCAGGTGCGCTTTGGACGCCCGAGCCCCCCCGGAATGTCCATCGGGCCCTCCCAACTGGTCGCCAACCAGCACGATGGCGCATTCCGGGATTTTTCGACGGTTGGCTAGCACACTACCGTGCCTCGGATCTCGCTACCCTCCGCGACTAGTCTCCTGATACAACCATAACAGCGCACGTCAGGCTGGTCTGCCTACAGTGGAACAGCTATCTCGACCCAACTTCTCTAGTTGGCTACACCGAGCATCGTACCGAAGCTCTTGCCAGAACGTCCATACCGATCTGGTCCGACTTCCAGTACATCGGGTTGTTTGTCTAAAGGGATGGCGAAGTAGACCGGGATGTAACGCGCCACATCAACTCAGAATGGATGAAATGGCGATAGGTCACTGGAACAACTTGTGACCCACGTATGCCCTTGAGGGGCATACGTGGTTGGTGGCATTGGTTAGATTAGGTTGAAGGAGAAAATAAGTCCGTGCTTAGACCTGTCGTACTGAAAAGATCAGAATGCTGGTCTGTCAAAAATATGGATGAAAAACGATTGCATTTAACGAACATGAGAATGTTGAGATGGATGTGTGGAGTGACAAGAATGGATAAAGTAAAGAATGAGTATATTAGAGGATGTTTAAAAGTGGCGCATATTGTAGCAAAATTTAAATGAAGTCATTTGTCTTGATAAGGACATGTAATGAAGACGGATGAAATGCACGTGACAAAAAGAGAAATGCATATGAACGTTATTGGATGGAAAGGGAGAGGAAGGTCAAAGAAAAGTTGTATAGATGGTGGGAGGAATTACATGAAAGGGAAATAGTATGATACCGTGACGCCTGACAGGGGGAAATCATGGAAGAAATAACATGTTGCGCTGACCCCAAATAGAATGGGACAAGGGCAGGAAGATGATGATGCTACTTTTCATACAATTGTGCGTAATGCGGAACAGCTAGTCATTGATAATAATTAATTTGTGGCAATAATCCTTTTTTCAATTCTTTTATAGATTTTGCACCAAACATGTGATACGTTTCTTCGATGTTTAGGTTTGGTGAAGACACATTTGATATATTCCCAGCAACCAGCGTCCGCATCACAGGAATATGCAGTAAGTGTAATGCTAAAATGACAAAGTATGGTAGAAAAAGACATGCTGCACTGAATCCAAATAAATTAGGATAAGGGCAGAAAAATTATGAATGCCAATGTAACCCCGTGACCTTACAAAAGCGATCGGTCAAACGAATATGCGATCGTCTTGTTCGTTCGCAAAAACCGGTTTATCTCCATACATGAAACTTCAAATCAAATGATTTATTGCATCCATAATGTACATTTAACAGGTGGTCAAACAAAAAAACAATAGACACAATTATGGACCCTGTCGGGCACAGCAAAAGTACTTCTAACGTATATGTGCGGGGTAACTATAGATATTGTGGCAAGTGGGTTTCGTGGCAGGTTATATAAAGGAAACCCAAGGTTACTTTGCACGTTTATTAGACATGAGACACAGAAATATCAGGGAATGAGTTCTAAGGTCTCTAAGCACTTTGCACTGGTCACTTGCAAGATAGAAAGAAGGAAGTTACTGCCCTGGGCTTAGGCACGTCGCAGCACGTGGGCCGGCGTGAGGTTGCAGGGCAGGCAGCGGAGCGGAGAGGCGACCGCAGAGGTCACCATTGCAGTGCGTGGGCAGCACCACGCAGGGAAGAGAACGAGCGCGCGTAAGTCGCGCTCGCTGGCAGGTAGGCAGGCAGGGTCTTCAGCTTGGCACTGGGACAGCAGAGGCAAGTAGCCTCAGCACGTGGTAGCGTGGGCTCTCGGTACCCACGAACACACGTGGCTGCAGGCACAGGCGGCGGTAGCGGCCGCGTAGGCAATGCGCGTGTCTTCGACTGGAGCTGTAGCCCTAACCTTGAGGTGTAACCCAAGACTGGAACCCTGGAATCAGCGCGTGGCGGGTGCATCCGTAAGCGTTGTGCCAGAACATAGCAAGCCTCCGTCGATGCGTGCGTCTCCCAGCCGTAAGCCCATAGCAAGGTGGATGAAGGAAGACTCACCCATCGTGGCGGCTTACAATAAGAGGTTATGCGCGCACATGCCCCTCAAGCCTTTCGAAGGTTCCTTGCCGCGCGGTCAAGCGATTTAAGCGAGCAGCTAGGTGCTGCGCGGCGAGGCAAGCATGATGCAGGATGGAGAAGCATGTGAGCGCATTCACAGTGAGGTGCAAGGTGGCAGTTAAAAGAACATAGTTTATCTCGACAGTCATAGCGAGGCTGCCGAGAAGTATTAATGGCTGCCGGACTGCGCCGACAGACATACATAGTTAAAGAAAGCAATACATAGAAAACAAATAAGAGTTACAATCACACTGAGCACTTACCCGTTTATCTCGGGGTTTAGTATTTAGACGCCTGGGCTGGAGTTGGAGAAAGAGGTCGTGGAATGACTTGCATGAGCTTATATAGTACATTACGACGGACGCCACTCCTACTCAAGCAATGACGTGTTCGTATTTGAAAGATTTAGGAATGTCACTCGTTTCTAGTGATGTGCGTTTTAATCGGTTTTTTAGAAAATCGACTACAACGCTACAATATGTCTTTAAAAATTACATTGAGATTCCTAAAATCATTTTTTATCAAAGTCAGTCGTTTGCAAGATCGACATTTCTAAAGTGTTAAAATATGTGTGTGTCCCTGCTATTTCTAAATTAAAAAAGAGGGAATTTCAGAAAAAAAATAGCATTGCAGAAAGTAAAGTAAAAACTTATAACAAAAATTGGTTTGAATAAGATCTGATGTTTAATTCTTGAGATATGGGACATCAAACTGCTGCAGTAACTTTGTTTTTCATTAATATTCAATGATAAACAAATTTAGTTTTGCTGTTGAATGTAATACATCATTATGAATAAGCCCTCTAAATATTTTTTGAAGTGAAAACTTCTTTAGTGGCGTTGCGTTGTGCACTTTTATGATGGGTAAAAAATGTTAAACTCGCGTCAAGTGTCAATTGATCCTGATCCTGATCGAATGGATTGACATTAGGTTACGAAGGAATTTGAACTTTATGACATCTGTGATTGAGTTTGGGTTTCCAAAACTGGAATATTTGTAAGACAGATTGACATAGGTTACGAAGGAATTTGAACTTTCTGACATCTGTCATTGAGTTTTTTCACAAATTTTGCTACTATGGATACCCCTTAATTGATTGAAATAAGGGTTATTTTATTATTAGTCCCTGTCTTCATTTATTGCACAAACATTTCGACTGAAACCTCAGTCTGCGCTCAACCACGGCGGTCGCGATTGGACTCTGTATTGCCTGTTTGTTGCGGCTCGTGTTCAAAAGACCGCTGTACAAATACAAAATTATCAATAAACCATCGTTTTGATACTTGACAAAGTTAGATGATTTTATATTTACAGATTTTTATTACAATAATTTATTTCGCTAAAAGTAAGTAGGTTTTATAAATGCTTATTCGTCAAGAACTTGATGAAGTGACCTGAAGGTGACTGCTACTGGAACTCCTCAACGAATAGTACTAGGTGGGCCGAGTTTGGGCTCGTTTTGTTAGTTTTGATAAGACCTTACCTCTGGACTTGATGGACCGACCTGAAGGTGTACTTCGGTGACTGCCACTGGAACTCCACGACGAGTTGAGCTAGGTGTGCCGAGTTTGACCTCATTTTGTTAGTTATGATGAGACTTTACCTCCGGACTTACCTGAAGGTATACATCTGTGGCTGCTACTGGAACTCCACGAACTGAATTAAAGCATTTCGTGCAAAATTATTCCCCAACCATTCCAAGATATCAAAAATGCACAACGTTAATATTCAAGTTTTCACTTCTGCCGGCATTCTCGGAGTGCAAACTTTTTTCTTTTTTGATGTATTTGTTTTTTCCAGATCTCTCCGTTTGCTAGCATAATGGTAGCTGTGTGGATTATAAAACTCACGTTAGTAATACTGATTACTTGCTTGCAATGTGAGAAGTTCTATGCGTCTGTGGAGGAAGCTGAGTCGGCGTGTATACGTAGTGTGATGGATGCGGACTGTTTCGGTTAGAACAAAGTTTTGAATATTACTTTTATTTGCAGGTCAATGGACTAGCAGGGATGGGGAAACATTTTCCTTCACTTGCCCATATTTACTTGAGGAATGGAATTTATTTAAGGTTGAGGAATGCTGGTCTTTCATCATCAGTCGGCCCCATCTGTGATGCGGAATTTTTTTGCAGTAAAAAAGAGGTCATCCGAAAGCCTATTACGAAAACAATTTTTTCTTAGTTTCACTTGATTTGTGTTTGATGGTCGCGGGCCGTAGTAATGCAACGCTTCGCGGGCCGGAGATAGCCCGCGGGCCGTAGTTTCCCCATCTCTGGGCCAGACGAAGATGTGCTATATAATACGCAAATACTACGCTACCCGTGGTGAAAAAAAAATTGTGTGGTAATCGGTGGTCGTGGTATGGGCAAATGATGCGAAGGATTGAGGAAATGTAGTGAGAAAAGTTTTGAGTATGAATGTGGATGGGTATAAGAGTAGAGGAAGACCAAAGAAACGATAGATGGACTGTGCAAATTATGAAATGGCATGAAAGAAGGTGTCACATGAGATGACAAGTAATAGACAAAGACGTATGGAAGAAGAAGAGATGCTGCGCCGACCACAAATAAATTTAGATGAGGGCAGGAGAAGTATGATGACGATACGGTGTAAAAGAAGGCGAGCCTATTGCCATTAACCGGGCACAAATCCAGGCTCCTTAGTGGACTTCTTGAATACTTTAACAGACTTAGGAATCAAAGTCAGGTCCATGAGGTCCTGTAAGAAACTCCTTACGCTTGTTTACAGAGGTTGCTCCTAATTCGGGATTTTCTCAATTCTTATTTACTTCTTTCTTTGCAGAGAGTCACAAACATCTATGCAAGCGCGTGCTACAAGTTAACCGGACCTTCAGTAAGATGTCTGCGTGTGGTCTGTTTACTATAGACGCCTCTCTACCGATACCTTTTATAGGACTTTTGACTAGTTATACTATCGTTATCCTGCAGTTTGCATTACTGTAAAATCTTTATTTTTTTAAAGTTATATTGAACGTTTTCAACATTTCATTGATTTCATTTATACTCATAAAATAAATAGGAATGTCATGTGTTAGTGTGTTCATTTATAATTCATGTCCAACAATATAATGTTTCCACTATCACCAGTATCAGCAACCTCCTACACGACTTTAACCGCAATAGCGTGTTATCGGATCTGCAATCATCGCAGTACAGATTTTTCGCGACAACGTAGGTAAGTACATACGTGGCGATTGTATGCTTTCGCAGTAACACACATCGCGGTAAAGAACTTTTGCAACAACATACGTCGCGATAGTAAACTTTCGCGATAGCGTACATCACGGTAATGAGCTTCGAGAATATATCGTACACCCCAAAAAGATTTTACAACAGTTCAAACGGAAAAACCTACCTTACATTACAATATAGGCAATATTTAACAATACCGAGTACTCCAATACGCACCTTCTAAAGGAACAATCGAACAGAAAAACACAAAATCAACACTCCATCGCAACTTTTGCATACAATCCAAACTTTTGGGACGGAATGTAAATTCAGGCGATTTTTTTTTTTCACAATTTAAAAAAGCAAAGTGCTCATATATCCACGAAGCGAGGGTATAGTACGGGAGTAAGTCCGGGTGCTAAGCAGTTAATTGTCCAATAGGAGCCCGCGTACGTGTTTGCACAGCCCTCGCTAAAACAGATTACGAGCGATATAAAAATGGAGATTACATGACACGTGTTTAACTCAGATTATTGTATTGTAGTATGTTAGTAAGTATCATAAGTATTAGTATGTAAGTGTGTGTAACCATACCTTATATAGGATTAGCCAAGTAAGCTATATACTAACATCATGTTCGATAAATCTATGTAGACGACAATAAATCGGGACGTTATCCAGAGCGGATGTGTTTCATTTACCTACCACGACACTTCATGGCGACCCTGTCATTCAAGGTCACATCGCGAGTGAAATTGGTCAGCTATTGAAATATTATTATAAATAAGTGTATTTGTGTTGTAAAACATGTGTAACATGAACTTATAAAACATGGGGACTATTCAAACGAAAGAATAGACGATCATCGCACAGACGGCTGCTGGTGATAGAAAAAACGGTGCGACAACCGAGCTGGGCTACTCCAGCATCAGTTCGACAAATATCCTCATGCATCCTAATCACAATCGTCTTACTGGCGGCGGCATGTTATGCTATCTGTTATTATTACAAGAAGATGCATGTCAAATGGATGGAGAGGCAGATGAACCGCAGGTCCTTACATCGCAGGCAGACCTCCTAGTCCAGTCATTACGTACATTCAAAAAAGAAAATGAATTTGCGCTTCTAATTTTTTAATATGTTGTAGGGGATACCTAGAAAAGCTTAACTTGAGATTGTCGACCAAGCGTTCCTAGGAGCTTACGCCGCCATGTTGAAAAAAGGGGTAAAATTTGTTTCTCGGCAATAACTCGGCTATCCGATGAGATTTCGAAAATTTTTGTAGGACACTTTTTGTAGCTTTCTTTGTGCTCTATAATAACGCCTGAATCATTTTTTTTTCAATTCCACAATTTTTCATATTTATTAAGACCCAAAGAAAAAAAAGGAAAAAACAAAAATTGTGTCCTAAATTTTTGACTTTATCGATCGATATCTCGATAACGATGCATGATACGCAAAAATGATTCAGGCGTTATTGTAGAGCACAAAGAAAGCTACAAAAAGTGTCTTACAAAAATTTTCGAATCTCATCGGATAGCCGAGTTATTGCCGAAAAACAAATTTTAAGCGTTTTCCAGGATGGCGGCGAAAGCTCCTAGGAAAGCTTGGTCGACAATCTCAAGTTAAGCTTTTCTAGGTATCCCCTACAACATATTAAAAAATTAGAAGCGCAAATTCATTTTCTTTTATTTGCCTTTTTTTCGGACGAAATGACTGGACTATCCGTGTATTTCAAGAAACACGCTCCCCGTGATGATGTGGCCGTTATACCCGTGTAAGTGAAAAAGTGCTGCGTACCGTTTAGTGCTATATAAGAGACAGCAGAAACATCAGAGTGGTGACACGTTATATGTGAACAGATATAATATTTTCTTAATGAGAAACTACATAGTGTTAACAACAGATAAAAACAATAAAATATTATCGTGAAAATCAAACTTACGAAACTTTTATACATAACGTCTAGTGATGCTCTTATAGGCATATAATATTATTTTCATTTTACGTCTTATGAATAAGAAATTGTGTAAAAAATGCATAATTGTGTAATTACAAGTAAGTAATTAGTTTAAAGTTTTATTTTTGTAATATCTAACAATTCATAAATCATGCACGGCGACTCACCGAATCCGATACCCCGCGCCCTATATGGAATGTTTTCACATTACTTTCTATATTTGGAGGACAAATCGAAGAATATGTAGTGTTGATAATTAGTTGCTAGGATGATGTCATTACATTCCTTTATGTTTTATTAATAGATTATGACCGATGATTTTATCAGAATATATCGTCTGCTGACGGGTAAAGAGTAATAAGTGGAGTCGGAGTCAATTCGAGTAAATGACATTTTAAAGTTTACATTTTAATTTGATCTATTTCAAACTCTTTAATTGAAAAACTGTTAAAGCAAAATGTTGCACTAACTTCCCTTCTTTTAAGATTTACTCATATATAATATTTGTGGTAAGTAAAAACTGTATAAAATTAAATTAAGATCGAAAGGTGGTCGCATTTAATATGTTTTACTTGTTCTTAACAATCATGTTCTATCTCCTTAGTTCATTGATTTTAAAAGCTTATTTCAGTTTTCTTTAATAGCTTATTGTATTTTACACCTATTACTTGATAGGAAAGATTTATTTTTGCATAATTTCCTAAAATATTAATATTTTTGATACATTTAACCTTTTTTATCTGTAGAGTTTTAGTGTAAAGTCACTTATTATGTACTAAATAAGCTTCATCCAAAGTGATCAATTAAATAAAACACTGATTGTGGTGGTGATCTATGAAACGATGATAAAGAAACGATTTCTTAATGATCAATCAATTTTATTACTTATTTATTGGGTAAACGACATTTAATTCAATTATTTTAATTTTCCGATGATTCTTCGTCAACTGATGGTGCAGGTAAACGATCTGCTTCATTGGTTGCAGTTAGTAAAGAAGAGTATCTACCAACCGTGTTATTCCTTAGGAATTATTTTCTTACTGCATAACTGAGAATATTCTCTTTTTAGCTTTACTGATGGATAAAGGATTCAGGTAAAGGTGTTTTAAGATAATAGAATTAGTCTGAAACGTGATTGGCTTATAAGATCAAATTTGAAACTGTTATGAAGGCGAATGGGTGGACCAAATCGCAAGCCATGACCTTGGGACTCCGAGACCAATCCGTAAACCATCCTTTAAGTGGCAAGAATGTAACCTACGAGCAGCTGCTGGAGGCGTTAGAGTCCAGATATGGTGACGTGCACCTGGAGTGCGCGTCCGCGTGTGGTGCGTATTTCGTGTTAAGCTGAAGGATCGCGTTCAAAGCAGTGCCGAGAATCTACAGTAGTGGGCCCTGAAAGTTGAAAAGCTGGTTCGGAAAGCATATCAGTCTGCCCCTGTACTCATTGATGGAAATTTATACAAGCTTTTATCGACAGAATATGCGACTTGGAAGTTAGAGCCGCTGTGAGACTTGCGCATCATGAGACACTAAAAAACGCCTTTGCCCATGCCTCAGAAGTAGAGGCAGTGAGGCAAGACCACCGAACATACCACATCAGAGAAGTTGTAGCTTCACCTGTATTCGACCGCCCGACAGCCCTAGGTGCTACAGTTGTGGAGAAAGGGGTCATCATCGGTCAAGCTGTCCTAAGCGGAGCACACCGAGAGAAGATCTGTATCAAAATAGAAGGGTGGCTGAAGTGACTACCCAGCAGCAGCAGGGAAACGAGTAAACGCCAGGACGGGCAGATGGGCAGAAGGGCGGCTGCTGGCTGATATTGAAAGAGTCCGGAGGATCTCAATCTCGCAAGCACATGATGGAAACAGCCTGACCATCAAAGGCGAAGTCAATGGAATGCCATGCAAACTGACGATGGATACTGGAGCTTCTCACACGGTCGTCAATTCTCACTTAGCAAGTCTGTTTCTTTGGGACTAATTTAATAACCACGACCGTTTACAACTACTAACAGCTACCGGTCAGGACATAATCGTCCAGGGCAAGAAAGAGAAGTGGAGTTAAAATTAGGAGACAGAATTTGCCAGAATG
The DNA here is from genome assembly GCA_949152445.1 of Cerastis rubricosa. Taxonomy (NCBI): domain Eukaryota; kingdom Metazoa; phylum Arthropoda; class Insecta; order Lepidoptera; family Noctuidae; genus Cerastis; species Cerastis rubricosa. The sequence goes on along the minus strand of OX424534.1, from coordinate 18,546,045 downwards.
ATGTCATCGTGGCCGACATAGTGGACGACTGCATCCTGGGCTTGGAGTTTTTGCGCCAACGTCGTTGTGGGATCGACCAAGTATTAAAATGTGGTTCAGAAAGTGTATTGCTTGAAGAAGATTGTTCTTTCTCGCAGATAAGAAACAATCATGCCATTTAGTCTACCCCAGAACTCTGAACACAAAGTTCGATGTGTTGTGATAGAAAGGGTGAACAATGAAGTACACAAAACCACTGCTCGGGCACCCAGGGAAAATCCTTTTGTTTGAAGACCCAGAATTGGTACGTTTTTTATGGTTTTCTTGCTTTTACCCGTGGTGAAGTTCGTGTGTACGTCAGAAAGTTATGCTATGGGAACGAAATAACGATATCGGGATACAAAGTATTCCTTATCCTAACTCGAGCCATGGTATATCTGTGTGTAAACTTCATCGAAATCTGTTCAGCTCACCCTAGTCGTAATTTGTAAACAAATCTAAAAGAACTTACCTGAAACAAGAAATTCCACATCTTAGGCAATACCTAAGATGTAAAATGAGTAACCCCAAAGAGTTTCAATTGAGTCGAATATTTTCCGGTACTTAATAACCAGTTCCATAATATTAAGTAACATAGAGGTTTGGCTATGGAAGCTTGCGATAGTTTAAGAATATAGCTGGAATATTATCCGGCCCAACAAATTTACTGAGTTTTAGTGACTGTACTGATACCACTTTCTAAATACACACATCAAAAGTGTCTAGGGATCAACATATATTTTTGCAATAACTTTTCTCCTGATTGATATTAATTAAAATTTTCTTTAAGGATTCATCAAATAAAGTGTTTTCGTTTGTCACAGTAACAATAAACCAAGTCACCTTTGCATTAATAAAGAAATTTGCCATTTTCTAATAAAGGGATTTTTGACATTTGAACCACTAACATTAAAGTTCGAAAAAAAGACTGAAATAACAGTTTTCTTTAAAATTTTATTGGGTAACTTAAACAATTAATAATCCGTGTTTCTACCGCGAACACTAACAACACAAGAACATCGGTTTGGCATACTCAAAATGAGTTCATCCAAATCACGCTGTGGAATGGCCGCCCATGTTCGTTGCAACAACAAAAAAAGGTCTTCTTGCGACTGGATACCCTCCATATTCGGCAGAGCTCTTCTCTGTAGCATATCCCATGCATGCTCAATCGGGTTCAAGTCTGGCGACTGAGCAGGCCAGGGCAGGACATTGATGTTAGCTGCGGCGAGAGTCTGTCTTACAACTCTTGCGGTGTGCGGTCGTGCATTATCATGCATTAACTGAAATAAGGGACCGATTTGCACTTGTAGAGGAACGATGACGTCTGATACAATCGTCTCAGCATAAATTTGAGCGTTGAGGTTGCCTCTGATCCAAATCAACTCAGTTCTTCCGCCGATCCAAATACCCGCCCATACCATGATGGTTCCACCACTATAAGGATGGACTTCCTGGCAGGATTTTAATCGCTGTTGGCGTCCAGGGGTTCTCCAGTGTCGTATACGTCTTGCATCCGGTCTCATACCAAAACGAGACTCATCAGAAAAGCACACGAAACGCCATTGTTCTTCTGCCCAATTTCTGTGTTCAAGAGCCCATTGATATCGAATCCTACGATTGTGCATTGCTATAGGTGGTACCCGTAGCGGTCATCGGGAATGAAGGTTCACTTCATGCAAGCGGTTTCTGACTGTTTGGTCGCTAATTAAGTTCCCTGAAGAGTGATGAAGCCTCACGGCTAACATCATGGCGGTTATTGTTGGAGCTCTTCGAGTTAAGATTTGAATGTATCGGTCTTGTCTCCGTGTGGTGCAGCGATACCGTCCTCCATGGCGCTCAGCCACGGTACCAGTGCTTCGGTAACGTGTCCAAAGTCGACTGATAACACTCTGACTTGTATTCAGAGCTAAAGCCACAGTACGTTGCCGGGAACCAGCTTCTATCATTCCCACGGCTCTGAGCATTTCTTCCCTGCTTAAATGACGTCGCCGCTCTATAATAACGTTGGTTTTAATCAGTAGTAGGGAAACAGTAGCACTAATAATGTCTTCAATGCGTTGTATGTTTTTATAGGGAAAATATTGACAGCTGATTTTCATCTTTTACTCGAATTTGATTCACAGTTCCTGATTAAAATTATGAAATGCACCAAAAAGGATCCATATAAATTTATAAAATCATAAATTTATTACAAAGCCACATCTCAATCTCAAGAAATCCGCATAAAAATGCTTGATCCCTAGACACTTTTGATGTGTGTAGTTAGTAGAAAATTTAGAAATTTATTTGTAGTTACTATTGCTGTTGGTATCAAGGGCACACATTTAGGAGACATTCAAATCAGGTATTTAAATATCGTTGATATAAATAATGAATAATAGCGGTCCCAGAATAGAGCCCTGTGGAACTCCGGAAGTAATATTAACAGAGACAGACAGTGACCATTAACCACAACCCTTTGTGACTAAGAAAACACTGCCAAAGAAATCAGCAAAAGAGTTAGCCGCATCGATGCAGTGATAGAATGTGATAGTTGATTGTAGTCTCAAAGCCTCCTTTGCGTGCTTTGAGTGGATTTTTTATTTCATTAAACTGGAAAAAAGTGTTTTACCTGCTTCCAAATGCACTGGTTTTGTTCTTTTCATAGTTTTTATAAATAAGTTTTTACATCTTAATCTATTAATCAATTCTTACAAAATTTTACAAAAAGTAGGTACAATATGAACTAATTTTCATCCAATTTTGTACAACAAAGTTATGAAATAAAACAGATGAAGTAATGGGCAAGAGTAAGTCACTAATATTAATTAATTTGTGACGCAGTCATACAATAATCTTTTTATTATGTCTTCTTTTATGGATTTTGTTCCGAAAATGTGACACATTTCTTCGTTGTTTATGTTTTGTGAAGATATTTGTGATAAGTTCACAACAACCAGCGTCCTCATCGCAGCATTGTGTAGTAAGTGTAACCAAGGCGATCAGTCGCACGAATTCACGACCGTGTTGTTCACTTCTCGTACGGGAAAACCGGTTTTTCCGCACAAATGGCTAACAAATGGTTGAGGGATTGGCGGGAATCCGCGACTCGCAGTGCAACATTGCGAGTCGCGGATTCGTTCCCCAAACGGATCAAATACTTGTATGGCCTACAGGTAGTTGTTCTAGGTCTGACTGGTTGTGAGTTCAAATATTTGTAAAACCCATACAGAAAACAATCCTGGTGAAGGAAAAAAGTTAAAAAATAAACAGAATGAATTAATTGTGACGGTTGCGTGTTTGTGCGATGATCGCTTTGGTTATTTTTTATTTTATTTTGACATATTTTATTTAACTTTTAATTTATCTATATACGTATTTAAACTTTGACATTGATCTCTTTATTTTTAGTCATCATCTGCGAAGCATGTCTCCAACAATTTTACCTTCTATAAAGAAGGAAGAGAAAACTAAAAAAAAACAACAAATAGAGGAAGAAAAGAAAATAGTTGAGTGTATAAACACTCAACTATTTTCTTTTCTTCCTCTATTTGTTGTTTTTTTTTAGTTTTCTCTATCAGCAAGCATTCTTGTGGCTATTTGGATCGTGAAGCTCATCTTACTAATACTGATTCATCATCATCATTTCAGCCGAAAGACGTCCACTGCTGGACATAGGCCTCCCACAACGCCACATTGACATAAGGGCGGTTTTGCCATAATCGCCACGCTTGGCAGGCGGGTTGGCAATCGCAGTATGGTTATGACAAAAGCACAGAGGACGTTGCTGCCCATTCTCTGGCAAGTCCCTTAGTCGCCTCTTACGACACCCACGGGAAGATATGGGATGTTGCTATTATTTTTATTATATATTAATAAGACAAATATTACAAGAAATCACAAATACAAACATAATTATATGCTCACCAACGTACAAATTCTTCATTAATTGCTTATTCAATTGAAGAGAAGAAACTTTCAATAACTTGTTATATTTGGATACAGCTACGATTTGGACATGCTTATTTTTTAGACAGTAACAAGAATTTAACTTATGATGATGTCATGTTCAATAGACGCACGAGCATGATAAATTATTCCGGAATGAAATTAGTTTTTAATGATATTTATGAGATGATTATTTATATTCAAAGTGTAAATTCTAAATATGAAATATGTGAACTTGACATAAATGACAAAATGCATCCTAATAAATTTAAGACAACATCAGCCGCTAGTACAGAGGAACAAAACTCGAAGTTTTTTCTGTAATTCTCTCAATATTCTACACCAAATAATTGCTGGTTTGCTGAACAAAACAGACTTATTGACTATTCAATTGAAAAATCTTGAAAATCAAGGAACTATTGTAGACGTTCTTTGTATAACTGAACATTTTATTACATCTGGCCATGAAAGTTTGTTGTACGTACCTGGTTTCCATCCCGCTGCTTTCTTTTGTCGCAAAACAAATCGCGGGGGGACTTGTATTCTAGTTAGAACTGGGCATCAATATAAACAACTGCCAGATGTTGCTAAGCACTCTGTGTCAGGCGTATTTGAAATTTGTGGAATTGAATTGACAACTCATTCTATTATTGTAATTTGCGTTTATAGAATTCCTAAATACAATCCTAATTACTTGACATTTTATGATAAGCTTGACATTATTTTGAGTAAGTTATGTTTGTTAAATAGAAAAAAAATTGTTATATGTGGCGATTTAAATATTGATACGTTAAAAAAGAATAGAATTACTTTGGAGCTAGAGCATTTTTAATCAGTTACAATTTGACATTAGAAATAAATCAACCTACCAGGCTCAGTAGTAACACATGTATCGATCATTTCGCGCATAACTTGCGAAGAGGATGTAAAGCTGAAATTATAGATCTTATCCTTTCTGATCACACGTCACAAATACTCAGGGTACCCATGAATAGAACATGCCGCTTAAAATTCTGGAAAATTATAAAAAAAGACTACTTTACAGAGAACCTCAAAAAATTCCGAGAATGCATTCGAAGTTTAACCTTTATGGATGTATATGACAGTAACGATGCGAATTTAGCTTACAAAAGATTTTGTGAAACGTTCTCCCTTTTCTACTAACTTTGCTTCCCTAATAAAATAATAACTATTCATACTAATAAAAACTTAAAATGAGTATCGCGCGGCATAAAAAGCTGTAGTAAAAAAAACCGGCCAAGAGCGAGTCGGGCTCGCGCACTAAGGGTTCCGTACCATTATTATAAAAACGAGAAAAGAAATCACTTCGTTGTATGGGAGCCCCCCTTAAATATTTATTTTATTCTGTTTTTAGTATACGTTGTTATAGCAGCAACAGTAATACATAAGCTGTAGAAATTTCAACTGCTTAGCTATCACGGTTCATGAGATACAGCCTGGTGACAGACGGACGGACGGACGGACGTACGGACGGACGGACGGACGGACAGCGAAGTCTAGCGAAGTAATAGGGTCCCGTTTGACCCTTTGGGTAAGGAACCCTAAAACAAAGAAAATTACTGTGGACATACAGACTAAATCCTGAATTAAAAAATAAAATTAACTTTAAAAATACTCTTCGCAATATAAGAAAGTTATAAGACTTACACAAAAAGCTCAAAATGATTATTTTATAAAAACCTCGAAAAATAAGTCGAAAGCTACATGGCAAATTGTCAATAGACCCAAAAATTACTTTCCTAAAGAACAAATAATGACCATTAATAAATGTGTCCAGACCTTTTCAAAACCGATTGACATTGCTAATAAATTTAATAATTATTTTATAGATGAAATTGAGAATAATATTAAAACTGACATGGAATTTGACAATAAATTAAATAATCTAACAAGCCAATCAATGTTTATGCAGCCTGTTCTACCAAACGACATGGTTTCGGCTATAAGATCACTTAAAAATACAAGTACGGTAGGCTTTGACGGGATAACAACAAAGGCGATAAAATTTGTAAATGAACTTATAGCACCCGTATTGGCGCATATTATGAACCTTGGCATTGTTGACGGAGTTTATCCTGAAGACTTGAAGAAAGTTATTATTAGACCACTTCATAAAAAAGATGATAAGGCCAATAGCTAAAATTTCTGTATTTTCTAAAATTTTCGAAAAAAAAAATATAATTCTCTGTATTCCAATCTAAATAAATTTAACTTACTATGCAAGGAACAATATGGCTTTAGAAAGAATACCAAGATCCACATGGCTATTTTTAATTTTTTACGTAGCACTATGTTGGCAGTAGACCAAAAAGCTCCTATTTGTGCCATCTACACATATATGACCAAAGCCTTCGATTACGTGAAGCAGTCGTGCTTCACGTAATCGAAGGCTTGAATCGACGTCTTGTTGGACAAACTGCGTAGCTACGGTATCAGAGGTAACATTTTAAAACTTCTCGAATCCTATCTCTCCAACAGAATGCAGTGTACAGAGATTGTAAGAATATGTGAGAAAACTAAATTTGAATAGAGTTTTTATCTCATTCTAGATTAGTAAAGTTTGGTGTCCCACAGGGTAGCGTCCTTGGGCCACCTATTTTCTTGATCTATATAAATGATCTGCCAAAGGTGACTCAACATCAAATGGTGATGTTTGCAGATGACAGTACTGCTATAGTTAAATGTATTGATCAAAATATTTATCAAATTGACATAAATAATACACTTTCGGACATAATTAATTGGCTTAGTAAAAATAATTTAGTTATTAACTTAAAGAAAACCAAAATAATGCACTTTCACCAAAGAACCAAAGTACCAAAAGTGAATAATAGACATAGTAACTGTGACATTGAAGAAAAAAAAAGCAAAATTCTTAGGTTTAATCGTTGATAATCAGCTTAACTGGAAAACCCACATAGACGACCTAAGTAAGAAAATAAATAAATCAGCCTACGCACTTTTCCAAATTGCTAGAAAAGTTAACATGGATGTGCTACTAGTCGCATATCACGGCCTAGTAGCTTCAATTTTGCGATATGGTATTGTTTTTTGGGGCAATTCTACTGATAAAGATATCGCTTTTAGGGCACAAAAAAGATGCATAAGATCGATGTGTGATCTGAAAACGGATGATAGCTGCGTACCATTCTTTAAATCGCTGAAAATACTTACCTTACCATCTTTATATATTTTTGAAATTAGTGTTTTCGTCAAAACAAACATGAGGTTGTTCGAAAAAGTGTCAACTTTACGATCTGTTGCGATTCGTAGCCAATACGCAAACTCTTTGAGCAATCAGCGTTGTATGACTGCGTTAGTGAGAAAGAGCGTTTTAGGCATGGCACCGTGTATTTACAATAAATTACCTGATGTAATAAAAAATTTGAATGTCACACAATTCAAAAAAAAAATTAAACCTTTTATTAATTGAAAAATGTTATTATACTATTGATGAATTTTTGAATGATAAATTAATGTAGACTTATGTATTAACTGACTGGAGAATACACACAATTTAGACAATTTCTAATTGATATTGAGACTAATGGTAATTTATGATTAATTATTTGAACATTGACTGTAGAAATTACTTCATATTGTGACATTTTATCATTATTGTTATTATTTACTGAACTTTGACATATCTACCAAATAATTTGTATTTAACTCTCGCATGACTAATATTTTTTTTTATTTCACATGCAACCCTATATTTGTACGCCTCTTGGCATACCATAGCGACCGATTGACATTGCGTTACCATAGCGATCTCTAATTTAAGAACTGTATTCACTACCTATGTTACACAAATAAAATTGATTTTGATTTTTACGTCCGACACCATACAGAACTAATATAGATACTTGCTTTTATTTTGAGAAGTTCAATACATCTTTGGAGGAAGCTCAGTCGGCGTGTATACAGCGTGTGATGTATGCGAACTGTTTAGGATAGAACAAAGTTTTAAGTAGTACTCATATTTGCGATTCGACTGGCTAAGGCAGAGGTGTACACAATGATTTCGCCAGTTATATAAAAAGAGGCGTGCAAAAGGAGGCGTGCCTTTAACGGGGCACTAATTTAGGCTCCCTAGTGGACTGCTTAAATACTTTAACAGATCTGGGAAACAATCTCGGGACCTCATGCGGACGATTGTTTACAGAAATTGCTCGTTATTATTGTACTTCTTTCTATGCAGAGAGCCACAAACATCTCTACAAGCGCGTGCTATAAGTTAACCGGACCTTCATTCAGATGGTCTGTTTACTTCAGACGCCACTCTGCCGATACCTTTGATGTTACTCTTGACTAGTTATACCATAGTCATCCGGCAGTTTGATTTTCAGCACCAACATTGTTTTTGAAAAGATAAAGATGATATTATTTTCTTTCCTTGGTTTTTTTTTTCAATTTATCATTCAATAAGAACATTGTGTAATTTGACAGCAAAAACAATCAATTTCTAACTTTGATACAATCAAAACTTTTATCGAACCTTCTAAACTAATTGTCAAAGACATTCTAGAACATTATTTTTTAATTTGACATCAACCAGGGACGTGAAAAAAGTCATGTGGAACAACTTAAATCGTCCAGTTAAATTGTTACTCAATAATAGACTGGACAAAGACGTCCAAAGAATAGTTCAACCTTTCAACATTGTGCTCTCTCTATTCTTGTCTTCTAAATACAAAATAAGAAATGGTTTCATCACTCCGTGTGAAAAAAAGTATCCTATATTGGTATTTATCATTATTTCATTTTTCAACGTTTTTAGTTTCTACAATATGGTAAACGATAAATACGGTGATCTTGCGAAATATTTCAGTAAAAATGCTTTTGGTGTTGGTGCTATATTCTATATTCTTGGCGCCTATTTTCTCGGTTTTTCACTGTTGATCATTTGTAACCTAGCTCATAGCAGCATTCACGTTTCTCTTATTCTAAAAATTCAGGAAATTCATAAAAGTACTATTAGTAAGAATGTCCGAGGTTATACTATTTGGAGTTGGATCTCACTAATCACTACATGGGGTATTTATGTTTTGCCGAATTTAATCCTTCATGTGACACAGAGTACGTGTTATTTTTTGGAAGTTAGCTGCGACTTAGTGATCATACAATATGATGTCAATTTAGTTTATGGTATTGGTCTCATAACATTGTTGACGACGTATCTCAAAGAATGGAAGAATAACATACCAATAAAGAGTGATGAAGACGAAAATGCTGAACAGTTTGGCACATTGTTTAAGATGTATCAAAATATTTTAGAAGCTTACAATCTGTATAAAAAATGTTTCCGAATATTGGTAAGTAGGTGTTTACTTGATTTCACAAACCCACACTTTATATTATAAATTCTGATGCAACACACTATTGTTTTTTTTTTATACACAAATAGAATCACTTTTCATTTAACTGGATAGTCCAGCAGGCTAAAAACACCTGTACTGGCTACGGATGTTTGTCAGGTTAAATGCGTAAAAGACGAAGCTGGAATGGTTCTTTCCGACGATGAGAAAATTAAGGATAGGTGGAAGGGTTACTTTGAAACACTGATGACTAAGGACAATAACTGGAGAGGTGTACTGTAGAATAAACCAGTGAATGAGGGACTAGTGAGAATGGTAGGTGTGGACGAAGCCAGGATTGCAGGAAATAGAATGAAGAATTGTAAGGCATTAGGACTGGTCGGAATATCGGTTGAAGTGTGGAAGTTCTTGTCGATGGACGGATGGACGTGGTTAGCTTTATTCTTCAAAAAGTGTTGCTAGGAGAAGCCATACCTGACGAAAGGTGTAATAGATCGCTGCTGCCCATTTTTAAAAAACGAATGTGATGCGCTAAAATTTATACTTACAGCCATAATTCAACTGCCATATTGTATGAATGTTTGGGGGAAAGTTATTGAAAGGCGACTGAGAGAAGAGACCGAAACGCGGTTTTTTGCCTGGTGGGGAACGATGGATACTTTTTACGCTATCCGGCAGCTGTCTGAGAAATACAGAGGTGCACATGAAAAACACATGATGTTCGTCGAACTCGAGAAAAAGGATACGACCGGGTATCCCGTGAGGTTCTGAGGTGGGCTCTTAGGAAGAAAGTTATGCCTGGGAAGTAAGTGCAATTGACCCGAAGTCGTTTGTCTTGCTAAGGACATGTAATGAGGAGGGATGAAATGCATGTGACAAAAATAATGAAATATGAACGTTAATGGAGGGAGAGGAAGGCTAAAGAAAAGATAGATGGATGGTGTGAGGAATTATTATAATATTATTATGAAAGGACGTCACGGCATGATACTCCACTCGAGTATCATGCCGTGACGTCTGACAGGGAAGAATTGAAGAAGTGACGTATTGCGCCAACCCCAAATAAGAAGGGGCAAGGGCAGGAGTATGATGATGCTTCTTTTCATACTATTGTGCTTAATGCGGAAAAGCTAGTCACAGATAATAATTAATTTGTAACAGTAATCTTTTTTTTTTAATTCTTTTATAGATATTGTACCAAACATGTGATACATTTCTTCGATGTTTATATATGGTGAAGATAAATTTGATACATTCCCAGCTACCAGCGTCCTCATCACAGCAATATGCAGTAAGTGTAATGCTAAAGTAGCGAAGTATCGAAGAAAAAGACATGCTGCACCGAACCCAAATAAATTGGAATAAGGGCAGAAAAATGACGAAGGCTGATGTAACCCCGTGACCTTACAAAAGCGATCAGTCGCACGAATATGCGATCGCCTTGTTCATATCTCGTTCAGAAAAACCGTTCTCTCTCCATCATCATCATCATTTCAGCCGAAAGACGTCCACTGCTGGATATAGGCCTCCCCTAAGTTTCGCCACATTGACATAACATGGGGGGTTTTGCCATAATCGCCACGCTTGGCAGACGGCTTGGCAATCTCAGTACGGTTGTCACAAAAGCACAGAGAACGCTGCTGCCCATTATCTGGCAAGTCCCTTAGTCGCCTCTTACGACACCCACGGAAAGATATGGGATGGTGCTATTCTTTATGTCCGACACCATACAAAGAGAGCTCTCTCCATACATGGTACAGAAACAAAAAAAAACTTCTAACCTATACGCACGGGGTTGGTTTGAATAAGATTTGATGTTTAGTTAACTTTGTTTTTCATTAACTTACACTGAAAAACAAATTAAGTTTTACTGTTGTATGTAATACAATACCTACAACATATGAATGAGTTCCCAAAATATTTTTTTATTATATTGTGTGGTGCCAAGGAACCCCTTTGTGCGTACGACTCGCACTTGGCCGGTTTGTTTGTTTTTTTGAAGTCGTTTGATTTTTTAAGACTACTATTAACTTGTTGTATCTGAACTTATCCTCATTCATCTCTTTATTCTAAGTCATCATCTGCGAAGCCTTTTCCGAACTATTTTGCCTTGTTTATCCAAGTAACCATTTTCTTTTTTGATCAATTTGTTTTTTCAGTTCTCTCCGTTTATTAGCATACTGGTAGCTGTGTGGATTATGAAGCTCACGTTACTAATACTAATTACTTGCTTGCAATGTGAGAAGTTTTATGCATCTGTGGAGGAAGCTGAGTCGGCGTGTATACTTAGTTTGATGGATGCGAACTGTTTCGGTTAGAACAAAGTTTTGAATAGTACTTTTGTTTGCAGGTTAAGGGGCTAGAGGAATATGTACCAAACTACGCCAATATTAGGCTAGTAATGGTGAAAAAAAAGTTGTGGGTAATCAGTGGTCGTGGTATATGATGCGAAGGAATAAAGAAAATGTCGTGAGGAAAGTTTTGAGTACGAATGTGGATGGGTAGAAAAAGACCAAAGAAACGATAGATGGATTGTGTGAATTATGATATGGCACCGAGATCTCATGAGATAATAAGTAATATACACAGAAGTTTGGAAGAAGAAGAGATGCTGCGCCGACCACAAATAAATTTGGATGAGGGCAGGAGATTGATGATGACGATACGGTGTAAAAGAAGGCGAGCCTATTGCCATTAACCGGGCACAAATCCAGAACCCTTAGTGGACTTCTTGAATACTTTAACAGACTTAGAAATCGATCAGGACCATGAGGTCCTTTAAGCAACTCCTGTAACAGCTCATGCGTACGCTTGGTACGCATGAGCTTACGCTTGTTTACAGAAGTTGCTCCTAATTCGGGATTTTCTCAATTCTTATTTTAAATCTTTCTTTTCAGAGAGTCACAAACATCTATGCAAGCGCGTGCTACAAATAAACCGAACCTTCAGTAAGATGTCAGCGTGTGGTCTGTTTACTATAGACGCCACTCTACCGATACCTTTTTTGGGACTTTTGACTAGTTATACTATCGTTATATTGCAGTTTGCATTACTGTAAAAACATTATTTTTGAAAAGTAACATTGCACATTTTCTGCTTTTCATTGATTTATTTTTTTATTTATACTCACAAAATAAATAGGTAATGTCGTGTGTTCATTTATTAGACATGTCTAACAAAATATAATATTTCCACTATCACCAGTATCGGCAACCTCCTACATGACCTTCATCCCAATCGCGTGTGATTGGAACTGCAATCATCGCAGTAGTATTATACTTCGAGGTAACGTACAGTGGGGTTCATAAGTCGAGTAGCAATCTCACAAAGCAATAGACTGACACTTTGGTGTGACTTACGACCTTCTTTTAATGAGTAATTTCTATACTACAGGCACACACACTCTCACAATTGTCTGCAACTGGTTGTAGTTCATAATTTCAATTAGTTAAGTAGATCATCGTGGCTTAGCGGTTAACGTTTCCTGGTAGTTGTCCATCGTAAAGATCTGTGAGTTCAAACCTCACTTTTGCTGATTCTCTTTTTGATGTTCTAAAAATTACTCGTTGTAGTTCGATATTAAATTAGTTTAGTCTATTTCGTCTTGTTCACATAAATAGTAAAGTTTGTAGGTAGACCATAAAAACTAAATAGATTATTTCGATTTCTGTAAGGTAGACATAGTATGCAGTTACGACTTATCCACCTAAATCTAAAAGAACGTTGTTGGTTGGGTGTTATTGTTGGTTAGTGAAGTGTGATTATCTTTTAGCGGTGTTGTAATAATTATTATTCTCAAAATGCAAGCAAATATAAATATCGAAGCGAGGGCGAACATAATTTCACTGAGTAAAAGTGGATGTAATATAACACAAATATCTAATGAAACCGGACTGAGTGTGAGTATTATGATTTAAATATTATGGTGAATATACAAGGTGTTGTTTTGCAACCTCGTCAAATTCTAGGAGGTAACTATGCTAATGATTCTCGACCCGAATCAATAATAAAATGAGTAGGTAATTTTCTTTTTTTTAATTTACTTACTGAAATCGGTAACTGTGAACCACCTGTGTTTTGAACACGGGCCGTCTGATTCCCGCCTTATAACGTCGCTTACACACAAAGAAAAAACCTCAAACGTTTTTTCGATAATTTTATAATCCCTAAACCACGTTAAGGGGGTTATTCTGAAATATTGACAATCTTAAACAACAAAAAAACGCAGTGTTTTTTAATAATTTACTAGGTACCGTAATTTATATTGATTATTTATGTCTTTTGTGACAACATCCTGAATTTTGACGAGGATGCAAAACAACACCTTGTATAAGTAAGGTCTGATTTTTCAATCGCCAGATAACTTTTATGTGATTTAAATGAAGGAAATATTATGTCAACTGGCGTCAAAGATTATCAATGATAATGATTTGATCATTTAATGCTTTTTTTATGTAAAGTTTACAATTTCGATAAATGAAAGATTAATCACGATATGTAATAATTTTGAGTGTCGATGACAATTACAATTGAGTCACCCCGATAATAATAGCCCAATAATTTTTGTTTTTAGATTATTAATAGTAAAGTAGTTTTAGTATTTTGCTTATGGATGCCTAACAGTATCCCTCTTTTGTTCTAGAGAAATACTGAGAGTCGGTGGGTTAAGAGATATGAGGAGGAGGGTAGCCTTGCTAGTCGGGAGCGAAGTGGAAGGACAGCGAACTTACAAAATCGGCGCAGCGACGTCACATGGTGAACGAGTATGAAACGAATGGTTTCATACCCACGAGACATTTTCTGAGTTATTCGACACGTCATTACTCACCGTTCGCCATGCTCTCCACGCCGAAGGTGTGCATCACCGGAAACCTGCTAAAATAACATTTTTGACAGAGAAACATAAACAGGAACGTTTACGTTTCGCGCGATACAATTTAGACTTTGATTGGGCCACTGCTATATTTTCAGATGAAAAAACATTTAAATCTAGTCAAAGGGAAGACTCCATTTATGACGTAAAAATAATACACGCTGGTGTGAAAAAAAACATAGTTCCTAACACGGAATCAGGCCGAATCACTGTCAATATGTGGGGATGGATGAGTGCGGCAGGGCCAGGGGAACTCGAGTTTATTCCTCCACGCGCCAATAGCTTCACTTATATGTAAGTATTCATTGACGTCATGCTGCCTACTGTGCGCAACGTTTATCCAGCTGAAGAATTTAGGGGGATATCTTTTGTCCAGGATAATTGTCCCATTCACCGGGCGAGCACCGTGCGTGAGTGGTTTACCAGACACCCGGAGATAACCGTCATTCCATGGCCAGCACGATCTCCTGACCTCAATCCTATAGAAAATCTATGGGGTTTGATGGTGCAAAGGTGGGACGCACGGAATGAGAGGTTTGTTGATCAGGTGAAGTCACATTGCATGGAGATATGGGAAAATATAAGAGGAACTGACATATGTTTTAATCTCGATGGCTCCATACGTCAACGTCTTCTTGACTGTATCGAGAATAATGGTGGTTACACAACGTATTAAGGGCCTTACAAATAAACACTGAATAAAGTTACGTATTTTTTTTTTGACGTTCTTGCTTGTCAAAACTTTCATCATCATCATCATTTCAGCCGAAAGACGTCCACTGCTGGACATAGGCCTCCCCCAAGTGTCACCACATTGATCGGTCCCGTGCGACTCGCATCCAGCGGATCCCCGAAACCTTCACCAGGTCATCGGTCCACCTAGTGGGAGGCCTTCCAACGCATCGTCTCCCGGTTCGCGGTCGCCATTCCAGAACTTTTCGGCCCCATCGGCCATCTGTTCTGCGAGCAATGTGCCCTGCCCACTGCCACTTAAGTCTGGCAATTCTTCGGGCTACGTCGGTAACCTTGGTTCTCTTGCGGATGTCCTCATTTCTGATTTGATCACGCAAGGAAACTCCGAGCATAGCTCTCTCCATTGCCCTCTGGGTGACTTTGAGCCTTCTGATGAGGCCCATTGTGAGCGGCCACGTTTCGGTCCCGTATGTAATCACTGGCAACACACACTGGTCATAAACCTTTGTCTTGAGACACTGCGGTAAGTTGGACGAGAAGATACCACGCAGCTTCCCGAACGCTGCCCAGCCGAGTCGGATTCGACGATTGACCTCTTTCTCGAAGTTAGACCTACCCAACTGGACCGTTTGTCCCAGGTAGACATAATCGTCTACAACTTCGATAGTAGAGTCTCCGATCTTGATAGGAGTGGGTGTTACATGTCAAAACTTTATTCCGTGTTTATTTTCAGGGGTAAGGGTTTTGTTATAATAATATGTATAACTTTTAAATTGCACCATTTCCGTGATTATTAATGTATTCAAATTTGAGGTTTAGTTTCAATCTTCTTTTCGTTACGAAAATGAATACTTAAGCTATAACCTCAACTCAATAACCTTCTAAATATAAAAAAAAAAAACATAATTGTAGCGGTTTGTTAACTTTAAATGTAATTATACCAAATAAACATTTTTGTTTTGTTATCACTTATCACGCATGTTTCATTCTCAAACCTTTATTGCAATAACAATATTAAAGGGAAACTATAAGCTTGGTAAATATTATTGTTGATAAATAAAAATAAAAACATTGTCAAAAACTTGTACCACAAGATTTGAACTCAAACCAGGGGGTCTACTCTCTTTCTCCGAAACGTAACTTCGGCAACGAACGAAAATTAAACTTAGTTACGTTTGTGACTTTATTCTATATCATTTGCGGACACACACATTAAAATTTAATACATTCGTTCACGTTAATAGTCTGTGAATTTGAACTTCTTGCAAACGATATAGATTAAGGGCACAAACGTAACTACGTTTAATTTTCGTTCGTTGCCGAAGTTACGTTTCGGAGAAAGAGAGTAGACCCCCAGATGCGTCCCATTCCAACGTTTGACGCTTACCACCATCAATACATTGTTGCTTGGTGTGAATTTAAGCGACCCTATGGATCGACCAAGCAAGATCATGCGTTTGCTGCGTGTATAACAAATGAGACGAAAATATATTTTTTTGTTTCGCGGTGTGCGACGCCGGCGCGGCGCGGCGACATGCGACAGTGTGCTAACTCTGGCTGTGATGTGCGTACAGTATTGAGTTTGAGATCTTTTACACATACAGACGCACGGCCGCTCGCTTGTACGTTCACAGCAATACAATCCTTAGCGTGCTACTGCACTTCTGAATCCTTACTGTACATCACGGTGAGAAACTTGAGAAGTTCTATGCGTCTATGGAGAGTGCTCAGTCGGTTTGTATACAGCGTGTGATGGATCCGAACTGTTTAGGTTAGAACAAAGTTTTAAATAGTTCTCATATTTACGATTCGACGGGTTACGGTAGTGTGTACCATACTAAACAATGATTTCGACAGGTATATTTCAAGAACCATGTAAAAGGAGACGTGCCTTAAACTGGGCACTAATCCAGACTCCCTAGAGGACTGCTTGAATACTTTAACAGACCTGGGAATCAATCTCGGGACCTCATGCCGACTCTTGTTTACGGAAGGTACTCGTTATTACTCCACTTCTTTCTTTACAGAGAGCCACTAACATCTTAGCAAGCGCGTGCTACATGTTAACCGGACCTTCGGTAAGATGGTCTGTTTACTATAGACGCTACTGTACCGATACATTTGATGGTACTCTAGACTAGCTATACTGTCCTGCAGTTTGAATTTCTATAAAAATATTGTTTTTTTTTAAAGATAAATCAAATGATTTTTCCTTTATTAATTGTTTTTTTTTCAATTTATCATTCAGAACATTAATCTTATTGTGTAATTTGACAGCAAATACAATCAATTTCCTAGTATGATACAATCAGTACTTTTAACGAAACTTCTAAACTAATTGTCAAAGAAATTCTAGAACATTATTTTATAATTTCACATCGACCAAGGAAGTGAAAAAAGTCATGTGGAACAACGTAAATCGTCCAGTTAAATTGTTACTCAATAAAAGACTGGACAAAGATGTCCAAAGAATAGTTCAACCTTTCAACATTGTGCTCTCTGTATTATTGTCTTCTAAATACAAAATAAGAAATGGTTTCATCACTCCGTGTGAAAAAAAGTATCCTATATTGGTATTTATCATTATTTCATTTTTCAACGTTTTTAGTTTCTACAATATGTTAACCGATGAATACGGTGATTATGCGAAATATTTCAGTAAAAATGCTTTTGGTGTTGGTGCTATATTCTATATTCTTGGCGCCTATTTTCTCGGTTTTTCACTGTTGATCATTTGTAACCTAGCTCATAGCAGCATTCACGTTTCTCTTATTCTAAAAATTCAGGAAATTCATAAAAGTACTATTAGTAAGAATGTCCGAGGTTATACTATTTGGAGTTGGATCTCACTAATCACTACATGGGGTATTTATGTTTTGCCGAATTTAATCCTTCATGTGACACAGAGTACGTATTATTTTTTGGAAGTTAGCTGCGACTTAGTGATCATGCAATATGATGTCAATTTAGTTTATGGTATTGGTCTCATAACATTGTTGACGACGTATCTCAAAGAATGGAAGAATAACATACCAATGAAGAGTGATGAAGACGAAAATGCTGAACAGTTTGGCACATTGTTTAAGATGTATCAAAATATTTTAGAAGCTTACAATCTGTATAAAAAATGTTTCCGAATATTGGTAAGTAGGTGTTTACTTGATTTCACAAACCCACACTTTATATTATAAATTCGGATGCAACACACTATTGTTTTTTTATACAAAAATAGAATCACTTTTCATTTCACTGCATAGTCCAGTAGGCTAAAAACACCTGTACCGGCTACGGATGTTTGTCAGGTTAAATGCGTAAAAGACGAAGCTGGAATGGTTCTTTCCGACGATGAGAAATTTAAGGATAGGTGGAAGGGTTACTTTGAAACACTGATGACTAAGGACAATAACTGGAGAGGTGTACTGTAGAATTAACCAGTGAATGAGGGACTAGTAAGAATGGTAGGTGTGGATGAACCCAGGATTGCAGGAAATAGAATGAAGAATTGTAAGGCATTAGGACTGGTCGGAATATCGGTTGAAGTGTGGAAGTTCTTGTGGATGGACGGATGGACGTGGTTAGCTTTATTCTTCAAAAAATGTTGCTAGGAGAAGCCATACCTGACGAAAGGTGTAATAGATCGCTGCTGCCCATTTTTAAAAAACGAATGTGATGCGCTAAAATTTATACTTACAGCCATAATTCTACTGCCATATTGTATGAATGTTTGGGGGAAAGTTATTGAAAGGCGACTGAGAGAAGAGACCGAAACGCGGTTTTTGCCTGGTGGGGAACGATGGATACTTTTTACGCTATCCGGCAGCTGTCTAAGAAATACAGAGGTGCACATGAAAAACACATGATGTTCGTCGAACTCGAGAAAAAGGATACGACCGGGTATCCCGTGAGGTTCTGAGGTGGGCTCTTAGGAAGAAAGGTATGCCTGGGAAGTAAGTGCAATTGACCCGAAGTCGTTTGTCTTGCTAAGGACATTTGTAATGAGGAGGGATGAAATGCATGTGACAAAAATAATGAAATATGAACGTTAATGGAGGGAGAGGAAGGCTAAAGAAAAGATAGATGGATGGTGTGAGGAATTATTATAATATTATTATGAAAGGACGTCACGGCATGATACTCCATTCGAGTATCATGCCGTGACGTCTGACAGGGAAGAATGGAAGAAGTGACGTATTGCGCCAACCCCAAATAAAAAGGGGCAAGGGCAGGAATATGATGATGCTACTTTTCATACTATTGCTATTGCTAGTCACTGATAATAATTAATTTGTAACAGTAATCTTTTTTTTTAATTCTTTTGTAGATATTGTACCAAACATGTGATACATTTCTTCGATGTTTATTTATGGTGAAGGCAAATTTGATATATTCCCAGCAACCAGCGTCCTCATCACAGCAATATGCAGTAAGTGTAATGCTAAAGTAGCGAAGTATCGAAGAAAAAGACATGCTGCACCGAACCCAAATAAATTGGAATAAGGGCAGAAAAATGACGAAGGCTGATGTAACCCCGTGACCTTACAAAAGCGATCAGTCGCACGAATATGCGATCGTCTTGTTCATATCTCGTTCAGAAAAACCGTTCTGTCTCCATCATCATCATCATTTCAGCCGAAAGACGTCCACTGCTGGATATAGGATAAGTTTCGCCACATTGACATAACATGGGGGGTTTTGCCATAATCGCCACGCTTGGCAGACGGCTTGGCGATCTCAGTACGGTTGTCACAAAAGCACAGAGAACGCTGTTGCCCATTCTCTGGCAAGTCCCTTAGTCGCCTCTTACGACACCCACGGGAAGATATGGGATGGTGCTATTCTTTATGTCCGACACCATACAAAGAGAGCTCTCTCCATACATGGTACAGAAACAAAAAAAACTTCTAACCTATACGCACGGGGTTGGTTTGAATAAGATTTGATGTTTAGTTGTGGAGATATAGGACTTTTCATCAAACTGCAGCAGTAACTTTGTTTTTCATTAACTTACACTGAAAAACAAATTAAGTTTTACTGTTGTATGTAATACAATACCTACAACATATGAATGAGTTCCCAAAATATTTTTTTATTATATTGTTTGTTGCCAAGGAACCCCTTTGTGCGTACGACTCGCACTTGGCCAGTTTGTTTGTTTTTTTGAAGTCGTTTGATTTTTTAAGACTACTATTAACTTATTGTATCTGAACTTATCCTCATTCATCTCTTTATTCTAAGTCATCATCTGCGAAGCCTTTTCCGAACTATTTTACCTTGTTTATCCAATTAACCATTTTCTTTTTTGATCAATTTGTTTTTCCAGTTCTCTCCGTTTATTAGCATACTGGTAGCTGTGTGGATTATGAAGTGCACGTTACTAATACTGATTACTTGCTTGCAATGTGAGAAGTTTTATGCATCTGTGGAGGAAGCTGAGTCGGCGTGTATAAGTAGTTTGATGGATGCGAACTGTTTCGGTTAGAACAAAGTTTTGAATAGTACTTTTGTTTGCAGGTCAAGGGGCTAGACGAATATGTATCAAACTACGCTAATATTAGGCTAGTAATGGTGCAAAAAAAGTTGTGTGGTAATCAGTGGTCGTGGTATATGATGCGAAGGAATATGGAAAATGTCGTGAGGAAAGTTTTGAGTACGAATGTGGATGGCTAGAAAAAGACCAAAGAAATGATAGATGGATTGTGTGAATTATGATATGGCACCGAGATCTCATGAGATAATAAGTAATATACACAGAAGTATGGAAGAAGAAGAGATGCTGCGCCGACCACAAATAAATTTGGATGAGGGCAGGAGATTGGTTGGTGTAAAAGAAGGCGAGCCTATTGCCATTAACCGGGCACAAATCCAGAACCCTTAGTGGACTTCTTGAATATTTTAACAGACTTAGAAATCGATCAGGACCATGGGGTCCTTTAAGCAACTCCTGTAAGAGCTCATGCGTATGCTTGGTACGCATGAGCTTACGCTTGTTTACAGAAGTCGCTCCTAATTCAGGATTTTCTCAATTCTTATTTTAAATCTTTCTTTTCAGAGAGTCACAAACATCTATACAAGCGCGTGCTACAAATTAACCGAACCTTCAGTAAGATGTCAGCGTGTGGTCTGTTTACTATAGACGCCACTCTACCGATACCTTTTTTGGGACTTTTGACTAGTTATACTATCGTTATATTGCAGTTTGCATTACTGTAAAAACATTATTTTTGAAAAGTAACATCGAACGTTTTCTGCTTTTCATTGATTTATTTTCTTATTTATACTCACAAAATAAATAGGTAATGTCGTGTGTTCATTTATTAGACATGTCCAACAAAATATAATATTTCCACTATCACCAGTATCGGCAACCTCCTACATGACCTTCATCCCAATCGCGTGTGATTGGAACTGCAATCATCGCAGTAGTATCATACTTCGAGGTAACGTACAGTGGGGTTCATAAGTCGAGTAGCAATCTCACAAAGCAATAGACTGACACTTTGGTGTGACTTACGACCTTATTTTAATGAGTAATTTCTATACTACAGGCACACACACTCACACAATTGTCTGCAACTGGTTGTAGTTCATAATTTCAATTAGTTAAGTAGATCATCGTGGCTTAGCGGTTAACGTTTCCTGGTAGTTGTCCATCGTAAAGATCTGTGAGTTCAAACCTCACTTTTGCTGATTCTCTTTTTGATGTTCTAAAAATTACTCGTTGTAGTTCGATATTAATTAGTTTAGTCTATTTCGTCTTGTTCACATAAATAGTAAAGTTTGTAGGTAGACCATAAAAACTAAATAGATTATTTCGATTTCTGTAAGGTAGACATAGTATGCAGATACGACTTATCCACCTAAATCTAAATGAACGTTGTTGGTTGGGTGTTATTGTTGGTTAGTGAAGTGTGATTATCTATTAGCGGTGTTGTAATAATTATTATTCTCAAAATGCAAGCAAATATAAATATCGAAGCGAGGGCGAACATAATTTCACTGAGTAAAAGTGGATGTAATATAACACAAATATCTAACGAAATCGGACTGAGTGTGAGTATTATGATTTAAATATTATGGTGAATATATGAGTAAGGTCTGATTTTTCAATCGCCAGATAACTTTTATCTGATTTAAATGAAGGAAATATTATGTCAACTGGCGTCAAAGATCATCAATGATAATGATTTGATCATTTAATGCTTTTTTATGTAAAGTTTACAATTTAAAGATTAATTGCTAATAATTAATTAATTGTTTTTTTATGTAAAGTTTACAAATTAAAGATTAATCACGATATGTAATAATTTTGAGTGTCGATGACAATTACAATTGAGTCACCCCGATAATAATAGCCCAATAATTTTTGTTTTTAAATTATTAATAGTAAAGTAGTTTTAGTATTTTGCTTATGGATGCCTAACAGTATCCCTCTTTTGTTCTAGAGAAATACTGAGAGTCGGTGGGTTAAGAGATATGAGGAGGAGGGTAGCCTTGCTAGTCGGGAGCGAAGTGGAAGGCCGGCGCGCTTACAAAAGCGGCGCAGCGACGTCACATGGTGAACGAGTATGAAACGCTCTCCACGCCGAAGGTGTGCATCACCGGAGACCTGCTAAAAAACCATTTTTGATAGAGAAACATAAACAGGAACGTTTACGTTTCGCGCGAGAATATTTAGACTTTGATTGGGCCACTACTATATTTTCAGATGAAAAAACATTTAAATCTAGTCAAAAGGGAAGACTCCATTTATGGCGTAAAAATAATACACGCTGGTGTGAAAAAAACATATTTCCTAACACGGAATCAGGCCGAATCACTGTCAATATGTGGGGATGGATGAGTGCGGCAGGGCCAGGGGAACTCGAGTTTATTCCTCCACGCGCCAATAGCTTCACTTATATGTAAGTATTAATTGACGTCATGCTGCCTACTGTGCGCAACGTTTATCCAGCTGAAGAATTTAGGGGGATATCTTTTGTCCAGGATAATTGTCCCATTCACCGGGCGAGCACCGTGCGTGAGTGGTTTACCAGACACCCGGAGATAACTGTCATTCCATGGCCAGCACGATCTCCTGACCTCAATCCTATAGAAAATCTATGGGGTTTGATGGTGCAAAGGTGGGACGCACGGAATGAGAGGTGTGTTGACCAGTTGAAGTCACATTGCATGGAGATATGGGAAAATATAAGAGGACCTGACATATGTTTTAATCTCGATGGCTCCATGCGTCAACGTCTTCTTGCAATATCGAGAATAATGGTGGTTTAACACTTTTCACTTAAATTGGTATAAACACTGAATAAAGTTACGTATTTTTTTTTGACGTTCTTGCTTGTCATAACTTTATTCCGTGTTTATTTTCAGGGGTGAGGGTTTTGTTATAATAATATGTATAACTATTAAATTGCGCCATTTCCGTGATTATTAATGTATTCAAATTTGAGGTTTAGTTTCAATCTTCTTTTCGTAACGAAAATATAAACTTAAGCTATAACCTCAATTCAATAACCTAATATAACCTAACATCTTCACGGAAGGGTCCGTGTACCAATTTGCTGACGATACTTGTTTAGTCGCTGCACATAGGGACATGTGTGAGGCACAGAGAGTGATGCAAGGTAACTTCGACCTCCTATGTAAGTGGGCTCACGACGTTGGTCTTGTTATTAATGCAAAAAAAAAACCAAACTTCTGCATATACACTCACCTTGCCTGACGACGTCTTGTGCGCCATTTGTCGTTGCCCATGAGCATCTGTGTTTACACCGACCGCTCAAAGCGTGTAGTTGCCAGACATTGGAGTTGGTGACTCATCACATGTACCTTGGTCTGATAATAGATAGTAATTTCCACTGGCGGCCGCACATTGATCACGTATGTAATAAGCATAGATCTGTTCTATCAAAGTAATCGATACTTAAGTATAAACTTCCATATAAAACGCTTAGAACATTGACTTGGCACTGGCTGATTCCGTTATTGACTACGGCCTAAGTACCTACGGGCGCACATATAAGACTTACATCGAAGACATTTACAAGTTACAGTTACGTATTTTAAAAACTATTGTACCCAGAAGAATAAAACATGAATTCAAAGATAATGACACGGGTCTATTTAAGTACTGTCAAATTGTAAAATAAATGTCTTCGACAAGGTGCGTATACTCGTTTTAAACGAGAACTGCCACAATCTAGGTTCAATTCGAAAATACGAAAGGCTAAAGTCGTTACGTTGTCTGTCATACCTACCCACATTTAAGATACCTAAATCTAATCATGTTTATGGGGCAAGGACGTGGGAATGCATGCTACCTTCTATTATGAATGACTTACCGCTAGAAATCTGTAATAAAATAAATGTTAAAAATTGCTCGAAGGTGCTAAAGAGATACTTTCTGGATTGTGGTACAATCTAGAAAGTGTCTATTTAGTATCTATACTTTTCCTATAACTGAGTATGTAAGTAATGATAATGATGTTGTGGCACCGAGTTGCCGTGTCTGGCATACCACTGTTAAACCCACGATGGTTTGTGTGCTATGTTTACGATTTATAAAATAATTGTAAAAGTGTTTTTGAGTAATAAATAATAAAAAAAAATATAAAAAAACATAATTGTACCGGTTTGTTAACTTTAAATGTAATTATACCAAATAAACATTTTTGCTTTGTTAACACTTTTCACGCATGTTTCATTCTCAAACCTTTATTGCTGTACCTGTATACTGTATAATAAAATAAATAAAAACATTTCTATCTACGCTCTGACTAAACACGAAGTCAAAATTAAACTCACCAAATGGTTGCAGAAGTTAACGTATGATGAAACTGAAAATCTTATTAAAATTGTATCCTAAATAACTTGTAAGTACTGTATTATTTTAACTGAAAAATACGTACATTTTATGTTATTGTGTATGTACAGTTTGTACACTTGCAGCGTTGCTGGTTGGAGTACGCAGAGAAAAGATCACTTGTTTCCCACTATGTTTATTATGTTAATACGTTACAAAAGTAGTACTGTTTGGCGATTCCGTTGTCTAATGTTGGTCACCGCGTTGCGGTAATTGCACTCAGTGATTTTATGTAAGTTATGTAGTTTTATAGTAATGAAATGACGCACGTACGGTGCGAGGCACCGCGTCAGCAAAACGTGTACAGTGTAAGACTGTACATCTTGGCAACCCCAAAAGGAGAAAGAAACTAGAAGAGAAAGGAAAAGCCATCACAAAGTAATAAAGTAAACGATAAAGTAATAGAGTAAATAATTAATCGAATTGAAAGGCGACGTTCCTCCTTCCAGGTTGAGGTTCCAGCCGCATGAAGTCCTGTGTTGGTTGTGATGCAACTGCGTCTTGCTGTTGTTCTCGTTTACTAATAGTTTGGAGTTCGATTTCTTCACATGGTTGAGTAGGAGTTTTGTTGTTGGCGTTGTTAGTGCAGTAGTGCTGACAACGTTTCCTCCCAGCCACAACAGGTGTAGTTATGACGGCGACCGCCAGCAACAAGTAAATGACGGCGTATTGATGAACGTCATGACTTGATATTGTTGGCTGCGATGCTTCATTACTCCTTTGCGTGGCAATTTTCTGTTCAATTGCCGCAATTTCTTGGTAAGTAGCTGTTGACTGCAATATGGTTGGTGCGTAGCGGTATGTTAAATTCACTAGTTTGTTAATGGACGTGTCGAACGTTGGAGCTGTGAACCCATAATCCATCGTCACACTACTACTGTATTGGCGTTGTGCGGTGATGGTCAAGTCGGCGGATTGCAGTACACACCCTGGTGATAACGTCACTATGCTCGATGATGAGATGGTCTGTGATGTGACGTCGTTGCTGCATATGATTCGTAAAGGACATGTTTCGCAACAAACCGCGAGCCAGCTGTTTTTTGTTTGTAGTTGTATCCAGACGTCCTTGCAAGACGCGCGTTCGGCGTCGCACGGTCTGGTGTTTTGATGTGACAGCAGTTTTGCCTCACACGGTGCGCTTTTGCCGTGTAGATCAAATGACGGCAGGTTTTTGTTGCACAAGAATGTTTTCCCATTTTGTTGTAAGCAGTGTTTCAAGTCATCTTCTGACAAAGATATATAAATGTTCTTCTTGAAGTTGACAGCGATGTACTTGTTTGATAACCGCACATATGTGGCCCCCTCAGCGATGACAACTGGTAAAGGTATTGGTTTGTACAAGACAAAATCGTCGTTGGCCACAAGTGGAATATGTGCTTCGAATAAAAAGTAATTTTCTGTGACCCGTGCTTTCACATTGATAAGCTTGTAAATATCTCTAATGTTTTCTTTGTAGTTTTCCACTGGCAGAGACAAAGTTTTCGGAAGGCTTGCAGATATTTCCGTAAGTTTTTGCATCAGACGAACCGGAGTGATCAGATGTACGTCTACATGTCCTTGGTAGACGTTAGTTAGAGTGTTGAACAGCGTTTGCTGAAAAGTCTTCAAGCTGTTGATCAATAGGTATGTTGTTAACGAAGCAGAGTTGATGTAGGTCGTTGCAGAAAGTATTCCCATTTCCGTTTCGATGATAGCTATGTTCATGTTGGTTTGATTCATGAAGTTGTCAATAGAGTTGAATTGACGCTGAATGTTGTCCTCACTTTGTTTCAGTACTTGATTCTCAAGTTCCACGATGGTTGTTTGATTCTTGATTAACTCCAGTAGGTAGTTTTCGTTGGTCTGAAGAGATTGTATATCGTTTTCATATTTTTTAGCGAATTGTTGGTCCAATATTCCAAACAAACTGTTGGCTATGTAACCGACTCCATCCACTAGCCCCCTTTTTTTTTCTGTTGCTTAAGTGTTTGTGTGGGTTTATAAGGATGGTGTTGTAGTAGTTCAAAAGTTCAATTTCGTGTCTTAATTGTTCCATAGTTGGTAAGCAGTGTTGTAGTTGCGTTTTGTAGCATAGGTTCTGGATATTCTCAAAGTAAGTTTGAGTGCGATGAGTTCCTTCCCAATAGTTTGTTAGATTGTAGAACATCATCAGTATCCATTCATCATGCACAACTTGCATTTTGCCGACGGTGTCATAGTATATGGGCCGCTCGCGTTCCAAGTTTGTAATCTGAGCGGTTGAAGCCGGCGATGCGCGCGTGCCGTCAATGGCGCTATAAGATCCCGTTACAAATGTAAACAAAGATAACAATGTTAGTAGTAACGTTGAGGCAATAGGTTTCTTTGACCTCTTCCGCTGTACATTTTTCGAATTCTGTTGAGGCTTCTCTTCTATGTTGTTTGTCTCGGCATCCTTAATTTCAGAGCTTAACGGTAATGGCGATAGTTTTGTTATTGGACGCTTGATTATTCCTGCTTGAGTTTTGACGGTGGTAACCCGAACATATCCATCAGGTCCTGGATGAGTCTCTAGTATACGACCCATGGCCCATTTTCCCGGAGGTAGATTGTTTTCTTTCACCAGTACTATATCGCCTTCTTTGACGTTTCTAGAAGGTTTGTTCCATTTACTACGTGTTTGTAGTGTTGTCAGGTAATCGTTTGACCAGTTTTTCCAGTATTGTTGAAACATATGCTCGGTAAGCTGCCACCTGCGACGTAAGTCAATGTTGTTCACGTCATTGTAATCCGAGAGTGGCATGGACAATATTGAACTTCCAGTGAGGAAGTGTCCAGGAGTGAGGCAGTGGTAAAACTCTTCTGGATCTTCAGTTAGCGGGCACAGCGGTCGTGAATTCAAGCAGGCTTCGATTTTGGTTAAAATTGTTATGAACTCTTCGTATGTTAATTTTTGGTCCCCCAGTACTCGTCGCAGATGGTACTTCATCGACTTAACGGCACTTTCCCACAGACCGCCTCCTGTGGGCCAGGCGGGAACGTTAAAATGCCATTCCACCTCCAGTTTGGCCAGTTCGTTGAAGAGCTCCGGTTTCAGTAGCTGTTTGAACTCTTCGAATTCTTGACGAAGCGTCTTTGCGGCGCCGATGAAGTTTGTACCACAGTCAGAGTACATGTGCTTGGGAGTTCCACGCCTCGCACACAGTCTTTGGAAGGCCGCAATAAACGTTTCTGTGCTAAGATCTGACACGAGTTCAATATGAACGGCTTTCGTCACCATACATATAAATATTGCTATGTATACTTTTGAAGTTTTCACGCCTCTGCCCTTGTTGTGTTTGACGTCGACGTGACCGGTAAAGTCAACTCCTGTGTGCGTGAACGGTCGGCACGGAGTAATTCTTTGTTGTGGTAGGTCACCCATTAGTTGGTGACTATCTGTTTTGTTGAAGCGATGACAGCGTACACATTTTTGAAGTTGCCTCTTGACGGCCCGGTTACCGCCAACGATCCAATAACGCTGTCTGATGTAAGTTAGCGTCAGCCGAGCTCCTCCATGCACAGTGTTTGAATGAGCTTGTTCTATTAGAAGTTGTGTGAATCGTCCCTTATGTGGTATGATGATTGGATTCTTCATCTCTCCAGGTAAGCTTGAATGCTTAAGACGACCTCCGACACACATAATTCCTGCTTTGTTAATGTATGGATTCAGCTTGTAGATTGCGCTCTTCGTTGATATTATTTGATTGTGTAGAAGTTGTTTGTATTCGGAATTGAACTGCAATCGCTGCACTTCAATTATAATACTTTTACGCGCTGCGCTTAGTTCGCTTGTTGTTAGGTACGTAGTTTCTGATTTCGTTTGATTGCGCATATTTGTTATGAAGCGTCGTATCCATGCGATGACCCTGTTTACGTATGTTAATGAACTGCATTTGATCAATAGTTTTGTTATAATGTTATGCTCGTTATTTTCTTGTGTTTGTTTAACTTGAACATGATGTATGCAGCCCAAATTCGTTTGGAAAGCGTAAGGAATATCGTCCGACGAATCTTGTTTTGTCAAAAATGCGGGGCCTTGCCACCATAGCTCGAAGTTCTTCAGTTTGTTTGGCAAAAGTCCCCTTGATGCGCAGTCTGCAGGATTGTGCTCTGATTTGACATAATTCCACTGAGCTGCAGGAATGACGGTTTTGATCTTTGTAACTCTGTTGGCTACGTACGTCTCCCATCTTGATGTTTATCCTTGAATCCACGCCAGAACTACTTGAGAATCCGACCATGCCCGAGTGGTTACGTTATATCCACTGAAAGTTTGCTTGCTTTTCTCCATCAAGTCAGCTAGGAGTTGAGCGCCACATAGCTCCAGCCTCGGTAATGTGGTTTTCTGTGTCAGTGGTGCCACTCTAGTTCGAGCAGCTAGTAGAGTTACGATGGGTAGGTCATTTTCTCTATAGACTCTGCTATAAATAACGCAAGCGTATGCCTTTTCGCTTGCGTCACAGAAGCCTAATAACTCGACACATTTTTTTGTATCGCCAATCCATCTGTTTATTGTTATTTCCTTTATGCACGGCAGTTCTGTTTTTAGGTTCAGCCACTCAGTTTCGATGTTGCTGGGCACTGCGTCGTCCCAGCTGAGTTTGCTCATCCAGAGTTTCTGGAATATTAGTTTGGCTTTGACCGTCACTGGGGAGAGCCAACCCAGTGGGTCGTAGAATCTTGATATGGCTGAGAGTAGAGATCTCTTAGTTAGCCGTTTTGAGTTTTCGACAAACCAGTTGAAGTGGAAGGTGTCGTTGTTTGGGTTCCACCCAAGTCCCAATGTTTTGGTTGATTCTTCACCTTTAAAATCAAACATGTTTTGAGTTGAAATTTGATCCTCGTGTAAGCCGTCTAGTATAGCTCGGTGATTGCCTGTCCACTTTCGTAAATTCATGCCCCCTCCTCTTAACAGTTGAATTAAGGATTGCTGCAGGTTCTTCGCTTCTGTGAGATTGTTATGACCGCTAATGACATCATCTACGTAGCATTCTTCTTCAAGTATCTTAGCGGCCTTCGGATGTTTGTGGCCATCGTCAATGGCTAGTTGCTTTAAAGTTCGCATGGCTAGCCATGGTGCGCATTTGGTACCATAGGTTACGGTGCAAAGCTGGTAATCACACATACGTTGATCTCGTGAGTTTCGCCAGACAACTCTTTGCAGATGTTGTTGTTCTTCGGAAATCCAAATGCAGCGGTACATCTTTTCAATGTCGGCCGTGAATGCGTAGCGATAGGTTCGCCATTTGAGGATAAGAGCCTGAATATCTTTTTGTAAATTAACGCCTTTATCCATGACATTATTCAGACTGTAGCCACTCGTTGTTTTTTGAGAAGCGTTGAATACCACTCTCAGCTTTGTTGTTGTCGAGTTTTCCCTCAAGACACCGTGATGTGGTAAAAAGTAGACGTCAGTTGATATCGGTGTCGCAGGTTTCATGTGCCCTAGATCAGCATATTCTTCCATGAATTTTTTGTACATTGATGAAAGTCTTTCGTTCTTCTCCAGCCGTTTTTCTAGCTGTAGAAACTGTGAAACAGCAATGGTTTTAGATTTTCCCAGTTTTTCTTCGTAGTCGGGAACAAGAGGCATTTTTACGATATACTTTCCGTCATGTGATCTTCTTACAGTTTCTTTGTAATACTGTTCACACTGGTCGTCCTTTGGGATATCTCTGGTGGTTTGAATGTCTTCATTCTCCCAGAATCTTGTGAGCTCCTCGAAGTTGACTAAAGTTACATGGCAGTCAAAGGTTTGTTTCATCTTCCCGCATAAAATCCACCCAATTTGCGTGTGCTGTGCAACAGGGCAGCTGTTACTACCTTTCAGTACACCGTCGAGGATAATTTCTGAGTATACATCGGCTCCTAGTAGTAGGTCGATTTGCCGAGAGACGTTGAAGTCAGGGTCCGCAAGTTTCACGTTTTTTAAGTGCGTCCAGTCACCTTTCTCGAACGTTCTCGTAGGTAAGTTGTTAGTTAGCTTCGTCATGATAAGTGCTTGAGTTTCAAAACTGTAATCGGAGTGAATCGATTGACAGGTAAGTTTAAGTTTTCCCCTGCATTCTCTTGAAACAGAGCCCATTCCTGATACGGATGCGTTTATCCCATTTCGAGGAAGACGTAGGACTTGTGCAGCGTTTTCGGTTATTAAGTTAACCTGAGAGCCTTGGTCAAGCAGCGCACGTAGTGTTACATAAGTTCCGTCTACGGACTTGACTCTCAGCTGGACCGTTGTCAGTAAGACTTCCATGTTGTCTTTAGACAAGTGGGTCGATGTTGGCTGTTGAGCTGATGATGAAGAGCGTTGCTCAGTGTTGTTTTTTCTATTCGATGGCGTTATGCTTTGATTATCAGAATTGTGCAATAATGTGTGGGGTTTTAGGTTGCATTCTTTGCACGTTTTCTTTGATTTGCAATCATTGTTTCCGTGACTGTACAAACAATTTTTGCAGAGCTGCAATTTCGCAACTATGTCATTTCGTTTGCCAAAGTCCATTTGAAGGAATTTGTCGCATAGACGTAATATGTGACTTCCGTTGCAGAATGGGCATTTTCCATGTATGGCGTGATAGTTGTTTGTTTTATTTTCGTTAACGTTATAGTTACGTTTCTTCATTTGGTTTTGCTTGTAGGATGATTTCCAGTTGGATGATTTTTCTGTAGTTGTAGGATTCGTTTTCTTAGCAGACTTCATCGTTTCGTATGCCATGAACTGCGTTTCGAGGAAATAAAGGAAGTCGCGGAGATTTTGTAGTTCTCTGTGATCTTGGAGTTCTTTCATATAGTCACTCAAAGTGTTAGAGTCTAATTTTAGTGACATGATATGCACGATAATCGGGTCCCAGTTTGATGTATCGATTCCGATGTTAGAAATGCCGTTTAAGCATTCGGTAATGACATCGTGCATCTTCTTCAAGTTGAATGAATCTGCCTGTTGTATGGTAGGCAGGCTTAACATGTTGTTCATAAATGACGTAAACTGCAGGCGCCGATTATCGTAGCGCTGATTTAAGAAATCCCAGCATGAATTGTAGTTTTCAGTGCTAATGGACAGATGCTGCACTAAGCGTTCAGCTCCTCCTTTCAACTTGGTTTTTAGGTGTTGCATTTTCTGTGCGTTGTTGATCATTGGGTTGTTGTGTATTGCTTCCAGGAACAGGTCTTTGAATGAAATCCATTGACCGTAGTGTCCTGAAAACTCCGGGATCTCGATTTTAGGTGTTGATTTCTGGTAGTGGGCGGTGGACCAGATCTTGGCGTTGATTTTCCTCTTCAGCTCATCGTATTTATGTTCGATGTCCGTAAACATTTTATTGTAGTGCTCGTTGGACCCTTTCAGTTGGAAATCTATTTCCCAGTGGAGGTTGTCGATAAGTTCCCATTTCGATTTCAATGTTGTTAGGTGATCTTCCAGTTCCCATCTCTCGGAGATGGTGACTACGTTGATTTTGGCGATGACACGATAGATTGCGTTAAAATTGCATTCTTGCTTGTTAAGCAAAGATTGTATGTTGTTACCGTCGTCATCTTCTGAAGTCTCACCTAGGTCGAACTTTACCTTTTGTTTTTCCGAAGTCGCTAGTTTGTTCGTGATGTCCGCTTTGGTTGACGCGTACATTTCTTTGGTTTTCCTATAGATGTCATCCTTGAAATAGTTTATACTTTTATCTTCTAGTTCCAGCAACAGTTGTTGATGTCTGCTTTCGAAGTCTTGCCATTGGTTTTCTAGCGAAGACAAGCGTTTGTTTAGGTATTCCACAGTTTTTCGTGGTGTTATCCTTGCGATAGTTCACGCACAATGTTTTTATGTTCTCGAAGCATGTTGACTGCAGTTCCAGTTTTTCCATGTTGATGCTTCTTGTTGTTATTGTTGTAAATTAGCTCGATGGTTTTGGCACGTCGTTGACGATGACAGGAGAGCTGGCGATATGTTGCGAAGGCTACTGCGTTGCTTGTAGTCTTCTCCGTTTCAAATCTTGAAAGAGTTTCCTTCCTTGATATGAAATGGTCAATGGAACTCAGCACCTTTGCGCCTTGAGTACGGTATTATGCGACTTCTCAATCTAACTGGGGCGACCCGCTTCTGGGAGACCAGCTAAACCGATACGCTACCGTAACTAGACACAAAAGCACCAAATATCCGTCTCGAAGGACCATAAAATGTACAGTTTGTACACTTGCAGCGTTGCTGGTTGGAGTACGCAGAGAAAAGATCACTTGTTTCCCACTATGTTTATTATGTTAATACGTTACAAAAGTAGTACTGTTTGGCGATTCCGTTCTCTAATGTTGGTCACCGCGTTGCGGTAATTGCACTCAGTGATTTTATGTAAGTTATGTAGTTTTATAGTAATGAAATGACGCACGTACGGTGCGAGGCACCGCGTCAGCAAAACGTGTACAGTGTAAGACTGTACAGTGTAACTTGCATGACTGTCAACATCTATGTCAATATCATTAGTGTACCAATGATTTAGATGAACGTTGGCTCCTAAAACACAGGCTTCTGGCCTAGTTTAGGAGGCAGAAGTTCGCATTTTAATATGTCTTCGCTGTACAACTTTTTCACTGTGTGTTATGTAAGTTTACTTTTTTCCTTTGTGTACAAATAAACAATTTATTATTATTCTTTTATTCATTTTAAAACATATAATTTACATTTTTAAATATTTTTACAAAATTATATAAAAAACATTTAAAAATATAAAAAATAGGAGCCCACCGGCATTGGGAACAGGGTCAAACTCGCGAGCCAGATCTAGATATTTGAATTGCTTATCTTTCTCTGCTTTCACGAGGTTCTCGTCATGTGGGATCGTTATATCAACAATCATTGCGCGACGCTCCAATCGATCTATCACCACAATGTCAGGCTTATTGGCAACAATAGTCCTGTCAGTGACGATAGGTCGATCCCAATACAACGTGATATTACCATTATCGAGAACTGGGTCGGGCGCATACTTATAGTATGGCACTTCTGATTCCACAAGGTTGTATTTCAAAGCAAGTTGCTGGTGGATAATCCTGGCAACGAGGTTGTGTCTATGCAAGTACTCTCCGTTAGCCAAACGAGAACACCCAGAAATAATGTGTCGGATCGATTCTCCCGGACGGTGGCATGCCCGACACACGTCAACCGTCCCGTCCTTCATAATATGTTTCCGGTAGTTGTTCGTCAACATAACTTCGTCCATTATTATTATTATTATTCCGTTTATTCATTAACTTAACATACATTTACATTTTTAAATATTTTTACAAAAAGATATAAAAAAACATTTAAAAATATAAAAATAGTAGCCAACTGGTATCGGGAACAGGGTCCAAGCTACCGGTGGTTAGGGTAACAGAGACAGGAACCTCCTCACAATGCGGGCCGTGTCAAGGAGGCCTTCTGAATCTGGCTCTTGATCCAACTGCCAAGTGAGAGCTTCGACAGATGTTCGTCGAAGCTTTTAGCCATCAGGCCATTGGCCGTAACGTCAATCGGCACAATGATAGCCGAGTTCACATTCCACATGCTGTCAACCTCGTGTGCCAAGTCGAGATATTTTATTTGTTTCTCTTTCTCAGCCTTCACGAGGTTCTCATCATGCGGGATGGTAACATCGACTATCATTACGCGGCGCGCTGATCGGTCTATCACCACTATGTCAGGCTTATTGGCGACAATAGTCCTGTCAGTAATGATAGGCCGATCCCAGTACAGCGTGACATGGTCTTTCTCGAGAACTGGGTCGGGCACATACTTGTAGTACGGTACCTCAGAATCCACAAGTTCATATTACAAGGCAAGTTGCTGGTGAATAATCCTGGCTACTTGGTTATGCCTATGTAAGTACTCGCCGTTAGCCAGACGAGAACAACCAGAAATAATATGTCTGATGGACTCACCCGGACGGTGGCATGCCCGACACACGTCCACCGTCCCGTCCTTCATAATATGTTTCCGGTAGTTGTTCGTCAGCATAACTTCGTCCATAATTGCACAGACAAAACCTTCAGTTTCCCCAAAGAGGTCGCCGAATCGTAGCCAGGACACGGACGCTAGAAAATCTACATCGGGCCCATGAAGAGCCTGGTAGAAGCGCCCGTGAAGCACCTTGCCTTGCCATACTTCCTTGCGGTCATCAGTAGTAAGTACTACAGGTTTGCGCCAGTTCTCTTTAGCCATGGACAGCGGGGTGAGTACCTTATCCACTGCGACCACATCTCGGTGCATACCCACCTCGGCTTTCAAAAAATATTCTCTGAGGCTGCACACCTCGCGGTTGTGGAGGGTCTTCGCGTTTAAAAAGCCTCGACCCCCGCACTTCCGCGGGATGTACAGTCTCATCACCGATGATCGTGGGTGATGCATCCGGTTTGCGGTCAGCAATGTACGGACTCTCCTATCTAGAGCGTCCAGTTCGGTCTGAGTCCATTTGAGTATGCCGAAAGAGTACTCTAGAACCGGCATGACCCAACCGTTGAAGGCGCGCACCTTGTTTCCGCCTGAAAGCAGGCTGTTTAATACCTTTTTCAGGCGACCGAAGAAGCGCTCCCTCAACGACTGCTTCATGTCAGCTACGTTAATGCCTAA
Organism: Cerastis rubricosa; assembly: GCA_949152445.1. Lineage (NCBI taxonomy): Eukaryota > Metazoa > Arthropoda > Insecta > Lepidoptera > Noctuidae > Cerastis > Cerastis rubricosa. Next base: position 18,510,745 of record OX424534.1, on the reverse strand, counting down.
CGCTTCCGACATTCCCAAATACTTATAGCTTTCGGATGAGGACTACACATTTGTCCACACCAAATTCCATTCTGATGGCGCAACTGAAAGTTTCAGTTACTTTCAGTAGCTTCATCAGTTGCAATTAGTTAGAGGCAAAGAGTTTCAGATCATCCATGTAAAGAAGGTGAGATATGACCTGCCCACCTCTCCTCAACCGGTAGCCTATGCCTGAATCCTCCAGCAATGTGCTTAGAGGATTCAGGGCTAGACAGAACCAAAGTGGACTCAGACTGTCGCCCTGAAATATTCCCCGTTTAATCCATACAGGCTCATCGTTCCCCTGAATCTGTCGACATCCTGGATATCGAAGGACCGTCTTCCATTGCCCCATACACGACTCAGGAAAGGTGCGTAGAGTTGCATCAATCTTGTACAACTCCAGCACCCTCATGAGCCATGTATGTGGCACAGAGTCGTAGGCCTTCTTGTAATCTATTCAACATGTCGACAGATCCTTGCGGGATCGACGAACCTGTTGGCTAATGGCCATGTCGATGAGGAGTAGCTCCTTAGTTCCACGGGACCCGTTCCTACATCCATTCTGAGAGGCCGACATGAGATGGGTAACACCCGTTCCGCTAGAAAGTCTGGTAGCGACCCAGATTCTAAGTATGACTGGAATTGAGATGCCAGGCGAGTGTGTGAACTACTTAGCCATTTGAGCCAGAAGTTGTGCAGTCCGTCCGGTCCCGGAGATTTCCAGTTCGGTAACGGACGAACTGCTCTGGCAACAACTAATGGTGTGATTGAAATTTCTTCCATTTCTAGGATGGATTCACACACTTGCTCGACATCACGCATCTAGTCACCCTCCGTATGACAGACGGGCACCGACCAGATGCTGCGAAAGAATGAACTCGTGGCAGCATCATCTGGGCGGCACACGTCCGTCGCACTTTGTTCGGGTCGCTCCCAAGCTCTGTATACCCACCTCTCATCACTCTGGAACATGCGATTCTGCGAGTACCGATCAACATGCTTCTTATACCGCCGAATACGGTTCGCCCATGCATAAACTTTCTGCTTCAGGAAGTCGATGCGTTCTGTGACTCGGGACATGTATTCTTGAGGGCTGATTCCAGTCCCCAAGAATGCCCGCCTCACAAAGCGCATCACACGTGGGCGTGTATTGCCCTCCCTGAAGCAGTATAGTTTGCCGATGAGTATATACCCTGGCCCCGTCGATACGGCCCTCGATCCTGCGTTGCCAGGCTGGTACGGCTGGTTTTGGTCGAGTAGCTACGTCAAAATTTGGGAATTTGACGTTAACTAAACGACAAGCCGCTACAGCCCCACAATACAAGATCGAGTGCGTATCAACGAGGTTCTCACTACTCTCAAAAATATTTTTGAGTTGCGAGTCCAAGGCACACACCAGCGCCCTATTTTTCTTATGCATGTGTAACCGTGGTAATCGGGGCCTAAGTTGGGCAGGAGTGGATCGATACACGTGAAGCGCATCTTCCAGAGCGCTCCTCAAACGTTCGTTGCACTGGCTACTTACCGTGGCAACCCTATCATCCTCTTCTACAGCACCAAGATTGGACCGGTGGTATTGCGTCCATAGTTGTCGCTTGCACCGCGGCTTGCACCGCGGTTTGCGCCGGAGTCAAGTCGATGTGGTTGCTCGGTACCTCTGAGCGCAGCCTATCAAGTGCGGCGTCTTCCAACATGTGATTGCGTTGGATGACTCGCACCTGATCCGACAACCGTTGGGCCGAAACGTTGACAGTCGGTTCAAGTTCCTGAAACATAGACAGCATCCTAACACGGTACGCAGTGAGGTTAGTTCCCCCCTCTGTAGACCCATAGTATGCGCGCATGACGTTTTCATTAATGGAATAAGTCCATGTCATGCGCGGCACACAACCACCAGCAGCGGGGACCCGGCTCGGGGCTGGTTGGCCCCTAAGTCCCAAGCTTCTTGGTGGCCGGCCTCGCCCCGGCCGACGTACAGGTGTAGGTGACGTCGGCGGGGAGAAATACTCGTCACTGGAGCTCGACGCGACTGCCGCTGCCGATGACACAGGTGATCCGGGGTCCGGCGGCGGCGAGGCGGAGCTCAGCGACGAGTCCGGGGGTGGAAGGCGTGCGCGTTTTGACGCAGCTCTGGTTATCATCCTAACATTATTTTAATCATGCCATTTTCACTGAATTTTTTCCTTTCGTCTTCGCCGGTATAACTTTGACAGATGTCATTGCTGTTTGGTCGGTTTTTAGGTTTTGTTGTTACTATTTTCAGTTTTTTCCAAATATTTCCAGGTTTATTGGTTTTGAGATCAAATAAAATCACTGTTGTAAACAATTGGGTGTAAAAATAAATATTTTTTAGTTAAAAAAGTTAGGGATTATTTGTTGACGTGTTGACACACAGAATAACAATATTAAAGGGAAACTATCAGCTTGGTAAATATTATTGTTGATAAATAAAAATAAAAACATTGTCAAAAACTTGTATCACAAGATTTGAACTCAAACCAGGTGCGTCTCATTCCAACGTTTGACGCTTACCACCATCAATACATAGTTGCTTGGTGTGAATTTAAGCGACTTTATGGATTGACCAAGCAAGATCATGTGTTTGCTGCGTGTATAACAAATGAGACGGAAATATATTTTTTTGTTTCGCGGTGTGCGACGCCCCGGCGCGGCGACATGCGGCGAACTCTGGCTGTGATGTGCGTACGGTATTGAGTTTGAGATCACTTACACATACAGACGCACGGCCGCTCGCTTGTACGTTCACAGCAATACAATCCTTAGCGTGCTACTGCACTTCTCAATCCTTACTGTACATCGCGGTGAGAAACTTGAGAAGTTCTATGCGTCTATGGAGAGTCGGTTTGTATACAGCGTGTGATGGATCCGAACTGTTTAGGTTAGAACAAAGTTTTAAATAGTTCTCATATTTACGATTCGACGGGTTACGGCAGTGTGCCATACTACACAATGATTTCGACAGGTATATTTCAAGAACCATGTAAAAGGAGACGTGCCTTAAACTGGGCACTAATCCAGACTCCCTAGAGGACTGCTTGAATACTTTAACAGACCTGGGAATTAATCTCGGGACCTCATGCCGACTCTTGTTTACGGAAGGTACTCGTTACTACACCACTTCTTTCTTTGCAGAGAGCCACAAACATCTTAGCAAGGAAGGAATGAGGAAAATGTCGTGAGGAAAGTTATGTATTTGTATGAATGTGGATGGGTATAAAAGAGTAGAGAAAGACCAAAGAAACCATATGGGGCTCGTCAGCCAGTTGGCCAGACGATGCAGGAGTTGAAAACTGCCATAGAAGAGGAATGGGAGATGATCCCTCAAAATGTCATAGAGCGGTTGATAAACTCTATGCCTAATCGTATGAGAGCTGTGGTAGATGACTATGGAGGCAACACGCGTTATTAAATTAAACCTTTATTTGATAAAACATGTTTTTTATTCAAAAATCAATTGCCTTTAACAAGGCGCATATCCGACTTGTTAGGCGTAGCTCCATGTCGTATGGTATTCTAAATTCAAATTTAAAACAATACGATCGAAAAAGATGGTAAAATGTATCAGGTTTAAAACTGCATCAACAGTTTTTGTTCAATCTAGCAATCATATTTCGGTAGGGGCCATCGAAACCTAAACTCTAAGGTGGGCCAATAGATGTGTCCAGAAGTGTAGTTTTAGTGAAGATCGTTGTGTGTGTGGAAATTTTACAGTCGGACTGTTTGTGAGTTCAAATGTATATAAAACCCTTAAAAAAGAAAAAATCCTAGTGCAGGAGCAAAGTAAAAAAAAAACAAAATGAAATAAACGTGATGGTTGCGTGTTTCTGCGTCGATCGCTTTGGATAAGACGCGAATTCATCATCATCATCATCAGCCTATAATGTTCCCACTGCTGGGACCCAGGCGTCCTCTCTACGGGAGGGAGTGGGCTGTAATCCACCCCACGGGCCCAGTGCTTGTTGGTAGATGTCACATGTCTTCGAATTTTTAATTCTAGTACATGCCGGTTTCCTCAAGATGTTTTCCTTCACCATTTTTGAGGGCAACAGTGATGAAATAAATTACACAAAGTAATGCGCTTGCCTAGGTTCGAACCCACGGCTTACTGCTCGTAAGTCGGGGTGCCACCACTGGGCCACCGCTGCTCTAGGACGCGAATGAATGCTGTATTAATCTTTTGTCATTTTTGATTTATCTTCTAATGAATCTATTAGGTCTTTACCTATGAAATTGCCGTTTTGTTTGAAAAAAGTTAAAGTATTTTTTTTTTTCGAACTTATTTATTTCTTTTATTCAAAGTAATCACCCCTGCAATCAATGCATCTTTGCCAATGCTGTGGCAGTTTATGGATGCCCTTCTTGAAAAAATCAGCTGGACGGGAGACAACAAACTCTTCAAAGGCGTTTTGTACTGCCTCTCGGGAATTGAATTTTTTTCCCGCTAAAAAGTTGTCCAAATTTTGGAAAAAGTAATAGTCGGAAGGCGCAAGATCTGGTGAGTATGGCGGATGAGGGAGAGCTTCCAAACCCAACTCATGCAGCTTAGAGACGGTCTGTTGTGCAGTATGGGGCCGCGCGTTGTCGTGAAGTAGCAGTGGAGACGACCGATTGACCAAAGCTGGTTGCAGACGTGCGAGTTTCGCCATCATTGTGGTCAGTTCTTCAATGTACACATCTGCAGTAATGCTCTCGCCGTTTTGTAAAAAGCTATGATGAATCACACCAGCACTAGACCACCAAACTGTGACCATCACCTTTCTAGGGGTCATTTTTCGTTTTGCACATTGCTTTGGTACCGAACCAGGATCTAACCAACTTGCTGAGCGCTTTCGATTGTCAAAAAGAATCCATTTTTCGTCGCACGTAACAATTCGGTTCAAAATTCCTTCATTTCTGTGCCTGTTAAGCAGCGCAAGGCAAGTCTCGACGCGTACGTTGCGCTGGCGATCGTTAAGTTCGTGGGGCACCCATCTATCAAGCTTTTTTATCTTGCCAATCTGTCGCAAATGGACCAATATTGTTTTAATGCTAACATCAAAAGCTGCTGCCAGCTCAGCTGTAGATTGAGTTTCATCAGCTTAAACAATCACCTTTAATTCATCATTGTTGACCAAAGTTTCCGGACGACCACGAGGTTCATTTTTCAAGTCAAAATTCCCAGAACGGAACCGAGCAAACCAAAAACGGGTTGTGCGTTCGTTTGTACAGTTCTCTGCGTAAACGTCGTTGATGTTACGGGTCGTTTGTGCCGCCTTGGTGCCACGACGGAACTCATATTCCATAATTACACGAAATTTCAAAGTATCCATTATGAGGAAAAATGTTGAAATGTAATGAAAATACAACGCTAATCAATAAACAAAAGACTGATTTTGTAAATAGAATGTCATATTTTTAAAACAAAATTAATTTGAATTTAGAACTCATAGCCAATCAAAACTTTTTTTTGTTTGAAAAAGTCTGTACTGCAATACGGCAATTTCATAGGTAAAGACCTATTATTTACGATCTGAACTTTGTCATTGATCTCTTTATTTTTATTCATCATCTGCGAAGCCTTTTCCCAATTATTTGACTTCTTTTGTCCATTCAACCGTTTTCTTATCCTGATCTATTTGTTTTTCCAGTTTTCTCTGTCAGTAAGCATGATTGTGGCTATATGGATCGTGAAGCTCTTGTTATTAATACTGATAACTTGCTTGCAATGTGAGAAGTTCTATGCGTCTGTGCAAGAGGCTGAGTCGGCGTGTATACAGCGTGTGATGGATGCGAATTATTTCGGTTAGAACAAAGTTTTGATTAGTACTCATTTTTGTGGTTTGACAGCTTAGCCCGGCGAACCGCAAAGACGTCGAGGTGTACCATACTACACAATGCTTTCGACAGGTATATATTTCTAGAACCGTGTACAAGGAAACGTGCCTATAACTGGGCACTAATTTAGACTTTAAATTAGTGCCAAAACAGACCTGGGAATCAATCTTCGGACCTCAAGTGGACGCTTGTATAGAAGATGCTCGTTATTATTCTATTTCTTTCTTTGCAGAGAGTAACAAACACCTATGCAAGCGCGTGCTACAAGTTAACCGGACCTTCAGTAAGATGACAGCGTGTGGTCTGTTTACTATACACGCCTCCCTACCGATACCTTTGATGGGACTTTTAACCAGTTACATTATCCTTATCCTGCAGTTTGCTTTTCTGTAAAAACATTAATTTCGAAAGATTAAATTAACAGATAGTTCATTTCATTAATTTATTTTTCAATTTATGAAACAATAGAAACATTAATCTTGTTGAATAATGTGACAGCAAACACAATCAATTTCCAACTTTGATGTCATCAGTACCTATATTGAACCTTCTAAATTAATCGTCACAGAAATTCAAAAATAATACATATTTTATTACTAAACAACGAACGGGGAAGGGAAAAAAATCACGTGGAACAACTCAAATCGTCCAGTTAAATTGTTACTCAATAATAAACTGGACAAAGACGTCCAAAGAATAGTTCAACCTTACAACATTGTGCTCTCTGTATTCTTATCTTCTAAATACAAAATAAGAAATGGTTTCATCACTCCATGTGAAAAAAAGTATCCTATATTAGTATTTATTATTATTTTATTTTTCAATTTTTTTAGTATCTACAATATGGTAACGATAAATACGGTGATCTTGCGAAATATACCGGTAAAAATGCTTTTGGCGTCAGCATTTTATGGATTTTTCTTGGCACCTATTTTCTCGGTTTTTCATTGCTGTTCGTTTGTAACTTAGTTTACAGCAGCATTCACGTTTCTCTTATTCTGAAGATTCAGGAAAACCATAAAAGTACTATTAGTAAGAATGTCCGAAGTTATACTATTTGGAGTGAAATATTGTAGTCGGCAAAACATTAACACACCATGTAGTGATTAGTGAGGTCCACTCACTAATCACTACATGGTGTGTTAATGTTTTGCCGACTACAATATTTCATGTGACAAAGGGTACGTGTTATTTTTTTGAAGTTAGCAGCGACTTAATGATCGTACAATATGATTTAAATTTAGTTTATGGTATTGGTCTGATAACATTGTTGACGACGTATCTCAAAGAATGGATGAATAACATACCAATGAAAAGTGACGATGACGAAAACGCAGAACATTTTGGCACATTGTTCAAGATGTATCAAGATATTTTAGAAGCTTACAAACTGTATAAAAAATGTTTTCGAGTATTGGTAAGTTGGTGTTTGCTTTATTTCACACATCCACACTTAATATTACAAATTCAGAAGCAACAATATCTATATATTTGTTTTTATTTTTATACACAGCTAGAATCACTTTTCATTTCACTGGATAGTCCAGCAGGCCCGTACCGATGCGGATGGACGGATGGACGTGGTTAGCTTTATTCTTTAGAAAACTATTGCTAGAAGAAGCCATACCTGTAAAGGTACCGAAAGGTGTAACAGTTCGCTGCTGCGTATTAAAAAAAAACAAAAGTGATGTACAAAAATGTATACAGGGATAAAGCTACTGTCACATTGTATGAATGTTTGGGAGAAAGTTATTGAAAAGCGCCTCAGAGAAGAAACCGAAATTCGGTTTTATTCCTGGTCGGGGAACGACGGATACCATTTACGCTATCCGAATACATATACCAGGTGGGCGAGGTTTAGCGCTAGCGAAAGCTTACGCATCTCCCGCCCAGCATGATCGGTGCACTAGTACGGGAAGAGCCACTCCTGGTGGTGGCATTAAAGTCCCCCAGTAACATTATTTTGGCCGAAGGGTACCGCTGCTGTGCCGCATCAGCCGCCTCATTGAGGTTACTCTGTGAAACTGGTTGTCTCTCCTGATCTCCGCTGTGCGAACGGTAGACACAGGCATAGATAATCCTATCCAAACCTGTGACCACCAGTGCCCAAAGCGTCGTGAATCTGGAGTCCTCAAGGTTACGGAGACGTCGATAGCATGCGTCATCACGGGTGTACACATACACTCCCGCGCGTGGTTTAAAATTGTGCTCCAGGGTGTATCCTGGGTAGGTCTGACGGGCTCGCTATCTGCGTCTCCGTTAGGAAAAACAGCGCTGGTTTCTCAGTCTCTAGGAGGTAGTGTACTGCAGAGAGATTTGATTGCAGTTGGTGAGGTGCACTTTGTGTAGGAGGGGGCGCAGCCGCTGTTGAACTCTAGATTTAGTTTTCGTTGTCATTTATTATTTTAAATGTAAAAGAGTGAAGGGAGGAGAGGAGAAGTGAGACGAGGTTTCACGCTGCTAACCTACAGACACGCACTGAAAGGACGCCATCATTGGGGCTCTAGTCTGGAATCTGCGGGGACGCCCGAGCCTCCCCGAATGTCCATTGGAACCTCCCTATTGGTCGCCAACCAGCACGATGGCACATTCGTGGATTTTTCAACAGTTGGCTCGCACACTACTTGGGCCCCAACTACCTGCGGTCGGCCAGCGGCGCACCGTGCCACGGATCTCGCTACCCTCCGCGACTAGTCTCCCGATACAACCATAACAGCGCACTTCAGGCTGGTCTGCCTACAGTGGAACAGCTATCTCGACCCAACTTCTCTAGTTGGCTACACCGAGCATCGTACCGAAGCTCTTGCCAAAACGTCCATACCGATCTGGTCCGACTTCCAGTACCTCGGGTTATTTGTCCAAGGGTATGGCGAAGTAGACCGGGACGTAACGCGCCAGATCAACTCAGAATGGATGAAATGGCGACAGGTCACTGGAACAACTTGTGATCCACGTATGCCCTTGAGGGGCACACGTGGAGTGATCCACGTGTGCCCCTCAAGGGCATACGTGGGTTTATCACTTTGGTTAGAATGGTTAGATTAGGTTAAAGAGGATAATATACAAGTCCGTGATTAGACCTGTCGTACTGTATAGATCAGAATGCTGGTATGTCAAAAATATGGATGAAAAACGATTGCATGTAACGAACATGAGAATGTTGAGATGGATGTGTGGAGTGACAAGAATGGATAAAGTAAAGAATGGATAAATTAGAGGATTTTTAAAAGTTGCGCATATTGTAGCAAAATTTAAATGAAGTCATTTGTCTTCATATGGATATGTAATGAGGAGGGATGACATACATGTGACAAAAAGAGTGATGGATATGAACGTTAATGGATGGAAAGGGAGAGGAAGGTCAAAGAAAAGATGAATGGATGGTGGGAGGAATTACATGAAAGGGAAAGAGTATGATACCGTGACGCCTGACAGGGGAGAATCATGGAAGAAATAACATGTTGCGCCGACCCCAAATAGAATGGGACAAGGGCAGGAAGATGATGATGGTGCTTTTCGTACAATAATGGTGCGTTATGTGGAACAGCTAGTCACTGACTATAATTAATTTGTAGAAAAATAATCTTTACTAAAAATTATTTACAGATATTGTACCAAACATGCGATACATTTCTTTGATGTGTATGTTTGGTGAAGATACATTTGATATATTCCCAGCAACCAGCGTCCGCATCACAGGAATATGCAGTAAGTGTAATGCTAAAATGACAAAGTATGGTAGAAAAAGAAATGCTGCACTGAACCCAAATAAATAAGGATAAGGGCAGAAAAATTATGAATGCTGATGTAACCCCGCGACCTTAGAAAAGCATCGGTCACACGAATATGCGATCGTCTTGTTCGTTCGGAAAAACCGGTTTATCTCCATACATGAAACTTCAAATCAAATCATTTATTGCATCCATAATGTACGTTTAACAGGTGGTCAAACAAAAAATAATAGACACAAATATGGACCCTGTCGGGCACAGCAAGAGTACTTCTAACGTATATGTGCGGGGTAACTACAGAGCAGATAGGTCTTTAAAAATTACATTGAGATTCCTAAAATCATTTTTTATCAAAGTCAGTCGTTTGCAAGATCGACATTTCTAAAGTGTTAAAATGTGTGTGTCCCTGCTTATTCTAAATTAAAAAAATAAAATAAAAAAAAAAACAATAATCGACTTCAAAAACCTAAAAAAAAACTTAAAAAATATTAAATTGAATAACTATAATCAAGAATTATTAATTTTAATAACCTTACCTAACTTTAATCTACACTTTATTTTACAATTTAACCGTTTTTGGAGTCGGTGCCAAGCCAAGTGTATCTAATAGAGTCTTAATAGTTATTTGTTATACAAGAGTGCAAAGTTGCTTTTTAACCGCGTGTTCAATTTTGATGACCGAGCAAGCGAAGGATTCTAAAATTGATTCACGAGCGCAGCGAGTGATTCAAAATTAGAATCCTGAGCGTTAGCGAGGGAATCAAAAGAGCACGAGGTGAAAAATCTTTGCACTCGAGTGCAACACGTAACTTTTCATTCCACCTCACCGAGGAAATGACTAAATGCAAAAAAAAACGTTTCAATCACAAGATAGGTACACTTTTATTTCAGTTTAGGTATTAATTACTACATTATGACAGGTAAGTATTACAGAATAATCTTTAAATTATAACAAAATAATATTACGGTATAATTAACAATGACGTGAAAAAATGCCGCGTAAAGAACCGCGTACAAAGCAAATTGAAAAAAGAACACCAAGAAGGTTCCGAGTCTGAGTTTTTAACAAATTAAAAAAAAGTTGTATGATATATTCGGCACCATAGAGGTAGCAGTAAATAGGTTTAATGTTTTTTTTTAATTCACAAACTTAGTGCACACGATGTTCTAAATTCAACTTACTTTATCCTCTAGAGAATAAAAACGGCTTTTCCACTCAGATATTGAAGATTAAAAATACTCTTTCCGAGATGGTGGGATGAAAAATATTTTTCCTTATTTTCTTTACAATTGTTTATTCTTCTGTTGATATTCTGTTTTGTGTATTTTTTTCTGTTTGTTTTGTTAAGTTTGTTTTTTTTTTTTGCTGTTATAGAACCATTTTTGAGGTTAATATTTTGTGAGTGCGGGCTTGGCACCGACTCCAAAAACTGTTAAATTGTAAAATATAGTGTAGATTAAAGTTAGGTAAGGTTAATCAAGTTAATAATTCTTGATTATAGTTATTCAATTTAATATTATTTTTAAATTTTTAGTGTTTATTAGGTTTTTGAAGTAAGTTATTGTTTTTTTTTTAAATGATTTTATTTTCTAGTTTTTAGTTAAAGTTTGTATATAATTCATAGTTTTGAAGTTTCTTTTTCAATTTTTAATAGAAAGAAAGTTCATTTTGTTTAATATGGGCAGGCCTACTAAACGCGCTGCTCAAATGAGACAGCGCCGTTTGGAAGAAAGTAACGACGAAAGGGAAAAAAACGAAATACTAGAAACATTTCAAATGAGATTGATGAGCAGCGAGCCCCATGATACAGGTGAAGTTGTACGAGAAGACATTACGAAGGCCAAGAGGCAAGGTGGTCCTGTATGGAAACAGTTATTTGCAGTCTCAATGGCCATTCTATCTCAACGCCTTGTAAGTGCTCCAGAATGCGCATATAGATTGTGTCACTTACCGCTCAAAATGTCTTCCCGTAAAACAGTCTTTATTAACAGTTGTAAGCCAACTGAAAGTTTTCGAGTTCTACGATACGACAGTGATGATAGGTACATCAGTTCACAACAACATTTTTGGCCGGTATATATATACGCCCAGACGAACTAGAAGACTTAAGCCTCGCTGAATTCGCTGTGCGCTTCGAAACGGTGGTGTCTAGCTTTACATGTGATGAAGACGATGGCGATGAAGAACAAAGGCGTGAAGATTTTGTAGATGTAACAATGATAAATTACACCTTTACTGTATTATTGTTACAATTTAAAAGCGCCCTTAAAAACGAACTGGCGTAATGTTATGTTATGGTATGGCGTAAACTATGCATACACAAACAATCGCAGCAATCGCGAGACATATGCTGTCGTTTCTTGAAGAATTCTATCGTCTATGGTTAATTCATCACCTCCTCACCTGATGATCACGTGACCAAAATGGTAAACGCCCTTTCAAACATCAAAAAAAATATTTACTAAATCAGTCGATGCCTACTCCTTACTGTTAAGGAGTTGTACCTTCCATCATCAGCTCAGCTACATGAGATGATGATTACCATACGCAAGTACGTAGATTACTTCATAACATTTGCGAAAAACGATGTGTAGGCGCATAAAATTTGAGGGTTGCCCTCGTTTTGTCCAAGATCCAATCATCAGATCCTGATTTGGTGACTATGGGACCACTTCAGGTGTATCTCCTTTCGAACCAAAAAAATAATTTTGAAAATCGGTCCACAATTGGCGGAGTAATCGCGTGACAAACACACAAAAAAAAAAACATACCATCGAATTGAGAACCTCCTCCTTTTTTGAAGTCGGTTAAAAAGAGGAAATTTCAGAAAAAAATTAGCATTGCAGAAAGTAAAAAAAAAACTTTTAACAAAAATTGGTTTGAATAAGATCTGATGTTTAGTTCTTGAGATATGGGACATCAAACTGCTGCAGTAACTTTGTTTTTCATTAATATTCAATGATACACAAATTTAGTTTTGCTGTTGAATGTAAATACATCATTATGAATAAGCCCTCTAAATATTTTTTGCAGTGAAAACTTCTTTAGTGGCGTTGTGCACTTTTATGATGGGTAAAAAATGTTAAACTCGCGTCAAGTGTCACGTGATCCTGATCCTGATCGAACGGATTGACATTAGGTTACGAAGGAATTTGAACTTTATTACATCTGTGATTAAGTTTGGGTTTCCAAAACTGGAAAATTTGTGAGACAGATTGACATAGGTTACGAAGGAATTTGAACTTTCTGACATCTGTCATTGAGTTTTTTCACATATTTTGCTACTATGGATGGGTCTTAACTGATTGAAATAACGGTTATTTTATTATTAGTCCTTGTCTTGATATATTGCACAAACATTTCGACTGCAAGCTGAAACCTCAGTCTGCGCTCAACCACGGCGGTCGCGAGTGGACTCTGTATTGCCTGTTTGTTGCGGCTCGTGTTCAAAAGACCGCTGTACAAATACAAAATTATCGATAAACCATCGTTTTGATACTTGACAAAGTTAGATGATTTTATATTTACAGATTTTTATTACAATAATTTATTTCGCTAAAAGTAAGTAGGTTTTATAAATGCTTATTCGTCAAGAACTTGATGAAGTGACCTTGAAGGTGACTGCTACTGGAACTCCTCAACGAATAGTACTAGGTGGGCCGAGTTTGGGCTCGTTTTGTTAGTTTTGATAAGACCTTACCTCTGGACTTGATGGACCGACCTGAAGGTGTACTTCGGTGACTGCTACTGGAACTCCACGACGAGTTGAGCTAGGTGTGCCGAGTTTGACCTCATTTTGTTAGTTATGATGAGACTTTACCTCCGGACTTACCTGAAGGTATACATCTGTGGCTGCTACTGGAACTCCACGAACTGAATTAAAGCAATTCGTGCAAAATTATTCCCCAACCATTCCAAGATATCAAAAATGCACAACGTTAATATTCAAGTTTTCACTTCTGCCGGCATTCCCGGAGTGCAAACTTTTTTTTTTATATATTGTTTTGTGCTAGGTAACCCTTTGTGTGTGTGGGTGCGTCTCGCACTTGGCCGCTTTTTTTGTTTTTTGAAGGCGGATTAATTTTTTTTAAATAAATTTTATTGTATCTGAATTTATCCTCATTCATCTTTTTATTTTAGTCATCCAAGTAACCATTTTCTTTTTTGATGTATTTGTTTTTTCCAGATCTCTCCGTTTGCTAGCATAATGGTAGCTGTGTGGATTATAAAACTCACGTTAGTAATACTGATTACTTGCTTGCAATGTGAGAAGTTCTATGCGTCTGTGGAGGAAGCTGAGTCGGCGTGTATACGTAGTGTGATGGATGCGGACTGTTTCGGTTAGAACAAAAATTTGAATATTACTTTTATTTGCAGGTCAATGGACTAGCAGGGATGGGGAAACATTTTCCTTCACTTGCCCATATTTACTTGAGGAATGGAATCTATTTAAGGTTGAGGAATGCTGGTCTTTCATCATCAGTCGGCCCCATCTGTGATGCGGAAATTTTTTGCAGTAAAAAAGAGGTTATCCGAAAGCCTATTACGAAAACAATTTTTTCTTAGTTTCACTTGATTTGTGTTTGATGGTCGCGGGCCGTAGTAATGCAACGCTTCGCGGGCCGGAGATAGCCCGCGGGCCGTAGTTTCCCCATCTCTGGGCCAGACGAAGATGTGCTATATAATACGCAAATACTACGCTACCCGTGGTGAAAAAAAAGTTGTGTGGTAATCGGTGGTCGTGGTATGGGCAAATGATGCGAAGGATTGAGGAAATGTAGTGAGAAAAGTTTTGAGTATGAATGTGGATGTGTATAAGAGTAGAGGAAGACCAAAGAAACGATAGATGGACTGTGCAAATTATGAAATGGCATGAAAGAAGGTGTCACATGAGATGACAAGTAATAGACAAAGACGTATGGAAGAAGAAGAGATGCTGCGCCGACCACAAATAAATTTGGATGAGGGCAGGAGAAGGATGATGACGATACGGTGTAAAAGAAGGCGAGCCTATTGCCATTAACCGGGCACAAATCCAGGCTCCTTAGTGGACTTCTTGAATACTTTAGCAGACTTAGGAATCAAAGTCAGGTCCATGAGGTCCTGTAAGAAACTCCTTACGCTTGTTTACAGAGGTTGCTCCTAATTCGGGATTTTCTCAATTCTTATTTACTTCTTTCTTTGCAGAGAGTCACAAACATCTATGCAAGCGAGTGCTACAAGTTAACCGGACCTTCAGTAAGATGTCTGCGTGTGGTCTGTTTACTATAGACGCCTCTCTACCGATACCTTTTATAGGACTTTTGACTAGTTATACTATCGTTATCCTGCAGTTTGCATTACTGTAAAATCTTTATTTTTTTTAAGTTATATTGAACGTTTTCAACATTTCATTGATTTCATTTATACTCATAAAATAAATAGGAATGTCATGTGTTAGTGTATTCATTTATAATTCATGTCCAACAATATAATGTTTCCACTATCACCAGTATCAGCAACCTCCTACACGACCTTTACCGCAATAGCGTGTTATTGGATCTGCAATCATCGCAGTACAGATTTTTCGCGACAACGTAGGTAAGTACATACGTGGCGATTGTATGCTTTCGCAGTAACACACATCGCGGTAAAGAACTTTCGCAACAACATACGTCGCCATAGTAAACTTTCGCGATAACGTACATCACGGTAATGAGCTTCGAGAATATATCGTACACCCCAAAAAGATTTTACAACAGTTCAAACGGAAAAACCTACCTTACATTACAATATAGGCAATATTTAACAATACCGAGTACTCCAATACGCACCTTCTAAAGGAACAATCGAACAGAAAAACACAAAATCAACACTCCATCGCAACTTTTGCATACAATCCAAACTTTTGGGACGGAATGTAAATTCAGGCGATTTTTTTTTTCACAATTTAAAAAAGCAAAGTGCTCATATATCCACGAAGCGAGGGTATAGTACGGGAGTAAGTCCGGGTGCTAAGCAGTTAATTGTCCAATAGGAGCCCGCGTACGTGTTTGCACAGCCCTCGCTAAAACAGATTACGCGCGATATAAAAATGGAGATTACATGACACGTGTTTAACTCAGATTATTGTATTGTAGTATGTTAGTAAGTATCATAAGTATTAGTATGTAAGTGTGTGTAACCATACCTTATATAGGATTAGCCAAGTAAGCTATATACTAACATCATGTTCGATAAATCTATGTAGAAGACAATAAATCGGGACGTTATCCAGAGCGGATGTGTTTCATTTACCTACCACGACACTTCATGGCGACCCTGTCATTCAAGGTCACATCGCGAGTGAATTTGGTCAGCTATTGAAATATTATTATAAATAAGTGTATTTGTGTTGTAAAACATGTGTAACATGAACTTATAAAACATGGGGACTATTCAAACGAAAGAATAGACGATCATCGCACAGACGGTGATGGAAAAAATGGTGCGACAACCGAGCTGGGCTACTCCAGCATCAGTTCGACAAATATCCTCATGCATCCTAATCACAATCGTCTTACTGGCGGCGGCATGCTATGCTATCTGTTATTATTACAAGAAGATGCATGTCAAATGGATGGAGAGGCAGATGAACCGCAGGTCCTTACATCGCAGGCAGACCTCCTAGTCCAGTCATTACGTACATTCAAAAAAGAAAATGAATATGCGCTTCTAATTTTTAATATGTTGTAGGGGATACCTAGAAAAGCTTGAGATTGTCGACCAAGCGTTCCTAGGAGCTTACGCCGCCATGTTGAAAAAAGGGGTAAAATTTGTTACTCGGCAATAACTCGGCTATCCGATGAGATTTCGAAAATTTTTGTAGGACACTTTTTGTAGCTTTCTTTGTGCTCTACAATAACGCCTGAATCATTTTTTTTTCAATTCCACAATTTTTCATATTTATTAAGACCCAAACAAAAAAAAAGGAAAAAACAAAAATTGTGTCCTAAATTTTTGACTTTATCGATCGATATCTCGATAACGATGCATGATACGCTAAAAATGATTCAGGCGTTATTGTAGAGCACAAAGAAAGCTACAAAAAGTGTCTTACAAAAATTTTCGAATCTCATCGGATAGCCGAGTTATTGCCGAAAAACAAATTTTAAGCGTTTTCCAGGATGGCGGCGAAAGCTCCTAGGAAAGCTTGATCGACAATCTCAAGTTAAGCTTTTCTAGGTATCCCCTACAACATATTAAAAAATTAGAAGCGCAAATTCATTTTCTTTTATTTGCCTTTTTTTCGGACGAAATGACTGGACTATCCGTGTATTTCAAGAAACACGCTCCCCGTGATGATGTGGCCGTTATACCCGTGTAAGTGAAAAAGTGCCGCGTACCGTTTAGTGCTATACAAGAGACAGCAGAAACATCAGAGTGGTGACACGTTATATGTGAACAGATATAATATTTTCTTAATGAGAAACTACATAGTGTTAACAACTGATAAAAACAATAAAATATTATCGTGAAAATCAAACTTACGAAACTTTTATACATAACGTCTAGTGATGCTCTTATAGGCATATAATATTATTTTCATTTTACGTCTTATGAATAAGAAATTGTGTAAAAAATGCATAATTGTGTAATTACAAGTAAGTAATTAGTTTAAGGTTTTATTTTTGTAATATCTAACAATTCATAAATCATGCACGGCGACTCACCGAATCCGATACCCCGCGCCCTATATGGAATGTTTTCACATTACTTTCTATATTTGGAGGACAATTAATCGAAGAATATGTAGTGTTGATAATTAGTTGCTAGGATGATGTCATTACATTCCTTTATGTTTTATTAATAGATTATGACCGATGATTTTATCAGAATATATCGTCTGCTGACGGGTAAAGAGTAATAAGTGGAGTCGGAGTCAATTCGAGTAAATGACATTTTAAAGTTTACATTTTAATTTGATCTATTACAAACTCTTTAATTGAAAAACTGTTAAAGCAAAATGTTGCACTAACTTCCCTACTTTTAAGATTTACTCATAAATAATATTTGTGGTAAGTAAAAACTGTATAAAATTAAATTAAGATCGAAAGGGGGTCGCATTTAATATGTTTTACTTGTACTTAACAATCATGTTCTATCTCCTTAGTTCATTGATTTTAAAAGCTTATTTCAGTTTTCTTTAATAGCTTATTGTATTTTACACCTATTACTTGATAGGAAAGATTTATTTTTGCATAATTTCCTAAAATATTAATATTTTTGATACATTTAACCTTTTTTATCTGTAGAATTTTAGTGTAAAGTCACTTATTATGTACTAAATAAGCTTCATCCAAAGTGATCAATTAAATAAAACACTGATTGTGGTGATGATCTATGAAACGATGATAAAGAAACGATTTCTTAATGATCAATCAATTTTATTACTTATTTATTGGGTAAACGACATTTAATTCAATTATTTTAATTTTCCGATGATTCTTCGTCAACTGATGGTGCAGGTAAACGATCTGCTTCATTGGTTGCAGTTAGTAAAGAAGAGTATCTACCAACCGTGTTATTCCTTAGGAATTATTTTCTTACTGCATAACTGAGAAGATTCTCTTTTTACTGATGGACAAAGGATTCAGGTAAAGGTGTTTTAAGATAATAGAATTAGTCTGAAACGTGATTGGCTTATAAGATCAAATTTGAAACTGTTATGAAGGCGAATGGGTGGACCAAATCGCAAGCCATGATCTTGGGCCTCCGAGACCAATCCGTAAACCATCCTTTAAGCGGCAAGAATGTAACCTACGAGCAGCTGCTGGAGGCGTTAGAGTCCAGATACGGTGACGTGCACCTGGAGTGCGCGTCCGCGTGTGGTGCGTATTTCGTGTTAAGCTGAAGGATCGCGTTCAAAGCAGTACCGAGAATCTACAGTAGTGGGCCCTGAAAGTTGAAAAGCTGGTTCGGAAAGCATATCAGTCTGCCCCTGTACTCATTGATGGAAATTTATACAAGCTTTCATCGACAGAATATGCGACTTGGAAGTTAGAGCCGCTGTGAGACTTGCGCATCATGAGACACTAAAAAACGCCTTTGCCCATGCCTCAGAAGTAGAGGCAGTGAGGCAAGACCACCGAACATACCACATAAGAGAAGTTGTAGCTTCACCTGTATTCGACCGCCCGACAGCCCTAGGTGCTACAGTTGTGGAGAAAGGGGTCATCATCGGTCAAGCTGTCCTAAGCGGAGCACAAGATCTGTATCAAAATAGAAGGGTGGCTGAAGTGACTACCCAGCAGCAGCAGGGAAACGAGTAAACGCCAGGACGGGCAGATGGGCAGAAGGGCGGCTGCTGGCTGATATTGAAAGAGTCCGGAGGATCTCAATCTCGCAAGCACATGATGGAAACAGCCTGACCATAAAAGGCGAAGTCAATGGAATGCCATGCAAACTGACGATGGATACTGGAGCTTCTCACACGGTCGTCAATTCTCACTTAGCAAGTCTGTTTCTTTGGGACTAATTTAATAACCACGACCGTTTGCAACTACTAACAGCTACCGGTCAGGACATAATCGTCCAAGGCAAGAAAGAGAAGTGGAGTTAAAATTAGGAGACAGAATTTGCCAGAATGATGTCATCGTGGCCGACATAGTGGACGACTGCATCCTGGGCTTGGAGTTTTTGCGCCAACGTCGTTGTGGGATCGACCAAGTATTAAAATGTGGTTCAGAAAGTGTATTGCTTGAAGAAGATTGTTCTTTCTCGCAGATAAGAAACAATCATGCCATTTAGTCTACCCCAGAACTCTGAATACAAAGTTCGATGTGTTGTGATAGAAAGCATGAACAATGAAGTACACAAAACCACTGCTCGGGCACCCAGGGAAAATCCTTTTGTTTGAAGACCCACAATTGGTACGGTTTTTATGGCTTTCTTGCTTTTGCCCGTGGTGAAGTTCGTGTGTACATCAGAAAGTTATGCTATGGGAACGAAATAACGATATCGGGATACAAAGTATTCCTTATCCTAACTCGAGCCATGGTATATCTGTGTGTAAACTTCATCGAAATCTGTTCAGCTCACCCTAGTCGTAATTTGTAAACAAATCTAAAAGAACTTACCTGTAACAAGAAATTCCACATCTTAGGCAATACCTAAGATGTAAAATGAGTAACCCCAAAGAGTTTCCAATTGAGTCGAATATTTTCCGGTACTTAATAACCAGTTCCATAAGTAACATGGGCTATGGAAGCTTACGATAGTTTAAGAATATAGCTGGAATGTTATCCGGCCCAACAAATTTACTGAGTTTTAGTGACTGTACTGATACCACTTTCTAAATAGTTAGTAGAAAATTTAGAAATTTATTTGTAAAGAAAAAAGAAAGAAAGAAAGAAAAAAACATTTATTTGTCGCAGGGACATGACGTGCATACAAAATGAAAATAGTAAACATAGGTACAAAGCATAAGAAACATTTGTAAGTACAATAACATAAAATATACAACAGTAAGATTTTAAAAATAACAAAATAAAACAGAATTTAAGTAAAAGATTCGTCAGCTTGCACGTCGTGACTGCGACAAACAGGTTCCCACTCAGCATGATGCTGTGCTATGGGGGGCCCACAGCACAGCGCTGGTTTTCAGTGGTCACCGGTAAAAAAAAAAAAAAAAAACGTACGGAAATCAAGACAGCGTAAACATTTTAATACATGACTAAGGAAAATAAAACGAACAGTACCTGCATTTAAAACAACCATAATGAATATCATAAACACTACAAAAACAATAAAAAATAATTGGGAGTATGAGTGCAGGCTAAACAAAAATAGACATAGATGCATGGCGTGATATGTTTTGTCTCGCTCTCACCTCACCCCAGTGTCGCAGTCGCCCGCGCGCGCGTCGCCGATCATACGACTTCACCATAACATGCCACCACTGCACATTTCTCCTCTGCGCCTCTCAGCGCGATGACGCACTATGCGTCAACAAGTCAGTATTGCCGGCGGGCGGCGGCACCTAACGGCGCGCGGCGGCCGGCGGCGGCAGCGCGGTGTCGCACGAGTCCTGTGTTCTCACGTGACGCGTATCGCGTGACTAGCTTCCGGGGCGTTAACAATAGCTACCTTACTTTGTATTATTTGTGCGACGCTTAATAATAACGAGTAACGTATAACGAGTAACGTCTTTTGTTTGAAATGTAATGCCGCCTCGAGCCCCGCTTGGATAGATATGCCTTACCGATAGATGATAAACCTTATGTGAGTATTTATTTATAATGTATTTGTTGTTCATACTTTTGTTTTTCTAAAAGGAAAACATAATAAAAAGTAGTTAAAAGTAGTTGTAGTTACTATTGCTGTTGGTATCAAGGGCACACATTTAGGAGACATTCAAATCAGGTATTTAAATATCGTTGATATAAATAATGAATAATAGCGGTCCCAGAATAGAGCCCTGCGGAACTCCGGAAGTAATATTAACAGAGACAGACTAGTGACCATTAACCACAACCCTTTGTGACTCGTTTTCGAGAAAACACTGCCAAAGAAATCAGTAAAAGAGTTAGCCGCATCGATGCAGTGATAGAATGTGATAGTTGATTGTAGGCGCAAAGCCTCCTTTACATAGAAGAGTGGATTTTTTATTTTATTAAACTGAAACAAAAAGTGTCTTACCTGCTTCCAAATGCACTTGTTTTGTTTTTTTCATAGTTTTTATAAATAAGTTTTTACATCTTAATCTAGTAATCAATTCTTACAAAATTTAACAAAAAGTAGGTACAATATGAACTAATTTTCATCCAATTTTGTACAACAAAGTTATGAAATAAAACAAATGAAGTAATGGGCAACAGTTATTCACTAATATTAATTAATTTGTGACGCAGTCATACAATATTCTTTTTATTATGTTTTCTTTTATGGATTTTGTTCCGAAAATGTGACACATTTCTTCGTTGTTTATGTTTTGTGAAGATATTTGTGATAAGTTCACAACAACCAGCGTCCTCATCGCAGCATTGTGTAGTAAGTGTAACCAAGGCGATCAGTCGTGTTGTTCACTTCTCGTACGGGAAAACCGGTTTTACCGCACGAATGGCTAACAACTGAGGGATTGGCGGGAATAAAAAAAAACGCAACACATAGGCAATCCGCGACTCGCAGTGCAACACTGCGAGTCGCGGATTGCCCATGTGTTGCGTTCCCCACACGGATCAAATACTTGTATGGCCTACAGGTAGTTGTTCTAGGTCTGACTGTTTGTGAGTTCAAATATTTGTAAAACCCATACAGAAAACATTCCTGGTGAAGGAAAAAAGTTTAAAAAACAAACAGAATGAATTAAACGTGACGGTTGCGTGTTTGTGCGATGATCGCTTTGGTTATTTTTTATTTTATTTTGAAATATCTGATTTAACTTTTAATTTATCTATTTACGTATCTAAACTTAGACATTGATCTCTTTATTTTTAGTCATCATCTGCGAAGCACTACAAAGCAACTATTTTCTATTCTTCCCCTATTTGTTGTTTTTTTTAGTGTTTTCGATCAGCAAGCATTCTTGTGGCTGTTTGGATCGTGAAGCTCATCTTACTAATACTGATTCATCATCATCATTTCAGCCAAAAGACGTCCACTGCTGGACATAGGCTTCCCACAACGCCACATTGACATAAGGGGGGTTTTGCCATAATCGCCACGCTTGGCAGGCGGGTTGGCGATCGCAGTAGGGTTATGAAAAAAGCACAGAGAACGTTGCTGCCCATTTTCTGGCAAGTCCCTTAGTCGGCTCGTACGGCACCCACGGGAAGATATGGGATGTTGCTATTATTTTTTATTATTTTATTAATAAGACAAATATTACAAGAAATCACAAATACAAACATAATTATATGCTCACCAACGTACAAATTCTTCATTAATTACTTATACAATTCGAGAGTAGAAACTTTTAATAACTTGTTATATTTAGATACAGCTACGATTTGGACATGCTTATTTTTTAGACAGTAACAAGAATTTAATATGATGATGTCATGTTCAATAGACGCACGGGCATGATAAATTATTCCGGAATGATATTAGTTTTTAATGATATTTATGAGATGATTATTTATATTCAAAGTGTAAATTCTAATATGAAATATGTGAACTTGACATAAATGACAAAATGCATCCTAATAAATTTAAGACAACATCAGCCGCTAGTACAGAGGAACAAAACTCGAAGTTTTTTTCTGTAATTCTCTCAATATTCTACACCAAATAATTGCTGGTTTGCTGAACAAATCAGACTTATTGACTATTCAATTGAAAAATCTTGAAAATCAAGGAACTATTGTAGACGTTCTTTGTATAACTGAACATTTTAATACATCTGGCCATGAAAGTTTGTTGTACGTACCTGGTTTCCATCCCGCTGCTTTCTTTTGTCGCAAAACAAATCGCGGGGGGACTTGTATTCTAGTTAGAACTGGGCATCAATATAAAGAACTGCCAGATGTTGCTAAGCACTCTGTGTCAGGCGTATTTGAAATTTGTGGAATTGAATTGACAACTCATTCTATTATTGTAATTTGCGTTTATAGAATTCCTAAATACAATTACTTGACATTTTATGATAAGCTTGACATTATTTTGAGTAAGTTATGTTTGTTAAATAGAAAAAAAGTTGTTTTATGTGGCGATTTAAATATTGATACGTTAAAAAAGAATAGAATTACTTTGGAGCTAGAGCATTTTTTAATCAGTTACAATTTGACATTAGAAATAAATCAACCTACCAGGCTCAGTAATAACACATGTATCGATCATTTCGCGCATAACTTGCGAAGAGGATGTAAAGCTGAAATTATAGATCTTATCCTTTCTGATCACACGTCACAATTACTCAGGGTACCCATAAAGAAAACATGCCGCTTAAAATTCTGGAAAATTGTAAAAAAAGACTACTCTACAGAGAACCTCATAAAATTCCGAGAATGCATTCGAAGTTTATCCTTTACGGATGTATATGAAAGTAACGATGCGAAATTAGCTTACAAAAGATTTTATGAAACATTCTCCCTATTCTACAAACTTTGCTTCCCTAATAAAATAATAACTATTCATACTAATAAAAACTTAAAATGGGTATCGCGCGGCATAAAAAGCTGTAGTAAAAAAAACCGGCCAAGAGCGAGTCGGGCTCGCACACTAAGGGTTCCGTACCATTATTTATAAAAACGAGAAAAAAAAACAATTCGTTGTATGGGAGCCCCCCTTAAATATTTATTTTATTCTGTTTTTAGTATTTGTTGTTATAGCAGCAACAGTAATACATAAGCTGTAGAAATTTCAACTGCTTAGCTATCACGGTTCATGAGATACAGCCTGGTGACAGACGGACGGACGGACGGACGGACGTACGGACGGACGGACGGACGGACAGCGAAGTCTAGCGAAGTAATAGGGTCCCGTTTGACCCTTTGGGTAAGGAACCCTAAAACAAAGAAAATTACTGTGGACATACAGACTAAATCCTGAATTAAAAAATAAAATTAACTTTAAAAAATACTCTTCGCAATATAAGAAAGTTATAAGACTTACACAAAAAGCTCAAAATGATTATTTTATAAAAACCTCGAAAAATAAGTCGAAAGCTACATGGCAAATTGTCAATAGACCCAAAAATTACTTTCCTAAAGAACAAATAATGACCATTAATAAATGTGACCAGACCTTTTCAAAACCGATTGACATTGCTAATAAATTTAATAATTATTTTATAGATGAAATTGAGAATAATATTAAAACTGACATGGAATTTGACAATAAATTAAATAATCTAACAAGCCAATCAATGTTTATGCAGCCTGTTCTACCAAACGACATGGTTTCGGCTATAAGATCACTTAAAAATACAAGTACGGTAGGCTTTGACGGGATAACAACAAAGGCGATAAAATTTGTAAATGAACTTATAGCACCCGTATTGGCGCATATTATGAACCTTGGCATTGTTGACGGAGTTTATCCTGAAGACTTGAAGAAAGTTATTATTAGACCACTTCATAAAAAAGATGATAAGGCCAATAGCTAAAATTTCTGTATTTTCTACAACTTCGAAAAAAAAAATATAATTCTCTGTATTCCAATCTAAATAAATTTAACTTACTATGCAAGGAACAATATGGCTTTAGAAAGAATACCAAGATCCACATGGCTATTTTTAATTTTTTACGTAGCACTATGTTGGCAGTAGACCAAAAAGCTCCTATTTGTGCCATCTACACATATATGACCAAAGCCTTCGATTACGTGAAGCACGACGTCTTGTTGGACAAACTGCGTAGCTACGGTATCAGAGGTAACATTTTAAAACTTCTCGAATCCTATCTCTCCAACAGAATGCAGTGTACAGAGATTGTAAGAATATGTGAGAAAACTAAATTTGAAAAGAGTTTTTATCTCATTCTAGATTAGTAAAGTTTGGTGTCCCACAGGGTAGCGTCCTTGGGCCACCTATTTTCTTGATCTATATAAATGATCTGCCAAAGGTGACTCAACATCAAATGGTGATGTTTGCAGATGACAGTACTGCTATAGTTAAATGTATTGATCAAAATATTTATCAAATTGACATAAATAATACACTTTCGGACATAATTAATTGGCTTAGTAAAAATAATTTAGTTATTAACTTAAAGAAAACCAAAATAATGCACTTTCACCAAAGAACTAAAGTACCAAAAGTGAATAATAGACATAGTAACTGTGACATTGAAGAAAAAAAAAGCAAAATTCTTAGGTTTAATCGTTGATAATCAGCTTAACTGGAAAACCCACATAGACGACCTAAGTAAGAAAATAAATAAATCAGCCTACGCACTTTTCCAAATTGCTAGAAAAGTTAACATGGATGTGCTACTAGTCGCATATCACGGCCTAGTAGCTTCAATTTTGCGATATGGTATTGTTTTTTGGGGCAATTCTACTGATAAAGATATCGCTTTTAGGGCACAAAAAAGATGCATAAGATCGATGTGTGATCTGAAAACGGATGATAGCTGCGTACCATTCTTTAAATCGCTGAAAATACTTACCTTACCATCTTTATATATTTTTGAAATTAGTGTTTTCGTCAAAACAAACATGAGGTTGTTCGAAAAAGTGTCAACTTTACGATCTGTTGCGATTCGTAGCCAATACGCAAACTCTTTGAGCAATCAGCGTTGTATGACTGCGTTAGTGAGAAAGAGCGTTTTAGGCATGGCACCGTGTATTTACAATAAATTACCTGATGTAATAAAAAATTTGAATGTCACACAATTCAAAAAAAAAATTAAACCTTTTATTAATTGAAAAATGTTATTATACTATTGATGAATTTTTGAATGATAAATTAATGTAGACTTATGTATTAACTGACTGGAGAATACACACAATTTAGACAATTTCTAATTGATATTGAGACTAATGGTAATTTATGATTAATTATTTGAACATTGACTGTAGAAATTACTTCATATTGTGACATTTTATCATTATTGTTATTATTTACTGAACTTTGACATATCTACCAAATAATTTGTATTTAACTCTCGCATGACTAATATTTTTTTTTATTTCACATGCAACCCTATATTTGTACGCCTCTTGGCATACCATAGCGACCGATTGACATTGCGTTACCATAGCGATCTCTAATTTAAGAACTGTATTCACTACCTATGTTACACAAATAAAATTGATTTTGATTTTTACGTCCGACACCATACAGAACTAATATAGATACTTGCTTTTAATTTGAGAAGTTCAATACATCTTTGGAGGAAGCTCAGTCGGCGTGTATACAGCGTGTGATGTATGCGAACTGTTTAGGATAGAACAAAGTTTTAAGTAGTACTCATATTTGCGATTCGACTGGCTAAGGCAGAGGTGTACACAATGATTTCGCCAGTTATATAAAAAGAGGCGTGCAAAAGGAGGCGTGCCTTTAACGGGGCACTAATTTAGGCTCCCTAGTGGACTGCTTAAATACTTTAACAGACCTGGGAAACAATCTCGGGACCTCATGCGGACGATTGTTTACAGAAATTGCTCGTTATTATTGTACTTCTTTCTATGCAGAGAGCCACAAACATCTCTACAAGCGCGTGCTATAAGTTAACCGGACCTTCATTCAGATGGTCTGTTTACTTCAGACGCCACTCTGCCGATACCTTTGATGTTACTCTTGACTAGTTATACCATAGTCATCCGGCAGTTTGATTTTCAGCACCAACATTGTTTTTGAAAAGATAAAGATGATATTATTTTCTTTCCTTGGTTTTTTTTTCAATTAATCATTCAATAAGAACATTGTGTAATTTGACAGCAAAAACAATCAATTTCTAACTTTGATACAATCAAAACTTTTATCGAACCTTCTAAACTAATTGTCAAAGACATTCTAGAACATTATTTTTTAATTTGACATCAACCAGGGACGTGAAAAAAGTCATGTGGAACAACTTAAATCGTCCAGTTAAATTGTTACTCAATAATAGACTGGACAAAGACGTCCAAAGAATAGTTCAACCTTTCAACATTGTGCTCTCTCTATTCTTGTCTTCTAAATACAAAATAAGAAATGGTTTCATCACTCCGTGTGAAAAAAAGTATCCTATATTGGTATTTATCATTATTTCATTTTTCAACGTTTTTAGTTTCTACAATATGGTAAACGATAAATACGGTGATCTTGCGAAATATTTCAGTAAAAATGCTTTTGGTGTTGGTGCTATATTCTATATTCTTGGCGCCTATTTTCTCGGTTTTTCACTGTTGATCATTTGTAACCTAGCTCATAGCAGCATTCACGTTTCTCTTATTCTAAAAATTCAGGAAATTCATAAAAGTACTATTAGTAAGAATGTCCGAGGTTATACTATTTGGAGTTGGATCTCACTAATCACTACATGGGGTATTTATGTTTTGCCGAATTTAATCCTTCATGTGACACAGAGTACGTGTTATTTTTTGGAAGTTAGCTGCGACTTAGTGATCATACAATATGATGTCAATTTAGTTTATGGTATTGGTCTCATAACATTGTTGACGACGTATCTCAAAGAATGGAAGAATAACATACCAATAAAGAGTGATGAAGACGAAAATGCTGAACAGTTTGGCACATTGTTTAAGATGTATCAAAATATTTTAGAAGCTTACAATCTGTATAAAAAATGTTTCCGAATATTGGTAAGTAGGTGTTTACTTGATTTCACAAACCCACACTTTATATTATAAATTCTGATGCAACACACTATTGTTTTTTTTTTATACACAAATAGAATCACTTTTCATTTAACTGGATAGTCCAGCAGGCTAAAAACACCTGTACTGGCTACGGATGTTTGTCAGGTTAAATGCGTAAAAGACGAAGCTGGAATGGTTCTTTCCGACGATGAGAAAATTAAGGATAGGTGGAAGGGTTACTTTGAAACACTGATGACTAAAGGACAATAACTGGAGAGGTGTACTGTAGAATAAACCAGTGAATGAGGGACTAGTGAGAATGGTAGGTGTGGACGAAGCCAGGATTGCAGGAAATAGAATGAAGAATTGTAAGGCATTAGGACTGGTCGGAATATCGGTTGAAGTGTGGAAGTTCTTGTCGATGGACGGATGGACGTGGTTAGCTTTATTCTTCAAAAAGTGTTGCTAGGAGAAGCCATACCTGACGAAAGGTGTAATAGATCGCTGTTGCCCATTTTTAAAAAACGAATGTGATGCGCTAAAATTTATACTTACAGCCATAATTCAACTGCCATATTGTATGAATGTTTTGGGGGAAAGTTATTGAAACGCGACTGAGAGAAGAGACCGAAACGCGGTTTTTTGCCTGGTGGGGAACGATGGATACTTTTTACGCTATCCGGCAGCTGTCTGAGAAATACAGAGGTGCACATGAAAAACACATGATGTTCGTCGAACTCGAGAAAAAGGATACGACCGGGTATCCCGTGAGGTTCTGAGGTGGGCTCTTAGGAAGAAAGTTATGCCTGGGAAGTAAGTGCAATTGACCCGAAGTCGTTTGTCTTGCTAAGGACATGTAATGAGGAGGGATGAAATGCATGTGACAAAAATAATGAAATATGAACGTTAATGGAGGGAGAGGAAGGCTAAAGAAAAGATAGATGGATGGTGTGAGGAATTATTATAATATTATTATGAAAGGACGTCACGGCATGATACTCCATTCGAGTATCATGCCGTGACGTCTGACAGGGAAGAATGGAAGAAGTGACGTATTGCGCCAACCCCAAATAAAAAGGGGCAAGGGCAGGAATATGATGATGCTTCTTTTCATACTATTGTGCTTAATGCGGAAAAGCTAGTCACTGATAATAATTAATTTGTAACAGTAATCTTTTTTTAAATTCTTTTATAGATATTGTTCCAAACATGTGATACACTTCTTCGATGTTTATATATGGTGAAGATAAATTTGATACATTCCCAGCAACCAGCGTCCTCATCACAGCAATATGCAGTAAGTGTAATGCTAAAGTAGCGAAGTATCGAAGAAAAAGACATGCTGCACCGAACCCAAATAAATTGGAATAAGGGCAGAAAAATGACGAAGGCTGATAACCCCGTGACCTTACAAAAGCGATCAGTCGCACGAATATGCGATCGTCTTGTTCATATCTCGTTCAGAAAAACCGTTCTCTCTCCATCATCATCATCATTTCAGCCGAAAGACGTCCACTGCTGGATATAGGCCTCCCCTAAGTTTCGCCACATTGACATAACATGGGGGATTTTGCCATAATCGCCACGCTTGGCAGACGGCTTGGCGATCTCAGTACGGTTGTCACAAAAGCACAGAGAACGCTGCTGCCCATTCTCTGGCAAGTCCCTTAGTCGCCTCTTACGACACCCACGGGAAGATATGGGATGGTGCTATTCTTTATGTCCGACACCATACAAAGAGAGCTCTCTCCATACATGGTACAGAAACAAAAAAAAACTTGTAACCTATACGCACGGGGTTGGTTCTTTCTGATCACACGTCACAATTACTCAGGGTACCCATAAAGAAAACATGCCGCTTAAAATTCTGGAAAATTGTAAAAAAAGACTACTCTACAGAGAACCTCATAAAATTCCGAGAATGCATTCGAAGTTTATCCTTTACGGATGTATATGAAAGTAACGATGCGAAATTAGCTTACAAAAGATTTTATGAAACATTCTCCCTATTCTACAAACTTTGCTTCCCTAATAAAATAATAACTATTCATACTAATAAAAACTTAAAATGGGTATCGCGCGGCATAAAAAGCTGTAGTAAAAAAAACCGGCCAAGAGCGAGTCGGGCTCGCACACTAAGGGTTCCGTACCATTATTTATAAAAACGAGAAAAAAAAACAATTCGTTGTATGGGAGCCCCCCTTAAATATTTATTTTATTCTGTTTTTAGTATTTGTTGTTATAGCAGCAACAGTAATACATAAGCTGTAGAAATTTCAACTGCTTAGCTATCACGGTTCATGAGATACAGCCTGGTGACAGACGGACGGACGGACGGACGGACGTACGGACGGACGGACGGACGGACAGCGAAGTCTAGCGAAGTAATAGGGTCCCGTTTGACCCTTTGGGTAAGGAACCCTAAAACAAAGAAAATTACTGTGGACATACAGACTAAATCCTGAATTAAAAAATAAAATTAACTTTAAAAAATACTCTTCGCAATATAAGAAAGTTATAAGACTTACACAAAAAGCTCAAAATGATTATTTTATAAAAACCTCGAAAAATAAGTCGAAAGCTACATGGCAAATTGTCAATAGACCCAAAAATTACTTTCCTAAAGAACAAATAATGACCATTAATAAATGTGACCAGACCTTTTCAAAACCGATTGACATTGCTAATAAATTTAATAATTATTTTATAGATGAAATTGAGAATAATATTAAAACTGACATGGAATTTGACAATAAATTAAATAATCTAACAAGCCAATCAATGTTTATGCAGCCTGTTCTACCAAACGACATGGTTTCGGCTATAAGATCACTTAAAAATACAAGTACGGTAGGCTTTGACGGGATAACAACAAAGGCGATAAAATTTGTAAATGAACTTATAGCACCCGTATTGGCGCATATTATGAACCTTGGCATTGTTGACGGAGTTTATCCTGAAGACTTGAAGAAAGTTATTATTAGACCACTTCATAAAAAAGATGATAAGGCCAATAGCTAAAATTTCTGTATTTTCTACAACTTCGAAAAAAAAAATATAATTCTCTGTATTCCAATCTAAATAAATTTAACTTACTATGCAAGGAACAATATGGCTTTAGAAAGAATACCAAGATCCACATGGCTATTTTTAATTTTTTACGTAGCACTATGTTGGCAGTAGACCAAAAAGCTCCTATTTGTGCCATCTACACATATATGACCAAAGCCTTCGATTACGTGAAGCACGACGTCTTGTTGGACAAACTGCGTAGCTACGGTATCAGAGGTAACATTTTAAAACTTCTCGAATCCTATCTCTCCAACAGAATGCAGTGTACAGAGATTGTAAGAATATGTGAGAAAACTAAATTTGAAAAGAGTTTTTATCTCATTCTAGATTAGTAAAGTTTGGTGTCCCACAGGGTAGCGTCCTTGGGCCACCTATTTTCTTGATCTATATAAATGATCTGCCAAAGGTGACTCAACATCAAATGGTGATGTTTGCAGATGACAGTACTGCTATAGTTAAATGTATTGATCAAAATATTTATCAAATTGACATAAATAATACACTTTCGGACATAATTAATTGGCTTAGTAAAAATAATTTAGTTATTAACTTAAAGAAAACCAAAATAATGCACTTTCACCAAAGAACTAAAGTACCAAAAGTGAATAATAGACATAGTAACTGTGACATTGAAGAAAAAAAAAGCAAAATTCTTAGGTTTAATCGTTGATAATCAGCTTAACTGGAAAACCCACATAGACGACCTAAGTAAGAAAATAAATAAATCAGCCTACGCACTTTTCCAAATTGCTAGAAAAGTTAACATGGATGTGCTACTAGTCGCATATCACGGCCTAGTAGCTTCAATTTTGCGATATGGTATTGTTTTTTGGGGCAATTCTACTGATAAAGATATCGCTTTTAGGGCACAAAAAAGATGCATAAGATCGATGTGTGATCTGAAAACGGATGATAGCTGCGTACCATTCTTTAAATCGCTGAAAATACTTACCTTACCATCTTTATATATTTTTGAAATTAGTGTTTTCGTCAAAACAAACATGAGGTTGTTCGAAAAAGTGTCAACTTTACGATCTGTTGCGATTCGTAGCCAATACGCAAACTCTTTGAGCAATCAGCGTTGTATGACTGCGTTAGTGAGAAAGAGCGTTTTAGGCATGGCACCGTGTATTTACAATAAATTACCTGATGTAATAAAAAATTTGAATGTCACACAATTCAAAAAAAAAATTAAACCTTTTATTAATTGAAAAATGTTATTATACTATTGATGAATTTTTGAATGATAAATTAATGTAGACTTATGTATTAACTGACTGGAGAATACACACAATTTAGACAATTTCTAATTGATATTGAGACTAATGGTAATTTATGATTAATTATTTGAACATTGACTGTAGAAATTACTTCATATTGTGACATTTTATCATTATTGTTATTATTTACTGAACTTTGACATATCTACCAAATAATTTGTATTTAACTCTCGCATGACTAATATTTTTTTTTATTTCACATGCAACCCTATATTTGTACGCCTCTTGGCATACCATAGCGACCGATTGACATTGCGTTACCATAGCGATCTCTAATTTAAGAACTGTATTCACTACCTATGTTACACAAATAAAATTGATTTTGATTTTTACGTCCGACACCATACAGAACTAATATAGATACTTGCTTTTAATTTGAGAAGTTCAATACATCTTTGGAGGAAGCTCAGTCGGCGTGTATACAGCGTGTGATGTATGCGAACTGTTTAGGATAGAACAAAGTTTTAAGTAGTACTCATATTTGCGATTCGACTGGCTAAGGCAGAGGTGTACACAATGATTTCGCCAGTTATATAAAAAGAGGCGTGCAAAAGGAGGCGTGCCTTTAACGGGGCACTAATTTAGGCTCCCTAGTGGACTGCTTAAATACTTTAACAGACCTGGGAAACAATCTCGGGACCTCATGCGGACGATTGTTTACAGAAATTGCTCGTTATTATTGTACTTCTTTCTATGCAGAGAGCCACAAACATCTCTACAAGCGCGTGCTATAAGTTAACCGGACCTTCATTCAGATGGTCTGTTTACTTCAGACGCCACTCTGCCGATACCTTTGATGTTACTCTTGACTAGTTATACCATAGTCATCCTGCAGTTTGATTTTCAGCACCAACATTGTTTTTGAAAAGATAAAGATGATATTATTTTCTTTCCTTGGTTTTTTTTTCAATTAATCATTCAATAAGAACATTGTGTAATTTGACAGCAAAAACAATCAATTTCTAACTTTGATACAATCAAAACTTTTATCGAACCTTCTAAACTAATTGTCAAAGACATTCTAGAACATTATTTTTTAATTTGACATCAACCAGGGACGTGAAAAAAGTCATGTGGAACAACTTAAATCGTCCAGTTAAATTGTTACTCAATAATAGACTGGACAAAGACGTCCAAAGAATAGTTCAACCTTTCAACATTGTGCTCTCTCTATTCTTGTCTTCTAAATACAAAATAAGAAATGGTTTCATCACTCCGTGTGAAAAAAAGTATCCTATATTGGTATTTATCATTATTTCATTTTTCAACGTTTTTAGTTTCTACAATATGGTAAACGATAAATACGGTGATCTTGCGAAATATTTCAGTAAAAATGCTTTTGGTGTTGGTGCTATATTCTATATTCTTGGCGCCTATTTTCTCGGTTTTTCACTGTTGATCATTTGTAACCTAGCTCATAGCAGCATTCACGTTTCTCTTATTCTAAAAATTCAGGAAATTCATAAAAGTACTATTAGTAAGAATGTCCGAGGTTATACTATTTGGAGTTGGATCTCACTAATCACTACATGGGGTATTTATGTTTTGCCGAATTTAATCCTTCATGTGACACAGAGTACGTGTTATTTTTTGGAAGTTAGCTGCGACTTAGTGATCATACAATATGATGTCAATTTAGTTTATGGTATTGGTCTCATAACATTGTTGACGACGTATCTCAAAGAATGGAAGAATAACATACCAATAAAGAGTGATGAAGACGAAAATGCTGAACAGTTTGGCACATTGTTTAAGATGTATCAAAATATTTTAGAAGCTTACAATCTGTATAAAAAATGTTTCCGAATATTGGTAAGTAGGTGTTTACTTGATTTCACAAACCCACACTTTATATTATAAATTCTGATGCAACACACTATTGTTTTTTTTTTATACACAAATAGAATCACTTTTCATTTAACTGGATAGTCCAGCAGGCTAAAAACACCTGTACTGGCTACGGATGTTTGTCAGGTTAAATGCGTAAAAGACGAAGCTGGAATGGTTCTTTCCGACGATGAGAAAATTAAGGATAGGTGGAAGGGTTACTTTGAAACACTGATGACTAAAGGACAATAACTGGAGAGGTGTACTGTAGAATAAACCAGTGAATGAGGGACTAGTGAGAATGGTAGGTGTGGACGAAGCCAGGATTGCAGGAAATAGAATGAAGAATTGTAAGGCATTAGGACTGGTCGGAATATCGGTTGAAGTGTGGAAGTTCTTGTCGATGGACGGATGGACGTGGTTAGCTTTATTCTTCAAAAAGTGTTGCTAGGAGAAGCCATACCTGACGAAAGGTGTAATAGATCGCTGTTGCCCATTTTTAAAAAACGAATGTGATGCGCTAAAATTTATACTTACAGCCATAATTCAACTGCCATATTGTATGAATGTTTTGGGGGAAAGTTATTGAAAGGCGACTGAGAGAAGAGACCGAAACGCGGTTTTTTGCCTGGTGGGGAACGATGGATACTTTTTACGCTATCCGGCAGCTGTCTGAGAAATACAGAGGTGCACATGAAAAACACATGATGTTCGTCGAACTCGAGAAAAAGGATACGACCGGGTATCCCGTGAGGTTCTGAGGTGGGCTCTTAGGAAGAAAGTTATGCCTGGGAAGTAAGTGCAATTGACCCGAAGTCGTTTGTCTTGCTAAGGACATGTAATGAGGAGGGATGAAATGCATGTGACAAAAATAATGAAATATGAACGTTAATGGAGGGAGAGGAAGGCTAAAGAAAAGATAGATGGATGGTGTGAGGAATTATTATAATATTATTATGAAAGGACGTCACGGCATGATACTCCATTCGAGTATCATGCCGTGACGTCTGACAGGGAAGAATGGAAGAAGTGACGTATTGCGCCAACCCCAAATAAAAAGGGGCAAGGGCAGGAATATGATGATGCTTCTTTTCATACTATTGTGCTTAATGCGGAAAAGCTAGTCACTGATAATAATTAATTTGTAACAGTAATCTTTTTTTAAATTCTTTTATAGATATTGTTCCAAACATGTGATACACTTCTTCGATGTTTATATATGGTGAAGATAAATTTGATACATTCCCAGCAACCAGCGTCCTCATCACAGCAATATGCAGTAAGTGTAATGCTAAAGTAGCGAAGTATCGAAGAAAAAGACATGCTGCACCGAACCCAAATAAATTGGAATAAGGGCAGAAAAATGACGAAGGCTGATAACCCCGTGACCTTACAAAAGCGATCAGTCGCACGAATATGCGATCGTCTTGTTCATATCTCGTTCAGAAAAACCGTTCTCTCTCCATCATCATCATCATTTCAGCCGAAAGACGTCCACTGCTGGATATAGGCCTCCCCTAAGTTTCGCCACATTGACATAACATGGGGGATTTTGCCATAATCGCCACGCTTGGCAGACGGCTTGGCGATCTCAGTACGGTTGTCACAAAAGCACAGAGAACGCTGCTGCCCATTCTCTGGCAAGTCCCTTAGTCGCCTCTTACGACACCCACGGGAAGATATGGGATGGTGCTATTCTTTATGTCCGACACCATACAAAGAGAGCTCTCTCCATACATGGTACAGAAACAAAAAAAAACTTGTAACCTATACGCACGGGGTTGGTTCTTTCTGATCACACGTCACAATTACTCAGGGTACCCATAAAGAAAACATGCCGCTTAAAATTCTGGAAAATTGTAAAAAAAGACTACTCTACAGAGAACCTCATAAAATTCCGAGAATGCATTCGAAGTTTATCCTTTACGGATGTATATGAAAGTAACGATGCGAAATTAGCTTACAAAAGATTTTATGAAACATTCTCCCTATTCTACAAACTTTGCTTCCCTAATAAAATAATAACTATTCATACTAATAAAAACTTAAAATGGGTATCGCGCGGCATAAAAAGCTGTAGTAAAAAAAACCGGCCAAGAGCGAGTCGGGCTCGCACACTAAGGGTTCCGTACCATTATTTATAAAAACGAGAAAAAAAAACAATTCGTTGTATGGGAGCCCCCCTTAAATATTTATTTTATTCTGTTTTTAGTATTTGTTGTTATAGCAGCAACAGTAATACATAAGCTGTAGAAATTTCAACTGCTTAGCTATCACGGTTCATGAGATACAGCCTGGTGACAGACGGACGGACGGACGGACGGACGTACGGACGGACGGACGGACGGACAGCGAAGTCTAGCGAAGTAATAGGGTCCCGTTTGACCCTTTGGGTAAGGAACCCTAAAACAAAGAAAATTACTGTGGACATACAGACTAAATCCTGAATTAAAAAATAAAATTAACTTTAAAAAATACTCTTCGCAATATAAGAAAGTTATAAGACTTACACAAAAAGCTCAAAATGATTATTTTATAAAAACCTCGAAAAATAAGTCGAAAGCTACATGGCAAATTGTCAATAGACCCAAAAATTACTTTCCTAAAGAACAAATAATGACCATTAATAAATGTGACCAGACCTTTTCAAAACCGATTGACATTGCTAATAAATTTAATAATTATTTTATAGATGAAATTGAGAATAATATTAAAACTGACATGGAATTTGACAATAAATTAAATAATCTAACAAGCCAATCAATGTTTATGCAGCCTGTTCTACCAAACGACATGGTTTCGGCTATAAGATCACTTAAAAATACAAGTACGGTAGGCTTTGACGGGATAACAACAAAGGCGATAAAATTTGTAAATGAACTTATAGCACCCGTATTGGCGCATATTATGAACCTTGGCATTGTTGACGGAGTTTATCCTGAAGACTTGAAGAAAGTTATTATTAGACCACTTCATAAAAAAGATGATAAGGCCAATAGCTAAAATTTCTGTATTTTCTACAACTTCGAAAAAAAAAATATAATTCTCTGTATTCCAATCTAAATAAATTTAACTTACTATGCAAGGAACAATATGGCTTTAGAAAGAATACCAAGATCCACATGGCTATTTTTAATTTTTTACGTAGCACTATGTTGGCAGTAGACCAAAAAGCTCCTATTTGTGCCATCTACACATATATGACCAAAGCCTTCGATTACGTGAAGCACGACGTCTTGTTGGACAAACTGCGTAGCTACGGTATCAGAGGTAACATTTTAAAACTTCTCGAATCCTATCTCTCCAACAGAATGCAGTGTACAGAGATTGTAAGAATATGTGAGAAAACTAAATTTGAAAAGAGTTTTTATCTCATTCTAGATTAGTAAAGTTTGGTGTCCCACAGGGTAGCGTCCTTGGGCCACCTATTTTCTTGATCTATATAAATGATCTGCCAAAGGTGACTCAACATCAAATGGTGATGTTTGCAGATGACAGTACTGCTATAGTTAAATGTATTGATCAAAATATTTATCAAATTGACATAAATAATACACTTTCGGACATAATTAATTGGCTTAGTAAAAATAATTTAGTTATTAACTTAAAGAAAACCAAAATAATGCACTTTCACCAAAGAACTAAAGTACCAAAAGTGAATAATAGACATAGTAACTGTGACATTGAAGAAAAAAAAAGCAAAATTCTTAGGTTTAATCGTTGATAATCAGCTTAACTGGAAAACCCACATAGACGACCTAAGTAAGAAAATAAATAAATCAGCCTACGCACTTTTCCAAATTGCTAGAAAAGTTAACATGGATGTGCTACTAGTCGCATATCACGGCCTAGTAGCTTCAATTTTGCGATATGGTATTGTTTTTTGGGGCAATTCTACTGATAAAGATATCGCTTTTAGGGCACAAAAAAGATGCATAAGATCGATGTGTGATCTGAAAACGGATGATAGCTGCGTACCATTCTTTAAATCGCTGAAAATACTTACCTTACCATCTTTATATATTTTTGAAATTAGTGTTTTCGTCAAAACAAACATGAGGTTGTTCGAAAAAGTGTCAACTTTACGATCTGTTGCGATTCGTAGCCAATACGCAAACTCTTTGAGCAATCAGCGTTGTATGACTGCGTTAGTGAGAAAGAGCGTTTTAGGCATGGCACCGTGTATTTACAATAAATTACCTGATGTAATAAAAAATTTGAATGTCACACAATTCAAAAAAAAAATTAAACCTTTTATTAATTGAAAAATGTTATTATACTATTGATGAATTTTTGAATGATAAATTAATGTAGACTTATGTATTAACTGACTGGAGAATACACACAATTTAGACAATTTCTAATTGATATTGAGACTAATGGTAATTTATGATTAATTATTTGAACATTATTATTATTATTGGGGGAAACTCCGCTGCCGCGGCAAATTGTCGCTCAGCGGACAGACCTCCGGCGCGATCTCATGGCGACATGGAGGGAGCGACTGTCGCAACCCCGTGCAGGGCACGCCACAATAGTGGCGATAAGTCCCCTCTTTGAGGAGTGGCTAGAGAGGCGCCACGGCGCCCTCACCTTCCGCCTGACGCAGGTCCTCACCGGACACGGTTGTTTCGGGAGGTTCCTGCACCGAATCGGGCGGGAGGAAACGCCCGGGTGTCACCACTGCGAGGATCGGCCGGAGGACACGGTGGAGCACACTGTGGAGCTATGCCCCGCTTGGGCTGAGCACCGCCGTGTCCTCGTAGCGGCGATTGGCGGCGGCGACCTCTCGCGTCCGGCCCTGGTTCAATCCATGGTCCGGAGCGAGAGGGAATGGGAAGCCGTCGCCTCCTTCTGCGAAGCAGTCATGCTAGCGAAGGAGGTGGCGGAACGTGAGAGGGAGAGAACCTCACGTCCCAGCCGCCGCGGGAGACGCCCCGGGCGTCGGGGGGCAACCAGTGGCCCCCGGCCACCGTAGGCGCGGGCCTGTGGACGGTGAGTAATGGGCTAGCTCACCGTCCGTCCGTCTTATGACGACAGACCGTGCCGACGGCGCGTTCGTGTTCCACGCGCGCCTCAAGGAGATGTCAGCAAATCGGAAGGGGTCCGAGAGGGCCGATGCCTGCCAGGGCTGCGGGTTGTTCGAAAGAGATACCGTGCCCCTGGAACGCAAAGGGCTAAGAAGGAACATGGATGGGTTTTAGTCAGTCAAGTCTGACACTCCCTTCCGCTCCGCCCAGAGCGGAAGAAGTCATTTGATGATTTCCCATCCTAAAAAAAAAAAAAAAAAAAAAAAAAAAAAAAAAAAAAAAAGGGTTTTGTTATAATAATATGTATAACTATTAAATTGCACCATTTCCGTTATTATTAATGTATTCAAATTTGAGGTTTAGTTTCAATCTTCTTTTCGTAACGAAAATGAATACTTAAGCTATAACCTCGACTCAATAACCTAATAAATATAAAAAATACATAATTGTAGCGGTTTGTTAACTTCAAATGTAATTATACCAAATAAACATTTTTGTTTTGTTATCACTTATCACGCATGTTTCATTCTCAAACCTTTATTGCAATAACAATATTAAAGGGAAACTATCAGCTTGGTAA
This sequence comes from Cerastis rubricosa, assembly GCA_949152445.1. NCBI lineage: Eukaryota > Metazoa > Arthropoda > Insecta > Lepidoptera > Noctuidae > Cerastis > Cerastis rubricosa. The sequence goes on along the minus strand of OX424534.1, from coordinate 18,471,164 downwards.
ATATTATTGTTGATAAATAAAAATAAAAACATTGTCAAAAACTTGTATCACAAGATTTGAACTCAAACCAGGTGCGTCTCATTCCAACGTTTGACGCTTACCACCATCAATACATAGTTGCTTGGTGCGAATCTAAGCGACTTTATGACCAAGCAAGATCATGCGTTTGCTGCGTGTATAACAAATGAGACGGAAATATATTTTTTTGTTTCGCGGTGTGCGACGCCGGCGCGGCGCGGCGACATGCGACAGTGTGCTAACTCTGGCTGTGATGTGCGTACAGTATTGAGTTTGAGATCATTTACACATACAGACGCACGGCCGCTCGCTTGTACGTTCACAGCAATACAATCCTTAGCGTGCTACTGCACTTCTGAATCCTTACTGTACATCACGGTGAGAAACTTGAGAAGTTCTATGCGTCTATGGAGAGTGCTCAGTCGGTTTGTATACAGCGTGTGATGGATCCGAACTGTTTAGGTTAGAACAAAGTTTTAAATAGTTCTCATATCTACAATTCGACGGGTCACGGCAGTGCCATACTACACAATGATTTCGACAGGTATATTTCAAGAACCGTGTAAAAGGAGACATGCCTTAAACTGGGCTCTAATCCAGACTCCCTAGAGGACTGCTTGAATACTTTAACAGACCTGGGAATCAATCTAGGGACCTCATGCCGACTCTTGTTTACGGAAGGTACTCGTTATTACTCCACTTCTTTCTTTACAGAGAGCCACAAACATGTTAGCAAGCGCGTGCTACTAGTTAACCGGACCTTCAGTAAGATGGTCTGTTTATTAATGTCCGAAGTTATACTATTTGGAGTTGGATCTCACTAATCACTGCATGGTGTGTTAATGTTTTGCCGACTACAATATTACATGTGAAAAAGGGTACGTGTTATTTTTTTGAAGTTAGTAGCGAATTAATGATCGTACAATATGATTTAAATTTAGTTTATGGTATTGGTCTTATAACATTGTTGACGACGTATCTCAAAGAATGGATGAATAGCATACCAATGAAGAATGATGAAGACGAAAATGCTGAACATTTTGGCATATTGTTTAAGACGTATCAACATATTTTAGAAGCTTACAAACTGTATAAAAAATGTTTCCGAATATTGGTAAGTAGGTGTTTACTTTATTTCACAAACCCACACTTAATACATATTATAAATACTGAAGCAACACACTATTGTTTTTTTTTACACACAAATAGAATCACTTTTCATTTCACTGGATAGTCCAGCAGCCTAAAAACACCTGTACCGGCTACGGATGTTTGTCAGGTTAAATGCGTAAAAGACGAAGCTGGAATGGTTCTTCCTGACGATGAGAAAATTAAGGATAGATGGAAGGGTTACTTTGAAACACTGATGACTAAGGACAATAACTGGAGAGGTGTGCTGTAGAATAAACCAGTGTATGAGGGACTAGTGAGAATGGTAGGTGTGGACGAAGTGAGGATTGCAGGAAATAGAATGAAGTATTGTAAGGCATTAGGACCGGTCGGAATATCAGTTGAAGTGTGGAAGTTCTTGTGGATGGACGAATGGACGTGGTTAGCTTTATTCTTCAAAAAACTGTTGCTGGGAGAAGCCATACCTGACGAAAGGTGTAACAGTTCGCTGCTGCCCATTTTCAAAAAGCGATTGTGATGCGCTAAAATTTATATTTACAGCCATAATTCTACTGCCATATTGTATGAATGTTTGGGGGAAAGTTATTGAAAGGCGACTGAGAGAAGAGACCGAAACGCAGTTTTATGCCTGGTGGGGGAACGATGGATACTTTTTACGCTACCCGCCAGCTGTCTGAGAAATACAGAGGTGCACATGAAAAAATACACATGGTGTCCGTCGAACTTGAGAAAAGGGATAAGACCGGTTGCGGTTGCAATTTCGGCAGTCTCTCCAGTCCTGTGCCGATCTGCTCCGACTTCCAGTACCTGCTGGCTGTTTGTGTATGTCAGTTTAAATGTTTGTAAACGCACCCACGATACAGGAGGAATTCCTAGTGTGGGGCAACGTTTTTTTAAATAGAAAAAAGAAAAAAACCTTAGGACGTTTTTTCATGGGGATAGCGAGGTAGACCGGGTCGTTACGTGCCAGATCTACTGGAAGAAAAGGCGACAGATCACTGGAACAACTTGTGACCCACTTATGCCCTTCACGTTAAAGGGGAAAATATACAAGTCGGTGATTAGGCCTTTCGTACTGTATGATTCAGAATGCTAGACTGTGAAAAAGGTAGATGAAAAACGATTGCATGTAGCGAGGATGAGAATGTTGGAGGGATGTGTGGAGTGACAAGAATGGATAAAATAAAAATGAGTACACTAAGAGAGAAAGTTTGAAAGTGGCGCCTGTTATAGCGTAATGGAAAGGAAGTCGTTTGTTTTGATATGGACACGTAATGAGGACAGATGAAACGCATGTGGCAAAAAAAGCGATGGATATGAACGTTATTGGATGGAAAAGGAGAGGAAGGCCAAAGAAAAGATGGATGGATGGTGTGAGGAATTACAAGAAAGGGAAAGGAGAATGATACCGGGACGTCCGACAGGGGAGAATGGAAGAAGTAACGTGTTGCGCCGACCCTCAAATAGTATGGGACAAGGGCAAGAAGGCGTTCAAGCGGCTCTTGCCCAACCTGGGGGGTCCAAACGCCTCCTGCCGCAGGCTCTACGCGGGGGTCGTGCGGTCCATGGCCCTTTACGGGGCCTCGGTGTGGGCGCGTTCTCTGAGGCGGCGAGCCGCCCATTACCTGAACGCGCCCCAGAAGGTGGTAGCCGTAAGGCTGATCCGGGGGTACCGCACGATCTCCGGCGAGGCGGCGAGCCTCTTGGCCGGATTGCCGCCATGGGATCTGGAGGCGATAGTCCTCGCGTGCCTGCACGAATGGCGCGCGGAGGCACTACGCCGGGGGGAAACTCCGCTGCCACGGCAAATTGTCGCTCAGCGGACAGACCTCCGGCGCGATCTCATGGCGACATGGAGAGAGCGACTGTCGCAACCCCGTGCAGGGCACGCCACAATAGTGGCGATAAGTCCCCTCTTTGAGGAGTGGCTAGAGAGGCGCCACGGCGCCCTCACCTTCCGCCTGACGCAGGTCCTCACCGGACACGGTTGTTTCGGGAGGTTCCTGCACCGAATCGGGCGGGAGGAAACGCCCGGGTGTCACCACTGCGAGGATCGGCCGGAGGACACGGTGGAGCACACTGTGGAGCTATGCCCCGCTTGGGCTGAGCACCGCCGTGTCCTCGTAGCGGCGATTGGCGGCGGCGACCTCTCGCGTCCGGCCCTGGTTCAATCCATGGTCCGGAGCGAGAGGAAGCCGTCGCCTCCTTCTGCGAAGCAGTCATGCTAGCGAAGGAGGTGGCGGAACGTGAGAGGGAGAGAACCTCACGTCCCAGCCGCCGCGGGAGACGCCCCGGGCGTCGGGGGGCAACCAGTGGCCCCCGGCCACCGTAGGCGCGGGCCTGTGGACGGTGAGTAATGGGCTAGCTCACCGTCCGTCCGTCTTATGACGACAGACCGTGCCGACGGCGCGTTCGTGTTCCACGCGCGCCTCAAGGAGATGTCAGCAAATCGGAAGGGGTCCGAGAGGGCCGATGCCTGCCAGGGCTGCGGGTTGTTCGAAAGAGATACCGTGCCCCTGGAACGCAAAGGGCTAAGAAGGAACATGGATGGGTTTTAGTCAGTCAAGTCTGACACTCCCTTCCGCTCCGCCCAGAGCGGAAGAAGTCATTTGAAGATTTCCCATCCGAAAAAAAAAAAAAAAAAAAAAAAAAAAAAAGGGCAAGAAGACGATGATGGTGCTTTTCATACAATAATGGTGCGTTATGCGGAACAGCTAGTCAATGATGATAATTAATTTGTAGCAATAATCTTTTTAAAAATTCTTTACAGATATTGTACCAAACATGCGATACATTTCTTCGAAGTTTATGTTTGGTGAAGATACATTTGATATATTCCCAGCAACCAGCGTCCTCATCACAGCAATATGCAGTAAGTGTGACGCTAAAATGACAAAGTATGGTAGAAAAAGACATGCTGCACTGAACCCAAATAAATTAGGATAAGGGCAGAAAAATTATGAATGCTGATGTAACCCCGTGACCTTGCAAAAGCGATCAGTCGTACGAATATGCAATCGTCTTGTTCATATCCCGTTTAGAAAAACTGGTTTCTCTCCATAAATGGAACTGAAACAAAGAAAAATCTAACCTATTCGTGCAGGGTGCTTTGAGATAGGTCTTTAAAAATGACATTGAAGTTACTTAACCATTTTTTTTCAAAGTCAGTCGTTTGAAAGATAGACACTTCGAGAGTGGTAAAATGTGTGTGGGACACACACATTTTGTCACTTTGGAAGTCTTCTAATTTCTAAAGGATGAGGAGGAAATTTTAGAAAAAAATGTAGGATTGCAGGACGTACAACCAACTTTTAAAAAATTAGGTTCGAATAAGAATTAACGTTTAGTTTTGGAGATATGGGCTTTTCATCAATTTGCAGCATTAACTTTGATTTCATTAGCATGCAATGAAAAACAAATTTAGTTTTGCTGTTGAATGTAATACAATACAACTTATACAACATATAAATGAGTTCTCAAAATATTTTTTATTAATTGTTTGGTGCCACGGAACCTTTTGTGCGTGTGGGTACGACTCGCACTTGGTCTGGATTTTAGTTTTTTAGAAGTCGGTTTAATTTTTAAGAATTAAATTTGATTGTATCTGAACTTATCCTCATTGATATTTTTATTTTTAGTCATCATCTACGCAGCCTTTTCCCGACAATTTTACCTTCTTTATCTAATTTACAACTTTCTTTTTTGATCTATTTGTTTTTTCCAGTTCTCTCCGTTTACTAGCATACTGGTAGCTGTGTGGATTATGAAGCACTTGTTACTAATACTGATTACTTGCTTGCAATGTGAGAAGTTTTATGCATCTGTGGAGGAAGCTGAGTCGGCGTGTATACGTAGTTTGATGGATGCGAACTGTTTCGGTTAGAACAAAGTTTTGAATAGTACTTTTGTTTGCAGGTCAAGGAGCTAGACGAAGATGTGCCATACTACGCAAATATTACGCTAGTGATGGTGTAAAAAAAGTTGTGTATTACCACACAACTTTTTTTACACCATAACTAGCGGGAAATTCTCGATTCTTATTTACTTTTTTCTTTGCAGAGAGTAACAAACATCTATGCAAGCGCGTGCTACAAGTTAACCGGACCTTCAGTAAGATGTCTGCGTGTGGTCTGTTTACTATAGACGCCTCTCTACCGATACCTTTGATGGGACTTCTGACTAGTTATATCATCGTTATCCTGCAGTTTGCATTACTGTAAAAACTTATTTTTTTTTAAAGGTAATATTGAACGTTTTCATCATTTAATTGTTTTCATTTATGCTCATAAAATAAATAGATAATGTCATGTGTTAATGTGTTCATTTATTAGTCATGTCCAACAATTTAATATTTTCACTATCACCAGTATCAGCAACCTCCTACATGAACTTCATCGCAATAGCGTGTTATCGGAACTGCAATCATCGCCGTACAGATTTTAGCGACAACTTACATACGTCGCGATTGTATACTTTCGCAGTAAAGAACTTTCGTAACTACATACGTCGCGATAGTAAACTTTCGCGGCAACGTACAATCTCCAAAGGAGATAACAGAGAGACAGATAAGGTGGCAGATAAGGTAATAAGGAGGGTAACTTATCTCCTTTGGAGACCGTACATCGCGGTAATGAACTTGGCGAATATATCGTACACCCCAAAAGATTGTACAACAGTACAAACGGAAAAACCTACCTTACCTCACAATATAGGCAATATTTAACAATACTGAATACGAACAATCGAACAGAAAAACACAAAATCAATACTCCATCGCAACTTTTGCATACAATCTAAACTTTTGGGATGGAATCTAAATTCGGGCGATTTTTTTTTCACATTTTTTTTTTTTTTTTGGGAATGGCATCTCGCAGTTCAACCAAGGAGGTTGTCGTCTGCTTAACCGGACTATCCTGTGGGTGCCTTAAGAGTAAGGCCTCCAGCCAGGGCATAAAAACTTACAAACTAAGCGACTACACGCTAAGGGCACCCCCTGTGGGGTACGAGCCTCGGCTCAGGGCGTCGCTGGGGGAGGACTGCATGGGGACAGGCTGGATCTGAATGATATCATTATTTAGGGGCTGATTTAAAACTACTGGCACAGCATCGCGGGCTGGCTCGAGCGAGGGTCGGGGAGGGCATGGATCGGGACGTCGCGACGGACCTCGACGGCGAGGTCGGAAAGACGACGGTTTGTGTCTGAACTTTTTAAGAGTGCTTCTTTCCTACTCTCCTGGAGGAGGGTGATAGCGTCATCGGGAGAGACGAGGGTATGCCGAGGACGGCGTATTGTACTAATGCGCGAGGGTTCGTAACGTGCGGCCGCTGCGATCAGGGGATTACGGTGTCTAATGGCGTTATCGAAGGACGGTGGGCATTCTAAGGTCTACGTGTAGACGGTCATTACGGACATAAAAAGGGGCTCCCGTGACTCTACGTAAGAAGAAGATCCTATGGATGTACTTAGGCTTGGTGTGAGCGTACACGACGCAAGCGTACGTCATAGTGGGGCGGATCACCGCGGTATAAAGGCGCAACTTGAGTGACAACTTGCTTTTTGCCGAAATCATGAAATGAAGCCTACCCATAGCAAAGGCAGCTCGGTCGCGAGCTGCTTTGATGTGCGCCGCGAAAGACAGGTGGTTGTCAAGTAAGATTCCTAAGTACTTGGCTTGCTTCTCCCAAGGGATAGGCTTACCGTACATAGTGATCGGGCTGAGCGCGGGTGGCTTATTCTTACGCGGTTTAGAGAAAAGAACTGCCTGGCTCTTGTCGGGGTTCACCTCGATTCTCCATTTCCGGAACCAAGCGCCTAAGACGTTGGCTGAGGTTTGGAGGGTTCTGTAAATAGCGTCGTGACTACGGCCAGTGTAATAGATGGCCGTGTCGTCCGCTAACAGGGCTAACTGAGCCTTCTTGCTCTTGGGGATGTCACTGGTGAACAGAGTAAAGATAAGGGGAGAGACAACGGAGCCCTGAGGGACTCCGGCTCTAATGGGGTGGGGGGAAGACAGCGCCTTCCCGATGCGATAGCGGAAGGTGCGATCCGACAAAAAGTCTCGTAAGATGAGCACGAGACGGTCTGGCACTCGCAGTTTGTACAGCTTATATAATAAGCCGTTGTGCCAGACTTTGTCGAAAGCCTTTGCTATGTCGAAAAACAACACACCATCACAATATAAAAAAGCAAATAACCCATACATCCACGATGCGAGGGTATCGTACGTGAGTAAGTCCGGGTGCTAAGCAGTAAATCGTCCAATAGGAGCCCGCGTACGTGTTTGCACAGCCCTCGCTAAAACAGATTACGCGCGATATAAAAATGGAGATTACATGACACGTGTTTAACTCAGATTATTGAATAATTAGCGATAATTTTACGCTTTGAGTAACAAAATTTGTAAAAGGGTAAATATGGTAATGTTTTTATTTCATGTCTTACACATGTTTTCCCTTAGCGAGTTGTGAAATTGTTCGCGTTATGAGTTGGTAAACGGGAGCGGACGTGTTACACGTTTTATGTTATTAGATTACGGTGAGATGAATGTTATGAATTATTTATATTCACTTATTTCCCTTCACAACCTATTATAATTGATACAACCGTCTGTTAGAAAATTTAAAAAAAAAAACAACCTAGCCATGTTGAATTTTCTGCCAGTACTACAGAAACTAGTTACTACTGATAAAAAGTAGGCTGACAAAGAAAAATAAGTTAAAAGATTAATTTTTTTTCGTGTTGTCACTTGTATTTACATTATAAAACTCTAAACATCATACACCAAACCCCACTCTACGCTATAATAGTAAAACCTTCCCCACATTAACGCTAAGAAGTTCATAGACGTCTGCAGACGACAGCCACCAACTACGCTATAACTACGCCATAACTACACTCTAACTACTTTTAATTGTTGGCGAAAATAGCTATCAAAGGATATTGCCTCCATGTTTCACACACACTCGGTAAACTTCGAATTAAGTTCATTTAATCCAATTTCTATTCATGAAAAAGTCATTCAATGGGATTAAATGAACTTAAAGAGGTTGTATTTCGTAGCGGCGATTGGCGGCGGCGACCTCTCGTGTCCGGCCCTGGTTCAATCCATGGTTCGGAGTGAGAGGGAATAGGAAGCCGTCGCCTCCTTCTGCGAAGTAGTCAGGCTAGCGAAGGGATGTCGTGAAACAAGAGGGAGAGGGCCTCACGTCGGAGGCCACCCAGTGGCCCCAGGCCACCGTAGGTGGCCTGTGGACGGTGAGCAGTGGGCTAGCTCACCGTCCATCCGTCTTATGACGACAGGCTGTATCGACGGTGCGTTCGTGTTCCACGTGAACCTCAAGGAGATGTCAGTAAAACGGAAGGGGTCCGAAAGGGCCGATGCCAGGGCTGCGGGACTGTTTGAAAGAGATACCGTGGCCCTGGAACACAAAGGGCTAAGAAGGAATTATGGATGGGTTTTAATCAGTACAAGTCTAACACAGGGAGTGTTAGACTTGTACTGATTAAACCACTCCGCCCAGAGCAGGAGAGGTCATGATACATAAAAAAATACATGTGGCACTCGGGGACTGCCGCGGTAAACCTATTGCATAGTATTTTTATCAACATGCAATTATAATATTTATGCAATATTTTTTTTTCTTTGATATTAATTCAAATTACACTTTTTGAGCGTGGTGACCGATAAGATTTTTTTTTTTTTGCCATGAAGTTTTTTCACCATTTTTTTCAAATCCGGGTGTTAGGTTTTTTCGTTACGGAATTTCTTGATTCGGTCGCCACGCTCAAAGCCCGTGATAAAAGCTACGCAATAGCTTAAAAAAGATTTATAATTTTAGCTATTATAATTCCGTAAAGCCATATTTATTTGTTACGGCCACGAATCATATTTTAATCAATAAACAATCTGAGACTGCCGCTCAGACTGACTGCTGACTGTCTGCTGCTGAGGAGCTCGTGGCTAAATAGTAACAGCCGCCCAGGTCGATCTTAAAGCCTTGCTTGCCGAGGTTGGTCTGTGGATGGGTGACCATAATTACATATCGAGTTTCCTCCGTGCCTCGGAAAGCACGTTAAGCCGTTGGTCCCGGCTGTCATTTGTAAATCTTTGATAGTCATCACGAGTTGTCAGAAGCTAAAAGTCTGACATCCAGTCTTACCAAGGGGTATCGTATTACCCAGTTACTGGGTTGTGGAGGTCAGATAGGCGGCCGCATCATGTAAAATACTGGTACTCAGCTGCATCCGGCTAGACTGGAAGCCGACCTCAAGATAGTTTGGGAAAAGGCTAGGCAGATGATGACAATCTGAGACTGCCGTGCAAATTGCAAAAAAACATAAGAAAATTCGAATTTCGCGGGCCACTCCTGCGTTTCTGCCTAAAGAAAAAGAGTATGAACATGATGCTTAGAGATTTCTTTGAAACACAAGGTCTAGACCCTACATTTCATCTGAGAAAAATTGATGGCATTTTTTAGAACGATTGCGTTATTTTTCTCTATTATTTTCGCGTTATTGTCTCCCCCCAATTTTGTTTGTCATTTGCCTTGCAAAACCGTAAATAATGAGTGCAGATCGCCACGACAAATAAATAAATAAACCTTTTAAATCCCTAAATAAAAATAAACCTCATTCCAAAACAATTTTTATCATGCAAGTACCATTTCAATTAAATTCATATCAAATCATAATTACATATAACGAATAAATTCGATTAATTATTACGTTTCAAATTACATTTTATTAGAGTTACATCGATATAAAATATATTTGGTTTTTAAACATTTCAATTTCTTTAATTGATTTCTTCTAAATTATTTGTTTTTATATGTTTATTTAGGTATTATTTTAAATAAATTCATTCTTTTATTTGATATTAAAGATTAGATTAGATTACATTTTGAATCATATTCCAATAATACATTTTTATAAATATTGATATTCTAGGCATTCAAGTTATACAGGATGTTTGGTGCATAGTGTGCCAAATCGAAGTGTTCGACTGAAGGGGCCATCTGCTATCATTTCAGACCCCTCAATTAAATAAGTACCAACAAATAAAACCCAAAAAACCAACGCCCAAGAAGTAAAACCAAATTATTTTAAATGAGTAACCATGGAGTTTCTTACCGGTTCTTCTCCATAGGAAACAACCGACCCGAACCGTGCATCTTTTGTCGACGTTTTATAAGTGCCCATGTAGGCCTATGTAAAATGAAATATTTTGATTTGATTTGATTTGATAAGTACCGACTTAATAGTATAACGTAACAAAAAAAAAATTATTCTCTATTTTTTTGGAAGAAGGTTTTTTTTGTAAAAATGTTTTTAATTTCCTTTTTAGTCACGTCATCTCACAAAAATCGTAATCAAGTATCAATTTTACATTGTAACTAGACACCAGCAAATCGTCCATACTATACGAATAAATAATGTTCATAAAATGAAAACTACTGGGCTAAACTAAGGCTATGTTAATTTTTTATATTTTTTTTATTCATAAAGAATTAAAAATTCCGCATCAAAATAAAGAAGAATCACGTAAATCTGATCATAAATCTCAGCGTAAACGGTGTACATACAAAAAAAAAACAATCGAATTGAGAATTCCTTTTTGAAGTCGGTTAAAAACAGAGATTAGAGTCAAGTTTTACATCACACTAGTATTGTAGTATGATTAGCGTCACAGTATTAACTGTGCTTGCATTTATAAAACTATTAGAATAAACGACATAAAACCAAAACCCCTGATAAAAGAAAAAAACTCCTAGTATGTTCCAAACGCGGTTGCTCTTGTCATTTTGCTATCGAACAGTTTTCGTGTTGTCCAACAAAATATCGTAGTATATTTCCAATACACCAGGTTTTTCCCGCATAAGTTATTAAAAGTTGTATTCCCCACGCGTCGCTCCGGGCCGAGGTAATGACAAGTTTACCGTGATAAACCGGGTAAACCGGGACGGGGTAAACTGGAAACGGGCAAACCTAGTTTACCGCGTAAACTTACTTTGAAACGCGGGTAGCGATAACTGTTTCTAAATGGGTAGTAATTAAACCGGCTTCTATTTAATAGCATTTTAGTCGTCCAAAAAATAACTTGTCCTCTAAATTAGTAAGTGAGCCACCATCAATGTACAATTGTACATCTAAAAAGTACTATCTCAACCAACATTATCGATGTAAGCTACTGTAAATACATCTCAGCATGGTTTTAATTTTATATCATTTAAATTTGTGATTTGTATTCAAGTAGTTAGCTTCTAAAATAACTATATATGACGTCCATAAAGTAATTCAATCGACTTCTAATTTTATAACTTAGTACGTTTAAAACCTAGTTATGTATGACTAATTCATATAATTCATTTGTAATATACCTAAAATAAATATTGAATAATTTAATTATGAGAAACTAAATTTAAGAAACAAGACAATGGTAGTATTTTTTTGGGTAGAGTAGGCTCTTTTTAGTGTTTAAATTTACCTAAAGTTTTATGTTCAGGGTAAATACCCAAATATTGGTGTTTACCCTGAACATAAAACTTTGGGTGCGTGTGATTTTTTTGGTTTGGTAGTCGACGTAGCGCCGCTGCGCGAAGCTCCTTTTTCTGCCTGCAAGGTTTAAAGTAACCTACCCCTTCGAACCTAACCTGCCCGAGTAGGAGTGCCGCAAGTCCCGAGCTCGCTTCGCTCGCACTCGCATCCTATGTTCTCATTGCCGCAATGCCTTTTTACGATGTTGATTTTTTTTCCATTCATCTCTGCCATCCGTCAAGCTATCACTCCTGTAAGCATTGCAGATGTTACAATAGTTTCTGTTTCATCAACATTATAACCTACCCTAACCCTAACTTTTCTGAAATGTAAGCCTAATCTGATGCAGCCAAATTGCAGATCTCTATATGAAGCAACTACCTATCTGACCTCCAATACAAAGTTGCAGGATGCAGACTAGTTGTCAGACTTTGAAAGCTTGTTACTTACCTTCAACAGTACAGAGCGGTTTCCGACCAAAACGCATTATTATAACCGACTACGCACAAGAGTATTGAACAAAAGTATTCTGGTCTTTGGAAATTGAAACCCCGAGCGGCCCAGGCCTGAAACTGAAAAATCTTCGCGACGTTTTATTTACGGGTTTAGAGCGCAACAGTGATGAAATACATTGCGCAAAGTACCTGCTTGGGCTCGAACTCACGACCCACTACCTGTAGGTATCTCATGAAGCGACGCCGCTACTATGTAAAGTACAAAAGTTATAAAGTACAGAAGTAAAAGACGTGTTTTATGCCATCCAATCAAGCCAGTTCTGTGTGCCCGAAGCTGTGTCCACGTGATTTAAAAAAAGATGGAAAAAGGCTTTCAATTCCCTTTCGAAGTTGGCGTACAAAAAACAAACGAGCATTGGGCACCTCAACGGACTACGGCGACTCTTTCTGAGCATACAGTCAGTGTTTGCTCACGATGCCATCATCCAAAACCACTCATCATATCGGGCAAGGTGATGGGTTTTTTCATCAGGAATTTCATTATTAAGGAGCAGCTAGGTGGCTCGCTCCTACTACATGAGACGTAAACATCACTGGCGTAATGTTGGAGTACTATTAGGTACACTTCTGCTAACGGACGTGATTTTATGAGATGGTATTGTATTCAAATTGCATGATTATTTACTTACATACTAATTACATATTTAAATATTTTTACAAAATGATATAAAAACAAATAAAAATATATATTTAAAATAGTAGCGCACGCATTGAGAACAGGGTCCAAGCTACCGGTGGTCAGCGCTGACAGACATTTCGAAAATGTTTTTAGTAACTTCAGATTCATTAAAATCGGTTCAGTCATTTCGGAAAATAAGGACTTGAAAGTTTGTATGAAATTCCGTAAGGTTTATAAACGTGTTACATTAAACACAGTCAAAAAAAAACTCACAATCTCATTATTTTTAAATTCCGCAAATCATATGTACTAATTCATACAAATTTTTAAAGTACGGAAGTAACTATCGGTATGTCTGCCTGTCTGCCACTTTTTTCAGCTGAATAGATTATGATGAAGTTGACACACAGGTATACCACGACCCGAGAAAGGATCTGGAAGACTTTGCATCCCTATACCGATACTTAGTTCCCGTGGCATAACTTCCGACGTACACGGGCGGAACCACGGACAAAAGCAAGCAAACTATAAAAAAAAAACCAACATACATCCATTCCAGATGTCGAAATGCTGTAGTTCTGTACCAATTTGGACTTGTTCACATAGTGCCGCCAAAAAAAACGGATCTTCAAACAAAAGGATTTTCCCAAAAAAATGGCTGCCTTTATTTTTGCCATAGTTTCTGGGTGGGCAGTGGTTCTGTGCACTTCGTTTGAAAGCGTGCACGGAATCAGTATGGAATCAGTCACGCGTTTTCGTGGACAAAGGACAAAGTATGGAGTACCGTGGACTATAATAGCGTAGGTTTTATTCAACCGTGTTTGTTTGAGTTACCTGTGACTGCCCGTACGAGTATATTGTGCTCCGTTGAAAACAAGAAGTTTTTTTAGAGAATCCGCAGGTACTAATAAAATGCGAAAGTAAAGTAAGTCTGAGTGTCGGTATTCGGTGTGAAGTATAAAGCCAATCGTTCTAATTATACTTGACAAATAAATCGTATGGGAGAAGAACACACGCTACTTTTCGTCTATGATATTTGTATAAAAATGATGAAGTACAAAATACACGCGGGTGAAGTCGCAGGCAATGGCTAGTCGGGAAAGTTTATAGTAGACCTATCGGTTACTCCTTGTGCATAAACAAACAGACTTCTTGAAGCTAGGTAGGTAGTACCGCCACGCACAATTAGTGTAACCGAGCAGCATTTCTGCTAGAAAAATTGCAAGCATGTGTTAAAACGCTTTATTGTAATAATTAAAATATTAAAATATATTATTCACTGTTGTAATTTTTGTTTATGGTAACGTGAAACGAATATTCTTTTTCATTTTCTGTTGATACTTTTTCATAATGGGTAAAAGAAAAAAATAGAATAAGAAATGGTTTATTTATTATAACTATTTATCAAATGGTTTTACATAGATAAAAAGAAAGAGAACGAGAGCTCGTGGCTAAATAATAACAGCCGCCCAGGTCGATCTTTAAGGTTAAGCCGTGCTTGCCGAGGTTGGTCTGTAGATGGGTGACCATAATATACACATCGAGTTTCCTCCGTGCCTCGGAAAGCACGTTAAGCCGTTGGTCCCGGCTGTCATTTGTAGATCTTTGACAGTCGTTACGAGTAGTCAGAAGCTAAAAGTCTGACATCCAGTCTTACCAAGGACTTTCGTATTACCCAGTTACTGGGTTGTGGAGGTCAGATAGGCAGTCGCTTCATGTAAAATACTGGTACTCAGCTGCATCCGGTTAGACTGGAAGCCGACCCCAAGATAGTTTGGGAAAAGGCTAGGGCATAGATAAAAAGAAAAAGTAACAACATCGATGCGCAAAGACTAATTCGAGCTATGTATTTTACACGTTACCCTCATTGCATTTGATATTTTGTCTCGACATTCAGCTAGTTGTTTTTTTGTATTTTAACGTACTATCTAGCTCCGTGGTTCATGCTGAGGAGTCGAACTGTTCCTTATTACCGTGTTTGGTACGATTGCACTGTCGAAAAGTGTAGATGTTTTGTTGTGTATAAACTATAAATAGTGTAAAATATGTTGTTTGAGGTGGAATAAACTGAATATACGTAGTTCTGCCGTTTTTGGACTTATTTAACCAGTGATCTAACACATGTAAGATTTGAAACTTTGCGATTAACTTTTATTTGTTTTTAACACGCTTTTATTAACTTCATCTGTAACTAAGTATTAAAAAAAATCAGGAAGCATGTAAGCAATGTTTTTATTTAAATGTTCGAGTCTCTGTCTTTCGAAAAGCTATAGAAAGTACTTTCAAGACCATCCAAATTTCATAGCATTGCTGATCTCAGAAACAGGGAACAAAATGTCTCGTAATATTGTTCATATCAACAATATCTAAAATTCAACACCATTGACACCACAATAATACCAATCAACAAAATTACAAAGCAAATTTCGCAAACAACCAGCACACTGCATAAAAATTCAGTCGAAAAATCCGCGTCAAACAGAGTATCAGCAGAATTGGATCGATTTAATCCTTTTTCAGTGCACGTAGTGTTTGTGCTCAGAGCTGGGACATCCCCCCGCCGAATAAAATAAAAGGCACAACTACAAAGGCTCCTACCTGTTTTCATTAATATTGCTTGTGATGGTCTGAAGTTTGAATAGAGGAAATGAATGAAGGAAGAGGAGTGTTAGGCTAAATAATAAGAGTCGCTGAGTCGATCTTTAGGTTAAGCCGCGCTTGCTTAGGTTGGTCTGTGGATGGGTGACCATATACCGAGTTTCCTCCGTGCTTTGGCACGTTATGCCGTTGGTCCCGGCTGTCATTTGAACCTCTTTCACAGTCGTTGCAGGTAGCCAGTGTCCCGAAGGTCTGATGACCAGTCTTACCAAGGGTTATCGTATTACCCAGTTCTAACTGAGTTGTGGAGTTCAGATAGACAGTCGTAAGGTCAATGTAAGTCCTCTATGTATAAATGACTAACAGCCCAACCGGTTTCGAACGGGTATTTAACAAAAATTACAAAAATAAAAATTACAATACACACACATAAACCCTTCTGTTTGCGTCAGGTTACCAAAAAAAGAAAATTATATAGAAAGTTTGAATATTCCCCACCCGTACGGCCCGTACCCCAGTGACGCCTACATCGCCTAAGGTGCTGCCTAGCTAGCCACCTGAGCAGGGTGAGCGGCGACCACGCAACTTTTTTCTAATACTTACATTTTTAAACTGGTGATATCTTTCGAATGGAATGTCCGAATTGATGGATGGTATTGAAGCAGTTTTGAATATGAAGAATAATTTATTTGCATAAGGATTAATAATACCAAGATACAAATACAGAGCCTTTTCCAGCGGCGGCTCAAATTTTTTTTTTTTTTTAATAAATCAACACTTATTGTGGCAAAACTATAATAGTTAGACATTATGCTGTCGCGACACTTTTTGTAAATAATAATGTGTTCTGCAAAGTCGTAGTACATTATTTTATTCTATCATCAATAGTTTTCGCAACGTACGCGATGTAAAGAATATTTTAGGTATTTTTTGTACACCGTGGATTACATTATTGGAGTTTTAGCAAGGATCCCTTTTTTTTGAAAATCAAATATAGCCTATGTTCACCGCGGTAGTGTAGCTTCTCAACAGTGAAAGATTTTTCTCAAATTGGTTCAGTAGTTTCGGAGCCTATTCCATGCAAACAAACAATCAAATCTTTCCTCTTTATAATATTAGTTTAGAAGTTTTTTATCCACATTGTAAGATGCTGGTACGAATACCATGTTCACTTACATTAAAGAGCTAAAAAGTCGGATTGGTATTCCCTGAGCAACAGTTTGATCGATGACCAAAACGTAGGCACCTCGATCACTCTATTGAATGATTGCTAGCCAATTTACTAACACGACAGTAGCACGTTTTGTTAAATGAAATACATCAACGTTATTGTGTATCTGAAAGAATATTTGACAAGAAAAATATAAAACATAGTTAACCTCGTTCGTCTAGTCTTCGCATGAGGACAAGACACTTTGTCCAAACTGGGGACAGTTTGGACAAAGTGTCTTTGGATTTTTCCATCAGCAATTTCTTCATAGCGGCCACGAAGTCTTGAATATACTGTATGCTTAATAACTGTTTCTACTCTATTTGTCCGATTGTTGCTTGCTATCACTCATCATCATCATTTCAGCCCAAAAGACGTCCACTGCTGGACATAGGCCTCCCCCAAGTGTCGCCACATTGACATTTTGCGGGGTTTTGCCATAATCGCCACGCTTGGCAGGCGGGTTGGCGATCGCAGTATGGTTGTTACAAAAGCACAGAGAACGCTGCTGCCCATTCTCTGGCAAATCCCTTAGTCGCCTCTTACGACACCCACGGGAAGATATGGGATGGTGCTATTCTTTACGTCCGACACCATACAGAGCAAATCTATCACTTATCACTATAATTGCTATCACTACCTACATAAGATATATCAGTCATCAGTTATTTTTTTTTTTTTGGAATGGCATCTTGCAGTTCAATGAGGTTGTCGTCTGCTTAACCGAACTATCCTGTGGGTGCCTTAAGAGTAAGACCTCCAGCCAGGGCATAAAAACTTACAAACTAAGCGACTACACGCTAAGGGCACCCCCTGTGGGGTCCGAGCCTCGGCTTAGGGCGTCGCTGGGGGAGGACTGCATGGAGCATGGATAGGCTGGATCTGAATGATATCCTTATTTAGGGGCTGATTCAAAACTACTGGCAGAGCATCGTGAGTTGGGGGTCAGGGAGGGATCAGTCATCAGTCCATCAACCATCATACTTATTAAAAAAAAAAGTTTATTTCAGTTCATTTTGGCTTAGATGTATGTCGAGGAGTCTCCATTTAGGCATAAAAAATGCCTGTAGTTGAAAGCTCCACTCTTCCCTTACATTATATTTATAGTGCGTGGGCGTGTGTGTGTTTGTGTGTGTGCGCGCGTGTGCGTATGTGTGTGTGTGTGTGTGTGTGAAAGGTTATTAAAGTTAGTAAGATACCTTAATTGGATCCTATGAAGTACGCAATTAGGAACTGCCCACCTATATTAATAATAATTTATTTATTTAATCAAATAACAATGTTAAAATTAAAAGTAATATATTTAAGTGCACTTGGCTTAATGCTAGTTAACAAAAACTGGAAGGTGTTGGCAGTACCCTTACTTAGTTATGAAATAACTTGTATTAGGGGCAGTAACATTGCACGCGCCTGGCTGTGCTACTACCTACACCTATGCTTAACCTTCGGACATTACAGGCGTGATGTTATGATAATGTTTCGTTAGCTATACAAGTTACAACATAAACAACTTAAATAAACGACACGACTCAAAAGACTATTTTGACTTTTAAAATAAGGACCAAAAAAATATTATTTTCAAACCTAGGACCTACGCTCTAAATAACTTGAAATGATGTCTCCTAAAGAATTCTATGCTACAATGCCTTTTTTGGCGTCGCCGGGCCTCCATTACATAACAATGGTCACCATTTCTCTTTTGAGACAAAGAAAAATCTCGACAATGAGTCTGAATAATAGAATTATCGGCCTCGCTAATTTAGGGGAGGAAATTAGGTTATTTAGTTCTTTATACGGACATTATTTTATTGGGAAAATGTAGTTGTGGAAGACATATATAATAATGTACGTGATTGTTTCTTGAAATATAGGTCTGTAACAAAGCAGCTAAATCTAATGGTTGTAAAGGTGCTCTTAACGAAGCCGAAAGGCACTTGTTCTCCCCGCCATTGTGATATCTATATATATAATAATTACGTGTCACGTTGTTTTTCGGGGATGGACTCCTAAAGTACTTAACCGATTTTAATCAAATTTGCACACCGTATGCAGTTTGATCCAACTTGAAAGATAGGATAGCTTCACATCTCAATTTATAGTCGCAATATTATTTTCTTGCAAATTAAATCACAATAATCTGTTAGCTAGAAACGATTCTAACAATTCGATTCTATTCTTCTTCGATTCTATCTATTCGTATCTGTTGACTGGATTCAATAGATGGCGCTGTATAGGAGTGGAGCAGCAATGAAAAATAAAGCGAAAACAGGTAGTTTTTTTATATACCTGCACGCGTAGCATAACTGCCATAGAAACGGGCTATGTCGACGGAAGAATCGACAAACTGACAAATTGTCATTGTCTATCTGTCATTATGTCGATTCTTCCGTAGACAAAACTCGTTTCTGCAGTGGTCATGCTCCGCGTGCTGGGAACCTACTTGTTACTTGTTGGAAGTATTTGGGGACAAAGTTTCAACTTTTTCACATTTTTTTTTTATTCACAGTTTAATGTTATAACATTAAAGCCCGGGATATTTAAAGTAGAGTTATAACCAGAGATCGGAATTAGGTAGAGTTATTTTTGTACTTGCATCGAAATGTTGATATTAATATGGATCTTCCCTTACGTGTGCGCATTGGAATTTTGCAACTTCGGACATTCGATGTAAATTGTGTAAAAATAAATAACTTTTTTATTTAATAAATCACGGGATTTTTCTGCTCTTTAAAATTAATCTCGAGATTTGAGGCATATCCACTTTATTCTTTCGCTGTATAAAATCAGTGTAAGTACACAAATAACTCTACCTAATTCCGACCTTTGGTTATAACTCTACTTTAAATACCCCGTACTATGCAATGCATCCAGCAGCACAGTGTTTTTAGTGCGTTACGTTGAGTTCTACCCATTGCTGCGGTTTTCATTAGGCATTACATTACGCATCATCATCATTATTATCCACAGCCCGACTTCACACACTGCTAGGTATAGGCATCTTTGCTTGTGCCTAGCTCCATGTTCTTTTGCCAGCCTCAACCACGATATTTCCGCAATGGCAACAATGTCGTCTCTCATCGCGCAGCATCGGTACCATTTTTTTACGACATCACGTCATATTCATCACATAGTGGTAATCAAAACGGACATTAGAGTCAAAGTAAAGTACTTTGTATTCCAGGAAATTACCACCTTTCAACCAACAATATTCCAGATATTCCACCATCAAAAATTAAGAGTACAAGCACACCTACCTATACCAGGAGTTATCGATTGGCGAATTTAATTTCAGCAACACAGCACGTTCAGCCGATAGAAGGTCCCTTGGGGGCGATTTGGACCCCGGAACATGCTCATCGCAATCGATGCCCGAGTTATGGGGTTCTCGCTCTTTTATTATGATTTGTAGCTAACGTACTCGTTCCTACTGCTGATGGTGTAAAATAGGAGTTTTATACAATGTAAGCTGAATGTGACTTGCGATCTGAGGCACTAGCAAAACGTGCGATCGAAATTGTTCGACGTTAAAATTTCGTTTAAGAGCGTTTATACCCTACAGCATTTCATACAAACTTTCAAGTCGTTATTTTCCGAAATGACTGAACAGATTTTAATGAAACTTCCTACGCATAAGCAGTATACATAGGTCTAAAAAGTTACTAAAAAATATTTTCGCATTATTTTCGATCGCAGTAACAACCATACTGCGATCGCCAACCCGCTTGCCAAGCGTGGCGATTATGGCAAAACCCCCCAAAATGGCATTGCGGCGACACTTGGGGAGGCCCATGTCCAGCAGTGGAAGTCTTTTGGCTGAAATGATGATGATGATGATGACTACTTGTGCTGTAATCGTAATGTACTTATGGTCACGTCATTATGATAATACTCAATATTTTATCGGCACGTATTCGCAATAAGGATTTGGTTGTTGTCATAAACATAATTATGATTATAATGTTTATGGTAGCAATCAAATAAAACAATTTCAATTTGGGTCTTAAATTACTATGCTAAGGCCGATAATAAAGATCTCCAGACATCGACTATCACGTATATCTACTATCGGCTACTTTTTTAACAACACGTTTTTGATAAACGAATTACGCGAGACACACATACCTACATAGATTAAGATAAATCTAACAGACGGCAGCACTAAGGCCTCGTACACACGGGGAAGACATTTCAAAGTTCAGTTAACACCTTCAGTGATAGCCTAGTGGTAGGTAGAGGTAGGTGGTAGTGAACGTGTAGCTGCTAAGTCTCGAGTTCGAAGCCAAGAGATACACCATTGATTTTTCGGATTTATGTGCGTATTGTAAAGGAGACGGATACACTTTCATACAATTTTGGGCCTAGTTGTAAAAAGATGAAATTGGTGTCAATTGATAGCTACTATATTAACAAACAATCACTGAAAATTTTACAGATTTTGGAAATCTGAGAGTTGAGATAAAAGAGATTTTAGCAAAAGTGAGGTTAAGTAAGACGGAGGTTATACGTTCAATTTGGCATCAATCTGATCCATGATTGAGATCCAGATTGACAGGAAATTGAACGTGTAAAGCGTAGATTGATTATCCAGATTCTATACAATCCTGTAAATCCATCAATTTGAGAAAATATCAATAAAATATGGGAGGAAGTGCACTCAAAACGCACACGCAGTAGACGATTCACGATACGAAACGAGTGTCCAAAGAGTATAGGAATAAAGATGGAATAGAGAGCCCTCTCACGCGAATTTTTGACACCCATATTGAACGGTGTTGCCATCTGGTACTATATCCGTTGAACTAATCTCAATAATTATAGGTGCGTACCTATATTTAAGATATATATAAGAAATATTCGCAATTTCAAAATGAAAATAACAAAATGGTTTGTTTAATCTTGTTTAGAATTTAAATGTATTATTTTTTACTCAATTTTCATTCAAATCAAAAAGGTATTTAATCACACTGGTGATAATTGACGTAAGCACCATCTATGTCATTTTAAAGACCTAAATCTCAAGTTTATGCAGATTTCGTAAGAGATGGTGCTAGTATCTTTGTGAAAAATTGGACGCCTATGTCAAGTACGGCAGTGTCCCCCCCTGCGAGTGTCAATGTCATGTCATGCATGTCAAGTCAAAATTAGCACAGATTAAAAATACAATAACCGATTGGTTAAAGTGAATTGATTTATCTTAATTATGCAGATATTTAATTAGATTAAACTCTTCATACTTTAATATTAATAGATGTCATTATTTTAATTGAATTAATCATCTGGCGAAAGCATTTTCGTTAATATTATGAACTTTGTAACGTTATTCGATTATAATTTAATCGATATTCCAATTACTTCGTAACCTAAACTTAATTTTTGGATTTCTCAATTTCTAGATTTTAAATTGAGCTGATATTTCACATTTTGAAATAAAAAAATATAACCTATTTTTTTAACCATACCTCAACTTACTACATTCAGGCCCAAAAGTCCCCGTCTCCTTTATCACTTGATTCGGTGAAGGAAAACATCATGAGGAAACCAGCATGCCTGAGAGATATTTATCGATGGCATGTAAAGCGAAGTCAGAAGCCCTTGGGCGGTATAAAAACTGTGACCAGGTTAGATAGTAACCACATAAAAAAAAAGGATAAATTACACACGCCGCTCCAAACAGATACAAATAGACACCACTGAATTTTCCCGTTTTCACTCACCTGGTCTACTAACTGACATTTTAGATCGTCTATTTCCAGGTGTCATACAAAAATATGCACAAATTAAATCACAATGCAGTTTAAATTTCAATAGTAAAATAATTTAAAGGTATTAATTTAGATTTCGCCAAGTGTTAACCGACACAGGCATAAGTCTATCAACCCAAACCCAGCCAAAAGCCGCCCAAAACATAAACAACACAAGCAGTATCATGCCATTATGTCAGCGCCATGCAAATGCAGCATGACAGCCAACCAGCATTGCATGACATTCTGCCAATTCGTCTGGCACTAAACACTGAATATTTATCCGTTTGTGTCCGGGGCTTTGACATTGTTCATTATTCGGTCATCGCAATGGCAAGGTTTTAATTTAACTGTATGGAGTTTTACGGATATATGAGGCTGGATGTGAACTCCTTTAAATTGTTTGTCTGAGTGCATAACCAACCTGTCCATCCCATTTCTTGGCGTGTCGATGGCAATCTATATTATGACGGCCCAGAACTTAACCACGAGTTTGGTGCCTTTAGTAACGTCCATCAGTTCCTGCAATGATCCACTACAACTGCTGCAATATGATACGATACCAAGACACGAGATTAAGAGCCCCATCGTTAGTAGAACAGCACCACATGCTAGTCAAAGGCTTCTCCTAATACAGAGAAAGCTCAGCAAGAAAAAGAAAGCAGCATTTCATACTTATTTAACTTATCAGTCCAAGTTTCCTCACAATGTGTTCCTTTGCCGGTGTCAGTGATGGGCAAAATAAACTTAAAGTGTGGCTCCATTAAAAAAAATGTTTACGAAGTGATTTTGAGTTGTTGACGTAGCCCACAGATATAATAAACGAGCTAATTTGGTGAAGGGCCTGCCCTATTAACCGTAGAACCAATGGCCGTTAGCTTAAACCAATTTCATGGGTGGAAAGAACGAATGGACGGTAGGCCACCTCTCATGCTAGCTGAAGTAAAGATCTACAAATTTTGGCTGGTGGCAGAGTCGCATGTGATTCGAAAGTACCAAATGGCCCAGCTACAGACTGGTGAAAACGTCATTTTAATGGCAGGTTACTTTCGTATTTCGTCGACTGTACACAAACTCCATTCGTTTCCGTCAGTAATGTCAAAAGATACCACACATCATAGAGAGTACAGTGAGGATCACCAATACATTAACACTCACTTATATCCATAAGTGATTTGTTCAAAAATTGCAGTAAGAGATAAGATCTTAATAAATGTCATAATAATGCAGATTCCAAAATATTACGTACGTAACACGAAATTGTAATCAATACAGTAAAGGAAAAAACCTTTAAAAGCTAAGCGTATACATATCTGTACATCACGAATATTAAAAAAATATATACCACGTATGCACAATGTATGCTTTTGATACACGCCATTCCTGATTTTTTATGGATCTTGTTTTGCGTTCGATTTTGTTATCATTTAATGGAGTTCGATTTTTAGTTTTTGGCCAAAATAAAATTGTAACTGTTACATTCTAACAGACTGAAAATAGTGCACTGTTGTATTGATACATGATATGGGTTTTTTCCATTAGAAATTTTGCAGTAACAGCCACGAAATCTGAATTTGTGCCAGTTTGATGGCAATACTCTCGCCCTGTATTACATGGGCTTTAAACATAACTGGCGAAATGTGGATATACTACTTTTTTTTCGGGTTGGAAATCATCAAATGACTTCTCCCGCTCTGGGCGGAGCGGAAGGGAGTGTCAGACTTGTCTGACTAAAACCCATCCTAGTTCCTTCTTAGCCCTTTGTGTTCCAGGGCACGGTATCTGTTTCGAACAGCCCGCAGCCCGGGCAGATACACCTCGGCCAAACCCATCGGGGATTTCAGGATTGATGTTTAAAGATTATCTGGTCTGCGCCAAATTTTCGTCGAAAAGACCGTCATCATTTCAGCCGAAACACGTCCACTGCTGAACATAGGCCTCCCCCAACGCCACATTGACATAAGGGGGGTTTTGCCATAACGCCACACTTGGCAGGTGGGTTGGCGATCGCAGTACGGTTGTTACAAAAGCACAGAGAACGCTGCTGCTCATTCTTTGTCAAGTCCCTTAGTCGCCTCTTACGACACCCACGGGAAGATATGGAATGGTGCTATTCTTTACGTCTGACACCATACAAAACAGACCGTACCATCTCATAAAACCTTCAAATTATTCTTAAATCATTACCACGTCATCACAAGAAACATTTCACCCAAACTTAAAGATAAGAAAGCCGTGTAATCACACAAAACGGTACTTAACTGACACCCACTTAAGTTCACCGCCGCTGAAAGTACCAGTTCAGTGAAGGCAGAAAGAATACCAATCCTTAACGTTTCACCGTCCTACCTCTAGGCGTTACGGTAATCAACCCCCGAACACGACTCAATACTGCTGGAAAACGTAACCCTCCTGAAATATACCTTCGTGCGTTGTGATAAGGATGTGGGTAAATAAATTGGGGATTTGAGAGTCACAATTCTAAGTTTGTTGCCAATTTGTAAAGGTGTGTACATACTTATGTTATTAGGGAATGTAGGATTTGTAAGAGATTAAAGATCATGTTATTTGGAGAAAAACATTTTGAAATAACATTTTTACTGATTGTTTAACAACAAAATTACAGTTGTTTGACAAACTTCAACTGAGAACTGTTTAAAGATGCTTTTACAAAAAACATATTAGAAGTGACTGAAAGAATCTATGTTTAAAAAAAAAATAGTCCTTATACCTAAAATATCATTTTAGCTTATAAAACCGGAAAAATCCGAAAAAAATACGATTTAACTATAATTCAGTAGCATAAATTAATTAATTCAATGAAATCAATAATCATACTTTGTTGACTTAACTGGACCTTAAAACAACACATAGATTAAACCAATTCATATCCATATTGCAGAATAAAAACAACCATAAAAGTTATGATTTAAAACGAACAAGAAAGCGGGTTGACTGATTTGTCTGCTCATAAACACCCACCCGCAATAACTTCAGTTTATCCGTGATCATGGCGTTTGCAACAACACCGAAATATCAGGAACGCAAAACAAATAGTAAACATGGTAAATATTCCGTTTTCAGTGTTAATGATAAGTTATGATTCACCGAACACAACTGAAATGTTACACAAACCCCATCCACATTTATTATTCTCTATATAAGCCACCAGATTTCCAATGATGGCTACAGGATCCACCCCAGAAGAGTTTTAAAGATAAGAAATTTACATACCCAACGACAAAACCGAACCGTATCTGCACACTGCTTAACCAATCGCTTCGGTGGTTGTGTAAAAACCGCTATAAAAGTCAACGAGTCTCTAACTCCTAAACTTTGAGAGTCATAAAGTTCAAGCAGCTCCGTTTGAAGCCAAGAATTTACTTAGATTATGTTCGTATGAAGCTTTTTAATCGAAAGATTGTGTTTGGGAAAAATGAGTTTGGTGTTTGTGTGTTCCAACTTTTGCTGCTTTATTATATGCATAGGGCTATTATTTTCAACTGACTACAAAAAAGGAGGAGGTTCTTTTTTCGTCCGAATCTTTTATTTATATGTATTATTATTTATTTATATTGACACAATCCCACAAACTCGGTTTGACTGTAGGGTCGTTGAATCTCTATCCACTCATTCTAAAATATCGTACTTAAGATTAGGAATAATAAAGCTATATAATTTAATAATACGCTGAAGGCACTCTCAACAAATTTCTTAGTAATATTTTTGAAATTTATTTTTATAACTTTCTTTTTTAGCTTCACTCATTATTTTTGCCGGCAGACTGTTCAACAGATATGGTATTCGTTTTGCTAGGGTTCTATCACCAAAGTAATTAGTGGTGGTAGTACCTGATTACTCGAAAACGACTGGACCGATTTGAAAAAAAAACTGTTTTGTTTGAAAGGTGTACTTCCCAAGTGGTTCAATGGTCATCAGGTCAGGATCTGATAGCGGGATCCTGGAGAAATCGAAGGAACTCTTCAAATTGTATTTTTTGTGATGTGCTATTAACCTCTAGTTACAATGTAAAATTAATGTCTATGAAATTTCTGGAGATATGTTTAAAGCTGGCTCAGAAGAAGATAAAAATATGGCGCAATGAGTTAGACGCTTAGTATGACAGCTAATTCAAAAATAGTACCTGGAAGGACTTGGGGCAGGCCAGTGCTCAGCAGAGGGACAGCGAATGATATTATATTTAAAAAATAAAATTTGGAAGCCGATTCAGCTTTACGAACACTGCTCCTCAATACAATTCAAAGTGACTTAGACATTACTTACAATGTAAGCAATGTAAGTAAACTTTATGCACAAAATTGGAATTTGATTTAAGAAATACTCAAAGAAAAAAAAAGAAAAAGAACGATTTCATCAGACGAGCTCTCAGAACAGAACCTCTGATGATGTCGTTGGTGAGTGGGATCAATTGTCTAAAGAGCCGCATCTTTAGGTAATAAATTGATCTGTGAACGTGAATCACTGTAAGTCACCATAAGACAATATTACGTAATTGTTGAAAAAAAAAATAACAAAAAAATTATTCAGAGAGAGTGACATTAATTTCTATGCGTCAATTAGCACTTGAGCAAATCCTTATTACCCGACTGCCAACTCGCGTATCTATGTATGTGGGCTTGTAAACTTATGTATTCAAAACGCTTCTACAATTACGGTATCCTTGTTTTTTATCTGACTGTACAAACTGCTTTTAAATGGTGTCCGAGTCGTCAGTGAAAAAAATATCAACTCGTGTTTTTAATATCCGAGTCTTTATCGTGGAAACAAGCAGTGATGCCATGCTCACCCTTTTACATGAAATTAGAACTTACGCACAACAAGCAAAATCGGGTGGGGGGTTCCTACAGGAACGCTTCTGCCGAAACCTTCGGGGGAAAATTAATTTTGGTTACAGCGTCATCTATAAAGTTATACTAGAACGAATGCTGATACTGTGCACGAGATATGCTTGTATAGTGACGATAACATGCTGAAAAGAAAATGCCGTCTGCGTGTAATGTTGCTAATTGCCGATAGATGGCAGTCCATGTATCCCTCATTTTCATAGAAATTCCTAATGGAAACTTTTTCAGTGATTAAATATTCGTTATTACAGGTGTAATACATGGATCTTCAGGCGCGTGGTAATAATCGGGGAGATCCATGCAGTATTGTAAATTACCCTCTGTATACCCATTTATCTAAACGGTTTTCTTCCCACTTTACACCTTGTAAATCTTGGTGTTGTAATAATTGACAGAAAAATAATTTAAGTCATTTGCCTAACCTTTTCTGAACTATTATTGGGTCGGCTTCCAGTCTAACCAGATTCAGCTGTATACATGTATATATTTTACATGGAGCGACTGCCTATCTGATCTCCACCACCCAATTAGTACTGGAGTAACACGATATCCCTTGGTAAGACTGGTTGTCAGACTTTCGGGCTACAGTCTACCTGTAACGACTGAAACAAATCTGAACTAATAAAAATAATTAAACATTTCCTGAAAATCATTGTGAATTGAACTTTTGGACTAAAGTAGTGAATTCCAAGTCACTGCAGCATAAAATCAGCGATGAAAGATAATAAAAGATTAGCTTCCAACAAAATATTTTAATTCTTATACTTAAAATAAATTAATACCTCAACAGTTTTAATAAGTACTTACACAAATAAAATTCTTTATTACATACTGCATTAAGTAACACATCAAAAGCCTGGATTTTTGGGATGTAGTTAAGAAAATTGTTTATTTATCATTTAGAAAGTTCTCCTTTCGAAAGCATAGAACGAAATAATATTATCAAATTGGCTTTGAGGCCAATTAACACTTCGTAGGTACACAATTGCGAATAGGGGTAGGGTAGGTATAAGGGTAGAGGAAGACCAAAGAAACGATGGATGGACTGTGTGAAGGATGATATGGCAAGAAAGGAGGTTTCCCATGAGATGACAAGTAATAGAGAAGTATGGAAGAAGAAGACGTACTGCTCCGACCCCAAATAAATTGAAATAAGGGCAAGAGAATGATGATGAGGTATGTATACAATTGCGTTTCGTAACTTTGATTTGATGATAACAAAAAGTAACATGAGATTGAAAAACTTATTTGCTTTTCAAATTTTCAGGAACTATAAAAATCGGCAAACGTAGCGTTGACCGCCTTGCAGCTAGATAACCAACATCCTTAAAAAGGTGTCTGATTCAGGACATGTACTACACATCTTATAGTAATAATTTAATATCACTTCAGGGTGGAAATGAGATGGAACTATATGGGGTATGAAGAACAGGGTGTGAAGTTCCTGATCCCTCAAAGAAAGGGGATTATCCTCCGACCAGATGGGTGTTCTGTCTAGTGGCCCACTGCCCAGCAGTGGTCGTCGCGTTTTTTTTTGACGTCTCAAGTTGCGGTTAACTTAAACAGCGCGATGTAGAATCTTGATGCTAGTTCTTCAATTGTGTCATAGATGGCGCTGTAGTACTTTTTGTACTATGTTGGTTTAGTGCCGCTATAGAGCTATACAGGACAGAAACTCCGTCTCTTGCCCATACTATGGTAAGATTAAAATAATAATGCGTTATGAAATCATGGTGGAGCAGGCACCAAACTGCATACAAAAGGCGGACGCAGACAAGGTGTTGTGGCGAGGTTTGCTAGAGGCCTATGTCCAGCAGTGGACTGCTATAAACCGAGGTGATTGATCAATAAAATCGCCTAAACAACGCAAGCGCAGCTGCTGACGTCATGACAAGAGTTGAAGTGTCCAGCTGATGGCCACTGTTAACCCTGCAAGTGTCTTCAGTATTATTGAACGTAAAGAACTGGGTGTCTTGGAGACTGTAGTTGGCGATGGCTTGGTCGAGTTTGGCAGCGTCTGTGTCTTTTAGATGCGGTGTACGGGTTAGCTTCCATATTTCATCTGGAAAGAGGGAAATGTGTGTTTAATTATTAGAACTACAATTTTTCGGTGTAACATGGAATCAATAGTTTCAGTTTATCAAAAAGGCATAAGTTTTTGTAAGTAAATTCAGGTCATGCAACAATCATAAACTTGACATTTTTTTCGGACAAAAGACGCAACATAAAATATGCTGAAAAGAAGAATAAAAAATGCCAAATAAAAACATTTTTCTTTCTTTCTTTTAAACCATAATCATTTTAGCCTAAGATCCCGGTATACAACGACCTTCACCGAGCTGGTTAATGGATAAAACTTATTTTGTATTAAATTTAATATGGCAAAAAATATATTGCATATGGCTTGTCTAAAAAATTTCAGCCCAGGATATGATTAATTAATTTTTTATTTTTTTTGTAATATTTCACCGGTTTGATTAATAAACAAATTCCATACCAATTGAAAGCATGGCGCCCATAAAATATGCAAACGTTAGGTTGCCTTTTTTTATTCATTAACCAGACCGGTGCAAGTTACTAGTATCGATTTACCTGTTTATACCTGCCTACCCGAGAGTTGTGACGGGACAAGAAAAGCAACCTAACGTTTGCTTATTCTATGCGCTTTATACTTTCGATTGGCATGGAATTTGTCTATTAACGAAAGAGAAAAAATGTTAAAAAAAAAAAAATACTGAAATTTTTTAGACAACCCATATATGCAATATATTTATTGACATATTAAATTTAATATAAAATAACTTTCATCCATTAACCAGCTCGGTGAAGGTCGTTGTATAGCGGGATCCTATACTATCTGAAGTAAGTACTAATAAACAAACAATTCCTGTTTGACAGGCATTTCTGTTACTTTGAAGATTATCTTTCAGCATCTTTTATATACCACAATTCGATTGAATGAATAGCTACCAAATTCGATATACACGGCGGCAAAACTACACAGTTGATCAATGATTAGATTGTATCAATAAAGTGCAATTTCTTGGTAATCAATCAAATCTATGTAGACCATCTAATACAATGGAAATAACTACGATAGTCGGAAGTTACTAGTAATCAAAGCAAGTTACGGCAGCACACATTTAATTGCAATAATCAGTCGTCCAAATTAAAATAATTATTTGGAAAAAAAGGTTTCAACTCTATTGGTAATAAGATGGGCAAAAAACTTTAGATTGGATGTCAGCCACGTGTCAAAGAAGGGATCAGTGGATTTTAAAATCTCGAATGGAATGCCTAGAAGCGTACTGTTGCATTTTCAACTCTAGACGCTAAGCTGGTGTATATCGAACAGTGCAAAACGGGCAAAGACTTATAAAATCTACTTGATAAAATCTATTATTCCAAATCTATTTCGTTTACTTGGATGACATTTTTTTTTACCTATTTTCATTTAAAAACCAAACTACTGAACCGAGTTTGATGAAACTTGCACTGTTCCCTAAGTTGAAATATACCTACTCGTAGCTACGTGTTTGAGCCGTTTGGGGTTGAAACACTAGAGCCAGTGCCAAATTATATAGTCTTTCGGGAAATCGCCAAGCGTTTGGTCGGCTCTTTATACAAAAATTGGAAGTGTAGCTAACAAAAACAGTGTAATGCGGATATTTAAATGGATTCTATTTCCACACAGGGTGCAATAAAATTCAGTTTTAGGTGCAGCGCTGAAAAGTCGATAACATTATCTTGGTCTGATCAGATTCGCTCTATAGATAAGTGTAGTAATCACTTAGCTTTATAGCGATTCCTATCAGACCTTCCCTTTCGTACCATATTCAAGTTTTCACTACTGGTTTGGTCAAGTAGACAAGCCAGTAAGTTCCGTTGGTTTAACTTTTCAAGTAAGTAAATAAATCTATATATATATAAATTACGTGTCACGTTGTTTGTCGGAGATGGACTCCTAAACTACTTAACCGATTTTAATCAAATTTGTACGCCGTTTGCAGTTTGATCCCAACTTGAAAGATAGGATAGCTTACATCTAAATTTATATTTGCAATATTATTTTATTAGTACAATTATCTGTTATCTCTAAACGATTCTAACAGATGGCGGTATCAGTTGAATCAATCCATTGAGTAAGTATTCAATAGATGGCGCTGTATAGGAGCGGAGCAACAATAAAAAATATTGCGGAAACGGGGAAAATGTGACGCAGACGAAGTTGCGCGGGACAGATACGAGTAGTTGCTAATAAATTGTAACGCCCAGATTTATTTTGGCTTTCGTAAGCTCTAATGGAAGATATTGATGGGGTCCACAATAGGACAAAAAGTGTGGCGTTGTCAGTTTTTTTTTCAAATGACACCTTTCGGGTGCTTTCTTAAATTTGCCACAACCTATAATGCATGTCATTATTACTTAGTTTTGCAAAGTAACGTTTACAAACAGACCAATCATATTAAATTTGCATCTACGGAACCTTAAAGACTATTCTAGTAAATGAGCAAGTAATTGAAAGGTACATTCCAATCGGTCAAGTTTCCGAGCGACCGCACTCGGCCTCCATTTGACCGGCAAATTACCGTCACTACCGTTTGCCGCAAAAACTTAATGTAATTGACATTTCTCACTTTTGACTGTACGACTGGATAACCTGCGGTTTTCCCCATTTTCATGGTTGTTTGACCCTAACTGAGAGTAATAATAAAGCTTATTTTTCTTTTAAAAGTGTAGCAGCTATAAATTATTTATGCAGTTATTGAAACATAGGAAATAATATTAGCAACTGCGCCTGAGCTGCTAGTCTGAGTATATTTCAGTGAGAGAGAAACGTCGATTGATAAGTAACCGTTAGCCTAATTAAGCCCAAACGGTACACCACGGTAAGTCAGTCAAGTCAACCAACCAACTAGATTTACTTTTTTGTACTTAGGCTATGGTTCGAGTCTTATAGAGTTGTGACTTGTATCGGCAAGTGTACCTAGCGTTAAACGCCCCGCAGCAGATGGACTGACAATATCTAAAAGGTAGCTGGGACAGGACATGCGCGATCCTAGGGACCTGACAGGGGTCAATTAATTTTTTTTACGTTTTTTGCAGGTTGGTGTTAGGTTTAATTTTGATTAAATTCACGCGCGCACACAAACACACACTTACAAACCCACAATCGCACACACATACTCACAATTACACACTGTATAGAGCTCCTAATTACTTTTTTAGTCTTTATTCCTCTGTTTGTTTAAAAATTAGTTCTTAATTTTACTTTTTATATTTTGTAAAGTCTTAATATTGTTAGCTCTCATTATGGGAAAGAGCGAAATAACCCCAACACAAGTATTATTATTAATTACTTACTGGGGCTGTTTCATTCACATGTGTAAATGTAACCGTTTGAGACACAATAAACTTTTGGTTTTTGTTAAAATATGACTAACTACGGCCCTGTGTGAACCCTCCCCCCCCCCCTCAAGATCTTTAGCTAGGATCGCGACTGGGCCAGGCAAGATGCAGAAGGCAGAGGAGAGTTGGAGGAGGAGTCTTGTGACGCACCTTAAAAGGGGCTTCTATCGAGTGGAAGTACAATTTCGAAACTATAAGCACACTTCAAACGTTTTCCATTAACAGGAAGAGTCTGACGCGCAGATTATGCAGACATACCACATTGACACTACAGTAATAGCCACCTTGAAACAGTGTTAAGTAGAATCATGTGTAATTTATGCGCTCCAGCAAACAGCGTGCAATTCACGCGTGTAATCCAATTATATCACGCGTCCGGTAGCGACAAATCGTAGCAGACTGAATCGAGACAGGCGTATGTATTGTCTCTAAAATTTCTATAGCTGCTTTTTTGTGACGCGCTCTTGAACCGTACAGCGGTCAAAAGACCAAATTTCATTGACAATTTCTTTAGCCTCTGCCCGATGTCGTATATGGTAAATATGATGAAGAGATTCAAAGTTAATTAGAATTGTGCAGTCTACTTCCTTAAAAGTTATCCGTTATTTATCTTTTTCGTGACAGGTTTTTTGGACTTCTTGGACGACGGAGGACGTCCAATGGTACAAGTGTACGCACCGTGCAAAAGGGGTCGGATATTCATTGAGTTCCGTATAAATACCGCAAAGAAAGAAGTAACTAATTAAGGAATCCGTATAAGCCCTTGGTTTTTCTCTATAGTCGTTGGTCAAGGTCACCGCTTGCATTACTGGAGTGTTTACTTGTGTACTTCCCTGTACTAAGCTGTAGAAGCTCCGTGTTGATTAAGGTTCGTTTGGAAGGACTGTAAAGATTAAAGCTCATCATTCTCCTGGCCTTACCCCAATTTATTTGGGGTCGGCGCAACATGTTTTCTTTTTCCATACTTCTCTTTTACTTGTTTTCTCATCAGACACCTCCTTTTTGCCATATCATCCTTCACACAGTCCATACTCTTACACCTATCCACTTTCATACTCAAAACTTTCCTCAGAACATTTTCCTCATTCCTCGGCACCACATGCCCAATTGGCCATACCAAGCCAATCGTTTACCATACAACTTTTCAGTCACAGTCTTTTCAGTAAAGATTTAGGCTAAGTATATAAAATACTTACAAATACTGCTGTTTCCATCATCGTTGTTGTAGCAAGCGAAGACGACTGCATAGTGTTCGTAGTTTACATCCAAGAACGAGTAGGTTTCAGTCTTCTCATCTGCCAAAAGAAAAGTAGAATCATCATCATCATTTCAACCCAAAAGACATCCACTGCTGGACATAGGCCTCCCCCAAGTATCGCCACATTGACATTTTAGGGGGTTTTGCCAAAAGTAGAATACTCAGTTCTATTTCGGTATATAGGTCAACATTTGCCTAGACTGTTCCCACTATGTTGGGGTCGGATTCCAGTCTAACCAGATGCAGCTGAATACCAGTATTTTATATAGAGCGGCTGCCTATCTGACCTCCACAACCCAGTTAGTACCGGGTAATGCGAGTACGAAAACCCTTGGTAAGACTTTCGAGTCACTGACTACCGGTAACGACTTTCGAAGATGTACAAATGACAGCTGTGACCAAAGGCTAAACATGCTTTCGGAAGCACGGGGGAAGCTCGGTACGTAATGGGTGATAACCCATCCACGGATCGAGCTAGGCCCACGGGCCATTCGATCGTAAACAAAAATCGTCTACGTCCCAAAGGACCAGTCATGTAAAAGCTGGCAAAGAAATGAACCGTAGAGCTAATCATCCTACGTAGTAGTGAATGGTGACCCTCATTTAATAGGTACTGTCAATAGCTAGGAAATACAATAGGTGTCTGTTAACGTTGACAAAATCAAGGTCGAACCCGACGTGTTACTGAATTAATTCAATTTGATAGATCCAATTAGAGTTTATCCTATTAATTTCTAATTCACAAGTACTTTAGATTTCTGTTAAGGATTTAATACTAGTTCAGCACCTTTTTAGGGTTCCGTACCCAAAGGGTCAAACGGGACCCTATTACTGAGACTTCGCTGTCCGTCCGTCCGTCCGTCTGTCACCAGGCTGTATCTCATGAACCGTCATAGTTAGCCAGTTGAAATTTTTACAGATTATGTATTTCTGTTGCCGCTATAACAACAAGTACTAAAAACAGCATAAAATAAATATTTAAGGGGTTCCCATACAAAAACGTGATATTTTTGCTCGTTTTTAGGGTTCCGTAGCCGAATGGCAAAAAACGGAACCCTTATAGATTCGTCATGTCTGTCTGTCTGTCTGTCTGTCTGTCTGTCTGTCTGTCAGTCTGTCCGTCCGTCTGTATGTCACAGCCATTTATTTCCGAAACTATAAGAACTATACTGTTGAAACTTGGTAAGTAGATGTATTCTGTAAACCGCATTAGGATTTTCACACAAAAATAGAAAAAAAACAATAAATTAAGGGGGTCCCCATACTTACAACTGAAAACCAAAAAAAAATTTTTCATCTAACCCATACGTGTGGGGTATCTATGGAAAGGTCTTCAAAAATGATATTGATGTTTCAAAGTGGTAAAATGTGTGTCCCCCCCCCTCTAATTTCTAAAGTAAGAGGAGGAAAATTCTGAAAATATTTGGGATTGTAGAACGTAAAAAAAACTATCAACGAAAATTGGTTTCAATAAGATATGATGTTTAGTTTTTGAGATATGGGACTTTTTCATCAAACTGAAGCAGTAACTTTGTTTTTCATAAACATACTATGAAAAACAAATTTAGTTTTGCGGCTGTGTGGAAGTTTACTAACTAATACTACTAACTAATGAATGACAGTTCAATTGTTATTATATTGTTTGGAGCTATGGAACCCTGTGTGCGAGTAAGACTCGCACTTGGCCGGTTTTTTATAAATAATGATACGGAACCCTTCGTGCGCGAGTCCGACTCGCACTTGGCTGTTTTTTTTTTTTAAATGAAAGGCAAAAACATGGTAAACCAGGCAGTAGTCAACGTGATTAACAAAAAAAACACACTTTTACTCATAATTTTTGAGTAAAATATATCAAGTAAGGTCTAAAAGTTTCCGGCCCAGACACATTCGATTACTCAGAAATACAAAACTGTCATGTCACTAAATGATTAAAGTTTTCTCTAGTTAGGTACACACATCATCATGAGCCTATAATGTTTCCACCATGGAGTTGGCTATAATCCACCACGCGGGCCCAGTGCGGGTTGGTCGTGCGGGATGGTAGTTACACACAGTAAGAACTAATATTTTTGTTCAATATAATCTCACTTTATTACAATCTATTTTTTGTTTGGATATTAATTCTTAATTTTTTAGTTGAAGCCTACTTTTGGACCTTACCATTTATGTCTATGG
Organism: Cerastis rubricosa; assembly: GCA_949152445.1. NCBI lineage: Eukaryota > Metazoa > Arthropoda > Insecta > Lepidoptera > Noctuidae > Cerastis > Cerastis rubricosa. The sequence goes on along the minus strand of OX424534.1, from coordinate 18,435,091 downwards.
GAAATTGAAGAAGGTAAATTGTATTACATTTTCTTCAGATCCTTAAGAGGTGGCCAAGCTATGCATTGCGTTGTTAATTCACTTAATGGTAAGTTGTGAAAATTAGCGACACTTTGTGACTATAGACTGCAGTAGTATAAAGAAGTTATTGTACCTAGTATCAAATTTAAGTATTAAAGTATTTCTTTTTCTCACTTAACGTGGTTTAGGGAATAAGAATTATCGAATAAACTTTTGAGATTGTTTGTATGTGTGAAAGCGCGGTTATAGGGCGAGGATAAGACGGGCCACGTTTAAAACACCGGTGGTTCACACTTACCGATTTCCTAAAATAAAGAAAAAAACCGGCCAAGTGCGAGTCGCACTCGCGCAAGAAGGGTTCCGTACCATTTTTTATAAAAAACGAGCAAAAAAGTCACTTATTTGTATGGGAGCCCCCCTTAAATATTTACTTTATTCTGTTTTTAGTATTTGTTGTTATAGCATCAACAGAAATACATAAACTGTGAAAATTTTAACTGGCTAACTATCACAGTTCATGAGATACAGCCTGGTGACAGACGGACGGACGGACGGACAGACAGCGAAGTCTCAGTAATAGGGTCCCGTTTGACCCTTTGGGTACGGAACCCTAAAAAATAAATATTATTTTCCCATTTATTATTGATTCGGGACGAGAATCATTAGCATAGTTACATCCTTGAATTTGACGAGGATGCAAAACAAAACCTTGTAAAAGACGTTACTTTCATAATATAATAGGTATTTAGAAATAGTCCATATCCTTACTAATATTATGAATGCGAAAGTCAGTTTGTTTGTTACCTTTTCACGCGTAAACCACTGAACCGATCAGCCTGAAATTTGTACGTGTTCCTTTATACGTTGTCAGGTGTAACTACCTTTCATCCCGAAAAAAGTACTGTTCCCGAGGAAAACAAGCAATAACGTTCTTAGGCTATTAGATGGCGCCAATTCTAAATTCACGCGAGCAAATCGCGAGAAAAAATTCATAAATATTTAATAAAAAAAATATTTAATAATTTGGACGGTGACTAAATCATGCTATATAAGCATGATTTAGTCACCGTCCAAATTCAGACATTTTAATCTTTGGCGAAAACCATTGAACACGTGTTTTATCTTTTAATATCACTCAATACAAAAATATTGAGATATCATGGACACCGCCGCGCCGTGCGTAGGTACACGCTGGGTAACTACGCGGGCTGGCCGCCCCCTTTCCATTGAATGTTTGCGCGGCAAGTGTAGTATTTTTAACGTTTAACTTAGTGACCCGGCAGAGCGGATAAGTTTTTCGAGAAAATGATTATATATGAAAATTTCACATATGGTTTTTTTTTCAAAAATGGAGTTAGTGAATGATACATAATGCCTAGAAAAAATTTGGACGGTGACTAAAAATCTTACTGTATATTATAAATTTAATAAAATTTATAATACCTTACCATCATAAGTCACCAGCAACAGATCCCCAGTGCTATTGCTGTTTGGATCGGGGATCAGAGCAACGGATCCATTGTAGAACGTAACAGTGTGGTTGGTGATCCAGCTGATAGACACATCTGTCGTGTTCTGGTGATCGAAGTTAACGGTCGCACAGTCTCCTTGGACCACCATGTCTTCTGTCGCTACTGCTGTTAAGTACCAGACGCCATCGAGCTGTGAGGGTGAGAATATGGTGTTAGTACTACATTGTAGTTCTTTCGCCATAGGATGGTGCGGGTGATATTTGAAAGCTATACACCTACCGCTGTTTGCCTCTGCTTTACCCAAAGGTTGACTGGTAGAAAATGTCTATGGCATTAAGTCCGCCTCTGTACTATGTGCTTGAAGTGTTAAATAAATAAATATTAGATGAATTATTCCTTTTCAATAAATTTACTACAGTTATCACTGATTCCGTATTTTAAGACTATGGTATGCATGGTGAAGCTTTAATATTCGGTCATGATTGCAAATCAGGGTTAAGGTGAAGACTGAAAAGGAAGGGCTCATCTAATGTTACTCGCACCATCCTACGGTGAAAGGACTATACCTAACCTATAAGGAACGCATAGAACAAAGAGAGGCAGAAAAAAAAATTGGTGGTCTGTAAAGTCGGTATACTAACGATAGTTTAACATGACAAAGTCATAACAAAACATTGATGAAATTATTGCATACTTTTATGAATAGCAAACCGAACGCTCAAGCCGATCGTGCCTATCACTCGCTCGCCCAGCGCTCTCGCTCCGATCGTAACGTTACAATGAGACATCCCTTTTTCGTGCGTGCAGCTGGAGTTTATCGATTTATTAGATGTTGTCACGTCAAAAGGGGAGGCCTATACCCAGCAGTGGTTGATGGCTGGGCTGATATGATGATGATGATGCCTAACCTAGTCTAACTCCAATTATTATTGTCGTCTAATTGAGTGATATATTGCTATTCCTTAAAAATCACTCTTCTTGGAAAACAAAGTAAGAGTGTGTACTGTAAAACATGGTGCGGTCGGTTGGTATATGTTTTGGCTCCAGGCTGTGCCAGAGCGTGCTGAATCAGGTCTACCTAAGCAAGTCTGCAGCATGCCTTATTCACCACCCGGTCCAATGTGAGTTGGTGGATGTGTATATCATTCAAGGGGTTCTAGGATATGTCTTGTCACTTCGTCATTTTTTTTTTCATAACGAAATCACACCTTTTGCTGTTAAAAGTTCTTGATATAAAAACAAGTTCCTGCTTACTAAAACTTAATCAAATTGAGTGCAGTAGACGACACGTCGGTAGTAACACTTTGACCTCGAACAGACCTAGGGTCGTACAAAGTTTCAATAGACTAGGAGGTCAGCTTATACTGGTTAACAATAACGTGACAGTACAATACCTTAAGAAAATAGTGACCTTATTTGACGCTTTAACAGTTATTGCTGATCTAACGGTAGTTTTAAACCAGAACAGATACCGGAAGTAGACTAACAACACCGTCTTATGAAGGCAATATCGACAGACTTCTCGAAGACTTGTAAAATTCCACTGGACTTACCGCTTTCCAGTCCAATTCTCGTGGAGTCACGACAGGACAACTCATATTCATCATAGCACCTTCCACATTTAAGGCCAATACAGCCAACACAAAACATTGGACCAACATTGTGACAAACACAGCCTGCCGATGCTGGCATACAACTGAAACCTAACGCAAAAAGTTACGTCTTATAAAGATAATAGTTTTTGTTGGCTTCAGTTTATGAGTTCCGGGGAGGTTTGTTGTGTGGACTTGAGGGATTTGTGTTGTAGGATTTATTGTCACAGTAAAATTAATTATCCAGCTGATGATTAAGAAGTGTATCTTTAAGAAAATTCACGACTATGACTACACAGTACTATGACCGTCTCTTTAGTCCAGTGGTGGTAAGCGCGACTGCTGAGCATGAGGTCCTGGATTTGATTCCCAGTTCAGGCAAAGTGTTATTGGGTTTTTCCATCAGGAATTTATCAGCAGCAGCCATGGAGTCTGGATTTTTACCCGGTTGATGGAGTTTTCGCACATACGCCAGGGAAAAAAACGAAAATAGGCTCTGCAACGCGTAAAAGATCATAATGATGATCTTCGTTTATGAACTACCTACGAAACACCAATCCAATTTCCATGCTATGACATCCCATTCCCATTGACCGATTTACAAGGTTTAGACTGTAAAATAATGCGGCAGGAACACTACAAACTTTATTCTGGTTTTTCCGAGAGGAAAACCAGAATAATATATATTCATCAGGTGATACGACTGAGAGATCAGTCGTATCACCTGGTGAAAATATAGTGTTAAAATCAATAATTAATCAAAAATAATCATTTCCATAAAAATGCTCATCAATAAAATCTTTTACTGCGTGGCCTGAATCGAAACCAAAACCGTTGTTTCTTCAATATAATTTCTTCAGACAATTTCCATTTCTTTTTACCAACTGCACCCTCCTGCCATTCAAGTGCTAATAGAACAATGCACCTCTCTAAAAACCCTGTCACACTCGTGATTAAGTGTTTTGTAGTGTTGGGATTCCATTGTTTGTTTTCCAGTTATCATGTGACCTACATTCGATAGTGGTATAGATCACTGCTAAATGGAAGGATCGTGAATCATCACCATCTTCCGAGCCTTTTCCCAACTATTTTGGAGGCTTCCAGTCTAACTAGATTCAGCTAAATACTAGTATTTAACATAGAGTGACTGCATATCTGACCTCCACAACCCAGTTAGTACCAGGTAATACAATCCCTTTGGTTAAGTCTGGTTGTCAGGCTTCCGGGCCACGCACTAGCTACTTGTAACGACTGTCAAAGATCTAAAAATGTCAGCCGGGACCAACGGCTTCACGTGCTTTTCGAGGCATGGAGGAAACCGGATATGTAATATGGGTGGTCACCCATCCACAGACCAAACTAGGCAAACGCGGCTTAACCTGAAGGTTGATCCTAGTGGCCGTTATTATTTACCCTCGAGCTCCTCTATGAAGATTCATTAACAAAAAACCCAAAATAAACCAGAATGCTCCATTACATTTCCCGTGCAAAGTACTAAAGGCATTGTTAAATTCTGTTCTAAAAAAGGTAACAATTTGTTTATAATGGTGCCTATTATTATAAGTAAAATAGGAAGTTTACTTCCTATTATTTGAATGGATCACTTTTTGTGGGCACGTTCTATTAAACTGTCTAAAAAATCTATTAAGGTCTTCTTTTGTTGCGTGTTTGTCTATGTTTAGATTGTTTGTTCTATTATTTGAACTGTTTTCCCTATCATTCAGAGATATCGCTGGTAGAGGACCTCGTGGCTAAATTATAAAAGCCACTCCTCGATCTTTAGGTTAAGCCACGCTGGCCTAGGTTGGTCCGTGGATGGGTGACCACCGATTACGTACTGCGTTTCCTCCGTGTCTCGGAAAATATGTAAAGCGGTAGGTCCCGGCTGTCAATTGTAGATCTTCGTAAGTCGTTATAAATAGTCTAAAATCTGACAAACAGTCTCACCAAGGAATATCGTTTTACCCAGTACTAACTGGGTTGTAGAGGTCAGATAGGCAGTCGCTTAGTGTGAAATACTGTTATTCATTCAGCTGCATCCAGTTACATTGGAAGCCGACACCAACATAAAGGCAGGCAGATGATGATTCGGAGATATCGCTGGCACTAACCTGTGCCTCACTAGTTTAGCAGTACACGCGGTTTTAAGGAAAAACGTGAAGCATACCTTTTTTCATACACAGTACAATGGCATCTTTCTTAAGTCCCACCAGCAATAAAAAACTTCGTGGGTTATTGAAAAACCGGCCAAGTGCGAATCGGACTCGCGCACGAAGGGTTCCGTAACATTATATTTAAAACGAGCAAAAAAGTCACTTTTTTGTATGGAAGCCCCACTTAAAAACTAATTTTATTCTGTTTTTAGTATTTGCTGTTATAGCGGCAACAGAAATACATAATCTGTGTAAACTTGAACTGGCTAACTATCACGGTTCATTAGATACAGCTTGGTTACAGACGGACGGACGGACAGCAAAGTCTCAGTGATAGTGTCCCGTTTGACCCTTTGGGTACGGAACCCTAAAAAGCTGCTAATATTCCATACACATAATTGTATTGGTTTTTCATTTTTGCATGGTGTTTCATACAAAAGTTGATTAGTGTTTTCATTACCGACTAAACTGACCGCTGCCGGTGGTCTAGAATCGTTAAATGATTCTTTAGTAGAAGTTTTTATATCACATTAATAAATTATGTAACCTAGGTTTTGTCAGACTATTATGATTTAAAAGAGTGTCCATGGAGTTTCTTGCCGATTCTTCTCCATAGAGATCTACGAGTACGCTTTGGAATGGGCAACAACAGGAACTGCCGCTGTTATTATGCCTTGTGACTGGGACTGTAGCTTCATTTTGTTGGTGTCTTTGTTTCGACAGTTAAAAAGTACCTGTAACTGGCCTACTTACTTGAAATAATTTTGAATGTCTCCTTTACACCGTGCACTCTGATTTTATATTCTACATCACAATCAAAGATAACTTCTACATACCATGATAACCAATTTTCCATCTTTGATATCGACCCGAAATACTGATAAAGAGCAATCTTATCTGACCCAGTGAGATCTGATCCCGAAACGACTCACTAAGATCAGACTAAATAAATAATAGACTATAATATTACTAACAATTTATATACAGTACTAAATAATTCAAATCAATAAAATAAACAGTTTTGTACGTAACTTATGTGACTCCTGTCAAAATTATAAAAGTTAATATGTGTAGGCAATTGTTTTTTGTTAATTTTCTATTGGTGACGTATGGGGTGATATGTGGTGGTCAAGTGCTGCAGTTTGGGACCTGTGCAGATGTTCAGACTATGCCGTATTTTGATTTGGAAGAGGTGAGGTTGTTTATCTGTTGTTACTGTGTTTGTGTGTAGTGTGACTCTTTTTTTGTTTCTGCAGCTTGATCTACACCTTCCTCCTGGGCACGTGTTGCCGTGGTCAACTTAGAAATCTTTAAACAGACTTCGAACCCAAGGCGGCCGACGCAAAGACAATTTCTACAGATAGGGTTTCATGGACGGCTTCGACGTCAAGTGCGTACGCGGCGTCTCCCCACAGACAATAGCCCACCTTCCATCCGGCACTGAGCACTTGATGATCTATTTTCTGCATTAGTGAGCGAAGTTCGCGTGTCTAAGTGTTGGACTAAACACGTTTGAACTCTTTGCCATCGAACGCTAAGAAGACGTACCCGAGTCTATGTACACGGTGCGTTGCAGCGGAAGATTTCGCCTCATTGGTTGGCGACGCCGGGTTCTAAATACAGCCTTTTAATAAAATCCGAAAAGACGTACTATGTTGCGGCTCCTATTACTACGCCATCGACGTAGAACCTGTAGATGCACACATCAATATTGGACTAGCCTCTTTATTGCGTTAAAGTGATGACCAGTTCTTACTCTCAGAATATAGAGAGTTGCTGAAAGACTGACTGAACAGAAGTTTTGCCACATAAATAACTGTGCAGTGACGCTACGGCGTTCGCAACGCATACACGCCGCCTCGTCTCGCGGGTGGCATGTTCGGTGTGCGTGCAGTTCGAGTGACATGCCTTGAATAATGCTGTTATTTTAAATTATTCTATTTTTGGTAATTCTAAGTTTATAGTTTAATTAGTTTAAGTTCTGAACTGTCGCATTAGGGTAAGCCCTGTAAGGATAGTTTAAGGCGTTATAAATAATATGCAGGACGCCACTGCCACATTGCCCCGGTGACGCACCGTGGCCGCAACGCACCATGTGCGTATTCTCTTAATGTAACTCCTCCTGCACCTGATGTATCTCTGTTATTCAACTGTGCGCTATCTCCCACGTTGATGGGTAGTCTACGCTGAGATTGGTCGCCATTTCCGAAAATGTTTTTGGGGTATAACCAGAAGCTCATAGGCTTCCATCATCATCATCATTTAAGCCGAAAGACGTTCACTGCTGGAGATAGGCATCCCCAAATGTCGGCACATTGACCGGTCTCGTGCGATTCGCATCCAGCGGATCTCGGCAACCTTCAACAGGTCATCAGTCTAAGTATTGGGAGGCCTTCCAACGCAACATAATCAGCATTATTGTAATGCTGATCGGAATGCTGGAAGACATGGGCAACAACCCTGACCCAGTATAGGTTGGCAGATTTCACAAATTTTCAAGTTCATTTTGTTTAATAATCAAAAATGATAGTCTGCTATTGATAACTAGGTCCGATAAGATCGTTCTGTCATAAATAACCGGGCACAGCCTGCCGAGTCTGTCTCACTTACTCAATAAAGCCATTTTCCTCTTCCAGTTCCTAGGTCAATGGTACGAAATCGAGCGCTTCCCGACCTGGTACGAGGAGTCTGGAGACTGTGCGTTCAAACGCATCCAGTACTGCGAGCGACGCGTGGTGATCGAGCACGTGTATGTGAGGGACGGCATACAGTTCGTGTTGGAGCTGAACACCACGTATGTGCCCGGGGATGCCGCCGTGTTTGTTATACAGGAGAGCAATATTGGTGAGTTTTGATTTGAATTTGTAGTTATAAGATATTGGCACTTGCCCACTACCATCGTCAGAAATTATTAAAAAATATACTTTCCTATTTCTATCGGGTTTTTGATAACAATTTCGAGGGTTTTAATTTTTTCGCTCGGAACTCTATTCCTTTTTTTTAAATAAACAAGCCTAATAAATAAATGTTCTTTTGTTATAATTACCATAAATACTTTCATTTGCATGCAATGATTCATTTGCTTCAATTTTATCTATTCAGGATGATAGATGCTCTGTATGGTCTCGGACGTAAAGTTTTTTTTTTTTTTTATGAATGGCATCTCGCAGTTCAACCTAGGAGGTGGTCGTCTGCTTAACCGGACAATCCTGTGGGTGCCTTAAGAGTAAGGCCTCCAGCCAGGGCATAAAAACTTACAAACTAAGCGACTATACGCTGAGGGCACCCCCTGTGGGGTACGAGCCTCGGCTCAGGGCGTCGCTGGGGGAGGACTGCATGGGGACAGGCTGGATCTGAATGATATCATTATTTAGGGGCTGATTTAAAATTACTGGCACCGCATCGCGGGCTGGCTCGAGCGAGGGTCGGGGAGGGCATGGACCGGGACGTCGCGACGGACCTCGACGGCGAGGTCGGAAAGACGGCGGTTTGTGTCTGAACTTTTTAAGAGTGCTAGTCTCTTTGCTACTCTCCTGGAGGAGGGTGATAGCATCATCGGGAGTGACGAGGGTATGCCGAGGACGGCGTACTGTGCGCGAGGGCTCGTAACGGGTGGCCGCTGCGATCAGGGGATTACGGTGTTTACTGGCGTTATCGAAGTAACGCTTCGAAAGACGTTTCATAAACTGAAGGACGGTGGGCATTCTAAGGTCTACGTGTAGACGGTCGTTACGGGCATAAAAAGGGGCTCCCGTGACTCTACGTAAGAACCGGTTCTGCAAGGTTTGCATCCTATGGATGTATTTAGGCTTGGTGTGAGCATACACGACGCAAGCGTACGTCATAATGGGGCGGATCACCGCGGTATAAAGGTGCAACTTGCACTTGAGTGACAATTTGCTTTTTGCCGAGATCATGAAATGAAGCCTACCCATAGCAAAGGCAGCTCGGTCGCGAGCTGCTTTGATGTGCGCCGCGAAGGACAGGTGGTTGTCAAGTAAGACTCCTAAGTACTTGGCTTGCTTCTCCCAAGGGATAGGCTTACCGTACATAGTAATCGGGCTGAGATTCGGACGTAAAGAATAGCACCATCCCATATCATCCCGTGGGTGTCGTAAGAGGCGACTAAGGGATTTGCCCGAGAATGGGCAGCAGCGTTCTCTGTGCTTTAGTAACAACCGTACTGCGATCGCCAAACCGCCTGCCAAGCGTGGCAATTATGGCAAAACCACCCAAAATGTCAATGTGGTGACACTTGGGGGAGGCCTATGTGCAGCAGTGAACGTCTTTTGGGCTAAAATGATGAGTGATGATGATAGATGAGGAAAATGATATGTGAGGAGCTTGTGGCTAAAAATAATAACAGCCGCACGGGTCGTTCTTTAAGGTTAAACCGCGCCTGCCAATGTTGGTCCGTGGATGGGTAACCATAATTACAGTTTCCTCCGTGCCTCAGAAGGCACGTTAAACGTCGTTAAGAGTAGTCAGAAGTCAAAACCTTGATATCCACTTTTACCAAGGTGTATCGTATTACCCAGTTACTGGGTTGTGGAGGTCAGATAGGCAGTCGCTGCATGTAAGATACTGGTACTCAGCTGCATCCGGTTAGACTGGAAGCCGACCCCAAGATAGTTGGGAAAAGGCTAGGCAGATGATGCTGATGTTGAACATGTGATGCGTTTTTCTACAAGTACCTAATTATTAATTTTCAGTTAATTCTGCATGCAAATGATTAATATAAATTCGCTGGCCACAAATGTATTAGCTACTAACGTGTGTTAAGGCCAAACAATAATAAAGATAATTATTATCGTTTATTATCAAAAAGAGTGCATGTTTATCAAAATCTAAAATCACTATACCATCACTAATGCAAATATCTAAATCAGTGGATGAGGTATTCGTTTTTTATCAGCATTTAAGTATTATTCATATAATTATTATTCATTGATGGACAAATGATAAACGAATACATACTCGGTACATAAAGTGGTGCTTTATGTATAAGGAAACGAAGTGGTGAGATTTTAATATAAGTCTAGTTGCTTATGCTAGTAGCTTGATTATGTTGGAACTATAAATTATGTCTATTTATAATTTCAGTTCCAACATAATCAAGCTCGTGGCTAAATAATAACAGCCGCAAAAGGCTAAGTGTGCTTGCTGAGGATGGTCCGTGGATGGGTGACCATCATTACATATCTTATTCAGGGGAAAAACAGAAGAAGGCTGCTCAACCTGCCCTGTCCGCGGTCCAGACCTCCTTGCCAAGAATGGGCCAAGTTGGTGAAGAGGGTTTCACAAAAGTGGAAAGGAACTAGACAACTGGATTTTGCGGGTAGAAAAGTTGGAATTGCGCCACAACATTAACTTTAAGTCGTTCGTGGTACGAGTTCCAACCCACCATCTACAGACCTGCGTGAGAGAGGACTTTTGGCCGAAAGGTGTCGTATTTCGACGTTTCCGAGGACGGTTACGCGACACCACGCAGCGGAACACGACGCCGTCAACATTACGTGTTTAGTTATAGTTTAAGGTTTTTTAATATGTATTAGTTTATTTTTATTGTATAAGATTATTTTGTGTATTTTATGTATGGGCCTTAGTTGCCTGATAATAAAATGATTGATTGATTGATTGATATCTACCGAGTCTCCTCCGTGTCTTGGAGAGCACATTAAGCCGTTGGTTCTGGCTGTCATTTTTAGTTTTTTGTCAGTCCCTTTCCTGTATTGTCTACAAATAGCTATTTGATCATAATAGGAGATGATCACTATTTTTTTTTCTTTGTCTGTCGGTAGATTATTCTTTTCAATAATCTACCGACAGACAACATTGGACACGTATTTTTTATTTTTTCACGTAGTCATAAAATTACGGAGATATATTGAGTTGAAATGGCACATAACGTAACGTGTAGGTAATTTTTATATCTACTTGTGACGTAGTGAGCCCCCAGTCTCTAACTTTAATCAGTTATAACTAAGTATTTTTTTCTTATTTTGATAAAACAAAAAATACGTGTCTAATATTTTTGTATTAGGTACCTGTCTGACGGACAAAATGGAATTTCGTTTTCTTTACCCAGTATACCCCATTAAAGAATCATGATTACATTTATTTTTATAATTTCCAGATCCAGTCGGTATCCCACTTACAGTACTAACAACCGATTACCGGAACTACGCAATCGTGTATGGCTGTAAACATACTGATGAACTTGGGCTCAAATATAGTGAGTAAATTACCCAATTACCTACTATATCACAAGAAACGGGATGAATGAAAGCAATTTAAGGTGGCTGAGATAAGAATGCGAAGGGGGATGTATGGTGTAACGCGAATGGACAATATAAAGAATGAGAAACACCACCACAGGTTTGGTTAGGTTGCATTGTAGGTTCGAGACGGCGGCGCGTTATGTTCCATGCGCGCCTGTCATAGACGTAAAGGGGGGAGTACACCTCACTACCCCCATGGACAAGGCTCGCCCTGGTCAAGCGGGCCGGCACTAGTCCGGGGCAGCGGAAGTCGCATTAGATCCCGCTACCCCCCGACGCAAGTGTACGGGTGAACACCGCACCGGTGTGGTTTTTGTCAGTACGAATCTGACAGACCCCACCGCTCTCCCCAGGGCGGGCGACATCCATCGAGGATTTCCAAACCGATAACAAAAAAAAATAAGGTTCCATTGTGGGTATTCGACGCTGACTGAAAAGTTATGTGGTATTACGGTTACCGTGATGGTGGTGATGCGGAGCAATGAGGAAAATGTAGTGAAGAAGATACTCATACTCAAGTATGAATGTAGATATATGGCTATAAGAGTTGAGGAAGACCATAGAAACGATGGATGGACTATGTGAAGGATGATATGGGTGGAAAGAAGTGACTGCGGAGATGACGAGTAATAGAGAAGTATGGAAGGAGAAGAGATACTGCGCCGAACCCAAATAAATTGGGAAAAGAGGATGAGAATGATGAGTTTTAAAATGGTGAAAGAGAGCATCGTAAGGCAGTAGGCATATCTCAAAAAAAAAAAGTATGTCTGGGTAAAAAAGAACTATGGCCACCGCAAAACTAAATTATCCTGATGAATTGAATTTCATCCAAAGTCATCAACTCGAACCAACTACAAACAATAAAATGTTATCCTTTCCCAGTTTCAGCCTGGATCCTTTCCCGCGAGTCGACCTTACCTGACGAGTATCTGAACAGAGCATACCAAGAGATAAACTCCTTGCCATCAGTAAGCTCCATATATTTGGAGAAGGTCAATCAGAGTGCTGTACGATGTCAAGCACACTGGACGGCGCACGTTAAAACTGTTAATTTTTATAAGGACGAGCAGGAATAGAAATAAATATTTGAGAAATACTGTTATATTATATATAATTGATGTTCGTAAAGTAAAATCTACTAGAAAACACGGACAAATGATGATAATAATACTGTATTTTTAGTTATTAGGTTTGGGTTTGGCCCGGGTCGGGCAAAGTGTTTTTCGGTTTTTGAAGTGAAAACTTCTTTAGCGTCGTTGTGCACTTTTGTGATGGGTAAAAAATTTTAAACTCGCGTCAGGACACGTATGATGGAAAATTCGTAAGACGGATGGACATTAGGTTACGAAGGAATTTTAACTTTATGGCATCTGTCATTGAGTTTGGGATTCCAAAACTAGCTAAATATCTTATGCACAAACAAAACCTTCGGTTTCTCCAAAGACGTAAAATTCGTAAGACGGATTGTAATAGTGCAGAAGTCTTCAATTTTTAATGTAACATAAATTGTCATGTGTGTGTACGATAGCGCAATAAATTAATATTGTATTTAACCACATAAATGATAGTACTTTAATACTGATAATTAAAGCAATTCGTGCAATATTATTCCTTAACCATTCCAAAATATCAAAAATGCACAACGTTAATATTCAAGTTTTTTTATCAGGAATTTCTCAGTAGCAGACACGGAGTCTGGGTTTGTGCCAGTAATAGGTTACATGGGACTTAAACATAACTGGTGAAATGTGGTTGTAATGTCGTAGTTTCGATTCGTGCGTGCCACAAATAATGTTAATTGCATTATGCCAATTATATTTCTAATAAGATTATAATTCCATTAACAAAAAAAGATAAGAATATATTTCAAATCACAGTGATTATGATATTTGATCTAAATACGTTAATTGGTTTTAAGATCCTAAAGATAATTTTAGGTTTGAAAATTAAAATGTTTTCTATCGCCGATAGGTCAGTTATATCGACAAAACATAGGATTATACTTTCTAATCAACTCAAGAACAATGAAATCATGTCACTGTTCTGCGAAACACTGTGATTACTAATTAGTCTATGTTTAATTATAATATTATCTTGTTTTAATCAAGGCTGCAGATCACGGGTAATATCTAACAATTTTATTTCTAACTATTTTTATCCAAGTAACTGGAGCTCGTGGCTGTATAGTCACAGCTGTTCGGGTCGATCTTTAAGGTTAAGAATTGCTTGCCGAGCTTGGTCCGTGGATGGGTGACCATAATTAAATACCAAGTTTCCTCCGTGCCTCGGAAAGCACGTTAAGTCGTTGGTTGTCATTTGTAGATCTTTGACAGTCGTTACGAGAAGTCAGAAGCCAAAAGTCTGGCATCCAGTCTTACCAAGGGGTATCGTATTACCCAGTTCCTGGGTTGTGGAGGTCAGATAGGCAGTTACTTTATGTAAAATACTGGTACTCAGCTGGATCTAATAATAAAAAAGTTAAACTGGAAACCGACCCCAAGATAGTTTGGGAAAAGGCTAGGCAGATGATGATGGAGCTCGTGGCTAAATAATCACAACTACTCAGGTCGATCTTAGGTTAAGCCGCGCTTGCCAGGGTTGGTTGTGTTTTGCTAGTGAGCAACACCATGTTATCCTGGAAATGTATAGCTTGATATTCTGTCGCCGTTTGCACGCTGAATTGATAATATCTACGTATCATATCGTATCGTGGAAATGCTTTTCAATCAAAAGCCTTGTTTTCCTATTGGCGTTTTTTTCAAATTGATTGCAATAGAAAGCCCTTTTAATTTGTATTAATCTTTTTAATCAACTTATTTAAACCTCCCCTAATGTATGACCACAGGGTATCTAAAAGTCAGAGGCTCAGCCTGACGATCTTCGAAGTACTTAGGAGAGCACCGGGACCAGTCATCTTTGACCAGCTTCTTAGGATACACTCCAATTCGAGACAGAGATCTGATGGCCAGCTCTTTGGATACGTCGTTCAGAATTTGATTTCTTGATAAGATCCACACGTAAACTGGAAATATTAAATTACTTACTTAGATATAAACAAGATTTAATTTCATAATTATTATTGTCAAATTATTAGATAATTTTCTATTTAACTGAATACTACTAAATTTAATGTCTACATCCTAACCAAAGCGATTGTCCCCTCAGACTATGCGATCACCGTGTTCATATAATAAATTATGTCGTCAATTTGGTCAGAAACACTGAGAGCACCCTCTGTCAGTGAGACACAGTGCACGATACGTGCGTTCATACGACGATCGTTTTTGTTAGAACCCGGCTTTATTTGAAAAATACTTATTTGAGTGCAGCTGTCAATTTGTACTTCTGCAATACATGCAAAGGTAAAGCTAAAATGGTAGTGGCAGGGCATGTGGCGCGACTTCAGGATGAAAGATGGAATAGAAGAGTAACATTGTGGAAGGGCCCAAAGGGTAAACGTCCTAAAGGAAGATCTCACACTAGGTGGGATTAGGTTACAAAAGCGGCTGGCCCTAACTGGCTACAAGAAGCCCAAGATAAAGAGAGATGGGCTTCTTTGGAGGAGGCCTTCAACTGCTTGTAGATTGAATATTTGTGTGAATTCAATGTAGGTATGTAACTTAACTTTATTTTCATGAAATATAAGGTTTTTTTGGCTAAATAATAACGGCCGCCCAGGTCGAGCTTTAAGGTTAAGCCGTGCTTGCCGAGGTTGGTCTGTGGATGGGTGACCATAATTACATATCGAGTTTCCTCCGTGCCTCGGAAAGCACGTTAAGCCGTTGGTCCCGGCTGCCATTTGTAGATCTTTGACAGTCGTTACGAGTCTGAGAAGCTAAAAGTCTGACATCCAGTCTTACCAAGTGGTATCGTATTACCCAGTTACTGGGTTGTGGAGGTCGGATAGGCAGTCGCTTCATGTAAAATACTGGTACTCAGCTGCATCCGGTTAGATTGGAAGCCGACCCCAAGATAGTTTGGGAAAAGGCTAGGCAGATGATGATAAGGTTTTTTTTATTTATTTTATTTTATTGACTTCTAACTGCCTTGTTGGTCTAGTGGTCACAGTCGCGACTGCTGAGCATGAGGCCCTAGGCTTCAATTCCCGGGTCGGGCAAATTGTTATTGGGTTTTTCCATTAGGAAGATCACAATACCAGCCACGGAGTCTGGTTTTGTGCCCGATATAAGGCAAAAGGCTCATCACCTATTACATGGGACTCAAACATAACGGCCTGACCCTTCGGTCCCAAGGGTGATGTTATGTTACTTCTCTCAACCATTTTTCAGGACTCGTGATACTTTCATAATGAAAATTGAGAGTTATTAATCAGGTGTTGACAGAGTTGTATACTTACTAAAATGTTTATCGATCAGCTCACTGTACTCGCAAGTGTAAACAGTCGCGTAATAATTGTAGTTGGTAGCCAGCACGTGGAAAGGATATCTCCTGTTCATTACTGAAAAACAAAAGGTACAATAAAAACTAAATAAGCAAGCCTTCCTTCTAGTCGAGTGCAATTAGACAATAAGGTGGAACGAAGTTTATAGTGTTCGGATATTCGTTGGACTTTTTTTTATATGATAGTTCCTAGCGATGTGGAGAAGGTTGATTTCGTATTTTAATTACTTGGAATTCGATGAATTTATATTGTGGCGGAATAGTGTGACCTGTGTGCATCCATAAAACTCCAGTTCAACACTATCAGTAAAATCTGTTACGACAAATTATGGAAATAATTCAATTTTTAACCCCCGACCAAAAAAGAGGGGTGTTATAAGTTTGACGTGTGTATCTGTGTATCTGTGTGTCTGTCTGTGGCATCGTAGCTCCTAAACGGTAGAACCGATTTTGATAAAGGTGGTGTCATTTGAAAGGTATTTTAATCGAGAGTGTTCTTAGCTATGTTTCGAGAAAATCTGCTCAGCCATTTGAAGATCATCACTTCTTTTCTAGTTGATGAAGGGATGTAAACAACTTTCACAGTTAGTCGATTTGAAATTTGAAATATTGTCGCTTGTCACCATGGACATTGCTGAGAGGGGGGGGGGTGCACCCCCGCTTCCCCCAAAAAAATACATTTTTTAAAATAAATTTATATCTTTCCTTGGTTTCGTTAATTAGCGAGAAGAGACGCAACACCGAGAAAATTGGAAGGAAAGGGGGGAGGCCTATGCCAAGGAACAGGAGTGGGACAGTCAAGGCTAAGAAAAAATAATATAGGTTTAAAAAGCATGAAAAAAAATTAAATTATAAATTTAAAAAACCCCCGACACAAAAAACCTCTAAAAATCCAAAAAGAAATTAATCCAAGCGTCGTAGCGTCGGGGGACCGCTAAGAAGACCGCTTAGAGTACAGAACAAAGCGGACCCCCGACGCTACGACGCTTGGATTAATTTATTTTTGGATTTTTAGAGGTTTTTTGTGTCGGGGGTTTTTTAAATTTATAATTTAATTTTTATAGTCATGTTTTTTTTTTTTTTTTTTAAAAAAAAAAACGTTGCCCCACACTAGGAATTTCTCCTGTATCGTGGGTGCGTTTACAAACATTTAAACTGACATACACAAACAGCCAGACCCGGAACAACTATCTGTAGGCCATACAAATATTTGCTCCGTGCGGGGCTCGAACCCGCGACACGCAGCGCAGCAGTCGATCGCTCAACCACTGCGCCAACCGTGTCGTCAACATGTTCTAAGATATGTAAGTCACTCTGTGCCAAAAATAATAATGTAGTACTACTGATAACAAATTCAACCCTATTATCTTTAGATTCTTATAATGGAACTAGTTATAAAAAAAACAGTCAGTAGTTCCATCATGGAACTGTCAATGGTACAGTCAGCTCCAAAGTAAACTCACCCCCTAGAAATGTTGACTTGTATGTGAGCGGGTTGAGTTTACTTTAGAGCTGACTGTACCAGTGACAACGAAGCCTCAGAACGGCAGTAGAACTTTCCTTCATTGAGCGATATGATCGCCAAAACAGATTTTTGTACCTCAAATAATCACAAGACAATACTCACATCTCCTAGGCGCATCTTCAAACCGAAACGTAACATCAAGTTTAGCACCATCCTCAATCCTGATCTGTATCCCGAGCTTCCCTATGCTGTACCGATGGAACAGCCCCCGGTCTACCCTGGACTGGTTCAGGTAGATGCCAGTGGGCCTGGTCTGCAGTTCGATGACTGAGCAGTTGTTCTGATTCTGACCATCGCTGGAGTAGTGGTAGGCTTGGTACCATTTGTTGAAAAACTGACAGGGAGGTAAGATGAGAGGGTGATTAGGTGTGTTGTTAGCAATGATATAATAAGTAACTAATTTATTTATTTATTTGAGAAAACATGTAAAACACACAAAGTCAACACATGAAGTCATGTTGAATTCAGTCAAGTCGATATATATCTGAATTTAGTAGCAAATTATGTCACCTATATAATAAAGAAATATGCAAGTTGAGTATAAAATTCATTTAATTTATAATTACGAATCACGTAGCATAATTACCATTTCTAAATAATAATTACCGTGTGTTTCATATCTCATTACCGTTCGGTATTTTCAGCTTCAGATTCAGACCTATATAGCAGTTCAAATACTGTCCCTTTGATTTATTTCGTTAACCTATACTATAAACTTTACTACTTTACTTTACTTTAAATCCAGGTTGGCCTAGGAAAACACCTTAAGTCATTGGTCCCGACGGTCATTTATAGATATTTGGCAGTCGTTACAGGTCAGTGGACCGAAAGACTGACTATCAGTCTTACCTAGGGCTAGCGTATTACCCAGCACAAACTGGGTTGTGGAGGTCAGATAGGCAGTCGCTCCTTGTAAGATACTGGTATTCAGCTAGTCGCTGATTATCAAACTAGAAAACTTACATCCGTTAGTCGAAACTCTTCCTGAAGCTGAACACCCTCAGGACATTTTCCCGGCAAAGTGAAATACCCGTACACACTACAAACACAAACAAATAAAAAAAATGTATAAAACTTCAACATTATTACTTTACAGTCGTTGAATCTGAGTGAAGATAAAACAAACAGTAATGATTAAAATAATAATGTTTTTGTTTTATTAAATGAATCCCGGGGTTATCTAAAAGTTCAAATGGTATAAACATTTAATTCCTTAGAACAAATAAGACTTTTTAAAGCGATACGGTAATTAGCAGATGATCTTAATTATAAAATTACTGAGAATAAAAAAAATAAATAAGAAAAATTTGAATATACGGTGGTCCGAAATAAAGCTAGCACCCCCTGCTATGGTTATTCTTTCTCCGTCATGTTTTTTGTATGAGAGCCCCCTTAAATATTTATTTTATTCTGTTTTTAGTATTTTTTGGTATAGCGGCAACAGAAATACATAATCTGTAGAAATTTCAACTGGCTAACTGTCACGGTTCGTGAGTTACAGCCTGGTGACAGACGGACGGACGGACGGACACCGAAGTCTCAGTAATAGGGTCCCGTGTGACCCTTTGGGTATGGAACCCTAAAAAAGCAGGTCAAAGATGTTGACACATTTTATCTGCATAATTATCTGAAAGTTACATTAATTTCCGTGTGTTATGTAAGTAGTGTCATCATCAGTCTGAAATATAGCAATTGCATTTAAGTCCCTTTTCTGTTTGGTAGATGTATGAAATGGATATAATGTGGAAAATAAGTGTGGGTAAACTATTGTCCTGACTGTACCATAGACCAATTTAATATTATACGAATAGGATACAACTGCCATTACTAACAAATTAATGATCTGGGACATTTAAAATTAGGTAAGTACATCTTGGTCAGATCTTATTTTTCCTCCAAAGCAAAATAAATTCGCACTTATTCGCTTGTTTTGAAAAACACTTCTTAGTAATACTACGACTTGTTTTGTTTATTAACTCTCTGTTCTGCGAACCTGTAATCAGTTGAATTAAAAGTGTAAATGTGGGCTTGACCCTATTATTCTAAAGTGGTGTGCATAATATAACGGGTATTTGAGAAGCCCCCGTGGCAGGTATAATTTAGTTTTCTGCCCTAATTATGATATTTTGCTAATGGGTCCGTAACTTAACTTCAAGAGTCATAATGTATGATTAATGGAAATTCATATGAACGTTTGTTCGAATGAAATTTATTGCAAAACAACCTTTTATCGCCAAACGCTACTTCGACTGAACGATTCATCGATTATTTAATAAGAGTGTTTATACCCTACGGCATTTCATACAAACTTTCAAGTCGTTATTTTCCGAAATGATCGAACAGATTTTAATGAAACTTCCTACGCATAAGCAGTATACATAGGTCTAAAAAGTTAATAAAAAACATTTACGAAATGTCTTTTAAAAATGAAGATAATTGGAAATTTCTGTTTCTATAGATAATTAAAAATCGGTCTAATTTAGCTGTAACATTATTCTTCGAAAATGCACCACACATCCCCCTTGATGTGTGGTGTTACGCGAATGGATAGAATAAGGAATGAGTACATTAGAGGAAGTCTGAAAGTGGCGCCGGTGATTGACAAGATGCGTGGAAATAGGTTGTCGTGGTATGGGCATGTGATGCGGAGGAATGAGGAAAATGTCGTGAGGAAAGTTTTGATTTGAATATGGATGGGTATAAGGGTAGAGGAAGACCAAAGAAACGATGGATGGACTGTATGAAGAATGATATGGCAAGAAAGGAGGTATCCCATGACATGACAAGTAATAGAGAGGTATGGAAGAAGAAGACGTACTGCGCCGACCCCAAATGAATTGGGATAAGGGTAAGAGAATAATGACCGATGGACTGCTCTTTCGAATGAGTTTTAGTTATTAAATCGATAGGTACTAATATTATAAAGTTGAAGAGTTTGTTTATGTGTTTGCTTGAACGCGCTAATCTCAGGTACTACTGGTCCGATTTGAAAAAAATCTTTCAGTGTTGGATAGCCCATTTATCGAGGAAGGCATGTATTATATATCATCCCGCTACGACTAATAGGAGCGGAGCAGCTATGAAAAATGTTGCGTAAACGGGGAAGTTGCGCGGGACAGCTAGTAGTTTAATAATTGAAATATAATTTTTAAAAAAAATCGTCACATATTATTTCATACATATCGAGGAAATCAATTAAGGGAAAATCCAATATTTCACACCAAAATATCTTCAGCGGGCATAAACTCACTTTACTCTACCTGACTCTGCCCCAATTACGTACAACAAACCAACATTACCACATCATATCCTGCAACGCAAAAACTTACGTAAACACATAAATCAGACGAGAGGAAGTCCACATTACATCGCAAAACGTGGGCAACTCACATCCATTGCAGTATAAAACGTCTTTATACGCCTGGGGTCAGAACATTCGATAATTACCGTGTAGGACGGGAGCGCTCACAAGTTATCTCATTCTCGGACGATCCAGTTGTTTTAAAATGTTATTTTTAGTATTCGCCTTGTGTTTATCAGTAGTTTGTGGAGCTGAGTATACCTTGCCTGGTGAATGTCCTGATGTAAAGTTGCAGGAGAATTTGGATCCTACTAAGGTAAGTCCCAAAAACGTGAAAGAAAATGTCGATGACATGAGGCATCCACGAACTTGAAATACTGCCCGCTCCTTTGCACAGAACAAGCTTTATTTTGCTCTTGTGGGTTACATGACAAGGATCAACGAGGACAAGGATGAAAAATGTCCCAGGAAGAACGTTTGTGTGTAAACCACTTTAGATAAATATTTGTCACATTTCATCCTCATCATTCTCCTGTTCATTCCAATTTATTTGGCCGACCCCTTCTTCCATACTTCCCTATCATGTCATCTCATGAGACACCTCCTTTCTTACCATAGCAGTGAGATGATTATGCATGTTATGCAAGCTGAATTTGGGTTGGATTTAAATCTGATATTTTTTTAAATATCAAATGCTTCTTGTAGCAAAACAATAAAGATTTTTTTTTTCTTGAAAATCTAAAAATGATTTTCTTTGTTATAATATAATACACAATTATAGTTATAACAGGTTTTTCTCATTGTGAGTGATTGTTTGTTTACTTCCGATCTTGAAATCACTTTGGGTTATAAGAGTTAATCTCTTATCTTTATTTGTTATGCTGATTGTATGGAAACGGCTCTTTTCAACTTCAACCCATTTATTTACAATCCTTGAACTTAATAAAAATCTGATAAATTCAAACATTTTCTTTACCTACTTACTGTCGGTGGCATATTACTCAAAAATATTGATGTAAGTAATGACGATTATGTTTCCGACATGATATTAATCTTGTGTTGAAATATACTGATTGATCAACGTACTGATTAAATCTTCGGTACTTTGTTAAACTTTCAGTTAAACGGTGTTTGTTGCAAAGTAATATAGTGGTAGTTTTTTGGTAAATGGATCGTATTGTACTCACAGGTTGTCAGGGATTTCATCTATGAATTTCTACGTAATACCTACTTGGGTGTATTGGTTAATTCTGGGAAAAAATACAATACCACAGATCACATTTTTTGTTGTTTGTTAGTTGTAAGTTTAATGTCATGGATTTCGTCCCATATCTTCCCGTGGGTGTCGTAAGAGGCGACTAAGGGACTTGCCAGAGAATGGGCAGCAGCGTTTTCTTTGCTTTTGTAACAACCGTACTGCGATCGCCAACCCGCCTGCCAAGCGTGGCGATTATGGCAAAACCCCCCAAACTGTCAATGTCGCGACACTTGGGGGAGGCCTATGTCCAGCAGTGGACGTCTTTTGGGCTGAAATGATGAAATGAAATGAATGATGAACAAACGCTCAGACGTTACTTTGAGGAAATCCATGACAATTAAATGTTATGCAAAATATATAGTTTTCATTCCCCGAGAAAGATGCATATACTTTTGCAGTGCTGACTCCTACATCCAGGCCTGATCTTTTTTCGCTGTATTAAAACTAACTAGTTTGCATAACATTTAATAAGTTGTTTATGTGCTTTCGGAGACCCGTATGGATATTTCTTTTTTGGTCTTTTTGCTTATATCCTCAACGTTGACTGGCAGAATATCCATTTGACATTTGTGTCCTTTTCCTCTCCTTTACTTTTGAAATATTTGTTTCAACTTTTACATTATGCTAAACTATTTCGAAATTTTTTCATAACAATATCTTCTCAACAGTTTTCAGGTGTTTGGTACAACGTAGCTAGCTATGCCAGCGATGGCCGGGAGATCTACGACTGTTCCACCATCGAGTTCCAGGAGGACAACATGGGTTATATGTATAAGGAGACCTATGTTCAAATGGAACAGGGAAACAGGACCCAGAAGATGTACCAGGCTCGGGTAGACCCTACTTTTGATGCTGGGAAAAATGCCGTGTTTATCATGAGCCATGAAGCTGGTGGTGGGTAGATTACTGTCTATACATTTATATGAATACAATCAATAACACTTGTGACGGGATATTTACAATGTTTATTATTTGTTTTGAGTTCCCGATATTTCGGCTCTGTTGCAAACGCCCGCGCCATTATCACGGATAAGCAGTTTATCCGTGATCATGGCGTGTGAAAACACTAGGAAGTGACGAAGGGCGGGCGTTTTGGGGGACTGTCTCTTGTAACGTTGACGTGACGTTTAAAAAGTGCTGATTATCACCATTAGCAACACATGAAACGGGATATTTACCATGTTTATTATTTGTTTTGTGTTCCCGATATTTCAGCGCTGTTGCAATGCCAAGCTGGAAGCTCTCGGGGTTTTGGATCTGGATCTGTGCTGGTCGGAGCGTAGATTACATCAGTAGAGCCCTTTTAAGCTCTATATTAAAGTTAAATGTGCCTCTTACCATACGGTGATCGCTCCCAGTTTACACTGAATTGAACACAGAGACATCATTAAACATTTGCTTCTTGGTTGACATGATGAAGCCAATCTCATTTTTTAGTTCACCATCGGGGCTCTGCCAGGTCCACTTCCTGTACTCACGCTTTTTGATGAAGGAGTTCATCATTTAGAGGCCCTTTTTTCCGCATAAAACTAGGCAGTTGATGTCCTCGGTGGTTCCGACATTGCATTCCCAAATTGCCCCACCTGTAGCTCATCTCTGTCTCGTTTGCCCAGTGTTGCGTTGAAGTCCCCGATGACAACGGTGAAGTGAGTTTTGGAACCATGCATGGCTATAGAGATATCCTCATACATGGTCTCCACTTCGTCGTCGGGGTGTGCTCAGGTCAGAGCGTAAACCTGTATGACCTTAAGCAAATATCTTCAGGATATTTTGAGTATAAGGTACGCCACCCTGGTCGACACACTCTCGATTTTCACCACGTTATTCACAAGAAACTTGTGGACGATAAACCCAACACCACCTTGAGACTGCCGGTCGCCCTCTAGGAAATGGAGCAGGTTTCCGGATTTCAGGATCATCATGTCGTCCCCCCCGTCTTCGGACTACAGGTAATCCTACGATACTCCATCGCAACCTGCTCAATTCCTCTTCGAGTTCCGTTATCTTCTCGTCGGTCCGGAGTGTTCGCGTGTTGTATGATGCCAGGTCAAGTCGTCGGTATAGCCGAATCCCTTCCGGAGATTCTTTGCACCCCTTGTCACACCGTAACCTCGACCGCTACCATAGTCGAGGGTAGATGGGCTGCCGGGTACTAGGGGCCATTTCTTTTTGCGCTCATATGGGGGGTTCTGCCACATTGGAATAAAATATTGTGATTTTAAAAGTGCGTTTGACTGTAACGGTCTAACAACTATTATTATAATTAATGATAAAGTTTTAAAATACATAAAAAAATTATACTTTTTTTCAATAACCTAATTGATAGTCAGTTAATTACAATACTAAAAGTAGGCCTTTAGCATTGTAAATGACCAACCCGCACTGGACCCGCGTGGTGGATTAAAGCCCTCTCATTGAGCGGAGGCCAGTGTCCCAGCAGTGGGAACATTATAGGCTGATGATGAATGATGATGATTGTAAATTACTGTCAATTGTTGCATATAAATAATGCAAATCTTCTGCTTCATTTAGTTTAAGTTAATATTCGTCCTAATTAAACCTTCCTAAATAATATTTTCAGATAAAGTACTCCAGTTTCCGTTCTTCATCCTGGCTACGGACTACGACGGCTATGCCATCGCTTACACTTGCAAATGGCTCAAGGAGAAGATCAGGATGCACTACGGTAAGGTATTTTAGGGCAACTATATGTACTCGTATGGCTACTCGTATAAAAACAGATGCAGATGCAATCGACCCCAAGTCGGTGGTTGCATGAATTTCTTTTGCTGGTTTTGTGTAATATGGATTTGCAATAGAAAAACATACAAAACAAAAACAAAAACCGAATTGATAACCTCCATTATTTTTGAAGACTGTTAATAAGACGCCAGTTTTGTTACCACTGGTATGCGATCAAACTTAAAACAGACTTCTTTACTGACAATTGCTGGTCTTTAGGAAATATTTGAAGAGTTCATTTATTTACATCCCATATGGAGACCAGTGCTGATACAGTGGTTACGGCTCAGACACTTACGTGGTGTAAGTCGCGGGTTCGATTCCAGGCAGTCATTTTGATCAACTTTGCTTCTTACTAGGAATGACTCCTGTATCGTGGGTGCGTTCACAAATATTTAAAGTCACGTACACAAACAGCCCGACCCGTAACAACTAAGCTGTAGGGATCATGGTGTAATCCCATTACACCATGATCCAACTATTAATAGTAATATCGAGACCCATTCCCACGCCCTCACAGAGGAACCCAGTGGTTGGAGTGTAGCCTCAGGGGCGCTATGGCGTGTGGACTGAAAATGTTTTCAATTATTTTTTTCTCAATATTTTTCGGATTTTTTTACACCATCTCGTAGTTTTTCACTAGAGCAACCGTTTCTTTTGAGAAAAGATTTTCATCTGAGCTACCATTTTGGAAATCTAAAGCATTTTGTAAAAACAAGAAAAAAAATTAAAAGCTCCTAACTCGGAAACGGTGCATCGTAGGTTCTGCAAGAACAACGGCCGAAATATGTTACAAAAAAAATCTTCGAAAATTTGGCTGTCTTTGTCCTAAGGATAAGCAAACTGAAAGATCGACCGACACTTGTATATTTTTTAAATTTTTCTCAATATTTCTCAGAATTTTTTACACCATCCCATAGTTTTCTACTAGAGCAACAGTTTCTTTCCAAAAAACATTTTCACCTGAGCTACCATTTTCGACAGGTTTTATAAAAAATAAATATAATTCGGAGGCCCATAATTCGGAAACGGTGCGTCTTGGGTCCATACTTCTCAGAACCTAAATGGTTTCTATTAACCCGAAACTACATTTTTTTATCAATCTTCCTAGCTTTTTTTTTTGAAAATGCAGTACAATATATTTTTTTAACTCATTTTTTTTTCTCAGTCAGTTTTCTTTGCTGCTCATAGTACCCCTAATCGTATACTCCAACTCCTACAAATCCGCCCCTAAGACGACCCACTGACCACAGACAGTGATGAATAAAGTATACCTTTCTACATTTTCAGTATTCACATGGGTTTTGACTCGCACCAAGGGAAAGCTCGAAGGAGAACTGCTGAAGAAAGTTGAAGACAAGCTGTCTAAATACACGGATTTGGCCGAGCACAGACAGTCATTTGTTTTCAAGGATTTCTCAGACGCCAGCTGCGCTTACACGAACAAACTTGAATCTGACTTCTTTACTAGCAACTTTTGGTGAAAATTCGCTATGATTTTATGTTAGACTGTGATTAATAAAAGCTCTTTGGAATAGATTTTGAAGTATTTTTCCATCCCATGGAAATCAGTGGTAGCCCTGTCCTGCCTACGTGTCTTGGGATCGACCCCAAGCACTTTAATTTCATTTATTTCGTTACCACAACTCTCGAAACAGAATATATCAACAAAATACATCAATCTTAAACCAGCATGCTCTAAGACCAATAATTCAAAACCCTGTGAAAACCACAGGCACTGGGCCCGCGTGGTGATTTTTGTCCCACGCCCTCTCAAATATAAGGGAGCTGTGCCCCAGCAGTGGGACAGTTATGGAACACATATAATTATGTGTTATGGGTTTTCAAAGTCGAAAAAATCACACATATTTCGCCAGGTGTTATTTAGACTCGAGCAAAAGAGGTAACTGGACTATAATAATAATATCTACTGGGAAAACCATCATGGATCGATCCAGGAATTGAACCTGACTCTCACTCTTCCTAGAGTTCTTCTTCTTTTTCTTCTTCAACCCTTGGCCACCCAATGCTAAGTGTAGGTCTCTTCCAAATCTCTCCACTTTTAGCGGTTTTGTGTCATGGCTATGCAGTTTCTTCCGGCCATTTTAATGAAATCGTCTGTCTACCTAGTCGGTTGTCTTCCCACATTCCTCCGTTCCGTCCATTCGTTCCGTCCATGGTCTCTACATTGCATTTCCTTCCCCCATCTTCCATCCAGTCTACGGCATATATAGCCCGCCCACTTTCACTTTCTTTTTGCTATCACTTCTGCTGTCTGTGAGTCTCGTTCGTCTCCGTATTTCGGTATTATTCACCCGGTCATAGAGAGAAATGCCCAACATGGCTCGTCCCATAGCTCTCTGAGTGACTTGCTTGCGGTGGATAGAATAGAATAGAATAATACTTTATTGTACACCAAAAATGAAAAATAACGGGCTAACGGGCTACGGGCGGATAGTGTGTTTGGTATTAATGTGATCCAATTTTTATTGGTGACCTGCGAAATGTGGCAGTAAAAAGGGGAGGCATGTACCCAGCAGTGAGAAATTCTGGGCTGATCTGATGATGACCACGACTGTGTCGACTTCAAAGTTTTCAGATCGTTTTTTAACGGAATTAACTCTCTCGAGAATAGGGATTTTTATTAGTTAATAATTTACTGAGATAAAGATGAAGTCGTAATTACTGAAAATCCGTCACGTAAATAAATAAACAGTTTGAAGTTTGAGTTTCTGTACGATGTAATACAAGGATTACCTACATTGAGTTCCATGGAGTTTCTTGTCGGTTCTTCTCCATAGGAAACGACCAACCGGAACCGTGCACCTTCTTTCAAAGTTTTAGAAGTGTAAATTCAGAAAAGAGTAGCGAAGAAGAGTAGTAAAAACAATAATTACCTCTTCGACTATACTTGTAGAGATAAATAAGATGATAATATTTTTTTTTTATGGTATTGCCCAACCAGTTCGTATTTTTTCACCATCGTTGACTTAGTATTAATAAACACGAAGGTGCCAAAGTGGCAAAGTTGTTGCAAACAGTAGGATAAAGATTTTGTGTTTTAAACTTTTGCTGATAAAGAATTAAGGGAAAATCCAATATTCCTACCAAAGTATCTTCAGCGGGCGTAAAGTCACTTTACTCTACCTGACTTTGCCCCAATTACGTACAACAAGCCAACATTACCACATCCTATCCTGCAACGCAAAAACTTACGTAAACACATAAATCAGACGAGAGGAAGTCCACATTACATCGCAAAACGTGGTCAATTCACGTCCATTGCAGTATAAAACGTCTTTACACGCCTGGGGTCAGAACATTGAATAATTACCGTGTAGGACGGGAGCGCTCACTCGTTATCTCATTCTCGGACGATCCAGTTGTTTGAAAATGTTATTTTTAGTATTCGCCTTGTGTTTGGCAGCAGTTTGTGGAGCTGAGTATACCTTGCCCGGTGAATGTCCTGATGTAAAGCTACAGGAGAATTTGGATCCTACTAAGGTGAGTCCCAAAAAGGTGAAACAAAATGTC
Source organism: Cerastis rubricosa (assembly GCA_949152445.1). Lineage (NCBI taxonomy): Eukaryota > Metazoa > Arthropoda > Insecta > Lepidoptera > Noctuidae > Cerastis > Cerastis rubricosa. Next base: position 18,406,811 of record OX424534.1, on the reverse strand, counting down.
GATGACATGAGACAACCACGATCTTGCAATACTGCCCGCTCCTTTCCACAGAAAAAGCTTTATTTGCTCTTGTGGGTTAGGTGATAAGGATCAACGAGGACAAGGATGAAAAATGTCCTAGGAAGACCGCTCGTGTGTCAGCCACTTTAGATAAATATCTGTCACATCTCATCCTCATCATTCTCCTGTTCGTATCCCGGGTCGGTGCAGCATGTCTTCTTCTTCGTGGGATGAATGTGCATGTTATGCAAGCTGAATTTTGGGTTGGATTTTATTCTGTTGTTGTAGTTGTGTTCCGATATTTTTTATATCAAATGCTTCTTGTAGCAAAACAATTTAGAATTTAAGGGTCAAATCAATCTACGAATATCTAAAAATGGTTTTCGTTGTTATAATTTAAGAGAATAATAAGTACTACATCTAGAATAGTTACAGTTATAACCTGTTTTTCTCATTGTGAATGATTGGTTGGTTACTTCTGTTCTTAGAATCACTATGAGGTTATTTAGAGTTAATCTCTTATCTTTATTTGTTATCCTGATTGTATGGAAACATACAATAAGGATAAGATAAGAGATTATCAATCAAGATAAGAGATTAACATCATTAACATACACATTTTCTTTACTATACTTACTTACTACTAGAGGTACTTTTTTAGACTTTCAATTTTTGAACAAAATTACCAGGCCTGGGTCCTAGGGGTCGTATTGTATTCACAGGTCATCAGGGCTCTTGGGTATAACTAATTCTGGAAAAAAAAAAATTTCACTATTGTTGTTTTTTTTTGTCATTTCCGAGACTCTTATAGACAACTTTTTTGGGTCAATATCAGCAGGCAAATTTAATGTACCTAAAAAAAAAAAATTTTTTGGCGACCGAATGCTTGATAAAATAGTAGGTACCATACCTTCTCAACCGATTGCCTGCTGATATAAGAAGTCAAAAAATGAGAAGTATGTTTACCAAATCGCTTAAACTATTCTTTCTCAGGAGTCTGTAAACCATATGTTTTAGGAAGGTGGTTTGCTGATTGTTGGGGGAGGATAATAAAGTAATTTCAAAGATTTATTGATTGTTAGCTACAAGTTATATTAGTATTAAGTGTCCGCACGATTTATTCCCTTTATGTCGTCCCGTTATGTCGCGTCGAAAACCTTGTCTCGCTTCTATTACTCCTATGTCGAGCTTAGTTTTCTGTCCCGTTTCTATTCCCTTTATGTCGAGTTTATTTTCCACGCTTTTATTACCTAAGTCGAGTTTAATAATATCATATTTTAGAAGTACAGTCACGTCCAATGAAATGTATACATACACATAATTTAGTAATTTTTTACACAAAAAAGAATTTAAAAACAACTAATAATTTTAACCATACAATACTATGTACTATTATATTTTTTATTAACCATCAAAGTATGTCACAATATCACAGTGTATTTTTTTTTTATATTCGAAATTATGTTCATGATGAAAAGTATCTTTTAAAATATTAAGTTCATTTATCGACCAACCATGATAACCGTTTTGTGGAGCATAGTTCTTAAATTAAGATTTGTATTAACCTTGTTTTTAATAAATTATCTATACAGGGTGTTTGGTGCATCGTGTGCCAAACTGAAATGGTCGACTGGGGGGGTCATCTGCTATCCTTTCAGACCCCTAAACAATTCTCATGCCCCGTGGATTTTTTTTCATCGACATTTTATTGTTTTATTAAAAAAATACCCAAATTTTACATTCAAATACAAATTAAAAAAAAGTATAAGTCGTAGACCCTTTTTTTTTTTTTTTTTTTTTTTTTTTTCGGATGGGAAATCATCAAATGACTTCTTCCGCTCTGGGCGGAGCGGAAGGGAGTGTCAGACTTGACTGACTAAAACCCATCCATGTTCCTTCTTAGCCCTTTGCGTTCCAGGGGCACGGTATCTCTTTCGAACAACCCGCAGCCCTGGCAGGCATCGGCCCTCTCGGACCCCTTCCGATTTGCTGACATCTCCTTGAGGCGCGCGTGGAACACGAACGCGCCGTCGGCACGGTCTGTCGTCATAAGACGGACGGACGGTGAGCTAGCCCATTACTCACCGTCCACAGGCCCGCGCCTACGGTGGCCGGGGGCCACTGGTTGCCCCCCGACGCCCGGGGCGTCTCCCGCGGCGGCTGGGACGTGAGGTTCTCTCCCTCTCACGTTCCGCCACCTCCTTCGCTAGCATGACTGCTTCGCAGAAGGAGGCGACGGCTTCCCTTTCCCTCTCGCTCCGGACCATGGATTGAACCAGGGCCGGACGTGAGAGGTCGCCGCCGCCAATCGCCGCTACGAGGACACGGCGGTGCTCAGCCCAAGCGGGGCATAGCTCCACAGTGTGCTCCACCGTGTCCTCCGGCCGATCCTCGCAGTGGTGACACCCGGGCGTTTCCTCCCGCCCGATTCGGTGCAGGAACCTCCCGAAACAACCGTGTCCGGTGAGGACCTGCGTCAGGCGGAAGGTGAGGGCGCCGTGGCGCCTCTCTAGCCACTCCTCAAAGAGGGGACTTATCGCCACTATTGTGGCGTGCCCTGCACGGGGTTGCGACAGTCGCTCTCTCCATGTCGCCATGAGATCGCGCCGGAGGTCTGTCCGCTGAGCGACAATTTGCCGCGGCAACGGAGTTTCCCCCCGGCGTAGTGCCTCCGCGCGCCATTCGTGCAGGCACGCGAGGACTATCGCCTCCAGATCCCATGGCGGCAATCCGGCCAAGAGGCTCGCCGCCTCGCCGGAGATCGTGCGGTAACCCCGGATCAGCCTTACGGCTACCACCTTCTGGGGCGCGTTCAGGTAGTGGGCGGCTCGCCGCCTCAAAGAACGCGCCCACACCGGGGCCCCGTAAAGGGCCATGGACCGCACGACCCCCGCGTAGAGCCTGCGGCAGGAGGCGTTTGGACCCCCCAGGTTGGGCAAGAGCCGCTTGAACGCAGCCCCTGCCCGTTCCAGTTTGGGAGCCAAACGTCGGAAATGCTCCACAAGTCGTAGACCCTGAATTTTAATTTTATTTAGATGTGTATTGTATTCCAGTACTTTAATATTCAAAATTAGTGGCATTAGCCTTCTAGTTTTTTTATAATTTACTCGCAAAGTTTCGGACTCAATTAAAGCTGTCCATGTTGCAGCTTTTTACATGGGTATAAAAATAAAACCAAAAGCGACCGGGATCTTCCAACTCCCTCAAAAATTCTCTAGTCTTTCCTCTTGCTAGTGATGTGCCACATGCCATAAAAATCTTTTTATTACTTTGTGACTTCGATAGAATTGTGAATCGAGTCACAAAATATTAAATTCCAAATTATGATTTCAAAACATATTTTTGCTTAAATGATACCTGAAAAACATATTAAATCTGTTATCTCACTCTTATTATGCACAATCTGTCTCGTATTTCTCTTTTAGGGGGGAAGGGGGGTTCTAAAAATAAAAAAATGAATTTTGAACTTAATAATTTTGTTTGACGATATGTTGAAGAGCTCGTGACTAAATAATAACAGCCGCACGGGTCGATCTTTAAGGTTAAGCCGTGCTTGCCGAGGTTGGTCCGTGGATGGGTGACCATAATTACATACCGAGTTTCCTCCGTGCCTCGGAAAGCACGTTAAGCCGTTGGTCCTGGCTGTCATTTGTAGATCTTTGATAGTCGTTAAGAGTAGTCAGAAGCCAAAAGTCTGACATCCAGTCTTACCAATGGGTATCGCAGTACCCAGTTACTGGGTTGTGAAGGTCAGATAGGCAGTCGCTTCATATAAAATACTGGTACTCAGCTGCATCCGGTTAGACTGGAAGCCGACCTCAAGAAAGTTTAGGAAAAGGCTAGGCAGATGATGATGTTTGACGATGTGTTCCCCAATGCGTGGATTGGTCGCGATGGCCCTATTGAAGTAGTACCTCCCTAGTCGGAACTTCCGTGGCGCATGCAATAGGGCTATCGCGACCAATCCACGCATTGGGGAACACAACGTCACACAAAATTATTAAATAAATGTTAAAAATGTATTTTTTTTATTTCTAGAACCCTGCTTCCCCCCAAAAGCGAGATACGAGAAGACAGATTTTACCTTATAAGAGTGAGACTGATAACAGATTTAATAAGTTTTTTAGGTATCACTTAAGCAAAAATATGTTTTTAAATCATATTTTGGAATTTAATATTTTGTGACTCGATTCACAATTCTATCGAATTCACAAAGTTATAAAAAGATTTTTATTGCATGTGGCACATCACTAGTAAGAAGAAAGACTAGAGAATTTTTGAGGGAGTTAGAAGATCCCGGTCGCTTTTGGTTTTTTTTTTATACCCATGTAAAAAGCTGCAACATGGACAGCTTTAATTGAGTCCGAAACTTTGCGAGTAAATTATAAAAAAACTAGAAGGCTAATGCCACTAATTTTGAATATTAAAGTACTGGAATACAATACACATCTAAATAAAATTAAAATTCAGGGTCTACGACTTATACTTTTTTTTAAATTTGTATTTGAATGTAAAATTTGGGTATTTTTTTAATAAAACAATAAAATGTCGATGAAAAAAAATCCACGGGGCATGAGAATTGTTTAGGGGTCTGAAAGGATAGCAGATGACCCCCCCAGTCGACCATTTCAGTTTGGCACACGATGCACCAAACACCCTATATAATAATAATATGGCCCCATCAGTGGCTGATTCTGGGCTGATATGATGATGATGAAGTTTTAATAGCACACAGTTTTATAAATCTATTTGTCTCTGCACCTTCTAAACGTTGACCGGTAGAATATGCCTGCAAGCGGGACTTGATGTCATAAGACATCAAGTCCCGCTTGCATTTGTGTTTTTCTTCTCCATAACTTTTGAACCATTTGTTTGTACTTTCACACAATTCAATTTTTCATCATTGCCTCATAACAACATCTTCCTAACAGTTTGCAGGTCTCTGGTACAACGTAGCTAGCTATGCCAGCGATGGCCGGGAGATCTACGACTGTTCCACCATCGAGTTCCAGGAGGACAACATGGGTTACATGTATAAGGAGACCTATGTTCAAATGGAACAGGGAAACAGGACCCAGAAGATGTACCAAGCCAGGGTAGATCCTACTTTTGATGCTGGGAAGCACGCTGTGTTTATCATGAGCCATGAAGCTGGTGGTGGGTAGAACTTTGTGTCTATACAAACTGGAATGGACAACGACGCAAAAACGGGAACACAAAGAAATTTTTAATAGGTTATCTAAAGAAAACAGCTATCCTTACAGTTTTCTTTGTGTCCCTAGTTCAGAATGATGTATTGAATACGTTACTATTATGTGATAAGTCAGCAAAAGAAATCCAAAATCAGCTTGTTTGTTGGATCACTCTAGTTTCTTATGGTATTTTTTTTTATTCGAATTTGAAAAAACCTTTTTATTTCTTATGGTCTTTAGTTCTTTTTTTAAGTGAAGTTGAATTTAAAAAAAAACCCTTTTACAATATGTTAAAAATCCCTGCGAGGGTGTTATTAGGTGTCGAGATTAGATTCTATTTATGCAGTCCTTTATGGATAACAAGTTTTAAAAAATGTCCTGATAAAAAGTAAACAAAATGTATTAAAATAAGGAAACCTACATGGCAACACAGGACAACACTCCGGTCGCTTCTCAGGTAGTGACGTCATAAATCCGCGGAGGATGTTTTCGCGTTTAAAAATATTGTTACATTTTAAAGAAATAGTGCTAATTTGGGTACAAAAAATCATTAATATGTTCAATTACGTGAATGCTAATGTTTCTTATTATTTTTGTTAATGTCATTGGTATACCTATATGCCTCTTTTGGATCGGACAGGGTTTTTTTTTAAATATTGACTTCGATTCCAAACCCAGCGGTTTTGCAAATATTTCGCTTTGAAACGTTCAGGAGCAGAGAAATCAAATTTACTCTCAAAGACCATTGTCACGCGGTCATATTAGTCCTGCAGGACTAACATAACCGCATGACAACGATCTTGAGCTTGACCTCGTGCCCTAACCGCAGCGATCAGTCGCGCGTATACGCTATTTTGCTTTCAAATGATGTCATTCATTTGTTTGGGAAACCAGAAGGAGCTCTCCATTTGTTAGAATCTTTATCATTTTAATGAAATGGCTGTCAATTATTGCATATAAATAATGCAAATCTTTTACTTCATTTACTCTAAGTTTACATTCGGCCCGATTCATCATCATCATCATCATTTCAGCCGAAAGACGTCCACTGCTGGACATAAGCCTCCCCCAAGGTTCGCCACATTGACATTTTGGGGGGTTTTGCCATAATCGCCATGCTTGGCAGGCGGGTTGGCGATCGCAGTACGGTTGTCACAAAAGCACAGAGAACGCTGCTGCCCGTTCTCTGGTAAGTCCCTTAGTCGCCTCTTACGACACCCACGGGATGATATGGGATGGTGCTATTCTTTACGTCCGACACCATACAGAGCAAATTCGGCCCGATTAATCGTTCCTAAATAACATTTTCAGATAAAGTACTCCAGTTTCCGTTCTTCATTCTGGCTACGGACTACGACGGCTATGCCATCGCTTACACTTGCAGATGGCTCAAGGAGAAGATCAGGATGCACTACGGTATGGTATTTTATGGCAACTGTATGTGTAGCTAATCTATTCTTTCTTTCTTTATAAAAACACATGTAGAAGCAGTCGACCATACTCCGATGGTTACATTAAGACCTTGAGCTGGTTTTGCGGAATATGGAGTTGCAATAGACTAAGAGGCCAGTTTTGTTACTACAGATGTGCGGCACAGTGTAAAGGAGTTCCACCAGCCTGTATCTTTTTTTTTGCTACTGAAAAATAAAGCCTCTTTATTTAACTTAGTCGTTCACTCTTGACAGAGTGGTATTGGTCATGGGGGGTCGCAAACAACTGCGGTAGCTGCCTTCGCGATCATTTTTCACTAGTCTCAATTAGCCAACATGGCGAGCACATTCTGCCACAGGGATCTTAGTGACAAATTTAATTGACTCTATAAATTTGATAGGGGATCAACCACGAGGTCTCGTGCCTTTGTCTCTACCCAGAATCAGCAAACGCTCCATGAAATCTTGGTGGCGGGTAATGTGTTTAAAGATCTGACGTCTTTATAAAGAACTTAAAATCACCAAACTAGTTAATCTGGGCCTACTTCTGAATATACCCAAATACGATGATGAACAATGTCTATCTTTCTGCACTTTCAGTATTCGCATGGGTGTTAACCCGTAGCAAGGAAAAGCTCGAAGGAGAACTGCTGAAGAAGGTCGAAGACAAGCTGTCCAAATACACTGACTTGGCCGAACATAGGCAGTCATTTGTTTTCAAGGATTTCACCGACGCTAGCTGCGCTTACACGAACAAACTTGAAGCAGACTTCTTTACTGGCAATTTCTGGTCATTTTAGACGTTGATGAATAAAAGCTGTTTGGAATATTTTAGGAGTTCATTTATTAACTTCCCATGGAGAGCAGTGGTGGTAATGTGATAACTGCTGCGACACTTACGTGGTGTAGGTCGCGGGTTCAATTCCAGCTAGACATTTTGATCAACTTTGCTTCTCACTAGGAATTACTTCTGGATACAACAACATACATTTATTTTCAGGCAACTTTGGCTCATAGATATATATTATACCTTACAGGCTAACATACATACGCTTAAATACAATTTGTGTTAGTAATTAAAACCTTAAAACTGCATATTAAGTTAGTAAACTTGCGCGTACATTTATTTTCAGGCAACTTTGGCCCATAGATATATATACATAGATATATATTCATAGATATATATATATTGACCGGATCCGACATATATTATGTTAGCCTGTAAGGTATATACCTTACAGGCTAACATAATATATGTCGGATCCGGTCAATAGTACGGACAGAAAATGAATCGAAAGCGCGCCAAAGGTTGCATCAAGCGACCTACTTACCAGTCTACCCACACCTAAGCGCGTTTACTACAGAGTCGTGATGTTTCGAGCTCGCTGCGAGGAGGACAGTCAGCGTCTGATCGCGGCGGAATCAAAACGTCCCGATACTGAAACCCGATTCATGGTGCCTAGTGTTATTGTGTTGGATTGTAATTTCAAGTTATTTGTTAGTTCGATAAAAGCAGTGTACAGTGTGTGTTTTCATTGCACGAAACCCATGTTCTGCCCACATGATGAACAAGTCTAACGGAAAAAAATCATCTAACCGCGACATATACATACGCTTTAATACAATTTGTGTTAGTAATTAAAACTGCATATTAAGTTAGTTACACTTGCGCACTATGTCACTGTGCGTTCATGTGGCACTTGCCCGTGGAAGCGACGGAACACCACTCCCTGCGGCCAGAAGTCCTCTTCCATGACGAGGTGCAGATAACACGTTGGTATTCACACCACGAACGCCTTAAAGTTGACGTTGCAGCGTGACTCGAGCAGCTGTACTCTGGCCACGTACTTGGTCTTCTGGCGCACGTACTCCATGATGTCCTCCGCCATAGTGGTGTAGTGTAGGCGGGAGATGCACACTAGAGTCTTCGGCTTCGCGGCAAAAATAGGCACGTTGGGTTCCGATGGAGCTTTGCCGCAGTGGTTCTTGTTGGTTCGTTGACGGCGCTTCTTCTCCAACACCATCAGTGCCTTTTCAGACACGGGTTTCCCAACGGGAGCAGTTATGCCCACAACTATCCTAGCGAAATCTCCAGGTACTTGCCGAGATTTTGCAGACGCTGCAGAAACAGGCAGCGGGTCGTGCGGTCGAACGGCGGCCAGGCGAAGAGCCACAGGGACGGGAGCGGGGCAGCGGGGGACATTTTGGGATACATCTAACTTCTTCTGCACATCCACTAGACTTGTCTTAAGAAGAATGTCCTTCAATAGGCTAGTTACATCGACGTGGTCGAATGTGACGGGAGGGAGCTTGTCTAAGTCCTACGCCACAAACGTTGGCACGTCATTTGTAGCGAAGGGCAACAGGGTTGGTCGCCTTTAGCAGCGTAATGATGGCCTGTATGCTTTTCTTAGTCCCGTCACACCGGCGGGAAACCAACTCGTCACCTTTGTTAAGCGACCGGTACAGCAGCAGCTTGGCAGCAGCAATATCGTCTTCACTGAAGTTCGTAGCACAGATTTGGACTGCAGACACCTCGTCTATGACAGCCAATGATCCAATTCATTTGCCACACTTTTCACATTTGCTACTTTTTGTAATGCCACTACACTATGATCCAACTATCAATAGTAATAGCGAGGCCCATTCCCACGCCCTCACAGAGGAGCCCAGTGTCTCAGTATTGAAAACTCTATGCATGACGTATTAAGATATAGGTAACATTCTGAAAATAAAAGGCCAGTTTTGTCACCACTGCTTTGCGGCCTAGTGTACTAGAGTTCCACCGGCCAGGATTTTTGTTCTACTCGAAAACAGAGCACTCTCATAAAGAGCTTAAACCTTTAACCTAGTTCATCTGGGCCTACTTAATAAAAGACCCACATACAGTGTAGAATACTGGTATTCAGGTTAGACTGGAAACCGACCCTAACATGGTTGAGAAATGGCAGACAGAAGATGCTACAGACAGTGATGAATAATGTATACCTTTCTACATTTTCAGTATTCATATGGGTGTTGACTCGCACCAAGGGAAAGCTCGAAGGAGAACTACTGAAGAAAGTCGAAGACAAGCTGTCCAAATACACGGACCTGGCCGAGCACAGACAGTCATTTGTTTTTCAGGATTTCTCCGACCCCAGCTGCGCTTACACGAACAAACTTGAATCCGATTTCTTTACTAGTAACTTTTGGTAAAAAATCGCTAAAGACGATTTTGTGTTAGACTGTGATTAATAAAAGCTGTTTGGAATAGTTTTGGAACTTTTTATTTTTTAATTCCTTGGAAAGCAGTGGTGACTTTGTCCTAATGGCACCAACTTACGTGTCTAGGAATCGAACCCAGGCACTTTTTTATTACGGATGGGAAATCATCAAATAACCCCTCCCGCTCTGGGCAGAGCGGAAGGGAGTGTCAGACTTGTACTGACTAAAAACCCATCCATGTCCTTCTTAGCCCTTTGTGTTCCAGGGCTCTTTCGAACAGTCCCGCAGCCATCGAGCCCTCTCGGACCCCTTCGATCTCCTTGAGGCGCGCGTGGAACACGAACGCGCTGTCGACACGGCCTGTCGTCATAAGACGGACGGACGGTGAGCTAGCCCATTACTCACCGTCCACAGGACATTTATTGTTTTGGTGACATGCCACATTATGCGCTGTGTCGTCGCACGTGACGTTTCAACGGATCGACGAACGAGAGACGAAGAAGAGGGAGGATTATGCGCTGCACAGTCGGAACTCCGATGCGACGAGGGACAGTGTTCCACAGCTAGAAGAAACTAGACGTGCGTCGCTCTCTAGCCTTACGACGTCGTGCGTCGTTGCAACGCAGGTGTGGCATACAACGCGATGACCCGCAACGACAATGCAACGCAACGCAGTAATGGGGGAATGGCTCAGCCTAATTTGAAAGAGATATATTACATCAAATATTTTTTTATAAACTTGCGATGGAGGCGTGGGGATCATATATTTTTCTGGGCTATAAATTATCTTAAAAAAAAAATATATAGAAAATTTTTTATTATCCAATTAATAGTCCTAGACTAAACAGTAAACACAGAAGTGCTTAACTATTTTATCACAAACGTTAGACCGATTACAATCAGTATTATTTATGTAATTACAGTTATTTAAATGATAAAGGTTTAACATAATTAGTGGTGTTTACAGGGTTCAGTTATATGCCCTCAAGAATATAAGAATTAGGTACATTACATAGTGTTAGGTTAACAAATTGTTTTCAACATTATAGTAAATTATTCCCAAAATAGATGTTCGTTCTTTAACACTAATTACGTTTCGTCCAGATATACAATAGTCTTACTCCAAATATTCATAGACTTAATGTTATAAAAGATAATAGATAGATTTTCTATATACATCACTCTAAAAGAAAACAAGTAGAAAATGTGGAAAAAATAACTTAAAATATTTCACTTATGCGGTTGTAGTTTAATACTGTTAAACTGAGACTATAAGATCTTACGTCAAATTGCATATAATTAATAAAAACAACGAATGTCAAAAATATTCCATTGTAATAAATTATTCGAGAAAATGGCGTTGCTTTTACAAGTTCTACTACAATTTGGCGTCAAAAAACTTTGTAAAAGAATTCTCATTTTTGACACCAATGCCGAATAATCACAGGGATCTCAAAATATACATAAGAGGAAACTACAATACATATTACGATCTACCACATACAAAATAGAGTTCCAAATGCTGCACTGAAAACATACGTGTCAAAAATAAGCTCGAAGGTCTTATATGGCTAGTTTATTCTTCTGCGGTCCAATTTTTAGGGATGGGCAGTCTGTGTGGTCATCACGCTTTCGCTGGTGTACTTGCAGGCTTCCTCAGAGAAATCAGTTTGGACTAGCTTGGTAGAGTCAATGATCTTAGAGTTCTCCTTCAGGAAGTTGTCGACGAAGGTCTTGGCTTCACCTTCCAGAGCCTTGCTGCGGGACAGGATCCAAGCTTGCTCTGTAAAGAAGAGAGAGTGGTTAGATTGTATGTAGCATTTCAGATATCTGGAAGGCTAAAACGGTTTTCAGTTGGCATGAGCTGCAACCGGTTATGGGTGAGTGACCCAAAAGTCTGACAATCAGTCTGACCAAGGGGTATCATATTACCCAGTACTAACTGGGTTGTGGAAATCAGATAAGCAGTCGCTCCTTGTAAAGTACTGGTATTCAGTTGCATCCAGTTAGACTGGAAGCCGACCGAAACATACTTGGGTAAAGGTTATATAACATAATACACAGGAACAAATATTTTATATGTGGGAGACTGGCGCCTAAACTAAACCGAGGCCTGTATTTTAGGACACCAGGGGAGTTATTATGACGTCTTAAAACATTATTGATTAATTCTTATTCCAGAGTGGGAAAGAGATGGAGCTAGACGACCTGCATAGCTCCGTCTTTTTCTCACTCTGGAATAAGAATGTAACAATAATGTTTTAAGAAGTCATGCTAAGGTCCCCACTAAAACATATTAGATGATGATGAGCAGCTTTAGCAAAAATGGTCTCTATAACGGGTTTCTGATGCAAAATACATTCGTATAAAATTGCAGTCTTGGCTGATAACGTGGTTGGAAGACTTACAGCGAGGTCGACAAACAGCAATCAGACGATTGATCGACGTTTGATACCGGTATTGACGTTGACACCATATCTTGGTACACGGAAGTAGATTATTTCTTTGCAAGTGGCATTTATTTTGATAAAGATTTTGGCAATTTTGCAATTTATGCAAGGCTTGCAGTATTCGGTATACTATACTACTATATTGCTACTTTACTGGCTACTATATTGCTGCTGTACTTTGATATCTAACAGAATTTCGGGCCACTGACTGCTTGTTTATTGGAAGAACTTCCATTTTTTTTTTTCATACGAAATAGTTATAATTGCTGTTACGGAATTTTCCTAATTAGTTGCAGAAAAACATAACAAAGATTTACCCAAACTGGTTATTATGAGGTGCAAAATCTATCATCATCATCAGCCTATAATGTTCCCACTGCTGGGACACATGCCCCCTCTCAATAAGAGGAGTGGGCTTTCATCCACCACGATGGCCCAGTGCGGTTTGGTAGATGTCACATATCTTCGAATTTTTATTTCTAGGACATGTCGGTTTCCTCACGATGTTTTCCTTCACCGTTTAGAGAGCAGCGGTGATGAAATTAAGAACACAAAGTAATGCGCCTGCCTAGGTTCGAACCTACGACTTACTGCTCGTAAGTCGGGGCTGCCATCACTGGGCCACCGGTGCTCGGCACTGCACCATAGTAAATGTATCCAAGCAAAGTCAATATCAGCCTTGAACAAGATTGTGGTGAAATACACCTATTTTTGCCATGCACCAATGGTAAAACCTGGTTAGGTGTGATGATGAAGCTATAACGTAGGTACCCCTCAGTCTTATCAGTGATAAATCAACAGACTGACACTTCCCGGCACATAACACCTTGAAGTATTCACAAAAAAGCCGCAAACCAAATCCTCTAGCTATCTACGATTACACAACAACGCATTTGGATTAGTGCTTATCTATCATACGTTGTGGGGCATATAAATAAGAGTGAAGTATGTACATATTATGATGTGATAAACACGAAGTAAGTCGCACGTGGCTTGCCATGTACTTACAAACCCTAATCTAAGTGCTAACAAATATTTTTCAGGGTTGCAATCTCGCTATCTGACGTGGTAAAGCATAACCAGCGTCGAACACCAGTGATATGAAAGGAAAGAGAGTAAATTATAGAGTGACGCTTAAAAGAGAAGAAATTAAGATGCAAACATGTTGAATCGACCCCAATTCACATGGGGAAAAGCAAGAAAAGGATGATGAAAATGTGAATAAGAAAAACTAAATATACGCAAACCAAATCATCTGGCTATCTACAATTATACAATAATGCTTTTGGATTAGTGCGTATCTATCACACGTTGTGTGGCGTATAAATCAAAGTAAAGTATGTACGACTGACGTGATAAACAATCTAAATGATAATCTCGCTACTAACATGACTACAGTCACAGTTATTGTACCTGTGACAGGAGCAACCCAGAGAGATAAAATAACTTTGAAAGGACTATAATCAATATAGCAGGGATGATAACAACGCAAAGGGATCGAATGATATCGTGACGCTTGACATGGGAGACTGGAAGAAGACGTTTTTTACCGAACTCAAGAAAGATGATATCCGTTTAGTACTCGTATACAGGGAAAGGAGGATCCAATCAAAAATTTGTTTGTGCCTAAACTTGTTTTTACCAATAAACTATTTTATTTTATTTTTTAATACTTAAGTATTCTACGCTTTAAACATGGTACAAGGACTGGAAAATGATGATGAACAGGCCAATTAGAAAATTGAGGGTCGCTAAACGAGGCACAAAATAAGTTTTAATGTTATCACTTATAGTGTCCTGCAGACAAAAGTAAAGAAGACTGGTTACGGTGGCATGGCATAAACGGACACTTACTTCTTCTGCTAGTACATTCTCTCAAAGAGAAGGCCTGTTCATTGTGCGCTATAATCTAACAGGCGATCTCAGTGCGGGTTAGTGAATGTCATAATTATGTCTTCGAATTTTTGGTTCTAGAAAACACGCATTTCCTCACTCACTGGTTTGCTCGTTCGATTCGCTGATATTAGTCACTGCACCGAATATTTTTGATATCTTTAAGTGCGCCTATATATTATAATTTGCCATAAATTATAAATACGTGAGAAATAGCCTATTAGTATTTATTGCTCGTTCTCTGGGATTGTATAATTTATGATAATAAGTAACGTAATTACTAGGATTATCTCGCCATTTCCCTAAATACGTGACATCGTAAAACAATCGTTTGTATAAATGGTTACATTTATAATACATCCAAGTTTATCGTCAGCTGATTGTTAATCTACCTAATACAAATGGATATCTACCTACCAACTTAGAAATTCTAGATTCACAGTCCTCGGCAAGTCATTATCGTACTACTATTGTAAATACGAAAGTTTAGATCGATGTTTGTTACTCAATCACTTCTAGAATCCTAGACGTAGAATAACAGTGAATTATTTATTTTTACAATATTTCTCACAAAATGCTGAAGGAAAACATCGTAAGGAAACCGACATGTCCTAGAACCAAAAGTTTGAAAAAAAGCGACGTCTACTAATCCACACGGGGCCCATGTGGATTAAATAGCCCACTGGCTCTTACAGAGAGGCCTGCAACCAATGGGAACTGCATAGATTGATTTTACTTGCACCAGGACTACTCGTATAATATTATATCTACCTGAGCTTGTGCTAAAGCACATTCTATATTATTGTGGGATTTGCGTCGAAATTTTATCAAATTACTAGAGCACTGCTACATTACACAAGCCGGACTAACATTTTCAGCTTAATACGTTCTTACTGCTGGATCGAAGGCCTCCTCGCAGCGAGAAACTGCACGTAACACAGCCTCAGAGTCTGTTGGCATACGTCATAGACCTTCGAAAATAAGTTTGTAGACATGCTCGTTTTACAATGTTTACCCAATTAATTGGATTACTCAAAAATGTAGTTGTAAAAGCAAACTTTTTATTCAACTATTAATTTTATTTGCAGTCAATGAAGAGTCCTGAGTAGCCAAGTCCGTATTGCCGGCTCATAAGATTAAGAATCTAATAGCCGGGCTTATATCGCTACTCCCAGTACGTGACATTGTAAACCAACTGATACCCTATCAGTTGTCGATTGCTGATAAATACTACGAGGTCTCAATAAATTTGATTTTTGCTCTGTAACGGTCTATAAAAACGATGGTAACTGCTGCACGTATTTGCACGTCTAATCATATCAAGAGATCCAGAAAGGTACTAACCCGCTATACAATAAAATTTCAAACAACCGCATCTCCTGTAGGTCAGAATCAGACTACGAAGATCGATGATTCTTGGAAAATTGATTCAAAGGTCTTGGAGCCCGCATTGAAATGGATTTAAGAAGAATAGAACTGCGCGCAATCTTTAATCAAATAATTGATCCAGAAACGACTACAGCTGGTCCTGCTAGGAACTTCTAGCTTGCTTCTTTCGCTTTTTAGTTTAGACCTAGCTACCTATACTGCTTTAAGCTATGCTTCAAATTTTTTTTATTGTGCTTTGTAGAAAATGAAAGTCAGAACTATATTTAAACAAATGAACACGAAAACAGTCTGAATGTCTAATGTCCTTTGTTTTTTTTGTTTGCTCTCGTAGGTGTAAATTAAACAGTATGTCGATAAATTGTATGCTTAATTTTTTTGTCTTTTTATAATATGAATGGCATTTCTGTGATTTTATTGTTAGAAGATAATTCAGTGTTCAGTTTAGGCTGAATTCATAGCTTTATCATATTGTCTTATTGGTTTCGACACGGATATATAAAATCGAATAATACATTATACGATTTTTTTCATCTAAAACATCTGAATATTTAATTTTGATTGCTTGATTAATTCCATTATCAACCCAGTTCATGTATAACAACTTGTGTCAAAATCTGTATTTTAATCTTCGTCACGATAGCTTTGATAAAACAACTACATAAATAAAGATTGGTACCTACATTTCGTTTCTTCTAAACGTTTCATTGACCAATAGGATAGATATCACCTTATATACCTCATATACCCTGTCACAATGTTGTTATAGTCAACCCAAAGGTTGAATGGTACAGAATGCCTATTAAGTGCGCCTATTTACCACCATTGTGCATGAAGTTTAAATATCTCAATAAGAGTATAATTATACGTCAAGTCACGAAAATAATTTAATCTAGAACCTCACAAGGACAACGACAAATTGAGAGATTATTGAAATATCCTCTAAAGTTCAGCACTGAATTTTTAAATGCTGATGATGATAAAACACGACGAAAGAAATAACGGGTTATAGCGTTATGCTAACAAAATCTCAATAGACTAGTATACTAGCCTCTGAATGCATATTATGCACAATCAGCCTACGATGTTCCCACTGGTGGAACGACAAGAAGGCTTCGAAATTTTGATTCTCAGACATGCTGGTTTCCTAAAGATTTTTTACCTGTATGGCAACAAGCTGAAAAAAACAATAATGACTATCGCTTTAGGTCTGTTACTGATATGAGCCCTATCATTGAGCCCTTGATCTACTTAATGACGGCTGATTTCAATGCTTCACAGTTGAGTCAATGAAGCATAATGGGTGACACCTAAGCGGAAGTTCATCCATATTGGTTTTTTGAAGTGAAAACTTCTTTAGCGGCGTTATGCACTTTTGTGGTGGGTAAAAAAATTTAAACTCGCGTCAGGACGTGACCTGACGGTCACGTGTCCTGATCGAGAATTCGCAAGGCGGACTAACATTAGGTTACAAAAGAATTTGAACTTTATGACATCTGTCATTGAGTTTGGGTTTCCAAAACTTGATAATTATCAGCACAAACAAAACCTTCCGTTTCTCCAAAGAGGTAAAATTCGTAGGACGGATTGTAATAGTTCTGAAGTGTTAAATTATTAATGTAATATAAATTGTAACATTTGTGTCATTTACCACATAAATGATTGTACTTTTATACTGATAATTCTTGCAAAATTATTACCTAACCATTCCAAAATATTAAAAATGCACAACGTTAATATTCAAGTTTTCACTTCTGCCGGCACTCCCGGAGTGCAACCCTTTTTTTCCAAGGGAGGGTTACGCAGAATAGTACCTTATACCTAATACAGCCACATTTCGTCAGTACAAATTCAGGCTTCGAGCTAATTATCTGGCAGAAAAACCCAACAAAATTTTCCCCGACCTAGTAATCGAACCCAGGACCTAATGCTCAGCAGTAGCGTCTGCAACGAAAGTTGCCAATATCCATTAGGTCACTCGCTGTAGTGGTATCTCTTTCTAAAATCAAGGGAAGGAACGAGATGGTCGTTAAAAGTGCACTTACCGTTGTGGGTCTTTGTCTTCTCGTTGTACTTGCAGTTGTAAGCAATGGAGTAAGTATTGAAGTCGGTGGCAAGGATGAGCAGGGGAGACTCAGAGACGTAATCTAGAAGAAAAACGTAACGTTTACTTTCAAAGAATAAAACTTAGATAATTGTATTTGAAGACACTTTACAAATCATAAGACTAATAAATCAATTAAAATGCATCACCAATCAAGATTACTTTTAATGCTTTGGTAAGATAAGCTTAAAACGATGGATTAAGCGTGATTAAGGCTAGATTTCAACGATTGAAGTTTACGCCAATTTTGCATATCTGGCATTAATGTTCTTTGGAACAGAAGTCAGGACGTCACGATAATTTTCTACTTCAATGAAGGTTTGAACGGTGTTTCCTCTATACAGTATGAATATAATATAATTATAGTGAAATAAACATTTTCCATGGATTTAATACATCATTCTAAGCCCAACATAATTGAAATTTTCAGTCATTTAAAAAAAAAACAATGTTCTCATCCATCATTTTGATTATGTGATTGACTTGTACCTTTCAATAAACCACATTCAAAAGCGCAATGCCACCGCTGTTAAGTGTAAAATC
This sequence comes from Cerastis rubricosa, assembly GCA_949152445.1. NCBI lineage: Eukaryota > Metazoa > Arthropoda > Insecta > Lepidoptera > Noctuidae > Cerastis > Cerastis rubricosa. The sequence continues at coordinate 18,388,606 of OX424534.1, read as the reverse complement.
ATGTACTGAATCCATGGTATTCGTGTCATGATGTATTCTACTAAAGTATGTAATGTAAGACCTTGGAACCTAATATTATAACAATGAGGTTTGTTACGCGTAAAATATAACAGTTTTATTATGTCATGGTAATTAGAGCTTCTTGTCGGAGCGTGACAAACTGCGCAAGTGCTCCAACACGCCAGCTAAATGTAGTTGACAAACCGAGTGGCTTTAGTGAGTAACCCTGGTATCTATATGTGTTTGTTCAAGTTAAAGTAATTAATTGAGCTTAAGTAATTACTTATGCATTTTTTATGCAATAGACGAGAATTTAAATAAAGTAAGAACCGACAGAGAAAGCAAAGCTAAGAATTCTAACTTTTGCAGTTCCAACTTCAAGCAATTACTAAGCTACATAATAATATCGTATCTTAAATAATATTTACTCAAGGAAAAACGGCTGTAGGAATCTGACAAACGTGTCCGTCCGCCGCAGGATAGAGGAGATCCATCATATTTACCATACGAAAAAATAAAGGGCACGGCAAAATGAATATCTTACCTCCGAACGTGAAAGAGACGACGAATTTCGCGGCTTCATTGGCATCGGCAGCAAACTTGGCAGTTCCTTCGATGAATTTCTTCTCATCGTTGAGGACGTGGGAGTTCTTCACGATGACCACGTCGCCGTTCAGAGTGTACTCAGCCTGGCTGCAGGCGCCTTTGCCTTCCGAAGCGATGGGCAGCTTGGAGATTTCGTACCAGACGCCTTGGTACTGAAATGAGGAGTTTTATTAGCTTTTTGGTAATATTATAAGCTCTCGAAATAATAATTATTTTTGGTACTATTGGGTCACCGAGATAAAGACGGCCTACTTTGGGATCCGTAGCTATATTAATATTTTGCAAGTTCTTCAATAATTTCATGCGTATTCATAGCCATATTCTAAATCGAAAATTCTACAAGTTAGTGTCTAAATGAATGAGTTACTGACATAAACGCTTTAAGCCAAATAATTGGGTAAAACCAATACCTAGTTGAAGGTTAGAATATAAACTGACTCAGTAAAACAAAGTGTTAATGACTAATACTCAGATTTTAACAAAAGTAATCATTATTTGTGTTAACAAGACAATACATGTAAGGTTGCTTCGCCTATATAGTCATCACCAAGGACCTTGTTCATTAGCATGGACCATTTTAAAATTAAAGTAAGTTTCGTAATACCAAAAGAAAACACATGGAGGAAGGTGTACATAGTAGCTACACCCACGTGTCGCCATGTTATGTTTAAGTCCCATCTAATAAGGAGTGAGCAAATCCAGATTCAGGACTGTTTCTAAGAATGTTAAAAGAAAACCCAGTATCACTTTGCCTGATGAGGGAACCTAGGAACTCTCGCTCAGCAGTGCTGATTGCAACCACTAGATCAACGAAACAGCTTTTATAGTGCAGCATAATTTGTTTGGTGCTTGAGCAAAATCCAAGCAGTAAGATAAAACTTGTGAACATTGTTTTAAAAAAAATAGATGTTGGAGTCAGGTCCATCTTTGACCAATAGAACTATGAAGTAAAAAAGAACAATACGCCTAAAATCTCCGAAGGATTAGACAAAGGGGTACCTAATAGTACACTCACATTGCGCCAGTTATGTTTGTACCATGTAATAAGGGGCGAGCCTATTGCCATTCCTATTCTTTTAAAACTACATCCAAAAGATGTACCAAAAATGAATATTTTCTAAACAAACAGAGCTATGTTTGTATGAGAAGCTACTACTGTTAAGGTGCAATTTTCGCAAAGCACGGAATCCAAACCACAATCGGAATCAATCAACCTCGTGCTCAGCAGTCGCTTGCGCCCACTTGACCAAAGAGGCAGTCTATGCTAAAACTAAGACATAATATCAAATGCAAGCAATACAACACTCCATTCGTCCTTCACGGTTCGTTCACAACTTTATGTCGCCTGGTCACCTCGAATCATTCAATTCCGCGGTCTGCGCAGACGCACCGTAACTAACTACCTAATTGATCACCGTTTATCGGTAGATTAGTTTATTGTGTGTGAATCAGCAAGGTTTAATACTTTAATGGATAAAGGTCAAATTGCTTTGGCCTTGGTCTTGAATCTAGTTGACGTGTTCTGTTGTTCCGTGGTTCACCCTCGGGTGATTTGCAACGTGGGTTTACTTATTTACTTTAGTTAATTGAAGTCTAAACTGTTTGTTAAATGATAGTTGAAATGACTCAGTAGGTTTACAAAAACAACCTGTGACGCTTGTTTGTGCAGCCACGCCTACAACGTATTGGTTTTAAGTTTCTATGTAGCTACAAACGATTACATAGATATTGTATTACATTGGTATTGTATAACCACAATTAAAAACACATTTAAATTTTTCAATATAAAAAAATACTGAAGACTTATGGATTTCCGTCAAGGTTCTTGGAAACATGATTGACTCAACTGCTCCTGTCCTAACAGGAATATTCAATCAATGTTTAGACAGCGGCATGTTTCCTGACTTGATGAAACATAGTTAAGTGGTACCAATTTTCAAATCGAGTTGTAAGAGTGATCCCTCTAATTATAGATCGATATCTGTGCTCCCGCATTGAAATCTATGAAAAAATCATACTGGACCAGATGTTGTCTCACTTCAACTCTAACAGGATACTGCATAGTCAGTAGTTTGGTTTCACGAAGGGAATTTCGACAACGCGGGAGTAAAACTCATCAGTCACATTTTGGAATCCTGGGAGAAGTCCCAGGACGCTATTGGTATCTTCTGTGATCTCTCAAAAGCGTTCGACTGTGTCGACCACAACACACTGATCTGTAAATTACACCACTACGGAATTCGCGGACAACCTGCTGATCTCGTTCTTTCCTATTTATCAAACAGGCAACAAAAAGTAAATGTAAAAGGGGTGGCGTCCTCCGGGTCTAGTCAAGATGGGCGTGCCCCAGGGTTCAATTCTCGGCCCTTTCCTACTTCTTGTTTATATTAATGATTTCCCTTATATGATGGCCAAATTATCGGATATAATTCTATTTGCTGATGACACTTAGCTAATCTTTAAAATTCATAGAAAAGATACGGATGACTTACATGTCAACGAAAGTCTAACTGTTCTCTCGAAATGATTTGCAGCTAACAATCTTTTACTGAATACGAACAAAACAAAATGTCTAGTTTTCTTTACCAAATGTAACACAACGTGACCTAAATTTAAATATTGACAGCGAAAAACTTGTTTTTATAGCGGAAACTGTAATCTTAGGGTTTAATATCGATTCAAAACTGCAGTGGGGCGCGCACATTACATCTCTTTTGGGGAGTTTAAGCTCAGCTGCCTATGCAGTTAGGAAAATAAGCTAGTTAACTTATGTAGCCACAGCTAGGTTAGTATACTACGCTTATTTCCACAGTATTGCGTCTTATAGCATTCTGCTGTGGGGATTTGCAGCAGACATTGATTCAATTTTTTATTGCAAAAGAGGGCAGTCCGCGCGATCTATAAAATGGATCCGCGCGAGTCCCTCAGAGAAAATTTTAAAGAGATCGCTAAACTGACTCTGCCTTCACTTTATATCTTAGAATGTAAAACCGAGGGCTTTACAAAATCAGAAGCGACTTCCGCAATATAAACGCACGCAGTAAACACGAAATTGTAATACCCAAATTTAGATTAACAAAAACTAGCAAGTCATTTCTTATAAACAGTACACGCTTTTATAATAAGTTGCCAAAGTCAGTTACAGAATTGACCGATGGAAAGTTCAAAAACTACATCAAACGTGTCCTTATGAAAAAAGCATATTACAAAATGAAGGACTACGTTGAAGATAAAGAAGTTTGGCTCTAGTTCCTTCTGCTCATGCGGCTTCCTTGGTAGCTCATAATCGTACAGCTCTGCCTAACCCTTCGCGGATTACAGGCGTGATGTTATGTACTTGGTAACAAATTGTATCACTACAGTCTGTGATTCCGATTGCTGCTTTGACGCTGTGCCTTGCTGATACTGCACCTTTCCTCTATACAAGCTGTTGTTTTGCATCCTCGTCGAATTTTAAGAGGTAACTATGCTAATGACTCTCGTCCCGAATCAATAATAAAATGGGCAGGTATTTTTTTTTCTTATTTTTGGAAATCGGTAAGTGTGAACACCCGTGTTTTAAAAGCGTCCCGTCTGATTCTCGCCCTATAACCGCGCTTTCATACATACAAACAATCTCAAACGTTCATTCGATAATCTCTTATTGCCTAAACCACGTTAAGGGGGTTATTCTGAAATACTGACAAACATAAATAATCAAAAAAAACAGCGTTTATGAATAATTAACGAGGTACCGTGATTTTAATTGATTATTCATGTATTTTGTGACAACCTCCTGAATTTTGACGACGATGCAAAGCAACACCTTGTAGATAGGCATAAAGAGGTGGGATAGAGGAGGAGATAGTGGCCAAGTGTGCTTTTATTGTAACGTTTTATTGTGCGTTATTAACGAAAATCTAAATATAAAAAATTCTAACATTGGTGGAGGTTCCTACTAAATTTTTAACGAAATCTTTCGGTGTGATAATGGAGATAGCATGACTAAGATTGATGTCCTAAATAACAAATGACCCCATTTTCAAATACCGATTTTACAACCAAACATAGCTTGTTTTGCTCATAAAGGGTTGGACTCACAAATCCATTAAAATTTGTAACGTTTAAGTCTACTCCCATAATGCATTACCCAATACAGGAAATGAGAACATAAATAAGCTTTTACTGATAAGGAAGACAGTTCAAATTCATCTAAAACGACTGATTATGAGATCATGGACTCACCTTTTTATCAGCTTAAAAACAAATACTTGATAAAACGTTTGATAGTCATGTTAAAAAGTAGATAAGCATATCGATCCCCCACGCCTGTGCTTCGGACTTGGATACTCCCGTTACTTGTTTGCATGATGATAACGAAAGAAAAACAATAAAGGAGAAACGATAATGACAAAGACAAAGACTATTTGGGATTCATTTAAACTTTGGAAATTTAATTTCGTCATTTTAAAGGTAAATAAGTAGGTACTTAATAATTGCAAAAGTTATGTTTGTTTGGTCATCTGTTTGACTGTTTATCCGTGTTTACGGCGTTTGCAACAGCGCCGAAATATCGAGAACTCGAAACAAATAGCTTAAAAAATATGGTAAATATCCCGTTACAAGTTTTATTAATAGTATCTAATACCTTTTCACGCCTTCACGGCAGAAAGAATTTCCATTCAGGTAGGGCATAACCTCGGTAAGACCAATGCTTACGTTTTTATCCCAGTTTTACGTTCCCTTTTTCCGGGATAAGCAAAAATTAGTACAATATAAATTATATTTTGCCTAATCAAATTCTAATTGACTAAAACTAATTTTTGTATGACGTGTATTGGATTAAGTGCGAACCATATACAGCTTAATAAGGTTGCAGTAGAGGTAAAGAGAGGTTAACTCACTGAAATTCTACTACTGACAGAATTATGGTACTTACAAAATAAACCGACTTTTTCTTGAAATGTTTTTTGAGAGTATACGAAATCGGAATCAAAAGTCATTTACTCAAATTAGTTTGAAAATCAGCAGTTAGTTTAGAACGTCAATTACGGTCACTGAATTACGTAAAATTTTTCGGTGAAAATTAAACCAAACAAGTTTGGTATAGGCACGTAAACTCAAAAAATATCTGAGGTGAGCCAGATATTCTTTGAGTTTACGTGCCTAAACCTAGGCCTTTCAGTTCATTACTACCAAATCGATAAAAAAGTCTATACTCACGGCTGTCAGATTGAAGTTCTCAACCGGCTTGACTTCAGGGCAGGCTCCATCGTGAGAATCGGCCACCGTCACCGCAACAATAGCGCAGAACATGAAATATTTAAACATTTTGGAAATTACTAAAATATTTTTTGCTAAAAAAATTAAGTCGTATACGCCTATGGTGCTTGGACGGTAGTCAGAGATAAACTGGCGGCTGTGGATACAGACTCATCCTTATATACCCAGAGCCACAGAGGTCACGGACAGACACAATTCGTATCTCAGGATTATTTAAGTGACAGAATTGCGAATGAGGAGGATGAAGCGATCAAAGTTCTAGAGACATCGGGCGCTATGCGTTTGTTTGTGCTTTCCTTGTACTTTGTGATGGCATCGTAGAAGCTTCGGGATTTTTTCTGATTTGGTCGGATCTATGCTTAAGTTCATGTGTGCTTTTCATGTTTTCGTTTTTTCTACCTAGACAATGAAGCTTTAAAACCATTTTATGTATTGTACTCGTATAGCTAAATTGGTATAATTGGTTAAATCTATTGGCCATGCAACTTTTATTTTCAGAATATTAGCACGAAAATTACATGGTTACAGAGATACAATAAAAAACGGCGCATTTAAAATGCTATTTTTTTACTATTGAATACGCTGACTGGACTACTAGATCTAGAAGTCTGAAATGCAAGAGTTCTGTATGTAACGAAAGTAATAACTGAGGATTATTTATAAAAATGTACCTGGACAATACACAAAATACATGTGAATGTACATGGATGTTTATGTTATGTGTTTAAAAGTTTGTTTTTATAGAAGTTCGTCATCATCATCATCATTTCAGCCCAAAAGACATCCACTGCTGAACATAGGCCTCCCCCAAGTGTCACATTGATATTTTGGGGGGTTTTACCATAATCGCCACGCTTGGCAGGCGGGTTGGCGATCGCAGTACGGTTGTTACAAAAACACAGAGAAAGCTGCTGCCCATTCTCTGGCACATCCCTTAGTCGCCTCTAAAGTTCGTCATTTTCTGCTAATCGGAAATGCCATCGAAAACTGCTTGTCCAGAAAGAAAATTTAAGCATATTAAGTGTTGGTAAGATCTGCATCAAAATCCAGTTGAAATGTAGTTTACAAACATATTTATTTTTTAGATGGTAACAAAATTTTCACCATCTACTGACCCTACAGTTAATTCTATCGGAATCTTTTTATCACGCTACATCTATCGACCTCATAACTCGATCATCCAAATGTTATCTTATAGGAATTCGAAATTGTGAGTAGATAATGTGATGGGCACGTGTAATGAGTCAGTATCTGCACACGCTGATAAAAAGTGTTTCATCATTTAAGAGTAACAGTATATTATCGCTTATTCATGGAACTTCATAGAATTTTTTTTCAGTTTAAAATATTTCAGTGATAGAAGGAATCATTAACATCTTCGTTGCTTTTTTTAAACCATGTTGGGCTGGCATTCCAGTCTCGCAATGATTGCTGAATATGAATATTTTACATGGAACTGCTTATTTGACCTCCACAAACCTGTTTCAGGAAGATAAGAAGCCAATAAATTCCAAGAAATGCCACTGATGCTTACGGTGAACTAGAGCTTGTCGAAAATATTTGATGAAAATACACCATATTAAAATTTAGGGTACAAAGAAAATGACTGTCAACTTCTATTCAGGTGGATCATACCTGCTGAATAAAAAAAGTTCAATTGATCATCTAAGGTTTTCATAAAATCAAAAGAACTTAAGAAGCTTGCCTGGGGTAAGGACTTTTATTCTAGTAAGTTCATCCATACTAATATTATAAATGCGAAAGTAGCTCTGTATGTTTGTTTGTTTGTTACCTTTTCACGACTAATATTAAAAAAAAAAAACGGCTGATCGTATCTTAATTAAATTTGGCAAGAAGATTGATTTCAACCTGGGGAATGACAAAAGCTATATATCATTACGCTACGACCAATAGGAGCGGAGCAGCAATGAAAAATGTTGCGAAAACGGGGAAAATGTGACGCAGACGAAGTTGCGCGGGACAGCTAGTGGTTAAATAAATCTTATAAATCTAGGGATGACCAAAAAATATGGGTCCACTGGTGTTTTCAAACTGTGGTCACTAGAAGAGTGCAAAACAAACCAGAATTTTTACTTATTGAGATTTTTAGTGTTAGTTGTTTAGATCATGTCTGTCTAAAATAATCATCATTGTCAAACCAGTCGCCGATATCTTGGGAAAAACCATGATAATAATTTGCTTTTCATTCTTTATCATTTACATCATGTCAAGATTCCAAATAGCTAAGGATTACAGCGTTGACACATCGAGAGGTTTCCCACAAAACCATTGTGCTCACAAAGGGCCGCTGATCATCCAAAACCAATTATGATGTTCATGAGAAATAGAGCGGAAAGTGAATATAAAGGCAAGACTAATTGCAAACTGCAAACCTTATTGTAGTTGCAACACAAAGGTGCATTCTGTGGATACAAATACAAAAAGGGAAATCAACGAAAACACCACAAACAGTAGCTAACGGGGTAGACTCAAAACATGGTGGGACTATGCTCTAATCTCAAAGACTAACTGTGCCCATCCCTAAAAGTCGTCATTCATCATCATCATTTCAGCCCAAAAGACGTCCACTGCTGGCTACATTGACATTTTGGGGGGTTATGCCATAATCGCCACGCTTGGCAGGCGGGTTTGGCGATCGCATTACGGTTGTTACAAAAACACAGGGAACGCTGCTGCCCATTCTCTAGCAAGTCCCTTAGTCGCCTCTTACGACACCCACGGGAAGATATGGGATGGTGCTATTCTTTACGTCCGACACCATACAGAACTGGATACAAATACAAAAAGGGAAATCAACGAAAACACCACAAACAGTAGCTAACGGGGCAGATTCACAACATGGTGGGACTATGCTCTTATCTCAAAGACTAACTGGGCCCACCCCTTAAAATCGTAGCGTGATGTAAAATAGCATTTAATCTTCCTCAAGAATAAAGCTATCAAAAGCAAAATCTTTTTTCAAATCTGACTGGAAGCAATTTCAATCAAACTTTCCAGCTTTATTATAATTAGCATAGATTAGCCACAAAAAGAAGATTAAACAGATGATTTAGAGAGCAGCGGTGGCCCAGTGGTGGCAGCACCGACTTACGAGCAGTTGGCCGTGGGTTCGAACCCAGGCAGGCGCATTACTTTGTGTAATTTATTTCATCACCGCTGCCCTCAAAAACGGTGAAGGAAAACACCGTGAGAGAATGTTATAGAACAAAAAATTCGAAGACATGTGACATCTACCAACCCGCACTGTGCCCGCGTGTTGAATTACAGCCCACTCCCTCTCATTGACAGGAGGCATGTGTCCCAATTTTCTTTTTGAATTTAACAGTAGCAGCCACAGAGTTTGGATTTGTGCCCGGTTAATGGCACTGCTATCATCATCTGACCAGCCTTTCCCAAATTATCTTGGGGTCGGCTTCCAGTCTAACCGGATGCAGCTCAGTACCAGTATTTTACATGAAGCGACTGCCTATCTGACCTCCACAACCCAGTAACTGGGTAATACGATACCCCTTGGTAAGACTGGATAACAGACTTTTGGCTTGCGACGACTACTCGTAACGACTGTCAAAGATCTAAAAATGACAGCCGGCACCACCGGCTAAAGTGCTTTCCGAGGTACGGAACAATTCGGTATATAATTATGGTCACCCAACCGCGGACCAACCTCGGCAAGCACGGCTTAACCGCAAAGATCGACCCGTGCGGCTGTTATTATTTAGCCACGAGCTCCTCGGTTGATGGCATTGCTATCCTGGGACTTAATTTCGCGTAACGTGGGTGTACTATTAGGTACACCTCTACCTTCGGGAGATGTTATGTTATTAAAACATTGATTAACTTTTATTATGATAATAGTTCGCCGGATCATCATCATCATCATTTCAGCCGAAAGACGTCCACTGTTGGACATAGGCCTCCCCCAAGTGTCGCCACATTGATCGGTCCCTTGCGACTCGCATCCAGCGGATCCCCGAAACCTTCACCAGGTCATCGGTCCACCTAGTGGGAGGCCTTCCAACGCATCGTCTCCCGGTTCGCGGTCGCCATTCCAGAACTTTTCGGCCCCATCGGCCATCTGTGTGTTCGCCGGATAGACGTAATTAATGCAGAACGAAGGCATCCTTTACTCTCTCTACTTCTATGACTGACTCATTATTCTACTTTAGTGGTTGCAATAATTTCCATAATCAAATATGTACTTATTTACTTCGTTGCAGTATAGTTTTGTAAGGATATATCTTACTAGCTGTCCGGCGCAACTTCGTTTGCTTCACATTTTCCCCGATTTCACAACATTTTTCATTGCTGCTCCACTCCTATTGGTTGTAGCGTCATGATATATAGCCTATAGCCTTCCTCGATAAAGAGGCTATATACCACAGAAATATTTTTTCAAATCGGACCAGTAGTTTCGGAGCCTATTCAATGCAAACAAACAAACAATCAAATCTTTCCTCTTTATAATATTATAGTTTAGATCAAAGTGAATGTGGCTATATTTTATTCAAAATAGGTAGATCAATTACCTACGGGAACTGTACTGGTTCCGCCAGAACTGGAAGGAGTACGTGCGGATTCACGAGAAGTAGAAAGAGTGGCAGGGGGCTTTTGCCCAGGAGTGGCATGGCATGCTCATGCTCAGTCCAGTTTTAAGTAGGAAGACCTAAAAAATAAGTATAGCCTAACCAAGGATCACTAAAATTAAATTTGAAATCAACAGTGTGTAATAATATTGACAAAATTATTCAATAACAGCTTCAACTTCTTAGGTGATGTGTGTACAGCTGTATCAAGGAAAAAAATCTTTATAAACACTTAACTGGAATCCACACAAAGTGTGAATAGACCAATTCTCAGAACGCTAATTTAATTGTTAACAGATCGGGAAAAACTAGTGAGAAATTTGAACAACATGCGTAAGTACTTTGCTGTTCAAATTAAAATAACATCAAGATAGTTATCCCGTAACGTGATGCAGATTTGTATCTAATATTACTCGGATATTTCACCAGTTAAGTTTAAGAGCGTGTACGCCTTACGACAATTCTCTTTCAAGTCCTTATTTTCCAAAACATTTTCGAAAAATAGCGTTACAGCTAAATTAAACCAATTATAAATTATCTAGAGAAACAGAAATTTCCAATCTTTTTTTTAAAGTCCTTTCGGTTTTTAGTAACTTTTTAGACCTACGCAGCAGTTTTAGACTTAAGCAGGATTGCTTATGCGTATTAAGTTTCATTAAAATCGGTTCAGTAATTTCGGAAAATAAGGACATGAAAGTTTGTATGAAACGTCCGCGTCGTAAGGCGAAACGCTCTTAAGTCCCATGTAGATAATAAGGAGCGATCCTTTTTCTGTCAACCGTGCAAAAATTCAGATTCGGTGGCAGCCACTGAGAAACTCTTGATGGAAAACCTCAATAACACCGGGACAAACACAATAACATCTCATTACATGGGACTTAATCTAACTGGCGAAATGTGGGTACACCTCTACCTAACCCTAGGGGTATAACAAGCGTGATGTTATGATGATCTGTATCTAGTATATTTATAAATTGAAAACTACCAATTCATTTAATGTTTTCATTTTTGGTTTAAGTGTAAATAATCACAAGAGCAGTAGCTAGTAGTGTAATCAGTTAATAAACATTGTGAAATATTCACATTTGTAGTATGATTGATTTGACGAAATTGTGATCGATGATTATAGTGATAATTTATTTTAAATTGTATAAAATAATTTATGTAAACATAATAGCCAATACACAGTATAGCCAATAACATTATCTTTTAAGGAAGAGGAATCTCTGCTCATTCGATGGATATTGAATTTATTCAAAACTTAATTTTTTACTCTCTTTTCACTATCAAATAGTAGGTACCTAATGCTATAAAGTCACCAGACCTTTTTCCAATATTGGCTTCACTTAAGGCACGTTGCACACAAAGGCAGACGGGCGTGTATGCAGTTGTTAACCATTTACTAACAAAGCAAAAGTCCCAACGTTAGCAATTCGTTTTGTCCATTGCTTACGTCCTGTTGTCTCCGTGTGCATTATGCCTAAACTGACCGCTAACAAGTACCTATGACTTGAGTACGGAGTAACAAAGAAAAGATGCAATACGTAGATAACGTTAATAGGTACTTTACATTAATTTAAATTGTGTAGGTACATTTTAATTGAGTTCTTACAATACAGATAATGAAATAACAATTGACGTGCAAGATAAACAACAAAAAAATCCAATTATCAACTCATACCAACACGATTTGTTATGATTTATTAGCATTGATAAGAGCAAGATTTTCGTTTGCTGTTTGGGGTTCTTTCCATTTTATTAATTAGTACCTCCCAATGATTTCACGTTTTATATACGTCATTGTTTATGAATCGGTTTCTACTAGGAGATGGCGGGACGAGACGTTGGACTCGTTCTCTAAGGATTGGCCTACAATCGCACTAGATCGCGAAAAGTGGAAGGAGGGAAGGGAGGCCTTTGCCCTGCAGTGGGACAATATAGGCTTATAATAATAATAAGCGTGCTCCACCCTAAACCGCGTCGTCTTTTCACATCATGTGCGCGTATGCAAACCTATTTACTATAAAACAAAAAAAAGCCATCTGTGTTCCACTGCAGATCAAAGGCCTACATTCTCTCCATTTAATCATCCCTACTCAGTTCTCTTTTTGTGAAAAAACCCAATAACGCTTTGCCCGACCCGGGAATCGAACTCAAGACGTCATGCTCAGCAGTCGTACTAGCGACCAGTAGAAACAGTCACAAATGTTATTATTATTTGGCCAAAAGAGCAAAAAACAAAACATCAAGCTTGTAATCCCCGAAGAGACAGTTACACTTAACCAGTCCCACCTAAAGGCAAGAAGAAAAAAAGTTATGATTCTATATTGTCTATTGCGGACATCAAACAGACACAAGCCCAGAATTTAAAAACCAATCATCATCATCATCTGCCTGCCTTTCCCAACTTTTTGGGGTCGGCTTACCGTCTTACCGGAGGCAGCTGAATAACAGTATTTTACATGGAGTAACTGCCTGTCTGACCTCCCTGGGTTGGCGAGGTCAGACAGGCAGTTACTTCTGCTTCTACTGACATCACCAAGTACCGAATCCGAAAAACCATTCCAAAAAAAAAGAGTATATTCCATTTCATTCTAATCACTAAATAAACATCGTAACAACAATGCCCAATAGACCTCAAGCCAACAGTTAACAAGACCAATGAATCACATTTTCCATCACAACAATCGAATTACATAATTTTCGTAAGAATAGCGGCTGATGGGCACATCACGTTACAATTCATGTGCACTCGACATCGTGGAAAGTTTAAAGGATGAGAGTGGTTACAATTTGGATGAAGCCAATTGAAAGATCCCAACGACCATTACCTAGGGTTGTCAACAAAAGATATTGTGGTCGTAATGTTAAAGCATCCTTTAACATTCATCATCCTCATCATTTCAGCCCAAAAGACGTCCACTGCTGGACATAGGCCTCCCCCAAGTGTCGTCAAATTGACATTTTGGGGGGTTTTGCCATAATCGCCACGCTTGGCAGGCGGGTTGGCGATCGCAGTACGGTTGTTACAAAAGCACAGAGAACGCTGCTGCCCATTCTCTGCTAAGTCCATTAGTCGCCTCTTACGACACCCACGGGAAGACATGGGACCTTTAACATTACGACCACAATATCTTTGATGGTTTGTACACACAGCTCCATTAAGTAGTTACCCCCCCCTACCTCCTCGGCCGGACTATTGAGGGGTTAGCACAGACGCTGTCTGTACCATCGTACAAACCATCAAAAACAACTTTGTCTATGGACCAACATCGTATTCACGTAAAAAGAATTAGTTGTCCCATACATTTAAATTGAGTAGGCGTTGAAAGCCACTCGGATTAGTCTTCAGGTTAAGCCACGCTGGCCTAGGTTGGTCTGTGGATGGGTGACCACATATTATATACCGAATTTCCTCCGTGTCTCGGAAAGCATGTTAAGCTGATGGTCCGGGCTGCCATTTGCAGATCTTTGACAGTCCTTACAGGTAGTGGCTCGAAGATCTGATAACCCGGCTTTGAAATCTGAGCTCATGATCAGTTTGAAGAATTAGAGTTGCTATGTGTCACAAAAAGTACGAATAATAAATAGGTTTGTAGTTTGTACACTTTATTTTATCATCACTAAAAGCAGAATTACTCTGTTTCATCTAAAAACAGGAAAACCGAAAAGTAAAGTTAAACATTTTTAGCTGCCGTTTTTGTCGCACGTAGTTTTGTTTTCGATTTGAACAAGTTTCTTATTTCAGATATTTTGGGCTTATTTTAAATTTGGCCAATTATTTTGAACTCGGAATTTCCCGTCTTTTATTTGACATAACACTCGAAAACACAGCAAAAAAATAAGTTTTAGCGACCGCCACTTTTGTTTGATATTGGACCCATCATATTGATTTTGTTCGCATGTAACCTGTATCACACGAATCGTAATAATGAATGAGCTTTTAATCAAAATCGGGTCGGTAGTCCACTGCCGGCTCCCCGGCTCCTTGATCATTATAATCTGGATCTTGAAAGTTCGAGTGAATCAGTTTATTCTAGGCAAGCGTGCTCTACCCTAGGCCGCTCACGCTTCATATCAGGCGAATTGCGACCAAACGCAGGCCTATTTAGTATAAAAAAGGTTTAGGAGCTACAGTGGGACATACAAATGTTAAAAGCATACACACAAACATACAACAACAACATTCATTTATTCTCAGGCTACTTTGGCCCATAGATAAATACCTTACAGACTAACATATATATCGTTAAAATACAACTCGTGTTACTAAATAGAAACAAAAAACGTATGTTAGTAGCACTTCACAACAACACACATAACATAGACAACAACAACAACACAGACACACACAAAAACAACACATAACACACAACATAAACAACACAACATAACACACATCACACACACACACACACACATCACACACACACACATTAACATAGAGTCAAAATCAAAACCTTCGTTTTTGGTTCTGTCGGGTAAAAATGTTGGCAACCCTACTGGCACCCCGCGATGCTTCTAGATGGATTTAGCTCCATTATGTTGTGTAATACAGTTTATGTTTACGATTATTTTTTGTGCTATATTGTGATTTAGCTACGTTAATAATAATATGATAATGTGAGCATGATAAATTGGGAGCTGGTTTTGATTAATTAATCAACTTAAGAGTGTATTTTTTTGTGGATTTTTTTAAACATTTTAATCCAACGTAGTATAGCATCATCACTTCATCAGTCTGTATATGTTCCCACTGCTGGGACACAGGCCTCCTCTCCATGAGAGTACGAGTTTTTGCCTACACAAAAATATTACACAGTTTAGAGGTATAAAAAGGGACGTGATTCTCAAATTATATTCTTAATAATCAGAAATGACCCTGTTTATTTCCTAACGTCCACAGTTTCTATTATTAGATCATCGTACCTACTAAGTATATATTTACTATTTAACTTAACACTTAGCTACGAAAAGCCACTCGCGGTAAACAGAACGTTTGGTTAGCAACAAGTTTCCTCGGGTATTATCTCATGCAAGGTCAATGCCATTGAAACACTTTGAGACCCTACCTACTCTTCTAACACGTGGAATGCGATGATATAAGTGAGGAAACTTTGTTTAAAATACATAAAATGTTAATGCTGGACAATGGGTTGCTACTATACCAAAATAAAAATATTCAAAAAATAAAAGGTTCAACGTTAAATATAAGTTTTTTTTTTTTTAAATCTATGTCCAGTTCACTCATTATTAGTGCCTGAACTAGGTAATCCTGTGTTTCAGGCGATTGGAGGTAACATTAGTTGATTAAATAATCACGCATCATATCAATCTTATTGGTTCCTATATGTATAAAAAGGGGTTATACAATTAAATAGATATAATAAAAAAAATACGAACAATATTTAAGTACTTTAGCACAAGTAATAACTTGTCTGTATCTTCATAGGAAATAGTTTGAAGACCTTCCTTAAGGATTTTCTGCAGTTACTATGATTTAAGGAGTAGATGCTATTTTTCTTCTTCTTTTTAATTTTGGCTATCATTGAATAGCGGTCAAAGAATATTTATAATTTTTCCACTGAAAGGATGTTTTGTACTTTTTAAGCACAAGCTATATCTTTCCGCCTCCTTTCTAGAAAATTCAGCGCTTTACGGAAGTGCTGCGTGTTGTTTTAGTACAGTTCTTATTATAAATAACTGTCGAACTGGTAATACTTCATACAGTTCCCAGGTAGTGCAAAATGTGACTGTGTTTTTCTATCCGGGATGGGTCAGCAGCAGCCACGTAGTCTGGATTTGTACGATATATTGACAGTTGTACTACTCTCTTCCAAATAAAATGTTAATTAATGTATGAAAGATCGCGGGCGTAAGCATTAAAATTATATGTACAATGCAGCACACAGCATGCTTGTATGTACAATGCTGCCAAATAATAAAACAAGAAAAGAAAAACGATAACGTTGCAAACGAAACAGTATACTAAATCTTAATTTCTAAAAACTTGCCGGCGAGGTAGCTCTGTTGACCAAAATCGCATTGCCTGGTTCTCCGGTACCAACAGTTTGTTGGTGTCCTCGTCGTACGGCTTGGTGGTAATTTAACGCACAATGCTGTAGAGTTTTTTTTTTAAATTTGAGAACCATCCACCACGACAGCTCTTATGACGACAATAAGGATGAAACTGTGTTCAAAATAGTCATCAAAATCTGCCGAGCCTTTTCCCAGCTATGTTGGGGTCGACTTCCAGTCTAACCGGATGCAGCAGCAGAATATAGGTTTTACATGGAGCGACTTCCTATCTGACCTCTACCTACAACACAGTTGGCACTGGGTAATACGATGCCGCTTGGTAAGGCTGCTTGTCAGACTTTCGGGTCTGCTTCGTTTCTTTTAAAATGTTGTATTCGCTTTCCACTATGGATGTGTGTGTGTGTATAAACATTCCATGTATTGCTTTAACATTTAATTCTAAAGTAGCAAGAATAATAATTTCTTATAATGTCCAGTAACGTGACTTGCTGAGTGCTGGAAATTTGTTACTTTTAGGTGTCGGGTTATTAATAGGCATTGTATTTAGCGCCCTATGTTGTAAGGCATCGGGTAATAGTGTCGTATAATACTTGCTATGTTTTCACGGCATTGCACTGCTTTACACTATGGCAGTATAACTAATTTTCATAAACAATTAAATGCGAAATTGCATTTATTTTTGCAACTATTGCCATGGTTTGCAATTTATCAAAATATTGTATACCTCTGCTAGGTACTTCATGTCATGTGTGACTTCATAGAACGCATATTTTTCCTAAGTTTGCATTCTACTCACGACGACCAATCAAACTTTACAAAACCAGTTCATACGGATACTGGAAATGTATAGAAAGATATGTCGCCGTGTGTACGACTGCGATTTTGTGCTAAAACCGGGTTTTTTATGTCATTATATACGACGATATTGTATTAAGTAAAACATATCAAATTACTATTCATTAATAACCACAAGTTTAGTAGGTCATTTGTAAATCATTGACAGTCGTAACAGGTATTCTTTTATATATAGGTCCAGTTGAAAACCAGCGTCAGGCAGCCTAGCTGCCCGGCATTATGCTGAACTGGCCCTATTTGGCGCAGCCGTGAGGCACACAATAATTATCCCTATTTTTTTTATTTTGGTTTTGTATATTATGTACTTAATTAATAATTAACCCTCTTTTTTTTCTTTTGTTTAGATTTAAGTATTTTTTTGTTAATTTTTGTGTATTGTTGTGTGTACTTGTGGCATGTGCCAAATAAACTTATTTTCTTTCTTTCTCTTCTTTCTTTATAGTCGTTTTAGGGAGAATGGTCCGAGGGCCGAAAATCTGACAACCAGTCTTACCATGGGGTATCGCATTTCTCAGTACTGACTGAGTTGTACAGGTTAGATAGGCAGTCGCTCCATGTAAAATATTTGTATTTAGCTGCATCCGGTGCTGTACGCCGAGCCCTAAATAGTTGGGAAAAAGGTTGGCAGAAGATAACAATATTTTTCTACTATAGCGAGACCATCAGCCACCTAATCTCAGCAAACAAACAAAAGCCATAGAAGAACGCTTATATATAAAGATTACAAATAATACAGAGTTCGGTCCCTATTGAAAATATTAATATTGAAACATCATAACAACAGTTTATCTCTACCTGCCAAAGCAATGATTTACTATTTCCGTGTTATCTAACTGCCAGTTTACCTGGGCCTGAGTAAAGTCCAAGCGTCATGCCAAATAAACATCTGTAGACCATATGACTGATATTGTTTAAGCAGTGATCGCGAGCATTCACTTGACAATTTTTTTTTGTTCGAGCTACTAACATTCAATTACGATTTAAAAGATCACGTCATATTTTTGCGATGGCTGGTTCGAAATGGTGCACGAAAACATTATCTGGAAAAGATATGCCTTTGTCAGCAGTGGGACGTTACTATCATCTTCCTACCCTTGTCCCATTTTACTTGGGGTTGGCGCAACACGTTTTATTCTTCCATTCTCCCTAGTCATCATCTCAATCAAGGCATCATCTACTCCTTTCTCTTTCATATCATTCCTCACGCAATCCATCACATTCATCACATCCATCTTTCCTTTGGTCTTCCTCCCCATCTCCTCAATTGTTTTTTTATAATAATTTTGATGGATGTCAACATTCTTATGAAAAAAATTGGGTTCCGACCCCAAATGGTACAGCATTGGTATGGTGTGGCACAGTAAAAATCTTCGTTCTACCAATAATCGTCTTCTACGCTGTCCTTCTCACCGCTCTGGTTTTCTCAAATCGTCTTTCTTTATCCAGGCTGTCTTCCTTTGGAATGCGCTACCTCTGAACATCAGGTTGGCCAACAGTCGGTTCACATTTAAAGTTAAAGCTCCTGAACTTAAGAAGCTGGCAGAATCATCTCATAATTAAATGGTTGTTAGTTTGTGTCTCTCTTTACTTTTTGTTTATATGTATGTATTTATGTATTTATCGTTATATTATATTTGTAATTTATTTTCTCTTACCATTTGTTATGCTGCACCTACTGTTATGAGTACGTCATTAAGGTGATGTAACATCACTAGCAGACTGGAACGCGGGCCATCAAGATGGCGTCCTAACCACCGCTTGATATCTTATGTATAACATTTATGTCTCAGATAATTAAAACAAGTCTAATTGAAGTCCAGTATTATTATTTAATACACCAACCAAAACAATGTTTTCTCTTTGCATCACCCTAAGGTAGACTGGTAGAAAATGCCCAAGGCATTAAGTCCGCCTTTATACAGTGCTTTTTTATACTTTTGCATAAAGTTTTTAATAAATAAATAAATGGTGCCGATTCCGTCGTCTGTTACAGGGCTGTATCTTTTCAAACGTATTAGGTAGACACTTAAAATTTTCACATAGTGCGCATTGCTTAGTGCTCGTGTAGTAATTGACTATACACGAAACGTGTTTTTTTTTTCGACGTTTTGTACGAAGCCTTTCATGTGCGAGTCTGACACGCATTAAGCCGTTTTTGTACTCAAATTATTCAGGATTTATTTAGTACGAAGTAAATGACCCCTTGCCCACCCAATTTTATGGTTCCAAACTGACTAGTGACTTCATGTCAGATATCGGAACCAATAAATTTAATAAGCTTGGGCCCTGTAGAGACACAGTAATCTCTGTTCAAGGGTAGGAAGATGAAGATGATAAACTACCTACAAGAATGGCCAACCAATATTGAGGCGAAAACATTTTTTTTTAAAGCTGCTGTCTGGAAACTATGCACAAATAGTTTAGTATGGATTAAAAAAAAACCGGACAAGAGTGAGTCGGACTCGCCCACCGAGGCTTCCGTACAAATGAGTATTTGTATTGATTTAATTACTAATGTAGTTTTCAGACTTGTCCCTGTAAATACTAGTAGTATAAGAAGATATTACTTGCCAGATTTCATAGTTCTAGGTCAAAGGGAAGTACATTTTAATTCCCTTGAGAGTGTCGAAAAATACTAATACTACAGTAATACTACAGTACTTTCACAAGTTATTATGTCTTGTTTTTTTTGTTTTTTGTCTTTCAAAAGTGCCTGCTAGGGTCTAATTGAAATGTTTTGAGTTTGAGTTTGACAGATAGACAGACAGACGGACAACAAAGTGATCCTAAAAGAAATGACGCTAATTGATAAGTGCAAACGATATGGAATTAGGTATTGTTCTTCTAGAAAATGCTACCAAATAAATTTATTTTAGCAGTATAAACTACTTCCGTTTTTTTCCTTTTGAGGTACGGAACCCTAAAAATCACAATAAAGTGAATGGGATTATTTCGATCAATACATTTACTTACACTCTCAATAATATTGGTAAATACGATTTTTGCGATTATAGAAACGATATATATTGGTTTGATAAGATTTTATATAAATTAACAGATACAAAATTATTTGATTAGTTTGGCAATAGTGATGTGCGGAACAAACATGATCTCATGATGTCGAAAGTATTTTTTTTAGTTTCTAGTCTTGTCGGACTATTTAGTGTTAGTGTAGGTCAAGTGATACAAGATGGACAGTGTGATGAGAATGTGCCTTTACAACCAGATTTTGACATTCAAAAAGTAAGTACCTATACTATGTAGTTTTCTGTCGAAGAATGACCAGCGTCGTACCAGACATAAATCTGGACGATTTGTTCATTGTAAATTCATTGTCGTTACGAGTAGTCAGAAACCAAAAGTCTGACATCCAGTCTTAGCAAGGGGTATTGTATTACCCAGTTACTGGGTTGTGGAGATCAGACAATAATCATTTATTACCACATAGTTTAGGTACATTGCACTGTATACAAATTGAGGTTCTTAATTTAGCATTGATAGATGAGATACAATAAGTTTGACCCTGTCCTAGTAGTAAATAGGCTAGGCCTGTATCTTAGGGGGCAGTCGCTTCATGTAAAACAATGGTACTCAGCTGCATCCGGGCAGACTGGAAGCCGGCCCCAAGATAGTTTGGGAAAAGGCTAGGCAGATGTTGATGTTCATTGTAAATACAACTATCCTATAGCATTTGGTTCATTGTAACACGCTAAGCATAATGCACCTATCAATAAGAAGAGTCTTAAAACTGAGTTATTGTTTTTATAAATTCCCAAAGGAGAATTTTAATCTCGTCATCGTTCAAAATATGTAATTTGCGTAACGGTACTTCACGCGTTCGTGTTGGTTTCACGGATCCTTAAAATCAAAGACAGATTGCTTTTACCTACTTATCAAACTACAAAAATCTACAATTTACAAAATTCAGTGTAACAGTAAAAGTCACCTCAGAGGGAGTGAGGGGTAGTGGGTATTTTTAGTAAAGGAAGATTGAAAATTGCTTTATATTATGAGATTGTTTCGTGTAGGTACGAGTACCTACTTATATGTAGTTAAAAAAAATCTTTATTGAATCATCATTTTTCGTTAAATATTCAATGTTATGTACAATTTGTAACTAGGTCTTAAGGTTTGGTACCTAAATTACGACTACATTTTGTTAAGTATTTTAATTTAATTTTAAATTTGCATGCTTAAAGAAGTCAGTGAAATATGTGAAACCTTTTATTTATAAGACCATAATGCCATATTTCACGCTAATACAGAATCTTGAATCTTTATCTTTAAAACAAAATAAAAAAGAGCCGATGGATTTTCTATATGGTGTCGGACGTAAAGAATAGCACTACCCCCTATCTTCCCGTGGGTGTCGTAAGAGTCGACTGAGGGACTTAGCAGAGAGTGGGCAGCAGCGTTCTCTGTGCTTTTGTAACAACCGTACTGCGATCGCCAACCCGCCTGCCAAGCGTGGCGATAATGGCAAAACCCCTCTTCTTGGGGGAGGCCCATATCCAGCAGTGGACGTCTTTCGGCTGAAATGATGATGATAAAAGACGCTACTGCAAGTGCCAAATTCGTCGCCAAATTTTGGGTTGGTTGGTTGGTTTTTTCATCCACACGCTAAGAAGAAGAAAACAAAATACATCTCCATGCATTTACATTGCTAAAATAAATAAATTCGGTAGCATTTTCTAGAAGAACAATACCTAATTCCATATCGTTTGCACGTATCAATTAGCGTCATTTCTATGCTAATAAAATATCATAAAATAAAAGTGATTAAAACAATTGCCAGCGATAAGAAGGCCACTGTCTAAGGCCACATACGCACTACATGAAAAAATGTCCGAACAGCTACTCACTCTCGCCCGAGATCCTTCTCTGTTTATTCCGAGACAACACTCAAATACGTGAAACCTACCATTTCAGGTAGTTAAGATATTGGTCATGATAAACTAATGTGTCCACGATTCTTTTCAATCTTAGTATGAAAACTCTCATTGCTAGCCTTTCTTAACTTTATTTTCTTCAAGTTAGTTTAGAATAGAATTGAATTAAATACTTTATTAACCCCCAAAATTGAAAAAAACAGTTTTACAAATACTGCTAATTTTATGGTTACAATGGCGGTCTTATCGCTAATAGCGATCGATTACTCAATCGAAAAAGAAGAATCACATGCTTGAGATGTATCGGTGAATAAAGGATCTTGCTTGCCTCGTTATCGAGTGGTCGCAAATACGTCTGCTGAGCATTGGTCTGGAGGTTTTATTGGATTTTTCCATGAGGAATTTCTCAATAGCCGCCACGGACTCTAGATTTGTGCCCTGTTGATGGCAATAGGCTCGCCCACTATTACATGGGACTTACTACCTGTCTATGCTCAAAGATTTATCCTATCGCGTAAATGTTTTTGTTTCGTTGACAACAGCTGAGCATTTGAATGCTATTACTCGTATCTCACTTACTCATACTGAATATCGTATCTATCATTCCATGCGGGGTGTGCAAGGTCATTGTACTCAGTGTAATCAGTGTTGCGTGCATCCTAAGTACGGTAAGGGCTCATCTAACGATTTTGCTCTTTGTCCTTTAAATGAACTAAACTTTGTTTTCTGGTGATTAGGTTACGATTAAATATGCAAGGATTGTGGTTCATGAAGGTGGAACACTTGAAAGTAATAAGTACTAGACGACAAGTGTGCTGGTCACCATGGCAACGCTTAACAAGGTTATGGCCGGCCATGTTTACTCATGAATAGGAGCAAGTGTGTTGAGTGAGACCGCGAATCAGTAAACGTAATGATGGAGTTGAAAAGCTTATTGAGGGATATATGTCCAGTAGTGGAATCTTATAGGCTGATGACTATTTATTGTTTCTCTTTTACAGTTCTTAGGTACTTGGGAAGAGTATGCTCGGACAGATAACACGAACCAGCAAGGCGAATGTTCCGCATTTCAATTTACGGATACTAATGGACTAGAAATATTTTACTCTGCGGTCAATAATAACTTCTTAGAAGAAGTTTCGGGCACAGTGGCCCAAGAAGGCAATACTGCCAGACTTAGGATCACGATATCGTCGTTACAAGATCGTAAGTACCTAATTAAAGTACCTACACTAAAACTGGTGTAAAAAGACTTTATGAACTTCCTTAGTTTGTTGTACAGAATGTGTAAATAACATCAATATTTTACTACACCCCGTACGGTCTTTTTACACCCCGTCTAAATTTGTCAACTAAAAAAGGTTTGATTATATTTTAAACCGACTAGAACTCACTTTGTTCACAAAATTGGAAAACATGATAAAACTGTTGTATTATTTTACTGTGCAAGATCAAGCAATACTTTAAACGTCATCTGAAATACTGTAGATTTTAATAATGAAGCAACTAATGTTTGAACCTTTTTTTCAGCTATTTACTTGTCGGTGCTAGAAACGTTAGACACAATTTATGAAACTTTTGCAATTACATTCTCATGTCGAAATATTTCGCCTACTGAAAGGCAGAGTGAGTATATTTTATTTAATAATCTAATTTTGTTGTGATAGAAAATCATCAACTTTTTTCACACAAGACATAATACAGGGTGTAACGGAAAGGGTATATACGTGGGACACTCAGAAAGTTTTGCGAACCTAAAAAAAATTGTTCTATACGTACATATATTTTTATTAAATCTTTTCAAAGTACTTTCCACCAGCCTCTATACAAAGATTCATGCGCCTAAACCAGTTTTCAAAACACTTTTTCCAGTCCGCCGCAGACACCTCGTTTACAGCCTGCTCGAACCCAGCCAGCGCATCTTCCGGCGACGAAAATTGTATCCCTTTGAGCTGATTTTTTATTTTTGGGAATAAAAAGAAGTCACACGGTGCTAGATCAGGGCTGTAAGGAGGGTGACCCAGGAGTTTGACTGGCGTGCTGTCCAGGAAGTCCCTCGTTTTGAGTGCGGTGTGCGCAGGTGCATTGTCGTGGTGGAGCAGTAGCCCGCGGAGCCCTGTGTTTGGTCGCTTGTTGCTTATAACAGAGAAAACTTCTGGCAAACATTTGGAAGTATACCATTCGGCATTAATGCTTCTTTGATCCCGTAAGGGAATTGATACCAAGTGGCCAGTCAAATTAAAAAAGCTAGCGATCAAAATCTTACCCCCGCTTCTAGATCGCTTCACTTTGGTAGGCGTTGGCTCATTTTGAAACACCCAAACAGTCGACTGGCGCTTGGTTTCTGGGTCGTATTGATAAATCCAGGACTCATCACCTGTAACGATGTCGTAAACACGCCGAGACGAGCCTGCTTCAAATTTGTTAAGCATATCACGGCACCATTCCACCCGGGCCTGCTTCTGAGCATCGGTGAGGTTGTGCGGCACCCAGCGTGATACTATCCTCCTCACGCGAAGATGGCTGTGTAGAATCTCGTGAACGCTTCCCGATCCAATCTTCAATATGTGTTGAATCTCCTGATATGTAATTCGCCTATTGTCTTGGATTAAATTTTTCACTGCTAGCACGTTTTCTTCGGTAACAGCCGTCAAAGGGCGACCGCTTCTTTCGTCATCCCCCAAAGTTGGTCGACCGCGCTTGAATTCGTTATACCAACGATACACGGTTGCCTTGGAAGGGCCTTCATCCATGAATGCCATTTGAAGTCTATCGTACGATTCATCCGGTTTCAGGCGACACTTGAAATCGTATAAAATCATAGCTCTAAAATGTTCCCGGCGCAGATCCATATTTCAGTGAGACACAATACTTTGAATTAACTCGCAAAAAATGTGGAGGGAAATTTTGAAATTGGAACTTACTTATTTTTACTTATAAATAATCATATTTTCGAAAAACATAATAACTGGCCAGTCTCCCATATATAAAAACTTTTTTTCGCAATACTTTCTGAGGGGCCTGGTACATTACAATTTTTTCGCTATTACGATGTTTGTCCGACAGAGAAACATGTTCAGTTTGATGGTCTGTAGCGCACCCTTAAGTATGTATATACCCTTTCCGTTACATCCTGTAAACAGGATGGAAGGTCCACCGACGCTAAAACGGTTACCACTTATACCTGAGCTCGTGCGCACACAATTCGTGCACACTTCGCGTTGCTTGGTATGCTTTTCAAGATGTTCTTCGTCTAATTGCAATATTTTGCTCACAGTTCACATATGGCTGCTTAAACGAATAGATACAGAAATAAATGAAATTCACACCTGGTACATAAACCAACAACTTATGCTCGCATTTGGCATCGAGTTTTCTACCTTGAGAACTATTGACCATGATGAAGTTACCTGCAGAGTTTTACCAGTTATTGAGCCTGGTGAACCGATTATTTTTCCAGGACTGTGTAATACAAGCTTACCCGTTGTTCAAGACTTTGATGTAGATAGAGTAAGTATTGACACCTCAAATATAGACATATAACACTACTAGCCTGTGGTTTCCACTTCCCAAAGTGGTAAACAAGCGTATAAACAGTGTGGAAAGGACACAGACGCACAAACGGTTACCACATAATCAGTACCTACATCATTCTGAACACATTCCAGATAGAAAATTTTCAACGGTAATTTTTATTTTAATAAAAAAATCTCTCTCTCTCGCTCTGTATGGTGTCGGACGTTAAGAATAGCACCATCCCATATATCTTCCCGTGGGTTTCGTAAACGGCGACTAAGAGACTTGCCAGAGAATTGGCAGCGTTCTCTGTGCATTTTGCAACAACCGTTCTGCTATCGCCAACCCACCTGCCAAGCTTGGTGATTATGGCAAAACCCTCTCTTTGGGGGAGGTCTATGTCCAGCAGTGGACATCTTTCGGCTGAAATGATGATGACGATGAAAAAGTCTGCTGATTTAAAAAAAAGTGGAATACCTACCTACAAGGTCAAAATTTATGGTACAGCTGGTTTTTTATTCTAATTGTGGAGGTTCAGAAAGTCAGTGTCTCTCCACCCTGTATAGATCGGGTAATTTAGTCTCATTTAGTCAGATAGGGACCGAGTTTAAAGTACCCCTAAGCAATATAGCCACTAACCAGGACGAATCACAAAAACAAAACGTTTTTGGTCTTCAGCTACAGTACACTTATGCACTGGACCAGATGAGCATCACCTCACCTTGTTTTTTACGAGCTGATGCCAATGCGACGCGATTGCGTTTCGATGCTGTATCATCATCACCATCATTAGCCTATATTGTTACCACTGCTGGGACACAGGCCTCCTCTCTATGAGACAGAGTGGGCTGTAATCCACCACGCGGGCCCAGTGCGGGTTGGTAGATGCCTCATGTCTTCGATTTTTTAGTTCTAGGACGTGCCGGTTTCCTCACGATGTTTTCCTTCACCGTTTTTGAGGGCAGAGGTGATAAAATAAATTACACAAAGTAATGCGCTTGCCTGGGTTCGAACCCACCCACGGCTTACTGCTCGTAAGTCGGGGCTGCCACCACTGGGCCACCGCTGATCTCACCGGTGCTGTATGTTGACAAAGAAACGATGAATGGATTGTGTGAAGGATGATGAGAAAGGAAAGGTCCTTTCTTGCCAAATCATCCTTTACACAATCCTGAATGGATTGTGTGAAGGATACACATACACCTGTCTGATGAGATAAAAAGGAATAGAGAAGTATGGAAGAAGCAGACAGCTGCACCGACCCCAAATAAATTGGGATAAGAGCAGGAGAATGATGACGAAGGGTATGTTCCCGTATGAATTTCATAGAAATAATCCTGAACAGTTTTAACAGAAATGATGCTGCTTCTGTGCAGAGCTTATAACTGTACCAGTGTACCTCGAATCTTTAACTAACTTCTCCATTTAGTTCGTAGGTCTCTGGCATCAAATTTCAAGTTATGAAACTCCGAATGGTAATGGCGCCTGTGTCAGAGCGGAGTACAGCCGAGGTGATGGTGGAGTTGTGAATATACTCAACAGTCAAGTTGTTGACCAGCAAGTAGTCACAATCGATGGAATAGCGACACTAACTGGTAATGAAGCGAAGCTAAGTGTGGTGTTAGATATTCCAGGAGCTCGTAAGTATCTTTTTTCCTCAATTTCATTATTCATTTAGTTATATTACCCGTCACTTATTACTGTTGTCATTGTAACCGTTATTTTCATCACAATAAAGTTGATTTTGGATTCTTACCACTGAAGAGTCTGACAAAAAAGAAGAGTGATATTAATCCCGAAGTTATAGGGTTGCTATTGAGTAGCTGCTGTCAGAGCATAATTATATTCGTGAATTGTGTTTTAAGTGAACCGAATTAAAAAAAAAAATACTAGCCAGCAGTACGGTACCAGTTGGTCGATTTCAATGCAAAAGAATAGACATTCCACGGTTACTACCTACTTTGAAAACGATTGTGTTTTTTCTTTACTTAATAATAAAATATAAACTTACTAATCTAATCTCTAAACTTCATAAAAACATAAAACAAGATAGATAAAGTTCAACAATTTGTACTTAGCATACAACTTTTATGCATTCATTTGTTAGTGTGTACGAAACCTTATTTCTGCCTTAGTACTCATAGTGACCAAGACACTTAACAAAAACATAAAAAAGATAGACGAAGGTCAACAATTCGTACTTAGCATACAACGTTCATGCATTCAATTGTTAGAGGGTACGTTTTTTTTACGATAGGTTTGCTCTTGACTCTTGTATAGGTTAGAGATGACAGAGACAAAGTCGACGATGGTACGATGGTGGCCTAATCAGAAGAAGCCTGTTCACTCTTACTTTGAAGAGATTAGGGTTGTAAGTGTTCGGAAACACAGACGCTGGCAGCCACTCCTTTGCTGTGCGCAAGACTTACGATGTATCTTTATTGATATGTGTTATATGTTCAAGGTCTTTTCTAATCTATATGTCTGTTTTACGTATAAAACTAGATAATTAAAACTAAAATAACAACAAATTATAAAAGGGCGTCAAAAAACTCCTCCTCAACGCTGTCAGCTGGTAACGTGCCCAAGAGACTGGCGGCGTTGCCACGTTGAATGGCAACACTTAGCCTCTGGCCAAAGTAAAAGCCAGCCCTTGGGTCACGTGAAGCGTCAACTAAGCGTTTGGAGATTTCCTTAAAAAGGCTGTGAGCACTCGGACCCCACGGCCCCAGAGTTTCAACCCCAAACGGCTCGAAAATATAGTTACCACAAAGGTTACTATATTTACGCCGCTTGAGGTTCTCCGCAGCCGCAGCGGCAGCGCCAGCACAGCACGATGAGCTTGGAAGATGTGATGGCGCAAGAGTATCGACGCATGTTGCGTCCCACACTAAAGGCCTACCCATCTTCCAAGGAAACAACGACATGCCGTCCGGTCTTTTGCCATCGTCGCGTGCCAAGCCATTGGGCTCTAAGATAGCTGGAACGCCGACGGTAACAAGAGCTCGACGGATGATGTCATTTATGTTCGCGTGCCGCGCAAAACGGCCCGCACTTCGGCTGCATGACAGGCCGTGGTGTCCGAGGCTGTTGACAGCTTCACCACAGTGACAGCGATGAGGAGTGCAGCAGGCGGCACCAAGACGTAAGGAAGCAGCGAGGCGGAAGGTCGTGTCGTCGAACAAAGTGCCTATGCTCGACGACGGGAGTGCGTGAAGCCAAAGACCCGACTCCCATTCACCCACAGCAAGCAGTCGTGCACGCTCAGCAGTAGTAGCAGCTGTGTGAAGTAAATTGTCCTGAACTACTCTGCAGAGCGGCTCGTCCCACCGTCTCTGGGAAAATGGATTGTCGGGTTCTTCAGTATTCGGGCAAGCGAGTTTCCAAGCATCGATGGCCTCGGAGAGGCACGGCACATCAAAATCAACCAGTGTGGAAGCCAGGATATTCCTGATTAATTTCTCAGTGCCGTGGACCGAGGATATGAAAGCCGGTAAACTAATACTAGAAATTTTGCGGACGCCGAGTCCTCCCATGCGAATGGGAAGACTTGCTTGTGCCCAAGCTCGGTCGTCTAAAGCCACATTTAAAATGGATGATAAAGTATGTCTGATAATTTGATCCATTTTGTCCAAAAGATGTGTGTGCTTCCATAAAGGGGAAGCACGAAGGAAATATGTTAATTTAGGACCGAAACAGCAGTACCGAATTATGGTGATGGCCGAATGCATGTTAATTTGGAGCAATCTTTCCGAAACATCATTAAAATTTTGAATCTTTTCCTCTATGAAATCGGGAAAAGAATTTTCATGGATTGGAGCCCCGAGGAGACGAAGAGAGCTTTTCTCAATAATTTTGATGTCAGGGGCTATTGCGTTAAATTTAGAAATAGTCTGTTGTCTGTCGGTACTGTCCTTTACATATAACTCGCATTTCGAAAGATTTAGGTCAAGGCCAATGGAATGAAATTCATTTTTTAAGAAATTTAGGTCATTTAACACGGTATCTACATCGCCTCCCAAGGTTCCATCATCAAGATACCAAACGTTAAATTTAGAATTTAATTGTCGAACAATTGGATGAATAGCTAAACTAAAAATCACTGGCCCGAGGGGGTCACCTTGTTGACAGCCAACAGCAGATTCCAAAAGGTTGTCGTGATATAGTAATTTTAATGGGTGCCTGTAACATTGCAACATTTACGTATAATGAGTTTATATTTTTCCAACACTACTCCTTATAATTTGACACCATTATTGCTTTATTATAAAGTCTCACCGTTTTATCGCTATTATTATGTAAATATAAAATATTGATTGAAGTCATAATATAAATTAATATTGATTATTTATCGTCATCATCTTTTTCTACACAATTGTTTCCGGCTTAAAATAATAGGATTAAAACTATATTTACGAGGAGGTACCTATATTGATAGCACTTCTTATCTTCCATTTTGAACCCAAATAGATATTCTGGCTCGTTGCTCACCCGAAATTAATTATTGCATTTTTTTAGCGCCTGTGCCAAGAGATCTATGGATTCTTAGAAGTGACTACGACAGCTACGCAGTAGCATATACTTGTGTTAATGAAGGAAACTCCAACAGGCGAGGTGGGTTCTCTCAAATATAAAGATGAAAATAAACCTGAGGTCAAGACAAAGTGATATTTTATCGTCGTTAAAAAATATAGAAAAGTTAAAAATACATATATTTGATAGGAAGTATCTAGCCCTGTCTGCGCTCTGATATTTTAATTTAATCCTGAATAATAAAATAATAAAAGAACTCCTTCATCTTTATTTTTTTTTCCAGTGTACAGCTGGATTCTCAGCAAGTCTCGACGACTGTCGCCAGCAGCCCAAACGGCAGTCGACGAAGCAATAAGGTTTTACTTAGATCTGAACTCCGTCTATTACCAACCAACTGATCAGAGTGATGAAGGCTGCTTCTACTATCCTGATCTTAAACCGGACGAACCCGTAGTGTTTAGAGGACAATGTGAATCCGTTAACGTAAAGCCAATGGAAAACTTTGAAGCCGATAAAGTAAGTTGTACATTAACGCCAGCCCTTATCATAATTAATTTGCGCGGCATCTCTTCTTCTTCCAAACTTCTCCATTACTTGTCATTTCTAGAGTCAGCATTTTGTAGCTATCATCTCTTTCACACAGTTCATCTACATATCTCATCACCTGTTTTTTTTTTCTTCTGGAGAATTTGACTGCTGTATATTTTGTTTCGAACATCATAACAATAACACAACATGGCAATGCCAACGACGAACTTAGCGTTTTGGATTTTGACTCTTTCGACCACATTTAGCGATATTGACATTAACCCATCTTTATTGTGTGGTTCATCCACTCGAAGGTAACAAACACTATCCACGGCCGTGATATTAGCAAGTTGAACCCAAAAATAATTAAATGAAATATCTTTCGGGATGTCAAAACTTAGATCAAGCAAGATTGATCAAATTGTACCATTGATATAAATAAATAAGTAATCGATTTTGGCCATAAGAAATCAGTCAAACCCTTTTTTTCGAATGGGAAATCATCAAATGACTTCTCCCGCTCTGGGCGGAGCGGAAGGAAGTATCAGACTTGACTTGTTCCTTCTTAGCCCTTTGTGTTCCAGGGCCACGGTATCTCTTTCGAACAGTCCCGCAGAACTCTCTTTATACCCTGACTTTGCAATTTCACGTAGGTACAAATATTGTAAAAAAAGCTAAATTATACCTTTTTTTCTAGTATATGGGCACATGGCACAATATTGAAATGTACCCATCACGCCACCAAGATGGGACCTGCAGCAACGCATTTTACAATCAAGTTGATGGTCAGGTAGTCGTGGTTAATTCTCAAGTGAAAAACCAGAGGCTGGAAACTGTAAAGGGTGTCGGCGTCCCTGCTTCAGACGGTTCAGCTAAGCTAGTTGTCACCTTCCCGAATCCTGGATCCGATGGTAGGTTTAGCAATCATACAATATTGGGTGTGAAAAGACTCTTAAGGCTAAAGTCAATTGTTCTTCTCATTGTGGCGATCATTGTTCGTACCGAACAATATCTGGGAACATTCGGGTAGTGAAATATTAATGGTCAAAGCTCCAATTTATTTAACGGTTTTTCCCTTTTTTGTGCCATACTCCAGGTACCGTTGCATAAGTACAATGACCATAACCCACTCACTGTTACAACCTATGTGTCCGTACAACTGCACATTAGAGGACTTAAAAAATGCTAACCTATCAGGCCTAACAAATTTAAAGAAGCGTTCCATCGTTCAAAAAAAGAAGAATGAGTACAATGTTTTGAATCCATGCGCGCTGCCCATGCCGTGAACAGTAATTACTCACACTAAAAATAACAGTCGTATCCCATCACTAATCATTACTCAATTTTCCTTAGCTTGATGAACAGAACACTTAGAAGACAGCTATACGGCAGGCCCTTTTACACCCTGTATCTATGCTTAAAGAATGTGCTAATTTCCATTGATTGATGAATTTCTAAACCTTTCTTTTTGTTTTCAGGGCCTATTTCTACTGAATACTGGATATTGGACACCGATTATAACAATTACGCCCTTGTATACACATGCCAGAATTTAAATGAAAATGACATGCAAGGTATTCAAGAATACATTTTTTAAAATACTTTTCATAAATATTTTTGAATTTGGTTAATATTTTGCTGTAGTTTTGTAATGTAAACGTTACGATCCACTTCCACAAAGGATTAAAACTATAAATAACTATAAAAATCAAAAAATAATAATCTAATATAAACATGAAAACAATACGTTACTGAATTCTAATTCCACAGAGAATACTTGGAAACTAAGCAAAACCAAGCAGCTTTTGCCGGAATACGAACAGGCTATCAACATAGTCCCATACCGTACCTAAATAACATGTACTACAATAAACAATAATGTATACAATGAATAATCTACTTCTTCACAGTTACTAGTTGGAAACTGAGTAGAACTAGACAGTTAGAGCCTGATTCTAAAACCAAAATCGACGAAGTGATGAGCGACATTCGTGTTTTGGACCAGAGATACTTCATAGAACATGATCAATCCCACGAAGCATGTTTCTACTACCCTGAACCCCAGCCCGGCGTGCCAGTCGTGTTTCCTGGACAGTGCGATGACAGTATTGAAGCTGTCCCGGACTTTAACATGAATATCGTGAGACGAATGAAATTTTACATATACCATTGCTTTCTTCACGCTACGAGTATAAGAGCTCCGGTTCAACAAATGCATTTGTCTTTCAGTTCCAAGGTACATGGCACGAAATAGCAGCATACCCCAAGGCTAACCCAGCTGGAGAGTGCATCAGCCAACAGTTCGCTGTTAATGCCACAAACAGCATGCGCCTAGATTCATTCAGTGTACTTGACCTGACACAATCCGCAACCGAGGGACACGTCACATTCGCCAGCGATAACGAGCTTAGTGGAAAATTGGATATCAACATTTGGGTCAACGGAGAAGGTGGGCATCGTTTTCATCAAGATAACAATTATTTTTTGCATTTTTGACGTAATTTATGTCAAGACCGTTACATTTCATTTTCCAGCTCAATCGATACCTTACTGGATTCTGAGCACGGACTACGACAACTATGCGTTGGCTTACAGTTGTGTCAACATCGACAGAGATACTAGAGGAGGTCAGTTTAAGTTATTCTAATTACATGATAATGTGGGGAAGATCTTTTCGAATGTTAATGTCGTTATTGTTATAGTATGGAGTTGGAAACTGAGTAGAACCAGACAGCTGGCAGATGAGAGCAACGCGGCCATAAATGACGCCATAGCGAAGGTTGATGTACTGAGGAACGAATACTACGAGAACATTCAGCACACTGACACTGCTTGCTTCCATTTACCTGACATCACACCCGGTGAAAATGTTGTTCTTCCTGGACAATGTGACCTTAGCATTAAAGGAATGGCTGATTTCGATATTTCGAGGGTAAAGATGTTATTGGTTATAAAATTTTAAAAGGGTATTTCTAGAAATAGTTTCTAACATTCGGTATGTATGCGACTTCGAATCAATTTAGGAATCAATGCATAATTCACCCCATTTCCACGTTGGAATAATTAAACATGATTGTAATTTAACAGTACGCTGGGGAGTGGCGCCTTATTGAGAATTACGGATCCCGATACCAAAGTGGTACATGCAATGTAGCGCGATACACCCAGCAAGCCAGTAACGTACTCGCCATCACAAACTCTCAGGTTGTGAATGGACAACTGGCATCTATCTCAGGAACTGCTACTCTCACTAGCACCGATGGAAGTGGTCGACTAACTTTCAGTATGAGTAAGTACGATGATGGTTAATATTCTTTCGGGACAGTCTCTTTTCGTGACCTTATTTTTATTTAGTTTCGTAAGATATCCGTATATTTCTCTTAAGATCTTTTTAAGTGTACCGTAATAATTTTCGCTTACTGCCTTAGCAGCTCTAGGCTTTGATTGACTTGATATTGTTACGTTGGACGCCGTAAATTTTCAATCCGCAATTACGGTGCATTGAATTGTTTTTTTTTCGCAGGAAATCGGGAGTATACTATGGAAATACTCGAAACTGATTACGACTCATTTGCACTAGCCTACGGTTGTGCGAACACAGGCGATAACCAAAGAAGAAGTAAATAAAATCATACTTGTTTCACCAAAAACAATAACAACATTATTCTTACGATGAATGTTGTTGTTGATTTAATCGTGCTTTTCCATCTCAGTCCAGTGCTGGACATAGGCTTTTTCCAAATTGCACCACATCACCGGCTGCCAAATTTTTTGCATGCACTTCTCTCATATTCTTGGCTTGGAACGTTTCGTAAATTCTGCCATGTGTATAATGTTTATATTTTTTGTTTAGTTACAAGCTGGAAATTCAGCCGTTCTAACACCTTGAGCCTAAACGCAACCAATAGAATAAATGAAATAATCAGTGGCATCGAAGTCTTGCATCAACCTTACTACTTCATCGTGGACCGCTCCCCTTATGCTTGTTTCTACTTCCCTGAGCCTGACAGACACACTCCCGTTAGATTTCGCGGTCAATGTGACCACCAGAGTGTCCCCGTAGTGCAAGAATTTGATGTCGAAAAGGTAAGTCTACAACTTACAATTATAATTTACCGCATGGAATGCGATTATTTTGGTATCACTCTAGGTCACGCAGTTTCGTTTGTATATTCTTTCTTCATACTGATACATACAAGAATGAGGCTTATATTGACTTCGTTGTTCTTTTTCTATGTAAACTCTTGCTGTGGCCACTTTCCTGTTGGCCTAAATGATTTAATTGAACTTAACATGTTCCCAGTATATGGGAGTATGGTATGACATCGAATCATACCCCGTGGTCTTCCAAAATGGCGAGTGTCCCAACGCTCGCTATGCTGCACTCGACAGCAACACCGTGTCTGTTTACAACACCCACGTTGTTGATCAGAGTCTTGGCGTTATAAACGGCCTTGCTACCATAGCATCGTCGGACGGAAGCGCAAAACTTAAAGTAACATTCAATGGACAAAATCCCGACGGTAAGGGTTTGAAATTAAATAAATTGGAAGTTTAGGTAAATGTCGGCAGAGACTGACTTCATGTCTTTTGATAATTTTACAGCCGCTTCAGATTACTGGGTGCTGTCTACCGACTATGGGTCATATGCATTTGTTTATTCTTGTGCCAATGATGGTGAAGACTATATGAACGGTGAGAATTTTCCCCATTTTCAACATCGACAAATTATTCAACGATTTTTCCATACCAGTTCTTATGTCTCTTGCTAAATATTTCCAGTCGCCAGTTGGAAACTCAGCAGAACGAGACAGTTAGAGCCTGATTCTAAAACGAAAATTGACGAAGTGATGAGCGACATTCGTGCTTTGGACCAGAGATACTTCATAGAACGCGATCAATCCCGCGAAGCGTGTTTCTACTACCCTGAACCCCAGCCCGGCGTGCCAGTCGTGTTTCCTGGACAGTGCGATGACAGTATTGAAGCTGTCCCGGACTTTGACATGAATCTCGTGAGACGAATGAAATTTAACATATACCATTGCTTTCTTCACGCTACGAGCATAAGAGCTCCTGTTCAACAAATGCATTTGTCTTTCAGTTCCAAGGTACATGGCACGAAATAGCAGCTTACCCCAAGGCTAACCCAGCTGGAGAGTGCATCAGCCAACAGTTCGCTGTTAATGCCACAAACAGCATGCGCCTAGATTCATTCAGTGTACTTGACCTGACACAATCCGCAACCGAGGGACACGTAACATTCGCCAGCGATAACGACCTTAGTGGAAAATTGGATATCAACATTTGGGTCAACGGAGAAGGTGCTCGTTTTCATCAAGATAACAATTATTTTTTGCATTTTTGACGTAATTTATGTCAAGACCGTTACATTTCATTTTCCAGCTCAATCGATACCTTACTGGATTCTGAGCACGGACTACGACAACTATGCGGTGGCTTACAGTTGTGTCAATATTGACAGAGATACTAGAGGAGGTCAGTTTAAGTTATTCTAATTACATGATAATGCGGGGAAGATCTTTTCGAATGTTAATGTCGTTATTGTTATAGTATGGAGTTGGAAACTGAGTAGAACCAGACAGCTGGCAGATGAGAGCAACGCGGCCATAAATGACGCCATAGCGAAGGTTGATGTACTGAGGAACGATTACTACGAGAACATTCAGCACACTGACACTGCTTGCTTCCATTTACCTGACATCACACCCGGTGAAAATGTTGTTCTTCCTGGACAGTGTGACCTTAGCATTAAAGGAATGGCTGATTTCGATATTTCGAGGGTAAAGATATTATTGGTTATAAAATTTTAAAAGGGTATTTCTAGAAATAGTTTCTAACATTCGGTATGTATGCGACTTCGAATCAATTTAGGAATCAATGCATAATTCACCCCATTTCCACGTTGGAATAATTAAACATGATTGTAATTTAACAGTACGCTGGGGAGTGGCGCCTTATTGAGAATTACGGATCCCGATACCAAAGTGGTACATGCAATGTAGCGCGATACACCCAGCAAGCCAGTAACGTACTCGCCATCACAAACTCTCAGGTTGTGAATGGACAACTGGCATCTATCTCAGGAACTGCTACTCTCACTAGCACCGATGGAAGTGGTCGACTAACTTTCAGTATGAGTAAGTACGATGATGGTTAATATTCTTTCGGGACAGTCTCTTTTCGTGACCTTATTTTTATTTAGTTTCGTAAGATATCCGTATATTTCTCTTAAGATCTTTTTAAGTGTACCGTAATAATTTTCGCTTACTGCCTTAGCAGCTCTAGGCTTTGATTGACTTGATATTGTTACGTTGGACGCCGTAAATTTTCAATCCGCAATTACGGTGCATTGAATTGTTTTTTTTTCGCAGGAAATCGGGAGTATACTATGGAAATACTCGAAACTGATTACGACTCATTTGCACTAGCCTACGGTTGTGCGAACACAGGCGATAACCAAAGAAGAAGTAAATAAAATCATACTTGTTTCACCAAAAACAATAACAACATTATTCTTACGATGAATGTTGTTGTTGATTTAATCGTGCTTTTCCATCTCAGTCCAGTGCTGGACATAGGCTTTTTCCAAATTGCACCACATCACCGGCTGCCAAATTTTTTGCATGCACTTCTCTCATATTCTTGGCTTGGAACGTTTCGTAAATTCTGCCATGTGTATAATGTTTATATTTTTTGTTTAGTTACAAGCTTGAAATTCAGCCGTTCTAACACCTTGAGCCTAAACGCAACCAATAGAATAAATGAAATAATCAGTGGCATCGAAGTCTTGCATCAACCTTACTACTTCATCGTGGACCGCTCCCCTTATGCTTGTTTCTACTTCCCTGAGCCTGACAGACACACTCCCGTTAGATTTCGCGGTCAATGTGACCACCAGAGTGTCCCCGTAGTGCAAGAATTTGATGTCGAAAAGGTAAGTCTACAACTTACAATTATAATTTACCGCATGGAATGCGATTATTTTGGTATCACTCTAGGTCACGCAGTTTCGTTTGTATATTCTTTCTTCATACTGATACATACAAGAATGAGGCTTATATTGACTTCGTTGTTCTTTTTCTATGTAAACTCTTGCTGTGGCCACTTTCCTGTTGGCCTAAATGATTTAATTGAACTTAACATGTTCCCAGTATATGGGAGTATGGTATGACATCGAATCATACCCCGTGGTCTTCCAAAATGGCGAGTGTCCCAACGCTCGCTATGCTGCACTCGACAGCAACACCGTGTCTGTTTACAACACCCACGTTGTTGATCAGAGTCTTGGCGTTATAAACGGCCTTGCTACCATAGCATCGTC
Source organism: Cerastis rubricosa (assembly GCA_949152445.1). Taxonomy (NCBI): domain Eukaryota; kingdom Metazoa; phylum Arthropoda; class Insecta; order Lepidoptera; family Noctuidae; genus Cerastis; species Cerastis rubricosa. The sequence continues at coordinate 18,350,432 of OX424534.1, read as the reverse complement.
GGACGGAAGCGCAAAACTTAAAGTAACATTCAATGGACAAAATCCCGACGGTAAGGGTTTGAAATTAAATAAATTGGAAGTTTAGGTAAATGTCGGCAGAGACTGACTTCATGTCTTTTGATAATTTTACAGCCGCTTCAGATTACTGGGTGCTGTCTACCGACTATGGGTCATATGCATTTGTTTATTCTTGTGCCAATGATGGTGAAGACTATATGAACGGTGAGAATTTTCCCCATTTTCAACATCGACAAATTATTCAACGATTTTTCCATACCAGTTCTTATGTCTCTTGCTAAATATTTCCAGTCGCCAGTTGGAAACTCAGCAGAACGAGACAGTTAGAGCCTGATTCTAAAACGAAAATTGACGAAGTGATGAGCGACATTCGTGCTTTGGACCAGAGATACTTCATAGAACGCGATCAATCCCGCGAAGCGTGTTTCTACTACCCTGAACCCCAGCCCGGCGTGCCAGTCGTGTTTCCTGGACAGTGCGATGACAGTATTGAAGCTGTCCCGGACTTTGACATGAATCTCGTGAGACGAATGAAATTTAACATATACCATTGCTTTCTTCACGCTACGAGCATAAGAGCTCCTGTTCAACAAATGCATTTGTCTTTCAGTTCCAAGGTACATGGCACGAAATAGCAGCATACCCCAAGGCTAACCCAGCTGGAGAGTGCATCAGCCAACAGTTCGCTGTTAATGCCACAAACAGCATGCGCCTAGATTCATTCAGTGTACTTGACCTGACACAATCCGCAACCGAGGGACACGTAACATTCGCCAGCGATAACGACCTTAGTGGAAAATTGGATATCAACATTTGGGTCAACGGAGAAGGTGCTCGTTTTCATCAAGATAACAATTATTTTTTGCATTTTTGACGTAATTTATGTCAAGACCGTTACATTTCATTTTCCAGCTCAATCGATACCTTACTGGATTCTGAGCACGGACTACGACAACTATGCGGTGGCTTACAGTTGTGTCAATATTGACAGAGATACTAGAGGAGGTCAGTTTAAGTTATTCTAATTACATGATAATGCGGGGAAGATCTTTTCGAATGTTAATGTCGTTATTGTTATAGTATGGAGTTGGAAACTGAGTAGAACCAGACAGCTGGCAGATGAGAGCAACGCGGCCATAAATGACGCCATAGCGAAGGTTGATGTACTGAGGAACGATTACTACGAGAACATTCAGCACACTGACACTGCTTGCTTCCATTTACCTGACATCACACCCGGTGAAAATGTTGTTCTTCCTGGACAGTGTGACCTTAGCATTAAAGGAATGGCTGATTTCGATATTTCGAGGGTAAAGATATTATTGGTTATAAAATTTTAAAAGGGTATTTCTAGAAATAGTTTCTAACATTCGGTATGTATGCGACTTCGAATCAATTTAGGAATCAATGCATAATTCACCCCATTTCCACGTTGGAATAATTAAACATGATTGTAATTTAACAGTACGCTGGGGAGTGGCGCCTTATTGAGAATTACGGATCCCGATACCAAAGTGGTACATGCAATGTAGCGCGATACACCCAGCAAGCCAGTAACGTACTCGCCATCACAAACTCTCAGGTTGTGAATGGACAACTGGCATCTATCTCAGGAACTGCTACTCTCACTAGCACCGATAGAAGTGGTCGACTAACTTTCAGTATGAGTAAGTACGATGATGGTTAATATTCTTTCGGGACAGTCTCTTTTCGTGACCTTATTTTTATTTAGTTTCGTAAGATATCAGTATATTTCTCTTAAGATCTTTTTAAGTGTACCGTTATAATTTTCGCTTACTGCCTTAGCAGCTCTAGGCTTTGATTGACTTGATATTGTTACGTTGGACGCCGTAAATTTTCAATCCGCAATTACGGTGCATTGAATTGTTTTTTTTTTCGCAGGAAATCGGGAGTATACTATGGAAATACTCGAAACTGATTACGACTCATTTGCACTAGCCTACGGTTGTGCGAACACAGGCGATAACCAAAGAAGAAGTAAATAAAATCATACTTGTTTCACCAAAAACAATAACAACATTATTCTTACGATGAATGTTGTTGTTGATTTAATCGTGCTTTTCCATCTCAGTCCAGTGCTGGACATAGGCTTTTTCCAAATTGCACCACATCACCGGCTGCCAAATTTTTTGCATGCACTTCTCTCATATTCTTGGCTTGGAACGTTTCGTAAATTCTGCCATGTGTATAATGTTTATATTTTTTGTTTAGTTACAAGCTGGAAATTCAGCCGTTCTAACACCTTGAGCCTAAACGCAACCAATAGAATAAATGAAATAATCAGTGGCATCGAAGTCTTGCATCAACCTTACTACTTCATCGTGGACCGCTCCCCTTATGCTTGTTTCTACTTCCCTGAGCCTGACAGACACACTCCCGTTAGATTTCGCGGTCAATGTGACCACCAGAGTGTCCCCGTAGTGCAAGAATTTGATGTCGAAAAGGTAAGTCTACAACTTACAATTATAATTTACCGCATGGAATGCGATTATTTTGGTATCACTCTAGGTCACGCAGTTTCGTTTGTATATTCTTTCTTCATACTGATACATACAAGAATGAGGCTTATATTGACTTCGTTGTTCTTTTTCTATGTAAACTCTTGCTGTGGCCACTTTCCTGTTGGCCTAAATGATTTAATTGAACTTAACTTGTTCCCAGTATATGGGAGTATGGTATGACATCGAATCATACCCCGTGGTCTTCCAAAATGGCGAGTGTCCCAACGCTCGCTATGCTGCACTCGACAGCAACACCGTGTCTGTTTACAACACCCACGTTGTTGATCAGAGTCTAGGCGTTATAAACGGCCTTGCTACCATAGCATCGTCGGACGGAAGCGCAAAACTTAAAGTAACATTCGATGGACAAAATCCTGACGGTAAGGAATTGAAATTAAATAAATTGGAAGTGTAAATGTCGGCAGAGACTGACTTCATGTCTTTTGATAATTTTACAGCTGCTTCAGATTACTGGGTGCTGTCTACCGACTATGAGTCATATGCATTTGTTTATTCTTGTGCCAATGACGGTGAAGACTATATGAACGGTGAGAATTTTCCCCATTTTGCAACATCGACAAATTATTCAACGATTTTTCCATACCAGTTCTTATGTCTCTTGCTAAATATTTCCAGTCGCCAGTTGGAAACTCAGCAGAACGAGACAGTTAGAGCCTGATTCTAAAACGAAAATTGACGAAGTGATGAGCGACATTCGTGCTTTGGACCAGAGATACTTCATAGAACGTGATCAATCCCGCGAAGCGTGTTTCTACTACCCTGAACCCCAGCCCGGCGTGCCAGTCGTGTTTCCTGGACAGTGCGATGACAGTATTGAAGCTGTCCCGGACTTTGACATGAATCTCGTGAGACGAATGAAATTTAACATATACCATTGCTTTCTTCACGCTACGAGCATAAGAGCTCCTGTTCAACAAATGCATTTGTCTTTCAGTTCCAAGGTACATGGCACGAAATAGCAGCATACCCCAAGGCTAACCCAGCTGGAGAGTGCATCAGCCAACAGTTCGCTGTTAATGCCACAAACAGCATGCGCCTAGATTCATTCAGTGTACTTGACCTGACACAATCCGCAACCGAGGGACACGTCACATTCGCCAGCGATAACGACCTTAGTGGAAAATTGGATATCAACATTTGGGTCAACGGAGAAGGTGGGCATCGTTTTCATCAAGATAACAATTATTTTTTGCATTTTTGACGTAATTTATGTCAAGACCGTTACATTTCATTTTCCAGCTCAATCGATACCTTACTGGATTCTGAGCACGGACTACGACAACTATGCGTTGGCTTACAGTTGTGTCAACATCGACAGAGATACTAGAGGAGGTCAGTTTAAGTTATTCTAATTACATGATAATGTGGGGAAGATCTTTTCGAATGTTAATGTCGTTATTGTTATAGTATGGAGTTGGAAACTGAGTAGAACCAGACAGCTGGCAGATGAGAGCAACGCGGCCATAAATGACGCCATAGCGAAGGTTGATGTACTGAGGAACGAATACTACGAGAACATTCAGCACACTGACACTGCTTGCTTCCATTTACCTGACATCACACCCGGTGAAAATGTTGTTCTTCCTGGACAATGTGACCTTAGCATTAAAGGAATGGCTGATTTCGATATTTCGAGGGTAAAGATATTATTGGTTATAAAATTTTAAAAGGGTATTTCTAGAAATAGTTTCTAACATTCGGTATGTATGCGACTTCGAATCAATTTAGGAATCAATACATAATTCACCCCATTTCCACGTTGGAATAATTAAACATGATTGTAATTTAACAGTACGCTGGGGAGTGGCGCCTTATTGAGAATTACGGATCCCGATACCAAAGTGGTACATGCAATGTAGCGCGATACACCCAGCAAGCCAGTAACGTACTCGCCATCACAAACTCTCAGGTTGTGAATGGACAACTGGCATCTATCTCAGGAACTGCTACTCTCACTAGCACCGATGGAAGTGGTCGACTAACTTTCAGTATGAGTAAGTACGATGATGGTTAATATTCTTTCGGGACAGTCTCTTTTCGTGACCTTATTTTTATTTAGTTTCGTAAGATATCAGTATATTTCTCTTAAGATCTTTTTAAGTGTACCGTAATAATTTTCGCTTACTGCCTTAGCAGCTCTAGGCTTTGATTGACTTGATATTGTTACGTTGGACGCCGTAAATTTTCAATCCGCAATTACGGTGCATTGAATTGTTTTTTTTTTCGCAGGAAATCGGGAGTATACTATGGAAATACTCGAAACTGATTACGACTCATTTGCACTAGCCTACGGTTGTGCGAACACAGGCGATAACCAAAGAAGAAGTAAATAAAATCATACTTGTTTCACCAAAAACAATAACAACATTATTCTTACGATGAATGTTGTTGTTGATTTAATCGTGCTTTTCCATCTCAGTCCAGTGCTGGACATAGGCTTTTTCCAAATTGCACCACATCACCGGCTGCCAAATTTTTTGCATGCACTTCTCTCATATTCTTGGCTTGGAACGTTTCGTAAATTCTGCCATGTGTATAATGTTTATATTTTTTGTTTAGTTACAAGCTGGAAATTCAGCCGTTCTAACACCTTGAGCCTAAACGCAACCAATAGAATAAATGAAATAATCAGTGGCATCGAAGTCTTGCATCAACCTTACTACTTCATCGTGGACCGCTCCCCTTATGCTTGTTTCTACTTCCCTGAGCCTGACAGACACACTCCCGTTAGATTTCGCGGTCAATGTGACCACCAGAGTGTCCCCGTAGTGCAAGAATTTGATGTCGAAAAGGTAAGTCTGCAACTTACAATTATAATTTACCGCACGGAATGCGATTATTTTGGTACACAACAGAGCATCACTATAGGTCACGCAGTTTCGTTTGTATATTCTTTCTTCATACTGATACATACAAGAATGAGGCTTGTATTGACTTCGTTGTTCTTTTTCTATGTAAACTCTTGCTGTGGCCACTTTCCTGTTGGCCTAAATGATTTAATTGAACTTAACATGTTCCCAGTATATGGGAGTATGGTATGACATCGAATCATACCCCGTGGTCTTCCAAAATGGCGAGTGTCCCAACGCTCGCTATGCTGCACTCGACAGCAACACCGTGTCTGTTTACAACACCCACGTTGTTGATCAGAGTCTAGGCGTTATAAACGGCCTTGCTACCATAGCATCGTCGGACGGAAGCGCAAAACTTAAAGTAACATTCGATGGACAAAATCCCGACGGTAAGGATTTGAAATTAAATAAATTGGAAGTGTAAATGTCGGCAGAGACTGACTTTATGTCTTTGGATAATTTTACAGCTGCTTCAGATTACTGGGTGCTGTCTACCGACTATGAGTCATATGCATTTGTTTTTTCTTGTGCCAATGATGGTGAAGACTATATGAACGGTGAGAATTTTCCCCATTTTCAACATCGACAAATTATTCAACGATTTTTCCATACCAGTTCTTATGTCTCTTGCTAAATATTTCCAGTCGCCAGTTGGAAACTCAGCAGAACGAGACAGTTAGAGCCTGATTCTAAAACGAAAATTGACGAAGTGATGAGCGACATTCGTGCTTTGGACCAGAGATACTTCATAGAACGTGATCAATCCCGCGAAGCGTGTTTCTACTACCCTGAACCCCAGCCCGGCGTGCCAGTCGTGTTTCCTGGACAGTGCGATGACAGTATTGAAGCTGTCCCGGACTTTGACATGAATCTCGTGAGACGAATGAAATTTAACATATACCATTGCTTTCTTTCCGCTACGAGTATAAGAGCTCCTGTTCAACAAATGCATTTGTCTTTCAGTTTCAAGGTACATGGCACGAAATAGCAGCTTACCCCAAGGCTAACCCAGCTGGAGAGTGCATCAGCCAACAGTTCGCTGTTAATGCCACAAACAGCATGCGCCTAGATTCATTCAGTGTACTTGACCTGACACAATCCGCAACCGAGGGACACGTCACATTCGCCAGCGATAATGACCTTAGTGGAAAATTGGATATCAACATTTGGGTCAACGGAGAAGGTGGGCATCGTTTTCATCAAGATAACATTTTTTTTTTTTGCATTTTTGACGTAATTTATGTCAAGACTGTTACATTTAATTTTCCAGCTCAATCGATACCTTACTGGATTTTAAGCACGGACTACGACAACTATGCGTTGGCTTACAGTTGTGTCAACATCGACAGAGATACTAGAGGAGGTCAGTTTAAGTCATTCTAATTACATGACAATGCGGGGAAGATCTTTTCGAATGTTAATGTCGTTATTGTTATAGTATGGAGTTGGAAACTGAGTAGAACCAGACAGCTGGCAGATGAGAGTAATGCGGCCATAAATGACGCCATAGCGAAGGTTGATGTACTAAGGAACGATTACTACGAGAACATTCAGCAGACTGACACTGCCTGTTTCTACTACCCTGAATTGGGTCCTACTGATCCGGTAGTGTTCCCTGGACGGTGTAATCCGAATATTCCTGTCGTGCAAAACTTCGACGCATCTCGGGTATGTGATGAATTTCATAAGTACGATTTCGTTTGTCAAGTGTAACTTTACTAAATGTTTGCTTTGATTCAGACTCATTTCCGTTGCTATCGTGCACTTGTAGTTTAATTTAATAGTTGTGCGACACTGGCAGTAAATACCGCTTAGCCAAAATACGTAGAAGATTGAATTGTTTTTTTAAACGACCTCTGAAAAAGGATGTGGTTATGGATTCGACTAGTACCTTTTTTTTCATGTATGTATACTTAATTTTCCGTGAATACTGGTTATTCTTATTTCATTTGATAGAGGAAACTCGCGGTGGTCCCATAATTATGATTTTTGTAAACTTTGCTTACGTTCTTTTTGAGTTATCCTCTTTTTATCGTTTTCGTTTGTATGGACGATGTGCTGGTGTCTAGTTACAATGTTAAATTGATACTTGACTAGGAACAAAAAAATACCAGACTTCTCGACGAGTTATTCGCAACTTGTTGCGAACAAAGAATAAAAATTCTTTATTCGCAACTGGTTACGAATCCCAGTTGCGAAAACGGCCGGAGGGCTTACTACGACTACTTTAACCGACTACTCCTGAAAGTAAATTTATTTAGAAGATTCATAGTACATTTTCTTTACTGACGATGTAACTTCTTGCTTTATTTTAGTATCAAGGGCGCTGGCGATTACTGGAGTCGTATCATTCCGATTTCCAAGAAGGCGCTTGCAATGCTGCTAATTACTCCGTGGCCGAAAATGGTTCAGTTATTGTAGTCAACTCGAAGATTGTAGGTGAAGAACTGATCAGTGTCACAGGAACAGCCGTTCCTGACGCTAGCGGAAACGGCAAACTAGTCGTCACTTTCCCTAATAGTAAGTTTTTTTTTGTATTTATGCATTGTCTGCTTAGAACGTTTCCACTGCTAAAAAACATGTGAATGACGCATGTCTTCCGATACCAGGCTTGTTTAAAATTATGTTTTTTAGTTAATCATTGTATTTTTTTTAAATTGCCTTACCCCCGTTTTCATTGCTATTAAAATGTATAGTTATGAGGGCGTAGGATGATACTTGTTATTTTTATATATTACTAGCTGCTACCCGCGACTTCCTTCGCGTGAAAATTAACCACGCATATCTATCACCTAGGGATTTAAAAAATTGCCTACGGCCTGTGCTCAGACCTACCAAATATTCACAAAAAAAAAAATTGGTCAAGCCGTTTCGGCGGAGTTTGATTAAAAAAGTTTTAATGAAATTTTATACTAACACTAAATTATTCTAAAATTGTGCTTTTGTACTCAGGTGCCCCAACAGAATACTGGATCTTGGCTACAGACTATGACTTTTACGCACTGATTTACTCCTGTGTCGACTTACCCAACGAGGAAAGAAGAGGTATGATTTATTGCCTATATTATAGATAGAGATAGATTATTATGTACACCAAATACATAAAAAAATATATTTATCGGGTTACAAAATGGGCGGTCTTATCGCTAAGAGCAATGTTTTCAAGACAACCTTTAGATGGATTGGAGGAGGACGGACAAAGAATACTGCAGCTAGTACATAATAATATTATACATACATACATAAACCACATACTAAACTATATATATATAATAATAAAGAACCATACAAAGTCATGCTTAAGGAGAGAGGCAGTGTTTGCAGAGTTTGAACAAATAAAAATGTGAACTGGTTTTGTGCGCGCTTTACTGAAACAGACAAGGTATTCCATAGTCGTACTGTTTTGAACTTGACTTGTCAACTGGAAGAATACATTAGCATCTCAAGTCTCAAGCTTTCCTCTGACCTATCTATTTTGAGTGTCCTATAGAAACTTGAAACGTTCTTTAAAATAAGAGGGGGTTGTAGGATTTAACAAAATACTGTAGAGCTGAAACAAGATATGAGTATTCCGACAAAGACGTATCGGAAACCACTTGAGCTTTGTACGGAATTCAGAAATGTGATCATATTTGCCGCTGAAGTTTCTAGTTCCTGTGCCTCAGTAACATCGAGATAACTGACATCAGCGTAATCAAGGATGGGAAATGATTGGGATTGAGCAAGCACAATTTTAAGATTTTTATCCTTTTCGCTTAGTGGAATAGCAGTCCCTTTGAATTGAACCTGGGGTAACTGCAACCAGTTTATCTTGGGGATCGTCCTTGACCTGCCAACAACAATGACCTGAGTCTTCAAAGGGTTAAGCTGTAACCCTGTGCCTCACTCCACCAAAGCCAGATCCTTATTAATCACGTTAATAGCAACAGCCAGATACGAATGGCAATATCTGTATTGCATAAAATGTCCTAATCAAATGAATCTTTTTTAGGGTTCCGTACCCAAAGGGTCAAACGGGACCATATTACTGAGACTTCGCTGTCCGTCCATCTGTCTCCAGGCTGTATCTCATGAACCGTGATAGTTAGCCAGTTGAAATTCTGATTATGTCTTTCTGTTGCCGCTATAACAACATATACTAAAAATAAAATAAAATAAATAATACATATATGGGGGTCCCATCCAAAAAATATATTTTTATAAATAATGGTACGGAATCCTTCGTGCGCGAGTACTTGGCCGGTTTTTTTAGTTACCTTATCCGATTCCTATTTTCCTAGTGTCTAATCCCACGTAAAATATTATAGTTCTTTTACTTCTTTTAATTAATTTACGTTAGAACTACGGTTTTTGCTGTTTTCATCCTTAATTCTACACACCCTTGGGATTTTTTAGAGATGTTTTTAGGGTTCCGTACCAAAAGGATCAAACGGGACCCTATTACTGAGACTTCGCTGTCCGTCCGTCCGTCCGTCCGTCTGTCCGTCCGTCTGTCTCATGAACACTGATAGTTAGCCAGTTGAAATTTCTACAGATTATGTATTACTATTGCTGCTATAACAACAAATACTAAAAACAGAATAAAATAAATATTTAAGGGGGGCTCCCATACAACAAAGTGATTTTTTTGCTCGTTTTTGTAAATAATGGTACGGAACCCTTCGTGCGCGAGTCCGACTCGCACTTGGCCGGTTTTTTATAAATAATGGTACGGAACCCTTCGTGCGCGAGTCCGACTCGCTTTAATTAATTTATGTTAGCACTACGGTTTTTGCTGATTTCCCCCTTGACACCCTTGGGGTATGTTGTAGAGATGATTTTATGCTACCCACCTACAACTTCAATAAACTAAACAATCGATTTTCTTCTAGTGTGGAGTTGGAAAATGAGTAGAACAAACAGTTTCTCAGAGAGTGCAAATAACGTTATCAATCAGATTATAAACAACGTCGATGTCTTACATGCCCGTTACTATCAACCTATTGATCGTACAGAAGTTGGGTGCTTCTACTACCCGCCTCCTCCAACGCCAGAAAGCATGTTTTACAATCTCAAGTTCCCCGGGCAGTGTGACGAAAGCATCCCCGTTCAACAAAATTTCATCCCTGAATTGGTAAGTTCGCCTGATCATCATCTTTGCCTTCATTAGCTATTTCCGGTGGCCTTCATCCGCTAGAAAATATTATAAAAATATTACTTTCCTGATTGAATCGGATTTTGTTAACAATTTCAAGGGTTTAAAAGTTTTTGCGCGAAATCGTAATCCTTTTTCTTAACTAAAAGTAGCCTTAATCCCGTAAATACCGGCAAAAAGAAAATATTTATGAGTTCCCATATGCATTCAGTAAAAAGAAGTTATTTTGAAATTACAAACAGACACTTCAATAGGGGATGATCACAATTTTTTTTTCTTTGTCTGTCGGTAGATTATTGAAAAGTATTGGACACGTATTTTTTCTTTATATGCATTCAGTAAAAAGAAGTTATTTTGAAATTACAAACAGACACTTCAATAGGGGATGATCACATTTTTTTTTTCTTTGTCTGTCGGGTAGATTAATGAAAAGTATTGGACACGTATTTTTTCTTGTGGTCATATAATTACGGAGATAAATTGAGTTGAAATGGCGCATGACGTCACTTGTAGGTGATTTTATGTCTACTTGTGACGTAGTGAGCCCCCACTCTCCAACTTCAATGAGTTTTAACTAAGTGATTTTTTGATATTTTGATAAAACAAAAAATACGTGTCTAATGTTTTTGTATTACCTGTCTGAAGGACAAAATAGAATTTCGTTTTCTGTACCCAGTATTATCCCCTATTGTATTTATTTGTGCTGTTGTTTTGCATCCTCGTCAAATTCAAGGAGGTAACTATGCTAATGATTCTCGAACCGAATCTATAATAAAATGGTAGATATTTTTTTGTTTGTTTTTTATTTACGGAAATTGGTAAGTGGCCCATCTGATCCTCGCCCTATAACCACGCTTTCGCTGACCTATACAAACAATCGCAAACGTTTATTCGATAATTTCTTATTCCCTAAACCACGTTAAGGGAGTTTTTCTGATATACTGATAAACTTAAACAACCAAAAAAAGCAGCGTTTATTAATAATTAACTATGTACCGTAATTTAAATTGATTATTTATTTCTTTTGTGACCACCTCCTGAATTTTGGCGAGGATGCAAAACAACACCTTGTATGTCTGCTATTTATTTAAATATTTAGTATCTTGCTTAATTTTTCACGCCTATACCACAGACTGCAACTGTATTTCTTTATTGTGGTAAAAAGAATTATTGAGAAGATCTGTTGGTAGAACTCCATTGCTTTTTCACTCTGGTGTTAGTATGGCTCCTGATCGTTATGAACTTGTCGGAGTCTGACAGATCGGCATCTAGAGAAGGACACAGGCCAATTTTTATTGTGGATAATAAATAAAAAGACTTAAAATCCATACTAATATTATAAATGCAAAAGAAACTCTGTTTGTGTGTTACTTTTTCCACAAACCTTTCCTTATCGTGTGTTATCGTTTCACGTCTTAACAGCATCGCTGTGTGAAAAGGTAATACACAAACAGAGTTTCTTCTTGTAATGAAATTAGCAATTAAATTTAGCAAGAAGATAGATAAATCCTGAGTAAGGATTTAAGCATTTTTTTTTCTCAGACTTACCTTAAAAAATTTCTACACTAAGTAAGTGGCGGGCAACGTTAGTATTAAATACATTTCTTAGATCCCCAACAACAACAGCTCTTAAAAAGACCCATACATGCAAATTAACAAACTAAATAACTCTATACTTTTAATCTATTCAGTATTCCGGCCCATGGTTTGATGTTGAATCCTACCCGTCGAACTTCCAAAGTGGTACCTGTAATACCGCTAGGTACACTTTGAACCCTGATAGAACGCTTACTGTGCAAAATACCCAAGTGGTGGACCAACTCCTACAATCTGTAACCGGAATCGCAGTTTCATCTACAGCTGATGGATCTGCTAAATTTGATGTGACTCTAACTGGTGGCAGCGGTACTGGTAAATATAAATGACTTTTATCTGCTTTAAGATTAGGATCGAGACAAGTAACTACCGTTTCCAAAACGAAAATTCTAGAATGTCTTGAAGTTCTTTTGGGGAACGAATGACGTTTACAGGGCGATTGTTTTGTGAATTGCATTGAGAAAACAAAATGGTGACTGCCGCTTTTGACCAACACACCAAAAGATCCTTTGGAACGCAGATGACATTAACTTATAGAAAACGTTTACGTTTATCAGTCCATTTCAATTTGTATTTCCCATCATAATAATTATTCTTTATAGCCTTGCCTGGGCCTGCACTTTGCCTGGGCCTTCTTAACGTTAAAATCTTTTTAACTAACATATGAGGCAATGATTTAATAGTTATAATTTTCTGTTATAGCAATGAAGTACTGGGTCTTGGCTACGGATTATCATACATATTCACTAGTATACTCATGCCGGAATGTCGATGACGAATTCAGAGAAGGTAAGTCATTGTTAGCTATTACAATAAAAGTGGGGTCCACAGGTAAACATTAAGCATCGAAGCCATCGATAGTTAAGCTGTAGGTTTCTCCAAATGTGATAAAAACTTTTAATTTGATCGGTAATCTAAAATAAGGTAATTCCTGACTACATTAGGTAGTAAGTATATGCGACTCGACAACTCAACGAGCCCTGAAACTATTCCTGATCAACTATAAATGACTGGCGAAGTGTTATTAAGGTTTTCCATCAGAAATCTCCCAATACTGGCTAAGTCTGGATTTGTGCGCGGTTGATGGCAATAGGCTTATCCCTATTACATGGAACTTGTTCATAACTTTACTGTACTGTTAGTTACAGCTAACTGCCAAACTCTTCGTGGGTTGCTGGCGTGATGATATGTTATGTGACTTTACAAATATTATAGTAAACTCTTGCTTCGCACGGGTGACATCTATTCTATGGCAACATGCCAAAACATTTAGGACTAGTTTAACATTAATAACACAAAACCTTTCCGAAATAAATGCTCTAAATAATGGTGACAACTGCAACAAAATCCATTGTAAATTCATACAGTATTAAACGATCACACATGAAAAGCGGCTGGAGGAGCTCGTGGCTAAATAATAACAGCCGCACGGGTCAATCTTTAAGGTTAAGCCGTGTTTGCCGAGGTTGTTCCGTGGATGGGTGACCATAATCACTTACTTATCGAGTTTCCTCCGTGCCTCGGAAAGCACGTGCCGTTGGTCCCGGCTGTCATTTGTAGATCTTTGACAGTCGTTACGAGTAATCAGAAGCGAAAAGTCTGACATGAGTTTTACCAAAGGGTATCGTATTACCCAGTTGCTGGGTTGTGGAGGTCAGATAGGCAGTCGCTTCATGTAAAAACAGACTGCTCGACATGCGCCCACAGCCCAGGCGATAAATCTATTAAATGCCTTGATTGCTCAGGAACCGGATCTCGATGTGTTTACGAGCAGCTAAAATAAAGCTGTATTTAATTATTGCGTAAGTTTTTTTAGTTAATTTTAGGTTGTTGGCTTGCTGCATGCTTTGGTGCAAACTGTAAGTGCAGCAAGTATTTGTATAAATAAATAAATAAATAAATAAAATACTGGTACTCAGCTGCATCTGGTTAGACTGGAAGCCGACCCCAAGATAGTTTGGGAAAAGGCTAGGCAGATGATGACATGAAAAGCGACTTTGTTTTATTGATAATTGAATCATTTTACAGTATTCAGTTGGAAGTTGGGTAGGGAACCGACTATTCCCAAACAAGCTGAGCCCGTCATCAACGATGTTATAGAGAAAGTACAAGTGCTAGATAAAGGGTACTACATCTCAAGAACACACACCGATGAAGCCTGCTTCTATTACCCTGATAACAACGGCGGAGATGTGGTAATCGATGGCCAATGTCTTCCCGACGCGGATGTGCCAGCTGTTAACAACTTTAACCCTAACGAAGTAAGTTTTGCACCCTTGAATCCGGAACGGCCCATGGTCATACCGCCCTTGATGTACTCGACAGATGACAATGGCTTTCAAGCGCTTATTATTGTCTAAAACGAGTTTGTTTTGATGAAGCGAATCTAATATATATTTGTGAATTCACTGCCAGCTCTCTGAGAGGCATGTGAAGTTTTAGTTTCTTTTGCTTTTCATTTGGCTCTTTTGCTCAAAGTTTAATGTTTATTATTTTTAGCGCTTATTATTTTCTAAAACGAGTTTGTTTGGATGATGTGAATCCATATATTTTTGAATTCACTACCATCATTCTCCCTGAGAGGTATGTGAAGTTTCAGTTTCTGTTCATCTTTACCCTTTCATTCGGCATCTTTCACTCGAAGTTAAATGTTTTGCACATGATACGTTTTAACACTGGAAACAGGATATTTACCATCTTTACTATTTGTACCCGATGGACGGACAACGGACGGACTCGCCCGGACTGTTTATCTAAATTAAGCAAAACATAATGGTAATGTTTTGCACTTTGAACAGAAGATGAATTTGTTTTGTGTGATTTTTTTCTTCCATTCTCCCTAATATTTCCCTAAAACCATTCTGAAAATATTTTTAGTTCTCTGGAATATGGTACGAAGTTTCTCGATACCCGTCGGCGCTCCAAAATGGTGAATGTACGGCTACCGAATATGCCCTGAATAGTGATGATAATAATATCTTTGATATTATCCAAACAAGTGTGATCGAAGAGGAAGAGTTGAGGACAGATGGTCAGGCTTCAGTTGCTTCTAATGGTAGAGGCGTCATCAGTATCAATGTTAATGGAGGTAAGTGCCATAACTAAACAACAAAATGTAAAACGTATTTTTTGTCTTTGGCTAACAGTGAGAGAACTGGACGTGGTAAAATATGAAACGCTGAAGAAAAACATATCTTTTTCTTTTCGAAAATTCTTTTTTGAGAATTTTTAATTGATAAAATTATTATTTATTAGCCATGATTGTGGCATAAACACGCATTAAGTCAAAATTTTCGATAAGAAGCAACACTGCACATCCCTACTCTGCCGAATAAGAATATTAGGATGTAGTCTGACTGGCATTTTCATCATTTGACTGTTCCTATATCACTCTAGGCTAATAAAATCCCGTATTTATAAAAAAGTCAAAGTGATTACTTGAGCAAGTCATTATTTAAGATACTTACGACTAATTGTTTGAAGAACTACTCGTATCAAGTTAAAAGTTTCTCTTACATTTGCTTTCTTTGAGGGTTCAAATTCTTGTCTATTGCATAAAAATTGTTGCTTAAATATAAAATAACTTAAACTCAAGTATAGATACGTTAATTTTTCCTGGTTATGATTAAATGATTGCTTAGTAATTACCTTACCGCGACATTGTGTCACATTTGAACCTTTGAACCATCCATTTTCTTACTTTTTACTTACTATTAAAATGCGAAAGATTGTGAAGATGGACGTAACTTGTTCTAAAACGAACGCGAAGTGTTCTGGTAATTCGGAACGCAACCTTTTTTAAATGTCTTTGACTCTATGGTAAAAAATACACAGTTCTCTTTGGTTGAATCGCACACTGAATAATGGCGTTTTATTTTATTTGTTAACAAAATATTATTCCATAGTCTCACAACCCACGAAATTCCCTCTTCAAGACCCCAATTTCCACATCTGGCGACCGTCGACAAGTGTACAATAAAAAACCTGCAATTATGGACAAAGAAAAAAAGAAGAAGGAAAGGTCAGTGGTGAGGCGTCTGTTTTCAAAGAACGCCAATGAAATAGATGAGTGCCTAAGCCAAGAGCATGCCGACATCGAAAAGATCCAATTATCATATCAGAAGTTAAAAGAAACTGCTGATGATTTACTGAAGTTGGACAAGGTCATCAAAGATTTAACGCTAGAAAACATAAATGAAGAAGAACTCGAAAAAGAGCTTGAAACTTGCCTAGATTATAAAACAAAATGGCTGCACCTCGACATGAAATTTAAAGCAAAAATGTCGAAAATTCAGATGAAGACCGATTCCCATGAAAATTGTAAAAATATGAAACTCCCGAAGCTACAACTCCAAAATTTTGACGGCGAAATTAAATCCTGGCTGCCGTTTTGGGGTCAATTTTCGAAAATTCATAACGATAAAACCATTGATGACTTCGATAAACATCAATATCTTTTACAATGCATGAAAGAGAATACGGAAGTGAGAAGATTGGTGGAGAGCTTTCCCCCAATGGCCTACACTGAGTGCATTGATCAACTTATGGCGAGATACGCGAGGGAGGACCTACTAATACAAATCTACATACGAGAAATTCTTTCTCTCATTCTCATGGAAAAGAAAGATAGTATTACTTTATTATTTGATAAGCTAAATGCGCATCTACGTGCTTTGCAAACATTAAAAGTCACAGCCGATAAATATGCTGCGTTTCTGCTGCCCATGGTGGAGTCAGCATTGCCGCAGGACATAATTAAAGCATGGGAGCGAAGCAAAGATAGATACACAGATGTTGCTGGAGAATTGAATGGTCTACTAGAATTTTTGCGCAAAGAAGTAGAGAGTGAGCAGCGAATAAAGATTTCAAGAAAAACTTTTAAACAAGAAGAAAATGTTGCAGAAGAAATAAAAACTAGTACAGCTGAATGTCTACTTACTAATGTG
Source organism: Cerastis rubricosa (assembly GCA_949152445.1). Lineage (NCBI taxonomy): Eukaryota > Metazoa > Arthropoda > Insecta > Lepidoptera > Noctuidae > Cerastis > Cerastis rubricosa. The sequence continues at coordinate 18,333,343 of OX424534.1, read as the reverse complement.
AAGCCCAAAATAGGCACGAACAAGACACAAGACTGTATCTGGTGTGACAAGGAAACGCATGCAAGTATTGAATGTTACAAAATGCAAAAAATGAACCTAGAACAAAGAAGACAATGTCTTAAGGACAAAAAAGCATGTGTGATATGTCTAAGAAAAGGTCACCATGCAAAAGTCTGCAGAGCTTCGGTAAAATGTTTGATTTGCAAGAAACGACATTCGACAGCGCTGTGTCCAGAACAGAAATTAGAAACAGGAACAAAGAACGATGAAAAACCAGATTCAGCCACTTCACTATCAGCTTTATATCCTAAGGGAGAAACACTTCTTCAGACAGTGATAGTCAACGTGGAATATATGGGAAGAACAATGAAAGTTCGTGTACTGTTAGACTCGGGATCACAGCGCACCTACATTAAAGAAGAAATAATAGACACACTGAAAATTCCTACAGTTGGAAAAGAAAGACTGACACATTGTCTATTTGGTTGCGTCGAGACTAAATCTAAAGAGTATAAAATACATAATGTGACAATACAGTCGCTTAATGATTCATCAAAATATGATATCATGGCCATCAGCCAAACCAGCATTTGTGGAAATATTCCTAAGGTTAACTCTAATGATGTACAATTAAAAAATATTTTACATGAATATGGCATCACTCTGACAGACAAGGGAAATGATATCACAGATGTAGGGATTCTAATTGGGGCTGATCACTTGGGTCTCTTCTTAACAGGTTCTCTAATACAGCTGAAGAACGGGCTGGTTGCTGTCAAAACAAGGTTGGGTTGGACATTGCAGGGAAAACAAGTAAGTGTTAATTCCTTTAATAGTAACTGCAATCTAACAAATGTGCTTCATTGTTGTACATGTGATTTGACAGACTACTGGTCGTTGGAGACACTCGGCATCAGAGATCCTGTTGAAGTGAAGTCAAGGGCAGAGACTACCAAGGAAGTGCTAGATACCTTTGAGGAAAACATAATATTGAATCAAAGCAACAGGTATGAAGTTCAGCTTCCATTTAAGACAAATGTTGACAATTTACTACCAAATTACAATAAAGCCAAACAAAGACTAGATCAGATGACTAGAAAACTGATAAAAACTGACAAGTTTCATGACTATGACAAGATTTTTAAAACATGGACTGATCTAGGCATTATTGAGGCGACTAATAGTACTCCTAACTCTGGACATTACTTACCACACAGACCTGTGATTAAAGAACAAAGTATAACAAGCAATATTAGGCCAGTTTTTGACGCATCAGCTACTGACAAAAATGGACTGAGTCTGAATGCTTGCCTAGAGAAAGGAGACAATTTAATTGATCTTATACCGGACATGATAAACAACTTTAGAACTGGAGCAATAGGCATAACTGCAGACATCGAAAAAGCCTTTTTGCAGATTAGTTTGAAAGAAAGTAACCGAGAATATCTGAAATTCTTATGGTATAAAGATGACACTTTACAAAACATAATTACTTACAGACACTGCAGAGTAGTTTTTGGCTTGACTTCCAGTCCATTTTTACTGTCAGCGACTCTGCAATATCATTTAAATAATATGAAAAATGGACCGCTGGGTACCACAGCAAAACTAATGACTAAATCCTTCTATGTGGATAACTGCCTGGTAAGTGTAAATTCAAAAGAAAGTGCAGATAAGTTCATCTCAGAAGCAAAGACCATCATGAACACTGCTAAGTTTAATCTGAGGATGTGGGTAACGTCCCAGGGAGTGAATGAAACAGGTAATGAGACAATTTCAGTTCTAGGATTAAAATGGAATCCCAAGACAGACAAACTTTACTGTAATTGTTCCAATCTACCTACTTGTGACGACTTACAACCCATAACAAAAAGAAGTATGTTATCATTGACTCAGAAAATATTCGATCCGATAGGCTACATATCTCCTGTGGTGCTGACACCCAAGGTAATTCTTCAAGACACCTGGCTACGCAAGTTAGACTGGGATGATGAATTGCCGAGCGACCTACACACAAAATTTCTAGATTGGTATAAATATATATCTTACCTGAATGACTGTCACATTCCACGCAGACTCACAACAGATAACCTGCAAGAAACACAAGTAAGTCTTCACTTATTTTGCGATGCCAGCAAATATGGATGCGGCATGTGTGTGCTGTTGAGAACAGAAAATAATGGTAAGGTATCAGTCCAACTAGTAGCAGCCAAATCAAGGGTCAACCCTCCTAAAATGATAACAATACCCAGACTGGAATTAACAGCTGCTTTATTAGGTTCACGACTATTAGCTCATGTAAGAGAGAACTTGCAACTCAATAATTGTCGAGAATACTGCTGGACCGATTCTGGCGTGACACTCTGCTGGATAAAACGACAATTACCTCTAAATACGTTCGTAGGGAACAGAGTAAAAGAAATACGAATGAACACTGACATAAAAAATTGGCAGCACATTCCAGGTGAAGCGAACTGGGCAGACCTAGCATCGAGAGGCTGCAACGCAAAAACGCTCTACGAGTGTCGCTGGTGGGAGGGTCCTGAGTGGCTACGCCAGCCGTCCGCAGAGTGGCCCCGGTCTGCGCTGATCGTAGACGAACGAGAAGTAAGCCTGAAAGTGAAGAAAACTGTATGTAATACAAATATATATAAAGAACAGAGTTTGTTAAATAAATTACAACATTATTTCTCTAAATATTCGCAAATAGTTAGAATGACAGCCTGGCTCTTAAGATTTATAAATAATATAAAATATACATGTAATAAAAAGACAGGAGAAATAACTTATAAAGAGGTAGAACAAGCAGAGAAATTAATAATAAAACTTATTCAAGAAAATAATTCTGAACTTTTAGACACAAAGAAAACTAAATTGACTACATTTGCTGATAAGGAAGGACTGATAAGATTAAAAACTAAACTTTTGCTGTCAGACTTTCCTGAAGGAATACGTACACCATACTTACTTCCAGCGAAAGAGCCGATCGTGACGAGAATGGTGAGACAACGACATGTAGAGCTGCAACATGCGGGAGCCAATCAGCTAATTACAGATATTCGCATGCGGTTTTGGGTAATAGGTATTCGTAGGCTTGTAAGATCAATCATTACGAGTTGCCCGATATGTAATAGATACAAATCAAAACCTACGCAAGCGCCTACCGCACCGCTGCCACTAGAACGTATCACGTGCTCTGCTCCTTTCCAAACTACTGGAGTTGATCTTGCGGGTCCATTTTACTTGCGAGGCGAACAGAAATGCTGGGTGGTGCTCTACACCTGCGCCGTGTACAGAGCTGTTCACCTGGAGCTAACCAGGTCTTTGTCTACAGAAGCATTTATAATGACGTTACGCAGGTTCATAGCACGACGAGGCCGGGTCGACATGCTGGTATCAGATCAGGGGACAAATTTTCACGGCACAAAAAATCTCTTTGACACGTTGAATTGGGGTGAAATCCAGCAGCAATCATCGATCCGACGAATACATTGGAAGATGAACGCTCCTTCCGCTGCCTGGTGGGGTGGATACTGGGAACGGTTGATAAGAATAATGAAAGACCTACTAAAAAGAATACTAGGTAAGGCGTCTGTCACTTATGAAGAATTACTGACTATTATTTGCGACTGCGAAGCTGTGATGAACGGGCGACCTCTGACTTATGTAACTGACGATAAAGGTGAGTGTTTAGAACCCCTGACTCCATCATATTTTATTCAACCGATTACGAACTCTGACGTAACCGATTTTGATGAGATCGACACTAATAATCTCAATAACAGACTGAAATATCTACAAACGTTACGCGATCAATTTCGACAAAGATTTAAGTCTGAATATTTATGTTTTTTAATACAAAAGGGACATGAAAAGAAAGACATAATAAATATTGGTGACATCGTTTTAATTGAGACCGACGAAAAAAGAATTAAGTGGCCTATGGGTATTATTACCGAAATGATTACAGGAGCGGACGGAGTCCAGAGAACCGCAATAATTAAAACATCAACAGGCGAAAAAACCCGTCCTGTACAAAGGCTCTACAAACAAATTTCAGGTAACAAACCTCCATTTATACAAGACTTTAATAGTCTAGGAACTCCTACAACGGTGGGGCAGCAGCCTATGCCATCTTCAGACACCGCAAGTGACACCGGGACCCAGGTGGAGGTACCTAAAATTCAGAAATCCACACGCTGTGGGAGGAAGGTAAAATTACCTAGTAAGTTTGATTTATATGTGTAGACTTACATGGGGGAGTAATTTTCCTTTTGTTTTAACATTTATAAATTACTTCATTCATTTGTTTTTACTGTTTGACAGAGTGGTCTCATAAATATTAAGTGATTTTACCATATAATACGATATAAGTTAGATAATAAAATTATGTAGTACTAAAATGTACAAGATAAGGAAGATGTGTTTTCTGTAAAATGTGTAATTGGATACAAATTACATAAATATTAATATTTGTTTTCATGCTACTGAATTGTAATTTACTCAAATATTGATGTTTGAAATGATTGATTATTAATGTTTAATTTGTAAAACTATAATGATGAAAATTTGTTTGAAGCCATCTATTGTACAGTGGCGGAACTAATTTTTACTAAAATGTTGCCAGGAACATTTTTAAACCCCTAAAATTTAAATATTGTAAGATGGGATGATGTGTAACTTAATGTTTATTTGTACACATGTATTTTTAATTTGCGTGCTGGGAGGATGTTCTAAAACGAACGCGAAGTGTTCTGGTAATTCGGAACGCAACCTTTTTTAAATGTCTTTGACTCTATGGTAAAAAATACACAGTTCTCTTTGGTTGAATCGCACACTGAATAATGGCGTTTTATTTTATTTGTTAACAAAATATTATTCCATAGTCTCACAACCCACGAAATTCCCTCTTCAAGACCCCAATTTCCACATAACTATCTATGTATGTTTGTAACTCGTTCACGGAAAAAGCAAAAAAACCGGCCAAGTGCGAGTCTTACTCGCACACAGGGTTCCATAGCTCCAAACAATATAATAACAATATTTTGAACTGTCATTCATTAGTTAGTAGTATTAGTTAGTAAACTTCCACACAACCGCAAAACTAAATTTGTTTTTCATAGTATGTTTATGAAAAACAAAGTTACTGCTGCAGTTTGATGAAAAAGTCCCATATCTCAAAAACTAAACATCATATCTTATTGAAACCAATTTTCGTTGATAGTTTTTTTTACGTTCTACAATCCTAAATATTTTCAGAATTTTCCTCCTCTTACTTTAGAAATTAGAGGGGGGGGGGACACACATTTTACCACTTTGGAAGTCGCTCTAGCGCAAACTATTCAGTTTAGAAAAAAATGATATAAGAAACCTCAATAATAATATCATTTTTGAAGACCTATCCATAGATACCCCACACGTATGGGTTTGATGAAATTTTTTTTTTTTGGTTTTCAGTTCTAAGTATGGGGACCCCCTTAATTTATTGTTTTTTTTTCTATTTTTGTGTGAAAATCTTAATGCGGTTTACAGAATACATCTACTTACCAAGTTTCAACAGTATAGTTCTTATAGTTTCGGAAATAAGTGGCTGTGACATACAGACGGACAGACAGACAGACAGACAGACATGACGAATCTATAAGGGTTCCGTTTTTTGCCATTCGGCTACGGAACCCTAAAAAGTAACTTTTTAGACCTATGTATCTTGCTTATGCGTATTAAGGTTCAGTAATTTCGGAAAATAAGGACATGACAGTTTGTATGAAATTTCGTAAGGCGTAACACTATTACGAGTAAGTAACTGATTTGGATGAAAATTGTCACGTAGATAGTTCATAACCTCTAATAACACATAAGATTTTTCCTGGTAGTATGACGCCGTGGGACAATTACCGAACTACACGCGGACGAAGCCGCGGGCATCAACTCTTCTTTATTTAAATTACTGTTTAAAATTAATTCAATTACATTTGTTTTTTTTTACAGTACCATTCAACAACGTATATATTTTGGCCACCGTATACACGGATTATGCGTTAGCGTACAGCTGTCGGAATGTCGATGCCAACAAAAAGCAACGTAAGAATAAACACAATAATCACTATCATAATTTATTTCACTTGTTTTTTTCTTTTGTTCATAACGGAAAGTAAAATATTGGACGTAAATTCAGTGTAGTACTCATGACAATTAGCTGTTCAAAGCGCAATACCAATTTTCAATATGTATGGAACAGCGCTTACTCAGAGTTGATCTATCAGAAAACGTTGTTTACTTTTTGAGTACGAACTTCACTCCGTTTAACTTGCTCAGTTTTTAACCTAAATTTATTTTGTATAAAGATGTTACATAAAAACTGAGGCTGAGATGTATATTATGTATAAAGCCTACTTAGATATGACTCATATTCAAAGTAATAATCAAAGTTTATGCACCTAGATGTATATGCGACTATCAAACATTTCATACGATTATGGACATTACTTTGGTAATTTTAGCATTTTTTTTGTATTATTAGCTACTGTACTCAGCCTAACACAACTCTTATTCTGCGCAGTATACAGCTGGAAACTGAGTAGGTCCCGCACAGGATTGTCTGAAGCAGCTAATAGCGCTATTAACGAGCTAATCCGCACAAACATCGATCTCCATGAGCCCTACTATCGAAAGACGGGACAAGATCACACATCCTGCTTCCACTATCCAGATTTTGATGATCCGCCAAGTATCGTATTACCGGGACCTTGCGACGAATCTATTACTGGCGTTTCTGGTTTTAACATGCATGATGTAAGTTTGCTGAACTTTTTTGAAAATAGATAGCGTATCCCACTGCTTCATCTGGTAGTGGCGAAAGCGCAACTGTTGGCCATGGGGTTCTGAAAGTAATTTTGAGCGTCTCCATCAGAAATTATTCAATAGCGACCACGAGGTCTGAGTTGTTGCCCGGTGTTACACACAGTGTAACTGGTTAAATGTAGGAGTAGACCTCTGCCTGACCCTTCGGAGCATACAAGCGTTAGGATAAGCCACAAGTTCTAGTCTAAAAAGTTTAGAAAAAAAAAAAAGCGTACTAAAGATTTGGTGAAACCGGTACGACAAATGCGGACGCCTTATGACACCGCTCCGCACAACGTCAAAGCGCTGCTTGCCGTGGATTGTCGTTAGTTTACACAATGTAGATTCACCCAGGCGCTGACGCAGCGTCGTCGTAGCATAGAATCGTCATTACGATGCGACACTGCGAGTTGACCCCCAATGGGGCGAATTAACTATGCTAAAGGTGTTCATTCTGGACAAACACGTTTACTTCTCATTTCTTTTTAAACTAACCGAGTTAATTGTATTTAATCCGACAACTCCGACAACCTTACGAAATCCAGATATTATTTTGGACCAGTATTATGAAGACAACGCAGTTAAGTATCTGAGATGGTCTTTCGAGGAAAGAACCACGTAGTTTCGAGTGGACCCGTCATAATGCCATGCAGTACTGCACTCCATGGAGTATAGTATTCGCCCTTTCGATATATTGCATTTTTTAAAAGTTTTAATCGTTTTTCATCTAATGCCAGTTTCTCGGAACCTGGTACGAAATCGCCAGGTACCCACAACCCGCACAGACTGGCCAGTGTAACAATGCTGAATACTGGTCTGAAGACATCAGCAATGTCTTCTCCTTTGTGCACCGCCAAGTTAATGATGAAGCTCTTGGTGAGATATCTGGACAAGCTGTAGTAACAGGCAATGATGGACGGATAGAAGTTACATTCAATGCTGGTGAGGGTAAGTTGCTCAATATTGTCACTTGAGAAAATGGTGTGGTCTAATAATATTTTTGGTAAGAAAATTTATTTAAGAGCATTTTAACGCCTTACGGCATTTCATATAAACTTTCAAGTCCTTATTTTCCGAAGTGACTGAACCAATTTTAATGACACTTCATATGCATAAGCAGAATCCATAGGTCTAAAAAGAAATAAATTTCCAGTTATCTTTTTTTAAAGACATTTCGAAAATGTTTTTAGTACTTAACTTTTTAGACCTAGGTATCCTGCCTATGCGTATGAAGTTTCATTAAAATTTCATTAAAATTCAGTCATTTCAGTCATTGGTTCAGTTATTTTTGGAAAATAAGGACTTGAAAGTTTGTATGAAATGCCGTAAGGCGTAAACGCTTTTAAAACAGAAACGGGAATCCATAGAAAGGTCTGCGATTGCTATCATAATATTTTATTTTAAGAAAACTTTACCCACTGATGATCGATATGACTGCCTCGTTGATCTAGTGGTTGCAAGACCATCGGATATTCGGTTTTCCCATGTTTTTGGGGTTTCCCATCAGGGTGTTAGTAGCCCGGAGTTTAAATGTGTAGGTGGTTAATGATAAATTACATGATAAAACTTGTCTGACCCGTCTGGAATTAAAGGTTTGATGTTACGTTTTAAATAATCTCTGTTCTGTATTTATATTTTGTTTAATTTTATTACAGAGACCAGAACTGCAAACTACTATGTTCTCGCAACCGACTACGCCAACTATGCTCTTCTATACAGTTGTGTTAACATAGACAATGGCGAAAGAAGACAAGGTAAACCATTTATTTAATAAAAGATACTAAAAGCCCCTGTTTTTCTTTAAGGTGAAAGCACCAGGGTAGCACGCGAAATTAAAGTTTTTTTATGTTTTTGCAATTTACCAGTCAGCATCGGGTTTTGTTTTTCATGAAATAGTCATTCAATGGAATCAAATGAACTTAAAGGGGTTGTATTGATGATTTTGATGCTCTGTATGATGTCGGCTATGTATGGTGTGGGACATAAAGAATAGCACCATCCCATATCTTCCCGTGGGTGTCGTAAGAAGCGACTAAGAGATTTGCCAGAGAATAGGCAGCAGCGTTCTCTGTGCTTTTGTAACAACCGTGCCGCGATCGCCAACCCGCCTGCCAAGCGTGGCGATTATGGCAAAAACCTCCAAAATGTCAATGTGGCGACACTTAGGGGAGGCCTGTGTCCAGCAGTGGACGTCTTTTGGGCTGAAATGATGATGATGATAATGATTGATGATTTGAATTACTACAATTCTGTTAATACATTACGTTTTACGGGCGCGAATCATATTTTGTTCAACCTACTAACCGGCAAATTCCAAAAAAACCTAGTCAAATAGAATTTTAAAGGCGAGCTTCCCTTCCTTTTTAAGAGATCTAATTTTAACAATTTTCACAGTTGGCAGTTGGAAGCTGAGCAAAACGACAGAACTAAACTCGCAGGCTAATGCCGCCATAGAAGACGTCATTGCTAAAACTCAAGGTCTCAGACAACAGTATTACCAGAATACGAATCAGACTGATGCAGCGTGCTTCTACTATCCAGAGTTCGTTGAACCTCCACCGTATATCGTGCTGCCCGGGCTATGCGATCAATCCATAACCGGCGTAGCTGACTTCAACGTTGAAAGTGTAAGACAACATTTTGCTATTTAAAAAAGGCTAGCAAAACTCCGTGATGGGTGTACCTAAACAGGATTAAACGATGTTATCAACTCATATATTTACTACTCAAGATTACCAAAAGTCGTCGACTTTGTCTCTGTCATCTCTGACCTAGACTGATAAAAAATTAAAAAAAAACTCCAAAAAAACTTTTTTTTTTAGTTTTGCTTTATCATGTTCAGATATCGACACCCATGATATCTCCGGGGTTTCGCTACCTAATTTCATTTGACCTCGGATTTCAATACTTTTTTCCAATACCAGTTCCTTGGAGAATGGTTTGAAGTCGCCCGATACCCGGAACCGGCACAACCGGGCCAGTGTAACCTAGCGAAGTTCGTGGCTGGAAGTACTGCCGATACCTTCTCTATAGTCACCAGCCAAGTTGTTGATGTGGCTTTGTCGGAGGTGAGAGGAGAAGCTACAATTACCAGCGTTGACGGCTCTGGGAGATTAACTGTTAATTACGATGGTTCCGGTTAGTATGTTTTAGTTTTTTTTTTTATTATTACTTAATTGCACTATGACTCCGCGGTGTATACGCTTTTTGTTAGTTGACTTAAAAATACTAAGAGTACGAACAACGTAGATCCAATCCTCGATCAAACGTACCGGTGTCGAAATGTATCCCAAGTTTAATTTTTTTAAACCATGTTCATAAATCAATTACGCTTTACCGTAGCGACCTACGGGAAAATACACTTAATTTTACCCACCCAAAATTAATAATTAGCAATCTAAGTATGTATTTACTTTATTCCAGGGACTTATGATTACTACGTACTCGCGACCGACTACACCGGCTTTGCTCTTGTCTACAACTGCAGTAATATACCTAATTTAAACAGACGACGAGGTAAAGTAGTTTTGACCATTAATTTTTAATTGTGTATTAGGTACACCTCTGCCTAACCCTTCGGGGAATACAAGCGTGATGTTATAATTATATAAACATCATTATCCCAAAGTGTGAAAGAGCTAATTTAACCAACTTTTTTCACAGTTTTCAGTTGGAAACTAAGTCGAAACATTGAGCTGAGCGTGGCTGCTAATAACACCATCAATGAAGTCATTGATAAAACCCAAGGTCTCAAACAAGAATATTACCAGGACACCAGTCACTCTTATCAAGCTTGTTTCCACTACCCAACACAGACTGGGGACAGAGTCATACTCCCAGGCCAATGCGACGTCGATATTTCTGCAGTGGAGTCCTTCAACGTGGCTAGAGTAAGATAATATTTTTACTCATTTTCTGCGTGCATAATATCGATATAGCAACTATTGTCATAATATTAAAGTTCCTTTTTTAACCTATATTGTCGTACTGCTGGGCAAAGGTCTCGCCCAAGACTTTCCTGACCTTCTGTACGATTTTTTTCGGCCGACAAGCGCCCCAATGTAAAGTGCCTATTCTGGTTTCAAACCTACTAGTCCATAAGTCAAGGCCGGCCGTATCTATTGATTCGTCAGTGCTCGGCCATACGTATGCTCATTCTCGTCAATATTTATTTTTTACAGTTTGCAAACAATTCCTGGTATCAGATCAGAAGATACGACGCGGTTGGAGACAGCTCCTGTGTTGGGACCAGATTGTCATTTGACGAAGAAACGGGGAACATTGCAGTCCTTAATTTCAAAGTCGTGGATGAAGATTTATTGACTACAGAAGGTTCAGGCCGACTCAATTCAACTGATGGCAGTGGAATTTTCTATCTAGTTATGAACGACTCCGAAGGTACCTAAATAAATTATTTTTAGAAGCTTCAGCTTACCTTCTTGATAGCGTTTAGAAACAATATAACAAAGACTTTGTTTACTAACAATAAATATAATTTTAATTATATATTAATAATATTAATAATATATATTAATTTTTTATTTATTTTATTAACTCTAGACGGTGAAAATACTGAGACGACAATCTACATTTTGGCCACAGACTACGATGGATACGCACTAGCTTACAGTTGCAAAAATATTAACAGCAATGCAAGACAAGGTATTTAGAACTAATTATGGCAATTTTGTTTAAATGATGATGCGATTTTGCATTACATAGTTATTGGCCATGAACTTGCCGATGCAGACTATTAAAGTACGTATTATATTATATTACGTACATATTATACCTTTGTCAATAATCTTTTCATCTACTTGTTCAGTTGGCGCGTGGGAGTTGAGCCGTGGAAGGACTATGACGGAAGCTAGCAATGCTGCCATCACAGAAAAAATCAAGGAACGACTAGAACTCCATGAACCTTACTTCAATCTAATCTCACAACAAGAGTGTTTAGAGCCCAGTTCAGCATTCTTCTTTAAGAGCAGTATTATTCTAATATTTGTATGTGCTATATTACATTTAATATGGTAAATAAAATAAACAGTCCCTAAAAAACCTAGGTTTAAGTTTAATAAGTGTTTTTTTTAACGACCATGTATTTTTGTTACGTATGTTATGAAATTATTTGTATTTTTATAAAATATAACAATAATTATATTTGAAGTTTTATTTAGTTTGACCCGTTGTATTGGCAATAAAGGAACAAGGCCCGGAAAAAAATAATTACTACAAATACACACAAAAGGGGGTAAAACGAGGCTAATGAAGTTAAGAGAATAGGTGGCCTACCATGACGTCTAAAAACATTATTGTTTTACTACTTTTCCAGTGTGGGAAAGAGATGACGCTAGACAGCCTGTATAGCTCCTTCTGTTTCCCACACTGGAATAAGAGTAAAACAATACTGATCATGGTAGGCCAGCAGTTGTAATAGTGTCCGACCGCAGCTTCGGCTTCAGCCAGCTAGCCGTAATAAGATAAAGAAACAAGTCCACTAGAGCCATAACTGGTGAATATTAGGTGGTTGCTCGATGGTTTTTGTTGAGTTTTTAGTCAAAAATTCATACACTATGATGCTCTTGTGTGAAGACGCATTCATCATCATCTGCCTAGCCTTTTCCCAAACAATCTTGGGGCTGCTTCCAATCTAACCGGATGCAGCTGAGTACCAGTATTTTACATGAAGCGACCGCCTATCACTGACCTCCAAAACCAAGTATCTGAGTAATACGATACCCCTTGGTAAGACTGGATGTCAGACTTTTGGCTTCTCACTACTCGCAACGATTTTCAAAGATCTACAAATGACAGCCAGGACCAACGGCTTAACGTGCTTTGGAAACTCAGTATGTAATTATGGTCACCCATCCACGGACCAACCTCGGCAGGCACGGCTTAACCTTAAAGATCTTCGATCGTTCTGATCGCAGCGGTCAAACCGTTGTTTTCGAGTCCTACACACAGTTACAAAAAATACAGATAAACTCTAGGCAAATAACACCCAGTAATATGAATAAATTAAAAAATAACTAATTAGTAATTTAGGCCGGGCCATATTACTGTTAAACAAATTTTATGAGGAAAAGAATTCCTCATAAAATTTGTTTAACAGTTAGTTCACGTAGAGTTCAATAATAGATTAAAAATGAAAACAACAGTTTATGTTCAGTAACTGGGCAACTAAGGGCATTAGGATAAGTAGGGAGCGATTGTTTGAGTTATACGGCCTTAAGCCTTACAACTTCTCGGAAACTTTTAATAAATATGTTGCAACCTATACAATCATCTTTAAAAATACTTGATAGGTAGCTAAAGCCTTATTTGCAACAAGATTAAATCCGCCGATAGCAAAATAAAGATGGTTTGGAAAATTATCAACAAACAGTGGAACTAATAGAAATAAAAAAATATCAGACTGGAGACTTCTAAGCTCTAAAAACGAAGTAGATCAAGAATTTGTAGATTTCTTTACCAATATCCCACTTAAAACTACTGAAACCTTAAACTCCTCACCCTTGCTTTCTATTGATTTATTAAAAGCGAACATTTCAGCCTGCCCGGTCGAGCTTCAATTTAAACATAATAAATCCTATAGGAGTCATTAAAGCTTTTAAGAAAATCAAATTCACCAAATCAAATTACTTAACCGAAGATCTATGGGGAAAGTCTATTAGCCAGGTATCAGATTAGCTAAAGTAGACATCTTTCATGGGGTACTGTTTGAAATGTAACAATAAAACAGCTCCCCCATTCCACAACTGACTGAGACGAAATTTAAATCTTGCATTAAACGCACACTATGTAGGCAAGTATGTTATAAGTTCCCTCTCATATAGAGGAGGCCTGTGTCCCAGCAGTGGGAACATTATAGGCTGATGATGATGATGATGATGATGATGATGTTATACGTTGGGGGATTACATTAATGATAAAATGCTGAGCTAAATGCTGGTCCTGCTCCACAACCATAGGGGCAATCAAATTACCATGTGTCATCATCATCATCAGCTTACCGCATTCCACTGCTGGACATAGGCCTCTTCAATCGCTCGCCACTTAACACAATTCTCGGCAACTCTCATCCAGTTGCTACCAGCCACCCTATGAAGATCGTCGGTCCACCGAGCTTGAGGGCATCCCACCTTACGCTTGCCGATTCGCGGTCTCCACTCAAGAACACGTCTACTCCAACGGTCATCGGTTTTACGGCTAATATGGCCGGCCCATTGCCACTTCAGCTTAAAATTTACCTCAATTACCATGTTTAGTTTTTGTGAAAGCTACAAAAGATTGTAAAAATATCTTTGCATTGTATAGATTCAATCTTTTAGTCTTATAATTGGGGTAAGTAATATATGATATAATTACAAAATCTCTAATATTTACAAAATATAACAACTGAATCTATAATTTTATTCGATATAATGATCAGTTAATATAATAAACGTTTAGGGGTATGAGGAACAGGGTGTAAAGTTCCTCGATACTCCTATGAAAAGGGAGGATCCTCCGGCCAGACAGGTGTTATGTCTGGCGGGCAACTGCCCGCAGTTGTAGTCGGGTTTTTCTATATACTCTTAAGTCGATGTAAACTTTGCATGTGAGATGTAGGAAATTGATGTTAGTTCTTCCGTCGTGTCATAGATGGCGCTGTAGTACTTTTTGTACGTCGCTACATCACTCTGCCCCGGAGACCGGAGGTCGATAGTCGAATTGGTCTTGTAGTATTTTGCCATGCCAGTTTTAAGCTCGTTGCCGCATTGTTCACAGTCGGAACAGTCTGCGGTGGTGAGGCGAACCCCAGTGAGTCGGGGCCGGCGCTGCGTTTGCTCCAGTGCGTCGGACGTGGTGCAGCACCGCGATGTGGCAGATAGCTAGAGAGGTGTCGACCGGGAGGTAGAAGCTCTCGACCGGCCGAAAGTGCAGTGTGCTGTGCCATGGTCGCTTGAAGAGAGGCTGAGGGTGCTGGCCAGGAATGCGCTTCCGCTGCATGCTGGTGGTGTGGAATACCCGTTTGAAGCTGGCTAGCTGTGAGACTCGCTGCTCGAAAGCTTGAGGGAAGTTATGTTGATGACGTCATGTTGCTCGAAGGCTGCGCTGACGTCCATTTCGGGGTCACCAGTTTTAGGTGAATGAGGAACAGGGTGTAAAGTTCCTCAGTACTCCATTGAAAAGGGAGGATCCTCCGGCCAGACAGGTGTTGTGTCTGGCGGGCAACTGCCCGACAGTTGAAGTCGGGTTTTTCTATATACTCTTAAGTCGATGTAAATTTTGCATGTGAGATGTAGGAAATTGATGTTAGTTCTTCCGTCGTGTCATAGATGGCGCTGTAGTACTTTTTGTAGAAGTTGCTTTTTGTAGGTCGCCACAAACGATTGATATAATTTTAAAGTAACTAATTTTTATAAGAATAACATACATTGAATATAAAATCGTTGGATATACCACTCAAAAGACATAAAACCCAATTGATCTAAAATGATAAAACGGCGTTGTAAAAAACACAATGCAAGCAAACAAAACAAAAATGCAAGCAAGAATGCAAGCATGCAACATGCAGCAGGCATAGTTTCTGTCACGGCTCCGGCGCTGCGAGGCTCCGGTGGTCCCATACCGCCTTGCCCCTCCGCGCCTACGCGATTTTAAAAAAACACTCTAGGGGTAGGGCAGACAAGACTACGTGGAGTCGGTTTTGCAGCTATTCGTTTCTATCACGCCGCTCCCGCAGCACTCCACTCCGCTCTCGCAGCACTCCACTCCGCTCTCGCCATAACCTTCTAACCTAATATAACCCATCCGAGTCGGATTGCTTTGAATCGGGATAAAGATAGTATCAATATTATATATTTTAAACGATAGGCCTAATGATTTTCGATTAAATAAACGTTAAATCCAATAACGCTATTCGAAATAAGTTTTAGAGTATATAACTGTTACATCTAAAGAAATTATACCAACAGTTGGTATAACTCACGTTTATTATATCTTGTGAACGTTATTGAAATGCAAATATACCAAATAACTTTATATGATATGAAGCGCACCCATATAATTGTATAGCACATGTGTGACCTGTGTACTGTAAAGCCACCATTTACTGAGTACCGACATCTTTCATTGACGCGAGTTTGCCCTGGCGGTTGAGTGAATGTCATACTCACTCACATGTCTCGCTGGTGGTGGCGGGTGTGTCGGGTCATTTAGTTCCTTTCAATATAGTTGAGTTAAATGATGGCTGGTACATGTGTCATCTCAAAACTGTCACGGTATATTTAATTACTTTATTTTCAAATTATTGATTTAATATTTTAGTCTGGACGCTCATAATTTGCACGTATTTCTACATCGTTCTGACATATTTGTAATTCTCAACATGATTGATGTTACCAAGATTTTGAAACAATATTTTGATTTAAAAGATTGTCCAAGGAGTTTCGTGCCCATTCTTCTCCATAGAGATTTGGAATGGGCAACTACAGTACTTTCACAAGTTACTATGAATTGTGATTAGGACTGCGCGTATTTTTGTTATTTTTTTTTACTTTTAGGAGTGCCTCAAATGGTCCTTAGCGTTTGAGTTTGAATTTTTCATAGTTTCGGATATGGTCATACACGCCCACTTGAAAATTTGACCCTGTTTAATAATAATAAAGTGGGTCACCAGCAAGTATTCTTGTATGTCGCAGTGACAAGAGTTTTCAAAGAGAGTAATTGCTGTATACTGGCTTGCTGCTAATACTCTGCGTTGCACACGCAGAGTTTTAAGGAGCAGTGAAGGTAAGTCAAGAAGTGATTTCGCTTTGTCCGACGAATCGGACCAAAAGTAAAAAGAGTTCGTCGAATATTTATCTATTACTTCTTATCAATAAATACTTTCACAACATTCAATCAATTTTATCAATCAACTTAAGCCATAGTCTTACAGGGAGTTCTCTGATTTCTCTTGAAATATTCCTGAACATTTTAATTACTGTGATCAAGCTAGATTTGCCTGCTTCTGCACTATTCTAATCATTTGTAAGTAAGTGGTGTACTATGTGCTTAAGAATGATTCAAACCAACACCTACCATAAGAAAAAATGCAAAAAATCTTCCCTAGCAAGGAAGTCTAGATTTGAACCCGGAACAAGTGGATTACTACGAAAACCAAATACATTTGTTTCAGTAAGACGACAGTAAATATACCCGCATCTGATGAGTCTGCTCTGTATGGTGTCGGTGCTTTGTATGGTGTCGGGCTCTGTATGGTGTCGGACGTAAAGAATAACACCACCCCATATCTTCCCTTGGGTGTCGTAAGAGGCGACTAAGGGTTTTAGCAGAGAATGGGCAGCAGCGTTCTCTGTGCTTTTGTAACAACCGTACTTCGATCGCCAATCCGCCTGCCAAGCGTGGCGATTATGGCAAAACCCCCCAAAATTTCAATGTGGCGACAATTGGGGGAGGCCTATGTCCAGCAGTGGTCGTCTTTTGGACTGAAATGATGATGATGATGATAATGAGTCTGATGCTAGCCTGAGTCTTAGGATATATACTTACCGCTGCAACCGAACTTTGAATCGGCCTAGTTGTAATTGTTCAGCACTTTGCAGAGTGGCTTTTACTAAATATTAAGGTGTCATAATAGATTCCCAACTTAAAAGCTAACGTGGTAGCCACGGCAGCTCGGATCAGGAAAATGATTTATATTTTCAAAAAACTACATACTATTGCTGAAAAGAAGCTCCTATTCCCACGTATCAAGCATTGTGTGAATGTCTAAATAGGTACTGCATATGCGCTTGGGGTGGTTCCAACAAAACGCTTCTTATTGAAGCGGAAAGAGCACACCGAGCGGTGTTAAAAGCGCTATTGCGTTTAACATTCCGGCATCCGACAATCGATGTTTACGAAAAGGCCGGTGTACTTACTATAAGAAAACTATTTTTCTATGAAATCCTACAGATACCATAAAAGCATTTACCAAACTTACCTGTGTCAACTAAGCGAGTTGAACGTTGCCCGGTTCCTTCTCAAACTTCAAAGAACTGCATTTGGCCAATACCTTTACAATAAATTTAAAAAAAAAGCTAATTCTGTACGATTTTTTTTTTGACAAAAATACTAATTTTTCGCAACAATTTATTTAAGGATTTTCGGCTGGCTGAAAAAAACGGTTGAGAATCTACAAACAGTGGTGATTTAATTTTTTTTTTGTTTTCCACTAAAATAAGTAAGGTATATTTATCTATCGAGGGTCTATATAAAATCTAGTTACTGCCCCCTAAACAAGTAAAGTCTGTCTATCTAAGGTTATGTGTCGCTGGCATGGGAGAGTACTTCTTCCTAACAAATCATCCAAGCCTGAGCACACACGCACTCACACCCAGTAATACACACATACACATAAACAAACATTAGCGCTTGTTGAATGTTTTTCGTTTTCTTCAAATGGTTTTTATTTTGTATTCTTTTATTCAAAGTTTTCGTTAGTTTGCTTTTTTTGTCATAACATAAGTAATAAAATGTAACATTTTATTAGAGGACTAGCAGCCCGCCCCGGCTTCGCACGGGTATTTAACAATACACAAACAAAAAACCCTTCTATTTGCGTCAGGTAACTAAAAAAAATCTCTGTGGTGTGAAATTCTGTATGGTGTCGGGTTCTGTATGGTGTCAAACGTAAAGAATAGCACCACCCATATCTTCCCGTGGGTGTCGTAAGAGGCGACTAAGGGACTTGCCAGAGAATGGGCAGCAGCGTTCTGTGGGCTTTTGTAACAACTGTACTGCGATCGCCAACCCGCCTGCCAAGCGTGGCGATTATGACAAAACCCCCCTTATGTCAATGGCGACACTTGGGGGAGGTCTATGTCCTGCAGTGGACGTCTTTTGGCTGAAATGATGAATGATGATGAACTAAAAAAAAAAAAAAAACTAAGATTGAATATTCCCCTCCCGTACGGCCAGTACCCCAGTGACACCTACATCGTATAAGGTGATGCCTAGCCAGCTGAGCAGGGTGAGCGGCGACCACAACTTTTTTCTAATACTTATATTTTTAAACTCCTGATATCTTTCGAATGGAATGTCCGAATTGAATAATTCAAAAAGTTATATAAAGGTATTGAAGCAATCTTGAATATGAAGTAATTTATTTTGATAAGGATTAATAGCAAGATACAAATACAGAGTCTTTTCTAACGGCGGCATTAAAATATATTTTTTTAAATAAAAGAACACTTATTGTGGCATAAATATAATAGTTAGACATATGCTGTCGCGACACTTTTTGTAAATAATGATGTGTTCTGCAAAGTCGTAATACATTATTTTATTCTATCATCAATAGTTTTCGCAGCGCACGCGATGTAAAGAATATTTTAGGTAATTTTTATACACCTTGGGTTACATAATTGCAGTTTTAGTAAGGATCCCTAATTTTTTTGAAAATATAATATAGCCTATGTCACCCGCGGATAGTGTAGCTTCCCAACAGTGAAAGAATTTTTCAAATCGGTTCAGTAGTTTCGGAGCCTATTCAATGCAAACAAACAAACAAACAATCAAATCTTTCCTCTTTATAATATTAGTTTAGAGGACACTGGCTCCTGCAACACAGTTTCAACTAACGCTCCTGCGTTAGTTGAAACTGTGTTGCAGGAGCCAGTGTCAAGGAATCGCACGTACCGTGTACAATGTTTTTTATGTCAATAAATATTTTTTGATTTCGAGTTTTTGACTGTCACTAATTTGTGTTTGTTCTTCAGTGTGATATGCAGACAAATAAAATTTAAATGGAACGACTATCTGACCTTCACAAACCAGTTAGTGTGCACTGTGTGTAGGACGATGCCCCTAATTGATAAGACTGCAACCGCATTACCTAATTACCCTACCGTATTACCTGGTTTGTGAATGTTTGACAGGGTATAGCCTACAAACAAAACACTAGCATGCAGCTACATTCGGTCAGAATGGAAGCCGATTCAAATATAGTTGGAAAAAGACTAGGTTGTGATGATTGCAACCCGACTGGCCCGCGAGGTGGATAACAGCCCATTCCTTGTCATAAAGAGGACGCATGCGTCCTAGAAGTGGGAACATTACTGGCTGATTATACCTATGCTTATGGTGATTGTTGTCGGGCTAGTGACTGTCAAAGATCTACGAAATTACATGACCATCTCTTTCTGCTTAGTGTCGATAGTACCTTTAAATTGTATTAACCCAATACTTTACCACCTTACTTGTAGTAAAAACAACCGCTTTTGGGCCAAAGACGGCAGATAATAGGTGGGGCATGGTTTCTGACGCAGTTCAACATCCGTTTACTTCACACGCTTCGTCGAACTAAAGATAAACAATACTGTCACCCAAAACACAATCAGGATCCCTCTGTACAAGGTCACATGCGTACATACATTTTTATTTCACGTGCGTTCGCATAACGCGAGTGATGACACACAAGGAAACTATATCCGTTGTCGGCTCAACGTTCACGTTAGTGCTCACGTTATTTGATTGTAGATAAAAGCGATTAATGTAATTAACGATAAAAAGATATGATTCGTGACTGTTTTACTACAGTTATACGCTTAGGGAAATACTATATTAAGGAAAACAATTACTTATTATTTTGAAAGCCTTTCTGATTTTAAGGCCCTTATTTTGGACGCCCACGACCAAACCAAAGCGCCCAGGTTCTTTTTTTTTCGTCAGCCGAGAATTTCCCGCTGCCACGGGCAAAGGGTCCCCATATCCCTTTTCTGTACTATTATAATTTTTGTTTTAAAGCGCGATGTAGTGCGTATTCTATCTTTTCCCTTAACACCCAGAGTGCTTTGACACACCCCAAGATGGACCTGATCACCATAGATTAGAACCCGTACTAACCTATGGTGCTCAGGTGTAGTCACTCATCAGAATCACATAATTCGACTACGACGAGCATCATTAATTATTGAAAGCTAAAATTTCACCCAAAAGTCAATGGGTACTTAAGCTTAGTTTCTCTGCGTGATCGAATCAGAAATAAACAGCAGAGGAAATAAAGTAACCTACATAGCCCGAAGAATTAGCAAACTCAAGTGCATGTGAGCAGGGTATAATTTTGCTCGCAGAAAGGATGGTCGATGGAACTGAAGGTTCTAGAATGGCGACAGCATGTCGTATTTGTAGGTAATCAGTTAAGAGATCGACGACTGCTGACGTGGTGAAGATCCCCGGAATTCGCTGAATGCTAGAAACACAGGGCCGGACAACGTGGCTACGCTTGAGGGAAGCCTATATACAACAAGAAGCCTATATAACTGCACCCACGATACAGGAGAAATCACTAGTGGGGCCAAAGTTTTCCAACCAAAAAAAATATCTTATTTAACTGCTGATTTTCAGGTTCAATCAGGTTTTTATGCGAAGGAAGGAGAAATATCTCACCACATGTTTCTTCTTTGAAATTTAGGTAAATAAACTCTACCTATTTTGGTCTCTGAACATGAATTATAATATATTTTTGTTCTTAGGGTTCCGTATTAAAATTGTGAAAACTCTGTCAACACCTTATTTCAGTAACTAACGAGAAAAACAAGACAACATTTCTCGGAGTATAGACCTACTGGCACGCGACTATGCGACCACTTGTAGTAGTTGTAGGTACCACCACAACTGCTGACCCCTTATTATTATTGATTAATCTATAGCTTCAATCAATGGCTTGGCACGCGTCGATGGGAAGAGACCAGAGGTATGACCATAATGCCATGGAAGTTGGGTAGGCCTTTGGTGTGAGATGCGACTTGCGTCGACTCCCTTGCGCCATCCCATCTTCTTAGCAGGGTTAGCTGCACTAGGACGGCTGCTGCAGGTGCTGAAAACCTTAAACGGCGCAAATACGATAACATAAACGGCGCAAATATGATAACTTAATTTGTAATTATGTGTTTGAGCCGTTTGTGGTTAAAACACTTCGGCTATGGGGTCCGAGTACCATGTGTTTCGGGATATCGCCAAGCGTTTGGTCGACTCTGCATGTGATCAGAGGCTGTTTTTTTTTTTGTTCAAAGCATTGCCATACAACGTGGCAATGCAGCCAGCCTTTTTGGCAGTTTACCTGTTGACAGCGATGGTGGTGATGATGATGTGGTCGAATATTTTGACCCCCCGAATATTTTGATACTTGTACAAATTTTATTATTATTTTAGATCTATTTGTAGTTTGTACTTGTTTGTATTGTACATAATATGTAATAATTAAAAGAATCTATAGATACAGTCCGCCGCATAGCACACTGATGGTGACACTTCCACCTTGAGCTTGTATTGTATGGTGTAGTACGGAAATTCAATCGAATACAAGGCCAACGTATACTGATTGTTTTATCCATTACGTGCGGTCGACTGTACTCACAGGCATGGGTAGTTGCTTGTAAGTGTCAGTACCAGTTGGTTAAATTAGAACTGCATGACAAGATATTTTGTAAGATGTTCGCCGTATTGAAAATACAAGGTGAAAGAGACACCGACGCTAAAACAGGTACCACCAAAAAATTTGCTGTTCCATACATTTTGACCGAGCAGATATTGCAGCTGTGCCGAAAAAAAAAATAGGATCGACTTCTATACTAAAGTAGCGTATAAAATTAAATTTTGATCGAATTACAAACTGAATTCTTTTAGACTATCGTCATTCGAAGATAATACAATCAATAGGAAGCGTACTTATCGCAGGTAGGTAATGGAAAAAAATATGATTTTGGGCATTTTATACAAAGTTACATACTTACCTAATTAAAGATACTGATACATATTATTGATGCTTAAAGATAATGAACAGTCGTAAAAAATAGCATCAATCCACTCTTTAATTTTTATTGGTTTTAATTTAAATAACTACTATGTACATTACAGCGATTAACAAACTAATAAATTAAATAACTAAATTAACAATAGACTAAGGGCATCAAAAAACTCCTCCTCAATGCTGTCAGCCGGTAATGTGCCCAAGAGACTGGCAGCATTACCACGTTGTATGGCAGTACTTAGCCTCTGGCCAAAGTAAAAGCCAGGTCTTGGGTTACGGGAAGCGTCAACTAGGCGTTTGGAAATTTCCTTAAAAAGGCTGTGAGCACTCGGACCCCACGGCCTTAGAGTTTCACCACAAAGGTTACTGTATTTTCGCCACTTGAGGTTCTCCCCTACCGCAGCGGCAGCGCCAGCACAGCACGACGAGTTTGGAAGATGTGATGGCGCAAGAGTATCGACGCAAGTTGCGTCCCATACTAAAGGCCTACCCATCTTCCAAGGAAACAAAGACAAGACGACAAAGACGACGTCGTCGCGTGTCACACCATTAGGCTCTAAGACAGCTGGAACGCCGACTCCATGAAATTTACATAAAAATAATTATTCCCGCGCAATCACTAATTATCATAAATTATTGTTACAAAATATTTTGTATTTTTGGTGTCCTACTTGATAAGAATTAGATAATAATGTAGATCGATATGTCGCACGTTGGAATTTCAATATTCCAATATATTTAATATAATTGAAGTTTCGAGAGCGATATTTTATTTATGTGTCGCTTATTGGAGATCAGCATTCTAGGCCTCAAGCTAATGGAACGTAATTAGGTATACGCAACACCACATTACTTTGCCATACATAAACTACTGACGTGGCTAAAAAAGGCCCCTAAGCTGAGTTGGGACTGGGCTGGCCACTTTTGCCGCATGCCCAGCTGTGGGCCAAAATAGGCACTTTCAGAAACTCTGACACAGCAAGAAGGCGTGCAGGCAGAAGTTGGTTGGACGAAATCTACGCTACGTTAGGTAGTCTCCCAGTATGAGTATTATTGGTGATGATGGTAATACTCTCCGAAGATTTTAATTGTACAATTATCAATAATACAGTGCGTCAATAAATTTGTTCACACCGCTGTCAATAAGAAAAGTGCTGTTCTTTGGCCAAAAAAAGGCCAGCCCTCTGGTCACATGAAGAGTAGACCAACCGCTTGGCGATATCCCGAAACACAAGGTGGGCACTCGGGCCCTTTGGCCATTTTATTGGTGTTCCAACCCCAAACGGCTCAAATACGTTTTTGTATTTAAAAACCGAACCAATTAAGTTATTGTATTTGCGCCGATTAAGGTTTTCAGCAACTGCAGCAGCCTCCCCAGCGCAGCTCACCATGCTAGGAAGATGGGATGGCGCAGGTGTCGACGAAAGTCGCATGCCACACCAAAGGCCTACCGAACTTCCATGGCATTACGGTCATACCATCTGGTCTCTTCACATCGACGCATGCACTAAAGTATTTACGTAGACTCCTGCACTAAACTTGTGAAGTTTGGTTAAGGCTCCTGAAAAGATGCAACTTGCAAATGAAAAATTCATCGAGCTGACAACTTGTTACGTAAAACATAGGATCAAAATAATCTTTATACATGCATATTATTATTATTATTGCTTCAAATTTATTTATTTGTTATCGCAAACACTACTAACAAAAAAAAACTAAACACTGGCACTATTGTTACTGGCTAAATTGCCGGTAACAATAGTGTTTACAAGTCTACCCGTGAACATTCTTCGTTTTTAGGAAATAATTTTAAACTTGGTTAGAGGCATAGGAATATGAGTGTGTTTTATCATGTCGCAATTGCTCATAAATAATTATTCAAAGCGGGGGGCGGGTGATCATGAGGCATCACCCCATTTTACCACTTTCGCGATTCGCCTCCTAAACAAAATAAATACTACAACAAATGTGCCGTTTTGTAACTATTTTGATATTCATACATTCAGTCTCATTAACAATACCGTCCGGTCAACCTTCTGTTCGGCAAGTATAGGGTCCTAAGACACAGGGGAAATAAGAAATCGCTCACTGTATTCTTATGCACCAACAATTAACCTACGGGGACAGGTCTAACACATTATCTACCAGCCAAACTTATTTTATGTCTCGAATGAGTCATTAAATATTATTGTTGATTTGCGGTTCTGTTTATGGGCGATTAAAGATAATCAATCTGGCCATCGATATACTTAGATAAGTCCTACAATAAAATCTTCGAGGTTGAAATTTTATACTAGGAAAAAAAAAACTAAAACTGCTTTGGATACCACCAAAATAAGCAGGTTGTGTTGGTTGATCCATATTCATTCATTTATAATAATTTAGGTTTTCGAAAATAAAATCCATACATAACTTTTTTTTTTAAACTAGTGAGCGGGCCCCAGACACACTTTAAAAACTGTTAGTTTACGGCTTTTTAGGTTTAGCCGTTCAAAGATGTTGTATTATAAAGGATGTCGTGTGTCGGAAACCATTTTGGATTTTTCACTAGAGCTTGCCATCCGCCCTACGAACTTCTGCTTGCACTGTACCTGCAGGTGGATACAGCATCTGTACTGGCTACGGTTTGAGGCAATCAATGATAATGCAGCACGTTTCATTCCGAGCTGTATGCTCGAGAGGAAGCGGGAGGTGTGCGGGCTTGATGGTTGATCGTTTTTCAATATGTGCACATATTGAAGCGGAGTGGTGTCAAGACACTACCCTTTTTTTTTTTTTTAGGATGGGAAATCATCAAATGACTTCTTCCGCTCTGGGCGGAGCGGAAGGGAGTGTCAGACTTGACTGACTAAAACCCATCCATGTTCCTTCTTAGCCCTTTGCGTACCAGGGGCACGGTATCTCTTTCGCACAACCCGCAGCCCTGGCAGGCATCGGCCCTCTCGGACCCCTTCCGATTTGCTGACATCTCCTTGAGGCGCGCGTGGAACATGAACGCGCCGTCGCGTCGGCACGGTCTGTCGTCATAAGACGGACGGACGGTGAGCTAGCCCATTACTCACCGTCCACAGGCCCGCGCCTACGGTGGCCGGGGGCCACTGGTTGCCCCCCGACGCCCGGGGCGTCTCCCGCGGCGGCTGGGACGTAAGGTTCTCTCCCTCTCACGTTCCGCCAGCCAAGACACTGCCTTGGGGTAGGCCTTTTATCGGTGCTCCATAACGACTTTTCTGCGAGAAGGTGGACCTGAAATCGATGGTTGTGGAAAAGATTCCGGAGTACACGGACGAAATTCTGATAGCTGATCAGGTCTCCACTTTCCACAACAGCCCGTTTTAGGTTTACTGTACAGCATATTAATGGTGACTTGGTGGCGGTGAGGGTTGAGGGGACTCGCTTGTCAGCATTCATAGTGTACTCCAAGTTTTTTTTAATGTTGCGAGTCATATCGGTGCTAGTTACAGTATTCATCCACCTCTCGCGTCTGATTTCACCTAATTCCGACAGCAGAATTTTTCCAGCCAGTGTGGTGTCCTCCGTGAAGAGTAAAATTGATAGAGTGATTCGTATCTGCTCAGTAGTTCACAAAACTTTGTCAAGAGTCCTGAGACGTATTAAGTCCAGCAAACCCTTGGGATGTGCCTTCGAAAATTAGTTGCCATAATCTCAACAAACTGGTGGTAGAGCGACTAGATTGTCCTTCTGATACGGAGCGGTTTTGCGGGGCAGTCAGCGAGTGCCCACGCTGATTGACTAATCTTTTCACTACGATAGCAATCTTATTAAGTCTTTCTATAAATACTGCTTTGTGCGAGTCTCGATTAACATCGAAGAGTTCTCTGGAGAAATATTGGAAATTCTTTCCTGTTACTGTGACAAATATTGATTCATGCTTATTGCCGGGATCTGTCACACGAAGCACGGTAACGCAGTGTTTGCTGCTCCCGCCATTAACATACGTTTTACCAAATGCTCAATTGAGAATGGCGTCGGTTATTAAAAATCAGTTCTTCCATACATTTAGAGTTTTTTTTTGTGTACACCACTGACTTTTTAGGGTTCCGTAGCCGAATGGCAAAAAACGGAACCCTTATAGATTCGTCATGTCTGTCTGTCTGTCTGTCTGTCTGTCTGTCTGTCTGTCTGTCTGTCCGTCCGTATGTCACAGCCACTTTTTTCCGAAACTATAAGAGCTATACTTTTGAAACTTGGTAATTAGATGTATTCTGTGAACCGCATTAAGATTTTCACACAAAAATAGAAAAAAAACTATTAATTTTGGGGTTCCCCATACATAGAACTGAAAACCAAATTTTTTTTTTTCATCTAACCCATTTGTGTAGGGTATCTATGGATAGGTCTTCTAAAATGATATTGAGGTTTCTAATATCATTTTTTTCTAAACTGAATAGTTTGCGCTAGAGCCACTTCCAAAGTGGTAAAATGTGTGTCCCCCCCCCCTCTAATTTCTAAAGTAAGAGGAGGAAAATTCTGAAAATATTTTAGTTTGTAGAACGTAAAAAAAACTATCAACGAAAATTGGTTTCAATAAGATATGATGTTTAGTTTTTGAGATATGGGACTTTTTCATCAAACTGCAGCAGTAACTTTGTTTTTCATTACCATACTATGAAAAACCAATTTAGTTTTGCGGTTGAGTGGAAGTTTACTAACTAATGAATTACAGTTCAAAATATTGTTTGGGGCTATGGAACCCTGTGTGCGAGTAAGACTCGCACTTGACCGGTTTTTTTGTTTAATTCCATAATGCCCATCCAAAGGTTGTCTGGAAGATATAGCTATCAGCGATAAGACCGCCGTTGTAACCATAAAATTAGCAGTTTTGTAAGCTCGTTATGTTTCATTTTTGGTGTACAACAAAGTTTTGTTCTATTCTATTCTATTTTACTCTTTTTTACGAGACACGTTTCAGAAGCGACAACTTGAACTTAACTGGGTTTAGAATCATGTATGTACATGTGACAATGGGTTAGCTTTTCTACCCTTTTTCGTGCACAGTGGATTCGACATCAGGGATGCGCCGTCATTCAGGATGTACACTTATGGTATAAGCTGGTCTTCTAATCGATTGGATCTCCATACTACGCTAGGTCTGCTCAAGGTCAAAGTGTTACCGACAACGTGCGGTCGGCTAAGTTCCTCCAATGAACTATGCGCATGACTATAAAGGGGTTACCACACCAATCGATCGATAGTCGATCGATGGCAGAAAGGATTAGTCGCCAATCGATCGATACGTTTACTTAGTAGAAACTACCTATCGACGTCGGCAAATCCATTCTACCATCAATCGATGGCATCGATCGACGATCGATCGATTGGTGTGGTTACACCCTCAGGTACCTATCCACGCAATAGGAATGCAAGACTAATTTGTTTAAAAACCTTCTCCCTCTTGAATTCCTCGCGTTTCCTGGCGTCAAAAGAGATTGTAATCGAAAATTTCACATCAAAATGCATTCCCATCACTATGACTGTTTGAAGAGCTAGCAATAGAAAAACCTAAGTAGGTACATCTAACATTTTTTTATAATATATGCCATAGCTATTTTGATAGTTTAATGAAATCATATCAGTAATGCGGAACAATCTATCAGTCGGGCAATACGATTTACGCGATTAAAGTAACGATAAAAAATATGACAGATAAGATTTTATATAAATTAACGGATTCATCGATATTTTGGTTGTGTTGCGACGGGACATTCAGATCCCAATATGTCGAAATTAACTATATTAGTTTTTAGCCTCCTTGGGTTTATAAGTGCGTGTGTGGGTCAAGGCGTAATACAGAGTGGACAGTGTGACGAAAATGTAGCTGTACTTACAAATTTTATAGCGGCTAGCGTAAGTTTGCTTAATTATTTTATTACTTACGGCAACCAAAAGTTCAAACTCTAAGGCCCCTATCATGCAATGTCTCTCAAGTGAGAATCATTGTTTACAGATTTTGACAGTGTGGAGAAAACTGTAACTCAAGCACTCTCGAATGAGAGACCAGGCATTAAACCGATATTGACGTTTTAATTTAGTTTTAATTTTTACTTTTATTCTGAATTTTTCATTTGAAGTAAAATCTCTGAACACAAAATTAATAAAAAGGGGGAAAATAATTTATTAGTGATCGATGTTGGAGTTCAACACTCTACATTTTTCAAATCGTAAAAGGAAATTAAATGAGCAGATAAACGTTAAATCCTTAAAATGTAATTTTATTGATGTAGTTTTAACGGAGATTGAATTGAAAACGAATAGTAACACTTGTGAAACGTCTGAAATCAGCTGTATCAATCGAATTTGAGTTCACCCAGAAATCGTAGGCATTTGAAAAATCTACCTAATACTGGTTTTTATTATATTAATAATCTAGGTGGTTACGTTCTTAATCAGTTGGCAGTTACAATTTGGATTATAAAAAATAACGTTATTTTTTACAGATACTTGCAATAATTACATCATTCCTTTTTTTTCTAATATATTTGTCTTTTGTTTTAAACGGAACCTGGTTCTGCAGGGTTCAGGTAAAATCCATAATAGAAATAAATAAATAAGGTATCAAACCCAAAAAGTAGTTTAAGAATTTTAATTATAAAGGTGGAATCGTCAAGCAAGCCCACGAAATTCAAATTTTCTTAACTTTTTGTAATTTGCAGGCCAGTGTGAGGTTTTATTTTGATTAAAATATGATTCGCGGCCGTAACAGACATTTTTTTAATAAGTTATAATCATTAAAATCATCAATACATGCCTTTAAGTTAATTTTAACTCCATTGAATTACTTTATCATCAAATAGACATTCAATGGTATTCAATGAACTCAAAAGGTTTGTATTCATGATTTTAATGACTACTATTCTGTAAATACATACGTTTTACGGTCGCGCATCATGTTTTGTTCAACATAAAACCTGACACTGACAGGCCAATTCCAAAAAAAAATAAGAAAATTTGAATTTTGGGGGCTATCCTGTCGCATCCACCTTAAGGACAAGGATTACATTTAATTTTAATTGGAACAGAAGTACGAAAACTAAGTCCTATTTATTGAGTAGGTAAATATACAACTAACTATTGGTCTTCTAATTTTTTTATCTACCGGGTTAGATACAAAAGTGCCTTTACACTGACCGAGATGCCGTAAATGGCAACCATTACAATAATTAAATATAATAATTTAATACAAGAGTTAAATGAGAAATAATTGAGGATGACAAAAACAGGTTCGCGGCTTAGGCATGCTAAT
Source organism: Cerastis rubricosa (assembly GCA_949152445.1). NCBI lineage: Eukaryota > Metazoa > Arthropoda > Insecta > Lepidoptera > Noctuidae > Cerastis > Cerastis rubricosa. The sequence continues at coordinate 18,303,458 of OX424534.1, read as the reverse complement.
AACAGCTGTTTCCTACATACGTGCAATACCAACAGGGTCAAAAAGTATGGAACAGGTTTTTTTTTAGGAACCGATTAAGAATTTATGCGGAAAAATGTGCATGTACTGAGTAGGTGTGGTGTGGTTTTCGCGTCGATGCCCTTACACCCCGTATTGAGGTGTAATGCGGTTTTTAAACCTAGTGTAATTTATATTATTACCTAATATATATTGCCAAACAACGGGCAGCTTCTCTGTGCTTTTTTAACAACCGTACTGTGATCGCCAACCCGCCTGCCAAGCGTGGCGATTATGGCAAAACCCCCCAAAATGTCAATGTGGCGACACTTGGGAGGGGCCTATGTCCAGCAGTGGACGTCTTTAGGGCTGAAATGATGATGATGATGATATACAAGGTGTTGTTTTGCATCCTCGTCAAAATTCAGGATGTTGTCACAAAAGACATAAATATTCAATATAAATTACGGTACCTAGTAAATTATTAAAAAACACTGCATTTTTTTGTTGTTAAAATTTGTCAATATTTCAGAATAACCCCCATAGCGTGGTTTAGGGATTATAAAATTATCAAAAAAAAGTTTGAGGTTTTTTGTTTGTGTGTAAGCGACGTTATAAGGCAGGGATCAGATGGCCCGTGTTTAAAACACGGGTGGTTCACAGTTAGCGATTTCAGTAAATAAATAAAAAAAAGAAAATTACCTACTCATTTTATTATTGATTCGGGTCGAGAATCATTAGCATAGTTACCTCCTAGAATTTGACGAGGTTGCAAAACAACACCTTGTATATTGCAAGCTAATTAACTACACACACGTACAGACTTTTAGGCATACCTATATTTTCAACAATGGCTAATTATCTAGTTAACATACCAATCAGTCTACCTATCATTTATGATCCGGAAATATTGAAGTATCTAGAAAAAAAATCCTTCATGAAATTATTCGAAAACATGTATCGTCATTTCTAAAAATAAATTAGATTAATAGAACTGCCTGTGTAGATAACAAAGCCACTCCCAAATCGTTTATCACTAGGGGGTGATTATCTACATATTTGCACGTACTTTTGATTACTGATAATAATAATATCAAGTCATTGTCTAAAGCGGGATTACATATCGAGTTTCCTCCGTGCCTCGGAAAGCACGTTAAGCCGTTGGTCCCGGCTGTCATTTGTAGATCTTTGACAGTCGTTACGAGTAGTCAGAAGCTAAAAGTCTGACAGCCAGTCTTACCAAGGGGTATCGTATTACCCAGTTACTGAGATGTGGAGGTCAGATAGGCAGTCGCTTCATGTAAAATACTGGTACTCAGTTGCATCCGGTTAGACTGGAAGCCGACCCCAAGATAGTTTGGGAAAAGGCTAGGCAGATGATGATGTCTATAGCGGGATTCACACTTTACCTAATTTTTCTCTTTTGATGACCTACCAATGCGTCATGAATTCATGATAGGCATGACGCATAGTGTGAATCCAATCACTTTACGCGTCATGCCTGCCAAAACATAATATTGTTTTTATTACAGACAAGTAAAATTTGACCTTCTTGCATTTTTATAAATATTTATTTTTTCTGTTTTAGTATGCAAACACATGGTACGACATTGAATCCTTACCTTCGGTACATCAAACTGGTACCTGCAACACAGCCCAATACACTGTGACCAACGCTGGACTTAACATAGTCAATTCTCAAGTTACCCCAGCCGGGCTTCTTGCAACTGCAACTGGCACAGCTACTCTCCAACCAGGAGTACCTGCTGGAACTGCTAAATTTAATGTACTAATCGGCACAAGCACTCAAGCTGGTAAATATAATAAGTTTTTAAACTGACATGGCCACCAACACTATCATTAACACAGGAAAAGTGTGTGTTTGTTTTGAGTTCACAATGTTTCGGCGCTGTTGCAAGCGCCATCGCCAGGATCACGGATAAACTGACTTATTATTATGTTGCCACATTTGTTTAGTGGTTGCAAATGGGCAAATGGTCCTGGGTTCGATTCCCTTTTTTTTCGTCTAGAATTTCTTGATGCCTTTTTTTTTCGTGGGAAATTATCAAATGACTCCTCCCGCTCTGGGCGGAGCGGAAGGGAGTGTCAGACTTGACTGACTAAAACCCATCCATGTTCCTTCTTAGCCCTTCGTGTTCCAGGGCCACGGTATCTCTTTCGAACAGTACCGCAGCCCTGTCGAACAGTCCCGCAGCCCTGATTTCTTGATGCCTGCGGTCTAGATTTGTTCCTGACTCACTATTATAACTTGCGATGTTAAGATAGACCCCAAATGTGCGTGTATAAACAGAATAACTGGAGTGGTGTTATGTTTATTTATTACATCAGACTGTAACGCATCGTTTAAATAATGCTTTACCTACGTACCATATGAAACGGGGCATACGTTATTATTTTATTGGTAAACTATAATACTAACGGCTCATTTCTAATGGTAAACTTTAGGTATAAACTAGAACATAAGTAATACATTAGGCATAACATCATACATTTACGTTACATTAGTGGCACTACTCAAATTTGTGTCGTAACATATAAATCGGTACGATATGTGAAAGGCAAACAAATGTTAATAAACATAGTTGCCAGTAACATTAGATGTAAGTACAGGGCGTACTGGCTACAAGCAGAAGTGCAATAGAACAGTAGACCGCTTGATGGTTGTAACACTTAAGTCAGAAGCGTTATACGGATTTTCATAGAATAAGAGGCCAAGTAATACTGGTTTTGTTACCACTGGCGTAACACTTACCATACAAACACATTTCGCAAGATAAGCGCCTTTCGGCATAAACCGAACACAAATCTAGACTCTGGACGGGACCACCAAGAATGATCTTTTGGAAATACTTTATCAAACTAAACAGGAAGCTTATAGACAAAAGACATCGAATACCTAATAGTTGATGTAGATCCTGTTGAATCACGTTGTAGGTATACAACATGCTTCGGAAGAAAGTGCCTCTTGTCTAGTAAACCCTCTGGGCCACAACACAGCAGTCAAACTTCCTATCACTGGCTTATTAGGTACACCTCTGCCTAACCCGTCTGGGTTCACAGGCTTGATGTTATGTTGATAATAAAACAAATTATTTCCTATTACAGTACCATATTGGGTCCTGGACACCGATTATACCACATTTGCATTGGTGTACTCTTGCGTCAACGTGGATGCAACCACTAGAAGAGGTAAGATCCCCACTTATTTGCACGTTCAACCAAGGATACTCTTCAGCTTTATAATAATAGAATACTATTGATGTAGTTTACATTAGTATTATGATTTTGTTTTCGGATTTTCGCTTAACTTATACTGAAAGACCTTGGTTCTTAATGCCCATGTTGTTAGGTCAACGGAAAATAGATACCCTTAAGAGGGGACTCTAGTCCCGGGGAATTTGAAAAAACTATTGCCGTCGCGCTGCGCCCGACCAAGCCCCCGTAAAATGCGAAAGGGACAACTACAGCTCAGGCTGATTTTACTTACAAAAACCTTAACCAAAAGACGTTTTGTATTCCGCTGTTTTCTTCTTCAAAACTAAACTGATTTGTATCTGTAAACAAAACTGTGACAAACTGTGTAACTGAAAACAGCGTTTGTATGGAGAAAGGCCCACTAGAGATCCCTCTTAAGGTTTTGTAAGGTTATTTTTCAGAATATGTGACATAATACGCCATACCTATCTCTTAATTAACTTGGATTTTTAACCCGTCTAAATGCCCAGATACTACCGCAAGGGATAGGCCAAATCAAACGGATCTTAGTCCGCATCGGATCCACGGATAAATAACGTTAGCATCTCTGAGTACAATGCCAATGCGACGCTGATCAATCCGATTACTTGCAGTTGCGTGGGCAATCCGATTGTTGTGGATATAGTGGACCCACATCCACAAACTAATCCATTTGATACGAACCGTCTGATTTCTTTGATGTTGAGAAACCTGAGCCTTGAGATGGGGCATGTGGTTTTCGCGGTAACAGCCAGTCACACAATGATTCAGAGTGGCAGACACGATGATCAAGAAATCCGAATTTAAATATTCATAATACTACTTTATAATTGCAATATTTGTTAGTTAATACCATAATTTTTAATTTCTTGTTTGCTTTTGTTTTGACAGTTAACAGTTGGAAGTTAGGTAGAGCAACGGGACCTCTACCTATTGCGGCTCAAACCAGGATTAACACAGTGATTAACAACGTGCCGGCGCTATCCGCAGCTGCCAATCAGTACATTACGAGGGATCACAGCGAATTTGCTTGCTCCTACCTTGTCGAAGTAGATGGACAATGTCCAACAAACTTGGTCGGCGCTAGTAACTTCGATGCCAGCGTTGTAAGTTCACATTAGTGCATTAAGTCGTTTCCTAAACATTAGACACTCATATAGCCTGGCATACAACTGTCTAAGTTGTTTTATATTCTTTTGTCTTTGTCAATGTACATTACTGTGAGCTAATTAGTCGTCATCTTCCTGCCTTTGTTGTATTTTACTTGTGTCCTACGCAATGCGTTTTTAACCGACTTCTAAAAAAGGAGGAAGTTATGTATTCGGATTTTTCATATGACGTACACCGATTTAAATGTTGATAAGAATATGAAGTCGCTTTATTTGAGTAGTTTACGGGTGAGCTCCTTTAATACTATTTTATCTTCTTTGCCTTTGTTGGTGTCCTTTGGCATTTCTTTCCTTCTACATACACCAACATTCATATCGTATATATCACTCTTTTAGTCACATACATTCGTTTTATCCACGCCCATTCAAAAAATTTACGAGCGACTTTCATCCCTCTTAATTACATATCCGTACCAAGACAAACGACTCCCTTTGAATTTCTCAAACTTCCTTTACACATATCAACATTCTCATCTCCGCTACATGCATCTTTTTTTTATCCATGTTCTTTACAGCCCAGTATTCTGATCCATACAGTACGACTGTACCACAGGTCTAATCACGGACATTTTTGTTAGCTTACCATGAATCAAATGAGATTGTTCATTTTCTTGCCTCTGTATATTATAAAACCGTCAAAAAGTATAAATTGATTATTTTAAAAGTGTTAAAACGAACTCATTAAAAATTGGTAAGAAATTACTTTAAAATAAGGCCTTAAAACTTAATTTCTAAAATTGATATGTTTTTAAATATGGACTTAATGGTCTGATTTTTTTTTATTATTATGACTTATATTAGTTTTTCATCAATTTTTTTTTTAATTTTTACATATTTCTTAAAAAAATATAATAATGATTAAATATTGTTCTTTCTGATACCAGTTTCAAGGAACCTGGTACGAATTCGCCAGATATAGACAACCATCACAGACTGGCCAGTGTAACCGCGCTGAATACGTGGTTGGTGCCAACGGTGTCGTCTCTGTTCAGAACAGTCAAGTAACCAATGAATCCTTGAGTACAATATCAGGAGCAGCTTTTGAAGTTACTGGCCGTCCGGGAGTTCTACAAGTTAATTTCAATGTTGGTGGCGGTAAGTTGTACATATAATCACCATTCTCACACTTACTATAATATGTATTGGTTGTGGTCTAATTCATGAATAGGTTTTGTCAGTATTTTATAATAAATGACCATTTCATAAAAGTTTTAAATTATATATAAAATTTAAACTATACCAAATAAATATTATTAATATTATTTGAAATAAAGATTAACCTTATTAACCCCATCCGAATCCTTTGGTCCCGTTTGAGGGCCCCTTTTGGGCATCGCGCATTACGTGATCGCTGACGTCATTGATCCCTACTTCACGTACGATTAGAGTTTAAATTTGCCTGTATGAATGTAACCCATTTGGGTTCCTCGGGGTCTTAACGGCGGATGATGTAACTAACCCATATGGGTTCCACGGACTGAATAAAAAAAACGTTGCTGTTTGTTGTAAAAAATTATGAAACATCTGTTTTTTTTATGATGATCTGATGTACTTAATACGTGGTACTTCCACTCTGTATATTCGTCGAATTACAAGATAGTCGTAACCTTTGACCCTCCAAAAATCTGCTTCTCCAAATTCCTTCACACCGCACCGGTTTTATGTCAAACTCTTACGCTATCTCATCTATAAAGCTCCGGAAGGCACTTCAGCGTCAAAAAAGATGAAAGCAAATTCACTTTTAAAAAGAAAGTTCGCAACCACTATTTAAATCAGACTATATTTAGTTTGACTTGTTATAGTAATTATAAATAGGTATCTTGTTTTATTTTGGTTTTTGTTACAATGTTTATTAGTCTATTTTATTTGTTTATGTGTATTAGTATCTATGCTAGTATTTAAATTTTCGAAAACTAGTAGTTATTGGTAGATATTATTTTGCACCCTATCACAATGTTGTCGTGTTTAACCCAACGGTTGACTGGTAGAGAATGCCTTGTGGCATTAAGTCCGCCTATGCACAATTGCACATTAGGTTTAAAAAAAACAACAGAAAACGAAAACAATATTCAAGAGAATATTTAAACAAAAAACCTTTTTACATAGATCTTTACGCTACTATAAAATTAACAAAAAAATTGTTCAAGAAAATCCAAACGCTCTCTCTCTCGCAAATAAGTGCACTCAGCTAAATGTCCTCTCTTTTCATTTTCAGTACTCAGAAGGCAGAACCTCGTCGTACTCGCAACCGATAATACCAACTATGCTCTTCTGTACAGCTGCGAGAACTTGTCAACGACCAGGCGACGAAGTAAAGAATTTTATTTTTATATTGCTACCAAAAAATCCAAATGTCTTTGAGGAAGCTAATTTGATTAACTATTTTCACAGTTGGCAGTTGGCAAATGAGAAAACAATTAACAGCACTGGATGCCACCTATATCAACACAATTAATGCCGTCATCGATGCCAACACCGATCTCGACAGAGCTCGTTACCAGAGCACAAGCCAGTCTGATACATCGTGCTTCTACTACCCTCAGTTTGACACACTCCCAGCAACTATCGACTTGCCCGGGCCTTGCAGTCTAGCGTCCGTAACCGGCACTACTGCTTTCAACGCGGCGACTGTAAGTTCACATTAATGTTATAGAATCGCATAAAAGGTGTTCACCTCGAAGTGAATAGTGTAGTATCACGTTTATACCTATTATTTATTTTGTGGCGACCTACAAAAAGCAACTTACAATAAAAAGTACTACAGCGCCATCTATGAGAAAACAGATGGACTAATATGGCTTGAATCGCGCAAGCAGAGTTTACATCGTCTTAAAAAGTATATACAGAAACCCGACAACAACTGTTGGGCAGTTGCCCACCAGACATAACACCTGTCTGGTCGTAGGTTCCTCCCTTTCTATAGGGGATGAGGAAATTTACACCCTGCTCCTCATACCTCTAAAATTTTATAACAATAGAGATTCACATGGCATGCCTATTTACTAAGGTGAATCCGCCGAATAGGTTAGGCCGTGAAATTCATTTTTTTTTGTTTTTTTGCTATTTGCAGTTCAGTGTCGGGTTGTCTTTTGATTTAAATATGATTCGCGACCTTAACGTCTATATAGTTACAGAATTATAAACATTAGAATCATCAATGTAACCCTCTAAGTTCATATAATCCCATTCATTGGCTATTGCATAAAAAAGTCTTTCAATGTAAAATTGTATGTTTAATATGTTGAATTAATGTTTTCTTAAATTGTTGATGTATTTTAGTATTGTAATCCTAATATTAAATTATTATCACAACAGAAAATAGAAATATTAGAGTTATAACATGTTTGGAAGTATTCATCAATATTTTAATATTTTTTTTTTATTTGATGACAGTTTGTCGGAACTTGGTACGAAGTAGCCAGATACCCCCAACCAACACAACCTGGACAGTGTAACCGTGCTACATACGCTGCTGGTACCGGCAATATCATCACAATTCTGAACAGTCAAGTTGTCAATGAGACTTTGGGAACAATATCAGGACAAGCTACTGCAGTCGTTGGTCAATCTGGAGTTTTACAAGTTACTTTAAACACTAGTAGTGGCCGTAAGTTGTTTAATTTATTTCTGTGATAACCAGAGATCCACCGATTCCATAAGGATTCCGTCCATTTGGCAACAGTACTCTAAAAATGGCTATATTATAATCAGTGATCGGAGTAGGTAGATTGATTTTTGGTACTTGTATCATAAATGCACACAGAAAGAATAACATGGATAAGCCATTTTTCCGGAAAGTAATTCCGGTATTTCTGGATTCAATTAAATATTGTAAATGTTGGTAGTTATATTATTACTACTCAATTCAAAATTTAGAGGAAGGTATCAAAACTAAATTAATTTATTATTTATCTGTTGAATAGTAAAAACAACCAAATTCCGATCGAAGCATTAATAATTATTTTTATTCTTAGCCTTTTTATGGCCACAACTTTTTATAAATTGTTACACTTAAATTTCAACCAATTCCGGAGGAATGTCCATATTAATATATACGTTTCGGATCAATTACCCCAATTCAATCTACCTACTCCGATCTATGATGTTAACAAACTTACTATAAATTATTGTAATCTATATGAACACCGTTTTTTATTCAGTCATGTTTTAACATAAAACTTGAATAAAACATAAAACTCGTTTTTAAATTGCAGCTACTACTCAGACCCTCTACGTACTCGCAACCGACAATACCAACTATGCTCTCCTGTACAGCTGCACAGACATAGCAGGGAACAGACGACGAGGTATAGAAGCTTGTATTTTTACCTTGATACCAAAATAAACAATTAATGTTACCTTGAGGTAGCTAATTTGACACGTCATTTTCACAGTTGGCAGTTGGAAGCTGAGTAAACAAATAGGATCACTGAGCGCCGCCGCTACCGCCGCCATAGATAACGTTATCGGGAACACCCAAGGTCTTAGCCAATCTTATTACCAGTCCACATATCAGACCGATGCAGCGTGCTTCTACTACCCACAGTGGGAAACACTCCCAGCAACTATCGACTTGCCTGGACCCTGCGATACAACCATAACCGGCGTTGCTGGCTTCAACTCAGATAGAGTAAGTTCACATGTTTTTTAATCGTTTATAATATTTTTTTATGGTAGACACAACAGCAGTTATCATGATTGTATTTTATTAGTCTGTTGCAAAACAAGTGGTTAGCTACATAGTATAAAAAAATAAATTAAAAATTTATAAACCCCCGACACAAAAAACCTCTAAAAAGACAAAAATAAATTAATCCAAGCGTCGTAACGTCAGGGGTCCGCTTCGTTCTGTGCTTGTATTAAGTGGTCTTCTTAGCGGTCCCCCGACGCTACGACGCTTGGATTAATTTATTTTTGTCTTTTTAGAGGTTTTTTTGTGTCGGAGGTTTTTAAATTTTTAATTTAATTTTTTTTCATTCATTTTAAACTTATATTATTTTTTCTTAGCCTTGACTGTCCCACTCCTGGGCATAAGCCTCCACTCTTTCCTTCCAATTTTCTCGGTGTTGCGTCTCTTCTCGCTAATTAACGAAACCAAGGAAAGACTATAAAAAATAAAAAAATTGGGGGGATGAGGGGTGCAATCATCCCCCCCTCCCTCAGCAATGTCCATGGTGACAAGCGACAATATTTCAAATTTTAAATCGACTACCTGTGAAAGTTGTTTACATCCCTTAATCAACTAGAAAAGAGGTGATGATCTTCAAACGGCTGAGCAGATTTTCTCGAAACATAGCTAAGAACACTCTCGATTAAAAAACCTTTCAAACGACACCTTTATCAAAATCGGTTCATCCGTTTAGGAGCTACGATGCCACAGACAGACACACAGATACATACACAAATACACAGATACACACGTCAAACTTATAACACCCCTCTTTTTTGGTCTGGGGTTAAAAACAAAGTCGCTTCCCGCCATTGTACGCTTACGTCTTTTAAAATCGACAACGGATTTTGATGCGGTTTTCATCAATAGACATAATAATTCCAGAGGGAGGTTTATGCGTATCCCTGAAAAACATCAAAATATTACGCGCGAACGTAGTAGTGGGCAGCAGCTATTAAGATATAATCCCATAATATTGTTAATTCAGTTATGTTACCTATGTGAAACTGTTGAATAGCTTATATAAGGAATAAAAAAAACTAACTTTATATTATTATAAAGTATTATTGCCAGGGAATGGGCAGCAGCGTTCTCTGTGCTTTTGTAACAACCGTACTGCGATCGCCAACCCGCCTGCCAAGCGTGGCGATTACGGCAAAACCCCCCCTAAGTCAATGTGGCGTTGGAGGAGGCCTATGTCCAGCTGTGGATGAAAGTATTATGACATTAGTTCATCGTTTTCATTGTTTTTTACCTGTTAACAGTTCCTGGGAACTTGGTACGAAGTCGCCAGATACCCACAGCCAACACAGGCTGGCCAGTGTAACCGTGCTACATACGCGCTTTCTGGCGGTGTCATCACAGTTCAGAACAGACAAGTTACCGCTGAAGCTTTGAGTACAATATCAGGACAAGCTACTCCAGTCGCTGGTCAATCTGGAGTATTACAAGTTACTTTAAACACTAGTGCTGGCCGTAAGTTGTTTAATTGCTATGTTAAAAGACTCACTATTAATATTGTGTTTTTTTTTTATTCAGTCGCCTGCTAACATGGAACGTGAATATAAAAACTAAAACCTTGTTTTAAAATTGCAGCTACCACTCAGACCCTGTACGTACTCGACACCGACTATGACAATTATGCTCTTCTGTACACCTGCACGAACTTAGCAGGGAACACACGACGAGGTAAAGAAGTTTTTACATTGATACCAAAAAAATCCAAATGTAACTATTACCTAGAAAGCTAATTTCACAAACCATTTTCACAGTTGGCAGTTGGCAAATGAGGAAACATTTAGGTCCAGTAACTGCAGAAGTAAATGCCGCCATTAATAGCAAAATTGAGGCGGTCCAAGGTCTTAGACAATCTTATTACCAGACCACATATCAGACTGATGCAGCGTGCTTCTACTACCCAGTGTGGGAAACACTCCCAGCAACTATCGACTTGCCCGGACCTTGCAATACAGCCATAACCGGCACTACAGCCTTCAACCCGACAACCGTAAGTTAGCAAATTAAATCATTTGAAACCCACTTGGCTTACCTACATCACATATCATAATCTTATTCTTTTTCCTGTTTGGATCATTGAAATATACCTATGGACACGGCATATTCTACTTTGGAAAGAATACTTGTACAAATATCTATAATTTTGTTTGCCCATTTTGTGCGCCAGATTTTTGTTGGTAGTCACGCTAATTCTATAGGTATGCCCAATCCATAATCTTTTAAGTCAGTGGTTTGAATACAAATGATACTAAAAATTATAAGACCACTTTTTTATATTTATATTTCAAAGTTAGAGTAAACAGGCTTCTTCTGGGTAAGCTCGTACCACCGTCGACTTTGTCTTTGTCATATCTGACCTAGACTAGAGTCAAGAGGAAACCTACCGCAAATAAAAATATTTAAATTGATGAATGAAGAAATGAAAAGTACTAATTTTTTTTACCTGTTACCAGTTCCTGGGAACCTGGTACGAAGTCGCCAGATACCCACAACCAACACAGGGTGGCCAGTGTAACCGTGCTACATATGCGGCTGGTACTGGCGGTGTCATCACTGTTCAGAACAGACAAGTTACCGCTGAAACTTTGAGTACAATATCAGGACAAGCTGCTGTAGTTACAGGCCAAACTGGAGTATTACAAGTTAATTTGACTACGAGCAGTGGCCGTAAGTAATTATTATTATTGTTTTTTTTTATTCGGTCGTATTCTAACAGGAAACGTAATAAAGAAATTAAAACCACGTTTTAAATTGCAGTTACCACTCAGAACCTCGTCGTACTCGCAACCGACAATACCAACTATGCTCTCCTGTACAGCTGCGAGAACATACCGGAGAACAGACGACGAGGTAAAGAAGCTTATATTAACCTTGATACCAAAATAAACAAATGTAACTTTGAGATAGCTATTTTGACATATCATTTTCACAGTCGGCAGTTGGAGAATGAGCAAACAATTAGGACCACTGAGCGCCGCAGCTAACGCCACCATCGATAGCGTAATTGCGAGCACACAAGGTCTTAGTCAAGCTTATTACCAGAATACAAGTCAGACTAATGCTGCGTGCTTCCACTATCCAGCGACCCAAGCAGGAGAAAAAGTCATAATCCCTGGACAGTGCGACGCAACTACTATTGGACAAAGCAATATCAACATAACTAGGGTAAGATATTTCCTTTCTTCTCACACTTTCCACACCTTACCTTACGCATCTTTGACCTTACGCTGAAGTTTTGAATAGTTTTATTTTTCGAGATCATAATTGCTTTTACCGCTATGCTTTTCTCTCAGCAATGCAATATATGTATTGTAAATACTTTTTGTAAAAGAATGTTATTGCCATGCGTAAAGGAGACGGCCTAAATTTTCTATATAGAGTAGGTACAAAAATAAATTAACTTATTGCAAATAATAAATTGAAAAACAAATGATGAATTTTGGATAATTATTAAGGTACTAAGTATAGCAGACGTTGAAAAATAACTCATGATTAAAAGGTTTTATTTGTTTGTTTTCACAAAAAATCGCAATGTTTCCATTTAATAATAACAAAGTTCAGAACAAGGAACAGCAGTAATTGAACTCATAGCGGGACTAAAATTTAAAATATTCGCAACTTATTCTATACAGCCGTGGCTCTCTTACAATAATAGAGCGGATAAGGTGTAATACTGGGTAAAGAAAACGAAATTCTAATTTGTCCGTCAGACAGGTAATATAAAAATATTAGACACGTATTTTTTGTTTTATCAAAATATCAAAAAAGACTTGCTTACCACTTGTTGGAGAGTGGGGGCTCACTACGTCACAAGTAGGTATAAAAATTACCTACACCTGACGTCATGCGCCATTTCAACTCAATATACCTCCGTAATTTAATGACCACGTGAAAAAAGAAAAAACACGTGTCCAATACTTTTCAACAATCTACCCTACAGACAAAGAAAAAAGAAATAGTGATCATCCCCTATTACGAATTATTGCTTGACAGGTTAACAAGAAACCCTTAACTCATTGTCACTCTTTCTTTTTCACAGTTCGCAAACGGTACTTGGTATCATATCCAAAGATACGACCAAGTTGGAAACAGGACCTGCATTGGTACCAGATTGTCATTGGACCAAGCTGACGAACAAACTTTCATAAATGTTAATAATGTCGAACTCGCTGGTGGCGTGGAAAATAGAACAGAAGGACTTGCCCGGTTCTTTTCACCTGCGAATGGTCAATTTGACCTTGTGTGGTCTGGATCAAACGGTAAATAATAAAACAGCTTGATTCTATGTATACTATTTTAATTCCGTAATTCTGATTTATAAAATCGGTGTTCTAATTGTTTTTTTTTATTATTTTAGACACTACAAGAATCACTATAATGGCGACTGACTACGATGGATATGCGATAGCGTACACTTGTGCAAACATTAACAGCGACTATAGAGAAGGTATGTATTCTACTCTTTATAATATATAATTATCTGTGTTACTAGGGGATGGCACAACCATTTTCCACTGTCTCCAGTCAACCGTCACGGTATCATTCACTCCTTTTTTTGTTCTTTCCGATCTTTCCTAACAAAATTATTCCATCTTTTCTTTAGTCTTCCGCTCTCTTTTCATCCATGGGTTTATCCCTCTTTGCCCAGTCCTAGACACATGAACCTTTTCCACTTGTCTGTCATCGGCGCTAAGAATTTTGAAACTTCCTCAAAGGTACTTATTTCTCACTTTATTCATTCTCCGTCACTCTATACTTTCTTACATTTTAAAATTCACGGAGCTTTAGATTATATTTTCTTTCATATTGTGGCAATACATGAAATATTTACTATGCTCGAGTGAAAGAAACGAGTACCTATTTACGGTCTGGTCGCATTTTGTATTAACCATCGGTATACTTGTGGCACGCCGCAGCGCATCAGAAGTTACCTGATGCGCTGGGGCCCAGGGGGACCATAAAATATACATCAACGTCACTGGCGTGAATTTAAAGTGGGCGTGGATGGCCAAATTTGCAACTATGATGAATAGTGAAACTAAGCTAACTAAGAAAGGAGTCTCGAACCCGATTTTGAAAACTTCAACTGTATCATTGGACTTTTGTAAATTCAATATTCCGATATAGAAATCGAACCCGTTGATTTTGGAAACAATATTATTACACCATTCGATAACGTCGATAAAGTCTGGAAAGTAATGACTAACGGCAAACTAAAGGAATAAGTTATTTTTTGATAAATTAGGTAACAATAATTATGCAAACAGTTAGTAGTTATCAACGATACCTCAAACAAAATCACTATTGGCGCTATCTTACCAGTTAGTTCTTATTTCGAAATAGTTATATATTTTTTTACATTCTCCTATAATAATCGTGAAGAGTTTGTTTTTTTTTTTCAAATCAAAAGATTGGATGCCTGGCTAATAGTCTCTACTACTAGCCAGGGTTTTTTTTAACTTTCTTATCCACATCTCTAGGAACTCAATAAAAAGTCCAATGAAAATCCGACCACTATAAACTTCGCTCCACCTTATTGTCTAATTGCACTCGTCTATAAGGATGATTTTCAAACATCCAATGATGCAGTTTTAGTTTCATCAACATCGGGCTTGAGACCCGTTGCAGTATTTTTCGCTATTCCTCATAGTTTCGGATTTGCCACCCACGCGCAATTGAAAAATTAACCCTGTATAATCCTTAGTAAAACTCAATTTTCGCCGCAATGTTATAAGTTCTTACCAACCATACCTGTCTACTTCAAAGTACATAATAATATTACCTTATTTAGAATTTCTTATTGTTTACCTTCTAAAGCTGTATATTACGTATTAATCGTGTGAAAACTAAAAGTTATCTATGTACCTATCATCTAGTTGGTGTCTGGCTGTTGAGTCGTGGAAGGACATGGCCGCCGTCTGGCGTGACAGCGTTTGCAACACTCGCAAATACCAGACAGGAGTTCACACTAAGAGAGGGTTACTTGAAAGCAATCCCACACAACGATACCTGTCCGGAGCCCAGCTCAGCATTCTTATACAAGAGCAGTATTATTGTGATATTTGTCTGTACTGTATTACAATTAGTATGGTAAATAAAACACAGGCTTGAGTTTAAGCTCTATTTTTGTACACGAAAACATTTTAAGATACATAGATATCCGTGTTATTAAATTATAAATATTTTTAATAAAAATATTTCATTATAATATTTTAAATAATTATTTTGTTGTTTTATTGGTTGACACCGCTTGGAAAGGCAGCAGATTGAGAAGGTTAACAAATCATTAATCTTTACTTGTAAATAACATCAACGACTCTTCTCGTGCTCGTGCTCGGCTGTGTGACTAGTTAGTACTTCTAAACTCCGCAATTAATTTTTAGACAGCTTTCTTTCATGATAATAGCTAAGTTGCATGTAAGTACTGGTAATATCTAGTGGCCAGCCCTAGCTTCGCCCCATTAATAAAAGGCTCACAGATGACTCAAAGTACCATTAAATAAAACAGAAGGACAGCAGTCAAAATAAGAGGTATGTTAGGTTAGGTAGAGCACACTTTTAAGAGCACGAAAATTATACTACATAGCGCACACCAAGAGCGGGAAAATCATCATCTGCCTAGCCTTTTCCCAAACTATCTTGGGGTCGGCTTCCAGTCTAACCGGATGCAGCTGAGTACCAGTATTTTACATGAAGCGACTGCCTATCTGACCTCCACAACCCAGTAACTGGGTAATACGATACCCCTTGGTAAGACTGGATGTCAGACTTTTAGCTTCTGACTACTCGTAACGACTGTCAAAGATCTACAAATGATAGCCGGGACCAACGGCTTAACGTGCTTTCCGAGGCACGGAGGAAACTCGATATGTAATTATGGTCACCCATCCACAAACCAACCTCGGCAAGCACGGCTTAACCTTAAAGATCGACCTGGGCGGCTGTTATTATTTAGCCACGAGCTCCTCAAAATAATTCCCATTATTATCTATAAATTACTGCCATTTAATAGGAAGGTCATTTATGCCTTTGCGATAGAACTCTGGTGATCTAGATTCGACAAACTGTGTGAAAGCAATTTGTACTGCCTCCTGAGAAGAAAAAAAATTATCACTTATAAAATTGTCCAAATTACTAAAAAAATGGTAGTCCGTTGGAGCAAGGTTTGGCGAATACGGAGGGTGACGAATGGTTTCTAATTGCAGTTCCTGTAGAGTTTTAACACGGTTTATTTGTTTAGTCGACAACAAGTATGATTTCTAACGTACTTGTCTTTGTTTCATCATCATCATTTCAGCCCAAAAGACGTCCACTGCTGGACATAGGCCTCCCCGAAGTGTCGCCACATTGACATTTTGGGGGGTTTTGCCATAATCGCCACGCTTGGCAGGCGGGTTGGCTATTGTACGGTTGTTACAAAAACACAGGGAACGCTGCTGCCCATTCTCTGTCTTTGTTTAACTTTTTTATTTATAATTTTTTACCACCCATTTAAATTTCAATTTTGACATTTACCTAAATTTTCTAGTCGTTAACATATTGCACATGTTATGACGTTACGTTACGAAGACATATTACTCCACTCCTATCAGCGAGTTATAATGCCTGACTGATTATTTAGTTTAATATCATAGAATTACCGCAATAGTTTACGAAATGAGCAAACCGAAGTGGTAGGTAGTGAGCTGGCTATGTAAGTCGAAGTACCAATGCGCATGGAGTTCTTGCCCATTCTTCTCCATAGAGATCTACGCTTTGGAATGGGCAACTACAGTACTTTCACAAGTTATTATGCCTTGTGACTGGGATTGTAGCTTAGCGTTATTTTTGTTTTTTTTTTTTACTTTCAAAAGTGCCTGTAATGGTCTAATTGAAATAAACGCTTTGAGTTTGAGTTTTGAGTTTGCAATAGAATTGTAACTAAGTATCGCAAGCGTGACGCCCCCAGACCTTAAGAAAGTGGCTGGGACAGACTGGATGCAGAAGGAAGACAGGATGTAGAGGCAGTTTTGAAAAAATAAATGACATGCTGCA
This sequence comes from Cerastis rubricosa, assembly GCA_949152445.1. NCBI lineage: Eukaryota > Metazoa > Arthropoda > Insecta > Lepidoptera > Noctuidae > Cerastis > Cerastis rubricosa. The sequence goes on along the minus strand of OX424534.1, from coordinate 18,286,316 downwards.
GTGGACTGCGTTAGGCAGAATTTACAATGACACAACGGTCCCGTTCCCGGTCCCGTTTATAAGCACGTATCATACACACAGGAAAAGTATGCTAGCGGGCTTTACATTGTGCATGACCTACAGTTAACAGTGGGTTAAGCAGATAGCATACCGATAGAATGTGTTTTTTTTTTTAATTATTAAATAAATTAAAATGATCAAAATAGGTATCAAAAAACAAAAAATTGTTTACTTAGTAGCCCATTCACAGCAATTAGGTACCTACATAAATCTCTCGGAGTAAACAATTCAGCTGGGCTTATGAATGAGTGAGTAGATTTTTGTTGTTTTTTTTTTCTCATGTGGGTAGACCTAACATACAAACGTGTTTTTGTGGCTCCCTTATTTAATATTTATTTAAAAATAGTTAATTGGTATTTTCTTCTATTCTTATGTGTTAAATAATTAATAAACCCACCTTCGCTCTGAACTATACTTTCACCTTCTCTCAATAACAACCACATCACTGGAAACTTCAAAACTCAACATGGACAACAAACTTGTGCACAGTATGGAGCAAATGGAGAAGCTGTTTAGCTCTCGCATGCGTGAGTACGAAGACAAGCTGCAGAGAGCTACAGCTGGAACTACCCCTGCACACTCAGATCTAGCTACTCTTTCACATGATTTCTTTGAGTTCAAGTCCTTTGTCTGTCAAACGTTTCTACACTTCAAGACGCAGATAGAACTCCTGTCTCTGAGTGTGGACAAGCATGAGACAGCAATGCGAAGAAAGGTCCTGTTATTTCACGGTATTCCCGAAAAACCCAACGAAAAATTGAGTGACTCAATTCTCCATGTCATCTCTAAGCAGCTGAAGCTAGATGACTCTAAAGCGGACTATCTAGAAGTTTGCCACAGGCTTGGAGCATCCCAGGGTAAAACTAGACCAGTACTGGTGCGGTTCGGTGGCATGGAGTATCGTCGATTAGTCTGGGACAGCAAAACTTCACTCAAGGGCACCGGCATCACTATTTCTGAGTTCCTGACTAAAACCCGACACCAGGTATTTATGGCTGCCCGCAAGCACTTTAGCATCAATAATTGCTGGTCTGCTGAGGGAAAGATTCTTGTCTTGACGCCTGACAAGTCACGTCATACGATTTCAACTATGGGTGAGCTCGACACATTAATCGCACTTTATCCCGCTCCCGCCCGTGCTGCCAGTCCCAGTGACCCCGTGCCTGCCGCTCCTGCCTCGCCAGCAGCAACTCCTTCATCGTCTGCAGCAGCTTCTACATCGCCTGCAACCGCAACCCCCAGAGGGAAGCTTGTGAGAAAGGCTCGTCGTTAAGTCTGCTACCATAATTATCATATTTTACTTTGTTCGCTACACTTAGACCGGTTATTGTCGGTACTTTTTTAAATCTTTGCTTCTCTACCCTTAGTTTTTACTTTTCGTTTTTATGACTAGTTTTTCCTAGCCGGTTTAAGTTTTGTTTTTGTTCATATTTTGGTAATGACGTTTGTGACGTATGTCAATTGTCAATGCATCAATGTCATTTCTTCATTACGTTCCGTTACACTCCGGTTTTTATTAGTGTCTGATTACAGAAATAATGTGTATAATGTGTAATTCTAGTTGATATTTTCTATTCTCTTAATGTTCCTGTTGCCAATTTGCCTTCATTTCCTTCACATTTTTACGTACCATCTATGTGTACAGTTGTTAAAATCTCGTTCAGTTACAGCGACTAGGTGTTTTTATTAGTTATGTGTATTTGACTATTGTTGTTTTAAGCAAAACAATAATAGTTAAGTTTAGTTTAGTATTTTAGCTAAGCAATTTTGAAACCATACATACCTATTTATATTTTCATTAGTATTTTATATATTTTTTTTATGCAAACTATGAGCAATGTCGACCTTGGTGATGATTTTTTCTCCTGTTCATCCTCTTCTAGCAGTTTCCTCAGTGCGGCAAGCGGTTCTTCCTCCCCTCTGACTCTTAGTGATCAGATTTCCTCCTTGCTTACCCACCTCCCAAACAATCTCAAAATAGCCCACATTAATGCCCAGAGCGTTCCTGGCCACTACTCCGATCTTCTGGCTTCCTTTAGCAGTGCACATATAGATGCTTTACTGATCTCCGAGTCCTTCCTTAAACCCTCTCTTTTATCAGTACATTTTGCCCTTCCGGGTTTTGATCTTATCCGTAATGACAGAACCGGGAAAGGTGGCGGTGGTGTTGCCATTTACTTGCGCGCTGATATTCCTTATAAGGTTGTTAGCACATCACCTTCTCCGTATTCGGGGTCAGCTGAGCATCTATTTATTGAAATTTCACTGCATCGCGTTAAAATGCTTCTGGGGGTTATTTATAGTCCTAACCTCAGCATTGACTACTTTGATTCTTTTGATTCGCTTTTAAATGATTTCTGTCCCGCTTACGATCACGTAGTTTTGATGGGTGATTTTAATACTTGCCTCCTTAAAAATGACAATCGTTCTCATAAACTTCAATCTATCCTTTCTTCTTTTAATCTCAGTATTCTGCCTCTTTCTGCTACTCATCATTTCCCTAATTGCAGCCCTTCTCTTCTTGACCTAATAATTGTATCTAATTCTAATAATGTTTCTATCCACGGACAGCTTACTGCTTGTTTTTCGTATCATGATCTTGTCTTTTTATCATATAAGTTACGGCCTCCTAAGCGCAAGCCGCAATATATTCTCCTCCGGAACTACAAGGGCATAGACCTAGAGGCATTGTTGCATGATGCAGGTAACATCGACTGGACGGTCATCATGGAGAGTACGTGTATCAACGAAATGGTTCGTATTTTTAACAGCAAAATACTTAGTCTATATGATTGTCACGCCCCTGTTCGTCGAGTGAAGGTTAAGTATGTACCGGCTCCCTGGCTTACTCCTGCCATTAAGGATGCGATGGCAAGAAGAGATAGGGCCAAAAGAAGGCTAAAACGTTGTCCTTCCGAGCGCAATCTTACTGCGTACAAAATGTTGCGTAATAGCTGCAGTCGTATGTGTAGAGATGCTAAGAGACGCTACTTCCACAATTCTCTCGACAACCGCAACTCTTCTGAAGTCTGGAAGTTTTTAAAATCTGTCGGCATTGGCAAGTCCCCAGTGGTCTCTGGTAGCGACACTGACGTGTGTGCTCTTAACAAACATTTCTCACGCCCCCCTGTTACGTTGGATCCGCACGTTAGGTCAGCTACGTTAAATAAACTTTCCTGTTTGCCTTTGCCGCAATGTTCTTCCTTTGAATTAAGTCCTGTAAGTGAGGCTGATGTCAAAAAATCTTTTTCTGATATCTCCTCCTCTGCTGTTGGTAATGACAATCTATGCTTAAGAATGATTTCTCCTATCCTTCCCTCATTACTTCCGGTTTTGACTCACATTTTTAACTTCTCCTTGTTTTCTTCTACTGTACCGGAGGTCTGGAAACAAGCCCATATCATCCCCTTACCCAAAATTTCCGATCCAGTCTCACCTACCGACTTCAGACCCATTTCTATCCTCCCTTATCTCTCTAAAGTTCTTGAGCACATTGTCCATCAGCAACTTACTGCCTTTCTTTCTAGGAATGACCTTCTTAGTACTTTTCAATCTGGTTTTCGTCCTGGCCATAGCACTGTAACGGCACTCTTAAAGGTTACCGACGATATTCGCTTGGCTATGGACCACAAGTCTCTTACTTTACTTGTTCTACTAGACTTTAGCAGCGCCTTTAATTCTGTTGATTTCGACATACTTCTTGGCATCCTTAAATCTCTCAATTTCTCCTCTTCCGCTATTGGTTAGTTTGACTCTTATCTTAAAGGCCGCTCGCAGCGTGATCGTCTTGATGAGTCTTCCTCTGATTGGTGCCCTCTTAGCGCGGGTGTACCTCAGGGTGGCGTTCTCTCTCCTCTTATCTTCTCTATTTTCATTAACTCTGTCACCAGAGTCATCTCTTCCTTCTTCCATCTTTATGCCGACGACCTGCAGCTTTACAATCACTTCTTAAGGGAAGATGCGGAAGCCGCAGTGTCTGCCATGAACAAAGATCTGGATTTGATTAGTGAGTGGTCGCAGTCCTTTGGACTGCAAATCAATCCTAAGAAATCTCAGGCCTTGATCATTGGCGGCAGGTATATGCGAAATAGGCTCAATGTTGCGTCGCTGTCTCCACTCAGGCTGAATGGAGTTCAGATTGATTACGCAATCAAGGCTAAAAATCTGGGGGTGACTATGGACTCGTTCTTATCTTGGACAGCCCATGTTGCTGAAGTTAGTCGCAAAGTGCATTACACATTCCATTCTTTAAAAAGCCTCCAGAGCTTCTTGCCATTGAATACAAAAATAACCCTTGCGCAAACCCTCATTCAGCCCATCATAGACTACGCCGATGCCTGTTACTTGGATGCCACCGAGGAGCTTTTAAATAAACTTGAGCGTTTGCAAAATATCTGTATTCGTTTTGTTTTTAACCTTAAAAAGTATGACCATGTTTCCCACTTTCGCAACATACTCAAGTGGCTCCCAATTCGACTTCGCCGGAACTCTCGGATATTGTGTCTGCTATTTAACATCCTTCATAATCCAAAAACGCCTTCCTATCTGCGGGAACGCTTTTCCTACTCCCGTCCTTCTGATGCACCTTGCAGGTCGCATCTTAGGAAACTCCTTAAATCCCCTCCCCACTCTACCGACTTCTACTCCTACTCCTTCACTGTACACGCTGTGCGGTTGTGGAATTCACTTCCGCCTGATATTAGAGACTGCCAAACTGTTGCAGTTTTCAAAAGAAGAGTAAAAGAACATTATCTTTCCATTCCATCATAGTTGCATAGGTATTTATTTTATTGGTATATATAATATTTTGTTTTGTATTTTATACTATAAGTTAGTATATATTTTTTTTTATTGTATTTTATATTTTAAATAGTTATTTGCTTTATGTTTTATGTATTCAATTCTCTCTTTATCTTTTACACACTCTGTCTGCATCTCTTTTTTTTAATATCTCCTTTCGCAGGTATGCTGGAAGAGATTTCTTTAGAAATAAGCATTACCTTTGTACCTATTTTCTGTTCCTTTCTTCTTCTCTGTATTAAGTGTGTACATAAATTGTTAAATAAATAAAAATAAAAATAGATTCCGGTATCCTGATGGGTGTTGTCACACACCTGGATGTCTTAAATGGACGCTTTGCAAAAAAATAGGGTCATAATATGAATTGCGTTACAATTCGCAAAATGGTCACGAAGTGAAAATTTATAAAATTAGCCAGTTCAGCCATTTTAGACCCCCTGTTACAGGGGAAACACTTTGTAGACTATTTATGTCTCTTAGAAACAATGATTGTGAAAATGTGAATGTTTTTTGGCTATTTGGCGAAAAAACCACGCTTAAAAAAATAAGTAGCTTTGAATGTTCTTCTGTTGGGTTGTGGCACTGACCCCGGGAATTTGATTTTCATTTGTTTTTGCTGCTCACTTTTCCATTTTCTTTTCGCGTCCCAAGCTTTTGCCTCATGTTCATTAGGTATCACATCAGTAAATCATGAAATCACCTAGACGTATTACGTTATTTCACTGAACTTCTAAATAAGTTTTGCCAAAATGAATTTTGGCTGATAAACGTTCAGCCAAACAGTCTTATGTTAGGTCCTAACCGATGGAATAATATTAGGATACTCACAAACCAATTTCAATTAGCAGGGTATATATGTAGTGCAAAACTGAATAGAGGCAAAATATTTAAAAGAATCTGACCAGCAAGCGCGCGAAATTGAGTTAAAACATAAAACAATTTATAAAATTCACCCAATTTTACAATGAAACTGAAAATTGGCGGTAAAAGAAGAACCACAAAATTTTTTCTTCTTGTCTGTGCCTTGAACTGGCCATAACAAAAAAAACATAATTTTAAGATTAATATATTGTTCTATTTATTATATTTACCACATTCGTTTTCAACTATCCCCGCACGTTAGAAATAAAAATCCTTCCTTTTAGAAAATCCTTCCGTTTGTTGGTTGCGTTTTGATCAATGTTCGTGGAGTGTTGCCAGCATTACGATTTGAATACAATTTATACGACATTAATCGCCTGGCATTTCAAACGCAAAATATTATACGATCTTTACAACGCATACAGGCCATAAAAACTAATACACTGCTACATTAATCTTTTAGCGCTTTAGGTGAAAGTGCCAGGGTAGCCCGCGTCCTGGGTAATTTGCAGGTCAGTAACATGTTGTTTGTTGATTAAAATATGTCTACAGAGTTAAAATCATTAAATTTATCTATCAAACCTTTTAAGTTCATTTAATCCCAGTGAATGACTTTTTCATGAAATAGACATTTAATGGGATTATATTTAAAGACGTTGTTATGATGCTTTTATAACTATTATAATTCTGTAAATGCATGTGTATTACGGTCGCAAATCATATTTTGTTCAACATACAGCCTGACACTGACTGGCAAATTACAAAAAATGTAGGAAAATTTGAATTTCGCGGTCTACCTAGTCGCTTCCACCTTTAACTTAAATGACAATGAATTCTGGTCGTTTCTTTCAGCGCAGCGTTTTCACTGGTTTAGTCATTTATATTTTTTTGTAAACTGTGTGTTTTATGCACTTCAAAATCTGAGGTAACTTATTTTTAACTTACTTTACTTTGAACTTGGTTATTATATTGGCCTATTGCAGTGAATGTCGTTCGGTGCGTAGTGGCAAGAAACAAACACGTGACGCGCCCTCACCAACCAGAGCGCACATTGTAATTTTCTCTACAATTGTTTACAATGTACTTTCTTACTATGTTTCTCAAAATAGTAGATGTGGTACCAGCCAAACCCGATTTTAGGCCAAATAGTTTGTCCTAAACTGTACTGATTACCCAAACAAAGTTATTACAATTCGAGACCAACTTGAATGTAGCGCTCGCCGGTCACTATCGCGGCATCATTCGCAACAAAACTAACCTACTAAACTAACCTAACATAACCCAAAAAGTCGAGGTGCCGTGTGATCGAATTCTTGTGACGAGCCCTTTCAACTATGTATTCGATTTGCGACGACGAAATAGGTAAATAATTATTCTCGTACAATAATACTATTGTTTTGCATTTCAGTTTAATAATAATAATTCTTTAATTCTCAGACAACGATTGAACCAATGATATACACAATTCTAGATGTTACTAGACAATTTAACTTAGAAACCATATTAGTACTTAAGTATAGAACTTAAAGCAAGCTGGCGAGCAAAGACGCATCATCTTTGCTCACCACAGCTGAGAAACTGCCTACTCTGGCATGCGCAAACATTGCAGAAGCACTGCAATATCGTGGCATTCACAACAGCATCCTGAGAGCATTGTAGTATTGGACACGCAACGCATTGGCGGCACGTTTAGTACAGTTGATGCATAGGGCGCTCGAGTACAGAGATGTGCATTATGCTTTACTAATGTGATTTCAAGAATGACTGCATCTGTACATCGAGCAAACCTACGGGCCATATTTGCCCGCACCGGCCCCATGCCCTGCGCTCTAGTTCAACATCCTCATCATCCCTAAGATCATCAGCAATGAAATGTCCTAGGTATTTGAATTGGCGTACTCGATGAATCGGGACGTCGCTAATTTTAATAGGCGGGAGATTTTTTGGACACTTCTTGACAACAGCCTTAAAAACCATGAGTTCCGATTTTTTACATCCATGGATGGCAGCGTAGTTCTCACAGATCATAACTAATTGTCTGAGTGCACTAACCGAGGGAGCCATATATCATCAGCGTAGCTGATGTTGTTGACACACAACCCGTCAATTAAGCATCCCTCATGCGCACCAAATGGTTAAAAACACGTTGGTATGCGCACCACAAACGCCTTGAAATTGACGTTGCGGCGCGACTCCAGCAGCTGCACCCTTGGCGTGTACTTCAATTTTTGGCACACATACTCCTCGATGTTCTCTGCCTCAACGGTGTAGTACAGGCGAGTGATGTACACTGGAATGTTCGGCTTCGCGGCACGCAGATTAACATTGGGCTCTACAGGAACCTTACCGCAGCGGCTCTTACAGCTTCGCTGACGACCCCTTTGCACCGTCACAAAACCGTCATCATCAGCCCGCTCTGTTGCCTTCGTAGGCACGGGCTGCGCAGGGAGAGAAGCAGGGGTTCTCGAAATGACCACTGGCTCAGGTGTAGTACCTGACAGTGTGCTTTAGACAAGCGATTGCACTTTCGGTGGATAAACCTGGTCGAAAATCGAACTGTGCATCGTGCAGCCACAGATGCACAGTTCGGTTAGCAGTTCAGTTTCGGTTCAGTACATTTTGTAGCTGAACGTTTAGCACACTGTCAAGCACCTTGGCCACGGTAGTTGCCAGAGAGATGGGTCTATAATTTAACCTATCTGAAGCACCTCCAGTTTTGTATTATGAATAAATATAGAAAATCTGAACCAAACCGAGGTTCTAACTCATTAGAGGTGGCTATTGCATTTTACATTATTAGAAGAATTTCAGCTGCATCCGTAAATAATATTAATTAAATACATAAAAATCGTTTTTTTTTCATCGTATCTAAGCAGCTGGCGACCTCCTTGGAATTGTGTGGTTTTTCTTACGCAAACGTAGATTGACAAACGGGTATATAGTCTTAACGGCCCAAATCTATCACCGGTCCTTTGCAACGTAGACGATTGTTGTTTCTATTCGAATGGCCCGTGGGCCATTAACTTTGGGCTGTTCGAACTAAATACCCGACAAACTTGGCAACTTTGTCAATTGGAAATTGCTGAAAACTTCGACTTTGTGAACCTAATAAAAGTAATCTGAGGTACCGTACTACAAGTACGTGCCCGTTCCAGTTCTTGAGAAAGATCATGTCACGCTGCGCTGGGATCAGTCTATCATTACTGACAGGACTATTAAAACATACAAAAAGAAATCAAAAATATTTAACATTGTGTCTAACATAAACTGAGGCAGCCCCAGTAAGTTACAGTAGTACTTGTCTTGGGGCTGTGTCTACTCGACTATTGTCGCCAAATTGTAAGCCTGACATACCTAGTGGTGATAGACCGATCAGCGCGCCGCGTAATGATAGTCGATGTTACCATCCCACATGACGAGAACCTCGTAAAGGCTGAGAAAGAGAAACAAATAAAATATCTCGACTTGCCACACGAGGTTGTCAGCATGTGAAATGTGAACTCGACTATCATTGAGCCGATTGTCGTTACGGTCAATGGCCTGATGGCTAAAAGCCTCGACGACCATCTGTTGAAGCTCTCACTTGGCAGTTGGATTAGGAGCCAGATTCAGAAGGCAGTACTCCTCGGTACGGCCCGCATTGTTCCTATCCTAATTCCTATCTCTGCAGTCCTAACCACCGGTAGCTTGGACCCTGGTTCCCGATAACGGCGAGAACCTGTTTTTTTATTTTTTAAATGTTTTTTTGTTTTCTTTTTGTTTTTTAAGAAATAATTAAACATGTATAAAATAATATTAAAAGATGAATAAAGGATATAATTCTTGATTTTGAGATTTATGAATGGTTATTTCATGAAATCCTTTGCCTATTTTTCGTATGGGTTTGTATTGCATTTAGAGGGCGCCGTAGAAGTCTCGCCCAAGGCGCTGGTAGTGCTAAAACCGGCACTGTGTGTGTAACACTGCCAAAGAAAACTATACATTTATTGGAAAATACTTTTCAAAATCCTTATTGGTCTACGATATGAACCTGTTGAAATTAATGTTGGTAACACTGTTTATGTTCATCTACACTGTACACTTCATTCATTCACATGACAAATTCATTCAAGAATTCATTCATTAACCTGTCAATTAAATTTTCATGAATTGCGGATAACATGTAAATGTATGTGAGAAATTCACATTTCTTATGATTAAGCCATTATTTCTCGCAAAAACACTATAAGAATATCAACATTGTTACGCTTAACTATGGCTAGTAACGAAGAAATTACCGGGCCAATCTCTCAGGAGGACATAGAGGCAGCCAATAAACTGAAAAACGAAGCAAATGAATATTTCAAAAGTAAGTTTTTATAATTTCCTAATAGAAATAACAATTTATCTGTAACCAGCTGAAAATGCAATGTATGTGTGATATTTATAGCATATTGATCGTGACAGGAATAGAACAAAATTTGACTGACATAACCTCAAATTTCAGAACAGAGCTACAATAATGCAATCGAGCTATACTCGAAAGCAATAGAGAAGAATCCGAAGAATGCAGTATTTTTCGCGAATAGGAGTATAGCTAACTTGAGGCTGGAGAACTTTGGTTATGCCCTGACCGACGCGTCGAAGTCGATAGAGTTGGACAGGTCCTACACGAAGGCCTATTACAGACGGGCGGCGGCTTACATGTCCCTAGGAAAGTACAAATTAGCACTTAAGGATTTCGAATATGTAAGTATTGAAATATAGCTTGTTTAGTCGAAGGTACTGAAAAGAACGGACATACAAAATTCAAAAATTTCCAGCAATAGAAACATTAGTTGTGTACATAGTTTATTAGAAGTACACCCACATTTCGAACGTCCCTTCTCACAGTCCAAATTAAAGTATGTAAGGTGCAACAGGAATATATGAGTAAACACAGGTTAAAGACACAAGTTAAAGAAAGCAATTAATTGGCATAAAAGAATACCCAGAATAACATAATTGATGCGTTAACATAATTATGGATGAATACAACTATAAAACTAAAAGTTCTGGGTGTACCCACAATATGCGGCTGTAACTAGTTGCTGTAACTATACATACAAGCGATAGAAAACATACATTTACTGTACTAAGCATAACTTCTTAGAATTTCCATGTTTGATTGCAATACCTGGATACTGCATGCTTGTCAACCAACCATGCATATGAATTTATAATTTTCATTGGCAACACCGTTATTGTAACAGTATGTGCAGTTTTCATATTGCAATTTTTACCACTGATGTGTTGAGGTTAACGGAGGGGTGCATGGCTTAATAGTGACAAATGCTCGGATCGGTCTTCAGGTTAAGCCATGCTTTTCTAGGTTGGTCTGGGGTTGGGTGACCACCAAAAAACTGAGTTTCCTACGTGCATCGGAAAGCACATTAAACCATTGTTCTCAGTCGTCATTTGTAGAGATTGTTACAGGTAGTCAGTGGCCTGAAACACTGACAACCATTCCTACCAAGGGGTACTGCTTTACTACCCAGTACTAACTGGGTTGCAGAGGTCATATAGACAGTCGCTCTGTGTAACATACTGGTATTCAGCTGCACCCACAATACAGGAGTTATTACTAGTGGAGGGCCAAGTTAAAAAACCTGGTCCTTCTGTTGCATGGTCATTCATTTATAATTTAGGTGATTATATCTTCAGATAGTATTTTTTAAATTATTGTTACTCTTAGTTTGTACACAAGTGAACCACTACACCAAACTGTTATACACTCTATGTTAATCCGCTTAGAATTTAAATTTACTGAAAAGGAATTATAAAGTTTTGCATCAAGAGTGATGTATGAAGTTTTCATAATTGTGTTATATTTTTGTAAATTTAAAAAAAAACACAAAACTTAATTATAAGGATGTCCCTTTTTACAGGTAACCAAAGTTAGGCCAAGTGACCAAGATGCAAAAATGAAGTATACTGAATGCAATAAGATAGTTAAGAAAATTGCCTTTGAGAAGGCTATCTCCGTTGATAAGAAGGAGGTCAATATAGCTGATTCCATAAACTTAGACGCCATGAGTAAGTATAAGTGAAAAGAATGTGTGTTACATTTTCTGTCAACAGGGTGGTTTGTACCAACGCTACATTTACAATTTTGATTCCAAACATGTAAACAAAAATTTGTGCTTCGAGAAAAACTGTTTTAAGACCAGTGAATAGAGTTCAGTTTGCATTACAACTTCCCACCCTTATCTTGATTTTTCCAATTAGAATTTAATCTTCTTCAGCATCACACACAGGGAGCGTGCGCGGGTCGTGCGTCGGTCGGGGAACCCGCTCTGTTTGTGGTAGCGGGCGACATGCGCGCGCACCCGCGTGTCTCTCCCGCGCATCACTCGACCCGCGCATCACTCGACCCGCGCACCACCCGCGCCCGCTCTTTGTGTGTGATGCGCAAAAGTTAATAATTCTTCGTCTAAGTGGAAATATCATCAATTGGGAACGAGATTAAGAAAGTAATATAGTTTTATTTCCCCAAGTGATAGTTTTATAAGGTTATAATTATGTTTTTTGTTTGGTTGCTTACCACTGTTCAAAGTGGAAAAACAAATGGATTGCCAATATGATGTAACCGGCACTGCTTTAATGAAATTCTTTTGGCTTTATAACGGCTAAATGTTTCCTGTTGGTTGCTTGGCTTGAGATCATATTCTTGTGTTCGGTTTTATTAGTAAGGCAAATATACGCGAAGGCAGCCCGCGAATTTTGAATTTTATGACATTTTTTAACTAACCGGCAGGCCTGTACGTCTCTGTGGGGGAAGAGTACGATTTTCCTAGTCCTCCGCTATTCGTTTCTGATTAAGAGCGTTTATACCCTACGGCATTTCATACAAACTTTCAAGTCGTTATTTTCCGAAATGACTGAACAGATTTTAATGAAACTTCCTACGCATAAGCAGTATACATAGGTCTAAAAAGTTACTAAAAAACATTTTCGAAATGTCTTTTAAAAATGAAGATAATAAATAATAAACTCCCGTTACTATGGAAAATTAAAAATCGGTCTAATTTAGTTGTAACATTATTTTTCGAAAATGTTTTTTAGTAACTTTTTAGACTCATGTATACTGCTTATGCGTAGGAAGTTTCATTAAAATATGTTCAGTCATTTCGGAAAATAACGACTTGAAAGTTTGTATGAAATGCCGTAGGGTATAAATGCTCTTAATTTCGTTGCGGTATCCAAGACGGTTAAATGGTTTCTCTAGGGCTTAGTCGAGCTTCATTGTCTCTTTTCTTGTGGTCACCACTGATGATTCTGACTTAAAGAAGTTGCAGTAGTTAGGGAATACACTGCCCAGAGGTTGCAACATACAGGGCAAAGTACTTAGGTAACCCAGGTACTCTCCGCGAGATCGTCAGCAACACCAAGGAGCTGCTGGCCTTTCTCGGGGAGCTGGGGTGGTTAGAGTAATGTTTCCACCCGTACGCAAAATACGCGCTTTAGACGTGGAGTTGCGGAATCCAGCCAGCTATACAATAGTTAATAGTGTGGTGGGCTTGTCCCAATAAAAAAGGCCTATAGGTCGCAGTTAGATCAAAATAAGAATGTTACACGCGACTGAGTCCTCCATAGATAGATAATATCCTTTTCGCTCGCACCAGCTGCAGTTAAAAAGGCAAAGGGAGCATTTTCCTTCAGCGACAATACAGGCTTGATAGACGGAGTGGCATGTCATGTGCGATGTATGTCAGTCAGTCAATCTTAAGTACTTACCTCGAAAAAACTTTAAATGTTGCTGTGCTATTGGCAATACAATTATTTAAATACTTCCTGTGTCCAGCGGTTTCATCCGCCCCTTGTTTCCTAAAGATCATAAAGAAGTTATAATTATAACCTATAACTTTCCTCAAGATTTGAGCTAGAAAATGCAAACAGAATTTTTCAAATCCGTTTAGCAGTTCTAGAGATTTGCGCGTTTAAATAAACAAAATAAAACTCCTCAGTTTTATTAATAATGTATTACTATAGATTGTTAACACGTAAATCAGTCCACCATTAATTAAAACTTCATCTGTTGTGTGACATAAATATCATATCTTGTTATTGCATGATTATATTAAACTATGATAACAGAGCTAATTCCTTAGGAAAAACACGATTTGCAAAGATTGAAATACAATCATTTCATATGTTTAGCTGGGGTATAAACAGCTTGTGGTTTTATATTTCAGTCAAAAGTAGAAGCCTCAGTGCGCGTTACCGATAGCAGTTATCACAAAATGTAGTCAAGATTAAAAAATCATAATAGTTAGCCTAACACGCCAAAAAAGTTTCCGTTTCTTTATTGAATCTCATTCACACTGAAAATCATAATATATCGTTCGGGAAGAGCAAGCTTACTCTTCTCAGTGTAAATACTTTTGTCGTGTGACTTAAGTACGTCTAGTGCACAATTTTAGGTCTTTGACTGTGATCGTCAAACCATTTTGCCGTCGAAATATTCAAGCACAAACCTTATTTGTTTTTAACTACCTTTTCATACAAAAACTTTGCCATTGTGCCTACAAGTGTTTGCTCAAGTGTTAAATAAAGAGTTATATGTTTATCAGAAAGTTTTTGTTGACTGGTAATGGTGAGAAGCAAAAAACAGTGTCATACTTCGAAATTTTAACAATCCAATCAAATTCAAAGCATTTATTTCAATTAGCATTTAATTCAATTAGACCATAGGCACTTTGCTCTGTATAGTGTCGGACGTAAAGAATAGCACCATCCCATGTCTTCCCGTGGGTGTCGTAAGAGGCGAAAAAGGGATTTGCCAGAGAATGGACAGCAGTGTTCTCTGTGCTTTTGTAACAACCGTACTGCGATCGCTAACCCGCCTGCCAAGCGTGGCGATTATGGCAAAACCCCCTAAAATGTCAATTTGGCGATACTTGGGGGAGGCCTATGTCCAGCAGTGGAAGTCTTTTTGGCTGAAATGATGATGATGATGATGATAGGCCCATTCGAAACTAAAAAAAAAAAACAAAACGCCTAGCTACAGTCCCAGTTACAAGACATAATAACTTGTGAAAGTACTGTAGATGCCCCATTCCAAAGCGTAGATCTCAATGGAGAAGAATGGGAAAGATACTCCATGAATCAAAATATTGTTACAAAATCGTGGTAACACCATTCAAGTTGAGATTATTATAAATATGTGAGAACGATGTAGAAATACGTAGAGTAATCATAATCATATTAACCAATCTTTGATGCACCTATTTTTACTCGACTGTCTAAGCACAAAAAGAAGGTAGTGTGTTTAATATATTTTTGTCTGTTACAGCCATTGAAGACGAGTATGTTGGTCCAGCACTCGAAGATGGGAAGGTTACCCTCAAGTTTGTCACTGAATTGATGGAGTTCTACAAACAACAGAAGAAATTACATAAGAAATATGCCTATAAGGTAAGCAAAACTAAATTAGGTAGACAGTAAAAAACGTCTATATTTTATAGCAGTTGCTAAAATAGCATTCAATTCAAATACATATACAAAGGGAAGCTGGGAAGACACACCAACATACACTGCTAAGCTAAATAACTCGAAGCTACAAAAAACGACTGAAGCGAAAAGACATATGGACCATAATTCACTACTATGTTCTACTGATGAGGAGATGACCTCACATCTGCTTATAGCTAATTCTGGATAAATAAAATTGAAGTGTCGGTTTGTAATTTCAAAATAACATCTTTTTACTGCATTCATGTATATAGTACTTATAATAATAAAACATTTTTCTTTAATTTTTTTTACTGTCTGTTTGTTCCGGCTTATCTTCGAAACGGCTGGACCTACTTTTACAGAACTTTTACTGGCAGATAGCTGATGTTACTAGAACTTTTTGTCTTTCGTCATTTGAAAGTTACATTATTCTGAATGGACATAGGCAAGCATAGAGAAGCTACTATAACAACAACGATAAATAATAAAAATGTTATCTTAAACCTTATTTATTTACTTTTTAAAGATACTCATCGACGTGAAAGCCTACCTGCAGAAGCAACCATCTCTTATCGACATCAAAGTGCCCGATGATGCCAAGTTCACAGTCTGCGGGGACATCCACGGCCAGTACTACGATCTGATGAACATATTCAAGCTGAATGGTCTGCCCTCGGAAACCAACCCTTACCTCTTCAACGGCGACTTTGTCGACCGGGGATCCTTCAGCGTCGAATGTATTTTCACACTTTTCAGCTTCAAACTGTTGTTCCCTGATCATTTCTATATGTCTAGAGGTGAGTCCTATTATACGTGTTTTTTTTTTGTATCCCATAACTCTAAGGTAGCTCTGAGAGCCGCGGTAGCCCAGTGGTGGCAGCCCCGACTTACGACCAGTAAGCCGTGGGTTCGAACCCAGGCAGGCGCGTTACTTTGTGTAATTTATTTCATCATCGCTACTCTCAAAAACGGTGAAGGAAAACATGGTGAGGAAACTGGCATGTCCTGGAACTGAAAAAATCGAAGATATGTGACATCTACCAACCCGCACTGGGCCCGCGTGGTGGATTACAGCCCACTCCCTCTTATAGAGAGGAGGCCTGTGTCCCAGCAGTGGGAACATTATAGGCTGATGATGATGATGTTATCTAACTACATC
This sequence comes from Cerastis rubricosa, assembly GCA_949152445.1. Lineage (NCBI taxonomy): Eukaryota > Metazoa > Arthropoda > Insecta > Lepidoptera > Noctuidae > Cerastis > Cerastis rubricosa. The sequence continues at coordinate 18,269,962 of OX424534.1, read as the reverse complement.
TTTGGACCACCTATTCTATGAGCTTAAGTCTTATTTTTTATCTGTAGAATAATATGACCCCTAGTGTCACGGGATAAAAAAAAAAACACTTTTTAAAGCTTTGTTTTTGGGCCAAATGATGTTAAATGAGATTCTTTCATTCTTTTCTTTAAAAAAAAACAACAACAGAACAACAACAAGAGAAACAGATTCAAACAAAGATATTGATAACCATGACGTCTGCAGAGTTTCACAAGCAAATTTTATTTGCTTTGTTTATTTTACTTGTTAAAGGCCCAGACGAGCAGAGTGGAGAGGAGTTGTGTAAGATTCGACCAATCAATGAAGAGATGCTATGTCCATTTCAACCAATGTGATTGATCGGTTTCAGCCCGTCTCTCCTCTCCGCTCGTCTCCGCTTAGGTGGAAGCTTGGCCTAACTGTTTTAAAAGATAGTTTTATATTATAGTAAAGTAACACGTAACAGTATAGTATTAGGAATTAAAATTCAATAATCAAATGTGGTTTGGTATGGACGGGAGGCTCACCGCCACTGTAAGAAAGAGATGAAACGTACGATGATACGCTCGTTTCTCTTTCACGCACTACATTAAGATTACAATAACACTTCTATAAAAGATGATGGTCCCTAAAGTTTTGAGTTCCAACCGGACCCAAGCATCGCAAGCGCGACTTCTGAGCGTTAGGTCCTTCCTGGGTTCGATTCCCGGCTCGGGCAAAGTGTTGTTGAGTCACGAGTTTCTCAGTAGCAGCCACGGAGTCTGGATTTGTGCCCGGTTGATGGCAATAGGCTCGCCCCTCGTGGCCCGCGCCCTTTATTGGGTTTAAATATAACTGGCGAATGTACTATTGGGTATACCTCTGCCTAACCTTTCGGAGAGTACTGGCGTTATGTTAATCAACAACTATTAATTCCAGGAAACCACGAGACCCTCGACATGAACCGCATGTACGGCTTCCGAGGCGAGGTGTCCTCTAAGTACACCTCCCAAATGGCTGACCTGTTCACCGAGGTATACAACTGGTTGCCCCTGGCCCACTGCATCAATGGCCGAGTTATGGTGATGCATGGAGGACTGTTCTCCAAGGACGATGTCACTCTTGATGATATAAGGAAGGTGGACAGAAATAAACAGCCTCCAGAGGATGGTGAGTGATGCAAAAAAATTGGTTATTCCCTTAGCACACGGCGTATTTTAAATGCGCAGACAACGCGCAGATGACGCGATTGTACGCGCTTCAAATGAGATTTGAACGCAACCTTGTAACCTAAGCACACGGGTCGATCGTGAAACGCGCGTCTGCTGCGCGTATACGCGCAGATACAGACGCGCTGTAGTCGCTCGTAGCTTCCGCGTTTTGGTCAGAAACACCACGCAACTGCGGCGCGTGCGGTGGGGTGACGTGAGCGCGCGTCCCTCCTCTACCCCTCCTCCGACCTCTTGTACACGCTTAAAACGAGTTTCGAACGCGCTTCACACGCACGTTTGTATCGCGTTTTACGCGCGGTTTGATTCTATAAAAACGCAAAAATCGGCATCTACGGCGCAGAAAACGCGTGTTCCTGAAACGCGCGCCGTCTGCGCGTTTAAAATACGCCGTGTGCTAGGGGCCTTATTGTTGCTGCCGGTGTCATTTCTAGCACGTAAGTAAGACCTTTTGTTTCCGAGATGGCGATGCCCAGTTTTGTGTCTGAATACCCATTTCTCGGCCACAGTGGGTTCGGCTAGTCCCAAGTGTCCTTTAACATAGCAGTATTTTATGAATAGTAGTCTTGACCAACGTTAATTTAGCATGAGTGTTCTACAAGCTGTTGATTTGCATTCTCGTCAAATTTAATGAGATAACTAAGCTAATGATTCTCGACCCGAATCAATAATAAAATGGGTAGGTATTTTTTTTTTTTGTCTTATTTACGGAACCCAAACATCTAAACATCTAATCTAAGCATCTAAACTGTCGGGTTTCATAGTCAGGGAAATGAAAATTTTTAAAGAACCAATTCTGACTATTTCCATTTACAACAGCGTTATTCGGAGTATTCTGGAGTATTGTAGTACGGTGTGGAACCCGTTTTATCAGGTGCACTCTGATCGGATTGAACGTATTCAAAAAAGGTTCTTATACCACTTAACTTTCTTGGATAACAAATGTCGTAGTCTGAACTCGTATAACTCTAGGCTGAGTCATTATAAAATTAAATCTTTGAGCGCACGAAGGAAATCCCTAGATTTCATGTTTTTGTTTAAACTGATAAATGGTAAAATAGATTCTCCTGAGCTTTTAGAAAAGGTGAAATTTAGTATCCCACGTAGTAGTAGCCGTTTAATTAACCGAAGGACTTTCGTCCTGCCTCATAGTCGAACTAATATAGGTAATTTTTCACCCATTTATCGCATGCTTTCTCTGGCCAACTCCATTCGTGGTGAAATCGATGTATTTGCTGGTTCTGTAGCCTCAGTTAGGACTAAACTTAAGAGTCTTATTTGAATAATATGTTTTTTTTTGTTTTTTTGTAATTTTTCTTATACTTATTTGTAATTTCTCTTATATTTAATTTGTCTTTCCCAAAACTTTTTCATTAATTTTGGAAAAGTTCACAATTTGTAAGTTTTGTTTTACTATCGTTTTATTTTTTTATATATATAATGTTTTACTGATAATATGCATGCTAGATTCACATCCAGTAGATGTCAATCATTAATATTGTTTTGTAACTTTTTATTGCATTTGGGATTGTACATCAGTTTTGTGAATTAAATAAAAAAAAAAAAACCGTGTTTTAAACGTGACCCGTCGGCTCCTCGCCCTATAACCGCGCTTTCACACATACAAACAATCTAAAACGTTTATTCGATGATTTCTTATTCCCTAAACCATATATTAGTAGTATTCTGAAGTACTGACCAATTTAAAGAACAAAAAATAGCAGCATTTTTTAATCGTAATTTAAATTGATTACTTAAGCCTTTTGTGACAACCTCCTGAATTTTCACGAGAATGCAAAACAACAACTTGTATTTAGAATATCACTGCTAAAGGGTCAAATCAGGGTTTGTACGCGGGTCCAGCCAGACAATAGTCTCTCCCTGTATAACGTGGGGCTGGCGAAACGTTGTTGTAATAAACAGGTACACCTCGGGCTCGGCCTAATCACTCAGGTATTACACTCACAGTGAGACAGGTGAGTACTGCGGTTTCTAGTAACTGCATGAACAAAGCCATTCAAAGCCCGAGTCGGCAAATCTTCTACTACTTGTTACTACTTTGTAACAAGTCGGTCTATCTACGCCCGAATCATTCATCATCATCATTTCAGCCCAAAAGACGTCCACTGCTGCACATAGGCCTCCCCCAAGTGTCGCCACATTGACATAAGGAGGGTTTTGCCATAATCGCCACGCTTGGCAGGCGGGTTGGCGATCGCAGTACGGTTATTACAAAAGCACAGAGAACGCTGCTGCCCATTCTCTGGCAAGTCCCTTAGTCGGCTCTTACAACACCCACGGGAAGATATGGGTGGTGCTATTATTTACGTCCGACACCATACAGAGCCTTTACGCCCGAATGTCAGGTCACATTCATTCGTGTGTCAAATGACGTTCGAGATCAAAATTATTTTATGACAATATTCCCAATGACCGCTCTATAACGTTTTTAAATGACTTTGTGTATGAATAATCCTGCATTCTTCATTATTTTCTACCTTCATATGGATGAAGCGGTTCACGCGGGCAACACTTCGTGTTACAGTATAAAAGTAATAAAAACCTTTTTCTTTATTCAGGTATAATGTGCGAGCTCCTATGGTCGGATCCCCAGCCGATGATAGGCCGCTCTCCCTCCAAGAGAGGCGTCGGCTGTCAGTTTGGGCCTGACGTCACGCACAACTTCCTCCAACGTAACGGCCTGGACTACGTCATCCGTAGTCACGAGGTCAAGAACGACGGCTATGAAGTCGCTCATGTTGGGAAGTGCATTACGGTGTTCTCGGCGCCTAATTACTGGTATGTTCTTTTGTGTTTTTTACTTGTTTGTACCAATGTTTTTTTTTTAACGATGCTCTACACTACGAAGTTCTCCTGTATCGTGGGTGCGTTTACAAACATTTAAACTCACATACACAAACAGCCAGACTCGGAACAACTATCTGTAGGAAATACAAATATTTGTTCCGTGCGGGGATCGAACCCGCGACACGCAGCGCAGCAGTCGATTGCTCGACCACGGCGCCAACTGTGCCGTCAATTGATCGTTATTAGGTAATAAAACTATGATTTTTTCATAAATATTAGGAACAGCGATAATACGAGCGTTGATTAGTCAATATGAACATTTTCCATTAACGAATGCGTTCATTAGCCAACAGTTTCACCAAATCACCATCGAGAATGAAGATGTTTCTCGCATGAATTGATTCTTATTTCGCCAATCAGCAATCAAAGAGTTTATTTATACAGGCTGTTCAAACTAACGAGACGTTTTAACGTCGAGAATGTATGGTTAAGCAGACGTTAATCATTGCTTAACTTTAATCATTTTATGAATAAACCCCAGTTCCCAAGTGTACTCGGCAAGTGGCCTCGTTTAATTGCAATGATTCTAAAATGATCGCTAAAAAAGCAATAAAAAAAAAAACTCAAATTAAAAGAAGTAAAATAATTTGACTTCTATTTCTGCCTGTCAAAAAGTTTTTTTTTAGATGCAATGCAGGAATTAGAATTGTGACATGTTAGGTCTATGAGGCACACACAAAGCACCAAACAAAATTATTACTTAAGGGCGCATCGTGTAGGTATCTATGCGCTCGTGTATGTGTGCGCAAGGCAGGCGCGCGCGACGCTCCGGTAAGAGTGGCGGCTCTAGCTCCGGGAAGAGGGCGGAACGCGCGCTAATTTAGGTTTTTCCTTCATATTATTAAAACCAATACACATTTTGAAAATCTAAAATGTATACGTTATAGAAAACATATAGTTTTGTTATTATTTAAAAGCTGATGACCTTCCGTGAAAGTTTTACGCCGTACTGAGGATTTATTTCCTTTTTTAGAGATTACTTTGGCATTATTTTCTATCGAGAAAACTACAGGTAATCGTGTTTCTAAAGTGTATGATTTATAGAGTGAATCCTTGAATTTCTTACAAATTAACTTCATAACTAAAGGTTAAGTAATAACGATGCAGCATGGTATCAAACGAACGGAATTATTTCGAAATTTCCTCGGTGCGCCCTTAATGGTACAGTTCAACCTTAAGAAATAAATCACTATCACTACATAGTATAGACAAAGTCGCTTCCCGCTGTCTGTCCCTGTCCTTAGATCTTTAAAACAACGCATCGGATTTTGATGCGGTTTTTTAATAGATAGTGATTCAAGAGGAAGTTTTATAGGTATAATTCATGCATAATATAGTAGAGAAACACTGATACTTTTTAGAGGTTTCCAATGTGATGTCGACAGACATTCTGTAGTATATTTAGTATCAGCATTGCACCCGTGCGAAGCCGGGGCGGGTCGCCAGTCTTTACAAATAATTGTGTTAGGTATAGTTAAAAATACCCTTTTCAAAGATTTTTAAATATTTATTTTTGTACTTCACAGTGATACTATGGGTAACCTCGGTGCTTTCATCACAATGAACGGTAAAGACTTGAAACCAAACTTCACTACTTATGAAGCTGTGGTAAGTTTACTCTTACAACAATACGTTTTTTACTATTGTCTAAGGCCAGCTTGCACCACAAACCATAAGTTTAACTGTAAACATTTTAAAACATGATACCGTTTTGTGACCTTAAAAAATAGATAGGAATGAAACGATATGCTAAATACTAAGCGCCGCATGAATTTAACGATTTGTGGTGCAAACAGCTTTAAGGGTGCTACGATTACGCCCTAAAAAGGACCAACAATATATTCCGGTCCAACGCCTAAACCCCGTTTGTTGCATCTAGATTTGTATCGGAAAAACTTCCAAAAAACTTAATATAACTGGCAACATCTCTAAATGTACCGTCTATGGTCCCCTTTTATGGATACAGTATTAAATTCTGCGTCTGTGGCACAAAGAACGAGAATCTCAGCCGTACAAAATTAAATGTCAATATTTGCTGCTCAAATTTAGGTTGTATGGTACATATATGAGCTTGTCAAAAGTATGTATTCAATTCATTAAAGTCATCAATACAATTTGAAAGTTGGAAATGATGTCGTCTTGATTTCATGAGGAAGTCATTAAATGGGTCATTTGAACTAAGAGAGTTGTATTGACGGATCAAAACGGTAAAGGGGGAAACCGGCCTGTCCTAACAACAAAAAATCTAAGAAATTTGTCATCCACCACCAGTATCAGAAAAATCCAGAATAACGAGCCACTCCCTCTCCTATAGAGCAGGCCTTTGTCTCAGCAGTGAGAACATAAATTATAGGCCGGCGATATTTACTGTGATATGTATAAAAGACACAATACACCAGCAAGTATGGCAGAAGAAGAAAGAGGAGACCTAGACCCAGCTTTGGGTGCAAAAAGGATGCTTTCTGAACTTTGCGTACGCACGGCGACCATCCAAGCGATACAAAATCAGTTTATGCGGATTTCTCATTGTATTTGGAAATCTATGCAAAGCGAAGCCCTGTTATACTGGAAATGTATAACTTGATGTGTCGCCGTGTGTACGATTCTCCTACATCGTTCACCCCACCCAATCTGTCTCACATTTTAACCGTAACATTCTGGTTTCAGCCACATCCGGACGTGAAGCCGATGGCGTACGCGAACTCGTTCTTCAACATGCTGTGCCAATGATCGAGTGCCGCCATGTCGCTCAGCACGTCTGCACGCAAACGTACCTCACGCTCGCCCCTCCAACACCCCTATAAGGTCAGGCGGAAGACCCGAACTGTTGGCTGTCTCGCTAGCAATCATACTTGAACCCAGAATCTTAGATACTGGACCTTCATTCAGCCATTACCCAACTATGTTGGGATTTGCTTCCAGTCCAACCGGATGCAAGTGAATACCAGTCTTCTCTAATCTTACATGGAGTGACTGCCTATCTGACCTTCACAACCCAGTTAGCACTGGGTGATATGATACACCTTGGTAAGACTGCCAGAATTAGATTCGGGACCATTGCCTACGACATAAAAAAATTGAGTTACATAATATTTCCAGTCAACCGCTCCTCGCCACTGTGGTAACATATGCTAAACAAAAATTGCCCTTACTGCCACGACATAAAAATGATGTAATTTTTCATCAGTTGATTTTTTCCGCCATTTCAGGCATGGTCCCGTAGTAAAAGTTGTTTATAATGAAGAGTTAAAGTATCTCTTTTCGGGTCTTCAATTATTTGCCCTGAGCACTACGTACTGATTTATTTCCTTTCTATAAACGTCACGAAATTCATATGTTCTATAACATCTAACATATATATCACTTGTCTTCAATTGAAAAATTGCTTGGTACTACAGACAAAAGTATCGTTCATACGACAAAACAAATAAGTATGCAGATTAACATTGTTTATGTACTGTTCAAGCAACCATCGTACTAAGCTGAAAGATTGGGAAGATGCATAATGCCCTTTTTCGCTAACACAAAACGTATTTAAAATAATGCCTAATAAATACGGGCTGTTGGATTTTCAACCTTCGGCGTTAAGTTGAGCGCTGGAAATTCAATATTTTTACTTGTTGCCTGTAGTCTCCTCTGTTTTGTTAACAGTACAAGTCAATTACTTAGGATCGGCATCTATATAATAATGTGCAAATTCAGAGTTAGATGACTCAGTACCTTAGGTAAGGTCTGAAAAAATATGCTCGATTATTGATCGAAAAATATAAAATAATGCCAATCGGTGTTTCGTCATCAGTGAAGTGAAAATCGGTATGTCCGTCGAAAGCAATCAAAGGTTTCAGTACAGTCTTTTAGGGACCCACATTAACCGACTTGAAATCGGCTTGAGACAGCCGCGGAGAGCTTTACGTCAGTGACGTACTATCAAAAAAGACGTCGTTTGCGGTTTTTTTGTCCGGACCACGCGACGTGAATAAACACCGCGCCGCACTAAATGCAACATTATTGCTCAAGCCGATTTAGGTTGACAAGTGAACTCATTCCTTATGCCTTGATATTCGAATATTCTAGGGAACAATCAATTTTGAGTTGTATCATCACACCTCAAAGAAGCGATTTTATTGAAACCTTTTTTGTCTTGCCATCGCGACTGCGGATAAAATAAATGAAAAAAGTTCCATGGGTCAGAGACACGTTTTGCGGAGTGAAGGTACTCACGCCAAGAAAACAAGTGACTCGCGCGCTGTCTTCTCACAAATCACGTCGACAGAGGCCGTGTTCAGGGCCTTAGCTCAAACCTATCAAGTAGCTTACTAGTCACTGCTCCGTAATCGGTACACTTATTAAAAATGCAATTTAGAAATAGGGGTTTTAATACTTTTAAAATTAAACGCGTTTCACTGGTTGCTTACAGTAAAAAGTAGGGCTTTAAAAGGGGGGGGCGTCGGGTACTAATATTGAGGTATTCTCCAAGACAATATGAATGTATCTTTGAGGAAATGAGAATATGCTGAAGGGCTTGTGTTTATATTTTTTTTCCTCAATGTTATGGTTGCATAGCCTTGTTTCCTCGATCGTACGCGTAGCTATAGCTAAGCAATGTTTTTCAAGTGTTGCGAACTACTTGTACATTCTACTCCTAAGTCTTAGTTGTAAACTTATTTTATTTTCAAGCGCTGTTGTGAATATTTCTGTAAGTGTACGCGTTTATTTAACGGTAGTATACATTAATACTGGACAGGGATAAGTCAACCTTTTTGTCGGTTAACGCAATACTTGCCATGCCATTTTTATTTTTCTGGCATTACAATTTATTTCTTTAGGGTTGAACTTCATCTAGCAGTACGGAATCGCATTTTTCCATAACTCCTTGATCCTTTTTTTTTAGGATGGGAAATCATCAAATGACTTCTCCCGCTCTGGGCGGAGCGGAAGGGAGTGTCAGACTTGACTGACTAAAACCCATCCATGTTCGTTCTTAGCCCTTTGTGTTCCAGGGCCACGGTATCTCTTTCGAACAACCCGCAGCCCTGGCAGGCATCGGCCCTCTCGGACCCCATCCGATTTGCTGACATCTCCTTGAGGCGCGCGTGGAACACGAACGCGCCGTCGGCACGGCCTGTCGTCATAAGAAGGACGGACGGTGAGCTAGCCCATTACTCACCGTCCACAGGCCGAACTCCTTGATCCTCCAGAGCGAGAAACAGTAACAGACTGTGCTTATAAGCCAGGTTGAGTTCCGCTGGTGTCGGATAGTACAAAGTTTCTAGGCTGAATGTGCAATACCGTTAAATATGCGCGTTTAGGGGCCTTTCTGCTATCACTAGCACTTAGTGACAACTCTCAATTAACTCTTGAACTAAGTCTTATCATCGAAGTTATTACCTGCGTATACTCTATGTCACAATCATACAAAATAAATATAAAACAACTAGATTAACTTAATATTAATTCAAACTGCATGCTATCCTACTTTACACAAAAAAGGCACAATGCCACTTATTTAGCAACAGCGCCAATGAATTTGTTTTTCTTTTTTGTTAATTATTATTTGATACATACGAAAATATATATTTTCCCCGCCATTCACGCATCACTGAATGATGTCAAAGATTTAATATTTAATAATGAAAAATGTATATATTTGATACTTTTTACTGTAGAAGTGGCACCGAACAACGCACGGACGTATAAGCTTGCATTTACTTACAAACATGTTACTTTCCAGTACTGAACATAGACATTCATAGACCAGATACTAAACTACATGAAGATCGGCCTTTCTTGTCTATAGTGGGCGAATAAACCGCAACGCCATAAAAAGGCCCAATATGTTTGTCTACTTGTCTATGAATGTCTGGATAAGCGTTTACACTTAGTTACCACATTATTTTTACCTGTATAATTTACTGACCAACTCGATCGTGCATTTTATTTTATTATTCCAAATATACTAAAACTTTATTATAAGATCGAAATGATAAAACGCATTTAAAGTGTAAATGTTGTGACAACTCTTGCGAATGCATTTAAATACGTGAACGAAATATTCCGTTGAGTTGGAATCATTCACGTCCAAAATTTATTACAATTTTTTTAATCCGCGTCTTTGAAGAATTGCTTGTGATTGGTCCTCTCAAAGACTCTTTTGAAAAACTCTGCCTTTGCTGTACAAATATTGAGATCAAAATTGGGTTGAGATACATTATTAATTTCGGGAACTCTCAATTTTTTGAGTTTTCCGTTACTAAAAACATGTCGGTATGTCCTTTATTTTCTCCGAAATATTACTTGTTTGCATTTTAACCGCGTAAGCAAGAGTTGCCATTCCATAAATCGATGCTGTCATATTTTTAAAACTAAAGTAAATAGCATAATGTTGTAATGCAATAAAATTACCACTTACGAATTATAACGACCAACGTTGGTGAAAATTAAGTTTATTGTAAGAGTATGTACACAATAGTTGAATTAGTCTTCGCTGAGCAATTTATAATGTACAGACGGGTTTAGAATAGAATAAGAAGGTGCTAATAAGGGGTGTGAAAATCGCAGAAGACGTTTTCATGGCGTAGTGTAGAAGTCCCTACGTAGTAGAAGAAAAAAAACTAAAAATGACTTCTCGTCTCCAAAAAGTCGGCTTAGAGAAATATAGGAAAACTTTGCATTAAAAATTGCCCAGCCAACGGCTTAGTTTTAAAACATAGGAGGAAAAGCTTGTGAACGCACAGCCTGACGGCTTCACGCAATGTGCATCGAATACTCCTGTGTGCACTTGACTTAGCTTTTGTTTTGGTGGTCACTGCTACGTTCGAACTTATGTCTAAACGTCGCAATCTTATGATCAGGTTGAACTACTGTTGTGCAAGCCTATACCTAGTTTTGGGATGGCTAGCGATATTATGTTAGTTATTAACTGCGCAAGTCATCTGTTTTACCTATAAGTGTACCATAAGAGTTACGGTGCATGCGGATTTGCTACTTTTTTCGGTCGTTACGATCAAACAAGGACGGGTACATAAATAAAACTCTCGCTTGAAAGGCGAGGACTAGACTTTTTAATATCGATCGATAAGTTCAGCATTTCTGTAAGCACCTTAAGGCCCTGTTCAAATGGCGATGATGATTATTATACTACACAAAAATCTACACTAAAACTATAAAAAGGTCATCATCTGCCTAGCCTTTTCCCAAACTATCTTGGGGTCGGCCTCCAGTCTAACCGGATGCAGCTGAGTACCAGTATTTTACATGAAGCGACTGCCTATCTGACCTCCACAACCCATTAACTGAGTAATACGATACCCCTAAAACTATAAAAAGGTACAGTTAGTAATTTCGGGTGCAGGGGGAAAACTGCGAAACTTCTGGGACCGATTCCACTAATGGGAAGCTACTTTATCCCCGAGTAGCATAGGCTATATTAAAATGTTCGCGACCATAACACGAGCAAAGTTTAAGGCAAAAACTGCTGACCTACCATGACGTCTTAAAGCAGTATTGTTTTACTCTTATTCAAGTGTGGGAAAGAGACGGAGCTATACAGGATGTCTAGCGCCAGCTCTTTCCCACACTGGAAAAGGAGTAAAACAATAATGTTTTAAGACGTCATGGAAAGCCACTTAGTACTGTATAATTTTGAGATCATGTGGTAGGTTCATACTTCATTTGTGAACCCAAGGAACAGTTGGATGTTGACGTTTGAGACCAACTTTTACCGTATCATCTCAGTGTGAATAGGGCCTAACAGTCAGCGATCATCAAAACAATGATCAAGATAAAAGAATGCTCAAAAAGCATAAGTTTTATATAAAAACAAAAACTCTTAGGTAATAAATGAATTATGTTAAATAATTAGAAGTACACGAATAATGTCAGGGAATACAATATTTATGTCAATGGTGCGGTATGGATAGTTCAAGGATTGCATTGCCCAGCATATCAGAGATGTAGATAGGTTTTGGTGTTGACTTTAATAAAATTGTTAAATTTGTATTGTTGGGGCTTTTATTTTAACCTTTTTTCCTTTTAATTCTGACTTTTGACGTGACAACGTTTAAGAAATCGACGAACGCCGGCTGCTTGCACGAAAAAGGATGACTGATTGTCCCGTTACGCTCATTGTACGCTTGCGCCCCATCAATGTTTTGTTATGACGTCGTCACGTTAAACTATCGTCAGTTAATTATGACAGCCCAACAACGAACCAACGAAAAAAAAAGGAACGAAGCCTGTGAAATATTTTGGGTTTTGATCTTTGATCACGCGCTGATTTACCGTGTGTTACCGGGTTATCGGTGGCGCGTGATGTCTTTTACGGAAAGGGTGTGTGCTATATAATTTCTAGTGCGGGGCGTTTAAGGGTAGTTTAAAAAAAAAATACAAAAATATAATTGAATTTGTCGCAATTGTCTTGATTTATTCCGTTAGACACGGTCATCATGTGGGCAGAACATGGGTTCCGTGCACACTGCTTTTGTCGAACTCACTTACTACTCACAAATTACTTGAAATTACAATCCAACACTAGGCACCATGAATCGGGGAACAATTTCGGGACGTCTTGACTCCGCCGCGGTCAGACACAGACTGTCCGCCTCACAGCGAGTTCGAAACATCACGACTCTGTAGAAGTGCGCTTAGGTGGGGGTAGACTGGTAAGTAGGTCGCGTGATGCTACCTTTGGCGCGCTTGCCGATTCATTTTCTGTCCGTACTAATGACCGGATCCTACAAATTTATATTCTGAACTAAGTAGTAGCTGTGTTTATTCGGCAATGTTTTGATTATGAAAAATGCGGTGCGCTGCGCTTCGCCGAATAGTGCATTGTAGCAAACGGGTTCAATGAACGGGAAATGTAGAAAATTAGCTATGATCAGCGACTTTTGTATTTATTACAGATCGTACAATTTTGTCGGTAGTAATGTAAAGCAATTTATGGTTTAACTGAGTTCAGCGACTTTTGTAGTTTAATTATGACAAGATGTTTTATAATTTACTTTAGTCAGCAACTTATGCTAAATAATAATGATTAGGAAATATTGGAAACAAATTATGTTCAACGACTTCTGTTGCTGACTGTACAAGCACAGAACAAAGCGGACCCCCGATACTACGACGCTTGGATTCATTTATTTTTGTTTTTTTAAGAGGTTTTTTGTGTCGGGGGATTTTTTAGTTTTTATTTTTCTATTTTTGTTGTATGGACCATGGACCATTTTTTTTTACCTATTGTTTGTAAGTGTGTTGAAATTGTAGGCCTTATAGATTCCTAGAACTTTGGTAACTATTTGACTCGTTCTACGTTTTGTATTAAGCAACGACTTATAGTCGGGCCTACTATGTCCTCCCATACTTAAGTACCAACGCTGACACAGAAATACTGTAAAACCAAATTGGAGTTTCATGCCGGTTCTTCTCCATAGGAAACGACCAACCCGAACCGAGCACCTTTTTGTCGACGTTTTTCAAGTGCCAATGTAGGCATATGTAAAATAAAAATGTTTTGGTTTTGAGAAATTCGAAAATGCAGCAGCAGTCGTCTGTTTCACCATAAAGAAAACAAAATATGCAAAAATAATTTCTCTATTTAAAAAATGTACTAAAATTGAGGTAACAAATGTTTCTAATAAATCTACGAGGGCACGAGTTGAGTGAGCATCTTGACCACAGTTTTCTTGTCGAGTTTGCATTTTTGGTAGAGATTGTGACAGTCTGAGTCTGTCGACCGGCCTGCTGATACGGCTTCGAAGACAGCTGTGCCGTCCAGCATGCGACGAACCAATGTGTTGCTGGGGAGAAAAATAACGTCATTTTGTAGAAAGCTGTATGTATATAATCGTGGTGAAAGGCAGTGCCTTAGGTAGATTCGCGATACAAGAGAGGTGAACACCCGTCAGCGGGAGAAAGACAACGCTCACGACATGTCATTATAGCTCTCCTGCACCGTGCACTTTTAACCTAAAGGTTCATCACACACGAGGAGCGGGCGCTGGAGTATGGAATCTGTATTTCATGAACTTATATGGGCGACATCACACAGAAGCGTGCGCGGGTGACGCACGGGCCCCTCTCTGGTTTTGGTGGCGGGTGAGAGGCGCGCGGCTCCTGCGCATCACCCGACCCACGCCCGCTTTCTGTGTGATGCGCTCCGTTCATGGAATATTTTTTGCTTTCCAGTCGGGTTTTTAGTTTTTATATTTTTCAATTGAATTCAAATGTCGCTTATGTTAAAATAAAGTGTCGGTTACTTCGGTCAGAGAAATCGAAATCGCAGAAATTATTCCAAAAAGGTGCTACGAATTTTTTAAATGTATTAGTAGTAACTTACTTTGACAAAGAAGACAGCAACGCATCAAAGTCTGTAGCATTTCCGTTAACCATGTTCTCATTAGCCAGTTGAACGTAAGAACAGGCCAACCTCTGCATACAGGCTGTGGAGTCGACGTTGTATCTGCTGAGCATCTCGTCGATCTTACCGAATACTTCCGAAGCTTGGCCGAAGTCAGTTTCTAAGCCTGGAAGGAGGAAATAAGTAGTTAGCCATATGCGACAAAGATGTTTCGACTTTAAGAAGGTTGCTTTGGCATGCGGTTTTATTCCTCTTCATGTTTCGGAATAGATGCCTTAAGGCTGCCCGCCCACGTCAGACTTTTTGTAGGACAGTCAATCGGGCCGATTTTTCCTCTGATTATTTTCCTCTATTTCTGACCACTTTTTGTAGGACGTATGCGTTGCACTATTGCTATCATTGTGTTCTATTTTTCTCCTACAAAAAATCGGTCACCGATTATCGGACGTGGGCAGCCTTCGAATAAACACTTGCGATCTATACTGCAGTAGGCCTAATCCGTAGTCGCTTACCAAAGTGAACCTGAATCATGGTATTGAAAAGCCAGCATGTTTTTTTTCTAGGGTGAGTAGAAAAAATGCTAGCAAGTTCTCCAAAACTTACTTCGTCCATATCCACCGCCGTAGCTGTATGACAAAGCGTGTATTATTTTAGGCAAAATGATGACTGCGCCGAAACCCAGTAGAGAGCCTATGAGCACTCCACCAAGGTCTATCTTAACGGGCCCATATAGCCCTGGAGCGGTGCTGCCATAACCACCACCCTAGAAATTCAAAACAATTTTATTATGTAAAATTGAAAGTAACAGGCTTTATCTACTTCCAAAGAGGTCGTATTTCGGTCGAAATTATGATGATGTTGTTGTTAGTTACGATCGGAATCATAGGTGAATCCAAGTTCCGTATTTTCAGTGCATTACAAACCAGTGGCCAATGTACCGTATCCGTACCAATGGATTAGCAGAATATTGTAACCAAACAATTACGTGATAGTACTTATCAAACTTTTTGCAGTCATCAAAGGCTAATGTTGTTATCTACCTTAATACGGCCACCATGTTTGCGTGTAATGCAAAAGAGAGTCTTTAGCAGAGCCTACTGATGGAAAGATTCTGATGACAGTAATAACAGTTATTGCTGACAACAGATTAGGTACCTATTATTACAATGACAATGTAACACGACGCTATCTCTCCCAAATGTCTTGATTTTACCGCTTGGCTGCTCGGGAAAACGAGCACATTTCTCCGTTGTCTGCGCACCGTACCTACTCTGAGATGTGCAGTGAAACTGTCATAAGTTCTTTCCTAACAAGCAGAAAATCGCAACAATGTCGGTACTTTAATGGGATGGTGAATTTGAGGTGGCAAACTTTGTTTCGGTAATGGAGCACTTAAATAGTTTAGTAACAAAAACATTAACTGCCTGGGCTAATCTCAGAATTGTTGCTGGAAGTCCAACCTTCCCACATACGAAAGTTCTAATAATTTTGAAGCCCTCGTTTGGGGCGATGTTAAGATGATGTTTGAGGCATATGACCATTGCCCAGCAGTGGACGTCTTCCGGCTGCTTACAAGATGAAGTTTGACGATTCTACATTGATATGTAGACCCGTGAACTTCTTTGTTACCTACTTTACCTTATTTAATTAAAGCAGTTTTGTTCGGTAGTTCCTGAATGAACATAAGAACATATACTTACTACTGAACATATACTTGAGGCATAGCCTGTGCCTCAAGCTGCCATAACGCCATCTTAATCGCTTTTTCTCGTGGCGCAGTGTACATAAAGCATAGCTAATGGTAATGCTTACCCCAGTACTTCCATAGGAAGAAATGCCGAATCTCTGTGTCCTATCAGCCTGGTTGTCTCGTTCATCTCTGTTCTTCTCGATCCTGGCTGAAGGTTCGGCAAGTTGGTCCTCCGTCCGCTGGAAACTCGGCATGAAGCCTCTGAAATCAAAACTGAGATAGATTATAAACCTTTTTCTACATTTCATTGAAACACATTTTCTTGATGTAGAAGTAGGTAAAAGGTACTCTTCATGGTGTACCATTCAGGTACTTTTCCAAAGTAGTTAGAGCACACCATTCACACTTGCGTAATCTACAA
Organism: Cerastis rubricosa; assembly: GCA_949152445.1. Taxonomy (NCBI): domain Eukaryota; kingdom Metazoa; phylum Arthropoda; class Insecta; order Lepidoptera; family Noctuidae; genus Cerastis; species Cerastis rubricosa. Next base: position 18,253,421 of record OX424534.1, on the reverse strand, counting down.
GTTTTGTTGACCCGAGGTACGAGCATGTGGACTTGGACTTCACATACCAAAGTGTCCATAAAGCCAGTGGCCCTGGTTAAGCCCATTCCTGAAAACCAAAAATAGACCAAATAACGGATCTTACCCATCGTTCCTGTACTCTGCTCCTGCCAACACCAGGCACGTTACGAACACCACACAAGGAACAACTTGAGGACCCATCTTACCAGACTCTTGGAAATAACTGCCGTCTTCCAATTCCGCATACGTCTATATACAGGGCGTTCCGTAGCGTGCCCCGACACAATGACATGGGGAAACACCATTGTCACATGTGGTCTACATTGCATAATACTTTTACGACAGCACCAACGTCACGGTTTTGATCTGATCTGATACTATCGTAGTAGGAAGCTAGCTAATTCCCTAGTGACTTACATATTTCTGTGTTTCCTAGTTCCTAAGTAGCTAGTTTAGCTTGGTTTTGGGAAGTTCAGAAGCTTCTTGCAACTTTGGACCAATTCTTGGCACAGCAAAGTGCTACATAATCAGTTTAGCCCCCGTATTCGCAAACGCTTCGATTCGGCAAGTCGTATGTCTATCTCGCTTGCTTTCGTAATGCCAAAACAGGATAGACATACGACTTGTCGACTCGAAATCGAATTGAAGCGTTTGTGAATAGACTTCTGAAACAATTATTACACTGTCATCAGGAATCATTGACTATTCGGTACCTAGGTCTGAAACAATTATTACACTGTCATCAGGAATCATTGACTATTCGGTACCTAGGTAGTAAATACATTAAAATTCTTACTAACTCATGTCTAGAATTTTCCCTGTATTAACTGGAAGCAGAGGTCCCCATAGTACTTTCATGATTCGCCAGTTACGTTCTATGAAGAATTTATATAATTAAGATTTTTTTTTGCCTGATACGTTAATAGTGCTGAAATTACGAGTAATAGCCAAGTGTGGAAGAAGAAGCCATGCTGCGCAGACCCCAAACAAATTAGTGTAAGGGCAGATGAATGATGATGATGTTCTTATCATGGTCATGGTATACTTAGTATATACTGGTGTAGTGGGCAGATTCCTTAAGCCGTAGACATATCTGGTCCGCTCCTGAAAAAATATTCGAAGAGAGAGAGAGAGAGAAGAGGGTGTCATCTATAACCCAGCCCGATCTCAAAGGTTTAAGGTCCGTTCTAAGGACCGAACTTACCTATGCCTGTTTTTATTGGCACTAAAGTGTTTGACATGTGGTGGTGTTTAAGGCTTTGAGATCAGAAAGAATTGGATCACTCAAGGTTTGGAATGTTGAATTAATGTTACGGGACACGTTCCCGTATCATTAATTCAATGATTTGATGGTTTGTTGATTGCAAATCTTTTTGGCCGCGCTACTAAAAGTGAACATGTATAAATACGAAAAGTTTTTTTCGTTTGATTTGTTTGTTTTTCACGCCGTCACCACTAAACGGCTGAACATATTTCGATGAAATGGCACACAGGTAGACCATGATCTTGGTTTGGGATTAGGGATACTTTTTATCCCGATAACACGTTCCCGTGGGATAATAGGCGACTTCGATGCGGGTGAAGCTAAAGGCCGAAGCTAAAAAAATCAGCAGTGAATATCTTTTTGGCAGCTAACACCTTCCCGGTTCCGTTAAGTTTTAGCAACTACAATACTTGCCACCTTCCGCACGCCTAATCAGCACCTCTTTTATAGTGCCATTGTCTAGATTACTATCTAGACAATGGCATGCATATCTCGATAAACTTTATTGTCCATTTTAACTCAAAAGAAACGTTCACGTTTTTGACATTAATACATTAAAGTACTTACAGTAAGGATGCAAAAGAAATCATAATTCCACGTAGCTACGTTTCATTTAGAGCGTGAAGTGTATGTAGTCATTGTTTGACACAACAACGTGCATTCAAGATCAAAATGCTTGCTATCGGCTTAGCATTCTGACTTGTTGCAAAATAACATCGTAATGCTTGTGCTCGAGACACTCGACTACAGGCCGCATGTCAGCGTAAACTAAACCGGTATAAGCTGACAAACACCACAATCTGTGTGTGCTAAGCCATGGCGCATGCATGTAGGCATAAGAAGCACTTCCTACTATCGACGGCCGCTTCACTAAACAGGCACTTCGGCTTACCAAACTGCAGCTGAGGACAGTTACAGCCGCCATTACTGGACAAGGCTCTTTTAATAACCACCTCTTTGTCAAAGGAGTCACAGACGGCCGACACACGTTATCGAATAGAAAGTATCGATACTGTACTCACTAGTAGTATTGAAAAAAAAATATCGTACTCAGTATCGTAGTCAAGCAAAATAATGATCAACCGTATTAATATACCAGAAAAACAAAGCGCAAAACGAATACGATAACATTAAATGACAACGGTGAACGAGTGTGTTGATTAGTGTATAAATTAATGAAGGATAGGTTAGGAATTTAACTGTGAACAGAAGGAACGATTTCGAACAAATATCGATGTATTGTTTTAGAAGGTTCAGAACGAGTGAACTAGCCGTAAGGTCGCAAGTTTTAAATGGGTAATTTCTAAGATTACCCATTTAATTTCTTATTCGATACGATACCTGCCAAAAAGTACTCATTGAGTTAAAGTATCGAATGCAAAGTATTGGGTACAAAAGTATCGGTATCGAATGGAAATGTACTCGATACCACAAAGTATCGATACTTTTTTCGTGTCCCTAACTGTGCCGAACCAACACGGAGGAATATGCATTGCCTCATACAAGACAAAGTATTTCGGTAACCCAGGTACTCCGCAAGATCATCAGTAATATCAAAGCGTTGCTGGCCTTTCTCGGGGAGCTGGGAGGACCGAATGTTATTCATCCGTACGCAAAATATGCGCTTTGGATTTGGAGTTGCGGACACCAGCCCGTAACTCCACCAAATCCATATTGCCACCAATATGTGCTGTAGACTGTACTGGAAGAACCTGAATAATAAACCTAGTAACTTTATAATATAGGTAGATACGTGACCTATTTCGATATAACTTCCTGTAAAGTAATTAGCTAGGTTAATCACATGCAAGCATTTATTGCCCGACTAGTCACCAGACTATGCAAACATACCTTCCTACCTAAATATGTTCCTTGGGTGATGCCGAGTCACCTACGCATATAATGCAATAATTCTATTAATTCCTTTAGGTCTCATAATGACCATTTTAATGAACTTAACGCGAATATCAGAGGGGGCTAAGTCCAGCGGTTGAACAGGTAGGTAACCCCTAATGAGGATGTTTTAATGAAAATTGACCGGCAGCAGAAGATTACACAGTTCAACAGCGGATGAACGCCTGGCTAGTTTTGTATTATTCAATCAAGACGCGCCGAAATTTGTCCGCTATTAACTGTAATCTATGTCGTCACGCTAGAACCAAAATGAAGCACTTGCTAGTACATATAGCATATCATCAAGAATATAGATCCCGGAAGTATAAACAGAGATTTTCTATTACAGCTAGTACACCCACATTTCGCCAGGTATATAATAGTTTAAAAAGCAAATTTTCAAAATTATAAGGAATAGCTTAAATACAGATTTTCAATAAGATGCCAGGAAAACTAGAATGCCCACCGTCCTTCAATTTATGAAACGTCTTTCGAAGCGTTTCTTCGATAATGCCATTAAGCACCGTAATCCCCTTGATCGCTGGGTTAACTACATCATTTTCATAATTTCAGCCCAAAAGACGTCCACTGTTGGACATAGGCCTCCCCAAGTTTCGCCACATTGACATTTTGGAGGGTTTTGCCATAATCGCCACGCTGGGCAGGCGGGTTGGCGATCGCAGTACGGTTGTTACAAAAGCACAGAGACCGCTGCTGCCCATTCTCTGGCAAATCCCTTAGTCGCCTCTTACGACACCCACGGGAAGATATGGGATGGTCCTATTCTTTACGTCCGACACCATACAGAGCCCTAACAACAAACTACAAAACCAGCTTAAATCATCTTTGCTCATAAAAGCAAGACACAATCAAATTTATCTCAACAGTCGACAGTCATGCAAAAATTGCATTGCTTGTGAGGACACCAGCATGCTTAGAGATATTTCTAGACGGAATGTAAACGACTATGTAGTTGGGAAGTCTATGTAAGTACACACAGCTTAATTAAGTACTTACCCCCCTTGCCTCCGCGGCCGGAGTCTTGAGGGGTTAGCACATACTGATGCTGTCTGTTCTACTTGTCCGCGATCTTTATTTACATATTAACACAGGTTCACCAACAGCTTCTATGAACAACATACGCGTTCTGCTGATAATGCTCCAGAAATCTGCCTCATCGATGGCATTTACAGTGGCTTTCGCACAGGTTCTACATATTGCAAGTTTACTATCTACTGAGGTGAAGAAGTCAGGCATCATTTCTGATGAGGCTCCACAGTTGCGCTATGGGATTCAGAACTTACTGCAGGTTCCAAGTTGTATAATTCAGCTTGGTTTACGCCCTAGACTTTTATAGGTTACACATGGTAGCATGGTGGTTCATTGGGAGATCTTTAACCGGCCTAACTTTAACAGCTGATTGGTATTTAATTGGGGATGATTTGGAAGCACAGAGTTTTTCACACGCGCCTTACAAGACTCCCATTTCATTTTCTGGTCCATTGAATAAACCAGTCCGATAATACGATCAAAACTTCGCGAGAGCAAGATCAAAATCTTCTCATTTTCCCAGCCATTTTAGGGTCGGCTTTCAGACTAACCGTGTTCGGGTCAATCACCCAACAATAATAAACATGTCAGAATAATTGCGCACCGCGCTCTATGCCTTGAATATTTTTATGTATTACCTAAGTAAAAACAGTCAGTACGTCTCGGACAGCATATCGGACGCGACTCAATCTCATCTCGTTCACATCATAAGTTTTAATCGTTAACCCATATTCAATATGGTTATCTTTATAATGATTAAGCTTAGTGTATCTTAATCTCACTCCAACCCCGAACAAACAGTATGCCTATCTGATCTTTAAAACCCAGTTAGCACTGGGTAATACGACACCCCTAGGTAAGACTGGTTTTCAAACTTTCCGGGCCACTGACTACCTACCTGTAACGACAGCCGGGACCAAGGGATTAACGTCCTTTTCTAGGCACGGACTAAACTCGGTATGTAATGGGTGGTCACCCATCCACGGACCAACCTAGGCAAGCGCGACTTAACCTAAAGATCAACCATGCGTGACATGTCTATTAAGGGTATTTAACCATGAGCTCCCCCAGATCAAAATCTTTTGCTAATTCACATGCCCATTACCGAGATTCTAAACATAAGTTTATCATCATCATTTATTACGCAGTGAAATCTGTGAAAGTATCGCTCTAATAACTACGTTTTGTATGATTAAGATACATCATCGCATTTGTTTAATGATAGTGTAGACTAATCTAAGCAAAGGGTTCCCTATTCATTTGCATAAAATTTTAAGACCATTTCTAACTTGGCATACTTTTGTTTCGCCTTATTATATTTTCGCATAACATTATTTATGCAAAACAAAAGTTTAAAAAAAATATGCATAAGTGCATATTTTTTTTAACTTAACGTTCTCTAATCATAATAATGATTAAGCACAACATTCTAAAGCATAAATTACTTTACGAACTAATACACACTTTAATAGAATATTGCTCTAATGAAATTTGTAGGCACTTTACATTGTAGGTCGAACAAATTATTTTTTTATATTACATATTTGATTTGAACATAGTTGATTGTGAACATATGTGGGTATTTTTCCCTGTTAGAAGCATGCAAATAAACATACACCATGCATACATTAAGCATGCAGCATGGAAACATGGTAAACAAGCATACACCCAAACATGTAAACAAGTATACACTATGCATGCAGCATGCAAGCAAGCATGCAGCATGCAACATGTAGCAGGCATGGTTTCTGCTTGCTAGCCAGCTTGGCTGGCCAGCCCCAGCCGCTGCGGCGATCGTTAAATCCACCTGCTCCTCATCTCGTGGGCCTACGCGGGCTTAGATTACACTCTAGGGGTTGGGCAGACAAGACTAAGTGGAGTCGGTTTTGCAGCAATTCGTATCGGTCACTAACTTTGAGGTAACTATAGCACAACATATTGAATTATTAAGACAATACTTTAATATTATTTTATTTAAAAATCAAAATAAATACGTAAAAATAATTCATATTTGTTTCTGTTATTTCTATTAATTGTATGCCTAAATACTATTATGCTAATAGTCATTATGCCTAATAACATTAGGTGGATTAAATTTATGCCAAAACAAATTAGCCTTTAAATAATTAGGCCAGCCAGCATAAACTGTATGACAAAAAATATTATTATGGAAAAACTAATTAAACTAAAATAGTTATGCGAAAGTATTTTAGGTAAAAGAACATTATGCGAAAAGAAGAGATCCCTAAGAAAAGACATCATGTTAATCATAGCCGTGAAAATGGTACAAATTGTCTCAAAGTAGACTCGACTACGCTTAGAAAAGGCATTTTTTGGAAAACAGTAAGAAACTTGTCATCAACAATTCAAAGGGCCATCATAATGTTACCTATATTAGTATGAAGCTTAGGGGTCACAAACTTAATTAATTTAATCAGTCCAATATTTTTTTAACAAATGTGCTATATGTATGTAAAGACGTGTGAGAGAGGAATGTGACTGATCGAAAAGGGTTTTTTTTATTCGGATGTACGGAAACCTAAAAAGGTGTGCAACTCTAACTGTAAAGAGGACACTTGAATAATGAGTTTTTTCTGAACTTGAGGCTTGCAAAAACTGCTCTTAAACCTTTAAACTAAAATTACTGACGTTGTTACGGAATTTGTACGTTATGTACGAGACGTTGCAAAATCTTAGACCTAGCATACATTTTTGTATTAAAAATAAGAAAGGTCTTGTCTAATCTTTCTCCGTGCACATCCACAATAATTTCGCAAAGCTGTAACTTGTAATGCGACATTTTATTGTGTTTAACAATACGCGGAAACATTCTGTTGTCACACCCATTGATTTCTTTCACCATTTTTAAATGAAAACAACATAAAAACGGTGGCAAACCGTGTTGGCGTTTGGCGCGAGCACCACAGCTTATTAGCCCAATTAAAAATGTGATTCAAATATCCAAAATGTTAAAACTGTTCGTGATTTTATGTTTTGTGATGGTTTTGGTGAAATGTGAACATGTAAGGAAAAGGAGGGAGGGGGGGAGGCAAGGGAAGTTGTTTACTTTTCACACCCTCGATGAGGATATAAGAGTGAGTTTTTTTTTTTGTAAATTAATGATTTTGTTTAACTTTGCTTCTACACCTAGTTTTAAATTAGCTCCACTTACATAAGATAGTCTGCAGATTAAATTCTGAATACAAATAGATAATAGGTTTTTTTTTTCTAACGATTAATTGGGAATGCTTACTTATTTTATTCATTTATTGTAGGTTTTTTTTTTCTATATGTATTAGACTAGAACTAACAAAGTAGATTTACTTAGGCCAGTTAATTCATGTGTGTCTTTGATATTTCAGATAGATTTCGATTTTACAGTCCCTTTTCTAAGCATTCCGGTGAAGAAAACTATGAATTCGGCATTTGGATTCTTGGTACGTTATTAAGTTCCATTTTAAACAGATTTTTAGGTGCGTCTGTAAGAGTTTAATTCTCACCATTACCACTTATATTTGCAACATATTAACATTATGAGTTCTACGTAACTTTTGAAGCCATTACCCGCAAATCGACCTGTTTTTTTTTCTTGTTTCTTTTTTTAAATGACTTATTTGTATGCGGTACTTGTGTCACATAAAAGGTTTCTTTCTGAAATTATTACTGTACTACAGGATTTCCCAACAATAAACATCAACCCTGCGTCTTTGGCGCTGGGCGGAGCAGTGGTCCTCGGCACCAGTATTGTGGTGCCCTTCATTCTCAAGTACTACGCACACGAGAACAATCAAAAATACAGCAGGAGTAAGTAGCAATTTATTCAATGATAAAATCATCAAGAAATACAGCGAGTATCAGACAGGTTGGGTGGTGTGGTACAAACGGGTTGGGTGATTCTTTGAAGATATATTCGGGGTTCCGAAATTAAGTTCCAATTACAACATTTATGGATTTAAAGTAAAGTTTATAGTGCAGGCTAACGAAATAAATCAAAGGGACAATATAGGAACTGATAAATAGGTCTGAATACACGGTAATTAGTATTTTAAAATGGTAATCATGGTACGTGATTGGTAATTATAAATTAAATGAATTTTTTAACTTGCATATTTGTTTATTATTTAGGTGATATAATATGCTATCAAACTTAGATATAGATCGACTTGACTAAATTAAAAATAAAATATTCAAAAATCAACCGGTTTTCAATAGTATTATTGGTCATTTAAATAAAATCAAGTACAACACTAGTTCAAAACAAGAGTTATGCAACTTCCACTTAAGATATGTCTTAAATTCGATAAGATCTTACGCAAAAACTTGAAATAGTACATTGTTATCCTAGGGGTGAAAGTAACTTATTTAGTCCTGAGACGGGGTTTGGCGTCCGAATGAAGTGAAGGCGCCAATAGTTCGAGGGACTAAATAAGTCTTTAACCCGAGGTAAACACTGTGCTTTTTATTACGAATACAAGGAAAGTAAAATAAAACCATGAATTAGCTAAGACAAAATTAGTAAATTTTATTTCGGATTGCTGCTTACCCGCCTGTTTTGTTTTTTCTTTCTGTGGCCAGCCAGCTATTCAGCCATTATTTTTCATTTTCGTAATTGAAAAAATGTTATTTTAAAGAAATTGTTGAAACAAAATTATAATAAAGTTATTTAAAAATGTATATTCTTTAATCAATTCTTAACTAAGTTATTTCAATTTTACATCGTGGCTGCATAGAAAACTGGAACATGGTTCAATAAACAAGTGTAAATAGAACTAGTTTTTTTTTTAATAATTTGACATCTGTCAGTTGAAAGCGATTCTCCCTAGGGATGAAAAGTATTACTTTCATCCCGCTCCTCAGGCTACTTCAGACCTACTTTCAGAGTATGAGTAATGAAAAATATTATTTACATCTGCATAAAGTGCTGGGAGCTGTGATTTACGGAAAATTTAAAAAAACATGACTTTTACGTCACTAAGTAGTTATTTGGGTCGCGCCGCGTAATATGCACATCTTCAAAGAATCACCCGGTTAATCCACTGCGCTCCAAGTTTTTATTTCCTAAATTATTAAAAAATGATAAGTACCGAAACGATTCCACAGCGCTCCAAAATAAAATAAGTAGAGTCAGCGTAAGTTGTTTGTTATACACACAAATGAAAATATCGGTATTATTTTTTTACCGTGAAATCAAGTTGTCATTAATATAAGTATAAGTGATTTACAAAAAAACAATTAATGTGTAATAAAGTAATATGTTATGATTTGTATTCTAGATTTAAGAAAATTTTCTAATCTGAAGCTTTATTAATTGCTAAAATTTCTTGGAGCGCAGTGGAATGAACATTGTTGTATGAACATTAAAATTGTGAGAACAATGGGTTTTGGAGCGCAGTGGAATAACCCGTCGGAACATGTAACACATAATATGGAAAATCTGAAATTTTTAGGCGATGTTGGTCCCATGGAGAAAGCTGTTCAGTTTGATGGTCTGTATCATATTCCTAATTAATATGACCACACTTTTCTGGTACACATTGTATTATACAGGGTGTAACGGAAAGGGTATATACATACTTAAGGGTGTGCTACAGACCATCAAACTAAACATGTTTCTCCACAAAGAAACATCATCATAGCGAAAAAAATATCAGCTGCCCCATACAAAATTTCAATACCTATTCGACCCAAATGTATGGAGCAGCTGATATTTTTTTCGTTATTACGATGTTTGTTTGTGGAGAAATATGTTCAGATTAATGGTCTGTAGCACACCCTTAAGTATGTATATACCCTTTCCGTTACACCCTGTATGAAACCATGCACGTGTACACACATCTTTTGGACACAATAAACGTTTATTATTAAACATATTATTAAACACAGCTCCATTAAGATCTTACCCCCCAAAAGACATGTCATTCAAATCCATGTTGGGCCTAGTTGGTTTATGTATTTTCCTAAATCATTTTATTATAATAAATGTATTATAGTGAATAAATAAGTTTTAGTTTTTATTTTTTTTTTTAACTCTTTTTTTTTAATTTTGGTTTTTCATTAAAAGTTAATCCTTTTATTATTGTATGGAGACTTCCGAAAAATACTTTAAAAAATACCTAACTTCTCGTAAAAAAATTGTTGGATTATTGTACATCTGTAATCTGTATTGGCATGGCGGCCCATCCAGCAGTGGACGTCCTTCGGCTGAAATGATGATGAATCTGTTTTAAGTACCTTACTTTATCATACTACCAGCTCTCACTGACAGAGGAACATAAGCCTCGTTAATTGGGCTACAATGTTACATTTTAAAACTTGAGGGGTTAGCACAAACTGACGCTGTCTGTACAAGCACATCCCAATGTGCGTGTTGTACGTGCGTGGAGCGTCATTTGTTTATTTTTATTTTCCAATCTGAATAATTCCCGAAAGTTGCATTATTGAAGTTCTAGGAGGTACGAGGTAACAAAGACACGGACAGAGACAAAGACAGTTCAAACACATAACCTTCTTTATGGGCTTCGTCACAGTCAAGTACAAAGGTACAATTCCGAAGGCGAATGTCAGGTCGCAGAAAGTACGGTATGTCGGCTTTGCCGTTGCTGTTAGGTAAAGACATCTTAGAAATAAATAAAATCATTGGATATTTGTGGTATTGGAGATAATTATTTTAAGAAAATCTATTTTCTACTGTTTCGTAATTACTGATTGAATTTAAGTCGTTGAAGGAGGTTAAAATGAATAAAAATAGCCTTATTACAAAAACGTATAACTTCAAAACATATTCAAGCTACCGAAAATATCATCCACAAGGACTACAGCAGCCACGCTTAGGTTTAAAGAATTTCTTCCTGGTTCGAAGAGAGGTGCACGATCTCCTACAAGTTTTGGGCTTAGGCGGGGGCTCCACTATGCCCGCATCAGCTGGTATGTACTGCGTCTCGACGTGAATGCACTGCTTCCGTTTCCTCGGAGACAAGTCGAAGCACCCAAACGGAGGAGTATACTCTATATCCCACGTCGCATTACTTGACAAAGAACTCAAAGATTCTTCGTGGCAGACGCACTCAGGATCTTTAAAAGCTGGACAGCTGTCAATGACCCTGTCTATAGCAGTCAAATCGTTACAGTACACATCCATGTAAGCACACTTGCAGATATCCTCCACGGCTTCTGCTAAAGCCTTCCGTATTTCAGCGTCTCGCTGTTTTTTCAGTTTAACCATCTTCCGTGCTTCGACCTTCGCTTGCTCTTCTGGGCTTCTCTTCTTGATTATTTTGAAAATCATTGGATCACAGTCCACGTAAGGATCTTCATTTGGCAGTATGTCAGTCAAATCTTTTAATGGATTTACCTAAAAAAATATTTTGATATTTAGATCTATTCAAGTAAGTCGGCCGCTCATAGATGTTTCAGACAATATTTTACCTGAATAGTAAAAACGTCGCCTTTTCTTTGAACCTTGAGCGTAGGTTTAGGCTCGATCGGCTCATCAGGCTCAGAGTCACCACCGCCGATGGCATGGCCTGGTCCAGCCCCTTTCTTCTTTTTCTTTTTATTCTTATCTTTGTCAGCGCCGCCGCGCGGACACTTGAACGTCATTAGTTTTGCCACGCTCTTGCCAATGACGCCTGGCGACCAACCCTTACGGACTGACTACATGTTTGCAAACAAAAATCATGTTTAAAATGTTGTGCTTACTTAAACTTACGGTGAGGCTTTAGATGATTTTGCCTCTAACAATAATTGTTCGTATTGATCAGCTAATGATTAGTAAAAGTTTTATACATGACTGCTATATTGAAAACAAAACAAAAATGGTGGACCTCAGGACAGGCTCCATAAGAATATTTAAACCCTTTCCTGACCTTTCCTTTTACAGTACTCCTAGAAAACTTTATATTTTCAAAAAAAACCCCTTCTGTCGCACAAGTCCGGACAAATGACAGGGATGGACCAAGTCTGGACCAAATCCGGGCATATTGCACAAATCCGGATAAATGGGAACCATAATTTCACTACAAAAGATTCAAAGATTAACGAGCAATGCGAAATTTTAAATTATAAGAATGTAATAATATAATGTACCTTCATGCCTGGGATATCGTGCGCGTCCCACTTCCATCCCATTCTGGGAGGTACGGGCAACCCGGTCCGTTGCAAGAGACAGTGCTTGTGCCCAATAACTACTCCTGAAGTCGAAATATATTCACTAGATATATTCACTAAATATATTGTATTTCGCCTTAGAAATGATTTATTTATTTATCCGAACCTAATTCAGGCAGTTACCCTATAAAATAGTTTATATTCCCTAAATGTTATAATCCACCAAAACACAAAGTTAATGCTCCATTTGTATGGTCCAAGATTCGTGTGAACTACGTAAGTTTTTACGAGGCTAGTCCGTGCCTCGTACGTGGCACGTTTCACGTCCGACACGGTTTGGCAAAATATACAATTGAAGTGTCGTAGAGTAAGTAGATCTTAGGCACTTGCCCAATCGCCTAGCCTAGCGCATTACGCGATCGCGACCACTAACATTGGCCACAGCGGCAGCGTCCTAATCTTGATGGTAGCTTCAGCGACCAAGGTGCGACCAAGACCAATAGTAGTCGTGACAGTCTAGTGCTTAAAATCTCTTATTTACTAGGTTAGGTTTTGTAACGATCAATTTATTTACCTGGATAAAAATCGCCAAAGGTGTAGTTGTACTTCGAAGAACTCTTCTTTTTTTTCTTCTTGTCGCCATCGTGACCATTGTCATTTTCTTCTTTTTCCATAGTGTTAGTAGACTAGAATTTCTAAACAATCGTTTTTATTTTTAGTTGAAAATAGAAACTTTTATGACTTGAGTTGCATTAATTGAAATTTGGGTCTAAAGAGCGAGAGAGATCCGCGCGTTAGTTGGATTTGCAACGCGCGATTCACAAACTCCTTGGATCGGCACGCCAAAGTTTGTCCTATAAGCAAGAAACACTAGAAATAACGTATATTTGTGATTTGCTCTAACCTAGTAGCTTCTAACTTAGATTCAGGAACCTATCCCTACACTACACCTACGCGAAGCACGAGCCGGTTCGCTACTTTAAAATCAAATAACTATTGTTAGTCGTATGAAAGTGTAATCAGGTTACAAAATAAAAAATCAGTGGTTGGTTTAGCAAGTTGGTGGCCTCTTGTCGTCTTTTTTGAACTTTTCCTGAATTGACAATTTATGCGAACCGCAGCAAGCCTTCCCAACGAGGGACCTTAATACTTGCTCCTTGTCACAACAGCGTCTCTCCGTGTCTACGTTAAACGTATTCAGGCAACGATAATCGCTCTCTTTATCGTTTTTCATGTATTCTCTAATCGCCTTCTTTATTCTTTCGTATTCCTTGGAACAGCAAACTTTGCCCTCATCGCTGTAGCTGAACGGTTGTGTGGGCACTAGTGCGTTCTTGTACATCCTTGCAAAACCATCTGGCACTGTGCATGGCCTTCCTAAGACAGGACACGGGCCAAGTTGGATCGGCGGCAAGCCATACGGCAGGGGTGTTACCTCTTCTTCATCGTCGTCCAACTTCTTTTGTTCTTCCTCCTCGTTCATCATTGTAACGGGGCAGTTATTTTTATGTTTATAAGAAGGACAGTACGGTTTATGTAGTTTCCTCGCACGTATGTTTAGGTTTTCCCCTAAACAGTCGCAATCAAACGTTTTGCAAGGCGGTGATGGTTTTTTTGGTGTGCACCTACAATCTTTGTCCTCCGGCGATATCGCGACATTATAAACTTGCATATTATTGATCTGTTCTTGGTTGGCCGTACTGGTTCCAAGACTGGTTGATGTTCCTTGTTTAGATAATCTGGAAATCTCTTTATATTGGGGTGCCGTTGATGTACTATATTCCATATTGTATATCTTTGGGGTATTGATTCCCGTGTTGATGGTTGATCTGCTACCGAGAGTTCTGGTGACAGCATTATTTGATCTTGATCTGCAACAACCACATCCGCCCTTTGAAGTATGGGACAAATCTTCGCTGGTATATGCTATATTATGTACATGTTCTTTTTCGAACATATTCTGTTTAGAACAGAAACAATCTTCAATAATGGTGTCGTGTCCAAACATACCTTGTTTGTAATCTGGAAATTGTGTAATATTAAAAACGTAACCAATACGTGTCGGACTACCTGTTGGTGTCGCTTTAGGTGTTGCTCTGGGAGTCAGTTGAGGTGTCTGTCTAGGTGTCGGCTGAGGTGTTGCTCCTGTTCCGAATTCTTTATTCAGTTTATCTTCACACGTATGGCCAGCCCCCTTCACTCCTTCGCAGCCAGTGCAAGGGGCCGTCATTAAAACGTCCTTCGGGCATGAGTCTCTATGGTACCGGTCGTCTTTACAGACACACTTTCCACATACCTTTCTTTCGTTTTGTGGTTTTGTTGGATCGAGAGTTAATCCTTTCTTTTTGTAGGTGTCTAGATTTCTAATATACTTTTTCACTCTATGTGCTAATTCACAATTTGTATTACCACAAGGGCCTATAATATCACCCATTCTGATCTTATCGATGGCGTATTTCTTCTTTGCAGATCCTTCCTCAGGACCATCGCACACAAACTCCCCTTCTTTGCCACCCATACCACAGCTCTGTAGTTCTGTACATATTTCGATCTTTTTATTTGCCTTATCGACTATATCTGGGTCTTCTAACGTTGTGGTTTCATACAGACTACCAACCATACAAAAGTTGGGGTCATCACCTTCGACTCTTTTGCATTGAAACATACTTGGCGCTTTGTTAGTCCTAAGTACAAATGAATCAGGATCTGTCAACATTTGTTGAAATTCTGTTGTGATACTGCCTCCTAAAGCACTTAATCGAAGAATGAAATCAACCTCACCAGCTTTTACACAGCAACATTCGGCCATAATGGTAGTCCTGTTTTTAATAGACAATGGCTGGTGGATTTTGCAGGGATCTGACGTTTCCTTCACCATATGAAAGAATTGCGTGTGCCAGTGCATATTGCCAACACCGACGAATATTGGAAAATCAGGATAAGTTGTGTCATCATTCCAAACTTCGATTTCTAATGGAAACTTGCTCAATATTAGGAGTATTGTATCAGGAAATGAAGGGAATAGATATGATTTACCAACTCTTATAGTTCTTGAGTAATGTTTTTGACCAGTTATTTCGTCAGTTACTATTACGTCGTCTTCCCTCTCGTTCACTGCTAGTTGGCCTTCTTTGACGATGAACTGCACATTAGGCCCAAATTTTACTTTAATAATCAGATTCTGATTAAGAGAGGTGTCTTCGTCATCTTTAACGTATATGGTCACCTTGTCTATGAATATCTCAATCAGGTACATTTGCTCCATGACCTGCCGAGTTCAACAGTTTTGTGTCAGAATACTCACTTCATTTCTTGTTAATGATCGCAAGCACTTTAAATGGTACAAGTGCAGATTGCTTTTTACGCACTGAACTTTTATTGTAAAAACCAACAATATATAAGATAAAACGCGAGGTATATTATAACGAGTCTAATGATGTGTTTTTGAAACAAACAAGTTACGAACAGACGGCGATAAACATACTAGACACAATAACTAAAGAGAAAATCAAAATAATGAATGACCCACACAATCACTGGAGATCAAGTGAAGACAGAAAGGTGCTGCCTTAGAAAAAAAAAATTGAAGATGTATATACTTACTGTAGTTTTTAAATAGTTTGTTCCTTGTAATGTGAAGTACCTATTGATTCATCACTATTGACACTGATAATTTTATTTTGTAACCCAAAAGCTTGGCATTCGTTCTTTACCTTCTATACGACTGACATTTTCTTGACAAGTACTTAGTGCTTCTTAAAAATAGAAGCACAACCGACTAGTTTTTTTTTTTTTTTATACGAAAACAGATTTGTCAGTTAACCAGTTTGGAATGAAACTAAAAGCTGTTGAACTCTTTGGGCAAATTTTAAGAGCCGGACTCGATTGAAGCGGAGATGACACGAGAGGAGATGTGTCCACCAATAGAATTTCGTTATTTACACATCTCGTCTCCGCTTAAGTGGAAACGTTGAGCAGTGGAAAACAGATATCTCGTAATTGTTTAGGCCAGCGGAGACGAGAAAAGACGTGAGCGGTGGTGCTGTGAGCGACGTACCGCTTTGCCTCCTCTCCTCCTCTCCTATCCATTTTGCACATCTCCGCACAGCTTCAGTGGAAACACCCTAGCTAGTGTTGCCAACCCCAAGAAATTAAAAAACAACAGCTCACCAATAAAAAAAAAACAGGAGAAAACTGTAGCTAACGTAAAATAAGGCAGATTTCATACTTTCCTCATATAATTAAAATAATTACTTACTTTTATAAGTTACCAGGACACACAAACATTGTTATATTATAATACTAACTGTCCGGCGCAACTTCGTTTGCGTCACATTTTCCCCGTTTCCGCAACATTTTTCATTGCTGCTCCGCTCCTGTTGGTCGTAGCGTAATGATATATAGCCTACAGCCTTCCTCGATAAATGGGCTATCTAAAACTGAAAGAATTTTTCAAATCGGACCGGTAGTTTCGGAGCCTATTCAATGCAAACAATGAAACAAACAAACAATCAAATCTTTCCTCTTTATAATATTAGTTTAGATTGTTATGAAAAGGACAAAATTCTAAGTAAATTTATTTACCACTTTCATCCTCAATTGCTTCATCTTCAGTATTTTCAGACTCATTTACTTTTTTTAAATCGTTCATATTTTTGTTAAATTTCTTCATGTGGCTTGAAAATAATATTTAATAGTGTATTAATAGGTGGCGCTGAACGCTAATTAAAAAACAGTAAAAATTAGGAATGAGAACAGGGCAATCAATGTGAAAACAGCAAATCTACTGTTAAAACAGTAGGGTTGGTAACACTGACCCTAGCTTTAACGTATCTCCCTCCTCTCATCTTTGAACATCTCCGCTCATCTCCGTTTTTGTAGAGCCCAGGACTTAACGTGGAAGCGCAAGGGTACCCCGCAAAGATCATTTTTTTACGGTTAAGCAATTTGTAAGTCCGTGTCGGTTTGTATGTTCATTGAAATATGTTTTGCGGTCGTAATACGCATGTATTTACAGAATTATAATAATTACCATCATCAATATAACCCTCTAAGTTGCAATACCTACCACCACCACACATGACACAATGCTACATAATGGCAAAGCTGGGCGAACACCAAATAAATTAGGGGTAGTAACTATGATGATGATTTGTATAATTTCAGTTCTAGACAACGCAGAATTTGGAGCTGATGCAGTACTGGACTTCGCTCAACAGATGCTGTCAGGCAGCCATGGGTTCCGTGGATGTCCTCTTAGGGTAGCCTGCTGGGCAGCACAGCAAGAATACGCCTCGCCAACAGTGATACTGGATCAAATTGTGAAGTAAGATTTCATAGGCCATCCTTTGTCCAGGATGTCGTAATCATTTACAAATATCTTATGATTATAATAAGATATTTGTAAATGGGACCAATAGCAGCCAAAAATAGAAAAAAAAATGATTTATATGCGCTAAATATGACGCGATCAGACAAATTATGCTATGTATTTATGTTAGAGAGGGCACGGTTGGTGTCCTGCCATTTCGCCGAAAATTGATTGCCAAATTTTCACTTGCCACCCAACGTTTCGCCGATGTTTCACTTTGATAACTAACGATTAGCAAATTTTTGTATGACAACGTTTCATTTGGTAGAATTATTGTTGAGCTGATTATTATAATGACACAAAACGTTTGGGACATTTATCATTTGTCAAACAATCCGTGTTTATAACAACCTAAACATCCCGAATTTAGCCCCACTGATTGTATGTGTGTACAATAGGCAATGTTACTTTTGCCACCAAGATAATTTAGATACAAGAGCGAGCAAAGCGAGTTCTGGACTTGGGGCACCCGGATTCGGACAGGTTAGGTACGAAGGGGATGGCGGGGTCTAGTGAGCGAGCGGAGCGACCGAACTAAGACCCCGACATTCCCTTCTTGTTAGGTTACTGTAAACCCTGCAGACAGCAATAGGAGCCCCGCGCAGCGGGGCTACGTCGACTACGCTTTTTAGGCGAATATACAATGTTTTGAGGTTAGGTTACAATAACTGGTTTTTCTCAAGAACGGTGCATTACCTTTTCATGGTGCCAGGGGAGAAAGTTGGCATTTAAAAAAATGTCATTCTGAAACAGACCAAACGTATAGTTGGTAACTGTGAGGTTGGGAAATAAAACAAAATTGTATGATAGGTAAGGCAAATGATTATTCGGCGAAATAAAATTCTGCGAAACGTTGGTTGGCAAGTGATAATCTGGCAAACAATTTTCGGCGAAAAGGCAGAGAACCGGCTCGGTTATTAGAGCGATTATATCGCTGTGCACGCGCATTCCAGTCGGCATGATCGGTAGTACCGTTGAATATGATTTCACCTTGCTGCTAATAAATTAATCTGGTCATTTTTAAAACAAGACCCAGTGAACACGAAGACCGTCCTCTTTACATAGTAGGTATAATAAACCAAAACCGATTCCCACCGTCTGTACACTTATCTTTTAAACTACGCAACGAATTTTGATGCCGTTTTCACAGAGGTAAACAGAATGATTCAAGAAGAAGGTTTACATGTATATTTATCCCTGAAAAACACAACAAAATTTCCACGCGAACGAAGTAGCAGGCAGCAGCTAGTCTGTTTATAAGTGCGCCTATAGCGGCCGGGCGCTGCAAGCAAGAATAGTCCTTACCGCGGTGATCAGAATGGTATTAAAAGTTATGCAACGATATTTTATTAATCTCCAGTAACAGATTGCTGTCTTCAATGGTGAACTCCTCGGCCGTGGAAGACGCAATGATCTCCGGGAGGCATGGTCGCAGCTGCAGCAGCTTTGGACCCTGCCCCCTACAGGAGCACCACGTTCCTATGCTGATGACTAACCTGGCTATATTGACTAATGCACCAGGGCTTAAGTGAAATACGATTTAAGGATACCGCCTCCGTAAACTAAACAGCCTTTGTTTCAAGAAATCAGGAATTAAGTATAAATTATCTCTCTTTTCACGCACAAAAAATCTTGCCTTCTCTTCGGTTTTTTAATGTCTCACTCACTTAACAAAGATATGTTATTTTTTTGAATATAGTTCATCTGATAAAATATTCTTTGAGCTGTCAAAAGAAAAAAAACAGCATTTTCATTTTTTTTTATATTAATTTTTGGCTTACGTGGAACATAGCACAATTAGAAGTACTGCTCGGGTGTGCGTCTCGACTTGATTCATTGCTAATCCTGTGCAGTGGTTATACTTGTGCGTTGACCTTACAACGCCAGAGAGAAAAATACGAATAATTTCGTATTTGTCGTAATTTTTTAGTAATTTCTACTTTTTGTCGGTTTCATCGCAGAACTAAAGGCGATGTGGAATTTGGTCAAATTTTTTTTTTTTTACTTTTAGTATTAAGTTACCAGTTGTTACTTTATCTTTACCAAGATTTTAAACTATTTAAATAAATACATTTTAATCATATAATGTACTTACTTGTAAATAAAAGTTCCTATTTTCTAAAATATACCTATTGTTTTGTTTTATTTCATTCTGTTGTCACAAAGATTTATTTAATAAAACACGTTTATCACTTGATAATACCTTTAATATATTTAAATATTTTCCACGATTAAATAAAACATACACTGCATACAAAACATTCTACTTTGCGACTGTACTAATGCAAGCCATCGCAACTAAATAATATGTCCTAACTGTGTCCCCACAAAAGAGAGATTGCTACGGAGAAATATTAGGTAAACGAGATTACTATGCAAACAAGCCTATGCTGTACATATGCAACGCATTAATTGCATAGAATCTCATTAGATAGGTACTTAAATAATGCAGACACTATATCGAGTAGGGATTAATAAAATTGCAGTTAATGTGCTTTTGTAGCTATTTCAAAGGTTTTAAAATTCAGTACAGTCGCTCGGCTAAATCCGATACACAAAAACAAAACGCGACTTTATCACGAGATTGCCCGTCTGTCTTAACAAGGCGAGATTGGTTCTGTCGCGTGTCAGCACTCACACTTACACAAATTTTAGACAGTTGAACGCTACAGTTGCGCAACTGCTGTCATTGAATTCTCTTTCTACAAAAACATGAATTGACTCTGATTCACAAAATTCGGACAATCGCCTAGTTTAGAAAACCCCGTATCTGCTATGTACACTGTGCTTGATGAATAAAAAAGGTATATCCCAATAAACTACAGAAAATTCGACCTTATATACTTACAAACACAACTGCCAAAAAATTCCGAAATTGTATGAAAAAACCTCGTTGTTACGCAACTGTCTGCCTACAAAAAGTCTTTCATATACCCAGATCCATAATAAAATACTATGATGGTTCATAAAAGCAGTTTTAACGGAGATAGGAGATCATGTTGCTCCCCCTGTTTAGCTTCAAAGCGTAGTCCGCCGGTGTGTTACCCAAAATGTCCTTGAAGTCTTTATCGGCCCCTTGTCTCAAGAGATACTCCGCAGCTTCGGGTCTGTTACAGAGGACGGCCTGGAAAACGAAAACAGGGGGTTGGTTTATAATTACAGTAAAGCATTAACATCATCATCATCATTTCAGCCGAAATACGTCCACTGCTGGACATAGGCCTCCCCCAAAAGGGTGGGTTTTGCCATAATCGCCACGCTTGGCAGGCGGGTTGGCGATCGCAGTACGGTTGTTGCAAAAGCACAGAGAACACTGCTGCCCATTCTCTGGCAAGTCCCTTAGTCGCCTCTTACGACACCCACGGGAAGATATGGGATGGTGCTATTCTTTACGTCCGACACCATACAGACGTACGTCCGACACCATACAGACGCAAAGCAACGCAAGCAAGCGACGCAAGAAGCATTAGCATACAAGGTGTAAATAGACCCTACACTTTTTGCAACCAAGCATTCTGTACATAAAAATAGGTAACCCTACGCAAAAATTATTGCTGGAAATGAAAACAAACGAAAATGAAAAATTACGTTTTACGGTACAACTCAATGTAACGCACTCAAAGCATTGTGCCGATGGATGCAATAACTAGTAAACAGGTCAAGGTGCATTCAAAGTAACGTTCTAACTTTAAGAACTAGTACTTACTTTTTAAAAAGTTGGATTTTTTAACCTAAAATATCTCCCTAACTAGCCGGTTCCCAGGTATGGTCCAGAATATCGCAATTACGGGGACAACAACTGCCCTTCGGCTTCATTAAAGATTGATTTACACACTTTATTTCAGGCTGAGGGCCTCCGGTTAGATTGTTCTTAGTCTTGCGGGCAGTAGTTTTGGGGTGTTATCTTTTAAGGATTTCTCTGTCCGTAATCTGGACTTGTACCCGGTTGACGACAATAGACTCGCCCGTTACGTGAGACTTAAATATAACTGTCGAAATGTGAGTCTACCGGCTAATGGAACACCTCTGCCTAGTGCCTAATAATTAAGTCATTTCATTATCATCATCATCAGCCTATAATGAGAGGGAGTGGGCTTTAATCCACCACGCAGGCCCAGTGCGGGTTGGTAGATGTCACATGTCTTCGAATTTTTAGTTCTAGGACATGCCGGTTTCCTCACGATGTTTTCCTTCACCGTTTTGAGAGCAGCGGTGATGAAATAAATAACACAAAGTAATGCACCTGCCTGGGTTCGAACCTACGACTTAATGTTCGTAAGTCGGGGCTGCCACCACTTGGCCACCGCTGCTCTCAAATCATTTATTCGCATAGAATGTAAGTATTGTACTTTAAAGTTGTTATAAAATATAGTGAGCTGGGTAAATTCTGCCCGAGTTTTGTCATGCAAAATTTAAGAAATAATATCAGTATCAATGAAACATATTTATTTGGGAAGTACTAGCGTAATGTTATGTTGTGTGAAAAACACTTAACTGATCACGTACCATGCCTAATTTGAAAATAACACTGTTTTTCCTCATGCCCTATATCGAAATGGAAAAACCGGTGATTCATTTACCACTCAAACCAACGCGATAAGTCATGTACTTATTTAATCAAAAGTAACAATTGATGCAGTGTTGAGAGGAACGGGGGATTCACGCGGTAAAGTGTAGTAGGCTGAGCCTAGTGATGGGCAAACTTTAGTAAGTTTGCTTTTAGTATGGAAAGTGACCTGGGCCTCAAGTCTGCTATTACCTACACCGCCGTTGTAACCATAAAATTATTAGTTTTGTAAGCCCGTTATGTTTAATTTTTGGTGTACAATATAGTTTTATTCTATTCTTTTCTATTATTTTCTATTCTTTTCTATTATTTTCTATTCTTTTCTATTCTTTTCTATTCTTTTCTATTCTTTTCTATTCTTTTCTATTCTTTTCTATTCTTTTCTATTCTTTTCTATTCTTTTCTATTCTTTTCTATTCTTTTCTATTCTTTTCTATTCTTTTCTATTCTTTTCTATTCTTTTCTATTCTTTTCTATTCTTTTCTATTCTTTTCTATTCTTTTCTATTCTTTTCTATTCTTTTCTATTCTTTTCTATTCTTTTCTATTCTTTTCTATTCTTTTCTATTCTTTTCTATTCTTTTCTATTCTTTTCTATTCTTTTCTATTCTTTTCTATTCTTTTCTATTCTTATCTATTCTTTTCTATTCTTTTCTATTCTTTTCTATTCTTTTCTATTCTTTTCTATTCTTTTCTATTCTTTTCTATTCTTTTCTATTCTTTTCTATTCTTTTCTATTCTATTCTTTTCTATTCTATTCTATTACAATAGTGTCAGAATGGCCCATCATTGATTTCATAATTGTTGATTTTGACAAGTTTGGAAAATGTTTTTTAGTAACTTTTTAGACCTATGTATACTGCTTAAGCGTAGGAAGTTTCGTTAAAATCTGTTCAGTCATTTCGGAAAATAACGACTTGAAAGTTTGTATGAAATGCCGTAGGGTACAAACGCTCTTAATGGCGTCATTATGACTTCACAATGTTCAACCACTGACACTTCATTGAAAGAAATGGCATATAATTTGACAGACCATTATGAATTTAGCAGATTACGAACTTTTACCAAAATGACAATGGGATCGTGTTGGAATGACGATGTTTATAAAAATAGCAGACTGAGGCCCTGGGTTAGGGCATCTAATAGGAAGAAGAAACAAGTTGTAAATATAGGGTGGAAGGTACATCGACGCATAAACGATTATCACATTTCAATATATCAGCACTTGGGTGACCGATCTCTGCTCGGGTCAAAATAGAGAGAATGTATTTTTAGGGTTCCGTACCCAAAGGGTCAAACGGGACCCTATTACTGAGACTTCGCTGTCCGTCCGTCCGTCCGTCCGTCCGTCAGTCACCAGGCTGTATCTCATGAACCGTGATAGTTAGCCAGTTGAAATTTCTACAGATTATGTATTTCTGTTGACGCTATAACAACAAATACTAAAAACAGAAAAAAAAATATTTAAGGGGGGCTCCCATACAAAAAAGTGATTCTTTTGTTTATTTTTCTCGTGTTTATAAATAATAGTACTTATGGAACCCTGCTTCCGCGAGTCCTACTCGCACTTGACCGGTTTTTTTCAGACATGAGACCTGGCTAGATCGATTTTTCACCCGCAATAATCGCATATATTGCAACTTTCATCGAAATCGTTAAACCCCGTTTCAAGAACGTGATTACAAACTTTTCTAGTAAACATGACAGACCGTCGAAATATTCGCGAAGGTTTACAAGGTTTTTTTGACTAAAGTTATTAATGAATTTGCATTTGCAAAGAAACGAAGGGTATCGTTCTTAACTATAATTTTAAATTCTTTACACATGCGCGAATGGCACTAGCGCGAAAGGGTACTTGCAATAAGATTCTTTACGATTAGTCAAAATCAAAGTCAAAGATGGGGGCTACTAAAACTATTGAATTTTTGTCATGAGTGTTATTTCCATGGTAATCGAAGGCGCTTTAAACGAAAATGGGGTTAAAATCAAAACCAAAGATTGTGGCAGCCAAAAGTGGCAGCCACAATCTTTCAGCAGTTTCGTCATGGAATTCATTTTTATGGTTCTCGAGGGCGATCAAAATGACTATGGGGTGAAAATTAAAAATCTAAGATCGCGGAAACGATAATTATCGAATTTTTCATCATTTTCGTTATAATCAACCCCAAAAACCGATGACAACCATGAAAGAAAATTCGGATTTTTTTATGGGCACCATTCTTGGGTTTTATGTTTTGACCTCATGTTCATCAGCGACCCCGAAAGACATGAAAACGACACCCATGAAGGAAAAGCAACATTTACGTCAGTGCCATCTCGGATTTTCAATCGCGCAAATGTTCTAGATCTTAAAAAAAAAATAAACTGTTTATTAGTATTGTAGTAATTTTGCAGTGAAAAGGCGACAAGTTTAATTGGACGGAAGCCAAACAAAATGTTCCAAAAAAAGTGATCATGAATTTCAATATACCTATTCGAAAAAGATGTTTTTCTTACATCATTGTACGGTGGTTCCTGGAAATAAGGGTTGAATTGATAACCTCCTTTTTGAAGTCGGTTAATAGTAGAGTGGCTTTAGCATTATCTCAAATAATTCAAATACGCCAAGGTGTCAAAGGGGAAAGTCCCCGCACACACGCTTTGTTATTGTTTTGCTGCGAATCTCCGAGCTTTGCACAAGTAGATAATTAAATTACCAATGAAATATTTCTATGTGGGGGTCTCGGAATGATGTACTTACTGAATACTTGGTTATCGTTTGTACGTTGATGTCCATTCTAAATCATTAAAATATTTCTATGTGGGGAGGGGTCTCGGAATGATGTACATACTGAATACTTGGTTATCGTTTGTACGTTGATGTCCATTCTAGCTCATATAATTACCTTATGCAAAGGCGTCTGTCTAAGCTCATCAAAAACGTCGAACTTGGCGCCTGCAAGCTTCAAAGACTCCAGCTTGGAGATGGAACCGCTCCTGATGGCCGTAGTCATGATCTCCGTGATGGGGTAGATGTCTGCGCTGGCCAGATGAGCTCCGCATTTGAGGAGCATGTTGATGATGATAGGGTCGTCACGTAAGACTGCCGTGATAAGGGGGCACTCGCCATTCCTACGGGAAGTAGTTGATGGTATAAGTGTGTATTTTGTTTATTCTTGCAATGAATTTTGTGGTTTCTATCTACCCCCATGAAGAACAGAGTTTATGCGTGTGTGTATGTATGACTTAGATGAACTTAGACGCAGAAGTAGATGAAAAAAAACACCATAAACTTAAAGCTCTACGATCTGTTGTCGATGTCAACGTTACGCGTTGCAGTATGGGGTTTTTATATTAGATATGGTGAAATGGCATGTGTTGAGCCGTACCTATAGAGTATAGATGTGCTATGACCTTCAAAATTCGCGAATAAATGCCAACATACTCATACATCTATCGTGCCAGATTTTTCCAATTCCAGGTTTTTTTAATAGCAAAACCCTCGAAAAATCTATAATATTTTGCGTTTAGTGCAGTGAGAAGTGAGGGTGCGTCATAAGGAAGATATAATTAATATAGTTTAATTAATCTAGGTTAATTAAGTAGTATTTTAGTACATAATGATTGCAATTGCAAATATGCTTTGTGCAAGTGCTTCATTGCATATTATATAATATCGTGCGACTTCGTTGGATTAATTGGTTAACTTTAAATGTTATTATTGTTGACTTTGTAAGCTTACGAATTATGTTATTACCTGCACCTCCTAAAAATAAAAAAGCAATTTTGTATAAACTGAAAATAGATAAATGTTACTTTATAATTAATTTAAACTCCGTAAGAACCTTAAAAGTTATAAATTCTGTTTACATCTCAACTCAAATCTGCGTAACAGATTTTGATGCTGGTTTCACAAGCATTTAGAGAATTTATTCAGAGTTATTGTGTAATACATTAGTGTTTGAAAAAAAAAACATCTCAATGCGAAGCAGGGAAATAGCATTATTAACACAAAACATTAAGCCAAAACATGGACGTTTTCCGATATATTAAACACTAGCACTCTGCCCGCGACTTCGTCTGTGAAAATTGTGATATAATATAGCCTATGTAAAGCCTCTGTAAAGATGTAGCTTTGTAATGGTGAAAGAATTTTCAAAATCGGTCGAATAGTTTTGAGTTAAATCGTAACGAACAAACAAATCCTCTTTATAATATTCGTTTAGACTGTCCATATAGTTAAATTAAAATAATTGCTAGAATTAAACGTACCTCGTCTTAAAATGAACGTTGGCGCCGTTCATAAGCAAACATTCGACCATTTGTATATTGCCATACAGGATCGCTTCATGCAGAGGAGTCTTTCCTTCGAAATCCTCAGCGTTTACATCGGCACCCATATCTGTAGAAGAAAATAAAAAAATCTTAAAAAACAATGATATGAAAAACATTATCTAATCAATCAACAGATTGAAAAGTATTTAAAGGGTATATTTCGAAAATAATAGCCACTTTAAAATTGTTAAATTATCGGTCGGAAACTATAGTCCCTTCACAGCTACACCACCCCCAACAGCAGCAACCCAAAATCACCTTTATTGTAATACAAATAAAGTTTACGATCTAAACTGAGATGCAAAATCAGAGGAACAATAATGCTGATAATACAAAAACATAAATAATAGTCGAAGTATAATTACAGTAAAACTAATTCAATCGAATAAACGTTTAGTCGATTATTAATTTCGAATGCAGAAAAGCCCTTTCTCATCTCTATAAGAAAAACCAAAAGGGATTGATGATGCAACTGCATCGATGTTCGGGGATTCCCCGAGTTGCAATGTTGCGTAAAATGGCTATAACATGCGTAGACGGTAGACGTAATGGTGAGTACCATTGTTTACAAATATAGTTTTAGCACGTGAGTAGTGTGTGTATGTTATACCATTATATGTTTAGGTAGTCGATTCATTCCGACTTTCTGAGTACTGAACGTTTAATAACTCTCTGTAGTACTTATGTAAGTACAATCAAGG